>CM055117.1:634463866-639356366 GCA_029206835.1 Rana muscosa | reverse complement strand
CATGCCTGGAACCAGACCTGTGTGGACTGTCTAGGGAGAGTGAACCCCTGTGCGGTGAGGCAAAGCCTGTGTGGCTATTTGTTTGGACTTTTACTAAACCAGGGACTTAGGGACTAGGACAGCACCAGGCTGATCCCAGTTGTTAGTTTAGGAAACCTGCATGTTTAGTCAGAGGTCAAACTGACCAGGATTTATTTTGTTTGTTTCTTTTTGGCTTTGCTGTGTTTTTGTCACTGTACATAGAGAAATAAACCGCACCTTTTGATTTTGAAAACCACAACCTCCGTCTGCTGGCCCTGTTTTTGTGTGGGGAGCCCAACCAGGGGGTCACACACACCCGCTACCGAGTTAACCCCCCCCCTCACAGTTGGTGGAGAACCAGTGGCAGTTTTTTTTAAGCCAGCATGGAGGAGATACTGAAACAGCTGGCTCTAGCAAATGCCAATCAACAGCAGACAAATGCAGGTTTGCAAAGGAGCCTTGCAGCCCAGCAGCAAGCTCATCAACAAGCCCAGCAGCAATCTGAGGCCCGCTTCATAGACCTGTTACAGAAGCAAGAGCAGAGACTACAACAAATGGAAGCAGTAATGCAGCAACGTCCGCAGACCAGTGAGGAAAGCCGTCCCACTAATACCGCGTCCTTTGGGGTGAGTCGTTTATTGACAAAAATGACTGGAGAGGATGATCCAGAGGTATTTTTGACCACATTTGAAAGGACTGCTGAAAGAGAAAAGTGGCCTGAGGAGCAGTGGGCTGGACTGGTGGCTCCTCTGTTAACTGGTGAATCGCAGAAGGCTTACTATGACCTAGAGCCTGACCAAGCAAAAGACTATGTGATGCTAAAAGCTGAAATATTGGCAAGGCTGGGTGTCACCCTGGCTGTCCGGGCTCAGCGTGTGCATAACTGGACTTTCCAGCTTGGAAAACCCCCCAGGTCTCAAATGTATGATCTCATTCACCTGAGCAGGAAGTGGCTACAGCCAGAGACTTTGTCCGCACCGGAGATTGTGGAACGTGTTGTGATGGATCGTTTCTTGAGAGCTCTTCCTACCGCCATTCAAAAGTGGGTAAGCCATGGAGACCCAGAAACGGCCGGTAAACTTGTGGATCGTGTAGAGAGATACTTGGCTACAGAGAACCTGACGGCCTCTTCCAGAGACTCTCGGACTTTCCACCCTAAGACCAGACCATCCCCAGGGGCGGATAAGAGGATTCCAAGGGGTGAGGGTGGAGAGAGTGAGAGGGTGGGAGCTCTACCCAAAGTTTGGCGAGAACAGCCTGGGAAGTCAGGGGCTCAAGAGGCAGCCAAAAGGATTGTTTGCTACCGCTGCCGGCAAGCGGGACATATTGCAGCAAATTGCCCGGTTGTGGAGGAACCCATGCAATGTGACTTTCTGATGGACAGACGTCAGTCGCTGTGTGCGACAGTCGCATGCACTGCCATTCGGGGAACTGAGAAACATTTATGCAAAATGTGTATTAATGGTAGAAATGTTGTGGTATTACTGGATTCAGGTAGCCTTGTGACCCTGATAAAGGCTGAATTAGTTAAAACAGAGGTCTCTGGGAATAGCAAGGTAGCTGTTATTTGTGTGCATGGGGACACCCGAGAGTATCCAGTGACTACAGTGTGTTTCGAGACCCCCAAAGGTACCCTCTCTCATCCAGTGGGGTTAGTATCTCAATTACCGCATGATGCCATTGTGGGAAGGGATTTTCCGAAGTTCTGGGAACTGTGGGATGATCCTGAGCGCCCCACTGGTGCCCCTATGTACCAGGAATGTGATAGCCAGAACTCCTCTGAGAGTGGTGAGGACTCTCCAGAATTTCCCTTGTCAGTATTGGCAGGGGAGACTCAAGAAACTGGAGAGGAGCCCACCTCCTCAGACGAAAACCTACCGTCTGTGGAGTTTTCTGATCTGGAGGTTCACAGGGAAAATTTTGCCACAGAACAGTTAAAAGACCCCGCCCTAATAAAGGCACGGGAAAACGTAGTGGAAATAGATGGCGAGTTAGTGAACCCAGATAATACCTGCACTTACCCATACTTCAGCGTAGAGAAGGACCTACTGTATCGGGTGGCAAAAAGGGCAGAAGAAACCGTTGAGCAGCTGGTGGTGCCCAAACCTTACAGGAAGTTGGTGTTGGAGTTGGCCCATGGGCACATTCTTGGAGGTCATCTGGGGACAGAGAAAACCCGAGAGAGGGTATTACAGAGATTCTATTGGCCTGGGGTGATGAAGGACATAGAAAATTATTGTTCCTCCTGCCCTGTGTGTCAGAGGTCGGCCCCGATGCCACATTTCCGTAGCCCGCTGGTCCCTCTACCCATCATTGAGGTCCCGTTTGAGAGAATCGCAATGGATTTGGTAGGTCCTATAATCAAGTCCGCTAGGGGGCACCAGTACATATTGGTTATAATGGACTATGCCACCCGTTATCCAGAAGCGATCCCTCTCAGAAATACCTCGGCCAAAACCATAGCCAAAGAGCTATCTCTTGTTTTTAGCCGGGTGGGTATTTGTAAAGAACTGCTTACGGACCAAGGTACACCCTTTATGTCCCGGGTTATGAAAGAGCTGTGTAAATTGTTCAAAGTGACGCAATTGCGTACATCTGTGTATCACCCCCAAACCGATGGGCTGGTTGAAAGATTCAACAAAACCCTAAAACAAATGTTGAAGAAAGTGGTGGATAGAGATGGAAAGGATTGGGACTGTCTACTTCCTTATTTGATGTTTGCTATTAGGGAGGTGCCCCAATCCTCTACGGGATTCTCCCCCTTTGAGTTACTGTATGGGAGACACCCAAGAGGGCTGTTGGATATTGCCAAGGAAACTTGGGAAAGTGAGAGTTCTCCCCACAGGAGTGTGATTGAGCATGTCGCCCTGATGCAAGATCGAATTGCACAGGTAATGCCCATCGTGAAGGAACATTTGGCCCAAGCGCAGTTGGCACAGCAGAGAGTGTACAACCGTGGAGCAAAGACCCGTACCTTTTCCCCGGGGGATAGGATATTGGTACTTGTCCCTACGGTTGAAAGTAAATTCCTTGCCAAATGGCAAGGCCCCTACGAGATAATGGAAAAAGTGAGCGAAGTGAATTACAAGGTCAGACAACCAGGAAGGCGAAAGCCCGAACAGATATATCACGTTAATCTGTTGAAAGCCTGGAGGGATAGAGAGTCCCTAGTCGCAGAAACTTGGTCACCAGCTCAAACTGGTTGCGTGATTCCGGAGGTTGGAATAGCAGCCACCTTGTCACAACCCCAACAACAGGAGGTTAAGGAGTTTGTGCTTCGCAACAAGGAGGTGTTCTCTGAGCTGCCGGGACAAACATCTGGGGTAGAGCATGATATTATTACCCCGCCCGGTGAAAGGGTGAAGTTAAAACCCTATCGGATCCCAGAGGCCCGACGGGAGGCAATACGGGAGGAAGTACAGAAAATGCTGAACTTAGGGGTGATAGAGGAGTCCCAAAGTGATTGGTCTAGTCCCATTGTGTTGGTGCCTAAACCGGATGGGAGCTGGCGATTTTGTAACGATTTTCGTCAGTTGAACAAAGTTACAAAATTTGACACCTACCCCATGCCACGTATAGATGAGTTGATCGACCGGCTGGGAACAGCCCGATACATGACGACTCTTGACCTCACAAAAGGGTATTGGCAAATTCCCCTGGCCAAGTCGGCCAAAGAGAAAACCGCATTTGTAACCCCAGACGGGGCGCTCCAATATAAGAGAATGCCGTTCGGGTTACAGAATGCGCCGGCCACATTCCAGCGGAAAATGGACCAGATGCTGAGGCCCCATCGGAAGTATGCTGCGGCTTACCTGGATGACGTAATTGTCCATAGCACAGATTGGGCCTCACATCTGCCAAAAGTGCAAGCAGTCCTGGACTCTGTTCGGGAAGCGGGGTTTACGGCTAACCCCAAGAAGTGTACCATTGGGCAGGAGGAGGCCAAATATCTTGGGTACACCATTGGCAGGGGAGTAATAAAACCCCAACTCAACAAAGTCGAGGCCATCCAGAGTTGGCCACGTCCCAACAGCAAGAAGCAGGTACGAGCCTTTCTGGGAATCGCGGGTTATTATCGGCGCTTCATTCCCCACTTTGCTTCTAAGGCTGTGCCCCTAACCAACCTGACGAAAGGGAAAGGGTCGGTCATGATTAAATGGACCCCCGAGGCTGAGGCAGCATTCCAATTCTTGAAACAAGCCTTATGTAGCCAGCCAGTGTTGTACTCACCCGACTTCTCTAAAGACTTTGTCGTACAAAGTGATGCGTCAGATGTGGGGTTAGGAGCAGTATTGTCCCAGGTCTGGAACGGGGAAGAGCACCCAGTCATTTACCTCAGCAGGAAGTTGAAGTCCCATGAGGTAAATTACGCCACGGTTGAAAAGGAGTGTTTAGCGGTGAAGTGGGCTCTAGATTCCCTTCGGTACTATCTGCTAGGTAGGCACTTTGACATGGTTACGGATCACGCTCCGTTAAAGTGGATGGCTCAAAACAAGGAAACAAATAGAAGAGTGAATAGGTGGTTCCTGGCCCTCCAGGAATTCAACTTCACAGTAAAGCATCGCCCTGGCGTTCAAATGGGGAATGTGGATGCTTTGTCTCGAGTACATGAATGCCTGATTGCTGGTGTTCCAACCCCGAGGTTAAAACAAGAGGGGGGGGTATGTGACAGCAGGAAGGTAAAGTCACCTGGTTGCAACCAGGTGACTTTACCTTCCTGCTGTCACAATATATATAAACATATACAGTGCATTCGGTGGTGTACAGTTTCTAATACACTTCAGGCGGTGTACACAGTATATAATACAGTGTGTACAGTTTCTAATACACTTCAGGCGGTGTACACAGTATATAATACAGTGCAGCCGGTGTACAGTTTCTAATACACTTCAATCAGTGTACATAGTATATAATACAGTGTGTACAGTTTCTTTTCAAATAATATATTGAGAATAATACAGTACATATTATCAATACAGGTTTTGAATTAATATTAGGTAAACAGATTTGAATAAAGGAACTTCTCAAAAATTAATTAGGGTAAAACAAAAGCTTAATGTTTGTATAGTAAGCAGTATGAGAGTATAATTATTTTGTTATACATGTATGTATACTATAATCGTTGCAAATAATTAACAAAGTAGGTTTTGAACAAAGGAAAATAGTAATACATCTTTTGTATAGAATTGAGGAATAAAAGGTTACTTATGGTCGATTAAATCGGTCATTGCTGGGATGACCGGGAGAGGCATCCATTCAGCCAGGGCCAAGATCCGGCTATGTGGCCTGGCTTATCCTGGGCAAATGGACAACACCCCCAATCACCCCAAGTGTACCTATGATTAGCTTATCTATAAACTATAAATATTCTTTCTTCTACAAAGTAATCTAATATAAGATAGGATTGATAAATTCCCAATGTTATAAGTGTCGAAAATAAAAGTGAGCAGTCTAGATCTGGTGGTAGATGGTGTGTTATCCATGGAAGCCATAGTGTTTCAAATTTAGAGAGTTTATCAAGAATGATTGCTTCCATTTTGGCATGGATCATTGCTTGTGTTACATGTTGTTTTACCTACACAACACAGAGCGTGGTTGATTTCCAGGCTTTGGCTATGGTTTGTTTTGCTGCCGTAGTGACATAAAGTAGGAGTTGAAATTGGCGTTGTGTTATGTTATGTGGCTTATTATTTAGTAGAGCCACCGTTGGATCAGGTTGTAAGGTGGTATCAAACATGGTAGAGAGAATGTTAAATATTTTTTGACCAAAAGGTCTGGGCTTTGGGACAGGTCCACCAAATGTGAAGATGTGTACCTGGGTAACAAAAGCCTCGAAAGCAGTGGTGGGGGGTATTGGAATTTTGATATTCTTGCGGGAACTAGGTACCATCTGGTAAGTACTTTGTAATTCGTTTCAAGGGCTACTATGTTTGGTGTAGCTGATTTTGTGTCCAATCTAATATGTCTGGAGGGAGGTTTAAATCAGTCTCCCATTTAGAAGTAGGTTATGTGAGAAAGTATTTGGGCATACGAGTCTTGCCGAATTTTGTAAGGATGTCAATGAGGTTTGGGGCTGATAATAGAGGCGAGGTTAGAAATATTAAAACGTCATCGGCAAACATACATAGTTTATGTTGGTGACCCCCTAGTTCAATGCCTTTTATATTTGCATTGGTTCGTATAAGTTGGGCTAGGGGTTCAATTGCTAAGGAAAATAGTAGAGGGGATAATGGGCATCCCTGCCTGGTTCCTCTTTCAATGTTGAAGGGGTCAGAGCGGAATCCCGAGTAGGATAATTTTTGCTTTCGTATTTTGATAGAGAGAGGAGACCCATTTCAGGAACTGTGCTCCAAATCCCCATCTATAGAGAATGGCGTTAAGATAAGACCATGACAGAGAATCAAATGCCTTTTGTATGTCAATTGAGGGGAAGCAAGCAGGGATGCAGGGAGTTCGAGCTATATGGGCCAGAAGGGTGGCACGATGAATGTTGTCACCTGTTTGTCTGGAGGGAATGAAGCCAGTTTGATCTTTGTGGATCAGGGTTCCTATGATTGGGTTAGAGCGGATCTTAGCTAATATTTTAATGTCTATGTTGAGTATTGAGATTGGCCTATAATTAGACCATGAAGTGTCGTCAGGATGTGGTTTTGGAATCATGGATATTGATGCTAATAGGGATTCTGTGTGAAAAAAACATCCTTCTAGGAGAGAATTGAAAGCGTTAAGAATAAGTGGAGATAGTAGGGTAGTAAAGTGTTTATAATAGGTGGCTGAGAATCCATCGGGCCTGGGCATTTGTGTAATTTTAAGGTTTTTATTGCGGTTTGGAATTCCAAATTTGTAATATGTTTATCTAGAGTTTCTTGTTGCGTTGTAGAAAGGGAAGGGAGTTGGATTGATGATAATAGGGTGTCTAAGCTTTTTTGGTCAAATTTATGTGTATCCTGATACAGGTCCATGACTTTTCTTCGGAACTCATTTAGAATTTTCTGTGGATTGCTAGAGTAAATGTTTTTGGTTATTTAAAGTCTAATCGGTTTTGGAATGTAATCTGTTCTACGTAGTGTTAAAGCTAAGCATGTGGTTGGTTTGTTTGCTTTCATATATAACGTATGTTTTGATTTGCAAAGTGTCTGTACCGCCGAGTCTGTCTAAAAGAGGTTAAGTTTTAATTTAGCTTTATCATAGGCTAGTTTAGTTGACGGAGAAGGCATATTTTGAAAATCTTCAGAGGCTTTATAGAAAGTTTCATCTAGTTTGTTGTGAAGTTGTCATTTTAATTTGCGGTGGTAAGATGCTTGGCTGATATAGACTCCTCTGATAGATGGTTTGAGAGCTTCCCATAATCTCAGGGGGTTTGTATCAGTGGGTGAATTATTTGTGATGCAATCTTGAATGGCGTTTTCTATTTTTAGTCAATATCTTGGGTTAACTAATAAGCTGTCATTTATATACCAGGATTGGTAAATAGGCCTTGGGATCAAGGAAGAGGAAGTTGTCATGACCGCATTGTGGTCTGACCATGCACATGGGATGATTAAAGAATTTAGTATAAGTGGTGAAGTACTGATGTGCACAAATAGGTGGTCTATATGGGAAAACAACTTATGGGGATGAGAATAATGTGTATATTGTCTCCTTTTAGGATTTTGTTTTCGCCAAGTGTCAAGAATAGAACGTTGGTCGAGGAGCTGTCGGAAATTAGGGCGTTGAGGTTGTAGTGGGGTAGGGGATTTATCTATAATTAGGTATATTACTTGATTTGAGTCAGCACATATCATGAGGGTACCCTGTTTATATGATTCCACTACAGAGAACAGATGTGAGAGAAATGAAAAAGGGTTTCTATTGGGGGCATAATATAAAACAATGGTTATTTCATTATCTAACAGAAGACCTGTGATTAGTATATATCATCCTTCAGGATATTTAATTTCCTTATGTAGAGTGAAGGGAGTAGTATGGTGAAATACGATCAGCACTCCTCTTTGTTTTGTAGAGGCCGAGGCCTTATAGACCTGAGGGTATTGGCTGCTAATAAGTTTCCTGTAAACATACCACATGTGCAGAGAGTGAAGAGAAAGAGTGAAAAGCTTTTGTTCGTTTTGGAGGGGAGTTGAGGCCCTGGACACTGAGCGTTAGTACATTTAAAGACATCATTATAATAAGTGAAAGGGTTTAAAGAATCTTCTTATTTGGTTGCTGTTCAATGAGGCAATGCTCTGGAGGAAAGGGGGATAGGGAAGGAAGGGAAAAGGGGCTTGAGGGGGAGTCTTAAATGAACTGAGTAGAAAAAGAAAATTTCTGGTATTAGGGCTGAAGAAGAGAAGCGGTTATTGAATAAAGGGGTATGTGGCTCCTATGTGGAGCTAGTATCCAGGGGGTGGTGAAATATCACCAGCCGGTGGGTACAATTAGTCCAAAGAGTGTCTGGTCAATATGTCCGGCTACTCGAGGATCAAGTGAGAGGTGCAGTGAATTGTCTCCGGGACAAAGACAGCCTCATCAAAGGTTATACAACTAATTTATAAACTTAACGAGTCACTCAATAAAACATTAGCTATTAAATATCTATAAATGAAACTGAAAAGGTTGAAGGTGATAATAAAAAAATAAATAGAAAGAAAAAATAAAACATATTATTTAGACTAAGGTAGCAATAGAAATAAATATCTTTCAATATGTTGGTAATATCAGGATGGTATGAGAAAATTGTAGTTAGGAGGGAGGAATCCATATAATGACAAGGGGGTGAAGGAGGGGCTGGTCAGTATGGTTGTGAGCATGAAGGAGTGAGCACGTCTCCAGCCTGAGCTCCCATACTCCCATGCTGTCCCAGTATACTAAGCTGATCAAGCTGTTGCTGCTAATGGATCCTGGAAAATGCCATCAATAACTAGCCAGCAGTTTAATCTCCAGCTGAATGTGTTAGCAGATTGGGAGACCAAGTGAGCACGCTGGAGCAGGGACCGGCCTGCATTAGCAGCATCCTGAAGACAAACAGACCAGACCAGACCAGATCCTTTGAAAATACAGATCCCCTGCGATTCGCCGGAACCACCGTCGCTCGTGGTTGCGTGCTCTGGAGGGACGTGGAGTGATGGGTGTGGAGGTCCTGTTTACTACCCCCTGTGTGGGCTGTACGT
The DNA here is from genome assembly GCA_029206835.1 of Rana muscosa. Taxonomy (NCBI): domain Eukaryota; kingdom Metazoa; phylum Chordata; class Amphibia; order Anura; family Ranidae; genus Rana; species Rana muscosa. Next base: position 639,347,196 of record CM055117.1, on the reverse strand, counting down.
TACCGTGCTGCAGCCTTGTGAGGAGGGGAGGACTTCTGGAGTCACGGAGCCGGTGTAACATCAGAGCGACCGGAGCTGTTAGAGCCGCTAGGAGCAGAGCGGGGACAGCGGTAGATACATAAACCTGATGGGCTACCTGTTGTCTGGTGTTCCCCTCTGAGGACCGCGGCTACAGAAGGAGGACTGAAGGAGGGTGGAGCAACTGGAGCTGCACAACGCAGTCAGACTGGGTAAACTGCGGGTTTGTGAGGCTGAAGCACGGGTAGGAGATTTTGTTTTTTCTTCTCCCCTTTACCTGCCAAAAGTGAAAGTGAAAGCGAAAGTGCTGCTTGGGAAGCTGGTCGGCTGCTGCTTTGTTTTTTCTGCCTGTAACATTGCATCCATGGGTCAGTGGGTTGCCTGCGCTTGGATTTAGTGTTATATTAAATACAGAAGCTGAAAAACTTTCCAGCAGTGTGGCTGAATAGATTTGCTAAGGTCAACACACCTGACTGTCTGATTACTTAACCACTGGCCATTAACCTGCAGTGATCTCCCCAAAAAATAAAATAAAAATCTACTCCTCCATAACCCTGTCTTGATTTGACCAATAGAGACTGTTTTGGGGGTTCTCCCCCCCCCTCCCTTAAGAAAGTGAAAAGCAGAAAGCATACTGGGGTTTTTATGACTGTCTTGTTCTTCTTTTCTAATTTTTTTTTCTTCCCTATGATGAAAACATTCACCTGAATAAACTGGAACATTAACTATAAATGAACTATAAATAACAAGATACTCATCATCTGAATAAGCTGGTACCCCCGTCCCTGTTTTAGAGGGACGACGGTCCGCAAAGGCTGAGTAATAAGAAGGGGGAGAAATACGAGGTGAAAGAGACTGTAAAGTCATAATAGAGTTGATTTATAAGACAGTCAAATTAGTGCTACTAGTTTTATTTTTATTATTATATATATATATATTTTTTTCCCCTCTCCTGGCCACTTAATAATTTATATACATTATCTCTGTGGGATACTGTTGCCCCTCTTATTGGACTGCCGAGGAGTGCTATTTATGAAACATTGACACCAGCAATGACTACACGGCGACAAGCTGCGCAGCAGCCAGCTAAGGGAAGCTGGAACGAGACAGGAGGGATACAAGCTTATATGTCCCCCCGGGCAGAGCAGGGACTGCATATAGGAAAACAGGAAGAGAGGAGACGTGGGGCTATGGACTCTAAGGGAGATAGTGGAAAGCGATCGGACCGTAAGTCCCTGACACCAAGTCGCGGTGTCCAAGCAGCTGGACGGGCCCATGTAGAGTATGGAAGGAGATCACCGACAATAGGACGGGGGAGGAAGTTTCCAGAGAGGGACCCCCCTAATGTAGAACAATACCCCCCGAGTGAGGGAAAAGAAACTGCAGTGCGGGGGCAAGGCTGCTTGATGCATGAAGAAGGGAGCCCCAATATGGAAAGGGCAGAAACTGCCCAAGATAGCCCCCCTGAACCCTCAAATGGAATAACTATATTCTCAAAGGGGGACCCAGCAGTAGTGGAGAGAGGAACCCCGACATTGGAGGAGGACTTGGCAACGGGGGAGGAGAACCAAGCAATGGCGGGTCCCAGCCATAGCTCTGGAACACAAGAAATTGAATCCACAGGTCACAAAACCCACAAGCCCCTCACTGGAAGAGGGGGAGAAGTGGACCCCGGTGCTAAGGGGGGGATGCAGCGATGGAAATCGGGGAAATTCGGGAACTACTGAGGGCCCTTCCTACAAAGACTGACATTCAGCAGCTAATTAGTGCGGTGGAGCAGTCCTGCCAGCAAGCGGTAGATGACTTGAGAGAAGACACACGGGCACTGGGGCATAGGGTGGAAAGTGTGGAAGAGAGCCAGGAGGTAATGGTACAGGTAGTAGCGGAGGTTCAAGACTCTAAAGTACTAAAGAACATGAGGATGCCCTAAACACATACAAGGATCAATTGGACGATTATGAGAATAGAGACAGAAGGCAGAACATCCGTATAAAAGGGCTACCCGAAACAATCCAAACAGCCGAACTAGCCTCAGAACTAGCCTCAGTACTTCAAAAAGTATTTGGTCAGATTATGGGGGCCTCTGCGCCTGAATGTATTGAGATAAATTGGGTACATCGAGTCCCCACGCACATTACTCAGAGTATAGAGAAACCTAGGGATGTCATATGTAGATTACACAAATATGCAGTAAAGGAAACTATTTCAAAAATGGCCCGCAGTAGTCCTGAAATTTCCCTTGATGGTACAAATCTATCATTGGATCCAGATTTAACACGCAGGACTTTGTACCAACGCCGAGCAGTTCGGCCCCTGTTGGAAGCCATGCGTTCAAAGGAGGTTTATTATCGCTGGGGGTTTCCATTTAGTCAGCAACTTTACGGACTAAAGACGATTTGCAGTTTTTTGTTGAAACATTGGATCTCCCATTAGTAGAATTTGTAGACTGGAGGACACAAAGTTGGGATTCCCGTAGAGCGGCCTGAACAGTCGCAACAAGTTTCCCCTAGGGGCCAACGCAGAAATCGTTAAGGGAGACATAGACCCACATAAAAGACGAGACGGCCTAACAGATGATTTAATGAATGAAGCTCCTAAGAAGGGGCGGGGTTTTTTTGTGTGTGTGTGTGTTTTTTTTTCACTCCCCTTCCTTTTTTAGAATGATGGGGCAAATTTATATATGGCAATGGGAATTTTTTTTTCTTTTCTCTCTCTCCCCCTCCCTTACCAAAGCTAATTATATTTATGGATGGTTAAAAGGGTGTTTTTTTTGGGGGGGGGGTTATGGGATCAAAAACTCAGGTGAATAGATATAAGGGGGGAGATGGGCCACGGCCTCCGGTATATGTTAAACGTGCTGTATATGTAAATATGTGCATGTGGAAGAAACAAATTTTTGTTGCGGGGGGGGGGGGGGAAGTGTTTATGCCAGTATAAAAAGTTACAGTATGGGGGGAGGATATATGGGGCATCTTAATCTTTAAAAAAGGTTTCTGGATGGTACAATTAGAAGACTTAGAGATATTGGGCGAATATAAGAGAATAGTGTCTGGGGCGGAGGGAATTGGAGTGGGGAACTCAGGGATATCCTGGTCTTTTAGGACGGTCCCGATATAATGGGATTGGTTGAACTGTTATCAGTGAGGGGGTGGAGGGGTCCGGGCACAGGGCGTGTGCGCGGACCCCTCTACCAGTTAGTTGGGATGCTCCGAGGGGGAGATATACCCGGAGTATCTCTGGGGAGGAGGGGAGGGAGGGGATGCAATAGAGTTTTTCTTGTATTTGTTTTTTTCTGTGTCCTTTTTTTTATTTTTTATTTTCTCTCTTCTCTTTCTGGTCAAGGGCAAGGAGTACAAGATATGGCTGGTATTTTGAGAGATGACTATACCATTAAAAATTGTATCATATAATGTGAGGGGACTGTATTCACAGCATAAAAGGGGCCACCTTTTGCATGAACTGCATCATTATGCTGCGGATATAGCGTTTTTACAAGAAACGCATTTCAGGGAGGGGTCTATACCTGTTATGCCTGGACACACGTTCAATCACTGGTACCATGCAACATCGCCTATTGCTAGAGCAAGGGGGGTTACAATTGCTTTCAAGAAAACTTGCCCATGGGTATTGAAGTCTGTACAAGCTGACAGAGAAGGTCACTTTTTATTTGTTAAAGGTACAATACATAGCCAGCGATACACATTTGCTGCGATTTATGCACCAAATATAGGGACAATTAATTTTCTTGCTAAAATGTTGAAGATGCTGGAGAAATTTAGGGAAGGCTGTTTGATCTTGGGCGGAGACTTCAATATTGTGCTGGTCCCAAGTTTGGACACAACATCAGGGAAAACATCTCTATCCTTTAGAGCTCTAAAGCATTTAAAACAACTTCAACGCACTCAACATCTGGTCGATAGTTGGCGGGTAATGCACAATGGAGTAAAGGATTACAGCTATTACTCTAAAACACATAAAATGTACTCGCGTATTGATGTATTTATGGTAGATCAATTCTATTTAGAAAAGGTTCGAAATTGCACCATTGAGTCCATAACCCTCTCAGATCACACCCCAAATCAATATTAGATAACAAAAAGATAACCGAGGAACTGTCAGTTAAAATAAGGGACTATTTTGAGAGGAATACACCAGGTGAGGTGTCAGATCAGGCAGTGTGGGAGGCTCATAAAACGGTTATAAGAGGAGAACTAATAGCTTATGGGGCTCACATCAAGAAGGAAAGAAGGAAGGAAGTGACAGATTTATTAGAGAAAATCAATGTACTGGAGATTAAACATAAAAAAAACCTTGACCCCTTAGAGATCCAACAACTAGGGAACCTTCGAGCAGAACTCGCACAATGTCTAGATCGAAAAATTAATAACAAATGCAGATACTTTGCTCATAGGTTCTATTAGCAAGGGAACAAATGCGGTCGGCTACTGGCTAAACAACTTAAAAAGCAACAAGAATCTAGACATGTCCATAACTTGTTAAGTCAAAACAAAAAGATAGTGGAAACCCAGGCCATAGCAAAAGAATTTTATAGATTCGATGAAACACTATATAATATCCAGACACCCGAGACTTCACAAATAGAAAATAGGGAGGACCAAAGAAGGGAGGAGATACGAGAATATATTAAGGAATCATCAATGCCCACCCTATCGGAGATAGTTGCAACAGAAATGGAACATCCAATTACAGTTGAAGAGTTGAACAGAGTAATAGCAGACTTGCCAATAGGGAAAAGCCCTGGCCCAGATGGCTTGAAAAATATTTACTATAAAAAAAATTCTTCTGAGTTGATAAGACCATTATGTAATTTCTTTAATACAATTAATGCGACTAATCCATTGCCATCAGAAGCCCTGTTGGCGTACATTACTGTACTCCCAAATGAAGGGAAAGATCCATGGTATTGTGCCAATTACAGGCCTATTTCTCTGCTCAACTCGGACACAAAACTGTTGGCCAAAATCCTAGCAATACGATTGCAAGAATATATCGGGGGGCTAGTGCATCCAGATCAGACAGGTTTTATGAAAGGACGTGAGGCAAGGGATAACACCATCAGGGCACTTCATCTTCTATGGCCCAGAGAAAGCCCCAAAGATCGTTCTATCAATGGATGCTGAAAAGGCTTTCAATAGGGTGAACTGGGGCTTTATGAGTGAAGTCTTGAGGGGGTGGGCCTGGGTGACCGCATGATGAGATGGGTAATGGTCCTTTATGCGAACCCAAGAGCAAGGGTTAAAGTAAACGGTACAGTATCAGACTATCTTAACATACTAAATGGGACAAGACAGGAGTGCCCACTTTCACCATAAATATTTGCTATAATATTAGAACCATTTCTTTGTAAGATCAGAAGCAATGGGGAGATATTAGGGACATGTATTGGGGATGTGGAACACAAAGTATCGGCTTATGCTGATGACTTATTATTCTATCTTTCAACACCACAGGCATCCTTAACAGCTCTTATGCAGGAAGTGGGCAGATATGCGTACCTATCTAACTTTAAAATTAATTTTGAAAAATCAATACTTTTACCCAGCCATGTACCTCAAGAGATGGCAAGGACGCTGAGGAGGGCGTACCCCTTTGTATGGAAGAAGGACTCCTTGTTCTATTTGGGGGTACATATCACCGCAGATCAAAAAATATTATATGATCTTAATTATGCATCCCTAATGGCCAGGATAGTGGGGGACCTAAAGAAATGCACAGGACAATACCTAACATGGTTTGGAAGAGTGAGTGCCATTAAAATGTGTATACTACCTAGAATTATCTATATATTACATACAGTCCCGATTAGACTACCAGAAACCTTTTTTAAACAGATACGGAAGGCTTTTGTAGCATTCGTGTGGAATGACAAACGACCAAGGTTGGCTTATGACATTCTACGCAGAAGTAAGGCAGAGGGAGGAATGGGGTTGCCAGACATATCAGTGTATTATAAGGCAATGTCGCTGGTTCGAATTTTGAACTGGTGCCATGACTCCTCTAATAAAATGTGGGTCCCACTAGAAAAAACAATAGCAGGGAGGAACCTTGCATGGGCCCCTTTGATCCCGAAAACGTTAAGAGGACTCTCAAAATGGACATCTCCCCTGACTTGGAACTCTTTGTTAATATGGGATAAGTTGAATAAAACAGGAGAGTATTCCCCCCAGGTGTCCCCCCTAGCTCCACTGGAGGGATTCCCATGGTTTCCGCCAGGGGAGGGAGGGGGATTCCTGGGGGCATGGGGTCGGGATGGAGATACCACGTGTGGTAAATTCGCCCCGTGGGGAACCTTAGCAGCCTATTCAGAGCTGGTTGCGGCCCTAGGGAATATACCCACATCAGGTTGGAGATACTATCAAATGACAGGTTTCTTTAACCACTTGCTTACTGGGCACATAACCCCCTTCCTGCCCAGGCAAAATTTCAGCTTTCGGCACTGTCACGCTTTGAATGACAATTGCGCGGTTGTGCAACGTGGCTCCCAAACAAAATTGACGTACTTTTTTTCCCACAAATAGAGCTTCCTTTTGGTGGTATTTGATCATTTCTGTGGTTTTTATTTTTTGCGCTATAAACAAAAAAAGAGCGTCAATTTTGAAAAAAACACAATTTTTTTTACTTTTTGCTATAATAAATATCCCCACTTTTATTTAAAAAACTTTTTTTTTTCTCGGTTTAGGCCGATACGTATTCTTCTACGTATTTTAGGTGAAAAAAAAATCGCAATAAGCGTATAGTGATTGGTTTGCGCAAAAGTTATAGCGCCTACAAAATAGGGATAGAATTATGAAATTTTTTGTATTATTTTTTTTTACTAGTAATGGCGGCGATCTGCGATTTTTATTGTGACTGCGACATTATGGCGGACACATCTGACACTTTTGACACATTTTTGGGACGATTCACATTTATACAGCGATTAGTGCTATAAATATGCACTGATTACTGTATAATAGTGTTGAGCGAACCCGAACTGTAAAGTTCGGGTCCGTACCGAACTTTAGCTTTTTCCCGAACCCGAACCCGGACTTTGCGCAAAAGTCTGGGTTCGGGTTCGGCAATCTAATTACGCAGTTAGAAATGCTTCAGGGGCCAGCCAATCACCTTTTGATTAGCTGGTGCGCCCTTAGAAGCCATCATAGCCATGCCTACTAATGGCATGGCTGTGATTGGTCAGTGCAACATGTGACCCAGCTTCTATATAAGCTAGAGGCACACAGCACACACGTCACTCTGCTTCAGAATAGATAGGGAGAGGATCTTGTCTGCTGCTGCTGCTTTTAGGGAGAGATAGAAAAATACATGAGTTATTCCTGATTCTGGAATCTGAGGGAAAAGATAGAGAGACAGTGTAGTGTAGGGCCAGGTTCCTGTTTTTTGCTTTTAGGGAGAGAGATATATTATATAGGAATAGGAGTCCAGATTCAGAGATATAACTCAGCGATCTGCATAGGTTTACCTGTTTGTGTTGCAGTGCAGTCTTTTTACACTGCTATGAGCCCAGTGTCAGAGAAAATCTACCTTTTATCTGCAAGCTCAGTGCACCAGCACTGCATATATTACGTTGAGAGATACACCGTTTCCATACTGTGAGTGTATTCTGCTCTTGGAAAAAGATCCATTTAGGACAAAAAAAAAAAAGGCACTTTATTGTGCTCTTTTCCAAAAGATCCATTAAGGGCAAAAAAAAATAAAAAATTTCCATTTTATTTTGCTCGTGCAAAAAAAGACCCGTTTAGGGCAAAAAAAAAATAAAAAAATTTGCACTTTAATGTACGCTTGCAAAAAGACCCATTTAGGGCCACAACAAATATTTTGCAGTGTGTTATACATATGTGGAGGCGTGTGAAATAAACCATTTCTATATATTTGTCTTCTACTGTGCTATACTAAAAAAGCAACATTTTTTTTGAATAGCATTTTCTGCAGTTCTGTAGCTGTGCGATTCAGCGGTTACGTACTGTGGGTGTGTTGTGGTCTTCCAAAAAACGCCATTTAGGGCCACAAAAAATATTTTGCAGTGTGTTATACATATGTGGAGGTGTGTGAAATAAACAATTTCTAAATAGTTTTCTTCTACTGTGCTATACTAAAAAAAAACATTTTTTTTAAATAGCATTTTCTGCAGTTCTGTAGCTGTGCGATTCAGCGGTTACGTACTGTGGGTGTACTGTGGTCTTCCAAAAAACGCCATTTAGGGCCACAAAAAATATTTTGCAGTGTGTTATACATATGTGCAGGTGTGTGAAATAAACAATTTCTAAATAGTTTTCTTCTACTGTGCTATACTAAAAAAACAACATTTTTTTTTTAATAGCATTTTCTGCAGTTCTGTAGCTGTGCGATTCAGCGGTTACGTACTGTGGGTGTGTTCTGCTGGGTGGCCACCCTGCTGGATCCCCGTTACAAGGACAACGTACCGTCCTTAATTCCCTCACTGGAGCGGGATCGTAAGATGCGCGAGTACAAGCGCACGCTGGTAGACGCGCTGCTGGTGGCATTCCCACCTGACAGCGGGCGTACGGTGGAAGCACAAGGCGAAGGCAGAGGAGGAGGAAGAGGTCGCCAACGCAGCCGGGGCACCGGCAGCACCTCAGAAGGCAGGGTTAGCATGGCTGAAATGTGGAAAAGCTTTGTCAGCACGCCACAACAACCAGCACCACCAGCTGAGATGGAACGTCTTAGCAGGAGGCAGCATTTCACCAACATGGTTGAGCAGTATGTGTCCACAGGCCTACACGTACTGGATGATGGGTCTGCCCCCTTTAACTTCTGGGTCTCCAAATTGGGCACATGGCCTGAGCTTGCCCTTTATGCCTTGGAGGTGCTGACCTGCCCTGCAGCCAGTGTATTATCTGAACGTGTATTTAGCACGGCAGGGGGCGTTATCACAGACAAGCGCAGCCCCCTGTCCAGAGCCAATGTGGACAAGCTCACGTTCATTAAAATGAACCAGGCATGGATCCCACAGGACTTGTCCGTACCTTCTGCAGAATAGACATGTATACCGGTGTTGTGACAAAAACTGTCCGGCCATCGGATTGTGTCCGGCCCGTACTGCGAAGGCGCAGCGCTTGCGCAGTACAGAGGACAAGGAGATTCACAAAATCTCCGAAGATGAACGGCGCCTGCGCCATGAGTGCAGGTTCAAGCCCCAACATCCAAGTGGACATACGGTAGCACATAGTAACAGGGCCCCTCACCGGCTCACTTCGATCGCCACGCTTCGGGCACGGCCTCACTTGGCTCGGCTTGAACCACAGATGGTGTGGCCTTCACCTGAACTCACCACGCAGGCGCCGTTCATCTTGGGAGATTTTCGAAATCCTCTTGTCCTACATACTGAGCAAGCGCAGTACAGGGAGGAACTATTCGACGGGGGACAGAATTCGACACATCACTGGCCTTACCCAGCCATTGTTGTATTTTTGAACCAGTGTTGGCTACCTCGTCCTCCTCCACCGCTGCTTCCACCTACACAGCCACATCCACCACCACCTCAACCTCCTACTCCATATGGACCTCGTCCTCCTAGGTCAAGATTATCATTTTTATTTTATTTTTTTGTAGCGCACAGATCCTTTCCCCCTTACCTGCCTTTATGTTGTTGGCTCCTCGCAGGAGGGATAAAGGCACACCTCACTACCAGCCCGTACCCTCCTATATAAAGAGGTTGAGCGGTGTACTTGACGGGCCGTGTCCACAGCCGGAGACAAAACTCCTCCAGAGGATGATTCTCACCTCTACTGTAGGTAGAGGCAAGTCCTTTAATTCCCAGTAAAGTCAATGTCCACACCAGCTAAAATTACAACTCTTATTCTCTCATGGCAAAATAAACTCTACTCGGATAGAAAAGGTTAGAGCAAAGAAACAGGACAGCTTAAGGTGTGGAGGAGGTCCAGGCACAAATGTAGCACATTCACTTCACTGCTTAGGTTTCTCAAACAGTTTTAGGTGCACGGTCTCTGCCACAGACCTTGAGGTTGGTCTCTGCCACAGACCGGGTGTACAAGGCCCCTGCCACGGACCTGGAGAACTTTGGTCTCTGCCACAGACCAGGGTGTATAAGGCCCCTGCCACGGGCCGGGTGAATAAGGCCTCTGATACAGTCAAGATGACCTTGAGCTTCTCCTTCTACGAACCTAGCCCATATCAAGGGGAAGACATCTCTCCAGGGAGTCAACAGACCCTTCCTTCACCGTGACTCCCGCATCGGTCCATCAGAATGATCCTCCCTTCCCTGGAACATGGTCCCCTACACGAGGCAGCACCCTAAGACTCCTCGACCCTTAGCGGACTCCAGATGAAGGCTCTGGACTCCAGGCTTTACTCCCGCACCTAGGCCTCCATACCCAGGGCAGCAGGAACTCCAGGATAGTACCTCACCCCGGGCTAAAGGTACCCGAGATGGAACAGGAACACATGCACCCAGGCCAAAGGCACCTGGGCGTGGACCCCACTGGACATCAGCCCCCAGGCCAAAGGTCTGCCCCTTTTATATGCTCTCCCGGCATGCACAGCAGGTTCCCCGCCCCGCTGTACTACTGCCAAGAGGGGACACAAAAGGCACAGCACTGTATCGGCGGTTCAACCCTAGCCTACCATGGCAGCGCCACCTGTAGGCCGCAGGGAACTGCACACCAATACTGTCCCCCGAGGACAAAATGGTCCATGAATCCTACAGAATTATGGTGTTTGAGCCTATTTACCACTCAAACACTTCCCTTAAATTTAGCACCCCGCTACATTTTTATTTCAAAGTATTTTATTTTCCCACTAGCTTATCCATTAAATTGAATAATTTATTCCAGAAAGGGCGTATTCTGGGGCATTCCCACCATATGTGTGGCATCGTGCCATTGAGTTTCTGAGGTTCTTAATGACTTCCCGTACCTCTTCTGCTGAAAAGGGGGCCTCCAGCATATTTTTTAATTTTTTTATTTTTTTAATGTTATTTTAAGTTATTTCCCTATCCACATTTGTTTGCAGAGCACTTGCCATGCTCTTAACAACATTTTGCTGCCATTTGCAGCCCTCTAGCCCTTTCCATTACTTTTTTAGAGCCTTTTTAGTCCTTAGAAGTCCGGGTCCCCATTGACTTCAATGGGGTTCGGGTTCGGGTTAAAGTTCGGTCCCGAACCCGAACTTTTTTCCGAAGTTCGGCCGAACCCGTCGAACCCGAACATCCAGGTGTCCGCTCAACTCTACTGTATAAATGTGACTGGCAGGGAAGGGGTTAACAGGGGCGGGAAGGGGTTAAATGTGTACCCTGCTAGGTGATTGTTACTGTGGGGGGGAGGAGACTGACTGGGGGAGGAGACCGATCTGTGTCCCTATGTACAAGGGACACAGCATCGGTCTCCTCTCTCCCTGACAGGACATGGATCTCTGTGTTTACACACAGAGATCCACGTCCCTGCTCTGTGACAGCCGATCGCGTGTACCTGGCGGACATCGCGGCTGCCAGGCATGCGCATCGGCACCCGCGTGACACAGCGGGCACGGCTTTTCCCCGATGCGCGCCCACGGCGGCGCGCATCGCGGAAGTAAACAGTAGGACGTCCATTGAGCTCTGCAATGTGGCCGTCTTTTGACAATTTCCCGGGCGCAAAGTGGTTAACCAGATGAAACCTCTACTGAGATCATTAAACTCAATTACGGTTTTGAGGGCCAGTGTGTGCGCTTGAGGGACGCTAGGCTTCTGTTATCTCAGATGTACAGATTGATACTAGGAGCCCAAAAGAGTACAGTCCCATACTTTATCAGGGAATGGGAAAGAGAGTTAAATAAAGAACTGTCAGAGGAACAAATTAAAAAAATGATCAAATCAACCTATTTTACATCTATAAGTTCGTACGTTCAGGAAATGGCTTATAAATGTATGACAAGGTGGTACAGGACGCCAGTAAGATTAACTCAGATGTACCCAGCGGCAGATGCCCGGTGTTGGAGAGGATGTGAGCAGAGGGGTACATTTCTCCATTGGTGGTGGGAATGCCCCAGGATTAAAACATTCTGGTTATCAATCGCACCATGGATTGAGAGGTTGACCCCTAGACCTATGGAGTTTATGCCTCTATGCTTCCTATTCCATGAAACACCTGGCTCCTTTAAAACCTACAGGAAGAGTATCACAACACACTTATTGAACGCAGCTAAATTATTAATCCCCAGATTTTGGAAACAGACCGCCTGTCCAACACTAGAGGACTGGAAAAAGGAGGTCAACCATATAATGTAGCCGAAAGGTGGACCCAAGTAGTGAAAGACAAAAAAGGGGAATTTGATAAGACATGGGCAGGCTGGATACAGTGTGCACCTGAGATGGGCTGAGGATAAGAGACATGGAGTGGGAAAGCAGGGGGTGTAGCAGATCCATAAGGATCCCCAGTATAGTTGCTTATGGTTTCAGCTATAGAAGAATAAAGAGCCGAACCATGAACCTTGACCAGGATTGATATATTTTCCTTCTTATTTTATTTCTTAATTTAGATTTTTCTTTTTTTTTTTCTCCCCCCCCCCTCTCTCTCTCATTGACCTCCCTAATAAATTCTAATGGCTTTGATAGTGTGGAGTGAGATGTTTACCCCTAATTAGGAGAGAGAGAGGGAGTTAAGTCACGTTGAAATAGTGAGGGGAGGGATGGGAAGGGGGGTGGATGATAAGGAATAGGGCACACACAGGAGAAGAGGGATTTAAAGTAGTATTTGGACATAGATTGTACATAGATTGTACTTGATCACTGCGAGGATATTACCATTTTTTTTTATTTGTTTATTTATGGGGAAGAGTAGGTCAGGAGGATCACTTGAATGTAAACACAGGTGAAGATATCACAAGGTATAATCATCTATTTTTAACACCATGGTCATTAGTGGCCTCTTATGAGGTCTGGGTAGAGGGGAATCAATAAACACGTGGAAGTAGGAGAGGGGATCCCTCCCCTATTCCCTTTTTTTTTAAGCTTGTTTGTTGTCACTTAAGTTGGGGAATTAGGCCATGGGGGCCGCTACACACAATTATAGGTAATTAATACTTAACCACGAGGCACAATATACATACACATATATATAGATATATATATATATTTTTTATTATAAATTTGTTTTTTTGGGGGTTTTTTTTCTCCACATTAAAAAAAGAATAGTAACTATGGCCATCAGTGGCCTTTTTGGAAGTAGGAGGGGGCGTTGTTTAAGTGACACAGAAGGGCACAGTAGGAGAACACACAACTCAAGTAGCGGGAATGGAGTGAGTAGGGATAGAGCAGACTTACTCCTCCGCAGCCAGGGATGGCGTGGAGGGAGGGGGGGGGAGAGGGAATTATTTTTTTTTTTCATGTTTTTTTTTTTTCTTTCCTATTCCTTTTTTCTTTTTGAGGGGGTGGGGGGGGGGGGATAGCATAATTGATAAACTTTTGACAAGACAATTTTGTACCTGGTTCTTTCCTGTAAGGTTAATTTGTGTCTTATGTAAATGATGTAATATAAGAATGTACAATGCTGAATGGAAATGTTGAAGTTTATAATAAAATAAAAAAAAATTGATTATAAAAAGAAATATAATGAAAAGCCACAATAGTATCTTATGGTTGAAATAAACCATTATTGGAACATAGTATAAGTAAGTATGTGTGAAGGATAGTTCCTAGCAACCAATTAGATTTCAGATTACTGCAGTCAGGTGATTAAAATATGCAATCTGATTTGATACCATGCACACTGTCTTTATACTATTTTACTACTTACAGTAAATATAACCATTTAAAAAAAAAAAGAGGGAGGAATCCCCCATCATACTCAAGGAAGGGGGAAGCAGAAGCAGACCAGCATATATGCAAGAGGCTTATCAAAATTAGGTTAAAGGGGTTGTAAAGGTTCATTTTTTATTTTCTAAATAGGTTCCTTTAAGCTAGTGCATTGTTGGTTCACTTAACTTTTCCTTAGATTTCCCTTCTAAAAAATGTTTTTCTTTAATTTCTTTGTCTGAATTTCTCACTTCCTGTTCCTCCTCAGTAAGCTGTTTTGGCTGACTCCACACCACTCGGATGATGGTGTGAAGTTTAGTGAGGAGAAACAGGAAGTGAGAAATTCAGACAAAGAAAAAAAACATTTAGAAGGTAAATCAAAGGAAAAGGTAAGTGAACCAACAATGCACTAGCTTAAAGGAACCTATTTAGAAAATAAAAAACGAACCTTTACAACCCCTTTAAGTTAACAGAAGTGTTCTTCTGTGAATCTTTATTACCTTGATAACTATAAACAAGGGAAGTAAATTAAAACTCAATAAACCTAGGGGATTATGTTGGAGAAATAAAGTTTGGTTTTGTGTGGAAAGTTACTTAATAAACTTATTTATAAATCTCTGAAGATGGAGATCCCATCAGGGAATAGAGTATTTGTTCCATCTCCAGAGTTTACCTAAATTTGGTCATCATGTTTGTAGTGACAAAAGGTGTAAATTTTAAATGTGCAATATCACCATAGGAGAAATATCAGTCCATTTGTTCTTCAGGATTTGGTGGTGGTGATGTAAATTGACTCTGCTTGTAGGTACTGGAATGGGCTTGTTGAATAGGATTATCTTGTTGAATCTTGGGTGAGTTTGATGATGCTCAGCATTTAGAACCTTCAACAGTATTTTCTGGGATTGACAGACGAAGATCATGGATTGCAGTTAGGAGGTCATCCACCATTTGGCAGATGTATGAGGTGCCTTTGTGAGTCAAGCGAAGGGCAAATTGAAAACTCCAACGATAGGAAATGTGGTTATGTTGGAGGATCTGTAGATGCGGTTTCTTCGCTTTTCTCTTGAGGAGAGTTTGTTGTGAAAGGTCTTGGAATATTTGATAGCGATGACCTTGAAAAGTCAATGTATCCTTATTAATGTAATTTGACGACAACATCTCTGGGGGGGGGGGCATCTTCTTTTTTGGGGGCCAAAGTTCTATGGATTCTGTCCATCTCCAAGCGCTCAATGGGGATTGATGGGGCAAGCTCCTGAAATAGCGCTGTTACTGTGGACTGGAGATCCACTATAGCTTCAGGTATACCACGAATCCGCAAGTTAGATCTCCTGGCTCTGTTTTCAAAATCTTCCAAACGTGTGTAAAGGGAAGAATTTTCTTCCTTAAGGGTTTCTAGTTCATCGGTATGAGTAATGGTGATGTAATTTATTTCCTCCATTTTATGTTCTAGTACTGATGTGCGGCGTCCTACCTCACGGATTTCCCTTGTGAGTTTTTCAGTTATTGTATCTGAGGTATTTTGGAAGGCTTTTTGTAGGACACGTTTAAACTGACCAAGGAGGTCTGAGACATGAGAGATATTCTGTAATGTAATAGGGGTTAATCCGAATTCAAAGTCAGGGTCAATAAACTGTGAGGGAGAAGAGTTGGAGTTCCTCTTCTGTTTCTGCATCTGAGGTAATGCAGAGTGGGAGGACTGCGCCACCACCATTTTCGACGCGGTTTTCATTTGTTCTTCTTGGCTTTTAACTTGCTGTAGTTTAGCCTTTCTCCCACTATACATCCTATGTTCGAATGCCCAGCGGTGTAAACAACAGGTAGGTTACCGTGGAGATGCCGTATTCGACTGTGACTTGGGGAAATGAGGCCGTTTTCATCCCGGTGATAGCGCAGCTCTAAGCAGCCATGTCTGCTCTGCAGCCTCGTGCATGCGCCTCCCCGTGTGTACAGTTTCTAATACACTTCAGGCCGTGTACACAGTATATAATACAGTGCAGCCGGTGTACAGTTTCTAATACACTTCAGGCGGTGTACACAGTATATAATACAGTGTGTACAGTTTCTAATACACTTCAGGCGGTGTACACAGTATATAATACAGTGTAGTGTGCTGTGAAAAGAAAAAATCCCCATCATGTCCAGAAGGCCACCAAGGAGAGGCAGATGCTCACAGGCCACTAAAAGAGGGCAAGCAGCCTCTATATCTACAGTCAACAGTGGTGGTCGTGGACATGGTGCATCCTTTGCAGGTAGCCACGGGGCACACTTGTCCTTTCTTTCTGCCCGTGTTATTGAGCCACAAATCCCATCATGCCTCTGTCTCTAGGAGTCATGCCTGTGATTGTCAGGGTCTTGCAATGTCTCATGGGACTTGCAGTTTGACCACAGCTGGAGGGCCGAGGTTGCCTACTACTGTTTTATGTAGAGCAACAATTCAATTTTTTTTCAGATCCTCAGAGAGTTCTTTGCCATGAGGTGCCATGTTGAACTTTCAGTGACCAGTATGAGAGAGTGAGAGCAAATTTAACACCAAATTTAACACACTTGCTCCCCATTCACACCTGAGACCTTGTAACACTAATGAGTCACATGACACCGGGGAGGGAAAATTGGTCCTAATTTTGACATTTTCACTTAGGGGTGTACTCACTTTTGTTGCCAGTGGTTTTATCACGTACCTGGTACTAGAGGCAAATGGAGAGAGAGGGCTTCCCTTGCGGCTAAGTTCCAGACCCCCCTGAGGGTGAAAACAGGAAAGGTCCGGCCCAAAGCAGCACGGGTTGCCTGCAGGACTGTATGCAGGAGGTTCTGGAGTACAGCTGGTGTGCTGGGGTAGAATCAGCAGACAGGTGACAACCGTGAGGTGTTGCAGGATTCAGATAATGCTGCGACTGGAGCGTGGTCACAAGGAAGCCTAGGTCATGAGCCGGGTTGGGATCAGAGCAGACGTGGTCAGGTGGATAGCTGGAGTCGAACACAGGAAGCAAACAGGAGACAGGTCAAGGACAAGCCGGATCGGTAACAGGAGACACAGGAATATCACAAGATAACACACTGGAGGAGCAGAAGATCAACCAGCAAATGCAGACACTTGCAGACTTCCTTATATAGGCCCATGTGACCTGCTGGTAGAGATTCTGGGTCCTAAAGTCCTTCTGCCAGAGATTATGGGTCCGAAAACCCTTCTCCTGCTGTTGGTTCCCTGACAGGTTTAGACATTAATGGCTGCGTGTTGAGTTATTTTGAGGGGACAGCAAATTTACACTGTTATACAAGATGTACATTCACTACTTTACATTGTAGCAAAGTGTAATTTCTTCAGTGTTGTCACATGAAAAGATATACTAAAATATTTACAAAAATGTGAGGGGTGTACTCAATTTTGTGAGATACTGTGTGTGTGTGTATATATATATATATATATATATATATATATATATATATATATATATATATGTAGCGGGTATATACTTTTAAATTCTGGTGAAGACACCAGTGATGTATAGTTCCCTGCGGCCCAGCAGGTGGCGCTGTCACTTTGGGCCGGGGTTGAACCATCGCTACAGTGCCGTACCCTTTGTGGCCTCTCGCAGCGGTTGTACGGCGGGGCGGGGAACCCGCCGTGCATCCTGGGAGAAGGTATAAAGGGGGCGGACATCTTTGCCACGAGGTTCGAGTCCCAGGCACCTTCAGCCTGAGGGCTGCTGTTCGCGGTCGGGGTCCAGGCGGCCTAGGCCTGGACACCGGGAGTTTGTGTTTCATCCCAGACACCTTCAGTCTGGGGTGAGGTACTCAGCCGGAGGCCTGGGGCCCAGTACCTTCCGCTGGGTCCCGTGAGGGAGGGATTGTCCTAGGGGGCCCCGGGAGAGAGGCACCCGAATCCAGTGGCGTAAGGGACCGGAGGAGGGACTCATCCGAAGACCTGGTGCAGCAGATTGCCAGTGCCGGATGAACCTCTGGAGACCGCCCGGAGGGATATCTTCCCCAAACAGGGGCCAAGTTCAGAGAGGAAGGTGGTTCATGTTCTATGACCGGTGGCAGCGGTCCAGCTATTCAACTCAGGTCAGTGGCAGAGGCCTGCTATTAGGCCTGCGGCAGGGGCCTCAACGGTTCATCCGGTCGGTGGCAGCGACCAAAATTCACGGTCGGTGGCAGAGACCATGCGCCAGGCCTATTCGCTAGCAAAGGAATAGGAGAGTTCAGTTGTGCCTGGGCCTACTCGTATCCACACCCCTGTTTGTTCATAACTGAAAGTTCAACTGATTGTGTTCACCCTGCAAGGAAAGAAATAAAGGAGTGTTGGACTTTCGATTGGTGTGGTGCTCTATGTTATTGGCAGACACATCCCCACAGAACTAAGGCTTCGTATGCAGTGAACAGACCCGGAGGTAATTCAAGTAACTCTGCTCAACCCTCATACACATACGAGGGGAGAGCTTGGCGTAGTGTTCCTGCACTCTCCTCTCTGATACCCCTAGACACAAGCCATTCACAATAGGCGAGAGGGGGAGTGAGACTCTGCTACATATATATATATATATATATATATATATATATATATATAAACATTTTAAAATGTATTAAAACATGGATGGTGTCAGTAGGGCAGAGGTTGGTGTCAGTAGGACAATGGATGGTGTCATTCAATCAGAAGTCTTATGTCTCATTTTTGAGAAATGGAAAGGGACTGATGACAGAGATTCCCTCCCCAGTCCTTTTCTCTGCAGCCTCAGCTGCACTGGACAGTGAATAATGTGCTCTGTTCATTCAAATGTTGAAGCATAGTTAACTCAGAGGGAATCTGTGCCACATGGGTAATTAGGTAAATTAGGTAAAAAAGGTAAAAAAAAAAGGTCCGCTAATCGGCATCCAATCAGCGCTCTCAGCCAATGCGCTCTCAGCCAAGTGTTAGTGTCCAAATGCCCGCCGCAATATCACAGTCCTGCTATAAGTCACTGATTGGCGCCATTACTAGTAAAAAAAATAATAATAATACAAATTCCAGTATATATCCCATAGTTTGTAGGTGCTATAAAAATCAATCAATATATGCTTTTTGGCATTTTGTTTACCAAAAACATGTAGCAGAATACATATTGGCCTACATTTATCCAGAAATTCGATTTTATTGGATGTGTTTTACTGCAGAAAGTGAAAAAAATTTTTTTTTTGTTTAAGTTGTTGGTCTTTTTTTGTTTATAGCGCAAAAAATAAAAAACCCAGTGGTGATCAAATACCACCAAAAGAAAGCTCTTTTTGTGGGAAAACAAAGACATACATTTTGTTTGGTTACAGTGTCACATGACAACACAATTGTCAGGTAAAATATTATGGTGCCATATCGCAAAAAAGGCCTGGTCACCAAGAGGGGTAAATCTTCCGGAGGTCAAGTGGTTAATTAGTTCGGGCCACCAGGAAAGATGTGGACCTAGGAATAAAGGCATTGCCAGCCTAAAGTTCTAACATAAGAAACATATTTACTCTGTCCATATTTGAATGCCAACATACATATTTTCTGTATGTACTGTATATCTTGTTTCAGTTCTTTTCATATAGGTAATTTTTCTATGCTTTTGTTTCTCAAACATAGCTGTATATCTACATGATTTAATTTCATATAACCGATTTAGTTATGTATTCCATCTTATACATTCTGTATTTCAAAATATGTGTTGACAGATAAATTTATGGGGTCTGATTAATGATTACATGCTGAGATATAGACAGATTAGACAAATGTAATACTTTTTTTCTTGCCTTTGGAAAAACACTTCTAAACACTACAGTGTGACATGTAATAAATAATATAATAAATAATCCTATTTCACAGCCTTGTGTAAGATCAGTAGGCAGTAAATTGTAGAATTATGTTAGAATCATGTCTGAATATAGGTGCAAGCATCATAATAACTCAGCTTTCCATCAAAAGTAAGTTATGTAAAAACGAAAGATTATACTTATTTTAAAAGACGTAATAACAAAATAAATGCTCACTTTTAAATTATATGTATAGCTATATACTGCTATATACTGCATGCTAAGTTGAAGCATTTTCGAAAAATGTGCCTATAGAGTTGAGGAGAAAAAAACAAGAAAAAAAAGAGATTCTTGCTTCAGATTACCGGTACTCTGTGAAATACCGACCTCCAAGTTAGTACTAGTGCTTATCCAGGTATGAACGGTAATCAGAAAACATCAGAGATGTGATTACAATTAAATCTGACTAGGTGGCTTTTTTTCACAGCAATATAAACATCAGCTAAATGAGAGATTGCTTTTCAATTACATGACTAAAAGTAGAGGTTAACTATATAGTTGCACTAAATAGGTGTGCGTGTTTCAATGACTGTGGAAAAATTAAGATTCTCTTTACCTGCATATTAAACCTCTTCCTGTCCAGGCCATTTTCCAGGTTTCAGCACTGTCATGCATAGTCATGCATTTCTGTACCTAAATTAATTTTACATCATTTTTTTAAGACAGAGCTTTTGTTTGGTGTTATTTAATCATCACTGTTATTTAACTACAGTATATAAAGGAAAAAAGACTAGAATTTTTAACAAAATTCCTGTTTGCTTTAGTTTCTGTTATTACATTTTGCAAATAAATAATCTTTAGGCTAAACATTATTCTGCTATATTTCTTTGGTAAAAAAAAAAAATATTGTTTATTATTTAGATTATGTGAAAAGTACAGTCTACAAACTATGATAGATACTGTACATTGATCAATCCTAAGGCTCAGACTGCCTATCCCATTTTTTGAGACCCTAAAATGCCAAGACAGTTCCAAAATGACCCCTTTTATTAAAGTTGACACTCCAAGGTATTGACAGTAGTAAGCTGCATGAGAAGTTTTTGGAAGTTGTAATTTTTTGCCACAATTTTTTGGAAAAAGAAGAGAGTAAATTCAATGTTTTTATTTTTAAGCAAAATTTTAATTTTGGCAAGTTGTTTCTCAAACAAAGCATTGGCATACTTACAATTACACCCCAAAGCACATTCTTTTATTCCACATGAGTATGGGGATACCACATTTTATTTTGCTACTTATATGCAGAGAGGGGTCCAAAATTCATGGAGCACCTTCAGGCTTTCAAGAGGCAGGCATGCATTGGATTTCCTGACTATCTTTCACATTTTTTGAGGCCCCAAGGCACAAGGAAATGAGAAACACCCACAAAATAACAAACACATTTTGTATTTAATTATAGATGCTCTGAAAAGGAACATTGTTACTGGCTATAACTGGTTTGGTGACAGTGATGGGCAAACGGATTGGGCCTAGCATCAGTTCGGTCCTGAACAGCGCCCGTTCGGGTGTTCGCCAAACACCTGAATTTGCGGGATGCTTGGAGGGATGTTCGCCTGCCGAGTGCCTCACAATGCACAGTGCATTCTAAGCCCTGATTGGCTGAAGCAAGTGAATAGCTGGTTGTTAAGGAGTGGGCTGGGAAGCCGGCCGCCGCGTCCTTAACAACGGATGAGTCATCAGCTGTCAGCGGGTTTCCCCTGACTGCTGAATGAAAGAAAAAAAAACATTTCCGGCAATACAAAAATGTGATAAATAACGACATTGGGGGTCCCCCCCCCCAATCCAGACCCAAAGGGCTGTTCAACCATATATTGATTAAAAATTAAGGCATTAATTTTCAGATGGAGAAATATCGATCTCAACTCAATTTTGTGGGATCACCCTTCTTCATCAGGATGAATGGAAGAGGACCTTGAAACATTGTGTGTGAACAATGGCAAAAAATTTGAGGAAAATAGCATGTGTCAAATGTACAAAGATATATACAAAATATATATATATAAAAAAAAAACAGGGATTACGGGATGTATCTGTTCACCATAAATGTGCCAACAAGGGGTCCCCGGAGCAGAGAACAAATGGGGAATTCTAAAAGCATTCCTAGGGGGCAGATGTAGGGCCACACGAGTAGGCTAAGCTACAGAGGAAAGGTGAGGCAAAAGTGTGTGGAAAAAACAAACAAAAGAAGGAGAATTAAACATTCAAATCAGGGACAAAAAAGGTAGTAAGGTAATACTGAACTAAAAACACCCACATATGTACAGAGCACTGTGGGGGAAGGGAATGGTAATATACTTGTTATAAGCGTACACCCGATTTAAGGGGTAGCCCAAGGGTCACAGACCCATATTACATAATCATAAGGGTTAGCCTCCAAATTATGGCATAAATACTATTAGAAAGACAATATAAAAAAAAAAAAAAAACAGGAGGTTAGAAACAAGGTACAGTACCGGCCCATTTTGTTGCTATACTTACAGTGCACACTGACTGTGCACTCACTGCCCAACAAAAGCATTTGGTAATATGCCAAAAAACAAGGGCTGATATCACATCCAAGCCAGTCAGTAACCCCCCAACTACAAAGAAAACAATAAAGGAGAAATGACCCAAATTATCTGTAGTACTAAGTGTATCAGCCCGTACTACCCTTGGAAGTTAACAAAGAATTGTAATTACCATGCATTCTTTATCTAACAGCATGGCCCCCCAACAGCCCTCACAGCCACCTCCTGCAGCTGCTGCAGCTGGTCCCATATATACCCCCTGGTGAAAAAAGAACTGCTGCCCACGCCAGACATAAATGCTGCAATGCGGCCTCCTCCAGTCCCTAAGATCAATACCGTGCATGTGCAAATAGCTGAGCTTGCACAAGTACAGTAGCTTCTGGCCACCTCCACCGCCATACTCAGTGAAGGCAGAATCATCAGAAAGGGGCAGGGAGATCCCACGTGAGCTTGTTAACCCCAGGCCACACCGTGCCCAAAATCCCCAGCCCAGGCACTCCCAACTCGACGGCAGAGGTGGTTGGGGGCTACCATGCATGCGTAAGCTCGGCCCACCGTGAAGGCAAACAGCCGAATGGCAAACAGCTGAATGGCTGGCTTGCCGTTTGAGAGTTCTTATATAGGTAAGGGCGGGGCCACCTGGCAATGTCACCAGGTGGCACCCCCCTTGTGATATCATGGACCGGTGCATGCTGGGTTGGAGACGTCACAAGGGGGCACCCTTACCTATATAACAACTGTCAATTGGCAGAGGAGGCATTCAGTGGTCAGCCATCAATGAGTGCGGAGCGGTTTTTTATTTTTCGGGTGCGACGGGTGTCGTGATTGACAATTCATTTACATCGGGGGACACTGTTCTTAACATTTTTTTAATAAAGGAATTGTCAAAAACTGTCTCAGTGTTTTTATTACTTTTTGACACGTTTTTGGTGAATGAGTAGGGGTACTATGTATCCCATACTCATTCACATAGGTGGGGGGCCGGGATCTGGATCTTGTTAAAGCGGGCTTCCAGATTCCATTAAGCCCCCTGCCCACAGACCTCCACAACTACAGCCCAGGGTTGTGGAGAAGAGAACCTGTCCTAATCAACATGGGGACAAGGTGCTTTGGGGTGGGGGCAGAGCACCCCCCTCATGTTGAGGGCATGTGGCTTGGTATGGTTCAGGAGGGGAGGGGGCACTCACTCACCCCCTTTCCTGACCTGCCCAGCTGCGTGCTTGGATAAGGGTCTGGTTGATTTTGGGGGGGACCCAACAAAGTTTTTTTTTATTTTGACTAGGGGGGACCCCACAGCTTTTTTTCAATAGCTGGGTGCCAGTCATTTTAAATGTGATTTGTCAAATGAAGGAA
Organism: Rana muscosa; assembly: GCA_029206835.1. Classification (NCBI taxonomy): domain Eukaryota; kingdom Metazoa; phylum Chordata; class Amphibia; order Anura; family Ranidae; genus Rana; species Rana muscosa. The sequence goes on along the minus strand of CM055117.1, from coordinate 639,323,736 downwards.
ACAGCTGGCAACTTTGTAAATCTTTACATTCTTTATTGTTGCATATCAGCGAGTAAAAACCAGTGGTTGACGCGTTTCGGTGATAAGCATTGTTAGCCCCTGTTTTTTATGTGCTGATAAGCAACAATAAAGAATATAATTATTTATGGAGTTGCCAGCTGTTTCCTTCATTTGACTAATCTGTCTACTGGTGTTGAGAGGTCACCTCAGCTTGAGCAACTGGAAGATGGCCTTTACTAACTCTTGATACCTTGTGGTTCCACTGTTCAGAGCAATGCACGTGCTCTCTGTGGTTAAATGTGATTTGACTCATTTTTTTTCTTTAGAAATTACATTTTTGCTGAAGCATGTTCTATATATGCTACAGGTGCGCCACTTTACAGGCAGACTAAGGGGACCCCCCAGGCACTATATTTAAACAAATTTTTAATTTTTATTGTTTCACTTGATGCATAATTTAAATCACTGCTCCTGAAAAAATGATTGTTTTAAAAAAAACTTTTTGCATTGATACATGTCTCCCATGGCAGTGCCCAGACCCCCATAACCATTTTATGACAAATGACTTGCATATAAGCCTTCAAAATGGGCATTTTTGATTTCTCATGTTCGGCTCCCGTAGACTTCAATGGAGTTCGCTGTTCGGGGCAGAACCTTTCCCCTGTTCGGGAGTTCTGCTGCAAACCGAACAGGGGGGTGTTCGACCCATCTCTGTTGGTGAGGAGGAAGACAGGACAGAGCTCTGTTAATGTAAACAATACAGAGCTCTGCGGTGATGTGCCGTTTTTTGTTTTGCTGCAAAGCAGGTAATGAAAACTGGCAAATCCCTTAGTAAAAGCAGTTCACAGTACACACATAAACACTGGTTAAGCACACATTTAACCCTTTTGATCACCCTAGATGTTAACCCCTTCCCAGCTCGTGTCATTAGTACAGTGACAGTGTATTATTCTAGCACTTATCACTGTATTAGTGCCACTGGTTCCCACAAATTGCTAAAAGTGTCAGTGACAAAGTGTCAAAGTGCTAAAAGTGTCAGTCAGATTGCCCGCCATACTATTGCAGTCCAACTATAAGTCGTCGATCACTGTCATTACTGGTATTAAAAAGTAAAAAAAAAAAACATTATATATACCATAGTTAATAGGAGCTATAACTTTTGTACAGACCAATCAATATACGCTTATTGGGATTTATTTTTACCAAAAATATGTAGCATAAAACATATTGGTCTAAACTTAAGAAGAAATTAGATTAAAAAAAATAAAAATGATTGGATATGTTTTATAGCACAAATTTAAAAATATTGCTTTTTAAAAAAAATTATCAGTCATTTTTAATTTATAGCACAAAAAATAAAAAACCTAGTGGTGATCAAATACCACCAAAAAGAATCTCTATTTGCGGGAAAAAATATATAAATTTAATTTGTGTACAGGGTTGCATGACCATGCAATTGTCACTTAAAATAGTGCAGTGCCAAAAAGCAAAAAAATCGCCTGGTCATGAAGGGGGTAAATCTTCCAGAGCTGAGTGGTTAATTACAAGCAGTGATGCAAGTGTCTGAGTCTAACTTGATGTAAGCTGCAGAGGGTGCTCCCCCATGCTCTGGCAGTGGATTGTCCCTTGACATCATAATATCCAATGCAGGGCTATGGACTTTGCTTTGGTCCTGATGATGTCAGAACCTTAGACCAATGGAGCATGGAAGAAAAAATGCAGCAGGGGCTGGTCTTTTTTTTGTTTATAGCGCAAAAAATAAAAACCGCAGGTGATCAAATACCACCAAAAGAAAGCTCTATTTATTGGAAAAAAAAGGACCTTAATTTTGTTTGGGTGCAGCTTTGCATGACCGTGCAATTGTCAGTTAAAGCGACGTAGTACTATATCGCAAAAAATGGCCTGGTCATCCTTCCGGGGCTGAAGTGGTTAAATAACAAACTTGTCTATACCTACCTGCTCTGTGCAATGGAATTTCAGAGTGGCCACGAACCTCCTCTTTTTGGGTCCCCCGCTGGTGCTCCTGGCCCCTCCCCTCTGTCCAGTACCCCTATGGGAAGCACTTGTGCATGCTCGCACCCGAGCCCCACTGCTGCGTCCATTGACACAGACAGCGGCCCCCCCTGCTCCCTCATCACTGGTTTTGATTGACAGCACTGGGCCAATAGCTCCCAGTGTCCCAGCAAATCCAGCGAGACCCAGAAGTGAGTAGAGAGAAGAACTGCAGACGTGCACAGCGCTGGATCGAATGAGGGCCCAGGTAAGTAAAATGGGGGGGGGGGGGTTCTGAAACCTAAATATTTTTTACCTTAAAAAAAATGTTTAGGCTTGAAAACCACTTTGGGATTTTTCCAGCCTGAAGCACATACACATGAGCATCACCAAGACCAGATTCAGACCAATGCATTGCAAGGATGAACATTTTCTCCCATGGTCCCATGATACATGATACACTGTGCAGTGTGTTCCAACACACTTAGCCAAGTGCATTTTAGCAAACTATTACATATAGTCAGTGTTGTAACTAACGCCGTTTAAATAAACGGCGTTAGGTAACGTAGCCACTTTTGAGGGTAATGAGTAATCTAACTGATTACTCTTCCCCTCATGGCAACGCCGTTCCCATTACTTGGGCGGCGTTACCCCAATTGTATCTACTCGCCACAGCCGGCGCGAGTAGATGTAACACTAACCGCAAGCCGCCGTCTGCCTACCTGATCAGTGTGTCATGCAGACAGATGGCGGCCATTGCAGTGTTCAAAAGCCGCGCCTCCCGAGTCCTCGTCTGTGATAGGAGGAACACTCAATTTCACAGCAGGCAGTGTTCCGCCTATCACGGACAACCTCTCATCCTCGTCTTTGTTATGAGGATGAGCGGATGTCCGTGATAGGCGGAACACTGAATGCTGGGAAATTGGGTGTTCCGCCTATCACAGACGAGGAGGAGGCGCGGCTTTTGAATACTGGAATGGCCGCCGGGACGCCGCCGATCACAGGTACACGGGCACACAGTGAAGCATGGGCACAGTGAGACACGGGCACAGTGAGACACGGGCACAGTGAGGCATGGACACAGTGAGGCATGGGCACAGTGAGACATGGGCACAGTGAGACACGGGCACAGTGAGGCATGGGCACAGTGAGGCATGGGCACAGTGAGGCATGGGCACAGTGAGGCATGGGCACAGTGAGGCATGAGCACAGTGAAGCATGGGCACAGTGAGGCATGGGCACAGTGAGACACGGGCACAGTGAGGCATGGGCACAGTGAAGCATGGACACAGTGAGGCATGGGCACAGTGAGGCATGGGCACAGTGAGGCATGGGCACAGTGAGGCACAGTGAGGCATGGGCACAGTGAGGCACAGTGAGGCATGGGCACATAACCAATATTATTTATTGTTATCCCTCCTATTATTTTTATACACTGAAAAAATTACATATACAGTCATGCTCGAAATTGTTGGCACCCCAGCAATTTTTCCAGAAAATCAAGTATTTCTCACAGAAAAGTATTGCAGTAACACATGTTTTGCTATACACATGTTTATTCCCTTTGTGTGTATTGGAACAAAACAAAAAAAGGGAGGAAAAAAAGCAAATTGGACATAATGTCACACAAAACTTAAAAAATGGGCTGCTCAAAATTCTTGGCACCCTGAACTTAATATTTGGTTGCACACCCTTTGGAAAAAATAACTGAAATCAGTCGCTTCCTATAACCATCAATAAGCTTCTTACACCTCTCACCCGGAATTTTGGACCACTCTTCCTTTGCAAACTGCTCCAGGTCTCTCTTATTGGAAGGGCGCCTTTTCCCAACAGCAATTTTAAAATCTCTCCACAGGTGTTCAATGGGATTTAGATCTGGACTCATTGCTGGCCACTTTAGAGCTCTCCATCGCTTTGTTGCCATCCATTTCTGGGTGCTTTTTGACGTATGTTTGGGGTCAATTTCCTGCTGGAAGACCCAAGATCTCGGACGCAAACCCAGCTTTCTGACACTGGGCTCTACAGTGCGACCCAAAATCCTTTGGTAATCCTCAGATTTCATGATGCCTTGCACACATTCAAGGCACCCAGTGCCAGAGGCAGCCAAACAACCCCAAAACTTCAATGAACCTCCACCATATTTCACTGTAGGTACTGTGTTCTTTTCTTTGTAGGCCTCATTCCGTTTTTGGTAAACAGTAGAATGATGTGCTTTACCAAAAAGCTCCATCTTGGTCTCCTCTGTCCACAAGACGTTTTCCCAGAAGGATTTTGGCTTACTCAAGTACATTTTGGCAAACTGTAGTCTTGCTTTTTTATGTCTCTCTGTCAGCAGTGGGGTCCTCCTGGGTCTCCTGCCATAACGTTTAATTTCATTTAAATGTCGACGGATAGTTGGCACTGACACTGATGCTTCCTGAGCCTGCAGGACAGCTTGAACTTCTTTGGAACTTGTTTGGGGCTACTTATCCACCATCCGCACTATCCTGCGTTGCAACCTTTCATCAATTGTTCTCTTCCGTCCACGCCCAGAGACATTAGCTACAGTGCCATGGGTTGCAAACTTCTTGATAATGTTGCGCACTGTGGACAAAGGCAAATCTAGATCTCTGGAGATGGACTTGTAACCTTGAGATTGTTGATATTTTTCCACAATTTTGGTTCTCAAGTCTTCAGACAGTTCTCCTCTCCTCTTTCTGTTGTCCATGCTTAGTGTGGCACACACAGACACACAATGCAAAGACTAAGTGAACTTCTCTCCTTTTTATCTGCTTTCAGGTGTGATTTTTATATTGCCCACACCTGTTACTTGCCCCAGGTGAGTTTAAAGGAGCATCACATGCTTGAAACAATCTTATTTATCCCCAATTTTTAAAGGGTGCCAAGAATTTTGAGCAGCCCATTTTTGAAGTTTTGTGTGACATTATGTCCAATTTGCTTTTTTTCCTCCCTTTTTTTGTTTTGTTCCAATACACACAAAGGGAATAAACATGTGTATAGCAAAACATGTGTTACTGCAATACTTTTCTGTGAGAAATACTTGATTTTCTGGAAAAATTTCTGGGGTGCCAACAATTTCGAGCATGACTGTATATCATCCTTCTACTGCCCCGCCCCCGTCCCGTGTATATATAATATAACCAATATAGTTACTTTGCTGAGTAACTAATTACTTTTTCAATGTAGTAGCTGAGTAATTAACTTCATTACTTTTTGGAAGAAGTCATTTGTAACTGTAACTAATTACTTTTTTAACATACAGTGTTAAAATGTCTTTTGCAGTGTGTTGGCAGCTCATTTTAAATAATTGCAAAAGCAATGCAAATTCATTTGCAAAATATTGCACATTAATGTTCATATAGTAATGGACTGTACTAATGTAAATCATGCCTCATGCACGCTTCGATGGGCATATTCAGTGTGCTTTTAACATCAGTTTAGGATGCTTTTGAGATCATTCAGAATTCATTGCAGACACAGGTGAACCGTTTTAGTGCATTTTGCATTCATATAGACTTGTATGGGGTAAAACACAGTTCTGAAATGAACAAAAGTCAATTGACACCAGCCTTTACCATCTAGCATTCTGCTCCTGCTGCCCCATTTTAATTGGATACTTGTCAGGAGCACACTCCTAGCACAACAACACGATTATTCCTTGAGTAAAGGGTTGTGCTCTCGGGATCATAGTTTCAAATAATCTCTGTCATCTTCTCTTTGTATCCAGTCTCCTATTCATGTAGTTATGTTACAGTTACAAACCGTACAACCTGCTTCTTTTTTCTGCAGCATCATGGTTTTGGAATACAAGTTGGAATTGTAAGCAGGATGGTACAAACTAGAGAAACATTACTAAAATTAAAGTTGGAACAGGGAGCAAGAGATTTGAAATTAATGCATGATCTCTGCATGCTGGATATTAATTGCAAGCAATAATAAAATAATAAACAAAACATTAGCAAGTAACATTACCACTGCATTTCTTACAGAAAAACAAGTGTTGGAGATAGTGACTAATGTTTAACTGTCCAGTAAATATGCTGTCCAATCTTCCTGTAAAATGTACTTTTAAGGTCCCTTGTGCGTGCACCAAGATGGCACAGGTGCAGCATGCAGAAGTCCTGCTTTCTGGGGCATTTGTCCTTAAACGCAAGTAGCACTCAGTACAGGGTTCAGCCCCATCCAGCTGCAGCCTGACACAGAGTGTGACATGTTGCCGGCAGCAGCTAGACACACCCATGTGCAGCTAGATGCCCCCCGGGGGCCTAAAATTAAGAGATAGGACAGATTTACAGATGAGTGTATAGCAAATTAGCAGGTACAGCAATTGTCCTTATAAATGTGTATCCCTCACCTTCACATTTTCTCAAAACCATTAGGCTTAAACTCTATCTTACATTTACCTATTAGGTTTATAGGTTATTGAAAATTATAAGTAAGTGTAACAACACCCCGAGTATGAGAGGGGTTAAAGTCATTTAGGACATTCCATTCCCGAACACAAAGGCAGCTACCAAACACTCCAATCAGCCGAACAAGAAACCCATGCAAATAATTCTCCCCCAAGTACGAGACAAAGCTCTGTCTTGAGGGTCAAGCAGGAATTAATCTTTATTGAGGAATACAGTCTTATATACAGTAAAAGAGGAGGTTCCTACAACCTGCTCATATTACTCTAGCAATACACAGAAACATAAAATTAACATGAGCTAATTAACTAATCCTGTCACGTACCTTGTGATGGGAGCCCAACGTGCAGGGAGCGGCCTCTCGTAAACCCCTGGCTCGAGAGCCCCTGATAGAGCAGACAGAGGCTCAGGAGGACAGGGGGCACAAGTGCCTGGCAGGTAAGCAGGATATTGGGTAGTTGCGGCAGCAGATGGTGCACGGCAAACTGGAACAGTCCAAGGATAGCCGGAAGGTGCACAGTAGGACTAATCAGAATGCAGACAACAGGCAGATGTATAGAAGTCCCAGATCAGACTGCGGAAACAAGGTGGTGTATTGTAGTACAGGCTGAGGTGTGCTGTAGCTCAGGCACAGGTGCAGGGTAGTTCAGGCAGAGATGCGCTATGATTCAGGCAGAGATGCACGGTGGCTTCAGGCAGGGTGCACTGTAGTTCAGGTGGAGGTGCCTTATAGTTCGAGCAGACCGATGGGTCGGACCAGCAGGCGACTAGGTACAGGGATGACCAAGAGAGTTGTCAGAGCAAGCCGAAGTCGGGGCGGGCAGCAATCGGGGTTAACAGAGACAAGCCGGATCAGATAACAGGTGTACAGGAATCAGAAGTCAATAGCAGGGGTCTCGGGAACGCTGTAGACCAGACAGCAAGAAGCAAGGTAGGCAGATAGTTTAAATACCTTGTTTGGCGCCAAATGCTGTCACCGCGCGCGCTCCCGCGAACGCACGCGCGCGCGCTCCCGTGAACGCGCGCGCGCACGCCGATCGCGCTATTGTGCACGCGCATGCGCGGAATGGACCTATGGAGTGTAGACAATCTCCTGGCGGCACTGTTGCACTGTTGCCTTTCCTGACATTGCCCCCCCCCAAGGGGCAGCCTCCGGATGCCCAACTGGGCCACTTTGTCTGGGTGAGATCTCTCAAAGTCCTTGATTAGCCTTTCCGCATGGACATTCATCTCTGGCTCCCATGAGTTTTCTTCTGGGCCGTAACCCTTCCATTTCACCAGGTATTGGATCTGGTTTCGTCTTCGTCTACAACCCAGAATGGACTCAACCTCAAATTCCTCTTCTCCATCGATAAGCACGGGTTCGGGGGGATTGGTGTCCCGATCTGTAAAGGGATCGGGGACCGTGGGCCTAAGCAGGGCTACATGAAAAACTGGGTGGATCCGGAAGGACTCAGGCAGTTTCAATTCGTAAGCTACCTCGTTAATCTTCCTTGTTATAGGGAAGGGACCCACAAATTTAGGGCCCAACTTCTTGGATGGGCATGCCAATTTTAGATTCAGGGTAGAGAGCCAAACTTGGTCCCCAGGTGCCAGGTTGAGCTCCCCTCTCCTCTTCCTGTCGAAAATTTCCTTGTTGTAGCTTTGTGCCTTAGTCATGGTCTCTTGGAGAAGTTTATTGTTGGTGGAGAAGAAATTTTGAGTTTCCTGGGCGGCTGGTACCGGACATTCGGGCATGTTGTTAGATAGAAATAATGGGTGAAACCCGTAGTTTGCGAAAAATGGGGATTGCTTGATGGCAGAATGAACAGAGTTGTTGTAGGCAAACTCAGCAAGAGGCAAAAGAGGGGCCCAATCGTTCTGGGAGAAGCTTGAAAAGCAGCGCAGGTACTGCTCGAGCGTTTGATTGGTGCGCTCTGTTTGGCCGTTGGTTTGGGGATGGTATGCTGAGGAAAAGAACAGATCGATCTTCAGTGATTTACATAGTGCTCTCCAAAATCTTGATGTAAACTGTACCCCCCGGTCAGATGTAATGTTAGCAGGTACACCGTGCAGCCTTACTATTTCCCTGATGAAGATCTTTGCAGTCTCAGAGGCCGAGGGGACGCCCCTCATGGGTAGGAAATGGGCCATCTTGGAGAGTCTATCCACCACTACAAAGATGGTCGTAAAGTCTTCTGATGGAGGTAGTTCAACTATGAAGTCCATTGAGATCATCCTCCATGGCCTCTCCGGGACGGGTAGTGGTTTTAGTAACCCCCAGGCTCTGGTTTTGCTGTTTTTGTTCTGGATGCAGGTGGTACAAGATTCCACATAGCGCTTGCAATCTTGGGATAATCGTGGCCACCAGAATGTCCGCTGGAGAAGTTCGGAAGTTTTGTACACACCGAAGTGGCCGGCTAACTGGTGGTCATGACAGGATTTCAAGACGGCCACCCGAAGTTGTTGAGGTACAAAAATCTTGTCCTTGTTCCACAGCAGACCGTCTTTAGACTGTAGGGCAAGGCCAGGAACTGGGCATGGTCCTGAGGAGGCCTGTCTGATTTGGGACAGGAGGTCCTCTTGTAACAGGAGGAAGTTACCGGGAGGTAGAATGGTATCCGGAGGGGAAAGGACCTTAGGTTCGGCAAACATCCGGGAAAGGGCGTCCGGTTTGGTGTTCTTTGATCCGGGTCGGTACGTGATGTGAAACGAAAATCGGGTAAAAAAGAGTGCCCACCTGGCCTGGCGTGGTCTCAGTCTCTTGGCAATCTTTAAGTATTCCAAGTTCTTATGGTCGGTATAGATCAGGATAGGATGTGCTGCTCCTTCCAGGAGGTAGCGCCATTCCTCAAGTGCGGACTTTATTGCCACAAGTTCCCTGTCCCCGACGTCGTAGTTTTTCTCGGCCTCTGTTAGTTTACGGGAGAAGAAGGCTACTGGATGCAATGCGGCCTTTGGGCCTTGTCTCTGGGAAAGTATTGCTCCAACTGCCACTTCAGAGGCATCCACCTCCAAGATGTAAGGTAAGGCCGGGTTAGGGTGCTTTAGGACAGAGGCCGAGATGAACAGATTCTTAAGGTTAGCGAAGGCGGCCTGAGCTTCGGGGGACCAGTGAAACCGGTTACCTTGTTTAGTTAAGTTGGTAATGGGGGCAATGATAGAGGAGAATCCTTTAATGAATTTCCGGTAGAAGTTCGCAAAGCCCACGAAGCGTTGGATCCCCTTCTTATCGCTGGGGGCTGGCCAATCCAGAATGGCTGTGACCTTCTGAGGGTCCATCTTAATACCCTCTACCGAAATGATTAGCCCTAGGAACTGAATATCTTGTTGTTCGAATGCACATTTCTCGGGCTTGGCGTACAAACCATGTTGGCGAAGTCGGGCCAATACCTTCCGGACGTGTTCACGATGGTCGGTTAAGGAGGAAGAGAAGACCAGGATATCGTCTAGGTAGACGATGACGAATAGATCTAGGTAGTCTCTAAAAATATCGTTTATGAAATGTTGGAACGTGGCAGGGGCATTGCATAGCCCGAAGGGCATGACCAGGTATTCAAAGTGCCCGAATCTGGTGCGAAACGCTGTTTTCCATTCATCACCGCTCCGAATGCGGACTAAGTTGTAGGCGCCGCGGAGGTCCAATTTAGTGAAAATGGCTGCTGTCCCAAGTCTTTGAAAAAGTTTGGGTACTAATGGCAGGGGATACCTATTTTTAATAGTTATTTTATTCAGGGCTCTGTAATCCACACAGGGGCGTAGGGAGTGGTCCTTCTTTTCTACAAAGAATATACCGGCTCCGGCAGGAGAGGTGGAGGGACGTATGAATCCCTTCTCTAAGTTGTCATTCAGATACGTCTTGAGAGTTCCAAGCTCTAGTTCAGATAAGGGGAAAATTCTTCCAAAAGGGACCTCTGCCCCCGGAAGAAGGTCAATAGGGCAATCGTAGGGCCTGTGCGGAGGTAGAGTCTCCGCGCCCTTCTTGCTAAAGACATCTAGAAAGTTGTGATAGGCCTCCGGGACCAGCCGCCGGTTCTCCATATCACTCCCCAGACAAAGTAATGGGGACGAGGTGACGGATGGTGCTGGAAAACAGTGTTCACGGCAATAGAGAGATGGAAAGCGAACCTCTCCAGTGTTCCAGTCGATCTGAGGATTATGAGCTTTTAGCCATGGTATCCCCAAGATAATTGGGAAGAGAGGGGATTCTATAATGTCCAAGCACAATAGTTCTTGATGCATGTCCGCAGTGGTTGTGCGCAGGGGAATAGTCTGCTGTGTCACTGGTCCTGATCTGATGGCCGATCCGTCGGCAAGGTGGACCGTGAGTTCTTTAGGTCTGGGCCTCAAAGGGACGTGATGTTTCAAGGCGAAGGAAAGGTCCATGAAGCCGCTGCAGGCACCGGAGTCAATAATGGTGGGAGTCCGGATGTTCCTTCCTGGGAGCTGTAGAGAGATGGAAATGATCAGGTGAGCGGAATGGTTAGGCAGAACAGGCGAGACAGTAGAGGAGAGGTGGCACTTACGCAGTTTAGCGGGGCACATCCTCACGTAATGTCCTGAGTCCCCGCAGTAGAGGCAGAGGTTGTGAACCCGGCGTCGCTGGCGCTCCTCCGGAGTAAGCGAAGGTCGGATCAACCCCAGTTGCATGGGTTCAGAGGCATCGGTAGTGGAGCGTGGGGAGGTCGAAGAAGCGGAATGAGGAGGATAGGGTACCCGTGGCAACATCCATACTGGACGGGATGGTCCCGCTGACCGTTCAGCTCTACGCTCCCTTAGTCGCCTGTCGATCTGAATAGCTTGAAGGATCAAGGCATCGAGCGTGTTCGGTATACCGACCCGGTCCTACTCGTCCTTTAAGGGCTCAGATAGTCCCAGCCGGAATTGGTGTCGCAGGGCGGCGTCGTTCCAGCTGGTATCGGCGCTCCAGCGCCTAAAGTCTGATACGTAATCTTCAGCGGCTCTGCGACCCTGCTGGAGAGAGCATAATGCTGCTTCGGCGGTAGCGGCCAGTTGAGGGTCCTCATAGAGGAGGTCCATGGCCTGGAGGAAAGTACTTAGTTGGTCAAGGCAGGTGTTTTTCTGTTCCAGGAGGCGGTGTGCCCAGGCCTGAGGTTCACCGGACAATAGGGCTATGACAAAGCCCACCTTGGTAGATTCAAGGGAGAAGGTCCTGGGCTGTAGCGCAAAGAAAAGTTCGCAGGCGTTACGAAAGGCCCTGTACTTGCCGCGGTCCGCAGAGAACCTCTCCGGAGTAGGGACCCTGGGTTCAGGTGGCAACATGACAACCGACGGTGCAGGTGAGGTACCTGATGCGACAGGTGCTGAGGTAGCCAGGGTCTGGACACGCTCCTCTAGCCGGGTATATCCCTCTTGCAAACTCCTGACTGCAGCAGTAAGTCCGTCCAGGTGGCGGCATAGTTCCTCCATGGGAGAGGCCCCCTGCGTAGGCTCCGACATGGCTGTCTGGTACTGTCACGTACCTTGTGATGGGAGCCCAACGTGCAGGGAGCGGCCTCTCGTAAACCCCTGGCTCGAGAGCCCCTGTAAGAGCAGACAGAGGCTCAGGAGGACAGGGGGCACAAGTGCCTGGCAGGTAAGCAGGATATTGGGTAGTTGCGGCAGCAGATGGTGCACGGCAAACTGGAACAGTCCAAGGATAGCCGGAAGGTGCACAGTAGGACTAATCAGAATGCAGACAACAGGCAGATGTATAGAAGTCCCAGATCAGACTGCGGAAACAAGGTGGTGTATTGTAGTACAGGCTGAGGTGTGCTGTAGCTCAGGCACAGGTGCAGGGTAGTTCAGGCAGAGATGCGCTATGATTCAGGCAGAGATGCACGGTGGCTTCAGGCAGGGTGCACTGTAGTTCAGGTGGAGGTGCCTTATAGTTCGAGCAGACCGATGGGTCGGACCAGCAGGCGACTAGGTACAGGGATGACCAAGAGAGTTGTCAGAGCAAGCCGAAGTCGGGGCGGGCAGCAATCGGGGTTAACAGAGACAAGCCGGATCAGATAACAGGTGTACAGGAATCAGAAGTCAATAGCAGGGGTCTCGGGAACGCTGTAGACCAGACAGCAAGAAGCAAGGTAGGCAGATAGTTTAAATACCTTGTTTGGCGCCAAATGCTGTCACCGCGCGCGCTCCCGTGAACGCGCGCCCGCGCACGCCGATCGCGCTATTGTGCACGCGCATGCGCGGAATGGACCTATGGAGTGTAGACAATCTCCTGGCGGCACTGTTGCCAGGCAGATTGTAAAACCGCCTTTCCTGACAAATCCCTTACAGCAGCCGAATTGACTTCCTCACTACAATACACATTATCATACATATCAACACAGACAATGGCTGAAAGAGGAGCCACACTAGACTAATTTACATTATAACACACAACAGACAGACAGGTGGCTGGAGTTGACAGCAGCACTTCCTAACCGTATGAATCAGTCAGTCTTTCTAATATGGCTTGAGAGATATTGTTAATGAATATTACTGTCCCATTTGAACTAATCCAATCATATTCTTAATGTCCATTATTTTCTTGCTCACCCTGTGCCCCAATAGACACAGGGTGATTTAGACATAAGAGGTGGATGGGGAGCTGAAACAAGGGTACCCCACACTTTCCAAGGGAGTCTGGGTTCCACGGGCCCTCCCGTCACAGTAAGCATCATCTTTCTACACTTCAAGTAAAAAGTGACTGAGCGAAGTCTATTGTTTGGTAGGACTCACTTAGCTTATGACACTTGAGGTTTGTTAGTTTATGTCCTGGAAGCACAAATAATATAAATACAACCCATAAGGCTCAATTCACAAAAGTTAATGCAAATACAAAGATCTCAATTAACTTAATTAAAAATAACTGTTACTTTTTTCCAAAAAAAGGATTCTTAAGTAAGCCTGTAGTATGTTAAAAGTTTTTCTCTATCTTACAGTGCAAGATAGAGAAATAGATAGATCTAAATACCCACCTGGTAGAAAAAATGTCTGAACAGAAGACCAGATGGCATCCTTACAAATCTGGGAAACAGTTGTCTGATGCCAAAAAGCACACACAGATCTTGTAAAGTGTATCTTGATGGGAAAAGGTGGAACAGGATTTCTTAGACCATTAAGTATTGGTTCTTGCCCCTCTCGTCATACCCTTCCCCCTTATTTCTCTAGTCTTCTCTCTCTTGTTCCTCCTCCCTCTTCATCTGGTTCAACCTCTCCTCTGAGATTTCTTGCCTCCCTCTCCCCCTTTTTTTCTCTCCCTTTTCCCTTTGCGTTATAATGATTAGCCCTCTTTATCCGAGGGCATCAATGCATTAGAGTAGTCCCTCTATGTGTTGTGATTTAACTGGAATCAAATGCACCTGTATAATAACGAACCTGGCCCGAATCTCAACTCCTAATGGGTAGCTTACCTAGTCCCCCCATTTTTCCACCACCTATTCCCCCAGCGTTTCATTTATTATGATGGCTTTTGCTCCACCAATGGTGCACCACAGGACTATACTCACTATACTCCATGACATTGGCAATGAGTTTGGCTACCTCTGTTCCCCTTTGCCCTCCATAACTCAGCTGGGCTTATGGGGTTACTTTTACTTGAACGTGTAACATTTTTCTACGATTATAAATGTTTTGCATCTTCACTCTTGTAACCTTTCTGGTTTGACTTTGAGGGCTGCGTCCTATTACATTTAATGCATATTGTGCATCTTATTTTACCCCCTTTTCCCTTGGGGTTACTTTGAAAACTGTTATTTTCTGTATGTTATACTCCTTTCTTACCAATAAAAGTATTTGAACCAGTAAGACCATCAAGTATGACAAATAGAGAATCTTCAGTCTTCCTAATGGAATCAGGGGAGGTAGACATGCACAGCTCAAACTACATACAGATAATAAAAGGAAATCTCCTTTTGCTGTACTAGGGGTGAACAGAAGGATTGTTGAGGTGAAAAGTAAAAACCACCTTGAGGCCATAATACCACCTTGTCCTTGTGTAAGACACCGGATATGGTCAAAGGGTCAAAGCTGCTAGTTCAAGGGTGATCAAGAAGAGACACTTATCCCTTAAGATCTGGGCATGCCGTTAAAGTCAGAGGTCATGAATAAATGGTGGTAAACCGGTCCTTGGGATTAAAGATCTGGTTGATCTGAAAGAACCCATGGGGCAACTGCCAGTGATCTGATCAAGTCAGAGAACCACATCTGCCTAGGCAAGTCCAGAACTATGAGTATCATCAAAATTCCTTCCGTTACAATCCTGCAGAGCAAACAAGGAAGCAGTTTCAGGGGCAGAAAGGCATAGGACAGGCTGTATTGATGTAAAAGGGGGGGGTTTTTCCGCGCTACCTCCCTATACTAAAAACAAAACATATCCTGAGTGTGAATACACTAAGTGCAGGTTATATTGTAAAAACTAAACAAAAGAAAAAAGTGTGTGCATAAGTAATATTAACAAAAAACTAGCACAAAAAAATTGAATAAGAATATGACTGGTGCTGCAAATAAACCTTTGGCTGGAATACTCAGCCAAAAAACATATGCATAAAAATAAAATATATTGCGCAACCCTGTAAAAGGCAAAACAAAGTGCCAAACAAAATATTGATGACCTGAAAAGAAGTGCAACTATATGAATATACACTTAATAAAGTCCAATTACTGATGCTGCTCCAGCAGCATACACATGAAAAGTTCAAAAGAAAAAATCCATAGAAAAAAATATCACCAAAGTGTGTAAAAACACCAAAATGTGTAAAAAAGACAGCAGATATGGATCTTGATTTTTTACACATTTTGGTGTTTTTACACACTTTGGTGATATTTTTTTCTATGAATTTTTTCTTTTGAACTTTTCATGTGTATGCTGCTGGAGCAGCATCAGTAATTGGACTTTATTAAGTGTATATTCATATAGTTGCACTTCTTTTCAGGTCATCAATATTTTGTTTGGCACTTTGTTTTGCCTTTTACAGGGTTGCGCAATATATTTTATTTTTATGCAGGCTGTATTGATCCCACAGAAATTCTGCAGCTTCTGCCAGACAATCTCTGCACCCAGTTTGTGGTAGACTCTCAAGACCAGGAGGCCCACATCTGACATGACCCACCTATGATACAGATTCTGGAACACTTCTGAGTGTAGGAACCATTCCCTCAGGTCCAGAAGCATCTGGCTGAGGTAGTTGGCAACTGTCTATGTCTAGAATGTGATTGGTGGACAAAGCTGGAACATAAATTTCCTTCCAGGAAAGAATACTTTCTACCTCTCTTGCAACGGCAAGACTTTTGGTTCTTATGGTTGATGTACTCTGCTGCCATTGCATTGTTTGACCAGCCTTCTTGCTATTAATTTTGTCCATTCCCTTAATATTTGACAGAGTTACATCACAGCCATGGCAGGTTGAAATGCTGGGCATGGTAAAAAAAATCGATGTTTTGCAGTGAGCCTTGAAATGTTTATCTATAGGATCCTTAAATACTAGTGCATCCTCTACAGGATTTGTCAGTGCTTTACTAAGACAAGACACCAACTTTAGGAATAGTCCACTTCTTAAAGCGGAGTTTCACCCAAAAGTGGAACTTCCGCTCGTTGTACTCCTTCCCCCCTCCGGTGCTACATTTGGCACCTTTCGGGTCGGAGGGGAGACAGGATACCTGTCTTTCACAGGTATCCTGTCCCCACTTCCGGGAGCCTCAGCCGCGGGTATTTGCGTCATCACTGGGGCTCCCTCCTCCTTCCCTGGCTGCCGGGCCAGTAAGAGAGAGGAGCCTCGCGCATGCGCCGTATTGTTTTGGGCATGAAGCCGTAAGGCTACACTGCCAGGTTCCCTTGCTCGCAATGGAGGCGGCATGCACCCGACAGCTGATGGAAACATCAGCTGCGGTGCCGACATCGCTGGACTCCAGGACAGGTAAGTGTCTGATTAATAAAAGTCAACAGCTGCAGTATGTGCAGCTGCTGGCTTTTAACTTTTGCAGTGGTGGGTGGCCCTCCGCTTTAATTAAGGCTTCCTCAAATGGGTAATGGATTGCAAAACAGTTGATTAGGAGTCTCCAGTCAGTGTTCTTGACATTTGGGAATAGCGTGTGCTTTTAGTAGTCTTGGGGCCTCATAAGGACCCAAGACTGGTAGTATCAGCACTTGTAGATACTTGTCAACTGCTCCTCCATCTTTAGTTTAACATGAATGGCATATAGCGTAAGCAAAGTGTAGAGGAGTTCTTGAATGAGTGAAAAATCATCTTGAAAAACCGGCTAATAAAATGGTAAACTTTTCTTAGTAGACACACTAGCAAAACAAATTGGCATGCTGGGAGTGGTAGGGGGTTATACAGTCTGGTCACTGTTTTTGTTTGCAGGTGTTCAAATCCTCCTGTAGGTGGCAGAATAACCCACTTGTCTCTGAATCTTGTGTCCCCAATGAACAAGAAAGAAATCATTTTTGACTGGATACTGGTATTCGATATTCTCTTTTCCCAATATTAACTTACATATACTTGAAATATATGAAAAATAACAGAAGAAAACTATTTATTAGCCAAATTATCTACAACTGTTAGTTTTCATGGAAATTCTCTATTTGGTATTTTAAATATGCCTAATATTTGCCTGCTACATATCTAAAAGAAAAATAAATAAAATGCTTTCATTTGTGTCAATATGTCACACCGGTCTTTGCTAATACAATGCAGCTATAAGTGCATTTGCTTTGTATCAGATTAAGAACAAGAAAATTAATGTTGATATGATGGTGATATGTTAAAACTAGAACATGTTTGCTGTTTGCTGAAGTTTTTAAGTTAAATTCAACTGTAAGTTATTTTCATAGGTAAATAAATCCTGTTTTTGATTTCTTCCCAACTACAGTATATGCATTTGTAATTACAAAACACTGAACAAGTGACAGTAACATCAAAAAGTGTAAATTAAAGGGCTCCAGGCTGAGAGAAAATCGGGCTATAAACACTGTGTTCTCATAAACCTTATGCCTAGAGAGTCAACCCTGAGAGTGTACAAGCATAATCATTATTTCATATACCAAAATGTCTTACATCTCATTTTGGTGTCCTTGGTGCCTGAAAACTTCAAAAGCATATCTAATTAAATCTTTCCACAAAATCAGACTTCCCTAGGACTCTTATCACTGTGTATGTCAGGAGATTTATAAAGTCATGTGAGTGTATTAAATGCAAACCTTATGTATTTGTAACAAATTCCAGCATTTATAAATAAGTTCATGCTGCAATTTGGAAGAGCTAATTTTATTGTTTATTTAAAATATATCTAAAGGAAAAAACATACTTTAGGCTTTGAATGGAGAAGGTAAGGGTGTTGGTAGAGGGGAACATATCTCCACATTTGGTGGGCATGCCCAGGGATAAGAATTTTTTGGGAGGAAGTGGCGTCATGGATCAGGAAAATGTCTGAGGAAACAATAGAGTTTACACCATTACAATTCCTGTTCCATGGAACCACAAGAGCTATAAAAACGTATAAAAATAGTATTGTACCACATTTATTAAATGCGGCCAAAAGATTAATACCAAGGTATTGGAAGCAAGTAACATGTCCCACCCTTCAAGAATGGAAAAGGGAAGTAGTTACAATAATGGGAGCAGAAAAATGGATACATGACAACAGGAGAAATTTAAAAAAGTTTGGAAAATCTGGGAAAACCATAACCAAGAAATAGGTGGATAAAAGCAAAAGCCTTATGAAGCTCTGATAAGGAGATAGGAACTATAAAAAGAAAGATGGGGAACAATCCACAGCTTTTATTTTTAATGTGTATGTATTTATGTATGTTTTGTTAATATGTTAAAGATAAGTAGAGAATGTGACACTAGAAGAATATGGGAAGGTGGCTAATGATCCTCCTCATCTATTTTAAAGGAGGGATGAGGAAAGGGGGAGGAGAGAGGGTTGTTTCGTTTTTTTCCTCTTCCCCTTTTGGGGGAGGGGGGGAAGATCCAAAAACATGTATAATTTAGAAAGGAACACGACAATTAGGAATAAGAAGACACAGACACATATAAATACAACACCCAAAACATAAAAAAAAAATTCTCCCCTCAATAAGGGAGGTAAATCTGAACCACGTATAAACAAGCAGAAGTAGGCATATAGGAAACACAATAAATATCACATTTATATAGCACCAGGAATATATATATATATATATATATATATATATATATATATATATATATATATATATATTAATATATTCTTGTATAATCACAAACACTTTTTTTCAGAGGTCAGAAGGGCAGTGTACAGGGTTCAGTGGAATGGAGGACAGGTCAGCAGGTCAGGGTACAGGGGGTCAGCAGGGTAGAGGACAGGAATCAGTAGGGAAGTGTACAGGGGTAAGCACTGCAAAATACAGCGGTCAGCAGAGAAGAGGACAGGGGTCACTGCTGACAGGGCAAAGAACAGGTGTCACTGCTGGCAGAGCACTCAGCAAATCCAAAAAATAATACTGTGCTTGTGAAAAATGTTAAAGTGGAACTTCAGTCATTTTTTCATCTATTAAATCTTCTGCCCTTGTTGTTTTAATTTTGGATAGTAAAACAAGAGGGCCAATGAGAGCTGCATAGCTGGAGATGTGCCTATGTGTGTCTGTGTAAACCCAGCTGCCCACAGTTAAAATGGTTGCAGCCAGACTCAGTGGAGGTAGATTTCTGCAGCATATTTGGCAAGTCACAGTATATATTAAATAATATGAAATGTGGTTGGAGGGAGGCTTTAGATTGGCAAAGATGTAATGATGTTGAAAAATATCCAAAAATATCCAAATTCCCCCACCAAGTGAAAAACCGCCACCAAAGAACAATATGGACTCTTATCAAAGAGCCTGGACCCTTTATTACAGAGGGTTGATGTGCTAATCCCCAGCACTGATCATCGACATGGGGTGGAAGAGGGAACCATCTTGAAAGCAATACCAGAGTGTTCAAAGGAATCATCTCAAACAGCATCCAAACAAACAGAACCCAAATAAGAAAAATGCTAAATAGTGCAAAACCTTTTACAGATTGATTTAATTTAATAAAAGTAATCCAAGACAGAGGGGAATTACATCTTGTTTAAAACATAAAAAGCATCCCGTGATGTGGAAGTCCAACCACTCTGCCTCTTAAAAACAGAACGTCCCCACAAGGAAGAAAGAGAGGCACTTCCACCCACAGGACAAATCCTGGGCTGCTAGAGCATTCAGCAGAACTCCTCCTCCAGTCCTCACACTGCACATACATTTCTTCCTCGCCACACAGAACATAGCTTAGATTGGATTCCCTTACAGACACAGCCTCAATCTGCACAGTGTGTAGCTGGCTACTGCAGCTGCGCTTCCATTCTGATCTGATCAGGGATTTCACAGAAAAGAACTGTAACATAGTAGCCAGCTATACACTCTGCAGATTGAGGCTGTGTCTGTAAGGGAATCTGATCTTGGCTATGTGCTGTGTGGGGAGGAAGAAATCTGTTAAGTGCCCTATGTGTAATGCAGGCAGTGCCAGGACAAAATCATTGTCCGGGAAAAGGATGACAAACTATGCCACCCCCGATGTGTGAGCATACTGTTTCAGCAAAAAAAGATGACCTTACATTGGACTGTACACAGTTTGATTATCTCCCCCTGAAACTGTGTACAGTCTGATGTAAGATCAATCCCGTGGTATCTGCTATATAAAGGAGTGCTCCATTGACAGAAGGAGGAGCACAACATATTGCATCTCTTCCTGGCTCTCTCCTCTCTGTCATTTTCCAGACTTCACTGCTCAAGGCACTCAGCAGCCATGCACCACGTCCATGGGGGGGGGGGGCGACCTGGGGAGGGCACAACTTAAATTTTTGGGGAAGGGGCGTAGCCCAGCACCCCCTAGATCTGGCCATGTTAATAATTCTTTTTTTTTTTAAATGTAACTACTAGGGATGAACCAATCTGCCTTGGGTTCGGTTTAAGCAGGGTTCAGCCTTCAGATGCTGAAATCAATGGGAGCTAAATTTGTTAATACAAAGTGTCCATTGTGTTAATACAAAATAATGTACATTTTCTGGGCTGGACTCAGAGCACATGACTGCTTGCCAAATGTCAGCTCCCCAAGCTGTCACCAACTATTAGAAATGTGCAGAATGGAAAAATTTGTTTCATTTCGGATGGATTCGTTATGTTCCAAATTTTGTTTAGTTGATTCGGAATCCATTTAGTTTTGTTTAGTTTCATTTAATTAAATTTTGTTTATCAATTTTCTAATGAATTCCACATTTTCGTACGTTTCAAATCTAATAGGTCGCAAAATTATCGACCAATTAAAATTCTGTGTGAAGAATAGCTAGTTGTTAAGGAGCAGGCCGGGAAGCTGGCCAGCATGTCCTTAACAAACGATGACTCATCAGCTGTCAGCGGGCTTCCCCGCTGCGAGCTTAAATGTAAACAAAAGAATGCCGGCAATAGATACGTCATAAAAAAACAGCGTGGGGTCCTTCCAAAATCCATACCAGATACTTATCCGAGTATACAGCCCAACAGGTCAGGGAAGAGGAGGGGGGCGAGCAAGTGCCCCTCCCTCCTGAACCATACCAGGCCACATGCCCTCAACATGGGGGGGTGCTTTGGGGCTGCCACCCCTGCCCCAAGCACCATGTCCCCATGTTGATGGGGACAAGGGCCTCTTCCCTACAACCCTGGGCTCTGGTTGTGGGGGTCTGTGGGTGGGGGAATTATCTGAATCTGGTATACCCCTACCCATTCAACAAAGTGTAAAAAGGGAATAAAGACAGTACACAAGTTTTTGACAATTCCTTTATTAAAAAATAAAAAACAATGTCCCCCAATGTAGATCCATCGTCAATCATGCCGCCCACCTCACCGCAAAAAAAAAGGAAAAAAACAAACCTTTTGCCTCGTCAAAGGCTCCCCACAGACTACCTGCTCCTCCATCTGACATTTCTTAAATAGGTAAGGGGCAGAGTCACCCAATGACAACAGCGGGTGACCCTGCCCCCTTGTGACGTCATCGACCCAGCATGCCCTGGTTGGGGACATCAGAGCCCCCCCTGCCCCAAAGCCCCCCCCCATGTTAAGGGCATGTGGCCTGGTATGGTTCAGAAGGGAGGGCGCACTTGTCCCTCCCCTTTCCTGATCAGCCAGACTGCATGCTCGCATAAGGGTCTGGTGTGGATTTTGTGGGGTTCCCCTAAGAATCCATACCAGACCCGAAGAGTCTGGTATGGATTGGAGGGGCAACCCACACAGTTTTTTTTTCTGACTTTTATATTGCCGGCATTCTTTTGTTTACATTTCAGCTGTCTGACAGCTGATGAGTCCTCGGTTGTTATGGACATGGTGGCTGGCTTCTTGGTCTGCTCCCTAACAACCAGCTATTCTTCACACAAAAATCGAATCTAAATTGTTCAGAAAATTTGAAATTTTTAGAAAACGAATAAACAAAACAAATTTTAATTAATTTCAACAAAATTAGTTACTATTTCATTCGAGATTCGGATACATCTGAATCTCCGAATAACCCAAAATTTGTCTGAATTTACATTTGGACCGAAACAAATTACTCTTCTCTATCAGCTATGTAAGGGAAGAAGTGAGAATAGTAATTACATTGTTGACCATTTATGGCTTTTGCCATATTTGGTCAATGTCATATTTATTTATATGGCCAGTGACCATATTTGAGCAGTGATGTCACTGCTATCCCTGCCCCTTTGCTTACATGAATGGGTATTCCCAGCCATGTAAGCCAATGTGCTGGTGATATAAGTAGTTGCTTGAGACGCAGCAGGTGTCATTGACAGTGGGAAGCTCTCATATGTAGAAGCATTGGAAATACTGCTTCTATAAATGATGCTTGACTCCTGTGGAATGGGGGGGTCAATGGGAAAAATTTCAGGTGTTTATCCACAGCCGACAAACTGAAATAACAAAAGTGTGTTGCGCTGCGATTTAATGCCTACTAACTCTCCAAAATAAATCTAGTCAAAAACAGTGTTATTAATAGCTTCATTTATTTATTATATACCGTAGTTATTAATAACACTGGGAACACATTTCGTGTTTGCTGCAACACTACAGGATCAGTTCTGTTGGCACTATTCGTCAGTTTTTAAATAACATTTTGGTGACAGCGCACAGGAAATTTTTGTTTTCTATTTGAGCCAACAGATTACTTCATCAGTGTGCTGCTGCTCTTTTACTGTCCATTCAGGTAAAGAGGTGTTGTCTGCCTGGCTTGGTGGAAGTTTTGTGTAAATCCCAGAAATACAAATAAAACATTTTGAATTGTTATCATTGTCTTTTGCATTGACAATAGTCGCCTGGAAAAATAGGTAGGGTGAAACTCCCCAGCAAGGACCCAGGCAGCTATAAAAGCTGGCGGGGGTGTCTAACCTTTCACTACTCTTTCCGCAACTAAAAATGTTTAGGCTGTCAGTACACTTTAATGGTGACTAAATATATCACACTCATAAACGTGAATAACCCCAGATTTATCGACTTCCTTCTCGTATACAAACATATTGGAAATGCATAAAATATAGTACTAAAGGAGAATTATTGACTATCACTAACTTAACATCTTTATAGCATATATATATGATTTAAAAGCATATACATACTTATATACGTGTAGCGGCCTCACCCCGTCTCCTTTTTCTAGGGGTATGTCACACGACAGGGTGAGATGCGCTACGGCCCATGTCCTCCCCATGGCTGTGGATGAGGTGAAGGCCAGTATCAGTATCTTCCTCGGGCCAATGTGTTTTGGTTATGAAACTCAGTCCTGCTATGCTGGTACCCTCCTTTGCTCCCATTAACCAGAGTCCACACACCGATCACAGTCCAACTCTTGTTTTATTGTAAGCTCCACAATAAACAGTACTTCTGTAGCCAACTGGTTGGAACATTTTCTTAACAGCCTGATACGGTGGGATGAGCAGGTCGAGGCACTATCCTAATTTCAGTCTAAACCACTGTGGTTTCACCAGTGGTTATCGTAGCCTTGATTAGCACAGAACATGGAACTTATGAGTCTCTACCAGCAACTCAAGAGAACGTATTTAGGAGTACCTTCGCTGCGCTGTGGCCCCTATCAGGGGAAGATGTCCCTCTGAGGGAGTTACCGAAGGCCCATCCATCACCGGGTTGATGCTGCTCCGGAATCTCCGGACGGGTGACCTCCCCAGCCTCCTCACCTCAGATACGGGTCCCGTCCACCTCGGGGACCCTTGGATCACTTCACCCTTGCGGGACCCAGTCAAAGTTACTGGGCCCCAGGCCTACGATCCAGTACCTCACCCCAGGCTGAAGGTGCCTGCGATGGACTCCAACTCCATTCCGGCCAGGCCTAGGGCGCCTGGGCCAGAACTCCGAACCGCCCGCACCCAGGCCTAAGGTGCCTGGGTGCGTGAAGAGAAGATCCTCGAAGACCTCGTGGTGAGGGCGTCTCCCCCTTTTATCCCCTCCCTTCGACACCACGGCCGGTTCCCCGCCCTTGCCGTACCGTCTCCGGAAAGGGACAAAAAGGGTAGCACTGTGGTAGTGATTCTACCTTGAGCCTGCGGGTACACCACCACCCACAGGCCAAGGAGAATAATACACCACCCAATCCTCCACGAACACAAAGGGGTCCAAAACCTCTCACAATTACACACCTGGGTCATACTACCACCCAGGTGTACCCCAACTAAATTTAAAGACCCCGCTACATACTTAAAAAAAAAACTTTCCCTAAAATTAATTTGCCTAAAAGATGTCCCTAAAAAAGAAGAAAGTAAGTACCCGCTACCCATGCTGCCAAACACCTCTCCAATGCAAATGAATCATCAAAAAAAGGCTTCAGAAACTAACACTTTGCGGATTGTCTACTGGTCCCTTGCTGCACTCAGTGGTTTTCCCCGCCGATCCCTACTTCACTACTTTTTTCTGTAATATCGTTGCAGGTCAGCAAGAGAAACCATTGAGTACAGCAGATGACAAGGGGATCAACAATGGTGATGATTCCACCTGGCCTAGTACAACCATTAGATTTTCTAACTATTGGTTACTCCCTTCTGTGCATTTTTAGATCACCTTTTCTATTGAATGGTCTAATCTACTGTATGACACCCTACTTATATATTTTTTTCTATGCATGTGTTCACATATGTGTATTTTTTTAAATCATAGTTTCTATCATTTTCATTTACTTCTTCCATCTGAAGTACCTGGTTGATCCTGCCAGTCCCCTTTCTTCCTTATTCTAAACTGACCACACAAAGCACAGAAGCTGATCTGTGTTAGTTTGGTCGGTTTTTATTCTCTGGCTGAGGTATAGGACAATGTGCAGATACAATGGTTAATTTACAAAAACTGTAAAGTGGAAAATTGGGTGTAGCTGTGCATGGTAGCCAATCAGATTCTAACTTCAGCTTGTTCAATTAAAGTGGATGTAAACCCGAAATGTATTTATTTATTTTTTTGCCGTTACAATGTAGTGTATAAGATTTCCTATCATATGTGCCCAGTCTTGCCACAAAGAGTTAATCCAGCTCTGAGCAATCCTCTTTTCTTTTTTCAGTGAGATAAACGGACAAACCGGAGAACTTTTGTCCGTTCCGCCCCCTTGCTGTGAGTGACAGGTTATTTACATATCGCATGCACTAAGCCTGAGACAGGCATTATTTTTTAATTCCCACCCCCACTCCTTTTCTGAAGTCATGTGGTTAATTTTCTGGATTTTGACTGCATGTTAGTGATCATAGCAGAAGTTCAGTGTAAGGAATACACATGAGAAAATGCATGTTGACAAGGGGAGTGTAGAGATGGGCGGGGAGTCTACTGACATCACGACTCCACCCACTGAGCTCCAGACAACAGATCCACCCACAGAATCTGCAGTTTTGCAGGTCTCATAACAGACAGAGGGGAGACATTTGACAGCTAAGCATACATGCAGGAGGCATCTATATCCTTATAGATCAGCACTATGGCAGTAGTTTAGAAAGGATGAGAGTGGGTTTACATCCACTTTAAGCTTTGACAAAAAAAAATCTGGAAGCTGATTGGTCTCTATGCACAGCTGCGCCAGATTTTGCACCCTCCAGTTTTAGTAAATCAACCCCACAGTGTTCCTTTATTGGGGGGAGTTTGTTCAGCCGCCAAACCTCCTGACCAATCACATCCTTCCTCTGGCACACATCCCATTCCAATTACAGCCTGCCTCTTGACTTCTGTCCTCACATTGGTTATCCAGTACTGCCTCCTCGTTGCCACCTACACAATCCTATCTTGTTTCCTATTCTCTCTATTGCCTCCAGAAACAAGTATCATTCATTTTTTTTCTCCCCCTTTTTTGGCTTCAGGTCTGCTTTAAATGATAATTTTTCTTCTTTATTATTAAATTCAACAGAAAACATATTTACTTATCTTTTCCTGTTCTGTACAGGTGCTCATCAGAGAGACATTTTGCTCTTTAATGTCGCGTACACACGACCGCTTTTCTCGACGAGAAAAACTGCATTTTTTTTTTTCGCCGAGAAAAACGATCGTCTGTGGGCTTTATGTCATTTTTCTCGTTGAGAAAAAACGGCATAAAAAACGACGAGAAAAATTAGAACATGTTCTAAATTTTCTCATCGTTTTTTCCAGCATTTTTTTCCGTGGCAGTTTTCCCATAGGGAGACACTGCCGTGGAGCCCACAGACGGTCGTTTTTCTCGTCAAGAGAAAAAATGACGGGAAAAACGACCGTGTGTAGGGAACCAAGCGGTTCCCTCGTTTTTCCTGTCATTATTCACGGCGGTTTTTTAACCGCCGTGAATAATGATCGTGTGTACGCGGCATTAGAGTCTGACAGGTTATAATAATGCAAAACTGACAAAACTGGGTATAGTGTTGTGCTGATTTGCTAGGTAACTGAATGAGAACAATTCTTTGTGATGATGCCATGGTATTTTATTTAATATTTTAGAGTGGCAGTCATACTGTTCATCTCAAAAAGTACTTTCCTTTTATTATACCCCCCTTTTTTTAGCATACATTTGCAAAAAAAAAAAGTATGTCACAATAAACTCTGGGGTTGATTTACTAAAACTGGAGTTCAAAACCTGGTGCAGCTATGCATTATGGGCAATGATCTTCCAACTTCAGTTTCTTCAATTAAGCTTTGCTGAAAAAACCTGGAAGCTGATAGGTTTCTATGCAGAGCTGCACCAGATTTTGCACTCTCCAGTTTTAGTAAATCGGCCCCTATGTCTTGTAAAATAACATTACTTTTTACCTCAGCTACCAATCACCACAAAGCCACAGAACATGTTGTGAGGGTAAATTTCTGTAGCCCATGGGAAATTGTCCCTAACATGACAGGGCTTATTTGGTAGTATTTGCCTCACAGGTCAAATGTTCCCAGACTTTTGCTTATGTAGATACCAATCTTCCTAGCTAAAACTTTGTCCATCATGTAACTAAAGCCTCGTACACACTACTATTTTTTTTCCATTCAACCCAGCGGGCTGAAGAAAAAAAATTAGCAGCAAAGGTTGGAGCTATGCGATCTCCCCTGCTGTACTATTGTGTTCTTATAGGGGGACACCCCCCCCTCCCACCAGAACACTCTGGTCAGTGCTCTCAACCATTGGCTGAGAGCGCTGTTCGAGAGCTGATTGGCAGCCCGAAAGGCTGGCTTCTGTCGGACCGGCTGCAGTACACATGGGCTGAATGTCGGACGTTTTTTATTGACCCGGCTAATGCCACCCGACATTCGGCCCCTGTGTACTAGGCCTAGTGCTCTGATCCAATAGATGCTGGATAAAGAAAATTCAGAACCCTTTATCTTTCAACACTATCTGCCTGTGTTACAAACCATGTGGGGAGAATTGCAAATCAACATGTAGGCACTCAAACTGACACATCGTGAAGCCACTGTGACAAGACAATGCCATGTCACGGTAAACATTTTCTTTTAATTAACTACTTCCCCTCTTTGGACATACTACAAACTACATACATCCAGAGAGTGAGAGGCTTAAAAGAAGCTCAGGAGAGGGACAACAATAAATAGTCTAACGTGTTTTTTCTGCTCTTTTCTGCTCTATACCGCCACCCTTAGGTCAACTTCTGCTATTGTTGGTTGATTTTAACATTAGTTGTTTTGTCCATCGAACAAAAGTCCGATGGTTTTCTGTACACACGGTCGGACTTTGCTCCATTTGGACTTTTGTTGGGCAAAAGTTTGTCCATTTGCAGACCCAACTTTTGTCCGATGAAAACAAGAAAAAAGCAAAAAAAGTTTGTCCGATGGAGCGTACACACGGTCGGATTGTTGATCCAACTTGCTCAAAATTAGGTTTGTTGGCCAAAAGTGTGTACGGGGCTTTAGGATGGCAAGTGGGAGGAAACTGAGGAACATTCATTCCCTGATTTCCTCTGCTGAAGCTGTCTAAAAGACTTCTACTGTCTGCATAAAGAGTACCTGTCACCTGTCCAATGCAATCACATAGAGGGCTTGTTAGCTCCCTTGTGGTAGTTAAAACGCTAAATACAAAATAATAAAAAATAACAATATTTAATTTTAAAAAAAATGCACACACCAACCTACAAATGCAAATGCTAGCACAGGGCACAAGCATTCATGTTGACCACAACACATATAAGTTATTACCGAGAACATTGACATGAGAGAACAAAATTTAGGGCCATTATTCATGAGCTGTAAAAGCTTTTAATTGGTTGCCTATGGAGAATTCTATGTACCCTAGCTTTTCATGATATCACAAGGTCACGCAGTTTTATGACTTATTTGGTATCAATTTACTTAATTCAACCCGTTTTTTGTTATTTTACCTAAAATTGGGTATATTTGCTTTACTTGTCTTGAAATTCATTGTAGTTTTTTTTTTGGGGGGGAAAATATGCATTTGATAAAGTTATAAAAATACTAAAATTACAACAATCATCTTTTTATTCTAAATACATTCTTCTGCATTCAGAAATGTATGTCATATTTTGGGGGGTTTAAGTAATGCAGATTTTAAAATGCATGCAAAAAAAAATTGCTTTTTCAAAGCTGGGCACCCCTTCCAAAGACTCCCATGTTAAACGTCAGTCTAGTCACACAGCGCCGGAGATCAGGTAGGGAGATTGGGCACAGTGAGGCATGGGCACAGTGACAGTGAGGCATGGGCACAGTGAGGCATGGGCACAGTGAGGCACAGTGAGGCATGCACATGGACACAGTGAGGCAAAGTGAGGCACAGTGAGGCATGCAGATGGACACCCTAGGCTTATACTCGAGTCAATACGTTTTCCCATTTTTTTGTGGTAAAATTAGGTACCTCGGCTTATATTCGGGTCGGCTTATACTCGAGTATATACGGTAACCTGATTCTCCTGAATCCATACATGGAGGATAGTGCAATTTGCATATAATCATACAATCTATGATTTAAAATGCCTGTATTCCTGAATGTTGTGATTTTCCAAGTCAAATAAACCCACATTTAATTATTCAGGCAACTCAAAAATAGGAGAAATAGATTCTCATGCATTTGTTCATTCGTAGGCAACTTATCTCCAATTTATCAGCAAAGATATGAAAGAGAAAATATCTGAATCTTCATGTTTCCATCAGGACTACTAAATATTAAATAATTGTCACTGTGATTTTATATTTTACCTACCATCCTTTCCCTTTTTTTTGTGACATGGATTGTACATGGAAGAGAACAATTGCAGATATTCAGTAATATAAACAATGACAAATGTTACAATAAATTTTTAAAACGTGAATATAACCTTGGAGCAGACAAGCCCACAGTTTGTATTGTGAATAGTGATGCTAGAACAGATTTTATCTTTATTTACTTACTTCTGTCTCTTTATTTGTAAGCTAATATTTATTGTGGGACTGAATGTTTTGTATTGATCTGTAGGCAAAATAATTTGAAGCTTAGTTAAACCATAGAAGGTTTATGCTGAAATCCACAAACAGTTAAATTGGCACAAACAATAACTGTTCATCGTTTGAAATAATAGTGTACTTTTACAAGGGTATTAATGTTATGTATAACCATTTGCTGTACTGTTAACATAACGCATCAGTTTAGAATGGTTGAGGTTGGATTCATATATCTCCATTCCTGTGCGTAGCATTCATGTGTGTTGCCTTAGGGCAACCCATTCATTTTTGAATAGCCTGCCAATGCTCAGGAACAGGGTAAAAAATAGAGATGCAGCATTTTTTTATTTTTTTTTGATTCAGCGCACCACAACACTTATGTGCTACCAGGTGTGCTGTATCAGAAAAAGTGCTGCATGTCCATTTTTTGGTCTGTTCCTGTATGCTGGCAGCCTATTCATCAGTCTATGAATCAAATGTTAATGCAATGCACAGGAATGTAGAAGTGTGAACCAATCTCTTTCTATAGAAATTAGTTATTTTAACAGTTTCACAAATGGGCATACATGAATAACCTTGTAAAAGTGCATTATTATTTCAAACAATGCACAGTTATTGTAGTACTACCTTTACCGTTCTGTGTGATAAACTACAACATATGTACGTTGCAGCTGCATTGTCATAATGTCTTAATGTGGTATACAAAATCAAGTCCCCCGGCAATGCATGAATAGACATAACACGCATTGCAGTAACACATGTGTTAACCCTATCGCAAAGCTGTAAAGGAAAACATGGCAAAGCAAAAACTGAAGTAGAAACTTGTTGTTATGTGCATTTCATGTTTTTTTTTTGTGTGTGTCCCGTAGATATTACATGTACAGAAGGATAAAAAACATTTATTAGCACTTAATTTATAGTGAACTACATCTGGGTGTTATAGAAAGGAAGTGGAAAAATTTACCTTATAGGCACAACTGATAAAAAGACTGCCCATATCCTTCGGTCTGGTATGGATTTGGAGGGGACACCCCCACACCAATATCCATACCAGGCGCTTATCCGAGCATGCAGCCCTGCAGGTCAGGAAAAGGAGGGCACAAGCGAACGTCCCCCCCTCTGAACCATACCAGACTGCATGCCCTTTGGGGTGTGCCCAAAGGCATGTTGATGGTAACAAGGGCCTCTTCCGACAACCCTGGCCGGTTAGGGGGCGGGCTCTCTGGGTGACATCATAGGATGGCCACACCCCATGGCTACATAGTAGATGTCAGACAGCAGGGGACGTCACAACGGAGGAAGACAGCATCAGGCCAAGAGCGGACTTTTTTGTTTTTAGCGGGTAACTGGCAGCGAGGAAGTACGATGTACCCCTACCCATTCACATAGGGGGGGCAGGATCTGATTCCGATAAGCCCCCCGCCCGCAGCCCCCGACAACCACCGGCCAGGGTTGAAGAGGCCCTTGTCCCCATCAACATGCACTCCCCCATGTTGAGGGCATGTGGTCTGGTATGGTTCAGGAGGGGCGGAGGGTGCTCGCTCGTCCCCTCCCTCTCCTGACCTGCCGGGCTGCATGGTCAGATAAGGGTCTGGTATGGATTTTGGGGGGGACACCACGCCATTTTTTTTTACACTTTGGGGTAGGGGTGTCAAATCCATACCAGACTTAAGGGCCTGGTATGGACTGGGGGGGGGGGGACACCATGGCTTATTTTTTTAGCTGGCAATTATTATTTTTTTACATTCAGCTGTCAGCGGGGAACCCCTCTGACAGCTGATGACTCATCCGTTGCTAAGGACGCAACGGCTGGCTTCTCGACCTGCTCCTTAGCAACCAGCTATATACAGTGAATGTAAAAAAATAAATAAAAATGCAAAATGCAAATTGCGGTAAAATCGCTGTAAAAACGCAGTACTTATGTTTTGGATGCCGGCCCATTGAAGTCTATTACATGCAAAACACTGCATTTTTGCAGGAAAAAAGTTAAAGACCCTTTCCAAAAACGCAGAGGCACAAAAAAGCATTGATGTGAACTTGTTCCATAGGAACCCATGTTAAAAAAAATTCCCTGCATTTCTGCAAAATGCAAAAAGGATCAAACGTATTTGTTTGAATCAAGCCTAAAGGTGCTACTGCTTACATGCTATGTCATTGGTATATCAAGCATCTATGGAAATGGTGGTAGTATACTAAATGAGCTGTGGCTTGTAACAAGCTAACAATATGTACCCATTAATTCCTAATAGCATCATTGCTTGAAGGCATGCACATAAGTAGAACAACAATGCTGAGAGTTAAAGCTATCCCTTTACAATCTCATATAAGTGCATTCAAAAGAAAATGCAGATGCAGGTAAGAACCTATTGTTGTAGCTTGCTAGATATTAAACAGTGAATTTTTTAAAGTGAAACAGTAAAGGAAGATATAAAGCATAGAGGACTTAGAAATAACTTGAGATATATGAGTGTGTTCAGACTGCAGGCACTATTGATATTTGAACAGTTATGTACCTCACATATTTGCTTTAAGTAAGAACTCTTCTCTGTTGCCCTGCAGCCACTACTGAGATTTAAGCTTATTTTTTCCATCTCCTATTTTCCACTGCAGGTTTAAAGCAGTATTAAACACAAAAGCAATTATTATTATTATTATTATATTCTTAGACCCGGTTCACATAGGGGCGGCACGACTTTGGGGGCGACTCAACAAGGCGATCTCAAGACGACTTCAGAGGTGACTTGCAAAATGACTTCTGTATTAAAGTCAATGCAAGTCGCCCCGAGTCACCCCCAAAGTCGTACAAGAACCTTTTTCTAAGTCGGAGCGACTTGAGTCGCTCCTATTAGAACGGTTCCATTGAACAGGGCGGAGCGTGACTTGTCAGGCGGCTGAGTCGCCTGACGAGTCGCCCCTGTGTGAACCGGCTCTAAGAGGTGATGGCTGCATTCGTCTTTTTAGGCTTTCTTTCTTCTATTTTCATCTGGTAATCCAGCCAGTAAGATCTGCTGTTTTTCACAGAACAAAATCTCCAGCAGAATGTATCAGTTACACTGACACTTAGAGCCCATTCACACAGGTGCGACTTTGGATCCGAATTGAAGTCGCCTTCTAAGTCGCCCAAAGTCGCAGTGTGGTGCGCGCTCAGGTCGCGTCCAGGTCGCCTTGCCGAGTAGACATCCCAAGTCGTGCCGCCCTAGTGTGAACCGGCTCTTAGGCCCCATGCACACTGGACGTAAAAAAAAAAATGGCAGTTCCCCTGGCAGATAAAAAAATGCTCATACAGAGTGTTGTTGTACAAAATTTTGGTGAGTTTAGGAGAGTTTAGCTTTTTTTCTTCCGGAAAGCTTCAATCAGAAATGCAAACCAGAAGGTTTTTTTTTTTTCATGCCTCTAAATATTGAGCTTAAAATATGTCTGTAATCGTCCTAGTTTACATGGACACATAGGATAACATTGAGCTGCTTCTAAAGGCAAAACACAAAACTCAGGTAGAGGCAACGTTTTTTTAGTCAGTGTGCATGGACCCTTAACACTGACAGGGGTGCTTACAATGATCAGCTTTTATTTATTCATGGAAAACTTTTATCCCAAAAGGAAAAAAACTGTTTGCTGGAACTGATTATAAAGTATTAGCTGAAGTTGGGCCTCAATGTGTTAGTGGTTCTAAATCTGCTAACACAGTTAACACTCCCGTCTCCCAGGACTGACAATGATGCTGTCCAAAGGTGCCTCCTGAGCACCCTAAGACAGGAGGAATGCTACTGGCCAGATCACAAGGTGAAAACAGAGGGAAAATACCTAAAAAAAAATAATAATCTTCTAATGATTGGAAGGCTGCAATATATTACATTTTTGCGTTTTCCTTTAACCACTTGTCGACCGTATAACTTACATATATGGCGGCAAGGCGGATCTGCTGCGCAGGATCAAGAATAAACCCCCCACAAAAAGTGTAACACATTGCAGCTTACTAATGCTTAGATATGTTGGCTGCATTCTGTTTCATTTTTTAGGCTTTTTTCCCATTATTTTCACCTAGTGATTCTGCAAATAACATACTTAGGGGGGATTTATTTAAACTGGAGCACTCAGAATCTGGTGCTGCTGTGCATTGTATCCAATCAGCTTCTAACTTCAGCTTGTTCAATTAAAGTGGTTGTAAATGCAGAAGTTTTTTTTTATCTTAATGTATTCTACGCATTAAGATAAAAAACCTTCTGTGTGTAGCAGCCCCCCTCAGCCCCTCTAATTCTTATCTGAGCTCCATCTAGATCCAGTGATGTTGCAGGAGTGTCTGGGCTACCCGGGACTCCCCTCTTCATTGGCTAAGACAGCAGTCAGCCAATGAGGAGAAAAGGGGGGGGGACAGGCTGTGGCTCCGTGTCTGAATGGAGCTGTGGCTCAGCTTGGGTGCTCCATTGCATGCTGCTTGCTGTGGGGGCACTCAACAGGAGAGAGGGGCCAGAAGCACCAAAGAGGGGCACGAGAAGAGGAGGATCTGGGCTGCTTTGTGCAAAATCACTACACAGAGCAGGTAAGTACAACATGTTTGCTATATAAAAAAAAAACAAGCCTTTAGTATCAGTCTAAGCTTTGGCAATAAAACCTGGAATCTGATTTGTTTCTATGCAGCGTTACATCAGATTTTGAACTCTACAGCCTAAGTTACTAACCCCCTTCCTGTCTTAGGATGACTATACTCACCCTACCACCATACCTATAGAGGGAACACCTTTGGACAGCACCATTGTCAATCTGTTGAGATGGTAGTGTTAGATGGACTAGTACATTTAGATTTACTTTACATGAGTAACAAATTAAAGCCTTACTCCATTTCTGGCTGGGCAGAATGAATGTATCGATGGCTAACACAGTACAATCTGCTAGAGGCCTCTATTATTTTAATCCCATTTTTAACCACTAACAATGATGCCGCGTACACACGATCAGATTTTCCATCGGAAAAACCTTGGATGGTTTTTCCAATGGAATTCCGCTCAAGCTTAGCTTGCATACACACGGTCACACCAAATTCCACCCGTCAAGAACGCGGTGACGTACAACACGTACGACTGCACTATAAAACGGAAATTCCATTCCGAGTCCGACACTCTTTGGGCTCCTTTTACTCGTGTTGGTAGAAGTTTGGTGAGAGACAATTCATGCTTTTCAGCCTTCGTGCTTTTCAGACCGTTTCTGCTGTTCAGTTTGTGCGTGTGGGTTTGTATCTGTTTTTCAGTGCGTGTAGTCAGTTTTTATCTGGTATTCAGTGCGTTCTTGTCCACTTGTTTCTTATTTTCAGGTTGTTCTTCATAGACCTTTCTGTTCTTCAGTGCGTTCTGTTAGTTTGTTTTGACCAGCCGACCGTTTTCTAGCCATGTTGTGGGTACATACTCGTCGTAGAGTTCGTGCTGTGCGGGGGCTTGGTGTTGGGCTTCTTGCTTTGACCCAAGCTCAGTCCATGAACAGGGTGGTGAGGAGTTCATGGACGAAGAATTGGTTGCTCCAGTGCGACCAATTCTGTCATATGCCTTTTCTGCGGGAGATCCAGGAGAATAATCCTGATTATCTCCGGATGACGGATCCCGTTTTTCACCATCTGTTGGCTTTGCTGTTCCCTTATATTACCAAGGAGGACACCTGCATGCGGCAATCCATCACTCCCGAGCAAAGGCTAGTCGCCACGTTGCGCTACTTGGCGACAGGGAGAAGTCTTCAGGACCTCAAGTTCTTGACAGGCATCTCCCCTAGGTTCTGGGGATCATTATCCCAGAGACCTGTTTTGCCATCATACAAGTCCTGCAGAAGGACTATATTAAGGTAAGTTTTCTCCTTTAACATCACATTCTATGTATTTTATGTATGCTAATGTATGGTATTTCTTTCATCATTCCCTAATTACCATGATTGTAATATGCTGTGAATGTGTCCTTTGTCCCCATGCATGCTGTAAGCTTTTAATGCTCCTTTTTTGGCCTACATGCATATTTGCATACATTGCCTTCACTAACCTCTCCAGCATGCTTTCCTGGGCCCATACACACCTAGCCTAGTCACTTAACAATGTATTTTGTCATATATAAAACAAAACAGTGTTTCCTAAATACAAAATAACTCCCCATAATCCTTAAATGAGAATAAGTGATTAACTTTCAATATAGCAAGATACTGAGTGCACAATCAAATATTCATGTTCCCTTACTGGGAATAGTAAACCAAAAATGAAAAATAGGTGTTCCCTGAATGGGAATAGTGAACAATAAAACAAAACAATAAAGTCCACACACTAAAAAGAAATTAAGAGTCCAAATGCACAAGTATTCAGAGTCTTCTGCATAAAAACGCACAACACACCACTAGTGCCTGAATGTTGAAAATGCAAGTGCTCTCCTCCACCTCTATATCCTAGCCGCTCACCTCACGTTCTGATCCCTGTTTCACCAGCAGGTCAGAAAAAGCAGGCTCCCTCTCAGGGATATAAACGGATCAACTGGTCATGGAGCTCCTATTCCTTTCGTGCTGCCTCCGGCTGATTAAATTGATACTAGCCAGTACAGATTCCCTCAATGGGGTCCGGTGCACATAGGAATAGAAAAGGCAAAATCTAGTGCTCTCTGATTATAAAAACGGTTTATTTGCTCATTAAAACTTTAAAACGTTACTCACAAACGCAGCACTTAAGCAGGGAGGGCTCAGGATGCATAGAAACGACAAGATGCTCGCGGGATGATGTAGCCACTACGACGCCTTCCCCCCTATACGCGTTACGTCGAATGACTTCTTCAGCAAGGGGTCAGTATCTTGCTATATTGCTAGTTAATCACTTTTCTTTTTCGTACATCACGGGACACAGAGCGACTTAGTCATTACTAATGGGTTATATAGTTTACCTTCAGGTGTTGGCACTGGCCAATTCCAAACCGGAAGTACCCTCCCCTATATAAGCCCCTCCCACCCGGGAGCACCTCAGTTTTTTGCCAGTGTCTAAGGTGTTGGCCAAAGAGTAACATGTGTTTTCACTGGGCTTGCGTACAGGTTCTTTTGGGCCTTAGTAAGCTGTTCCGGATCCCACCAAAAAAGCTTCATAGCTAAACGGTCGGTACCCGGGCCTTGCAGCAGAAGAGCAAGGTTTTGCCTGTAATGCTTCTCTTAGGAGGGCTGGACCCTGGGATCCAGAGCTCTGGTCATACCCACGACCAAGACGCTGTCTGTGCAGGGTGCTATACAGGTCCAGGGGAGTGGAATCCTTGGGAACCCGGTCCCTGAAGGTTTAATTACAATGCCTGCCGTGATAGGTGAAGTTTGGACTTTTGTGGACCAAACAAAGTCCTGCGGCGGGGATCAGGTAAGTGGGGGCCCTCAGGAACTTGGTTCTATTGGGGGACCCCCAAGCCTAATTTGTCTTTCTGTCTGTTACCTAACGGTATTCCCGCTAAATATCTGTGTTTGCCTATAACTACTGAAAATGTAAAATTTTAATAGTAGTCAAGAAAAAAAAAAAAAAAACAGGGACCGCGGTACCTGTGTTAAACCACTAGAGGCCGCTGTAGTCCATTTTTCTTGTAAATGTGGATCTTTGGTTTTCTCAACTCAAAAGATCCAGGCAGCTGGTAAGTTTCTCTGAGGGAATCCACTTCCTCTGCCCTGTTGCTGCGTTCATCCACCGCACAGGCCCTCCGGCAAAAAGGGCCCTGGCTCCTAGTCCTCTGTTGGTTTTCGAAAAGGGCGCCATTGGCGCACGGGCGCGCGCGCGGGCGCGTGCACGCGCCTCCTATGAAAAAAAAGGGGCGGGGCGGGTGGATGACGCTCGATGCGCGCCGCGGCGCTTCTGCGCATGTGCGGGCGTCCCAGCATGGTTAAAAGACACAGTACAAGTGTCAGCTGCATGCAAACAGAGCTAGCAACAAACAGTGGCACACAGAGGCGGTTGATGCAGGCATCCCCATAGAAAGGCACTTTAGTGGACACCAGCTGGTATATAGCAGCACCTGTGTTAGACTATTACCAGCAAAAATTGGTGTATGACGACGGGAATACCTCAGCTTTGTGCTTAAAGGATATGTCGTCCAGACGCTCCGGAAATAGATCTTCCAGGAAGCCAAAGGGGTCTCCATCGGGCTCTGAGGATATTGGGCATGCTTGCACTGCACCAATCTCCCCTGAGAATGCAGAGGTCAGTAGCCGTAGAAACCCCGCAGGAATGCCTGGTGCTGCGGCTGTCCCCAGTCCACCAGCTCCTGTATATATAACAGAGGAGGTTTTATCCTCAACTCTGGGAGGATTGGAAGAGAGATTAACAGCATTGATCGCTGCTTCCCTGTCACAGGAAAAGCGCGTCCGATCTCCGTCTCCTCCTTCAGAGTGCCTGTTAGTGGAGGAACAGCCCCACACAGAGATCGACCTACCTGAAGGGGATCAGGATGAGGTTGATTCACTTATAGAGGAATCAACAGTGGAAGAACCTTTCTCAGCTTCTCAGGCTGAAAGATTATGGGTTCAGTCTCTGACTAACATGGTCCGATCAGCATTTAAAATGCCTCTGGCGGAACCACCATCCACTACGGTTTCCTCGCTGGGGTCGCTAAAAGCTCCCCAGGCGGTCTGTTCCTTCCCAATCCACCCTTTATTAGAAGGGCTTATTTACCAGGATTGGGAGCATCCTGATAAAATATTTGCTCCCCCCAAGAGATTTCCGGTGATCTATCCCATGGAGGATAAGTTCATAAGAAAATGGAGGGTCCCTATAGTGGACGCAGCCATCTCTTCTGTTAACAAATCACTGACATGTCCAGTAGATAATGTTCCAATGTTCAAAGACCCAATAGATAAAAAATTGGAGTCTTTACTAAAATCTGCTTTCTCTACAGCAAGTATGGTGACACAACCTGCGGTAGCAGCGATTGGAGTCTGCCAAGCAGTGAAAGATCAGTTGAAACAAGTCTTAAGGGACTTACCAGATCAGCAGGCTCATGCCCTAGCTGACCTGCCTAGAGCCTTGTGTTTTGCGGTGGACGCCATAAAGGATACAATCCAACAGGCCTCCCGCTTTACGCTGTCTATAGTACATATGCGTAGGCTTCTGTGGCTCAAAAACTGGTCTGCTGAAGCTCCCTGTAAAAAACTGCTGGTTAGCTTCCCATTTCATGGAGAACGCTTATTTGGAGAAGATCTGGACAAATATATCCAGAAAATTTCTGCCGGTAAAAGTTCACTCTTACCGGTTAAGAACAAGGGTAGAAGTCCTTCTTTTAAGAGGCCTACCTCTCCAGTCCCGGGCACATCGGCTGTGAAGCAGTTCCGACGGCCTCCGCGGTCAAATTCAGGGGGCAGAAATCAGGGACAATCACAGGGTAACAAGAAGCCCTGGATCAAGAGAGGTACAAAACCTCCCCCTAAGGCATGAAGTATTGCCCCCGCTCAATCGGGTGGGGGGAAGACTTCAGTTGTTCACAGAGACCTGGCGGGACACCATCAGAGACAGATGGGTGCTCTCCGCAGTAAGTCTGGGATACAAGCTGGAGTTAAAAGGCACTCCTCCTGCCCAATTTATGAGGTCAAACGTGCCAAGAGATCCCCAAAAGAGAGGATCCCTCCTTCTGGCACTAGAACAACTATTGCTCCAAGGGGTAATCATGAAGGTTCCCCTGGAAGAAAGCGGATTCGGGTTTTACTCGAACCTTTTCACAGTCCCCAAACCAAATGGGGACGTGAGGCCCATATTAAATCTAAAAGGGCTAAACAAGTTCCTAAATATCAGGACCTTTCGGATGGAGTCGATCCGATCAGTGGCCACCGCCCTACAAGGGCAGGAATGGCTAGCCTCGATCGACATAAGGGATGCTTATCTGCATATTCCCATCTTTCCGGCCCATCAGAAATTTCTACGCTTTGCAGTAGAAGGGCGCCATTTTCAGTTCAGAGCCTTACCTTTCGGTCTGGCCACAGCACCACGAGTGTTCACAAAAATTCTGGCCCCATTATTGGCCAATCTAAGAACACAGGGTGTAACGATAATGGCATATCTAGACAAGTCAGCTCTAAGACCAGTCAAAAGTCTGGAATACTTAGGGCTAAGGCTGGATTCAAATCAGAGAAAGATTTTCTTACCTCCAGAGAAGGTGTCGTCTTTAAGAAATTTGACCCACTTAGTGGGTACAAAAAGAAAACCATCCATACGTCTCTGCATGAGGCTGCTGGGAAAGATGGTGGCTTCATTCGAAGCGGTACCCTACGGTCAATTCCATTCAAGGAATTTGCAAAGGGCCATACTGTCAGCCTGGAACAAAAAAGTTCAGGCTTTAGACTTACCAATGTCCCTGTCCCCTTCCGTTCGCAAGAGCCTCCATTGGTGGTTGGTGCCCCAGAATCTGGAAAGAGGGAAACCCTTCAGTCCGGTTTCTTGGAAGGTGGTCACTACAGATGCCAGCCTCATCGGCTGGGGGGCAGTGCTGGAGCAATGGTCTCTCCAGGGCAGGTGGTCAGAAGCAGAAAAGGCCCTGCCCATCAATCTCTTAGAGATACGAGCAGCCCGGTATGCCCTAGTAGCATGGACATCCAAACTCCAGGGGTCCCCTGTCAGAATTCAATCAGACAATGCCACGGCAGTGGCATATATCAATCATCAGGGTGGCACCAAAAGTCGTGCAGCCCAGAAGGAAGCAAATTGCATCCTGGAGTGGGCAGAAAGATATGTCCCAGCCATATCCGCGGTTTTCATCCCAGGAGTGGAAAATTGGAGAGCGGACTTTCTAAGTCGCCAACAATTATGCCCGGGGGAATGGTCTCTTCACCCCGAGGTTTTCCAGGCAATATGCCAGCGGTGGGGAACACCGGATGTAGATCTGCTAGCATCCAGATTCAACGCAAAGGTGGACAGGTTTGTGTCTCGCACAAGGGATCCCCTAGCTTGCGGCTCGGATGCCCTAGTGTTGCCTTGGGATCGGTTCAAGCTGATATATGCATTCCCACCGCCACAATTGTTACCGCGATTACTCCGCAGAATCAGGGTAGAAAAGAAACCAGTGATTCTGGTGGCTCCAGCGTGGCCCCGAAGGGCATGGTACGCGGAGATTGTAAAAATGTCAGTAAGGAGTCCTTGGACCCTCCCACTTCGTCCGGACCTGCTGTCGCAAGGACCGATATACCACCCTTCCTTACCAGCCCTAGGTTTGACGGCCTGGCTATTGAAGCCCACATTCTGAAAAAGAGAGGGCTCTCTAATTCTGTGGTATCTACCATGATCAATGCCAGGAAACCGGTATCCAGGCAGATCTATTATAGGATCTGGAAAGCGTACATTACGTGGTGTGAGACCAAGAAATGGCATCCACGTAAGTACATGATAGGGAGGATTCTGGACTTCCTACAGTGGGCTGTAGATAGGAAGCTGGCCTTGAGTACTATCAAGGGTCAGATTTCGGCCTTGTCAATATTTTTTCAAAGGCCCTTGGCTTCGCATTCACTAGTCAAAGCCTTTATACAAGGAGTGATGCGTATTAGCCCTCCGGTTAGTATTCCCATATGTCCTTGGGACTTAAACCTGGTTCTGTCGGTTCTACAGAAACAACCGTTTGAACCATTACAACACATTTCCTTGGTTCTTCTCACCAGGAAATTGGTTTTCTTAGTAGCCATTTGTTCGGCTAAAAGAGTGTCGGAATTAGCAGCTATGTCCTGTAAGGAGCCATATCTGGTTGTCCATAAGGACAGAGTAGTATTACGTCCTCATCCAGCCTTTCTTCCTAAGGTGGTATCGAGGTTTCATTTGAACCAAGATGTGGTTCTTCCTTCTTTTTTCCCCAAACCTAGCTCAGTAGAGGAAAAGTTATTACATTCTTTGGATGTGGTAAGAGCAGTTAAAGCTTATCTAAAAGCCACTGCTCAGATTCGCAGAACGGATTCTTTGTTTGTTCTGCCGGAAGGCCCCAGAAGGGGTCAGGCAGCATCAAAATCTACTTTAGCCAAGTGGATTCGACAGGTCATAATACAAGCCTATGGCTTGAGAAAGAGACCGCCTCCGTTCAAAGTTAGGGCGCACTCCACAAGAGCGGTTGGAACTTCATGGGCAGTGCATCACCAGGCCTCCCTGGCTCAAGTATGTAAGGCCGCAACATGGTCTTCGGTACACACGTTTACTAGATTCTATCAGGTAGACGTTAGAAGTCAGGAGGATGTCGCCTTTGGGCGCAGTGTGTTGCAGGCCGCAAAAGATCCTCATGCCTGATGGCGCCCAGCTTATGTACCCCCCCCCTCATTTGGCATTGCTTTGGGACGTCCCATTAGTAATGACTAAGTCGCTCTGTGTCCCGTGATGTACGAAAAAGAAAAAGGGATTTTTATAACAGCTTACCTGTAAAATCCTTTTCTTGGAGTACATCACGGGACACAGAGCTCCCACCCCTCTTTTTGGGACACTTATTGCTTGGCTACAAAACTGAGGTGCTCCCGGGTGGGAGGGGCTTATATAGGGGAGGGTACTTCCGGTTTGGAATTGGCCAGTGCCAACACCTGAAGGTAAACTATATAACCCATTAGTAATGACTAAGTCGCTCTGTGTCCCGTGATGTACTCCAAGAAAAGGATTTTACAGGTAAGCTGTTATAAAAATCCCTTTATTCTCATTTAAGGATTATGGGGAGTTATTTTGTATTTAGGAAACGCAACACTGTTTTGTTTTATATATTCTACATGTGAAGTGAACACATTTTCTGTGTGTGCAGCAGCCAGGTGGGGGGTATTTTTTCAATTTTTTCACTTCTTGTTTTTTTTTGTGGGATTTTGCTAAATCACCCACTACACATATCACTATTTAGTGAATAAGGACATTATTCTATTTTTTTTTGCGCTGATAAAAATTAGTTTTAATGTATTTTGTCAGCTCCATTGTAGTGCTTTACCCTAAACACCCCCTAAAATGTGTATAAATGTTATTGTTGTCATTAAATTCAGGAAG
The DNA here is from genome assembly GCA_029206835.1 of Rana muscosa. Taxonomy (NCBI): domain Eukaryota; kingdom Metazoa; phylum Chordata; class Amphibia; order Anura; family Ranidae; genus Rana; species Rana muscosa. The sequence goes on along the minus strand of CM055117.1, from coordinate 639,281,516 downwards.
AGTGGCAGAAGCTTTTTTGGGGGCCCCAAACTCATTTAGAACCCTCCCCCCATAAAATGTGTACAAATGTTATTGTTCTCATTAAATTCAGGCAGAGTGGCAGAGGATTTTTTTGGGGTCCCAAACTAATTTAGAACCACCCCCCCTAAAATTTTTACAATGGGCCATCAGAGGGGGTGAGGAATCTGACAAGTGGACCTTTTTTTTCTTTAAATACTCCTTTAAAATAAATGTTATACTGATGTTGGCTAAGAATGTTATCTAATCTGCTTGCAATGTTATGTTCAAAAGTACTATTTTTTTTTTCTGGTTTGACTCCACAATTTCCTTCAACGCCACAGGAATGGCAGACTGTGGCATCCCAGTTTGCACAGCGGTGGGACTTTCCTAACTGTGGAGGGGAAATCGATGGGAAACACATCCACATCGTCCTCTCACCCCACTCAGGGTCATACTATTTTAATTATAAGGGGTTCAATAGTATTGTGTTGATGGCGGTGGTATCGGTGACATATGAGTTTCTATATGTGGACGTGGGGAAGAATGGCCGGATGTTGGATGGTGGAGTCTTCGCCCAGACGGAGTTTTCCAGATGGCTCCAGAGTGGTGGCTTGGCATTGCAGCCTGCTGAGGAGAACGTGGAAGGACTCCCGTTCGTGTTTGTCGCAGATGAAGCGATTGGTCTGGGTGATCACCTGATGAGGACCCTCACCCCGGAGAAGAGGGTTTTTAATTACTGGCTGGTCAGAGCCAGAATAGTCGTGGAGAATGCCTTTGGGATCATGGCCAACCGGTTTCGCCTATTTCTTATGGCAGTTAATATGGCGGAGTATAAACTGAACCACACAGTTCTAGCATGCTGCATACTTCACAACTTTTTAAGGAGAAATGCTCCTAATTATGTTGCCTCAGTTGGGCTGAGGCCGAACTTCCTGAAAATAAACTGACGGCCCTGGAAGCTGGCTGTCCTGGCTTGCCCCCCCCCAAAGCGTCTGTGAAGTGCGGCAAAAATATGTAGATTATTTTATGGGTAGGGAGGCCATTGCTATGCCAGAAAATTCTAATCTTTTATTAAATAAAAATATTATTTTGATCTGATAAAATCTTGAATTTTATTTAATGCTTGTGTTTTTTTTTAGCTGTCTCCTAGGTTCTCCTAGTGCACTTGTAGTGCCAAGTGGATTTTCCATTATTAAATAACCCCCATTGTCACTGTAAACACCAACTTAATACAAAAACTGGTATTGAGCTTTGAAAGAAGAAACCACACATTGTTCAGTAGAAAACCTTTTACTCCGTGCACATTTACATGTGCGTTATAAAATTTTTGGGTAAAAAAACAACATCTTTGTTTTATAAAGTTTTACATAAAAAAATTTTTTTTGGCATAAACAGGCATGCTTCAATACATAACATACACAACTCTGGAACTTACAAAGTTCAACATCGAAAAATTGAAGGCAATATCAGACATTAAAGTATGTCAAAAATGTGTTGATCTTGCCTTCATCAGATGGGGTGATGTCACCCCTGTAAAAGCCAAATTTTGAAGATGCACACAAATTGAGAGGCAAAATGTGGATTTCCTTTCTGATCCCATGCCTAATGTCAACATGTGCTATCTCCCATCATGGGGGATCAATGGACGTGTTTTGGGGGTGCAACCCATTCCTCTCACCTACTTGAGTTGTGAGGAAGGTGTTGCACCCAAAAAACACATACATTGATTTCCCGTGATGGCAGATAGCACATGTTGACACACTGTGTGCATCTTCAAAATTCGGATTTTTAGATGCGTCCAAAAATTTGTTAACTCACGAAAATGACTGTAACGCTGAGCGCTCCGGTTGTCCCATCCTTCCCGGAGTGCTCGCGGCATCGGTCCCCCTGCAGCACTCCGGTCAGCCCCCCTGACCGTGGGCGCTGCTCTGTTACCGGCGGGGATGCGATCCACGCGGCGGCACATCTCCGTCCGCGGATCGCATCCCATCCTACTCACCTTTCCCCTCCTGCTCCTTCCTGGCGCGCGCGGCCCCGCTGCGCTCTAGGGCGCGCGCCGGCCTTCTAAGATTTAAAGGGCCAGCGCACCATTGATTGGTGCCTGGCCCAATTACTGTGTGCCACCCAAATCTGATATAAACCCACTTCCCCTTCCTGTCCTTGCCGGATCTTGTTGTCTTAGTACCCTGTGGAAGCATTTTGTGAGTTGCCTTGCTTGTGTATCTGACCTGCTGCCATTGTCTCAGACTACGAACCATTGCCGCCTGCCCTGACCCTCTGCTATGTCTGACCTTGCCTCTGCCTAGTCCTTTTGTACCGCGCCTATCTCAGCCACCAGAGAGGTGAAGTCGCTACTGGAGGACACGACCTGGTTGCTACCGCCGCAGCAAGTCCATCCCGCTTTGCGGCGGGCTCTGGTGAAAACCGGTAGCTGCTTAGAACCGGTCCCTCAGTACGACCCGTGCCATCCCCTCTCTGGTACAGAGGATCCACCTCCTGTATCCCCACTAGCCGTCAGTCCGGCTTGTGACAGTAGATCCAGCCATGGATCCCGCTGACGTGCCGCTGCCTACTCTCGCTGATCTCACTACCGTGGTTGCCCAGCAGTCGCAATTGATTGCCCAACAAGGACAGCAGCTGTCGCAGTTGACCGCCATGATCCAGCAGCGTCTGCCGCCACAAGCTACAGCATCTTCCCCTCTCCGAGCTGCTGCTACTACCTCGAAGATCCGCTTGTCTCTTCCGGAGAAATTTGACGGGGATCCTAAGATGTGCCAGGGATTCTTGTCCCAATGTTCCTTGCATCTTGAGATGATGTCAGACCAGTTTTCCACTGAATGGTCTAAGGTGGCATTCGTGGTCTGTCTGTTGTCTGGGAAGGCCTTGGCCTGGGCCACGCCACTCTAGGACCGCAATGACCCTGCTACAGCCACCGTTCAGGCCTTCCTTGCTGAGGTTCGTAGCGTTTTTGAGGAACCAGCCCGAGCCTCATCCGCTGAAACCGCCCTGCTTAACCTTGTCCAAGGAAACTCCTCTGTGGGCGAATATGCCATACAGTTCCACACACTGGCCTCAGAGCTAGCCTGGAATAATGAGGCTCTCTGCGCGACCTTCAAGAAAGGCTTATCCAGCCACATCAAGGATTGTCTGGCCGCACGAGAGATACCCTCCTCCCTGACGGAGCTCATCCACTTAGCTACCCGCATTGACATACGCTACGTTGAAAGACGCCAAGAGCTTCGCCAGGAGAAAGATCTTGTTCGCACCAGGCGTTATCCGCGCCTGGCTCCTCTCTTCCTGAATCCAACGCATCCTGATACTATGCCTTCCGTCGAGGAGGCCATGCAGGTGGACCGATCTTGCCTGACCCTACAAGAGAGGACTCGCCGTAGGAATGAGAACTTATGCCTTTATTGTGCGAGCTCTGAACATTTCCTAAAGGACTGCCCTATTCGTCCTCTACGTCAGGGAAACGCCCGCACCTAGTGAACGTGGGAGAGGCGTTACTAGGTGTGAATTCTTCCTCTCCAAGTCTGACTATTCCTGTGCGGATTTCCCCTTCTGCTGGCTCCCCCTTCTCTGCGGTGGCCTTCCTGGACTCTGGTTCTGCAGGAAACTTTATTGAAGCCTCTTTCATCAACAGGTTCAACGTTCCTGTTATCCGTCTCATCAAACCCTTCTTCATTTCCTCTGTAAATGGAGAAAATCTGGATTGTACCGTGCGTTACTGCATCGAACCCCTGCTCATGTCCGTTGGTGTTCTTCACCAAGAAAAAATTGAATTCTTTGTTTTGCCGAACTGTACTTCTGACATCCTTCTTGGCCTACCCTGGCTCCAGCGTCATTCTCCTACCCTCGACTGGACCACTGGGGACATCAAATCCTGGGGCTACTCCTGCCACAAGCATTGTCTTAAGTCTGTACCCACCAGTCAATTTCCCATCGCTACTCCTTTGCCCGGCCTTCCCAAGGCCTATCAGGACTTTTCTGATGTCTTTTGCAAAAAACAGGCGGAGGTCTTACCACCACATAGACCCTACGACTGCCCCATTGACTTGCTCCCAGGTACTACACCACCCCGTGGCAGAATTTACCCTCTCTCCTCTCCTGAAACCAAGGCCATGACTGATTACATACAGGAGAACCTCAAGAGAGGTTTTATTAGGAAATCATCTTCTCCAGCCGGAGCGGGGTTCTTCTTCGTTGCCTAGAAGGACGGATCACTACGCCCTTGCATAGACTATCGTGGTCTCAATAAAATCACTATTAAAAATCGCTACCCTCTGCCTCTCATCTCGGAGCTCTTTGACCGTCTGCGCGGAGCAAAAGTTTTTTCGAAATTGGACCACAGGGGCGCTTATAACCTCATCAGAATCCGTGAAGAAGATGAATGGAAAACCGCATTTAACACCAGAGATGGTCATTTTGAATATCTCGTCATGCCATTTGGTCTTTGCAACGCTCCTGCTGCAGTCTTTCAGGATTTTGTCAATGAAATCTTTCGGGACGTACTGTATACCTGTGTGGTTGTCTATCTTGACGACATCCTAATCTTCTCTACCAACCTTGAGGAACATCGGCTCCATGTCCGTCAAGTGCTCCAGCGCCTCCGCGTAAATCATCTTTACGCTAAATTTGAAAAATGCCTTTTTGAGCGCAGCAGCCTTCCTTTCCTAGGTTATCTGGTCTCAGGACAAGGCCTTCAAATGGACCCTGACAAGCTCTCCGCAGTCTTGGATTGGCCACGCCCCTCTGGACTCCGTGCTATCCAACGCTTCCTTGGATTCGCCAACTACTATCGTCAGTTCATACCCCACTTCTCCACCATCGTTGCTCCTATAGGGGCACTGACTAAGAAAAACGCGAATCCAAGGTCCTGGCCGCCTCAAGCGGAAGAAGCCTTTACTCGCCTTAAGACCGCCTTCTCCTCTGCACCTGTCCTGTCTCGACCAGACCCCACAAAGCCGTTCTTCCTTGAAGTTGACGCCTCCTCGGAAGGAGCCGGAGCTTTTCTTAAAAAAAAACGCTAAAGGAGGAAACGTCACGTGTGGGTTTTTCTCTAAAACCTTCTCCCCTCCTGAAAAAAACTATTCCATAGGTGACCGTGAACTGTTGGCCATCAAGCTGGCATTAGAAGAGTGGAGACATCTCCTGGAAGGATCCCTTCACCCTATCTCCATCTACACTGACCATAAAAATTTGTCCTACCTTCAGTCCGCTCAGCGCTTAAATCCTCGCCAGGCCAGGTGGTCATTGTTCTTTGCCCGGTTCAATTTCCAGATCCATTTTCGTCCCGCAGACAAGAATGTCAGGGCTGATGCCTTGTCCCGTTCCTCCGATGCCTCTGAAACCAGGACTCCCCCTCAACACATCGTACCCCCTGAGTGTCTGATTTCCTCTGCTCCTGCTTCTCTGGTACCAGTTCCTCCAGGAAAAACTTTCGTTCCTCCATGCCTTCGTCTCCAGATACTCAGGTGGGGCCATTCCTCCCATCTAGCCGGTCACGCTGGGATCAAAAAATCCATACAATTGATGGCCAGACACTATTGGTGGCCTACCCAGGAAAAAGATATGACTGACTTTGTACGGGCCTGCACTATCTGTGCACGTGACAAGACTCCACGCCAGAAGCCTGCAGGTCTTCTCCTTCCTCTACCTGTGCCTGAACAACCATGGTCCCACATTGCCATGGATTTCATCACGGACCTTCCTTTGTCTCAAAGTAACACTGTCATCTGGGTGGTCGTTGACCGCTTTTCGAAAATGGCTCATTTTGTCCCGCTTCCTGGTCTGCCTACTGCACCTCAGTTGGCGAAGCATTTTTTTCTTCAAATTTTCCGTCTCCATGGGCTACCCTCACATATCGTCTCTGATAGAGGCGTTCAATTCATCTCAAAATTTTGGAGAGCTCTCTGTACTCAACTAAAGATTAAGTTGAATTTTTCTTCCGCTTATCACCCGCAATCAAATGGACAGGTGGAGAGAGTTAACCAGGTCCTTGGTGACTACTTACGACATTTTGTCCCGTCAAGACGATTGGGTCGACTTATTGCCCTGGGCAGAATTCTCATACAATTTCAAGAACTCTGAATCGTCCTCCAAATCTCCTTTCTTTGTGGTCTACGGCCGTCACCCATTGCCCCCCCTCCCCATCCCCACTTCTTCTGGAGTTCCTGCTGTGGATGAATTAACTCAAGACTTCACCTCTATCTGGAAAGAGACTCAAAAGTCGCTATCACTGGCCTCTGCCCGCATGAAGAGACATGCAGATAAAAAAAGAAGAATTCCTCCTGTCTATGTCCCTGGTGACAAAGTGTGGCTCTCCTCCAAATATGTTCGGTTTCGGGTACCTAGCTACAAGCTGGGCCCTCGTTACCTCGGACCTTTTAAAATCAAAAACCAAATCAATTCTGTCTCTTACAAACTCCATCTTCCCCCTTCTCTTCGTATCCCCAATTCGTTTCATGTGTCTCTTCTCAAACCCCTCATTCTTAACCGATTTTCCCCCAAGGTCACTGCTCCTGCTCCTGTCTCTGGTTCTTCCGATGTCTTCTCTGTGAAAGAAATCCTCGCCTCCAAGGTCATCCGAGGTAAAATATTTTTTTGAATTGATTGGGAGAACTGTGGTCCTGAAGAGAGATCCTGGGAGCCTGAGACCAACATTTTAGACAAGGAGCTCATCCGTAGATTCTTGTGTTCCAAGAAAAGGGGGAGACCTAAGGGGGGTACTGTAACGCCGAGCGCTCCGGGTGTCCCATCCTTCCCGGAGCGCTCGCGGCATCGGTCCCCCTGCAGCGCTCCGGTCAGCCCCCCTGACCGTGGGCGCTGCTCTGTTACCGGCGGGGATGCGATCCACGCAGCGGCACATCTCCGTCCGCGGATCGCATCCCATCCTACTCACCTTTCCCCTCCTGCTCCTTCCCGGCGCGCGCGGCCCCGCTGCGCTCTAGGGCGCGCGCGCGCCGGCCTTCTAAGATTTAAAGGGCCAGCGCACCATTGATTGGTGCCTGGCCCAGTTACTGTGTGCCACCCAAATCTGATATAAACCCACTTCCCCTTCCTGTCCTTGCCGGATCTTGTTGTCTTAGTACCCTGTGGAAGCGTTTTGTGAGTTGCCTTGCTTGTGTATCTGACCTGCTGCCATTGTCTCAGACTACGAACCATTGCCGCCTGCCCTGACCCTCTGCTACATCTGACCTTGCCTCTGCCTAGTCCTTTTGTACCGCGCCTATCTCAGCCACCAGAGAGGTGGAGTCGCTACTGGAGGACACGACCTGGTTGCTACCGCCGCAGCAAGTCCATCCCGCTTTGCGGCGGGCTCTGGTGAAAACCGGTAGCTGCTTAGAACCGGTCCCTCAGTACGACCCGTGCCATCCCCTCTCTGGTACAGAGGATCCACCTCCTGTATCCCCACTAGCCGTCAGTCCGGCTCGTGACAATGACAATAAAAATAGTAAAATGTTTGTGCGTTTTAGATTCTGCCTAAAACATCAATGGGGTTCTTCATTTTTTGTTCAATCTCATTTATTTTTTGCTTGATCAGGTCTAATTCCCGATTGCACACCATTATGTCCTGGATGAGAATGTGTGCACTTGCACTGCTGAAACGAGATTCTTCATGCACATCACCTAAAATAAAAAATACACACCATGTATTATAAATATGCAGGCATGCATCTATTACCTGAAGCTGTGGTGACAGACACTGACCTGTTGTGGTCACTATTTCGCCCACTTCTTCCACCTCTCCTCCCTCCACATCCTCAGGTTGTGGTGTGCTGAGTTCCCCTTCTACATGAGGTGTGGGGTTCCTGGTGTTCTCATATTTCCCGAGTCTTTTCTCCCCTATGAGAATGAAACAAAAGGTATACTTAGCACACAGATATTTGAGGCCAGAAATAGGAATATGAAACATTGCTTGGAAGTGTGGTGCAATTGTCTGTTTTGGCAGAGTTTCAAGCTGAAGACATGATTTTTTCCCTTACCAAAGATGGAATACTTACCTTTTTTGGCCAAGTTTCACACATGGAGACACCCCAAGTATCCACTGGAGCACCTGTGTGGGACACCCTAAAAAGGTTGTTCTGGTGTCTCACACTAGTGCTCCTGAGTCCAGATGTGTAAAAAGCTGCTGAATGTCCTCTCCTTTACACTGAATCAAGTTTGCATTTCATTCTAGTTACAAACACATCTAGACAACAATATACTAAACTTCTTTTAATACAAATAGGCATGACCAAATGTAGTTAACCTGTATCTGCCAAAAACATCGTATTTAGTGGGTGAACAATGTTTACTACGACCGATTACTGTGCCCACGAACATGAAAGTTGCCATTTTAAACTGTCCAACAGTAAAGAAAAGCACATAGAGCAACATACAAGTAATAATAATAATAATAGGAACACAGGAGAAATACTTACTTTTTAGAAGCATTTTCCTGATCCTTCTGTACTGATCGTGCTCCCTCAATTTCAGGTCTGACCAGCGTTACCTCAATTGCTCTTTGGTTCGTTGTACCCCAAAATTCCTGTGCAGACTTCTCACAACTTTAGTCATGATCTTGGCCTTTCTCACATTTGGGTTGGTGTACGGTCCATACTTCCCATCATAGTCGGTCCTCTTCAAGATGACCACCATCTCCACCATCTCTACAAAGGACATATTTGAGGCCTTATATCTCCTCCTGGATCGGGACGTTTCTGGCTCCGGGCTTTCCTCCTCGTTACTGGTATTATCATGCACCTGCTGTGTCTCCGCCATGTTTCTCTCCCACTGCAACGAAAGAGAAGGGGCGGGGAATATACTAGAAAGAACGTCAGGGGCGGGCGACACGGGCGGAGTTTCACGCATGCGCAGTGTATATAAAGCTAACACGCGTGTGTCGTACCTATGTTCTGTGTGCGGAAGTAGGAACGGAAGCGCTGATCGTTCTAACGAAGGTAACATTTAAACTTGGGGCATCAGTGGCCTATACTGATTTTATATTGAGGCCTATATTGGGATAAGATTAGGAGAGTTTAGCCTGACATTAGTGTTTTTGCCTTGTGTTTTGTGTTGCAGCAAATATGAAACAATTCAAGGTCCCTGAATTTATTATGGAGATCTGGCTTTAAAAAGAAAAAAGATTATTCATGAGATCACGAGAAATAATAAAGAAATACGTTTGTCAGAACTCTGTGTGAATATCAGCAGCAAAACAACTTCATTATTCTAGCATTATAAAGAACAAAAGAATGCACTGCATTAAAAGATCCAATAATTTGCACGCTAGTTTTACCAAACCGAGCGCTTCTGTCTCGTACTTGATTCTGAGCATGCGTGATTTTTTGCGCGTCGGAATTGCATACAGACGAACGGAATTTCCGATAGGAACTTTTTCCGTTGGAAAAATAAGGAACCTGCTCTCAATCTTTTGCTGGCAGACATTCCGACAGCAAAAGTCTGATGGAGCATACACACGGTCGGAAATTCCGACCAAAAGCTCACATTGGACATTTGCTGGTAGAATTTCCGACCGTGTGTATGGGGCATCAGACCTACAGTAAGCTTTTGATCAAAGGTATATTGACAATTCAAAGGCACTATTGGTCTCAGTGAGGTGACAAATTTGCCTGGACCTTTTATCTTTTAGTCAAAAACATTATTAATCTTTGAAGACTATAGACATATTCTAGCTATTTACAATAACTATTACTATTCAAGTGTATTAAGAGAAATATTTGCATTAACCCTTTCCATACGGGTCTTTTTATACCACTTCCATACCGGGCCTATTCTGGCACTTCTCTCCTACATGTACAAATCATCATTCTTTTGCTAGAAAATTACTCAGAACCCCCAAACATTATATATATATATATATATATATATATATATATATATATATATATATATATATTTTTTTTTTTTAGCAGACACCCTAGAGAATAAAATGACGGTCGTTGCAACTTTTTATCTTGCGCGGTATTTGCGCAATAATTTTTCAAACGCCTTTTTTTGGGGGAAAAAATGGTTTCATGAATTAAAAAATAACAAAACAGTAAAGTTAGCCCAATTTTTATTGTAAAATATGAAAGCTTATGTTATGCCGAGTAAAAAGATACCTAACATGTCACACTTTAAAATTGCGCACACTCATGGAATGGTGCCAAACTTCGGTACTTAAAAATCTCCATAGGCGACGCTTTGAAATTGTTTACAGGTTACCAGGTTAGAGTTACAGAGGTCTAGTGCTAGAATTGTTGCATGCGCTCTAACGCACACGGCGATACCTCACATATGTGGTTTGAACGGCGTTTACATATGCGGGCGGGACTTACGTGTGTGTTCGCTTCTAAGCGCGAGCTATTGGGGACGGGCGTTTCAAAAAAAAAAATATTATTTTACTTATTTATTTATTTTTTTACTTTTTTTTTACACTTTTTTTTTGATCACTTTTATTCCTATTACAAGGAATGTAAACATCCCTTGTAATAGGAATGTGTGTGACAGGTCCCCTTTATGGAGAGATGCGGGGTCAATAAGACCCCACATCTCTCCTCCAGGCTGGAAAGCATGAGATTGTGAAAAAAATTCACTGATCTCATACTTACAGCCGCAATGGCGGCTTTGTTTACATTTGAGGACCCGGGCGTGACGTCATCACATCGCGCCCGGGCCTCCGACGGTCATAGAGATGACTGATGACCATCTGGTCACCAGTCATCTCTATGCTCATCATGTGACCCACCAACGGCGCCGGACGATTCTCTCCGGGTCCCCGATGGCTAGGGAGAGCCCGGAGAAGCACCGGATGGTGGCGGGAGGGGGGATGTCCCCTCCCGCCGCCTATAAGAATGATCAAGTGGTGGAACCGCCTCTATGATCATTCTTATGGTGCGCAGGATCGCCGGCTGAAAAAAAGGATATCTGAATGATGCCTCTAGCTGCAGGCATCATTCAGATATCCCCCCTCAAACCCAGGACGTCATATGACGTCCACCCGGAGGAAGAGAGGGTTCCTGCCGGCATCATTTTACAATGGCCCGGTATGGAAGTGGTTAATGGACACTTTTTCTGGTACTTGGACAATTCAAAAGAACTCTAAACTGAAGTGAGAATTGTACCTGTAACTTCTTATGTTTGAGTCAAGTACCTCAATAACATTTCTAAACGGATCCCTATCTCTATAGCCAAATTCTTTACTACCACTCACGTGTCAAAAATATATATATTCCATTGCTCCTCTTTGTAACTCTATGTACACTATATTATCATAAATATTGGAACGGAGAAAAGTAAATATCTCATTGAGTGAATATAACCACTGGATGTGAATAGTGAAAATATAAACAATAAAACCAAGTGAAAATTAATATAAATGTGCTAATAAGTCCACATGAGGAAAAATAAATATGATATGAAAATGTCCATCAACATAACATGTGAAGTAGCGGTGAAGATGAACGTGTGGCCACATGGATCATCATGAGGAACTTTCTTTCAAGTGAGTAAGAATAGATGGAATATGCTTACCAGAACCAGTGGATCTACCTGTCAGCGACAGCAGATCATTCAGGCATAGGAAATCCCAACAGCGAATAGGCTCAACTTGTCTGGTGACTCTGGGTAGTAGGAATCACGAACATAGCCATTAGACCCGACAGTCCACGGCTGAGGACCCTGGGTGGATGGTATCCTGGACTTGTGGAACAACATAGAGCTCACAGGGTATCCACCCTGTTTTCAACGGATGTTGAGACAGCTTTGAATGGGAAGAACCCCTGAAGGGGTCAGTGAAGGGCACGATGGAACAGCTCAAAAACAGAGCCAGTCTGTTGTGTGTGTGGCCTCCACATCCAGCACAGGTGAGCTATTTTTAGTTTTTTATTGTTTTTTAGATAAGCGCAATATTTTTCCCTTTTTTCAAATAAATATTGGAACGCCTGCCTTTACACACACATGGACTTTAATGGCATCCTGGTCCTAGTCCATAGGGTTCAATATTGAGCTGGCCCACCCTTTGCAGCTATAACAACTTCAACTTTTCTGGGAAGGCTTTCCACAAGGTTTGGGAGTGTGTCTATGGGAATGTTTGGCCATTTTTCAAGAAGCGCATTTGTGAGGTCAGGCGCTAATGTTGAATGAGAAGGCCTGGCTGGCAGTCTCCGCTCTAATTCATCCCAAAGGTTTTTCTGTTGGGTTGAGGTCAAGCCAGTCAAGTTCCTCCACCCCAAACTCATTTATCGATGTCTTTATGGACCTTGCTTTGTGCACTGGTCCAAATCTTTTGGTGGAGGGGGATTATGGTGGGGGTTGTTTTTCAGAGGTTGGGCTTGGCCCCTTAGTTCCAGTGAAGGGAACTCTTAAGATGTCAGCATACCAAGACATTTTGGACAATTTCTCCTGGGTTTGTGAGAACAGTTTGGGGATGGTCCCTTCTTGTTCCAACAAGACTGCTTCAGTGCACAAAGCAAGGCCCATAAAGACATGGATGAGCGAGTTTGAGGTGGAGAAACTTGACTTACCTTCCCAGAGTCCTTACTTCAACCCCATAGAACATCTTTGGGATGAATTAATCATACCCGGAATGTCTACTAGACCCTTGTTTGGACAGATTTAAGCGAGTTATTCCTAAGAATTACAGGCCTACAATATAAAACGCCAAATTTCCATGCAGAATAATGGTACCACTTTCAGCACCTAAAATCTGACAGAATCATACCGCCAGGGAGGTTAATAACAATAAAAAGCCCCAAAAAAAAAGTATCACTAAAACTCCAAACTTTCTGCATCATTCTCCCAAATACATACATCTTCCAATATTACAGCCTTTTCTACTCCAAGCCATAGCACTGCACACACTCCTATAGTTATGGGTGGGGCCGCATTTAGGGGGGTACAGGCAGTACACCTGTAAGGGGCCCGGATGGCAACCCCCCTTTTTTTAATGTTTTTTTTGTAAGGGGCCCGGAGGTCCCCAGGGCCCCGGATGTTAACCCCATTTTTTATGTATTTTTTATAAATAAAAAAAACTAATTTTTTTTTTTTGCAAGGGGCCCAGAGGTCTCCAGAGGCCCGGAGGTCCCCAGTGCCCCAGATGGCAACCTCCCCTTTTTTTTATAAAAATAATTTTCTTTTTATTTATTTTTTTCTAATTAATTTTTTTTGTAAGGGGCCCAGAGATCCCCAGAGGCCTGGAGGTCCCCGGGGCCCCGGATGGTAACCCCCCTTTTTAATGTATTTTTTATATTAAAAAAAACAACTATTTTTTGTAAGTGGCCCAGAGGTCAAACAGAACAGAGAATGTAATAGTATGATGACACTGCAGCAGAACAGTCAGTGTTGCTGTCCTGCACCTTTGTGCATTGGGGTAGATTTTCACAATTGGATGCAGCTGTGCATAGCAGCCAATTAGCTTCTTAGTTCAGCTTGTTCAATTAGGCCTGGTTCACACTTGTCCGACAAACGCTCCGACATTAGGAGCTCATGTCGCATGACGTGTGAAAATCAATGAATCCCTATGAGAGCCGTCTTAACTGGTCCGACACAAGTCGGTCCGACATTAAAAATGCTCCCTGTACTACTTCTGTCCGACTTTGATCCTACTTCAGCCCATTGAATATCATTGAAGTCGGATCAAAGTAGAATCCTTGTCCTAACCATCCGACATTTGACATCCGACATGGTGATTACAGCAGCAGTAAAAGGAATTTATCTCACCCAGGGATTGCTTTGATTGGTCAAAGGACAAGTCAGACTAGCACAATGTCTGATCAAAGTAGTATCCTGTTCATGAATGTCGGATGGATGTCGGACCAATGTAGGATCAATGTAGGACTGATGTCGCAGAGCAAAGTAGGATGAAAGTCGGATGAATGTCATGTCGTATCAGTGTGAACCCAGCCTTAAGCTTTGGCAAAAAAACCTGGAAGCTGATTGGTTTCTGTGCAGAGTTGTACCAGATTTTGCAGACCTCAGTGTTTGAATAGCCAATGGCCAGGACAGAACACTATCAAGTGGAGCTATGCCTAACCCTATGCAAATACTGATTTTAGAAAGATTTTTTTTATTTAGGTTGGACTTTTTGGGTAGCTGAAAGGGGTGGTAGTGGAGCAGTTGAAGCAGGTGCATTTTGGTACCTGTTACAAAGGTTCAGCATTCGTTTTTTACTTCTGCAAGTGCAGAGTCATTTTAGGACAAGTGATAAACTGGGTAAAGTGTGTTGCTGATGGAGTTAATAATTTCTTTCCACTTTCAGTGCCCAGAATAATAAATGTAACATTATAAAGATTTTTTGGACATCCAACATGCAGACTCAGTGCCAACTCTATTGGCTCTATTAGTGCTGGGAACCCACCTTCAAAACACCAGTACTTATCAATAATAGAGAAAACCCAAAGGCTTTATGCATAACTGCTCCCTGCAATATTAATGCATTTCAAAGACCAAAGTGGGAAAAAGCTAACCCAGATTATTAAGTGTCGGCATGTGTGACCTTTCTGCATTATCTCGTATTGAAGCATCATTACAAAAGCCTCTCTCTTATGTTTCACTTTAGCCCTACAGATTTAATTGGACTGTAGAACAACAGAAAAAATGCTGTATTAAAATATACTGTAAACATATAACGATAGCTACTTATAGCAATCGCAAATATTTATGTGCAAATACCAAAGCAGATGCAGAAAATGAGTAATTTCCCATGTACTGTTTTAGGCAGCCTTGTACATTTTGCTATCTGTAGTTCTGTACCACAATTCTTGGTAAATATATCCCTTGGCTTTAAATTCCACCTATATGCAAAAATCATAAAGATCTACCTGTGCAGTCCTGATGCTTCCCTCTGACCTATCAATCATTTCAAATTGCCTCTTGGTTGTTTTTTCATGCATATCTGAGAGGTACCCACAATGTAACCTAGAAAAAAATGAGCTAATTATCTTCTTCACTTTCCCAATCCCACCTTGACATCTGTAAATAGTAATGTCTTTCCATTTATCCCAGAAACGTATTATTTTGTTTTAACTCTTAATAAACTATCTCCTTAATTCCTCACCTCCAGAACATCTTTAAATCCTGCTGCTGCCAATTTCGTGACAGCTTCAAAATACCCCTCTTCCCAACCAAGACACCACCAATGTGCATACATAATTTACCCTGACTGCTGCAACAACCTTATAACAATATTCTGATTTCTGCAAACCATCATAACTACTGCTTCCACCGCCTTTTATCTGCCTTCCCTCTCTGCCAGTCTCTTCATTATCTTCCAATTAATCGAAAAAGCTACTACTAAATTGTACTACATGAAACTGATGCCACACCCGTGTTGCTGCACGTATCCATTAATCTTCTTCTGCTAATCTACTTCTTACTCATAACATCATATTATGCAAGCTCCATCTTCAACATTTCTCTTACTCATATCTGTAATTTAATGTTTATAATCATAATCAGCTTCCTTCTTCATAGATTATAAAGTAATCCACAAAGGGACCTTTTCTCAAATGTCTCGTTTGTAAATGTCTGGAATTTGTAATTACTCAATTTAATGCACAATATGATCTGGTTTATTGTAATAATATGAGATTTTTCTTTTTTTTTTAATGCTTTGACTTAAAATAAGAAAAATGTCATATTATTTTAAAACTGGTGCACACAGAATCTGGTGCAGCTGTGCATAGCAACCAATCAGCTTCTAGGTTTTATTATAAAGCTTAATTGATCAAGCTGAAGTTAGAAGCTGATTGGTTACTATGCGTAGTTGCACCTGATTCTGTGTGCACCAGTTTTAGTAAATCTCCCCTTGTCTGTTCTAACAAAGTGGAGACCAGGCAAAGATGGAAGCGTCTGGGAACAGTTAAGCCCTGTACACACGATCGGATTTCCTATGGTTCCTAAACCGATGGATTTTTCCATCGGAAAACCGATGAAGCTGACTTCCATCAGTCTTGCCTACACACCATCAGTCAAAAAACCAACCGTTCCAAACGCGGTGACGTAAAACACTCCGATGAGCCGAGAAAAATGAAGTTCAATGCTTGTTTTTTAACCAATGGACTTGCCCATAGACGATCGGAATTTTCTATCGGTTTTTTATCCATCGGAAAAATTTAAAACATGTTCTGTTTTTTGACACTATCGGTTTGTCCGATGAAAAAAATCCATCGGACTGTTTTCATCAGTAAAACCGATCGTGTGTACGAGGCTTTATAGTACTGACACTGCAGCACGGGAGGGCTTAATTTGACAGGTAAGTCTGCCATAAGGTTCTAATATGTGGTGCATACTAGTACATTATGACACAAACCTCCTAGGGGCCCATTAAAAATGATTAGTGGAGTTTAATTCCACTTTAAAGCATATCAGTGATTACCTTATCTATTATATAGATAAAATAGTTTCAACTGATGAAGCAAAAGGAAAAGCAAGCACTTTCTTAAGAGCTTTTCTGTATTTAAATATTAGACTCAAAGTATTTCTGGTTCTGGAATGCATGAGAACTTTGACTTCTCTTTTGGAACACCACATCTTCTGCTGGTTACACAGATGCACCTGTGCAATTCACAGTACTGTACCTGAGCTATATATAGGGGGTTCTCATTTTATACAGAATACTGTAATTTACACCACTTTAAAACAACACCACATGGCAGACTTGCCATTTTGATAGATATGACTGCAGGGCTTAAAATAATGACATATGTCGATGAAGTAGGGACCATGAAGTGTACAGAGACACAGTGATTTTTTTTTTTCCTGTTCACGGTGTTGTACTGTATTTATAGAGATTCATTAAGATTCGGCCATTTGCAGAGATTCGCTGAGATCTGACCTGTGGTTTAGACCACAGGTACAGTTTTTCTCACCACACCATGACAGGGGTTTTGACCTGTATTGTCAGAGTTTATAAGCCAATTATTACAATTTGTATTATATTTTTTTATTTTTATTTTTTAGGAAAGAAATAGGGGAAAAAAATATTTACACAGAATTTTAAATACATCTGTGTCCTGAACACAAGTTCGGCATAAACTAAAAAACTGCTATGTAGACATTTGTGAACAATGACAAAATTGTCAAGAATGCAGCCACAACAAGGCTTGCCACTGCCATAGTTTTGAAAACAAAGAAAGTAAATGCTATGTGAGATTAGATGGTACGGGACTATCATTATAGATAATTATCCAAGACAAGAAGCAGGTTGACAATTCACAACATTGAAAGAAACCAGTAAATATTACATAGGGTGGGTGATATTCTGTTTTAGGATAAAGTACTTTACAGAGATGATGGGGAAAATGAACACTTAGTGAGGACATCAGCAAGCCATTGATCAAGTAAAGTTTGTAATAAAAATGATTAGTTGAGAAAAAAGAAAATGTGAATGATACTGTGTTACTGTAAAGGAGAACATTACAATGAAATGTGCATAGTGATTATAAGAAAGGGATTTGAGGAGAGAAAATAACCGTTTATTGCAGAAATCTATGATGCAGAAACACTGCTAAATATTGTGAAAGGTGAAAACACGTAAAGTAAGTGCATAGACTAAAAGCTTGAGGCTCTTTTTTAGGGGTGAATTTCCATTTAATATAAACTTGTAATTTTGGTGTATATTGTTATGATCATCTTTGATCATTTTTGTCAATCCAAACTATTGTTTACTTTTTGTAGCGCTTTACAACATGAGGGCAGACAGTACATTTACAATACAATTCAATACAGGAGGAATCAGAGGGCCCTGCTCGTTAGAGATTTCAATCTAAAGGGGAGGGTCAAGTGATACAAAAGGTAATAACTGTGAGGGGTGAGCTGATGGAGAAAATAAAGTACGGTTTCTAGGTTTTCAGGGATTGCCTAAAGGTGGACAGAGTAGGAGATAGTCGGTCAGATTGGGGTAGGGAATTCCATGGGATAGGAGAGGCCCGGGAGAAGTACTGGAGGTGAGCATGGGAGGATTTGACAAGGAGACTAGAGAGCAGGAGGTCTTGGGAGGAACGAAGGGAATGATTAGGTTTGTATTTTGAGAGTAGATTAGTGATGTTGCTAAGGGCAGAGTTGTGGATGGCTTTGTAAGTTATTAGTATTTTAAATTGAATTTGTTGGGTGAGTGGCAGCCAATGGAAGGATTGACAGAGAGGGGTGACAGATACTGAAAGGTTGGTAAGGTGGATGAATCTGGTAGCAGCATTCATGATGGACTGAAGGGGATAGTGCATGTAAAGGTTAGCCAATGAGGAGGGAGTTGTAGTAGTCAAAGTGAGAAATAACAAGGGAGTGAATTAGGAGCTTTGCTGTGTCATTGGTTAGGAAGAGGTGTATTTTGGAGATGTTGCAGAGGTTGAGGCAGCAAGCTTTGTCAGCTATGAGTAAGCATCTATCTTTGATGTGAAACGCGTCAGCTATCCACCCCTGCATGTCAGTTTTCTGTTTTTGGACTTTTAAATCTATGGATTAATTTTGGATTTTAATTTTGGAATTTTGAAAATAAATCGTTTATACAGAGTGTGGCAGTCCAGGGCTCTTTTCTTTCCCAAGCTTTGGACAGTGCTAGAAGCAAGTTTTTTTTTTTGTATCCATAACATTGTAGTACTCCATACTGCCACCTGCGGCACTGACCCTGTGATTACCACTGTCACTTGTAAACACAGAAGCTGGCAGAGGAGGTTTTCTGCACTACTCCTCTACCAGCTTCTTTGTTTACAACAGCAGCACACCTCTCCTGACAGCAGGGGAATTGCTATCACCAAACAAACACGGTAAATGCCATGGTCCTTAACATCACAACCTCAGCCACTGCAGTAGCCAGCATCCCCCTGCTTTCCCCCCTCCCCTTGGCTGTCTGTCACACAGGTGAGTACTAGCACCTATTCTCAAAAACCCTGGGTAGAAGTGATGATCAAAACAATAGTTTTACCGACAATTAGTGGCGAGTCTGGCGACCCATCCATTTGGGGCGCATGGGGGCCGCCCCCTTATCCATGCGTCCAGCTCCCTAATATACATGTGAGGCGCCAGACGCATGGATTCCAATGGGGTTTTTTTTTCTAATAGGCTTCAAAAAGGGGTGGGCTTGGGTGGCATAGCACCAGCCGCCACTGCCTAAAATTATAGAGGTCACAGAAAATGATTAAACAGTATAGATTGTATACCAAAAATCAATCTAATTGTGTTATGTCCTGTAGTCTGGGAAGTAGTTATTAACTAATTCAGGCACTCATAAAACATGCAGCCTTTTGAGTATATCATAACAGGAACAAGAACTGGAACCAATTTGTATATTATTCAGAAAGTATTATATGTGTACCAACTGCAATAATTTTGTAAGAAACTGAGTAGTGCATTTCAACCCCGAAAGCCCTGTTCACACGATCGGTTTTACCGATGAAAACAGTCCGATAGACTTTTTTCACCGGACAAACCGATCGTGTATGGGACCCATCGGTCTTTTTTCCATCGGTTTTAAAAAATAGAACATGTTTTACATTTTTCCGATGGATCAAAAACCGATAGCAAATTCCGATCGTCTATGGGCAAGTCCATCGGATAAAAAACCCACGCATGCTCAGAATCAAGTCGACGCATGCTCAGAAGCATTAAACTTAATTTTTCTCGGCTCATCGGAGTGTTTTACGTCACCGCGTTTGAAACGGTCGATTTTTTGACTGATGGTGTACAGGCAAGACTGATGGAGGTCAGCTTCATCGGATTTCCGATGGACAAAACCATCGAATTAGAATCCATAGGATATCCGATCGTGTGTACGAGGCTTAAAAGTATCCATCAAACGGTAAATTTCTTTGAAGAAATCCTGTACTGAAGATTAGGGATGAGCTTCGAGTTCGAGTCAAACTCATGTTCGACTCGAACATTGCCTGTTCGCCCGTTCGCCGAACAGCGAACAAATTGGGGTGTTCGCGGCAAATTCGAAAAGTCTATGGGAGAAATCTAAAGTGCTAATTATAAAGGCTAATATGCAAGTTATTGTCATAAAAAGTGTTTGGGGACCCGGGTCCTGCCCCAGGGGACATGTATCAATGCAATTTTTTTTTTTTAAACGGTCGTTTTTTTGGGAGCAGTGATTTTAATAATGCTTAAAGTGAAACAATAAAAGTGAAATATTCCTTTAAATTTCGTACCTAGGGGGTGTGTATGATATGCATGTAAAGTGGCGCATGTTTCCCGTGCTTAGAACTGTCCCTGCACAAAGTGTAATTTTTGAAGGAAAAAAAGTCATTTAAAACTCACTCGCGGCTATTAATGAATTGTCGGCTCCCGGCAATAGAAAAGTCATTGATAAAAAATAAAAAAAAGCGTGGGGGTCCCCCAGAATTCAATTACCAGGCCCTTCAGATCTGGCAATGATTTTAAGGGGAACTCCGCCCCAAATAAAAAAAAAATGGTGTGGAGTCCCCCCAAAAATTTATACCAGACCCTTATCCGAGCACGCAACCTGGCCGGCCGCAGGGGAAAAGGGGGGGACGAGAGAGCGCCCCCCTCCCTCCTGAACCGTACCAGGCCACATGCCCTCAACATGGGGAGGATGTCCCCATACATTACATGTATAGACCCGCCCCTTCTAAAGTTCCCCATCAGGTCCGCTCAGCCAATGACTCGGTGTAAGGCTGAGGACCTGATGCGGAACATGAGAAGGGGCGGGTCTATACATGTATTACGCAGTGAAGGAAGTTCCCCATCAGGTCCGCTCCCTCGGTATGTCAGACCCCGCCTACGTCATTGGCCTGAGTGGGAAACTTCCTTTACTGTGTAAATTTAAATTACACAGTGAAGGAAGTTACCCGCTCAGGCCAATGACGTAGGCCTGTATAGACCCGCCCCTTCTCATGTTCCGCATCAGGTCCTCAGCCTTACACCGAGTCATTGGCTGAGCGGACCTGATGGGGAACTTTAGAAGGGGCGGGTCTATACATGTAATAGACTGCGGAGGAAGTTCCCCATCAGGTCCGCTCAGGCTTAGCCAATGACGGACAGCGCTGGACATCGGATCACCGCGGGACACTGGATTTCTCCGCTGGAATGTTTTTTTTTTTTTTTTTTTAATAAAGGACTTTTTCAAGGTGTTTGTGTGTTTCTTTCTTCGTGAAATGGTAGGGGTACAATGTACCCCTTACCAATTCACATAGGGGGGGGGCCGGATCTGGGGGTCCCTTTTGTTAAAGGGGTCTTCCAGATTCTGATAAGCCCCCCGCCCGCAGACCCCCACAACCACCGGGCAAGGGTTGTGGGGATGAGGCCCTTGTCCCCATCAACATGGGGACATCCTCCCCATGTTGAGGGCATGTGGCCTGGTACGGTTCAGGAGGGAGGGGGGGGCGCTCTCTCGTCCGCCCCTCTTCTCCTGTGGCCGGCCAGGTTGCGTGCTCGGATAAGGGTCTGGTATGAATTTTTGGGGACTCCACGCCATTTTTTTAAAAATTTGGGGTGGAGTTCCCCTTAAAATCCATCCCAGATCTGAAGGGCCTGGTATGGATATTTGGGGAAACTCCACGCATTTTTTTTTAAATTTGCGGCGGGGTTCCCCTTAATATCCATTCCAGACCTGAAGGGCCTGGTAATTGAATTCTGGGGGACCCCCACGCTTTTTTTTTATTTTTTATCAATGACTTTTCTATGTATTGCCGGGAGCCGACAATTCATTAATAGCCGCGAGTGAGTTTTAAATGACTTTTTTTCCTTCAAAAATGACACTTTGTGCAGGGACAGTTCTAAGCACAGGAAACAAGCGCCACTTTACATGCATATCATACACACCCCCCAGGTACGAAATTTAAAGGAATATTTCACTTTTATTGTTTCACTTTAAGCATTATTAAAATCACTGCTCCCGAAAAAACGGCAGTTTTTAAAACTTCTTTTTGCATTGATACATGTCCCCTGGGGCAGGACCCGGGTCCCCAAACACTTTTTAGGACAATAACTTGCATATTAGCCTTTATAATTAGCACTTTAGATTTCGAACGTTCGCATCCATTTTATTTAATAGGGTTCTAAAGTTCACACGAACATTTTGTCTGTTCGCAGGTTCTGGTGCAAACCGAACAGGGGGGTGTTCGGCTCATCCCTGCTGAAGATATATGAAATCTGCTATTGCTGAATTTTCTTCTGAAACTGTTACTTGCCTGGACTGTCTGATTATCTCATGGTTTCAATACTTTAAGGAACTGGCCCAAAACAGTGCACATATCACACATTCTGCTGCATAATTGTTCTAGGATCATGACAATATTGAAGATATAGACAGCCGTCTTCAAGAGAAGCTTATTAATTGAAAGTACAAGTTTTACCACATGCCATCTTTATGCCATAATTGGCAGAGGTACTTATGTCTATAGATAGCCTTAGACACTTTCAGCTCACTTACATTGGGGAAATTACCCAGTAGTGATGGACAACATTTTTACCAGTCACCATATGGTCGTTAGATTTATAGTCTTTATATTATGATATATGGCCAAAACATGTTAATAGAAGACCAAAGTGCATACAGCATCCAAAGTGCAAAGCTGTCAAAGTTGCTGATACAAGACATCAGACCCAAAAGCATAGGTGTAAAATAGAAAATCTTTATCACTGATGTGAATAAAAGTGACAGTTGCAGAAGTATAGGGGTCACTGAGGTGACCGGGCCCCATGCTGCAGGGGGGCCCTTGAGGACCCCCTGTATACCTCGATAAGAGGAGCGGCAAGGAGACCGATCCTCAGCCGAACTGTAATCGTCAATGTGCAGGGAGCTCTTCAATTTTTTTACATCTAAAGTGAAAGCAGTGTGTGCTGTGCGCTTTGTCTCCCCCTACAGTGCAGTACCCAGCAGGAAGAGGTAAGGTAAAGCACTGCCGGTTTTTAAAAGGTTATCTGTATGTATGTGTTTTTTATATGTGTGTATGTGCATGTACAGGTCCTTCTCAAAAAATTAGCATATTGTGATAAAGTTCATTATTTTCTGTAATGTACTGATAAACATTAGACTTTCATATATTTTAGATTCATTACACACAACTGAAGTAGTTCAAGCCTTTTCTTGTTTTAATATTGATGATTTTGGCATACAGCTCATGAAAACCCAAAAATCCTATCTCAAAAAATTAGCATATTTTATCCGACCAATAAAAGAAAAGTGTTTTTAATACAAAAAAAGTCAACCTTCAAATAATTATGTTCAGTTATGCACTCAATACTTGGTCGGGAATCCTTTTGCAGAAATGACTGCTTCAATGCGGCGTGGCATGGAGGCAACCAGCCTGTGGCACTGCTGAGGTGTTATGGAGGCCCAGGATGCTTCGATGGTGGCCTTAAGCTCATCCAGAGTGTTGGGTCTTCTTGCGTCTCTCAACTTTCTCTTCCCAATATCCCACAGATTCTCTATGGGGTTCAGGTCAGGAGAGTTGGCAGGCCAATTGAGCACAGTAATACCATGGTCAGTAAACCATTTACCAGTGGTTTTGGCACTGTGAGCAGGTGCCAGGTCGTGCTGAAAAATGAAATCTTCATCTTCATAAAGCTTTTCAGCAGATGGAAGCATGAAGTGCTCCAAAATCTCCTGATAGCTAGCTGCATTGACCCTGCCCTTGATAAAACACAGTGGACCAACACCAGCAGCTGACATGGCACCCCAGACCATCACTGACTGTGGGTACTTGACACTGGACTTCAGGCATTTTGGCATTTCCCTCTCCCCAGTCTTCCTCCAGACTCTGGCACCTTGATTTCCGAATGACATGCAAAATTTGCTTTCATCCGAAAAAAGTACTTTGGACCACTGAGCAACAGTCCAGTGCTGCTTCTCTGTAGCCCAGGTCAGGCGCTTCTGCCGCTGCTTCTGGTTCAAAAGTGGCTTGACCTGGGGAATGCGGCACCTGTAGCCCATTTCCTGCACATGCCTGTTCACGGTGGCTCTGGATGTTTCTACTCCAGACTCAGTCCACTGCTTCCGCAGGTCCTCCAAGGTCTGGAATCGGTCCTTCTCCACAATCTTCTTCAGGGTCCGGTCACCTCTTCTCGTTGTGCAGCGTTTTCTGCCACACTTTTTCCTTCCCACAGACTTCCCACTGAGGTGCCTTGATACAGCACTCTGGGAACAGCCTATTCGTTCAGAAATTTCTTTCTGTGTCTTACCCTCTTGCTTGAGGGTGTCAATGATGGCCTTCTGGACAGCAGTCAGGTCGGCAGTCTTACCCATGATTGCGGTTTTGAGTAATGAACCAGGCTGGGAGTTTTTAAAAGCCTCAGGAATCTTTTGCAAGTGTTTAGAGTTAATTAGTTGATTCAGATGATTAGGTTATTAGCTCGTTTAGAGAACCTTTTCATGATATGCTAATTTTTTGAGATAGGATTTTTGGGTTTTCATGAGCTGTATGCCAAAATCATCAATATTAAAACAAGAAAAGGCTTGAACTACTTCATTTGTGTGTAATGAATCTAAAATATATGAAAGTCTAATGTTTATCAGTACATTACAGAAAATAATGAACTTTATCACAATATGCTAATTTTTTGAGAAGGACCTGTATGTGCATGTATGTACTGTGTGTGCGCATATGTGCATTTATTTATATATATGTAGCGCTACCCCCAGTTACAGTTAAGAGAGCCGCTGGATTTGTTTTCGGGCCCTGTGTACAGCACCACCAACCCCCAGCAATCTGCTCGACCCACCCCAGTGTTGCCAACCCCCTGAAGTGAAATTTACTGGCAAGGATGCCAAAATTTCTGTACGGCACCAATTTCTTACTGGCAAAAATCATGAAAATTGCTGGCAGAGCCACATTTTTTACTGACGCTGCAAAAAAGTACCTACAATCACTGTTTTTAGTGCTAAACAGTGCAAATATCAATATTTGAACTATAAACACACAACTAATGCTATTATCAATGTGTTTAAGTTAAACAAAAGTAAAAAAACATTTTTCGCAATTTACATGAAGGTCAGGTTACTATAACCCGGCCAGCACAGAGTTCCCTCTTACATCAGAGTCTGCAGGGATCCCCCTTACAGTGTAAGGGCACTCTTATGTAAAGGGGAACGCTGCAGATCATGATGTAAGGGGGAACCCTAAAGTGGGGGGAGGGGCTCTGGTGAATAGAGACCACCTTCCGCAGAGTGAATACACTAAGGTAAGCGGGGGGGTACTAATATAAGGGGGAAACCTTTATATCAGTGCCCCCTTACATTATTGTATTCATTCACCTTCTTACATCAGTGACCCCCCCCCCCCCCTCAGAATGGCCTGGCGGAACTGTCACTGACCTCCTCTCAGGTGCACCATGTGGGGCTCAGTCAGACGGCTCCAGCTTGGTGGCTCTGATCTCCTCTCCCCAGTCCACACGTCTGTTTCTTCCCGGGCCGTAACCCCCATCCCGGCAGCACTTCCACTCTTGACTCGATACAGGAAGTGGTCAGAGGCTGCGGACATACTACAGGAGGGGGACAGAGGCTACGGACATACTACAGGTGGGGGACAGAGGCTACGGACATACTACAGGAGGGGGACAGAGGCTACGGACATACTACAGGAGGGGGACAGAGGCTACGGACATACTACAGGAGGGGGACAGAGGCTACGGACATACTACAGGAGGGGGACAGAGGCTACGGACATACTACAGGAGGGGGACAGAGGCTACGGACATACTACAGGAGGGGGACAGAGGCTGCGGACATACTACAGGAGGGGGACAGAGGCTGCGGACATACTACAGGAGGGGGACAGAGGCTGCGGACATACTACAGGAGGGGGACAGAGGCTGCGGACATACTACAGGAGGGGGACAGAGGCTGCGGACATACTATAGGAGGTGCCGGTGGAGACAGGCTGTGGACATGATGGTGCCCTCCTCACCCCCTCACAGTAGCCTCCTCCTCTGTCCATCACCATATTACTTCTCCACATCATCAGTGTGCTGTGTCCTCCTCCTGTGCCCCTTTCACCATTCCACAGGTCAGTGCTGCACTGTGCTGCCCTGACCTGTGGAGAGGTGAAAGGGGCACAGGAACCAGAGGAGGACACAGCACACACTGATGATTTTGAGAAGTAATATGGTAGTGGACAGAGCACATCAGTCTCTCCCCTGCATGGCACGGCTTCAGGCTCCCAGGACGCCAGGCTCTCACTCGCTTGTATCCCCCCCAGTTTCACTGACCTTGAAACTCGAGTTGAGTCCATCCTCCTCACCCCTGGGCCCTGTCAGTGCTCCAAGTCCGCTCGCTCCGAGTCCTCCTCCACCTATGATGAGTGCATGGCATGCAATGCACTCACTACAGGTGTCGCGCCAGCCGCTGTGGCCTTTTCAAAAATGGCGGCAGCGGCGCCATCACGTTACCGCGCATGCGCCGCCCGGCCGAGCGTGAACAAGTTTCCCTGAGCTCGGCCGGCTTTCGGAACGGCGCATGCGCAGTTGTATGACCGGCTCGCGGCCATCTTTTTTATGGGCGCCGGTGCCCATAACGGACTTTAACGTACACCCCGAAAAAGGGGTTAAATTCGCGGACTGTACGTAAATCTACGTACGGTTGGCAACACTGACCCACCCTGGCACAGTTAGTCTAGGGGTTATATTTTTATCGTAATCAATTGGTATTGTAAAGGCACCCTCTTTACAGTAAGACAACACACAAATGTTAAAGATTAAGTATAACAGTTTTACTTTGGTTGTAAAAAGGCTTAAGCAGAATATAATACACACAACCGGCTTGCAGAGCCCTGCAGCAATCAATGTAGCACACAATAATGGCGCTGTGCGGTAATCCACCACGCGTAGCTATTATGGTATACACGCCCTGTGGCGCACTAAACAATATCCTATCTCCCCACCCTGGCCAGGCCTGACCCAGAATAAATCTCAGTCCTTCCTATAGGGATTTCTTTGCATGCAAACTTTTGGTGGTGCACTTGATGAATGGTATTTGTAATCCACAAACTGGCAATCACTAAGAACACTATGCTGGGGGGGGGGACACTTCAACTCTGTCCTGCTACCGATCCCCCAATGGAACAACAAGCAAACGATCGGTGAGCCACGGCAGTCTATAGGCCTAGAATCTGTAAAGTCTATTTGATTGAGCAAGTGCTCGCTCACCACTCCGGGCGCGATCCCAGTCCGGGACTTCCACCTGCTGTGTCTCCTCACACAGCGTCTGCAACGGTCGGGTCCCCGATCCAACTGATGTCCTCACTCGACAAGTCAGATGCCACCCAGGCTCCGCAGTGGGGTGGAAGGCTCTTTGGAAGTTGCGCAAGGCCCAGGCTTCAGGCCTTGCACTGCAGCAGATCCGCACAGGAAGAAACTCTTGCTTGCAGCGCGGTGTCCAAAGAGGCCGAGCTCCGCCTCGCCTCCTCCTTAAATAACCCTTCCCATGAGTCTCTGCGGTGGCTAACTGCACTCTGGGTGCCGAACAGGGTCCTGGGTAACGTAGTCCCGGGGCCTTAAAGGAGACCCCGCTACATATATATATTTTACTTTACTTTCAGGGGTGCTATGTACTTAAATTTAGGGGTTTGGTCTAAGCCAGTACTCAGGCTCAGACCATTTTTGATTGTTAGGACTAGCTTCTGCCTATGTGATGCAGCCCGATGTACAGTTCCCTGTGGCCTGTAGGTGGCGCTGCCATCTTGGGTCAGGGTTGAACCGTGGGTGGCATTGCTATGCCTTAGGGTGTCCTCTCTCTGCAGTGGTACGGTGGGCGTGGTTAACCTGCTGTGCATGCTGGGAGAGGATACATAAGGGGCAGACGCCATCTTTTGGGGAGCAGTTCGCGTCACCCGGCCCTCCAGGCCAGGGGTGCACGTGTGTATCAGTCTCAGGCACCTTTAGCCTGGGGCTGCAACTCTACTATTTGGCCCAGCACCTTTAGCTGGGGCCCATCCCCGAAAGAGGAATCCCAGGGTGCCCTTGCGAGGGAACCCGCTCTAAGAAGAGGAGGCCGGGGGAGGACCTTTCTGAGGGACCGCTGAAAGTTCACGGTGAAGGAGAGGCCCGGTAACTTTCTGGAGGGATTCAAAGATTCACTACAGGCCTTGCAACGTGCTGTCACTGGCACCTGTCCTTGTGTTGCATGTGCTGAGAGGTTTGGGACTTAAAGATTCTGTGGCAGAGGATCTCCGGATCGTATCTCTGGGAAAACTCAAGTAAACTTTCGAGCATCACTCCGGCTGCTAGGATCTGCTCTTACAGGGGACTATCCGGGTGAGCTAAACCCACTCGGGATCGAGTGGCGACTATAATATTGATTGTGCCAGGATCTCCCAACACCTTGCTGTCCTTTCTCTCATCCATCTTTACTGTCTATTGAATTTTGCTTATAAAAATAAACTCAACGTTGGAGTTTAAGGTGGTGTGAACATTGGAGTTACTTGGGAAAAATAGAGACTTGTCCCTATACTCTAGGAGACGAAAACCAACTGAAGGTGAACCTAGCTGCAAGGACCCAAAGATCTGTTAACACTGCTCAACCTCTTAAAGGGAGGATACGGGCATATAGCGTGGTGTGCCTTGACCTGCAAGTGAGCCAAAGGCAGGAAAAGGTCAGTGTGCTATATATGTATATGTATGTGTATATGTGTGTGTGTGTGTTTACATGTATGTATGCACATTTTAATCCTGACCCCCTATATGTGTACAATCAGAACTGATTTTTTTTTCTTGCTTATTTATAGTACCAGCAAAAAAATGCTGTTCCTCTGAAAAGCGATCCACGTTTAGATTGCTTTTCGGAGACATTTTCTGAGACATTTGACAGCCGGTCATTTGACCGTCTATTTTAACCCCTTAAATACATCATCACTATGCTGCAACTGCATGCAATGCACACAGTTGCAGTGGTTGCAGTACAGCCCCATTCACCTAGGGGTGTACTTCAAGGGTGCCCTGACTGCATAAAGATTGAGAAACACTGGCACCAATCTCTCTATTATCCTCCTGAAGCCGCTGAATGCCTGCGGGAGGGAGAGGAGGAGAAGCAGGGGGAAATGGAGAAATCGGTTCCTTTCTATGCAGCCACCCACTTGCGACCTGGCCCTGTTGTTCCACCCCCGGGCTCGGAGAAAAGGGCCCTGTCTGGGCGTTAGGGGGGCCCTTCATGGTTTCTTGCATCGGGGCCCTGAAGGTTCTAGTTATGCCACTGAGTGACATGTTTGGTAAAAAAAATATATATATAAAGACACAGTAGGGAAACCAACAAAGAAGAGTAAAAAGAAGAGTTAGGACACGAAGCGGAAACAACACAAAAAAAAACAAACAAGCAGATACTAAATCCTTGCTAAGCATATGTGTGCTGGAAACCTAAGGACTTGGATGTTTAACCCATGGGGAAAGAAGTGAGCGTATATCTGCTTGAGGCACTGCATTGTAGACAGCATAAAAGCCTAGAACAAGAATGGCATATGTGCATGAGATGTCGAGAGGGTAGCCTAGAGAGCACTGAGCAATCCAGTGCTTTCACACATGCATTGCAAATGGTTCGAGCTCCATTTTCGGGTAGCGCTCTAAGCTTGAATAAAAAGCAGGGAAGGAGATTTGATGTTCTCTACTGCAACCTTGTGTGTCAAAAAGTTTTCAACAAGACTAATGCCTTGTACACACGACCGGTTTTCACGACGAGAAAACTGCCATTTTTTATATTGGTCGTGAAAACCGGTCGTGTGTATGCTCCCTAGCAGTGTTCTCAACTAAAAAACTGTCCGCAAAAAAATTAAAACCAGCTCTCTTTCTTCTCGTTGTGTTTCCCGTCAGTTTTTTTCTCGTCGCGAAAAACGGTCGTGTCCGAGGGGAAAAAAAATGTGCATGCTCAGAATCAAGTATGAGACGGGAGCACTCGTTCTTGTAAAACTAGCGTTCAGATTGGAGATATCACATTCGTCACGCTGTAACGGACTGAAAAGAACGAGGCTGAAAAGTGCGAATCGTCTCTGACCAAACTTTTAGTAACACGAGGATCAGCAAAAGCAGCCCATAGGGTTGCGCCATTTGAAAGGAACTTCCCCTTTATAGTCCCGTCGACGCGCTTTGGTCGGACGTTTTTTTGCATGAACATGTGTATGCAAGTCAGGCTGGAGAGGAATCACGGCGGAAAAAACGACGGCTTTTTGCACGTCAAGAAAAACGATGGTGTGTACAAGGCATAAGAATTAAATAAAGAATAGCAGAGGGATCTCAAAGGATACCCAAAATGAAAACTCTGTATCTTTACTCACAGTCAATACAGAAAAGGGACTTTTAAGCCAGACCATCACTCTGTACTATTCACAATGTAGAGCAGTTTCAAACTAGCACATTTATCCCTTGAATGAGCTACCAGAACTTCCTGCAATGTCCACTGACAGTAGCTTTTTCCCAATTCTCTAGGACACACTTTAGCAGATGATTGGTGCCCCAATCCAGATTTTCATCTTCTTGTTCCACTTCCCCTGAATATACCCTCCTCCAAGACATCAGGAAGCTTCTCGCCCCAAGCTTGAGCCTCTTTTTTTAACAGAGCACACCCTCTTCAGATAGCAGGCACGGGAAGACAGAAACACACAGCAGTAAAGCCTGGGAGATGAGCGTTCCACAGTCACTCCCAAAAATGTGTACCCTTCTGCAGCATGCCCCACTGGCAGGAATCCTTCAAGTGGTTGACTAGGGAGATATAAATATTAATAACTCAGGTTGCTGCAAACCCAAAGCTAACAATGATGCCTAACACTAAGGATGGTGCTTGGATGCCAGCGCTCGACCACTCATGGATGATTATGAAAACAAAATATGTTAATAAAAATGAATTATCACTAATAATATAACATACAATAAAGAATAATATTGACAAAAAAAAGGGGGAGCTAATGAGCAGGTAACTCTTGTAAATAGACAAAGGAAACTGAAAAACTAGGGGTGCCGCTGTTAGCAAAGAGGAGGGACTCCATCTGTGAAAACAAAAAAGGGGAAGGGAGACAGCACAACCACTCTGGAGTATTAGGTTCCAACACAGTTTTAATTCAAATGGATTTAAAAGTCAATACTCACAAAAATAAATGTAACGCACACATAAATAAGAACCAGGGGGAGGATAAGCCAGTAGTGGAGACACAGTCCCAAACAGATGCAGCTGGATGGATGGACTGCTGTAGGTACAGGATCTGGATCGCTGTGCCGCCAGCTGCTGGATGAAAAACTGCACGGATGACTAGTGTGAATGGCCTCAGCTTCCTCATTCCAGGTATCAATGACCGATGGATGGTGATGTCCACCTGATGTCCAGGGTCACAGGACGCATTTCGAGGGACCTTTATCTTCCTCGGTTGACCCCTTTGGGCTACCCGCTCTGTTTATATAGCTCCCCAAGACCCAGGAGACCTGACACTGGAAAATGCTGTGTCAGCTTCTGGAGTGCTGGGCTGGCTGCAAGATGCAGACTGGAGGACCCACCTCAGAAAAAACTATCAGAGAGATCACACAGCCTCCATACACTTCCGACAGCCTAAAGCAAACAAGGAACCAAAGAACAAAACAGCAATATTACAAATGTTAAAAAAAAACTGCTGTCAAAGTGCACTTGACATACGGTACACTATCCTTCTTTTTTATAGTGTACCCAGTGGCGTATCATCCATGGGTGCAATGTGTCCACTGCACATGGGCCCTGAGGGGTGTGAGGGGGGGGCTCACTTCACCCATGGATGCCTTAGGGCTCCAAGATGAGGGAACGGTAACATGCATCTTCACCTGTGTAGAGGGATCCCCAGCACATCTGACCATTGGCACAGCGAGCAGGGGGAAGGCTGGTCCCGGAGAGACCGGTCTAATGAGAAGATCGGTCTAATGAGAAGCACTCCTCATTTGAGAAGCAGGGAGCTCAGCCTGCAGGTGGATGCCTGGACGATTAATGCAGACTGCCCGCCCTGCAACCTGAATGGAGCAGGGGTCAGACAGGAGGCAATGGGGGGAGGAGGGGGGAGCCAGGCATTGGAGGTGAGGAAGGGCCACCGGGCGCATTCTTTTGAGTGACAGGATGTCTCCAGGGGCTCAGCTCTCTCTGGCATGTCACGTCTCAATCAGCATAAGGCTGCTAAGGTAGCAGCTGTCTTATAGTGCCAGTATCTCCTCTCCCTGCACATACTACCTCTTCCTGCACAAACACCTCTCCCTGCACATACTACCCACCACCATACACTTCACACTCCTCTACCTGCACATACTACCCACCGCCATACACTCCACACTCCTCTCCCGGCACATACTACCCACCTTTGAGGAAGAGGGTTCTCCCTGGAAACGTGTCAGCCTAGCCTTTACGGACACTTTCTGGTCCCGTTGCACGTTTGGAGTATTCCAGCAGCTCTGGAGGTGTTCTGTTTATATTATGCTTTGACATGCATATCTACCATCTATGTTTGTGACTATGTTTTGTTTCACTTTTTACTTTTTATTAAATATTTTTAATGGAATTGCACTAGGTTGGCAAGCCCCTCTCTTATTTTTTGTTGTCTTTCAGTACTTTTGGATACCCATGGTCCTGAGAGGGCAGCAAGACTCAAAGTGTGGACTAAAGGACTAAGAGATACAGATTTCCTTCCCTTGAGCATAATACCTGAGCGCTGGAGAGTTACTTTTTATCCTGGTTTACATACTACCCACCACCATACAATCTGCACTTCTCTCCTGCACATACCACCCACCGCCATACACTCAGCACTCCTCTATTGCATCTACCACCCACCACCATACACTCTGCACTCCTCTCCTGCACATACTACCCATCGCCATATGATCCACACTATACATTCCCTATTTAACATTACCACATTCTGCACTATGTAAGTCTTCTCAGACTGTATTTAACCACACCCCCTTAAAACCTCGCCCAATATTTAGCCCTATTTAAACCACACCCACGTTTTGCAAGGGCGCGCAGATGTCTATGCCTTGCTTTTGATCTTGCACACGGGCCCACTGACTTCATGATACGCCCCTGAGTGTACTGCATGTGCCTGCAGCAGTCCATCCATCCAGCTGCATCTGTTTGGGACTTTGTCTTAGACATATGCATGACGAAAAAAAATCCTTTCCTTTTGATTCGTTAATCTAGTTATTATGTTTAGTTCGGTTGATTTGTTCAATTCGTATTCGGAATTCGTATTCAGAATTTTCAAATTTTCTTCGAATTTACCAAGTTTTTCGATTCAAAATGTTCAAATCGATAAATTTTCGAATCGGTCGAAACTAAAAGGTTATATTGTTTTCGATTTGAATGCAGCAAAGTACAAACAAAAGAAAAATCTCCATCAAATGATTACAATGACGCTTTAAATCACCTTTGGCTTAACAAAAACAGCATTATTTCGAAATGGTACTCCAATAACACACACAGTCTTTGATTTCAGCAATATGTGTAGTGAGAATTCGACTGGAGTTCAATGTCAAATTTCGTTATGTTATGGAGCATTAGGTAAAATGTATTTATACTTTTATTGTAATTCGGTTATTCGGATATATCCGAATCTCTGAATAATTTATGTGTGTGTTTGGTTCACTTTTGTGAGTATTCACTTTTTAATCAATTTTAATTAAAACTGTGCTGGAACCCACTACACTAGAGTGGTTGCGCTGTCTCCCTCCCCCATTTTTTTATAATTACAGTTACTGAACCTCCTTAGGCCTCTTTCATTCATGTGGACTGTTTTCATTTCATCAGTTCAGTCACATTTTTTTAAAGAAAAAACAGATGAAGTTTGCATCAGTTTTTCATCAGTTTAGATCAGTTTTTCATCAGATTCTCATCAGCTGCTCATCAGCTATCTGCTCATCAGTTTCTCATCAGTTTTTACATCAGTTTTTTTTACATCCACTACCAATGCAAAAAACGGATTAAAAAACAAACCCTTTGTCCTTTTACATAGGCTCCTTTCACACGGACGGTCCGTTCAGGTCTATCTGTCAGTTTTTTAGGCAGACCTGAATGGATGCTCCATGTAGCCCTATGGAGCCACGGATGTCAGCGGTGACATGTCCGCTGACATCCGACCCGCTCCGCTCCGCCAAAGTGTGATGGAGGAACACCCTATTTTTCCATTCGTCAGCGGAGCGGATCGGATGAACACGGACAGACGGTCCGTGTTCATCCGATCCCCCCATAGGGGAGAGCGGCGCTCTGACAGGGCGGTCCCTGCACAGTGTGCGGGGACCACCCAGTCATCTGCCGGCTCAGCAGGGATCAACGGAGCGATCCCCGCTGAGCAAGCGGAGCTTCACGGGGCGGATCTTCACGGATCCGTCCCGTGTGAAAGAGCCCATACGTTTTTCATCCGTTCTGTTTATTTAATGGAACAAAACTAGGGCTTTGATCCATTTAAAAAAATGGATGTTGACGGATGCGGATGTAAACTGATGTATATGGATGATTATTCGTTTACATCCATTTCTACATAGAGCTGCATTGATGTCCATTTTTCTTTTCTTCTTACTCTATTGCCAGGGACACATTCCAACAGTAGTCAGAAGCAAATAATAACACTGAGCTTAGGGTGAACCTGAGAAAAGAATAACTATTAATCCTGCACAGGCATACTACAGCCCAGTAGCAATAAATGCAGGCTAGGGACACTACTGCATAGGGCAGGGTCTTACAATTTAAATAAATAATCAAATAAGCACACACAAATTGTGACAATCTATTTAAAATTAACATTTTTCTTATAACTATATAACAAAGGTGTCAAGCTAATGTGAAAACACAACCAGGAAACAATAACAGGAGACAACAGATGCTACCTCACTAGGTTTATGTCCACAATTTTCATTGCAATATTTTATTTCATGATATTGTAATATTTTTATTGTTTATTTTGAACAGAGAATGAGAAGACAGTTATGCCTTGTACAAACGAGTGGAATTTCCGTCGGAATAAACTCCGACGGGTTTTTCCGACGGAGTTCCGACGGAATTCTGCTCAAGCTGTCTTGCATACACACGGTCACACTAAAATCCGACCGTCAAGAACGCAGTGACGTAAAACACTACGACGAGCCGAGAAAATTAAGTTCTATGCTTCCGAGAATGCGTCAAATTGTTTCCGAGCATGCGTGGTTTTTAGTCCGTCGGAACTGCATCCAGACAAACGGAAATTCCGATTGAGAACATGTTCTCTATCTAATTCCGTCTGAATTTCTGACGGAAAAAGTCAGATGGGGCATATACACGGTCGGATAATCCGATGAAAAAATTCCGTCTGACTTTTTCCATCGGAAATTCCGAGATTGTGTACACAGCGTAACTTTGCAGTTACTCTAAATTTTAGAAACCTTAAATTAACACAATTCCAAATAATGGATCATAATAAATTTCTTGCTTGCTCTTAGTATAGTGCATCCAAAATAAATAGTTCTATAAAAATTAGATACTGTGGCTTGAAATGTTAGCTTGGTTGCAGCCCCTGTGCAAGTAACTGTCTTGTCATTCTCTGTCCAGAAAACCAATACAAAATAATGCATAAGTATATTTGCATAAATATGTACAAAAAATGACTTGCTTAAGAAAACTGTATATAGTGACGGATGACGCCAGACTGATTAAAAAATGGCTTTAGGGTTTACATACACTTTAATCATCATTAGCCCCTTTCTTGCCTGGACCTGGATTCGTATGGCTCTGATGATATTATATAAGAAAATAACTCAATTGTAATTTTCCCCCCTGTTATATTTTTACCTGCGTACATGCATACGTATATTTTCTGGCTAAAAATGGCAAGAAAGGTTCACAAAGAGTTTTTTCCCGAGAGAGAGAGAGAGAGAGAGAGAACCTGTAAAAAAACTGTTTATAAAATGTATGTTGCAAAATCTTTTCATGAAAAAGAACTTATCACCAGACCAGATTTTAAATGTCTAATCTCTGTGTATAGATAGCCAGAATAAGCTGGACCACAAAATGAATGATATCCTTTATTTAGCAATTGCACCCTAAAGCCTCGTACACACGATTTGTTTTCTGTCTTCTGTGAGTGGCAGGCTCAGCCGGGAGATTTCCCAATGCTTGCAGGAGATGGACTGTGACATGGTGGCAGCGGGGGAGGCCTGGTCAGTATTCGCTCCATAAGACGCACAGACCTTTCCCCCCATTTTTTTTTTGGGGGGGGGGGGAGTGCATCTCATGGAGTGAAAAATAAGGTAAAACCCATCAGGGCTTACTTCCTCTTAAAGCCCAGTGTGCATGGATCCATATAGTTTTACAAACACATTTTTCTCTTTCAAAAGTTTTGAAAATTATCATAAGAAATAAAATAGACAAAACTGTGGTACATTAGAGTGTATAAGTGCACATGCTAAAAACCCATACAGACAATAAAAATATACTAAAATATTGACCGTAAAGGACCTAGAAATTGTGGGAAGCTAGTGTCAAAGTGAATCCAATGAATATTCCATGTATGGACCAATAAGGATTTCAATTATGGGTACAAGAAACTGTCTGTGCAATCTATTTGCTGGTTTACCAAGCACTGGGAAGGGCTCTGGACCTCTTATGCCACGTACACACGGTTGGAATTTCCGATGGAAAAAGTCCGATGGGAGCTTTTCCCGTCGGAATTTTCGATGGACTTAGATAGACAGCAGGTTCTCTATTTTTCCGTGTGAAAAAATTCCGATCGGAATTTCCTATCGTGTGTACAAATTCCGACGCACAAAATTCCGACGCATGCTCGGAAACAAATCGACGCATGCTCGGAAGCATAGAACTTAATTTTCTCGGCACATCGTAGTCTTTTACATCACTGCGTTCTTGGCAGTCAAAAGTTCACCAAACTTTTGTGTGACCATGTGTATGCAAGGCAGGCTTGAGCAGAATTCCGTTGGAAAAACCATCCAATTTTTTTCCGACGGGAATTCCGCTTGTGTGTAAAGGGCATTAGAGTGGAGCCAACATATCCTTACAAAAACCTTTTGGAAGAAAAATATCAAAAGATATGGCTTCATTCTCAGGTAACAGCTTTCCCCCAAAAATATGGTTACCAAATTTTCTAAATGAAATCTGGGTATACCCTACTTACCCTGCACACTTTTAACCACACCCACTTCTACTGCTATAAAACTGTGGCCCATTTTTTTTAACACATCCTGAAACAATTGATCACAGTAATTGACAGACAATAAAAGTATAAAGCGTAAGTACCTTGGGCACAATGAGTAGAGAAATGATACACCTCCCATTAATTGTGGCTGTGATCAAGTTGTGATAAGAGTTTTGGGGTCTTAAAGTGGTATGGCTAAATAAAAATATTTTTTCTTATAGTTCAAGAGTGCGTAACTCATAGACTGCAAGGGTCAGGATTGTAAAACACAGAGCACAAGAGTCAGGAGAGCTTAACACAGAACACGCATGGCACAAAGTGAAGGGATCAGGAGTATGTCGCACAGAGTACAGGGTTAGAAATGTGCAACACAGAGTTCAGTAGTAAGGAGTGTGTAATGCATTAATTGGAGGGGTAAGACATGTGTAACACATGGAGTGAAGAGGTCAGGAGTGTGTAATGAATGATGTGCAGGGGTCAGGCGTATGTAACAAGAGGTATGCTGAGGTCATAAGTCTGTAGCACAGCATCTACGAGTCAAGAATACATAACGTACAGGTCAATGTACACAGTAGAACCAAAAATCTCAGTACCGAACCCTCTCCCCCAAATCACCTCCAGTACAGAGCCCCCAAATACCCTCCAGTGTAGACCTCTCCCTTCTTAACACAGACCTCTCCCCCCCCTCCCAGTACAGACCTCTGTCCTCCAGTATAGACCACTCCCCTCAAAGTTCAGATCTCTC
The DNA here is from genome assembly GCA_029206835.1 of Rana muscosa. Classification (NCBI taxonomy): domain Eukaryota; kingdom Metazoa; phylum Chordata; class Amphibia; order Anura; family Ranidae; genus Rana; species Rana muscosa. The sequence continues at coordinate 639,243,728 of CM055117.1, read as the reverse complement.
CCTCAGTACAGACCTCTCCCCTCTCCACTAAAGACTACAGATCCCTCAGTATAGAGCTCTTCCCCCAGTACAGACCTTTCCTTCCCAGTACAGACCTCTCCCCAGTACAGACCTCCCCCTCCCCTACAATAAAGACCTTCCCTCCCAAGTAAAAACCTTGTCTTTCCCCAAAACAGACCACAGACCCCCCAATATAGACCTCCTTCCCCCAGATGCAGGTGCCTCACATAATCACCACCCTTGCACTGCATTGCAGGGCAGCTGGTGTCAACTCCTGGGATGCTTATTTCTGAGAGGTTTATTGATATTACATTTGTAGATAATTAATCCAGGGATTCCAAATTATCCCACAGAGCTCTGTCTTGTCATTAGTTTTGCTGGCAATTTTTTCTCATGTAGTATTATCCTGGTTATTTCATTATCAACACGATTTAGGCTTACAGACTTTTAAGATATTGAGATAGATATTTTGGCTGCTAGTATGATATAATAGAATAGATGAGTCTCTGAGAAAGTCATGGAACTCTCAGGATTGCCTTACTCAACAAAGCAACCTCAGCATTCTTAATGGCATTAATATTTGTAATGAAGGATAGTGAAAAATGCCACCATATGTGTCCCAGATGTCCACATCTAAAACAATTTTGGAGGTACATCTTTGGAAGTTTGGTTGGCACCAACTACCACCTAGAAAATATTTTGCTTCTTGTATGAACATGTTCATGATTCTCTTTGAAATACTCATTATCCTTTCCGTCCAATCCTCTGTCTCTATCTCCTGGTTTAATTTGATTCCTCATACCTTTATGTGCATAAGCTTATCAGTGGAACTAATCAAAAGTGAATGCAAAAAAGAAATAGCCCTTCTGGAACCCAATAGCTAGATATGTCTATGATCAAAAGGCACTGTGGTTGCTAAATCCACAGACTTGTATTTAGTGAATTTTGAAGCCATCAAAGGGTTTTTTGAGGGATGCATTTATATTTCAGCAATACTCATTATTTTCTTTGCTGATGAATTGAGGAATCCTATATAAATCTTTGTTAATGCACCATGATAAGAAGTTAAGATGTTTTCCAGGTGGAAACAGAGGGACGTGAAAGACAGACACTAAGGAACAGTGAGGAGACCCAAGGGGATAAACAGTTTCATCCTATATTTTAAGAGGATTTGAGACGGCCAGGGACATAATGGCTGATCTTTGTTTGAGCTTGTAGGGGTAGGCAGGTGACACCTCCATGTTCCCCTCCCCTTTGGGCACCAAGCAAGGGTAGTTTAGGAGGCCTACACTGGGGTGGGTTCTTATGGGCTATGCTAGGCACTTTAGATAGGGTCACTGCCTTACACATGGGGTACCTTTACTTACACAGAAGACTGTACTTCCACACCACCACAGTCACTGATGCATTTTGGAGGGATGTGCAGAGCCAATGCCCTCTCCACCTGTCCAGCGTATCTCGGCTACCTCACTCCCAGTAAGGGAATGGAGCCGCGCTGTGCATCTAGCACTGACTCCTTGCGTGCACTTCACCTAACTCTTTCTCTTCCCTAGCTGTGTACAGGCCGGGGACCTCTGGGATGCTAATATGCTACTGTTGCTATGGGAGATGGACCTGCTCACAGAGAAAGTGCCAACAACAACTGCTCCTGCTAGAAGCTATCACACCTGTCACATGAACAGTGCCTTGAAAAAGTATTCACACCCCTTGACATTTTCCACATTTTGTCATGTTACAACCAAAAACATAAATGTATTTTATTAGGATTTTATATGATAGACCAACACAAAGTGGCACATAATTGTGAAGTGGAAGGAAAATGATAAATGGCTTTCAATTTTTTTTACAAATAAATATCTGAAAAGTGTGGCGTGCATTTGTATTCAGCCCCCTTTACTCTGACACCCCTCACTAAAATCTAGTGGAACCAATTGCCTTTAGAAGTCACCTAATTAGTAAATAGAGTCCACCTGTGTGTAATTTAATCTCAGTATAAATACAGCTGTTCTGTGAATCCCTCAGAGATTTGTTAGAGAACCTTAGTGAACAAACTGCATCATAAAGGCCAAGGAACACAAGCTTTAAAAATGTTGGGGGAGTGGTGGTAGTGCCCTTGAAAAACTAAGTGGGAGAAAGATGAGCATAGGTAAAGAGAACTTAAAAGCATGGCTTCTATTATATGTCATTATTGCAATTAATACAACAAACGCATTATAACGAGTGCAGACCCTCACATCTAGGAAATAGTCTGGAAAGAACACAGTGGGACAAACAGCTTGCTGAAAAAGGCCTGGTGATTCGTGACCACCCCGGATGGGGAGTTTTACCCAGAGGGCTTCATTTCCTGGTTTGATCAATTCACCTCTAAAACGCATATCCATTGATTAGTGCGGGTGCACGGGAGGTTCAGATATTGTAATTGAGCGCATTTGACCACTCTTATTAGGGGGATCACACATCCTCTGGTAAGTGCAGTTGTTTTATCTTGATTGGTGACACCCATTCTATCTTACCTTCATTAGTCCCACGGCTGGAGGGACTTTTTTTTTCATCTTGAGTGCTTTATGCTTGTAATGGCAATTATTGCTCTTGGACACTTATATGAAATTTCACTTATGAACTCTGTGCATATATATATATATTTAACAGTTTTTTGTTTTATATTATATGTCTGGTGTCTGGGCATTGTGCACAGCTTCAATTTTTTTAATATTATTCATTCACCATTTGTGCAGATATCCAATTTTTGTTTATACCTTTGAATGACATATTGCTTTAGCAGAAAAAAAGAGTACATTTCATTTGATTTCAGGTCATTAAAAAGTATTTCTCTTTGGCAAGTCATTATTTCAAATGAAATCTGGCATCTTTGTAACTTTTTGTTTTTGGGTAGTAATGGGAAGTTAGGCAGATTGACGTAGTGGTTACAATCTAATTTTAAGTCTACAGTGATGTTAGTTATTTAGAAAAAGGAGGAAATGTCAATTGAAATGCTTCTGTTTTTTGAGCACTTTAGAAAAAGTTGTTTGGCGTCTAATAATAGAATTCACAATTTACAATATACCTAAAAATTATGTTATACATTGTATGTTAATATGATATGATTAGTCATGATTTTGCTTGATTCACTAAATGGTTATTGCTTTGATCATTTTGTTGTAATCAGGATGTCTGCAGAGGCAGGTTGGGTCAAATGTTTTTTCTGTGCTGATTGATTTCTGACCACATCTATTAAAAACAAAAACAAAGACTAAATTCATAGGCCACAAGTGTGCATGGCTGGTAAAAATAATAAAGGATTGAGGGATCTAGATAAAAAAATTCAAGTACCTCTCATCTACCTATTTTCAGTCCAGTCAAAAGCATATGAGAGGGCAGTTATGAACATTGGATTCATTTTCTAGACCTCCCGATAAGCAGTAAACAATGAGAAATCTCTCTCTCTCAGTTGCTGGTTTTAAAGTGGTTGTAAACCCACTTTGACAACTTGCACCTACAGGTAAGCCTAGATTAAGGTTTACCTGTAGGTGCAAGAAATATCTCCTTAACCTACACTGTTAAGGAGATATTTGCAGAAAACACTGCACTGATGTCTACGGCGCACGCGCGCCGTGGACAACTGCGCAGGCGCACTGAGCGTCCCGGCATAATGAATGGGACATGCCGGGATCGCAGGTTTTCTGAATGGGTGAATGCCGGCCCCGCGTGCATGCGTGTGACGTCATCGCCTTCGGGCCCCAGTTCTCAAAAAGGATATTGGGGAACTGGAGAAAGTGCAGAGAAGAGCAACCAAACTGATAAGAGGCATGGAGGAGCTCAGCTATGAGGAAAGATTAGAGGAACTGAATTTATTCACTCTTGAGAAGAGGAGATTAAGGGGGGATATGATCAACATGTACAAATATATAAGGGGTCCATAGTGAACTTGGTGTTGAGTTATTCACTTTCTGGTCAACACAAAGGACAAGGGGGCACTCTTTACGTCTAGAGGAAAAGAGATTTCACCTCCAAATAAGGAAAGGTTTCTTCACAGTAAGAGCTGTGAAAATGTGGAATAGACTCCCTGCAGAGGTGGTTCTGGCCAGCTCAGTAGATTGCTTTAAGAAAGGCCTGGATTTTTTCTTAAATGTACATAATATAACTGGGTACTAACATTTATATGTAAAGTTGATCCGGGGAATATCTGATTGCCTCTCAGGGGATCAGGAAGGAATTTTTTCCCCTGCTGTAGCAAATTGGATCGTGCTCTGCTGGGGTTTTTCACCTTCCTCTGGATCAACTGTGGGTATAGAATTGGGTATATGGGATTGTATGATATTATTATTTTATTTTTTTATGGTTGAACTGGATGGACTTGTGTCTTTTTTCATCCTGACTAACTACGTATGTAACTATGTAACTATCGTTGCTCAGGCCAACCACAGCGCCGGAGTGGTGATACCAGGAAGAAGCTCCGAGGGGACATGGCAGCGGAGGGGAATGAGGAGGACTTCAGGGGCTTCGATTTCAGGTAAGTGCCACATAATGAGCTAGTATGCTATGCATACTAGCTCATTATGCCTTTCTCTTGCAGGGTCTTATTTTATCCCAATTTTTCGGGGGGTTTACTTCCTCTTTAATGAAGCTCTGCTTTAAGCTGGGGAGCTGTTGGAGAGTTGTTTCTTTATAATGTTGAGCCTAAAATAACAAGATCTGGAAAAGGGAGGTGGATTAATGGTAAGGCTACCCCAAGGTTAAAACCCCATAAAGGGGAAATAGCATTGTGACCTATTTTTTTTCATAGGTCAAACTCTTAAGGTGAAAAAAGAAAGTGGTGGGACTTTATATGAAGCAGCAATACTATTTTAGATATCCCCATACCCTGCATCTTGCTCCTGATGAGTGGTCATGCTACCACGAAACGCGTAGAGCTTTCCTATGATGCTACGCCACAGTGCCTGTCCTATTTTTATCCGTTTTTAGTATACTCCAATGAATCTATCCACCATTGTTTTTACATTCTAACGTTATTACTATTACTTATTGGTAGATATACCTTGGTCCATTACTATGTTTATTATGTTGTAACAATTATGTACTGTCATTAATTGTTCAATCTATTGTTACTGAGATCAACGATTACAAGTTAATGATTTCTTTTATAATTTATTTTAATGTGTATATATGCCATTTGTATCTAATAAACAATGTGTACATTGATTGATTCATTCTTTTTTTTTCCACAAAAGTATATTTTATTAAGGTAAAAACAGGGTTACATTTCAATACGTTTTACAAGGTTGTCATGAACAGAAATGCGGAAGACTAGGGTCTTCTTTTTGGCAAATAACAACGTTTGAAATATCGCATAGTGTGTTATAACAAACAAATGATGCAGAGACTAACACATTTGGGTAATTGTATTGTCATGGAGATCTATGCAGCATATAGGTTGAGCAAGAACAACGCGCATATCAGCCATTTTAGGGAAGAGCACCCCATTCATGTCAAGTCATATCATATTTGTAGGCATTACCACGTAGACCAACCTCTACAGGCCTAATCGTGGTACTTAGATGCGGGCAAGTAGACTGGATTCCCGAATGGGATGGGAATAACTTGGTGATTATGTCGGGGCTTCCATTTAGAGAGAGATTCAATGTCGTTGTGTGGTTTAAGGGGAAGAGGGGGAAATGGGGGTGAAAAGGGAAGGTAATTAATGAGAAATTGGGAGTTTGGGGGGAAAGTGAGAGTGTAAAGGTAAGAAGGGGTGAAAGAAAAAAGACAAAGAGGTAAGAGAAAGGAAGAGACAGGAGCCGTTCCTCGCCCCCGCCCCCCCCCCGGGTCTCCTTAAATCGCAGGCCATACCGAATTCAAGGCAGGGAGCTCCTCCAGGAGTTTACTGCGGTAGGTAGGCTTTATAGAGGTCTGACGATTTGAAGTGATACCAGCATGCCCATGTTTGCGTAAATTTCTGTACGCGTTCCTGAGAGGAGAATATCAGTTCCTCCATTTCTTCTATCTTGGCTATCCTAAGCAGCCATTCTCTGATGGTAGGTGCCTGTGATGAGCGCCAGTGAACAGGTATGCATAGTCGAGCTGCATTAACCATGTGCATGGCCAGTGATTTAAAGTAGGTACGTTTAGCAAGGGTAGTGTGATGTAAGAGGTATTGTGCAGGATTGTAATCCAGCTCATAAGTGGTCACGTGTTTGATAATGGCGTGGACCTCAGTCCAAAAAGGTTGAATGGAGCTGCACTCCCACCAAATATGGATCATGGAGCCTATTGCTGCCTTGCATCTCCAGCAGATGTTCGAGATTGAGGGTATGAATTTGTGTAGGCGTGAGGGAGTTCTGTATCATTTGGTTATGATCTTATACCCATTTTCTTGGATTGCTATATTCATCGATCCCTTGTGGGCGTGTGTAAAAATTGTTTTCCACTCCCCGTCAGTCAGAGTCAGGTTTAGGTCTTTTTCCCACGAGGTACGCGTGGGTTTAGTCGCTGGATGGAGGGAGTCCTCCTGGAGAAGAGAGTATATGTAGGATATGAGATGTCTTTGTGGTGTGCTGCGTAAACAGAGGGCTTCATATGGAGTAGGTTGTCTGGACCACGTCACATGTGGTGTTTTGGATGTGAAGAAATGTCTCAGTTGTCTGTAAGACCAAAAAGGGAACGAGTGTGTGCGCGATTCGGACAATAAGTCCTCATATGCTCTGATAACACCTCCCCTGAAAAAATGTTGCGCTCGTATTTCATCGTGGGGCCATTCTTTCTGGAGGAACGTAGGGTCTCCAGGAGGGAAATCCGGGTTCCCTCTCAGGGGAGTCATTGGTCCTAGGTATGAGGAAAGTTTGTGGATCGAAATTGCTTTGTCAAGGGCCATTAAGGAGGGGTATATTAGCGGGTGTGTCTTAACTGCGAGGGGCCATAGACTGGGTGGGAGCCATGGGAGTACATGAGTAGGTGTCTGTATGAAATGTTTTTCTAAGGTCACCCAAGTCTTTCCCCGGTAGTGAACCCTCCAATCCACGATTCTAGTCAGGTGACACGCAAGATAATATTTTTGGAGGTCTGGTAGGCCAATGCCACCCATGGTCTTTGAGAGGGTCAGGCGAGAGTATTTAATGCGCGGGAGAGAGTTCTTCCATAGGAAAGTTGTGCAGGCTTTCCTATAGGTAGCAAAGAAAGAAGGGGGTAAATGGATTGGGATTGTCTGCATCAGGTATAACAAGCGGGGAAGTACCACCATTTTGATTATGGCTGCACGGCCGAACCAGGATACATTCATATTAGTCCATTCTTTAAGGTGGGTCTGTATTTTTGAAAGGGCAGCTAAGAAGTTATGACCATAGAGATCGACAGTTTTCCTCGTAATTTGGACACCTAAATATGTAAGGGCTACAGTCTTCCACTGAAATGGGAAGAATTGTTGGCAGTGTTCTACTTCCTGCGGGGGTAGGGAAATATTTAACGCATGAGACTTTGAGTAGTTAATTTTGAGATTTGAAATCTCGCCAAAGTGTTGTATGTCCTTCAGTAAGTTGGGCAGGGAGGTTCGGGGGGATTGTAAGGAAAGTAAGATATCATCTGCAAAGGCAGCTACTTTGAATTCTCTGCGTGCTATGTTGATGCCCTTGATGTCTGCATTGCTGCGTAGTCTGTTTAAGAGGGGTTCTAGTGTCAGAACAAAGATTAAGGGGGATAAAGGGCACCCCTGTCGTGTGCTGTTGCTGATAGAGAAGGCGTTTGAGAGGAGGCCATTGGTCCTCACCCTCGCCGAGGGATTAGTATAAAGGGCGTTAATGTGCGAGAACATGCGGGGTAGGAGGCCTATTCCCTTCAGGACCTCCTGCATGTAGTCCCAAGCCACCCTATCAAACGCCTTCTCAGCATCTAGGGAGAGAAGAAAGCCTCTGGAACCCGAGGAGTGTAACCAATGTTGTATGTTCAGGGTGCGTATGGTGTTGTCCCTGGCCTCCCTGCCCGGGATGAAACCCACCTGGTCGGCTGTTATGAGGTCAGGGATAAGAGGTAATAGTCTGTTGGCTAGGATTTTTGCGTACAATTTGATATCTACATTGAGTAGGGAGATAGGTCTGTAGTTTGAGGCTAGTGTGGGATCTTTTCCATCTTTTGGGATAACTGTTATGTGGGCTTCTAATAGTCTGCCTGTTGATGTATGAGGATCCGCTAGAGAGTTACACATTTTAAGTATCTCGGGAGTCAGTATATCCTGAAAGGATTTGTAATATATTAGTGGGAGACCATCAGGGCCAGGGCTCTTTCCTACTTTCATTTGTTTTATAGCTACATGGAGTTCCTCCTTAGAAAATGGAGTTTCCATGGCCTCCGCCTGCTGTGGGGAGATAGGTTTGGGGCAGTATTGGGCTAAAAAGTCCTTTAATTGGGAAGTACGTTGGGCTGCCCTAGTCCCTTCTACGCCATGTTGGGGCAAGTTGTACAGTTTAGAGTAGAAGTGTTCGAAGTGATTGGCTATCTCCTCATTTCTAGAGAGGAGTGTGCCTTGGGTGTCTCGTACTTCATGAATTCTAGATGTAAGCCTAGCTGCTTGTATAGTGCGCGCCAGCAATCTACCACTCTTGTTACCGTGTTCATAGAACACCTTTTGTTGGAGGACAGAAGTACTGATCTAGCGTGTAGTAGGTCTTGCAGCGTGGATTGCGAAGTCGATTGTTTGTGGGCATTTTCAAGTCTGTGAATTGTGTTGATGAGTGATCTAAGTTGCTCTTGGTGTCTCTTTTTGGCTTTAGTTGCTAAGGAGATAAGTTTCCCCCTCACCACACATTTGTGTGCCTCCCATAGTGTGACTGGGGAAATGTCTGGGGTGGAATTTTCTTGGAAATAGAGCTGGATATGGGAACTCATCTGGTTGATGATTTCTGGGTCTTTTAGTAGGGCGGAATTCAGGCGCCAAGATTTGGAAGTCTTGGTCCGTTCAGGGAATGTGAGTGTCATGGAGATTGGGTGGTGGTCGGATAAGAACATTGGTTCTATGGTGGCCTGAGTAAGAGAAGATAAGTCTGTCTGGGAGAGGAAAAAGTAATCGATCCTAGAATATATTTGGTGTGGGGGAGAAAAAAAGGTATAGTCTTTGTCGTTTGGAAAAAGGGTGCGCCATGTATCATGGAGAGTCAGGTGTTGGAGTTGCAGTTTAATCTGGCGGAGTGCTCGGTAGGATAGTGCAGAATTACCTGATGAGGTGTCCAGTGCGGGGTTCAGAGGTACGTTAAAATCCCCACCCAGGATTAGCATGCCTTCCTGAAAGGTAGTAAGAAGGTCACCTACTTTTCTAAAAAATGCAACTTGGTGTTCATTGGGGCTGTAAATGTTTGCCAGGGTTATTGGTTTGGAGGCATATGCACCCTTAAGAAAGATGTATCTGCCCTCGGGGTCAACCAAAGAGTCTGCTAATTGAAAATCTGCGTATTTAGAAATAAGAATGAAGACTCCCTTAGTTTTGGAGTTTGGGCTTGTGGAGTGCAGTGCTTGTCTGTAGAGATGATTTGCTAATTTAGGAATGGCATCAGACCGGAAATGTGTTTCCTGAAGTAGTAGAAAGTGTGCTTTGTGTTTAGACAGGGCAGAGAGAACTTGAGATCTTTTTTCTGGGAGGTTTAGACCTTTAACATTTAGCGACACACATTTAAGGGATAGGTGCCTGTGTTTGGACAGCTGATCAGGTAGCATTTTGTGGGGCAGTGGGTTAGGTTGCCTCAAGCCGTTCGGTTAACAAGGCTTACTATGTAGCTACAACGACCCACGAATGGGGGAACGAGAGCGAGGAGGGGCGTTCTCCAAAAACGCTTAGAAAAGAGAGAAGGAAAAAAAAAAAAAAGGGGGGGGGAGGAGGGGGGGTGATTAGAAGAAAAGGAGAGAAAAGAGAACAGAAAGAGAAGAGAGGTATAGGTTAGAGCTTGGGGTGCAGAACTTCGGGTAGTAGGATCTCAGGGGGAGGAAGGAATGGGGGGAAGGTGGTAGATGGTATCGGACCGTAGTGTGGATTCTACCAGTCCTATGTAGAGGGTCTCCGGAGGTAGAACTAGGTATACCTAGTCACCTAAAGAAAGAAGTCCGGGGTTCCAGCTATAGTCCTACTGGACCGCTGTGTGTGGGCAGTAAACCGGGAAGGGGTCAAGAGGTGGGCACTAGAGAGGACCATGAGTGCTTAAGGATACGAAGTGGGGGAGAGTCTATTACTTGTAGAGTGTGGGCTCTGAGATCAGAATATGCAGGATATCCTCGGTGGAGAGAATTGAGGTAAGGCAATCCAGCAATACATTTAAGCCAAGCGCGGCAAGGTAAGACTGACAGTCAACATCCCATATTGTTATAAAACTTATCATATAACTGAACATTCAGTACAGGGTATAATTTACTTATAACTCACCACAAGGGGGCTGCGTGTAAAGAACACTAACTAAACCTAGGTGGTATTAACGCATACCAGGTTCTCAGGTGGTTCATTGCAGTTACCTCCTCCCTACCTCACCTCTTCAACCAGGGTAATGTGCATAGATGTTTACGGGTTAGAGCTGTGTTACAACCGACGCTGTATATCCCTAAGAGTAGGAGGGGTCTTATCAGGTTGCTTTCATTAAATAGCCTGTGGGTTTTGCAGTTAGGTAGATGTGTGGATTTGAAAACATGTCAGGTTTAGTTGGTAGGGGTGTGTCATACGCGAGATCTGGTTTTCATCGGAAGCCTAAAAGTAAGAACCATTTCCGAGATGTCACAGACATCGATCAGGTGGTGCGGTTGTGGATTAGTATGGTAGGGGCCTACCCACGCATGTACGCCCAGATATTTTACCCGTCCGGTTCTGTTTTCTTATTCTCTTTCCTTTCCTTCCTTACAGCTATAGAGGCTACTAATTTAAGTGAGCATCAGGAAGGATATTATGCTAAGTGGGTTAGCAGCCTGTCTTCTACATAACTCTACTAATCTGATGTGGATATCTGTCTATCCGTCGCTGCTAGGATTGGGCACACAACTTACATACCAAAGGTACCTCGTATACCGTGAGGCCTAAAGAGATATTCAGCTAGACTATTTAGACATAGTAACATATAACCAGCATCATCAGACCTTAAAAAAAAAAAAAAAAAAAAAAGAAAGGGGGGGTGTAAAACCCCTGGGAGAGGGTGGGGAGGGGGAGAAGTCAAAGCATGGGATTACTTAAATCTTGTGTCCCATCCTTTGGCTGTAGCACATAGTCTCTGGGCCGACACTTAACACCTAGTGGAGGTGTCAAAAAAGCCAAAGGGGTGAAATAGGGCTCATCATGGAGCACGGCATCAGTACTCATAGTTCCTTAGGTGCAGATCCAGCCGGATGTAAGCCTAAGGTGTAATAAAAACAGTACCTGGATGATAGTAGGCTGTGGGAGAGGTCCTCGATCCTGGTGAAGGGGTGGGAGGAAGGAGTCATCACGCTGCGACCAAAGTCCCCGGGTGTTCGTTGTGGTGCGGGGGTAGAAAAAACAAAACAAATGGACAAAATTACAAATGAGTGAAAAGAAAAGGCAGAACTCAACTTACTGACCCACGGGTCAACCATCACATATCAGGCCGGTCACACGTCTCTGTCTCCCCTGCGTGGGGTGTCAGCATTCCCAGGAGGGTGTGAGGAGAGATCTCGACGAGAGAGACGTTCTCCTGGCGAAGTGGGGTCTAGCCTGCGGCGTCTGGATTTTTGTTGTTGCGCTTTGGGTGATGATACGTGTGAAACTGGCTTCCAGGGTTCCGTGGGGAAGTAGAATGAATGCCAATCAGGTATGTCTACAGGTGGTAGATCCAGTTGCTCGCAGAAGGTAGGGAGGTCTTCCGGTGTCCGGAGCAGAGCCGTGCGTCCCCTGGCGGTTGCTGACAAGCAAAATGGGAATTTCCACCTGTATTGGATGTTACGGGAGCGCAATGTGTCCAGCAGGGGTCGCAAGGTGCGCCTATTCTGTAATGTTATCTGGGACAGGTCCTGAAAAAGCTTAATGTCGGCGCCATTGTGAGAGATGCGTCCCCTTTCCCTCGCTTTCCTGAGTATCTCCTCTTTCAGGGGAAAGTTTACAATGCAGCAAACTACATCTCTGGGGGGTTCAGCATCTCTAGGAGGGGGTCTGAGGGCACGGTGCAGTCTCTCCATCTCTATGGGGGAATCTGCGGGCCTATCGAGTAGGTCATTAAAGATGGCGCATATTGTCTGTGATAGGGAGGCCTGTTCAATGCTCTCGGGAACCCCCCTAATCCTTATATTGTGCCTGCGCCCCCTATTGTCTAAGTCTTCCACTTGTCTGTGCAATTCAAACATGTATGGTAGCTGCATATCGTATGTCTTTTGCACTTGCCTGATCGCTGCAGCTTGGAGCTGTGTGGTGTCTTCCACTTCAATCAGGCGGTTATTCATCCCCTGTATTTCCGTCTTAAGGTCCGATATGGCAGCTGTCAGGGTGTGTTTAATGTCCAGGGAGAATAGCTGCAGGTCTCTCTGCAAGTCCAGGAGGCTCGGGTTCGCGGCTCTATTAATATCCATGAGCGGCTCGGTGGAGTTTCTAGGCGAGCTCGGGGATGAGGCCTGTGAGGCCTGTGAAGCCAGCAACTCCGCGTGGTGTGTTGCGGCCCGGGTCCGGAACATCTCCGGTATGTTGCCGCTGAATTGCGTGCCGGAGTCCTTGAGGGAGCGGGGGGTCGAGGTGCTTCTGTGCGTTCTGCCCATTCCTAACAGAGCATGGAAATCCCCCAAAAGTAGCTTAGAAGATCCTCAGAGTGCCGGAGCTCTCAGATCATGCGGCCATCTCGCATCCCGTCCAAGCCACGCCCCGATTGATTCATTCTACTTAGTATTGCTGCTTCATATAAAGTCCGACCACTTTCTTTTTTCAATATGACCAGGGATGGAGGTAAATCATAGGTATTGCCTCATATAAAGTCCCAACCCCTTATTCTTGATCTCAAACTCTTAAGGTGAGCAGTTCAAGAGAAAGGTGGTGGAACTCACGTGGAAATTATCATGCAGGTACAAGCACAGAGTGGAATTATATTCACTATAATGTAGACATGGATTTATATGAGGACTTACTAGATTGTATATGATTATTATATCACATAATATGTGGATTATGCATATGGCACATCTCAATGAGTAGAATTTATACAGTTTTTTTTCTTCTTGCTAATATTGTATGGTACATATATATAGGTGTAGTATTTTAGTTAATATTGGGTTGCACTGACAACATAGACACAGGTAGGTTGTGCTGCACTTTGTATAGCATTTATTATGACAGGTGTTATCATGCTGCTAGTAAGGCCTTGGCAAGACGGTGGTTCACCCACACTTCCCACTTAATCCGATCTTCAGCCAGGTTGAAATGTGTGATGCACGCTCTTTGAACAGAAAAAGAGTCTCTCCTATCAGCCCCACACTCCATGAACTTCTCCTGAAGTGTGCTCTGTGCCTTGGTATTTCCCCAGGATCAGCACTGCCAGCACTGTATGTCCCCCATTCTCCTAACATGGTAGACCACTACGGATCTAAGGAAGACGAAGCAGAGATGTGGGTCCCAGTGTCCTGCAGGTCTTCCTTCCTAGGTGCTGCAGCTGGCCTTGCTGCCCTTGGTGTGTATTTCACGCTCTTGGAAGGCCCAAGCAGGTCCTCCATCACTATGTACCTTTCAACCATCTCCACCAGCTGGCCTGCTGTTGTGGTGTCTCCATAACTCACCCAGCACTGCAGGTCATCTGGCAGGGACCTCAGGTATTGTTCCAGCAGGCCGCATACCACCATTTAAAAGTCCATGAACTTCTCTGGTTGCAGCCATTTCTTCACTAGCTGTACCAAGTCATGCATCTGGTACCTTGGTGGGCATGATTAGTGACAAAATGCATCGGACGGAGCCTGTGACATCATTGTGCACTACCAAGAAGCAGACAGCCGGCCACTGTGGATTACAGGGCAGAGTATCTGCAAATTTTTAAGTGACCTAAAGGGGAGCTTACACCCCAATTGTACCCAGTGAGCCACCTGTGTGCACCAGAGATATTGCACCTTTAAAAGTATGTGCAATGTTTTATTAACTCACCTTTTTACACAGTTAAAAACTAGGGATGAGCTTTATGTTCGAGTTGAACATGAGTTCGACTCGAACATTGGCTGTTCGCCCGTTCGGCGAACAGCGAACAATTTGGGGTGTTCGCGGCAAATTCGAAAAGCCATGGAACACCCTTTAAAAGTCTATGGGAGAAATCTAAAGTGCTAATTTTAAAGGTTAATATGCAAGTTATTGTCATAAAAAGTGTTTGGGGACCCGGGTTCCTGCCCCAGGGGACATGTATCAATGCAAAAACAAGTTTTTAAAAACAGTTTTTTCGGGAGCAGTGATTTTATTAATGCTTAAAGTGAAGCAATAAAAGTAAAATATGCCTGTTTCTTTGTGCTTCTTCAAAAGAGTTTGAAAAGCACATCTTGAAACCACAGTCTGTCATTGTGTATGATCTGTGACATTAAACTGTCTTCCACAACCTCACCGTAGTAGCAGGGTTTGGCTGTTCCTCACCCGGTTTTAAGCCTCCTATACAGCTGTTTCAGTTAGGCCCCTTTCACACTGGGGTGGTTTGCAAGCGCTATTGTGCTAAAAATAGCGCCTGCAAACCGAGCCTAAACAGCGGCTGCTGTTTCTCCAATGTGAAAGCCCTGAGGGCTTTCACACTGGAGCGGTGCGCTAACAGGACGTGAAAAAAAGTCCTGCTAGCCGCATCTTTGGAGCGGTGAGAGGAGCGGTGCGTTTATCGCTCCTCCACCACTCCTTCCCATTGAAATGAATGGGACACCGCGGTAATACCGCCCGCAAACCGCGGCTGTAGCCGCGGTTCGCAGGTGGTATTAACCCTTTTTGGGCCGCTAGCGGGGGTCAAAACCGCACCGCTAGTGGCCGAATACCTCAGCAATCCCGACGGTATAGCGCCGCTATACCGCCACCGCACCCACCGCCCCAGTGTGAAACCGCTCTAAATGACTGTTTCAACCTACATATGAAATTGATGCTCATTAGCTTCTGCTTGGTATAATTGGTTAATCGTACACCTGACTCTAACCCTATAAAATCCCTGACTTGAATTGATGCGGGTTTGAAGCAAAAGGGTAGTCACACCAAATATTGATTTGATTTATTTTTTTCTTCTGTTCTGTCACTTTGCATTTTGTAAATTGATAAAAATAAACAATTATAATATGTATATATTTTTAAAGCTTTCTTACTTTACAGCATCTCACACATGTCTAAAGTTTTGCACAGTACTGTATATACATATATATGCAGCATATATAAAAATATATATATATAAGAAATTGTTGCTGTGCTACTGTTGCTGCCACTATGTATAGGAATAATAGAACACTGAAATCCAAAGGATTTTTTGGTACCAGGCGCAATTAGTCAGCATACAGCTTGATTGAAAAAATAAGTCTGGTGTGTGTTTACTTTATTGAAATGACAAATTCATCATGTACATTGAACAGTTTGAGACTCTGAGTTTAAGGTTTCAGAACTAAACAAAGGTATATGATGTTTTCTTCCGCAAGTAGTGTGCAATCACTCCATGAAAAAAATGTCCTGTCACTCTTAGAATGTTCCTGCTACCTTTCTAACTTGTGACAGCTTGCCCATGGCTTTAGTCAGATTCTTATTGTTACTTTGAATGTAAAGGTCTATGTACCCAGGGGCATAACATGTAGCAATATGTCAACTGCTAAGTAAACAATTGTATTTCAAGAACCATGGGAAATGTGTTATTTGAGTATTCTATAATAAAGTTTTTAAAGTGCTTTTGCTGCAATTCCTTTCATTAAAGTGCACGTGTAACAGACAAAAAATAAAACAATAGAAAGCAAATTGTGCCAAATACAGGTATATGTTAATGAATATTTTTTATGCAATTTTGAAAAATATTTAAATAGTTGATCTTTTCCTAAAGGTGCCACATATAATAATCAATATTAACAAAAAGTTAAATATGGTTACAAAAACATCCCTGCTTAAAGTGGTTCTAAAGCCTAAACATATTTTACCTTAATGCATTCCTTGCATTCCTGGTCTCACGGAACTATGCATTCCTTTGCTCACAGGCAGTGGCTGTCGTCAATCAAATCCAGTGACAAGGGAATGGGGACAGATGCAGACAGCGAGGCTTGGGAGTGAGCCCGCACAAGTGCCCCCATAGAATGCAGCTTTCCATGGCTGCATTCACCAGAGAGGAGGAGCCAGAAGCGCCGGTGGGGGAACCGAGACGAGGAGGTTCAGGGCTGCTCTGTGCACAGAGTAGGTAAGTATAAACCTGTTTGTTTTTTTGTTTTTTAAATGACGTTTACAATCACTTTAAATAGTGGTAGGGAATACAAATAGGGCAATGGAATTAGTAAAAAATGTAATACAATACAAGGAAGAGCCCCAGTAATGTTCATTAACCACTTCAATACTGGGCACTTTTGCCCCCTTCCTTCCCAGACCAATTTTTAGCTTTCAGCGCTCTCGCACTTTCCATGACAATTGCGCGGTCATGCTACTCTGTACCCAAATGACATTTTTATCATTTTGTTCAAACAAATAGAGCTTTCTTTTGGTGGTATTTATTCACGACTATTTTTTGCGATATAAGCGAAAAAAGAGTGAAAATTTGGAAAAAAAAAAAATATTTTCTTCTTTCTATTTTAACCACTTGCCGCCCGCCCTATTGCAAAATGACGGCGGCAAAGTGGTTTCAATATCCTGACTGGACGTCATATGACGTCTTCAGGATATTGAGCCGCTGCGCACCCCCGTTTGGCACTGATTGGCATCCATTAGTACAACACATTACAGTACAGTGCCACCTATCAGTGCTTACCGCTCCCCCCTGAAAGGTGCTAAATGTGGCACCAGAGGGGGGGGGAGAGGGCAGATAAGCGTAGCTTCCACTTTTGGGTGGAACTCTGCTTTAAAGGGTTTAACAATGTTTAGGGCAAAGACACTCAAATCTGAACACCTTTTTTACAACGTGGGTACAGCAATAAATGTTTGAAAAAGGCCTACACTACAAGAGGTCTTTAATACACGACCCAAAACCAGTTAAAACAAACCCTGGGGTACGCTTGATCACACGCTTCTCAGGTCAACATCGTCAAATACGGAACATTTTACAAAAATATTGGTATCTTCTAATGAGTGATGAAACTGTGTCTAAACATGTCAAGGCCCATCCAGAGATCACTTTTAGAAGATCTCGATCCCTTCGAGATAATCTAGTGCACAGTCATCACATCCCTCAATCTACTCTTTCCAGAGAACCTAAAGGCACCAGACCCTGTCACAAATGTCAGTTCTGTAGATACATTCATTCTGCACGAACCATTGATCTCCCGAATGGGCGTATCCACAGACCTCAATTTTATTTCACCTGTCAATCCATCGGCATAGTTTATATTATGCAATGCGAATGTAAAGCCTTTTACATTGGCAAGACGAAGCAACCGTTTTATCATCGCATCCGGGACCATGTCACACTGGTCTCCAAACACAAAATGGAGACTCCAATTAGTCGCCACATGGGCTTATACCATCAATTTGATAGTCTGAAAATGCATTTTTCAGCCTTGGGACATGTCCCTCAAAATGGATACATGAGTTATCCCCTTTGAAATATCCAGGCCTAAATGATGCATTTAGTTTTAAACCTTTTCTCTAATGTATTTATTTTGATCCTCATTTGGTTACTGTTTTTTCTCCTTTTTCTTTTGTCCTCCCTTTCTTTCTTCTTTTTCTTTTTCTGTATCATTCCATTTGTACATAATGAATTGTTAAGTTTATCGTTGTTGATCATATACCAGAGATGTATATATATATATATATATATATATATATATTGTGAGGGGGTTAACTCGGTAGCGGGTGTGTGTGACCCCCTGGTTGGGCTCCCCACACAAAAACAGGGCCAGCAGACGGAGGTTGTGGTTTTCAAAATCAAAAGGTGCGGTTTATTTCTCTATGTACAGTGACAAAAACACAGCAAAGCCAAAAAGAAACAAACAAAATAAATCCTGGTCAGTTTGACCTCTGACTAAACATGCAGGTTTCCTAAACTAACAACTGGGATCAGCCTGGTGCTGTCCTAGTCCCTAAGTCCCTGGTTTAGTAAAAGTCCAATCAAATAGCCACACAGGCTTTGCCTCACCGCACAGGGGTTCACTCTCCCTAGACAGTCCACACAGGTCTGGTTCCAGGCATGAGCTAACATCTAATGAAGCTGGGAGTTCTTATAGAGGCCTAAATGAGCTGACAAGCTTCAGCTGGTCTCATCAACTCCCTGTCTCACGACGCCCAGCACTCTCCCTAGAGGTATGAGTCATTCATGAGCCCACTAGCCTCAGCTGGGCTTCATCAACTCCCTAGTTGTATAAGTCGGCATAAAGCCTGAATCTGGGAGAAATATATCTACCCCCCTGGATGCAACCAGGTGACTTTACCTTCCTGCTGTCACATACCCCCCCCTCTTGTTTTAACCTCGGGGTTGGAACACCAGCAATCAGGCATTCATGTACTCGAGACAAAGCATCCACATTCCCCATTTGAACGCCAGGGCGATGCTTTACTGTGAAGTTGAATTCCTGTAGGGCCAGGAACCACCTATTCACTCTTCTATTTGTCTCCTTGTTTTGAGCCATCCACTTTAACGGAGCGTGATCCGTAACCATGTCAAAGTGCCTACCTAGCAGATAGTACCGAAGGGAATCTAGAGCCCACTTCACCGCTAAACACTCCTTTTCAACCGTGGCGTAATTTACCTCATGGGACTTCAACTTCCTGCTGAGGTAAATGACTGGGTGCTCTTCCCCGTTCCAGACCTGGGACAATACTGCTCCTAACCCCACATCTGACGCATCACTTTGTACGACAAAGTCTTTAGAGAAGTCGGGTGAGTACAACACTGGCTGGCTACATAAGGCTTGTTTCAAGAATTGGAATGCTGCCTCAGCCTCGGGGGTCCATTTAATCATGACCGACCCTTTCCCTTTCGTCAGGTTGGTTAGGGGCACAGCCTTAGAAGCAAAGTGGGGAATGAAGCGCCGATAATAACCCGCGATTCCCAGAAAGGCTCGTACCTGCTTCTTGCTGTTGGGACGTGGCCAACTCTGGATGGCCTCGACTTTGTTGAGTTGGGGTTTTATTACTCCCCTGCCAATGGTGTACCCAAGATATTTGGCCTCCTCCTGCCCAATGGTACACTTCTTGGGGTTAGCCGTAAACCCCGCTTCCCGGATAGAGTCTAGGACTGCTTGCACTTTTGGCAGATGTGAGGCCCAATCTGTGCTATGGACAATTACGTCATCCAGGTAAGCCGCAGCATACTTCCGATGGGGCCTCAGTATCTGGTCCATTTTCCGCTGGAATGTGGCCGGCGCATTCTGTAACCCGAACGGCATTCTCTTATATTGGAACGCCCCGTCTGGGGTTACAAATGCGGTTTTCTCTTTGGCCGACTTGGCCAGGGGAATTTGCCAATACCCTTTTGTGAGGTCAAGAGTCGTCATGTATCGGGCTGTTCCCAGCCGGTCGATCAACTCATCTATACGTGGCATGGGGTAGGTGTCAAATTTTGTAACTTTGTTCAACTGACGAAAATCGTTACAAAATCGCCAGCTCCCATCCGGTTTAGGCACCAACACAATGGGACTAGACCAATCACTTTGGGACTCCTCTATCACCCCTAAGTTCAGCATTTTCTGTACTTCCTCCCGTATTGCCTCCCGTCGGGCCTCTGGGATCCGATAGGGTTTTAACTTCACCCTTTCACCGGGCGGGGTAATAATATCATGCTCTACCCCAGATGTTTGTCCCGGCAGCTCAGAGAACACCTCCTTGTTGCGAAGCACAAACTCCTTAACCTCCTGTTGTTGGGGTTGTGACAAGGTGGCTGCTATTCCAACCTCCGGAATCACGCAACCAGTTTGAGCTGGTGACCAAGTTTCTGCGACTAGGGACTCTCTATCCCTCCAGGCTTTCAACAGATTAACGTGATATATCTGTTCGGGCTTTCGCCTTCCTGGTTGTCTGACCTTGTAATTCACTTCGCTCACTTTTTCCATTATCTCGTAGGGGCCTTGCCATTTGGCAAGGAATTTACTTTCAACCGTAGGGACAAGTACCAATATCCTATCCCCCGGGGAAAAGGTACGGGTCTTTGCTCCACGGTTGTACACTCTCTGCTGTGCCAACTGCGCTTGGGCCAAATGTTCCTTCACGATGGGCATTACCTGTGCAATTCGATCTTGCATCAGGGCGACATGCTCAATCACACTCCTGTGGGGAGAACTCTCACTTTCCCAAGTTTCCTTGGCAATATCCAACAGCCCTCTTGGGTGTCTCCCATACAGTAACTCAAAGGGGGAGAATCCCATAGAGGATTGGGGCACCTCCCTAATAGCAAACATCAAATAAGGAAGTAGACAGTCCCAATCCTTTCCATCTCTATCCACCACTTTCTTCAACATTTGTTTTAGGGTTTTGTTGAATCTTTCAACCAGCCCATCGGTTTGGGGGTGATACACAGATGTACGCAATTGCGTCACTTTGAGCAATTTACACAGCTCTTTCATAACCCGGGACATAAAGGGTGTACCTTGGTCCGTAAGCAGTTCTTTACAAATACCCACCCGGCTAAAAACAAGAGATAGCTCTTTGGCTATGGTTTTGGCCGAGGTATTTCTGAGAGGGATCGCTTCTGGATAACGGGTGGCATAGTCCATTATAACCAATATGTACTGGTGCCCCCTAGCGGACTTGATTATAGGACCTACCAAATCCATTGCGATTCTCTCAAACGGGACCTCAATGATGGGTAGAGGGACCAGCGGGCTACGGAAATGTGGCATCGGGGCCGACCTCTGACACACAGGGCAGGAGGAACAATAATTTTCTATGTCCTTCATCACCCCAGGCCAATAGAATCTCTGTAATACCCTCTCTCGGGTTTTCTCTGTCCCCAGATGACCTCCAAGAATGTGCCCATGGGCGAACTCCAACACCAACTTCCTGTAAGGTTTGGGCACCACCAGCTGCTCAACGGTTTCTTCTGCCCTTTTTGCCACCCGATACAGTAGGTCCTTCTCTACGCTGAAGTATGGGTAAGTGCAGGTATTATCTGGGTTCACTAACTCGCCATCTATTTCCACTACGTTTTCCCGTGCCTTTATTAGGGCGGGGTCTTTTAACTGTTCTGTGGCAAAATTTTCCCTGTGAACCTCCAGATCAGAAAACTCCACAGACGGTAGGTTTTCGTCTGAGGAGGTGGGCTCCTCTCCAGTTTCTTGAGTCTCCCCTGCAAATACTGACAAGGGAAATTCTGGAGAGTCCTCACCACTCTCAGAGGAGTTCTGGCTATCACATTCCTGGTACATAGGGGCACCAGTGGGGGGCTCAGGATCATCCCACAGTTCCCAGAACTTCGGAAAATCCCTTCCCACAATGGCGTCATGCGGTAACTGAGATACTAAGCCCACTGGATGAGAGAGGGTACCTTTGGGGGTCTCGAAACACACTGTAGTCACTGGATACTCTCGGGTGTCCCCATGCACACAAATAACAGCTACCTTGCTATTCCCAGAGACCTCTGTTTTAACTAATTCAGCCTTTATCAGGGTCACAAGGCTACCTGAATCCAGTAATACCACAACATTTCTACCATTAATACACATTTTGCATAAATGTTTCTCAGTTCCTCGAATGGCAGTGCATGCGACTGTCGCACACAGCGACTGACGTCTGCCCGTCAGAAAGTCACACTGCATGGGTTCCTCCACAACCGGGCAATTGGCTGCAATATGTCCCGCTTGCCGGCAGCGGTAGCAAACGATCCTTCTTGCGGCCTCTTGAGCCGCTGATTTCCCAGGCTGTTCTCGCCAAACTTGGGGTAGAGCTCCCACCCTCTCACTCTCTCCACCCTCACCCCTTGGAATCCTCTTATCCGCCCCTGGGGATGGTCTGGTCTTAGGGTGGAAAGTCCGAGTGTCTCTGGAAGAGGCCGTCAGGTTCTCTGTAGCCAAGTATTTCTCTACACGATCCACAAGACCACCGGCCGTCTCTGGGTCTCCATGGCTTACCCACTTTTGGATGGCAGTAGGAAGAGCTCTCAAAAACCGATCCATTACAACACGTTCCACAATCTCTGGTGCGGACAAAGTCTCTGGCTGTAGCCACTTCCTGCTCAGGTGAATGAGATCATACATTTGAGACCTGGGGGGTTTTCCAAGCTGGAAAGTCCAGTTATGCACACGCTGAGCCCGGACAGCCAGGGTGACACCCAGCCTTGCCAATATTTCAGCTTTTAGCATCACATAGTCTTTTGCTTGGTCAGGCTCTAGGTCATAGTAAGCCTTCTGTGATTCACCAGTTAACAGAGGAGCCACCAGTCCAGCCCACTGCTCCTCAGGCCACTTTTCTCTTTCAGCAGTCCTTTCAAATGTGGTCAAAAATACCTCTGGATCATCCTCTCCAGTTATTTTTGTCAATAAACGACTCACCCCAAAGGACGCGGTATTAGTGGGATGGCTTTCCTCACTGGTCTGCGGACGTTGCTGCATTACTGCTTCCATTTGTTGTAGTCTCTGCTCTTGCTTCTGTAACAGGTCTATGAAGCGGGCCTCAGATTGCTGCTGGGCTTGTTGATGAGCTTGCTGCTGGGCTGCAAGGCTCCTTTGCAAACTTGCATTTGTCTGCTGTTGATTGGCATTTGCTAGAGCCAGCTGTTTCAGTATCTCCTCCATGCTGGCTTAAAAAAAACTGCCCGCATTCTCCACCAACTGTGAGGGGGTTAACTCGGTAGCGGGTGTGTGTGACCCCCTGGTTGGGCTCCCCACACAAAAACAGGGCCAGCAGACGGAGGTTGTGGTTTTCAAAATCAAAAGGTGCGGTTTATTTCTCTATGTACAGTGACAAAAACACAGCAAAGCCAAAAAGAAACAAACAAAATAAATCCTGGTCAGTTTGACCTCTGACTAAACATGCAGGTTTCCTAAACTAACAACTGGGATCAGCCTGGTGCTGTCCTAGTCCCTAAGTCCCTGGTTTAGTAAAAGTCCAATCAAATAGCCACACAGGCTTTGCCTCACCGCACAGGGGTTCACTCTCCCTAGACAGTCCACACAGGTCTGGTTCCAGGCATGAGCTAACATCTAATGAAGCTGGGAGTTCTTATAGAGGCCTAAATGAGCTGACAAGCTTCAGCTGGTCTCATCAACTCCCTGTCTCACGACGCCCAGCACTCTCCCTAGAGGTATGAGTCATTCATGAGCCCACTAGCCTCAGCTGGGCTTCATCAACTCCCTAGTTGTATAAGTCGGCATAAAGCCTGAATCTGGGAGAAATATATCTACCCCCCTGGATGCAACCAGGTGACTTTACCTTCCTGCTGTCACAATATATATATATATATTGTGACAGCAGGAAGGTAAAGTCACCTGGTTGCATCCAGGGGGGTAGATATATTTCGCCCAGATTCAGGCTTTACGCCGACTTATACCACTAGGTGGAGAGTTGTATAAGGCTAGTGGGCTCATGGATGACTCATACCTCTAGGGAGAGGGCTGGGCGTCGTGCAGACAGGGAGTTGATGAGATCAGCTGAAGCTTGTCAGCTCATTTAGGCCTCTATAAAAACTCCCAGATTCATTAGATGTTAGCTCATGCCTGGAAGCAGACCTGTGTGGACTGTCTAGGGAGAGTGAACCCCTGTGCGGTGAGAGAAAGCCTGTGTGGCTATATTTTGCTTGGACATTTAAAACCAGGGACTAGGACAGCACTAGGCTGATCCCAGTCGTTAGTTAGGAAACCTGTAAGTTTAGTCAGAGGTCAAGTTGACCAGGATTTATTTTGTTTATGTTTTTTTTGCCTTGCTGTGTTTTTGTCACTGTAAATAGAAAATAAACCGCACCTTTTTGATTTTGAAAACCACAACCTCCGTCTGCTGGGCCTGTTTTTGGGTGGGGAGCCCATCCCGGGGGTCACACATACCCGCTGCCGAGCTAACCCCCTCACAGTTGGTGGAGAACCAGTGGCAGTTTTTTTTTAAGCCAGCATGGAGGAGATATTGAAACAGCTGGCTCTAGCAAATGCCAATCAACAGCAGACAAATGCAGGTTTGCAAAGGAGCCTTGCAGCCCAGCAGCAAGCTCATCAACAGAGCCTTGCAACTTTACAACAGAGTCTGGAGGCTCAGCAACAAGCCCAACAGCAATCTGAGGCCCGCTTCATAGACCTGTTGCAGAAGCAAGAGCAGAGACTACAA
Source organism: Rana muscosa (assembly GCA_029206835.1). NCBI lineage: Eukaryota > Metazoa > Chordata > Amphibia > Anura > Ranidae > Rana > Rana muscosa. The sequence continues at coordinate 639,219,421 of CM055117.1, read as the reverse complement.
CAACAGATGGAAGCAGTAATGCAGCAACGTCCGCAGACCAGTGAGGAAAGCCGTCCCACTAATACCGCGTCCTTTGGGGTGAGTCGTTTATTGACAAAAATGACTGGAGAGGATGATCCAGAGGTATTTTTGACCACATTTGAAAGGACCGCTGAAAGAGAAAAGTGGCCTGAGGAGCAGTGGGCTGGACTAGTGGCTCCTCTGTTAACTGGTGAATCGCAGAAAGCTTACTATGACCTAGAGCCTAACCAAGCAAAAGACTATGTGATGCTAAAAGCTGAAATATTGGCAAGGCTGGGTGTCACCCTGGCTGTCCGGGCTCAGCGTGTGCATAACTGGACGTTCCAGCTTGGAAAACCCCCCAGGTCTCAAATGTATGATCTCATTCACCTGAGCAGAAAGTGGCTACAGCCAGAGACTTTGTCCGCACCAAAGATTGTGGAACGTGTTGTAATGGATCGGTTTTTGAGAGCTCTTCCTACTGCCATCCAAAAGTGGGTAAGCCATGGAGACCCAGAGACGGCCGATGGTCTTGTGGATCGTGTGGAGAAATACTTGGCTACAGAGAACCTGACGGCCTCTTCCAGAGACACTCGGACTTTCCACCCCAAGACCAGACCATCCCCAGGGGCGGATAAGAGGATTCCAAGGGGTGAGGGTGGAGAGAGTGAGAGGGTGGGAGCTCTACCCCAAGTTTGGCGAGAACAGCCTGGGAAATCAGCGGCTCAAGAGGCCGCAAGAAGGATCGTTTGCTACCGCTGCCGGCAAGCGGGACATATTGCAGCAAATTGCCCGGTTTTGGAGGAACCCATGCAGTGTGACTTTCTGACGGGCAGACGTCAGTCGCTGTGTGCGACAGTCGCATGCACTGCCATTCGGGGAACTGAGAAACATTTATGCAAAATGTGTATTAATGGTAGAAATGTTGTGGTATTGCTGGATTCAGGTAGCCTTGTGACCCTGATAAAGGCTGAGTTAGTTAAAACAGAGGTCTCTGGGAATAGCAAGGTAGCCGTTATTTGTGTGCATGGGGACACCCGAGAGTATCCAGTGACTACAGTGTGTTTCGAGACCCCCAAAGGTACCCTCTCTCATCCAGTGGGCTTAGTATCTCAGTTACCGCATGACGCCATTGTGGGAAGGGATTTTCCGAAGTTCTGGGAACTGTGGGATGATCCTGAGCCCCCCACTGGTGCCCCTATGTACCAGGAATGTGATAGCCAGAACTCCCCTGAGAGTGGTGAGGACTCTCCGGAATTTCCCTTGTCAGTATTGGCAGGGGAGACTCAAGAAACTGGAGAGGAGCCCACCTCCTCAGACGAAAACCTACCGTCTGTGGAGTTTTCTGATCTTGAGGTTCACAGGGAAAACTTTGCCACAGAACAGTTGAAAGACCCCGCCCTAATAAAGGCACGGGAAAACGTAGTGAAAATAGATGGCGAGTTAGTGAACCCAGATAATACCGGCACTTACCCATACTTCAGCGTAGAGAAGGACCTACTGTATCGGGTGGCAAAAAGGGCAGAAGAAACCGTTGAGCAGCTTGTGGTGCCCAAACCTTACAGGAAGTTGGTGTTGGAGTTGGCCCATGGGCACATTCTTGGAGGTCATCTGGGGACAGAGAAAACCCGAGAGAGGGTATTACAGAGATTCTATTGGCCTGGGGTGATGAAGGACATAGAAAATTATTGTTCCTCCTGCCCTGTGTGTCAGAGGTCGGCCCCGATGCCACATTTCCGTAGCCCGCTGGTCCCTCTACCCATCATTGAGGTCCCGTTTGAGAGAATCGCAATGGATTTGGTAGGTCCTATAATCAAGTCCGCTAGGGGGCACCAGTACATATTGGTTATAATGGACTATGCCACCCGTTATCCAGAAGCGATCCCTCTCAGAAATACCTCGGCCAAAACCATAGCCAAAGAGCTATCTCTTGTTTTTAGCCGGGTGGGTATTTGTAAAGAACTGCTTACGGACCAAGGTACACCCTTTATGTCCCGGGTTATGAAAGAGCTGTGTAAATTGTTCAAAGTGACGCAATTGCGTACATCTGTGTATCACCCCCAAACCGATGGGCTGGTTGAAAGATTCAACAAAACCCTAAAACAAATGTTGAAGAAAGTGGTGGATAGAGATGGAAGGGATTGGGACTGTCTACTTCCTTATTTGATGTTTGCTATTAGGGAGGTGCCCCAATCCTCTACGGGATTCTCCCCCTTTGAGTTACTGTATGGGAGACACCCAAGAGGGCTGTTGGATATTGCCAAGGAAACTTGGGAAAGTGAGAGTTCTCCCCACAGGAGTGTGATTGAGCATGTCGCCCTGATGCAAGATCGAATTGCACAGGTAATGCCCATCGTGAAGGAACATTTGGCCCAAGCGCAGTTGGCACAGCAGAGAGTGTACAACCGTGGAGCCAAGACCCGTACCTTTTCCCCGGGGGATAGGATATTGGTACTTGTCCCTACGGTTGAAAGTAAATTCCTTGCCAAATGGCAAGGCCCCTACGAGATAATGGAAAAAGTGAGCGAAGTGAATTACAAGGTCAGACAACCAGGAAGGCGAAAGCCCGAACAGATCTATCACGTTAATCTGTTGAAAGCCTGGAGGGATAGAGAGTCCCTAGTCGCAGACACTTGGTCACCAGCTCAAACTGGTTGCGTGATTCCTGAGGTTGGAATCGCAGCCACCTTGTCACAACCCCAACAACAGGAGGTTAAGGAGTTTGTGCTTCGCAACAAGGAGGTATTCTCTGAGCTGCCGGGACAAACATCTGGGGTAGAGCATGACATTATTACCCCGCCCGGTGAAAGGGTGAAGTTAAAACCCTATCGGATCCCAGAGGCCCGACGGGAGGCAATACGGGAGGAAGTACAGAAAATGCTGAACTTAGGGGTGATAGAGGAGTCCCAAAGTGATTGGTCTAGTCCCATTGTGTTGGTGCCTAAACCGGATGGGAGCTGGCGATTTTGTAACGATTTTCGACAGTTGAACAAAGTTACAAAATTTGACACCTACCCCATGCCACGTATAGATGAGTTGATCGACCGGCTGGGAACAGCCCGATACATGACGACTCTTGACCTCACAAAAGGGTATTGGCAAATCCCCCTGGCCAAGACGGCCAAAGAGAAAACCGCATTTGTAACCCCAGACGGGGCGTTCCAATATAAAAGAATGCCGTTCGGGTTACAGAATGCGCCGGCCACATTCCAGCGGAAAATGGACCAGATGCTGAGGCCCCATCGGAAGTATGCTGCGGCTTACCTGGATGACGTAATTGTCCATAGCACAGATTGGGCCTCACATCTGCCAAAAGTGCAAGCAGTCCTGGACTCTGTTCGGGAAGCGGGGTTTACGGCTAACCCCAAGAAGTGTACCATTGGGCAGGAGGAGGCCAAATATCTTGGGTACACCATTGGGAGGGGAGTAATAAAACCCCAACTCAACAAAGTCGAGGCCATCCAGAGTTGGCCACGTCCCAACAGCAAGAAGCAGGTACGAGCCTTTCTGGGAATCGCTGGGTATTATCGGCGATTCATTCCCCACTTTGCTTCTAAGGCTGTGCCCCTAACCAACCTGACGAAGGGGAAAGGGTCGGTCATGATTAAATGGACCCCCGAGGCTGAGGCAGCATTCCAATTCTTGAAACAAGCCTTATGTAGCCAGCCAGTGTTGTACTCACCCGACTTCTCTAAAGACTTTGTCGTACAAAGTGATGCGTCAGATGTGGGGTTAGGAGCAGTATTGTCCCAGGTCTGGAACGGGGAAGAGCACCCAGTCATTTACCTCAGCAGGAAGTTGAAGTCCCATGAGGTAAATTACGCCACCGTTGAAAAGGAGTGTTTAGCGGTGAAGTGGGCTCTAGATTCCCTTCGGTACTACCTGCTAGGTAGGCACTTTGACATGGTTACGGATCACGCTCCGTTAAAGTGGATGGCTCAAAACAAGGAAACAAATAGAAGAGTGAATAGGTGGTTCCTGGCCCTCCAGGAATTCAACTTCACAGTAAAGCATCGCCCTGGCGTTCAAATGGGGAATGTGGATGCTTTGTCTCGAGTACATGAATGCCTGATTGCTGGTGTTCCAACCCCGAGGTTAAAACAAGAGGGGGGGGTATGTGACAGCAGGAAGGTAAAGTCACCTGGTTGCATCCAGGGGGGTAGATATATTTCGCCCAGATTCAGGCTTTACGCCGACTTATACCACTAGGTGGAGAGTTGTATAAGGCTAGTGGGCTCATGGATGACTCATACCTCTAGGGAGAGGGCTGGGCGTCGTGCAGACAGGGAGTTGATGAGATCAGCTGAAGCTTGTCAGCTCATTTAGGCCTCTATAAAAACTCCCAGATTCATTAGATGTTAGCTCATGCCTGGAAGCAGACCTGTGTGGACTGTCTAGGGAGAGTGAACCCCTGTGCGGTGAGAGAAAGCCTGTGTGGCTATATTTTGCTTGGACATTTAAAACCAGGGACTAGGACAGCACTAGGCTGATCCCAGTCGTTAGTTAGGAAACCTGTAAGTTTAGTCAGAGGTCAAGTTGACCAGGATTTATTTTGTTTATGTTTTTTTTGCCTTGCTGTGTTTTTGTCACTGTAAATAGAAAATAAACCGCACCTTTTTGATTTTGAAAACCACAACCTCCGTCTGCTGGGCCTGTTTTTGGGTGGGGAGCCCATCCCGGGGGTCACACATACCCGCTGCCGAGCTAACCCCCTCACAATATATATATATATATATATATATATATATGTATTGATTAGCAAAAACACATGTTTATTTCCTATGAATTTCCTCTTTTGTATTAAGATCCCAAATGCGAGCCGGGTACCATCTCGGAGCTCTTTCACAGTCTAAAAAACATCCACTCAACAGGGAGACCTTATTGTCCAAACTGTTAAGGGTGAATTGCGATTTAGAAAAATAATTGATTTCACCACTGCAGTTTTTCACATTCCCTTAGCAATTACCATCTATTTCGGAGGTCGCTGCCCATCTTGGGCCATATGGATGCCCCAGGCACATTAATGATCAGGTGTGTAATCAATCGCCTTTTTATTGTGAGCCCTAGGAGACTCACACTTGCTGCGCAGATCTGTCACCTTAAACTTAGTCCTTTAACATCACTGTCTGTTTTGCTGGGTTGTTTGCCAGAGTGCATCTATACTCAGTAAACAGCCTTTGTTTTTCCCTTACTTCTCCACCCGAGTTGAGGGACTTTTCCTTAATCAACATGGCACCGCGCGCCGTTGCGTGACCTTCTACTGAGTTTGACACAGTCCTGGGCATGTGGTGGAGTCACGGGGTCATGCATCTTATTGTACGCGCGGCCCCGTTATGTTGTTATTTGGTGAACGAATGCGCACCTCGTGTTTTCCACGTCACGTCTGCATCCCGGCGGTGACGTCAGACGCCGCCGGGATGGGAGGTATATAAGAGCCCGGCCGAGGACGCAATCACTCTCAGGGCCCTTGATAGAGAGGGAGAGTCGGTATCTCTTTTCTCTCTTCCTGTCCATGATTTTTACAGATTGCAACTCTGGTAAGTCCTTTCTGCTTCATGCAGTAATCTACACCCTAATTCTAACACTTTGTATTAGCATTTCAGTTTAGTCCTTTTAATTTTTTACAGTGTGGTAATTCACTTCTCTATTTGATGCCTTGGATCTCCATGGCCACCTTGTGATAGGCTATTGTTTCCTTCATCCAGTCCGCATATACCTTCAATTAATTTTGACCTAGCAGGTATTCTGATTGATTCCATACCTATATTCCCTTCCCAGGTAATGATTATTTATTTATTTTTTATTATGCCCACTTTTTGGCAATGTCTATACTCCATTACATTAATTCCATGCAGTTTCCTTACATGGTATTCTATAACATTTAGGGACATTAAAGCTCTTTACCTCTTGTGGCCAATTTGAATGAGTGGTGGCTTCTGGATATCTTGGTTTTGAATTTCTATGGGACCTTTGACCATCTATATATTGACTGTGGCCTGCTACCTTGGTGAGATTTACTCAGCTTGCATTTTGGTTTATGTCTTTATACTTTGTTTCTTGATTATTAAATATTCATTGATCATTTTTGTAATTGGTTATCATGCCAACAATATCTTTATTGATCTATCGTTTGAATATTTTATCTTCAAACTAAACTAACTTGCTGTTTCCATCCGTTTTATGTTTCTTTGTGATTTCCAGCATAGTCTGCTTTAACATTGATAACTTCTGAAGAAGCTCACTGAGCGAAACATGTAGAGCGATTTTACTGCAGCACCATATGCATTTGGCAAAGCTTCATGTGATATACATGGATGGTTTTTTATCTATGCTTGTTGCTTTTTTACTTTTATAATAAAATTTGAAACCTTATAATGCTGTTACTGTGTTTATACCTAATTAATTGAACACTGTTAAAAGTCCCGGGGTTTGGTACCCCTTTTTACCCTCTCTACATTTCTGCTTTAAAGGGGTTGTAAACCCTTCGGGTTTTTCACCTTAATGCATTCATGCATTAAGGTGAAAAACATTTTGTACTGCAGCTCCCCCCCAGACCCCCCCTTTTTCTTACCTGAGTCCAATTGTTCCAGTGACGAGCATGAGCACAACAGCTCCAGCTGCTTTTTTGGGGTCCTCATTGGACAGATTGATAGGAGTAGGAGCCATTGGCTCCTGCTGCTGTCAATCAAATCCAGTGATACAGGAGCCGGGGGGCGGGGCTGAGCCCTGCTGTCTGTGTCAATGGATGCAGCAACAGGACTCAGGAGCGTGCCCACATGAGTGCCCCCTTGGAAAGCGGCTCTCCGAGGGGGCACTCAAGAAGAGGAGGAGCCAGGAGCGCTGTGGGGGGACCCCAGAAAAGGAGGATCGGGGCCACTCTGTGCAAAACCCTTGCACAAAGGAGTTAAGTATAACATGTTTGTTAGTTTAAAAAAAAAAACCTTTGCAATCACTGTAACAGGAGTCCCTTTGGGCATAGGGTGACTGAGGAAATATATCTTGGACTACCTAAAATGGGATAGTAATATTAATCCACAATATTCCCCAGGATATCTGTAAAGAATTATTTACTGTGTGTTTGATTCTGAATTCAACATGTTAGTTGAAAGATGTTAATGTCATCACCTCCAACCACCTGTATGCCTGTTGTAATCTTAATGAATCCAGACTAGCTTCTAAAGACCTTTTCATTGTTTGTGGTGATGTGGATTGGAGCTTGGTAGACAGTCTGGCTGCCTATTATGGGATGTTTAAGTGTCTTGCTATGAGGAAAGGGGAGGGGGAATCACTCCAGCAACCCCTCCTGCTAAGACTGTTTACTGAAGGAGAAGTTTGAACACACCTGACCTGTATCACCATTGTCATTGGACAGTTTAACCACTTAAGCCCCGGACCATTTGGTAGCTAAAGGACCAGAGGTGAATTCAGAATTTTGCACTGCGCTGCTTTAACTGTAAATTGTGCGGACATGCAATGTTGTACCCAAACGAAATTTGCGTCCTTTTCTTCCCACAAATAGAGCTTTCTTTTAATGGTATTTGATTGCCTCTGCGATTTTTATTTTTTGCGATATAAACGGAAAAAACCGAAAATTTTGAAAAAAAATGATATTTTCTACTTTTTGTTATAAGAAAAATCGAATAAACTCAATTTTAGTCATACATTTAGGCCAAAATGTATTCAGCCACATGTCTTTAGTAAAAAAAATGTCAATAAGCGTATATTTATCGGTTTGCGCAAAAGTTATAGCGTTTACAAACTAGGGTACATTTTCTGGAATTTACACAGCTTTTAATTTATGACTGCCTATCTCATTTCTTGAGGTGCTAAAATGACAGGGCAGTACAAAACCCCCCCAAATGACCCCATTTTAGAAAGTAGACACCCCAAGGAAATTGCTGAGAGGCATGTTGAGCCCATTGAATATTTTTTTTTGTCCCAAGTGATTGAATAATGACAAAAAAAATAAATAATAATTACAAAAAGTTGTCACTAAATGATATATTGCTCACACATGCCATGGTTATATGTGGAATTGCACCCCAAAATACATTCTGCTGCTTCTCCTGAGTACGGGGATATCACATGTGTGGGACTTTTTAGGAGCCTAGCCACGTACGGGACCCCGGAAACCAAGCACCGCCTTCAGGATTTCTAAGGGCGCAAATTTTTGATTTCACTCCTCACTACCTATCACAGTTTTGAAGGCCATAAAATGCCAAAATAGCACAAAACCCCCCAAATGACCCCATTTTAGAAAGTAGACACCCCAAGGAAATTGCTGAGAGGCCTGTTGAGCCCATTGAAATTTTTTTTTTGGCCCAAGTGATTGAATAAGGACAAAAAAAAAAAAATTACAAAAAGTTGTCACTAAATGATATATTGCTCACACATGCCATGGTTATATGTGGAATTGCACCCCAAAATACATTCTGCTGCTTCTCCTGAGTACGGGGATACCACATGTGTGGGACTTTTTAGGAGCCTAGCCACGTACGGGACCCCGGAAACCAAGCACCGCCTCCAGGATTTCTAAGGGCGCAAATTTTTGATTTCACTCCTCACTACCTATCACAGTTTTGAAGGCCATAAAATGCCAAAATAGCACATAACCCCCCCAAATGACCCCATTTTGGAAAGTAGACACCCCAAGCTGTTTGCTGAGAGGCATGGTGAGTATTTTACAGCTCTCATTTGTTTTTGAAAATGAAGAAAGAACATTTATTTATTTTTTTATTTATTTTTTTCAATTTTCAAAACTTTGTGACAAAAAGCGAGATCTGCAAAATACTCACAATACCTCTCAGCAAATAGCTTGGGGTGTCTACTTTCCAAAATTGGGTCATTTGGGGGGGTTTTGTGCCATCTGGGCATTCCATGGCCTCCGAAACTGTGATAGGCAGTGAGAAGTGAAATCAAAAATTGACACCCTTAGAAAGCCTGAAGGCGGTGATTGGTTTTTGGGGTCCCGTACGCGGCTAGGCTCCCAAAAAGTCTCACACATGTGGTATCCCCGTACTCAGGAGAAGCAACAGAATGTATTTTGGGGTGTAATTCCACATATGCCCATGGCATGTTTGAGCAATATATCATTTAGTGACAACTTTGTGCAAAAAAAAATAAAAAAAATTGTATTTTTTCCGCAACTTGTGTCAACATATAAAATATTCCATGGACTCGACATGCCTCTCAGTATATAGCTTGGGGTGTCTACTTTCCAAAATGGGGTCATTTGGGGGGGTTTTGAACTGTTCTGGCATTTTATACACAACATTAGGAAGCTTACATCCACTCTTCTAACCACTTGAAGACAAAGCCCTTTTTGACACTTTTTGTTTACATGAAAACATATTTCTTTTTGCAAGAAAATTATGTTGAACCCCCAAACATTATATATATTTTTAAAGCAAAGGCCCTACAGAATAAAATGGTGGGTGTTGCATTTTTTTTTTCTACACAGTATTTGCGCAGCGATTTTTCAAACGCATTTTTTTGGGAAAAAATACACTTTTTTTTAATTTTAATGCACTAAAACACACTATATTTCCCAAATGTTTGATGAAATAAAAAAGATGATCTTAGGCCGAGTACATAGATACCAAACACGACATGCTTTAAAATTTCGCACAAACGCGCATTGGCGACAAACTACATACATTTTTAAAAGCCTTTAAAAGCATTTACAGGTTACCCCGTTAGATTTACAGAGGAGGTCTACTGCTAAAATTACTGCACTCGATCTGACCTTCGCGGTGATACCTCACATGCATGGTGCAATTGCTGTTTACATATGACGCCAGACCGACGCTTGCGTTCGCCATTGGGCAAGAGCAGGGCAGGACAGGGGTGCTTTTTTTTTTTTTTTTTTTTTTTATTATTAATTTTGCTTTTTTATTTTATTTTTAAACTGTTGCTTCCATATTTATTTATTTTTATCACTTTTATTGTTATCTCAGGGAATGTAAATATCCCCTATGATAGCAATAGGTAATGACAGGTACTCTTTTTTGAAAAAACTGGGGTCTATTGGACCCTAGATCTTTCCTCTGCCCTCAAAGCATCTGACCACACCAAGATCGGTGTGATAAAATGCTTTCCCAATTTCCCAATGGCGCTTTTTATATCCGGGGGGGACATTCCCTCCCACTGCTTGTAAAAGCAGTCCAGAGGCTAATTAGCCACTAGGATTGCTTTTACATGAAAGCCGGCCGCTGGCTGAAAAGAATGATACCAAGATGATACCTAAACCCGCAGGCATCATTCTGGTATAAACATTCAAAGTCCAGCAACATACCAGTACGTTGCTGGTCCTTGTTGGACATGTATTGTAATCTTTTTTTTCATGCAGCCTGTTGGCTGAACGAAAATAAGATTGATCGGTGGGTATGCCCACCATTAGAATACCGCCCTTCATCCACCCACTTCTAATGATGGGCATACATGCACCATTTATATATGCCGAAGCATGGGGGCATCTTCTCGCAAAAGTTATGCCGCGTACACATGGTCAGACTTTTCCACGGGCAAGCCTCCGTCGGAATTTCGACCGTATATACGCGGCATTAGGAGCAAAATCGCTCCTCCGCCCCTGCTGCCCCAATGCTTCGGCATATATGCTTTTTTTTTTTAACTGTGGTGGTGAAATCACCTCCTACAGCACTGGAGTCGCAGGGATCAGGCCTGTCTCTGCGAACGCTCCAGTTATGTGTGTTGTGTTTTGCAAGTGACAGTGATCGATCGATACTGCACTTCGGTGGCCTGGGCTGGACGGAGGGGCAAAACGCAGGTGCTAGCAGGTATCTGGGCTGATCCCGCTAACAGTGCGTTTTTGGGAACCCTAAACTGCTGGGGACGCTAGTATAGATCTGATCAGATCAGATATTGAGCTGATCAGATACTATACCACTAAGGGGGGTGTATGCTTCACGTGTGGGTGTTAGCGCTACTGGCACTAACCTGACGCTGCCTGGGGTGTGACGCAGACCCTCTCTGACGCTAAAACCTAATTGATATCACCCGCCGGGAGATCAGGGGGTTAAACCTTTATTGGGTTATATACGGCGGGTGCCCTGACACTATAAAAAGCAAACTAAATAACCAGCATCACCCGTAACACTTACATGATGATCACTGGTGAAAGGGTTAACTAGGGGCAATTAGGGGGTTAAAACCTTTATTAGGTAATATATGGGGGTACCTGACGCTATATAAAAACCTGACGGCGAACCTAAAAAAAAATTACTGGCTACCTATCGGCATCACCGACACTAAGACAACGATCATAAAAACGATTGCTTAGCGACAGTGGTGATAGGGGGTGAAAGGGTTACCTGGGGGGCGATCAGGGGGTTAAACCTTTATTAGATAATATATGGGGGTACCTGACGCTATAAAAACCTGCGGCGAACCTAAAAAAAATTACTGGCTACCGATCAGCATCACCGACGCTAAGACATCGATCAGAAAAATGATCGCATAGTGACGGCGGTGCTAGGGGGTGAAAGGGTTACCTGGGGGGTGATCAAGGGGGTTAAACCTTTATTAGGTAATATATGGGGGTACCCGACGCTATAAAAACCTGCGGCGAACCTAAAAAAAATTACTGGCTACCGATCAGCATCGCCGACGCTAAGACATCGATCAGAAAAATTATCGCTTAGTGACAGGGGTGATAGGGGGTGAAAGGGTTACCTGGGGGGTGATCAAGGGGGTTAAACCTTCATTAGGTAATATATGGGGGTACCCGACGCTATAAAAACCTGCGGCGAACCTAAAAAAAATTACTGGCTACCGATCAGCATCACCGACGCTAAGACATCGATCAGAAAAATGATTGCTTAGCGACGGCGGTGCTAGGGGGTGAAAGGGTTATCTGGGGGGTGATCAGGGGGTTAAACCTTTATTAGGGGGGGTTAGGGGGCTACACTGGACCTAAAACTAAATGTAGTGACACTTTTACAGTCACAAATGTCACTGATTGCAGTGATCACTAAATAAATGGTCACTGCAATCAGTGACACTGTGACTGGGGGGTGATCTGGGGGTGTCTGGGGGGGCCTGGGGGGCGATTTATGTGCCTATGTGTCCTGGTGTCAGTGTGCTGTTTTGTGTACTAACCTGCATCTTCTCCTGTACGGCGCTCGGTATATGTGAGCGCCGCAGGAGAGATGACATCACTTCCTCCTTCCTGGCAGGCAGGGGAAGCTCTCTCATTCGCCGGGAGCGATCGAGAGGGGGTGGCCGGAATCGAACGGCCGTCCCCTCATGCCGGATCGCTCCCGAAGGTAAAACGACCACCCACTGTAAAGAAGGGGGGTCTGATCGGACCCCCCAAATATACAAAGGCAATCACGTACATATACGTGATTCTGCCTGTCGGTGCCATTCTGCCGACGTATATTTACAGTGGGCGGTCGTTAAGTGGTTAACCCGCCCTGTTTCCCAAGGATGAAAGGGAAGTGTTTTGAAGAGAAGTGTGTTACCATGGGCTTGCAATAAAGATTCATTCCCTGTTTGAACCTCATACAGAACGTTTGTCTCGTATCTGGCGGAGAATTATTCCTATGGGTTTTGGTCGCCTGACTGGGGAGTGTCAGTAGTTGCCTTGTGTTCGGAAAGGGAATATCCTAAACAGCGTTAACCCCTTTCATACTTGGGGTGCCGTTACAATCACTTTAAGTTAAAAATAAATGCAATTTTAGGTATAAAGTGTCAATATTCACTCTATAAGATGCAGAGTTATTTTCCCCCATATTTTTGGGGGAAAAAGTGTGTCTTATGGAGCGAAAAATACGTAAGTACTTGCTGCTCACAGCAGCATCTGTCTCTGTTCCTCTGAACTTGGAAGAGGAAGGAAGCTCTGTACTGGGGGGTATTGACAGGAGAGCTCTGTACTGAGGGGGTATTGGGGGGAGAGCTCTGTACTGGGGGGAGGGTTAACTCTGTACTTGGGGTGTTGGAGGGAGAGATCTGTACTGGGGAAAGTCTAGGGGGAGCTCTGTACTGGGGGAGGTTGGTAGGGAGCACTGTATTGGGGGTGTTTAGGGGGAAGGTCATTTTTGGTTGTACACTGGCCTGTTTTACCCACTCCTGAGCCTTGTGCACTGTGCAATACGCAGTTCCGAGCCCTTCACTCTTTGTGTTACACACTCCTGAGCCTTGTGCTCTGTCTGATACGCAGTTCCAAGCCCTTCACTCTTTGTGTTACACACTCCTGAGCTATGTACCTTGGGTATTACATACCCCTGAGCCCTGCACTCTGGTCATTAATTATTATGAGACCCGTACTTTGGGCTATACGAAATCCTAAGTCCTGCACTCTGTGCCTTATATATATTCCTGAATATTGTATACTGTTAATATATACAAACACACCTTGTTTTAGATTGGAATGATCAGGTAATGACAACTATAAGAACAATAACTACACAGCCTAAAGCCCTATCTAACTTTTGCTTTAAAAATGCACATAATTATGTAACAAAAATAATTCCTGCCCGAATACCTATCCTCAACAATACACATTCTTTAGCTTGGACCCATCCCGGAGCAGAAAACAAGTAAATAACACTAAAAGTTGGTGTAAAAACAGGCATAATTTAAACGCCTGGTATAAACACCTGTATAAAATTTGTCAATCTATAGGAATGTCTTTCACCTTTTTCAAAAATCTAATTTCACCACTGGATCAATTGAAATTTTTGATCTAGATGAGGCTTTGTCATAAAAAGTAATTCATACATTTTCTAGGAATGTTTCCCTAGGCCAGTGATGGCAAACCTTGGCACCCCAGATGTTTTGGAACTACATTTCCCATGATTCTCAAGTACACTGCAGAGTGCATGAGTATCATGGGAAATGTAGTTCCAAAACATCTGGGGTGCCAAGGTTGGCCATCATTGCCCTAGGCCAAGACCCCAGTGCATTTAGTGATAGAATAGGAGGCTGTCAGAGGCGTTGTGTTCTAGCTTCCTTGTGTCACATTATTTCCTTTGTAGAATTCAGGACTATTACGGTATGTTTCTTCTAAACCTGAGAGGGAATTTTGCTGACATCATTTAGTGGTATGACAAGGTAAATCCTAAATATTTACCCGAGAGTCAGTAGTACTGATAACATGTCAAATTTAAAAATGAGAATAAAGACTTTGTAATTGAGTAACTTTCATGTAAGTGAACCTGTATTAAAATCTAAAACCCAGTCATTTACGGGGTGAAGTAATATTCATTTTTTTAATTTAATTTCTTTGGATGTTTGAAGTGAACACAGTTTAAATTTAGCAAGGATGGAGGTGACTTTTTTTAGTGAATCAAACCCATGGCAGGACAATTCAAACACAGCCCCAATACTGTATGGTTTACCAATAACACTATGATAAATAAAAATGTTCAAACACCAGCAGACTGGTAGGTTCAACTATATGCCCTTTCCTTTGCATCAGCAGGTTCCTTGTTAGCACATGTGCATACATCACACATAATTGGCTCCCAATACTCCCCCTTCCAGTATATAATTATACTATACAGGGGATTGCTACAGGCAGACACCAATCCAAATCCACATACATATCAAAGAAAATACATATAGCTATTTATAATGATATTGATATTAACAACAACCCCAAAGATAAACACACTACTATTTTGAGTCATTTTATAGCTAATAGTGCTTATAATTCTGTTAGCTGTATCATTATTACTATTACTTCAGTTATCATGTATGACTCATGTGTGAATGACAAACCTGAAACTTGTTACGGTTCCTGTACATTTGTCTCAGTGAGAAGGTCAAAACAGTAATAGAGAGACTTGTCGGAAAGGATAAACTTTCATTGCGATAATCACATATTTTTTTTCTTGGCTTTACGCCATAAACATACTAGTGTTTTCTTCTGGCTTGCCTAAAAATAAAGAAGAACATGTATCATAATTACGTAATATTTTACTTTCGTTCATTTAAAAGAGGAAGAAGAAAATTCCTGAGAACAGTCACAAGATTCCAGCTCAGTAAGCAGCTGAAATTGTGTAAGTGACTCATGTTTGCCAAGTATTCCATTTGCTGATAAAGTGCGTACAATAACAATGTATTCACACAACATCCTCCTGCATTCTGAGTATGACATCTTGTCAATCATGTAAAGTGTTGAATCAATCGAGCAATATAAAGGCTGATTAAAAGCTGTGATTTTTTATTTTTTTGCACTATTAGTAACATGATGGAAAAAAATGGGAAATAAAACTATTTACAAGAAAAAAAAAAAAATAGCATTTTTGTTACATGCAGTAAATGAATCAAGTATAATGTAGTTGCTTTTGATTTTGTAACAGTAAAGTGTTACTGAAATTTTCCAACTTCTTACATACCCAGTTGATACAGAGCTGACATTAAAGACTCGCAGAATGGCATACAGATACATTTTAGCAATAGGATAAAGTTATACAAAGAGCAATACCATATTTTTCACATATAACAAGCTTGAGGAGTTTTTCATAGGCATTTTACATATAGAGGTTGTGACAGCAGGAAGGTAAAGTCACCTGGTTGCATCCAGGGGGGTAGATATATTTCGCCCAGATTCAGGCTTTACGCCGATTTATACAGCTAGGTGGAGAGTTGTATAAGCCCAGCTGAGACTAGTGGGCTCATTGATGACTCATACCTCTAGGGAGAGGGCTGGGCGTCGTGCAGACAGGGAGTTGATGAGTCCAGCTGAACCTTGTCAGCTCATTTAGGCCTCTATAAGAAAGCCCAGATTCATTAGATGTTAGCTCATGCCTGGAAGCAGACCTGTGTGGACTGTCTAGGGAGAGTGAACCCCTGTGCGGTGAGAGAAAGCCTGTGTGGCTATATTTTGCTTGGACATTTAAAACCAGGGACTAGGACAGCACTGGGCTGATCCCAGTCGTTAGTTAGGAAACCTGTAAGTTTAGTCAGAGGTCAAGTTGACCAGGATTTATTTTGTGTTTGTTTTTTTTGCCTTGCTGTGTTTTTGTCACTGTAAATAGAAAATAAACCGCACCTTTTTTTGATTTTGAAAACCACAACCTCCGTCTGCTGGGCCTGTTTTTGGGTGGGGAGCCCATCCCGGGGGTCACACATACCCGCTGCCGAGCTAGCCCCCTCACAGTTGGTGGAGAATGCGGGCAGTTTTTTTTTAAGCCAGCATGGAGGAGATACTGAAACAGCTGGCTCTAGCAAATGCCAATCAACAGCAGACAAATGCAGGTTTGCAAAGGAGCCTTGCAGCCCAGCAGCAAGCTCATCAACAGAGCCTTGCAACTTTACAACAGAGTCTGGAGGCTCAGCAACAAGCCCAACAGCAATCTGAGGCCCGCTTCATAGACCTGTTGCAGAAGCAAGAGCAGAGACTACAACAACAGATGGAAGCAGTAATGCAGCAACGTCCGCAGACCGGTGAGGAAAGCCGTCCCACTAATACCGCGTCCTTTGGGGTGAGTCGTTTATTGACAAAAATGACTGGAGAGGATGATCCAGAGGTATTTTTGACCACATTTGAAAGGACCGCTGAAAGAGAAAAGTGGCCTGAGGAGCAGTGGGCTGGACTGGTGGCTCCTCTGTTAACGGGTGAATCGCAGAAAGCTTACTATGACCTAGAGCCTGACCAAGCAAAAGACTATGTGATGCTAAAAGCTGAAATATTGGCAAGGCTGGGTGTCACCCTGGCTGTCCGGGCTCAGCGTGTGCATAACTGGACTTTCCAGCTTGGAAAACCCCCCAGGTCTCAAATGTATGATCTCATTCACCTGAGCAGAAAGTGGCTACAGCCAGAGACTTTGTCCGCACCAAAGATTGTGGAACGTGTTGTAATGGATCGGTTTTTGAGAGCTCTTCCTACTGCCATCCAAAAGTGGGTAAGCCATGGAGACCCAGAGACGGCCGATGGTCTTGTGGATCGTGTGGAGAAATACTTGGCTACAGAGAACCTGACGGCCTCTTCCAGAGACACTCGGACTTTCCACCCTAAGACCAGACCATCCCCAGGGGCGGATAAGATGATTCCAAGGGGTAAGGGTGGAGAGAGTGAGAGGGTGGGAGCTCTACCCCAAGTTTGGCGAGAACAGCCTGGGAAATCAGCGGCTCAAGAGGCGGCAAGAAGGATCATTTGCTACCGCTGCCGGCAAGCGGGACATATTGCAGCAAATTGCCCGGTTTTGGAGGAACCCATGCAGTGTGACTTTCTGACGGGCAGACGTCAGTCGCTGTGTGCGACAGTCGCATGCACTGCCATTCGGGGAACTGAGAAACATTTATGCAAAATGTGTATTAATGGTAGAAATGTTGTGGTATTGCTGGATTCAGGTAGCCTTGTGACCCTGATAAAGGCTGAGTTAGTTAAAACAGAGGTCTCTGGGAATAGCAAGGTAGCCGTTATTTGTGTGCATGGGGACACCCGAGAGTATCCAGTGACTACAGTGTGTTTCGAGACCCCCAAAGGTACCCTTTCTCATCCAGTGGGCTTAGTGTCTCAGTTACCGCATGACGCCATTGTGGGAAGGGATTTTCCGAAGTTCTGGGAACTGTGGGATGATCATGAGCCCCCCACTGGTGCCCCTATGTACCAGGAATATGATAGCCAGAACTCCTCTGAGAGTGGTGAGGACTCTCCCGAATTTCCCTTGTCAGTATTGGCAGGGGAGACTCAAGAAACTGGAGAGGAGCCCACCTCCTCAGACGAAAACCTACCGTCTGTGGAGTTTTCTGATCTTGAGGTTCACAGGGAAAACTTTGCCACAGAACAGTTGAAAGACCCCGCCCTAATAAAGGCACGGGAAAACGTAGTGAAAATAGATGGCGAGTTAGTGAACCCAGATAATACCTGCACTTACCCATACTTCAGCGTAGAGAAGGACCTACTGTATCGGGTGGCAAAAAGGGCAGAAGAAACCGTTGAGCAGCTGGTGGTGCCCAAACCTTACAGGAAGTTGGTGTTGGAGTTGGCCCATGGGCACATTCTTGGAGGTCATCTGGGGACAGAGAAAACCCGAGAGAGGGTATTACAGAGATTCTATTGGCCTGGGGTGATGAAGGACATAGAAAATTATTGTTCCTCCTGCCCTGTGTGTCAGAGGTCGGCCCCGATGCCACACTTCCGTAGCCCGCTGGTCCCTCTACCCATCATTGAGGTCCCGTTTGAGAGAATCGCAATGGATTTGGTAGGTCCTATAATCAAGTCCGCTAGGGGGCACCAGTACATATTGGTTATAATGGACTATGCCACCCGTTATCCAGAAGCGATCCCTCTCAGAAATACCTCGGCCAAAACCATAGCCAAAGAGCTATCTCTTGTTTTTAGCCGGGTGGGTATTTGTAAAGAACTGCTTACGGACCAAGGTACACCCTTTATGTCCCGGGTTATGAAGGAGCTGTGTAAATTGTTCAAAGTGACGCAATTACGTACATCTGTGTATCACCCCCAAACCGATGGGCTGGTTGAAAGATTCAACAAAACCCTAAAACAAATGTTGAAGAAAGTGGTGGATAGGGATGGAAAGGATTGGGACTGTCTACTTCCTTATTTGATGTTTGCTATTAGGGAGGTGCCCCAATCCTCTACGGGATTCTCCCCCTTTGAGTTACTGTATGGGAGACACCCAAGAGGGCTGTTGGATATTGCCAAGGAAACTTGGGAAAGTGAGAGTTCTCCCCACAGGAGTGTGATTGAGCATGTCGCCCTGATGCAAGATCGAATTGCACAGGTAATGCCCATCGTGAAGGAACATTTGGCCCAAGCGCAGTTGGCACAGCAGAGAGTGTACAACCGTGGAGCCAAGACCCGTACCTTTTCCCCGGGGGATAGGATATTGGTACTTGTCCCTACGGTTGAAAGTAAATTCCTTGCCAAATGGCAAGGCCCCTACGAGATAATGGAAAAAGTGAGCGAAGTGAATTACAAGGTCAGACAACCAGGAAGGCGAAAGCCCGAACAGATCTATCACGTTAATCTGTTGAAAGCCTGGAGGGATAGAGAGTCCCTAGTCGCAGACACTTGGTCACCAGCTCAAACTGGTTGCGTGATTCCTGAGGTTGGAATCGCAGCCACCTTGTCACAACCCCAACAACAGGAGGTTAAGGAGTTTGTGCTTCGCAACAAGGAGGTATTCTCTGAGCTGCCGGGACAAACATCTGGGGTAGAGCATGACATTATTACCCCGCCCGGTGAAAGGGTGAAGTTAAAACCCTATCGGATCCCAGAGGCCCGACGGGAGGCAATACGGGAGGAAGTACAGAAAATGCTGAACTTAGGGGTGATAGAGGAGTCCCAAAGTGATTGGTCTAGTCCCATTGTGTTGGTGCCTAAACCGGATGGGAGCTGGCGATTTTGTAACGATTTTCGTCAGTTGAACAAAGTTACAAAATTTGACACCTACCCCATGCCACGTATAGATGAGTTGATCGACCGGCTGGGAACAGCCCGATACATGACGACTCTTGACCTCACAAAAGGGTATTGGCAAATCCCCCTGGCCAAGTCAGCCAAAGAGAAAACCGCATTTGTAACCCCAGACGGGGCGTTCCAATATAAAAGAATGCCGTTCGGGTTACAGAATGCGCCGGCCACATTCCAGCGGAAAATGGACCAGATGCTGAGGCCCCATCGGAAGTATGCTGCGGCTTACCTGGATGACGTAATTGTCCATAGCACAGATTGGGCCTCACATCTGCCAAAAGTGCAAGCAGTCCTGGACTCTGTTCGGGAAGCAGGGTTTACGGCTAACCCCAAGAAGTGTACCATTGGGCAGGAGGAGGCCAAATATCTTGGGTACACCATTGGGAGGGGAGTAATAAAACCCCAACTCAACAAAGTCGAGGCCATCCAGAGTTGGCCACGTCCCAACAGCAAGAAGCAGGTACGAGCCTTTCTGGGAATCGCTGGGTATTATCGGCGATTCATTCCCCACTTTGCTTCTAAGGCTGTGCCCCTAACCAACCTGACGAAGGGGAAAGGGTCGGTCATGATTAAATGGACCCCCGAGGCTGAGGCAGCATTCCAATTCTTGAAACAAGCCTTATGTAGCCAGCCAGTGTTGTACTCACCCGACTTCTCTAAAGACTTTGTCGTACAAAGTGATGCGTCAGATGTGGGGTTAGGAGCAGTATTGTCCCAGGTCTGGAACGGGGAAGAGCACCCAGTCATTTACCTCAGCAGGAAGTTGAAGTCCCATGAGGTAAATTACGCCACCGTTGAAAAGGAGTGTTTAGCGGTGAAGTGGGCTCTAGATTCCCTTCGGTACTACCTGCTAGGTAGGCACTTTGACATGGTTACGGATCACGCTCCGTTAAAGTGGATGGCTCAAAACAAGGAAACAAATAGAAGAGTGAATAGGTGGTTCCTGGCCCTCCAGGAATTCAACTTCACAGTAAAGCATCGCCCTGGCGTTCAAATGGGGAATGTGGATGCTTTGTCTTGAGTACATGAATGCCTGATTGCTGGTGTTCCAACCCCGAGGTTAAAACAAGAGGGGGGGGTATGTGACAGCAGGAAGGTAAAGTCACCTGGTTGCATCCAGGGGGGTAGATATATTTCGCCCAGATTCAGGCTTTACGCCGATTTATACAGCTAGGTGGAGAGTTGTATAAGCCCAGCTGAGACTAGTGGGCTCATTGATGACTCATACCTCTAGGGAGAGGGCTGGGCGTCGTGCAGACAGGGAGTTGATGAGTCCAGCTGAACCTTGTCAGCTCATTTAGGCCTCTATAAGAAAGCCCAGATTCATTAGATGTTAGCTCATGCCTGGAAGCAGACCTGTGTGGACTGTCTAGGGAGAGTGAACCCCTGTGCGGTGAGAGAAAGCCTGTGTGGCTATATTTTGCTTGGACATTTAAAACCAGGGACTAGGACAGCACTGGGCTGATCCCAGTCGTTAGTTAGGAAACCTGTAAGTTTAGTCAGAGGTCAAGTTGACCAGGATTTATTTTGTGTTTGTTTTTTTTGCCTTGCTGTGTTTTTGTCACTGTAAATAGAAAATAAACCGCACCTTTTTTTGATTTTGAAAACCACAACCTCCGTCTGCTGGGCCTGTTTTTGGGTGGGGAGCCCATCCCGGGGGTCACACATACCCGCTGCCGAGCTAGCCCCCTCACAAGGTATAAAGCTCTGTATAGAAGCCTACAATATTATGCCATACAAAGGGAAGGGGCAAAGTTAGAAATTCATGGGGAGCTATTCAGCAGGTTGCATGTCAGACAGCCAGACAAATTTCCAAATTTAGGACATTTGAGGCTAAGGTAGGTGCATTTATACAAAGGAATAAAAAAAAAGGAATAAGGAACAACAAAGCAATAATCAATTGACAATTGACTTCCATCATGAGAAAGTAGGAGGCTGCCCTTCATTTTTTTTTCATCTCCAGACATCCATAAGGCTATAAATGTTGGCTCTGGGAGTTAGTCTATCCCACTGACGGCAGGGGACCAGGTTAAAATCTCTGAAAAATAAGCTGTGGGATACTGAGTCGCTAGGGTCAAAAACTTGTGGAGTAATTGGGTATTGGCAAGCGCAGGAAGATTAGAGACACACGACAACAAGTAAAACACTCTGTATCTTAACATGCATCGTGATATATTTCCCGTTTGGGTCCAGCTTAAAATCCAATAACTAACAAGACAATGATTTTTGGATTAGCACACTCACACCCCTTGCTTAAAGGATCACTAAAGAAATAAAAAAATAATAAAAAAATAACAAACATGTTATACTTACCTCCGTTGTGCAGCTCGTTTTGCACAGAGTGGCCCCGAGCCACGTCTTCTGGGGTCCCTCGGCTCCTCCCCACAATCACTCACCACCTATATGCGAGCGAGCGAGCATGGTGGTGAGTGATTGCGGGCGCGCTCCAGTGATACAGCCAGCGGCTATTGCCAATGGCTGCGCTGCTTTCAATCCATCCACTGTAACCAATCAACGGCCAGGCTGAGCGGCGAAGAGGATGTCGGGGGTGAGCGCGGGACTTTTGAGGGGTCAGGTAAGCTAAACGGGGGGCTAGGGGGAGCCGGTATTGTCGGATGTTTTTTCACCTTAATGCATGGAATGCATTAAGGTGAAAAAACTTTTACCTTTACAACCCCTTTAATTGGAGTAGGTGGCATTGTAGTAATGGCCCACTCTTGCTCTTTTTTTGGGCTCAAGATTTTGCTGTCAGTAAGGTGAGTTTCATGCAACATGCAGATGTGTGTTGTGGAAAAATATCAGCCACACTCCAAACTTAACTCCTCTTGCTGTACTGTATATTGATTGTCAGGGAGTGACTGCATACAACAGTGTCCCAACCCAACGAAAAACTTTCTGTGATGCATTTCGCCACTCCTGGCTTGCTCACAAGGATAGGGGAAGTGCAGATGTGTGGGTTACACTTGAATAGGTATTGAAGTACTAGTATGCACTTTGTTTTGGCATTGAAGTGTAGCACCCCCTTGTGTATATAGTTGGGAGAAGTTAGACTAATTTAGTTGGATTTCCCTTTTTTTCTGTGAAGTCATTTTTTTTTAACAATAGATTCTGTGAAGTCAGTTTAATTGAGGTCAAGTATAGTTCAGTGTAGTTTAGCTGGCAAGTTCTGCTGGCTTAGTCTCTGTCACCTAGCTTCTGGAAGCTTCCAGTAAATTTCAGAACTTAGTGGGTGGGGGTATGGAGATGAGAGCCTGAATATTCTAGGGATCTCTGCCAATCCTTGGGTAAGGATGGCCCAGAAGGTGGGGAGATGGCCTTTAAATATTGTAGAGACTTGCCATATAGGGAGAGATTCCAGAATCCAGAGGCTTTGAGGGGACACCTATGCTGGGGGGTGCTTCCAGTCAGAAGGTGCCAGAGAGAGAGAGAGAGAGAGAGAGGAAGAGAGGAAGAGAAGGAAGTAAGCTGAGAGGAACCCTCGCCGCTTCGGTCCAGCCAGGCTTGACTGAGACATCCTGGAAGCACATGGAACCTGTTTAGCAGGAGACTGATCAGAAGTTACTATCTGTCACGATCAGGCGTCGGGCTTGAAGACCAGTTGCTATAGCAGTTGCAGGACAGGTATAAAGGCAGTCACTTCTGGCAGATGACACAGGCTCACCTGAGGTGCGGAGTCTAAGTACTAGCTGGTTTTCCCCAGAGCTCCGGGTGGTGGAGATGGATTTGACTGCAAGCTAGTACCAGGTCGCGGTCCTCAGGTTTGCCCCACCAGGGTGTGAGCAGGCCGGGGTCCAGTGGCGGATCAGCAGATGAGGATTAAACAGCAGCGTGGTCAGTAACAAGCCAAAAGGTCAATCACGAATGGTTGCAGGTTGGGATCAGGCAGCAGAGTAGTCAAAGAACAAGCCAAGGGTCAATCACGAGTGGTAGCAAAATACAGAAGGCAGCAGGGATGTCAAGAGCTAGGCACTGGCTGAGAAGGCACAATAACCTGGCAAAGAGGAAGTGCTGAGACAAGGCTTATATAGGAAGTTCATGGGAGGAGCAAGGAGTTCAAGGTTCATCGGTAATCAAGACTCAAGGCAGGGTTGTCCATTGGATCAGATAGGTTTGTCCAGCAGATCAGGCAGGGAGCTGTCCAGCATCCCAGATAGCTCAGTGGGAAGAGTAAACGGCAGACACCGACGAGGTCCCAGGTTCAAGCCCAGGTCCTGACAGCACTCCCCTCCTCTCAGGACATCCTCTGGACGTCTCAGGGCTGGGTTTGTGAGGAAACCTCTGGTGGAATTCTCTTGTCAATCTAGGGCAGGGATATGCAATTAGCGGACCTCCAGCTGTTGCCAAACTACACGTCCCATGAGGCATAGCGAGACTCTGACAGCAGCAAGCATGACACCCAGAGACAGAGGCATGATGGGACTTGTAGTTTTGTAACAGCTGGAGGTCCGCTAATTGCATATCCCTGATCTAGGGGCATGAACGTTCTCCTCAGGCTCCCAAGAATTTTCTTCTGGCCCATATCCTTCCCATTGGACCAGATATTGTAGTTTGTTTCTAAATATCCTGGAATCAAGAATTTTCTCCACCACAAATTCTACTTCACCCTGTACCTCAACAGGTGGAGGAGGTGGAAGAATTCTTCCAGAAAAGGGATTTTCATTAAATTGTTGTAATGACATGTGAAAAACAGGGTGAATTTTCATACTATCAGGAAGTTTTAAGCGAAAGGTAACTGGATTGATTTGAGCAGAAATCTTGAATGGTCCTACAAACTTCTGGCCCAGCTTTGCAGACGGAGCATGGACCTTCAAATTTTTGGTTGATAACCAAACTTTGTCACCCACATGAAATGTAGGAAGTGATCTGCGATGTCTATCAGCAGCCTTCTTGTAACATTCCTGAGCCTCCTTCAAAGTTTCGATCAATTTTTCACGAATCTCCTGCAATGTAGTTAATCTGTTGGTAACAGAAGGAATTGGAGTTGAGATAGGGAGATCAGGAATAAAAACGGGATGATACCCGTTGTTTAAATAAAAAGGACTTTGAGAAGTGGAGCTATGTTTAGAATTGTTAGATGCAAACTCTGCTGTAGGAAGATAATCCACCCAGTCATCCTGAAGATAACTGACAAAACATCGAAGGTACTGCTCTAAGGTTTGATTGGTCCTCTCAGTCTGACCATTAGACTGGGGATGAAAAGCAGAAGACAGATTAACTGTTACACCTAAGGCTGAACAAAAGTTTTTCCAAAATTTTGAAGTAAACTGTACTCCTCTGTCAGACTCCACATCGTCAGGAATTCCACGTAGTTTAAATACTTCTCGAAGCATTAACTCAGCAGTTTGTTCAGCTGAAGGTACCCCCTTAACAGGTATAAAATGAGCCATTTTAGTGAGACGGTCAACAACAACCAAAATAGTGCTCATTTCTCTTGAGGGAGATAAATCTACCACAAAGTCCATAGAAATTGATCCCCATGGTCTTGATGGAACAGGGAGTGGCTGGAGCAACCCCAAAGGAGAAGCCCGGGGAGTCTTACTGCGTGTACAGGTCAGGCATGAGGCCACATAGTGTTTGACGTCTTTCTTATAGCTGGGCCACCAAAATGAACGTGACAAGAGCTCTTCTGTTTTGGAAATCCCAAAATGCCCAGCAAGTTTTGAGTCATGAACCAACCTGAGGGCTTCAGTCCGAGCAGATTCAGGTACATAGAGACTATGTGCATGAGTCCAAAAGCCATTCTTGTACACAAGGTTAATATCCGCAGGTGGATGATTGAGAAGAGGGTCATTTTCATACCCCTCCTTTAGGACACTCAAGAATGTCTTGAAACCCATGGCCCCTATGAAGTTCTTTTGAGGCAGAATCATACATTCAGGGTTGTCTTCCTGGCATGGTTCAGTCAACATTCTTGATAATGCATCGGCCTTACCATTCCTTGACCCAGGTCGATACGAGATGATAAAATTAAACCGGGAAAAGAACAGTGACCAACGTGCTTGTCTAGAAGACATCCTCTTGGCAGAGCGAATGAATTCTAGATTTTTATGATCAGTGAGAACAGTTACTGGATGCTTAGCCCCTTCCAGCAGATGCCTCCATTCAGAAAAGGCTTCCTTAATTGCCAGCAATTCCTTATTCCCGATGTCATAATTTCTTTCGGCTGATGACATTAAGCAAGAGAAATACGCACAAGGATGAAGCTGCATCTTTTCTCCTTTTCGCTGAGAAAGGATACCTCCCACAGCAGAGTCTGAGGCATCCACTTCCACTATAAAAGGAACTTCAGGATCAGGATGTACCAATATTGGTGCAGAAGTGAAAAGAGTCTTTAGCTTAATAAAAGCAGTCTGTGCCTCAGCTGACCACACAAAGGGCATCCCTTTCTTTGTCAGCTGTGTAATTGGTGCTATCACTTTAGAGAAATTTCTTATGAATTTTCTGTAGAAGTTGGCAAAACCAACAAATCGTTGTATCTCTTTAACATTAATAGGAGCAGGCCAATCCACCACTGCTTTGATCTTCTCAGGATCCATGCTTACTCCTTTAGGAGAACTAATATATCCCAAGAACTGCATCTGGGTTCATTCAAACTCACATTTCTCCAATTTAATATAAAGTTGGTTCTTCCTTAGCCTTTCAAAGACAGTGCAAACATGTTTGCGATGTTCCTCCAGGTTATTTGAAAAGATGAGAATATCATCCAGATAAGCAATCACAAACTGGTCCAATAGGTCTCGAAAAGCATCATTGATGAAGTGTTGGAAAGTGGCAGGGGCGTTGCAGAGGCCAAAAGGCATAACCAGGGACTCAAAATGGCCATATCTGGTTCTAAAGGCGGTTTTCCATTCGTCTCCTTGACGCATGCGGATGCGGTTATATGCCCCCCGTAAGTCTAGTTTTGTGAAGACTTTGTCAGAGCGGAGTCTTTCTAACATTTCAGAAATTAAAGGAAGTGGATAGCGGTTTTTAATAGTGATTTTATTAAGGTCACGGTAGTCAATGCATGGACGCAAGGTGGAATCTTTCTTTGCAACAAAGAACAGGGCTGCCCCTGCAGGAGACGTTGAGGGTCTAATGAAGCCCTTTTCTAAATTCTCATCAATCCATTGCCTGAGAACTTTTAATTCAGGTTCTGAAAGATTGAAAAGGCGACCAAAAGGTATTTCAGCCCCTGGGAGCAGTTCAATCGGACAATCATATGGGCGATGAGGAGGTAACTGATCGGCATTCTTCTTATCACAGACATCCCGGAACTCATGATATTGTGGAGGCAGGTTGTCATATGACTGCGTAGTAACAACATCCACCTGTGATTCCTTGACTGGCAAAGAACTTGTTTGACAAGGTTCTCTACAGAATTCCTCGCAATGGGGGGATGTAAAGTTTATAATCCGTGCTTTCCAGTTGATGGAGGGATTATGGGTGGAAAACCAAGGAATGCCCAGGATGACGGGAAATTTGGGTGATTTAATCAGCTGAAAACTGATGGTCTCATGATGATTAGCCTCAAATTGCAATACCAAAGGGACTGTCTCATGGGTAACAGGTCCTGAAGTTAAGGGTGAACCATCGACCGTCTCCATATCGATAGGAGCAGACTTATTTCTTGTTTGGATATTATTACTGTGGGCAAAGTCTTTGTCCATAAAGTTCCCCCCAGCCCCAGAGTCCAACATAGCAGAGCAAGGAATTTCAATACCATCAAAGATGAGTTTAATAGGGATGATAAAATGGGATAGTACAGAATTGACTTTATTCTCTTCATGAATCAATGGGGAGATCGACTGGGTAATAGAGTTTATTTGTTCAGGCAAAATCACATCAGTCGCCGCAATTGTTCTTCTAACCTTGTTCGGACAATTAACTGCGTAATGCCCAGAGTCCCCGCAATATAAACACAGGTTTTCTGAACGTCTTCTTTCTTTCTCCTGAGTAGAAATGGATCTCTTAATTGCATCAACCTGCATAGGTTCAGCTGTGTCAGAATCTGAAGAAACTCTTGGATCCTTCTGAACAAATTGACTAGCAGAAAAACTTATGCCACCATTGCTTCCAAACATTCCCAGTCTCTCCTTCCTCCTTTCTGTAAGTCTTTGATCAATTTGAATACATAGTTGGATGAAGGCCTCAAGATCATTAGGAGTCTCCACTCTTGCAAGCTCATCTTTTACCTGTTCAGAAAGCCCTTGGCGGTACTGACTTTTTTGCGCTGCTGGGTTCCAAGTGGTATCTGTGATCCAACGTCTGAATTCAGCTGTGTACTCAGCAACAGAACGTTTACCCTGCCGTAAACTATGCAACTTTGCTTCAGCAGTAGCACAGCGATTGGGATCATCAAAAACCTGATTCATCGCAGCCTCAAAAGTCTGGAAACTATTCAGCGTGGCACTGTCTTGTTCTATAAAAGGGGAGGCCCAGGCTAATGCTTCCCCAGTCAGGAGGTTGATAACAAACATTACCTTCTGTTTTTCAGAAGTGAATGCAGCGGGTCACATTTGGAAATATATGCGACACTGGTTAAGAAAACCTCTGTAATGGCGGCGATCTCCATTAAACTTGGGTGGGTGAGGCATATGTGCATTAGCATCATCTCGGGAACGTAGGTCCAGCAATTGTTTTTGCAGGGCATGGATCTCTTCACGTTGCCCTTTCACCACACTTTCCAGTTCGGCAATTTTTTTTTGGTAGGTGACACCAAACTCCTGCAGCTCCGCAATTTGCTGCCTGAAAGGAGCCACAGCATTTGCTATAGTGGCCTCCATGTTTTAGGCCAGGTTATTCTGTCACGATCAGGCGTCGGGCTTGAAGACCAGTTGCTATAGCAGTTGCAGGACAGGTATAAAGGCAGTCACTTCTGGCAGATGACACAGGCTCACCTGAGGTGCGGAGTCTAAGTACTAGCTGGTTTTCCCCAGAGCTCCGGGTGGTGGAGATGGATTTGGCTGCAAGCTAGTACCAGGTCGCGGTCCTCAGGTTTGCCCCACCTGGTGTGAGCAGGCCGGGGTCCAGTGGCGGATCAGCAGATAAGGATTAAACAGCAGCGTGGTCAGTAACAAGCCAAAAGGTCAATCACGAGTGGTTGCAGGTTGGGATCAGGCAGCAGAGTAGTCAAAGAACAAGCCAAGGGTCAATCACGAGTGGTAGCAAAATACAGAAGGCAGCAGGGATGTCAAGAGCTAGGCACTGGCTGAGAAGGCACAATAACCTGGCAAAGAGGAAGTGCTGAGACAAGGCTTATATAGGAAGTTCATGGGAGGAGCAAGGAGTTCAAGGTTCATCGGTAATCAAGACTCAAGGCAGGGTTGTCCATTGGATCAGATAGGTTTGTCCAGCAGATCAGGCAGGAAGCTGTCCAGCATCCCAGATAGCTCAGTGGGAAGAGTAAACGCCAGACACCGACGAGGTCCCAGGTTCAAGCCCAGGTCCTGACGCTATCCCTGCTACAGGACTCTACTTACTGTGTGAATAACCTCTGTTTGTTCATTGCCCACAGCCTATAAGGGAAGGCAGCCAGATGCAATATCAAGCTAGCCATTCAGGAGGGACAGCTTTGGCCAGACCTTCACCCCCTGCTTTGGAAAACTTGCTGTTTAAAGTATCAGTGTTGGATTTTTCTGCCAGACTGTTTGGAAGTTGTTGGCCATAGAACAATTTGGAGCTGGACAAGAAGACAGAATAGCTGCAGTTGTTCTCAAATGTTCCTTTTAAAGTCAGCTCTGTTGTTTCAAGTTTTTTACCCCAAAGCTCTTGGACTGGTTTACTGACTTTGTATGCTTGCCGAAAATGTGTTTTGTCTGGCTGTGCAGAAGAAAGGGGACCCAAAATTCTGTGGCACTTAAAAGAAAAGATAAAAGTCAAAGAGGGAGAAAGAGAAAGGGAAGGAAAGAAAGAAGAACAATGAATGGGAGGGAAGAAAAGTAAAGGGACATGAGATGCAAGGATAAAAGCAAACAAATATACAATAATACCTCGGATTGCGAGTAACGCGGTTAACGAGTGTTTCGCAATCAAAGCTTTTTTTTTTTTAAATCCTTACTCGGTTTGAGAGCATTGTCTCGCAAAACGAGCAGAATTCAAGCCTCTGCGGTGTGCAGTACCACATTTTGCCTGAGGTGCAGGGGCGCCGGTGACATTCAGAGCCGCTCGGATGCACTCAGATGCATTCCCGAGTGTTTCTGAGTTCATCCGAGCGGCTCTGATCGGTTTCCGAGTGTTTTCGAGTGTCTCCGGCGCCCCCCCCACCTCTGGCCACATATGGTACTGCATACCATAGAATTCACTGTGGAACGAATTATCAGAGTTTTAATTGACTTCTATGAGGAAACTCACTTTGATATACGAGTGCTTTGGATTACAAGCATTCTTTTGGAATGAATCATGCTCGTAATCCAAGGTTTCACTGTATAGCAGCCATTCATAGGTAGTCAGCAGTGTGGTCCATATGGATTGGAGAATAAATGTCCTGGTAGCAGGGAGAATCAAAAAATGGGAAAGCAAGAGAGGGACCTCAGTGCATTCCCAGGCATTTAGGAGGACAGTTGCATTAGGAAATGACAGAAGGTTCAGGTGCAAAAGTATGAGCTGGCACCAGAGGATTTCCATTAATCCGTGTTCGGCATCAAAATAAGTATACAGCTCAGTTTTTAGGCACTTGGATCAGTCCTGCAGGATGCAAGAATATACATCCTGCAGGGCTAGGGTAAACTTAAAAGGAAAAAAAATATATAATTAGTTCCCTTTAGCCCAGTGGGAAGCCCAGATTGCATCAAATGAGAAACACAATTTCTGGGTTTTCACAGAGAAATGGGGAAGAACATCAACCTAGACTTTGTATATATAGCTCCCCAGAGGCCCTTATCTTTCATAGAACAAGGTTGCAGTCATGAAGGGGCATGATAGAGCATCTGGGGGCCCAAGTTGCACAGGCATCCTGTGGGCTTGTTCCACTGCTAAGTTGATAGAGATCTGGGCCTCAGGGAGTAGGATCTGAGCCTTCCATTCTCTCAGACAGTCCCAGGATCCACACATTATTCCTCTGATTACAATTCTGCTCCTCCTCCAGTCAGGACTCAAGGGATTTTACTTTAGTCAACAGGGTGATGGTATGGGATGTTTAGATGACCTCTATCCTGCTTATTTGATCCTCTGTGATAGTAATACAGTTGCGTATCTTTTCTAAATATTTCTTTATACAGCCAATGTCCTTCTGGAAATGGTCTGTGTTAGTGATCAGGGCTGCTTGGCAGCTCAGGATGGCCTGCATCTCCATTTTGATATGAGGAGAAGAAGGCTTTCCAGCAATCTCTGCAGAGGGAACATGTTGGGTATTTTTCTATTGTTATCTCTAAAAGGGGTCCTACTCAAGTACCACAACGTTGAGGCTGAAAAAAGCAGAAGCAAGGGATAGGACTGCAGAGAAAATCAAGCCAGGCAGCAAAACTCACCCCTCTTTAGTTGATCATTACTATTATTACTGTAATTCAAATGTTGTGCTTATAGCATCATCCAGCTTACATTAATAGAACATCGCTGTTCATGCCTAAATTATTGGGATTCATTTATCAATTTATGTTTTAATATTATACAGTGCTTATCTGAAATAAAGGCTGAAGAATAAGTCCACTAAACAAGAAGAATTGAAACAATCTGAAACCTTAAAGTGGATGTAAACCTGCATTATTTTTTTTTAATGAAGACTTCTATCTGGTACAGTAGAGGATGTCAATTCATCTGTGCCCAGTCTTGCCATGAAGAGTTAATCCAGCTCTGAGCAATCCTCCTGTCTTTTTTAGTAAGATAAAAAACGACACATAGATAAGTTTGTGTCGTCACATCCCCCGCTGCTGTGACTGACATCTGATTTCTTTTCTCATGCGCAGCATGAGAGAAGAGAGTGTGTTACGATTTCAGCTTCACATCCCTCCTCTTTTGTTCTTCAGCTCTCCCAGGATTTGCTGCTCCACAACTCAGCATAATTGGGCATGCTGAAGTCATGTGGTGCCTTTCCTGAGTTTTGAGTGGATGTTACTCATCATGGGGCGTGATCCTCGAGATCAGCAGAAGATTAGTGTGACTGAGGAGGATATTCATGGTGCAGTCAGCTCCCAGAGCCAGCAGAAAGAGTAGGAGAGTGTAGAGGTGGGCGGGGAGTCTTGTGACATCACGACTCCACCCAGGAAGCTCCGGCAAAGCCACCCAAGATTCCAGAGTTTTCTGGAGTTCCTACTGCTGAAGGGGGTGACATTTGCAAGGTAGGGATACATGCAGGAGGTTTGCATGTATATACACATTAATACTGTGCCATTAGTTTATACTGGGTGAGTGGTGGGTTTACATCCACTTTAAAGTTAACTAATTAAATACTGTACCCTTTTTTTCACAAAATTTCCATACAGGCTAGTCAACAATATGTTTTATGGATGGAAAGGATCAGAAACATTCTTCATATAATTACAAAATACAGAGACAATGCTGGAAACGCTGGCTCTGTAAACAAACCCTGGCTCTGTAAACAAACCCTATAATGCTATCATTGGACAGTGGATAGGCAACGCTTAACAGGAACGTGGTAACAGAGGAAAACCAGAATCAGAGGAGCAGACTGAAGAGAACTTTCTGGTAATATGAAAGGCCATAGTAAACAATTTGTGTTGCCTTAAAGAGACACTATCATAATCCCACACTCCCCTTTATACAAACTAAGCTGCAGGCTAGTGTAATCGTTGTGCTCTTCTGCCTTAACCTGTAACACATTCTATAGAATCCTTTCTCAACATTCTCACCCTAGTAGAACCCCTAAAAATGTTTTAGGTCTCAGTACCACTACTAAAATAATGAAATCATTATGAGTCATTGTAAAAATGCTCATTAAAGGCACTGGTGCTGGACTGAGGCAGTAGGACCCTTTAAAGTAAACAGTGGAGTGCTCCACTTTTCAGTAAAAGTTTTTGTATATCCACAAAGATACCATAATATCTTCACATAGTGTCCAAACAATCAATGATGAAAGAGGGCAGAGGTCCTCTTTAAGAAATCTCCAAACTCCACCTTAGCAGTAGTGCCTCCCAAACAGATGTAGACACAGTTAAACACACAAAGGGTGTCCAAAAGCCATTCACCACTCTGCTTTCGATGATCACTCCTGCAAGCTGGATGAAGGCGAATGAGATATAGGCTCACTGGTCTAGCTGCATGATAATGGATGAAGCAAGGTTAGCTGGAGACAGTGCCCTTTGCAGATTGCAGCAGCTCAGCAGACTTTGCTCCAACTGTCAATGTGCATCTTCCCTATCTGCAACTTTCCCTCATGATCCTATGGATACTTTCCCTCATGATACCACATTCCCATCAGCTGCCTTTGTAGCTTAAGCAGGATTGGTTGGGAGAGCAGAGAAAGATCTGCATTTTTACTATCTATGAACAGGAAGGGTAAATGAGGCCTTAGTAAGTCTGTAACTGTGAGATACCGTGACAGCATTAAGGGACACCACAAAGAAGATTTTCGTATTTCCCACGTTGTCATTCCCATGCAGTACAAAATGCCCAGCAAGTTTTGAGTCATGAACCAACCTGAGGGCTTCAGTCCGAGCAGATTCAGGTACATAGAGACTATGTGCATGAGTCCAAAAGCCATTCTTGTACACAAGGTTAATATCCGCAGGTGAATGATTGAGAAGAGGGTCATTTTCATACCCCTCCTTTAGGACACTCAAGAATGTCTTGAAACCCATGGCCCCTATGAAGTTCTTTTGAGGCAGAATCATACATTCAGGGTTGTCTTCCTGGCATGGTTCAGTCAACATTCTTGATAATGCATCGGCCTTACCATTCCTTGACCCAGGTCGATACGAGATGATAAAATTAAACCGGGAAAAGAACAGTGACCAACGTGCTTGTCTAGAAGACATCCTCTTGGCAGAGCGAATGAATTCTAGATTTTTATGATCAGTGAGAACAGTTACTGGATGCTTAGCCCCTTCCAGCAGATGCCTCCATTCAGAAAAGGCTTCCTTAATTGCCAGCAATTCCTTATTCCCGATGTCATAATTTCTTTCGGCTGATGACATTAAGCAAGAGAAATACGCACAAGGATGAAGCTGCATCTTTTCTCCTTTTCGCTGAGAAAGGATACCTCCCACAGCAGAGTCTGAGGCATCCACTTCCACTATAAAAGGAACTTCAGGATCGGGATGTACCAATATTGGTGCAGAAGTGAAAAGAGTCTTTAGCTTAATAAAAGCAGTCTGTGCCTCAGCTGACCACACAAAGGGCATCCCTTTCTTTGCCAGCTGTGTAATTGGTGCTATCACTTTAGAGAAATTTCTTATGAATTTTCTGTAGAAGTTGGCAAAACCAACAAATCGTTGTATCTCTTTAACATTAATAGGAGCAGGCCAATCCACCACTGCTTTGATCTTCTCAGGATCCATGCTTACTCCTTTAGGAGAACTAATATATCCCAAGAACTGCATCTGGGTTCGTTCAAACTCACATTTCTCCAATTTAATATAAAGTTGGTTCTTCCTTAGCCTTTCAAAGACAGTGCAAACATGTTTGCGATGTTCCTCCAGGTTATTTGAAAAGATGAGAATATCATCCAGATAAGCAATCACAAACTGGTCCAATAGGTCTCGAAAAGCATCATTGATGAAGTGTTGGAAAGTGGCAGGGGCGTTGCAGAGGCCAAAAGGCATAACCAGGGACTCAAAATGGCCATATCTGGTTCTAAAGGCGGTTTTCCATTCGTCTCCTTGACGCATGCGGATGAGGTTATATGCCCCCCGTAAGTCTAGTTTTGTGAAGACTTTGTCAGAGCGGAGTCTTTCCAACATTTCAGAAATTAAAGGAAGTGGATAGCGGTTTTTAATAGTGATTTTATTAAGGTCACGGTAGTCAATGCATGGACGCAAGGTGGAATCTTTCTTTGCAACAAAGAACAGGGCTGCCCCTGCAGGAGACGTTGAGGGTCTAATGAAGCCCTTTTCTAAATTCTCATCAATCCATTGCCTGAGAACTTTTAATTCAGGTTCTGAAAGATTGAAAAGGCGACCAAAAGGTATTTCAGCCCCTGGGAGCAGTTCAATCGGACAATCATATGGGCGATGAGGAGGTAACTGATCGGCATTCTTCTTATCACAGACATTCCGGAACTCATGATATTGTGGAGGCAGGTTGTCATATGACTGCGTAGTAACAACATCCACCTGTGATTCCTTGACTGGCAAAGAACTTGTTTGACAAGGTTCTCTACAGAATTCCTCGCAATGGGGGGATGTAAAGTTTATAATCCGTGCTTTCCAGTTGATGGAGGGATTATGGGTGGAAAACCAAGGAATGCCCAGGATGACGGGAAATTTGGGTGATTTAATCAGCTGAAAACTGATGGTCTCATGATGATTAGCCTCAAATTGCAATACCAAAGGGACTGTCTCATGGGTAACAGGTCCTGAAGTTAAGGGTGAACCATCGACCGTCTCCATATCGATAGGAGCAGACTTATTTCTTGTTTGGATATTATTACTGTGGGCAAAGTCTTTGTCCATAAAGTTCCCCCCAGCCCCAGAGTCCAACATAGCAGAGCAAGGAATTTCAATACCATCAAAGATGAGTTTAATAGGGATGATAAAATGGGATAGTACAGAATTGACTTTATTCTCTTCATGAATCAATGGGGAGATCGACTGGGTAATAGAGTTTATTTGTTCAGGCAAAATCACATCAGTCGCCGCAATTGTTCTTCTAACCTTGTTCGGACAATTAACTGCGTAATGCCCAGAGTCCCCGCAATATAAACACAGGTTTTCTGAACGTCTTCTTTCTTTCTCCTGAGTAGAAATGGATCTCTTAATTGCATCAACCTGCATAGGTTCAGCTGTGTCAGAATCTGAAGAAACTCTTGGATCCTTCTGAACAAATTGACTAGCAGAAAAACGCATGCCACCATTGCTTCCAAACATTCCCAGTCTCTCCTTCCTCCTTTCTATAAGTCTTTGATCAATTTGAATACACAGTTGGATGAAGGCCTCAAGATCATTAGGAGTCTCCACTCTTGCAAGCTCATCTTTTACCTGTTCAGAAAGCCCTTGGCGGTACTGACTTTTTTGCGCTGCTGGGTTCCAAGTGGTATCTGTGATCCAACGTCTGAATTCAGCTGTGTACTCAGCAACAGAACGTTTACCCTGCCGTAAACTATGCAACTTTGCTTCAGCAGTAGCACAGCGATTGGGATCATCAAAAACCTGATTCATCGCAGCCTCAAAAGTCTGGAAACTATTCAGCGTGGCACTGTCTTGTTCTATATAAGGGGAGGCCCAGGCTAATGCTTCCCCAGTCAGGAGGTTGATAACAAACATTACCTTCTGTTTTTCAGAAGTGAATGCAGCGGGTCGCATTTGGAAATATATGCGACACTGGTTAAGAAAACCTCTGTAATGGCAGCGATCTCCATTAAACTTGGGTGGGTGAGGCATATGTGCATTAGCATCATCTCGGGAACGTAGGTCCAGCAATTGTTTTTGCAGGGCATGGATCTCTTCACGTTGCCCTTTCACCACACTTTCCAGTTCGGCAAATTTTTTTTGGTAGGTGACACCAAACTCCTGCAGCTCCGCAATTTGCTGCCTGAAAGGAGCCACAGCATTTGCTATAGCGGCCTCCATGTTTTAGGCCAGGTTATTCTGTCACGATCAGGCGTTGGGCTTGAAGACCAGTTGCTATAGCAGTTGCAGGACAGGTATAAAGGCAGTCACTTCTGGCAGATGACACAGGCTCACCTGAGGTGCGGAGTCTAAGTACTAGCTGGTTTTCCCCAGAGCTCCGGGTGGTGGAGATGGATTTGGCTGCAAGCTAGTACCAGGTCGCGGTCCTCAGGTTTGCCCCACCTGGTGTGAGCAGGCCGGGGTCCAGTGGCGGATCAGCAGATAAGGATTAAACAGCAGCATGGTCAGTAACAAGCCAAAAGGTCAATCACGAGTGGTTGCAGGTTGGGATCAGGCAGCAGAGTAGTCAAAGAACAAGCCAAGGGTCAATCACGAGTGGTAGCAAAATACAGAAGGCAGCAGGGATGTCAAGAGCTAGGCACTGGCTGAGAAGGCACAATAACCTGGCAAAGAGGAAGTGCTGAGACAAGGCTTATATAGGAAGTTCATGGGCGGAACAAGGAGTTCAAGGTTCATCGGTAATCAAGACTCAAGGCAGGGTTGTCCATTGGATCAGATAGGTTTGTCCAGCAGATCAGGCAGGGAGCTGTCCAGCATCCCAGATAGCTCAGTGGGAAGAGTAAACGCCAGACACCGACGAGGTCCCAGGTCCTGACACTATCCCTGCTACAGGACTCTACTGACTGTGTGAATAACCTCTGTTTGTTCATTGCCCACAGCCTATAAGGGAAGGCAGCCAGATGCAATATCAAGCTAGCCATTCAGGAGGGACAGCTTTGGCCAGACCTTCACCCCCTGCTTTGGAAGACTTGCTGTTTAAAGTATCAGTGTTGGATTTTTCTGCCAGACTGTTTGGAAGTTGTTGGCCATAGAACAATTTGGAGCTGGACAAGAAGACAGAATAGCTGCAGTTGTTCTCAAATGTTCCTTTTAAAGTCAGCTCTGTTGTTTCAAGTTTTTTACCCCAAAGCTCTTGGACTGGTTTACTGACTTTGTATGCTTGCCGAAAATGTGTTTTGTCTGGCTGTGCAGAAGAAGGGGGACCCAAAATTCAGTGGCACTTAAAAGAAAAGATAAAAGTCAAAGAGGGAGAAAGAGAAAGGGAAGGAAAGAAAGAAGAACAATGAATGGGAGGGAAGAAAAGTAAAGGGACATGAGATGCAAGGATAAAAGCAAACAAATATACAATAATACCTCGGATTGCGAGTAACGCGGTTAACGAGTGTTTCGCAATCAAAGCTTTTTTTTTTTTTAAATCCTTACTCGGTTTGAGAGCATTGTCTCGCAAAACGAGCAGAATTCAAGCCTCTGCGGTGTGCAGTACCACATTTTGCCTGAGGTGCAGGGGCGCCGGTGACATTCAGAGCCGCTCAGATGCACTCAGATGCATTCCCGAGTGTTTCTGAGTTCATCCGAGCGGCTCTGATCGATTTCCGAGTGTTTTCGAGTGTCTCCGGCGCCCCCCCACCTCTGGCCACATATGGTACTGCATACCATAGAATTCACTGTGGAACGAATTATCAGAGTTTTAATTGACTTCTATGAGGAAACTCACTTTGATATACGAGTGCTTTGGATTACAAGCATTCTTTTGGAATGAATCATGCTCGTAATCCAAGGTTTCACTGTATAGCAGCCATTCATGGGTAGTCAGCAGTGTGGTCCATATGGATTGGAGAATAAATGTCCTGGTAGCAGGGAGAATCAAAAAATGGGAAAGCAAGAGAGGGACCTCAGTGCATTCCCAGGCATTTAGGAGGACAGTTGCATTAGGAAATGACAGAAGGTTCTGGTGCAAAAGTATGAGCTGGCACCAGAGGATTTCCATTAATCCGTGTTCGGCATCAAAATAAGTATACAGCTCAGTTTTTAGGCACTTGGGTCAGTCCTGCAGGATGCAAGAATATACATCCTGCAGGGCTAGGGTAAACTTAAAAGGAAAATATATATATAATTAGTTCCCTTTAGCCCAGTGGGAAGCCCAGATTGCATCAAATGAGAAACACAATTTCTGGGTTTTCACAGAGAAATGGGGAAGAACATCAACCTAGACTTTGTATATATAGCTCCCCAGAGGCCCTTATCTTTCATAGAACAAGGTTGCAGTCATGAAGGGGCATGATAGAGCATCTGGGGGCCCAAGTTGCACAGGCATCCTGTGGGCTTGTTCCACTGCTAAGTTGATAGAGATCTGGGCCTCAGGGAGTAGGATCTGAGCCTTCCATTCTCTCAGACAGTCCCAGGATCCACACATTATTCCTCTGATTACAATTCTGCTCCTCCTCCAGTCAGGACTCAAGGGATTTTACTTTAGTCAACAGGGTGATGGTATGGGATGTTTAGATGACCTCTATCCTGCTTATTTGATCCTCTGTGATAGTAATACAGTTGCGTATCTTTTCTAAATATTTCTTTATACAGCCAATGTCCTTCTGGAAATGGTCTGTGTTAGTGATCAGGGCTGCTTGGCAGCTCAGGATGGCCTGCATCTCCATTTTGATATCAGGAGAAGAAGGCTTTCCAGCAATCTCTGCAGAGGGAACATGTTGGGTATTTTTCTATTGTTATCTCTAAAGGGGGTCCTACTCAAGTACCACAACGTTGAGGCTGAAAAAAGCAGAAGCAAGCAGACTGCAGAGAAAATCAAGCCAGGCAGCAAAACTCACCCCTCTTTAGTTGATCATTACTATTATTACTGTAATTCAAATGTTGTGCTTATAGCATCATCCAGCTTACATTAATAGAACATCGCTGTTCATGCCTAAATTATTGGGATTCATTTATCAATTTATGTTTTAATATTATACAGTGCTTATCTGAAATAAAGGCTGAAGAATAAGTCCACTAAACAAGAAGAATTGAAACAATCTGAAACCTTAAAGTGGATGTAAACCTGCATTATTTTTTTTTAATGAAGACTTCTATCTGGTACAGTAGAGGATGTCAATTCATCTGTGCCCAGTCTTGCCATGAAGAGTTAATCCAGCTCTGAGCAATCCTCCTGTCTTTTTTAGTAAGATAAAAAACGACACATAGATAAGTTTGTGTCGTCACATCCCCCGCTGCTGTGACTGACATCTGATTTCTTTTCTCATGCGCAGCATGAGAGAAGAGAGTGTGTTACGATTTCAGCTTCACATCCCTCCTCTTTTGTTCTTCAGCTCTCCCAGGATTTGCTGCTCCACAACTCAGCATAATTGGGCATGCTGAAGTCATGTGGTGCCTTTCCTGAGTTTTGAGTGGATGTTACTCATCATGGGGCGTGATCCTCGAGATCAGCAGAAGATTAGTGTGACTGAGGAGGATATTCATGGTGCAGTCAGCTCCCAGAGCCAGCAGAAAGAGTAGGAGAGTGTAGAGGTGGGCGGGGAGTCTTGTGACATCACGACTCCACCCAGGAAGCTCCGGCAAAGCCACCCATGATTCCAGAGTTTTCTGGAGTTCCTACTGCTGAAGGGGGTGACATTTGCAAGGTAGGGATACATGCAGGAGGTTTGCATGTATATACACATTAATACTGTGCCATTAGTTTATACTGGGTGAGTGGTGGGTTTACATCCACTTTAAAGTTAACTAATTAAATACTGTACCCTTTTTTTCACAAAATTTCCATACAGGCTAGTCAACAATATGTTTTATGGATGGAAAGGATCAGAAACATTCTTCATATAATTACAAAATACAGAGACAATGCTGGAAACGCTGGCTCTGTAAACAAACCCTGGCTCTGTAAACAAACCCTATAATGCTATCATTGGACAGTGGATAGGCAACGCTTAACAGGAACGTGGTAACAGAGGAAAACCAGAATCAGAGGAGCAGACTGAAGAGAACTTTCTGGTAATATGAAAGGCCATAGTAAACAATTTGTGTTGCCTTAAAGAGACACTATCATAATCCCACACTCCCCTTTATACAAACTAAGCTACAGGCTAGTGTAATCGTTGTGCTCTTGTGCCTTAACCTGTAACACATTCTATAGAATCCTTTCTCAACATTCTCACCCTAGTAGAACCCCTAAAAATGTTTTAGGTCTCAGTACCACTACTAAAATAATGAAATCATTTTGAGTCATTGTAAAAATGCTCATTAAAGGCACTGGTGCTGGACTGAGGCAGTAGGACCCTTTAAAGTAAACAGTGGAGTGCTCCACTTTTCAGTAAAAGTTTTTGTATATCCACAAAGATACCATAATATCTTCACATAGTGTCCAAACAATCAATGATGAAAGAGGGCAGAGGTCCTCTTTAAGAAATCTCCAAACTCCACCTTAGCAGTAGTGCCTCCCAAACAGATGTAGACACAGTTAAACACACAAAGGGTGTCCAAAAGCCATTCACCACTCTGCTTTCGATGATCACTCCTGCAAGCTGGATGAAGGCGAATGAGATATAGGCTCACTGGTCTAGCTGCATGATAATGGATGAAGCAAGGTTAGCTGGAGACAGTGCCCTTTGCAGATTGCAGCAGCTCAGCAGACTTTGCTCCAACTGTCAATGTGCATCTTCCCTATCTGCAACTTTCCCTCATGATCCTATGGATACTTTCCTTCATGATACCA
This sequence comes from Rana muscosa, assembly GCA_029206835.1. Lineage (NCBI taxonomy): Eukaryota > Metazoa > Chordata > Amphibia > Anura > Ranidae > Rana > Rana muscosa. Next base: position 639,178,791 of record CM055117.1, on the reverse strand, counting down.
CATTCCCATCCGCTGCCTTTGTAGCTTAAGCAGGATTGGTTGGGAGAGCAGAGAAAGATCTGCATTTTTACTATCTATGAACAGGAAGGGTAAATGAGGCCTTAGTAAGTCTGTAACTGTGAGATACCGTGACAGCATTAAGGGACACCACAAAGAAGATTTTCGTATTTCCCACGTTGTCATTCCCATGCAGTACAAAATGTCTCCTTTTTTTGTAAATAGTAAAATGTTCCTCATGTGGTGGACTTCCAATTTTGTTGCATTTGGTTATTGTACTCATTGTCCAGAAGTCTGAAAAAAATAATTTTTTGACCCAGGGATTTCTTTTTTCAAAATTAAAATTATTTTGACCTGTTTGACTGAACTGCCCATAAACTGACCAGAGGCATATAGAAGTAAAACTACTAAAAATATGTAAATAGGTTCTGAAATCATTAGGGGAAATACCATGTTTTATTTTAGAAAGGATGGCACTTAGCTGACATGTTTTAGTCGTCGGAGCATGTGATGCTTAGCAAATTATATCTGTTTTTGAATTAATACTATATATGATTTCCTGGTTATGCACATGTCTGCAGGAATTCTGTGTATTTTTTGTTTTCTTTACTTGGTTTGTGGACATATACTGTAGATGTGAGGTTGTATGTGGATTTTCTTTATTGAATCAGGCCCTCTGATGTTCATAAATCAAAGCTTATGCTACTTAGTTTGCCTAGGGCTGGTACTATGTTTTCTCCTCCAAAGATCCCAGCAGCTAGTAAATCTAAGCATATATCAGGCTTTACCATGAAGTACAATGGCCCCCTTTGTTTATAGCTCGGCCATCTTATACCAGTCAGGTTTATGAGTTGAAGCAGAACTTATCCTTTAAGAGTGTTACATCAGTATGACTTTCCCCTTCTCTCAACGAGTTCCTCGTTCACGTTCTGGGTCTGATTTACTAAAAATAGTAGGGATAAATCACTGTAATACCTTTACATTGTGGGCTTTCATGTGTGTTTGGATGTATATGTGCATAGAGAACGGAATCCCTGAATCTATCTGGCGAATAATACACTGGGGTATGCCCAGACTTTCCACCCCCTTCTTCATTTATCAAAGCTGTACTATAGCTTTCAGCAATGAAAAGCCATCAACATATTAAGGAGGCGGATATTTCATTAACCCGCTCATCCTCCATTCATAGAGCGCTTTTCATTGCTTAAAACTGCAGCTTTTATGAATGGAGGAGAGGGGGGGGGGGGGAAAGGGCAGACATAGTCGGCACTCTTGATGAGTTCCTATTAGACATGTGCAATTCATTTCATTACAAATTGAAATTGGGACAAAATTTGCTTGATTCAGAGATTTGGATGTAACCAAATCTCCGAATCACAACAATAACACATTTCAACTAATCCAAAATAAATTATAACAAAAACATTGAATTAATTTGTATTCATTCATATGACATGATGCAATCATTTGTGTTTGTTAATGTTTAAAGCATCTGAAATAACGCAACAACATAATGAATAATCAGAATTGATTTGGAGCTATTCATTTTTATTCTAGCGAGCGTAGTGTGAATATTCTAATATGATTTTTTTTGTATTGGGGTTGAACTTGAGAGACCATTCGTATTTGCGCGGCCCAACAAAGTCAGTTGGGAAAAGGGAAATTAATTTCACTTAAAGAGTAACTGCACTTTTGTTGAGAAAAAACATTCCCCTCTGAATGTTCAATGTACATTGCAAGCATTTTAACAAACTTTGTTGCAGATTCCTACCTTTTGTTATTCTGAAGAAATTACTGTGTGTTTGTCTGTGTCCATGGGAAAAGTGAGTCTAATGAGAGTGGTTTCATAATTACCAACCAGGTGCTGCACTTGGAGGCTTTAATGAGGCAAATTGCAGGGGCTGCATTCCTTAAGACGTGATTTCCTATTGGGAGTATCTTATCAAAAATTACATGGGAATAGCAGGCCGCACCTTGTTACCTTTTCCGAATACCAACTTATCTAATAAATTGATAGGCACCTACAATTTTGTTGGCAAAATACCAATAACAATAACTAAATAATAATTATAATAACCACATACTGATGAATAATTTATTAATAAATAAACTTACACAATTTTTTAACTGCAAATCAAAATAGCTCAGTCATTAAGGACTCAAGCTCAAATATAATGAATATAGCATCAGTCCCCCCTTTCAATCAAAAGGGTGACACCACATAATGTACCTTGCGAGGGGAGGGAGGTGGGGAGCTTGTTGAGCGGACACTGTCCAACTGGCAAATTGCTCACAGCGGAGCCCCTTTATATAATGAGAGTATATCTAAAATATCTAAAATATTGATAGAAGAAATAGAACCTAAATATCCTCTCTACTTGGGAAAATGGGAGGAGGAAATATGCACACTGCGGGATGAGGAACATAGGATCAAGATTCTGAGGGTAGCCTGTTTTGCTTCTAGCAAAAAAAAGGGGGGTAGAATGTGGGACTTTAAAGGTGCTTATAACAATTGAAAAAATAGATTGCAAGACAAAAAAGTAGAAAAAATATATTTATTACAATATACATAAAAAACTGATACATATACATGCTTGTGACCATCACAGGTATACACCTAATACCAAAGTCTAGATGAGCATGCAGATATATACAGTTGAGATGAAGCGTCCATAGATTTTCGACAGTTTCGCCTATTAGGCTTCATCAGGAATAGATGCCCATACACTTATAACAGATTTGAAACAAGCTATTAGGTATAAAAAAGAGAAAAACATATTAATAATATATCACAAACGTAATAGTCCTTTGAATGCATTCAAAACGGCACACAGGAGCATCCCCAAACAGCACATGGAGCAAACACCCAGGGGACCCCCATATCCCCACATACCTCCAAATCAATTGGTCAAAAAATGGTCAGGACCACTGTCATAGATTGCCAGAGAAGTGGTCGGCCGATCCTGTCTCAAGCAATCACAATCCCATAAGGGAGGATGAATTTGTGGTTGCAAAAAGGTTGATATATTTAATACAAATATCTGTAGGTAATGAGAGAAAAATCGCATTTTAGTATATAATAATCAAAATTAAAAAGGAGTTACAGTCCTAATACCAGAGGATAATAACAGGACCCACTCACCTCCCCACTGTCTATTGACCAGTTTAAACCAAGCTGAGGAAGTTCATATGTGGCGGCGACAAAGATACATTACTTCTCTGAAGACAAGTTTCAAATAGAGACCCGTCTACGGGGAAAAGAGGAAATAACTAACATTATCTAATAAATTATTTAGAATATAAAATAGACTAAAAAGTAAAAAAGGGGGACTATAATGTCAATGAATGCTCACCAACGCAAAAGGGGGATCCAAAGTGAAGCTTGTAATATATAAGCCTCTAAGTTGGGTGTGGAGGCAGAGTCCACTCATACACCAATGTAGAGGGATCTAATGTAAAAATTCAGAATTTGTAAAGTGTCCCCCAGATAAAACAGTCCGCCAAAAGCTGTATGGGCAAAATAATAAACATAAGTTCAATGTTCCATCTTTCCCTGAATACCATAAATGACAAAGGGTTGGAAAGTTACCTTTCATGTATTTCGCCGCCAGCTTGAACTTCCACCAATGTTCCAGACAGTTCAAAGAGAATGTCTGGAGTTTTTATATCCTCCCCCGACCCGCCAAAAACCAGCGTGTGACGTCACACCACATGGTGTGCGACGTCTCGCCGCAATTGGCTGGCTCACGGACGTTAATGGGGAAGGCGCAGATGCCTCGGCTGACATCCGCTCTAACAGGAAGTGATGTCACTTCCTGTGAGGGACCAGGCACAGAGACAACCTGTGCTGACACTGCCCAACTTTTTTTTGCTACATATCTTTACAGGGATGGTGGTGCCTTTAGATTTATAGTTTTCATGCTGACATCTGCTCATTTCCTATTTACTGTTTTGCTTCTAGCGATGTTAAGACAATAGAAATGTGTTATAAACTGATAGCAAGGTGGTATATTACCCCGTAGAGAGCACAGAAGCTGAGTGCAGAGACCCCCTCATCGTGCTGGAGGGGTTGTGGCGTTCTTGGGACTTTCACGCACCTATGGTGGGAATGCGCGAAGATCCAGCCCTATTGGGAAATAATTATAGATAACATTTACCAAAATAACAGGGGAACATATTCGGAGAGAGCACCGTGGAAATGTTTGTTTCATGATACGGATAAAACGGTAGCCCAATATAAGAATACTTTAGTGCCCCATCTCTTGAATGCAGCTAAAAGCCTGATCCCAAGACTGTGGAGAACCCCCGAAGCCCCTTCTATGAAGGAATGGGTAGAAAAGATAGACTGGCTGAGATCAATAGAAGAAACAATATATAGAATCGAAGACTCCATAGAAACATATAACAGTATATGGGGGAAGTGGCTAGAGTTTAAAAATTCACCAGAATACCTAATGATATTGGAGAGCTAGGGGAAATGGAGGGATTGGGAGAGGATAGAGCTCCACAGGAAAATAGGTATGAGTATGTAGTCGGTTTCATAAATTATCAAGCTTAGTGGGGGGGGGGGGAGGGGGGGTTGGGCAGTAGTTATGTATTTATGTATTTATTTATTTTTTTCCTTTTTTTTTTCTCTTCTTTTCCCTTTCTTATTCTTTGGGGTTTTGGGATGAGGGAATGTATGTTTTGGAATGCAAAAATAATGGAATTGAAAGTTGGAGACACCTATCTTCTAATAATAATGTTGTTTAACCTGTATAATTTACACCAATAAAAAGATAATATACAAAAAAAATATATATATATAATGAGCCCCACTAGTTCTAGAACTTTCCAATGTACCATGTGACCTAACAGAATTTTCCCATTGGACACATAGTACCTGCTTTTCCTGCCTAAACTTTATTTAAAATCTTAAAGGGACAGTAGCCTATATCCTGAGGTATTTTTTTTTTTATTTAAATTAGAGGAAGGGGTGGCCGCATGCCCATGCAGTCATGCCCAAAATGTTTGGGCCCTCCTAATCATGGGAATGTAGGCTGCACCTTGTTCCCTCTTCCGAATACCAACTGATCTAATAAATAAATAGACACATACAACTCTGTTGGCAAAATAACTGGCCGCAGCACGTTTATTGTTGTCTCTTTATTGTGTCTCAGCCAATCAGGAGGAGTGTCCCGGACAGCTTAGACATTCATGGACATCGCTGGAGAGAGATGGGGCTCAGGAGAGTAGTTAGGGGGGCTGAGGGGGAGCTGCTACACACAAAAGTTTTTTTATCTTAATGAATAGAATGCATTAAGATAAAAAACCTTCTGCTTTTACAACTCCTTTAAGGACTCAAGCTCAAATATAATGAATATAACATCAGTCCCCCAACCTCCGAACTTGACCTCTCAAGTCCAGCCTACCCCAAGACTGCGGCCCTCTCAATACTAGTTTTTTGAATAAGGAATAAATAATTGCAACCTTGTTTCTGAAATGACTATTACTGAAACAAAATCCCAGCAGGAGATTTCTTTATTACTAGGTAACAATTCAGATATGCGCTTTGCACCAAAGAAAGCTCAGGTTTCTGGTGCCACGCAGGTCTGCTCCAGATCTGTCAGTGTCAATGCTTTACAGGCTCCAAACAAATAAAATAAAATATAAATACACATTTTGTTACCTGAAAAAAATGTGCAATCATTAGTTTTTTCTAAAAAGTAAATGTATATTTTAATAATATAACACATGAATATGTTTTAATTTGGATTCATTTGTTTTAATTGGATAAGAGTGGTGCAGTAGTGTTTGACTTTTGGATAATCAACCGATTCTTTTTGCATTAACATTTTTCATTATATAAAAAATGCACTAAAATGGAAACACATTGCAATAAATACAGTAAGATATAAAAGTGAAATAATATGATTCCTGTTTATTGTGTTTGGGTTGGATGAGGTGGATCCATCAGAATCTCTGAATTATAACATAACGAATGAATCCAAAATAAATTTGGTTACTTTTGGATGCACGCAACTCCAATTGATATCGTCTGATCAGCTCATTCCATTTCTCTTTGTGGATTGCAATAGCAGGTATGACTGCAAAAATAATCTCCTGAAATAAAGAATGAACACATTAAAATGAATATACCCAATCTTCTCAAATAAAAAAAACAAAAACAGAACTTCCGAAAGTATGAACCAATTCGGAAAAACAAATATATACTGTCCTGAAATCAAGAAAACATTCTGAAAACAAATCCTTCTAACATAATGGTTATGATGAAATGAAATTATTTACTTAATGAATTAAACTGAAATAAAATAAAACAAATGTTTCAGTTGTGCACATCTCTTGTTCCTATGTCAAAGCTCAAATGACCAGAAGATTACTGCTGCGAAGGGTATGGTGGGGGAGAACATACAATATTTCAACTAAGAGAGCTGCCACCAGTGCAAGAGACACTTCTAATTCAATGTAAGTACCACCCCTTGTGCTGATTTTTTAAAATGTTATATTAATTAAACTTAGATTTAAAATTTTCAGGGATAGTGTTGTTACAATTCTAACCTTTCTTTTTGTTGTTCTTATTTCTTTTTTTTTTTATTAGCTGCATGCTAGCCATGATTTTAAAAATTACAAAATATCAAATACTTTTTAAAAAAGGTTTTGCAATTTCCTCCATATAGTCTTTTTTCTGTGCTATTAATGAATGTTTCTTTCAAAGACATTAAAACTTTAAGCACCCTATGGTGTTATACAGAAAAATACTAAACAGAAATGTAATAGCTTGTAAAATCTGGAACACATTCGATAATTATATTTCTATCGCAGGCAACACAAAACTGCTGATTGCAAATTATCTGTAACTATTTTCATTTCAACAAGGAAGAAAGAATTACTAAAGTATGTACACGGAAATTGTGCAATATTATGTCTTACAATGCATGCCTAAATTACATATCTTTCATGCTTTTATTTGCATTTAACTTCTGCTCAGGTGTCCAAAGTAGAACACCTGTTTTATGAATATACATTGAAATAAATTAACATATAAATCTGTACTAGTGCTGTTTGTCACATCCTTTAATACAAGAAAAAAAAGTTACTGACTTTTCCATACTACAGGCAGTTAGGCTTAAAGCAGAGCTACAGTCAAAATAAAGATTGCCTTACCTGTCAATAGGCTATATGCTTGTTCTGTTTCTTTTTAAAATTTTCAGTATCAGTATTTGCACAAAAAAAATTGCCAGCACTTTTCTACATTTGCGTTCCGAAGGTTTTCATTTTAGATGGGCTCCCATTGCATGCAATTTGTCCAGTATCTAAAAGTAGGATGATGTTCGAAACAGTCCGGTCTGTACTGATGGTAATAGCGAGGCTGCATTTCAATAAAAGCATTGTGATAGGATTCTGTATAAATTCTCTATCATATGGAAGGAGCCACATCAAGTTATCTATGGTTAAGGGGTCACAGTCTACTGCTTCTAGAGATACCGAAATGTGAACTTCAGGGAGGGATACTAACTGAGCATAAAGAACTGTGCAGCAAAATAAGGGTCAGTGCCCATCAATGCAGCCTCACCATTGTCCATCTGCAGCCTCACCATTGTCATTGCCATGAATGCAGCCTCCCCATTGCCATGAATGCAGTCCCTCCATTGCCATGAATGCAGCCCCACCATTACCATGAATGCAGCCTCACCATTGCAATGAATGCAGCCTCACCATTGCCATGAATGCAGCCTCTCCATTTACATGAATGCAGCCTCACCATTGCCATGAATGCAGCCTCACAAGTGCCATAAATGCAGCCTCACAAGTGCCATGAATGCAGCCTCGCCTTTGCCATCAGTACAGACTGATCCATGCTTATCTGTAGCCTCGGAGGGGACAAGGAGGGGGATGGGACGAGCGCCGACAGATTACATACAGGAGAATCTCCTGTTTACTCAGCGGCCTCTTTAATACAAAGTCCTGCCTCTTATGATAGACAGAACAGTCGTCCAATGCCAGCCCAGGAGACGGGACTTCCTATTAAAGAGGCTGCAGAGTAAACAGGAGATTCTGACTGTATGTAATCTGTCATCGCTCATCCCGCCCCCCTCCCTGCCCCCTCCGAGGCAGCCAGAACTGAACGATTGGCATATAACACGCACACACGTTTTTAAACCAATTTCCAGGGTGAAAAAGTGCGTGTTATACGCCAATAAATACGGTATATGGAAATATACTTTGCAGGCTAGGAGCTAAGGTCAGCGGCAATGGGATATTTAGAATCTTTGATGAATTATATTTGCTAAGGAGATTAGAGAGCTTACCAAATTGGGATAGATTAGCCATCAGATTGAGGAGGGTAATGGGTAAAATTGGGGTTGGTTATGAACATTATTATATCATCTGCAAACAGACTAAATTTGTGCTTGTGTCCAGCTACAATAAGGATAATGATATCCGATTGTATCCTGAGTAGCCAATAACTCTACTGCAAGAGAAAATAGCAAAGGGGATAAACGGTAGTCCAGTCTCATACCTTTAAATATGGAAAAAGCTCTGGACTTACGTGCATACTTAAGATGGGCTTTAGGAGTGGAGTACAGAGCTGCCATCCAATTATAAAACTGCAGTCTAAAGCCTCATTTCCATAGAATATGAAATAGGAAAGGCCACAAGAGGGAATCAAATGCTTTTTTGACATCAAATGATAACAACATAAACAGTATAATATGCTTTTGCTCCACTTTAGTCAAAAAAGTTATCCTGTGCATGTTCTCTCCTGCCTGAGCCACAAATTATTGTTATAGCACTTCAAATGTAGGTATTGGTTGCCACCATCCCTGTTACACAAACATAACATTTTTACACTAGCCTCTAATGGGACTTTGTTGGCAACCACACAATTTATACAAAAGGATAAACATTTTGTTAAAAAAAGTACAAACTTGGTATCTTTATTTATATATCACATCATAAAACATCTACTACAAAGCTCTTGGTATATTAAAAGCAGTTTTTTTTGTTGTAGAAGTATATCGTACAAATAAAAAAAATCTACATCACATAAGTGTACATGATTGATTGATTTATTATTTATAAAGCACCAAATACAGTTCATGAACTGCGCCTAAGCACTAGATAGACCAGATACATATACTGACCTTCAAAAATGAGCATAACAAATATCACATACAAAATAAATTAACAAAATAACGACAGAGGGAAAAATAAAAATAAATAAAAGAAACAAAGTAACAGTCCACATTTAGATAAGTCAGGGCGGGCTAATCAGCTGGAAAGTAATAGGTAGCAAACGTCCCTTATCCATATACATTGAAAAGTAAATGAGTCTTCAGTACCTTCCGAAAGTAAGTTAGCGAGTTGATTTTTTGCATATTCTCAGGAAGATTATTCCATAAAAATACACCAAAGACTTGGAGAGTTTTTCCACCAGCTGCTGCAAAATTATATGGTTTAGTCATAAGGCGGTTTTGATTCGCCGAGCGTAAAGATCTTGTGGGAGTTTAGTGGGAAACTATACTAGATAAGTAAATAGGACCTTGACTCCAGTATGCCTTAAAAACAAGGCAGAGGGCCTTGAATTCGGTCCTTTTAGCAATGGGTAGCCAGTGAATCTGTCGAAGAGAGCTTGTAACTAGTGATGAGCCGAACACCCCCGGGTTCGGTTCGCACCAGAACCCGCGAACGGACCGAAAGTTCGTACGAACATTAGAACCCTATTAAATACAATGGATGCGAACGTTCGAATTCTAAAGTGCTAATTATAACAACTATTATGCATGTTATTGTCCTAAAAAGGGTTTGGGAACCCGGGTTCTGCACCAGGGGACATGTATCAATGCAAAAAGAAGTTTTAAAAACGGTCGTTTTTCGGGAGCAGTCATTTTAATGATGCATAAAGTGAAAAAAAAAGTCAAATATTCCTTTAAATATCGTACCTGGGGGGTGTCTAAAGCAGGGGTCTCCAAACCCCGGCCCGCGGGCCACATCCGGCCCGCTAGTGTGTTTTCTCCGGCCCGCAGCTCAGACTCTGCCAACATAGCATTGCCGATCTGCTGCTTTTTAAAAGCAGCTGCTGTTATCGGCAGTATGTCTGGCAGGTCCCACAAACAAATCTGCCCCGCCCCCACACCTCACATCCTTCCACGATGTGCTGAGGATTGGCCGCTGGGAGCGCCGATGTCCTAGCAACCAGTGACGTCATCAGCACGGCACCTCCCGGCTTCCTGCCCGCTGTTTGTATTAGAAATCCTTCCGCGTGTGTAGCAGCGGGCGGGAGCCGGGAGGTGCAGGAGAGCTGAAGTCTGCATAAGGTAAGAGGCAAATGGGGACACTGCTGGGGACTTTGATGCTGGGGGTCACTGCTGTGGGACTTGATGCTGGGGACACTACTGTGGAACTTGATGCTGGGGACACTGCTGGGGAACTTGATGCTGGGGACACTGCTCTGGAAATTGATGCTGGGGACACTACTGTGGAACTTGATGCTGGGGACACTACTGTGGAACTTGATGCTGGGGACACTCTGATGGGGAACTTGATGCTGGGGACACTCTGATGGGGAACTTGATGTTGGGGACACTGCTGTGGAAATTGATGCTGGGGACACTCTGATGGGGAACTTGATGCTGGGGACACTGCTGGGGAACTTGATGCTTGGGGACACTGCTGTGGAAATTGATGCTGGGGACACTCTGATGGGGAACTTGATGCTGGGGACACTGCTGGGGAACTTGATGCTGGGGACACTGCTGTGGAAATTGATGCTGGGGACACTCTGATGGGGAACTTGATGCTGGGGACACTGCTGGGGAACTTGATGCTGGGGACACTACTGTGGAACTTGATGCTGGGGACACTCTGATGGGGAACTTGATGCTGGGGACACTCTGATGGGGAACTTGATGCTGGGGACACTGCTGTGGAAATTGATGCTGGGGACACTCTGATGGGGAACTTGATGCTGGGGACACTGCTGGGGAACTTGATGCTTGGGGACACTGCTGTGGAAATTGATGCTGGGGACACTCTGATGGGGAACTTGATGCTGGGGAACTTGATGCTGGGGACACTGCTGTGGAAATTGATGCTGGGGACACTCTGATGGGGAACTTGATGCTGGGGACACTGCTGGGGAACTTGATGTTGGGGACACTGCTGTGGAAATTGATGCTGGGGACACTCTGATGGGGAACATGATGCTGGGGACTCTGATGGGGAACTTGATGCTGGGGGGACACTCTGATTGGGAACTTGATTCTGGGGACACTCTGATGGGGAACTTGATGCTGGGGACACTGATGGGGAACTTGATGCTGGGGACACTGATGGGGACATTGATGCTGGGGACACTGCTGTTGAACTTGATGCTGGGGACACTGATGGGGAACTTGATGCTGAGGACACTGATGGGGAACTTGATGCTGGGGGGACACTGATGGGGAACTTGATGCTGGGGGGACACTGATGGGGAACTTGATGCTGGGGGGACACTGATGGGGAACTTGATGCTGGGGGGACACTGATGGGGAACTTGATGCTGGGGACACTGATGGGGACATTGATGCTGGGGACACTGCTGTTGAACTTGATGCTGGGGACACTGATGGGGAACTTGATGCTGAGGACACTGATGGGGAACTTGATGCTGGGGGGACACTGATGGGGAACTTGATGCTGGGGGGACACTGATGGGGAACTTGATGCTGGGGGGACACTGATGGGGAACTTGATGCTGGGGGGACACTGATGGGGAACTTGATGCTGGGGGGACACTGATGGGGAACTTGATGCTGGGGACACTGATGGGGACATTGATGCTGGAGACACTCTGCTGGGGAACTTGATGCTGGGGACACTGATGGGGAACTTGATGCTGGGGGGACACTGATGGGGAACTTGATGCTGGGGGGACACTGATGGGGAACTTGATGCTGGGGACATTGATGCTGGGGACACTGATGGGGACATTGATGCTGGGAACACTCTGATGGTAACATTGATGCTGGAGACACTCTGATGGGGAACTTGATGCTGGGGACATTGATGCTGGGGACACTCTGATGGGGAACTTGATGCTGGGGACACTGATCGGGACACTCTGCTGGGGACACTGATGATGAGGAGACTCTAATGGAGGACACAGATATGGGGGAGACTCTGATGGGGGACACAGAGGCACGGAACAGCTCTGATGGGGACACAGATGTGTGGAAAGGCTCTGATGGGGACACAATGTGCAAGGAGACTCTGATGGGGACAAAGACATGCGGAAAGGCTATAATGAGATTATTTACATTTTATTCATTTATTTATAATGAATACATTTTTTCGGCCCGTGAATATATGTAAAATCTACAATGTGGCCCTCGGGCTAAAAAGTTTGGAGACCCCTGGTCTAAAGTATGCCTGTGAAGTGCCACGTGTTTCCCGTGTTTAGAACTGTCCCTGCACAAAATGACACTTCTAAAGGAAAAAAAAGCCATTTAAAACTGCTTGCGGCTTTAATGTAATGTCTGGTCCCGGTAATATGGATGAAAATCTTTAAGAAAAATGGCATAGCTACCCCATGACCCCCCCCCTACCCCAGCCCATTACCAGCCCCTTTGGGTCTTGTATGGATATTAAGGGGAACCCCGCACATAAAATAAAAAAGGCCCTATATACTCTGAACAGCCGTATACAGGCGGTGCATACAAGACAGGGACTGTAGGTTTGTTCTTATGTAGAATGTGTTTGTAATTTTGAACAGGTACATTGTTGAAGTGTAGCTCCAGCCCAAAAATCTATTTTTAAACTTTTTGGAAAACATAGGTAAGGGTTATCACCCCTGTAACATTTGTTTTGCTGTCTGTGCCCCTGTTCAGAACATTTCACCTCACTTTCCGTCCCAATGACAACTGTTTTTGAAATGTGGTGTTTTTCTTGAAACAAGGATTGCTGATAAAGCATCAGTACAGAGGAGACACCTTTCTCCCATATTTATTCTTACAGGAGAGAATTTTCCTTCCTAGTGGTAGATTTCCTCTCACTTCCTGTTGTCTTCTTGCGTTTGCAAGTAGGAGTCGTTTGTAAGTTGGATGTTTGAAAGTAGGGACCTGCCGTATATACTCTGCAGAAATAGGCCCCTTAGTTGTTGGTGTTGGCACAACACTGTAAGCACTCACAGTTACTCTTGGTTGGTGCTGGAACGCCCTGCTGTCAACTATTATATCAGGAATTTTAATTACATATAATTGTTGAACAGTGGTAGTACAAATTGGGCCTTTGATGGTGGTGCTGGTGCCACAACACTGTAAGCCCTGACAGTTACTCTTGGTGGGTGCAGCAATGGGCCCTGCTGTGAATTATTAGATCAAGAATTGTAATTGCATGCCCCTGTTGAACAGGGGCTGAAAAATTGGGCCTTTCGTGGTGGTGGTGGTGGTGGTGGTGGTGGTGGTGGTGGTGTTGCCACAACACTGTAAGCCCTCAGAGTTACTCTTGGTGGGTGCAGGAATGGGCCCTGCTGTGAATTATTAGATCAAGAATTGTAATTACATGCCCCTTTTGAACAGGGGCTGAAAAATTGGGCCTTTCGTGGTGGTGGTGGTGGTGGCGTTGCCACAACACTGTAAGCCCTCAGAGTTACTCTTGGTGGGTGCAGCAATGGGCCCTGCTGTGAATTATTAGATCAAGAATTGTAATTGCATGCCCCTGTTGAACAGGGGCTGAAAAATTGGGCCTTAGGCACTGGTGGCACAACACTACAACCCCTCACAGATACTGTACTTGGAGCACAGCAATGAGCCCTGTTGCAAAGTATTGCTTCAAAAATTTTAATGACACGCCCCTGTTAAACAGGGGCTGAAAAATTGGGCCTTAGGCACTGGTGGCACAACACTACAACCCCTCACAGATACTGTACTTGGAGCACAGCAATGAGCCCTGTTGCAAAGTATTGCTTCAAAAATTGTAATGACACGCCCCTGTTAAACAGGGGCTGAAAAATTGGGCCTTAGGCACTGGTGGCACAACACTACAACCCCTCACAGATACTGTACTTGGAGCACAGCAATGAGCCCTGTTGCAAAGTATTGCTTCAAAAATTGTAATGACACGCCCCTTTTAAACAGGGGCTGAAAAATTGGGCCTTAGGCACTGGTGCCACAACACTCCAACCCCTCACAGATACTGTACTTGGAGCACAGCAATGAGCCCTATGGCAAATTATTGCTAAAAAAATTGTAATTACACGCCCCTGTAAAACAGGGGCTGAAAAATTGGGCCTTAGCCACTGGTGGCGGCACCCATAAACAAAAATGATCTTCCAAGCTATCATCATCAATCGTATCATTGAGGACTCGGAGGAGGAGGATAGCCAGTCAACATAACAGCACAGGCACTCAGCATCAGCATCAGTCTTGAAGGGATGTGACATGTTAAAATCAATTAGTCTGTTATATCAGCATCAGGTGTGTGGTAGCTGGTGGTGATCCAAGACTGGTTCATCTTGATGAAAGTCAGTCGATCAACCGAGTCGGTGGACAGGCGCACCCTGTGATCCGTGACAAATCCTCCAGCAGCACTGAATGTGCGTTCCGAAAGAACGCTGGATGCAGGACAGGCCAGTAGCTCAATTGCATACTGTGCAAGCTCTGGCCAGTGATCCATCCTCAAGACCCAGTAAGCCAGAGGATTTTCGGTGGGGAAGGTGTCCAAGTCTGACCTTGCCCCTAGATATTCCTGCACCATGTTTATCAGACGCTGGCGATGGTTGCTGGAACCGATCATACTTTGGGGCTGCGGACTAAAGAATTGTCTGAACGCATCGGTCAGACGGCCACCTTCCCCACCGCTCCTTCTTTGACTGGCCGAAGCCTCAGCAACTCGTTGTCCAGGACCAGGAGTTTGTAACCTCCCAGTCTCTGGGAACGCGTTGCACAGACCTTTCTGCAAGGCCTCCCGGAGTTGTCTCATCCTCTGCTCCCTCTGCGAAGGTAACATAAGGTCCGCAACCTTACCCTTGTACCGTGGATCAAGGAGAGTGGCCAGCCAGTAATGGTCCCTCTCCTTGATCCGAAGAATACGAGGATCCTTCCGCAGACTTTGCAGGATCAGGGAGGCCATGCAGCGTAGGTTTGCTGAGGCATTCGCTCCGGAGTCCTCTGGGTCATTAAGGACGACATGATCCGCAGCCACCTCCTCCCAGCCACGTACAAGTCCACTGGTTTCTTGGGACTGTAAATCATCCCTAAAAGACTGCTGCTGATGATGCTGAGTGCCAGCCTCCACCTCCATGCTGACACAATCCTCCTCCTCCTCCTCCTCCTCCTCTTCCTGTGCGATGGGTGGGACAGAAGGAACACTGTCTGGGTAAAGGGGGCCTTGAGAGGCAAGGAAGTCCTCCTCTTCCTGCCTCTGTTCTGCCTCAAGTGCCCTGTCCATTATTCCACGCAGCGTGTGCTCCAACAGGTGGACAAGAGGTACAGTGTCACTGATGCATGCACTGTCACTGCTCACCATCCTCATGGCCTCCTCAAATGGTGCCAGGACAGTGCATGCATCCCTGATCATGCCCCACTGGCGTGGAGAAAAAAAACCAAGCTCCCCTGACCCTGTCCTGGTGCCGTAGTCGCACAGGTACTCATTGATGGCCCTCTGCTGCGTGTGCAGCCGCTGCAGCATGGCCAACGTTGAGTTCCACCTGGTGGGCATGTCACATATAAGGCGGTTCTTGGGCAGGTTCAACTCCTTTTGCAGCTCAGCCAGGCGAGCACTGGCATTATAAGATCTGCGGAAATGCACACAGACTTTCCTGGCCTGCCTCAGGACATCCTGTAAGCCCGGGTACCTGCCCAAGAACCGCTGCACCACCAGGTTAAGGACGTGAGCCACACAGGGCACATGGGTCAGTTGTCCCTGTCGGAGGGCGGAGAGGAGGTTGGTGCCATTGTCGCAAACCACCATTCCTGGCTTAAGCTGGCGTGGCGTCAACCACCTCTCGGCCTGGCCCTGCAGAGCAGACAGGACCTCTGCCCCAGTGTGGCTTCTGTCCCCCAAACACACCAGCGCAAGCACGGCATGGCATCTTTTTGCCTGCGTACTTGCGTAGCCCCGTGAACGGCTACGGAGCACCGCTGGTTCATAGGACAAACCACAGGAAGAGGCCATGGAGGAAGAAGAAGAGGAGGGGGTGGAGGAGAGAGGTGTGTCACAACCAGTAGTAGAATTTTGGAGGCGTGGCGGTGGAACAACCTCCAACACTACTGCACCTTGTCCTGCATCCTTCCCAGTTGCCAAAAGAGTGACCCAATGGGCCGTGAAAGAAAGGTAACGTCCCTGTCCATGCCTGCTGGACCATGAGTCAGCGGTAATATGCACCTTACCGCTGACCGCCCTGTCCAGCGAGGCCAAGACATTGCCTTCCACATGCCGGTAGAGAGCCGGAATAGCCTTCCGTGAGAAAAAGTGGCGTTTGGGAACCTGCCACTGAGGAACCGCACATTGCACAAACTCACGGAAGGGGGCCGAGTCTACCAACTGAAAAGGCAGCAGTTGAAGCGCTAGCAATTTAGCCAAGCTAGCATTCAACCGCTGGGCATGTGGATGGCTGGGAGTGAACTTCTTTCGACGGTCCAGCAGCTGGGGCAGGGAAATTTGCCTGCTAGAATCGGACGTCGGTGTACTGCTAGCAGAGTGGCCGCAAGTACTTGGCTGTGACACACCTAATTCTACACCTTCATTCCTCTCAGTGCATGTTTCAGAGAGGACTGAAGTTATAGTGGGGTTGGAGATCCCAGCTGATGCGGTGCAAGGAGAGGTCCGCTTTGTTCTTTGGTGTGGGTCTTTGAGGTAGGCTTGCCAACGAGCTGCATGGCAGGTCAACATATGTCTGGTCAGGCATGTGGTACCCAAGCGGCTGATGTTTTGGCCACGCGATATACGCTTGAGACATATGTTGCAAACAGCAGCTGTGCGATCTGATGCACTAGCCTCAAAAAAGGCCCACACCAAGGAACTTTTTGAATGACGGGCAGAGGCAGCGCCCTGCACAGGCGGAGCTCTGCGGTGTGATTCCGTCGGTGTACTGCCCTTACGCTGGCCACCAAAGGGCATCCTGCCTCGTTGGAGATGTGCCTCCTCCTCATCCTCCTCCTCCTCCTCTCTCCTATTAGGCACCCACGTGGAGTCAGTGACCTCATCATCCCCTCCCTCCTCATCACTGGAGCCAATCTGGCAGTATGCTGCAGCTGCTGGAACATGACTGCCAGATTGGTGTCCTTCTTGAGCATCCCCTCTGTCTGCTCTCACGCTACTGCCTTCCTGTAGCTGGGTTTCATCATCAGACCCTTCGAAACGCTGGGCATCCTCCTGGAGCATGTACCCAACACTGTGCTCAAACAGTTCGGGGGACTCCTCAGGAGGAGGACATGGTGGGTCTAGGGAAGGAGTGACTGATGATGAGTCTGACATTGATACCAGGGAAGAGGACGCTTTGGCAGCTGCTTTGCCAGTACCCTGAGCCTGGGTGAGAGAGGATGAGGAGGAGGAGGAGAGCTTGGTCATCCACTCTACCAAGTCTTCGGCATGATGTGGCTCAACATGTCCAGCTGCCGAAAAGAAGGACAAGCGTGTCCCATGGCCATGTGCTGATGACAATGCACCGCGTCCACGACCAGCACTGTTGCCCCCAGACACAGAGCCTGCTTGCCCTCTTTTATTGCCTCCTGACTGTCTGCCTCTCCTTGTTTGCCTTCCAGACATTTCTAATAGATGGCCTGCAGGGAGATGGGAAAAAAGCAATAAGGGCTACCTTCAGGTGTCCTTCTCTGTCCCTTTACTTAAGGATTTCTAAATATGGTTGAGGATGATTGCTTTTGCACAGAATAGCACAACGACAATTTCCCTGACTGTCCAAAAAACAAGGATTTCAAAGATGGTTGATGAGGAATGCTTTAGCACACTATAGCACAAGGAGAATTCCCCTCACTTTCCTTCTTTGTCCCTAGAAACAAGGACTCGCACAGTGAAAGAAACTGACACTCTCCCTACCTAGAGTTTTCTGTCCCTAGAAAAAATGTTTTTTTAAAGCACACTATAGCACAAGGAGAATTCCCCTCACTTTCCTTCTTTGTCCCTAGAAACAAGGACTCGCACAGTGAAAGAAACTGACACTCTCCCTACCTAGAGTTTTCTGTCCCTAGAAAAAATGTTTTTTTAAAGCACACTATAGCACAAGGAGAATTCCCCTCACTTTCCTTCTTTGTCCCTAGAAACAAGGACTCGCACAGTGAAAGAAACTGACACTCTCCCTACCTAGAGTTTTCTGTCCCTAGAAAAAATGTTTTTTTAAAGCACACTATAGCACAAGGAGAATTCCCCTCACTTTCCTTCTTTGTCCCTAGAAACAAGGATTCGCACAGTAAAACACACTGACACTCTCCCTACCTATCCTTCTCTTTCCCTAAACTAAAGGAATCCAGGTTAAGCAAGAAAGAAATAAATGTCACTGTCCCTGCCTATGCTTGTCTTTCCCTGCTCCGGAACACACTACACTAGGCCGCCGTGCTGGCGGCCTTTTATAGTGTGGGGCGTGTACTAAACACCCTCAGCAATAATTGGCCACAGGCATCCTGCCTGTGGCCAATCATTGCTCTCCTCGCTGCCGGCGCTGTGATTGGCCAAGCATGCGGGGTCACAGTGCATGCTTGGCCAATCACAGCGCCTGGATGACACTGCGATGGCGTAGTGCATTGTGGGCCGTTCGCGTCACTCGAATTTGGCGCGAACGGCCCAAATCGTTCGATCTTCGTCGAACGATCGAACAGCCGATGTTCGAGTCGAACGTATGTTCGACTCGGACACGAAGCTCATCCCTACTTGTAACGTGTTCTCTGTAATTTAGTCCTTTAATCAGGCGAGCGGCCTGATTTTGAACTAGCTGCAGCTTAGTAATCCATTTCTTTGGGAGATTTAATAAGAAAACATTTGAGTAATCCAGCCTGGAAAGTATAAATGCTTGTACTATTTTTTTCCGATTCAGTTCGGTAAACAGATTTTTCAGCTTCGGAAGAAAATATAGAAAGTAGCTTGCATTTTTTGCGATATTTAAGACATGTGGTATAAATGTGAGTTCCGAGTCGAACCAGACCCCTAAGTTCTTATTTTTTTGGCAGGCATTCTAGTAGGGCCAAATGATATGGGCCAATTAGAAATTGGTGATATAGATGTAATTTTACCAATTAAAAGAACTTCAGTCTTAGCAGTGTTAATACCAAGTCTACTGGTAAGCATCCATTGATGTATTTCAGCTAAACAAAGTTGGAGTTTTAGTTGCATGTCAGTACCGCAAGCCATATCTACCAGTATTTGTGTGTCATCCGCATATATTTGAGCCTCCAAGCCATATTTCGTTATAATGTCTGGCAGTGGCCGCATGTAACAGTTAAAGGCCAGTGGTGAAATGGCACTGCCTTGAGGATGATGTTTAGTTGTACAACCAGTTGTCATTTGCTGTCAGAGATATTATTTCCACAGTAAATTTTCAACTGGAATTATCCAATGTGTTTCAAACAGAAAAAATATCATGCCCTTCATCAGGATAGTACCACAACCATATGCACCTGTGTCTTGACCTATGATCCTCGAGAACATCCAACAGGTGGATTCATAGTGCAGAAGGGGAGACAGCGAGCTCACAAGCAAGGGAGCCAGAGGAGAACAAAATGGCGGTACCCATTCATCAACTCTCAGGGATGTCTCTTTCTTTAACCACTTCCTATCGGGTCATAGTCATATGACGCTGGCAGGAACCCCCCCTCCCTCCGGGCGGGCGTCATATGACGTCCTTTTTTCCCGGCCGTCTATGGGGCGCGCGCACCCGCGGCACCGCTCGTGACCCGGTGCGCGTGCCCAGCGTCCGCGATGTCCGCCGGGCACCCGCGATTGCCTGCGATCACGGCAGGAGTGTGGATCTGTGTGTGTAAACACACAGATCCACCTCCTGTCAGCGGTGAGGAGACCAATGTGTGTTCCCAGTACAGAGGAACACAGATCGGTCTCCTCACCTTGTGAGTCCCCTCCCCCTACAGTTACAATCACTCCCTAGGGAACATATTAACCCCTTGATCGCCCCCTAGTGTTAACCCCTTCCCTGCCAGTCACATTTACACAGTAATCAGTGCAGTTTTATAGCACTAATCGCTGTATAAATGTGAATGGTCCCAAAAACGTGTCAAAAGTGTCCGATGTGTCCGCCGCAATGTCACGGTCACAATAAAAATCGCAGATCGCCGCCATTACTAGTAAAAAAAATAAAAAAAATAAAAATGCCATAAATCTATCCCCTATTATGTAGATGCTATAATGTAGTGATGAGCCGAACACCCCCGGGTTCGGTTCGCACCAGAACCCGCGAACGGACCGAAAGTTCGAACGAACATTAGAACCCTATTAAATACAATGGATGCGAACGTTCGAATTCTAAAGTGCTAATTATAAAAACTATTATGCATGTTATTGTCCTAAAAAGGGTTTGGGAACCCGGGTTCTGCACCAGGGGACATGTATCAATGCAAAAATAAGTTTTAAAAACGGTCGTTTTCCGGGAGCAGTCATTTTAATGATGCATAAAGTGAAAAAAAAAAAGTCAAATATTCCTTTAAATATCGTACCTGGGGGGTGTCTAAAGTATGCCTGTGAAGTGCCACGTGTTTCCCGTGTTTAGAACTGTCCCTGCACAAAATGACACTTCTAAAGGAAAAAAAAGCCATTTAAAACTGCTTGCGGCTTTAATGTAATGTCTGGTCCCGGTAATATGGATGAAAATCTTTAAGAAAAATGGCATAGCTACCCCATGACCCCCCCCCTACCCCAGCCCATTACCAGCCCCTTTGGGTCTTGTATGGATATTAAGGGGAACCCCGCACATAAAATAAAAAAGGCCCTATATACTCTGAACAGCCGTATACAGGCGGTGCATACAAGACAGGGACTGTAGGTTTGTTCTTATGTAGAATCTGTTTGTAATTTTGAACAGGTACATTGTTGAAGTGTAGCTCCAGACCAAAAATCTATTTTTAAACTTTTTGGAAAACATAGGTAAGGGTTATCACCCCTGTAACATTTGTTTTGCTGTCTGTGCCCCTGTTCAGAACATTTCACCTCACTTTCCGTCCTAATGACAACTGTTTTTGAAATGTGGTGTTTTTCTTGAAACAAGGATTGCTGATAAAGCATCAGTACAGAGGAGACACCTTTCTCCCATATTTATTCTTACAGGAGAGAATTTTCCTTCCTAGTGGTAGATTTCCTCTCACTTCCTGTTGTCTTCTTGCGTTTGCAAGTAGGAGTCGTTTGTAAGTTGGATGTTTGAAAGTAGGGACCTGCCGTATATACTCTGCAGAAATAGGCCCCTTAGTTGTTGGTGTTGGCACAACACTGTAAGCACTCACAGTTACTCTTGGTTGGTGCTGGAACGCCCTGCTGTCAACTATTATATCAGGAATTTTAATTACATATAATTGTTGAACAGTGGTAGTAAAAATTGGGCCTTTGATGGTGGTGCTGGTGCCACAACACTGTAAGCCCTGACAGTTACTCTTGGTGGGTGCAGCAATGGGCCCTGCTGTGAATTATTAGATCAAGAATTGTAATTACATGCCCCTGTTGAACAGGGGCTGAAAAATTGGGCCTTAGGCACTGGTGGCACAACACTGCAACCCTTCACAGATACTGTACTTGGAGCACAGCAATGAGCCCTGTTGCAAAGTATTGCTTCAAAAATTGTAATGACACGCCCCTGTTAAACAGGGGCTGAAAAATTGGGCCTTAGGCACTGGTGGCACAACACTGCAACTCCTCACAGATACTGTACTTGGAGCACAGCAATGAGCCCTGTTGCAAAGTATTGCTTCAAAAATTGTAATTACACGCCCCTGTTAAACAGGGGCTGAAAAATTGGGCGTTAGGCACTGGTGGCGGCACCCATAAACAAAAATGATCTTCCAAGCTATCATCATCAATCGTATCATTGAGGACTCGGAGGAGGAGGATAGCCAGTCAACATAACAGCACAGGCACTCAGCATCAGCATCAGTCTTGAAGGGATGTGACATTTTAAAATCAATTAGTCTGTTATATCAGCATCAGGTGTGTGGTAGCTGGTGGTGATCCAAGACTGGTTCATCTTGATGAAAGTCAGTCGATCAACCGAGTCGGTGGACAGGCGCACCCTGTGATCCGTGACAAATCCTCCAGCAGCACTGAATGTGCGTTCCGAAAGAACGCTGGATGCAGGACAGGCCAGTAGCTCAATTGCATACTGTGCAAGCTCTGGCCAGTGATCCATCCTCAAGACCCAGTAAGCCAGAGGATTTTCGGTGGGGAAGGTGTCCAAGTCTGACCTTGCCCCTAGATATTCCTGCACCATGTTTATCAGACGCTGGCGATGGTTGCTGGAACCGATCATACTTTGGGGCTGCGGACTAAAGAATTGTCTGAACGCATCGGTCAGACGGCCACCTTCCCCACCGCTCCTTCTTTGACTGGCCGAAGCCTCAGCAACTCGTTGTCCAGGACCAGGAGTTTGCAACCTCCCAGTCTCTGGGAACGCGTTGCACAGACCTTTCTGCAAGGCCTCCCGGAGTTGTCTCATCCTCTGCTCCCTCTGCGACGGTAACATAAGGTCCGCAACCTTACCCTTGTACCGTGGATCAAGGAGAGTGGCCAGCCAGTAATGGTCCCTCTCCTTGATCCGAAGAATACGAGGATCCTTCCGCAGACTTTGCAGGATCAGGGAGGCCATGCAGCGTAGGTTTGCTGAGGCATTCGCTCCGGAGTCCTCTGGGTCACTAAGGACGACATGATCCGCAGCCACCTCCTCCCAGCCACGTACAAGTCCACTGGTTTCTTGGGACTGTAAATCATCCCTAAAAGACTGCTGCTGATGATGCTGAGTGCCAGCCTCCACCTCCATGCTGACACAATCCTCCTCCTCCTCCTCCTCCTCCTCCTCCTCTTCCTGTGCGATGGGTGGGACAGAAGGAACACTGTCTGGGTAAAGGGGGCCTTGAGAGGCAAGGAAGTCCTCCTCTTCCTGCCTCTGTTCTGCCTCAAGTGCCCTGTCCATTATTCCACGCAGCGTGTGCTCCAACAGGTGGACAAGAGGTACAGTGTCACTGATGCATGCACTGTCACTGCTCACCATCCTCGTGGCCTCCTCAAATGGTGCCAGGACAGTGCATGCATCCCTGATCATGCCCCACTGGCGTGGAGAAAAAAAACCAAGCTCCCCTGACCCTGTCCTGGTGCCGTAGTCGCACAGGTACTCATTGATGGCCCTCTGCTGCGTGTGCAGCCGCTGCAGCATGGCCAACGTTGAGTTCCACCTGGTGGGCATGTCACATATAAGGCGGTTCTTGGGCAGGTTCAACTCCTTTTGCAGCTCAGCCAGGCGAGCACTGGCATTATAAGATCTGCGGAAATGCACACAGACTTTCCTGGCCTGCCTCAGGACATCCTGTAAGCCCGGGTACCTGCCCAAGAACCGCTGCACCACCAGGTTAAGGACGTGAGCCACACAGGGCACATGGGTCAGTTGTCCCTGTCGGAGGGCGGAGAGGAGGTTGGTGCCATTGTCGCAAACCACCATTCCTGGCTTAAGCTGGCGTGGCGTCAACCACCTCTCGGCCTGGCCCTGCAGAGCAGACAGGACCTCTGCCCCAGTGTGGCTTCTGTCCCCCAAACACACCAGCGCAAGCACGGCATGGCATCTTTTTGCCTGCGTACTTGCGTAGCCCCGTGAACGGCTACGGAGCACCGCTGGTTCATAGGACAAACCACAGGAAGAGGCCATGGAGGAAGAAGAAGAGGAGGGGGTGGAGGAGAGAGGTGTGTCACAACCAGTAGTAGCATTTTGGAGGCGTGGCGGTGGGACAACCTCCAACACTACTGCACCTTGTCCTGAATCCTTCCCAGCTGCCAAAAGAGTGACCCAATGGGCCGTGAAAGAAAGGTAACGTCCCTGTCCATGCCTGCTGGACCATGAGTCAGCGGTAATATGCACCTTACCGCTGACCGCCCTGTCCAGCGAGGCCAAGACATTGCCTTCCACATGCCGGTAGAGAGCCGGAATAGCCTTCCGTGAGAAAAAGTGGCGTTTGGGAACCTGCCACTGAGGAACCGCACATTGCACAAACTCACGGAAGGGGGCCGAGTCTACCAACTGAAAAGGCAGCAGTTGAAGCGCTAGCAATTTAGCCAAGCTAGCATTCAACCGCTGGGCATGTGGATGGCTGGGAGTGAACTTCTTTCGACGGTCCAGCAGCTGGGGCAGGGAAATTTGCCTGCTAGAATCGGACGTCGGTGTACTGCTAGCAGAGTGGGCGCAAGTACTTGGCTGTGACACACCTAATTCTACACCTTCATTCCTCTCAGTGCATGTTTCAGAGAGGACTGAAGTTATAGTGGGGTTGGAGATCCCAGCTGATGCGGTGCAAGGAGAGGTCCGCTTTGTTCTTTGGTGTGGGTCTTTGAGGTAGGCTTGCCAACGAGCTGCATGGCAGGTCAACATATGTCTGGTCAGGCATGTGGTACCCAAGCGGCTGATGTTTTGGCCACGCGATATACGCTTGAGACATATGTTGCAAACAGCAGCTGTGCGATCTGATGCACTAGCCTCAAAAAAGGCCCACACCAAAGAACTTTTTGAATGACGGGCAGAGGCAGCGCCCTGCACAGGCGGAGCTCTGCGGTGTGATTCCGTCGGTGTACTGCCCTTACGCTGGCCACCAAAGGGCATCCTGCCTCGTTGGAGATGTGCCTCCTCCTCATCCTCCTCCTCCTCCTCTCTCCTATTAGGCACCCACGTGGAGTCATTGACCTCATCATCCCCTCCCTCCTCATCACTGGAGCCAATCTGGCAGTATGCTGCAGCTGCTGGAACATGACTGCCAGATTGGTGTCCTTCTTGAGCATCCCCTCTGTCTGCTCTCACGCTACTGCCTTCCTCTAGCTGGGTTTCATCATCAGACCCTTCGAAACGCTGGGCATCCTCCTGGAGCATGTACCCAACACTGTGCTGAAACAGTTCGGGGGACTCCTCAGGAGGAGGACATGGTGGGTCTAGGGAAGGAGTGACTGATGATTTGTCTGACATTGATACCAGGGAAGACGACGCTTTGGCAGCTGCTTTTCCAGTACCCTGAGCCTGGGTGAGAGAGGATGAGGAGGAGGAGGAGGGCTTGGTCATCCACTCTACCAAGTCTTCGGCATGATGTGGCTCAACATGTCCAGCTGCCGAAAAGTAGGACAAGCGTGTCCCATGGCCATGTGCTGATGACAATGCACCGCGTCCACGACCAGCACTGTTGCCCCCAGACACAGAGCCTGCTTGCCCTCTTTTATTGCCTCCTGAATGTCTGCCTCTCCTTGTTTGCCTTCCAGACATTCTAATAGATGGCCTGCAGGGAGATGGGAAAAAAGCAATAAGGGCTACCTTGAGGTGTCCTTCTCTGTCCCTTGAAACAAGGACTTTCACAGTGAAAGAAACTGACACTGTCCCTACCTAGAGTTTTCTGTCCCTAGAATAAATGTTTTTTTTAATCACAATATAGCACAAGGACAATTCACTCAATGTCTCTCCAGGTCCCTGGAAACAAGGACTTGCAGAGTGAAAGAAACTGACACTGTCCCTACCTAGAGTTTTCTGTCCCTAGAATAAATGTTTTTTTTAAGCACAATATAGCACAAGGACAATTAACTCACTGTCCTTACAGGTCCCTGGAAACAAGGACTTGCAGAGTGAAAAAAAAAAAACACTCTCCCTACCTACAGTTTTCTGTCCCTAGAAAAAATGTTTTTTTTAATCACAATATAGCACAAGGAAAATTAACTCACTGTCCTTACAGGTCCCTGGAAACAAGGACTTGCAGAGTGAAAGAAACTGACACTGTCCCTACCTAGAGTTTTCTGTCCCTAGAATAAATGTTTTTTTTAAGCACAATATAGCACAAGGACAATTAACTCACTGTCCTTACAGGTCCCTGGAAACAAGGACTTGCAGAGTGAAAGAAAAAAAACACTCTCCCTACCTACAGTTTTCTGTCCCTAGAAAAAATGTTTTTTTTAAGCACAATATAGCACAAGTAAAATTAACTCACTGTCCTTACAGGTCCCTGGAAACAAGGACTTGCAGAGTGAAAGAAAAAAAACACTCTCCCTACCTACAGTTTTCTGTCCCTAGAAAAAATGTTTTTTTTAATCACAATATAGCACAAGGAAAATTAACTCACTGTCCTTACAGGTCCCTGGAAACAAGGACTTGCAGAGTGAAAGAAACTGACACTGTCCCTACCTAGAGTTTTCTGTCCCTAGAATAAATGTTTTTTTTTAATCACAATATAGCACAAGGACAATTAACTCACTGTCCTTACAGGTCCCTGGAAACAAGGACTTGCAGAGTGAAAGAAACTGACACTGTCCCTACCTAGAGTTTTCTGTCCCTAGAATAAATGTTTTTTTTAATCACAATATAGCACAAGGAAAATTAACTCACTGTCCTTACAGGTCCCTGGAAACAAGGACTTGCAGAGTGAAAGAAACTGACACTGTCCCTACCTAGAGTTTTCTGTCCCTAGAATAAATGTTTTTTTTAATCACAATATAGCACAAGGACAATTAACTCACTGTCCTTACAGGTCCCTGGAAACAAGGACTTGCAGAGTGAAAGAAACTGACACTGTCCCTACCTAGAGTTTTCTGTCCCTAGAATAAATGTTTTTTTTTAAGCACAATATAGCACAAGGACAATTAACTCACTGTCCTTACAGGTCCCTGGAAACAAGGACTTGCAGAGTGAAAGAAAAAAAACACTCTCCCTACCTACAGTTTTCTGTCCCTAGAAAAAATGTTTTTTTTAAGCACAATATAGCACAAGTA
Organism: Rana muscosa; assembly: GCA_029206835.1. Classification (NCBI taxonomy): domain Eukaryota; kingdom Metazoa; phylum Chordata; class Amphibia; order Anura; family Ranidae; genus Rana; species Rana muscosa. Next base: position 639,151,869 of record CM055117.1, on the reverse strand, counting down.
AAATTAACTCACTGTCCTTACAGGTCCCTGGAAACAAGGACTTGCAGAGTGAAAGAAAAAAAACACTCTCCCTACCTACAGTTTTCTGTCCCTAGAAAAAATGTTTTTTTTAATCACAATATAGCACAAGGAAAATTAACTCACTGTCCTTACAGGTCCCTGGAAACAAGGACTTGCAGAGTGAAAGAAACTGACACTGTCCCTACCTAGAGTTTTCTGTCCCTAGAATAAATGTTTTTTTTTAATCACAATATAGCACAAGGACAATTAACTCACTGTCCTTACAGGTCCCTGGAAACAAGGACTTGCAGAGTGAAAGAAACTGACACTGTCCCTACCTAGAGTTTTCTGTCCCTAGAATAAATGTTTTTTTTAAGCACAATATAGCACAAGGACAATTAACTCACTGTCCTTACAGGTCCCTGGAAACAAGGACTTGCAGAGTGAAAGAAAAAAAACACTCTCCCTACCTACAGTTTTCTGTCCCTAGAAAAAATGTTTTTTTTAATCACAATATAGCACAAGGAAAATTAACTCACTGTCCTTACAGGTCCCTGGAAACAAGGACTTGCAGAGTGAAAGAAACTGACACTGTCCCTACCTAGAGTTTTCTGTCCCTAGAATAAATGTTTTTTTTAATCACAATATAGCACAAGGAAAATTAACTCACTGTCCTTACAGGTCCCTGGAAACAAGGACTTGCAGAGTGAAAGAAACTGACACTGTCCCTACCTAGAGTTTTCTGTCCCTAGAATAAATGTTTTTTTTAATCACAATATAGCACAAGGACAATTAACTCACTGTCCTTACAGGTCCCTGGAAACAAGGACTTGCAGAGTGAAAGAAACTGACACTGTCCCTACCTAGAGTTTTCTGTCCCTAGAATAAATGTTTTTTTTAAGCACAATATAGCACAAGGACAATTAACTCACTGTCCTTACAGGTCCCTGGAAACAAGGACTTGCAGAGTGAAAGAAAAAAAACACTCTCCCTACCTACAGTTTTCTGTCCCTAGAAAAAATGTTTTTTTTAAGCACAATATAGCACAAGTAAAATTAACTCACTGTCCTTACAGGTCCCTGGAAACAAGGACTTGCAGAGTGAAAGAAAAAAAACACTCTCCCTACCTACAGTTTTCTGTCCCTAGAAAAAATGTTTTTTTTAATCACAATATAGCACAAGGAAAATTAACTCACTGTCCTTACAGGTCCCTGGAAACAAGGACTTGCAGAGTGAAAGAAACTGACACTGTCCCTACCTAGAGTTTTCTGTCCCTAGAATAAATGTTTTTTTTAATCACAATATAGCACAAGGAAAATTAACTCACTGTCCTTACAGGTCCCTGGAAACAAGGACTTGCAGAGTGAAAGAAACTGACACTGTCCCTACCTAGAGTTTTCTGTCCCTAGAATAAATGTTTTTTTTAAGCACAATATAGCACAAGGACAATTAACTCACTGTCCTTACAGGTCCCTCGAAACAAGGACTTGCAGAGTGAAAGAAAAAAAACACTCTCCCTACCTACAGTTTTCTGTCCCTAGAAAAAATGTTTTTTTTAATCACAATATAGCACAAGGAAAATTAACTCACTGTCCTTACAGGTCCCTGGAAACAAGGACTTGCAGAGTGAAAGAAACTGACACTGTCCCTACCTAGAGTTTTCTGTCCCTAGAATAAATGTTTTTTTTAATCACAATATAGCACAAGGAAAATTAACTCACTGTCCTTACAGGTCCCTGGAAACAAGGACTTGCAGAGTGAAAGAAACTGACACTGTCCCTACCTAGAGTTTTCTGTCCCTAGAATAAATGTTTTTTTTAATCACAATATAGCACAAGGACAATTAACTCACTGTCCTTACAGGTCCCTGGAAACAAGGACTTGCAGAGTGAAAGAAACTGACACTGTCCCTACCTAGAGTTTTCTGTCCCTAGAATAAATGTTTTTTTTAAGCACAATATAGCACAAGGACAATTAACTCACTGTCCTTACAGGTCCCTGGAAACAAGGACTTGCAGAGTGAAAGAAAAAAAACACTCTCCCTACCTACAGTTTTCTGTCCCTAGAAAAAATGTTTTTTTTAAGCACAATATAGCACAAGTAAAATTAACTCACTGTCCTTACAGGTCCCTGGAAACAAGGACTTGCAGAGTGAAAGAAAAAAAACACTCTCCCTACCTACAGTTTTCTGTCCCTAGAAAAAATGTTTTTTTTAATCACAATATAGCACAAGGAAAATTAACTCACTGTCCTTACAGGTCCCTGGAAACAAGGACTTGCAGAGTGAAAGAAACTGACACTGTCCCTACCTAGAGTTTTCTGTCCCTAGAATAAATGTTTTTTTTAATCACAATATAGCACAAGGAAAATTAACTCACTGTCCTTACAGGTCCCTGGAAACAAGGACTTGCAGAGTGAAAGAAACTGACACTGTCCCTACCTAGAGTTTTCTGTCCCTAGAATAAATGTTTTTTTTAAGCACAATATAGCACAAGGACAATTAACTCACTGTCCTTACAGGTCCCTCGAAACAAGGACTTGCAGAGTGAAAGAAAAAAAACACTCTCCCTACCTACAGTTTTCTGTCCCTAGAAAAAATGTTTTTTTTAATCACAATATAGCACAAGGAAAATTAACTCACTGTCCTTACAGGTCCCTGGAAACAAGGACTTGCAGAGTGAAAGAAACTGACACTGTCCCTACCTAGAGTTTTCTGTCCCTAGAATAAATGTTTTTTTTAATCACAATATAGCACAAGGACAATTAACTCACTGTCCTTACAGGTCCCTGGAAACAAGGACTTGCAGAGTGAAAGAAACTGACACTGTCCCTACCTAGAGTTTTCTGTCCCTAGAATAAATGTTTTTTTTAAGCACAATATAGCACAAGGACAATTAACTCACTGTCCTTACAGGTCCCTGGAAACAAGGACTTGCAGAGTGAAAGAAAAAAAACACTCTCCCTACCTACAGTTTTCTGTCCCTAGAAAAAATGTTTTTTTTAATCACAATATAGCACAAGGAAAATTAACTCACTGTCCTTACAGGTCCCTGGAAACAAGGACTTGCAGAGTGAAAGAAACTGACACTGTCCCTACCTAGAGTTTTCTGTCCCTAGAATAAATGTTTTTTTTAATCACAATATAGCACAAGGACAATTAACTCACTGTCCTTACAGGTCCCTGGAAACAAGGACTTGCAGAGTGAAAGAAACTGACACTGTCCCTACCTAGAGTTTTCTGTCCCTAGAATAAATGTTTTTTTTAAGCACAATATAGCACAAGGACAATTAACTCACTGTCCTTACAGGTCCCTGGAAACAAGGACTTGCAGAGTGAAAGAAAAAAAACACTCTCCCTACCTACAGTTTTTTGTCCCTAGAAAAAATGTTTTTTTTAATCACAATATAGCACAAGGAAAATTAACTCACTGTCCTTACAGGTCCCTGGAAACAAGGACTTGCAGAGTGAAAGAAACTGACACTGTCCCTACCTAGAGTTTTCTGTCCCTAGAATAAATGTTTTTTTTAATCACAATATAGCACAAGGACAATTAACTCACTGTCCTTACAGGTCCCTGGAAACAAGGACTTGCAGAGTGAAAGAAACTGACACTGTCCCTACCTAGAGTTTTCTGTCCCTAGAATAAATGTTTTTTTTAAGCACAATATAGCACAAGGACAATTAACTCACTGTCCTTACAGGTCCCTGGAAACAAGGACTTGCAGAGTGAAAGAAAAAAAACACTCTCCCTACCTACAGTTTTCTGTCCCTAGAAAAAATGTTTTTTTTAATCACAATATAGCACAAGGAAAATTAACTCACTGTCCTTACAGGTCCCTGGAAACAAGGACTTGCAGAGTGAAAGAAACTGACACTGTCCCTACCTAGAGTTTTCTGTCCCTAGAATAAATGTTTTTTTTAATCACAATATAGCACAAGGACAATTAACTCACTGTCCTTACAGGTCCCTGGAAACAAGGACTTGCAGAGTGAAAGAAACTGACACTGTCCCTACCTAGAGTTTTCTGTCCCTAGAATAAATGTTTTTTTTAAGCACAATATAGCACAAGGACAATTAACTCACTGTCCTTACAGGTCCCTGGAAACAAGGACTTGCAGAGTGAAAGAAACTGACACTGTCCCTACCTAGAGTTTTCTGTCCCTAGAATAAATGTTTTTTTTAAGCACACTATAGCAGAAGCACAAAACACACTGACACTCTCCCTACCTATCCTTCTCTTTCCCTAAACTAAAGGAATCCAGGTTAAGCAAGAAAGAAATAACAGTCACTGTCCCTGCCTATGCTACTCTATCCCTGCTCCGGAACACACTACACTGGGCCGCCGTGCTGGCGGCCTTTTATAGTGTGGGGCGTGTACTAAACACCCTCAGCAATAATTGGCCACAGGCATCCTGCCTGTGGCCAATCATTGCTCTCCTCGCTGCCGGCGCTGTGATTGGCCAAGCATGCGGGGTCACAGTGCATGCTTGGCCAATCACAGCGCCTGGATGACACTGCGATGGCGTAGTGCATTGTGGGCCGTTCGCGTCACTCGAATTTGGCGCGAACGGCCCAAATCGTTCGATCTTCGTCGAACGATCGAACAGCCAATGTTCGAGTCGAACGTATGTTCGACTCGAACACGAAGCTCATCCCTACTATAATGCATCTAATTGCGCAAACCAATCAATATACGCTTATTGCAAAAAAAAATTACCAAAAATATGTAGAATACGTATCGGTCTAAACTTAGGAAAAAAAATTTTTAAAAAAAAATTGTGATATTTATTAAATCAAAAAGTAAAAAATATTGAATTTTTTTCAAATATGTCGCTCTTCTTTTGTTTATAGCGCAAAAAATGAAAAACCGCAGAGGTAATCAAATACCACCAAAAGAAAGCTCTATTTGTGGGGAAAAAAGGACATCAATTTTGGTTAGGTTCAACGTCGCACGACCGCACAATTGTCAGTTAAAGCGACGCAGTGCTGCATCGCAAAAAGTGCTCTGGTCAGGAAGGGGGTAAATTCTTCCGGGGCTGAAGCGGTTAAACAATAAATATCATTCCCCTCTCTATCCAACTGGTTGGGGCTAATGTAAAAATGTGATGCTCCTGCCTGAACCATGGAGGAGCCAGACTTCTGGTCATAATTAAAGTATTATTTTCTGTTGCTATTCTTCTAAATGAAGGCAAACACAGGCAATAGCTTATTTACACTGCATTTTATTAACCACTTCAGCACCAGACCATTTGGCTGCCCAAAGACCAGAGCAGCCAAATGGTCCGACAATTGCGTGGTTGTGCGACGTGGCTCCCAAAGAAAATTGACGTACTTTTCCCCCACAAATAGAGCTTTATTTTGGTGGTATTTGATCACCTCTGAGGTTTTTATTTTTTGCGCTATAAACAAAAATAGAGCGACAATTTTTTTTTTAAAAAAGCAATATTTTTTACTTTTTGCTATAAGAAATATCCCCAAAAAATATATAAAAAAACATTTTTTTCCTCAGTTTAGGCCGATACGTACTCTTCCACATATTTTTGGTAAAAAAAAACCGCAATAAGCGTATAGTGATTGGTTTGCGCAAAAGTTATAGCATCTACAAAATAGGGGATAGTTTTATGTCATTTTTCTAAAAAAATTTTTTTACTGCTAATGGCGGTGATCTGCGATTTTTATCGTGACTGCGACATTATGGCAGACACATCGGACACTTTTGACACATTTATGGGACCGTTGTCATTTTTACAGCGATCATTGCTATAAATATGCACTGATTACTGTGAAAATTACACTGGCAGTGAAGGGGTTAACCTCTAGGTGGCACTGTAGGGGTTAAGTTTCCCTAGTGAGTGATTCTTACTGTAGAGGGGCGTGGCTTGGTGTGACACGTCATTGATCGCTGTTCCCTATGACAGGGAACAGACGATCACTGACATACCACTAGGAAGGACGGGGAAAGGTTTGTTTACACTTACCTCTCCCCGTTCTTCAGCTCTGTGACCTGATTGCGGGACACCGGCGGTGATCGGGTCCGCGGGTGCCGCGGGCGCGGTCATGGAGCTTCGGACCGGGTTGCGAGTGCGCCGCTGGCGGCGCGCGTGTGACCCATGGCTGGGATCTTAAAGGGGACTTACCTGTACGCCCTTGTGCCCAGCCGTGCCATTCTGTCAAAGTATATCGTCGTGCGGCGGTCCTTAAGTGGTTAAGCAACCTGCCACCGTATGGTAATCTCTCTAGGTTGCTGTGGAGCATCCCAGTTCTGTGAATATAGCATCCAAGTTCTTGTAGGCATATGAATACAGTCCCTCCACTCCCCCAGCTCTGTTGGTAATGCTTCTCCCCTCTCATTGGTTGCAGAGCTGTGGCACTCTATTCAAGGATCACAAGCCCAAAGCATTCAGTGAGTGTGCCCTTCAGCTTTATAGTGGCAATTGTTTTTTTTAATAAACATACATTTTTGTTCAACAAAAGTGCAGTACAAAGTATTGTTACAGCAGTACAGAAAATATTGTACCCACAGTAAAAACATCTTACAGACATATGAATACAGACATCACATTACGATCATATATGTTCTGATATGGCAAATCAATGTTGATGCATTAAACCTATCTGAGACAGGAAGGGTGGGGTAACTTAACCAGCGTTAGGTGGTGGTTCACAATAAGATGTATTTGAACCTTGTTGGTTTAGGGCGACGAAGAAAGAAAGAAGTGAGAGTAAAGAGGGGGAGGAGTTTTAGAATAGAAGGGAGAAAAAGGCATGGGATAGGATACTTGTCAGTGATATTGAGTGCAGTAACAGTCACAATTGGCAGACGTTAAGGGGTATAGGCCACCCTTTTAGGGAAATCAGGGCAGTCCTTATAGAGTACCAGCCATGTATCAGAAAATAAATGCTATGTGTTGTACAGTCAATCTATGATTTCCTCCATTTGCATCACTAGGTTCAATTCTGAAATCCGCTTAATTTCCAGGGTCTGGGAATGACTACTCTGTCAGCCATCAGGAAAAAGTGCAAAAGGCCTTTTTTCACTAACGATAGAGAACCAGGCATAATGGAAGAAAAGGCTAGCTGAGGGGTCTTTGGGACAGTTACCAAAGTCACTTTGGTATAAATAGAAAAAAGACTCATCTCAAAAAGACCTCAGGTTGGGCATTCCCACCATCCCACCAGATATGGTTCACTGTGCCCTGATGAGTCAGGCGATGTCAGCTGTGGTCTGAGACATTAGGGAAAATCTTTTTAAAAAAGATATGGATAGTGAAACCACCTATTAAGTATTTTGTACTTGCGCTCCTGAGTGGTGCTAGCTATGCAGAATTTATGAGTTAAGATACATGATTTGGATTTACCCCCTGTGTGAAAGCATCCCCATTTCATTCTTCCAGTCTGTGAAATAAGAAGAAGCTTTTTAGTAGATGGAAGATAGGAGAAGATTGTATATCTTAGACACTGTATGAGATGGGGGGTCAGGTTGAAGGCATAGGGATTCAAAGAGAAAGAGGGGATGGTGTGGGTCTCTTATGCCCCGTATACATGATCCGAAAATCAGACGACAGATTTGGAGCACAGGTATATGAAGTTACAATCAGCACAGCATAATGGTGAAAATTACTACAAGATGTGTTCTTGGACTTTGAGATTTGTTTGAGCTGTTTATATGTGCTACAATTTGATAATTTGCCTGTACATTTTCCAGCATCCAACATGAAAGCATCCAACATGTCTTCCCTGCTTATAAATGCTTTACAACTAAGGCTCTGTTTAAAACACTGATACATGCAGAAATAACTCCTAGACCACCAGTCTGTTCAGACAGTATGGCCACTTGCAGACTTGGCAGAATCCATAGGCAGCTCAACTCTTTAATAAGACGCATACATTGAAACCAGCATAGTTTTACTTCAGATAGGTGCAGTCTAGTCTTTGAAGTGTAAGAAGACAATGGGGTTGATTTACTAAAGGTTGTTTATTCTGCAAGCAAAGTTGCCCTTAGCTTAGTGAATAGCACAAAATAAATAAATTCCCCTAAACGGACTTTTAAAGGCATAGATCTAGAAAATTGTATTACACAGTATTCAATTTGTAATGGAAATTATTTATTCATACAAAAAAAGTTAAAAACATAGTCACTGATCAATGTTTGGAATGTATACAAAACTGTATAGGAACACCAATATTCAAGCACAGAAGCAGATGTCGTCTATCACCCGACGCCACCCAGGCTGGATGTCAAGACTTTGTGCCCTTCAAATTCAATTCCATCCGAATTCAGGGTCCTTCTGCCCTCACATTGGCCCCAGTGTAATTGTATGCCTTCCTGGCACGCTGGGCAATCCGCTCACATAGGCCCTTTGAGTCACTCCCCAACAGAGAATATCTCAACCATCCACTTTCTCAACATTGAGGCACACTTGTCTTCTCTTTCCTAATTGGTTTTATTTAAAAGACAACCCTTGGAATGATCTTCTGTTAAAGCGGAGCTCCGCCGTAAAAAATAAATATTAAAAGCCAGCAGCTACAAATACTGCAGCTGCTGACTTTTAATAAATGGACACTTACCGGTCCTGGAGTCCAGCGACGTCTGCAGCAAAAGACAAGCAATCGCTCGTCTCTCTGCTGCCCCCACCGCCATCATCAGTGAGGGAATCAGGAAGTGAAGCATTGCGGCTTCACTGCCCGGTTCCTTACTGCGCATGCGTGAGTCGCGCTGCGCCATCCTCACTGTTCCCCGCTGTTTACTGGGAGCCGTGTGTTTCCCAGAACACAACAGGGGGGGGCGGGAACTGATGTACTGCCCGCAGGTCCCCACAGAGTCTATGCCCGGAAGTGGGTGCAAATACCTGTCTTAGACAGGTATCTGCACCCCCCTCCCCACTGAAAGGTGCCAATTGTGGCACCGGAGGGGGGGAGGAATCCGATGAGCGGAAGTTCCACTTTAGGGCGGAGCTCCGCTTTAACACCAAACTATGCATATATACATCTATGTCCTCTAAAGAGCACCCTTGAAGAAATTTCATAATTGAAACGCGTTGGATATTATACAACATCTGCTTCTGTGCTTGAATATTGGTGTTCCTATACAGTTTTGTATACATTCCAAACATTGATCAGTGACTATGTTTTTAACTTTTTTTGTATAAATAAATAATTTCCATTACAAATTGAATACTGTGTAATACAATTTTCTAGATCTATGCCTTTAAAGTCCGTTTAGGGGAATTTATCTATTTTCTGCAATTCATATTGGATGTGACATTAGATCTAGTAGAACACACCAACCGACCTCTCTTTCTTATTTAGCATAGTGAATAGGGTGAAGCTCTGACGAATTCCATAATTAAAAAAAGAGTAAAGCAGGGAATGTCTAGCTAAAGAGCCAAACAGTAACTAGAGCCAAACAGTAAGGGGAACAGGGGAACAAACCAAGGGCACAAAAATAAACTGGCTGCTGTGGCACCACAGCCAATCTAGCTGCTGGAATAAAAAAATAAATAACTGCTCATTCAAGTTGTATTACAGTTGACTGTAAATTCAGAGAAATAAGTTGAAAGAAAAGAATGCACTGACTGATAGCATAATTATCTACAATTTACATGAACAAAAACTGTAAAAATTTGGCTTTTCTATTGAGCTGACTGAGTACATTGTGTAGTACATCAACTATTACAGTGGGCAATTGAATTCCTTTGCTCACTTTACAAGTCTATATTCACAGAAAAGATGGCACTTGGTGCCTGAGATACACATTCAATTCAGTTACCTTCTATTTGGCAGATGTCTACTCATACAATACCTGGTAATGCATGATCAGTTTGTATGAGAAAAAGATTCAGTGTAAGAATAATTTCTTTAAAAGAAAGCATAGAGCCTTTAAAGTGATTACTATAAAGTAGAAGTTACATTACATGCAATTCCCCGTCGACCCTGTACTGTTTGCAATGATGACACAGCAGAAAAAACGAGCTGTTTTTTTTTAACATCACCAGGATAAATGAAATTCACATGCCTAGAAATTTGCTTTATAAACTCTGTTGCACATTATTTCTCCTTTGGGAACGTGTCTTTTAGGCTTTCCTCCGTAGAAGAAAAGTTGGATAATATATTGAGAATAACAGAGAATGCTTTGAATAGGGTAAAGGTAACTGTTCTGAATTATAAAGAGCATTTTACAATATTATCCAATCCATTCGAGATTTCCACAAAAGTATTTGCTGTTTTTTTTTTTTTTAATCCCTAATTTATAAGGGAAATAGAATCATTTAAAAAACTTTTTCATTGTAGATTTGTGCTGCACACCTTAGACCCCATTCACACAGGGGCAACACAACTTCCAGCGCGACTTTGGGAGGCAACTTGGACACGACTTGAGCATGAATCACAGCGCGACCTGAAGCTACTTACAAGGCAACTTGAAGTTGCCTCCAGGACAGGAGACATTCCAGTGGCCAATCAAACAAGAATCAGCTCTGTGGGAGGGTGGGGGAGGAAAAGGTTTGCCTGAGAATGTATGTTCTCTTCCTGGAAAGTTGCTTCTGTTAAGACAGGGGATCCGACTTCTGAGTGACTTCCATTGAAATCAATGGGTACAGGTCGCCTAGCAGTTGCCTAGAAGTCGGATTGAAGTAGTACAGGAACCTTTTTTGAAGTCTGAGCGACTGCAGTAGTGTGCGTTAAGACGGCTCCATTCACTTACATTGGTTTTCTCATGCAGCGCGACTTGAGGCGACTAGGGGCGACTTGGGGCAACTTGAAGTCGGATCCAAAGTTGCCCCTGTGTGAATTGGCTCTTAATGTTACTTTTCATCAAGTGTAGCCTTATGTGTGTCATTACTTTGTCATACAGTATGTAACAGAATACCTTAACCTCTATACAGGCTTAAATATGGGTATTTGTCTTTAATAACCTCATTTATTCAGAAACTTCCAGAACACCTGTTACAGTTCAGAAGTAGTACATGCAACTACAATCAGCCCTGAGGCACTGGCACTGGTAGCCTGCAAACCTTATAACTAATAGTGTAGGTTTAGGTATTAGGCAAGGCTTAAGGGTTTCTCTGCCCACCCAACCCCTCCATACCCCACTTCAGCTTTTCTCTCTGTACCAAGTTAGGACCATGCCATCTCAGTTGTAAGACCTTTGAGCAGCTCTTTCAGTCAGCCAGTGTTTGGCTAAGGCAATCTTCTTTGTCTACTGACACAATAAACATGAAAATAAACAATTAAGGAACAAAGCACGTCATATAGAAAATTACATTTCCGATCTGGAACACAAGTCAAAGAGTACCAGGCTTGCAAGTCTTAAATTATATTAAACCCTCAGGTTTTTACAACAGCTGATTTATTCACTTACTGAGCGTGAAATCTTTTAGTCATTACCTATGTTCCAATATTGACTGGTGCCGTGACCAATTTCCCAGGTTCCCTGTTATAGGGCAACTCCTTTCTCTTGCAGCATCCTATGGAACCACCCTTGCATGCAGGAACTAGAGTTGTGTCTCCATATACTGTGTGCATCAACAGAAACAAACAGCCCTTCTGCAAGCTGACAGACTAATTGGAGACTGTGCTGTCCACTGTTAACTGTTTCCCGTAAAGACTGGAAGCTCAGGGAAGCAGCACTAAGAGAGCAGGAGCCAACAGCCTTGAAACCTGTAAACTTCAAGTGCTAGGGTAAGAATTCTAACAGTTTACTGGGGAATGTTTATTTTATTGTGCTTAATACAGTATGTTAAACTAAAAATGATGAAGGTTTACTACTTCTTTAAGTAAAATAGCAAACATCAAGCAAGCAGGCTCTTTATTGCAGAAGAGACATGCAGTGCCTCTTCTGCAATAAGATGCACCTACCTGCCTGCTTGCTGTCATCCTCGGCATGTAAACTGAGCTACGCACACACAGCTCAGCTTACACCGCTGGCCTGGTCTCTATGTGTTGGGATGACTTACTCCAGCACATGTACAGGAGTGACGTTATCCCACACCAGCCAATTTAGATGGCCAAAAACCGGCAAATAGCAAAAGATGACAACTCTGGTAAGAGATGGATCCATTAACGCAAAATTAAGTTAATTCTATTTTAGACCCATGTGTTTAAAAACAAGCAAGTTGCTTACTTGAATTATTTTATGCAGAAGGACATGGTATTACACAGGTTTTCTAAGTTTGTGAACCATTACACCTATATGCTTGTTGGTTATACTATTCCAAAATAATGCCTTCTATTAAATTTTGGAGCCCATTAAAACAAAAAGGCATTGGTAAGGTCAGGTATTGAAGTTGAACAAGGAAACAAAGTTCTCAAATGGTGTTCTTATTTAAGGTGCTCAGTAGAGTTGAGATCATAGGCGTGCGCACAGGGTGTGCCTGGGCACACCCTTATCACCCTGTGTGGTGCAGATTCCCCCTATTTAGACCCCTGATCCCCAAACCTAATGGGGCTCCTAAACAGATTTCAATAAATAAAAAAATTGTAAAAATAATAGAAATATAAAATAATAAAAATAAAAACTACTGACACCATCCATTGCTCTGCTGACACTGTCAATATATATACAGTATACACATGCACACACACACGCATTTGTGCTTGAGCTATGGTGTGCACACCCTAATGCAATAGGCTGTGCACACCTATGGTTGAGATGATGGCTCTGTATAGATCAATGAAGTTCCTCTACACAAAACTCAATAAACCATGTCTTTATGGATCTGGCATTGTTTACAAGGGCACAGTCATACTGGAATGGAAATTAACCTTCTATAAACTATTGCACAAAGTCGGAAGGGCGCAATTGTCTAGAATGTCATTGTATGCTGTAACATTACTAGTATCTTTCTCTGGAAACACTTGAATATAATAATTCAGTGGTGTATTCACATATTTTGGCTGTATTGTAGGTGTGATAGTCAGGTTTCCACCAATGTTTGGTCATATATTGTACAACAATGTTCTCATTTGGTGCCTTAATGTTTAGTGAGTCTGTCACTAGACCCAACCACAGTAACATGGGAGGAGGTCACATGCCTCCCCATTTTTGGATTTAGCTGATATTTTATGCAGGCTGAGCTAAAGCCATGAGTAGCCAGTTAGCGATGGAAAGAGAGTATCAGTGGGTTAGGAGATTCTCCTAAACATAGTACGATGTTTAAAATAAACAAAGGCTGGCTTTCTGGGTCAGTATAAATGCTCTTAGCGAATTATCCTCTTAGGGACTTTAGTAATGGATATTTTAGCTGTTTCCACAGTATGTTTGTGTTTTATTCCACCTCCCCTTTATTCTTATCAGAAACCCTATATGAAGAGTGAGCACTGAGTGAAAGGCAGAATGTGCCCCTAATATTAAGTAAGGATCATAGTTCACCTCTATACCTAGCAGGCACTTCCAGAAAATAAAAACGGCTCCTTTTTATTGTGCAAAAATAGGAATGAAAGACATGCCACACACACTCAACCCACGGAGGGTCAGCAGACGCATTTTATAGTCCTGTGCTTAATCCCTGCTGACCCTCCGTGGGTTGAGTGTGTGTGGCATGTCTTTCATTCCTATTTTTGCACAATAAAAGGAGCTGTTTTTATTTTCTGGAAGTGCCGCTATCTTTTTATTTTCTACCTCATTTGACTGTACCTCTCCTGTGAAGCACAGGAGTGCAGTTTGTTTTGCACTACTGTGACTTGTTTTCAGCAGACAGCAGGCTGAAGCCCGCGGTCTGCAGAAGTCGTAGAGCCAGTCCAGACTTGGGCAAGATCACGACAATAAATTTGGGATGCACCCACGTGCCTGGACCAGCAGCCGGCTCAGACAGCGAGCAGCTAAGAGCCTGAGTTGGTGCTATCACCCCCTCCACGGCCCAGCGCTCCAGTGGAGGGGGAGGGCAAGGCAGAGAGCGATGACCGACAGTAACCAGCGGTCTGCTCATGGAGCTCTGAGAACCAAGCGATCAGTGACCTTAGATCGCTTGGTTCTCAGTCTTACAGCCAGCGGGGAACAGATATAACATAAGACCAATGCTACCTAAATAAGTATGATTTTTTTTTAAAACAGCCCAACTTCTCTTTTAACCTACACCTTAAAACAATGGATCCCTAAGTTCTGGAGGACCCTTGTGTAGCTGCACAAACTTCACAATGGGTCTGTTAACCCTAATAGCTAATGATGACCCCTACACCCTATATAGACAGTGACCAGATAACCTTAAAGTGGATCCAAACCAATTGATTTAACGGTTTCCCAAAACATTTACATTTAAAGAGGAAGTAAACCCTCTCTACAAAGAAAAAAAAAAAACACCCTGCAAGACAAAGGCATAATGAGCTAGTATGCATAGCATACTAAATAAGATTAGTAAATCCACAACAAGTAAAACTTGTTAAATACCAAAACAGCGCTTAGTGATCACACAACGTGACAACTCTATCCTATGGTAGTCCATAAGAGAAATCATCAATCAATAGTTCAATAAAATAGCAGGAAGATCAGAGTCCAATGAAAGAACAAAAGGGTGCTCCCAGAGTCTGGTGTAGTTGCTAATGACGACGGCTTCCACCCAGTCAACACCACTTTAAACACTCCTCCCTTGTGCCACACTCCCCTTAAGGGTTTATACTCACCACAAGGTTGAGTTTAGTAGACATTCAGAATTTGGGACATCCGATCATCCTCCTCTTCAGAACCGACTGTATTCCCTAGATGCTTCTCCTGATGATTAGAAGGTTGAGTTTTATACAGGCACTATCACTCTAGATCCTCCGATCCTCCTCTTCCTCTGAGATGTAATCGGTCCACTGGTAGTCTCAGACTCAAAAGAGAGAGAGAGACTGGAGATAGTGTAATCCTGTGTTGATCAGAGAAGAGCCGGGGTCCATTTGAGTGTGAATGATGCAGGTGAATGATGATCCAGGTGACTTTCTCCTCATTCACCTGGATCATTCACACTCAAATGGACCATAGGATAGAGTTGTCACGTTGTGTGATCACTAAGCGCTGTTTTGGTATTTAACAAGTTTTACTTGTTGTGGATTTACTAATCTTATTTATTTATGTTTGGGCATTTATGCTTTTAAAACGGCAGCTGAGTTTAATGTAAATGATATTTGGCAACATTTGATAATTTTTCTATCTGTCATTTCGAATCCGTGTAGTACATAGCGCCGAGATAGTGAGAGAAGGCAGTGAAGTTCACTACTATTTTTATGCATAGCATACTAGCTCATTATGAATTACTTACCTGAGATCGAAGCCCCTGCAGCGGTCCTCGGTCACCTCCTCCGTCGCCATCATGATTCCCGGAGTGACTACTGGGTATCGCTGCTCCGGCGCCGTGACTGGCCGGAGCAGCGATGACGTCACTCCCGCTCACGTCACTAACGGCACGCTCGGTGCGCCTGCGCCGTTGTCTACGGCTCGCATGTGCCATAGACATCGGTGCCGTCTTTCTTGCAAATATCTCCTTAACCGTGTAGATATTTCTTGCACCTACAGGTAAGCCTTAATCTAGGCTTACCTGTAGGTCAAAGTGGTCTGTAAGGGTTTACAACCACTTTAAGGCATGCCACAAATAATAACTGTCACAATTGCTTGTGCTCCTAATTGAACTGTCAAGCCAGGAAATAGCTGTTGTCCTAATTGTTTACATGTGCAGCACCATGGCAACTGCAGATCAAGCAGAGTCTAAGTTGGCAGCTTATTTGGCTGTAAAGGGTTTAGTTCCACTTTAAATCTTTCTTACAAGTTTTACAGGTATAAGCTCAAAAATCAGGTTTCCTCAAACAGTTTATCTATGAGCACTTTAGAATTTTAACTAGGTCCTGTAATTCAGTTTGGCAATTTTACCTCCAAATATCTTATATATCAGTTGAAATTGAGGTAGCACTGGTGTCTTATAAATCATTAGGGAGTAGAATTTTAAAAGAAATGCATACAAGTTAAAAAAAAAACTGTCATGTTTCAGCTAAAGCATGTTTTGCTATACCTAGGGATCTATGTATGTGTACAAACAAATCTAAAAAAAAAAAAAAAAAATGTAGATTTGCTCTGTTCCCACTGCTGGGAGAAAGTACAGAACAACAGCATGCCATGTATGCTAATGCAAAGACTGTCTGAGAGTTGGCTTACATTATTCTTTGTTTACTGCTAGGCACAGTTTTTCATTAGCAGAAGCATACATTTTATGGCATTGATCACACAATGCTATACCTTTTTCAGATTTTGGGAAAAAAAAGAATCCAATATGATATTCATAATTCTTTTTATTAGATAGATTTGTTATTTCACTGTAGTAGCCACAATGGTCAGTGGGGAACGCTACTAGTTTTTGTTTGTCCATTTTCCTTGCTGCTAAAATAATTGAACAAGCTTGTTTTCTTTCCTGACTCCATTCCTTGAACGCAAAGGTTCTGTGTAACAAAATACGATGCAAGTGTGCTAAGTGCTTATATTTGAAACAACATGCATTCTGTGGATTTTATTTGTGGTTTATAAATTCAACCATTATTTACAAAGAAAAGGCACTGCTAAAATATATTGAAAGGGTCAGCACACAAAAACTAATAATTCAACTGTCTAAGCTCTCAAGTAGGGATGAGCTTCGAGTTCGAGTCAAACTCATGTTCGACTCGAACATTGCCTGTTCGCCCGTTCGCCGAACAGCGAACAAATTGGGGTGTTCGCGGCAAATTCGAAAAGTCTATGAGAGAAATCTAAAGTGCTAATTATAAAGGCTTATATGCAAGTTATTGTCCTAAAAAGTCTTTGGGAACCCGGGTCCTGCCCCAGAAGACATGTATCAATGCAAAGAAAAGTTTTAAAAACGGCAGTTTTTTTAGGAGCAGTGATTTTAATAATGCTTAAAATGAAAAAAATAAAAGTGAAATATTCCTTTAAATTTCGTACCTGGGGGGTGTGTATGATATGCATGTAAAGTGGCGCATGTTTCCCGTGTTTAGAACTGTCCCTGCACAAAGTGTCATTTTTGAAGGAAAAAAAGTCATTTAAAACTCACTCGCGTTTATTAATGAATTGTCGGCTTTTATCAATACATAGAAAAGTCATTGATAAAAAAAAAAAAAAAAGCGTGGGGGTTCCCCCAAATTCAATTACCAGGCCCTTTAGGTTTGGAATGGATATTAAGGGGAACCCCGCCGCAAATAAAAAAAAATGGTGTGGGGTTCCCCCTAAATATCCATACCAGGCCCTTGAGATCTGGCATGGATTTTAAGGGGAACTCCACCCCAAATGTAAAAAAAAATGGCGTGGAGTCCCCCCAAAAATCCATACCAGACCCATATCCGAGCACGCAACCTGGCCGGCCACAGGGGAGAGGGGGGGACGAGAGAGCGGCCCCCCCTCCCTCCTGAACCGTACCAGGCCACATGCCCTCAACATGGGGAGGATGTCCCCATGTTGATGGGGACAAGGGCCTCATCCCCACAACCCTTGCCCGGTGGTTGTGGGGGTCTGCGGGCAGGGGGCTTATCGGAATCTGGAAGACCCCTTTAACAAAGGGGACCCCCAGATCCCGGCCCCCCCTATGTGAATTGGTAAGGGGTACATTGTACCCCTACCATTTCATGAAGAAAGTGTCAAAAAATGTAAATAAAAACACACACACCTTGGAAAAGTCCTTTATTAAAAAATAAAAAAATGATAAAAAAAACAAAACATTCCAGCGATGAAATCCAGTGTCCCGCGGCGATCCCGATGTCCAGCGCTGTCCGTCATTGGTTGTGCCTGTGGGGACCTAATGGGGAACTTCCTCGCTGTGTTTTAAATGTATAGACCCGCCCCTTCTAAAGTTCTCCATCAGGTCCACTCAGTGGACCAGATGCGGAACATGAGAAGGGGCGGGTCTATACATGTATTACACAGCGAATGAAGTTCCCCATCAGGTCCGCCCCCTTGGTATGTCCGACCCCACCTACATCATTGGCCTGAGCGGGGAACTTCCTTCACTGTGTAATTTAAATTTACACAGTGAAGGAAGTTTCCCGCTCAGGCCAATGACGTAGGCGGGGTCCGACATACCGAGGGGGCGGACCTGATGGGGAACTTCTCTCACTTTGTAATACATGTATAGACCCGCCCCTTCTCATGTTCCGCTGAGCGGACCTGACGGGGAACGAGAGAAGGGGCGGGTCTATTCATGTATTACACAGCAAATGAATTTCCCCATCAGGTCCGCCCCCTCGGTATGTCGGACCCCGCCTACGTCATTGGCCTGAGCGGGAAACTTCCTTCACTGTGTAAATTTAAATTACACAGTGAAGGAAGTTCCCCGCTCAGGCCAATGATGTAGGCGGGGTCGGACATACCGAGGGGGCGGACCTGATGGGGAACTTCATTCGCTGTGTAATACATGTATAGACCCGCCCCTTCTCATGTTCCGCATCTGGTCCGCTGAGCGGACCTGATGGGGAACTTTAGAAGGGGCGGGTCTATACATTTAAAGCACAGCGGAGGAAGTTCCCCATCAGGTCCGCACAGGCACAACCAATGACGGACAGCGCTGGACATCGGGATCGCCACGGGACACTGGATATCATCGCTGGAATGTTTTTATTTTTTTATTATTTTTTAATAAAGGACTTTTCCAAGGTGTGTGTGTTTTTATTTACATTTTTTGACACTTTCTTTGTGAAATGGTAGGGGTACAATGTACCTCTTACCAATTCACATAGGGGGGGGCCGGGATCTGGGGGTCCCCTTTGTTAAAGGGGTCTTCCATATTCCGATAAGCCCCCCGCCCGCAGACCCCCACAACCACCGGGCAAGGGTTGTGGGGATGAGGCCCTTGTCCCCATCAACATGGGGACATCCTCCCCATGTTGAGGGCATGTGGCCTGGTACGGTTCAGGAGGGAGGGGGGGCCGCTCTCTCGTCCCCCCCTCTTCCCCTGCGGCCGGCCAGGTTGCGTGCTCGGATAAGGGTCTGGTATGGATTTTTGGGGGGACTCCACGCCATTTTTTTTTCATTTGGGGTGGAGTTCCCCTTAAAATCCATGCCAGATCTCAAGGCCTGGTATGGATATTTAGGGGGAACCCCACGCCATTTTTTTTTAAATTTGCGGTGGGGTTCCCCTTAATATCCATTCCAGACCTAAAGGGCCTGGTAATTGAATTTGGGGGAACCCCCACGCTTTTTTTTTTTTTTTTATCAATGACTTTTCTATGTATTGATAAAAGCCGACAATTCATTAATAGCCGCGAGTGAGTTTTAAATTACTTTTTTTCCTTCAAAAATGACACTTTGTGCAGGGACAGTTCTAAGCACGGGAAACATGCGCCACTTTACATGCATATCATACACACCCCCCAGGTATGAAATTTAAAGGAATATTTCACTTTTATTTTTTCATTTTAAGCATTATTAAAATCACCACTCCCGTAAAAACGTCAATTTTTTAAACCTTTTTTTGCATTGATACATGTCCCCTGGGGCAGGACCCGGGTCCCCAAACACTTTTTAGGACAATAAATTGCATATTAGCCTTTTTAGCACATTAGCCTTTGTATTTAATAGGGTTCTAAGCCTTTTTAGCATATTAGCCTTTGTATTTAATAGGGTTCTAAAGTTCACACAAACATTCTGTCTGTTCGCAGGTTCTGGTGCGAACCGAACAGGGGGGTGTTCGGCTCATCCCTGCTCTCAAGCCTCCTACACACGGCCGAGATTCTCGTCAGGAAAAAACGTTGTTTTTCCTGACGAGAATCTTGACAAGAAACTTGTCCCGGCCGAGTGTACACACGTACGATTCAAAAGAACCGCCGTTCTTTTGAATGGCATGAACGCGGTGACGTCATCGACTACGACGAGCGTGCGCTCGTCACATTCGATGCTGTCGCCACCATCTTTCTACACCCTATGCCTATGCCTAGGAAGCTACCGCGCATGCGTCTAAGTCATTTCGAGCATGCGCGGGTTTCCACGTCGACAGGTAAGTGTACACACGCTCGGGTTTCTCGTCGAGAAACAGGCCGACGAGATTCTCAACGAGAAAAAAAGACCGCAGGTCTTCTTTTTTCTCGTCGAGAATCTGGGCAGTTTTCTTGACGAGAAAACTGAAATCTGCATACACACAGCCGGTTTTCTCGGCAAGAAAGCTCTCCCGGCAGTTTTCTTGTCGTTTTTTGCAGAGAAAACCGGTTGTGTGTACGTGGCCTCACTCTTTGGGAACTGCAAGTTCCCTGGACTTCCTTCCTAGCTGTTGTTTTCTGGAATATTCTGGGATTAGCACTTTAGGAGTTTGTCAGCATAATCCTGGTGGGGCAGTCTTTGATTTCATGGTTAGCTCCCATAGGTGGATTTTTCCATATCTCAAAGGGACCCACTTCCACTGGTCGTCTGTTAGAACATCTACAGCCTCCCACAGTTTAAAAGAGGGTAAACACATGACATGTATTTTCTGATATCCCTGTTACCTCGGTTCATTATTTCTCTGGTTCCTCTTCAATGTTATCACACTGTAGATCTGCAGACAATTCCACTATCCAACACCTGTGGATCCACCAAGCACCTGAGGCTTCTAAGTTCCTAGAAGCATGCATGGGATTTTTACCCATGGAATTTTTTTTTTATCTCTGAAAATAAATTAGTTGACAATAGTAGTTTGGCTGAAAATGTTCAAACCTAGCAAATGAGGCATCCAGCACTCAGATAATGTGTTTTGAGGTATCTAAAACCTCGTACACACAATCAGAATATCGGATGAATGATCATCCATTTTTTTTTTTTTTGCATGCTAGTCTCATATCGAAAATAAAGAGGTTACTAAACTTATGAAAATTCTCATATGACAGAATACAACTTCAAAAGTGATGTAATGTGTTGTATTGTATTGTAATGTATTCTTTAATTTCTCAGCATGCATGGTCTTGGTCTTCCGTTTTTTTTTTTTTTGGATGACTACTGTGCTGATTAAACTAAAATTGTTAATTTTAGTATTGTAGGAGAAACATTTTTGTGTTTGTCCCTCCAGGTACTTTTGCATAAACTGTCGTGATTGGCTCTCGAAAAGTTGAGTACTAACGATCAGATTATTGTATGATCGCTTTGAAAGCAGTATTTTTCATCCGATTTCTGATTGTGTGTACACGGCTTAACAGACAACCTGATTGTCGCAAGCAGCTGAATCTGAATGCACGCATAGTATTAGCATTAGCCATGGGATCGCTGTGGCACATTTAAACACTGATTGCAATGATTCAACCTTATTGAGGTTCCCTGTATGGCAGTGAGGGCACATGAAGTGATCATTGTTGCTGACAGAACTTTTTGAACATGAAAAAAAATATTTATACCAAATGGGCACCAATTGTTTATTTTCTGTCAAAAAATAAATCGAGTCTGGTACTTTACACTTAAAGTGTTACTAAACCAACAACAGTAATATCAGTCTGTATATGCAGTAAAGAATGCTTGTTATACTAACGGTGGAACCTACAGGGTTAATCCTCTGCATTGTAAAAAGGCTGTTTGATCCTGTATGCACAGATCCTCCCCTTCTTGCATTGTCCCCAAAACATGTCCGGATAAGACAGTTAGTGGAGTCAGCCTGCAAATGCTCAGTTTGGTGTGTATTGCTAGAGAGTTTTCCTTTTTTTCTCGGGAGAGTGCATGTGATCAGCACAGGGCCAATCAGTACTGTCCAGACAGAGGGTCAGGGGTCCTGTATCCTCATAGGATTGCAGTATGAAAACTCCTGCTATATACAGCTGGTGAGAACAGGTATTTAGCAGTTTATATTTATTAAAATAATTGCATTTCCATGTTCTGTGTACTGTGGGAGACCAGATATTGTGAATGCAGGGTCCTTGGTTTAGTAACACTTTAAGCCTCGTACACACTAATAGTTTTTTTCATTCAACCGAGCAGGGCTAAACAAAAAAAACTGACAGCTCAGGAGGAGCCGCTGTACTAACTATCTGATGTTAGTACATCGATATCCCCTGCTGCTCTATTGTGTTCTGACAGGGGACGGCCCCCCCTGCCAGAACACTCTGGTCAGCACTCTCAGCCATTGGCTTAGAGCGCTGATCGGGAGCTGATCGGCAGACCTTTTTCAGTCATGTCCCTTCAACAAAAACCGGCTGAACGCCCGACTTCTGTTGGACCCGGCACGTATGTCGGCCTGTTTCTATTGAACCGGCCAATGCCACCCGACATTTGGACCGTGTGTACTAATTTTTAGCTTGTGTATAATTTTCCTGAGTTGGGGAGGGTTTTTGGGTCAATGATGGAGAGAGGATTGGAAGATATTACTACCACTTGTTTTTGCAAAGACAGACAGCAGTCCATATGTTGCTAGCTCTTAGTGCTACCTATAAGAATATTACTAGCATTATATAATATTATCCAAAGAATATTGCTAGAATTCTTTTATAACGATAAGCACATTTTATTATTTTTAGATGGTTTCATTAGTTCTTTTTTCACAGCACTTTAAAACAGCACTTAATACATGAACGAAACCCTTGGAATAACTGTTATTTGTCAGGGCAAAAATGCAGCTATTACTGAAGTGAAAATTACATTTCCACACCTCGACTCCTAAAAACATAGTATGAAATTGTCAGAAACCATGAATCAGACCGAGACAGAAGAACAGTTAAATCACACTTGTTTAATAATAAAAATAAAAAGGTAAACAGAGTAAGCATAGTCAAAACATAGCCAGAGTTCAGTAACCGGATCGGGTAATCGGCCAAGCCAATGTCCAAGAGCCAGCAATAAAGGTAGTAGTACAGCAAGCAGGATCTGTAGCCAGAGGGAATGTCAGACAAGCAGGTCTTCAACTGGAATGCAGGAGAAAGTCTCTTGTGATGTTAACGCAGGCGAAGGCAAAGAGCAAATGAACTGGAAGTCCTTAAGTAGGCAGAGCTGACGAGCAGGATCATCAACAGGTGGATCATTGTCAGTGCTGGGACAAGGCCATTTGGTGCCCAGGGCGAAGATGGCAAACTGCGCCCCCCCCCCCCTCAACCACTTTTTTACGAAAGAATCAATGTTGTTTCAAAACAAGAACCAAATAACCTTTTTTAGCACATTGGGACTTTGTGTTTATCACTGGTGTTTGGCTCAATTTGTAAAATTCAGCATGAGGGGGTTAATGTATTGCCACTGGTTTTTGATACATTAGCAATCAGCAGTGCCGAGACAAGGTCACCCAGGTCATTCAGCCAAAAATTCTGACCAAAATCAGACCTGAAACAGATAATAGGGACGCATCGGACCCCTGCTGTGAGCTACTCCGCACAGCAGTGTGAGCCCAGCCTAACAGATTCATCCATCCACACAACAGAGGTGAATGCATAAATCCCCTCTACCGAGAAGTATTCTGACAGTGGGGACTCTTCTCTGTCAGAATTCACTGATCAGCGCTGAAGCTGATTAGCTGTGAGCCGCTGGTCGAACAAGGTTCCAGCAGTCCCATTCTACAGAAGCTGATCAGATGGGGCGGCTTCTAACAGGCAAGGCCACACATAGATCAAAATTCAGCTGGTCCTTGCTGAACCGAACAAATTTTGATCCGTGTGTACCAAGCTTTATCTTATTCCTTGCTCCAGTAGGCTCTCCCAGTGCTATGATTGGTCATGTGGAGCTCCTGGGTGAATTGTGAGTGGCTGTGGTCACACTCCAGCCTAATCCTACCATACAGGGTTAAATTTTCCTGCATGGTATGATGAGGGTGGAGGGGGAGAGCACTGCAGCTGGCTGGAGCAAGTACAAGCTTTCCTCCAGCACTGCAGGGTGGAATTTTTTTACTTTGCTGGAGTTGGGCTGCATCCCATCACTTGCTGTTTGTGGTCTTTAAATAAGTTAGAAATATACTAGAAATTTTCAGTTGCTACATAGATGTATTCCACATACACACTATATTTTATTAAAATGCATGATTTCATTAAGATACAGTGTGTGTGCAATAAATCTATGTAGAGCCTGAAAAGTCCCAGTATATTTCTAACCTATTCATAAACATTTTACTTTCACTTTAGTAAACCTGCACTGCAAGGGTCAGCACAGGTTTACAGCACAGCAGTGCACAGTGTGGATAGCAGAACAGGTCAGGACTCACAGGAGGAGAAAAGCAGTCTGATATCTGTCACCCCTTATCTTAAGTCTGTGCCAGGAGAGAGGAGAGAGAAAAGCTCCGATGTCTGCTGGGCAGTGATGATCGGGGCTGCAGTGTACTGCTGTCTGCGCTACCCACCTGTACTGGAGCTCTCACTGACCCGATCCAACCGCCCAGCCTGTCAAGAAAACGTGTGCCCAGGAAAGTGTTCTTTCCAGGGAAGCCTGCAGCAGGTAAGGGCACATTCTCAACGGTGCTTTTGAACAGAATTAGCAACGCAGAGGCTGAGACAAGGCATGATGCTCTAGTGTTTTGCGCCCCTCCCAAACTCCGCCCAGGGCAGTGGCCCCTCCCGCCCCTGCCTTGTACCGGCCCTGATCACTGTGGAGAGATGGGAGCTGGCAATTAGCTGACAGCAGAGCTGCCAGCACAGAGAAGGAAGGGCTGAGCCCAGCCCTGACAGTACCCCCTCCTCAACGACCCCTCCCCCTCGGAGGACCACCGGGTTTGAGGGGAAAACGTCTATGGAAATCACGGAGGAGGACAGGGGCATGTACGTCCGAGGATGGGACCCAAGACCGTTCCTCCTCACCGTACCCCTTCCAATGCACCAGGTACTGTATGCGCCCACGGAACCTACGGGAGTCAACAATGGACTGTACTTCATACTCCTCATGGTTCTCAACCTGTATAGGGTGGGGACATGGCATTGAGGTGGTGAAACGGTTGCAGACCAAAGGTTTCAATAAGGAGACATGAAACACATTAGAGATACGCATACTGGAAGGAAGGTCCAACACGTAAGCCACTGGGTTTATCTTGCGAAGGATACGGAAAGGCCCAATAAACCGAGGTGCGATCTTCAGAGAAGGAACACGAAGTCGGAGGGTGCGAGATGACAGCCAGACCCTGTCCCCGACCTGGTAGGAAGGCGCAGGCAGGCGTCTGCGGTCAGCATGGAGTCTGTACCTCTCGTTAGCCTGTCGCAAAGCCTCCTGGACTTGTACCCAAGTGGAACGAAGACCACGGAGATGTTCCTCTAACGCAGGAACAAATGAGTCAGGCAACATGGAAGGTTGGAAACCATAGTTCGCCATAAACGGGGACAAACGGGAAGCAGAATTCAGAGCGCTATTGTGAGCAAACTCCGCCCAAGGTAAGAGATCTGACCATTTGTTGTGATGGTCAGAAATATAGCAACGCAGGAATTGCTCCAAGGACTGATTGGCTCGTTCTGCAGCCGCATTAAACTGCGGATGATACACAGAAGAGAAAGCAAGCTGAATTCCCAACTGTGCACAAAAGGCTCGCCAGAACCGGGACACAAACTGACTTCCCCTGTCAGAGACAATGACCCTGGGTAGACCATGTAAGCGAAAGATCTCCCGAGCAAAAATGGAAGCCAGTTCCTTAGACGTAGGCAACTTCTTAAGTGGAATACAGTGAGACATTTTCGAGAACCGGTCTACCACCATAAGGATAACTGTGTTGCCCTGGGAGTTGGGTAACTCCACAATGAAATCCATAGACAGGTGGGTCCAGGGCCTCTCTCCATTGGGTATGGGTTGTAGGAGACCCACTGGAAGGTGTCGATGGGTCTTACTCTGAGCACACATGGAATAGGCAGCTACGAAGGCGGTTACATCAGCACGTAGACTAGGCCACCAGAATTGTTGGGAAATGGCCCAAAAGAGTTGATTCTTCACAGGGTTGCCAGCAGCCTTGGGAGAATGGTAAGTCTGGAGTACGGCAGTATGGAGACTCTTGGGAACAAAGCAGCGGACACAAGGTTTCTCAGGAGGGGCATCGACCTGAGCAGCAAGAATTTTGTCTCCCAAAGAAGAAGTGAGACTGGTGTGAACCGTAGACAAAATACGATCAGGAGGAATCACAGGAACCGGAACCGTCTCCATCTTGGAAGTGGAGGAAAATTGTCGTGACAAGGCGTCAGCCCTTACATTCTTAGTACCGGGTAAGAATGAGACAATGTATTTAAAACTCGACAAGAAAAGAGCCCATCGTGCCCTTCTGGGAGAGAGGCGCTTAGCCTCAGACAAGAATGTGAGATTCTTATGGTCAGTAAGAATGAGAACCGGCACAGTGGTACCTTTGAGGAGATGTCTCCACTCTTTCAGGGCTAAAATGATCGCCAACAGCTCTCTGTCACCAATCTCGTAATTGCACTCCACAGTTGACAATTTCTTGGAAAAGTAGCCACACAGATGCATAGCGCTGTCAGAGCTAGGACGTTGAGACAGAAGAGCACCAACTCCAGTCTCAGAAGCATCAACTTCAAGGATAAAAGGCAACGTAGGATCAGGATGTGCCAACACAGGAGCAGAAACAAAGGCAGCCTTAAGACTCTCAAAAGCCTTAACGGACTCTGGAGACCAACTCTGTGGGTTACCGTCCTTTCTGGTCATATCAGTCAGGGGCTTGACCAGAGACGAGAAGTTACGAATAAACTTCCGATAATAGTTGGAAAAGCCAAGAAATCGCTGCAGAGGATGTAAACCCACGGGTCGAGGCCACTGTAGGACAGCAGAAAGTTTCTCTGGGTCCATCTAAAAACCAGCCGTGGAAATTATATAACCCAGGAATTTGACCTGTTCCCGATGGAATTCACACTTCTCCAGCTTACAATTAGGGATGAGCTCGGCTCGAACATCGGCTGTTCGCTCGTTTGACAAAGATCGAACGATTTGGGCCGTTCGCGCCAAATTCGAGTGACGCGAACGGCCCACAATACACTGCGCCATCGCAGTGCAATCCCGGCGCTGTGATTGGCCAAGCATGCACTGTGACCCCGCATGCTTGGCCAATCACAGCGCCGGCAGCTAGGAGAGCCATAATTGGCCACAGGCAGGTTGCCTGTGGCCAATTATAGCTCAGGGGGTTTAGCACACGCCCCACACTATAAAAGGCCACCAGCGCGGCGGCCTTGTGTAGTGTGTTCCGGCGCAGGGAAAGAGAAGGATAGGCAGGGACAGTGTCATTGTGCTATTCTTTGCTAAAGCTTTTGTGTAGGGAGAGAGAAGGATAGACAGGGAGAGTGTCAGCGATATTCTTTGCTAAACCTTGTGTGCAGGGAGAGAGAAGGATAGGCAGGGAGAGTGTCAGTGTCATATTCTTTGCTAAACCTTGTGTGCAGGGAGAGAGAAGGATAGGCAGGGAAAGTGTCAGTGTCATATTCTTTGCTAAACCTTGTGTGCAGGGAGAGAGAGGGATAGGCAGGGGACAGTGTCAATGAGTACCTGTGCGACTACGGCACCAGGACAGGGTCAGGGGAGCTCAGGTTTTTTTCACCACGCCAGTGGGGCATGATCAGGGATGCATGCACTGTCCTGGCACCATTTGAGGAGGCCACGAGGATGGTGAGCAGTGACAGTGCATGCATCAGTGACACTGTACCTCTTGTCCACCTGTTGGAGCACACACTGCGTGGAATAATGGACATGGCACTTGAGGCAGAACAGAGGCAGGAAGAGAAGGACTTCCTTGCCTCTCAAGGCCCCGTTTACCCAGACAGTGTTCCTTCTGTCCCACCCATCGCACAGGAAGAGGACGAGGAGGAGGAGGATTGTGTCAGCATGGAGGTGGAGCCTGGCACTCAGAAGCATCAACAGCAGCAGTCTTTTAGGGATGATTTACAGTCCCAAGAAACCCGTGAACTTGTACGTGGCTGGGAGGAGGTGGCTGCGGATCATGTCGTCCTTAGTGACCCAGAGGACTCCGGACCTAATGCCTCAGCTAACCTACGCTGCATGGCCTCCCTGATCCTGCAAAGTCTGTGGAAGGATCCTCGTATTCTTCGGATTAAGGAGAGGGACCATTACTGGCTGGCCACTCTCCTTTATCCACGGTACAAGGCTAAGGTTGCGGACCTTATCTTACCGTCGCAGAGGGAGCAGAGGATGAGACAACTCCGGGAGGCCTTGCAGAAAGGTCCGTGCAACGCATTCTGGGAGGTTACAAACTCCTGGTCTGGGACAAGGAGTTGCTGAGGCTTCGGTCAGTGTCAGTCAAAGAAGGAGCGGTGGGGAAGGTGGCCGTCTGACCGATGCGTTCAGACAATTCTTTAGTCCGCAGCCCCAAGGTATGATCGGTTCCAGCAACCATCGCCAGCGTCTGATATACATGGTGCAGGAATACTTAGGGGCAAGGTCAGATTTGGACACCTTTCCCACCGAAAATCCTCTGGCTTATTGGGTCTTAAGGATGGATCACTGGCCAGAGCTTGCACAGTATGCAATTGAGCTACTGGCCTGTCCTGCATCCAGCGTTCTTTCGGAACGCACATTCAGTGCTGCTGGAGGATTTGTCACGGATCACAGGGTGCGCCTGTCCACCGACTCGGTTGATCGACTGACCTTCCTAAAGATGAACCAGTCTTGGATCACCACCAGCTACCAAGCACCTGAAGCTGATATAACAGAATAATTTATTTTCAAATGTCACATCCCTTCAAGACTGATGCTAATGCTGACTGAGTGACTGTCCTGTTATGTTGACTGACTATCCTCCTCCTCCTCAATGATCCGATTCATGATGATATCTTGGAAAAACATTTTTGTTTCTGGGTGCCGCCACCAGTGGCTAAGGCCCAATTTTTCAGCCCCTGTTTAACAGGGGCATGTAATTACAATTTTTGATGCAATGCTTTGCAGCAGGGCTCATTCCTGCACTCCAACTAGAGTATCTGGGAGAGGTTGCAGTGTCGTGGCACCAGCACCAGTGCCTAAGGCCCAATTTTTCTGCCCCTGTTTAACAGGGGCATGTAATTACAATTTTTGATGCAATACTTTGCAACAGGGCTCATTACTGTGCTCCAAGTACAGTATCTGTGAGGGGTTGCAGTGTCGTGGCACCAGTGGCTAAGGCCCAATTTTTCTTCCCCTGTTTAACAGGGGCGTGTAATTACAATTTTTGATGCAATACTTTGCAACAGGGCTCATTACTGTCCTCCAAGTACAGTATCTGTGAGGGGTTGCAGTGTTGTGGCACCAGTGGCTAAGGCCCAATTTTTCAGCCCCTGTTTAACAGGGGCATGTAATTAAAATTCTTGATCTAATAATTCACAGCAGGGCCCATTCCTGCGCCCACCAAGAGTAACTGTGAGGGCTTACAGTGTTGTGACAACACCACCACCACCACCACCACCATCAAAGGCCCAATTTTTCAGCCCCTGTTCAACAGGGGCATGCAATTACAATTATTGATCTAATAATTCACAGCAGGGCCCATTCATGCGCCCACCAAGAGTAAAAGTGAGGGCTTACAGTGTTGTGACAACACCACCACCACCAACACCACCACCAAAGGCCCAATTTTTCAGCCCCTGTTCAACAGGGGCATGCAATTACAATTCTTGATCTAATAATTCACAGCAGGGCCCATTCATGCACCCACCAAGAGTAACTGTGAGGGCTTACAGTGTTGTGGCACCAGCACCACCATCAAAGGCCCAATTTTTCCTACCACTGTTCAGCAATGGCATGTAATTACAATTCCTGATATAATAGTTGACAGCAGGGCGTTCCAGCGCCCACCAAGAGTAACTGTGAGTGCTTACAGTGTTGTGCCAACACCAACACCTAAGGGGTCAATTTCTGCAGAGTATATACGGCAGGCCCATACTTTCAAACATCCAACTTACAAATGACTCCTATTTGCAAACGGAAGGAGACAACAGGAAGTGAGAGGAAATCTACCCCTAGGAAGGGAAATTCTCTCCTGTAAGAGTTAATATGGGAAAAAGGTGTCTCCTCTCTACTGATGCTTTATCACCAATCCTTGTTTCAATAAAAGCCCCACTTTTCAAAAACAGTTGTCATTGGGACGGAAAGTGAGGTGAAATGTTCTGAACAGGGGCACAGACAGCAAAACTAATGTTACAGGGGTGATAACCCTTCCCTATGTTTTCCAAAAAGCTTAAAAATAGATTTTTTGGCTGGAGATACACTTAAACAATGTACGTGTTCAAAATTACAAACAGATTCTACTTATGAACAAACCTACAGTCCCTGTCTTGTTTGCACCGCCTGTATACTGCTGTTCAGAGTATATAGGGCCTTTTTTATTTTGTGTGCGGGGTTCCCCTTAATATCCATACAAGACCCAAAGGGGCTGTTAATGGGCTGGGGTAGGGGGGGGGGGGCTGATGGGGTAGCCTTGCCATTTTTCTCAAAGATTTTCATCCATATTACCGGGACCAGACATGACATTAAAGCCGCAAGCAGTTTTAAATGGCTTTTTTTCCTTTAGAAATGTAATTTTGTGCAGGGACAGTTCTAAACACGGGAAACACATGCCACTTCACAGGCATACTTTAGACACCCCCCAGGTACGATATTTAAAGGAATATTTAACTTTTTTTTTCACTTTATGCATCATTAACCACTTAACGACCGCCCACTGTAAATATACGTCGGCAGAATGGCACCGACAGGCAGAATCACGTACATATACGTGATTGCCTTTGTATAGTTGGGGGGTCCGATAGGACCCCCCTTCTTTACAGTGGGTGGTCATTTTACCTTCGGGAGCGATCCGGCATGAGGGGACGGCCGTTCGATTCCGGCCACCCCCTCTCGATCGCTCCCGGCGAATGAGAGAGCTTCCCCTGCCTGCCAGGAAGGAGGAAGTGATGTCATCTCTCCTGCGGCGCTCACATATACCGAGCGCCGTACAGGAGAAGATGCAGGTTAGTACACAAAACAGCACACTGACACCAGGACACATAGGCACATAAATCGCCCCCCCAGCCCCCCCCCAGATCACCCCCCAGCCCCCAGTCACAGTGTCACTGATTGCAGTGACCATTTATTTAGTGATCACTGCAATCAGTGACATTTGTGACTGTAAAAGTGTCACTACATTTAGTTTTAGGTCCAGTGTAGCCCCCTAACCCCCCCAATAAAGGTTTAACCCCCTGATCACCCCCCAGATAACCCTTTCACCCCCTAGCACCGCCGTCACTAAGCAATCATTTTTCTGATCCCTGTCTTAGCGTCGGTGATGCTGATCGGTAGCCAGTAATTTTTTTTAGGTTCGCCGCAGGTTTTTATAGCGTTGGGTACCCCCATATATTACCTAATGAAGGTTTAACCCCCTTGATCGCCCCCCAGGTAACCCTTTCACCCCCTATCACCACTGTCACTAAGCGATAATTTTTCTGATCGATGTCTTAGCGTCGGCGATGCTGATCGGTAGCCAGTAATTTTTTTTAGGTTCGCCGCAGGTTTTTATAGCGTCGGGTACCCCCATATATTACCTAATAAAGGTTTAACCCCTTGATCACCCCCCAGGTAACCCTTTCACCCCCTAGCACCGCCGTCGCTATGCGATCATTTTTCTGATCGATGTCTTAGCGTCGGTGATGCTGATCGGTAGCCAGTAATTTTTTTTAGGTTCGCCGCAGGTTTTTATAGCGTCGGGTACCCCCATATATTACCTAATAAAGGTTTAACCCCCTTGATCGCCCCCCCAGGTAACCCTTTCACCCCCTATCACCACTGTCACTAAGCGATAATTTTTCTGATCGATGTCTTAGCGTCGGCGATGCTGATCGGTAGCCAGTAATTTTTTTTAGGTTCGCCGCAGGTTTTTATAGCGTCGGGTACCCCCATATATTACCTAATAAAGGTGTAACCCCCTTGATCACCCCCCAGGTAACCCTTTCACCCCCTAGCACCGCCGTCACTATGCGATCATTTTTCTGATCGATGTCTTAGTGTCGGTGATGCTGAACGGTAGCCAGTAATTTTTTTTAGGTTCGCCGCAGGTTTTTATAGCGTCAGGTACCCCCATATATTATCTAATAAAGGTTTAACCCCCTGATCGCCCCCCAGGTAACCCTTTCACCCCCTATCACCACTGTCGCTAAGCAATCGTTTTTATGATCGTTGTCTTAGTGTCGGTGATGCCGATAGGTAGCCAGTATTTTTTTTTTAGGTTCGCCGTCAGGTTTTTATATAGCGTCAGGTACCCCCATATATTACCTAATAAAGGTTTTAACCCCCTAATTGCCCCTAGTTAACCCTTTCACCAGTGATCATAATATAAGTGTTACGGGTGACGCTGGTTAGTTAGTTTGCTTTTTATAGTGTCAGGGCACCAGCCGTATATAACCCAATAAAGGTTTAACCCCCTGATCGCCCGGCGGGTGATATCAGTTAGGTTTTAGCGTCAGAGAGGGTCTGCGTCACACCCCAGGCAGCGTCAGGTTAGTGCCAGTAGCGCTAACACCCACACGTGAAGCATACACCCCCCTTAGTGGTATAGTATCTGATCAGCTCAATATCTGATCTGATCAGATCTATACTAGCGTCCCCAGCAGTTTAGGGTTCCCAAAAATGCAGTGTTAGCGGGATCAGCCCAGATACCTGCTGGCACCTGCGTTTTGCCCCTCCGTCCAGCCCAGGCCACCGAAGTGCAGTATCGATCGATCACTGTCACTTGCAAAACACAACACACATAACTGCAGCATTCGCAGAGACAGGCCTGATCCCTGCGACTCCAGTACTGTAGGAGGTGATTTCACCACCACAGTTAAAAAAAAAAGCATATATGCCGAAGCATTGGGGCAGCAGGGGCGGAGGAGCGATTTTGCTCCTATTGCCGCGTATATACGGTCGAAATTCCGACGGAGGCTTGCCCGTGGAAAAGTCTGATCATGTGTACGCGGCATAACTTTTGCGAGAAGATGCCCCCATGCTTCGGCATATATAAATGGTGCATGTATGCCCATCATTAGAAGTGGGTGGATGAAGGGCGGTATTCTAATGGTGGGCATACCCACCGATCAATCTTTTTTTTTTGTTCAGCCAACAGGCTGCATGAAAAAAAAGATTACAATACATGTCCAACAAGGACCAGCAACGTACTGGTATGTTGCTGGACTTTGAATGTTTATACCAGAATGATGCCTGCGGGTTTAGGTATCATCTTGGTATCATTATTTTCAGCCAGCGGCCGGCTTTCATGTAAAAGCAATCCTAGTGGCTAATAAGCCTCTGGACTGCTTTTACAAGCAGTGGGAGGGAATGTCCCCCCCGGATATAAAAAGCGCCATTGGGAAATTGGGAAAGCATTTTATCACACCGATCTTGGTGTGGTCAGATGCTTTGAGGGCAGAGGAAAGATCTAGGGTCCAATAGACCCCAGTTTTTTCAAAAAAGAGTACCTGTCATTACCTATTGCTATCATAGGGGATATTTACATTCCCTGAGATAACAATAAAAGTGATAAAAATAAATAAATATGGAAGCAACAGTTTATAAAAAAATAAAAAAGCAAAATTAATAATAAAAAAAAAAAAAAAAAAGCACCCCTGTCCTGCCCTGCTCTTGCCCAATGGCGAACGCAAGCGTCGGTCTGGCGTCATATGTAAACAACAATTGCACCATGCATGTGAGGTATCACCGCGAAGGTCAGATCGAGGGCAGTCATTTTAGCAGTAGACCTCCTCTGTAAATCTAACGGGGTAACCTGTAAATGCTTTTAAAGGCTTTTAAAAATGTATGTAGTTTGTCGCCAATGCGCGTTTGTGCGAAATTTTAAAGCATGTCGCGTTTGGTATCTATGTACTCGGCCTAAGATCATCTTTTTTATTTCATCAAACATTTGGGCAATATAGTGTGTTTTAGTGCATTAAAATTAAAAGAAGTGTATTTTTTCCCAAAAAAATGTGTTTGAAAAATCGCTGCGCAAATACTGTGTAGAAAAAAAAATGCAACACCCACCATTTTATTCTGTAGAGCCTTTGCTTTAAAAATATATACAATGTTTGGGGGTTCAACATGATTTTCTTGCAAAAAAAAAAAATGTTTTCATGTAAACAAAAAGTGTCAAAAAGGGCTTTGTCTTCAAGTGGTTAGAAGAGTGGATGTAAGCTTCCTAATGTTGTGTATAAAATACCAGAACAGTTCAAAACCCCCCCAAATGACCCCATTTTGGAAAGTAGACACCCCAAGCTATATACTGAGAGGCATGTCGAGTCCATGAAATATTTTATATGTTGACACAAGTTGCGGAAAAAATACTATTTTTTTTTTTTTGCACAAAGTTGTCACTAAATGATATATTGCTCAAACATGCCATGGGCATATGTGGAATTACACCCCAAAATACATTCTGTTGCTTCTCCTGAGTACGGGGATACCACATGTGTGAGACTTTTTGGGAGCCTAGCCGCGTACGGGACCCCAAAAACCAATCACCGCCTTCAGGCTTTCTAAGGGTTTCAATTTTTGATTTCACTTCTCACTGTCTATCACAGTTTTGGAGGCCATGGAATGCCCAGATGGCACAAAACCCCCCAAATGACCCCATTTTGGAAAGTAGACACCCCAAGCTATTTGCTGAGAGGTATTGTGAGTATTTTGCAGATCTCGCTTTTTGTCACAAAGTTTTGAAAATTGAAAAAAAAAAAGAAAAAAAAAAAAATGTTCTTTCTTCATTTTCAAAAACAAATGAGAGCTGTAAGAGAAATGGGAGCTGGCAATTAGCTGCCAGAAGAGCTGCCAGCACAGAGAAGGAAGGGCTGAGCCCAGCCCTGACAGAAATAAAACCTGCAATGCGTATAGGCAAATTGTTCAGCTTTGTCTGATAAAGATCATATATTGTTAAGTGAAGTAGCCCATATCAACCAACCAGAACCCATCTTGTACTGGTCTGACTTCAACCAATTGAATTCTGATTTGTTTCTGTATGTTGCTGCACTCAAAGTACATGTAAACCTATAGGTATAGTAAATGCCTCCCAAATCTGCACTGTTTAGGAGGTATTTACTTTAGATGCAGCTGGTGACGTCATCGACGCATGAGCTCTGAAGAAACGGCATACCCGTGCCGTTCTCTCAGTGCAATCCCGTAAACTGTGATTCCTTTACAAGAGTGACAGCATCGCCAGCTCAGCCATACATATCGTTAAAGCCCACAAACTCGGAAAGAAGACCAGGTGAAGATAAAAGCTCCTTTAGCTGTGACAGAGCACCGATGGAGGGCTTAGTTCGTTTTCAGGTAAGTCTGTCATAATGTGCTAGTATGTGATGCTCACTTAATTATGACTTAAACTGTCTAGGGCCCAGTTTATTTTTCTAAGTGGTTTACTACCACTTTAGGAATAGGAACTCTTTACTTTTGCAAATTTGAATAAAAATGGATGAAAGTTATTTTAATAAGTGTCACCATTACTAATAAACTTGGGAATCTTTCAAACTCGTCTCTAATCCAAAACTTCAACTCTCACTTTTTGTACTCCAATGAGAGAATAAATCCCTGGCCTGCAGCTCACTGAAGTATATAAAATCTGGAGGTCAGTTTTCGGGTTAGAGATGAGTAGGGATGAGCTTCGAGTTCGAGTCAAACTCATGTTCGACTCGAAAATTGCCTGTTCGCACGTTCGCCGAACAGCGAACAATTTGGGGTGTTCGCGGCAAATTCGAAAAGCCGCGGAACACCCTGTAAAAGTTTATGGGAGAAATCTAAAGTGCTAATTTTAAAGGCTTATGTGCAAGTTATTGTCATAAAAAGTGTTTGGGGACCCGGGTCCTGCCCCAGGGGACATGTTTCAATGCGAAAAAAAGTTTTAAAAACTGCAGTTTTTTCGGGAGCAATGATTTTAATAATGCTTAAAGTGAAACAATAAAAGTGAAACATTCCTTTAAATTTTGTACCTGGGGGGGGGGGGGTGTATAGTATGCCTGTAAAGCAGCGCTTGTTTCCCTTGCTTAGAACTGTCCCTGCACAAAGTGTAATTTCCGAAGGAAAAAAAGTCATTCACCCTTCAGGTCTGGTATGGATTTTAAGGGGAACTCCACGCCAAATAAAAAAAAAAAAGGCGTGTAGTTCCCCCAAAAATCCATACCAGACCCTTTATCCGAGCACGCAACCTGGCAGGCCGCAGGAAAAGAGGAAGTTCCCTATCAGGTCCGCTCAGCCAATGACGTTTCGTGTGGAGTGGAGACTGCAGCGCTGGACATCAGATCACCGCGGGACACTGGATTACATGGCTGGAATGGTTTTTTTTTATTTATTTATTTATTTTTAATAAAGGACATTCCCAACTGTGTCTGTGTGTTTTTCTAAATTTTTTTACACTTTCTTTGTGAAATGGTAGGGGTACAATGTACCCCTTACCAATTCACATAGGGGGGGGTGGGATCTGGGCGTCTCCTTTGTTAAAGGTGTCTTCCAGATTCCGATAAGCCCGCAGACCCCCACAACCACCGGGCAAGGGTTGTGGGGATGAGGCCCTTGTCCCCATCAACATGGGGACATGGTGCTTTGAGTGGTCACAGACCCCCAAAGCATCCTCCCCATGTTGAGGGCATGTGGCCTGGTACGGTTCAGGAGGGGGGGCGCTCTCTCGTCCCTCTTTTCCTGCAGCCTGCCAGGTTGCGTGCTCGGATAAAGGGTCTGGTATGTATATTTGGAGGGAACCCCAAGTCATTTTTTTTTTGACGCAGGGTTCCCCTTAATATCCATACCAGACCTGAAGGGCCTGGTAATGGAATTGGGGGGGACCCCCACGCATTTTTTTTTTTTATCAATTACTTTTCTCTGTATTGCTGGGAGCCGACAATTCATTATAGCTGCTAGTGCTTTTAAATTACTTTTTTTTCCTTCAGAAATGACACTTTGTGCAGGGACAGTTCTAAGCACGGGAAACAAGCACTGATTTACAGGCATACTATACACACCCCCCCCCCCCAGGTACAAAATTTAAAGGAATATTTCACTTTTATTGTTTCACTTTAAGCATTATTAAAATCACTGCTCCCGAAAAAACGGCCGTTTTTAAAACTTTTTTTTGCATTGATTCATGTCCCCTGGGGCAGGAACCGGGTCCCCAAACTCTTTTTAGGATAATAACTTGCATATTAGCCTTGATAATTAGCACTTTTGATTTTGAATGTTCGAGTCCATTGTATTTAATAGGGTTCTAAAGTTCGTGCAAACTTTAGGTCTGTTCGCAGGTTCTGGTGCGAACCCCATTCCTAGAGATGAATTTGGAGGATTCCTCTAATCACCATGTACTTTAACACTGATGGGTCCAAGGGCAAGATACATAAGCTGAGATCTAAATAAGTATATAGACACACACACACCTGCAGCTTGACAATGATCATGCATCATCTCACGTTAAGTATCAGACAGGGTCTCATAAGAAAAAAAAATAGGTGCATTCTTGAATGTCTTGCACGCACGTGATATTTGCCCATGGCAGAATACAGGTCAATAAAAGAGCAGAGTTTTTAGCATACCTTGTTGCTCAGTTATGGTATTTGGTACAAATGCTCAGTTACTCTTTTTGAGTAGCATGAACTTTGATTAAAAATTAGTCCACTTAAATGTTGGCTGCAGTCATTGTACATCTTAATTCCAAAGAATGTGTAAGGGGGTTTCTAATAAAGTTAACTAACACAGACATTTTGTGCTCAAAGGACAATTAGAAAAAGGACCCTAACCTTAAAAAGTGGATAGGATGTTTGGTCTCACCTCTTGGATACAAGGTAACAGACCTGTCACTTAGATTCCCTAGTGATATGTTATATAAGGATAGGTTGGTGGAATCAAGGGGTGGAGTGCAGCCCATAGAGTATGTGGTTAGGTATCTCCTGTCACAATGGGCTAGAAAACATGCTGCGTCATGGGCTATAAGTACCCCTTTGAGAGAAAGTACCCCTGAGAAGGAGAATTATCAGGAAGAATTTAAAGAAAGCAACCAATTTATAGGTAATTATTAATCACAACCTAAAAATGTATTATATTGCCACTTTGTTGTAGAAGTTAAAGAATAAGTTCACCTTTGGGAACATGTTACATGTCCCCCCTGATTTTAGGGTGGAATATGTAACATGTTCCCAGTGCTGCAGTCTCTGCCCGCTGCCCCCCTGTGGCAGCAGGACGGGGAGAAGTTTCCAGTACTAGTTGACAGTTTTTGAAATCAGTTCAGCCATGCGGAGCTCCGCAAAACATGGCTGCTTCATTCATACACAGAGCTCTGTATATGAATGAACTACAAGTCCCGACATCCTTAGCGGCTGTCGGCCTGTAATTCTCAATGAACTACCATGGTGCTGACTTCCTGTCAGGGAGTATTGGCTTACCCGTATAGGATATACGGGTAAGCAGATACACTGACAGTGTGGAGGAGACCTGCATGGCATCAGTGATCTCCTGATCGCTGGTGCAATGCTTTACAGGCTCCTAATACGAAAAAAATAAATGCAAATTTTTTTTACCTACAAAAAGATGTGCATGTATTAGTTTTTATACAAAAGTGAGCATATTCTTTAACAATTAATTATCATAAACCCACAAAATAGTGCAGCGCGACACCTTAATAAACCAAAAATTGCAAGTGCTGTGTTATCTTCTATTACTAAATGACACTTATATTATATGTGTATCAAATTATACAATCAATTAATGAAAGTTCAAAAAATAAACTTATAAGCATGTAGCAAGTAAATAAAAATGAACACGAAAAAAAGAAAAGAATAATCCCAAAATATGTCCATATACTGTAAATATCCTCGTCCACCTCTGTGAATAAACAGAATGTGATGCAAGACAAAATGCATAAAGTGCCCGTGCAATCCTCCACCTGTGCTCACTGGCCGCTCACCTCACTTTATGACAAGCTGTTCCCCTTAGGGGTATACTCAAGTATTAATGGCTAGTAAACCATCTGTTCCCTCTGCCTGACTCTCTCCTTTGTGGATGTAGTCACAAGAAGGCAGTCATATGCTACTGAAGATAAAGAATCTAGTGCTCCCCATTTTAAATACTTTATTGCTACTAAAATATATTACATTCCACTCACATAAAAAGCACTAAAGCCGTGCCAGCTAATGTCCAGCTAATGTCCGTGGGATGAGGTCCGATGTCAAGCTCCTGGGTCTGGACTTCGTCAGTGGGGAGCCAGTGGCGGCTGGTGCTCAAAATGTTTGGGGGGGCGCAAACAAACTGAAAAAAAAAACATCAAGCGCAGCCACTGTGCCCATCATGCCCAGCCACTGTGCCCATCAAGTGCAGCCATTGTGCCCATCAAGCGAAGCCACTGTACCCATAAATTGACGCCACTGTTCCATCAATCGCAGCTACTGTACCCATCAATTGCTGCCAGTGTGCCCATCAATTGCTGCCAGTGTGCCCATCAATTGCTGCCAGTGTGCCCCATCAATTGCTGCCAGTGTGCCCATCAATTGCTGCCAGTGTGCCCCATCAATTGCTGCCAGTTTGCCCATCAATTTCTGCCAGTGTGCCCCATTAATTGCTGCCAGTGTGCCCCATCAATTTCTGCCAGTGTGCCCCATCAATTGCCGCAAGTGTGCCCCATCAATTGCCACCAGTGTGCCCCATCAATTGCCGCCAGTGTGGCCATCAATCCCATCAATAGCCGCCAGTGTGCCCCATCAATTTCTGCCAGAGTGCCCATTAATTGCCGATACTGTGCCCCATCAATTGCTGCCAGTGTGCCCATCAATTGCTGCCAGTGTGCCCCATCAATTTCTGCCAGTGTGCCCCATCAATTTCTGCCAGTGTGCCCCATAAATTGCCACCAGTGTGCCCCATAAATTGCCACCAGTGTGCCCCATCAATTGCCGCCAGTGTGCCCCATCAATTGCCGCCAGTGTGCCCCATCAATTGCCGACAGTGTGCCCCATCAATTGCCGCTACTGTGCCCCATCAAATGCTGCCAGTGTGCCCCCCCGCCCGGCACTTACCTATCTCGGCGCTGTCCTCCACGCTCTGAGTCCTCCATGTCTTCTCCCGTCCTCTTCCCTTCATCTCTGCTATGATTGGACACCTGATAGGCATCCAATCACAGCGCCTGTCGCTTCAGCCAATCAGGTGACAGGGTAACCA
The DNA here is from genome assembly GCA_029206835.1 of Rana muscosa. Taxonomy (NCBI): domain Eukaryota; kingdom Metazoa; phylum Chordata; class Amphibia; order Anura; family Ranidae; genus Rana; species Rana muscosa. Next base: position 639,111,918 of record CM055117.1, on the reverse strand, counting down.
GACCCGAGCACCTGATTGGCTGAGAGGCAGGTCAGTGTTAGGGCAGTGATTTATTCGCTTCTCTAACACAACACTGTGTAAACAGCGAACGCACAGCATTGCGCCTGTTGTTTACCAATTTGGAAGCCTATTAGAGCCCACGGCTCTAATCAGGACACCTATTAGAGCCGACGGCTCTAATCAGGCGCTTCAAAAAAAAACGTAATTCAGATGCCTGACGCCTGACAAGGGGCCGGACACCTGAATAGGGGGCGGCAGCTGCGACATTTGGACATTCATTGGTATAACCAAATCATAATGTGTAAAAAAAATCCTGATCACTTCCCCAGAGTGGTACAGTGTTACTATGATACCATTGTATTGCTCTGGTCACAGTGCATAAAAATTAAATCGGAAAAATAAAATAAAAAATAAAATGTATTTAAATTATTCTTTATTTTTATTTTTTTACATACTGTAACCAGTCAGTGTCCCTGATCACTGCCACGTCAGTTATATGATAACATTGTACTGCACTGGTGACAGTATGTAAATAAAATAACATTTGAAAATGATTTTTTATTTTATTTCTTAATTTTCCTTAAAAATTGTGACAAAAAATGACATCTTCAAAAAACTCGCCATGTCTGTTACTAAATACCTTAGATTATCTACTTTCTAAAAAAGGGGTCAATTGGGGGGTATTTGTACTGTCCTGGTGTTTTCAGGCCTCAAGAAATGAGACAAGGCTGTCTGTACATCAGGATTGATCGATTTTCATTTATACAGTATACCATAGTTTGTAAACTCTAATGCCGTGTACACACGATCGAGTTTCACGACAGTGAAAACACCGCCGTGAAACCCGACGAGAAAAACGAGGACCGGCTTGGTCCCCTACATACGGCCGTTTTTCACGACATGTTTTCTCTTGGTCGAGAAAACCGGCCATGTGTAGGCTCCCTAGCAGTGTTTCCCTATGGGTAAACTGCAGAGGAAAAAAATGCCGTGATTCGCAACGAGAAAAATTAGAGCATGTTCTAATTTTTCTCGTCGTGATTCTCACTGTTTTTCTCGTCTGGAAAAATGCTGGAAAGCCTACACACAGCCGTTTTTCTCGTCCAAGAGAAAAAATTTCATTTTTCCCGACGAGAAAAGTGATCGTGTGTACGTGGCATAACTTTCCTACAGACTAAATAATATACACTGATTTGGGTTATTTTCCCCACAAAATGTAGAAGAATACATGTTAGCCTAAATTTATGTAGAAAAATTATTTATTTGCAAAATTGTATAACAGAAACCAAAAAAAAAACACAATTTTCTAAATTTGCAGTCTTTTTTAATTTAAAAAAAAAAACAAAAAAACAGTGGTAATTAATTTCCCCCCAAAGAAAGTTTGAAAAATGTCATATGGGTACAGTGTTGCATGTCCGCGCAATTGTGATTCAAAGTGTGACAGCAGCAGGAAGGGGGTAAAAGTGCCCGGTATTGAAGTAGTTCAATTTTATTTTTTCTATACTATATTGAAGTTAAGTAATAAATACAAGATAGAAATGTTCCCACCTTGAGAGTTAAGAAATGATTCCAATGGTCTCTCAACTTGAGTATAATGTTGTCTGACTTCTATTCAATAGCACAGTTAAATCAGTGTGGGGCGAGAGTGGTGAAATGGCAGCGCTTTCACATTCTCAACAGTTTGTTTTCCAATAAACCCTTTGTGGTTTGGTTTTTGATGTTTATAAATACATCATGCGCTCCACATTAAAACAACTTCATACTCTTCCCAGTGGCTGGTGTTTAATTATAAAACGTAACCTCAAATTACATAGTGGTTTGTTAACAGCATTACAGATGAAATGTGTAATTTCTAGGACTGGGCCATTTTCTCTGTTGGATTATTTCAGTTACTTTGCATTACATGACACAATATGGAGCCGTTTGTATAAAACGGAAACCGCAGTGTAAACAGTTTGGCAGTATCAAAATCTTCAATGCAATCTCACAATAAAATCTATTTACTGCTGCTCTTATTTGATGATTGCTTTTCTATCTCCTTTTTTTTATCTAGCGGTGTTTGTACTTGATGAATAGAGACAAAGCAATCAGGAGAAATTCATTTCACCCCAGAATTGCAAGGCAATTATCCACAGCTGTCTACATGGAATACAGCCCCCTATTCCCCCAGAAAGACTGCTGCTACTTTTCTATCCAAGGGTGTTACAACAACTCCCTGGTAGTACAGGTGTGCGCAGGTGTGTGTGTGCCAGGTGTGCCTGGGCACACCCTAATCACTATGCATGGATTGCCCTACTGCCCAGGCTCTTCCCAGCGCCGTGCAGTGCTGCTGGCTTATTTCTTTCCTCTCCCCCTGGCTGCTGAAGGGGGTATTTCAGGATGGAGAGCAGGGAAAGGGGCCAGTAATTATGTCCTTTACCAGCCCCTTCCTTTTCTAAATGAACACAGTGAACATAGTCACTCACTGCGTTTATTCATAACTGAAGCATAGTAAACTGTGTTATGCTTCAGTTTTTAAATGAACAGGAAGCCGCTCAGCACAGGGCACTATCCCGTTCATTCACTGTCCAGTGCAGCTGAGGCTGCAAAGACAGGCATGTGTGTTTGAGCTTTAGGGTGCACACCCTAATGCAATAGGCTGCACACATCTATGCCTGGTAGAATGAATTGTGAGAGGCCTTTATATATAGTAGATTGGCCAATAAGTAGGATTTTTTCAAAACTGTTGTATCTGAGACTGAGTAAAATTAGGCATGTGGGTCTGTATGTTTAGTAGATAACCCCCTGCTCTATTGTTGCCTCATGGGAACAACACAAACTCCAAACTAGTAAATGACTTTACCCACTTGTCTACATTTAAAAAACATCCTGGTAGTCAAGAGGTTTGAACAAGTTTGTAGCAGCAGTCATGAGCTTGTTACCTATTTGTTCAACTGGCTCCCAGCTTTTATGTAAAGCTGGCCATATATGGATTGAAATTGGCCTGGATCTGCAGGATCTATCCATCGACTGTTCATAAATGGGACTGCTGGAAAATTTCAGATTAATCAATGCTGCAGCGCTGATCAGTGTATTGTGACAATAGGGATGCGGGGGAGTCTTGCTGTCAGAATACAAGGACACAGTGGGGATGATTTCCACATCCACACCAAACAGTGGCGGAACTACCAGGGTCGCAGCAGTCACACCTGCGACCGGGCCCTGGTGTTCCGCCACTGTGGGGGGACCCCAAGACCCGGCATCTCCCCCTGTACCTCCGGCTGGCAGTTCACTATACAGTGGAGGGGGGGATGGGTGGGAGGGGGCTATGTGGAGTCTGCGGGATCTCCCTCCGGCTAGCAGTTCACTCCCCTCTATAAAGTGGAGAGGGGAGGTGCCTCTGACCTGGGCAGGTATCAGCTTCACTGTACAAGCAGAGCGACTCACTTGTGTACTAAAGCTGGTGCCTGTCCGGGACAGAGGCACCTCCCTTCTCCAGTGTATAGAGGAGAGTAAACTGCTAGCCAGAGGGAGATCCCATGGACACCACGGAGCTTCTGATTGCCCCCTCCTGCTCCCCCTCCACTGCATAGTGAACTGCTGCTGAAGTGAAATGAGGTGCAGGGGGAGATGCTGCAGGCACCACAGAGCTTCTGATCAGTGTGCAGGTGAGTGGCCATGGGGGTGGCAGTACACTGTTGTGTGTGTTGGGAAAGTGTGTGTGGGCATGTGTGTGTGGTGGAGTAGGGGTAGGTGGTGCACATTAAGTGGGCACAGAGCAGAGATGTGTTAGGCCCCTCTCACACTGGCAGTGAAAGGGGCCTTAGGGCTGTGCGGGGTGCCAAGTTCGCTTGCTACAGTGTACAATGGTGTTCTGGAGGGATACAGAGGATGCTGGGGGGTGCAGAGGTGTGTGTGTGTGTGGGGGGGGGGGGTGCGGAGGTGTGCTGGGGGCTACAAAGGCTTGCTGGGCCCAGACACGCACTCCTAAACATCTCATTATCTTAATGATGAGGAAATGTTTATGATCAACTACATTTTGCACATATCTGAATGATGTATCCTCACCATCAAGAAAGAGAATTCGTTGGTTGTTGTGGTCTGAAGATAAACTTGAAAACTGGTATCTATCACAATAACCATCAAATTAAACACACCCAAGGGGAGACAAGGGGTGGGCAGGAGGGGTGGCTGTAAGGTGAGGGAACACTACAAGGAGATTGGGGGGGGGGGTTGTGTTGGAAGGGGGAGTTTTGGGGGGCGGCAGGGGGTATGTATTGTTCTAGGAGGGATCATTTGGAGGAGGGGAGTGCTAAGAGTGGTCCTTTAGGGGGTTTGTATTGGGAGTGGGGGAAGATGTGTGCTAGGAGGGGGGATTTGGGGGGGGAATTTGTGCTGAGAGGGGGGGGTGTGTACTAGGAGGGGAAATATTAGAGGTAGAGGATTTGTGCTAGGAGGAGTGATTTATTTTTTTGGGGGGGCACAGATTTGTGCTGAGAGGGGGGATTTTAGCACAAGGGATGGATTTATACTGGGAGGAGGGGGAATTTATGCTTAGGGGGTATGCATACAGATTAGTACTCAGTGTTTTTTTTTGGGGGGGGATTTCTGCTGGCACATAATGCTCATACATCATGGAGGGCGCAGGTTAGCATGTTCGCCCTGGACTCTAGATGACCTTGTCCCGTCACTGCACCCACAACCCCCTTTTCTAACACCTATGCTAACTATTCTGTGTAAGAAAAGCTACTTCGGTCCTATGAGGTGAGCCTTCTCCCCTCTTTCAGCCACTGCAGAAAAGTGTCCATCTGGTCAAGAAATCTATAGGTAGCATTAAGACTCCTTTGCACAAAACTTAGTTTGTAATCCTGTTTACGCTTCATGCGGCTGCATCTGTCTGATAATGGGTACATCACTAAAACAGATGGTGGACCATTAGGAATAGACAAGTATTCTTACAAAGATGTGTAACTTGAGCTGGTAGGAGGGGGGTGTCATCAATTTGAAGGTTTGACAGATGAATACCAGAGCGACACTTTCAAGAACATCAGAGAAATACAATCAGGTAGATTTACTAAAACTGGAGAGTGCAAAGTCTGATGCAGCTCTGCACAGAAACCAATCAGCTTCCAGATTATTTATTTTTTGTTAAAGCTTAATTGAACAAGCTTAATTGAGCTAATTAAAAGCTGCCATGCACAGCTGCACCAGATTTTGCACTCTCCAGTTTTAGTAAATCCACCCCAGTGTTTGTTTCTATTCTGGCATCTACACATAAGTAAATGAGAAGATTCAGATGTGAGAAAAACGGAAAATTGTATCATACTTACCAGTAATTTTCCTTTCCTGGTGCCTATCCATGGCAGCATACCTGTGATAGAGCTCCGCCTCGACTCCTCCTTCAGGACTAGTGAATAGCATAAATTAAAGGCATAGCCCCTCCCCCAACATTCTCTGTAATATAGAATACCGAGGGTGGGAGCGTATGCTGCCATGGATAGGCACCAGGAAAGGAAAATTACTGGTAAGTATGATACAATTTTCCGTTTTCCTGGTGCCTCCATGGCAGCATACCTGTGATAACTAACTAGCTGACATGGGTGGGATAATTGCTTAACAATAAATGTTTAATTATAAGAGGACATAGCAGCCTGAACTGCCCTCCTTCCAAACTCAACAGTCGTGAGCGCTCCTGGATCAATATGGTAGTGTCTGAGGAACGTATGGTGAGAAGACCAGGTGGCGGCCCTGCACACCGTCTCCAATGAAACATTAGCCCTTGCTGCCCAGGAAGCTGAGACTGCCCTTGTAGAATGAGCATTCACTCGGGATGGAGGCTCCATATTCTTCACCCTGTAGGCCTTCTGGATTAACTTTACAACCCAAGATGCCAGAGTTCTGATGGAAGCTTCTTTGCCCCTGTATTTACCGAACGGTACGATGAAAAGTCTCTGAGAATTTCTGAAGGGGCCGGTGGCTTCTAGGTAGGCCCTGAGCACTCTGGATACATCCAGTTCGTGACAAGACTCTGAATCCATGTCTGTAAACACTGGTAGTGCCCAGGGTTCCAACAGGTGGCTTGGAGTAGCAACCTTTGGTGTGAACCCCCGAAGGGGACGAAGTTCCACTCTGTCTGTGAAGAAGGAGATGTGGTCGTCACCTATCCCTAAAGAGTGAAGTTCCGAGATTCTTCTGCCAGATGTAATGGCTAGCAGGAAAGACGTCTTTAGTGTCAGGTTCCATATTGTTACTTGTTCCACTGGAGCAAAGGGATGGTCAGATAGAACTTCCAGGACTAGGGACAGATCCCACTTAGGAAATGATCGTCTGACAGGAGGGCGAATCTTCAATATACCTCTGAGGAAAGTGACTACTGAAGGATCCTCCGCCCATCTCTTATTTGTTGCAGCAGAGATTACTGCTACCTGCACTTTGCGAGAGCTCAGACCAAGTCCCAGATCAAGTCCTGTCTGAAGGAATCCTAGAACATGAGATGTAGAAGGAAGGATTGGATGAAATCCATTTTCGGAAACAAATGACAAGAACTTGTCCCATATTCTTGAATATATGGCATTAGTTGCTGGCTTCCTAGCTTTTAGAAGGGTTGATATGACTCCTGGAGAACACCCTAGGGACTCGAACCTTCGCCTCTCAACCTCCAGATTCGAAGATTCAACTTCTGAGGGTTTGGATGAACTAGACTGCTCTGCGACAGAAGTTGAGGGAAAGGAGGGATCTTGATTGGAGAGCCCACACTGAGGCACAATATGGAAGTACTGCCACCACCTGGACTGGCTTCCTGAGGAGCCTCAGGAGGAATTTGAATATTAATGGCCTGGGAGGAAAGGCATATGCCGTGGTGAACCTCCAGGGACATGACAGGGCATCCACTGCCTCGACTTGTGGATGCGGCAGCCGAGAGAAGAACCTGTCCAGCTTGGCGTTCTTCGGGGAGGTGAACAGATCTACCTGAGGGGGATCCCATATGTTGGCAATCTGAAGGAAGACATGGGGGTGGAGAGCCCACTCATTGTCCAGGAAGTTTCTGGATAAAGTGTCTGCTTCTGTGTTCAACCTGCCTGGCAGATACATCGCTCTGAGGTCCAGGAGGTTCTGCTCCGCCCAGAGCATGATCGGCTCTACCTCCTTGAGGAGTGACCTGCTGCGAGTGCCTCCCTGCTTCTGCAGATAAGCGACAGCTGCTCTGTTGTCTAGGCGTAGGAGTATTCTTTGGCCTCTGATTTGGGGTGCCAAAGAGGTCAGTGCCAAGAAGGCTGCCCTCATCTCCAAGATGTTGGATACCACTCCCTGGGTGGTGCATGCCCATCTCCCCTGTATTCTGGTTTGCCCGCAATGGGCTCCCCAGCCCTGTCTGCTTGCATCGGACGTAATTGTGATCCAAGGAAGGGAGCCCAGGTGATGAGGCTTGGAGAGGTTTTCCGGAACTGTCCACCAGTGAAGGCTCCTGCGTATTTTTCCCATCAGCAGGATCGTCTGAGATAGTCGTTGTTTCTTCCACTGCGCCAAGAAACCAGTCTGGAAATACCTCAAGTGCCAATGTGCCCAAGGAACCATGGGTATACAGGAAGACATTGTGCCAATGAGGCTCAGGCATTGTGAAGCCGTCAGATACGGGCTCTGGATGACTTTGATCATTCTCTGGATGACAATCCTTGCCTTCGGCGGTGGTAATGACACTGTCCCCTCCTGAGTATCGAACATTGTGCATAGATTATCTGCTGTGTTGGCATTAGTTGACTCTTGTCGGAATTCACCAGCCACCCTAGCTCTTTTAGGGACTGTAGAAGAATGTCCCGGTGACATACCAACTGATCCGGATTGCTTGCTAGGAGTAGGATGTCGTCCAAGTAGTGGTATATCCTCAAGCCCCTCTCCCGCAGGGGAACTAAAGCAGATATTAGTATCTTGGTGAACACCCTGGGAGAGGTGCACAGACCGAAAGGCAGGGCTTGAAACTGTAGGTGGGTCCGTCCCACTGCAAATCTCAGGTATTTTTGAAATGCAGGTAGAATTGGAACATGTAGGTACGCATCCTGCAGATCGACCAAAATCATCCAATCTGATGGCTGGACTGCCTGAATAATCGTCTGCAGGGACTCCATTTTGAAGCTTTCGGGGCGGATATACCGGTTGAGCCTCTTTAGGTCTATCACAGGCCTCCACCCTTCTGTCCTCTTTGGGACCAGAAATAGGGTGGAGTATAAGCCTGCGAAGCGCTCTGCCAAGGGAGCCGGAACAGCCGCCCCCTGAAGCTGGAGTGACGTTAGGAAGTTTTTCAGAGCTTGAGCCTTCAGTGGAGAGGATGGAATCTCTGTTCCTTTGAAAGAGTTCCGAGGTGGAGGGTGAGAAAAATTCCAAAAGTGCCCCCATTGAATTGTTGACAGAACCCAGGGGTTGTGGCAGCAGGTGGCCCAGACTGGGGTAAAAAAACTTTAGCCTGGCTCCCACCGGGAGTGCCTGGGTTCCTCTGGCGTCAAAAAGACTGCTTCTGCTCCTGTGGAGCCGGAAGGGCTTTCATCTTCCTGTTCAAAAAGGATCCCCGAGTACCTTTCCAAGGTCTTTTGTTGTTTCTGGGCTGTCTCGACTGCCTAAAATCCCTTGGGTTTGACTGGGGGAACCTAGAGGAACCACCTCTGAATCTTCGCATACTTCTGTCCTGTGGAAGCATACCAGACTTCCCTCCTGACAGCCTGGAGATAGCTTTATCCATTTTGTCTCCGAATAGTGCTTTCCCATCAAACGGGATTTTGCACCAATTTTGTTTGGAGGATAAGTCAGCCATCCAGGGTTTCAGCCACAAGGCCCTCTTCGCCATCACTGAATGCAACATGGATCTTGCCGAGCACCTGATCGTGTCAATGGCCGCTACGCAGACAAAGTCTGCCGACAATCTAAGCTCTTCTAAGGCCTTAATTATATCCTCCATGGGGACATCCTGATGCAAAGCCATCTCAATATTATCTGTCCAAGATCTTATGGCATTTGATACTGATGTGAGGGAAATAGCTGGCTTACATGCTGCTTCCGCGGCTAAGTAGCTCCTCTTCAGCTCCAGGTCGATTCGCCTGTTTAGAGGGTCTTTGAAGGAAGCGGAATCCTCCATTGTAGAGTAAGTTTTTTTGCGAGTCGCACCACGGACGCGTCTACCACTGGCATGGAGTTTAGTGACTGCGTTCCCGACTCTGGTAAGGGGTATATAGTTTATTGAACCGACCCCAAAATTATTATTTTTTTATCAGTCTTTGACCATTCCTTCTGAATGACTTGACTAATCTTGCCCATCAACGGGAAAAGAACCTGCTTCCTTTTGAGGAATGGGAAGTAGCTTGTAGACTCTTGGGGAGGCTATTCTGCGTCTTTCCAGGCGATTGCAGTTTTGACTGCCTGGATGAATGGCTTTACCAAGGAGAGACTGAAGCCAGAAGGTTCTGACTCTTCTCAAGAGTCCCCTGAAGAGTCTTCAGGTGGTGAATCTCTAGCTGGTCGGCCTGACGGCGGCAGAGGTGTACTGACTGCTGACGGACCAGGGAGATTAGGTTCTATATCCTGAACCAGGGATATCTGCTGAAGTGGTTGAGCGGGGACCGAAGCCAAAAGCTCAGAGAAGGAGTCCTTCATTGTTCGCTTGAGCAGATCTACAGCGTGCTGATTTTCTAGCTCGCGGTTGGACGCATAGTCCGTAAAACAGTCCTTACAGACCACTCTGTCTGGTAGCGGTGTAGCCCCACATATCCAGCATCTCTTCTTCCTATAGGTCCTAGGAGAGGGGGGTCGATCACGTCCTCTGGATCTTGACCTCTCTGATCTACGACGTGAAGAATGGGTCCTACGCCTTGATGAGTGGGACCCCTTGGAGTGGGTAGGGCTACGGTGTAAGGAACTCACGCTAGACCAGTGAGCGCACTTTTTTTTTTATACTCACGTATAGTTGGTCACATACCTAATAGAAGTGTGAGGATCTTTGCTGCGAGATGAATGACTCATTGCGGAGTTGGGCACAAGGATCAGCTCTAGAAATATAGTAAGAAAGGGAAAAGAATCAGGAGTTTTTGGCGTCACTTTTTTTTTTTTTTTTAAATAAACATTTTTATATCGTCATCTGTTTTTATTTTTTATTTTATTTTTTAAACATAAACATTTTTATATTGTTATCTTTTTTTTTTTTAACATAAACATTTCTGATCGGCAACATTTATTTTTTTGAGAAAATAAAAAGTACCTACCACAAAGCAGCATCAGAGAGACCTAGCAGGGCACAGCTGAGGAGACTGACAGCCATCCCTGAATCTGAACCTAATTAGGCTCAAGGTGCGTGGGCTAATCCCATAAACCACCATTTGGAATTGATTGAAAAAAAGGGCAAATCTAGCCTTCTTTCCAGAATCCAAGATGGCCGCCACTGAACCAAGCGTCTGTGCATGTGCAATCGCAGAAGATCCAGCATCGCCCAGTACAGAGAGCCGAGAAACTATGGCTCTGTATCACTCCCGAATCGCGCATGCGCAGACGGCGGCGAGGACGCTGCGCCGTGACACTCTCCTACCTGGCGGGACCTACAGAGCACCTGTAGCCCCCCCGAACCCGGAAATAAGCACCACAATGTTGTTGCACAGAGAGACACCTGCCCTATCCAGTTGCACAGTTTTAAAGGAATAAAAAAGTAAGACAACAATCATTTTAAAGGCGCCTAACAAGCAAAGGAAAGGGGAGGAGAAGAGAGGAAAAGAAAGGGGAAAAACACAAATGCCTGTAATAAAAAATGGAAACCACCAGCCTGGGAAGATGGAGCTGATCCTTTTGCGACTTCCACTGCATTCATCATGGATGTGATAGCAGACTGCGTTCCTGTGAGGAAACTCTGCGAAATGACCCCAACAGATCCACAGAGGGGTTCCCAGTCTTATCAGCGCTGTGAGCGGCCCAAGAACAGGGACTGCACACGGGAAAGGCTAAACCCGGCGGACGCTGCCGACTGCAGAGGTATGGACATACTGCTACTCTTCACCAGCACAAGAAGGTATGAGGAAAAAAAGGAGAATGTTGGGGGAGGGGCTATGCCTTTAATTTATGCTATTCACTAGTCCTGAAGGAGGAGTCGAGGCGGAGCTCTATCACAGGTATGCTGCCATGGAGGCACCAGGAAATGGTGTTATACCTTTCCATAGTAACAGGTTTATTTTCTTTAGATTTAGTCTTTGCATTACCAGAATTGAATCATCAGAAGAACACTGACAGTTCTTATGAGTCAGTAATTGAAGGGATGATTTCAACCTCTGCAGGACAAAACAGACACGTCCAAAGATATAGCAATGACTTTGCCAAATATCACAGCAAAAATGACTTTAAAGTTTAACTAAAGCTTAATTATTTTTTTCTTGCATTTTGGATAGAGAAAAGGAGGGTTAGAACTCTGTCAGGTTTTTTATTTTTTTTTGCCATCTGTGTCTCATTGGGAAGATTTCTCCTCTATTAATGTTCCAATGTCCAATCAAAATATGGGATTTTCTTTTCCTTTCACTTTCAATGATAAAAAGAAACAGTAGAAATAAGCCCTGTACACACGGCCGAGAATCCCGTCGTAAAAAAAAACGTCGGTTTTCTCAACGAGATTCTTGTCAAGCTTGACGGGATTCTTGCCAAGCTTTCCTTGCATACACACTGTCAATTCAAAAATCTTGTCGGTCTAAGGAGCGGTGACGAACAACACGTACGACGGCAGTATAAAGGGGAAGTTCGATTCCATTGGCACCACCCCTTGGGCTGCTTTTGCTGATCTCGTGTTACTGCGTGTTCGTAAAAGTTTGGTGAGAGACGATTTGCGCTTTTCAGACTTCGTGCTTTCAGTTCGTTACAGCGCGACGAATGTGCTATCTCCATTACGAACGCTAGTTTTACCAGAAGGAGCACTCCCGTCTCATACTTGTGTAGCGGGGGTCGTTTTACCCGCAGGACTACATTTCCCGGGATGCTTTGCGGCACCCAGAGTGCCATTCCCTGCGCAAGGACTGCTGGGGTGGACTTTAAAAGGGAAGGGCGGGGCTCACGCTTTCTCTTGGAACGCCGCCCTCCTTGCAAGAGGATCTCCTGCACTCACCTGCTACGCGCGCTAGGCCTGAAGCCTGTGTCTCGCGTTCCTGTTCCAGAGAGCGTTCGTTCCGCTGGGGAGTCTGCAGAGTATCCGATCCACCTGAGGTGCCATCTTCTTCTGAAGGACCAAAGACTCGGTGCATCGTGGACTACTGTGACGCCACTCACAGTAGCGGAGGAACCGGACAGGAGTCGGTCCGGTTTGGGTGAGAGAGCGCCTGCTCGGAACCTTAAAACAATAACTTTACCTAGGCCTTCTATTGAACATAGTTATACTTTGGAGAGACTGTTGTCCTGAACTGAGTTTGCCAGTCTCTCCAGTTGCCAAGTCAGCGGTTATTCACAAACCCCCCTTATTGGATTACAATTTGCTTCTCTATGTGCACCACCGACAGTTGCTAGCGAAGATTCCTCACCAAACTATACCCACAGTTATAGTCAGGCCTGACTGGGTAGTTAGGACATTGCTAGGCGCCATTTCTTTGCTCACGAAGGAGGATAGCTGCAGCAGGGTTAATATCGTTCTATTGCCTAATTGAATGTCAGATGCATATGTTGTGTACACCTTTATTGCAGGGATCTGCATAAGATATTATACTCAAATTACTCTTTTATATTGTTGCTTACAGTAAACTGTTATAGTTAAGTAACTTGATTGTGAGTGTCCATTATTGCGCTGGTATACAAAGGGGGTTGTACTGTGTAATATATATGTATAGAGATAGTACAGTTATACCACTACTTTTCCTCTTTTCTAACTGTGTCACGAGAGAAGTCAGAGCCGATTGCCAGGGGTTGGTAGCAGTGCATTACAGGGGCCCAAACAAACCAGCAGCCCTCTTAAGCTGAGGGTATCACTATACGTGGGGGCTGGGTCCGGGACCCGTGTATATTGCACGCTGCGATCAAGGCGGCCTGAGAGACAAGCATGGACTCGCAGGCAGTAATAGAATGGTGCGCAGAGGAGGGCGTGGATCCACTCCGGGCGGTAGCTATTGAACTCCCGGGAGAGATCCGGGAGAAAGAAGAGATAAAGCAATTGATAATGTCAATCTCCCCTAAATGGAAAGCATGGCCGGTAGATGTGAAGACAAATACCGCGGGGACATATACATTAATAGAGTGGACAAGAGGAGTCCCAGAGGAGTTCAAAGGGCAAAATATAAAAGACTTAAATGACAGAACGTATCACTTAGTGCATACTGGGGCTGTGAAAAGAGAGTCCCCACGGACCTCCCCACCCTTATCTCCGTCACTCCTCTCCAAAATGGGAGGCAGTAGCAAAACGAAAGCACCAAAGTCACCCCTGACCGCCATAGGTCCTGTACTGTTGACTGCTTTGGGGGACTTTGTTGTTAAATGCCAAAAAAACAACACAGTGCATGTGGAAGCTGGGTACCGGAAACTCCGGGTGTTTTCAGGAACACAACCTGTGCCACCCAGGGAGGAAGATTTCGATACTTGGATCGAGCAGGCAATGCAGGCAGAAGAAGGTTGGGAAGTCCCAGAAGCGCAGAAGAAGCAGCGCATCAGTGAGAGCTTGAAAGGTCCTGCTGCTGAGGCGGTGAAAAATCTTAGGTGCAGCAATACTGTGTGTACAGCAATGGATTACTTGTCTATGCTGCAGGAAGAGTTTGGCCAGCTGGAGAAGGTGTCAGACTTGATGTATAAATTTGAACATACCTTCCAACAGCCAAAGGAAAAGTTGTCAGAGTATGTCCGAAGACTGAATAGAATGCTGTGCCAGATTGTACTGAGAAAAGGAATGCAGCCACAGGTCAAAGATGCTGCCAGGATGAAACAGATCCTTAGGGGAGCCTTACGATCGGATCCAGTTTGGCTCCACCTGAAGACCTCTGACGCAGTCATGGCCCTGAACTACACAGACCTTGTGCGGATCATGAGGGACGAAGAGGCTTTGATGAAGGATCAAGAGGGGTTTGAGAAAACCGCCCCACTTGTTTCGGTAGGAGTCAGAACGACAGTAGTCACAGAACGTGACCCAGAAGTAGAAACTTTGAAGTCCCAAATGGCCCAAGTACTGGACTTATTGACCTCTTTATTGGCCAAGAACTCTGGAGTCAAGGAGAAGGAAGAGATCCGGAGGGAACCGGATCGGAATGTCCCCATTCCAGCCTCCCCAAAGATCAGGAAGGAGATCATTTGCTTCAATTGTGGAGGAGTTGGTCACCCTGAGAGAGTGTGTACCAGCCCAAGGAAGAACCGAGGCACTCAATACCAGCCGGCGGAAAACTTCAGAGGGCCCCGGTGAAGGAGTCAACCGGGCGCCCGCTACCTACAGAAAGCTCCAAGAAGGCCCAGAGACAAGCAGAGAAAAAAAAGAAGGGCAACAATGCCCCTCCTAAAAACTCCCATACTGTCTGTCTGGAGTTGCAATTTGACAACCAGAAAAAGATCAATGCATACCAGGTTCAAAAAGGGTTGAGATCCAGGGAGAAATGGAAAAAGAATACAAAAACATTGGAAAAGTCAAAAAATCCAAAGGAGAAAATACCTTCAAAGAAGTTCCCGGATAAATTAGTTGAACCCTCCCCTCTAGTCTCCGTTCAAGTGGAGGGAGTCTACGCAAAGGCACTCTTAGACACAGGAGTCCAAGTGACTCCCTTATACCGAGACTTTTATCAGAAGCATTTAAGTCACGTACCTTTGCAGAAGCTGGAAGACCTGAATATAGGGGGGATTGGCACTCGCAGTTTCCCCTACGATAGTTATGTTTCGATCAGGCTGGCCTTTGACCCCTCGGTGACCGGGAAGGCCGAAGCTTTTGACACTTTGGCGGTGGTTTGCCCTCGCCCACCAGGAGCCAACACAATGTCCATGTTGATAGGGACCAACACTGACTTGGTCCGGAGGCTGCTGGCCTCATTGGTGCAAGAACTGAGTTCTCCCACACAGAAGATTCACCCCATGCTGCAACAGGTCTACCAAAAGATGATCCTGGAGCAAAAGGCCCCGGAAGAGGGGGTGGGAAGAGTCTGGAGACTGTCTAGAAGAGAGAAGATACTACAGCCTGGTGAGGTGACCTGTCTTCAGGCTACAGTAAAACTCTCCTGGGAGCAACCAGGTCCCTTTGTGGTCGTGGAACCAGACCCCTCCAATACTCACCAAAAATTGAAAGTACTACCTGAAGTGGTCCCGTTGAGGGCACTGAAGAAAGCAAAGGGGCAGATTCCAGTAAGTGTCAGGAATGTCACAAATTCTCCTGTGAAGATCCCAGCCCGGGTGCTATTGGGCAAGGTAAACCCTGCCACCCCAGTGACCCTGTCTGAATTGAAGTCAAAAGATGAAGAAGCCACCCTGGAAGAGCTTTGCCTTGAAGATACAGCCTTGCCACAGAAATAGAAGGAGAGAGCCAAGGCTCAGCTGACTCGGTGGAGGAGAATATTCTCTGAAGATGAGTTTGATGTGGGGTGTGCGAGGAGTGCCACCCATAAAATCCGCCTTCAAGAAGACAAGCCCTTCCGGGAGAGGGTTAGAAGAGTTCCACTGGCTCATCTGGAAGATTTGCGGGAGCAGTTGGCAGAGCTAAAGAGGACAGGGGTCATTAAAGAGTCCAGGAGTCCCTATGCCTCCCCCATTGTGGTGGTAAGGAAGAAAAACGGGTCGCTGAGACTCTGCATAGACTATAGGACTCTTAACCGGAGGATCATTCCTGACCAGTATACTACCCCCAGGATAGAAGATGCTTTGCAGAGTCTGTCTGGGGCCAAGTGGTTCAGTGTCATGGACCTGAAGAGTGGGTATTATCAAATCCCCATGCACCCGGTGGGGTTATATGAGTTTAATAGGATGCCCCAAGGTCTGTCAGGAGCCCCTGCTACCTTCCAGAGGTTAATATAGAAGATCGTTGGGGACATACATCTGATAGAAGTCCTGGTGTATCTAGATTACATCATTGTCTTTGGGAAGACTCTGGAAGAGCATGAAGAAAGATTGGAGAAGGTCCTGAAACGACTCAGCGAGGAGGGACTGAAACTTTCCAGAGAAAAATGCCAGTTCTATCAATCCTCGGTCCACTATCTGGGGCACATAGTATCTGCTAAAGGAGTGTCTACAGACCCTGATAAACTGGAGGCAGTCACCTCCTGGCCCCGACCAACTACAGTGACTGAACTCAGGTCCTTCTTAGGTTTCTGTTCCTACTACCGTAGATTTGTGGAAGGATTTGCAAAAATTGCCAGACCCCTAAATGAGCTACTGAAGACGGAAGGAGAAGAGGATGATACTGGTACCAGGAAGTCTGGAGAGTCTGTGGAAGACCAGTGGACAGGGGAGTGCGAAGAAGCCTTCCGGATGTTAAAGAAGAGTCTTACCACTGCACCAGTCCTGGCCTATGCTGATCCAAAGAAGCCTTATGAACTGCATGTGGATGCCAGCCATGATGGCCTAGGAGGGGTGCTATATCAAGAATATGAGGGGCAGTTGCGCCCAGTTGCCTATGTTAGCAGAAGTTTGGCACCCACTGAAAAGAACTACCCCACCCACAAGTTGGAGTTCCTGGCCCTAAAGTGGGCAGTCGTGGATAAACTCAGTGATTACCTGTATGGAGCTGACTTCCCAGTAAGGACTGACAATAACCCACTCACCTATATCTTCACTACAGCCAAGCTGGATGCCACTGGTCACCGTTGGTTGGCCGCCCTAGCCGGGGTTCAACTTCAGCCTGAAGTATAGGCCGGGAGCAGGAAACCGTGATGCGGACACACTGTCCAGAAGAGGCCATACACCCACCCACCGTCCAGAAGATTGGACCCAGGTAACCCCAGATGGGGTACGGGCCCTGTGTCAAGGAGTACAACTCCAAGCTAGTGGTGGGTCAAGGGCTGAAGAGATCTGTGTTTCTGCCGGGGGGGTGCCTAAGTGTTACTGCAATGTGACCCAAGTGGGAGAGGATGACCTACCCAAATGGTCCAAGAAGGACTTGAGGAAAGATCAGCTGGAAGACCCTTGGGGAAGATTAGCACTGGAGACCTTGGAAGACCAGGATCCAGAAAGACTTATGAAGAACCCTTCAAAGGTGGCCCGGTTGGTCCATAAGGAATGGGACAAGTTGCATGTTCATCAAGGGGTGGTCTACCGAAGGGGCCCCTCTGATGATCTGGAAGATAAGTGGCAGCTATTTCTGCCGGAAAAGTACAGAAGAACCGTCTTAGCTGCCTTACATGATGATCGTGTCCACTTGGGGGCTGAACGAACATTCCAACTTGTAAGGGATAGGTTCTATTGGCCTTGTATGCGGGCTGAAGTGGAAGAATACTGCCACTCCTGTGCACGCTGTATCCAGAGGAAGACATTGCCGTGTCAAGCTGCCCCAATGGGCCATCTGCAGAGTCAAGGACCCTTGGACTTGGTGTGCATTGACTTTCTCTGTCTTGAACCTGACTTAAGTGAACAAGGAAATGTTCTGGTGATAACCGACCATTTCACCCGTTATGCCCAAGCTTTTCCAGCCAAAGACCAAAAGGCCTCCACTGTAGCTAAAATTTTAGTAGAGAAATACTTTGTGCACTACGGACTGCCACAACGCTTGCACTCTGACCAAGGGAGAGACTTTGAGAGTCGATTGATCAAGAAACTGTTAGACTCTTTGGGTATCAAGAAAACCCGCACCACCCCTTATCACCCTCAGGGTGACGCTCAGCCTGAGCGGTTCAACAGGACTCTATTAAATATGTTGGGGACTCTGAGTAGTGAGCAGAAGCAGCACTGGAGAAAGCATATAGCGGCCATCGTGCATGCCTACAATAGTACCACTAGCGATGCCACAGGGTACTCTCCATATCGCCTTATGTTTGGCAGGGAAGCAAGACTGCCTGTGGATCTGGCATTCGGCATATCCACGGATCGCACGTCAGCCACCTCACACAAGGGCTACGTTGACAGACTGAGGAGGAGTTTGAAGTTGGCTTTTGAGCAGGCTCAAGTGGCCTCAGAACAAATGGGTCTCAGGTCTCTCAGTCTAGAGGAGCGGATGCCTCGGAATGAGAGTTTGGAAGAAGAGCTTGGATGGTTGTGGCCTTCTCAGACCCCAGAACCTCTGTCTATAGATCTTCCACCTTCTGAAGGCACTGTGGACAGTTCATTGAGCGTGGAAGCCACTGAGTTTGTTCCGTCTAGTCCTCTGGTTGAAGAGTGAGAAGATGCCACATGGTCACCTTCTGCTGATCATCAAGATTACTCCTCACATCTGCCTACACCTGACTTGGATGTACCAGAAGCATTGGAGCCCAGTGTACCCACTTTAGAGGAAGACGCAGTGAGGGATGTAACAGTCACCCCAAGAGAACAAAGGGCCAAAAGAGTTATTCGTCCTCCTCGGAAGTTAACCTACACCCAGATGGGGGAAAGTTCTGAGGATACAGTAACCACTGCTAGAAGGACTTTGCCAACACCTGATCCTTCTGCTGTACATTTGGTGGAAGGCAACCCCAGCTCTCTCTCTGACACAGTTAGACAGGTCAACCCCTTTGATGTAACCAGTGGGCAGGACAAACTCCCTTCCCCATTTTGGTGGGAGTTTCCTTTGCCAACTTCTTTAGCTGCCCTTAATGAGTTTGTGTTTTCCTAGTGTTGATACTGTCTTTGAGGGACCAAAGATTTCAAGTAAGGGGAGTGTGTAGCGGGGTGTCGTTTTACCCGCAGGACTACATTTCCCTGGATGCTTTGCGGCACCCAGGGTGCCATTCCCCGTGCAAGGACTGCTGGGGTGGACTTTAAAAGGGAAGGGCGGGGCTCGCGCTTTCTCTTGGAACGCCGCCCTCCTTGCAAGAGGATCTCCTGCACTCACCTGCTACGTGCGCTAGGCCTGAAGCCTGGGTCTCGCGTTCCTGTTCCAGAGAGCTTCCGTTCCACTGGGGAGTCTGCAGAGCATCCGATCCACCTGAGGTACCATCTTCTTCTGAAGGACCAAAGACTCGGTGCATCGTGGACTACTGTGACGCCACTCACAGTAGCGGAGGAACCGGACAGGAGTCGGTCCGGTTTGGGTGAGAGAGCGCCTGCTCGGAACCTTAAAACAATAACTTTACCTAGGCCTTCTATTGAACATAGTTATACTTTGGAGAGACTGTTGTCCTGAACTGAGTTTGCCAGTCTCTCCAGTTGCCAAGTCAGCGGTTATTCACAAACCCCCGTTATTGGATTACAATTTGCTTCTCTATGTGCACCACCGACAGTTGCTAGCGAAGATTCCTCACCAAACTATACCCACAGTTATAGTCAGGCCTGACTGGGTAGTTAGGACATTGCTAGGCGCCATTTCTTTGCTCACGAAGGAGGATAGCTGCAGCAGGGTTAATATCGTTCTATTGCCTAATTGAATGTCAGATGCATATGTTGTGTACACCTTTATTGCAGGGATCTGCATAAGATATTATACTCAAATTACTCTTTTATATTGTTGCTTACAGTAAACTGTTATAGTTAAGTAACTTGATTGTGAGTGTCCATTATTGTGCTGGTATACAAAGGGGGTTGTACTGTGTAATATATATGTATAGAGATAGTACAGTTATACCACTACTTTTCCTCTTTTCTAACTGTGTCACGAGAGAAGTCAGAGCCGATTGCCAGGGGTTGGTAGCAGTGCATTACAGGGGCCCAAACAAACCAGCAGCCCTCTTAAGCTGAGGGTATCACTATACGTGGGGGCTGGGTCCGGGACCCGTGTATATTGCACGCTGCGATCAAGGCGGCCTGAGAGACAAGCATGGACTCGCAGGCAGTAATAGAATGGTGCGCAGAGGAGGGCGTGGATCCACTCCGGGCGGTAGCTATTGAACTCCCGGGAGAGATCCGGGAGAAAGAAGAGATAAAGCAATTGATAATGTCAATCTCCCCTAAATGGAAAGCATGGCCGGTAGATGTGAAGACAAATACCGCGGGGACATATACATTCACCAATAATAGTAAACAACCTATGATGTAGGCCAGGGATATGCAATTAGCGGACCTCCAGCTGTTGCCAAACTACAAGTCCCATCATGCCTCTGCCTCTGGGTGTCATGCTTGCTGCTGTCAGAGTCTCGCTATGCCTCATGGGACTTGTAGTTTGGCAACAGCTGGAGGTCCGCTAATTGCATATCCCTGATGTAGGCTCTTTACTTTGTGATCAGCTGCGTCCAATTACAGCTGATCACAGTGTAAACAGGAAATGCCGTTTATTGGCATTCCTCTATTCTAGGGATATGCAATTAGCGGACCTCCAGCTGTTGCCAAACTACAAGTCCCATGAGGCATAGCAAGACTCTGACAGCATCAAGCATGACAACCAGAAGCAGAGGCATGATGGGACTTGTAGTTTGGCAACAGCTGGAGGTCCACTAATTGCATATCTCTGCTCTATTCTCATGCTGACAGTGTGGGCATCAATATCTGTACAGTGGAACCTCAGATTACGAGCATAATCCATTCCAGGAGAATGCTCGTAATCCAAAGTACTCGCATATTAAAGCGAGTTTCCCCATTGAAGTCAATGGAAACCAAAATAATTTGTTCCGCATTGACTTCAATGGCATGCAATACCGCATGTGGCCAGAGGCAGGCAGGCGCCAGAGAGCCTCGGAAACACCTCGGCTGACCTCGGGAAACGTCGGAAACGCTCGGGAACGTAGTATTTCCGAGTCTTTCCGAGCATTTCTGAACTGCTCTGAACGGCACCGATCGGCTATGATCGGCGCCGTTCGGCTCCGCTTGGCTCCGGCGCCCCCCACCTCAGGTCAAACGCGGTACTGAGCACGCCGCTCTGGCCTGAATCCTGCTTGTTTTGCAAGACAACACTCGAAAACCGATTTTTTTAAATACAGTGCTCGTATTGAGAAACGCTCGTTAACCGCGTTACTCACAAGGTTCCACTGTACTGACATTTAGGGCACTGATGATCGGTGTCCTGATGATCAGTGCAGCCCCAATAGTGCCCACCAGTGCTGTCAATCAGTGCCTATCAGTGCTGCCAGTCAGTGCCCACCAGTGATGCCTTTCAGTGCCTAACAGTGATGCCTGTCAGTGCCCATTAATGCCTCCTCATCAGTGCCGCCTTTCAGTTTCCATCAGTGCTGCATATTAGTGCCTCCTCATGAGTGCCCATCGGTGCTCCCTCATTAGTGCCCATCAGTGCTGCCTCATCAGTGTCCATCAGTGCAGCCTCATCAGTGCCTGTCAGTGCAGCCTCATCGGTGTCCATTAGTTCAGCCTATCAGTGCCCATCAGAACAGCCTATCAGTGCCCATCAGTGCCCATCAGAGCAGCCTCATCAGTGCAGCCTATCAGTGCCCATCAGAGCAGCCTCATCAGTGTCCATCAGTGCAGCCTATCAGTGCCCATCAGAGCAGCCTCATCAGTACCCGTCAGTGCAGCCTCATCAGCGGACATCAGTGAAGGGGTAAAAAGGCTTATTTACAAAATGTTATAACAGAAACAAAGAAAAACTTTTTTCTTTCCCAAAATGTTTGGTCTTTTTTCATTTGTTTATCAAAAAATTTAAAATCCAGTGGTGTTTAAATACCACCACAAGAAATAATAATTATATGTAGTGAATATTCACATAATTTATTGTGTGAACATTCTCATCTCAGGCAGCTGGGCACCAAGCGTTCATGCCAATTGCTGTATTTTTTACCGTACCGATGGTCAGTTGTTTGTGCAATCCTGTGCGCATGCATTCATATTAATAGAGGTTAACCGAAGAATGTATTGGACCTAGTTTACATGGGTGTACTACAGTGTACTCCCATACGAGGGCCGTGTTTGCCTATATGGGGATGGCAGGTGTTCTGTGCATCCCTGTGCAGACAGTGCCATTCATATAATTTGGGACCCACCAGCTGCACAGACTACTCTACTGCCCCCAATATGACAGCCATCTAGGTACACAGCTCCAAATGCTCGGAACATCCCAGTGTGGGCCTCATATGGGTGTACACTGTAGTATACCTGTTTTTTTAGTTTTTTTTTCGTCTTCAACTTTTTTTTTTTTTCAATGAATTTTATTAAAGGTAAAAACGAAAACATTTACAGAAATCATGAAAACAGTTATAATACAGTAAGTAAAATTTGTAAAGCTACAGTATACCGTTACATAGAAAATTTTGTCACTTCAACATGAGTTTTTACATGTGGAGAAATATGAACCCGATATGTAGTTCTATACATTTTCCTGTTCACTTGTAGGTAGTGCCTTGAGGGAGTATCTAGTGTACCATCGATTGTAGCCAGGTTATGTTGGTATTGAATAGAAATTCATTAGGCATGGAAAATGGTTGTAGTGTGAGGTCATTTGGGTATAAGTTTGGACAATGGTCTGAGGGAAATAGCTATGCATTAGTATAGTGCCTGGCTTCTGAATCGGGAGGTTGGAGTGAGTGTGAAGTGATTTTGTAATGTGGGTATGTAACAAGGGTATCTGAGGGGAGTGCGGAGGGGAGGGGAGGGAGGAAGGAGAGAAGGGGGGTGGGGAAGGTGGGGAAGGGATAGGTGAGGAAAGGAGGGAAGGGAGAGGCATAGGCAGTAGTGTATTTAGGTTTTGTGCTGCCCTAGGCCTGACTAAACTCGTGCACCCCCTAATTTAAATATCACCCACCCCTTTCTGTCAAGGCCACGCCCCTTGCTGTTTAAGACCCGCCCTGAAATTTTCGAGTGGGGACACTAGTTCTGAGGGCCTGGGGGGAATGAATGCCCTTAATTTGCCTAGATTTCCTCTCACTTCCTGTTTGGCTATGGGGCAGGAAGTGAAGGAAAATCTCTGCAATGGGACAGGGATGGTAAAAAAGAAACTGACCGGGGCTTTAACCCTCCCTTACTCTATTCAAAATGAAAAAAATAAGTGTTGCCTATAGTTCTACTTTAAGCACACATTTCTGATAATTTTATGGAGAGGACTAAGAAGATATAACCATGCCAAAGGTACAGCAGAAAACATATAGCACAGTGAGGAAGATTTGTGGTCCAGCATGATAGGAAAGTCAAAATTAGAAGCAGCGCCCCCCCCCCCCCCACAATTGCGGAATACCGCCAGCCCGCATACCAGAAGCAGTGCGGCCTCTTTATGGGGGCACTAGACTAATTTGCCTCTCAGCTCAGTCCACCCCATAAGATTGGCTTGCCCACCAATCCCTGGCTATGCTAGATGTACATACATACATCACATACATCACACTGCTGCAGGTCCTGCTCTGCTGTTACCATATAATGGAGTAATGCGGGACAAAGCCCCTGTACTCCGGGGTCGCGGGACAGTCCAGCCCAATCCGGGACTGTTGGGAGGTATGCTGCCCTGTCACCTTTTTTATCTTGGTTTCGGGGAAAACTTGTCAAAAGTGACTCATGCAGATAGCAGAAGAACATGACAGCAGACTGAAATGGAGCAATGGTTTTCAAGCATTTGCTACCATACATTCATCAAACAAATGCCTGCCAGGATTCTCAATGGCTTTGAAGTATGAAAAAGTTGTAAGTCAGCTGGTTGTTAGATCCTCTGGAGTGTGACCTTAGGAATATTAATTGGTCATCAATTTAATATACGTTTTTATTGATTTACTCTGTAATTAAAGAAAGGGAATATATAAAATACATTAAACGTTAAATATATTATTCCCTGATTGCATAAGTACATTAAATAAAAAATAACGGAGCTGCCAGCCTGCAATGACATAAAATAACTTAAATAAAATACAATATGCAGATGTTTATTTTATTTCTTTTTATAATATATTTTTATGCCAAGATAATGTGCACCAATTGTAAAAAAAATATGGAGCACTAAAGTTGCATTAAAACATTGTAAGCATATTGTTATCTACCTCTAAATTCCCAATATCCCCATTCCAGAGAAGTGAGAGGACGCGAGTTTCCAATAGGGCTGATTGAACCATGGATGTGTGCTCTATTATAGTTGCATGTACATGGCCTGAGCAAGCTATGCACGTCACATTTGGCTTTAGTAAATTAGGGTAAGGCATCCTTGCTACATTCCCAGGGTTTAGCAGCCTGGTGATTACGTTTCTGAACTTAGTAAATTGGTGCATGGCTTAAACCTAGTTCACATGAGGTCATGGCGGCTTTTATCAATCTGTGAGAAATATAAAATCCCAGAAATATTTTTTTGGACAGTAAATACAGTTACAAAATAGTGCATTAGTGAACATACATTGATATAGTTGTAGCGCCCCTCTACTTTAACCTTCCTAGCGGTATTCCCGAGTCTGGCTCGGGGTTAAATTTCAGCACCAAAAGCGGTAACCCCGAGCCAGACTCGGGCTGCATCGCAGTGATCCAGGCAGAGTTACTTACCTTGTCCCCTGGATCCTGCGATGCCTCCCCGCTGTGTGATCGAGCCGTGTCTCCTCGCTCGATTCACACACTTCCGAGTGCCGCCGAGCTCTGTTCCCTGCGACGTTACGACGCACGGGGACGGAGATCGGCGCCAAATTCAAAAAAGTTAAAACACAGTATACATACAGTACACTGTAATCTTACAGATTACAGTACTGTATGTAATAATTACACACCCCCGTTGTCCCTAGTGGTCTGTCCACTGCCCTGCATGCACTTTTATATTATAAATACAGTTTTTTTCTGCCTGGAATTTAGAGATTGTCCATAGCAACCAAAAAGTGTCCCTTTATGTCAAAAGTGGTTTTAGACCAGCTAGAAAACAGCGATAATAAATTAGAATCACTCGCAGAATTAAGCGATAGCGATTTGTGGGGAAATAGTATAATTGTCATCAAACACTGAAAAACACTTTTATTATTATTATTATATTATTTGTTATAATTATTTTATAGTTATTTATTTTATTATAATGTATAATTTTGTTTTTTGAACTTTATCATACCCGGGATGTCTACTAGACTCTGGTTTGGACAGATTTAAGTGAGTTATTCCTAAGAATTACAGGCCTGCAATATAAAACGCCAAATTTCCATGCAGAATAATGGTACCGCTTTCAGCACCTAAAATCTGACAGAATCATACCGCCAGGGAGGTTAAAGGGGTGCTGTGTGCCTAAATTTAGGGGTTGGTCTGAGCTAGTAGCCAGACTCAGATCGCTTTTATTGAGTACGGTTGTTTTGTTCCTCAGGTGTTGTACTGGTGTGCAGTTCCCTGTGGCATGTAGGTGGCACTGCCATGACAGGTCAGGTCAGGGTTGAACCACTGGTAACAGTGCTGTGCCTTAGGGTGTCCTCTCTCGGCAGTAGTACGGTGGGCGAGGTCAACCTGATGTGCATGCCGGGAGGGGATACATAAGGGGCAGACGCCGCCTGGAGTGGGGTTGTTCCAGAGTTCCGGGGCTCCAGAGATCGGGTCGCGTGACCTGGCCCTCCAGGCCAGGGGTGCGCGTATGCATCGGTCCCAGGCACCTTTAGCCTGGGGCTGCAATTTCGCCATTGGGCCCAGCACCTTTAGCTGGGGCTCAGCTCTAAGAGGAGGAATCCCAGGGTGCCCCTAAGAGGGGACCGGCTCTAAGAAGAGGAGCCCAAGGGAGGACCTTTCTGAGGGACCGGTGAGAGTCTCACGGTGAAAGAGAGGCCCGGTAAACTTCTAGAGGGATTCCACTAATCATCTGAGGCCTTGTAATGTGCAACTTGCACCTGTTCTTTAATTACAAGCGCTGAGAGGTTCGGGGCTCAGAGATTCTGTGGCAGAGAATCTCCCTATCGTATCTCCAAGGGAAAAATTAAGAGAAGTAAAGTTTGTGTGTCACTCCGGCTGCTAGTACCGTGAGAGGGGACTATCCGGGTGAGCAGAGTCCACTCGGGATTGAGTGGTGATACCAAGTGCCTGAACCTGCCTCTCTGTTTCTTTTATTCTTCAACTCCAACTTTCCTATCCAGTTGTCAGCATAACGAAAATAAACCTTCCTTCATTAAGGTTTAACCTTATCTGGACATTGGCCTTATTGGTGCACCTACAACAAGACTCTTCCCTACACTCTAGGGGTGAGACCCAACCAAGGGAAGGTAACTTGCTGCAGGACCCAACAATTTCTGAACACCGCTCACCCTCTTATTCAAGAATGAACCTGGGCATTGTGGTACGGTGTGTCCCGCCTTGAGGAGGTAAGGCCAGGGTTCTGCGTGCTACATAGTAAATTCTTCAGAGCATACTGTTCTAACATCCTGTGGGTTGAGGTTTGAAAATCATCCCTTTAATTACTGACTCATAAGAACTGTCAGTGTTCTTCTGATGATTAGATTAAGGTAATGCAAAGACTAAATCTAAAGAAAATAAACCTGTTACTATGGAAAGGCTTTTTTTTTATTAATATAGGAACATATAACAACACCAACACACCATTTTCTCACATCAGGATCTTCTCATTTATGTATGCGTAGACGTCAGGATAGAAACAAACACAGGGATTTATTTAACCACTCGCTGAACGCCCTATAGCACTTTTACTGCTACAGGGTGGCAGCTGTGCGCAAGATCATGTGTATATATACGAGATTCTGCATTTCCGCCTGCAGGGGCTAGCGTGTGCTTCTGCTATGAAAATTTCACAACAGAAGCCAATCTGCGGGTCCCGGGGACTCAATGTCCTCCCGGACCCGGCGATCATTATTAAAACACAGAAAACTGAGATATGTCTATGTAGAGAAGGCATATCTTAGTTTTTACAGGGGGAAGGAATGGATTCTTTGTCTCTGCAAAGCAAGGACTGGAGTCCATTACTTCCCCTAGTTAGAGCAACCCACTGTGTACACAAAAATACTGACTAGGCACACAGTTAACCCTTTGATCCCACAGTTAACCCTTTGATCACCCTAGATGTTTAACCTCTTTCACAGCCTGTGTCATTAGTACAGTGGCAGTGCATATTTTTAGCAATGATCACTGTACTAGTGTCACTGGTTTTCGCAAAGTGTCAAAAGTGGCAGTTAGCATCTGATTGTCTGCCACAATATCGCAGTTGCTGTCCCCGCTATAAGTCGCTGATCGACACCATTACTAGTATTATGCTGGAAACACACTATACAATTTTATTTTAGATTTTTTCCTTTAGATTTGCCAAAACCATATAATATGAGGTCAAACCTTAAAGAGGAAGTAAACCCTGATGGGTTTACTTCCTCTTTGTAGAATGGGAAGTTCCCCCAGTAGGGTTTTTAGGCAGCTCGATTCAAAAATTGATGACAATGTATGTAAGAAAATAAATTTATTAAAATTCAAAGGAAATTGGTGGTACAGATTTAAGATATGAGTTCTGGTAACATGTCATTGAACACAACACGTTCAATGACATGTTACCAGAACTCATATCTTAAATCTGTACCACCAATTTCCTTTGAATTTTAATAAATTTATTTTCTTACATACATTGTCATCAATTTTTGAATCGAGCTGCCTAAAAACCCTACTGGGGGAACTTCCCATTCTTCCGATTATTGGGGTGAGCAGCAATATCCCTCTCCTATTGTGTCTTTTCCATTCCACATATACTTCCTCTTTGTTTCCCTGCAAAGGTAAAGCATAATGGGCTACTATGCATCGCATAGTAGCCCATTATGTGTCACTTACCTGCAGGAGAAGCCCGCGATGTCCCAGTCTTCCTCGCTAGTAGCGAGCGACCATTCTTCCCCCCTCTTCTTCCGGGGTCCACGAACTCCGACTCTGTGACTGGCCGGAGTCGCGTGAT
Source organism: Rana muscosa (assembly GCA_029206835.1). Taxonomy (NCBI): domain Eukaryota; kingdom Metazoa; phylum Chordata; class Amphibia; order Anura; family Ranidae; genus Rana; species Rana muscosa. The sequence continues at coordinate 639,084,176 of CM055117.1, read as the reverse complement.
GGCGCGTGACGTCACTCCTGCGCATGCCGTGTAGGTTAAGGAGATATTGCAAGCACCTACAGGTAAGCCTTAATGTAGGCTTACCTGTAGGTGAAAGTTCTACCTGAGGGTTTACAACCACTTTAAGAGTTTCAATTTGTATGCAATCAGGCAGGTCCTTGCACCACATGATTTTGGTAAATCTAAAGGAAATCAGACAACAAAAGTTGTATAGTGTGTATGGGATCTTAGAAAAAAAAATCCATAATAATATCCGATAGTTTGTAGACACTATAATGTTCATGTAAACCAATCAATCTACACTTATTGGGATTTTTGTGTACCAAAACATGTAGCAGAATACATATTAAAGTATGAAAGTAAAGTGGTGGTGTCTGCGCTGTGAGGGGCAAGGAGGTGAAAAGCTGAGAACCAGCTGGTGAAAAATGAAATAGTGAAATAGCAAAGTGATAGAAAGAAATACCACTATCACAATAGTTAAACATAAATCAAAGTAGAAAATGACAACTTGATGCAGTGAAAGAGTCAAAGCAAGTGCATCAAAGTGCAATATAGCTGAAAACAGTGCATAAATACTACATAAAAAATATATATACAATCCAAAAAAAGTTAAAATAAGTCCAAACTGCTGAAGTAAGTGCAACAGTACATATACAATAGTTTCTTGTTCATACATCACGGGACACAGAGCAGCATAGTCATTACTATGTGGGTTATATAGAATTACCTTCAGGTGCTGGCACTGGCAACTTCCAAAACAGGAAGTACCCTCCCCTATATAAGCCCCTCCCATCCGGGAGTACCTCAGTTTTTTGCCAGTGTCTAAGGTGTTGGCCAAGGTTAACATGTATTCATCTGGGCTTGTGTACAGGTTCTCTGGGCCTTAGCAAGCTATTCCGGATCCGACCAAAAAAGCTTCATAGCTAAACGGTCGGTACCCGGGCCTTGCAGAGAAGAGCAGGGTTTTGCCTGTAATGCCTCTCTTAGGAGGGCTGGACCCTGGGATCCAGAGCTCTGGTCATACCCAAAACCAAGAGGCTATCTGTGCAGGGTGCTATACAGGTCCAGGGGAGTGGAATCCTTGGGAACCCGGTCCCTGAAGGTCTAGTACAATGCCTGCCGTGAGAGGTGAAGTTTGGGCTTCTGTGGACCAAACAAAGTCCTGCGGCGGGGAAAAGGTAAGTGGGGGCCCCTCAGGAACTTGGTTCTATTGAGGGGACCCCCAAGCCTAATATGTCTTTCTGCCTGTTACCTAAAGGGTATTCCCGCTAATAGCTGTATATGCCTAAGAAATCCTAGAAATGTTTTTTCATAAGGGAAGTTTTAAAAAAAACTGTAAACCTGGAAATGTTTTTCATAAAGGAGGTTTTAAAAAAAAAAAAAAAGACAAAAGTGCGGTACCTGTGTTTGTCCACTAGAGGCCGCTGTGGAATGTCTTTTTTCTTGGGACTATTCCTTCCATGGTGAAAGTCCAGGCAGATGAGTGAGCTCTCTATCAGGGAAGCTGCATTCCTCTGTCATGCTGCCAAGTAGTTTCCTTCCATCCCCGAGTCCTGGTAAAACAGGGACCCTGGCTCCTCTCCCTACATGGCGCCAAGAGCGCACACGTGCGCACGTGCGCGCGCGCACACATGCTTTCTTTTTATAAGGTTTCGCTTCAAAAAAGGGGGCGGAGCCTGGCGGATGACGCGCTCTGTGCGCCCAGCGCTTCTGCGCATGCGCGGGCGTCCCAGCAAGATAAAAGGACTCAGTCCACGCTGCTTGCTATGGACACAGAGCATGAAAAGGAGCTGGTAGCATGGTATAGGGGCTTACAGCGGGCGGTTGATACAGGCATCCCCAGAAAGACGCATTAGTAGACACCCACTGATGTACATAGCAGCAAATTGCATTAGACTATTTCAGTAAGGGGTGTATTGCGGCTGGAATACCTCAGCTTTGAACTAAGGAATATGCCGCCTAAAAAACTCTGAGATATACCTCTCAGGAAGTGTAGGGGGTCTCCATCGGGCTCTGAGGATCTGGAGCAGTCATCTGCACCCTCCTCCCCTGAGAAATCAGAGGTTAATACCCATAAGGAACCCCCGGGAGTGCCAGGTACTGCGGCTGTCCTCAGTCCACCTGCTCCTGCATATATAACAGAGGAGGTTTTTTCCTCAACTCTGGAGGGATTGGAGCAGAGATTGGCTGCATTGATCGCTTCTTCTCTACAGGAAAGAAAGCGCGCCAGATCTCCATCACCTCCATTAGAGTGCCTGTTGGCAGAGCAACAGTTCCAGGAAGGGACCGACCTACCTGAAGGGGATCAGGAGGAGGTTAGCTCTGTTTTTGAGGAATCGACAGTAGATGAACCATTTTCAGCATCACAGACTGAACGATTGTGGGTCCAGACCCTAACTGACATGGTTCGATCTGCATTTAAAATGCCTCTTGTTGAACCATCAACTACTGCTGTCTCCTCATTGGGGTCGCTAAAAGCTCCCCAGGTTAATTGCTCCTTTCCAATACATCCATTATTGGAAGGACTTATATACCAGGACTGGGAACATCCTGATAAACTATTTGTTCCGCCTAAAAGGTTTCCGGTGATCTATCCCATGGAGGAAAAGTTCACCCAGAGATGGAATGTTCCTACGGTGGATGCAGCCATCTCTTCTGTGAACAAATCACTGACATGTCCAGTAGATAATGTTCAAATGTTCAAAGATCCAGTGGATAAAAAATTGGAATCTTTATTAAGATCTGCTTTTTCCACAGCAGGGGCTGTTACACAGCCAGCAGTGGCAGCTATTGGGGTCTGCCAAGCTTTAAAGGATCAAATAAAAATGGTCCTGAGGGATTTGCCAGACCAACAGGCCCAGGCTCTGGCTGATCGGCCTAGAGCATTATGCTTTGCGGTTCACGCCATCAAGGATTCTATCCATCAGGCCTCCCGCCTCACGCTGTCTTTGGTACATATGCGTAGGCTTCTGTGGCTTAAAAACTGGTCTGCTGAAGCTCCCTGTAAGAAGCTCTTAGTTAGCTTCCCATTTCATGGGGAACGCCTTTTTGGCGAAGACCTGGATAAGTATATCCAGAAGATTTCCAGTGGTAAAAGTACTCTCTTACCGAGTAAGAAGAGGTCTAGGGGTCCATCTTTTAAGAGGACTACCTCTCCTATCCCTGCGACGTCTGCTACTAAGCAGTTACGACGGCCTCCTCGGTCAAACTCAGGAGGTAAAAATCAGGGACAGCCACAGGGTAATAAAAAGCCCTGGATCCGAAGAGGTACTAAACCAGCCTCCAAGTCAAGCCTATGAAGGGCTGCCCCCACTCAAACGGGTGGGGGGAAGACTTCAGTTGTTCACAGAGACCTGGCGGGAGACGATCAAAGACAGATGGGTGCTCTCCGCAGTAACTCTGGGATACAAGTTGGAGTTAAAAGAGTCTCCTCCGTCCCATTTTATGTGGTCAGGCATGCCAAGAGACCCTCTGAAAAGACGGTCTCTCCTATTGGCGTTAGAACAACTATTGCTCCAAGGAGTAATTATGGAGGTTCCTATGGAAGAGTGGGGGTTGGGTTTCTACTCAAACCTTTTCACAGTCCCGAAGCCAAACGGGGACATAAGACCCATATTGGACCTAAAGAGTCTAAACAAATTTCTAAACGTCCGGTCTTTCCGGATGGAGTCGATCCGATCGGTCACCGCTGCCCTACAAGGGGAGGAATGGTTAGCCTCGATCGACATCAAAGATGCTTACTTGCATGTTCCCATCTTTCCAGGTCATCAAAAATTCCTACGCTTTGCAGTAGAAGGGCGCCATTTTCAGTTCAGAGCCTTACCATTCGGTCTGGCCACAGCACCACGAGTGTTCACAAAAATTCTGGCCCCACGATCTAAGAACACGGGGTGTAACGATAATGGCATACCTAGACGACCTGTTGTTGATGGACCACTCAGTTGCCAAGCTAGAAGTGGTAATTATCGATACAATCAAGTATCTAGAATCTCACGGTTGGGTCATCAACCTGGACAAGTCAGCCCTACAGCCAGTGAAAAACCTGGTATATCTAGGGCTACGGCTGGATTCAGACCAGAGGAAGATTTTCTTACCTCTAGGCAAGGTATCCTCTTTGAGGGGCTTGGTCCGTCTGCTTTGTGCAAAAAGACAGCCGTCCATACGCCTGTGCATGAGGCTGCTAGGAAAGATGGTAGCATCATTCGAAGCTGTGCCATACGCCCAATTCCACTCAAGGAATTTACAAAGGGCCATATTGTCAGCCTGGAACGGAAAAGTTCAGGCTCTAGACTTCCCGATGGCTTTGTCCCCTTCCGTTCGGAAGAGTCTCTGCTGGTGGTTGATCCCCCAGAATCTCCAGAAGGGAAAACCCTTCAGCCCGATATCTTGGAAGGTGGTCACTACAGATGCCAGCCTTACAGGCTGGGGGGCAGTACTGGAGCAATGGTCTCTCCAGGGCAGATGGTCAAATGTAGTAAAAACCCTGCCCACCAATCTCTTAGAGATACGAGCAGCCCGGTACGCCCTAGTAGCCTGGACATCCAGACTCCAAGGGTCCCCTGTCAGAATTCAATCAGACAATGCCACAGCAGTGGCATATATCAATCATCAGGGAGGCACCAGGAGTCGTGCAGCCCAGAGGGAAGTAAGTCACATCCTGGAATGGGCAGAAAAGCATGTCCCATGTATATCAGCTGTCTTCATTCCAGGGGTGGAGAATTGGAAGGCGGACTTTCTGAGTCGCCAACAGTTATGCCCAGGGGAATGGTCCCTTCATCCCGAGGTCTTCCGAGCAATATGTCAGCGGTGGGGAACACCGGATGTAGATCTGCTAGCATCCAGATTCAACGCAAAGGTGGACAGGTTTGTCTCCCGGACAAGGGATCCCCTCGCTTGCGGCTCGGATGCTCTGGTGTTCCCTTGGGATCAGTTCAGACTGATATATGCATTCCCTCCGCTACAATTGTTGCCTCGACTCCTTCGCAGAGTCAGGTTGGAGAAGAAGCCGGTGATCCTGGTGGCTCCAGCGTGGCCCCGAAGGGCCTGGTACGCGGAGATCATCAAAATGTCTGTGGGGAGTCCTTGGACCCTTCCACGTCGTCCGGACCTGCTTTCGCAAGGACCGATATACCACCCTTCCTTACTAACTCTAAGTTTAACGGCCTGGCTATTGAGTCCCACATCCTAAAGAAGAGAGGTCTCTCTAACTCTGTGGTATCAACTATAATCAATGCCAGGAAGCCTGTATCCAGGCAGATCTACTATAGAGTTTGGAAGGCGTACATCACTTGGTGCGAGGCCAGAAAATGGCATCCACGTAAGTACGTTATAGGCAGAATTCTGGACTTCCTGCAGTGGGCTGTAGACAGGAAGTTTGCCTTAAGTACTATCAAGGGCCAGGTTTCGGCCTTGTCAATACTATTTCAAAGGCCCCTGGCTATGCATTCACTTGTCAAATCCTTTATGCAAGGTGTGACTCGTATTATTCCACCGATTAAGGCTCCCATATGCCCATGGGATCTAAATTTGGTTCTGTCGGTTCTGCAGAAGCAGCCATTTGAACCTTTGCGGCACATTTCCTTGGTTCTACTCACCAGGAAATTGATATTTTTAGTAGCCATATGCTCGGCTAGAAGAGTGTCGGAATTAGCCGCCATGTCCTGTAAAGAGCCATATCTGGTTATCCATAAGGACAGAGTAGTATTACGTCCTCACCCAGCCTTTCTTCCTAAGGTGGTATCGAGGTTTCACTTGAACCAGGATGTGGTTCTTCCTTCTTTTTTCCCCAAACCAAGCTCGGTAGAGGAAAAGTTATTGCATTCTTTGGATGTAGTAAGAGCAGTTAAAGCTTATCTAAAAGCCACTGCTCAGATTCGTAGAACGGATTCTCTGTTTGTTCTGCCGGAAGGCCCCAGAAAGGGTCAGGCAGCATGAAAATCTACTTTAGCCAAGTGGATTCGACAGGTCATAATACAAGCCTATGGCTTGAAAAGTAGACCGCCTCCGTTCAAAGTTAGGGCGCACTCCACGAGAGCAGTTGGAACTTCATGGGCAGTGCATCACCAGGCCTCCCTGGCGCAAATTTGTAAGGCCGCAACATGGTCTTCAGTACACACGTTTACTAGGTTATACCAGGTGGACGTGAGAAGTCAGGAGGATGTCGCCTTTGGGCGCAGTGTGTTGCAGGCCGCAAAAGATCCTCATGCCTGATGGCGCCCAGCTTATGTATGGTGTATCCCCCCCTCATGTGGCATTGCTTTGGGACGTCCCACATAGTAATGACTATGCTGCTCTGTGTCCCGTGATGTATGAACAAGAAAGTAGGATTTTTAAAACAGCTTACCTGTAAAATCCTTTTCTTGGAGTACATCACGGGACACAGAGCTCCCACCCCTCTTTTGGGGACACGTATTGCTTTGCTACAAAACTGAGGTACTCCCGGATGGGAGGGGCTTATATAGGGGAGGGTACTTCCTGTTTTGGAAGTTGCCAGTGCCAGCACCTGAAGGTAATTCTATATAACCCACATAGTAATGACTATGCTGCTCTGTGTCCCGTGATGTACTCCAAGAAAAGGATTTTACAGGTAAGCTGTTTTAAAAATCCTACTATCTCCCACCACCGATACACAGGGTGAATACATATTGGCCTACATTTATGAAGAAAATAGATTTTTTTTTATTTTTTATTGGATATATTTAATAGTAGAAAGTAAAAAAAATATATATATATATATATATATACATGTATATATATATATATATATATATATATTGTGACAGCAGGAAGGTAAAGTCACCTGGTTGCATCCAGGGGGGTAGATATATTTCGCCCAGATTCAGGCTTTACGCCGACTTATACAACTAGGTGGAGAGTTGTATAAGGCTAGTGGGCTCATGGATGACTCATACCTCTAGGGAGAGGGCTGGGCGTCGTACAGACAGGGAGTTGATGAGGCCAGCTGAAGCTTGTCAGCTCATTTAGGCCTCTATAAGAACTCCCAGCTTCATTAGATGTTAGCTCATGCCTGGAACCAGACCTGTGTGGACTGTCTAGGGAGAGTGAACCCCTGTGCGGTGAGGCAAAGCCTGTGTGGCTATTTGTTTGGACTTTTACTAAACCAGGGACTTAGGGACTAGGACAGCACTAGGCTGATCCCAGTTGTTAGTTAGGAAACCTGTATGTTTAGTCAGAGGTCAACTTGACCAGGATTTATTTTGGTTATGTTTCTTTTGCTTTGCTGTGTTTTGTCACTGTAAATAGAAAATAAACCGCACCTTTTTTGATTTTGAAAACCACAACCTCCGTTTGCTGGGCCTGTTTTGTGTGGGGAGCCCATCCCGGGGGTCACACACACCCGCTGCCGAGCTAACCCCCTCACAGTTGGTGGAGAACCAGTGGCAGTTTTTTTTAAGCCAGCATGGAGGAGATACTGAAGCAGCTGGCTCTAGCAAATGCCAATCAACAGCAGACAAATGCAGGTTTGCAAAGGAGCCTTGCAGCCCAGCAGCAGACAAACGCAACTTTGCAACAGAGTCTGGAGGCTCAGCAACGAGCCCAGCAGCAATCTGAGGCCTGCTTCATAGACCTGTTGCAGAAGCAAGAGCAGAGACTACAACAACAGATGGAAGCAGTAATGCAGCAACGTCCGCAGACCAGTGAGGAAAGCCGTCCCACTAATACCGCGTCCTTTGGGGTGAGTCGTTTATTGACAAAAATGACTGGAGAGGATGATCCAGAGGTATTTTTGACCACATTTGAAAGGACCGCTGAAAGAGAAAAGTGGCCTGAGGAGCAGTGGGCTGGACTGGTGGCTCCTCTGTTAACTGGTGAATCGCAGAAAGCTTACTATGACCTAGAGCCTAACCAAGCAAAAGACTATGTGATGCTAAAAGCTGAAATATTGGCAAGGCTGGGTGTCACCCAGGCTGTCCGGGCTCAGCGTGTGCATAACTGGACTTTCCAGCTTGGAAAACCCCCCAGGTCTCAAATGTATGATCTCATTCACCTGAGCAGAAAGTGGCTACAGCCAGAGACTTTGTCCGCACCAAAGATTGTGGAACGTGTTGTAATGGATCGGTTTTTGAGAGCTCTTCCTACTGCCATCCAAAAGTGGGTAAGCCATGGAGACCCAGAGACGGCCGATGGTCTTGTGGATCGTGTGGAGAAATACTTGGCTACAGAGAACCTGACGGCCTCTTCCAGAGACACTCGGACTTCCCACCCTAAGACCAGACCATCCCCAGGGGCGGATAAGAGGATTCCAAGGGGTGAGGGTGGAGAGAGTGAGAGGGTGGGAGCTCTACCCCAAGTTTGGCGAGAACAGCCTGGGAAATCAGCGGCTCAAGAGGCGGCAAGAAGGATCGTTTGCTACCGCTGCCGGCAAGCGGGACATATTGCAGCCAATTGCCCGGTTGTGGAGGAACCCATGCAGTGTGACTTTCTGACGGGCAGACGTCAGTCGCTGTGTGCGACAGTCGCATGCACTGCCATTCGAGGAACTGAGAAACATTTATGCAAAATGTGTGTTAATGGAAGAAATGTTGTGGTATTGCTGGATTCAGGTAGCCTTGTGACCCTGATAAAGGCTGAGTTAGTTAAAACAGAGGTCTCTGGGAATAGCAAGGTAGCTGTTATTTGTGTGCATGGGGACACCCGAGAGTATCCAGTAACTACAGTGTGTTTCGAGACCCCCAAAGGTACCCTCTCTCATCCAGTGGGCTTAGTATCTCAGTTACCGCATGACGCCATTGTGGGAAGGGATTTTCCGAAGTTCTGGGAACTGTGGGATGATCCTGAGCCCCTCACTGGTGCCCCTATGTACCAGGAATGTGATAGCCAGAACTCCCCTGAGAGTGGTGAGGACTCTCCGGAATTTCCCTTATCAGTATTGGCAGGGGAGACTCAAGAAACTGGAGAGGAGCCCACCTCCTCAGACGAAAACCTACCGTCTGTGGAGTTTTCTGATCTTGAGGTTCACAGGGAAAACTTTGCCACAGAACAGTTGAAAGACCCCGCCCTAATAAAGGCACGGGAAAACGTAGTGAAAATAGATGGCGAGTTAGTGAACCCAGATAATACCTGCACTTACCCATACTTCAGCGTAGAGAAGGACCTACTGTATCGGGTGGCAAAAAGGGCAGAAGAAACCGTTGAGCAGCTTGTGGTGCCCAAACCTTACAGGAAGTTGGTGTTGGAGTTGGCCCATGGGCACATTCTTGGAGGTCATCTGGGGACAGAGAAAACCCGAGAGAGGGTATTACAGAGATTCTATTGGCCGGGGGTGATGAAGGACGTAGAAAATTATTGTTCCTCCTGCCCTGTGTGTCAGAGGTTGGCCCCGATGCCACATTTCCGTAGCCCGCTGGTCCCTCTACCCATCATTGAGGTCCCGTTTGAGAGGATCGCCATGGATTTGGTAGGTCCTATAATCAAGTCCGCTAGGGGGCACCAGTACATATTAGTTATAATGGACTATGCCACCCGTTATCCAGAAGCGATCCCTCTCCGAAATACCTCGGCCAAAACCATAGCCAAAGAGCTATCTCTTGTTTTTAGCCGGGTGGGTATTTGTAAAGAACTGCTTACGGACCAAGGTACACCCTTTATGTCCCGGGTTATGAAAGAGCTGTGTAAATTGTTCAAAGTGACGCAATTGCGTACGTCTGTGTATCACCCCCAAACCGATGGGCTGGTTGAAAGATTCAACAAAACCCTAAAACAAATGTTGAAGAAAGTGGTGGATAGAGATGGAAAGGATTGGGACTGTTTACTTCCTTATTTGATGTTTGCTATTAGGGAGGTGCCCCAATCCTCTACGGGATTCTCCCCCTTTGAGTTACTGTATGGGAGACACCCAAGAGGGCTGTTGGATATTGCCAAGGAAACTTGGGAAAGTGAGAGTTCTCCCCACAGGAGTGTGATTGAGCATGTCGCCCTGATGCAAGATCGAATTGCACAGGTAATGCCCATCGTGAAGGAACATTTGGCCCAAGCGCAGTTGGCACAGCAGAGAGTGTACAACCGTGGAGCCAAGACCCGTACCTTTTCCCCGGGGGATAGGATATTGGTACTTGTCCCTACGGTTGAAAGTAAATTCCTTGCCAAATGGCAAGGCCCCTACGAGATAATGGAAAAAGTGAGCGAAGTGAATTACAAGGTCAGACAACCAGGAAGGCGAAAGCCCGAACAGATATATCACGTTAATCTGTTGAAAGCCTGGAGGGATAGAGAGTCCCTAGTCGCAGACACTTGGTCACCAGCTCACACTGGTTGCGTGATTCCTGAGGTTGGAATAGCAGCCACCTTGTCACAACCCCAACAACAGGAGGTTAAGGAGTTTGTGCTTCGCAACAAGGAGGTATTCTCTGAGCTGCCGGGACAAACATCTGGGGTAGAGCATGACATCATTACCCCGCCCGGTGAAAGGGTGAAGTTAAAACCCTATCGGATCCCAGAGGCTCGACGGGAGGCAATACGGGAGGAAGTACAGAAAATGCTGAACTTAGGGGTGATAGAGGAGTCCCAAAGTGATTGGTCTAGTCCCATCGTGTTGGTGCCTAAACCGGATGGGAGCTGGCGATTTTGTAACGATTTTCGTCAGTTGAACAAAGTTACAAAATTTGACACCTACCCCATGCCACGTATAGATGAGTTGATCGACCGGCTGGGAACAGCCCGATACATGACGACTCTTGACCTCACAAAAGGGTATTGGCAAATCCCCCTGGCCAAGTCGGCCAAAGAGAAAACCGCATTTGTAACCCCAGACGGGGCGTTCCAATATAAAAGAATGCCGTTCGGGTTACAGAATGCGCCGGCCACATTCCAGCGGAAAATGGACCAGATGCTGAGGCCCCATCGGAAGTATGCTGCGGCTTACCTGGATGACGTAATTGTCCATAGCACAGATTGGGCCTCACATCTGCCAAAAGTGCAAGCAGTCCTGGACTCTGTTCGGGAAGCGGGGTTTACGGCTAACCCCAAGAAGTGTACCATTGGGCAGGAGGAGGCCAAATATCTTGGGTACACCATTGGGAGGGGAGTAATAAAACCCCAACTCAACAAAGTCGAGGCCATCCAGAGTTGGCCACGTCCCAACAGCAAGAAGCAGGTACGAGCCTTTCTGGGAATCGCTGGGTATTATCGGCGATTCATTCCCCACTTTGCTTCTAAGGCTGTGCCCCTAACCAACCTGACGAAGGGGAAAGGGTCGGTCATGATTAAATGGACCCCCGAGGCTGAGGCAGCATTCCAGTTCTTGAAACAAGCCTTATGTAGCCAGCCAGTGTTGTACTCACCCGACTTCTCTAAAGACTTTGTCGTACAAAGTGATGCGTCAGATGTGGGGTTAGGAGCAGTATTGTCCCAGGTCTGGAACGGGGAAGAGCACCCAGTCATTTACCTCAGCAGGAAGTTGAAGTCCCATGAGGTAAATTACGCCACCGTTGAAAAGGAGTGTTTAGCGGTGAAGTGGGCTCTAGATTCCCTTCGGTACTACCTGCTAGGTAGGCACTTTGACATGGTTACGGATCACGCTCCGTTAAAGTGGATGGCTCAAAACAAGGAAACAAATAGAAGAGTGAATAGGTGGTTCCTGGCCCTCCAGGAATTCAACTTCACAGTAAAGCATCGCCCTGGCGTTCAAATGGGGAATGTGGATGCTTTGTCTCGAGTACATGAATGCCTGATTGCTGGTGTTCCAACCCCGAGGTTAAAACAAGAGGGGGGGGTATGTGACAGCAGGAAGGTAAAGTCACCTGGTTGCATCCAGGGGGGTAGATATATTTCGCCCAGATTCAGGCTTTACGCCGACTTATACAACTAGGTGGAGAGTTGTATAAGGCTAGTGGGCTCATGGATGACTCATACCTCTAGGGAGAGGGCTGGGCGTCGTACAGACAGGGAGTTGATGAGGCCAGCTGAAGCTTGTCAGCTCATTTAGGCCTCTATAAGAACTCCCAGCTTCATTAGATGTTAGCTCATGCCTGGAACCAGACCTGTGTGGACTGTCTAGGGAGAGTGAACCCCTGTGCGGTGAGGCAAAGCCTGTGTGGCTATTTGTTTGGACTTTTACTAAACCAGGGACTTAGGGACTAGGACAGCACTAGGCTGATCCCAGTTGTTAGTTAGGAAACCTGTATGTTTAGTCAGAGGTCAACTTGACCAGGATTTATTTTGGTTATGTTTCTTTTGCTTTGCTGTGTTTTGTCACTGTAAATAGAAAATAAACCGCACCTTTTTTGATTTTGAAAACCACAACCTCCGTTTGCTGGGCCTGTTTTGTGTGGGGAGCCCATCCCGGGGGTCACACACACCCGCTGCCGAGCTAACCCCCTCACAATATATATATATATTTATTTTTTTTCAAAATTTTTTTTTTTTTTGCTTTATCGCGCAAAAAATAAAAAACACAGTGGTGATCAAATACCACCAAAAGAAAGCTCTATTTGTGGGGAAAAAAATGACATAACTTTGTCAGTTAACCACTTGCAAACCAGCCGCCGCAGATATACTGCGGCAGGGCGGATCTTATGCACGAATCGCCGTACTGGTATGGCTCTCCATGCAATAGCTATAGCAGGCCAGTTCGCTGCGTCGCCGAAGCCGATGTGTGTGGCCGGCGACTGCGATGTCCGCCGGCCACCCGCGGCCCCTCCACAGAGAGCCAGAACGGGGATCTTCCAGTATAAACAAAGCAGATCCCCATTCTGTCAGGGGAGTACAGAGAGATTTGCTGTTCCTAGTGATCAGGAACAGTGATCTCTCTCTACTCCCTGTCAGTACACTCCCCCCCACAGTTAGAAACACCTACCTAGGGAATACTTAACCCCTTGATCACCCCCTAGTGTTAACCCCTTCCCTGCCAGTGTCATTTATACAGTGATCCGTGGCTATTTTTAGCTCTGATCACAGAAATAATGTCACTGGTCCCTAAAAAGTGTCAAAAGTGTCCGATCTGTCCACCACAATGTCGCAGTCCTGCTAAAAATCGCTGATTGCCGCCATTATTAGTAAAAAGAAAATTAATAGTAAAAATGCCATAAATCTATCCCCTATTTTGTAGACGCTATAACTTTTGCGCAAACCAATCCAATATATGCTTATTGCGATTTTTTTTTTTTTTTTTACGAAAAAGATGTAGAAGAATACATATTGGCCTAAACTGATGAAGAAATTATTATTTTTTGGGGTTATTTATTATACCAAAAAGTAAGATATATATATGTTTTTTCAAAATGTAAGTTAGTTTTTTTTGTTTATAGTGTAAAAAACAAAACGTAGAGGTGATCAAATACCACCAAAAGAAATCTCTATCTGTGGGGAAAAAAAGGACTTAATTTTTGTTTGGGTACAGCGTCACACGACCGTGCAATTTTCAGTTAAAGCAATGCAGTGCCGTATCGCAAAAAATGGCCTGGTCATTTAGAGGGTAAATCCTTCCGGGACTATAGTGGTTAAAGTAATGCAGCGCCGTATAGCAAAAAATGGCCTGGTCTTGAAGGGGGGAAAATCTTCCAGAGTTCAAGTGGTTAATAAAACTGGAGAGTGCAAAATCTGGTGTAGCTGTACAGGGTAGCCAATCAGCTTCTAACTTCAGCTTGTTCAAGTAAAGTGGTTGTAAATCCCATTCATTAAATTTGATCTTAGCACACATATCTGTAGTGTTTACTTGTCTCTCTCCAAAGCTATAAGTGTAATTTCTCTCTGGTGCTTCGTTCCCCTGTTATCAACAGAGTCACTTCTGACAAGTTCACCGACACATGGGATAACATGAGCTGAAAATTTGTGTTGGGGAGGGTGTTTGGAGGGAGATAAGAGGGGAGCTTGTCTATTCATAATACAGCTCTGAACATTGTTTTTTCCTCTGCCTATGTGTAGGGGGGTGAGCCTTTCCTTCAATCAGCTCTCACACAGTGCAAATACAGTCTCTCCACCCACCCCTAAAGTACTGCTCAATAATGAAGAAAGATTTTTAACATGTGCACTTTTCAAAGGGTGTAGAAAGGAGAAGACAGCAGATATAAAAGTAAAACTTATTTAAGGAAATTTTTTCATCCTTGTGTATCATCTGAGGCTGTTCACTTCACAGGGTATATATGAGGGTTTACATCCACTTTAAGCTTTGACAAAAAAAATAATAAATTAAATCAGATTTGGTTTCTCTGCAGAGCTGCACATTTTGCACTCTCTAGTTTTAGTAAATCAACCTCAGAGAGCTGCACACCACTTCCTCCTCTGCAAACCAAACAGAGACACTCCACCTGTTCCATTCTACAGGATGTGTAAGTTGGGAAAGAGTTTCTCTTTAAATTATAAAACTGTACACCATCTACTAGTAAAGCTTTGTTGTCTGAACCTATAAATAACAACTTTAGAAAAGCTTTATTAATTGCCGTGAACAATATAATAATGTCCTTTCAGGTTTTTAATCACATTCTTATCTGTAACTTGTTCCTTTGCAAACCAGTCAATGAGTAGTAGTGGAGGCAGTTTCTTTGTTGTTGATTGACTAAACAAGAATGACTCTGCCTTGGTAGATTTCAAGCAGCCAGTTTTCAGCAAATACCTGTAAAACCTGCTTGGACCTACAATGAGCTGAAATAGCTTGTTAGGCATCATTGTTCTACGTGAGCCGCATTTGTCAGCCCAGAGGTTTTGGCCATCCAAAATCAATTTATCACATTAGCAGTACCAAAACATCACATTAACAGACCTTTTAAAATAAAGACATTGATGAACGTTGTATGTTCAATGCACAAGAAATTTTAATAGATGAACAAAGACAGTACAAAGACAAATGGAAGATTCACTGCCCATTTGCAGTAACTCATGACAGTGTAACACAATGCCAGTAATGCACATCAAGCTGTATCCTGTTAAAATATGAAATGTTGAGGGATGGAGTGAATATTCCATGACATATATGGAGCTCTTAAAAAATAAATTAGCAGTAATGGCTAGTGTTTATCTCTTATTAATGAGACAATATTAGCATTCCCATTTATGTAAGCACAATTGTTACTTTAAAAGGGTGTGTGACTTGGTCAATATCCTAGCCTAACATCTGCTATATTCTTCCAAATGATCTTGATGATTTCTAGGGAAATTCTGCATATTGTAAAAACTGTATTCAAAACAACATTTATCTGTTAAAATAAACCCTTGTATCTGTGTTGACTTCCTTACTGACAGAAAACACATTTTAATGACAAGTACTCAGTTTAATGACTACTTACATGTATCTGCTTTTAATGTTTAAACAGAATACTTGTCAGAAATAATAAAGCACCACAAAAGTTTTGTTCATTTGATTGTCCCAAATTGCTCTCTGCAACATCCCTCTGCTTCAAATCAAAAGTTAGACTCTTTTATGCTTTTAGACACTGGGGTTAATTTACTAAAGTCAAATAGGTTGTTTACTTTGCGAGAGAAGTAGTTACACTTTGCAAGAGAAATATCCCCAGGACTTAGTGAATAAGAGGGCGCTCTGCTGACTTCCATCTTCCAAACATGTGCAAGCAAAAATGCAATTTTTAAAAAAATTTCTTTGCATGTCAATGTTTATCTTGTGGAAAATTCCCTTGCACAATGCAACTTCACTTGCAAAGTGAACAGTCAATTAAGCAATAATGCTTTGACACTTTAAACATGAAAATGATTTCCATGGTCAAATGAAAAGAAAAGAGCAAGCACACAAAACCATTTATTCATTTATATAAACTTACTGTTAATAATATTTTTATATGAAGCTCTGTTATAAACGTAATTCATTGCACTGAACATTAAAGCCTAAGTTTACCTAAAAAAAAGAAAAAGAATACAAAATCAGCACAAGGGGCAGTAATTGCATTCAGTGAGATGTGTCCCATGTGCTGCTGTGTCCTCTCCATGTTGAAATCTTCCTCCTCCAATGTCACAGTCAATTAGTTCCAGTAACCCCCACCATAACAAAAAGGTTATGGTGGGGGTTACTGGAACTAATTGACTGTGACAGGCACTCATCAAGCGTTGCCGACTA
This sequence comes from Rana muscosa, assembly GCA_029206835.1. Lineage (NCBI taxonomy): Eukaryota > Metazoa > Chordata > Amphibia > Anura > Ranidae > Rana > Rana muscosa. The sequence continues at coordinate 639,068,155 of CM055117.1, read as the reverse complement.
TGGCCACCCTTTCCGCTTAGCTGCCCCATTCATAAAAGCCATTACTACAACTTCTATGAATGAAACAAGATCTATGAATGGAGGACGGGAGGATGATTGATAGATCTGCCCTCTCCATTTATAGATCACACAGCAACACAAGGGACACATCTCACAGAAGGTAAGTAATGTGCCATATGCAGATTTTTTTTTTTTTTTTAGGTAAACTTAGGCTTTAAACAATATAGATAGTTAACTGTGCAAACAAGAAAAAAACATATACATATTATAGTAGCACCTCCAAATGTGATGTCTTGTTCCATTGTTTCTCAACCCTTTTCCAGTCAGAGTGCCCTTGAAAACAATTTTCATTCTCGAGGCACCCCAGTTAAGTCTTGGTTCACCTTACTGTGTGTCAGGGAACACATACAAAATTGTGTGAGTTCCCAACGCGTACACAAATGTGCTGCTCTTTAGCAGATGCACAGGAGTGCTATTAATTCGTAATGGTACCCCCATGCATTAGTAAACGCAGTGAGTTTTTTGGGGTGGCACAATCTAAAAAAGGGTCGGGGACTAGGGCCGTTTAACACATGGTGCGTGAAAGGTGTGTTCCGTGTGTGTTTCCTGTAGGTTCAGGTGATTGTGATCCACATCCAATGCATTAACGGCACCCCAAGCACAGATCACATATGCAGTGTGTTTGAAGGCACCAAATTGCGTGGTATTGCAGTACCATGCAGTTTGATGTGGTGTGTTTTAAAAAAGAAAAGTAGTGCATGCACTACTTTTTCTGCGTTCCAGTGCAATTTGCAGCCCATTGAAATGAATTGGCTGCAAAATTACACTGCACGTTCCTCTCTCTGCTAACCTCTGCACCCCAATAACACTCTGCTCACCTTTGGACCCCAACCCCCCTCTCTACTCACCTTGGTACCCCAAACCCCCCTCTCTGCTCACCTCCATACCCCAAAACCCCTTTCTGCTCACCTCCATAAGTCCAAACCCCCTCTGTTCACCTCCATACCCCAAACCCCCTCTCTGCTCAACTCTGTACTCCAAATCCCCTCTCTACTCACCGCCACACCCTAAACTCCATTTTCCCAGAGGAAACCGAACACAGATAGGCCAACTCGTTGACTTTAATTTGAAATTTCACCCAAAAATTATTCTTAGTAAAAAAAACGCAGGGAAATGAAAACTTAAAATTTTGTTAATTCCTAGAAGAAAACAATGGGTCTTTTTCAAGCCGTATAACCACCAATAAAATACTTAATGTCATTACAGATTTATGAGATATTCACCTATAACAGCTTGGATACAGCAGTCTATCTGAATTAGCCTCCAGCTAGTAACCAGTATAAGGAAAGAGAAATAGACAAGAAGAGAGATCAGTTTGAAATGATATCTGATGAAGTTGATTGTGTGTAAAAATGGAAACAGGAATCCACATGAATCCATTCACATGTGTGCTTCTTTACTGCTAATGTTAATGAATACTATGCTCTGCAACCAATGCAAACACATCTCCACCAAATTCATACTCCAAAATATTTTATCAGATTGAAATGAGCGAACTAAAAGCTAAAGCAAAAAAATAGCTCTCCTTTCATTTTTTTTGTACTTTTGTTTCCCCTCCCCCACCCTCTGGTCTCCTTTCATGAGGCCATCTGTCGCCATGCATAACATATATTATAACCTTTCAAGGATACAGTGGGTATTTGCTGAGAGCAATAGTAAAGATGGAGGAGGGGGGTGGAAGGGACAGACACAGTTGGCACTCTTAATGAGTGCCTATGACAGGTCCAGCAGCCATATGTGGGGGGAGCAGAGGATGTAAGATTTCAATTAGGATAAACAGCACAGCACAAGGGATAGTTATCATTAAATTTACAGTAAGTATTGTCCTTCTGCTGATTTTTTTAATTTTTATTTTCAATTTAACAGAACTCAAGCTTTAAGTATGCCAAATAAACTGACCAGTACTAATTTATGTTGAATCTGTTTTATTGAGTTTCAAGCATTTTTCAAGCATTTTTAAAACATATCGAATAAACATAGGCAAGAAATAACATATGTCCATTGCGTGTACAGGTATACATTAGGATCGGAAGGACACTAAAAGAACATGTATCACATAAGCATAACCAGTACTAATTTAAATAAAATAAGACTTCTATGGTTTACACAAAATTAAACATTAAAAGCAGAAAATATAGACTGCTTTATTAGAAGGCACAAATAAATATTACGCACCAAAAATTAGGGCTCAGCTTAATGATCCAAACGTATCTGTTACCTAAAGTTTTAGTTTCTAAGGAAAATTGGGCTGTTAAATAGAAAGCATTAAAAGCTCAGTGACATGAGAAAATATGTAGCAGCTTACTAGAAATACCAGTAATACTCCTACAAACAATGCACAAATCTTTAAATGGACCCTAAGAATTACGCTTGTGCATCTTTATTTGCTCTTACTGGAGGTACTGTGGCCTGTTATAGAATGTTGAAAGTTACTCTTGCTGGGATCCTCTTACCTAAGTAATCAGTACAGATTCTCACAGAAATGCTATTTTGGCTTCTTTTGACATCTCTAGTTTTCTAATTTGAACATTGTCTATAGAAAAGGAAAGTGGTATAAATGCTTTGCAAAATAAACTACAATTATCAGGGTAAAACAAGATAGATATTTTATAAGATTGTTATCAACTGTGCTGAATAGGAACTATTTTCTTTTTTTAGGATCTGGAAATGTGTTTGTGCTAATGGATTCAATATCAGATTGACCTGTTCAAATTCATTTGTAAAATATTGTGGCTATTATTACAAAAAAGAAACAATAAGAGGCAGCTTTAAAATTAGGCACATTAGGGCTATGCTTGTAGACAGAAGAGGCCAAATGGTGACTTTTCCTTGTATAGTTATTGACTTCATATTTTTTCCTAACATCAGTAGAAAATACAGTTATTTGCATATTGTCAACAGATATCATATTGCAAGTTTGGCTCAGAAACCTATTATGTAAAAAAGAGTACCCTAGCAGAGTGATGTTGCTTTGGACACCTCAAGTTTTCTCATTAGAGGTTCTAATGATAGAAATCCAGCCCTGGAAACAATGCAGAAAATAACATATCAGACTGAAAAATTTAGTTATTAGGGAAAAACTGGGCAAGAAGGGGCATTTTACCCAGTGGCCAGTACTAATAAGATATGTTTAGCTAGCATCCATTCAAACATTTAGGGGGACCACAGTCTGGGCATTCATTCTGGACATGATATAGCCAATTGCTCCCTTTTCAGATCCATAGACAGAGGAAACTCTTCCATCACCAACTTCCTTTGTGGTTCTGAGATGTCATGAGGTGATTAGTAGGGATAAGCCGAACACCCCCCGGTTTGGTTCGCATCCAGAACATGCGAACGGACCGAAAGTTCACGCGAACTTTCGAACACCGTTAAAGTCTATGGGACTCAAACGGGAGAAATCAAAAGTGCAAATTTTAAAGGCTAATATGCAAGCTATTGTCCTAAAAAGGGTTTGGGGACCCGGGTCCTGCCCCAGGGCACATGTATCAATGCAAAAAAAAGTTTTAAAAACGGTCGTATTTTCAGGAGCAGTGATTTTAACCACTTGCCGACCGCCGCACGCCGATGTACGTTGGCAGAATGGCACGGGCAGGCATATAGGCCCTCCCTTTTTAGATTGTAAGCTCTATTGAGCAGGGCCCTCTGATTCCTCTTGTACCAAATTGTAATGTAACTGTAATGTCTGCCTTTATTTTGTTAAGCGCTGCACAAACTGTTGGCGCTATATAAATCCTGTATAATAATAATAATAATAATAATATTGGCGTACAGGTACGTCCTTGCCTTCCCGGTGCCTGCGGCGGTCGGTATTGCTTCAGGAGCGATCCGGGATGAGGGGGCGGCCATTCATTTCTGGCCACCGCCTCACGATCGCTCATGGCGAATGAGAATCTTCCCCTGCCTGTGTAACTGTAAACACAGGCAGGAGGAAGTGATGTCACTATCCTCGTGACGGTCTTTTCATCTGGCGCCGAGGAGAGAAGACATCCAAGTAAGTGCACTAACACTACACTGACACCAGGCACACATAGGCACACTTTTCACACCCACTCACCCCCAGTCACCCTCCGATCACCCCCCAGATCACCCCCTGCACCCCCAGTCACAGTGTCACTGATTGCAGTGGTCATTTATTTACTGATCACTGTGTCATTTGTGACAGTGAAAAGTTGCAGGGCAGTTAGCTTTAAGCCCCTTTAGGTCCAGAGTACCCCCCTAACCCCCCTAATAAAGGTTTAACCCCTTGATCGCCCTCCAGGCAACCCTATAACCCCCTATCGCCAGTGTCACTAAGCGATCGGTTTTCTGATCGCTGTATTAGTGCCGCTGGTGCCGCTAGGTAGCCAGTTATTTTTTTCGGTTCACCGTCGGGTTTTTATAGCATCAGGTACCCCCATATATTGCCTAATAAAGGTTTTAACCCCCTGATTGCCCCTAGCGTTAACCCTTGTGATTACCGTATAAGTGTCACTGGTGACGCTGGTTAGTCAGTTCATTATTTAGTTATTTAGGTTCACCCCCAGATTTTTATATAGTGTCAGGTACCCCCATATATTACCTAATAAAGGTTTTAACCCCCTGATTGCCCCTAGTTAACCCTTTCACCAGTGATCACCGTATAAGTGTTACGGGTGATGCTGGTTAGTTAGTTTGCTGTTTATAGCATCAGGGCACCCGCCGTATATACCCCAATAAAGGTTTAACCCCCTGATCGCCCAGCAGGTGATATCAATTAGGTTTTAGCGTCAGATAGGGTCTGCGTCACCCCAGGCAGCGTCAGGTTAGTGCCAGTAGCGCTAACACCCAAATGCAAAACATACACCTCCCTTAGTGGTATAGTATCTGAACAGATCAATATCTAATCTGATCAGATCTATACTAGCGTCCCCATCAGTTTAGGGTTCCAAAAAACGCATTGTTAGCGGGATCAGCCCAGATACCTGCTAGTACCTGCGTTTTCCCCCTCCGCCCAGCCCAACCCAGCCCACCCAAGTGCAGTATCGATCGATCACTGTCACTTACAAAACACAACACACATAACTGCAGCGTTCGCAGAGTCAGGCCTGATCCCTGCGATCGCTAAAAGTTTTTTTTGGTAGCGTTGCTGACAACCTAGGTGCTTTTTTACCCGTGAATCTCACTACTTGTACCAGTAAATTTAGAGCCCAAAATGGCAAATAAAAGGTACACTAGTGAAGAGGCCTACACGTTTCTGAGCATGACAGATAGTGAGGAGGAGTTCACTCATCTGTCAGATTCAGGCTCAGAATACGATCCTGTACACGACAGCGGCTCCATGACAGATCGCTCTGGCGACGGAGTTGAGGTCCCTGCCAAGGTCAGGCGTACCCGACCCCATTCTTCTACTGTTGTTGAGGTGCAAGAACTGCAGGGCTCTCAAATGGAGCAGAGAAGTGCAAGTCCTGCTCATCCTGCTGGTGAACTGGCAAGCACCACCGGCCTAGTACACCCTGGACGTACATCCAGCACTGCAGTAACACTTGGTGACGTGGTGAGTCCCATAAGTGCAGTTCAAGCTGGCGAGGTGGCAAGCACAAGTAGTGTCCCACTGCCACCAAGAAGAAGACGAAGACAGGCCCGTCGTGCCCATAGTGTCCTTCCTGCAGAATTCGCCAATACTGATTGGGTCCCCACCACTTCTGCAGAACCCGTACTTCCCCCATTCACTGGCCAACCCGGCATTCAGGTGGAAACAGTTGATTTTACGGCACTTGATTTTTATTCACTGTTTTTCACGGAAGATCTCTTTAGATCTACTGTGGACCAAACTAATTTGTATGCTGGTCAATTCATCGCCACTAATCCCCAGTCCATCCTTGCCATAGAATGGAAACCAGTTACGGTTTCTGAATTTAAGAACTTTCTGGGCCTTTCCCTCGACATGGGCATGGGCATAGTTAAATTAAGTGAGCTGCGGTTATATTGGTCCATTGACCCAGTTTACCATGTGCCCGTGTTCTCTGCCTCCATGTCCAGGCACGATACGAGCAGATCTTGTGGTTCATGCATTTCAACAACAATGAAATTTGTCGTCCTATTGGAGACCCTGAATTTGATCGGCTCTACAAAATTTGGCCCCTCATAAACCACTTCAACGAACGTTTTGCAGCCTTGTATACTCCCCATCAAGTTGTCTGCGTTGACGAGCCCCTGATTACATTTTCTGCCCGCTTGTCTTTCAAACAGTACCTTCTTAGCAAGCGTGCCAGATATGGGGTCAAGATGTATAAGCTCTGTGACAGGGCCACAGGCTATACATGTAGTTTTATGGTTTGAGGGTAAAGACAGTCACGTAGAGCAGGAGAACTGCCCAGATTACATAGGGAGTGCTGGCAGGATAGTGTGGAACTTGGTGTCACCCTTATTCGGACAGGGGTACCATTTATTTCTTGTTCATACATCACGGGACACAGAGCAGCATAGTCATTACTATGTGGGTTATATAGAATTACCTTCAGGTGCTGGCACTGGCAACTTCCAAAACAGGAAGTACCCTCCCCTATATAAGCCCCTCCCATCCGGGAGTACCTCAGTTTTTTGCCAGTGTCTAAGGTGTTGGCCAAGGTTAACATGTATTCATCTGGGCTTGTGTACAGGTTCTCTGGGCCTTAGCAAGCTATTCCGGATCCGACCAAACAAGCTTCATAGCTAAACGGTCGGTACCCGGGCCTTGCAGAGAAGAGCAGGGTTTTGCCTGTAATGCCTCTCTTAGGAGGGCTGGACCCTGGGATCCAGAGCTCTGGTCATACCCAAAACCAAGAGGCTATCTGTGCAGGGTGCTATACAGGTCCAGGGGAGTGGAATCCTTGGGAACCCGGTCCCTGAAGGTCTAGTACAATGCCTGCCGTGAGAGGTGAAGTTTGGGCTTCTGTGGACCAAACAAAGTCCTGCGGCGGGGAAAAGGTAAGTGGGGGCCCCTCAGGAACTTGGTTCTATTGAGGGGACCCCCAAGCCTAATATGTCTTTCTGCCTGTTACCTAAAGGGTATTCCCGCTAATAGCTGTATATGCCTAAGAAATCCTAGAAATGTTTTTTCATAAGGGAAGTTTTAAAAAAACTGTAAACCTGGAAATGTTTTTTTCATAAAGGAGGTTTTAAAAAAAAAAAAAAAAGACAAAAGTGTGGTACCTGTGTTTGTCCACTAGAGGCCGCTGTGGAACGTCTTTTTTCTTGGGACTATTCCTTCCATGGTGAAAGTCCAGGCAGATGAGTGAGCTCTCTATCAGGGAAGCTGCATTCCTCTGTCATGCTGCCAAGTAGTTTCCTTCCATCCCCGAGTCCTGGTGAAACAGGGACCCTGGCTCCTCTCCCTACATGGCGCCAAGAGCGCACACGTGCATGCGCGCGCGCGCGCACACATGCTTTCCTTTTATAAGGTTTAGCTTCAAAAAAGGGGGCGGAGCCTGGCGGATGACGCGCTCTGTGCGCCCAGCACTTCTGCGCATGTGCGGGCGTCCCAGCAAGATAAAAGGACTCAGTCCACGCTGCTTGCTATGGACACAGAGCATGAAAAGGAGCTGGTAGCATGGTATAGGGGCTTACAGCGGGCGGTTGATACAGGCATCCCCAGAAAGACGCATTAGTAGACACCCACTGATGTACATAGCAGCAAATTGCATTAGACTATTTCAGTAAGGGGTGTATTGCGGCTGGAATACCTCAGCTTTGAACTAAGGAATATGCCGCCTAAAAAACTCCGAGATATACCTCTCAGGAAGTGTAGGGGGTCTCCATCGGGCTCTGAGGATCTGGAGCAGTCATCTGCACCCTCCTCCCCTGAGAAATCAGAGGTTAATACCCATAAGGAACCCCCGGGAGTGCCAGGTACTGCGGCTGTCCTCAGTCCACCTGCTCCTGCATATATAACAGAGGAGGTTTTTTCCTCAACTCTGGAGGGATTGGAGCAGAGATTGGCTGCATTGATCGCTTCTTCTCTACAGGAAAGAAAGCGCGCCAGATCTCCATCACCTCCATTAGAGTGCCTTTTGGCAGAGCAACAGTCCCAGGAAGGGACCAACCTACCTGAAGGGGATCAGGAGGAGGTTAGCTCTGTTTTTGAGGAATCGACAGTAGTTGAACCATTTTCAGCATCACAGACTGAAAGATTGTGGGTCCAGACCCTAACTGACATGGTTCGATCTGCATTTAAAATGCCTCTTGTTGAACCATCAACTACTGCTGTCTCCTCATTGGGGTCGCTAAAAGCTCCCCAGGTTAATTGCTCCTTTCCAATACATCCATTATTGGAAGGACTTATATACCAGGACTGGGAACATCCTGATAAACTATTTGTTCCGCCTAAAAGGTTTCCGGTGATCTATCCCATGGAGGAAAAGTTCACCCAGAGATGGAATGTTCCTACGGTGGATGCAGCCATCTCTTCTGTGAACAAATCACTGACATGTCCAGTAGATAATGTTCAAATGTTCAAAGATCCAGTGGATAAAAAATTGGAATCTTTATTAAAATCTGCTTTTTCCACAGCAGGGGCTGTTACACAGCCAGCAGTGGCAGCTATTGGGGTCTGCCAAGCTTTAAAGGATCAAATGAAAATGGTCCTGAGGGATTTGCCAGACCAGCAGGCCCAGGCTCTGGCTGATCTGCCTAGAGCATTATGCTTTGCGGTTGACGCCATCAAGGATTCTATCCATCAGGCCTCCCGCCTCACGCTGTCTTTGGTACATATGCGTAGGCTTCTGTGGCTCAAAAACTGGTCTGCTGAAGCTCCCTGTAAGAGGCTCTTAGTTAGCTTCCCATTTCATGGGGAACGCCTTTTTGGCGAAGACCTGGATAAGTATATCCAGAAGATTTCCAGTGGTAAAAGTACTCTCTTACCGAGTAAAAAGAGTTCTAGGGGTCCATCTTTTAAGAGGACTACCTCTCCTATCCCTGCGACGTCTGCTACTAAGCAGTTACGACGGCCTCCTCGGTCAAACTCAGGAGGTAAAAATCAGGGACAGCCACAGGGTAATAAAAAGCCCTGGATCCGAAGAGGTACTAAACCAGCCTCCAAGTCAAGCCTATGAAGGGCTGCCCCCACTCAAACGGGTGGGGGGAAGACTTCAGTTGTTCGCAGAGACCTGGCGGGAGACGATCAAAGACAGATGGGTGCTCTCCGCAGTAACTCTGGGATACAAGTTGGAGTTAAAAGAGTCTCCTCCGTCCCATTTTATGTGTTTAGGCATGCCAAGAGACCCTCTGAAAAGAGGGTCTCTCCTATTGGCGTTAGAACAACTATTGCTCCAAGGAGTAATTATGGAGGTTCCTATGGAAGAGTGGGGGTTGGGTTTCTACTCAAACCTTTTCACAGTCCCGAAGCCAAACGGGGACATAAGACCCATATTGGACCTAAAGAGTCTAAACAAATTTCTAAACGTCCGGTCTTTCCGGATGGAGTCGATCCGATCGGTCACCGCTGCCCTACAAGGGGAGGAATGGTTAGCCTCGATCGACATCAAAGATGCTTACTTGCATGTTCCCATCTTTCCAGGTCATCAAAAATTCCTACGCTTTGCAGTAGAAGGGCGCCATTTTCAGTTCAGAGCCTTACCATTCGGTCTGGCCACAGCACCACGAGTGTTCACAAAAATTCTGGCCCCACTGTTGGCCGATCTAAGAACACGGGGTGTAACGATAATGGCATACCTAGACGACCTGTTGTTGATGGACCACTCAGTTGCCAAGCTAGAAGTGGTAATTGTCGATACAATCAAGTATCTAGAGTCTCACGGTTGGGTCATCAACCTGGACAAGTCAGCCCTACAGCCAGTGAAAAACCTGGTATATCTAGGGCTATGGCTGGATTCAGACCAGAGGAAGATTTTCTTACCTCTAGACAAGGTATCCTCTTTGAGGGCCTTGGTCCGTCTGCTTTGTGCAAAAAGACAGCCGTCCATACACCTGTGCATGAGGCTGCTAGGAAAGATGGTAGCATCATTCGAAGCTGTGCCATACGCCCAATTCCACTCAAGGAATTTACAAAGGGCCATATTGTCAGCCTGGAATGGGAAAGTTCAGGCTCTAGACTTCCCGATGGCTTTGTCCCCTTCCGTTCGGAAGAGTCTCTGCTGGTGGTTGATCCCCCAGAATCTCCAGAAGGGAAAACCCTTCAGCCCGATATCTTGGAAGGTGGTCACTACAGATGCCAGCCTTATAGGCTGGGGGGCAGTACTGGAGCAATGGTCTCTCCAGGGCAGATGGTCAAATGTAGTAAAAACCCTGCCCATCAATCTCTTAGAGATACGAGCAGCCCGGTACGCCCTAGTAGCCTGGACATCCAGACTCCAAGGGTCCCCTGTCAGAATTCAATCAGACAATGCCACAGCAGTGGCATATATCAATCATCAGGGAGGCACCAGGAGTCGTGCAGCCCAGAGGGAAGTAAGTCGCATCCTGGAATGGGCAGAAAAGCATGTCCCATGTATATCAGCTGTCTTCATTCCAGGGGTGGAGAATTGGAAGGCGGACTTTCTGAGTCGCCAACAGTTATGCCCAGGGGAATGGTCCCTTCATCCCGAGGTCTTCCGAGCAATATGTCAGCGGTGGGGAACACCGGATGTAGATCTGCTAGCATCCAGATTCAACGCAAAGGTGGACAGATTTGTCTCCCGGACAAGGGATCCCCTCGCTTGCGGCTCGGATGCTCTGGTGTTCCCTTGGGATCAGTTCAGACTGATATATGCATTCCCTCCGCTACAATTGTTGCCTCGACTCCTTCGCAGAGTCAGGTTGGAGAAGAAGCCGGTGATCCTGGTGGCTCCAGCGTGGCCCCGAAGGGCCTGGTACGCGGAGATCATCAAAATGTCTGTGGGGAGTCCTTGGACCCTTCCACGTCATCCGGACCTGCTTTCGCAAGGACCGATATACCACCCTTCCTTACTAACTCTAAGTTTAACGGCCTGGCTATTGAGTCCCACATCCTAAAGAAGAGAGGTCTCTCTAACTCTGTGGTATCAACTATAATCAATGCCAGGAAGCCTGTATCCAGGCAGATCTACTATAGAGTTTGGAAGGCGTACATCACTTGGTGCGAGGCCAGAAAATGGCATCCACGTAAGTACGTTATAGGCAGAATTCTGGACTTCCTGCAGTGGGCTGTAGACAGGAAGTTTGCCTTAAGTACTATCAAGGGCCAGGTTTCGGCCTTGTCAATACTATTTCAAAGGCCCCTGGCTATGCATTCACTTGTCAAATCCTTTATGCAAGGTGTGACTCGTATTATTCCACCGATTAAGGCTCCCATATGCCCATGGGATCTAAATTTGGTTCTGTCGGTTCTGCAGAAGCAGCCATTTGAACCTTTGCGGCACATTTCCTTGGTTCTACTCACCAGGAAATTGATATTTTTAGTAGCCATATGCTCGGCTAGAAGAGTGTCGGAATTAGCCGCCATGTCCTGTAAAGAGCCATATCTGGTTATCCATAAGGACAGAGTAGTATTACGTCCTCACCCAGCCTTTCTTCCTAAGGTGGTATCGAGGTTTCACTTGAACCAGGATGTGGTTCTTCCTTCTTTTTTCCCCAAACCAAGCTCGGTAGAGGAAAAGTTATTGCATTCTTTGGATGTAGTAAGAGCAGTTAAAGCTTATCTAAAAGCCACTGCTCAGATTCGTAGAACGGATTCTCTGTTTGTTCTGCCGGAAGGCCCCAGAAAGGGTCAGGCAGCATCAAAATCTACTTTAGCCAAGTGGATTCGACAGGTCATAATACAAGCCTATGGCTTGAGAAGTAGACCGCCTCCGTTCAAAGTTAGGGCGCACTCCACGAGAGCAGTTGGAACTTCATGGGCAGTGCATCACCAGGCCTCCCTGGCGCAAATTTGTAAGGCCGCAACATGGTCTTCAGTACACACGTTTACTAGGTTCTACCAGGTGGACGTTAGAAGTCAGGAGGATGTCGCCTTTGGGCGCAGTGTGTTGCAGGCCGCAAAAGATCCTCATGCCTGATGGCGCCCAGCTTATGTATGGTGTATCCCCCCCCTCATGTGGCATTGCTTTGGGACGTCCCACATAGTAATGACTATGCTGCTCTGTGTCCCGTGATGTATGAACAAGAAAGTAGGATTTTTAAAACAGCTTACCTGTAAAATCCTTTTCTTGGAGTACATCACGGGACACAGAGCTCCCACCCCTCTTTTGGGGACACGTATTGCTTTGCTACAAAACTGAGGTACTCCCGGATGGGAGGGGCTTATATAGGGGAGGGTACTTCCTGTTTTGGAAGTTGCCAGTGCCAGCACCTGAAGGTAATTCTATATAACCCACATAGTAATGACTATGCTGCTCTGTGTCCCGTGATGTACTCCAAGAAAAGGATTTTACAGGTAAGCTGTTTTAAAAATCCTACTATTTGGACAATTATTACACGAGCGTGCCACTTTTTAGTCACTTGTTTGATCATTAGATTGGCACATGTGGCACCGTGCGATCTAATCGCTGGGGCTTACCCCAGGGGCTTGTAGATTCCCATTTTAGCCTGGGGAAGAGAGCCTGCTTGAAGTGTAATAATTTGCTCGCTGTGAAGTGGAGGGATAATAATAAAGTTTTCGTTCTTACCTCCCATTATGCAGACACGACAGTCCAAATTCGTACGGCGACTGGTGTTGTGGAGAAACCCCTCTGTGTCCACGAATATAACCAAAATAGGGGAGGCGTGGACCTCAATGACCAGTTGTTGGCGCCGTATCTAGTTGCCCGTAAGGCCAGACGCTGGTACAAAAAAGTGTCTGTATACTTATTTCAATTGGCTTTGCTGAATACTTTTGTGCTATACAAAGCTTCAGGACGGACTGGATCTTTCCGTAAATTCCAGGGAGATATTGTCTGAGCCCTCCTGTATCCAGGTGGTGCTGCACTTCACCATCCCCAACCAAATGCAGTAAGCAGGCTGCATGAGAGGCATTTTCCGCATGTCTTCCAGAGTACCCCTACACAACGAGCCCCCCAAAGAAAATGTTGTGTCTGTAGAAAGCGCGGTTTTAGGCGTAACACCCGTTATTATTGTCCACGCTGTCCTGACAATCCTGGTCTTTGCATTGGTGAATGTTTTGAACGCTACCACACACTAGTGCAGTATTAGCGTAGGGTACAGCATTTCACAGACTAGGACACACTTACACAGGGTCTCCCAAGATGCCATCGCATTTTGAGAGACCCAAACCTGTAACCGAACAGTTGAACAGTTACAAAAAAAAGTGTTAAAAAAAGTAAAAAATAAAAAGCGCTAAAAAAATATAACATAAAAAAAACAAAAATAGTTGTTGTTTTTTTCTTTCTCGTACATCACGGGACACAGAGCGGCATAGACATTACTATGTGGGTTATATAGATACCTTCAGGTGCTGGCACTGGCAACTTCCAAAACCGGAAGTACCCTCCCCTATATAAGCCCCTCCCATCCGGGAGCACCTCAGTTTTTTGCCAGTGTCTAAGGTGTTGGCCAAGAAGTAACATGTGTTTTTCACTGAGCTTGCGTACAGGTTCTTTTGGGCCTCAGTAAGCTATTCCGGATCCGACCAAAAAAGCTTCATAGCTAAACGGTCGGTACCCGGGCCTTGCAGAGAAGAGCAAGGTTTTGCCTGTAATGCTTCTCTTAGGAGAGCTGGACCCTGGGATCCAGAGCTCTGGTCATACCCACGACCAAGATGTTTTCTGTGCAGGGTGCTATACAGGTCCAGGGGAGTGGAATCCTTGGGAACCCGGTCCCTGAAGGTTTAATTACAATGCCTGCCGTGATAGGTGAAGTTTGGGCTTCTGTGGACCAAACAGAGTCCTGCGGCGGGGAAAAGGTAAGTGGGGGCCCCTCAGGAACTTGGTTCTATTGAGGGGACCCCCAAGCCTAATATGTCTTTCTGCCTGTTACCTAACGGTATTCCCGCTAAATATTTATGCATGCCTGTAACTACTAAAAAATGTAATATTTTTAATACTGGTCAAGAAAAAATAAAATAAAAATATAGACTGCAGTACCTGTGTTAATCCACTAGAGGCCGCTGTGGAACGTTTCTTGTCATGTGGACTAGTTTCTTTTCATCAGAGCAAGTCCAGGCAGATGGTGAGTTCTCTTGTGGGAAACTGCTTCCTCTGCCATGTTGCAATGCTCGTCCTTCCCCCGGCCTGCGGCAAAAGGGGCCCTGGCTCTTGTCCCTAGTTTTCCTTTTCAAAAAAGAGCGCCTCTATATATAGAGGTGAGCTGGGAAAGGGGGCGGAGCTTGGGGGATGACGCTCTGTGCGCGCCGCAGCGCTTCTGCGCATGTGCGGGCGTCCCAGCATGTTAAAAAACACAATTATGTGTTGTGAGCTGGCTATGGAGTGCAGAGACAGAGCTGGCAACATTTAAAAAAAGGCATACAGCAAGCGGTTGATGCAGGCATCCCCATAGAAAGGCACATTAGTAGACACCAACTGTTTTCATAGCAGCATTTGTGCTAGACTATTGTCAGTAAGTGGTGTATTTCGGCTGGAATACCTCAGCTTTGGGCTTAGGAATATGCCGTCTAAAAACTCCGGGACTAAAAATCCCAGGAAGCATAGGGGGTCTCCATCGGGCTCTGAGGATCTTGGGCATGCTTCGGCTGCACCAATCTCCCCTGAAGAATCAGAGGTTAGTGACCATAGAGCACCCTCAGGAGTACCTGGTACTGTGGCTGTCCTCAGTTCACCTGCTCCTGTGTATGTAACAGAGGAGGTTTTTTCCTCAGCTCTGGGAGGGCTGGAAGAGAGATTGTCAGCATTGATCGCTGCTTCCCTGTCACAGGGAAAAAGCACTCGATCTCCGTCTCCTCCCTCAGAGTGCCTGTTAGCGGAGCAACAGTCCCATACAGGGATCGACCTACCTGAGGGGGATCAGGATGAGGTCGATTCTGTTGTAGAGGAATCAACAGTGGAAGAGCCATTCTCAGCATCACATGCTGAAAGATTATGGGTTCAGTCCCTGACTAACATGGTCCGATCAGCATTTAAAATGCCCCTTGTGGAGCCATCATCCACTTCTGTCTCCTCGTTGGGGTCGCTAAAAGCTCCCCAGACTGTTTGTTCCTTTCCGATCCATCCTTTACTGGAAGGGCTCATTTACCAGGATTGGGAGCATCCTGATAAAATATTTACTCCTCCCAAGAGATTTCAGGTGATCTATCCCATGGAGGATAAGTTCGTCAAAAAATGGAGGGTCCCTACAGTGGACGCAGCCATCTCTTGTGTGAATAAATCACTGACATGTCCAGTGGATAATGTCCAAATGTTCAAGGACCCAATAGATAAAAAATTAGAGTCCTTATTAAAATCTGCTTTTGCTACAGCAGGCTTGGTGACACAACCAGCAGTGGCAGCTATTGGGGTCTGCCAAGCAGTGAAGGATCAGTTGAAACAGGTCTTAAGGGACTTGCCAGATCAGCAGGCTCTTGCCCTAGCTGATCTACCTAGAGCCTTATGCTTTGCGGTGGACGCTATAAAGGATTCAATCCATCAGGCCTCCCGCCTTACGCTGTCTGTAGTACATATGCGCAGGCTTCTATGGCTCAAAAACTGGTCTGCTGAAGCTCCCTGTAAAAAATTGCTGGTCAGCTTCCCATTTCATGGTGAACGCTTATTCGGGGAAGACCTGGACAAATATATCCAGAAAATTTTCAGCGGTAAAAGTACACTTTTGCCGGTTAAAAACAGAGTTAGAGGTCCCTCTTTTAAGAGGCCTGCTTCTCCAGTCCCTAGGACATCGGCTGTGAAACAGTTCCGACGGCCTCCTCGGTCAAATCCCGGAGGTAAAAATCAGGGACAATTGCAGGGTAACAAGAAGCCCTGGAGCAGGAGAGGTACAAAACCTCCCCCAAAGTCAAATGCATGAAGGGTTGCCCCCACCCAATCGGGTGGGGGGAAGACTTCAGTTGTTCACAGAAACCTGGCGGGACACGATCCGAGACAGATGGGTGCTCTCCGCAGTAAGTCTGGGATACAAATTGGAGTTAAAAGACTCCCCTCCTTCCCACTTTATAAGGTAAAACGTGCCAAGGGATCCCCAGAAGAGAGGATCCCTCCTGTTGGCACTAGAACAATTATTGCTCCAAGCAGTAATTATAGAGGTTCCCCTGGAAGAATGGGGGTTCGGGTTTTACTCAAACCTCTTTACAGTCCCGAAGCCAAACGGGGACGTGAGGCCCATTTTAAATCTAAAAGGGCTAAACAAATTCCTACATATCAGGACTTTCCGGATGGAGTCGAACCGATCGGTGGCCACTGCCCTACAAGGGGAGGAATGGTTAGCCTCGATCGACATCAAAGATGCTTATTTGCACATTCCCATCTTTCCAGCCCACCAAAAATTTCTACGCTTTGCGTTAGAAGGGCGCCATTTTCAGTTCAGAGCCTTACCCTTCGGTCTGGCCACAGCACCACGAGTGTTCACAAAAATTCTGGCCCCATTATTGGCCAATCTAAGAACATGAGGTGTAACGATAATGGCATATCTAGACGACTTGTTGCTGATAGACCACTCAGTGGAAAAACTAGAAGTGGTTGTTCACGAGACAATCGAGTATCTGGAATATCACGGTTGGATTATCAACCGAGACAAGTCAGCCCTAAAACCAGTCAAAAGTCTGGAATACTTGGGGCTAAGGCTGGATTCAGACCAGAGAAAAATGTTCTTGCCTCAAGAAAAGGGGTCGTCTTTGAGAGATTTGATCCACCTAGTGGGTACAAAAAGACAGCCATCCATACGCCTGTGCATGAGGCTGCTGGGAAAAATGGTGGCATCATTCGAAGCAGTACCCTACGGTCAATTCCATTCAAGGAATTTGCAAAGGGCCATACTGTCAGCCTGGAACAAAAAAGTTCAGGCCCTAGACTTACCAATGTCTTTGTCCCCTTCCGTTCGCAAGAGCCTCCGTTGGTGGTTGGTTCCCCAGAATCTGGAAAGAGGGAAATCCTTCAGTCCGATTTCTTGGAAGGTGGTCACTACAGATGCCAGCCTTATAGGCTGGGGAGCAGTACTGGAGCAATGGTCTCTCCAGGGCAGATGGTCGGATGCAGAAAAGCCCTGCCCATCAATCTCTTAGAGATACGAGCAGCCCGGTATGCCCTAGTAGCATGGACATCCAAACTCCAAGGGTCCCCTGTCAGAATTCAATCGGACAATGCCACGGCAGTGGCAGATATCAATCATCAGGGTGGCACCGGGAGTCGTGCAGCCCAGAGGGAAGTAAATTGCATCCTGAAATGGGCAGAAAGATATGTCCCAGCCATATCTGCGGTACTCATTCCAGGAGTGGAGAATTGGAAGGCGGACTTTCTAAGTCGCCAACAATTATGCCCAGGGGAATGGTCCCTTCATCCCGAGGTTTTCCGGACAATATGTCAGCGGTGGGGAACACCGGATGTAGATCTGCTAGCATCCAGATTCAACGCAAAAGTGGACAGGTTTGTCTCTTGGACAAGAGATCCCCTAGCTTGCGGCTCGGATGCCCTAGTGTTCCCTTGGGATCAGTTCAAGCTGATATATGCATTCCCACCGCCACAATTGTTACCTCGATTACCCCGCAGAATCAGGGTAGAAAAGAAACCAGTGATTCTGGTGGCTCCAGCGTGGCCCCGAAGAGCATGGTACGCGGAGATTGTAAAGATGTCTGTGGGGAGTCCTTGGACCCTCCCACATCATCCGGACCTGCTTTCGCAAGGACCGATATACCACCCTTCCTTACCAGCCCTAGGTTTGACGGCCTGGCTATTGAAGCCCACATTCTAAAAAAGAGAGGGCTCTCTAATTCTGTGGTATCTACCATGATCAATGCCAGGAAGCCGGTATCCAGGCAGATCTACTATAGAATCTGGAAGGCGTACATCGCCTGGTGTGAAGCCAAGAAATGGCATCCACGTAAGTACGTAATAGGTAGGATTCTGGACTTCCAACAATGGGCTGTAGATAGGAAGCTTGCCTTGAGTACTATCAAGGGTCAGATTTCGGCCTTGTCAATATTTTTTCAAAGGCCCTTGGCTTCGCATTCACTAGTCAAAGCCTTTATACAAGGAGTGATGCGTATTAGCCCTCCGGTTAATATTCCCATATGTCCATGGGACTTAAACCTGATTCTGTCGGTTCTACAGAAACAACCATTTGAACCATTACAGCATATTTCCCTGGTTCTTCTCACCAGGAAATTGATTTTTCTAGTAGCCATTTGTTCGGCTAAAAGAGTGTCGGAATTAGCCGCTATGTCCTGTAGGGAGCCATATCTGGTTATCCATAAGGACAGAGTAGTGTTACGTCCTCATCCAGCCTTTCTTCCTAAGGTGGTATCGAGGTTTCATTTGAACCAAGATGTGGTTCTTCCTTCTTTTTTCCCCAAACCTAGTTCGGTAGAGGAAAAGTTATTGCATTCTTTGGATGTAGTAAGAGCAGTTAAAGCTTATCTAAAAGCCACCGCTCAGATTCGCAGAACGGATACTTTGTTTATTCTGCCGGAAGGCCCCAGAAGGGGTCAGGCAGCGTCAAAATCTACTTTAGCCAAGTGGATTCGACAGGTCATAATGCAAGCCTATGGCTTGAGAAGGAGACCGCCTCCGTTCAAAGTTAGGGCGCACTCCACGAGAGCAGTTGGAACTTCATGGGCAGTGCATCACCTGGCCTCCCTGGCTCAGATCTGTAAGGCCGCAACATGGTCTTCAGTACACACGTTTACTAGGTTCTACCAGGTGGACGTTAGAAGTCAGGAGGATGTCGCCTTTGGGCGCAGTGTGTTGCAGGCCGAAAAAGATCCTCATGTCTGATAGCGCTCAGCTTATGTATGGTGTATCCCCCCCCCTCATTGGGCATTGCTTTAGGACATCCCACATAGTAATGACTATGCAGCTCTGTGTCCCGTGATGTACGAGAAAGAAAATAGGATTTTTACAACAGCTTACCTGTAAAATCCTTTTCTTGGAGTACATCACGGGACACAGAGCTCCCACCCCTCTTTGGGGACACTTATTGCTTTGCTACAAAACTGAGGTGCTCCCGGATAGGAGGGGCTTATATAGGGGAGGGTACTTCCGGTTTTGGAAGTTGCCAGTGCCAGCACCTGAAGGTATCTATATAACCCACATAGTAATGACTATGCCGCTCTGTGTCCTGTGATGTACTCCAAGAAAAGGATTTTACAGGTAAGCTGTTATAAAAATCCTATTATTGTTCTCTCCCTCTCTATTCTTTCTCTATTGTTCTGCTATTTTTTACTGTATTCTATTCTGCAATGTTTTATTGTTATTATGTTTTATCATGCTTGCTTTTTAGGTATGTTATTTTTTTATACTTACTGTTAACTGTGTTTTAGTGTTAATAATTTTTTTGTTTTCAGGTACGCCATTCAGCTGCAGCGCGGATTTATTTATCTTGACAGCAACAGCGTTTGCTCCCACGATACATAAAGCTGTGACTCCAGTGCTGTAGGAGGTGATTTCACCACCACAGTTAAAAAAAAGAATATATATATGCCGAAGCATGGGGGCAGCAGGGGCGGTGGAGCGATTTTGGTCCTAAAGCCGCGTACATACGGTTGAAACTCCGACGGAGGCTTGCCCGTGGAAAAGTCAGACCGTGTGTACGCGGCATAACTTTTTTGCGGGAGGATGCCCCCATGCTTCAGCATATTTATATTTTAGGCTCAGGTTGTGTTAAAAAATTTTTTATTTTTTACTATGTTTTTTTTTTGGTATTTGCTTTGCAGGTATGGTATGGTAAGGTCTAAAGCCCCGTACACACAATCGGTTTGACTGATGAAAACCGTCCGATGGATGGTTTTCATCAGACCAACCGATCGTGTATGGTACCCATCAGTCTTTTTTCCATCGGTTGTAAAAAATAGAACTTGTTTTAAAATTTTCCGATGGATAAAAAACCGATGGAAATTACCGATCGTCTATGGGCAAGTCCATCGGTTAAAAAACCCACGCATGCTCAGAATCAAGTCGACGCATGCTCAGAAGCATTAAACTTAATTTTTCTCGGCTCATCGGAGTGTTTTACGTCACCGCGTTTGGAACGGTCGGTTTTTTGACTGATGGTGTGTGGCCAAGACTGATGAAAAACTGTTTCATCGGATTTCCGATGGACAAATCCATCGGACGAAAATCCATAGGTTATCCGATCGTGTGTACAGGGCTTTACTGTTATACTGTAATGTTACTTTGTTTTAATGTTAACCATCATTTGCTTAGCAGGTACGCCATTCAGTTGCAGCGCGGATTTATTTATCTTGACAGCAACAGCGTTTGCTCCCATGATACATAAAGCCGTGACTCCAACGCTGTAGGAGGTGATTTCACCACCACAGTTAAAAAAAAGAGCATATATGCCGAAGCATGGGGGCAGCAGGGGCGGAGGAGCCATTTTGCTCCTAATGCCGCGTACATACTGTCGAAACTCTGACGGAGGTTTGGAAAAGTCAGACCGTGTGTACTCTTTTTTGCGGGAGGATGCCCCCATGCTTCGGCATATATAAATGGTGCATGTATGCCCATCATTAGAAGTGGGTGGATGAAGGGAGGTATTCTAATGGTCGGCATACCCACCGATCAATCTTTTTTTTTGTTCAGCCAACAGACTGCATGAAAAAAAAGATTACAATATATGTCCAACAAGGACCAGCAATGTACTGGTATGTTTCTGGACTTTGAATGGTTATACCAGAATGATGCCTCTGGGCTTAGGTATCATCTTGGTATCAGTCTTTTCAGCCAGCGGTCGGCTTTCATGTAAATGCAATCCTAGCGGCTAATTAGCCTCTAGACTGCTTTTGCAAGCAGTGGGAGGGAATGTCCCCTCCCCGGATATAAACAGCACCATTGGGAAATTGGGAAAGCATTTTATCACACCGATCTTGGTGTGGTAAGATGCCTTAAGGGGAGAGCTCTAGGGTCTGATAGACCCCAATTTTAAAAAAAAGAGTACCTGTCACTACCTATTGCTATCATAGGGGATATTTACATTCCCTGAAATAACAATAAAAATGATAAAAAATAAATAAATGGAAGGAACAGTTTAAAAAAAAAAGAGGAAAATTAATAATAATAAAAAAAAACGCACCCCTGTCCCCCCCTGCTCTTGCGCAAAGGCGAACGCAAGCGTCGGTCTGGCGTCATATGTAACCAGCAATTGCACCATGCATGTGAGGTATCACCGCAAAGGTAAGATCGAGGGCAGTAATTTTAGCAGTAGACCTCCTTTGTAAATCTAATGTGGTAACATGTAAAGGCTTTTAAAGGCTTTGAAAAATGTATGTAGTTTATCGCCACGGCACATATGTGCACAATTTTTAAGCATTGGTACTTTGTTTTGTATCCATTTACTTGGCCTAAGATCATCTTTTTTATTTCATCAAACATTTGGGCAATATAGTGTGTTTTAGTGCATTAAAAATAAAAAAGTTTGTTTTTTCCCCAAAAAATGCGTTTGAAAAATCGTTGCGCAAATACTGTGTGATAAAAAAAAATGCAACACCCACTATTTTAATCTGTAGGGCTTTTGCTTTAAAAAAATATATAATGTTTTGGGGTTTAACGTAATTTTCTTGCAAAAAAATATATGTTTTCATGTAAACAAAAAGTGTCAAAAAGGGCTTTGTCTTCAAGTGGTTAGAAGAGTGGGTGATGTGTGACATAAGCTTCTAAATGTTGTGCATAAAATGCCAGGATAGTTCAAAACCCCCCAAATGACCCCATTTTGGAAAGTAGACACCCCAAGCTATTTGCTGAGAGGCATGTCGAGTCCATGGAATATTTTATATTTTGATACAAGTTGCGGGAAAAATAAATTTTTTATTTTTTTTGCACAAAGTTGTCACTAAAATTATATATTGCTCAAAAATGCCATGGGCATATGTTGAATTACACCCCAAAATACATTCTGTTACATCTTCATAGCACGGGGATACCACATATGTGAGACATTTTGGGAGCCTAGCCGCGTACCAGACCCCAAAAACCAAGCACCACTTTCAGGCTTTCTAAGGGTGTAAATTTTTGATTTCACTCCTCACTGCCTATGACAGTTTCAGAGGCCATGGAATGCCCAGATGGCACAAAACTCCCCCAAATGACCCCATTTTGGAAAGTAGACACCCCAAGCTATTTGCTGAGAGGTATGGTGAGTATTTTGCAGTTCTCGTTTTTTGTCACAAAGTTTTGAAAATTCTCAGCAAGTATCTTCGGGTGTCTACTTTCCAAAATGGGGTCATTTGGGGGGGGGGTTGTGCCATCTGGGCATTCCATGGCCTCCAACACTGTGATAGGCAGTGAGGAGTGAAATCAAAAATTTACACCCTTAGAAAGCCTGAAGGCGGTGCTTTGTTTTCGGGGTCCCGTACGCGGCTAGGCTGCCAAAAGGTCTCACACATGTGGTATCCCCGTACTCAGGAGAAGCAGCAGAATGTATTTTGGGGTGTAATTCCACATATGCCCATGGCATGTTTGAGCAATATATCACTTAGTGACGACTTTGTGCAAAAAAAAAAAAGTTTGTCATATTCCCGCAACTTGTGGCAAAATATAAAATATTCCATGTACTCAACATGCCTCTCAGCAAATAGCTTTGGGTGTCTACTTTCCAAAATTGGGTCATTTTGAGGGGTTTTGTGCCATCTTGGCATTTTATGGCCTTCAAAACTGTCATAGGTAGTGAGGAGTGAAATCAAAAATTTACGCCCTTAGAAATGCTGAAGGTGGTGCTTGGTTTTCAGGGCCCTGTACGCGGCTAGGCTCCCAAAAAGTACCACACCTGAGGTATCCCTGTACTCAGGAGGAGCAGCGGAATGTATTTTGGGGTGTAATTCCACATATGCCCATGGCATGTTTAAGTAATATATCATTTAGTGACAACTTTGTGCAAAATATAAAATTTTCCATGGACTCAACATGCCTCTCAGCAAATAGCTTTGGGTATCTACTTTCCAAAATGGGGTAATTTGGGGGGGGGGTTGTGCCATCTTGGCATTTTATGGCCTTCAAAACTGTCATAGGTAGTGAGGAGTGAAATCAAAAATTTATGCCCTTAGAAATCTAGAAGGCAGTACTTGCTTTTCGAGGTGCTTTACGCGGCTAGGCTCCCAAAAAGTCCCACACATGTGGTATCCCCGTACTCAGGAGAAGCAGCAGAATGTATTTTGGGGTGCAATTCCACATATGCCCATGGCATGTTTGAGAAATATATCATTTAGTGACAACTTTGTGCAAAAAAAAAAAGTTTGTCATGTTCCCGCAACTTGTGGCAAAATATAAAATATTCCATGGACTCAACATGCCTCTCAGAAAATAGCTTGGGATGTCTACTTTCCAAAATGGGGTCATTTGGGGGGATTTTGTGCTATTTTGGCATTTTATGGCCTTCAAAACTATCATAGGTAGTGAGGAGTGAAATGTATTTTGGGGTGCAATTCCACATATAACCATGGCATGTGTGAGCAATATATCATTTAGTGCCAACTTTTTTTTTTTGTCATTATTCAATCACTTGGGACAAAAAAAATAAAAAATTCAATGGGCTCAACATGCCTCTCAGCAATTTCCTTGGGGTGTCTACTTTCCAAAATGGGGTCATTTGGGGGGGGGGGGGTTTGTACTGCCCTGCCATTTTAGCACCTCAAGAAATGAGATAGGCAGTCATAAATTAAAAGCTGTGTAAATTCCAGAAAATGTACCCTAGTTTGTAGAAGCTTTTGCGCAAACCAATTAATATACGCTTATTGACATTTTTTTTACCAAAGACATGTGGCTGAATACATTTTGGCCTAAATGTATGAGTAAAATTGAGTTTATTCGGTTTTTCTTATAACAAAAAGTATTTTCGTTTATATCGCAAAAAATAAAAATCGAGGCAATCAAATACCATCAAAAGAAAGCTCTATTTGTGGGAAAAAAAGGACGCAGATTTCGTTTGGATACAACATTGCATGACTGCGCAATTACAGTTAAAGCAGCGCAGTGTCAAATTGTAAAAACTCCTCTGGTCTTTAAGCTGCATAATGGTCCGGGGCTGAAGTGGTTAATGATGCTTAAAGTGAAAAAATAAAAGTGAAATATTCCTTTAAATATCATGCCTGGGGGTGTCTATAGTATGCCTGTAAAGTGGCGCGTGTTTCCCATGTTTAGAACTGTCCCTGCACAAAATGACATTTCTAAAGGAATAAAAGTCATTTAAAACTGCTTGCGGCTTTAATGTAATGTGTGGTCCCGGCAATATGGATGAAAATCATTGAGAAAATCATTGATAAAACCCCCTCCCCCCAGCCCATTACCAGCCCATTTGGGTCTTGTATGGATATTAAGGGGAACCCCGCACCCAAATTAAAAAAAAGGAAAGGCGTGGGGCCATGAGGCCCTATATACTCTGAACAGCATTATACAGGCGGTGCAAACAGGACAGGGACTGCAGGTTTGTTCTTAAGTAGAATGTGTTTGTTATTTTGAACTGATACATTTTTAAAGTGTAGCTCCAGCCAAAAAATCTATTTTTAAGCTTTTTGGAAAACATAGGGAAGGGTTATCACCCCTGTAACATTTGTTTTGCTGTCTGTGCACCTGTTCAGAAGATTTCACCTCACTTTCTGTCCCAATGACAATTGGATTTTGAAAATTTGGGGGTTTTAGGGAAACAAGGATTGGTGATAAAGCATTAGTGGAGAGGAGACACGTTTTTCCCATATTAACTCTAATGCGGCGTACACACGATCGTTTTTCATGCCATTTTTTTAACCAACGTTTTTCTCTTCGTTTTTTTTCATGTTTCCTCTCAAACCTGTCTTGCATCCACACGATCATTATAAAAACCGCTCGAGCAAAGCGCAGTGACGTACAACACGTACAGCGGCACTATAAAGGGGAAGTTCCATTCGAATGGCGCCACCCTTCATGTTAGTAAACTTTGTTGAGTGGCGATTCGCGCTTTTCAGCCTCGTGCTTTTCAGTCCGTTACAGCGTGACGAATGTGCTATCTCCATTACGAACGCTAGTTTTACCAGAACGAGCGCTCCCGTCTCATACTTGATTCTGAGCATGCACGTTTTTTTTCCCCTCGTAAAAGCATACACACTATAGTTTTTCACGTCGTTAAAAAAAAACGACATGAAAAACGACGTGAAAAAATAGAGCATGTTCGAAATTTTTAATGCCCGTTTTTCACGCCGTTAAAAATGCTCTGGAGCATACACACGATCGGTTTTAATGGCCATTTTAAAAAAGGGCATTTTTAACGGCATGAATAACGATCGTGTGTACGCCGCATTACAGGAGAGAATTTCCCTTCCATGGGGTAGATTTCCTCTCACTTACTGTTGTCTCCCTCCGTTTGTAAGTAGGAATCGTTTGAAAGTCAGATGTTTGAAAGTAGAGGCCTGCCCTATGTACTCTGCAGAAATTTGGGCCTTAGGTCTTGGTGTTGCCACAACACTGTAAGCCCTCACAGTTGCTGGAACGGGCCCTGCTGTGAAATATTATATCAAGAATTGTAATTACACACACCTGTTAAACAGGGGCAGAAAAATTGGGCCTTTGGTGGTGGTGGTGGTGTTGCCACAACACTGTAAGCCCTCACAGTTACTCTTGGTGGGCGCAGGAATGGGCCCTGCTGTGAAATATTGGATCAATAATTGTAATTACATGCCCCTGTTGAACAGGGGAAGAAAAATTGGGCCTTATGCACTGGTGCTGGTGCCACAACACTGCAACCCCTCACAGATACTATAGTTGGAGTGCAGGAATGAGCCCTGCTGCAAAGTATTGCAGCAAAAAATGGAATTACATGCCCCTGTTATGGATGATCTCTCCAGGCTCCCCGTTGTATCAGAGGGGGGCAGGGTCACCCATCACGTCACTGGGGAAGCCCGGGTTTCCCCTTGCGTCAGAGGGGGATGGGGTCACGTGATGGGTGGCCCCGCCCTCAGCTACATAAGAGCTGTCACTGGCTGAAGCCGCGTCATTCCCGGGGTGTCTCCGCTCCGGTGAAGAGAGGATCGTGTGCTGTTCCTCGTCGCTGGACATTGTCGCTGGAGCCTGGAGAGATCATCCATCGCAGGATTCCGACATCGCTGGAGGGGAGATCGGGTGTGGATTACCACCTCTGGAGTCTTTTTTTTATTTTTAACCACTTCCCGCCCGGTCAATAGGGAATTGACGCCTGGGAAGTGGTTCTGTTATCCTGACTGGAAGTCTATTGACGTCCAGCAGGATAACATGCCGGTGCGTGAACGCATTGGTCAGACGGCCACCTTCTACACCTCTCCTTCTGTGACTGACCGAAGCCTCAGAAACACATTGTCCAGGACCAGGAATTTGTAACCTCCGAGGCTCTGGAAAACCGCAAAAACCTTTCTGCAAGGCCTCCCGAAGATGTTTCAACCTCTGCTCCCTCTGTGACGGCTGGATAAGGTCTGCAACCTTACCCTTGTAACAAGGAGGGTTGCCAGCCAGTAATGATCCCTCTCCTTGATACCACGAATACAAGGATCCTTTTGCAGGCTTTGCAGGATCAGGGAGGCCATGCAGCATAGGTTTGCTGAGGCATTCGGTCCGGAGTCCTCTGGGTCACTAAGGACGACATGATCCGCAGCCACCTCCTCCCAGCCACGCACAAGTCCATGGGTTTCTGGGGACTATAAATGATCCCTTGAAGACTGCTGCTGATGCTGAGTGCTAGGCTCCACGTCCATGCTGACATAATCCTCCTCCTCCTCTTCCTGTGTGATCAGCGGGCCCGCAGGAACACTGTCTGGATAAAGGGGGCCTTGAGAAGTAAGGAAGTCCTCCTCTTCCTCCCTCTGTTCTGTCTGCCTCAAGTGCCCTGTCCATTATTCCACGCAGTGTGTGCTCCAACAGGTGGACAAGAGGGACAGTATCACTGATGCATGTACTGTCACTGATCACTATCCTCGTGGCCTCCTCAAATGGTGACAGGACAGTGCATGCATCCCTGATCATGACCCACTGGCGTGGCAAAAAAAAACAAGCTCTCCTGACTCTGTCCTGGTGCCATATTCGCACAGGTACTCATTGATAGCCCTCTGCTGCATATGCAGCCGCTACAGCATGGCCAACGTTGAGTTCCACCTGGTGGGCATGTCACAGATTAGGCGGTTCTTGGGCAGGTTAAATTCCTTTTGGAGGTCAGCCAGCCGAGCACAGGCATTATATGACCGGCGGAAATGCCCACAGACTTTCCTGGCCTGCCTCAGGACATTCTGTAAGCTCGGGTACCTGCCCATGAACCGCTGCACCACCAAGTTAAGGATGTGAGCCAAACAGGTCACATGGGTCAGCTGTCCCTGTTCGGAGGGCGGAGAGGAGGTTGGTGCCATTTTCGCAAACCACCATTCCTAGCTTAAGCTGGTGTGGCGTCAACCACCTCTGAGCCTGCCCCTGCAGAGCTGACAGAATCTCTGCCCCAGTGTGGCTCCTGTCCCCCAAGCACACCAGCTCAAGCACCGCATGGCATCTTTTTGCCTGCGTACTTGCGTAGCCCCTTGAACGCCTACGGAGCACCGCTGGTTCAGAGGACAAATCAGCAGAGGAAGAGGCCATGGAGGAAGAAAAAGAGGAGGGGGTGGAGGAGAGAGGTGTGTCAGAATGACCACTAGTAGCATTTTGGAGGCGTGGTGGCGGAACAACCTCCAACACTACTGCACCCTGTCCTGCATCCTTCCCAGCTGCCAGCAGAGTCACCAAGTGCGCCGTGAAAGATAGGTAACGTCCCTGTCCATGCCTGCTGGACCATGAGTTAGCGGTAATATGCACCTTACCGCTGACTGCCCTGTCCAGCGAGGCCAAGACATTGCCTTCCCCATGCCGGTAGAGAGCCGGAATCGCCTTTGTGAAAAAAAGTGGCGTTTGGGAACCTGCCACTGAGGTACCGCACATTCCACAAACTCACGGAAGGGGGCAGAGTCTACCAACTGAAAAGGCAGCAGTTGAAGTGCTAGCAATTTAGCCAAGCTAGCATTCAACCGCTGGGCATGTGGATGGCTGGAAGCAAATTTCTTTCGCCGGTGTAGCAACTGGGGCAGGGAAATTTGCCTGGTACAATCGGATGTTGGTGTACCGATAGCAGATTGACCGCAAGTACTTGGCAGTGGCACACCTAATTCTATAACTGTCCATATAAGAGTCCATATAAATTCTGAACATAAACGAATTGCAATGCAAATTGGAAGAAGGGTGAACTCCTAAATTGCACCAAAAGAATGCACACGTGCACCACCACCAAAATAATGTGCTTACCAGAGGCAAGCTATTGGAATGCCAAACTATGAATCACTCGCTTCCTTGCAGTAGATGGATATCCAAGGATAAGAAGGTACTCTTGTGATATTGTAACTCAGTACTCACCAGTCATAAAAATGACTGACGTTCCCCAGACGACACTACCTATAGCGAAAGGTACGTCGGGGGGTTGACGCGCTGATGTCATCGCTGAACGGGAGACTGCATGCCGGCCGGCTCTTCCCATGTTTTTATGCCTGAATTTTACCTACTTGATGTAAGTTACCACCTTTTTATTTGAATAAATGCTGTTTGGACGATATACACTATGTGGTTTCCCCTTCTCATTTTTATGACTGGTGAATACTGAGTTCCAATATCGCAAGAGTTCCTTTCCATCCTTGGATATCCATCTACTGCAAGGAAGCGTGGTGGTGGTGCACGTGTGCATTCTTTTGGTGCAATTTAGGAGTTCACCCTTCTTCCAATTTGCATTGCAATTCGTTTATGTTCAGAATTTATATGGACTCTTATATGGACAGTTATATGATTAACCGTTATTCCTTTGGGGTCAAACTCAATTAATGTGTCGGTTTATCATATCATACCATACATTATTATATTTTTGTCAATATTTTTTTGTCACTATATTAAGTTATAGTTATTGCACAATATTTCCAGATTATTGTTAGATTGTATATTCACTTTATACAGGTTTGCGCAGCTCTTTTTTCCTTTTTTTTCTGCATATTGGTGTTTGGTCTTCACGTGTGAGTTTGCTGCATTTTTAGGGTTCATCAATCTATTCATTCAATCATTTTTTATTTCTCTTCATCCATTTAAGCGCGGTATATCCTCCTTCCCACACCTAATTCTACACCTTCATGCCTCTCAGTGCAGGTTTCTGAGAGGACTGAAGGTATAGTGTGGTTGGAGATCCCAGATGATGAGGAGCAAGGAGAGGTCCGCTTTGTTATTTGGTGTGGGTTTTTTATGTACGCTTGCCAACGGATTGCATGGCAGGTCGACATATGTCTGATCAAGCATGTGGTGCCCAAGCGGCTGCTGTTTTGGCCACGCTTGATACGCTTCAGATATATGTTGCAAATAGCAACGGTGCGATCTGCTGCACACGTCTAAAAAAAGCCCACACCAAAGAACTTTTGGAAAAACGTGCAGAGTCAGCAGCGCCCTGCACATGCAGAGCTCTGCGGTGTGATGCAGTCGGTTGGCTGCCCTTAAGCTGGCCCCTGGAGGGCATCCTGACTCGTTGGAGATGTGCCTCCTCCTCCTCTTCTTCCTCCTCTCTCCTATCAGGCACCCAAGTAGAGTCAGTGACTTCATCATCCCCTCCCTCCTCGTCACTGGAGCAAACCTGGCAGTATGCTGCAGCTGGGGGAACATGACTGCCAGTTTGTTGTCCTTCTTGGGCACCCCTCTGTCTGGGCTCATGTTACTGCCTTCCTCAAGCTGGGTACCATCATCGGAGCCTTCAAAACGCTGTGCATCCTTCTGCAGCATGTACCCAACACTGTGGTCGAACAGTCGGGGGACTCCTCCGTGCATAATGGTGGGGCTAGCGAAGGAGTAACTGATGACCTTGAGCCGATGGAATAGGCCGCTTTGGCACCTGCATTGGCAGCCAGGGTAGCCTGGGTGACAGAGGTTGAGGAGGATGAGGACGGCTTGGTCATCCACTCTAACAACTCTTCTGCATGTTGCGGCTCAACACGGCCAGCTGCCGAAAAAAAGGACTAGTGTGCCCCAGGGCCACGTGCTGATGAGGATGCACCGTGTCCATGACCAGCACTGTTGCCTCTAGACACAGAGCTTGCTTGCCCTCTTTTATTTGCCTGTGAGTGTCTGCCTCTCCTTGTTGGCCTTCCAGACATACTGTATTTGATGTATTGGAATAGGTACACAAGGAATGGCCTGCAGTCAGCTTTACCTGCACACTGTGCCCAGTATACAGTACACTGACTTAATATATTGCAGCTTAGCTCAATCAACTGCCTGCCTGTATTATTAGGAAGAGAACAGGGATGGTCTGCAGAAAGCTTTACCTGCACACTGTGCCCAGTATACAGTACACTGACTTAATATACTGCAGCTTAGCTCAATAAACTGCCTGCCTGTATTATTAGGAAGAGAACAGGGATGGTCTGCAGTCAGCTTTACCTGCACACTGAGCTCAGTATACAGTACACTGACTTAATATACTGCAGCTTAGCTCAATCAACTGCCTGCCTGTATTATTAGGAAGAGAACAGGGATGGTCTGCAGTTAGCTTTACCTGCACACTGTGCCCAGTATACAGTACACTGACTTAATATATTGCAGCTTAGCTCAATCAACTGCCTGCCTGTATTATTAGGAAGAGAACAGGGATGGTCTGCAGAAAGCTTTACCTGCACCCTGTGCCCAGTATACAGTACACTGACTTAATATACTGCAGCTTAGCTCAATAAACTGCCTGCCTGTATTATTAGGAAGAGAACAGGGATGGTCTGCAGTCAGCTTTACCTGCACACTGAGCTCAGTATACAGTACACTGACTTAATATACTGCAGCTTAGCTCAATCAACTGCCTGCCTGTATTATTAGGAAGAGAACAGGGATGGTCTGCAGTCAGCTTTACCAGCACACTGAGCCCAGTATACAGTACACTGACTTAATATACTGCAGCTTAGCTCAATCAACTGCCTGCCTGTATTATTAGGAAGAGAACAGGGATGGTCTGCAGTCAGCTTTACCTGCAAACTGTGCCCAGTATACAGTACACTGACTTAATATACTGCAGCTTAGCTCAATCAACTGCCTGCCTGTATTATTAGGAAGAGAACAGGGATGGTCTGCAGTAAGCTTTACCTGCACACTGAGCCCAGTATACAGTACACTGACTTAATATACTGCAGCGAGAATAACAGGAACACTCTGAAGTGAGATCTAGCTAAACTGAATACAGTGTGTATATATATATATATATATATATATATATATATATATATATACAATGCCTGGGATGCATATATATATATACTAAATACACTGACTGCAGCTACCTGAATCGCCTGCCTGCTCTATCTAACTGAAATGACACTCTGACTCTCTCTCTATCTCTCTCACAATGCCGCAACACACTACACAAGGCCGACGCGCGGGCGGCCTTATATAGTGTGGGGCGTGTATTTAGTCCCCCTGAGCCATGATTGGCCAGAGGCACCATGCCTTTGGCCAATTATGGCTCTCTGTGCTGACGGCGCTGTGATTGGCCAAAGAATGCGGGTCATAGTGCATGCTTGGCCAATCATCAGCCAGCAATGCACTGCGATGACATAGTGAATTATGGGCCGTGACGCGCCACTCGAATTTGGCGCGAACGGCCCATAATGTTCGAAATTCGGCAAATGATCGAACAGCCGATGTTCGAGTCTAACTCATGTTCAACTCGAACTCGAAGCTCATCCCTAGTGAATAGTAAGAGCTTATGCTGGAAGATGTAGTAAGTTGCATCAAAATGAACTGTGTCCATTAGGAACACCCACTTTTCACCCACCCGCCCGCCAATAACTGAAGCACCATGACACACGTTGCACTCTTTTTAACCCATAGAAATCTACTATAAAAGGACCACTTGATTTTATTTTTCCCCAGGTCAAATGTTCCCAAGTCACCCCTGGTATCATTATTATGATATAAGTCCAAACACAAAGGGGTTGATTTACTAAAGGTAAATTGGCTGTTCACTTTGCATAGCAATGAACCATCAGAGCTTAGTGAATGGGATGAGCTTTCACTTTGCAAAAATACCCAATAACTTGCAACAAAATAAAAAACAGCATTTTTTTCTTTCACATGATTGGTTGATGGAAGTCAGCAGCGCTTCAGCTTATTTATACTAAGCCCTGGGGAAAATTTACTTGCAAAGTATACCTTCTCTTGCAAAGTGAACACTTTATTTGCCTTTAGTAGATCAACTCCAGTGCCATCCAATCCTGTGCAAAGTAAAATATTTTGTGCCCCAATAACCAGTGAAGTATTAAAGTAACAAACTTAAATAACAAACAAACAAAAGAAATTGAGTAATTTGTAATATATTTTTTCTGGTAGTATGACTCAAGCTATGATATGCGTTAATGCACTTAGTCTTTAGTTGCTTGATATAGTACTTTGGAAAATTAGGTGTGCATTTGTTAAAGATGTATACAAATTACTCTTTTAAAGATGGAAGCTTTTCGTTTAAGAAAACATTTGCACTAGATAAGTAAAGGCACATAGAAGTTTTAAATAAATAAGTAAAGGCACTAAGGAACTAGTGTTATCAAGATGATGATTTAAGTTGTATGACTGTTGTTGAGTTATCCCAATATTTTTTATTCCCAATATTTAAAACAAAATACAATTTTTCTGCACTTTTGTCCTGTGAATGTTTTTAAAGTGATGTGTTGATACATATAGGAGACATGTAGTAATGACTTCTGACCTGGATTGTTGGAGTCTAGCAGGCATGTTTTTATATATCTCTACGCATTTTAATGTTGATTATACAGCTGGACAATGATATCACTAGGGTCAAAACATTGTTGCTTTTTTTTTCATGGAATTAATAACAATAGAAGAATGAAAATGGCATCTGCTGTTGTAATACATACCTGTTAGGCTTTAAATAATGTAACAAACCAATACATTTTTACAATTGAACCCTACAATTATTCAATTTTATGTCTTTTACAAGTAGAGGCTGGATCAGTAGACACAAGACATGTTCTTCTGTTTTTCTGCCATCTGCCACAGTGTAAGGGAGTATGTGCAGGCTTTTAGGCAACTGGAAATTCACTTACTACGTCAGGCAGAACTAGGGCTTTAAATATTCATCATGTTGGTTGTTTGTGCTGTCAAGACTGGATTTAATGCATCATATACTTATAACTATGCTCATTATTTTGCTACTATGCACTAATAATTGCGTTAGGCTTCAAACCAGAATAAAACTATTTTTTTTTTTTGCCACAGAGATTTAACAGTATCATATAAACACATTTGTGTTCGGAGGAAAGAATACTAAAAAACAGAGACAGTATTAAAACTGCATCTAATTTATAGGAGCCCTTGTGAGTTTACAAAGGCACTTATATAGTAACTTGGATCGTTTGTCTTCTCTGCACAATGTTTAGAAAAATAGGTTTCTATTAAAAAATAACACTTGACAAATACGTCTTTAGCATTTAGAATTTCCCCACAAATCACTATCGCTCAATTCTGCAAGTGATTCTCTAATTTATTATCGCTGTTTTCTAGCTGGTCTAAAACCACTTTTGACGTAAAGGGACACTTTTTGGTTGCTATGGACAATCTCCAGTTTCCAGGCAGAATTTTTTTTATTTATAATATAAAAGTGCATGCAGGGCACTGGACAAACCACTATGGACAAAAGGGATGTAAAATAATTGTATACAGTACTGTAATCTGTAGGATTATAGTGTACTGTATGTATTGTGTGTTTTTAATTTTTTTAATTTGGCACCGTGCTCCGTCCCCCTGCGTGGCAAAACTCACAGGGAACAGAGCTCGGCACTCAGGCACTGTAAATCGAGCGGAGGAGGAGACAGCTTGCAGACACAGCTGCGAGACATCGCAGGATCCAGGGGACAAGGTAAGTAACTTCCCCTGGATACTGCGATGCGATCCCAAGTGTGATTCGGGGTTACCGCTTTTGGTAGAGAAAATTCACCCCGAGCCACACTCGGGATTACCGCTAGGGAGATTAAGAGATTTTCACCCTGGATGCAGAGACCTCAGCGGCGAATGCGCTCTGAAGGTCCGCCTTATGGTGCCGGCCCTACAGAGCTTCCCGAAGGCTCCCGTGCGCATGCAAGGAAGTGACGTCATCGCGACTCCGGCTTCTCACAGCACTGGAGCTCGCGAACCCAGAAGAATGTCAGGGGGAAAATGTCAGCCCTCTCAGCGGTGAAAGAGCGCCACTGGGGGGGCTTCATTCTAAGATAAGTATTTCATAATGTGCTAGTATGGGATGCATACTAGCACTTTATGACATTGTCTTACAGGTTTTTTTTATTTATTTTTTTAACTCTCCCGCAGTTTATTACCACTTTAAATAAGCTATGTACATATAACAATGGCTACACAGCAATATTTATAAAAGACAAGGATTTTTAATATGCTAATTTATAATAGAACTTGTCCATTCTGACACTTATGTTTAATTTTAAAACTGCTTGGGCACCTTTATCTTCTTTTTTTTATACTGTATATATATATTTTTTTAACAAAGGTGAAAATAACCCAGTAAATTCCATATAATTATGGATCTTTTTTATTGAATGTTTTTTAAAAGCTGGGGACAATCATAGCTTTTGTAACATTTACATCCACAGTATACTATAAATAGAAAAACCTTCTTTTTTTCACATAATTTTAAAATTTCTCTATCGTGTGGTTACTATTTTAATCTAAATCAACCAGGCATTAAATGAAATTCTGGTTGTAGTTCATATTTCATTTATTTGCTGCTCTATCTTCTAAAATAAGCAGTGGACATACAGTACACAAATGGCCATTCAGCAATATTTATTAAAGGCGGGAATTTTTAATATGCAAATTTAGAATGGAATATATCAATTCTGACAGTTATGTCTATTTATAAAACTTCTTGGGCACCTTTATCTCAAATTTTTGTATGTATTGTTTAACAAAGATTAAAATAATGAAGCAAATTCCAGCTATGTTTCTGCTCTTTTTGTTGAATATTTGTTTATGTATGCCACCCTAAACTTGGCATAATCCATTAAATCAACTGAGGGCAGGTAGAGAAGGTAGCTAAGTCATTAAATTTTTTGACAGAAACTGGAAATTATGGTATAATCTGTGAGTCATCATCACGTGATTTAACTCAGTTTTTAGCCTACTGAGAAGTACAGAATACTATTACACAACACTTATATGATGTATTTTCTACTAATAGGTTTGCAAATTAGAGGTCATGATGAACTACGAAACACTAAACATATATACCATGTCTTGTGAATGTAGAGAATAGTGTTGCCTCTTCTTAAGCTTCTCCCTCAGGCACGATCATTTTCATTGTGTATCATCATGTCCAGTGGGATCCTCAGTGGGGGGGGGGAGCATTCAGAAAGGTTCATTGAAGGTACAAACACATTAGAGCCAACACTCCACATACACACGTAAACACCATACACAACCAGTAAAAACCTACTTTTTGTGTGTTATTTACTTCATTCTTCAAGCTGACAAGAGAGTAGGGATGAGCCGAACACCCCCCGGTTCGCACCAGAACCTGCGAACGGACCGAAAGGTTGCGCAAACTTTAGAACCCTAATAAATACAATGGACGCGAACATTCAAGATCAAAAGTGCTAATTATAACAGCTAATATGCAAGTTATTGTCCTAAAAAGGGTTTGGGGACCCGGGTCCTGCCCCAGGGGACATGTATCAATGCAAAAATAAGTTTTAAAAACAGATGTTTTTTTCTGGAGAAGTGATTTTAATGATGCATAAAGTGAAAAAAATAAATAAATATTCCTTTAAATATCATACCTGGGGGGTGTCTAAAGTATGCCTGTGAAGTGGCACGTGTTTCCCGTGTTTAGAACTGTCCCTGCACAAAATTACATTTCTAAAGGAAAAAAAGTCATTTAAAACTGCTTGCGGCTTTAATGCAATGTCTGGTCCCGGCAATATGGATGAAAATCATTGAAAAAAATGGCATGGGTACCCCCCCCCCTCAGCCCACTACCAGCCCCTTTGGGTCTTGTATGGATATTAAGGGGAACCCTGCACCCAAATTAAAAAAAGGCCATTTATACTCTGAACAGCAGTGTACAGGCAGTGCAAACAAGACAGGGACTGTAGGTTTGTTCTTAAGTAGAATCTGTTTGTAATTTGTAACAGGTACATTTTTTAAGTGTAGCTCCAGCCCAAAAATCTATTTTTAAGCTTTTTGGAAAACATAGTAAAGGGTTATCACCACTGTAACATTTGTTTTGCTGTCTGTGCACCTGTTCAGAACATTTCAACTCACTTTCCGTCCCAATGATAAATGTTTTTTTTTTAAATTAGTTTTTTTTATTGAAACAAGGATTGGTAATAAAGCATCAGTGGAGAGGAGACACCTCTTTCCCATATTAACTCTTACAGGAGAGAATTTCCCTTCCTAGGGGTAGATTTCCTCTCACTTCCTGTTGCCTCCTTCTGTTTTCAAGTAGGAGTCAAGTAGGCAAAATTTGGCCCTTAGGTGTTGGTGTTGCCACAACACTGTAAGCCCTCACAGTTACTCTTGGTGGGCGCTGGAACGGCCTGCTGTGAACTATTATATCAAGAATTGTATAATTACATGCCATTGTTGAACAGTGGTAGGAAAAATTGGGCCTTTGGTAGTGGTGGTGGTGCTGGTGCCACAACACTGTAAGTCCTCACAGTTACTCCTGGTGGGTGCAGGAATGGGCCCAGCTGTGTGAAATATTAGATCAAGAATTGTAATCACATGACATTGTTGAACAGTGGTAGGAAAAATTGGGCCTTTGGTGGTGGTGGTGCTGGTGCCACAACACGGTAAGTCCTCACAGTTACTCTTGGTGGGTGCAGGAATGGGCCCAGCTGTGTGAAATATTAGATCAAGAATTGTAATCACATGCCCCTGTTGAACAGGGGCAGAAAAATTGGGCCTTTGGTGGTGGTGGTGTTACCACAACACTGTAAGCCCACACAGTTACTCTTTGTGGGCGCAGGAATGGGCCCTGCTGTGAATTATTAGATCAAGAATTGTAATTACATGCCCCTGTTAAACAGGGGCAGGAAAATTGTGCCTTAGGCACTGGTGCCACAACACTGCAACCCCTCACAGATACTGTAGTTGGAGCGCAGCAATGAGCCCTGTTGCAAAGTATTGCATCAAAAAATTTAATTACACGCCTTTGTTAAACAGGGGCAGAAAAAATGGGCCTTAGGCACTGGTGCTGGTGATAGAAAACACTGCAACTCACAGATACTGTACTTGGAGCGCAGCAATGAGACCTGCTGCAAAGCATTGCATCAAAAATTGTAAATACACGCCTTTGTTAAACAGGGGCTGAAAAATTGGGCCTTAGGCGCTGGTGCCACAATACTGCAACCCCTCACAGATACTGTAGTTGGAGCACAGCAATGAGCCCTGCGGCAAAGCATTGCATCAAAAAATGTAAATACACACCCCTGTTAAACAGGGGCTAAAAAATTGGGCCTTAGCCACTGGTGGCGGTGCCCAGAACTAAAAATGTTCTTTCAAGCTATCAGCATGAGTATTGAGGAGGAAGAGGATAGTCACTCAGCATAACAGGATAGTCACTCAGCATCAGCATAGGCAGTCTTGAAGGGATCTGACATTTCCAAAAAAAATATTCGGTTACATCGGCATCAGGTGCTTGGTGGTGATCCAAGACTGATTCATTTTTATGAAGGTCAGTCAATCGACCGAGTTAGTGGACAGGCGCACCCTGTGATCGGTTACAAAGCCTCCAGCAGCACTGAATGTGCGTTCCGAAAGAACGCTGGATGCAGGACAGGCCAGTAGCTCAATTGCATACTGTGCAAGCTCTGGCCAGTGATCCATCCTCAAGACCCAGTAACCCAGTGGATTTTCGGTGGGAAAGGTGTCCAAGTCTGATCTTGCCCCTAGGTATTCCTGCCCCATGTAAACCAGATGCTGGCGATGGTTGCTGGAAGCGATCATACCCTGGGGCTGCGTACTAAAAAATTGTCTGAACGCATCGGTCAGACGGCCACCTTCTCCACCGCTCCTTCTTTGACTGACTGGAGCCTCAGCAA
The DNA here is from genome assembly GCA_029206835.1 of Rana muscosa. Classification (NCBI taxonomy): domain Eukaryota; kingdom Metazoa; phylum Chordata; class Amphibia; order Anura; family Ranidae; genus Rana; species Rana muscosa. The sequence goes on along the minus strand of CM055117.1, from coordinate 639,030,015 downwards.
CATGTTGTCCAGCACCAGGAATTTGTAGCCTCCCAGTCTCTGGGAACGCGTTGCACAGACCTTTCTGCAAGGCCTCCCGAAGATGCTTCATCCACTGCTCCCTCTGCGACAGCAAGATAAGGTCTGCAACAATAGCCTTGTAACGTGGATCAAGGAGGGTTGCCACCCAGTAATGATCCCTCACCTTGATCGCACGAATACGAGGATCCTGCTGCAGGCTTTGCAGGATCAGGGAGGCCATGCAGCGTAGGTTTGCTGAGGCATTCGGTGCGGAGTCTTCTGGGTCACTGAGGACGACATGATCTGCAGCCACCTCCTCCCAGCCACATACAAGTCCATGGGTGTCTTGGGACTGTAATTGATCCCTTGAAGACTGCTGCTGATGCTGAGTGCTAGGCTCCACCTCCATGCTGACACAATAATCCTCGTCCTCTTCCTGTGTGATACCCGGGCCAGCAGGAACACTGTCTGGATAAAGGGGGCCTTGAGAGGTAAGGAAGTCCTCCTCTTCCTGCCTCTGTTCTGCCTCAAGTTCCCTGTCCATTATTATAGCGTGTGCTCCAAAAGGTGGACAAGAGGGACAGTGTCACTGATGCATGCACTGTCACTGCTCACCATCCTCGTGGCCTCCTCAAATGGTGCCAGGACAGTGCATGCATCCCTGATCATGGCCCACTGGCGTGGGGAAAAAATCCAAGCTCCCCTGACCCTGTCCTGGTGCCATATTGCAACAGATACTCATTGATGGCCCTCTGCTGTGTGTGCAGCCGCTGCAGCATGGCCAACCTAGAGTTCGACCTGGTGGGCATGTCACAGATTAGGCATATTAGACTTGGGCAGGTTGTAATCCTTTTGCAACTCAGCCAGCCAAGCACTGGCAATATAAGACCGGCGGAAATGCCCACAGAGTTTCCTGGCCTGCTTCAGGACCTCCTGTAAGCCCGGGTACCTGCCCAGGAACCGCTGCACCAACAAGTTAAGGATGTGAGCCACACATGGCACATGGGTCAGTTGTCCCTGTCGGAGGGCGGAGAGGAGGTTGATGCCATTGTCGGAAACCACCTTTCCTGGCTTAAGCTGGCGTAGCGTCAACCACCTCTGAGCCTGCCCCTGCAAAGCTGACAGAATCTCTGCCCCAGTGTGGCTCCTGTCCCCCAAGCACACCAGCTCAATCACTGCATGGCATCTTTTTGCCTGCGTACTTGCGTAGCCCCTTGAACGCCTACGGAGCACCGCTGGTTCCGAGGACAAAGCACAGGTAGAGGCCATGGAGGAAGAAGAAGAGGAGGGGGTGGAGGAGAGAGGTGTGTCAGAATCACCAGTAGTAACATTTTGGAGGCGTGGTGGCAGAACAACCTCCAACACTACTGCACCTTGTCCTGCATCCTTCCCAGCTGCCAGCAGAGTCACCCAATGCGCCGTGAAAGATAGGTAACGTCCCTGTCCATGGCTGCTGGACCATGAGTCAGTGGTAATATGCACCTTACCGCTGACCGCCCTGTCCAGCAAGGCCAAGACATTGCCTTCCACATGCCGGTAGAGAGCCGTAATCACCTTCCATGAGAAAAAGTGGCGTTTGAGAACCTGCCACTGAGGTACCGCACATTCCACAAACTCACGGAAGGGGGCAGAGTCTACCAACTGAAAAGGCAGCAGTTGAAGTGCTAGAAATTTAGCCAAGCTAGCATTCAACCGCTGGGCATGTGGATGGCTGGGAGCGAACTTCTTTCGGCGGTGCAGCAGCTGGGGCAGGGAAATTTGCCTGGTACAATCGGACGTCAGTGTACCGATAGCAGATTGTCCGCAAATACTTGGCTGTGACACACCTAATTCTACACCTCCATTCCTCTCAGAGGACTGAAGGTATAGTGGGGTTGGAGAGCCCAGCTGTTTAGGAGCAAGGAGAGGTTCGATTTGTTCTTTGGTGTGGGTTTTTTGCCAATGGACTGCATGGCAGGTCGACATATGTCTGGTCAAGCACGTGGTGCCAAAGCGGCTGAAGTTTTGGTCACGCGAGATACGCTTTAGACATATGTTGCAAATGGCAACAGTGCGATCTGCTGGCCACGTCTGAAAAAAGGCCCACACCAAAGAACTTTTGGAATAACACGCAGAGACAGCAGCGCCCTGCACATGCGGAGCTCTGCGGTGTGATGCAGTCGGTGTGCTGCCCTTAAGCTGGCCCCTGGAGGGCATCCTGCCTCATTGCAGATGTACCTCCTCCTCCTCCTCTCTCCTATCAGGCACCCACGTGGAGTCAGTGACCTCGTCATCCCCTCCCTCCTCATCACTTGAGCAAATCTGGCAGTATGCTGCAGCTGGGGGAACATGACTGCCAGATAAAAAATAAAAACCATATAAGAGGGGGGAAAATAAGTAAATAATTAAACAATAACTACATGATGCAATAATTGATAATAATACAGACCATAGATACATGATAAAAAACAATGATTGATGCTGCTGTAATAATTCCCATAAAATTGATATATTTACACATGCATACATATCATGGACAGGACATAGAACCAACTACAGAGTGGAGGTCGCCTCCAACCTCCTAACTCCACATAGGTGTAGTTAAAAAGAGACCCTGGGGTATTAGCGTCTCAATCCAAAAACCCCATATTGAACAAGGTAAAAATTGCAATTTATAAAAGATATATGAGTGCAACCACGGCTTGAGGTTAGCTTGACGCGTTTCGTGGTTTGGTATTACCACTCTTCAGGAGCAGGCACGTGATGCATATCTAAAATAAGGTACAAAAATATAAAGTAAGTAATTCCATAGTAAATTGGCATGCAGGAGAGGAGAAAGCTGCACATGAAACAAGACAACCCAAACTCATAATGAACTTACAGGCAGGCATGCTGTGTATGGACATGCATGGCCCATTAGACCAAGAGGTACACCGGCAATGTCAAGCACGGGAACTGAGGGAGCGTGTGTCAAATAGGCAACCCACCAAGAGGCCCCCCAATGGTATGGACAGCCATCCATGGTCGCTAGTTCCTAGTAGGGATAGTTGTAGACCTGATATATCATGTAGGGGCATGTGTTAAGGGCTTCTGTAAAAATAATAAAATACAAATTATATATAGAGTTTATATGTACAACTTCACAATCCATGAACCATAGCATAGTGATGCAAGGATCATGGACAGGGGAGCAAGTATAATTGTAATAATAAAAAATATAATATAACAGAGCCCCGATGACCAAGGAATAAACAGGCCCAGAATAAATAATGTTTACCTTATGGAACGGTGAGAGAGTGAGTTCCCTGCAGTTACAATAGTAATAAGAGACTGCTAGCCAGGTATGAGGCCAGCAGAGGGTCAGCCTTTATAGGAAGGGCCTAAACACACACCCCCAACGTCACGCTGCGTGCGTGTGGGTAAGGGGCGTCACCACCTGAGTGTCATAGACACCCGGCGGTTGGCGCCAATTGAACCCAGTGTACGCACGCCAATCGAAAAACTTCCGACCACGCACTGGTGTCCTGATTAGGACTACACTGTGTGTAGGAGTGACGCCGATGCGTGGCACCAGGCACCCACCCAACCCAGCGTGAGAGAAGGGGGAGGGGGGGGAAACTGGCGGCATGCATCGCAGTTCCCAGAGCAGACAAGGAGCCAAGCGGACATCGGTCAGACCACAAAGTGCCCAATAACACAGCATATAACAATGGCCATATAGTCTGTAAGACGGGATGGATAGACACATACAACGCACAACAATAACCTCAATGCATGCCAATAGGGGAGGAGATATGATGGAAGGAATTAAAGCTAAGGTGTAGAAGATTCTTGGAGATAAAAGGTTATTGAAAATATATCCATTAACACAATGCATGTGTAAATAATGAAGGTAAGTTAACATATCATGACTGCGTGTTCCCATCCCTAGATCATATGAAGAAACAAAAGCAACAAGTTGCAACAAAATGGGACTTTGTATGAGGTCATGACCATAGGAATATGTACCTCCATCCCTAGCTAGTGTGAAAAAATAAAAACCATATAAGAGGGGGGAAAAGGAAAGGGGGAGGGGGGGAAATGGTAGGAATTGGGACTTTGTATGGAGCACGCAGTTTAGGGAGAAGCAACCATCAATATAATTGATATAGTAATAAAGTATTTTAATGGATACAAGTAAATAATTAAACAATAACTACATGATGCAATAATTGATAATAATACAGACCATAGATACATGATAAAAAACAATGATTGATGCTGCTGTAATAATTCCCATAAAATTGATATATTTACACATGCATACATATCATGGACAGGACATAGAACCGACTACAGAGTGGAGGTCGCCTCCAACCTCCTAACTCCACATAGGTGTAGTTAAAAAGAGACCCTGGGGTATTAGCGTCTCAATCCAAAAACCCCATATTGAACAAGGTAAAAATTGCAATTTATAAAAGATATATGAGTGCAACCACGGCTTGAGGTTAGCTCGACGCGTTTCGTGGTTTGGTATTACCACTCTTCAGGAGCAGGCACGTGATGCATATCTAAAATAAGGTACAAAAATATAAAGTAAGTAATTCCATAGTAAATTGGCATGCAGGAGAGGAGAAAGCTGCACATGAAACAAGACAACCCAAACTCATAATGAACTTACAGGCAGGCATGCTGTGTATGGACATGCATGGCCCATTAGACCAAGAGGTACACCGGCAATGTCAAGCACGGGAACTGAGGGAGCGTGTGTCAAATAGGCAACCCACCAAGAGGCCCCCCAATGGTATGGACAGCCATCCATGGTCGCTAGTTCCTAGTAGGGATAGTTGTAGACCTGATATATCATGTAGGGGCATGTGTTAAGGGCTTCTGTAAAAATAATAAAATACAAATTATATATAGAGTTTATATGTACAACTTCACAATCCATGAACCATAGCATAGTGATGCAAGGATCATGGACAGGGGAGCAAGTATAATTGTAATAATAAAAAATATAATATAACAGAGCCCCGATGACCAAGGAATAAACAGGCCCAGAATAAATAATGTTTACCTTATGGAACGGTGAGAGAGTGAGTTCCCTGCAGTTACAATAGTAATAAGAGACTGCTAGCCAGGTATGAGGCCAGCAGAGGGTCAGCCTTTATAGGTAGGGCCTAAACACACACCCCCAACGTCACGCTGCGTGCGTGTGGGTAAGGGGCATCACCACCTGAGTGTCGTAGACACCCGGCGGTTGGCGCCAATTGAACCCAGTGTACGCACGCCGATCGAAAAACTTCCGACCACGCACTGGTGTCCTGATTAGGACTACACTGTGTGTAGGAGTAGGCGTGACGCCGATGCGTGGCGCCAGGCACCCGCCCAACCCAGCGTGAGAGGAGGGGGGGAACCGGCGGCACGCATCGCAGTTCCCAAAGCAGACAAGGAGCCAAGCGGACATCGGTCAGACCACAAAGTGCCCAATAACACAGCATATAACAATGGCCATATAGTCTGTAAGACGGGATGGATAGACACATACAACGCACAACAATAACCTCAATGAATGCCAATAGGGGAGGAGATATGATGGAAGAAATTAAAGCTAAGGTGTAGAAGATTCTTGGAGATAAAAGGTTATTGAAAATATATCCATTAACACAATGCATGTGTAAATAATGAAGGTAAGTTAACATATCATGACTGCGTGTTCCCATCCCTAGATCATATGAAGAAACAAAAGCAACAAGTTGCAACAAAATGGGACTTTGTATGAGGTCATGACCATAGGAATATGTACCTCCATCCCTAGCTAGTGTGAAAAAATAAAAACCATATAAGAGGGGGGAAAAGGAAAGGGGGAGGGGGGGGGGAAATGGTAGGAATTGGGACTTTGTATGGAGCACGCAGTTTAGGGAGAAGCAACCATCAATATAATTGATATAGTAATAAAGTATTTTAATGGATACAAGTAAATAATTAAACAATAACTACATGATGCAATAATTGATAATAATACAGACCATAGATACATGATAAAAAACAATGATTGATGCTGCTGTAATAATTCCCATAAAATTGATATATTTACACATGCATACATATCATGGACAGGACATAGAACCGACTACAGAGTGGAGGTCGCCTCCAACCTCCTAACTCCACATAGGTGTAGTTAAAAAGAGACCCTGGGGTATTAGCGTCTCAATCCAAAAACCCCATATTGAACAAGGTAAAAATTGCAATTTATAAAAGATATATGAGTGCAACCACGGCTTGAGGTTAGCTCGACGCGTTTCGTGGTTTGGTATTACCACTCTTCAGGAGCAGGCACGTGATGCATATCTAAAGTAAGGTACAAAAATATAAAGTAAGTAATTCCATAGTAAATTGGCATGCAGGAGAGGAGAAAGCTGCACATGAAACAAGACAACCCAAACTCATAATGAACTTACAGGCAGGCATGCTGTGTATGGACATGCATGGCCCATTAGACCAAGAGGTACACCGGCAATGTCAAGCACGGGAACTGAGGGAGCGTATGTCAAATAGGCAACCCACCAAGAGGCCCCCCAATGGTATGGACAGCCATCCATGGTCGCTAGTTCCTAGTAGGGATAGTTGTAGACCTGATATATCATGTAGGGGCATGTGTTAAGGGCTTCTGTAAAAATAATAAAATACAAATTATATATAGAGTTTATATGTACAACTTCACAATCCATGAACCATAGCATAGTGATGCAAGGATCATGGACAGGGGAGCAAGTATAATTGTAATAATAAAAAATATAATATAACAGAGCCCCGATGACCAAGGAATAAACAGGCCCAGAATAAATAATGTTTACATTATGGAACGGTGAGAGAGTGAGTTCCCTGCAGTTACAATAGTAATAAGAGACTGCTAGCCAGGTATGAGGCCAGCAGAGGGTCAGCCTTTATAGGTAGGGCCTAAACACACACCCCCAACGTCACGCTGCGTGCGTGTGGGTAAGGGGCGTCACCACCTGAGTGTCATAGACACCCGGCGGTTGGCGCCAATTGAACCCAGTGTACGCACGCCGATCGAAAAACTTCCGACCACGCACTGGTGTCCTGATTAGGACTACACTGTGTGTAGGAGTAGGCGTGACGCTGATGCGTGGCGCCAGGCACCCGCCCAACCCAGCGTGAGAGGAGGGGGAGGGGGGGGAACCGGCAGCACGCATCGCAGTTCCCAGAGCAGACAAGGAGCCAAGCGGACATCGGTCAGACCACAAAGTGCCCAATAACACAGCATATAACAATGCATGCCAATAGGGGAGGAGATATGATGGAAGGAATTAAAGCTAAGGTGTAGAAGCTTCTTGTTTTTGTTTCTTCATATGATCTAGGGATGGGAACACGCAGTCATGATATGTTAACTTACCTTCATTATTTACACATGCATTGTGTTAATTGATATATTTTCAATAACCTTTTATCTCCAAGAATCTTCTACACCTTAGCTTTAATTCCTTCCATCATATCTCCTCCCCTATTGGCATGCATTGAGGTTATTGTTGTGTGTTGTATGTGTCTATCCATCCCGTCTTACAGACTATATGGCCATTGTTATATGCTGTGTTATTGGGCACTTTGTGGTCTGACCGATGTCTGCTTGGCTCCTTGTCTGCTCTGGGAACTGCGATGCGTGCCGCCGGTTCCCCCCCCTCCCCCTCCTCTCACGCTGGGTTGGGCGGGTGCCTGGCGCCACGCATCGGCGTCACGCCTACTCCTACACACAGTGTAGTCCTAATCAGGACACCAGTGCATGGTCGGAAGTTTTTCGATCGGCGTGCGTACACTGGGTTCAATTGGCGCCAACCGCCGGGTGTCTATGACACTCAGGTGGTGACGCCCCTTACCCACACGCACGCAGCGTGACGTTGGGGGTGTGTGTTTAGGCCCTACCTATAAAGGCTGACCCTCTACTGGCCTCATACCTGGCTAGCAGTCTCTTATTACTATTGTAACTGCAGGGAACTCACTCTCTCACCGTTCCATAAGGTAAACATTATTTATTCTGGGCCTGTTTATTCCTTGGTCATCGGGGCTCTGTTATATTATATTTTTTATTATTACAATTATACTTGCTCCCCTGTCCATGATCCTTGCATCACTATGCTATGGTTCATGGATTGTGAAGTTGTACATATAAACTCTATATATAATTTGTATTTTATTATTTTTACAGAAGCCCTTAACACATGCCCCTACATGATATATCAGGTCTACAACTATCCCTACTAGGAACTAGCTACCATGGATGGCTGTCCATACCATTGGGGGGCCTCTTGGTGGGTTGCCTATTTGACACACGCTCCCTCAGTTCCCGTGCTTGACATTGCCGGTGTACCTCTTGGTCTAATGGGCCATGCATGTCCATACACAGCATGCCTGCCTGTAAGTTCATTATGAGTTTGGGTTGTCTTGTTTCATGTGCAGCTTTCTCCGCTCCTGCATGCCAATTTACTATGGAATTACTTACTTTATATTTTTGTACCTTATTTTAGATATGCATCACGTGCCTGCTCCTGAAGAGTGGTAATACCAAACCACGAAACGCGTCAAGCTAACCTCAAGCCGTGGTTGCACTCATATATCTTTTATAAATTGCAATTTTTACCTTGTTCAATATGGGGTTTTTGGATTGAGACGCTAATACCCCAGGGTCTCTTTTTAACTACACCTATGTGGAGTTAGGAGGTTGGAGGCGACCTCCACTCTGTAGTCGGTTCTATGTCCTGTCCATGATATGTATGCATGTGTAAATATATCAATTTTATGGGAATTATTACAGCAGCATCAATCATTGTTTTTTATCATGTATCTATGGTCTGTATTATTATCAATTATTGCATCATGTAGTTATTGTTTAATTATTTACTTGTATCCATTAAAATACTTTATTACTATATCAATTATATTGATGGTTGCTTCTCCCTAAACTGCGTGCTCCATACAAAGTCCCAATTCCTACCATTTCCCCCCCTCCCCCTTTCCTTTTCCCCCCTCTTATATGGTTTTTATTTTTTCACACTAGCTAGGGATGGAGGTACATATTCCTATGGTCATGACCTCATACAAAGTCCCATTTTGTTGCAACTTGTTGCTTTTGTTTCTTCATATGACTGCCAGATAGCTGTCCTTGTTTGGCACCCCCTCTCTCTGGGCTCACATTACTACCCCCTCTCTCTGGGCTCACGTTACTGCCTTCCTCCAGCTGGGTTCCATCATCGGAGCCTTCAAACGCTGGGCATCCTCCAGGAGCATGTACCCAACACTGTGCTCAAACAGTTCGGTGGACTCCTCAAGAGGACATGGTGGGGCTCGTGTTAGGGTTTGGCTTGAAGAAAAATTGTCAACCATAACAGACACACACATAGAATTAGCTAAAAAAAAAAAAACTTTGCAGACCCCCTTCACAGCAGTCCCACGGTGTCCTCAGTTCCCTATCATGCTTTCATTACATTGCAGCCTCTTGACATCACAGTGCTACATTACATTGCAGACATTTCCACATTATGGTGCCCCTTATCACATCACAGCGCCCCCATTACATTGGAGTCCCCTTCATTTCATAGTGCCCCTTTACACTTCACAGCACCCCAATTACATTGCAGCCATTGTCGCATCACACATTCACATGTATGTATTTTGGCGGCCCACATTTGTGCAGGCACAGCAGCCCATTCATTTGAATGGGCTGCCATGCCTGCGTTTCCTGCAGAAAAAAATTGTGCATGCATCATGTAAAAGGCTGCGCACACCTATGCCCATCAAGCAGTGAAATACAGCACTGTCTGTCCATTCTGCTGTTGCACCATGTGATTTACCTCCAGTTCCTGCACTGGAAAACTTGCTGCGTTTTTAGATGTTTAGGCCACGCTTTTAAAAACAGTGCGTTTGTGTGTGCAGGAACTGCAGGTAAGTTGCATGGTGCAAAAGCAGAATGGATTTCAAGGCCACTGCACTTTTAAAATGCTGCATGCACCTTTTACATTGCAGCCATTCATTTGAATGGGCTGCCATGCCTGCATTTCCTGCAGAAAAAAAGGTGCATGCAGAATTTTAAAATGGCAGTGGCCTTGAAATGCATTTTGTTTTTGCACCATGCGACTTACCTGCAGTTCCTGCACACACAAACGCACTGTTTTTAAAAGCGTGACCTAAACATCTAAAAAGGCAGCAAGTTTTCCGGTGCAGGAACTGCAGGTAAATCACATGGTGCAAAAGCAGAATGGACAGACAGTGCTGTATTTCACTGCTTGATGGGCATAGGTGTGCGCAGCCTATTACATGATGCATGCACATTTTTTTCTGCAGGAAACGCAGCCCATTCAAATGAATGGGCTGCTGTGCCCGCGCAAATGTGGGCCGCCAAAATGCATAAATGTGAACCAGCCAGGCCCAAAATAAGCCCATCAAGCAGTTAAATACAGTATTGCTGTGTGCTCTGTAATAAAAAATACAGCCACAGCCTCACTCAGCCTGGACTGCAGGTTAACCTTTTTTTAAATCTCTACACATGGGGAGCCAGGGGAGGAGGAAGAAGACCTACCTTGTCCTCCTGGCCAGCTCAGCTCCGATCAATTCTCCACAGTAGTTTCCCTTGACCATCCAGCACTCTGACACAGGGGCGTACCTAGAGCATTTGGCACCCAGGGGGGATCCTATATCTGGCACCCCCACCCCCACTTTAAAATGTAAAAACACCCCATTGTGCCCCCTGCATACCTCTTCATCCTCCAATATCTCTTTGTCACTACTTTGTACCCGCTCTCCACAACTGGACCCCTTTACATTACGTGCCCCCTGCACCCCTTTACATTACACAACCCCCTGCACCACTGAACCCCTTTACATTGCACAGCACCCTGCACATATGGACCCCTTTACATTACACAAACCCCTGCACCCCTTGACCACTGCACATTACACAGCCCCCCAGCTCTGGACCCCCTGCACATTACCTCCCCCACAGCTCTGACTGGACCCCCTGCACATTATCCCCCCCGCACACAGCTCTGACTGGACCCCCTTCACATTAACCCCCCCCCACACACACAGCTCTGACTGGACCCCCTGCACATTAACCCCCCCCCACACACACACACAGCTCTGACTGGACCCCTGCACAATAACCCCCCCACACACACACAGCTCTGACTGGACCCCCTGCACATTAACACCCCCACACACACACACACAGCTCTGACTGAACCCCCTGCACATTAACCCCCCCACACAGCTCTGACTGGACCCCCTGCACATTAACCCCCCCAAACAGGTCTGACTGGACCCCCTGCACATTAACCCCCCCCACACACACACACAGCTCTGACTGGACCCCCAGCATATTAACCCCCCCCACACACAGCTCTGTCTGGACCCCCAGCATATTAACACCCCCCACACACACACACAGCTCTGACTGGACCCCTGCACATTAACACCCCCCCACACACACACAGCTCTGACTGGACCCCCTGCACATTAAACCCCCCACACACACACAGCTCTGACTGGACCCCCAGCATATTAACACCCCCCCACACACACACACACACAGCTCTGACTGGACCCCCAGCATATTAAAAACCCCCCACACACACAGCTCTGACTGGACCCCTGCACATTAACACCCCCCACCCCCCCACACACACAGCTCTGACTGGACCCCCAGCATATTAAAACCCCCCCACACACACAGCTCTGACTGGACCCCTGCACATTAACACCCCCCACCCCCCCACACACACAGCTCTGACTGGACCCCCAGCATATTAACACCCCCCACACAGCTCTTGCTGGACCCCCTGCACGTTGCATAGCTCTGTCAGTTCTTACCTTAATCTGCACTTTCATTTTAAGAAGACAATGATTGGTTGCTAGGACCACCCAGCAACCAATCACCTGCTACTCCCGCATTTCCTGTTCTATGCCTCACTGACTTTGTCAGTGTTCTCTCGCTCTCCCTCTCCTGCTGTACAAGAGAGCGAGAGACTGATTTTTTTTCTCCTGCTCCGGCATCTGATTAATCATGTCACCCGAGTAGGGGTACAGTCCGCACCCGGCTCGGGCCCCCCGATTTGCGGGCAGCGTGCAGACTTAAGGGGCAGCTCTGATTTGGGCCCCAAACAGTGACAGGGCCCTGGGCAGCTGCCCCCTTTTGCCCTGCGGTAAAGACGGCCCTGACCCTGAGCCTGGGTGAGAGAGGATGAGGAGGATGAGGACGGCTTGGTCATCCACTATACCAAGTCTTGGGCATGTTGCGGCTCAACATGGCCAGCTGCTGAAAAGAAGGACAAGTGTGTCCCACGGCCACGTGCTGATGAGGATGCACCGTATCCACGACCAGCAGCACTGTTGCCTCTAGACACAGAGCCTGCTTGCCCTCTTTTATTGCCTCGTGACTGTCTGCCTCTCCTTGTTTGCCTTCCAGACATACTAATGGCCTGCAGTGAGATGTAGCTGCACAAAGGTGGGATGTATATATACATATATATATATATATATATATATATATATATATATATACTGATAATGCAGCTATCAGAATCAACTGCCTGCTGTGGTATTAGTATGGGGAAAGTAGCAATTGTCTTCAGTTAGTTTTAGGTGAAAACTGTGCAGATAGGGACACAGTACACTAACGGAAAATACTTGCAGCTCTCTGCCTGTGGTTTAATTATGAGAACACCACTATTAGTCATTAACTGTATTCAGGTAAGCTTTAGGTGAACGCTATGCAAAGCACACAGTACACTAAGTGAAACACTGACTGTCTGCAGCTAGCACAATCACCTGCCTGCATGTCATAGTATAAGAGAATAACAGGAACGGATCTAGCTAAACTCAATACAGTGTATAAATATATATACAACACCTAGGATGCATATATATCCTCTACACACTTTAACTGCAGCTAACTGACTCGCCTGCCTGCTCTATCTAACTCAATACAAATGACACTGTCTGTCTCTGTAATCTCTCATTAAACAACTCCAACACAATACACAAGGCCGCCAAGCCGGCGACCTTATATAGTGTGGGGCATGTAATAAACTCCCTGAGCCATAATTACCCAAAGCCACCCTGGCTTTGGCCAATTACGGCTCTCCGTTTTTTCTGCGTCGTGATTGGCCAAAGCATGCGGGTCATAGTGCATACTTGGCCAATCATCAGCCAGCAATGCACTGCGATGCCGCAGTGAATTATGGGCCGTGACACGAATTTGGCTCAAACAGCCCATAATGTTCGCAATTTGGCGAACAGCCAAACAGCCGATGTTCGAGTCGAACATGGGTTCGACTCGAACACGAAGCTCATCCCTACAGGAGAGTAGACTTGGATTAACATCAGGATCATGTATCTTGAGCTGCTACAAAACTCCAAACATGGTCATGACTGGGTGTCCATTATCTATACTCTATTGAATGATATAGACATGGTATAGCAGTGTGATTTGCTTGTTTGATATAGCTGCATCTTATATTAAAATTCCAGTTCCCGACTTCCACTTTAACCTCAGTTTAAAATCTTTAATTCATATTTTATTGTAGCTTATCTTATTCCTGACCTTCATCCTAATTTTGTAACTTTAGTAATGTTATTCATAATGGCTGTACAGTAAACCTGATCACTCCCACCCTTCCCCCTAGAGTAATAGAGTCACACTGCACTACTCTGGTGTCTGTATGTACTGTCACTACAGCGCGTGCAGTGTCACTATGGTGACATTGTACTGCTGTGGCTGTGATCATGTATAATGTACAGCTGCTCTGATATTACTGTATTTACCATACAAGTCACAGTGGGGGAGATTTACTAAAACAGGAGCACTCAGAGACTAGTGCAGCTGTGCATGGTAGCCAATCAGCTTGCAATTACTGCTTGTTCAATTAAGCTTTGACAATAAAACCTGGAAGCTGATGGATTTCTATGCAGAGCTGCACCAGATTTTGCACATTTTAGTTTTCGTAAATCGACCCCAGTGTCCCTAGTTACCGCTGCACCAGTCACATTGTCCTGATCACTGACACTTCAGTCATAGTGTCACAGTAAGGGCTTGTTCACATGTGCAATGCTCTCTAAAGTGCCTTCCTTCCAGCTTGGATGGCTCTTCAGAGATCATTTGACAGGGGGTGAGGAGACGTTGTATGTAACCCCTTAGACCCGGCGCAAACATTTCATGTCACAGCTGCAAACAAAGCACCATAGACATGATATATGTACACCCCCAGCTGCTGCCTCTGCAGCTAAAGGGGTAGTGGTTGAGGGGCAGTAAAACCACAAGGTTTTACTACCCCCCACCTCACGTGCAAATGAGCCCTAATGGTGCAGGAAGTCACACGGTTTCTGATCAACACCACACCAGTGTTGCCAGACCAGTGTAGCTAGAATCATCATTCCTGATTGGCAACACAACCAAACCAGTGCAGCCTACAACAGTTTTCCTGATCATCGCCACACCAGTCCCAATGTCATCAGACCAGTGTATGCCAGCAACAGTGTCCCTTATCCCTGCCACGTCAGTTGCTGTGTCACCAGACCAGTGTAAGCCAGCAATGGTGTCCTTGATTGTCCCACACGAGTCCCAGTGTCACCAGACCAGTGTAAGTCAGCAACAGTGTTCTTGATATCTGCCACACTAGCGCCCAGTGTCACCAGACCAGTGTAAGCCAGTAACAATGTTCCTGATCACCCCTACACAAATCCCAGTGTCACCAGGTCAGTGCAGTCAGCAACAGTGTTCCTGATCCCCGTCACACCAGTGTTGCCTCTGCCTGCCGCCTGTACTGGCCCTGGCCTGTTTATTTACTATGTTTCTACCTACTGCCTGACCAATCCTTTGTCTGTTTGCTGACCATGTCTCTGCCTGCCATTTGAACTGACCCATCTGCACGTCTAACTGACAACGTTCCTGCGAAACACCAGTCCCAGCCACCCTTCACAGACAACTGCACTCTGGGAACTGCATGAACTCTTTTGTACACTCTTTATTCACCCTCCTGTACTTTCAGGCCAGTGAACAAGGCATTCCAGGGGGCAAGCACCTACCAATAAGTCAGGATTCCTTGGCTTTTAGGAACAGGGACTGCTATAGGTGATGTTAAACTACAATATATTCCCTGACCTCCTGTATAGAGGTGACTATTACAGTACTGATGGGGAAATTGTATATTTTATATTTCCTTATTATTGTTGGCTCATATTGTTGGCTCACACTATCTAATAATGATTTCTAAACCTGGTTAAGGGGCTATACAAGACAAGGATAGTAACTTTAGTTGATTCATACCAAAGGAAAGTTACTGCAAACTGACCAAGTCCTAGAAGATCATATTGTTGCTTACAAAGGGAGTTTGCTTGGGGTTGTCCACTCCTTTCACACAAGTCTATATACTACAGTTTTCACTTGGAACATTCAGTCTCGTCTTCAGAGCTTGCAATCATGCATGTGTCTGTGATCACCTGTGTGCCACGCTGCATATGCAGATGGGACTCTGTTATCAGCCTGATAACTCCTGACAAATTCTTGGACACATCAGATAAAAGCAGCTTGAAATTTTTGTCAAGGGAGGTTGCTAAAATAGATTAGAAGGGAGCTGGCCCTGTTAAAAAAGACCTCTGAGAGTCTCTGCCTATGTGGAGAGGGGATGTGTGCCTTTCCTCCAATTAGAAATTTTAGCTATCTCGGCTGTATGCCCAGACATCACACTTTGTGTTGAACAGCAAGAGAACATTTCCTAACACAATCTGAACTTTCTAAACAGTATATAAATGTGAAGACAGCAGATATACATGTAAAACCTATGTAGGGAGATTTGGTTCATCTCTGTGTATAATCTTAGGCTTTTCACTTCACTGGGTGTATGGAGGGTTTACATCCACTTTAAGTATCCTTGTCATATTTTCTCATATTATCTGTTTCTGTCATTACTTTTAATAAATGTTATACTGATATGTGTAGCACATGGACCTTTTTCCTGCCTGGCTCACTTGCAAGTTAAGGCACACCATGCTATATGCCAGTACCCTCCTGTTTGAAGAGGTTAAGCGGTGTTCACAAATTTTGGGTCCTGCAGCGAGTTACCTCCTTCCACTGGTTCTCATCCCCAGTGTATGGGGACACTTCTATATTTCTCCCCCCCAAGAAGGCCAATGTCCAGAAACACTTTAACTCCAACAGAGAGTATATTTTCTATTTTGCTGCGTAGTAGACAAAGAAAGATGGATGACAGAAAGAATAGGTGTGAGGGAATAGGTCCAAGCACAACTAGTAACTTTGTCACCACTCGATCCCGAGTGGGTTTTGCTCACCCGGATAGTCCTCTCTCACAGTCCTAGCAGCTGGTGTGGAGCTCGAACAGTTCTGTCACCCTATCCCCTCCAGGGACGGGTTCAGGAAATCCTTTAACCTCTGTAGAATTTAGAGAACAGAACAATGCCAATGGGCACTCTACATGTGGCAGGCGCAGCACTATGAAGTGCCTTTATGCGCTGTGGCATTAGAAGAATTTGATTTCTCTGATCTTTTAGTCCACACAAGACTATCTGTTACTCTAATTCCTCTAGCGCCGTTCTATGGAAGCAGTAGGTTTAAAGAGCACACCAAACCTTTAAGATAACTTCTTTATTCACTTCAGCTTTTCTTCTTATATAACACTGACAATTTAGCAGCAGGAAGTCCATGTACAAACACGTGTTGAATAAAGTATAACAAATGTCAGTTCAACTGTTCAATCTTGTAATTCTACATAAAATGGTAGATATATTTCTCTCTTCAGTATCTGTACTTTCACTTTAAAATACTTTAGACACTTTATGATCTATCTGGGACTTGCTCTATAATGCTGTTTGCTCTGATGTTTGCTCTGAAACTTGGTTTGAATCTGGTTTGATTCCTGGTTTGATTGCTGGTTGGATTGTTTGCAAACCTGGTTTGGTGGAACTACAAGTGAACACATAACTTGTTTCAGTATACAGTTCTAATCACATTATTTACAATAGGAACTTATATAACTGTATTAAATACCTATTTTGGCCACTTGCTTCCATAAAACTGGACTCTGGATGGATCTGAACTGTTCAGCTCCACACTCTGATGTAAAATGAAATTCTAGACATGTGATATGAGATTTCCTAGACAGAACATGAGTGAAATGCAGGCTATGATTGGCCAGAGACATTTGCTCAGTGAGATTGGTTGTGATTGGCTAAAACTCCTGATGAGTCACAAAAGCTTAACTCTATGCTTTCTGGTTGCAATTCTGCTGTGTTATTAAGCTTACTTTTCTGCATAGTATATAATAATCTTAAAGGCATATTTTTTATTTTGCTTCTGTGAACACAATATACAACTGTTATATGACATCCATATATAAAGTCACAGTAAATAACTCTGCTGTTATTTCTCACAAATGAGCATATGCACTGTATTAACATTATTAGCAGGTCTAGCTATATATGCATGTAAGCCACATTAGCAACCTAGGACAGGTCTTAGCTGGCCAGCTACACTCCCACCAAATTACCTATAATTCTATGTTCCCTATAGTAGGATTTGAACATGAATTTGGGGAATTTTCCATCAGGTTCTCAACTTCCAAGTGTCTTTTATCACTCTCAAGTAGAACAACTAACTTCTGTATAGGACGTTCCAACCTGAGTGGAATAGTGAGACGTTTTCCCTTTTTGTCAAGTTTTGAGTCTCCTATTTGCAACAACGCTCTTCTTTCTAGTCTGTCTTTATCCTTTTGAACTTCTAGAACTTTGGCCAATTTCCATTGACTTCTAGGTAAATCTTCTTCTTTCACTAATACTATGTCACCAACTTGTACATTTCTTCTGGGTGTTTGCCATTTACTTCTTAACGTAAGATTGGCTAAGTACTCTTTCTTCCATCTATTCCAAAACTGTTCTGATAGATATTGGACTCTTCGCCATCTCTTTCTGGCATATAAATCCTCTTTGGTAAACTTGCCAGGTGGTGGTTGTATGTAGGGATGAGCTTCGTGTTCGAGTCGAACATACGTTCGACTCGAACATCGGCTGTTCGATCGTTCGACGAAGATCGAACGATTTGGGCCGTTCGCGCCAAATTCGAGTGACGCGAACGGCCCACAATGCACTACGCCATCGCAGTGTCATCCAGGCGCTGTGATTGGCCAAGCATGCACTGTGACCCCGCATGCTTGGCCAATCACAGCGCCGGCAGCGAGGAGAGCAATGATTGGCCACAGGCAGGATGCCTGTGGCCAATTATTGCTGAGGGTGTTTAGTACACGCCCCACACTATAAAAGGCCGCCAGCACGGCGGCCTAGTGTAGTGTGTTCCGGAGCAGGGATAGAGCAGCATAGGCAGGGACAGTGACTTTTATTTCTTTCTTGCTTAACCTGGATTCCTTTAGTTTAGGGAAAGAGAAGGATAGGTAGGGAGAGTGTCAGTGTGTTTTGTGCTTGTGCTATATTGTGCTTAAAAAAAACATTTTTTCTAGGGACAGAAAACTGTAGGTTGGGAGAGTGTGTCAGTTTCTTTCACTGTCAAAGTCCTTGTTTCCAGGGACCTGGAAGGACAGTGAGTGAATTCTCCTTGTGCTAAATTGTGCTTAAAAAAACATTTTTTCTAGGGACAGAAAACTGTAGGTAGGGAGAGTGTGTCAGTTTCTTTCACTGTCAAAGTCCTTGTTTCCAGGGACCTGGAAGGACAGTGAGTGAATTCTCCTTGTGCTAAATTGTGCTTAAAAAAAACATTTTTTCTAGGGACAGAAAACTGTAGGTAGGGAGAGTGTGTCAGTTTCTTTCACTGTCAAAGTCCTTGTTTCCAGGGACCTGGAAGGACAGTGAGTGAATTCTCCTTGTGCTAAATTGTGCTTAAAAAAAACATTTTTTCTAGGGACAGAAAACTGTAGGTAGGGAGAGTGTGTCAGTTTCTTTCACTGTCAAAGTCCTTGTTTCCAGGGACCTGGAAGGACAGTGAGTGAATTCTCCTTGTGCTAAATTGTGCTTAAAAAAAACATTTTTTCTAGGGACAGAAAACTGTAGGTAGGGAGAGTGTGTCAGTTTCTTTCACTGTCAAAGTCCTTGTTTCCAGGGACCTGGAAGGACAGTGAGTGAATTCTCCTTGTGCTAAATTGTGCTTAAAAAAAACATTTTTTCTAGGGACAGAAAACTGTAGGTAGGGAGAGTGTGTCAGTTTCTTTCACTGTCAAAGTCCTTGTTTCCAGGGACCTGGAAGGACAGTGAGTGAATTCTCCTTGTGCTAAATTGTGCTTAAAAAAAACATTTTTTCTAGGGACAGAAAACTGTAGGTAGGGAGAGTGTGTCAGTTTCTTTCACTGTCAAAGTCCTTGTTTCCAGGGACCTGGAAGGACAGTGAGTGAATTCTCCTTGTGCTAAATTGTGCTTAAAAAAAACATTTTTTCTAGGGACAGAAAACTGTAGGTAGGGAGAGTGTGTCAGTTTCTTTCACTGTCAAAGTCCTTGTTTCCAGGGACCTGGAAGGACAGTGAGTGAATTCTCCTTGTGCTAAATTGTGCTTAAAAAAAACATTTTTTCTAGGGACAGAAAACTGTAGGTAGGGAGAGTGTGTCAGTTTCTTTCACTGTCAAAGTCCTTGTTTCCAGGGACCTGGAAGGACAGTGAGTGAATTCTCCTTGTGCTAAATTGTGCTAAAAAAAAACATTTTTTCTAGGGACAGAAAACTGTAGGTAGGGAGAGTGTGTCAGTTTCTTTCACTGTCAAAGTCCTTGTTTCCAGGGACCTGGAAGGACAGTGAGTGAATTCTCCTTGTGCTAAATTGTGCTTAAAAAAAAACATTTTTTCTAGGGACAGAAAACTGTAGGTAGGGAGAGTGTGTCAGTTTCTTTCACTGTCAAAGTCCTTGTTTCCAGGGACCTGGAAGGACAGTGAGTGAATTCTCCTTGTGCTAAATTGTGCTTAAAAAAAACATTTTTTCTAGGGACAGAAAACTGTAGGTAGGGAGAGTGTGTCAGTTTCTTTCACTGTCAAAGTCCTTGTTTCCAGGGACCTGGAAGGACAGTGAGTGAATTCTCCTTGTGCTAAATTGTGCTTAAAAAAAACATTTTTTCTAGGGACAGAAAACTGTAGGTAGGGAGAGTGTGTCAGTTTCTTTCACTGTCAAAGTCCTTGTTTCCAGGGACCTGGAAGGACAGTGAGTGAATTCTCCTTGTGCTAAATTGTGCTTAAAAAAAACATTTTTTCTAGGGACAGAAAACTGTAGGTAGGGAGAGTGTGTCAGTTTCTTTCACTGTCAAAGTCCTTGTTTCCAGGGACCTGGAAGGACAGTGAGTGAATTCTCCTTGTGCTAAATTGTGCTTAAAAAAAAACATTTTTTCTAGGGACAGAAAACTGTAGGTAGGGAGAGTGTGTCAGTTTCTTTCACTGTCAAAGTCCTTGTTTCCAGGGACCTGGAAGGACAGTGAGTGAATTCTCCTTGTGCTAAATTGTGCTTAAAAAAAACATTTTTTCTAGGGACAGAAAACTGTAGGTAGGGAGAGTGTGTCAGTTTCTTTCACTGTCAAAGTCCTTGTTTCCAGGGACCTGGAAGGACAGTGAGTGAATTCTCCTTGTGCTAAATTGTGCTTAAAAAAAAACATTTTTTCTAGGGACAGAAAACTGTAGGTAGGGAGAGTGTGTCAGTTTCTTTCACTGTCAAAGTCCTTGTTTCCAGGGACCTGGAAGGACAGTGAGTGAATTCTCCTTGTGCTAAATTGTGCTTAAAAAAAACATTTTTTCTAGGGACAGAAAACTGTAGGTAGGGAGAGTGTGTCAGTTTCTTTCACTGTCAAAGTCCTTGTTTCCAGGGACCTGGAAGGACAGTGAGTGAATTCTCCTTGTGCTAAATTGTGCTTAAAAAAAACATTTTTTCTAGGGACAGAAAACTGTAGGTAGGGAGAGTGTGTCAGTTTCTTTCACTGTCAAAGTCCTTGTTTCCAGGGACCTGGAAGGACAGTGAGTGAATTCTCCTTGTGCTAAATTGTGCTTAAAAAAAACATTTTTTCTAGGGACAGAAAACTGTAGGTAGGGAGAGTGTGTCAGTTTCTTTCACTGTCAAAGTCCTTGTTTCCAGGGACCTGGAAGGACAGTGAGTGAATTCTCCTTGTGCTAAATTGTGCTTAAAAAAAACATTTTTTCTAGGGACAGAAAACTGTAGGTAGGGAGAGTGTGTCAGTTTCTTTCACTGTCAAAGTCCTTGTTTCCAGGGACCTGGAAGGACAGTGAGTGAATTCTCCTTGTGCTAAATTGTGCTTAAAAAAAACATTTTTTCTAGGGACAGAAAACTGTAGGTAGGGAGAGTGTGTCAGTTTCTTTCACTGTCAAAGTCCTTGTTTCCAGGGACCTGGAAGGACAGTGAGTGAATTCTCCTTGTGCTAAATTGTGCTCAAAAAAAACATTTTTTCTAGGGACAGAAAACTGTAGGTAGGGAGAGTGTGTCAGTTTCTTTCACTGTCAAAGTCCTTGTTTCCAGGGACCTGGAAGGACAGTGAGTGAATTCTCCTTGTGCTAAATTGTGCTTAAAAAAAACATTTTTTCTAGGGACAGAAAACTGTAGGTAGGGAGAGTGTGTCAGTTTCTTTCACTGTCAAAGTCCTTGTTTCCAGGGACCTGGAAGGACAGTGAGTGAATTCTCCTTGTGCTAAATTGTGCTTAAAAAAAACATTTTTTCTAGGGACAGAAAACTGTAGGTAGGGAGAGTGTGTCAGTTTCTTTCACTGTCAAAGTCCTTGTTTCCAGGGACCTGGAAGGACAGTGAGTGAATTCTCCTTGTGCTAAATTGTGCTCAAAAAAAACATTTTTTCTAGGGACAGAAAACTGTAGGTAGGGAGAGTGTGTCAGTTTCTTTCACTGTCAAATTCCTTGTTTCCAGGGACCTGGAAGGACAGTGAGTGAATTCTCCTTGTGCTAAATTGTGCTTAAAAAAAAACATTTTTTCTAGGGACAGAAAACTGTAGGTAGGGAGAGTGTGTCAGTTTCTTTCACTGTCAAAGTCCTTGTTTCCAGGGACCTGGAAGGACAGTGAGTGAATTCTCCTTGTGCTAAATTGTGCTTAAAAAAAACATTTTTTCTAGGGACAGAAAACTGTAGGTAGGGAGAGTGTGTCAGTTTCTTTCACTGTCAAAGTCCTTGTTTCCCTGGACCTGGAAGGACATTGAGTGAATTCTCCTTGTGCTAAATTGTGCTTAAAAAAAACATTTTTTCTAGGGACAGAAAACTGTAGGTAGGGAGAGTGTGTCAGTTTCTTTCACTGTCAAAGTCCTTGTTTCCAGGGACCTGGAAGGACAGTGAGTGAATTCTCCTTGTGCTAAATTGTGCTTAAAAAAAACATTTTTTCTAGGGACAGAAAACTGTAGGTAGGGAGAGTGTGTCAGTTTCTTTCACTGTCAAAGTCCTTGTTTCCAGGGACCTGGAAGGACAGTGAGTGAATTCTCCTTGTGCTAAATTGTGCTTAAAAAAAACATTTTTTCTAGGGACAGAAAACTGTAGGTAGGGAGAGTGTGTCAGTTTCTTTCACTGTCAAAGTCCTTGTTTCCAGGGACCTGGAAGGACAGTGAGTGAATTCTCCTTGTGCTAAATTGTGCTTAAAAAAAACATTTTTTCTAGGGACAGAAAACTGTAGGTAGGGAGAGTGTGTCAGTTTCTTTCACTGTCAAAGTCCTTGTTTCTAGGGACCTGGAAGGACAGTGAGTGAATTCTCCTTGTGCTAAATTGTGCTTAAAAAAAACATTTTTTCTAGGGACAGAAAACTGTAGGTAGGGAGAGTGTGTCAGTTTCTTTCACTGACAAAGTCCTTGTTTCCAGGGACCTGGAAGGACAGTGAGTGAATTCTCCTTGTGCTAAATTGTGCTTAAAAAAAAACATTTTTTCTAGGGACAGAAAACTGTAGGTAGGGAGAGTGTGTCAGTTTCTTTCACTGTCAAAGTCCTTGTTTCCAGGGACCTGGAAGGACAGTGAGTGAATTCTCCTTGTGCTAAATTGTGCTTAAAAAAAACATTTTTTCTAGGGACAGAAAACTGTAGGTAGGGAGAGTGTGTCAGTTTCTTTCACTGTCAAAGTCCTTGTTTCCAGGGACCTGGAAGGACAGTGAGTGAATTCTCCTTGTGCTAAATTGTGCTTAAAAAAAACATTTTTTCTAGGGACAGAAAACTGTAGGTAGGGAGAGTGTGTCAGTTTCTTTCACTGTCAAAGTCCTTGTTTCCAGGGACCTGGAAGGACAGTGAGTAAATTCTCCTTGTGCTAAATTGTGCTTAAAAAAAACATTTTTTCTAGGGACAGAAAACTGTAGGTAGGGAGAGTGTGTCAGTTTCTTTCACTGTCAAAGTCCTTGTTTCCAGGGACCTGGAAGGACAGTGAGTGAATTCTCCTTGTGCTAAATTGTGCTTAAAAAAAACATTTTTTCTAGGGACAGAAAACTGTAGGTAGGGAGAGTGTGTCAGTTTCTTTCACTGTCAAAGTCCTTGTTTCCAGGGACCTGGAAGGACAGTGAGTGAATTCTCCTTGTGCTAAATTGTGCTAAAAAAAAACATTTTTTCTAGGGACAGAAAACTGTAGGTAGGGAGAGTGTGTCAGTTTCTTTCACTGTCAAAGTCCTTGTTTCCAGGGACCTGGAAGGACAGTGAGTGAATTCTCCTTGTGCTAAATTGTGCTTAAAAAAAACATTTTTTCTAGGGACAGAAAACTGGAGGTAGGGAGAGTGTGTCAGTTTCTTTCACTGTCAAAGTCCTTGTTTCCAGGGACCTGGAAGGACAGTGAGTGAATTCTCCTTGTGCTAAATTGTGCTTAAAAAAAACATTTTTTCTAGGGACAGAAAACTGTAGGTAGGGAGAGTGTCAGTTTCTTTCACTGTCAAAGTCCTTGTTTCCAGGGACCTGGAAGGACAGTGAGTGAATTCTCCTTGTGCTAAATTGTGCTTAAAAAAAACATTTTTTCTAGGGACAGAAAACTGTAGGTAGGGAGAGTGTGTCAGTTTCTTTCACTGTCAAAGTCCTTGTTTCCAGGGACCTGGAAGGACAGTGAGTGAATTCTCCTTGTGCTAAATTGTGCTTAAAAAAAACATTTTTTCTAGGGACAGAAAACTGTAGGTAGGGAGAGTGTGTCAGTTTCTTTCACTGTCAAAGTCCTTGTTTCCAGGGACCTGGAAGGACAGTGAGTGAATTCTCCTTGTGCTAAATTGTGCTTAAAAAAAACATTTTTTCTAGGGACAGAAAACTGTAGGTAGGGAGAGTGTGTCAGTTTCTTTCACTGTCAAAGTCCTTGTTTCCAGGGACCTGGAAGGACAGTGAGTGAATTCTCCTTGTGCTAAATTGTGCTTAAAAAAAACATTTTTTCTAGGGACAGAAAACTGTAGGTAGGGAGAGTGTGTCAGTTTCTTTCACTGTCAAAGTCCTTGTTTCCAGGGACCTGGAAGGACAGTGAGTGAATTCTCCTTGTGCTAAATTGTGCTTAAAAAAAACATTTTTTCTAGGGACAGAAAACTGTAGGTAGGGAGAGTGTGTCAGTTTCTTTCACTGTCAAAGTCCTTGTTTCCAGGGACCTGGAAGGACAGTGAGTGAATTCTCCTTGTGCTAAATTGTGCTTAAAAAAAACATTTTTTCTAGGGACAGAAAACTGTAGGTAGGGAGAGTGTGTCAGTTTCTTTCACTGTCAAAGTCCTTGTTTCCAGGGACCTGGAAGGACAGTGAGTGAATTCTCCTTGTGCTAAATTGTGCTTAAAAAAAACATTTTTTCTAGGGACAGAAAACTGTAGGTAGGGAGAGTGTGTCAGTTTCTTTCACTGTCAAAGTCCTTGTTTCCAGGGACCTGGAAGGACAGTGAGTGAATTCTCCTTGTGCTAAATTGTGCTTAAAAAAAACTTTTTCTAGGGACAGAAAACTGTAGGTAGGGAGAGTGTGTCAGTTTCTTTCACTGTCAAAGTCCTTGTTTCCAGGGACCTGGAAGGACAGTGATTGAATTCTCCTTGTGCTAAATTGTGCTTAAAAAAAACATTTTTTCTAGGGACAGAAAACTGTAGGTAGGGAGAGTGTGTCAGTTTCTTTCACTGTCAAAGTCCTTGTTTCCAGGGACCTGGAAGGACAGTGAGTGAATTCTCCTTGTGCTAAATTGTGCTTAAAAAAAACATTTTTTCTAGGGACAGAAAACTGTAGGTAGGGAGAGTGTGTCAGTTTCTTTCACTGTCAAAGTCCTTGTTTCCAGGGACCTGGAAGGACAGTGAGTGAATTCTCCTTGTGCTAAATTGTGCTTAAAAAAAACATTTTTTCTAGGGACAGAAAACTGTAGGTAGGGAGAGTGTGTCAGTTTCTTTCACTGTCAAAGTCCTTGTTTCAAGGGACAGAGAAGGACACCTGAAGGTAGCCCTTATTGCTTTTTTCCCATCTCCCTGCAGGCCATCTATTAGAATGTCTGGAAGGCAAACAAGGAGAGGCAGACAGTCAGGAGGCAATAAAAGAGGGCAAGCAGGCTCTGTGTCTGGGGGCAACAGTGCTGGTCGTGGACGCGGTGCATTGTCATCAGCACATGGCCATGGGACACGCTTGTCCTTCTTTTCGGCAGCTGGACATGTTGAGCCACATCATGCCGAAGACTTGGTAGAGTGGATGACCAAGCCCTCCTCCTCCTCCTCATCCTCTCTCACCCAGGCTCAGGGTACTGGAAAAGCAGCTGCCAAAGCGTCCTCTTCCCTGGTATCAATGTCAGACTCATCATCAGTCACTCCTTCCCTAGACCCACCATGTCCTCCTCCTGAGGAGTCCCCCGAACTGTTTCAGCACAGTGTTGGGTACATGCTCCAGGAGGATGCCCAGCGTTTCGAAGGGTCTGATGATGAAACCCAGCTAGAGGAAGGCAGTAGCGTGAGAGCAGACAGAGGGGATGCTCAAGAAGGACACCAATCTGGCAGTCATGTTCCAGCAGCTGCAGCATACTGCCAGATTGGCTCCAGTGATGAGGAGGGAGGTGATGATGAGGTCACTGACTCCACGTGGGTGCCTAATAGGAGAGAGGAGGAGGAGGAGGATGAGGAGGAGGCACATCTCCAACGAGGCAGGATGCCCTTTGGTGGCCAGCGTAAGGGCAGTACACCGACGGAATCACACCGCAGAGCTCCGCCTGTGCAGGGCGCTGCCTCTGCCCGTCATTCAAAAAGTTCTTTGGTGTGGGCCTTTTTTGAGGCTAGTGCATCAGATCGCACAGCTGCTGTTTGCAACATATGTCTCAAGCGTATATCGCGTGGCCAAAACATCAGCCGCTTGGGTACCACATGCCTGACCAGACATATGTTGACCTGCCATGCAGCTCGTTGGCAAGCCTACCTGAAAGACCCACACCAAAGAACAAAGCGGACCTCTCCTTGCACCGCATCAGCTGGGATCTCCAACCCCACTATAACTTCAGTCCTCTCTGAAACATGCACTGAGAGGAATGAAGGTGTAGAATTAGGTGTGTCACAGCCAAGTACTTGCGGCCACTCTGCTAGCAGTACACCGACGTCCGATTCTAGCAGGCAAATTTCCCTGCCCCAGCTGCTGGACCGTCGAAAGAAGTTCACTCCCAGCCATCCACATGCCCAGCGGTTGAATGCTAGCTTGGCTAAATTGCTATCGCTTCAACTGCTGCCTTTTCAGTTGGTAGACTTGGCCCCCTTCCGTGAGTTTGTGCAATGTGCGGTTCCTCAGTGGCAGGTTCCCAAACGCCACTTTTTCTCACGGAAGGCTATTCCGGCTCTCTACCGGCATGTGGAAGGCAATGTCTTGGCCTCGCTGGACAGGGCGGTCAGCGGTAAGGTGCATATTACCGCTGACTCATGGTCCAGCAGGCATGGACAGGGACGTTACCTTTCTTTCACGGCCCATTGGGTCACTCTTTTGGCAGCTGGGAAGGATGCAGGACAAGGTGCAGTAGTGTTGGAGGTTGTCCCACCGCCACGCCTCCAAAATGCTACTACTGGTTGTGACACACCTCTCTCCTCCACCCCCTCCTCTTCTTCTTCCTCCATGGCCTCTTCCTGTGGTTTGTCCTATGAACCAGCGGTGCTCCGTAGCCGTTCACGGGGCTACGCAAGTACGCAGGCAAAAAGATGCCATGCCGTGCTTGCGCTGGTGTGTTTGGGGGACAGAAGCCACACTGGGGCAGAGGTCCTGTCTGCTCTGCAGGGCCAGGCCGAGAGGTGGTTGACGCCACGCCAGCTTAAGCCAGGAATGGTGGTTTGCGACAATGGCACCAACCTCCTCTCCGCCCTCCGACAGGGACAACTGACCCATGTGCCCTGTGTGGCTCACGTCCTTAACCTGGTGGTGCAGCGGTTCTTGGGCAGGTACCCGGGCTTACAGGATGTCCTGAGGCAGGCCAGGAAAGTCTGTGTGCATTTCCGCAGATCTTATAATGCCAGTGCTCGCCTGGCTGAGCTGCAAAAGGAGTTGAACCTGCCCAAGAACCGCCTTATATGTGACATGCCCACCAGGTGGAACTCAACGTTGGCCATGCTGTAGCGGCTGCACACGCAGCAGAGGGCCATCAATGAGTACCTGTGCGACTACGGCACCAGG
The DNA here is from genome assembly GCA_029206835.1 of Rana muscosa. Classification (NCBI taxonomy): domain Eukaryota; kingdom Metazoa; phylum Chordata; class Amphibia; order Anura; family Ranidae; genus Rana; species Rana muscosa. The sequence goes on along the minus strand of CM055117.1, from coordinate 639,002,461 downwards.
ACAGGGTCAGGGGAGCTTGGTTTTTTTTCTCCACGCCAGTGGGGCATGATCAGGGATGCATGCACTGTCCTGGCACCATTTGAGGAGGCCACGAGGATGGTGAGCAGTGACAGTGCATGCATCAGTGACACTGTACCTCTTGTCCACCTGTTGGAGCACACGCTGCGTGGAATAATGGACAGGGCACTTGAGGCAGAACAGAGGCAGGAAGAGGAGGACTTCCTTGCCTCTCAAGGCCCCCTTTACCCAGACAGTGTTCCTTCTGTCCCACCCATCGCACAGGAAGAGGAGGAGGAGGAGGAGGAGGAGGAGGAGGAGGAGGATTGTGTCAGCATGGAGGTGGAGGCTGGCACTCAGCATCATCAGCAGCAGTCTTTTAGGGATGATTTACAGTCCCAAGAAACCAGTGGACTTGTACGTGGCTGGGAGGAGGTGGCTGCGGATCATGTCGTCCTTAGTGACCCAGAGGACTCCGGAGCGAATGCCTCAGCAAACCTACGCTGCATGGCCTCCCTGATCCTGCAAAGTCTGCGGAAGGATCCTCGTATTCTTCGGATCAAGGAGAGGGACCATTACTGGCTGGCCACTCTCCTTGATCCACGGTACAAGGGTAAGGTTGTGGACCTTATGTTACCGTCGCAGAGGGAGCAGAGGATGAGACAACTCCGGGAGGCCTTGCAGAAAGGTCTGTGCAACGCGTTCCCAGAGACTGGGAGGTTACAAACTCCTGGTCCTGGACAACGAGTTGCTGAGGCTTCGGCCAGTCAAAGAAGGAGCGGTGGGGAAGGTGGCCGTCTGACCGATGCGTTCAGACAATTCTTTAGTCCGCAGCCCCAAAGTATGATCGGTTCCAGCAACCATCGCCAGCGTCTGATAAACATGGTGCAGGAATATCTAGGGGCAAGGTCAGACTTGGACACCTTCCCCACCGAAAATCCTCTGGCTTACTGGGTCTTGAGGATGGATCACTGGCCAGAGCTTGCACAGTATGCAATTGAGCTACTTGCCTGTCCTGCATCCAGCGTTCTTTCGGAACGCACATTCAGTGCTGCTGGAGGATTTGTCACGGATCACAGGGTGCGCCTGTCCACCGACTCGGTTGATCGACTGACTTTCATCAAGATGAACCAGTCTTGGATCACCACCAGCTACCACACACCTGATGCTGATATAACAGACTAATTGATTTTAACATGTCACATCCCTTCAAGACTGATGCTGATGCTGAGTGCCTGTGCTGTTATGTTGACTGGCTATCCTCCTCCTCCGAGTCCTCAATGATACGATTGATGATGATAGCTTGGAAGATCATTTTTGTTTATGGGTGCCGCCACCAGTGGCTAAGGCCCAATTTTTCAGCCCCTGTTTTACAGGGGCGTGTAATTACAATTTTTTTAGCAATAATTTGCCATAGGGCTCATTGCTGTGCTCCAAGTACAGTATCTGTGAGGGGTTGGAGTGTTGTGGCACCAGTGCCTAAGGCCCAATTTTTCAGCCCCTGTTTAACAGGGGCGTGTCATTGCAATTTTTGAAGCAATACTTTGCAACAGGGCTCATTGCTGTGCTCCAAGTACAGTATCTGTGAGGGGTTGTAGTGTTGTGCCACCAGTGCCTAAGGCCCAATTTTTCAGCCCCTGTTCAACAGGGGCATGCAATTACAATTCTTGATCTAATAATTCACAGCAGGGTCCATTGCTGCACCCACCAAGAGTAACTCTGAGGGCTTACAGTCTTGTGGCAACGCCACCACCACCACCACCATGAAAGGCCCAATTTTTCAGCCCCTGTTCAAAAGGGGCATGTAATTACAATTCTTGATCTAATAATTCACAGCAGGGCCCATTGCTGCACCCACCAAGAGTAACTGTCAGGGCTTACAGTGTTGTGGCACCAGCACCACCATCAAAGCCCCAATTTTTACTACCACTGTTCAACAATTATATGTAATTAAAATTCCTGATATAATAGTTGACAGCAGGGCGTTCCAGCACCAACCAAGAGTAACTGAGTGCTTACAGTGTTGTGCCAACACCAACAACTAAGGGGCCTATTTCTGCAGAGTATATACGGCAGGTCCCTACTTTCAAACATCCAACTTACAAACGACTCCTACTTGCAAACGAAAGAAGACAACAGGAAGTGAGAGGAAATCTACCCCTAGAAAGGAAAATTCTCTCCTGTAAGAATAAATATGGGAGAAAGGGGTCTCATCTGTACTGATGCTTTATCAGCAATCCTTGTTTCAAGAAAAACACCACATTTCAAAAACAGTTGTCATTGGGACGGAAAGTGAGGTGAAATGTTCTGAACAGGGGCACAGACAGCAAAACAAATGTTACAGGGGTGATAACCCTTACCTATGTTTCCCAAAAAGTTTAAAAATAGATTTTTGGGCTGGAGCTACACTTCAACAATGTACCTGTTCAAAATTACAAACAGATTCTACATAAGAACAAACCTACAGTCCCTGTCTTGTATGCACCACCTGTATACGGCTGTTCAGAGTATATAGGGCCTTTTTTATTTTATGTGCGGGGTTCCCCTTAATATCCATACAAGACCCAAAGGGGCTGGTAATGGGCTGGGGTAGGGGGGGGGGTCATGGGGTAGCTATGCCATTTTTCTTAAAGAATTTCATCCATATTACCGGGACCAGACATTACATTAAAGCCGCAAGCAGTTTTAAATGGCTTTTTTTTCCTTTAGAAGTGTCATTTTGTGCAGGGACAGTTCTAAACACGGGAAACACGTGGCACTTCACAGGCATACTTTAGACACCCCCCAGGTACGATATTTAAAGGAATATTTGACTTTTTTTTTTTTCACTTTATGCATCATTAAAATGACTGCTCCCGAAAAACGACCGTTTTTAAAACTTCTTTTTGCATTGATACATGTCCCCTGGTGCAGAACCCGGGTTCCCAAACCCTATTTATGACAATAACATGCATAATAGTTGTTATAATTAGCACTTTAGAATTCGAACGTTCGCATCCATTGTATTTAATAGGGTTCTAATGTTCGTTCGAACTTTCGGTCCGTTCGCGGGTTCTGGTGCGAACCGAACCCGGGGGTGTTCGGCTCATCACTAGTTGTATGTAATCAGACTTAAGGTGAAGTAGATGGTTGGGAGTTAAAGGTTCCAAACTTGTTGGATCATTGATGTTGTCAACTGTAAGTGGACGACTGTTAACAATAGACATTACTTCATAGAATAGGGTCCTAAGTGAAGCATCATCTATTCTTCTGGAGCTCTTTCTCAACACTGAACTTAACACATTTCTTACAGTTCTGATTTGTCTTTCCCAAACTCCTCCTGTGTGGCTTGCATGTGGAGCATTCATATGAAAATCACATTGATTTTTTGACAAATACTGAGTTACTTTTTCTTTATCGATCTCTTTTAGAGCTTTCTTCAATTCATTCTTTTCTCCAACAAAATTAGATCCTTGGTCAGATCTAAGCTCTCTGACAGTGCCTCTAATGGCTATGAAACATCTCAAGGCATTAATGAATGCGTCAGTTGACATGTCTTCTAACATTTCCAGATGAATTGCTCTGGAGCTTAGACATGTAAATATTAGTCCATATCTCTTGTACTCCTTGCGGTTCTGCTTGGTGATGAATGGGCCAAAACAATCCATTCCACTATAAAGAAATGGTGGTGATGGGTTTACACAATCTGCCGGTAAATCTGCCATTCTTTGTTCTTCGGTAGGTCTACGTGCCTTTCTACAGGTTACGCATTTACTTATATACTTTGCTATAACTTTGCTTCCTTTTACTATCCAGTAACCACCTTCTCTCAAACAGTTCTGGGTAAAGCTTCTTCCTTGATGCAAGGATTTGTTGTGGTAGTGATCAATAATCAATCTTGTGAAGGTAGAATTTTTGGGTAAAATTGCTGGATGCTTAGCTCTGCTGGGTAACGATGCATTTTCCAGTCTCCCTCCCACCTTCAGTATACCATCCTGTAGAACAAGATTAAGCTTGTACAATGGGTGTTTGTTGGGAAGCCTTTTAGGTTCTTGACCAAGTCTCTTCAACTCTTCACTATAGAATCTCTGTTGAATTAGTCTTATGACCGTTTCTTCAGCCTTCATTCTTTCCGCTACATTCAATGATTCCTTCTTTCTGATTCCCTTTGCCAAACGTTGAATTTGAGCTACTACGTTTATGACTGTATTCCATTTTGAACATCTGGCTAGTCTTTCAAGTATGCCATCTTGACACTTGGCGGCAGTGCTCAATGTTTGTACAACTTTTACTTCTGGATCACACATAGACAATTCTGTGTAACCTTCACTGGGTATGATTTCCTTTTCCCAGAGGAACTCTGGACCGGTGAACCAGTTTGAATTTTTCAATTCTGTTACATTCAGGCCTCTTGAAGCATGATCTGCAAAGTCAGATTCAAGGATCTTGATTACTTCCGCTGAACTTACAGCTGGTAACTATTGAACAGATATTCGATGACACAATCCTGTCACCTGTCTTGAGTTTGCAATCTGCTGTTTTCCTCCAACAACACCCCATCCTAGATCAGTTTGAACAGCGTAGGGTTCACCCTTTCCTCCTGTGATTACCCTTCGTGGTACCAAAGCTTCGGGACAATCATAACCTATCAACAGTCCAACACCAAACTCCTTCAGCGGGGACATTTCATGAGATATGACAGATAGGTGCTCCCATTTATTGGCTGTTTCACAGGTAGGTATGCGATCTCGATCTAGAGGTATATCGTCTTTCGTATAAGCTGGAGGTAGATCCAATGTGAGGTTTGAATGAAGTCCTCTAACTCTCAATCCTTTGACCCTTTGACTGTTCACTAATGTGTCTCTCCCCGTCATTGTGGTGAGTTTGAGCTTCACTGGTTCTGTAGCCACTTGTAATTTCTTGCAGATTTCTTGATCAATGAAGGTGACATCGCTTTGGGCATCCAGTAGTGCATAGGCATATACCTTCTTATTCTTCCTTTTAGGATTTGAAATGCACACTGGTACAACCATTGATGTGCTGTTGCTTTCCCTTATTCTGCAAGAGAATACCGATGCTTTCTTTTCTTCCTCAGCATCTTTAGCTATTGAGGATTTATCCTTTTTTGGATGTTCTTCATGTAGTGGTGTAGGATGGCGTCCTTTGCAAACGCTGCATGTGGCCCTTTTCTTACACTCCTTAGTAATATGGCCTTTCCTTAGGCACCAAAAACACAGTTGGCTAACAAGTACAAACTTTTTCTTTTCATTTGGAGATTTCTCCTTCAATTGTTGGCATTTGTGTATAGAGTGGTTCTCTCCACAGAACATACACTTAAAAGTAGTCTGAGGATTTGTCGGTTCTGTCTCTCTACTGATCCCAGTAGTAACTTTGAACTTGCTCTCGTAGGTATCTATACCTTTCTCTGTTGTGTCGGTTGCAAAGCTAGTTGCTCTTGCACGTCTTATATCCCTCGCAGGCCTTTCTTCTAAGGACTTTAAGGCGTAAGATCCTGTTACTGGATTACATACTATTCGTGCTTCCTTATTAACAAACTCAGAGAACTTTTCAAAACTTGGGAAGTCCTTACTTAGATCTAACTGTTCAGTCACATAGCGATTCCATCTAGAAGCCACTTCTTCAGGTAGCTTAGCTAGCATCCTGTGGTTTTCTAGATAGTCGTTCAGTACTTCTAGTCCTTGTACATGTGGGATGGCATTGCTGCATGCTTGCAGGAAGTCACCATACTCTTGGAGTTTGAAATGTTCTTTAGGACCTATTTTAGGCCAGTTATTCAATTTCTCCATAAAGGCTCTTTGTACTAAGAAAGGATGACCATATCTTGCGTTTAACTTTTCCCAAGCTTGCTTGTAGGCTTCTTCATCTGTTCTATAGAAGTTACCTTCAAGAGCTTTCTTCGCTTCTCCACCAACATATTTCTGAAGGTAGAATAACTTGTCAACTGGCCTGGAACAATGATGCTCAATGATCATTTCAAAACTTGCCTTCCACTTTATGAACTTCAGTATGTCTCCTGAAAACACAGTAGGTTCTGGAACGGGAAGTCTTGCTGGGACTGTTCTTTGTCCTTTTGCTGGGACTGTAGTCGCAACATTCTCCTGATCATTGCAGTGACATCTAGGAACAGAATTATCCTGTTTTATTTTCTCACTTAGTTCTGAATTGGGTGAGTCTCTCTCTTCGTCTTTCTGAGCAGGGATGGAAGGGCAATGACTTTTTTCTTCATTACATACTGGAGATTTCCTTCCATTCTCCTGGGCGTATGAAAGGAAGTAGGAGTCTGCATCTTCAGTTAGTACAGATTTGGACTTATGATTACTATTCATGTCCTCTTCGTGTACTCTTAGTCTGGCTTCTATAATCTTGACTTCCTTCAGCCTTTACATTTCTGCTACTCGTAGACGCTGCACCTCGATTGCAGATTCCATCTCAATTTCTGCTCTCTTGACAGCAAGTTGTTCGACAAGTTCCTTTCTTTTGGCTATTAAAGTACTTGAGGACTCTGATATGTTACTGGCACTTCTGCTAGTGGAAGAAGTCCTACTTGTGATTGTGGTTCCTCCTAAGGACATAGCATAGTCTCTCATAAAAAGCTCATTCATTCTCTTTCTTGCCTTACCTTCATCATAGTTAGCTTCAGATGATAGTTCTCTCATGAGCTTTACTAAACCTTTAGTGACTGCAGTACATGTGTCCATGTTCCTTACAATATCCTGGGGAGGTGTTGTAGAAGACCGCAGGTTGACATATGCTGCCATAAGCTCTGCTTCAGATTCTCTTATCGTCTCTATCATATCACTCAAGTTTCCTTTTATACTTTCTTGCTTTAGCTTTCAACGAACATCTTTAATGTAGGATTTCCACTTATCATACATTCTGGTGAACATTTTTCCTTTCAATACTGCTTCTTGCTCCAAATTTTCCAGCATCTTTAGGGCCGGTTTTCTGATACGTTCTGAACGTCTTAGTTCATCTGTTTGGGATATATTTGTTGAGGGCAAGACTAATGCTGCATCAGACTCTTCTACCTTAGACAGGTTCACTTGCTCTTCACATTCTATCTTATCTATCTTTGTATCCTCAAACAGTGGCATAGAAATACTAGGCTTAGACATTTTACTTTAAGTGATATAACAATTAATACGAATATTAAGAAGACTTTCACTTTAAATGCAATAGCAATAGGTGCAGGCAGTAAAAATGACTTTCACTTTAAATACTTTAGAGTTCGTGTACTACAACTGTCCCTTGTTCTTTACTTACAGTCCTTTTACTCCTGAACATGAAAATTTCTCTTTCTTGTCAAGCCTATGTGCAATGATAGTAATAAAGGAAAGTTCTGACCTTATTCTGAAGAGCAGGATACTGTGATCTGTAGGTTGCTGGAACAAATAGTCTTAAAGGAGACTTGTCTTTTTTGATCTGATGCTGTACTCTGACTTGCGATGCTTTGCGCCGACGTGCGATGCTTTGCGCTGATGTGCGATACTTTGCGCTGACTTGCGATGCTTTTCGCTGACGTGCGATGCTTTGTGCTGCAGGCTTTGGGCCTAGTGGCGAGGAAATAGCTGGCTGCAGTACGTGGCCTCTTTGTGGGTAGCGGTGCAGGCACTCTAACTCTGGACTTTGGCCTCCCACCATGCGTCTTTTTCTCTCTCTAGGGATTGCAGGAGGGTTGGCGCTCTCTCTGTGACTATCTTGCCTTTGCCATTCTGCCACTTTAAGAGTCGGCTGCAGTTTGACTAAAACACATGTCCTATGGCCTCTATGGTAGCTCCGCTGCTCAAATGCGCTCTTTACTGTGCAAGTTGAGGAGCACTATCGCTTCACCCTCAATGGGCTAATAGTTCCACTTTGGGCTAATAGTTCCACTTTGGGCTAATAGTTCCACTTTGGGCTAATAGTTCCACTGTGGCAGGCGCAGCACTATGAAGTGCCTTTATGCGCTGTGGCATTAGAAGAATTTGATTTCTCTGATCTTTTAGTCCACACAAGACTATCTGTTACTCTAATTCCTCTAGCGCTGTTCTATGGAAGCAGTAGGTTTAAAGAGCACACCAAACCTTTAAGATAACTTCTTTATTCACTTCAGCTTTTCTTCTTATATAACACTGACAATTTAGCAGCAGGAAGTCCATGTACAAACACGTGTTGAATAAAGTATAACAAATGTCGGTTCAACTGTTCAATCTTGTAATTCTACATAAAATGGTAGATATATTTCTCTCTTCAGTATCTGTACTTTCACTTTAAAATACTTTAGACACTTTATGATCTATCTGGGACTTGCTCTATAATGCTGTTTGCTCTGATGTTTGCTCTGAAACTTGGTTTGAATCTGGTTTGATTCCTGGTTTGATTGCTGGTTTGATTGTTTGCAAACCTGGTTTGGTGGAACTACAAGTGAACACATAACTTGTTTCAGTATACAGTTCTAATCACATTATTTACAATAGGAACTTATATAACTGTATTAAATACCTATTTTGGCCACTTGCTTCCATAAAACTGGACTCTGGATGGATCTGAACTGTTCAGCTCCACACTCTGATGTAAAAATGAAATTCTAGACATGTGATATGAGATTTCCTAGACAGAACATGAGTGAAATGCTGGCTATGATTGGCCAGAGACATTTGCTCAGTGAGATTGGTTGTGATTGGCTAAAACTCCTGATGAGTCACAAAAGCTTAACTCTATGCTTTCTGGTTGCAATTCTGCTGTGTTATTAAGCTTAATTTTCTGCATAGTATATAATAATCTTAAAGGCATATTTTTTCTTTTGCTTCTGTGAACACAATATACAACTGTTATATGACATCCATATATAAAGTCACAGTAAATAACTCTGCTGTTATTTCTCACAAATGAGCATATGCACTGTATTAACATTATTAGCAGGTCTAGCTATATATGCATGTAAGCCACATTAGCAGCCTAGGACAGGTCTTAGCTGGCCAGCTACACTACAGGTTAGCTTTGCGGAGTAAGGAATCCTTCCCTCTGACAGGTCACCAGGCCTCTCCCGAGACATTGATCTTTCATCACTCATCTCCTCTGTGGGACCGATCCTTCCCTGGCTTCCTCTCGGTCAGAGCGGGTATCCTCACCTGGGCACCCTGGGACTCCAATGGGCGAATTGTAGACCCAGTTAAAGGTACTGGGCCTACCTGGAACGTTGCAGCCTCAGGCCAAGGTGCCCGAGACTCCTCGGCCAGTCAACGCACCCCCGAGGGTCACACCCCTCTGGCTCCTCTCCAACTCCCCAACTCCTAAAAGATGGCGTCTGCCCCTTATGTACCCTCTCCTGGCATGCATAGCAGGCCGACCACGCCCATTGCACCGCTGCTGAGAGAGGACACCCCAAGGCGCAGCAATGTCACCCATGGTTCAACCCTGACCTGATATGGCAGTGCCACCTACAGGCCACAGGGAACCATACACCAGGCAGCATCACATAGTCAGAAGCAAATACCTAGCAATCAAAGCGGTCCGAGCCTGGCTACCAGCTCAGACCAACCCCTAAATTTAGGTGCATAGCACCCCTGAAAAGTAAAGGGGCGCTACATATGTATTTGTGTGATCGCTCTTTGCGCATATGGAATACAACCACAAAAAAAGTAAACTGTTATGTGACCGTAATACAATTACATAGGTTTTAAAACAATTGGTTGATTTGCGTGATACAAAAGATACAATGTTTGGTACATTTAAAGGTGTTTATTTTCAAATTTTCATGAGCTTGTAGATGACAATGTTTGGTACATAATCAGTCCAAACAAGAAAAACTCTTATGCCGCGTGCACACGACCGTTTTTAATGTCATTAAAAAAAACTAATTTTTTCTCAACGTGATTCTTCTCAAGCCTGCTTTGCCTACACACTATCATCCAAAAAAATGCTTGCGCAATACGCGGTGACGTACGAAATGTACGACGGCACTATAAAGGGGAAGTTCCATTCGGATGGCGCCACCCTTTGGGCTGCTTTTGCTGATCCTCGTGTAAGTAAAGTTTGGTGAGAGACGATTTGCACTTTTCAGCCATGTGCTCTTAAGTCTGTTACAGCGTGACAAATGTGCTATCTCCATTACGAACGCTAGTTTTACCAGAACGAGCGCTTCCGTCTCATCACTTGCTTCTGAGCATGTGCGTTTTTTTCACGTCGTTAAAGCCTACACACGGCCATTTTTCATTACGAGAAAAACGACGAGAAAAATTAGAGCATGTTCCAAATTTTTAATGCCCATTTTTCACGTCGTGAAAAAAGCTCTGGAGCCCACACACGGTCGTTTTTAATGACCAAATAAAAAAATGGCATTTTTCTCGTCATGAAAAACGGTCGTGTGTACGCGGCATTACATGTTGTTTATTTGGAAGGCGTAGCAGAATGTGTTTTGGTTTGTAATTCTAAGTATGCCTATGGTGTGTTAGAAATATCCTATTAATTGACAACTTTGTGTAAAAAAAAATACATTTTCATTTTCAGTCCGCATTTTCCAAAAACTTGTGGAAAAAAAAAAAAAATAAGGCCCCTTTCACACGGACGGATAGAATGGTGCTTTTAGCTGCGGATTTTCTAGTTTTCTACCGCAGCTAAAAGCACACAATGCTTTCCTATGGCCCCATTCACACACAGCGTTTAGCTGCGATTTTGTTACATGCGGTTCGGTGCGAATAGAAAAAATAGAATTGAATGCGTCCAGGTGCGATGTAGCGCAGCTATCTGCACATAACTGCAGGTAATCGCAGTGCACTGTGTCAGCTGCGGATAGCAGCGTGAACAAAAGAAAAAAACAACAGGAAGCACATCAAAATAAAAATGGTTGCTATGGGGATGACAATAATGGCCAAACGCAGCTAAACGCAGCCGCACGTAAACGCAGCTAAAAGCAGTGTACAAATGCAGCTGATCGCTGTGCCTGGGGTCTTGAATTTCAAAAGAAAGAAACATGCTTTTAACTGCGGCAGAACAGCCGCCCGTGTGAAAGGGGCCTAATGCCGCGTACACACGATCATTTTTCCCGTCGGGAAAAATGAAATTTTTTCCTTTGGACGAGAAAAACGATCGTCTGTGGGCTTTTTGCCGTTTTTCCCGACGGGAAAAACGGCATTAATCACGATGAGAAAAATTAGAACATGTTCTAATTTTTCTCATCGTTTTTTCCATCATTTTTTTCCGCGGCAGTTTTCCCATAGGGAGACACTGCCGCGGAGCCCACAGACGGTCGTTTTTCTCGACAAAGAAAAAAATGACGGGAAAAACGGTCGTGTGTGGGGGAAAATGCCGTTCCCTCGTTTTTCATTTTATTTCATGTCGTGATTCACGGTGGTGTTTTCACCGCCGTGAATCACGATCGTGTGTACGCGGCATAAGTCTTCAAAAGACTTACCATGCCTCTTAAAAATACCTTGGGGTTTTTGTTTTCCCAGTTGTGGTCATTTTGTGTGTGTATTTCCACTGTCCTGATGACCCAGGGCCTCCAAAAATGCCCTGGAATGCCTAAATGTGCACCTTGGATTTTGAACCCCCCTATGTGGCTAAGCTGTGAAAAAGTCTCACCCATGTGGTATCTCCATACTTGGGAGGAGTAAAAACAAAGTGTACTAGTTCAAGAACAGAGATAATGTATATATAGCCTTGTCATTGACAGAAAGTATTTTTACCATATATAAATGCTGTTTAAATGTAATTGTTGCTATATGAATAAATTGCAGAATTTTCATACTTACTTACTTCATTAAAGTGTAAGAAGGAATACAAATCTGTGCGCACAATGACTTTTCAGCAATAAGTATTATTGAAACGGTCAACCTTTTTCCTCTAGCATTTAAAGCGATATTAAACCTAAAAGCAAACATTTATAATATTGCAGCTTACCAATTGTTAGATGTGATGGCTACATTAGTTGTCTTTGAGCTTTCTTTCTTTTATTTTCACCTGGTGATCTGGCCAGTAGGTCTGTTGTTTTTCAACTGAGCAAGCTGTCCTGTAGATGTAACCGTTAGAGGATTGAAGAAATCCATTCAACACTGACAGGGGTGCTTACAATGATCAGCTTTTATTTATCCAAGGGAAGTGGTTGCTGCAACTGCTTACAATGTATTAGCTGAAGTTTGGCTTTAATTTGTTAGTGTATTTAATGCTGCTAGTACTAGCACCCCCCTCCTCCCAGAATGACACTACTGCTATCCAAAGGTGTTTGTTGCTCCAAAGTAACAGAAGATACCTGCCATGATTTAACCTCCCTGGCGGTATGATTCTGTCTGGAATTATGTACCAAATGAGGTACAATTATTTTGCATGGAAATTTGGTGTTATGTATTGTAGGCCTGCGATTCTTAGTAATTACTTACCTAAACCTGACCAAACAAGACTCTAGTAAACATCCTGGGTATGATAAAGTTTGAAACACAAAATCATAAATTATAATATAATAAATAAATATAAATAATTATAACAAATAATAATGTAATTATAATAAAAATTATTCAATAATGTAATCAAATCAAAAACACTGAAATTTGCTCAGTTGCAGAATTGTCGCTGTCATTAGATTTAGTGTTTGATGACGAATTTCCCCACAAATCGCTATCGCTCAATTCTGCGAGTGATTCTAATTTATTATCACTGTTTTCTAGCTGGTCTAAAACCACTTTTGACATAAAGGGACACTTTTTGGTTGCTATGGACAATCTCCAGTTTCCAGGCAGAAAGAACAGTTTTTAAAAATAAAAGTGCATGCAGGACACTGGACAGACCACTAGGGACAAATGGGGTGTGTAATTATTTTATACAGTACTGTAATCTATAAGATTACAGTGTACTGTATGTATTGTGTGTTTTTCACTTTTTGAATTTGGCGCCGAACTCCGCCCCTGTGCGCCGCAACGTCGCAGGGAATGGAGCTCGGCACACGGCAGTGTGATTTGAGCAAAACACGGCTCGCACACACTGCAGGGAGATATCACAGGATCCAGGGAACAAGGTAAGTAACTTCCCCTGGATACTGCGATGCAGCCCGAGTCTGGCTCGGGGTTACCGCTCTTAGCATGAAAAACTCACCCCGAGCCTGACTCGGGAATACCGCTAAGGGGGTTAAGGCAACTTGGGTGCCAACATTTCAGAAATAGTCCATCCAACAAATTGTATATGGGTGTGTAGCGGCCTCCCCTCTCTCACTCCGCTGTTGACAGGTTTCTGCTTGTCTAGGGGTACCTTGGAGGAGAGAGTGCGGGGTCACCACGCCAAGCCTTCACTGCAGATGTTTGTGTGGTGTAAGCAAAGTTCCTTTACCTTCGGGTCGGTGTTCTGAGTTTGGAGCCTCCGCTTCTTCCGTGGGACAGTGTCTACCAGTAAATGAGCCCCACACCAATAAAAGTCCAACACTCCTTTATTCTTCAATGTCAGGATGAAACACAATCAGTTGGACTCCCTCAACGAACAGACAGGGGGTGTGGATACGAGTAGGCCCAGGCACAATGAACTCTCCTATTCCTCTATCAGCGAATAGGTTTGGCACATGATCTATGCCACCTGTCGAGAATCTTGGTCGCTGCCACCGACCGGATGAACGGTGAACCTTCCTCCTGACTGCACTTGGCCCCTGTTTGGGAAGATACCCCTCCGGGCGGTCTCCTGAGGCTCACCCGGCACCGGCAATCTGCTGCACCAGGTCTTCGGGTGCGTAGCTCCTCCGGTCCCTTACGCCTCTGGATTCGGGTACCCCACTCCCGGGGTCCCCTAGGAAATCCTTCCCTCGCGGAGCCCAGCGGAGGACACTGGGCCCCAGGCCTCCAACCGAGTACCTCACCCCAGGCTGAAGGTGCCTGGGGTGGAACACGAGCTCCGGGTGTCCAGGCCTAGGCCGCCTGGACACTGACCACGAACGACAGCCCTCAGGCTGAAGGTGCCTGGGACTCGACGACCCCATCTCCAAAATGGCCGACCCCTTTATACCCTCCCCCAGCAAGCCCAGCGGAGCCCCCGCCCCGCTGTACTCATGCTGCAAGAGGCCAAAAAGGGTATGCCACTGCAATGATGGCTCAACCCCGGGCCCAAAGTGACAGCGCCACCCGCTGGGCCCCAGGGAACCACACATCACAGATTCCCCACCAAATTCAAACATGACAGAAAAGCATATATCCGCTACAGGTGTATATGGGTGTATACGACTTCCCCAGCACTAAATATAATTCAGAAATAGAAAATATATATAAGAACAGTTTACATCTACATCTTTATAGCGGAACATTGAAACAATATTTCAAAACATACATTGTAGGCTTAGACCATAGGGGAACAGGACCCCATATATAACTCATAGGTTCAAGTGTAACAGTCTTGTAGATGTAGAAGATACCTGACGAATTCCGAGTATCACTCTTATTTCGGGGCATAAGTACACCTGGCTTTACAAGAATAATTATTTATGAACATAACAGAACTGTATAATAGAAACATATTACAAAATGCAACAACATGGTACTCTAAATACTCACAAACTCGTAGAGAGGTTAGCGGTTGCAAGCATACAGATGAGAGTTAAAAAAATAAGCATGATGGTGTGGCTATGTGATCCCATGGTGGTAGGGTTCCAAATGGGGAAAAGGGACAAGAGATCTGCAAAAATTATGCATACACATGCTAACCATAGGAAGGACCCAAAACAAAACAAAAACAGAAAAAACAAAAGAGAAACAAAATAAAATAAAAAATGATGAATAAACAAACGGACTAACCTTGCCAGCTGCAACACCAAGAAAGATACAGACAACCATCCTTCAAAGGATATCACTTAAATATGGCACAAGACCAAAAATTGCTGAAGGCGGAGCTAGAAAAAAATCATATAGGGCACAGGAAGCAGACCAAAGTGTCAACTGAACTTACCATGTATGTATCCACCTATACTACTACCCTCTATTGAGCCTCACACCACCCAGGTGCAGGATATACATCATTGTCAAGCTGAAAATGATGTTACCTTACATGTGCACTAGTGGCACATGGCATCTTGGAACACCCTAATGTGTCATTCGACCAGTGTGTAGGCACTCTAATACAGGAGGAGTGTATTAGATCACCAGGTATAAACAGAGGAAAGAAAGCCTAAAAGAAGAAAACCGATGCAGCCACATTTAATGATAGGCAATCTGCAATATAAATGGTATGTCTATTTTCTGTAGTGTGCCAAAAAAATGCTAAGTTTAAAAGTTGAACAACATGTCAATTTGAAATTTTTAGTAAAATTGCACAAAACACCAACAGAATGTTTTCAAATGCTTATTACAGCTTATGGGAATGATGGCCTGTCTCATGCGCGTGTGTTTGAGTGGCACAAAATATTCAGCAGAGGACGGGAGAATGAATTCCCAAAAGTTAAATCAGTGCTTAAAGGGACACGTTTTGAGTCAGTTGATGCTGTAAAGAAAAAAACCTGCGGATGTGTTGATGCAGCTGACACAAATTGATTTTCTCTATGCCCTTGACCAGTGGAAAACAAGACTCTAGCAATGTATTAGTGCAAATGGGGAATATATTGAAGGGGACAAGCATTACATTTGTAATACATATAAATAAAGGTGAGCTATTTAATCAGTCTCATTATTTAGTAGACACACCTCGTATTAGATTTTTGTTTTTTGATTTAATACCGATTTATGTCATCATAGTTGTTTTGTGTCAAATTCCATTTTATGCATTGACATACCTCCTTACACACAGTCTTTCCTGACTACAGTGGGGAAAAAAGTATTTAGTCAGCCACCAATTGTGCAAGTTCTCCCACTTAAAAAGATGAGAGAGACAAAATGTGGAAACAAATCCAGACAATCACATTGTCTGATTTGGAAATATTTTTTTTTGCAAATTATGGTGGAAAATAAGTATTTGTCAATAATAATAATACTAATAAGTCAATATCAAAAGTTCATCTCAATACTTTGTTATATATCCTTTGTTGGCAATGACAGAGGTCAAATTAATCCAGGACTTTTCCTGATCTGACCACCAGCCCACAAGCATGGGCTTTTCTACGCAGTGTCATCAGTGACATAAAACGATTTGAGATTCTACCAAAACAGAGCAACCTCACTAGAGTACAGCGGAAAAGCCTTTTGAAGATACAAAACCATCCAGATGTAATAGTCAAAGGGGCTGATAAAGGCGGTAACATAGTTCTCATGACCAGGAGCTTTTATGAGAGCATGTGCTACAAGATTCTACTAAATTCTGAGTGGTATCGACCCATCAGTCTTACACGCACTGCCTCCTATAGAACTATGTTCCTGGAGATTATCAATGATGCCTTTACCAAGGGCCTCATTGACCAGGACACATATGATTACCTGAATACTCGGTCTCCTAGGATGGCGAAATTTTATGCGCTACCAAAAGTGCATAAGGATTCCATGTCGCCTCCTGGGAGGCCGATTATTTCGGGTATAGGCTGCCTGACTGAAAATGCCAGCAGACTGGTAGACTCGGTTCTCATGCCCCATGTGATCGCTCTTCCCTCCTATGTCAGGGATACTTTAGCTCTTCTCAAACAAATTGAGGGAAAGGTCGTTCCTCCTGACTCCCTGCTCGTGACTCTGGATGTGGAGGCCTTATACTCCAGTATCCCTCACGAGCGGGGAGTCGAGACGATATGTACCTTTCTCCATGAAGAAGATCCCCACCGATGGCCATACAATGAATTCATCATCAAGCTCTTGCAATTTATTCTTACTCATAATTGGTTCAGTTTCTGCGACTCCCACTACCTCCAGGTCCAGGGCGTAGCCCTGGGCACCTGTTGTGCCCCTGGCTATGCCAATCTGTACCTGGGGGGGTGGGAGAGGGACCTGTTTTCCAGTGAACCCCTAAGCAGGTTCACTGACAAAGTGCTAGTCTGGATGCGCTATATTGATGACGTGTTCATCATATGGACTGGCACTAGAGCGTTGTTTGATGAATTCGTATGGAACCTCAACACCAATCAGTTCAATCTGAAGTTTACCTTCAGCTGTGATAAACACACCATCTCATTTCTGGATTTAACTATCTTCAGAAATCTTGATAACTCTTTGGCTACTGACCTCTTTCGTAAAAATACGGCAGGCAATACGCTGCTGCATGCAGCTAGTTTGCACCCTCCAGCTCTGATACATAGCATCCCCTATGCCCAATACATCAGGCTGCGACGCAACTGCACGCGCCTGTCTGATTTTCAAAGGCAAGCCCAAGCACTAAAAAAACGTTTACTTGCCAGAGGGTATAGTAAGTCGCTGCTGCGACAGGCTTATAATAAATCCATTGGGAAAACCCGCAATGAGCTCCTATATAAAACCAAACCGAGCCCTTGTCCATTGACCACCAAACTAGTCACCAAATTCTCTAGTCACCATCTAGATATTCGACACATGCTTGAAAAACACTGGCATCTCCTACGGGAAGACCCGATACTTGGGAAATACGTAGGGGAACAACCAGAAATTACCTTTAAACGTGCAAATTCCTTAAAGGATAAATTAACTGCAAGTCACTATACCAAGCATAAGATCACTAACGCCAAAACACCGCTTGGCACCTCTAGATGTGGGAAGTGTTCTTTCTGCAAGTGGGTTAAACCATGCCATACTAATATTCTCCCCAATGGGGAAAACTCTTCACCCAAATTTTCAGCCAATTGCCGCACTGAAGGTGTCATTTACCTTATGACCTGTAAATGTGGAGTATTTTACTTGGGCAAAACAGCTAGACAGCTAAGGCAGAGAATTAATGACCACATTTATTACTCAGGTAATGGTAAAATGCTGACACGAGTTAGCCGCCACCTTGATCTTTACCACCGTTTCGACGCTTCTTTGGTCTCTTTCTCTGTCCTGGCTGTCATCCCAAAAAGCCCCAGGGGGGGTGAATGGGATAAAATTATTCTTCAGAAGGAAACCCTATGGGTCGAAAGACTCAATGCTACATGCCCTCCCGGTCTCAATGAAACCCAGTCATACAGGCCATTCCTTTGATTACAACAATGATGGTATGGGTATATTGTGACGATTTGCTCTAGATAATTTTTTCTTTTCTCCTTCTTCCTTCTTTCTTTTTTCTTGTTTTTCTATTTTATGTCTGTTCTGCAATCCACGGTTCCATTGAATAAGCTCAATAATTTTCCTGTCCTTTCCTCACAAGCAATCTTTTTTCACGATAACACACAATTTTTATCATCACCTTCCTTACTTTAGGAGTTTATTTCACACCAAAAAAATCCCCTTTGGCTAATATTATGGGGTTCGGTTACACTGGGTTGGTGCTACTATAACCACCCCTGAAAGAATGTCCCCTATTTCCACCTCCAATTGCCTAAACCTGTCCCTAGGGGGCTCCCCTCTCTCCCTTTCAGGCCCCCCTTCCCCCCTCTCTCTTCCTCACGATCATTTTTTGTAATAATTTAGTATGTACACACAATGTTCCCTATTTTTATTTCAGTTGTATTTTAGCCTCATTTCACCATTCAACGACTTTTATGGTGCGGTTATTTATGCTCCCAACACATGTGAATTATCGATAATTTTCGACATGAACAAACTCTTCTCACCCACATTACCTTCAACATACCATCCCTTCTCTTTTTTTTCCCCCTCCCCCCCCCCTTTTCCTTACCCTTCCTTGTAACAAATACACATTTCCCCTTTACATGATGCTTTTACGACCCCGGGCGTTTATACCGCGTTTATATCGCGTTTATATCGCGTTTATATCACCCATGATTTTCACTGTGCAGATCCCATGTGACTGTGATAGCTTGTTTGCCACCATGAAATATGAATTTTACACTTTTCTTCTCCTCTTCCCCCCCCTCCCCGCCCCCACTAAAGATATACTGACTTATTCCGTGGCCGAAAATTTCTCCCTTCTTTTTCCAAACTCTTTTTTCTTTCCTCCCCCCTCCCCCCTTCCCCCCCTTTTTTTCTTTATGTGTATAGGTAAAACAGAATTTTTGGATGTATATAGTGGTATTACATTATACTCTGTCTTCTTTTTAAAATTCAGGTGCGGCGGAGCACCTTTTTATTGTCCATTGTATTATGTTTTGACTGCTGCCCCTGTATTGCCACCATGCCAGGGAGCACTCCCTGCTTTTTTCTTCCTTTTTCTTCTTCCCCCCCCACACTCTGTGCCTGTCAGCGGTTTAACTATAGTTCAATAAGCGGTTATTGGGATTCCTTGCACAGCATGGCATCCGGCTTGCACTTGCGGCCAGGGCTGCGCTGTATTTGGCGATCGCTGGCGTCGTTTCGTAGACGCCGGGGCTCCGCCCACACTGCAGCCCCATTGGCCAGGGCTAGCCGTGCTAACGGCAGATTCTACGGAATGTCGGATCTAGCCTTAATGATGCGACCATTTCATTGGCTGAGGGTTGCCACGTTATCTGCACCCTCAGCATCCTGATCGCAATAGGCCCGTCCAGGTTACTGTTCCATTGGTCGTATTCGCCGCGTCATTACCTCTCTCGGCGCATGTCCATTGGCCCTTCCACCTTCCAGCAATTACGTCACTTCCTCTAGGGGCTTATAAGAACGGTGCACACCATTTGTATAGCACGGCTGACTGCTAGGATTCCTCCGGATTGTCTGGAAACTGCATCATCTCTGTTTAGGTGCAGGATAACAGGTATGTGACTTCTGCTAACACTCTGCTTGACAGATATCTAGGTTAAAGCTGCATATAGAAACTAATAGACAAATTTTTCTTATGTTTATTTCCTTAGCCTGCCTATCTACCATAGGCTATTTTGGGGTCAGTTACCCTCTGACTCGAACATACACCAGGGTTCCCCATGGTATATATATAGCCCTTTCCTACACGGTTTGATACACACAGTTTCCCAATTCTGGAGGACATCATTTATCGCTACTTGTTTGTAGCCCCCACCTAGCAGCATACCCAGCCGTCGCCTACTTTGGTGAGCAAACCCCCCCCCCTTTTTTTCTTTGGCCTCTTACTATACTTGGACAGTTTTATCTAACTTACCTGGTCATGCATGACCCAGATGTCACTAAGGTGACCCTATATATATACCCGAATATATATATATAATACTGTTTCCCTTTTCCTCTCCCTATAGATTTTTTATCCTTACTGGCTGTATGTTATAAACAAACTGCCAATTGAACCTTACTAAGGTGTGTCGCTGCAATTGCAGCACACTCGACTTGTAAGTATGTTTATTGTTGAAATAGCATGCAATTTAATGATTACTACAGGGAGTTGGCTTTCTGTACTTTCTTGCACTACCCATTTCCTTCCTTTAGTTTTGTGTCTCAATATGTTTTTCCCCTTTTTTCCTGTAATTGCCTTTAATCCCTCTTTCTTCCGCTTTTCTTTTTCATTGTCTTTTTTCTCCGTCTAGGCATCACTGCCAGCACCATTACCATCTTCTAGCACCCTCACGGGTGCTAGTTCACGTGTTGGGTGGTTGTCACACGGTTGTTGTGCCCTCTGGTATGGGGGCTGTATGGGGCCGGCAATCTTTTATTAAAAAGTTTTTTATTTTTCAAATATATATGTTTTATATAGATTTTTATGTATTAAAAAGATGTTAAATATATATTTTTCTCTGCTGTCCATATATATGCTCAACAGAATATCTTGCTCCTGAAGAAGCGATAAATCGCGAAACCGGTTGAGCAATCCAAGATTTCATCAGGATACATTGGACCTAAGGCCAACACTACCTGCTTTATATGATTACTGCTTTATTAGCCTGTGGCTATTGGTTTTGTATCTTCATATAGGATGAAGTGTATTTACACCTTATTTTGAAGCACTGTTTAACATTAGCCTGAGCCTTGTATCCCAATATGAATAGACTGTCAATCACATTTTTTGAATGTTCACTGGCATTTTTACTATGATTGTTTCTAAAATAAATACTCTTAGTTTTTTACAATAATTACCTATGTGCCGCCGAAAGTCCATTCTTTAGTTTATCCATATTCCCAATGACAGAGGTCAAACGTTTTCTGTAAGTCTTCACAAGGTTGTCACACACTGTTACTGGTATGTTGGTCCATTCCTCCATGCAGATCTCCTCTAGAGCAGTGATGTTTTGGGGCTGTCGCTGGGCAACACTGACTTTCAACTCCCTCCAAAGGTTTTCTATGGGGTTGAGATCTGGAGACTGGCTAGGCCACTCCAGGACCTTGAAATGCTTCTTACAAAGCCACCCCTTCGTTGCCCGGGCGGTGTGTTTGGGATCATTGTCATGCTGAAAGACCCAGCCACGTTTCATCTTCAATGCCCTTGCTGATGGGAGGAGGTTTGCACTCAAAATCTAACGATACATGGCCCCATTCATTCTTTCATGTACACGGATCCTGTTCCATTTGCAGAGAAACAGCCCCAAAGCATGATGCTGCCACCCCCATGCTTCACAGTAGGTATGGTGTTCTTTGGTTGCAACTCAGCATTCTCTCTCTTCCAAACTTGACGAGTTGTGTTTCTACCAAACAGTTCTACTTTGGTTTCATCTGACCATATGACATTCTCCCAATCATCTTCTGGATCATCCAAATGCTCTCTAGCAAACCTCAGACGGGCCCGGACATGTACTGGCTTAAGCAGGGGGACACGTCTGGCACTGCAGGATCTGAGTCCCTGGCAGTGTTTTACTGATGGTAGCCTTTGTTACGTTGGTACCATCTCTCTTCAGGTCATTCACTAGGTCCCCCATGTGGTTCTGGGATTTTTTCTCACCGTTCTTGTGATCATTTTGACCCCACGGGGTGAGATCTTGTGTGGAGCCCCAGATCGAGGGAGATTATTAGTGGTCTTGTATGTCTTCCATTTTCTAATTATTGCTCCCACAGTTGATTTCTTCACACCAAGCTGCTTACCTATTGCAGATTCAGTCTTCCCAGCCTGGTGCAGGTCTACAATTTAGTTTCTGGTGTCCTTCGACAGCTCTTTGGTCTTCACCATAGTGGAGTTTGGAGTGTGACTGTTTGAGGTTGTGAACAGGTGTCTTTTATACTGATAACAAGTTCAAACAGGTGCCATTAATACAGGTAATGAGTGGAGGACAGATGAGCCTCTTAAAGAAGAAGATACAGGTATGTGAGAGCCAGAAATCTTGCTTGTTTGTAGGTGACCAAATACTTATTTTCCACCATAATTTGCAAAAAAAAATCTTTCCAAATCAGACAATGTGATTGTCTGGATTTGTTTCCACATTTTGTCTCTCATAATTGAGGTATACCTATGATGACAATTACAGGCCTCTCTCATCTTTTTAAGTGGGAGAACTTGCACAATTGGTGGCTGACTAAATACTTTTTTGCCCCACTGTATATGGTCACCTGCTGACTTAGTACAATCCACAGGCAGCTTAACTCTTCAATAAGACACAGAAGTTGAATGCAACACAATTTTACTTTGGATAATTGCAGTACAGAGGATGTTTTTTCCAGTCTTCGTAATTTTAAGAAGATAATGACTTTTTGAAGCCTTGAGTCTGCAAAGAACTAACACTGTTTGCAGGAACATGGAAGAAGCAGGGAGGGTCTGTTTGGGACTGAACTTTCTAGCACTAAACAAGAGGGGAGGACAGAGGGAGATACCAAATCACACCAGTAATCAAGTTGGCTCAAAACCACTAGATGTCAGCATACATCAACCATAGCAACCTAATATAGTCCAATAGAACACATTAAACATGACATACAAATGGAACAGAACAATCGCAGTGTCCTTCACTAGACAGAGGAATAAATTAATAAAAGTGGTAGTGGTAGTTGCGATAGCCATTTTGTGACACAGGAAAGAGAAGTGGGCACACATAAATATAACACGTGGTTTATATCCACACATTTGGATGAAACAGTTTAGAGTGTTTTCATACATTGAAGGGCATTGTGTTTATCAACTCATTTAAAATGAACGTGTCTAATTGCTTTCTGCACTTTCTTGCTGTGCGCTATAACAAACATAGTGTATTGTAGAGCTTCTGTGGTGCATGGAGGGGGGTGGTGGAATCCCAACCATCCCAATGCACAATGGAAAAACAATGACACTGCAATGTGCCAACCAATGCCCAAATAGTGCATTACCATGCATTGCAATAACCTATGCACTTTACCATGTGTTATCACAATGTGCATTTGTGAACATGCCTTAAATAACACTCAGGAAAAGGAAAGACAACAACTGTGTTTAATACAGGGAGACCATGCATCAGCATTGCTTTTTAACAGCTAAGATACACTACAAACCATAACAGCTACAAACAGTGAAGATGATTTACTAAATAAAACTAACATGAGCAGGGATTAACCATACGGGTATGGTTGGATCACATGCTCACTGTGTCTACAAATTTCACTTATATGTTCAATCGTGATCCCGGCTCTTATTTAGCTGATTGTATACTTGTGCAAGTTAAGCATCCAAATAGTGTTGCTTTTATGCCCCTGTACCTGTAAGGTGCATCACATAATGGGCACAACAAACACATTGTCACCTGAAATTAAAAAAATGTGACTAGCTCACAAAACAGTGAAACAGGCATGTGCCAAGCTGAAAGACATAAAACAAATCCTGTATGCTATGCTGTTGTATGAGAATGTCCACATATGTGTGAATATTCATACAGTGGCTGGTGCTGAAATATCTGAGCATGTGCACATGTGTATTACCAAACTCCCCAAAAGTGTATAAATGTGGGGCATCACCAATAGGCATTACAATTATCTATTCTTGGGTTGGGCTCTATACAGATAGCAGGTAATGGAAATACACTGTAGGTACCTTACATTATAAATAACGTTTTAAGCCTCATAGTAGTTGCAAATACATGGGGTAAAGGGTACCATCATCCAAAATGATTTGAGAAAGTTGGGACATGGGAACCTGTCCCCAACAGGTCACCACAAAGGGAAACAGGACAACTGGGATGGACTATCATGGTACCAATTTGAGCAGAGTACACAGTTGATTATAAGTAAAGTATATTTTATTAATACAAAATATAAAAATTTAGGATACATATCCCAAAATAACATAAAAAATTATTATTTTTAGGTTCTAATGCTGTTTAGAGGTATATATCAACAATACATGTGTGTCACTACCGCTAGATGTGCTCCAAGAAGGAGAACAGAAGTATAGTGGATCCTCACAACTCATGCATCAACATTTTTCGTGGGGCTTTGCCGCTTCATCAGGAGAGTATTGTCTGTAGTAGAGTAACAAAATAACATATAATAAACAAAAATTTATAGGTATATGTACACAAAAGCAATTTACAAGGGGAGATGCGGTTCACACAGTTCTGTGTGATGTCACTTTTAGCCCCAGTAAAGTCCTTGCTTTTGTCAGCTACCAAGTTAAAAGTGGTGGCTTTGCACAGGCATATGGTCTGGAGACGTTAGATCAGAAGCTTCCACGGTGGTGGTTGGTAGATCTGCAGTGCATTCTCTTTGTTTCCAATGCTTTCCCAAAGCTGACAATGCACAGTAATTTGCAACCATTAGCCAGGTGTACAGTCAGGTCCATAAATATTGGGACATCGACACAATTCTAATCTTTTTGGCTCTATACACCACCACAATGGATTTGAAATGAAACAAACAAGATGCTCTTTAACTGCAGACTTTCAGCTTTAATTTGAGGGTATTTACATCCAAATCAGGTGAATGGTCTAGGAATTACAACAGTTTGTATATGTGCCTCCCACTTTTTAAGGGACCAAAAGTAATGGGACAGATTAACAATCATAAATGAAACTTTCACTTTTTAATACTTGGTTGCAAATCCTTTGCAGTCAATTACAGCCTGAAGTCTGGAACGCATAGACATCACCAGACGCTGGGTTTCATTCCTGGTGATGCTCTGCCAGCCCTCTACTGCAACTGTCTTCAGTTCCTGCTTGTTCTTGGGGCATTTTCCCTTCAGTTTTGTCTTCAGCAAGTGAAATGCATGCTCAATCGGATTCAGGTCAGGTGATTGACTTGGCCATTGCATAACATTCCACTTCTTTCCCTTAAAAAACTCTTTGATTGCTTTCGCAATATGCTTTAGGTCATTGTCCATCTGCACTGTGAAGCGCCGTCCAATGAGTTCTGAAGCATTTGGCTGAATATGAGCAGATAATATTTCCCGAAACACTTCAGAATTCATCCTGCTGCTTTTGTCAGCAGTCACATCATCAATAAATACAAGAGAACCAGTTCCATTGGCAGACATACATGCCCACGCCATGACAATACCACCACCATGCTACACTGATGAGGTGGTATGCTTTGGATCATGAGCAGTTCCTTTCTTTCTCCATACTCTTCTCTTCCCTTCACTCTGGTACAAGTTGATCTTGGTCTCATCTGTCCATAGGATGTTGTTCCAGAACTGTGAAGGCTTTTTTAGATGTTGTTTGGCAAACTCTAATCTGGCCTTCCTGTTTTTGAGGCTCACCAATGGTTTACATCTTGTGGTGAACCCTCTGTATTCACTCTGGTGAAGTCTTCTCTTGATTGTTGACTTTGGCACACATACACCTACCTCCTGGAGAGTGTTCTTGATCTGGCCAACTGTTGTGAAGGGTGTTTTCTTCACCAGGGAAAGAATTCTTCGGTCATCCACCACAGTTGTTTTCCGTGATCTTCTGGGTCTTTTGGTGTTGCTGAGCTCACTGGTGCGTTCTTTCTTTTTAAGGATGTTCCAAACAGTTGATTTGGCCACACCTAATGTTTTTGCTATCTCTCTGATGGGTTTGTTTTGTTTTTTTCAGCCTAATGATGGCTTGCTTCACTGATAGTGACAGCTCTTTGGATTCCATATTGAGAGTTGACAACAACAGATTCCAAATGCACACTTAAAGCACACTTGAAATTAACTCTGGACCTTTTATCTGCTCCTTGTAAATGGGATAATGAGGGAATAACACACACCTGGCCATGGAACAGCTGAGCAACCAATTGTCCTATTACTTTTGGTCCCTTAAAAAGTGGGAGACACATATACAAACTGTTGTAATTCCTACACTGTTCATCTGATTTGGATGTAAATACCCTCAAATTAAAGCTGAAAGTCTGCAGATAAAGCACATCTTGTGCGTTTAATTTCAAATCCATTGTGGTGGTGTATAGAGACAAAAAGATTAGAATTGTGTTGATGTCCCAATATTTATGGACCTGACTGTATATATTTCTACTGGCTGTCTGTACAGCAACTAATGGACAGAATGACATACAGCCCATTGAATTCTATGTAAAATGTTATAACTAGTAAACAGACACTGCACTGTGGTTGTTCTGGCTACCACTAGAAACTCCTGATCTGAAATCTGAATTTTTATTTACTGTAATATTGTGAAGTAAGAAGGGGCCCATTGCAAAAATGTTGCTAAAATTCAGTTCTACGTTAACAAAATAATGTCCATGTTAAAGTAGATTACTGTGCTGCTATTTTGATGACTGTAATGGAAAATTTCTTTATCAACTAAAAGAAGCCATGGTTGCTTGCATGATCAAATGCAACTCAATTCAAGTGTATTTGCAAATGATGCATTTCTGCTTTTCAGTGAACTGTGTAATGACTTTACATATATTTGCTACTCAAAGCATCTCTGCTGCCAAATACCTGATTGAGTCTGTGCCACTCAAATCACTCGCTTGTATTACGCTAATAACAAACCCTGTTTTTGTCTGTTGAGATGTTTCACTATATGTTACAGCAGATTTTATGTAACTAATTTGTTTTGTGTTGTGATTGATGTCCCCTTCATTGCTGTTGTCACTCACAGCTTTTTTTAGTATACAAACAGTAGAGTTCACCAATTTCAAAAGGAGTCACTGTTTTGTTATTTTATTCATCAAAAATAAATGGCATGGCATAATAAAAAAAAAAAAAAGAAAAGGAAGATGAAACATGAACAACAGGCTGTAAAATAATGACGTTATGTCACTTTCTCCTAAATTATTTTCATTCTGTCTGAAGATTAATAATTTGATTAATTTAATAACACAGTGCCTTGTACGTATATTAGATTTTAGAACTGGAATTTTTCTGTATTATTTCACAAGTCATTTTACAACCTTTTGTGATAAGATATTTTTTCAACCTCAGGGCAAACCTGTCAAGTAAGAATTGTGATGGAAATGTATTAAAATAGAAGTAGCGACCACAAGGTACCTATGCATATTTTTGCCTGAGCAGCAGGGAAGCCCAAAACCTTGAGGCACTCAATATAAAAGGTAACCTGATTCACAATGTGTGCTTCTCTGTGCAGATCAGTATAGTACATGTAATGCATTGTGAAATGCAGGGGACATTCAAAGTCTTTTACGTAAAACTAAATCCACTATTTCCTGTGATCTTCACTTACTATAGGCCTAAAACCAATAACAGTGGATCTTTCACCTCAAAATAAACTTTACCTTATTGTTACTCCCTCCCCATTCTCTCATGAAAATTGTGAGCTCAGTGTCTGAAATAACCTAGTGCCTTATGGAAAACTTCCTCTCTAGATCAAGGAGGAAATCTTTGGCCCAAATTCTAAATCTCACAAGAATGTGCACCTGCTCTGTGACGCAAACAGTCTCGTGGACTCTGTGCTGAAATCACCCATGTTTAATTTCCACAGAGGAAACAACCACACTCCAGTGAAGACTGGCCATACATGGTTCTTATCTCGGCAGGTTCAGCAGGAACCGGCCAAGATTCAAACCATGTATGGGCAGGCTGAATGTACCAAGTTGATCGATCGATCAACTTGGGTACAACCAGAATGGCAGACGTTACCTGCGATTATTTCTAGAAGCTAGCAATAATCACTGTCCTCTCCTGGTGGGGATGGCTTCCCCCGCCGTCCCCCGCCAGGAGAAGACAACGAGGGATTCCCACATCAACACCATTCTCCTTGCCCTGTTGCCATTGAGGCCAGCCAGGTTCAGATGCTGTGTCCCCTCATTTGGATCAAATACAAACCTGATTTGAGAATGGCTGGCCCCATCTCTGCTACTTCCTGCCAGGCAATAAGTGCCCTTGTGGTGTCTCCTCCACAGTTGCAGTCACCTTTTTGCTTTTCCAGAGATTCAAAGGCCTGCCGCTACTTTGTGAACCCATGTCACATTCACTTTGAATTACAGCTTCAACAATTCCCTTCTGACTGCACTAAGGTAGCTTATATTGTGCCCTGCTCTCTGGGTATGCTTCGGCCTTGGCAACTCTACCGTGGGAAAGACTTGAATCCCATTACTAACAGCATAACAGCAGACAAACTGTCTCAAGCCTCCTCTGCAGCAAGTGCCCTCCTTTGGCTCCATTAAGATACCATTATGGTGGGACAGTTTGCCATCCTTGAACAATGAAGCTCTTACAGCTATTTTCTGGCAGGGCCTAGCAAAGGATTTTTAAGAACACCACCTAGGACTGCCACACTGCCTCGCCCAATGTAATTGGGCTGCTCATGCCTCTCACTTACAGGAAGAACCAGATTCCGGTCTCGGGACTCTGCATCTATTGTGGCCAAAAAGTACATGTTTCAAAACAATGTCCACAGCGATCAGAAACCTTTCACATTTAGTCTGTCTTGACGGAGGCACATTACACTATTATTCTCACCCCTCTTTTCTATGTCCTTCTATCCTGGTACAACTGCACTTCCCTATTTTCATAGCCAAAGTGGAAGTTTTCATTGGTTCTAATGCAGTTGACAACTTTGGCTCAGCCTTTCTGGTACAGAAACTGGATTAGATGCTTGAATGCTTGAACCTTTTCCTCAGATCCTGTGAGTTTTGGCCATTAAGATCATAATAATACCAGAACACCACATATTCTGTTGTGCTCCAGAAGCTCCTGCCCTGAATGCTTTACAGAAAAATATGAACCAGATCTGTTCCCAAATCCAGAATCAGCTTCAGCTATTTGCTGGTAGACACAAAAGATTTACTGACTGCCAATGGTAAAAGGTTCCTTAAACCCAAGGACAAGGTTTTCTTTACAAGGTACAAAGTCCCATCTATGAAATTTGCCCCACTGTACATTGGGCTTTATGTTATAATGGCGAAAGCCAACCCAGTTTGCCACAAACTCTGTTTGCCTCCACAGTTAAAGATTCTCAGCTTCCTTCAATTTGTTAATCCTTAAACCGTTTGTCTTTACCAAGTTTTCGTGCCCTAAATCCTTGGGTGTTCCTCCTGCCAACCCGTCTCAAGAATTTGAGGTCCACCAAATTTTGGACTCCAAATTCTCTTATTGGAAGCTTCAAAACTTGATTGATTGGAAGGGCTCCAGTCTTGAAGAAAGGTCCTAGGTCCCAGCTTCTGAAGTTTCAGCACCTCTCGTGGTAAAGAAGTTTTATCTTTGCTTCCCCTTGAAACCTGGACCACGGCAATTTAGGAAGTTCTAAAAAAACAATGGTAATTTGACACTCACTTGTTCGATGCTCCAGTGCCAGGTTTTCTCCCCTATGCAAGGTCATTGGCATGAAGCCAATCAGCTCTGGTGAGTCATAGGACTGGGTCTCAACTGCAGTGTAACATTTCCACCTCTAGGAGCTCTGGGGAACAGCAGGTGGTGCTTTAGACTTAGACATTGACCCTTATGAGGACTCTCACCATCACTAATTGAGTGTGTGTCATGGATACGCAGTAGTGTTTGTCTGTCAGCTTACCTTCCTTCCCATGTGTTCATCTTAGAGGCCAGACTCTCTCTCACCTGGCTTCCTTTATAATCTCCTCCCAGCCTGACTCCACCCCAGGCCCTATCACAGAACACTATATTAACCTGTGCACTGCAAGCCTGCTTTGCTGATCAACGTGTTTGTTAAGCATTGTGTGTTTGGGTTCCTGCCTGCCGTGTGCTACGTCTGTCTCTCTGTTACGATATTGGCTTGTTCCTGACTATCCCTGTCTGCTTGTGTCCCTTGACCTTCGGCTTGTCCTTCGTTTATCCTTGTCTGCTTGTGACCCTTGACCTTCGGCTTGTCCTTTGCTACTCTTGTGTCCTGTGCTGCTGCTCCCCCTCTTTCCTCCTTACCCTACGAGGCGTGAGCTAGGAGACTCTAGGGGTCGCAACGTGGACCCAGCCTGCAGCGTAACATCCTCACCACTAGAGGCTCTGGAGAAGACCTGCTGGGTCTTAGACTCCGCGCCCTGGGGTATCTCGGCTCTAGCTTCCTGTGGATCCCGGTTGTGCTCCTCTGGTCCCGCTTTCCACAACCACTCAGTATCCTATCCACAGCAGTCAGTCATAGGGTTCACTACCTTGTGGTGCACTCCTAACCCCCTATGGTGTGCATCTGTCATCTGGCCACAGGTGACCTGACAGTGTGCGTGCCAAGCTCTCTGTGCCTACTCTGCGGATTTTTCCATCACCTAGCCAGCTGCTACAACAAAATCCTGCTCAGCCATTCTTTTCCCGGTGAGAGTGGATTTCCAATCTGTGACATCTCCCAGACTCTTAAGCCCTGTACACACGATCAGATAACCTATGGATTTTCGTCCGATGGATTTGTCCATCGGAAATCCGATGAAACTGTTTTTCATCAGTCTTGGCCACACACCATCAGTCTAAAAACCGACGGCAAGAAAACGACAGCACGTTCAAAACGTACGACGCGCTATAAAAGGGCCGAACAAATCTAATGGCGCCACCCCTTGGGCTGCTTTTGCTGATTTCGTGTTACCGCGTGTTAGTAAAAGTTTGGTGAGAGCCAATTCGCGCTTTTCAGTCTCCGTGCTTTGCAGATCGTTTCCTGTTGTTCAGTTTGTGCTTGTGGGTTTGTATTTGTGATTCAGTGCGTGCAGTCAGGTCGTTACTGCCTTGCAGTGCCGACTTGGCCGTTCGTTTACTGTTTTTCAGATCATTCTTTTCAGGCCTTGCTGTTCCACGGTGCGTTCTGTTTGAGTGCGTTCTGACCAGCCGACCGGTTTAAAACCATGTTTTAAGTGCGTTCTCGTTCTCGAGCTCGTGCTGGCTTTGGGCTTGGTGTTGCAGTTAACACTGTAACCCGAGTTCAGTCTGTGAACAGGGTGAGGAGGAGTTCATGGACTAAGAATTGGTTGCTCCAGCGGGACCAAGTCTCTCATATGCCTCTGCTGCGGGAAATCCATGAGAATAACCCTGATGATTTCAGGAATTATCTCAGGATGACGGACCCCGTATTTCACCGTCTGTTGGATTTGCTGTCCCCCTATATCACGAGGCAGGACACTGTGATGCACCAGGCCATCACTGCCGAGCAGAGGCTTATTGCCACGTTGAGATACCTGGCGAATGGGAGAAGCTTGCAGGACCTCAAGTTCTCAACAGGCATCTCCCCCCAGGCTCTCGGGATCATTATCCCTGAGACGTGTTTGGCCATCATTCAGGTCCTGCAGAAGGACTATATGAAGGTAATTATGCTCCTTTAACCTCACATTATCTTTTTTTATTCTCTTTTTTTTTTATTTTTTTTCCTCCTAACACAAATATGCCTGTTTGTATTATCCTGGTAATGTCCCCATTTTTCACATGCCTTTTTTTACCTGTAAATCCCTTTTTGGGCCCTACATGCCTATTTCCCTTCACTAACCTCTCCAGCATGCTATCTTGGGCGCAAACCCAGCTAGCCTTCTATTTTCCTTTTCATTTTTGGGGGGTCATTGCCCTCGTAGTTTGACAACCCTCCCTCCCCCCCCTAAAGATGTTAAAAAATTTGTAGTTCTCAATCAAGCTCAGCAAAGTGGTAGAGCCTTTTTTGGGATCCCCCACAATCACCTTAGGCCCCCCCCTTAGATTATTTTAGAATGTCCACTCAGCGGGGGTGAGGCATCTGCTAAGTGGGCCTTTGTTTATTGTTCGGAAAAACTCCCTTAAATAATAATGTTACTCAACAATGTTTTTTGTGTGTAATCTGCTTGCACTGTAACCATAAACCGTACTAATGTCTTCTTTTTGTTTGACTCCACAGTTCCCTAGCACACCACAGGAATGGCTGACTGTGGCCTCCCAATTTGCCCAGCGGTGGGATTTCCCCAACTGTGGAGGGGCAATTGATGGGAAGCACGTCCACATAGTGCCGCCACCCCGTTCGGGGTCATACTATTTCAACTATAAAGGTTTTAATAGCATAGTGTTAATGGCGGTGGTGTCGGCACGGTACGAGTTCCTGTATGTGGACGTGGGGAAGAACGGCCGGATGTCCGATGGCGGATCATTCGCGGAGACGGAGTTCGCTCACCGTCTGCAGGCTGGGGGTCTTGCACTGCCTCCAGATGCAGAGAACGTTGAAGGGCTCCCGTTCGTTTTCATTGCGGATGAGGCTTTTGGACTAGGACCACACCTGATGCGGCCGTTTCCCCAACGCACCCTCACCCCGGAGAGGAGGGTTTTTAATTACCGGCTGGCCAGAGCCCGGAGAGTTGTGGAGAATGCCTTCGGGATAATGGCCAGCCGGTTCCGCCTGTTCCAGACAGCGATACATTTGGCGGATTATAAACTGAACCACATCGTCTACTGCTGCTGCATATTGCACAATTATTTACGCAAATTTGCAACCAATTATGTATCATCGTTTGGGCCTGAGGCCGGTCCATCTGAACTGATTAATCTGACCGGCCTCAGCACTGCCCGTACTGGCTTGGCCCCCCAAAGTGCCCGTGAAGTACGCCAGAAATACGTAGAGTACTTCACGGGTAGGGGGGCCATCGCAATGCCAGACCACATCTGACCAAGTATTTAACTTTTTAAAAATAAAAAAAAACATGGAATTCCTACAAACTTGTGTTGTCATTCTTGTATTTTGGGTTTATGTGTCTCCCAGGTTCTAGTAGTGGCAAGTGTAATTGTCCTTAGTAAATAGCCTCAAAACTCAGAGCGAAAAACACGGTTTTTGCATCTTCAGAACTGCTCTTGAGCATAGAAAGAACAAGGCACACCTTTTTTAGACTTCCCAAATGTTTTTATTGTTTGCACCGCATTTTTTTTTGGTTTTTAGAAATACTAGCCTTTTTTTTTATGTGCGGCTTTTTTTGCAGAAACATGCATGGGTCGTAAGCCATTTTTTTAGTCTGAAAAAGTAATAAAATAACACTGTGAAAAATACCAACTGGAGATGGGGTGATGGTACCCCTGATCCATCCCAAATGTTAACAAACACACTTTCTTTTGGGGCTCAAATGGGTATCTTCAACAAGATCCCATGGCTAGGGTAAACATGTGCTATCTGCCATCATGGGGGATCAATGGTCGTGCTTTGGGGATGTAAACCCTTCCTCTCACCTACTTGAGGAGGGAGGAAGAGGTTGCACCCCCAAAACAGGGACATAGATATCCTGTGACGGCAGATAGCACATGTTGAGTCTTCAATGTGTGCATCTTCACATTTGGGATGTTGGAAATCCCTGAGATAATTTCAGACGCATAACAAAAAACACAAAAAGGGGGGTTCACACTATTCTCCCCAAAATATCTATCATGTTTTTATATTTTTGCTCAATCACAATCATTCTCTTTCTCATAATGTCCATTTTGCTACTGCATTCCATGATTTCCTGAATGATTATTTTGGCCCTGGCACTCGAGAATGGCGGATTTGGACTTCCTGACACACCCCCACGTTCAGTCCCTAAAACAAAAAAAAAGGTTTTACACTGTATTTACCTTGAAGTTGTGGTGACAGACACTGACCTGTTGTGCTGATAAGCTCCACCTCTCCTTCCTCCACCTCCCCTTCCTCCACCTCCGCTTCCACCACCTCCGCTTCCTGAACCTGCTGATCTTGGTCTGCTTTGGGAGCTTCGGGGATTTTCTGTGGTGTTGGGTTACTCGTCTCCTGAGCATGGTGTCCTCCCAGTCTCCTCTCCCCTATGGGAATTTACAACAAAATGTATACTTTAGCACACAGACTTTTTTAAGGCCTGAAAAGGGATCCTCAATGTTTTGAAGTGGGGTACAATTGATATTTGGCCCTGAGTTCCAACATGAACATATGTGATCTTGCAAACTCAAGAAAGCAACATGTTATTTTTGAGGACATTCACAAATACACTTGGATAACCACCAAGGTATCCACTGGACCACTTGTGTGTGACACCGTTAAGAAATTTGGTCATGTGGCCCAGAGTATAGTATCTTGCTGAAGAACAAAAAAGAGTACACAACTGCTGGAGTGTCCTCTCCTTTACCCAGAATACAGTTTCTTCTTTCAGTCACATTCTAAATTTCCTTACAACACATCATCTAGCCAACAATGTGTAGATAAACATTGTTGAAGTAAAATGAGGCATGCCCACATGTAGTTTACGTGCATATGTGCCAAACATGTTTGGGGGAAGAGCAGCAAGTTATTGGTCAAAACATTGGGCAAATAAGTGGACTCTCCACTTAACCTAAAAGATGAGATTTCAAAATGTGAACCCAGTCAAGCCAAGCACATGGTGCAAAACATGGAAGAATACATATTACAATGTGAAAGAACACAGTAAAATATACTTAATTTTTTCTATGCTTTTTATAAGCTTCTTATACTGCTCCGGCTCCCTGATCTTGAGGTCTGACCACCTTTTACGGAGTTGTTCCTTGGATCTCCTGACCACATATTTTTTATAAAGAGTCTTCGCCACTTTATCCATAATTTGTGACTTCCGGAGATTAGGGGTGTCGTATGGGCCATGCTTGCCGTCGTAATCCTTCCTCCGCAGAATGTCCACCATCTCCGCCATCTCAGAAAAAGACATATTAGTCGCCTTGTATCTTTTTTTACAGGATCGGGACGTTTCCTCCTCCGGGCTTTCCTCGTCGGTAATTTCTAGTAAAGAAGCCACCTGTATCTGCGACATGTCGCCGTCTCACACTGTGCGCCGATCGTTAAGGGGCGGGGAAATGCAGAAAAAGTCCGTCATGGGCGGGCGACGAGGGCGGAGTTACACGCATGCGCAGGGTATAAAAAGGGGAAAGAAGTTATTAGGGATGCGCGGAGTAAGGACGACTGGAAGTGAACCCACGAAGTGAACTAAGGTAAGAAGGGAACTCAGGCCTGCAGTGGCATATTAATGGGTCATGATTGTAAAGGGCAATATTGTGATAAGTTGAGGAGAATCAATTCTGATCCTTTTTTTTTGTACTTGCTGATCCTAATGGATGCATAAACTAAGAGAGCCGGAGGTGTTGCTTGTTTTTATTGAAAAGTATAAGGAACAGCGCAACCTTTGGGAGCTCAAACACCCTGCGTATCACAAAAGTGATGTACGACGGGCAACTATTACCAAATTAGCCGAGGATATGAAGCCATGGATCCCAGATGCAGACTACACTATGATCAATAATAAAATCAACAACCTGCGCAATTCTTATAAAAAAAAATTCAAGGAAGTGCGCCAGTCCAAGAGATCAGGAGCAGCAGCCAACGATGTAGTAAAGCCCAAGCTGTGGTACTACAGACATCTTCAATTTCTGGATGACCAGATCGAGGCCAGGGAATCTATTTCCAGCTTTCCCTCAACCCTTCCTTCCACCCTTCCCTCCAGCGTTCCTTCCACCCTTCCCTCCATCCCTGCAGAGGCGGAGGAGGAGCCTCCCGAGCTAGAAGAGCCAGATCTTCACATCTTCAGCCCGGTATAGTATTTTTGATGCTAATTATTGTCCACTAAGTAATATGGAGTTGAACTGTTTGGCTTAGCCATAAATGATCCCACCTCCCCCTCCAAAATAAACCAGTAATGAGATCAAAATTGTGTGTGATTGATTCCTCAAATAATAGAAATCTACATTTTATTTTATAAACAGGATGAGGCAAGCCAGGAGGAAGAGGGTCAGGAGTGTGACAGGCAGGAGGAGGCAGGGCTCAGTGGGACTCAGCAGGTCCCCAGGCCTAGTGGCAGCACCGTCTCCCAAGTGGCTCCCCTCCACGTCAGACCGCCAAAACAACAGTGGATGACACAAGTGGAGGAGGAGTCACTAAAGATGATTCAGGAGGCTGCTGCCATTATGAGGGCCCCCCTCAACCCTACGGAGGGGTTTAGCACCTATCTGGCGGATAAGCTGCTCAGAACGGAGGCGGGACAACGGGCCCTCTGTGAGCATCTCATCTATATGGCTGTACACATGGGGGCGAGGGGGCTGCTGACTGAGGCCACCCATATCTCACATCAGCCCAATCCCTCTCCTCCTTCTCCTCCTCCTCCTGCCACATCACCACCCACAGTGGCCCAGCCTGCAAGGGTGCATGGGCGGGGCCGTGGAGAGAACGCTGCAGAGAGGCGTGGAAGGAAGGCTACAAGGAAGAGCAGGAGGTGATTCGAGCTGCTCATCCAGAAATTGAAGGTTGATGGAGTACCACAGCTTGGGATGATGTATGTCTTTGGCTGCTGCTCCTGATTTCATGCTGTTGTTGATTTTATTATTGATCATAGTCAGGTCTGCATTTGGGATCTAATGACTTTATATTCTCTGCTACTTTGGGAATAGTTGCCCTTCGGTTTTTGATTTGTTTTTTTCCAAAATAAAGGGAAATTTGATTTCAGCCAACCTACATGCCTGATGTGTTTTTTTGAGAAGTAGCAATAAGATTGCATAAATACAATGTGTAATTAAGAACAAGGGACACCAACCTCCATGATTTTTCTAAAATTAAATATTATGTTGTTCTGAGAAATTGACACACCAAAAAATGCACAACAAATTTTAAGAGTCAAAAAACATAAAGGTGTAATTTGGGAGGTTGGCCTTGCAGAATTTTAATAATTATTCTTAAGATCACTAGAAAAAAGAAAGACATACATTTGTCAGAACTCATGAGAAAGTTCTGCTGCCAAAATGACACTTTAAAGACTGTTCGAAAGCAAAAAAACATGCGCTGCATTAAACGAAGCAATAACTTGCAGAATGACGAATGTGCTCTCTCCATTAGGAACGCTAGTTTTACAAGAACGAGCGCTCCCGTCTCCTAATTCAGTCTGAGCATGCGTGGGTTTTTAAACCGATGGACTTGCCCATAGACGATCGGAAATTCCCATCGGTTTTTTATCCATCGGAAAATTTTAAAACAAGTTCTATTTTTTCCATCCGATGGAAAAAAGACCGATGGGTACCATACACGATCGGTTGGTCTGATGAAAACCATCCATCGGACGGTTTTCATCAGTTAAATGGGTCCCACAATACTGGCTATCTCAGGGTCCATTTGTAAAATCATGTATTGTTTTCATAGAACGTCTTTCTCATTTTCCAGTGAGGACCAAATTTAGTGATAAACCTAACTGGTTTTTCTTCCTGATTTGTACTATTAATTATTCCAGAGGTACCTTTTATCAATACAATCCTCACTGTGCTAAATGCTCACTGAAAAGCTTTCCAGATATGTTTTTTTTTTCTTAAAATGTTATATTGATACCGTGCATTCTTATGTGAGTGTTGATGCAAAAAGTGAAATGTAGTTTGAGTGCTATGTTATGTGTATGTATAAGTTTATGCATGTTTTTATTTATTTATAAGTTTCACTAATGCCATCACAGTGTCCATATACTCTAAACTTTGACTGCTTATACTTAACCCTCTGAGTAGACCTAAGCTCTTTCCACGATCCAATGCCAATGCTTTAGTGGAATTGGAGATGGGGGTGGAATGAGCACTAAGCTGAAAAAGCCAAGGATACGGTGTGAGGCACTCTGGGCATACAAGCACTATTTAGAAGACTTAAAAGTTTGTTGCAGACACCTTTCTGTGCTTCCTCCTTACCTCAATTGTCTATTTAAATATTTAAGACAAATTACATGTTCAGTTTAGACTCAACTTATTGGCATGTATTATATGATTTGGAAAAGTTTACATTGACTATAGACTTACAAAAATGTGCCCTTTTAAAGGCATCAATATAGAACTTGGTGGGCAGCCTTACAAGTTAATTAACACCTAACTGATTCAAATTTTACTCTTGAGATTAAAGTACGACATCATTCTTCTCTGCTTTGTATAAAATCACAATCTACCATCTAACTCCAGTACATCAGTACATCAGGGAGTTCATAGATAAGGACAGTTCAATAAATAATTATATTAAGAAGTCATGGAAGAGACACATTCGGCATATTGGATTCTCAGTATTGACTTTGTGCAGTCCAAATATTGTCAAGCATTTTCCGGTTATTTAGTGACCTTTCATTTAACTTACTGAACACCTTATTTAACATACTTCTACATGTTTCATTATTAGCTCAATTAAATAAAGATCAGAGCCTTGTACAGCCAGGGAAAAAAATAACTAACAGATCTGTGCACTGCCTTTGTTCTAATGTCTACATTTTACTAATGTTTCTTATTGTTAAATTCCACAAGTTGTCATTTTGTTTGAGTTTCAACTGAGCAAATCAAAAGACTGGAGCAAATCAAAAGACTGTAGTAAAGTTTAAAGGATCATGACAACGTGTTTTCAAAGCAATGTTTTCTTATACTTTTTTATCCAGAAATTATTATTTTTAATGGTCTGGGCAGTCTCTCTGCTATTGATCTGATGGATTTTATCTATGATCTACTTCTTCCTTGCCAGACCACGTTCCTTACCAATATGGTCTGTACAATTCCTTGCCATCCAGGTTCCTAATGAGCAGCATGGATCCTCTGCTTATTCTTGGTGATTGAAAAATGGACAAATAGCTAACTACACTTTTAAATGAAAATGAAACAGCACACTTATCATACAGTAAATATTCAAAGTGCTGCACCAAATTTGTTATCAGATTTTAGTTAAACCCCTGCAATATATTGTTCAGTCAATGGTATATAGTATGTACTTCTGGGGTATTTTTTACAGTTTTAGCTCTTATGTTTTTTATTTTTAAATGCTGAATATTTACACTCTCATCTCCAGCATTTGTGGTGGGGTGGTGTAACTGGTAAGTATACAGATTGGATTTAGATGAAAAACTGCTGGACAAGTTATTTGAAGGGTGGACGTGGGAAAGGAGTGCAAATAAGTGTCAGGTCAATCCAGGATTAAGTAGGGATATCATACAATCATAAAATAGCGAGAAGGAGGAGGGGAGTGTCACTTCTATGTGTCATCCACCTCTTTTTAAACCTAACCAGTGTAGAGAAGGCTTCCTTTATCACCCTTTCATTGTACTCTACACCGGTGTTTCTCAACACCAGTCCTCAAGGCGCCCCAACAGGTCATGTTTTCAGGCTTTCCATTATTTTGCACAGGTGATTTGATCAGTTTCACTGCCTTAGTAATTACCACAGCTGTTTCATCTGAGGGAAATCTTGAAAACATGACCTGTTGGGGCGCCTTGAGGACTGGAGTTGAGAAACACTGCTCTACACCATACTCTTTTCTTCAAGCATAAATTCCCTGTGTCACTCATTGTCAGCACTCTAGTGCCCTCTATGCAGTGTACATCCCTCAGAGTGTCCCACACACTGACATGCTGTTTCTTAGTGGCTAAACATTAAAGCGGAGGTTCCGCGGTCCCTCGTTTTTTTTTTTTCTAGGTGCATGTAATGGGGTTACAGAAAACATGTAAGCACTCACTTGTCCTGCGATTAGAAACAACCCCCGTCTATTTCAGTTATAAATTCTGACTTTTATAAATTGATCTTCTTTTTGCCATTTTGCTTGTGGGCACTGTGAAGCCCACAAGCAGAGACTTCCGGGATGCGGTGAATGCATCCCAGCATTCACCGCTGTATCATCAGTATTGTCGGCGAGCGAGCGAGGTTGCCATGATAACGGGTGACGTCATTCAAAGGGCGCCGGGGAAAGAAAAAGATACGCCCACTCCCGCGGGAGGAATACCCGGAAGTCCTGATTCGGAACGACTGATTCACGGTAAGTACAAGCGCAAAAAAAAAAACAATAGGCATATGTATATGTATCTGCTACATAGATTAGTATAATATAATGTCAGGATTTAGGGTGAACCCCCGCTTTAACAAACGCGTAATAACTGAAATTATGTCTGTAAAGCTGGCCTCAGTAGCTAGGAATGTATGTTGTGGGGCATTTATCAATTCTGCTGCACTGCAAGCAATGCTAAACATGAACAGTGAGATGTATCATGAGACAAATTTATTACAAAGTTATAGCCAGAGCCAAAAATTCCTCCCTTGGCTGTATTCATGTTGCCCTGTGACTGCATGGAACTTGACCCTGGCCACTTCTTAATTATGCATCTGTTTAGAGTGGAAATCTGTCTCATCAACATTAATAAATCTATCCCAGTTCTTTGCAAACTGTTGTCCAGGAATACAGATGCATAGGTCTGTAAACCTTTCACAGAGACTTTACTGAAGGAGACACAACCTGATTTGTGATTACATTTCCCTCTGTGTGTTTATGCTCTTGTAACTTACAAGAAAAGGGATACTGGAGTTCGTATAACTACTGAGGGGTGATAATCTGATTGTAAGGGTCAATCTGCCACAGGTAAACATGCTTGCTTACTTCTTAAGGGAAGTGACCGGTTAGGAAAAGCTTCTTGCTCAGGAATACAGTTTGTCTGTAAAGGTTTTCAATTATCCAAGTCATGGTGTACCTAACAGTGTCTTGTCACATCCAACTGGACTTGTTCTATAATCTAGAAGACATTTTACTGTTTATCCATGTAGCTCCCTCAGCTCTGTTGGGTGCCAAAATCATTCCCCAGCATTTAAAGCCACACATGCAAATTAATAACCTTAATTCATTAAATATAAAATAATTGAAGGCTGATGATGGTCTTCTAAGAACAAAATTGGAAGTGTGACAATTTGTGAAATCTTACAGTTCTAGTTACATAATCCAATTCCCATGGTATCAATAAGTCTGCAACCAGTGTTAATTGACTGAATTCCATGGTAGGTGTAAACTGTTGTCAAATTACCAGGGTAGAACAGCATTATATATTGATAACAGATGGTAATGGAGGCCTCTGCCCATTTTTCTGCATGGTTGTTTTAGTTGGTTTTCGAACACTCATCAGAGCTGAGGAAGCTACTTTGACGAGTGACAAAACATTGCAAAACATTGAAAAACAAGTCTAGTTAAATTTTATCATCTACTATTAGGTATAGCTTTCTTGAATAGACTCAGCCAAGAGGTATTTGGGAAGGTATTTGGGAAGGCAACACAGTGGTGTAGTGGTTAGCACTTTCACCTAGCAGCAAAATGGTCACTGGTTTGAATCCCGACCACTACACCATCTGCCTGGAGTTTGCATGTTCTCCCTGTGTCTGCGTGGGTTTCCTCTGGGTACTCTGGTTTCCTCCCACACTCCAAAGACATGCTGGTAGGTTATTTGGATTTATCCAAAATTGGCCCAGTATATATGTGTATGAATGTGTGTCCCAAGCGTGTCAAGATCCTACAGGGTAAATGACCTCACCAGCCAGCAAGACACTGGCTGCAAAAAGCACCTTGAGGCGATTCAGTTTGCATCTGTAGCACTATACAAGTCATTCACTGCATCCTGGCCAGTAAAGGAGCTAGATTAGGAGGATCAGAATCTTCCTGCTCACTGTGGTCATATGCATTGAGGCCCACGGGTAAGACTGCATTTATAAGCATTGTTTAATAATAATAATAATAAAGGCTTAAAGTGCAATTGAGCCATAATTCCAGTTTAGAGCCAGAGTCTTGGACTATAGAATACTATAAGGCTCTGAGTTTACAACTAAGAATACTAGGAGTCAGGAAACAGAACAACATGTAGTGTTGGATAACACTGGGAGACAGCTGATTGGAGGAAAGGCACCCACCCCCCTTCACAGAGGCAGAGACTTTCAGAGCTGTCCTGTTAGGAGAGCAGCTTTCTGCCAATCTATTTATAGCACCCACCCTGACACAAAATTCAGCCTGGTTTTATCACATGTGTCGGAAAACTTGTCAGAAGTTATCATGCTGATAACATAAGAACAGAGCAGGAGAAAGCCACAGGACTTCAGATACTGTATATGGGCCCATCTCAAATTTCATGAATCGGGTTTACATCCACTTTGAGTTTCCCTCCCACAGACCACAACTTCCCCTGGGACAAGGGTGTAAGGATGAGGCCCTTGTTCCCATCAGCATTGGGATAAGGTGGTTTGCGTGTGCATGTGTGCGGCCTTGAGGGCATATGGCCTGGTATGGTTTAGGGCAGGGCTTAAAATTTCAAGTCCTGAGCTACTAGCTAGGCCTTAAGGGTTACTCGCCACCAGTTGCCCCACCCAATCCCTACCCTGCACCACCCCCTAATTCTGCTCCTCAAACATACCCTCATAAATTATCTAATGAAATGACACTTAAATGTTTTAACAACTTTATCAGTGAAACGGTTCTGTGTGATTCCGCGCAAGGGAAGTGCACAGCAGATAGATATAAGGAAAAAACAGAGAACTGCTGCCTCTACAGATTACTGCCACCTAGGTGGAGTAAGATTAAGTGAATAGGAAAGTGAAGTAGATATGGCGCTGTTCTTTTACTTGATATATGCCTGAGTGGCTAAAGGTGGTAAAGTAACTGGTGCTTGTTGTGTGGTGTAAAAAGACCTGAAGCTTCTCCCTTTTATTTAATATAATGCGATTAATTGTGTCTATAGCAGGTGTGACCTTATTAACCTAACAATAGTGATACTAGGAAAAGCCTGTGGTTGAGTCTCAAAATGGGAAGCTATTCATTATGATGACATGCATACATTGAAATAAATATTAAAAATATAAATTATAAACAAATGTGCAAAAAACTATTGTGCAAAAAACACAACTAAAATAAAATAAATAAAGTCTTGTTCATATAATTAAAGTCTTAATCATATGAATGAGGTGATTAGTGCTCAAAAAAGTGCTTGGTGCTTGGTGCTGGTAAACAAAAACACTTCTCCTTGGCCCCTTCAGAGAGTGATCACAATACGTGTGGCTTATCCGTGCTCCTATTGTGACTGCACTGACCAGATATTTCTTCCCCACCTGGGGTGTACGGTATTCACAGAATTTGCCACTGTGTAGCACCCTGGGAGATGGCCAATCCGAGATGCTTTTTAATTTTCCAATCGTTTTACGTGAAGGAGAAAAGGACGCCCAATAGCGTAATACTATTAAAAACTTTTTATTCCTTTAAAACAATGTGGAAATGTACTCACATTTAATACCATTCGTTTGAGCATTTAATGCTGACACTAACGCCGTTCAGAGTCCTGTGTACGATCTCAGACCGGAAGTGATGCAAAGACGTGTGATTGACTCCGGAGTCAATCACACGTCTTTGCATCACTTCCGGTCAGAGATCATTGCAGCGCGACCTGTGCTCATCATTGCAGCGTGACCTGTGCCCACCATTGCAGCCTCACCTATGCCCACCATTGCAGCTTCACATGTGCCCACCATTGCAGCCTCACTTGTGCAGAGGAAGAGAGAGGGCGGCTGGATCATCACAGGGCAAAAGAGCATGGAGGAAGAGGATTGCCTACTGGATCACAGAGCGATAGCCTGCTCTAACAGCTTACATTAAAATTGCCTCCGCTCGCCTTCACACACAGCCCCACCTCCTGACCAGATGTCTGTGACAGACAGTACACATCCCAACATTGGACTGGCATTCTGCCCACTACAGGCTCTGGGTCAGGAGGTGGGTCTGTGTGTGACGGCGATCGGAAGCAATTCTAATGTAAGCTGTTAGAGCGGGCTATCGCTCTGTGATCCTGCCAGCAATCCTCTTCCTC
Source organism: Rana muscosa (assembly GCA_029206835.1). Lineage (NCBI taxonomy): Eukaryota > Metazoa > Chordata > Amphibia > Anura > Ranidae > Rana > Rana muscosa. Next base: position 638,958,830 of record CM055117.1, on the reverse strand, counting down.
CACACTCTCTTCCCCCGGGGCGATCGCTGGGAGAATGGCTCCCATTCAACCCCACATGCCAGCGGTGCTCCCTCCCCCTTTTCCCAGGCAGCCCATGCTCACCAGCCCTCATTGAACAGGTGAGTGGAAAATTTGAGGGCTGGTTTAGGGGGTTGTCTATTCTCTGTCCCTCCTTTCCTGACTAGTCAAGCTACATGTCCTGATAAGGTTCTGGTATTGATTTTGGGATGAATGCGACACAATTTTTTTATTTTTTTGCCTGGTGTCCCCCTCAAAATCCATACAGGATCCTTATCAAAAATAGGGTCTGATATAGCTTTTGGGGAGGACCCATGCTGTTTTTTTCTTAATAGGACAGCATACAATTTATGTAAACAATACTGTCTCTTTAAGAAAAAATGGTGTGGGGTCCCTTAAGGGTCTGGTATGCATATGAGGGGGATTCCACTCCCTTTTTTTATAAACAGAACACATTTCTCTAAATATCACTTTTGTGGGAGTTTGTCGTTCGAGTGTGCAACTTCACTTGTAGGTTTAAGGCATTCCCCAAGATTATTATTTAAAGGAATTGTGTATTTTTAATATTAACCTTAAAGCCATATTAAAAGATCAGATCTCCATTTAAAAGGTATTTTTAAGACATTTTTCTTGTATTGGTATATTCCCCCCATAATAGTGCTCAACTACCCATGCCCTTTTTACCAAAAGCTTGCAAATTGGTCATGAAAAAAGGCAGAAAAAAATGATAAGATTTGTCTCCAATAAACATTATTATGATGTGGTGTTCTGCTTGGGGGGGGGTTCATGGATATCCAAATGGGTTTGGCTAAAGTCCAATGAACCAAATTCTCCTTGGGTCATCATTCTTATCCAGAATGTGTATGGACATTCGGGAGCAACACAGGTGAGCCTTTGTTATCGATAAAACCAATGGTGCTGATTAGTTTGTTCTAAGATGCCAAACAGAAGATAGAGCGTATGTGTCAAGAAGGGCATCTTGTAATGATAAATATTTGATGGGGAAAGCAGTAGATAATGAGCTCTTAAAAGAATACCCATAAAAGCAGTGATGCCTTAAGAATTGGGTAGTGCGGGGGAAAGCTTGCATTATTATAGAGACATAGGAGGCACAACAGTTCACATATTGAGAAACCTGATGCTAACAATACCTACTGTACAGTAAGTTTAAGCCAATGTCAACCAATATTTGATTGCAAAAATGACTAGACAGAGTAATGCAACCTAACACTAAAGGTTTTGATGGTTGTATCATTTTCATCTTTGGGTGGTGGATTCTCTTGATACATTTGGTATTAAAATCTGTTTTAAGACAGTGGTAGAAATTTAGTGAACATGCCTCTGTTTATGTTTAATATAAATGTGAGTCTATCTACTGTACTGATGAACAAAATCATGTAAATATCTTACTTAGTTGACTCTTGAGATAAACTAAGGACTTGAGTAGCATTTGTAGTTTGATGTATACATTTTTTCATGTGCCATTTTATAGCCCTATCCATACTGAATATATAGCCCTTTTCTTCAATTAAAAGTGTTGCATAAACAAAATCAGTTTAATAGCTAATTGATGAGCAGAAGAAACAATATGGACCAGATGGGAATTGAATAGTGATTGCCATGTTTTGGGCATTACTGAATACTGATTAAAGGATGGCTCATTAGTGTTCAACAAGGCTCGTAATGTTTCCCCTGTAAAATATAATAACTATATAACTGCACATTCAGTTTCATGTAAATAAACCTCAGACATTAGTGGAGATATCAACATAATTTGGCAACTCAGGTGATACAGAGTTTAATCTTCCTTGACTACTCTGTATCAGACTGATAAATGATTCGTTTGGGTTAAGAATGTAGTAAACAATTGTCATTATTGAAGTAGATTGAGTTTCAGACTCTGATTACCTGTCATGCAGTAAACAATTAATTACATATTTTATTAATTACTGTTTTTATACATTTGTTATTGTGAGTGCCTTCCTTAGATTGTGGATTATCACAAATTCATGTATGAATATAATGAGAGTTCAATTCAGAATTCATCTTAGATACGTGCAAATTAAAGAAAAATCGAATCCCTGTCTTAGTGTTATTTGTCATATTTCTCAATGAGATATGAAATTTAGGTAACCCCAACAGAATAGGGGCTGAAGTTTAACAGATACTATAGTGAGCCAGAGCAGACACTCAAATTTGAGACCAATTTTAAAAGTTCAATTGGTGCTACTGTTCAGAGGTGAAGAGAACATGGTATAAAGAAACATTACAAAATATTACTAATGTGGCATAGTCAAGCTATCATCATTATTTTGTGGAATAGTCATAGTATTAATACATAAAGACCAACTCATTATTAACAAAAGTGTTTGCTTACTTGTTTTTTCTTACTGGTACCTAGCTAATTCCCTAACAAATTTTTGCCCACACTTCAGCTTTAAGAAACACCTCTATTTGAATTATTTAATAAAAATACTCTGCAAAACAACACTTGTGAGTATTTTCCGACTTTTACAGAGTTCTCTGATGACTACACAGGGAGAGACATATTCTCTCTGTGTAGATGGTGGGATTACGCTATCAATTTCAAAGCTTGGGTCTTGCACTGCATTAAATTATGAATGAAAGCTACCATTGTAAGTTTGATTCAAGATATACTGTTATGTGAGAATAATTTTTAAAACAACATTTTAGCCTTTATTACAATCAAATTGCTTTTTATTAACTCCATAATTCCCCTATTTTTTTTAACATACAGTACATATTTTTTTTTATTTTCTTTTAATCATTTTGACATTTTCTTTTTTTGTATTTCTATAAAAAAAGTTTTTTGTATTATAAACAAAATTCAATTGCTTTTAGAAAAGGGACAAATCACAGAATAAAATCTGTATTAAAAAACAAATTTGTGTTTTTTATAACTAATTAATAACAAAGTTTTTAATTAATAGTTAATTCGTTTAATAGTTTAATTAGTTAAGCTAGTGTTAAGCTAGCCTGGGGAAGGGGAAACATGTCCCATCATCCCTTGAGGGTGGAGGGGAGGAGAGGAAGAAACCTAAGTCCCATAGTGGAAGCACAGAGAACATAAAGTCAGTGGCCACTGCAGCAGCTGCCTCCTTTTATTCAGGCTGGAAATTCATTACTGTGGCATTTCACAGAACTTCTGCTACATGCGCTTCCTCATGTCCAGGCTAGTGAGTTTTATTCCTATTGTGTGTCATTTTACCAGTGTGGTTATTAAGCACACTTACTTACTGCACTAAGAGGCTCTCTTGCACCACTTTGTGTTCATGTGTTTGATATACACTGTTTTTGGATCTCCCATCCACTCTACAGCTGGGGCCAAAAGTTTTGAGAATGACACAAATATTCATTTTCACAAAGTCTGCTGACTCAGTTTTTTTTATGCCAATTTGCATATACTCCAGAACGTTATGAAGAGTGATCAGATGAGTTGCAATTAATTGCAAAGTTCCTCTTTTCCATTAAAATGTATTTAATCCCATAAAAAATATTTCCACTGCATTTGTGAAGAAGGCTTCAGGGCGCCCAAGAAAGTCCAGCAATCGTCCAGCAAGGGCCAGGAAGCAATCAAAATCAACTATTGCTAAGTGGATTAGTCAGGTGATTAGTCAGGCTTGGTCTGAAAAGAAGGGTTCCGCCTTTTCAGGTTAAAGCGCACTCTACCAGGGCAGTCAGTGCTTCATCTGCAGTGCATCACCAAACCTCTGTGGCTCAGATTTGTAAGGCTGCTACTTGGTCGTCAGTACATACATTCACAAGATTCTATCAGATGGATGTAAGATGGCAGGAGGATGCCACCTTCGGGCGCAGTGTACTGTGGGTGGCAGTATAAGTCCTCACACCTAACACCTAGTGGCGGCCGTTTTGCTTTGTGTCTCCCTCCCCTCAGATGGCATTGCTTTGGGACATCCCACATAGTTATTACTATGGTGCTCTGTGTCCGATAAAGAAAATAGGATTTTTATAACAGCTTTCCTGTAAAATCCTTTTCTTGGAGTACATCACAGGACACAGAGGTCCCGCCCCTCTTATTGGGATATATATATGTAGCGCCCTGCTCCCAATGAGTGGGCGCTATGTGGTAAAATTATAGTTGTTTGAGCAATAGTTTGGCTCAGAAGGATTGTATTACAAATTGTACTCTGTTTCAGTTCAGCTGGCTGCGTGATTTCCTCCTGACAGTAGGTGCCACTGCCACCACTGGTCATTATAGGAAAGGCAGCAGGCTGGATGCATTGGGTATCTCTTTCCCGGCTGCGGCTCAGGGGCGTGGTCAACCCGCTGTGCATGCTGGGAGGGGATACTTAAGGGACAGACGCCATTAGTCTGGGGCTTTTTGAAAGAGTTGGGGGTCGTTGTCCATTGGTGGTGGGCACCACTCACCCGACCCCAACCTGGGGGCCCTCATGGCCTCAGGGAAATGCTGGCAGTTTCCGCCTCAGGGCCATGTTGGCCTGAGGCTCCGTTACTGAAGAGTAGGCCCAGGAGTTACTGGGGGCCTACAGATCCAGGGATGATCCTGTGTCGCCTTGCCTGCTGGAAGGGACCAAGCAATTGAGGATTCAATTGAAGGATGCATCCTGGTCATAATCTACCTCACAGTGCTGCCGGAACGACTGGAAGATCCTGGCACTGAGAGCTGTGTTCTTAATTCAGAAGGTAACCCAGGGAAGGGCTACACCAAGTCTGTGGCAGAGACTGTTCTATTTACACCAAGTCTGTGGCAGAGACTGTTCTATTTGCACCAAGTCTGTGGCAGAGACTGTAGGTGATCGAGCTATACATCGGTTGCTTGGCCGGTGAAATTGGGCCTATCCGGTGTTTGCTGAGTCCAGCGTGGAGACAGTTGTTCCTCTGGACCTAGGAAAATTTCTGTGATCCGCAACTATATAGACAGGTGTGTGGCTTTTCTAATCAAGTCCAATCAGTATAATCAAACACAGCTGGACTCAAATGAAGGTGTAGAACCATCTCAAGGATGATCAGAAGAAATGGACAGCACCTGAGTTAAATATATGAGTGTCACAGCAAAGGGTCTGAATACTTAGGACCATGTGATATTTCAGTTTTTCTTTTTTAATAAATCTGCAAAAATTTCAAAAATTCTGTGTTTTTCTGTCAATATGGGGTGCTGTGTGTACATTAATGAGGAATAAAAAAATAACTTAAATGATTTTAGCAAATGGCTGCAATATAACAAAGAGTGAAAAATTTAAGGGGGTCTGAATACTTTCCGTACCCACTGTATATATATATATATATATATATATATATATATATATATATATATATATATATATATATTGCTTTGCTACAAAAACTGAGGTACTTCCTGTATGGGAGGGGTTATATAGGGAGGGGGACTTCCTGTCTTTTGAGTGTACCAGTGTCCATTCACCTATAGGTGGCGTATAACCCATATATTTATTACTATGGTGCTCTGTGTCCCGTGATGTACTCCAAGAAAAGGATTTTACAGGTAAGCTGTTATAAAAATCCTATTTTTCCCTAGGTGCATTATTTTACATTTAGAAAAATGTAACTGCTTTTACCAATCTTCCAGCAATGCCACATCATGTTCCATGTTACAGACACCTCCAGGGATATCAACCCTGTTACACACCTTTGTGTCATCAGCAAAAAGACATACCTTGCCCAACAAAACTTTAGTTACAGTATATCACTTACATATAGATTTAATAGAACAGTACCCAGTACACAGCCTTGTGGTACACCGCTAGTGACCAGTCTCTGTTCTGTAATAATTCCATTAACTTGACTACAACTGATGTTAAACTCACTGGCCTGTAATGGCCAGCTTCTACCTTGCTGCTCTTCTTGTGGATAGGTACAATATTAGCTGTCCAGTAAAATTTGCTGCCGGTCCAGGGTGGTGAGCGCACATCTGTGCGTGTCACTTCCGGTATCCTGTTGGTCCAGTCCAGATGCGTGGTCGTGGGCTTTTGGTCCCAGTGTCGGGCCAGGCATGCCCTGAAACATACCCACTCGCTTCCTGCCAGGACCACTCGCTGGCGTGGGGGGAGCCACTCGGTGGTAGCCATTTTATTTTGCCCTTGTGGTGACTTGTGTTGTTAAGATGAGGCAGTTTTCTCCATGGGGGCCGTGAGAACACACAACTGGACTGGCTGACAATGCTTTTGGTTATCCAAGGTTAGTATGGACATTGCTTCTTGTGCTCTCTGTATGGGATAGTCCCTGGGGCACAATCCTTATGCGTGTTTGTTTATTTTTTCAGCACATTTTACACTGTATGGAATTCACTCGCTTTCTGTGACAAATACATATTTACCACTTGTTTTGAGTGATTCCATACACTCAAGTGAGTCTTTGTTCCCCTTGTTTATTCATTAACCTAACCCAGTGATGGCGAACCTTGGCATCTCAGATGTTTTGGAACTATATTTCCCATGATGCTCATGCACTCTGCAGTGTAGGTAAGCATCATGGGAAATGTAGTTCCAAAACGTCTGGGGTGTCAAGGTTTGCCATTACTGACCTAACCTTTAGTCACCTTACTGTAATATGAGAATATTTGACATTATCTATTATCATAACTTGTTAGCGTGCCTGGCATTGAACCTGGCTCCTGCTGTCCTTGGACTGCGGCTCTGTTCCTTTTGCCACTGGGGAACCTGAGTCGTGCATTATACACCTTCCATAGTACCTTTGCTCCTAGTATTCTCTAACCCCACCTGCCTTCCAGCTGCAATCATTCCACAATCAGATCAGCTTAAATTGCAGTACTTCCTGTGGACGCCCGTTTGTTGCATCTGTTTTCCTGGGTGTGTGACATACTGCTGAGTTGCTGAACTTCTGGACTTTGACCTCTGCCTGTTTCCTGGATTACTCTCTTTGTCTGACGATTCTATACTACTCTGCCCGCCTGTGTATGACCCTGCCTGTTCTGACCACACTTCTGAATTCTGATTCTGTACCTTGCTGCCAAGATTCGTTACTGACCCGGCCTTCTTGACTATGCTATGCCTCAAGCCCCAGCCAAAGCTCCACTCTGGCTAAACCTTCCAACATGTACCTTACAATATGAGAATATTTGACATTATCTATTATCATAACTTATTAGGCTATGTACTGCCCTTTGGGGCTCCTCTACCAGCTGTATTAGCCCCAGTATGGCACTCCCATGTTCTGGGTTGACCTGGACCCCTCCAATTGGACTGAGCATTATAATTTCCTGGTTTTATGTACGTGAGTACTCAATATGTATTATGTTTGTACTGATTTCACAATTGGATTTTGTGCTTCTTGCTCCTCCTCTTCTCGGTGTGCCACCATAAGTAGCTACTTTCTATGGTGGCACACCTGCAGGCTCAATCCCAAGCAGCACTACTTGTGTCTATAGAGGCTCAACTCCACCCCACACTCCCTTGTCACCGGATTTGACTGACAGCAGTGGGAGCCATTGTCTCCCACTGCTCTTAGCAAAGCCTGTGAGAGCAGAAAGAAGAGGAGAGAGCTGCTACAGATGGACAGCACTGGATCACGATAGAGCTCAGGTAGGTATAAAGGGGGTGAGGGGGCGATACACATATTGAAGCTTCATTAAGTTAAAGAGTAACTCCACTTTTGTTGAGAAAACAAATCCCCTCTGGGTGATCTATGTACATTGCAAGGATTGCAAGGGAGTTAATCAATTTAACCACACATAAACAATTTGACAGTACATACAGGTCTAATGCCGCGTACACACGATCGTGATTCACGGCGGTGAAAACACCGCCGTGAATCACGACATGAAATTAAATGAAAAACGAGGGAACGGCATTTTCCCCCACACACGACCGTTTTTCCCGTCATTTTTTTCTTTGTCGAGAAAAACGACCATCTGTGGGCTCCGCGGCAGTGTCTCCCTATGGGAAAACTGCCGCGGAAAAAAATGATGGAAAAAACGATGAGAAAATTTAGAACATGTTCTAATTTTTCTCGTCGTTTTTCCTGCCGTTTTTCTCAACGAGAAAAACGGCATAAAGCCCACAGACGATCGTTTTTCTCAGCGAAAAAAATAAATGAATTTTTCCCGACGGGAAAAATGATCGTGTGTACGCGGCATTAGAATACAAGTTCAATCTTTCCACATTTAAGGACAAACAGAGAGTGCTTCTCACGTTCCTGTAGCTCTCAACTTCTTTAAGTGATCAATTATGGTTTCCCTCATACTATTTCCCCTAGGCCTTTTGACTTTCCTAGATGGGAGACCACAGTAGGAAGTATAATTTTCTCTTTAGGCAGGATACAGAAAGACTTAAGACATGATAATTGTTTTTCCCAATTCACAGAGGCTCACTATCCTCAGCCTGTTACCAAAAGATGGGGTGAGGTCATCTGCAGCACCTATCTATTCCTCTACAGAGCAGGGCTCTATCCTTAACTTTACTTCCCTCTCAAGGGCCCTATTGTGATGCAAATAATTATTTTATAGCACATCTGTCCCTAGCAGCTAAAACCTCATGGGAATTATGTGTCCCATCAGGAAGAGGAAGGGGATTGGGACTTTAGATGAGGTACAGGATATATGGGTCCAATGCCTCCATCCCTAATACTAATAGAAAAAATAAGAGGGCTTTGGGACTTTGAATGAAGCATGAAAAAGGAGGCAAAATGCACTGTGTGTCTGTAAAGGATTTATTTCATATAACAATACAGATAAATACATACACAATGCAAGTAAAAAGGGTAAATTCATATATATACATGGTATTGTGGCATGGAAGTACGAAAGGTGAGTACCCAATACTGACATCAGAGTTCACATAGAAAATCCAAATAGTTGATAATGATTGAAAAAAATATTAACAACAGCCTCAGACATGATTAATGGCTAGGTACATAGTTAGGGGTATAATATTGCTGTGGCATCAAACGGGGTTCAACACGTTTCATCGAATGTGTCCACTCATCAGGAGCCGATGCGACAGAAGTATCTAAATATAAATATAAATATAAATATGTGTCTAATAAGCCTCAGTCTGACTGGAAAAAGTATATAAGAAGGAGGACAAAAAGATGAATAGATGTCCACCCAATACTTGGATTTTCTATGTGAACTCTGATGTCAGTATTGGGTACTCACCTTTCATACTTCCATGCCAGAATACCATGTATATATATGAAGTTACCCTATTTACTTATGTATATTTTATACTTGCATTGTGTATGTATTTATCTGTATTGTTATATGAAATAAATCCTTTACAGACACACAGTGCATATTTGCCTCCTTTTTGCATGCTTTATTCAAAGTCCCAAAGCCCTCTTGTTTTTTCTATGTGTCCCATCAAACCCTGCTTCCCCAAAATGATGCTGGGAATCCATAGCAGAGAACACACTAGTTCTTTGCTGTGTTCCCCCTAGTACCCACATCAAAGTGGTGGTCCCCTGACTGTTTTATTGACATTGCGCTACAAGAAAATAGCTGACAGGTACAAGTTTTTTTTTAATAAATTGTATCTTTATTACATTTTTTTTTTTTAAATACAAACAGAAAATAAATTCCAAACATGTAGTATGGCTTATAGGAATGCTAATTGAAAAGGCATATAACAGATGTTAAAACCATAGATATAACGCTACAATGCTACGAAATTCACAAAAGCATAATATGTACCGTAATTCAAATTCAACTGTATAGACCAGGGAGGGTGGAAAGGGGGAAGGGGGAGGGGGGCCCAGGGAGCGGGCGACACTAACAAAAACAATATTTCACATAGAAGGAATTGTTGCTCTCTGGATTCAGTGTCAGTGGGGTCCCAGGGCGCCCAAACTGAGGAACCAGGATGCCCCAAAGGGGAACCCACCTAGAAGGGAGGGAGAGTGGGAGGAAAGGGAGGGGGCACCATGGAATCACAAAAGGTACAAGTTTAAAATCATCTATCCACACTCACCGCCAACAGGCGTACAGTAAAAAGCTAGTACTTAACACCCTTTTACATAGAGCAGAGAGGTCACTTATATGCACAGTGGAAAAAAATATTGATGTGGACAATGTGCTGAAACTGCAAACCTTCTTGTAGCACCCGCTGCCTCCAAAGTATTTGTCTCCTTAGCTTGACACTTCATAAAAGAACAAGAAAGATTTACAGCATGATGCCAGTAAGGTTTTCTTTGTGAACTTATCTTGTATAATTAGAGAGAATAGGCATTCAAGTTCTTCAAAACAAATCATATTTTCACTGTGATTTAAATGTTGTTAATTTTTTTTTTTTACAGCGAATTCTTCAACTTGAATCATAAAAAAATAAAAAAACAACACAGACTGAAATTGTAAACTTGCTGCCCTGCAACAAGCATAAGATATAGGAATTAACACACAAACCACATACAACACCTACTCTTAACTGTAGGATACACATACACCTTATTTTACCTTGTCTAAAAACTTGAAAGATATGTTTTGAATAGAGGAAAAACAAATGCATTTTGTGAACTAGTAATATGATGATATTTATGATTTTATGACCATAAGAACAACTTAATGCACACAATCACTGCTCATATGGGCTCAATAAAGGGCAGAAGGATTTGTCTAGCTCTAAACATAATAGAAGATTTCATACACTGGATTCCAAGATTCACAAGACCACCAGTCCACACCAAATCCATAATGTACAGATAGGTCGGATAGAATTTTTGTTTAAAGTGGAGCAAGTCATTAAAGAAGCTGGAGGCTAAGTTGGTCACTGTGTGGAACAAACAGATGGCAACTTACATTGCTTGGTAACACAATAATCAGTATACATCTTTTGCATTTAAAACACAAAAATAACATATGATCAAAGTTCTCTTGCCGTTATAAATCCAGACATAGGTGTCAGACAAATGTTTTGTCTGATATACTGCTCAATTTTCAGCCTCCAGCTGTACCAAATGAAATTTGTCAACTGAGCTGAGTATTTGACGTTAAGAGACACAGAAGGAAAATGCTATTTTTAGTGTCATTTTTATTCCACTGGTAACAGAATCATGTGTGAAAGTTTCAATCAACTAGAAGGTTGGATACACTGGTAAAATTTGAACAAGGGAAGTCCTCTTTATTCACCAGTGTTAACACAATAAAAGATGAAAAGTCTTTTAAATCCATTATTTTATTAGATTTAATTTAAGGAGTTTTACATTTTAGCAACAGAAAACACAAAGTTATAGACTCCAAATAGAACATCAAACCCACCACAATAGGTGCATAGGAAATCAGCTGCCTCATGGGAGTATTGTGCGTGTAATATAGAACAATACAGTATATTATACAGATCTCAAATACAGATAGAGAAAAATATATTTTACAAAGAGAACTAAAGGTTAACTCAAAACATATGAATACCGGACAAGAAGCAGGTACCTAGTTATAACCAGAGTATTTCCAGAAGCAATAAAAATGAAAAATAGCAATCATTTATAAAAAAAATTATGGAGAACTAGACTGCGATTTTCATTGTTGGGTGAGAAGGGGGTTGGATGAAAAGGGCTATCAGAGTGGACCTATATTCCAGCCATTGCTTCCACAGTGTGTTAGGGCTAGGGATGAGCTTTGTGTTCAAGTCGAACACAAGTTCAACTCGAACATCAGCTGTTCGATCGTTCGACAAAGATCGAACGTTATGGGCCGTTCGAGTGACGCGAACGGCCCACAATACACTGCGCCATCGCAGTGCAATCCCGGCGCTGTGATTGGCCAAGCATGCACGGTGACCCCGCATGCTTGGCCAATCACAGCGCCGGCAGCGAGGAGAGCCATAATTGGCCACAGGCAGGATGCCTGTGGCCAATCATAGCTCAGGGGGGTTTAGTACATGCCCCACACTATAAAAGGCCGTCAGCGCGGCGGCCTTGTGCAGTGTGTTCCGGCGTGCAGGGAAAGAGCTATATAGGCAGGGACAGTGTGTTCTACGTTGTGTTCTTTTCTCAGGCATCTGCAGGAGTTGCTGTTCATTGCTGTTCTCTAAGCTAGATAGGCAGGCAGGGACAGTGTGTTCTTTTCTCAGGCATCTGCAGGAGTTGCTGTTCATTGCTGTTCTCTAAGCTAGATAGGCAGGCAGGGACAGTGTGTTCTTTTCTCAGGCATCTGCAGCAGTTAGTGGGTGTTGTGTGCCCCAGCACAGTATACACCTGTATATACAGTACCCATCATTGCTGTTCTTTAAGCTAGATAGGCAGGCAGGGACAGTGTGTTCTTTTCTCAGGCATCTGCAGGAGTTGCTGTTCATTGCTGTTCTCTAAGCTAGATAGGCAGGCAGGGACAGTGTGTTCTTTTCTCAGGCATCTGCAGGAGTTGCTGTTCATTGCTGTTCTCTAAGCTAGATAGGCAGGCAGGGACAGTGTGTTCTTTTCTCAGGCATCTGCAGCAGTTAGTGGGTGTTGTGTGCCCCAGCACAGTATACACCTGTATATACCCGTCATTGCTGTTCTCTAATAAAGGCATCTGCTGGAGTTAGTGGGTGTTGTGAGCCCTAGTACAGTATACACCTGTATATACCCGTCATTGCTGTTCTCTAATAAAGGCATCTGCTGGAGTTAGTGGGTGTTGTGTGCCTCCAGCACAATATACACTGCCCAATTGCTGGTTTTCCCATCTCCCTGCAGGCCATTACTATGTCTGGAAGGCCAACAAGGAGAGGCAGACAGTCACGAGCCAATAAAAGAGGGCAAGCAGCCTCTGTGTCTAGAGACAACAGTGCTGGTCATGGACGCAGTGCATCATCATCAGCACGTGGCCATGGGACACGCTTGTCCTTATTTTCGGCAGCTGGACGTGTTGAGCCGCATCATGCCGAAGACTTGGAAGAGTGGATGACCAAGCCCTCCTCATCCTCTCTCACCCAGGCTCAGGGTATTGGCAAAGCAGCTGCCAAAGCGTCCTCTTCCCTCGTATCAATGTCATCATCAGCCACTCCTTCCCTAGACCCACCGTGTCCTCTTGAGGAGTCCCCCGAATTGTTTAAGCACAGTGTTGGGTACATGCTCCAGGAGGATGCCCAGCGTTTCGAAGGGTCTGAAGATAATACCCAGCTAGAGGAAGGCAGTAGCGTGAGAGCAGAGAGAGGGGATGCTCAAGAAGGACAGAAATCTGGCAGTCATGTTCCAGCAGCTGCAGCATAATGCCAGATTGGCTCCAGTAATGAGGAGGGAGGGGATGATGGGGTCACTGACTCCACATGGGTGCCTGATAGGAGAGAGGAGGAGGAGGAGGATGAGGAGGAGGCACATCTCCAATGAGGCAGGATGCCCTCCGGGGGCCAGCGTAAGGGCAGCACACCGACTGAATCACACCGCAGAGCTCCACCTGTGCAGGGCGCTGCCTCTGCCCGTTATTCCAAAAGTTCTTTGGTGTGGGCCTTTTTTGAGTCGAGTGCATCAGATCGCACCGCTGCTGTTTGCAACATATGTCTCAAGCGTATCTCGCATGGCCAAAACATCAGCCGCTTGGGCACCACATGCTTGACCAGACATATGTTGACCTGCCATTGCAGCTCGTTGGCAAGCGTACCTTAAAGACCCACACCAAAGAACAAAGCGGACCTCTCCTTGCTCCTCATCAGCTGGGATCTCCAACCCCACTGTTCCTTCAGTCCTCTCTGAAACCTGCACTGAGAGGAATGAAGGTGTAGAATTAGGTGTGTCACAGCCAAGTACTTGCGGGCACTCTGCTAGCAGTACACCGACATCCGATTATACCAGGCAAATTTCCCTGCCCCAGCTACTGGACCGTCAAAAGAAGTTCACTCCCAGCCATCCACATGCCCAGCGGTTGAATGCTAGCTTGGCTAAATTGCTAGCACTTCAACTGCTGCCTTTTCAGTTGGTAGACTCGGCCCCCTTCCGTGAGTTTGTGCAATGTGCAGTTCCTCAGTGGCAGGTTCCCAAATGCCACTTTTTCTCACAGAAGGCGATTCCGGCTCTCTACCGACATGTGGAAGGCAATGTCCATGCCTCGCTGGACAGGGCGGTCAGCGGTAAGGTGCATATTACCGCTGACTCATGGTCCAGCAGGCATGGACAGGGACGTTACCTTTCTTTCACGGCCCATTGGGTCACTCTTTTGGCAGCTGGGAAGGATGCAGGACAAGGTGCAGTAGTGTTGGAGGTTGTTCCGCCGCCACGCCTCCAAAATGCTACTACTGGTTGTGACACACCTCTCTCATCCACCCCTCCTCTTCTTCTTCCTCCATGGCCTCTTCCTGTGCTTTGTCCTTGGAACCAGCGGTGCTCCGTAGGCATTTAAGGGGCTACGCAAGTACGCAGGCAAAAAGATGCCATGCCGTGCTTGCGCTGGTGTGTTTGGGGGACAGGAGCCACACTGGGGCAGAGGTTCTGTCAGCTCTGCAGGGGCAGGCCGAGAGGTGGTTGACGCCACACCAGCTTAAGCCAGGAATGGTGGTTTGCGACAATGGCACCAACCTCCTCTCCGCCCTCCGACAGGGACAACTGACCCATGTGCCCTGTATGGCTCACATCCTTAACCTGGTGGTGCAGCGGTTCTTGGGCAGGTACCCAGGCTTACAGGATGTCCTGAGGCAGGCCAGGAAAGTCTGTGTGCATTTCCGCAGATCATATAATGCCAGTGCTCGGCTGGCTGAGCTGCGAAAGGAGTTGAACCTGCCCAAGAACCGCCTTATATGTGACATGCCCACCAGGTGGAACTCAACGTTGGACATGCTGCAGCGGCTGCACACGCAGCAGAGGGCCATCAATGAGTACCTGTGCGACTACGGCACCAGGACAGGGTCAGGGGAGCTCAGGTTTTTTTCACCACGCAAGTGGGGCATGATCAGGGATGCATGCACTGTCCTGGCACCATTTGAGGAGGCCACGAGGATGGTGAGCAGTGACAGTGCATGCATCAGTCACACTGTACCTCTTGTCCACCTGTTGGAGCATACGCTGCGTGGAATAATGGACAGGGCACTTGAGGCAGAACAGAGGCAGGAAGAGGAGGACTTCCTTGCCTCTCAAGGCCCCCTTTACCCAGACAGTGTTCCTTCAGTCCCACCCATCGCACAGGAAGAGGACGAGGAGGAGGAGGAGGAGGAGGATTGTGTCAGCATGGAGGTGGAGCCTGGCACTAAGCATCAACAGCAGCAGTCTTTTAGGGATGATTTACAGTCCCAAGAAACCCGTGGACTTGTACGTGGCTGGAAGGAGGTGGCTGCGGATTATGTCGTCCTTAGTGACCCAGAGGACTCCGGACCGAATGCCTCAGCTAACCTACGCTGCATGGCCTCCCTGATCCTGCAAAGTCTGCGGAAGGATGCTCGTATCCTTCGGATCAAGGAGAGGGACCATTACTGGCTGGCCACTCTCCTTGATCCACGGTACAAGGGTAAGGTTGCGGACCTTATCTTACCGTCGCAGAGGGAGCAGAGGATGAGACATCTCCGGGAGGCCTTGCAGAAAGGTCTGTGCAATGCGTTCCCAGAGACTGGGAGGTTACAAACTCCTGGTCCTGGACAATGAGTTGCTGAGGCTTCGGTCAGTCAAAGAAGGAGCGGTGGGGAAGGTGGTCGTCTGACCGATGCGTTCAGACAATTTTTTAGTCCGCAGCCCCAAGGTATGATCGGTTCCAGCAACCATCGCCAGCGTCTGATATACATGGTGCAGGAATACCTAGGGGCAATGTCAGACTTGGACACCTTTCCCACCGAAAATCCTCTGGCTTACTGGGTCTTGAGGATGGATCACTGGCCAGAGCTTGCACAGTATGCAATTGAGCTACTGGCCTGTCCTGCATCCAGCGTTCTTTCAGAACGCACATTCAGTGCTGCTGGAGGCTTTGTCACGGATCACAGGGTGCGCCTGTCCACCGACTCGGTTGATCGACTGACCTTCATAAAGATGAACCAGTCTTGGATCACCACCAGCTACCAAGCGCCTGAAGCTGATATAACAGAATAATTTATTTTGAAATGTCACATCCCTTCAAGACTGCCTATGCTGATGCTGAGTGACTGTCCTGTTATGTTGACTGACTATCCTCCTCCTCCTCAATTATCCGATTCATGATGATAGCTTGGAAGAACATTTTTGTTTCTGGGTGTCGCCACCAGTGGCTAAGGCCCAATTTTTCAGCCCCTGTTTAAGAAGGGCATGTAATTACAATTTTTTATGCAATGCTTTGCAGCAGGGCTCATTCCTGCACTCCAACTAGAGTATCTGGGAGAGGTTGCAGTGTCGTGGCACCAGCACCAGTGCTTAAGGCCCAATTTTTCAGCCCCTCTTCAACAGGGGCGTGTAATTACAATTTTTGATGCAATACTTTGCAGCAGGGCTCATTGCTGTGCTCCAAGTACAGTATCTGTGAGGGGTTGCAGTGTTGTGGCACCAGTGCCTAAGGCCCAATTTTTCAGCCCCTGTTTAACAGGGGTGTGTAATTACAATTTTTGATGCAATACTTTGCAACAGGGCTCATTGCTGTGCTCCAAGTACAGTATCTGTGAGGGGTTGCAGTGTTGTGGCACCAGTGCCTAAGGCCCAATTTTTCTGCCCCTGTTAAACAGGGGCGTGTAATTAAAAATTTTGATGCAATACTTTGCAACAGGGCTCATTGCTGTGCTCCAAGTACAGTATCTGTGAGGGGTTGCAGTGTTGTGGCACCAGTGCCTAAGGCCCAATTTTTCTGCCCCTGTTCAACAGGAGCATGTAATTACAATTCTTGATCTAATAATTCACAGCAGGGCCCATTCCTGCGCCCACCAAGAGTAACTGTGAGGGCTTACAGTGTTGTGGCAACACCACCACCACCACCACCACCACCAAAGGCCCAATTTTTCTGCCCCTCTTCAACAGGGGCATGCAATTACAATTCTTGATCTAATAATTTACAGTAGGGCCCATTCATGCGCCCACCAAGAGTAACTGTGAGGGCTGACAGTGTTGTAGCACCAGCACCACCACCAAAGGCCCAATTTTTCCTACCACTGTTCAACAATGGCATGTAATTACAATTCCTGATATAATAGTTCACAGCAGGGCGTTCCAGCGCCCACCAAGAGTAACTGTGAGGGCTCACAGTGTTGTGGCAACACCAACATGTAAGGGGCAAATTTCAGCAGAGTATATACGGCAGGCCCCTACTTTCAAACATCCAACTTACAAACGACTCCTACTTGCAAACGGAAGGAGACAACAGGAAGTGAGAGGAAATCTACCTCTAGGAAGGGAAATTCTCTCCTTTAAGAGTTAATATGGGAAAAAGGTGTCTCCTCTCTACTGATGCTTTATCACCAATCCTTGTTTCAATAAAAACCCCACTTTTCAAAAACATTTGTCATTGGGACGGAAAGTGAGGTGAAATGTTCTGAACAGGTGCACAGACAGCAAAACAAATGTTACAGGGGTGATAACCCTTCCCTATGTTTTCCAAAAAGCTTAAAAATAGATTTTTTGGCTGGAGCTACACTTAAACAATGTACCTGTTCAAAATTAAAACAGATTCTACTTAAAGGAGTAGTAAAGTTACATGTTTTTTCACCTTAATGCATCCTATGCATTAAGGTGAAAAAACATTCGACAATACCAGCCCCCCCCGAGCCCCCGTTTTACTTACCTGGCCCCTCGAAAGTCCCGCGCTCGTCCCCGTCATCCTCTTCGGTTTTCAGCCTGGCCGCCGATTGGCTACACTGGATGGATTGAAAGCAGCGCAGCCATTGGCTGGTGCTGCTGTCAATCACATCCAATGACGCGGCCGCCGCTGTATCACGGGAGCGCACCCGCAATAACTCCACACCATGCGAGCTTGCTCGCATTATGGTGTGGAGTCCTTGCGGGAAGGAGCCAAGACAGCCGCCGAGGGACCCCAGAAGCGGAGGATCGGGGCCACTGTGTGCAAAACGAGCTGCACAGTGGAAGTAAGTATAGACTGTTTGTTATTTAAAAAAAAAAAACGGGAACCTGTAGTGTTCCTTTAAGAACAAACCTACAGTCCCTGTCTTGTTTGCACCGCCTGTATACTGCTGTTCAGAGTATATAGGTCCTTTTTTTATTTTGGGTGCGGGGTTCCCCTTAATATCCATACAAGACCCAAAGGGGCTGGTAATGGGCTGGGGTAGGGGGGGGGGGGGTGATGGGGTAGCCATGCCATTTTCTCAAAGATTTTCATCCATATTACCGGGACCAGACATTACATTAAAGCCGCAAGCAGTTTTAAATGGCTTTTTTTTGTGCAGGGACAGTTCTAAACACGGGAAACACATGCCACTTCACAGGCATACTTTAGACACCCCCCAGGTACGATATTTAAAGGAATATTTCACTTTTTTTTCACTTTATGCATCATTAAAATGACTGCTCCCGAAAAACTTCAGTTTTTAAAACTTCGTTTTGCATTGATACATGTCCCCTGGGGCAGAACCCGGGTCCCCAAACCCTTTTTAGGACAATAACATGCATATTAGTCGTTATAATTAGCAATTAGATTTCGAACATTCGTGTCCATTGTATTTAATAGGGTTCTAACGTTCGCGCGAACTTTCGGTCCGTTCGAAGGTTCTGGTGCGCACCGAACAGGGGGGGTATTCGGCTCATCCCTAGTTAGGGCCCTCACTTGTAGGTAAGTAACTTTTTCAAAGGCCATTAATACGCGTTTCAGAATACAAGCCTCTACCATGGATGGGGTGTTAGAAACCCATTTAAGGGCCACCATTCTACTTCCTGTAAAGAACGCCCTGGACAGGGTAGTTGTAGTATGACAGTATCTACATTTCTTTAGATACCCACAGAGGAGCTTAGGTCCTTTTTTCCTTTTTCCTGGTCCCTTTGAGGTCCCCCATTTTTTGTCTTCTCAACCAGTTGTCCTTGTTTAAATTGTCAAGACAGCTATAGGTGTGTATGGCCTTATCATTTGTTACTCATTTATATATATATATATATATATATATGGTCCAGGCCTATAGGTACTATTTCAAAGCCTTACTATAGATCCATTCAGACCTTTATACAAACAATGATTATATGTTGTAACTTTTTCTTTGGTAGCTTTTTCCCTGCAAACCTCCAGGCACTCACCCGGGAGACTGCCATTGTGACCTTGAGGTTTCATGGGTGAGTACAGACTTTCCCCTCCCCCTCCTGGCATCTTGATAGAAAGTGAGAAATGGTTATGGTCTTTTTACCTTTTGATGTCTATGTGTATGGGGTACTCTACTGGCATAAAATGTTGCTATGTGAAGTGTCCTCTACCCTGCTACTGTGTTCATTTTGTTTCATTGTTTGTTGCATAAATATTTCTCATGTTATACATATCTTTCTATAGATAAAATATTCCTCTAAATCTCACACCTGAAGAAGTGGTTTTCCCACAAAACTTTTTGAGTTTAAGACTGGAAGGACATGAATGGATGTTCACATTGATTGGGTTGATATATAAATCTATTTCCAGTCTATATTAGAGGAATCTATCTGTTACTAGTAGTGGTTTTGTCCCTTATGCAATCTATGTATTTTTCTCTGTCTACCTTTGCCCAAATGGGTAACTTTTAATTTATTTATTTAATAATATTTGTATTTTTATAACATTTTTGTATTATAAGTTCATACCGTGCCATGAAAATCCGTTTTGCCTCTATTCAACATTTTTAGTTTGTTGTAGTATGTGTCTCTAATATGAATGAGCCAGAGCACCTCAAAATGCAGGTAACGGGAGTGTTAATGAGTGAGGCATTAAAAACAAAATTAATGATAGCTATAACCTTCTTCCAATAGTGTACTCGTTTAGGGCAAGTGAATGTAAGAGGGAGCATTGACTTGCACCTCATTTTGCACAGCAATAATTGTTTCTAAACCCAATCTTACAAAAGAATTCTGGAGTATGATAGCCTCTATATACTCTAGGTAGTTGAGTCAAACAGTGAGAAGCTGAAAGTGAGATTCATGACAGCTCTGATAGAATGTCATCCCAGTCCTGAAAAGTCAAATCTGAAAAGTTCCCAACCCTGTCTGCATTTCAAAAGAAACTTACATAAACGTTTCACTAACAGCTGGGAGTGAATGCAAGAAAAAAACACTTTTCCTATTAGTAGTCTGTACTAACTCGCCTACCATTTAGAGTGACAATAAGCTGCATTGAAATAAAATATTTTTTTATGCAATGAGAATGTAGACTGCAAAGACTGAAAGGAGTGTAGGTGTCCATTTTTGTACAACTCAGATATAGTGCAAACTTCAGCGTGTCTCTAATTATTAAAACCCTGGCGTTTGTAGACCTCTGGAAAAAAAATTCTGCCATATAGGGGTATACTCGATTATCCTCAAGGATATGCTTGGCTGAATCCCAGACTTGACCAATTAAACAAATGGTGGATAGGGATGAGCCGAACAACACCCGGTTCGGTTTGCGGCAGAACATGCGAACTGTCAAAAAGTTTGTGCGAACAAGCGAACACCATTAAAGTCTATGGGACCCGAACGTGAAAAATCAAAAGTGCTAATTTTAAAGGCTAATATGCAATTTATTGTCATAAAAAGTGTTTGGGGACCCGGGTCCTGCCCCAGGGGACATTTATCAATGCAAAAAAAAGTTTTAAAAACTGCAATTTTTTCGCGAGCAGTGATTTTAATAATGCTTAAAGTGAAACAATAGAAGTAAAATATTCCTTTAAATATCGAGCCTGGGGGAGGGGGGGGGGGGTGACTATAGTATGTAAGTGGCACAAAATGAAATTTCTAAAGGAAAAAAAGTTATTTAAAACTGCTTGCGGCTGTATAGTATTGTCGGGACCCGGCAATATACTGTAGATGAAAATCATTGTGAAAAACGGCATGGGTCGCCCCCAGCCCATTACCAGGCCCTTTGGGTCTGGTATGGATATTAAGGGGAACCCTGCACCCAAATTTAAAAAAAAAAGGCGTGGGGCCCCCAGGCCCTTTATACTCTGAACAGCAGTATACAGGCGGTCCCCGGGTTACAAACAAGATAGGGACTGTAGGTTTGTTCTTAAGTTGAATCTGTTTGTAATTTGGAACAGGTAAATTTTTTAAGTGTAGCTCCAGCCAAAAAATACATTTTTAAGCTTTTTGGATAACATAGGGAAAGGCCCGTATTCAGAAGATTTCACCTCACTTTCTGTCCCAATGACAATTGTATTTTGAGAATTTTGGGTTATTAGGGAGACAAGTTCCCATATTAACTCTTACAGAAGAGAATTTCCCTTCCTAGGGGTAGATTTCCTCTCACTTCCTGTTGTCTCCCTCTGTTTGTAAGTAGGAGTCATTTGTGAGTCGGATGTTTGAAAATAGGGGACCGCCTGTATATACTATACGGCCTGCCCTATATACTCTGCGGAAAATTGGGCCTTGGGTGTTGGTGGTACCAGAACACTGTAAGTCCTCACAGTTACTCTTGGTGGGCGCTGGAACGGGCCCTGCTGTGAAATATTACATCAAGAATTGTAATTACATGCCCCTGTTAAACAGGGGCAGAAAAATTGGGCCTTAGACGGTGGTGGTGGTGGCACAACACTGTAAAGCCTCACAGATACTCTTGTTGAGCGCAGGAATGGGCCCTGCTGTGAAATAATAGAGCAAAAATTTTAATTACATGCCCCTGTGAAACAGGGGCAGAAAAATTGGGCCTTAAGCAGTGGTGGTGGTGCCCTGAACTAAAAATATTCTTAGAAGCTATCATCATGAAGATTGAGGAGGAATAGGACAGTCACCTTCACATAATAGGATAGTCACACAGCTTGGTGTCCTTTCATGAAACTGAGATCAGAGGCGATCCCGAGTCTCACCGCTGATCTCAGGTCATTACCAGTGTATGAAACTGAGGTAATCAGCGGAGAACATGTTCTCCACTGATTATCTCAGCACAGTGAGAATCTGTAACTGACTGTCACAGAAACAGCCAGTGTATGAAGGTGCGATCTCGGCACCTCACTGGTGATCTCTTACAGAATTCTCACTTTCTGATTCACCATCTCAGAGGTGGAGAATCAGAGAGAGAAGCGCGAAGCTGGCTGAGTATTCTGGAGGAAGAAGGAAGTCTTTTGACTTCCTTCTTTCATCCACTAGCAGCCATACATCTTCCCTACCATTACACACCCCAAAACGAGCAGGTTAGCAATCTATACTATATATATATATATATATAGCATATAGCATATATATATGTGTGTGTGTATTTATTTCAATGTGTATGTGTATATATATATATATATATATATATATATACATACAGATATATATATCTATATATAAATATATATATATATATATATACATACATATAGGTATATACCTATATATATATATATATATATATATATATATATATATATATATATATAGTTATATATATCTATATATAGATATATTACATATTTTTTATTTTATTTACATGTTCACGTCTCTGGCTGGGTTCACACTTGTACGATGCGGGAACCAGCATGATCCCTGTGCGGTTTCCACATCGCACCTGCATTGACATCTGTGCACCGCTGCGGCTGTCAATGTAAAGTTAATGACACCCCCAGATAATTTCACAGATCGCAGTGTGAACTATGAAATGGTGCAGCAATCGGATCGCATGGGTGTTCACACCCATGCGATCCGTTTCAGTGCGGGCCACATAAAGGGTCCTGTATCATTTTGGTGCAAATGCAATATGATTTAAATTAATATCGCACAAACATTGCATGTGATATGCACAGCAATGCGTCCCGCGGGAGTCAGAACCCGGAAGTGGTGCAAATATCTGTATTAGACAGGTATCTGCACCCCCTCCCCCCTGAAAGGTGCCAAATGTGACACCGGAGGGGGGGGGTGGGTTCCAAAAAGCGGAGGTTCACTTTTTGTGTGAATCTCCGATTTAATGTCAAAACGGCTGGCAACAAAAGTGAGTACACCCCTAAGTAAAAATGTCCAAATTGGGCACAATTAGACATTTTCCCTCCCTGGTGTCATGTGACTTGTTAGTGTTACAAGGTCTCAGGTGTGAATGGGGATCAGGTGTGTTAAATTTGGTGTTATCGCTCTCAGTCTCTCATGCTAGGAGATATTTACTATAAACCGATGCGCCGATGACGTCACACGCATGCGCACTAGCGGGCCGGCTTCATTGATGGTTTTTTGAATGGGTTCTTGCAGGCCCGAGCACGCATGCGTGTGATGTCATCGCTGCTCCAGCCAATCACAGCGCCGGAGCGGCGATACACTGACGGCAGTGACGGGACATCGAGGCAAGATGGCGGCGGGGGCGGAGGTGACCGAGGACCGCTGCGGGGGCTTCGATCTCAGGTAAATCATTCATAATGAGCTAGTATGCACACTAGCTCATTATGCCTTTCTTTTGCAGAGTTTAAAAAAAAAATGGCTTTACTTCCTCTTTAACTTTTGTAGCTCGCCTCTCAACTCAACATGAGAAGCGAGCTACAGAGCTTCATACACAGGCACTCAGAGGAGAGCGATCTCCTCTGAGAATGCCTGAGAACTGAATAGCGGTATTTTACCGCAGTTTCATAAAAGGACACCCATAGGCAGTCTTCAAGGGATCCCACATCCATAGAAAAATCAATCGGTTACATCAGTATCAGGTGCTTGGTTGCTGGTGATCCAAGACTAATTCATTTTTATTGTGCATATTTTTATTCAACTATGGGTGCACTGTATTGTGTACTGTGTACACCCCCAGAAAAGTAGTAGTAACTGCACTATGGGTGCACGGTACTGTG
The DNA here is from genome assembly GCA_029206835.1 of Rana muscosa. Classification (NCBI taxonomy): domain Eukaryota; kingdom Metazoa; phylum Chordata; class Amphibia; order Anura; family Ranidae; genus Rana; species Rana muscosa. The sequence goes on along the minus strand of CM055117.1, from coordinate 638,935,095 downwards.
TACACCAACAGAAGTGTAATAACAACTATGGGTGCACTGTATTGTGTACTGTGTACACCACCAGAAAAGTAGTAGCAACTGCACTATGGGTGCACAAAACTGTGTACACCGCCTGAAGTATATTAGAAAAAGTACACCAGGAATGGCCTGCAGTCAGATATAGGTCTGGCTACACTGGATGCAGTGTATATATACAGTATATATATATATATATATATATTGTAACCTGGGGGACAGGTAGTCGGTACAAAAGCTCCCTGGGATGAGCAGGCACAGATACCAAGTCCATTGGATCAGTGAAAACACAGTGTTATTTATTGGTGCTATATACAAAGTCAATGACAGGTGCTGTACAGTGTGCTGAAAACAAACAGAAGAAAAAAATAGCTAAACAAAAGCCTAGCCGTGTCTCGGCTTTAACTATACAGTATTTACAGGCCCTCACTACCAGGCTGGACAAGCCTAGCGCTTGTCAGCTTCCACATCCAACAGAGTAACAAGTTTTACAAACCTTCTTGCTCTCACAGACCAATGCTGTCTGTGTTTCCCAGGCTGAGCAAAGGCTGTCTGCTCAGGTGAGCTTTTAATTAAGCTGGTGGAGAGAACCAACACCTGAAGTGGATCCTGGCTCAGAGATCCCTGAATGTATATGAGAGGAGCCTGGGAGATGTATAAACCCCGAACAGGACTTTCCCAAGCTCTCTCTGGGACGCTCTGCCACACATCCTCCCCCCTTGTTTCAACGCCAGGGTTGGAACACCTGTAGCCCAACAGGAGTGAACACGGGACAGGGCATCTACATTTCCCATCTCCAAACCTGGCCTGCGTTTTACCGTAAAGGCGTAATCTTGTAGGGCCAAAAACCACCGGTTCACCCGCCTATTAGTCTCGTTCTTTTGGGCCATCCATTTCAGGGGAGCATGGTCAGTTATCAACTCAAACTGGCGCCCCAACAAGTAGTACCTGAGCGCATCCACGGCCCACTTTATGGCCAGACACTCCTTTTCAATGACTGCGTACTTCTTTTCATGGTCATTGATCTTTCAGCTCAAGTACACCACAGGGTGTTCTTCCCCATTGTGTACCTGTGAAAGTACTGCCCCGCTACCAACATCAGACGCATCTGTCTGGACCAAAAAGTTTTTGGAGAAATCGGGGGAGTATAGGATTGGCTGTGCACAAAGAGCCTTCTTCAGGACTTGAAAAGACTCTTCTGCTACTGGAGACCATTTCACCATTACGGAGGCTTTCCCTTTTGTAAGGTCTGTCAGTGGGGCAGCTATAGTTGCGAAATTTGGGATAAATCTTCTATAGTACCCCGCAATGCCAAGAAAGGCCCTGACCTGCTTCTTGTTTGCAGGACGTGGCCACTCCTGGATGGCTTCTATTTTATTCCCCTGGGGCTTTATGACACCCCGGCCAATAGTGTAGCCCAAATACCTGGCTTCCTCTAGCCCAATGGCACATTTTTTGGGATTTGCCGTAAACCCTTCTTTGAAGAGGGAATCCAGGACAGCCTGGACACGGGGCAAGTGAGACTCCCAGTCAGTGCTATGCACCACTATGTCGTCCAGATAGGCTGCAGCATACTGTCGGTGAGGTCTTAGGGTCCTGTCCATAGCCCTCTGAAATGTTGCAGGGGCATTTTGCAACCCAAAAGGCATTTTCTTATACTGAAACGACCCCTCCGGGGTCACAAATGCAGTCTTTTCTTTGGCACTATCAGTCAGGGGTATTTGCCAATATCCTTTGGTCAAGACCAAAGTGGTCAGATAACGGGCCTTGCCAAGTCGGTCTATAAGCTCGTCTACCCTGGGCATTGGGTATGTGTCAAACTTTGTTACCGCATTAAACTACTGTTTGTATTGAAGATTTCTTCTTTATTATTGACTCTCGCAAGGCCCTGCAGAGCCAACTGTATATATAAATGTGTCACTTTTTTTCTCTTATCTCATACCAAGTAAAGTTTATCCTTGGTTAAGTGCAAAACCTGTGTGAGGTATCTTTGTTAGCCTGAAGGACTGCAAGCCAGAGAAAGGTAACAATATATGTGCAACTTACTGTGGTGATATATGCAGAATTGTGTTTATCAACAGTCCGTGGGTCTCACAATTCCTTTCTATACCAGTTGTGCCAAGAGAGGGTTCGAGCCAGTTAAAGGGGTTGAAAACCAGAGTACAGACCCAAACAAAACCAGCAGCTCCTTCGGGGGTAGTGCTATATATATATATATATATATATATATATATATATATATACGAGACTGACTGTATATATATATATATGTAGCGGGTATTTGAATTTAAGGGATTGATTACTAGGGAATCCGAGACCCCTTTATGGTTCTTGGAGGACTCTGGTGGTGTGAGGTTCCCTGCGGCCTGCAGGTGGCATTGTCGCCCTGGCTGGAGTTGAACCCACACCGCTAGACTGTGCCTTTTTGTCCTTTCCAGGCGCTGGTACAGCGGGGCGGGGAACTCGCTGTGACGCAGAGGGAGAGGGGATAAAGGGGGCGGATGCCCTTACCACGGGGTTCAGAGTTCGGAGTCGGAGGACACGGCCGCACTCAGGCACCCTCAGCCTGGGTGCTGGCGTTCCGGGCCCAGGTGCCCTTGACCTGGCCGGAACGGAAGATGGAGTCCATCTCAGGCACCTTTAGCCTGGGGTGAGGTACTATGGTGGATGCCTGGGGCTCAGTGCCTTCGACTGAGTTCCGCGAGGGTGGAGGAATCCGAGGGGACCCTAACTCCTTGGGTGCCCGTGTCTGAGGTCGAGGAGACTGGTGAGCGGAACTTCTCTGGAGAGTCCGGTGCAGCATTTGCTGGTGACAGAGAGGCCTCCGGTGACTCCCTTGGACGGATATCCTTCCCCTGACAGGGGCTGTACTAGCGAAGGTAATTCATGTTCTACCTCATATAGTCAGTGGCAGTGACTATTCGCCATTGGTGACACCACAGCGGTTAGCGATACTGTAAAGGATTGTGCTTCGACCTACTCCCATTAATACTGAACTGTTGCAAAGGTCCCAACTTGACTGTGCTGTATGTTTATTCACTGAGAAGAATAAAACTGTGTTGGACCTATTCAGTGTGGTTACTAGGAGCAAAGGGGAGTCAAGGACGGAGGAAAGGATTTGACTCTAGGACACCTACACAAAGCCCGATCTTTCTGGCCTTCACCTCTTCACTATGGAGGACATGGGCCGTGGTGTATCTCATCCCTCCCCCCGGTACTAACACCCCTAGACAAAGACAGACAAGCCGAGAATGAGAAGGGGTGAGAGGGGTGAGGTCGCTACATATTAAATACACTGCAGCTAACTGAATAACCTGCCTGCCTGAAGTATATTAGAAAAAGTACACCAGGAATGGCCTGCAGTCAGATCTAGGCTTGGCTACACTGAATGCAGTGTATATATATATATATATATATATATATATATATATACTGTGAGGGGGTTAGCTCGGTAGCGGGTGTGTGTGACCCCCTGGATGGGCTCCCCACACAAAAACAGGCCCAGCAGACGGAGGTTGTGGTTTTCAAGATCAAAAGGTGCGGTTTATTTCTCTATTTACAGTGACAAAAACACAGCAAAGCAAAAAGAAACATAAACAAAATAAATCCTGGTCAGCTTGACCTCTGACTAAACATGCAGGTTTCCCTAACTAACAACTGGGATCAGCCTGGTGCTGTCCTAGTCCCTAAGTCCCTGGTTTAGTAAATGTCCAAACAAATAGCCACACAGGCTTTGTCTCACCGCACAGGGGTTCACTCTCCCTAGACAGTCCACACAGGTCTGGGTCCAGGCATGAGCAAACACCTAATGAAGCTGGGAGTTTTTATAGAGGCCTTAAACGAGCTGACAAGCTTCAGCTGGTCTCATCAACTCCCTGCCTGCACGACGCCCAGCACTCTCCCTAGAGGTATGAATCATCCATGAGCCCACTAGCCTCAGCTGGGCTTCATCAACTCTCTCCCTAGTTGTATAAGTCGGCATAAAGCCTGAATCTGGGAGAAATATACCTACCCCCCTGGATGCAACCAGGTGACTTTACCTTCCTGCTGTCACATACCCCCCCCTCTTGTTTTAACCTTGGGGTTGGAACACCAGCAATCAGGCATTCATGGACTCGAGACAAAGCATCCACATTCCCCATTTGAACGCCAGGGCGATGCTTTACTGTGAAGTTGAATTCCTGTAGGGCCAGGAACCACCTATTTACTCTTCTATTTGTCTCCTTGTTTTGAGCCATCCACTTTAACGGAGCGTGATCCGTAACCATGTCAAAGTGCCTACCTAGCAGATAGTACCGAAGGGAATCTAGAGCCCACTTCACCGCTAAACACTCCTTTTCAACCGTGGCGTAATTTACCTCATGGGACTTCAACTTCCTGCTGAGGTAAATGACTGGGTGCTCTTCCCCGTTCCAGACCTGGGACAATACTGCTCCTAACCCCACATCTGACGCATCACTTTGTACGACAAAGTCTTTAGAGAAGTCGGGTGAGTACAACACTGGCTGGCTACATAAGGCTTGTTTCAAGAATTGGAATGCTGCCTCAGCCTCGGGGGTCCATTTAATCATGACCGACCCTTTCCCTTTCGTCAGGTTGGTTAGGGGCACAGCCTTAGAAGCAAAGTGGGGAATGAAGCGCCGATAATAACCCGCGATTCCCAGAAAGGCTCGTACCTGCTTCTTGCTGTTGGGACGTGGCCAACTCTGGATGGCCTCGACTTTGTTGAGTTGGGGTTTTATTACTCCCCTGCCAATGGTGTACCCAAGATATTTGGCCTCCTCCTGCCCAATGGTACACTTCTTGGGGTTAGCCATAAACCCCGCTTCCCGGATAGAGTCTAGGACTGCTTGCACTTTTGGCAGATGTGAGGCCCAATCTGTGCTATGGACAATTACGTCATCCAGGTAAGCCGCAGCATACTTCCGATGGGGCCTCAGTATCTGGTCCATTTTCCGCTGGAATGTGGCCGGCGCATTCTGTAACCCGAACGGCATTCTCTTATATTGGAACGCCCCGTCTGGGGTTACAAATGCGGTTTTCTCTTTGGCCGACTTGGCCAGGAGAATTTGCCAATACCCTTTTGTGAGGTCAAGAGTCGTCATGTATCGGGCTGTTCCCAGCCGGTCGATCAACTCATCTATACGTGGCATGGGGTAGGTGTCAAATTTTGTAACTTTGTTCAACTGACGAAAATCGTTACAAAATCGCCAGCTCCCATCCGGTTTAGGCACCAACACAATGGGACTAGACCAATCACTTTGGGACTCCTCTATCACCCCTAAGTTCAGCATTTTCTGTACTTCCTCCCGTATTGCCTCCCGTCGGGCCTCTGGGATCCGATAGGGTTTTAACTTCACCCTTTCACCGGGCGGGGTAATAATATCATGCTCTACCCCAGATGTTTGTCCCGGCAGCTCAGAGAACACCTCCTTGTTGCGAAGCACAAACTCCTTAACCTCCTGTTGTTGGGGTTGTGACAAGGTGGCTGCTATTCCAACCTCCGGAATCACGCAACCAGTTTGAGCTGGTGACCAAGTTTCTGCGACTAGGGACTCTCTATCCCTCCAGGCTTTCAACAGATTAACGTGATAGATCTGTTCGGGCTTTCGCCTTCCTGGTTGTCTGACCTTGTAATTCACTTCGCTCACTTTTTCCATTATCTCGTAGGGGCCTTGCCATTTGGCAAGGAATTTACTTTCAACCGTAGGGACAAGTACCAATATCCTATCCCCCGGGGAAAAGGTACGGGTCTTGGCTCCACGGTTGTACACTCTCTGCTGTGCCAACTGCGCTTGGGCCAAATGTTCCTTCACGATGGGCATTACCTGTGCAATTCGATCTTGCATCAGGGCGACATGCTCAATCACACTCCTGTGGGGAGAACTCTCACTTTCCCAAGTTTCCTTGGCAATATCCAACAGCCCTCTTGGGTGTCTCCCATACAGTAACTCAAAGGGGGAGAATCCCGTAGAGGATTGGGGCACCTCCCTAATAGCAAACATCAAATAAGGAAGTAGACAGTCCCAATCCTTTCCATCTCTATCCACCACTTTCTTCAACATTTGTTTTAGGGTTTTGTTGAATCTTTCAACCAGCCCATCGGTTTGGGGGTGATACACAGACGTACGCAATTGCGTCACTTTGAACAATTTACACAGCTCTTTCATAACCCGGGACATAAAGGGTGTACCTTGGTCCGTAAGCAGTTCTTTACTAGGGATGAGCTTCGAGTTCGAGTCGAACTCATGTTCGACTCGAACATTGCCTGTTCGCCCGTTCGCCGAACAGCGAACAAATTGGGGTGTTCGCGGCAAATTCGAAAAATCTATGGGAGAAATCTAAAGTGCTAATTATAAAGGCTTATATGCAAGTTATTGTCCTAAAAAGTGTTTGGGGACCCGGGTCCTGCCCCAGGGGACATGTATCAATGCAAAAAGAAGTTTTAAAAACGGCCGTTTTTTCGGGAGCAGTGATTTTAATAATGCTTAAAATGAAAAAATAAAAGTGAAATATTCCTTTAAATTTCGTACCTGGGGGGTGTGTATGATATGCATGTAAAGTGGCGCATGTTTCCCGTGCTTAGAACTGTCCCTGCAAAAAGTGTCATTTTTGAAAGAAAAAAATGCATTTAAAACTGACTCGCGGCTATTAATGAATTGTCGGCTCCCGGCAATACATACAAAAGTCATTGATAAAAAAAAAAAAAAAAGCGTGGGGGTTCCCCAGAATTCAATTACCAGGCCCTTCAGGTCTGGAATGGATATTAAGGGGAACCCCGCCGCAAATAAAAAAAAAATTGACGTGGGGTTCCCCCAAATATCCATTCCAGGCCCTTCAGATCTGGCATGGATTTTAAGGGGAACTCCACCCCAAATTAAAAAAAAAATGGCGTGGAGTCCCCCTAAAAATCCATACCAGACCCCTTATCCGAGCATGCAACCTGGCCGGCCGCAGGGGAAAAGGGGGGGACGAGAGAGCGGCCCCCCCTCCCTCCTGAACCGTACCAAGCCACATGCCCTCAACATGGGGAGGATGTCCCCATGTTGATGGGGACAAGGGCCTCATCCCCACAACCCTTGCCCGGTGGTTGTGGGGGTCTGCGGGCGGGGGGCTTATCGGAATCTGGAAGACCCCTTTAACAAAGAGGACCCCCAGATCCCGGCCCCCCCCCTATGTGAATTGGTAAGGGGTACATTGTACCCCTACCATTTCACGAAGAAAGCGTAAAAAAATGTTTAAAAAAACACACAAACACCTTGAAAAAGTCCTTTATTTAAAAAAAAAAAAAAAAAACATTCCAGCGGTGAAATCCAGTGTCCCGCGGCGATCCCGATGTCCAGCGCTGTCCGTCATTGGTTGTGCCTGAGCGGACCTGATGGGGAACTCCCTCTCAGAATTTTAAATGTATAGACCCGCCCCTTCTAAAGTTCCCCATCAGGTCCGCTCCCTCGGTATGTCGGACCCGCCTACGTCATTGGCTTGAGCGGGGAACTTCCTTCACTGTGTAATTTAAATTTACATAGTGAAGGAAGTTCCCCGCTCAAGCCAATGACGTAGGCGGGTCTGACATACCGAGGGGGCGGACCTGATGGGGAACTGCTCTCACTTTGGTAATACATGTATAGACCCGCCCCTTCTCATGTTCCGCATCTCGTCCGCTGAGCGGACCTGATGGGGAACTTTAGAAGGGGCGGGTCTATATATTTAAAATACTGAGAGGGAGTTCCCCATCAGGTCCGCTCAGGCACAACCAATGAAGGACAGCGCTGGACATCGGGATCGCCGCGGGACACTGGATTTCACCGCTGGAATGTTTATTTATTTATTTTTTTAAATAAAGGACTTTTTCAAGGTGTTTGTGTGTTTTTTTAAACATTTTTTTTACGCTTTCTTCGTGAAATGGTAGGGGTACAATGTACCCGTTACCAATTCACATAGGGGGGGGCGGGATCTGGGGGTCCCCTTTGTTAAAGGGGTCTTCCAGATTCCGATAAGCCCCCCGCCCGCAGACCCCCACAACCACCGGGCAAGGGTTGTGGGGATGAGGCCCTTGTCCCCATCAACATGGGGACATCCTCCCCATGTTGAGGGCATGTGGCTTGGTACGGTTCAGGAGGGAGGGGGGGCCGCTCTCTCGTCCCCCCCCTTTTCCCCTGCGGCCGGCCAGGTTGCGTGCTCGGATAAGGGGTCTGGTATGGATTTTTAGGGGGACTCCACGCCATTTTTTTTTTAAACTTGGGGTGGAGTTCCCCTTAAAATCCATGCCAGATCTGAAGGGCCTGGTAATTGAATTCTGGGGAACCCCCACGCTTTTTTTTTTTCTCAATGACTTTTGTATGTATTGCCGGGAGCCGACAATTCATTAATAGCCGCGAGTCAGTTTTAAATGCATTTTTTTTCTTTCAAAAATGACATTTTTTGCAGGGACAGTTCTAAGCACGGGAAACATGCGCCACTTCACATGCATATCATACACACCCCCCAGGTACGAAATTTAAAGGAATATTTCACTTTTATTTTTTCATTTTAAGCATTATTAAAATCACTGCTCCCGAAAAAACGGCCGTTTTTAAAACTTCTTTTTGCATTGATACATGTCCCCTGGGGCAGGACCCAGGTCCCCAAACACTTTTTAGGACAATAACTTGCATATTAGACTTTATAATTAGCACTTTAGATTTCGAACGTTCGAGTCCATTGTATTTAATAGGGTTCTAAAGTTTACACGAACATTTTGTCTGTTCGCAGGTTCTGGTGCGAACCGAACAGGGGGGTGTTCGGCTCATCCCTGTTCTTTACAAATACCCACCCGGCTAAAAACAAGAGATAGCTCTTTGGCTATGGTTTTGGCCGAGGTATTTCGGAGAGGGATCGCTTCTGGATAACGGGTGGCATAGTCCATTATAACTAATATGTACTGGTGCCCCCTAGCAGACTTGATTATAGGACCTACCAAATCCATTGCGATCCTCTCAAACGGGACCTCAATGATGGGTAGAGGGACCAGCGGGCTACGGAAATGTGGCATCGGGGCCGACCTCTGACACACAGGGCAGGAGGAACAATAATTTTCTATGTCCTTCATCACCCCAGGCCAATAGAATCTCTGTAATACCCTCTCTCGGGTTTTCTCTGTCCCCAGATGACCTCCAAGAATGTGCCCATGGGCCAACTCCAACACCAACTTCCTGTAAGGTTTGGGCACCACAAGCTGCTCAACGGTTTCTTCTGCCCTTTTTGCCACCCGATACAGTAGGTCCTTCTCTACGCTGAAGTATGGGTAAGTGCAGGTATTATCTGGGTTCACTAACTCGCCATCTATTTCCACTACGTTTTCCCGTGCCTTTATTAGGGCGGGGTCTTTTAACTGTTCTGTGGCAAAATTTTCCCTGTGAACCTCAAGATCAGAAAACTCCACAGACGGTAGGTTTTCGTCTGAGGAGGTGGGCTCCTCTCCAGTTTCTTGAGTCTCGCCTGCCAATACTGACAAGGGAAATTCTGGAGAGTCCTCACCACTCTCAGAGGAGTTCTGGCTATCACCTTCCTGGTACATAGGGGCACCAGTGGGGGGCTCAGGATCATCCCACAGTTCCCAGAACTTCGGAAAATCCCTTCCCACAATGGCATCATGCGGTAATTGAGATACTAACCCCACTGGATGAGAGAGGGTACCTTTGGGGGTCTTGAAACACACTGTAGTCACTGGATACTCTCGGGTGTCCCCATGCACACAAATAACAGCTACCTTGCTATTCCCAGAGACCTCTGTTTTAACTAATTCAGCCTTTATCAGGGTCACAAGGCTACCTGAATCCAGTAATACCACAACATTTCTACCATTAATACACATTTTGCATAAATGTTTCTCAGTTCCCCGAATGGCAGTGCATGCGACTGTCGCACACAGCGACTGACGTCTGTCCGTCAGAAAGTCACATTGCATGGGTTCCTCCACAACCGGGCAATTTGCTGCAATATGTCCCGCTTGCCGGCAGCGGTAGAAAACAATCCTTTTGGCTGCCTCTTGAGCCCCCGACTTCCCAGGCTGTTCTCGCCAAACCCTGGGCAGAGCTCCCACCCTCTCACTCTCTCCACCCTCACCCCTTGGAATCATCTTATCCGCCCCTGGGGATGGTCTGGTCTTAGGGTGGAAAGTCCGAGAGTCTCTGGAAGAGGCCGTCAGGTTCTCTGCAGCCAAGTATCTCTCTACACGATCCACAAGTTTACCGGCCGTTTCTGGGTCTCCATGGCTTACCCACTTTTGAATGGCGGTAGGAAGAGCTCTCAAGAAACGATCCATCACAACACGTTCCACAATCTCCGGTGCGGACAAAGTCTCTGGCTGTAGCCACTTCCTGCTCAGGTGAATGAGATCATACATTTGAGACCTGGGGGGTTTTCCAAGCTGGAAAGTCCAGTTATGCACACGCTGAGCCCGGACAGCCAGGGTGACACCCAGCCTTGCCAATATTTCAGCTTTTAGCATCACATAGTCTTTTGCTTGGTCAGGCTCTAGGTCATAGTAAGCTTTCTGCGATTCACCAGTTAACAGAGGAGCCACCAGTCCAGCCCACTGCTCCTCAGGCCACTTTTCTCTTTCAGCAGTCCTTTCAAATGTGGTCAAAAATACCTCTGGATCATCCTCTCCAGTCATTTTTGTCAATAAACGACTCACCCCAAAGGACGCGGTATTAGTGGGACGGCTTTCCTCACTGGTCTGCGGACGTTGCTGCATTACTGCTTCCATCTGTTGTTGTAGTCTCTGCTCTTGCTTCTGCAACAGGTCTATGAAGCGGGCCTCAGATTGCTGCTGGGCTTGTTGCTGGGCTGCGAAGCTCTGTTGTTGAGCTGCAAGGCTATTTTGCAAACCTGCATTTGTCTGCTGTTGATTGGCATTTGCTAGAGCCAGCTGTTTCAGTATCTCCTCCATGCTGGCTTAAAAAAAAACTGCCACTGGTTCTCCACCAACTGTGAGGGGGTTAGCTCGGTAGCGGGTGTGTGTGACCCCCTGGATGGGCTCCCCACACAAAAACAGGCCCAGCAGACGGAGGTTGTGGTTTTCAAGATCAAAAGGTGCGGTTTATTTCTCTATTTACAGTGACAAAAACACAGCAAAGCAAAAAGAAACATAAACAAAATAAATCCTGGTCAGCTTGACCTCTGACTAAACATGCAGGTTTCCCTAACTAACAACTGGGATCAGCCTGGTGCTGTCCTAGTCCCTAAGTCCCTGGTTTAGTAAATGTCCAAACAAATAGCCACACAGGCTTTGTCTCACCGCACAGGGGTTCACTCTCCCTAGACAGTCCACACAGGTCTGGGTCCAGGCATGAGCAAACACCTAATGAAGCTGGGAGTTTTTATAGAGGCCTTAAACGAGCTGACAAGCTTCAGCTGGTCTCATCAACTCCCTGCCTGCACGACGCCCAGCACTCTCCCTAGAGGTATGAATCATCCATGAGCCCACTAGCCTCAGCTGGGCTTCATCAACTCTCTCCCTAGTTGTATAAGTCGGCATAAAGCCTGAATCTGGGAGAAATATACCTACCCCCCTGGATGCAACCAGGTGACTTTACCTTCCTGCTGTCACAATACATACAAGACTGATTGTATATATATATTAAATATACTGCAGCTAACTGAATAATTTGCCTGCCTGAAGTATATTAGAAAAAGTACACAAGGAATGGCCTGCAGTCAGATCTAGCTACACTGGATGCAGAGTATATATATATATATATATATATATATATATATATATATATATATATATATACATATATACATATATATATACGAGACTAACTGTGTATATATATATATATATATATATATATATATATATTGTGAGGGGGTTAGCTCGGCAGCGGGTGTGTGTAACCCCCGAGATGGGCTCCCCACACAAAAACAGGCCCAGCAAACGGAGGTTGTGGTTTTCAAAATCAAAAAGGTGCGGTTTATTTTCTATTTACAGTGACAAAACACAGCAAAGCAAAAGAAACATAAACAAAATAAATCCTGGTCAACTTGACCTCTGACTAAACATACAGGTTTCCTAACTAACAACTGGGATCAGCCTAGTGCTGTCCTAGTCCCTAAGTCCCTGGTTTTAAATGTCCAAGCAAATAGCCACACAGGCTTTGTCTCACCGCACAGGGGTTCACTCTCCCTAGACAGTCCACACAGGTCTGGTTCCAGGCATGAGCTAACATCTAATGAAGCTGGGAGTTCTTATAGAGGCCTAAATGAGCTGACAAGCTTCAGCTGGTCTCATCAACTCCCTGTCTGCACGACGCCCCACACTCTCCCTAGAGGTATGAGTCATCCATGAGCCCATTAGCCTCAGCTGGGCTTATACAACTCTCCACCTAGTTGTATAAGTCGGCGTAAAGCCTGAATCTGGGCGAAATATATCTACCCCCCTGGATGCAACCAGGTGACTTTACCTTCCTGCTGTCACATACCCCCCCTCTTGTTTTAACCTCGGGGTTGGAACACCAGCAATCAGGCATTCATGTACTCGAGACAAAGCATCCACATTCCCCATTTGAACGCCAGGGCGATGCTTTACTGTGAAGTTGAATTCCTGGAGGGCCAGGAACCACCTATTCACTCTTCTATTTGTTTCCTTGTTTTGAGCCATCCACTTTAACGGAGCGTGATCCGTAACCATGTCAAAGTGCCTACCTAGCAGGTAGTACCGAAGGGAATCTAGAGCCCACTTCACCGCTAAACACTCCTTTTCAACGGTGGCGTAATTTACCTCATGGGACTTCAACTTCCTGCTGAGGTAAATGACTGGGTGCTCTTCCCCGTTCCAGACCTAGGACAATACTGCTCCTAACCCCACATCTGACGCATCACTTTGTACGACAAAGTCTTTAGAGAAGTCGGGTGAGTACAACACTGGCTGGCTACATAAGGCTTGTTTCAAGAATTGGAATGCTGCCTCAGCCTCGGGGGTCCATTTAATCATGACCGACCCTTTCCCCTTCGTTAGGTTGGTTAGGGGCACAGCCTTAGAAGCAAAGTGGGGAATGAATCGCCGATAATACCCAGCGATTCCCAGAAAGGCTCGTACCTGCTTCTTGCTGTTGGGACGTGGCCAACTCTGGATGGCCTCGACTTTGTTGAGTTGGGGTTTTATTACTCCCCTCCCAATGGTGTACCCAAGATATTTGGCCTCCTCCTGCCCAATGGTACACTTCTTGGGGTTAGCCGTAAACCCCGCTTCCCGAACAGAGTCCAGGACTGCTTGCACTTTTGGCAGATGTGAGGCCCAATCTGTGCTATGGACAATTACGTCATCCAGGTAAGCCGCAGCATACTTCCGATGGGGCCTCAGCATCTGGTCCATTTTCCGCTGGAATGTGGCCGGCGCATTCTGTAACCCGAACGGCATTCTTTTATATTGGAACGCCCCGTCTGGGGTTACAAATGCGGTTTTCTCTTTGGCCAATTTGGCCAGGGGGATTTGCCAATACCCTTTTGTGAGGTCAAGAGTCGTCATGTATCGGGCTGTTCCCAGCCGGTCGATCAACTCATCTATACGTGGCATGGGGTAGGTGTCAAATTTTGTAACTTTGTTCAACTGACGAAAATCGTTACAAAATCGCCAGCTCCCATCCGGTTTAGGCACCAACACAATGGGACTAGACCAATCACTTTGGGACTCCTCTATCACCCCTAAGTTCAGCATTTTCTGTACTTCCTCCCGTATTGCCTCCCGTCGGGCCTCTGGGATCCGATAGGGTTTTAACTTCACCCTTTCACCGGGCGGGGTAATGATGTCATGCTCTACCCCAGATGTTTGTCCCGGCAGCTCAGAGAATACCTCCTTGTTGCGAAGCACAAACTCCTTAACCTCCTGTTGTTGGGGTTGTGACAAGGTGGCTGCTATTCCAACCTCAGGAATCACGCAACCAGTTTGAGCTGGTGACCAAGTGTCTGCGACTAGGGACTCTCTATCCCTCCAGGCTTTCAACAGATTAACGTGATAGATCTGTTCGGGCTTTCGCCTTCCTGGTTGTCTGACCTTGTAATTCACTTCGCTCACTTTTTCTATTATCTCGTAGGGGCCTTGCCATTTGACAAGGAATTTACTTTCAACCGTAGGGACAAGTACCAGTATCCTATCCCCCGGGGAAAAGGTACGGGTCTTGGCTCCACGGTTGTACACTCTCTGCTGTGCTAACTGCGCTTGGGCCAAATGTTCCTTCACGATGGGCATTACCTGTGCAATTCGGTCTTGCATCAGGGCGACATGCTCAATCACACTCCTGTGGGGAGAACTCTCACTTTCCCAAGTTTCCTTGGCAATATCCAACAGCCCTCTTGGGTGTCTCCCATACAGTAACTCAAAGGGGGAGAATCCCGTAGAGGATTGGGGCACCTCCCTAATAGCAAACATCAGATAAGGAAGTAGACAGTCCCAATCCTTTCCATCTCTATCCACCACTTTCTTCAACATTTGTTTTAGGGTTTTGTTGAATCTTTCAACCAGCCCATCGGTTTGGGGGTGATACACAGATGTACGTAATTGCGTCACTTTGAACAATTTACACAGCTCCTTCATAACCCGGGACATAAAGGGTGTACCTTGGTCCGTAAGCAGTTCTTTACAAATACCCACCCGGCTAAACACAAGAGATAGCTCTTTGGCTATGGTTTTGGCCGAGGTATTTCGGAGAAGGATCGCTTCTGGATAACGGGTGGCATAGTCCATTATAACTAATATGTACTGGTGCCCCCTAGCGGACTTGATTATAGGACCTACCAAATCCATGGCGATCCTCTCAAACGGGACCTCAATGATGGGTAGAGGGACCAGCGGGCTACGGAAATGTGGCATCGGGGCCGACCTCTGACACACAGGGCAGGAGGAACAATAATTTTCTATGTCCTTCATCACCCCCGGCCAATAGAATCTCTGTAATACCCTCTCTCGGGTTTTCTCTGTCCCCAGATGACCTCCAAGAATGTGCCCATGGGCCAACTCCAACACCAACTTCCTTTAAGGTTTGGGCACCACAAGCTGCTCAACGGTTTCTTCTGCCCTTTTTGCCACCCGATACAGTAGGTCCTTCTCTACGCTGAAGTATGGGTAAGTGCAGGTATTATCTGGGTTCACTAACTCGCCATCTATTTTCACTACGTTTTCCCGTGCCTTTATTAGGGCGGGGTCTTTCAACTGTTCTGTGGCAAAGTTTTCCCTGTGAACCTCAAGATCAGAAAACTCCACAGACGGTAGGTTTTCGTCTGAGGAGGTGGGCTCCTCTCCAGTTTCTTGAGTCTCCCCTGCCAATACTGATAAGGGAAATTCCGGAGAGTCCTCACCACTCTCAGGGGAGTTCTGGCTATCACATTCCTGGTACATAGGGGCACCAGTGGGGGGCTCAGGATCATCCCACAGTTCCCAGAACTTCGGAAAATCCCTTCCCACAATGGCGTCATGCGGTAACTGAGATACTAAGCCCACTGGATGAGAGAGGGCACCTTTGGGGGTCTCGAAACACACTGTAGTCACTGGATACTCTCGGGTGTCCCCATGCACACAAATAACAGCTACCTTGCTATTCCCAGAGACCTCTGTTTTAACTAACTCCGCCTTTATCAGGGTCACAAGGCTACCTGAATCCAACAATACCACAACATTTCTACCATTAACACACATTTTGCATAAATGTTTCTCAGTTCCTCGAATGGCAGTGCATGCGACTGTCGCACACAGCGACTGACGTCTGCCCGTCAGAAAGTCACACTGCATGGGTTCCTCCACAACCGGGCAATTGGCTGCAATATGTCCCGCTTGCCGGCAGCGGTAGCAAACGAACCTTCTTGCCGCCTCTTGAGCCGCTGATTTCCCAGGCTGTTCTCGCCAAACTTGGGGTAGAGCTCCCACCCTCTTACTCTCTCCACCCTCACCCCTTGGAATCCTCTTATCCGCCCCTGGGGATGGTCTGGTCTTAGGGTGGAAAGTCCGAGTGTCTCTGGAAGAGGCCGTCAGGTTCTCTGTAGCCAAGTATTTCTCCACACGATCCACAAGACCATCGGCCGTCTCTGGGTCTCCATGGCTTACCCACTTTTGGATGGCAGTAGGAAGAGCTCTCAAAAACCGATCCATTACAACACGTTCCACAATCTTTGGTGCGGACAAAGTCTCTGGCTGTAGCCACTTTCTGCTCAGGTGAATGAGATCATACATTTGAGACCTGGGGGGTTTTCCAAGCTGGAAAGTCCAGTTATGCACACGCTGAGCCCGGACAGCCTGGGTGACACCCAGCCTTGCCAATATTTCAGCTTTTAGCATCACATAGTCTTTTGCTTGGTCAGGCTCTAGGTCATAGTAAGCCTTCTGCGATTCACCAGTTAACAGAGGAGCCACCAGTCCAGCCCACTGCTCCTCAGGCCACTTTTCTCTTTCAGCAGTCCTTTCAAATGTGGTCAAAAATACCTCTGGATCATCCTCTCCAGTCATTTTTGTCAATAAACGACTCACCCCAAAGGACGCGGTATTAGTGGGACGGCTTTCCTCACTGGTCTGCGGACGTTGCTGCATTACTGCTTCCATTTGTTGTAGTCTCTGCTCTTGCTTCTGTAACAGGTCTATGAAGCGGGCCTCAGATTGCTGCTGGGCTTGTTGCTGAGCTTCCAGACTCTGTTGGTGAGCTTGCTGCTGGGCTGCAAGGCTCTGTTGATGAGCTTGCTGCTGGGCTGCGAAGTTCTGTTGTTGAGCTGCAAGGCTCTGTTGATGAGCTGCAAGGCTCTTTTGCAAACCTGCATTTGTCTGCTGTTGATTGGCATTTGCTAGAGCCAGCTGCTTCAGTATCTCCTCCATGCTGGCTTAAAAAAAAAACTGCCACTGGTTCTCCACCAACTGTGAGGGGGTTAGCTCGGCAGCGGGTGTGTGTAACCCCCGAGATGGGCTCCCCACACAAAAACAGGCCCAGCAAACGGAGGTTGTGGTTTTCAAAATCAAAAAGGTGCGGTTTATTTTCTATTTACAGTGACAAAACACAGCAAAGCAAAAGAAACATAAACAAAATAAATCCTGGTCAACTTGACCTCTGACTAAACATACAGGTTTCCTAACTAACAACTGGGATCAGCCTAGTGCTGTCCTAGTCCCTAAGTCCCTGGTTTTAAATGTCCAAGCAAATAGCCACACAGGCTTTGTCTCACCGCACAGGGGTTCACTCTCCCTAGACAGTCCACACAGGTCTGGTTCCAGGCATGAGCTAACATCTAATGAAGCTGGGAGTTCTTATAGAGGCCTAAATGAGCTGACAAGCTTCAGCTGGTCTCATCAACTCCCTGTCTGCACGACGCCCCACACTCTCCCTAGAGGTATGAGTCATCCATGAGCCCATTAGCCTCAGCTGGGCTTATACAACTCTCCACCTAGTTGTATAAGTCGGCGTAAAGCCTGAATCTGGGCGAAATATATCTACCCCCCTGGATGCAACCAGGTGACTTTACCTTCCTGCTGTCACAATATATATATATTAAATACACGCAGCTAACTGAATAACCTGCCTGCCTGCCTGCCTGCTCAATCTAAATCGCACTCTCTCTCCATCCACGACAACAACACACTACACAGGGCCAACGTGCAGGCAGCCTTATATAGTGTGGGGCGTGGACTTAGTCCCCCTGAGCCATAATTGGCCAAAGTCACCCTGCTTTTAGCCAATTATGTCTCTCTTACTTGAGGGCGCTGGGATTGGCCAAAGCATGCAGGTCATGGTGCATGCTTTGGCCAATCATCATACAGCAATGCACTGCGATCTCGCAGTGCATTATGGGGCGTTAAGAGGCGCTCAAATTTGCCACGAACGCCCCATAATGTTCTTTTTCGATGAACGGGCGAACACCCGATGTTCGACCCGAACATAAAGCTCATCCCTAATGGTGGAGAGGGAGGAGTGTGGCTTTGTATAAGCCAAAATGTATAAGGCAGCAAAGCGGTTAAGGCCCTTCAACAAAACATAGACTAGAGCTGTAGGCATGATATTAATGCCTCCCACATCCCACCTTACTATGTGTTGGCTGAAGGTGAGATTCAATAAAATAGGACTGATAAGCCACCAAAAATCTTTAGCATATTGTAGTGTTTTTATCTTCGTACGTGACTGTTTTCCATGATGGATCTCTTTTTCAGAAAGGAGCCAGGGACTTGATGACCAGAGAAAAAATTTGAGGCGAGAGCAGGTAGCCCTGCATGTTTCCCCCATCATGTTCAAAGTGTGTAATCTGCTGAGGGTGTCAATATATTCCTAATGACACCCCAAACGCAGATTGCAAACACAGTCTGTACCATGCGATTTGGTGATGTGAATTTTTGAAAAGAAGTGAATGCATGTGCGATCCATTGTGATTTCAGCCCATTCAAATGAATGGGCTGCAAATTGCAACGCACTGAGTTGCACAGGAATGCGGACGCCATTCCTGTACGATTAAGGTGTGAACTGGTCCTTAAGTTGACTGTCAAATGTGTAAACATAATTCACCCACCAAATCATATATATTTTTAATAAACTCAATTTAATAAACTATTACTATATATATTCAGACTGTACTGTATAAAAAAAGAGGGACAGCTGAGATCAGGGGCTGGCTGGTGGCTGGAGAATGGATTGTGGTTTAGGGGGTATGGAGAACCACGTGTGAGTGCAAGGGCGGAGCTGAAGATACCAGGAGTCATGGACAGCATATAAGTCACACAGCATGCCCATATGGACTCTCACCTCACAGAGGAATGCCTGGGCCTCTACGTAATATTAGTTTGGATCAGGGACAGGACGTTAATCATTTTGTATTGCTATGCTGCATTTCAATAGTAAAAGGTACATTAACTGTCTGGTCTGAAGTTCTTCAAGGGGTGCATGTTGGTTCTGGTGATGCACTATGGAGTATGAAGTAGCACAACTACAAAGGGGTTAACTTGGCAAGACAAGAAGAGGAGTGTAGTTGCTATGGGTAACCAAGTGAAGGAACAAACTACAAGCAACCAGTTGTTAAACGTGTTACCAGGTAAGGGTCCTGTGGTGGTGAGGGGGGTCGATGTTCTGGTTCCCTCCCTAGCAGTCGATATCCAAGAGCAACTGGATCCGAATCTACATTATGGAGGTCTATGGCCTGGTCACGTGGTACGGGAAGGACAGAGTTAAGTGAGAGCACACACGAGGTCCGCGCTAGGTGCTCAGCAGGATCCCATACTCTTATTGGGAGTGAGGTAACAGAGGTACACTAGACTGGTGGAGTGGGGGTATGCTTAGCACGTCCCTCCTAATGCAAACATATTATTTACAGTGCGTAGTGACATAGGACAAGTTGCTTTTCAGAGGAACTCTGCATTTTATTACTGCACACAGTAAAGGTTCACTCTAAAGCCCTGTAAACACGATCGGATATCCTATGGATTCTAATCCGATGTTTTTTTCCATCGGAAATCCGATGAAACTGTCTTCCATCAGTCTTGCCCACAAACCATCAGTCAAAAAAACGACCGTTTCAAACGCGGTGATGTAAAACACTCGGGTGAGCCGAGAAAAATGAAGTTCAATGCTTCTGAGCATGCATCGACTTGATTCTGAGCATGCGTGGGTTTTTTATCCAATGGAGTTCCCAACAGAAGATATTAATTTGCTATCGGTTTTTTATCCATCAGAAAAAATTAAAACATGTCCTATTTTTTGACACCGATGGAAAAAAGACAGATGGGGCCCATACACGATCGGTTTGTCCGATGAAAAAAATCCATCGGACTGTTTTCATTGGTAAAACCGATCGTGTGTACGCGGCTTAAGTTGTGAAACTGCCTTAATGTTTGACTTTTCACATGACAGCAGTCACAGCCTGGTCCAGGCCATTCATGAGCATGCTCTGCATGGGCACAGAGGATCCCTTCCACACACTCAAGTACTATTGAACTTTTAGATCAACTTGGTATCCCTTGAATTCTAGTGCCAATGAGCCTCAAACACTCAGCCTCTTCTTTCATAGCATTTAGCCCTGCCCTTCATAGCGCTAAGTCCTGCCTCTGCTCTAGCCATGCACATTGGTGTGTTTATGCACACACACCCTGGTAGTGCTTCTTCTGTTTTTGTGTTCATAATGAATTAATTACTCAATGGTTTCCATTGTTTCAAATGTCCATCAATCCCAGCCACCCTTAGTTCTACGACTAAGCCCAATTGAGGTGAAATGCAGAGGGGTGTGGATTAGGGCGGGGAAAGTGTTAGAAGCCTGTAATATTGAAAAAACATTATGATATGACATCTAAAGAGTGTGGCTTTGTTTTCTGCTTTGCTGTCTTCAATTTCACAGCTGTCTAAATAGACAGGGCATAGAGCTAGAAGGAAGCAATGCTTACACTAGTCATACACTTTGTGATCTGTTTGTACAGTTTCCCCTAAATTCTACCAATATCTATGTAGTTTGAGGGCCCATCTGGCTGAACAGAAACATAATCGATTCTTCAGGTAGGCATTCATGCTAGATCATTTGCACAGCGATTGCATACTTAGATTGTAAAGTGTATGGCCAGTTTTGGGCCTAAGATTGAAGGGGTCTCAGAAGGACACAGAAATTGATTTGAAGATTAAACCAACTACTCTTCACACCACACGGGGTGTAGAGCAATTCTGTTAGTACTTCTAAGGCCATGCCAAATTCACTTAAGTTGAGGTTTGCATTAATTCTTATCATCCTTTGCAACTACTGAACAGATTTCTGACAGTGCCTGTGGGCAGGAATGCAGGTGTGCTAACCATTGTGTTCTGTGCAGTCTTTTTCCCACAGAACTTCAGCTTTCAGATCCTGACTCTAACATTTAGTAAGAATGCAGTGCAGAAATAGATTTAAATAATTTCATTCTAAATGGCCATTAGATGAAGTAGCCCTAAGGCATGCAGAATTGCAGTCGCCACAAAGTGACTCAGATGATCATAGTAGGGAAATCCTGACCCACAGAGCTGCAGGCTGAGGATTATTTGTTTCCTGATACACTACAACATTTTATACAAGGCGACCTGATGAACTCATGAAATGTCAGGAAGAAATTAAAAATAAAAACTGTGAGTAGGGTAGGCTATGTTCATTTCACATATGTACATGCTGAATTGTTAATTTTAATTACCCATGCTTTTAAATAATGAATAAAATCAAAGAAACTGACATACAGAATGTTAATTAGCTTTAAATAAAAAAATAAGTTATACTGTAAACTATACGAACAACAAAAACTGCGCTGATACAATATGTAGGAAAGGCAGTGATAATGGTGGTATAAACACAAATTAGAAATAAACAGAAAAAAACTGCGCCAATGATAAAACAATCCAGGGGCTGGTCTGTGTGAAGCAGCGCATAAAGCGCAAAAACCAGCCGCTATAAGCAAAAATAGTAATAATAGTAATTATGAGTCCAAATGAAATGGCTGATTAATGAACCCAACACAGAACTTCAATGATGTTAATGATGTTAAATCAGTCCCATAGCTAGAAGGCATCCAGTAATAATCGACAGCACCCGGTGATCACAACAAATGGATAGTGCCCTCCACCACACCGGAGGTAAGTCCACGGATAGCAATCAACTGTGACCCAGCCGCGGCCTTTGGTAGATGAACCAGCGGGATAGTAAAATCAGCAATACCACCATACACACTCTTCTCCCGATCCTCCGATCACAGGTAAGAAATCGTAACAGGACCGGTAGAGATGAAAGGATAGAGACCATAGGGTGATATCGTACAGACCATTTATTGCGTAAAAAGTAAAAAACACTTACATCAAGTAGAAATATAAAAAGCTTTGCAAGGTAAGCCGGCCGGCAAACAAACGAACGCCCTTCCCTTAGATCAGCGTGGTGACATCAGCTCGCCACTCCCATACGCGTTTCGTCACGATGGACGTTGTCAATGGGGATAGGGCGACGTGCTGACACACCACCATTTTTGTCATGGATATGCATTAATGTCTGTCTGCCATCTTACCTTTCCTCCTCATGTGTTCATCTTAGAGACCAGACCCCCTTCACCTGGCTTCCTTTATATCTCCTCCCAGCCAGACTCCACCCCAGGCCCTATCACTGAACACTATATTAACCTGTGCACTGCAAGCCTGCTTTGCTGATCAACGTGTTTGTTAGGCATTGTGTGTTTGGATTCCTGCCTGCCGTGTGCTACGTCTGTCTCTCTGTTACGTTATTGGCTTGTCCCCGAGTATCCCTGTCTGCTCGTGACCCTTGACCTTCGGCTTGTCTTTCGTTATCCTTGTCTGCTTGTGGCCCTTGACTTTCAGCTTGTTATTCGTTACTCTTATATCTTGTGCTGCTGCTTCCCCTCTTGTCCCCTTATCCTACGGGGCGTGAGCTAGGAGACTCTAGGGGCCGCGACCTGGACCCAGCCTGCAGCATAACATCCTCACCACTAGAGGCTCTGGAGAAGACCTGCTGGGTCTTAGACTCCGCGCCCTGGGGAATCTTGGCTCTAGCTTCCTATAGGATCCCGGTTGTGCTCCTCTGGTCCTGCGTTCCACAACCACCCAGTTTCCTATCCGCAGCAGTCAGCCATAGGGTTCACTACCTTGCGGTGCACTCCTGTCCCCCTACGGTGTGCATCTGTCACCTGGCCGTAGGTGACCTGACAGTTTGATCAGCCATGAACCCGGCTGACATGCAGGGCATAGTTCGCAGACTTGAAACCCAGGAATCGAATCAGACTCAGGTGATGCGATTCCTCCAGGATCTGGCTTCTCGATTCGAACAGCTTCAGGCCTCCTTGGGAACCCCGAATCCGCAACCTCAAGTACAACCTGCGGTTGTACCTATCGCACCAGTCGCAGCCACACACTCACTAACACTGCCAGCTCCGTTCCGTTTCTCTGGGGACTCCAAGGCCTGCAGGGGGTTTCTCAGCCAATGCACGATTCATTTTGAGCTTCAGCCTCAAAACTTCCTGTCTGACCGGGCTAAGGTAGCCTATATCATTTCCCTCCTCTCCGGTGAAGCTTTGGCCTGGGCTGCCCCCCTGTGGGAGAGGAATGATCCGGTGGTTTCCAGCCTGTCTGACTTCTCTAAGCTCTTTCGTAATATCTTCGAAGAGCCGGCTCGGGCTTCTTCAGCGGCTAGTGCTGTCTTACGTCTTCGCCAAGAATCTAGTTCAGTGGGACAATATGCTCTTCAGTTCCGTATCCACACAGCTGAATTGAGCTGGAATAATGAGGCCCTGGTCGCTACCTTTTTACATGGCCTCTCTGACCGAGTGAAAGACGAATTAGCGGGAAGAGCCATTCCTGTCGGTCTGGACGATGTAATTTCGTTATGCAATCAGATCGACATTCGTTTTCAAGAGAGGTCCTTAGAAAAAAAACGCCAGCACTCTCTGGGTCCCAGCCAGTCTGAGCTCCCCTCCCTTCGTCCCGTGGAGCATCTTCTGCCTGCTGAGGGACTTATGCAGCTGGGCCGGACCAGACTAACCCCCGAAGAACGTGCTAGGCGCAGAACTCTGGGCTTGTGCCTCTATTGTGGGGGCAAGGGTCATTTTCGTGACTTTTGCTCGCTTCTGTCCGGGGAACGCTCGGGCTTAATACATTTGGAAGGTGGAGTATTGGACCCTGAAACATCACCTTCTTGCCTTCTCCTGCCGGTGTTCCTTCATGTAGGCACTTCTCCTCAATCAACCCTTGCATATCTGGATTCAGGGGCAGCCGGCAATTTTATGGATTGGGGAACTGCTTCTTCCATGAAGCTTACCCTTTCACCTCTCGCTACCCCATTGGTAGTCTCGGCAATTGATGGCACTGTTCTCCCAGGGGGCCCTATTCGCTTCCAGACGCTACCCATTAGGATGTCGGTAGGGATTCTCCACCAGGAGTGGATATCCTTTCTCATTCTACCCAAGGCCTCTACCCCCATTGTATTGGGCCTTCCTTGGCTGCAGCTCCACTCTCCACATGTGGACTGGGCCTCTGGGCAGGTCCTGGCTTGGGGTCCCTCATGTTTCTCGTCATGTCTTCTCAAGGTGGCCCCCAAAGAGAGACTTCCGGTTGCTACCACTTCTGTTTCTTCTGATCTTCCCACTGCATACAGTGATTACCGGGATGTGTTCTGTAAGAAATCAGCTGAGGTGCTTCCTCCCCACAGGTCTTTTGACTGTGCTATTGATCTTGTCCCCGGAGCAACTCTGCCCAGGGGTCGTACCTACCCTCTGTCCATCCCAGAGACCCAGGCCATGTCTGAGTATGTTGCAGAGAATCTGGAGAGAGGTTTCATCCGGAAATCCGCATCACCTGCAGGGGCAGGGTTCTTTTTCGTTGCCAAAAAGGATGGTACCCTAAGACCCTGTATCGACTATCGAGGTTTAAACGCGGTTACTATTAAAAATCGATACCCCTTACCCTTAATATCTGAACTATTCGATAGGTTGAAGGGTGCCTCCATTTTCACCAAGTTGGATCTCAGAGGCGCGTACAATCTCATTCGAATACGGGAGGGTGACGAATGGAAGACTGCATTCAACACTAGAGACGGGCATTACGAATACCTGGTGATGCCTTTTGGTTTGTGTAATGCCCCAGCTGTGTTTCAAAACTTCGTCAATGAAATCTTCAGAGATCTGCTGTACCAGTTTGTTGTCATCTATCTGGATGACATTCTGATCTTTTCTGAAAATCTGCTCGTCCACAGAAACCATGTCCGCACTGTACTTCAGCGTCTTAGAGAGAACAATCTCTATGCCAAGCTGGTGAAATGTTCCTTTGAATGTTCTGAGGTCCTGTTTTTGGGGTGCTTTGTCTCATGTTCGGGTCTTCGTATGGATCCTGCGAAGGTCTTGGCTATTACCAACTGGCCTCTTCCTGCTAGCCTCAGGGCCACACAGCATTTCTTGGCTTCACAAATTATTATAGGCAGTTCATAAGGAATTACTCTTCCATTGCCGCGCCTATTATCGCTTTAACCAAGAAGGGTGCGAATGCCAAAGACTGGCCTCCCGAAGCTGTCTCTGCATTTCACGACCTGAAACAGGCCTTTGTTTCTGGACCTCTCTTGAGGAGACCAAATCCTGGGGAAGCATTTTTTATTGAAGTGGACGCTTCCTCAATGGGGGTGGAAGCTGTGCTTCTTCAATTCTTTGAGAAGAGACGTCAACCATGTGCGTTCTTCTCCAAAAAAAATTCTCAGGCAGAGAGGAATTATGCCATCGGTGATCGGGAACTTCTCGCGATTAAATTGGCGTTGGAGGAGTGGCGTCATCTTTTGGAGGGTTCCCCTCACTCCATAACGATCTTTACTGACCACAAGAATTTACAGTATCTGCAGAATGCTAAACTTCTGAATCCTAGACAGGCCAGGTGGAGTCTCTTCTTTGCCCGTTTTAATTTCACGATTACTTACAAACCTGGTTCCTGCAACGGTCGGGCTGATGCGCTCTCTAGGTCATTTGACACTTTTGACGAGGAGTCCGCCCCTGAACCTGAGCCGATCATTCCAACCTCGTGCATTGCTGCCCACTCTACCACCCTGAAGTCTAAGATTCCGCCTGGTAAGACCTTTTTCCCCACTGAGCTAAGAGCTAAGATCCTTTGTTGGGGACATGATTCCAAGGTGGCAGGTCATTCTGGATTCCTCCGATCCTTCTTACTCATTAGTCGTCACTACTGGTGGCCTAATCTCCGCTCAGATGTCAAAGACTACGTTAAGGCTTGTCATGTCTGTGCTCAGTCTAAATCCTCCACACAAGCTCCTGCTGGTCTCCTCATGCCCTTGCCCATCCCTAAAGAGCCCTGGGCTCATATTGCCATGGATTTTATCACTGATCTCCCACTGTCGGAGAATAATACAGTCATTTGGGTGGTAATCGATCGGTTCTCCAAGATGGCTCATTTTGTTCCTCTTCCTGGTGTAAGGGTATGTACTTACCGAGGCCGAGATGCCGAGAGTGGTTCACCTTTGCGACTTGACGCACTCCACCCCCTGGAGTTGAGGCAGGGAGTGGATGGCGAGAAGCGGCACCGGCTACCGGCAGGTGGTGGGTACTTGTAGACGGTCCGGTAGTGCTGAGTAGACTGAAGAAACAGGCTTCAAGCAGGAACTAGCCGGATTGGTAAAGTTCAAACAGCAGGAGATAATGGAAGCCGGTGCAGGTTGAGTCCGGGTTGCAATTGCAAGGTAACAGTCCCGGCTGGGGGTCTAGCACAGTAAAAGGTAACAAGTCCAGAGAATACCGGGAACCAGGCAGGAGTTCAAAGGAAACGCGGAAGTCCAAAAGGTACAAGCAGGAGGTCAAGGATTGTAGACAGGCAGCAGATCCGAGTCACAGGCCGAGGGTCAAACACAGGAGAAGGCAGAAGTCCGTATAACAAGCCGAGGGTCAGGTCCAGGAGAGAGATCAGAGGAATCAAGCCAGTCCGGGTCACAAGGAGATTTTCAAGATAGTTTTCCAGAGTCTTGGGTATACAGGAAAGCTGACAAACCAGCAACTTGTCAGTGCAACTGGGTCTCTTTAAATAGGCCCGCCTGGATTCCTATTGGTGCGCCGCCGCGCATGCGTGCGCGCCGCTGCATCGTCGCGCGCACCCGAGAACGTAGAAGCGCCGTCCCGCGCACGCGCCGAAGCATCATTCCGCCGCGCGTGCGCATTGGGCGCTGATTGGCGCTGTTGGACGGATTTCCCTGACAGTGCCCCCCTCCTAGGGGCGGACTCCGGACGCCCAGACTAGACATCAACTCGGGATGTTCCTGGTGAAAGACTCTAATTAGGCGGGGAGCATGTAGGTTCCTAGATGGTTCCCAAGAGTTGTCCTCTGGGGGATACCCCTTCCATTTGATTAAATACTGTAACTGCCTGCCTCTTTTCCTGCAGCCCAAGATAGATTCCACCACGTACTCGTTTTCACCATCAACCTCCACAGGTGGAGGAGGTGGCTCATCCCTTCCCGGGAAGGAGCTGGAGACTACCGGTTTCAACAGAGACGTGTGGAAGACCGGGTGTATCCTGTAGGAGTCGGGCAGTGCCAATTCAAAGGCCACAAGGTTGATTACTCGCTTGATTTTAAAAGGGCCTATAAATCTTGGTCCCAATTTCCGTGAAGGGATCGGCAATTTGAGGTTGGTGGCGGAGAGCCATACTTCCTCCCCAACTTTGAAGACTGGATTTTCGATCCTACCCTTGTCATAGTGTCTCTTGTAAGACTCCTGGGCGTTTTGCATCATTTCCTGGAGTCTCAGAAAATTAGATTGAACAAAGGCTATCCGATCTTGAACAGCAGGAACAGAGCTCTCCGGAATGTCATCAGGGAGGAAGGAAGGATGGAAGCCAAAGTTGGCCCAAAAAGGAGTTTGACTGGTGGCTGAATGCACCGAGTTGTTATATGCAAATTCAGCGTAGGATAATAGGGAGGACCAATCGTCTTGTGAGGCTGAGCAAAAACAACGGAGATATTGTTCTAGGGTTTGATTGGTTCTCTCTGTCTGTCCGTTGCTCTGGGGGTGATATGCCGATGATAGGCAAATCTTGACTTCTAAAGATTTGTAAAGTTCCTTCCAGAATTTCGACGTGAATTGAACGCCTCTGTCAGAGGTGATGCTCTTAGGCACCCCATGGAGCCTGATTATCTCCTGAAAGGAGGCTTTGGCTGTATCTGCAGCAGAGGGGGTACCGATCATGGGCACGAAGTGTGCCATTTTGGAGAGGCGGTCAATTACGACCAGAATCGTGGTAAAACCTCCAGAGGGCGGTAGATCTACAATGAAGTCCATGGACACATCTGCCCACGGACGTTCAGGGATAGGCAAAGGTTTGAGTAGTCCCCAACTCTTGGTTTTGGGTCCCTTATACCGTTGGCAACGGGTACAGGAGGCAACATAGGACTTGCAATCTTGTCTCCAACCAGGCCACCAGAAGGAGCGAGAGATTAGTTCCATGTTTTTTTTGGTTCCAAAGTGACCAGCTAGTTTGTGGTCGTGGAAAGTTTTCAGAATCAGTTGCCTTGTTTCCAGAGGGATGAAGACTTTACCTTGGGACCAGAGCAAGTCATTATGCTTCTCTAGGGAAGAGGTTACTTGGTCAGGACAATGCTTAGAGGCGGCTTTTATGGAGGTTAGTAGATCAGCCTGTGGGATGAGCAGAAAGTTTTGTGCTGATAGGATGGTACTTGGTTCCTCTGCTTGAGGGGTCTCGGGAAACATCCTAGAGAGTGCATCCGCCTTCACGTTCTTGGAACCGGGCCTATAAGAGATATGAAAGTTAAACCTGGTGAAGAAGAGGGCCCATCGGGCTTGTCTGGGTCGAAGACGTTTTGCTGTTCTCAGATATTCTAGATTCTTATGATCCGTGAATATCATGACAGGGTGAGGGGCTCCCTCCAGAAGGTATCGCCATTCTTCCAGGGCGAATTTGATAGCTAATAGTTCCCGGTCTCCGACGTCATAATTACGTTCCGGAGAAGTTAGTTTACGAGAGGCAAAGGCTACTGGATGAAGAAGGGATTTGGGGCCCTGCCTTTGAGAGAGGATGGCCCCAGTGGCTGACTCTGAAGCATCTACTTCCAGAGTAAACGGCAGTAGCGGATCTGGATGCTTCAATACAGGTGCCGATGTGAATGCATTTTTTAGTTTATCGAAGGCATCCTGAGCTTCCGGTGACCAGTGAAAGCGGTAGCCCTGGCGTGTCAGTTGGGTTATAGGTGCCACAATAGAGGAGAACCCCACAATGAACCTCCTGTAGAAGTTGGCGAAACCTATAAACCGTTGTACCCCTTTCTTGTCTGTTGGGGCTGGCCATTCCTGGATAGCTTTGACTTTCTGCAGGTCCATTGCGACCCCATTGGTAGAAATAATAAATCCCAAAAATTGCACAGTGGTTTTCTCAAAGTCACATTTCTCGGCCTTGAGGTAAAGTCTATGTTCTCGGAGAATAGTGAGGACCTTGATGACATGGATTCGGTGCAGTTCAAGGGAGGACGAAAAAATAAGAATATCGTCTAAGTAGACTACTAGGAAGTCGTCCAGGTGTTCACGGAAAATGTCATTGACCAGGTGCTGGAAAGTAGCTGGGGCGTTGCAAAGCCCGAATGGCATGACCAAGTATTCAAAATGACCGAACCTAGATCTAAAAGCCGTCTTCCATTCGTCTCCAGCCCTGATCCGGATGAGGTTGTAGGCCCCTCGAAGGTCCAGTTTAGAGAAGATCCGAGCTGATCGGAATCGTTGGAACAACTCCGGGATGAGAGGAAGCGGGTATCTATTTTTAATAGTAATTTTATTTAATTCCCTATAGTCGATGCAGGGCCTCAGAGTCCCGTCTTTCTTTTCAACGAAAAAGATTCCGGCACCGGCTGGGGAAGAAGAGGGGCGAATGAATTTCTTTTCCAGATTTTCCTCAATGTAAGACTTGAGGGCCTTCAACTCAGATTCGGACAAGGGAAAGATGCGGTCGAATGGAATTTTGGAGCCAGGCAGAAGGTCAATGGGACAATCGTAGGGACGATGTGGAGGTAGGCGGTCGGCCTGCTGTTTGTCGAAGACGTCCTGGAATTCTAAGTATGCTGATGGAACATGTGGTAGGTTATCCGGTTGAGGGGTTAAAGTAGCACAGACAGTTGGAAGTGCGGAAAGACAGTGTTGGGAACAATACGAAGAAGTGAAGTTAACTTCCCTTTTGGCCCAGTTTATATGAGGCTCATGTGCTTGTAACCAGGGGAGGCCCAGGATGATGGGAAACATGGGAGATGGGATGAGGTCAAATCGAAGGTATTCTTGGTGGCCTGAATCCGTGATAGCAAGGACGGGTTTTGTTTCTTGCGTAATTACCCCTGAACGAGGCAGGGATACATCCGCCAGACGAACCTGAAGATAACGGTCCTTGGTTTGCATAGGAAAGTGAAGTTGGGAAGCAAGTGAAGAGTCCAGAAAGCAGCTGCAGGCTCCTGAATCAATAATCGCCGGTAGGCGGGTTGCTCCTGTTGGTAGCTGTAGAGAAATAGAAAGAACAACATAAGTCTGTGGTAAGCCAGAAACTTGGTAGTTCAAAGTGTCTTTGAGGGTACACTTACTAGGTCTCACTGGGCAGCTCCGAAGGAAATGGCCAGTACCCCCGCAGTAAAGACACAGATTGGCCTGACGCCTGCGCTGCTTTTCCTCAGGAGAAAGGGGAGGACGAACCAGACCAAGCTGCATGGGTTCAGGCTCGGGAGGAGAAGATGCTGTAGGAACTTGGATGGGTGGATAGGCAGAAGCTGATCGGGGCAAAGTCCAGTTTGGACGGGTAGTCTGGAAACGCTCAGAACGCCGCTCCCGCAGGCGTCTGTCAAGCTGAGTGACAGACTGGATCAAATCTTCCAGAGTAGTTGGAACACCAATCCTGGCCAGCTCGTCTTTAAGAGCCTCAGACAGTCCTTGGCGATATTGGTATTTAAGGGCCGTCTCATTCCAGCCAGTGTCAGCTGACCATTTCCGGAATTCTGCCGTGTAGTCCTCCACCGGCCTTCTCCCCTGGGTTAAACTGTGGAGAACAGACTCAGCTGTAGCTGATCGCTGAGGATCGTCATACAGCTGCGCCATACTCTCGAAGAAGGTGTCCACGGAATCTAGTATGGGGCTGCTTTGCTCCATCAGGCCATGGGCCCAGGCCTGAGGTTCGTCGGTTAGAAGGGAGATGACGAACCCCACCTTTACCACTTCTGAAGAGAAAGTCCTGGGTTGAAGGGCGAAGTAAAGAGAACATGCGTTTTTGAAAGCCCGATATTTCTTACTGACGCCAGAAAATCGCTCAGGCAGGGGGACCCTGGGTTCAGGGGTAGCCATTACTACGGTGGGATTTGCCTGATTTTGAGATGTGGAGGCAACATTGGCAACGGTAGCAGCTGGTGATGCTGGTCCTGTAGCTCCAGTAAGTAGCTGAAAGCGGCCATCCATTTGGACATAACCTTCTTGTAATTTCTGAACCGCATCGGTTAGTGCGGTGACTTGCTGACATAGGGTCTCGAACGGTGAACGCACCCTGTCGGCCTCAGACATCTGGCTGGTTTGTACTGTAAGGGTATGTACTTACCGAGGCCGAGATGCCGAGAGTGGTTCACCTTTGCGACTTGACGCACTCCACCCCCTGGAGTTGAGGCAGGGAGTGGATGGCGAGAAGCGGCACCGGCTACCGGCAGGTGGTGGGTACTTGTAGACGGTCCGGTAGTGCTGAGTAGACTGAAGAAACAGGCTTCAAGCAGGAACTAGCCGGATTGGTAAAGTTCAAACAGCAGGAGATAATGGAAGCCAGTGCAGGTTGAGTCCGGGTTGCAATTGCAAGGTAACAGTCCCGGCTGGGGGTCTAGCACAGTAAAAGGTAACAAGTCCAGAGAATACCGGGAACCAGGCAGGAGTTCAAAGGAAACGCGGAAGTCCAAAAGGTACAAGCAGGAGGTCAAGGATTGTAGACAGGCAGCAGATCCGAGTCACAGGCCGAGGGTCAAACACAGGAGAAGGCAGAAGTCCGTATAACAAGCCGAGGGTCAGGTCCAGGAGAGAGATCAGAGGAATCAAGCCAGTCCGGGTCACAAGGAGATTTTCAAGATAGTTTTCCAGAGTCTTGGGTATACAGGAAAGCTGACAAACCAGCAACTTGTCAGTGCAACTGGGTCTCTTTAAATAGGCCCGCCTGGATTCCTATTGGTGCGCCGCCGCGCATGCGCGCGCGCCGCTGCGTCGGCGCGCGCACCCGAGAACGTAGAAGCGCCGTCCCGCGCACGCGCCGAAGCATCATTCCGCCGCGCGTGCGCATTGGGCGCTGATTGGCGCTGTTGGACGGATTTCCCTGACACCTGGTCTTCCTTCTGCTCCTGCCTTGGTTCCCATTTTTATTCGAGAAATTTTACGCCTCCATGGGGTTCCTTCTCATATTGTTTCGGACAGGGGAGTCCAATTTACGCCTCGTTTTTGGAGAGCCTTTTGCAAATCCCTCAATATTGTCTTGGATTTTTCCTCTTCCTACCACCCTCAATCCAATGGACAGACTGAGAGGGTTAATCAGGAGTTAGAGGTCTTTCTTCGCACCTTTGTGTCTTCTCATCATGACGATTGGTCCTCTCTACTTCCGTGGGCAGAATTCTCCCATAACAATCATGTGAATACCAGCTCGCAGAAGACACCCTTTTTCACTGTTTATGGAAAACACCCTCAACTTCCTCTTCCCATGACCTGTTCTCCAGATATTCCAGCTTTGGCTTCGGTTCAGGAGTCTCTCAATTCTGTTTGGGGTGACGTTCATGATTCCCTCCGGGCAGCTGCTGAAAAATTCAAAGGCTTTGCCGACCGCCGCAGGCATAAACCGCCTTCTCTTCAGCCAGGGGACAAAGTCTGGCTCTCCACCAGGAACATCAAGCTCCGAGTTCCTTCTCTGAAGTTTGCTCCACGATTCATTGGTCCATACACTGTAACTGCTAAACTGAATCCAGTTTGTTTCAAACTCCAGATTCCTAAGAGCCTTAAAATCACTAACTCCTTCCATGTTGCCCTTCTGAAGCCTTTAGTCCTCAATAAATTCTCTCGTCCTCTCCCTACCGTGGCGCCTGTCTCTGAGGATAATCAGGAGTACGAGGTCAGTCAAATTCTGGACTCCCGACTTTGTAAAGGCGTTCTGCAGTACCTCGTTCATTGGAAGGGGTTTGGTCCTGAGGAGAGGTCTTGGATCGCTGCATCTGAGGTCTTTGCACCTCGTCTGTTAAAGGAGTTTCATCTGAAGTTTCCCTCCAAACCTGGGCCCAGGCGGGGAAGGGGGAGGCCTCGTAAGAGGGAGGGTACTGTCATGGATATGCATTAATGTCTGTCTGCCATCTTACCTTTCCTCCTCATGTGTTCATCTTAGAGACCAGACCCCCTTCACCTGGCTTCCTTTATATCTCCTCCCAGCCAGACTCCACCCCAGGCCCTATCACTGAACACTATATTAACCTGTGTACTGCAAGCCTGCTTTGCTGATCAACGTGTTTGTTAGGCATTGTGTGTTTGGGTTCCTGCCTGCCGTGTGCTACGTCTGTCTCTCTGTTACGTTATTGGCTTGTCCCCGACTATCCCTGTCTGCTCGTGACCCTTGACCTTCGGCTTGTCTTTCGTTATCCTTGTCTGCTTGTGGCCCTTGACTTTCAGCTTGTTATTCGTTACTCTTATATCTTGTGCTGCTGCTTCCCCTCTTGTCCCCTTATCCTACGGGGCGTGAGCTAGGAGACTCTAGGGGCCGCGACCTGGATCCAGCCTGCAGCATAACATCCTCACCACTAGAGGCTCTGGAGAAGACCTGCTGGGTCTTAGACTCCGCGCCCTGGGGAATCTTGGCTCTAGCTTCCTATAGGATCCCGGTTGTGCTCCTCTGGTCCCGCGTTCCACAACCACCCAGTTTCCTATCCGCAGCAGTCAGCCATAGGGTTCACTATCTTGCGGTGCACTCCTGTCCCCCTACGGTGTGCATCTGTCACCTGGCCGTAGGTGACCTGACAATTTTATAGCCAAACCTCGTTGTGAGATGCGGGGATTTGGATTAGAGCGCCATTTTGGAAATGGGAAAAATTGCCAATAGCATCGTTTAAACTGCATCCTGGCGATTGTTGTACTAAAAAATTAATACACAAGAATAAAAAAGTAAAAACTAGATAAAAGAGGTAATTCCAACCCCAAGTAATACAAATCCATAGATTAGATTAAAAAATATAGCGACCAAATAGACAAGGGTAATAACAGTACTGTAAAAAGGAAGGTACCAGTATCCCACACAAATTTGAATAGGGGCAATACCTTACGTAGGAAAAAAGGGAAAGATAGCCAAAATGAAATGCTTATATTCCTATATTTAAATTATATCTGTGCATACACTCATACGGTGCTACTATAATAAATGAGATCACATATAATGATCAATATAAATGTGTGATGACTCAAATTAACCAATTAAGTGAAAAATCTGAAAAGATTCTTTTGAAAAAATTCCCATGAAGTAGTTTGATTAATCAAATCTAATTAAAGTGAAAATGAAAAAATGTGAAAATGAAAATGTGAAAATATATATAAAAAAATATATTAAAGTGACAATATGATACTGTGGTGGAAATATAATGTGAATTATAATAACACCTATAGTGACCAATTTTTTTTAGAAAATTGGGAAAACGAACAAGACAAATTTATCCCAACATTTCACACCGAGTCAGGCACCTTAAAGTGGAGCTCCACCCTAAATAGCAACTTTTGCTATTTGGAACCCTCCCCCCCTCCGGTGTCACAATTGACACCTTTCAGGGGGGAGGGGGGTGAAGATACCTGTCTAAGACAGGTATTTTCACCCACATCCGGGAGTCCTGTCTCCGGGAATCTGTGGGAGTTACGTCACTTCCCGCAGACTTCCCTTGGTGTTCTGGGAGACACTCGGCTCCCAGAACACAGGAGCACCAATCAGAACGGCGCAGCGTGACTCGCGCATGCGCCGTAGGGAACCGGGCATGAAGCCGCAGGGCTTCACTTCCTGGTTCCCTCAGCGAGGATGGTGAGGGAGCAGCAGAGCGACGAGCGGTCGCTCGTCCTCTGCTGCGGACGTCGCTGGACTCCAGGACAGGTAAGTGTCCAAATATTAAAAGCCAGCAGCTGCTGTAGCTGTAGCTGCTGGCTTTTAATATTTTTTTTTCCGGCGGAGCAACCCCTTTAAGCATTGTTAATAAAGGCATTAACATCTGTCTCAATGTTTAGCCCGTAGGGGGCATAGGTCTTAAGCCTATGGATCCAGGCCATCTCCATCCTGGAGATCTCCCTGACCAACAGGCTACCTCTCCAATGGGGCTTGTATTTATCAATGCCCAAGAAAAGAGTCCCAGAGGGGTCCTTATTTTGCTTCAATAGGTAATGTTTAGATACCGAATGGTTCTAAATTCGACTTTGATCTTGTAATATGTTCATTGAGGCGCAGTCTTAGGGGTCGCTTGGTGCGCCCCACATACTGCAGGCCACATGGGCACTGCAGCAGGTAGACTACATCCGTAGTGGCACATGTGATACATGCTTTAATCATATTCTGACCCTGGGTGGCAGTAGACGAAAAGGTGGTCACACGCCTATCCCTAGAAGCATTGAAATGACACACCCTACACCTCCTACATTTCTAGTAGCCAGATAGTTGATCAAAAAACTTAGAGTCCTAATAGGGGGATCAAGAACATTGGGAGCCAATTGGTTCCTTAAGTTAGGAACCCCCCGGAAAATAATTTTTGGCCTCTCCGGTAGGACATCTTTCAAAATGGCATCATTTGTAGCAATATGCCAATGTTTATTAATAAGACTCTTAATGGTCCTATGTTGCAATGAATAGGCGGTGACAAAAGGGACCCCCACAGAATCAAGGACATTATCACAGACCACTTTCTCCAGTAATAGGGACTCTCTCTCAGTAGCCTTTACACTTTCAAGGACATTAGTCAGAAAATCACTCTGATAGCCCTTCTCAAGGAACCTCTGGGTAAGAACCCCAGCCTGCATCGGGAACTGCTGTGGATCAGAGCAATTCCTCCGCAACCTGAGATATTGGCTTTTGGGGACCCCTTTTAGCCAGGGTTCGTGATGACAACTCCCCATTGGAATAAAGGAATTCCTATCCGTCTCCTTAAAAAAGGTAGACATGACAAAGGAATTATCCCCAATTAAAATTTTGCGATTTTTGGGATTTTTTTATGTTGTTATTGAGATTTGCTGCCTCTTCGAATTATTTTTGGTTTGACCAACAATTTTACCGGCAGGACACAGGGGTTGCCATGGGGGCTAAATATTCCCCCATTTTGGCTAACCTGTTTATGGCCAAGTGGGAGGAGGAGGTCATCTATGCTGGGAATGTGCCACAACTGGCTTTCTGGGCTAGGTACATTGATGACATCCTCCTCCTGTGGGATGGTCAATATCAGGACCTTGTTGGGTTTATGGAGTCCCTTAATTCCAACCAGGGAGGTATTCGTCTTCAAAATGAGGCTATAAGGTCACGGTACACTATTTGGATCTCAAAATTGAAATTGGGGATAATTCCTTTGTCACGTCTACCTTTTTTAAGGAGACGGATAGGAATTCCTTTATTCCAATGGGGAAGAGGGTGTATGGTGGTATTGCTGATTTTACTATCCCGCTGGTTCATCTACCAAAGGCCGTGGCTGGGTCACAGTCGATTGCTATCCGTGGGCTTACCTCCGGTAAGCGGCTAATCTATGTGGTGGAGGGCACTGTCCATTTGTTGTGATCACCGGGTGCTGTCGATTATTACTGGATGCCTTCTAGCTATGGGACTGATTAATCATCATTAACATCATTGAAGTTCTGTGTTGGGTTCATTAATCAGCCATTTCATTTGGACTCATAATTACTATTATTACTATTTTTGCTTATAGTGGCTGGTTTTTGCGCTTTATGCGCTGCTTCACACAGACCAGCCCCTGGATTGTTTTATTATTGGCGCAGTTTTTTTCTGTTTATACTGTAAACTATATTGCACAGAGCAGTCCCTTACCTCCACTTTGGTGGTCCCCTACTGATGCTGTTCTTTCCTTTTTCTTTCAAGTGCCTCTCAGCAAGCAAGGTGCTAAGAGAGCACCCCTGCAGTGTTCTCCCGAGATGGGCTGTGTGTGTCCATGAACACACAGTGCCAGCAAACCATGCCCCTGCTCCCTCCTTAAAGGAGTTTGACTGACAGCTGCAGGAGCCTATGGATCCACCTGCCCTAGTATCTCCAGTAGAGAGGAGAAGACAGTGCTGGATCTGTGACAGGACAGGTGACAGAACAAGTAGTGGGGGGGGGGGGGTTCTTACCATTAAATTACAAGTGAAACACATTCTACATGTGGAACACCTTTGCACCTCTAGTTTAATGGTCATTTCAAAGATTAATATACAGCTTTGCCTCGTATAAATTGGAAGATGAGACCAAGAAAATGTTCCCAATATGTATGGTAAGTATTTGCATCATCCTTTATAATATTTTTGGTGTACCAAATAAGGCAAGGACATGTTTGCAGAATTACTTCTAAAACAGTTTTTTCTACATAAAATAATTAAATTAACAACATTACAACTTTTAATAACATTCAATCACTTTTAATAAAGGGAAAAAAATTGTGTTTCTTTATTAGCTGAACTCTATTAAAGCTACTAATTTCTTTATATCAAACTCTCTTGTGAAATGTTGACAATTGATGGGCACAGTGGTGACAATTGATGGCACAGTGGCTGCGTTTGATGGCATGGCGCAGTGCCTGCGTTTGATGACAAGACACAGTGGCGACAATTGATGGCATGGCACAGTGGCGACAATTGATGACACAGTGGCGACAATTGATGACACAGTGGCGACAATTGATGGGCACAGTGGTGACAATTGATGGCACAGTGGTGACAATTGATGGCACAGTGGCTGCGTTTGATGGCATGGCACAGTGGCTGTGTTTGATGAGCATGGCACAGTGGCTGCGTTTGATGGCACAGTGTCGACAATTGATGGCACAGTGGTGACAATTGATGGCACAGTGGCTGCATTTGATGGCATGGCACAGTGGTTGCGTTTGATGGCATGGCACAGTGGCTGCGTTTAATGGCACAGTGGCGACAATTAATGGCACAGTGGTGACAATTGATGGCACAGTGGCGACAATTCATGGCACAGTGGTGACAATTGATGGCATGGCACAGTGGCAACAATTGATGGCACAGTGGCGAAAATTGATGGCATGGCACAGTGGCGACAATAGCTGGGCACAGTGGCTGCATTTGATGGCACAGTGGTGACAATTGATGGGCACAGTGGCGACAATTGATGGGCACAGTGGCGACAATTGATGGGCGCAGTGGTGACAATTGATGGGCGCAGTGGTGACAATTGATGGGCGCAGTGGCTGGGTTTGGGCACAGTGAGGCTGCAATTGATGTTTTTCTTTTTTGTTTGTTTGTTTGCGTCCCCCCAAAAATTTTGAGCACCAGCCGCCACTGGTTAATACTATTCATCCTTTTTTAAATGCAAAACTCAAAAATGTAAAAACAAAACAAAAAATGTTGCACGTATAATGTTCTGGAACTTGGATGTGGCTAAACATAAATGCAGATTCTTCTAATAGCCTGATAGCCCACATTGTTGGCCATCTTTCAGGCATCTCAGAGACTGGGTTACCTATCTTCTCCCTTTACACACACACACACACACACACACACAGAGAGTTTACAGGAAGAAGTATAGGCTTCATCATTATCAGGTATGCTAATAAAGACCGGGTCACTTTAGGTTTTGATCTGATTGATGTCTATGAGAAATCGTAGACACACAGACAGATGCGGAAGATTAGATTAGAAGGGCACATTGCAGGACTTCAACATGAAAAAAAAATATTTGCTAATGCACATATAGAATTTTTAGTTCAATTAAATTAGGTTACTTTATACAAGTAGAATGGTTTTACACTTTACTGTGATATGATTATGTGTCTCATGAG
The DNA here is from genome assembly GCA_029206835.1 of Rana muscosa. Lineage (NCBI taxonomy): Eukaryota > Metazoa > Chordata > Amphibia > Anura > Ranidae > Rana > Rana muscosa. Next base: position 638,896,588 of record CM055117.1, on the reverse strand, counting down.
GAATAAGTAAAAATTATTTTCCATCCAATATCAATGTTCATTTTAGTGTTCACATTACTCATCAAATAGCATTAGAGATGAGTTCATTTTTTAGGTTTATCATCTGTTCACTTGATATGCTTTTGTAGTCAAGTTTGTCTGTTGCCTCTATCCAAATAAAAAATAAAAGCCCAGAACAAACCTACTGTATGCTCTGGTATGCATATAGCAAGAGCGACTATGTTGATAACAGCTCATACGCCTTTCAAAAGGGGTACTAAAAATAAATAATCCACCGCTCAAAACATAGACACATTGCTGATGTGTGCTGGGCTCTTCTATATTCCATAAGACCAAGAGAAGCAAGGCAATTCAGGGATATATGTGCAATTTAACCAATGTTGAAAGATTATCTCCCACTTCCTTCCATGGGAAACTGGAAGCAAAGTCATCACATCCCATTTAGTGATGTGAATATAACCTGGCTTCTGCACAGCAGAGGGCCTTTACACTTGTGAACATCATGCTTTGGGAATACTAACTTATACGCTTAGTGTGCTGGGGTGGCATCTTCTTAAAGCGGAGTTTAACCCAAAAGTGGAAGCTCCCCTGATCTGCTTCTTTCCTCACCTCTGGTGCCACATTTGGCACCTTTCAGGGGGGAGGGAGGAACGGGTACCTGTTTTTGACAGGTAGAATTCCCCACTTTGGGGAGACAGCGCCGCGGTGCTGTCTCTTGGAAGTGCGGCTCCCTCCTCCTTCTTCTGCCGCTGGGGCAGTTAGAAAATCCAGCTCGCTTCATACAATGCACAGTAGGGATCCAGCAGTGAAGCTGAAAGGCTTTACTGCCAGTTTCCCTTACCACAAATGGTGGCAGAAGCAACCAGGAGCCGATCAGAAAATCGGCTGGGGTGCTGTCACCGTTGGCTCCCTGGACAGGTAAGTGTCCATATATTAAAAGTTAGCAGCTACAGTATTTGTAGTTGCTGACTTTTAATTTATTTATTTTTCCCAGGTGGAACACCGCTTTAAAGGTAATATAATCATTCCTGCCTGCACCTTGTGTTGCATAAAAGTTGCCCTCTCCCTATCCCAAGGTTCGTGTATTTAAATTTGGGGGGGGAACATCAGGGTTATTTAACCCAGATGTACTAATTGTTAGGGAATCTGAGAATCCCTTTTGTGATTCTTGGAGGACTCTGGTGGTGCAAGGTTCCCTGTGGCCTGCAGGTGGCGTTGTCACTCTGGGTCAGAGTTGAACCTGCACCGCAAGACTGTACCTTTTTGTCCTTTCCTGGCGCCGGTACAGCGGGGCGGGGAACCCACTGTGACACAAAGGGAGAGGAGATAAAAGGGGCAGACGCCCTGACCTCGGGGTTCAAAGTTGGAGCACCTTCAGCCTGGGTGCTGGCGTTCCGGAGTTCCGGGCCCAGGTGCCCTTGACCTGGCCGGAGCGAGGGATGGAGTCCATCCCAGGCACCTTAAGCCTGGGGTGAGGTACTACGGCCACGGCCTGGGACCCGGTGACTTCGACTGGGTTCCGCGAGGGTGGAGGAGTCCGAGGGGCCCTAAGGTGTTGGGACCCGTATCTGAGGCGAGGAGGCCGGAGAGTGTAACCCTTCCGAATAGCCCGGTACAGCATTAATCCGGTGACGGCGGGGCCACTGGTAACTCCCTTGGAGGGATGTCTTCCTCCTGACAGGGGCTGCAACGTAGCGAAGGTAACTCCAGTTCCTGTTCACTAGAGTCGCTGGAAGAGACTCTGTACCAAAAGTCCATTTAACAGCCACTGTGCTTAGCAACCATTGGTGAAACCTCAACGGTTTAATTTCTTTGAGGATTGTGCCTTGACCTACTCCCCACCAATACTGAACTGTTCTATGGGTCTCAAACTGTCTGCTCGCAAAGGACTATTTGTTTGCCGTTATGGAATAAATACGTGTTGGACCTTTCAGTGTGTGGTACTCCAATTACTGGGAGCAAAGGGGGGTTATCAGCAGAACAGACCTGGCTCTGAGCGTATACACAGCACGAATGTTATCTGATACTGGCCTTCACCTCTACATGCTGTAATCTAGAGGACATGGACGGTGGCGCACCTCGCCCTCCCCTTCAAGGTACCCCTAGACCGAAGGCAAAGTAACCGTTAAAGAAGAGAGAGAGGGTGAGGCCGCTACAGTAGCATTCCCATCAGACACGGATTGGTGTTTTTGGACTCCTTTTTTTGCATTTTTTGCAACGGCCGTTGCTTGTATTTTATCTGATAGGACTGCCTGGCTGGTGGTGTGGTTACTCCTATTTGCACTTATCTATAGTGCCCCATTGGTATACATGCTTGGGTGGTGTCATACGCTCTGTTTTGTGTGTGTTTGTCCTTGTCTCCAGAAAACGTTGTCTATATATGGTGTTTAGTGTAGGACTTTTGCCAATTTTTTAGGTCATTTGGTTATTTTCTTTTTTCAATCAATTTATTTGATAACGTATAGTATTTTTGGTTATTATTTCCCTGGGCTCTCTGTGTGTGGCACTTGGTACTGTGCCCTCTTTCTGGTACAGTGCACAAATTCTTTGTATGCTGTTTTTGGCCACTTGGTCCCACTCGATCTGAGTGTGCAGATAAATACCTGGTGGTACCTTTGTGTAACTTTATTTAGTTGGTTCCCTCCCCTTCCTTTCGTGTTGCATAAAATGGGCATTGATTATGTAGTTTCATGGTGTCATTTGTTGCCCTGTATCCACAGCCTATAGTAGAGTAAATCTTTACATTTCTGAGTCAGAAGTTTTTGTTTGTGTTCAGATATGAAGCATGCAGCATGGCACTGCTTGGATCAACACATGAGCTCTGTCTGTAGAGTCTGAAGAAACTACAGTACTACAGTACTTTTCACTCTTCTGTAAAAATACTGAGTGGCTGGATGGCTCAAGCTATATGGGGAATTGCTCACCACACGGAGCCCTGAAGTAATATTTTAGCATAGTAGTTAATTTATAAATATAAATACATACAGATTTAAAATCCATGTGGAACATATAGTAAGCAAAATGGCCAACATACAAAGATGGCCACCGCTCTAGGAGATTTGATTTGATTTGACACAGATACAAACAGGCAAAACTCACACATGCTGGAAGAGATGTGTTTCATTACAACAGCACTCCCACATTTGTGATGCAACACAAAGGAAATAGCAAGGCATGGATTGGATGCTAGGTGACCTGGAATAAGAAGTTGCCTGTCCCCAGGGACAAGCTAGGTTAATTGATACATGCACACAGGGGAATTGATCAGTCATGTCACTGCAAACTGCAGTCACAACATGTGAGTCCTTCATTACAAGGTACGGCAAACAAGCAGCACAGGGAATATAACTACACTACCTAGGTAAAACAGTTGAAAGTGTATTAAAATAAGGGAGGTGAGGGGGTGCTTACTAAAAATAACTAAAAATAAACAAGATGTGCATTTATCATCAATAGTGCAAAATAAATATGTGCAAATAGTCTTCATGAGAGTGCACAAATAATTAGACAATAACTGGTGAACATCCGGGGCAAAATAATTCTCCTGTGCACATTATACCATGCATGAAAAATAGGACAATAACAATGTGAAGATAAATAATTAAAAATACATAAAAAATTAATAAAGTGCAAAGAAATAGTCTTTAAGTGCAAATAAGCAATTTTCCAAAAACGAGTGCAAGCAATAAGTCTTTGTGCTGAAAATTTCTGTAAAGAAAACAATCCACAGAAGTTTGCATAGAAATTCCAAAAAGTGCAAATGCAGGCAATTCTCTTTAGGTTGCAGTAATATCCAATACAAGGTGCAAGTGCCAAAACATCCAGTGCTGGTGCCAATTGTTTCCCCCAGCCTCTCACCTTAATAGGCTAAAAACAATGCCTTGCAGTAGTATTTCTTTAAAACGATCTCTGCTCTCTTACGATCCCGCTTCCTGGTTAAGATCTCCCAACAAACACATAACAGGGAAGAGGGCACTCCATAGTGTAGTATTCCATAAAAATCTAATTTTATTAATAGTCAAAACACTCACATTTGAGATGAATGATAACAGCATGTCAAACGATATAGTAAACAGGATGACGTCCGGGTTCGGCCGCACACGGAAGTGATGTCACCACAGCTCTCTGTTCCTCGCGCGTATCGTGACTGTCCACGTCACTTTATCAAAGTGTATAATGTCTCTAAATAATAGAAAAAGTAGACTCTCATCAGGGGGCAGAGATCAGAACAGCCTGGTCTTTAGTAAGGCTATTAAATATACAGAGGGAACGTGTGTGTCAGGACAGCATGTGAACAATGAGATCGCTTTTCTGGACAACAGCAGACAGGTAGACTGGAATAGAGAGGCCCAATGCTTAGCAGCAAGACAGAAACAGACATAACCGGAAGAAAGAGTAAACACATGCAAACAGGCAATCATAAATTCAAAGCCAGTACAGGCAAACAAGCAAGATGAAAATCAAAAGCCAAAACAGATGGACTAGCAGGTAGGGTTGCCAACTTTTCTTCAAGTCAAACCCGAACACTTTCGCAGAGCACAGCAATTTTGATTTATAGTATAAATTATACATATATTTTTCTATTAAATAACATTTCTAATCATATGAAGTTAATAATAAGAGTTCCCCTTTACATCAGTAAGTCCACAGGGTTCCCTTTTTACATCTGAATCCACAGAGTTCCCCTTTTACATCTGAACTCGCAGAGTTCCCTTTCACTGTAAGGGGGGACTCTGCAGACTCTGATGTAAGGGAGCACTCTGGGGACTCTAACATAAGGGATGCTCTAAGAACCCTGATTTAAGGGGGAACACTGAGAACTCTGTACAGAGAGTACTCTGATATAAGGGGGAACACTGTGGCCTCTGGTGTAAAGGGGAACTATGATGTAACGGGTGCTCAGAGGACCCTAAATTACCTTAGTGTACTCTATCAGAGGCAGGAGAGAGAAGGGGGGAGACTTCAGTCACAGATAGGGATGGATGGTGAGCTCACTCACCTCTTGGCAGTCAGCACCTCTCATCCAGATGTATACGAGGCTGCTGGACTTCAAATTTCCAGCTCCCACATTTTTTTTATGAGATACAGTGTCGGGGATTGGAGTGTGGGCAGACACAGAGTGGTAGGGGCAGCAGGAAGAGGTGCAGATTGAGCACTCTCTCCTCTCCCATCTGTGTGTGTGTGTGGGTTTGGGGGGGGGGGGGTTGTTAGTGCTGGCTTTGGGCAGTGTGAAAGAAAGTGTAACAGACACTCAGCTTCGACGACTGCAGCCAGCAACCCAGCTGGGAAGCCATAGTCCAGTCTGAATAATGTGTCCGGGTTTCAGGCAGTCTGACACCCGGACGTGTGATTCCAATCCCAGACAGGTGGCAACCCTACTAGCAGGTTCAGAACCCAAAGACAACACAGGCCAGATCAATAAATAATAACAGAATAGCCTGTCCTAAATACAAGTACAGACAGAGGCTGTGTGAGAGGCTGAGTGAGAGTCAGTAAGAGTCAGTAAAGACCAAAGCTGGCCATACTCAGATTCCTCCATCCACGCTAACAGTGCAGATTGATTAATCTCCTGCTGTGGGCTATTGTATTTGGACAGCCTGTGTTGCCAGCTGTCAGAGTACCTGTACAACACCTGCATCTGGATGGATGCTGGCATTGTTCAACCAAGAATTTGCTAACTGGTTACTTTGACAAAAGTTGATTGTCCAATTGACTTTTATTGAGCCTGGTGATACCGACAGGGTCACCCAAGGCTTCAATTTTAGCCGACTCAACAGAAATGGTCAGAAATTCTATAAGGCTAGCTTAAAGTGCGACCACAACATTCAGGGATATACAATGTAATACTGACATAATCACACACATAGGTTGGACTTGATGAACTTGTGTCTTTTTTCAACCTCACCTACTATGTAACTATGTAAAAGTGATAATAAAGGCAATAATAACAAACATGTTATACTTACCTGCTCTGTGCAGCAGGTTTGGACAGAGCAGCCCTGATCCATCTCTTCTCTGATCCCCGCCGGTGCTCCTGGTCCCTCCCTCCTGCCGAGTGCCCCCAGAGCCAGCAGCTTGCAATGGGGGCACACAAGCAGACATGCTTCTGAGCTGCTGCTCTGTGTGTCCATTCACACAGAGTCGCAGCTTGACCCCACCCCTCTCTCTCCTCATTGGTTCACTAGCTGTGATTGACAGCAGCAGGAGCCAATGGCTCCGGCTGCTTTCTCAGCCAATGAGGAGGGGGCGAACCAGCAGAGCCGAAGCTCCAGTGCATAGTGCTGGAGAAAGATCAGGTGAATATTAGGGGAGGCTGCTGCATAGAGAAGGATTTTTACTGCAAAACAAACTGCACAGTGGAGGTAAGTATGACATGTTTGTTATTTTAAAAAAAATGGAAGCTTTACAATCACTTTAAAGTGACACAGAGCGGCAATCCACATGACTAGCGATGAGACCTTCTTCACAAACATTGATTACAGTGCAAAAGACAAAGTTTTCCTAGCAAACGGGAAAAGCATCACTACGGAAGGTAAAGGCCAGGGCTTCCTGAGCTGCATTACACCACAAGGCAAGCAGAGTATCCCTGTAAAGAAAGTGCTGTACGTTCCAGAACTAGAAGACAGCCTTCTATCAGTGAAAAGTCTTGCAAACAACAGGCTCACAATTAAGTTCCAGGATGATGAATGCACAATTCACAATGTGAATCCTCGCAAAAGGAAAACAGGATGATCACCTATACAGGCTCATCACCACAGACCAGCAAGCCAATATAGTCTCTAATGACCTACACAGAAAATGTAACTATGGCACAGGTGGCTGAAGCACCAAAGTCCAGAACCTATACAGGATATTATAAAGAGAGGCTTCTCAGAAGATTTGACAATAGCGCCTTGCAAAGTGCTAATGAAATGCAAGTGCTGTATTGAAGCAAAAGCCACATGTGCTCCCCTTCCACAGGCATTGCAAAGAAAATCCACCCACCCCCTGCAGCTCACACACAGTGATGTATGCGGTCCAATGAAAACTCCCACGTCAGGCGGGAACAGAGATCTACTGATTTTCATTAAAGTGGATGTAAACCCTCCATACACCCAGTAAAGTGAACAACCTCAGATGATACACAGAGATCTCCCTACATAGGTTTTATATGTATGTAGCGGGCACCTCGTCCTCTCCCCGTCCCCTCTATTAAAGTTCTGCTCTCAATGTCTCTGGTCTAGGGGTATGATAGGGGAGGGAGAGGGCGCGCTACGCCTGGCTTCCACCACAGGTGTATAAGTGGTATCAGCAATGCCTTCCGTTACCTTCGGGCCTGTGTTGTGCATCGGATCCTCCCTCCAAGAGCCTCCAAGAACCTCGTCTGCCAGGAACTGAGCCACACACCGTTAAAGTCCAACACTCCTTTATTTGGAACATAACATGGACTCCCTTGGGTATAGAACAGAAAAGGAGGTGTGTGTGCGAATAGGCCCAGACACAAGTTCGATCCTCCACTCTCCTCCAAAGAGTGGGTTATGGTCTCCGCACGAGGGAAATTCACCTTCCGGATGGTCTCCGACAAGAGACTCACCCGTCACCGGCAGTATGCTGCACCGGGTCTTCAGATGAGGAGCTCTTCCCGGTCCATTGCGCCCACCTTGGATTCAGGCATCCATCTCCGGAGTACCTTAGGATCCTTCCCTCGCGGAACTCAATGTTGGGCACTGAGCTCCGGACTGCCTTCCGAGTACCTCACCCCAGGCTAAAGGTGCCTGAGATGGAACACGATCTCCGGTGGTCCTCTAGGCCTAGTCCGCCTAGAGGACGAGCATGAACTCCGTCCGCAAGCTAAAGGTGCCAGGGACCAAGACCCCGTGACCAAGATGGCCGGTCCCCTTTATACCCTCCCCCAGCATTCACAGCGGGTTCCCCGCCCCACCGCACAGCTGCCGGGAGAGGACAAAAAGGAGGCTCAGCACACAGCGGTATCTGTCCGTCCGTCGGCCCATGGTGACAGCGCCACCCAGTGGACCGCCGGAGACACACCACTGGTGTCACCGAAAAATTCAAAAATTCCCCCGGGAAAGTAAGTACCCGCTACATACTCCCCCCTGTCTTTTGACACTGGTCCCCAGTGTCTGGAGTAAACCACAAACTCAACAGCTGACATGATCCAGTCCAGAAACCACTAACAATTGAAAAAACAAAAACTTTTTGGAAACTCTATCCTAACGAAGAAGTTGTGTCTGAGCCCCTGTAAAAGAGGAATGAAAGACAACATCAACTTTGAAATTACATTTCAACATTTTACTTTTCCCTCCCCATCCTGACTAAAGACCTCCCCAGAGTGTGTAATCTTGCTGGGATGTTCTCCTGCAGAGGGAAAAGAAATAGAATTAACATGTAAAACCCTGACACATGTATCCATGTGTGGGAGGAAAAGAAACTTCTCCTAAAAGAAATCCCTGTTTCTCCAAAGAGTGAGTGCGTGAAAAGTGTTTGTAATGTTGCACGACACTGCCACCTGGTGACAGCCTCGCGGTAACTGCACCCGTGGAACTTCTTCTCCTTTCTCTCTAACACTATCTACCCCAGAGTCTGTGATCTCCTTGCAGGAAGATAGAAACAAACAGGAACAGTTCCTTTCCCTTTTTTTCTTTTCTTGGGTACACAAAACACAATTTCCCCAGAAAGTTCAGCAGCATGATAATATTGGAGTCTTTCTCTCCTAAAGGTAAAAGCGTGGATGCGGCAAAATTAGTGGCTTTAAGTGCTGATCCATAGTCTCTAGATGGTACTCCACATCTTCGCCTTCTTTACGTCTGATCACCACTTTGTCTGCGTGGATGTGTCTTCCCACCATCCATTCTGCCTTGCAGTCTTTGAAGCGCTGTGAAGCCTTTGGGGAACATGTTAAGTATCTGCGGGCGTGTGGGACTTTGAGGTGAGTCCATACAAAGTCATTGTACCAGCGCTCCCGGCACACTTCCACCTCATATAGCAAGTCCTTCGATAAGTAGGGGTATTCCCATCCATACTCCGCTGCAACCTTTTGGCCAAATAGGCGCTGTAATCTTGCCAAAGGAGGCATGGTAGCTTTATCCCCTTCACCAGGCAAAACAACTGAGTCCGGATGACGAGGTGCCTTGTCCACCTCCATTCTGGGCATTGGGGGCCGCAACAGCAGTCTCTTAACTGCAGCATTTGGTACAGATGGCGCCGGGGATGCAGGGACAAGTTGAGAAAGGGATTCTCTTTCAGGCGTTGACGCCTCCACCCGAGGTGTGCTCTCTCCCATGGACATAGGTGAATTCCGAATCCCACGGAATGAAGCAAGCGGTACCTTGTCCCAGCCCTTCTCAGCAAACAAGTCATCTATCATGGCATCATCTCCCATATCCGAGAGAGATTCCAGGTCGGAGGTGTCACACTCCTCCGCGGGTATGTAGCCCTGTGTGGAAACAGAACATCCACACTCCGGGGACTTGCTAGGCCATGCCTTCCCGACACCTCCTCCCTCACACCAAGTCTTCTCTGCCGGCTTACCTTTGCCTTTCCCGGGACGTCCGGAACTCCCGTCAACGGATCCCTCTGGGCCCGGCGTAAGCATGCGAGACGGTCCACCATCACCGCTGGTCGGGGCTACCACGCTGGTTCTTTTCTTCGGTGGCGGACGCTGTGAGACAGTGGTGACTGAGTCAGCATCCTCGGATTTCTCCCGTTGATGTTTCACGACCTCCTCCGCGGTCGTTGCAGTGTGCGCAGGGGTGACTCTCACAGCCGCGATTCCTCCCTTCACAGTGGTGATACCTGAAGCCCGGCCTGGGTAGATGGTTTTTGGCCTCTCTACCTCCGGATCCACCTCGAACGTGAGCTCCCCACAGGCCTCACAACGTCCGAACGGCTTCAACAGGCATACCAGTCCTGAACACCTGGAGCAAATCATACCCAGGGCCTCCACGTCCATACACGAGTATAGGGCGAATCGACCCCTCGGCTTCAGTCTGATCCCCGTATCTGTTATGGGAGCAGCAGCAGTCAATGTTGTAGTCACTGGGTGAACCGGAATCCACGAGGCGGGTCCAAACATGGCGACCTGTTGCTGTTCCATCTCACACTGCAGAGTATTGCGCCAACGTCCCACGTGTAGTCCTTCACACGTATTGGACTCCTCCCCTTTTGCTCCAGTTCGCAGGCTTTTCCACTTTGGCTTGGTTGAGACACGCCCACGAACTAAGCGGTGGGGGTTGTGTCTGGTGGCGCAGTGCAATTAAAAGCCCCCACGTGTAGTCCGTCACACGGCTGGGCTTTCCCCCTTTCACCACTCTTCCTGCACGGGCCTTTCCCCTTCTGAGGTCATGTCCACGACTTTCGAGAAGGGCTGCACTTTGGCCTATTCGTTTAACTCTGTCCGGCAGACACCTTCTACAAAGTGATGCACAACACATATACCGGACCGAGCCCCCACGTGTAGCGGGCACGTCGTCCTCTCCCCGTCCCCTCTATTAAAGTTCTGCTCGCAATGTCTCTGGTCTAGGGGTATGATAGGGGAGGGAGAGGGCGCGCTACGCCTGGCTTCCACCACAGGTGTATAAGTGGTATCAGCAATGCCTTCCGTTACCTTCGGGCCTGTGTTTTGCATCGGATCCTCCCTCCAAGAGTCTCCAAGAACCTCGTCTGCCAGGAACTGAGCCACACACTGTTAAAGTCCAACACTCCTTTATTGGGAACATAACATGGACTCCCTTGGGTATAGAACAGAAAAGGAGGTGTGTGTGCGAATAGGCCCAGACACAAGTTCGATCCTCCATTCTCCTCCAAAGAGTGGGTTATGGTCTCCGCACGAGGGAAATTCACCTTCCGGACTCACCCGTCACCGGCAGTATGCTGCACCGGGTCTTCAGATGAGGAGCTCTTCCCGGTCCATTGCGCCCACCTTGGATTCAGGCATCCATCTCCGGAGTACCTTAGGATCCTTCCCTCGCGGAACTCAGTGTTGGGCACTGAGCTCCGGACCGCCTTCCGAGTACCTCACCCCAGGCTAAAGGTGCCAGAGATGGAACACGATCTCCAGTGGTCCTCTAGGCCTAGTCCGCCTAGAGGACGAGCACGAACTCCGTCCGCAAGCTAAAGGTGCCAGGGATCAAGACCCCGTGACCAAGATGGCCGGTCCCCTTTATACCCTCCCCCAGCATTCGCAGCGGGTTTCCCGCCCCACCGCACAGCTGCCGGGAGAGGACAAAAAGGAGGCTCAGCACACAGCAGTATCCGTCCGTCCTTCGGCCCATGGTGACAGCGCCACCCAGTGGACCACCGGAGACACACCACTGGTGTCACCGAAAAATTCAAAAATTCCCCAGGGAAAGTAAGTACCTGCTACATGTATATCTGCTGTCTTCACATTTATATACTGTTTATAATGTTGAGATCTGTTAGGAGATTTTCTCTTCCTAGTTAACACAGAGTGTGATGTCTGGGCATACAGCCAAGATAGCTAACATTGCTGATTGGAGGAAAGGCACACACACCCTCTCATCATAGGCAGAGACTCTCATAGGTGTTTTGTAATAGGAGCTGCTGTCTGCTACTCTATTTTAGCAACCTCCTTTGACAAAAGATTCAGGCAGATTTTGTCTAAAAAGTCCAAAAATTATGTCAGGAGTTCTCAGGCTGATAACAGAGGAACCGTTCAGAAGAGAGCTATAAGACATAGCTCGTTGAAAAGAGATAACAAAATACTGCAGATCTATGTGCCCAGCTCAAATTTCATGAATCCGCTTTACATCCACTTTAAAGACTATTCCAGGTACACAACTACTTATCTGATTAAACACAAAAATTAAACATCAGAGAAACTTCAATAGTTTGTTGCCATGTCTAGCAACAAATTCCAAAGGAAACCAGGAATAATACACACTGACAATGGTGGAAAATACATAAGCAAAGAAGTAGCCTCATACCTGAAGAGACAAGGAATAGTACACCAGACAACCACACCACACACTCCTGAACAAAATGGTGTAGCAGAAAGGAAAAATCACACTCTTATAGAAATGGCCAGATGCATGCTGTTGGATGCCAACCTACCTCACAAGTACTGGGGAGAAGCAGTCATGACTGCAACCTACCTACAGAACAGACTACCCTCAAGAGCCATTAAGAGTACTCCATTTGAAATGTGGCATGGATCAAAGCCTAGCATAGGGCAAATCAGACTGGATGTAAAGCATATGTCTATATTCCAAGTGAAAAGAGATCCAAGCTGGAGAACAGAGCCATAGAGGGCATTCTAGTAGGCTACAGTGAGAAAACTAAAGGTTAGAGAATCCTACACACAAAGACTGACAAAGTGACAATAAGCCATAGTGTTTATTTTGATGAGAGCCCATCACCAGAAACACTGATCCCTGAAAGCTGTGAAGTTAATATGCCAAGCAAACCAGAAGAAAAGGTCTACCAAGGCGAACCTGTGCAGGAGTCAGAACAAGAGGTGGAACTCACAATGCCTAAATCAATTTCCCCACCAGATCCTGCTGAGCTGCCCGAAATCAGAAGATCCACTTGGACTACAAAGGGGATACCACCCCGCAAGCTATCATACACTGTCAAAGCACACAGCATACTTAAACCAACATCCTGGGAAAACAGAGAAAAACTGCCAAAATGTGAAGCCAATAAATAGAGAAAGGCAGCAGTTGAAGAATTAAAGTCACTTCAAGAAAATAAAACCTGGACACTCACAGAGCTCTTTCCTAACTGCAAAACTTAGGAAGTAAGTGAACTTTCAAAGTAAAGTCAGACACAGAAGGGAATATCCACAAATACAAAGCCAGACTAGTTACCTAGGATTACTCCTAGAAAATTGGTGAAGATTACAATGAAACATTCGCTCGCTTTGTAAAACACTCCACCATCAGAGCGCTTCTTAGTGTTGCTGCCGGGAAGGGCATGCAAGTCAAACACCTAGATGTTAAAACTGCTTTCCTATATGGAGACATTAAGGAAGACCTCTACATGGAGCAACCACCAGGGTGTGCGCAAGGAGACAACCTTGTGTGTAAATTTCAGAAGAGCACCTACGGTCTTAAGCAATCTGCAAGGATGTGGAATGAGAAAGTTAATGATGTATTTGTTGATGACATTATAACCTGTTTTGAACAAGAAGGAGAGTACAATCAGATAGTTCACAAGCTGAAAGAAAAATTTGAAATAAAAGAGCTAGGGAACATTAGCTACTATCTGGGAATCCAAAGAAGACGATGGAAGTTATCTTCTCAACCAATCTCAGAAAATCTCAGAAATCTTGGAACAATTCCATATGCAAGATGCAAAGGAAGTAAAAACTCCTATGGAACCAGGCTATCAAAAGAGCAATGAAGCAGAAAACTTGCTACCCAACAATGACATGTATCGCAGAGAAATCGGTAAGCTGCTATATGTTGTCACTGTAACACGACCAGACAAAGCCGCAGCAGTGGGCATACTATGCAGGAAAGTTTCAGCTCCCTGTCAGCGTGGTTGGAATGCAGTAAAAAGTGTGACACAGTACCTCAAAGGAACAATTCAGATTAGACAAAAAATTTTGTTTCGTTTTGTTTGTTTCGTCTCGTTTCCGTAGATCCGTAAAGATTCGTAATTTCGTAAGATGCGAGTTTTCATATTCGGATTCCTTCGTATTTTTGTAACAGTTTTATTTTCGTTGATACTGAATGATTCGTAATTCTGTCTAATTTATTTTCTTTGATTCGAAATTCTTAATTTTGTTAGATAATAATTTTAGTTTATTCAGTACACTACTCGAAATTTAGTAATTGTTACTTTTGTGAGATTGCCTTTTCCGTTGATTCGTAACATTGTTTTGTTTTCGTTGATTCGTGTCTACTACCGTGCTTCGAATGGATTCTTACTTTCGTAAATACATTGCGGTCATTCGCAATCTCGTATTTTAGTTTTGTTTTTAACACATGGCTTCTAATAAGTCCTGTACTTACTCCCAGTCCACTCCCTCAGTCACGAGAAATGACTCAGTCTCCTCCTCAAATGAATCTAAAAAGATTCAGGAATGCATTGTGACTCAGACCCAAAAGAGATAAGCTGGTTGGCTAAGATATTAAGTAAGATACATCACTCACTACACTGCCCATTTGAAAGAACGATTCGAGAACACGAAATTACAAACAGACAAAGAAACAAATTTACAAACACACAAATGAAATACGAACATACGAAATTACGAACAAGCAAAGAATTGAAAATACGGAATGCAAATAATTCGTTAAAAATGTCATTTTCATTCTTTTACTGTTTCGGTGTTTCGTATTTTCATAAGTTTGTCCATTCGTAAGTTCGTATTTTCACATGTTCGTTATTTTGCTTATTCGGAATTCCGTAATTTTCGTATTTTGGTTCTTTCAGCTATTCGGATGTTCGAATTGATCCGAATGTACGAATACTAACAAATTTGTACGAAAATCCATTCGTTACGAACCAAATCGCACATGTCTAATTCAGATGAAGTTACAGTTACTGGCAACATCCAATCCAAAACTGGTCGGATATGTGGATGCTGATTGGGCCGGGGACTGCACAGACCGCAAATCCACAAGTTGATTCATCTTCCAGTATGGGGAAGGAACCACAAGTTGGTCTAGTCGAAAGCAAGCAACTGTCGCTCTATCTTCAACGGAAGCAGAGTACATTGCAGCAGCACACACATGTCAAGAAGCGATATGGATTTGTCAACTTTTTGTGGACTTTGGGATAGACATGTCAAAACCAATTCCTATTTTTGAAGACAACCAGGGATGTATAAAGCACAATCAGAAAGGGTCAATCTTAGGACCAAACACATCGACGTCAAGTATAACCTACTGAGGGACAATCAAGAACAAGGTGTTCTTGACATTCAATACTGCCCGTCAGAGGCGATGACTGCCGATGCACTCACCAAGTCTTTGTTGAAGGAACATCATAGTTATTTCCAGAAGAAGCCGAATATAAAATTTGACAAAGCACATGCTGTTGAGAAGGGGTTTTGGAAGAACATTATAAGCATTGAACCAATCTATCCAGCAGGTGGCACTGTAGTGTTTATCTATGGTAATGTATTTAGAGCAAGTGTTATTTCTCTAAGGCCTCGTACACACGACCGATTTTCTCGGCAAGAACCAGCAAGAAACTTGCTGGCAGAGATGTCTTGCCGAGTAAATTGGTCGTGTGTACGCGGCTATCGGGTTTCTCGTCGAGAAAACCGACAAGTAACCTCGACGAGAAAATAGAGAACCTGCTCTCTATTTTCTCGTCGAGATTCTCGTCAGCCTGTTTCTCGACGAGAAAAGTGAGTGTGTGTACACTTACCTGTCCGCCGGGAAGCCCGCGCATGTTTGAAATGAATTTGATGCATGCGCGGTAGCTTCCTAGGCATACGTAGGGTATACCAAGATGGCGGCGACGGCATCGAATGTGACGAGCGCATGCTCGTCATAGTCGATGACGTCACCACGTACGCTCCATTCAAAGAACCGCGGGTTCTTTGAAACGAGCGTGTGTACACTCGGCCGGGACAAGTTTCTTGTCCAAGAATCTCGTCGAAAAAAACGACATGTTTTTTTCAACGAGAATCTCGGCCGTGTGTACGAGGCCTTAGTGTATGTATTTGTATGCTCTTTGTTCCTGTTCAAATGCTGTAAAACATGCTAATCCTCCATAAAAGTAAAGCTGTTTGCTGTATCCAAGAAACTTCCAGTGCTTAATTGCAATAATCTGGACAATAATCTGGTCTCCTCTTCTGAAAAGTCCAATTGCTTAGCTGCAATGCTCAATAAATATTGTATTACTTTTTGAGTCACTGACATACACCAAGTGTGCACATAATTTCACACTTTTGACTTTTCTTGACATTCCTAAACTCCACACTTGCTTCAGGCCAGTAACTTATAAAGTTTTTTTTTAGTTTTTTTTTTCCATAAGTATAAAGTTTTATGGCCATTAGATCGGCATGGCAACCCAGAAACTAGCATTTTCACAAAGAGGTCAGTAAAGGCAGCCTTCATGTTTTTCTCTGTGGAGTATCACCTTTAACTTATAGAACCACAGAAGTGGAGCATCTATAAAAATTACTATTCTAAGAGCAAACTTTAGCACCTTCTCTATTCATTTGTGACTAGTTGAAAGAAGTAGCTGGGTGGGGGAGGATATATAAGTTAATCCAGAATCTTGTGTATCTGTTGTGATGTAATGCCCAGCTTCCTCAAAATGAAAGAATAGTGTGAAAATCATCCAGGGAAGAGTTCCCGAGAAAAACAATGAGGTGATTTCTCCCGTCTTACAAGTGAACTTCTCTCATCCATTGAGCACCATATTTATTTTTAAAGAGAGACTAAAATTACAGTGTGTGAATGGAATGTGATACATTTTATCACTAGCTAGACACCTTAGGAGTGATATCAGTTGACAGTGCTCCAGGGTAGTAACATGTCTGGCCATTGAAAGAAATGACCGCTACTAGAGAGAGAATGATGTAAAAAATGAAGCATGAGAAGGGTGTGGTAGAAGCTTTCATAATGAATGAGTGCCTCAAGGAGTACACTCAGGTTCAGTTAACACCAGGCATTTATGAAATAGACTTTGTTCATGTTTTTTGGTGTGATTCACATAGAATAAATATTTCAACTAGGGACGAGGTTAGGGTTCACCACTACCATAGCTTTGAAGTGAACTCTACAGTATCTATATACTGTGTATATATATATATATATATATATATATATATATATATATATATATATATATAGATGTTTTTTCATGATTTAGAACATTTTCATACATTTATTGCCTGAGCACTGCACTATTTGTGTTTTGTGTTTTTTTAGGTTTTGTCACATTTTTGTGCCAGCTGCTCTTAATCTCTTAGCACTTAATATTCTTTATGTACAAATATAATTATCTGTACCACCCTCTAGTGCTGGAATAGTGTAAATAGCTTTGACCTGCAGAACTGGTTTGCCCCCAAATACTTCTTCCTAAAGTACCTAAATTTAATGGCACCTATGGCAATAGGAGGAATAAATATGTCTTGCTTTGTTGCATACTATTTTATCATGCAAGTATGAGCTGATGTGCTGCAAACTAAGTGCAGACAGTGAATTAAAAAAAAGAAAATGTAAAAATGTACCTCCCTCCAAAACATAAACCTTAGTAACACTAAACCTGAACCCATTTCTTTTAACCTAGCAGAAAACAAAATATGAAACATGAAATAAAAGGGAAAACTACAACAAAAAATACAATGGGATGGGGCAGAGTAGTTAACCACTTCAATACCATGCACTTATACACCTTCCTGCCCAAGCCAATTTTGAGCTTTCAGCGCTGACGCAATTTGAATGACAATTGCGCGGTCATGCAACACTGTACCCAAACAATTTTTTTATCATTTTGTTCCCACAAATAGAGCTCTCTTTCGGTGGTATTTGATCGCCTCTGCAATTTTTTTTTTTTTGCACAACAAATAAAAAAGAGCGGAAATTTTGAAAAAAACTAAGTTTTTCTTTGTTTCTGTTCATTTTTTTTGTAAATAAGTACCTGTTCTACTTCAATGACGGGCACTGATAAGGCGGCACTAACGGGCACTGATAAGGCGACACTGATGGGCACTGATGATGTGGCACTGATGAGGTGGCACTGATGGGCACTGATGATGGGCACTGATAGGCGGCACTGATGGGCACTGATATGTGGCACTGGTATGCGGCACTGATGGGCACTCATAGGCGGCACTGATGGGCACTCATTGGCGGTACTGATGGGCACTTATAGGCGGCACTGAAGGGCACTTATAGGCGGCACTGATAGGTGGCACAGACTGGCACTGATAGGTGGGCACTTATGGGCAGAGATGGGCACGGATGGGCACTGATAGGTGGCACTGATGACACTGGTAGGTGGCACTGATGACACTGGTGGCTGGTATTGCTGGGCATCACATGCCATGATGGTGCCATGATGGTGCCAGTCAGTGCCCATTTGTGGGCACTGATTGGCATATTTTTTGTGTGTATTTGTGCATGTGGATGGCCATGGGGGACTTACCTGGCCATCCACATGCTTGGGGCTTCCCTGGTGGTCCTGGGGGGCTTCCCTGGTGGTCCAGTGTGTGTATCTGAGGGGGGGCTGTGTTGATAAACAATCAGCGCGAACCCCCCCTGTCAGGAGAGCCGCCGATCGGCTCTCCTCTACTCGCGTCTGTCAGACGCGAGTGAGGAAGAGCCGATCAACGGCTCTTCCTGTTTACATCGTGATCAGCCGTGATTGGACACGGCTGATCACGTGGTAAAAAGCCTCCGCCGGAGGCTCTTTACCGAGATCAGTGTAGCGGTGTGGCAGACTGACACACCGCTCCACCGATCGCCGCGATGCGCGCCCCCCCGGGCGCGCGGCGGCTGTTATCCTGCATCACTTCCCGGACGTCAATTGCCTATTGACTGGGCGGGAAGTGGTTAAAGAACAACAACAGTTGTTGCTGATACACATATACAGGTAATCCTAAAATGAACTGTTGGATCTCTGAATTGTGAACATGGGGGGATAAAAGAATATGAAGCCTACCACACTGCAAACCACAGTAATTTAGCGAAATAAAGAAGGATGTAGCAACTAACTCTAACTATACAGACTATCAGCTCTCTCTAAACTACTCCAATGTACACTATATTGTCAAAAGTATATGGGCGCCTGCCTTTACACGCACATGAACATTGTTGGCATTCTAGTCTTAGTCCATAGGGTTTAGTATTGAGTTGGCCCACCCTTTGCAGCTTTGTTATTTTTTAGCTACTCTGCCCCACCTCATGGTATTTTTTGTTGTAGTTCTTTCTTTTATTTCACAATTAGCCTTTAGAGATGGACCGAACAACCCCCTGTTCGTTTTGCAGCAGAACTCCCGAAAAGGGGAAAAGTTCTAAACCGGTGAACCCCATTAAAGTATATGGGAGGCGAACAGAAAAAATCAAAAGTGCCCATTTTTGAGGCTTATATGCAAGTAATTGGCCATAAAAGGGGTATGGGGGTCTGGGTACTGCCCTGGGGGACATGTATCAATGCAAATTTTTTTTTTTTTAATTATCATTTTTTCAGAAGCAGTGATTTTAATGATACGTTAAGCACAACAATAAAAATAATTTTAACCAACTAAAGACCGCCCACCGCATATATGCTGTGGCAGGGCGGCTCTATTGCGCGAAACAACATACCTGTACGTCGTTTAATGCAATAGATAATGTGGGCATGGAGGAGGAGCCAATGCGTGTGCCACCCACGATAACTTCACAGAGAGGCAGAACGGGGATCTGCCTATGTAAACATTCTGACAGGGGACAACATGGAGATCTGCTGTTCCTAGTGATTAGGAACAGCGATCTCTGTGGTTTTCCTGTCTGCACTTCCCCCACACAGTAGGGAAGCACCAACAGAGAACACATTTATCCCTTTGATCGCCCCTGATGTTAACTCCTTCCCTGCCAGTGTCATTTATTCAGTGCATTTTTTTAGCACTGATCACTGTATTGGTGTCACTGGTCCCCAAAAAGTGTCACTTAGGGTCAGATTTGTCCCCCGCAATGTCACAGTCCCACTAAAAATCGCTGATCACTGCCATTACTAGTAAAAAAATAATAATTAAAAGTCCATAAATCTATCCCATAGTTTGTAGACACTATAACTTTTGAGCAAACCAATCAATATACACTTATTGGGATTTTATTACTAAAAATATGTAGAAGGGATGGAAGCATGTGCTCCGGGACTACTTTTTTCTAATATATGATTTGCAACTTTTTTTTTTTTTTTGTTTTTATGTTTTTTTTTTTATTATTGTGTTAGCAATCTGTTTTTGATACCATCTAACACGGCCTTCGATTTTGGGCTTTTCCGGGTCATTTTTCATCCCTGCACAGGCTCCACCATTGTTGCAATTGGCTGTGGTTTTTGGGCTCTCCTGGTCCCCTTGCAGGCTTGGCTCCAATCCGGGGGCTGCGATGCGCCTTGATCAAGCCCCCCGTCCCACGCTACTCTGACGCAGGGATGTGTGGGCAGGCATTGCGTGTCGACGTCACGCCGCCCCTTTGACGCGCACAGAGTCTATTTCTCTGTGCGGCCATGGCTTGACAGCTATGAGGGGTGTTGGGAGGGGAAAATTCGGCGCCCAACTACCAAGCGGCTCTTCCGCATTGGTGTAGGCGCCTCCCCTCCCCACCCCCTCGTGTGCATGACGTTGGCGAGAATCCTTGACGCCGACGCCTATATTAGGGCGCCACCCATGGTTGTTGCAGGCATTTGGCTTTCAGCACTTCACAGACCATCACACAATACACTCTGACTCCACAGGTATCATTTAGCTTTGCATACAGCACACTCATAATTTTTAACCCCTATTCCCTCCCTTTGGTTTACACACATCTCACACTTCCTTACCATTTTCCCTCCAGCACCTTCTTTAATTCAACTCTTCTTATTTTCCACAGTCACTTTCATCATTCACTTATCATCCATACACCATTCACTGCCTGATGCCTGACCGACCTGGGTGCGTCCTGTGTGGGGGCCGTGTGTCCTGCATTACCTTGCCACAGTCCCCGGTAGGGGCTGAATTAGCCCATTGGGGCCTGCTTGGGCCTGACTTCCATGCCGGCAACATATGGTTACCTGGTGAGAACCATCTAGGACCCTGACTTGTTCATGGTCTCATGTATGTCTGATGCCCTGGAACAACCCAAAATATGTTTATGTCATACAGAAACAAATGCATGCCTGCTCCTGATGAGCGACTAAAGTCGCAAAACGCGTAGAGCTATCTACTTCATGCTTCAAAATGCATCATTGCAGTATACTACATTGTAATTCTTGTGTATTCGGGTCCTTAGTTGCAGCATTTTCTCTTTTAACTAAATCTGTGAAGTATATATGTATTTTGATTTCTTTAGTAATGCAATTTAGTCATGGACGGTGCATTATGGGAAAGTATAAAATAAATTTTAAAGATAAAATGTATTCTAGATGTGTTATTATCTTCTATTTACTTGAACCTTTTCCTGCAAATGCTTCACTCAAAGTCCCGCCTTTCCTGTCCCCTTTATTATGTAGAAGAATACATATTGGCCTAAATTGATGAATAAATTTTAATTTTTACCTTTGTTTCTGGATATGTATTGTAGCAATTTTTTTTCAAAATTTTCATTTTTTTTGTTTATAGCGCAAAAAATAAAACCTGCAAAGGTGATTAAATGTCAGCAAAAGAAAGCTCTATTTGTGGGAAAAAAAGGACATCAATTTTATTTTGGTACAGCGTCGCATGCCGACGCAATTGTCAGTTAAAATAATGGAGCACCGTATTTCTAAAAATGGCCTGGTCATTAAGGGGGTAAAACTTTCCGGGGCTGAAGTGGTTAAATATAGTGCTTGAGGAGTCTGCCTGTAAAGTGGCACATCTGTAGTATATATAGAACATGCTTCAGCAAAAATTAAACTTCTAAAGAAAAAAAAAAACAGTCAAATCACATTTAAAATGACTCGCGTTTGCAATTGCGAAAACACGTCTATTGAAAAATAAAGAAAACGTCATGGGGTCCCCCCCAGTCTATACCAGGCCTTTCTGGTCTGGCATGGATTCTAAGGGGAACCCCATGCCTACATTTTTTTAAAAAATTGCGTAGGGTTTCCCCCTAAATCTATACCAGACCCTTATCTGGGCAAGCAGCCTGGCAGGTCAGGAAAGGGGGGGGGGATGAGCAGGCAACCCCTCTCCTAAACAATACCAGGCCACATGCGCGCAACATGGGGGGTTGTGGGAGCATTGGGTGGGGGGGACAGGGGCCTTATCCCCACAACTGTGGCCGGTGGTTGAGCGGGTCTGCGGGTGGGGGCTTATCAGAATCTAAAAAAGCCATCTTTAACAAGAGTGCCCCCAGATCCCGCCCCCCCCCCATGTGAACGAGTATGGGGTACATAGTATCCCTACCCATTCACCAAAAAAGTGAAAAAAAGTAATAAAACACACAAAAAAAAAACCCAGTATCCCCCGATGTAAATCCATAATCAATCATGCCGCTGAACCTGAAAAATAAAAAAAAATTAAAACGCTCCTGCAGACATGAAGGCTGGCTGCCTACTGTAGTTCTTATGTTGGTAAGGGGCGGGGCCATCTGGCTATGTCACCTGGTGGCACCACCCCCTTCTGATATCACAGACATGTGCATGCTGAGTCAGCAATGTCACAAGGGGCGGTGCCACCAGGTGACGTAGCCAGATGACCCCGCCCCTATATAATACTGTCAAACGGTGGAGCCTGCGGTGGGCAGCCAGCCTTCATGTCTGCGGGAGGGTCTTTTAATTTTTTATTTTCCGAATGCAGTGGGCTGCGTGATCGATGATGGATTCACATTGGAGGACACTGGTTTTTTTATTTTTTAACAACCTCAATACTAGGTACTTTCACCCCTTCTTGCCCAGGCCAATTTTCTGCTTTTAGTGCTGTCGCACTTTGAATGACTTTGAATGACAATTGCGCAGTCATGCAATACTGTACCCAAATTAATTCATAATCATTTTCTTCCCAAAAATAGAGCTTTCTTTTGATGGTATTTAATCACTGCTGGGATTTTAATTTTTTGCTAGAAGAAACTAAATTTTTTTTAAAAAAAAGTATTTCTTATTTTCTGTTAGAACATTTTGTAAATAAGTAATTTTTCTCCTTCACTGATGTGCGCTGATGAGACTGCACTGATGTGCACTGATAGGTGGCACTGTTATGCAGCACTGATGAGCACTGATAGACAGCACTGATGGGCACTGATAGGTGGCACTAATGGGCACAGAGTGGCATCACTGATGGGCACTGTTGGGGCTGCATTCAGAGGCGGCTCTAGGCTTTATGAGGCCTTAGGCAAAACTTAGACATGAGGCCCCACTCACGCCCATAATAGGAAAAATAAATTCAAGCAAGAAAAATAGCTGCAGAAAATGCACAGATTTAGCACACAGGTGATCAGCAGCACTTCCAGGGCACCCTCCTCACCCATCAGACATATTCAGCCAATGCAAGAGGGGGAGGTGATAAAGAGAGAGGAGTGAGAGAGATCCGATGACGCCGACATTAGTATTTATCACAGGCAAATTAGGCGGCCGCGAGGCCCCTGTGAATGCAAGGCCTTAGGCGACCGCCTAATTTGCCTAATTAGAGAGCCGCCTCTGGCTGCATTGTAATCAGGGCACTGATGATCAAATTACCAAGTCGTCCCTGTGAGGAGATGCCGCTTATCAGCTCTCCTCTCCTCATACTCTGTCAGTGTTAGGTGAAGAGAGCCAATAAACGGCATCTCCATGTTTACATGTGATCGGTTGTGATTGGACACAGCCAAACACATGGGTAAGAGCCGCAGCCATGGCTCTTTGCCAAGATTGAGGTCACGCCATACTGCACGCCCCCACGGTGAGACTGGGCAGTGTCATTTGTCTATACGGGGGCGGGAGGTTGTTTACTAAAGGAATTGTCAAAAACAGTTTTTATTACTTTTTGACACTTTTTTGGTTAATAGGTCGGGATACTATGTATCCCATACTTATTCACATGGGGGGCGCAGACCCCCACAAAAACAGCCCAGGGTTGTGGGGAGGAGGCCCTAATCCCCATCAACCCCAATGTTGAGGGCATGTGGCCTTGTATGGTTCAGGAGGGTGGGGGGGCACTCGCCTCCCTCTCTTTCCTGACCTGCCAGTTATGGTCTGGTATGGATTCTGGGTAGGACCCCACACCTTTTTATTTATTTTTATTTTTATGTGGCGTTCCCCTTAAAATCCATACGGGCCTGGTATGGACTGTTTTTTTCTTCTTTTTTTTTAACCAGCAATTTTCTTTTTTATTCATCTGTCAGCTGGGAAGCCCATTGACATTTAATGACTCATCTGTTGTTAAGGACGCTGCAGCCGGCTTTCCGGCCCTGCTCCTTAAAAACGAGTTGTGCAGCATGCAGTGCATTGCAGGGCGTTTGGGGGGGAGACACCCGTCGAACACCCTGCAATTTCTGGTGTTGGATGAATGGGCTGAACAGCCAATGTTTGACCAACACTATTAGCCATATTTTTTTTCTGCTAGGTTAAAAGAAATGGGTTTAGGTTTAATGTTTCTATGGTTTATGGTTTGGAGGAAGGTACATTTTTTAAATTTTCTTTTTTTAATTCACTGTGTGCACTCGTTGCTAACACAGGTGATGTTGTCCTTGGTTTGCAGCACATCACCTCATACTTGTATGATAAAATAGCATACACCAAAGCAAGACATATTTATTCCTCCTATTGCCATAGGTGCCATAAAATTTAAATACTCTCCTTTATTAATAAAATCAGGCAGGAATATTATTATTTTAGAGTGGCCATGCTGTGCAGACACAGTGCACAAAAGAGGTAGGTGAGTAGCTAACAATACCTTCCTCTTCTTCTTCCTACTAGGTGCAGAGCAGCCAGTTGTCTGCAACTGCTGATAATGCACCCTCTTCTTACTCCTTTCGTTTCTTTCTCTTCTACTCATTCCACCACAGCCACGCAAACTGGCAATAAGGAATCCACAACATTTTTTGATCACACGTTTACCTGTTGACAGGTGTTACTGGCCCTTAAAGTTTGGCCCCTCCTGTAGTAAAACAGCAGGTGTGAGTTGTGTACATATAAATGCCAGCTGTGGGTGGAATCCAGGTGAGTGGGGTATGGGAACAGGACATTTCTGTACAGTATCATGTGAAGCTACACAAAGGAATCTAAAGTGAGAATGTCTGGCTGGGCAAGACTGTGAGGACATGCTTTGACACTAGGCACAAGGCCAATAGAGTGACCTTGCCACCCCCTGACCCCCAGCTGAGTGTTTGTGGCTAGGTTTGGATGGGTTTGGAGGCTTATGACTGAACTATTCTTGGGTTAGCTGAACCAACTTGGTGGTGCTTACTAGAAGAGTGAGGAAAGATGACTGCAAATGGATATCTAGTGCTCTGCACTGTAAATATCTACTATTAGGATGTTATGTCATGTTATTGGTGTTCTGCGCCACAAGATTCTGTCAGTATGTCAGGGTGATGTATTTTGGAAGAACTCAATGAATGCAATAAAATGTTAAGAAAAACCCAACTGAAATAGACATTCCATTATTTCAAGAAACAAGCCTCTGGCCAGGAATGTAGTGTGATGGCCTCTGGCTGGGGGAAATGTGTACAAGATGGCAGACCAAAGAAGACAGGTATATGGTTGTTTTTTCCCCAAGAGGAAACGTCATTACGTCTTTCACAATGACGCCTATTGAGAAAGACGTAATGACGAAACGCGTCTAGGCGTGACTTGACAGCTTGATCGTAATTGTCAGCTTCTGATGATCTCCACCTAGGAATCAATGCGGATGAGCGCTCCTTCGGACGGTGAGCGGGGATCGTTACAGGCTGCACATGATTTGATTATTTTGAGATGCTATTTTATTTTTAACTTGATGTAAGCATATGTCTTAAAGGGGGGATTGTTCTTTGGAAATAAAACTTTAAAACTGTTTTATGCTATGAGGATTCCCTTTCTGTTTCCTTATCCATCATTGTAACAAGGAGTCTTTATTATATCGTTCTGGTGAGTGTGTTTTTTGAGGGGAGTGGTCTCACGTGGTGCGGTGAAGGTTACCATCTATTTGGAAAGACACCATATGAATACCTCTTAGGAACACCTTGGGTGCTTTGAACTCGCTCTTCAGAGGACATATTATCATCATTGGACGTTGATGTTCTCATTTAAAGCGCTGCTATAACTTATGAATTACATTTATGAACTTTTAGAACTTTGTGTTTTATTTTTTATAGTAGCTGCTAAACCTAATTATATATTTTATTTCCAGAAGCGCCGGATAAGCCAAGTTTGATTTACTTGAGGGTTTTGACACTTCCAAATATACTGCATATGATGCCATAATTTGGTGAGAGCTTGAAGGTATCTCCCAAGCATGTAATTTAGAGGAAGGTTTTTTTATTTTCCATGTCACCTTTAAAGCCATATTAAAAGGACCCTCGCCTAGCTGTATATTCACTCATCCTTATTTTCAACTGCAGAGTTGTAAACTGTAACATAAATATTACATTGTGTAATCAGTTGAATATGTTGCTTAAAGGCTAAAATCACCTTTACAGAAAAAATAATAAATGCACATATTTTTGCAGAAAAAAAATGTGCATTTATTATGTTTCCCACAGAAGCTTGGAAAGAATGTGACCAGTAGATTGAAGATTGCAATGTAGGCTCCTGCAGACATGTCCTCCAGCTTTTAGCCTGTACTTCTGTAATGGTCAGTGGACTACAAGAGCACTCATCAGTGCCCCTGCAGCCCTCTGAAACTACAAGTCCATCTGCTGCAGTGGAAGAAGGCAGTTTAAATATTCACAGGAATCTGAATGGCATGGCTGTGTGGGTGAAGCCCCACACAGCCACTCTATTTTTAAAAAGTGACAGAGGGTGTGGGGAGAAGAACTCCCACCTGCTGTCAGACGAAGGGGGGATCGGGGACAGGCGCTGGAACATGTTACATGTTCCACCCTAAATACAGGTATAACATGTAATGTGTTCCAAAGGGCAACTTATCCTTTAAATGATTATGTCACTTCATCACAAAGAAACACATACTAATACCCTCATTCAACAACTACTTTTCATATACTGTAACTTAAGTCACATCTTTTTTCAGAGTACTGGGCCACCATTTTCACATAATCTCAGGTTTATGTTCTGCACTGAATGAATGTTATACTTGCATTCCAATTCTTTTGTCAGGGTTTACTTATGCGTCTGCAGAGAAGTGACAAACTGACATTGTATCTTTATCTGCATGTAGTGGTTGCAATGTACTGTATATAAATGCTTGTCTGTACTATTTATTGTTGGGTATAAGATCGTCTCCTTCTAATTTAGGCAAACGGTTTCCTTTGATGTACTTACGTCTTTGCATTCTGGCTTGTAGCTGATTGCGCGATATCACTTCATCTGCAGCTTTAATCCACATTTTCTTCTCATAAACAAGTAGTATTTGCATTTGTTCCCATGATGCTGGCTGAGGCTGTGACAGTGTATGAACATTATATGACAAGCTTTTAGTTGGGAAATCTTTACTTTCAAATTATTTTATTTTCAGAACTAAAAACATACAATTCAGTATTTTACGATACATATCGATATTGACATAACCTAGTAGATGTCAGCTGAAAACAACAAAAACGATAATAAAAAAGGGGAAAAGATTCCCTTCAGGTTTGAAAAGGAGAAAAAGAAAAAAACTATGCAATATAGTGGGATATGTGGATATCAGAAGTTAAACAATTAATATAATTAAGGTAAAAGAGAGAGAAGTTCCCTTATATAAGCTAACTAATAAAAAATGAGGACACTATCAACCTCCCGGTGCCCCTATCGGGTTCTAACTGCATCAGGAAACCTCTCAACATACTCATGTTCACACTTTAAAGATCCTTAGGCCGCCAGACTAAAAGGGACCGGCCATATTATCTAAAAAAAAAAAAAGAATAAAAGGGAGGTAAATCTCATTCAAAACATCACTAGGAACCCCTACAGAAGTGGAAAAATAAAAAGAAGAGGGGAAAAGTAAGAGAAAAAAAAGGTCATAAAAGGGGGGGAGGGAAAGAAGGTAGGATATATGCCTAACTTAGGGTTTGTATGGCAACCGAAGAAACACCCTGGGTAAGTGAGATACCTACATATCTGGCCCAAGGTTCCCATAGTTTTTCAAAGTTCAGAACAGTATCATTCAGAATACTAGCTAACTTTTCTTCAGTCATAAATAATCCAAGACATTTTTTTTTAGCTTCCAAGAAAGAGGGTTTAGGTTTCTTCCAAGCTTTAGCAATTGTAAGCTTAGCTCCTGTGAGAATAAAATGGATTAATTTTTGAGTAGTTATCGGAATTTGAGGTATATGCGCATTCAGAAGAGCTATATGTACGGACCTAGAGACCTGGCATCCAGTCACCTTGAAAATTATAGAGAAAATTTTGCTATAAAAGGGGCGAATTCTAGGATATTCCCATCAGATATCGGTCATTGACCCTAGGAGTTGACAGCCCCTAAAACAAGTCGGATCCACTGTAGGATAAATGGATGCAAATTTGGATGGAGTGAAATACCACCTGGTTAATACATTAATGTTAGCCTCCATCAGTGAGACATTTAGAATTCCCTTCAAGGATTTTGCGAAGGCTCTATGCCAGGTGTCCAGGTCCCAACTATTTTGGAGGTCGTTTTCCCATGCCTCCATATATGAAGATTTCACTATAGAGTGAGTGAGGCACGAATATATAACCAAAATACCCCCTTTGTCCCTCAGCCCGTTCACACCACATCTCGTATTTCGTGAATTGGGGGGGGGAGTGTTTTTTCCTTCCAGATCGTTTGTAAAAATCTAGAGATTTGATCAAAGCAAAGTTCTTCGGATTCCGGGAGTTTCAGAGTCTTAATACAATGGTTTAGGGACATAGGTCTGCCAGAGTGAAAAAACTGTCCTATATGGTATAGTCCCTTGTCCACCCACCATTTTAATGCTTCTAGATCTAGACCAGGGGGAAAATCTGGGTTTCCCAACAGACTAGCAAGAGGTCGTACTGCAGAGACAAGAGTCGGGTAATTTCTAAGGTCCCAAAAAGGAGTATATCATCCGCGAAGAGTCCGCACTTATGAATTTGGGAACCACAGGATACCCCTTTAATATTTGGATTTTGACGTATAGCTATAGCTAGAGTTTCAATGGCTATAGCAAAAATGAGGGGAGAAAGTGGGCACCCTTGCCTAGTGCCTCGTGTTATAATAATTGGTTTAGAGTAATGACCTTGTAGATCAATTAATGCCGTAGGACTAGAATAAAGGGAGTGTAGAAGACCCGTAAAGCGCTCTCCAAAACCCCAGTGTTCTATAAGTGTGAATATGTATGGCCAGGACACTGTATGAAAGGCCTTCTGTAGGTCCAATGACAGGAGAAGACCCTGCTGTCTCGTACCTCCTTCCCAATTTGACTGTAGTATTGAAACTATATTGAATGCTCGTCTAATTTGATCTGGACCTTGTCTGCCCGGAATAAAGCCTACTTGATCCTTATGAATGTAGGTATTTATGAACGATGCTAAACGGTTGGCTAATATTTTTGTCCGAATTTTTACATCATTATTTATAAGGGAGATAGGGCAATAGTTATGGTCTTCCTCAGGATTTTTGTCTGGTTTCGGAATAACCGTAATATATGCTGTGTTTTTTTTTATTTTTATTTAATATCTTTTTATTGTTTTTTTAACAACACATCACATATTTACAATACAGTACATAGGACACATACACACTCTCAATATTTCCAAACAGTAAAAAAAAAAAAAAAAAAAGACAATACTCTACACTCCTATATATAAAAGGCCCGGCCATGAAATCTCCCAATGCCTAGGGGAATCAAGGCTGGGCGGGAGAGAGGGCAAGGAGTAATCAGAAATAGAAACAGAGCAGCGAGGAAGGGGGAGAGATGAAAAAAAACAAAAAAAAACCCCTTCTACCTACTAACAAAAAGACAAGTATTAGAACCTGATATAGGCTATGTAAGTAAAAAAAAAAAAAAAAGTGTCAATTCCTATGTGTAGAGACAAAAAGTGACCAGGATGTGGAGGGGGAAGGAAAAAGAGGGGGGGGGGAAAGGGAAGAGAATTAAGAAAAGAGGGGAGGGAAAGTGTCAATACCTATGTATAGAGACAAAAAGTGACCAGGTTGTGGAGGGGGAAAAAAAAAAAGGAGGGGAAAAAACTGCTTCATACTAACAAAAAGACAGGTATTAAAACCTGATATAGGCCAAATGAATGACCAAGAGACAAAACATATGTGTATAGTCATAAAGTGAACAACCAAAAAAATAAAAAATAAAATATATATATGCTGTGTTGAGATGTGTGTCCAAGGGGTCTCCCTGTGTTTTAGCATTAAATAATTTGGTCAAATGAGGTACCAAGACGTCAGCAAAGGCCTTATAGTATGGGATAGATAAGCCATCGGGGCCCGGAGCCGACCCCTTTTTGAGATCTTTAATAACTTCCCTAACCTCCTTCACCGTAAAAGCGGCTTCCAAGAGATTTTTGTGTGAGGCGGTTAGGGTTGGAATGGGGAGGTTATCTAAGAACCTAGAAATTTAGTTTTTGTCCGGTTGAAAATGAGAATTATACAAATTGGAATAGAAATTGCGGAATGCATCTAGGATTTTAGCAGGATTGGCAGTAGGGGGTTGGCCTGATATCCTGATTTTAGGCATAGTGCGAGTTCTGAAACTGGGAGAGAGTTTCGCAGCTAGGAATGGCCCCATTTTGTTTGCTTGCGTATAAAATGTATTACCACTCCAACGTATTGCCTTTTCAGCCTGTGTAGTTAGAGCAAGATTAAGATCCAGTCTAGCCCTATCCAATAATGCTATGGGAACCTTGGAGGGGTCCCTTTTATGATTAGGTCGCAGGACTGCATATTCCGCTTCCAATCGCTCTATGTCAGCCCTACGATCTTGTTTGGTTTGAGTGGAAATTTTAATGATTTTACCCCAAATGGAAGTCTTGTGAGCAGCCTAAAGCACCTCGTTTGAGACGTCACCTGCGTCATTAAGAGAAAAATAATCCCTAAATGCCTTATTTAATGTTTCAATTGAAGCTGGATTAGACGGAATAGAATATTGAATGATCGGACAGGGCCGTGTCTTTGATGTAATCATTATCTATAAAAGGAAGCAGGGGTGCAGGAGTAAAAATATGTTCTATTCTGGCGTATGTGTTATGCGGATGAGAATAGTGCATGAAATCCTTTTTAGAGGGATTTCATTCCCTCCAATTATCCGAAAGAATATGGGCCGAAATAATTTTGGCAATTTTGTGGCCTTCCCTGGTTGGGCGAGTCATCTGGTCCCTGGGAGGTTTGGATTTATCAAGAGCCTGGTCAAATGCTACATTTGAATCTCCCCCAAAAATCACTGTGCCCGCCAACATAGGGTTTAGAGTGTTCATCATGGTCCTTAAAAATTCAGCTTGACCCCTGTTGGGGGCATAATAGGAAATTAGGGAATATAGGTTTCCCTCTATTGTGCCTTGTATTAATAGAATCAATGTATTGGAATGATTTTTCAAATTTACAATGTTTTGAGAAAATAATGTCCACCCCCTTGTTTTTTTTTCTGCGTTAGCGAGGTGAAATTTAGGAAAATATGGGTGTATATATTTGGGACTATACCGTATAGGAAATTGTGTCTCTTGGAGCAAAAGGATATCTAATTTGAGAGATTTGTAGTAGTCCAAAATTTTCTTTGTTTGATTGGGGAATTCAAACCTTGGACATTATGAGAGGCTATTTTAAGATGGGTTTGTGAACTAGCCATGGGAACCCGGGAAGGCACACCCGCATATAACGTCCCCACTCACCCTAAGAAGCTCTTCAATCGTAAGCGTTTCAGGAGTAGGGATGAGATTTGAGTTCGAGTCGATCATGAGTTCGACTCGAACATCTGCTGTTTGATCGTTCGACGAAGATTGAACATTATGGGCCATTCGCGCCAAATTTGAGCGGCGCATCATGGCCCATAATTCACTGCGTCATCGCAGTGCATTGCTGGCTGATGATTGGCCAAGTATGCACTATGACCCGCATGCTTTGGCCAATCACAGCGCCGTCAGCACAGAGAGCCATAATTGGCCAAAGGCAGGGTGCCTTTGGCCAATCATGGCTCAGGGGATTAAGTACACGCCCCACACTATATAAGGCTGCCTGCACGTCAGCCTTGTGTAGTGTGTTTCCGGCGGAGAGAGAGATAGAGAGAGAGAGAGAGAGTCATTTAATTTAATTTAGATAGATTGAGCAGGCAGGCGATTCAGTTAGCTAGATTGAGCAGACAGTTAATTCAGTTAGCTCCAGTATATTTAGTATATATATATATATATTGTGAGGGGGCTAGCTCGGCAGCGGGTATGTGTGACCCCCGGGATGGGCTCCCCACCCAAAAACAGGCCCAGCAGACGGAGGTTGTGGTTTTCAAAATCAAAAAGGTGCGGTTTATTTTCTATTTACAGTGATAAAAACACAGCAAGGCAAAAAAAACAAACACAAAATAAATCCTGGTCAACTTGACCTCTGACTAAACTTACAGGTTTCCTAACTAACGACTGGGATCAGCCTAGTGCTGTCCTAGTCCCTGGTTTTAAATGTCCAAGCAAAATATAGCCACACAGGCTTTCTCTCACCGCACAGGGGTTCACTCTCCCTAGACAGTCCACACAGGTCTGCTTCCAGGCATGAGCTAACATCTAATGAATCTGGGCTTTCTTATAGAGGCCTAAATGAGCTGACAAGGTTCAGCTGGACTCATCAACTCCCTGTCTGCACGACGCCCAGCCCTCTCCCTAGAGGTATGAGTCATCAATGAGCCCACTAGTCTCAGCTGGGCTTATACAACTCTCCACCTAGCTGTATAAATCGGCGTAAAGCCTGAATCTGGGCGAAATATATCTACCCCCCTGGATGCAACCAGGTGACTTTACCTTCCTGCTGTCACATACCCCCCCCTCTTGTTTTAACCTCGGGGTTGGAACACCAGCAATCAGGCATTCATGTACTCGAGACAAAGCATCCACATTCCCCATTTGAACGCCAGGGCGATGCTTTACTGTGAAGTTGAATTCCTGGAGGGCCAGGAACCACCTATTCACTCTTCTATTTGTTTCCTTGTTTTGAGCCATCCACTTTAACGGAGCGTGATCCGTAACCATGTCAAAGTGCCTACCTAGCAGGTAGTACCGAAGGGAATCTAGAGCCCACTTCACCGCTAAACACTCCTTTTCAACGGTGGCGTAATTTACCTCATGGGACTTCAACTTCCTGCTGAGGTAAATGACTGGGTGCTCTTCCCCGTTCCAGACCTGGGACAATACTGCTCCTAACCCCACATCTGACGCATCACTTTGTACGACAAAGTCTTTAGAGAAGTCGGGTGAGTACAACACTGGCTGGCTACATAAGGCTTGTTTCAAGAATTGGAATGCTGCCTCAGCCTCGGGGGTCCATTTAATCATGACCGACCCTTTCCCCTTCGTCAGGTTGGTTAGGGGCACAGCCTTAGAAGCAAAGTGGGGAATGAATCGCCGATAATACCCAGCGATTCCCAGAAAGGCTCGTACCTGCTTCTTGCTGTTGGGACGTGGCCAACTCTGGATGGCCTCGACTTTGTTGAGTTGGGGTTTTATTACTCCCCTCCCAATGGTGTACCCAAGATATTTGGCCTCCTCCTGCCCAATGGTACACTTCTTGGGGTTAGCCGTAAACCCTGCTTCCCGAACAGAGTCCAGGACTGCTTGCACTTTTGGCAGATGTGAGGCCCAATCTGTGCTATGGACAATTACGTCATCCAGGTAAGCCGCAGCATACTTCCGATGGGGCCTCAGCATCTGGTCCATTTTCCGCTGGAATGTGGCCGGCGCATTCTGTAACCCGAACGGCATTCTTTTATATTGGAACGCCCCGTCTGGGGTTACAAATGCGGTTTTCTCTTTGGCTGACTTGGCCAGGGGGATTTGCCAATACCCTTTTGTGAGGTCAAGAGTCGTCATGTATCGGGCTGTTCCCAGCCGGTCGATCAACTCATCTATACGTGGCATGGGGTAGGTGTCAAATTTTGTAACTTTGTTCAACTGACGAAAATCGTTACAAAATCGCCAGCTCCCATCCGGTTTAGGCACCAACACAATGGGACTAGACCAATCACTTTGGGACTCCTCTATCACCCCTAAGTTCAACATTTTCTGTACTTCCTCCCGTATTGCCTCCCGTCGGGCCTCTGGGATCCGATAGGGTTTTAACTTCACCCTTTCACCGGGCGGGGTAATAATGTCATGCTCTACCCCAGATGTTTGTCCCGGCAGCTCAGAGAATACCTCCTTGTTGCGAAGCACAAACTCCTTAACCTCCTGTTGTTGGGGTTGTGACAAGGTGGCTGCGATTCCAACCTCAGGAATCACGCAACCAGTTTGAGCTGGTGACCAAGTGTCTGCGACTAGGGACTCTCTATCCCTCCAGGCTTTCAACAGATTAACGTGATAGATCTGTTCGGGCTTTCGCCTTCCTGGTTGTCTGACCTTGTAATTCACTTCGCTCACTTTTTCCATTATCTCGTAGGGGCCTTGCCATTTGGCAAGGAATTTACTTTCAACCGTAGGGACAAGTACCAATATCCTATCCCCCGGGGAAAAGGTACGGGTCTTGGCTCCACGGTTGTACACTCTCTGCTGTGCCAACTGCGCTTGGGCCAAATGTTCCTTCACGATGGGCATTACCTGTGCAATTCGATCTTGCATCAGGGCGACATGCTCAATCACACTCCTGTGGGGAGAACTCTCACTTTCCCAAGTTTCCTTGGCAATATCCAACAGCCCTCTTGGGTGTCTCCCATACAGTAACTCAAAGGGGGAGAATCCCGTAGAGGATTGGGGCACCTCCCTAATAGCAAACATCAAATAAGGAAGTAGACAGTCCCAATCCTTTCCATCCCTATCCACCACTTTCTTCAACATTTGTTTTAGGGTTTTGTTGAATCTTTCAACCAGCCCATCGGTTTGGGGGTGATACACAGATGTACGTAATTGCGTCACTTTGAACAATTTACACAGCTCCTTCATAACCCGGGACATAAAGGGTGTACCTTGGTCCGTAAGCAGTTCTTTACAAATACCCACCCGGCTAAAAACAAGAGATAGCTCTTTGGCTATGGTTTTGGCCGAGGTATTT
The DNA here is from genome assembly GCA_029206835.1 of Rana muscosa. Classification (NCBI taxonomy): domain Eukaryota; kingdom Metazoa; phylum Chordata; class Amphibia; order Anura; family Ranidae; genus Rana; species Rana muscosa. The sequence goes on along the minus strand of CM055117.1, from coordinate 638,861,757 downwards.
CTGAGAGGGATCGCTTCTGGATAACGGGTGGCATAGTCCATTATAACCAATATGTACTGGTGCCCCCTAGTGGACTTGATTATAGGACCTACCAAATCCATTGCGATTCTCTCAAACGGGACCTCAATGATGGGTAGAGGGACCAGCGGGCTACGGAAGTGTGGCATCGGGGCCGACCTCTGACACACAGGGCAGGAGGAACAATAATTTTCTATGTCCTTCATCACCCCAGGCCAATAGAATCTCTGTAATACCCTCTCTCGGGTTTTCTCTGTCCCCAGATGACCTCCAAGAATGTGCCCATGGGCCAACTCCAACACCAACTTCCTGTAAGGTTTGGGCACCACCAGCTGCTCAACGGTTTCTTCTGCCCTTTTTGCCACCCGATACAGTAGGTCCTTCTCTACGCTGAAGTATGGGTAAGTGCAGGTATTATCTGGGTTCACTAACTCGCCATCTATTTTCACTACGTTTTCCCGTGCCTTTATTAGGGCGGGGTCTTTCAACTGTTCTGTGGCAAAGTTTTCCCTGTGAACCTCAAGATCAGAAAACTCCACAGACGGTAGGTTTTCGTCTGAGGAGGTGGGCTCCTCTCCAGTTTCTTGAGTCTCCCCTGCCAATACTGACAAGGGAAATTCGGGAGAGTCCTCACCACTCTCAGAGGAGTTCTGGCTATCATATTCCTGGTACATAGGGGCACCAGTGGGGGGCTCATGATCATCCCACAGTTCCCAGAACTTCGGAAAATCCCTTCCCACAATGGCGTCATGCGGTAACTGAGACACTAAGCCCACTGGATGAGAAAGGGTACCTTTGGGGGTCTCGAAACACACTGTAGTCACTGGATACTCTCGGGTGTCCCCATGCACACAAATAACGGCTACCTTGCTATTCCCAGAGACCTCTGTTTTAACTAACTCAGCCTTTATCAGGGTCACAAGGCTACCTGAATCCAGCAATACCACAACATTTCTACCATTAATACACATTTTGCATAAATGTTTCTCAGTTCCCCGAATGGCAGTGCATGCGACTGTCGCACACAGCGACTGACGTCTGCCCGTCAGAAAGTCACACTGCATGGGTTCCTCCAAAACCGGGCAATTTGCTGCAATATGTCCCGCTTGCCGGCAGCGGTAGCAAATGATCCTTCTTGCCGCCTCTTGAGCCGCTGATTTCCCAGGCTGTTCTCGCCAAACTTGGGGTAGAGCTCCCACCCTCTCACTCTCTCCACCCTTACCCCTTGGAATCATCTTATCCGCCCCTGGGGATGGTCTGGTCTTAGGGTGGAAAGTCCGAGTGTCTCTGGAAGAGGCCGTCAGGTTCTCTGTAGCCAAGTATTTCTCCACACGATCCACAAGACCATCGGCCGTCTCTGGGTCTCCATGGCTTACCCACTTTTGGATGGCAGTAGGAAGAGCTCTCAAAAACCGATCCATTACAACACGTTCCACAATCTTTGGTGCGGACAAAGTCTCTGGCTGTAGCCACTTTCTGCTCAGGTGAATGAGATCATACATTTGAGACCTGGGGGGTTTTCCAAGCTGGAAAGTCCAGTTATGCACACGCTGAGCCCGGACAGCCAGGGTGACACCCAGCCTTGCCAATATTTCAGCTTTTAGCATCACATAGTCTTTTGCTTGGTCAGGCTCTAGGTCATAGTAAGCTTTCTGCGATTCACCCGTTAATAGAGGAGCCACCAGTCCAGCCCACTGCTCCTCAGGCCACTTTTCTCTTTCAGCGGTCCTTTCAAATGTGGTCAAAAATACCTCTGGATCATCCTCTCCAGTCATTTTTGTCAATAAACGACTCACCCCAAAGGACGCGGTATTAGTGGGACGGCTTTCCTCACCGGTCTGCGGACGTTGCTGCATTACTGCTTCCATCTGTTGTTGTAGTCTCTGCTCTTGCTTCTGCAACAGGTCTATGAAGCGGGCCTCAGATTGCTGTTGGGCTTGTTGCTGAGCCTCCAGACTCTGTTGTAAAGTTGCAAGGCTCTGTTGATGAGCTTGCTGCTGGGCTGCAAGGCTCCTTTGCAAACCTGCATTTGTCTGCTGTTGATTGGCATTTGCTAGAGCCAGCTGTTTCAGTATCTCCTCCATGCTGGCTTAAAAAAAAACTGCCACTGGTTCTCCACCAACTGTGAGGGGGCTAGCTCGGCAGCGGGTATGTGTGACCCCCGGGATGGGCTCCCCACCCAAAAACAGGCCCAGCAGACGGAGGTTGTGGTTTTCAAAATCAAAAAGGTGCGGTTTATTTTCTATTTACAGTGATAAAAACACAGCAAGGCAAAAAAAACAAACACAAAATAAATCCTGGTCAACTTGACCTCTGACTAAACTTACAGGTTTCCTAACTAACGACTGGGATCAGCCTAGTGCTGTCCTAGTCCCTGGTTTTAAATGTCCAAGCAAAATATAGCCACACAGGCTTTCTCTCACCGCACAGGGGTTCACTCTCCCTAGACAGTCCACACAGGTCTGCTTCCAGGCATGAGCTAACATCTAATGAATCTGGGCTTTCTTATAGAGGCCTAAATGAGCTGACAAGGTTCAGCTGGACTCATCAACTCCCTGTCTGCACGACGCCCAGCCCTCTCCCTAGAGGTATGAGTCATCAATGAGCCCACTAGTCTCAGCTGGGCTTATACAACTCTCCACCTAGCTGTATAAATCGGCGTAAAGCCTGAATCTGGGCGAAATATATCTACCCCCCTGGATGCAACCAGGTGACTTTACCTTCCTGCTGTCACAATATACACATTCCAGGCTTTGTATATATATATATATATATATATATATATATATATATATATATACTGTATACAGTTTAGCTAGATCTCACTGCAGAGCGTTCCTGGTGTACTGTTCCTAATATACTGCAGGCAGGCAGTTGATTCAGTTAGCTGCAGTATATTCAGTATACTGTATTCTGTGCAGCTAGATCTCACTGCAGACCGTTCCTGTTGTTCTGTTCCTAATATACTACAGGCAGGCAGTTGATTCAGTTAGCTGCAGTATATTTAGTATACTGTATCCAATTTAGCTAGATCTCACTGCAGACCGTTCCTGGTGTTCTGTTCCTAATATACTACAGGCAGGCAGTTGATTCAGTTAACTGCAGTATATTCAGTATATATATATATATATATATATATATATATATATATATATATATATATATATATATACACATCCCAGCTTTGTATATATATTGTGAGGGGGTTAGCTCGGCAGCGGGTGTGTGTGACCCCCGGGATGGGCTCCCCACCCAAAAACAGGCCCAGCAGACGGAGGTTGTGGTTTTCAAAATCAAAAAGGTGCGGTTTATTTTCTATTTACAGTGACAAAAACACAGCAAGGCAAAAAAAAACATAAACAAAATAAATCCTGGTCAACTTGACCTCTGACTAAACATACAGGTTTCCTAACTAACAACTGGGATCAGCCTAGTGCTGTCCCAGTCCCTAAGTCCCTGGTTTTAAATGTCCAAGCAAATATATAGCCACACAGGCTTTCTCTCACCGCACAGGGGTTCACTCTCCCTAGACAGTCCACACAGGTCTGCTTCCAGGCATGAGCTAACACCTAATGAATCTGGGAGTTTTTTATAGAGGCCTAAATGAGCTGACAAGCTTCAGCTGGCCTCATCAACTCCCTGTCTGCACGACGCCCAGCCCTCTCCCTAGAGGTATGAGTCATCAATGAGCCCACTAGTCTCAGCTGGGCTTATACAACTCTCCACCTAGCTGTATAAGTCGGCGTAAAGCCTGAATCTGGGCGAAATATATCTACCCCCCTGGATGCAACCAGGTGACTTTACCTTCCTGCTGTCACATACCCCCCCCTCTTGTTTTAACCTCGGGGTTGGAACACCAGCAATCAGGCATTCATGTACTCGAGACAAAGCATCCACATTCCCCATTTGAACGCCAGGGCGATGCTTTACTGTGAAGTTGAATTCCTGGAGGGCCAGGAACCACCTATTCACTCTTCTATTTGTTTCCTTGTTTTGAGCCATCCACTTTAACGGAGCGTGATCCGTAACCATGTCAAAGTGCCTACCTAGCAGGTAGTACCGAAGGGAATCTAGAGCCCACTTCACCGCTAAACACTCCTTTTCAACGGTGGCGTAATTTACCTCATGGGACTTCAACTTCCTGCTGAGGTAAATGACTGGGTGCTCTTCCCCGTTCCAGACCTGGGACAATACTGCTCCTAACCCCACATCTGACGCATCACTTTGTACGACAAAGTCTTTAGAGAAGTCGGGTGAGTACAACACTGGCTGGCTACATAAGGCTTGTTTCAAGAATTGGAATGCTGCCTCAGCCTCGGGGGTCCATTTAATCATGACCGACCCTTTCCCCTTCGTTAGGTTGGTTAGGGGCACAGCCTTAGAAGCAAAGTGGGGAATGAATCGCCGATAATACCCAGCGATTCCCAGAAAGGCTCGTACCTGCTTCTTGCTGTTGGGACGTGGCCAACTCTGGATGGCCTCGACTTTGTTGAGTTGGGGTTTTATTACTCCCCTCCCAATGGTGTACCCAAGATATTTGGCCTCCTCCTGCCCAATGGTACACTTCTTGGGGTTAGCCGTAAACCCTGCTTCCCGAACAGAGTCCAGGACTGCTTGCACTTTTGGCAGATGTGAGGCCCAATCTGTGCTATGGACAATTATGTCATCCAGGTAAGCCGCAGCATACTTCCGATGGGGCCTCAGCATCTGGTCCATTTTCCGCTGGAATGTGGCCGGCGCATTCTGTAACCCGAACGGCATTCTTTTATATTGGAACGCCCCGTCTGGGGTTACAAATGCGGTTTTCTCTTTGGCCGACTTGGCCAGGGGGATTTGCCAATACCCTTTTGTGAGGTCAAGAGTCGTCATGTATCGGGCTGTTCCCAGCCGGTCGATCAACTCATCTATACGTGGCATGGGGTAGGTGTCAAATTTTGTAACTTTGTTCAACTGACGAAAATCGTTACAAAATCGCCAGCTCCCATCCGGTTTAGGCACCAACACAATGGGACTAGACCAATCACTTTGGGACTCCTCTATCACCCCTAAGTTCAGCATTTTCTGTACTTCCTCCCGTATTGCCTCCCGTCGGGCCTCTGGGATCCGATAGGGTTTTAACTTCACCCTTTCACCGGGCGGGGTAATAATGTCATGCTCTACCCCAGATGTTTGTCCCGGCAGCTCAGAGAATACCTCCTTGTTGCGAAGCACAAACTCCTTAACCTCCTGTTGTTGGGGTTGTGACAAGGTGGCTGCGATTCCAACCTCAGGAATCACGCAACCAGTTTGAGCTGGTGACCAAGTGTCTGCGACTAGGGACTCTCTATCCCTCCAGGCTTTCAACAGATTAACGTGATAGATCTGTTCGGGCTTTCGCCTTCCTGGTTGTCTGACCTTGTAATTCACTTCGCTCACTTTTTCCATTATCTCGTAGGGGCCTTGCCATTTGGCAAGGAATTTACTTTCAACCGTAGGGACAAGTACCAATATCCTATCCCCCGGGGAAAAGGTACGGGTCTTGGCTCCACGGTTGTACACTCTCTGCTGTGCCAACTGCGCTTGGGCCAAATGTTCCTTCACGATGGGCATTACCTGTGCAATTCGATCTTGCATCAGGGCGACATGCTCAATCACACTCCTGTGGGGAGAACTCTCACTTTCCCAAGTTTCCTTGGCAATATCCAACAGCCCTCTTGGGTGTCTCCCATACAGTAACTCAAAGGGGGAGAATCCCGTAGAGGATTGGGGCACCTCCCTAATAGCAAACATCAAATAAGGAAGTAGACAGTCCCAATCCCTTCCATCTCTATCCACCACTTTCTTCAACATTTGTTTTAGGGTTTTGTTGAATCTTTCAACCAGCCCATCGGTTTGGGGGTGATACACAGATGTACGCAATTGCGTCACTTTGAACAATTTACACAGCTCTTTCATAACCCGGGACATAAAGGGTGTACCTTGGTCCGTAAGCAGTTCTTTACAAATACCCACCCGGCTAAAAACAAGAGATAGCTCTTTGGCTATGGTTTTGGCCGAGGTATTTCTGAGAGGGATCGCTTCTGGATAACGGGTGGCATAGTCCATTATAACCAATATGTACTGGTGCCCCCTAGCGGACTTGATTATAGGACCTACCAAATCCATTGCGATTCTCTCAAACGGGACCTCAATGATGGGTAGAGGGACCAGCGGGCTACGGAAATGTGGCATCGGGGCCGACCTCTGACACACAGGGCAGGAGGAACAATAATTTTCTATGTCCTTCATCACCCCAGGCCAATAGAATCTCTGTAATACCCTCTCTCGGGTTTTCTCTGTCCCCAGATGACCTCCAAGAATGTGCCCATGGGCCAACTCCAACACCAACTTCCTGTAAGGTTTGGGCACCACAAGCTGCTCAACGGTTTCTTCTGCCCTTTTTGCCACCCGATACAGTAGGTCCTTCTCTACGCTGAAGTATGGGTAAGTGCCGGTATTATCTGGGTTCACTAACTCGCCATCTATTTTCACTACGTTTTCCCGTGCCTTTATTAGGGCGGGGTCTTTCAACTGTTCTGTGGCAAAGTTTTCCCTGTGAACCTCATGATCAGAAAACTCCACAGACGGTAGGTTTTCGTCTGAGGAGGTGGGCTCCTCTCCAGTTTCTTGAGTCTCCCCTGCCAATACTGACAAGGGAAATTCCGGAGAGTCCTCACCACTCTCAGGGGAGTTCTGGCTATCACATTCCTGGTACATAGGGGCACCAGTGGGGGGCTCAGGATCATCCCACAGTTCCCAGAACTTCGGAAAATCCCTTCCCACAATGGCGTCATGCGGTAACTGAGATACTAAGCCCACTGGATGAGAGAGGGTACCTTTGGGGGTCTCGAAACACACTGTAGTCACTGGATACTCTCGGGTGTCCCCATGCACACAAATAACGGCTACCTTGCTATTCCCAGAGACCTCTGTTTTAACTAACTCAGCCTTTATCAGGGTCACAAGGCTACCTGAATCCAGCAATACCACAACATTTCTACCATTAATACACATTTTGCATAAATGTTTCTCAGTTCCCCGAATGGCAGTGCATGCGACTGTCGCACACAGCGACTGACGTCTGCCCGTCAGAAAGTCACACTGCATGGGTTCCTCCACAACCGGGCAATTTGCTGCAATATGTCCCGCTTGCCGGCAGCGGTAGCAAACGATCCTTCTTGCGGCCTCTTGAGCCGCTGATTTCCCAGGCTGTTCTCGCCAAACTTGGGGTAGAGCTCCCACCCTCTCACTCTCTCCACCCTCACCCCTTGGAATCCTCTTATCCGCCCCTGGGGATGGTCTGGTCTTAGGGTGGAAAGTCCGAGTGTCTCTGGAAGAGGCCGTCAGGTTCTCTGTAGCCAAGTATTTCTCCACACGATCCACAAGACCATCGGCCGTCTCTGGGTCTCCATGGCTTACCCACTTTTGGATGGCAGTAGGAAGAGCTCTCAAAAACCGATCCATTACACCACGTTCCACAATCTTTGGTGCGGACAAAGTCTCTGGCTGTAGCCACTTTCTGCTCAGGTGAATGAGATCATACATTTGAGACCTGGGGGGTTTTCCAAGCTGGAAAGTCCAGTTATGCACACGCTGAGCCCGGACAGCCAGGGTGACACCCAGCCTTGCCAATATTTCAGCTTTTAGCATCACATAGTCTTTTGCTTGGTCAGGCTCTAGGTCATAGTAAGCCTTCTGCGATTCACCCGTTAACAGAGGAGCCACCAGTCCAGCCCACTGCTCCTCAGGCCACTTTTCTCTTTCAGCGGTCCTTTCAAATGTGGTCAAAAATACCTCTGGATCATCCTCTCCAGTCATTTTTGTCAATAAACGACTCACCCCAAAGGACGCGGTATTAGTGGGACGGCTTTCCTCACTGGTCTGCGGACGTTGCTGCATTACTGCTTCCATCTGTTGTTGTAGTCTCTGCTCTTGCTTCTGCAACAGGTCTATGAAGCGGGCCTCAGATTGCTGTTGGGCTTGTTGCTGAGCCTCCAGACTCTGTTGTAAAGTTGCAAGGCTCTGTTGATGAGCTTGCTGCTGGGCTGCAAGGCTCCTTTGCAAACCTGCATTTGTCTGCTGTTGATTGGCATTTGCTAGAGCCAGCTGTTTCAGTATCTCCTCCATGCTGGCTTAAAAAAAAAACTGCCACTGGTTCTCCACCAACTGTGAGGGGGTTAGCTCGGCAGCGGGTGTGTGTGACCCCCGGGATGGGCTCCCCACCCAAAAACAGGCCCAGCAGACGGAGGTTGTGGTTTTCAAAATCAAAAAGGTGCGGTTTATTTTCTATTTACAGTGACAAAAACACAGCAAGGCAAAAAAAAACATAAACAAAATAAATCCTGGTCAACTTGACCTCTGACTAAACATACAGGTTTCCTAACTAACAACTGGGATCAGCCTAGTGCTGTCCCAGTCCCTAAGTCCCTGGTTTTAAATGTCCAAGCAAATATATAGCCACACAGGCTTTCTCTCACCGCACAGGGGTTCACTCTCCCTAGACAGTCCACACAGGTCTGCTTCCAGGCATGAGCTAACACCTAATGAATCTGGGAGTTTTTTATAGAGGCCTAAATGAGCTGACAAGCTTCAGCTGGCCTCATCAACTCCCTGTCTGCACGACGCCCAGCCCTCTCCCTAGAGGTATGAGTCATCAATGAGCCCACTAGTCTCAGCTGGGCTTATACAACTCTCCACCTAGCTGTATAAGTCGGCGTAAAGCCTGAATCTGGGCGAAATATATCTACCCCCCTGGATGCAACCAGGTGACTTTACCTTCCTGCTGTCACAATATATATATATATATATATATATATATATATATATATACACACACACACACTGTATTCCTGTGCAGCTACATCTCACTGCAGGCCATTCCTGGTGTACCTATTCAAATACACTTCCAGGCAGGCAGGTGATTCAGTGATCTGCAGTGAATAAAATATATACTGTCTCCTACACATATATCCACTACATTCTAGTCCAGCCAAGACTATACCTGACTGCAGGCCATTCCTGGTGTACCTATTCAAATACATTACAAATACATTAAATACAGTATATCTGGAAGGCCAACAAGGACAGGCAGACGCTCACAGGCCACTAAAAGAGGGCAAGCAGGCTTTGTGTCTACAGCCAACAGTGCTGGTCATGGACATGGTGCATCCTCAGCACGTGGCCAAGGGGCACGATTGTCCTTTTTTTCGGCAGCTGGCCGTGTTGAGCCACAACATGCAGAAGAGTTGGTAGAGTGGATGACCAAGCCATCCTCATCCTCCTCATCCTCTGTCACCCAGGCTCTGTCTGCCAATGCAGCTGCCAAAGCGGCCTATTCCATCGGCTCCAGGTCATCAGTTACTCCTTCCCTAGCCCCACCACCATGCACGGAGGAGTCCCCCGAACTGTTCGACCACAGTGTTGGGTACATGCTGCAGGAGGATGCGCAGCATTTTGAAGGCTTCGATGATGGTACCTAGCTTGAGGAATGCAGTAACGTGAGCCCAGAGAGAGGGGGTCCCCAAGAAGGACAACAAAGTGGCAGTCATGTTCCCCCAGCTTATACAAATAAATAGTGCAGCGCTATATAACTAATACATTCTAAACAAGTCCAGAAAGAATCCAGGAATGATATCCCAAAGTTCAGTATAAACAATAACAAATGAAAGGAAAACGTTGCTAGATGTAGAAAATCCTCAGAGGTGATCAGAGTGCTTGAAAACAATATATCAATGGTGCTTCTATACATGTGTTCCCGTCACCAACTTCACAGGTCACTTCAATAATTGGGTCTCTGAGCTAACAGAAGACCAAGACACACATTCCCCTTGATGGGGTGTAATTATAGATGAATCTTGTCTTCAGATGATCATTAACAAATGGCGATGCTCCTCCAAACATTAATTCTCAGCAGTGTTCATGTAAGACATAAAACAACCATAGTGCTCTCTGTTTCACTTAAAAACGATCACATTTATTAAAAAGATCTCACTTACATAAAAAGCACTGAGCCCAGTGCTAGGAACATGAGCCTCCTGTTTTATAGACACAGCGTCTTTTGGTTGCAAGCTTTTGGGTATTGTTGGATGGAATGTCACATATTGGTCCCCTCCGCACGCGTATCGTTCCTCGGGGCGGAACTTCCTCGTATTATGGGGACCCCCGTATGGACCATCCTTTAAATACCCTTTCCTTCCATCTATTATAAGCCACACCCCCAGTGGTCACATGATCACAGTGAGGAGAATCACCATCACATGACTCACCTCAGCCAATCTGTGGTCATCATGACATACGGCCTCCTTCGAGAATTAATACCACGCCCCCTTCTCTGATGCACAATCAATCGATCTGAAATCCCCGAGGGTGAAAATGAACCTCAACAGTCTGCACCTCATCCCGAGAGACCTTACACGCCAGTAAGTCTAATATGCCCCACGAAGGTAACCCGCAATCATCCACGGCCGCGATCATGTGAAACCATGACCGCAAAAAACCTTCCCCCAGGGCCGTCCTGAAGCGCAGACAGACACACCCCTTCGGGCGCATCCTTCTTCATTGGTCAGCACTGCGTTTAACGTGACGGCGTCATACGCGATCACGTGACGCACACCAGCCATACGCGATCACGTGACACACGTCAGCCAATCAGTATGTCTCTATACCGGACTCGTCGCCCTAGCAACACTGACACCTTAATGCCGGAACAGCACTGGGCACCGTTGCGGCCAAATAGCATCAAGGCCCCACACAAGCGCTCAGTGCAACCTACGGCTATAAGGGAAAAAAAGAACTGCCAACTCCCCCAGATTTAATCTTATTGGCAAGCAATTCGATTTGGCAGTGTCATATAACTAATGGCCCCACTCTTTCTACCGCAATGTCGTCAAAAGTGATCGCATGGTGTGCGTCCACCCATCCGTGAACGCACAGCATAAACCAATTGGTTGTCATAACAGCACCAACGCCATAGAGCCGAAGATGGCAATATAACAGCAATATATATTATATATTCCCGCATTACCATCCATAATAAAAATTGGTATTAAACTCGGGGCCTCAATACATTAACACAAGAGGTGTTCCCCCAGCTGCAGCATACTGCCAGGTTTGCTCCAGTGACGAGGAGGGAGGGAATAATGAGGTCACTGACTCTACGTGGGTGCCAGATGGGAGAGAGGAGGAGGAGGAGGCACATCTCCAACGAGGCAGGATGCCCTCCAGGGGCCAGCTTAAGGGAAGCCAACCGACTGAATCACACCGCAGAGCTCCGCGTGTGCAGGGCGCTGCTGACTCTGTGCGTTTTTCCAAAAGTTCTTTGGTGTGGGCCTTTTTTGAAACGTGTGCAGCAGATCGTACTGTTGCTGTGTGCAACATATGTCTGAAGTGTATCAAGCATGGCCAAAACAGCAGCCGCTTGGGCACCACATGCTTGACCAGACATATGTCGACCTGCCATGCAGTCCGTTGGCAAGCGTACTTAAAAGACCCACACCAAAGAATCAGGCGGACCTCTCCTTGCTCCTCATCAGCTGGGATCTCCAACCCCACTATACCTTCAGTTCTCTAAGAAACCTGCACTGAGAGGAATGAAGGTGTAGAATTAGGTATGCCAAGTATTTGCGGACAATTTGCTATCGCTACACCAACGTCCAATTGTAGCAGGCAAATTTCCCTACCCCAGTTGCTAAACCGGCAAAAGAAATTCGGTCCCAGGCATCCACATGCCCAGCGGCTGAATGCTAGCTTGGCTAAATTTCTAGCACTCCAACTGCTGCCTTTCAGCTGGTAGACTCTGCCCCCTTTCGTGAATTTGTGGAATGTGCGGTTCCTCAGTGGCAGGTTCCCAAACGCCACTTTTTTTACGGAGGGCGATTCCGGCTCTCTACCGGCATGTGGAAGGCAATGTCTTGGCTAGCTGGACAGGGCGGTCAGTGGTAAGGTGCATATTACCGCTAAATCATGGTCCAGCAGGCATGGACAGGGACATTACCTATCTTTCACGCCGCACTGGGTGACTCTGCTGGCAGCTGGGAAGGATGCAGGACAGGGTGGGGTATTGTTGGAGCTTGTTCCGCCACCATGTCCCCAAAATGCTACTAGTGGTGATTCTGACACATCTCTCTCCTCCACCCCCTCCTCTTCTTCTTCCTCCATGGCCTCTTCCTCTATAGATTTGTCCTCAGAACCAGCGGTGCTCCGTAGGCGTTCAAGGGGCTACGTAAGCACTTAGGCAAAAAGATGCCATGCAGCGCTTGAGCTGGTGTGCTTAGAGGACAGGAGCCACACTGGGGCAGAGATTCTGTCAGCTCTGCAGGGGCAGGCTCAGAGGTGGTTGACACCACGCCAGCTTAAGCCAGGAATGGTGGTTTGCGACAATGGCACCAACCTCCTCTCCGCCCTCAGACAGGGAAACTTGACCCATGTGCCCTGTTTGGCTCACGTCCTTAATTTGGTGGTGCAGTGGTTCTTGTGCAGATACCCAGGCTTACAGGATCTCCTGAGGCAGGCCAGGAAAGTCTGTGTGTATCTCCATCGGTCATATGACCGATATGGCTGACCTCCAAAAGGAATACAACCTGACCAAGAACCGCCTAATCTGTGACATGCCCACCAGGTGGACTAAACGTTGGCCATGCTGCAGCGGCTGCAAACGCAGCAGAGGGCCATCAATGAGTACCTGTGTGACTATGGCACCAGGACAGGGTCAGGGGAGCTTGGCTTTTTTTCGCCACGCCAGTGGCTCATGATCAAGGATGCATGCACTGTCCTGGCACCATTTGAGGAGGCTACGAGGATGGTGAGCAGTGAGTGCATGCATCGGTGATACTGTCCCTCTTGTATACCTGTTGGAGCACACGCTGTGTGGAATAATGGACAAGACACTTGAGGCAGAACAGAGGGAGGAAGAGGAGGACTTCCTTACCTCTCAAGGCCGCCTTTATCCAGACAGTGTTCCTGCGGCCCGCCGATCACACAGGAAGAGGGGAGGAGGAGGAGGATTGTGTCAGCATTTAGGTGGAGCCTAGCACTCAGCATCAGCAGCAGTCTTCAAGGGATCGCTTACAGTCCCCAGAAACCCATGGACTTGTACGTGGCTGGGAGGAGGTGGCTGCGGATCATGACGTCTTTAGTGACCCAGATGACTCCGGACTGAATGCCTCAGCAAGCCTACGCTACATGGCCTCCCTGATCCTGCAAAGCCTGCGAAAGGACCCTTGGATTCGTGTGATCAAGGAGAGGGATCATTACTGGCTGGCAACCCTTCTTGATCCACATTACAAGGGTAAGGTTGCGGAAGTTATCCAGCCGTCGCAGAGGGAGCAGAGGATGAAACATCTTCAGGAGGCCTTGCAAAAAGGTTTATGCAATGCGTTTCCAGAGCCTGGGAGGTTCCAATTTCCTGGTCCTGGACAACGTGTTTCTGAGCGGTGGAGAAGGTGGCCATCTGACCGATGCATTCAGACAATTTTTTAGTCCGCAGCCCCAAGGTCTGATCGGTTCCAGCAACCATCGCCAGCGTCTGTTTTACATGGTGCAGGAATACCCAGGGGCAAGATCAGACTTGGAGACCTTTCCAACCGAAAATCCACTGGGTTACTGGGTCTTGAGGATGGATCACTGGCCAGAGATTGCACAGTATTCAATTGAGCTACTGGCCTGTCCTGCATCCAGCGTTCTTTCGGAACGCACATTCAGTGCTGCTGGAGGCTTTGTCACCAATCACAGAGTGCGCCTGTCCACCGATTCGGCTGATCGTCTCACCCTAATAAAAATGAATCAGTCATCGGAACTCTTCAGGATACCAAGACCTGATGCAGGATAACGGTTAGCCGGGAATGCTCGGCGGTGCTCTGTATGGAGTAAGGACCTAAAACTGAGAGCATTGGGACCTATGAGCTTCCACATATCCAATACCAGAAGTAGAAAAGGAATGCTTAAACATCCTCACAGGGTGACACTGTGGATGCACTGGTATAAATGTGCCAACGTCCCGATAATTATGGAGGAACACTGCTTGAACTAAAAGATGGACTTTAAACAGCACATAGGTAAATTTGGTAAAAAAAATTATGGGTTTGTATTAGTAGAAAAACTGTAAAAATACATTTATACAAAAATTTTCGTTATAATGATCATTGATACATGACCCGGAGTAGTGCTCATATCTCACTTCCAAAAGCTACAGTAATATAGATAAACTCAAAATTATTAAAAGAGATAAATATCCAACAATCAAAATTGCATTTGGTTGAACAGTGTATGTAGGAAGTGGGTAGCCTTAATCCGGGGTCCAGTATGTAGAAACGTAGTCTTGCTCTGCTCTACATGTTTTGCGTGTCGTTACGCTTCTTCAGGAGCATAATAGTCTAAGCACATATATAAACAAAAAAGTATATAAACATACTAGCAATTAACATAATTTTAAAACATAAAACATAAAAAGAAAAAACAAAATGCAATACTATTGGAAAACTATTGCTGACCACAAATGGGTGGGACAACCAAGAACCCCATCCGACAACAGGAGTGCAAATGAAACTAAGCCCACAGTGCTGGAGTAGTTAGGAAGGGTTTCAAGATGGTGAAAGGAAAAAGTAATGATGATGACAAGGAACCCCCAACAAGGTAGATGGGGGAGCAGAGCGGATTGCCCAAACCCAACAAGTAAGAGAGAAAGAGAAATACTTACAAACAGGCCGTATTGAATGATGCAAGACGGCCCTGAGTACCAGTATACTGGCAATCTATCTAAAAAAGATAGCCAGTTGGGTCAATAGAAATCTAAAAAATAAAAAATAAAATCTAAAAAATAAAAAATAGTACAAACACGTTTCCATTAACCCTTTTGGGTAGCTGCAAAATAAACCAGCTTTAAATAATGGAAAAGCTGGTAAAAACCCCCCTTAAATTAATTATAATCGCCAATGAGAAAACACACATTGCTCACCATAATAAACAGCAGCAGGGTAATTTAATGAAGCACAGGCTGCTGGTAAGCAGACAAAGGGGGTTCCCTCCAGGTGTATGGAGCTAAAGACGCCGGGGGTGTGCATCGGTCAGAGCCTGGTGCATGGACTGGGCAGAGATTAATCTGTCCACAGTATAACCCCCAAATGCGGTAGAGTGACCAAGCTAGGAAGACATAAAAATGGTAATGATATTAAACAGGGCTCCAATAAAGTTATCAGAGGAGCTGCTGAAAAACTGTGGACCATACGTCTAGTTAGCAGACCTGTGAGGAGCCTCTCCTGTGCGCTGATGTGTTAGGCCTAATACTATACACTTCTTCCTCTTCCCTACCCCTCCCTCCCTCCTGCTACATCTCTTTCCCTTTACCCCCTGTGATATTGGGGTGTTTTAGCTCAAGTGGATAGATGCATTTTTATGCAGTGAGTCCATATCAGACAGGCATTCTAGTTAAGGGCCTGGTAGCCCACGTTTATTTAAACAGAAAAACAAAAGAAAAATGTCTATTCAGGATTCCCACGCAGGGGTTTAAACTTCATTCAGCACATAAATGAAAACATACCAAGCCACCTGGCTCTTGTCAGCAGTTCCTCTGCTTGCTTTCAAATAGAAACGATTCTTTCCAGCTCCCTGGACTTACTGGCTTCCTCAGTCTCCCCGACTCTCAAGGCTGTCCAGCCTTTCCCAGTCCCTGGGCAAAGAATCCCCTTTACATGGGCTGCAGTCTCCCACAGGGCAGACCACTCTCCAGACATAAGTCTGTCTTCACTTAGCAGTAGCAAGTTGCTCACTCTCCACCATCCTTCCCCTTCTGCTCTCACCAGCCCCTCATTATATTGGTTGTGTGCACCTGAGCACACACCATGCTGGCTTTCCACAAGACCCGGACACAGGGTTGGAGATCCCATCCCACCCAAGTCTCTGCGGGATCTCCAAACTACACAGCCCCATCCGAACTTAGCAAAACCCGGAGAAAGCTGCCAAAACAGTTTTCTCAATTTCCAAGCTATGCTCTGTAGTTCTGCAGTCTGCTGACATGCAGACTCTGTGTCCGTTTTTGCTCCCTTTCCATAGGGACAGGGACTTTCACTATCACACCCCCTTCTTTCTTTTTCCTCCCTTTTTTCTCGTAACTAACCCGATGGAGTGGAGAGTTTGGGATGCTGGGCTTACTTACTGTTGGCCCTTCCTCCCATTCTTTTCATGTCAATCAGAAGTAGGACAGGGAACTTTGACTGAGGCTCTGACCTCTAACAACTTTGGCGGGACTTTAGGCTCCCGATTTCACTCATAAAGACATGATCCCGCAACGACATCCTGATGTACGCCTTATGTATTTCCATGTGAGGAAAGTTGATTACAGTGTTTGTTGGGAATACCTCATGGGCTTTATCTGTATTGTATATCGGGAGGTGTAATTCAGTTGGAGCTGCAGCCTTCTTGTTTGTTTTTGCTTTTGATACTTCTGTACCATCTGTTGAATTATTCAATAAATTCTTTATGATAAAAAAGAAGAATCAGTCTTGGATCACCAGCTACTAAGCACCTGATGCTGATGTAACCGATTAATTTTTTTATGAATTTGAGATCTCTTCAAGACTGCCTATGCTGATGCTGAGTGACTATCCTGTTATGCTGAGTGACTATCCTATTCCTCCTCAATGTTCATGTTGATAGCTTCTAAGAAAATTTTTGGTTCTGGGCACCATCACCAGTGGCTAAGGCCCAATTTTTCTGCCCCTGTTTAACAGGGGCGTGTAATTACAATTTTTGCTGTAATATTTTGCTGGAGAGATTGTTCCTGCACTCAACTAGAGTATCTGTGAGGGGTTGCAGTGTTGTGGCACCAGCACTAGTGCCTAAGGCCCAATTTTTCTGGCCCTTTTTAACAGGGGCGTTTAATTACAATTTTTGCTGTAATATTTTGCAACAGGGCTTGTTCCTGCGCTCAACTAGAGTATCTGTGAGGGGTTGCAGTGTTGTGGCACCAGCGCCTAAGGCCCAATTTTTCTGCCCCTGTTTAACAGGGGCATTTAATTACAATTTTTGCTGTAATATTTTGCAGCAGGGCTCGTTCCTGCGCTCAACTAGAGTATCTGTGAGGGGTTACAGTGTTGTGGCACCACCACTACCACCACCAAAGGCCCAATTTTTCTACCCCTGTTCAACAGGGGCATGTAATTACAATTCTTGATATAATATCTCACAGAAGGGCCCGTTGCAGCGCCCACCAAGAGTAACTGTGAGGGCTTACAGTGTTCTGGTACCACCAACACCTAAGGGCCAATTTTCTGCAGCATATATAGGGCAGGCCGTATAGTATATACAGGCAGTCCCCTACTCTCAAACATCCGACTCACAAATGACTCCTACTTACAAACGGAGGTAGACAACAGGAAGTGAGAGGAAATCTACCCCTAGGAAGGGAAAATTCTCTACTGTAAGAGTTAATATGGGAAAAAGGTGTCTCCTCTGATGCTTTATCACCAATCCTTGTTTCCCTAATAACCCCAAATTTTCAAAATCCAGTTGTCATTAGGACAGAAAGTGAGGTGAAATCTTCTGAACAGAGGCACAGACAGCAAAACAAATGTTACAGGGGTGATAACCCTTCCCCTATCCAAAATGCTTAAAAATAGATTTTTTTGGCTGGAGCTACACTTACAAAATGTACCTGTTCCAAAAAACAAACAGATTCAACTTAAGAACAAACCTACAGTCCCTGTCTTGTTTGGACCGCCTGTATACTGCTGTTCAGAGTATATAGGGCCTGGGGGCCCCACGCCTTTTCTTTTTTTAATTTGGGTTTGGGGTTCCCCTTAATATCCATACAAGACCCAAAGGTCCTGATAATGGGCTGGGGGGTTACCCATGCCGTTTTTCTCAATAATTTTCATCCATATTGCCGGGACCCGACATTACATTACAGCCGCAAGCAGTTTTAAATGACTTTTATTCCTTTAGAATGTCATTTTGTGCAGGGACTGTTCTAAACACGGGAAACACGCGCCACTTTACAGGCATACTATAGACACCACCCAGGTACGATATTTAAAGGAATATTTCACTTTTATTTTTTCACTTTAACTAGATGGAGCCCGGGCCATAGACGAATGACGGCCTTAAGGTGGCTCTAGATATCCGGGAAGCCGTCAATAGATGTCCTCGGCTCTTCCGGCCACGCGCGCCCGGTGCGTCACTGACATGCCGATGCGTGTGCCTGGTGGCCGCGATGTCTGCCAGTCACCCGCGATCGGCCGTTACACAGACAAGGACGTGGATCTCTGTGTGTAAACACAGAGATCCACGTCCTGTCAGGGAGAGGAGACAGATGCTTTGTCCCTTGTACATAGGGACACAGATCGGTCACCTCCCCCAGTCAGTCCCCTCCCCCCACAGTAGTAATCATTCCCAGGGCACACATTTAACCCCTTTCTCGCCCCCTAGTGTTAACCCCTTCACTGCCAGGGTCATTTTTACTGTAACTAGTGCATTTTTTTAGCACTGATCGCTGTAAAAATGACAATGGTCCCAAAATGGTGTCAAAGTGTCTGATGTGTCCGCCATAATGTCGCAGTCACAATAAACATCGCTGATCGCCGCCATTACTAGTAAAAAAAAATATTAATAAAAATGCTATAAAACTATGCCCTATTTTGTAGACGCTATAACTTTTGCGCAAACCAATCAATAAACGCTTATTGCGATTTTTTTTACCAAAAATATGTAGAAGAATACGTATCGATCTAAACTGAGAACATTTTTTTTTTAATTGGGATATTTATTATAGCAAAAAGTAAAAAATATTGTGTTTTTTTCAAAATCGCCGTAGAGATGATCAAATACCCCCAAAAGAAAGCTCTATTTGTGCGAAAAAAAGGATGCCAATTTTGTTTGGGAGCCACGTCGTATGACCGCGCAATTGTCATTCAAAGCGTGACAGCGCTGAAAATTGGCCTGGGCAGGAAGGGGGTTTAAGTGCCCAGTAAGCAAGTGGTTAAGAATCATTAAAATCACTGCTCCCAAAAAAACTTCAGTTTTTTAAAACTTCTTTTTGCATTGATACATGTCCCCTGGGGCAGGACCCTGGTCCCCAAACACTTTTTATGACAATAACTTGCAGATTAGCCTTTACAATTTGCACTTTTGATTTCTCACGTTCGAGTCCCATAGACTTTAACGGTGTTCGAAAGTTTGCGCGAACTTTCGGTCCGTTCGAAATGTTCTGGATGTGAACCGAACCAGGGGGTGTTCGGCTCATCCCTATTCAGGAGTTGCTCCCAACAAGAAGCAGGAGAATAAGACATCCATCTGTAGTCTAAGGATACGGAATTCTGAAATATACCAGAAAATTAGGCAAATAGGAAAAATTTTAATAAAATAACAAAGAAAAGAGAGAGGAGAAAGGAAAAAGGTGGAAGAAAAGTCTCCTATCATGTAGAACCAGGACTCAGGAGGGGAGACACCTCCTGATTCCTAACAACAAGGACAAAAAGAAGTCTGACCCAGGAAGATCAGACAACCTAACCCTCAGAGGCCTGTGGGTTTCCAAGGGGTAGGTGGAGGCACATATGGACCACCCCCGAACAGGGCGTCCGTACCATAAAGAAAATAAATAAAATAAAAAAGGTGAGCACGGTGAAACATTTGTTTACAAAAAATAAAAACAAAATTTAGAAAGAAAATTAAAGTTAGTCCATTAAAGTCTGAGAAACAGTTGAGCATACATGGAAACTAAAATGAACTTGAGAGAGTGGGAACCTCTGAAAATGGTCACAGATAGGTCTGTGGTCAGACTCTAGGTCTGAGATAGAAAAATGGTGGTGTGAAAAGAGAAGGACCAAAGTCAGGTGGGCCCATTGTCCTTGATTTTTTTCATCTTTCCTTTGTTCCAAAGGGGAGATTGTGGGCTTGTTGGAGTTTGTCTTTTGGTTGAACCAGTACTGGATGTAGTGGTATCCATATCAGCTTCATGAGAGATGAGTTTAAGTTGGAGCAGAATGCGTTCTCCCTCTTGCAGGTTGGTGAAGCAGTAAGATCTTCCATTGAGAGAAAACTTGACCGCAAAAGGGAAATTCCATCTATATTTGATATCTTTCTGCGTCAAGAGAAGCAATAATGGTTTTAGTGCTCTTCTACGTTTAATTGTGAAGGGAGAGAGATCTGCAAATAACTGTACAGGGTGTCCCTGGCACAAAACTTGGGAAACAGATCTGGCTTGTTTCATGACCTCTTCTTTTATTGAGTAATAATGAGGCTTAGCAATAATGTCTCTGAGTTTACCATCCTTCCTGGGAGGTTCAAGGGCTCTGTGGGCCCTTTCTAGTTCAAGTCACTGCTGGGGGACATTAGGGAACATTGTCTTGATCAGATCCTGAACTGCAGAGGATACATCTAGCACCGTTTCAGGTAGTCCTCTTATTCTGATGTTATACCTTCGGCTTCGGGACCTGTTTTACAGGTAATCAGTTCTGGAGGTGGCATAATCAAATTGCTCCTGAATTGTGGATAAATGCTTGGAATGTTGATTAGAAACCGAGACTGTTTCTTCTAGTTTATGTTCAATTGTGTCTATTCTTGCTCCTAGGTTTTGAAAATCAGATTTCAGATCCCTGGTGATTTTGTGCGGCTGTTTGAGCCAGACCCCTATCCAGCAGTTCAGAAAACTTCTGAAAAAGGTCCTCCATTTGAATAGACTGATCTCTGAGGTGATTATCTGACATGGGTAGACTGTTCAGAGCAGTAGAATTATTCCCTCTAGGAGGACAGTTAGAGCCAGTTAAAGTCTGAGTAATATGGGGTTCAGTGGGGATTTGTGAGGGGAAAAGTACTTGTGGGAGACCAGCCTGTGTGTCTGAAGCAGAATTTTGTGCTGCTGAGGCAAGTACCTGTCTGTGGTCTGTGAGGCAGAGTGCACTGGAGGCTATATGCCACGCTGCGGCGACCATTTTGGAATTCTCGTCCGTTGTAACGGGCTTAATTACCACTGTTTATGCCCTCCAAAATAAAAATAATACCGGTGGCGGTGTTCCCGAGCCTTTCAGTAACCTGCTCAGCAATTTTGGTGAAGAAACGTTCACAGTGCTTGATATTATGGGCGCCGCTGTTCACAGCTGGAGCAGAGCAGCCATCCTCAGAGCTCCGCGCATGCGCACCCCTTATGGGAAATCTTAGGTCTTCTTACTGAGGTTACCTTTACAGAAGATAAATCACTGATACTAATTTCAATGTTTTCTTCCTTTTCAGTACAGATGGGGCTTTTTGCTCAGGTGCTGACAGTATCACTTCATGAGTAGGCATGAGCTGCATCCAAACCTATGTTTGGACTGAACTTCGCTTCTTCGGAAGTTCGGCAAACAGCTGAACTACATCTGTGTTTTAAATAATTTGAAAATAGGCAGGGCTAAACTTAAATCAAGTGACAATTATTAATGACGATTATAAGTAAAAAATATATATTTTTCAGCAGCTACCCTTAACCACTTAAGCCCCGGACCATTTTGTAGCTAAAGGACCAGAGGTGTTTTCAGAATTTTGCACTGCGCTGCTTTAACTGTAAATTGTGCGGACATGCAATGTTGTACCCAAACGAAATTTGCGTCCTTTTCTTCCCACAAATAGAGCTTTCTTTTAATGGTATTTGATTGCCTCTGCGATTTTTATTTTTTGCGAAAAAAACGGAAAAAAAACGATATTTTCTACTTTTTGTTATAAGAAAAATCGAATAAACTCAATTTTAGTCATACATTTAGGCCAAAATGTATTCAGCCACATGTCTTTAGTAAAAAAAAATGTCAATAAGCGTATATTTATTGGTTTGCGCAAAAGTTATAGCGTTTACAAACTAGGGTACATTTTCTGGAATTTACACAGCTTTAAATTTATGACTGCCTATCTCATTTCTTGAGATGCTAAAATGGCAGGGCAGTACAAAACCCCCCCAAATGACCCCATTTTGGAAAGTAGACACCCCAAGGAAATTGCTGAGAGGCATGTTGAGCCCATTGAATATTTTTTTTTGTCCCAAGTGATTGAATAATGACAAAAAAAAAATTACAAAAAGTTGTCACTAAATGATATATTGCTCACACATGCCATGGTTATATGTGGAATTGCACCCCAAAATACATTCTGCTGTTTCTCCTGAGTACGGGGATACCACAAGTGTGGGACTTTTTAGGAGCCTAGCCACGTACGGGACCCCAGAAACCAAGCACCGCCTTCAGGATTTCTAAGGGCGCAAATTTTTGATTTCACTCCTCACTACCTATCACAGTTTCGAAGGCCATAAAATGCCAAAATAGCACAAAACCCCCCAAATGACCCCATTTTGGAAAGTAGACACCCCAAGCTATTTACTGAAAGGCATGTTCAGTCCATGGAATATTTTATATTTTGCCACAAGTTGCGGGAATATCACAAACTTTTTTTTTTTTGCACAAAGTTGTCACTAAATGATATATTGCTCACACATGCCATGGGCATATGTGAAATTACACCCCAAAATACATTCTGCTGCTTCTCCTGAGTACGGGGATACCACATGTGTGGGACTTTTTGGGAGCCTAGCCACGTACGGGACCCCAAAAACCAAGCACCGCCTTCAAGATTTCTAAGGGCATAAATTTTTGATTTCACTCCTCACTACCTATCACAGTTTTGAAGGCCATAAAATGCCAAGATGGCACAAAACCCCCCCAAATGACCCCATTTTGGAAAGTAGACACCCCAAGCTATTTGCTGAGAGGCATGTTGAGCCCATTAAATATTTTTATTTTTTTTGTCCCAAATGATTGAATAATGAGAAAACGAAAAAAAAAAAATGTACAAAAAGTTGTCACTAAATGATATATTGCTCACTCATATATTGCTAAATGATATATTCCAGACTGAATGGGCAATTTTTAAACTGCATTAATGTAAGTGCAACTTTTATTTTAAAGAATAAACCTTTTAAACGGTAATGCGCTATGTGGAGTGTGTCTATCTTTTACATACTGCCTGCGCCCACTGATGATCGTCGGGGATTGGTGATTTAGGAGTCCCAATTGCTGTGCTGACCTGTGGGAGGAACTGCTTAATCTCTGCATTCATTGATCCTCTGTCATGGGGGGTCAATTGTAGCTGGTAAGGAGAAACTTCTGTTGTTCGGTGGTGGAAGGTCACAAATTTGGATGCAATCATTCACTTCATATGATTTTCTACACGGAGCACTGGTGCTTTATAACGGACTTTATTTAAGAAATCGACTTTATGGACTTTACAGTTTAAGTTACATCATAGTAAACTTTTTATTTGTTTCACTCATTAGTTCTTTATTGTTTGATGTGTGTTTTAATTTATTTTTAAATTTAATTTTATAGTTGTTTTTACAATTAATTACAAATTTGAACTTATTTTCATAAACTCCTCACGGAGCTTATGCCACGGGTTAGCGCGATTTTTTCTTTTTTCTTATTTCCAAAATAAAAGCTTGGATGTTTTCTCAGTGCAGGTTTCCTTTAATAAAATGTCACTTGTTCTTGTTGAATTCGTTGAATCTTTACAGTGATCTTATCATGCATTTTATAGCGTCTTTATTGATCAATGGAAAGGTCAAGGACAGCATAAATTTGAGCATGATATAAGTAGCCATTTGTTTGTAGTAAGTACCGAAGATATTTCCAGATAATGGCTCATTGCTCATTTTCTAATTAAATGAACATGCTTGCTGTACATCGACTGTGTTAGTTTGTTTTTTCTTGCAGCACGTGTCTTATAACAGTTGAACTCTATTACTATTTACTACAACAGGCATAGGGGAGCTTTTGTACATCACCAACTAAAATTGGTTTGTTACTCAAGGAAGAGTAAAACAAGGTAGGACTTTACAGGCAACACACGAAAATGGAATACAAAAAAGTTTATTGAATCGCAAAATTATTTAGCAAAGATTAAAAAAGACCATACAATGTATATAGCAGTAGGGGGTCCCTTTGAACGATGCAAGGTATTGCGAAACGCGTCGGGAGACTCCACTGCTGCCACTGAGTGTTTTGCAAAGCGCTATTTCTACAGATTGAATGTAAGTGTATCTACCTACATTTAATAAATATTATCGACTGTATTACGCTATGTGCCTTCTCCTTCTTTTTTCCACCATGGTCCCATTGTGAGCTATTCCACTATTCTATGGGGCTTGGAGATTTGGTGACATCATTTGATCCTGGATCTTGGATATATATGTGTGCAATGCCAGCTGGGACCCCATATCCATAGATATATATATATATATCAAGCCTAGCTGACCCTATAGACGTATGTCCATTGGGTCCATTCCATCTGGTAAGCCTCCCTTCTATGTGGTGGTGGTCACGTTACAGTCACTTGTTCTTTTGAAAGTCACCATTTTATCTTAGAAGCTTCAACACTATCCACTTTTTGAATGGTCATCAGAGACTTTTTCAGCACTTTTTGTATTTTGGACTTATTTGTACAGACTTCTCAAGATTCATTCACTTTGAGCACCACACTTGGGTGTTGTCAGCGGGATACGCACCTGATCAGCGAGTCCGTTGGAGCAGAGAGAGGTCACCCGTACGGATCCGACTCACGGGCCCCTGGTAGTGCAGACAGGAGGCACGGGAGTGTGGAAGGGTAAGAGGGCCTGAGATCGGTTCCAAGAGAGCGGCTCCGGATCCTGGGTTCAGGAGGGTAGCTAGCCAGGCAGGCTGCAGGCAGGCAGGTAGGCAGGCAGGTATATAGAGCAGCGTAGCGGGGCAGAAGCAGAAGGGGCGGTCAGACAGGCAGGGTTTGGCAACGTTCAGGCAATGTGGCACAGCGGGGTAGGCAGGTTCAGGGTCAAAGACAGGCCGAGGTCGGGTGCAGGCGGATAGCAAGGAAAGTCCAGTAACAAGCCGGGTGGTCAGAAGGTCGGATTTCAGGCGAACAACAGGAGCAGGATACACAGGGGACTGCAGATCAGACAGCACCGGTCTGAAGTGTTCCAGGGGTTTAAATAAGCAAACCGGCGTGCGCACGGCGCACGCGTGCACGCAATGCGCGCACATGCACCCGCACGCACCGGCGCGCACAGGCACGCGCGCCCGCGATCCAGGAAGTGTACCAGCGCAGACGGAAATATGCCAAACCACAGCGCGCATCAGCGCACGCGAATGCACACCGACGCGACCACCGACGCGCCCGGCAAGGTACGTACACTGACAGGTGTTATATTTTTTTATGCATAGCGCTAAATTTTTTTGTATATTGTTTGTTTTTTCTCTTTTCACAGGCATTGTAGCTGCTTATATGTGTTAGTAGCGCGAATATTGTTTGTATTTTATGGAAAAAATAGGTGAATGAAGAGGACAAGGGAGCAGTCAAGGGAGCAGTCAGAGTTGCAGCTTGTTCTCTATCAATCTAAAAGCATGGGAACGCTGCAGCTGATCAGACATATGCACCTAGAGAGATCTGCAATTTGGAAAGAAGTGGTATTTCATGCAGATTGTGACTTGTTTTATGCTTTGTTCAAATAGTACAAGGGATTTGAAGGATTCTTCAAGAACGCTATCTCTACTTGCCTGTTACATTGTCAGGAAAATACTTTACTAACAGCTTAAAGACAGTAACTGAACCAAAAGTGGTTACAAGAAGTAGTAGAACACAGAAGTGAAATGATAAACATTTTGCATAACTGTTCATCTATCAAAACTGCATGTAAATTCATTCTGTGCAAATGTGAAAAAATCAAATGTTCTCTTCAATTTGAATGTGTGAATGTAAAAAATATAGCATTATAGTCACTAGATGGCAATGAAGAGCATACCTTTTTTTTCGATGATAGCGTCATCTAAAGACCATACCGCAATATGGCCCTTAAAAGAGAAGTAAAGTGTAATGTTTGTGCTGGAACACTGTGTGACCCTTCAACTTTTTCTCCTGATGCATGCTGGGAAGGGGCTGTACCAGGAAGTAGTGAGAGTGGTGTGTGAGACTGGAAGCAGCAGCAGCATGATGGACAGAAGGGATTACATCTGGTAATGACAGAATCCTGTTGTATTAGGACTCCATGTAACAAGTCATCATGTTCTGAGTGAGTAATAAACCCTTCCATGGTTAAGAAGTTCATCTGGCCTGTGTGTAACTTGCTGAGCAGATACTTTAGCATTGCTAGCAACACTCTGAGAGACCCCGTGTCTAAGGGACATAACAGTGGCGATGAGGATTGTGGATTTTAGCACACATGGCCTTCATAGGGTTTATTCAACCATTTGATCCTGCTGCTGAATCATGGAGCTCCTGGGTGGAGAGGCTGGAGCAGTATATGGAAGCAAATAGTGTGGCTGCAGAAAAGAAAGTTGCAGTTTTCCTCACAATATTGGGTCAAGCTGCATATGGCACTCTCAGAGACCTAATTTCTCCAGACAAGCCGGCCTCTAAGCCCCTGCCTGAGTTAATTCAGAAGCTACATGAGCACTACAACCCAAAGCCATTAGAGATTGCAGAGCGGTTTAAATTCTACAGTAGAAGGCAGCATGCTGGGGAGGACATAAAGACTTATATCATTGCTTTACGTAAACTAGCTGCCACTTGTCAGTTTGGAGACTACCTGCAGATGGCTCTCCGTGACATGTTTACTCACAGAACCCGACTTGACTCTGACGAAAGCCACTGACCTTGCTACGGTCATGGAGTTGGCTACACGGGACGCCACCCTACTGAAGGCACCACCTGAAACTCCTGCAAGCCAGGGAGAGGAAATATTCCACTCTGCTATCACCCGACACCCAAGACGGCCGTCCCCAAATCTTCCTAAACCTCGCCACCCTAATTCTTCTGTCTCTAGGACACCAACTTGCTACCATTGTGGTAACACTACTCACAGTGCACCTGCTTGCAAGTTCAAGGATGTCATTTGTTTTCTTTGTGGAAAGACTGGCCATATTGGGCGTGTTTGCCGCAGCTCATGCTCCCCGAACACTACCACAAAAGTTAAACGTAAACAGACATTTCATATGGATACTGACAATCACGGCTCCAGCTCTGATGAGGAAACCTGTGTCCAGCATGTTGGACTGTTTCGGGTAGCTGGGAGTACTCCTGCGATTAAAGTGGATGTCACACTCAATGGTTGTCCTGTCTCCATGGATGTTGATACAGGGGCGGCAGTGTCTGTCATTTCATGGACTGATTTAAAGGCATCGGGTCTGTCCCTACCGCTCCAACCTACAAATTTCACACTACAAACCTACAGCAAGGAACTACTACAGCCCTTGGGTTATGTGAAACCCCTTGTTACATTAGGCAACCGCAGTCAAACTCTACGCCTTTATGTTGTCAATAAAGGAGGTCCTCCACTGTACGGTAGGGACTGGATCAAAGCTCTGGGCATGCCTCCTCTGGCCATTGCCCAATGTACATTGCTTTCTGAGGTAGACCATTGGGTGGAATCCCTGAAGTCACGCTTTAAGGGGGTTTTTGAGGACTCTTTGGGCACAGTAAAAGGAAAAATGGCCCACCTCCTCTTGAAGCCGGGTGCTACACCTTGTTTTTGTAAGGCAAGATCAGTACCTTTTGCCTTGAGAAAGAAAGTGGAAGCAGAGCTGGACCACCTATTGGCTGAAAAGATCATAACTAAAGTTGATAGAAGTGAATGGGCATTGCCAATTGTGCCTGTCAAGAAAAAGAATGGAGACATTAGAATTTGTGGAGATTTCAGGGTTGCCCTGAACAACCAACTTCTTGTGGATCAATACCCATTGCCTCGACTTGAAGATCTATTTAGCTCATTGGCTGGGGGGAAAAAGTTTACAAAAATAGACTTAAAGCAAGCTTACCTGCAACTGCAAGTACACCCAGATTCACGCCATCTGTTGACCATTAACACTCATAAAGGATTATTCCAATATAACCGCATGGTTTTTGGCATAGCCCCAGCTCCAGCCATCTGGCAGCGAATCATGGATGAGGTCCTGGCAGGCATACCTTTCACTCAATGTCTACTAGAGGACATGCTCATCACTGTTCCCACTGATGAAGAACACAGAAAGAATGTTGAAGCTGTGCTAGAGAGACTCCAAAGGTATGGTTTACGTGTCAATCTTTCAAAATGCGAATTTCTAAAGTCTCGACTGGAATTTTGTGCCCACACTGTGGACAGACATGGGTTACACACTACTGAAGAAAAGGTTAAAGCCCTTACCCATGCCCCTACTCCCCAGAATGTCACACAGCTCAGGTCCTACCTTGGCCTCCTAAATTACTACCACCGTTTCTTGCCGAACCTAGCACACCAGCTTTACCCATTACATCGCTTACTGGATGCAAGAGCTAAATGGATATGGACAGCCAAATGTGAAGAAGCTTTTCGGCTTTCTAAAGAACTCATTCTGTCTTCTCGAGTTCTGGTCCACTATGATTTAAAGAAACACGTCACCTTGGCTTGTGACGCCTCACCTTATGGACTGGGTGCTGTGCTTTCCCATGTCATGCCAGATGGCACAGAGCGCCCCATTTCTTTTGCCTCCAGGTCTTTAACCTCAGCAGAGCAAAACTACTCCCAGATAGACAAGGAAGCTTTGGCCATTGTATGGGCCACAAAAAAATTTCATACATACATCTATGGTCGGGAGTTTACACTTATCACTGACCACAAACCTCTGTTGTCAATACTGAACCCTCAGAAAGGAATTTCTACAACAACCGCATCTCGCTTACAAAGGTACGCTTTATTCTTGGGAGCTTATACTTATTCTATCAGATACCACTCCCATGATGCCCATGGCAATGCAGATGCGTTTTCCAGATTGCCAATTGGAGACCACTCACCAAGAGACGTACGCATAGTGGAAATACACAGGCCGAAATCCTGCATGTCCACCTCCTTAATTGCCAGACATACAGTCACAGATCCCGTCCTGTCTCAGATATTCTCATATGTTCAGGCTGGATGGCCAGAGAAAGTCCCAGGTGAATTTCGTCCGTACTTTGCCAGAAAATGTGAGCTTGTGACTAATGCTGGTTGCCTACAGTGGGGCAACAGAGTGATTATACCTCAGTATTTGCAACCAACCATGCTAAGGATACTGCATGAGGGCCATCCTGGTGTGGTGCGCATGAAGCAGCGAGCCCGGAGCTATGTTTGGTGGCCCCAAATGGACACAGCAATTGAAGATTATGTGGCTCAATGTCCTGGGTGCTGTCAAGCTCAGCGACCCCAAAAGAAAGGAACCCTGCTACCTTGGCCATGGCCGACAGAACCGTGGTCAAGACTCCATCTTGATTTTGCTGGCCCAATCCAGGGTAAAATGTATTTGATCGTGGTAGATGCACATTCAAAATGGCCGGAGGTTTTTCAAATGCCTTCTGTTACCTCAGCTGCTACCATTCTAGTCTTAAGGAAGCTCTTTGCTCAATATGGCTTGCCAACAGCCATAGTCTCGGACAATGGGACTCAATTTACATCGCATGAGTTTCAATCCTTCCTCAGTGGCTTGGGCATCCAACACTACAAAACAGCTCCTTATCATCCAGCCTCAAATGGGCTGGCAGAACGGTTTGTGCAGACGTTTAAGAAGCACTTACTGTCCACTCTGGACCAGGTCGGACTGTCAGAGGAGAAGCTTCTGGAGTTCTTGACCATGTACCGAAACACAAAACACGCTACTACTGGGCTGTCCCCAGCTTTTCTTATGTTTGGCAGGCATCTCCGCACCAAACTGGATTTAGTTTGTCCACAGGAACAGTCACCGACACCTTCTCCGCCAGGCCATCCTGGATTCTGTGCTGGTGATCTTGTATGGTTTCGGAATTACAGAGTTTTGCCTCATTGGCTTCCTGGCATTATTGATGGACCTCTTGGACAACGAATGTACCTTGTTCGCCTGGAGAATGGCGTTTGTGTTCGAAGACACCTTTCGCAATTGAGAAAGCGCATTTGCCTGCCAGTAGAAACAAACCCGACCTCTCTTTCTACCCAACCACCAGAGTCTACTCAGGGCTCTACTGGTGACATATGGCATGGTGTCTGGCATGATCCTACAAGTTTACAACCAACTCTGGAAGCGGTTGGTGACCGTATTCCTGAGGAGCCCGGACATGTGCCTGGAGTTGCAGAGACTGATTTGTCTGTTGGACACCCACTGACACCTCCAGAACCTTTGACAGCCTCTACCCCTCCTGGTGCTATGCCACTTCGTAAGTCTGCCCGCCAAAGACATCAAACTCCTCGTTGGCAAAGCACTGAAATCTTACGGGACACTTTGGAGGTCAGGAAACAGAGACAAAGGGCTCGTAACGTGATGCAGGAGCCACAGAACTGAGTTGGAGATACTACTTGCTGAACTGATCCTGCTTGCCTTGTTATTTTATGTGTTGAGTATTTTGTTCTATTGTTATATTTATTTAATTAATTTTTTTCCTATTGTTTTTTTTTTGTTTGTTTTTATGGGAAAAAGAGGAGATGTAATGTTTGTGCTGGAACACTGTGTGACCCTTCACCCTTTTCTCCTGATGCATGCTGGGAAGGGGCTGTACCAGGAAGTAGTGAGAGTGGTGTGTGAGACTGGAAGCAGCAGCAGCATGATGGACAGAAGGGATTACATCTGGTAATGACAGAATCCTGTTGTATTAGGACTCCATGTAACAAGTCATCATGTTCTGAGTGAGTAATAAACCCTTCCATGGTTAAGAATAGACTTGTGCACAACGGAAAAATTTGTTTAGTTTCGGTTCGTTTTTTGTGCACAACGGAAAAATTCATTTAGTTTCAGTTTGTTTCTTTTCGGTCCTGTTGATTCGTAATCATTCGTAATTTTGCTAGACGGGATTTTTCGTGTTCGGACTAATTCGTATTTTCGCAAGCGTCATTTTTCGTTGAATTTTTAGTTGATTTATAATTCGTACTTTCGGTAGGGTACGTTGTTTTTCTTTGATTCTGGACAACACTCCTACTTTCGTAACTTTTTTTGGGTTCGTTGATTCGGAATTTTCCGTGTCACTCTCACAACGACGCTGCCTATTATGCCTAATGTGCTTCGAATGGATTTGTACTTTTCTAATTACATTGTGGTTATTTGTAACGATTCGAAATCTCGTATTTTACTTTCGTTTTTTAAATGCGGCTATAGCCTCCGCCCCTGTACACCATTTTGAGAGGGTTCAGCACGGTGAGGGAGAAGCAGAGAGCAGAGCAGAGTGTTATTGTGCTTCGAATGGATTCAAAATCTCGTATTTTACTTTCGTTTTTTCATGCGGCTATAGCCTCCGCCCCTGTACACCATTTTGAGAGGGAGTTCAGCATGGTGAGGGAGAAGCAGAGAGCAGAGTGAGTGTTATTGTGCTTCGAATGGATTCGTACATTCGTAACTTTTTTCATAACGAATTATGCCGAAGACATTCGGGCATTCGCTATTTTGCGGTATAATTTATTTCGGATTCGGTTTTATTCATAATTGCTTTGTTCGGAAATTCGAATGCTTCCGAATGTCCGAAAGTTGCTAAATTCGGACGAATTTCGATTCGTTATGAAACGAATTGCACAAGCCTAGTTAAGAAGTTCATCTGGCCTGTGTGTAACTTGCTGAGCAGATACTTTAGCATTGCTAGCAACACTCTGAGAGACCCCGTGTCTAAGGGACATAACATAAAGGAATCATTTTTTTTAGATTCATACTTACCCAGGTGGATGCAGCATTGGTCCGTTGCTGCATCTGTTCCCCTGGCAACTCTACACTGAAAACTTAGCGATCGAATACATTACCGATCGCTCCGTTTTCAGAGCTCTGCGAGCAGAGAGCTGCAGACTGTCAGTCACAGTTCTCTGCTCATCTCCCTCCTCTCTCACTGGAGTGCTGGGTTGTGGAGGGGGCGGGGTGGGTCATCTCAACCTCTCAGCGACTCGCTGAGAGGCTGAGATGGGTGTCAGTTCAGGCACCTGGCGGATCCAGACATCCATTGTCGGGAGGATGCGGTGCCTGGACTGACATTGGTGACGTCAGCAGAGAGTGGAATGAAGTTCGCTCTCTGCTGAAAACAGGTCACAGGAGTGCAAAACGAATTGCACTCCTGTGATCCATAGTAGAAGTCTAGCCAAACGAGCTTTGGCTGGACCTCTCCTTTAAATGGTGCTGAATGTCATTTATAAATAGATGATTTTTTCTTCAGAGCTCTCTTACCATGCCTTGTTTAGTGCAATATATTCTTGTAACTTCAGCCATCTTGGTAGAAAAGCCCAATTCGCTTCAGACCAACCGGCATGTTCACTGTTGATCTTATGATGTGATGACTGTGGAGAATGATCAAGAAGCAGCAGAACAGTTGGAATAAGCACACATCTACAGAATTGATTTTGTAGGAGCTGGGAGCACTGCAGGTGCTCATGTAGAGCTTCATGCTCAGCAGGTCCTTTAGAACAATGAGCAACACAGTTGCAACATCACCAGATTTCACTGCAGTGCTCATTAACTCCAAATCATGTAAGAATTGCAATCATCAGTAGAAGGAATGGGTGGGATATGTGATGCGTGTGTCACCGGCGCAAAAACCTTTAAAAACAATGGGTCTGCTGCAGTTCAGTATTCCCCACCAGTGTTGTGGGGTAATTAGTGTTTTAAGAAAATAAAATGTAACTGCACCAACCCTATGGTAATAATAATCATGTAATTACCACTGCTTTTTGCTATATATGTGCTATATATGTGCAATATTGCTTATAAAAAAAATGAATAAAGTGCTATCTTGTGCATGATTAAATGAGCAAGAGTGGAAATAACATTTAAAACAAGTGAAATCCCTTATATATAAATCCACATATACTTTAAAATGTAAACATCAAAACATAAAAATGATAAATATATACATAGTCCCAGTGTTTCTCTTCAGAGATGATCAACTTTATCCTATGTTCTCAAATCCACATCCTTGACTAAAAACGACTTTTATCCACCAATTCATGAAGACACCACCACCTTCTGAAATGGGCACTCACCAGAAACTAGATATATAAACACCTTTGATTTATCTCAGGATTAACCACTCCACAAATAAGGATCAATCTGCAGTATTTCCAACCGATATGCCAATATTCACTTCATATACCTCCGTGTTGGTTAATCTTAGGATCTCCTAAAAAGCAAATAGCCATCATTTTGCAATATGTTTATGCTTTATTTAATATAAAAAATCCTCACTCACAAGTTACTGTGCCTAGTTTAATTTCTAGCATGCCTTAGTTGGCTGAGTTCTGGCCAAGTTGACTGGCTGGGCTAAGCTTTTGCCTGGCTGGCTGGTTTGGCTGAGCTGGGTTTGGACTGTAAGAGCACCATAAATTTGGGTTAAAACAATGCAAGGGTTAGACGTAACACAGAAGTTCAGAGGATAGAAGTATGTAATGAACAGTGCAGCAGCCAGGAGTAGGTCAATAGTTTGTAATGCAAGATTCAAGGCTCAATAATTTATAATGCAAGGTTCAAAGGTCAGTAGTTCATAACTAAGGGTTCAGAGGTCAGTAGTTCTTAATTCATGGTTCTGAGCACAGTAGTTTGTATTGCAGAGTTTAGAGGTCAGTAGTTCATAATGCAGAGTTCAGTGGTCAGTAGTTTGCAATACAGAGTCCAATAATCAGAAATTTGTAATGCAGAGTTCAGAGGTAAGTAGTCTGTAATGCAGATTTCAGAGGGCAGTATCTGGCAATGCAAACTTCAGAGATCAGTAGTTTGCAAAATGCAGAATTCAGTGGTCAGTAGTTTGTATTGCAGGGTTCAGAGGTCAATAGTTTGTAATGCAGGGTTCAGAGGTCAGTAGTTTACAATACAGAGTTACTGGAAAGTGCAGGGTCAGGAGTAAGTATCACAGAGGTCAGTATGTGAATCAGAGAACAGAGGTTAGGAGAAAGTAATAATACAAGTTACAAACAAAAATACTTCTTCTACTAAGTAATACAGAGTGTACACACGTCCCCTTTGCTCATCCGCCAGTATCCCCCCCATACCAACATTTACACTATGCCAGAGTGTTAACAGATGCAGTGAACTAGTCTGCCACTAAGTGGATTTGTCCCAAACGGTGTGGTAAAGATAACTATGTAATTGGGTGTTAGGTCTTTTATTAGCGATAAAGTGGGTGAAGTTAGAATAAATGCCAGGATGGGAGGAGCCTTGTGAGTTGGGGCTTGGGGACCAAACACTCAGATGAGGTCGTTCAAAACCCAGAAGGACCAACTGTAGTTGCCCTGACACTTTTGCGTGGATTAAGAGGCTGATAGGAGTACTAGTACTAGAGTGTAGCATTTGGGAGCATGCCCAGCTGGGCAGTGCTATGGGAAGGGACATAGAGTGAGAGCAGTGGCGGTGTCACATACCTGGTGGTGGTGAGCCCGATATAGCAGAGGGAGGCCTCCCTTACGGTTCCTACTCGCGGCCCCTGGTAAAGTAACAGAAGGCACAGGAGTGAGGAGTGGTACGAGTGCCTGCCAGGATCAACAGGGGTAGTCTGGACGTTCAGGAACTCCTCAGGACCTGGGAAACAGGAGCTGAGGCAGCTGACAGGTTTGGCAGACAGGAACTGGATCACTGGACCGGAACCAGGAACAAACAGGCACAGTTCAGCAGACTGGAACAGCTTGGACTGGAACCAGGACCAACAGGAAGCGTTCAGCAGACTGGAGCAGACTGGACTGGAACCAGGAACAGACATGAAGTGTTCAGCAGACTGGAGCAGACTGGACTGGAACCAGGAACAGATAGGAAGCGTTCAGCAGACTGGAGCAGACTGGACTGGAACCAGGAACAGACAGGATGGTCAGACAGGCCGGGTCGGTTATCAGGCGGTCGGTAAGGTACAGAGGTGCAGGCAGAAGAATAGTCAGACAGGCCGGGTTGATTATCAGGCGGTCGGTAAGGTACAGAGGTGCAGGCAGAAGAATAGTAAAACAGGCCAAGGATCAGGTGCAGGCGGATAGCTGGAATAGTCACAGGTAAGCCGGGGTCTTTCACAGGTAAAGTCACAGATCAGGTTTCAGGTACACAAACGCTGTAGAGCAGACAGCGGGGACTGTATGTGACAGGCAGGCTTAAATAGCGGTTGCAGCCACGAACAGGAACTGGAGAGTCTGAGGCGCCTGTTTCTGGCAGGATCTTCATGACAGGCGGCTGGTTCTCAAACTTTTTGGAGGGGCGCAAACAAACTGTAAACCCCCCCCCATAAATTGCATCACTGTGCCCATAAAACGCAGCTACTGTGCCCATCAATTACCGCCACTGTGCCATCAAACACAGCCACTGTTGCCATCAATTGCAGCCACTGTGCCCATCAAACGCAGCCACTGTGCCATCAAACGCAGCCACTGTGCCCATCAAACACAGCCACTGTGCCATTAATTGCCGCCACTGTGCCATCAAATGCAGCCACTGTGCCCATCAAACACAGCCACTGTACCCATAAATTGCACAGACTGTGTCATCAAACGCAGCTACTGTGCCCATCAATTGCTGCCAGTGTGCCCATCAATTGCTTCCAGTGTGCCCATCAATTGCCGCCAGTGTGCCCATCCATTTCTGCCAGTGTGCTTACCAATTGTCGCTACTGTGCCCATCAATTGCTTTCAGTGTGCCCATCAATTGCTGCCAGTGTGCCCATCAATTGCCACTACTGTGCCCATCATCTGCCGCTACTGTGCCCATCAACTGATGCCAGTGTGCCCATCAACTGCTGCCAGTGTGCCCATCAACTTCTGCCAGTGTGCTCATCAATTGCCGCTACTGAGCCCATCAAATGCTGCCAGTGTGCATCCCCCGCCCACCTGGCACTTACCTTGTCTCGGTGGGGCAGCGGGTCACGGCGATGTCCTCCATGCTCCTCAATGTCTTCTCCCGTCCTCTCTTACCGTCCTCTGCTATGATTGGACGCCTGATAGGCGGCGTCCAATCACAGCGCCTGTCGTTTCAGCCAATCAGGTGACAGGTAACAGACCCGGTGACCTGATTGGCTGAGAAGCGGTTCAGTGTTAGGAAAGCGAATATTCATTCGCTTTCCTAACACAACGCTGAGTGAACAGCGAGCGCCCAGCATGGCGCCCGCTGTTCACCTTTTTGAACGCCTATTAGAGCCTATGGCTCTAATCAGGTGCTTCCAAAAAATACCCCGCCGCTGTAATTCAGGTGCCCGACACCCGAAAAGGGGTCGGGCACCTGAATAGGGGGTGGCATCAGCGACCATAGATAGATTCATGCAATGTATGAATCTATCTATGGTGATAGAGAGGTGGCAGGAGAAAGGGGACGGCGCCCATGCACCCCTTATGGATGCACCGCCACTGAGTGAGAGACTGTCATACTAAAGAAAAGCACTTTGCCAGACTTGGTGACAGAAGAAAAATAATGCAGATATAAAGTCCTAATTCTGTGGCGCTTCCAAGGAGTGAGGCAGTAACAAGAGAAGATGGTTTATAAGTTATGTGCTGGAGCTCTGCACCCAAATGACTGCTACAGAATGTCTATTACTGTGTATAATGTTCTGCTCCAAATAGTTCCGTCGGTATGTCAATGTAATGTTATATGTCACATCTTGCGAAGTTCCAGTAAAATGCAGAAAATTCCTTTATTCTTTTATATTAAGGCCTAAGGCCAGGGATGTGGATAGTGGTTTTATCAGCAAATCTTCACGTTTAAGTACAGGTTATAGAGAATGAATAAAAAAAAATCTGATAAAAATGAAAAAGTGTAGTTTTTAAAAAGCTGTATCGCTTAGACAATAATCAAGTTTATTTGATATCTTTAATTAGAAATGCTTACTTTGAATGAATACCTTCCAGTTCCCAAAAAGGCACAGCATTCTTATTATTGATTCATATATATTTTAGCCCTGCGGCGATACACACAAGTATTGCTTACAATTTTCTTGTCAAATACCATTTTGGAATGTCACACACTGACAATAATTCTTTTTAGTTCTGCATATTTTCATTACTAACTTTTCTTTACGTATGTCAGCACTAACACTTGTCATTTGTAGAACATTTCTTGAATACTTTTACTGAAATATGAGAATATTAACTTCCTTTCTAGATTTCATGGTGAAGTTAAAATCTTAATTTTTCTATTGTAAGTAGGCAGGTGTGTCAGCCAGTCTAGCTTTGTGTTTGAGGCACTAAAAACTGACAGCCTGCCCTTAGGGAGAGCTTGCAAAAAACATATATTTAGCAAAAGAGACCCCTGTGAAAATGCATTTTTTTTTTTACGTAAAGTTTTAAATTTCAGAAAGGTGAATAGTATTTCCCACATGTACTATACCTATAACAAATTGTATTAGTTAGATGTTGATTTTTAGAAGTTATATGCTACACCTTCAAAGTGACAGATTGGTCACTGATTATGTTGAAGAGCAAACGTATCACTGGGACATTAAATATGCCTCAAACCGTAACCACAAGGTTATTGTTAGGAACCATGAATCAGACTGAGACAGAAAATGCAGTAAACATCACACCATTTAATGTAATGGTAAAAATTGTACAGATCAGTAAACATAGTCAAAACCTAGCCAGGGATCGGAAGCCAATGCGGGTAATCAGACAAGCCGGTGTGGGCAATCAGACAAGCCAGTAAACAGGAAACCAGAGATCAGCATAGTCGGAGGCAGAAGAAAAGGATCAGGAACCAGAAGGGACGTCAGCCAGGCAAAGTTTTTCACAGGGACACAGCAGATGTAAATGTAAAGTTATGCACTTGGGAGCTAAGAATATGCATGCATCATACATACTAGGGGGAGAACAACTGGGGGAATCAATGGTGGAGAAGGATCTGGGGGTTCTGGTAGATCATAAGCGAGCAAAGTCCTTTCATGTATTAAGAGAGGTATGGATTCCAGAGAGAGAGAGAGAGATATAATTTTGCCCCTGTACAACTCATTAGTAAGACCTTATCTGGAGTATGCAGTTCAGTTTTGGGCACCAGTTCTCAAAAAGGATATCGGGGGAACTGGAGAAAGTGCAGAGAAGGGCAACCAAACTGATAAGAGGCATGGAGGGAAAGGGGAAAGATTAGAGGAACTGAATCTATTCCCTCTTGAGAAGAGGAGCTTAAGGGGGGATATGATCAACATGTACAAATACATAAGTGGTCCATATCGTGAATTTGGTGTTGAATTATTCACTTTAAGGTCATCACAGGGGACTAGGGGGCACTCTTTACATCTAGAGGAAAAAAGATTTAATCTCCAAATACGGAAAGGATTCTTCACAGTAAGAGCTATGAAAATGTGGAATCGACTCCCTCCAGAGGTGGTTCTGGCAAGCTCAGTCGATTGCTTTAAAAAAGGCCTTGATTCTTTCCTAAATGTACACAATATAACTGGGTACTAACATTTATAGGTGTCAGGAACCATGAATCAGAAGACAGAAGTACAGTTAAATCAGACTTGTTTAATAATAATAATAAAAAGGTAAACAGAGTAAGGGTAGTCAAAACATAGCCAGAGTTCAGTAACCAGATTGGGTAGTCGGCCAAGCCAATGTCAGAGAGCCGGAGATAAATGTACTGGAACAGCAAGCAGGATCAGTAGCCAGAAGGAATGTCAGCCAAGCAAGTCTTCAACAGGAGGGCAGGAGAAAGTCTCTGAGATGTTGACAAAGGTGAAGGCAGAGATGAAGTGAGCTGGAAGGCTTTAAGTAGGCAGAACTGACGAGCAGATCATCAACAGGTGAGTCACTGTGGAGAGAAAAGAGCTGGCAATTAGCCGAAAGCTGAGTGGCCAGCTCAGAGAAGGAAGGGCTTAGCCCAGCCCTGGCAATAGGTAAAGTTGATCCAGGGAAAATCCAATTGCCTCTCGGGGGATCAGGAAGGAATTTTTTCCCCTGCTGTAGCAAATTGGAGCATGCTTTGCTGTTTTTTTTTGCCTTCCTATGGATCAACTTTGGGTGAACGTATATGGGACTGTATTTTTATTCTTTTTGGTTGAACTTGATGGACTTGTGTCTTTTTCAACCTGACTAAATATGTATCTATATAGTAGATAGATAGTTAGGATAAGGCTACTGTTATTGTATTTCTATGGCAAAATGTAAAAAGTGTAGGAATACTGCGCTGTCTGCAAAAACTGAATGTGATAACTCAATATCTGTGCTGCAACTAAAAAATGTGAGACACACACAAATAACAATATTATTGTATTTCTCCCTCGTTATTTGGGTGGTACGCCACACGTAAAACTGTAAATATTGTCTTCTATTTATCTGCCCTTGTGTGAACTGCCACTTACCTGTGTATATATGCAATGTATACCTATTTCATGTGGTACGCTACATGTATTCTTATTTGTTTTTCCTTTCCTATTACCCCACCTATATCAGTTTTTGCCAGGACATTCACTGCAAACTCTGAGATGTAGTTTCCTAGGCAGGGGGAGGATGTAGCATCCTGGTGTTTATGCAGGGTTGCTAACCAATTTAGTTTGCCAGGTAGTAATTGTTAGGAGATCCACAGATTTCCCCCTAATTCTGGAATTGCTGCACTTTTCTCTTCTGTCACTTGGTGGCATTGTAGCTGGTGACATTAGATAGACAAGGGCATAGCAAGGACAGATTATGAATGGATGGGGTGTCTCAGCCAATGGGCAGGGGTTTGTATAAGCCCCTTGGCCTGCTGGTAGAGCCTATTTATTTGGGTGGAGTCAGGTGATCAGGGTTCTGTGCCACCTGGACGGCTGTCTGGGTGGACATATGTTATGTTGCCCTGGGCTGTTAAGCCAGAAGCCTGAGGCCTATCCCAGGGACACTTGGCTGCTAGGCTGCTGGAGGCCTGTCAAGGAGCAGGAAAAGCAGCGTAGGGTTGGGATTGCAGGATTAGAGTCCAACTAAGTTGATAAGCTGGACAGAGAACCAGTTGTGGTCAGAGGTAGAGGGGAAGCTGTTGGCACTAAAGGACCATCCACCTTGTTACCGGAGACTACTGTGAGTAAGCTGAAGCAAGTACCTGAGCAGTCTTCTCACCAGCCAGGGACAGTGAAGAAGTGGAAAAGGATCAGCCAAGCCAGGGACCCAGCAGGATAGCAGGGGTGACGCTTGAGGAGTATACAGCGGGATAGCTGTGGAAGAGCTCAGGGGATCCAGTGACGACTGGGATCTGGAAGTCTAGTGAGAGACTGGGAGCTCAGTGAGTGAAGATCTACAGTGGGATATTGTGAGATAAGTAAAGGACTGTTCTGTGTGCCCACCAGTGCTGCATATCAGTGCCACCTATCAGTGCCCATCAGTGTGGTGTATTAGTGCCTCCTCATCAGTGCCACCTAATCAGTGCCCATAAGTGCCACCTTATCAGTGCTCATCAGTGCCCATCAGTGTGGCATATTAGTGCCTCCTCATCAGCGCCACCTTATCAGTGCCCATCAGTGCAGCCAATCATTGCCCATCAATGCACATCAGCGAAGGAGAAAAAATTACTGACAGAAAATAAGAAAAACGTTTTTCTTTTTTTTTTACATTTCGGTCTTTTTTTTGTTTTAGTAAAAAATTTAAAACCCAGAAGTGATTAAATACCACCAAAAGAAAGCTCTATTTTTGTGAAGAAAAAGATAAACAAATTAATTTGGGTACAGTGTTGCAAGACCATGCAATTGTCATTCAAAGCGCGGCAGCGTTGAAAGCTAAAAATCGGCCTGAGCAGGAAGGGGGTGAAAGTGCCCGGTATTGAGATGGTTAAAGTAGAAAAACAAAATGTGCCAGTGAGGATAATCTTGTTCTCTGTATTGATTGATTACTATTTTACCAATAAACTTATGTAACTAATAGGATAGCTTTCAAATACTGGGGTTAGCTAACAAATAAACACCCTCCCAGTAAAAAAATCTATCTCTAAAAGCTGAGTGGTGAAATTCTGATGGTCTAATCTTGCAACTTGTTATGTCCAGTATAAGCAACAACATTCCAGTCTAAGGATAGGAATGCTAGATCAAATGCAATTCGACATCTGCAAAGGTATCCCCAAATAACCTCTAATAACCAATACAATTGTTATAAATGTTCACATATGTCTGCATCTATATTTCAAATAATGTCATAACTATTGAATATATTCTCTTTTGGATATATTTGTATCATAGATTTGCCAAGACTATAGTTATTTTGATTTGACTATAACATGTTGGAATATTTTACAAACTGTACTGAGTACCAGGGTTGTTAAAATCACAAAAAAAGCAGAAAAAAAAGTTGAAGAAATCTGTATGTGTTGTCATTCAAAAGCCCGAGGCCAACTGAGTTATCTGAGTTTCCCCAGAAAATCTTTCTTTCCATGAACTCACAGCATGGAAAATGCAGGAGGAATCTTTCCATTTCTCAATATAGAGCTCAGTGAGCATTTGAGGAATGGAGAAAGGAAAGCTCTTTCATGAAAATGGTTGCCACATTTTATGTGTTTATAGTCAGCAAAACAATAACTAGACTCAGTTATCAAAAAAGACATATGGGCTGATTCTCATCTAGGATCTGAGAATCTTCACACACTACGTTGTGTGAATATTCACTTCAGTTCATTCATCCCATCATGATAGATAAAATAAGTGTAGCACCCTCTAGTGTGCTACTCAGGGCCGCTGATAGGGGGGGACCACCAGCCCTCCTGTATAGGGCCCGGGCACACAGGGGGGCCCGGACAGCAGGAGGATTGGTGGAGCAGAGAATAAAGAATGACAGCGTCTCTCACCCAGCAACTCAAAGCCAGTTTCTCTCCATCTCGCTCCCGCCGACTTTCAGCTGCTAGGTGAGAGGCTAGGTGAGAGACACAGGGCTGGATTTAGGGGATGCCGGGGTGGGATTTATGCCCCCCCCCTGGCCGGCTGCAGCTGAGCAACTGCCCCCGCCCCCTCCCCGTCCGCACTCACAGCTGGGATGAGGAGACGGCAGCTTGGAGCCTGGAGCGGTGAGAGAAGAAGTGCCAGTGGGAGGTGTGCTGTGTTTTGTTCTCCCCTCCTGTCAGAAGAGCGCTGGTCTTTACAGTACATGAGACCGGATCGCTCTTACTGTAGATCGCATGGCACTTTACACACACCGCCCCTTATCCACATTTGTTGCTGCCGGGAGGTGAGCACTGAGCAGCCTTTGGAGGAGATGGGGGCGCTGTGTGTACAGTGCAATGCAATCTACAGTAAGAGCGATCCGGTCTCATGTACTATAAAGATCAGCACTCTTCTGACAGGAGGGGAGAACAAAACACAGCACACCTCTTCCTGGCTGTGTTGGCATTGGAAAATGTAATGGGGATTTGGGGAGGGCGATATGGGGGATATGTGCTGGGAGAAGAGATTGGGGGGGCAGGGGGTAATTTAGAGGGGTTTGTGCTAGGAGGTAGGATTTTTGTTTGGAAATTTGTGCAAGGGGGGCCCCGTCAGGTAGGCTGTACGGGGCCCCGTGATTTCTATAAGCGGCCCTGGTGCTACTAGTGGCAGTGCAGGTAAAACATGGTTTGGCTCAGGGCTAAGCCTGAGCCATGGAATCTGGGTCAGGGTTCATTGGATGACTCATCCAGGCAGCTTTTTGGTGCCCCCCCCCTGGTTCTAGAATATGGAAGAAGGAAATGCTATTTGACTGGCTGTGCAGCAGTGGGAAACCCTGACATTTGCAACTCCTATGGGGTTAATGCTATTCAAGTTGAAGTTATTTGAAATGAATATGCACACACTTGCTGTTTAGTTTATTTAATACATTAGCATCATTATGTACTGTCCACTTTAGGACTGATTCAAGCATCCTTTGCAATGATTGGTTCAGAACAATATCACTAAGCTCTGAAAGGCACAAACACATCAGAGGGGGTAGATATGCAAGGCTGGATTTTTATTATTGAATAAATCAGAAGCCTATCCTGCTAAGAAGCCTATCCTGCTTAAGAAGCCTATCCTGCTTCTAACTAACTTGTACTTTCTCCATCAGCTCATCCCCCACAGCTATTACCTTTTGTATCAATTGACCCTCCCTCTTTAGATTGTAAGCTCTAATGAGCAGGGCCCTCTGATTCCTCTTGTACCAAATTGTAATGTAACTGTAATGTCTGCCTTTATTTTGTAAAGCGCTGCGCAAACTGTTGGCGCTATATAAACCCTGTATAATAATGTATAATAGGTGTAAGGAAATGAAGTGCAACTTCATCTCTGGTATTAAATCTTGATTGCGTATGAATTAAGAGTGATTCCAAATGGCAGAGGTGCTTGTTACTACGGTACAAACATCGGTTTCCCAAGTCACTGGAAAATTTCCAATGGGCACTAAAATGATAAGTGGTTATATGTGTATGTTCTGCTACACAGTGCCAACTAAGATGCGGATGTAAAAGATATTTGAAGTTTAAGCATGAGCCAAGATCTTACTATGTATTGTTCTCCTTAATACATTCGCCCATCTTTTATTGCGTATATGGCCAGTGGCCACCCTTAAGCCCCAAACACACGGTTAGACTTTTTGACAACAAACTTCTAAATTCCCAAGTTTTCAAAAAAATACGACTGTGTGTACGCCCCAATCTGACAAACTTTTTTGGTTTTCATCGGACGAAAGTTCGCTCTGAAACAGACAAAAGTCCTACGGTGCAAAGTCCTGCCATGTGTACAGAAATCCATCGGAAATTTAGTCCGAAGTACAAATACGCATGCTCAGAATCAATGTTAATATCAACCAACAATAGCAGAAGTTGACCAAAGGGTGGCGGTAAAGAGCAGAAAAACCACATAGTACGTCAATTACGTCACTACGTTCATGTTTGTTGGTTGAAAAAGACCTGCCGTGTGTATGCTATACAAGTTCATGGCCAACGCCCTTTGGACAAAAATCCACGGAAAAGTTTGTGTGAAGTCCGACCGTGTGTATGAGGCTTAAAGGGGTTGTAAAGGTTCGTTTTTTATTTTCTAAATAGGTTCCTTTAAGCTAGTGCATTGTTGGTTCACTTACCTTTTCCTTAGATTTCATTTTTAAATATTTTTTTTCTTTATTTTCTTTGTCTGAATTTCTCACTTCCTGTTCCTCCTCAGTAAGCTGTTCAGTAAGCTGTTCAGGCTGACTCAACACCACTCGGATGATGGTGTGAAGTTTAGTGAGGAGAAACAGGAAGTGAGAAATTCAGAGAAAGAAAAAAAACATTTAGAAGGGAAATCGAAGGAAAAGGTAAGTGAACCAACAATGCACTAGCTTAAAGGAACCTATTTAGAAAATAAATAACAAACCTTTACAACCCCTTTAAGACACTTGAGTCTTTCTTTAATTTCCCATACAACAAAGCAATTATCAGGTATCTTAGAGAATTCAGTACTGAGTCAAATTGATAAATGATGCCTGTTGCAGCAACATTATAAAGCAAGTGGGCCTAATTAATTAAATAAAACCATTAAATTAGTCTTAATAGGCTGCTGAAGCTTTGTGGGTGTCAGTATCTCAATGCAAGATGAGTATCCTGGCCATTAGTGCTTATTGCATTTTCTGTGTTTTACTGTGCAGTAGTGTAACACGCTAACTATATCTGTCTAATAACAACAGAATATTCCAGCCATTAGTACAGTCTAAGTGCTCCTCATATTTAATGTATTAGTTTAGATACTTTATAATCCACAATGAAAGTCAGGTTACTGACATGAGTTTTTTTCTCTTGTTCAAAATTTGTATTACAAGAAGTACGTGGTGTACAAATATAAAGTACTGTAAACATTAGTAAACAAAAGAGTACACTCTAACCACAATAGAAACAATGCATTTTCCATACAATGTGAGTAGATCATTAACCACTTTAAATCCGGACAATTTCACTCCCTTCCAGGCCAGGCCAATTTTCAGCTTTCAGCGCTGTCACACTTTGAATGACAATTGGGTGGTCATGCAACACTATACCCATATTTTTCACACAAACAGAGCTTTCTCTTGGTGGTATTTGATTACCACTGGGTTTTTTATTTTTTGCTATATAAATGAAAA
Source organism: Rana muscosa (assembly GCA_029206835.1). Classification (NCBI taxonomy): domain Eukaryota; kingdom Metazoa; phylum Chordata; class Amphibia; order Anura; family Ranidae; genus Rana; species Rana muscosa. Next base: position 638,816,825 of record CM055117.1, on the reverse strand, counting down.
AAGACAGAAAATTTGCTTAGTTTTTGTTATAAAACTTTGCAAATAAATAATCTTTCTTCATAAATTTAGGACAAAATGTTTTCTGCTACATTTTTTGGGTAAAAATAACCCACAATAGTGAATATTATTTAGTCGGTATGAAAGTTATAGAGTTTACAAACTAGGGGTATATATATCTGAAAATTGATCAGTTGAGACCCTAAAATGCTGGACACTGGAATGATGTATGGCGGTGATCAGGATGCTGGTATGGCGGTGATCAGGATGCTGGTATGGCGGTGATCAGGATGCTGGTATGGCGGTGATTAGGATGCTGGTATGGCGGTGATCAGGATGCTGGTATGGCGGTAATCAGGATGCTGGTATGGCGGTAATCAGGACGCTGGTATGGCGGTGATCAGGACGCTGGTATGGGGTATGTTGGTAATTTGGACGCTGGTATGGCCTATGGGGTGATCAGGACACTGATACGGGGTATGGCGGTGATTGGGATCAGTGGCGGTGCGTCCATAGAGGGCGCCGGAGCGCCGCCCCCTCTCGCTCCCGCACCACCACTGAAAGACAATACACAGATTCATGCATTGCATGAATCTGTGTATTGTCACCGCTGCCGCGCTGCCCACTATACATATGGCCGGCCTCCTGGTGAGCGCCAGCCATATGAATTAGAGCGGCGGCCGGTGGTGGGTGTAACTTGGAAGTGCCTATCAGAGCCAGCGGCTCTGATAGGCTTTCCGAATACAGCTCTCACACTGTATTCGGCTTCCAAGAACTCCTCCCAGGTACGCACAGGGGTGCGTTCCTGGGAAAAGACTGTGTGGAGGTTTCAGCCAATCAGGTTCACCGGATCTGGTTACCGGTAACCTGATTGGCTGAAGCGACATCGAGGGCGGGAGAAGACATCGAGGACGGCGCGGACCAAGGAAGGTAAGTGCAGGGCTGGGGGGGGAACAGGCTGCATTTGGGGGACAAACTGGCTGAATATGGGGCACAAACTGGCTGAATATGGGGGGGGGACTGGCTGAATATGGGGGGAACTGGCTGAATATGGGGGACAAACTGGCTGAATATGGGGGACAAACTGGCTGAATATGGGGGGAACTGGCTGAATATGGGGGACAAACTGGCTGAATATGGGGGGAACTGGCTGTATATGGGGGACAAACTGGCTGAATATGGGGGACAAACTGGCTGAATATGGGGGACAAACTGCATAAAATTAAATATATTGCGCAACCCTGTAAAAGGCAAAACAAAGTGCCAAACAAAATATTGATGACCTGAAAAAAAGTGCAACTATGTGAATATACACTTAATAAAGTCCAATTACTGATGCTGCTCCAGCAGCATACACATGACAAGTTCAAAAGAAAAAATCCATAGAAAAAAATGCCACCAAAATGTGTAAAAACACCAAAGTGTATAAAAAGGACAGTAGATATGGATCTTCAAACATGGGTATAGACTTCAGCGGCAAAGAATGTATACACAGGAGGCTTACCAGAACAGATGGGTCCCTATTACGGGGACCAAACGGGCTCAGCAAAGAAAACCGATCAAGGTGTCAGCGATGTGATCCTATGGGTCCTCGCTCAGCTCCAGCATCGGTCAGCAAACGTTGGTACTCCCCACAGTAGTGTAAACACTCGTCCAGCGTGATGTTGTTTTCAGAAGGAAAGATAATAATGAGGCTTCATGGTGTAGATTTGTTTAAAAAGACAAATACCCTTTATTGCAATGTGCGGGTAAATAGACGTCCATACACAATAAAAACAAACGTTTTCAAAAAGGCACTGCAACCCCGCCAGGCGTCAGCCGATCAGCTGGGGGCGTGGTGATGTCAGGGTCCTGAGCTCCACCCTACGCTGCGTTTCTCCGTAAGAGACGTCGTCTGGGAAAGGAGGCTGGATCGAGACGTCACGCACCACGATATTTATATGCAAGGCAGGAGAGTGACACCGGAAGTCCCGATGATTCCATCGAATCATCAGTTCCCCGGCGCACTGTACCCTAAATATAGCGGGCGAACACCGCAACACAGAGGTATCATCCTACATGTCAGCAATGTGCACCTCGCTTAGTCCGTATCTCTGAAGAGATACAGTAAATAAAAATAAAAATAAAAAATACATCTGAACATTAAACATAAAACATTATGATTGCAATATAGCTCCCTATTGAAAAAGTACCATTTTTACAATTGCAACCATACTTATAGTAAATGTAAAACAATTTATAAAATATTGTAAACATTTAACCCTACGTGGTGCTGTACTCTGGGAAAGGGTAAATATTTGACAAAATGAAACTATATTTGATAATGCTAGCTCATAAAATTACCCCCCACACCCCAGCAGTGTCCGCAGACCCAACGGGCACTGAGAGGGGTGGTGCAGCAAACACACATAAAACACCTGGGTACCTATACAATGCAAACCTATGTCACAAAAAAAGGGGGGGCCACCTCACCTCCTAACAATGCCAGTGCGTATTACGTAGTGCGCATCGAGGAAGTTCGGCACACTGGGCATTCCGTGACATAAATTATCATATATATAATGCCTAAAGATTGCATATATTCAAAATACATAATGAAACAATCCTGTACATATATATAAAAATAAAATTAAATTAAAAATTAAAAACTGAACCTCCTAATCATATTTATCTCACCAAGGAAGCCTAAGCTTACCCAGCCCCATTGTACTACAGTCCCCCCTTGGCTATCCAAAGATACCAAAATAGTAGGGGGGGGGGAATAAAAGGGCAAATGGAAAAATGGAAAAAGGGGGGAAAATGTATACATATGTGCATGTGTGCATATGTCTATTGAGCATGAAGATGGTAATTATGTATAAAACATTGTGAGGGGGTTAGCTCGGTAGCGGGTGTGTGTGACCCCCTGGATGGGCTCCCCACACAAAAACAGGCCCAGCAGACGGAGGTTGTGGTTTTCAAGATCAAAAGGTGCGGTTTATTTCTCTATTTACAGTGACAAAAACACAGCAAAGCAAAAAGAAACATAAACAAAATAAATCCTGGTCAGCTTGACCTCTGACTAAACATGCAGGTTTCCCTAACTAACAACTGGGATCAGCCTGCTGCTGTCCTAGTCCCTAAGTCCCTGGTTTAGTAAATGTCCAAACAAATAGCCACACAGGCTTTGTCTCACCGCACAGGGGTTCACTCTCCCTAGACAGTCCACACAGGTCTGGTTCCAGGCATGAGCAAACACCTAATGAAGCTGGGAGTTTTTATAGAGGCCTTAAACGAGCTGACAAGCTTCAGCTGGTCTCATCAACTCCCTGCCTGCACGACGCCCAGCACTCTCCCTAGAGGTATGAATCATCCATGAGCCCACTAGCCTCAGCTGGGCTTCATCAACTCTCTCCCTAGTTGTATAAGTCGGCATAAAGCCTGAATCTGGGAGAAATATACCTACCCCCCTGGATGCAACCAGGTGACTTTACCTTCCTGCTGTCACATACCCCCCCTCTTGTTTTAACCTTGGGGTTGGAACACCAGCAATCAGGCATTCATGTACTCGAGACAAAGCATCCACATTCCCCATTTGAACGCCAGGGAGATGCTTTACTGTGAAGTTGAATTCCTGTAGGGCCAGGAACCACCTATTTACTCTTCTATTTGTCTCCTTGTTTTGAGCCATCCACTTTAACGGAGCGTGATCCGTAACCATGTCAAAGTGCCTACCTAGCAGATAGTACCGAAGGGAATCTAGAGCCCACTTCACCGCTAAACACTCCTTTTCAACCGTGGCGTAATTTACCTCATGGGACTTCAACTTCCTGCTGAGGTAAATGACTGGGTGCTCTTCCCCGTTCCAGACCTGGGACAATACTGCTCCTAACCCCACATCTGACGCATCACTTTGTACGACAAAGTCTTTAGAGAAGTCGGGTGAGTACAACATTGGCTGGCTACATAAGGCTTGTTTCAAGAATTGGAATGCTGCCTCAGCCTCGGGGGTCCATTTAATCATGACCGACCCTTTCCCTTTCGTCAGGTTGGTTAGCGGCACAGCCTTAGAAGCAAAGTGGGGAATGAAGCGCCGATAATAACCCGCGATTCCCAGAAAGGCTCGTACCTGCTTCTTGCTGTTGGGACGTGGCCAACTCTGGATGGCCTCGACTTTGTTGAGTTGGGGTTTTATTACTCCCCTCCCAATGGTGTACCCAAGATATTTGGCCTCCTCCTGCCCAATGGTACACTTCTTGGGGTTAGCCGTAAACCCCGCTTCCCGGATAGAGTCTAGGACTGCTTGCACTTTTGGCAGATGTGAGGCCCAATCTGTGCTATGGACAATTACGTCATCCAGGTAAGCCGCAGCATACTTCCGATGGGGCCTCAGTATCTGGTCCATTTTCCGCTGGAATGTGGCCGGCGCATTCTGTAACCCGAACGGCATTCTCTTATATTGGAACGCCCCGTCTGGGGTTACAAATGCGGTTTTCTCTTTGGCCGACTTGGCCAGGGGAATTTGCCAATACCCTTTTGTGAGGTCAAGAGTCGTCATGTATCGGGCTGTTCCCAGCCGGTCGATCAACTCATCTATACGTGGCATGGGGTAGGTGTCAAATTTTGTAACTTTGTTCAACTGACGAAAATCGTTACAAAATCGCCAGCTCCCATCCGGTTTAGGCACCAACACAATGGGACTAGACCAATCACTTTGGGACTCCTCTATCACCCCTAAGTTCAGCATTTTCTGTACTTCCTCCCGTATTGCCTCCCGTCGGGCCTCTGGGATCCGATAGGGTTTTAACTTCACCCTTTCACCGGGCGGGGTAATAATATCATGCTCTACCCCAGATGTTTGTCCCGGCAGCTCAGAGAACACCTCCTTGTTGCGAAGCACAAACTCCTTAACCTCCTGTTGTTGGGGTTGTGACAAGGTGGCTGCTATTCCAACCTCCGGAATCACGCAACCAGTTTGAGCTGGTGACCAAGTTTCTGCGACTAGGGACTCTCTATCCCTCCAGGCTTTCAACAGATTAACGTGATAGATCTGTTCGGGCTTTCGCCTTCCTGGTTGTCTGACCTTGTAATTCACTTCGCTCACTTTTTCCATTATCTCGTAGGGGCCTTGCCATTTGGCAAGGAATTTACTTTCAACCGTAGGGACAAGTACCAATATCCTATCCCCCGGGGAAAAGGTACGGGTCTTGGCTCCACGGTTGTACACTCTCTGCAGTGCCAACTGCGCTTGGGCCAAATGTTCCTTCACGATGGGCATTACCTGTGCAATTCGATCTTGCATCAGGGCGACATGCTCAATCACACTCCTGTGGGGAGAACTCTCACTTTCCCAAGTTTCCTTGGCAATATCCAACAGCCCTCTTGGGTGTCTCCCATACAGTAACTCAAAGGGGGAGAATCCCGTAGAGGATTGGGGCACCTCCCTAATAGCAAACATCAAATAAGGAAGTAGACAGTCCCAATCCTTTCCATCTCTATCCACCACTTTCTTCAACATTTGTTTTAGGGTTTTGTTGAATCTTTCAACCAGCCCATCGGTTTGGGGGTGATACACAGACGTACGCAATTGCGTCACTTTGAACAATTTACACAGCTCTTTCATAACCCGGGACATAAAGGGTGTACCTTGGTCCGTAAGCAGTTCTTTACAAATACCCACCCGGCTAAAAACAAGAGATAGCTCTTTGGCTATGGTTTTGGCCGAGGTATTTCGGAGAGGGATCACTTCTGGATAACGGGTGGCATAGTCCATTATAACTAATATGTACTGGTGCCCCCTAGCGGACTTGATTATAGGACCTACCAAATCCATTGCGATCCTCTCAAACGGGACCTCAATGATGGGTAGAGGGACCAGCGGGCTACGGAAATGTGGCATCGGGGCCGACCTCTGACACACAGGGCAGGAGGAACAATAATTTTCTATGTCCTTCATCACCCCAGGCCAATAAAATCTCTGTAATACCCTCTCTCGGGTTTTCTCTGTCCCCAGATGACCTCCAAGAATGTGCCCATGGGCCAACTCCAACACCAACTTCCTGTAAGGTTTGGGCACTACAAGCTGCTCAACGGTTTCTTCTGCCCTTTTTGCCACCCGATACAGTAGGTCCTTCTCTACGCTGAAGTATGGGTAAGTGCAGGTATTATCTGGGTTCACTAACTCGCCATCTATTTCCACTACGTTTTCCCGTGCCTTTATTAGGGCGGGGTCTTTTAACTGTTCTGTGGCAAAATTTTCCCTGTGAACCTCAAGATCAGAAAACTCCACAGACGGTAGGTTTTCGTCTGAGGAGGTGGGCTCCTCTCCAGTTTCTTGAGTCTCGCCTGCCAATACTGACAAGGGAAATTCTGGAGAGTCCTCACCACTCTCAGAGGAGTTCTGGCTATCACCTTCCTGGTACATAGGGGCACCAGTGGGGGGCTCAGGATCATCCCACAGTTCCCAGAACTTCGGAAAATCCCTTCCCACAATGGCATCATGCGGTAGTTGAGATACTAACCCCACTGGATGAGAGAGGGTACCTTTGGGGGTCTTGAAACACACTGTAGTCACTGGATACTCTCGGGTGTCCCCATGCACACAAATAACAGCTACCTTGCTATTCCCAGAGACCTCTGTTTTAACTAATTCAGCCTTTATCAGGGTCACAAGGCTACCTGAATCCAGTAATACCACAACATTTCTACCATTAATACACATTTTGCATAAATGTTTCTCAGTTCCCCGAATGGCAGTGCATGCGACTGTCGCACACAGCGACTGACGTCTGTCCGTCAGAAAGTCACATTGCACGGGTTCCTCCACAACCGGGCAATTTGCTGCAATATGTCCCGCTTGCCGGCAGCGGTAGCAAACAATCCTTTTGGCTGCCTCTTGAGCCCCCGACTTCCCAGGCTGTTCTCGCCAAACCCTGGGCAGAGCTCCCACCCTCTCACTCTCTCCACCCTCACCCCTTGGAATCATCTTATCCGCCCCTGGGGATGGTCTGGTCTTAGGGTGGAAAGTCAGAGAGTCTCTGGAAGAGGCCGTCAGGTTCTCTGCAGCCAAGTATCTCTCTACACGATCCACAAGTTTACCGGCCGTTTCTGGGTCTCCATGGCTTACCCACTTTTGAATGGCGGTAGGAAGAGCTCTCAAGAAACGATCCATCACAACACGTTCCACAATCTCCGGTGCGGACAAAGTCTCTGGCTGTAGCCACTTCCTGCTCAGGTGAATGAGATCATACATTTGAGACCTGGGGGGTTTTCCAAGCTGGAAAGTCCAGTTATGCACACGCTGAGCCCGGACAGCCAGGGTGACACCCAGCCTTGCCAATATTTCAGCTTTTAGCATCACATAGTCTTTTGCTTGGTCAGGCTCTAGGTCATAGTAAGCATTCTGCGATTCACCAGTTAACAGAGGAGCCACCAGTCCAGCCCACTGCTCCTCAGGCCACTTTTCTCTTTCAGCAGTCCTTTCAAATGTGGTCAAAAATATCTCTGGATCATCCTCTCCAGTCATTTTTGTCAATAAACGACTCACCCCAAAGGACGCGGTATTAGTGGGACGGCTTTCCTCACTGGTCTGCGGACGTTGCTGCATTACTGCTTCCATCTGTTGTTGTAGTCTCTGCTCTTGCTTCTGCAACAGGTCTATGAAGCGGGCCTCAGATTGCTGCTGGGCTTGTTGCTGGGCTGCGAAGCTCTGTTGTTGAGCTGCAAGGCTCTTTTGCAAACCTGCATTTGTCTGCTGTTGATTGGCATTTGCTAGAGCCAGCTGTTTCAGTATCTCCTCCATGCTGGCTTAAAAAAAAACTGCCTGTATTCTCCACCAACTGTGAGGGGGTTAGCTCGGTAGCGGGTGTGTGTGACCCCCTGGATGGGCTCCCCACACAAAAACAGGCCTTGCAGACGGAGGTTGTGGTTTTCAAGATCAAAAGGTGCGGTTTATTTCTCTATTTACAGTGACAAAAACACAGCAAAGCAAAAAGAAACATAAACAAAATAAATCCTGGTCAGCTTGACCTCTGACTAAACATGCAGGTTTCCCTAACTAACAACTGGGATCAGCCTGGTGCTGTCCTAGTCCCTAAGTCCCTGGTTTAGTAAATGTCCAAACAAATAGCCACACAGGCTTTGTCTCACCGCACAGGGGTTCACTCTCCCTAGACAGTCCACACAGGTCTGGTTCCAGGCATGAGCAAACACCTAATGAAGCTGGGAGTTTTTATAGAGGCCTTAAACGAGCTGACAAGCTTCAGCTGGTCTCATCAACTCCCTGCCTGCACGACGCCCAGCACTCTCCCTAGAGGTATGAATCATCCATGAGCCCACTAGCCTCAGCTGGGCTTCATCAACTCTCTCCCTAGTTGTATAAGTCGGCATAAAGCCTGAATCTGGGAGAAATATACCTACCCCCCTGGATGCAACCAGGTGACTTTACCTTCCTGCTGTCACAACATACAGAAGCATGGAAGAATATATATATATTGTGGATACTGTAAATGAAACTGGTGGTTTTGATGGGACCCATCAGCTGTTGTTGATGTAACAGTTTATGCCCCATTCAATGTTAAGGCCCCACGGGCTATAACACTGAATATCGAAGATCCACCGAGTCTCCCTGCGAGAGATTTGGCGTTTAAAATTGTCGCCCCTCCAGTGGGGGACATATTTCTCAATGCCAACCACTTCCAACAAAGAGGGGTCTCTATTGTGGCATTGGCGAAAATGCCACGACACGCTGTGTTTCCTAAAACCCCTGCGTATGTTGGACAGGTGTTCCCCTATTCTAACTTTTAGGGCGCGAGTAGTCCTTCCAATATATTGAAAACCGCACGGACAACGCAAGAGGTAAATTACTCCCGTTGTACCGCAGGTTATGAATTCTGATATGTTGTATTGTTGAGAGGTGACATGTGAGGTAAAAATAGAAGTTCTCAAGGTTTTAGATGTTCTACACACCTTACACCTCTTGCACGGAAAAAAAACCTTTTAATTGACCAAACATCTGAATTCTAGGTGGGGGGGTCAACCACACTTGGTGCCACCAAATCTTTCAAATTTTGGTTTCTCCTATATAGGACTTTGGGGCACTCAGGCAGCGAGGGTCCCAGTACCTTATCACTTTTCAAGACCAACCAATGTTTCTTTATTATTTTGTTAACCCACCAAAAGTGAGACGAAAAAGTTGTCAGGAAGGACCATTGCAGGTCATTAGGTGTATTATGTTTATCCTTCATCTTGGGGACAAGTAAATCCTGTCTGTCCATAGATGTGATCTCCCTGAGATCTTTGTCCAACACAGTGGATTGATACCCTTTTTCTAGGAGCCGGTTTCTCAAAATGGTGGCTTGAAATTCAAAATCCTCCACCCGTGAACAATTTCGCCTGATTCTCTGAAACTGACCCCATGGTATAGCTTTGAGCCAGTTAGGGTGGTGTCCACTGTCAATTGGGATATACCCATTGCGGTCGGTATCCTTGAAGAAAGTTCTGGTCAGAAGGGCACCATTCTCTTTAAATATTACTAAGTCCAAAAAGTTAACAGAAGAAAAACTTGACTCATATGTAAATTAGATCCCCCAATCGTTCGAATTTAGAAGAGTCATAAAAGTGTTTAGTGATCCTACGTCTCCCTTCCACAGAAAAATATAGCGATGCCAAAAAAGGAGGCGGGGCTCATCCTGGGAAAAAAGTTTGTCATGTTCCCATAAGGCCATAAACAGACCAGCAAGGCTGGGGGCAAACTTGGCCCCCATGGCTACTCCTGTGCCCTGCAGGAAAAATTGACCGCTGTAATAGAAATAGTTGTGTTCCATTGTGAAACACAACAATTTCATAACAAACTCCAGGGTATACGTTTTCACTGAAAGTTCCTTTTTAAGAAAAAATTTGGCTGCCTTATAACCCAATTCGTGGGGTATTGTGGTGTATAGGGAGGCAACATCTGCTGTTACCAGTAGAACATCCTCATCCACTACACACTGAGATAACTCTCTGATTATTTGCATAGAATCCTTCAAAAAGGCCGGAGTCTTGGTTACCACCGGTTGCAAAAATACATCCACAAATTTTCCCACTCTCGATGTAAGAGAGTCTATGCCGCTTACTATCGGGCGACCAGGGGGTTGTAATGGGTTTTTGTGTACTTTGGGGATGTAATATATAATGGGGGTACGGGGGGCCAAGGGGACCAGGAATTCAAGTTCTTTATCATTAATCACTCCCTTCCTATGACCCGCCATTACAATGGTATTCAGAGATTTTTTATATTTTTCAGTAGGATCTTTATCCAAGACTTTATAAGTGTCCCGATCTGATAATATAACCTCAATTTCTTTCAAGTAATCCTCCTTCTTTAGTATTACCACCCCCCCCTTTATCCGCCGGTCTAATCACCAAATTTTTCCTTTTACATAGGGACGAAATTCCTTCCTCAACACTTTTTGGTTTCTCTTTTTTGAATTTGATTTTCAACAGGTCCTGCAACACGAGGTCTTTAAACACCGTTATGGTAGGAGCTGGTTTCCCTGGGGGGTTAAACAGAGATGCATTCCTTAATCCATTTCCCCCCCTGGTGGGCCCTTCTTCTTGGTTACCATTTCTAATAATAGGATTGGACAAAAAATGGCGTTTGATGCTTAGTTTCCTAGCGTATTTTTGTACGTCTAAGAACATTTGGAATTTATTTAAAGGCTTCCTAGGTGCATATTTTAATCCCTGATTGAGAGTGATTTTTTCTGCTCTGGTCAGTTCTTCCCCACTGAGATTAAATACACCCTGGCATTTTACCTCCTTAATTTTTTGGGAGTGGCACCACTGCCCTCCTCTGCATCCTCTCGTAGTCTTCCCTTTTTTCCTCGGCCTCTTCCTAAAAAATTATCTGTTTTATTCCTCAAGGGAGCCGCCACAGGGGGACCATCGTATGTACGAATCTGTTGGTTCCCTGTATTCCGAGGGTCCATATTAACAGAGTCCTCCTTCTGATTCTCATATCCCTGGAGGGGTCCATATTGGTTCCTTAGGGGGACATCCTGTCTCCAAGGCACCTGGGGAGAAGGGGGACCTCCTTCCCTATACCCATCATTAGGGTGAATTCTGTAGGCGGGATCGTCATAATACTGGTCCCTATAGGTGGGTCTATTTTGAGAATATGTATAGGTATCAGGTGGATATTGGTTATATCCCTGGTGATGTCTATTTCCCCTATTACTTCCAGAGTTAGGGAACCTGCCCTGATTTCTAGGGTTTTGATACGGAAGTGGATAATAATTATTATTATTACCTCCACTGGGTGGGGGTCTTCCAGGGTTCTGATTACCCCTTTTCCCATTTCGTTGGGGGGTCCGGTTACCCCCTGATCTAGTTACTCCCTGTTCCCTAAACCCTTGACTGGAAGAAGAGGAGGGAGGGCCTAGTGAGGGTCTTGAATACTCACAACTAGGAAGTAGAGGTATAGGTACCTCAACTGTCCCTTCCTCCATATTTATACTTTCTTCCGGTTTTTCAAACATATTCCGATAGTTCTCCTGCCACTTAAACACGTTGTGTGATTTATAATCCTCAACGTCTCTAAGATATTTCTTGCGCTTTTTGATACGTTGTTCTTCCTCTTCCTCTATTAGGATTTCCTTTAATTCCTTAGTGTATACCTGGTACAGGCCTTCTTTGCTCATGGGGATCAATTTTTCCTTAATATCATTGATCTCCAGTTGCAAATTGGCTGCCTTAGTTTTCTTTCTTGTAACGAGAAACTCAAGGAAGGCTAAACCCACACCATTAAAGTAGAGAAACCACTCCTTCAGTTCCGCGTCTCCCTTGTCGGGATAAACATGCCACCGTAGGCTTCTAGGAATCATCTTTTCCTTTATATATCGCTCTAGGAAAACTATGTCCCAAATTGTATGCAATTCTGCTATGAGTACATTTTTCAGTCTCATAAAAATCCCACGGATCCCATCTACCTCAGTGTTGGTCTGATCAAAGACCTCATCTGGGTTGATTATCCTATTTTTGTGAAATTCAAAAATATCCATTCCGAACAACTAAATATATTGAAATAAAAGGGAGAAGCTGCGAGATGAAAATATTCTCAATAAGATAGATGTAAAAAGGGGGGGTTTTTTCGCTAGGAAACTAAGCATCAAACGCCATTCTTTGTCCAATCCTATTATTAGAAATGGTAACCAAGAAGAAGGGCCCACCAGGGGGGGAACTGGATTAAGGAATGCATCTCTGTTTAACCCCCCAGGGAAACCAGCTCCTACCATAACGGTGTTTAAAGACCTCGTGTTGCAGGACCTGTTGAAAATCAAATTCAAAAAAGAGAAACCAAAAAGTGTTGAGGAAGGAATTTCGTCCCTATGTAAAAGGAAAAATTTGGTGATTAGACCGGCGGATAAAGGGGGGGGGGGGGTAATACTAAAGAAGGAGGATTACTTGAAAGAAATGGAGGTTATATTATCAGATCGGGACACTTATAAAGTCTTGGATAAAGATCCTACTGAAAAATATAAAAAATCTCTGAATACCATTGTAATGGCGGGTCATAGGAAGGGAGTGATTAATGATAAAGAACTTGAATTCCTGGTCCCCTTGGCCCCCCGTACCCCCATTATATATTACATCCCCAAAGTGCACAAAAACCCATTACAACCCCCTGGTCGCCCGATAGTAAGCGGCATAGACTCTCTTACATCGAGAGTGGGAAAATTTGTGGATGTATTTTTGCAACCGGTGGTAACCAAGACCCCGGCCTTTTTGAAGGATTCTATGCAAATAATCAGAGAGTTATCTCAGTGTGTAGTGGATGAGGATGTTCTACTGGTAACAGCAGATGTTGCCTCCCTATACACCATAATACCCCACGAATTGGGTTATAAGGCAGCCAAATTTTTTCTTAAAAAGGAACTTTCAGTGAAAACGTCTACCCTGGAGTTTGTTATGAAATTGTTGTGTTTCGCAATGGAACACAACTATTTCTATTACAGCGGTCAATTTTTCCTGCAGGGCACAGGAGTAGCCATGGGGGCCAAGTTTGCCCCCAGCCTTGCTGGTCTGTTTATGGCCTTATGGGAACATGACAAACTTTTTTCCCAGGATGAGCCCTGCCTCCTTTTTTGGCGTCGCTATATAGACGACGCCTTTTTTCTGTGGAAGGGAGACGTAGGATCACTAAACACTTTTATGACTCTTCTAAATTCGAATGATTGGGGGATCAAATTTACATATGAGTCAAGTTTTTCTTCTGTTAACTTTTTGGACTTAGTAATATTTAAAGAGAATGGTGCCCTTCTGACCAGAACTTTCTTCAAGGATACCGACCGCAATGGGTATATCCCAATTGACAGTGGACACCACCCTAACTGGCTCAAAGCTATACCAAGGGGTCAGTTTCAGAGAATCAGGCGAAATTGTTCACGGGTGGAGGATTTTGAATTTCAAGCCACCATTTTGAGAAACCGGTTCCTAGAAAAAGGGTATCAATCCACTGTGTTGGACAAAGATCTCAGGGAGATCACATCTATGGACAGACAGGATTTACTTGTCCCCAAGATGAAGGATAAACATAATACACCTAATGACCTGCAATGGTCCTTCCTGACAACTTTTTCATCTCACTTTTGGTGGGTTAACAAAATAATAAAGAAACATTGGTTGGTCTTGAAAAGTGATAAGGTACTGGGACCCTCGCTGCCTGAGTGCCCCAAAGTCCTATATAGGAGAAACCAAAATTTGAAAGATTTGGTGGCACCAAGTGTGGTTGACCCCCCACCTAGAATTCATGTTTGGTCAATTAAAAGGCTTTTTTCCGTGCAAGAGGTGTAAGGTGTGTAGAACATCTAAAACCTTGAGAACTTCTACCTTTACCTCACATGTCACCTCTCAACAATACAACATATCAGAATTTATAACCTGCGGTACAACGGGAGTAATTTACCTCTTGCGTTGTCCGTGCGGTTTTCAATATATTGGAAGGACTACTCGCGCCCTAAAAGTTAGAATAGGGGAACACCTGTCCAACATACGCAGGGGTTTTAGGAAACACAGCGTGTCGTGGCATTTTCGCCAATGCCACAATAGAGACCCCTCTTTGTTGGAAGTGGTTGGCATTGAGAAATATGTCCCCCACTGGAGGGGCGACAATTTGAAACGCCAAATCTCTCGCAGGGAGACTCGGTGGATCTTTGATATACAGTGTTATAGCCCGTGGGGCCTTAACATTGAATGGGACATAAACTGTTACATCAACAACAGCTGATGGGTCCCATCAAAACCACCAGTTTCATTTACAGTATCCACAATATATATATATATTCTTCCATGCTTCTGTATGTTTTATACATAATTACCATCTTCATGCTCAATAGACATATGCACACATGCACATATGTATACATTTTCCCCCCTTTTTCCATTTTTCCATTTGCCCTTTTATTCTCCCCCCCCTACTATTTTGGTATCTTTGGATAGCCAAGGGGGGACTGTAGTACAATGGGGCTGGGTAAGCTTAGGCTTCCTTGGTGAGATAAATATGATTAGGAGGTTCAGTTTTTAATTTAATTTAATTTTTATATATATGTACAGGATTGTTTCATTATGTATTTTGAATATATGCAATCTTTAGGCATTATATATATGATAATTTATGTCACGGAATGCCCAGTGTGCCGAACTTCCTCGATGCGCACTGCGTAATACGCACTGGCATTGTTAGGAGGTGAGGTGGCCCCCCCTTTTTTTGTGACATAGGTTTGCATTGTATAGGTACCCTGGTCTTTTATGTGTGTTTGCTGCACCACCCCTCTCAGTGCCCGTTGGGTCTGCGGACACTGCTGGGGTGTGGGGGGTAATTTTATGAGCTAGCATTATCAAATGTAGTTTCATTTTGTCAAATATTTACCCTTTCCCAGAGTACAGGGATTGTTTTACATTTACTATAAGTATGGTTGCAATTGTAAAAATGGTACTTTTTCAATAGGGAGCTATATTGCAATCATAATGTTTTATGTTTAATGTTCAGATGTATTTTTTATTTTTATTTTTATTTACTGTATCTCTTCAGAGATACGGACTAAGCGAGGTGCACATTGCTGACATGTAGGATGATACCTCTGTGTTGCGGTGTTCGCCCGCTATATTTAGGGTACAGTGCGCCGGGGAACTGATGATTCGATGGAATCATCGGGACTTCCGGTGTCACTCTCCTGCCTTGCATATAAATATCGTGGTGCGTGACGTCTCGATCCAGCCTCCTTTCCCAGACAACGCCTCTTACGGAGAAACGCAGCGTAGGGTGGAGCTCAGGACCCTGATGTCACCACGCCCCCAGCTGATCGGCTGACGCCTGGTGGGGTTGCAGTGCCTTTTTGAAAACGTTTGTTTTTATCGTGTATGGACGTCTATTTACCCGCACATTGCAATAAAGGGTATTTGTCTTTTTAAACAAATCTACACCATGAAGCCTCTTTATTATCTTTCCTTCTGAAAACAACATCACGCTGGACGAGTGTTTACACTACTGTGGGGAGTACCAACGTTTGCTGACCGATGCTGGAGCTGAGCGAGGACCCATAGGATCACATCGCTGACACCTTGATCGGTTTTCTTTGCTGAGCCCGTTTGGTCCCCGTAATAGGGACCCATCTGTTCTGGTAAGCCTCCTGTGTATACATTCTTTGCCGCTGAAGTCTATACCCATGTTTGAAGATACATATCTGCTGTCCTTTTTATACACTTTGGTGTTTTTACACATTTTGGTGGCATTTTTTTCTATGGATTTTTTCTTTTGAACTTTTCATGTGTATGCTGCTGGAGCAGCATCAGTAATTGGACTTTATTAAGTGTATATTCACATAGTTGCACTTTTTTTCAGGTCATCAATATTTTGTTTGGCACTTTGTTTTGCCTTTTACAGGGTTGCGCAATATATTTAATTTTATGCATATGTGTTTTTTTGGCTGAGTATTCCAGCCAAAGGTTTATTTGCAGCACCAGTCATATTCTTATTTAATTTTTTGTGCTAGTTTTTTGTTATATCATTTATGCACACTAGTGATGAGCCGAACACCCCCGGGTTCGGTTCGCACCAGAACCCGCGAACGGACCGAAAGTTCGTACGAACATTAGAACCCTATTAAATACAATGGATGCGAACGTTCGAATTCTAAAGTGCTAATTATAACAACTATTATGCATGTTATTGTCCTAAAAAGGGTTTGGGAACCCGGGTTGTGCACCAGGGGACATGTATCAATGCAAAAAGAAGTTTTAAAAACTGTCGTTTTTCGGGAGCAGTCATTTTAATGATGCATAAAGTGAAAAAAAAAAGTCAAATATTCCTTTAAATATCGTACCTGGGGGGTGTCTAAAGTATGCCTGTGAAGTGCCACGTGTTTCCCGTGTTTAGAACTGTCCCTGCACAAAATGACACTTCTAAAGGAAAAAAAAGCCATTTAAAACTGCTTGCGGCTTTAATGTAATGTCTGGTCCCGGTAATATGGATGAAAATCTTTAAGAAAAATGGCATAGCTACCCCATGACCCCCCCCCCCTACCCCAGCCCATTACCAGCCCCTTTGGGTCTTGTATGGATATTAAGGGGAACCCCGCACATAAAATAAAAAAGGCCCTATATACTCTGAACAGCCGTATACAGGCGGTGCATACAAGACAGGGACTGTAGGTTTGTTCTTATGTAGAATCTGTTTGTAATTTTGAACAGGTACATTGTTTAAGTGTAGCTCCAGCCCAAAAATCTATTTTTAAACTTTTTGGAAAACATAGGTAAGGGTTATCACTAGACTTGTGCACAACGGAAAAATTTGTTCCGTTTCGGTTCGTTTCTTTCCGGTCCTGTTGATTCGTAATCATTCGTAATTTTGCTAGACGGGATTTTTCGTGTTCGGACTCATTCGTATTTTTGCAAGCGACATTTTTCGTTGAATTTTTTGTTGCTTTATAATTCGTACTTTCGGTAGAGTACGTTGTTTTTCGTTGATTCTGGACACAACTCCTACTTTCGTAACTTTTTTTGGGTTCGTTGATTCGTAATTTTCCGTGTCTCTCTCACAACGACGCTGCCTATTATGCCTAATGTGCTTCGAATGGATTTGTACTTTTCTAAATACATAGCGGTTATTTGTAACGATTCGAAATCTCGTATTTTACTTTCGTTTTTTACATGCGGCTATAGGCTCCGCCCCTGTACACCATTTTGAGAGGGTTCAGCACGGTGAGGGAGAAGCAGAGAGCAGAGCAGAGTGTTATTGTGCTTCGAATGGATTCGAAATCTCGTATTTTACTTTCGTTTTTTACATGCGGCTATAACCTCCGCCCCTGTACACCATTTTGAGAGGGAGTTCAGCACGGTGTGGGAGAAGCAGAGAGCAGAGCAGAGTGAGTGTTATTGTGCTTCGTATGGATTCGTACATTCGTAACTTTTTCATAACGAATTATGCCGAAGACATTCGGGCATTCGCTATTTGCGGTATAATTTATTTTGGATTCGGTCTTATTCGTAATTGCTTTGTTCGGAAATTCGAATGCTTCCGAATGTCCGAAAGTTGCTAAATTCGGACGAATTTCAATTCGTTACGAAACGAATTGCACAAGCCTAGTTATCACCCCTGTAACATTTGTTTTGCTGTCTGTGCCCCTGTTCAGAACATTTCACCTCACTTTCCGTCCCAATGACAACTGTTTTTGAAATGTGGTGTTTTTCTTGAAACAAGGATTGGTGATAAAGCATCAGTACAGAGGAGACACCTTTCTCCCATATTTATTCTTACAGGATAGAATTTTCCTTCCTAGTGGTAGATTTCCTCTCACTTCCTGTTGTCTTCTTGCGTTTGCAAGTAGGAGTCGTTTGTAAGTTGGATGTTTGAAAGTAGGGACCTGCCGTATATACTCTGCAGAAATAGGCCCCTTAGTTGTTGGTGTTGGCACAACACTGTAAGCACTCACAGTTACTCTTGGTTGGTGCTGGAACGCCCTGCTGTCAACTATTATATCAGGAATTTTAATTACATATAATTGTTGAACAGTGGTAGTAAAAATTGGGCCTTTGATGGTGGTGCTGGTGCCACAACACTGTAAGCCCTGACAGTTACTCTTGGTGGGTGCAGCAATGGGCCCTGCTGTGAATTATTAGATCAAGAATTGTAATTGCATGCCCCTGTTGAACAGGGGCTGAAAAATTGGGCCTTTCGTGGTGGTGGTGGTGGTGTTGCCACAACACTGTAAGCCCTCAGAGTTACTCTTGGTGGGTGCAGGAATGGGCCCTGCTGTGAATTATTAGATCAAGAATTGTAATTACATGCCCCTTTTGAACAGGGGCTGAAAAATTGGGCCTTTCGTGGTGGTGGTGGTGGTGGCGTTGCCACAACACTGTAAGCCCTCAGAGTTACTCTTGGTGGGTGCAGGAATGGGCCCTGCTGTGAATTATTAGATCAAGAATTGTAATTACATGCCCCTTTTGAACAGGGGCTGAAAAATTGGGCCTTTCGTGGTGGTGGTGGTGGTGGCGTTGCCACAACACTGTAAGCCCTCAGAGTTACTCTTGGTGGGTGCAGCAATGGGCCCTGCTGTGAATTATTAGATCAAGAATTGTAATTGCATGCCCCTGTTGAACAGGGGCTGAAAAATTGGGCCTTAGGCACTGGTGGCACAACACTACAACCCCTCACAGATACTGTACTTGGAGCACAGCAATGAGCCCTGTTGCAACGTATTGCTTCAAAAATTGTAATGACACGCCCCTGTTAAACAGGGGCTGAAAAATTGGGCCTTAGGCACTGGTGCCACAACACTCCAACCCCTCACAGATACTGTACTTGGAGCACAGCAATGAGCCCTATGGCAAATTATTGCTAAAAAAATTGTAATTACACGCCCCTGTAAAACAGGGGCTGAAAAATTGGGCCTTAGCCACTGGTGGCGGCACCCATAAACAAAAATGATCTTCCAAGCTATCATCATCAATCGTATCATTGAGGACTCGGAGGAGGAGGATAGCCAGTCAACATAACAGCACAGGCACTCAGCATCAGCATCAGTCTTGAAGGGATGTGACATGTTAAAATCAATTAGTCTGTTATATCAGCATCAGGTGTGTGGTAGCTGGTGGTGATCCAAGACTGGTTCATCTTGATGAAAGTCAGTCGATCAACCGAGTCGGTGGACAGGCGCACCCTGTGATCCGTGACAAATCCTCCAGCAGCACTGAATGTGCGTTCCGAAAGAACGCTGGATGCAGGACAGGCCAGTAGCTCAATTGCATACTGTGCAAGCTCTGGCCAGTGATCCATCCTCAAGACCCAGTAAGCCAGAGGATTTTCGGTGGGGAAGGTGTCCAAGTCTGACCTTGCCCCTAGATATTCCTGCACCATGTTTATCAGACGCTGGCGATGGTTGCTGGAACCGATCATACTTTGGGGCTGCGGACTAAAGAATTGTCTGAACGCATCGGTCAGACGGCCACCTTCCCCACCGCTCCTTCTTTGACTGGCCGAAGCCTCAGCAACTCGTTGTCCAGGACCAGGAGTTTGTAACCTCCCAGTCTCTGGGAACGCGTTGCACAGACCTTTCTGCAAGGCCTCCCGGAGTTGTCTCATCCTCTGCTCCCTCTGCGACGGTAACATAAGGTCCGCAACCTTACCCTTGTACCGTGGATCAAGGAGAGTGGCCAGCCAGTAATGGTCCCTCTCCTTGATCCGAAGAATACGAGGATCCTTCCGCAGACTTTGCAGGATCAGGGAGGCCATGCAGCGTAGGTTTGCTGAGGCATTCGCTCCGGAGTCCTCTGGGTCACTAAGGACGACATGATCCGCAGCCACCTCCTCCCAGCCACGTACAAGTCCACTGGTTTCTTGGGACTGTAAATCATCCCTAAAAGACTGCTGTGATGATGCTGAGTGCCAGCCTCCACCTCCATGCTGACACAATCCTCCTCCTCCTCCTCCTCCTCTTCCTGTGCGATGGGTGGGACAGAAGGAACACTGTCTGGGTAAAGGGGGCCTTGAGAGGCAAGGAAGTCCTCCTCTTCCTGCCTCTGTTCTGCCTCAAGTGCCCTGTCCATTATTCCACGCAGCGTGTGCTCCAACAGGTGGACAAGAGGTACAGTGTCACTGATGCATGCACTGTCACTGCTCACCATCCTCGTGGCCTCCTCAAATGGTGCCAGGACAGTGCATGCATCCCTGATCATGCCCCACTGGCGTGGAGAAAAAAAACCAAGCTCCCCTGACCCTGTCCTGGTGCCGTAGTCGCACAGGTACTCATTGATGGCCCTCTGCTGCGTGTGCAGCTGCTGCAGCATGGCCAACGTTGAGTTCCACCTGGTGGGCATGTCACATATAAGGCGGTTCTTGGGCAGGTTCAACTCCTTTTGCAGCTCAGCCAGGCGAGCACTGGCATTATAAGATCTGCGGAAATGCACACAGACTTTCCTGGCCTGCCTCAGGACATCCTGTAAGCCCGGGTACCTGCCCAAGAACCGCTGCACCACCAGGTTAAGGACGTGAGCCACACAGGGCACATGGGTCAGTTGTCCCTGTCGGAGGGCGGAGAGGAGGTTGGTGCCATTGTCGCAAACCACCATTCCTGGCTTAAGCTGGCGTGGCGTCAACCACCTCTCGGCCTGGCCCTGCAGAGCAGACAGGACCTCTGCCCCAGTGTGGCTTCTGTCCCCCAAACACACCAGCGCAAGCACGGCATGGCATCTTTTTGCCTGCGTACTTGCGTAGCCCCTTGAACGCCTACGGAGCACCGCTGGTTCCGAGGACAAACCACAGGAAGAGGCCATGGAGGAAGAAGAAGAGGAGGGGGTGGAGGAGAGAGGTGTGTCACAACCAGTAGTAGCATTTTGGAGGCGTGGCGGTGGAACAACCTCCAACACTACTGCACCTTGTCCTGCATCCTTCCCAGCTGCCAAAAGAGTGACCCAATGGGCCGTGAAAGAAAGGTAACGTCCCTGTCCATGCCTGCTGGACCATGAGTCAGCGGTAATATGCACCTTACCGCTGACCGCCCTGTCCAGCGAGGCCAAGACATTGCCTTCCACATGCCGGTAGAGAGCCGGAATAGCCTTCCGTGAGAAAAAGTGGCGTTTGGGAACCTGCCACTGAGGAACCGCACATTGCACAAACTCACGGAAGGGGGCCGAGTCTACCAACTGAAAAGGCAGCAGTTGAAGCGCTAGCAATTTAGCCAAGCTAGCATTCAACCGCTGGGCATGTGGATGGCTGGGAGTGAACTTCTTTCGACGGTCCAGCAGCTGGGGCAGGGAAATTTGCCTGCTAGAATCGGACGTCGGTGTACTGCTAGCAGAGTGGCCGCAAGTACTTGGCTGTGACACACCTAATTCTACACCTTCATTCCTCTCAGTGCATGTTTCAGAGAGGACTGAAGTTATAGTGGGGTTGGAGATCCCAGCTGATGCGGTGCAAGGAGAGGTCCGCTTTGTTCTTTGGTGTGGGTCTTTGAGGTAGGCTTGCCAACGAGCTGCATGGCAGGTCAACATATGTCTGGTCAGGCATGTGGTACCCAAGCGGCTGATGTTTTGGCCACGCGATATACGCTTGAGACATATGTTGCAAACAGCAGCTGTGCGATCTGATGCACTAGCCTCAAAAAAGGCCCACACCAAAGAACTTTTTGAATGACGGGCAGAGGCAGCGCCCTGCACAGGCGGAGCTCTGCGGTGTGATTCCGTCTGTGTACTGCCCTTACGCTGGCCACCAAAGGGCATCCTGCCTCGTTGGAGATGTGCCTCCTCCTCATCCTCCTCCTCCTCTCTCCTATTAGGCACCCACGTGGAGTCAGTGACCTCATCATCCCCTCCCTCCTCATCACTGGAGCCAATCTGGCAGTATGCTGCAGCTGCTGGAACATGACTGCCAGATTGGTGTCCTTCTTGAGCATCCCCTCTGTCTGCTCTCACGCTACTGCCTTCCTGTAGCTGGGTTTCATCATCAGACCCTTCGAAACGCTGGGCATCCTCCTGGAGCATGTACCCAACACTGTGCTCAAACAGTTCGGGGGACTCCTCAGGAGGAGGACATGGTGGGTCTAGGGAAGGAGTGACTGATGATGAGTCTGACATTGATACCAGGGAAGAGGACGCTTTGGCAGCTGCTTTTCCAGTACCCTGAGCCTGGGTGAGAGAGGATGAGGAGGAGGAGGAGGGCTTGGTCATCCACTCTACCAAGTCTTCGGCATGATGTGGCTCAACATGTCCAGCTGCCGAAAAGAAGGACAAGCGTGTCCCATGGCCATGTGCTGATGACAATGCACCGCGTCCACGACCAGCACTGTTGCCCCCAGACACAGAGCCTGCTTGCCCTCTTTTATTGTCTCCTGACTGTCTGCCTCTCCTTGTTTGCCTTCCAGACATTCTAATAGATGGCCTGCAGGGAGATGGGAAAAAAGCAATAAGGGCTACCTTCAGGTGTCCTTCTCTGTCCCTTTACTTAAGGATTTCTAAATATGGTTGAGGATGATTGCTTTTGCACAGAATAGCACAACGACAATTTCCCTGACTGTCCAAAAAAACAAGAATTTCAAAGATGGTTGATGAGGAATGCTTTAGCACACTATAGCACAAGGAGAATTTCCCTCACTGTCCTTCCCTGTCCCTAGAAACAAGGATTATCACAGTGAAAGAAACTGACACTCTTCCTACCTATAGTTTTCTGTCCCTAGAAAAAATGTTTTTTTAAAGCACACTATAGCACAAGGAGAATTTCCCTCACTTTCCTTCCCTGTCCCTAGAAACAAGGATTATCACAGTGAAAGAAACTGACACTCTTCCTACCTATAGTTTTCTGTCCCTAGAAAAAATGTTTTTTTAAAGCACACTATAGCACAAGGAGAATTTCCCTCACTTTCCTTCCCTGTCCCTAGAAACAAGAATTATCACAGTGAAAGAAACTGACACTCTTCCTACCTATAGTTTTCTGTCCCTAGAAAAAATGTTTTTTTAAAGCACACTATAGCACAAGGAGAATTTCCCTCACTTTCCTTCCCTGTCCCTAGAAACAAGGATTATCACAGTGAAAGAAACTGACACTCTTCCTACTGTGAGGGGGTTAGCTCGGCAGCGGGTGTGTGTGACCCCCGGGATGGGCTCCCCACACAAAACAGGCCCAGCAAACGGAGGTTGTGGTTTTCAAAATCAAAAAAAGGTGCGGTTTATTTTCTATTTACAGTGACAAAACACAGCAAAGCAAAAGAAACATAACCAAAATAAATCCTGGTCAAGTTGACCTCTGACTAAACATACAGGTTTCCTAACTAACAACTGGGATCAGCCTAGTGCTGTCCTAGTCCCTAAGTCCCTGGTTTTAAAAAGTCCAAACAAATAGCCACACAGGCTTGTCTCACCGCACAGGGGTTCACTCTCTCTAGACAGTCCACACAGGTCTGGTTCCAGGCATGAGCTAACATCTAATGAAGCTGGGAGTTCTTATAGAGGCCTAAATGAGCTGACAAGTTTCAGCTGGTCTCATCAACTCCCTGTCTGTACGACGCCCCACACTCTCCCTAGAGGTATGAGTCATCCATGAGCTCACTAGCCTTAGCTGGGCTTATACAACTCTCCACCTAGTTGTATAAGTCGGCGTAAAGCCTGAATCTGGGCGAAATATATCTACCCCCCTGGATGCAACCAGGTGACTTTACCTTCCTGCTGTCACACTACCTATAGTTTTCTGTCCCTAGAAAAAATGTTTTTTTAAAGCACACTATAGCACAAGGAGAATTTCCCTCACTTTCCTTCCCTGTCCCTAGAAACAAGGATTATCACAGTGAAAGAAACTGACACTCTTCCTACCTATAGTTTTCTGTCCCTAGAAAAAATGTTTTTTAAAGCACACTATAGCACAAGGAGAATTTCCCTCACTTTCCTTCCCTGTCCCTAGAAACAAGGATTATCACAGTGAAAGAAACTGACACTCTTCCTACCTATAGTTTTCTGTCCCTAGAAAAAATGTTTTTTTAAAGCACACTATAGCACAAGGAGAATTTCCCTCACTTTCCTTCCCTGTCCCTAGAAACAAGGATTATCACAGTGAAAGAAACTGACACTCTTCCTACCTATAGTTTTCTGTCCCTAGAAAAAATGTTTTTTTAAAGCACACTATAGCACAAGGAGAATTTCCCTCACTTTCCTTCCCTGTCCCTAGAAACAAGGATTATCACAGTGAAAGAAACTGACACTCTTCCTACCTATAGTTTTCTGTCCCTAGAAAAAATGTTTTTTTAAAGCACACTATAGCACAAGGAGAATTTCCCTCACTTTCCTTCCCTGTCCCTAGAAACAAGGATTATCACAGTGAAAGAAACTGACACTCTTCCTACCTATAGTTTTCTGTCCCTAGAAAAAATGTTTTTTTAAAGCACACTATAGCACAAGGAGAATTTCCCTCACTGTCCTTCCCTGTCCCTAGAAACAAGGATTATCACAGTGAAAGAAACTGACACTCTTCCTACCTATAGTTTTCTGTCCCTAGAAAAAATGTTTTTTTAAAGCACACTATAGCACAAGGAGAATTTCCCTCACTTTCCTTCTTTGTCCCTAGAAACAAGGATTATCACAGTGAAAGAAACTGACACTCTTCCTACCTATAGTTTTCTGTCCCTAGAAAAAATGTTTTTTTAAAGCACACTATAGCACAAGGAGAATTCCCTCACTGTCCTTCCCTGTCCCTAGAAACAAGGATTCGCACAGTAAAACACACTGACACTCTCCCTACCTATAGTTTTCTGTCCCTAGAAAAAATGTTTTTTTAAAGCACACTATAGCACAAGGAGAATTCCCTCACTGTCCTTCCCTGTCCCTAGAAACAAGGATTCGCACAGTAAAACACACTGACACTCTCCCTACCTATAGTTTTCTGTCCCTAGAAAAAATGTTTTTTTAAAGCACACTATAGCACAAGGAGAATTCCCTCACTGTCCTTCCCTGTCCCTAGAAACAAGGATTCGCACAGTAAAACACACGGACACTCTCCCTACCTATAGTTTTCTGTCCCTAGAAAAAATGTTTTTTTAAAGCACACTATAGCACAAGGAGAATTCCCTCACTGTCCTTCCCTGTCCCTAGAAACAAGGATTCGCACAGTAAAACACACTGACACTCTCCCTACCTATCCTTCTCTTTCCCTAAACTAAAGGAATCCAGGTTAAGCAAGAAAAAATAAATGTCACTGTCCCTGCCTATGCTTCTCTTTCCCTGCTCCGGAACACACTACACTAGGCCGCCGTGCTGGCGGCCTTTTATAGTGTGGGGCGTGTACTAAACACCCTCAGCAATAATTGGCCACAGGCATCCTGCCTGTGGCCAATCATTGCTCTCCTCGCTGCCGGCGCTGTGATTGGCCAAGCATGCGGGGTCACAGTGCATGCTTGGCCAATCACAGCGCCTGGATGACACTGCGATGGCGTAGTGCATTGTGGGCCGTTCGCGTCACTCGAATTTGGCGCGAACGGCCCAAATCGTTCGATCTTCGTCGAACGATCGAACAGCCGATGTTCGAGTCGAACGTATGTTCGACTCGAACACGAAGCTCATCCCTAATGCACACACGTTTTCTTTTGCCTTTGTTTTTACAATACAACCTGCACCTAGTGTATTCACACTCAGGATATGTTTTGTTTTTAGCACAGGGAGTTAGCGCGGATAAACCCCCCCTTTTTACATGGGGGACAAACTGGCTGAATATCGGGGGAACTGGCTGTATATGGGGGACAAACTGGCTGAATATGGGGGGAACTGGCTGTATATGGGGGACAAACTGGCTGAATATGGGGGACAAACTGGCTGAATATGGGGGGAACTGGCTGTATATGGGGAACAAACTGGCTGAATATTGGGGGAACTGGCTGTATATGGGGGACACGCTGGCTGCATTTGGGGGGAACTGGCTGTATATGGGGGCACACTGGCTATATATATGGGGACACACTGGCTGTATATGGGGGCACACTGGCTATATATATGGGGACAAACTGGCTGTATATGGGGCACACTGGCTATATATATATATGGGGGCACACTGGCTGTATATGGGGGCACACTGGCTGTATATATGGGGGCACACTGGTTATATATATATGGGGGCACA
Organism: Rana muscosa; assembly: GCA_029206835.1. NCBI lineage: Eukaryota > Metazoa > Chordata > Amphibia > Anura > Ranidae > Rana > Rana muscosa. The sequence continues at coordinate 638,790,721 of CM055117.1, read as the reverse complement.
CTGGCTGTATATGGAAACAAACTGGCTGTATTTGAGGGGGCAAACTGGTGGCGTTTGGGCACAGTGGCTGCGTTTAATGGGCACAGTGGCGGCAATTGTTGTTTTTTTTTTTCAGTTTGTTTGCGCCCCCAAAAAATTTTGAGCACCAGCCGCCACTGATCGGGATGCTAGTATGGGGTATGATAATGATCAGGATGCTGGTATGGGGTATGATAATGATCAGGATGCTGGTATGGCATAGGGGATGATCAGAGCAATAGTATAGGGTATGGCGGTGATCAGGATGCTAGTATGGCATATGGGGTTATTAGAACACTGATATGGGGTATGACAGTAAACAGGATGCTGGTATGGGGTATGGCGGTGATCAGGGCGCTAATATGGTGTATGGCGGTAATCAGAGTACTACTATGGTGTATGGCGGTGATTAGGGCACTAGTATGGCAGTAATTAGGGTGCTGGTATGGCAAATGGCGGTAATCATGGCACTGGTATGGGATGTAGCGTTGATCAGGACGCTGGTATGGCAGTGATCAGGACTTTGATATGGTATTTTGTGAGCACAGGGACAGGTGACAGGGCTGGCTGCATTGTTTATTATGACTACACTGGGACAGTGATCAGGGACATTGGACAGGCTGGCACTGCGGTTTATGAGTGTACAAGCAGCCTGACAAGCTGCTGTACACTCACAGGCATCAGCATCGGTTCTCTCTGCGTTCACATTGAGCGCAGAGAGAACCAATCTTTACTTTCGCTTTCCATTGTATACTATGAGATCGCTGTGAATGAACACAGCAATCACATGGTAAAACAACTTCCTATCACCCGGACACAGTGATAATGTGATCCGCTATGCCTGGGTGACATACAGACGGCTGGGAGCCGTGCAAGAGCTGCCAATACGAGGTGATGTACAGGTACGGTAACCCACATCAGCGCTGCTTCCCATCCGTCGTTTATAGGCAATGGGCGGACGAGAAGTAGTTAACCATCAACATTCTTCAAATATTTAAGGTAACATAGACATACAATACAGTCATGAGAAACTTGACCTGTATGCTCCAAATAGAGGATCATAGGGCATAACAGTCTAATATTAGGCAGTAGAGCAATAAAAACAAAACAAAAAATAAATTGGATTAGGGAGGGGGAAGAAATATAGAACTCCAGTGGGGAGGGGGGGTGTAGTAGGGATGGGTATTGGGGTCACACCCAGCCCAGCCAATTTGCATAAGATTAAATAAAGGTAGTTGGGTTTAGGATAATGGGCTGGATTATGGTTCAAGCAAATATTGACAAAAGTTCAGGGGAAATAGTTATCAACCCAGGGTTTTTACATGTTTAGGGATATGATCCAAAAAAGCAGCTTCTATCTTTAAACCATAAAACCAACTCTTCGGTCCTCCCATGACCTCCTGCTCTCTAGCTCCCTTGTCACCTCCTCCCATGCTTGCCTCCAGGATTTCTCCAGAGCTTCTCCCATCCTTTGGAACTCCCTACCCCAATCTGTCCGACTGTCCCCTAATCTATCCATCTTTAGACAATCCCTGAAAACCCTTCTTTTTAAAGAAGCCTATCCTACCTCTAATTAATACACTGTTTCTTTCTCGTACATCACGGGACACAGAGCGACATAGTCATTACTAATGGGTTATATAGTTACCGTCAGGTGCTGGCACTGGCAACTTCCAAAACCGGAAGTACCCTCCCCTATATAAGCCCCTCCCATCCGGGAGCACCTCAGTTTTTTTGCCAGTGTCTAAGGTGTTGGCCAAGAAGAAACATGTGTTTTTCACTGAGCTTGCGTACAGGTTCTTTTGGGCCTCAGTAAGCTATTCCGGATCCGACCAAAAAAGCTTCATAGCTAAACGGTCGGTACCCGGGCCTTGCAAAGAGAAGAGCAAGGTTCTGCCTGTAATGCTTCTCTTAGGAGAGCTGGACCCTGGGATCCAGAGCTCTGGTCATACCCACGACCAAGATGTTTTCTGTGCAGGGTGCTATACAGGTCCAGGGGAGTGGAATCCTTGGGAACCCGGTCCCTGAAGGTTTGATTACAATGCCTGCCGTGATAGGTGAAGTTTGGGCTTTTGTGGACCAAACAAAGTCCTGCGGCGAGGAACAGGTAAGTGGGGGCCCCCAGGAACTTGGTTCTATTGGGGGACCCCCAAGCCTAATTTGTCTTTCTGTCTGTTACCTAATGGTATTCCCGCAAGATTCTGTGCATGCCTGTAACTACTAAAAAAATGTAATAATTTTTAATGGTGGTCAAGAAAAAAAAAAAAAAAAAAATGTTTTTTTTATATATATTTAGTATATTAGACTGCGGTACCTGTGTTTGTCCACTAGAGGCCGCTGTGGAATGTTTTCTTGTCATGTGGACTAGTTTCTTCTCAGAGAGCAAAGTCCAGGCAGTTGGTGAGTTCTCCTATAGGAAACTGCTTCCTCTGCCATGTTGCAGTGCTCGTCCATCCCCCGGCCTGCGGCAAAGAGGGGCCCTGGCTCCTGTCCCTGGTTTCCATGTTTGAAATTAGCGCCGAGGGCGCACGTGGCCGCGCGCGTGCGCGTGCACGCGCCTCTATATATAGAGGTGAGCCGGGAAAGGGGGCGGAGCCTGGGGGATGATGCTCTGTGCGCGCCGCAGCGCTTCTGCGCATGTGCGGGCGTCCCAGCAGGTTTTAAAAAGCCACAATATTGTAGTAAGCTGGCTATGAAGTACAGAGACAGAGCTGGCAACATTTAAAGGCATACAGCAAGCGGTTGATACAGGCATCCCCTAGAAAGGCACATTAGTAGACACCAACTGTTTATTATAGCAGCATTTATGCTAGACTATTATCAGTAACTGGTGTATTTCGGCTGGAATACCTCAGCTTTGTGGCTTAGGAATATGCCGTCTAAAAACTCCGGGACTAGAAATTCCAGGAGGAATAGGGGGTCTCCATCGGGCTCTGAGGATCTTGGGCATGCTTTGGCTGCACCAGTCTCCCCTGAAGAATCAGAGGTTAGTGACCGTAGGGCACCCCCAGGAGTACCTGGTACTGTGGCTGTCCTCAGTTCACCTGCTCCTGTGTATGTAACAGAGGAGGTTTTTTCCTCAGCTCTGGGAGGACTGGAAGAGAGATTGTCAGCATTAATCGCTGCTTCCCTGTCACAGGAGAAAAGCGCTCGATCTCCGTCTCCTCCCTCAGAGTGCCTGTTAACAGAGCAACAGTCCCAAACAGAGGTAGACCTACCTGAGGGGGATCAGGATGAGGTTGATTCGGTTGTAGAGGAATCAACAGTGGAAGAGCCGTTCTCAGCATCACATGCTGAGAGGTTATGGGTTCAGTCCCTGACTAATATGGTCCGATCAGCATTTAAAATGCCACTTGCGGAGCCATCCTCCACTTCTGTCTCCTCGTTGGGGTCGCTAAAAGCTCCCCAGACTGTTTGTTCCTTTCCGATCCATCCTTTACTGGAGGGGCTCATTTACCAGGATTGGGAGCATCCTGACAAAATATTTACTCCCCCCAAGAGATTTCCGGTGGTCTATCCCATGGAGGATAAGTTCATCAGAAGATGGAAGGTCCCTACAGTGGACGCAGCCATCTCTTGTGTGAATAAATCACTGACATGTCCGGTGGAAAATGTCCAAATGTTCAAGGACCCAATAGATAAAAAATTGGAGTCATTATTGAAATCTGCTTTTTCTACAGCAGGATTGGTGACACAACCAGCAGTGGCAGCTATAGGGGTCTGCCAAGCAGTGAAGGATCAGTTGAAACAGGTCTTAAGAGACTTGCCGGATCAGCAGGCTCTTGCCCTAGCTGATCTACCTAGAGCCTTATGCTTTGCGGTGGACGCTATAAAGGATTCAATCCATCAGGCCTCCCGCCTTACGCTGTCTGTAGTACATATGAGCAGGCTTCTATGGCTCAAAAACTGGTCTGCTGAAGCTCCCTGTAAAAAATTGCTGGTCAGCTTCCCATTTCATGGGGAGCGCTTATTCGGGGAAGACCTGGACAAGTATATCCAGAGAATTTCCAGCGGTAAAAGTACACTTTTGCCGGTTAAAAATAGAGTTAGAGGTCCCTCCTTTAAGAGGCCGGCTTCTCCAGTCCCTAGGACATCGGCTGTGAAACAGTTCCGACGGCCTCCCCGGTCAAATCCCGGAGGTAAAAATCAGGGACAGTTGCAGGGTAACAAGAAGCCCTGGAGCAGGAGAGGTACAAAACCTCCCCCAAAGTCAAATGCATGAAGGGTTGCCCCCACCCAATCGGGTGGGGGGAAGACTTCAGTTGTTCACAGAAACCTGGCGGGACACGATCCGAGACAGATGGGTGCTCTCCGCAGTAAATCTGGGATACAAATTGGAGTTAAAAAACTCCCCTCCTTCCCGCTTTATAAGGTCAAACGTGCCAAGGGATCCCCAGAAGAGAGGATCCCTCCTGTTGGCACTGGAACAATTATTGCTTCAAGCAGTAATTATAGAGGTTCCCCTGGAAGAATGGGGGTTCGGGTTTTACTCAAACCTCTTTACAGTTCCGAAGCCAAACGGGGACGTGAGGCCCATATTAAATCTAAAAGGGCTAAACAAATTCCTACATATCAGGACTTTCCGGATGGAGTCGATCCGATCGGTAGCCACTGCCCTACAAGGGGAGGAATGGTTAGCCTCGATCGACATCAAAGATGCTTATTTGCACATCCCCATCTTTCCAGCCCACCAAAAATTTCTACGCTTTGCGGTAGAAGGGCGCCATTTTCAGTTCAGAGCCTTACCCTTCGGTCTGGCCACAGCACCAAGAGTGTTCACAAAAATTCTGGCCCCATTATTGGCCAATCTAAGAACACGAGGTGTAACGATAATGGCATATCTGGACGACTTGTTGCTGATAGACCACTCAGTGGAAAAACTAGAAGTGGTTGTTCACGAGACAATCAAGTATCTGGAATATCACGGTTGGATTATCAACCGAGACAAGTCAGCCCTAAAACCAGTCAAAAGTCTGGAATACTTGGGGCTAAGGCTGGATTCAGACCAGAGAAAGATTTTCTTGCCTCAAGAAAAGGGGTCGTCTTTGAGAGATTTGATCCACTTAGTGGGTTCAAAAAGACAGCCATCCATACGCCTGTGCATGAGGCTGCTGGGAAAAATTGTGGCATCATTCGAAGCAGTACCCTACGGTCAATTCCATTCAAGGAAGTTGCAAAGGGCCATACTGTCAGCCTGGAACAAAAAAGTTCAGGCTCTGGACTTACCAATGTCCTTGTCCCCTTCCGTTCGCAAGAGCCTCCGCTGGTGGTTGGTTCCCCAGAATCTGGAAAGATGGAAATCCTTCAGTCCGATTTCCTGGAAGGTGGTCACTACAGATGCCAGCCTTATAGGCTGGGGAGCAGTACTGGAGCAATGGTCTCTCCAGGGCAGATGGTCGGATGCGGAAAAGGCCCTGCCCATCAATCTCTTAGAGATACGAGCAGCCCGGTATGCCCTAGTAGCATGGACATCCAGACTCCAAGGGTCCCCTGTCAGAATTCAATCAGACAATGCCACAGCAGTGGCATATATCAATCGTCAGGGGGGCACCAGGAGTCGTGCAGCCCAAAGGGAAGTAAATTACATCCTGAGATGGGCAGAAAGATATGTCCCAGCCATATCTGCGGTATTCATTCCAGGAGTGGAGAATTGGAAGGCGGACTTTCTAAGTCGCCAACAATTATGCCCAGGGGAATGGTCCCTTCATCCCGAGGTTTTCCGGACAATATGTCAGCGGTGGGGAACACCGGATGTAGATCTGCTAGCATCCAGATTCAACACAAAAGTGGACAGGTTTGTCTCTTGGACAAGGGATCCCCTAGCTTGCGGCTCGGATGCCCTAGTGTTCCCTTGGGATCAGTTCAAGCTGATATATGCATTCCCACCGCCACAATTGTTACCTCGATTACTCCACAGAATCAGGGTAGAAAAGAAACCAGTGATTCTGGTGGCTCCAGCGTGGCCCCGAAGAGCATGGTACGCGGAGATTGTAAAAATGTCTGTGGGGAGTCCTTGGACCCTCCCACATCGTCCGGACCTGCTTTCGCAAGGACCGATATACCACCCTTCCTTACCAGCCCTAGGTTTGACGGCCTGGCTATTGAAGCCCGCATTCTAAGAAAGAGAGGGCTCTCTAATGCTGTGGTATCTACCATGATCAATGCCAGGAAGCCGGTATCCAGGCAGATCTATTATAGAATCTGGAAGGCGTACATCGCCTGGTGTGAGGCCAAGAAATGGCATCCACGTAAATACGTAATAGGTAGGATTCTGGACTTCCTACAATGGGCTGTAGATAGGAAGCTTGCCTTGAGTACTATCAAGGGTCAGATTTCGGCCTTGTCAATATTTTTTCAAAGGCCCTTGGCTTTGCATTCACTAGTCAAAGCCTTTATACAAGGAGTGATGCGTATTAGTCCTCCGGTTAATATTCCCATATGTCCATGGGATCTAAACTTGGTTCTGGCGGTTTTACAGAAACAACCATTTGAACCATTACAGCATATTTCCTTGGTGCTTCTCACCAGGAAATTGATTTTTCTAGTAGCCATTTGTTCGGCTAAAAGAGTATCGGAATTAGCAGCTATGTCCTGTAAGGAGCCATATCTGGTTATCCATAAGGACAGAGTAGTGTTACGTCCTCATCCAGCCTTTCTTCCTAAGGTGGTATCGAGTTTTCATTTGAACCAAGATGTGGTTCTTCCTTCTTTTTTCCCCAAGCCTACTTCGGTAGAGGAAAAGTTATTGCATTCTTTGGATGTAGTAAGAGCAGTTAAAGCTTATCTAAAAGCCACTGCTCAGATTCGCAGAACGGATACTTTGTTTATTCTGCCGGAAGGCCCCAGAAAGGGTCAGGCAGCGTCAAAATCTACTTTAGCCAAGTGGATTCGACAGGTCATAATACAAGCCTATAGCTTGAGAAGTAGACCGCCTCCGTTCAAAGTTAGGGCGCACTCCACGAGAGCAGTTGGAACTTCATGGGCAGTGCATCACCAGGCCTCCCTGGCTCAAATCTGTAAGGCCGCAACATGGTCTTCGGTACACACGTTTACTAGGTTCTACCAGGTGGACGTTAGAAGTCAGGAGGATGTCGCCTTTGGGCGCAGTGTGTTGCAGGCCGCAAAAGATCCTCATGTCTGATAGCGCTCAGCTTATATATGGTGTATCCCCCCCCTCATTTGGCATTGCTTTAGGACATCCCATTAGTAATGACTATGTCGCTCTGTGTCCCGTGATGTACGAGAAAGAAAATAGGATTTTTATAACAGCTTACCTGTAAAATCCTTTTCTTGGAGTACATCACGGGACACAGAGCTCCCGCCCCTCTTTGGGGACACTTATTGCTTTGCTACAAAACTGAGGTGCTCCCGGATGGGAGGGGCTTATATAGGGGAGGGTACTTCCGGTTTTGAAAGTTGCCAGTGCCAGCACCTGACGGTAACTATATAACCCATTAGTAATGACTATGTCGCTCTGTGTCCCGTGATGTACTCCAAGAAAAGGATTTTACAGGTAAGCTGTTATAAAAATCCTATTTTTACTTTCTCCATCAGCTCGTCCCCCACAGCTATTACCTTTTGTATCAATTGAACCTCCCTTTTAGGTTGTAAGCTCTATTGAACAGGGCCCTCTGATTCCTCTTGTACCAAATTGTAATGTAACTGTAATGTCTGCCTTCATTTTGTTAAGCGCTGCACAAACTGTTGGCGCTATATAAATACTGTATTATAATAATAATAATAAAACAAAGCAGAGAACGCACCACCCTTGTGCATTATTCTCAAAAAATATATTTTATTGTTAAAAAGTAGTAAATATTATACTCACAAAACAACAGGTATATCAAAGCTTGTCTTAGGCCCCGTTCACACTACTGCGACTTCAAAGTTGCGCGATTTTACCGCAATTTTGCGTTCGCGATTTTGCCGCGATTCGCGGCTGCGATTTCAGGGAATGCCTGTGTAAGTGGCATCAAAATCAGACCAAAGTAGTGCAGGGACTACTTTGAAGTCGGAGTGACTTGAAGTCATACTAATATGAATGGTTGTCATGGGAAATCATGGGAAACTACTTGTCATGCTACTTTGCCATCACAAATCGTGGGGCAAGTCGTATAAGTGTGAAAGGGGCCTTTGGCCGGGTTCACACTGGTGCGAAAAACGCTCTGACATTGGGAGCTCATGTCGCATGACGTGTGAAAATCAATGTTTCCCTATGGGAGCCATCTTAACTGGTCTGACACATGTCGGTCCGACTTTGAAAATGCTCCCTGTACTACTTTGGTCCGACTTTGATCCTACTTCAGCCCATTGACTATCATTCAAGTCGGATCAAAGTCGTTACGCCGTCTTGCATGATCCGACCTTGGCATGTGATTTGTGCTCTGCTGATCTTGAGGGGGAACTCCACGCCAAATTTTAAATAAAAAACCGGCATGGGTTCCCCCCTCCAAGAGCATACCAGGCCCTTCGGTCTGGTATGGATTTTAAGGGGAACCCCCTACACTGAAAAAACGGCATGGGGTCCCCCCAAAATCCATACCAGACCCTTATCCGAGCACGCAGCCCAGCAGGTCAGGAAAGGGGGGTGGGGACGAGCGGGAGCCCCCTCCTGAACCATACCAAGCCGCATACCCTCAACATGGGGAGTGGGTGCTTTGGGGCAGGGGGCGCCCTGCGGCCCCCCCACCCCAAAGCACCTTGTCCCCATGTTGATGAGGACAATGGCCTCTTCCCGACAACCCTGGCCGTTGCGGGCGGGGGGCTTATTGGAATCCGGGAGCCCCCTTTAATAAGGGGGCCCCCAGATCCTGGCCCCCCACCCTATGTGAATGAGTATGGGGTACATCGTACCCCTACCCATCCACCTGGGAAAAAAAAGTGTCAATAAAAAAACCACACTAGACTAGGTTTTTAAAGTAATTTATTAAGCAGCTCTGGGGGTCTTCTTCCAACTTCGGGGGCCTTCTTCCGACTTCGAGGGTCTTCTTCCGACTTCGGGGGTCTTTTCCAACTTCTCAGCTCTCTCCGGGCCTCTTATCCCGCTCTCCGGATCTTCTCCCACTCTCAGGTGCCTTCTGCCGGGCTCCTCCACTATCTTCTACCAGCTCTTTTGCTAGCGTTGGCCCGGTCTTCTCCGTCATCATCTTCCCTCTTCTCTTCTTCCGATGTTGACACGACGCTCTCTCCTGCTGTAATGCTGTATGCGTGGTGCGCAACGACTTATAAAGGCCTGGGGCGTGGTCAATGGGTGATGTCACCCGGTGACCCCAACCCCTTATGACGTCACAGTCCCATCATGCCCCAGGACAGTGACGTCATAAGGGGGTGGGGTCGCCGGGTGACATCACCCGGTGACCACGCCCCATGCCTATAAAAGTCGTTGCGCACCGCGCACACGGCATTACAGTGGGAGAGAGCGTTGTGTCAACATCGGAAGAAGAGAAGAGAAGGCACCTGAGAGCGGGAGAAGAACCGGAGAGCGAGAGAAGAGGCCGGAGAGTGGAGAAGTCGGAAGAGACCCCCGAAGTCGGAAGAAGACCCCCGAAGTCGGAAGAAGACAACTGGATCTGCTTAATGAATTACTTTAAAAACCTAGTCTAGTGTGTTTTTTATAATGACACTTTTTCCCCCTAGGTGAATGGGTAGGGGTACGATGTACCCCATACTCTTTCACATAGGGTGGGGGGCCTGGATCTGGGGGCCCCCTTATTAAAGGGGGCTCCCGGATTCCAATAAGCCCCCTGCCCACAAACCCCGACAACCAACGGCCAGGGTTGTCGGGAAGAGGCCCTTGTCCTCATCAACATGGGGACAAGGTGCTTTGGAGTGGGGGGGGTGCAGGGCGCCCCCCTGCCCCAAAGACCCCACCCCCCATGTTGAGGGCATGCGGCCAGGTATGGTTTAGGAGGGGGGGGCGCTCCCTCGTCCCCACCCCTTTTCCTGACCGGCCGGGCTGCGTGCTCGGATAAGGGTCTGGTATGGATTTTGGAGGGACCCCCATGCCATTTTTTTGGCGTAGGGGGTTCCCCTTAAAATCCGTACCAGACCGAAGGGCCTGGTATGCGCTTGGAGGGGGAACCCATGCCGGTTTTTTATTTAAAATTTGCCGTGGAGTTCCCCCTCAAGACTCATACCAAACACAGTGCCTGGTATTGGCAGGGATCCAAGTCGGATCCCCGGTCATTGAAAATTGGACGTATGTCGGCTTCAAGTCGCAGGCCAAAGTCGGATCCAAAGTAGGACGAGTGTTGTGTCGCACTAGTGTGAACCCAGCCTTAAGCCCCGTACACACGATCGGTTTAACTGATGAAAACCATCCGATTGGATTGTTTTCATCAGACAAACCGATTGTGTATGGGACCCATCGGTCTTTTTTCCATCGGTTTTAAAAAATAGAACATGTTTTAAAATTATCCGATGGATAAAAAACCGATAGCAAATTCCGATCGTCTGTGGGCAAGTCCATCGGATAAAAAACCCACGCATGCTCAGAATCAAGTCGACGCATGCTCAGAAGCATTGAACTTCCTTTTTCTCGGCTCATCGGAGTGTTTTAAGTCACCGCGTTTGGGACGATCGTTTTTTTGACTGATGGTGTGTAGGCAAGACTGATGGAAGTCAGCTTCATCGGATTTCCGATGGACAAAACCATCGGATTAGAATCCATAGGATATCCGATCGTGTGTACAGGGCTTTAATCTACATTCTTCCCCATCCACACCTGCATCTGGGAGCTTGGAGAAGATGAGATTCCAGGTGGATGGCTCTGATTCTGCACATGAGGTGAGCCATCTCTATGATTCAGGGCAAAAAATACTGTCACTGCCCCCACCTATGACAGGTCTTCACGGCAAGGAGCACTGGATGGGCGGACGCATGTAGACAAAAAACACAAAATATCCAAGCTCAACTTACCAACCAATCAGCAACCAAACGAATTCACCTGTCTAACAGTGCGTTTAAAAACAGGGGTTTAGTTGCACGCATTTGCAAATACATGTGTAAGCTGCAGGCCCCGTCAAGGCTCCCTGTGTACTGCAGTCCTAACTCTAAAATTTAAGGTCTCCTCAGTGGAAGCACATGTATGCTGATGGATAGATGAAGGGCAGATGACTGGAGGGAGCCCCACCCTCCTTAAAGGGGCAGGAGCACACTAGACACCCAGCACATAGAAGCAAAGGTGCTAGTGCGTTGCCTGACCACAATGACATCAATACAAAAAATACTGTCACTGCCCCCACCTATGACAGGTCTTCACGGCAAGGAGCACTGGATGGGCGGACGCATGTAGACAAAAAACACAAAATATCCAAGCTCAACTTACCAACCAATCAGCAACCAAACGAATTCACCTGTCTAACAGTGCGTTTAAAAACAGGGGTTTAGTTGCACGCATTTGCAAATACATGTGTAAGCTGCAGGCCCCGTCAAGGCTCCCTGTGTACTGCAGTCCTAACTCTAAAATTTAAGGTCTCCTCAGTGGAAGCACATGTATGCTGATGGATAGATGAAGGGCAGATGACTGGAGGGAGCCCCACCCTCCTTAAAGGGGCAGGAGCACACTAGACACCCAGCACATAGAAGCAAAGGTGCTAGTGCGTTGCCTGACCACAATGACATCAATACAAAAAATACTGTCACTGCCCCCACCTATGACAGGTCTTCACGGCAAGGAGCACTGGATGGGCGGACGCATGTAGACAAAAAACACAAAATATCCAAGCTCAACTTACCAACCAATCAGCAACCAAACGAATTCACCTGTCTAACAGTGCGTTTAAAAACAGGGGTTTAGTTGCACGCATTTGCAAATACATGTGTAAGCTGCAGGCCCCGTCAAGGCTCCCTGTGTACTGCAGTCCTAACTCTAAAATTTAAGGTCTCCTCAGTGGAAGCACATGTATGCTGATGGATAGATGAAGGGCAGATGATTGGAGGGAGCCCCACCCTCCTTAAAGGGGCAGGAGCACACTAGACACCCAGCACATAGAAGCAAAGGTGCTAGTGCGTTGCCTGACCACAATGACATCAATACAAAAAATACTGTCACTGCCCCCACCTATGACAGGTCTTCACGGCAAGGAGCACTGGATGGGCGGACGCATGTAGACAAAAAACACAAAATATCCAAGCTCAACTTACCAACCAATCAGCAACCAAACGAATTCACCTATCTAACAGTGCGTTTAAAAACAGGGGTTTAGTTGCACGCATTTGCAAATACATGTGTAAGCTGCAGGCCCCGTCAAGGCTCCCTGTGTACTGCAGTCCTAACTCTAAAATTTAAGGTCTCCTCAGTGGAAGCACATGTATGCTGATGGATAGATGAAGGGCAGATGACTGGAGGGAGCCCCACCCTCCTTAAAGGGGCAGGAGCACACTAGACACCCAGCACATAGAAGCAAAGGTGCTAGTGCGTTGCCTGACCACAATGACATCAATACAAAAAATACTGTCACTGCCCCCACCTATGACAGGTCTTCACGGCAAGGAGCACTGGATGGGCGGACGCATGTAGACAAAAAACACAAAATATCCAAGCTCAACTTACCAACCAATCAGCAACCAAACGAATTCACCTGTCTAACAGTGCGTTTAAAAACAGGGGTTTAGTTGCACGCATTTGCAAATACATGTGTAAGCTGCAGGCCCCGTCAAGGCTCCCTGTGTACTGCAGTCCTAACTCTAAAATTTAAGGTCTCCTCAGTGGAAGCACATGTATGCTGATGGATAGATGAACCCCTGTTTTTAAACGCACTGTTAGACAGGTGAATTCGTTTGGTTGCTGATTGGTTGGTAAGTTGAGCTTGGATATTTTGTGTTTTTTGTCTATGATTCAGGGGATGACACCAGGGAGCTTCCAGACTCTATATAGACCTCTTCCCTACCAACAATCAGCCTGTGCTAGACACTGTTCTTAAGGACATGCTTGTCTCTTTGAGGATTTCACTGCAGTCTAATATGATGTCCTGTGTCTACAAGTTCAGCACAGAACTCCAGTCAGTTTCCTCAAGGGTATATCACATAGAGAACAAGATGGGGCAATATGCCTCTACTATAAATGATCTTATAGATGCCCATAACTAGGGATGGGCCGAACACCCTGGTTCGCGCCAGAACATGCAAACAGGAAAAAAATGTGTGCGAACATGCAAACCCTATGTATATGCCTATGTACCCTAATGCCGCGTACACACGATCGTGTTTAATGTCATTTTCAAAAACAACGTTTTTCTCAACGTGATTTTTCTTGTTTTCTTGTTTTTCTCTCAAGCCTGTCTTGCATACACACGTTCATTAAAAAAACGCTCGAGCAAAGCGCAGTGACGTACAACATGTACAACGGCACTATAAAGGGGAAGTTCCGTTCGAATGGCGCCACCCTTCATGTTAGTAAAGTTTGTTGAGCGACGATTCACGCTTTTCAGCCTCGTGCTTTTCAGTCCGTTACAGCGTGACAAATGTGCTATCTCCATTATGAACGCTAGGTTTACCAGAACGAGCGCTCCCGTCTCATACTTGATTCTGAGCATGCGCATTTTTTTCCCCTCGTAAAAGCATACACACTACCGTTTTTCACGTCGTTAAAAAAAAACGACGTGAAAAAATAGAGCAGGTTCTCATTTTTTTAAGCCCATTTTTCTCGTCTTTAAAAATGCTCTGGAGCCTACACACGATCGTTTTTAATGCCCAATTTAAAAAATGGAATTTTTAACGTCGTGAAAAACGGTCGTGTGTATGCGGCATAAGTCTATGGGACACGAACATGAAAAATCTATAAACATAATTTGTAAAGGCTTATTTGCAAGTTATTGTTATAAAAAGTGTATGGGGACCTGGGTACTGCCCTAGGGGACATGTATCAATGTAAAAAAACGTTTTTAAAATTACAGTTTTTTTCAGGAGAAGCGATTTTAATAATGCTTAAAGTGAAACAATAAAAATTAAATATTCCTTTAAATATCATGCCTGAGGGGTCCTCTGAGTAAAATTGCTTGTGGCTGTAATGTATTGCCGGCTCCCGACAGTATAGATAAAAATCAATGAAAAAAACGGCGTGGGTCCACCCCCCCCCCCAGTCCATACCAGGCCCTTCGGGTCTGGTATGGATTTTAAGGGGAACTCCATGCCAAAATGAAAAAGAAAAAACAGCGTAGGATCTCCCCCAAAATCCATACAGGCAGTCCCCGGGTTACAAACAAGATAGGGTCTTTAGGTTTGTTCTTAAGTTGAATCTGTTTGTAAGTCGGAACAGGTACATTTGTTAAGTGTAGCTCCAGCCAAAAAAAACATTTTTAAGATTTTTGGATAGCATATGGAAGGGTTAACACCCCTGAAATGTTGGTTTTGCTGTCTGTGCCCCTGATCAGAAGATTTTACTTCACTTTCTGTCCCAATGACAATTGGATTTTGAAAATTTTGGGTTGTTGTGGAAACAAGCCTTGGTGATAAAGCATCAGTGGAGACACCTTTTTCCTATAATAACTCTTACGGGAGTGAATTTCCCTTCCTAGGGGTATATTTCCTCTCACTTCCTGTTGTCTCCCTCCGTTTGTAAGTAGGAATCGTTTGTAAGTCGGATGTCTGTAACTAGGGGACAAAAATCCATACCAGACCCTCATCCAAGCAAGCTATGAGGTAAAACCTAAACACTTTCAAATTGTATGCAATCAGGTAGACCCTTGCACTACATAGTTGAATGTAAATCTAAAGTAAATTGAACAACAAAAATTGTATAATGTGTAGGCAGCTTTAGTGTCAGCTTTGCTGAAAATTAAAGGCTGGTTGCCAGGGTCCTCTGTTGGTATGAAATTCAGGTAATACTTTAGAATACCACTGGAGCTTTTCTCAAAATGACACAAATAACAATTTAACAAGTGTCAGGTCTGTTGGCAACAAGAACAAAAAAAGAAATCCATCTTGCTGTGATTTTTTTTTGCTGTGATCTCGAACCATGGCACCCCAGATGTTTTGGAACTACATTTCCCATGATGCTCAACTACTCTGCAGAGTGCCTGAGCATCATGGGAAATTTAGTTCCAAAACATTTGGGGTGCCAAGGTTTTCGCCAGCACTGGCCTAGTGCCTCAGAATCACAAAATCCCATGTGCATTCCTATTTCTTATAAACACTGTAATTTTATTATGGATGGAATGCCCATGCATCTCATCTTGCTGACTGGCTGTTGCAAACAATAGGAAAACATTTTTTTTTGTCAAAGGTGAAAGTAGGAATGATGTATGGGCAAGTACTCACAACAAAAGGACATGAGGCAGCAAAATGGCTGCAAGTAGTACATATCATAAAACACCATGAGTATTTACCCAATTTGAAAAGACCTGATCTGCTATAAGCTCAGATTGCATTGAATGATTTTCTCTTCTCGTTGCCTTAGGCTGGGTTCACACTGGTACGGCACAACAGTCATACAACTTTCATCCTACTTTGCTCTGCGACATCAGTCCTACATTGATCCTACATCGGTCCGACATCCATCCGACTTTCATGAACAGGATACTACTTTGATCCGACATTGTACTAGTCTGACTTGTCCTTTGACCAATCAAAACAATCCCAGGGTGAGACAAATTCCTTTTACTGCTGCTGTACTAATCACCATGTCGGATGTCAAATGTCGGATGGTTAGGACAAGGATCCTACTTTGATCCGACTTCAATGATATTCAATGGGCTGAAGTCAGATCAAAGTCGGACCAAAGTAGTACAGGGAGCATTTTCAAAGTTGGACCGACTTGTGTCGGACCAGTTAAGATGGCTCTCATAGGGAAACATTGATTTTCACACGTCATGCGACATGAGCTCCCAATGTCGGAGCGTTTGTCGGACCAGTGTGAACCCAGCCTCAGGCTGGGTTCACACTAGTGCGACACGACATCTGTCCTACTTTGGATCCGACTTTGCCCTGCGACATAAAGCCGACATATGTCCGACTTTCAATGAACAGGGATCCGACTTGGATCCCTGCCAATATCAGGCACTGTGTTTGGTATGAATCTTGAGGGGGAACTCCAGGCCAAATTTTAAAGAAAAAAACGGCATGGGTTCCCCCTCCAAGAGCATACCAGGCCCTTGGGTCTGGCCTGGATTTGAAGGGGCGCCCCTACGCCGAAAAAACGGCGTGGGGGTCCCCCCCAAGGTCCAAACCAAACCCTTATCCGAGCACACAACCAGGGGAAGAGGGGGGACGAGAGCAGCCCCCCCCCTCCTGAACCGTACCAGGCCGCATGCCCTCCCACCCCAGAGCACCCTGGCCCCATGTTGATGAGGACAGGGCCTCTTCCCGACAACCCTGGCCGTTGGTTGTCGGGGTCTGCGGGCGGGGGGCTTATCGGAATCCGGGAGCCCCCTTCAATAAAGGGGCCCCTGGATCCCGGCCCCCCACCCTATGTGAATGAGTATGGGGTACATCGTACCCCTACCCATTCACCTGGTGGAAAAAAATTGCAATAAAAAAACCACAACACAGCTTTTTAAAGTATTTTATTGCACAGCTCCGGGGGTCTTCTTCCGACTTCGGGGGTCTCCGGTGTCGTCGCCGCGCTCTCCGGTTCTTTCTTCTGCCGGGCCACCGCTAACTTCATTAGCTCTTTTGCTAGCGGGGCCCGGTCTTCTCCGTCGCTTTCTTCTTCTCCCGCTCTCTGGTTCTTCTCCCGCTTCTTTCTTCTGCCAGCCCCTCCACTAACTTCTTTAGCTCTTTTGCTAGTGGAGGGGCCGGTCTTCCCGTCGCCGTCGCCGTCTTCTTCTCTCTTCTCCTCCTCGATGTTGACGCGTCGCTTCCTCCCGCTGTAATACTGGCTGTTCGCTCCGCTCCGCATTAATATAGGCTTCTCATGACGTCACAGTCACATGTTCCGGGGCACATGGCCCCGGAGCATGTGACTGTGACGTCATGGGAACATGTGACTGTGACGTCATGAGAAGCCTATATTAATGCGTAGCGGAGCGAACAGCCAATATTACAGCGGGAGGAAGCGACGCGTCAACATCGAGGAGGAGAAGAGAGAAGAAGACGGCGACGGCGACGGGAAGACCGGCCCCATCACTAGCAAAAGAGCTAAAGAAGTTAGTGGAGGGGCCGGCAGAAGAAAGAAGTGGGAGAAGAACCGGGAGAAGAACCGGAGAGCGGGAGAAGAAGAAGGCGACGGAGAAGATCGGGCCCCGCTAGCAAAAGAGCTAAAGAAGTTAGCGGTGGCCCGGCAGAAGAAAGAACCGGAGAGCGCGGCGACGACACCGGAGACCCCCGAAGTCGGAAGAAGACCCCCGGAGCTGTGCAATAAAATACTTTAAAAAGCTGTGTTGTGGTTGTTTTATTGCAATTTTTTTCCACCAGGTGAATGGGTAGGGGTACGATGTACCTCATACTCATTCACATAGGGTGGGGGGGCCGGGATCCGGGGGCCCCTTTATTGAAGGGGGCTCCCGGATTCCGATAAGCCCCCCGCCCGCAGACCCCGACAGCCAACGGCCAGGGTTGTCGGGAAGAGGCCCTGTCCTCATCAACATGGGGGCAGGGTGCTCTGGGGTAGGGGGGCCGCAGGTCGCCCCCCTGCCCCAGAGCACCAAACCCCCCATGTTGAGGGCATGCGGCCTGGTACGGTTCAGGAGGCCGCTCTCGTCCCCCCCTCTTCCCCTGCGGCCTGCCAGGTTGTGTGCTCGGATAAGGGTCTGGTTTGGATTTTGGGGGGACCCCCACGCCGTTTTTTCGGCGTAGGGGCGCCCCTTCAAATCCAGACCAGACCCAAGGGCCTGGTATGCTCCTGGAGGGGGAACCCATGCCGGTTTTTTTATTTAAAATTTGGCCTGCAGTTCCCCCTCAAGAGCAGCACAGCACAAGTCGCATGCCAAAGTCGGATCATGCAAGACTGCGGTCCGACTTTGATCCGACTTCAATGATAGTCAATGGGCTGAAGTCGGATCAAAGTCGGACCAAAGTAGTACAGGGAGCATTCTCAAAGTCGGACCGACATGTGTCGGACCAGTTAAGACGGCTCCCATAGGGAAACATTGATTTTCACACGTAATGCGACATGAGCTCCCAATGTCGGAGCGTTTGTCGCCCCAGTGTGAACCAGGCCTCAAGGACTGATTCCCACCTATGCATTTTTAGTGCTTTTTGCATTTTGCAGATTTGAACTACAGTCCATTTACCATGGTTTCCTATAGAACATTTTCTGTAGTGCAATTCTTGCCAAATGCAAAAAGTACTTAAAAATGCATTGGTGTGAACCAAGCCTAAAGCAGTGTGCAATGTATTCTAAGGCTTGATTCATAACTTTGCATTTTTATAGCTTTTTGCAGATTTGCACTACAGCCCATTAAACATGGTTTCCTATAGAACACGTTCTGTAGAGAAAATCTGCAAAATGCAAAAAGCACTAAAAATGCATAGGTGTGAATCAAGCCTAACTCAAAGCAATCAGTCTGCAGTCTTTTTTTTTTTCTCAAGTGAATCTGATTGGTTGCTAAGGATTTCTCTGCTTTGCACATAATCATTGCTCTGCACACTTTGTATTGCATACACCTGATAGGATTTACTATGTAAAGGCTAGATCAGGGTTTCTCAACTCCAGTCCTCAAGGCGCCCCAACAGGTCATGTTTTCAGGCTTTCCATTATTTTGCACAGGGGATGTAATCAGTTTCACTGCCTTAGTAATTACCACAGCTGTTTCATCTGAGGGAAATCCTGAAAACATGACCTGTTGGTGCGCCTTGAGGACTGGAGTTGAGAAACACTGGGCTAGATAATGCAATGCTAATTGCTGATATCTCCCATGTATTGACTTTAAAGGCTCTGGTGTGCATATCTGAGTATTTTTACACAGTGCACTAGTCCTAAAGCTTATTGCTTCTGGCTTATCTTCTCTTTTGCATGCCCAAAGGAATTCTCAGGAAATCTTTTCTTCAAACACTAAAGTTAATAATGTCTTTTTCAGAATATAAATTCAAGTAGGAATAAAACAAGAGTGTACTGGTGTGCTCATCAAATGTATAACAAAGGTTAAAAACACTCACAAGTGAAGCTATTCACAGGCTCATCTGTTACTAGTTCATTGGATCCACCAGAAATGTCCAAACTAAGTAAGGTCCCCACAACCTGACTCTCTGCAAACATGAATTTACAGACTGCTATGTATGGCTTTTGGCAATGGCTGTTGGAGTGGAAACACCTTCAACAGAACCGACCTACATTACCAAAGCTGCATGTATAAGTAACCGCTCCCTTGATGTTGAAAAGCTGCTACAAATGTTACTCCAACAAGTTAAATGGTGTTGAATACATGGCTGAGCCCTTCTTGTTTTCAAAGGAAAAACATAGAAACACAGAGACAAGAAAATGACATCATAACCATGTAGTTCCACTAGGAAGAGCACTACATTATGCATAAATTAAACTGAACACACACCACCACCGAGAAAAAGAACAACTAATCGCAGTATAACATATGAGAACAGTTGTTTCACCTATGTTGGTATACACAACATGCTAACAGCATGCTCATACAAATACTTCTCACTGATAGTTGTATTATTGATCTTGATAGAGAAATCAGGGCAGGGGGCATGGGCTGGGGGAAATATTATGTGCTCAGTTCTAAAAATATTGAGTGTGAGGAAGTGGTGTGACATCCATACTGATATGTCAATTAATAGGTATTGTGAAAAGAGACTTGAGGGTTAAGGTGGGGAGTAGAGATATGGATTTAGGTGTCATCAGCACGGAGATGGTATTGGAAGCTGTTGGAGTTTATCAATTGACCAAGGGAGGAGGTATAGATGAAGAAGAGAACCCTGGGGAACCCCTACAGAAAAAGAAGGTGGGCTTGTGTGAAAAGTTTGGCGACCTCTGTAGTAATAAGGTCAAAAGAAGAAAGTATTGAATGTGATTTTGGACAGGGTATGTTAAGTGGGGTAGATTATTAATAGTAGTTATTGATAGTAGTTTTTATTAATAATTGTAGTTTATATATATTAATATAAACACAGATTTCAGGATGGTATACCTGTTCATATCTTCACCCGTGGAGAGAGAAGAGTATTGACAAAAATGCATAAGTTGTCTAATAACTATATCTATGAGTGACTTGGTATACATCTTGTTTAATTGTAACATAATAGAGGAGTGAAATTGTAATACAATATCACATGACAATATTCAAGTCACGATCATCTATAGGAAGTCAAGGAGCTGTAGAGCTATGGGGTTGGTGGGTACAGGGTTGGAAGAAAGGTATGGGGGTTTTAAAGGATGCTAAGGTGAGAAGTCCTAAGCCTGTAGGGCAGTGGATGTTCATGTTATGGCATAAAAGCAGAAGCATGTTTTAATATAGGAGGGAAAGCTGGTAGAGTACCGCACTGTTTCCGTCCCCCTGGCAATCAAGGCAGCTTAAGAATTTGGACAGGTGTCAGACAATTGTCCAAATGTGTGTTGTGGCACGACAGTATTCAATCAATCTTGAAAGTGAAGCAAGGACACTCACATGTGGGTACATTTAGAAGGGTTATCTCTTGTGACACTGATCAGTTCTTCCATTTCAGTTGTTTGTCTGACACGATGGTACCAATCTGCTAGTGTTGGGGGAGTGGTGGTGCCCCATTTTGAGGGGATGCTTCGTCTGGCAGCATTTACCAAATGAAGAGCTAAAATATCATAAATATATTGATTTTGGGAGAATGGTGTAACAGGCGTTGTGGCATGGTACTAGAACAGACACTGTAGCTTCAAAGGGGGTGTGAGGGGGAAATCAGTCAGGGGAAGGTTTCGGATGATTAAAAAAGTGTCTTATTTGAACGTATGTGCAGAAGGGGAAAGAGGAATTTTGTGTCTTGGCTTCTAACGCTTCAAAACATAGAAAGGTACCCCTGTGGAAAAAATGTTCTGCATAGACCTCTTCATAGTGCCAAATTTCTCTTAGGAATTGATTATGTGGGTTATGTCAGGGGTTAGCAGGCCTGTATAAGAGGAAAGCGTGAAAGGTTTACAAGCCATTCGGAAACAGTGTAGGTGTATGTTGTATGGGTAGCCAAGGTATCGCAGAGCTCACCTGTTCCAAATGGACCCAAGCTTTTATGTTCTGATGGAAATTCCAATCTACTATTCTTGATAAATGACACGCCAAGTAGTATTTGTAAATGTCAGGCAAACCTATGCCTCTCTTTAAATTGGGTTATGTAGTACTCATAACTGAGTCTAGGGCATTTTTGTTCGCAAATGAAAAGAGTTCAAGTTCTGTGGTACGCCGTGAAGAATGCCTTGGGTAAAAGGTTCGGTATTGTTTGCAGAATATAAAAGATGCGGGGAAGTACTGTATATACTCGAGTATAAGCCAACCCGAATATAAGCCGAGGCACCTAATTTTACCACAAAAAAATGGGAAAAAGTATTGACTCGAGTATAAGCCTAGGGTGTTCATCTGCATGCCTCACTGTGCCTCACTTTGCCTCACTGTGTCCATGTGCATGCCTCACTGTGCCCATGCCTCACTGTGCCCATGCCTAGACTGACGTTTAACATGGGAGTCTATGGAAGGGGTGCCTGGTTTCCGGGAGATCAGGCGCAAAAAGGTGACTCGAGTATAAGCCGAGGGGGGCATTTTGAGCACAAAAAAATGTGCTGAAAAACTCGGCTTATACTCGAGTATATACGGTATGTTCATTTTTATGATGGCTGGCTGCCCGTCCAAAGCAGAAGAACCCCTTGTGCCAGGTCTGTAGATCAAGCTGGATGTCACGTATTAGGGGCATATAGTTTACTGTATAAAGGTCAGACAAGGACATTGGGAGCTTAATCCCAAGGTAGGTGAAAGACTGTGTCTGCCATACAAAGGGGAATCTTGTTTTGCAGACATTCACCTGGTGAGTTGGCAGCGTCACATTTAGGGCAAATGATTTAGAGAAATTAGTCTGCAGATTAGAGAGGATGCTATAATGTGCAAAATCATTCAGTAGATTAGGAATAATGAGCTGTGGTTCAGAAAGGAAAAGTCGAATGTACTCCGCAAGGGCCACTATTTTATAAGTATGTCTTGAGGCCTCAATCCCTTTAATGTGGTTGGCTCTGATGCGCCTCAATAATGGTTCCAGCATTACAACGAACAGGAGCGGCGAGAGAGGGCATTCCTGCCTGGTATCGTATTTTTGTTTTTGAAGTCATTGAACCCTTTCTTTAACCAACAGGAAAAAATAATTTTTTATTAATTTTAGTGCATACAAACAAAATAATACACAATTTTTGGTGAAATATAAAAGATAATGTTGCGCAATGTAAATAGATATCTAACATGTCATGCTTTAAAAATATGCATGCCTGTGGAATGGCGACAAACTATGGTACCTTAAATTATCCATAGGTGACAGATTTTAAAAAGCCTTTACAGGTTACCAGTTAAGAGTTAAACAGAGGGTCCTGTATCAGAATTATTGCTCTCACTTTAATGTTCATGGTGATACCTCACATGTGTTGTGTGATCAATGTTTATGCTTGTGGGACATACATGTGTGTTTGCATTTGCATGTGAGCACACCACGGGGGAAAAGGGGCACTTAATTTTTTTTAAATTAAATTACTGTTGTGACAGCAGGCAGGTAAAATCACCAGGTTGCATCCAGGATGGAAGATATATATGTCCCAGATTCAGGCTTTATGCCAATTTATACCACTAGGGAGAGTGCTGGGAGTCTTTCAGGGGAAGGGTTAATGAGCCCAGCTGAAGTAAGTGGGCTCATTAGGGCCTCTACAAGAACTCCCAGCATGCTAAGGGAGATGCTCCATCCTGGAACCAGTTCTGGGTTGTGTAGACTGGGGAGTCTGCTTTCTGTCCTATGCGGTGAGACAAAGCCTGTGTGGCTAAAACTTCTAAAACAGGAAGATAGGGGCTGGGGCAGCACAAGGCTGCACCTAGTTGTTAGATAGGGAAACTACGTGTGTAGTAAGCGGTCAAGCTGACCAGGATTTCTTTTCATGTTTCTTTTTGTCTTGCTGTTATATTTTACACTGTATGTAGTTTAAATAAACCACACCTTTTATTTTTCACCTACAACTCTGTCTGCTGTGCCTGTTTTTGTGTGGTGAACTCATCCAGGGGGTCACACACACCCGCTGCTGAGCTAACCCCCTCACACCGTATATACTCGAGTATAAGCCGACCCGAATATAAGCAGAGGCACCTAATTTTACCACAAAAAACTGGGAAAACGTATTTACTCGAGTATAAGCCTAGGGTGTCCATCTGCATGCCTCACTGTGCCTCACTGTGTCCATGTGCATGCCTCACTGTGCCTCACTGTGTCCATGCCTCACTGGTCCTTACTATGCCCATGCCTCACTGTGTCCTTGCCTCACTGTGTCCATGCCTCACTGTGCCTATGCCTCACTGTCACTGTGCCCATGCCTCACTGTGTCCATGCCTCACTGTGCCCAATCTCCCTACCTGATCTCCTGCGCTGTGTAACTAGACTGACGTTTAACATGGGAGTCTATGGAAGGGGTGCCTGGCTTTGAAAAATTGGTGCTCCCCGGCCGTAGGTCCCCTGGACAACAAACTTTGCACACTTGTAGACGAAGAGTGGGGCTACATGTCTGCCAGGTTTGGGGTCCAGGGGACCTAGGACCAGTCAGTACCGGGTCCCCAAAATCACCGGAGATATTACCGTTTAACATGGGAGTCTATGGAAGGGGTGCCTGGCTTTGAAAAATCGGTGCTCCCCGGCCGTAGGTCAGGATCAGGCGCACAAAATTGAAGATGGACACAGACTTGAGTATAAGCCGAGGGGGGTATTTTCAGCACACAAAAAATGTGTTGAAAAACTCGGCTTATACTCAAGTATATACAGTATATATTTTATTTATTATTATTATTATTATCAGGGCTCAAAATTTCAAGTCCTGAACTACTAGCCAGGCCTTAAAAGTTACTTGCCACCAATTGCCCCCTCCAATCCCTACCCTGCCCCGCCCTTAATTCTACCCCTAAACACGCCCTCGGAAATTATCTCATGAAATGACACTGTTAAATGTTTTATGCAAAATTAAGTTACAAAAATAAATATTAACAACTTTAACAACATTAACATGAAGCATTTTTCATTGATCTGATGGCGATCATGTGAGAGAGCAGAGGAGTCATGTGAGCCCTGGAGGACGCTCTGAAGGGTCTGGTATGGATTTTGAAGGGGACGCCTACGCCATTTAAAAAAAATAATTGACACACCCCCCACGCAATTTTCATTATAGCCACAAGCAGTTTAAAATGACTTTTTTTCCATTAGAAATGTAATATTGCTGCGGGACTGTTCTAAAAACATGCCTTTGCAGGCATACTATAGAAATCCCCCAGGTACAAAATTTAAAGGAATATTTCACTTTTATTGTTTCACTTTAAGCATTATTAAAATCATTGCTCCCGAAAAAACTGCCGTTTTTAAAACTTTGTTTTTTGCATTGATACATGTCCCCTAGGGCAGGACCCAGGTTCCCAAACACTGTTTATGACAATACCATGCATATAAGCCTTTAAAATTAGCACTTTTGGTTTTTCATGTTCGTGTCCCATAGACTTTAACGGTGTTTGCGTGTTCGAATAAATTTTTTGCCTGTTCGCAAGTTCTGGTGAGAACCGAACAGGGGGGTTCGGCTCATCCTTAGTTAGTATCAAGAAGAACAGAATATGTCTTCACAGAACTTGTAAACATTTCTGTTGGTTATAACTGGAATAGCCTTACAGCAAACAATGTTTAGATATCTACAGCTCAACTTGTAATTTCATGGTGCCCTATTATTGCAGTATTCTATGTGTCCAAAACCCTTATTAACCGATGGTTGTACAGTTTTCCCGGGCAGTTCACCCCAAACTGAGGCATTATTTGTAAGTGGATGCTGATTCCCGTATTGGTTTCCTATAGAGTAGTGGTTCTTAACCACTGGGCCATGGCCTGCTAATAGGCCGTGGCTTCAGGGACTGTTTGGGCTAGGAAGCAAATGTGGCTGGCGTAGTATGATTGAAACAGCTGCAGTCCTGATGTTCAATGTGTAGGCACAACCTGTAGTCTGTAACTGAGCGGACCACCCCAACCCCCCCCCCCCCCGTTCAAGCCCAGCGGACCAGCCCGCCACAGGCGAGTGGAAATTTTGAGGGCTGTTATTATTATTATTAATATTATTATTGTTGTCATTATTATAATTCTTTTTTATCAACTTAATTACTATCACAAAGCATGAACAGCATCCCTTGTGATAGCGTGGGCAGTAGCAGGTACTCTTTACTGATAGACCCCAGATCACTCCTCTGCCCCCTAAAGCAGCCGATCAAACCAAGATTGGTTTGATTGGGTGCTTTACTAGCTGGTAACGCTATGGTCAGCCAATGCAACAACCCAGCCCCAGTGGGATAAGGGAACCTGGAAACGATGGAGCATGGCGAGGTGCAGGTGGGGCCCTTCTGCTGCTAGGAAAAGTTATTGAGCTTTAGCTCATTTTTACAAGAAACTGCATCAGATGTTGAAAAGAGTGATATCAGGATCATTGCTGCGGCTGCCGTGATCACCACTTTCCGAGGATGTTTATATACGTACATTGGTTTGGACGTAGTTAATATTCTGTATTCTTGTGATTTATTAGAAGAGGGAAGGTTTGTACAGACGCACTCCAATAAAAACGCCTTTATTGTGCAAAATAACAAAAAGTACACACCACAGCAGTGTAAAGGGTAAAAAACTGACGCGTTTCACACTCAACAGTGCTAATAATAGCTATGACTAAGCACTGTTGAGTGTCCAGACTTTCCCTCTTCTAATTGCTATATGATTAGCCTGCACCTGATGCTTCCACCTTGAGGAGAGTGCCATTTCCACGCATCCACCTGGAGCGGTGATCCCTTCCCCATTCTTGTGATTTACATTAGAAGTTGCAAAAACTTGTGAAACAAAAAAATAAGAAGTTGCATTCTTGTTTGTATACTATATTACGCACATTCATTTTAGGTTTATATGGTTTATAAATAAGAACATTCACCAAATCCATGTACACAATTGTAATCTTTGTACATGAGCTTAGTTACATTGCAGAAAAATCAACTTCAGTTCTTTCCTTTTACAGTTTTTAATGTCAATAATTATATGCAGTACACTTAAGGCTTACAATGATAGTGTTGTATAATAACTCACCTAATTTATGTCCCTTTTGAGTTTTCTCATAAACCCTTTTAATATCACAACCTGCTACACATGCACTTCTCTTTTAATGCTACCTGGCCATTTAATCTTCCAATTAAATAATAAATCACTATGGCAATGAAGGGAAAGGGCATGCCTATGCATAGTACTAATAAAATAAATATATTTAAAATGAAAGAGATACAAGTAGAGCTCACAACCTTTAATCTGGATATCACTTTAGTAAATGCAGACAAGCAGAAGTGCTTCCATGTCATAATAATGGCCTTTTCTGTCATCTGAATAAAAGATGAAAAGAAAAATACAATCCAGTGCTGATACATTTTAGTGGGATATTTCTTTAATCATATATAGAATGTTGGTATTTTGGACACAATATGCAGATTCATTTTAAAATGCACTGTTAAAGGGGGCAGTAAAAGGGCACTCATTTTATACACGTTTTAAGGAAACTTGTCATGAGAAAAATATAAAAGTTGCCTTTGCAGTTTTCTGGCTGTTATGCTAATATGTCTTTCCTGGTCTGCACACTTGTTCTGGGTCAAAGTGAGCGGATTAGCATGACAGCCAGGCAACTAGCATATCCAGATAGATGCCATTAATGACAGACTACCGTATATACTCGAGTATAAGCCGAGTTTTTAAGCACAATTTTTTGTGCTGAAAATGCCCCCCTCGGCTTATACTCGAGTCACCTTTTTGCGCCTGATCTCCCGAACTTTGGGGACCCGGTACTTGGCACACATCCGGAGGACCTACGACCGGAGAGCACCGATTTTTCAAAGCCGGGCACCCCTTCCATAGACTCCCATGTTAAACGGTAATTTCTCTGGTGAATTTGAGAACCCGGTACCGGCCGGTCGTAGGTCCTCTGGACCCCAAACTTGGCACACATATAGTCCCACTTTTTCTCTACAGGTTTGCAAAGTTTCTTGTCCGGGGGACCTACGGCCGGGGAGCACCGATTTTTCAAAGCCGGGCACCCCTTCCATAGACTCCCATGTTAAACGTCAGTCTAGTCATGGACACAGTGAGGCATGGACACAGTGAGGCAAAGTGAGGCACACCCTAGGCTTATACTCGAGTCAATACGTTTTCCCAGTTTTTGTGGTAAAATTAGGTGCCTCACCTTATATTCGGGTCGGCTTATACTCGAGTATATACGGTATATATTTCTCTCATGATAGGTTTACTTTAATTTATTATAGCTCATCTCCAGCATTAGGGAATATTTTATATATATGGCCCTTCAGCAAATAATAAAAAAAAGCTTTGTTAGAGCGCTTCTCAGCATGTCCACACTCCAACGCTTCCCTCCAAATCCTCCTCTGTGGTCCAGCACTGGTCCTCTTCCAGAAAGATCGGTGCCCAATGTCATTCCTGTAATGTCATTGATAAAGTTGCTTTTCATGTTCTAGAACACGCTAAATGTGTCTCGAACATGGAAGATTTGGTTATGAAAAGCTGGAATAGGACATCTCAAATGTTCTACTAGTACCCCAAATTTGCAGCAAAAGATGTGCTAAAGCCATCCAGCGTGCAAATGTAAAGGAGCATTTCAGTAATTAAGCACATATAATAACATATACAGTCTTTTAAAGTCAGATGGGGTCTATTTACAATGTTACATTTTAAACTAGTACAAGACTAGTTTAATATTTGATAACATATTATTACCAAAATGACATAGAAAGCCCCCACAGTTCTTAAAGTGTGAGGTGTCACTTTATAATACGTTTAGACTCTAATGAAGGCAGGCATCCTGGGTGGCCAGAAAAGGGAGGACAGAAAGCATGTAGCCCCCCTTTCTGTACTATAACAGGCAATATGACTTCTACACTGGGGTGGAGGGAATATTGCAAGGAGGGGGGCAGCAAAACCTCCTGCAAAGCACCCTTGTTCCAAAGGTGAGGGACAAGGGCCTCTATTCCACCTTTCCCCAAAAAGGAGGTGGGGTAATAATAAAATGTGGACTTATGGCAGAATCTGGTAATCTGATAATAAGGGGGCAACCAAATATGTGTTACCTTCTAGGAGAATGAGAACAGAGGTACATTAATACCAATTACCCATTTTCACAAATAATTAAACGTAAAAAATACCCCCACCAAATGAAATATACTTTAATAAAATAATTATTAATAAAACACAAATACTGTACATACTTAACTCTAGGAGTGGGCTTTCAGAAGTAAACAAAGCTTTTAATCTTGTTGCCTCTTTCATTACAAAGCTATTGATTGGCAAAGTCATCAAGACAGCCAAATAGAGGCTTGGTTTTACTCTAAAGACCCACTCCCATCGTTAGAAACCTTATAAAAGTGCAGAAAGTGCCATTATGGTTGGAACCAAAATGGTGGCTGGACAGGAGAGATTGTTGTGATCCTTTGGATCACTGCAGACCCCATAGAAGTCCCAGTACAAGTCTGTGTCAGTCTTTCAGACTACCAAACAGCCAACCCCAATTATGTCACCATTAACTTCAGTGATGTCCATATTCGGGTTCACTATATGAACATTTTTGACCTGTTCCTGTTAAATCGCTGATCTTTTTGAAAACAACACTAGTGGTTGATACCCCCTGTTTTGCATAATAATGCTGCATAGAAAGGCTCTCATATCACTACATAAACATTATTCTTAGCAACATAAAGGATAAGGCAGCCCATACACTATGCTATTTTTACGTTCAACCAGCAGGTTGAACTAACGAAAATACCTTGATTCCTCCATTCCACACATTCGTTGTGGATGGAGGAATCCCTCATGCTGTGCTATTGTCATCTGACAGAGGGGAGACTTGTGTATAACCAGTCTGCCCATACATGGATTAAAATTTGGCGGGTCCCTGCTGAACCTTCTGACTGCTAGAAAAAAGGCATAATACTTTTCTTTTAAATTAGAAGCTGATATGGAGGATGGTCTAAATTACACTTCAATTATTTATCATCTGATTTTGATGAGCCTCCAAATGCTCAGCCGGTAACACTTTTTTTGGCTTTTCTTTCCATTAGCTACATCTCTCTTAAAAAGCACAGCTTTAAGATTAGAAGAGCCGAGAAATCAGATTTTACGATTAAATTCTCAAAGGAGCCACTGATGTATGAGTTTCCCTGTTCCTGATGTTAGTGACCCACTTGGAAGTACTGCACTCTTTGACACACCAAGCCTGAAAGGAGGCAATGATAATCCCCAGCAACAACCACCAGCATGTGTCAGGGTAACCAATAACCCGCAGCACAAAAAAGCACTATACTGTAATAACCTGCAGCAAAATAAGTTCTAGCATAATAATGCAGTAACCTCTAGCACAATAGTTACCCCAGCCCAATAATAACCCTTACAACATTAAAAAAATAACAACCCACACCATAATAATAACCCCAGCACAATAACAAAAAAATAACAATCCACGCCATAATAATAACGCCGGCACAATAATAACCCAATTCACAATAATAGACCCAGCACAATAATAACTCTGGCAGTACAATAATAACCCACTCCACAATAACCCCCCCCCCCAACAGAATAATAACTACCAGCATAACAGTAACTCAAGCAGATTATTAACCCTTGCAGGACAATAACCGATACCAAAATTATAACCCTACAACACAGTAATAACCCTACAGCACCACAATAATCCTCAGCACAATAATACTGCCAAATTCCCAAAGCAACCACAAGATGTCATGTGAAAAATTTGATGCGCTTGTCAGACACATAGGGCCATTACCAAAAACCTCCCTTTATGGTATACAGTTTGTAGTGCTGCATCCTTCCCTCTATGCCTTGCTATGTTATATACAAAATATGGCCCTAGGAATACACTGGGATAAAAAAAAAGCACTGGGTTTAAAGCGGAACTAAAGTCTGTAATACTTACCTCTCCTACAATGGTTGGAGGTACTGTTAGTGCTGGCATCTTCTACCTAGCTTTTTCCGGATGTTGGGCTGTGACCATCACTCCTGCATTTGCTCAGGAGTTCAGTCATCCCAGCATACAGAATGTGCACTAAAATGAAAAATGTATCTGTGCAAGAATTCCCAATGCAGGTAGGTAGCTTTATTTTATTGCATGTCTTTTCTGCAATAAAGAGCCTGCCTGCTACCAGTTTTTTAGTTAGGGTCTTTAGTACACTTTAGAATTAAAGGGATCAGTACTACCCTTTCCAATGGTTCCTCACCAACGCCAGCATCTGCTCATGTGTGCTGGCTTTTATTCACCTTCATTGGCCGGTGCGGGATGACTGAACTCTTGCGCATGCACAGGAACAAGTCATTCTTGCACACAGGGATTGGGCAAGCCACTGTAAGCTATATAAAGAAAAAATGTGCTGTTGTAAACCTACCACTAATGCTGCAACTCAAAGTGAAATACACAAAAACCTAATAGAAAAACATAAGGAGCTGCACTCTCAAACCATATATCTAAATAAAAATATGTAATGACATATGAAAACTAAAAAAGTTCCAGTGAGTGAATCATGTGACAAATAAATCCAGAGAATAAACGATCATAGAAAGTCCTCCAATGGAAGAATGGGTATGTGTATAAAACGACACAGTATGGTGATTGTTTCCTGTGACTTCAAAAACAGACAATGTGAATCCACCACCACAGATAGTGCAAGCTTACCAGCTGCACACGCTTTTTAATGGTTTTTAATGATTAAAAATGTTACCTCCAAACATGAAAAGTTCCAATAAACAGAGTAATAAAAAATAAGCCAGCCGGCAGCAATACGAACGCCCGTGCAAATGGGGCATAGAACAGCGTGGTGATGTCAGCACGTCGCTCTTCCCGACGCGCTTCATCACAAGTCTGACATTGTCCTGGGGCAGGGGCGGCATACTGATGCATCACTATACATAGTCAACCCACATCATACCCAAGCCTCGGTCTGAGCCTCAAGCAGCTGATGTTGTAAATGCCATTTTGGTTATGGGAAATCTAGAGAGTCCGTTAAAAAATCCCATAGAGAACAACGAGCAATAAAAAAATATATATAATAGTGGATACAACAGCCAACAAATTATTGTTAGACCGTCGCATCCACCATACTAATCCTGATTATAAGCCAAATTGTAAGTTAACTTAACATAATGATAAGGAAATCTGCACAGATGATGATCATGAGTGACCAACATTAGAGGCGCTATCAAAACTTATAAACAATTATCCACGAACAGAGTCAGATATCCGGTACGTCTCAAGTCCTCAGTATTAATAGTGACAATAAGCACCATAATAGACAGGGGACACTAATAGATACTAAACCCAATTAAAGGGCCAAAACCCCTAATGCCGCGTACACACTATCGTTTTTTCTGATGAAAAAAGACAGATGGACTCATGTGTGGGCCCCATCGGTCTTTTTTCCATCAGTATAAAAAAAAAATATGTTTTAATATGTTTAATATGTTTAATATGTTTATGTTTTAAATTTTACCGATGGAAAAAAAACGATAGCAAATTCCGATCGTCTGTGGGGAACTCCATCGGAGAAAAAACCCACGCATGCTCAGAATCAAGTCGACGCATTCTCAGAAGCATTGAACTTTATTTTTCTCGGCTCTTCGGAGTGTTTTACGTCACGGCGTTTGGGACGGTCGGATTTTTGACTGATGGTGTGTAGCAAGATTGATGGAAGTCAGCTTCATAGGATTTCCGATGGAAAAATCCAATCGGATTTTATTCTATCGGAAATCCGATCGTGTGTACAGGGCATAATACCAAAGGGTATGTCACGTACCTGACGGTGACGAGCCCGGATCTGCAGAGGGAGGCCTCTCTTACGGCTTCCACCGGCGGCCCCTGGTACTGAAGACAGGAGGCACGGAGGTAGAAGGGGTACGAGTGCCTGGCAGGATGGATCAAGGTAGAGTAGAGTCTGAAGACTGGGACGGATCCAGGCACCCAGGAAGTATGGCAGGCTGAACCGGAACCAGGAACACAGCAACTGGACTGGAACTGATGAGACTGGATGGACTGGAACCAGGATACAGCAACTGGACTGGAACTGATGAGGCTGACCGGACTGGAACCAGGACACAGCAACTGGAGAGATTGGTCGGACAAGCCGGGTCGGTAGTATTGGCTGGCGGCAAGGTACTGGAGGATCAGGCAGAAGATTGGTCAAACAAAGCCGGGGGTCAGAGGCAGGCAGGAAACTGGAAGGGTCAAGGTAAGCCGGGTCGGATGCAGGTAAATACACGAATCAGGTCTCTTTGGGTACTACACGCTGTAGAGCAGACAGCAGGGACTGTCTGTCACAGGCATGTTTAAATAGCTCTTCTGGCGCGCTTTGTGGAGCATGCGCGCGCCCCCGCTAAGCGCGTGCGCGCGCACGTGCTCGCCATCGCGCGCGCGCGTGCCTGCGCGCGTGGACGTGCCCGAGATTCGGAATCAGGAAGTCCAGGAATCCTGTAGCTGACAGGATTTCTATGACATTGCCCCCCCCAAGGGGCAGCCTCCGGATGCCCAGCCGGGTGAACCTTCCAGGGTGAGTCCTTTTGAAAGCCTGTATCAAACTCCTGGCATGGATATTCTCCTCGGGTTCCCATGAGTTTTCCTCGGGTCCGTAGCCCTTCCATTTAATTAGGAATTGGTTCTGGTTATTTCTTCTCCTGAAGTCCATGATAGCTTCTACTTCGAATTCCTGCTCACCGTCAATAATGATCGGATCAGGGTGATCCGGCTTCCGATCTGGAAATGGATTAGAGACTGTGGGTTTTAGGAGAGAGACATGAAAAACTGGATGGATTCTAAGAGAGTCAGGAAGTTCCAATTCATAAGCTACTTCATTAATTTTCCTCTTAACAGGGAATGGACCTAAAAATTTGGGGCCCAGTTTTTTAGAAGGGCATGCCATTCTTAGGTTTGTGGTAGATAGCCATACTTGGTCGCCGGGTACCAACACTAATTCACCCCGTCTCTTCTTGTCATAGATTGTCTTGTTGCGTTCTTGAGTCTTGGTCATGGTCTCTTGTAGAAGCTGGTTATTGACCGAGAAAAAATTTAACTTTTCCTGGACTGCAGGTACAGGACACTCAGGAAGGGAATTAGGCAGAAAAGTAGGATGAAAACCATAGTTTGCAAAGAAAGGAGTCTGGCAGGTAGCGGAGTGGATGGAATTGTTATACGCAAACTCGGCCAACGGAAGTAGGGAAACCCAGTTGTCCTGAGCAAAAGAGGAGAAGCATCGCAGGTATTGCTCGAGCGTCTGATTCGTTCTCTCCGTCTGTCCGTTGGTCTGTGGATGGTAAGCAGAGGAAAACGATAATTCGATTTTCAAGGTTTTGCAAAGGGATCTCCAGAATCGAGAGGTAAATTGAACCCCGCGATCGGAAACAATATTGGCTGGTACCCCGTGGAGTCTGACTATTTCTCTGATGAATACCTGTGCGGTTTCAGGAGCGGAGGGAGTCCCTTTCATAGGGATGAAGTGTGCCATCTTGGACAGACGGTCCACAATAACGAAGATGGTGGAATGGTTCTCGGCCGGGGGTAACTCGACAATGAAGTCGATGGACAACATTCTCCAGGGCCTATCTGGAACGGGTAAGGGTTTTAGTAGTCCCCAGGCCTTGGATCTGGAACCCTTGTTTCGGGTGCAAGTTGTACAAGAACCTACAAACCTCCTACAGTCTTCACGTACTCGAGGCCACCAGAAGGTGCGCTGTACCAGGTCAGTGGTCTTGGCAACGCCAAAATGCCCGGCCAGGGCGTGGTCGTGGCAGAGTTCTAATGCGGTTACTCTTAGTTTCTCAGGTACGTAGATTCTGTCTTGGTACCACAATAGTCCATCCTTAACCTGCAATTCCGGCTCGGAGAACTGTCTCTGCCCGGTGGAAGCTTGTTTGATTTGAGTGAACAGGTTCTCCTGTAGAAGAAGGAAATTTCCGGGGGCAAGGATGGTATCAGGCGGAGAAGTCTCCTTGGACTTATGGAACATCCGAGACAGGGCGTCAGGCTTAATATTCTTGGCCCCAGGACGATAAGTAACATGAAAAGAGAACCGGGAGAAGAAGAGTGCCCACCTGGCTTGCCGTGGATTCAATCTTCTCGCGGCTTTCAGGTACTCCAGGTTCTTGTGGTCAGTGAATATTAGGATTGGATGAGCCGCGCCCTCCAACAGGTACCGCCATTCTTCTAGTGCAGACTTGATCGCTAGTAGCTCCCGATCCCCCACGTCGTAGTTCCTCTCTGCTGCAGAAAGCTTGCAGGAGAAGAAGGCTACTGGGTGGAGCAAGGCTTTGACTCCCTGTCTTTGGGACAGTATTGCTCCTACCGCTATTTCGGAGGCGTCTACCTCAAGTACGAATGGTAGTGAGGAGTCTGGGTGTTTCAAGATAGAGGCTGAGGTAAATAGGGCCTTCAGGCGTTCAAAAGCTTCTTGGGCTTCAGGAGACCAGTGAAAACGTGTTCCTTGCTTGGTGAGTTGAGTAATGGGTGCGATAATAGCTGAAAACCCCCTGATGAACTTGCGGTAGAAGTTGGCGAATCCAACGAAACGTTGGATTCCCTTCTTGTCCACCGGTTCTGGCCAGTCCAGGATTGCGGTAATCTTTTGAGGATCCATCTTGATGCCCTCGCTGGAAATGATTAGCCCCAGAAATGATATACTCTCTTGCTCGAACTCGCATTTTTCGGCCTTCGCATACAGGCCATGCTGGCGGAGCCGACCCAACACATTTTTGACATGTCTGCGATGAGAATCAAGGGAGGAAGAAAAAATTAAGATATCATCAAGATAAACAATAACAAAGAGGTCTAGGAAGTCCCGTAGAACATCGTTGATAAAATACTGGAAAGTGGCAGGGGCGTTACACAACCCGAATGGCATTACCAAGTACTCAAAATGTCCATACCGGGTACGGAAGGCGGTCTTCCATTCGTCACCTTCTTTGATACGGATCAAGTTGTAGGCTCCGCGGAGGTCAAGTTTGGTAAAGATGGTGGCAGTTCCTAGTCTCTGAAATAACTCTGGTACCAGGGGGAGAGGGTAGCGATTTTTTACTGTAATTTTATTCAATTCCCGGTAATCCACACAAGGTCGAAGGGTGTGGTCCTTTTTCTCTACAAAAAAGATGCCTGCGCCTGCTGGGGATGTGGAAGGGCGGATGAACCCCTTTTGCAAGTTCTCATCAACATAATTTTTTAAAGCCCCTTGTTCCACCTCCGTTAAAGGGAAGACTCTACCGAACGGAATCTTTGCTCCAGGAAGTAGGTCGATGGGGCAATCGTTGGCCCGATGGGGCGGTAGAGTCTCTGCCTTTTGTTTACTAAATACGTCAAGAAAGTCGTGGTAAACTTCTGGGATGGATTGACGGGTGCCATCTTCGGTGTCAATGCATAGTTACGAGGCCGGCCCAGGAGGTTTATATGAGCCACAGGACTGTTGGCAATAGGAAGAAGGAAAGGTAACTATTCCCGTAGTCCAGTTGATAGTGGGATTGTGGGCTTGTAACCAAGGCATACCAAGGATCAAGGGAAACAACGGGGAAGAGATGATGTCCAGACACAAGCATTCTTGGTGGGTTCCAGAGGTGGTAAAGATGGTAGCGGGTATAGGAGTGGTCTCCTGGGTCACAGGTCCGGACTTAATGACGGAACCATCAGCCAGATGGACACGAAGTCCGTGGGTCTTGGTACGAAGGGGAATTTGGTGTTTAATGGCAAAGGTTGAGTCCATAAAGCAGCTGCATGCTCCGGAATCAATAATGGCGGGTACTTGCAAAGTCCTTCCTGGGAGCTGTAATGAAACAGAGAGGGCAAGGTGAGATGTGGTTTTGGCTTGTAGGTTAGTCATGTTAGAAGAAACTGAAAGAAACTTACGAAGCTTCAGGGGACAGGTTCTAACGAAATGTCCGGGGTCCCCGCAGTACAGGCACAGATTATTTATTCAGCGGCGCTGGCGTTCCTCAGGAGCGAGGGATGGACGAAGGAGCCCGAGCTGCATTGGTTCAGGCGTATCAGATGTGGGAGTTGGAGGTGTAGCAGGAGCCGAGTACAGGTGACTAGGAGCCCGAGGAAGCATCCAGGTTGGGCGGGAGAAGCCAGTGGTCCTCTCAGCCCTCCGTTCCCTCAGACGTCGGTCAATCTGGATGGTTAGATCAATCAACAGGTTGAGTGTCTGTGGTACACCAACTCTAGCTAGCTCGTCCTTCAAGGAATCGGAAAGTCCTAAGCGAAACTGATGGCGGAGGGCGGCATCATTCCAATTGGTATCCGCACTCCACCGCCTGAATTCTGCCACATAGTCCTCCGCTGGTCTGCGTCCTTGTTGAAGGGAACGCAAGGCGGCTTCTGCGGTTACTGAGAGTTGGGGATCTTCGTATAGCTGGGCCAGGGCATCGAAAAAAGCAGCGAGGTTGTTTAGTGATACATCCTTCTGTTCAAAGAGACGGTGGGCCCAGCTCTGAGGGTCTCCAGCGAGCAAAGAGACCACAAAGCCCACCTTGGTGGCCTCTAGAGAAAAGGTACGGGGCTGTAGGGCAAAATACAGTTCACACGAATTCCGGAAGGCCCTAAACTTGCTCCGATCCCCGGAAAATCTTTCGGGTGTAGGAACCTTAGGTTCAGGAGGAAGCATGACCACTGTGGGTGAGGAACTTGTTCCGGTTGTGGAAGCAGAGGCGTGGGGCCCCTCTTGGATGGCAGAAGGATTGGAGAGGACCCGCACTTGTTCTTTCAAGCGGGTGTATCCTTGTTGAAGACTCTTGACTGCTTCAGACAAACCTGCCAGGTGCCGACAGAGTTCCTCCATAGGTGAGGCTCCCTGCCCGGGCTCAGACATGGCTGTCTGCTACTGTCACGTACCTGACGGTGACGAGCCCGGATCTGCAGAGGGAGGCCTCTCTTACGGCTTCCACCGGCGGCCCCTGGTACTGAAGACAGGAGGCACGGAGGTAGAAGGGGTACGAGTGCCTGGCAGGATGGATCAAGGTAGAGTAGAGTCTGAAGACTGGGACGGATCCAGGCACCCAGGAAGTATGGCAGGCTGAACCGGAACCAGGAACACAGCAACTGGACTGGAACTGATGAGACTGGCTGGACTGGAACCAGGATACAGCAACTGGACTGGAACTGATGAGGCTGACCGGACTGGAACCAGGACACAGCAACTGGAGAGATTGGTCGGACAAGCCGGGTCGGTAGTATTGGCTGGCGGCAAGGTACTGGAGGATCAGGCAGAAGATTGGTCAAACAAAGCCGGGGGTCAGAGGCAGGCAGGAAACTGGAAGGGTCAAGGTAAGCCGGGTCGGATGCAGGTAAATACACAAATCAGGTCTCTTTGGGTACTACACGCTGTAGAGCAGACAGCAGGGACTGTCTGTCACAGGCATGTTTAAATAGCTCTTCTGGCGCGCTTTGTGGAGCGTGCGCGCGCCCCCGCTAAGCGCATGCGCGCGCACGTGCTCGCCATCACGCGCGCGCGTGCCCGCGCGCGTGGACGTGCCCGAGATTCGGAATCAGGAAGTCCAGGAATCCTGTAGCTGACAGGATTTCTATGACAGGGTAATGGGATACATTAAGTAGGATTATATATCTCTAGGGAAACAAAATTATCATCCCAAAGACCACCAATCTATTGAGAATATCAACAGATAATGAAAAAAGAGCGGCCTATGGGTGGTCCTGTAGATACCACCAAAAAGATACTAATGAAGTCACACAGCACTAATATAATGAAATGGCCAGTACACCTTGGTCAGGGGTGAAATAACTACCCGACATTCAGACCAAGTTCACACAATGACATATATAAGGTTGGTACCAAAAACCAACAACAATTGATAAAAACTATATACAAGGCTATAAGTACTATAAAGGGAGGCAGAAGAGTGGATGTCAGTTACCATGCCAGTTTTTTAACTGCAGCGGTTTACAACCGCTTGAAGGGAGAAGTATAGGTTTTCTTTTTATTTAATAATCATACTTACCTAGGTGGATGCAGTACCAGTCCAATGATGCATCTGTCTCCTTTAACACTGAGAACCAAGAACAGAGCTCCCCGAGGCTGTGGAGGGAGCGGGAACGGCCAGCTCAAGCTCTCAGTGGTTTCCTGAGAGACTGAGCCGGGTGCCGTTCCAGGCATGTGGGTGGATCCCGACTCCATTGTCGCGATCTTGCTCGAGCCTGGACCGGCTCTGTGACGTCAGCAGACAGCAGACTTCAGCCTGCTCTCTGCTGAAAACGGGTCACAGGAGTGCAGAACAAACTGCAGTCCTGTGATCTATAGGAGAAATACAGCCAAACGAGCTTTGGCTGTACGTCTCCTTTCATTACGGATCTAAACACAGCTGCATTGTTTTCAATGGAGCCATTCACACAGGTGCGTAAACATGCACTGCATTCAGATCCGTAACACAAAATCCCCCAAAAAACTGCAATTTATATTTTAGCCCCCATACCCTGCAATATCACAGTCCCACTAAAAATTGCTGATCACTGCCATTACTAGTAAAAAAATAATAATTAAAAGTCCATAAATCCATCCCGTAGTTTGTAGACGCTAACTTCGAGAATTCTAGGGAACATACTTTTAAAGCATTATTGGCACACTGAAAGTTTCCTGCAGTGACTTTTTATGTGTCAGCAATATTCCAACCAAACAAAAATATATATATATATATATTTTTTAACTCATCTAGGGATATTTAAACATTACATAAACAACATACTGGTGGAGCATACTGTTCTCCAATTTTAGCATTTGAGAAAAAGCACATATTACATATTAATAGCTGGTTATATAATACAAAATACCATGCAGCTGTAAAAGAAAACAAATGGTTAGGTGATTGTATTCTAGCCACAAGACTTTTTTTTGCAAAAGATAGTTTTACACTTTCTATATACCCAGCAAAACTGGAGGAAGGTTAAGCTGCTATCTCACAATCTAAAAGAATACAAATACATGACTGATTTTCATATCCTGCTGGATAGGAGCATATTTGATACAG
The DNA here is from genome assembly GCA_029206835.1 of Rana muscosa. Classification (NCBI taxonomy): domain Eukaryota; kingdom Metazoa; phylum Chordata; class Amphibia; order Anura; family Ranidae; genus Rana; species Rana muscosa. The sequence continues at coordinate 638,751,538 of CM055117.1, read as the reverse complement.
TAATAACAGTACACACCAAACACCAAAAATGTTAGTGTAGATTAGACAGAATCTGTATGTAAAGGGAAATAAAACTGATAAGGTGCTTGTAAGGAAAATGCACCCGCAGCAGTTTCTATGCATGCTTATGAATAGAAAAATAAATGTTAAAGCATAAGCAGAATCCAGTTATGTCTGTATTTTCTTCTTAGCTAATGACTGAAATAAAGTCCTTCCATCTCAAGAAATGGTTAATAATTAATTCTCTAATATATACAGTATATGAAACCATTAAGTCTCTAACATACAGTATATGGAACCAATAAAATGACATCAACTTGAATAAAAGATTAACCCATACAAATATGCATTAAAGTAAATGTTAACCCTAAGTGCTCATTTACATTGGTGTCACCCTTTAAAGAGTGAGGGCATTCATCTGCACTCATCAGAGGGCATTCATCAGGAAGCAAGGACACATTATGCTGCCTGTGTAACCCCTAAAAACCTGAACTATCATGCTACAATGGGCAGTTGTTGTGCAGTTGCATTTATAAAGGCTTTATTGCCCACCGAGCGTGACAGTGGGCATGTGTACACCTACTTCTACTGCCTTTGTAGCTGAAGTGGGAGCAGTTGGGGGGTGGCTTAGCTCAGCCATGTGTTTTGACTGACCCACTAACTGAACGTTAAAAGAAAGCCTAGTTGGACAACATTTGTTTTTCTACATGTAGCGGCCTCCTCTCTCTCTCCTCTTTATCAGCTCGTCTGTCTCTTGTCTAGGGGTACCCTAGAGGAGAGAGTGCGGGGTCACCACGCCAAGCCCTCACCGCAGATGTTTGTGTGGTGTAAGCAAAGTTCTTATGTTACCTTCGGGTCGGTGTTCTGCACCTGGAACCTCCAAAGAGAGTTACCTTGAACAATGTCTGCCAGAAAACGAGCCCCACACCATTAAAGTCCAACACTCCTTTATTCTTCTCAATGCAAAAGTGAACACCATCAGTTGGACTCCTTAGAGAACAGAACAGACAAGGAGGTGTGGATGCGAGTAGGCCCAGACACAATGAACTCTCCACTTTCCTTCCTGAAAGTGGGTTGCTGTCTCCGAGCGAGGGGGAATTTCCTTCCAGGCGGTCTCCGATGGAAGGCTCACCTGTCACCGGCAATATGCTGCACCGGGTCTTCAAGCAAGTGTCTCCCACTGGTCCATTACGCCCTCCGGATTCGGGTACCCACTCCCGGGGTTCCCTAGGATCTCCTTCCCTCGCTGAACTCAGTGGTGGGCACTGAGCTCCAGACCTCCATCCGAGTACCTCACCCCAGGCTAAAGGTGCCTGTGATGGAACACGACCTCCGAACGTCCTCTAGGTCTAAGCTGCCTCGAGGACCGACACGAACCACCGCCCACAGGCTGAATGTGCTCGGGACTCGACCCCGTGACAAAGATGGCCGGCCCTTTATACCCTCTCCCAGCAAGCACGGTGGGTTCCCTGCCCCACCATACCGCTGCCGAGGGAGGACAAAAAGGGAGCACAGCACACAGCAATGGTTCAACCCCAGCCCAAGGCGACAGCGCCACCCACTGGGCTGCAGGGAACTGCACATCACTGGTGTCTCTGCCAGTTTTAAATACACAGAAAAGTGTATTCCCGCTACACTCTCCCCCTGGTAATTTGACACTGGTCCCCAGTGTCTGGAGTAAACTATGCCCTCAACAGCTGGCATAGCCCAGTCCAGAAACCAACTACAAATTGTACAAAATAAACCTTTGAAAACTTGGTCAACTGAAGCAATTGTGTCTGAGCCTTACATGAAAGGGAAGGGAAACAACAACATTTTAACCATAACTTTAGAATCACATTCACATTACACTTTTTCTCCAAAGAGTGAGTGTGTGAAAAGTGTTAACGATGCGCAACACTGCCACCTGGTGACAGCGTCGCGGTAACTGCACTCGTGGAACTTCTCTTCTTCTCTTGAGCCCTATCTTCCCCAGAGTCCATGATCTCTCGTAGGAAATTGAAGAACAAAAACAGGAACAGTCCTTCATTCCTCTGGGCAACAGGGACAACAAGCCCCAGAAAGTTCAGCAGCATAAGAAACAAGAACGGAGTCTCTTTCCTCCTACAGATAGAAGCGGGGATGCGGCAGAACAAGTGGCTTAAAGTGCTGATCCATGGTCTCCAGATGGTACTCGACATCACCCCCTTCTTTGCGCTGGATCAGCACCTTGTCCGCGTAGATGTGCCGTCCCAACATCCATTCTGCCTTGCAATCTTTAAAACGCTGAGAGGCCTTGGGGGAGCATGCCAGGTACCTGCGGGTGTGTGGAACCTGAAGGTGGGTCCACACAAAGTCATTGTACCAGCGCTCCCGGCACACTTCCACCTCATACAGCAATTCCTTGGACAAGTATGGATACTCCCATCCGTACTCAGCAGCAACCTTCTGGCCAAATAGGCGTTGTAGTCTCGCCAGAGGAGGCATAGTGGCTCTGTCCCCTTCGCCAGGCAAAACTATTGAGTCCGGGTGGCGAGGGACCTTGATCACATCTGATCTGGGCATAGGTGCCCGCAGTCTCTTTTCCCCGGTCCCAGGTGTAGGGGGTACCGGGAATGTAAGGGCAGGCTGGGGACGGGACCCCACTTCAGGCGCTGGTGCCTCCACCCGGGGTGTACTATCCCCTGTAGACATGGGTGGGTCCCTGGTTCTGCGGGATGAGGCAAGAGGTACTTTGTCCCAGCCCTTTTCAGCAAACAGTTCATCAATAGCGACATCGTCTCCCAAATCGGAGAGCGACTCCAGGTCGGAGGTGTCACACTCCTCAGCAGGCAGGTAGCCTGTAGTGGAGACTGAATTACCACCTACTCCCACACACCAAATCTCTCCGCCTGGCTTACCTCGGCCTTTACTTGAGGCGGGACGTCCGGAACTCCTGCCGACGGATCCCTCTGGGCCGGCGTAGGCGGGCGGGATGGTCCACCACAACCGCTGGTCGGAGCTACCATGCCGGTCTTTCTCTTCGGTGGTGGACGCTGTGAGACAGTGGTGACCGAGTCAGCATCCTCTGATTTCTCCCATTGAGTAGTTGCGACCTCCTCCGCGGTCGCTGCAGTGCGCACAGGGATGGCTGTCAAAGCGGTGATTCCTCCTCTCTGAGTGGTGCTGCCTGCAACACGGCCAGGGTAAATGGTTCTGGGCTTCTCAACCGCTGGATCTACTTCAAATAGAAACTCCCCACAGGCCTTGCATCGCCCGAACGGCTTCAGTTGGCACACCAGTCACGAAAAGCCAGGACAAATCACACCCAGGGTCTCAACGTCCATGCATGAATACAGGGCGAATCGTCCCCTTGGCTTTAGCCGAATCCCTGTATCGGTCACCGGAGCAGCAGCAGTCAAAGACGTGGTAGAAGGATGAAGTGGAACCCACGCTGTTTGTCCGAACATGGTGACTTGCTGTTGGTCCATCGCGCACTGCAAAGTTTTGCGCCAACGTCCCACGTGTAGTCCTTCACACGTATTGGACTCCTCCCCTTTGCTCCAGTTCGCAGGCTTTTCTTCTTTTTCCTTTCTGAGTCACGCCCACGAACTAAGCGGTGGGGGTGTGCCTGATGGCGAAGTGCAAATAGAAACCCCCACATGTACTACTTCACACGGCTGGGCTCCCCCCTTCTCTTGCTCTTCTGCGTGGGCCTTTCCCTTCACTGGGTCATGTCCACGACTTCGAGCAGGGATGCACTTTGGCCAATAACTTGGCCCACCTACTCGGAACTCCTCCCGGCAGACACGTTCAACTCCGTAGTAGCACGAACACCAATCCCGGACCCGAGCCACCACGTGTAGCGGCCTCCTCTTTATCAGCTCGTCTGTCTCTTGTCTAGGGGTACCCTAGAGGAGAGATTGCGGGGTCACCACGCCAAGCCCTCACCGCAGATGTTTGTGTGGTGTAAGCAAAGTTCTTATGTTACCTTCGGGTTGGTGTTCTGCACCTGGAACCTCCAAAGAGAGTTACCTTGAACAATGTCTGCCAGAAAACGAGCCCCACACCATTAAAGTCCAACATTCCTTTATTCTTCTCAATGCAAAAGTGAACACCATCAGTTGGACTCCTTAGAGAACAGAACAGACAAGGAGGTGTGGATGCGAGTAGGCCCAGACACAATGAACTCTCCACTTTCCTTCCTGAAAGTGGGTTGTGGTCTCCGAGCGAGGGGGAATTTCCTTCCAGGCGGTCTCCGATGGAAGGCTCACCTGTCACTGGCAATATGCTGCACCGGGTCTTCAAGCAAGTGTCTCCCACCGGTCCATTACGCCTTCCGGATTCGGGTACCCACTCTCGGGGTTCCCTAGGATCTCCTTCCCTCACGGAACTCAGTGGTGGGCACTGAGCTGCAGACTTCCATCCGAGTACTTCACCCCAGGCTAAAGGTGCCTGGGATGGAACACGACATCCGAACATCCTCAAGGCCTAAGCCGCCTCGAGGACCGACAAGAACCACCGCCCACAGGCTGAAGGTGCCCAGGACTCGACCCTGTGACAAAGATGGCCGCCCCTTTATACCCTCTCCCAGCAAGCACGGCGGGTTCCCCGCCCCACCATACCGCTGCCGAGGGAGGACAAAAAGGGAGCACAGCACACAGCAATGGTTCAACCCCAGCCCAAGGAGACAGCGCCACCCGCTGGGCTGCAGGGAACTGCACATCACTGGTGTCTCTGCCAGTTTTAAATACACAGAAAAGTGTATACCCGCTACATACAGCATAGTGTATTATAAACCATGTTTTCATCCTTTTTTTTTTCATTCTTTTTGCCCTCTCACCGGTGCAGCCGAATTTCTGCAGCCTCTTTGCAGTCACTTCCTGTCTATATACATGCATTTCTCCACTGGTTGCATGTCATTTTCTAATGGCAAAACAAAGAGTTTTATCATGACTGCTTAAAGTCTCTATTGAAAGCACATGTTAGATGATCACACTGCTGGAGAGCAAATAGGAGTCAAACAGAGCATTGGCACCCCATAACAGGGTTTGCATGAACAAGGACTTTCATGACAGGATCATCAGGATTATTTTAATGAAACATGCAGATTTAAAAATATTAAAAATTAAAAAATCACATTACCATGTTAACATTTATATGAGATTTTAGTGATTCAGCTTATCCAGGGCCACCTTTCTTATCCTAAATACTATTATTAATGCTTCAGGAAGAGCAATGCTAAATATCAGAATTTTGAGTTTACTTAAGCAATTACAAGTTTATCTGTGTTGCGTACGGTACAGTATCCCATAGCAACTAAAAATATTTCTTTATTTATTTCATACATAATAATGGAGGATGTCATTTATGACTAAACGCATCAGTAAGTGAGTTCAGACACTGACACTGAAACCAAAAGTGCCTATTCCACCATCTTGGATATTGGAAAGAGTGTATATACCTACCAATGTGAATATTTTCAACCTAATAAATGCAATTTAAGTGGGAAGTTTTACACTGTTAGTATTTTTTACTTTTCTATGTCCTGGTTTAACATGCCTATGGGGGACTGCGCATTGTGAATGCTAGAGGAGCAAATATATAAGATGAGCTACCATAAACAATATACCCCAACCCTGTGTTATAGGGGTTGTTCACGTAAGGTGTTTTGGCACACGGGGGAAGGTGCATTTTATTGTGAATTAATATGGTCACATTTATTTGCACATATGGAAGCACAGGACAATGTGAGCACAATTTAACCACTTGCCGACCGCCGCACGCCGATGTACGTCAGCAGAATGGCACGGGCAGGCAGATGGGCATACAGGTACGTCCCTTTAAATTTGCCTCATGAGTGCGGCCGCGGGTCCCGGGAACTCGATGTTCCCAGGCGGCCCGCGATTGCGGTTTGCAAGAGCATAACAGGGGAATGCCTTTGTAAACAAGGCATTCCCCTATTCTGCATAGTGACACTGTCACTGATGACCGTTCCCCCGTGATCGGGAACGGTCATCAGTGACGTGTCACGTGTAGCCACGCCCCCTAACAGTAAGAATCACTCCCTAGGAAACACTTAACCCCTGCAGTGCCACCTAGTGGTTAATTCCTTCACTGCCAGTGTCATTTTTACAATAATCAGTGCATTTTTATAGCACTGATCGCTGTAAAAATGACAATGGTCCCAAAATGGTGTCAAAAGTGTCCGATGTGTCCGCAATAAAGTCGCAGTCACGATAAAAATCACTGATCGCCGCCATACCTAGTAAAAAAATATATATTTATAAAAATGCCATAAAACAGTCCCCTATTTTGTAGAAGCTATAACTTTTGCGCAAACCAATCAATAAACGCTTATTGCGGTTTTTTTTAACAAAAATATGTAGAAGAATACGTATCGGACTAAACTGTGGAAACAAAATGTTTTTTTATATATTTTTGGGGGATATTTATTATAGCAAAAAGTAAAAAATATTGCATTTTTTTTCAAAATTGTCGCTCTATTTTTGTTTATAGCGCAAAAAATCAAAACTGCAGAGGTGATCAAATACCACCAAAAGAAAGCTCTATTTGTGGGAAAAAAAGAACGCCAATTTTGTTTGGGTGCCACGTCGCACGACCGCGCAATTGTCAGTTAAAGCGACGCAGTGCCGAATCGCAAAAAAGTGGCCTGGTCTTTGACCACCAAAATGGTTCGGGGCTGAAGCGGTTAAAAGGAAAATTTATATTTTTGTATGGATATACTGCACTGTTAGGAAATTGAGGAGACTGCTTCTGTGTATTTGAAGAGCTGGACAACTTGAATACAATCAGATGACTGAAGGCTGTTTTATCTATTCATATTTTTTTGGCACTCTTTCACATTCCATCTGGCACGTTGGGATGGTGCAACATCTCTCACCTACGTGATTGTTAGAGATAAAGGAACTTTCACCACACTACATCCAATCAGATAGATCATCAACAATGTTTATGGATCATCTTATCAAGTGTTTGTGCAGTTGTGCTTCAGATCTGGTGTTTTTCTAATGTTTTAACTTTGTTTAAAAAATTGTATTGATTGCTTCCCTCTCAAAATAGTAATGTCAGTTTAGTATGCTTTTATTCCACACAGCAATAGGTTGCTGATCTCTTTAGTTAAAAAGGAAAAATTTACCTTTTATCCTAAAAACACAAACCCTGCAAACAGTGAAATCAAAGATGATGATCAAATAAAACAGAAATACCATGACAAAACTAAAATGTTCACCCAGCACAATATATTGTTTATATTTACTTTATGCTAGGCTGGCACTACATCTTTACACCTCATGGCAGCACCTTTTTGTGCACACTGCACACTATTTGGAATGCACTTTTCTACATCAGAAACAGATATAAAGCCCACTCACACCACTATCTGGATCTTTGTTTTTCGTCTTCTTGGGGATTATGTTTATCCTCTTCTGCGGGTCCCTTCCACTCCCGGTACAGACAATTTGGGCAGCCTTGACTCCTCATCCCCCATTTTCCAGACTTATTACGATATTTGCGTGCACCCGCCCCTGAAGAGTGGTATTATCCACAAAACGCGTCAAATTAATTTGGATGTACTTATTCTCATGCAGACGCCTCTACTTATTACATTATCTTGAGTTCACCACCTACCATGTATTTTTAAGTGTTTTTATTACATCCAGGATTTTTTCCATACCACACAGTGGTTGGCTGGTCGCTACTTATGTTTGTTTCTATATATGGTATGTAATATGTGATTGACAATTTTATTCATTGTTGCATGCATCATGTCATTTTGCCATGTTCCTTGTTTCACCAATAAAAACATGTTTTTAATATCGACTCATCTTCTAGCCATGTGTACTCACCTCATTCAAAGTCCCCCCCCAAAAAAACGTTCTTTACACAGATTTAGGGATGGAGACATGTGACCCACATGTCTCATTTAAAGTCCCAAACGCCCCCTTTTTAGTTCATATTAATGTAGGGATGGAGGTGTGTAACCGGCTATTAGGGAGCCTGGGGTGATTTTGTTCCCATTTGATCTAGGGCGATTTTATTTTTTGGTTTTTAATTGCTCACATTGAACCATATAAGACTTATTTATATATTCATTTTACATTCATTTTGCATCAGCATTTTCATATGTGTGTAGGTCTGGTTAATTGTGTAGGACTGGGATTTGGTGTGCTGAGCTGCATTTTTGCATCGGGTTATGCGGGGGATTGGGCCGGCTTGCCTTTACCACGAATCAGCGTCACACTTCCATGCCATGCGCATGATGTCCCCACAGGGCCTCCCAGCGCTGGCGTGTTCAAATTTTTCCATCTGGTGTCACCATATGGAGGGGGCGTCTCCTGCTTCTATTGGTGGCGGCTGCTGCTTGGGCGTGGACGTCTCTCTTCCTCTCTTGATGCACCTGTGTGCCGTTGGGAGGAGCCCGTGGGGTGTGCCGAGTTTCATGGTTTTCATTTTTATCTCTAAACTGCTCTTAACACACACTACTTTGCTTTCCACTCACTTGTTCTCCTGCACTTTGGTGTTGGGCTCTAGCAACTTCCCACAATATAGATTATCTGCTTATTCTCATGCAGATGCCTCTACTCATTACATTATCTTGAGTTCACCACCTACCATGTATTTTTAAGTGATTTTATTATATCCAGGATTTATTCCATACCACACAATGGTTGGCTGGTTGCTACTAATGTTTGTTTCTATAAATGGTCTGTAATATGTAATTGACAATTTTATTCATTGCTGCATTTTGCCATGTTCCTTGTTCCACCAATAAAAACATGCCATAGCCATGTGTACTCACCTCATTCAAAGTCCCCCCAAAAAAACTTTCTTTATGCAGATTTAGGGATAGAGACATGTGACCCACAAGTCTCATTTAAAGTCCCAAACTCCCCCTTTTTAGTTCTGTATTGTTAGAGCAGTACTATAGAGTATAATCTATTTCAAAACATTTTTTATTTTATTTTATGACAGCCATATGGTATCTTATCGCTGTGATGTGCAGGCTCCTCAGAATGTTGATACCTGTGCATATGTTCTTCAATCAGAGGTTCTTCAAGAAGGGGGCCCTAAAAAAAGGAACACTCTTTCAAAACTCAAGATGGTCACATTAGGGTCAGGTAAAGTGCCATTTTCCTGTTTTGAAAGATAAAGGAGTAATTTGTCTAATTACCAGGGTTGGTGTTAGAGGGGAGAGAAAAATAGGTAATTTCTTACGGACCTCCAGGACCCCAGTTGGCAGAATGGCAGCAGGTGAGGGGAGCTGGAAAGCTGTGCATGTTGGGCCCACACTTGGTATTTGCCCAGTGCCCCATATTTATATATTGTCTAAAATGGTCCCTGCAATTAACACATTTACTTGAGACATATACACACTAGTAGTAGTTGAAAACACACACTACTCCACTTCTTGTTCATATATTCATTAGCACAAACATACATAAAGTTAAAGTGTATCAATAACTAAAACCTTTTTTCAGTTTTGGATGGAATAGGCAGTAGTCAGATTCCTTCATAAGGTTGTCATTGCAGCCTGTGTGCTTGTAGCTGCCCTGGTAACCATTGTCACCAGGGGAAAAAGAATGATTAAAAATCCAACATTTTGCAGTTGTCACCAGAACAGGAAGTGACAAGATATCTTGCAATAGGGACATCTGCTTTGGTGACTGCTGTCAAAGACAGGCTTCCCCATCATTTTGTAGATATTTCCACTAAAGCTGGCCATAGACTCTTCAAATGTTGACCGGTTCAGATGGAATCGGCCAAGATTTGAACCAGGTATGGGCTGGCTGAATGTACCCAAGTTGATCGACCGATCAACTTGGGTACAACCAGCCTGTTGGATTTTACATGTGATCCTTGCTAGTGGCTGTTATAGCTGCTAGCAGTAATCACTGTGTTCTCCCGGTGGAGATGGCTTCTCCAGGAACCCAATGGATCCTGACTGTGTTGATGGGGGAATCAAGCAATTTTATTTTCTGAAACTCGTGGTTGCAGAAAAGAAGATTGCTCCATCTATGGCCAGCTGTATTTATGTCGTCTTGTGCATTGCAACCATTTCTTACTTTATCTTATCTAAAAACACAAAAAAAAAATATTAGGACTATTATAGATTATAGATTACATGTTAAAAATTCTTCTTCATTCTTTATGTTTGGCAATCTAAAAGAAATTACAGTGTTTCAACAATACATTTTGGATGCATTTATAGTTCTGGAATCCTATGGTTTAGGTATTATAATGTGTAACTTTGATTCATTTTTTATAATTGAACAATAAGTATGCACATAACACTTAAAATTAGAGATGAAGATATGTTAAACAGTAAAGGAAATTTAAATCTGTCATACCTTTTTCTAAAACACAGCACAGCTTCCTAAATGTATTCCAGAGCAATCAGTTTGTGAGAGTATGGTGGCAGTTCCGAGGCTTACATTATATTTCCAGCTTGGTTGGAAGGAAACAGAAGTGAATGTCCCAGAGACAGCATTCTGCTGGAAAGAAAGAAACACTTTATTTAATTAATTCCCGATCAATATTGTGAGCTGGAGATTTTGTTCAGCTTGTACTGCAAAATGGCGTGTCTGTTTCACACTAAGAAGAGTTCATTTATACTGATAGCTTTCCTTTAACTGAACTCCTGAGTCCCGAGTCCCTAAACAGATACCTTCTTAGAAGCAAATGTTTGTTTAATTACGGACCATGCTCCCCGAACATGGATATGTACAAGCTAGAAATAGCTAGAGCTTAGCCAGAAATCACTAAGGCATTGTGTTTGCTCTGTATGTTTGATGCAATTCTGCCAATAAACATTAAAAAGCCTTTGGATGAAATGGTGCGCAAATGTGATTCTAAAATGCATGGCAAACAGGGGCTTTCATTCATTCTCTAACAGAGTGACATAGACACTGCAATAGTAGAATACGTTAACTGTCACTAAATTTGAAGACAAAAAAATATATAACACACTTCTGCCAGATTTTTTTCTTAAATGTAATTATAATTCGTAAATGCAAAATGTTGGTTTAGACACATTAAAATAAATGTATGTTGGTATTGAACTTATTCCTATTTATTTATTTTTGTATTTATTTGGTTATGTTCAATTCACATAAAATGGGAATATCAATTATGCATCTTGCTTATTTTCATAGCTTTGCCAGTTTCTCCTTACCTCCTGTTGAAAATTGCCTGCTGTTTACAGATCCTAAATGCTCAAACTTTAATTTACACACATAAGTAAATGAGTTTAGAGAAGTGATGCATCTCCTACACAGAGCACAAGTGTTTATTAAATTGATTAAACTCCAGCCAAAGATCTTTTAATTTAAAGTTTGGACAAAGTGTGGTCGGGATGGAATGCCTATTAGGTTTTCACCCTGATCTATGACACCATTGAATAAATTTTTTCTTATTTTGTGTCATAATAAGTAATAAGAAGTGCTGGGAAATCTATGATGGCGGGAAGGGGGGGGGGCAAAGATTGCAACAAAACACATATTTTCCAGTAAAAATTGGAAAGGTTACAACCTTTGGCAGGTAATTATTACTTGCTTACTTGCCCTACTGTCAAAAGGAAAGAAGTTAGGGGACATATCCCTAAAATGGTCAAATAAAGCAATAAATGCCCCAAAAATGTTCTAACCCTCCCCATGCAATCAAAAATTGCAAACAAAAGGACATTTTGGCTGGAACTGGCCCTAAAACAAGAGCTAGAATGATGATGGTTTATTTTTCTTACATCCCGGGACACAGAGTATCGTTATATTCATAATGATAGGGTTATTCTGGTACCTTCAGGTGACTGTACACTGGCGAAAAAAAGACCTCTCCCTGTTAGTCCAGGTTCCAGTTTCTTTGCTCTTAGGTCATGTGGGATGATGGTAGCCTCCTTAGAGGCAGTTTCATTTGCACAATTTTTTATTACAGACCCCTTCATATCTTGGTCGTGTGGGACAGGAGGACTCTCTCATTGAATCTGAGCATGCGACAGTCTCTGGAAGGGTAAATCTCTTCTCAAGCTCTGGAGATGGGGAGATCTTTTCTTTCCCTATCCTGAAAAGTCCTGAAAGCATATGACAGCCTGATGGACCGGGGAGGAGTTATGGACCATTGTTGAGTTCAGTGAACTTGGTCTTCACAGGAGGGATCATTGGCAATCAATATTTTGAACCCGATGGTGATCCATCTTGCCCTGCTCCATTGGTCAGTATTGCATAAAAGCCTCTGTCAGATCATGTCACAGCACTGGCATAAGTGAAATTGGGACCATGCATCCCAAGTGTTCCTAAACTTAGCCAAGGAACCAGTTTGCACAGCTAAGCATGACTCGTATACATTTGTGTCAGGAAAGCCCATGCCCCCAGCTCTTTTGTGGCGTATGGGCAACATGGTTTTCTATTTAACCATACAAAGGTCTTTGGAGTTTTTAAGGGTATTAAAAAAAGGTTGGTGGGGTCGTTATTGGTAAGGCCCTGAATAGATACAGAAGTTTCGGGAGCGTGTTCATTTTGAGGGCCACCAGTCTGCCAGCCCTATTAAGGTAATGGTTGCTAAATTTTTGGAGATCTTGTGTACATGTGTTCAGGAAAGGGATATAATTGTGGGTGACTAGGTTACAAGATGGGAAGGTTAAGGAAATTCCCAAGTATGGCACTGAAGAGGATACCCACCAAAAGGTAAATTTGGATTGTAGGGAAAGTTGGTGGAACTTTGTATGTTCACGCTAAGGATGTTTGATTTAGACTCATTGATCTTATAGTATGAGCAAGAATTGAACATATTTAGTACTTTATATACTTTGGGTAGGGAAGAAGCCGGTTCAGTCAGGGTTAGGATAATGTCATCCACAAATAGGGTGATTTTGTGTTCTTGATCTGCTATATGGATACCTGCAATTGTGTCAAGATTACATATTTTTTGTGCTAAGGGCTCCATCATCAGAGTAAAAATCAAGGGGGATAAGGGCACACCTGTCTTGTACCATTGGTGATGGCGAATGGATCAGAAAGTACGCCATCTGAGAAGAATTGGGCTGAAGGCGTGGTGTATAGAGCTGTAATGGCAGACAAAATATTACCCTGGAAGCCAAATTTTGTGAGGGTTCATCGTAAATATCCCCAATGGATTCTATTGAACGCTTTTTCAGCGTCGATTGTCAGGAACATGGTGGGGGTTTATTTTGTTTCAATGAAGTTGATAATTGTACATTGCGCTAGGTGCCTGTCTACCTAGGCTAAAACCCACCTGGTCTGGATACATTAACTGGGGCATGATGGGAGCCAATCTCTAAGCCACAATATTTGCATATAATTTAAGATCAGTATTTAGTAGTGAGATTTGGTGAAAGTTTTGGGGAGTGACCGGCTCCTTCCCTGGTTTAGGGAGTGTTACTATGTTAGCAGTAAGTATTTCATTTGGGAACTTTCCAGAGGACACAGCAGCGTTAAATGCTTGACACATATGTGGAGCTAAGGATTTGGAAAAAAAACTGTAGTACTCAGCCGTGAAGCCACCTGGGCCAGGGGCTTTGCCGTTGGTAAGTGAAGAGATGTCTTGATGGTTGATGGTAAAGGGAGCACTAAGGCTATTTATGTGTTCCTTGTTTAGTTGAGGTAAGTCTAAGGTTTCTAAAAAACCTGAAATACTCTCCTCTGTGGTTTGAGGCACTGAGGTGTCATCTTTTAGGTTGTATAAGGCGCTGTAATATGCTTTGAAGGCATTGGCGATGTCAGTAGGGTGGTACATTTTTCTTCCCTGGGAAGTGTGGAGTATTTTTAAGAGGCAATTAAAAACCCACCTTTTTAAAAACGCTTTTTCCTAACTACGGATGTAGAGACACCTAACTCTGTAATAATTAACGTCAACTTTGTTTTTCGACTCCCCTCGTGAGCCTTCCTTCCTCTTTTTTTTTTCTCCCCTCCCTTTTTTGTAAATGTTTTTTTTCTTTTCCCAAGGCTGATTGGTGAATTTATGGTACAGCGTGCTTAGTTGCAGTCCTCCAAGACAGTATTTGGCGCGATATAAATTTACATATCAATCAATCAATCAATCAATATAGGGAATTCTTTGTTTGATTCTGCACTGAATAAATTGTGCTGCAAGAAGTTTGCCTGCTTTATTGCCCGAAGCATAGATGTTAGCACGTGTTTTCTGTAATGATCTAGCATGTTTGGTGGTAAGGAGTATCCTGAGGTAATTTCTGGCTTGGAAAATGTTATTGCTAGTGGCTAGAGTGGGGTTAGATTTATTTACCAGCTCAAGTTTGTTAATAGTGTCTAACAAGTCTGTCAGCTGCTGTGTCCTTTGGCGTTTTGCCCATGAGCTAATTTTAATTAAAATGCCTCTAATGTAAGCCTTATGTGTAGTCCATATAAGAAATGGATCAGTATCCGAGGATACATTAAGATAAAAAAAGTCTCTTAGATGTTTGTTGATTTCAGAGGCGTTGGAAGAGATAGCCATCAGCTGAGGGTCATTGCACCAGGTGAACAGAGACGGTTTGTCCTTTTTTCACCCAGTAGAATTGAGATGGGTGCGTGGTCTGACCACGTGAGAGTATGAATGTCTGATTGGAGAACCTCCTGAAGGAGTTGTTTGTCCCCAGTAAACAAGTCTATCCTGGAGTACGTGCAGTGTGGTTTTGAAAAAAAGGTGAATCTCTTTTGAGGGAATGTTGGAACCTTCATATATCGGACAGGTCGTTTGAATGTAAGAATGATGATAGTGTCGATGTGCAAGGTTTTTTGAGAGAGGGGTTCTTGATGTCGATAGAAGTGTCAGGAACTAAATTAAAATCTCCACAAAGTATAGTGCGGCCTTGTTTAATCTTGCTTATTTTTTTCCATACCTTCTGAAGAAATTAGATTTGGCCACTGTTGGGAGCATTTGCGACAAAGATATGGGGGTAATTTTTATGGGTCATTGTTGGTGCTTTGTCTTGGCAGAAATGTGTCTCCTGGATACACAAAATGTCACTGTGAAGCTTCTGTGCTTCGGACCAAAGAGAGTATCTCTTGCCTGAATGGTTCAAACCTTTAACGTTGAAGGAGGTAATTTTAAAGGGCATGATGGTGTCTTAATGGTCACTGGTTTAGTTGTGATAGTACTGGCTATGGGAGTGTGTAGGAATAAGCTAGTGGTTACCACTGGGTAAAGATAGGCGTATGCAGGTGCAACTGGAGTTGAGGGCTAAATGGAGTGTAAGGTAGTTAATTCAGGTGGTCATTTCATCAGGGGGATCAGTGTTAGCCCAGTCGTCTTTCCTGTGGGCACGGTAGCGTTGTTGTTGATACTCTCGAGGTTCCAGGATGCCTCATTGATGCAAGAGCGAAAATCCTTCCTCTACTGATCGGATAGTAAATTATTTTTTGTCTCTTATGATCACTAATTTCACCGGGTGACCCCACTTATATGTAATTTGGTGGTTGCGCAGGGGCTTTGTAATCGTGGAGAGATTTTTACAGCATTGTGAACTGATATAGGTCAGCATAGAAAGACAAGTTATTGTAAGGATGAGGGTATTCAACAGAGTTCCTTGTGGCCCGCATTAGCCTCTCTTTTATATGGAAAAAGTGTATACGGACGATGGTGTCTCTAGGTGTGGTATCTGGAAGATGTGGAGGTTTAGGTAAACAATGGATACGATCGATGACCAGCTCCGCTGGCAGTACATCAGGAAGAATGATTGTCATTCGTTTTGTAAAGTAATCTTTTAAGGGCGGCTGCTGTACAGACTCTGGGATACCTTTGATTTTCACGTTGTTCCTCCTGGAACGATCCTCTAAATCTGCCAGCTTAGCTTTCATCGATTCAACCTCATCCTCTTTTTCATTATGAGCATCCACCAGGTCATTGAATGATGTGGTGAATTAACCCATCTTAGACTCTATGTTTGTTAATCTGTCTCCCAGGTAGGAGATTTCAGCTTTAAAGTTATATACTAGACTGACAATATCCGAATAAATGGAGCTCTGCAGGGTTAATATCCCTCAGTGTGGTGCCTATCACTGGTTGGTTTGTAGTTGGGAAGGCTGCAATGGAATTCTGCAGTGTTGTATCTTCAGGGTTATGTAAGAGAGCAGGGCTTAACTCTGTGTCCTGGCCGTCTGCCTGTGTCAGTCTCGGTTTAGACTTTGCAGGGCTGGTGGAGGGAGAGGAGACTGTTGAGCTGCACTCTGGCTGGGGAGATGCCTGGATTTGTCCCCTTGCACTATACGCCCCTTAATCTGTGTTAGTCAGCCCGCCGTGTGGCGAGTCTGTGTGTCTGCTGGCGCTATCTTTGAAGGATGGTCTGGGAGGTGGAGGGAAGAATTTCGTCAATTTCCGTAGAGTGGAATGCTCGTTTCTTCTTTTGGGCATTCTCCTGTATGTCCTGGGATGCTGGATGGAGAGAATACTACTTTTGTCTCTGTACTACGCTCGCTGGAGGCCCTGGATTATCGCTGTGGTACGTTGTGATGTTAGTATGCGGCCATCCCATTCGGCTTCCGGCCACACCCCTGCTTTTTCCTTTTCTTAATGAACACAGTGGGTAATCACTTACTGTGTTCATTCATTGTTGAAGCGTATGAAAACTGTGTTTACTAGTTTGTAAATGAACAGGAAGCCAATCAGCACAGAGCACTTCCCATGCAAGTGGCTGCAAACCTATGATTTTTTTAAAACAAAAATAACAAACATGCCTATATTTACCTGTTTTGTGCAATCATTTTGCACAGATCAGCCCTGATCCTCTTCTTTTAGGGTTCCCCGCTGGCACTCCAGGCCCCTCCTCTTCATCAGGTGCCCCCCGCAGAAAGACTTTTTCCCATGCGGGCACCCGCTCGGGCTCGCTCCCGAGTCCTGCTGCTGCTTTCATTAACGTAGACAGCGGGACTCAGCCCCATCCCCCACTCCTGTGTCACAGGATTTGAATGACAGCAACGGGAGCCAATGGCTCCTGCTGCTATCAGTCTTTTTAATGAGGAGAAGGAGTTCAGTGGCTGAACTCGTGCACATCGCTGGATCAGATCGGGCTCAGGTAAGAAAAAAAGGGGGTCTGGGGGGAAGCTGCAGCACAGAAGATTTTTTACCCTAATGGATGGAATGCATTAAGGTGAAAAACCTTGAGGCTTTAGAACCACTTCCCTGCTCTAACGACTATTTGAATCTACTCTTCCATTGGACCCGCTACATCTCCTCCTTGGCCTCCCCTTTCCAGGTTTGGGGAAAAACTTGACCAAACTAGCCTCATATATTTTACTAGCAGCCAAGAGAGTTATCCCAATGTGCTGGTTGACCCCCACCCCATCCTCTCAGGAACAGCTTCTCAATGTAATCGCCGAAATACGCAGAATGGAGCGCATGGTGGCATTAGTGGAGGATGCTGTTGACAGGTTCGATAGGGTCTGGGAGTTATGGGACAAATCTGAGTATATCTCCCCTCCCTGACCCTATGTGGTTCACATTTATCCTTCCATCCCCTGTGTCTTCCTGATACAGCCCCCCTTTATACTTCCATCTCCCTTGTTGACTCCTGGATACCACCCAGACTACTATCCCCTCACCCCATGGTATATTGTTGTACAATTGTTTATATTATATACTCTCAGCTGTAATTCTGAGATATTTTGTTATAGCCCTTAACTGGTCTGTCTTATACAGCTTTTTTTATGTATACACATCTATTCTTGCCCTGGATACATGTAACATTTTTTTTTTCATTTTGTTTGCTCTTTATTTCTTGTTCAATTACTTCTAGCTCTTATTAAGCTTAATGTGCTGTATTTGTAATATGAAAATCTTTAATAAAAAATACAATTACAAAAGTGAGAGTTCAATATCTACAACCTAGGGGTCGGGTGTTCTTACGCAATCTAGGGGTGCCGGGTAAACATAAGATAGCTGATCGATGGCGTTCCCAATCTTACATTGTTTGCCAATGACTGCCTGGACTTCCTGTGCATCAGATCAGGCCAGAAGGGAAGACAGGGCCCTTAAGACTTGGCAACAGAACCATATTGTTACTTATCTCAGAGGTTGTCTGGGTACCTTCAGCCCCTGATTCTGAGCCCCTTCAGTCTCCAACATTGAGGCTTCGGGTCAGAAAACATTGTCCTCTCACATCTCCGGATGAAGGAAAGAGATGATGAGGAAGTACCTCTGGATTGGCTGTGGGCCCACTCTTTGGGAGATGATGCCCTTGTCCCTGAAGCTGGAGAAGAAGACTGTTTAGGGACAGACCTTCACATGCCTGACACTGAGGCCATGGCTCCCTACCCACTTCTGGAAACTGAAGGAGCCAAGCTGGAACATAGTGAAGTGTCTGATCCGGTGGATGCACTCATTCCTCCTACTAACATAACAGAGAGAGTCCTAGAACCAGAACCTGAAATGGCGCCAGAGACCGAGGTAGGGTCTGAACCGAAAGCTGGATGCAGTCATTGGCGAACAGAACAGGAACCTGAGTCTTTGGAAGACATGTACTCTTGACTGAGACGAAAGATATGTCCCCCAAAGAGGTTGACCTACGACACCCTTGGAGAAAACTCAGATGAACTCATACCTACTGCTCAACGCTCCAGTCAAGCACTTTACCGAGTCTTTAGTGAAGGATGACCTTGATCCACCCCCTGACACTACTTGGTGGGCCATTGATGTACATTTGGCATGGCAAAAACTTAACATGACTTCCTCTTCTGTTGATGTATATAGTTTGTTATCAGAGGATCCTTCATTAAGCCAGTTATTAGCTGTTGCAGCCTCTAGTTTAGTAGACCAATAATTGACTAACTTCATGCAGTATTTTGGGTTATACCCTGTCTTTGGGGGGAGGATGTAGCAATATGAACTGGCAGCAGAAAGCACAGTACCTTTCAGTGTTTCTAGACATCGCTTGTCCCTTTGGTCATCCGTGTAATCAGTGACCTCATATTTGTGTGTCCAACATAGTGAATTATGGGACGTATAGTTTGCCTTCAGACTAGTGCTATGCACCCATGTACCCTAAGACTACACATCCCAGGGATCTTTACGGTGACATGAAGGTTGCTGGGAGTGATCACAAAATGAGCAAGAAGCCTGCGCAGAACTTTCTTCCTCCTGGGCCTGACGCCAGACGGACCTCTCTGTGTAACACGGAGCCTTACTTCCACCCCGAGGCCTAAAGGGGCCTAGCTCTGTTATTTGCTGTCTGACATCCTGTCGATAACATCACTTGGATTGCCTGCCCATTGGTGTCGGTGCGTGGGGCAAGTTTCACTTCGGAAGACTGAGACAGCGGATCTGCTTGCCGAGTGCCGCTACGCGTGTTCCTGTCCAGAAGACCTTGGATCGATTAGGTTGTTGGTGAGAGGGCAAATTGCTTGACCTTTTATCTATGCATTGCCACTATTACAGAACACTGTGCAGCACAGACATCTTTACCCCAAGAACACTTTGCTGCATTGCTTGAACACTGTGCTCAGACGCCTTATATCTTCACCACTAGGAACCTATTGCTTTATCTACAACCAAACGGATTACAGGTAACGAGCTCCAGCTAGCTAGTGAAGAACATCAGATCTGCAATGTGGAACTCTTTTGTCCTTACTTATAGAAAAGCCTATATATTTCCTTCAGTAGACCTGGTCTTTCATTAGGATAACATAGGCTGGCTAGATTACATCTTTCTCAAAGTAGTCACATAAGTAGTTAGCTGAAACATCCGCGAGGAGGTGACTTTGAATCTAAATATAGTGTACATATATGTATATAACATTGTTCGTTGCTGAACCATTGTTTGTGTCCTTGGGAGGATTTTTTTTGCTGAGTTGGTGCTGTTAAGCCAGCTCAGCAGATTCATTACCTCTGTTTGTGAAATAACTTCCTCTATCTGGCTCAAGTACAAGACCTCATCTGGAATATGCAGTTTAGTTTTGGGCCCCAGTTCTCAAAAAGGATATTGGGGAACTGGAGAAAGTGCAGAGAAGGGCAACCAAACTGATATGAGGCATGGAGGAGCTCAGCTATGAGTGAAGATTAGAGGAACTGAATTTATTCACTCTTGAGAAGAGGAGATTAAGGGGGGATATGATCAACATGTACAAATATATAAGGGGTCCATATTGTGAACTTGGTGTTGAGTTATTCACTTTACGGTCAACACAAAGGACAAGGGGCACTCTTTGCTTCTAGAGGAAAAGAGATTTCACCTCCAAATATGGAAAGGTTTCTTCACAGTAAGAGCTGTGAAAATGTGGAATAGACTCCCTGCAGAGGTGGTTCTGGCCAGATCAGTAGATTGCTATAAGAAGGGCCTGGATTCTTTCTTAAATGTACATAATATAACTGGTTACTGACATTTATAGGTAAAGTTGATCCGGGGAATATCCGTTTGCCTCTCGGTGGATCAGGAAGGAATTTTTTCCCCTGCTGTAGCAAATTGGATCATGCTCTGCTGGGGTTTTTTGCCTTCCTCTGGATCAACTGTGGGTATAGAATTGGGTATATGGGATAATCCCCCTCGATCTTGGGCTCCACGCAAGATCTCACCCTGTGGGGTCAAAATGATTACGAGAACGGTGAGCAAAAATCCCAGAACCACACGGGGGGACCTAGTGAATGACCTGAAGAGAGCTGGGACCAACATAACAAAGGCTACCATCAGTAACACACTACGCCGCCAGGGACTCAGATCCTGCAGTGCCAGACGTGCCCCCCTGCTTAAGCCAGTACATGTCCGGGCCCGTCTGAGGTTTGCTAGAGAGCATTTGGATGATCCAGAAGAGGATTGGGAGAATGTCATATGGTCAGATGTAACCAAAGTAGAACTGTTTGGTAGAAAAACAACTCGTCGTGTTTGGAGGAGAGAGAATGCTGAGTTGCAACCAAAGAACACCATACCTACTGTGAAGCATGGGGGTGGCAACATCATGCTTTGGGGCTGTTTCTCTGCAAAGGGAACAGGACAACTGATGAAAGAATGGATGGGACCATGTATCGTGAGATTTTGAGTGCAAACCTCCTCCCATCAGCAAGGGCATTGAAGATGAAACGTGGCTGGGTCTTTCAGCATGACAATGATCCCAAACACACCGCCCGGGCAACAAAGGAGTGTCTTTGTAAGAAGCATTTCAAGGTCCTGGAGTGGCCTAGCCAGTCTTCAGATCTCAACCCCACAGAAAACCTTTGGAGGGAGTTGAAAGTCTGTGTTGCCCAGCGACAGCCCCAAAACATCACTGCTCTAGTGGAGATCTGCATGGATGAATGGGCCAACATACCAGCAACAGTGTGTGACAACCTTGTGAAGACCTCTGTCATTGCCAACAAAGGATATATAACAAAGTATTGAGATAAACTTTTAATATTGACCAAATACTTATTTTCCACCATAATTTGCAAGTAAATTCTTTCCAAATCAGACAATGTGATTGTCTGGATTTGTTTCCACATTTTGTCTCTCATAGTTGAGGTATACCTATGATGACAATTACAGGCCTCTCTCATCTTTTTAAGTGGGAGAACTTGCACAATTGGTGGCTGACTAAATACTTTTTTGACCCACTGTATATTGTCTCGTTGGGGCTCAAGCCCTATTACATAGATGCTATAGCTTCCATACACTGCACTGATGATGGTCAAAAAGCCTGAAACAACTGTATGCAGTTTGGAATAAGTGGTTTATAATATTAGGCAATATTTGTACTGTACACCAGCAGTTCTGGATATGCATATGGTTGTTGGGGTGTAAAGGAATAATTTGCAAAGCCCCTGAAATGGTGAATAGCTCTTATTTTTGGAATATGTGGAATGAGGTGTGTGAACACTTTCTATTCTTAGAAGGCTATTTACCTATAAAAAAAAAGTAGTCAAAAAAAAAAGAAAAAAAAAGACTGGAGCTCCAGTTTAAGACATCCACTATACATGTCCCTTGAATTTACATTTTGTTTTTTATTTAACATCACAGGAATGCTTCAAACTTCTGCTACATCTACTGAAAAAAAACATTATTAGAAGAGCTCTATAGATTGATATTGCATAGGCATTACATTGAAATCTGATGCATGTGAGTTCATATCTGAAGGTGGCATTATCAATTTTGTATAGCTCTGTCATCTCAACTGCTAATACTATTATTATCAGGGCTGCCTGAGTGCATTTGAAAATTCTTTGTAGACTTGGGTAGGTAAACTCTGACAAGTATAATCAAAGAGCAGCAGCAGAAACTGAAGGTGAAAGTAATTGTTTTAGGAGGTTTAATTAATTTAAGTGCTGGACCAGGGGCAAAAAAGTCACTTGAGTGACTGTTGGAGATTAAAAGAAGGTTGCTTCTTCATAGTTAAGTGAAATGTAATTTTTACAGACATTGTATTCCTATTGGTAATAATCATAGCACAGGTGGGTTAATAATATGTGGATTTTCACTTCAAGAATGTGTCTATGTAAGCTTAGTGATTACTTTTCTCAATGGACATAGATTCAAAGTCTGTAAAGACAAATAACTAGAAGACTATACATTTTTTGGCAGCAAGGAGGAAACCGGTTAGAAAAAGTTATAGCTGTCTAGAGAGGAGACATCTTCTCCCTTTCACACACTGTGCTGACTCATGGATACTCAGTATTAGTCCCTTATGGAAAGGGTTGCTGCATCGTATACTCTAAAATGTTACAATTTCTGCGGTATTTATTTTTTTATATTATTTTGTATGAATAAACATGTAAAACATTAAATGTCTTTTGGTTAAAATAGAGTTACTTACAAAACATTTTGGATTATATATTATTGGCTGTAATGCCACGTTTTTAATGTCATTGAAAAAAACTGCATTTTTCTCGACGTGATTTTTCGTGTTTCCTCTCAAGCCTGCCTTGCCTACACACTATCATGGAAGAAAATGTTCGAGTAAAGCGCGGTGACGTACAACACGTACGACGGCACTATAAAGGGGAAGTTCCATTTGGATGGTGCCACCCTTCATGTTAGTAAAGTTTGTTGAGAGACGATTCGCGCTTTTCAGCCTTGTGCTTTTCTTTCCGTTACAGCGTGACGAATGTGCTATCTCCATTACGAACGCTAGTTTTACCAGAACGAGTGCTCCCGTCTCATACTTGATTCTGAGCATGCGCATTTTTTTTCACGTCGTTAAAGCCTACACAAGGGTGTTTTTCATGATGAGAAAAACGACAATGTGAAAAACGACGAGAAAAATTAGAGCATGTTCCAATTTTTTCTTGCCCATTTTTCACGTCGTGAAAAATGCTCTGAAGCCCACACACGATCATTTTTAATGACCATTTTAAAAAATGGCATTTTTCTCGTCATTAAAAACGGTTGTGTGTACGCGGCATAAGGATAATAAAGCCCCAAATTGTAAGATTCATTGCACTGCAACCCCTTCCCTAACTAGTTTAGTAAAAACTTACAGGCCTGCATTGCCCAGATTCCCTCCCACAGGCCTGCATTGGTAGATTCACTCCCACAATTCCCTTTTTTTTTTTACACTTCTGTATTTTTATTTTTTATTCTTATGCCGCGTACACACGATCGTGATTCACGGCGGTTAAAAAACCGCTGTGAATCATGACATGAAAAACGAGGGAACGGCTTGTTCCCCCACACACGGTTGTTTTTCCTGTCATTTTTTCTCTTGTCGAGAAAAACGACCGTGTGTAGGCTCCGTGGCAGTGTTTCCCTATGGGAAAACTGCAGCGGAAAAAAATGACGGGAAAAACGACGAGAAAAATTAGAGCACATCGTGAAAAATTACAAAAAGACCACACACGGTCGTTTTTCTTGTTGAAAAAAAAATGTCATTTTTCACGACGTGAAAAATGATCGTGTGTACGCGGCATAAGTTTCATATGTTGATGATGAAGTGCTCATGTGTTCTCCTCTCTGGTAAACATGACAGCACTGAACAAATCAGAAGCAAAAGCAAATGGCACTTAAGCTTGTTTTAGGTAAAAACATATTCAATATTTTTAATGAATACATAATTTGATTATTTTTTAACATTAGCTTTCTGTATTATCAATATACTCATGTTCTAGGATTTTTTCTGTCTTTTTTTTTTTTTTACCTAAAACATTTATCAAATAAGTGCATGAGCACATAAGGGCCTATTGATACCACTCTGTTTGAGCTACAGACTGGTCAATTGTACAAAGCAAGTAAAACAATCTAGACAAATAACGGTAAAAAAAAATAAAATATGTAATTGTTGTACACACGTTTGTTGGGCTGAATATAGGGAAAAGGCTGACAGCTGGATGTAAAATCTTCTATAGTCATTTAAGCATACAGTATATTACAACTGCATATTTTAGATCATTAGTCTTAATTATGGTGATTTTAACCCCTTGAGGCCCGCGCTATAGCCAAATGACGGCTTCAGCGTGGACCTGAAAATCCGTGAGGCCGTCAATAGACGGCCTCCCCTTTGCTCGTTCCCCACGCCCCCCCCCCGGAGCGCGCAGCGGGAAAATTCTATCCTGCATGTGTCCCTTGGACACAACGAATCACAGATCGCTGTGAATGGCCAATCGGAGTGGCCATTTACTATGCGATCTGTGCGGCCAATGAGAGATGATCTCAAATGTAAACGTATGAGATCATCTCTCATTGCCGGCTCTCCCTCCTCACACAGAGACCCGTGTGAGGAGGGAGAGCGAATCTGCTACATTGTATCCACAGTGAGTCAATTCAGAGAGTGCCATACAGTGCCCACAGTTGCCCATATAGTGCCCACAGTTGCCCATACAGTGCCCACAAGTGCCCATACAGTGACCACCTGTGCCAGTCTGTGACCACCTGTGCCAGCCTGTGACCACCTGTGCCAGTCTGTGACCACCTGTGACGTCAGTGATTTGTGGAATCAGTGCCCACCTGTGCAACCTCATTAGTGCCTACCTGTGCCACCTTAGTGCCTACCTGTGCCACCTCAGTGCCCACCTGTGCCAATCAGTGCCCACCTGTGCCAATCAGTGCCCACCTGTGCCATCAGTGCACATCTGTGCAATCAGTCAGTGCACATCTGTGCTGCCTCATCAGTGCCCATCTGTGCCGCCTCATCAGTGCCCATTTGTTCCGCCTCATCAGTGCCCATCTGTTCCACCACATCAGTGCCCATCTGTGCCGCCTCATCAGTGCCCATCTGTTCCGCCTCATCAGTGCCCATTTGTTCCGCCTCATCAGTGCACATCTGTTCCACCTCATCAGTGCCCATCTGTTCCGCCTCATCAATGCCCATCAGTGAAGGCTTAGCACACTGTGTAGTCGCACCACCACCAGCAACCATGTCAAAAAGATTATTTTCCGCCGAGGAGGCATACCAAATCCTTTCCGCGCCCGACGAGAGCAACGCGGAGCTCTCTCTTTCAGATTCCCTTTCCAATTCCGTTTCTGAATCGGATGTCAATTACGAGCCAGTCCTCAGTAGTGCAACACTGAGTGACTCAGAGGAGGAAGCTAGTCGACCCGCCAAACGAAGGCGTTCTGGTGAGGAGGCAGTGCCATCCACCAGCACTGCAGTGCCATCCACCAGCACCGCAGTGCCATCCACCAGCACCACAGTGCTATCCACCAGCACCACAGTGCCTCGGCAAGAAAGGCCAAGGACCCATGCCAGCCTTCCCTATGCCCTTCAGAACCCCTTGTGGCTTCCTCCTAATTCAGGAGAATTTCACTGCCTTTCACTGCCTTTCACTGCCCAGCCAGGAGTCCAAGTAAACGCGGCGAATTTTACCCCAATCGATTTTTTTGATCTTATCTTTACCGAGGACATGCTATCCAACATTGTCACCCAGTGCAATCTATATGCCCAACAATTTATTTTGAACAATACTACAGCATATTATGCCCTTCCCTACGAGTGGAGAGACCTAACGGTGGAGGAGTTGAAGATTTTTTTAGGCCTGACATTTTGTATGGGACTCAACCCAAAAAACACTTTGCGTTCCTTTTGGTCAAAATGCCCCATCTATCACATGCCAATATTCTCCAACGTAATGCCCAGAACCAGATACTTCATGATAATGAGATTCCTACATTTTAACGATAATACCGAGTGCCTTCCCCGAAATCACCCAAATTTTGACAGGCTTTTCAAAATTCGGCCCTTACTGAATTATTTTTCCGAAAAATTCCCCCAGTTGTATACCCCGGACCAGCACATATGTGTGGATGAGTCCCTTATTAAATTTAGCGGCAGGCTTCAAATTAAGCAATTCATTCCCAGCAAAAGGTCCCGTTATGGTGTGAAGGTGTACAAGCTATGTGACCGAGTCACAGGGTACACGTATGCCTTCTTAGTGTACGAAGGGAAGGACAGCCAGCTAAATCCCCCTAATTGCCCAGACTACTTGGGATCAAGTGGGAAAATTGTTTGGGACCTCATATACCCCCTACTGGAAAAAGGCTACCATCTGTACATTGATAACTTTTATACATCTCTTCCCCTGTTCCATAACCTTCACCGGATGCAGACGCCAGCATGTGGCACAGTCAGAAAGAATCGGAAGGGCTTTCCTCAGAGTCTTGTAAATAAGAAGCTGAGAAGAGGAGAATCGGCAAGTCTGAGAAACAAGGAGGTTCTGGCAGTGAAGTGGAGGGACAGAAGGGATGTATACATGTTATCTTCCATCCACAACGACACCTTCGTGGAAATCCCCAGAAGGAATGGCCCCATCTGAAAGCCCACTTGCATCCAGGACTACAATTTGTTTATGGGGGGAGTCGACTTCAATGATCAGATGCTGGAACCCTATCTTGCCACAAGACGGACATATCATTGGTACAAAAAAGCTGCAATTTATTTTTTTCAATTGCCCATTTATAACTCGTATATCATATACCGCAAATCCACCCAAAACCCCAAACGCTTCCTTTGCTACCAGGAGGACCTTATCACTGCCCTTATATTCCCGAACGGCCCACCCCAAAACATTCGATCTGATGTTATGAGTCGACTCTCCGAACGTCACTTTCCCGATAAAGTCCCTCCCACAGCAATAGGCCGACGACGTCAAAAAAAATGTAAGGTGTGTACCAGTGGGGGAGTCAGACGAGACACAGATTATCATTGTGCCAAGTGTCCTTCCCAACCAGGCCTCTGTGTAGTAGACTGTTTTCGCCGTTACCATACTTCACTAAATTATTAGTGAAGTATGGTAAACGTAATCCTCAGTTTCTGCCTTCACACACCTTCACACCCCTTATGCCACTGCCTGCTCTGTAACTGACCCTGGCTTGTTATTCGACCACGCTTCTGCCTAACGATTCTGTACTACCTCTGCCTGATCTGGAACTGACCCTGGACTGTTTTTCGACCATGCTTCTGCCTAACGATTCTGTACATACCTCTGCCTGATCTGGAACTGACCTTGGACTGTTTGACCATGCTTTTTGCCTGCCTCTTGGATTGATATTGTACCCTGCTACTGGACTAGTGGGATTCAACACAGGGGTCTCACATATGTGAGGGGCTCCAGAAAAGTTTTTCTGGATGAAGAAAACTATTATTTTTTGTTTTCTCATCCTAGATTAGGGTCTGGAGACTCAGAGGCTTCAAAGAGATTTGGGTGGGAGAAGCCTCTACGCCTGTCCACATTCTGTCCTGAACAAGGCCCTACTTCTGCCTGCTGCCTGTAGGACCTATGCCATCATGCCTCTGCCTGTCGCATGAACTGACCACACCACATGGACCTGCCTACTACCAGGACCAATATTTTTGGCACTGCTGACAATATCTCTGCCTGCACTGACCCTGTACTGTATATGGACAGTATCCCTGCCTGCTGCCTGGACAATTGTGTATGCCGTTGCTGAACAAGTCCCTGCCTGCTGCCTGGACCAGTGCTATCCTGCTGTGTAGAACTGCGCTACTAAAGCCACAGGTAATCTTTTGTTTACGCTTTGCTCAGCATAATGTATTTTGGGGTGTAATTCTTGGTATGTGCATGCTATGTGTCCCTAGAACATCTGATGGTGTTCCTTGCATGTTGGGCCTCTGTATGTGGACAGGCTGTGTAAAAGTCCCACACATTTGGTATCGCCATACTCAAGAGGAGTAGCAGAATGTATTTTGGGGTGTCATTTTTGCTATGTAAATGCTATGTGTTGGAGATATCTTATAAACCGACAACCTTGTGTAAAAAAAATGCGTTTTCATTTTTTTCCACATTTTCCAAAAACTTCTGGAAAAAAATGAACCGTTCAAAAGATTTATTATGCCTCATAGATTATACATTGGGGTGTTGGCTTTCCAAAATGGGGTCATTTTGTGGGTGTTTCCATGGTCCTGGTGCTCCAGGGCCTTCAAAATATAATAGGTGGTTGAGAAATGAGATGTGTAATTTATGCGCCTAGAACGCCTGAAGGTGCTACTTCAATGTAGGTCCTCTGTATGTGGACAGGCTGTGTAAAAGTCCCCCACATTTGGTATCGCCATACTCAGGAGGAGAAGCAGAATGTATTTTGGGGTGTCATTTTTGCTATGTACATGCTATGTGTTGGAAATATCTTATAAATGGACAACTTTGTGTAAAAAAAATGCGTTTTCATTTTTTTTCCACATTTTCCAAAAACTTCTGGAAAAAAATGAACCGTTCAAAAGACTCATTATTCCCCATAGATTATACGTTAGGGTGTTAGCTTTCCAAAATGGGGTCATTTTGTGGGTGTTTCCATTGTCCTGGTGCTCCAGGGCCTTCAAAATTGTAATAGGTGGTTGAGAAATTAGATGTGTAATTTATGCTCCTAGAACGCCTGAAGGTGCTACTTCAATGTAGGTCCTCTGTATGTGGACAGGCTGTGTAAAAGTCCCCCACATTTGGTATCGCCATATTCAGGAGGAGTAGCAGAATGTATTTTGGGGTGTAATTTTTGCTATGTACATGCTATGTGCTACAAATATATTATAAATGGACAACTTTGTGTAAAAAAAATGCGTTTTCATTTTTTTTCCACATTTTCCAAAAACTTTTGGAAAAAAATGAACCGTTCAAAAGACTCATTATGCCTCATAGATTATACGTTAGGGTGTTAGCTTTCCAAAATGGGGTCATTTTGTGTGTGTTTCCATTGTCCTGGTGCTCCAGGGCCTTCAAAATTGTAATAGGTGGTTGAGAAATGAGATGTGTAATTTATGCTCCTAGAACGCCTAAAGGTGCTACTTCAATGTAGGTCCTCTGTATGTGGACAGGCTGTGTAAAAGTCCCCCACATTTGGTATCGCCATACTCAGGAGGAGTAGCAGAGTGTATTTTGGGGTGTCATTTTTGCTATGTACATGCTATGTGTTGGAAATATCTTATAAATGGACAACTATGTGTAAAAAAAATGCGTTTTCATTTTTTCCACATTTTCCAAAAACTTCTGGAAAAAAATGAAATGTTCAAAAGACTCATTATGCCTCATAGATTATACGTTAGGGTGTTAGCTTTCCAAAATGGGGTCATTTTGTGGGTGTTTCCATTGTCCTGGTGCTCCAGGGCCTTCAAAAAGTGTAATAGGTGGTTGAGAAATGAGATGTGTAATTTATGCTCTTAGAACGCCTGAAGGTGCTACTTCAATGTAGGTCCTCTGTATGTGGACAGGCTGTGTAAAAGTCCCCCACATTTGGTATCGCCATACTCAGGAGGAGTAGCAGAGTGTATTTTGGGGTGTCATTTTTGCTATGTACATGCTATGTGTTGGAAATATCTTATAAATGGACAACTTTGTGTAAAAAAAATGCGTTTTCATTTTTTTCCACATTTTCCAAAAACTTCTGGAAAAAAATGAAATGTTCAAAAGACTCATTATGCCTCATAGATTATACGTTAGGGTGTTAGCTTTCCAAAATGGGGTCATTTTGTGTGTGTTTCCATTGTCCTGGTGCTCCAGGGCCTTCAAAAGTGTAATAGGTGGTTGAGAAATGAGATGTGTAATTTATGCTCTTAGAACGCCTGAAGGTGCTACTTCAATGTAGGTCCTCTGTATGTGGACAGGCTGTGTAAAAGTCCCCCACATTTGGTATCGCCATACTCAGGTGGAGTAGCAGAATGTATTTTGGGGTGTCATTTTTGCTATGTACATACTATGTGTTGGAAATATCTTATAAATGGACAACTTTGCGTAAAAAAAATGCGTTTTCATTTTTTTTCCACATTTTCCAAAAACTTCTGGAAAAAAATGAACCGTTCAAAAGACTCATTATAACTTTATAGATTATACGTTGGGCTGTTAGCTTTCCAAAATGTGGTCATTTTGTGGGTGTTTCTATTGTCCTGGTGCTCCAGGGCCTTCAAAAGTGTAATAGGTAGTGAACTAGTTAGATGTGTAATTTATGCTCCTAGAACACCTAATGGTGCTGCCTGCATATTGGGCCCCTGTATGTGGCCAGGCAGTAAAAAAATCCCACACATGTGGTATTGTAATACTCAGGAGGAGTAGCAGAATGTATTTTGGGGTGTAATTTGTGGTATGCACGTGCCATGTGAGAGAAATAAGCTATTACAATGAAAATTTTGAGAAAAAAAAATCTTAATTTTGCAAAGAATCGTGGGAAAAAATTACAACTTCAAATAACTCACCATGCCTCTTACTAAATACCTTGGAATGTCTACTTTCCAAAATGTAGTTATTTGGGGGGCATTTGTACTTTCCTGGCTTGTTAGGGTCTCAAGAAATGAGATAGGCCGCCAGTACATCAGATGTGATACATTTTTTATGATTTGCACTATAGCTTGTAGATTCTAAAACTTTCACACAGACCAAATAATTTTCCAAAATTTTGGGTTATTTTTATCAAAGATATGTAGCAGTATAAATTGTGGCCAAAATTTATGAAGAAAAATTAATCATTTGCAAAATTTTATCACAGAAACTAAGAAAAATTTGTTTTTTTAAAAAAAAATCTGTATTTTTTCATTTATAGCGCAAAAAATAAAAAACCCAGAGGTGATCAAATACCACCAAAAGAAAGCTCTATTTGTATGAAAAAAAGGACAAAAAAAACATTTGGGTACAGTGTTGCATGACTGAGTAATTGTCATTCAAAGTGTGACAGCACTGAAAGCTGAAAATTGGTCTGGGCAGGAGGGGTGTTTAAGTGCCCAGTAAGCAAGTGGTTAACCACCTCAATACAGGGCATTTTCACCCCCTTCCTGCCCAAGCCATTTTTCAGCGCTGTCACACTTTGAATGACAATTGCGCAGTCATGCAACACTGTACCTAATTGAAATTTTTATCATTTTTTTCCCATTTTTTTTTCTTTCGGTGGTATTTGATCACCTCTGCGGTTTTTCTATCTTGCGCTATAAACAAAAGAAGAGTGACAAGTTTGAAAAAAACACAATATTTTTTACTTTTTGCTATAATAAATATCCAATTTAAAAAAAAAAAAAATTCCTCAGTTCAGGCCGATGTATATTCTTCTACATATTTTTGGTAAAAAAATAGCAATAAGCGTATATTGATTGGTTTGCGCAAAAGTTATAGCGTCTACAAAATAGGGGATAGATTTATAGCATTTTTATTATTATTATTTATTTATTCCTATATTGGCAGCGTTTTGCAACTTTTATCGTGACTGCGATATTGCGGCGGACATATCGGACACTTTTGACACATTTTTGGGACCATTCACCATTATACAGCGATCCTTGCTTTAAAATGCACTGATTACTGTATAAATGTGAATGGCAGGGAAGGGGTTAACACTAGGGGGCGATCAAGGGGTTAAATACCCCTTGATCGCCCCCTAGTGTTAATACCTTCCCCGCCAGTCACATTTATACAGTAATCAGTGCATTACCGTATACTGTAATGTATTACTGTAATCAGTGCATTACAGTAATCTAGGCATCACTCCCTAGAATCACTAGGGAGTGATTCTAACTGTAGGGGAAGGGGACTCACAAGGGGGGAGACCGATCGGTGGTACTCTGTACTGGGAACACACCATCTGTCTCCTCTCACCTGACAGGACGTGGATCTGTGTGTTTACACACACAGATCCACGGTCCTGCTCTGTTACTGGGCAATCGTGGGTGCCCGGCGGACATCGCGGCCGCTGGGCATGCGCATCAGGGCCACAGTGATGTGGTGGGCGTGGGCGCGCGCGTGCCCCGGCGGTCGCGCGCGCCCCCTGGTGGGCTGGGAAGGCGAGGACATTATATTACGCCCACCCATAACAAGAGCCGCACCGTCCAGCTGTCATTTGACGGCCAGCAGGCAGCAAGTGGTTAAAGTATAAATTAATAAAAACATTTGAAAGCAGAACTTTTTTTTTGAAAAAAATAAATAAAAATTACATTGCTTAAAGTGGTTCTAAAGCCTTAAAGTGGTTATACACCCTTTCCAGCAAACTATGCAATGAAAAGCAAGCTTTTTTAGTTTACACATATTGCAATACATGCTTAAGCCAGCCAACTTTATCAAAGTAATCCCTCTTATGGCCAGTCCTACAAAGCTTTACCACTGCAGATGCTACGGTGGACTCCATGCCAACATAGGGCATCAAATTAGAATAATGCCTCAAGTATGGTGATCTTCTATAAGGGAGCGTACCATCATTCCGAAAATGTCAATAATTAGAAGGGGAAGCCTAGGGCTGCCTCAAAAATGCACCTGGCAAAAGTGGAAAATGGACTATCTCGGTACCCAAGGATTTGACAATAGTTCAAAAAATATAGAAAATAACAATTTATTGGTATATAAACATTTTAAAAGTCATCATACCTGATCAAAACATAAATAAAAGCAATGGTTACAGCCGTGCATCGTTGTTTCTTGATTCAAAGAATAATCGATTGTCCACAATAGATGGTGGGGATACTGGATACAGGTAAAGGGGGGCGGGGGGGAGGGAACTACCTTTGGGTGCCTCTGCTGTGCTGCTATTATCAGTGGCTGGCTATTCCGGGTAAGCAATACAAGGACCTTAAATCCCCATTTCATATGTTATCTACTTTTTTTTCCTCCCCCTTCCCCTGTTTCTCTTTTTTTTGTTTTTTTTGCAACCTTATATTTCATGTTACGGCTGATTTGTTATAAGACTACTACTATGATCTATCATTTTGTAGATGACAATGATTGACTCCTCCTGAGGAAATGGTCCTTACTGCAAAACATGTAGACTACTATGTCAAGATCTACTATATCTGGTTTAGGCCAATATGTATTCTTCTACATATTTTTAGTAAAAAAAAAATTGCAATAAGCGTATATATTGGGGGTTATTTACGAAAGGCAAATCCACTTTGCACTACAAGTGCAAACTACAAGTGCAAAGTGCACTTGAAAGTGCACTGAAAGCGCCCTTGGAAGTACAGTTTCTGTAGATCCGAGGGGGACATGCATGGAAAATAAAAAACAGCATTTTAGCTTGCACATGATTGGATGATAAAATCAGCAGAGCTTCCCCTCATTTCAGATCTACCCCTCAGATTTACAGTGACTGCACTTACAAGTGCACTTTTAGTGCAATTTCAAGTGCACTTTGCACTTGTAGTGCAAAGTGGATTTGCTTTTCGTAAATAACCCCCATTGATTGGTTTGCACAAAAGTTATAACGTCTACAAAATAGATGGATAGGGGATAGATTTATGGCCCATTTTTATTATTCTTTTTTTTTTTACTAGTAATGGCAATGATCAGAATTTTTTTGTGGTACTGTGACACTTTTGACACGTTTTTTGGGACCAGTGACATTTATACAGCGATCAGTGCTATAAAAATTCACTGATTACTGTATAAATGACACGGGCAAGAAACGGGTTAACACTAGGGGGCGATCAAGGGGTGAAATGTGTTGCCTGGGAGGTGTTTCTAACTGTGGGGGAGGGAACTGATAGGGAGTACAGAGAGATCGCTGTTCCTAATCACTAGGACTGACGTACACCTACAGCGATTTGTGGGAACGAGCCAACCTGCTGCCGTATAATGACGGCGGCTGGTCACCAAGCAGTTAATTTGGGAGAGCAGATTCTTCCCCATATAGCCTTGCCTATTAAAACAGGTGAGTTTAGAGAGACAGTGTGGTGAAGGTGTCTGAAGAGAGAAGAGCCCTTGTGCAACCTGGATCCCTGTGAAAGCATACGCAGGGCTCACTGAAAGACTTAAGAATCATGTTTTGAACTTTCCTGGGTGATAAGGCTGCTCTATTATATTTTGAGTCTGTGCTGAAGCTAAAGCGCATTTCTGCTTGCTGTTTTAAGAACGTGTATTTTGCTGAAAAGAAGCTCTTATTTGTTTGTTTGCACTGAAGCCAAAGGAAAGCTTGCATTTGTTTTATGCTTGCTGAGCAATAAAGCAGATTTTAAGTTTACAAACTGTCTGGTGAACGCTTGTTTTCCCTCTGGTTCTGACAACATATTTTGTTTTTTTTTAAGACAAGCAAGGCTTTCTTTTGGTGATATTGTATTGCAAAAATGATTTTATTGTTCATGCAACCCATAGACCAAAAAAAGTAACAAAAGTAATAAAACACACTATTTTGATCAGTGTTAGGTTAAAAAAGTTAGTTTTACTGTAAATAAAAAAATATAAATGTTATGCTTTCATTCATCTCGTTTAAAATTATGCTAAAAATATGATTATGGCACAAAGCATTTTGCAAATGGATTTAAAAAGGCCTTTTTTTTCATTGGATTTAAGAGGATGTATCTGTACATCCTCCCGCTGCTGACGCAAATACTTTAGGGTGCACAGCGGCAAGCCTTGTAATCGTTGTGTCCTTTAAAAACAGTGGGTCGCAGATCAGGGTACAGGGCCAATGAAATTGGCTCTGTACCATGTGATCTCTTTATCCAATCACAGTGATCACACTTGTAAACAAAAGCTGGCTCTTGTAGCCTTTAAACTGTTTCCTCTCACAGTGATCAGATATAAGAGGATAGAAAGTGTTTGCTATGTGATTGGCACTGTAGTAAGTAGGGATGCACCGATACCACTTTTTTAGCAACGAGTACGAGTACCGATACTTTTATTTAAGTACTCGCCGATACCAATTACCGATATCTATTTCCATAATTTAGGGAGATCAAGATGAAGAGGAGCAGGGAGGGGGGGGGGGGGGTCCCCATCAGCTCACACAGCACAAGGAGATGCCCACCAAAGTGGTCACTACAGCCTGTCAGCCTTCTCATATATAAATATATATATATATATATATACATACACATACATATACATACTATACATACACACGCACACACACACGTACGTCAGCAACAGGCTCCTCTCCCAGCAGGCAGCACAGGTAGTAATGATGGCTCCTGTGTACAGACTCCAGGCTCTAGCTAAAAAGTGTTTAGCCTGTCTGCACACAGCAGAGACGATTGGGGGGGGGGGGAGAGCTGTAAGTGCTGAGAGAGCAGGCATGGCCAGCCACACACCTACCTCCCAGGTTGCAGTCAAATCTTCTCCTAGAGAGCTGAGCAGTGCAAGTGATGGAAGCGCTCCTGCATACCCACACTCCCCTGAGGTGGTACGTCCAGGCTGTTCCTCCCTCCACGCATGGTCGAATCAAAAGGTTTGTCTCCTCCACACACACTGATAGCAAGCGGCAGCTGCCCCTGGTTGTGCTTACATTCATCTGTCAGCAGGAACCCCGCTGAAAGATGAATGAGTCATCAGTTGTTAAGGACGCGGCGGCCCCGCTCCTTAACCACTTAAGCCCCGGACCATTTGGTAGTTAGAGGACCAGAGGTGAATTCAGAATTTTGCACTGCGCTGCTTTAACTGTAAATTGTGCGGACATGCAATGTTGTACCCAAACAAAAGTTGCGTCCTTTTCTTCCCACAAATAGAGCTTTCTTTTAATGGTATTTGATTGCCTCTGCGATTTTTATTTTTTGCGATATAAACGGAAAAAGACCGAAAATTTTGAAAAAAAATGATATTTTCTACTTTTTGTTATAAGAAAAATCGAATAAACTCAATTTTAGTCATACATTTAGGCCAAAATGTATTCAGCCACATGTCTTTGGTAAAAAAACCGTCAATAAGTGTATATTTATCGGTTTGCGCAAAAGTTATAGCGTTTACAAACTAGGGTACATTTTCTGGAATTTACACAGCTTTAAATTTATGACTGCCTATCTCATTTCTTGAGGTGCTAAAATGGCAGGGCAGTACAAAACCCCCCCAAATGACCCCATTTTGGAAAGTAGACACCCCAAGGAAATTGCTGAGAGGCATGTTGAGCCCATTGAATATTTTTTTTTTGTCCCAAGTGATTGAATAATGACAAAAAAAAAAAAAATTACAAAAAGTTGTCACTAAATGATATATTGCTCACACATGCCATGGTTATATGTGGAATTGCACCCCAAAATACATTTTGCTGCTTCTCCTGAGTACGGGGATACCACATGTGTGGGACTTTTTAGGAGCCTAGCCGCGTACGGGACCCCGAAAACCAATCACCGCCTTCAGGATTTCTAGGCACAAATTTTTGATTTCACTCCTCACTACCTATCACAGTTTCGAAGGCCATAAAATGCCAAAATAGCACAAAACCCCCCAAATGACCCCATTTTAGAAAGTAGACACCCCAAGGAAATTGCTGAGAGGCCTGTTGAGCCCATTGAATATTTTTTTTTTTTGTCCCAAGTGATTGAATAATGACAAAAAAAAAAAATTACAAAAAGTTGTCACTAAATGATATATTGCTCACACATGCCATGGTTATATGTGGAATTGCACCCCAAAATACATTTTGCTGCTTCTCCTGAGTACGGGGATACCACATGTGTGGGACTTTTTAGGAGCCTAGCCGCGTACGGGACCCCGAAAACCAATCACCGCCTTCAGGATTTCTAGGCACAAATTTTTGATTTCACTCCTTACTACCTATCACAGTTTCGAAGGCCATAAAATGCCAAAATAGCACAAAACCCCCCCAAATGACCACATTTAGGAAAGTAGACACCCCAAGCTGTTTGCTGAGAGGCATGGTGAGTATTTTACAGCTCTCATTTGTTTTTGAAAATGAAGAAAGAATTTTTTTTTTTTTTCTTTTTTTTTTTTCAATTTTCAAAACTTTGTGACAAAAAGCGAGATCTGCAAAATACTCACAATACCTCTCAGCAAATAGCTTGGGGTGTCTACTTTCCAAAATGGGGTCATTTGGGGGGGTTTTGTGCCATCTGGGCATTCCATGGCCTCCGAAACTGTGATAGGCAGTGAGAAGTGAAATCAAAAATTTACACCCTTAGAAAGCCTGAAGGCGGTGATTGGTTTTTGGGGTCCCGTACGCGGCTAGGCTCCCAAAAAGTCTCACACATGTGGTATCCCCGTACTCAGGAGAAGCAACAGAATGTATTTTGGGGTGTAATTCCACATATGCCCATGGCATGTTTGAGCAATATATCATTTAGTGACAACTTTGTGCAAAAAAAAAAAAAAAAAATTGTCTTTTTTCCGCAACTTGTGTCAACATATAAAATATTCCATGGACTCGACATGCCTCTCAGTATATAGCTTGGGGTGTCTACTTTCCAAAATGGGGTCATTTGGGGGGGTTTTGAACTGTTCTGGCATTTTATACACAACATTAGGAAGCTTACATCCACTCTTCTAACCACTTGAAGACAAAGCCCTTTCTGACACTTTTTGTTTACATGAAAACATATTTTTTTTGCAGGAAAATTATGTTGAACCCCCAAACATTATATATATTTTTAAAGCAAAGGCCCTACAGAATAAAATGGTGGGTGTTGCATTTTTTTTTCTACACAGTATTTGCGCAGCGATTTTTCAAACGCATTTTTTGGGGAAAAAATACACTTTTTTTTATTTTAATGCACTAAAACACACTATATTGCCCTAATGTTTGATGAAATAAAAAAGATGATCTTAGGCCGAGTACATAGATACCAAACACGACATGCTTTAAAATTTCGCACAAACGCGCATTGGCGACAAACTACATACATTTTTAAAAGCCTTTAAAAGCCTTTACAGGTTACCCCGTTAGTCTACTGCTAAAATTACTGCCCTCGATCTGACCTTCGCGGTGATACCTCACATGCATGGTGCAATTGCTGTTTACATATGACGCCAGACCGACGCTTGCGTTCGCCATTGGGCAAGAGCAGGGCAGGACAGGGGTGCTTTTTTTTTTTATTATTAATTTTGCTTTTTTATTTTATTTTTAAATTGTTCCTTCCATGTTTTGTTTTTTTTATCATTTTTATTGTTATCTCAGGGAATGTAAATATCCCCTATGATAGTAATAGGTAGTGACAGGTACTCTTTTTTTGAAAAAACTGGGGTCTAGACCCTAGATCTTTCCTCTGCCCTCAAAGCATCTGACCACACCAAGATCGGTGTGATAAAATGCTTTCCCAATTTCCCAATGGCGCTTTTTATATCCGGGGGGGGGACATTCCCTCCCACTGCTTGTAAAAGCAGTCCAGAGGCTAATTAGCCACTAGGGTTGCTTTTACATTAAAGCCGGCCGCTGGCTGAAAAGAATGATACCAAGATGATACCTAAACCCGCAGGCATCAATCTGGTATAACCATTCAAAGTCCAGCAACATACCAGTACGTTGCTGGTCCTTGTTGGACATGTATTGTAATCTTTTTTTTTCATGCAGCCAGGTGGCTGAACGAAAAAAGAGATTGATCGGTGGGTATGCCCACCATTAGAATACCGCCCTTCATCCACCCACTTCTAATGATGGGCATACATGCACCATTTATATATGCCGAAGCATGGGGGCATCCTCCCGCAAAAAAGTTATGCCGCACACACATGGTCGGACTTTTCCACGGGCAAGCCTCCGTCGGAATTTCGACCGTATGTACGCGGCATTAGGAGCAAAATCGCTCCTCCGCCCCTGCTGCCCCAATGCTTCGGCATATTTGCTTCTTTTTTTTTTTAACTGTGGTGGTGAAATCACCTCCTACAGCACAGGAGTCGCAGGGATCAGGCCTGTCTCTGCGAACGCTGCAGTTATGTGTGTTGTGTTTTGCAAGTGACAGTGATCGATCGATACTGCACTTGGGTGGCCTGGGCTGGACGGAGGGGCAAAACGCAGGTGCTAGCAGGTATCTGGGCTGATCCCGCTAACACTGCGTTTTTGGGAACCCTAAACTGCTGGGGACGCTAGTATAGATCTGATCAGATCAGATATTGATCTGTTCAGATACTATACCACTAAGGGAGGTGTATGCTTCACGCGTGGGTGTTAGCGTTACTGGCACTAACCTGACGCTGCCTGGGGTGTGACGCAGACCCTCTCTGACGCTAAAACCTAATTGATATCACCCGCCGGGCGATCAGGGGGTTAAACCTTTATTGGGTTATATACGGCGGGTGCCCTGACACTATAAATAGCAAACTAACTAACCAGCGTCACCCGTAACACTTATATGATGATTACTGGTGAAAGGGTTAACTAGGGGCAATTAGGGGGTTAAAACCTTTATTAGATAATATATGGGGGTACCTGACGCTATAAAAACCTGCGGCGAACCTAAAAAAAATTACTGGCTACCGATCTGCATCACCGACGCTAAGACATCAATCAGAAAAATGATCGCTTAGCGACAGTGGTGATAGGGGGTGAAAGGGTTACCTGGGGGGCGATCAAGGGGGTTAAACCTTTATTAGATAATTTATGGGGGTACCCGACGCTATAAAAACCTGCGGCGAACCTAAAAAAATTACTGGGTACCGATCTGCATCACCGACGCCAAGACAGCGATCAGAAAAACAATTGCTTAGTGACAGTGGTGATAGGGGGTGAAAGGGTTACCTGGGGGGCGATCAAGGGGGTTAAACCTTTATTAGATAATTTATGGGGGTACCCGACGCTATAAAAACCTGCGGCGAACCTAAAAAAAAATACTGGCTACCGATCAGCATCACCGACGCTAAGACATCGATCAGAAAAACGATCGCTTAGTGACAGTGGTGATAGGGGGTGAAAGGGTTACCTGGGGGGCGATCAAGGGGGTTAAACCTTTATTAGATAATTTATGGGGGTACCCGACGCTATAAAAACCTGCGGCGAACCTAAAAAAATTACTGGGTACCGATCTGCATCACCGACGCCAAGACAGCGATCAGAAAAAACAATTGCTTAGTGACAGTGGTGATAGGGGGTGAAAGGGTTACCTGGGGGCGATCAAGGGGGTTAAACCTTTATTAGATAATTTATGGGGGTACCCGACGCTATAAAAACCTGCGGCGAACCTAAAAAAAAATACTGGCTACCGATCAGCATCACCGACGCTAAGACATCGATCAGAAAAACGATCGCTTAGTGACAGTGGTGATAGGGGGTGAAAGGGTTACCTGGGGGGCGATCAAGGGGGTTAAACCTTTATTAGATAATTTATGGGGGTACCCGACGCTATAAAAACCTGCGGCGAACCTAAAAAAAATTACTGGGTACCGATCTGCATCACCGACGCCAAGACAGCGATCAGAAAAATGATCGCCAAGCGACGGCGGTGCTAGGGGGTGAAAGGGTTATCTGGGGGGTGATCAAGGGGTTAAACCTTTATTAGGGGGGGTTAGGGGGCTACACTGGACCTAAAACTAAATGTAGTGACACTTTTACAGTCACAAATGTCACTGATTGCAGTGATCAGTAAATAAATGGTCACTGCAATCAGTGACACTGTGACTGGGGGCTGGGGGGTGATCTGGGGGGGCTGGGGGGTGATCTGGGGGGGCCTGGGGGGCGATTTATGTGCCTATGTGTGCTGGTGTTAGTGTAGTGTTAGTGCACTGACCTGTGTGTCTTCTCTTGTACGACGCTCGGTATATGTGAGCGCCGCACAGGAGATGACATCACTTCCTCCTGCTTTCTCTATCTGTGTAAACAGTACACAGACAGAGGGGGCATTTCTATTCGCCGGGAGCGATCGCGGGGGGGTGGTCGGAATCGAACGGCCGCCCCCCCATCTCGGAACGCTCCCAGACGAATTCCGACCGCTCACTGTACAGAAGGGGGGTCCGATCGGACCCCCCAACTGTACAAAGGCAATCACGTATGCTCTACGTGATTGTGCCTGTCGGTGCCATTGTTCCGACGTATATATACAGTGAGCGGTCGTTAAGTGGTTAACAACTGATAATTTCTGCATTCTTTTGTGTACATTTCAGTGAATCCCGCTGACAACTGAGCTAGAAGGTATTGGTGCATGTTCACGAGTACCAATACCTGTGTTAAAGCCTAGTATCAGCACTGATATGGATACTGGTATCAGTATTAGTGCAACCCTAGTAGTAAGCATTCAGAATGTGAAAAAATAAAAACAATGACAGCCCCCTGAGCAGTGCAGTGTCAATATGGTGATATTGTACTGCTGTGGTGGTGATTATGTGCAACATACAATGGCTGCCTGTCCTGAAATCACTGTATGTCAGTGCAGCCAACCATTGTCTGTGATCACAGCCACAGGACAGCAGCCAGTCAAAGTGTCCCTGATCACCTCCACACCAGCCCCAGTGCCATATCACCTCATTACGGCCTGCTTAAACCTCTTGGATTCAGTACAAGCGCCCTCATTAACTTGATTGGATTGTGATAAGTGGGCGCTTACCCGCTGAAACTGACAGGGGATATAATTCCTGCCATGTCATTGCTCTTCAAAATGTGGTTATTTTGTGGGCGTTTCTACTCTCCTGGTGCTCCAATGCCTCCAAAAATGTAAAAGGTAGTCAGGATATTAGATGCATAATCTATGCCCCTAGAAAAGCTGAAGGTGCTCCTTGGATTTTGGGTCTCTCTATGTGGTTAGCCTGTGGAAAAGTCTCAAACATGTGGTATCCCCATACTCAGAAGGAGTACCTGAATGTGTTTTGGGGTGTAATTCTAAGTATACCTATGCTGTTTGTTAGAAACATCCTATTAAAAGAAAACTTTGTGTAAAAAATTAATTTTCATTTTCTTTCTGCATTTTCTAAAAAACTTGTGACAAAAGTCAAAAAAGACTTACTATACCTTTCAGAAAATACATTGGGGTGTTTGCTTTCCAAAATGGGGCTATTTTGTGGGTATTTCTTCTGTCCTGTCATCACAGGGACTCATAAATGTGATATATAGTCAGGAAATTAGATACATAATTCACGCTCCTTGAAAGCTCAAACCTCTATGCTTCTATGCTGTGAAAAGGTCTCACACATATGGTATCCCCATACTTAGGAGAAGTAGAAGCATGTGTTTTGAGGGTATAATTGTAAGTATGTCTATGCTGTGTATGAATAATACCTTGGTAGAATGACAACTTTATGAAAAAAAAATGTTTTATTTAATTTCTTAATTTTTCTAAAGATTGTGATAAACAATTTACAATTTAAAAAAAAAAGTCATCATGCCTCTTTCTAAATATGTTGGACTATCTACTTTCCAAAAAGGGGTCATTTTGGGGGTATTTGTAGTGTCCCGGCATTTTACGGCCTCAAGAAAAAAGATCAAAAC
Organism: Rana muscosa; assembly: GCA_029206835.1. Classification (NCBI taxonomy): domain Eukaryota; kingdom Metazoa; phylum Chordata; class Amphibia; order Anura; family Ranidae; genus Rana; species Rana muscosa. The sequence continues at coordinate 638,709,174 of CM055117.1, read as the reverse complement.
AAGAGGGTTTTTTTGGAACTTCAAATGAAATGCGTGTTGCCACGCATCTCCATCCCTAAATCTGGTATATAGAATGAGTTTCGGGACTTCAGATGAGGTATGTATATTGGGACTCAACAAGTAAAACCAAGTAGTAGGAAATGTGTTTATTGTCTAAAACACATAACAAAAAACATGCAACAGTGAATACATTTGTTATACAGGTTACCGGTACACACATAAATAGCATATTGCAAAATATAGGCATGTAATTGTCAACTCATATAACATATTGTAAAAAGGTAATCCTCCATAAGAAAGACCTGAGAACACAAGGTAATGGCTCATGAGTAAAACATATTGCATTATTGTAAGCCCAACGTGTTTCATGGCAATAAAATCATTCTTCAGGGGAAAATGCGTAGTAAATTTGAATCTGCAGAGAGACATAAAAATATCACATATAGTTTCCGATCATGCAGCCCCGTTAGGGGAAGCAGGGACATTGGGTAGAGAGAGTAGAAAGGTATCAATCTCCTACACTACTTAGATATTGGCAGCATGTGAAGTTATGTATACCGGAGCAAATGTGCAAGCATATTTGTCTATGCACGGGAGCTGAGGTTGGGTATGTAGAAAGACTGGGAGCATGAATGTGGTTCCTAAGGACATACATGTCCGACCAATGGTGCAACAGGGGCTCCCATCAAGAAATGGCTAAAAAGTATAATGGTGTAAAACCCAAGTGGGCTAGAATGAGTGAAATCCCCAAACCAAGTGAGTGTGACAGAGAGAATAGAGAATGGAATGTATGTGTAACTATGCACATACATGCAAAGGAATAACTGTGAATAGATCCTAGAAGTAAATGAATTTGAGCATAATAAGCAGGTAATTACCTGGAGGACTGAGATACCAGTGATCAAGAAAGTAGTGCTCAGTAAGTGGGGTTGTGGTGGTGATATGGTGACCCATAACACGTGCAGAGTGCATGTTGTTCCCAGCATAGCAAAACAAGACTCAACCAGTGTCACACTGGCAAGGCGTGAGGGGGAAGAGTCAGAGTCAGAGCGGCAAAAAACGTCACAAGGACGTCAAATATGCAGGGCAGGTGCGTGGCGCCGATGCGCAGAGGAACAGAAACGCCCACCTCCTCATACCAAAAAATGGTCAAGGAGGAAGTGGGAGGGATGCCTGTGAGCATCGCAGCTCCCGGAAATCACAGGCAAAATCCAGCTCCAAAAGAACCCAGTTTTACAACACATGACATGCTGCCATGTAGGTGTCATTACTATAAAAGAAGTGATGGGGTGTTATGAAACAGACGACTACCTAACGTGGACTATAGGAGTGTGATCAATGTTTTTTGTTATGTGTTTTAGACAATAAACACATTTCCTACTACTTGGTTTTACTTGTTGAGTCAAAATATACATACCTCATCTAAAGTCCAGAAAAGCCTTCTATATATTCAAGAAATAAGATAGGCAGTCAGAACATCAAGGCTGGTCAATTTTCAAATGTATTTACCATGGTTTGTAGGCTTTTTCTACATTTCACGCAGACCTAATAATATACACCTACGGTATTTGTTTTTGGTTTTTTTTCATCCAAAAAATGTAGCAAAATATATTTTGGGCTAAATTTATGAGGGAGTATTATTTATTTGCAAAGTCTTATAATAGAAACTGAGAAAAAATCTTTATCTAATTTTTCAATCTTTTTTTATTTATATAGCAAAAAATTAAAAACCCAAAATAAAACTCTATCGGTCTTAAAAAAAATTATATGAAATTCATGTGGGTACAGCGTTATATGACAAAGTAATTGTCATTCAAAATGTGACATTGCTAAAAGCTGAAAAATGGCCTGGAAAGGAAGGGGGTTTTACATGCCAGTCTTCAAGTGGTTAAGCTTTTTTTAATGCAACACTATAGAAAAAGTGAACAAAATAAATATTTTTGCCAGATTTGCTGGTTGGAAGCTGAAGAGTGGGAACTTTGAGTGGAGAATGAAAACCAGTTTTACTTTTGACTGCTGGTGATTGCTGTGTTTGCATTTTTTAGGTTCTTTTTGGGGTCTTTTCTTGCAGCTTTTTAACACCTTTTCTGTCACCTTTTAAACAGACTTTTTTTTCTTTCCTTCTTTCAGACTACTAATTAAGGGGAGTGGTTAATTGGTCACAGGTGCTTGTGGTCCTATATAACTTTCCGTAGATCTAATTTCTGAGCCTGCTCATCCTTGAGCTTGCCACCTTTTTGCTTGTTGGAACTCTGACCAAGTAGAACTGGACTAAGTGGTGAGTTAAAATCTTGGTTAGCAAGATTGAAGGTTTTGTGCAGTGCACAGTGTGCCACATGTATAAAACAATGGAGCAACTGCTCCAGGATGGATACCGCTGTGACAGATGAGAGCAGGTTGCCCTTCTGGAAGCTCACATTAGAGATCTGGAGGAGCAAATTGCAACACTGAGCAGAATTGACAACCTTGAAAGGGGTCCTTACTGAGCAGGTGGCTAGTGGGGTTAATGGGGAGGGTGGAGGGGTAAGCATGGGTATATACAGTTAGAGGGAATGGTAGGGGCTCACAGAAAAGGAAGGCCAGCCCTGGGTTTGAGCTGCCTAAAAGATTTGCCAAGTTGGGTGAAGATGTGGGGGTATTAAGCTCAGAAATGGCTGCCCTAGATGTCACTGTTCCCCCTTACAGCCGGGAGAGCAGCCCATCTAGTAAGGGTGGTGAGGGAAGTGCAGGTAGGCCTAGACAGTTGGTGATAATATGGGATTCAATAATCAGAAGGAATGATAGAATAATTTGTCGCCAGGATCGCTTCAACCGGGTGCCAGGGTTTGGCAGGTGATGGACCAGGTTAATAAATTACTGGAAGGGGCTGGGCATGACCCAGCTGTCTTGGTCTACATTGGAATCAATGACAGAATATATGGAAAGTGGAGGCTCCTTAACCACATCAATACTGGGCACTTAAACCCCCTTCCTTCCCAGACCAATTTTCAGCTTTCAGTGCTCTCGCACTTTGAATGACAATTATTCAGTCATGCTACACTGTACCCAAATGAAATTTTTATCATTTTGTTCACACAAATAGAGCTTTCTGTTGGTGGTATTTGTTCACAATTTCATTTTCAATTTTTTGCGATAAAAGCAAAAAAAGAGCGAATATTTTGAAAAAAAACAAAATTTTCTACATTCTGTTTTAAAAGAAATCCAAACAAATCAAATTTCGGCAAAAATTTAGGCCAAAATGTATTCTGACTGCTACATGTCTTTGGTAAAAAAAATCCTGATAAGTGTATGATAATTGGTTTGTGTGAAAGTTATAGAGTCTACAAACTAAGCTACGCATTATTGCAAATTGATCAATCCTAATGCACTGATGGCCTATCTAATTTCTTGAAGCCGTAAAATGTCAGGACAGTACAAATACCCCCCAAATGACCACTTTTTGGAAAGAGGCATCGTAAATTTTTTGAAGTTGCAATTTTTTCCCCACAATGCCTTGGAAAATTAAGAAATATATATATATTTTTTTTTCTTCACAAAGTTGTCAATTTAGAAGATCTTTCTAACACATAGTATGTACATAGCAAAAATAACACCCCAAAATACATTCTGCTACTCATCCTGAGTATGGCGATACCCAGTGTGTGAGACTTTTCCACATCCTGGCCACATACAGAGGCCAAACATCCAAGTAGCACCATCAGGCGCTCTAAAGGCATAAATTACACATTTCATTTCCTGAGTACCTATCACATTTTTGAAGGCCCTGGAGAACAAGGACAATGGAATTACCCACAAAATGACCCCATTTTGGAAATAAAACAACCCAATGTATCTTCTATGAGGCATAATAAGTCTTTTGAACATGTAATTTCTTTCCAAAAGTTTTGGGAAAATGTGGAAAAAAAATTTAAACATATATTTTTTTCACAAAGTTGTCAATTTAGAAGATCTTTCTAACACATAGTATGTACATAGCAAAAATAACACCCCAAAATACATTCTGCTACTCATCCTGAGTATGGCGATACCCAGTGTGTGAGACTTTTCCACATCCTGGCCACATACGGAGGCCAAACATCCAAGTAGCACCATCAGGCGCTCTAAAGGCATAAATTACACATTTCATTTCCTGAGTACCTATCACATTTTTGAAGGCCCTGGAGAACAAGGACAATAGAATTACCCACAAAATGACCCCATTTTGGAAAGAAAACAACCCAATGTATATTCTATGAGGCATAATAAGTCTTTTGAACATGTCATTTCTTTCCAAAAGTTTTGGGAAAATGTGGAAAAAAAATTAAAACATATTTTTTTTTCACAAATTTGTAAATTTAGAAGATCTTTCTAACACATAGTATGTACATAGCAAAAATAACACCCCAAAATACATTCTGCTACTCGTCCTGAGTATGGCGATACCACATGTGTGAGACTTTTCCACATCCTGGCCACATACGGCGGCCAAACATCCAAGTAGCACCATCAGGCGCTCTAAAGGCATAAATTACACATTTCATTTCCTGAGTACCTATCACATTTTTGAAGGCCCTGGAGAACAAGGACAATGGAATTACCCACAAAATGATCCCATTTTGGAAAGAAAACAACCCAATGTATCTTCTATGAGGCATAATAAGTCTTTTGAACATGCCATTTCTTTCCAAAAGTTTTGGGAAAATGTGGAAAAAAAATTAAAACATTTTTTTTTCACAAAGTTGTCAATTTAGAAGATATTTTTAACACATAGTATGTACATAGCAAAAATAACACCCCAAAATACATTCTGCTACTCGTCCTGAGTATGGCGATACCACATGTGTGAGACTTTTCCACATCCTGGCCACATACGGAGGCCAAACATGCAAGTAGCACCTTCAGGCTTCTAACACATAGCATGTACACACCAAGAATTACACCCCAAAATACATTCTGCTGAGCAAAAGGTAATAAAAAAAAGGCTCACCTATGGTTTTAGCAGGCAGGAATACCGTTCCAGAGCAGTCAAAGCATTGGTCCAGACAGCCATAGGAAAAGTCCAGGAATTGTCCAGCAGGGAAACAGAGATATGGAAACCTATGAACATGGTCCATGGTTTAGCAGGCAGTTCAGGTGGCAGGCAGAGGCATGGCCAGTTCAGGTGGCAGGCAGAGGCATGGCCAGTTCAGGTGGCAGGCAGAGGCATGGCCAGTTCAGGTGGCAGGCAGAGGCATGGCCAGTTCAGGTGTGTCATGGAGATCCTGCCAGAAACAGGCGCCCCGGACTTCCTGGTCTCCGTTCGCGCGTGCGTCCAGTGGGTGGCGCCAGAGAGACTATTTAAACCTGTCATTTACAGACAGTCCCTGCTGTCTGCTCTACAGCGTTGTGTGCTAAACCCTGATCTGAGACCATACCTGTGCTAAAAGACCCGGCTTACCTTGACCAACCTGTTATCTGCCTGCACCCGACCCCGGCTTGTTGTGACTACCCTTTGCCTGCATCCTGTACTTCTGCTGCCCGCCTGATATCTGACCCGGCCTGTTTACTACCCTGTTCCTGGTTCCGATCCAGTTTGCTAAACCGATCCAGTCTGCTGAGCTGTCCCAGATCCAGCCTGCTAAGCTGAACCTGCCTGCTAGCTGATCCTGTCTGCTGTGCTTCTTCCAATCCAGTCTGCGAGACCGATCCAGTCTGCTGAGCTGTCCCAGATCCAGCCTGCTAAGCTGAACCTGCCTGCTAGCTGATCCTGTCTGCTGTGCTTCTTCCGATCCAGTCTGCGAGACCGATCCAGTCTGCTTTGCTACTTCCGATCCAGCCTGCTAGCCGTTCCAGTTCCGGTATTCTGCAAGGAAGCTTCCGGGTGTTTGAATCACCACCTCACCACAGTTGATCCTGCCAGGCACCCGTGCCACTCCTTACTCCTGTGCCAACTGTTACCTTACCAGGGGGCCGGGAGTGGGAGCCGTAAGGGAGGCCATCCCCTGCAATTCGGGCTCACTACCATCAGGTACGTGACAGTAGCAGACAGCCATGCCTGAGCCTGAGCAGGGAGCCTCCCCTATGGAAGATCTGTGTCAGCATCTGGCAGATCTAACCGAAGCAGTCAAGGACCTTCAACAAAACTACACCCGGCTGGAAGAACGGTTACTGGTTCTTCCCAATGCTACCGGAACCCAAGGATTTCCCCATGCTTCCACCTCTTACTCTGGGACTGAGCCAACCCAAACAATAGTAATGCTTCCTCCAGAACCTAGGGTCCCTGCACCCGAAAGATTTTCCGGAAATCGAAGTAGCTTTAGGGCTTTTCGCAACTCCTGCGAACTATACTTCACCCTCCAGCCACGAACCTTCGCTCTGGAAATCACTAAAGTGGGCTTTGTGGTTTCCCTGCTTACCGGGGACCCCCAAGCCTGGGCCCACCGTCTCCTGGAACGAAAGGACATAGTTCTGACCAACCTTGCCTCCTTCTTTGACGCTATGGCTCAGCTATACGAGGATCCCCAGCTTTAAGCAACTGCAGAAGCGGCTTTGCGTACCCTTCAGCAGGGACGCAGGGCGGCAGAGGACTACGTGGCCGAGTTTAGGCGGTGGAGCGCAGATACAGACTGGAACGATGCCGCTCTCCGTCACCAGTTTCGCATGGGACTCTCTGATTCTCTGAAAGATGAGCTGGCTAGAGTTGGGGTGCCACAGACTTTGAATGCGTTGATCGATTTAACCATACAGATCGATCGACGCCTAAGAGAACGAAGGGCTGAGAGAGCTACAGGTTTTCTCACCCAACCTGGATGCTCCCAAGGGCTCCAAGTCACCTGCACACAGTACCCGCTGCATCACCAGCTTCCGCATCCAACGCACCTGAGCCCATGCAGCTTGGGGTTCTTCGTCCTTCCCTTACCCCGGAGGAGCGACAACGTCGTCGGATGAACAATCTGTGTCTGTATTGCGGAGGGCCCGGACATTACGTTAGGAACTGCCCTCTGAAGCTACGTAAATGTCTCTCTATGATTCCTGAATACACGGGTCCTATAGCCAAGACCGCATCTCACCTGGCCCTTTCAGTCTCATTGCAGCTTTCAGGAAAGACCCTACCAACCCCCGCCATTATTGATTCTGGGGCCTGCAGTTGTTTCATGGACTCTTCATTCGCTGCTAAAAATCGGATTCCTCTCCTTCCCAAGACCCATGGACTCTCTGTTCACCTGGCTGATGGGTCTGCTATTAAATCCGGCCCTGTAGTTCTAGAGACTGCTCCTATTTCTGCTGTCATTTCCAGCTCCCACCACGAACTGCTACGTATGGACATCATCTCTTCTCCATTATTCCCTGTGATCCTCGGTATGCCCTGGCTGCAAGCTCACAATCCTGCCATCAACTGGGCCACAGGGGAAGTCACCTTTTCGTCACCTTACTGCCAGCAGTTCTGTGGCTCTCACGCCCCTCATGGGCCATCTAACCTGCTCTGCCTGGATTCAGAAGCTGAATTACGTCAGTCTATTCCAGAAGTCTATCATGAGTACCTGGATGTATTCAGTAAACAACAGGCGGAGGTTCTACCACCCCATCGAGCCTACGACTGCCCCATTGAACTATTACCTGGGGCTGAAATCCCATTTGGAAGGATTTTTCCGTTGACAGAGGTTGAACAGGGGGCACTAAGGGAATACGTTGATGAGAACCTGAAGAAGGGGTTTATTCGCCCATCCACGTCTCCAGCAGGCGCGGGCATCTTTTTCGTCGAGAAAAAGGACCATACCCTTCGTCCTTGCGTGGATTACCACGAATTAAATAAAATTACGGTGAAGAACCGTTATCCCCTTCCTTTGATGCCAGAGTTATTCCAGAGACTGGGGGCTGCCAATGTCTTCACCAAGCTTGATCTCCGTGGAGCCTATAATTTGGTCCGCATCAGGGACGGAGATGAGTGGAAGACTGCTTTCCGTACTCGATTTGGGCACTTCGAGTATTTGGTGATGCCTTTCGGGTTGTGCAATGCCCCCGCCACGTTTCAATACTTCATTAATGATGCCCTTCGGGACTTTCTGGACTTATTTGTTATCGTCTATCTAGACGACATATTAATTTTCTCTTCCTCCCTCGAATCCCATCGCAGACATGTCAAGAGTGTGTTAGCCCGGCTTCGACAACATGGCCTATATGCGAAAGCCGAAAAATGTGCGTTCGAGCAGGGAAGTATACCATTCTTGGGATTAATCATCTCCAGTGAGGGCATCGAGATGGACCCCCAAAAGATTGCTGCAATCCTAGACTGGCCAGTCCCTACAGACAAGAAGGGAATCCAACGTTTTGTCGGTTTTGCTAATTTTTACCGCAAGTTCATCAGAGGATTCTCGGCCATCATTGCACCAATCACTCAATTAACCCAACAGGGGAACCACTTCCATTGGTCCTCCGAGGCCCAAAAGGCCTTTGAGGCCCTTAAGGGACTTTTTACCTCTGCCTCCGTCTTAAAGCATCCGGATTCCTCTTTGCCATTCGTCCTCGAGGTAGACGCATCCGAAATCGCTGTAGGGGCAATATTGTCCCAGAGACAAGGAACCAAGGCCCTGCTTCACCCAGTGGCCTTCTTCTCACGCAAGTTGTCAACAGCAGAGAGGAACTACGATGTGGGGGATCGGGAGTTGCTGGCGATTAAGTCTGCGCTAGAAGAATGGCGCTATCTGCTGGAGGGAGCTGCCCATCCAATTCTGATATTTACTGAACATAAGAACCTGGAATATCTGAGATCCGCAAAGAGACTGAAACCACGACAGGCCAGATGGGCGCTCTTTTTCTCCAGGTTTTCGTTCCATGTCACGTATCGTCCAGGCTCCAAGAACACTAAGCCTGATGCCTTGTCTCGGATGTTTCACAAACCCAAAGAAGTTTCTCTTCCGGATACCATCCTTGCCCCTGGGAATTTCCTCTTGCTTCAGGAAAACCTGCTCTCCAGACTTAAACAAGCCTCCGCAGGGCAGTTGCCCTCTCCTGAATTGGAACTGCAGGTTAAGGACAGGTTGCTCTGGCATAAGGACAAGATCTATATCCCCGAGGATCTACGAGTATCTGTCCTGGAACTCTGCCACGACCATGCATTAGCCGGGCACTTTGGCATAGCGAAGACCACCGACTTGGTACAGCGTACCTTTTGGTGGCCTCAATTACGGGAAGATTGTAAAGAATTTGTGGAGTCCTGCACTACCTGCATCAGGAACAAGACTCATAGAACCAAGGCCTGGGGCTTATTAAGACCTTTGCCTGTTCCAGACAGACCATGGAGGATGTTATCCATAGACTTCATTGTCGAGTTACCTCCAGCAGAAGATCATACCACTATCTTTGTGATAGTCGATCGTCTGTCCAAAATGGCACACTTTATTCCGATGAAAGGCACTCCCTCTGCCCCTGAAACAGCACAGGCATTTATCAAGGAAATCGTCAGACTCCACGGGGTACCAGCCAACATTGTTTCAGATCGAGGGGTACAGTTCACCTCCCGCTTCTGGAGGTCCCTCTGTAAGGCCTTGGATATAGAACTGTCATTCTCTTCTGCCTATCACCCCCAGACCAATGGACAGACTGAGAGGACTAACCAAACTCTGGAGCAGTACCTGCGCTGCTTCTCCTCTTTTACACAAGATAATTGGATTTCCCTGCTTCCTTTGGCCGAATTCGCCTACAACAACTCCATCCACTCCGCCACCAAGCAGACCCCGTTCTTTGCCAACTTTGGTTTTCACCCTTCATTCCTACCCAATTCTCTTCCCGAATGTGCGGTGCCAGCAGTACAGGAGAAAATAAATTTCTTTTCCACCAATAACCAACTTTTGCAGGAAACTATGACCAGGACCCAGGAACACAACAAATTAACTTTTGACAAGAAGAGACGGGGTGAGTTGGTACTGGTACCCGGTGACCTGGTGTGGCTGTCTACAGTGAACTTGAGGATGGCATGCCCTTCAAAGAAATTGGGTCCCAAGTTCCTAGGACCTTTTCCGGTTAAAAGGAAAATCAATGAAGTGGCTTTTGAACTGGAACTCCCGGATTCACTGAAGATCCACCCAGTATTCCATGTGTCACTGTTGAAACCATCTATTTCCAATCCCTTTCCTGGCCGAAGCTCTGTTACCCCTGACCCTGTTATTATAGACGGGGAAGAGGAGTTTGAAGTAGAGGCTATCCTGGATTACAGGAAGAGAAGGAACCAGAACCAGTTGGGGGGGGCAATGTCATGGAGATCCTGCCAGAAACAGGCACCCCGGACTTCCTGGTCTCCGTTCGCGCGTGCGTCCAGCGGGTGGCGCCAGAGAGACTATTTAAACCTGTCATTTACAGACAGTCCCTGCTGTCTGCTCTACAGCGTTGTGTGCTAAACCCTGATCTGAGACCATACCTGTGCTAAAAGACCCGGCTTACCTTGACCAACCTGTTATCTGCCTGCACCCGACCCCGGCTTGTTGTGACTACCCTTTGCCTGCATCCTGTACTTCTGCTGCCCGCCTGATATCTGACCCGGCCTGTTTACTACCCTGTTCCTGGTTCCGATCCAGTTTGCTAAACCGATCCAGTCTGCTGAGCTGTCCCAGATCCAGCCTGCTAAGCTGAACCTGCCTGCTAGCTGATCCTGTCTGCTGTGCTTCTTCCGATCCAGTCTGCGAGACCGATCCAGTCTGCTGAGCTGTCCCAGATCCAGCCTGCTAAGCTGAACCTGCCTGCTAGCTGATCCTGTCTGCTGTGCTTCTTCCGATCCAGTCTGCGAGACCGATCCAGTCTGCTGTGCTACTTCCGATCCAGCCTGCTAGCCGTTCCAGTTCCGGTATTCTGCAAGGAAGCTTCCGGGTGTTTGAATCACCACCTCACCACAGTTGATCCTGCCAGGCACCCGTGCCACTCCTTACTCCTGTGCCAACTGTTACCTTACCAGGGGGCCGGGAGTGGGAGCCGTAAGGGAGGCCGTCCCCTGCAATTCGGGCTCACTACCATCAGGTACGTGACAAGGTGGCAGGCAGAGGCACGGCCAGTTCAGGTGGCAGCACTATAACATTTAGGCCTTGGTCAGGAAAGACCTAAGAATAGGGGTAGAGGCTTCTTCCCACCCAAATCTCTACGAAGCCTCCGAGTCTCCAGACCCTAATCCGAGAAAAACAAAACCTGGAGAAAAACATTTTCTCCACTCGGAAACTCTTTTCTGGAGCCCCTCAAATATGTGAGACCCCTGTGCTGTACTCAAATGATCAGTTTAGGAGGCAGGCAAAAAGCATGGTCATTTAACAGGCCGAGGTCAATTCACGTTGAAGGCAGAAACATGGTTGGCAGAGGCATAGTCGAAAACAGTCCGGGTCATTCACAGAAATGGCAGATGGTGGAAACTGGAAAAAAAAATCATCTTCACTTTACTAATAGTTTAGTAAAGTATGATAGCTCTGAAAGCACTTTCCAATACAAAGGCCTGGCTGGGAGGGACATTGGGGACAGTAGTATCGGGTGTCACGACGAATTCCTCTACTTGAACACACACAAATTTTTTTGGGGGGTTTGCGACCTGTTTCGGTAAGAGGGAGGATTTCGGAGAAGTGCCTTTCGTGGAGTCTGGCTACTGCATCGGAGCGAATTAGTTGAGGGGCTTAGCCATGGGGATAGAGAAGGGCTTCGATCACGTCTTCTTGGAATTTTAGATAGGTTAGGGAACTTTGGGTGCACTTAGAAAAAATGATATAAGAATTGAAAAGGGCTAGTTGCATCAAATAAATGGCAACTTTTTTGTACCAAAACAGTGATTTCCTGGTGGCCAAGTAGGGCTGCATCATCTGGTCGTTCATATCCACCCCCCCCCCATGTAAAGATTATAGTCATGCACACATTTTGGCTTCTGGACGAGGCCTCTTCTTCTCTGCAGTTCCACCAAGGTGTCATCATGCATTGTGGAAAGGATGTAGACATCTCTTTTTTTATCTCTCCACTTGAATGCTAGGACCTCTTCAGTCCGCATACTGGCCATTTCCCCCTGTTTCAGTTTCTTGGCAACCAATCTCTGTGGGAAGCCTTTACGGTTGGTCCGTGCTGTCCCACAGGCCACAGTTTTCTTTTGGTACAGATGGCGAAAAAGTGGGAGACTTGTATAGAAATTGTCTACGTATAGGTGGTAACCTTTCCCAAGCAATGGTTCAATCAGCTGCCAGACAATTTTGCCACTTGTTCCCATGTAGGTAGGGCATCCAGAGGGGTTTAGCTGTCTGTCTTTTCCATCATAAATTATAAAATCATATGTGTAACCCGTGGCCCTGTCACATGCCTTATAAAATTTTACCCCACGTCTGGCTCTTTTACTGGGGAGGTATTGCTTTATTCCAAGTCTTCCTGTGAAGTGTACTAATGATTAATCTACACATATATTTACATCAGGGGTAAACATCTGCTTGAAGCTGGCGCCCAAAAAATTGATTAGGGGCCGAATTTTTAATAATTTATCATAATTGGGATGATTTCGAGGGAGGCATTGGGCATTGTCGTTGAAGTGTAGAAACCTCATTATCATCTCGTAACGGGTTCTTTTCATAAAAGATGAATAGATTGGCATGTGTTAGATAGGTCGGGTAGACCAGTAGGAATGGAGTTCATTTTTTTTTGTCAGCCCCATGTTGAGGGTTAGGCCAAGGAAAATGTTAAATTCTTCCACGGTGAGGGGTTTCCAAACAAAAGGACGGGCATAGGAAGAATTTGGATTGTTGGCTATATATTGACTGGCGTATAGATTACACTGCTCCACAATGTAGGTTAGGATATCATCAGTAAAAAATAATTCAAAATAATAAATCGGGGTAGCATTTTCCGACTGTATCTGAGGGCCTGGCTGGGCTGTAAAAGGGGGAATGATAGGTTCTACTGACGTATCGGGCAGCCATGTTGGATACAGTAGAAGATCGGGGAGGCTAGTATGGGCCCTGCCTCGTTGTTGATGGGACGCCCCATTGCTAGCATTTGGCCTATCCTCTAGAAAAGTTGCAGAACTGCTGGCGGATGCCTGCCTATCCTGGCGTGATGCGCTGCTGGCGGATGCCTGCCTATTCTGGCGTGATGCGCTGCTGGCGGATGCCTGCCTATCCTGGCGTGATGCGCTGCTGGCGGATGCCTGCCTATCCTGGCGTGATGCGCTGCTGGTGGATGCCTGCATATCATCATGGAGTCCTGCGCTGCTGGTGGATGCCTGCTGGTGGATGTCCTGGAGTGCTGCGCTGCTGGTGGATGTCTGCGGCGCTTGCTCATAACTCCTGATCTCACTTGTTACGATTCTATCCTCAGTTTCTATTTCAGAGCCACTACTTTCCTCTGGATAATATTCACTATCCGATTCTGACAGAGAGAGTTCCTCGCTACTCTCGTCCGACATACCCTGGAGTATCTGGAGAGCCTCCTTGCTGCTGTAGAATCATTTAGCCATGTGGGCAGATGTGCCAGATGTTGGCGGTCAGATGTGCCAGATGTTGGCAGGGCAGATGTTGGCGGGCAGCTGTTGGCGGTCAGATGTTGGCAGCCAGATGTGTCAGATGTTGGCGGGCAGATGTGCCAGATGTTGGCAGGGCAGCTGTTGGCGGTCAGATGTTGGCGGGCAGATGCCAGATGTTGGCGGCCAGATGTTGGCGGGCAGATGTGGCAGCTGTTGGCGGGCAGATGTGGCAGCTGTTGGCAGGCAGATGTTTACTGCCAGATGTTGGGAGTCAGATGTGCCAGATGTTGGCAGGGCAGATGTTGGCGGGCAGATGTGCCAGCTGTTGGCGGGCAGCTGTTGGTGGTTAGATGCTGGCGATCAGATGTTGGCGGGCTGCTGTGCCAGATGTTGGCGGGCAGCTGTTGGCGGGCAGATGGCGGGCAGATGTGGCAGCTGTTGGCGGGCAGATGTGGCAGCTGTTGGCAGGCAGATGTGGCAGCTGTTGGCGGGCAGATGTTTACTGCCAGATGTTGGGAGTCAGATGTGCCAGATGTTGGCAGGGCAGATGTTGGCGGGCAGATGTGCCAGCTGTTGGCGGGCAGCTGTTGGCGGTCAGATGCTGGCGATCAGATGTTGGCGGGCAGATGTGCCAGATGTTGGTGGGCAGCTGTTGGCGGACAGCTGTGCCAGATGTTGGCGGGCAGCTGTGCCAGATGTTGGCGGGCAGATGCGCAAGATGTTGGTGGGCAGATGCGCAAGATATTGGCGGGCAGATGCGGCAGATGTTGGTGGGCAGCTGTTGGTGGGCAGCTGTTGGCGGGCAGCTGTGCCAAATGTTGGCGGGCAGCTGTGCCAGATGTTGGCGAGCAGATGCACAAGATGTTGGCGGGCAGATGCGCAAGATGTTGGCGTGCAGATGTTTTCACTGTTTTATGGACACTGTGTTTTGGGGACACTGTGTTTTGGGGACACTGCGTTTTGGGGACACTGTTTTGGGGACACTAGCTGGGTGATCAGTGGGTAAACAGCAGACAAACAGCTAAAAACTCACTGATCTCCCGGCTGCAGCACAGATTATCTCTTCCTCTCCTCACTGACAGGCTCTGTGTGAGGAGAGGAAGAGATCAGAGCAGTTACAACTGCTCTGTGTTTACATTACATGACGGCTGTCATTGGACAGCCGTCATGTCATCAGGAGGGCCAATCACATGGCCCTCCTGTTTTCACACACCTTCCATCTCTGGGGGGTACAGGCAGATCGGGATCGTGCCGCTGCGCGTGCACGTGGCGGCGCGATCCCCTCACAAGTGCCAGCCCCCCCTCTCTGTGTTTACATCACGATGGCTGTGATTACACACAGCCATCGTGCCGATCAGGAGGGCAAATCACAGTGCCCTCCTGCTGTTCCGAGATGCGGCGTGTCCGCGGGACACGCGCGCATCGGGATCACACACGTGCACGTGCGATCACGCTCCTTCTGAAGGACGTTCAGGAACGTCCACTCAGAAGGAGAGAGCACCCACCCGCCGTATATATACAGTGGCCGGGTGGGAAGTGGTTAAGAACTAATTTAAAGAACTAGGCTTCAAGTTGAAGGGAAGGACCTCCAAGATGTTATTCTCTGAAATATTTCCTGTGCCAATGCGCAACACAGGAAAAGCAGGGGGTGATTAGAGAGCTGATTGCATGGCTAAGGACCTGGTGTAAGGAGCAGGTATTTGGGTTTTTAGAGCACTAGGCTGACTTTTCATTGAGGTGCAACCTATATGCAAAAGGAAGGGGGTCTACTGTGCTGGTGGAGAGGTTTATGGGAAACCTGGAGGACTATTTAAACTAGGATTGTGGGGGGAGGGAGAATTAGATTATAATGGGTCAGACAGGTCAGACAGGGGTCAACTCTTATTGGTGGGTGGAATGGGGAAAGATGGGGGAGGGCTATGGCAGATGATATGAAGGTTTCTATATTACAATCAACCATTGGAAATGGAACTATTTGTACTAAAATAAAAAATATGCAACATACGTTTGCAAAATGTGACAATGAAATAAAGTGTTTGTTCACCAATGCCAGAAGTCTGCCAAGCAAAATAGGTGAGTTGGAAGCTCTGGTGTACGTGGGGAACTATGATCTAATTGGTTTAGCTGAATCTTGGCTTCATTCTTCTCATGATAATGGTAATAATATTCCTGGCTATGCTCTTTTAAAAAGACAGGGTAAAACAGAGGGGTGATGGTGTCTCTCTCTATGTGGGAAGTGATCTCAAAGAGAGTGTGAACGAGGACCTAGTTGATGGAGAGTGTGATGAGTCTGAAGCATTATGGGTGGAACTGTACATGGGTGTGCATACTACAAAGGTTGTTATTGGAGTTAGTTATATACCTCCCAGTGTTAGTGAGGAGGTGGAGTTTCAGCTCCTTGCACAGATGGAAAGGGCTGCAAGGGCTGGGACAGTGATAATAATGGGGAATTTTACCTACCCGTATATTGACTGGAGTAATGGCACTGCTGGGACAATTAAAGGGCAAAAATGTATAAACCTATTACAAGACAATTTTATGATCCAGCTTATTGAGGCCCCAACTAGGAATGACGCTCTGCTGGACCTGGTAATCTCAAACCGCGCAGAGCTTATTACCAATATTCATATAAAAGGACATCTGGGTAGCAGTTACTATAACATGATTTAATTTAATGTTGGCTGTGAGCAACAAACACATACGTGTAAGATAAAAAATACTTTAAGAGAGCAAATTTTCCAAGGGTGAGGGCTGCTCTCCAGGACTTAGACTGGGAGGGAATATTGGCATCAATGGACACAGAATAGAAATGGGAATTCTTCAAAGTGACTGTATGTAAACTCACTGCAAAGTATATTCCCATGGGCAATAAGTTTGAAATGCTAAAAATAAAACATATGTGGCTCACGGCCAAAGATAAAATGGCTATAAATAATAAAAAAACAAAATCAAGGATGTAAAAATTCCAAACGAAAGGCAGATTGCAAAAGATAGTAGGACGAACCCCCAAAAAATCGTCAAATATATTAATAGTAAAAAGGTCAGTTCTGGGCATGTAGGCCCTTTATAAAATAATCTAGACTGAGTGACTGGGGACAAAGAGAAGGCAAATTTATAAAAATAATTTCTTCAGCTCTGTGTATACAAAGGAGTAGTGATGAGCCGAACACCCCCGGGTTCGGTTCGCACCAGAACCCGCGAACGGACCGAAAGTTCGTACGAACATTAGAACCCTATTAAATACAATGGATGCGAACGTTCGAATTCTAAAGTGCTAATTATAACAACTATTATGCATGTTATTGTCCTAAAAAGGGTTTGGGAACCCGGGTTCTGCACCAGGGGACATGTATCAATGCAAAAAGAAGTTTTAAAAACGGTCGTTTTTCGGGAGCAGTCATTTTAATGATGCATAAAGTGAAAAAAAAAAAGTCAAATATTCCTTTAAATATCGTACCTGGGGGGTGTCTAAAGTATGCCTGTGAATTGCCACGTGTTTCCCGTGTTTAGAACTGTCCCTGCACAAAATGACACTTCTAAAGGAAAAAAAAGCCATTTAAAACTGCTTGCGGCTTTAATGTAATGTCTGGTCCCGGTAATATGGATGAAAATCTTTAAGAAAAATGGCATAGCTACCCCATGACCCCCCCCCCCCCCCTACCCCAGCCCATTACCAGCCCCTTTGGGTCTTGTATGGATATTAAGGGGAACCCCGCACATAAAATAAAAAAGGCCCTATATACTCTGAACAGCCGTATACAGGCGGTGCATACAAGACAGGGACTGTAGGTTTGTTCTTATGTAGAATCTGTTTGTAATTTTGAACAGGTACATTGTTTAAGTGTAGCTCCAGCCCAAAAATCTATTTTTAAACTTTTTGGAAAACATAGGTAAGGGTTATCACCCCTGTAACATTTGTTTTGCTGTCTGTGCCCCTGTTCAGAACATTTCACCTCACTTTCCGTCCCAATGACAACTGTTTTTGAAATGTGGTGTTTTTCTTGAAACAAGGATTGCTGATAAAGCATCAGTACAGAGGAGACACCTTTCTCCCATATTAATTCTTACAGGAGAGAATTTTCCTTCCTAGGGGTAGATTTCCTCTCACTTCCTGTTGTCTTCTTGCGTTTGCAAGTAGGAGTCGTTTGTAAGTTGGATGTTTGAAAGTAGGGACCTGCCGTAGATACTCTGCAGAAATAGGCCCCTTAGTTGTTGGTGTTGGCACAACACTGTAAGCACTCACAGTTACTCTTGGTTGGTGCTGGAACGCCCTGCTGTCAACTATTATATCAGGAATTGTAATTACATATAATTGTTGAACAGTGGTAGTAAAAATTGGGCCTTTGATGGTGGTGCTGGTGCCACAACACTGTAAGCCCTGACAGTTACTCTTGGTGGGTGCAGCAATGGGCCCTGCTGTGAATTATTAGATCAAGAATTGTAATTGCATGCCCCTGTTGAACAGGGGCTGAAAAATTGGGCCTTTGGTGGTGGTGGTGGTGTTGACACAACACTGTAAGCCCTCAGAGTTACTCTTGGTGGGTGCAGGAATGGGCCCTGCTGTGAATTATTAGATCAAGAATTGTAATTACATGCCCCTGTTGAACAGGGGCTGAAAAATTGGGCCTTAGGCACTGGTGGCACAACACTACAACCCCTCACAGATACTGTACTTGGAGCACAGCAATGAGCCCTGTTGCAAAGTATTGCTTCAAAAATTGTAATGACACGCCCCTGTTAAACAGGGGCTGAAAAATTGGGCCTTAGGCACTGGTGCCACAACACTCCAACCCCTCACAGATACTGTACTTGGAGCACAGCAATGAGCCCTATGGCAAATTATTGCTAAAAAAATTGTAATTACATGCCCCTGTAAAACAGGGGCTGAAAAATTGGGCCTTAGCCACTGGTGGCGGCACCCATAAACAAAAATGATCTTCCAAGCTATCATCATCAATCGTATCATTGAGGACTCGGAGGAGGAGGATAGCCAGTCAACATAACAGCACAGACACTCAGCATCAGCATCAGTCTTGAAGGGATGTGACATGTTAAAATCAATTAGTCTGTTATATCAGCATCAGGTGTGTGGTAGCTGGTGGTGATCCAAGACTGGTTCATCTTGATGAAAGTCAGTCGATCAACCGAGTCGGTGGACAGGCGCACCCTGTGATCCGTGACAAATCCTCCAGCAGCACTGAATGTGCGTTCCGAAAGAACGCTGGATGCAGGACAGGCCAGTAGCTCAATTGCATACTGTGCAAGCTCTGGCCAGTGATCCATCCTCAAGACCCAGTAAGCCAGAGGATTTTCGGTGGGGAAGGTGTCCAAGTCTGACCTTGCCCCTAGATATTCCTGCACCATGTTTATCAGACGCTGGCGATGGTTGCTGGAACCAATCATACTTTGGGGCTGCGGACTAAAGAATTGTCTGAACGCATCGGTCAGACGGCCACCTTCCCCACCGCTCCTTCTTTGACTGGCCGAAGCCTCAGCAACTCGTTGTCCTGGACCAGGAGTTTGTAACCTCCCAGTCTCTGGGAACGCGTTGCACAGACCTTTCTGCAAGGCCTTCCAGAGTTGTCTCATCCTCTGCTCCCTCTGCGACGGTAACATAAGGTCCGCAACCTTACCCTTGTACCGTGGATCAAGGAGAGTGGCCAGCCAGTAATGGTCCCTCTCCTTGATCCGAAGAATACGAGGATCCTTCCGCAGACTTTGCAGGATCAGGGAGGCCATGCAGCGTAGGTTTGCTGAGGCATTCGCTCCGGAGTCCTCTGGGTCACTAAGGACGACATGATCCGCAGTCACCTCCTCCCAGCCACGTACAAGTCCACTGGTTTCTTGGGACTGTAAATCATCCCTAAAAGACTGCTGCTGATGATGCTGAGTGCCAGCCTCCACCTCCATGCTGACACAATCCTCCTCCTCCTCCTCCTCCTCCTCCTCTTCCTCTTCCTGTGCGATGGGTGGGACAGAAGGAACACTGTCTGGGTAAAGGGGGCCTTGAGAGGCAAGGAAGTCCTCCTCTTCCTGCCTCTGTTCTGCCTCAAGTGCCCTGTCCATTATTCCACGCAGCGTGTGCTCCAACAGGTGGACAAGAGGTACAGTGTCACTGATGCATGCACTGTCACTGCTCACCATCCTCGTGGCCTCCTCAAATGGTGCCAGGACAGTGCATGCATCCCTGATCATGCCCCACTGGCGTGGAGAAAAAAAACCAAGCTCCCCTGACCCTGTCCTGGTGCCGTAGTCGCACAGGTACTCATTGATGGCCCTCTGCTGCGTGTGCAGCCGCTGCAGCATGGCCAACGTTGAGTTCCACCTGGTGGGCATGTCACATATAAGGCGGTTCTTGGGCAGGTTCAACTCCTTTTGCAGCTCAGCCAGGCGAGCACTGGCATTATAAGATCTGCGGAAATGCACACAGACTTTCCTGGCCTGCCTCAGGACATCCTGTAAGCCCGGGTACCTGCCCAAGAACCGCTGCACCACCAGGTTAAGGACGTGAGCCACACAGGGCACATGGGTCAGTTGTCCCTGTCGGAGGGCGGAGAGGAGGTTGGTGCCATTGTCGCAAACCACCATTCCTGGCTTAAGCTGGCATGGCGTCAACCACCTCTCGGCCTGGCCCTGCAGAGCAGACAGGACCTCTGCCCCAGTGTGGCTTCTGTCCCCCAAACACACCAGCGCAAGCACGGCATGGCATCTTTTTGCCTGCGTACTTGCGTAGCCCCGTGAACGGCTACGGAGCACCGCTGGTTCATAGGACAAACCACAGGAAGAGGCCATGGAGGAAGAAGAAGAGGAGGGGGTGGAGGAGAGAGGTGTGTCACAACCAGTAGTAGCATTTTGGAGGCGTGGCGGTGGGACAACCTCCAACACTACTGCACCTTGTCCTGCATCCTTCCCAGCTGCCAAAAGAGTGACCCAATGGGCCGTGAAAGAAAGGTAACGTCCCTGTCCATGCCTGCTGGACCATGAGTCAGCGGTAATATGCACCTTACCGCTGACCGCCCTGTCCAGCGAGGCCAAGACATTGCCTTCCACATGCCGGTAGAGAGCCGGAATAGCCTTCCGTGAGAAAAAGTGGCGTTTGGGAACCTGCCACTGAGGAACCGCACATTGCACAAACTCACGGAAGGGGGCCGAGTCTACCAACTGAAAAGGCAGCAGTTGAAGCGCTAGCAATTTAGCCAAGCTAGCATTCAACCGCTGGGCATGTGGATGGCTGGGAGTGAACTTCTTTCGACGGTCCAGCAGCTGGGGCAGGGAAATTTGCCTGCTAGAATCGGACGTCGGTGTACTGCTAGCAGAGTGGCCGCAAGTACTTGGCTGTGACACACCTAATTCTACACCTTCATTCCTCTCAGTGCATGTTTCAGAGAGGACTGAAGTTATAGTGGGGTTGGAAATCCCAGCTGATGCGGTGCAAGGAGAGGTCCGCTTTGTTCTTTGGTGTGGGTCTTTGAGGTAGGCTTGCCAACGAGCTGCATGGCAGGTCAACATATGTCTGGTCAGGCATGTGGTACCCAAGCGGCTGATGTTTTGGCCACGCGATATACGCTTGAGACATATGTTGCAAACAGCAGCTGTGTGATCTGATGCACTAGCCTCAAAAAAGGCCCACACCAAGGAACTTTTTGAATGACGGGCAGAGGCAGCGCCCTGCACAGGCGGAGCTCTGCAGTGTGATTCCGTCGGTGTACTGCACTTACGCTGGCCACCAAAGGGCATCCTGTCTCGTTGGAGATGTGCCTCCTCCTCATCCTCCTCCTCCTCTCTCCTATTAGGCACCCACGTGGAGTCAGTGACCTCATCATCCCCTCCCTCCTCATCACTGGAGCCAATCTGGCAGTATGCTGCAGCTGCTGGAACATGACTGCCAGATTGGCGTCCTTCTTGAGCATCCCCTCTGTCTGCTCTCACCCTACTGCCTTCCTGTAGCTGGGTTTCATCATCAGACCCTTCGAAACGCTGGGCATCCTCCTGGAGCATGTACCCAACACTGTGCTCAAACAGTTCGGGGGACTCCTCAGGAGGAGGACATGGTGGGTCTAGGGAAGGAGTGACTGATGATGAGTCTGACATTGATACCAGGGAAGAGGACGCTTTGGCAGCTGCTTTGCCAGTACCCTGAGCCTGGGTGAGAGAGGATGAGGAGGAGGAGGAGGGCTTGGTCATCCACTCTACCAAGTCTTCGGCATGATGTGGCTCAACATGTCCAGCTGCGGAAAAGAAGGACAAGCGTGTCCCATGGCCATGTGCTGATGACAATGCACCGCGTCCACGACCAGCACTGTTGCCCCCAGACACAGAGCCTGCTTGCCCTCTTTTATTGCCTCCTGACTGTCTGCCTCTCCTTGTTTGCCTTCCAGACATTCTAATAGATGGCCTGCAGGGAGATGGGAAAAAAGCAATAAGGGCTACCTTCAGGTGTCCTTCTCTGTCCCTTGAAACAAGGACTTGCACAGTGAAAGAAACTGACACTCTCCCTACCTACAGTTTTCTGTCCCTAGAAAAAATGTTTTTTTTTAAGCACAATATAGCACAAGGAGAATTCACTCACTGTCCTTCCAGGTCCCTAGAAACAAGGACTTGCACAGTGAAAGAAACTGACACTCTCCCTACCTACAGTTTTCTGTCCCTAGAAAAAATGTTTTTTTTAAGCACACTATAGCACAAGGAGAATTCACTCACTGTCCTTCCCAGTCCCTAGAAACAAGGACTTGCACAGTGAAAGAAACTGACACTCTCCCTACCTACAGTTTTCTGTCCCTAGAAAAAATGTTTTTTTTAAGCACAATATAGCACAAGGAGAATTCACTCACTGTCCTTCCAGGTCCCTAGAAACAAGGACTTGCACAGTGAAAGAAACTGACACTCTCCCTACCTACAGTTTTCTGTCCCTAGAAAAAATGTTTTTTTTAAGCACAATATAGCACAAGGAGAATTCACTCACTGTCCTTCCAGGTCCCTGGAAACAAGGACTTGCACAGTGAAAGAAACTGACACTCTCCCTACCTACAGTTTTCTGTCCCTAGAAAAAATGTTTTTTTTAAGCACAATATAGCACAAGGAGAATGCACTCACTGTCCTTCCAGGTCCCTAGAAACAAGGACTTGCACAGTGAAAGAAACTGACACTCTCCCTACCTACAGTTTTCTGTCCCTAGAAAAAATGTTTTTTTTAAGCACAATATAGCACAAGGAGAATTCACTCACTGTCCTTCCAGGTCCCTAGAAACAAGGACTTGCACAGTGAAAGAAACTGACACTCTCCCTACCTACAGTTTTCTGTCCCTAGAAAAAATGTTTGTTTTAAGCACAATATAGCACAAGGAGAATTCACTCACTGTCCTTCCAGGTCCCTAGAAACAAGGACTTGCACAGTGAAAGAAACTGACACTCTCCCTACCTACAGTTTTCTGTCCCTAGAAAAAATGTTTGTTTTAAGCACAATATAGCACAAGGAGAATTCACTCACTGTCCTTCCAGGTCCCTAGAAACTAGGACTTGCACAGTGAAAGAAACTGACACTCTCCCTACCTACAGTTTTCTGTCCCTAGAAAAAATGTTTTTTTTAAGCACAATATAGCACAAGGAGAATTCACTCACTGTCCTTCCAGGTCCCTAGAAACAAGGACTTATACAGTGAAAGAAACTGACACTCTCCCTACCTACAGTTTTCTGTCCCTAGAAAAAATGTTTTTTTTAAGCACAATATAGCACAAGGAGAATTCACTCACTGTCCTTCCAGGTCCCTAGAAACAAGGACTTACACAGTGAAAGAAACTGACACTCTCCCTACCTACAGTTTTCTGTCCCTAGAAAAAATGTTTTTTTTAAGCACAATATAGCACAAGGAGAATTCACTCACTGTCCTTCCAGGTCCCTAGAAACAAGGACTTGCACAGTGAAAGAAACTGACACTCTCCCTACCTACAGTTTTCTGTCCCTAGAAAAAATGTTTTTTTTAAGCACAATATAGCACAAGGAGAATTCACTCACTGTCCTTCCAGGTCCCTAGAAACAAGGACTTGCACAGTGAAAGAAACTGACACTCTCCCTACCTACAGTTTTCTGTCCCTAGAAAAAATGTTTTTTTTAAGCACAATATAGCACAAGGAGAATTCACTCACTGTCCTTCCAGGTCCCTAGAAACAAGGACTTGCACAGTGAAAGAAACTGACACTCTCGCTACCTACAGTTTTCTGTCCCTAGAAAAAATGTTTTTTTTAAGCACACTATAGCACAAGGAGAATTCACTCACTGTCCTTCCCAGTCCCTAGAAACAAGGACTTGCACAGTGAAAGAAACTGACACTCTCCCTACCTACAGTTTTCTGTCCCTAGAAAAAATGTTTTTTTTAAGCACAATATAGCACAAGGAGAATTCACTCACTGTCCTTCCAGGTCCCTAGAAACAAGGACTTGCACAGTGAAAGAAACTGACACTCTCCCTACCTACAGTTTTCTGTCCCTAGAAAAAATGTTTTTTTTAAGCACAATATAGCACAAGGAGAATTCACTCACTGTCCTTCCAGGTCCCTGGAAACAAGGACTTGCACAGTGAAAGAAACTGACACTCTCCCTACCTACAGTTTTCTGTCCCTAGAAAAAATGTTTTTTTTAAGCACAATATAGCACAAGGAGAATTCACTCACTGTCCTTCCAGGTCCCTAGAAACAAGGACTTACACAGTGAAAGAAACTGACACTCTCCCTACCTACAGTTTTCTGTCCCTAGAAAAAATGTTTTTTTTAAGCACACTATAGCACAAGCACAAAACACACTGACACTCTCCCTACCTATCCTTCTCTTTCCCTAAACTAAAGGAATCCAGGTTAAGCAAGAAAGAAATAAAAGTCACTGTCCCTGCCTATGCTGCTCTATCCCTGCTCCGGAACACACTACACTAGGCCGCCGTGCTGGCGGCCTTTTATAGTGTGGGGCGTGTACTAAACACCCTCAGCAATAATTGGCCACAGGCATCCTGCCTGTGGCCAATCATTGCTCTCCTCGCTGCCGGCGCTGTGATTGGCCAAGCATGCGGGGTCACAGTGCATGCTTGGCCAATCACAGCGCCTGGATGACACTGCGATGGCGTAGTGCATTGTGGGCCGTTCGCGTCACTCGAATTTGGCGCGAACGGCCCAAATCGTTCGATCTTCGTCGAACGATCGAACAGCCGATGTTCGAGTCGAACGTATGTTCGATTCGAACACGAAGCTCATCCCTACAAAGGAGCATGGGGGAGCTCATGTCCATAATGGGGGTGGTAGTGACACAGCCCCAAATGATCCACAGTGGCTCAAAAGCAATATGGGCCAGAAATATTTAGACAGAATAAAGGTGGATAAAGCACCGGGATCAGATGGCATCCACCCATGGATCCTAAAATAATTGAGCTTGGTTATTTCAAGGCCATTGTTTCTAATATTTAGGGACTCATTAATGACTGGAATAGTACCACTGGATTGGCACAGGGCCAATGTGGTGCCCATATTTAAAAAGGGATCAAAGTCTTTACCAAGTAACTATAGACCTGTTAGTTTAACTTCTATAGTCGGGAAGATACTGGAGAGTTTAATAAAAGACCACATACTGTAGATGAGTTCTTGCTGGAAAAAAATATTTTAAGCAACAGACAGCACGGATTCATGAAAGACAGAAGTTGTCAAACAAACCTGTTTTCTTTTTATGAGGAGGTAAGTAAAACCTTGGACAGAGGGGTGGCTGTGGACATGGTATACCTGGACTTTGCAAAAGCGTTTGACACAGTTCCCCACACACGACTCATGTGTAAGTCTACAGGCTTGGAAAGAATAATTTGTAAATGGATAGAAAACTGGCTAAAAGACAGAATTCAGAGAGTAGTGGTTAATGACTCTTACTCTGAATAGTCTAAGGTTATCAGTGGTATACCCCAAGGTTCAGTGCTGGGACCCTTACTTTTTCTTGTCAAATTTTTTTATTAGAATTTCATAAGGGAAACAAAGGAAAAAGAAAGGGAAATATACAGAAGTACATAGACCTATATTCATGGGGTATATTCAAAGTATGCTGTACTATGCACTTAATATAATATTTATTCAATTAATAGCTCACAGTAGTTTGTATGTATATACTGTAGATAAAGGAAAAAGGAATTAGAATAAATAATAATAAAAATAAATAAAAATAAAATAATAATAAACACCCGGGGTGGTGGTCTGGCTCACGACAAACAAATATATACAACTTGATTAATATTTTATGTATTCTAGTTTGGAGACAACAAAGACTGGTCAAAGTCAGTAGGGAGGTAGTGTTTTATCCAAGGCTGCCAAATCTTACGGAATTTATTAATGGTATTATCTTCAATAGCTGACATCTTTGCGTGAATAAGTGCTCTATTCATTCTGTGTTTGGCTTCCGCCAAGATTAGGGTTTGGGTTTTTCAAGCTTTAGCAATGGTTTGTTTGGCTGTAGTATTAAGATGTATTAACAAGTGAAATTGAGTATGTGTAAGCATGGTAGGTTTTAGGTTTAGAAGTGCTATAGCAGGGTCTGGAGGAATAGTAATATCAAAAGCTTTAGATGCCATACGAAATATATTCATCCAGAATTCTTTGGAAAAAGAAAATGAAGCGCTAAGTGTCCAAAAAATCTGGGGAGAACCCACATTTCATATGTGCAAAAAATGAATGTAGAACCAGTTACATTCCTTATAAGTGTAATATATACCGTATTTATCGGCGTATAACACGCGCCGGCGTATAACACGCACCGGCGTATAACACGCACCCCAATTTAAGAGGGAAGTTTCGGGAAAAAAAAAATATTTTAAATAAAGAACTTTGAAGCAAAAGAAGGGTAGCTCAGAACTTTTTTTATATTAACATTTATACCACTTACAAGGTAAACATTTAAATAACATAATTTGAAAGTAAAAGCAACTGTTTTAACAAAGAAAATGGGTAAATCCTTCTGGGGCTGAAGTGGTTAAGACCAGTGCACACACTGATGCCTGACAAGGGAGGGCAAAGAGACACAAACTCTGCAGGGAGGGGGGCCTGTCAGGTAGTGTGTGTTTTGTGTGTCTCTTAGTCCCCCTCCCCCCCATGTCAGGCAGTGTAATTCATTGTCCCCCACCCCCCCCCGCTGGCATTATATGTCATTGCTCTCCCCCCTGGGCAGACTCTCTTTTTGTCAATGAGCTTTTTCAAAGAAGTTGTACCTGCCCGGTCCAAGCTCTGTCACCCACACGTCAGATTCCTGTCAGCCTCAACTCTCGCGAGCAGTGCAGAGCGTTACCGTGGTTATGCTCTGACGGCCGCGAGAGTTAGACTGTGGCTTCTGTGTGCAGTGCAACAGGAGGATGTCTGTTGCGGGGGTCTGCAATGCCGGGTCTGAGTGTCCCGGGACTCCCAGGTCCCCTGGGCTGTCGGCTGTCTGTGATGGTGTCTGCTCGGCTGAGATCGCACCCCCCAGGATGCTATACAGTATGTACCATTGGGTTTTTTAATGATATCGGCGTATAACACGCACATGCTATTTTCACTCTGTTTTCAGGGTGAAAAAGTGTGTGTTATACGCCGATAAATACGGTAACTAAAAATTGTCCATAACACAAAATGTGCAATCCATAAATAATAAACTGAGTTGGAACCCAAATCGATCATACACAGCTTCTTCAAAGTTATAAATGCATAGGGTACTCTTACCAGAGCCGGTGGACCTACTTGTCAGCGACAGTGAGTCATAAAGGCATGAGAACTCAACGGGGCAAACTCTGCAACTTGTCTGGAGATTTTCCACCTCTGGGATCCTGGATCGAAGTCCGAACTCAACGGTGTTGATCTCGATCATCATATCCCAAATCAAGGCAGAACTCTCTGAGGAACTCACCACCACGGTGATGCCACCGATGTTGTAAAATGGACCCGTAAAACAAAGATTGTTCGGATCCTAGAAAGGACCAATATAGGCCAAAAACTTCCCAGTGATGGATTCACCGTGCATAGGAGAAAAGGGAAAAAAAAGGGAGGGAGGACTCCAATCGTATAAATACGTTTTTGAAGGTTTATTGAATAAAACCATCAATAAAAAGTGATCACATAACAATTCAATAAAATAAGGCAATAAATGAAGTGGTAAAATACCAGCCCTACTAGTTTCGTATAATAATACTTCTACAGGGGCATCAACCTACTGCCACTCACTGCCTAATATTTATAATAAAACCCCTTGAACCCTGTTTGGAATCCACCAATCAGCATGCCGGATCAACGCCGCTCAGTCATAGGAGGAGAGTGCATCACATGTTCTGATGCTCTCGCAGCCTCTCGAGTGCAGCCAATCAAAACCGCACTAACAGACCATCATCAGCCCGAACCCAGAAGTGTATGGTTAAGAACCAACCAGAATTCAAGTAAAAAGCCAGTCAAAAGGACGAACGAGGAAGTGGGCGGTAATAGCCACATATAAGACTTCCCCATTTTGTCACAGGCCAATCATATATAGTTAGTATGGTTCTGCTGTCAGCAGGGAACGTCCCGCTGTGCAGAGCCATAAAAACGAAGCACCAAAACAAAGCATGCGCTAGGAAGCATGCGCTAGGAAGCGATACTCTGCGTGCCCGTGCGTCGCGGCTACACGTCGCAATGACGCCACGGCGCACGACACACCACATCCAATCCGCGGGCACCGAAGCCGCGATTTCGGTATTCAGCACAGACGCACAGTCGACATAGGTCCAGAGCAACAGCCAATGGACATGTGTGAACGAGGCGATACCCGCGTCACAACGACGCAACGTAAATACGTCATGGCGCATAGCTCCAATATCCGCAGATTGGAGAACGCCACTGAGGCATCCAACGCACATTCAATAAACCAAAATGTCGTGCAATCAAACACACTAATCATGACTGAGTATCCAAGGACTTTGCATAGAGGAAAAGTGCCATCTTGTGGCCATCAAGCAGAATGCAAAGCCTGAATAAATATGGCTCTGTATGCTGACACAGACCAGATACTTGAAAATAAAATACAACAATGAATTAAACCCTCAATGATAGCGAAATACACAACATCTGAAGAAAAGACACACATGGATCCAGGAAAAATATATGAATATCCCAACAAGGTGTACATATCAAAAAGAACATACACATATACATTGACCCAATAGAGAGACATATTAGGGAAGTCTAGGCTTGATTTATTAAAGAGTTGATGTCCCATTCGACGTTCATTCCGAATGGAGAGTACGTACGAAGTTCATATATCCAGTACGTCTCTAAACGGGACACCCCTCTAATATGAGACTCTCCCCTCCAATGGGACACAAATTGGTCAATTGCCAAAAATTGTGTTCCCTTGGGATCACGATTATGTGATTCTAAATAATGCCGTGAAACAGTATGTCCTAATGGTACGCCCTACGTACTGTTTACGGCATGGACAAGTCAGAAGATAGACAATGTATTTGGTTGCACAAGTGGTAAAACGTTTCATATGGTAGACACGTGAAGTAACAGTAGACTGAAAAGTCTCACTTTTGCGTCTACCACAAGTGTTGTGCAAGCAAACATTACATTTGCGGCACGGATAATAATCCGTGTAGTTCTGAAAAAAGGAAACTCTCTTTGGAGGGTCAATAATGTTGGGCGCAATTTGACCCTGTACCGACCTAGCTCCCCTGAAAATAACTCCAGCCCATCCTGGTAAGACTGGTCCGAGAAGGCGGTCATTCTGAAGAACGCCCCAGTGTTTTTTGAGAATCTCTCTGATCTATCTGGACTGGGCTGAGTATGTGGTAAAAAAAGACCACCGAAACTTGTCGTCCCTCGGTTTTTTAGGGGCAACTTGGAGCAATGAAGTCCGGTCTATTTGTAAGACCCGATCAATTTCAGTATCTAATTCTAAAGAGGTGTAACCCTTTTCTATAAACCTCTCCTTAAGGATAGAGGCCTGAGTGGCGAAGTCTTCGGTCCTCGTGCAGTTCCTACGCAATCGGAGGAACTGACTCCGAGGAACTGACTTAAGCCACTGAGGGTGATGACTGCTATCCATAGGAATATAACCGTTACGGTCAGTAGGTTTGAAATATGTAGAAAACTCTAATTGGTGGTTGACCACTTTGATTTCTAGGTCTAAAAAATGGATCGAGGTAAGACCAGCCTCGTGGCTCAGTCGAATACCTCAATCATTAGAGTTAAGTAGCGCCATAAAATCGTTAAGAGAGTCATGGTCGCCCTTCCATAGGAGGAGGATGTCGTCTATGTATCTGGCCCATAGGACCAATTCCGATCTCCGTTGGGCATAGACGACATCCTCCTCCCATTTGGCCATAAAAAGGTTGGCCAAACTAGGCGCAAATTTGGCCCCCATGGCTACCCCTTTAGTTTGTAAATAAAAAGTGTTTTGAAACCAAAAATAATTATGGGTGGCCGCAAACATGAGTAATTGCATAATGAAATTACGTTGGATGACCGGTATGGTAAAGCTTTGAGACAGATAGTACTCAACCGCCTCAAAGCCTAACTGATGAGGTATGCAGGTATATAATGTGGCCACATCTGCCGTGGCCAAAATATAACCTTCTTGATATTGGACTGATTGTAATAGTCGAATGGTGTCACCCGTATCTTTCAGATAGGAAGGGACCCCTCTCACTATTGGCTGTAAATGAAAATCTACATATTTACCAATCCTGGCAGTGACCGAGTCTATTCTGCTGACTATAGGGCGGCCAGGGGGATTAACGGGGTCTTTGTGTACCTTGGGGAGATAGTATATCGCGGGGATCCTTGGTGCCACAGGTACCAAAAAACTTTTTTATTCTTTATCCAAAATCCCCAAGGCAAAACCCTCATCAATAAGCTCTACCAATGCTTTTTTTAAATGCAAGGTAGGGTCTGTATGTATAGGAACATAGGTTTCTACATCACTAAGAATCCTATTCATTTCGCCAATATAGCTGACCTTGTCTAACACCACAATGGCTCCGCCTTTATCCGCTGGACGGACAATAAGGTATTTTTGTTCACATAGCTGTTTCAAACCTTTCCTCATTTTGGGATCCATGTGTATCTTTTTATTTGGCAATTGCTCTATGTCTTGTAGAACCAAACTACGAAACACACTCAGAGAAGGTGCCATGTTGCCCGGAGGGTTGAACAGGGAAGGGTTTGCTAGTCCTGTGTGTACGTGTGGGTCATTGATTGTGGAGGCGGTGGAAAATGTGTCAAGAGCAGGGGATAAAAAGTGTCTCTGAATACTGAGCTTTCGCACGAATTTGTGAACATCTATGAAAGTGGAGAATTTATTTAAAGGTCTGGATGGAACATATTTCAGACCCTTGCCCAAGACCAACTTCTCCTCATCCATCAAAACTACCAAGCTCAGATTAAAGACACCTGAACCCCTCAAGTTCTTGGTCTTTTTGCTCTGGACTTTCCTCCCGCCTCTGACCCCTCTTTTCCTCCAGAATTCTTTGACAACCGGACATTGCCACCATATGTGGAAAATATGCGGGAGCGAATTTTGCTATTCTAGCTGGTACTAGGTACCAGCGTGTCAAAACCTTATAGTTTGTTTCTACAGCAAAACTGTTAGGAGAGGATTTTTTGTGGCTAACCAGATGCTAGACCAGTCTTTGGAGTCAAGTACCAAATTCATGTCATGTGCCCATCTAGTTGCGTACGCGGGTAATGTATCCTTGGGACTTGCATTAAGTTGTTGGTAAAGAATTGAAATGAGTCCTCTGACATGTGGATTGCTGATACAAATCCGCTCAAATTGAGACAATTGAGTAAGTGATGAGCCTGTATTGAGAAGTGGTTCATAAAATGTTTTAATCTGTAAATATCTGAAACCTTCAGACCTAGGAAGCCCAAAAGATTCACATAGTACAGGAAAGGAATGAATGTTAGTATTAGATACTAGGTTGTGTAGGCGAATCAAGTTAGTGGAAGACCATGCTGAAAAGGATTTGGGGTATTTCCAAGCAGGATAGAAGGCAGGGTTACTAAGGAAGGAAAGTAGGGGATTATGTGAAGATTGGAGCATATGAGAACTTTTAAATGTATCCCAAATAGCTAAAGAGTGTTTTGTTATGGGATTAGATAAATTAGATCTATCAGCGGGTCTGAGCCATATAAGGTTGGCTACCGACATGGGATCACTATCTACCGACTCAAGAGCAACCCATAAAGGTGTTTCATCTGTAGCAAGATATTTGGCTAGTGATGCTATTTGTGCAGCAATAAAATAAGAGGAGAAGTTGGGTAGTCCCATTCCTCCTCTCAATTTATGGAGGTATAACGTGGACTTAGGTATACAGGGTTTAGTTGTACCCCAGATAAAGGACATAACTCTACGTTGAGTAAGTCTTAGAAAGTAGGATGGTAATGAGATAGGAAGTACCCTAAATAAATATAAAAATTTTGGTAATATTGACATTTTTACTGTGTTGATCCTTCCGATCCATGACAATGGAATGGAAGTCCATAACTTCATTAAGCCAGTTGTTTGCTTCAGTAGAGGTAGATAATTAGCAGCAAATACATCTTTAAGGGAGACTGTGAGTTGAATTCCTAAATAAGGGAGTTGTTTTGGAACCCAATTAAAGGGTAAGGAATTTTGAGCAAGATGGAGATCATATTGGGACAAAGAGATATTTAGTGCATCTGATTTAGAGGGGTTAACATGAAGTCCTGAAATTTGAGCAAAATTATCTAAGATCTTGAGCAAGTTTGGGGCTGATATATGAGGATGTGACAGAAAAATAAGGATATCATCCGCAAAAAGTCATATCTTGTGCTGGTGTCCACCTAATTCTATACCCTTAATATCGGCATTAGATCTAATTAATTGAGCTAGTGGTTCTACTAATAGGGCAAAAAGTAATGGGGAAAGGGGACAACCTTGTCTAGTTCCTCTTCTTATGTCGAACATTGGTGACTTGTAGCCAGCGTATTTTATATATGCTTTTGGACTATTGTATACGGAGGAGACCCAGGTCAGGAAATGATTACCTAAACCCCATTTTTGAAGTGTGTATTGCATGTAAGGCCAAGTGACAGAGTCAAATGCCTTTCTTATGTCTAG
This sequence comes from Rana muscosa, assembly GCA_029206835.1. NCBI lineage: Eukaryota > Metazoa > Chordata > Amphibia > Anura > Ranidae > Rana > Rana muscosa. Next base: position 638,676,652 of record CM055117.1, on the reverse strand, counting down.
AGACACAAGGCATGACAGGATGTTCCTAGATTTGGCTGCATGGATCAGTAGGAGCGCTCGTCTAATATTATCGCCTGCTTGGCGTTTAGGCATAAAGCCTGTTTGATCTCTATTTATTAAACTTCTGATGATATTATTTAATCTGTTTGCTAAAATCTTAGCTATTCATTTGATATCTAAATTAAGGAGGGATATAGGACGATAATTAGCTCAGGAGGTTGTATCTGAGTGTGGTTTGGGGATCATAGCGATAATAGAAGTCAGGTGTCACGTACCTGATGGTGGAGCCTGATATGCAGGGAGCAGCCTCTTTTGCACCTCTTACTCCAGAACCCCTGATAGTGGGAACAGGGAGCTCGGGAGTGCAGAGTCACACAAGTGCCTGTCAGGAACACTGGTGCCGGAACAAATCTGGACTTCAGGAGACTCTGTGCGGATGTCAGCGTCAGCAGAAAGACAGGAACAGCAGGCAGGCTGAGCTCACAGGTACTGATGGAAGGTGTCCTATAGTTCAGGACACAAGTAAGTCCAAACAGGCCAGGTCATACACAGGCTGGCAAATCAGGTGCAAGTCCGGAGGCAGAAGCAGAGTCGTGGTTCGGACCGGATCAGCAACAGGCGGGCAGCGGATAGTCCAAGGAAAAGGCAGGAGCGTGGTCAGACAAGCCGGGGTCAAAGGGCAGGCAGAAGGCAGGAGTAGTCAGGAACAAGCCAGGTCACAGGAATGGATCAGCAGAGTAAACAGCAGGTTGCAGATGGGTCTCAGGAATACTGCAGACCGGACAGCAAGGAGCCCAGTCATCAGCCCCTTTAAATAGCCATTGTTTGGCGCCAAGAACCGTCACTGTGTGCCTCCGCGCGCTCCCGCTCATGCGCGCATCCGCGTTCGCCAAAGTGCGGCTATTGCGCCGCCTCGCACCCGCGAGAGCCGAAGCGCTGCCATCTTGGAGACTGGTTTGCCCTTCATGACATTGCCCCCTCCAATGGACAGCCTCCGGATGCCCAACTGGGCCACCTTATCTGGATGAGACTCCTTAAAGGACTGAACCAATCTTTCGGCGTGGATGTTACACTCAGGTTCCCACGAGTTCTCCTCAGGGCCATATCCTTTCAATTTTACTAGAAACTGGACTTGGTTACGCCTTTTTCTACAGTTCATAATGGATTCCACCTCGAACTCCTCTTTGCTGTTAACTAAGATTGGTTCAGGAGGACCAGTGTTTCGCCCAGAGAAGGGATCAGGAACAGTGGGTTTAAGTAGGGCAACATGAAAGACCGGATGGATCCGGAACGACTCCGGTAGCTCTAGTTCATAGGCCACACTGTTAATCCTTCTTCTGACAGGAAAGGGACCCACAAACTTAGGGCCCAATTTCTTTGAGGGACAGGCAAGTCTTAAGTTCAATGTAGACAACCACACCTGATCTCCAGGTTCCAGGTTGAGTTCTCCTCTTCTCTTCTTGTCAAACACCTCTTTATTATATTCTTGTGTTTTAGTCATTGTCTCTCGTAACAATTCATTGTTCGTTCTGAAGAAATACAATGTCTCCTGGACAGCAGGTACAGCAGACTCCGGGATACAGTTGGACAAGAATGAGGGGTGAAAGCCATAATTTGCGTAGAAAGGAGATTGCTTCGTGGCAGAGTGGACCAAATTGTTGTATGCAAATTCGGCCAGAGGCAACAGAGATACCCAGTCTTCCTGTGAGAAAGATGAAAAACAACGTAGGCATTGCTCTAGCGTCTGGTTTGTCCGTTCAGTCTGGCCATTTGATTGTGGATGGTAGGCAGACGAGAAGGACAAGTTAATCCCAAGGCATTCACAGAGGGCTTTCCAGAATCTGGAAGTGAATTGCACCCCTTGATCTGATACGATATTCGCAGGGATGCCACGGAGCCTCACGATTTCCTTGACAAAAATTTTTGCTGTTTCAGGAGCAGAGGGCGTACCCCTCATGGGCAGGAAGTGTGCCATTTTTAAAAGTCTATCCACAACCACGAAGATAGTGGTGAAAAATTCAGAAGAGGGAAGCTCCACGATGAAGTCCATGGAAATCATCCTCCATGGCCTCTCCGGTATGGGCAATGGTTTCAACAGACCCCAGGCTCTGGACTTACTCCCCTTGTTCTGGATACATGTGCTGCACAACTCCACATAACTCCTGCAGTCCTTTAACAGCTGCGGCCACCAGAACGTGCGTTGCAAGAGCTCGGAGGTCTTGAGTACCCCAAAGTAACCAGCCAGCTTGTGATCGTGGCAGGAACTAAGGACCACGACTCGCAAGTCCCCTGGTACAAAGATTTTGTCCTTGTACCACAGAAGTCCATCCTTGGATTGCAGATCTATCCCAGGTAAGGGAGAGATTCCTGTAGAGGCTTGCCCTATTCGAGACAGCAGGTCCTCTTGAAGCAAGAGAAAGTTTCCCGATGACAAGATAGTATCCGGAGGAGCAGGTGCTTCAGAATCACAGAACATTCGTGAGAGGGCATCAGGTTTGGTATTCTTCAACCCCGGTCTATACGTTATGTGGAAAGAGAATCGCGTGAAGAAAAGTGCCCACCTGGCCTGCCGCGGTTTCAACCTTTTGGTAACCTTCAGATACTCCAGGTTCTTTTGGTCCGTATAGACCAGGATTGGGTGTGCTGCGCCCTCTAAGAGGTACCGCCATTCCTCCAGAGCAGCCTTAATTGCCAACAACTCCCGGTCCCCCACATCGTAGTTTCTTTCTGAATCTGACAGCTTACGGGAAAAAAAGGCAACCGGGTGCAAAAGGGCCTTGGGCCATGTCTTTAAGAGAGAACAGCCCCGACTGCTGTTTCTGAGGCGTCCACCTCCAGGATGTATGGTAGAGCCGCATCAGGGTGTCTTAGAACAGATGCGGAAGTAAACAACTTTTTAAGGGTCTCGAAGGCCGTTTGGGCTTCTGAAGACCACTGGAACCGGACAGTCTGTTTGGTTAAGTTGGTTATTGGGGCGATGATGGTAGAGAAACCTCTGATAAACTTCCTATAGAAGTTTGCAAACCCGACAAAGCGCTGGATGCCCTTCTTGTCCACGGGCACCGGCCAGTCGAGAATTGCAGCCACTTTCTGAGGATCCATCTCGATACCCTCCACTGGAGATGATAAGTCCAAGAAATTGAATACTTTGGCATTCAAATTCACACTTTTCGTGTTTTGCATATAAGCCGTGCGTTCAAAGCCGACTGAGCACATTCTGGACGTGTGCCCGATGTTTCTCCAAAGAGGGGGAAAAGATAAGGATGTCATCGAGATATATGATAACAAAAAAGGTCAAGGTAGTCTCTAAAGATGTCGTTCACAAAATGCTGGAATGTAGCTGGGGCGTTGCAAAGTCCAAGGGGCATTACTAAGTATTCAAAGTGCCCAAAGCGAGTGCGAAAGGCAGTCTTCCACTCGTCACCATTTTGGATCCGCACCAGGTTGTAGGCCCCACGGAGATCCAGTTTTGTGAAGATGACTGCGGATCCCAGTCTTTGAAACAGTTCAGGTACCAAAGGAAAAGGGTACCAATTCTTTATTGTCACCTTATTGAGCTCCCGATAGTTCACACAGGGGCGGAGAGAATGATCCTTCTTCTCAACGAAGAAAATCCCTGCCCCTGCCGGTGAAGTGGAAGGACAGATGAACCCCTTCTTAAGATTATCGTCAATATAAGTCTTTAGGGTTTCAAGTTCAAGTTCCGTCAGGGGGAAAATTCTGCCAAAGGGGATTTCAGCACCGGGGAGGAGCTCAATCGGGCAGTTGTAAGGCCTGTGTGGGGAAGAGTCTCAGCCCCCTTTTTGCTAAAGACATCCAGGAAGATATGGTACACTTCGGGACAGATTGGCGGGCCTCTGCATCAGAGTCCATGCAGAGCAAAGGGGAAGGAGCACCCGAAACTTCCTGCAGACAATGTTGGTGGCAGTAGGGGGAGCAGAAACTGACTTCTCCTGATGTCCAATTGATTTGCTGGTTATGAGCCTGTAACCAGGGCATGCCCAGAATGATAGGAAACAGAGGAGACTCGATGACGTCCAGGCAAAGTAGTTCCTGATGGGTGCTGGCAATGGTCATGGCCAAAGGCAAGGTCTCCTGTGTGACTGGCCTGGATTTTAGAACAGACCCATCGGCAAAATGTACAGAAAGTCCTTTAGCCCTAGGGCGCAGAGGGATGTGGTGTTTGGTGGCAAAGGCTAAGTCTAAAAAACAACTGCAGGCTGCGGAGTCAATGATAGCGTTGACTTGAATATTCCCTCTTGGAAGCTGCAAAAGAATGGGAATTGCCAGGTGAGCAGAGGTACTGGGTATAATAGGTGAATGAACAGACGACATGGAGAGGCACTTACGGAGTTTTGCGGGGCAGGTTCTAACATAGTGTCCGGGTTCTCCGCAGTACAGGCATAGGTTAAGGGTTCGCCGACGTTGACGTTCCCCTGGTGTGAGTGAAGGATGGAGCAAGCCCAACTGCATAGGTTCTGAACTGTCAGTGGGAGCTGTTGCTGGAAACGGAGGGGCCGGGTTAGCAGAGCTGGGTACCCGGGGCAACATCCAAACTGGGCGAGGCGGACCGGTGGCCCATTCAGACCAACGTTCCCTTAGACGCCTGTCAATTTGGATGGTTAGATTGATGAGAGCGTCCAAAGTTCCGGGAACACCTACACGTGCCAGTTCCTTTGAGCGACTCTGAGAGGCCCAACCGGAATTGGTAGCAAAGTGCGGCATCATTCCAGTTCATGTCTGAACTCCATCTCCTGAATTCAGACACGTAATCCTCTGCTGGTCTGCGGCCTTGCTGAAGGGCATGCAGGGCTGCTTCAGCAGTGGCAGCTTGGTGAGGGTCCTCGTATAGCTGAGACATGGCCTGGAAGAAGGTGTCCAGATTATAAAGTGAAACGTCCTTATGCTCCAAGAGGCGGTGGGCCCAGGCTTGTGGCTCACCAGACAGAAGGGAGATGACGAACTCCACCTTGGTGGATTCTAATGAAAAAGTCTGTGGTTGCAGGGCAAAGAAGAGCTCGCAGGCATTCCGAAAGGCTCTGTATTTGCTCCGTTGCCCTGAGAATCTCTCGGGTGTGGGTACCTTAGGTTCTGGAGGCATCATGACCACTGAGGGTGAAGCAGAAGTCCCCGTAGAGGAGGAAGCTGAAGAGGATAGGGCCTGGACTCGGCCCTCCAGTCGGGTATAGCCTTCTTGCAGACTTCTGACGGCCTGGGTTAGCCCTCTCCAGGTGCCGACATAATTCCTCTATTGGGTTCGCTCCCTGCGCAGGCTCGGACATGGCTGTCCGGTACTGTCACGTACCTGATGGTGGAGCCTGATATGCAGGGAGCGGCCTCTTTTGCACCTCTTACTCCGGAACCCCTGATAGTGGGAACAGTAAGCTCGGGAGTGCAGAGTCGCACAAGTGCCTGTCAGGAACACTGGTGCCGGAACGGAGTTGGACTTCAGGAGACTCTGTGCGGATGTCAGCATCAGCAGAAAGACAGGAACAGCAGGCAGGCTGAGCTCACAGGTACTGATGGAAGGTGACTGAAGACAACGGGGGAGGTGTCCTATAGTTCAGGACACAAGTAAGTCCAAACAGGCTGGGTCATACACAGGCTGGCAAATCAGGTGCAAGTCCAGAGGCAGAAGCAGAGTCGTGGTTCAGACCGGATCAGCAACAGGCGGGCAGCGGATAGTCCAAGTAATAGGCAGGAGCGTGGTCAGACAAGCCGGGGTCAAAGGGCAGGCAGAAGGCAGGAGTAGTCAGGAACAAGCCGGGTCACAGGAACAGATCAGCAGAGTAAACAGCAGGTTGCAGATGGGTCTCAGGAATGCTGTAGACTGAACAGCAAGGAGCCCAGGCATCAGCCCCTTTAAATAGCCATTGTTTGGCACCAAGAACCGTCACTGCGTGCCCCCGCATGCATCCGCGTGTGCCAAAGTGCCGCTATTGCGCCGGCGCGCAGCCGCGTGAGCCGAAGCACCGCTATTGTGCCGGCACGCACCCGCGAGCACCGAAGCGCCGCCATCTTGGAGACTGGTTTGCCTTTCATGACATCAGGGTTTCTGTTCTGAATGAATGTCCCGTCAAGACTGAATTAAAGGCTCTAGTTAAGATTGGTGTTACTATGTGTATAAACTGTTTATAATAAGCTGCAGACAATGCGTCCGGACCCGGTCTTTTCTGAAGTTTTAGAGTTTTTATGGCATTTGGCACTTCAGTATCTATAATGGGGCCTTCAAGAAGATTACGCTATACAATTTGGCAAGGTTAGAGCGAAAGACCTCTAGTATCTTAACTGGGTTACTAGAGTATGCTTCACAAGATATTTTCAATCTAATGGGTGTCTGTGAATGTTGTGCATACTTCAGACTTCTTGCCATAGGGGTGACAGGTTTATTGGCCCTAAAATACTTGATGTGTTGGCGTTTGATGATTTTGGAAGAAATAATTTCTGGCACCATACTGGATGGGACTAGGATATGGTCTATACGCGAGAAAGACTTATGTGGATAAGAGTAATGAGTGTAGGGTCTACTGATGGGATTAGTTTCTCGCCAGGTATCCACCAGACAGTGTAGTGAGCAAATGTTGAAGAGTTAATTTTGATACACCTGTAGTGGGACCTGGTGGAGATTTGTCTAGAAAAGGGAAAACCGTAGCATTAGAATCTCCACATAGGATAACCGTACCAAACTTATGAGTTTCTACTACTTGGAAAAGATGAGATAAAAAATCTGTTGGACGTTTGTTGGGGGCATAGTAAGATACAATTGTGATTGGATTATCAGAAATATAGCCTGTAATAATTATATATCTTCCCTCTGGATCTTTTATTTGAGAAATGAGATTAAACGGAGTGGAACGATGAAAACCAATTAAAGTTCCACGCTGCTTAACAGTTGTAGATGCAGAATAAAATTGCGGATACAAAGTTGATAGAAATTTAGGATGGACTTTTTCTGTAAAATTGTTTTCCTGTAGACAAATAATATGAGCTTTTTTGGTCATAAAAGAACGTAAAGCTTTAGTTAGTTTATGTGGGATTTTAAACCCTTGTACATTTAGAGACAGAATATTTATAGGAGCCATATGTCAAGTAGGATGAACATTATACTACAATAAACAAAGTACTTACCGAGAGCCAGCGTCAACAACCGGGGAAAAAAAAGAATGAGAGAAAATACAGAAAAATAAAAAGTAATGAGAAAATTAAACAATCGTATTAACCCATTATATGAACAATGCATCAAAAAGTTAAGGTAAAACCACAGGGTGTGGGAGCGTCTCAGAGGAGTGACTAGTGCTCCCTGAGAGGATCCAGGTCCACCGACAGAGTCCCACATATCAAAAGCAGGAGTCTGCAGGTGGCAAAAAGGGGCAACAAGAAATTCTTGAACAACACCGGACTACAACAGGAACCCTCTACAAGCTATCATGAAATTATATTACTGAAAAAAGAAGATGCAAAGAGAACGAAAAATATTTTTGCTCTGTATCCTGAACTTTATCAATACTAATAGGGATGAGCTTCAAGTTCGAGTCGAACTCATGTTCGACTCGAACATTGCCTTTTCGCATGTTCGCTGAACAGCGAACAATTTGGGGTGTTCACGGCAAATTCGAAAAGCCTCGGAACACCCTGTAAAAGTCTATGGGAGAAATCTAAAGTGCTAATTTTAAAGGCTTATATGCAAGTTATTATCATAAAAAGTGTTTGGGGACCCGGGTCCTGCCTCAGGGGACATGTATCAATGCAAAAAAACTTTTTAAAAACTGCTTTTTCAGGAGCAGTGATTTTAATAATGCTTAAAATGAAACAATAAAAGTGAAATATTCCTTTAAATTTCATACCTGGGGTGTGTGTATAGTATGCCTGTAAAGTCGTGCTTGTTTCCCGTGCTTAGAAATGTCCCTGCACAAAGTGTAATTTCTGAAGGAAAAAAAGTCATTTAAAACTCACTTGCGGCTATAATGAATTGTCGGCTCCCGGCAATACATAGAAAAGTCATTGATAAAAAAAAAAAATGCGTGGGGGTCCCCCCAAATTCAATTACCACGCCCTTCAGGTCTGGTATGGATATTAAGGGGAACCCTGCCGCAAATTTAAAAAAATACATGGGGTTCCCCCCAAATATCCATACCAGGCCGTTCAGGTCTGGTATGGATTTTAAGGGGAACTCCACCCCAAATAAAAAAAAAATGGCGTGGAGTTCCCCCAAAAATCCATACCAGACCCTTTATCCGAGCACGCAACCTGATGGGGACCTGATGGGGAACGTGAGAAGGGGCAGGTCTATTCATTTTTTTACACTGAAGAGGAAGTTCCCCATCAGGTCCGCTCAGCCAAGACGTAGGTGGGGTCTGAGATACGAGGGCGCCCCGCCCCTTCGTACCTCAGACCCCGCCTACATCATTGGCTCAGCCAATGACGTTTCGAGTGGAGACTGCAGCGCTGGACATCGGATCGCCGCGGGACATTGGATTACATCGCTGGAATGTGTTTTTTATTTTTTATTTTTAATAAAGGACTTTTCCAAGGTGTCTGTGTGTTTTTTTACATATTCTTTACACTTTCTTTGTGAAATGGTAGGGGTACAATGTGCCCCTTACCAATTCACATAGCTGTTTTGCAATTTTTCCGGCGCTGCTGGGACCCGTAGTTCTCCGGCATTGACACCCGTGGAGCAGAGCTCTAAGGAGACATTACCTTCTCCTCAGGCAGCCGCGCATGCGCCCGGGACCCTTACTTTTTAATATCTTTATAAATATAGGGTCTGGGATTAAAAGTAACATTTCTGTCTTTGCAGATGACACCAAGCTATGCAATGGAATAACATCCTTACAGGATGTCTCCAAATTACCAACCGACCGCAATGCACTGTCTACTTGGGTAAATGAGTGGCAAATGAGGTTTAATGATGATAAATGTAAAGTTATGCACTTGGGGCTAAGAATATGCATGTATAATACATACAAAGGGGAGTACAACTGGGAGAATCAATAGTGGAGAAGGATCTGGGGGTTTTGGTAGATCATAAGCTCAATAATAGCATGTAATGCCAAGCTGCGGTTTTCAAAGCAAGCAAAGTCCTTTCTTGTATTAACAGTGGTATGGACTCCGAGAGATACATATAATTTTGCCCCTGTGCAAATAATTAGTAAGACCTCATCTGGAATATGCATGAAAACAAGATCAGTGAATATAAATCACTAAAAGCAAGGTATGTGACCTCAATGTGCACCCTTCAAACCATAGATACATCAAATAGTCTGTAAGAAGGAAATGTCTTTGCAGCGTGCCACCTCAGCTGATCAACGCATTTCGCTTAATTGCATAGTTTTTTCAGGACCAAAAATAGAGGATGTCACATTCTGCTAAATGTTATAAAAATATCTTTACATATTTTTTTTGTACAATCCTATAAACTACATACATTGTCTACCATTTATATAACCATCAATACAATAATCATATGTCAGTATGGTTACATTTATTTTCCCCTCATACAAGAGGTATGCATAATAGCATCTTCCCCAAAACTTACAGCATGATAGACGAGATAAGTCATAAGCCGTATATGTCTGGGGAGCGGACATAGGGAAGTTGGATTGCAGGCGCGACTTATATTAGATATTGCGTGCCGATTACCTAAATGAGCTAGTATAGTAAGACAAACAGAAAGGAAAAACAGCCATAAAGTCTGCAACTATGTATGCCCAAAGAATATAAGTAATTTTATTGTTATATTTAGTTAATATATGCCTGTTAGCTAAATTGGTATACTCAGACAGGGTTAAACCAAGGCTGATTAAAGCATGACAGGTGTAAGATGATATCACAAATTATGGGCAAGATGGTCCAAATATACAAATATAGATTAAAATCAATGGTTACATAATGGCTATTAAAGGGTAAAGCATATCACCCCAAGGACTATAGGATAGTCACGTACCTGTATAAAGGTGCACCAGAAATGTGCAGCAATATCAGTGCCTAAGGGGAGAAAGGGTCTGGGTGTAAAAATATTCCTGGATAAGAAACCAAAGTTGAATATCATAAATAAAAAGCACTACAAAACCTGTAAGTCCACAACCTGCCCACAATATAGAAGATGGAAAAGGGTGGAGCAAATAGTGGGGAGGGACGAAACAATAGCTAAACCAGGGGAAAGCTATTTGGAGCGCATATGCCCGCCACCAAACCGTGCCCAAAAACAACAGCACCACCATGCTGCAAATATGATACTTTAACTCTGTACTAGAAAAAAATTATGTTTTATATTTTAACTTGTTTTTGGTCTCATCTTAAGTGCCAGTAAAGTCCATATTTGGCAGAGCTTAGATCTTGCTTAAATTTTCCTTCTGCAGAATTTATTTGGATGTGGCATTGGTAGAGCTGTGAAGGAATGTGATGAGCCATAATGATAACCAGAAATGCCTCTTTTCTATGCATATTCCCTATACTATAAAGTTTATAATGCGTTTGTCTGTACACAACTGCTGTAACTTTTCCTTACTCAATATGCCCTCTGATAACACCCCCTCCCATCGAAATGACTGGAGAAGACAGAAATGGCGTATACTCTCTTCTCCCACGCATCCTGAAATATGCGGAAGTGAAGATAGGCCAGAGGACAACCAAGCTTAATCATCACGTTTCTGTACTCTTTTTGTATTCCAGCCAATCAGATGTGCTTATTAGTCTCACATTAACATAATAGTGATGTATCATGCTGTGTGTAAAAAGTTTAGTACTGCCTGTTATAAAGCAGAGATAACTGAGTAGTTCAACTGAGATGGATGTGTCAGTGAGTTATTCCCAGCGTGCACGCATTATCTACACTCTAGAATTCGGAACAGCAGTAGAATCCATATTAACCCCTTTGAGGTTCTTTAACCTTTACAACTGGTGCTCAGACATGGGGCCTCCAGGCTTGCAACCCAAGGAAGACCGCAAATGAAACTGGGTGGCTGGACGAAGCAGATCAACACAGGGACTTGCGCACCCCTGAGAGAGTACGGTAGGTACTTTTATACTTACCACTGTACAAATTGTTCTGCCTAGTTTAGCCGCGCTAATCTTTGTCGGCATCCAGAGGTTCACTAAGAGGCAGGTAATTTTTTTATATCTTGCCTGGGGCTGTTTTAACGAACCTGACATTGGATTTCTACTGACTGTGTATTTGCTCAGTGTTTGTATTTGTTTAGTGTCTGCTGTCCTAAGAGTTTGCAACTCAGCAGACTGAAAGTTGTTGCAATTGAGTGTCCTGACCCAGGTAGAGCTGTCTGCCCCTGGGAAGAGGGAACAAGTCCTGAGGTGAGCTGTTTGCGTCTATGGGACAGGGAAACTTTGCAACAAACGTCTTTAAGACGGGTTACTCAGGGTTAAAACGTTTGTGGTTAACCCATGAGTGTATAGCTCAGCTGTTGATGTTTTTGCGGCTCGAGAGGCAGCAAGTGTAATGTCCTGTCCTGAGTGTGTTTGTGGATTACTGTTTGGCATACATGAAAGAGGTTCGGGACTGGTGAAGATAAAAGAAGGCGGCTACCTGAAGGAACAATTGGGCCACAAGCCGCTGCTCCCCTTCACCCCTGACGTGTTTGTTTTGAGATTAAACGTTTACTATCCAGTGAAAGAGGGCATAGGAAAGTCCATACAGCAGATAGGGAAACAAGCTTCTTAGTATCCCCACACAGCGATACAAGCCCCCACCCTCGTGCTCTTGTTTTAGAAAGGGAGGGGGAGGATGGGTCAGGATATCTCTTGGACAAATTCCTGTGTGAGAAACGGTGTTTGTTAAATGTTAACCCTTGGCCAGCTATGAAATCACTAGTGTAACATGTGATGAGACGTAAGGAATCAGAAAGGAAATGGTTAAAAAACTTGAAAGTGAAACGCACTAGAAGTGAACACAATGTTAGTATTATCAATGAGGTTTGTTGGATGTGAAACAAGATCATTGTGAAGAGGAGAGAACGTGGTGAAACAGTTAAGTTGTCCGAAGTAATGAAAAGTTTGTGAATTGGAAGACTGCCAGGTTGCAGCCAAAGGAACACAAAGGAATTCTATGTGATAACAGTTTATTGGATGTAGCGGAATCTTGGTTTAAAGTTGCCAAAGCTTTACATGCTGAAGGATGGATAGAGGAGGAGGTGAAGACAGATGAAAATTATTTTGTATATGTTTACCACAAACCTGAGGATGTTTCCAAACCCCCCCTATGGAATTTGGAACAGAGGGGAGGGACAACCTTGCCCTCCACATAACACCCAGTTCCTTCCCACTACCTCGGCTCAAGTACAACCCACTGTGACAACTTCCTGTGGCAGTCATCTTAGTGCATTTCCTCCCGGCAGCCATCTTAGTGCACCCATATCCTCACTTCCTGCCCAGCCCAGTACACTTCCTGCAGGTGGCTATCTTGGTATACCCAGAAGGCCCAACCAAGGCCTATACCCAGTTCTTCCTGTTTTAAACCAGTATGGCTCCTACCACACTCCTGTCTTCCCCAATACGGAAGTGCCACCTTCACAGGTCGGATATATTAATGATGAAAAAGCATCTGAGTGGGAAGATCAACAGCAGGCGGCAAAGCCACCCACTGATTTAACCCCCAATCCAGCTCCAGACTCACAGTTCCGAGTGAATCTCTAACGTATGCTGGCAACCGTAAAGAACAGTACTCCTCGTCAGCCCCCGTCCCAACAACAATCTCAGTTGCCAGAAGGGGCACCGGTGATGTATGTCGCTTTTACCCCATCACGCAGCGGCCTTAGTGACAAGTCTGCCTGACCCGGAGAAACAGCCAATGCCCTTCTACCGCAGGATGGTGCAAATACAAGAAACTTACTCAGCTGCCTGGAGAGACCTAATTAGCCTATGCCAAATTAAAGCAGTACATGTCTTTTGGCCGGTCATGCAGGCGGCCTTCAATGATGCCCGCCTTTTCAGTGCCCCTTCCTATTCCTCAGGTGTGGAGTTCTGTGTCCAACTCCACGACTGGGCAAAGGACAAATTGGCAGATCAGACCACCACCATCCAAGATATTACCCAAGATAAAGGGGAGTCTGTGGAGAAGTATCATGCCAGACTCATACAAGCCTTTGATGACCTGGGCTTCTCTCGCCATGAAAAGGCGTACACACACATGTTATCAACTGCAGAGTTGAGCGGACACCTGGATGTTCGGGTTCGATGGGTGCGGCCGAACTTCGGTAAAAAGTTCGAGTTCGGGACCGAACTTGACCCGAACTTGACCCTGAACCCGAACCCCATTGAAGTCATCGGGGACCCGAACTTCTGAGGACTATTCACGCTTGTTTCCCGTGCTTAGAACTGTCCCTGCACAAAGTGTCATTTCTGAAGGAAAAAAAGTCAATTAAAACTCACTCACGGCTATTAATGAATTGTCGGCTCCCGGCAAAACATAAAAAAGTCATTGATAAAAAAAAAAAAGCGTGGGGGTTCCCCCAAATTCAATTACCAGGCCCTTCAGGTCTGATATGGATATTAAGGGGAACCCTGCCCCAAATTTAAAAAAAAATGCGTGCGGTTCCCCCAAATATCCATACCAGGCCCTTCAGGTCTGGTATGGATTTTAAGGGGAACTCCACCCCAAATTTAAAAAAAAATGGCGTGGAGTACCCCCAAAAATCCAGACCAGACCCTTTATCCGAGCACGCAACCTGGCAGGCCGCAGGAAAAGAGGGGGGGACGAGAGAGCGCCCCCCCTCCTGAACCGTACCAGGCCACATGCCCTCAACAGGGGGAGGATGTCCCCATGTTGATGGGGACAAGGGCCTCATCCCCACAACCCTTGCCCGGTGGTTGTGGGGGTGTGCGGGCGGGGGGCTTATCGGAATCTGGAAGACCCCTTTAACAAAGGGGACCCCCAGATCCCGGCCCCCCCTATGTGAATTGGTAATATGGTACATTGTACCCCTACCATTTCACAAAGAAAGTGTAAAAAATTGTAAAAAAAAAATACACAGACACCATTGGGAAAGTCCTTTATTAAAAAAAAACAAAAAAACATTCCAGCCATGAAATCCAGTGTCCCGCGGCGATCCCGATGTCCAGCACTGTCCAGATGAAATGTTATTGGCTGAGCCTGAGCGGACCTGATGGGGAACTTCCTCGGCAGTGTATTAAATGAATAGACCCGCCCCTTCTAAAGTTCCCCATCAGGTCCGCTCAGCCAATGATGTAGGTGTAAGGCTGAGGACCTGATTCGGAACGTGAGAAGGGGCGGGTCTATTCATGTATTAAACTGTGGATGAAGTTCCCCATCAGGTCCGCCCCTTCGTATGTCAGACCCCGCCTACGTCATTGGATGAACCACCTGGACGCCCAATAGTGTCAGGAATAGGCTCAAAAACGGAAAGAGCTAGTATACTAGTAAATGAGTACTTACAGCCACATGTAGTCACCTTACCTTCTTTTGTTCAAGATACCCCGGATTTCTTAACCACTTAACGACCGCCCACCGCCGATTTACGTCAGCAGAATGGCACGGACAGGCAGAATCACGTAGATCTACGTGATCGCCTTTGTGCAGTTGGGGGGTCCATCCGGACCCCCCTTCACTGCAGTGAGCGGCCGTTAAGTGTTCGGGAGCGATCAGGCATGAGGGAGCGGCCGCTCGATTCCGCCCCCCCCCTCGCGATCGCTCCCGGCCAATGAAAATGCTTCCTCCGCCATGTGATGTAAACACAGGCTGGAGGAAGTGATGTCATCTCCCTCGCCGCGGTCTTTTCGTTCCCGGCGCCGAGGAGAGAAGACAGAGGTTAGTGCTCCAACAGTCCACTGACACGTAGGTACACATAGGCACACAAATCACCCCCCAGTCACCCCCAGATCACCCCCAGGTCACCCCAAAGCCCCCAATCACAGTGTCACTGATTGCAGTGATCATTTATTTTACTGATCACTGCATTTAGTGTCATCTGTGATTGTAAAAAGTTGCAGGGCAGTTAGGATTAGGCCCCTTTAGGTCCAGGGTAGCCCCCTAACCCCCCCCTAATAAAGGTTTAACCCCTTGATCACCCCCCAGGTAACCCTTTCACCCCCTAACTTCAGCGTCACTAAGCGATTGTTTTTCCGATCGCTGTATTCGTGTCGCTGGTGTTTTAGATAGGCAGTTATTTTTTTTTAGGTTCGCCGCAGGTTTTTATTAGTGTCAGGTACCCCCATATATTATTTTAACCCCCTGATTGCCCCTAGAGTTAACCCTTTCACCAGTGATCGCCGTATAAGCGTCACTGGTGTCACTGGTTAGCCAGTAAGTTATCTAGTTATTTAGGTAACCCGTCAGGTTTTTATATAGCGTCGGGTACCCCCATATTTAACCTAATAAAGGTTTTAACCCCCTGATTGCCCCTAGTTAACCCTTTCACCAGTGATCACCATATAAAGGTTACAGGTGACGCTGGTTGGTTAGTTTGCTTTTTATAGCATCAGGGCACCCGCCGTATATAACCCAATAAAGGTTTAACCCCCCTGATCGCCCGGCGGGTGAGATCAATTAGGTTTTAGCGCCAGAGAGGGTCTGCGTCGCCCCAGGCAGTGTTAGGTTAGTGCCAGTAACGCTAACACCCACGCGCAAAGCATACACCCCCCTTAGTGGTATAGTATCTGATCAGATCTATACTAGCATCCCCAGCGGTTTAGGGTTCCCAAAAACGCAGTGTTAGCGGGATCAGCCCAGATACCTGCTAGCGCCTGCGTTTAGCCCCTCCGCCCAGCCCAGCCCAGCCCACCCAAGTGCAGTATCGATCGATCACTGTCACTTACCAAACACAACACACATAACTGCAGCGTTCGCAGAGACAGGCCTGATCCCTGCGATCGCTAACAGTTTTTTTGTAGCGTTTGATATATTTGCTGACGACAGTCAGGTGCTTTTTTTCCTGTGAATCTTACTAGTGTACCCATAAAGTTAGAGCCCAAAATGGCAAGACGAAGGTACACTAGTAAAGAGGCCTACGAGATTCTGAGCATGACAGATAGTGAAGAGGAGGTCACGTATCTGTCAGATTCAGGCTCAGAATATCTTCCCGTAGAAGACAGTGACGTCAGCGGCCCCACGTCAGATAGCTCTGACGACGAAGTTGAGGTCCCTGCTAAGGTCAGGTGTACCCGATCCCGATCTTCTGAGGTTGTTGAGGAGCAAGAACCGCAGGTCTCTCGTATCATGGAGCAGAGTAGTACTAGCGCCGCTATTCCTTCTGGTGAACTGGCAAGCACCAGCGGCCTAGTACAGCCTGGACGTACATCCAGCACTGCAGTAACACTTGGTGACGTGGCGAGTCCCATAAGTGCAGTTCAAGCTGGCGAGGTGGCAAGCACAAGTAGTGTCCCGCTGCCACCAAGAAGACAAAGGCAGGCCCGTCGTGCCCATACTGCCCTTCCTGCAGAATTCGCCTATCCTGATTGGGTCCCCACCACTTCTGCAGAACCCGTACTTCCCCCATTCACTGCCCATCCCGGTATTCAGGTGGAAACAGCTGATTTTATTCCAATTGATTTTTATTCGCTGTTTTTCACGGAAGATCTCTATAGATCTATTGTGGACCAGAGTAATTTATATGCTGGTCAATTTATCGCCGCTAACCCCCAGTTGCCTAAAATTGCCAGAAATTGGAAACCAATTACGGTTTCCGAATTTAAGACCTTTCTGGGCCTTTCCCTCAACATGGGCACACATAAATTTCCGTCATTGCGTGCTTATTGGTCCACGCACCCAATTGACCACATGCCCGTGTTCTCTGCCTCCATGTCCAGGGCACGATACGAGCAGATTTTGCGGTTCATGCACTTCAACGACAATGAACTTTGTCGTCCACGTGGGGACCCTGAATACGACCGGCTCTATAAAATTCGGCCCCTCATAAACCACTTCAACGAACGTTTTGCAGCCTTGTTTACTCCCGATCAAGTTGTCTGCGTTGATGAGTCCCTGATTAAATTTTCTGGCCGCTTGTCTTTCAAGCAGTACCTTCCCAGCAAGCGTGCCAGATACGGGGTCAAGCTCTACAAGTTCTGTGACAGGGCAACAGGCTATGTAGTGAACTTTACGGTTTATGAGGGAAAAGACAGTCAGATTGAGTCGGTCAACTGCCCGGATTACATAGGGAGCGCTGGCAAGATAGTGTGGAACTTGGTGTCACCCTTATTCGGAAAGGGGTACCACTTGTATGTGGACAATTATTACACGAGCGTGCCACTGTTTAGTCACTTGTTTGATCATCAGATTGGAGCATGTGGCACCGTGCGACCTAATCGCCGGGGCTTTCCCCAGCGGCTTGTAGATGCCCGTCTTAGGCTGGGGGAGAGAGCCTGCTTGAAGTGTAATAACTTGCTCGCTATGAAGTGGAGGGACAATAAGAATGTTTTCCTTCTTACCTCCCTTCATGCAGACACGACAGTCCAAATTCGTACGGCGACTGGTGTTGTGGAGAAACCCTCTCTGTGTCCACGAATATAACCAAAATATGGGAGGGGTGGACCTCAACGACCAGTTGATGGCGCCGTATCTAATTGACCGTAAGGCGAGACGCTGGTACAAAAAAGTGTCTCTATCATTATTCCAATTGGCTTTGCTGAACGCTCATGTGCTATACAGAGCTTCAGGCGGGACGTTATCTCTTCTAAAATTCCAGAATGAGATAGTCACAGAACTCCTGTATCCAGGCGGTTCTGCACCTCACCATCCCCAACCAAATGCAGTAAGCCGGCTGCATGAGAGGCATTATTCGTATGTCCTCCCGAGTACCCCTACCCAAAGCCACCCCCAAAAAAGATGTCGTGTCTGTAGCAAGCGCGGATTTAGGCGTGACACCCATAGTTTTTGTCCACTCTGTCCTGACAAGCCTGGTCTTTGCCAAGGTGAATGTTTTGAACGCTACCACTCAAAAGTGAAGTTTTAGCGTAGGGTACAGCATTTCACAGACAAGGACACACTTACACAGGGTCTCCCAAGATGCCATTACATTTTGAGAGACCCGAACCATTACAGTTGTAAAGTTACAAAAAAAAGTGTAAAAAAGAAAAAAAAAAAACGCAAAAAACAAAACACAAAAAAAATATAAAATAAAAAAACAAAAATAGTTGTCGTTTTATTGTTCTCTCTCTCTCTATTTTCTCTCTATTGTTCTGCTCTTTTTTACTGTATTCTATTCTGCAATGTTTTATCATGCTTGCTTTTCAGGTATGTAATTTTTTGTTTTCAGGTGCGCCATTCAACTGCAGCGCGGAATTATTTATCTTGACAGCAACAGCGTTTGCTCCCACGATACATAAAGCCGTGACTCCAGTGCTGTAGGAGGTGATTTCACCACCACAGTTAAAAAAAAGAGCATATATGCCGAAGCATGGGGGCAGCAGGGGCGGAGGAGCGATTTTGCTCCTAATGCCGCGTACATACGGTCGAAATTCCGACGGAGGCCTGCCCGTGGAAAATTCCGACCGTGTGTACGCGGCATAACTTTTTTGCGGGAGGATGCCCCCATGCTTCGGCATATATATATTTTAGGCACAGGTTGCGTTAAAACATTTTTTTATTTTTTACTAGGTTTTGTTTTGGTATTTGCTTTGCAGGTATGGCATGGTAAGGTCTTACTGTTGTACTGTAATGTTACTTTGTTTTAATGTTAACCACCATTTGCTTATCAGGTACGCCATTCAGTTGCAGCGCGGATCTATTTATCTTGACAGCAACAGCGTTTGCTCCCACGATACATAAAGCCGTGACTCCAACGCTGTAGGAGGTGATTTCACCACCACAGTTAAAAAAAAGAGCATATATGCCGAAGCATGGGGGCAGCAGGGGCGGAGGAGCGATTTTGCTCCTAATGCCGCGTACATACGGTCGAAATTCCGACGGAGGCCTGCCCGTGGAAAATTCCGACCGTGTGTACGCGGCATAACTTTTATGCGGGAGGATGCCCCCATGCTTCGGCATATATATATTTTAGGCACAGGTTGCGTTAAAACATTTTTTTATTTTTTACTAGGTTTTGTTTTGGTATTTGCTTTGCAGGTATGGCATGGTAAGGTCTTACTGTTGTACTGTAATGTTACTTTGTTTTAATGTTAACCACCATTTGCTTAGCAGGTACGCCATTCAGTTGCAGCGCGGATCTATTTATCTTGACAGCAACAGCGTTTGCTCCCACGATACATAAAGCCGTGACTCCAACGCTGTAGGAGGTGATTTCACCACCACAGTTAAAAAAAAGAGCATATATGCCGAAGCATGGGGGCAGCAGGGGCGGAGGAGCGATTTTGCTCCTAATGCCACGTATATACGGTCGAAATTCCAACGGAGGCTTGCCCGTGGAAAAGTCCGACCGTGTGTACGCGGCATAACCTTTTATGCCGCGTACGTACGGTCGAAATTCCGACGAAGGCTTGACCGTGTGTACGCGGCATAACTTTTTTGTGGGAGGATGCTCCCATGCTTCGGCATATATGCCCATCATTAGAAGTGGGTGGATGAAGGGAGGTATTCTAATGGTGGGCATACCCACCAATCAATCTCTTTTTTTCGTTCAGCCAATAGGCTGTATGAAAAAAAAGATTACAATACATGTCCAACAAGGACCAGCAACGTACTGGTATGTTGCTGGACTTTGAATGTTTATACCAGAATGATGCCTGCGGGTTTAGGTATCATCTTGGTATCATTCTTTTCAGCCAGCGGCCGGCTTTCATGTAAAAGCAATTCTAGCAGATAATTAGCCTCTAGACTGCTTTTACAAGCAGTGGGAGGGAATGTCCCCCCCCGGATATAAAAAGCGCCATTGGGAAATTGGGAAAGCATTTTATCACACCGATCTTGGTGTGGTCAGATGCTTTGAGGGCAGAGGAAAGATCTAGGGTCTAACCCCCCAATTTTTTTCAAAAAAAGAGTACCTGTCACTACCTATTGCTATCATAGGGGATATTTACATTCCCTGAGATAACGATAAAAATGGTAAAAAAATAAAATATGGAAGGCACAGTTTAAAAATAAAATAAAAAAGCCAAATAAATAAAAAAAAATAAAAAAAAGCACCGCTGTCCCCCCCTGCTCTTGCGCAAAGGCGAACGCAAGCGTCGGTCTAGCGTCATATGTAAACAGCAATTGCATCATGCATGTGAGGTATCACCGCGAAGGTCAGATCGAGGGCAGTCATTTTAGCAGTAGACCTCCTCTGTAAATCTAACGTGGTAACCTGTAAAGGCTTTTAAATGCTTTTAAAAATGAATGTAGTTTGTCGCCGCTGCGCGTTTGTGCGCAATTTTAAAGCATGTCGTGTTTGGTATCCATGTACTCGGCCTATGATCATCTTTTTTATTTCATCAAACATTTGGGCAATATAGTGTTTTTTAGTGCATTAAAAATAAAAAAAGTGTGTTTTTCCCCCAAAAAATGCGTTTGAAAAATCGCTGCGCAAATACTGTGTGGAAAAAAAAAATGCAACACCCACTATTTTAATCTGTAGGGCCTTTGCTTTAAAAAAATATATAATGTTTGGGGGTTCAACAAAATTTTCTTGCAAAAAAAATAAATTTTTCATGTAAACAAAAAGTGTCAGAAAGGGCTTTGTCTTCAAGTGGTTAGAAGAGTGGATGATGTGTGACATAAGCTTCCTAATGTTGTGCATAAAATGCCAGGACAGTTCAAAACCCCCCCAAATGACCCCATTTTGTAAAGTAGACACCTCAAGCTATTTGCTGAGAGGCATGTTGAGCCCATTGAATATTTTTTTTTTGTCCCAAGTGATTGAATAATGACCAAAAAAAAATGTACAAAAAGTTGTCACTAAATTATATATTGCTCAAACATGCCATGGGCATATGTGGAATTACACCCCAAAATACATTCTGTTGCTTCTCCTGAGTACGGGGATACCACATGTGTGGGACTTTTTGGGAGCCTAGTCGCGTACGGGACCCCAAAAACCAAGCACCGCCTTCAGGATTTCTATGGGTGTAAATTTTTGATTTCACTCCTCACTGCCTATCACAGTTTCGGAGGCCATGGAATGCCCAGATGGCACAAAACCCCCCCAAATGACCCCATTTTGGAAAGTAGACACCCCAAGCTATTTGCTGAGAGGTATGTTGAGTATTTTGCAGATCTCGCTTTTTGTCACAAAGTTTTGAAAATGTAAAAAAAGAAAAAAAAAAAGAAAAAAAATGTCTTTCTTAATTTTCAAAAACAAATGAGAGCTGTAAAATACTCACCATGCCTCTCAGCAAATAGCTTGGGGTGTCTACTTTCCAAAATGGGGTCATTTGTGGGGGTTTTGGGCTATTTTGACATTTTATGGCCTTCAAAACTGTGATAGGTAGTGAGGAGTGAAATCAAAAATTTATGCCCTTAGAAACCTTGAAGGCGGTGCTTGGTTTTTGGGGTCCCGTACGCGGCTAGGCTCCCAAAAAGTCCCACACATGTGGTATCCCCGTACTCAGGAGAAGCAGCAGAATGTATTTTGGGGTGTAATTTCACATATAACCATGGCATGTGTGAGCAATATATCATTTAGTGACAACTTTTTGTACATTTTTTTTTCTTTTTGTCATTATTCAATCATTTGGGACAAAAAAAAAATATTCAATGGGCTCAACATGCCTCTCAGCAAATAGCTTGGGGTGTCTACTTTCCAAAATGGGGTCATTTGGGGGGGTTTTGTGCCATCTTAGCATTTTATGGCCTTCAAAACTGTGATAGGTAGTGAGGAGTGAAATCAAAAATTTATGCCCTTAGAAACCTTGAAGGCGGTGCTTGGTTTTTGGGGTCCCGTACGCGGCTAGGCTCCCAAAAAGTCCCACACATGTGGTATCCCCGTACTCAGGAGAAGCAGCAGAATGTATTTTGGGGTGTAATTTCACATATGCCCATGGCATGTGTGAGCAATATATCATTTAGTGACAACTTTGTGCAAAAAAAAAAAGTTTGTCATATTCCCGCAACCTGTGGCAAAATATAAAATATTCCATGGACTGAACATGCCTCTCAGTAAATAGCTTGGGGTGTCTACTTTCCAAAATGGGGTCATTTGGGGGGGTTTTGTGCTATTTTGGCATTTTATGACCTTTGAAACTGTGATAGGTAGTGAGGAGTGAAATCAAAAATTTGCGCCCTTAGAAATCCTGAAGGCGGTGCTTGGTTTCCGGGGTCCCGTACGTGGCTAGGCTCGTAAAAAGTCCCACACATGTGGTATCCCCGTACTCAGGAGAAGCAGCAGAATGTATTTTGGGGTGCAATTCCACATATAACCATGGCATGTGTGAGCAATATATCATTTAGTGACAACTTTTTGTAATTTTTTTTTTTTGTCATTATTCAATCACTTGGGACAAAAAAAAAATATTCAATGGGCTCAACATGCCTCTCAGAAATTTCCTTGGGGTGTCTACTTTCCAAAATGGGGTCATTTGGGGGGATTTTGTACTGCCCTGCCATTTTAGCACCTCAAAAAATGAGATAGGCAGTCATAAATTTAAAGCTGTGTAAATTTCAGAAAATGTACCCTAGTTTGTAAACGCTATAACTTTTGCGCAAACCAATAAATATACGCTTATTGACATTTTTTTTACTAAAGACATGTGGCTGAATACATTTTGGCCTAAATGTATGACTAAAATTGAGTTTATTCGATTTTTCTTATAACAAAAAGTAGAAAACATCATTTTTTTCAAAATTTTCGGTCTTTTTCTGTTTATATCGCAAAAAATTAAAATCGCAGAGGCAATCAAATACCATTAAAAGAAAGCTCTATTTGTGGGAAGAAAAGGACGCAAATTTCATTTGGGTACAACATTGCATGTCCGCACAATTTACAGTTAAAGCAGCGCAGTGCCGAATCCCAAAAACAGGCCTGGTCCTAATGGCCCGAAATGGTCCGGGGCTTAAGTGGTTAAGGAGCCTAGATGGTCTTTCTGTACCCTCAGTCTGTCTCCTTGCATCCATAGATGTGGAAGCATTGTCTTCGTCCATTCCACACGTATATGGACTAAAAATGATTGAGAAATTCCTGAACGAACGAGGTCCGAAGTTTCATAACTTCAACACGTTTGTACTTCGTTTACTTGGTCATATTTTGACCAAGAATGTTTTTTCTTTTGATGGGTCCCACTTCCTCCAGGTACAGGGGGTCGCAATGGGCACATGTTGTGTGCCTTCATATGCGAACCTGTACCTGGGGGGGTGGGAACGAGTCCTTTTTTCCGATGAGGACCATTGTCCTCTTCTCGCCCATGTATTAAGATGGTTTCGTTACATTGACGATATACTACTTATATGGGCGGGATCGGAAGAAATGTTACAGGAATTTCTTAAAAAGCTTAACCATAATGAATACAACCTTAAATTCACAATGACATTTAGTTCCACCAAGATTGCTTATTTAGATATCTCTATCTATGTAACTGAAAACGGTATGCTCAACACCTCGTTGTACCGCAAATCTACAGCAGGAAACACCATCCTGCATGCAACCAGCGCCCATCCTTTGGCCCTTATCCAGAGCATCCCATTTGGACAATACTTACGCCTACGGCAAAATTGCTCGGACGAGGCCATTTTCAGAAAAGAGGCGAGATTACTTTATGAAAGACTCTTGATCCGAGGATACAGCAAGAATTGCCTTAAAAAACCTTTAATAAGGCTATAGGCAGATCTCGCAGTAGTATTCTAGCTGAAACTCCTAAGAAACCCATGTCTAAAACAGTCAGATTTATTACAACATATTCAGATCAACATTTGGAAATTCGCTCGATCATGAAAAAACATTGGTCCATTCTATCTGCCGACCCTATACTTAACAAATATATAGGGATCAACCCTGAAATTACTTTCAGACGATCACAATCCATCAGAGATCGTCTGGTAAAAAGTAATTATTGCAAAGCGGAGACTAAAACTCAAGAAACACATGGCCTATTCAAATGTGGCCAATGTGACTTCTGTGATTTTTTGCTGGAGGGCCCTTCATTCTCTCTCCCCGATGGGCAGATCCACCAGGTTAGACAACATATCACCTGTCAAACACAGGGAGTCATCTACATTATTTTATGTGGATGTGGCTCTTTCTACATCGGAAAAACAATAAGACCTTTTTGGAAGAGAATGAAGGACCACGTATACTACGCTACTAGTGGTCTTTTAAATACTACCATGGGCCATCATGTGGCTTTTAGACACAGGTATGAACCACTTGTGTTTAAATTTTCCGCCCTTGATCGAGTACACATGGATCCCCGCGGTGGAAACTTCGACCAGCGGGTGTTGCAATGTGAAACCAAATGGATTTATAATTTACGGGCCACTTCTTATCCCGGCCTTAATGATATGTTTAGCTTTAAACCTTTTCTGTACACAAGAGGTGCCATAGGAGAGTGAAATCTATTTTCATTTGTTCTCTCTCCTTCCCTCTTTTCTCTCCCTGGGCTACACCTGGGTCATTTTGCCAACATGTTCCTCATTGACGAGCCCTATGTCATTGGCTCAGGCCTTGACATAACACTGTCCTTACCCTTTGTATTTGAAATATCATACAATTGGCTAACAAACGCTTTCATACTTCAGAAAAACAGAATAAGAAATATTGTACTCTATATACATTCTAGATTGGATATATGTACTCTATTCAAATTTGCTTTTACATATAAAGACTAGATAATTGATACTAGAATATCAGCTAATATAAAGTACACATAGATGTATTGAAT
This sequence comes from Rana muscosa, assembly GCA_029206835.1. NCBI lineage: Eukaryota > Metazoa > Chordata > Amphibia > Anura > Ranidae > Rana > Rana muscosa. The sequence goes on along the minus strand of CM055117.1, from coordinate 638,651,938 downwards.
TCAACATATGTGGTGATTCCATGTGGAACTTTGATAGATAACCCATTGTTGTTCACAAAATATGTACAGGTCCTTCTCAAAAAATTAGCATATTGTGATAAAGTTCATTATTTTCTGTAATGTACTGATAAACATTAGACTTTCATATATTTTAGATTCATTACACACAACTGAAGTAGTTCAAGCCTTTTCTTGTTTTAATATTGATGATTTTGGCATACAGCTCATGAAAACCCCAAAATCCTATCTCAAAAAATTAGTATATTTCATCCGACCAATAAAAGAAAAGTGTTTTTAATACAAAAAAAGTCAACCTTCAAATAATTATGTTCAGTTATGCACTCAATACTTGGTCGGGAATCCTTTTGCAGAAATGACTGCTTCAATGCGGCGTGGCATGGAGGCAACCAGCCTGTGGCACTGCTGAGGTGTTATGGAGGCCCAGGATGCTTCAATAGCGGCCTTAAGCTCATCCAGAGTGTTGGGTCTTGCATCTCTCAACTTTCTCTTCGCAATATCCCACAGATTCTCTATGGGGTTCAGGTCAGGAGAGTTGGCAGGCCAATTGAGCACAGTAATACCATGGTTAGTAAACCATTTACCAGTGGTTTTGGCACTGTGAGCAGGTGCCAGGTCGTGCTGAAAAATGAAATCTTCATCTCCATAAATCTTTTCAGCAGATGGAAGCATGAAGTGCTCCAAAATCTCCTGATAGCTAGCTGCATTGACCCTGCCCTTGATAAAACACAGTGGACCAACACCAGCAGCTGACATGGCACCCCAGACCATCACTGACTGTGGGTACTTGACACTGGACTTCAGGCATTTTGGCATTTCCCTCTCCCCAGTCTTCCTCCAGACTCTGGCACCTTGATTTCCGAATGACATGCAAAATTTGCTTTCATCCGAAAAAAGTACTTTGGACCACTGAGCAACAGTCCAGTGCTGTTTCTCTGTAGCCCAGGTCAGGCGCTTCTGCCGCTGTTTCTGGTTCAAAAGTGGCTTGACCTGGGGAATGCGGCACCTGTAGCCCATTTCCTGCACACGCCTGTTCACGGTGGCTCTGGATGTTTCTACTCCAGACTCAGTCCACTGCTTCCGCAGGTCCTCCAAGGTCTGGAATCGGTCCTTCTCCACAATCTTCTTCAGGGTCCGGTCACCTCTTCTCGTTGTGCAGCGTTTTCTGCCACACTTTTTCCTTCCCACAGACTTCCCACTGAGGTGCCTTGATACAGCACTCTGGGAACAGCCTATTCGTTCAGAAATTTCTTTCTGTGTCTTACCCTCTTGCTTGAGGGTGTCAATGATGGCCTTCTGGACAGCAGTCAGGTCGGCAGTCTTACCCATGATTGCGGTTTTGAGTAATGAACCAGGCTGGGAGTTTTTAAAAGCCTCAGGAATCTTTTGCAGGTGTTTAGAGTTAATTAGTTGATTCAGATGATTAGGTTAATAGCTCGTTTAGAGAACCTTTTCATGATATGCTAATTTTTTGAGATAGGAATTTTGGGTTGTCATGAGCTGTATGCCAAAATCATCAATATTAAAACAAGAAAAGGCTTGAACTACTTCAGTTGTGTGTAATGAATCTAAAATATATGAAAGTCTAATGTTTATCAGTACATTACAGAAAATAATGAACTTTATCACAATATGCGAATTTTTTGAGAAGGACCTGTATATCACAGACTTACATGATGCTTTTTATACATTAGACCTTTTTCATTTGTGCGCTTTTTAAGCCTTTGGCCCATGCTGCCTTTTTTGGATACATCTTTGTTTCGTTTTTATTTGCTATTAGAAGCTATACTCCAACATGTCATTCTCTAAAAACGTTCTATTTTTTTTTTTTACTATTTTTCTTTTTTTCTTTCTTTCTTTATTAGCTATACCTGTTTTCTCTTATAAAAGAATCTCCATTTTCTTTTGCGACCACTAGATGGCGTCCATTTGTTATATTCTTATGCTTGTTTATTATGTCCAGCTTAGTCTGCACATATTCTTTTGTCCACTGGAGGGCGATTTTTGCCTCAGCATCCATTATGGCTTTTTACATGGCTGATATCAAAAACCAGGAAGTGGGTAATCTTCTTGGTGGTGACTCCATTTTTCTTCCTGGCTAAGCCCACAAACTTCCGAATGACGCTCTTTTATGACGTCATCGGTTGCCGCGATTTTCGCAGGCTTTTGTGTGTATTTAAATGGCCATTTTAGCCTCAATCCATGTGCACAGCATGCAGCTGTCTCCATGGGCGTTTGTGTGATTTTTAAACCAGTGGCAACTAAAGTAAGTTTTTTTTTTCTTTCCCTATTGACATCTTTGGGTCTGCATTGTTCAGACATGATAGATTATTTCTATTCTTTTATTTTATAGACTGCATGGCTATCTTCCCTGCCTATTTGGCGTATCTGTTTGATCTGGAGGATGCAATTATTTTTAAGTCTGGTTGCACTCTATGTTCAGAGCCCTGGTCTACCCACAAACTGCCCCATACAATATTTGTATATATACCTAGTAAGTACTATATATAATATTATCTTTTCATAACTTTGCTTGTGAATTATATACTAATAGGACAGTTGGTTATATACAAAATTCTCCTTTTTTCCTTTTTCTCTTGTTTCTTTTTTTATAGACAGTGGGTGTTCTTTGGATGTGCTAAGTCATATGACTCCTGTGTATAGCTCTCTTTCATTATAGGAAGTACCCTACACCTTATTTTGACACTATTGAGGCCTTTAATCTATTACTTATTCTCTCATTCAACGAGAAATACCTATAATGATTTTTTAAATTCCTGATATCTTTTTTTTATTTTTTGTTTTGTTTCATACTATCTTATAGATGTGAATGACCTGCATCCTTTGTATTGGATCTGTGCAATATTGCACCTCTTTTAAATAAGGGCTAATAGATCTCCTGTCAGTCCCAAGGTATGTATGGGACTATGATAGCTTGAACCAACTGCTTTTTAGCGCACTCTTGAATTTTGTTCTTTCTTTGTTTCTCCCTTTTTTGTTTGTCTATGTAATGAAATACACTGTTTGCATATATTTATATGTACTATAACCATACAACATTGTATTGCAGATAGCAAGCCCTGTTTTCTCCTTGCTATCCCCAAGCTGTCCTGAAGAAGCCTCACGGCGAAACACGTTGACGCTAAGGGACCACATTTTTCCATATTGTGACAATATTTTAACTCTCTTTTGCATTTTTGTAATCTCTGTGTTGTCTTTCTATAATAAATATATATTTTTACATATTTTGACTACCAACCATGTCTTGTGCCTCCAAAGTCCGACCTTTTTGGGTGTCTCTCTTTTGAGTTATCCCCACCATTTCTACACAATTTCACGGATGTGGCACTGTGAGTGCTTCCCCATTTTTCCCCTTTTGACTATTATAACTGTGAAACAGGGTCACTTCAGAACTGAATGTAGAACCCCAAGACATCCCAGACAAGACAGGGACCCCCGTGAAGGGCAACGCGGACATCAGCAACCACCACCACCACGCCCCAACTCTCGCTAGGAAATGGGCAAGCCCGAGTCACCCCTTATGGCAGTGTCCTCTACATGTCCCATGAATTTTCTGGGAGCTGATGTGCTGTCCAGATTACAGGCCTCAATCATTTTCACGCCTGAAGGAGGAGTGCAGCTACATACTCCCCTATCCTTAGAGGACTCATCTGCCTTGTGTTCTCTGCCTCTCATGCTGACACTTCATGAAGCAATAACTCCAAGTTCAATACCACAGGAAGTACTTGAAAGAATCCCTGCGTGCCTATGGTCCACGGGACTGGAAGACATCGGTCATTAGATAGTGCCACCAGTTTAAGTTAAGTTCAAAGAGGGAGCATCATTGCCCCGGAAACCACAATACCCCTTGAAGCCAGCTCAATCCGCAGCTTTCACAAAACAGGTCAAGACCCTTGTGTCCAATGGAGCGTTGATACCCTGTACTTCCGAATGCAATACACCCTTGTTCCCAGTGAAGAAACTGACCCCAAGAGGAGAACCAGAGAAATCCAGAATGGTTAAAGACCTCCGAGCAGTTAACAAAGCCACAGTGTTGGACACCCCAATTGTGCCAAATCCACACACCTTGTTATCAGGTATACCTCCAACGGCTGAGTACTTCACTGTAGTGGACCGGGCAAATGCATTCTACAGTGTTCCCCTGCATCCTTCCTGCAGGTACCTCTTCGCTTTCTCCCATGAGAACAAGCAGTACACCTGGGCAGTTATGCCACAAGGGGCGCAAAATTCTCCAAAGCCATAACCTCCATACTTGATACATGGCAAAAAGAACACCCTGCAGTGACTCTTCTCATATATGTGGCGACCTTCCAGATTATGGAATACCCGTCAAACTGTTTGTGTCGGAAATAAAATGCCACGCCACAGGGTCCTATCTCAATCACATGAAGGACGGACTAGACCCATTGGGTACTATTCGTGCCGCTTAGCCCCCATGGCTAGGGGTGGCACTTCCTGTTTAAGAGCTGTCTTTGCTGCCCAAGCACTGCTGGACAAAACTTCAGACCTCGTTTAGCACACCCCCTGCTTCTTCTGGCACCGCATGACATTGTTGCCATCCTGAATCAGGTACAACCCCGACACCTGTCCACCACCAGACATCTTCAGTTGCAAATCTCCCTCCTCCTTCCTGACAATGTGACCCTCCAAAGGTGTCTCACTCTTAACCCGATCACCCTTCTGCCATTTTTCGAGGGGGGACAAGAAGGAGAAGGTGAAGAAGGAGGCGGAGAAGGTGAAGAAAAAGACCCCTGTACTGCTCCACATGACTGCCTTGAAATGATGCGCATGGAAACCACACATTTACCTACAGTGAGTGAAACTCCTCTGGAAAACCCTGACTACACACTTTTTGTGGATGGTCATCGGTGTCATCTTGAGGGCTAGCGGATTTCTCACAGTGGCCGGAACACCAGTGAAACACGGCCCAGCCATCAAGGAGTTAATGGATGCACTACTCCTCTCTGACCAAGTGGCTGTCTTGAAGGTTAAAGCACATGGTAAACTGAATTCTCAAGAAGCCAGAGGGAACCACCTGGCGGATATAGCTGCAAAACAAGCAGCGAAAGACCAGCGAAAAACGGCTGAAGTGGCCGAAGAGGAGAGTGAATTTTCAGCGCAGGTGCCTTTGACAGTGCATGTGCCATCTGACAGGCTATACCTAGCCTCTATGCAAAATGTGGCTTACACAGAAGAACATTTGGAATGGATCGATAAAGGAGCAGAATACGATGGAGATCTGTATCTGATGAGAGGGAAAACCTGCTTACCAAAATATATGTATCCAGCAGTCGTCCAATGGGCACATGGACCTGCACATCTCTCTAAGAACTTATTGAATCCACTGATCAGCAAGTATTACTGGGCCCCCTGGGATAACCACCCTAACCATGTGCAGCATGTGCAAAATGCAACCCCGGGAGGACAGAAAAGACACCGCAGAAGCATTTGGCGAAACCCCTCTATCCGTTCCAGAGCATACAGATTGATCACATACAGATGCCAAAAAGTGGCCGATATGAATATGCCCTTGTGGTGGTGGACATGTTCTCCGGCTGGCCAGAAGCCTATGTTGTTACAAACATGATAGCCAAGACCACGGAGTGAGCTAGTATGTCGATTTGGGGTTCCAGAGGTGATAGAGAGCGATCAGGGCCCAGCCTTCACAGCAACCCTTACAAAAGAGATTTGGGCAGCACTGGGAGTTCAGTTAGCTCTACACACCCCATACCACCCTCAAAGTAGCGGGAAGATAGAAAGGATGAATGGGACTCTAAAGAACAGGATGTTAAAGATGGCCCAAGAGACTAACATGAGTTGGCCAGACAGTTTGCCCATTGCCCTGTTCAGTGTCTGACACCCCATGGGGGAAACATTCTCTGTCCCCTTATGAAATTTTGTTTGGTTCAGCCCCCAGACTTGGCAATTACTTTCCACAGCAGTTGCAGTTACAATCTGATGTGTTAACTAGCTATGTTACACGTTTGTCTAAAGAATTAACCAATATCCATTCTCGAGTATTTTCCTCCATTCCAGACCCAGAGACAGACTCGGGAAGCCACAGTCTTCAGCCAGGAGATTGGGTGCTAGTAAAGAAGTTTGTGAGGGAGCACTCCCTTGAGCCAAGATATGATGGCCCGTAGGCTTGTGCAATTCGTTTCGTAACGAATTGAAATTCGTCCGAATTTAGCAACTTTCGGACATTCGGAAGCATTCGAATTTCCGAACAAAGCAATTACGAATAAGACCGAATCCGAAATAAATTATACCGCAAATAGCGAATGCCCGAATGTCTTCGGCATAATTCGTTATGAAAAAGTTACGAATGTACGAATCCATACGAAGCACAATAACACTCACTCTGCTCTGCTCTCTGCTTCTCCCACACCGTGCTGAACTCCCTCTCAAAATGGTGTACAGGGGCGGAGGTTATAGCCGCATGTAAAAAACGAAAGTAAAATACGAGATTTCAAATCCATTCGAAGCACAATAACACTCACTCTGCTCTGCTCTCTGCTTCTCCCTCACCGTGCTGAACCCTCTGAAAATGGTGTACAGGGGCGGAGCCTATAGCCGCATGTTAAAAACGAAAGTAAAATACGAGATTTCGAATCGTTACAAATAACCGCAATGTATTTAGAAAAGTACAAATCCATTCGAAGCACATTAGGCATAATAGGCAGCGTCGTTGTGAGAGAGACACGGAAAATTACGAATCAACGAACCAAAAAAAAGTTACGAAAGTAGGAGTTGTGTCCAGAATCAACGAAAAACAACGTACTCTACCGAAAGTACGAACCCAAAAAAAGTTACGAAAGTAGGAGTTGTGTCCAGAATCAACGAAAAACAACGTACTCTACCGAAAGTACGAATTATAAAGCAACAAAAAATTCAACGAAAAATGTCGCTTGCAAAAATACGAATGAGTCCGAACACGAAAAATCCCGTCTAGCAAAATTACGAATGATTACGAATCAACAGGACCGGAAAGAAACGAACCGAAACGGAACTAATTTTTCCGTTGTGCACAAGTCTAATGGCCCGTTCCAAGTTTTGCTGACCACAGCAACATCAGTCAAGCTAGAAGGGAAAAGCATCTGGATACACGCTTCCCACTGCAAGAAAGCCCCATCTCCTGAAGACAAGATCCTGCCTGCACCACAATTATTGTGTTGTATATCCTTTTTTCTAATAAGTTTGATAAACGCTGACCAGTTAGCCCCCAGTTTCATATATGACATTCCAGAACCGGATGGCCTTAGACATGGTGTTAGCTGAGAAAAGTGGTGTTTGTAAAATGATAAAGAAAACGGGAACCTGTTGCACCTATATTCCTGGCAATACTGGCCCAAATGGTAAGGTTACTCTAGCTATAAAGAAATTAGAAGATCTGTCATTGGAGTTGAAGAAGAACTCGGGTATTACAGACCAGTGGAATCAATATTTCAGCTGGATGAGTGGGTGGCAAAAGATGCTCGCCCAGATAGGGGTTACAGTATTAATAATCCTAGTTCTTTTAGCTCTGGTTGTATGCTGTATTCTGCCCTTTGTAAAGAAGTTAATGAGCAAGGCTGTAGATAATTAGGGATGAGCTTCGAGTTCGAGTCAAACTCATGTTCGACTCGAACATTGCCTGTTCGCCCGTTCGCCGAACAAAGAACAATTTGGGGTGTTTGCGGCAAACTCAAAAAGTCTATGGGAGAAATCTAAAGTGCTAATTTTAAAGGCTTATATGCAAGTTATTGTCATGAAAAGTGTTTGGGGACCCGGGTCCTGCCCGAGGGGACATGTATCAATGCAAAAAAAAGTTTTAAAAATGGCTGTTTTTTGGGGAGCAGTGATTTTAATAATGCTTAAAGTGAAACAATAAAAGTGAAATATTCCTTTAAATGTTGTACCTAGGGTGTGTGTATAGTATGCCTGTAAAGTCGCGCTTGTTTCCCGTGCTTAGAACTGTACCTGCACAAAGTGTCATTTCTGAAGGGAAAAAAAGTCATTTAAAACTCAATACATAGAAAAATCATTGATAAAAAATAAAAAAATGCGTGGGGGTCCCCCCAAATTCAATTACCAGGCCCTTTAGGTCTGGTATGGATATTAAGGGGAACCCTGCATCAAATAAAAAAAAATGCTTGGGGTTCCCCCCAAATATCCATACCAGGCCCTTCAGGTCTGGTATGGATTTTAAGGGGAACTCCACCCCAAATGTAAAAAAAAAAATGGTGTGGAGTTCCCCCAAAAATCCATACCAGACCCTTTATCTGAGCACACAACCTGGCAGGACGCAGGAAAAGAGGGGAGGACGAGAGCGCCCCCCCCCTGAACCGTACCAGGCCACATGCCCTCAACATGGGAAGGATGTCCCCATGTTGATGGGGACAAGGGCCTCATTCCCACAACCCTTGCACAGTGGTTGTGGGGGTCTGCGGGCGGGGGGCTTATCGGAATCTGGAAGACCCCTTTAACAAAGGGGACCCCCAGATCCCGGCCCCCCCATGTGAATTGGTAATGGGGTACATTGTACCCCTACGATTTCACGAGAGTATAACAAATTGTAAAAAAAACACAGACACCATTGGGAAAGTCTTTTATTAAAAATAAAAAAAACATTCCAGCGATGCAATCCAGTGTCCCCTCGGTGAACCGATGTCCAGCGCTGTCCACACGAAACGTCATTGGCTGAGCCTGAGCAGACCTGATGGGGAACTTCCTCCGCAGTGTATTAAATAAATTGACCGCCCCTTCTAAAGTTCCCCATCAGGTCCGCTCAGCCAATGACGTAGGTGTAAGGCTAAGCGGACCAGATGCGGAACTTGAAAAGGGGCAGGTCTATTAATTTATTACACTGCGGAGAAAGTTCCCCATCAGGTCCGCTCAGGCTCAGCCAATGACGTTTCATGTGGACAGCGCCAATGATGTAGGCGGGGTCTGACATATGAGGGGACGGACCTGATGGGGAACTTCCTCCGCAGTGTAATAAATGAATGAGAAGACAGAAATAGCGGATAATCTCTTCTCCCAAGCATCCTGAAATATGCGGAAGTGAAGATAGGCCAGAGGACAATCAAGATTAATCATCACGTTTCTGTACTCTTTTTGTATTGCAGCCAATCAGATGTGCTTATTAGTCTCACATTAACATAATAGTGTCGTATCATGCTGAGTGTAAAAAGTTTAGTACTGCCTGTAATAAAGCAGAGATAACGGAGTAGTTCAACTGAGACGGATGTCTCAGTGAGTTATTCTCAGAGTGCACGCATTATCTACACTCTAGATTTCGGAACAGCAGTAGAATCCATATTAACCCCTTTGAGGTTCTTTAACCTTTACAGAGGTCCTCTCTTTTTTTATTTTTTTTAAGTAATATAGTTTAGTAATGCAGAAGTAACAGAGATTTTAGGCATAAAGGCCCCAGTGCCAGAGATTACAATAAAAGATTAATTTAATTTTAACTCCCCCTATTAATAGTCTGTACTAAAAAAGCATACACAGTAGGTGATATTCTACAATTATACAATAAAGAAAAAAAAAACTATAGCTAAATGTTTACTGCATCTCATTATGATGATCAGAGTAACTTGGACAATTTAATAATATGGCACAAAATATATGATTATTGAAAAGTGGGTCACTGTTAACGCAACCTAAAAATTCCCAAAGCATTTGAGTGTAATATATTTTTACAGAAGTGTCTTTTTTTTCTTCTTCTTGCAAATTTCACTTCAAGATATGATTTCATAATGAAGCATAAAGTTGTTATTTTCTGCTACAGAGAATCCTGTAAAACTTAGAAGGTGATTATACTGAAGTCATCACATTACAGCTCTGCAATAACTTCCATCTAGTCGTCCAATCTTTCAAACATTGGTCCCAATAGAAATTCCAATATAAGACTTCAGGATGAAGTAATTCTAATACCACTAACAGATATGTTTACATATTATCACTGGCATATAAGCCGGTAGAGCATTTTATGTTCCAAATTGACAGCAGAATTGGATAGTACCATCAGGAAATCTGATGTTGAATCGGGGCAAACATCCTTTCTTCCCTCTACAGCTTTCATGTTTTACAAGATTATCTTCACTAAAAGGTGTTTAAAACAAACCCTCACTGACCTCTCTAGCTTCATGTAATGTGAAGAAATTAATTCACAAATTTCACAGCATATAACTATAGCTGAAAATTTGCTGAAAATAGTCAGTTCGGCAGGAAACAGCTAACTTTCAGCCTGTGTGTGCAGCTGACTGTTCTACATAAGCTGGTCTTAGTGGTGATCAGTATGTTCTGGTGCAGGGGGAGATCACTGCACTAACATGGGTTGTGTTAGTACACATTCAGCCCGCAAAAATTGACCCGTTCTGATTGGAAAGGTACCAACAATTGAGTGCATGAAGGTTCATGAGGTCAAACTCCACTTTGCACAGCCCAGTAGACGACAGTGGGCAAAATGGTCACCACAGAAGTAAGCTAAGCTGTGATGTGTTAAAAGGTGTATTATATATGTATAACATGGGGTTGATTTACTAAAACGGGAGTGTGCCAAATCTGGTACAGCTCTGCATAGAAACCAAACAGCTCCCAGGTTTTGTTTTTTTGTCAACTAAACAAGCTGAAGTTAGAAGCTGATTGGCTACAATGCACAGCTGCACCAAATTTGCACCAATTTTAGTAAATCAACCCCCACAGGTTTTCCTTAATAAAATACTTAAAATATTCTTTCACCTTTCTCTCAAATATTATTGAATGTTAAAATAAATGTATTGATGGTTTTTCCATGGCAAATATGGCAGTTCCAGAATACATGCCTACTTAGTTGATACAGAACATATTTTAAGCAAACAATAGCGCTAATCTTTTGTGTGTAATTACTTTAAAGCCGAACTCCAGTATGCAGCAATCTATATTATTATACTTCAGTGCATCTGAGAAATGGTGATAAACTCCAATACCTACAATTTTTCATAGGTGGAGCTTTAAAAGCCTTTATCAGTGTAGCCCTAGAAATATTACTGACATTCATGGCAATATCTCATGTGTGTGGTGCAATTGCTGTTAACATACTTGTAAAGGATCAACGCTTGTGTTTGCATTTGGGTGTAATGTGCAGGTGGGACAGGGTGCTTTTACATTTTGTTTTTATTGTTTTATTTTTATTTTTTTACTTGTTGTTTTCATTTTAACAACCTACCGACTGCTCACAGTAAATATACTGAGAGCGGGTGACAGGTGCAGGCACAATCACATACCTGTGAAATCACATACCATTAGGCCTTTCTTCCAAGTTCGGGAGCATGCGCATCTGCATGTCCCCTGCTGACCAATGCTGTGATTGGACACAGCATGGGTTTGGCAGCAGATTTCAGCTAATATTTTTGCAAACACACAGAACTATGGGGGTTATTTACTAAAGGCAAATCCACGTTGTATTACAAGTGCAAACTACAAGGGCAAAATGCACTTGAAATTGCACTGAAAGTGCACTTGGAAGTGGGATCACTGTAGATTCGAGGGGGACATGCAAGGAAAATAAAAAAACAGCATTTTAGCTTGCACATGATTGGATAATAAAATCAGCAGAGCTTCCCCTCATTTCAGATCTACCCCTCAGATTTACAGCGACTGCACTTCCAAGTGCACTTTCAGTGCAATTTCAAGTGCACTTTGCGCTTGTAGTTTGCACTTGTAGTGCAAAGTGGATTTGCCTTTTGTAAATAACCCCCTATGTGCACATAGGAACAGTGATCTGGCTGTTTCGTCTCCCTGAAAAGCAGGGAGACAAAAGAGCCAGATATAAAAGCACACATTACACACATTTTACATTGTTAGGCACACAGTTAAGCACTTCATTACCCCTAGATGTTAACCCCCTCCCAGCCTGTGTCATTAGTACAGTGTCAGTGTACAGTATTATCACTGATCACTGCATTAGTGTCACTGGCGACGTCAATGTTAGTTAGTGACCCTCCCAGATAGTGTCTGTTAGCGCCAGATTGGCAGCCACCCTATAACAGTCCCACTACAAGTCTCTGATAACCACAATTGCAGTATAGCATCTATAGCTGAGTAAATTCCAGTATATCCACCATAGTTTTCAGTTGCTATAACTTTCGCACAAAGCAATTAATATACATTTGTTTTTTTCTTTTTCTTTTTTTACCAAAGACATGTAGCAATATACCTTTATATAATAAAAAATAAATAAAAAACCCAGTGGTAAACAAATACCACCAGTAGAAAGCTCTATTTGTGTGAAAAAAAATGCTAACATTTTTATTTGTGCACAGTGTTGCATGACAGCACAATTGCCAATTAAAGTAGAACAGTGCCGACACAGCTGTCTAACAGGTCTTTCTTGAAAGTGGGGTCAGGCAAAGCCAGCACTTTACTGCGTTAATGCCTACTACAACAGTAATAGACAGTTTGCAGGCATCATTCTTATCTGAGTTGATACACACAATGTATTCAGTTAAAGAGAGTAAAACAAATGCAATGTGTTACATGTGTTTGCAGTTCAGATCACATTACACAGCGTTAGTCACTAGTCTGTCCTACCCTTCCATACTTTATATGGATCCTGTATAAGTGGATAATACAGTTTGTTTTATCACCTGATACAAAAGGAAAACAAGTCAATTTAAAGGCTAAGTTCACCTTTGTTCACATTTTTTTTTCTTCAAATTCCAGCCCCCTATGTACCAATATAGCATTAATGTACTTATTTTGCAAAAATATCAAAGCTTTCCATTAAATCTACAGTCACTTACTTCACTTGTCCTGATCCATGTTTCAAAACGTATCCATTTGTAATGTCTTACTTCCTGGTTAGATTATAGGTCATGACACAGGAAGGAGTTGACCAGCTGACCTCATTAGCATACACCATGCATCATCCACCCACCCATTCCCAGCTGCACATTTTTTAAATGAATTGCATTCTATCAGTGCTTACCCTTCTCACTAAATACACAATATACAATCAGATTGCATAGTGAATGGCCATCTTTATGCAAGTACATAGAAGGGAGTGGACAGAAACACTCAGCTGTCAAGCTCCAGTCACATCTCTGCATAGCGGGAACTCGCATTCCCACATGCGTTTTTTTTAGCGAGGGGGCATTTTGAAGCATTTTTACTCATCACGCATAGGGCAGCCCATCCACCTGAATGGGCTGCCCTACACGCAGCAATCGTGTTGTAGAGGCTTCGGAACTTTTTTTAGAGAGGAGCTTGGTGTGTTTTTTTACTGTGTTTTTTTGGTGAAGCGCATTTCTGAAATGCAAGGAAACGCACAGATGTGAATGGAGCCTCATTGTTCTTGTGGTAATGCACCAATTTCACTTTCAGACCCCATGCACAGTGGGAGCGCACATTTTGGCTCAATTGGCTGCACTACACGTGGATTATGGGACATTTTAAGCATTTTGTGGTTTGTGTGTTAAGCCTAGGTTCACACATATTCAGTGCGGGAAATGGCATTGCAATTGCACTGTGTTTGCACTGTGTTTGCGATCTGCAGCGGGTATCAATACAAAGTTAGCCACACCCCAAAAGGATCACAAACGCAGTGTGGTTTGCCTATACCAGATCGCATGGTACAAAACAACCATGCAATGCTGTTGCGGTGTGGCTCCAAAAAAGGTGCCTGCACTTTTTTGGTGCAGTGTGGTGTGATTTGAATTGCACAGGGATGCAGTGCGCTTCCTGTACGATTCACATGCAAGTTTTAGTGTGAACCGGGGCTTAACCTTTAAGAAACAACACACTTAAAGCACACAGTGTTCCTGAGCCCTAGGATTTAGGTTGCACAGAGATCTCTGGAGATACCCCTTTCTTATCCAAATGAAACAAGTTGCTGTTGTATGTGTTTCAATCTGGATCACACTGCAAGGACACTATGATGATGTTAATGGATTTAGACTGGGTTCAGGCCGGGTTCACACTGGGGTGACAAACGCTCCGACATTGGGAGCTCATCTCACATGACGTGTGAAAATCAATGTTTCCCTATGGGAGCCGTCTTAACTGGTCCGACACAAGTCGGTCCGACTTTGAAAATGCTCCCTGTACTACTTTCGTCCGACTTTGATCCTACTTCAGCCCATTGACTATCATTGAAGTCAGATCAAAGTTGGACCACAGTCTTGCATGATCCGACTTTGGCATGCGACTTGTACTCTGCTGATCTTGAGGGGGAACTCCACGCCAAATTTTAAATAAAAAACGGGCATGGGTTCCCCCTCCAAGAGCATACCAGGCCCTTGGGTCTGGTATGGATTTTAAGGGAAACCCCTACGTCGAAAAAAACGGCATGGGGGTCCCCCCAAAATCCAAACCAGACCCTTATCCGAGCACGCAACCTGGCAGGCCGCAGGGGAAGAGAGGGGGATGAGAGAGCGGCCCCCCTCCCTCCTGAACCGTACCAGGCCGCATGCCCTCAACATGGGGGGTTTGGTGCTTTGGGGCAGGGGGGCGACCTGCGGCTCCCCCACCCCAAAGCACCCTGCCCCCATGTTGATGAGGACAGGGCCTCTTCCCGACAGCCCTGGCCGTTGGTTGTCGGGGTCTGTGGGCGGGGGGCTTATCGGAATCCGGGAGCCCCCTTTAATAAGGGGGGCCCCCAGAACCCGGCCCCCCACCCTATGTGAATGAGTATGGGGTACATCGTACCCCTACCCATTCACCTGGTGGAAAAAAAATCAATAAAAACACACACACAGATTTTTAAAGTAATTTATTACACAGCTCCGGGGGTCTTCTTCCAACTTCGGGGGTCTTTGCGCTCTCCGGTTCTTTCTTCCTTCTGCCGGGCCTCCGCTATCTTCTTCCAGCTCTTTTGCTAGCGGGGCCCGGTCTTCTCCGTCGCCTTCTTCCCTCTTCTCCTCTTCGATGTTGACACGTCGCTTCCTCCCGCTGTAATGCTGGCTGTGTGGTGCGCTCCAATTTATATAGGTCTCTTATGACGTCACAGTCACATGCTCCGGGTGGCCACATGCTCCCACGACGCAACAGTCACATGCTCCGGGGCCACTCGGAGCTTGTGACTGTGACGTCATGAGAGGCCTATATAAATCAGAGCGCACCGCACAGCCAGCATTACAGCGGGAGGAAGCGACGTGTCAACATCGAGGAGGAGAAGAGGGAAGAAGGCGACGGAGAAGACCGGGCCCCGCTAGCAAAAGAGCTGGAAGAAGATAGCGGAGGCCCGGCAGAAGGAAGAAAGAACCGGAGAGCGAGAGAAGAACCAGAGAGCGGGAGAAGAATCGGAGAGCGAGAGAAGAAGAAGGCGACGGAGAAGACCAGGCCTGCTAGCAAAAGAGCTGGAAGAAGATAGCGGAGGCCCGGCTGAAGGAAGAAAGAACCGGAGAGCGCGGAGACCCCCAAAGTTGGAAGAAGACCCCCGGAGCTGTGTAATAAATTACTTTAAAAAGCTGTGTGTGTGTTTTTATTGACTTTTTTTTCCACCAGGTGAATGGGTAGGGGTACGATGTACCCCATACTCATTCACATAGGTTGGGGGACAGGATCTGGGGGCCCCCTTATTAAAGGGGGCTCCCGGATTCCGATAATCCCCCCGCCCGCAGACCCCGACAACCAATGCCCAGGGTTGTCGGGAAGAGGCCCTGTCCTCATCAACATGGGGGCAGGGTGCTTTGGGTTGGGGGGGCCGCAGGTCACCCCCCTGCCCCAAAGCACCAAACCCCCCATGTTGAGGGCATGCGGCCTGGTACGGTTCAGGAGGGAGGGGGGCCGCTCTCTTGTCCCCCCTCTTCCCCTGCGGCCTGCCAGGTTGCGTGCTCGGATAAGGGTCTGGTTTGGATTTTGGGGGGACCCCCACGCCGTTTTTTCGGCGTAGGGGTTCCCCATTAAAATCCATACCAGACCGAAGGGCCTGGTATGCTCCTGGAGGGGGAACCCATGCCGGTTTTTTATTTAAAATTTGGCGTGGATTTCCCGCTCAGGATTCATACCAAACACAGTGCCTGGTATTGGCGGAAATCCAAGTCGGATCCCCGTTCATTGAAAGTTGGACATATGTCGGCTTCATGTCGGAGGGCAAAGTCGGATCCAAAGTAGGACGGCTGTCGTGTCGCACAAGTGTGAACCCAGCCTCACACTGGAGAATGCAGCGGCTCACAGCAGGAGTCTGGTGCATCTCCAATTACCGTTTCAGGCTCGATATCAGCCTGAATTTTGGGCTGAATTCAGACCAGAAATGGACCAAAAGATGCACAAGGCTCTTGCTATGAGTCTCTGTGTTCTCCAGTGTGAACCCAGTCTAAATCCATTGACTCAGTCATTTGTTTGACACCATATATTGTATATCCCAAGGAATTTGTTTATGTTGACCAGTGGGACTTATCAGTTGCTGGACATCACACAGATAAGAAGTTTACTTGCTGCAATGCCCTTCAATACACACTTAGGCTGGCCATACATTATACAATTTTCTTATTCAATTTCCTTTAGATTTACCTTCAACTATGTAGTGCAAGGTAACCACAGCAAGTCTGGCGCTATGGGACTAGGACAGGGGCTCCCTTGATGACAGTGTATGGTGCCATATGGGAGACCTTGACAAAGGGCCATGCCCACAAAACGCGTTGTCAGGATGACAGCAACCGTCTCTGCACTCTCTCCTCCGCCTTGCGTTCCATCTGTACCTCCGTGCATCAAGCCTCGTCTTGGACCAGCGTTCCCCCGAGCGAATGACGTCACGCTCGGGCGCTTCCTCCTGCCTGTCCACACAGCTGCCGTTCGGCTCCTCTTCTCCCAGCGGCCGAGTCGCCGCTCACAATCGGTGTCCCCCAGCCCAACGGCCTGACACCCATCCACTCACATCCTGCTCATTGCAGACGAGGAGCTCAACTTGATCCCCACAGCACCATCCCACAGGGCTGGACCAAATTCCACCACTTGTTATGGTACTTATACAGTGTTGGTCACGCTGATTAGTAATTCCATCTGCTTGAGGAGAGCTTTGCATCCATTGACTTTTACCACTTCAGAATATTGTTTTAATAAACGTTCTTTTGTTTGTAAACAACTTTGGCATTATCAGGGACTGTTTCAAGTGTTCATAGCGGTTATTCGCTTTCTCCCAAAGGAGTTTCCATTTAGCACTTTTTGTTGTGGCCCCTTTCACACTGAGGCGTTTTTACCGCGTTTTCGCTGTAAAAATAGTGCTGTAAAAACGCCTGAAATAATCCTGCCCCAGCATTCTCAATGTGAAAGCCCTGAGGGCTTTCACACTGAGGCGTTTTGCTGGCTGTGCGTTGGAAAAAATCCTGCAAACAGCATCTTTAGGGTGCTAAAAATAGCGCTGTAAAAACGCCTATCCCCATTGAAATGAATGAGAACCGCGGTAAAAACGCATAGGCGTTAGCGTTATTTTTAACGCTGTCGCGGTAAAATCGCATAGGCGTTAGCGCTATTTTTAACGCTATCATGGTAAAATTGCCTGCAAACCGAGCGTAAACAGCGGCTGCTGTCTTTCCAATGTGAAAGCCCCGAGGGCTTTCACACTGGAGTGGTGCGCTAGCAGGAGGTGAAAAAAAGTCCTGCTAGCCACATCTTTGGAGCGGTGAGAGGAGCGGTGTGTCATTGAAATGCATGGGACACCGCGGTAATACCGGCCGCAAACCGCGGCTGTAGCCGCGGTTTGCGGGTGGTATTAACCCTTTTTCGGCCGCTAGCGGGGCTTAAAACCACACCGCTAGCGGCCGAATACCTCAGCAATCCCAACGGTATAACGCCGCTAAAAATAGTGGCGCTATACCGCCACCGCACACATCGCCCCAGTGTGAAACCGGCCTTAGCGCTATTTTTAACGCTATCGCGGTAAAATCACGGTAAAAACACGGTAAAAAATCACGATAAAAACGCGGTAAAATAGCAACGCCTCAGTGTGAAAGTAGCCTAAGGCTGGTTTCACACTGGGACGGTGGGTGCGGTGGCGGTATAGCACTGCTATTTTTAGCGGCGCTATACCGTCGGAATTGCTGAGGTATTCGCCCGCTAGTGGTGCGGTTTTAACCCCCGCTAGCGGCCGAAAAAGGGTTAATACCACCCGCAAACCGCGGCTACAGCGGGCGGTATTACCGCGGTGTCCCATTCATTTCAATGGGAAGGAGCGGTGGAGGAGCGGTAAAAACACCGCTCCTCTCACCGCTCGAAAGATGCGGCTAGCAGGACTTTTTTTCTGTTAGCGCACCGCTCCAGTGTGAAAGCCCTCAGGCTTTCACATTGGAGAGACAGCAGCTGCTGTTTAGGGTCGGTTTGCAGGTGCTATTTTTAGCACAATATCGCCTGCAAACCGCCCCAATGTGAAAGGGGCCTTAGTGTTGTCTATGTAGTGCAAGGGCCTGCCTGATTGCATACAAATTGAAAGTGTTTAGGCTTGACCTCATATGATATCGTTTTGGTAAATCTAAAGGAAAATTGAGAAATGTATAATGTATGGCCAGCCTTAGCAAAACAAAGAGGGGGGGAAGAAAAGAATTAGTAGCAAGGTTTACCAACATACACCAGGGGCAGAAGCAGATATGACAGAACAGGTAAGGCTGAAGTTCAGCTTAAAATATTGTATCATTACAGCTTTTATATGATCATATATATGATCATCTGTATGCCTTAATGCCACAAAGAATGTATTAATTATTATAATTTACATCATATAAAAAATGAATGTATTTCTTGAATGTTAATGTAACACAGGTGGTTGATAAGATGATAGGTTAGACAGGTTTGTTTCCCTGATGCTAAAATCAATATTGATGCTGCATTCATATATGTTAAGAAAAACAAATCATATTTTTGTAATAGCTTAACTGCCTTTTTAACTCCAGTCAAAGCTTAAATTCCTCTTTGATGAACCCAGCCAGCTTTCCAAATAATAAACACTTTTACCTTTCAGTTCAGTTCCAGGAGGTAGTAAAAACATGAATTTCTGAACAAAATTTTCTTTATATATTTTCTTTTTGGATATCTTCAGAACACGACAAACAGATTGTTGAGCATGTTGCGCCAAGTTCAATATTTCTTGAAAAAATAAAACTTCACATGAACTTTTTATTATCTGACAATCTGCTAGAAATTCAGAATGCCATTTCTAGGCCCGAAGGAAGATGATTTGAAATGGCAAATTATAAAGTGGTCTTAATGAGCACAACATCAGACACCTCTGTACTGTGTAGGTATATTAATAAATGAGGACACATGTCAACACTAAGGATGAACTTCGAGTTCGAGTCAAACTCATGTTCGACTTGAACATCGGCTGTTTGAACGTTCGTCGAATTTCGAACATTATGGGCCGTTCGCGCCAAATTCGAAAGGCGCGTCACAGCCCATAATTCACTGCGGCATCGCAGTGTATTGCTGGCTGATGATTGGCCAAGTATGCACTATGACCCGCATGCTTTGGCCAATCACAGCGCGGTAAGAACGGAGAGCCATAATTGGCCAATAGGGATGAGCTTCGAGTTCGAGTCGAACTCATGTTCGACTCGAACATTGCCTGTTCGCCCGTTCGCGAACAAATTGGGGAGTTCGCGGCAAATTCGAAAAGTCTATGGGAGAAATGTAAAGTGCTAATTATAAAGGCTTATATGCAAGTTATTGTCAAAAAAATTGTTTGGGGACCCGGGTCCTGCCCCAGGGGACATGTATCAATGCAAAAAAAGTTTTAAAAACGGACGTTTTTTTGGGAACAGTGATTTTAATAATGCTTAAAGTGAAACAATAAAAGTGAAATTTTCCTTTAAATTTCGTACCTAGGGGGTGTGTATGATATGCATGTGAAGTGGCGCATGTTTCCGGTGCTTAGAACTGTCCCTGCACAAAGTGTCATTTCTGAAGGAAAAAAAGTCATTTAAAACTCACTCGCGGCTATTAATGAATTGTCGGCTACCGGCAATACATAGAAAAGTCATTGATAAAAAAAAAAGTGTGGGGGTCCCCCCAAATTCAATTACCAGGCCCTTCAGGTCTGGTATAGATATTAAGGGGAACCCCGCCGCAAATTTTAAAAAAAAATGCGTGCGATTCCCCCCAAATATCCATACCAGGCCCTTCAGATCTGGCATGGATTTTAAGGGGAACTCCACCCCAAATAAAAAAAAATGGCGTGGAGTCCCCCCAAAAATCCATACCAGACCCTTATCCGAGCACGCTACCTGGCAGGCCACAGGAAAAGAGGGGGGGACGAGAGAGCGCCCCCCCTCCTGAACCGTACCAGGCCACATGCCCTCAACATGGGGAGGATGTCCCCATGTTGATGGGGACAAGGGCCTCATTCCCACAACCCTTGCCCGGTGGTTGTGGGGGTCTGCGGGGGGGCTTATCGGAATCTGGAAGACCCCTTTAACAAAGGGGACCCCCAGATCCCGGCCCCCCCTATGTGAATTGGTAAGGGGTACATTGTACCCCAACCATTTCACGAAGAAAGTGTAAAAAAATGTAAAAAAAAACACACAAACACCTTGGAAAAGTCCTTTATTAAAAAACAAAACAAAAAAACATTCCAGCGATGAAATCCAGTGTCCCGCGGCGATCCGATGTCCAGCGCTGTCCGTCATTGGCTGAGCCTGAGCGGACCTGATGGGGAACTTCCTCTGCAGTCTATTAAATGTATAGACCCGCCCCTTCTAAAATTCCCCATCAGGTCCGCTCAGCCAATGAATAGGTGTAAGGCTAAGCGGACCAGATGCGGAACGTGAGAAGGGGCGGGTCTATTCATGTATTACACAGTGAAGGAAGTTCCCCATCAGGTCCGCTCAGGCCAATGACGTAGGCAGGGTCTGACATACCGAGGGGGCGGACCTGATGGGGAACTTCCTTCACTGTGTAATTCATAAATAGACCCGCCCCTTCTCATGTTCTGCATATGGTCCGCTTAGCCTTACACCTAGTCATTGGCTGAGCGGACCTGATGGGGAACTTTAGAAGGGGCGGGTCTATTCATGTATTACACATTGAAGGAAGTTCCCCATCAGGTCCGCCCCCTCGTATGTCAGACCCCGCCTACGTCATTGGCCTGAGCGGACCTGATGGGGAATTTCCTTCACTGTGTAATACATAAATAGACCCACCCCTTCTTACGTTCCGCATCTGGTCCGCTTAGCCTTACACCTATTCATTGGCTGAGCGGACCTGATGGGGAACTTTAGAAGGGGCGGGGTCTATACATTTAATAGACTGCGGAGGAAGTTCCCCATCAGGTCCGCTCAGGCTCAGCCAATGACGGACAGCGCTGGACATCGGATCGCCACGGGTCACTGGATTTCATCGCTGGAATGTTTTTTTTTTTTAATAAAGGACTTTTCCAAGGTGTTTGTGTGTTTTTTTTTTACATTTTTTTACACTTTCTTCGTGAAATGGTAGGGGTACAATGTACCCCTTACCAATTCACATAGGGGAGGGGGGCGGGATCTGGAGGTCCCCTTTGTTAAAGGGGTCTTCCAGATTCCGATAAGCCCCCCGCCCGCAGACCCCCACAACCACCGGGCAAGGGTTGTGGGGATGAGGCCCTTGTCCCCATCAACATGGGGACATCCTCCCCATGTTGAGGGCATGTGGCCTGGTACGGTTCAGGAGGGGGGCGCTCTCTCGTCCCCCCCTCTTTTCCGGCGGCCTGTCAGGTTGCGTGCTCGGATAAGGGTCTGGTATGGATTTTTGGGGGGACTCCACGCCATTTTTTCTTTTATTTGGGGTGGAGTTCCCCTTAAAATCCAAGTCAGATCTGAAGGGCCTGGTATGGATACATTTTTTTATTTTATTTGCGGCAGGGGTTCCCCTTAATATCTATACCTGAAGGGCCTGGTAATTGAATTTGGGGGGACCCCCACGCTTTTTTTTTTTTTTTTTCTCAATGACTTTTCTATGTATTTCCGGGAGCCGACAATTCATTAATAGCCGCGAGTGAGTTTTAAGTGACTTTTTTTCCTTCAAAAATGACATTTTGTGCAGGGACAGTTCTAAGCACGGGAAACAAGCGCTACTTCGCATGCATATTATACACACCACCCAGGTACAAAATTTAAAGGAAAATGTCACTTTTATTTTTTAATTTTAAGCATTATTAAAATCACTGCTCCCGTAAAAACGTATTTTTTTTAAACTTTTTTTGCATTGATACATGTCCCCTGGGGCAGAACCTGGGTCCCCAAACACTTTTTAGGACAATAACTTGCATATAAGCCTTTATAATTAGCACTTTAGATTTCGAACGTTCAAGTCCATTGTATTTAATAGGGTTCTAAAGTTCACGCGAACATTCTGTCTGTTCGCAGGTTCTGGTGCGAACCGAACAGGGGGGTGTTCGGCTCATCCCTGTTGGCCAAAGCCAGGGTGGCTTTGGCCAATTATGTCTCAGGGGATTTAGTACATGCCCCACACTATATAAGGCCACCTGTGTGGCGGCCTTGTGTAATGTGTTGCGGTGGTGAAAGAAAGACAGAGAGAGAGAGATAGTGTCATTTCATTTGAGTTAGATAGAGCAGGCAGGCGAGTCAGTTAGCTGCAGTTACAGTGTGTAGAGGATATATATGCATCCTAGGTGTTGTATTTATATATATATATTGTGACAGCAGGAAGGTAAAGTCACCTGGTTGCATCCAGGGGGGTAGATATATTTCGCCCAGATTCAGGCTTTACGCCGACTTATACAACTAGGTGGAGAGTTGTATAAGCCCAGCTGAGGCTAGTGGGCTCATGGATGACTCATACCTCTAGGGAGAGTGTGGGGCGTCGTGCAGACAGGGAGTTGATGAGACCAGCTGAAGCTTGTCAGCTCGTTTAAGGCCTCTATAAAAACTCCCAGATTCATTAGGTGTTTGCTCATGCCTGGACCCAGACCTGTGTGGACTGTCTAGGGAGAGTGAACCCCTGTGCGGTGAGACAAAGCCTGTGTGGCTATTTGCTTGGACCTTTAAAACCAGGGACTTAGGGACTAGGACAGCACTAGGCTGATCCCAGTTGTTAGTTAGGAAACCTGTATGTTTAGTCAGAGGTCAAGTTGACCAGGATTTATTTTGTTTATGTTTCTTTTGGCTTTGCTGTGTTTTGTCACTGTAAATAGAAAATAAACCGCACCTTTTTTGATTTTGAAAACCACAACCTCCGTTTGCTGGACCTGTTTTTGTGTGGGGAGCCCATCCCGGGGGTCACACACACCCGCTGCCGAGCTAACCCCCTCACAGTTGGTGGAGAATGCGGGCAGTTTTTTTTTAAGCCAGCATGGAGGAGATACTGAAGCAGCTGGCTCTAGCAAATGCCAATCAACAGCAGACAAATGCAGGTTTGCAAAAGAGCCTTGCAGCTCATCAACAGAGCCTTGCAGCTCAACAACAGAACTTCGCAGCCCAGCAGCAAGCTCATCAACAGAGCCTTGCAGCCCAGCAGCAAGCTCACCAACAGAGTCTGGAAGCTCAGCAACAAGCCCAGCAGCAATCTGAGGCCCGCTTCATAGACCTGTTACAGAAGCAAGAGCAGAGACTACAACAAATGGAAGCAGTAATGCAGCAACGTCCGCAGACCAGTGAGGAAAGCCGTCCCACTAATACCGCGTCCTTTGGGGTGAGTCGTTTATTGACAAATATGACTGGAGAGGATGATCCAGAGGTATTTTTGACCACATTTGAAAGGACTGCTGAAAGAGAAAAGTGGCCTGAGGAGCAGTGGGCTGGACTGGTGGCTCCTCTGTTAACTGGTGAATCGCAGAAGGCTTACTATGACCTAGAGCCTGACCAAGCAAAAGACTATGTGATGCTAAAAGCTGAAATATTGGCAAGGCTGGGTGTCACCCAGGCTGTCCGGGCTCAGCGTGTGCATAACTGGACTTTCCAGCTTGGAAAACCCCCCAGGTCTCAAATGTATGATCTCATTCACCTGAGCAGAAAGTGGCTACAGCCAGAGACTTTGTCCGCACCAAAGATTGTGGAACGTGTTGTAATGGATCGGTTTTTGAGAGCTCTTCCTACTGCCATCCAAAAGTGGGTAAGCCATGGAGACCCAGAGACGGCCGATGGTCTTGTGGATCGTGTGGAGAAATACTTGGCTACAGAGAACCTGACGGCCTCTTCCAGAGACACTCGGACTTTCCACCCTAAGACCAGACCATCCCCAGGGGCGGATAAGAGGATTCCAAGGGGTGAGGGTGGAGAGAGTGAGAGGGTGGGAGCTCTACCCCAAGTTTGGCGAGAACAGCCTGGGAAATCAGCGGCTCAAGAGGCGGCAAGAAGGATCGTTTGCTACCGCTGCCGGCAAGCGGGACATATTGCAGCCAATTGCCCGGTTGTGGAGGAACCCATGCAGTGTGACTTTCTGACGGGCAGACGTCAGTCGCTGTGTGCGACAGTCGCATGCACTGCCATTCGAGGAACTGAGAAACATTTATGCAAAATGTGTGTTAATGGTAGAAATGTTGTGGTATTGCTGGATTCAGGTAGCCTTGTGACCCTGATAAAGGCTGAGTTAGTTAAAACAGAGGTCTCTGGGAATAGCAAGGTAGCTGTTATTTGTGTGCATGGGGACACCCGAGAGTATCCAGTGACTACAGTGTGTTTCGAGACCCCCAAAGGTACCCTCTCTCATCCAGTGGGCTTAGTATCTCAGTTACCGCATGACGCCATTGTGGGAAGGGATTTTCCGAAGTTCTGGGAACTGTGGGATGATCCTGAGCCCCCCACTGGTGCCCCTATGTACCAGGAATGTGATAGCCAGAACTCCCCTGAGAGTGGTGAGGACTCTCCGGAATTTCCCTTATCAGTATTGGCAGGGGAGACTCAAGAAACTGGAGAGGAGCCCACCTCCTCAGACGAAAACCTACCGTCTGTGGAGTTTTCTGATCTTGAGGTTCACAGGGAAAACTTTGCCACAGAACAGTTGAAAGACCCCGCCCTAATAAAGGCACGGGAAAACGTAGTGAAAATAGATGGCGAGTTAGTGAACCCAGATAATACCTGCACTTACCCATACTTCAGCGTAGAGAAGGACCTACTGTATCGGGTGGCAAAAAGGGCAGAAGAAACCGTTGAGCAGCTTGTGGTGCCCAAACCTTACAGGAAGTTGGTGTTGGAGTTGGCCCATGGGCACATTCTTGGAGGTCATCTGGGGACAGAGAAAACCCGAGAGAGGGTATTACAGAGATTCTATTGGCCGGGGGTGATGAAGGACATAGAAAATTATTGTTCCTCCTGCCCTGTGTGTCAGAGGTCGGCCCCGATGCCACATTTCCGTAGCCCGCTGGTCCCTCTACCCATCATTGAGGTCCCGTTTGAGAGGATCGCCATGGATTTGGTAGGTCCTATAATCAAGTCCGCTAGGGGGCACCAGTACATATTAGTTATAATGGACTATGCCACCCGTTATCCAGAAGCGATCCCTCTCCGAAATACCTCGGCCAAAACCATAGCCAAAGAGCTATCTCTTGTGTTTAGCCGGGTGGGTATTTGTAAAGAACTGCTTACGGACCAAGGTACACCCTTTATGTCCCGGGTTATGAAGGAGCTGTGTAAATTGTTCAAAGTGACGCAATTACGTACATCTGTGTATCACCCCCAAACCGATGGGCTGGTTGAAAGATTCAACAAAACCCTAAAACAAATGTTGAAGAAAGTGGTGGATAGAGATGGAAAGGATTGGGACTGTCTACTTCCTTATCTGATGTTTGCTATTAGGGAGGTGCCCCAATCCTCTACGGGATTCTCCCCCTTTGAGTTACTGTATGGGAGACACCCAAGAGGGCTGTTGGATATTGCCAAGGAAACTTGGGAAAGTGAGAGTTCTCCCCACAGGAGTGTGATTGAGCATGTCGCCCTGATGCAAGACCGAATTGCACAGGTAATACCCATCGTGAAGGAACATTTGGCCCAAGCGCAGTTAGCACAGCAGAGAGTGTACAACCGTGGAGCCAAGACCCGTACCTTTTCCCCGGGGGATAGGATACTGGTACTTGTCCCTACGGTTGAAAGTAAATTCCTTGCCAAATGGCAAGGCCCCTACGAGATAATGGAAAAAGTGAGCGAAGTGAATTACAAGGTCAGACAACCAGGAAGGCGAAAGCCCGAGCAGATCTATCACGTTAATCTGTTGAAAGCCTGGAGGGATAGAGAGTCCCTAGTCGCAGACACTTGGTCACCAGCTCAAACTGGTTGCGTGATTCCTGAGGTTGGAATAGCAGCCACCTTGTCACAACCCCAACAACAGGAGGTTAAGGAGTTTGTGCTTCGCAACAAGGAGGTATTCTCTGAGCTGCCGGGACAAACATCTGGGGTAGAGCATGACATCATTACCCCGCCCGGTGAAAGGGTGAAGTTAAAACCCTATCGGATCCCAGAGGCCCGACGGGAGGCAATACGGGACGAAGTACAGAAAATGCTGAACTTAGGGGTGATAGAGGAGTCCCAAAGTGATTGGTCTAGTCCCATTGTGTTGGTGCCTAAACCGGATGGGAGCTGGCGATTTTGTAACGATTTTCGTCAGTTGAACAAAGTTACAAAATTTGACACCTACCCCATGCCACGTATAGATGAGTTGATCGACCGGCTGGGAACAGCCCGATACATGACGACTCTTGACCTCACAAAAGGGTATTGGCAAATCCCCCTGGCCAAATTGGCCAAAGAGAAAACCGCATTTGTAACCCCAGACGGGGCGTTCCAATATAAAAGAATGCCGTTCGGGTTACAGAATGCGCCGGCCACATTCCAGCGGAAAATGGACCAGATGCTGAGGCCCCATCGGAAGTATGCTGCGGCTTACCTGGATGACGTAATTGTCCATAGCACAGATTGGGCCTCACATCTGCCAAAAGTGCAAGCAGTCCTGGACTCTGTTCGGGAAGCGGGGTTTACGGCTAACCCCAAGAAGTGTACCATTGGGCAGGAGGAGGCCAAATATCTTGGGTACACCATTGGGAGGGGAGTAATAAAACCCCAACTCAACAAAGTCGAGGCCATCCAGAGTTGGCCACGTCCCAACAGCAAGAAGCAGGTACGAGCCTTTCTGGGAATCGCTGGGTATTATCGGCGATTCATTCCCCACTTTGCTTCTAAGGCTGTGCCCCTAACCAACCTAACGAAGGGGAAAGGGTCGGTCATGATTAAATGGACCCCCGAGGCTGAGGCAGCATTCCAATTCTTGAAACAAGCCTTATGTAGCCAGCCAGTGTTGTACTCACCCGACTTCTCTAAAGACTTTGTCGTACAAAGTGATGCGTCAGATGTGGGGTTAGGAGCAGTATTGTCCCAGGTCTGGAACGGGGAAGAGCACCCAGTCATTTACCTCAGCAGGAAGTTGAAGTCCCATGAGGTAAATTACGCCACCGTTGAAAAGGAGTGTTTAGCGGTGAAGTGGGCTCTAGATTCCCTTCGGTACTACCTGCTAGGTAGGCACTTTGACATGGTTACGGATCACGCTCCGTTAAAGTGGATGGCTCAAAACAAGGAAACAAATAGAAGAGTGAATAGGTGGTTCCTGGCCCTCCAGGAATTCAACTTCACAGTAAAGCATCGCCCTGGCGTTCAAATGGGGAATGTGGATGCTTTGTCTCGAGTACATGAATGCCTGATTGCTGGTGTTCCAACCCCGAGGTTAAAACAAGAGGGGGGGGGGTATGTGACAGCAGGAAGGTAAAGTCACCTGGTTGCATCCAGGGGGGTAGATATATTTCGCCCAGATTCAGGCTTTACGCCGACTTATACAACTAGGTGGTGTCATGGATATGCATTAATGTCTGTCTGCCATCTTACCTTCCTCCTCATGTGTTCATCTAGAGACCAGACCTCCTTCACCTGGCTTCCTTTATAATCTCCTCCCAGCCTGACTCCACCCCAGGCCCTATCACTGAACACTATATTAACCTGTGCACTGCAAGCCTGCTTTGCTGATCAACGTGTTTGTTAGGCATTGTGTGTTTGGGTTCCTGCCTGCCGTGTGCTACGTCTGTCTCTCTGTTACGTTATTGGCTTGTCCCCGACCATCCCTGTCTGCTCGTGACCCTTGACCTTCGGCTCGTTCTTCGTTATCCTTGTCTGCTTGTGGCCCCTGACCTTCGGCTTGTTATTCGGTTCTCTCTATCGTGTGCTGCTGCTTCCCCTTATCCTACGGGGCGTGAGCTAGGAAACTCCAGGGGCCGCGACCTGGTCCCAGCCTGCAGCGTAACATCCTCACCACTAGAGGCCCTGGAGAAGACCAGCTGGGTCTTAGACTCCGCGCCCTGGGGAATCTTGGCTCTCGCTTCCGTTGGGATCCCGGTTGTGCTCCTCTGGTCCCGCTTTCCACAACCACCCAGTTTCCTATCCACAGAAGCCAGCCATAGGGTTCACTACCTCGCGGTGCACTCCTGTCCCCCTACGGTGTGCATCTGTCACCTGGCCACAGGTGACCCTGACAGTTTGATCAGCCATGAACCCGGCTGACATCCCGCTTCCCGCGGATGATCCATTGCAGGGCATAGTTCGCAGACTTGAGACCCAGGAATCAAATCAGACCCAGGTGATGCGATTCCTCCAGGATCTGGCTTCTCGATTCGAGCAGCTTCAGGTCTCCTTGGGAACCCCGAATCCGCAACCCCAAGTACAACCAGCGGCTGTACCTATCGCACCAGTCGCAGCCTCACACTCACTAAGATTGCCAGCTCCGTTCCGTTTCTCTGGGGACTCCAAGGCCTGCAGGGGGTTTCTCAGCCAATGCACTATTCATTTTGAGCTTCAGCCTCAAAGCTTCCTATCTGACCGGGCTAAGGTAGCCTATATCATTTCCCTCCTCTCCGGTGAAGCTTTGGCCTGGGCTGCCCCCCTGTGGGAGAGGAACGATCCGGTGGTTTCCAGTCTGTCCGAATTCTTGAAGCTCTTTCGTAATATCTTCGAAGAGCCGGCTCGGGCTTCTTCAGCGGCTAGTGCTGTCTTACGTCTTCGCCAAGAATCTAGTTCAGTGGGGCAATATGCTCTTCAGTTCCGTATCCACACAGCTGAATTGAGCTGGAATAATGAGGCCCTGGTCGCTACCTTTTTACATGGCCTCTCTGACCGAGTGAAAGACGAATTAGCGGGAAGAGCCATTCCCGTCGGTCTGGACGATGTAATTTCATTATGCAACCAGATCGACATTCGTTTTCAAGAGAGGTCCTTAGAAAAAAGACGCCAGCACTCTCTGGGTCCTAGCCAGTCTGAGCTCCCCTCCCTTCATTCCGTGGAGCATCCTCTACCTGCTGAAGAACCTATGCAGCTGGGCCGGACCAGACTAACCCCCGAAGAACGTGCTAGGCGCAGAACTCTGGGCTTGTGCCTCTATTGTGGGGGCAAGGGTCATTTTCGTGACTCCTGCTCGCTTCGTCCGGGAAACGCTCGGGTCTAATACATTTGGAAGGTGGAGTATTGGACCCAGAAACATCACCTTCTCGCCTGCTCTTGCCGGTGTCCCTTCATGTAGGCACTTCTCCTCAGTCAACCCTTGCATACCTGGATTCCGGGGCTGCCGGCAATTTCATGGATTGGAGAACTGCTTCTTCTATGAAGCTTACCCTTTCACCTCTCACTACCCCATTGGTAGTCTCGGCAATTGATGGCACTGTTCTCCCAGGGGGCCCTATTCGCTTCCAGACGCTACCCATTAGGATGTCGGTAGGGATTCTCCACCAGGAGTGGATATCCTTTCTTATTCTACCCAAGGCCTCTACCCCAGTTGTATTGGGCCTCCCTTGGCTACAGCTCCACTCTCCACATGTGGACTGGGTCTCTGGGCAGATCCTGGCCTGGGGTTCCTCATGTTTCTCGTCGTGTCTTCTCAAGGTGACCCCCAAGGAGAGTCTTCCGGTTGCTGCCACTTCTGTTTCTTCTGATCTTCCCGCCGCATACAGCGATTACCGGGATGTGTTCTGTAAAAAATCAGCTGAGGTGCTTCCTCCCCACAGGTCTTTTGACTGTGCTATTGATCTTGTCCCCGGAGCAACTCTACCCAGGGGTCGTACCTACCCTCTGTCCATCCCAGAGACCCAGGCCATGTCGGAGTATGTAGCAGAGAATCTGGAGAGAGGGTTCATCCGGAAATCCTCATCGCCTGCAGGGGCAGGGTTCTTTTTTGTTGCCAAAAAGGATGGTACCTTAAGACCCTGCATCGATTATCGGGGTTTAAATGCGGTTACTATTAAAAATCGATACCCCTTACCCTTAATATCTGAGCTATTCGATAGGTTGAAGGGTGCCTCCATTTTCACCAAGTTGGATCTCAGAGGCGCGTACAATCTCATTCGAATACGGGAGGGTGACGAATGGAAGACTGCATTTAACACTAGAGACGGGCATTACGAATATCTGGTGATGCCTTTTGGTCTGTGTAATGCTCCAGCCGTGTTTCAAAACTTTGTCAATGAAATCTTCAGAGATCTGCTGTACCAGTTTGTTGTCATCTATCTGGATGACATTCTGATCTTTTCTGAAAATCTGCTCGTCCACAGAAACCATGTCCGCACTGTACTTCAACGTCTTAGAGAGAACAATCTCTATGCCAAGCTGGAGAAATGTTCCTTTGAATGTTCTGAGGTCCTGTTTTTGGGGTGCTTTGTCTCATGTTCGGGGCTTCGTATGGACCCTGGGAAGGTCTTGGCTATCACCAACTGGCCTCTTCCTGCTAGCCTCAAGGCCACACAGCGCTTTCTTGGCTTCACTAATTATTATAGGCAGTTCATAAGGAATTACTCTTCCATTGCCGCGCCTATTATCGCTTTGACCAAGAAGGGTGTGAATGCCAGAGACTGGCCTCCCGAAGCTGTCTCTGCATTTCACAACCTGAAACAGGCCTTTGTTTCTGGCCCCCTCTTGAGGAGACCAAATCCTGGGAATGCATTTTTTATTGAAGTGGACGCTTCCTCAATGGGGGTGGGAGCTGTGCTTCTTCAAATCTTTGAGAAGAGACGCCAACCATGTGCGTTCTTCTCCAAAAAAATTTCTCAGGCAGAGAGGAATTATGCCATCGGTGATCGGGAACTTCTCGCAATTAAATTGGCGTTAGAGGAGTGGCGTCATCTCTTGGAGGGTTCCCCTCACTCCATAACGATCTTTACCGATCACAAGAATTTACAGTATCTACAGAATGCTAAACGTCTGAATCCTAGACAGGCCAGGTGGAGTCTCTTCTTTGCCCGTTTTAATTTCACGATTACCTACAAACCTGGTTCCTGCAACGGTCGGGCTGATGCGCTCTCTAGGTCATTTGACACTTTGGACGAGGAGTCCGCCCCTGAACCTGAGCCGATCATTCCCACCTCATGCATTGTTGCCCACTCTACCACCCTGAAGTCTAAAATTCCGCCTGGTAAGACCTTTGTCCCCACTGGGCTAAGAGCTAAGATCCTTCGTTGGGGACATGATTCCAAGGTGGCAGGGCATTCTGGATTCCTCCGATCCTTCCTACTCATCAGTCGTCACTACTGGTGGCCTAATCTCCGCTCAGACGTCAAAGACTACGTTAAAGCTTGTCATGTCTGTGCTCAGTCCAAATCCTCCACACAAGCTCCTGCTGGTCTCCTCATGCCCTTGCCTATTCCTAAGGAACCCTGGGCCCATATTGCCATGGATTTTATCACCGATCTCCCACTGTCTGAGAATAATACAGTCATTTGGGTGGTAATCGATCGATTCTCCAAGATGGCTCATTTTGTTCCTCTTCCTGGTCTTCCTTCTGCCCCTGCCTTGGTTCCCATTTTCATTCGAGAAATTCTCCGCCTACATGGGGTCCCTTCTCATATTGTTTCCGACAGGGGAGTCCAATTCACGTCTCGTTTTTGGAGAGCCTTTTGCAAATCCCTCAATATTGTCTTGGATTTTTCTTCTTCTTACCATCCCCAATCCAATGGACAGACTGAGAGGGTTAATCAGGAGTTAGAGGTCTTTCTTCGCACCTTTGTGTCTTCTCACCATGACGATTGGTCCTCTCTACTCCCGTGGGCAGAATTCTCCCATAACAATCATGTGAATACCAGTTCGCAGAAGACACCCTTTTTCACAGTTTATGGAAAACACCCTCAACTTCCTCTTCCTATGATCTGTTCTCCAGACATTCCAGCTTTGGCTTCGCTTCAGGAGTCTCTCAATTCCGTTTGGGGTCACGTTCATGATTCCCTCCGGGCAGCTGCTGAAAAATTCAAAGGCTTTGCCGACCGCCGCAGGCGTAAACCGCCTTCTCTTCAGCCAGGGGACAAAGTCTGGCTCTCTACCAGGAACATCAAGCTCCGAGTTCCTTCTCTGAAGTTTGCTCCACGATTCATCGGTCCATACACGGTAACTGCTAAACTGAATCCGGTTTGTTTCAAACTCCAGATTCCTAAGAGCCTTAAAATCACTAACTCCTTTCATGTTGCTCTTCTAAAGCCTTTAGTCCTCAATAAATTCTCTCGTCCTCTTCCTACCGTGGCGCCTGTCTCTGAGGATAATCAGGAGTACGAGATCAGTCAAATTCTGGACTCCCGACTCTGTAAAGGCGTTCTTCAGTACCTCGTTCATTGGAAAGGGTTTGGTCCTGAGGAGAGGTCTTGGATCACTGCATCTGAGGTCTTTGCACCTCGTCTGTTAAAGGAGTTTCATCTGAAGTTTCCCTCTAAACCTGGGCCCAGGCGGGGAAGGGGGAGGCCTCGTAAGAGGGAGGGTACTGTCATGGATATGCATTAATGTCTGTCTGCCATCTTACCTTCCTCCTCATGTGTTCATCTAGAGACCAGACCTCCTTCACCTGGCTTCCTTTATAATCTCCTCCCAGCCTGACTCCACCCCAGGCCCTATCACTGAACACTATATTAACCTGTGCACTGCAAGCCTGCTTTGCTGATCAACGTGTTTGTTAGGCATTGTGTGTTTGGGTTCCTGCCTGCCGTGTGCTACGTCTGTCTCTCTGTTACGTTATTGGCTTGTCCCCGACCATCCCTGTCTGCTCGTGACCCTTGACCTTCGGCTCGTTCTTCGTTATCCTTGTCTGCTTGTGGCCCCTGACCTTCGGCTTGTTATTCGGTTCTCTCTATCGTGTGCTGCTGCTTCCCCTTATCCTACGGGGCGTGAGCTAGGAAACTCCAGGGGCCGCGACCTGGTCCCAGCCTGCAGCGTAACATCCTCACCACTAGAGGCCCTGGAGAAGACCAGCTGGGTCTTAGACTCCGCGCCCTGGGGAATCTTGGCTCTCGCTTCCGTTGGGATCCCGGTTGTGCTCCTCTGGTCCCGCTTTCCACAACCACCCAGTTTCCTATCCACAGAAGCCAGCCATAGGGTTCACTACCTCGCGGTGCACTCCTGTCCCCCTACGGTGTGCATCTGTCACCTGGCCACAGGTGACCCTGACAGGTGGAGAGTTGTATAAGCCCAGCTGAGGCTAGTGGGCTCATGGATGACTCATACCTCTAGGGAGAGTGTGGGGCGTCGTGCAGACAGGGAGTTGATGAGACCAGCTGAAGCTTGTCAGCTCGTTTAAGGCCTCTATAAAAACTCCCAGATTCATTAGGTGTTTGCTCATGCCTGGACCCAGACCTGTGTGGACTGTCTAGGGAGAGTGAACCCCTGTGCGGTGAGACAAAGCCTGTGTGGCTATTTGCTTGGACATTTAAAACCAGGGACTTAGGGACTAGGACAGCACTAGGCTGATCCCAGTTGTTAGTTAGGAAACCTGTATGTTTAGTCAGAGGTCAAGTTGACCAGGATTTATTTTGTTTATGTTTCTTTTGGCTTTGCTGTGTTTTGTCACTGTAAATAGAAAATAAACCGCACCTTTTTTGATTTTGAAAACCACAACCTCCGTTTGCTGGACCTGTTTTTGTGTGGGGAGCCCATCCCGGGGGTCACACACACCCGCTGCCGAGCTAACCCCCTCACAATATATATATATATATATATATATATACATACACACTGTATTCAGTTTAGCTAGATCCGTTCCTGTTATTCTCTTCATAATATACTGACAGGCAGGAAGGTGATTGTGGTAGCTGCAGTATTTTCAGTTAGTGTACTGTGTCCTTTGCACAGTGTGCACCTAAAGCTACCTGAATACAATTGCTGGTGTTCTCATATTAATACCACAGGCAGGGAGCTGCAAGTATTTTCAGTTAGTGTACTGTGTCCTTTGCACAGTGTGCGCCTAAAGCTACCTGAATACAATTGCTGGTGTTCTCATATTAATACCACAGGCAGGGAGCTGCAAGTATTTTCAGTTAGTGTACTGTGTCCTTTGCAGAGTGTGCACCTAAAGCTACCTAAATACAATTGCTGGTGTTCTCATATTAATACCATAGGCAGGGAGCTGCAAGTATTTTCAGTTAGTGTACTGTGTCCTTTGCACAGTGTGCATCTAAAGCTATCTGAATACAATTGCTGGGGTTCTCATGCTCATACCACAGGCAGGGAGCTGCAGTATTTTCAGTTAGTGTACTGTGTCCGTTGCACAGTGTGCACCTAAAGCTACCTGAATACAATTGCTGGTGTTCTCATACTAATACCACAGGCAGGGAGCTGAAAGTATTTTCAGTTAGTGTCCTGTGTCCTTTGCACAGTGTGCACTTAAGCTACCTGAATAAAATTGCTGGTGTCCTCATATTAATACCATAGGCAGGAAGCTGCAGTATTTTCAGTTAGTGTACTGTGTCCTCTGCACAGTGTGCAACTAAAGATAACTGAAGACAATTGCTGGTGTTCTCTTACTAATAATACTACAGGCAGGCAGTTGATTCTGCTAGCTGTAGTATAATCAGTATATATATATATATATACATCCCAGCTTTGTGCAGCAACATCTCACTGCAGGCCATTAGTATGTCTGGAAGGACGACAAGGAGAGGCAGACAGTCAAGAGCCAATAAAAGAGGGCAAGCAGGCTCTGTGTCTAGAGGCAACAGTGCTGGTCGTGGACACAGTGCATCCTCATCAGCACGTGGCCGTGGGACAAGCCTGTCCTTTTTTTTGGCAGCTGGCCGTGTTGAGACGCAACATGCCAAAGACTTGGTAGAGTGGATAACCAAGCCATCCTCATCCTCCTCATCCTCCTCATCCTCTCTCACCCAGGCTCAGGGTACTTTGTTTGGCAAAGCAGCTGCCAAAGCGGCCTCTTCCCTCAGCTCAATGGCATCAGTCACTCCCTCCCTTGCCCCACCATGTCCCCCTGAGGAGTCACCCGAACTGTTTGACCACAGTGTTGGGTACATGCTGCAGGAGGATGCGCAGCATTTTGAAGGCTCCGATGATGGTACCCAGCTAGAGGAAGGCAGTAACATGAGCCCAGAGAGAGGGGGTGCCCAAGAAGGACAGCAATCTGGCAGTCATGTTCCCCCAGCTGCAGCATACTGCCAGGTCTGCTATAGTGATGAGGAGGGAGGGGATGATGAGGTCACAGACTCTACGTGGGTGCCTGATAGGAGAGAGGAGGAGGAGGAGGCACATCTCCAACGAGGCAGGATGTCCTCCAGGGGCCAGCTTAAGGGCAGCACACCGACAGCATCACACCACAGAGCTCCGCATGTGCAGGGCACTGCTGTCTCTGCACGTTATTCCAAAAGTTCTTTGGTGTGGGCCTTTTTTTAAACTAGTGCATCAGATGGCAACGCTGCTATTTGCAACATATGTCTCAGGCATATCTTGCGTGGCCAAATCATCACCTGCTTGGGCACCACATGCTTGATCAGACATATGTCGACCTGCCATGCAGTTCATTGGCAAGCATACCTAAAAGACCCACACCAAAGAACAAAGCGGACCTCTCTTTGCTCCTCATCAGCTGGGATCTCCAACCCCACTATACCTTTAGTACTCTCTGAAACCTGCACTGAGAGGAATGAAGGTGTAGAATTAGGTGTGTCACAGCCAAGTACTTGCGGGCAATCTGCTATCGGCACACCAACGTCAGATTGTACCAGGCAAATTTCCTTGCCCAAGCTGCTGCACCGCCTAAAGAAGTTTGCTCCCAGCCATCCACATGCCCAGCGGTTGAATGCTAGCTTGGCTAAATTGCTAGCACTTCAACTGCTGCCTTTTCAGTTGGTAGACTCTGCCCCCTCCGGTGAGTTTGTGGAATGTGCGGTTCCTCAGTGGCAGGTTCCCAAGCGCCACTTTTTCTCACGGAAGGCGATTCCGGCTCTCTACCAGCATGTGGAAGGCAATGTCTTGGCCTCGCTGGACAGGGCGGTCAGCGGTAAGGTGCATATTACCGCTGACTCATGGTCCAGCAGGCATGGACAGGGACGTTACCTATCTTTCAAGGCGCATTGGGTGACTCTGCTGGCAGCTGGGAAGGAAGCAGGACAAGGTGCAGTAGTGTTGGAGGTCTGCAAAAGGCTAATACTGGTGATTCTGACACACCTCTCTCCTCCACCCCCTCCTCTTCTTCTTCCTCCATGGCCTCTTCCTGTGCTTTGTCCTCGGAACCAGCGGTGCTCCGTAGGCATTCAAGGGGCTACGCAAGTATGCAGGCAAAAAGATGCCATGCGGTGCTTTAGCTGGTGTGCTTGGGGGACAGGAGCCACACTGGGGCAGAGATTCTGTCAGCTCTGCAGAGGCAGGGTCATAGGTTGTTGACGCCATGCCAGCTTAAGCCAAGAATGGTGGTTTCCGACAATGGCTCCAACCTCCTCTCCGCCCTCCGACAGGGACAACTGACCCATGTGCCCTGTTTGGCTCACGTCCTTAACTTGGTGGTTCAGCGGTTCTTGGGCAGGTACCCGGGCTTACAGGAGATCCTGAAGCAGGCCAGGAAACTCTGTGGGCATTTCTGCCGGTCATATAATGCCAGTGCTCGGCTGGCTGACCTGCAAAAGGAATACAACCTGCCCAAGAAACGCCTAATCTGTGACATGCCCACCAGGTGGAACTCTACGTTGGCCATGCTGCAGTGGCTGCACATGAAGCAGAGGGCCACCAATGAGTATCTGTTGCAATATGGCACCAGGACAGGGTCAGGGGAGCTTGGATTTTTTCCCCACGCCAGTGGGCCATGATCAGGGATGCATGCACTGTCCTGGCACCATTTGAGGAGGCCACGAGGATGGTGAGCAGTGACAGTGCATGCATCAGTGACACTGTCCCTCTTGTCCACCTGTTGGAGCACACGTTGCATGGAATAATGGACAGGGCACTTGATGCAGAACAGAGGGCCCCCTTTATCCAAACAGTGTTCCTGCTGGCCCGCCTATCACACAGGAAGAGGACAAGGAGGAGGAGGAGGAGGATTGTGTCACCATAGAGGTAGAGCCTAGCACTCAGCATCAGCAGCAGTCTTCAAGGGATCAATTACAGTCCCAAGACACCCATGGACTTGTACGTGGCTGGGAGGAGGTGGCTGCGGATCATGTCGTCCTGAGTGACCCAGAGGACTCTGGACCGAATGCCTCAGCAAACCTACGCTACATGGCCTCCCTGTTCCTGCAAAGCCTGCGGAAGGATCCTCGTATTCGTGCTATCAAGGAGAGGGATCATTACTGGCAGGCAACCCTTCTTGATCCACAGTACAAGGGTAAGGTTGCGGACCTTATCTTGCCATCACAGAGGGAGCAGAGGATGAAGCATCTTCGGGAGGCCTTGCAGAAAGGTCTGTGCAATGCGTTCCCAGAGACTGGGAGGTTACAAATTCCTGGTCCTGGGCAACGTGTTACTGAGGCTTTGGTCAGTCAAAGAAGGTGCGGTGGAGAAGGTGGCCGTCTGACCGATGCGTTCAGACACTTTTTTGTCCGCAGCCCCAAGGTATTATCGGTTCCAGCAACCATCGCCAGAGTCTGGCTTACATGGTGCAGGAATACCTAGGGGCAAGATCAGACCTGCACACCTTTCCCACTGAAAATCCTCTGGCTTACTGGGTCTTGAGGATGGATCATTGGCCAGAGCTTGCACAGTATGCAATTGAGCTACTGGCCTGTCCTGCATCCAGCGTTCTTTCGGAAATGCACATTCAGTGCTGCTGGAGGCTTTGTAACCGATCACAGGGTGTTCCTGTCCACCGACTCGGTCGATCGACTGACCTTCATAAAAATGAATCCGTCTTGGATCACCAGCTGCCAAGCACCTGATGCTGATATAACCAAATATTTTTTTTTGAATGGGAGATCCCTTCAAGACTGCCTATGCTGATGCTGAGTGACTATCCTGTTATGCTGAGTGACTATCCTTTTCCTCCTCAATGTTCATGCTGATAGCTTGTAAGAACATTTTTGGTTCTGGGCACCGGCACCAGTGCCTAAGGCCCAATTTTTCAGCCCCTGTTTAACAGGGGCATGTATTTACAAATTTTAATGCAATACTTTGCAGCAGGGCTCATTCCTGTGCTCCAACTAGAGTATCTGTGAGGGGTTGCAGTGTTGTGGCACCAGCACCAGTGCCTAAGGCCCAATTTTTCTGCCCCTGTTTAACAGGGGCGTGTAATTACAATTTTTGATGCAATACTTTGCAGCAGGGCTCATTGCTGTGCTCCAACTACAGTACAGTATCTGTAAGGGGTTGTAGTGTTGTGGCACCAGTGCCTAAGGCACAATTTTTATGCCACTATTCAACAGGGGCATGTAATTACAATTCTTGATCTAATAATTCACAGCAGGGCCCATCCTGTGCCCACCAAGAGTAATTGTGATGGCTTACAGTGTTGTGGCAACACCACCACCACCAAAGGCCCAATTTTCTGCCCCTGTTCAACAGGGGCATGTTATTACAATTCTTGATCTAATATTTCACAGCTGGGCCCATTCCTGCACCCACCAAGAGTAACTGTGAGGACTTACTGTGTTGTGGCACCAGCACCACCACCAAAGGCCCAATTTTTCCTACCACTGTGCAACAATGGCATGTAATTACAATTCTTGATATAATAGTTCACACCAACACCTAAGGGCCAAATTTCTGCAGAGTATATACGGCAGGCCCCTACTTTCAAACATCCAACTTACAAACGACTCCTACTTGCAAATGGAAGGAGACAACAGGAAGTGAGAGGAAATCTACCCCTAGGAAGGGAAATTCTCTCCTGTTAAGCCCTGTACACACGATCGGATTTCCGATGGAATTAAAGCCGATGGATTTTTCCATCGGACATTCCGATGAAGCTGACTTCCATCAGTCTTGCCTACACACCATCAGACAAAGTTCTGACAGTCCCAAACGCTGTGATGTACAACACGTACGATGGCACTATAAATGGGAAGTTCAAATCCAATGGCGCCACCCTTTGGGCTGCTTTTGCTGATTTTGTGTTACCTGTACACACGATCGGATTTCCGATGGAATCAAATCCGATGGATTTTTCCATCGGAAATTCCGATGAAGCTGACTTCCATCAGTCTTGCCTACACACCATCAGACAAAATTCTGACAGTCCCAAACGCTGTGATGTACAACACGTACGATGGCACTATAAATGGGAAGTTCAAATCCAATGGCGTCACCCTTTGGGCTGCTTTTGCTGATTTTGTGTTACCGCGTGTTAGTAAAAGTTTGGTGAGAGCCGATTCGCGCTTTTCAGTCTCTGTGCTTTTCAGTCTGTTACAGCATGATGAATGTGCTATCCCCATTACGAATGCTAGTTTTACCAGAATGAGCGCTCCCGTCTCCTAATTCAGTCTGAGCATGCGTGGTTTTTTTCTCCGATGGAGTTCCACACAGACGATCGGAATTTCCTATAGTTTTTTTTTCCCATCGGAAAAATTTAAAACATGTTCTATTTTTTTTCACCGATGGAAATAAGTCCGATGGGGCCCACACACGATCGGTTTGTCCGATGAAAACAGTCCATCAGACTGACGCGGACTGATCCCTGACGCGGCGATGTCAGACGTTGCCGCGTCAGGGATGGAGCACAAAATGGCGTCTTTTCGCCGCAATCCTCTGCCATTCCCCCAGAGTAGGGGGCTGAGACAGCATGTTGTTTTTCTGTGCTGCGGTCCATCTTGCCAGTTTATCATTAAGGACACTTTCTCTGTGTATATCCAGGAACCCCCTTTGCATTTGGGTATGTAATCTTTCTCAAAACTCCATATATATGGTTTGGTGGATACTTTCTGCCCAACGTTTCTTATTTTATCAATTTATTCATGGTTTTTCCAATTCATTTATAGGGCTTTTTGTTACCTACTTGAGAGCTATCAAGGGGTCCATTCTCCCTTAATTCATCCTGGGTTCTTTGTTTTGCCCCTGAGGTGGACTGAATTAATTAGAGTATCCATACTCACCATTCTTTTCCACTGTCTCAATATAATTGATTCCATTTAAAGGTACTGTACAGATCCCCTTTATTTATTTTCTTTTGATCATGTGTATTTTGGTCTTTCTATTCACTTTGGGATTATGTATGTAGTTATGGATTTATTTATTTATTTTTTGTTCTCCATCTGCAGGCTTTGACTGGGAGTCCTTGTTTGTCCCCATTGGGGTTTTGGGGTGGTTGTCTGTGCCTGTCTTGTGGCTAGCCACCTCTCTGTGTTTTTTAAAATTGCACCAGATTGAAATTGTCTTCATAATTTTTTACTACTGAGATTGGTAAGATGTTTGACCACATCATTCATCTCCTAAAATGCAGTGCAATTCAACAATTAATTGTATGTCCTTATTTGATTTAATTATGATTTGGTATAGACTCTTTTATTTATTTAATTGTGTTGCATCTAAAGTGCGATTTTGATGCCTATAATCCCAGTATTGTATAGAATGTATTTTTTATGCATTTATCTGTATGTTTCATATTCCTCTCTTTATTTTTAGTACATGAATACACCGTAACAATCATCTCCTGAAGAAGCTCCAAATAGGAGCGAAACATGTCGAGTGTAAACGGTTGTGTATTTGTAGTTTTCTTAAAATAATGTATGTGTTGAATAGGTATTAATTTTTCCTTCTTTTTGTAATAAATTACATTTTCTATTTTTGTATAATTTCTTGTATTGATCATTTATTTGGTCACCATCTACTTTTGACACCTAAAAAATCCAGAGGTATGTGACCTCCAGCCCCGTTCTTTTTTTCACTAGTATATGGGATGTGGTATCGATTTCTGTGGATGCTCACTCCTATTTCCACTAACAGTCCATCGGACTGTTTTCATCTGTAAAACTGATCGTGTGTACAGGGCTTAAGAGTTAATATGGGAAAAAGGTGTCTCCTCTCCACTGATGCTTTATCACCAATCCTTGTTTCAATAAAAAACCCAAATTTTCAAAAAACATTTGTCATTGGGACGGAAAGTAAGGTGAAATGTTCTGAACAGGTAACAAACAGATTCTACTTAAGAACAAACCTACAGTCCCTCTCTTGTTTGCACTGCCTGTATACTGCTGTTCAGAGTATATAGGGCCTTTTTTTAATTTGGGTGCAGGGATCCCCTTAATATCCATACAAGGCCCAAAGGGGCTGGTAATGGGCTGGGGGTGGGTGGGGTGTACCCGGGTAGGGGTACCCATGCCATTTTTCTCAATGATTTTCATCCATATTGCCGGGACCAGACATTACATTAAAGCCGCAAGCAGTTTTTAATTACTTTTTTTCCTTTAGAAATGTCATTTTGTGCAGGGACAGTTCAAAACACGGGAAACACGTGGCACTTCACAGGCATATTATAGACACCCCCCAGGTACGATATTTAAAGGAATATTTTTTTTCACTTTAAGCATCATTAAAATCACTGCTCCCGAAAAACGTCAGTTTTTAAAACTTTTTTTTGCATTGATGCATGTCCCCTGGGGAAGGACCCGGGTCCCCAAACCCTTTTTAGGACAATAACTAACATATTAGCCTTCATAGTTAGCACTTTTGATTTAGAACGTTCGAGTCCCATAGAATTTAATAGGGTTCTAAAGTTTGCGCAAACTTTCGGTCCGTTCGCAGGTTCTGGTGCGAACCCAACCGGGGGGTGTTCGGCTCATCCCTAGTAATCAAGGAGAGGGATCATTACTGTCTGGCAACCCTCCTTGATCCACGTTACAAGGGTAAGGTTGCAGACCTTATCTTGCCGTTGCAGAGGGAGCAGAGGATGAAACATCTTCGGGAAGCCTTGCAGAAAGGTCTGTGCAACGCATTCCTAGAGACTGGGAGGTTACATAAGCCTAGTCCTGGACAACGTGTTGCTGAGGCTTCAGGCAGTCAAAGAAGGAGCGGAGGAGAAGGTGGCCGTCTGACCGATGCGTTCAGACAATTTTTCAGTCCGCAGCCCCAAGGTATGATCGGTTCCAGCAAACATCACCAGCATCTGTTTTATATGGTGCAGGAATACCTAGGGGCAAGATCAGACTTGGACACCTTTCCCACCGAAAATCCTCTGGGTTACTGGGTCTTGAGGGTGGATCACTGGCCAGAGCTTGCACAGTATGCAATTGAGCTACTGGCCTGTCCTGCATCCAGCGTTCTTTCGGAACGCACAT
This sequence comes from Rana muscosa, assembly GCA_029206835.1. Taxonomy (NCBI): domain Eukaryota; kingdom Metazoa; phylum Chordata; class Amphibia; order Anura; family Ranidae; genus Rana; species Rana muscosa. The sequence goes on along the minus strand of CM055117.1, from coordinate 638,609,541 downwards.
TCAGTGCTGCTGGAGGCTTTGTAACCGATCACAGGGTGCACCTGTCCACCGAATCGGTCGATCAGCTGACCTTCATAAAAATGAATCAGTCTTGGATCACCAGCTGCCAAGCACCTGATGCTGATATAACCAAATATTTTTTTTTTTGAATGGGAGATCCCTTCAAGACTGCCTATGCTGATGCTGAGTGACTATCCTGTTATGCTGAGTGACTATCCTTTTCCTCCTCAATGTTCATGCTGATAGCTTGTAAGAACATTTTTGGTTCTGGGCACCGGCACCAGTGCCTAAGGCCCAATTTTTCAGCCCCTGTTTAACAGGGGCATGTAATTACAATTTTTGATGCAATACTTTGCAGCAGGGCTCATTCCTGCGCTCCAACTATAGTATCTGTGAGGGGTTGCAGTGTTGTGGCACCAGTGCCTAAGGCCCAATTTTTCTGCCCCTGTTTAACAGGGGCGTGTAATTACAATTTTTGATGCAATAATTTGCAGCAGGGCTCATTCCTGCGCTCCAACTAGAGTTTCTGTGAGTGGTTGCAGGTTTGTGGCACCAGCACCTGTGCCTAAGGCCCAATTTTTCTGCCCCTGTTCAACAGGGGCATGTAATTACAATTCTTGATCTAATATTTCACATCAGGGCCCGTTCCTGCGCCCACCAAGAGTAACTGTGAGGCCTTACAGTGTTGTGGCAACACCAACACCTAATGCCCAAATTTCTGCAGAGTATATAGGGCAGGCCCCTACTTTCAAACATCCAACTTACAAATGACTCCTACTTGCAAACGGAGGAAGACAAAGGGAAGTGAGAGGAAATCTACCCCTAGGAAGGGAAATTCTCTCCTGTAAGAGTTAATATGGGAAAAACGTGTCTCCTCTCCACTTATGCTTTATCACCAATCCTTGTTTCACTAAAAACCCCAAATTTTCAAAAAACAATTGTCATTGGGACAGAAAGTGAGGTGAAATCTTCTGAACAGGTAAACAGACAGCAAAACAAATGTTACAGGGGTGATAACCCTTCCCTATTTTCCCAAAAAGCTTAAAAATAGATTTTTTTGGCTGGAGCTACACTTTAAAAATGTACCAGTTCTAAATTACAAACAGATTTTTACTGAAGAACAAACCTACAGTCCCTGTCTTGTTTGCACCGCCTGTATACTGCTGTACAGAGTATATAGGGCCTGAGGGCCCCACACCTTTCCTTTTTTCAATTAGGGTGCGGGGTTCCCCTTAATATCCATACAAGACTCAAATGGGCTGGGGGGGTACCCATGCCAATTTTCTCAATGATTTTCATCCATATTGCCGGGACCACACATTACATTAAAGCCGCAAGCAGTTTTAAATGACTTTTTTTCCTTTAGAAATGTCATTTTGTCCAGAGACAGTTCTAAACACTAGAAACACTTCACAGGCATACTATAGACACCCCCCAGGTACGATATTTAAAGGAATATTTCACTTTTTTTTCACTTTAATCATCATTAAAATCACTGCTCCCGAAAAAACTTATGTTTTTAAAACTTTTTTTTGCATTGATATATGTCCCTTTGGGCAGGACCCAGGTCCCCAAACCCTTTTTAAGACAATAACTTGCATATTAGCCTTTAAAATTATCACTTTTGATTCCGAATGTTCGAGTCCCATAGACCTTAACGGGGTTCGATAGTTTGCGCAAACTTTCGGTCCGTTCGCAGGTTCTGGTGCAAACCGAACCGGGGGGTGTTCGGCTCATCCCTAGTCAACACCTAAATGTCATATTACTGAGTAAAATAAAATAATTTTTTTTTAGTAGAATTCTGAAGTCTGACAGTAGAATAAATTCAGTGCTGAAACTGTAAGTCACCTTTCTTGCAATGATGGCTTATACTTTAAAGGGTAAGGAAATGTGTAAAAGCATTTATTCCCTATAACCTGATTCCAAAAAAATGTTACCCTACCCTTTTTGCTACTTACACAGAGCTGTTCTAAACCCAACCTACGTCTCCACATCAAAGCTTCATACCTACCTAGCTCCGGTACCTTGTCCTGCTGTGTCCTGCCATGATGTAAATGTCTGGCTGATCCTCTTCTTTCTGGTGACTGTGGGGTTGATTTACTAAAACTGGAGTGTGAAAAATTTGGTGCAGCTCTGCATAGAAACCAATCAGCTTCCAGGACTTGTCAAAGCTTAATTGAACAAGCTGAAGTTAGAAACTGATTGGCTGCCATGCACAGCTGCACCAGATTTTGCATTCTCCAATTTTATAAATCAACCCCTTTGTGTCTGCCGAATGATGGAGGAAAACCCATATAAGTTGGTGGGTTCCACTGCACAATACCAGACACCAAAAAGAAAAGGACTAGTCAGTGTAGGTAAATAGTACGGTGAAATACACATAGACCAGAATGTACCAGAATGAGGCAAGTATGACGTTTTTTGGGGGGAGGTAAGTTAGCTTGGGAGGTGGCAAAAAGGGCATGGAAACTTTTAAACAAGATTTTCACAAGTCTCCTTACCCTTTAGAAGACTGTTAAAGGACCCCCGAAGCTTTAAGAAAATATTTACAAAACAGCAAGTCAAATAAAAGAGCATTAATAATACTTACTGGTATCACAGCCCCTGATTTCAAACTTCACCATCTTGCAGAGTTAAGCCTCGTACACACGGCCGAGAATCTCGTCGTAAAAAACATGTTGTTTTTTTCGGCGAGATCCTTGGACAAGAAACTTGTCCGGGCCGAGTGTACACACGCTCATTTCAAAGAACCCGCGGTTCATTGAATGGAGCGAACGCGGTGACGTAATCGAATACGACGAGAATGCGCTCGTCACATTCGATGCCATCGCCGCCATCTTGGTACACCCTATCCTATGCCTAGGAAGCTACCGCGCATGCGTCAAAGTCATTTTGAGCATGCACGGGCTTCCCGGAGGACAGGTAAGTGTACACACACACAATTTTCTCGTCGAGAAACAGGCTGACGAGAATCTCGATGAGAAAATAGAGAGCAGGTTCTCTATTTTCTCGTCGAGATTCTAGTCGGTTTTCTTGACGAGAAACCATACACACGAACAAATTTCTCTGCAAGAAATCTCTGCCAGCAAGTTTCTTGCTGGTTCTTGCCGAGAAACTCGGTCGTGTGTACAAGGCTTGACAACCACTGAAAATGTTTTAGTATCTAAGATATGCATTACTACATCTTTGCAGGGACACAGTAGTGACAACTTTAACCCCCTTAGCGGTATTCCAGAGTCAGGCTCAGGGTGAGTTTTTTTATGCTAAAAGCGGTAACCCCGAGCCAGACTCGGGCTGCATCGCAGTATCCAGGGGAAGTAACTTACCTTGTTCCCTGGATCCTGCGATGTCCTCCCGCAGTGTGTGCGAGCCGTGCCTCGCTCGATCCACACTGCCGAGTGCCGAGCTCCGTTCCCTGCGACGTTGCGGCGCACAGGGACGGAGTTCGGCGCCAAATTCAAAAAGTGAAACACATAGTATAGATACAGTATACTGTAATCTTACTGATTACAGTACTGTATCAAATAATAACACATCCCCTTTGTCCCTAGAGGTCTACCCAGTGTCCTGCATGCACTTTTATATAATAAAAACTGTTCTTTATGCCTGGAAACTGGAGATTGTCCATAGCAACCAAAAAGTGTCCCTTTATGTCAAAAGTGGTTTTAGACCAGCTAGAAAACAGCGATAATAAATTAGAATCACTCGCAGAATTGAGCGATAGTGATTTGTGGGGAAATTCGTCATCAAACACTAAATCTAATGACAGCGACAATTCTGCAACTGAGCAAATTTCAGTGTTTTTGATTTGATTAAATTATTGAATAATTTTTATTATAATTACATTACTATTTGTTATAATTATTTATAGTTATTTATTATATTATAATTTATGATTTTGTGTTTTAAACTTTATCATACCCGGGATGTCTACTAGCCTCTTTTTTGGTCAGGTTTAAGTAAGTAATTACTAAGAATCGCAGGCCTACAATACATAACACCAAATTTCCATGCAAAATAATTGTACCGCTTTTGGTACGTAATTCCAGACAGAATCATACCGCCAGGGAGGTTAAAGGGAATATAAACTGACTTTTGTGAACAAAAATCGATCGGCGCAATAATGTGAATATATAAGTGATTCCAATTTCACCTCTAAAGCAATAACAATACAAAATACAGTGCTGTGCTACTAATCCTCAGAACAATATAATCAATAAATATTGTGTATATTCAAAATAAATGTGTATTATCCAAAAAATATATATACTGACTTTTGACTGTTTTTAAACCTTTATTAGGTGTTGTTTTTTTGTATTGTTTGTTTAATAGTTGTATAAACTTTTTATTCTGGGTTTTTTCATTACACAGGGTTTGCAGAACAAATTTGTGCTTACTAATATGATAGTTCACTTCTTATAAGTCTCTGTCTAAACTTAAAGGACAAGTTCCATAAATTTCCCCAGCGCTCTGCTCTAGCCCTCTCAATACATTTAGAAGACCCATCTTACCCATAACCCTGCAAGTCCTCACTTACCCCCTCTGATGTCTACAGCATCTTGCTTTTAGAGATGTACAGAACTATTCGCCGGCGAACAGTTCCCGGCGAACATAGCTTGTTCGCGTTCGCCGCGGCCGGCGAACATATGCGATGTTCGGTCCGCCCCCTATTCATTATCATTGAGCAAACTTTGACCCTGTACCTCACAGTCAGCAGACACATTCCAGCCAATCAGCAGCATACCCTCCCTCCCAGACCCTCCCACCTCCTGGACAGCATCCATTTTAGATTCATTCTCAAGCTGCAGTCTTAGCGAGAGGAGGGACAGTTTAGCTGCTGCTTATTTTATAGGGAAAGCTAGGCTAGGCAAGTGTATTCAGTGTTCACTCCACTCCTGAAAGACTCATCTGATCTCTGCTGTAAGCACAGCGCCCTGACAGCACCCCAAAAAGCCCTTTTTAGGGCTGGTAAAACACCAGTCTGCTTTTTTGTTTTTTCCTGGACAGCATCTATTTTAGATTCAGTCTGTACTTAAGCTGCAGTGTTAGCCAGAGGAGGGACAGTTTAGCTGCTGCTGATTTTATAGGGAAAGCTAGGCTAGGCCAGTGTATTCAGTGTTCACTCCACTCCTGAAAGACTCATCTGATCTCTGCTGTAAGCACAGCGTCCTGACAGCACCCCTAAAAGCCCTTTTTAGGGCTGGTAAAACACCAGTCTGCTTTTTTGTTTTTTCCTGGACAGCATCTATTTTAGATTCAGTCTGTACTTAAGCTGCAGTGTTAGCCAGAGGAGGGACAGTTTAGCTGCTGCTGATTTTATAGGGAAAGCTAGGCTAGGCCAGTGTATTCAGTGTTCACTCCACTCCTGAAAGACTCATCTGATCTCTGCTGTAAGCACAGCATCCTGACAGCACCCCAAAAAGCCATTTTTAGGGCTGGTAAAACACCAGTCTGCTTTTTTGTTTTTTCCTGGACAGCATCTATTTTAGATTCAGTCTGTACTTAAGCTGCAGTGTTAGCCAGAGGAGGGACAGTTTAGCTGCTGCTGATTTTATAGGGAAAGCTATAGGCAAGTGTATTCAGTGTTCACTCCACTCCTGAAAGACTCATCTGATCTCTGCTGTAAGCACAGCGTCCTGACAGCACCCCAAAAAGCCCTTTTTAGGGCTGGTAAAACACCAGTCTGCTTGTTTTTTTTCCCCGGCACAGTAGCTTACATAAAAAAAAAACACAACAGTTTTGACTGCAGTAGATGAGCAGTCAGTTGCCTGCCAGCGTGTGTGTCAGACCTACAGTGTCTACTGTGCCAACTTCTGCCAGTGCACAGTGCCACTCATATCTGGTGTCACAGTAGCTTGCACGCATAGTACAACTAAACTAATCTAAAAAAAATGACAGGCAGAGGCAGGCCACCCCGCAGGGGCTGTCGTGGTCGTGGTGCTGTGATTCCCTTTGGCCCTAGAATAATGCCCAGTGTTCAGGGGCCACGTACCCTGAACTCGAAAAGTTCTGAGGACATAGTTGACTGGCTAACACAGGACAGCCAATCTTCTACAGCTTCCGCTCGGAACCTTGACGCACCATCCTTCTCCAGCTCAGCTTTGGGCACCTCTCAAGTTCCCACTCGCCCGCCTGCCGCCACCACCAACACTAGCACCACAGTTGCTTCACTTGATCTGTCAGAGGAGTTATTTACACATGAGTTGGAAGAAATGAGTGATGCACAAACATTATTGCCAGAGGATGTAGATAAAAGGGATATGTCTCAGTCAGGCAGCATTACACACATGGATGTACGGTGTGATGATGATGATGTTGTACCCGCTGCTGCTTCCTTTGCTGAGTTGTCAGATACAAGTGAAGCGGTTGATGATGACGATGTGGATGTCACGTGGGTGCCCGCTCGAAGAGAAGAAGAACAGGGGGAAAGTTCAGATGGGGAGACAGAGAGGAGGAGGAGACGAGTTGGAAGGAGGGGTAGGTCGTCGCAAGGAGCTAGTGGCACAGTCAGACAGCATGTATCGGCACCCGGGGTCAGCCAGACAGCACGCCAATCAACGCATGCTGTTGCCACCACCAGAATGCCGCCATTGCAAAGCTCAGCAGTGTGGCATTTTTTTGTGTGTCTGCCTCTGATAACAGCGATGCCATTTGCAACCTGTGCCAAAAGAAACTGAGTCGTGGGAAATCCAACACCCACCTAGGTACAACTGCTTTGCGAAGGCACATGATCTCACATCACAAACGCCTATGGGATCAACACATGATGACGAGTACAAGCAGCACAAAAGCTCAAAGCCACCATCCTCCTCCTGGTCCAGCATCTTCAGCCACGTCAACCACTGCTGTCCTCCTTGCCCCCTCTCAACCATCTGACACTACGTCTCTCGCCTTGAGCAGTTCCTGCTCATCTGCCCACAGTCAGGTGTCTGTCAAGGACATGTTTGAGCGTAAGAAGCCAATGTCACAGAGTCACCCCCTTGCCCGGCGTCTGACAGCTGGCTTGTCGGAACTCTTAGCCCGCCAGCTTTTACCATACAAGCTGGTGGAGTCTGAGGCCTTCAAAAAATTTGTAGCTATTGGGACACCGCAGTGGAAGGTACCCGGCCGAAATTTCTTTTCACAAAAGGCAATCCCCAACCTGTACTCTATTGTGCAAAAGGAAGTCATGGCATGTCTGGCACACAGTGTTGGGGCAAGGGTCCATCTGACCACTGATACCTGGTCTGCAAAGCACGGTCAGGGCAGGTATATCACCTACACTGCTCATTGGGTAAACCTGCTGACGGCTGCCAAGCATGTAATGCGTGGCTCTGCAGAGGAGTTGGTGGTGACACCACCACGACTTGCAGGCAGGCCTGCTGTCACCTCCTCTACTCCTCCTACTCCATCCTCTTCGATAACCTCCTCGGCTGAGTCCTCTTCTGCTGCTGCGTCTTGCTCCACATCAACAGCACCCCCCAGCTCCCCAGGGGCTATTCCACATCCCGGATACGACAGTGTCACGCTGTCTTGGGGTTGACTTGCCTGAAAGCAGAGAGTCACACCGGACCAGCACTCCTGTCCGCCCTGAACGCACAGGTGGATCAGTGGCTGACTCCGCACCAACTGGAGATCGGCAAAGTGGTGTGTGACAATGGAAGCAATTTGTTGGCGGCATTGAATTTGGGCAAGTTGACACATGTGCCGTGCATGGCACATGTGTTAAATCTTATTGTACAACGCTTTGTGCATAAGTACCCAGACTTACAGGATGTCCTCAAGCAGGCCAGGAAGGTGTGTGGCCATTTCAGGCGTTCCTACACAGCCATGGCGCACTTTTCAGATATCCAGCGGCGAAACAACATGCCAGTGAGGCGCTTGATTTGCGACAGCCCGACACGTTGGAATTCAACACTCCTAATGTTCGACCGCCTGCTCCAACAAGAAAAAGCCGTCAACGAGTATTTGTATGACCGGGGTGCTAGGACAGCCTCTGCGCAGCTGGGAATTTTTTTGCCACGTTACTGGACGCTCATGCGCAATGCCTGTAGGCTCATGCGTCCTTTTGAGGAGGTGACAAACCTAGTCAGTCGCACTGAAGGGACCATCAGCGACATCATCCCATTTGTTTTCTTCCTGGAGCGTGCCCTGCGAAGAGTGCTGGATCAGGCCGTAGATGAGCGTGAAGAGGAAGAGTTGTGGTCACCATCACCACCACCAGAAACAGCCTTATCAGCATCGCTTGCTGTACCTGCGGCAACGCTGGAAGAGGAGTCTGAGGAAGAGGAGTCAGAGGAGGAATGTGGCTTTGAGGAGGAGGAGGAAGACCAACCACAGCAGGCATCCCAGGGTGCTCGTTGTCACCTATCTGGTACCCGTGGTGTTGTACGTGGCTGGGGGGAAGAACAGACCTTCAGTGAGATCAGTGAGGACGAGGAACAGGACATGAGTAGCTCGGCATCCAACCTTGTGCAAATGGGGTCTTTCATGCTGTCGTGCCTGTTGAGGGACCCTCGTATAAAAAGGCTGAAGGAGAACGACCTGTATTGGGTGGCCACGCTACTAGACCCCCGGTATAAGCAGAAAGTGCCAGAAATGTTACCAAATTACAGGAAGTCGGAAAGGATGCAGCAGTTCCAAAATAAATTAAAAAGTATGCTTTACACAGCGTATAAGGGTGATGTCACAGCACAACGGGAATCTAACAGGGGATGAGGTGAAAGTAATCCTCCTCCTACCACGACCATGCCGGCAAGGACAGGACGCTTTACAGACGTATTGTTGATGGAGGACATGCGGAGCTTTTTAAGTCCTACGCATCGCCACAGCCCTTCGGGGTCCACCCTCAGAGAACGACTCGACCGACAGGTAGCAGACTACCTCGCCTTAACTGCAGATATCGACACTCTGAGGAGCGATGAACCCCTTGACTACTGGGTGTGCAGGCTTGACCTGTGGCCTGAGCTATCCCAATTTGCGATAGAACTTCTGGCCTGCCCCGCTTCAAGTGTCCTTTCAGAAAGGACCTTCAGTGCAGCAGGAGGTATTGTCACTGAGAAGAGAAGTCGCCTAGGTCAAAAAACTCTAGATTACCTCACCTTTATTAAGATGAATGAGGCATGGATCCCGAAGGGACTGACAGTGGGCGATACATTTGACTAAAAAAGGCCTGATGAGATGAGCTGCCTTGGGCTAAAAATGGTCCACAAGCCGCAATGTTTTAGGGCACTTTCTGCCTGAAAAACATAATTTTTTCTGGCCGCTGCTACAGCAGCGGCTGCAACAATACCTAATTTTACAGGCATGTGTACATGCCTAATTTTTCTGGCCTCTGGTGCTGCACTGTGGCTGCAAAAAAAACAAACAAAAAAACACATACCTGTGTCAATTCCCCTTCGTGATCGTTACCTTGTTGTGGTGAAGGGGCTTGCGTATCACAATGAAGCGACCACCTCTATGAGTGTGTTGGCAATGGCGTTGTTGGCACACCCCAGATGGTAAGGTCGTTGCTTCATTGTGAACAGGGATGAGCCGAACACCCCCCTGTTCGGTTCGCACCAGAACCTGCGAACAGACAAAATGTTTGTGTAAACTTTAGAACTCTATTAAATACAATGGACTCGAACGTTCGAAATCTAAAGTGTTAATTATAAAGGCTAATATGCAAGTTATTGTCCTAAAAAGTGTTTGGGGACCCGGGGTCCTGCCCCAGGGGACATGTATCAATGCAAAAAGAAGTTTTAAAAACGGCCGTTTTTTCGGGAGCAGTGATTTTAATAATGCTTAAAATGAAAAAATAAAAGTGAAATATTCCTTTAAATTTCGTACCTGGGGGGTGTGTATGATATGCATGTGAAGTGGCGCATGTTTCCCGTGCTTAGAACTGTCCCTGCAAAAAATGTCATTTTTGAAAGAAAAAAAATGCATTTAAAACTGACTCGCGGCTATTAATGAATTGTCGGCTCCCGGCAATACATACAAAAGTCATTGAGAAAAAAAAAAAAAAAGCGTGGGGGTTCCCCAGAATTCAATTACCAGGCCCTTCAGATCTGGCATGGATTTTAAGGGGAACTCCACCCCAAGTTTAAAAAAAAAATGGCGTGGAGTCCCCCTAAAAATCCATACCAGACCCCTTATCCGAGCACGCAACCTGGCCGGCCGCAGGGGAAAAGGGGGGGACGAGAGAGCGGCCCCCCCTCCCTCCTGAACCGTACCAAGCCACATGCCCTCAACATGGGGAGGATGTCCCCATGTTGATGGGGACAAGGGCCTCATCCCCACAACCCTTGCCCGGTGGTTGTGGGGGTCTGCGGGCGGGGGGCTTATCGGAATCTGGAAGACCCCTTTAACAAAGGGGACCCCCAGATCCCGCCCCCCCCCCTATGTGAATTGGTAACGGGTACATTGTACCCCTACCATTTCACGAAGAAAGCGTAAAAAAAATGTTTAAAAAAACACACAAACACCTTGAAAAAGTCCTTTATTTAAATAAATAAATAAATAAACATTCCAGCGGTGAAATCCAGTGTCCCGCGGCGATCCCGATGTCCAGCGCTGTCCTTCATTGGTTGTGCCTGAGCGGACCTGATGGGGAACTCCCTCTCAGTATTTTAAATGTATAGACCCGCCCCTTCTAAAGTTCCCCATCAGGTCCGCTCAGCGGACGAGATGCGGAACATGAGAAGGGGCGGGTCTATACATGTATTACCAAAGTGAGAGCAGTTCCCCATCAGGTCCGCCCCCTCGGTATGTCAGACCCGCCTACGTCATTGGCTTGAGCGGGGAACTTCCTTCACTATGTAAATTTAAATTTACATAGTGAAGGAAGTTCCCCGCTCAAGCCAATGACGTAGGCGGGTCTGACATACCGAGGAGGCGGACCTGATGGGGAACTGCTCTCACTTTGGTAATACATGTATAGACCCGCCCCTTCTCATGTTCCGCATCTGGTCCGCTGAGCGGACCTGATGGGGAACTTTAGAAGGGGCGGGTCTATACATTTAAAATACTGAGAGGGAGTTCCCCATCAGGTCCGCTCAGGCGCAACCAATGACGGACAGCGCTGGACATCGGGATCGCCGCGGGACACTGGATTTCACCGCTGGAATGTTTTTTTTTTTTTTTTTTAAATAAAGGACTTTTTCAAGGTGTTTGTGTGTTTTTTTAAACATTTTTTTACGCTTTCTTCGTGAAATGGTAGGGGTACAATGTACCCCTTACCAATTCACATAGGGGGGGGGGCCGGGATCTGGGGGTCCTCTTTGTTAAAGGGGTCTTCCAGATTCCGATAAGCCCCCCGCCCGCAGACCCCCACAACCACCGGGCAAGGGTTGTGGGGATGAGGCCCTTGTCCCCATCAACATGGGGACATCCTCCCCATGTTGAGGGCATGTGGCTTGGTACGGTTCAGGAGGGAGGGGGGGCCGCTCTCTCGTCCCCCCCTTTTCCCCTGCGGCCGGCCAGGTTGCATGCTCGGATAAGGGGTCTGGTATGGATTTTTAGGGGGACTCCACGCCATTTTTTTTTTAATTTGGGGTGGAGTTCCCCTTAAAATCCATGCCAGATCTGAAGGGCCTGGAATGGATATTTGGGGGAACCCCACGTCAATTTTTTTTTATTTGAGGCGGGGTTCCCCTTAATATCCATTCCAGACCTGAAGGGCCTGGTAATTGAATTCTGGGGAACCCCCACGCTTTTTTTTTTTTTTTTTATCAATGACTTTTGTATGTATTGCCGGGAGCCGACAATTCATTAATAGCCGCGAGTCAGTTTTAAATGCATTTTTTTCTTTCAAAAATGACACTTTTTGCAGGGACAGTTCTAAGCACGGGAAACATGCGCCACTTTACATGCATATCATACACACCCCCCAGGTACGAAATTTAAAGGAATATTTCACTTTTATTTTTTCATTTTAAGCATTATTAAAATCACTGCTCCCGAAAAAACGGCCGTTTTTAAAACTTCTTTTTGCATTGATACATGTCCCCTGGGGCAGGACCCGGGTCCCCAAACACTTTTTAGGACAATAACATGCATATAAGCCTTTATAATTAGCACTTTAGATTTCTCCCATAGATTTTTCGAATTTGCCGCGAACACCCCAATTTGTTCGCTGTTCGGCGAACGGGCGAACAGGCAATGTTCGAGTCGAACATGAGTTCGACTCGAACTCGAAGCTCATCCCTAATTGTGAACAGACCAAAAGCGATCGGCTTGATAATTTTGCATAGAAAAAACATAAATTTTCTTTGTGATCATCTAAGGTGATCATTAAAGCCTTGCGGTTGTGCAAATGGACTGTTTGCAGTTGTTTGCGGTGCGTTAAACGGGGAGTTTGGTCTGTCCGAGTTTGGTCTGTCACTGTGAAGCGGGCGTAACCCTTACACTACCTGATCGATACAACATCATACCTGATGTTTTAAAGCACGTTATTCCAAACACATTAGGAATGTTAGGTGATTTATGCCCTTTATGGATTAAAACCCGACTCTGCGTCAACTACGTAATTTTCCATGGGAGTTTTGCCATGGATCCCCCTCAGGCATGCCACAGTCCAGGTGTTAGTCCCCTTGAAACAACTTTTCCATCACTATTGTAGCCAGAAAGAGTCCCTGGGGGTTTTAAAATTCGCCTGCCTATTGAAGTCTATGGCGGTTCGCCGGGTTCGCCCGTTCGCGAACATTTGCGGCAGTTCGCGTTCGCCGTTCGCGAACGGAAAATTTTATGTTCGCGACATCACTACTTGCTTTGTCAACAGTCTGTCTGTTAACAATGTAGTGCCAAGCTGCCTGCATATGCACATCTCATAGATAAGGATGAGCTCCAGGTTTGGATTGAGCGTGGGTTCACGGTGAACCCAACTTGTTTGCAGACCTGGTACACTAATGTGGATGTTTACCCTTATAGCAACAAATTGCCAATAATGCACTTCCTGGGCTTCAAGCTGTGGTTTGGCGGCTTAGAAGGGTTTTTTCTTCTGTGCCAGCCCCCTCCCATTAGAAAGCTTTTGTCAATATGTTTTGATGTAGATAGAGAGAGTTGACAGTGTGTGGTTAGGGTTTTTGATTAGCTGCTACACCCATACCCATTCCCGTTACAGTGCTTTGGTATTGTATTGGGATTTTTCTATTTTATTTCACATAAATACTTTGAGCTAGGTTAGAAAAACACACATAAAAATATAGGGTTAGGTTTAGTAGGTGTTATTTTTTAGGGGAGGCGTGTTTTAGGGTGATTTGGTCTTTATTTTTTTCAGTGTAAGTAGTATTGGATCATAAATAGGGATGATAACATTTTGGAGCCCTACATAGACCCAATATTTACCTTACACTGGTAAACAGTGGGAACATGTGACTGACAAACGCAAAGCTGCTTTTTTTTTTTGTTTGTTTCAATACATTTTTATTGTTTTATGATAAAACGGAAGCAAACAATGTAAAAATTGTATGTCGAGGTACATTTTAGTAAATACATATAAAGACGTATTGCATTGACTATGGAAAAAACAGACAGAAACTTCCTTATGTATGAACCATATTTCTTAAAGAGAGGAGGTGAAAGAGATATATATGGTCCTCGGCATGTGTGGTAGATACTCCTCCAAGAACCCCTAATGGGACCTATTTTGTTGCTTGGGGGAGATCTAAAGCATGTGTAACTGGTGGACCATATATACACAAACACAAGATTACTTAAACCGAACTTAGTGCTGTATCAAGTCAAAATATAACTATTACACTATTATAAGAAATTCACAGCTCCAGACCACTTTTCCCATGGTAACCACACCTTCATCATTTTACAGAGAGTGCCTCCACTGGAGGCCATCGCTAGTTCATAACTGTAGTGTAGGTTTACCAGTTCAAGTGTGTGTTCGATGGAAGGGGCTTTTTCTGTTTTCCACAACCTTGTTACACTCAGTCTTGCAGCTAGTAGGATATGGGTGGTAACATGTCTGATGGGCTGCGGTATAGAATCTATTTTGAGGTTCAAGATTGCGAGGTCAGCTGAGGGTGGAACTTGTGTATTGGCAATGTCTGTGTGATGTGGAAAATAATATCCCAATATTTGCGAAGAGTCCTACACTGCCAAAAAATGTGGAACATGCCGCCTTTGGTTAAGCAGCATCTCCAGCACTTGTCGGGTGTAGTTGAGCTGAATGACGCAAGTTTTGAGGGGGTTAGATATCATCTGAGTGACAATTTTTGAGTGAGTTCCCACAGAGCGGAGCATCTAGTTGCTTTGTATATGGATTGTAGTGCTCGTTGCCATTGTTGTTCCGTGTAAGATTGACCTAGGGAGAAAAAGAAACTCTGGACTGCCGCACTCTGTATAGACAGTTATTTATTCCAAAATTTCAAGTAAAAAATCCAAATTCAAAATAAATCCATAAATCCAAAACAACAAATGCAGATAGTGTGCATGCAGGGAAGGGTGGCTAATGCGTTTCACGTCACGAATTGACGCTTACTCATAGCTATGAGTAAGCGTCAATTCGTGACGTGAAACGCGTTAGCCACCCTTCCCTGCATGCACACTATCTGCATTTGTTGTTTTGGATTTATGGATTTATTTTGAATTTGGATTTTTTACTTGAAATTTTGGAATAAATAACTGTCTATACAGAGTGCGGCGGTCCAGGGTTTCTTTTTCTCCCATGCATCAGTGCAGAGCCAGCACCTGTGTGAGTGACCGGGCGGAAGCAGCTATTTGGTGAATTCTTAAGCTTTTGAGCGGTACGTTTTTCCTTTCCGAAGATTGACCTAGATCATTTCCCAATGTATGTGGTGGGGTGTTTTTGTAAAACTGAGTTTGTGTTGTAATAGGTTGTTTTAAAAACTGCCGTTTTTTCGGGAGCAGTGATTTTAATAATGCTTAAAGTGAAACAATAAAAGTCAAATATTCCTTTAAATTTCATACCTGGGGGGGGGGGGGTTGTATAGTATGCATGTAAAGTAGCACTTGTTTCCCGTGCTTAGAACTGTCCCTGCACAAAATGTAATTTCTGAAGGAAAAAAAGTAAATTTAAACTACTCGTGGCTGTAATGAATTGTCGGTCCCGGCAATACAGAGAAAAGTCATTGTTAGTCGTTGATAAAAAAAAAAAAAATGCGTGGGGGTTCCCCCAAATTCAATTACCAGGCGAAAGTCTGGTATGGGTATTAAGGGGAACCCTGCACCAAATTTTAAAAACAAAAATGGCATGGGGTTCCTCCCAAAAATCCATACCAGACCCTTATCCGAGAGCGCCCCCCCCTCCTGAACCGTACCAGGCCACATGCCCTCAACATGGGGCCAAGGGCCTCATCCCCACAACTCTTGCCCGGTGGTTGTGGGGGTCTGCGGGCGGGGGGCTTATCGGAATCTGGAAGACCCCTTTAACAAAGGGGACCCCCAGATCCCGCCCCTCCATGTGAATTGGTAGGGGGTACATTGTACCCCTACCATTTCACAAAGAAAGTGTAAAAAAATAAAAAAAAACACACAGACACAGTTGGGATAAGTCCTTTATTAAAAAAAAAAAAAAAAAGTCAAATAAAAAAAAGATTGCAGCGGTGTAAATCCACTCTTTTGGTTCCCTGCGCAAAATGTCATTTTGGAAGGAAAAAGAGTAATTTAAAACTAAACTTGCAGCTATTAATGAATTGTCGGTCCCGGCAATACAGATAAAAGTCATTGAAAAATACAGATCAATGACTTTGATCTGTATTGCCGGGACCGACAATTCATTAATAGCTGTGAGTATAGTTTTAAATTACTTTTTTCCTTTAGAAATGACATTTTGTGCAAGGACAGTTCTAAACACGGGAAACACGCGCCACTTTACAGGCATACTATACACACCCCCCAGGTTTGAAATTTTAAGGAATATTTCACTTTTATTATTTCACTTTAAGCATTATTAAAATCACTGCTTTCAAAAAACCTGCAGTTTTTAAAACTTGGGACAGGAGCCGGGTCCCCAAACACTTTTTATGACAATAACTTGCATATTAACCTTTAAAATTAGCACTTTTGATTTTTCATGTTCGTGTCCCATAGACTTTAACGGTGTTCGCGTGTTCGAACAAATTTTCTGCCTGTTCGCATGTTCTGGTGCGAACCAAACCGGGGGGTGTTCGGCTCATCCCTACTGTTGAGTAAGGTTTGCAGGGATTTGAAGAAATGCCTAGGGATGGGGATGGGTAGAGTTCTGAAAAAGTAGTGAATTTGCGGGAGGTAAAGCATTTTAAATGCTGCGAGTCTACCAGCCCAGGAAAGTTTGTGTTGTGTTAAGGTTTGGGTGAGAAAAGTTGTTTCGCCGATCTGGTAAGTTCAACCCCCAGATAGGATACACTGTAGTCAGACCATGCAAATGGGTACTGGATCTGCAGTACGTTTTTGGTAGTAGCGTCAAGTTTAAGGTCTAGTATGTGTGATTTGGTTGTATTCAGTCGATAGTATGATACTTTACTAAACCAGTCCATTGTTTTTTGGACTTCTGCTAGAGAGGAGGTTGGGTTTGTGAGAATCAGAATCATATCGTCCACAAAGAGGCTGATTTTGTGTGAAGTTCTGCCTATTGTTAGGCCTGAAATTAGAGGGTTTTAGCGTATATGTTACGCCAAGTGTTCCATCAGTAGGTTGAAGATGATTGGTGAGAGAGGGCACACTTAGCGGGTACCCTTTGTGATGTTGAATGATTGGGATAACATGTCTGCGGAGTAAACTTGTGCTAAAGTTGTACAGTAAAGTGCCATGATGGCTCTGTAGATATGATCCCTGAAGCCAAATTTTTGGAAGACCTTTTGTAGATAGTTCCAATGCACCATGTCGAACGCCTTCTCTGCATCTAAAGAGAGCAGCAGAGAAGGCGTTCCGCTGAATTCTGCATGGTGGAATAAATTTATCATACGTCTGGTAGCGTCAGGAGCTTGTTTCCCTTTGTTAAACCCTGATTGGTCCATGTGGATGAGGTCTGGCATGATGTCTAGTAGGCATCTGACAATGGTCTTGGCATAGATTTTCACGTCCAAATTTAGCAGGGATATATGGCGAAAATTTGGGGAGAGGTTGAGTCCTTGCCTTGTTTCGGGAGAGTTATAATTATAGCATTTAAGGATTCTCTAGTGAAGAGGAGGCTGTGATGTTGAAAAGGTGGGCTAAATGTAGGGACAATTGAGTGGCAGCATTTTTGTAGTACTCCCTCGTTAGTCCATCGATACCTGGTGCTTTCTCCGAGGGTAGGAATTGTATTGTGACGAGAATCTCTAGGTCACTGAAGGGTTCATTTAGTTTTTGTAGTTGTGTTCCCGTCAGAGTCAGGAGTGTGATGTGTTGTAAGAAGATGTGAATATCCTCATCTGTGGGGTGAAAGGTGGAAGGGTCTTTGTGGATGTTATATAAGTCACTGTAGTAGTCACTAAATGCATTCGCTATATCTTGCGGATTGGTCAGGCGTGCTTTGGTGTGTGGGTGGGTTACGTAGTTTATTTTGGCTTTGGTCCTTTGATCTTTAAGGCGTTGTGCTAATTTTTTCTCCACTTTGTTAGATGTGGAGTATGAGGTGGCCTTAAATTTGCGTTGTAAATGTTCAAAGGAATGTAGGAAAATTATCTCAATTCCTGTCTTAATGTCAATAGTTGTGATGTGCGTGTCGGGGTTGGGTCAGTTTTGTGTTGGGCTTCAATGCTGGCTATTTGTGAGGTGAGATCGTCAATACGCTGCGTACACTTCTTTTTGTATATAGAGCTTAGTTTCATTATGGTACCTCTAATAATGGCTTTGTGCACGTTCCACACCATGCTGGTGTCAACCACTGATCCCGTGTTGAGGATAAAGTATTCAGTTAGATTTTCTCTAATTTCTTGGGAGTATTTTGGGTGTTGTAGTACGTAATTATTGGCCCTCCAGAGGAACGTGTTCCTCTGGTGCCCAGTGTCGTCTATAGTAATTGTAATGGGGCGTGGTCAGACCACGTCATGGTGTGGATGACAGATGCACACATTTTTGGCAACAACCACTTGTCAGTGAGGAACTATTCTCGAATATGACTTGTGATGTGGCGAGAAGTAAGTGAGGTCCTTTTCAGAACCATGGTGACATCACCACACATCATAGAGGTCCTGTGTTGTAATGAGATGTTTCAAGGGGAATTCTCTTAGTTTCGCTGCTGATGTAGTATCCATGTGTATGTCCGCAACTAAGTTAAAGTCCCCGCAGATCAATAGATGACCTTTGCGAATCTCTTTTTTGCGTATTACTTTCTTGAGGAAACCCATCTGTTGTGTGTTTGGGGCATACACATTTAGCATCGTGTAGGTAAGATTGTTAATGGTGCAGATCAGAATAATGTAGCGACCATTCTGGGCAATTATGACCTGGAGTAGGAGGAAGTCCACTTCTTTCTTAATGGCGATCAGCACACCCCTCTTTTTGGAGTGGAAAGTAGCATGGTAGATGTGGGGGTACTTGGTGTTGGAGCAGAGGGCTGTTGAAGAGGGTAGTAGTCATGTCTCCTGGACACAAAGAATGTCACTTTTGAGTTTCTCAGCTGTGTGCCATAGGGAGTGGCGTTTAGCTGGGTAGTTCAAGCCCTTAGCATTGAGAGATAAGACTGTGATGGGCATGATTGGTTTCCAGGTGTGTAATAGGATGTGGAAGTAAAGGTAAACACTTACAGTTAGATGTTAAGAGTTCCGAGGTGGACTGGGTGGATGGTGTCAGAGGCGTGGTTCCAGTGGAGTTGAAGAACATGGTATTATTCTGAATTGCTAGAGCAGCTGCGTAAACAATAAGTCAGGTTAGATTGATACAGGTAAAACGTATATAAACTGTCCTGTTTGTTTATGGGACTGCGCAGAAAAGAATTGGAACCTAAGTAACAGGAAAGGTTCCGGGCGGCGTATGAAAGCAAAAAGCTGAAGTCAGCTATGCCGCTGTGGGGGGAAACAGTTAAGAACTGAAAAGGGGTGTGTAGAGAACAAGAAACAGTGAGGGAGAAAGGCACGTTGTGGTATTAGGCCCGGCCGGGCAGCTTTAGAATGCACTCAGGAACTCGTAGGACCTTGGGAGCGATGAGACATGGAGGTTCTGCGTTGCTGCAAAGGTGGATCTGCTCCTTTGGGGGGTTCCAGGATGATACCCCATTCACGTAGCAGGTGCATTCCTTTTTGTAGTACGCTCACGTGGAAATGAACACACATGAGCACATCTCTCGGGACAGACACTGCTAGATGGGATGGCTTTGTGATTCTGTGAATCCTGTCAATGATGATGTCTCTTGGGGATGCGTCAGGCAGGATGGTGTGCATAAGGTCCCTAGCATATTTAGGCAGATCTGTTGGGGGGACTGTTTCAGGGACTTGATGTTGTTGCATCTCGAGCAGTCTTCTAAGTCGGCCAGCTTGGCCCGCACCCAGACTTGCTCTTCCCTTACTTCCTCATATGTGTCAATTAGGTAATTCAAAGTAGTTGTGCATTCAGTCATGTCTGCTTCAATGTTAGTGACCCTTGTTTCCATATGATGCATGTCAGTGGAGATTTTATGGAAGAGGGAGGACAGATCTGTCATTAGTGATGTCTGCAATGACATGAGCATGTCTTTAAGGGTAGTGTCCATTACTGGTTGCCCTGTGGTGGGGAAGGATGCCATTGAACTGTGCAGGGCCTGGTTGGAGCTCAGTGGATTGAAGGCCTGGGCCTCGAGTAGTGGTAATGGCGGCCGTGGGTGCGGTGCATCCATCCGAATCCGGGCTTTGGGGGGGCTGCTCGTGAGGGGATCTGTCCCTGGTTCAAGCGTGGAGGAAGGAGGATGGGCCCAATTCTTCCTGGGAGTCATCGGGAAGGTCCGTGTAGGCCTCGCGCAGCGCGTCTAGGGGTTTGTGCTATGGGGGAAGAAGTCTGTACTGGGGCAGCTCTGTCTGTACTGAGGGGTTTGTGCTGCGGGGTTTGTCTGTATTGAGGGGTCTGTGTTGAGGGGGGTGTCTCTCTTGAATGGGGACTCTGTAATTAGGGATTTGTGCTGGGGATCTGTACTCAGGGGATAGGCTGGGAAGGGGGATTTAGGGATGTTGGGAGATATCTGTACTGTGGGAAGCGTGGGCTTGGCGGAGTGATTTGCACAGGGAAGAGGGGTCAGTTTGGTTGCATTGTGTAAAGTGGCATGCGCATTATGTACTCCTGACTCCTGCACTATAGACGCTGAGGGGAGTTGATCAAAACTGGGGCAGCCAGAATCTGAACCATTGTGTATGGCAACCAATCTGCTGTTATCTTTCATTTTTAAAGCTTAACTGGACAAGCTAAAAATAGAAGCTGATTGCCATGTGCAGCTATTACAGATTCTGTCTGCTCCAGTTTTGGTAAATTCCCCTCACTGTGGTTTACAGTTCATACTAAAATCGAACACATTTTGACGCAGGTGTTTATTTTATACTGTTAGGTGTGTGGATTGCCCTAACTCCTTGAAATTATAATCTTATAACACTCATAATGCAAATATGTGTAGAAAAATTATACCCAATACTATATTTCAGTGAATATACTTCTCCGTGCCAACAAATTATATCATATATCTAAAAAATATATCTAAAAAATATCAACTCAAACTATATAGACCATATACGCAACTGTGCAACAAACTCTTGCCAATTTTCAAAGTGCATGTGCAAAAATACGTACAATAAATAAAATTCAAAGTGCATGTGCAAAAATATATATGATAAATAGAAATGCAGATAAGGCTATGTGCATCTCAGTTGATTTAGTCCATAAATCAAAAATAAAGTGCAAATACAACAAAAGTACAATGGATGTCCTTAGTGAGTGATCAAATGATGACATCCCTTGTCTGTGATCGGGTGCTTCTACTTTCACCACAATAGCGACTGTACCACCACCTAGTGAACTGGCCACTCACCAGATATAAAAGAGTATGCGCCTTTGGTTCATTAATTTAGGATAACCACTCTGTTTCAATGGATCAGTCAATGGTCCAGTCCAGCAATATGTTATTGTCTCTTGCTCTATAGATTCTCATAAGACACATGAAGGGCCATCATAGTGTAGTATGTAACTGATGTTTTAGTAAAAAATTAAAAATATCATTGAACTCACATGTTATGGTGCCATTGAGCCGGCACTAAGCTGATCCAGCCGTGTATGTGGAGAGTGCGATGTCGGCTTGTCTGCCCCTGTGTTCCCTCAAGAGCACCGTGCATTCCAAGCCTCACTTGCATCTAGCAGGAAGTGACGACAAAAAATTCCCAGCAGCCTCTACGCGTTTCGCATTGGTGCATGCGTCATCAGGATGCCACGTTTATTTTATACTATTTGCTGGTTTAACTTGGATGGAGTATCTAATTTTATACTATTTGCTGGTTTAACTTGGATGGAGGGTGAGCCTCTAGATACTCCAAAAGAACTAGAAAAAATGCAACCGAGGACACTAAAACTGAACTACTCCTTCAGGGTGTAACCACCCTCTTTCATGTGAAGATTAAATGAACTTCAATGCAGGAACCCCTCAACAGGTGTATAGTCCTCAGTAAACTGTAATGAGCTCTACCAAAAGTGACAAAGAAAGTCTCCAGAATCCTTAAGACTAGTAGTACCTGTCTGTCTTTGTACTTGGTGCCCGCAGCCTGTATTCCCTGTAGAGCTTTCTACACTTCATCAGGATGATCTGGACAGTGGTCCCTGAGCCCTAACTGAAGCTGGGGCCCTAAAAATATTTTCTTCAGTGCTGTAGCTGGCTTCCCAGGGGCGCCTCAGACCTCATACTTCCCCAGGAACAAAAGACTTCTGTTCTAGGTCCCAGTCTATTTATAACCCTCTCAACTCCTCTGCTGGTTACTCACTCTATTGACCAGGGATTGGTTGAAAGAGTATAAATATGCAGGCCAGGGTCAAACTCTGTTGCCCACTATAGCCCAATATTCAGTGGGATGCAACTGAAAGTAGCAGCACAGTGGTGTCATGGATAGCACGTTCGCCTAGCAGCACTAGGGACGCTGGTTCAAATACCAACCATGACAATACCTGTGTCACGTACCTGGTGATGAGCCTGGGGTGCATGGAGCGGCCTCTTTTGCACCTCCTACTCCGGAACCCCTGGTGATGGGAACAGGGAGCTCGGGAGTGCGGAGTCGCACAAGTGCCTGTCAGGAACACTGGTGCAGGGATGGAGCTGGACCTAGGAAGCTCAGTGCAGGTTTCAGCAGCAGCAGGGAAGCTGGACGGCAGGCAGGCTTGGCACACAGGGAACCGAGGAGACAAACGGCAGACAGCGGGGAGGTGTCTTGTAGTACCGGGCACTGGCAGGTTCAAACAGGCCGGGTAATCCACTGGCAGGCAGACCAGGTACAGTGCGAGAGGCAGAAGCAGAGTCGTTAGACAGTCCGGGTTGGCAACGGGCAGGCAGCAGGTAGCAGAAGGGGCAGGCGGAAGCGAGGTCAACAAGCCGGGGGTCAGTGGGCAGGCAGAAGGCAAGGATCGTCAGGAACAAGCCGGGTCACAGGAACAGATCGGTAGGGTAACAGCAGATAGCAGGTGGGTCTAGGAAACGCTGTAGACTGGACAGCAAGGAGCCCCAGCACAAGCCCCTTCAAATAGCCCCAGATTGGCGCCAGAACGTGTCACTGCGTGCTCCCGCGCGCACCGCCGCACGCCGTTACCGCGCATGCGCGCACGCGCTAACGCCGACTCGCCGCCACTGCGCCGGCGTGAACGCGCTAACGATGATTCGACACTATTGCGCAAGCGCGTACCCGCGCGCGCCGCCGCGTCGCCAGCTTGCAGGTGAGATTGCCCATCATGACATTGCCCCCCTCCAATGGGCAGCCTCCGGATGCCCAACTGGGCCATCTTAACTGGATGGGAGTTTTTGAAGGACTGAACCAATCTTTTGGCATGGATGTTGCACTCAGGTTCCCATGAGTTCTCCTCAGGGCCATATCCCTTCCATTTTACAAGAAATTGGACTTGGTTGCGCCTTTTTCTACAATCCATGATGGATTCCACCTCAAACTCCTCTTCACCGTCAACCAAGATTGGTTCAGGAGGGCCGGTGTCACGTCCCGAGAAGGGATCAGGAACAGTAGGCTTGAGTAAGGCAACATGAAAAACCGGGTGGATCCGGAATGATTCTGGTAGCTCCAGTTCATAGGCCACACTGTTAATCCGTCTCCTGACAGGAAAAGGACCCACAAACTTGGGACCCAATTTCTTTGAGGGACAGGCAAGTCTAAGGTTCAGTGTAGATAACCACACCTGATCCCCGGGTTCCAGATTGAGTTCTCCTCTTCTCTTTTTGTCGAACACTTCCTTATTATATTCTTGTGTCCTAGTCATCGTGTCGCGTAGTAACTCATTGTTTGCTCTGAAAAAAATCCAATGTCTCCTGGACAGCAGGTACAGCAGACTCCGGGATACAGTTGGACAAGAATGAGGGATGAAAGCCGTAGTTAGCATAGAACGGGGATTGCTTTGTGGCGGAGTGGACCGAATTATTGTATGCAAACTCGGCCAGCGGCAGTAGAGGTACCCAATCTTCCTGCGAGAATGAAGAAAAGCAGCGTAGGTATTGCTCAAGTGTCTGATTCGTCCGTTCAGTCTGGCCATTTGATTGTGGATGATAGGCAGACGAAAAGGACAAGTTAATCCCGAGAGCTTCACACAGGGCCTTCCAGAACCTGGAGGTGAATTGCACCCCTCGATCCGACACAATGTTTGCAGGGATGCCATGGAGCCTTATGATTTCCTTGACAAAAATTTTAGCTGTCTCAGGAGCAGAAGGCGTACCCCTCATGGGCAAGAAGTGCGCCATCTTTGATAGTCTATCCACGACCACGAAGATAGTGGTGTAAAGCTCCGAGGGGGGAAGTTCTACGATGAAGTCCATGGAGATCATCTTCCATGGCCTCTCGGGTACGGGCAATGGTTTCAACAGACCCCAGGCTCTGGACTTACTTCCCTTGTTTCTGATACATGTGCTGCAAGACTCCACGTAGCTCCTACAGTCCTTTGATAGTTGCGGCCACCAGAACATGCGTTGTAGTAGTTCGGAGGTCTTGAGTACCCCGAAGTGTCCAGCCAGTTTGTTATCGTGACAGGAACTAAGGACCGCTTTCTGGTACAAAGATTTTGTCCTTGTACCATAAAAGTCCATCCTTGAGCTGTACCTCTGTACTAAGTGAGGGAGAGATCCCCCTGGATGCTTGCTTGATCCGAGATAGCAAGTCCTCTTGAAGCAAGAGGAAGTTTCCAGGTGACAAGATGGTATCCGGAGGGGCAGGTGTTTCAGGGTCACAGAACATTCGTGAGAGAGCATCAGGTTTAGTATTCTTTGATCCTGGTCTATACGTTATATGAAAAGAGAAACGTGTGAAGAAAAGTGCCCACCTGGCCTGCCGGGGTTTCAGTCTCTTTGCCACTCTCAGATACTCCAAATTCTTGTGGTCCGTATAGACCAGGATCGGATGCGCTGCTCCTTCCAGGAGATACCGCCATTCCTCCAGGGCGGCTTTGATTGCCAGTAATTCCCGGTCTCCCACATCATAGTTCTTCTCCGAATCTGACAGCTTACGGGAGAAAAAGGCAACCGGATGTAAGAGAGCCTTGGGCCCCTGTCTTTGGGAGAGAACCGTCCCAACTGCGGTTTCCGAGGCGTCCACCTCCAGTATGTATGGAAGAGCCGCATCAGGGTGCCTCAGAACGGATGCAGAGGTAAATAATTCCTTAAGGGTCTCGAAGGCCGTTTGGGCTTCTGAAGACCACTGGAACCGGACCGTCTGTTTGGTTAGGTTGGTTAATGGGGTGATAATGGACGAAAACCCCCTGATGAACTTCCTATAAAAGTTTGTGAATCCGATGAAGCGCTGTATGCCTTTCCTATCTACGGGCACCGGCCAGTCAAGAATTGCAGCCACTTTCTGGGAGTCCATCGTGATACCCTCCACCGAGATGACAAGTCCAAGAAATTGGATGCTTTGGCGTTCGAATTCGCATTTTTCTGGTTTTGCGTATAACCTGTGCATTCGAAGCCGTGCGAGCACATTCCGAACGTGTTCCCGGTGTTTCTCCAAGGAGGGGGAAAAGATGAGGATGTCGTCCAGGTAAACAATAACAAAAAGGTCAAGGTAGTCTCTGAAAATATCGTTCACAAAATGCTGGAACGTAGCCGGGGCATTGCAGAGTCCGAAGGGCATGACTAAGTATTCGAAGTGCCCGAAGCGAGTGCGAAAGGCAGTTTTCCACTCATCCCCGCTTCGGATCCGCACCAGGTTATAGGCCCCACGGAGGTCCAGTTTTGTGAAAATAACTGCAGATCCCAGTCTCTGAAACAATTCAGGAACTAAAGGAAGGGGGTATCTGTTCTTTATCGTCACTTTGTTGAGCTCTCTGTAATCCACACAAGGCCGGAGGGACTGGTCCTTTTTCTCAACAAAGAAAATCCCTGCCCCTGCCGGTGACGTAGAAGGACGGATGAACCCTTTCATGAGATTGTCATCCACATAGGTCTTGAGGGTCTTGAGTTCAAGTTCCGTCAGGGGAAAAATCCTGCCAAAGGGGATTTCAGCCCCGGGGAGAAGCTCAATCGGACAGTCGTAACGCCTGTGTGGAGGAAGAGTCTCAGCCCCTTTCTTGCTAAAAACGTCCAGGAAGCTATGGTATGCTTCAGGAACTGACTGGCGGGCCTCAGCATCAGAGTCCATGCAAAGCAAGGGAGAAGGGGTACTCAAAACTTCCTGCAGACAATGTTGACGGCAGTAGGGGGAACAGAAACTGACTTCTCCTGATGTCCAATTAATTTGCGGGTTATGGGCCTGTAGCCAGGGCATGCCCAGGATGATGGGGAACAGAGGAGACTTGATGACATCTAGGCATAGTAATTCCTGATGAGTACTGGCAATGGTTGTGGCCAGCGGTAGGGTCTCCTGTGTGACTGGTCCGGATTTAAGGGTCGACCCATCAGCGAGGTATACAGAAAGCCCTTTAGCTCTAGGGCGCAAAGGAATGTGATGTGTGGTGGCAAAAGCTAAGTCCAGAAAACAACTGCAGGCCCCGGAGTCAATGATAGCGCTGACTTGAATATTCCCTCCTGGGAGCTGCAAAAGAATGGGAATCGCCAGGTGAGCGGAATTACTGGGTATAACGGGTAAATACACAGACGACATGGAGAGGCACTTACGGATCTTCACCGGGCAGGTCCGTACATAATGTCCGGGTTCTCCGCAGTACAGGCATAGGTTAAGGGTTCGCCTGCGTTGACGTTCCTCAGGGGTGAGAGAGGGACGGAGAAGTCCCAGCTGCATGGGTTCTGGGTTGTCAGAGGAGGCTGAAGCTGGGAATGGAGGAGCTGAGTTGGCAGAGCTGGGTACCCGGGGCAACATCCAGACTGGGCGAGGTGGCCCGGTGGCTCGTTCAGTCCTACGTTCTCGTAGGCGACGGTCAATCTGGATGGTCAGGTTGATTAGAGCATCCAAAGTTCCGGGCACACCCACACGTGCCAGTTCATCTTTGAGTGGTTCAGAGAGTCCCAAACGGAATTGATAACAAAGAGCAGCATCATTCCAATTAGTGTCTGAGCTCCATCTCCTGAATTCAGAAACATAATCCTCGGCGGGTCTGCGGCCTTGCTGAAGGGCATGCAGGGCTGCTTCGGCAGTGGCGGACTGGTGCGGATCCTCGTAAAGTTGGGACATGGTTTGGAAGAAAGTGTCCAAGGTATTAAGCGAAACGTCTTTATGCTCCAAGAGGCGGTGGGCCCAGGCTTGAGGCTCACCAGACAGGAGGGAAATAACGAACCCCACTTTGGTGGATTCCAGTGAAAAGGTCCGTGGTTGCAAGGCAAAGCAGGCATTCCGAAAGGCTCTGTATTTGCTCCGCTCCCCTGAGAATCGCTCAGGCGTGGGTACCTTTGGTTCAGGCGGCATCATGACCACCGAGGGAGAAGTGGAGGTCCCAGTGGAGGAGGAAGCTGAGGAGGATAGGGCCTGGACTCGGCCCTCCAGTCGGGTATAACCCTCTTGCAGGCTTCTGACGGCCTGGGTTAGCCCATCCAGGTGTCGGCAAAGTTCCTCCATTGGGTCTGCTCCCTGCGCAGGCTCGGACATGGCTGTCCGGTACTGTCACGTACCTGGTGATGAGCCTGGGGTGCAGGGAGCGGCCTCTTTTGCACGTCCTACTCCGGAACCCCTGGTGATGGGAACAGGGAGCTCGGGAGTGCGGAGTCGCACAAGTGCCTGTCAGGAACACTGGTGCAGAGATGGAGCTGGACCTAGGAAGCTCAGTGCAGGTTTCAGCAGCAGCAGGGAAGCTGGACGGCAGGCAGGCTTGGCACACAGGGAACCGAGGAGACAAACGGCAGACAGCGGGGAGGTGTCTTGTAGTACCGGGCACTGGCAGGTTCAAACAGGCCGGGTAATCCACTGGCGGGCAGACCAGGTACAGTGCGAGAGGCAGAAGCAGAGTCGTTAGACAGTCCGGGTTGGCAACGGGCAGGCAGCAGGTAGCAGAAGGGGCAGGCGGAAGCGAGGTCAACAAGCCGGGGGTCAGTGGGCAGGCAGAAGGCAAGGAGCGTCAGGAACAAGCCGGGTCACAGGAACAGATCGGTAGGGTAACAGCAGATAGCAGGTGGGTCTAGGAAACGCTGTAGACCGGACAGCAAGGAGCCCCAGCACAAGCCCCTTCAAATAGCCCCAGATTGGCGCCAGAACGTGTCACTGCGTGCTCCCGCGCGCACCGCCGCACGCCCTTACCGCGCATGCGCGCACGCGCTAACGCCGACTCGCCGCCACTGCGCCGGCGTGAACGCGCTAACGATGATTCGACACTATTGCGCAAGCGTGTACCCGCGCGCGCCGCCGCGTCGCCAGCTTGCAGGTGAGATTGCCCATCATGACAACCTGCCTGGAGTTTGCATGTTCTCCCTGTCTGTGTGGGTTTCCTGCAGATGCTCTGGTTTCCTCCCATACTCCAAAGACACGTTGGTAGGTTAATTGGGTAGATCCTGTCTAAATCGGCCTTGTATGTATGATTGTAAGCTCCATGAGGCAGGGACTGATGTGAATGTACAATATATATGTAAAGCGCTGCATAAATTGATGGCACAATATAAGTACCTGTAATAAATAAAATAAGTAGCTGAGCCTGCACCAGCAGAACCCAGAACAGAGCAAGCAAATGATCACTGCCCTTCCTTGCTACAGGGGTGTCAAAAGCTAAATTTACCTAAACACTAACAGCCTACTAGGAGGGAGCTACAAGTACATAAGAGGTTAATTACATGAATACAGGTGCTATAACCATGGATTGTTTTTTTTTCCAAGAAAGACAGAGGAATAATTCTCAATAAATAAGAGGCAGCACTCCAAACAGCTAACTGATTGATTTTCATTTATTTATGACAGAAAGCATCGTATAAAGAAATAATAGTACAGCAGAGTACATTGACAAGTTCTTCCCACAGTTCCTCTATTGAGATAAAGACAAACTCTAAACTACAAGCATCATCTTCATTTACATTAGAACAGGGAGGACATCAAGGCTAAAACTACAGCAATTAACAAACATTAGGACACATGGATAGATACCAGAAAAAACCTGCTGACATGCGGTTCAGGCTGAGGTGAGTAAAAACTCCTTTCTCGAGTGAGACCCAACTGTCTGCATGTGGCATCCAAATCATTTAAAGCAGAACTTCAGTCATTTTTTCATCTTTCAATCTATTAAATCTTCTGCCCTTGTTGTTTTAAATTTGGATAGTAAAACATTTTTTTTCTGCCAGTAAATACCTTGTACAGCCCACTTCCTGTTTCTTGCCTGGTAAAAAGCTTAGATTTATGACATCATGCACAGCTCTCTCTCTCACTCTCGTGAGACTTTGCCAGGAAGGGATGAAGGATGAGTCATAAGAGGGCAAATGAGAGCCGCAAAGCTAGAGGTGTGCCTCTGTGTGTCTGTGTAAATCTAGTAAGTGAACAGGCAGCAGCTTCATCTGCCCACAGTTAAAATGGTTGCAGCCAGACTCAGTGAAGGGAGATTTATGCAGCATTTTTGGCAAGTACAGAATCACAGTATATATAAAATAATATGCAAAGTGGTTGGAGGGAAGCTTCAGAATGGCAAAGATGTTTTTATTACAAATTATGTGAGCAGACTGCAGTTCCTCTTTAAGTACACAAAAGGGCTCCAAAGCTAACTAAACCCACCTCTTCCCCCTGGTGGTGGAGTGATGTCATATCCAGTGCAGGAAGTTGCACTTTCATGACATCATTTTCATTCCAGAACCTCTCGGATGCAGCCTGTCAACCTCTGGAGGAAGTAGCCAACCAGTGGAGGGGAGGCCATCCCACAGTGAGAGGAGCAGGCTACTCTTGCTGTCTCAAAGTTACACACTCCATCAATTAAACCTTTATATATAAAAATAAAAATAAACAGCAGGGCGGGGAAGCAGATTTTAGGCAAAAAAAAATTGGGGAATAGGACCAGCGCAGCATGAAGGGTCATTTAAAAAATAAATAAAAAAATGTTTGAAATATTAACGCAAGTAAAACCACATTAACCATAATTACCTATTTCTACATACAGTATGTAGCGGATATTTAAATTTAGGGGGAGCATCTGGGTGGTAGTATGACCCAGATGCACTGATTGTTAGGGAATTTAGGACCCTTTTATTCGTGGAGGACTCCAGTGGTGTTCAGTTCCCTGTGGCCCCTGGGTGGCGCTGTCGTCCTGAGCCGGGGTTGAACCATCACTGCAGTGCTGTTCCCTTTTTGTCCTGTTTTGGCAGCCGTACGGCGCAGCGGGGAACCTGCAGTGCCTGTCGGGGGGAGGAGATAAAGGGGAGAGACGCCCTCACCACGAGGTTCAGTCGTCAGAGGTCAGAGCTGCGCCCAGGCACCTTCAGCCTGGGTGCTGGCGTTCCGGAGTTCCGGGGCCCAGGTGCCCTTGGCCTGGCCGGAGCGGGAGATGGAGTCCATCCCAGGCACCTTCAGCCTGGGGTGAGGTACTATGGAGGAGGCCCGGGGCCCAGTACCTTTGACTGGGTTCCGATGGGGTGGAGGAGTCCGAGGGGCCCTAAGGTGTTGGGCGCCCGAATCTGAGACGAGGAGGCCAGGGAGCGTAACCCCTCCGAACAGTCCGGTGCAGCATTGCTGGTGACGGCGGGGCCTCTGGTAACTCTCTTGGAAGGATGCCTTCCATCTGACAGGGGCTGCACTTAGCGAAGGTAATTCTGTTCCTATTCTACACGGTCTGTGGCAGCGGCTGTGTGTATAACCATTGGTGACACTACAATGGTTAGTTCTATTTTAGGATTTTGCCTTGACCTACTCCCCACTTATACTGAACTGTTCTTTGGGTCACAACCTGTCTGCTGTTAAAGGACGATTTATTGCTGTCAAAGAATAAATAAGAGTTGGACCTTTTCAGTGGTGTGGAACTTCAGTTACTGGGGGCAAGGGGGGTCATCTGTAGAACGGACTTGGCTCTGGGTTATGCACACAGACCGAAGGTAAACAGGTGTTGGCTTTAACCTCTACACATTAGAGGACATGGGCCGTAGTGTACCACATCCCTCCTCCCTAATCCCCCTAGACAAGACAACAAGCCGAGAAGAAGAAGGGGTGAGAGGGGTGAGGCCGCTACAAGTAAATACACACATACAGTATATATACACACATCGGGAGGATCACTTTAACTAACTCATACTGAGGGGGACGATAATAGCCAGGTGCACAAAAATTACATGAATTCTAATTGACCCTTTTCCTCAATAATCCCTTTGGGGAAGAGTATATCCAATGTATAGATCCAGAATAATCCTCGCTCTAAAGCTAGGCGAACAAAGTGTTTTTTTTACTGCATATCTTAATCTGCAGGGACACTTGATGAGGTAAATAATGTTCTGACTGGAACAGTTATAAAAAGCTTAATAGGAAATCTTTTTTCCGTATGTGGGTGTGCAAAAGAATTATCCCACATTACAAAATAACACTGGTCACAGTGGCCACAGGGATACATGCCACATGGTGATTGATAACTTGTAAGCCAGGAGGTATTCGTGTTGAGTCTAGCTTTACTCTGGAAATCAGCATGTATCACAGCATTTCTGACTACCTATGACCTCTTACGTGCATGTAAATATGGAGGTTTCTCTAAAAATATCCTCCAACTTCGTATCACTAACCAGAACTCCACAGTGTTTACCTATAATATGCTGAATTTGAGGAGATTGCATTTAATAGCTAAGTACCACAGGGAAACGTTTGGATAGAACTTTTGTGCTACACTTAAAGTGATTGTAAATGATCACTTTGTAAAACAACCCATTTAGTTTAAAATAGAAATGAAAGGCAAAACATTTTTGTATAGATGTAAAAATACATTATAAATACTTTTTTTCCTCCCGTTTTTATAAGTGATCACATTTCCTCTATTCCCCACATTCCCTCTATTTAGCTGCATAAGAGCTGGTGGGAGGAAAGCAGCACATTGAGCTTCCCAGAGAATGACTGTGCAGCAGGGGCGTGTCAGGAAAAGTCTGATCATTGGAGAGAGCACACTGAGTTCCCAGCATACCTAGAGAACTGATCATGGTGTGCTCTCCTTCTTAGTGGGGTATTTTTTTAGTAGGAAAGCAGAGGGACTGGCAGGAACATCAGGGATTTTGCACAAAGGAAGCATACAAAGAGAACAGGAGACTTTCTCATACAAGTACATGGTACAGCAGGCACATATTAGGAATATGAAGTGTTGGGGTAACAAATGCTTTAGGTAAGGATGTCCTATCCCTGCACAAAGCTTACAAAGTTACATAGTTACATAGTTAGTCAGGTTGAAAAAAGACACAAGTCCATCCAGTTCAACCATAAAAAAAAAAAATAATATCATACAATCCCATATACCTAATTCTATACCCACAGTTGATCCAGAGGAAGGCGAAAAACCCCAGCAGAGCACGATCCAATTTGCTACAGCAGGGGAAAAAATTCCTTCCTGATCCCCCGAGAGGCAATCGGATATTCCCCGGATCAACTTTGCCTATAAATGTTAGTACCCAGTTATATTATGATATTAAGTTATATTAAGATATTAAGTGTAGCGGGGTGTCATATTTAGGGGGAGCATCTGAGTGGTAACTAGGCTCAGATGCACTAATTGTTAGGTTTCATCAACCATTTCTGTCCCTGGGAGATAGTACTCGTGTGCAGTTCCCTGGGGCCTATGGGTGGCGCTGTTGCCATGGGCCCGGGTTGAACCGCAGTACAAGGTTGTGCCTTTTTTTGTCCCCTCTCGGCAGCAGTACGGCGGGGCGGAGAACCTGCTGTGCCTGTCAAGAGAGGATATAAAAGGGGGCGGCCATCTTCGAGGAGGGGTCCATGCCCAGGCACCTTAGGCCTGGGTGTGTGTGTGTGTCGCTTCCGGGTGCCCTAGGCCCAGAGGCATGGTCGGTTCTGCGCTCAGGCACCTTAGGCCTGGGTGCGTGTGGGTTGTCTCCGGGTGCCCTAGGCCCGGAGACGGAGCTGCTGTTCTATCCCAGACACCTTCAGTCTAGGGTGAGGTACTTTGGTGAGGGCCCGGAACCCAGCAACCTTCGGCTGGGGTCCGCTAAGGATCGAGGCTCCCAGGGATCTGCCTTGCGAGGGGACCCGTATCCAGGATGAGGAGGCCAGGGAGGTGACCCTTTCTGAAGACCCAGCGCAGAATCGTGGTGACAGAGGGGGCCTCTGGTAACTCTCCGGAGGGATGTTCTTATCCTAAAAAGGGGCTAAGTTACTCAAGGAAGGAAGTGCGGGTTCTTTATGTCACAGTGGCAGTGACTCTACGCACACCAGGTCAGTGGCAGTGACTTGCAACTATTCACCAGGTCAGTGGCAGTGACCAACCTTATGGTCCGCGGCAGGGACCGTGCGCCAAGCCTGTTCGTGCAAATCAGAATAGGAGAAACCCTGAATTAAGTTTGTGCCTGGACCTCCTCCCACCTTATCTGACCTGTGTTTGTCTCAACCTGTCTGCTCTCAAAGAGACTATTTGTTGCCCTTAAGAATAAATAAGAAGTTGGACTTTTCAGTTGGTGTGGACAGTTGCTTACTGGGGAGAACTAAGGACTTGTTTTTGGCTACCCCAGAAACGAGGTCAGCTCTGGAGGTTTTAAACACTGGCTGCAAGCAGGCCCGAGAAACTAACTCCGCTCAACCTCCCCATCCAGGAGGGTACGGGCTTGTGGTGCGGTGTGTCTGAGTCTTTCCTGCGAAGGAGCCAACTATAAGAAAAGCAGGTAAAGGCTGGGGTGGGTGCGCTACATAAGCTTTATTAAGTTATTTCTCTAAGTGTGCTTGAGGGTACCCCCATTCAGCAAACTTCTCTAACATGAGCCTGGCTTGGCTCAAAAAGATTTACCGTAATCTGTCAAGGAGATCCGGCTTATTCGATTGAAATGACAATAGGGTAAATCTTCTTTTATCTTCTCAGGATGAAGGCTATAATAATGTAGATCTGTAGGCTTTTGATATACATCCATTATTATTTTACCTTCAGATTGTGTCACTAGGACATCAAGAAAGTGAACTGAATTGGCTCTATATTCCAAAGAAAGGTGAAAAGATGTTCAGTTTTTCGGAGAAACTCTCAAGCCCTGTACACACGATCGGATTTCCTATGGATTTTAAACCAATGGATTTTTCCATCGGAAATCCGATAAAGCTGACTTCCATCAGTCTCGCCTACACACCATCAGTCAAAAAAACGATCGTCCCAAATGCCATGACGTAAAACACTCCGATGAGCCAAGAAAAATTAAGTTATATGCTTCTGAACATGCGTCGACTTGATTCTGAGCATGCGTGGCTTTTTTTACAGATGGAGTTCCCCACAGACGACAGTAATTTGCTATTGTTTTTTTTTTCCATCGGATAAATTTAAAACATGTTCTATTTTTTAACACCAATGGAAAAAAGACCGATGGGGCCCATACACAATCGGTTTGTCCGATGAAAAAAGTCCATCGGACTGTTTTCATCGGTAAAACCGATCGTGTGCACAGGGCTTAAACCACCTGCGATGCAAGTATGATGGTGGGACAGCTTTAGGGAGGCCCAAGAAAAGGCAATTGCAATTGACAGCTACAATGGGTATAGAAAAAAATCACCCACGTTAAAATAATCACATTTTGTTGCTTTGCTGCCTGAAATGAAGACATACACAGTTTTTGTTTTATCCAGCTTTATTTACCAGTGTAACTTTTAAATAAACAAATTTAAAAACAGAATACCTGAGTTGGAAAAAGGATCTCCCCCTTATTTTGTTGAACCACTTTTTGCTTTAATTACAGGATTTTGTCTGTTGGGATATGGCTCTACTAACTTTGCACATCTAGACTTTGCAATATTTACCCACTCTTCTTTGCAGAACTGCTCAAGTTCAGTTAAATTTGATAGTGACTGTGGACTGCAGTCTTCAATTCATTCCACAGTCTTTCAATGGTGTTTAGGTCTGGGCTCTGACTAAGCCATGCAAGGACATTCACCTTTTTCTTCTTCAACCACTGTGTGGTAAATTTTGCTGTGTGGTTTGGGTCATTGTCATGTTGGAAGGTAAACCTTTTTCCCATTGACAACTTTCTGGCAGAGGGCAGCAGATTGTCCTCAAGAATTTGATGGTATTTTGCCCCATCCATTTTTACTTCTATCCTGACACTTGCTCCAGTCCCTGCTGCAGAGAAACACCCCCATAACAGGATATTACCACCTCCATGCTTTACTGTAGAAATGGTGTTATTTGGATGATGAGCAGTACTGGATATCCACCAGACATATCATTTGGTGTTGAGGACAAATGATTCAATTTTAGTCTCATCTGCCCATGACACCTTTTCCCATGTGGCCTCAGAATCTTTAAGGTAAGTTTAAGGAGGTCAGATGAGACTAAAATTTAATTATTTTAAAGTGGTACTAAAGCTTAAATTTAAATTTTTTTAAAATAACAAACATATCATACTTGCCTCCACTGAGCAGTTCGTTTTGCACAGAGTGCTCTTCTGGGGTCCCACGGCGGCTCTCGCGGCTCCTCCCCACAAGAGCTTACCCCCTCTGGGAATCTCTCTCCTGAGGGGGTTATCTTGCGCGCGCGCGCTCCTGTGCCATACAATCGGCGGCCATAGCCGCCGATTGTATGACTCGGCCCTGCCCCCCGGCGGCATTGGATTTGGTTGACAGCAGCGGGAGCCAATGGCTGTGCTGCTATCAATCTATCCAATAAAGAGCCAATCAGGCATGGGGAGAACGACGAGGGATCGCGCCCTCGGAAATTTGGGGCTCAGGTAAGTCAAATGGGGGCTCGGGGGGGCGGTGACTGCAAGGTGTTTTTTCACCTTAATGCATAGGATGCATTAAGGTGAAAAAACACAAAGGTTTACAACCCCTTTAAGCTCTTTTATTACAAGTCTTTTTCTATGTAGCATGAATATATATATTCATCCATATTCTCTTGAAAGAAGTAAAAAGTGACAGTGCAGCACTCGGAAATCCTACATACATATAAAATAGTATACATAAATGAAATGCTGTAATTCATAATCATCAAATAAAACCATTTTTTTTAACATAAATAAACAATACATGTAGAAGAAGTGAATGAATTTCACAAAAAGCGTAGAGAGAACAAGGTCCCATTATGATATATAGCCTATGCGGTCAAGTATGACAAGAGGAAAGATTGTGGGTTGAAGTTGTTATTATTTTCTTGTGCATGTTGCAATATACAATATGTGATTTAATTTATTGATGCACACTAAACATTTAAATTTTTGTAATAAAAATGGGATGCTTTTTAGTTGGAGTTGATATTGTGGAATCTTTATCTAGTGCCAGGGTAGTCTCAAATATGTATTCTATAATGCAAATATTAATTCTATAAACAAATAAACAGAATACATGCAATATTGAATAAACGTTTTTTATTTTATTTATTTCCTGTTCCTTAAGTGAGGCTTCCAACTCCTTAGATACGTCAGTGGCCATCTTTTACATTAAGCTAGCAATGTCTTCTAATTTGTCAGAGCCAATGGATGAATTTGAACATTGTGCAGATATTGAGAACAGACCTACTTGTAGCCATCATCACCACTGTAAGGCCATTGTTTGAGCTGGCAGCCTTATCTTGCAAGGAAACCATTTGTTTTCTCACAGGGACAAGGCAGTGTTGGGGCCTATGATTTATTTTTAATTTAGTACCCATTGAGGCTGGGTTCACACTATACGACACGACTTTCATCCTACTTTGCTCTGCGACATCTGTCCGACATTGGTCCGACATTGGTCCGACATTGGTCCGACATCCATCCGACATTCATGAACAGGATACTACTTTGATCCGACATTGTGCTAGTCTGACTTGTCCTTTGACCAATCAAAACAATCCCAGGGTGAGATAAATTCCTTTTACTGCTGCTGTAATCACCATGTCGGATGTCAAATGTCGGATGGTTAGGACAAGGATCCTACTTTGATCCGACTTCAATGATATTCAATGGGCTGAAGTAGGATCAAAGTCGGACAGAAGTAGTACAGGGAGCATTTTTAATGTCGGACCGACTTGTGTCGGACCAGTTAAGACGGCTCTCATAGGGAAACATTGATTTTCACACGTCATGCGACATGAGCTCCTAATGTCGGAGCGTTTGTCGGACAAGTGTGAACCAGGCCTGAAGGACAGGAATGGCCTAAAAATGAAAAAAAAAATGTTTATGTAAATACAATATACTGTAAAAAAAAAAAAAAACAACAAACAAACTACTACCCCAGTCTGCAGAACACCGGTCTTTTACTTTAGGTCTACATACGCTTTATATTTTTAAGCAGATTTTCTCCCTGCAGCTACACTGATAAAAATGATTCTGTTGGCTTGTAATTTTAACATAAAAATGTTATAATTTTCAACATAAAAATAAATGTTAATTAATTTACTTTGATATTTTAAGTACCTTACTTAATTTTCATTAGTTCTTAAAGCACAGCTTTTATATTTACGAAAATAATGTATAATATTGAGTAATCTAGACAAAACTTTTAAGGTATGTGCATTTCCATATTCTAATTTACATTTACTTAAAAAAATATCTTTACATTTGACTGAAATTGCAGGACGAATGTTTGCCAAACGTGCAACCACACAAGTTTTGATGCTGTATATTTGAAAGAGTTTGACGTCTTTTGGAACTTTGAAAACAAACCCAAAAGCACCAACAGTGACAATAATTTTTCCAAGTCACTACAAAGCCATGCAATGTCATTGAAAGGTAAGAATGAACATTGAACAAATTATCGTTCACATGCTTTAACCACTTAACGACCGCCCACTGTAAATATACGTCAGCAGAATGGCACCGACAGGCAGAATCACGTATATGTACGTGATTGCCTTTGTATAGTTGGGGGGTCCGATCGGACCCCCCTTCTTTACAGTGGGTGGTCGTTTTACCTTCAGGAGCGATCCGGCATGAGGGGACGGCCGTTCGATTCCGGCCACCCCCTCTCGATCGCTCCCGGCGAATGAGAGAGCTTCCCCTGCCTGCCAGGAAGGAGGAAGTGATGTCATCTCTCCTGGGGCGCTCACATATACCGAGCGCCGTACAGGAGAAGATGCCAGGTTAGTACACAAAACAGCACACTGACACCAGGACACATAGGCACATAAATCGCCCCCCAGGCCCCCCCAGACACCCCCAGATCACCCCCCAGCCCCCAGTCACAGTGTCACTGATTGCAGTGACCATTTATTTAGTGATCACTGCAATCAGTGACATTTGTGACTGTAAAAGTGTCACTACATTTAGTTTTAGGTCCAGTGTAGCCCTCTAACCCCCCCTAATAAAGGTTTAACCCCCTGATCACCCCCCAGATAACCCTTTCACCCCCTATCACCACTGTCACTAAGCAATCATTTTTCTGATCGATGTCTTAGCGTCAGTGATGCTGATCGGTAGCCAGTAATTTTTTTTAGGTTCGCCGCAGGTTTTTATAGCGTCGGGCACCCCCATATATTACCTAATGAAGGTTTAACCCCCTTGATCGCTCCCAGGTAACCCTTTCACCCCCTATCACCACTGTCACTAAGTTATAATTTTTCTGATCGATGTCTTAGCGTCGGCGATGCTGATCGGTAGCCAGTAATTTTTTTTAGGTTTGCCGCAGGTTTTTATAGCGTCGGGTACCCCCATATATTACCTAATAAAGGTTTAACCCCCTTGATCACCCCCCAGGTAACCCCTTCACCCCCTAGCACCGCCGTGGCTATGCGATCATTTCTCTGATCGATGTCTTAGCGTCGGTGATGCTGATCGGTAGCCAGTAATTTTTTTTAGGTTCGCCGCAGGTTTTTATAGCGTCGGGTACCCCCATATATTACCTAATAAAGGTTTAACCCCCTTGATCGCCCCCCAGGTAACCCTTTCACCCCTATCACCACTGTCACTAAGCGATAATTTTTCTGATCGATGTCTTAGCGTCGGCGATGCTGATCGGTAGCCAGTAATTTTTTTTAGGTTCGCCGCAGGTTTTTATAGCGTCGGGTACC
Organism: Rana muscosa; assembly: GCA_029206835.1. Classification (NCBI taxonomy): domain Eukaryota; kingdom Metazoa; phylum Chordata; class Amphibia; order Anura; family Ranidae; genus Rana; species Rana muscosa. The sequence continues at coordinate 638,570,997 of CM055117.1, read as the reverse complement.
CCCATATATTACCTAATAAAGGTGTAACCCCCTTGATCACCCCCCAGGTAACCCTTTCACCCCCTAGCACCGCCGTCACTATGCGATCATTTTTCTGATCGATGTCTTAGTGTCGGTGATGCCGATAGGTAGCCAGTAATTTTTTTTTAGGTTCGCCGTCAGGTTTTTATATAGCGTCAGGTACCCCCATATATTACCTAATAAAGGTTTTAACCCCCTAATTGCCCCTAGTTAACCCTTTCACCAGTGATCATCATATAAGTGTTACGGGTGACGCTGGTTAGTTAGTTTGCTTTTTATAGTGTCAGGGCACCCGCCGTATATAACCCAATAAAGGTTTAACCCCCTGATCGCCCGGCGGGTGATATCAGTTAGGTTTTAGCGTCAGAGAGGGTCTGCGTCACACCCCAGGCAGCGTCAGGTTAGTGCCAGTAGGGCTAACACCCACACGTGAAGCATACACCCCCCTTAGTGGTATAGTATCTGATCAGCTCAATATCTGATCTGATCAGATCTATACTAGCGTCCCCAGCAGTTTAGGGTTCCCAAAAACGCACTGTTAGTGGGATCAGCCCAGATACCTGCTAGCACCTGCGTTTTGCCCCTCCGTCCAGCCCAGGCCACCGAAGTGCAGTATCGATCGATCACTGTCACTTGCAAAACACAACACACATAACTGCAGCGTTCGCAGAGACAGGCCTGATCCCTGCGACTCCAGTGCTGTAGGAGGTAATTTCACCACCACAGTTAAAAAAAAAGCATATATGCCGAAGCATTGGGGCAGCAGGAGCGGAGGAGCGATTTTGCTCCTAATGCCGCGTATATACGGTCGAAATTCCGACGGAGGCTTGCCCGTGGAAAAGTCTGACCATGTGTACGCGGCATAACTTTTGCGAGAAGATGCCCCCATGCTTCGGCATATATAAATGGTGCATGTATGCCCATCATTAGAAGTGGGTGGATGAAGGGCGGTATTCTAATGGTGGGCATACCCACCGATCAATCTTTTTTTTTCGTTCAGCCAACAGGCTGCATGAAAAAAAAGATTACAATACATGTCCAACAAGGACCAGCAACGTACTGGTATGTTGCTGGACTTTGAATGTTTATACCAGAATGATGCCTGCGGGTTTAGGTATCATCTTGGTATCATTCTTTTCAGCCAGCGGCCGGCTTTCATGTAAAAGCAATCCTAGTGGCTAATTAGCCTCTGGACTGCTTTTACAAGCAGTGGGAGGGAATGTCCCCCCCGGATATAAAAAGCGCCATTGGGAAATTGGGAAAGCATTTTATCACACCGATCTTGGTGTGGTCAGATGCTTTGAGGGCAGAGGAAAGATCTAGGCCCCAGTTTTTTCAAAAAAGAGTACCTGTCATTACCTATTGCTATCATAGGGGATATTTACATTCCCTGAGATAACAATAAAAGTGATAAAAATAAATAAATATGGAAGCAACAGTTTAAGAATAAAATAAAAAAGCAAAATTAATAATAATAATAAAAAAAAAGCTCCCCTGTCCTGCCCTGCTCTTGCCCAATGGCGAACGCAAGCGTCGGTCTGGCGTCATATGTAAACAGCAATTGCACCATGCATGTGAGGTATCACCGCGAAGGTCAGATCGAGGGCAGTAATTTTAGCAGTAGACCTCCTCTGTAAATCTAACGGGGTAACCTGTAAATGCTTTTAAAGGCTTTTAAAAATGTATGTAGTTTGTCGCCAATGCGCGTTTGTGCGAAGTTTTAAAGCATGTCGTGTTTGGTATCTATGTACTCGGCCTAAGATCATCTTTTTTATTTCATCAAACATTTGGGCAGTATAGTGTGTTTTAGTGCATTAAAATTAAAAAAAGTGTATTTTTTCCCAAAAAAATGCGTTTGAAAAATCGCTGCGCAAATACTGTGTAGAAAAAAAAATGCAACACCCACCATTTTATTCTGTAGGGCCTTTGCTTTAAAAATATATATAATGTTTGGGGGTTCAACATAATTTTCTTGCAAAAAAAAAATATGTTTTCATGTAAACAAAAAGTGTCAAAAAGGGCTTTGTCTTCAAGTGGTTAGAAGAGTGGATGTAAGCTTCCTAATGTTGTGTATAAAATGCCAGAACAGTTCAAAACCCCCCCAAATGACCCCATTTTGGAAAGTAGACACCCCAAGCTATATACTGAGAGGCATGTCGAGTCCATGGAATATTTTATATGTTGACACAAGTTGCGGAAAAAATACAATTTTTTTTTTTTTTTGCACAAAGTTGTCACTAAATGATATATTGCTCAAACATGCCATGGGCATATGTGGAATTACACCCCAAAATACATTCTGTTGCTTCTCCTGAGTACGGGGATACCACATGTGTGAGACTTTTTGGGAGCCTAGCCGCGTACGGGACCCCAAAAACCAAGCACCGCCTTCAGGCTTTCTAAGGGTGTAAATTTTTGATTTCACTTCTCACTGCCTATCACAGTTTCGGAGGCCATGGAATGCCCAGATGGCACAAACCCCCCCAAATGACCCCATTTTGGAAAGTAGACACCCCAAGCTATTTGCTGAGAGGTATTGTGAGTATTTTGCAGATCTCGCTTTTTGTCACAAAGTTTTGAAATTTGAAAAAAAAAAGAAAAAAAAAATGTTCTTTCTTCATTTTCAAAAACAAATGAGAGCTGTAAAATACTCACCATGCCTCTCAGCAAACAGCTTGGGTGTCTACTTTCCAAAATGGGGTCATTTGGGGGGGTTTTGTGCTATTTTGGCATTTTATGGCCTTCAAAACTGTGATAGGTAGTGAGGAGTGAAATCAAAAATTTGCGCCCTTAGAAATCCTGGAGGCGGTGCTTGGTTTACATAGTTACATAGTTAGTCAGGTTGAAAAAAGACACAAGTCCATCCAGTTCAACCAGTTTCCGGGGTCCCGTACGTGGCTAGGCTCCTAAAAAGTCCCACACATGTGGTATCCCCGTACTCAGGAGAAGCAGCAAAATGTATTTTGGGGTGCAATTCCACATATAACCATGGCATGTGTGAGCAATATATCATTTAGTGACAACTTTTTGTAATTTTTTTTTTTTTTTTGTCATTATTCAATCACTTGGGACAAAAAAAAAATATTCAATGGGCTCAACAGGCCTCTCAGCAATTTCCTTGGGGTGTCTACTTTCTAAAATGGGGTCATTTGGGGGGGTTTTGTGCTATTTTGGCATTTTATGGCCTTCAAAACTGTGATAGGTAGTGAGGAGTGAAATCAAAAATTTGCGCCCTTAGAAATCCTGAAGGCGGTGCTTGGTTTCTGGGGTCCCGTACGTGGCTAGGCTCCTAAAAAGTCCCACACATGTGGTATCCCCGTACTCAGGAGAAGCAGCAGAATGTATTTTGGGGTGCAATTCCACATATAACCATGGCATGTGTGAGCAATATATCATTTAGTGACAACTTTTTGTAATTTTATTTTTTTTTTGTCATTATTCAATCACTTGGGACAAAAAAAAAATATTCAATGGGCTCAACATGCCTCTCAGCAATTTCCTTGGGGTGTCTACTTTCTAAAATGGGGTCATTTGGGGGGGTTTTGTACTGCCCTGTCATTTTAGCACCTCAAGAAATGAGATAGGCAGTCATAAATTAAAAGCTGTGTAAATTCCAGAAAATGTACCCTAGTTTGTAAACGCTATAACTTTTGCGCAAACCGATAAATATACGCTTATTGACATTTTTTTTACTAAAGACATGTGGCTGAATACATTTTGGCCTAAATGTATGACTAAAATTGAGTTTATTCGATTTTTCTTATAACAAAAAGTAGAAAATATCATTTTTTTTCAAAATTTTCGGTATTTTTCCGTTTATATCGCAAAAAATAAAAATCGCAGAGGCAATCAAATACCATTAAAAGAAAGCTCTATTTGTGGGAAGAAAAGGACGCAAATTTCGTTTGGGTACAACATTGCATGTCCGCACAATTTACAGTTAAAGCAGTGCAGTGCAAAATTCTGAATTCACCTCTGGTCCTTTAGCTACCAAATGGGATGGGGCTTAAGTGGTTAAATGTTGCTTAACCACTTCAGCCCCGGAAAAATTTACCGCCTTCCTGACCAGAGCACTTTTTGCGATTCGGCACTGCGTCGCTTTAACTGACAATTGCGCGGTCGTGCAACGTGGTACCAAAATAAAATTGACATCCTTTTTTTCCCCCACAAATAGAGCTTTCTTTTGGTGGTATTTGATCACCTCTGCAGTTTTTATTTTTTGCGCTATAAACAAAAAAGTGCGACAATTTTGAAAAAAAAGCAATATTTTTTACATTTTGCTATAATAAATATCCCCCCAAAAATATATCAAAAAAAACAAATGTCTTTCTCAGTTTAGGCCAATATGTATTCTTCTACATACTTTTGGTAAAAAAAATCACAATAAGCATATATTGATTTTTACTAGTAATGGCAGCGATCTGCGATTTTTATCGTGACTGCGACATTATGGCGGACACTTTTGGCACTATTTTGGCACCATTGTCATTTATACAGCGATCAGTGCTATAAAAATGCACTGATTACTGTGTAAATTACACTAGCAGGGAAGGGGTTAGCCACTAGGGGGTGAGGACAGGGTTAAGTGTGTTCTAGAGAGTGATTCTAACTGTGGAGGGGCTGGGCTGGGCTACCAGTGACACAACATTAATCACTGCTCCCGATGACAGGGAGCAGTAGATCAGTGTCCTGTCACTAGGCAGAACGTCCGTTGTATACACCTATTGAGACAACTTACTTGTGCGTGCGCAAGTTTCCGCTTACTGCATTCTACAGAACGCAACCAAGATGCAGGATGAGGGACCGCCAGCTGTTAAGCTTAAAAACTATTTTGTGCCAAAAAATGAATGTTTCAGCCGGTTCGGTTTTTGAGATATTGGATTCAAATTCAGATTATGTAACATCAAGTCCCGCCCACATTGCACCCAATGTTATTAAAGTTTAAAAACAAAGATAGCATTTGTTTGCACTGCGTCTGTGCTGAATTGTGCTGCAAAACAAACGTATGTGCTGGTTTGGTTTTAGAGATATTGCGCATTATAGTTGATGAAACCTCTCCCACTTTGCACCACATGTTATTACCTTTTAAAAACAATTATACAATTTGTTTGTGCTGATTTGTACCACAAAAACAAACTTTTTGTTTGTTCGGTTTTTGAGATATTGGACATTCAACGTTAGATTATGTAACCTAAAGCCCCGCCCACTTTGCACTATGTTATTACATTTCAAAAACAAATATACCATATTTATGCTGAATTGGTAAGAAAAACAAGCATATTGGTATGGTGTATTTTTTTCACATAGATCTTTTTAGAGCTAGAAGTAGGGAATCTATCTTCAAAAGTTCACAGTTTAACAGCTTGCCAACCAGCCACCATCATTATACTGCTCTCCGGCGCAAACCGCCGTAGGTGTACGTTGGTCTTTGCACAGGAGATAACGGGCACGCGCGCGCGCCTGCCGCATACAGCGGGAGCGTGCCCATGGGTCAGTCGGAGTCAATGTCTGCTGGTGACCCACGATCGTGGAATACAGAGGCCGAACGGAGATCTGCCTATGTAAACAAGGCGATGCCCGTTTTGCCAGATGACATGCCAGTGATCTACTGTTCCCAGTGATCGGGAACAGCTATCTCTGTCATGTCCCTGGTAGCCCATCCCCCCTACAGTTAGAACACACCCAGGGAACACACTTAAGCCCTTGATCGCCCCCTAGTGTTAACCCCTTCCATGCCAGTGTCATTTATACATTGATCACTGCATTTATATCACTAGAAAAATATAAAGGAATGCAGCACTAAAAAGTGAGCATGGGACTTGGAAGAATGATCTAGCCCAAGTGTGGTTAAGCAGTCCTTTATATTTTTCCATTGTTTTGTAGTTTTATTGTATTAAACTGTTTATGCTAGCCGCTTTTTGTTTATTTCAATATTTCAATATTTTTTTCATCCATTACCACTAGCGCAACGTTAGCCTTTGGGCTTCCTCTTTTTTTCGCATTTATATCACTGATCAATGTAATAATGTCACTGGTCCCGTTAAAAAAATCGCAGATCGCCGCCAATACCAGTAAAGACAATAAAAAAATTAAAAGTCCCTAAATCTATCCCATAGTTTGTAGACACAATAACTTTTGCGCAAACCAATCAATATACGCCTATTGTGATTTTTTTTACCAAAAATATGTAGAAGAATATAGATCGACCTAAACTGATGGATGAATTCATTTGTTTTTTTATATTTTTTGGGGATATGTATTATAGCAGAAAGTAAAAAAAAATGTTTTTCAAAATTGTCAGTCTTTTTTGTTTATAGCGCAAAGAATAAAAACCACAGAGGTGATCAAATATCACAAAAAGAAAGCTCTATTTGTGGGGAAAAAAAGGAAGGTCAATTTTGTTTGGGTACAGCGTCGTACAACCGCACAGTTGTCAGTTAAAGCGACACAGTGCCGTATCACAAAAAATGGTCTGGTCATTAAGGGGTCAAATCCTTCCGGGGGCTGAAGTGGTCAAAGTGCAAATTACTTTCCTAAAAAAAAAAAGGGGAAAAATTCTGTATTCTATGTTCTTTACAGATATACTGTATATTCATGTGTTTCAGTTTGATTTGTTAGCCGAGAAAGAGGCATTTTTTTATTTTATTTTTTAATGTTTACATTTACATTTGATGCGGCTTTAATAATATTACATTTGTAACACTTTATAAATAATAAATGTTAATTTGTTGTGAAAGCTTGTTTCATGAGACTATTCCTTTAAAAAAAAAAAACATATTATTGTATTATTTTTATATAAAAACCTTCAAACATATATCAAATACATTTGGAAAATAAGTTTTACCAACTTAAAAAAAATGAGTTAGTTACAAGTTAATATCACTTAAAACTAAGTAACTAAGTAACTAAGTAATAGGGTAGCACAGTGGTGTAGTGTTTAGCACTTTCATCTAGCATCGAAAGGGTCACTGGTTCAAATCCCGACCACGACACTCCCTGCTTGCCGTTTGCATGTTCTACCCTGTTCCTGTGTAGGTTTCTTCCCACACTCCAAAGACATGCATGTAGGGTTATTGGCTCCTATGTATGTGTCAGGAAAGGTTCCATCCGCTGGTGATATTTATTATTTGGCTTGCAGTACTGTGGTCCACCAGCAGGTGTCTCCTGGCAGTGTGGAACTGTCAGGAGAATTTCTCCCTGCTGGCATTATATTATCCTTTGGACGCAGTACTGGTTTCCACCAGCGGATGGATCCTGGCAGTGTGGAGCGAACTGCTCTTCCTGCGCTCAGGTGTGACTTGAAGCCAATTACAAGCCTTCCTATTTATACCCGGCAAGTACAAACATACCTTGCCCTGGTATCTCTCTCCCTGACCTAGAACCTGCAATCCTGAATTTGAGCCTGCATCCTACCTGACCCGATCCGACCCGATCCCTATCCTGAGTCCATCCTGCACCTGTCCCTCCTGTCTCCTGAGAACCACGGTCACCTGTCCTCCTGTTACCTGAGTACTTTGGATCCCTGCTCTGCAGCCTACCCATCCGTCCCCTCCCTGTTCCTGTTTGTCTCCCGTCCTTACCCATCTGCTGACATCCCCTTGTGTATGACCTCGGCCTGGCTTTACTACGATTCTGGTATCTCCCATTACTGTACATATTGTCTATAGTCACTGTTTATTGGTTGATTTATTGCACAGTGTTCTGTTGGAGGTGGTTGTGTGTTTGTTCATTGATCTTAATAAATTATCATATTTTCACCTACATCTGTTTGGTCTCCTCTGTGCAGTCACACAGTCTGGTCTACTAGCTTCTCTGACAGTATGAATGTGTGTTAGGGATCTTAGATTGAATGAAAGGGACTGATGTGAATGTACAATGTATATGTAAAGCACTCTGCAAATTGACAGGTCTAGATAAGTACTGAAATAAATAAGTTAATGTATGTGTTCCTAACTTAAACTTTTTTATCAACTGGAAAAATTGAGTTGGCTTTACTTGAACCTATGGTCTATAAACTGGAAAAACTGAGTTGGCTTTACTTAAACCTATGGTCTATAAACTGGAAAAATTGAGTTGGCTTTACTTAAAAATATAGTTCCAGACAAGTTAAGGTATGTATTCCTAACTTAAAACACTATGGTCTATACATTGAAAAAAAAATTAGTTTGCTTTACTTAAAACAACAAAGTTGAAAACATGAAAAGTCTAATGAGTAAAACAAAAATAAGTTTAGTTGACAGAGACTTAAAAATCTGATGCAAATAGTTGCTTAAATTTTTTTTAAATAGACCCAGCACAATATTTTTTACAGTCTAGGATTACAGTTCTGGGGATACAGTCATCCCCAGATTTTTTGCCCTTGTATTGGGGTGGGGTAAAACATCTCTCTCAATGCTGCCATACATTTCTTCCTCCTCCTTTCCTCCAGCCCTGCCAGGCCTCCTTCCCTTCACCCCTAACCCTCCTTCTTACTGCCAGAACTCCAACAATCTCACCAACAGCACCCAAACCCTCATGACATTCTGCATGTCAGTGAGGAGCAGGGATGGCATTCTGTGCAAACACTTGGAGACTGGCATATGGATTTCTGGCCAAAACAATGGTGGCTGTGTACTTGATACTGAGATGCAGCACAGGCCACAAAAAGACATATTAGGCAAAGTTGGCATTGAGATGATGGTCATGGGGGAGATTTGGGGGCTTTTTTTCTTTAGCATCTACAGCAGTATTACAAAGGTCTGTGGACCAGCCCTGCAGACAAGCAACCCAAAAGAGACTGATGACTCCTTATAGCCAGTTGGCAGTGATATGGTGGGATTAGTTGAAGAGGAAAAGATTGCATGAGCAGCACTAGAACAGCAAATTGCTGCTCTGCACACTTGAGGAGGAGGAAAGGGGTGCACAATTAGCACAGTAAAAAAGTTCCTGCTATGTACCATTAAGTAGGAGGAAGAGAAAAGGGGTACATTAGCAGGTCAAAAATTTTTTTTTCTCTGCTCTATTGAGGAGAAGGAGAAAAAGAGTGCATTATAAAGTGACTACTATGTGCTCTTGAAGAAGAAGAGTGCATGCCTTTTGCTGTTGACCTGTTTCATTGAGGTGCTACTCCTACCAAGCTACTTGGCACATATGTTTCCTCGTGGATGTGGTACCCAAATGGATGGAACCTTTAATAAAGCTGTAACACTGCTGGTAGAGGCGGCAGACAACAATAATGCTATCAACATGGTATCAGATCATCCGAAAAGGTATATAGTGGCTGTATTTTAATGTAAAAAGAAGGTTTATAAGCTGTGGGCACTGTGGGGGGGGGGGGGGTGGCGGATGAACTATTACATAACACTTTAAAGTATACCGCAAAGTTGGTAAAGAAGTGACTTGACAGTGCCACCTGCTGGTTTCAATGTTAAATGAGTCCTATTTAACATACTAAAAATAAATAAAAAATTTACAATTTTTCATCTTTATCCTAGCATGTGACATATAAAGAAAATGTAGGTAGCACTACCCCGTAGGAGCTGCTGGTTTTGTTTTGGGTCTACGTTCTGCCTATCAACCCCTTGGAATTGGCTTGAACCCTCCCTTGGCACAACTGGTAAATACAAATATTGTGGAACCCACTGGTTGCTGGGGAACACAATTTTGCAAGTAAATATACTGCCTTAAGTACACTTATGCATATATATATATATATATATATATATGTGTTACCTTTCTCCGTTTGAGGTCATTCAGGCACATAAAAGTACTCCACACAGATGTATACTTAAACAAATACACTTTACTTTATATTAGAGATAATAGACAGATTAAAACAATGTTATTCATATATATGAATATAGATCTAAATGTCTCTGCAGGGCCCTGCGAGAGTCAGTAATATTATTTAGTAAAAGGATTCTAATAATTGCTAATTCCTACAGTATGTTCTATGGATAACAATTCTAAGCTCGCGAGCTCCCCCTAGCGGGCAATACCACCCCGTGTCCCAGTAAAGTAGTTCCTGTCAGGCCTGACACAGATTATTATACTAGTTCCTGGTGGGTGGGAATCTTCGCTAGCAAAACGTTGGTGCACTTATTAATTGTAATCCGCAGGAGATGAAGAACATGAACTAAACTCCCGCAATGCTTTTGGGAGTAAAACTGACAGTCCTAACTACGCAGTTAACACACATTGCGCTATGTCCTGAGATATATGTGGCTCACTGCTGAGGGTGGCGGTGGGCCTTCTTAAGTCACAGGCCTAACAGAAGGTTGTAGATTCTGGGCAGGTGCCCGCTCACCCGGACAGGCCTAGTCCGCCTGACACGCTCTGCGGTCGGGACCTCGATCCCCGACCTTTCCGCGATACACGATCTCTGGTTCCTCTCACAGCAGCTGTAGATGCCGGTTTGACAGAACAACTCTGATCCGAAGATAGTGCGGACTGGTCACACTTGAAGAGGTCCCTCTCTGGCTTGATGATCCTCTGTGAGGTTGTAGGCCCAGGCTTTGGGCCTAGTCACTCTGGCAGCAGGCCTCACACGCCTCCTGCTTGGTTGAGCGCGGAGTTGAGAGAGACTTTCCGTAGCTCCTCCCCTCCTTTAAGTAAGAAGTCCCAGAAAGCCAAGCGACGAGGCAATGCACGTTGGGAGTACAGTTGCACTGTGGGTACTATAGTCTATTTATTATCCATGGCAAATGGAGTCTCTTTCTCCCTGCTTTGATATCATTAGAACAATAAGTAGATGCAATATTAAAGATTGAACACCGGAGGGAGCTAAGTTCCTTCTAGTTTGTCAACTGTAGTCTATATCTACATAGAAGAACTGGAAGCCGCGCTACATGTATACAAAACCCTATACAATGCTAATAAAGGAAACTTATTTTGCTTGATGAATAAAGATGTTTTTTGAATATATACTTTTATAATATGGATAATCCAAGACACACAGTTACTGTTTGCATTAATTAAATCAAGGCACCTGCACAGATATTCACTTCATATGCTATTGAGATGTCTAAGAACTGATTTTATGTTATGGTAATGTTCTCTGTGTCATTTTATTATTCTGAAGGCTCATGCAAAATAATTATTACATAGTAAAACGAAATGTTGCCTTTCTTCAAGGTAATATAGGTGAGATGACTAGCAAGGGATTTACTGTAATGTACATTACTAGGATTCTGTACTTTTATGTAAACGCCACCTCAACAGCACAGATGTTTTCAAGGAAATGCAATGGAATTGAAAATACTCAAAAAAGGTTTATCACTAAATTCTACAATTTTTTATTCTAGGAATGAGAACCATGATATGATTATAACAACTGATTCCATATGCAATGATCTGATGCAGTGGAAAAGTAAGCAATTACCGCCAAGTACAGAAACCCCAGTTGGGTGAATTGTAAACACCTGGCCTGTTCTCTACTACTATCCACAGATAAATTATTGCAGTTTTGAACAACCAATACAGAATGTTGCATACAGTATGTACTTTATGTAGAGTTATACAGATAACTTTCAAAGGGCTGGCCATTCCTTAAATAACTATCATTTTTTTTTTTCTATTGGTAAGTTTTACTGCAGATAACCGCTCTTCTACAGAATACAGAATACAATATATATATATATATATATATATATATATATATACAGTATATATATATATATATACTGTATATTAAATGCAATCTTTCAGCCTACTTACAGTTTATCCTTTGTTCGCCCCTGATGTTATCCCCTTCCCTGTCAGTGTCATTAGTACAGTAACAGTGCATATTTTTAGCACTGATCACTGTAATAATGTCACTGAATCCCAAAAAAGTGTCAAAAGTGTCAGTTAGGTGTCTGTTTTGTCCGCCTCAATGTCGCAGTCCTGCTAAAAATCGCTGATCACTACCATTACTAGTATAAAAAGAAACTAAATAAAAATGCCATAAAAGTATCCCATAGTTTAAAGATGCGATAACTTTTGCGCAAATCAATCAATATATGTTTATTGGGATTATTTTTTTACCAAAAATATGTAGCAGAATACATATTGGCCTAAATTGATAAAGAAATTTGATTTTTTCAATTTTTTTTATTGGATGTGTTTTTTAGCAGAAAGTAAAAAATATTGTTTATTCCTGCTCTTGAGGACGCCGATTGGCTAGGCAAAATGATGTCACCTCCGGGCTGGGGAGAGCACGCAGTGGCAGTTTCTACATGCTGTTATTAAATGCGCTTTCTTGTTTTATTATTGTGAGTGTAATGGCAATTTAGTTTACTGAATAAGGTGTTACTACATTATGGTGGTTACCCCTTCTGTACCCCTATCATATCTTTGAGAAATTCAAGCTTCCAGGAGGACCAAATCCACTGCTGTGGCAGGAGGAGTGGGAGACTGACAGCAGGAGTGGAAAGTAGGCTGTTAACCACTGTCAATACCCAGAAGGGTGAAATGCGCAAGTGCATTTTGACTTTTATGCTGAAAGGCATAGGGTCAATGCTTTCTTGTGAGTGTGTGGATAGCACAAGTCTTGCATGAATCACAAAGAAGTGTGTTACATAAAATAAGACTGCACTAATAAATTTTGTTGAAAGAGCACTTTAGGTTGGATGGATGGGACTTTTCATATTCAACTAAGGGCTGCTTAATTTATTTTTACATAGTTGTTTATAATTTTAAGGTTAAGCAGTACAACGCTATTCATGTTACAATATGAGATGGAGACAGAGCTGTGTAAAAATTATTTTTGTCAAAAAAGGCATGGGGAGTTGGGAACTACCACAAAGCACATGACTCAAGGAAAAAAAAATAAAATTAAATAAATACTGTACTGCTAAGAGATGGTCCACATTTAATGCAACTTTTAGGGCAACATGAGGAAAACACCCCAATCCTTTCAATTACATACATAGGAGATGCTTTTAACCTATATAGGGGTGTTATGGAACAGTACGCATCTCACAGACAGCATCCACGAAAACAATATTGTTGCATCACATGTTTTAGATGTGTAATCAATTGTTTTAACTTGCACTTTTAGCTTGGCTTAAATACAGCAGCAGCACCCCAGTCTGATTCATTACAAATTGAAAAGAGGCTTTTTCACATAGTTTTGGCTGTGACACCTGTTTTTTATTTATCCAGCGATAATAGATCTGAATAGAACAATAACGTAGGAGCTACAGCAGATCTAAATGCTAAAGGAAAGTTTACTCATTAAAAAAAAAAAAAAGCCAAAGCCCTCAACATCATACAAATTGGCCACAGTTGCTTTGGTGGCAAATGCAGGCTTGGTGTTCTCAACAATCAGTATGTTTGTTACGGTCAGCTAGAACATGTACTCTATATGTTATGGATGTGAAGAATTATTGAGTATCAGACACACTCTCCAAAAAGGTGCAGTTTAACTCTACTGGAAATTCTATGATTAGTGGAGTCAACTACTCAACCACTTCAGATTCTGAACATTTTACCACTTCATGACCAGGTTATTTTTTGCTATTCGCCACTGCGTTACTTTAATGGACAATTGCACAGTCATGCAACGCCATATCCAAATTAAATGTATATCATTTTTTCACACAATAGATCACTGATCAGTGCTAATACTATACACTTTCACTGTACTAATGACATTGGCTGGGAAGGGGTTAACATCTAGGATGGTCAAGGGGTTAAATATGTGTCTAACTATGTGTAATGTGTGTAAAGTGTGCTGCATTTTCCTAATGATCTCTCTTTGCAGGGATGAGAAACCCAGAGATTGTTCCCTGTGTACAGAGCTCTGTGTTGAATGTCAATGTGAATGTACACAGCTGAACAGCAGGTCCGTGACGTGAATCATTGGCCGGGACTTGCTGACAGGCTCCCGCTGTATACAATCACAGTGGGTGCCAACGGGAAGGGAGGGGGCAGACATGCACGTGCCCTTAACCTGGAAGTAGACTGCAATGTATGGGTATGTTGCTTTGCCCACAGTGGCCATTCAGTGGTTAAATGGTTAAAGAATAAGCGCTTGAACTGGATCTCAGCAACAACTGCCGGATGCGCTCTATCACCTCAAGCTGAAGTTATAATCTATGTTGACAATTGAAATGCCAGCTATCAATCAGTTAACATATCTTGGTCCTTAAAGGTATTGTAAACATTTCTTTCTGTACTTTGTGTTTTTCACCTGCAAAAGATGTGCATTGATCATGCAGTTTCATGGTATCATTTGTTGCCCTGTTCCCACGGCCTATAATAGAGTACATCTTCACATTCCTTCAGAGGGAAGAGGAGGGCATTATAGGACATGTAGTACTCAGGCGACATTATGAATGGAAGTGAATAGCTGCAAGAACTACAGGAGTAGTAGACATGTGCACACTGAAATATTTCGGAATTTTGGTTTTGTCCGAAAAATACATTTATTTACTTACTTACGAAATTTGTTTTTATTTATTTTGTGTGGAAACCGGAGATGGAGTTTTAGGCTGTCAGTGGCCCTTGAGAGGAGCCCCCTTGTCTAGGGGGGGTGACCTCGGGCCTGGGCTCGGGTGCGGAAAGAACCCTTTTCACGACACACAGAGGTGTCCCGACCGGAGGTACCGGAGCAGGTGGAGAATAGCAAGAGAACACCACGGGAAAATCTCCAGGGAGGAAGACAGCCAGGTGGGCTGGTGATTGCTACAATCTGGGAGGACTGAGAGACATGCCTTAGAGGACTGGGAGAGAGCAGTCTAGGATGGATGCAGAGTCAGTCTGGGAGGACTGTGGAGTCTTAGCCAGATGGGCTAGAGAAAGAGGCAGCTTTAGGTGAGCTGGCAGTGCCTGAAGAGGTGGTGCAGGGATCAGTATCCACAGGAGGAAAGCTGAGCACTAGGACTGTGCTACACAAACAAAGGGCCTATAGTGCCTGCCCGTACAGGGCATTTGCTACCAGTCTTACTGAACCTTTGTTAGATCATCCAAACAGTACCGGCTGGTCCTGGGAGTTTTAGTTCTACAAGCAAGATTTGTGCTGGAGGTAGATGTGTATATACTGACTGTATATAGTTGTGTCCCTGTAGAGTTCTACTGCTTTGATCATGTGGGCATCCCATAATATCCCTATCCCTAGCCAAGTTTATTCCCCTCAATAATACAGTATATAAAAACAAAGCCCTGAACTGTTCTCCTGACTCAAGTGTGCTATAAAGATGCGGTGTGCCTGGCTGTGCAGGGGGGGATTCCTTTCTACTTGCAGCTCCTTAGGGGGTACGCTACATTGTAAAAAGCTTTTAAAAAGATTTTTGGGTGTACAGATCTGTGCACACACGCAGGGCACATAATAAAATGTACCTCAGCAATTCAAACAACCAAATCATAGATTGTGAAAGCGGAACTTCAACAGTTATGTTTTAAAGAACCCCCCCTAACAATATTAGAGGTTAATTAGATGCTTGTTACTGGATGCTTATTAGGCTCCCTACCTGTGGGGATATTATATATACCCCTGAAGGAGAGAGAAAGGATTTCCTCAGTTTATTACTTAAACTTGGAAGCTGTAAAAAGCTGGATGACGTGAATGTGAGCATTAGGTGAAAAAAAATCTTTCTGAGTTTCATATGTACAGTAGCAAGGTCCCGGGGCCCCAGAGGCCTAATGGTGACCTCAAGGGTTAGGGAGAGCTGACATCCTTCCTTGTAGGTATGGTGGGTGTGATGCAAGAAGAAATGATGGGTGCCAATCAGTTTTGGATTTGAACAAGAGATTTATTGTCTCTTAACAGAACTGTGGGAGAGAGGGTTAGGGCCAGGACACACTTAAGTAGATGCAATGGTAATTGGCAGACTCTGAGACTTCCATAGGTAGACAGCTATACAGTGGAAGGCCTCCAGCTGGATAACACTTCGGTATAGGTAGGACGGCTGTCTCCTATGGCAACTAATCTTGCAACAGTCACTAACGGTAGCTGTACATAACTCTTGGTAAAATAGAACAGTCCTTTACTTATCTCACAGTATCCCACTGTAGATTTTCACTCACTGAGCTCCCAGTCTCTCACTAGACTTCCAGATCCCAGTCGTCACTGGATCCACTGAGTTCTTCCACAGCTATCCCGCTGTATACTCCTCAAGAGTCACCCCCCGCTATCCTGCTGGGTCCCTGGCTTGGCACTTGCTGATGCTTTCCCACTTCTTCACCGTCGCCGGCTGGTTAGAAGACTGCTCAGGTACTTGCTTCAGCTTACTCACAATAAAGTGGATGGTCCCTTAGTGGCGACAGCTTCCCCTGTACCTCCGACCACAACTGATTCCCCATCTGGCTGAACCTACACAACTCGGTTGGACTCCAATTTTACAGTCCCAACCCTACGCTGCTTCTACAGCTCCTGGATAGGCCTTAGGCAGCCTAGGAGCCATATGTCCCTGGGATAGGCCTCAGGCTTCCGGCCTAGAAGCCTGGGGCGACATAACACACGTCCACCCAGACAGCTGTCCAGGTGGCCCAGAACCCTGATCAGCTGACTCCACTCAAATAAATAGGCTCTACCAGCAGGCCAAGAGACTTAAAGAAACCCTTGCCTATTGGCTGAGACACCCAATCCATTCATGATCTGTCCTTGCTATGCCCTTGTCTTATCTAATGTCACCAGCTACAATGCCACCTGGTGACAGAAGAGAGAAGTGCAGCAATTCCAGAATTAGGGGGAAATCAGTGGATCGCCTAACAATTAGCCAGGACAATTACTACATGGCAAACTAAATTTGTTATCAACCCTGCCTACACATATATGATGTCTTTTCATATACTGTATTCTACATGATGTCTTACCTTCGTCTAAATTCTGTGAGTGCCAAAATTAGAAAACTAACATACCGTATATACTCGAGTATAAGCCGACCCGAGTATGAGCCGAGGTACCTAATGTTACCACAAAAACCTGGGAAAAATTACTGACTTGAGTATAAGCCGAGGGTCAACAATGCCCATTTGCACGCCTCACAGTGCCCATTGCAACTTCACTAAGCCCATTGCCACCTTACTGTTCCCATCCTCACTGTTCCCATCCTCACATGTGCCCATCCTTACATGTGCCCATCCTCACTGTGCCCATCCTCACTGTGCCCCTAGAATTAAAATTGAACATTGTAACATTGTAAATTGTACCCGAAGGCTGCGGCGTCCATCGTTTAAAACTCGCGGTCTCTTCCATGATAGGCGGAACTGTGTCTGCTGAGAATCGCCTATCACGAACGTTCTCTCATCCTCACCCATCCCAGCAGACACTGTGTTCAGTTTCCGCCAATCACGGTTGTCTGCTGGGAAACTGAGGATGAGAGAACGTTCGTGATAGGCGATTCTCAGCAGACACAGTTCCGCCTATCACGGAAAGGACCAGGAAGAGACCGCAAGTTTTAAACGATGGACGCCGCAGCCTTCAGGTACAATTTACAATGTTCAATTAGGCTGACTCGAGTATAAGCCGAGAGGGGGGACTTTCAGCCCAAAAAAAAGGGCTGAAAATCTCGGCTTATACTCGAGTATATACGGTAAGTATTATTAGGTAAGGTTTTTATTAGTTAACAGTATAATTGGTAAAAATGAAAATAATCTATTTTGATAATATTTTGCCTCTAAAAAGAAAACATGAAAGTAAGATGCAAATAAGCTATTCTGTTTCTTTCTTTAATATGTTTTCTTTTTGCATGAAAATGCCTTTTTCATATTTTTTAACAGACACTTTAATTTTATTACTAATATCTGCATCACTTTTCCTGCTCAGTTGCATGAGCTGCCTAATGCTATAGGGACTTCATAATTAAATGCAAATTACAAAGATTCAGAGGCTTTATGCAGACTTTGACATATTTCCTAACAATTAAAAGAGAAAATATAATAGACAGTCAACTAGTTCACTAAGCACTGAAGACAGTCTTCATTTTTTTTAATGTGCATGTTTAAAATTGCTGAAAGAGAATGACAAAAGGGGTGAAATCTGGTTTAAGATATGTTTTCAAGGATAGAAGCAAACTAATTACTAATGTATTACAGAATAAGGAGCTGTTTTCAGGCACAAAACAAAGGTGACTAATTATCAAAATATGTGTGCTGTATATTTGGTATTGATATATTTATTATGCAAAAAAGTAATTATTGCATGTCCTCGACAGCCTGACGAGTTTGTACATTTTTTTGGAGGGTCAATTATTTCATACGTGATACAAAGAGAACAGAGTTACTGCAGGATCTTCTTACAAACTATGGCTTTTAACAGAACAGTGTTGTCAAAACAATGAGCACAAAATAAAGTGCAGTGCTCATAAAACAAAAACAAAAACAAAACTGATAACAGTCTAAAATGTGTGTCTGTAATGGAAAGTCCATATAAACAAAAAAAGTCCACTGTGAATGAAAGATGAATGAAAGACGATTAAAGGTCCCCCATGTCTGGGTGTTGCAAGGGACTCTCACCTGCAGATCAGCCATTAGTTCCCATGTAGCTGCCTGCTTGGGCCTGGGCCTTGTCTGCAGCAAAACCTTTCTCCATCTTTAGGGGCTCTGGTGAAGACAGGGCAGCACTTGGACTCTGTGCTTCAACACATTTAAGGAAGTGTAATCAGATGGAGCATAAGACAGGACAGGCAGCAATGATTAGGAAAGCAGGGTTGTGATCACCTGCTCACCTCCACAGCTGCTGCTGCAAATGAGAGGCAGAAGCCAGATCTGAGTAAAACTTCCCACTCTTTCCTCCACCCCCTCCCTTTGTGCAGTAGTGAAGAGCCAATCAGAGGGAAGAGTAGGGCATTATGGGACATGTAGTACTCAGGCGGCATTATGAATGGAAGTGAATAGTTGCAAGAACTACAGGAGCCAAAATCCCTGCACCGGGAGAAGTAGAGACACAGGAGTTTTTGCAGGAGAGATCGGGGTCTTTTGCAGTAGGAAGCTGAGCTGCAAAAAAATTTTGCCTTTGCTGAGCTTGTACAGGGGCCAGGTAATCTAGCTGGATCCATAAGAGCCTGGGGACTGAGACACAGAAGGATCACTTGCTGTGCCTTAAGACCAGAGCTGAGAGACTTGCTGCGTGAGTAGTAGACATGTGCACACTGAAATATTTCGGAATTTGTTTTTGTCCGAAAAATACATTTATTTACTTACTTACGAAATTCGTTTTTATTTATTTTGTGTCGTAAAAAAATGCATTAGTCCGAAAATCCGACTTAATTAAGGTTGAATCTGTCAATTGAAGGCTTATGGTGTCTGTCTGACGTTCTAAGAAGATTCGACGAAACAGCTAAACTGTACGACGCTGCAATCGTACATTTCCGGTCGAATGCCCCGCCCACAAGCTATAGTAAAATTCTTATGTTGTTTGACTAGTAATAATTATAATTATTAATTATTATAGTCAAACAACATTAGAATTCTTCTTTAGCCTATGGTTGGAGCATTTGACCGGCAAGGTTTTTAGCTGCTTTGTCAAATATTCATGTCTCTATAATGTCAAATCTTTTCTCCCTATGTCGAATAATCTTGAATTAATAGAGTTAGGTTAGGCACATTCAACCGCAGGTTCGATAGACAAAGATCGCTATTGTCACCGTCATGTCAAATCTTCTATCTATCTATATTGAACTGTTGTCGCAACGATACGAAAATAAAGCATTTTTTTATTTTGGATCTTTTGGATTTCTGATTCTGCACGTTCATCATTGTTTGTTAAAACAAACACGAAAATCACAGAAATTTGGACCAAAATGCATTTGGACGAAAATGAATGCACATGTCTAGTGAGTAGCTACACCAGAGCTGAGAGACTGAACCCTGTAAGGATTCAAGCAGAGAGACTGCACCTTGTGAGACCTGACTTCAGAGAACTGCAGACTGCCAAGTTATCTGGATCAAATTGCTATGTGCCAGGAGGGGTGAACTGAACATCCAGGCTTATCTTAGCACTGACACAGTTAATGAAGGAGAGACCCCTCCCTTGTTTAGCAGCCCACTAGCCATCCAATGCACACAATTAAAGGGACAGCTACATGTGCATCACCTACAGAATGGCCCCAATGAAAGCCCGGTCAACGCTGACAATTGGGCACAAGGTACTTTGCAGTCACTACCGGGTTACGCATACACACACCCGCTTTTGGAATTATATGTGTAGTGTGCACACAAGGAACTTTATGTATTGGATTAGTCAATGCCAATACTTGAACCCTGTTTGCATCAATTATAGTTTGGTTTAATATTGCTATGGTTAAATGCATTGCCAGCTTATGAGTTAGTACCCAGTCAGTACAGCATACTAAAATCTGTTTGGTTGTCTGTTCATTGATTTATGCCTTATTTAACTGCATTACTTTAATACATTCATTTAATCCACCACCAGCTGTTTGGTCTATTTCCTGTGTAGTGGTATAGAGTGGTAGCATACTAACACTTTAGTTACATAGGTGTGAGCAGCCTTTTACCTGTACCTGGGTGTGTCAGTGGCAGACCTGAGGATCCATCATCACCAGCGACTCCTGTAGGGGTAAGCGCTACACTTGTATTGTAAAAAGAGTCTTGGCTCTATGTGTGAAGTCAATTGGAGCTAACCTTGCTATGCAAAACTGTCCTGTTACTAGCTAATTTTCCAATGCAGTGCCATCTGCGGTATCTTAATTCTACTACAAAAACACCTGCCTGAACCCTTGGTCTCTGGTACATTTTAGACAATTCTCCCTCATTAAAAAATGTCCTGCTGCCGGATAATTTTTTTAGACTATAACTTGGGACTGACTTAATTTGACAATCAGTAAAATGAGAGGCAAAATCTTTTGGTGAGTGTGATTTCATAAGGGGACAGGTGCGCACTTCTTGCACAGTGGTGGAGGATTGGATGTAGTGTGGTGCACTACAAATGAGAATATTGACTGTTTCTTATATTTTATAATTTTTATGTGAAGAGATCACGGATGGATGTATTAACTTTATATCACTTTCACTGGCACTTTTTAAGAGTATTGTGATAAAAGCAATGCAAGAGTATTTGTGGAACAAGGTTTTCTAGTGCTACCTGGGAGTATTATATATATTTTTTTACTAATGTTCACAATTTTGCTAGTGGCCTTAGCCACTGTCAGTAACAGTATGTAGAAAGACCTGACATGCTGGTTATAACCAAGTTGATTAATCGATAGACGGCTACTATCAGCCTGCCCATACATGGTTTAAATCTCGGCCAGTCCCTGCTGAACCGTCCATCTATGGCTGACTTAAATTAGTGCATACTCTACACAGTAAGGTTCATTTACTTTAGGATAATTGGCTGCTCACTTTGCAAGGGAAGTTTCACTTTGAAAGATAATTTTCGCCAGAGTTTAGTGAATGTAGTGAAGCATCCGTTTGCAAAGAAAAGCAAAGGAACATTTTTTTTAAAAAAGACAAATTTTGCTTTCACATGATTGGAAAATGGAAGTCAGCAAAGCTTCCCCCCAATCACTAAGCTATAGGAAAAAAGTTCCTTTGTAAATTTCAACTTCCCTTGCAATGTAAACAGTCTATTTTTTCTTTATTTAGTAGATCAACCCCAGCGTTTCCTGATCAGTCACATTCCACACACGGTATAGTCTACTATGTGTACCCTCAAGCTGGATGACCCTTTCCCAACCTTGGAATTAGACTAATAAGGGCTGGGTTTGGCCATTTGTGGCCTTTGTTTTATATACACTATGTCCTTTATGCACCAGCTGAGAAAAATATTTGTGAATCGTATATAAATGTTTATAAAAGAAACTAAAATAAATATGTAAAATCAGCGATTTTCTGTGGGGACACCCACTGATAAATAGAAAATATATTAATTTGTTATACAACGACCATGTACATTCATGAAGGAATACAATATATGTAATCAAATCCAAACATTACAGGAGCCTGTAAAATTATACATTTACTTGAAATGTGTTGAAAGAGTGTGTGTCATATGTGTGTGTTTCCACGCTTATTTGCTTTTAAGAATAAAAAAGAAGGAATGTGAATAGTTTTTCAATAGCGGCCAAGGTGTGTTTAGTATTTAGACTTTTAGATTTATATCTTGCAGCACATTCTTTGCTTAAAAAATAGCAGCGTCTACACCCAATGCAAGCAAAACTGTCTCAGTGTGTGTGAACTTTAATTCTGCTTTCTATGTACCTGGCACAGCTGAGCAGTAGAAGCTCTGACAGCATCTTTAGATGAACATTCCAACTCCCAATTCTGCTGGGATTAGAAGGATAATGGATTTCATGATAACAATCATAGAAAAGTTTCTTACTGCAGATAATTCTTGGGTCACTGTACAGATCTTCTATTCCCTTAAAACTAAAGTTAATCAGAGCAGTCTGGATAAAGAGAAGTGAAGTGTCAAAGAGCAGTGCATGTTCTGTTGAAATCTCCCAGATGCTGGTTTCTGTTTCTGAACCTATCTGAACTAAATCCATTTGCAAGCTGTAAACATTAGTGTATGTTATGTTTTATCCCATTTGTAAAAAGAAACACCTCTGTACTTCTCTTTTAAAGTGCCACTAAAGTCAATCAACTGTGATGTTAATGCCTGAAAATGACAGGTAAATACTAAATACTGTGTTAAATGTCTTAAAGTGACAGAAATCTATTTTTTGCCAGATGTGTAACTAGAGATCATGGGGCCCACATGTGGATGACCCCCTCCCTTCACCCCTTGGCGATATTCCTGCTGTCTTTGATCTTAACACAAAGTAGATCTATATCATAGACAAGTAGCAGGAGAGCTGGCAGCATAGTCAGTACATTACTAGGGACTAGTGCTGCAGACAGAAGTTGTCAGGAAAGAGGGGACATCTGTGCAGGAAATTAACTCTTAACATTAATTTTCCAACTAATCATTTTGTCCACAGTAGCTCATCAGTCTCTTTCAGCACCGCAGATGCCTCCTTGTAAATTATAAACCCTATCACCCCTTCAACAATAACTTGCATATTAACCTTTAAAATTAGGACTTTAGATTTTTCATGTTCGTGTCCCATAGACTTTAACGGTGTTCGCTTGTTCGAACACATTTTTTGCCTGTTCGCATGTTCTGGATGCAAAGCGAACAGGGGGGTTTTCAGCTCATCCCTAGCAGGGATGGTGGCTGACATTACTGACTAAATATGGCCATGAGCATATACCATGGCTGGACAACACTATTTGTCTGTGCATTGCTGTATTTCTAATAAATCTGGAAAATGTTTGTGTGTTTATTTAATAATGCAATTTTTTTTAATGCGTAGGGGTACTATATAAACTATTGAAAACCATCCAGCTAACACATACTGTATTTCGCTTTGCATGAGAATAGGTGTTTTTAAGCTTTCAAACTTTTAACACAAAAAAAAAGAGTGATATGCCATGAGTGCTCTAGATTCTTTCTATTCTCCAAGATTGAGATGAGAACCCAATTATGTGGTTTCAAAGAGGAAAATAGTGCAGGATCATTAAAAGAGAAGTATGGTTTAAAAAAAAAATAAACATTCATACTCACGTAGGTGGCTGCAGCACCAATCCCAGTTGCAGCTGTCCCCCATCTTCTCTGCCCCTCCAGCACTCATTGGAACACTAAGCTGTGGAGGGGGCAGGAACAGCTGGCTCAGCAGCTGGGTGAATCCTGACTATAAAGTCAGGATCTTTCCCGAGCCTGGACCAGATAAGTGACGTAAGATGACAGCAGGCTTTAGCCCGCTTTCAACAAACAAGTTGAACAGAAAGTTTCACTGATGACAATTGCCAAAGTGGCAACATGCATGGTTATCACTGAATATGTTTATGGTGCAACCTGTCTCTGTAACCACAGTGGAATTTGGAAGGAGAGCACTGGCAACTGTAAAATGCATGAAGTAAACACTTTGCAACCATATGTTTTTTTACTATGTATGCTAATGTATGCTAATGTATGCTGCAATGAGATAGTAAAGAAAATAGAAAATTGCTGTCAAATACTCACTGTAATTTTCCTTTCATTACTTATCTCCATGGCTGCATGGTTTCCTCTCCAGTAAGTGTAGTGACTAGTCACAAAAACTGAAAGAAGATTGATGAGCTTCAGTTTATTGTTATAGGTTTCTATGGGTGCTCAGGAGTTTTTTTTTTTATTTAATATCTTTTTATTGTTTTTTTAACAACACATCACATATTTACAATACAGTACATCGGACACATACACACTCTCAATATTTCCAAACAGTAACAAAAAAAAAAAAAAAAAAAAAAGACAATACTCTACACTCCTATATATAAAAGGCCCAGCCATGAAATCTCCCAATGCCTAGGGGAATCAAGGCTGGGCGGGAGAGAGGGCAAGGAGTAATCAGAAATAGAAACAGAGCAGCGAGGAAGGGGGAGAGATGAAAAAAAAACCCTTCTACCTACTAACAAAAAGACAAGTATTAGAACCTGATATAGGCTATGTAAGTGAAAAAAAAATAAAAAGTGTCAATTCCTATGTGTAGAGACAAAAAGTGACCAGGATGTGGAGGGGGAAGGAAAAAGAGGGGGGGGGGGAAGGGAAGAGAATTAAGAAAAGAGGGGAGGGAAAGTGTCAATACCTATGTATAGAGACAGAAAGTGACCAGGTTGTGGAGGGGGAGAAAAAAAAAAAGGAGGGGAAAAAACTGCTTCATACTAACAAAAAGACAGGTATTGAAACCTGATATAGGCCAAATGAATGACCAAGTGACAAAACATATGTGTATAGTCATATAGTGAAAAAAAAAAAAAAAAAACCTTCTATCTACTAACAAAAATACTTATAAGTGATACTCTAATATGGGTACTCTTTAAAATAAGATAGTGCCAAACACTTCTACTAATTAAAAGTAGAGAAAAAAAAAAGGGGGGGAAAGGGAAGAGGATTAAGAAAAAGGGGAGGGAGGGGGAGGGGGAGTAATATTATTTTCTCCCCGGTGTCTTATAAGTGATACTCTGGTATGGGTGCTCTTAAAAATAGGATAATTCCAAACACTTCTACTAACTAAAAACCTAGTGTTAAATTCTACAAAAAAAAAAAAAAAGGGGGAGGGGGATGAAAAGGAGAGGGGAGTAGGGGCCACCTTATTCTCACCCCAGTATCTTATGTAGTGAAACTCCAATATTAGTGCCTTTTATGGTGAAGTGATTCCGAAAACTACCTCAAACTAAAAGTCTAGTGTTAGGGTCCACTCAACACAAAAAAAAAAAAAACCCTCCCCCCTCCTCTCTGTGTTCGTTAATTTTACAGTATGTATCTCCTTCCTCATTGTTATTTAAATATTCTCTCCTGTATAATTTATCTTAGCTTCACTTAAGGTCCCTCTCGAAGCATACAAATATATAAAAAAATAATAATAAAAAAATAATAATAAAAAAATAAATAAATAAATAAATAAATGAAAAAAAAAAAGGGAGGGGGGGAAGAAGGGGGGATGGGAGGGGATAATTGGGAAAAGGGACAGAGGAAAAATAGGAAAGAGAAAAAAAGGGAAAAAGGGAAAAATAGGCCGGCATGCATGGTGTCTAGCGATCTATATATTGCTCCATATAATTTATAGTCTCTTAAGGAATAAGCCCATCAGTAGCCCAAATAGCTCGATCTTAAACTCTAAGTAACTTATTCAGTATGTATAGTGTGAGGGGGTTAGCTCGGCAGCGGGTGTGTGTGACCCCCGGGATGGGCTCCCCACACAAAAACAGGCCCAGCAAACGGAGGTTGTGGTTTTCAAAATCAAAAAAAAGGTGCGGTTTATTTTCTATTTACAGTGACAAAACACAGCAAAGCCAAAAGAAACATATAAACAAAATAAATCCTGGTCAACTTGACCTCTGACTAAACATACAGGTTTCCTAACTAACAACTGGGATCAGCCTAGTGCTGTCCTAGTCCCTAAGTCCCTGGTTTTAAATGTCCAAGCAAATAGCCACACAGGCTTTTTCTCACCGCACAGGGGTTCACTCTCCCTAGACAGTCCACACAGGTCTGGTTCCAGGCATGAGCTAACATCTAATGAAGCTGGGAGTTCTTATAGAGGCCTAAATGAGCTGGCAAGCTTCAGCTGGCCTCATCAACTCCCTGCCTGCACGACGCCCAGCCCTCTCCCTAGAGGTATGAGTCATCCATGAGCCCACTAGCCTTAGCTGGGCTTATACAACTCTCCACCTAGTTGTATAAGTCGGCGTAAAGCCTGAATCTGGGCGAAATATATCTACCCCCCTGGATGCAACCAGGTGACTTTACCTTCCTGCTGTCACATACCCCCCCCTCTTGTTTTAACCTCGGGGTTGGAACACCAGCAATCAGGCATTCATGTACTCGAGACAAAGCATCCACATTCCCCATTTGAACGCCAGGGCGATGCTTTACTGTGAAGTTGAATTCCTGGAGGGCCAGGAACCACCTATTCACTCTTCTATTTGTTTCCTTGTTTTGAGCCATCCACTTTAACGGAGCGTGATCCGTAACCATGTCAAAGTGCCTACCTAGCAGGTAGTACCGAAGGGAATCTAGAGCCCACTTCACCGCTAAACACTCCTTTTCAACGGTGGCGTAATTTACCTCATGGGACTTCAACTTCCTGCTGAGGTAAATGACTGGGTGCTCTTCCCCGTTCCAGACCTGGGACAATACTGCTCCTAACCCCACATCTGACGCATCACTTTGTACGACAAAGTCTTTAGAGAAGTCGGGTGAGTACAACACTGGCTGGCTACATAAGGCTTGTTTCAAGAATTGGAATGCTGCCTCAGCCTCGGGGGTCCATTTAATCATGACCGACCCTTTCCCCTTCGTTAGGTTGGTTAGGGGCACAGCCTTAGAAGCAAAGTGGGGAATGAATCGCCGATAATACCCAGCGATTCCCAGAAAGGCTCGTACCTGCTTCTTGCTGTTGGGACGTGGCCAACTCTGGATGGCCTCGACTTTGTTGAGTTGGGGTTTTATTACTCCCCTCCCAATGGTGTACCCAAGATATTTGGCCTCCTCCTGCCCAATGGTACACTTCTTGGGGTTAGCCGTAAACCCCGCTTCCCGAACAGAGTCCAGGACTGCTTGCACTTTTGGCAGATGTGAGGCCCAATCTGTGCTATGGACAATTACGTCATCCAGGTAAGCCGCAGCATACTTCCGATGGGGCCTCAGCATCTGGTCCATTTTCCGCTGGAATGTGGCCGGCGCATTCTGTAACCCGAACGGCATTCTTTTATATTGGAACGCCCCGTCTGGGGTTACAAATGCGGTTTTCTCTTTGGCCAATTTGGCCAGGGGGATTTGCCAATACCCTTTTGTGAGGTCAAGAGTCGTCATGTATCGGGCTGTTCCCAGCCGGTCGATCAACTCATCTATACGTGGCATGGGGTAGGTGTCAAATTTTGTAACTTTGTTCAACTGACGAAAATCGTTACAAAATCGCCAGCTCCCATCCGGTTTAGGCACCAACACAATGGGACTAGACCAATCACTTTGGGACTCCTCTATCACCCCTAAGTTTAGCATTTTCTGTACTTCCTCCCGTATTGCCTCCCGTCGGGCCTCTGGGATCCGATAGGGTTTTAACTTCACCCTTTCACCGGGCGGGGTAATGATGTCATGCTCTACCCCAAATGTTTGTCCCGGCAGCTCAGAGAATACCTCCTTGTTGCGAAGCACAAACTCCTTAACCTCCTGTTGTTGGGGTTGTGACAAGGTGGCTGCTATTCCAACCTCAGGAATCACGCAACCAGTTTGAGCTGGTGACCAAGTGTCTGCGACTAGGGACTCTCTATCCCTCCAGGCTTTCAACAGATTAACGTGATAGATCTGTTCGGGCTTTCGCCTTCCTGGTTGTCTGACCTTGTAATTCACTTCACTCACTTTTTCCATTATCTCGTAGGGGCCTTGCCATTTGGCAAGGAATTTACTTTCAACCGTAGGGACAAGTACCAGTATCCTATCCCCCGGGGAAAAGGTACGGGTCTTGGCCCCACGGTTGTACACTCTCTGCTGTGCTAACTGCGCTTGGGCCAAATGTTCCTTCACGATGGGCATTACCTGTGCAATTCGGTCTTGCATCAGGGCGA
Source organism: Rana muscosa (assembly GCA_029206835.1). Lineage (NCBI taxonomy): Eukaryota > Metazoa > Chordata > Amphibia > Anura > Ranidae > Rana > Rana muscosa. Next base: position 638,542,965 of record CM055117.1, on the reverse strand, counting down.
CATGCTCAATCACACTCCTGTGGGGAGAACTCTCACTTTCCCAAGTTTCCTTGGCAATATCCAACAGCCCTCTTGGGTGTCTCCCATACAGTAACTCAAAGGGGGAGAATCCCGTAGAGGATTGGGGCACCTCCCTAATAGCAAACATCAGATAAGGAAGTAGACAGTCCCAATCCTTTCCATCTCTATCCACCACTTTCTTCAACATTTGTTTTAGGGTTTTGTTGAATCTTTCAACCAGCCCATCGGTTTGGGGGTGATACACAGATGTACGTAATTGCGTCACTTTGAACAATTTACACAGCTCCTTCATAACCCGGGACATAAAGGGTGTACCTTGGTCCGTAAGCAGTTCTTTACAAATACCCACCCGGCTAAACACAAGAGATAGCTCTTTAGCTATGGTTTTGGCCGAGGTATTTCGGAGAGGGATCGCTTCTGGATAACGGGTGGCATAGTCCATTATAACTAATATGTACTGGTGCCCCCTAGCGGACTTGATTATAGGACCTACCAAATCCATGGCGATCCTCTCAAACGGGACCTCAATGATGGGTAGAGGGACCAGCGGGCTACGGAAATGTGGCATCGGGGCCGACCTCTGACACACAGGGCAGGAGGAACAATAATTTTCTATGTCCTTCATCACCCCCGGCCAATAGAATCTCTGTAATACCCTCTCTCGGGTTTTCTCTGTCCCCAGATGACCTCCAAGAATGTGCCCATGGGCCAACTCCAACACCAACTTCCTGTAAGGTTTGGGCACCACAAGCTGCTCAACGGTTTCTTCTGCCCTTTTTGCCACCCGATACAGTAGGTCCTTCTCTACGCTGAAGTATGGGTAAGTGCAGGTATTATCTGGGTTCACTAACTCGCCATCTATTTTCACTACGTTTTCGCGTGCCTTTATTAGGGCGGGGTCTTTCAACTGTTCTGTGGCAAAGTTTTCCCTGTGAACCTCAAGATCAGAAAACTCCACAGACGGTAGGTTTTCGTCTGAGGAGGTGGGCTCCTCTCCAGTTTCTTGAGTCTCCCCTGCCAATACTGATAAGGGAAATTCCGGAGAGTCCTCACCACTCTCAGGGGAGTTCTGGCTATCACATTCCTGGTACATAGGGGCTCCAGTGGGGGGCTCAGGATCATCCCACAGTTCCCAGAACTTCGGAAAATCCCTTCCCACAATGGCGTCATACGGTAACTGAGATACTAAGCCCACTGGATGAGAGAGGGTACCTTTGGGGGTCTCGAAACACACTGTAGTCACTGGATACTCTCGGGTGTCCCCATGCACACAAATAACAGCTACCTTGCTATTCCCAGAGACCTCTGTTTTAACTAACTCAGCCTTTATCAGGGTCACAAGGCTACCTGAATCCAGCAATACCACAACATTTCTACCATTAACACACATTTTGCATAAATGTTTCTCAATTCCTCGAATGGCAGTGCATGCGACTGTCGCACACAGCGACTGACGTCTGCCCGTCAGAAAGTCACACTGCATGGGTTCCTCCACAACCGGGCAATTGGCTGCAATATGTCCCGCTTGCCGGCAGCGGTAGCAAACGATCCTTCTTGCCGCCTCTTGAGCCGCTGATTTCCCAGGCTGTTCTCGCCAAACTTGGGGTAGAGCTCCCACCCTCTCACTCTCTCCACCCTTACCCCTTGGAATCCTCTTATCCGCCCCTGGGGATGGTCTGGTCTTAGGGTGGAAAGTCCGAGTGTCTCTGGAAGAGGCCGTCAGGTTCTCTGTAGCCAAGTATTTCTCCACACGATCCACAAGACCCACGGCCGTCTCTGGGTCTCCATGGCTTACCCAGTTTTGGATGGCAGTAGGAAGAGCTCTCAAAAACCGATCCATTACAACACGTTCCACAATCTTTGGTGCGGACAAAGTCTCTGGCTGTAGCCACTTTCTGCTCAGGTGAATGAGATCATACATTTGAGACCTGGGGGGTTTTCCAAGCTGGAAAGTCCAGTTATGCACACGCTGAGCCCGGACAGCCTGGGTGACACCCAGCCTTGCCAATATCTCAGCTTTTAGCATCACATAGTCTTTTGCTTGGTCAGGCTCTAGGTCATAGTAAGCCTTCTGCGATTCACCAGTTAACAGAGGAGCCACCAGTCCAGCCCACTGCTCCTCAGGCCACTTTTCTCTTTCAGCAGTCCTTTCAAATGTGGTCAAAAATACCTCTGGATCATCCTCTCCAGTCATTTTTGTCAATAAACGACTCACCCCAAAGGACGCGGTATTAGTGGGACGGCTTTCCTCACTGGTCTGCGGACGTTGCTGCATTACTGCTTCCATTTGTTGTAGTCTCTGCTCTTGCTTCTGTAACAGGTCTATGAAGCGGGCCTCAGATTGCTGCTGGGCTTGTTGCTGAGCTTCCAGACTCTGTTGGTGAGCTTGCTGCTGGGCTGCAAGGCTCTGTTGATGAGCTTGCTGCTGGGCTGCGAAGTTCTGTTGTTGAGCTGCAAGGCTCTTTTGCAAACCTGCATTTGTCTGCTGTTGATTGGCATTTGCTAGAGCCAGCTGCTTCAGTATCTCCTCCATGCTGGCTTAAAAAAAAACTGCCACTGGTTCTCCACCAACTGTGAGGGGGTTAGCTCGGCAGCGGGTGTGTGTGACCCCCGGGATGGGCTCCCCACACAAAAACAGGCCCAGCAAACGGAGGTTGTGGTTTTCAAAATCAAAAAAAAGGTGCGGTTTATTTTCTATTTACAGTGACAAAACACAGCAAAGCCAAAAGAAACATATAAACAAAATAAATCCTGGTCAACTTGACCTCTGACTAAACATACAGGTTTCCTAACTAACAACTGGGATCAGCCTAGTGCTGTCCTAGTCCCTAAGTCCCTGGTTTTAAATGTCCAAGCAAATAGCCACACAGGCTTTTTCTCACCGCACAGGGGTTCACTCTCCCTAGACAGTCCACACAGGTCTGGTTCCAGGCATGAGCTAACATCTAATGAAGCTGGGAGTTCTTATAGAGGCCTAAATGAGCTGGCAAGCTTCAGCTGGCCTCATCAACTCCCTGCCTGCACGACGCCCAGCCCTCTCCCTAGAGGTATGAGTCATCCATGAGCCCACTAGCCTTAGCTGGGCTTATACAACTCTCCACCTAGTTGTATAAGTCGGCGTAAAGCCTGAATCTGGGCGAAATATATCTACCCCCCTGGATGCAACCAGGTGACTTTACCTTCCTGCTGTCACAATAGGTTAAGTCTTAGTGGCGTTGTGCCATTATTTCCCTATAAGTTGAGGTGTCCTTGAACTCCATCCACGGAGTCCAAGTTGAGATGTGTCATTGATAAGTGTCCTTGTTATAATGGGTAATATCTTCCATGAGATGGACCTCTGATATGTTTTGGAACCACTTTTTCATGGATGGAGTCTCAGGTTGGCCCCAAAGGGTAGGTATTAGTGCTTTGGCCGTATTAAGCAGATATGGTACTAGAGAACATTTATATTTTCTAACAGGTTCCCTAGTAGCATGGAAAATAATGGTCCATGCATCCATAGGGAGATTAGTATTAGTTATTTGTTGAATAATTCGAATAATGCTAAACCAGTAGGAGCGAATATGTGGGCACGACCACCATATATGTGCGTGGGTTGCTCTGTTCCCACAGTTCCTCCAGCACAGTGGGGAATTGGCGGGGAACATCTGATGGAGCCTTGATGGAGTATAGTGCCATCTAGTTAGCAATTTATAATTAACCTCAGCCGACTTAGATGCAATTGAAGAAATATGAGTCAACTGCAGAACTTTATCTTTTTGACTATCTGGGATACAGGATTCCAAATCTGTCTCCCACTTAGCAAGGAAAGGAGGATAAGTGTCTTCTTGGAGTTTACTAAGTGATTTATAAAATGCAGAAATACTATGTTCAGGTAATTCCGTTGAGTTGAAAACGTCCTCAATGCTATTTAGGTCCTGTATACCTTTGAGCGGCTGAGGCAAAGTTCTAAGAAACGCCTGCATTTGGGTGTATCTCCATTTGTCAAGAAACGTAATCGGCTTATGGTTAAGGATTTCCTTAAGGGGCTTGGGAGCATTTGCTCGCAAGACCTGGTGTAATAAAAGGGGTCCTTCTGGCGACCATGTCTTATATCCCGGATCTAATAGACCGGGTAAGAAATAATCATGTTCCAAAAGCGGTAGCAGAGGAGAAGCATACGACCATGAAATCTTCCTATGTAAAGCATCCCACACATCAAGAGTGGATGTAGTTAATATAGAGGTACTTGAGGCAAGGTGCCTATGTGTGCGTGGTAACCAGGGTATAGTTGCTAGATCTGTTTTACTCAAATCGTATTCCAAACTCACCCAAAGTTTGGATTTAGCAGCGTATTTCCATTCAACAATTCTAGATAAGATAACAGCCTGGTAATATCTCTTGAAATTTGGGAGGGCCAGCCCCCCAGCCTCCTTGGAGCGAAATAACACTTCCTTAGATACTCTGGGGTGGCTGTTCTTCCAAATAAAGCGGGAGACCATGGTCTGTACTAATGAAAAAAAACCTATGGGCACACCCAATGGGATCATTTAAAAAAAAAAAGAACTCTGGGTAGAATATTCATTTTGACTATACTTACTTTACCCAGCCATGAATGTGTCAGCGAACTCCAGTTTTGTAGATCCTTTCTAATATTATTCAATAATGGAATATAATTATATTTAAAGAGGGACTGGGTATGAGACGTCAAATTCACTCCCAGATATTTCATACTACATTGAACCCATCTGAAAGGGAAGAGGGGTTTTAACCTTTACGCCTCTCTTCCTGGTAGATTAATATTTAGAATTTCAGACTTAGTAAGGTTAATTTTAAAGTTAGAAAGTGTCTGAAAAGTGGAGAAGGCTGTCATTAAATTAGGAAGCGATATGCGGGGCTGCTGGATAAAGAATAATATGTCGTCCGCATATGCCGCATATTTGTGTATTTTATTTTCTACTTGAATCCCATGTATATTTGAATTATGTCTTACAGTTGCCAAAAAAGGTTCGAGTGTGAGGGAAAATAAAAGGGGCGACAGGGGACAACCCTGTCTAGTCCCATTAAATAGTTGAAATGACTCACTCAAAGTGCCGTTGATGCGAATTTGTGCCGTAGGATTAGTATAAAGGGAGGTGATACGGTGGAGCATCTTGGGTCCCAACCCAAAGTGTTGCAGGGTCATTTTTAAATATTCCCAGTCCACCCTATCAAACGCTTTTTCTGCGTCTGTGGATACAAATAGGGTGGGCTGGGACGTCTTTTGAACGTGTTGTATAAGAGATATCGCCCGGAGAGAATTATCCTTGGCTTCTCTATATGGCATGAAACCTGTCTGGTCTGTAGAGATCCATCTAGGTACCAGAAGGAGTAGTCTGTTAGCCATTACCTTCAAGTATAATTTAATATCAACGTTTAATAAGGAAATTGGCCTGTAACTACTGCATTGAGTGGGGTCCTTGTCTGTTTTAAGAATAACTGAGATATGAGCTGTAAGAGATTCCGGGCGTAATCCCGAAGTCTGTGAAATTGAGTTGGCATAAGTCATGAGCTGGGGCAAAAGAACATCGCTAAATGTTTTATAGTATCGAGTAGTGTAACCGTCCGGTCCCGGTGCTTTACCTATCGGTGAAGATTTCAGAGCTATCTGAAATTCTTCTACCGAGAATTCTGATTCAAGCTCTCTGAGAGCTGAGTTTGAAAGTTTAGGCAAATTAGCTTCTTTTAAATATGCAAGCATGAGACTACGTCTCTCCTTTATAGTCAGAGACGGAGAGTCACATTGCACCTTATACAGATCTGCATAATACTCCCTAAAAGCTTTAGCAATATGGGGAGTCGCATAGACTATGTTTCCATTAGATAATTTTATTTTAGGGATAAATGATCTAGTCTGTTTTTCTTTAAGGGATCTTGCTAATTGTCTACTGGGTTTATCTCCCCACTCATAAAGTTTTTGCGAGTAGCGTTGAAATCTCCGAGTTGTGTCTAAGTTAAGCAGGTTTTTCAACTCTTCTCGCTTCAACGTAAGAGCTTCTAAATGGGATATATGTAAAGTAAGTTTGTGTTGTTTATCCAGTTCAGTTATTTGATGAAGAACCTGCTCCAGACGTTGACCATGCTCTCTCTTTTTCGTTGCCCCAAGTTCTATAAATCGCCCTCTCATGGTTGCCTTGTGTGCTTCCCATATAATAGCAGGAGATGTTTCAGATGGTTTGTTGTCTCTAAAGTATTGTGATATATGTGAGGCAAACGTTGCAACCTCTGTTGCATTAGATAAAAGGGAATCATTAAGTTTCCAATTACTGGAGATTTTTCATGTTCGTGTCCCATAGACTTTAACGGTGTTCGCTTGTTCGAACACATTTTTTGCCTGTTTGCATGTTCTGGATGCAAAGCGAACAGGGGGGTTTTCAGCTCATCCCTAGCAGGGATGGTGGCTGACATTACTGACTAAATATGGCCATGAGCATATACCATGGCTGGACAACACTATTTGTCTGTGCATTGCTGTATTTCTAATAAATATGGAAAATGTTTGTGTGTTTACTTAATAATGCAATTTTTTTTTAATGCGTAGGGGTACTATATAAACTATTGAAAACCATCCAGCTAACACATACTGTATTTCGCTTTGCATGAGAATAGGTGTTTTTAAGCTTTCAAACTTTTAACACAAAAAAAAAGAGTGATATGCCATGAGTGCTCTAGATTCTTTCTATTCTCCAAGATTGAGATGAGAACCCAATTATGTGGTTTCAAAGAGGAAAATAGTGCAGGATCATTAAAAGAGAAGTATGGTTTAAAAAAAAATAAACATTCATACTCACGTAGGTGGCTGCAGCACCAATCCCAGTTGCAGCTGTCCCCCATCTTCTCTGCCCCTCCAGCACTCATTGGAACACTAAGCTGTGGAGGGGGCAGGAACAGCTGGCTCAGCAGCTGGGTGAATCCTGACTATAAAGTCAGGATCTTTCCCGAGCCTGGACCAGATAAGTGACGTAAGATGACAGCAGGCTTTAGCCCGCTTTCAACAAACAAGTTGAACAGAAAGTTTCACTGATGACAATTGCCAAAGTGGCAACATGCATGGTTATCACTGAATATGATTATGGTGCAACCTGTCTCTGTAACCACAGTGGAATTTGGAAGGAGAGCACTGGCAACTGTAAAATGCATGAAGTAAACACTTTGCAACCATATGTTTTTTTACTATGTATGCTAATGTATGCTAATGTATGCTGCAATGAGATAGTAAAGAAAATAGAAAATTGCTGTCAAATACTCACTGTAATTTTCCTTTCATTACTTATCTCCATGGCTGCATGGTTTCCTCTCCAGTAAGTGTAGTGACTAGTCACAAAAACTGAAAGAAGATTGATGAGCTTCAGTTTATTGGTATAGGTTTCTATGGGTGCTCAGGAGTTGAGCCTAACCTACGTTTATTCTGGTAAGGAAAGAAAAATCATTGCAAATATTTGACAACAATTTTCTGTATCTTACTAAATATAATTTAGCTTTATAAGAACTGTGGTATTAATGGAAATATTTTTTCAGTTCTGCAAGATAGCTCTCCTGTACTGCTTGCTATCAAAGCTGATTCTGTTTGTTTATCAAGTGATGCATAGGGCTCCATTCACAAAGTGGTATCTACTACTTTGAGATCTATGATAAAATACCGCTTCGCTTTTTAAAAAAAAAAATTGTGCAATTTACTAAAAACACCAAAATACCGCATGAGCTATTTTATGAAGTGGTGCAGTATTTTAGTAGTGAAAGCTAGCTGTGTTTTAATGCCAGCGGTTGCCAGCATCATTAAAAAAAAACAGTGAATAACTGCTTGTTAAGGAGCCGCCACCCGACACATCCTTAACAACCATGACTCTTCTGCTGTCAGCAGGATGGAAGTAGCCTGTGGCTAAGGTGCCACCTCTGGAGGTACCATTTCCTGGTATGCCTAATGGTAGAGTCAGATTTGTGTAAAAGGTACTCACAGACTGTGGTCCTTGGGATGGCCTTGGTAGTGGCAGTTACCAGCTACACTGGTCAAGTGTCCCAGTCATTAAATAGGTTTGTAGCCAGGATAGGCTAAAGGAGGAATACTTCCAGGCACAGACATGTCAAAGGGTAAGAAAGAAGTGCATGAGTGTTGCATTATGAGTATTATTAAAGCCAAGTATCAAAGAACAAACAGAGAATTTACCCTCTGTCAGCAAAATAAGCAAGATCAGTCAAATGAGGTCAGGGTATAAGAAAGGCCATACAATCATCCACTTCCTAAAACTGCACCCCCACTACTGGTATATTTTCTGCAAACAGTTTTTAGTAAATCTCAAAGAAAACATTCTAAGTGGTCACATGACTGCAAAGCTCCAGCAAGTGTGTATTTTTGTGGAAGGCTGAAAATGCAGCTGAATCTTTAGAGCAGTGATGCCATCTAGCTGGTGTATATAGCTCTGAGGCATTGTTGGCCTTGAAATAATTCCTACTAATTAGCTGCAGTCACACAGGCCGACACACCTGCTGAAGCTTTGTGGTTAGTGAAGACTTGAAAAAAAGGTTTTTAGGAAAGGCATATTCCTGGAGATTTATTGGAAACTGTATGCAGGAAATATTTGAGCGGTAGGAAGGCAACATTTAAAATGTGGGTGTTTGTATTGCTTTTCTTTCTACTTTAAGTTGCCCTTAAATGAAGTCACACCAATCAGAAATCTTCCAAGAAGAATACTATTAGACCTACTGTTAAAGAAGTCAAAGTTCAATGAGTGAAGTGTTTGGGAAAAAAGCATGTTAGCATAGTATGCAAAAGGACTGCACTTTACCAAATCGATTGCTCTGTGTGTGTTAACACAGTACAGTATTCTGAGAGATGCCGCTTAAGAGAAAGTTACTCAGAATAAAGCTCAGAGTATTGTTATAAACAGTGCTGTGAGAATTTCGCAAAGAAACAGAGATAGTGACCAGTACTGCATGCTGATGGAGTACCATTTTACCAGATACAGAGAGAGTAAGTATGATGAAATATACAAATTAGTGGAGGTGTTGGAAGGAGCCCCAAGACCAGTAAAATTAAAAAAAATAAAATAAAAGGCCGCCACAACTGAGATATGATCATAGCTATAAAAATAATGGATATTTATAGCCCAACACACGTTTCTCAGGTTATAGCAAATAACTATTAACAACTGAAGGAAAATGCTGTCCCTGTTTATTTTGAGATAATTAGCTGAAAGATAAGACATGGATAAACAGACCACATTTTCTACTTCTGGGTGGTATGTTTCGTTTTATCCTGAAATTATAAATATTCGGAACTGAAGGGGAAATATTTAACATTATTTTAAATATCAGCCACAACAAAGCTTTATTTAGGCAGGTGATTAGGAACATAGAGGGAATATTGCTGTGAAATCAGTTCAGTGTTAACGTAGGCCCCTTGTACTACAGGTAATGGGTAGTATCTCTCCGTAGTCTAATGAGATACAGCTTTTTGAAGGTGGAGATAGTGAATGACACATGAGACATCAGATAGTCCTTGATCATTACTTTTTCCCTTTTTCATCTTTAGGAGACAGATTCTCCTCCTCAACCGTTAAGACGTGTGGGTGAATATAGAAATGTAATTCAGTGCTAATCTTTTATTCTCTGATGCCAGGCTTCTTATCTCAGTTTCTGCTCGGTACTTTTTATGTTTGCATTTTAAGCTTTGAAATGTTTATGCCTTTCTTTGTAAATATACATGGCAAAAGCAGTTTTTGAAATCCTACCAAAAATAATAAAGCTTTTTCAAAACGATTGCTATGTCTATTTTAAGGCCCTCTGTGCAATCACAATGTGATAACTTACTAACGTTCAGGAAAAGTGGCAACAGAGAAGTTAGGCACTGAGATGCAAAACTGAAAAAAGACTCCTTTTTGTAATGTTGTGATTATTCAAGGACATGCATCAATTGCAGAGAATCAGATCTAATCACTAAGTGCTACTGAACTAACCTTCAAAGTCAGTATTAAACTTCATTTTTACAATATACTTTAAAATGGACATCTTCACGGCTGTATCTTAAAGGGATTTAAAAGTCTCATTGTTGAAATCTTTTGACAAGTATATAATGAACTTATACTATATGTGTAAATCTAATAGGGTGATAAATGAAATGAGTTATATGTATACTGGTTCAGCAAACTTATTTATTTCCAACATTTCAATCAGCTTAAAGCGTATTTTCAATTTGCAGTCAATTTGAGAAAACCCCACTATATATTTATTAGGTTTTTCTATTCACACAGCATGCCTTAAATAGAGGAATTATGACATACCTGTAAAATCCTTTTCTTATGCCTTGTACACACGATAGGAATTTCCGATGGAAAAAGTCAGACGGACTTTTTCCATCGGAAATTCCTACCGTGTGTGTGCCCCTGTCATGGACGTATGCCTCTGGTACCCACAACAAGGCTCAGGCACATCCCCGCTGGTAGGCTTCCAAGTGTAAATAGAAGCTTTCCATTGCGCATGCGCGTGCGCCATTCGCGCATGCGTGCGCCAATCGCACGTGCACGGTGATGCTGCCTTGGCGCCCAGTGGCCTTTAAAAGGGGCTTCTCCTGTCCAGACTCTTGCTGTCTGATCTGCAGTTATCCTGTGACCTGATCCTGAACTTGCACCTGCTGTTACTCTGACCCGGCTTCCTGACCTTGCTGCTATCTCCAGTCCTGACCTTTGGCTTCCTAGACCCAGTCCTGCTCATCTGTCTGTCTGATCCTCTGTTGCCTGATCCAGCCTGAACTTGACCCTCCGCTGCCTGATGCTTCTGCCTGTATCTGATCTGCTGTGCATGACCTGGCTTGTCTGACCTTTCTCCTGCCTGCTGCTTGTATCCGTATCTACCGGCATCCTCGGCTACCTGCATCAGCACCTTCCAGCCGCATCCCCAGCTACCTGCACCCGCTGGCCTGCATCACCTGACCTGCATCTTCAGCTGTCCATAGCGGACTTCTCATCTAGTCCAGGAGAACCTAACAGGCACTCATACCTCACTGTGCTCCTTCGGCCACTGTCCCAACTCCAGTGACCTGGGAACCAGGGCTGTACGAGAGGTCCCCCTCTGCACGTCAGGCTCACCTCCAAGGTACGTGTCAGCCCCATTGGAGAAATTCCGATGAATTACATCGAAGTTTAAATATAGAACATGTTCTATTTTACTCCGTCGGAATTCTGATGTACTTTTGGCCGGAGAATAGTCCGACGGTGTGTACGGGGCATTAGAGTACAGTACAGGATACAGGCAACTTATTTATACACGATGGGCTACAGGCTTGTACCTTCAGGTGATTGCACACTTCCAAGCTTTAAGCGACACATCCCCGGGGGAACCTACCCTATAACCCTACTCTGTGAGTCCTCAGATTTGTTGCAATTAATGCAAACTAACAAGGAGAGTTTTGTCAGGGTGGCCCATGTACTGTATTCTAAGATAGAGAATTTACAGGTTAGTCAAAATTCCTATTATCCCCTGATCATACAGGACAGGACACAAGCAACTTATTCAAACACTATGGGACAACCCCAGGTAATAAATACAATAGTGGGCAAAAACTAGGCTGCTGCAAGAAACTTGCTGTCAAAAGCTGCATCCACAGACAATTGGACATCTACCTGGAAAAACCTTTGAAAAGTATGAATATAACACCACTTGGCAGCCTTACAGAGTTGGGTGATATAGGCTTGGTGCCTTAAAGCCCAGCATACAACAGATTTGGTGGAGTGGGCATGTAACAGCACAGGAGGAATTATTGGTTTTTGGGCATAAGCTCCTTACGGTGGGGAAAATAATCACTTGATCCCCTGCAGATTTTAAAAGTATGCCTACTTACAAATAAATGAAGGGTCTATCATTTTTATCATAGATATATTTTAAATGAAAAAAAAATCAACCAAAAATACAGAAAAAAAACACATTATACAAATGTTATAAATTGAGTTGCAGTCCAGTGAGTAAAATAAGTATTTTATCCCCACGCAAAACATGACTTAGTACTTGGTGGAAAAACCCTTCTTGGCAAGCACAGAGGTAAGACGTTTCTTATATTTGTTTACCAGGTTTGCACACATCTCAGGAGTGATTTTGGTCCACTTTTCTTTACAGATCTTCTCTAAATCCTTAAGGTTTCTTGGCTGTCGCTTAGCAACTCAAAGTATTTAGCTCCCTCCACAAATTTTCAATAGGATTAAGGTCCGGAGACTGGCTAAGCCGCTCCATGAACCTAATGTGCTTCTTCTTGAGCCACTCTTTTGTTGCCTTGGTGGTATATTTTGGGTCATTGTCATGCTAAAAGACCCATCCATGACCCATCTTCAATGTTCTGGCTGAGGAAAGGTTTTCATCCCAGATTTTACAATACGTGGCCCCATCCATTGGCCCCTCAATGCGGCAAAGTCGGTCCGTACCTTTAGCAGAGAAACAGCCCCAAAGCATATTGTTTCCACCTCCGTGCTTGACTGTAAGAATGGTGTTCTTATGGTCATAGTCAGCATTTTTCTTCCTCCAAACCACATTAAGGTCATGGAGTGACCTAGCCAGTCTCAAGACCTTAATCCTATAGAAAATGTATGGAGGGAGCTGAAATTTTGGGCTGCCAAAAGACAGCCAAGAAGCCTTAAGGATTTATAGAAGATCTGTACAAAAGAGTGGACCAAAATCCCTCCTGCGATGTGTTCATACCTGGTTGACAACTACAAGAAACGTCTTACCTCTGTGCTTGCCTACAAAGGGTTTGTCCATCAAGAACTAAGTCATGTTTTACTTGGGGATCAAACACTTATTTTACCCACTGAAATGAAACTTAATTTATAGCATTTGTTTTATGTGTTTTCTCTGGATTTTCGATTGATATACTGTCTCTATCATTTAAAATACACCTATGATTAAAAATTATAGACCCTTCATTTTTTTGTAAGTTGACAAACTTACAAAATCTGCAGGGGATCAAATAACTATTTTCCCCACTGTATGATTTCTTATCCACCATGAAATTGTGGATTTTGAGGCAGGGTGCCCCTTGTGAGGTTGTACAGAAAGAACCAATCTGTTTATCTAAGAGGAGCAGTAGCTTTAGGTACACCGTAATGATTCTGAGTATGTCCAGGCAATGTAGAGAGACTTTCTTTGGATGCTTAGGAGCAGGGCACAAGGATGACAGAAATGAAAGAAAAAATGGTTGTGTGGTTCGATGCAATACAACCTTGTTGTTATGAAGTATGAGAAAAGGTTATTTACAGGATAGGACCAGCAAAACCCCTTTGCAGCATCTGACAGATTTTTATAGCAGCCAAAATGCTACTTTGTTGGCAAGAATCTCCAAGTTGGTTACAAATGATGGTTTCTGCAATGCAGAGAGAACCAAATTAAGGTTCCAAGGAAGGAATGGATGCTGCAAAGGGGTCTAACACAAGAAACACTTTGGATAGAGGCTTTCACGTGAACAAAAGGTTTGTACCATAGGCCTTTGAAAAGGGATGGATAAGGCCAATATTGGCACTTGAAGGGTGCTATGAGCTAGATTCTGGTCAAGACCTGTTTTGTAGGAAGGCTAGAATGACATGTGAGAGTTATTTCTGGGACTGATTTGACTAGGCTCCCGCCAGGCAAAAAAAGATTTCAAGGAACAATAATGCATCTTCTTGGAAGTAGCTTTTCTTGTTTTCAGTAGGGTAGGAATCACAGACCTGGAGACTCCTCTATCCTTTAAGATTTGTATTACAACAATGCCATTAAAGTCAAAGACCGTGAAGAGGGCCTTGGAATAGTAGATCTGTCCTGCTGAGAAGCCAGGGGTTATTTGCAAGTCTGAGTTTGTCTGTGTAACATGTTTTTCTGGGCCAATTTGTTGCAAGAAGAATCACTGTCTTCCTTTCTTGCTTTATTTTGTGGAGCAGGTGAGGTAGAATGCTTAGTATAGGGAAGTATAAATTAGACTGAATTGAGGCCAGGAATAAGTAGAGCATCTTATACCCTAGCTAGAGGATCCCAGGTTCAGAATAGAAACAGATATACTTTGCTGTTGTATCTGGAGGCTAGAATTAGTGATGAGCTGAACTGCCCCTCTGTCCCGTGGTGATCCGATGTCCAGCGATGCTGCAGTCTCAGTCTCCACTCCACACAAAACCCCCATGACTTGAGAGGAGCGGGGTCACCTGTCATAGGGTAAGCTCCGGCTTTCCCCGGCAAGCGGGAAATACCCAATGATGTGACGTCACTGGGCGGGGTCACCCACCGACATCATAGGGTATTCCCAGGCAAGCGGGGAAAGCCGGACACCTGGGCTTACCCTATGATGTGGACGGGTGACCCCGCCCCCTCTTAAGTCTTGGGGGTTTTGTGTAGAGTGGGGACTGAGACTGCAGCATCGCTGGACATCGGATCACTGCGGGACATAGAGAACAACGCTGGACAGACTGGATTACATCACTGGAATGGTTTTCAGATTTTTTCTTTTTTTCTTTTTAATAAAGAATTTATCCCAACTGTGTCTGTGTTTTTTTTATTTTTTTTTACACTTTCTTTGTGAAATGGTAGGGGTACAATGTACCCCGTTACCAATTCACATAGGAGGGGGCTGAATCTGGTGGTCCCTTTTGTTAAAGGGGCTTCCAGATTCCGATAAGCCCCTCGCCCGCAGACCCCCACAACCACCTGGCAAGGGTTGTGGGGATGAGGCCCTTGTCCCCATCAACATGGGGACTCCCCCCCCATGTTGAGGGCATGTGGCCTGGTCTGGTTCAGGAGGGGGGTGCTCTCTCTTCCCCCCTCTTTTCCTGTGGCCTGCCAGGTTGCGTGCTCGGATAAGGGTCTGGTATGGATTTTTGGGGGGGGACCATTTTTTTGGTTCGGGGTTCCCCTTAATATTCATACCAGACCCAAATGGCCTGGTACTTGACTGTAGGGGGGGACCCCTGATGTTTTTTTTAATTACTTTGATCTGTATTACCGGGGAGCCGACAATTCATTATAGCCGCGAGTGGTTTTAAAGGGGTTGTAAAGGTAAATGTTTTTTCACCTTAATGCATCCTATGCATTAAGGTGAAAAAACATCCGACAATACCGCTCCCCCGAGCCCCTGTTTTACTTACCTGACCCCTCGAAAGTTCCGTGCTCGCCCAGTCATCCTCCTCGCCGTTCAGCCTGGCCATTGATTGGCTACAGTGGAAGGATTGAAAGCAGCGCAGCCATTGGCTGGCACTGCTGTCAATCACATCGAATTATGCGGCGCACCGGGGGGCGGAGCCGAGTGATACAGTTAGCGGCAATAGTGACTCTGCTTTAGATAGTGTAGGGAAAGGTTGCTGCGGCTGCTTTGAGGGAGAGAATTAGAGAATTATAATAGGAGTCCTGATTCAGAAATCAAATTATTCAGTGATCTACATAGCACAGCACACCACTCTGCTTTAGATAGTGTAGGGAAAGGTTGCTGCAGCTGCTTTGAGGGAGAGAATTAGAGAATTATAATAGGAGTCCTGATTCAGAAATCAAATTATTCAGTGATCTACATAGCACAGCACGCCACTCTGCTTTAGATAGTGTAGGGAAAGGTTGCTGCTCCTGCTTTGAGGGAGAGAATTAGATAGGAGTCCTGATTCAGAAATCAAATTACTCAGCGGTCTACCTTGATTTTGTTGTGTGGAGTGCAGTGCACAATCGTTTTACCCTGCCCTGAGCCCAGTGCCAGAGAAAAGATAACTTTTATCCGTCTGTTAGTTAGGTTGGCATTGGCGGGCATTTTATGCAAGCTTAGTGCACCAGCACTGCATATGTTACTGTGAGATACACACTTTTGATACTGTTCTTCTATTCTGCTATTCAAGAAAAAAATATATAGGGCAAATAAAAAAAATTAGTGCGTTTTCTGCATATCTGTATGTGTGAGATACACACTTTAGATACTGTTCTTTTATTCTGCTATTCCAAAAAAAATGATTTTGGTGCGTTTCCTGCATATCTGTACGTGTGAGATACACACTTTAGATACTGTTCTTCTATTCTGCTATTCAAATTTTTTTTATTTATGGCAAATAATTTTTTGTGGTGCGTTTCCTGCATATCTGTACGTGTGAGTTCTTCTATTCTGCTATTCAAAAAACACCCATTTAGGGCAAGATCCTAAATTTGAGAAATATGAGGAGAACGTCAAATAAGGGACGTGGCCCCGGTCCTGGTGCTGCTGGTGAAGATCCTGTTGCAGGGAGAGGACGTGGTTGATCTGTGCCAGCTACACGCACAAGTGAAACACCTTCCTCAGGTGCGAGTAGGCGACAAAGCCTGCAGCGGTATTTGGTCGGGCCTAATGCGGCTCTACGAATGTTGAGGCCAGGAGAAGTACAGGCGATAGCTGACAGTGCCTTCAGTTCCTTCACATTGTCTCCCACCCAGTCTGCTGCTGAAAGATCAGAGTTGGCACCTGCAGCCGATGTCCATCAGTCTTTCACCTCACCCCCTTGCAAATCAGCAAGCAGTCTGAGCCTCAAATCATGCAGCAGTCTCTTCTGCTTTTTGATGACTCTGTTAGCAGGGTTTCCCAGGGCCATTCCTCTAGCCCTGCCCCAGAATTGGAAGAGATTGAGTGCACCGATGCCCAACCACTTATGTTTCAAGATGAGTACATGGGAGGACCATAGCAGCACATCTCGGATGATGAAGAAACACAGGTGCCAACTGCTGCTGCTTTCGCAATTGTGCAGACCGACAAGGAGGGCAGGGGTGAAGACTGGGTGGAAGATGATGTGGAGGACGATGAGGTCCTCGACCCCACATGGAATCAACGTCATGCAGGTGACCTGTGTAGTTCGGAGGAAGAGGCGGTGGTCGCACAGAGCCACCAGCACAGCAGAAGAGGGAGCAGGGTGCAAAAGTGGATCGTCCGTCCCCTAGACAGTACGCCTGCTGCTGCCCAACGCAGCAAGGGACCGAGCACACCAAAGCCAGGTCCAAGGAGTTCCCTAGCGTGGCAGTTCTTCAGACAATGTGCTGATGACAAGACACGAGTGGTTTGCACGCTATGCAATCAGAGCCTGAAGCGAGGCATAAACGTTCTCAACCTGAGCACAACCTGCATGACCAGGCATCTAAGTGCAAAGCACGAGCTGCAGTGGAGCAGACACCTCAAAAACCAAGAAAGGTCTCTGGCTCCTCCTGCTTCCTTTTCTGCTGCAGTCTCGGCCTCTTCATCCACCTCTGTAGTGACAGTGGCACCTGCCACCCCGCAAACAGAGGATCTGCCAGCAACACTACCGCCTGGGTCACCAACCATCTCCACAATGTCCCATGGAAGCGTTCAGCTCTCTATCTCCCAAACACTGAAGCGGAAGAGGAGGTACCCCCCTACCCACCCGCAATCCCTGGCCCTGAATGCCAGCATTTCAAAATTCCTGGCCTTTGAAATGCTGTCATTCCGTCTGGTGGAGACGCAGAGTTTTAAAAGCCTGATGGCATTGGCTGTCCCACAGTACGTCGTGCCCAGCCGCCACTACTTTTCCAGGCGAGCCATCCCTTCCCTGCACAACCAAGTGGGGGACAAAATCAGGTGTGCACTGCGCAATGCCATCTGTGGCAAGGTCCACCTAACTACGGATACGTGGACCAGTAAGCACGGTCAAGGACGTTATATCTCCCTAACAGCACACTGGGTAAATGCAGTGGCGGCTGGGCCTGAGGCGGATAGCAGTTTGGCGCATATCCTTCCACCACCGAGGATTGCAGGGCACTTCAGTTTGCCTCCTGTTGCTAACTCCTCCTACTCCGCTTCCTCATCCTCTACCGCCTCCTCATCCGGTCAGCGTAACACCTTCACCACCAACTTCAGCACAGCCAAGGGTAAACGACAGAAGGCAGTTTTAAAACGTTCCTGTTTGGGGGAAAAACCCCACACTCCGCAGGAGTTGTGGAGGGACATGGAACAACAGACCGATGAGTGGTTGGTGGCAGTGAGCCTCAAGCCTGGCGTGGTGGTGTGCGATAATGGGCAAAATCTCGTAGCAGCTCTGGGCCTAGCTGGTTTGACGCACATCCCTTGCCTGGCGCATGTGCTGAATTGGTGGTGCAGAGGTTCCTTAAAAATGTCCCCAATATGCCAGAGCTGCTGCAGAAAGTGCGGGCCGTCTGTGCGCACTTTCAGCGTTCTCACCCTGCTGCTGCTCGCCTGTCAGTGCTGCACCGTAACTTCGGCCTTCCCGCTCACCGCCTCATATGTGACATGCCCACAAGGTGGAACTCCACCCTGCACATGCTGGCCAGACTGTGCGAGCAGCAGCAGGCGATAGTGGATTTTCAGCTGCAGCACGCACGCGTGAGTCCCTTTGCGGAATAGCATCACTTCACCACCAATAACTGGGCCTCCATGCGAGACCTGTGTGCCTTGTTGCGCTGTTTCGACTACTCCACCAACATGGCCAGTGCCGATGACACCTTTCTCAGCGTTACTATCCCAGTTCTGCCTCCTTGAAAAAACGCTTTGGGCGATGATGGAAGAGCATGTGGCACAGGAAGAGGAGGAGGAGGAGGAAGAGGGATCATTTCCAAGGCTTTCAGGGCAGTCATTCACAAGTGGCTCCGAGGGTGGGTTCCTGCACCAACAAACGCCAGGTACACAAATGTCCAGCAAGGGCACAGTTCTGGAGGATGACGAGGTGGAGGATGAGGAGATGGAGGAGGAGGAACCATGTTCACAGCAGGGTGGCACCCAGACCAGCTCATGGCCATCACTGGTGCGTGGCTGGGGGGATACAGAGGACACAGACGATACACCTCCCACAGAGGACAGCTTTTCATTGCCTCTGGGCAGCCTGGCACACATGAGCGATTTCATGCTGCAGTGTCTCCGCAACGACCGCCGAGTTGCCCACATTCTAACTGGTGCTGATTACTGGGTGGCTATGCTGCTGGATCCCCATTACAGGGACAACGTACCGTCCTTAATTCTCTCACTGGAGTGTGATCGTAATATGCGCGAGTACAAGCGCACGCTGGTAGGCGCGCTGCTGGTGGCATTCCCACCTGACAGCGGGGGCACAGAGGAAGCACAAGGCAAAGGCAGAGGAGGAGGAAGAGGTCGCCAACGCAGCCGGGGCACAGCCAGCACCTCAGAAGGCAGGGTTAGCATGGCCAAAATATGGAAAAGCTTTGTCAGCACGCCACAACAACCAGCACCACCAGCTGATATGGAACGTCTTAGCAGGAGGCAGCATTTCACCAAGATGGTGGAGCAGTATGTGTGCACACGCCTACACGTACTAAATGACGGGTCTGCCCCCTTCAACTTCTGGGTCTCCAAATTGGGCACATGGCCTGAGCTTGCCCTTTACGCCTTTGAGTTGCTGGCCTGCCCTGCAGCCAGTGTATTATCTGAACGTGTATTTAGCACGGCAGGGGGCGTTATCACAGACAAGCGCAGCCGCTTGTCCAGAGCCAATGTGGACAAGCTCACGTTCCTTAAAATGAACCAGGCATGGATCCCACAGGACTTGTCCGTACCTTGTGCAGAATAGACATGTACAGTTGCAAAAAAAAGTATGTGAACCCCTTTGGAATGATATAGATTTCTGCACAAATTGGCCATAAAATGTGATCTGATCTTCATCTAAGTCACAACAATAGACAATCACAGTCTGCTTAAACTAATAACACACAAAGAATTAAATGTTACCATGTTTTTATTGAACACACCATGTAAACATTTAAAGTGCAGGTGGAAAAAGTATGTGAACCCTTGGATTTAATAACTGGTTGAACCACCTTTGGCAGAAATAACTGTAGTTGCAGATCAGACGTGCACAACGGTCAGGAGTAATTATTGACGATTCGTCTTTACAGAACTGTTTCAGTTCAGCAATATTCTTGGGATGTCTGGTGTGAATCTCTTTCTTGAGGTCATGCCACAGCATCTCATTCGGGTTGAGGTCAGGACTCTGACTGGGCCACTCCAGAAGGCGTATTTTTTTCTGTTTAAGCCATTCTGTTGTTGATTTACTTCTATGCTTTGGGTCGTTGTCCTGTTGCAACACCCATCTTCTGTTGAGCTTCAGCTGGTGGACAGATGGCGTTAAGTTCTCCAGCAAAATGTCTTGATAAACTTGGGAATTCATTTTTCCTTCGATGATAGCAATCTGTCCAGGCCCTGACGCAGCAAAGCAGCCCCAAACCATGATGCCCCCACTACCATACTTCACAGTTGGGATGAGGTTTTGATGTTGGTGTGCTGTGCCTCTTTTTCTCCACACATAATGTGTTTCTTCCAAACAACTCAACTTTGGTTTCATATGTCCAAAAAGTATGTGAACCCTTGGATTTAATAACTGGTTGAACCTCCTTTGGCAGAAATAACTTCAACCAAACGTTTCCTGTAGTTGCAGATCAGACGTGCACAACGGTCAGGAGTAATTCTTGACCATTCCTCTTTACAGAACTGTTTCAGTTCAGCAATATTCTTGGGATGTCTGGTGTGAATCTCTTTCTTGAGGTCATGCCACAGCATCTCATTCGGGTTGAGGTCAGGACTCTGACTGGGCCACTCCAGAAAGCGTATTTTCTTCTGTTTAAGCCATTCTGTTGTTGATTTACTTCTATGCTTTGGGTCGTTGTCCTGTTGCAACACCCATCTTCTGTTGAGCTTCAGCTGGTGGACAGATGGCGTTAAGTTCTCCAGCAAAATGTCTTGATAAACTTGGGAATTCATTTTTCCTTCGATGATAGCAATCTGACCATTCCTCTTTACAGAACTGTTTCAGTTCAGCAATATTCTTGGGATGTCTGGTGTGAATCTCTTTCTTGAGGTCATGCCACAGCATCTCATTCGGGTTGAGGTCAGGACTCTGACTGGGCCACTCCAGAAAGCGTATTTTCTTCTGTTTAAGCCATTCTGTTGTTGATTTACTTCTATGCTTTGGGTCGTTGTCCTGTTGCAACACCCATCTTCTGTTGAGCTTCAGCTGGTGGACAGATGGCGTTAAGTTCTCCAGCAAAATGTCTTGATAAACTTGGGAATTCATTTTTTCTTCGATGATAGCAATCTGTCCAGGCCCTGATGCAGCAAAGCAGCCACAAACCATGATGCCCCCACTACCATACTTCACAGTTGGGATGAGGTTTTGATGTTGGTGTGCTGTGCCTCTTTTTCTCCACACATAATGTGTTTCTTCCAAACAACTCAACTTTGATTTCATCTGTCCACAGAATATTTTGCCAGTACTGCTGTGGAACATCCAGGTGCTCTTGTGCAAACTGTAAACATGCAGCAATGTTTTTTTGGACAGCAGTGGCTTCCTCTGTGGTATCCACCCATGAAATCCATTCTTGTTTAGTGTTTTACGTATCGTAGATTTGCTAACAGGGATATTAGCATATGCCAGAGACTTTTGTAAGCCTTTATCTGACACTCTAGGATTCTTCTTCACCTCATTGAGCAGTCTGTGCTGTGCTCTTGCAGTCATCTTTACAGGACGCCCACTCCTAGAGAGAGTAGCAGCAGTGCTGAACTTTCTCCATTTATAGACAATTTGTCTTACCGTGGACTGATGAACAGCAAGGCTTTTGGAGATACTTTTATAACCCTTTACAGCTTTATGCAAGTCAACAATTCTTAATCGTAGGTCTTCTGAAAGCTCTTTTGTGCGAGGCATCATTCACATCAGGCAATGCTTCTTGTGAAAAGCAAACCCAGAACTGGTGTGTGTTTTTTATAGGGCAGGGCAGCTGTAACCAACACCTCCAATCTCTTTTTTTTTTTCAATTCTTTATTTTATTTTCTTGAAACATGGTATACAAATATATCATTGCCATTTGGAGAGAACATATAAAGAAAACCTTATTTAAACCATGTTTTTTCCACTTTCATTATTTTGCTATCTACTTCTGGCCTCTTCTTATTCTTACTCCTTCCCTTTTGTCCTTTTCTCTCCTGCTTCACTTATCTCTATTACCCTATCCTATTCCCCCTATCTTCCCCCCCTCCCCTTACCTTGACCACATTTTCCTCCCTTCTTTACCCCTACTTTACGTAGGGGAACATTAGACAAACATCAGGACCCACTCAACACAAAAGTAAAGTAAAAAAAAGAAAAAAAAATGTAAAAAATGTGAAACATATATCTCTTCTTTTCTTTTCCTCTTCCCTGTTCTGAGCATATATCCTCGCATAAAGCCCCTTCTTAGTCTTTTCAAGTGTCTGCCTAATTTTTATCTTTACTCTCCTAATAGCTTCTTCCCTTCTTCTGTTTTTATGAATTGTTCCCATGGTGCACATATTTCTTGTGTTTGTTTTTCCCTCCAATGTTATAGGTAAAAGTTTCTCCATTATTCCCACCCTTCTAACTTTGTTTAACCACATTGAGATCGTAGGGGGACTAGGGTCTTTCCATTTCATCGCGATACAACTTTTTGCCGCATTTATTAGGTGGCACAAGACTGAATTTGTATATTTTTTCAGTGGAATTTGTGTGTGGTGTAACAGAAAGAAGGCTGGGTCTTCTTCAATCTGATATTCTGTGAATATTTGAGTAATTTTATGTACATTTTGTCAGAATTGTCTAACTACTGGGCAAGCCCAGACAATATGTAACATTGTCCCTTTTTCTTCACATCCTTTCCAGCACCTGTCAGAAATTTCTGAAAAAAAATTGTTCAAGGCCGATGGCGTATAATACCAGCGTGTTAAAATTTTATAGTTTGATTCCTGCATTTTTGTACACCTTGAAGATTTTAAGGATAGATCTATGATATTCTGGCATTGTGCTGGAGAGAAAGTTTGGCCTAAGTCACATTCCCATTTGGCAAAGCACTCCATTTTATAGTCCACTGAGGGTGCAGTCAAAATTATATATATTTTAGAGATTACGTGAGATAAAGGCTCCTCTCCCTCGCAATACTCCTCAAACTTTGTCCGTATTCACCTGTAATTTCCTGCAGGACCCAGTGCCTTTAAATAATGTCTAACCTGTCTAGCTTGCCATATGGGAATTTCATATTGCCCTCCTTGTCGCGTTAGCTCCCCAATTGATACCCATCCCCTGTCTCCTAAAAAATGTGAGGCTTGAAAGCTTCCCTTTTCCCTCAGTTTCCTAAGTATTTGTAAATCCATACCTGGTGGGAACCCATGGTTTCCTAAGATCGGAAACAGGGGGGAGTTTTTGGTGGAGAGTTTGGAATTCTGAATTACTTTATTCCCTATTCTTAAAGATCCGCCTATCATAGGGTGATCTTTTACAAATGATGGTAAAGTTGTATAGCACCATAGGGCCCTGTTTAGGGGGACTGGACACACCTGCTGCTCCATAGTGACCCATAGTTTATAATCCCCAGTCTCCAGTCTACTATCCTACTGAGTTGGACCGCCTGATAGTATTTATACATATCTGGTGCCGATACTCCTCCAGCTCTTTTAGGGGAAGTCAACAATGTTCTATTTATTCTTGGCCGTTTACTGGCCCAAATAATTTTAGTAAATACACTACGGACTTGATTAAAGTAAGACATGGGGATTCTAACCGGAAATGCTTGAAAGAGGTAAAGGAATTTTGGCACCACACTCATTTTTAAAATATTAAATATTACATCTCCCAAACCATGAGTGTGTGCCTTTACTCCAACCTTCCAGTAATGTTCTAACTGTACTAAGTAATGGTACAAAGTTTAACTCGAAAGTATCTACTAAGTTTGGGGGCATTCGTGTTCCTAAGTAATTCAATGCTTTAGTTGTCCATCTAAACTTGAAGCTATATTTTAGTCCCCTTTTGATGGGATCCGGAAGTGCCACCCCATTGCCTCAGACTTACCATAGTTTATTTTTAAGTTTGACATAGTCCCATATAGTTCTACTTCTTTCATTAAATTGGGTAGCGAAATTTGTGGTCTTGCTAGTGAAAAGAGCATATCATCTGCATATGCTGTTACTTTATATTCCTTTCCCCCCCACATCAATCACCACAATATCCGGATTCTGTCGGATCTTATTTATGAGTGGTTCTAATGTTAAGGCAAATAAAAGAGGCGATAGGGGACAGCCCTGCCGGGTGCCATTTATAATATTAAACGGCCTGTAATAAATCCCATTTACTTTTACCAGTGCCTGAGGACCCGTATATACTCCTGCTATCCATTGGATCATCCGCCCCCCTATACCCATCTGTTTTAAGACCTCCAGCATAAATTTCCAGTTTACTCTGTTGAATGCTTTTTCTGCATCCATTTAAAAAAACACTCGGTATCTTCTTTTGGTTTGCCTTATAGATCAGATTTAAAACTTTTTATAGTACTATCTCTTGCCTCTCTTCTCGGAATAAATCCTACCTGGTCAAGGTGTACTATTTCTGAAAGATGAGTTTGTATATGGGATGCTAAAATCTTTGTCAAGATTTTTAAATCCGTATTTAATAAGGATATTGGTCTGTAACTACTACAGCTCACTGGATCCTTCCCCTCTTTTGGAATGACTGTGATATGCGCTGTTACAGTCTCCGCCGGTAGCACCACTGTTTGTCCAACTGCGTTGAACACCTTGATCATATATGGACCCAGGTCTGTAATAAAACTTTTGTAATATTGTATGCTAAACCCATCCCGGCCTGGTGCTTTACCATGTTTTATTGTTTTTATTATTGTTTGCACTTCCTCCATCGTAATTGGCCTCTCTACTTCCCTTCGAACTGGTGATAATAATCTAGGTAGTTGGGAGGAGGACACGTATTTCTCAAGGGACGAAGGGGAAACCGATGTCTCTGGCAAATTATATAATGAAGAATAATATTCCCCAAATTCTTGTGCTATTTCTTTTGGAAGTGAGCATTTTTGGTCTGCTTTTGTTTTAACCATTGGTATATATGACCGTGTCTGTTGTTTTTTCATTTTTTTTTGCTAATATTTTACCACATTTGTCTCCCGAGTCATACTTTATCCTCTTCCCGTACTGTAAAGTTGCTTCAGCTTTTTATCGAAGGAGGTCAGCTATTTGTCTTCTCAGGTGTGCTAATTCTATTCCTACATTTATTTCCGCTCTTTTTTTATGTTGTATCTCTAGTTCCTGTAGCTTTTCTAAAAACTCTTTTATTTGTTCCTCTCTAGCCTTTTGCACTTGAGATCCTGTTTGATGAAAATACCTTTAATTACTGCTTTATGGGCCTCCCATACTATACCCGGGTCACTCTCTTCATTATCATTTATCTGGAAATACCACTTAATTTCATTAATCAAGTCTTCTGTTATTTGGGGGATCTGTAATAGGCTTTCATTTAAGCGCCATCTCCAGTCTGTTGGTTGGGTCCCCCCCTTTAAAGTTAACTCCATCGTGACTGGTCTGTCCATGTTATGTTTCCTATTGATATGTCTTGTACTGACTGAAGTAATTGATGGGGTAACAGAAATAGATCTATTCAAGAGTATTTTTGGTGAGGGTTCAAAAAAAAGGTATAATCCCTCTCCTCTGGATGCAAAATACGCCACCCATCTACCAGTTGAAATTCATATAATTTCCGCAAGATACGTCTTCTAATTCCACTAGATACCGATGAGGTCCTCCCAGATGTATCTACTTTTGGGTCTAGAGGCATATTTAAATCTCCTCCGCATATCAACTTACCCTCCCTAAAATCCAACAGTTTTGATAGTACTTTGGCCATAAAGATATCTTGGTGTTCATTTGGTACGTACATAGTGGCCAAAGTTACCTTCTCCCCGCCTATAGCACCTTTAAGGAAAAGATATCTTCCCCCAGAATCCAAATATTTATCCGTGAGTGTCCATGGTATTCTATTTGAAATTAGAATCGCTACTCCCTTAGTTTTAGCTACTTGATTCGAAGCTTGGTATACGTTTTGGAAATATCTATTTTGGAGATAGGGGAAGGTACCCTCCTTAAAGTGAGTCTCCTGTATAAATCCTACATCGGTCTTTAAGTATTTTAATTCATTCAATAACATCTTACGCTTTTCTGGGATATTAAGCCCCCTAGCATTTAGTGACGTAATCCGTATTGTGCCCATCATCCAAGTCAGAGTCTAACTAGACACCAGAAGTCCAAAAAAAAAAAGAGACGGGGAAGGGGGGAAGAAAAGTGGTCAGGGATCAAGGGACACCTCCAATCTCATCTCATTGATTGGACTCCAATTAGCTCTTGGAGATCTCATTAGTCTAGGGGTTCACATACTTTTTCCACCTGCACTGTGAATGTTTACATGGTGTGTTCAATAAAAACATGGTAACATTTAATTCTTTGTGTGTTATTAGTTTAAGCAGACTGTGATTGTCTATTGTTGTGACTTAGATGAAGATCAGATCACATTTTATGACCAATTTGTGCAGAAATCCATATCATTCCAAAAGGGTTCACATACTTTTTTTTGCAACTGTATACCGGCCTTACCCAGCCATTGTTGTATTTTTGATCTTTCTCACTCTTTTGGGGTGTACCCTATTTAAAAAATAAAATTAAAATTAAAACAAAAACCAGTGTTGGCTACCTCGTCCTCCTCCACCGCCGCTTCCAACTACACCGCCACATCTACCGCCACCTCAACCTCCTACTCCATATGGACCTCATCCTCCTAGGTCAAGATTATTATTTTTAATTTTTATGTATTTTATGTTATTTTAAGTTATTTCCCTATCCACATTTGTTTTCAGAGCACTTGCCATGCTCTTAACTACATTTTGCTGCCATTTGCAGCCCTCTAGACCTTTTCATTACTTTTTTAGAGCCATTTTAGTCCTCAAAAGTTCGGGTCCCCATTGACTTTAATGGGATTTGAGTTTGGGGTCAAGTTCGGGTCCCGAACTCAAACTTTTTTGCGAAGTTCGGCCGAACCCATCTAACCCGAACATCCAGGTGTCCGCTCAACTCTAGTGGTGAGTGATTGCGGGGAGGAGCCGAGACAGCCACCAAGGGTCCCCAGAAGACGTGGATCGGGGCCACTCTGTGCAAAACGAGCTGCAGAGTGCAGGTAAGCATAACATGTTTGTTATTTGAAAAAAAATAAAAAATTATTTACAGTCCCTTTAAATTACTTTTTTTCTTTAAGAAATTACATTTTGTGCAGGGACAATTCTAAACACGCGAAACATGCGCGGCTTTACAGGCATAACTTAGACCCCCCCGGTACGAAATTTAAAGGAATATTTCACTTTTATTGTTTCACTATAAGCATTATTAAAATCACTGCTCCCGAAAAAAATGCAGTTTTTTTTGCATTGATACATGTCCCCTGGGGCAGGACCCGGGTCCCCAAACACTTTTTATGACAATAACTTGCATATTATCCTTTAAAATTAGCACTTTTGATTATTCATGTCCCATAGACTTTAACGGTGTTCGCGTGTTCGAACAAATTTTTTGCCTGTTCGCATGTTGTGGTGCGAACCAAACCGGGGGGTGTTCGGCTCATCCCTATTCACCAGGCAAAGACCTGAATTGCGTTTTGGACATTTACTGAGAGTTATGATGAAAATGGATCCTTCATGAGAATGTCTTCTAGACAGCCTGTCACCTAGGGATTTCTGAGTAGAGCAAGCAAGAGTGCCAAGATCTTTGTGAATACCCTGGGAGCAGAAAACAGGCCAAAATGTGATGCAACAAACTGGATGTGGACATCTGCCCCTGCAAAGTGTAGAAATCACTAATGAGGTGGGTAAATTGGAACAAGTAGATAGGCATCTTGGATGTCCACCAATGCCATTTGTTCCCTAATTACTGACCTTGTGGATTCCATCAAAAATTTAGCAATATGATGGAATTTACTGAGGGGTTGCAAATCCTGAATAGGGATGAGCTTCGAGTTCGAGTCAAACATGAGTTTGACTCGAACATTGCCTGTTCGCCCGTTCGCCGAACAGCGAACAATTTGGCACTTTAGATTTCTCCCATAGACTTTTACAGGGTGTTCCGCGGCTTTTCGAATTTGTCACGAACACCCTGTAAAATACTATGGGAGAAATCTAAAGTGCTAATTTTAAAGGCTTATATGCAAGTTATTGTCATAAAAAGTGTTTGCAGTTTTTTCGGGAGCAGTGATTTTAATAATGCTTAAAGTAAAACAATAATAAATAAATACATTTTGTACCTGGGGGGTGTCTATAGTATGCCTGTAAAGTAGCACTTGTTTCCCGTGCTTAGAACTGTCCCTGCACAAAATGTCATTTCTGAAGGAAAAAAAGTAATTTAACCACTTCTATACAGGGCACTTAAACATCTTCCCGCCCAGACCAATTTTCAGCTTTCAGTGCTCTCACGCTTTGATTGACAATTACTCAGTCATGCTACACTGTATCCAATCAAAATTTTTATCATTTTTTTCTCATAAATAGAGCTTTCTTTTGGTGGTGTTTAATCACCGCTGGGTTTTTAATTTTTTGCGATATAAGCGGAAAAAGAGCGAAAATTAGCAATAATTAAGTAATTTTTCTTCATAAATTTGGGCCAAAATTTATACTGCTACATATCTTTGGTAAAAATAACCCAAATTAGTGGATATTATTTAGTCTGTGTGAAAGTTATAGAGTCTACAAGTTAGGGTGCAAATCACTGAAAATGTATCACATCTGATGTACTGAAGGCCCATCTCATTTCTTGATACAATAACAATCCAGGAAAGTACAAATACCCCCAAAATGTCCCCTTTTTGGAAAGTAGACAGTTCAAGGTATTTAGTAAGATGCATGGTGAGTTTTTTGAAGTTGTAATTTTTTCCCACAATTCTTGGGAAAATTAAGATTTTTTTTTTTACACAAACTTATTGTATTGATAGGTTATTTCTTGAACACAGCATATGCATACTTGCAACTACACCCAAAAATACATTCTGCTACTCCTCCTGAGAATGGCGATACCACATGTGTGAAACTTTTACACAGCCTGGCCACATACAGAGGCCCAACATCCAAGTAGCCCCTCCAGGCATTTTAGGAGCAAAATTACACATATAATTTCATGATGACCTATCTCAATTTTGAAGGCCCTGGAGCACCAGGACAATGGAAACATCCACAAAGTGACCCCATTTTGGAAAGCAAACACCCCAACGTATAATCTATGAGGCATAATGAGCCTTTTGAACGGTTCATTTTTTTCCAGAAGTTTTCGGAAAACGTGGGAAAAAAATGAACACGCATTTTTTTTACACAAAGTTGTCCATTTATAAAATATTTCCAACACATAGCATGTACATAGCAAAAATTACACCCCAAAATACATTCTGCTACTCCTCCTGAGTAGAACAATACCACATGTGTGAGACTTTTACACAGCCTGGCCATATACAGAGGCTCAACATCCAAATAGCACCTCCAGGCATTCTAGCAGCATAAAATTACACATATCATTTTCTGACTACCGATCACATTTTTGAAGGCCCTTCATATTTCTAACACATAGCAGGTACATACCAAATAACAAAAGATTACCTGTGGTTTTAGTAGTGCAGTGGTCCACAGAGGAGAGCATCGGTCCAGGCAGCAGGCAGGAATAGACAGGCAGAGACACCGCACAGCCAAAGCACAGGTCCAGGCAGCAGGCAGAGTTGTCCAGGCAGAAATACTGTCCATAGTCAGTAGAGGCAGCAGGCAGAGAAATGGTCAACACAGCCAAAGTATTGGTCCAGGCAGCAGAAAGAAACATAGTCCATAAAGTCCTGGGTCATTACAGGCAGCGATATGGTCAGCAGCACAGCCAAAGTATTGGTCCAGGCAGCAGGAAGGACCATCAAGCTAAGAGCCAGGGGGACAGGGGAAGAGGCTTCTCCCACCCAAACCTCTTTGAAGCCTCCAGGCAACCAGACCCTGTTCTGGGAACACAGAAAACCAAAAACTAATTTTCTGTACTCAGAACACTATTCTGGAGCCCCTCACATATGTGAGACCCCTGTGTGCTAAAGTTGAAAGGCAAAGATCAGTCCAAGTGGCAGGCAAAAACATGGTCGATTAACAGGCCGAGGTAGGTACACGTGGAAGTCAGAAACGGGGTTAAAACGGCAGGCAGAGGCATCGTCGGCAAACAGGCTGAGGTTGGTGCACGTGGAAGTCAGAAAGGTGTTAAAACGGCAGGCAGAGGCATCGTCGGTAAACAGGCTGAGGTTGGTGCACGTGGAAGTCAGAAAGGTGTTAAAATGGCAGGCAAAGACATTGTCGGTAAACAGGCCAGGGTCAGTAGCAGGCAGGCAAAGGTATTAGAAAGGGGGAAATGGCAGTCTGTTACTAATAAGGGGAACTAGTATCTGATAGATCGGTGATAATTTTTGAAGCAATCACCGATACACAGGCCAGGTTGGGAGGGACATTCGGGACAATGATAACTTGTATCTCTTCTAACTCCTCCTCTTGAGCATACACAACATCTCTTTTGGCGTCTTCTTCCGGATTCTGCGGGGGGAATGCTATAGGGCAAATGTGGCTCATGCAGTCGACTCACACTATCGGAACGAATGCTTCCTGGGGCAGGTCCTTGCTGGTAGATCAGGGCAGTGACAATGTCTTCCAAATATTTGAGGTAGGAGGTGGGTTGGTTTTCGGATGATTTTTGATAGCAGACAAATGAATTGAACAGGGCCATGTGAAAGAGATGAAATGCTACTTTTTTATACCAATAATTTGACTTTCGGGTTGATAAATAGGGTTGTAGCATCTGATCGTTTAAATCCACCCCCCCCCATGTACATATTGTAGTCATGAACACATTTAGGCTTTACTACGGGGCCACGTCTTCTCTGAACCTCCACCAAGTTGTCATCGTGGATTGTAGACATCATATGAACATCCTTCTTGTCCCACCACTTCATGGCCAACACCTCCTCACTCCCCCTTTTGTAGCTGTTTTGAAAGCAAATTCTGTGGGAACCCCTTCCTATTTTTTCGGAAGGTACCGCAGGCCAGGGTTTGTTCACGATACAGGTGACGGAAAAGGGGCAAGCTGCTGTAGTAATTATCTACATATATGTGGTATCCTTTTTTGAACAAGGGGTATGCAAGGTCCCAGACAATTTTACCACTGGTTCCTATATATGTGGGGCAATCACGGGGCTGGAGCTGGGAATCTTTGCCTTCGTAAATACGAATAATTTGTGCACCTATCCAGTGGCTCGATCGCACAATTTGTTCAATTTTACCCCGTACCTGGCTCTTTTACTTGGGATGTACTGCTTGAACTGCAGCCGGCCAGTAAAGTGGATAAGGGATTCGTCTACACAAATATTTTTGTCGGGGATAAACACTTCAGAAAACCGTTGGGAAAAATAATTTATTAGGGTGCGAAGCTTATATAATTTGTCATGGCTGGGGTGATCTCAGGGAGGGCACTGTGAATTGTTATTAAAATGAAGAAAGCGCATTATCATATCGTACCGTGTCCTGGACATGACAGCAGAAAATATGGGCATGTGGTGGATGGGGCGGGTGGACCAGTAGGCATGCAGTTCGCTTTTCTTTGTAAGCCCCATATTAAAACTAAGGCCCAAAAACAATTTGAATTCCTCTAGTGTGAGACGTCGCCAATTAAACATACGGGCGTAGGACGAATTGGGGTTGGCAGCAATAAATTGCTCTGCGTAAAGATTTGTTTGGTCCACCATGTACTGCAACAAATCTTTGGGGAAAAACAAATTAAAATAGTCCAATTGGGAAAAATTTGACGTGTTGGGCTGCACACCTGGCTGTGCGGTGAAAGGGGGGATTGTAGCGGATCCTGAGTTGGCAGGCAACCATAAGGGGTTTGCCAGGGCATCAGGAAGGTAGGACAGGGCCCGGATTCTTTGGGCTGGATGAGTAATTCCAGTACTGGTATTCGGCTCCTCTTCCTGGGGTCTGGCACTGCTGGTGGTAGGCAGGTCTTCTGATCTAGGTCCTGATCTCCTTACTCTTTTAGGAGGGGCGGTTTCCTTCGCTGACTCGGACTCCGATCCACTACCCTCCACTGGCTCGTATTCCGAACCAGAATCGGATAATGGGAGCTCCCCGTTGCTCTGATCATCCGACATGGCGAGGATGTTATATGCCTCCTCAGGTGTGTACATTCTTTGAGACATGGCGGGTACTGGTGGTGCTACTGACAGCTCACTGATGGCAGGCCTGTGTGAGGGTAATGACAGGTTACTGATGACCTGTGTGATGGTACTTATGGCAGGACTGTGCAGCGGTAGTGATAGCGTTACCGATGGCGGTACTGATGGCTACCTGTGTGACAGATGGGCTGTGACAGATGGGCTGTCAGATCCAGATGGTACCAATGGCGGTACTGATGGCTGTACCGTTGGTGGCCTGTGTGACAGATGGGCTGTGACAGATGGGCTGTGACAGATCGGCTGTCAGATCCAGGTGGTACCGATGGCGGTACCGATGGCAGTACCGATGGCGGAACTGATGGCGGTACTGTTGGTGGCCTGTGTGACAGATGGGCTGTGACAGATGGGCTGTGACAGATGGGCTGTGACAGATCCAGATGGTACCGATGGCGGTACTGATGGCGGGTACCGATGGCGGGACTGATGGCGGTACTGATGGCGGTACCGTTGGTGGCCTGTGTGACAGATGTGCTGTGACAGATGGGCTGTCATATCCAGATGGTACCGATGGCAGTACTGATGGCGGGTACCGATGGCTGGTACCGATGGCGGTACCGTTGGTGGCCTGTGTGACAGATGGGCTGTCAGATCCAGATGGTACTGATGGCGGTACTGATGGTGGGCTGTGACAGGTCCAGATGGGCTGTGACAGGTCCAGATGGGCTGTGACAGGTTCTCTTTATTGGGGGGGGGTGGGGGGGCGTGTAGTGCAGACAGTATGTTTTATAATTAGAAAATCCAAAA
Source organism: Rana muscosa (assembly GCA_029206835.1). Classification (NCBI taxonomy): domain Eukaryota; kingdom Metazoa; phylum Chordata; class Amphibia; order Anura; family Ranidae; genus Rana; species Rana muscosa. Next base: position 638,510,143 of record CM055117.1, on the reverse strand, counting down.
ACTCACAGATCTCTCCTTCTCTCTCCTCACACAATCGGTGTGTGAGAGAGAGAAGGAGAGATCCCTGGAAACCGCCACATTGTTTATACTTGTGACCGGCTGTGATTGGTCACAGCCGATCACGTGGGTAAACAACCAATTTTATTGGCAGTTTACCCTGATCGAGGATGGGCTATGTCTGAGGGACACGCACCATCCCCGATCAGCGCGCCGCGCGCTCCCGGCGGCGCGTATTAGGCGCGCCTCCGATTTGTTTGGACATGTGACCGGCTGTGTCAAATGGCAATGACATTGGCTGTTTACCCTGATCGGGTGTGCGCTGTGTCCGGGGGACAAGCGGCATTACCGGGGGCGCGCAATAACACCGAATCCTGACGGACGTCATATGACGTCCAGTCAGGATTTTAAAACCACATTGCCGACGTTAATCCGCTATAGGGCGGGCGGCAAGTGGTTAAAACTACTACTGATTTAGATTTTAAGGGGAACTCCGCGCCAAATAAAAAAAAATTAAAAATGGCCCGGGGTTCCCCCCAAAAATCCATACCATACCCTTATCCGATCACGCAACCTGGCAGGCCCCAGGAAAAGAGGGGGGACGAGAGAGCGCCCCCCTCCTGAACCATACCAGCCACATGCCCTCAACATGGGGCGGAGGTCCATCCCCACAACCCTTGACCAGTGGTTTTGGGGGTCTGCGGGCGGGGGGCTTATCGGAATCTGGAAGACCCCTTTAACAAAGGGGACCCCCAGATCCCGCCACCCTATGTTAATTGGTAAGGGGCACATTGTACCCCTACCATTTCACAAAGAAAGTGTAAAAAATTGTAAAAAAACACACAGACACAGTTGGGATAAGTCCTTTATTAAAAATAAAAAAAAGATTGCAGCGGTGTAAATCCACTCTCGATCTCCACTCCAGTGATGTTGGTATCCAGCGATGGATGATCTCCAGGCTCCAGCGATGACGTCCAGCGAGGAACAGCACACGATCCTGTCTCCACCGAAGACACCCCGGGAATGACGCTGCGGAAGCCTAACAGGTCTTATGTAGCCGAGGACAGGGCCACCCGTCACGTGACCCCGTCCCCCTCTGACGCAAGGGGAAACCCGGGCTTTCCCAGTGACGTGATGGGTGACCCCGCCCCCTCTGATGCAACGCAGGTTTTCCATTGCATCAGAGGGGGGCGGGGTGGCCTCCTGTAAAAAGGTTGCTGGAGGGGAGTTTGGGGCATATATACTGGTGTATTGGTGATTAGTACCTCCTTGGTCTGAAATTTAAGGTGTACTGTGACTATTAGTCTGAGGTCATCACTGTCCACCACTAAGAGGTCATAAACTAGGCATTTTTGCACTAGAATTACTACACCAGCTTTTCTCCCTAGTGCTAAGGAACCAATCACCTGTCCTACCCATAATTTCTGGAGCCAACGGAAATCTTTAGGGGGCAGGCGAGTTTCCTGTAGAAAGGCTATGTCAGTTTTTAGACGTTTTAAGTGTCTTAGGATCTTCATGTGTTTAGATGGGGAGCGGGGGCCCTTTACATTTCAAGAAACTACTTGCATATAAGTGTGTGGGGATGATGTGGTTGAAAGATCTTAGCATTATTTTGGCATGAACAAAAAGTGGCTCACATTTTGGCGGTTTATGATTGCGGTGAGAGGAGTGAATATGGATTGAATCCTGCAGGAGAGGGAGAGAGAGGGGGCGAGAGGGACATAAAACAATAATAAAAGGAAAAGTAAAACATAGAAACAGTAGTTATTATTGACTTCACTTTTTTCCTCATGTGATTTCCCAAATCACACAGTGATACCATGAGCCCTGGGCTGAGTAAGAGATAGAAGCTGGGTAACGGCTCTCTTTATGAGAGTAAGTCAGGTGAGACTTGTGTCTTGACCCCCAGTATATTCCATTTGTCAGCTTCTAGGAGCACAATTATATCAGGACAAGTAGGAAACCTTAGCTAATTAAACACCTGTAAATGTGTGAAGGCAGGAAATTAAAGAAGTATCTTGAAATATTTGGTCGTTTTAAGTCACGCAAGTGCAAGCTCTGAGGGGCTTGTTTCCTTCAATGTGGCAATTAAGTATTCAGATGGAGAGATTGAAATCTGTAGCTATCACTTATTTCTGGCTGCTCCAGAGTGAGGGGGGTCACTCTCAGGCGTTTGGGGGGGGGTCTTTTATGGGGCTGCGTTGTTCCTTTGGCTCCGTAAAGGCTGTTTCTATGTGCGTGGCTTGGTTCCCTGTGAGTTGTGGGTTGTGGGTGAGAGCAAAGGTGAGAGTTTGCCTCCGCAGGAGTATGGAAGGTGAGTTGATCCCCATTAGGTGCTTGTAGAAGCAGAATGGCAGGATGCACCAAAGTGAAGGCAGAAGCCCTGTTTGAAAACTTCTGCGCAAATGGGCTGGAAATCATTTCTTCTCCTGGATAACTCAGCAGAGTAGTCGGCAAAGATTAGGAGGTTATGACTGTCTATTTTGACTGAGCGAGATTTGCGGAAGGTCTGGAGCTAGTCTGTCTGCTTAGTTCAGGTAATTATTAACAATCACTGGTCTAGGTGATTTTTGTTTGGAGTCTGGCGTGCCTATTTTGTGTGCACGTTCAGCAACGCATTGGTTTTTGAGGCCCAGCGACTCTGTTAAGCGAGTCGCACATATATGCATTAGGGTCTGTGCTAGGTCTGATTCTGGGAGACAGATAATCCAGAGATTGTTCCTGCCTGCTCGATTTTCAAGGTCTTCCAGCTTCTCCTGTATGGTGACATGTATTTGGGAGTGTTGCTGGAGGGTGCCATTTTTTTGATATACCTCGTCTTCCAAGGCAGAGATGGGACACTCTGCCTCTGTTATCCTGCATGCCTGGTCTCCCAGATCCTTGCAAATCTGGTCTATACCTGTGGCCACTGCTTAATCCACCACCATAGTGATGGTGGGGAGGATGAGAGCTGCCACTGCTTGTGCTATTTTTTCATATGTATCGGGCTGGGGAGAACTTCCAGCTCTGGCAGGAGCATGCCAACATTCTAGGGCTCTGCACGATCCATGGCCATCTTGGATTCTTTTGCCGAGGGACTATGTATAATAGCACTGGAAGGTGACGGGGAGCTGGAGCTGGTGAGATACCCCTCCATGACAAGAGGGGGAGGTCATATCTCAGTTGCTATGCCCGGTATTAGGAGCTGTTGCCGGTTTTGTAGCAGTATTATAGCCTGGCTAACACAGAGCCGCTGTGTTCCACTGTCCTCACATATGGCGCCAAAACCGGAAGTGTTTTACCTGCACTTTTGATGAAAAAGGTAAACAGGATAAATAGAGAGGGCGACTCTCCCTAGAGAGGGGTGCTTACAGTAATAAAAACTGACAGGCGTTCTATTCCCTCTCCAATCTATCCAATAAAAAAAAATGATATGCCTTTAGTTATAATTTTATTGTTTTGTATTCATCTTTCAAAATGTAAAGTTAGTACATCTTAGGCTGCAAAGCAATCATCCTCCAGTGTTCAAACTGCTCTGAACTAGTAAATGGTGAAAATGGACTGGTTGCTGAACTTTACACATCATCATTTTTCTTTTCATTGCTTTTCTAAATAGGCACATTTTCTTGCCTAAAAAGAAGCAAGGATTGAATGCAGTGCTCTATGCTTTTGATTGATAGCATCTATAACTATAGCTGCTAAGTAAACATAATGGTTTGTACACCTTGAGTAATTGTGGAATAAGATAAATGGCAACATTAAGGCAACTGGGCACAGTAGTGCTACCTAACAATTTACTACATCAGTAGTCTCCTTCTTGCTTTCTGCTGTAGACATTGGTTTATTCACTTTTATTTTGTAGTTTATTACCCCAAGAGAAAAATGTTTTTCACTGCGACTGTAATGTGTCTGACACAGTAGTAATAAGCAGTAACAAAGCTAGCATCAGTAATATATATTAAAAAGGCAAATGGCATCTTGGGACATAAATGCAGGTAAAATATAAGATATTTCATTTGTTTAGTTTTGCTTGTTATTTCCTTCACAGGGAATGAATGTACTTGATATTAGGCTTGTGCACAACGGAAAAATTCGGTTAGTTTCGGTTCGTTTCTTTTCGGTCCTGTTGATTCGTAATCATTCGTAATTTTGCTAGACAGGATTTTTCGTGTTCGGACTAATTCGTATTTTCGCAAGCGACATTTTTCGTTGAATTTTTAGTTGATTTATAATTCGTACTTTCGGTAGAGTACATTGTTTTTCGTTGATTCTGGACACAACTCCTACTTTCGTAACTTTTTTGGGGTTCGTTGATTCGTAATTTTCTGTGTCTCTCTCACGACGACGCTGCCTATTATGCCTAATGTGCTTCGAATGGATTTGTACTTTTCTAAATACATAGCGGTTATTTGTAACGATTCGAAATCTCGTATTTTACTTTCGTTTTTTACATGCGGCTATAGCCTCCGCCCCTGTACACCATTTTGAGAGGGTTCAGCACGGTGAGGGAGAAGCAGAGAGCAGAGCAGAGTGTTATTGTGCTTCGAATGGATTCGAAATCTCGTATTTTACTTTCGTTTTTTACATGCGGCTATAGCCTCCGCCCCTGTACACCATTTTGAGAGGGAGTTCAGCACGGTGTGGGAGAAGCAGAGAGCAGAGCAGAGTGAGTGTTATTGTGCTTCGTATGGATTCGTACATTCGTAACTTTTTCATAACGAATTATGCCGAAGACATTCGGGCATTCGCTATTTGCGGTATAATTTATTTCGGATTCGGTCTTATTCGTAATTGCTTTGTTCGGAAATTCGAATGCTTCCGAATGTCCGAAAGTTGCTAAATTCGGACGAATTTCAATTCGTTACGAAACGAATTGCACAAGCCTACTTGATATACACAAAGCTGTACAAGACAGTGAACCATTGAATTAAGCATGCTAATTTTCATCAAATAATAATGAAAGTGTGGCTTGTTATAGAAATAAACATTTCAAATTACAGACTATACTTATAGGTATTTATACTATACATTTGTATGTGTACGGTATATATTTCAAGGCTGCAATATTCTAGGTTATATAGTCACATACATCTGATGGCAATGCCATCCTTAACTGGTATGATGTTAAAGCTGAACTCTAGGCAGACAACTTAATACACAGATGAAATAAATATATAAGAGCGTTTTTGCCTGCCATAAAAGTATATTTCTGTCCATTAAATATTTACATACACTATATTACCAAAAGTATTGAGACACCTGCCTTTACATGCACATGAACTTTAATGGCATCCCAGTCTTGGTCCATAGGGTCCAATATTGAGTTGGCCCACCCTTTGCAGTTATAACAGCTTCAACTCTTCTGAATAGGTTTAGGAGTGTGCCTATGGGAGTGTTTGACTATTCTTCCAGAAGCGCATTTGTGAGGTTAGACACTGATGTGGACGAGAAGGCCTAGCTCGCAGTCTCTGTTCTAATTCATCCTAAAGATGTTTTATCAGGTTGGGGTCAGGACTCTGTGCCGACCAGTCAAGTTCCTCCACCCCAAATTTGTTCATCAATGTCTTTTAGGACCTTGCTTTGTGCACTGGTGCGCAGTCATATTGAAACAGGAAGGGGCCATTCCAAACTGTTCCCACAAAGTTGGGAGCATGAAATTGTCCAAAATGTCTTGGTATGCTGCCACCTTAAGAGTTCCCTTCACTAGAATCAAGGGTCCAAGCCCAACCCCTAAAAAACAACTTCACACAATAATGCCCCCTCCACCAAACAATTTGGACCAGTGCACAAAGAAAGATCCATAAAGACCTGGATAAGCGAGTTTGCAGCAGAGGAATTTGACTGGCCTGCTCAGAGTCCTGACCTCAACCCGATATAACACCTTTGGGACTAATTAGTGCGGAGACTGCGAGCCAGGCCTTCCTGCCCACATCAGTGCCTGACCTCACAAATGCGCTTCTGGAAGAATGGACAAACATTCCCATAGACACACCCCTAATCCTTGTGGAAAGACTTCCCAGAAGAGTTGAAGCCGTTATAGCTGCAAAGGTTGGGTCAAGTCAATATTGACCCTATGTACTAAGACCGGGATGCCATTAAAGCTCACGTGTGTTTAAAGGCAGGCACTCCAATATTTTTGTTAAGATAGTGTATCTATGTCCCACAGCACAACCCTATTGAGCAGGAAGGGGGACCTAATCTTTCTCTGCTGCAGTTTAACTTTCACTTACAGATCCTTGCCCAAAGCAAGGACAGTAAAAGAAGAAGCTGCACACTGATGACCTTATCTATTGTTTACTCTGCTCTCTCCATCTCTCAGTAGACATAAGTCGACTCAAACATCGGGTGCTCGTTTGTTTGTAGAACAAATTAACATATGGGGCGCTCGCGGGACATTCGCCCGCCGCGATGCACCCCATAATGCACTGTGAGATTGCAGTGCATTAAAGGCTCCTGATTGGCCAAAGCATGCACCTGACCTTCTGCTTCACCACAGTTCTTTCTTTTTTTTTTTTGACTTTCTAAAAAAAAATTACATTTATTTTATTTTAGTTTATTTTTTAGCAGCAGTGAAAACAAATTCTCCACAATTGCTGCACCCTTATTTTCTTTATTAAAAAAAATAATATATATATATATATATATATATATATATATATATATATATATGTAATAAAACTGTTTATAGTGCACCAACCACAAAAGTATTGCACCCAACACCATATTCCCTTGCCACGCTCTATAATAAAGAGTTATAAAAATCCCCCCCAAAAAATCCCCATCATGTCCGAAAGGCCAACAAGGAGAGGCAGACGCTCACAGGCCACTAAAAGAGGGCAAGCAGCCTCAGTGTCTATAGTGAAAAGTAGTGATCACGGACAAGGTGCATCCTCTTTTTTTCCCACTGATGGCCATGTTATTGAGCCACAACATGCAGAAGATTTGGTGGAGTGGATAACAAAGCCGTCCTCATCCTCCTCATCCTCTGTCACCCAGGCTCATACCAGTTTGCCTTCCACCGCAACTTCCAAAGCGGCCTATTCCACCGTCTCCTTGTCCACAGCTACTCTTTGCATAGCCCCACCATCATGCATGGAGGAGTCACCTGCATTTTTAGATCATAAAATGGAATAGGGCTCAGTCAGCGCAAAAACAACAACTAAAAATCTAACCCAAGCGACTGAACACTAAAGGTCAATATAACAATCCTTGTGACAAGTACATATGAATAGAAAACTCCTCTAAATCAACAGACAGGTCAATCAAGCTTTTCCCACAAAGGTAATTCAAGATGATTTTTGCCATTTATGAGGGATCCTGAAGCCGAGATCCTATCCTTCCAAAACAGCAGCGGGATACCTCACTCACAGATATACGGTGGAAGCGTGGCAACCATGCAAGATCAATGTAATACGTATAGTGCTCCCTGCTTGACTAATATTGTCATTTATTAAAGGGGTTGTAAAAGTACAATTTTTTTCACCTTAATGCATTCTATGCATTAAGATTAAAAAATATCCAGGCTACAGGAGGGAGAAGTCAAGTAATGGTGCTGGAGGCTGCCTGAGCATGTAGCGGGAAGTTTTTGATCTCCTGCCTCATACGATGAAATCGAGCTCTTTGCCCCCGCTCTCCCTGGTCTCCCTGGTCATCATCCGGAGATAGCTCGGCAGCGTATGTGTCAGCGTCTGCGGCTGTGAGAAAGCCGTGAGTGAGAGCCGGGAGAGCCCCCCCAGAAGGAGGTGAGCGTGACACGAGAAGCCGCACGGCCATCCATCGCAGCCCTACAGTTGTCAGTGCTCCGGAGCACTCCTCCAAGCTCCCCAGCGGGGGAAGGTTAAGGGAGAAGTTTCCTCTAAGCCACTCCGTGTCGGACTTGGATCCCGGAGATCGTGGAAGAAAGCCCTGAGCCGGCCACCGAAGGGAGAATGACATAGCAGAAAACTACAGGAGATCCACCTCTGTTTTATGCCTTCAGCCTCTATCAACCCCACTCGCCGTTACCTGCCTGCACTGACCTCCCCTCCCCTCCTTCAAACGTGGTATCGGTGAGTACGGTAAAAGCACTGAAAAATTTGATCAATACTGAACTTTATTCTTTTGAAATATGAGGTCTTGGATCGGTGAGAGAACAATCAATGATAAATATTTAAAAAAAAACATTGCAAACTGATCAATATTGCCTGTATTTGACCCCTTGTGATGTATTGAACTGAATTTAACTGAAGCTAAAAAAAACAAACATATCCCGGTTAATTGCCATTGACTGTGGTACCATTTGCTGGCAGTGAATACCACAAAAGCGTTGATAATAGGTCACCTTTACTTGCTTCCACCTTCCACCTTTCCGTATAGCTTCCGTACAGCTTTGCAAAGGGACGGTGTGCTACTGAGTAATATAAAAGTACAGAAAACTTGCTATTACAATTGCTTTTTCCGCTTGCCTCTATATTTCCGTGCTGAACCAGAACTGTATACTAACAGGTAATATTACAGGGAACGTCATAAAGTTATTTATTTCTTACCAGCTTTTTTTTTTCCTGTACTTGGCTGGCCTGGAATGGTGGATTAGGGTCAGCACAGCATTGCGCCCAGGACTGCCATAATTAAGCCAATAGAAAAGAGGCATAGCAGCAATTTATTTATTTTTTGACCTAAGGAAAAGAGAGGTCAGTGGACTTAAAGGGCAAGGGGAGGCAGGAAGAGCAGACAAAGAGGAAAAAGAGGAGAGCAGGGAGACCACCCAGCAGAAAAAATGATATGGGGGAGGTCGGGAAGAGGGGGAGCAACCCAAAAATCATTCCGCCTAAGCCTCCCACCGAGCCCGGGGCCAATGAACAAATATGTCACAGATGGCGGAAACGGGGAGAAACATGCAAATGAAAAACAACAAGGGCCGAAGGCTAGTCAAATGGAGAGTAAGGAGAAGAAAAAAAAGGGTCAGAATAAAAGTACAGAGACAGATATGGTACTAGAGTCCAGAATAGAGCTAGATCTGGATGATGGTCATGAACAGAGAAGAGCAGGGGAATCTCTAAATCCAGAATCTCCTCCATCGAAAACGGAGATGCAACTAATGTTAGTGGCTCTGGAAAAATCGCTCAAAGCTGACATGACAATAATTCACAGAAACTTTGGCCACATGCTGGAACGAGTAGAGAAAGTGGAAAAATCAGCGGATTGCAATCTGGTGAAAATAAAAAAAAACTAGAAGGTAAAATTCAAAGTATAAAAAGAGACCAACAGGAACAGGCCCTTTCAAAATAGAAGATCAAGAGAATAGGGACAGAAGAAAAAATCTAAGAATCCGTGGCGTACCCGAAGTCCCTCAAAATGAAGATCTAACAGAAGTAATAAAGAAGATAATTAACCCTGTAATTGACAAATAAATTACAAACCCAATTAAAATTGAGAGGGCACATAGATTAAGAAGGCCAAGAGAAGTATCACAGGAGAAACCGAGAGACATCATTGTGCGATTTTAAAGTTGGGAGGAAAAGAACCAAATTTGGCAGGAAATTAAGAGAAAAGTCGTCAATAAAACTTGAAGAAAATAATATTCAAATCTTTCAAGACCTCTCTCAGGAAACCTTAAAAAGAAGAAGAACCCTGAAACCGCTCTTAGCGTCTTTGCAGGAACATGGAGTACAGTACAGTTGGGGTTTTCCCGCATGCCTGATCGGTAGAAAAAATTGAATTTCCACTAGACTGCAATTTGTTGAAGAGACCACTGAATTCTGTGAAAAACTAGAGATCCCTAGTCCAGGGAATGGCTTGAATAGGAGGCTAAGAGCAGAAGAAACTACAGAAGAAGGGTAGAATAAATAACATAAGATGGATGACCCTACAAGCAGAGAAGGAATTGAGGAAGAGAAGAAGCAGATGAGACGTTTTGAATAACTTTTTTTTTTGTCTTCTTTTTCTCTTCTGGCGCTCCATTGACTGGGGAGGGGCGGGGGGCGGGAAGTGGCTTATAAAGGTAAAGGATAGAAAGTACGGGGAAGGGGAGACATTGATTCCCTGCAGCTTAGGGTTTGCTTCCCAAAAGTATGGGAGACGAGACCAAAAGCGCCATACAGAACTCCACCTCGGGCCTGAGAGAGCAGGGGGGACAGGATTGTTCCCATGGAAAAGAAGACTGCTGCTCTAGACCAAGAGGTCAAGGGGGGAGGGAGGGGGAGGGTAGGGAAATAGGGCAGATCTGTAAATTTTCGTCTACAAATGAAAATGTTGAATTAAGAAAAAGGGAGGTCCGCATACTGAAGTATAAGAATTTGTCTGTTAAAGTAAGTAAGCTAAAAGAAATCAAAATCAATGACGGAGGTTAAGGTTATGACATACAATGTAAGAGGTCTTAATACTCCGAAAAAAAGACATATGGTGCTAAGGGAACTGGAAAGGTACGCAGCAGAGATAGTTTTTTTTACAGGAAATGAATTTATCCCTTGATTCAAACATAAGATTGTACTCACGGGCAATCCCAACCTGGTACTATGGGGATTCCCCAAATAAAAGGGCAAAAGGAGTAGCTATTGGCATAGGGAAAAATGTAGGCTTTGTGTTAGGAGGCAGAAGTGTAGACCCAGATGGCCGTTTCCTGTTCCTGAAAGGGACTCTACAGGGAATTAGGTTTACGTTAGCAAAATAAGCACCCTAAAAAATATTTAAAAAGGATTCTTGATGCCTTAGTGGAGTTTAAACAAGGTCATCTGATGGTGGCAGGAGATTTTAACTTTTCAATGGACCATGGTCTTGATAGTACGTCAAGTGCACCGATGAGAGATAGTAAACAACTGAAACTGATTTAAAAAAATGCATACCCATCAGTTGCTGGACATATAGCGAATACTGCATCCCAGCAAGGGAGACTTCACCTTTCACTCATCAGTGCACGACACGTACACGAGACTGGACTATATTTTGGTTGATCGTGCAATTTTAGAGTACGTGGTAGACACCTCAATAGAAATAACAACAATTTCGGGCCATGCCCCGGTAGCAGTAAAAATTAGATTTTAGGACTGGGAAAATAGGAAAGGGACATGGAAGTTAAATGAAGATCTTATAGAGGATGAAGGAGTGGCTAAAAAATTAATAACCCATAAGGCGTATATTAGAGGAAAAATAATTTCAATAGGAGTAGCGAAAAAAAAGAAAGGGAAAAAAAAAACTGTAACGGACAATAGGGGAACTACACGAACTGTAACATCAACACAAAACGCAATTGGATAGGGAAACATATCAGAGAGTAGTGATAAAAAGAGAACAAAGGGGACTGCTGGAGGAAGAAACTAGAAAAGTATTTAGTAATGTAGCAAAGGAAAGATACAGATGGGGAAATAAGCCCGGAAGATACTTGGCGAAAATCTCAAAGGGAAAAAAAACTTTAAACTATATAGAAAAGATAAAAAACGAAAAAGGGAATTGAATTATAAAACAATGGATATTGCAAAGATTTTTGAGAAATATTATAGCTCACAATGCGCAATTAGAAATAAAGAAACACGACAGGAGGAGCAATATAGGAAACTTAAAATACAACAATATCTAGCAGAAGTAAATCTACCAAAAATAACAGCAGAGAATATAGAACTCCTAGAGAGACTCATAACAGAAGAAGAAATTAACAACGTCCTAAAAAAAATACCAGGGGGGAAAAGCCTAGGCCCAGACGGTTTCACAATAAAATATTATAAAAAATTTAAGAAGCAACTGGTACCAGCTCTTTGCACCTACTTTAATAAAATAGGGGAAAGCAAGGAAATCAGAAGAGAATCTCTGTTAGCGGACATCACAATAATACCCAAATTAGGTAAAGATAAATCCATATGCTCTAGTTATCGTCCTATTGCGTTATTAAACGCCGATATAAAATTATATTCAAAAGTCTTAGCGGCAAGGTTAAAAAACTTGATGCCAGACTTAATAAATGTGGATCAGGTAGGCTTTGTCCCAGGAAGGGAGGGTAGGGACAATAGCATAAGAACAATGTTATTAATGCATAAGACACAGAAGAAAAAAAAAACAGTCTTGCTCATGTCAATTGATGCTGAGAAAGCATTTGACAGAGTAGACTGGGGGTTTATGATGGAGACAATACGTAGTATAGGGATGGGTTCAAAATTTATGAGGTGGATCGAAAATCTATATAAGCATCCGACGGCCAGGGTGAAGGTAAATAGAAGTATGTCGTCTGCCTTTGAGATGTTCAATGGAACAAGACAAGGCTGCCCACTCTCACCATTCCTATATGTAATCGCATTAGAGCCATTTTTGGAAAAAATAAGGAAAAATGTGGACATAGGAGGGGTTAGAGTGGGAGAGGAAGAATATAAGGTTGGGGCCTATGCGGACAACATACTTCTATACATTACCAAGCAAAGAGTGTCACTACCGAACGTGATAAGAGAATTAAAAGATTATGGTGAGCTTACGAACTTTAAGATAAACCCTATAAAAACTGTAATATTAAATTTGGGATTAGAGAAGAAAGAGGCAATAGCGCTGCAGCAGGAATTTCTGTTTTCCTGGGAAACAGAAGCACTGACTTATCTGGGAATTAAATTAACCCCTACTCTGGTGCTAACTATGTTCCATTATTAAATAAAGTGAAAACAGATATTAAAAACCTATTGAGGAGACCTATCTCTTCGATAGGAAGGATAAACTTACTAAAAATGGTTATTCTTCCAAAAATCTTATACAAATTTCTAATGCTCCCGATAGAGATACCGCAATGTTTTTTTAAAGTTATGAGAACAATAATTTTGAAGTATATCTGGCAGAACAAAAAAGCCAGAGTAAGTTATGTGCTCCTGTCTAGGAAGAAAAACAAAGGTGGATTGGCCGCCCCTGATATTAAAAGATATTATACGGCGGTAATAATGGCAAGGTTATTAGAATGGGCAAATATAAACACAAATACGAGATGGGTAAAAATAGAAAACACTTTGTACACTTTGTACACGACATCACTAGGGAAAGGTATTTGGATTCCACCGAAATATAGAGTGCACAGTTCGGAAACACATAATTTAACAAAAATTGTATTTAAAGAATGGGATAGAATATATCGACGAGAAAAGTGGGAATACAACTCCCCATTAATTCCGTTAACAGGAACAAGTTTTTTTACCCCAGGTAATGGGACACGGATGGGAAAGCTATTAGGGGAAGCACAATTAAAAGATATAATGACACAAAGAAAACTAAGGCCAAGAGTTGAACTAATCACAAAGTATGGGTGGCAGGCGGTAAATGAATGGGAATACACACAACTTAAAAAATTTGTTAGCACAATCCTCAACCAGTCAGCGAGGAGAAAACATTGAACCCAATCGAAAAACTTTGCAACATCAAAACGCCTATGAAACATGGAGTGTCGCTAATGTACGATATATTGACTGAACTAGAAGGAAATGGGGCCCTACCTTTTATAGGAAAATGGGAACAAGACCTGGTAATAAAGTTAGATGAAAAACAAATGATAGGAGCAGTATATGATTACGCAACAGATAATACAACGATAGAAGCTAATTACAAGTGTTTGGTAAGGTGGCACCTGACACCGGAGAGAATTAATAAATTCCAGCCAAATAGATCTTCCCAATGTTGGAGGGACTGTGGTCAAAGGGGAACAACAATATATATTTGGTGGGAGTGTCAAAAAATAAGAGAGTACTGGCATAGTATTCTAGATTACATAGAGGAAACAACCGGTGAAAGGATCCCCTTAAACGCTTGGAATGTGTTGTTTCACAGGTCAAACAAAACCAAAAAACAATATAAAGAAACGTTAGTCCCTCCCCTGCTCAATGCTGCAAAGGCTATGATCCCAAAAAATGGCTCCAAGCAGATAAGCCATCTACAAAAGAATGGATACAGAGAGTAGACTATGTAAGTGAGATGGAGTACTTGTGCAGCAGGGAACAGGGAACGGAGCACAGACATAGAACAACTTGGATGAAATGGAGTGAGTTTAAGCAAACAGAGAAATACGCAGTAGCTATGATAGAAAGGGAAGGGCCTGAGATAATTTAAGATGGCGAAATAGCAGATCTAGTGGGGGAGGGGAGATGGGTGGGTGGGAATGGGTTAGGTTAATTTAAATATGGGAGGTATGTAAGATTTTATATGTATATGTATATTTCTATGTAATATTTCCAAAATATAAATAAAGTTTAAATGAAAAAAAAAGATGAAAAAACATCCGAGAATATGAATGCAATCAACTTACTAGGGGGAGAACTTCTGGGGGAATCTAGGACTGAAAAGGACCTGGGGGTCCTAGTAGATGACAGGCTCAGCAATGGCATGCAATGCCAAGCTGCTGCAAGCAAAGCAAACAGAATATTGGCATGCATTAAAAAGGGGATTAACTCCAGAGATAAAACAATAATTCTCCCACTCTGCAAGACTTTGGTCCAGCCGCACCTGGAGTATGCTGTACAGTTCTGGGCACCAATCCTTAGGAAGGATGTGCGGGAACTGAAGAGAGTCCAGAGAAGAGCAACAAAACTAATAAAGGGACTGGAGGACTTGAGAGGGGATATGATCTCAATGTACATATACCGTACTGGTGACCCCACAATAGGGATAAAACTTTTTCGCTAACGGGAATTTACTTTCAATACATTTTTATTAAATATTTCACATAGGATAAACAGAGCAGTTGGTGATAACAGTCATATATGTTAACATATAGTCCATAAGAAATGGTCATACATGAGTGCGCTGGAACCATTAAAATTATAACTGCCAAATATCTGCTTGCTATACCATATCAATAAGTAATCAAATAAAAGAAGCCCCCCTCCTCTCTACGACACCCCTCCTGGGATCAAGCTGTGTCATGAGGCGAAGGGCCGCCCAGGCCACCCACCAAGGGCTCTCAAAGGAAATCACATGCGTTGGTAATATTGGATCCTGAGGATAATTCTTAAGAGAGATCTTATTCTACGGTATAAGCAAATCAACTTTAAAAATTTACCATATAATACGTCACAGGAACATTATGGGGATAAACTAAGTTCTTGGAGTACCAAGTCAAACAATTTCAGTGGAAGACAGAAAATAAGTTGTAAACAGAAGAGAAACATCCTGTGTTAATTATTACTGTGTGATACCATGTCAGATCCTTGAGAGAGTTGTGTAGCAATGGTAATTATCTTGGGAAGGATCTTATACAGTAGGTTCCATTTCCTTGCAATTTTTCTAATTTTAGTAGGTACCCCATCTATGGGAGAGGACCAGGAGAATTGTCCGAGTTCTCATGGAGGAATCCCAAGGTCAGGGATGGAGCAACACCTGCTCAAGAGAGAGATGTGAAATGAAGATGAAAAGAAAAGAAAGGGAACAAAAGATAGGAGGAAAGAAAAGATAGAAAAGGAAAAGTAGTGACCTGAATAGTCCCACATCAGTCCACGATCTATAGCCAGATCAGGGTGTGAGCCCCAACCACAGAATTCTTATCCAGGGTTTCCAGGTGGCTTCCTATTTCTCTGTAGTATCTAGCAGTATGCTTACTATCTTTTCCTGGGCCATAATCCAGGAGATTTTCTTTTTAACTACTGTATATTGAAGGAGACGTGGGGTTGTTTCTAGGCTCTCGCAATGGGTAATTAAGTCCCAATTAGTATGAACATAATGAGTATGTGTGTCACTAGTATGGGTGCATTCAGGATAGGAAAATTGAGCAACTCTATGTGAGCAGATTTTTGTATAGGGAGGTCAGAGACCTTTCGGAGCATTTGGAAAATGTTATTCCAAAATCCCCTGATCTTGGGGCAGTCCCACCATGTGTGTATCATGGATTCTACATGACCACAATTTTGAGGCATAGGGATGAGGACGTGGGATAAATCCTGGACAGTTTTAGTGGGACCAAGTACCATCTCATGAGCACCTTCAGATTCGCCTCAGCAAGTGCCGTATTAATAATTCCTTTAACTGCAGACTGTGAAGCCCTTTGCCAGGCAGCCAGGCTCCAGGATTGTCCCAGGTCCATTTCCCATTCTAGCATAATGAGGGCCTTGGAGTCCATCTTGGCTAGTGACTGATACTGTATATCACTGAAATCCCACTCCTCTGCTCCGTGGCTTGCCCACACCAAAGTTTATATTCGGTGAGTGTTAAAGGGTCAGGTGTGGAGGACCATAATTTGTGGAGAAACTTCCTTAACTGGCATAGTCAGTAATGTTCCTCTGGGGGCATACTGTATCTAGTTTGCTTATACAAAAAGCCAGAGTGAGGGGTCCAGCGGGGTGGATGAAGTGTCCTATTCTATTTATCCCCTTGTTGAGCCACCAGCTAAAGGCCTTGATGTCCATACCAGGGGGAAAAAGAGGATTTTGAAATATGTGTGACAGGGGTGCCATTTGGAAATCAAGTGTGGGTTAGATTTGAGGGTATCCCAGATGACAAGGGAGTGTGATAGAGTGGGTACCATGACTGCAGGTTTGGCTTTGTGGGAGCACCAAAGGAGAAAATATGTTGTGTATTGTGGGGTAGCTTGACGTTCCTTGCAGATGGATTTTCGCTTCTGGGTTTTGTGAGGGGGCTAGCTCGGCAGCGGGTATGTGTGACCCCCGGGATGGGCTCCCCACCCAAAAACAGGCCCAGCAGACGGAGGTTGTGGTTTTCAAAATCAAAAAAAAGGTGCGGTTTATTTTCTATTTACAGTGACAAAAACACAGCAAGGCAAAAAAAACAAACACAAAATAAATCCTGGTCAACTTGACCTCTGACTAAACTTACAGGTTTCCTAACTAACGACTGGGATCAGCCTAGTGCTGTCCTAGTCCCTGGTTTTAAATGTCCAAGCAAAATATAGCCACACAGGCTTTCTCTCACCGCACAGGGGTTCACTCTCCCTAGACAGTCCACACAGGTCTGCTTCCAGGCATGAGCTAACATCTAATGAAGCTGGGATTTCTTATAGAGGCCTAAATGAGCTGACAAGGTTCAGCTGGCCTCATCAACTCCCTGTCTGCACGACGCCCAGCCCTCTCCCTAGAGGTATGAGTCATCAATGAGCCCACTAGTCTCAGCTGGGCTTATACAACTCTCCACCTAGCTGTATAAATCGGCGTAAAGCCTGAATCTGGGCGAAATATATCTACCCCCCTGGATGCAACCAGGTGACTTTACCTTCCTGCTGTCACATACCCCCCCCTCTTGTTTTAACCTCGGGGTTGGAACACCAGCAATCAGGCATTCATGTACTCGAGACAAAGCATCCACATTCCCCATTTGAACGCCAGGGCGATGCTTTACTGTGAAGTTGAATTCCTGGAGGGCCAGGAACCACCTATTCACTCTTCTATTTGTTTCCTTGTTTTGAGCCATCCACTTTAACGGAGCGTGATCCGTAACCATGTCAAAGTGCCTACCTAGCAGGTAGTACCGAAGGGAATCTAGAGCCCACTTCACCGCTAAACACTCCTTTTCAACGGTGGCGTAATTTACCTCATGGGACTTCAACTTCCTGCTGAGGTAAATGACTGGGTGCTCTTCCCCGTTCCAGACCTGGGACAATACTGCTCCTAACCCCACATCTGACGCATCACTTTGTACGACAAAGTCTTTAGAGAAGTCGGGTGAGTACAACACTGGCTGGCTACATAAGGCTTGTTTCAAGAATTGGAATGCTGCCTCAGCCTCGGGGGTCCATTTAATCATGACCGACCCTTTCCCCTTCGTCAGGTTGGTTAGGGGCACAGCCTTAGAAGCAAAGTGGGGAATGAATCGCCGATAATACCCAGCGATTCCCAGAAAGGCTCGTACCTGCTTCTTGCTGTTGGGACGTGGCCAACTCTGGATGGCCTCGACTTTGTTGAGTTGGGGTTTTATTACTCCCCTCCCAATGGTGTACCCAAGATATTTGGCCTCCTCCTGCCCAATGGTACACTTCTTGGGGTTAGCCGTAAACCCTGCTTCCCGAACAGAGTCCAGGACTGCTTGCACTTTTGGCAGATGTGAGGCCCAATCTGTGCTATGGACAATTACGTCATCCAGGTAAGCCGCAGCATACTTCCGATGGGGCCTCAGCATCTGGTCCATTTTCCGCTGGAATGTGGCCGGCGCATTCTGTAACCCGAACGGCATTCTTTTATATTGGAACGCCCCGTCTGGGGTTACAAATGCGGTTTTCTCTTTGGCTGACTTGGCCAGGGGGATTTGCCAATACCCTTTTGTGAGGTCAAGAGTCGTCATGTATCGGGCTGTTCCCAGCCGGTCGATCAACTCATCTATACGTGGCATGGGGTAGGTGTCAAATTTTGTAACTTTGTTCAACTGACGAAAATCGTTACAAAATCGCCAGCTCCCATCCGGTTTAGGCACCAACACAATGGGACTAGACCAATCACTTTGGGACTCCTCTATCACCCCTAAGTTCAGCATTTTCTGTACTTCCTCCCGTATTGCCTCCCGTCGGGCCTCTGGGATCCGATAGGGTTTTAACTTCACCCTTTCACCGGGCGGGGTAATAATGTCATGCTCTACCCCAGATGTTTGTCCCGGCAGCTCAGAGAATACCTCCTTGTTGCGAAGCACAAACTCCTTAACCTCCTGTTGTTGGGGTTGTGACAAGGTGGCTGCGATTCCAACCTCAGGAATCACGCAACCAGTTTGAGCTGGTGACCAAGTGTCTGCGACTAGGGACTCTCTATCCCTCCAGGCTTTCAACAGATTAACGTGATAGATCTGTTCGGGCTTTCGCCTTCCTGGTTGTCTGACCTTGTAATTCACTTCGCTCACTTTTTCCATTATCTCGTAGGGGCCTTGCCATTTGGCAAGGAATTTACTTTCAACCGTAGGGACAAGTACCAATATCCTATCCCCCGGGGAAAAGGTACGGGTCTTGGCTCCACGGTTGTACACTCTCTGCTGTGCCAACTGCGCTTGGGCCAAATGTTCCTTCACGATGGGCATTACCTGTGCAATTCGATCTTGCATCAGGGCGACATGCTCAATCACACTCCTGTGGGGAGAACTCTCACTTTCCCAAGTTTCCTTGGCAATATCCAACAGCCCTCTTGGGTGTCTCCCATACAGTAACTCAAAGGGGGAGAATCCCGTAGAGGATTGGGGCACCTCCCTAATAGCAAACATCAAATAAGGAAGTAGACAGTCCCAATCCTTTCCATCCCTATCCACCACTTTCTTCAACATTTGTTTTAGGGTTTTGTTGAATCTTTCAACCAGCCCATCGGTTTGGGGGTGATACACAGATGTACGTAATTGCGTCACTTTGAACAATTTACACAGCTCCTTCATAACCCGGGACATAAAGGGTGTACCTTGGTCCGTAAGCAGTTCTTTACAAATACCCACCCGGCTAAAAACAAGAGATAGCTCTTTGGCTATGGTTTTGGCCGAGGTATTTCTGAGAGGGATCGCTTCTGGATAACGGGTGGCATAGTCCATTATAACCAATATGTACTGGTGCCCCCTAGCGGACTTGATTATAGGACCTACCAAATCCATTGCGATTCTCTCAAACGGGACCTCAATGATGGGTAGAGGGACCAGCGGGCTACGGAAGTGTGGCATCGGGGCCGACCTCTGACACACAGGGCAGGAGGAACAATAATTTTCTATGTCCTTCATCACCCCAGGCCAATAGAATCTCCGTAATACCCTCTCTCGGGTTTTCTCTGTCCCCAGATGACCTCCAAGAATGTGCCCATGGGCCAACTCCAACACCAACTTCCTGTAAGGTTTGGGCACCACCAGCTGCTCAACGGTTTCTTCTGCCCTTTTTGCCACCCGATACAGTAGGTCCTTCTCTACGCTGAAGTATGGGTAAGTGCAGGTATTATCTGGGTTCACTAACTCGCCATCTATTTTCACTACGTTTTCCCGTGCCTTTATTAGGGCGGGGTCTTTCAACTGTTCTGTGGCAAAGTTTTCCCTGTGAACCTCAAGATCAGAAAACTCCACAGACGGTAGGTTTTCGTCTGAGGAGGTGGGCTCCTCTCCAGTTTCTTGAGTCTCCCCTGCCAATACTGACAAGGGAAATTCGGGAGAGTCCTCACCACTCTCAGAGGAGTTCTGGCTATCATATTCCTGGTACATAGGGGCACCAGTGGGGGGCTCATGATCATCCCACAGTTCCCAGAACTTCGGAAAATCCCTTCCCACAATGGCGTCATGCGGTAACTGAGACACTAAGCCCACTGGATGAGAAAGGGTACCTTTGGGGGTCTCGAAACACACTGTAGTCACGGGATACTCTCGGGTGTCCCCATGCACACAAATAACGGCTACCTTGCTATTCCCAGAGACCTCTGTTTTAACTAACTCAGCCTTTATCAGGGTCACAAGGCTACCTGAATCCAGCAATACCACAACATTTCTACCATTAATACACATTTTGCATAAATGTTTCTCAGTTCCCCGAATGGCAGTGCATGCGACTGTCGCACACAGCGACTGACGTCTGCCCGTCAGAAAGTCACACTGCATGGGTTCCTCCAAAACCGGGCAATTTGCTGCAATATGTCCCGCTTGCCGGCAGCGGTAGCAAATGATCCTTCTTGCCGCCTCTTGAGCCGCTGATTTCCCAGGCTGTTCTCGCCAAACTTGGGGTAGAGCTCCCACCCTCTCACTCTCTCCACCCTTACCCCTTGGAATCATCTTATCCGCCCCTGGGGATGGTCTGGTCTTAGGGTGGAAAGTCCGAGTGTCTCTGGAAGAGGCCGTCAGGTTCTCTGTAGCCAAGTATTTCTCCACCCGATCCACAAGACCATCGGCCGTCTCTGGGTCTCCATGGCTTACCCACTTTTGGATGGCAGTAGGAAGAGCTCTCAAAAACCGATCCATTACAACACGTTCCACAATCTTTGGTGCGGACAAAGTCTCTGGCTGTAGCCACTTTCTGCTCAGGTGAATGAGATCATACATTTGAGACCTGGGGGGTTTTCCAAGCTGGAAAGTCCAGTTATGCACACGCTGAGCCCGGACAGCCAGGGTGACACCCAGCCTTGCCAATATTTCAGCTTTTAGCATCACATAGTCTTTTGCTTGGTCAGGCTCTAGGTCATAGTAAGCTTTCTGCGATTCACCCGTTAACAGAGGAGCCACCAGTCCAGCCCACTGCTCCTCAGGCCACTTTTCTCTTTCAGCGGTCCTTTCAAATGTGGTCAAAAATACCTCTGGATCATCCTCTCCAGTCATTTTTGTCAATAAACGACTCACCCCAAAGGACGCGGTATTAGTGGGACGGCTTTCCTCACCGGTCTGCGGACGTTGCTGCATTACTGCTTCCATCTGTTGTTGTAGTCTCTGCTCTTGCTTCTGCAACAGGTCTATGAAGCGGGCCTCAGATTGCTGTTGGGCTTGTTGCTGAGCCTCCAGACTCTGTTGTAAAGTTGCAAGGCTCTGTTGATGAGCTTGCTGCTGGGCTGCAAGGCTCCTTTGCAAACCTGCATTTGTCTGCTGTTGATTGGCATTTGCTAGAGCCAGCTGTTTCAGTATCTCCTCCATGCTGGCTTAAAAAAAAACTGCCACTGGTTCTCCACCAACTGTGAGGGGGCTAGCTCGGCAGCGGGTATGTGTGACCCCCGGGATGGGCTCCCCACCCAAAAACAGGCCCAGCAGACGGAGGTTGTGGTTTTCAAAATCAAAAAAAAGGTGCGGTTTATTTTCTATTTACAGTGACAAAAACACAGCAAGGCAAAAAAAAACAAACACAAAATAAATCCTGGTCAACTTGACCTCTGACTAAACTTACAGGTTTCCTAACTAACGACTGGGATCAGCCTAGTGCTGTCCTAGTCCCTGGTTTTAAATGTCCAAGCAAAATATAGCCACACAGGCTTTCTCTCACCGCACAGGGGTTCACTCTCCCTAGACAGTCCACACAGGTCTGCTTCCAGGCATGAGCTAACATCTAATGAAGCTGGGATTTCTTATAGAGGCCTAAATGAGCTGACAAGGTTCAGCTGGCCTCATCAACTCCCTGTCTGCACGACGCCCAGCCCTCTCCCTAGAGGTATGAGTCATCAATGAGCCCACTAGTCTCAGCTGGGCTTATACAACTCTCCACCTAGCTGTATAAATCGGCGTAAAGCCTGAATCTGGGCGAAATATATCTACCCCCCTGGATGCAACCAGGTGACTTTACCTTCCTGCTGTCACAGTTTGAATACAGGGCACCTATTACATTCATGAAGCTATTGCCAAAGCCCCAGCGTTTCAAAATATGTATTAGAAATGACCAGGACACTGAGTCAAAGGCCTTCTGTAAATCCAGCGATAACAGAAGGCCCGTTTGAGGAGGTCCATCATCCCAGCTGGACTTGAGCAGGGAAATGATTAGGGATGAGCCTAATAGCGAACAATTTGGGGTGTTCGCGACAAATTTGAAAGCCGCGGAACACCCTTTAAAAGACTATGGGAGAAATCAAAAGTGCTTATTTTAAAGGCTTATATGCATGGTATTGTCATAAAAAGTGTTTGGGGACCTGGGTCCTGCCCCAGGGGACATGTATCAATGCACCCTGCGGCAATTAAAAAAAAATGGCGTAGGGGTCTCCCTCAAAATCCATACCAGACCCTTCAGGTCTGGTATGGATTTTAAGGGGAACCCCGTGCCAAAAAAAAAATGGTGTGGGGGGTCCCCCCAAAAATCCATACCAGACCCTTATCCGAGTACGCAACCTGGCAGGCCACAGGAAAAGATGGGGGGATGAGAGAGCGTCCCCCCCTCCTGAACCATTTGGGGTGTTCGTGGCAAATTCAAAAAGCCGCGGAACACCCTGTAATAGTCTATGGGAGAAATCTAAAGTGCTAATTTTAAAGGCTTATATGCAAGTTGTTGTCATAAAAAGTGTTTGGGGACCTGGGTCCTGCCCCAGGGGACATGTATCAATGCAAAAAAAGTTTTAAAAACTGATGTTTTTTTGGGAGAAGTGATTTTAATAATGCTTTAAGTGAAACAATAAAAGTGAAATATTCCTTTAAATTTCGTACCTGGGGGTGTCTATAGTATGCCTGTAAAGTGGCGCATTTCCCCCGTGTTTAGAACAGTCCCTGCACAAAATGACATTTCTAAAGGAAAAAAAGGAATTTAAAACTACTCACGGCTATAATGAATTGTCGGGTCCCGGCAATACAGATAAAAGTCATTGAAAAAAATGGCATGGGTTCCCCCCCAAGTCCATTACCAGGCCTTTTGGGTCTGGTATGAATATTAAGGGGAACCCCCGAACCAAAATTTAAAAAACAAATTGCGTGGGGGTCCCCCCAAATTCCATACCAGGCCCTTCAGGTCTGGTATGGATATTAAGGGGAACCCAGCGGCAATTTAAAAAAATGGCGTACGGGTCCCCCTCAAAATCCATACCAGACCCTTCAGGTCTGGTATAGATTTTAAGGGGAACCCCGTGCCAAAATAAAAAAAAAATCGTTTGGGGGTACCCCCAAAAATCCATACCAGACCCTTATCCGAGTACGCAACCTGGCAGGCCACAGGAAAAGATGGGGGGATGAGAGAGCGTCCCCCCCTCCTAAACCATACCAGGCCACATGCCCTTAACATGAGGAGCATGTCCCCATGTTGATGGGGACAAGGACCTCATCCCCACAACCCTTTCCCGGTTGTTGTGGGGGTATGCGGGCGGGGGGCTTATCGAAATCTGGAAGCTTCCTTTAACAAAGGGGACCCCCAGATCCCGGCCCCCCCTATGTGAATTGGTAACGGTGTACATTGTACACCTACCATTTCACAAAAAAAGTGTAAAAATTTTTAAAAACACAGGAGACAGCTTGGGACAAGTCCTTTATTAAAAAAAAAAAAATCCAGCGATGTACATCCATTCTCGAGAGGAGGATACGGAGGAAAATAACAAACGCTGACACGATCCGCCTCCATAGGTGGTTCCCGTCGAATGACACTACACCCGCCGTGACAGCTCTTAAATAGTTGAGGGTGGGGACACCCGTCACATGCGCAAGTGACCCCTCTCCCCTCTGACGTAACGGGGAAACGCCACGGGGTTACCCAGTGACAAGTACGGGAGACTCTGCCCCCCTCTGACGCCACGGGAAACCCCTGTTGAATGGGAGAAAGACCTGAATATAAAATAGTAATAGTCCAAAAACCAGGGCAAGCCTTCAATGGGAAGTTGAGAGCAGACTCCAGGATATGTGGAAAAAAAACAGAAAACAGGCCCCTCCAGGTTAGGTCTAGTAACATTTAATGAGTAACAGGTGCATTTATCCACTTACATCTAGGTTGTAGAAAATCAGCACGTGTCCTTTGTACCACAGTTATATAACGTCCGTCCGATGTATTGTTATTGCTGCTAGCTCTCCTACAGTGTCCGGGGGAAGGTGATCCCATCCAGTAGACTTGTGCACAACGGAAAAATTCGTTCCGTTTCGGTTCGTTTCTTTCCGGTCCTGTTGATTCGTAATCATTCGTAATTTTGCTAGACGGGATTTTTCGTGTTCGGACTCATTCGTATTTTTGCAAGCGACATTTTTCGTTGAATTTTTTGTTGCTTTATAATTCGTACTTTCGGTAGAGTACGTTGTTTTTCGTTGATTCTGGACACAACTCCTACTTTCGTAACTTTTTTTGGGTTCGTACTTTCGGTAGAGTACGTTGTTTTTCGTTGATTCTGGACACAACTCCTACTTTCGTAACTTTTTTTGGGTTCGTTGATTCGTAATTTTCCGTGTCTCTCTCACAACGACGCTGCCTATTATGCCTAATGTGCTTCGAATGGATTTGTACTTTTCTAAATACATTGCGGTTATTTGTAACGATTCGAAATCTCGTATTTTACTTTCGTTTTTTACATGCGGCTATAGCCTCTGCCCCTGTACACCATTTTGAGAGGGTTCAGCACGGTGAGGGAGAAGCAGAGAGCAGAGCAGAGTGTTATTGTGCTTCGAATGGATTCGAAATCTCGTATTTTACTTTCGTTTTTTACATGCGGCTATAACCTCCGCCCCTGTACACCATTTTGAGAGGGAGTTCAGCACGGTGTGGGAGAAGCAGAGAGCAGAGCAGAGTGAGTGTTATTGTGCTTCGTATGGATTCGTACATTCGTAACTTTTTCATAACGAATTATGCCGAAGACATTCGGGCATTCGCTATTTGCGGTATAATTTATTTCGGATTCGGTCTTATTCGTAATTGCTTTGTTCGGAAATTCGAATGCTTCCGAATGTCCGAAAGTTGCTAAATTTGGACGAATTTCAATTCGTTACGAAACGAATTGCACAAGCCTACCATCCAGCACGATTTCCAGGAAGGCCGGGGTACTGAGACCGAGGCATGGTAATACTGTAGGCTGGTGTCGGGCGCAATGATGTCACAGGTAGTTGCAACGATGTTTCGGAGCATGCGCTCTGTCTAAGCACAACAGGCGCGCTCCTTTCTCAAGCATTAAGAACAACGGCTATTGACAGCCTTATATGTGCCATTAGAGGCTGCCATCTAGTGGATGAAGTGAAGATCTTTCACTTTCATATTATAGCATGGCAGCCCAAATGAAGGGAAAGGGGGGGGGGGAGGGAAAAAGAACAAGGGGAGGGGGACAGCACCATTAAAAAATAAAAATGATTTAGAGAGAATTAAAAATGCTAATATAAACATATGAAAAAAAACAATTATTTTTTTTAAATATATAAATATATGTGTTACAATATACTGGACAAAACTTATTCTTGTGTCACCATTGTATGAACTAGATGACATTTTATTTATGTTGTAAAAATAATATAATGCTGGAATAAAATAGGAGTATGTGTGTGTATATATATATATATATATATATATATATATATATATATATATATATATATATATATATATCTGATTAGGGATGAACTTCGAGTTCGAGTCAAACTTATGTTCGACTCGAACATTGCCTGTTCGCCCGTTCACCGAGCAGCGAACAATTTGGGGGGGGTTCATGGCAAATTCGAAAAGCCGCGGAACACCCTGTAAAAGTCTATGGGAGAAATCTAAAGTGCTAATTTTAAAGGCTTATATGCAAGTTATTGTCATACAAAGTGTTTGGGGACCCAGGTCCTGCCCAAAGGGACATGTATCAATGCAAAAAAAGTTTTAAAACTGACGTTTTTTTGGGAGCAGTGATTTTAATAATGCTTAAAGTGAAACAATAAAAGTGAAATATTCCTTTAAATTTTGTACTTGGGCGTTTGTATAGTATGCCTGTAAAGTAGCGCTTGTTTCCATGCTTAGAACTGTCCCTGCACAAAGTCTCATGAATAAAAAAAAAGTAATTTAAAAGTATTCGCGGCTATAATGAATTGTCGGCTCCCGGCAATACAGAGAAAAGTCATTAAAAGTCATTGATAAAAAAAAAAAAAATGCGTGGGGGTCCCCCCAAATTCAATTACCAGGCCTTTCAGGTCTGGTATGGATTTTAAGGGGAACTCCACCCCAAATTAAAAAAAAATGGCGTGGAGTTCCCCCCAAAAATCCATACCAGACCCTTTATCCGAGCACACAACCTGGCAGACCGCAGGAAAAGAGGGGGGACGAGAGAGTGCTCCCCCCCTGAACCGTACCAGGCCACATGCCCTCAACATGGGGAGGATGCTTTGGGGGTCTGTGACCACTCAAAGCACCATGTCCCCATGTTGATGGGGACAAGGGCCTCATCCCCACAACCCTTGCCTGGTGGTTGTGGGGGTCTGCAGGTGGGGGGCTTATCGGAATCTAGAAGACCCCTTTAACAAAGGGGACCCCCAGATCCCGGCCCCCCCTTATGTGAATTGGTACATTGTACCCCTACCATTTCACAAAGAAAGTGTAAAAAATCCTCCCCATGTTGAGGGCATGTGGCCTGGTACGGTTCAGGAGGGGGGGGGGGGGCGCTCTCTCGTCCCCCCTCTTTTCCTGCGGCCTGCCAGGTTGCGTCCTCGGATAAGGGTCTGGTATGGATTTTTGGGGGGGACTCCACGCCATTTTTTTTTATTTGGGGTGGAGTTTCCCTTAAAATCCATGCCAGATCTGAAGGGCCTGGTATGGATATTTGGGGGGAACCGCACACATTTTTTTTTTTTATTTGCGGCGGGGTTCCCCTTAATATCTATACCAGACCTGAAGGGCCTGGTATTTGAATTTGGGGGGACCCCCACGCTTTTTAATTTATTTTTTTATCAATGACTTTTCTATTGCCGGGAGCCGACAATTCATTAATAGCTGCGAGTGAGTTTTAAATGACTTTTTTTCCTTCAAAAATGACATTTTGTGCAGGGACAGTTCTAAGCACGGGAAACAAGCGCCACTTTACATGCATATTATACACACACCCCATGTACGAAATTTAAAGGAAAATGTCACTTTTATTTTTTCATTTTAAGCATTATTAAAATCACTGCTCCCGTAAAAACGTACATTTTTAAAACTTTTTTTTGCATTGATACATGTCCCCTGGGGCAGAACCCGGGTCCCCAAACACTTTTTAGGACAATAACTTGCATATAAGCCTTTATAATTAGCACTTTAGATTTCGAACGTTCGAGTCCATTGTATTTAATAGGGTTCTAACGTTCACGCGAACATTCTGTCTGTTTGCAGGTTCTGGTGCGAACCGAACAGGGGGGTGTTCGGCTCATCCCTGCCCACCACATGTGGAGGTATATGGCGTCTTCGTTTGTTGGAAAAAAGTGCATACTTGCCTGCTGACTTCCGTAGTAATAAGCAAATCTTTTTCCAATGTAGCAGAATATTTTTCACCTGCTGATCTGCTGCTGGTACACCAGAAGAAGGCTGAAGTAGGGGAAAAGTCTAAAGGTGATAGCCTAGGGCTGCGTAGAATGGTGTGGTATGAAGAGCACTGTGCCAACGGGAATTAATAGCGAACTCAGCTAAAGGCAAATACTCAGACCAGTTGGAGTGTAAGGCATTGACATAATGTCGAAGATAGGTTTCTAGGGTCTGGTTCATGCGTTCGGTTTGACCATCTGTTTGAGGGTGATGTGAGGTAGAGAGTGAAAGCATTACTCCCAGTTTCTTGCAGAACGCTCTCCAGAATCGGGAAACAAACTGGGATCCATGGTCTGAGACGACATTGGTAGGTATGCCATGATATCTCACAATATGGGAAAGGAAGAGAGTAGACAGTGCTTCCGCTGTAGATAATCCCGGGAGCGGAAAAGTGATCCACTATGACCCATATAGCAGTCATGCCCTCGGACTTGGGTAAGTCTGTAATGAAGTCCATAGTCAAATGGGTCCAAGGCTGAGGAGGTGCCGAAAGTGGTTGTAACACTCCAGTGGGCAATGTACGGGGTACTTTATTAGCAGCACAAGTTGGACAGGCAGCCACATAGTCAGTAACATCCCTTTTCATATGAGGCCACCAGACATGACGCTGCAAGGTCTTAAGAGTGATGGTTACACCAGGATGACCAGATAACACACCATCATGTGCCCAGAGGAGTACAGGTTTTCTGAGGCTAGGGGCTACGAACAGGCGACCCGGTGGTATCTTCAAGCCTTGGGGAACACGATTCTGGGTTTCTTGTAACTGTTGGGAAAGAGCCGTAGAGATCTGTGCGACAATTTTGTGAGGTGGGATTATATACTGCTCGGTAGGTTGGTCTTCTTCAGAGGTAGCGAACTGTCTGGAAAGAGCATCGGCTTTCTTGTTTTTATGCCCAGGAACATAAGAAAGAACAAAATTAAAACGGGAGAAAAACAGAGCTCATTGAGCCTGACGTGAGTTCAAACGTCTTGCAGTCTGAAGATACAGTAGGTTTTTATGCTCAGTGAAGATAGAAAAAGGTTTGGGAGCCCCTTCCAGAAGATGTCGCCATTCAGACAATGCCAATTTGATGGGCAGTAGTTCTCGATTCCCAACATCGTAATTCATCTCCGCTGGAGAAAACTTTCTAGAAAAAAAATGCTACTGGATGGATTCTACCGGACTTAGGCTGTCTCTGGGAGAGCACGACACCTGCTCCTACCTCAGAGGCATCAACCTCAACTATGTACTGGAGATCGGGATTTGGATGCTGAAGAAATGGAGCTTTGCTGAACATGTCTTTTAATTGCTGGAAAGCCGATTCTGTTTCTGAGGACCATACCTTGAATTTGTACCTTTCTTAGTCATAGCAGTAAGGGGGGCCGCAATGGAGGCAAAACCTTTGATGAAGCGTCTGTAGTAATTTGCGAACCCTAGAAAGCTTTGGAGCCCTCTTAAAGTGGTCAGTTGGGGCCATTGCAAGACAGCGGAAAGTTTTTGAGGGTCCATTTGGAAACCGACAGCACTTATAATGTATCCAAGGAAAGGAATACGGCTTTGATGGAAACTGCATTTCTCAATCTTCGCGTAAAGATGGTTTTCTCTCAGTCGTTGCAATACCTGCTTTACATGTGAGATGTGCTCTAGATGAGTCTTGGAAAAGATTAAAATGTCGTCCAAGTAGATGATCACAAAACTGTTGCTGAAATCATGAAAAATTTCATTCATGAAACGTTGGAAGACAGCAGGGGCGTTACATAACCCAAATGGCATAACCAGATATTCAAAATGTCCATTACGAATGTTGAATGCTTTCTTCCACTCGTCCCCGTCTTTAATTCGAATCAGATTATAAGCCCCTCGTAGGTCTAGCTTGGAGAAGATAACAGCCCCCTTAAGTACATCAAACAGTTCAAGAATGAGAGGCAAAGGGTAGGAGTCTTTTACAGTGATTTGATTTAACCCTCGATAGTCTATGCATGATCGAAGACCCCCATCTTTTTTTTCAACAAAGAAAAAACCTGCCCCTACTGGAGAAGAAGAGGGTCGGATAAAACCTCTTTCCAAGTTGTCTTTTACGTATTCCTCCATGGATTTTTGTTCAGGCAAAGACAGGGGATAGGTCCTTCCTTTGGGAAGAGGTGCTCCAGGAATCAATTTAATTGCACAGTCAAAAGAACGATGTAGAGGTAAAACCTCTGCCTTTTGCTTGCAAAATACGTCTGCAAACACATGGTATTCATGAGGCAAGGTAGGTGGGATGGCCACGGAAGCCAACATACAAGCAGAAAGTCTTTTGGGTTGAGACAAACAGTTTGAATGACAGAACGACCCCCAAGAGGTTAGTTCTCCATTTTCCCAATCAAAAGAAGGGTTATGTTGTTGTAACCATGGGTAACCAAGGATAACAGGCAGAAGTGGAGAATCAATAAGAGAAAAGACAACTTCCTCTTTGTGGAGTACGCCTACCTGAAGGGTGATTGTCATAGTCTCAAATTTTGCAATGCCATCTCCCAAGGGTTGTCCATTCACGGTGGTAATGTTCAGGGGTCTAGATTTTGGAACAAATGGGATATTATTTTTTTTAGCAAAAGTCTAGTCCAAGAATATGCCAGCAGCTCCAGAATCCACAAAAGCCTCACAGGAGACAAGTTTAGAGGGTAAATGGATAATTGCAGGAATGGTAATCTTGGTCTTGGAGGATATACCTGTAAGGTCTAAGCCAGCTCCTCCAACACTGGTTAGACCCTGCCTTTTACTGGACGGGAAGGGCAGACAGATAATAAATGTCCTTTAAGTCCACAGTATAGGCATAGGCCCAATGCACGCCTCCTTTGTTTCTCAGACTCAGTTAGATGGAGACGGCTTACATCCATGGGCTCCACAGGTGCCTGGGGTTCAACTGAGATGTCAGGTTCTGGCTGAGGTGGTGCTTGGAAGTTAGGGGCCAAACGGTAAACTGGCCTAGGAAACTTGCGAGTTCTAAGTCTCTCTTGGCAACTTTCATGATACCGGACATCCAGACGAACACAGAGCTCTATGAATTTCTCTAGGTCTTCTGGGGAATCCTTATAGACTAATTCGTCTTTGATGCGATCCGCAAGACCTTTTCGGAAGGCTGCACGTAATGCCCTTGAGTCCCAAGTAGTCTCAGCGGCAAGGGTACGAAACTCAATAGCATATTGTGCCACAGACCTGGTGCCTTGTTGCATGTCCAAAAGTGATTACTCAGCTGCAGAAGCTCTATCTGGCTTGTCAAATACAGTCTGGAGAGAAGCCAGAATTTTGTCAGCGTCTTGCAGCACAGGATCATTACGTTCCAGATAAGGAGAGACCCAGGCCAGGGCCTTCCCCTTTAACAAGGAAATTACAAAAGTCACTTTGGCAGACGAAGTGCTAAAGGTCCCAGGGTTGTTGCGGAAATGCAAACAGCAAACATTTAAAAAGCCTCTGCAGTCCTCAGTATCACCACCAAATTTGTCAGGCAAGGGAAGTTTGGGTGGTACAGAAGAGGCGGGTTGGATCGTAGCAGGAGTAGGATCTGGAGTCTGGACCGTTGCAGAGGAAGCAGGCAAACAAGATTTAAGCATAGTACAAAGTTCATCTAACTTGGCGTCCAGGGAAGAATGATGCTGGTCATGAGCTCCAATCAATTGTCCCTGACGTGAAATTGCCTTAACAATTTCAGCAGGGTCCACTGTCATTGTGGCCCGTTTGTAATGTAAGGTACCTGTGATAGGTAGTGTCCGAAGTGGAACTTGTGTGCTGAGGATTCAGGCGAAAACGTAGTCAGGCAGATTAGGTTGGCAACAGATCAGGCAAAACGGTACACGATCGAAATCCAGAGAGTGGTCAGGCAGGCAAAGGTCATACACAAGCTGGCAGTGAAGTACAAAATCAGCAGGCTAGAGAGTAGTCAGGAATTCAGGCAGAAGTTCAACACGAAAAAGTTCAACACGAAAATCAAGATCAAAAAGCAGTCACAACACCCAGGGAGCTATTCCACACAAACGGGCGCTGAGAGATAGCATCACTTCCTTTTTATGGGCTGCTTTGATTGAAAATTGTCCACAGCTGGCAGCAGGTAGGGCTAGTGAGTCCAAGGTAATGCTTAATACTGAGAGGGCATTTCCAAAAGTCTAGATCTGCTCCGTAGCACAACAGGTAAGGCTGCAGCTGTGGGACCAGGAAGATCCCGGTTCAAATACACCCAGGTACATGACAGTGGGGAATGATAATTCATTAGTATAGTAAAGAATTCAGTAAAAAAGGAGGCTGAGGTGTCATTAGGGGTGTAGACACTAGCAATGGTCAGTTCCTTGTGGTGCACCTCACCCTTGATTATAATAAAGCGAATCTCTTTATCCTTATAGGTGTGATGTACAACCATAGAAAATGAGGAGTGAAGGAATATGGCAGCTCCCCTCCATTTAGAGGATTGAAGGGTATAAAAGGCCTGCGGAAAGGACCTGTGAAAGAATTTGGGATGAGAGGAGTGGGAGAAATGAGTCTCCTGAAGCAACAAAATGTTTGCGTTCAGTTGCTTATAATGGGAAAAGGCTTTCCTCCTCTAATTGGGGGAGTTAAAGCCCTTGACATTATGAGAAATACAATTAGTCATTGTAACCAGTATTGGGGGACAGGCACAATTGACAA
Source organism: Rana muscosa (assembly GCA_029206835.1). Classification (NCBI taxonomy): domain Eukaryota; kingdom Metazoa; phylum Chordata; class Amphibia; order Anura; family Ranidae; genus Rana; species Rana muscosa. Next base: position 638,477,774 of record CM055117.1, on the reverse strand, counting down.
CAGAGGGAATTAGGTAGAGGGTTCCAGACCCTCAGGAAGATAGCCCCCACTTGAAACCACCCCCCCGAAGGGAGCTGACACATTCTTATGGGGAAGAAAAACAACACCCTGAATCATCAGCAACAAAAGATTTAAATATCCTGCAGACTTATATACTCTATCATATACAAATAGAACCATCATGGCAAAATGGAGTAGTGTAGAACAACCTGAGAAAAAACAAATGCAAAAAAACTGCAAAAAACATCTGAGCTTAAAAATAAAAAATGAAAAAATAAAATAGGTTCAGGAAATTCTTTGCATCCTGATAACAGCAAAAAACAACTGAGACAATCAAGTCTCGTACCCAGCAGCTTCACAGAAATAGAGCCTAAACTAAAAAAGGGGCACAGTGTGTGAAGACTAGGGATGAGCTTCGTGTTCGAGTCGAACATACGTTCGACTCGAACATCGGCTGTTCGATCGTTCGACGAAGATCGAACGATTTGGGCCGTTCGCGCCAAATTCGAGTGACGCGAACGGCCCACAATGCACTACGCCATCGCAGTGTCATCCAGGCGCTGTGATTGGCCAAGCATGCACTGTGACCCCGCATGCTTGGCCAATCACAGCGCCGGCAGCGAGGAGAGCAATGATTGGCCACAGGCAGGATGCCTGTGGCCAATTATTGCTGAGGGGGTTTAGTACACGCCCCACACTATAAAAGGCCGCCAGCACGGCGGCCTAGTGTAGTGTGTTCCGGAGCAGGGATAGAGCAGCATAGGCAGGGACAGTGACTTTTATTTCTTTCTTGCTTAACCTGGATTCCTTTAGTTTAGGGAAAGAGAAGGATAGGTAGGGAGAGTGTCAGTGTGTTTTGTGCTTGTGCTATATTGTGCTTAAAAAAAACATTTTTTCTAGGGACAGAAAACTGTAGGTAGGGAGAGTGTGTCAGTTTCTTTCACTGTCAAAGTCCTTGTTTCCAGGGACCTGGAAGGACAGTGAGTGAATTCTCCTTGTGCTATATTGTGCTTAAAAAAAACATTTTTTCTAGGGACAGAAAACTGTAGGTAGGGAGAGTGTGTCAGTTTCTTTCACTGTCAAAGTCCTTGTTTCCAGGGACCTGGAAGGACAGTGAGGTAATTCTCCTTGTGCTAAATTGTGCTTAAAAAAAACATTTTTTCTAGGGACAGAAAACTGTAGGTAGGGAGAGTGTGTCAGTTTCTTTCACTGTCAAAGTCCTTGTTTCCAGGGACCTGGAAGGACAGTGAGGTAATTCTCCTTGTGCTAAATTGTGCTTAAAAAAAACATTTTTTCTAGGGACAGAAAACTGTAGGTAGGGAGAGTGTGTCAGTTTCTTTCACTGTCAAAGTCCTTGTTTCCAGGGACCTGGAAGGACAGTGAGGTAATTCTCCTTGTGCTAAATTGTGCTTAAAAAAAAACATTTTTTCTAGGGACAGAAAACTGTAGGTAGGGAGAGTGTGTCAGTTTCTTTCACTGTCAAAGTCCTTGTTTCCAGGGACCTGGAAGGACAGTGAGGTAATTCTCCTTGTGCTAAATTGTGCTTAAAAAAAAACATTTTTTCTAGGGACAGAAAACTGTAGGTAGGGAGAGTGTGTCAGTTTCTTTCACTGTCAAAGTCCTTGTTTCCAGGGACCTGGAAGGACAGTGAGGTAATTCTCCTTGTGCTAAATTGTGCTTAAAAAAAACATTTTTTCTAGGGACAGAAAACTGTAGGTAGGGAGAGTGTGTCAGTTTCTTTCACTGTCAAAGTCCTTGTTTCCAGGGACCTGGAAGGACAGTGAGGTAATTCTCCTTGTGCTAAATTGTGCTTAAAAAAAAACATTTTTTCTAGGGACAGAAAACTGTAGGTAGGGAGAGTGTGTCAGTTTCTTTCACTGTCAAAGTCCTTGTTTCCAGGGACCTGGAAGGACAGTGAGGTAATTCTCCTTGTGCTAAATTGTGCTTAAAAAAAACATTTTTTCTAGGGACAGAAAACTGTAGGTAGGGAGAGTGTGTCAGTTTCTTTCACTGTCAAAGTCCTTGTTTCCAGGGACCTGGAAGGACAGTGAGGTAATTCTCCTTGTGCTAAATTGTGCTTAAAAAAAACATTTTTTCTAGGGACAGAAAACTGTAGGTAGGGAGAGTGTGTCAGTTTCTTTCACTGCCAAAGTCCTTGTTTCCAGGGACCTGGAAGGACAGTGAGGTAATTCTCCTTGTGCTAAATTGTGCTTAAAAAAAACATTTTTTCTAGGGACAGAAAACTGTAGGTAGGGAGAGTGTGTCAGTTTCTTTCACTGTCAAAGTCCTTGTTTCCAGGGACCTGGAAGGACAGTGAGGTAATTCTCCTTGTGCTAAATTGTGCTTAAAAAAAACATTTTTTCTAGGGACAGAAAACTGTAGGTAGGGAGAGTGTGTCAGTTTCTTTCACTGTCAAAGTCCTTGTTTCCAGGGACCTGGAAGGACAGTGAGTGAATTCTCCTTGTGCTATATTGTGCTTAAAAAAAACATTTTTTCTAGGGACAGAAAACTGTAGGTAGGGAGAGTGTGTCAGTTTCTTTCACTGTCAAAGTCCTTGTTTCCAGGGACCTGGAAGGACAGTGAGGTAATTCTCCTTGTGCTAAATTGTGCTTAAAAAAAACATTTTTTCTAGGGACAGAAAACTGTAGGTAGGGAGAGTGTGTCAGTTTCTTTCACTGTCAAAGTCCTTGTTTCCAGGGACCTGGAAGGACAGTGAGGTAATTCTCCTTGTGCTAAATTGTGCTTAAAAAAAACATTTTTTCTAGGGACAGAAAACTGTAGGTAGGGAGAGTGTGTCAGTTTCTTTCACTGTCAAAGTCCTTGTTTCCAGGGACCTGGAAGGACAGTGAGGTAATTCTCCTTGTGCTAAATTGTGCTTAAAAAAAACATTTTTTCTAGGGACAGAAAACTGTAGGTAGGGAGAGTGTGTCAGTTTCTTTCACTGTCAAAGTCCTTGTTTCCAGGGACCTGGAAGGACAGTGAGGTAATTCTCCTTGTGCTAAATTGTGCTTAAAAAAAACATTTTTTCTAGGGACAGAAAACTGTAGGTAGGGAGAGTGTGTCAGTTTCTTTCACTGCCAAAGTCCTTGTTTCCAGGGACCTGGAAGGACAGTGAGGTAATTCTCCTTGTGCTAAATTGTGCTTAAAAAAAACATTTTTTCTAGGGACAGAAAACTGTAGGTAGGGAGAGTGTGTCAGTTTCTTTCACTGTCAAAGTCCTTGTTTCCAGGGACCTGGAAGGACAGTGAGGTAATTCTCCTTGTGCTAAATTGTGCTTAAAAAAAACATTTTTTCTAGGGACAGAAAACTGTAGGTAGGGAGAGTGTGTCAGTTTCTTTCACTGTCAAAGTCCTTGTTTCCAGGGACCTGGAAGGACAGTGAGGTAATTCTCCTTGTGCTAAATTGTGCTTAAAAAAAACATTTTTTCTAGGGACAGAAAACTGTAGGTAGGGAGAGTGTGTCAGTTTCTTTCACTGTCAAAGTCCTTGTTTCCAGGGACCTGGAAGGACAGTGAGGTAATTCTCCTTGTGCTAAATTGTGCTTAAAAAAAACATTTTTTCTAGGGACAGAAAACTGTAGGTAGGGAGAGTGTGTCAGTTTCTTTCACTGTCAAAGTCCTTGTTTCCAGGGACCTGGAAGGACAGTGAGGTAATTCTCCTTGTGCTAAATTGTGCTTAAAAAAAACATTTTTTCTAGGGACAGAAAACTGTAGGTAGGGAGAGTGTGTCAGTTTCTTTCACTGTCAAAGTCCTTGTTTCCAGGGACCTGGAAGGACAGTGAGGTAATTCTCCTTGTGCTAAATTGTGCTTAAAAAAATCATTTTTTCTAGGGACAGAAAACTGTAGATAGGGAGAGTGTGTCAGTTTCTTTCACTGTCAAAGTCCTTGTTTCCAGGGACCTGGAAGGACAGTGAGGTAATTCTCCTTGTGCTAAATTGTGCTTAAAAAAAACATTTTTTCTAGGGACAGAAAACTGTAGGTAGGGAGAGTGTGTCAGTTTCTTTCACTGTCAAAGTCCTTGTTTCCAGGGACCTGGAAGGACAGTGAGGTAATTCTCCTTGTGCTATATTGTGCTTAAAAAAAACATTTTTTCTAGGGACAGAAAACTGTAGGTAGGGAGAGTGTGTCAGTTTCTTTCACTGTCAAAGTCCTTGTTTCCAGGGACCTGGAAGGACAGTGAGTGAATTCTCCTTGTGCTATATTGTGCTTAAAAAAAACATTTTTTCTAGGGACAGAAAACTGTAGGTAGGGAGAGTGTGTCAGTTTCTTTCACTGTCAAAGTCCTTGTTTCCAGGGACCTGGAAGGACAGTGAGGTAATTCTCCTTGTGCTAAATTGTGCTTAAAAAAAACATTTTTTCTAGGGACAGAAAACTGTAGGTAGGGAGAGTGTGTCAGTTTCTTTCACTGTCAAAGTCCTTGTTTCCAGGGACCTGGAAGGACAGTGAGTGAATTCTCCTTGTGCTAAATTGTGCTTAAAAAGAACATTTTTTCTAGGGACAGAAAACTGTAGGTAGGGAGAGTGTGTCAGTTTCTTTCACTGTCAAAGTCCTTGTTTCCAGGGACCTGGAAGGACAGTGAGTGAATTCTCCTTGTGCTATATTGTGCTTAAAAAAAACATTTTTTCTAGGGACAGAAAACTGTAGGTAGGGAGAGTGTGTCAGTTTCTTTCACTGTCAAAGTCCTTGTTTCCAGGGACCTGGAAGGACAGTGAGGTAATTCTCCTTGTGCTAAATTGTGCTTAAAAAAAACATTTTTTCTAGGGACAGAAAACTGTAGGTAGGGAGAGTGTGTCAGTTTCTTTCACTGTCAAAGTCCTTGTTTCCAGGGACCTGGAAGGACAGTGAGGTAATTCTCCTTGTGCTAAATTGTGCTTAAAAAAAACATTTTTTCTAGGGACAGAAAACTGTAGGTAGGGAGAGTGTGTCAGTTTCTTTCACTGTCAAAGTCCTTGTTTCCAGGGACCTGGAAGGACAGTGAGGTAATTCTCCTTGTGCTAAATTGTGCTTAAAAAAAACATTTTTTCTAGGGACAGAAAACTGTAGGTAGGGAGAGTGTGTCAGTTTCTTTCACTGTCAAAGTCCTTGTTTCCAGGGACCTGGAAGGACAGTGAGTGAATTCTCCTTGTGCTAAATTGTGCTTTAAAAAAAACATTTTTCTAGGGACAGAAAACTGTAGGTAGGGAGAGTGTGTCAGTTTCTTTCACTGTCAAAGTCCTTGTTTCCAGGGACCTGGAAGGACAGTGAGTGAATTCTCCTTGTGCTATATTGTGCTTAAAAAAAACATTTTTTCTAGGGACAGAAAACTGTAGGTAGGGAGAGTGTGTCAGTTTCTTTCACTGTCAAAGTCTTTGTTTCCAGGGACCTGGAAGGACAGTGAGGTAATTCTCCTTGTGCTAAATTGTGCTTAAAAAAAACATTTTTTCTAGGGACAGAAAACTGTAGGTAGGGAGAGTGTGTCAGTTTCTTTCACTGTCAAAGTCCTTGTTTCCAGGGACCTGGAAGGACAGTGAGGTAATTCTCCTTGTGCTAAATTGTGCTTAAAAAAAACATTTTTTCTAGGGACAGAAAACTGTAGGTAGGGAGAGTGTGTCAGTTTCTTTCACTGTCAAAGTCCTTGTTTCCAGGGACCTGGAAGGACAGTGAGGTAATTCTCCTTGTGCTAAATTGTGCTTAAAAAAAACATTTTTTCTAGGGACAGAAAACTGTAGGTAGGGAGAGTGTGTCAGTTTCTTTCACTGTCAAAGTCCTTGTTTCCAGGGACCTGGAAGGACAGTGAGGTAATTCTCCTTGTGCTAAATTGTGCTTAAAAAAAACATTTTTTCTAGGGACAGAAAACTGTAGGTAGGGAGAGTGTGTCAGTTTCTTTCACTGCCAAAGTCCTTGTTTCCAGGGACCTGGAAGGACAGTGAGGTAATTCTCCTTGTGCTAAATTGTGCTTAAAAAAAACATTTTTTCTAGGGACAGAAAACTGTAGGTAGGGAGAGTGTGTCAGTTTCTTTCATTGTCAAAGTCCTTGTTTCCAGGGACCTGGAAGGACAGTGAGGTAATTCTCCTTGTGCTAAATTGTGCTTAAAAAAAACATTTTTCTAGGGACAGAAAACTGTAGGTAGGGAGAGTGTGTCAGTTTCTTTCACTGTCAAAGTCCTTGTTTCCAGGGACCTGGAAGGACAGTGAGTGAATTCTCCTTGTGCTATATTGTGCTTAAAAAAAACATTTTTTCTAGGGACAGAAAACTGTAGGTAGGGAGAGTGTGTCAGTTTCTTTCACTGTCAAAGTCCTTGTTTCCAGGGACCTGGAAGGACAGTGAGGTAATTCTCCTTGTGCTAAATTGTGCTTAAAAAAAACATTTTTTCTAGGGACAGAAAACTGTAGGTAGGGAGAGTGTGTCAGTTTCTTTCACTGTCAAAGTCCTTGTTTCCAGGGACCTGGAAGGACAGTGAGGTAATTCTCCTTGTGCTAAATTGTGCTTAAAAAAAACATTTTTTCTAGGGACAGAAAACTGTAGGTAGGGAGAGTGTGTCAGTTTCTTTCACTGTCAAAGTCCTTGTTTCCAGGGACCTGGAAGGACAGTGAGGTAATTCTCCTTGTGCTAAATTGTGCTTAAAAAAAACATTTTTTCTAGGGACAGAAAACTGTAGGTAGGGAGAGTGTGTCAGTTTCTTTCACTGTCAAAGTCCTTGTTTCCAGGGACCTGGAAGGACAGTGAGGTAATTCTCCTTGTGCTAAATTGTGCTTAAAAAAAACATTTTTTCTAGAGACAGAAAACTGTAGGTAGGGAGAGTGTGTCAGTTTATTTCACTGTCAAAGTCCTTGTTTCCAGGGACCTGGAAGGACAGTGAGGTAATTCTCCTTGTGCTAAATTGTGCTTAAAAAAAACATTTTTTCTAGGGACAGAAAACTGTAGGTAGGGAGAGTGTGTCAGTTTCTTTCACTGTCAAAGTCCTTGTTTCCAGGGACCTGGAAGGACAGTGAGGTAATTCTCCTTGTGCTAAATTGTGCTTAAAAAAAACATTTTTTCTAGGGACAGAAAACTGTAGGTAGGGAGAGTGTGTCAGTTTCTTTCACTGTCAAAGTCCTTGTTTCCAGGGACCTGGAAGGACAGTGAGGTAATTCTCCTTGTGCTATATTGTGCTTAAAAAAAAACATTTTTTCTAGGGACAGAAAACTGTAGGTAGGGAGAGTGTGTCAGTTTCTTTCACTGTCAAAGTCCTTGTTTCCAGGGACCTGGAAGGACAGTGAGTGAATTCTCCTTGTGCTATATTGTGCTTAAAAAAAACATTTTTTCTAGGGACAGAAAACTGTAGGTAGGGAGAGTGTGTCAGTTTCTTTCACTGTCAAAGTCCTTGTTTCCAGGGACCTGGAAGGACAGTGAGGTAATTCTCCTTGTGCTAAATTGTGCTTAAAAAAAACATTTTTTCTAGGGACAGAAAACTGTAGGTAGGGAGAGTGTGTCAGTTTCTTTCACTGTCAAAGTCCTTGTTTCCAGGGACCTGGAAGGACAGTGAGGTAATTCTCCTTGTGCTAAATTGTGCTTAAAAAAAACATTTTTTCTAGAGACAGAAAACTGTAGGTAGGGAGAGTGTGTCAGTTTATTTCACTGTCAAAGTCCTTGTTTCCAGGGACCTGGAAGGACAGTGAGGTAATTCTCCTTGTGCTAAATTGTGCTTAAAAAAAACATTTTTTCTAGGGACAGAAAACTGTAGGTAGGGAGAGTGTGTCAGTTTCTTTCACTGTCAAAGTCCTTGTTTCCAGGGACCTGGAAGGACAGTGAGGTAATTCTCCTTGTGCTAAATTGTGCTTAAAAAAAACATTTTTTCTAGGGACAGAAAACTGTAGGTAGGGAGAGTGTGTCAGTTTCTTTCACTGTCAAAGTCCTTGTTTCCAGGGACCTGGAAGGACAGTGAGGTAATTCTCCTTGTGCTATATTGTGCTTAAAAAAAAACATTTTTTCTAGGGACAGAAAACTGTAGGTAGGGAGAGTGTGTCAGTTTCTTTCACTGTCAAAGTCCTTGTTTCCAGGGACCTGGAAGGACAGTGAGTGAATTCTCCTTGTGCTATATTGTGCTTAAAAAAAACATTTTTTCTAGGGACAGAAAACTGTAGGTAGGGAGAGTGTGTCAGTTTCTTTCACTGTCAAAGTCCTTGTTTCCAGGGACCTGGAAGGACAGTGAGGTAATTCTCCTTGTGCTAAATTGTGCTTAAAAAAAACATTTTTTCCAGGGACAGAAAACTGTAGGTAGGGAGAGTGTGTCAGTTTCTTTCACTGTCAAAGTCCTTGTTTCCAGGGACCTGGAAGGACAGTGAGGTAATTCTCCTTGTGCTAAATTGTGCTTAAAAAGAACATTTTTTCTAGGGACAGAAAACTGTAGGTAGGGAGAGTGTGTCAGTTTCTTTCACTGTCAAAGTCCTTGTTTCCAGGGACCTGGAAGGACAGTGAGTGAATTCTCCTTGTGCTATATTGTGCTTAAAAAAAACATTTTTTCTAGGGACAGAAAACTGTAGGTAGGGAGAGTGTGTCAGTTTCTTTCACTGTCAAAGTCCTTGTTTCCAGGGACCTGGAAGGACAGTGAGGTAATTCTCCTTGTGCTAAATTGTGCTTAAAAAAAACATTTTTTCTAGGGACAGAAAACTGTAGGTAGGGAGAGTGTGTCAGTTTCTTTCACTGTCAAAGTCCTTGTTTCCAGGGACCTGGAAGGACAGTGAGGTAATTCTCCTTGTGCTAAATTGTGCTTAAAAAAAACATTTTTTCTAGGGACAGAAAACTGTAGGTAGGGAGAGTGTGTCAGTTTCTTTCACTGTCAAAGTCCTTGTTTCCAGGGACCTGGAAGGACAGTGAGGTAATTCTCCTTGTGCTAAATTGTGCTTAAAAAAAACATTTTTTCTAGGGACAGAAAACTGTAGGTAGGGAGAGTGTGTCAGTTTCTTTCACTGTCAAAGTCCTTGTTTCCAGGGACCTGGAAGGACAGTGAGTGAATTCTCCTTGTGCTAAATTGTGCTTTAAAAAAAAAAATTTTCTAGGGACAGAAAACTGTAGGTAGGGAGAGTGTGTCAGTTTCTTTCACTGTCAAAGTCCTTGTTTCAAGGGACAGAGAAGGACACCTGAAGGTAGCCCTTATTGCTTTTTTCCCATCTCCCTGCAGGCCATCTATTAGAATGTCTGGAAGGCAAACAAGGAGAGGCAGACAGTCAGGAGGCAATAAAAGAGGGCAAGCAGGCTCTGTGTCTGGGGGCAACAGTGCTGGTCGTGGACGCGGTGCATTGTCATCAGCACATGGCCATGGGACACGCTTGTCCTTCTTTTCGGCAGCTGGACATGTTGAGCCACATCATGCCGAAGACTTGGTAGAGTGGATGACCAAGCCCTCCTCCTCCTCCTCATCCTCTCTCACCCAGGCTCAGGGTACTGGAAAAGCAGCTGCCAAAGCGTCCTCTTCCCTGGTATCAATGTCAGACTCATCATCAGTCACTCCTTCCCTAGACCCACCATGTCCTCCTCCTGAGGAGTCCCCCGAACTGTTTCAGCACAGTGTTGGGTACATGCTCCAGGAGGATGCCCAGCGTTTCGAAGGGTCTGATGATGAAACCCAGCTAGAGGAAGGCAGTAGCGTGAGAGCAGACAGAGGGGATGCTCAAGAAGGACACCAATCTGGCAGTCATGTTCCAGCAGCTGCAGCATACTGCCAGATTGCCTCCAGTGATGAGGAGGGAGGTGATGATGAGGTCACTGACTCCACGTGGGTGCCTAATAGGAGAGAGGAGGAGGAGGAGGATGAGGAGGAGGCACATCTCCAACGAGGCAGGATGCCCTTTGGTGGCCAGCGTAAGGGCAGTACACCGACGGAATCACACCGCAGAGCTCCGCCTGTGCAGGGCGCTGCCTCTGCCCGTCATTCAAAAAGTTCTTTGGTGTGGGCCTTTTTTGAGGCTAGTGCATCAGATCGCACAGCTGCTGTTTGCAACATATGTCTCAAGCGTATATCGCGTGGCCAAAACATCAGCCGCTTGGGTACCACATGCCTGACCAGACATATGTTGACCTGCCATGCAGCTCGTTGGCAAGCCTACCTCAAAGACCCACACCAAAGAACAAAGCGGACCTCTCCTTGCACCGCATCAGCTGGGATCTCCAACCCCACTATAACTTCAGTCCTCTCTGAAACATGCACTGAGAGGAATGAAGGTGTAGAATTAGGTGTGTCACAGCCAAGTACTTGCGGCCACTCTGCTAGCAGTACACCGACGTCCGATTCTAGCAGGCAAATTTCCCTGCCCCAGCTGCTGGACCGTCGAAAGAAGTTCACTCCCAGCCATCCACATGCCCAGCGGTTGAATGCTAGCTTGGCTAAATTGCTAGCGCTTCAACTGCTGCCTTTTCAGTTGGTAGACTCGGCCCCCTTCCGTGAGTTTGTGCAATGTGCGGTTCCTCAGTGGCAGGTTCCCAAACGCCACTTTTTCTCACGGAAGGCTATTCCGGCTCTCTACCGGCATGTGGAAGGCAATGTCTTGGCCTCGCTGGACAGGGCGGTCAGCGGTAAGGTGCATATTACCGCTGACTCATGGTCCAGCAGGCATGGACAGGGACGTTACCTTTCTTTCACGGCCCATTGGGTCACTCTTTTGGCAGCTGGGAAGGATGCAGGACAAGGTGCAGTAGTGTTGGAGGTTGTCCCACCGCCACGCCTCCAAAATGCTACTACTGGTTGTGACACACCTCTCTCCTCCACCCCCTCCTCTTCTTCTTCCTCCATGGCCTCTTCCTGTGGTTTGTCCTATGAACCAGCGGTGCTCCGTAGCCGTTCACGGGGCTACGCAAGTACGCAGGCAAAAAGATGCCATGCCGTGCTTGCGCTGGTGTGTTTGGGGGACAGAAGCCACACTGGGGCAGAGGTCCTGTCTGCTCTGCAGGGCCAGGCCGAGAGGTGGTTGACGCCACGCCAGCTTAAGCCAGGAATGGTGGTTTGCGACAATGGCACCAACCTCCTCTCCGCCCTCCGACAGGGACAACTGACCCATGTGCCCTGTGTGGCTCACGTCCTTAACCTGGTGGTGCAGCGGTTCTTGGGCAGGTACCCGGGCTTACAGGATGTCCTGAGGCAGGCCAGGAAAGTCTGTGTGCATTTCCGCAGATCTTATAATGCCAGTGCTCGCCTGGCTGAGCTGCAAAAGGAGTTGAACCTGCCCAAGAACCGCCTTATATGTGACATGCCCACCAGGTGGAACTCAACGTTGGCCATGCTGCAGCGGCTGCACACGCAGCAGAGGGCCATCAATGAGTACCTGTGCGACTACGGCACCAGGACAGGGTCAGGGGAGCTTGGTTTTTTTTCTCCACGCCAGTGGGGCATGATCAGGGATGCATGCACTGTCCTGGCACCATTTGAGGAGGCCACGAGGATGGTGAGCAGTGACAGTGCATGCATCAGTGACACTGTACCTCTTGTCCACCTGTTGGAGCACACGCTGCGTGGAATAATGGACAGGGCACTTGAGGCAGAACAGAGGCAGGAAGAGGAGGACTTCCTTGCCTCTCAAGGCCCCCTTTACCCAGACAGTGTTCCTTCTGTCCCACCCATCGCACAGGAAGAGGAGGAGGAGGAGGAGGAGGAGGAGGATTGTGTCAGCATGGAGGTGGAGGCTGGCACTCAGCATCATCAGCAGCAGTCTTTTAGGGATGATTTACAGTCCCAAGAAACCAGTGGACTTGTACGTGGCTGTGAGGAGGTGGCTGCGGATCATGTCGTCCTTAGTGACCCAGAGGACTCCGGAGCGAATGCCTCAGCAAACCTACGCTGCATGGCCTCCCTGATCCTGCAAAGTCTGCGGAAGGATCCTCGTATTCTTCGGATCAAGGAGAGGGACCATTACTGGCTGGCCACTCTCCTTGATCCACGGTACAAGGGTAAGGTTGCGGACCTTATGTTACCGTCGCAGAGGGAGCAGAGGATGAGACAACTCCGGGAGGCCTTGCAGAAAGGTCTGTGCAACGCGTTCCCAGAGACTGGGAGGTTACAAACTCCTGGTCCTGGACAACGAGTTGCTGAGGCTTCGGCCAGTCAAAGAAGGAGCGGTGGGGAAGGTGGCCGTCTGACCGATGCGTTCAGACAATTCTTTAGTCCGCAGCCCCAAAGTATGATCGGTTCCAGCAACCATCGCCAGCGTCTGATAAACATGGTGCAGGAATATCTAGGGGCAAGGTCAGACTTGGACACCTTCCCCACCGAAAATCCTCTGGCTTACTGGGTCTTGAGGATGGATCACTGGCCAGAGCTTGCACAGTATGCAATTGAGCTACTGGCCTGTCCTGCATCCAGCGTTCTTTCGGAACGCACATTCAGTGCTGCTGGAGGATTTGTCACGGATCACAGGGTGCGCCTGTCCACCGACTCGGTTGATCGACTGACTTTCATCAAGATGAACCAGTCTTGGATCACCACCAGCTACCACACACCTGATGCTGATATAACAGACTAATTGATTTTAACATGTCACATCCCTTCAAGACTGATGCTGATGCTGAGTGCCTGTGCTGTTATGTTGACTGGCTATCCTCCTCCTCCGAGTCCTCAATGATACGATTGATGATGATAGCTTGGAAGATCATTTTTGTTTATGGGTGCCGCCACCAGTGGCTAAGGCCCAATTTTTCAGCCCCTGTTTTACAGGGGCGTGTAATTACAATTTTTTTAGCAATAATTTGCCATAGGGCTCATTGCTGTGCTCCAAGTACAGTATCTGTGAGGGGTTGGAGTGTTGTGGCACCAGTGCCTAAGGCCCAATTTTTCAGCCCCTGTTCAACAGGGGCATGCAATTACAATTCTTGATCTAATAATTCACAGCAGGGTCCATTGCTGCACCCACCAAGAGTAACTCTGAGGGCTTACAGTCTTGTGGCAACGCCACCACCACCACCACCACGAAAGGCCCAATTTTTCAGCCCCTGTTCAAAAGGGGCATGTAATTACAATTCTTGATCTAATAATTCACAGCAGGGCCCATTGCTGCACCCACCAAGAGTAACTGTCAGGGCTTACAGTGTTGTGGCACCAGCACCACCATCAAAGCCCCAATTTTTACTACCACTGTTCAACAATTATATGTAATTAAAATTCCTGATATAATAGTTGACAGCAGGGCGTTCCAGCACCAACCAAGAGTAACTGAGTGCTTACAGTGTTGTGCCAACACCAACAACTAAGGGGCCTATTTCTGCAGAGTATATACGGCAGGTCCCTACTTTCAAACATCCAACTTACAAACGACTCCTACTTGCAAACGAAAGAAGACAACAGGAAGTGAGAGGAAATCTACCCCTAGAAAGGAAAATTCTCTCCTGTAAGAATAAATATGGGAGAAAGGGGTCTCATCTGTACTGATGCTTTATCAGCAATCCTTGTTTCAAGAAAAACACCACATTTCAAAAACAGTTGTCATTGGGACGGAAAGTGAGGTGAAATGTTCTGAACAGGGGCACAGACAGCAAAACAAATGTTACAGGGGTGATAACCCTTACCTATGTTTCCCAAAAAGTTTAAAAATAGATTTTTGGGCTGGAGCTACACTTCAACAATGTACCTGTTCAAAATTACAAACAGATTCTACATAAGAACAAACCTACAGTCCCTGTCTTGTATGCACCGCCTGTATACGGCTGTTCAGAGTATATAGGGCCTTTTTTATTTTATGTGCGGGGTTCCCCTTAATATCCATACAAGACCCAAAGGGGCTGGTAATGGGCTGGGGTAGGGGGGGGGTCATGGGGTAGCTATGCCATTTTTCTTAAAGAATTTCATCCATATTACCGGGACCAGACATTACATTAAAGCCGCAAGCAGTTTTAAATGGCTTTTTTTTCCTTTAGAAGTGTCATTTTGTGCAGGGACAGTTCTAAACACGGGAAACACGTGGCACTTCACAGGCATACTTTAGACACCCCCCAGGTACGATATTTAAAGGAATATTTGACTTTTTTTTTTTCACTTTATGCATCATTAAAATGACTGCTCCCGAAAAACGACCGTTTTTAAAACTTCTTTTTGCATTGATACATGTCCCCTGGTGCACAACCCGGGTTCCCAAACCCTATTTATGACAATAACATGCATAATAGTTGTTATAATTAGCACTTTAGAATTCGAACGTTCGCATCCATTGTATTTAATAGGGTTCTAATGTTCGTTCGAACTTTCGGTCCGTTCGCGGGTTCTGGTGCGAACCGAACCCGGGGGTGTTCGGCTCATCACTAGTGAAGACCAACAAACTTAGAACATTTCATTGCTGGGGGGGAAACAACATGCAGCCGCACCAAGGGACAGACTCACTGTCAGTAGTATGTAAAGTGATAATGAGTGCAGCGTCATCCAAGGTCAGGGGCTAAGTTAGTCAAAAAGGTAGTGAGGAGGTCAAGGCGATTAATTACGTGGTGAGGCGTCATCATAAAAAATCCTCCGGCGATCCCGTCTGGTTGGAGGTGTATGCCAAATCTGGGACGGTCTGGGAGTCAGGGGAAGGCGACGGACTGCATCAGCTTCCAGGAGACCAAGCTTCACCAGGATCTCCTGGCCCTCTGGAATAGTGGTAGCCGAGTATGTAGTGCCATTATGAGGGACAACCAACTTAAAGGGGAAACCCCAGCGATACCAGGTACGGGCAGCCTGGAGTGGAGCAGTAATTTCCTTCATGCCTCTGCGCCTGTCCAAAGTAGCTGGAGAAACATCAGAGTAGATCTGCACTGTGTAACCATCTAGGGTGATCCTGGGTGTATTTCTAGCCGCTCTGAGAATATCCTCCTTCACCAGAAAGTCCTTCATACACAGCACAATGTCTCTAGGTGGTTTATCAGCAGGGGGTTTAGGTCTGAGTGCTCTGTGAATACGATCACAAGTAAAGGCGGCAGATTCACAATCAGGCAGGAGCGATTTGAACAGCTTGATAACAGTAGGGATCAATTCTGTGACAGACTCTGGAATCCCACGCAATCGCAGATTGTTGCGTCTGTTTCTGTTTTTGAGGTCCTCGACTTGTGCCTGTAGCTGATTATATATATTATGTAAAGAATCATGTTCCCTGCTCAAGTCACTATATGCCAGTGCCAACTCGTCATGTTTATTTTCCAGCCTGTCTGTTCTGGTGTCTAGGGTTGCTATCACCTGAGACAAGGCATGTGATGTTTTATGCAGTTCTGATTGAAATTTAGTGGCAAGGCACATGGTCTCCAGACTGTACATGGTCTCCAGACAGGCATCCAGGTCTGCCTTGGACAGGGAGGAAGAGTACTCACTGTTTTGATCCGAAGGAGAGGCAAGCAATGAGGGATCCGGAGCGACTGGCAGAGCAGGAGAGTGTGCTCGGGCCTCAGCGCCATTTTGGGCCATACTGTACTGCTCCCTGTTGCAGAGGAGATAGTGTGTCAAATACGTCTGAGAGGAGACCTTGGAGTGCTTCTTCTTGGACGACGGCATGCACAGCGGTCACCGGAGATGAGGGGTGTAAATGAGGAGAGGATTTATGCAGTTTATGACCCTCCGTGAGCCGTTATTATCCCGTGGTGTGAGGAGCTAACTCTTTAAGCATCTATCTCTCTCAGCGCCGCACATGCACCCCCCATACTGTATTTGTTATAAATGGGGAAGTGAATAAAATTTTATTTAACATGATTTGTAACTATAGATATAAAATATTATAAAAAATGTTATAGAAAATGGGCAGAATGACTACATGAGAAATGACGTAGGGGCTGTTATATTAAAAATAATAATAATTAATTAAATATATATTTTAAGAATCAGGTGAGAATTGATATTAGATATACTGGAAACAATGCATCTACCTAAAAATGCGAGAAAGAGATATTCTGTTATATATATGTATGTATGTGTATATATATATATATATATATATATATATATATATACTGTATATATATATATGATAGATATATATACTAAGGTTTTTTTCTCTCTATAGGTAAGGGAATAAGGTGTTTGGCCAAGTAGAAAACTCTGTTATTGATGTTTGGTACCTGGGATGCCCGTAAGGACAGGGTAGGGAGAGAAAATTTTGGAATATATAAGCAAAATCTAGAGAATACACATATGAGCTTTATAGTGGAATGAAGATAATACTATGACCCACTTACAGAGAGCAATATATATGTTTACTTACTATAAGGACGCCCACCACCCCACAGGATTTTGGTTTAGTGACTAACATCAGGATAATAATGGTACCTGCAAGAAGGGAAACACAATTTAAATAGCTATTATAGTATAGTGGATACTTCTAAGGCCTCGTTTAAACCCCCGAGCGAGAGGGTATCTAGGGAGTAGATCCAATAGGTTTCCCGTTCACAAAGCTTGTAGAACCTCTCAGCTTCTGTGAGATTTTTTGGCATCTGTTCCACTACCCATACTTGTAAACCATCAGTTGACCCTTTATGGTATTTGGAGAAATGGCAAGGGATGCTATGTTTGTCTTTGACCTTCCTCCAATGCTGGCCAAACCTCTGCCTAAGTGGGCAAATGGTGCGGCCGACATAAAGTTGGTGACAAGGACAACAAAGGCAATATACAACATAGTCAGATGAACAATGCTGCACAAAACTACAAGTTTTACATAGCGCTTTTTGCACTGGAACATGCCATGCAAAGGAAGTAGACATATGTGTGGTATAGACTGGGCGGGACGAGGTTTTAACTTACTGAGAGCAATTTTGTTTTTTATATTGGGTGCTTTTCTGTACTTGACTTTAGGTATATTGGGCAGCACAGTTTTTAGATGTACATCCTCTAACAGTATGAGCCAATGTTTCTTTAAGATTGATTCCTTATGATCATAGTGAAATCTGGTAATGAAGCGAACTGACTGATCAAAGACTCCTTTGTCTCTCTGTGCAGGTGTCTCTTGTGCATAATGTGTGTAGGCCTCTTTGATTAGGGATTCTGGGTAACCCTTTTCTTTGAGTTTGTTACTAAGTAGATTACTTTGTTCTGTAAAATCTGCAATATTCGTACAGTTACGCCTAAGTCTGCAGAATTGTCCTCTGGCGATATTGTTTTTCCACTTGTGATAGTGACAACTTTTGTAATGTAACAGTGAGTTTCCCGCTATAGGTTTGCAATAATTTCTAGCATGAATTACATCCTATGGCACAGTTCTAGGTCAAGAAAAGCCAGTTTGTCTGTATCTATAACATGAGTAAAACTTAAGCCGTGTGGATTGTCATTGCAGTAATTGACAAAATCCTGAACGTCTTGTGTGGTTCCATTCCAGATGATAATGATATCATCTATATATCTGCCACAATAGATGAGGTGTTTTGAATAAGGATTATTGTGCCATATGTATTTGTGCTCCCATAGGCCCATCGAGAGATTGGCGTATGAGGGGGCAAAATTGTCTCCCATGGCGGTACCCTGGGTCTGCACATAGTATTGATCCTCAAAAACGAAATAATTATGGGTAAGACAAAACTTTGTACATTCCAGGAAAAAAGCAGCTTGTCTGCTGCTCATTAGAGGATTCTGAAATAGAAAATGATCTAGAGCTGCTAGTCCAAAAGTGTGCGGTACTTATGTAGAGAGTGAACTTACATCTAGAGACATCCACATATAGTCACTGTTCCATGAATAAGATTGAGTTGTTCTAGTAGGTGTGTGCCATCTCTTATGTAGGATTGCAAACCTTGGGATAGGGGCTGGAGCTAATAATCTATATATTTGGACAAACCTGATGTTATACTATCCATGGCGGCTATGATGGGCCTGCCTGGGGGATTGGTGAGACTTTTATTAATTTTGGGAATGTGATAAAAATAGGGTGTACGATAAAAATCCTTAATAAAAAAAGAAACCTTAGATTTTTCTAAAATATTGGAGTGTATGGCTCGTTTAATTAAGATATTGATACCACTTTTGTATTCTGAAAGTGGATCTTTGGTTAATTTTTGATATGTGGATCTATCTGCAAGTAGGCGATATGCCTCTCTGATATAATCGTCACGATCCTGGATGACAATTCCCTCTCCTTTGTCTGCTGTTTTAATAATTAAATTATCATTATCAGCAAAAGATTTAAGCACTTTATTTTCTAGAGGGGTCAGTTGGCCTAGACCCTGGGGACAGGAAAGTGGTCAGGAACATAATTTTTTCATGTCTGCAAGAACCATGTTATAGAAGGTGGTGAGGTGTGGACCTTTTGACTGATAGGGGTAAAAAACAGACTTGGGTTACAAAGTGGAATGTACAACTGGTGGTGAAGTATGTTGATGTTGGGTATAAATATCAAGATTGGTTTGTGAATCCTCCAGATATAGTTCTTCTAGAGTATTAATGATGTCCGCCTCAAAATCAAACTCAAAGGGTTCTGATTCCGGGGTGGATCCCACATCATCAGTGGGGGTGTTGTCAGTGTCAGTTCGATTTCTAATATATTTGTTTAGATCTTTAAACAATAGGTATGGGTCAGGTTTATAAGATGGTGCAAAATTAAGCCCCCGACTCAACAACGATGTGTCTTCAGAAGAAAGGGTATGGCTTGAAAGATTGAAGATTTTTACAGTTTGCAAGACTTGACGTGGCTCGCCTCTCTGTTTGTTTCTTCCCCCTCTGCAGCCTCTCCATCGTATTTTCTTTTTTTGCAGAGTAACTGGAGAGGGTTCATGAATAAAAAAGAGTCATGAACCAAAGTATTTAGACCAATGTCTAGTGATGGTAGTGTTCCAAAACTAAAAAGGCTATTGGTAATGATAGTGGAAGGTATAGTGGAGACCCTGTGCTCAATATTGTGTGTGTCTGTAGAGCTAAGGCTAAGTGTTGTTTCAACAGTGGAGGAAGAGGCTGTGACTACAGAGTCACTTGATTCCATAGGGGACATAGACTGATGTATTGACGCTACATCAGAAGTTGGTTGTACTACTGAGGCAGTACCAGGCACATCAGCGGAAGTGATCCGTACTGTGTCTTGTGGCTGTGACCCGGTAGTGGGAGTAGATTGCGTATTTGCCATATTGTTTCTATTGTATAATTTTTGTAAATCTCTGAATAATTTACTCTGGGGGGTATTTACATCAGAGGTTGTTTTTTCTCCTGATTGGCCTTTTTTGTGGATTGGTTTTTAGAAGTTTGGTCTCTAGAATTATGAGGCCTTAGAGATGAATTATGGGATCTAGTGGGTTTATAAAAAGGAAGAAGTGGTGGAATGTGAGAAGGTTCGGACGATCTTGGATATAGGTTATTACGATGATGAGTGGGTGGGTGAAAAACTGAAGGTTTAACCTCCCTGGTGGTATTCCCGAGTCTGGCTCGGGGTAAGATTTCAGTACCTAAAGCGGTAACCCCGAGCCAGACTCGGGATTGCATCGCAGGATACAGGGGAGGATACAGGGGAAGTTACTTACCTTGTCCCTGGATCCTGCGATGTGTCCCCGCTGTGTGAGCGAGCCGTCCTCTCGCTCGATCCACACTGCCGAGTGCCGCCGAGCTCCATTCCCTGTGACGTTGCGGTGCACGGGGGCGGAGTTCGGCACCAAATTCAAAAAGTGAAACACACAATACACATACAATATACTGTAATCTTACAGATTACAGTACTGTATCAAATAATAACACACCCCCATTGTCCCTAGTGTTCTGCCCAGTGTCCTGCATGCACTTTTATATAATAAAAACTGTTCTTTCTGCCTGGAAACTGGAGATTGTCCATAGCAACCAAAAAGTGTCCCTTTATGTCAATAGTGGTTTTAGACCAGCTAGAAAACAGCGATAATAAATTAGAATCACTTGCAGAATTGAGCGATAGCAATTTGTGTGGAAATTCGTCATCAAACACTGAAAAACACTTTTATTATTATTATATTATTATTTGTTATAATTATTTTATAGTTATTTATTATATTATAATTTATGATTTTATTTTTTGAACTGTATCATACCCGGAATGTCTACTAGACTCTGGTTTGGACAGATTTAAGTGAGTTATTCCTAAGAATTACAGGCCTACAATATAAAACGCCAAATTTCCATTCAGAATAATGGTACCACTTTCAGCACCTAAAATCTGACAGAATCATACCGCCAGGGAGATTAATCATCCATGTAAACACTCTATTGTTTGTGTAGTCATTCAGATCTTGTCTGAATTTGCCCAATTTATTTTTTATGAGATCATCTTCTTCTCGTTTAGTATTTCTTTTAAGAGTGTCTAGCCACGACATAGGAACACTATAACCAATGTCTTTAATCTCTTGTGACAATATTTGGACCTGGTGGGTTAGTTGTTCATTTCTGGCTACCCTATGTTTGACCAAAATGTCAATCCATTTTGCCGTACCAAATTCAGAGATATTATACCATTCTTTGGATTCTTCAGGTTCCAAAAAATAGCAATTTTTGATAATTCCTAAACCTCGGGGAGGGATTCTACTTTTAAGATACTTGTCTAAAAAATATTTGTCCCACCACTGCAGGTTAGTAGAATGTATCAAACGTTCCAGTTTTTTTAATTTTCCACAGAGGATATATCTAGTGTTTTTATTAAGTAAAGCATTCATGCAGAAAAGAGAAGGAGGTAGCAGGATATATAGGTCATTCAAGATATTGTATCTTGAGGACTCTATATCCGCTATGAAATCCATTGTTATTTTAGAATTTTATTAGATTCTTGTGAATGGGTTATTGGTTTGATACCCAATATGTTTGGATGGTAAAGTAATAATAATGTACAAATATATATATATATATATATATATACTGTGTATATATATATATATATATATATATATATATATATAGAGCGATGATGGTGATACTATGAGGATACTAAACACATGCGCAATAGTGCCACACAGTAACCTGAAAATTACAACATACAGTTATACAAGACCAGACACTGCATGGTGTGAATCATTATAAATCATAATTGGATACATGAGATGGTTTTTATCAACATACAAATATTAAATACATGTGCTCAAGTGCGCTCTGTCAGCTCCATAAAGAGAATGGGCAATCAAACATCTCTCTATAGCAGGGAGTCCATGTATGAAAGTTCAAATGCAGCACAGGGTGTGTTGGTGGTCACAGATAGGCTGACTGTGGATGGCTGCCGGCTCATAACAAGCTAGAAGGGGCTCTGTAGACAGTAAAACACAAAGTGCAGCAATGTTAAAACATTTTTAATGTAGGACAGACAATGTGGAACTCACAAGATCGTAGAGATCACAGCACATGTAGGAAGGTATAAGAGGTTCATCCACTCCTGGGGGAAGGCGTTACGTTCGCAGGTGGAGAGGCAGCTGATGTTCCCGGTTGTGCTGGTGGCTCCCAGCACTTCCTGGTTCTCAGAATCTGCTATGGGATGGCTGTACACGTCACTTCCGGATGGAGAGGGAGTGGGGAGGAGCACACTTTCAGAGCATACGTGCTCCTTCATCAGGCAATTGCCTATTGCAATTGCCTACTGCTTGATGAAGGAGCATGCATGTTCTGAACGCGTGCTCTTCCCCACTCCCTCTCCCTCAACATCATTGAAATCACTGCTCCTTTAACCACTTTAGCTGCTCAATGACCAAGCCATTTTTTGCGATATGGCACTGCGTTGTTTTAACTGACAATTGCGCGATCGTGTGATGTAGCACCCAAACAAAATTGACGTCCTTTTATCCCCACAAATAGAGCTATCTTTTGGTGGTATTTGATCACCTCTGCAGTTTTTATTTTTTGCGCTATAAACAAAAGAAGCGTAAATTTTGAAAAAAACACAATATTTTGTATTTTTTGCTGAAATAAATAGCCCCAATTTAGCTAATAGATAATTTTTTCCTCAGTTTAGGCCGATACGTGTTCTTCTACATATTTTTGGTAATAAAAATTGCAAAAAGTGTGTATTGATTGGTTTGTGCAAAAGTGATAGCGTCTACAAAATAGGGGATAGATTTATAGCATTTTTTTACAAGTAATGGCGGCGATCTGCGATTTTTATCGGGACTGCGACATTATGGCGGACATATCGGACACTTTTGACACATTTTTGGGACCATTGGCATTTATACAGCGATTAGTGCTATAAAAATGCACTGATTACTGTGTAAATGTCACTGGAAGGGAAGGGGTAACACTAGGGGGCGATCAAGGAGTTAACTGTGTTCCCTAATGTGTGTTCTAACTGTGGGGGGATGGGACTCACTATAGGTGATGACAGATCTTGGTTCCCAGCTTGTAGGAACTCAAAATCTGCATCTCCTCTCAGAACAGAACAGGGATGTGTGTGTTTACACACACACGTCCCTGTTCTGCCTCTCGTGCCCGCAATCTCTCGTGCACGTGATCACTCGTGGTCGGCAGTCATTACGACCGCTGGTCACAAGCATCGGCACCCCCGCTGTGCAGTAAGCGCAGTAGCTTAAAGGGACTGACGTACAGCTACGACGGTCCGTGGGAACAAGCCGACCTGCCTCGGTAAAATTATGGCGGCTGGTCGGCAAGCGGTTAAAAAGGATTTTTTTTAATTATTTTTTTTTGCATTTATACATGTCCCCTAGGGCAGTACCCGGGTCCCCATACACTTTCTATGGCAATAACTTGTGTAGCGGGGTCTCCTTTAAGGCCCAGAACCCCGTTCAGCACCCAGAGTGCAGTTGGCCACCGCAGAGACTCATGAGAGGGGTTATTTAAGGAGGAGGCAAGGCGGAGCTCGGCCTCTTTGGACACCGCGCTGCAAGCAAGAGTTTCTTCCTGTGCGGATCTGCTGCAGTGCAAGGCCTGAAGCCTGGGCCTTGCACAACTTCCAAAGAGCCTTCCACCCCACTGCGGAGCCTGGGTGGCATCTGACTTGTCGAGTGAGGGCATCAGTTGGATCGGGGACCCGATCGTTGCAGACGCTGTGTGCGGAGGCACAGCAGGTGGAAGTCCCTGGCTGGGATCGCGCCCAGAGTGGTGAGCCGAGCACTTGCTCAATCCAATAGACTTTACTAATTCTAGGCCTATAGACTGCCGTGGCCACCGATTGTTTGTTCCACTGGGGGGACCGGTAGCAGGACAGAGTTGAAGTGTCCCCCCCCCCCCATCATAGTGTTCTTAGTGATTGCCAGTTGTGGATTACAAATACCATTCATCAAGTGCACCACCGAAAGTTTGCATGTGAAGAAATCCCTATAGAAAGAACTGAGACTTATTCTGGGTCAGGCCTGGCCAGGGTGGGGATATAGGATATTGTTTAGTGCCTCACAGGGCGTGTATACCATAATAGCTACGCGTGGTGGATTACCACGCAGCGCCATTATTGTGTGCTATATTGATTGCTGCAGGGCTCTGCAAGTCAGTTGTGTGTATTATATCCTGTTTCAACCTTTCCTTTTACAACCAAAGTAAACTGTTATATTTAATCTTTAACATTGGTGTGTTGTCTTACTGTAAGGAGGGTGCCTTTACCATACTCATTGATTATGATAAAAATATAACCCCTAGACTAGCTGTGCCAGAGTGGGTCGAGCAGATTGCCGGGGGTTGGTGGTGCTGTACACAGGGCCCGAAAACAAATCCAGCGGCTCTCTTAACTGGGGGGTAGCGCTACACATAGGGGCTCTCGAGTCCGGGATCCTGTTGCAGCAAGTAAGGCGCCAAAAGTACCAGCATGGACCCACTAGAAGTAGGACAGTGTTGTAAAACGGTCGGCACAGATCCAGCCGGGATAGTAGTCATAGAACTCCCAGGGATCTGTCACTGTATCATAAAGCATGGGTGGTGGATGTCAGGACGAATTCCTCACTGACCCACGCATTAATAGAGTGGAAGGACGGAGTCCCAGAACATTTCAAGAATCCAAGTGTAGAAGCTATAGATGATCAGACTTATAGCCTAATACACGCGCTGCCACTCAAGCCAGGAGGATGGTTTCAGACACCGAAACTATCTCCATTACCCACCCCAAAAGCAGAAAAACAGGTGAAAAGGGAAAGTCCCGGGTCGCCGTCTGCCACCCTCGGCGCAGAGTTGTGCGCGGTCCTGGGGGAACTTGTGGCACAGTGTAAGAAAGATCCTACAGATTACCAGATGTCAGGATACAGAAAACTTAGAATATTCTCAGGAAGGAAACCTGTACCTTCGGGTGAAGAGGGGTTTGGGGAGTGGTTAGACGGTGCCACTCAGGCCCTAGAAGAATGGGAAGTCCCAGACCACAGAAAGAAGCAGAGAATTGCTGAGAGCTTGAAGGGGCCTGCTCTAGAGGCCATACGCAACCTCAAGATGAGTAAGACAGACTGTAATGCACAGGACTATCTGGACATTCTGCAGAATGTGTTCGGTGGAACAGACAAAATCACTGAGCTCACTTATCAGCTGGAGCACTGCTACCAGAAGACAGGAGAGAAGCTGTCAGAGTTACTGAGGCGCCTGGATAAGATCCTGCATAAGATGATTCTTAAGAAGGGGATTGACCCACGGAAGGTGGATGAGGCCCGTGTTCAACAGGTGATGAGACGATCTCAGCCCCTGGACCCCATCGCATTGGCGCTACGCACAAGACAGGACGGGAAGAGCCTGGAGTACCCTGACTTGATTCGAGTGGTCAGAGAGGAAGAAGCTATGCTGGAGGAGAAGAAGAGGAGCCTACCAGTTGAGTCGGTAAATCCTCCTCCAGTGATGGTCAGGACGGCCATGACACTGGAAAGAGACTCAGAGGTGGATACCTTGAAGTCACAGATGTCCCAAGTATTGGGGATGCTGACCTCCCTGATGGAACACCCAACACCTCAGCGCCCGCATCCCTGGAAGATTGGGGGGATGTGATTTGTTTCAATTGTGGAGGAGCTGGCCATTTCGCCAAAGTGTGTGCCAGCCCAAAGAAAAAAAAGATGAATAACCGCAAGCCGCCGGAAAACTTCAGCGGGCCCCGGTGAAGGAGTCAACCGGGTGCCTATCATCTCCAGTGAGCTCCAAACTGAATGAGAAGCACATGAAAAGAGTGGAGAAGACCCCTCAGAAGAAACACAAAGTTCCTCAGAAGGAACGCACCCCAAAGAAAGAGAGGTGGGTAGTTACACCCACCAAAAGGAGGGAGATCAATGCATACCAGGCCCAAGAGAGACTTAAGTCCAAAGAGAAATGGAAGAAAGAAAGTCAAAAGGAAAAATGCAAAAATCAAAAGAAAGAGACGCCCTTGAAGCGATATCCAGAGAAGCTGGTGGGTCCCTCCCCGATAGTACCAGTTCAAGTGGAGGGAGTCTACACAAGAGCCATATTGGATACTGGGGCGCAAGTGACCCTGTTGTACTGGGACTTTTATGACAAGCATCTAAGTCACCTACCCATCCAGAAGATTGAAGAGTTGGAGATATGGGGAATTGGGACAGAGAGTTTCCCTTATGATGGCTATCTGCCTATAAAACTGACTTTTGACTCGTCCATAGCCGGAAAGGCTGAAGTGTTCGACACCTTAGCTGTGGTGTGCCCCCGACCGCCTGGAGCTAACAAGAGTTCCCTGATAATAGGGACGAACACGGATCTGGTCCGAAGACTCTTGGCCCCTCTGACAAGAAGGAAAGACCCCACAGTCACTGAGATCCACCCAATGTTGAAGACAGCCTACCAACGACTGATCTTGGAACAGAAGGCCCCGGAAGAGGGGGTAGGGAAGGTCTGGAGGCTGGGAAGAAGGGGAATAGTGCTGCTGCCTGGTGAAGTAACCTGCTTGAAAGCCACAGTGAAACTCACTTGGGAGCAGCCTGGCCCTTTTGTCATGTTGGAACCCGACCCAAGGGAAGAACATTCAGGCTTAGAAGTAGTCCCAGAAGTGGTCCCGGTGAGGGCCCTGAAGAAGGCTCATTGTAAAGTGCCTGTGAGCGTCAGAAAAACCACGGATGGTCCCATGGAAATCCCAGCTAGGCTGTTACTGGGCCGGGTGAGCCCAGCTACCCCAGTTGCTTCACCAGATGTGGAGAGGACAGAAGGAGAAAGTACTGTGTGGGAGAAACTTTCCATGGAGTATCCAAATCCAGAGAGCCAAGGCCCAGTTGACCAGGTCGGGAAAGATCTTCTCCCAAGATGAATTCGATGTGGGGTGTGCTAGGAGTGCCACCAATCGAATCCGCCTCCAGGAAGACAAGCCCTTTAGGGAGAGGGTTAGGCGGGTTCCGTTAGCAGACCTCGAAGACTTGAGGGAGCAGCTCGCCGAGCTCAAGCGAACAGGGGTGATTCGAGAATCTAGAAGTCCCTATGCCTCCCCTATAGTGGTGGTCCGGAAGAAGAATGGGTCACTGAGGCTGTGCATAGACTATAGGACCCTCAACAGGAGAACCATACCGGATCAATATACCACTCCAAGGATAGAGGATGCCCTACAGAGCTTGTCTGGAGCCAAGTGGTTCAGTGTTATGGACCTCAAGAGCGGGTACTATCAGATCCCGATGCATCCAGAAGACAAAGAGAAGATGGCTTTCATAACCCCGGCAGGGTTCTTTGAATTCAACCGAATGCCTCAAGGTCTGTCTGGAGCTCCAGCCACCTTCCAACGTCTCATGGAGAAGACTGTGGGAGATATGAACCTCATCGAAGTCCTCGTATACTTGGATGACATCATTGTCTTCGGAAGAACCTTGGAAGAGCATGAAGAGAGGCTGGAGAAAGTTTTGAAGAGATTGAGTGAGGAAGGACTCAAGCTCTCACCTGAAAAATGCCAATTCTATCAGTCATCAGTTAACTATCTGGGGCACATAGTGTCTGAAGATGGGGTAGCCACAGACCCCGAAAAATTGGAGACAGTCACCTCCTGGCCCAGGCCCACCACTGTGACAGAGCTCAGATCCTTTCTGGGGTTCTGTTCCTATTACAGGAGGTTTGTGGAGGGGTTTGCTCGGATAGCCAGGCCTCTGAATGAGCTGCTAAAGATGGAGGGGGAAGAGGATGACACAGGCCCCAGAAAGCCAGGGGAGTCAGTCAAGGACCAGTGGAACGAGAAGTGTGAGGTAGCCTTCCAGATGTTGAAGAAGACATTAACCACTGCCCCTGTCCTGGCCTACGCAGACCCTAAGAAGCCTTATGAACTTCATGTAGATGCCAGTCATGATGGTTTGGGAGGAGTGCTGTACCAGGAGCATGAAGAGCAACTGAGGCCTGTTGCGTATGTGAGCAGAAGTCTGACTCCCTCTGAAAAGAACTACCCCACCCATAAGTTGGAGTTTCTGGCCCTTAAGTGGGCGGTAGTTGACAAACTTAGAGACTATTTGTACGGGGCGGAATTCACAGTGAGAACAGACAACAACCCCCTCGCCTATCTTTTCACCACAGCAAAGTTGGATGCCACAGGACATAGGTGGCTGGCGGCGCTGTCTGCCTTAAATTTCGGCCTGAAGTACAGACCTGGGGCTGGAAACCGAGATGCAGACGCTTTGTCTAGAAGATCTCACGTCCCCACTTGCAGTACAGAAGACTGGGCCCAAGTGGCACCCGACGGGGTGCGGGCCCTCTGCCAAGTGGCTGAACTCCAAGCCAGTGGCGGCTCAAGAGCAGAAGAGATAGGGGTTACCATAGTAGGAGTTCCCAAGCAATACTGTGGAGTAACCCAACTGGGGGAAGATAACTTGCCAAAACTGTCTAAGAAGGAGCTGAGATACGACCAATTGGAAGACCCCATGGGGAGATTGGTCCTAGAGGCCCTGGAGAATCAGGACCCGAATAGACTCTTACGCCACCCCTCATAGGAAGCTCGCCTGTTGAGGAAAGAGTGGGACAAGTTACAGGTGCATCAGGGAGTGGTCTACCGAAGGGGCCCCTCTGATGACCTAGAAGACAAATGGCAATTGTTCTTGCCTGAGAAGTACTGAGAGACAGTCCTGGTTGCTCTGCACGACAACCATGGTCACCTAGGGGCGGAAAGGACCTTCCAACTCGTTAGGAACCATTTCTACTGGCCCTGCATGAGGGCTGAAGTTGAAGAATACTGCCACTCATGTGCACGATGCATCCAGAGAAAGACTTTACCTCATCAAGCTGCCCCAATGGGCCATCTGCAAAGTCAAAGCCCACTTGATCTGGTATGCATTGATTTTCTCTGCCTCAAACCCGACCTGAGTGGACTAGGAAATGTTCTGGTAGTAACCGACCATTTCACCCGGTATGCCCAGGCCTTTCCAACCAAGGACCAGAAGGCTTCCACCGTGGCCAAAGTGCTGATGGAGAAATACTTTGTACATTATGGGCTACCACAACGGCTCCATTCAGATCAGGGAAGGGATTTTGAAAGTCGATTGATCCGGAAACTTCTGGATTCTTTGGGGATCAAGAAGACAAGAACTACCCCCTATCATCCACAAGGTGATGCTCAGCCGGAGAGGTTCAACCGAACCCTGCTCAACATGCTGGGGACCCTAAGCAGTGAAAAGAAGCAGCATTGGAGCAACCACATAGCGGCAGTTGTGCATGCATACAACAGCACCACCAGTGATGCTACAGGGTACTCGCCCTATCGACTTATGTTCGGGAGAGAAGCAAGACTACCCGTGGATCTGGCCTTTGGCACTTCCATAGACCATTGTTCTGCTGCTTCCCACAAGGGATATGTCGATAGGCTCAGACGCAATTTGAAATTGGCCTATGAACAGGCCCAGGCGGCCTCGGAGCAAAGGGGGGCCCGCAACAAGAAAAATTTTGACCTGAAAGTTAGGATTCAGGATTTGCAACCAGGATACAGAGTGTTGCTACGAAACTTGGGGGTCCCTGGAAAACACAAGCTTGCAGATAGATGGAGACCTGAACTTTATGTTGTTTGCAAAAGATTACCGGGCCTGCCCGTTTACAGACTTTAACCAGAAGGGAAGGTGGGACCTTTGAAGACCTGGCATCGGAACCACCTACTCCCACTAGCGGAGGCAGTTCGGATACCCACTGTGACGGATTCCCCTGAGCCAACTTCCATCCTGGATACTCCCAGACCGAACACTCAGTCCCAGACTCCTCAGATTGGGGATACAGAGACCTCGGAGATGAATGAAGATGAGGGAGAAGAACTTGGCTGGCTTTGGCCTTCACAGGCCCCAGGAACCTCTGCTATTGATCTTCCACCTGAAGAAGACACCATAGATCAGACTTTGAATGCAGAAGCTACTGAGTTCATTCCGTCCAGTCCTTGGTCAGATTCTTGGGAGAGTGCCTGTGACTTACTCCCAGAAGAAGATCCAAGGGAGTCTCTGTACCTCCCTGCCCCGGAGTCCAGTGCTCCCGAACCAGAAGTAATTCCTGAGTTGATTCCAGAGGTGGAGCCTGTTCTAACAGAGAGCCCAAGAGGACAGAGGAAGCGAAGAGCCATAAAGCCTCCCAGAAGATTAACTTACCCACAGATGGGGAGAAGTGCGGAAGACACTGTGGTTACTGCCAGAAGGAGTACGGAAAAGCCTGACCCTCCCACTGTTCATTTAGTGGGGGGCAACCCCAGCTCACTCTCTGGCACAGTTAGGCAGGACACTAGTGATGGTGTGACCTGTGGGCAGGGAAGTTCACCGCCTCGGTTTTGGTGGGAATTTCCTCTGCCAACATCATACGAAACTTTGATTGATGTTGTACGTTCTGTGATTTAAGTTTATGTTATCTTTGGGGACCAAAGAGTTTAAGTGGGGGGAGTGTGTAGCGGGGTCTCCTTTAAGGCCCCGGGACTACGTTACCCAGAACCCCGTTCGGCACCCAGAACCCCGTTCGGCACCCAGAGTGCAGTTGGCCACCGCAGAGACTCATGGGAGGGGTTATTTAAGGAGGCGGCGAGGCAGAGCTTGGCCTCTTTGGACACCGCACTGCAAGCAAGAGTTTCTTCCTGTGCGGATCTGCTGCAGTGCAAGGCCTGAAGCCTGGGCCTTGCGCAACTTCCAAAGAGCCTTCCACCCCACTGCAGAGCATGGGTGGCATCTGACTTGTCGAGTGAGGGCATCAGTTGGATCGGGGACCCGATCGTTGCAGACGCTATGTGCGGAGACACAGCAGGTGGAAGTCCCGGGCTGGGATCGCGCCCGGAGTGGTGAGCGAGCACTTGCTCAATCCAATAGACTTTACTAAGTCTAGGCCTATAGACTGCCGTGGCCACTGATTGTTTGCTTGTTGTTCCACTGGGGGGACCGGTAGCAGGACAGAGTTGAAGTGTCCCCCCCCCCATCATAGTGTCCTTAGTGATTGCCAGTTGTGGATTACAAATACCATTCATCAAGTGCACCACCGAAAGTTTGCATGCAAAGAAATCCCTATAGAAAGGACTGAGACTTATTCTGGGTCAGGCCTGGCCAGGGTGGGGATATAGGATATTGTTTAGTGCGCCACAGGGCGTGTATACCATAATAGCTACGCGTGGTGGATTACCGCGCAGTGCCTTTATTGTGTGCTATATTGATTGCTGCAGGGCTCTGCAAGTCAGTTGTGTGTATTATATCCTGTTTCAACCTTTCCTTTTACAACCAAAGTAAACTGTTATATTTAATCTTTAACATTGGTGTGTTGTCTTACTGTAAGGAGGGTGCCTTTACCATTCCCTATTGATTATGATAAAAATATAACCCCTAGACTAGCTGTGCCAGAGTGGGTCGAGCAGATTGCCGGGGGTTGGTGGTGCTGTACACAGGGCCCAAAAACAAATCCAGTGGCTCTCTTAACTGGGGGTAGCGCTACACTTGCATATAAGCCTTTAAAATGAGGATTTTTTATGTTCGTGTCCCATAGACTTTAATGTGGTTCGCATGTTCGCTAGAACTTTTTGCCTGTTTGAAATGTTCTGGTGCGAACCGAAACAAGGTGGTGTCCGACCCATCTTTATCTCTCAGTTTGCTCCTTGAACTGCTGCACACCTTATTGGCTTCTTGTCTTGCTTCTCCCTCCCTCTCTCTGAATTCTTCTATACAGACTATACTTTGAACTCAAAAAGCTGTAAAGTCAAATTTAAGTACTTACACTGCTTGCGTTTAATGATATCTTATTGACTATAGTACTATCCTAATTGGTGCCTTTTATATCTGCCTTTATTT
The DNA here is from genome assembly GCA_029206835.1 of Rana muscosa. NCBI lineage: Eukaryota > Metazoa > Chordata > Amphibia > Anura > Ranidae > Rana > Rana muscosa. Next base: position 638,446,790 of record CM055117.1, on the reverse strand, counting down.
AAGTTTTTTGTTAAGTGTTTGATTATAGAAACAATTCACTCTCTCAATTCATCATTATAACTAAAAACAAAACAATTAAAAGAGTAACAAACATCAAGTCCTTCAAATCCTCAAACAAATGTCACATTCATTTTTTTTTATTAAATGTAGTAAAACAGGTGTGCACACTGCAATTAATGCTTATCTGCTCACATTACTTAAAATCCCCAAATTACTAATTTGGGCACATTTATTGTATTTTCTCAATTTCCTTTTACTATGACTAAATATAAAGCAGCTTTTTTAGCGCTCAGATTTCTTGTCACCAAAATAAATGGGTTAATGTTCACTTGGGAATATGAATGTTCAAATAAAGAATGCAACTTAATATGTGCTTGAAATACGTAATCACATGCAAAAGAAATGTAAAAAACAAAATGTTGCTTGTACATTCTGATGGTCTAAATAAATACAGATTTCACTTTGCTCATTAAAGAACAAAGAAAAAAAAAAGTTTGGCAATTCCACCAGGGGGGGGGGGGGGGGGAGCTGCACATTGCATTTGGTCCTATTCAAATCTGGGCAATGGTTGATGAATATTATTATTATACAGGATTTATATAGCACCAATGGTTTACGCAGCGCTTTACAACTTGAGGGTAGACAGTACAAATACAATACACTTTAATACAGTAGGAAGCAGAGGGCCCTGCTCCTTAGAGCTTACAATCTAAAAGCATTGTAGGGTAGCTCGCCCTCCTCCCGCACCACTTTTGATCATGCTGCTAGCAAGTAGATGACTCCTAATTAGTTCTTACTAACAGAGGCAAAATGACTTATAGTGCACATACAACCCACGCAACCTCAGACATAACATGTTCAGCCATGTGCCTATTTCTTTGTTGTGAAAAAACTGAGCACAGACCCCAGGGCCAGGACAGGAGGAGCAGATGTTTCCTTTACATGCCCAGCAGTGTGTGTTTTGCAAAATCCCCAGTTCCTATGTGAGCTAAGTGCAGTCACCACTTCCACACCCCTACCTTGGCTGCTCTCTCCAGGAATACACTAATTTACATAGCCAGATATCCGGGGTCCCCTTATTCCAAATGGGTTTTCCAGATTCAATATGTCTCCCCTCGCAAACTCCCATATACATTTGGGAGCACAAGATTTGGGGATTAGGCCCACAATTGAAATTCAACATCAGTCACATCATCCAGCAATGTAGGTTAAGCATCAATGGCATTGAGTGATAGCTGACATCTCACTGAAATCATAATGATGCCCCGCTAATACTCCAATCGCAAATGACAGTTCCCTGGGGATTCCGAAATGTAAACAACATTAAATCAATGATGACACCCAGGATCCCTGTTGACTTTTTTAGAATTGGAATCAAGCCAGGAGTAATCTTTCATTTATAGGCAGCAGTGATACCCCCATTAACCGCTTGTGGACCAGTTATACTGCGCGAACCGTCGTAGCTGTACGTCGGTCGCTTTAAGCGGGCTAGCAGGCGCGCGCGCCCGCTGCTTCACTGAGGTGCCAATACTCATGACCGGCATTCACGATGACCGCCGACCGCAAGCTATCGCGGGCACGGGAGGCAGAACAGGGACGTGTGTGTGTAAACACACACATCCCTGTTCTGTGAGCTGAGGAAAGACAGATCATGAGTTCCTAATAGCTAGGATACCACGATCTGCAATTTCCTCTAGGTTTGTCCCCTCCCCCTACAGTTAGAACACACATTAGGGAACACAATGAACCCCTTGATCGCCCCCTAGTGTTAACCCTTTCCCTGCCAGTGAAATTTTTACAGTAATCAGTGCATTTTTATAGCACTGATCGCTGTATTAATGCCAATGGTCCCAAAAATTTGTCAAAAGGGTTCGATGTGTCCGCCATAATGTCGCAGTCCCGATAAAAACAACAGATCGCCGCCATTACTAGTAAAAAAAATTATAATAATAAAAATGCTATAAATCTATCCCCTATTTTGTACACGCTTTTGCACAACCCAATCAATATACGCTTATTTCGATTTTTATTACCAAAAATATGAATACATATCGGCCTAAACTGAGGAAAAATTAGCTTTTAAAAAAAATTGGGGATATTTATTTTAGCAAAAAGTACAAAATATTGTGTTTTTTTTAAAATTGTCACTCTTTTTTTGTTTATAGCGCAAATAATAAAAATCGCAGAGATGATCAAATACCACCAAAAGAAATCTCTATTTGTGGGAAAAAAATGACATCAATTTGTTTGGGTACAGCGTCGCACGACCGCGCAATTGTCAGTTAAAGTGACGCAGTGTCGAATCGCAAAAAATGGCCTGGTCATTGAGCAGCCAATTCTTCCGGAGCTGAAGTGGTTAAATGACAGACCTTCTGCTGCATTATTTGCCTGACACTTGACTGGATATTTTAGTGAGCACATCATTACTTTAATCATTAAAGGAGAAGTCCAGCCTAAACTCATTTGGCTGGGCTTCTCCTATGGGTCACAGGAGTGCTATCCATTTTGCACTCCTGCGACCCGTTTTCAGCAGAGAGCGGACTAAAGTCCGCTCACTGCTGATGTCACTGGAATCAGTCCAGGCACCGCGTCATCCTGACAATGGGAGTCTGGATCCGCCAGGTGCCTGGACTGATACCTGTCTCAGCCTCTCAGCGAGCCGCTGAGAGCCTGAGATGGCCGCTTTCCGCCCCTCCACAGCTCAGCGCTCCAGTGCGTGAGAAGGAGCAGAGCGAAGAGCTGCTGATTGACAGTCTCTGCTCGGGGACCTGTGAGAACTGAGCCATCGGCGATGTTCTATCACTCGGTCCTCAGTGCAGAAGCGCCAGGGACAGATGCAGCATCAACCTAGGTAAGTATAATGGAGGGGAAAAAAAAAACCCATACTTCTCTTTTTTCTTCTTTTTTTTTTTTCTTTCAATACGTTTTTATTGTTTTGTACAAGCGATAAAATATTGGCGGCTTTTTAAAGAGGGATATCATTGTTATGGCAGCAGCTAGCTACCATAACACTGTATCTTTTTCTTCAGCGGGCAGTTTTGCTTTCAGATAAAAGTGGTCTCTGTGGCGGATTCTCCGCAAGATCACTTTTATCAGCGGCGGGAGAGGACCCCTTGCTCTTTGTTGCCCTCTGTCCCTTACTGGAGCCGCCGGCAGCACCGGAGGCAATCGTGTCTGCTCCCCTGTTAGATATGAGATGAGTGAGAAGATGATGTCCCCCACCCGTCTATATACCATTGCAGGGCAGAAGCGACGTCAAAACGTCACTTCCGCCCATAGCTCTTAAAGCAACATTTTTTTTTTCTTATTTCAAATGACATTTAATTTTTTTTTACTGCATTTTTGTGTAACTATGATATCTGAGGCTTTTTTGACCCCAGATCCCATATTTAAGAGGTCTTGTCATGCTTTTTTTCTATTACAAGGGATGTTTACATTCCTTGTACTAGGAATAAAAGTGACACAATTTTTTTTTTAATAACAGTGTAAAAATGTAAAATATTTTTTTTTATTTTTAAACGCACCCTGTCCCGTCGAGCTTGCGTGCAGAAGTGAACGCATGCATGAGTAGCGGCCACATATGAAAACAGTGTTCAAACCACACATGTGAGGTATAGCCACGATCGTTAGAGCGAGAGCAATAATTCTTGCCCTAGACCTCCTCTGTAACTCAAAACATGCACCCTGTAGAATTTTTTAAATGTCGCAAATGGAGATTTTTAAGGGTAAAAGTTTGTTGCTATTCCACGAGCGGTCGCAACTTTGAAGCGTGACATGTTGCATATCAATTTATTTGGCGTAACATCATCTTTCACATTATTAAAAAATTATTGGGCTAATAACTTTACTGTTGTCTTATTTTTTAATAAAAAAAAGTGAATTCTTTCCAAAAAAGACCGCTGCGCAAATACGTTGTGACAAAAAGTATTGTAACGACCGCCATTTTATTCTCTAGGGTGTTATAAAAAATATATATAATGTTTGGGGATTAATTTTCTAGCAAAAAAAATAATATTTTAACTTGTAAAAAACAAGTTTGGAAAATAGGCCTGGTCTTACAGTGGTTAAGCTAAGTGAGCATGTACTTTGCAAAGTGAGTATACACTACTTCTTTAACAAATAAACACCACTCAAAACAATGCATTTTTTATGTGGCCAATATCCTTTTTAAACAGTAGTTAACCACTTCAGTCAAGAAGAATTTACCCCCTTCCTAACCAGAGCACTGCGTCGCTTTAACTGATAATTGCGCGGTTGTGCGATGTGGTTTCCAAACAAAATTGAAATCCTTTTTTTCCACAAATAGAGCTTTCTTTTGGTGGTATTTGATCACCTCTGCGGTTTAAATTTTTTGCGCTATAAACAAAAATAGAGCGACAATTTTGAAAAAAACATAATATTTTTTACTTTTGCTATAATAAATATCCCCAAAAAATATATAATTTTTTTTTCCCTCAGTTTAGGCCGATACGTATTCTACATATTTCTGGTAAAAAAATCGCAATAACCGTATATTGATTGGTTTGCGCAAAAGTTATAGTGTCTACAAAATAGGGGGTAGTTTTATGGCATATTTATTATTATTTTTTTTTTACTAGTTATGGTGGCGATCTGCGATTTTTATCATGACTGCGACATTATGGCGGACACATCGGACACTTTTGACGCTATTTTGGGACCATTCACATTTATACAGCGATCAGTGCTATAAAAATGCACTGATTACTGTAAAAAAATGTGACTGACAGGGAAGGGGTTAACCAGTAGGGGGCTAGGAAGGGGTTAAGTGTGTCCTAGGGATGTGTTCTAACTGTTAGGGGGGCGGGCTTACTGTGACAACCAATTGTGCGCTCTATTCCATTGTACCTGACGGACACTAGGCATACCATCTCCTTATTACAACAGGTAGATTATGGTGAGGGTATACTGTTGGTAACGGCTGATGTGTGCTCACTGTATACATGCATTTCGCATGATTTAGGCCTAGCAGCTGTAAAACTATTTTTGTCTAGAGACAATAACCTGCCTGGAACCCAAAAAAGATACATCATGGACCTTCTACAGTTTGCGACAACGCATAACTATTTTTGGTACAATGGAGACTTCTTTCTGCAAAAAAAGGGAGTTGCGATGGGAGCCAAATTTGCTCCCAGCCTGGCCAATATTTTTATGGCCAAATGGGAGGAGGATGTCGTCTATGTTTCAAATCGCCCAGAGATGGTTCTCTGGGTTCGATACATCGACGACATCCTCCTCCTATGGAGGGGTGATCAGGACTCCCTCTGTGGATTTATGTCTACCCTTAATGACAATAATATTGGTATCAATTTAACCTATGAAACGAGCTACACAAGTATGCACTTTTTGGATTTAGAAATTTTTGTTAGTGATGGTCAATTACAGACAAGAACATTCTTTAAACCCACTGACCGGAATGGATACATTCCGGTCGATAGCTGTCATCACTCAGCATGGTTAAAGTCTGTACCGCGTAGTCAACTGTTGCGAATTAGACGCAATTGTTCTAATATTTCAGACTTTTACCATCAAGCTGACATTTCAAAATCCAGGTTTGTTGATAAGGGGTACAGTCCACATTTGATAGACGATGAAGTTCGGGGCATTGCTACCATCAGTAGGGATTCATTACTAGTAGAGAGAAGTAAACCAGTTCAGGATTCCAAATATAAATGGTCTTTTTACACCACATTTTCGTCTCAACATAAACAAATTAGGGACATTTTCCAGAGGCATTGGAATGTCCTTAAAAATGATCATGTTCTTGGCCCTTCACTTCCAGATAGGGCAGGTGTAATCTATAGGGGAGCTTTCTCTCTGAAAGGTCAGATTGCCCCCAATGTGATAGATCCACCCACCATCCCTGTCTTTTTTCCACATTTGAAGGCATATTACCCATGCAAGAAATGTAAAGTGTGTTTAGTTAATCTGTGCGGTAGACGGAAAAGTGACTCCTTTTGTTCCACCTCAACAGGAATGGAATGCAAGATGAAGCACTTTACCACATGTGCGACCTGATTCATCGTATATTTGCTCAACTGCCCTTGCGGGAAGCAATACGTAGGGCGTACGATTCGCACGTTTTCAATCAGGGTTGGTGAACACCTTACCAGTATCCGGAAAGGAAAAACCAATCATAGTGTTCCGAGACACTATTTGGAATCACACAATAAAGATCCCAGAGGGACCACGTTTGTGATCATAGACAAATTTGTTCCCCATTGGAGGGAGGAGTCTGGGGTCAAAGGGGTCTCTAGACTTGAGACTTATTGGATTTACCAATTAAAATGTTATAGGCCTCATGGACTTAACATTGATTGGGACATTAATGTGTTTATTAACCAAGCATAATGTTAATAACTAACCCTTTTGAAAATCCACCCTTTCCCCTCCCCCCCCCCTTTCTTTGATCTTTACCAACTTTATTTATTTCAGTTTTCATTCCCTTTTTTAGCTTATCATTCATTGCTCCATCCATCACCCCCCTTTTTAATACAATATGAAATAGCTATCATATAGTTTTCATATGAGTGACTTTCGTCGATTTAGGTTCACCATGTTTTGCATACCATCTTAGATTAGACTGTGGATATAGAGGGTTTCTGGTCTGATTTAGTTTGTATAAGTTATACAGTTGCATGGATGTCACTTATATGTATGTCCATGCACAGAATGTGCCTGCCTTCTGGGATATAGTGCATTGACACCCATAATATAATTTTAATTGTAGTTTAATCTTATTAAAGCTGTGTGATTTCAAAGTCACATTGGGGAAGAGACTTATTATAGTCGGAATTCCACATGCATCACCCTGACACGGTGTATGCCGTTCTTCTCGAGTGCTGTGGGTGCTTGCTGGCTTACAAGGGAGACAGGCTGGCGATGTGGAATCGTTCCGCTTTATTGCGTTGCAACTACAATTCCCAATCCGCCTTGCGCGCGATATGGCGTACATGGAGACACCCACGTGGGGTTGTGGGTGGTCGCATCCATGTGACGTCTGCGTTCAATGGCGGAGATGGGAGTCACGCTGGCCGGGTTGGGTTGCCCTGCTTAGTTGCGGCGCAACTATAACTCCCAGTATGCCTTGCGCGCAGGCATGTCGGAGGACTATAATGACATGCGTGCCGATGACACGATGACGCTGTTGGTCACGTCGAGGGCGCATTAGACCTTCTGATTCGGCGAAAAGGCACACATGACTTGGTCATGTGACACAGAAACCCGGTCATGTGACACGGAGACGCTCCGATCCCGGAAGGGAGATGCACATTCGTACACAGGGACGCAAAATTAAGGTAATTTCTCTTCCTATTTATAGCGTGGGGGTCACCAGGATGGCGTGTACCCCAGTGGATGTCTCATTAGACGAAACGCGTCGGGTTTACATGCTAGCCTTGGTGCTCACTCCACGCATTTTTGAAATTCAGAGCTGCTGATTGTTTGAGGATTCATTTTGGATTTGTTGGTTTGTTTTTTCCTGAAAAGTTTTCTAAAGAAGTTTGTTGGATTGTTAAATCGTTCAGTGAGATCTTTTATTGGGTTATTTCTTATTATTATTTTTTTATAAATAAAATCCCATTTGGATTTACACTATGTGGAGAATTTTTTTCTCATGTTTTGCATGGTGACATCACTCATACGGAGAAATTTGGTGTCATACACTGACTCATTGCATTGGAAGTGAGAGTTATGGTGGAAAAGCCTTGGTGAACACTCTCTGGAACGTTGAAGGACGCTGAAGGAAGATTGGCCCCAGGATTTATATCTACCAGTCCCTGGCATGGACACAAGCCTGATAGATTCACCGCCATACGGCGAGCTGGATCTACAACATCCGGTAAGTGTATACACCCTTTACTCACTTTCCAATGGTAACATCACCTCTAAGTGTTGCAACATAGAAAACGTATAACCCAAGGAACCAGTCTGGACCGAACTTACCACTTATTATACACTTGACGTGGTGTTGATGTAGTGTTGATGTTGGTACCAGACCACGCATTCATCGAAATACTTTTTTCTGTCCCAAAAAAATTGGACACTACCATACATTGTGGATCACTTTCACACATGATATTCATGTTGTTGTTTTTTTAGTTAAGTCAATTTTGTGATATATCTCACTTTATTTCACTCATTGTATTCATTATAAATCTTTGCACGTTACATGCACTTTGCACTTAAGAGGTGCACAGAACCATATCAAGGTTCAATACGACATACAGGTCTTTATAAAAACCAATTGTCACCAGACATTATATACATATATATATTTTTTCTGTTTGTACACAGCGCCACACTTTATTTATTATTATTATTTTTTACACTATTGTCAAGTTGTTGTGTAGGCTGCTAGAAATTTGATTTGAAGGTTGGCGCAGTATTTTTCCTGTTTATTACGTATTATTTTTTGACTGTATATATTGCAGCCTTCCGCAGTGTTTTACACCACACACAGTATTTGGATATATTTTTTCCATGGATGTATTTGAGTACCGCACCAGTCGTACATTCACCACGGAAGGTGTTTTTGTAGCCACCAGCACGGACTCAGAGATAGGAGGACTGTTCATGAGGTTGAAAAACCTCATGACCACAGAAGTACACCTTGAATGGGATAAAGCCTTTTTAGGCCAGTATCTCAAAGAACATATGGTCCCTAGAGGATTAAGGTGGGATGTATGTCCACAACAGGGTGACCTAGAACTGGATCTATGGTTCCGTTATTTTAACGATGCGGGCATTTCATTTATTTCTTTTTTATTAGAGAAAAAAACCACTCGCCTAGGATTTATAGATAAAGAGATTAAAGATATTAGGGAGAAACTTTTACCACACAAATCTACCTCAGAATACAGCATGCTATCTACAAGTTTAAAAACACATTTAGAGAAGGAAGAGAAAGAACAGAAGCTAAAAAAGCAAAAGAAATACACTCGTGATGTCAATGACTACAAAAGCGGGTGTGTTTTCAGTTGGCAATCTAAAGAGAGTATATTAAGAACCATGGAAGGGAGTTCCAGCAGTATGGAAATTTCTGTTCCCCCAATAGGAGATTTAAGATCTCAGCCTGTCCAACCTCCCAGTCGTCCATATGGTCCCAAGGAATCCAACCCTAGGCAATCTGGGGGACGGACTCCCACTACCCTACCAAAAGGACCCAACCCAACCCACGGTGGGAGGGGTAAGGGACCTCGAGGTAATAACAGGGGGAGAAGGGACCATTCTCGTGACCATTGGAGACAGGATTCACCACGGGGTAGAAATGGACAAGGTTATCATGACCATGACCATTACTCCTATCCATCACAAAGAACACCTGTAGAAACCTTCTCAGAGAAGAACATGGAACATACCAATCCCAATTACAACATAGGGATTACGATGATAGTCACCAATTTAATAGGTCCCCATACAATTATAACCAGAATCACCCAGGGCCTTCATATTCAGGGGGTTTTTATCAGGAGCAGAAGGGGTACAATCGAAACCCTGATATAAACGCGGATGCAGAGGCGGATGGCACGCCAAGAAAAAGAAAATGCATCTAACTTTCGAAGGAATTTTTAATTTAAGTTCAGCCATTTTTACTGATGTAGAAAAAATAGTTTTAAGCAAGGGATTGAAATATGTTCCTCCCAAACAATTAAACAAATTTGCCACGTTCATCGACGAAATACGTGCGGAAATTGAATATACAAAGACATTTTATTTCCAATCCAGCTAGATCTACTGTACCTGAAATTACTTCTCTCACTGTTCACACGGGACTTTCAAATCCCTCACTGTTTAACCCTCCTGGGTATACAGCACCTTCCATACAGGTATTCAAGGACTTAGTATTGAAGGATTTAGAGGCGCTACTTAAGAAGAAAATTCACAGCGACCCTAAGATCAAAGAGGGACTGAAAGCTTTGTGTGAACGCAAAGACCTTACTATACGCCCCGCTGATAAGGGGGGGGTATAGTAGTTCTCGACAAGATAGCTTACCATGCAGAGATGAATACGATTTTGAGTGACACAGATACATACGTACGTCTACCTAAGAATCCAACACAGAATTATAAGAAGGCATTGGCAGATTTGGTTGATACTGGGGCACAGCTTGGTATTTTAGACAAGAAGGAAAAAAGCTATCTAGTACCTGTAGCCCCACGGATCCCCATCATTTATTACCTTCCTAAGGTACATAAAGATGCCAACCATCGGGGGGGCGTGGTGACCGGACTCCAAGATGGACGCTTAGCCCAGGAGCTCCGCTTGTCAGCCTGAGGTAACATCAGCCTCCACAGCCCACCGGCGCTCCAGCGAGCCCTGCGATCGATCATCCGATCACTGACCTGCCGAGGAACAACCCGGTGATGCCCAGGAATCGTAAAAAACCGCTGCAGCCCCAGAAACTAGACAGCTTCTTCGGAGCAGCAGCGAGGGGAATGCAGCAAAATGGCGGCGGCGACGGAGCGCGAGCCCCACAGCACGCCTCGCAGCCAGGAGCACTTAGCACAAGCAACGGCCTGCCGTCCGTCGCCATCCGCTCGGCTACAGCACACAGCGCTTCCTCCTCCGGGGCATCCAGCCCCACAACGCGGAGTCCAGCCAAATTGAGGCCGCGGAGGGACTCCCCAGCTAGGCCGCAGCCGGATCTCAGCATGGAGGTAAGCGGGACGCAACCCACCAGCACTAGCCAGCGGCAACAGAGGGGCGACCCCATATCAGAATTCCCCACGGCAGACAGACCAGTATCCGACACCGTGCTGAAGGACATGCTCCTTTCACTGAGAACATCCCTGCAGTCAGATATATACAGTGGGATCACTGCATGCCAAAAAGAAGTGCAGGCCATAGGACAGAGGGTCTATGTTGTGGAAGACAAAGTGGAAGAGCACACTTCTGCATTTAACATGATGGTGGATGCCATCAAGGCACAGGGGGAGGAAATAGTTTGGCTCAAGGATAAGATGGCGGACCTCGAGGACAGATCAAGAAGGAATAACCTTAAACTGAGGGTAACCCTGAAAATGTTCCCCCCACACAGCTCCTTCAATACACCCAGACTCTGTTCTTCACATTGCTGCCAGAGGCAACAGCGCAGGATCTTATCATTGATAGAATCCATAGGGTCCCTAAACCGTCGTTCCTCCCTGACGAGACTCCCAGAGATGTACTGATGAGAGTACACTTTTTCCACATCAAAGATCGCATACTACAAGCATCACGTACTCCAGGAAAAGTCCCGCCACAATACGCCAACATCAGGATGCTACCTGACCTGTCCAGACACACTCTTCAGCGCAGACGCAATCTGCTCACTGTAACCAAAGCATTGAGGAATCACAACATACCGCATAAGTGGAAATATCCAGCCACTCTGATTATCACCCACAATGGGGCCAGTGTCTCAGTGTCCAAAATAGAGGAAGGGCTGGCTGCTCTACGCCAATGGGGAATTCTCCCGGAACAAGTTCCTCAATCCCAATCCTCTGCAAGCCCACGGCCAATGCAGAATGACTGGCAGGTAGTGTCACACAAGAAGGCTGGTAAGAAAAAAGCCGGTGAAGCAAAATAATTACTTATACTCACCAATCTCGTTTATCTCAGGTGCACAGGTACCGCAGTGAGGTATCAACTGTACACCCTCCGTTCTGCACTAGCAGCTACGTCTGCCTGAGGATCAATTTATGGATCCATTTCTTATGAAAATCCAGTTATATCTATCTTTTTCTCTTATTTTTCCGTTGCTATTTTCCTTTTTTCTCCCCAGTGTCCCTTTTGATATACACAGAAACGCTCAATGTATAATGACAGCGGTAAATGAAGAACATGTTAGACTACTCTCAGCATACCACAAGGATGGACAAAGCCAACCAACAGTCTCCAGGACGAGTAAGTGCCTAACCAGTTTCCTCACACACGATACCACTCCAATAACACTATGACGATTAAGCTCCTATCCATTAATGCCCGGGGTCTGAACCACCCGGTAAAACGCTTCTCCATGTGGAGAGAAGCCTGCACACAGGGAGCTGACATACTCTGTGTGCAGGAAACACATTTCCAAAAAGATGCAGCCCCAAGGTGTTCACATAGGGACTACCCTTTTATATATACGGCTTGTACGCCTGACAACAAGAAGGGAGGAGTCCTACTGGCCATTAAAACTCTCTCTCATTCCAACCGGAAACTACTGTTCTGGACGATGGAGGCAGGTATATAATCCTTACGGGAGACATCAATTCCAAACCATACACGATTGTTTCAGTATATGCCCCTAACACTCAACAACTCCGCTTTTTGAGGAAAATCCTTACCAAAGCCCAAAATTTGAAATATGGCAACCTACTGATATGCAGTGATTTTAACATGACATCGGACCCGCTACTGGATACTACCTCTGGCAAACCCAGGACCCACCTGTCTCTGCAACCCTTGTTACACAAAGTGGAACTCTTTGATGTATGGAGATGCCTCCATGCCAACGAACGTGACTATACTTTTTTCTCGAACAGACACAGTTCATATTCTCGTATAGACATGTTCCTAACTGACAAATGGTTGCTGCAGAACGTTGAAAAAACTAGTATACACAATATTACATGGTCAGATCATGCTGCTATATCTTTGTCTATTGTAGAAAAGGGTGTCTCCCCTTCTATCCCCATCTGGCGTAGTAACACTAGGGTTCTTCAAGAACCAATTCTCCAAAAGTCTATAGCCCAACACCTAACGAACTACTTCGCAGAAAATGTTGATTCTGTAACTGACCCAAACGTTCTGTGGAATGCACATAAAGCCTATATTCGAGGGATATTAATTCAAATTGGCGCTAGGGGAAAAAGAAAACTAACGCACTCACTTAACTCTACTATTGCTGACATACAAATTCTAGAAACCATGCATAAGCAGTCACCGTCAGAACCCTTAACTAGTAAACTGTGCGCCAGCAGAGAAAGGCTTAGAGAACTTCTATCGCACCAATTTGATAGGCATCTAAGACGCCTGAAACTCCTACACTATGCCAACGCGGACAGAGCAGGCAAATATTTAGCAAATAGACTCAAAGCCACTCGTTCCAAAACTAGAATACAATACCTGAAACACCCATCCACTTCACTAAAAATTATTAACCCCCAAGATATAGCCGATCAATTTGCTGACTACTACAGTTCGCTTTACAACCTCCAGAGAGACTCCAATACCCCCCAACCGACAACAGAAAAAATACAAACGTTCTTGCACACGTTGAAACTCCCATCCCTTTCCCAAACACAACTGGAGGACCTAAACAGCCCAATCACGGCACTAGAAATAGAACACATAATTGACTCTTTACCAATCGGGAAATCCCCCGGCCCAGATGGCTTTTCCAATGAATATTTCAAAACATTTAAACAGATCCTTTCGCCCCACATGTCTAAAGTCTTCATTAAAGCCACAGAAACAGCGACACTTCCACGAGAAATGCTAAAAGCACACATAGTCACACTCCCTAAACCAGGAAAAGAACCCCACACACCAGCTAACTTCAGACCCATTTCACTCTTAAACACTGACACAAAAATATTTGCAAAATTACTGGCTAAAAGACTTACGCATATACTACCACTAATCATCAAAAAAGACCAGATGGGCTTTATAAAGGGGAGACAGACCTCTGACGCTACCAGGAGAATCATCAATGTGATACATCGGGCTGAAAGAACTCGAACGCCTTCTCTGCTGCTCTCTATCGATGCAGAGAAGGCGTTCGACAGGGTCCATTGGACCTACATGGAAATGGTTCTAGAAAAATGTGGGTTTACAGGATCAATTTTAAAGGCTATTCTATCTCTCTATTCCTGTCCATCCGCCCAGGTGTACTCTGCAGGCCTACTGTCTAAAACATTTGACATATCAAATGGGACCAGACAGGGTTGTCCTCTGTCCCCAACTATTTTTAATCTTATGATAGAACCACTAGCTGAAGCAATCAGATCAACGCCCTCGATCACGGGCTTCCAGTTTGGTTCCAATATGCATACCATTAATCTATTTGCGGATGACGTAATTCTAATTCTGACTAATCCTTTACAGTCCCTAAAAGAGGCGCACAAAATCCTAACAACATTTGGGGACATATCCTACTATAAGGTCAACTTTACAAAATCTCTCATCCTAGACCTAGGAGTACAGTCTCAAATGAAGCAATCCCTTCAAAAACAATTACCATATACATGGAGCGCGGGTAGTATCACGTACCTGGGTATCTCACTCACTAGTAAAATTGCTGCCCTCGCTAAAACTAACATGACTCCGCTGGTAACCAAACTGGAAGCCCAACTTAAGGCCATTTCGAGAACTGAAGTCTCTTGGATGGGTAGAATATCCGCATATAAAATGTTCATTTTACCACAAATCTTATATGTATTTCGCACTCTGCCTATTCATATCCCTACTCATTTTGTCAATAGTCTCGCTAGATTAGGTTGGAAGTACATATGGAAGGGAAAAAGAGCTAGGTGTTCCAGGAATAACTTGACTTCACACAAACAAGCAGGCGGGGCGGGTTTCGCGGACATTTATGACTACTTATGGGCGGTGCGCCTAGACCAAATTAAATTCTGGTTTCAACAATCCGACGCACCTCTTTGGGTTGACATAGAAACTTATTTATCCCCAACGAAAGATCTTACCCAACTACTCATAGGAGACCGATGGACTCCATGGAACATCTCTCTTCTCCCGCCTACCATGCAGACATCCCTGAGAGCATGGAGACTCATTTTAGATAAGCATCACACGGACGCACAAACCATAGACTTCGACCTTCCCCTGAATATATTAGAATCCAAGATCCCAATGTTGGACGTCACTGACATGATAGATAAAGGCATATATCACATATCGGACCTTTATGAAGGCCCACAACTCAAACCCATAGAACAAATCATGACACAATATAAGATCTCCCCACCAGGCACCTACAAATGCCTCAGAATTATACACTTCTTGAGATGTCAGGCACCCTCATTAGCGACAGTGCCGATTAAAATTTGGCAGTTCTATTCCAACGCACCACCAGACAAGAAGGGTATCTCCTTTTTCTATAACCTACTGCAAGACAGACTGACATTCAAGAAGACAACAGCAATGCAGAAATGGGAGGTAGACATAGGCGACACATTCTCGGACAAACAATGGCACAGGGCCTTCATGGAAGTACACAAGTCTTCCCACTGTGTGAAGCACTGGGAACTGATGATCAAGATAACAAATAGATGGCACTATACTCCTTTCCGACTTGCCACATACTTTCCGGGAACATCCTCGCACTGCTGGAGGGATCTGTGGGCATGTGGGTAACTTACTGCATATGTTCTGGCACTGCCCCAGCATAAGAAGTCTATGGAACCAGGTTTTCCAACAGATTTCCTCCATGACTGGAATACTGACACGACCCGATCCAGCTTTAGCATTACTGCACCTAAACATTGACAAATTCCCACGGACTTTTAGGCCAGTCGTGTCACACATACTTCTGGAAACACGCCTGTTGATATTGCGTAATTGGAAATCTAATAAAACTACAAACATCTCTGAAGTCATGGCAGCAGTTCATAGAAATTATACATTCGAACGCCTATTAGCAATCAACACTCTAACATGTAAAAAATTTGATGATGACTGGGCTATTTGGCCCAAGTCCCTTGGTTAAATTGTACACTTACCACAACTGTGTATCACCTATTGTGTATATCTCTTTATGTACCCCTTGTTTATATTTTATCCTCTATTTCTTTCTGTTATCTGTAAAAGAAAACTCTTCAATAAAAATTATTGCTTTAAAAAAGATGCCAACCATCCTCCGGGCCGCCCAATCATCAGCGGTATAGACTCTGTGACTTCCCGCATAGGGAAATATATAGACTTTCATTTACAACCAATTGTGCGCTCTATTCCATCATACCTGAAGGACACTAGGCATACCATCTCCCTATTACAACAGGTAGATTATGGTGAGGGTATACTGTTGGTAACGGCTGATGTGTGCTCACTGTATACATGCATTTCGCATGATTTAGGCCTAGCAGCCGTAAAACTATTTTTGTCTAGAGACAATAACCTGCCTGGAACCCAAAAAAGATACATCATGGACCTTCTACAGTTTGCGACAACGCATAACTATTTTTGGTACAATGGAGACTTCTTTCTGCAAAAAAAGGGAGTTGCGATGGGAGCCAAATTTGCTCCCAGCCTGGCCAATATTTTTATGGCCAAATGGGAGGAGGATGTCGTCTATGTTTCAAATCGCCCAGAGATGGTTCTCTGGGTTCGATACATCGACGACATCCTCCTCCTATGGAGGGGTGATCAGGACTCCCTCTGTGGATTTATGTCTACCCTTAATGACAATAATATTGGTATCAATTTAACCTATGAAACGAGCTACACAAGTATGCACTTTTTGGATTTAGAAATTTTTGTTAGTGATGGTCAATTACAGACAAGAACATTCTTTAAACCCACTGACCGGAATGGATACATTCCGGTCGATAGCTGTCATCACTCAGCATGGTTAAAGTCTGTACCGCGTAGTCAACTGTTGCGAATTAGACGCAATTGTTCTAATATTTCAGACTTTTACCATCAAGCTGACATTTTAAAATCCAGGTTTGTTGATAAGGGGTACAGTCCACATTTGATAGACAATGAAGTTCGGGGCATTGCTACCATCAGTAGGGATTCATTACTAGTAGAGAGAAGTAAACCAGTTCAGGATTCCAAATATAAATGGTCTTTTTACACCACATTTTCGTCTCAACATAAACAAATTAGGGACATTTTCCAGTGGCATTGGAATGTCCTTAAAAATGATCATGTTCTTGGCCCTTCACTTCCAGATAGGGCAGGTGTATTCTATAGGGGAGCTTTCTCTCTGAAAGGTCAGATTGCCCCCAATGTGATAGATCCACCCACCATCCCTGTCTTTTCTCCACATTTGAAGGCATATTACCCATGCAAGAAATGTAAAGTGTGTTTAGTTAATCTGTGCGGTAGACGGAAAAGTGACTCCTTTTGTTCCACCTCAACAGGAATGGAATACAAGATGAAGCACTTTACCACATGTGCGACCCAATTCATCGTATATTTGCTCACCTGCCCTTGCGGGAAGCAATACGTAGGGCGTACGATTCGAATGTTTTCAATCAGGGTTGGTGAACACCTTACCAGTATCCGGAAAGGAAAAACCAATCATAGTGTTCCGAGACACTATTTGGAATCACACAATAAAGATCCCAGAGGGACCACGTTTGTGATCATAGACAAATTTGTTCCCCATTGGAGGGGGGAGTCTGGGGTCAAAGGGGTCTCTAGACTTGAGACTTATTGGATTTACCAATTAAAATGTTATAGGCCTCATGGACTTAACATTGATTGGGACATTAATGCGTTTATTAACCAAGCATAATGTTAATAACTAACCCTTTTGAAAATCCACCCTTTCCCCTCCCCCCCCCCCTTTCTTTGATCTTTACCAACTTTATTTATTTCAGTTTTCATTCCCTTTTTTAGCTTATCATTCATTGCTCCATCCATTACCCCCCTTTTTAATACAATATGAAATAGCTATCATATAGTTTTCATATGAGTGACTTTCGTCGATTTAGGTTCACCATGTTTTACATACCATCTTACATTAGACTGTGGATATAGAGGGTTTCTGGTCTGATTTAGTTTGTATAAGTTATACAGTTGCATGGATGTCACTTACATGTATGTCCATGCACAGAATGTGCCTGCCTTCTGGGATATAGTGCATTGACACCCATAATATAATTTTAATTGTAGTTTAATTTTATTAAAGCTGTGTGATTTCAAAGTCACATTGGGGAAGAGACTTATTATAGTCGGAATTCCACATGCATCACCCTGACACGGTGTATGTCGTTCTTCTCGAGTGCTGTGGGTGCTTGCTGGCTTACAAGGGAGACAGGCTGGCGATGTGGAATCGTTCCGCTTTATTGCGTTGCGACTACAATTCCCAATCCGCCTTGCGCGCGATATGGCGTACATGGAGACACCCACGTGGGGTTGCGGGTGGTCGCATCCATGTGACGTCTGCGTTCAATGGCGGAGATGGGAGTCAAGCTGGCCGGGTTGGGTTGCCCTGCTTAGTTGTGGCGCAACTATAACTCCCAGTATGCCTTGCGCGCAGGCACGTCGGAGGACTATAATGACATGCGTGCCGATGACACGATGACGCTGTTGGTCACGTCGAGGGCGCATTAGACCTTCTGATTCGGCGAAAAGGCACACATGACTTGGTCATGGGACACAGAAACCCGGTCATGTGACACGGAGACGCTCCGATCCCGGAAGGGAGATGCACATTCGTACACAGGGATGCCAAATTAAGGTAATTTCTCTTCCTATTTATAGCGTGGGGGTCACCAGGATGGCGTGTACCCCAGTGGATGTCTCATTAGACGAAACGCGTTGGATTTACATGCCAGCCTTGGTGCTCACTCCACGCATTTTTGAAATTCAGAGCTGCTGATTGTTTGAGGATTCATTTTGGATTTGTTGGTTTGTTTTTTCCTGAAAAGTTTTCTAAAGAAGTTTTTTGGATTGTTAAATCGTTCAGTGAGATCTTTTATTGGGTTATTTCTTATTATTATTTTTTTATAAATAAAATCCCATTTGGATTTACACTATGTGGAGAATTTTTTTCTCATGTTTTGCATGGTGACATCACTCATACGGAGAAATTTGGTGTCATACACTGACTCATTGCATTGGAAGTGAGAGTTATGGTGGAAAAGCCTTGGTGAACACTCTCTGGAACGTTGAAGGACGCTGAGGGAAGATTGGCCCCAGGATTTATATCTACCAGTCCCTGGCGTGGACACAAGCCTGATAGATTCACCGCCATACGGCGAGCTGGATCTACAACATCCGGTAAGAGTATACACCCTTTACTCACTTTCCAATGGTAACATCACCTCTAAGTGTTGCAACATAGAAAACGTATAACCCAAGGAACCAGTCTGGACCAAACTTACCACTTATTATACACTTGACGTGGTGTTGATGTAGTGTTGATGTTGGTACCAGACCACGCATTCATCGAAAGACTTTTTTCTGTCCCAAAAAAATTGGACACTACCATACATTGTGGATCACTTTCACACATGATATTCATGTTGTTTTTTTCTTTCGTTAAGTCAATTTTGTGATATATCTCACTTTATTTCACTCATTGTATTCATTATAAATCTTTGCACGTTACATGCACTTTGCACTTAAGAGGTGCACAGAACCATATCAAGGTTCAATACGACATACGGGTCTTTATAAAAACCAATTGTCACCAGACATTATATACATATATATATTTTTTCTGTTTGTACACAGCGCCACACTTTATTTATTATTATTATTTTTTACACTATTGTCAAGTTGTTGTGTAGGCTGCTAGAAATTTGATTTGAAGGTTGGCGCAGTATTTTTCCTGTTTATTACGTATTATTTTTTGACTGTATATATTGCAGCCTTCCGCAGTGTTTTACACCACACACAGTATTTGGATATATTTTTTCCATGGATGTATTTGAGTACCGCACCAGTCGCACATTCACCATGGAAGGTGTTTTTGTAGCCACCAGCACGGACTCAGAGATAGGAGGTCTGTTCATGAGGTTGAAAAACCTCATGACCACAGAAGTACACCTTGAATGGGATAAAGCCTTTTTAGGCCAGTATCTCAAAGAACATATGGTCCCTAGAGGATTAAGGTGGGATGTATGTCCACAACAGGGTGACCTAGAACTGGACCTATGGTTCCATTATTTTAACGATGCGGGCATTTCATTTATTTCTTTTTTATTAGAGAAAAAAACCACTCGCCTAGGATTTATAGATAAAGTGATTAAAGATATTAGGGAGAAACTTTTACCACACAAATCTACCTCAGAATACAGCATGCTATCTACAAGTTTAAAAACACATTTAGAGAAGGAAGAGAAAGAACAGAAGCTAAAAAAGCAAAAGAAATACACTCGTGATGTCAATGACTACAAAAGCGGGTGTGTTTTCAGTTGGCAATCTAAAGAGAGTATATTAAGAACCATGGAAGGGAGTTCCAGCAGTATGGAAATTTCTGTTCCCCCAATAGGAGATTTAAGATCTCAGCCTGTCCAACCTCCCAGTCATCCATATGGTCCCAAGGAATCCAACCCTAGGCAATCTGGGGGACGGACTCCCACTACCCTACCAAAAGGACCCAACCCAACCCACGGTGGGAGGGGTAAGGGACCTCGAGGTAATAACAGGGGGAGAAGGGACCATTCTCGTGACCATTGGAGACAGGATTCACCACGGGGTAGAAATGGACAAGGTTATCATGACCATGACCATTACCCCTATCCATCACAAAGAACACCTGTAGAAACCTACAATAGGTTCTTTCCTCTCAGAGAAGAACATGGAACATACCAATCCCAATTACAACATAGGGATTACGATGATAGTCACCAATTTAATAGGTCCCCATACAATTATAACCAGAATCACCCAGGGCCTTCATATTCAGGGGGTTTTTATCAGGAGCAGAAGGGGTACAATCGAAACCCCGATATAAACGCGGATGCAGAGGCGGATGGCGCGCCAAGAAAAAGAAAATGCATCTAACTTTGGAAGGAATTTTTAATTTAAGTTCAGCCATTTTTACTGATGTAGAAAAAATAGTTTTAAGCAAGGGATTGAAATATGTTCCTCCCAAACAATTAAACAAATTTGCCACGTTCATCGACGTGCAGAAATACGTGTGGAAATTGAATATACAAAGACATTTTATTTCCAATCCAGCTAGATCTACTGTACCTGAAATTACTTCTCTCACTGTTCACACGGGACTTTCAAATCCCTCACTGTTTAACCCTCCTGGGTATACAGCACCTTCCATACAGGTATTCAAGGACTTAGTATTGAAGGATTTAGAGGCGATACCTAAGAAGAAAATTCACAGCGACCCTAAGATCAAAGAGGGACTGAAAGCTTTGTGTGAACGCAAAGACCTTACTATACGCCCCGCTGATAAGGGGGGGGGGGGGGTATAGTAGTTCTCGACAAGATAGCTTACCATGCAGAGATGAATAAGATTTTGAGTGACACAGATACATACGTACATCTACCTAAGAATCCAACACAGAATTATAAGAAGGCATTGGCAGATTTGGTTGATACTGGGGCACAGCTTGGTATTTTAGACAAGAAGGAAAAAAGCTATCTAGTACCTGTAGCCCCACGGATCCCCATCATTTATTACCTTCCTAAGGTACATAAAGATGCCAACCATCCTCCGGGCCGCCCAATCATCAGCGGTATAGACTCTGTGACTTCCCGCATAGGGAAATATATAGACTTTCATTTACAACCAATTGTGCGCTCTATTCCATTGTACCTGAAGGACACTAGGCATACCATCTCCCTATTACAACAGGTAGATTATGGTGAGGGTATACTGTTGGTAACGGCTGATGTGTGCTCACTGTATACATGCATTTCGCATGATTTAGGCCTAGCAGCCGTAAAACTATTTTTGTCTAGAGACAATAACCTGCCTGGAACCCAAAAAAGATACATCATGGACCTTCTACAGTTTGCGACAACGCATAACTATTTTTGGTACAATGGAGACTTCTTTCTGCAAAAAAAGGGAGTTGCGATGGGAGCCAAATTTGCTCCCAGCCTGGCCAATATTTTTATGGCCAAATGGGAGGAGGATGTCGTCTATGTTTCAAATCGCCCAGAGATGGTTCTCTGGGTTCGATACATCGACGACATCCTCCTCCTATGGAGGGGTGATCAGGACTCCCTCTGTGGATTTATGTCTACCCTTAATGACAATAATATTGGTATCAATTTAACCTATGAAACGAGCTACACAAGTATGCACTTTTTGGATTTAGAAATTTTTGTTAGTGATGGTCAATTACAGGCAAGAACATTCTTTAAACCCACTGACCGGAATGGATACATTCCGGTCGATAGCTGTCATCACTCAGCATGGTTAAAGTCTGTACCGCGTAGTCAACTGTTGCGAATTAGACGCAATTGTTCTAATATTTCAGACTTTTACCATCAAGCTGACATTTCAAAATCCAGGTTTGTTGATAAGGGGTACAGTCCACATTTGATAGACGATGAAGTTCGGGGCATTGCTACCATCAGTAGGGATTCATTACTAGTAGAGAGAAGTAAACCAGTTCAGGATTCCAAATATAAATGGTCTTTTTACACCACATTTTCGTCTCAACATAAACAAATTAGGGACATTTTCCAGAGGCATTGGAATGTCCTTAAAAATGATCATGTTCTTGGCCCTTCACTTCCAGATAGGGCAGGTGTAATCTATAGGGGAGCTTTCTCTCTGAAAGGTCAGATTGCCCCCAATGTGATAGATCCACCCACCATCCCTGTCTTTTTTCCACATTTGAAGGCATATTACCCATGCAAGAAATGTAAAGTGTGTTTAGTTAATCTGTGCGGTAGACGGAAAAGTGACTCCTTTTGTTCCACCTCAACAGGAATGGAATACAAGATGAAGCACTTTACCACATGTGCGACCCGATTCATTGCATATTTGCTCACCTGCCCTTGCGGGAAGCAATACGTAGGGGGTACAATTCGCACGTTTTCAATCAGGGTTGGTGAACACCTTACCAGTATCCGGAAAGGAAAAACCAATCATAGTGTTCCGAGACACTATTTGGAATCACACAATAAAGATCCCAGAGGGACCACGTTTGTGATCATAGACAAATTTGTTCCCCATTGGAGGGGGGAGTCTGGGGTCAAAGGGGTCTCTAGACTTGAGACTTATTGGATTTACCAATTAAAATGTTATAGGCCTCATGGACTTAACATTGATTGGGACATTAATGCGTTTATTAACCAAGCATAATGTTAATAACTAACCCTTTTGAAAATCCACCCTTTCCCCTCCCCCCCCCCTTTCTTTGATCTTTACCAACTTTATTTATTTCAGTTTTCATTCCCTTTTTTAGCTTATCATTCATTGCTCCATCCATCACCCCCCTTTTTAATACAATATGAAATAGCTATCATATAGTTTTCATATGAGTGACTTTCGTCGATTTAGGTTCACCATGTTTTACATACCATCTTAGATTAGACTGTGGATATAGAGGGTTTCTGGTCTGATTTAGTTTGTATAAGTTATACAGTTGCATGGATGTCACTTATATGTATGTCCATGCACAGAATGTGCCTGCCTTCTGGGATATAGTGCATTGACACCCATAATATAATTTTAATTGTAGTTTAATTTTATTAAAGCTGTGTGATTTCAAAGTCACATTGGGGAAGAGACTTATTATAGTCGGAATTCCACATGCATCACCCTGACACGGTGTATGCCGTTCTTCTCGAGTGCTGTGGGTGCTTGCTGGCTTACAAGGGAGACAGGCTGGCGATGTGGAATCGTTCCGCTTTATTGCGTTGCGACTACAATTCCCAATCCGCCTTGCGCGCGATATGGCGTACATGGAGACACCCACGTGGGGTTGTGGGTGGTCGCATCCATGTGACGTCTGCGTTCAATGGCGGAGATGGGAGTCACGCTGGCCGGGTTGGGTTGCCCTGCTTAGTTGCGGCGCAACTATAACTCCCAGTATGCCTTGCGCGCAGGCATGTCGGAGGACTATAATGACATGCGTGCCGATGACACGATGACGCTGCTGGTCACGTCGAGGGCGCATTAGACCTTCTGATTCGGCGAAAAGGCACACATGACTTGGTCATGTGACACAGAAACCCGGTCATGTGACACGGAGACGCTCCGATCCTGGAAGGGAGATGCACATTCGTACACAGGGACGCCAAATTAAGGTAATTTCTCTTCCTATTTATAGCGTGGGGGTCACCAGGATGGCGTGTACCCCAGTGGATGTCTCATTAGACGAAACGCGTCGGGTTTACATGCCAGCCTTGGTGCTCACTCCACGCATTTTTGAAATTCAGAGCTGCTGATTGTTTGAGGATTCATTTTGGATTTGTTGGTTTGTTTTTTCCTGAAAAGTTTTCTAAAGAAGTTTTTTGGATTGTTAAATCGTTCAGTGAGATCTTTTATTGGGTTATTTCTTCTTATTATTTTTTTATAAATAAAATCCCATTTGGATTTACACTATGTGGAGAATTTTTTTCTCATGTTTTGCATGGTGACATCACTCATATGGAGAAATTTGGTGTCATACACTGACTCATTGCATTGGAAGTGAGAGTTATGGTGGAAAAGCCTTGGTGAACACTCTCTGGAACGTTGAAGGACGCTGAGGGAAGATTGGCCCCAGGATTTATATCTACCAGTCCCTGGCGTGGACACAAGCCTGATAGATTCACCGCCATATGGCGAGCTGGATCTACAACATCCGGTAAGAGTATACACCCTTTACTCACTTTCCAATGGTAACATCACCTCTAAGTGTTGCAACATAGAAAACGTATAACCCAAGGAACCAGTCTGGACCGAACTTACCACTTATTATACACTTGACGTGGTGTTGATGTAGTGTTGATGTTGGTACCAGACCACGCATTCATCGAAAGACTTTTTTCTGTCCCAAAAAAATTGGACACTACCATACATTGTGGATCACTTTCACACATGATATTCATGTTGTTTTTTTTTTCGTTAAGTCAATTTTGTGATATATCTCACTTTATTTCACTCATTGTATTCATTATAAATCTTTGCACGTTACATGCACTTTGCACTTAAGAGGTGCACAGAACCATATCAAGGTTCAATACGACATACGGGTCTTTATAAAAACCAATTGTCACCAGACATTATATACATATATATATTTTTTCTGTTTGTACACAGCGCCACACTTTATTTATTATTATTATTTTTTACACTATTGTCAAGTTGTTGTGTAGGCTGCTAGAAATTTGATTTGAAGGTTGGCGCAGTATTTTTCCTGTCTATTACGTATAAAAATTGTTTCCACAACATATCTTCCATATGGTAAAAATCAAGCAGTAAAATAGCAGCAGTGTAATTCAAAACCGCAGCGCTGTTCCCCCAGGCTCCTAACAGGTGCAGTGTATCAGCTGGTACAGCTTGTGCTTAACCAGACTTACTGCCGTTTCCTGTGTTTGGAGCGCACCTGGAACGCACCGACGTCACTTCCTTTCAGCCGCAGAGTGACTCTGCAGCACGGCTCACAGGAATATATACACACACAAGTGATTGAGAGACAAGTTTAACCCCTCCTATATGCTAATCAATGCCATTTAATTACTCAAATTGGCAGAACGCATTGTAGTCACAGGGGTCTCGTCATTTTAAATCACTTAACACATTAAATCAACAATAACCTCTTATACATTGATCTTGAAAAGCGTTATTAAGATAATAATAACATAATCGAATAGTTAAAATAATCCAATAAAGGCTGAGTCTCCATAATATGATTCATTATCACAGATAAGCGCCGAGCACTAGCGCCATCTTGAGTATGAATACCAAACAGCAGTCTAAATTTCTACAAAAATAGGAAGAAAAAATATATATATATATATATATATATATATATATAAATATATATATCTCAACACTCAACGTTAAAATACAATATTAAAATTAAATATATAAAATTTACTTCTAAAAAATCCTAAAAAATTCTACATAAAATTACTAATCATCAAAATTGTTTCATAATTATGTTATTAATACCTAAAGTTTTATAAATAAATTCCACATATATATAATATAAACCTACTAAACGGTAAAACAAATCATAACACTAAAAGTCACTAATGAAACAATTTATATCTAACTCGATGTTTAACCCTTTGGGGGTGAGGGTATCCAAGGAATAAATCCAAAAAGTTTCTCATTTGGATAATTCCCTTACCAAATTACTTCCTCTCCATTAGGGATGAGCTTCGTGTTCGAGTCGAACATACGTTCGACTCGAACATCGGCTGTTCGATCGTTCGACGAAGATCGAACGATTTGGGCCGTTCGCGCCAAATTCGAGTGACGCGAACGGCCCACAATGCACTACGCCATCGCAGTGTCATCCAGGCGCTGTGATTGGCCAAGCATGCACTGTGACCCCGCATGCTTGGCCAATCACAGCGCCGGCAGCGAGGAGAGCAATGATTGGCCACAGGCAGGATGCCTGTGGCCAATTATTGCTGACGGTGTTTAGTACACGCCCCACACTATAAAAGGCCACCAGCACGGCGGCCTAGTGTAGTGTGTTCCGGAGCAGGGATAGAGCAGCATAGGCAGGGACAGTGACTTTTATTTCTTTCTTGCTTAACCTGGATTCCTTTAGTTTAGGGAAAGAGAAGGATAGGTAGGGAGAGTGTCAGTGTGTTTTGTGCTTGTGCTATATTGTGCTTAAAAAAAACATTTTTTCTAGGGACAGAAAACTGTAGGTAGGGAGAGTGTGTCAGTTTCTTTCACTGTCAAAGTCCTTGTTTCCAGGGACCTGGAAGGACAGTGAGTGAATTCTCCTTGTGCTAAATTGTGCTTAAAAAAAACATTTTTTCTAGGGACAGAAAACTGTAGGTAGGGAGAGTGTGTCAGTTTCTTTCACTGTCAAAGTCCTTGTTTCCAGGGACCTGGAAGGACAGTGAGTGAATTCTCCTTGTGCTAAATTGTGCTTAAAAAAAACATTTTTTCTAGGGACAGAAAACTGTAGGTAGGGAGAGTGTGTCAGTTTCTTTCACTGTCAAAGTCCTTGTTTCCAGGGACCTGGAAGGACAGTGAGTGAATTCTCCTTGTGCTAAATTGTGCTTAAAAAAAACATTTTTTCTAGGGACAGAAAACTGTAGGTAGGGAGAGTGTGTCAGTTTCTTTCACTGTCAAAGTCCTTGTTTCCAGGGACCTGGAAGGACAGTGAGTGAATTCTCCTTGTGCTAAATTGTGCTTAAAAAAAACATTTTTTCTAGGGACAGAAAACTGTAGGTAGGGAGAGTGTGTCAGTTTCTTTCACTGTCAAAGTCCTTGTTTCCAGGGACCTGGAAGGACAGTGAGTGAATTCTCCTTGTGCTAAATTGTGCTTAAAAAAAACATTTTTTCTAGGGACAGAAAACTGTAGGTAGGGAGAGTGTGTCAGTTTCTTTCACTGTCAAAGTCCTTGTTTCCAGGGACCTGGAAGGACAGTGAGTGAATTCTCCTTGTGCTAAATTGTGCTTAAAAAAAACATTTTTTCTAGGGACAGAAAACTGTAGGTAGGGAGAGTGTGTCAGTTTCTTTCACTGTCAAAGTCCTTGTTTCCAGGGACCTGGAAGGACAGTGAGTGAATTCTCCTTGTGCTAAATTGTGCTTAAAAAAACATTTTTTCTAGGGACAGAAAACTGTAGGTAGGGAGAGTGTGTCAGTTTCTTTCACTGTCAAAGTCCTTGTTTCCAGGGACCTGGAAGGACAGTGAGGTAATTCTCCTTGTGCTAAATTGTGCTTAAAAAAAACATTTTTTCTAGGGACAGAAAACTGTAGGTAGGGAGAGTGTGTCAGTTTCTTTCACTGTCAAAGTCCTTGTTTCCAGGGACCTGGAAGGACAGTGAGTGAATTCTCCTTGTGCTAAATTGTGCTTAAAAAAAACATTTTTTCTAGGGACAGAAAACTGTAGGTAGGGAGAGTGTGTCAGTTTCTTTCACTGTCAAAGTCCTTGTTTCCAGGGACCTGGAAGGACAGTGAGTGAATTCTCCTTGTGCTAAATTGTGCTTAAAAAAAACATTTTTTCTAGGGACAGAAAACTGTAGGTAGGGAGAGTGTGTCAGTTTCTTTCACTGTCAAAGTCCTTGTTTCCAGGGACCTGGAAGGACAGTGAGTGAATTCTCCTTGTGCTAAATTGTGCTTAAAAAAAACATTTTTTCTAGGGACAGAAAACTGTAGGTAGGGAGAGTGTGTCAGTTTCTTTCACTGTCAAAGTCCTTGTTTCCAGGGACCTGGAAGGACAGTGAGTGAATTCTCCTTGTGCTAAATTGTGCTTAAAAAAACATTTTTTCTAGGGACAGAAAACTGTAGGTAGGGAGAGTGTGTCAGTTTCTTTCACTGTCAAAGTCCTTGTTTCCAGGGACCTGGAAGGACAGTGAGGTAATTCTCCTTGTGCTAAATTGTGCTTAAAAAAAACATTTTTTCTAGGGACAGAAAACTGTAGGTAGGGAGAGTGTGTCAGTTTCTTTCACTGTCAAAGTCCTTGTTTCCAGGGACCTGGAAGGACAGTGAGTGAATTCTCCTTGTGCTAAATTGTGCTTAAAAAAAACATTTTTTCTAGGGACAGAAAACTGTAGGTAGGGAGAGTGTGTCAGTTTCTTTCACTGTCAAAGTCCTTGTTTCCAGGGACCTGGAAGGACAGTGAGTGAATTCTCCTTGTGCTAAATTGTGCTTAAAAAAAACATTTTTTCTAGGGACAGAAAACTGTAGGTAGGGAGAGTGTGTCAGTTTCTTTCACTGTCAAAGTCCTTGTTTCAAGGGACAGAGAAGGACACCTGAAGGTAGCCCTTATTGCTTTTTTCCCATCTCCCTGCAGGCCATCTATTAGAATGTCTGGAAGGCAAACAAGGAGAGGCAGACAGTCAGGAGGCAATAAAAGAGGGCAAGCAGGCTCTGTGTCTGGGGGCAACAGTGCTGGTCGTGGACGCGGTGCATTGTCATCAGCACATGGCCATGGGACACGCTTGTCCTTCTTTTCGGCAGCTGGACATGTTGAGCCACATCATGCCGAAGACTTGGTAGAGTGGATGACCAAGCCCTCCTCCTCCTCCTCATCCTCTCTCACCCAGGCTCAGGGTACTGGAAAAGCAGCTGCCAAAGCGTCCTCTTCCCTGGTATCAATGTCAGACTCATCATCAGTCACTCCTTCCCTAGACCCACCATGTCCTCCTCCTGAGGAGTCCCCCGAACTGTTTCAGCACAGTGTTGGGTACATGCTCCAGGAGGATGCCCAGCGTTTCGAAGGGTCTGATGATGAAACCCAGCTAGAGGAAGGCAGTAGCGTGAGAGCAGACAGAGGGGATGCTCAAGAAGGACACCAATCTGGCAGTCATGTTCCAGCAGCTGCAGCATACTGCCAGATTGGCTCCAGTGATGAGGAGGGAGGTGATGATGAGGTCACTGACTCCACGTGGGTGCCTAATAGGAGAGAGGAGGAGGAGGAGGATGAGGAGGAGGCACATCTCCAACGAGGCAGGATGCCCTTTGGTGGCCAGCGTAAGGGCAGTACACAGACGGAATCACACCGCAGAGCTCCGCCTGTGCAGGGCGCTGCCTCTGCCCGTCATTCAAAAAGTTCTTTGGTGTGGGCCTTTTTTGAGGCTAGTGCATCAGATCGCACAGCTGCTGTTTGCAACATATGTCTCAAGCGTATATCGCGTGGCCAAAACATCAGCCGCTTGGGTACCACATGCCTGACCAGACATATGTTGACCTGCCATGCAGCTCATTGGCAAGCCTACATGAAAGACCCACACCAAAGAACAAAGCGGACCTCTCCTTGCACCGCATCAGCTGGGATCTCCAACCCCACTATAACTTCAGTCCTCTCTGAAACATGCACTGAGAGGAATGAAGGTGTAGAATTAGGTGTGTCACAGCCAAGTACTTGCGGCCACTCTGCTAGCAGTACACCGACGTCCGATTCTAGCAGGCAAATTTCCCTGCCCCAGCTGCTGGACCGTCGAAAGAAGTTCACTCCCAGCCATCCACATGCCCAGCGGTTGAATGCTAGCTTGGCTAAATTGCTAGCGCTTCAACTGCTGCCTTTTCAGTTGGTAGACTCGGCCCCCTTCCGTGAGTTTGTGCAATGTGCGGTTCCTCAGTGGCAGGTTCCCAAACGCCACTTTTTCTCACGGAAGGCTATTCCGGCTCTCTACCGGCATGTGGAAGGCAATGTCTTGGCCTCGCTGGACAGGGCGGTCAGCGGTAAGGTGCATATTACCGCTGACTCATGGTCCAGCAGGCATGGACAGGGACGTTACCTTTCTTTCACGGCCCATTGGGTCACTCTTTTGGCAGCTGGGAAGGATGCAGGACAAGGTGCAGTAGTGTTGGAGGTTGTCCCACCGCCACGCCTCCAAAATGCTACTACTGGTTGTGACACACCTCTCTCCTCCACCCCCTCCTCTTCTTCTTCCTCCATGGCCTCTTCCTGTGGTTTGTCCTAT
Organism: Rana muscosa; assembly: GCA_029206835.1. Classification (NCBI taxonomy): domain Eukaryota; kingdom Metazoa; phylum Chordata; class Amphibia; order Anura; family Ranidae; genus Rana; species Rana muscosa. The sequence goes on along the minus strand of CM055117.1, from coordinate 638,416,582 downwards.
GAACCAGCGGTGCTCCGTAGCCGTTCACGGGGCTACGCAAGTACGCAGGCAAAAAGATGCCATGCCGTGCTTGCGCTGGTGTGTTTGGGGGACAGAAGCCACACTGGGGCAGAGGTCCTGTCTGCTCTGCAGGGCCAGGCCGAGAGGTGGTTGACGCCACGCCAGCTTAAGCCAGGAATGGTGGTTTGCGACAATGGCACCAACCTCCTCTCCGCCCTCCGACAGGGACAACTGACCCATGTGCCCTGTGTGGCTCACGTCCTTAACCTGGTGGTGCAGCGGTTCTTGGGCAGGTACCCGGGCTTACAGGATGTCCTGAGGCAGGCCAGGAAAGTCTGTGTGCATTTCCGCAGATCTTATAATGCCAGTGCTCGCCTGGCTGAGCTGCAAAAGGAGTTGAACCTGCCCAAGAACCGCCTTATATGTGACATGCCCACCAGGTGGAACTCAACGTTGGCCATGCTGCAGCGGCTGCACACGCAGCAGAGGGCCATCAATGAGTACCTGTGCGACTACGGCACCAGGACAGGGTCAGGGGAGCTTGGTTTTTTTTCTCCACGCCAGTGGGGCATGATCAGGGATGCATGCACTGTCCTGGCACCATTTGAGGAGGCCACGAGGATGGTGAGCAGTGACAGTGCATGCATCAGTGACACTGTACCTCTTGTCCACCTGTTGGAGCACACGCTGCGTGGAATAATGGACAGGGCACTTGAGGCAGAACAGAGGCAGGAAGAGGAGGACTTCCTTGCCTCTCAAGGCCCCCTTTACCCTGACAGTGTTCCTTCTGTCCCACCCATCGCACAGGAAGAGGGGGAGGAGGAGGAGGAGGAGGAGGAGGAGGATTGTGTCAGCATGGAGGTGGATGCTGGCACTCAGCATCATCAGCAGCAGTCTTTTAGGGATGATTTACAGTCCCAAGAAACCAGTGGACTTGTACGTGGCTGGGAGGAGGTGGCTGCGGATCATGTCGTCCTTAGTGACCCAGAGGACTCCGGAGTGAATGCCTCAGCAAACCTACGCTGCATGGCCTCCCTGATCCTGCAAAGTCTGCGGAAGGATCCTCGTATTCTTCGGATCAAGGAGAGGGACCATTACTGGCTGGCCACTCTCCTTGATCCACGGTACAAGGGTAAGGTTGCGGACCTTATGTTACCGTCGCAGAGGGAGCAGAGGATGAGACAACTCCGGGAGGCCTTGCAGAAAGGTCTGTGCAACGCGTTCCCAGAGACTGGGAGGTTACAAACTCCTGGTCCTGGACAACGAGTTGCTGAGGCTTCGGCCAGTCAAAGAAGGAGCGGTGGGGAAGGTGGCCGTCTGACCGATGCGTTCAGACAATTCTTTAGTCCGCAGCCCCAAAGTATGATCGGTTCCAGCAACCATCGCCAGCGTCTGATAAACATGGTGCAGGAATATCTAGGGGCAAGGTCAGACTTGGACACCTTCCCCACCGAAAATCCTCTGGCTTACTGGGTCTTGAGGATGGATCACTGGCCAGAGCTTGCACAGTATGCAATTGAGCTACTGGCCTGTCCTGCATCCAGCGTTCTTTCGGAACGCACATTCAGTGCTGCTGGAGGATTTGTCACGGATCACAGGGTGCGCCTGTCCACCGACTCGGTTGATCGACTGACTTTCATCAAGATGAACCAGTCTTGGATCACCACCAGCTACCACACACCTGATGCTGATATAACAGACTAATTGATTTTAACATGTCACATCCCTTCAAGACTGATGCTGATGCTGAGTGCCTGTGCTGTTATGTTGACTGGCTATCCTCCTCCTCCGAGTCCTCAATGATACGATTGATGATGATAGCTTGGAAGATCATTTTTGTTTATGGGTGCCGCCACCAGTGGCTAAGGCCCAATTTTTCAGCCCCTGTTTTACAGGGGCGTGTAATTACAATTTTTTTAGCAATAATTTGCCATAGGGCTCATTGCTGTGCTCCAAGTACAGTATCTGTGAGGGGTTGCAGTGTTGTGCCACCAGTGCCTAAGGCCCAATTTTTCAGCCCCTGTTCAACAGGGGCATGCAATTATAATTATTGATCTAATAATTCACAGCAGGGCCCATTGCTGCACCCACCAAGAGTAACTGTCAGGCCTTACAGTGTTGTGGCACCAGCACCACCATCACCACCACCACCACCACCAAAGGCCCAATTTTTCAGCCCCTGTTCAACAGGGGCATGCAATTATAATTATTGATCTAATAATTCACAGCAGGGCCCATTGCCGCGCCCACCAAGAGTAAATGTCAGGCCTTACAGTGTTGTGGCACCAGCACCACCATCACCACCACCACCACCACCAAAGGCCCAACTTTTCAGCCCCTGTTCAACAGGGGCATGCAATTATAATTATTGATCTAATAATTCACAGCAGGGCCCATTGCTACGCCCACCAAGAGTAACTGTCAGGCCTTACAGTGTTGTGGCACCAGCACCACCATCAAAGGCCCAATTTTTACTACCACTGATCAACAATTATATGTTATTACAATTCCTGATATAATAGTTGACAGCAGGGCGTTCCAGCACCCACCAAGAGTAACTGTGAGTGCTTACAGTGTTGTGCCAACACCAACACCTAAGGGGCCAATTTCTGCAGAGTATATACGGCAGGTCCCTACTTTCAAACATCCAACTTACAAACGACTACTACTTGCAAACGGAAGAAGACAACAGGAAGTGAGAGGAAATCTACCCCTTGGAAGGAAAATTCTCTCCTGTAAGAATTAATATGGGAGAAAGGTGTCTCCTCTCTACTGATGCTTTATCACCAATCCTTGTTTCAATAAAAACACCACATTTCAAAAACAGTTGTCATTGGGACGCAAAGTGAGGTGAAATGTTCTGAACAGGGGCACAGACAGCAAAAAAAATGTTACAGGGGTGATAACCCTTCCCTATGTTTTCCAAAAAGCTTAAAAAAAGGAATTTGGCATGGAGCTAGACTTAAACAATGTAGCTGTTCAAAATTACATACAGATTCTACATAAGAACAAACCTACAGTCCCTGTCTTGTATGCACCGCCTGTATACGGCTGTTCAGAGTATATAGGGCCTTTTTTATTTTGTGTGCGGGGTTCCCCTTAATATCCATACAAGACCCAAAGGGGCTGGTAATGGGCTGGGGTAGGGGGGGGGGGGGTTGATGGGGTAGCTATGCCATTTTTCTTAAAGATTTTCATCCATATTACCAGGACCAGACATTACAATAAAGCCGCAAGCAGTTTTAAATGGCTTTTTTTTCCTTTAGAAATGTTATTTTGTGCAGGGACAGTTCTAAACACGGGAAACACGTGGCACTTCACAGGCATACTTTAGACACCCCTCAGGTACAATATTTAAAGGAATATTTGACTTTTTTTTTTTTCACTTTATGCATCATTAAAATGACTGCTTCCAGAAAACGTCCGTTTTTAAAACTTCTTTTTGCATTGATACATGTCCCCTGGTGCAGAACCCGGGTTCCCAAACTCTGTTTAGGACAATAACATGGATAATAGTCGTTATAATTAGCACTTTAGAATCCGAACGTTCGCATCCATTGTATTTAATAGGGTTCTAATGTTCGTGCAAACTTTCGGTCCGTTCGCGGGTTCTGGTGCGAACCGAACCCGGGGGTGTTCGGCTCATCACTAATTATTACATACAGTACTGTAATCTGTAAGATTACAGTATACTGTATGTATACTATGTGTTTACCTTTTTGAATTTGCCGCCCAGTTCCGCTCCCTTGCGCCGCTGCGGCTCGCAGGGAACGGAACTAGGAAGTCAGATGGGGTCGAAAGTGCCGACACTCGCCGGAGATCTCGCTGGCGATCACAGCAGAGGACATCATCGCTGGATCGCCAGGAGAAGGTAAGGAAACTCCGCTGCGAGCTCTGCAATGTCTACCCCGAGCGTGACTCGGGGTTACCGATCCTAGCATAAAAAAACAACCCCGAGTCACGCTCGGGATTCCCGCTAGGGAGGTTAAGAAGACATCTGGAGCTATATGTCGTTTACAACAACATTTTTTTCAAAAGTTCTATATGTACTCTTATGAACTGTAAATAAGAGTGAGTGGACAAGGGAGTGTATTGACCACCTGAGCGCTGCTATAGAAAACTTTCATTATCCTACCCAGAGATTTGATTGTGTTTTTTATAAGTTTTATAGTTTTATGTTCTGCAAAAATATTTGTTGTGTTTAAGCGGCTGCTGATATAGATACATATAGTGAACATTTGGGTTAATGAATACGGTCACGTATTCATTGTAGTCTGTTATAAGTCACCTGTGAGCTTCTTTAGCGCTGGGATAGTGAAAGAAGGCCAGGGGAACTTCACTTTAATTTTTGTATACTTTGTGTTTAATCTCTGGCTTTGCAATGGATGCGATCGGATTTCTGAATAACAGACAATTAGATATAGCTAACTTGTTCTCTGTTAATGAACAAGTCAGACTAGAGGAAAATTATAGCGGTATTATTACAGCACTAGGAAGCTCTTTGGAAAAGCAGGTTAGGACGTGGTGGGACATCTGTACTATTGAACATTATTTGAAAGAAAAAATTATAGTTCGCAGTCTGAGGTGGGAAGTAGCACCTCAAGACGCTTTGGATGATCCTGAATCAATGTCTGAGTGGCTAAAGTTTTTTAATGGAGTGGGTTTACAGTTGCAGGAACTTATTCTGCAAAGAAAAAAGAAGAAAATGATTAAATTGGAGAATAGGATCAACCAACTTCAAGCACAGTTGGTTCCAATTAAAGATGCACAGCAGATAATTGATTTCAATAATAGGATTAAAAAGAGACTTGAGAAAGTCGATAAAGATACTCAAAAGAAAAAAAACTAAGAAATTTTATCGAGATTTAAATGATTTTAAAAATAATACCATCTATTACTGGCAAGATGGAACGCATACAAATGATTTGGTGAATAATGATATACAAATTGAAGTGGATCCAGTTCCTAGTCAAAATGGAACATCCATGCCTAGTACTCCTAGACAAACACAAAGGATGCATAATCCCAGTAGGATTAATACCACTGCCCCACCCTTCAATCACCTCACCCCCAGGAGAGATAATCAAGGGAGAGGGAGAGGAGGAAGGGGTCGTGGGAACACAAGTGTGAACCAACATTATATGGCTCACAATGAAACCTACAATGTCCCAGTGGCTAATAGATATGAGACCTTGGGGGATGGAGTAGATAGGAATGAGGCCTATCATCCACGTCCTTTTCAGTGGAGAGGAAGGGGAAACAGGAGGAGAGGAAGGGGTCAACCACCCCAAAGTGGGAGACCACCAACCCAATACTCACAGCATTACCCTCAACAAGTACCCACGCATTATCAAGTACCCTCACATCAACAATATGCACCCGAGTACAGAGACCAACAGTGGAGGGACCAACAGAACTGGGATCATACTCAACAACAAAGTTTAAGGAGAACAGAAAACGAGGATGTAGAGCAGGAGCACGAATCCAGCAAAAAAAGGAGGCTGGAAAAAGACTAACTGGTATCTATAACCTCAGTGGGGTTGATTTGACACACAAAGAGACCAATATCCTACAATTAGGTCTGAAATGTGGTTTGAAAAGATCGATAAACAAATTCGATGTATATATTGATATTCATAGATACATGAGGAAACTCAGTATTAAGAAATATTTCTTGAATAAAATGTCAAACCCAGTGAGTGGAAACATTGGATCATCAGTGGCGGTTGATAGTGGACTTAAAAATAAGTCTCTATTTAACCCCCCAAATACGGCAATTCATCACCTTGAGGTGTTTAAACGTTTAGAATTACGAGATATGGAGAAAATTATTCCCAAAAAAGGAGTTAATCCTCGATTTATTTGCGATGGCATAGAAATGTTGGAGAAAAAAAATGATGTAGTAGTCAGAACAGCAGATAAAGGAGGAGGTGTGGTGGTCTTGTCGAAAGATTATTATGTTGGCCAATTAACAGAAATGTTGGCTGACACTGATACATATAAAAAATTAAGTCACGACCCTACACCTCAATATAATGTAGAATTGGGCCACTTGGTGGAGTATGGATTTAAAGGACATACTTTAACAGTTAAAGAGAAGCGTTATTTGACACCAAGCAGTACAAGGATTCCTACAATTTATACGCTGCCCAAAATACATAAAGACTCCCAGAATCCCCCAGCCAGGCCAATTGTGAATGGGATTGGCACTGTAACCTCAAGGATAGGGGAGTACTTGGATCGGTTTTTGCAGAGTAGTGTCAAAACAACAAAAGCGTATCTGAAGGGCACCAAGGATTTATTACAATCCCTGCAGAATATACATTTAGAAGACCGAGGAGAAGTATTTTTTGTGACGTCTGACGTATCCTCCCTGTATACAATAATACAGCATGACGACACCCTACTCGCCCTCAATTGGGCTTTGAGCCAAAGAGATGATCTTCCCCATCATCAAAAAGTTTTTTTAAAAGAGGTTTTAGATTTTTGTTTGTCACATAACTATTTTTGGTTCAACAATGAGTTTTTTATCCAAAAGAGAGGCGTGGCAATGGGCGCAAAATTTGCACCTAGTATTGCAAATTTAATTATGGGGGAGTGGGAGGATAAGTATATTTTTGTGAATAAAAGACGGGAACTCCTGTTTTACAGACGATTCATTGATGATATTATTTTTATATGGGAAGGATCTGAAATATCTCTTAATAATTTTTTAACATATCTCAGTAATAACTTCAACAATATTAAATTGACGAGTACATGGAGTAAAGATCAAATTGATTTTTTGGATGTCAGCATCTATAGAAATGGTGATAAATTAGACATGAAAGTCTTTTTCAAAACCAACAGACCGGAATAGTTTCCTACCTATACAAAGTGGCCACCACCCGGTTTGGTTAAAAAATATACCAAAACGACAATTTATGCGGGTGAAACGAAATTGCTCTACAGAAGAGAATTATCTGTCTCAGTCTGTAATATTGAAAAACAGATTCAGAGAGAAGGGGTATAAACCCCAAGAATTGGATAGAATCTCAGAGGAGATTAGAGCGATACCACGAGAACAAGTAGTAGGAGAAGGTGTGAGGATTCGAACTTCAACCTGCCATGAGTGGAGTTTTATTTAATCATTCCATGCACAATATAGAGAGGTTGAGACAGTGTTAAAAAATCATTGGCATGTACTCTGTCTAGATAAAAGTTTGAAACCAGTGTTGCCAGAAGCTCCTAAATTTATTTATAGAAAGGCACCTAATGTAGGAGACAAGGTGGTAAAAAAGGTGCTGGACCAACCAAGAAGACCATTGTCCTTTTGGGACAAAAAAGGTTTTCTCGCTTGCCGTAAGTGTAAGGCGTGTAGAGAAATAGCTGAACCCATAAGAGGTATTGACTGCTTTACATCCACAGTAAATAAAAAAGAATTTGCCATCAAAGAGTTCATAACTTGTAATATCACACATGTGGTATATGTGTTATTATGCCCATGTGGGTTAATGTATGTGGGATGGACAAAAAGATGCCTTAAAGTAATGCCCCATACACACGATCGTTTTTCTTGCCATTTTTTTTCTTGCCGTTTTTCACGTCATTTTTTTTTCATGTTTCCTCTCAAGCCTGTCTTGCGTACACACGATCATTTTAAAAAACGATCAAGCAAAGCGCAGTGACGTACAACACGTACGACGGCACTATAAAGGGGAAGTTCAGTTCGAATGGCGCCACCCTTCATGTTAGTAAAGTTTGTTGAGCGACGATTCGCTCTTTTCAGTCTCGTGCTTTTCAGTCCGTGACTGCGTGACGAATGTGCTATCTCCATTACGAACGCTAGTTTTACCAGAACGAGCGCTCCTGTCTCATATTTGATTCTGAGCATGCGCATTTTTTTTCACGTCGTTAAAGCATACACACTATCGTTTTTCACGTCGTTAAAAAAAACGACATGAAAAACGACGTGAAAAAAGAGAGCATGTTCGAAATTTTTAATGCCTGTTTTTCACGTCGTTAAAAATGCTCTGGAGCCTACACACGATCATTTTTAATGGCCATTTTTTTTAATGGCATTTTTAACGGCATGAAAAACGATCGTGTGTATGGGGCATAAGGATTGGAGAACACATTAAGAATATTAAATTGGGATTTAAAGACCATAATGGGGCTGATTTACTAATAACAGTGCGCTGCGCTGGTTCTAACCTTAATTGCTGCGCCGGATAACTCCTTCACTGGGCGCAGGAAGCAGCGGCGCACTGTTATAGTAAATAGAAATGTCAGCGGCGCTCTATTGAAAATGAATGGTTCCCTATGGGAGCCCATTGATTTGAATAGAGGTCGCCCGGGAAGTCGGATCCGACTTGCGGGCGACTCGTGTGCCGGCTGACACAGGGACAGCGCGACTTTGCGAGGCGATCTGGACACGACCTGAGCGTGCAGCAGCCGCTCAAGTCGTGTCCTAGAGGCGACTAGCCGGCCGAGAATGTGTCCAGCGCGATGTCATCGCGCTGGTCCTCGGCAGCCTCGCTGTCCCATGTTTGGTATGAATCATGAAGGGGAACTCCAGGCCAAATTTTAATGAAAAAAAACGGCATGGGTTCCCCTTCATGAGCATACCAGGCCCTTAGGTCTGGTCTGGATTCTAAGGTGAACCCCCAAGCCGAAAAAACGGCGTGGCGGTCCCCCCAAAATCCAAACCAGACCCTTAGGTCTGGTCTGGATTTTAAGGTGAACCCCTCAAGCCGAAAAAACGGCGTGGGGGTCCCCCCAAAATCCAAACCAGACCCTTATCCGAGCACGCAACCTGGCAGGCTGCAGGGGAAAAGGGGGGGATGAGAGCGGCCCCCCCTCCCTCCTGAACCGTACCAGGCCGCATGCCCTCAACATGGGGTGTTTGGTGCTTCGGGGCAGGGGGGCGACCTGCGGCCCCCCCACCCCAAAGCACCCTGCCCCCATGTTGATGGGGACAAGGGCCTCTTTCCGACAACCCTGGCCGTTGGTTGTCGGGGTATGCGGGCGGGGGGCTTTTCGGAATCAGGGCGCCCCCTTTAAAAAGGGGGCCCCCAGATGCCAGCCCCCCACCCTATGTGAATGAGTATGGGGTACATCGTACCCCTACCCATTCACCTGGTGGCAAAATAAGTCAATAAAAAAAGACAACACAGGTTTGAAAAGTAATTTATTGGGCAGCTCCGGGGGTCTTTCTGCCGGGCCCCCGCTATCTTCTGCTAGCTCTTTTGCTAGCGGGGGTCGCGGGCTTCCTCGCCGTCTTCTTCCGACTTTGGGGGTCTTTCTACCGGGCCCCGCTATCTTCTGCTAGCTCTTTTGCTAGCGGGGGTCCCGGGCTTCCTCACCGTCTTCTTCCGGCTTCGGGGGTCTCTTGTTCTGTTCTCCGGTTCTTCTCCCGCTCTCCGACGCCTTCTCCTCGATCTCCGGTTCTTTCTGCCGGACGCCCCGCTATCTTGTGCCAGCTCTTTTGCTAGCGGGGGCCGGTCTTCTATGTCACCTTCTTCCTTCTTCTCTTCGCCCGATGTTGACTCGTCGCTCTCCGCCGCGGCAATGATCTGTCCAAGCAGCGGTGCCACTTTTATTGGCATGGGGCGTGGTCACCGGATGATGCCACCGCTGACCCCGCCCCCGTTTCATGTCACAGTCCCATCATTCCCCGGGACTGTGACATCATACGGGGGCGGGGTCAGCGGTGGCATCATCTGGTGACCACGCCCATGCCAATAAAAGTGGCACCGCTGCTTGGACAGATCATTGCGGCGGTGGAGAGTGACGAGTCAACATCGGGCGAAGAGAAGAAGGCGACGTAGAAGACCGGCCCCCGCTAGCAAAAGAGCTGGCACAAGATAGCGGGGCGTCCGGCAGAAAGAACCGGAGATCGAGGAGAAGGCGTCGGAGAGCGGGAGAAGAACCGGAGAACAGAACAAGAGACCCCCGAAGTCGGAAGAAGACGGCGAGGAAGCCCGGGACCCCCGCTAGCAGAAGATAGCGGGGGCCCGGCAGAAAGACCCCCGAAGTCGGAAGAAGACGTAGAGGAAGCCCGGGACCCCCGCTAGCAAAAGAGCTAGCAGAAGGTAGCTGGGCCCGGCAGAAAGACCCCCGAAGTCGGAAGAAGACCGCGAGGAAGCCCGGGACCCCCGCTAGCAAAAGAGCTAGCAGAAGATAGCGGGGGCCCGGCAGAAAGAACCCCGGAGCTGCCCAATAAATTACTTTTCAAACCTGTGTTGTCTTTTTTTATTGACTTATTTTGCCACCAGGTGAATGGGTAGGGGTACGATGTACCCCATACTCATTCACATAGGGTGGGGGGCAGGTATCTGGGGTCCCCCTTATTAAAGGGGGCTCCCGGATTCCGATAAGCCCCCCCGCCCGCAGACCCCGACAACCAACGGCCAGGGTTGTCGGGAAGAGGCCCTTGTCCCCATCAACATGGGGGCAGGGTGCTTTGGGGTGGGGGGGCCGCAGGTCGCCCCCCCTGTACCGAAGCACCAAACCCCCCATGTTGAGGGCACGTGGCCTGGTATGGTTCAGGAGGGAGGGGGGCCGCTCTCTTGTCCCCCCCTTTTCCCCTGCGGCCTGCCAGGTTGAGTGCTCGGATAAAGGGTCTGGTGTGTATTCTAAGGGGACCCCACGCAAATTTTTTTTTTTGGCGCAGGGTTTCCCTTAAAATACATGCCAGACCTGAAGGGCCTGGTATGGATTCTGGGGGGACCCCCACGCCATTTTTTTTTCATTTTTTTTGGGGGGGCCCTTTGAATCCATACTAGACCTAAGGGCCTGGTATGGACCTGGGGGGGGGACCCCACGCTGTTTTTTTTTGGTTTTGTTTTTTGAACCGTTTTTTGTTTTTTTTCCTTTAACAACCGGCTATAAACAGGTCAAACAAAAAATCGCCGCAAAATTTCGGTACTTGCGTTTTGGATGCGGGTCCATTGAATTCTATTACATCCAAAACACTGTTTTTGTCCTGGCAAAAAAAATCTGCAGTTGCGTTTAAAATCGTTTTTCACAAACCCTCAAAATGCCTTCAGATGCCAAAGATTTCCACGTTTCAGACGCGGTACCAGCGTTTAGCCGCATTTTAGTTTAGAAGCGTTTTTAAAGGTGACCTTTTTTTTTACATTGATAAACTCCAAATTTATGGCAAATGAGGAAAAACCATAATATATATATATATATATATATATATATATATATATATATATTTAAATGAAATTGCTTCCATTGCATTGTGGACAATCCACAACTTGGGGCAGCTGATGTGGCAAGTGGACAATCCACAACTTGTGGCAAGTGATGTGGCAAGTGGACAATCCACAACTTGTGGCAAGTGATATGGCAAGTGACACGACACGCTAAATACAACTACACTGCTGCTCTCAGCTGCTCATATCACTCTGGTCTCACTAAATAGCTAAAATCGTAAATAATACTGTTTTTGGAGCTTAGGACGGCTCCTTATCATATACATGCAAATGTGGTAAAACACGGCATGCAAATGCCACAAAGCGCGCCTTTCTAAATGCCACTTTCAACCTTAGTTCAGAACACTTTGCACCAGCGTCCCGTCTACATGGGGCCTAAAAACGCCTATGCCATTTACAGCTCCAAAACGCCATGGTGGCCATGAGGCCATAGGCTAACATGGAGAGATGTTTTTAAGCTGCAAAAAACGCTCAAACAAGCGGTTGGAAAAACGTCCGTGTGCATGTAGCCTTATATTAACCACTTGCGCACTGCCCAGACCAAGTTTCACATTTCAGCGCTGATGCACTTTTAATGACAATTGCACGCTCATACAACACTGTAACCCAATGAAAATGTTTTATTTGTTGGCACACAAATAGAGCTTGCTTTTGGTGCTATCTGATCACCTTTGTGTTTTATTTTTATTTTTTTTCTATAAATACAAAAGACTGAGTTTAAAAAAAAAAATGGATATTTACCCACTTCAGCACTGGGCCTATTCTGGCACTTCTCTCCTTCATGTAAAAATCATAAATTTATGGCTATAAAATTACTTCAAAACACCAAACATTATATATTTTTTTGGAGCAGACACCCTAGGGAATAAGATGGCGGTCATTGCAAATTTTTATCTCGCTCGGTATTTGCGCAATAAATTTTCAAACGCCATTTGTTTGCTAAAAATATTACAAAACAGTAAAGTTACGGCCAATTTTTTGGTATAATGTGAAAGATGTTGTTATGCTGAGTAAATAGATACCTAACACGTCACGCTTTAAAATTGCGCACACACATGGCATGACACCAAACTTCAGTAATTAAAAATCTCCCTAGCCGATGCTTAAATTTTTTTTACACGTTACCATTTTGGCATTACAGAGGAGGTCTAGTGCTAGAATTGCTGCACTCGTTCTAACACACGCAGCAATAACTCACATGTGTGGTTTGAACGGCGTTTACATATGTGGGCGGGACTTACGTGTGTGTTCGATTCTGAGCGCGAGCTACCGGGGACATGGGCGTTTTTTCTTATTTTTGTTTTGTTTTTGTTTTTTGACTTTTTTGTATTTCTTACTCTTTTTTTTTTTTTTGGGATCTCTTTTATTCCTATTACAAGGAATGTAAACATCCCTTGTAATAGGAATGTGTGTGACAGGTCCTCTTTATGGAGAGATGCGGGGAAATAAGACCCCGCATCTCTCCTCCAGGCTGGAAAGCATGATATTGTTCCAAAAAAATCACCAATCTCATGCTGACAGCCAAGATCACGGCTTGGTTAACATACGGGAACACGGCATGATGTCATAACGTCGTGCCCGCGCCTCCGACGGTCATAGAGATGACTGATGACCATCTGGTCACCAGTCATCTCCAAATCGTTCTCCGAGCCCCAGATGGCACGGGAGAGCCCGGAGAAGCACCGGATGGCGGCAAGAGGGGGGGGGGAACATCCCCTCCCCCGCCTATAAGAACGATCAAGCGGCGGAACTGCCACTATGATCGTTTTTATTGTGCACAGAATCGCCGGCTGAAAAGAATGATATCTGAATGATGCCTGCAACTGCAGGCCTCATTCAGATGTCACCGCCCAAAGCCAAGGATGTCATTTGACGGTGGGCGGTAGGAAACTGGTTAATATTTTAAAAAAAGGTAATTTTTCTTCTTCATTGATGTACACTGATGAGACTGCACTGATGGGCACCGATAAGGTGGCAAGGGTGGGCACTGAGAGGTGGCATTGCTATTTGGCACTGGTGGGCAGTGAGAAGTGGCACTGCTAGGTGGCAATGATATTTGGCAGTGATGGGCACTGATAGGCACTGGCAGCACTGCTAGGTGCCACTGATTGGCACCAGTGGTGGGCATTGATAGGTGGCACTGGCAGGGGCTACTAATTGTCACAGATGATGCAGAATTGCCTCTTCCTCTTCGGGCCCCATGGCCCTTGCACATAAGCTGGTGATTGCCTTTTTTTTATGCTCACGCTGTCAGCACAAGGAGGAAAAAAAAACCATTACCCAGCTTTTGTTTACATCACGTGATCAGCTGTCATTTGCTGACAGCTGATCACATGGTAAAGGGCAGGGATCGGCCCCTTACTCGGATCTGTCATCACCCGAGTCTCAGTGACTCTGTGACCACAGCGCACGCGCGCGAAGGGGAGGACGTTTATTGACGGACTCCCGGCAATTGAGGACCATGCTGTGGCCGTCGATCAGTTACTGTATAGCGCTGATCTCAAGTGATTAAAGAGGGTCAAAATGGGCCATTGACATGCATCACAATTCAACTTAGGAATGAGTCTTTGAAAAGTTAAACTAAATAATTTGGCCACTTTATCCTTCCAAATAATTCACTTCCTGTCACATAGCCACACAGGAAGTGATGGAAATCCCTACCAATGTCTTTCCTTGGGGACACACAGGTCAGTCTAAATACTTTCCCCATTATGCACATTGCACTCCAGCATATTGCGGGGTACACCACAAATTATTAGGCAAATCTACTTTGCACTACAAGTGCACTTGCTGTATATCTGAGGGGGACATGCAAGCCAAAAAAAAAACATCTTTGCTTTTACATGATTGTAACATCCAATCACCAGTACTTTCCCTCAGATTTTCAGCAGCTACACTTTTACTGCAGAGTGGATTTGTCTTTACTAAACCCCAAACTATACAATGATTTGGAGTGTACACAACAAAGTGCTAGAGTGCAATTTGCTTAATGGGGACACTAGTTAGATTGATCTGTGTGTCCCCAAGAAAAGCCATTGGTAGGGTTTTACCTTCACTTCCTGATTAGCTGTGTGACAGGAAATGAAGCCAATGTTAAGAAAAGGAGACAAAGGCCAAACTACAAAAAAAAAAAAACACACACGCAGGGGTTCTAACACTTACTTAGTTTCCCTCAAAATGCCCACAATTAGAATTGTATGGCCTTGAGCTATTTTTAAGTGCAGTGCTCTAAATCAGTGCTTCTCAAGTACCCCCAACAGGCCATGTTTGCAGGTTTTCCTTCATCTTGCACATGTGCTTTAAATCACAGCCAATGGTTTTGATTTTTGGACAGCAATTCTCGATAAGATAAATTCACAAAACATGTCCTGTTGGGGGTACTTGAGGACTGAGGCTGAGAACCACTGCAGTAAAAAAGGAAAATTGAATACTTACCGCTCTGTATTTCATTTCCTGGTGACGCTCCATGGCAGCACACAATACAATCCATGCATATACTACCATGAAGGCACCAGGGTAGACAAATCACACCAGTTTTGTTTTGACATGCCAATCAGCTGTCACATTTGTTGCAAAGAAAACACAAAACAAACATCAAAACCTTCCATCTAATTTTATTGTTCAACAAAACAAAAGGGAAGGCAAAATAAAAAGCATGGTCAATTTGAAACAGTTACAGACTCACAACATCTTGAGCAATTTTTGGCCAAAAAAATGCAGCAGACAATTAAATCAAAGTGAACAAACAACACACATTAACAACATCAGAATTACTTCAGGGGAACATATCTCCCCCACACCAAAAATATACAATCAACAAAAGTTAACCAATCACTTGTTTTGCAAAGACATAACAAATAAAATACATGTGTTACAAACTCGATAAGGACACCAACATGTACATTTTACCCCCCACACACACACACTTGCCTCTTCTCAAGGCAAGTGACCGAATGCTCTGTGAGCTTTATATAACATATGTTTGTGTGCTAATGAGGCAATTGAAAACACATGCACAGTCCATGAAACACCCAAAATGCAAGTTCTCCCAATGTAGAGACTAGTGATGAGCCGAACACCCCCGGGTTCGGTTCGCACCAGAACCCGCAAACGGACCGAAAGTTCGCACGAACTTTAGAACCCTATTAAATACAATGGATGCGAACGTTTGAAATCTAAAGTGCTAATTATAACGACTATTATGCATGTTATTGTCCTAAAAAGGGTTTGGGAACCTGGGTTCTGCACCAGGGGACATGTATCAATGCAAAAAGAAGTTTTAAAAATGGACGTTTTTCTGGAGCAGTCATTTTAACCACTTAAGCCCCGGACCATTTGGTAGCTAAAGGACCAAAGGTGATTTCAGAATTTTGCACTGCGCTGCTTTAACTGTAAATTGTGCGGACATGCAATGTTGTACCCAAACAAAATTTGCGTCCTTTTCTTCCCACAAATAGAGCTTTCTTTTAATGGTATTTGATTGCCTCTGCGATTTTTATTTTTTGCGATATAAACGGAAAAAGACCGAAAATTTTGAAAAAAAAAGATATTTTCTACTTTTTGTTATAAGAAAAATCGAATAAACTCAATTTTAGTCATACATTTAGGCCAAAATGTATTCAGCCACATGTCTTTAGTAAAAAAAATGTCAATAAGCGTATATTTATTGGTTTGCGCAAAAGTTATAGCGTTTACAAACTAGGGTACATTTTCTGGAATTTACACAGCTTTAAATTTATGACTGCCTATCTCATTTCTTGAGGTGCTAAAATGGCAGGGCAGTACAAAACCCCCCAAATGACCCCATTTTGGAAAGTAGACACCCCAAGGAAATTGCTGAGAGGCATGTTGAGCCCATTGAATATTTTTTTTTTGTCCCAAGTGATTGAATAATGACGAAAAAAAAAAATACAAAAAGTTGTCACTAAATGATATATTGCTCACACATGCCATGGTTATATGTGGAATTGCACCCCAAAATACATTCTGCTGCTTCTCCTGAGTACGGGGATACCACATGTGTGGGACTTTTTAGGAGCCTAGCCACGTACGGGACCCCGGAAACCAAGCACCGCCTTCAGGATTTCTAAGGGCGCAAATTTTTGATTTCACTCCTCACTACCTATCACAGTTTTGAAGGCCATAAAATGCCAAAATAGCACAAAACCCCCCCAAATGACCCCATTTTAGAAAGTAGACACCCAAAGGAAATTGCTGAGAGGCCTGTTGAGCCCATTGAATATTTTTTTTTGTCCCAAGTGATTGAATAATGACAAAAAATAAAAAAAAATTACAAAAAGTTGTCACTAAATGATATATTGCTCACACATGCCATGGTTATATGTGGAATTGCACCCCAAAATACATTTTGCTGCTTCTCCTGAGTATGGGGATACCACATGTGTGGGACTTTTTAGGAGCCTAGCCGCGTACGGGACCCCGAAAACCAAGCACCGCCTTCAGGATTTCTAGGCACAAATTTTTGATTTGACTCCTCACTACCTATCACAGTTTCGAAGGCCATAAAATGCCAAAATAGCACAAAACCCCCCCAAATGACCCAATTTTGGAAAGTAGACACCCCAAGCTGTTTGCTGAGAGGCATGGTGAGTATTTTACAGCTCTCATTTGTTTTTGAAAATTAAGAAAGAAATTTTTTTTTTCATTTTTTTTTCAATTTTCATAACTTTGTGACAAAAAGCGAGATCTGCAAAATACTCACAATACCTCTCAGCAAATAGCTTGGGGTGTCTACTTTCCAAAATGGGGTCATTTGGGGGGGTTTTGTGCCATCTGGGCATTCCATGGCCTCTGAAACTGTGATAGGCAGTGAGAAGTGAAATCAAAAATTTACACCCTTAGAAAGCCTGAAGGCGGTGATTGGTTTTTGGGGTCCCGTACGCGGCTAGGCTCCCAAAAAGTCTCACACATGTGGTATCCCCGTACTCAGGAGAAGCAACAGAATGTATTTTGGGGTGTAATTCCACATATGCCCATGGCATGTTTGAGCAATATATCATTTAGTGACAACTTTGTGCAAAAAAAAAAAAAAAAAATATTTTTTCCGCAACTTGTGTCAACATATAAAATATTCCATGGACTCGACATGCCTCTCAGTATATAGCTTGGGGTGTCTACTTTCCAAAATGGGGTCATTTGGGGGGGTTTGAACTGTTCTGGCATTTTATACACAACATTAGAAAGCTTACATCCACTCTTCTAACCACTTGAAGACAAAGCCCTTTTTGACACTTTTTGTTTACATGAAAACATTTTTTTTTTGCAAGAAAATTATGTTGAACCCCCAAACATTATATATATTTTTAAAGCAAAGGCCCTACAGAATAAAATGGTGGGTGTTGCATTTTTTTTTCTACACAGTATTTGCGCAGCGATTTTTCGAACGCATTTTTTGGGGAAAAAATACACTTTTTTTAATTTTAATGCACTAAAACACACTATATTGCCCAAATGTTTGATGAAATAAAAAAGATGATCTTAGGCCGAGTACATAGATACCAAACACGACATTGTTTAAAATTTCGCACAAACGCGCATTGGCGACAAACTACATACATTTTTAAAAGCCTTTAAAAGCCTTTACAGGTTACCCCGTTAGATTTACAGAGGAGGTCTACTGCTAAAATTACTGCCCTCAAGCTGACCTTCACGGTGATACCTCACATGCATGGTGCAATTGCTGTTTACATATGACGCCAGACCGACACTTGCGTTCGCCATTGGGCAAGAGCAGGGCAGGACAGGGGTGCTTTTTTTTTATTATTAATTTTGCTTTTTTATTTTATTTTTAAATTGTTCCTTCCATATTTTTTTTTTATCATTTTTATTGTTATCTCAGGGAATGTAAATATCCCCTATGATAGTAATAGGTAGTGACAGGTACTCTTTTTTTGAAAAAACTGGGGTCTAGACCCTAGATCTTTCCACTGCCCTCAAAGCATCTGACCACACCAAGATCGGTGTGATAAAATGCTTTCCCAATTTCCCAATGGCGCTTTTTATATCCGGGGGGACATTCCCTCCCACTGCTTGTAAAAGCAGTCCACAGGCTAATTAGCCACTAGGATTGCTTTTACATGAAAGCCGGCCGCTGGCTGAAAAGAATGATACCAAGATGATACCTAAACCCGCAGGCATCAATCTGGTATAACCATTCAAAGTCCAGCAACATACCAGTACGTTTCTGGTCCTTGTTGGACATGTATTGTAATCTTTTTTTTCATGCAGCCAGTTGGCTGAGCGAAAAAAGAGATTGATCGGTGGGTATGCCCACCATTAGAATACCGCCCTTCATCCACCCACTTCTAATGATGGGCATACATGCACCATTTATATATGCCGAAGCATGGGGGCATCCTCCCGCAAAAAAGTTATGCCGCACACACATGGTCGGACTTTTCCACGGGCAAGCCTCCGTCGGAATTTCGACCGTATGTACTCCTCTGCCCCTGCTGCCCCAATGCTTCGGCATATTTGCTTTTTTTTTAACTGTGGTGGTGAAATCACCTCCTACAGCACTGGAGTCGCAGGGATCAGGCCTGTCTCTGCAAACGCTGCAGTTATGTGTGTTGTGTTTTGTAAGTGACAGTGATCGATCGATACTGCACTTGGGTGGCCTGGGCTGGACGGAGGGGCAAAACGCAGGTGCTAGCAGGTACCTGGGCTGATCCCGCTAACACTGCGTTTTTGGGAACCCTAAACTGCTGGGGACGCTAGTATAGATCTGATCAGATCAGATATTGATCTGTTCAGATACTATACCACTAAGGGAGGTGTATGCTTCACGCATGGGTGTTAGCGTTACTGGCACTAACCTGACGCTGCCTGGGGTGTGACGCAGACCCTCTCTGATGCTAAAACCTAATTGATATCACCCGCCGGACGATCAGGGGGTTAAACCTTTATTGGGTTATATACGGCGGGTGCCCTGACACTATAAAAAGCAAACTAACTAACCAGCGTCACCCGTAACACTTATATGATGATCACTGGTGAAAGGGTTAACTAGGGGCAATTAGGGGGTTAAAACCTTTATTAGATAATATATGGGGGTACCTGATGCTATAAAAACCTGCGGCGAACCTAAAACAAAATTACTGGCTACCGATCTGCATCACCGACGCTAAGACAGCGATCAGAAAAATGATCGCTTAGCGACAGTGGTGATAGGGGGTGAAAGGGTTACCTGGGGGGCGATCAAGGGGGTTAAACCTTTATTAGATAATTTATGGCGGTACCTGACGCTATAAAAACCTGCGGCGAACCTAAAAAAAAATACTGGCTACTGATCTGCATCACCGACGCTAAGACAGCGATCAGAAAAATGATTGCTTAGCGACAGTGGTGATAGGGGGTGAAAGGGTTACCTGGGGGGCGATCAAGGGGGTTAAACCTTTATTAGATAATTTATGGGGGTACCTGACGCTATAAAAACCTGCGGCGAACCTAAAAAAAAAATACTGGCTACCGATCTGCATCACCGACGCTAAGACATCGATCAGAAAAATGATCGCTTAGTGACAGTGGTGATAGGGGGTGAAAGGGTTACCTGGGGGGCAATCAAGGGGGTTAAACCTTTATTCGATAATTTATGGGGGTACCTGACGCTATAAAAACCTGCGGCGAACCTAAAAAAAAAATACTGGCTACCGATCTGCATCACCGACGCTAAGACATCGATCAGAAAAATTATCGCTTAGCGACAGTGGTGATAGGGGGTGAAAGGGTTACCTGGGGGGCGATCAAGGGGGTTAAACCTTTATTAGATAATTTATGGGGGTACCTGACGCTATAAAAACCTGCGCGAACCTAAAAAAAATTACTGGCTACCGATCTGCATCACCGATGCTAAGACAGCGATCAGAAAAATGATCGCTTAGCGACGGCGGTGCTAGGGGGTGAAAGGGTTATCTGGGGGGTGATCAAGGGGTTAAACCTTTATTAGGGGGGGTTAGGGGGCTACACTGGACCTAAAACTAATCTGTAGTGACACTTTTACAGTCACAAATGTCACTGATTGCAGTGATCAGTAAATAAATGGTCACTGCAATCAGTGACACTGTGACTGGGGGCTGGGGGGTGATCTGGGGGGCCTGGGGGGGCGATTTATGTGCCTATGTGTGCTGGTGTTAGTGTAGTGTTTGTGCACTAACCTTGATGTCTTCTCTTGTACGGCGCTCGGTATATGTGAGCGCCGCACAAGAGATGACATCACTTCCTCCTGCTTCCTCTGCCTGTGTGTACATTACACAGACAGAGGGGGCATTTTCATTCGCCGGGAGCGATCGCGGGGGGGTGGCCCGAATCGAACGGCCGTCCCCTCATGTCGGATCGCTCCCAGATGAATTCCGATTGGACCCCCCAACTGTACAAAGGCAATCACGTACACTGTGATTGTGCCTGTCGGTGCCATTGTGCCGACGTATATATACAGTGAGCGGTTGTTAAGTGGTTAATGATGCATAAAGTGAAAAAAAAAGTCAAATATTCCTTTAAATATCGTACCTGGGGGGTGTCTAAAGTATGCCTGTAAAGTGCCACGTGTTTCCCGTGTTTAGAACTGTCCCTGCACAAAATTACATTTCTAAAGGAAAAAAAGCCATTTAAAACTGCTTGCGGCTTTAATGTAATGTCTGGTCCCGGTAATATGGATGAAAATCTTTAAGAAAAATGGCATAGCTACCCCATCACACACACCCCCCCCCCTACCCCAGCCCATTACCAGCCCCTTTAGGTCTTGTATGGATATTAAGGGGAACCCCGCACACAAAATAAAAAAGGCCCTATATACTCTGAACAGCCGTATACAGGCGGTGCATACAAGACAGGGAATGTAGGTTTGTTCTTATGTAGAATCTGTTTGTAATTTTGAACAGGTACATTGTTTAAGTGTAGCTCCAGGCAAAAAAACTATTTTTAAGCTTTTTGGAAAACATAGGGAAGGGTTATCACCCCTGTAACATTTGTTTTGCTGTCTGTGCAGTGTGCACCTGTTCAGAACAGTTACCTCACTTTCCATCCTAATGACAAATGTTTTTTGAAAATTTGGGTTTTTTATTGAAACAAGAATTTGTGATAAAGAATCAGTGGAGAGGAGACACTTTTTTTCCCATATTAACTCTTACAGGAGAGAATTTGCCTTCCTAGGGGTAGATTTCCTCTCACTTCCTGTTGTATCCTTCCATTTGCAAGTATTAGTCGTTTATAAGTTGGATGTTTGAAAGTAGGGGCCTGCCGTATATACTCAGCTGAAATTTGCCCCTTACATGTTGGTGTTGCCACAACACTGTGAGCCCTCACAGTTACTCTTGGTGGGCGCATGAATGGGCCCTGCTGTGAATTATTAGATCAAGAATTGTAATTGCATGCCCCTGTTGAACAGGGGCTGAAAAATTGGGCCTTTGGTGGTGGTGGTGGTGGTGGTGTTGACACAGCACTGTAAGGCTTCACAGTTAGTCTTGGTGGGCGCAGGAATGGGCCCTGCTGTGAATTATTAGATCAAGAATTGTAATTACATGCCCCTATTAAACAGGGGCAGAAAAATTGAGCCTTAGGCACTGGTGCCACAACACTGCAACCCCTCACAGATACTGTACTTGGAGCACAGCAATGAGCCCTGTTGCAACGTATTGCATCAAAAATTGTAATTACACGCCCCTGTTAAACAGGGGCTGAAAAATTGGGCCTTAGCCACTGGTGCTGGTGCCACGACACTGCAACCACTCCCAGATACTCTAGATGGAGTGCAGGAATGAGCCCTGCTGCAAAGCATTGCATAAAAAACTGTAATAACACACCCCTGTTAAACAGGGGCTGAAAAATTGGGCCTTAGCCACTGGTGGCGGCACCCAGAAACAAAAATGTTCTTCCAAGCTATCATCGTCAATCGGATCATTGAGGAGGAGGAGGATAGTCAGTCAACATAACAGGACAGTCTCTCAGCATCAGCATCAGTCTTGAAGGGATGTGACATTTGAAAATAAATTAGTCTGTTATATTAGCTTCAGGTGTTTGGTAGCTGGTGGTGATCCAAGACTGGTTCATCTTCATGAAGGTCAGTCGATCAACAGAGTCGGTGGACAGGCGCACCCTGTGATCCGTGACAAATCCTCCAGCAGCACTGAATGTGCGTTCTGAAAGAACGCTGGATGCAGGACAGGCCAGTAGCTCAATTGCATACTGTGCAAGCTCTGGCCAGTGATCCATCCTCAAGACCCAGTAAGCCAGAGGATTTTCGGTGGGGAAGGTGTCCAAGTCTGACCTTGCCCCTAGGTATTTCTGCACCATGTATATCAGACGCTGGCGATGGTTGCTGGAACCGATCATACCTTGGGGCTGCGGACTAAAGAATTGTCTGAACGTTTCGCTCAGACGGCCACCTTCCCCACCGCTCCTTCTTTGACTGACCGAAGCCTCAGCAACTCGTTGTCCAGGACCAGGAGTTTGTAACCTCCCAGTCTCTGGGAACGCGTTGCACAGACCTTTCTGCAAGG
Organism: Rana muscosa; assembly: GCA_029206835.1. Lineage (NCBI taxonomy): Eukaryota > Metazoa > Chordata > Amphibia > Anura > Ranidae > Rana > Rana muscosa. Next base: position 638,393,865 of record CM055117.1, on the reverse strand, counting down.
CCTCCCAGAGTTGTCTCATCCTCTGCTCCCTCTGTGACGGTAAGATAAGGTCCACAACCTTACCCTTGTACCGTGGATCAAGGAGAGTGGCCAGCCAGTAATGGTCCCTCTCCTTGATCCGAAGAATACGAGGATCCTTCCGCAGACTTTGCAGGATCAGGGAGGCCATGCAGCGTAGGTTAGCTGAGGCATTCAGTCTGGAGTCCTCTGGGTCACTAAGGACAACATGATCTGCAGCCACCTCCTCCCAGCCACGCACAAGTCCACTGGTTTCTTGGGACTGTAAATCATCCCTAAAAGACTGCTGCTGATGATGCTGAGTGCCAGGCTCCACCTCCATGCTGACACAATCCTCCTCCTCCTCCTCCTCCTCCTCCTCTTCTTCCTGTGCGATGGGTGGGACAGAAGGAACACTGTCTGGGTAAAGGGGGCCTTGAGAGGCAAGGAAGTCCTCCTCTTCCTGCCTCTGTTCTGCCTCAAGTGCCCTGTCCATTATTCCATGCAGCGTATGTTCCAACAGCTGGACAAGAGGTACAGTGTCACTGATGCATGCACTGTCACTGCTCACCATCCTCGTGGCCTCCTCAAATGGTGCCAGGACAGTGCATGCATCCCTGATCATGCCCCACTGGCGTGGTGAAAAAAAACCAAGCTCCCCTGACCCTGTCCTGGTGCCGTAGTCGCACAGGTACTCATTGATGGCCCTCTGCTGCGTGTGCAGCCGCTCCAGCATGGCCAACGTTGAGTTCCACCTGGTGGGCATGTCACATATAAGGCGGTTCTTGGGCAGGTTCAACTCCTTTTGCAGCTCAGCCAGGCGAGCACTGGCATTATAAGATCTGCGGAAATGCACACAGACTTTCCTGGCCTGCCTCAGGACATCCTGTAAGCCCGGGTACCTGCCCAAGAACCGCTGCACCACCAGGTTAAGGACGTGAGCCACACAGGGCACATGGGTCAGTTGTCCCTGTCGGAGAGCGGAGAGGAGGTTGGTGCCATTGTCGCAAACTACCATTCCTGGCTTAAGCTGGCGTGCCGTCAACCACCTCTCGGCCTGTCCCTGCAGAGCAGACAGAACCTCTGCCCCAGTGTGGCTCCTGTCCCCCAAACACACCAGCGCAAGCACGGCATGGCATCTTTTTGCCTGCGTACATGCGTAGCCCCTTGAACGCCTACGGAGCACCGCTGGTTCTGAGGACAAAGCACAGGAAGAGGCCACGGAGGAAGAAGAAGAGGAGGGGGTGGAGGACAGAGGTGTGTCACAACCAGTAGTAGCATTTTGGAGGCATGGCGGTGGAACAACCTCCAACACTACTGCACCTTGTCCTGCATCTTTCCCAGCTGCCAAAAGAGTGACCCAATGGGCCGTGAAAGAAAGGTAATGTCCCTGTCCATGCCTGCTGGACCATGAGTCAGCGGTAATATGCACCTTACCGCTGACCGCCCTGTCCAGCGAGGCCAAGACATTGCCTTCCACATGCCGATAGAGAGCCGGAATCGCCTTCCGTGAGAAAAAGTGGCGTTTGGGAACCTGCCACTGAGGAGCCGCACATTGCACAAACTCACGGAAGGGGGCCGAGTCTACCAACTGAAAAGGCAGCAGTTGAAGCGCTAGCAATTTAGCCAAGCTAGCATTCAACCGCTGGGCATGTGGATGGCTGGGAGTGAACTTCTTTCGACGGTCCAGCAGCTGGGGCAGGGAAATTTGCCTGCTAGAATCGGACGTTGGTGTACTGCTAGCAGAGTGCCCGCAAGTACTTGGCTGTGACACACCTAATTCTACACCTTCATTCCTCTCAGAGCAGGTTTCAGAGAGGACTGAAGGTATAGTCGGTTGGAGATCCCAGCTGATGCGGTGCAAGGAGAGGTCCGCTTTGTTCTTTGGTGTGGGTCTTTAAGGTAGGCTTGCCAACGAGCTGCATGGCAGGTCAACATATGTCTGGTCAATCATGTGGTGCCCAAGCGGGTGATGTTTTGGCCACGCGATATACGCTTGAGACATATGTTGCAAACAGCAGCTGTGCGATCTGATGCACTCGACTCAAAAAAGGCCCACACCAAAGAACTTTTTGAATAACGGGCAGAGGCAGCGCCCTGCACAGGCGGAGCTCTGCGGTGTGATTCCGTCGGTGTGCTGCCCTTATGCTGGCCCCTCGAGGGCATCCTGCCTCATTGGAGATGTGCCTCCTCCTCATCCTCCTCCTCCTCCTCTCTCCTAGTAGGCACCCACGTGGAGTCAGTGACCTCATCATCCCCTCCCTCCTCATCACTGGAGCCAATCTGGCAGTATGCTGCAGCTGCTGGAACATGACTGCCAGATTGGTGTCCTTCTTGAGCATCCCCTCTCTCTGCCCTCACGCTACTGCCTTCCTCTAGCTTGGTATCATCATCAGACCCTTCGAAACGCTGGGCATCCTCCTGGAGCATGTACCCAACACTGTGCTCAAACAGTTCGGGGGACTCCTCAGGAGGACATGGTTGGTCTAGGGAAGGAGTGACTGATGATGACATTGATACGAGGGAAGAGGACGCTTTGGCAGCTGCTTTGCCAGTACCCTGAGCCTGGGTGAGAGAGGATGAGGAGGATGAGGAGGGCTTGGTCATCCACTCTACCAAGTCTTCGGCATGATGCGGCTCAACACGTCCAGCTGCCGAAAAGAAGGACAAGCGTGTCCCATGGCCACGTGCTGATGGCGATGCACCGCGTCCACGACCAGCACTGTTGTCTCTAGACACAGAGCCTGCTTGCCCTCTTTTTTTGGCTCCTGACTGTCTGCCTCTCCTTGTTTGCCTTCCAGACATTCTAATGGCCTGCAGGGAAATGGGAAAAGCAGCAATAAAGGCTAAGTTAAGGTGTAATATGGTCAGGAGGCACACTCCGCCCGCTGTAAGTGCCGCAAAATCCTGTTTGTGTAACACACCAGGAAAAAGCAGCAATACAGGCTAAGTTAAGGTGTAATATGGTCAGGAGGCACACTCCGCCCGCTGTAAGTGCCGCAAAATCCTGTTTGTGTAACACACCTGGAAAAAGCAGCAATACAGGCTAAGTTAAGGTGTAATATGGTCAGGAGGCACACTCCGCCCGCTGTAAGTGCCGCAAAATCCTGTTTGTGTAACACACCAGGAAAAAGCAGCAATACAGGCTAAGTTAAGGTGTAATATGGTCAGGAGGCACACTCCGCCCGCTGTAAGTGCCGCAAAATCCTGTTTGTGTAACACACCAGGAAAAAGCAGCAATACAGGCTAAGTTAAGGTGTAATATGGTCAGGAGGCACACTCCACCCGCTGTAAGTGCCGCAAAATCCTGTTTGTGTAACACACCAGGAAAAAGCAGCAATACAGGCTAAGTTAAGGTGTAATATGGTCAGGAGGTACACTCCGCCCGCTGTAAGTGCCGCAAAATCCTGTTGGTGTAACACACCAGGAAAAAGCAGCAATACGGGCTAACTTCAGGTGTATAGTGTGCAGGAGGCTTAGCAACAATGACACTGACACTGTCCCCTGCCTATCCTTCTCTCTCCCTGCACACAAGGTTTATCAAAGTATATGACACTGACACTCTCCCTGCCTATCCTTCTCTCTCCCTGCACACAAGGTTTAGCAAAGAATATGACACTGACACTGTCCCCTGCCTATCCTTCTCTCTCCCTGCACACAAGGTTTATCAAAGTATATGACACTGACACTCTCCCTGCCTATCCTTCTCTCTCCCTACACACAAGGTTTAGCAAATAATATGACACTGACACTCTCCCTGCCTATCCTTCTCTATCCCTACACACAAGGTTTAGCAAAGAATAGATATGACACTGTCCCTGCCTATCCTTCACTTTCCCTGCTCCGGAACACACTACACAAGGCCGCCGCGCTGGCGGCCTTTTATAGTGTGGGGCGTGTACTAAACCACCTCAGCTATAATTGGCCACAGGCATCCTGCCTGTGGCCAATCATTTCTCTCCTCGCTGCCGGCGCTGTGATTGGCCAAGCATGCAGGGTCACAGTGCATGCTTGGCCAATCACAGCGCCGGGATTACACTGCGATGGCGCAGTGTATTGTGGGCCGTTCGCGTCACTCGAATTTGGCGCGAACGGCCCAAATCGTTCGTTGTTCGCCGAACACGCGAACAGCCGATGTTCGAGTCGAACCTATGTTCGACTCGAACACCGAGCTCATCCCTAGTAGAGACTGAAATTCAAAGTGGGTACACCTGTTAAGGATGTCCTTCAATTTCTAACACATAAAAACACTCTCTGAGTGAGCATGCCCAGAAATATCCAAGCGCTGTTCACACACAAAAAGCATGGCAAAAAAAATAACTGGCTGGGCATGTGCAGAACAACACCAATGCAGCTAGCAAAAAATAACCCCCCCTCCCCCCGTCCAAAATTAAGCACATCATCCAGCATGCTACAAAATTAGAGATGGGACAATCACCCCTCCCCCCACCAACAAATCCCATTGCAGTCTATGGGAACTGACTTGTTAATTTTGCTAGTCCCCACTTGGCTGGCTTATCTTCTAGATATTGGCCTTAAAATGGGGGCCCAGGTCCCACTCTAAGGGACATATATCAATGTCACCAATTTGGAAAACACCAAAAACAAAACAAGGAGAAGTGCCTTTAAATATGCCAAATTGCTTAAGGGCCATTTCACACCACATGCTGTGCATTGCGTTTTTTATGCATCCAAAATGCATGGAAAGTTGGTTATATGGCTCTAAATGGCAGTTTTTGTTCCAGTGCGTTCCAGTTCCACCCAAAAAGTAGAACATGCTGCATTTTACCTGCACTGGACTGTACTGGAACGCATCAAAACGCATCATAAACGCACTGGAATGCACAGGAACACACCTAAATGCACCAAAAACGCACTGGAACACACTTGTCCTTATCTATGGTTAATAAAAAAGAGGGGTGAAAAAAAAGCACTGGACTGCATCAAAAACTTACCAAAAATGCACTGGAACGCATGAAAAACGTGCATGCAGAAAAGCAACTGGAACGCATCCGGATTGCGTTTCTATGGTGTGAACTGGCCCTAGTTCACACTATAGAAACGCAGTCTGGGTGCGTTCCAGGTGCTTTTCTGCATGCGCGCTTTTGACACATTCCAGTGCATTTTTGAGGCGTTTTTGATGCAGTCCAGTGTTTTTTTCCCCCTCTTTTCACTTAGGACAAGTGTGTTGCAGTGCGTCTTTGGTGCATTTAGGTGCGTTGCGGTGCATTCCTGTGCACTTTTGGTACGTTCCGTTGCGTTTTTGATGTGTTTTACTGGGGTCCAGTACAGTTTTGTACCTAAAAAATGCAGCTTGACCAATTATTTTTTGGCTTTCTGAAATGCACTGGAACGGACTGCAGTGGTGTGAACTATGCCATTGGCATTAATGTGATCAACTTTCTTTGCGTTTTTCAGGCATCAAAAAAACGCACTGCACTGCATCCGGTGTGAACTGGCCCTAAATATCATCCCCGGGGGGTGTCTATAGTATGCCTGTAAAGTAGCACATGTTTTCCATGTTTATAACAGTTGGAGAGCAAAATGACATTTCTAAAGTAAAATAATAGTCATTTAAAAGTCCTTGCGGCTGTAATGAATTGCTGGTTCCCGTCAATACAGATAAAAGTCATTGAAAGTCTTTGCTAACCCCCAAAAAAATGCGTGGGGGTTCCCCCAAATTCCATAACCAGGCCCTTCAGGTCTGGAATGGATATTAAGGGGAACCCCGCTGCAAATTAAAAAAAAAAATGACGTGGGGTTCCCCCCAAATATCCATACCAGGCCCTTGAGATCTGGCATGGATTTTAAGGGGAACTCCACCCCAAATGAAAAAAAAAATGGCGTGGAGTCCCCCTAAAAATCCACACCAGACCCTTATCCGAGCACATAACCTGGCCGGCCACAGGGGAAAAGGGGGGGACAAGAGAGCGGCCCCCCTCCCTCCTGAACCGTACCAGGCCACATGCCCTCAACATGGGGAGGATGTCCCCATGTTGATGGGGACAAGGGCCTCATCCCCACAACCCTTGCCCGGTGGTTGTGGGGGTCTGTAGGCGGGGGGCTTATCAGAATCTGGAAGACCCCTTTAACAAAGGGGACCCCCAGATCCCGCCCCCCCCCTGTGTGAAATGGTAATGGGGTACAAATGTACCCCTACCATTTCACAAAGAAAGTGTCAAAAATTTAAAAAATGACAAGAGCCGGATTTTGACAATTCCTTTATTAATGTCTTTTCTTTTCTTCCATCTTCTTCCTTCTTCTTCTTCCATCTTCTTCTTTTCTCCATTTGGGTTTCTTCCTCCATCTTCATCTTCCTCTTCATCTTTATCTTCATCTTCATCTTCCTTCTTCCTTCGGTCTTCTCGTCCGCATCTTGCTCCGGCGTCTTCCCTTCTTCTTTCTTCTCCGGCCGCTCCGTTTGAATTGGAGGTTCCCGCTGTGTGACGCTTCAGTTCGCCTCTGGGTCCGCTTACACCCTGTGACCCCGCCCCTCTCTGGCACACATGGATTTCACGGGGACTTTCCCCGTGGTGGCAGAGGGGGGCGGAGCCACCGGGTGTAAGCGGACCAAGTGGAGAACTGAAGCGTCGCACAGCGGGAACCTCCAATTCAAACGGAGCGGCCGGAGAAGAAAGAAGAAGGGAAGACGCCGGAGCAAGATGCGGACGAGAAGACCGAAGGAAGATGAAGATGAAGATAAAGAGGAAGATGAAGATGGAGGAAGAAACCCGAATGGAGAAAAGAAGAAGATGGAAGAAGAAGATGGAAGAAGAAGAAGGAAGAAGAAGAAGGAAGAAAGGAGAAGACATTAATAAAGGAATTGTCAAAAACCGGCTCTTGTCATTTGTTACATTTTGGCACTTTCCTTGTGAAATGGTAGGGGTACATTTGTACCCCATTACCATTTCACACAGGGGGGGGGCGGGGTCTTCCAGATTCCGATAAGCCCCCCGCCCGCAGACCCCCACAACCACCGGGCAAGGGTTGTGGGGATAAGGCCCTTGTCCCCATCAACATGGGGACATCCTGGCCTGGTACGGGAGGGAGGGGGGCCGCTCTCTCGTCCCCCCCTTTTCCCCTGCGGCCGGCCAGGTTATGTGCTCGGATAAGGGTCTGGTGTGGATTTTTAGGGGGACTCCACGCCATTTTTTAAGAAAATTTGGGGTGGAGTTCCCCTTAAAATCCATGCCAGATCTGAAGGGCCTGGTTTGGATATTTGGGGGAACCCGCACGTCATTTTTTTTTCAAATTTGCAGCGGGGTTCCCCTTAATATCCATTCCAGACCTGAAGGGTCTTTTTTTTTGTGGTTAGCAAACACTTTCAATGACTTTTCTCTATATTGCCGGGAGCCGACAATTAATTTTAGCCGCGGCTGCTTTTAAATGCCTTTTATTTCCTTTAGAAATGTCATTTTGCCGGCGCACTGGCAATTTCAGAGCTGCGCCTGTTCAACTTATGCAAATTAGTTTAGGTGACTTGACATTTACTAAGATTTTGCCGGCGCAGTGTCCCGGCTAGTGATGAGCCGAACACCCCCGGGTTCGGTTCGCACCAGAACCCGCGAACGGACCGAAAGTTCGTACGAACATTAGAACCCTATTAAATACAATGGATGCGAACGTTCGAATTCTAAAGTGCTAATTATAACAACTATTATGCATGTTATTGTCCTAAAAAGGGTTTGGGAACCCGGGTTCTGCACCAGGGGACATGTATCAATGCAAAAAGAAGTTTTAAAAACGGTCGTTTTTCGGGAGCAGTCATTTTAATGATGCATAAAGTGAAAAAAAAAGGCAAATATTCCTTTAAATATCGTACCTGGGGGGTGTCTAAAGTATGCCTGTGAAGTGCCACGTGTTTCCCGTGTTTAGAACTGTCCCTGCACAAAATGACACTTCTAAAGGAAAAAAAAGCCATTTAAAACTGCTTGCGGCTTTAATGTAATGTCTGGTCCCGGTAATATGGATGAAAATCTTTAAGAAAAATGGCATAGCTACCCCATGACCCCCCCCCCCCCTACCCCAGCCCATTACCAGCCCCTTTGGGTCTTGTATGGATATTAAGGGGAACCCCGCACATAAAATAAAAAAGGCCCTATATACTCTGAACAGCCGTATACAGGCGGTGCATACAAGACAGGGACTGTAGGTTTGTTCTTATGTAGAATCTGTTTGTAATTTTGAACAGGTACATTGTTTAAGTGTAGCTCCAGCCCAAAAATCTATTTTTAAACTTTTTGGAAAACATAGGTAAGGGTTATCACCCCTGTAACATTTGTTTTGCTGTCTGTGCCCCTGTTCAGAACATTTCACCTCACTTTCCGTCCCAATGACAACTGTTTTTGAAATGTGGTGTTTTTCTTGAAACAAGGATTGGTGATAAAGCATCAGTACAGAGGAGACACCTTTCTCCCATATTAATTCTTACAGGAGAGAATTTTCCTTCCTAGGGGTAGATTTCCTCTCACTTCCTGTTGTCTTCTTGCGTTTGCAAGTAGGAGTCGTTTGTAAGTTGGATGTTTGAAAGTAGGGACCTGCCGTATATACTCTGCAGAAATAGGCCCCTTAGTTGTTGGTGTTGGCACAACACTGTAAGCACTCACAGTTACTCTTGGTTGGTGCTGGAACGCCCTGCTGTCAACTATTATATCAGGAATTTTAATTACATATAATTGTTGAACAGTGGTAGTAAAAATTGGGCCTTTGATGGTGGTGCTGGTGCCACAACACTGTAAGCCCTGACAGTTACTCTTGGTGGGTGCAGCAATGGGCCCTGCTGTGAATTATTAGATCAAGAATTGTAATTGCATGCCCCTGTTGAACAGGGGCTGAAAAATTGGGCCTTTCGTGGTGGTGGTGGTGGTGGTGGTGTTGCCACAACACTGTAAGCCCTCAGAGTTACTCTTGGTGGGTGCAGGAATGGGCCCTGCTGTGAATTATTAGATCAAGAATTGTAATTACATGCCCCTTTTGAACAGGGGCTGAAAAATTGGGCCTTTCGTGGTGGTGGTGGTGGTGGCGTTGCCACAACACTGTAAGCCCTCAGAGTTACTCTTGGTGGGTGCAGCAATGGGCCCTGCTGTGAATTATTAGATCAAGAATTGTAATTACATGCCCCTGTTGAACAGGGGCTGAAAAATTGGGCCTTAGGCACTGGTGACACAACACTGCAACCCCTCACAGATACTGTACTTGGAGCACAGCAATGAGCCCTGTTGCAAAGTATTGCTTCAAAAATTGTAATTACACGCCCCTGTTAAACAGGGGCTGAAAAATTGGGCGTAAGGCACTGGTGGTGGCACCCATAAACAAAAATGATCTTCCAAGCTATCATCATCAATCGTATCATTGAGGACTCGGAGGAGGAGGATAGGCAGTCAACATAACAGCACAGGCACTCAGCATCAGCATCAGTCTTGAAGGGATGTGACATGTTAAAATCAATTAGTCTGTTATATCAGCATCAGGTGTGTGGTAGCTGGTGGTGATCCAAGACTGGTTCATCTTGATGAAAGTCAGTCGATCAACCGAGTCGGTGGACAGGCGCACCCTGTGATCCGTGACAAATCCTCCAGCAGCACTGAATGTGCGTTCCGAAAGAACGCTGGATGCAGGACAGGCCAGTAGCTCAATTGCATACTGTGCAAGCTCTGGCCAGTGATCCATCCTCAAGACCCAGTAAGCCAGAGGATTTTCGGTGGGGAAGGTGTCCAAGTCTGACCTTGCCCCTAGATATTCCTGCACCATGTTTATCAGACGCTGGCGATGGTTGCTGGAACCGATCATACTTTGGGGCTGCGGACTAAAGAATTGTCTGAACGCATCGGTCAGACGGCCACCTTCCCCACCGCTCCTTCTTTGACTGGCCGAAGCCTCAGCAACTCGTTGTCCAGGACCAGGAGTTTGTAACCTCCCAGTCTCTGGGAACGCGTTGCACAGACCTTTCTGCAAGTCCTCCCGGAGTTGTCTCATCCTCTGCTCCCTCTGCGAAGGTAACATAAGGTCCGCAACCTTACCCTTGTACCGTGGATCAAGGAGAGTGGCCAGCCAGTAATGGTCCCTCTCCTTGATCCGAAGAATACGAGGATCCTTCCGCAGACTTTGCAGGATCAGGGAGGCCATGCAGCGTAGGTTTGCTGAGGCATTCGCTCCGGAGTCCTCTGGGTCACTAAGGACGACATGATCCGCAGCCACCTCCTCCCAGCCACGTACAAGTCCACTGGTTTCTTGGGACTGTAAATCATCCCTAAAAGACTGCTGCTGATGATGCTGAGTGCCAGCCTCCACCTCCATGCTGACACAATCCTCCTCCTCCTCCTCCTCTTCCTCTTCCTGTGCGATGGGTGGGACAGAAGGAACACTGTCTGGGTAAAGGGGGCCTTGAGAGGCAAGGAAGTCCTCCTCTTCCTGCCTCTGTTCTGCCTCAAGTGCCCTGTCCATTATTCCACGCAGCGTGTGCTCCAACAGGTGGACAAGAGGTACAGTGTCACTGATGCATGCACTGTCACTGCTCACCATCCTCGTGGCCTCCTCAAATGGTGCCAGGACAGTGCATGCATCCCTGATCATGCCCCACTGGCGTGGAGAAAAAAAACCAAGCTCCCCTGACCCTGTCCTGGTGCCGTAGTCGCACAGGTACTCATTGATGGCCCTCTGCTGCGTGTGCAGCCGCTGCAGCATGGCCAACGTTGAGTTCCACCTGGTGGGCATGTCACATATAAGCCGGTTCTTGGGCAGGTTCAACTCCTTTTGCAGCTCAGCCAGGCGAGCACTGGCATTATAAGATCTGCGGAAATGCACACAGACTTTCCTGGCCTGCCTCAGGACATCCTGTAAGCCCGGGTACCTGCCCAAGAACCGCTGCACCACCAGGTTAAGGACGTGAGCCACACAGGGCACATGGGTCAGTTGTCCCTGACGGAGGGCGGAGAGGAGGTTGGTGCCATTGTCGCAAACCACCATTCCTGGCTTAAGCTGGCGTGGCGTCAACCACCTCTTGGCCTGGCCCTGCAGAGCAGACAGGACCTCTGCCCCAGTGTGGCTTCTGTCCCCCAAACACACCAGCGCAAGCACGGCATGGCATCTTTTTGCCTGCGTACTTGCGTACCCCTGTGAACGGCTACGGAGCACCGCTGGTTCATAGGACAAACCACAGGAAGAGGCCATGGAGGAAGAAGAAGAGGAGGGGGTGGAGGAGAGAGGTGTGTCACAACCAGTAGTAGCATTTTGGAGGCGTGGCGGTGGAACAACCTCCAACACTACTGCACCTTGTCCTGCATCCTTCCCAGCTGCCAAAAGAGTGACCCAATGGGCCGTGAAAGAAAGGTAACGTCCCTGTCCATGCCTGCTGGACCATGAGTCAGCGGTAATATGCACCTTACCGCTGACCGCCCTGTCCAGCGAGGCCAAGACATTGCCTTCCACATGCCGGTAGAGAGCCGGAATAGCCTTCCGTGAGAAAAAGTGGCGTTTGGGAACCTGCCACTGAGGAACCGCACATTGCACAAACTCACGGAAGGGGGCCGAGTCTACCAACTGAAAAGGCAGCAGTTGAAGCGCTAGCAATTTAGCCAAGCTAGCATTCAACCGCTGGGCATGTGGATGGCTGGGAGTGAACTTCTTTCGACGGTCCAGCAGCTGGGGCAGGGAAATTTGCCTGCTAGAATCGGACGTCGGTGTACTGCTAGCAGATTGGCCACAAGTACTTGGCTGTGACACACCTAATTCTACACCTTCATTCCTCTCAGTGCATGTTTCAGAGAGGACTGAAGTTATAGTGGGGTTGGAGATCCCAGCTGATGCGGTGCAAGGAGAGGTCCGCTTTGTTCTTTGGTGTGGGTCTTTGAGGTAGGCTTGCCAACGAGCTGCATGGCAGGTCAACATATGTCTGGTCAGGCATGTGGTACCCAAGCGGCTGATGTTTTGGCCACGCGATATACGCTTGAGACATATGTTGCAAACAGCAGCTGTGCGATCTGATGCACTAGCCTCAAAAAAGGCCCACACCAAGGAACTTTTTGAATGACGGGCAGAGGCTGCGCCCTGCACAGGCGGAGCTCTGCGGTGTGATTCCGTCGGTGTACTGCCCTTACGCTGGCCACCAAAGGGCATCCTGCCTCGTTGGAGATGTGCCTCCTCCTCATCCTCCTCCTCCTCCTCTCTCCTATTAGGCACTCACGTGGAGTCAGTGACCTCATCATCCCCTCCCTCCTCATCACTGGAGCCAATCTGGCAGTATGCTGCAGCTGCTGGAACATGACTGCCAGATTGGTGTCCTTCTTGAGCATCCCCTCTGTCTGCTCTCACGCTACTGCCTTCCTGTAGCTGGGTTTCATCATCAGACCCTTCGAAACGCTGGGCATCCTCCTGGAGCATGTACCCAACACTGTGCTCAAACAGTTCGGGGGACTCCTCAGGAGGAGGACATGGTGGGTCTAGGGAAGGAGTGACTGATGATGAGTCTGACATTGATACCAGGGAAGAGGACGCTTTGGCAGCTGCTTTGCCAGTACCCTGAGCCTGGGTGAGAGAGGATGAGGAGGAGGAGGAGGGCTTGGTCATCCACTCTACCAAGTCTTCGGCATGATGTGGCTCAACATGTCCAGCTGCCGAAAAGAAGGACAAGCGTGTCCCATGGCCATGTGCTGATGACAATGCACCGCGTCCACGACCAGCACTGTTGCCCCCAGACACAGAGCCTGCTTGCCCTCTTTTATTGCCTCCTGACTGTCTGCCTCTCCTTGTTTGCCTTCCAGACATTCTAATAGATGGCCTGCAGGGAGATGGGAAAAAAGCAATAAGGGCTACCTTCAGGTGTCCTTCTCTGTCCCTTTACTTAAGGATTTCTAAATATGGTTGAGGATTATTGCTTTTGCACAGAATAGCACAACGACAATTTCCCTGACTGTCCAAAAAACAAGGATTTCAAAGATGGTTGATGAGGAATGCTTTGGCACACTATAGCACAAGGAGAATTCCCCTCACTTTCCTTCTTTGTCCCTAGAAACAAGGACTGGCACAGTGAAAGAAACTGACACTCTCCCTACCTACAGTTTTCTGTCCCTAGAAAAAATGTTTTTTTAAAGCACACTATAGCACAAGGAGAATTCCCCTCACTTTCCTTCTTTGTCCCTAGAAACAAGGACTGGCACAGTGAAAGAAACTGACACTCTCCCTACCTACAGTTTTCTGTCCCTAGAAAAAATGTTTTTTTAAAGCACACTATAGCACAAGGAGAATTCCCCTCACTTTCCTTCTTTGTCCCTAGAAACAAGGACTGGCACAGTGAAAGAAACTGACACTCTCCCTACCTACAGTTTTCTGTCCCTAGAAAAAAATGTTTTTTTAAAGCACACTATAGCACAAGGAGAATTCCCCTCACTTTCCTTCTTTGTCCCTAGAAACAAGGACTGGCACAGTGAAAGAAACTGACACTCTCCCTACCTACAGTTTTCTGTCCCTAGAAAAAATGTTTTTTTAAAGCACACTATAGCACAAGGAGAATTCCCCTCACTTTCCTTCTTTGTCCCTAGAAACAAGGACTGGCACAGTGAAAGAAACTGACACTCTCCCTACCTACAGTTTTCTGTCCCTAGAAAAAATGTTTTTTTAAAGCACACTATAGCACAAGGAGAATTCCCCTCACTTTCCTTCTTTGTCCCTAGAAACAAGGACTGGCACAGTGAAAGAAACTGACACTCTCCCTACCTACAGTTTTCTGTCCCTAGAAAAAATGTTTTTTTAAAGCACACTATAGCACAAGGAGAATTCCCCTCACTTTCCTTCTTTGTCCCTAGAAACAAGGACTGGCACAGTGAAAGAAACTGACACTCTCCCTACCTACAGTTTTCTGTCCCTAGAAAAAATGTTTTTTTAAAGCACACTATAGCACAAGGAGAATTCCCCTAACTTTCCTTCTTTGTCCCTAGAAACAAGGACTGGCACAGTGAAAGAAACTGACACTCTCCCTACCTACAGTTTTCTGTCCCTAGAAAAAATGTTTTTTTAAAGCACACTATAGCACAAGGAGAATTACCCTCACTTTCCTTCTTTGTCCCTAGAAACAAGGACTGGCACAGTGAAAGAAACTGACACTCTCCCTACCTACAGTTTTCTGTCCCTAGAAAAAATGTTTTTTTAAAGCACACTATAGCACAAGGAGAATTCCCCTCACTTTCCTTCTTTGTCCCTAGAAACAAGGACTGGCACAGTGAAAGAAAGTGACACTCTCCCTACCTACAGTTTTCTGTCCCTAGAAAAAATGTTTTTTTAAAGCACACTATAGCACAAGGAGAATTCCCCTCACTTTCCTTCTTTGTCCCTAGAAACAAGGACTGGCACAGTGAAAGAAACTGACACTCTCCCTACCTACAGTTTTCTGTCCCTAGAAAAAATGTTTTTTTAAAGCACACTATAGCACAAGGAGAATTCCCCTCACTTTCCTTCTTTGTCCCTAGAAACAAGGACTGGCACAGTGAAAGAAACTGACACTCTCCCTACCTACAGTTTTCTGTCCCTAGAAAAAATGTTTTTTTAAAGCACACTATAGCACAAGGAGAATTCCCCTCACTTTCCTTCTTTGTCCCTAGAAACAAGGACTGGCACAGTGAAAGAAACTGACACTCTCCCTACCTACAGTTTTCTGTCCCTAGAAAAAATGTTTTTTTAAAGCACACTATAGCACAAGGAGAATTACCCTCACTTTCCTTCTTTGTCCCTAGAAACAAGGACTGGCACAGTGAAAGAAACTGACACTCTCCCTACCTACAGTTTTCTGTCCCTAGAAAAAATGTTTTTTTAAAGCACACTATAGCACAAGGAGAATTCCCCTCACTTTCCTTCTTTGTCCCTAGAAACAAGGACTGGCACAGTGAAAGAAACTGACACTCTCCCTACCTACAGTTTTCTGTCCCTAGAAAAAATGTTTTTTTAAAGCACACTATAGCACAAGGAGAATTCCCCTCACTTTCCTTCTTTGTCCCTAGAAACAAGGACTGGCACAGTGAAAGAAACTGACACTCTCCCTACCTACAGTTTTCTGTCCCTAGAAAAAATGTTTTTTTAAAGCACACTATAGCACAAGGAGAATTCCCCTCACTTTCCTTCTTTGTCCCTAGAAACAAGGACTGGCACAGTGAAAGAAACTGACACTCTCCCTACCTACAGTTTTCTGTCCCTAGAAAAAATGTTTTTTTAAAGCACACTATAGCACAAGGAGAATTCCCCTCACTTTCCTTCTTTGTCCCTAGAAACAAGGACTGGCACAGTGAAAGAAACTGACACTCTCCCTACCTACAGTTTTCTGTCCCTAGAAAAAATGTTTTTTTAAAGCACACTATAGCACAAGGAGAAATCCCCTCACTTTCCTTCTTTGTCCCTAGAAACAAGGACTCGCACAGTAAAACACACTGACACTCTCCCTACCTATCCTTCTCTTTCCCTAAACTAAAGGAATCCAGGTTAAGCAAGAAAGAAATAAATGTCACTGTCCCTGCCTATGCTTGTCTTTCCCTGCTCCGGAACACACTACACTAGGCCGCCGTGCTGGCGGCCTTTTATAGTGTGGGGCGTGTACTAAACACCCTCAGCAATAATTGGCCACAGGCATCCTGCCTGTGGCCAATCATTGCTCTCCTCGCTGCCGGCGCTGTGGTTGGCCAAGCATGCGGGGTCACAGTGCATGCTTGGCCAATCACAGCGCCTGGATGACACTGCGATGGCGTAGTGCATTGTGGGCCGTTCGCGTCACTCGAATTTGGCGCGAACGGCCCAAATCGTTCGATCTTCGTCGAACGATCGAACAGCCGATGTTCGAGTCGAACGTATGTTCGACTCGAACACGAAGCTCATCCCTAGTCCCGGCGCATTTAAACTATTTAAATTCCCTCGCTGAGCTCAAAAAAACCTCCCGCAGCTCGAATCGTACTTGCCGGGGCAGCGGGCTGGTTCTGAAAAAGTTACTTTCCCACTCTATTTTGGGCATATTAGTTATTTGGACAGGTGTCACTACACTTCCTCACATCACCCCACTTCACCCCCATTATATTCTCACTTCCAGCTTCTTTATATTTAGATTTTAACATGCCCTGCGCCAGGTCCATAGTAGCGCACTGAGCGCCTCCTCCCGGTCGCAGAGAACACTATAGTAAATGGGAAATAGCGCTGCGCTACAGACGCTAATGTTTTGTAAATACCAAAACAGCCATTGCGCATGCAGATGCGCCAATACTCATGGCGCAAACGTTTGGTAAATCAGCCCCAATGTGTCTCTTCATTTTAAGCTACATCATGATCTAAACCCTATAGGTTTGAAATTTTGGGGGGTGGACCATATTAAACCTACATGGAGAGGAAGTAATTTGGTAAGGGAATTATCCAAACGAGAAACTTTTTGGATTTATTCCTTGGATACCCTCACCCCCAAAGGGTTAAACGTCGAGTTAGATATAAATTGTTTCATTAGTGACTTTTAGTGTTATGATTTGTTTTACCGTTTAGTAGGTTTATATTATATATATGTGGAATTTATTTATAAACCTTTAGGTATTAATAACATAATTAAGAAACAATTTTGACGATTAGTAATTTTATGTAGTATTTTTTAGGATTTTTTAGAAGTAAATTTTATATATTTAATTTTAATATTGTATCTTAACGTTGAGTGTTGAGATATATATATATATTTATTTTTTTTTCCTATTTTTGTAGAAATTTCGACTGCTGTTTGGTATTCATACTCAAGATGGCGCTAGTGCTGGGCGCTTATCTGTGATAATGAATTATATTATGGAGACTCAGCCTTTATTGGATTATTTTAACTATTCGATTATGTTATTATTATCTTAAAGGGGTTGCTCCACCGGAAAAAATTTTTTTAAAGCCAGCAGCTACAGCTACAGCAGCTGCTGGCTTTTAATATTTGGACACTTACCTGTCCTGGAGTCCAGCGACGTCCGCAGCAGAGGACGAGCGACCGCTCGTCGCTCTGCTGCTCCCTCCACCATCCTCGCTGAGGGAACCAGGAAGTGAAGCCCTGCGGCTTCATGCCCGGTTCCTTACGGCGCATGCGCGAGTCGCGCTGCGCCGTTCTGATTGGTGCTCCTGTGTTCTGGGAGCCGAGTGTCTCCCAGAACACCAAGGGAAGTCTGCGGGAAGTGACGTAACTCCCGCAGATTCCCGGAGACAGGACTCCCGGATGTGGGTGAAAATACCTGTCTTAGACAGGTATCTTCACCCCCCTCCCCCCTGAAAGGTGTCAATTGTGACACCGGAGGGGGGGAGGGTTCCAAATAGCAAAAGTTGCTATTTAGGGTGGAGCTCCACTTTAATAACGCTTTTCAAGATCAATGTATAAGAGGTTATTGTTGATTTAATGTGTTAAGTGATTTAAAATGACGAGACCCATGTGACTACAATGCGTTCTGCCGATTTGAGTAATTAAATGGCATTGATTAGCATATAGGAGGGGTTAAACTTGTCTCTCAATCACTTGTGTGTGTATATATTCCTGTGAGCCGTGCTGCAGAGTCACGCCCTCAGAGGAAGTCGAGAAGACGAAACGTCAGGGTGTGACTTTGCGGCTGAAAGGAAGTGACGTCGGTGCGTTCCAGGTGCGCTCCAAACACAGGAAGCGGCAGTAAGTCTGGTTAAACACAAGCTGTACCAGCTGATACACTGCACCTGTTAGGAGCCTGGGGGAACAGAGCGGCGGTTTTGAATTACACTGCTGCTATTTTACTGCTTGATTTTTACCATATGGAAGATATGTTGTGGAAACAATTTTTATAGACTGATTAAAAGATACTCTACGGGATTACACTATTGGTGGCTTCTCTTTCTTTTCACTTTGAACATCTGCTGGTGATTATCGGGTGATCTCTGGAGGCTTTAGAAGGAGTAATCAGAACCAGGATTAGGATGATCGGATGACCATCGGATGGGATCTGTGAGGTGCCTGTTTAAATCCTGTGTGTGGTGAGTACCCACCCGAAAGGGGATACAACTGATGATTTAAAGTGGATCATATTAAGAAGACATCTGGAGCTATATGTCGTTTACAACAAAAAAAAATTCATAAGTTCTATATGTACTCTTATGAACTGTAAATAAGAGTGAGTGGACAAGGGAGTGTATTGACCACCTGAGCGCTGCTATAGAAAACTTTCATTATCCTACCCATGGATTTGATTGTGTTTTTTATAAGTTTTATAGTTTTATGTTCTGCAAAAATATTTGTTGTGTTTAAGCGGCTGCTGATATAGATACATATAGTGAACATTTGGGTTAATGAATACGGTCACGTATTCATTGTAGTCTGTTATAAGTCACCTGTGAGCTTCTTTAGCGCTGGGATAGTGAAAGAAGGCCAGGGGAACTTCACTTTAATTTTCATATTACGTATAAGACCCATAATAATCTTCCTTATATCTTTGACTCCAATATCGTAAAAGGTACACCTTGTTTTGAATTCTATTGTACTATTGTCTGTAGTAAAGTTTGTTTGGGAACAGTAAATGCAATTATGCAAGCATTGGGCTTTAAAACATCTTCTCAAGATGTTGAATAGTTTCTCAAGATTTTTTACATTGGCTTCATGCCCTTCTTATTATTAAAGGGGTTGCAAAGGCAGAAGGTTTTTTTATCTTAACTATGCATTAAAATAAAAAGCCTTCTCTGTGCAGCAGCTGCCCCAGCACCCCCCAAACACTTACCTGAGGTCCCTTTCTGTCCAGCAATGTCCACGAATATCTCAGCCGTCCAAGATTCTCCTTCCTGCTTGGCTAAGACACAGCCATTAGCTCCCCCTGCTGTCAATCAAAGTTATATAGCCAATCTGGGAAGAGAGGGGGTGGGGCCGGGTCGAGGTTCCGTGTCTGAATGGACACAGGGAGCTGTGAATCGGCTTGGGTACCCCAATAGCAAGCTGCTTGCTGTGGGGGCACTGAACAGGAGGTGGGGGGGGGGCAGGAGCAGCGAAGAGGGACCCAAGAAGAGGAGAATTCAGGCTGCTCTGTGCTAAACCAACTGCATAGGGCAAGTAAGTATAACATGTTTGTTATTTTTATAGGAAAACAAAAACAAGCCTTTACAATCACCTTAACTATTTGTAAATATGGAGTGAAAACAGTAGGTATAATAAATTTCTCAGGTACAGTATACTTAGATTTTATAGCCTGCCAAAAAAGTTACACAATGTCAAATTAAAGAATGGGTGCCCTTTACAAATCTATGCTGTTATAACTAGGGTTTAGGAAACACTTAATCTTTTCCTTGTTCATTGAAGTGTTTCTTGGTAGCTCAGAAAACACCATGTCCATATATATATATATATATATATATTATTTTTTTTTATATCAAACTTGTAAAAAGTCAATGTAGAAAACCCGAAAACTGTAACAAAACAGAAATTATGATGAGGGAACAAGTATAACTCTACCCCCAGTGTTAAAGTGTTGTTAATAATGTGGATAGAGACTGGTAAAATTGGCTTTATAGCTGTTGATCACTGTCACGGTACAGTAATCAGATGGCAAAGCATTTTTGTTTTGTGTTCATTTTGTTTTGAAAACCTGCCATTCCTTTCAGCTTTTTATGATAGCAAGGAATTAGACCAAATTTACACAGCAGTTACTTTTAATGAATAGAAAACAAATGGCTCCAGGTGGATCTTAGCTTTTACGCCTATCCATCTTTGGCCAGGTGCTGGTCTGGTTCATCTTGCTGGCAGATAAATACCAGGAATATGAAGGATTTACTGCACATCCAAACTGTGGAAAACAGCACAAGATGCAGCTCTTGCGCATTTCACACCTACTAGTAATTTTCCTAGTTGCTTTCAGTGCTGGGAGATTGTCGTTGTAAGGTTCTGATGTGGGCAGTAGGTGATTTGATGAGGCATAGTTTAAGGATTTGTTTAGTGTTTAGCTTAGATATAGCATAAAAGTTCTGTAAATACATTATTTAGCATCGTTAATCACCCGTGGGGCTTCTTGAAGTCTTCCTCGTTCAGTCACTGGATTCACCAGAGAGTAAGTTAGACAGGAGTGTTAGCAGGACTGCACACAAACACACAGAGGCACAGACACGAAACAAAAGGTGCACAGTTGCAAATAATGAGGATGGCTTGAACTCACATAGAGACCCACTTGTGTGAAGTAGCAGGTAACTGACTGGAGTGCAGAGGTAGACACAATGGTGAGGGAAAGCTGCATGCTGGCAAGAGTGCACAAGGTCACTGGAGCAAAATACAGACTGGGGAACACTGGGATCACATGGATGTAGGCTGGGACACACCAGGAAGGCTATAATTACCAATCACAGTGAGGAATGCTGGGGATCACTGGATACAGACTGGATGGACACTGGGAACACTAGAAGTCATGGAAACAATGTTAGAAGGCACAGGAAACCACTTGAAAATTTACTAGAGAATGCAGGGTGTCTGGTTGCTAGCATGTAGATGCATTGTTTAACCACTTCCCTACCCAGCCATAGTCAAATGATGTCCACAGATGGGATCTCCCATCCTGGGTGGACGTCATATGACATCCTGGCTTTGTAGGGGGATATCTGAATGATGCCTGCAGCTAGAGGCATCATTCAGATATCATGTTGACATGCCGGCGATTCTGTGCACCATAAGAATGATCATAGTGGCGGTTCCGCCGCTTGATCATTCTTCTAGGCGGCGGGAGGGGACATCCCCCTCCCGCCGCCATCCGGTGCTTCTCCGGGCTCTCCCGTGCGATTGGGGACCCGGAGAGAATCTTCCGGCGCCGTTGGTGGGTCACGTGACGAGCATAAAGATGACTGGTGACCAGATGGTCACCAGTCATCTCTTTGATTGTCGGAGGCCCGGGCGCGATGTGATGTGATGTGATTGCGGCTAGTAAGTATGAGATCAGTGACATTTTTTTCACTGATCTCATGCTTTTCAGCCTGGAGGAGAGATGTGGGGTCTTATTGACCCCGCATCTCTCCATAAAGAGGACCTGTCACACACATTCCTATTACAAGGGATGTTTACATTCCTTGTAATAGAAAAAAAAGTGATCAAAAGAAAAAGTAAAATAATTGTAAATAAATAAATAAGTAAAAAAAAAATAATTAAAACGCCCCTGTCCCCGGTAGCTTGCGATCAGAAGCGAATGCACACGTAAGTCGCCCACATATGTAAACGCCGTTCAAACCACATATGTGAGGTATCACCGCGTGCGTTAGAGCGCGTGCAATAATTCTAGCACTAGACCTCCTCTGTAATTCTAACCTGGTAACCTGTAAAAAAAATTAAAGTGTCGTCTATGGAGATTTTTAAGTACCGAAGTTTAGCGCCATTCCATGAGTGTGCGCAATTTTAAAGCATGACATGTTAGGTATCTATTTACTCGGCGTAACATCATCTTTCATATTTTCCCCCCAAAAATGGGCTAACTTTACTGTTTTGTTATTTTTTAATTCATGAAACCATTTTTTTTTTTAAATGGCGTTTGAAAATTATTGCGCAAATACCGTGCAAGAAAAAAAGTTGCAATGACCGTCATTTTATTCCCTAGGGTGTCTGCTAAAAATACATATATAATGTTTCAGGGTTCTGAGTAATTTTCTAGCAAAAGAATGATGATTTGTACATGTAGGAGAGAAGTGCTAGAATAGGCCTGGTATGGAAGTGGTATAAAAAGCCCTGTATTGAAGTGGTTAAATGCTGAGTAACCCATATATATAAATATATATATTTCTATATATCTATATATATCTATATATATATATATATATATATATATATACATATATATATACTGTGTACAGTACTGTACAAAAAAATTAGGAAGGTGTTATGAAAGGCTGTAAAGCAAGAATGATTTCAGAAATATATATTTTTAAAATTAATCTACAAAATTCAAAGTGAGCGAAAAGATGAAAAATTTTAATCAAATCAATATTTAGTGTGACTACCCCTTGGCTTTAAACCATTATCAGTTCTTACACTTGCACACTTTGTACAGTTGCACAATGTCAGTGATATTGTAGAATTATGCAGCGTACACACGATCGTTTTTAATGTCATTTTCAAAAACAACGTTTTTCTCGACGTGACTTTTCTTGTTTCCTCTCAAGCCTGTCTTGCATACACACGTTCATTAAAAAAAAAATGCTCAAGCAAAGTGCAGTGACGTACAACACGTACGACGGCACTATAAAGGGGAAGTTCAGTTCGAATGGCGCCACCCTTCATGTTAGTAAAATTTGTTGAGCGACAATGCGCGCTTTTCAGCCTCGTGCTTTTCAGTCCATTACAGCGTGACGAATGTGCTATCTCCATTATGAACGCTAGTTTTACCAGAACGAGCACTCCCGTCTCATACTTGATTCTGAGCATGCACGTTTTTTTTCCTCTCGTAAAAGCATACACACTACCGTTTTTCACGTCGTTAAAAAAAACGACGTGAAAAACGACGTGAAAAAATAGACCAGGTTCTCATTTTTTTAGGCCATTTTTCACGTCGTTAAAAATGCTCTGGAGCCTACACAAGATCGTTTTTAATGCCCAATTTAAAAAATGGCATTTTTAACGACGTGAAAAACGATCGTGTGTACGCGGCATTAGAGTCAGGTGTATGATTAACTCAATTATGATTAATTGTACTGTACACCTAAGCAGGTGTTAATGATCTTTAATTTCATATGCAGGTTGAAACAAGTCATTAACTGAAAACTAAAGATCTGTGCAAAAGGCTTAAAACTGAGTGAGGAAAAGTCAAACTCTGCTACTAAGGTGAGGTTGTGAAAGACAGTTTCATGCCAGACACCATGGCAAGAATGAGCACACAAGGTAGTTATACTGCATCAGCAAGGTCTTTCCCAGGCAAAGATTTTAAAGCAGACTGGGGTTTCAAAATGTGCTGTTCAATTCTTTTGAAGAAGCACAAAGAAATGGTCAACGTTGAGGGCCACAGATCTAGTGGTTGGCCAAGGAAACTTAATTCAGCAGATGAAAGAAACATTATGCTTACTTCCCTTCAACATTGGAAGATGTCCAGAAGTGCCATCAGCATAGAACAAGAGGGGGAAACCAGTGGGACCCAAGTACACCCATCTACTGTCCAGGGAAGTCTGGCCAGGAGTGGTCTTCATGGAAGAATTGCGGCCAAAAAGCCATACCTCTGATGTGGAAACAAGGCTAAGCAAGTCAAACCATGGCACTACCTGTGCAGAGTTTGCATGTTCTCTGTGTGTCTGCGTGGGTTTCTTCCGGTTTCTTCCCACACTCTCAAAACATGCTGGTAGGTTAATTGGCTCCTGTCTACATTGGCCCTATGTATGTGTATGTATGAGTTAAGGACCCTAAATTGTAAGCTTCTTGAGGGCAGGGATGGATGTGAATGTACAATATATACAGTATATATAAAGTACTACGCAAATTGATGGCGCTATGTTAGTACCTGTAATGAAAAATAAATATGCACGACAACATAGGGGTTCATAACTGGGGTGCAGAAAAATGGCAGCAGGTGCTCTGGATTGAGCAGTCAAAATTTTTAATATTTGGCTGTAGTTGAAGGCAGTTTGTTTGCGAAGGGCTGGGGAGCATACAATAATGAGTGCCTGCAGGCAACAGTGAATCACGGTGGAGGTTCCTTGCAAGTTTGGTGCTGCATTTCTGCAAATGGAGTTGGAGATTTAGTCAGGATCAATGGTGTCCTCAATGATGAAAAATACAGGCAGATACCTATCCGTCATGCCATACCCTCAAAGGAGGCATGTGATTGCCCCCCAAATGTATTCTGCAGAAGGACAATGACCTTCAACATACAGCCAATGTCATTAACCACTTCCTGCCTGGCCTATAGCAGAATGACGACCGGGCAGTGGTTCAGTTATCCTGACTGGGCATCATATGACGTCCAGCAGGATAACAGCTGCCGTGTGCCCTTGGGGGCACGCATCGTGGCAATCGGTTGTGCGGCGTGTCAGTCTGATCTGACAGAGGCTCTTTATTACGTGATCAGCAATGTCCAATCACGGCTGATCACGATGTAAACAGGAAGAGCTGTGGATCGGCTTTTCCTCATTCGCGTCTGACAGACGCGAGTAGAGGAGAGTCGATCGGCTGCTCTCATAATAGGGGGGGTTTGTGCTGATTGTTTATCAGCGCAGCCCCCCCTCGGATGCCCACCTAGGACCACCAGGATGCCACCAGGACCACAAGGTATGGCCACCACCCTAGACCACCAGGGAAATGCCAATCAGTGCCCATCCCCAATGCCTTCCAGTGCCATCAGTGCCCATCAGTGCCACATATCAGTGCCCAGCAGTGCCACCTATCAGAGCCCAGCAGTGCCACCTATCAGTGCCACCCATAAGTACCCATCAGTGCAGCCTTTAAGTGTCCATCAGTGTCACCTATCAGTGTCCATCAGTGCCCACCAGTGCCACCCATGAGTGCCCATCAGTGCCGCCTATTAATGCCCATGAGTGCTGCATATCAGTGCCACCTGCCAGTGCCCATCAGTGCCACCTATCAGTGCCCATTGTCAGTGCCCATCAGTGCCACCTCATTGGTGCCACCTCATCAGTGCCACCTTATCAGTGCCCGTCAGTGCCGCCTTATCAGTGCCCAACAGTGAAGGAGAAAATGTACTTATTTACAAAATTTTATAACAGAAACAAAAGAAAACCTTTTTTTTTTCAAAATGTTCTGTCTTTTTTTATTTGTTTAGCAACAAATAAAAATCGCAGAGGTGATCAAATATGACCAAAAGAAAGCTCTATTTCTGAGAACAAAATAATAAAAATTCTGTTTGGGTACAGTGTAGCATGGCCGCGCAATTGTCATTTAAACAGCGACAGCACTGAAAGCTGAAAATTGGCTTAGGCAGGAAGGGGGTGTAAGTGCCTGGTATTGAAGTGGTTAAGAACTATCTTCAGCAAAAAGAAGAACACAGAGTCCTGATCTCAACATCATCGAGTCTGTCTTAGATTACATGAAGAGAAAGAAGGATTTGAGCCAGCTTACATCCACAAAAGATCTGTCGTTAGTTCCCCAAGATGTTTGTAACAACCTACCTGCCAAGTTCCTTCAAAAACTGTGTTCAAGTATACCTAGAAGAATTTTTGCTGTTTTGAAGGCAAAGGGTGGTCACACCAAATATTGATTTGATTTGGATTTCTTTTCTGTTCATTTATCTTTTTTTTTTACTCATTTTGTTACTTGGTAATAGTAGTTATAATAATAATAATACTAATAATACTAATACTAAAAATAATAATAATAGTAATTTAATAAGTATACAAAATGCTTATATGTTGCTAATCTATGTGTTTTTGTTGTCTACCTCTGGAATATTTACAAGTACAGATATTTAATTCATGTAATATGTATTTTTTTATATTTTGTAATAAAAATTATGCAAAATGACCTAAAATAATCTTCCACAATACTGTAGATATATCAAAATATTCAAACTATGATTCAGCTCTCATAAGTATGAAGATATTTAAAATTTTGTAATCTGGGTATGATCAATTGCTTTGATATAATTCAGGCCTAAAAACACAATGAATTTTATTATCACACTTTAAGCAACTTATATTTAGGAAAAAAGTATGTTAGTTGCTGATCTTTCTTATAAATAGACGTATTGCCAAGACAAAAGCTAAGCCAGGTTTTTTTAGGTAACAGAAGTAGTAAATGAAATTCCACACAGTTGTGATTCTTGTATCATGTTTCCATTGTGCATGCCTGAGTACATAAATAATTAAATTTTCACATGTTTTTGATTAAGTGGAAATCTGTACTTAAATGCTATTTATATGTAACATAGAACGTTTGCCACTGGCATTGCAGAGAAAAAAAAATACCTTTTAAATTTGGCTCAAAGATAGGATTACTATGTAATAACATGAATAAATTGTATTTGACAGCAAAGTTCAGTATGCAGAGGTCATGGGAGCAGAATGACCCAGGGACACGCATGATTAAATTATGTTTAGACTTTTATTAAATACAAAGATAAAGTACAAGACAGGTACTGAGAGATTCTTTTTTTCATAAGTGAATCCTGCTATCTCCTTTTCAGGATGTTTCCAATCCTTTACCCTGTGGTGTCCTGACAATGGTCAATGAGCCATTTCCTCTGAAGTTACATGGAGAAATTAAAGTGTACTAATGATACAATAATGAAGTGTGTAATTCCCTATTTTACAGCCATTGACATTCATTTTGTTTTTGCCACTGGACACAAAATCATTCATAATGACTGTTTATCATATCAACAGCAATTCATAGTGGACCACCATGGATTTGTAAGAAGGCATGCATTTAGATTTGCCTGTTTGTAAGCATGTCACACATGTTATAATATAATGTAATCTTATTACATATAACATATAAGCTAATATGCCTATCCTAATATGAGGGTGAGTCAATAATTATCTGCATTTTTTCTATCATTTATTTGGGCAACAGTAGAGAACATAATACATAATTTTTCAAAGTAGACCCTTGCTTTTCGAATCACTTGCTCCAGCGTTCCACAAGTTTGTTTATACCCTCGGAAAAATTGGTTTTTGATTTGTCCCTCAGCCATGTATGCACACCTTCTTGCACATGTTGCTCTTTGGCATTTTTAAGTTGACCAAACAGATGGTAATCTTGAGGGAGCAAGATCTAGACTATATACAGGATGTTCCAATACCTCAAAATCCAGTTTCTGAAGTGTTTGAACAGTGTGGAGGCAATATGTGGGCGTGCATTGTCATGCAACAACAAAACATCTTTTGACTATAGGCCTTGTTTGGTTAGAGCTGTAGGCTTCAGCTTGTCCCACAGCATCTCTGTAACATGCACTGTTTACTGTTGAGCACTTTACCAAACAATGTTGCAGTATTGGCCAAAATACTGTGAGCATCACATTGTGGAGGATTGAGTTTTGAATTTTTCCTTGACTGCCAATTCTGGGTGTTTCCCTCCCATAGTTTAGTTTTTGCTTTCCGGTTCAAAGTGATAGAGCCACGTTCCATCTCCAGTGACAATTCTTTTCAAGCTTTACCTTTGTTAGCAAAGCAGCCCAGTGAGTGTTGGCAGATGGCCAAGTGAATGTGCTTGTGCTCTTTAAGGACCAATTTCGGGACTCATCTTACACAAACTTTAAGAAAGCCAAGACTGTTATGGATAATCTGATATGCAGAACCATGAATAATTTGAATATGATTTGCCAGTTCATTGTTAGTCACTCACTGGTTCTTTAGGATCATGGCATAGGCTTGCTTGATGTGGTTGTCAGTAGTGGATGTGAAGGGGGGGGGCTGCTCTTTCTGTGTGCCTAATGTTTCTCCAAACATCTCATTCCATGTGTATACACTACACTATGGTAAAACACTGCCCCCATATTTTGATGAAAGCTTGCAATGGATTTTGGCTCCTGGTACAACTTCAGGCCATAAAAAATAGATCTCTGTTCGTTGTTTTTCTTCGATGCAAATGGAGAATTACACTACCATGTTTATTTATAGCAAAGGAGTGACAAAGGAAACTGAGAAATAAAGGTCAAAGATTTGATAAAGCAATGACAAAAGGCTCCATCTCTACACATGCATGTGCAGAAATCAGAACTGACAGCCTAAATATTATTTTACCAAAAGTGCTGATAATTAATGCCTCATTTATCTTTTAATCCTTTATATTTCAAATCCTATAACATATAAACTACTAATATAAGCTAATATGCTCCAAAACAGATGTATGCAGAACACAGGTAGGTAAATGAAAAAGTATGATATGCACTTCGCTACCAAAATAT
The DNA here is from genome assembly GCA_029206835.1 of Rana muscosa. Taxonomy (NCBI): domain Eukaryota; kingdom Metazoa; phylum Chordata; class Amphibia; order Anura; family Ranidae; genus Rana; species Rana muscosa. The sequence goes on along the minus strand of CM055117.1, from coordinate 638,366,068 downwards.
TCTCAAAAGTGTATGTTACCCCAACGTTTTATGTGTTTGATATGTGTCTGTGCTACTATGTACTTGTATGAAAAATCTTCCCGTGCATTGCTTCCTTTTTGTAAAACACCTGACGCTCCTGCCAGTTCCCCTACTTCTGTTTTTCAAACTGGCTATGTCAGGGCATGGAAGAACACCCATTCCAGTTGTATGGGATAAATTGTTTTCTTTTTAGCATTCTACTTAGGAAAGCCTTCTTGCACAACTCTTCACTGGGAAGATCAGCGTACTGTTTTTTTCTTTGACTATTGCTGACATGCCTCCCTACCTAGTGTATTTGTGCATTTTGCATTGGACTGTGTCTGTGCTCAATTCAAGCTGCTGCTGCCACATACCCTTCACCAATCATCAAATGAAGTCTCAAATCTCATCTCTCTAAGCCCCTTATGCAGCTGAGAACAGAGGTCATGTGATCGCTTGAAAAAAAAAAGGTATTTAGAATGTGTGTACATATATATATATATATACAGTATACTGTAATTTTATATATATATATATATATATATATATATATATATTTATGGTCAGAGCCCTCTGTCAGAAGAGATATGAACCACATAGACACGCCACAAGACTAACGACACAAATAAGACCTGAAGTGTGGCCTGGCCTGCTGTATGGTATGCCAAAGAAGGGGCCATACCTAAGATAGAAGTAATGAATAATTCTGTTGAGAATTGTTTGAAGGGAAGTGCCCTAAAAAGGGGGTATGGGTGGGTGGGTACCGCGCACTAGAGCCGACACTGACCATTGTGGATGGTCTGAATAAGTACCCCTCGAACTCCTCCCATAATTTCAGGCCAGCATGCTGGCCTTCCTATTTATGGTCGGAGCCCTCTGTCAGAAGAGATATGAACCACATAGACACGCCACAAGACTAACGACACAAATAAGACCTGAAGTGTGGCCTGGCCTGCTGTATGGTATGCCAAAGAATGGGCCAAAAGACACACAAGTTAGGGAGGAATGGATTTATTATGAAAGTAGATGACTACAAAGCGAGACTGTTGAAGGCTCGTGCTACCTCCGACTGAGGATCGGGGACATAACGAGCGAAACACATGGATTTCCATCGGCCCATTGTCTTGATGACGTGGTCCGGGATTCCGTTCCGTGATGCTGCGGAGGCGGCTCCGATGCGGAAGGAATGTCCGGAGTATTGTCTGGGGTCAAGGCCCAAAGTAACTAGCAGTGTCCTGACATGGGTGATGAATTGGTTCCCGCTCAGGGGTTCAGAAGGAAAAGGCAGGAGTGAGCTGTCCGCGGGTAGGTCGGACAGTAAGGTAACCAGACGATCTAAGACGTCCACGGGGCACCAGGCGTTGTGCGTCCGGAAAAGCCTGATGTCAACCCCGGGACCGGTTTGATGGGTTTTCGACACCGTTAGGTGCAGGACGAAGTGATCCTGGTGGCGAGTCAGGTGGTGCCTACGGAGTACCTGGCAGCTAGGGCTGGTGACAGTAAACTCACTGGGCCGGAGGAAGCCGTAGAAGGCTAGATATATGGCTGCCTGTATGACCAGACTAGGCCGTACACCGAAGGGAGCGCGTGTGAGGATTGTGGACATGCTCCGGAACATGGAGCTGGTCACCGGTAGGCGCTTGGTATCGGTGTGCGGTTGCTGCCTTTGGATGCCGCGTAATATGGCCTTGACCGCGTGGGTGGCGAACAAGGAAGGCGTGGTCGGATCTTGTAGGGACATGAAGTGCTGGATGCCGGCCAAGTACAACCTGATAGTTTTACACGACAGCTTGAGCTGGGTGTGGCAGTGGGAAATGAAGGCCAGGATATGGCTGAGGTTCCCTGAGAGCGCCCCGGGATTAGCGGCTAGGAACCTGTTGTAGGTCTTCCAGGCGGAGTGATAAGCTTTCAGCGTGTTGGGAGATAAGGATGCGTTGACCAGGGAGGTAGCACCCTGGAGGTGTTGACTCAATCCAGGGTCAGTTGAGACCAGTGTGGGACGTGTGACATGGTTGGATCAGCTCCGGGCTCCTGTGAAAAGAATGCGGTATAATTAGAGCGTGACAGTGCGTCGGCTGAGGAATTGCTATGACCGGGGATGTGGACACAGAGGACATTGAATTGGTGTTGAAGGGATAACAGCACCAGCCTGCGCAGGAAGGACATGATGGCCAATGTTTTGGACCTGCCTTTATTGATGATAGCGGCCGTGGCCTGGTTGTCTGTAAAGAAGGTGACGGTCTGACCGGCCCAGGTGCTGCCCCAAACTCGAGCTGCAGCGACTATGGGGTTAATCTCAAAGAGGGAAGAGGACTGACTGAAACCGGGAATGGTGAGTATTTCTGGCGGCCATGGCCCGGCGAACCAATGATGGCCAAAAATAGCAGCAAAACCTGTGGAAGCAGCTGCGTAGGTGACTACTTGAGGAGAGGACGGGGACGCTGAGGGAATGAACATGGATCTACCATTCCAGTTCTCGAGGAACTGATCCCACATGTCCAGATCTGCTACAGCGGCCGAGTCTAGTTTAACGATTTGGTCGGGATCTTGTGCCTGGGAAAGGAAAACTAACAGTCGTGAGGTGAAGGAACGCCCTTGGGGGATGATCCTCATAGCAAAATTGAGCATGCCCAGCAGGGATTGCAGCTGTCTCTTGGTGCACACTCACGAGATGGTACAGGTGTGGACGACTGTTCTGATGCGGGTCAGTTTATCGAGGGGCAGGCTGGCCTGCATGGAGCGAGTATCGAGATTGACTCCCAGGAAAGTGATAAGCTGTGCTGGGCCTTCGACTTTCTTTTCTGCTATCGGAACATTGAGGTTTCTAAAAACCTCTCTAAGGCTTTCTAGGTCTACTGGAGACCTGCTAGGTGACTCTATGAGGAGGAAGTCATCTAAGTAGTGGATGACCTTCTGACAGTGAGCCTGATGTGAAAGAATCCAGGAAAGGGCTTGTGCAAAGGTGTCGAAGAGCCAGGGACTACTCTTGGAGCCGAAGGTCAGCTTTGTTGCAAAATAATATAGACCTTTCCATTTGAGCCCGTGCCACCTCCACAGGTTTGGCTCGATGGGCAGTAACTTAAAGGCATCTGAGATGTCAGCTTTAGATAGCCAAGCCCCAACCCCTGTTTTGATTATCGATTGGATGGCTAGATCAACGGAGGAGTATTTGAGGGAGAACTCCTCAGATGGTATGAGGGAGTTTAAACTAGGAATGACGGAGGAATGAGGCGCTGACAAGTCGTATATTAAGCGTAATTTATTACAGAATTTGCCCTTGACAAGCCCAATAGGGCTGGCTCTCCAGGTGGTAAAGGGTGACTGAGAGAAGGGGCCAATCATGTACCCCCGGCCCAACTCGACCTGTAGAAGGGTGGAGATAGCTTCCTCGTCTGAGGCTGCCGAGAGCAAGTTTCTGCACTCGTAGGTGGAGTCGAGAAGGGCGATGAGTCCGGTATGGAATCCTGTGGTGAACCCCTGTATTAGAAAGGCTGTAAGGGAGGGGGTCGGGTGAGCGGACAGGTAGAAGCTGAGCCACCCGACGTGTACGCGGCCTAGTCAGGACGGACCCAGCTGTTTGATGCTGCAGACACTTTTTGGATGGGCCTTCTGGCACAGGAGGCAGATGTGTAGAAGTCTGCAGTTGGGGTAAAAGCAACCCTTAAATTAGAAGTTGTTACATATGGGTGCCCCCCCCCCAACGCTCGAACCGGGCGTCCTAGCCTGTCAGCCTGGGATGACTGCATGTTTGTATGGGGAGCATTGGAGGGGGAAGGGAAGCTGGGGGGACGTCTGTCACTCGACTCGGAGCACCAATTCGCCGTGTGGGCGGCAGATTGGCAGATGGTGCAGAGTGGTGAGCGAAGGCCAGCGAAATGGCGGCAGAACAGTTCCGTGTCAATGGTGCAAAAGTCGGTGATGAGCTGGAACTGGGACAACCTGGCTGCGGCTTTTGCAGAAAAGGAACGATGATAGTCATAAAAAGAGCACCCACCATATTTGTGGCCTAGGTCGACTAACGCGTGGAGGTACAGGTCGAGTTCCTCCCTCCTGTCGGGGTTGGCTGAACAGAGCACATCTCTGAACATCCTGAAGGCCAATACGAATTCAGTGATCGAGAGCTTACGGCTGAGCCTGGGATCTTTGGCCTTTAGGACAATAGAGACGTCCCCCCAGGAGTACGATTTATTCTCTGCCATGTCCTGGACGGAAATGAGCAGAGACGCTAAATTCACGTCCTTGCCATCCAGGATGTCCTACCTGATGCCCGCTGGGACAAGGTGGGAAGGGAGGACGGTGGTGCTACTGCCCGGGGTACCTGTGAGAGTGGGTACTGCGACAGCCGTGGAGACTGGGGTTGCTGGTGGTGAGGTTGGACGTGTTTCCAGGACCCCTACTCTAAGCCGGACGTCGGTGAGTGATGTGGCTAGCGAAGCCACTAAGTCGTGGAGCTGGGTGATGGCGGAGGATATGGACTGTAGAGACGCTTGTGGATCAGATGGGGCAGCCGCTGGTGGTGGGAACAACAGCCGAAACAGCTCGGCTTTCCTGGCGGTGGCAGGGTAAGGGATGCCTTTACGGCGAAGTTCGGCCGTAAGCCTGGGGATGGTCCATGCCCTGAGGGGCTGCGTAGAGTCGTCCGGGGTGCCCGCGAGGGGTGATGGTGGGTCGGAGGCAAAGTCCTCGCTGTCGGCCTGCGACATGTTGTCGGCTAGGAGAAGGGGAATGCATATGTTATAGAATAAGAAGCCAGATAGGAGGGGATAGAGAAGTCTAGGCAACGGGGAATGAAAAGGAGAGCAGTGAGGATAGGGCAAGGAGCGATAGGCGTAGATGACAGATTAGTTTGCGTACGAGCGCGGTTGAGTGAAAATTTGGAAAACTCAAAAGAATGCGCGGCAACTGAGGTGAGCCAGGAGGTGACTGGCTAGGTAACCGATAGCTCAGGTGCCGTCTGTGCTCGGCACAGACTGATGAACCAGAGCCCCCAGGGCGTGCTGGGGCGGGCTGCAAAGGTCTGGTATGCTAAGTAAGAATGTTTCGATCTGTAGTGGTTGACGTGTGGCCGGTCTGCTAACCCTCGCACTGCCAGCAAGGTGGATGTTAAGCGACCTTGTCTGTGTGGTGAAGGATCTCGGATCGCTCTTCGAAAACAGAGTGTAACGCACAGAAGTATGTGACAGTCACTAGCGCCTCATGAGCGGTCGAATTGATGTATGTGAAGAAACATATGTCGTGAAAGAGTGCAAGAAGAAAGCAAGGAGGGGCCTTGCATTGTTTTACGCACCTGTCTGGTGCGCCGGTAGTTGGAGTCTGGTAGAGGTCGAGACGTGGGTCGACCAGAAACCTGAGACAAGGGTGACACGGAGACATGTATCTATGTGTGAATAAATGACATATTCCCCCCTTTTTCTTTTTTTTTTCTTTATATATATATTTTTTTTTTTACCTGGGAAGGATAGTGTCCGAACCTGGAGGAGGGTGGACCAAGTGAAGCTTAACTGTAACCTGACCTGTGTGGGGAAAGTGATAGAGAAAACGGTGAGTAGCCGTGTCGCTACTGGAGATGATGAGTGGCTGATTTTGAACCACTTGTCGAATGCTCGCAGCGATTGCGAGGAAAAGCAGCCTTGCTGAGAGGCGAAGGAAGGAAAGTTTGTGAATTGTGAGTATGTAGGGATGACCGTGGGAGATGAACATGAAGTAATTAAAGTCAGGTGCGTATGTGATGCATGAAGAAAGTTGCATTTCGTTTTTTTTTTTTTTGGAAACGACTGGGTTAGTAAAGGATCCGAATCTTGGAGCCGACGTTACGACCGGATTCAGATCGGTCGAAATTTTGATGGTGCGGATCCGAGCCGTTCGAGCCGGTGGTGCGACTATGCTTGGATCGGACGTGTTTAGCGAGGGATTCGAGCCTTGAGCCGATGCTACGACTGCGTTCGGATCGGATAGAATGGTTCGTAGCTAAAGATCCGAGTCGGACGAGCCGGTGCTGCGACCGGGCTCGGATCGATTGGGAATGCCATAGGTCCGAAAGTTTGAGCCGATGCTACGACTGACTTCGGATGGTTAGAAGTTTGATGTTTAGAAGATCCGAGCCGATGAGCCGGTGGTGCGACTGTGCTCGGACCAATCGTGGATGCCAGAGATCTGAATCTCTGAGCCGATGCTGTGCCTGTATTCAGGCTGACAACGGGTGCAAGAGGAGGGATTTTGAATTGCCGGGTCCGAATCATAGCGCCGGAGATACGGCTGGACTCGGACGGCTGTTTGGTGTTTCGAAGTTGAAGGGGCTTGTGGTTGCCGAGGGTCCGACCTGTAGTGTCGATTGTTGCGACTAGGGCCGGACCGGACTGTTCGGTGTATGATGTGTGTAGTAGGAGTTGTGAGGCATCAGTAAGGTGAAGGGAGAGTATCGTAGGAGGTGTAGGGCATCAGTGACTAGGGATGAGGAAATGAAGTGTGGGATACCAGTCCGACGACTGGGTATCGGATGTGCGACTTGAGGTAAGAGGTTTGCGAGCTGCGAGTAATTCGTACAACAGCTCTGTGAAACGTAGTGTCTAGGCGGGCCGCTACGGTGGTAACGAATGTGCGACAGGGTTCGACAGACAACTGGACTAGTCGGTAAACATATGATGCAGACGGAAAACACAGGGTTATGAACCGTGTGATTTGTACAAGAAAAACGTATACCGGCGCTACGATTCGTACGAATGGTAACGACCGGTCCTACCTGCGACAGCGAGCGGGGATACGATCAACTGCGAGCGAAGCTGGAAGGTACGAAAGCAACTACACGGACGTTGCGAGTCGTATGGCGTCGGCTGATGACGACGAATACCGCGCACTAGAGCCGACACTGACCATCGTGGATGGTCTGAATAAGTACCCCTCGAACTCCTCCCATAATTTCAGGCCAGCATGCTGGCCTTCCTATATATGTATATATATATATATATATATATATATATATATTGTGACAGCAGGAAGGTAAAGTCACCTGGTTGCATCCAGGGGGGTAGATATATTTCGCCCAGATTCAGGCTTTACGCCGATTTATACAGCTAGGTGGAGAGTTGTATAAGCCCAGCTGAGACTAGTGGGCTCATTGATGACTCATACCTCTAGGGAGAGGGCTGGGCGTCGTGCAGGCAGGGAGTTGATGAGGCCAGCTGAAGCCTGTCAGTTCGTTTAAGGCCTCTATAAAAACTCCCAGATTCATTAGATGTTGGCTCATGCCTGGAAGCAGACCTGTGTGGACTGTCTAGGGAGAGTGAACCCCTGTGCGGTGAGAGAAAGCCTGTGTGGCTATATTTTGCTTGGACATTTAAAACCAGGGACTAGGACAGCACTAGGCTGATCCCAGTTGTTAGTTAGGAAACCTGTATGTTTAGTCAGAGGTCAAGTTGACCAGGATTTATTTTGTTTGTTTCTTTTGCTTTGCTGTGTTTTTGTCACTGTAAATAGAAAATAAACGGCACCTTTTTGATTTTGAAAACCACAACCTCCGTCTGCTGGGCCTGTTTTTGTGTGGGGAGCCCATCCCGGGGGTCACACACACCCGCTGCCGAGCTAACCCCCTCACAGTTGGTGGAGAACCAGTGGCAGTTTTTTTTTAAGCCAGCATGGAGGAGATACTGAAACAGCTGGCTCTAGCAAATGCCAATCAACAGCAGACAAATGCAGGTTTGCAAAAGAGCCTTGCAGCTCAACAACAGAACTTCGCAGCCCAGCAGCAAGCTCATCAACAGAGCCTTGCAGCCCAGCAGCAAGCTCACCAACAGAGTCTGGAAGCTCAGCAACAAGCCCAGCAACGATCTGAGGCCCGCTTCATAGACCTATTACAGAAGCAAGAGCAGAGACTACAACAAATGGAAGCAGTAATGCAGCACAGTCCGCAGACCAGTGAGGAAAGCCGTCCCACTAATACCGCGTCCTTTGGGGTGAGTCGTTTATTGACAAAAATGACTGGAGAGGATGATCCAGAGGTATTTTTGACCACGTTTGAAAGGACTGCTGAAAGAGAAAAGTGGCCTGAGGAGCAGTGGGCTGGACTGGTGGCTCCTCTGTTAACGGGTGAATCGCAGAAAGCTTACTATGACCTAGAGCCTGACCAAGCAAAAGACTATGTGATGCTAAAAGCTGAAATATTGGCAAGGCTGGGTGTCACCCTGGCTGTCCGGGCTCAGCGTGTGCATAACTGGACTTTCCAGCTTGGAAAACCCCCCAGGTCTCAAATGTATGATCTCATTCACCTGAGCAGAAAGTGGCTACAGCCAGAGACTTTGTCCGCACCAAAGATTGTGGAACGTGTTGTAATGGATCGGTTTTTGAGAGCTCTTCCTACTGCCATCCAAAAGTGGGTAAGCCATGGAGACCCAGAGACGGCCGATGGTCTTGTGGATCGTGTGGAGAAATACTTGGCTACAGAGAACCTGACGGCCTCTTCCAGAGACACTCGGACTTTCCACCCTAAGACCAGACCATCCCCAGGGGCGGATAAGATGATTCCAAGGGGTAAGGGTGGAGAGAGTGAGAGGGTGGGAGCTCTACCCCAAGTTTGGCGAGAACAGCCTGGGAAATCAGCGGCTCAAGAGGCGGCAAGAAGGATCATTTGCTACCGCTGCCGGCAAGCGGGACATATTGCAGCAAATTGCCCGGTTTTGGAGGAACCCATGCAGTGTGACTTTCTGACGGGCAGACGTCAGTCGCTGTGTGCGACAGTCGCATGCACTGCCATTCGGGGAACTGAGAAACATTTATGCAAAATGTGTATTAATGGTAGAAATGTTGTGGTATTGCTGGATTCAGGTAGCCTTGTGACCCTGATAAAGGCTGAATTAGTTAAAACAGAGGTCTCTGGGAATAGCAAGGTAGCTGTTATTTGTGTGCATGGGGACACCCGAGAGTATCCAGTGACTACAGTGTGTTTCGAGACCCCCAAAGGTACCCTTTCTCATCCAGTGGGCTTAGTGTCTCAGTTACCGCATGACGCCATTGTGGGAAGGGATTTTCCGAAGTTCTGGGAACTGTGGGATGATCCTGAGCCCCCCACTGGTGCCCCTATGTACCAGGAATATGATAGCCAGAACTCCTCTGAGAGTGGTGAGGACTCTCCCGAATTTCCCTTGTCAGTATTGGCAGGGGAGACTCAAGAAACTGGAGAGGAGCCCACCTCCTCAGACGAAAACCTACCGTCTGTGGAGTTTTCTGATCTTGAGGTTCACAGGGAAAACTTTGCCACAGAACAGTTGAAAGACCCCGCCCTAATAAAGGCACGGGAAAACGTAGTGAAAATAGATGGCGAGTTAGTGAACCCAGATAATACCTGCACTTACCCATACTTCAGCGTAGAGAAGGACCTACTGTATCGGGTGGCAAAAAGGGCAGAAGAAACCGTTGAGCAGCTTGTGGTGCCCAAACCTTACAGGAAGTTGGTGTTGGAGTTGGCCCATGGGCACATTCTTGGAGGTCATCTGGGGACAGAGAAAACCCGAGAGAGGGTATTACAGAGATTCTATTGGCCTGGGGTGATGAAGGACATAGAAAATTATTGTTCCTCCTGCCCTGTGTGTCAGAGGTCCGCCCCGATGCCACACTTCCGTAGCCCGCTGGTCCCTCTACCCATCATTGAGGTCCCGTTTGAGAGAATCGCAATGGATTTGGTAGGTCCTATAATCAAGTCCGCTAGGGGGCACCAGTACATATTGGTTATAATGGACTATGCCACCCGTTATCCAGAAGCGATCCCTCTCAGAAATACCTCGGCCAAAACCATAGCCAAAGAGCTATCTCTTGTTTTTAGCCGGGTGGGTATTTGTAAAGAACTGCTTACGGACCAAGGTACACCCTTTATGTCCCGGGTTATGAAGGAGCTGTGTAAATTGTTCAAAGTGACGCAATTACGTACATCTGTGTATCACCCCCAAACCGATGGGCTGGTTGAAAGATTCAACAAAACCCTAAAACAAATGTTGAAGAAAGTGGTGGATAGGGATGGAAAGGATTGGGACTGTCTACTTCCTTATTTGATGTTTGCTATTAGGGAGGTGCCCCAATCCTCTACGGGATTCTCCCCCTTTGAGTTACTGTATGGGAGACACCCAAGAGGGCTGTTGGATATTGCCAAGGAAACTTGGGAAAGTGAGAGTTCTCCCCACAGGAGTGTGATTGAGCATGTCGCCCTGATGCAAGATCGAATTGCACAGGTAATGCCCATCGTGAAGGAACATTTGGCCCAAGCGCAGTTGGCACAGCAGAGAGTGTACAACCGTGGAGCCAAGACCCGTACCTTTTCCCCGGGGGATAGGATATTGGTACTTGTCCCTACGGTTGAAAGTAAATTCCTTGCCAAATGGCAAGGCCCCTACGAGATAATGGAAAAAGTGAGCGAAGTGAATTACAAGGTCAGACAACCAGGAAGGCGAAAGCCCGAACAGATCTATCACGTTAATCTGTTGAAAGCCTGGAGGGATAGAGAGTCCCTAGTCGCAGACACTTGGTCACCAGCTCAAACTGGTTGCGTGATTCCTGAGGTTGGAATCGCAGCCACCTTGTCACAACCCCAACAACAGGAGGTTAAGGAGTTTGTGCTTCGCAACAAGGAGGTATTCTCTGAGCTGCCGGGACAAACATCTGGGGTAGAGCATGACATTATTACCCCGCCCGGTGAAAGGGTGAAGTTAAAACCCTATCGGATCCCAGAGGCCCGACGGGAGGCAATACGGGAGGAAGTACAGAAAATGCTGAACTTAGGGGTGATAGAGGAGTCCCAAAGTGATTGGTCTAGTCCCATTGTGTTGGTGCCTAAACCGGATGGGAGCTGGCGATTTTGTAACGATTTTCGTCAGTTGAACAAAGTTACAAAATTTGACACCTACCCCATGCCACGTATAGATGAGTTGATCGACCGGCTGGGAACAGCCCGATACATGACGACTCTTGACCTCACAAAAGGGTATTGGCAAATCCCCCTGGCCAAGTCAGCCAAAGAGAAAACCGCATTTGTAACCCCAGACGGGGCGTTCCAATATAAAAGAATGCCGTTCGGGTTACAGAATGCGCCGGCCACATTCCAGCGGAAAATGGACCAGATGCTGAGGCCCCATCGGAAGTATGCTGCGGCTTACCTGGATGACGTAATTGTCCATAGCACAGATTGGGCCTCACATCTGCCAAAAGTGCAAGCAGTCCTGGACTCTGTTCGGGAAGCAGGGTTTACGGCTAACCCCAAGAAGTGTACCATTGGGCAGGAGGAGGCCAAATATCTTGGGTACACCATTGGGAGGGGAGTAATAAAACCCCAACTCAACAAAGTCGAGGCCATCCAGAGTTGGCCACGTCCCAACAGCAAGAAGCAGGTACGAGCCTTTCTGGGAATCGCTGGGTATTATCGGCGATTCATTCCCCACTTTGCTTCTAAGGCTGTGCCCCTAACCAACCTGACGAAGGGGAAAGGGTCGGTCATGATTAAATGGACCCCCGAGGCTGAGGCAGCATTCCAATTCTTGAAACAAGCCTTATGTAGCCAGCCAGTGTTGTACTCACCCGACTTCTCTAAAGACTTTGTCGTACAAAGTGATGCGTCAGATGTGGGGTTAGGAGCCGTATTGTCCCAGGTCTGGAACGGGGAAGAGCACCCAGTCATTTACCTCAGCAGGAAGTTGAAGTCCCATGAGGTAAATTACGCCACCGTTGAAAAGGAGTGTTTAGCGGTGAAGTGGGCTCTAGATTCCCTTCGGTACTACCTGCTAGGTAGGCACTTTGACATGGTTACGGATCACGCTCCGTTAAAGTGGATGGCTCAAAACAAGGAAACAAATAGAAGAGTGAATAGGTGGTTCCTGGCCCTCCAGGAATTCAACTTCACAGTAAAGCATCGCCCTGGCGTTCAAATGGGGAATGTGGATGCTTTGTCTCGAGTACATGAATGCCTGATTGCTGGTGTTCCAACCCCGAGGTTAAAACAAGAGGGGGGGGTATGTGACAGCAGGAAGGTAAAGTCACCTGGTTGCATCCAGGGGGGTAGATATATTTCGCCCAGATTCAGGCTTTACGCCGATTTATACAGCTAGGTGGAGAGTTGTATAAGCCCAGCTGAGACTAGTGGGCTCATTGATGACTCATACCTCTAGGGAGAGGGCTGGGCGTCGTGCAGGCAGGGAGTTGATGAGGCCAGCTGAAGCCTGTCAGTTCGTTTAAGGCCTCTATAAAAACTCCCAGATTCATTAGATGTTGGCTCATGCCTGGAAGCAGACCTGTGTGGACTGTCTAGGGAGAGTGAACCCCTGTGCGGTGAGAGAAAGCCTGTGTGGCTATATTTTGCTTGGACATTTAAAACCAGGGACTAGGACAGCACTAGGCTGATCCCAGTTGTTAGTTAGGAAACCTGTATGTTTAGTCAGAGGTCAAGTTGACCAGGATTTATTTTGTTTGTTTCTTTTGCTTTGCTGTGTTTTTGTCACTGTAAATAGAAAATAAACGGCACCTTTTTGATTTTGAAAACCACAACCTCCGTCTGCTGGGCCTGTTTTTGTGTGGGGAGCCCATCCCGGGGGTCACACACACCCGCTGCCGAGCTAACCCCCTCACAATATATATATATATATGTATAAATAAACATTTCATCCAAAATTGAAGGATTCCTAAATCAACATTGGTTAGCTAAAAAGATAACACATCAGAAGAAGCTCTCTTTCAGATACTGCTGTCTCTCACTGACACTTTGTACTGAGAAGTCTGTAAGTCATGAGTCATGAGTCATCTTGATCTATCAATCTCTGTAAACAGCAGACCTTTTTTAATGGCAAATAGAGTAATGAAAGGAGTTAAATGAGCCTAGAGTTCCACTTTCTGGCTGGATGAAAAAATATAATATTAAAATGTAATAATTTATATTTACCTGATGTAAAGGCTTTATAAACTAAACAATAAATGTCCTTCACTTTACTTGGCTGAGCAAAATCTCCCCTCATTTGTGTCTCACATTTTTACATGCACCCCCTCCTAGACACTGCAGCTCACATTGGGAGGGTTTCAGCAACAAACTCAGTGTTTTCAATCCATAAAGTAGTGGGCAAGACTTAAGCCTCGTACACACGGGCGGTTTTCTCGACAAGAAAACTGCTGGCAGAGCTTTTTGCCGAGAAAACCGGTCGTGTGTATGTTTTCTTGTCGTGAAAACTGCCAGGAATCTCGACGAGAAAAATAGAGAACCCGCTCTCTATTTTCTCGTTGGGATTCTCGTCGGCCTGTTTCCCGACGAGAAAACTGTGTGTGTGTATGCGGCTACAAGCTTACCTGTCCTCTGGTAAGCCCATGCATGCTCGATGAGACTTTGACGTATGCGCGGTAGCTTACAAGGGTAGTGTAGGGTGAAGCAAGATGGTGGTGACAGCATCGAATGTGACGAGCACATGCTTGTCATAGTCGATGACGTTATCGTGTTCTTGCCATTCAAAAGAATGGCGGTTCTTTTGAATGGCCATCTGTATGCACTGCTTGGCAAGAAAAGCTTGCCAGGAATCTCGTCAGGAAAAACAACGTTTTTTTCCAGACGGGATTCTCGGCCGTGTGTACTAGGCTTAAGTGTGGCCAGGTGCTGATTGCGACGCTACAGGTTTATAAGTAGCAGTGACAATGCTGATAGCTGGGCCCCCTGTAACAATTTTTCATCCCACTGTAGTGATGGCAGGAGCGGCAATGCCGCTCTTAATTTAGGAGCAGTGCAGCATCATTGCCACATCATCACAGGAAGCTGCATTAAAGGTATTGTAAACCCTCAAGGTTTTTCACCTTAACCGCTTCCTGACTGACTCCTGTACATATACGGCGGCAGGATAGTACTCCTGCGCGAATCGCTGTATAAATAGGGCGGCTCCTTTAAGAGCCATAGCAGGCGCCATATCCACCCATGATCACAAGAGCCAGAATGAGGATTTGTGTGTGTAAACACACAAATTGCTGTTTTGACAGGGGAGGAGAAACAGATTGTCTGTTCCTACTAAGTAGGAACAAAGATCTGGCTCCTCCTCTAGTCAGTCACATCCCCTCACAGTTAGAAACACACCTAGGGAACACACTTAACTCCTTCATCGCCCCTATTGTTAACCCCTTCCCTGCCAGTGATATTTATACAGTAATCAGTGGCTATTTTTTTTAGCTTTGATCGCTGTATAAATGTCAATGGTCCCAAAAAAGTGTCAAAAATGTCCAATCTGTCCACCACAATGTCGCAGTCCAGATAAAAATTGCTTATCGCCGCCATTACTAGTCAAAAATATAAATAAAAAAACATAAATCGATCCCCGATTTTGTAGATGCTATAACTTTTGCACAAACCAAAAATATGTAGAAGGATACATATTGGCCTAAACTGATGAGGATTTTTTGGTGGGTTATTTATTATAGCAAAAAGTAAAAAATATTGTGTTTTTTTTTCAAAATTGACGCTTTTCTTTTGTTTATAGTGCTTAAAATAAAAACTGCAGAGGTGATCAAATACCACCAAAAGAAAGCTCTATTTGTGGGAAAAAAAGCACGTTAATTTTGTCTAGGTACAATGTCATACGTCAATTTTGTCTAGGTACAATTGTCAGTTAAAGCAATGCAGTGCCGTATCGCAAAAAATGGCCTGGTCTTTAAGGGGGCAAATCCTTAAGGGGCTGAAGTGGTTAAATGAACATTACTGGCAGGCTCAGAGGGTATTTGTGGGAGTTTGTAGGGGCAGTGTCAGGGCTGGGCTCAGCCCTTCCTTCTCAGAGCTCTGTGCTCAGCTGTCAGTAAATTGCCAGTACTCTTCATTCCACAGTGACTCACCTGGTCATCATTTCCTGCTCGTTAGCTAGCCATGCTGGCTATTTAAACTGCCTGGATCAGATCTCCTGTACCTTCACCTGGTCAACATATCCAGATACTCTCTGCTGTGTTTTCCTGTTAAAGACTTTTGCCTGGCTGACTTCCCTTCTGGTCCCTGATCCTATTTACTGCCTCTACTACGCTGATGTCTGGATTCCTGTTTCACTGGCTTGTTCCAACTACCCGCTCTGGTTACCAAACCCTGGTTATGTTTTGATTATGTTTGCTCTGTCTTATACCATTTTACCATTTTAATAAAAAGTGTGAGTTTTACTGCACTTCTGTCTCAGTCTGATTCATGGTTCCTGACAAGCAGTAAGAGAATAGGGATGGACTTTTTGTTTGGGTTGAGCTTCGGTTAGCGGTGAACCAAACCCAACCAAACAGGGCTAAAAGGGTTTAGATGCTGATTTTCATTTGTACTCAGTGTCTGATGCATCTTACTGCAGTGTCCAACAATAGACAGCCAACATTGATGAAATACAGCTGCTCTGATATGGTTTTCCATTCCACCAAGGAATGGTGGATTGGGATCAATATCTGTGCACAGGCTCGCACATAGTTGTGCATATGATTGTGGAAGTGCATGTGCACAAATGTGTGCACAAGAATCTGTGTTCGCATGCCTGTCACTAATTCTAGCACCAAGTGAAGCTGTTTAATCAGATCTGCTGCACCTGACCAGTGCTGTCTTAACTACAGTGTTCCTCCAAAACCTGCAATCTGCTACTCTGCATCTGACTATCCATTACTGAGCAGACCTGCCTCTGCTACTCCGTATATCCACCTGTATCAACCCCAGTTTGCACTGGACTATGCTTCTGCCTGCTCCTTTTGTAGCTGACCTGCTTATCCAGTATCAACTCTGGTTTGAATTCTGACTACGCTTCTGCCTATGTGATTATACTTAATCTAAATGTCAGTTACCAATCTGGCTTGCCAGTGTCTGCAGATCATCTGCTTTCCACCCAACCAGTCTGCTGACATTTTGCTTTCTGCCCTGTCAGGCTCTGCTGACCTTCCGCCAACAGCCCAGCCAGTCTCTGCTGATGTTTTACTTGCTGCCCTGCCTGAAACTGCTTATTACTAGCTGGTGGCAAGAACCATGAGAGGCACTCATGTCTCTCCATGGTCTCACACCACCTGCTCCTTTTACCAGAAACCCTGAGCTGAAGGTGTAAGAGAGGCCATCCTCATTGTTTCAGGCTCCTCCACCAAGTATGTAACAAAAATGTTCACCATGTTCATCACTGACTGCACTGACCTATATTTTCAGAAAAGATGTCCAGGTGTGAATGCAGAAAATGAATCTTTAGTGACATGTTACACTTCATGATCTTGTATGCTGTAGGTAGTCTGTCAAACAGCTGAATGTAGATTGGGGCTCTATAGTTGTCAAGAAAATTGTCAGCCATATCCTTGAATGCTTTAGGGGTGATTTTCTCTGGAGGTTCAAATTCAATCAAAACTGTCAGGATGTTTGAAGGGAATTGCCCAGCCAAATGTCCCACAATGCATTGCAAAAAAGCATCATTAGCCATCATTAGCCAAAGTCTTGCACTTGACCAGCCAATGATGGTTTTTGGTCAAATTCCTATCATCCACAAGGTCCTAGGTCTCTCCCAGCAGCCCTTTGTTAGTTTTTGGAGTTTACAAAGAGTGGAGACAGTAAATTTAGGGAGAGTTTGCTAGTTCAACATGCTACTACAGAGTTATATAGTATTGCTACATACAGTACTATATTCACAGCTATATAGTTGAATTGCAGTTTGTGGGGCTAGGGGGAGTGGAGTGTAAGCCCAGCTGCATTCACTGTCTGTGATTTGAATAGACCCAAAAGCATTTTTTCTTTATTTTGTGTGTGACAATGAGAAGTTCTGTTGCTGTGTAGCTACCGTTCCCCCTTTTATTTGAGCACAATATCACACACTTGCTGCAAGAGGAAGCACAAACATTCCTTGCATCTGGGGTTGTGAAAGGAGAGCATTGGAACATAGGAGGAGGGCACAGCAGGCAGGAAGAATCATATGGTGCTGATGTTCCTGCAGCTTACTGCCAAGTTGGCTCCTGCGATAGGGGAGGAGGGTGATGATGGGGTTTCCGACTATACCCGGGTTCCATATACAGTAAAAGGCAAAAGTGAAGTAGAAGCACAACATCTGTGAGACAGGATGTCATCCAGGAGCAGCTTTCAGAGGAGTTGAGCAAGCAGCCACTATATTCCACTAGATATTTTGGTCATTTGGGTACCACATGTATGAAGAGACACATGAATGCTCACCACACAGCTCATGAGAGCAGCAACTGAAGAATAGCACTAGACAGCAAAAAAGACGCACTCCTCCTCCCCTTTCTACCTCTCTTCCTACTATAAAAAATTCCCTATGAGCAGCCTCAAACAATGGGGTCAAAAGTATTTTGAGGGATGTTAGAGAATTGCCTTATGGCACTTTCAGGGGGAAAGATGATGAACAGTTGATACAGTATGGTCAAGTGTAGGCTACAACCATGACCTGATTCTGTCAGCCCCACCCTGCCAATTTCAACTTTAGCATCGAGCAGACAGGCATCTCTGCCCGATATGATGGAATGAAAGAAAAGGTATACCCTGGTCATCTCCATACCCAGCATCTCAATGGCAGCTTGGCAAAAAATTTGGCTTTATAACTGCTGCTGTCAAACTGGTGAAATATGCCCTCTTCCACAAGGTTTCAGCCTGTGCTGTACTACGGTTACCTGTACAGGGGTGCAATTTGTTCTGCCTTTAAGGTCATTCCTACCCTCCACCATCATGTGGAAGGTAATTTTTCCACATTGATTGACCATGTGGTCAACTGCAGGGTCTATATGACCACAGACATGTGGTTCGGCAAAATGTATAATTTATGGTTCACTTTGCTGGTTGCTGGAAAGGATACAGGATGGGCCACACCATTGGAGCTGGTTGTGCTGCAGTATATCTTGACTAGGGATGAGCCGAACACCCCCGGGTTCGGTTCGCACCAGAACCTTCGAACGGACCGAAAGTTCGCGCGAATTTTCGAACCCTATTCGTTATAATGGACGCGAACGTTCGAAATCAAAATTGCTAATTACAACGGCCAATATGCATGTTAATGTCATAAAACAGGTTTGGGGACCCGGGTCCTGCCCCAGGGGACATATATCAATGCAAAAAGAAATTTTAAAAACTAAAGTTTTTTCGGGAGCAGTCATTTTAATGATGCATAAAGTGAAAAAAAAAAAAGTGAAATTTTCCTTTAAATATGGTACCTGGGGGGTGTCTAAAGTATGCCTGTGAAGTGGCATGTGTTTCCCGTGTTTAGAACTGTCCTTGCACAAAATGACATTTGTAAAGGAAAAAAAGAAGCCATTTAAAACCACTTGCGGCTTTAATGTCATGTCTTGTCCTGGCCGCCATATGGCTGAAAATCCTTGAGAAAAATGGCATGGCTACCCCATCACCCCCCCCCCACCCCAGCCCCTTTGGGTCTTGTATGGATACTAAGGGGGACCCCGCACCCAAAATAAAACCCTATACCTACAACCCTATATACTCTGAACAGCAGTATATAGGTGGTGCAAACAAGACATGGACTGTAGGTTTGTTCTTAAGTAGAATCTGAACAGGTACATTATGAAGTGTAGCTACATCCCAAAAAAATCAATTTTTAAGCTTTTTGGAGAACATAGGGAGGGGTTATCACCCCTGTAACATTTGCTGTCTTTGCACATCTGTTCAGAACATGTCACCTCACTTTCCGTCCCAATGACAAATGTTTTTGGAAAAGTGGGGTTTTAATTGAAACAAGGATTGGTGATAAAGCATCAGTAGAGAGGAGATACCTTTTTCCCAAATTAAAACTAACAGGATAGAATTTTCCTTCCTAGGGGTAGATTTCCTCTCACTTCCTGTTTTCTCTTGCCGTTTGCAAGTAGGAGTCGTTTGTAAGTTGGATGTTTGAAAGTAGGGGCCTGCCGTATATACTCTGCAGAAATTTGCCCTATTAGATGTTGGTGTAGCCACAAGACTGGTGGGCACAGGAATGGGCCCTGCTGTGAGTTAATAGATCAAGATTTGTACTTGCATGCACCTGTTGAACCGGGCAGAAAAATTGGGCCTTTGGTGGTGGTGGTGGTGGTGGTGGTGGACGGTGTTGCCACAAGACTGTAAGCCCTCACAGTTACTCTTGGTGGGTGCAGGAATGGGCCCTGCTGTGAGTTATTAGATCAAGATTTGTAATTGCATGCACCTGTTGAACAGGGCAGAAAAATTGGGCCTTTGGTGGTGGTGGTGGTGGTGGACGGTGTTGCCACAAGACTGTAGGCCCTCATAGTTACTCTTGGTGGGCGCAGGAATGGGCCCTGCTGTGAACTATTAGATCAAGATTTGTAATTACACGCCCCTGTTAAACAGGGGCTGAAAAATTGTGCCTTAGGCATTGGTGCTGGTGCCACAACACTGCAACCCCTCACAGATACTGTACTTGGAGCACAGCAGTCACACCTGTTGCGAAGCATCTTTTTAAAAAATTGTAATTACACGCCCCTGTTATACAGGGGCTGAAAAATTGTGCCTTAGGCACTGGTGCTGGTGCCACAACACTGCAACCCCTCACAGATACTGTACTCTGAGCACAGCAATGAGACCTGTTGCAAAGCATTGCCTAAAAATTGTAATTACACGCCCCAACAGGGGCTGAAAAATTGTGCCTTAGGCACTGGTGCTGGTGCCACAACACTGCAACCCCTCACAGATACTGTACTCTGAGCACAGCAGTCAGACCTGTTGCGAAGCATCTTTTTAAAAAATTGTAATTACACGCCCCTGTTATACAGGGGCTGAAAAATTGTGCCTTAGGCACTGGTGTGGTGGCATGGATCATTGAGGAGGAGGAAGAGGATAGTCAGTGAACATAACAGGACAGTCACTCAGCATCAGCATAGGCAGTCTTGAAGGGATGTGACATTATAAATTATTCCGTTATATCCGCTTCAGGTGTCTGGTAGCTGGTGGTGATCCAAGACTGATTCATTTTTATGAAGGTCAGTCGATCAACCGAGTCGGTGGACAGGCGCACCCTATGATCGGTGACAAATCCTCCAGCAGCACTGAATGTGCGTTCGGAAAGAACGCTGGATGCAGGACAGGCCAGTAGCTCAATTGCATACTGTGCAAGCTCTGGCCAGTGATCCATCCTCAGGACCCAGTAAGCCAGAGGATTTTCGGTGGGAAAGGTGTCCAAGTCTGACCTTGCCCCTAGGTATTCCTGCACCATGTATATCAGACGCTGGCGATGGTTGCTGGAACCGATCATACCTTGGGGCTGCGGACTAAAAAATTGTCTGAACGCATCGGTCAGACGTCCACCTTCCCCACCGCTCCTTCTGCTACTGACCGAAGCCTCAGCAACTCGTCGTCCTGGACCAGGAGTTTGTAACCTCCCAGTTTCTGGGAACGCGTTGCACAGACCTTTCTGCAAGGCCTCCCTGAGATGTCTCATCCTCTGCTCCCTCTGCGACGGCAAGATAAGGTCCGCAACCTTACCCTTGTACCGTGGATCAAGGAGAGTGGCCAGCCAGTAATGGTCACTCTCCTTGATCCGAAGAACACGAGGATCCTTCCGCAGGCTTTGCAGGATCAGGGAGGCCATGCAGCGTAGGTTAGCTGAGGCATTCGGTCCGGAGTCTTCTGGGTCACTGAGGATGACATGATCGCCAGCCACCTCCTCCCAGCCACGTACAAGTCCACTGGTTTGTTGGGACTGTACATCATCCCTAAAAGACTGCTGCTGCTGATGCTGAGTGCCAGGCTCCACCTCCATGCTCACACAATCCTCCTCCTCCTCCTCCTCCTCCTCCTCTTCCTGTGTGATGGGTGGGACAGAAGGAACATTGTCTGGATAAAGGGGGCCTTGAGAGACAAGGAAGTCCTCCTCTTCCTGCCTCTGTTCTGCCTCAAGTGCCCTGTCCATTATCCCACGCAGCGTATGCTCCAACAGGTGGACAAGAGGTACAGTGTCACTGATGCATGCACTGTCACTGCTCACCATCCTCGTGGCCTCCTCAAATGGTGAGAGGACAGTGCATGCATCCCTGATCATGCTCCACTGGCGTGGGGAAAAAAAGCCAAGCTCCCCTGACCCTGTCCTGGTGCCGTAGTCGCAAAGGTACTCATTGATGGCCCTCTGCTGCGTGTGCAGTCGCTGCAGCATGGCCAACGTTGAGTTCCACCTGGTGGGCATGTCACATATTAGGCGGTTCTTGGGCAGGTTCAGCTCCTTTTGCAGCTCAGTCAGCCGAGCACTGGCATTATAAGATCGGCGGAAATGCACACAGACTTTCCTGGCCTGCCTCAGGACATCCTGTAAGCCTGGGAACCTGCCCAAGAACCGCTGCACCACCAGGTTGAGGACGTGAGCCATACAGGGCACATGGGTGAGCTGCCCCTGTCGCAGGGCGGAGAGGAGGTTGGTGCCATTATCAGAAACGACCATTCCTGGCTTAAGCTGGCGTGGCGTCAACCACCTCTCGGCCTGCCCCTGCAGAGCTGCCAGAACCTCTGGCCCAGTGTGGCTCCTGTCCCCCAAACACACCAGCGCAAGCACGGCATGGCATCTTTTTGCCTGCGTACTCGCGTAGCCCCTTGTACGCCTACGGAGCACCGCTGGTTCCGAGGACAGAGCACTCGAAGAGGACATGGAGGAAGAAGAAGAGGAGGGGGTGGAGGAGAGAGGTGTGTCACAACCAGTAGTAGCATTTTGGAGGCGTGGTGGCGGAACAACCTCCAACACTACTGCACCTTGTCCTGCATCCCTCCCAGCTGCCAATAGAGTGACCCAATGGGCCGTGAAAGAAAGATAACGTCCCTGTCCATGCCTGCTGGACCATGAGTCAGCGGTAATATGCACCTTACCGATAACCGCCCTGTCCAGCGAGGCATGGACATTGCCTTCCACATGCCAGTAGAGAGACTTCCGTGAGAAAAAGTGGCGTTTGGGAACCTGCCACTGAGGAACCGCACATTGAACAAACTCACGGAAGGGGGCCGAGTCTATCAACTGAAAAGGCAGCAGTTGAAGTGCTAGCAATTTAGCCAAGCTAGCATTCAACCGCTGGGCATGTGGATGGCTGGGAGTATACTTCTTTCGACGGTCCAGCAGCTGGGGCAGGGAAATTTGCCTGCTACAATCGGACGTCGGTGTACTGCAAGTACTTGGTTGTGACACACCTAATTCTACACCTTCAGTCCTCTCAGAGCAGCTTTCAGAGAGGACTGAAGATATAGTGGGGATGGAGATCCCAGCTGATGAGGAGCAAGGAGAGGTCCGCTTTGTTCTTTGGTGTGGGTCTTTTATGTGTGCTTGCCAACGAGCTGCATGGCAGGTCGACATATGTCTGCTCATGCTTGTGGTGCCCAAGCGGCTGATGTTTTGGCCACGCGAGATACGCTTGAGACAAATATTGCAAATAGCAGTGGTGCGATCTGATGCACTCGTCTCAAAAAAGGCCCACACCAAAGAACTTTTGTGATAACGTGCAGAGGCAGCGCCCTGCACAGGCGGAGCTCTGCGGTGTGGTACAGTTGCTGTGCTGGCCTCTAGCTGGCCTCCAGGGGGCATCCTGCCTCGTTGGACATGTGACGCTGCATCCTCCTCCTCCTCCTCCTCTCTCCCTTCAGGCACCCACATGGAGTCAGTGACCTCATCATCCCCTCCCTCTTCACCACTAGAGCAAACCTGGCAGTAAGCTGCAGCTGGTGGAACACTACTGCCAGATTGCTGTCCTTCAGCATCCCCTCTCTCTGCGCGCACACTACTGACTTCCTCAAGCTGGGTATCATCATCCGAGCCTTTGAATCGTTGGGCATCCTCCTGGAGCATGTACCCAACACTGTGCTCAAACAGTTCGGGGGACTCCTCAGGAGGACATGGTGGGTCTGGGGAAGGGGTGGCTGATGATGCCATTGAGTACGCGTTGGCAGCTGCTCTGCCAGTACCCTGAGCCTGGGTGAGAGAGGATGAGGAGGATGAGGAGGGCTTGGTCATCCATTCTACCAAGCCTTCGGCATGATGCGGCTCCACATGTCCAGCTGCCGAAAACAAAGACAAGCGTGTCCCATGGCCACGTGCTGATGACGATGCACGACCACGTCCACGGCCAGCACTGTTGTCTCTAGAAACAGAGCCTGCCTGCCCTGTGTTCTTGCCTCGGCACGCTCTGCCTCTCCTTGGCGGTCTTCCAGCCATTGTAGTCGGTAGTGTATATAGTATAAAAAATAGAACTCCTATGTGTGCTCACAACACACTGTAGGTCCTATGGGTGCTGACACTAACACACTATAGGTACTATGTGTGCTGCTGACAAGAAAATATAGGAGCTCTGTTTGCTGCCACTAACACACTAGAAGTCCTATGGGTGCTTCTGAGAAGAAAATATAGGAGCTCTGTGTGATGCCACTAACACACTAGAAGTCCTATGGGTGCTTCTGAGATGAAAATATAGGAACTCTGTGTGATGCCACTAACACATTAGAAGTCCTATGGGTGCTGCTGAGAAGAAAATATAGGAGCTCTGTTTGCTGCCACTAACACACTAGAAGTCCTATGGGTGCTGCTGAGAAGAAAATATAGGAGCTCTGTGTGATGCCACTAACACACTAGAAGTCCTATGGGTGCTGCTGAGAAGAAAATATAGGAGCTCTGTTTGCTGCCACTAACACACTAGAAGTCCTATGGGTGCTTCTGAGATGAAAATATAGGAGCTCTGTGTGATGCCACTAACACACTAGAAGTCCTATGGGTGCTGCTGAGAAGAAAATATAGGAGCTCTGTTTGCTGCCACTAACACACTAGAAGTCCTATGGGTGCTGCTGAGAAGAAAATATAGGAGCTCTGTGTGATGCCACTAACACACTAGAAGTCCTATGGGTGCTGCTGAGAAGAAAATATAGGAGCTCTGTTTGCTGCCACTAACACACTAGAAGTCCTATGGGTGCTGCTGAGAAGAAAATATAGGAGCTCTGTGTGATGCCACTAACACACTAGAAGTCCTATGGGTGCTTCTGAGATGAAAATATAGGAGCTCTGTGTGATGCCACTAACACACTAGAAGTCCTATGGGTGCTGCTGAGAAGAAAATATAGGAGCTCTGTGTGATGCCACTAACACACTAGAAGTCCTATGGGTGCTTCTGAGATGAAAATATAGGAACTCTGTGTGATGCCACTAACACACTAGAAGTCCTATGGGTGCTGCTGAGAAGAAAATATAGGAGCTCTGTTTGCTGCCACTAACACACTAGAAGTCCTATGGGTGCTTCTGAGAAGAAAATATAGGAGCTCTGTGTGATGCCACTAACACACTAGAAGTCCTATGGGTGCTTCTGAGATGAAAATATAGGAACTCTGTGTGATGCCACTAACACATTAGAAGTCCTATGGGTGCTGCTAAGAAGAAAATATAGGAGCTCTGTTTGCTGCCACTAACACACTAGAAGTCCTATGGGTGCTTCTGAGAAGAAAATATAGGAGCTCTGTGTGATGCCACTAACACACTAGAAGTCCTATGGGTGCTTCTGAGATGAAAATATAGGAACTCTGTGTGATGCCACTAACACATTAGAAGTCCTATGGGTGCTGCTGAGAAGAAAATATAGGAGCTCTGTTTGCTGCCACTAACACACTAGAAGTCCTATGGGTGCTGCTGAGAAGAAAATATAGGAGCTCTGTGTGATGCCACTAACACACTAGAAGTCCTATGGGTGCTGCTGAGAAGAAAATATAGGAGCTCTGTTTGCTGCCACTAACACACTAGAAGTCCTATGGGTGCTGCTGAGAAGAAAATATAGGAGCTCTGTTTGCTGCCACTAACACACTAGAAGTCCTATGGGTGCTGCTGAGATGAAAATATAGGAACTCTGTGTGATGCCACTAACACACTAGAAGTCCTATGGGTGCTGCTGAGAAGAAAATATAGGAGCTCTGTTTGCTGCCACTAACACACTAGAAGTCCTATGGGTGCTGCTGAGAAGAAAATATAGGAGCTCTGTTTGCTGCCACTAACACACTAGAAGTCCTATGGGTGCTGCTGAGAAGAAAATATAGGAGCTCTGTGTGATGCCACTAACACACTAGAAGTCCTATGGGTGCTTCTGAGATGAAAATATAGGAGCTCTGTGTGATGCCACTAACACACTAGAAGTCCTATGGGTGCTGCTGAGAAGAAAATATAGGAGCTCTGTGTGATGCCACTAACACACTAGAAGTCCTATGGGTGCTTCTGAGATGAAAATATAGGAACTCTGTGTGATGCCACTAACACACTAGAAGTCCTATGGGTGCTGCTGAGAAGAAAATATAGGAGCTCTGTTTGCTGCCACTAACACACTAGAAGTCCTATGGGTGCTTCTGAGAAGAAAATATAGGAGCTCTGTGTGATGCCACTAACACACTAGAAGTCCTATGGGTGCTTCTGAGATGAAAATATAGGAACTCTGTGTGATGCCACTAACACATTAGAAGTCCTATGGGTGCTGCTAAGAAGAAAATATAGGAGCTCTGTTTGCTGCCACTAACACACTAGAAGTCCTATGGGTGCTTCTGAGAAGAAAATATAGGAGCTCTGTGTGATGCCACTAACACACTAGAAGTCCTATGGGTGCTTCTGAGATGAAAATATAGGAACTCTGTGTGATGCCACTAACACATTAGAAGTCCTATGGGTGCTGCTGAGAAGAAAATATAGGAGCTCTGTTTGCTGCCACTAACACACTAGAAGTCCTATGGGTGCTGCTGAGAAGAAAATATAGGAGCTCTGTGTGATGCCACTAACACACTAGAAGTCCTATGGGTGCTGCTGAGAAGAAAATATAGGAGCTCTGTTTGCTGCCACTAACACACTAGAAGTCCTATGGGTGCTGCTGAGAAGAAAATATAGGAGCTCTGTTTGCTGCCACTAACACACTAGAAGTCCTATGGGTGCTGCTGAGATGAAAATATAGGAACTCTGTGTGATGCCACTAACACACTAGAAGTCCTATGGGTGCTGCTGAGAAGAAAATATAGGAGCTCTGTTTGCTGCCACTAACACACTAGAAGTCCTATGGGTGCTGCTGAGAAGAAAATATAGGAGCTCTGTTTGCTGCCACTAACAAACTAGAAGTCCTATGGGTGCTGTTGGGGTGCAATGCTGTGCTAACAGCACTGCGGTTGGTACTACTGCAATACTGTACTAACAGTAAGCACGCACCAGACTAATCCCCAGCAGCAGCTAATAACACGCTAACTGTGCAATCAGCAGCAATGAACGATCAATGACTTAGGTAGCAATGGTTTAGCAAAGAAATAGCCAATGGTTTAGCAAAGAAGAGCAAATCTTTCAGTATCAAGCAAAGACAGAATCAGCAGACTGATCTCTCCTAAAGCCGGAACTCATGTGACCGGGGCCGATGGCGTGGCGGCCTTTTAAATGGTGGGGCATGTACTAAAGCCCCTGAGCTGTAATTGGCTACAGGCGTCCTGCCTGTAGCCAATTATTGCTCTCCGAGTTTCGGGCGCTGTGATTGGCCAAGCATGCGGGGTCACAGTGCATGCTTGGCCAATCATCAGCCAGCAATGCACTGCGCCGGCCGCGCCGGCCGCAATGCATTGCGGGGCCGCTC
The DNA here is from genome assembly GCA_029206835.1 of Rana muscosa. Lineage (NCBI taxonomy): Eukaryota > Metazoa > Chordata > Amphibia > Anura > Ranidae > Rana > Rana muscosa. Next base: position 638,339,545 of record CM055117.1, on the reverse strand, counting down.
GCATCACACGAATGTGATGCGAACGGCCCAAATAGTTCTGGGCTCGACGAGCGAGCGAACGCCCGGTGCTCGATTCGAACATGGGTTCGAATCGAGCACCGGGCCCATCCCTAATCTTGACACCTGGTGACAATGACAGACCAGTTACTTCCCTGTTCTCCTCAATGTTCTCTTCTTCTGAGTTATCTTCAGAAACACCATTCCCCCAGCATTCATGAGGTTATGCAATGAAGTCAAAATACTGGTATACAGTTTTGTAGTCAGTATATCTAGGGGACAGGAGTCACACTGAGGTATTAGTTCTTAGTTCTACAAGCTCTGCTGGGGCTGTCCTACAACTGGGTAACCCCTACCCATATTTTTCAAGGAAAGGTCATATGTGACAAAGGCACCAACCTTCAGTCTGTCCAGGGAAAGTTTGCACATGTCTTGCCTGGCACACATCCCCAATTCTGTGGTGCAGCGGTTTCTGAGTAGGTACACTGGCTTACATAATATTCTGAGGCAGGCCAGAAGAGTTTTTAGCATGAACTCCATGTTTCCATAAGCTGCCCACTTTGTGTTTTGCCTACCCAATGGATTGCTAACTTGGCCATGCAATAGCTGCGCATGCACCAGCAGGGCAAATATTTGTTTCTGTGTGAACATGGCACAAGGACAGGCTCAGGGAAGCTGGGTTATTTTTCCCCATCTAATGACATCTCAGTCAGGATGTACATTGTATGCACCATATTATCACCATCTGAAAAGCCAACCAGAATAGTGAGCTGTGAAAATAAGAACATTGACATCACAATTTCTGCAGTGTTCCTTCTGGAGCATACACTGCATGGATCAATAAGCTATGCACCAGAAGGAAGAGGAAAGGTAACTTGGGGCCCGCTTTATAAAGATTCTGCCTCTGTGAGGCCACAGAAAACACAGGAGGAGCACAATGACTGGGCTACAGTTTGAGTAGTGGTGTTGAGGGTGAGAAGAACATGGGGCAGGCTTTAAGGTGTGAGATTTATTCTTTGCAAACTCTGAGACTTGTACGTGGTAGGACGAGATAGCCGAGGACATTGTTGGCCTCAGTCACTACCAGGACTTGGGTTCCTCTGTCATTTGTGATAGATGAGCTCCTTCAGTTCCTGTGAAAGGACCATAGAATTCATGACATCAAGGAGAGGGACCATTAACTGATCAGGCAACCTCCAGGATCCACGTTATAAGGTAAAAGTTGCAGAGCCCTACTGCCCTTTGCAGAGGATAAGATAAGATACGATACAATTTATTGTCATTGTAGAAAACAAATTCACAATGAAATCACATTTCTACTCCACACATTATTCATACACCACAATCATCAAACTACGCATTTACTATATATGATCTAATTGTACCAAAATATTAAAAGCGTCCCCATATCAAATAAAAAACAAAGCGATAACATAAGACTATGTGACCTCTTTAATTTCATTCCTACGTTAGTAGCCTTAATAGCCCTGGGAAAAAAGCTCTCTTTAAATCTATTTGCCCTTGTTTTAATCATTCTAAAACAAAATTGACATCCTTTTTTTCCCACAAATAGAGATTTATTTTGGTGGTATTTGATCATCTGTGGTTTTTATTTTTTGCGCTCTAAACAAAAAAAGAGCGAACATTTTGAAAAAAACACAATATTTTGTACTTGTTGCTATAATAAATATCCCCAATTTCTTTCATTTAAGAGTACATTTTTTCCTCAGTTTAGGCCGATATGTATTCTTCTACATATTTTTGGTAATAAAAATTGCAATAAGCGTATATTGATTGGTTTGCGCAAAAGTTATAGCGTCTACAAAATAGGGGATAGATTTATGGCATTTTTATTATTTTTAATTTTTTTTTACTATTAATGGCGGTGATCAGCTATTTTTATCAGGACTGCGACATTATGGCGGACAGATCGGACACAGTTGAGACATTTTTGGGACCATTGACAATTATACAGCGATAACAATTCACTGATTACTGTGTAAATGTCACTGGCAGGGAAGGGGTTAACGCTAGGGGCGATCAAGGGGTTAACTGTGTTCCCTAGTGTGTGTTCTAACTGTAGGGGTAGGGGACTGACTATAGGAGATTGTGGTTCCCAGCTAGTAGGAACTCATGATCTCTCTCTCTTCTCCTCACAGAACTGGGATGTGTTTGTTTACACACACACGCCCCTCTTCTGCCTCTCGTGTCCACGATCGCGTGTGGCCGGCGGTCATTGCGACCGCCGGCCACTAACATTTGCACCACCGCTGTGCGGCAGCATGCGCGTGTCTTCTAGCCCACTTAAAGGAGCCGACGTACAGCTAAGACGACTCACGGGATCGTGCCGACCTACCGCAGTATAATGACGGTGGCTGGTCGGCAAGCGGTAAATGCAGGCTAAATCATGCTGTATGTATCCGTCTTTTGGGCCTACTTCATTGCATTGGCATTAAGCGCACTAATCCCACATTTTTTGGGATACACAATATTTAATGTAGTGTGGTCTAACAGTGATTCCTTAAATATAAACCTCCCTGTCTCACTATATCTCTGAAATGTTTGGCCTATAAAAAATTATAATTTGTACCACATTTTTTGTGAACTATCCACAAAGGCTTAACTCTTTCATTGACAAAGCCGCTTTTTGTGTTTTTTTGCTACATGTTAAAGTAAAAGGCCTGAAAGTTAGTTAAACTCCCAAACAGTAATCTTTTCTGAAAGCAAATTCCCCGTAGGATAAAAAAGGTGGTTATTGCAATTTTTTTATGTCACATGATATGTGTTTTTCAAATGTAAATCTCCAGCAAAAAATACACTAAAGTTAGTTTTAGGGCACACAAAAGCAAAAAAATACCCAATTATTTAATAAACTATAAAATATGAAGTTACGCTGAGTAAATAGATACCCAGCATGGTAAACCTTGAAACTGCAATGGCTCGTGAAGCGACAACAAACTTCAGTACCCAAAATTGTCCATGAGCAACGCTTTAAAAACTCATACAGGTAATCAATTCAAAGTTAACCATGAATTGTGACTCTAGAGATATTTCTATCACTCCTGTGTGTGCGGCAATATGTATCGTGTAGGACAATGAACATTTTTTCATCTGTAGGTGCCCCCGTCATATACATTTACCTACCTATGTGTGTGTACTGTACAGAGGGGGGATTTTGAAATGCTTGGGTGTACTTTTAATTTTTGTACACTTTTTACGTAACTTTTTTCACTAATACATAGGGGACCGATAGCCTCCTATGTGATATCATACTTCTAGTGACAAGTTCTCATTAATGCGCTCCACTGAAGCTAATGAAGTACAGATCATATTCCATTAGCTACTTTCTCAGCCACATTTACCAGAGAAAGTGACAGCAGAAGCTGGAACTGGCATAATACACATCACTTTCAGGTTTTTACTAGCTTGGAAGTTCACTGGGCCACCTCTTCCTCTACCTAGTGACACCCCCCATGTGGGTCCAAGACCCACAGGTGGAATAGCAGAACTCAGGATACATGGTGGGGAGTAGCACTGGCAGACGCACGTTTTGGGGTCCATGGAAGCGATTTGACAACTGTACAACCATCGGACCACTTCTGTCTGAAAGTCAACAGTTGATTTGTGATGTTTATTTGCATTTCCAGCTGCTGTAGCAGCTGGGGTTGTGTGGAAAACTCCCTGCTGTTGACAATGCATACCATACAAAAAGTAAACACAAACATTTCTGTGCTCTGCCTAAACCACCTCAACCCAAGCTGTTGCATAAATATCTGAATGATATAAAAAATGAACAGTCCTACCCATAGTTAAAGATATATAAAAAATTAAAAAAACAATTCATACCATAAAAATATTTTTATACAAATAAAGAGTGCATTAAATCAGTACACATCAATAAATCAAAATATATACAGTAAAATAATTAATAACAGAAACTGTTGTGCAAATAATTAAAGTGCATCAAAACAATACATCAGTAGTTCATCCAACAAACAATGCATTGAAAATTAAATACATTGTGCAAAACAAATCCAGTTTTGTATAATGAAATAATTATAAGTCCAATAAACCTTGCAGTGTTTAAACAAAAAATTTCCACAAGGTGAGGAATGTAATAGTAGCAAATCTTCAATGTGGTAAAGTGGCTGTACTTCACAACCTCACCAGATATGATTGGCCACTTGTTACAAAATGATTAAACAGTGCAGGGTAGCATTTCTGAAAAGCACAGGAATTCCTTGGTTCATATGACATAACATTCATGAAAAGAAGGTCCCATTCAAAAAAGTACAAAAGAAGAAAGAGCTCATAGCTTAAAAAAACTTCTTTAAGTATGGTCACATTAAAAACAATCTAGGGCAGTGGTTCCCAACCCTGTCCTCAAGTACCCCCAACAGGCCACATTTTGGGAATTTCTCTTAGATAAAATAGCTGTCCAAAATACCAAGCCATTGCCTCTGTTTTAAAGCACCTGTGCAAGATAAAGGAAAACCCGCAAACATGGCCTGTTGGGGGTACTTGAGGACCGGGTTGAGAATCACTGATCTAGGGTAATCACAAACAGAGAGCTTAGCCCAGCACTAAGGATTTGACAGCTAAGTCTTGAATCAAGTACCACACCAGTGCCCATTTTGCTAGGAGAGCAGCTTCTTCTCAGTATGCTGATGTCACAGTACTCAAGCCACGCCCAACATGTTAGATTTGTATAGTCGTCGTATAGAGTACTGCAATGTCTGTGCAAATAATTACAGTGAGCTTAAACCCTTCCATCATGATGCATTTTAATTATTCCATTTATATTGTATATAATCATTACAGTACCTCTAGTTGCCGTATCTTTTATAACATCTACAACCTTTCTTAATATAGATATGTGCCACTGCAGTTGGGGTAAAAGCAACCCTTAAATTAGAAGTTGTTACATATGGGTGCCCCCCCCAACGCTCGAACCGGGCGTCCTAGCCTGTCGGCCTGGGATGACTGCATGTTTGTATGGGGAGCATTGGAGGTGGAAGGGAAGCTGGGGGGACGTCTGCCACTCGACTCGGAGCACCAATTTGCCGTGTGGGCGGCAGATTGGCAGATGGTGCAGAGTGGTGAGCGAAGGCCAGCGAAATGGCGGCAGAACAGTTCCGTGTCAATGGTGCAAAAGTCGGTGATGAGCTGGAACTGGGACAACCTGGCTGCGGCTTTTGCAGAAAAGGAACGATGATAGTCATAAAAAGAGCACCCACCATATTTGTGGCCTAGGTCGACTATCGCGTGGAGGTACAGGTCGAGTTCCTCCCTCCTGTCGGGGTTGGCTGAACAGAGCACATCTCTGAACATCCAGAAGGCCAATACGAATTCAGTGATCGAGAGCTTACGGCTGAGCCTGGGATCTTTGGCCTTTAGGACAATAGAGACGTCCCCCCAGGAGTACGATTTATTCTCTGCCATGTCCTGGACGGAAATGAGCAGAGACGCTAAATTCACGTCCTTGCCGTCCAGGATGTCCTACCTGATGCCCGCTGGGACAAGGTGGGAAGGGAGGACGGTGGTGCTACTGCCCGGGGTACCTGTGAGAGTGGGTACTGCGACAGCCGTGGAGACTGGGGTTGCTGGTGGTGAGGTTGGACGTGTTTCCAGGACCCCTACTCTAAGCCGGACGTCGGTGAGTGATGTGGCTAGCGAAGCCACTAAGTCGTGGAGCTGGGTGATGGCGGAGGATATGGACTGTAGAGACGCTTGTGGATCAGATGGGGCAGCCGCTGGTGGTGGGAACAACAGCCGAAACAGCTCGGCTTTCCTGGCGGTGGCAGGGTAAGGGATGCCTTTACGGCGAAGTTCGGCCGTAAGCCTGGGGATGGTCCATGCCCTGAGGGGCTGCGTAGAGTCGTCCGGGGTGCCCGCGAGGGGTGATGGTGGGTCGGAGGCAAAGTCCTCGCTGTCGGCCTGCGACATGTTGTCGGCTAGGAGAAGGGAAATGCATATGTTATAGAATAAGAAGCCAGATAGGAGGGGATAGAGAAGTCTAGGCAACGGGGAATGAAAAGGAGAGCAGTGAGGATAGGGCAAGGAGCGATAGGCGTAGATGACAGATTAGTTTGCGTACGAGCGCGGTTGAGTGAAAATTTGGAAAACTCAAAAGAATGCGCGGCAACTGAGGTGAGCCAGGAGGTGACTGGCTAGGTAACCGATAGCTCAGGTGCCGTCTGTGCTCGGCACAGACTGATGAACCAGAGCCCCCAGGGCGTGCTGGGGCGGGCCGCAAAGGTCTGGTATGCTAAGTAAGAATGTTTCGATCTGTAGTGGTTGACGTGTGGCCGGTCTGCTAACCCTCGCACTGCCAGCAAGGTGGATGTTAAGCGACCTTGTCTGTGTGGTGAAGGATCTCGGATCGCTCTTCGAAAACAGAGTGTAATGCACAGAAGTATGTGACAGTCACTAGCGCCTCATGAGCGGTCGAATTGATGTATGTGAAGAAACATATGTCGTGAAAGAGTGCAAGAAGAAAGCAAGGAGGGGCCTTGCATTGTTTTACGCACCTGTCTGGTGCGCCGGTAGTTGGAGTCTGGTAGAGGTCGAGACATGGGTCGAACGGAAACCTGAGACAAGGGTGACACGGAGACATGTATCTATGTGTGAATAAATGACATATTCCCCCCTTTTTCTTTTTTTTTTCTTTATATATATTTTCTTTTTTTTTTTTACCTGGGAAGGATAGTGTCCGAACCTCGAGGAGGGTGGACCAAGTGAAGCTTAACTGTAACCTGACCTGTGTGGGGAAAGTGATAGAGAAAACGGTGAGTAGCCGTGTCGCTACTGGAGATGATGAGTGGCTGATTTTGAACCACTTGTCGAATGCTCGCAGCGATTGCGAGGAAAAGCAGCCTTGCTGAGAGGCGAAGGAAGGAAAGTTTGTGAATTGTGAGTATGTAGGGATGACCGTGGGAGATGAACATGAAGTAATTAAAGTCAGGTGCGTATGTGATGCATGAAGAAAGTTGCATTTCGTTTTTTGTTTTTTTGGAAACGACTGGGTTAGTAAAGGATCCGAATCTTGGAGCCGACGTTACGACCGGATTCAGATTGGTCGAAATTTTGATGGTGCGAATCCGAGCCGTTTGAGCCGGTGGTGCGACTATGCTTCGATCGGACGTGTTTAGCAAGGGATTCGAGCCTTGAGCCGATGCTACGACTGCGTTCGGATCGGATAGAATGGTTCGTAGCTAAAGATCTGAGTCAGACGAGCCGGTGCTGCGACCGGGCTCGGATCGATTGGGAATGCCATAGGTCCGAAAGTTTGAGCCGATGCTACGACTGACTTCGGATGGTTAGAAGTTTGATGTTTAGAAGATCCGAGCCGATGAGCCGGTGGTGCGACTGTGCTCGGACCAATTGTGGATGCCAGAGATCCGAATCTCTGAGCCGATGCTGTGCCTGTATTCGGGCTGACAACGGGTGCAAGAGGAGGGGTTTTGAATTGCCGGGTCCGAATCATAGCGCCGGAGATACGGCTGGACTTGGACAGCTGTTCGGTGTTTCGAAGTTGAAGGGGCTTGTGGTTGCCGAGGGTCCGACCTGTAGTGTCGATTGTTGCGACTAGGGCCGGACCGGACTGTTCGGTGTATGATGTGTGTAGTAGGAGGTGTGAGGCATCAGTAAGGTGAAGGGAGAGTATCGTAGGAGGTGTAGGGCATCAGTGACTAGGGATGAGGAAATGAAGTGTGGGATACCAGTCCGACGACTGGGTATCGGATGTGCGACTTGAGGTAAGAGGTTTGCGAGCTGCGAGTAATTCGTACAACAGCTCTGTGAGACGTAGTGTCTAGGCGGGCCGCTACGGTGGTAACGAACGTGCGACAGGGTTCGACAGACAACTGGACTAGTTGGTAAACATATGATGCAGACGGAAAACACGGGGTTATGAACCGTGTGATTTGTACAAGAAAAACGTGTACCGGCGCTACGATTCGTACGAATGGTAACGACCGGTCCTACCTGCGACAGCGAGCAGGGATACGATCAACTGCGAGCGAAGCTGGAAGGTACGAAAGCAACTACACGGACGTTGCGAGTCGTATGGCGTCGGCTGATGATGACGAATACCGCGCACTAGAGCCGACACTGACCATCGTGGATGGTCTGAATAAGTACCCCTCGAACTCCTCCCATAATTTCAGGCCAGCATGCTGGCCTTCCTATATATATATATATATATATATATATATATATATATATGTATAAATAGACATTTCATCCAAAATTGAAGGATTCCTAAATCACCATTGGTTAGCTAAAAAGATAACACATCAGAAGAAGCTCTCTTTCAGATACTGCTGTCTCTCACTGACACTTTGTACTGAGAAGTCTGTAAGTCATGAGTCATTAGTCATCTTGATCTATCAATCTCTGTAAACAGCAGACCTTTTTTAATGGCAAATAGAGTAATGAAAGGAGTTAAATGAGCCTAGAGTTCCACTTTCTGGCTGGATGAAAAAATATAATATTAAAATGTAATAATTTATATTTACCTGATGTAAAGGCTTTATAAACTAAACAATAAATGTCCTTCACTTTACTTGGCTGAGCAAAATCTCCCCTCATTTGTGTCTCACATTTTTACATGCACCCCCTCCTAGACACTGCAGCTCACATTGGGAGGGTTTCAGCAACAAACTCAGTGTTTTCAATCCATAAAGTAGTGGGCAAGACTTAAGCCTCGTACACACGGGCGGTTTTCTCGACAAGAAAACTGCTGGCAGAGCTTTTTGCCGAGAAAACCGGTCGTGTGTATGTTTTCTCGTCGTGAAAACTGCCAGGAATCTCGACGAGAAAAATAGAGAACCCGCTCTCTATTTTCTCGTTGGGATTCTCGTCGGCCTGTTTCCCGACGAGAAAACTGTGTGTGTGTATGCGGCTACAAGCTTACCTGTCCTCTGGTAAGCCCACGCATGCTCGATGAGACTTTGACGTATGCGCGGTAGCTTACAAGGGTAGTGTAGGGTGAAGCAAGATGGTGGTGACAGCATCGAATGTGACGAGCACATGCTTGTCATAGTCGATGACGTTATCGTGTTCTTGCCATTCAAAAGAATGGCAGTTCTTTTGAATGGCCATCTGTATGCACTGCTTGGCAAGAAAAGCTTGCCAGGAATCTCGTCAGGAAAAACAACGTTTTTTTCCAGACGGGATTCTCGGCCGTGTGTACTAGGCTTAAGTGTGGCCAGGTGCTGATTGCGACGCTACAGGTTTATAAGTAGCAGTGACAATGCTGATAGCTGGGCCCCCTGTAACAATTTTTCATCCCACTGTAGTGATGGCAGGAGCGGCAATGCCGCTCTTAATTTAGGAGCAGTGCAGCATCATTGCCACATCATCACAGGAAGCTGCATTAAAGGTATTGTAAACCCTCAAGGTTTTTCACCTTAACCGCTTCCTGACTGACTCCTGTACATATACGGCGGCAGGATAGTACTCCTGCGCGAATCGCTGTATAAATAGGGCGGCTCCTTTAAGAGCCATAGCAGGCGCCATATCCACCCATGATCACAAGAGCCAGAATGAGGATTTGTGTGTGTAAACACACAAATTGCTGTTTTGACAGGGGAGGAGAAACAGATTGTCTGTTCCTACTAAGTAGGAACAAAGATCTGGCTCCTCCTCTAGTCAGTCACATCCCCTCACAGTTAGAAACACACCTAGGGAACACACTTAACTCCTTCATCGCCCCTATTGTTAACCCCTTCCCTGCCAGTGATATTTATACAGTAATCAGTGGCTATTTTTTTTAGCTTTGATCGCTGTATAAATGTCAATGGTCCCAAAAAAGTGTCAAAAATGTCCAATCTGTCCACCACAATGTCGCAGTCCAGATAAAAATTGCTTATCGCCGCCATTACTAGTCAAAAATATAAATAAAAAAACATAAATCGATCCCCGATTTTGTAGATGCTATAACTTTTGCACAAACCAAAAATATGTAGAAGGATACATATTGGCCTAAACTGATGAGGATTTTTTTTGGGGTTATTTATTATAGCAAAAAGTAAAAAATATTGTGTTTTTTTTTCAAAATTTACGCTTTTCTTTTGTTTATAGTGCTTAAAATAAAAACTGCAGAGGTGATCAAATACCACCAAAAGAAAGCTCTATTTGTGGGGAAAAAAAGCACGTTAATTTTGTCTAGGTACAATGTCATACGTCAATTTTGTCGAGGTACAATTGTCAGTTAAAGCAATGCAGTGCCGTATCGCAAAAAATGGCCTGGTCTTTAAGGGGGCAAATCCTTAAGGGGCTGAAGTGGTTAAATGAACATTACTGGCAGGCTCAGAGGGTATTTGTGGGAGTTTGTAGGGGCAGTGTCAGGGCTGGGCTCAGCCCTTCCTTCTCAGAGCTCTGTGCTCAGCTGTCAGTAAATTGCCAGTACTCTTCATTCCACAGTGACTCACCTGGTCGTCATTTCCTGCTCGTTAGCTAGCCATGCTGGCTATTTAAACTGCCTGGATCAGATCTCCTGTACCTTCACCTGGTCAACATATCCAGATACTCTCTGCTGTGTTTTCCTGTTAAAGACTTTTGCCTGGCTGACTTCCCTTCTGGTCCCTGATCCTATTTACTGCCTCTACTACGCTGATGTCTGGATTCCTGTTTCACTGGCTTGTTCCAACTACCCGCTCTGGTTACCAAACCCTGGTTATGTTTTGATTATGTTTGCTCTGTCTTATACCATTTTACCATTTTAATAAAAAGTGTGAGTTTTACTGCACTTCTGTCTCAGTCTGATTCATGGTTCCTGACAAGCAGTAAGAGAATAGGAATGGACTTTTTGTTTGGGTTGAGCTTCAGTTAGCGGTGAACCAAACCCAACCAAACAGGGCTAAAAGGGTTTAGATGCTGATTTTCATTTGTACTCAGTGTCTGATGCATCTTACTGCAGTGTCCAACAATAGACAGCCAACATTGATGAAATACAGCTGCTCTGATATGGTTTTCCATTCCACCAAGGAATGGTGGATTGGGATCAATATCTGTGCACAGGCTCGCACATAGTTGTGCATATGATTGTGGAAGTGCATGTGCACAAATGTGTGCACAAGAATCTGTGTTCGCATGCCTGTCACTAATTCTAGCACCAAGTGAAGCTGTTTAATCAGATCTGCTGCACCTGACCAGTGCTGTCTTAACTACAGTGTTCCTCCGAAACCTGCAATCTGCTACTCTGCATCTGACTATCCATTACTGAGCAGACCTGCCTCTGATACTCCGTATATCCACCTGTATCAACCCCAGTTTGCACTGGACTATGCTTCTGCCTGCTCCTTTTGTAGCTGACCTGCTTATCCAGTATCAACTCTGGTTTGAATTCTGACTACGCTTCTGCCTATGTGATTATACTTAATCTAAATGTCAGTTACCAATCTGGCTTGCCAGTGTCTGCAGATCATCTGCTTTCCACCCAACCAGTCTGCTGACCTTTTGCTTTCTGCCCTGTCAGGCTCTGCTGACCTTCCGCCAACAGCCCAGCCAGTCTCTGCTGATGTTTTACTTGCTGCCCTGCCTGAAACTGCTTATTACTAGCTGGTGGCAAGAACCATGAGAGGCACTCATGTCTCTCCATGGTCTCGCACCACCTGCTCCTTTTACCAGAAACCCTGAGCTGAAGGTGTAAGAGAGGCCATCCTCATTGTTTCAGGCTCCTCCACCAAGTATGTAACAAAAATGTTCACCATGTTCATCACTGACTGCACTGACCTATATTTTCAGAAAAGATGTCCAGGTGTGAATGCAGAAAATGAATCTTTAGTGACATGTTACACTTCATGATCTTGTATGCTGTAGGTAGTCTGTCAAACAGCTGAATGTAGATTGGGGCTCTATAGTTGTCAAGAAAATTGTCAGCCATATCCTTGAATGCTTTAGGGGTGATTTTCTCTGGAGGTTCTAATTCAATCAAAACTGTCAGGATGTTTGAAGGGAATTGCCCAGCCAAATGTCCCACAATGCATTGCAAAAAAGCATCATTAGCCATCATTAGCCAAAGTCTTGCACTTGACCAGCCAATGATGGTTTTTGGTCAAATTCCTATCATCCACAAGGTCCTAGGTCTCTCCCAGCAGCCCTTTGTTAGTTTTTGGAGTTTACAAAGAGTGGAGACAGTAAATTTAGGAAGAGTTTGCTAGTTCAACATGCTACTACAGAGTTATATAGTATTGCTACATACAGTACTATATTCACTGCTATATAGTTGAATTGCAGTTTGTGGGGCTAGGGGGAGTGGAGTGTAAGCCCAGCTGCATTCACTGTCTGTGATTTGAATAGACCCAAAAGCATTTTTTCTTTATTTTGTGTGTGACAATGAGAAGTTCTGTTGCTGTGTAGCTACCGTTCCCCCTTTTTATTTGAGCACAATATCACCCACTTGCTGCAAGAGGAAGCACAAACATTCCTTGCATCTGGGGTTGTGAAAGGAGAGCATTGGAACATAGGAGGAGGGCACAGCAGGCAGGAAGAATCAAATGGTGCTGATGTTCCTGCAGCTTACTGCCAAGTTGGCTCCTGCGATAGGGGAGGAGGGTGATGATGGGGTTTCCGACTATACCCGGGTTCCATATACAGTAAAAGGCAAAAGTGAAGTAGAAGCACAACATCTGTGAGACAGGATGTCATCCAGGAGCAGCTTTCAGAGGAGTTGAGCAAGCAGCCACTATATTCCACTAGATATTTTGGTCATTTGGGTACCACATGTATGAAGAGACACATGAATGCTCACCATACAGCTCATGAGAGCAGCAACTGAAGAATAGCACTAGACAGCAAAAAAAGACGCACTCCTCCTCCCCTTTCTACCTCTCTCCCTACTATAAAAAATTCCCTATGAGCAGCCTCAAACAATGGGGTCAAAAGTATTTTGAGGGATGTTAGAGAATTGCCTTATGGCACTTTCAGGGGGAAAGATGATGAACAGTTGATACAGTATGGTCAAGTGTAGGCTACAACCATGACCTGATTCTGTCAGCCCCACCCTGCCAATTTCAACTTTAGCATCGAGCAGACAGGCATCTCTGCCCGAGCTGATGGAATGAAAGAAAAGGTATACCCTGGTCATCTCCATACCCAGCATCTCAATGGCAGCTTGGCAAAAAATTTGGCTTTATAACTGCTGCTGTCAAACTGGTGAAATATGCCCTCTTCCACAAGGTTTCAGCCTGTGCTGTACTACAGTTACCTGTAATGGGGTGCAATTTGTTCTGCCTTTAAGGTCATTCCTACCCTCCACCATCATGTGGAAGGTAATTTTTCCACATTGATTGACCATGTGGTCAACTGCAGGGTCTATATGACCACAGACATGTGGTTCGGCAAAATGTATAATTTATGGTTCACTTTGCTGGTTGCTGGAAAGGATACAGGATGGGCCACACCATTGGAGCTGGTTGTGCTGCAGTATATCTTGACACCTGGTGACAATGACAGACCAGTTACTTCCCTGTTCTCCTCAATGTTCTCTTCTTCTGAGTTATCTTCAGAAACACCATTCCCCCAGCATTCATGAGGTTTTGCAATGAAGTCAAAATGCTGGTATACAGTTTTGTAGTCAGTATATCTAGGGGACAGGAGTCACACTGAGGTATTAGTTCTTAGTTCTACAAGCTCTGCTGGGGCTGTCCTAGAACTGGGTAACCCCTACCCATATTTTTCAAGGAAAGGTCATATGTGACAAAGGCACCAACCTTCAGTCTGTCCAGGGAAAATTTGCACATGTCTTGCCTGGCACACATCCCCAATTCTGTGGTGCAGCGGTTTCTGAGTAGGTACACTGGCTTACATAATATTCTGAGGCAGGCCAGAAGAGTTTTTAGCATGAACTCCATGTTTCCATAAGCTGCCCACTTTGTGTTTTGCCTACCCAATAGATTGCTAACTTGGCCATGCAATAGCTGCGCATGCACCAGCAGGGCAAAAATTTGTTTCTGTGTGAACATGGCACAAGGACAGGCTCAGGGAAGCTGGGTTATTTTTCCCCATCTAATGACATCTCAGTCAGGATGTACATTGTATGCACCATATTATCACCATCTGAAAAGCCAACCAGAATAGTGAGCTGTGAAAATAAGAACATTGACATCACAATTTCTGCAGTGTTCCTTCTGGAGCATACACTGCATGGATCAATAAGCTATGCACCAGAAGGAAGAGGAAAGGTAACTTGGGGCCCGCTTTATAAAGATTCTGCCTCTGTGAGGCCACAGAAAACACAGGAGGAGCACAATGACTGGGCTACAGTTTGAGTAGTGGTGTTGAGGGTGAGAAGAACATGGGGCAGGCTTTAAGGTGTGAGATTTATTCTTTGCAAACCCTGAGACTTGTACGTGGTAGGACGAGATAGCCGAGGACATTGTTGGCCTCAGTCACTACCAGGACTTGGGTTCCTCTGTCATTTGTGACAGATGAGCTCCTTCAGTTCCTGTGAAAGGACCATAGAATTCATGACATCAAGGAGAGGGACCATTAACTGATCAGGCAACCTCCAGGATCCACGTTATAAGGTAAAAGTTGCAGAGCCCTACTGCCCTTTGCAGAGGATAAGATAAGATACGATACAATTTATTGTCATTGTAGAAAACAAATTCACAATGAAATCACATCTCTACTCCACACATTATTCATACACCACAATCACCAAACTACGCATTTACTATATATGATCTAATTGTACCAAAATATTAAAAGCGTCCCCATATCAAATAAAAAACAAAGCGATAGCATAAGACTATGTGACCTCTTTAATTTCATTCCTACGTTAGTAGCCTTAATAGCCCTGGGAAAAAAGCTCTCTTTAAATCTATTTGCCCTTGTTTTAATCATTCTAAAACAAAATTGACATCCTTTTTTTCCCCACAAATAGAGATTTATTTTGGTGGTATTTGATCATCTCTGTGGTTTTTATTTTTTGCGCTCTAAACAAAAAAAGAGCGAACATTTTGAAAAAAACACAATATTTTGTACTTGTTGCTATAATAAATATCCCCAATTTCTTTCTTTTAAGAGTACATTTTTTCCTCAGTTTAGGCCGATATGTATTCTTCTACATATTTTTGGTAATAAAAATTGCAATAAGCGTATATTGATTGGTTTGCGCAAAAGTTATAGCGTCTACAAAATAGGGGATAGATTTATGGCATTTTTATTATTTTTAATTTTTTTTTACTATTAATGGCGGTAATCAGCTATTTTTATCAGGACTGCGACATTATGGCGGACAGATCGGACACAGTTGAGACATTTTTGGGACCATTGACAATTATACAGCGATAAAAATTCACTGATTACTGTGTAAATGTCACTGGCAGGGAAGGGGTTAATGCTAGGGGCGATCAAGGGGTTAACTGTGTTCCCTAGTGTGTGTTCTAACTGTAGGGGTAGGGGACTGACTATAGGAGATTGTGGTTCCCAGCTAGTAGGAACTCATGATCTCTCTCTCTTCTCCTCACAGAACTGGGATGTGTTTGTTTACACACACACGTCCCTCTTCTGCCTCTCGTGTCCACGATCGCGTGTGGCCGACGGTCATTTCGACCGCCGGCCACTAACATTTGCACCACCGCTGTGCGGCAGCATGCGCGTGTCTTCTAGCCCACTTAAAGGAGCCGACGTACAGCTAAGATGACTCACGGAATCGTGCCGACCTACCGCAGTATAATGACGGTGGCTGGTCGGCAAGCGGTAAATGCAGGCTAAATCATGCTGTATGTATCCGTCTTTTGGGCCTACTTCATTGCATTGGCATTAAGCGCACTAATCCCACATTTTTTGGGATACACAATATTTAATAATCTAACAGTGATTCCTTAAATATAAACCTCCCTGTCTCACTATATCTCTGAAATGTTTGGCCTATAAAAAAAATTATAATTTGTACCACATTTTTTGTGAACTATCCACAAAGGCTTAACTCTTTCATTGACAAAGCCGCTTTTTGTGTTTTTTTGCTACATGTTAAAGTAATAGGCCTGAAAGTTAGTTAAACTCCCAAACAGTAATCTTTTCTGAAAGCAAATTCCCCGTAGGATAAAAAGGTGGTTATTGCAATTTTTTTATGTCACATGATATGTGTTTTTCAAATGTAAATCTCCAGCAAAAAATACACTAAAGTTAGTTTTAGGGCACACAAAAGCAATAAAATACCCAATTATTTAATAAACTATAAAATATGAAGTTACGCTGAGTAAATAGATACCCAGCATGTTAAACCTTGAAACTGCACTGGCTCGTGAAGCGACAACAAACTTCAGTACCCAAAATTGTCCATGAGCAACGCTTTAAAAACTCATACAGGTAATCAATTCAAAGTTAACCATGAATTGTGACTCTAGAGATATTTCTATCACTCCTGTGTGTGCGGCAATATGTATCGTGTAGCACAATGAACATTTTTTCATCTGTAGGTGCCCCCGTCATATACATTTACCTACCTATGTGTGTGTACTGTACAGAGGGGGGATTTTGAAATGCTTGGGTGTACTTTTAATTTTTGTACACTTTTTACGTAACTTTTTTCACTAATACATAGGGGACCGATAGCCTCCTATGTGATATCATACTTCTAGTGACAAGTTCTCATTATTGTGCTCCACTGAAGCTAATGAAGTACAGATCATATTCCATTAGCTACTTTCTCAGCCACATTTACCAGAGAAAGTGACAGCAGAAGCTGGAACTGGCATAATACACATCACTTTCAGGTTCTTACTAGCTTGGAAGTTCACTGGGCCACCTCTTCCTCTACCTAGTGACACCCCCCATGTGGGTCCAAGACCCACAGGTGGAATAGCAGAACTCAGGATACATGGTGGGGAGTAGCACTGGCAGACGCACGTTTCGGGGTCCATGGAAGCGATTTGACAACTGTACAACCATCGGACCACTTCTGTCTGAAAGTCAACAGTTGATTTGTGATGTTTATTTGCATTTCCAGCTGCTGTAGCAGCTGGGGTTGTGTGGAAAACTCCCTGCTGTTGACAATGCATACCATACAAAAAGTAAACACAAACATTTCTGTGCTCTGCCTAAACCACCTCAACCCAAGCTGTTGCATAAATATCTGAATGATATAAAAAATGAACAGTCCTACCCATAGTTAAAGATATATAAAAAATTAAAAAAACTATTCATACCATAAAAATATTTTTATACAAATAAAGAGTGCATTAAATCAGTACACATCAATAAATCAAAATATATACAGTAAAATAATTAATAACAGAAACTGTTGTGCAAATAATTAAAGTGCATCAAAACAATACATCAGTAGTTCATCCAACAAACAATGCAGTGAAAATTAAATACATTGTGCAAAACAAATCCAGTTTTGTATAATGAAATAATTATAAGTCCAATAAACCTTGCAGTGTTTAAACAAAAAATTTCCACAAGGTGAGGAATGTAATAGTAGCAAATCTTCAATGTGGTAAAGTGGCTGTACTTCACAACCTCACCAGATATGATTGGCCACTTGTTACAAAATGATTAAACAGTGCAGGGTAGCATTTCTGAAAAGCACAGGAATTCCTTGGTTCATATGACATAACATTCATGAAAAGAAGGTCCCATTCAAAAAAGTACAAAAGAAGAAAGAGCTCATAGCTTAAAAAAACTTCTTTAAGTATGGTCACATTAAAAACAATCTAGGGCAGTGGTTCCCAACCCTGTCCTCAAGTACCCCCAACAGGCCACATTTTGGGAATTTCTCTTAGATAAAATAGCTGTCCAAAATACCAAGCCATTGCCTCTGTTTTAAAGCACCTGTGTAAGATAAAGGAAAACCTGCAAACATGGCCTGTTGGGGGTACTTGAGGACCGGGTTGAGAATCACTGACCTAGGGTAATCACAAACAGAGAGCTTAGCCCAGCACTAAGGATTTGACAGCTAAGTCTTGAATCAAGTACCACACCAGTGCCCATTTTGCTAGGAGAGCAGCTTCTTCTCAGTATGCTGATGTCACAGTACTCAAGCCACGCCCAACATGTTAGATTTGTATAGTCGTCGTATAGAGTACTGCAATGTCTGTGCAAATAATTACAGTGAGCTTAAACCCTTCCATCATGATGCATTTTAATTATTCCATTTATATTGTATATAATCATTACAGTACCTCTAGTTGCCGTATCTTTTATAACATCTACAACCTTTCTTAATATAGATATGTGCCACTACAGTGCCTTGAAAAAGTATTCATACCCCTTGAAATTTTCATCTTGTCCCCAGACAATGTCTTCTTAGATGAAACGCGCTTGGGGTCGTATCTACAGCTACTACTGCATGGAATCTACTCATTATTTATAAGCGCTTGTTTTATCTTCTCAAATGTGAGTGTACATTTTAAATGTTTTCAAATAAATGTTTTTCCTGTTAAACGGATTTACACTATGTGCATACCTTTTCCTTATTTTTGGAGAACCTGAATATCTCTGCCACGGAACCCATCGTTAATATTGTGGTTATGCCACTTATTGCTGAGATGAAAGTATGACCATCTTACTCTGATATTTGCCAGTTCCAGTGCTGAGGTCTTCGTGTTTTTGGTGTAGTGTCACCACACAGGATTTTTAGACTCATTTGGCGTATGCCTTGCTGAGTCCATTCTATCCGGTAAGCCTCATTTCTATCAGTGGTGGCGGCTTTTCTTCTATCATCATGTTTGAGTTAACTGAAGATCTACTTTCACTCGTTTGGATTATTACTTCACTCATGCTATTACCGTCATCACAAATGGACTTGAGCAAAGTTTTATTATCATAATTTTCATACATTTTTGTATTTTATTCATATGTATATTTACTTATAGAGCGAATATTATTATTCATTTATATAATTTTTTATGTGTTTAAGACCCTAAACAAGTTTTTGACTTTTTTCCTTCACTGTCCTTGTTTAGGACCTGTTAATTTTTAGCGCTGCACTTTTTGTATTACCACCTAAACTAACAGGCCGGGCAAGAAGAGCATTAATCAGAGAAGTAGCCAAGAGGCCCATTGTAACTCTGGAGGAGCTGCAGAGATCCACAGCTCAGGTGGGAGAATCTGTCCACAGGACAACTATCTGTCGTGCACTCCACAAATCTGACCTTTATGGAAGAGTGGCAAGAATAAAGCCACTGTTGAAAGAAAGCCATAAGAAGTCCCATTTACAGTTTGCGAGAAGCCATGTGGGGGACACAGAAAACATGTGGAAAAAGGTGCTCTGGTCAGATGAGACAAAGTTTTACTTATTGGCCAAAAAGAAAAACGCTATGTGTGGCGGAAAACTAACATTGCACATCACCCTGAACACACCATCCCCATCGTGAAACATAGTGGTGGCAGCATCATGTTGCAGGGATGATTTTCTTCAACAGGGACAGGGAAGCTGGTCAGAGTTAATGGGAAGATGGATGGAGCCAAATATAGGGCAATCTTAGAAGAAAAAAATGTTAGAGTCTGTAAAAGACTTGAGACAGGGCAGAGATTCATCTTCCCGCAGGACAACGACCCTAAACATACAGTCAGAGCTACAATGGAATGGTTTAGATCAAAGCATATTCATGTGTTAGAATGGCCCAATCAAAGTCCAGACCAAAATCCAAATGAGAATCTGTGGCAAGACCTAAAAATTGCTGTTTACAGACACTCTCCATCCAATCTGACAGAGCTTGAGCTAAAAAATGTCACTCTCTAGATGTGCAAGGCTAGTAGAAATATACCCAAATATACCCAAATATACCCAAAAAGACTTGCAGCTGTAATTGCAGTGAAAGGTGAATACAAACGCAAGCCACACTTGTCACATATTTATTTGTAAACATTTTTGAAAACCATTTATCACTTTCCTTCCACTTCCATTTCCACTTCCTAATTATGTGCCACTTTTTGTTGGTGTTGGTCTATAAAATCCCAATGAAATACATTTACATTTTAGGTTGTAACATGACAAAATGTGGAAAATTTCAAGGGGTATGAATACTTTTTCAAGGCACTGTAGCTTTACTCCCCCAGTGGTGATAGGGAAAACAACATTCTGGCAGCAAAATTGGAAATTTAATAGCACAATATACTGTACAATATTTAGAATTTTAGCAGCACACTGAAAAAAATACATAAAAAAAAATCCTGAAAAAAAACACTTACTTTTATTTCTTTTATTCTCTCTTCTTTGAACATTGCAACCTATCCAATAAAGGCTTAATTAGTGGACTTCAAATCTTTCAATTTTCTTCAGTCTTCAGTCTTAGAAAAAACATATCCTCCTTTTCTTTTGGACAGTGTATACCTAGTCAGTCTAGCACTAGCAGTGCCGCCATAAATGCGCTCTGACAGTATAGTTCCAGCACTCGGTAGAATAAACTTTTCTACTGCTCACTGCTGCACTTGAAGTGGCCCTGCTACTATTTATGCTGATCAAATGTGATCTTATGCCTAGTCCTTACTGTTAATCATGTTGTATGCCAAATTGTGTTATTACCATTGTTAATCCATTCTATGCTTGCCTAGTTACCAACCATATTGGGGGACAATATATTAAGTTTACCTTTACTACCTGGTTTGGTGCCGGTTTTCTTTGATATAGCAAAACTATTGGGTACTGAGTATTACTTTAAAGCCCTGTACACACGATCGGATTTCCGATGGAATAAAATCCAATGTATTTTTCCATCGGATTTCCGATGAAGCTGACTTCTATCAGGCTTGCCTACACACCATCAGTCTAAAATCCGACCGTCCCAAACGCCGTGACGTAAAACACTCTGACGAGCCGAGAAAAATTAAGTGCAATGCTTCTGAGCATGCGTCGACTTGATTCTGAGCATGCATGGGTTTTTTCTCCGATGGAGTTCCACACAGACGATCGGAATTTGCTATTGTTTTTTTTCCATCGGATAAATTTAAAACATGTTCTATTTTTAATCACTGATGAAAAAAAGACCGATGGGGCCCATACACGATCGGTTTGACCGCTGAAAAAAATCCATCGGACTGTTTTCATCGGTAAAACTGATCGTGTGTACAGGGCTTTAGTGATTTCTTGGGATATTGTATGTTTGTACACTCAACCTGGTGTGTTACAGGGGCTAAGGTTCTAGAGAAAGTTGAGGCAAAGGACAGAGGACCCATCCTACTGTGTTAGTGCTACATCTACTTTTTGCTGACTGCAATTATTTTAAAGGCCTTTCCTTTTGTAAAAAAAATGTAATAATTCTGGTCGATGTGCTTCATCGCAGAAGCTTATTTTTTGCTTTGGGAAGACATGTGACAGGTGGGTTTGAAGGCAAGAGATGGTTGGAGAAACAAAATGCTCCATATCAGTATCACCAGCTATTACATCTTACAGTGGGTATAGAAAAGAATCACCCCCCTTTAAAATAATTACATTTTGCTGCTTTGCAGCCTGAAATAAAGACGGAAACATTTTTTATTTTATCAAGCTGTATTTACTCAGTGCAACTTATAACATCCAAGTGAAAGATATAACACCAACATGTCAGAAAAACAAAAAAAACAAAAAACAAAATCACTGAGATGGACCACCCCCTCCTAAAAATGTCTCATAAACTCAATCAGGTATAGAGAAAGAAGGTTGTCTGGACTGCCGCACTCTGTTCAAATGTTTATTTGCCAAAAATAAAATTCATAAATATCCAAACAAAGAATAATCAAAATCCATCAAAAGCAATCAAAAAGGGGCATGCAGGAAAACAAGGCTGACGCGTTTCACATCAGAAATGATGCTTACTCATAGCTATGAGTAAGCATCATTTCTGATGTGAAACGTGTCAGCCTTGTTTTTCTGCATGCCCCTTTTTGATTGCTTTTGATGGATTTTGATTATTCTTTGTTTGGATATTTATGAATGTTATTTTTGGCAAATAAACGTTTGAACATAGTGTGGCAGTCCAGACAACCTTCTTTCTCTATGCATTAGAGCAGAGCCAGCACCTGTGAGTGAAGCAGGGCGGGAGCTACTATAGGTATCTGGAACCCTTTGAGTGGTGCACACCTTCTCCTCATCAAACTCAATCAGGTGTAGCTTATCAATGGCACACACAGCCTTTTAAATTTCAACTTTGATCAGCTGTGGTCATTTTGATAAGCTCAGCATGAAAAGAGCCTTCTTGGAGAATTCAGTCCCTGAATGCAACTGAAGCAAACTATGGGTAGCAAGGCACTGTCAAAAGATCTCCGGGATCATGTTGTGGACAGGCACAAGTCAGGAGATGGATACAAAAACATTTAAAAGGCTTTATCAATGCCTAAAAGCACAATGAAGTCTATTATTAAGAAGTGGAAGGTATTTGGTATAACACAGACCCTCCCTGGATAAGGATGTCACCCCAAATTGGATGAAAGAACCAGGAGGAAACTGGTCAGAGAGTCTACCAAGAGGCCTACAGCAACTCCGAAGCAGTTGCAGGAATTTATAACACAGAGTGGTCATTGTGAGCATGTAACAACAATATCACAAATTATCCACAAATGTGGCTTGTATGGAGGGTTGCAAGGAAGAAGCCACTCCTCAAGAAAGGCAACATGCAGTCAAGACTGAGCCTTGACAAAACACACCTTAAAGATTCTGAGGCCACATGGGAAAAGATGATAGGGTCAGATGAGACTAAAATTAACCGTTTACTGTCCAGCGCACGACGATACACGTCGGCAGAATGGCACGGCTGCGCAAATGGGCGTACCCGTACGTCCCCTTTAAATCACGGGCGCGCACGCATCGCCGGCGATGCAAGAGCGTGCCCGCGGGTCCCGCGGACTCAATGTCCGCCAGTGGCCCGCGATCGTGACATGTAAACAAGGCATTTCCCTGTTCTGCCTAGCAACATGACAGGGATCTATTGCTCCCAGTGATCGGGAACAGTGATCTCTGTCATGTCTTAGTGAGCCCACCCACCCTACAGTTAGAACACACTGAGGGAACACATTTAACTCCTTGATCGCCCCCTAGTGTTTAACCTCTTCCTGCCAGTGGCATTTACACAGTAATCAGTGCATTTTTATAGCACTGATCGCAATATAAATGTCATTGGTCCCAAAATAGTGTAAAAAGTGTCCGATCTGTCCGCCACAATGTTGCAGTCATGATAAAAATCGCAGATCACCGCCATTAATAATAAAAAAAATAATAATAAAAATACTATAAATCTATGCCCTATTTTGTAGACACAATAAGTTTTGCGCAAACCAATCAATATATGCTTATTACCAAAAATATGTAGAAGAATACATATTGGCCTAAACTGGGGATATTTATTATAGCAAAAAGTTCAAAATATTGTGTTTTTTTCAAAATGGTAGGTCTTTTTTTGTTTATAGTGCAAAAAAAACAAAAACCACAGAGATGATCAATTTTGTTTAGGTACAACGCCGCACGATCGCGCAATTGTCAGTTAAAGAGACGCAGTGCCGTATGGCAAAAAATGGCCTGGCCAATCTTCCGGGGCTGAAGTTGTTAAACTGAACCCAGGTATTTTTTTTTTTTATAGTTTTTACATTCTACAATGGGGTGCCTCAAGATTGAGAATACTCTTAAAGGGAGCATTGACGAAAAAAATGTTGAGAAACACTGGCTTAATCATTAGTAGTGAGCAGATCCTCCTTCAGATACAGTTTTCTGCTAATACACTGTTTTCATGGGAGATGTAGGTCTTATGTGTTAAATTAACTGTCTGGATCAGGTCAGCAACACCATACACTGGGATGCTTTTATTGACTGGTTTAAAATATTCTCTTTACATATCCCTATGTTTCCATGAGATTATCTATGTGCTGATATTGATTGTGTAGCTTAATGGCAATGTTACAAAGTCCTTTGAAGCTTAAAGCAGTTGTAAAGCCTCAGTGCCTACAAAAAAAGACAGTTATGTAAAAGCAGCCCTTTTATAAATCACGTTTTAAAAAATCATAAAATCACTGCTATTGTATATACCTTGTTTTAAGTTTTATTCAGTCGTATGATTGCAACTCCACCACGCACGTCCGTGAGCATGACTTTTTGTTCTATACTGGGGTAATTTCCAAAAGTGACATATGGCCGCTAGGGCTTGACAAGAATGAGACAAACTTAGATCACTGCTGTATCCACAGTCACTCTCCTATCCTATTACAGTCAACATTATAGGGCTAGGTAGGGGTGTCATGGCTGCAAAACATACAGTGGAAAAAACAGGCATGCTTTGCACTTGCACAAAATCCTGAACCTCTGAACAGGAAGATATGGGATGCAAAATAACCGCAGAATCATGGATCAGATGCTGTGCTTAGCGTAGTCAGTTTAAAGCAAATAAATAGACGACTGGCAGGATCAACCAGGGATATTTTAAGCAGAAGCAATAACAATTTAAATAAAAAAATGTTACGTTTAGCTACTGGCCGACTGGCCAACAGTAATTGTACTGTTAGCCGGGGGCTTGAGCAAGCATGGTGACATACCAGTATGTCCCCCCTCTCATACGCACTGGTCGCCCCTTGGGGTGTGCAGTGGTGGGATCTGCATCCACCAGACAAAGCAGATTGTGGTGCTTGGTATGAGTTGTGAGTGGCCCAGATACCATGTGATCATTGTGCGATCACATGACACCTAGTAAACAACAGTTATGAATGGTATCCATTGTTTACTACTGTGTGTGATCTTTGATTGGTCATCAGTGAATGCATGGTACCCGGCAAATCACAGCACCCTGTACCATGTGATAGCTGTGGCCAATCACAGCATCACATTATTAAAGAATGAGTTATGAATGAAAGCTTCTCATGAAAGTTAAAATGATTGCTGTTACAGTGATCATCACTGTAACTAGCACTTACAGTGTAAAAAAACAAAAAAAAACCCCCGCCCCCACAAATTAGTACAGTGCAAACTAATTTGATGACAGCATGTAAAATAAGTTGTAAAAAATAAAAAAAGAAAGCAAATGTTTTTCTACTTCAAAAAAAAGGGAATTTGGGGGTATTTGTAATGTCCGGGCATTTTAGGGCCTCAAGAAATTAGATAGACAGTCAGTGCATCAGGATTGATTAATTTTCATATATATATATATATATATATATATATATATCACAGATTGTAGTCTCTATGTCTTTTACCAAACTAAATAATATACACTGATTTGGGGTTATTTTTATCAAAGAAATGTAGCAGACTTCATTTGGCCAAAATTTATGAAGAAACATTATTTGTTTGCAAAATTTTATAACAAATAATAAGGAAAACCTGTTTTTTTTTTCCAAGTATTTTTTTTTTTTTTTTAGCCAAACTTAAAAAAAAAAAAAACATGGGGGGGGGGGGGGGTAATACCACAAAAAGAAAGCTATACAATATTTGTGTGAAAAGAATATCAATTTTGCTTGGATACAGTGTTGCATGATTGAGTAATTGTCAGTTAAAGTAGCATAGTGCTGAATAGGAAAAAATGCCCTGGTCATAAAGGGGGTAAAACCTTTTGGAGGTTAAATGGTTAAACTTCACATATTTAAAGAGACACAAATTTAAGAAATGTATTTTTAAATAACAAACACTTTAATGGAAGATCTCTGGTAAAGGATGTGTTTATCTCATTTTATTGTGTTCTGGTGTGGAGGGGAGGTCAGAAAAAGAATGTGTTTTAAAAATGTCACTTGTTGGGGCTTGCACATTTCCAAATAATAGGATTGCACTGTGTTTCTTACTCAGTTTTGGGGTTCCTCAGACCTCGTTATCTTTGCATTCAATATTCCTCAGCATGCATAACTTTACACATCGCACACTGTATCTTGCAGGCAATTACACTTTAGCACTTTACAGCATGTATCCTATTATGCTTCAGCAATTCTCAACATGAAATCCATTACACTCAGTACTCTTCATCAAGCTACCTATTACACTTAGAACACCACATTTTGCACCTCCGACATTGTCATCAGACCATAGCATTCATACTAAATAGACCCAGAAACCCACACTACACACCCTAGTTATGCTCAGCACACCACATATTGCACCCCACTTCCACAGCATGGACTACATTGCATTCAACTACAGAACAGCCCCCTTGAA
This sequence comes from Rana muscosa, assembly GCA_029206835.1. Classification (NCBI taxonomy): domain Eukaryota; kingdom Metazoa; phylum Chordata; class Amphibia; order Anura; family Ranidae; genus Rana; species Rana muscosa. The sequence goes on along the minus strand of CM055117.1, from coordinate 638,313,489 downwards.
CATCCCACCATTCATACCAATATACTAAATGCTAACACCTTATTTCAAACTTTAGAGGGCCAAACTATGGATCAGCATAGTGTCACTTGTCAGGCTACATACAGAAATGCAAACCTCAGGCCTCGTACACACGGCCGAGATTCTCGTTGAAAAAAACATGTCGTTTTTTTCGACGAGATTCTTGGACAAGAAACTTGTCCCAGCCGAGTGTACACACGCTCGTTTCAAAGAACCCGCGGTTCTTTGAAAGGAGTGTACGCGGTGACGTCATAGACTACGTCGAGCATGCGCTCGTCACATTCGATGCCATCGCCGCCATCTTGGTCTACCCTACGTATGCCTAGGAAGCTACCGCGCATGCGTCGAATTCATTTCGAACATGCGCGGGCTTCCGGGAGGACAGGTAAGTGTACACACACTCACTTTTCTCGTCGAGAAACATGCCGAGGAGAATCTCGACGAGAAAATAGAGAGCAGGTTCTCTATTTTCTCGTCGAGGTTTCTTGTCGGTTTTCTCGACGAGAAACCCGATAGCAGCGTACACACGACCGATTTACTCGGCAAGACCTCTCTGCCAGCAAGTTTCTTGCTGGTTCTTGCCGAGAAAATCGGTCGTGTGTACGAGGCCTTAGGCTTGATTTTTGCTGGACTGCTCCCTGCTGTGAAGCTCTGCCAACTTACTCCACCTGACTTTCCTCTGCAGCTTGCAATGCTCTGCACCCACAACTAAGAACCCAGCACCATACATCCACTATCACACTTTTTTCTAGTTCTCTTGAACACTTTATATGTTAAGCTAAATGGAATTTCTGTTAGTAAATGAACCCAACGTGTTAAATGTGTAGCACACAGATCTGTTACCCTGCTTACCTCTACAAGCAGAATGGGACACACCATGCCACAAGCCCAGTATCCTCCTGATAGAAGAGGGTGAGTGGTGATATCTGTTTTTGGGTCCTGCAGCGAGTTACCTCCTTCTGTTTGTTCTCTCCCCTAGAGTGTAGGATAAAGTCTATTCTCTCTTTGTATTCAATAAGGCCGTTATCCAGACAGTATTAAACCCAATAAAGAAAGGTTTATTTTGCTTGCGTAGAAACTTGATAGGAAGGTTGGAGATAGAGAGAATTTTAACAGGGAGGCAGGTTCAGGCACACAGCACTTATCAGTCATTTATCTCCACTCAGTCCTGAGTGGGTCTTGCTCACCCGGAGAGTCCCCTCTCACGGTCCTAGCTGCCGGTGTGGAGCACAGAATATTCACTCTAGATTTCCTAAGGATACGATCAGGATATGAACTTCTGAATCCCAGAATTCCCAGCACTTGTAACACTTGAGACCTTAGGTGCCAGTGGGCATGTTACAAGGCTTTTGGCGGATTATGGAATCCTTCCCTCTGATAGGCAACCAGGCCTCTCCTGAGACAGTGACTTCCCTCACTGATCCCCGCGGACAGGTCAACCCCTGGTTTGCTCTCCTTCAGAGCGGGTCACCCCCACTTGGGCACCCTGGGACTCCTCTTATGGTGTAGGCCTCAGCTAAAGGTGCTGGGCCTACCTGGAATGATGCAGCCTCAGGCCGAAGGTGCCCGGGGCTGAATGCACACACACGTACCCCTGGCCATGAGGGCCACCAAAGGTGGGGTATGTGCCTAGGACCAAGGGGTCCTCTGGATCGCCTCCGAACTCCGGACCTAATAGCGTCCGCCCCTTAAGTACCCTCTCCCGGCATGCACAGCGGGTAGACCACGCCCACTGCAAGCCTGCCGAGAGAGGACACCCAATTGCGCTGCAATGCTACCCGTGGTTCAACCTGAGACCTGGGCGACAGCGCCACCCACAGGTCAAAGGGAACTGTACTGCCAGGCACAACAAAGCAGAAACCAATTTAAAGAATTCAAACAGCCTGAGCCTAACTATTTGCTCTGGCTACCCCTTAAATTTAGGCATAGCAACCCCAATTATGGGGGGTCCTCTACAAATGCATATTTAAAGTTATCCCATGTCTAAAGTAAAAGGACTTGTCAGACACTAACATAAAAAAAAAGATTAAATTAGGAGCTAGCTTGACAAACTCTAATGCCGCATACACACGATCATTATTCACGGCGGTTAAAAAACCGCCGTGAATAATGTAATTAAAAACGAGGGAACGGCTTGTTCCCCACACACGATTGTTTTTCACGTTGTTTTTTCTCTTGTTGAGAAAAACGACCGTCTGAGGGCTCCGCGGCAGTGTTTCCCTATGGGAAACACTGCCGCGGAAAGCATGTCGAAAAAACCGACGAGAAAAATTAGAACATGTTCTAATTTTTCTGGTCGTTTTTAATGCCGTTTTTCTCGTCGAAAAAAACGACAGAAAGCCCACAGACTATCGTTTTTCTCGTCGAATGGGAAAAATTTAGTTTTTTTCGACGAGAAAAACGGCCGTGTGTACGCGGCATCAGAGCAGAAATCAAGAAAATACAAAAGACACCCACTTATTTCAGTTATGTTGCAGTACACTGGCATTTTAGCTGAAATATTTAGAGCACATCAAACTACTTTGTAACTGTCAGTTTTCTTATTAAATATCAAATAAAGTTTTTTACCGCAATTTTTACATATATTTATTTTGTTGGTAGAAAATATACATAGTATTAGTAAAAGCGTGTCAAAATGTCCTTTAGCTCTTTTGTAGTAAGATTTTATGGTTCTGTGACAGATCGAAAGCTCCAAGACCATCTGAAAATATGATAGATTATAGCATTAAAATCTAAATAAAGTTGTAACAATGACTGGAAATGAGAGGCTGTGGAAGCTTGATGTCACATGGAATAAAGTGTTTTATGCCTGAGGAACAGCTGATAGTTGAAAGGATCTCATCGGTGTTGCATCCCTACTCCATGCAATATTAATAGGCCTGGAAAGTTGTATTTCTCATATAGTCCTTCACAATACATACTGGATTGTAAATCTTTCGGCTTCTGCTCTCTAACTGAGAAAATGCAGGGCTCCTTAAATCTGTTTATTGCAATGTATAAATCATTTCTGATCCCTTTAGCGCCACCAGCTTTTTTTTTTCCTTTTTGTCCTATATCCATACAGAATATGAAGGCATTGTCTAGAATTTAAAAGCATCCATAAATCTAAGTGTCTATCTACCTGAAGACCGATTATATCTGTTAGGGAATCATTAACAAACCATATGTCACACTACATAGATTTATTTCTGTAGCAACATGATTTAAAAGGAATCCTTGTTTTTACATTACCAGAGACATCTATGTTCTAAATGTGGTTAGAAAATGGATTGACAAATAGCATAGGTTTTACCATATAGAGAGATACAATCATTGTAGCACGTTTTAGTGGTCAGTATCTACATTAACCAATTAAATTGTACATTTATATTTTTTTACTGCTAACTACAGAAATCTGTAGTAGTGATCAGTCTACTTGTCTGCATAGGCGCAACAAGACATAAATTAAACCTGCAATCTATGACATAAAAAAATAAATAAAAATTACTTTAACTTTGTATTTTTGTTGCCATTGCCAAAAAATAAATCAGTAGTACATACAGTACTAAGAGGCTTTAGATCCTTCAGCCTAAAGAAGTGGTTATCAACCTATGCTTAGGGGTATGCACCATTAAGTTTAGGGATAAGTGAAATAAAATGAAAGTTGTCAGGAAAAGGCAGTGCTTACCTAGGGAATGCAAGGGTGAGAAACAAATCTTATTTTTTTTCTGTGTGACTGTAAACAAAGTCTCCCATGGTCACTAAATGACACTAGGCAGCAGCAGCACAGACCTCGTTCGGCAGGATCAGGAGAAATAGAGTGATCTGACATCACCCTCTAACTGCCTAAATTCCACCCACCAACAGTCACATCACATTGAATAATATAGTCAACACACTAAAATAGAATGACAAACTATAAGTGGCGCTAAGTGAATATAACAATTATATTGGTATAAACTGTGAAAAAAGTAATAGTGAAATATACTTAAATCTTAAAAATGAACAAAAGGCATAAAGAAAAATTCCAAAAAATGTGTATAGAGTGACAGCACAAATAAAGTCCATATAAGTGTATAGTGATAGTGTTCAAAATTAGATGATAATCTTCTTCTTTTCCACCACACCACAGTGTTCAAGTGAGTCAAACCCCCTTCAGATAGGACACTCACCGCAATGCAATGCCTTACACTCTCGTGTTTTGGCAAATGAGCAGACAGCACCTCTCAACTAGGTGGATTGGTTCCACATCCGATGCAGTGATCCTCAAACAGGCTCCACATAAATGCAAAAATAAATGCAAAGGATAGTGTAATACTGCAAAGTCAGTTTTATTGGTACTACAAAATCTTCAAATATTGCACTCACATGATAACCAGTAAAAGTAAGCCAAAATCACACTGCAACCGAATCCACAGCATTAACTTCACACTGTCACAACCAACGAATGATGGTCACGGCGGACCCAGGATCAGCACAGGTCACAAAATAGTATATAAACCACTCTCTACCTGTCCTCTCCACTTGCGAACGCCGTTTCCAAAGGTGGCTGATAATAAAGTCTGTAACACACGGCACTCCACACACGCTTGATCAGATTGTCAATAGCCTGCCGTGTAGCCACACCCCGACATGTTTCGTAATTGATACTTAATCATGGGATTGGCTACATCACAGACAAACCCTCCCTTTATACTCCTCATTCAAATTAGTGGCTTTCGGATATACTACAGCACCTGTGCAGCTAATCAAGTGTTGACGGATGTTCCCCATAATGTTCAATCAACAGAGAAAAACAGGTTAAGGCATGGTGGGATGTGTTCACGTTTGAGCACTACAGCAAAGAGGGACTAATTTTTAGAAGTTTGAGGTGGAAGGTTCCCCCTCAAGATGGGCTCAATGAAGCTAAATATATGGATGAATGGCTTTGTTTTTTTAATAGAGTCAGCAGTGAGCTGCAGGATTTGGTCCTGAAAAGGAAACAAATCAAATTGAGCATATTAAATGAGAAGATCAAAGAAATACAAATTTTATTGGAACCAGTTCAAGAATCAAGTTTAGTAAAGGAATTCAATATTAATATGAAAAAGAAATTAGAGAAGGTCGATCGAGAGACTCAAAAGAGGAAGGTTAAAAAGTATAATCGAGATGCCAATGATTATAAGACTAATAATATTTATGCCTGGCAGAACACTATTGCCTCATCTGAGGACCCTGAAGCGATTAAAGTGGATACAAAAGTTAGTTTACCCACTTCTAAAAAAGATCCACCAAAAACTAACGGGAATAAGGGGACAATGAAGAAGGGGGAACAAGGGCCACATGGCCCTATTAAAACTAACGCTTCCTATAGTTCTAAGGAAGTTCAATATGGACCCTATCATGAGTCACCGGTTCCACAATATCATTATCAGGGAAACCCCAACTACCAATCACCTCGCCCTGCGCAATATTATGGGAGAGGTACCCCATATAATCATTACCCGTCACAAGGCTATGAACAATGGCACCAATACCCCCCTCCAGATTACCCGCAGGGTCCGGGACATATCCCCACATATAACCGTTTTCAGCCATTGGCTGAGGAGGAGTATGGGGGATATCACCAACAGTCTTTTTTAGGGGTTCGGGGCAGGGGTGGGAGGGGAGGAACACCAAAGAGGAATCTTCACCCAAACAACAGGGGAGGGGGGGGAGGGGGGCACCACCAAACCCCCCTTACAGAGATTCCATGCCCTTCCAAAGAGACAACGGGGATGCAGGGCAGGAAAGCGGAAACAATCCAAAGAAAAGGATGAGGCACAGTTAACAACTGGTATTTTCAATATAAGCAAGATCGAATTAAACCCTAAAGAACTAAACATATTAGGAATGGGCCTTAAGTGTGCCCCAAGAAGGGTGATGAATAAATTCGATGTTTATATTGACACACATAAATTTATAAGAACTATGAACATGAAGAAGTATTTTTTAAGTCACCCTGTGGAAGCCACCACTAGAAGTAGAGTGGCATTAGATAAAGTTGATAGTGGTCTAAAGAATAAGTCGATATTCAATCCTCAAAACTCAAGCAACCACTTTATAGAAGTGTTCAAGCAGTTGGTTCTCAGGGATATTGAAGAACTTCCCGAGAAAAGGAATGTGAATCCAGGCTATATAAAGGAGGGAATAAAATCCCTGGAAAAGAACAAAAACATCATTATACGCCCGGCAGATAAAGGGGGTGGGGTGGTTCTGATGGATAAAGATTTCTACCAGAAACAACTAACTGATTTGCAAACGACAGAATAACATATAAAAGGTTGGTTTCTGACCCCACGGAGGCGTATAAAATACAGCTTGAGGCTCTTGTGGAATGGGGGTTCCAGATAAATGCGTTGAATTCCAAAGAGAAGAGATACCTAGCCCCATCAGTGTGTAGGATCCCAGTGATCTACACACTTCCAAAGATTCATAAGAATGCAACTGTGCCACCAGCCACACCCATTGTAAATGGGATTGGGTCGGTCACAGCTAGGTTGGGCGAGTATCTTGACAAATTCCTCCAACCTAGCGTGAGAAGCACTAAAGCCTATCTGAGAGATACCTCAGATCTATTGCAATCTTTGGAGGGTGTGAAGTTTAAACCAGGATCAGAATTTTTTTTGGTGACAGCGGATGTAGCGTCGCTCTATGCCATCATCCAGCATGAGGATGCTGCATTAGCATTGAACTGGGCCCTAAGTAGAAGAGAGGACATCCCCCACATACAAAATAAATTTTTGGGACAAGCTTTAGAATTCTGCATGTCGCATAATTATTTTTGGTTCAATGGTTTTTTCTTTTCTCAGTCTGTAGGCGTAGCAATGGGAGCAAAATTTGCTCCCAGCTTAGCGAATTTATTCATGTCAGAATGGGAGGATAGACATGTCTTCTTGAATCAGAAACCGCAGATCATTTTTTACCGGAGATTTATAGATGATCTCCTGATGATTTGGGAGGGATCTGAAAATACTCTGACTGAGTATTTGAACACCTTGAATAAGAACACTAATAATATCAGATTAGAGTATCAAATTAGTAACCTCTCTGTTAATTTCCTGGATGTGACCATCGATTATGTCGATGGAAAGTTGAAAACAAAAGTTTTTTTCAAACCTACAGACCGCAACAGTTTTCTGTCTATTAGGAGTGGACATCATCCTGCCTGGATTAAAAACATACCAAAAGGCCAGTTCCTCAGAGTACGACGAAACTGTACGGATGATAATGATTACCACATTCAGGCGGCCACACTAAAAGAGAAATTTATTCAAAGAGGATACTCAGACACCAATCTAGATAGTGTGATACAACAAGTAGCAGAGCGCCCAAGAGATCAATGTCTAAAAAAGATAAATACCAATCTGAATCAAGGGAATAATGAACATCAATGGGCATTTCTATCAGGGTTTCATGTTCAGTATAAGGAGATCGAAATGATCTATAATAAGCATTGGCATATTTTAAGTAGGGATAGACATCTGGGGCAGGTTTTACCTTCTAAACCTAGGTTTATTTATAGAAAGGCCCCTAGTTTTGGGGATCGGGTTGTTCGAAAGATCCTTGATCCACCAAAACAAATGTTAAAGATCGACCTTAAAGGTTTTTTTCCTTGTAATAAATGCATTTGTTGCAAAACAGTGAAGGTCCACAATAGGGGAAAAAAACAGGTTATCAGCTCTGATCTCAAGACCTTTGATATTAGTGAGTTCATTACGTGTAATTCCTCCTATGTGGTATACCTACTATGGTGTCCATGTGGGTTACTTTATGTGGGGAGGACGAAGAGATTATTACGTATTCGCATCTCTGAGCACCTCACTAACATAAAAAATGGTTTTAAATACCATAGTGTATCGGTCCACTTCAAGGAGAAACACAATCAAGACCCCTCTGTAGCTCAATTCTGTGGTATAGATTGTGTATATCCAACATGGAGAGGATCTAATAGAGTCAGAGATTTATCGCAACGCGAAACTCAATGGATCTTCCTGTTAAAATGTTTATTTCCAAGAGGTTTGAATGTGGAGGTGGATCTAAATTGTTTCATTAATAATTATTGAACGTTTGATATAATTTTACATATATTTTAAACCCCATAATAATTAGTAACTAAACTACTGGGTCTCTATGGTTCTATATAGCTCGAATAGTGATGCAGTTCAGATGCTCACCAATAGGGGACGGGTATAGATTGTGCTTGTCAATTTATTTTGATCACATCATTATCCTGTTCAACTAATGTGCAGTGTACTTTGAGCTAGTGTGTTTGATTCAACATCTATATATGAGAGTACACTTGTGGCTGTCAGTTGGTCACAATAGAGTATGAGTTAAGGATAGTAGCAGACACTGCACATAGTTATGTGCGTAGACTCGCGCACACGTCCACCTATTGAATTGTATAGGTGTTTTTACAAAACTCATAGCATCCATTCATTGATCCCATGAATTTTAGAATGTAATTTAAATGTAATTTTTGAGATTTTTATGAAAGATTTTAGAAATATTTTTAAATGATTATTTTAACATAATGTTAATTTTGATTCTTTTATTGTTGTTTTATTTTTTTTTTAAAAGGATCTACATTGTCTCACTTTAGTGATTTTTAAACAACTAGTAAGCAGTTGGGGTTAGCGCAACAATAAATATTAAATAATAAATGAATTTTTGTAATTTAAATTAGTGGTTGTAACATGGTCTATGGGGATATTATACTGTCTATTGATGTGGAAGGCCGGTGAATTATGGTCACGGGGACACTTGATCGGCTGCTTTAGACAGACAGGATGACTGGGTGTAATTTGTTGTGGGAGAGACGCCCGTGTCTGATTATGACGCGGTACGTCGAGCCCACGATCTCTGTTGAGAATCGAGACGGGGAGGACACTTCCGCCCGCAGAGCCATCGGACTCGATGAGTCACTTCCGCCATTACACAACGCGGAACGTATCCACAGGTGATGGTAATTCCGCGACGTGTTGGAGTGAGTCATCACTATGCTAATAGGGGTAGAGTCATGATGTGCCCTCTGTTGATTGAACATTATGGGGAACATCCGTCAACACTTGATTAGCTGCACAGGTGCTGTAGTATATCCGAAAGCCACTAATTTGAATGAGGAGTATAAAGGGAGGGTTTGTCTGTGATGTAGCCAATCCCATGATTAAGTATCAATTACGAAACATGTCAGGGTGTGGCTACACGGCAGGCTATTGACAATCTGATCAAGCGTGTGTGGAGTGCCGTGTGTTACAGACTTTATTATCAGCCACCTTTGGAAACGGCCTTCGCAAGTGGAGAGGACAGGTAGAGAGTGGTTTATATACTATTTTGTGACCTGTGCTGATCCTGGGTGCGCCGTGACCATCATTCGTTGGTTGTGACAGTGTGAAGTTAATGCTGTGGATTCGGTTGCAGTGTGATTTTGGCTTACTTTTACTGGTTATCATGTGAGTGCAATATTTGAAGATTTTGTAGTACCAATAAAACTGACTTTGCAGTATTACACTATCCTTTGCATTTATTTTTGCATTTATGTGGAGCCTGTTTGAGGATCACTGCATCGGATGTGGAACCAATCCACCTAGTTGAGAGGTGCTGTCTGCTCATTTGCCAAAACACGAGAGTGTAAGGCATTGCATTGCGGTGAGTGTCCTATCTGAAGGGGGTTTGACTCACTTGAACACTGTGGTGTGGTGGCAGGGCCAGATTAAGAGCATCATGGGCCTGGTGCTGAGGATTTTGGCGGGCCTTTTTATGGAAACAAAATGAAAATGCAAACAATTTTTCGCTAAAACAAATTAAATATACTCTCACCAGTAATACCAGCCGTGCAGCAGCAACACCACCTGCTATGCAGTCTCTCACCAGCAGCAACATAGGGAGCCCACATTTCCAAACTGCCATTCAGGGACACCCCCCCTTCACAAAAAAAGATGAAGGTGGGGGGTGTAGTCTCGGGGGCTGATGGGGAAATCGGCAGTGGGGGTGATTTGTTAGGCAAATGGCTGGTGTTAGCACTTAAAATCATCTTGACACCATGTGTGATATGGTGTCAGGATGATCAAATTCCATTATTTCTATTACTACATTGTAATATATAGTGAAATAGTTCAACTCACCATAATGCCGAATCAGCTTGTCACTTGCCACCAGATGCAGCTTGTTACCTTGCCACCCATAGCCTGCCACCAGATGTAGTGTATCACTTTCCACAGCTGCCTGCCACCAGATGCAGCATGTCACCTGCCACCAGCAGCCTGCCACCAGATACAGTGTGCCACTTGCCACCAGCAGCCTGTCACCAGGTACCGTGTGCCACTTGCCACCATATAGTGTGCCACTTGACACCAGCAGCCTGCCACCAGATACAATGAGGCCCCTTGCCACCAGATACAGTGTGCCACTTGCCACCAGATGCAATGTGCCACTTGCCACCCACAGCCTGCCACCAGATACAGTGTGCCACTTGCCACCAGCAGCTTGACACCAGATACAGTGTGCCCCTTGCCACCATATAGTGTGCCACTTGCCACCAGCAGCCTGCCACTAAATACAGTGTGCCACTTGCCACCAGCAGCCTGCCACAAGATACAGTGTGCCACTTGCCACCCACAGCCTGCCACCAAATACAGTTTGCCACTTGCCACCAGCAGCCTGCCACCAGATGCAGTGTGCCTCTTGCCACCAGCAGCCTGCCACCAGATGCAGTGTGCCTCTTGCCACCAGCAGCCTGCCACCAGATGCAGTGTGCCTCTTGCCACCAGCAGCCTGCCACCAGATGCAGTGTGCCCCTTGCCACCAGCAGCCTGCCACCAGATGCAGTGTGCCTCTTGCCACCAGCAGCCTGCCACCAGATGCAGTGTGCCTCTTGCCACCAGCAGCCTGCCACCAGATGCAGTGTGCCCCTTGCCACCAGCAGCCTGCCACCAGATGCAGTGTGCCCCTTGCCACCAGCAGCCTGCCACCAGATACAGTGTGCCACTTGCCACCCACAGCCTGCCACCAGATACATTGTGCCACTTGCCACCCACAGCCTGCCACCAGATACACTGTGCACCTTGCCACCAGGTATAGTGTGCCACTTGCCACCAGCAGCCTGCCACTAAATACAGTGTGCCACTTGCCACCAGCAGCCTGCCACAAGATACAGTGTGCCACTTGCCACACACAGCCTGCCACCAAATACAGTTTGCCACTTGCCAACAGCAGCCTGCCACCAGATGCAGTGTGCCCCTTGCCACCAGCAGCCTGCCACCAGATACAGTGTGCCACTTGCCACCCACAGCCTGCCACCAGATACAGTGTGCCACTTGCCACCCACAGCCTGCCACCAGATACATTGTGCCACTTGCCACCAACAGCCTGCCACCAGATACACTGTGCCACTTGCCACCAGCACCTTGCCACCAGATATAGTGTGCCACTTGCCACCAGCAGCCTGCCACTAAATACAGTGTGCCACTTGCCACCAACAGCCTGCCACCAAATACACTGCCACTTGCCACCAGCAGCCTGCCACCAGATACAGTGTGCCACTTTCCACCCACAGCCTGCCACCAAATAAAGTTTGCCACTTGCCACCTGCAGCCTGCCACCAGATGCAGTGTGCCCCTTGCCACCAACAGCCTGTCACCAGATGCAGTTTGCCACTTGCCACGCAGCAGCCTGCCACCAGATACTGTGTGCCACTTGCCACCAGCACCTTGCTACCAGATATAGTGTGCCACTTGCCACATTATAGTGTGCCACTTGCCACCAGAAGCCTGCCACCAGATAGTGTGCCACTTTCCACTCAGAGCCTGCCACCAGATAGTGTGCCACTTGCCCCCGGATACAGTGTGCCATTTGCCTCCCACAGCCTGCCCCAGATACAGTGTGTCACTTGCCACCAGCAGCCTGCCACTCCCTCCAGGACTCTGCCCCGTACTGGCACTGAAAGGTGGCACTGATGAGCTGGACTAATGGGCAATGATAGGTGGCACTGAGCTGCACTGATAGGTGGCACTGATGAGATGCACTAATGAGCACTGATAGGTGGCACTGAGCTGCACTGATAGGTGGCACTGGCTAGCTGCATTTATGGGCACTGATAGAGGGCACTCACTGAAATGTGGCACTGATAAGATGCACTGATGGGCTGCCTGCACTGAGATAGCCCCCCCCCCCCCAAAAAAAAGTTAACCACTTAAGGCTTCAGCCAGTACTGTACTAGTACACACTTCTTCTGCACAATTAGACTTATCTGTCTGACAGTGACCTCCCCAGCAGTGGGCCAGCGCTCATGGCTTACTTACTTTAATTTTTACTGTCCTTCTCCTGGCTCTCACAGCACCGCACACACAGCACTCCTTTCGCAAGGCAATCGAGCCTCATAGGACGCCGGGGACGGCCTCTGGATGATGACGTCACGCCGCTGAGACGTCAAGCTCCGCCTACAGTGTTTGTGTTGAGTACTGAAAGGGGAGGAGCACGCTCAGTCTCGGCGCACTGGCACTGCCTGCGCCGCAAGAGGCTCTGCTGTGGATGATAGCCGCGGCTCACGGCCGCTACTCGCGGCCTGCGATTAAATGATGTTCGGCAGACTGACTCAATATTGGGCCTATGAATAATGCAGATGCAGGCTGCAGCTGCCTGCTGCCTGGACAATGTGGATGTATTATATAGCAGCCGACGGCCGGGCCCTGGTGAGAGAGTTTGGGCCTACATTATGATGGGGGCCTGGAGCTGCAGCTCCATCAGCCCCTATGTTAATCCGGCCCTGTGTGGTGGAAAAGAAGAAGATTATCATCTAATTTTGAACACTATCACTATACACTTATATGGACTTTATTTGTGCTGTCACTCTATACACATTTTTTGGAATTTTTCTTTATGCCTTTTGTTCATTTTTAAGATTTAAGTATATTTCACTATTACTTTTTTCACAGTTTATACCAATATAATTGTTATATTCACTTAGCGCCACTTATAGTTTGTCATTCTATTTTAGTGTGTTGACTATATTTTTCACAGGGTTATATATATTTAAAGTGGCTGCTGCTAGTATTTGATGCACTGTATTCTTCTGTTAAAACAGCGCGGTGGGGTAATCACTAGGGCGGCTTGTATTGATTACCATTTTTTTATTATAACATCACATTGAATGAATGAATGAGTGACTTGTATAGCGCTCACATGCGAACTGAATCACCTCTAGGCGCTTTTTGCAGCCAGTGTCTGCTTGGCTGGTGCGGTCATTTTACCCCGTAGGATCTGGACACGCTTGGGACACACAGTTGTACACTGGGCCAATTTGGACAAGATCCAATTAACCTACCAGCATGTCTTTGGAGTGTGGGAGGAAACCAGAGTACCTGGAGGAAACACACACAGACACAGGGAGAACATGCAAACTCCAGGCAGATTGTGTCGTGGTCGGGATTCGAACCAGCGACCCTTTTGCTGCTAGGTGAAAGTGCTAACCACTACACCACTGTGCTGCACATTGCTACACCATGCATTGTGCAGGTACCTAACTCTCCTCCAAAGTCTATGCAGCAGCAACCTGCCCATACGTCAAAGTCACATTATGTACTGCAGCACTCGACACAACAACAGCCTGATGTGCCACAAAATTCAGAGAGAGAAGAGCTTCATGATGCCTGAGTGCTCAAAGCTTCAGTTCATACTCCATTGTGTCACCACTGCGTTTACATATTGTTCTGTTTAGTGCCCACCAGAGCCAGATGACAAATATCCCTCCAAAGAGCACCTGCTGGTGTTCCTATGCACTCTAGGCCTAGGGGAGAGCCTGGAGGCTTTAGGGGAGCTGATAGCGCAAGAGCCGAGAGAGGAACCAACACAGATTGCTCCTGCTGGAGTCATTGAGTAACACTACACTGTGACTCGATTCATATCAATAAATTACCCTATTATTCTATTGGGTTTTAATCCCATTATCTGGCTATTTATTTACAGTTACAATATATACATTTGAAATAACAGTAATTATTTTAATTACAGACATTTTACAAAGAAAAAACTGCCCTTCTAAAACTCACTTATGACTTACTAATAAAACTAATGGCCACTACATAGTCCCCCTATTATTAGACCTTTCTAATGCCTTCTACACAGTTGTCCACTGACTTCTAAAAAAACTACACTCCTTTGGCCTATATAACTCTTTCTGTGTTCTTTTTTTATCAATCTATGCAGACCTTCAGTGCCCCCTACAACGTTTCCTCCTCCTCTCCTCTTCCTTTTTCCATAGGGGCTCCCCAAGGTTCAGTCCGCAGACCAAATCTCTCCTTTATCTATACATCTGCCCTGATTATTTGATAACCTTGCATGGCTTCCAATAATATTTGTATGCTAGTATGCTAGTGATATCTATCTATCTATCTATCTATCTATCTATCTATCTATCTATCTATCTATCTATCTATCTCTCTCTTTTCGCTAATCACTAATAAACTAACTGACATTGGTGTAAGGCAGCGCGTTAGACCACTTCTATCCCTTAAAGCCTAGGCCGGACCAATGGGTGTATGGATGCGCTCTATGACCGGTCAGGTAATCGAGACACATGCACAGTTTTATGGTGAATCAAAATTACAATGGTGTATTGATAGCTCTGCATACTTATAGTCCTACAACAGGGAGTCTCCTCCCACAGTCACAAATGAACAGAGTATATTCAAGAGAAAACATGAGGTTACAAGACATATCTATCAATAGCTATTATAAGATATTCTGCCTGGAGACAGTAATACAGTAATATCTGTCTATAAAGCTGCAAAAAATATAGGTGCTAAGACCATAATCCAGGCGCTGATCCAGATCTTGAAGTCTGGTGGGTTCTCAGATCAGTTAACCACAAGACATCCTGTTTTAACTTATGATATTAACTTGTTATAATATTGGTTGCAAAATAAGCTTAACTATGAATCTAGAGAAATATGTATATACTCCTTTGGTAAATACTTGAAATATAAAAGCTATAATCAAAATATAAAAGGCCCCCTCAAAATAAAAGGCCCTCAATACCTTACAAACCCTCCTTTGACCAAGGCAGACAGGATTGTCTGCCTTGGTCACTCACTATATTATGTGTGTGTAGTAACGAACATTGCCATCTGGGTGGAGGAATCATTTCTCTCCTTTGATCACAGGCTGTTCATTTTCCCAATAGCACAAAACACTAGTTTAATTATCAAATATATAATGAGAATCAAAATCAATATGACTACAATTGCCATAGCTATATCTTTTATCCAGGAAAATATTCCTTTGAGTGCAAATCCCTCCCCTCCAAGAGGATCCCAGGTCCTGGCAATGTCTCTTGCTTCTTGTTGTAATTTATTTACCTCCTTTCTGTGTTGTGCAATAATGTCATAATAGTCAGGTATCTCAATAGATGTATTACGAACCCAAGTGCAGCATTCATAGTCCTCTGTAACCTCACACAGGCCCGTAAGTGCAGCAACCCCACATAACTAACAAACTGACAATGTATTTTGGACACTTTAGAGTTCAGGGGGGTTGCGGGGCTGGGTTCATCGCAAGGTCTAATGAAGCTCCAGTCTCTTTCGGGGGTGTTGGGTCTGGTGATGGGGGTTTGGGAGTAGTCATGTTCGGGGGGGGGGGCACTAGGTTGCAATATTCATTGTCTTCTAGTGGTGGGATTGGAGGCAAGGGGTAGTCATGGAATTCTGGGAGTCCAGTTTTTCCTGAGGCTTTGATTCCCTCTGTCCTGGTGGAGAGCTGTCCGGAGTCTGTGGCATCGTTGGGCCCTTCTTTAGCCTTGAGGCATGGATCCATTGTGGGCCTTGGTCGGTGAGTACAGCAGTCCTGGTGACCTTCTCAATTCGGAATGGTCCTTGATAGACTGGTCCCGTGTGTTTTCTTACTGCAAGCTGTTTGACAAACACTTTGTCACCCGGTATGTAAAGATGTGTTGGTTCTGTGGAAAAAGGAGGAAAGGTGACAGCCACTTGTTCATATTTTTCAGTAAGACTACTTACCAAGTGTTTCACGTACTATTCCTGTAAGGAAAATATGTTATCCTCACCTGTCCCTATCCCTTCTGTCCCTCCTTTTCTCATTTGTGCTGGCCTTCCCATTAATATCTCAAAAGGAGATATTCCTGTTCTGCTGTGGGGGGTAGTTCTGATTTGATATAAGACTGCTGGCAAGTAATCTAACCAGTTTTTCATTGTGCCACCTGATGCTTTTTACAATTTGTCTTTTATGGTTCTATTCATTCTTTCCTCTACTCCTGAACTCTGTGGGTGGTAGGGAATGTGCAACTTCCATTAGCCTAGAATTTTTACTAGCTCCTTCACTAAGGCTGAGGTAAATGCTGGACCTTGATCTGACCATATAGTGTCCGGAAGACCAAACCTGCAAATTCACTGTTTTTTTAGTACTCTGGCTGTAATTTAGCTGTCTCTCCTGTGGTAGGGATTGCTTCTACCCATCCTGTAAAGCTGTCAACTATAACCAAAAGATATTTTAAATTGCCCTTCTGTGTGGGGACTTGTGTGTAATCTATTTGTAAATCCTGTAAAGGGCCTGTAGGGGGCGCCAAATGTCCATGTAACCCGTGTTTCTATTTCCCTTCTGTGTGGGGACTTGTTTTATGATTCTGTGCACAGGTCAGACAAGACCCTACTAGGGATTCTATCATGTGATGCACCCCTTTTATTCCCTATTATTCCCTCCTTGGTTGACCAAAGTCCAGTAGGATCTTTTGTCAACCCGTGTACCCATATCTGCTGTCAGTGTAAATGTTTACATCTTTTCCCTCAAAAATCTGACAAACTCTAGTTAGACCAATGAGTTCTGCAATCTGGGCTGAACTAGCATTCAGAGATTTGGCTTCAATCATTACATCTGGCAATTGAACAATAGCATAACCAGTTTGATAAGTTTTGTCATCAGGTCGGCAGCAGCTGCCATCTACATAAACATTTTCCGCATTTGGATACGGAACATCTGTGAGGTCTGGGCTAGGGAGGGTAGTTTCTGCAAGTACCTCAGTGCAATTGTGTTCCTGAATGTAAAAACCTAATGGGCTTTGAGGTTTCTGAACATGATTTTATGGTGAGATTATGTGTGTTTAGCAAGATAATCTCATAGCCGCTGCACCTTTGCACTGTCATGTGTTGTGTGTTTATGTTTGTCATGAGGTGTGTAATTGTATGTGTGGTATACAGTGTGAGTTCATGTGTCAGGTCATGTCCCAGGACCACCTTTGTACTGCCATTGCACAGGCTGCTACGGCCTTTAAGCAATGTGGCATACCTTGAAATTGAATTGGAAGTTTCTTTGAGATGTATGGTATGGGTTTCAGAGAATTCCCATGTGATTGTGCTAGGACCGCTGCAACTCTAGGTCCACATACCACACAGTACAATGAAAAAGGTCCTGCGCACTCTATAAGTCCCAATGCAGGGGCTTGCCTTAGAGAGCTGATTAATGCTGTGAAAGACTTAACCCTCTCTGTTGTCCAATCAATAAACTTTGGGGCATCCTGCAGGGTAGCAGACCTTAGGATAGAATCATAATAAGAGCAATCAGGTATCCACTGCCTGCAGTATATTATGGACCCTAGGAAAGAGAGAAGCGCTGACTTGTCTCTTGGTGGACTCCAGGAGGACAGTGCCTTGACTCAAGCTGGTGACACCAAACGTTCGGTTCGGATTATACACCCCAAGTACTCAACCTGCGACCTGCACCACTGGATCTCTTTGCGAGACACCAAGTGACCTTTTGAGGCGAGGTGAATTAGTAGGTGCTCTGAGTCCTCCGCACAGCTGACCTCATTTTCATTACACAGCAATAGGTCATCCACATACTGAAGCAACACTGAGCCTTCTTCTGGTACCCAATCGCTCAAAGATGGATTCAAGACCATGGAGTACACTGCAGGACTGTCCGCAAAGCCTTGCGGGAGCCTAGCCCAGGTTCAAAGTATTTTTGGGCTTCCTCTGCAACAGGTATGGAAGAGAACGCGATACTTAAATCAATGACCGTGTAGATCTTGGACGTTGCCGGTATCTCACAAAATATTGTAGCAATATCCGAAACAAAAGGTGGAAGGGGGACAATAGCTTTGTTAAGGGCCCTTAGGTCCTGTACAAAGCGCCATTCACCACTGGCTTGGACTGGGTGAATGAGGGTGTTCCAGGGACTGATTGTGTGTTTCAGTATTCCTTCTGCTAAATATTGCTCTATTTGTGGTGCTATGCCTGCAATTTTTTCTTCTGACAGGGGATATTGTTTTTGGTAATGTACTACTGCTCCTTCCCAATGATGGGCTTGTATGGTGTACAATGTATGCAGTGCCCATATAGGGTGTGCTTCAAGGTGTGCCGGTAGTAGCATCAAGTACCCTCTAAAATCCTGTCTTTTTGGATTAGACAAATCACAGATTTCTGATGTAGCCAGCAGGCCTGCATCCTTTGTGAATTTGATCTGTATGTTTAAACTTGACATTAAGTCTCTTCCCATCAGAGGAAACGGACAGCCAGTCAGAACGGCAAAACTCATTTCAAAAAGATGTTGGTCATGAACTGTACCAACGGGGAATCTGCCTCTTCCCATATAACACCTGCAGTTAGCTCCCCTACTTGTTCCTCTCCTAAGTGGGCATTCTGACTTCCAATGTCCCATGTCCCCACATGTGAAACAACCCTGCTGGTTATCCTGGGGATATGACTGGTATGGTGCTTGTTGGAATTGTTGGGGAACTTGTTGTGTATAAGGGACAACCATTTGTGCAGCAGCTAATTGCGGGCTTTCTATCTGTTCAGGGTTAAAAGAGGGAAATACCCCTCCTTTTGTGTGGAATAAGCCTGAGGATGCACGCTTTTTTAATGTCTTTGAGAAAGGCATCAGGTTTTAATTTTGACCAATCGGGGTTAATGAGTTTCAGCAACTGTGTTGTTTTAGGACCCCCCCCCCCCCCAGACATGACTGTGCTCACATACAGCTCAGGGTTTTCCATTCCTGTATCTTTGTATAACTGATATACCCGTTTACAAAATTAATAAAAGTTCTCTCCCGATCCCTGCTTTGCAGTGCACATTATCTGCAAAGCGCTTTCTCCTTTGTAACCTTTCTGCCAAACAGCTGCTACTGCTGCCCAAAACGATTCCCAGCCCTTTGCCTTTTTAAAGGGGTAATTTTCAGCAAATAATGTTTTAACTTCTACATCGCAGGTGGGATCTGGATCTACTGTCTGTATTATTTCGCAGTCATCGGCATTCATGCCAGTGCCCGCGCAATGTCTTTATAAGAACAGAGCTGCCTCTCTGGGGTGTTTGCGGGGCTTTGAGCAAATATCTTTAATATCCCTTAACGTCCCAAGGGTGAGTGGGATATGGACCGGGTTTTCTCCCATGTGAATAACAGGGAATTTGAGGGCTTCTATCCCCGAGGTCAAGCCACCCGCTACCTCATCATCCTTATCCTCCTCAGCTTTCCTTCTCCTCTCTTCCTCTCTTCTTTCTGCTGCTGATCTCGTTACAGTCTGTCCTTCCTGTTCAGTTAACTTTAAAATGTTTAAGGTCTGCTCTTCCTTTTGACATTTCTCTAGCTACTTCTTTTTCTTTTGGACTTCTTTCTTAGCCTCATCCACTTGCTTGGCTAACTGAGATAATTGTTCTCTCTGTCCCTTTTAATATTTCTTCTTCTGTTTCTAATAACTTTCTCTGTTCCCTAATAACACTTAACCTTTTTAAACTCTCTTAATATTCCTCTCTTTCTTTTTGGCGTGGTTTTTCTTTATCCTTTCGTATCCTTTCATTTTCTCTATCTATTTTGTCCTGTCTTTCTTGTTTTTGGAATATTTAGGGGGATATCTTTCCTGGTACTCCATCATAGCCCTTTTCCACTTTTTACAACATTTACTCATAAAATTCCAATCCCATTTCCCTTCAGGATAATTATTTTTATCATGTATCCCACATATTTTCTGTACTTCCTTCCAGTCCTCCTCACTACATGGCCCTGCTGGCCCTAAACCAGATATTTGCAAACATTGTGATCTCTGTACTATCAAAGTCCAAAATGGTTCAACAACATTTGGGGCTAAGGTACCCCTTGCAAAATCATATGGGGAGGGTTGGCCGTGCTCACCTTCAAAGCCATCCTTTCCCTGTTTGTTTCCCATCATGCCAAATAGAGTGCCTTATAACCACAAATTTTGACTGATTTGGGGCAAATAGTATAAACCTCTCTGTTTTGATGGCAGAGAGACTGTATTTCCCACAGAGTTATGCCGCGTACACACGATCATTATTCACGGCGGTTAAAAAACCGCCCTGAATAATGACAGGAAAAACGAGGGAACCGCTTGGTTCCCTACACACGGTCGTTTTTCCCGTCATTTTTTCTCTTGACGAGAAAAACGACCGTCTGTGGGCTCCGCGGCAGTGTCTCCCTATGGGAAAACTGCCGTGGAAAAAAATGCTGGAAAAACGATGAGAAAATTTAGAACATGTTCTAATTTTTCTCGTCGTTTTTTATGCCGTTTTTCTCGACGAGAAAAACGACATAAAGCCCACAGACGATCGTTTTTTTTTTGGCGAAAAAAAAAATGGCGCTTTTCTCTTCGAGAAAAGCGGTCGTGTGTACGCAGCATTAAACCTTCTGCAAACCTCCCGTTCTGGTTGTGGTTATGTAGATTATATCTCAGAACCCAAAATTTTGGGGTCCCTCCTTCCGGAAAATAATGACCTTTCCCAATCTTATTCTTGTATACCCCCGGGGACTGTGGCCAATAGTGTGGGTACCCGTCCACGAAATATGAACAGGACACCAGTTAAACACTCAGGGCAGTTCTGGGGCAAGTATGGGTCACAAAATTCAATCAACAATCTTAACAGTCTTAATACTTTAATCTACCATCAACTTTATCATTTTATATGACTTAACACTTTAACATGCATGAAACAATTGATTAGAGAAACTGTATGATTCCCAACATCAGATCTATATAAAAGAATACATCCAACAGAAAACGCAATAATGTACAAATATGCATATATCCTTATCAAAAATGACCCATAAAACAATTGGGATAGTTAAAACTTAGAGCTCCATACACCCATGCTTCTAAACCCGGGAGAAATATTTGCTACCCTATAATGTTCCTATCCTATACTATAATAGTTTATAGTCAGGCCAACACCTGGCCGGACTCCCTTAGTTTATAGTCAGGGCAACACCTGTCCGGACTTCCTTAGTTTATAGTCAGGACAACACCTGTCCAGACTTCCTTAGTTTATAGTCAGAACAACACCTGTCCGGACTTCCTATCTGTCTAACCTTTGCGCTCCTATATGTCCCAGGAAGCCAGCCTAGCAATCCTCGAGACAACTTAAATACAGCTAAAATATTCAAAATCAATCGTAACAGAGTAAGTGAAATTAGCTTTGCAAAATTTCTTTCACAAAGTTCCACTTACCTGCTAATCGATGATCCCACTCTTCTGACACCACTGTAAGGCAGCGCGTTAGGCCACTTCTATCCCTTAAAGCCTAGGCCGGACCAATGGGTGTATGGATGCGCTCTATGACCGGTCAGGTAATCAAGACACACGCACAGTTTTATGGTGAATCAGAATTACAATGGTGTATTGATAGCTCTGCATACTTATAGTCTTACAACAGGGAGTCTCCTCCCACAGTCACAAATGAACAGAGTATATTCAAGAGAAAACATGAGGTTACAAGACATATCTATCAACAGCCATTATAAGATATTCTGCCTGGAGACAGTAATACAGTAATATCTGTCTATAAAGCTGCAAAAAATATAGGTGCTAAGACCATAATCCAGGCGCTGAGTAGTGATGAGCCGAACACCCCCGGGTTCGGTTCGCACCAGAACCCGCGAACGGACCGAAAGTTCGTACGAACATTAGAACCCTATTAAATACAATGGATGCGAACGTTCGAATTCTAAAGTGCTAATTATAACAACTATTATGCATGTTATTGTCCTAAAAAGGGTTTGGGAACCCGGGTTCTGCACCAGGGGACATGTATCAATGCAAAAAGAAGTTTTAAAAACGGTCGTTTTTCGGGAGCAGTCATTTTAATGATGCATAAAGTGAAAAAAAAAAGTCAAATATTCCTTTAAATATCGTACCTGGGGGGTGTCTAAAGTATGCCTGTGAAGTGCCACGTGTTTCCCGTGTTTAGAACTGTCCCTGCACAAAATGACACTTCTAAAGGAAAAAAAAGCCATTTAAAACTTCTTGCGGCTTTAATGTAATGTCTGGTCCCGGTAATATGGATGAAAATCTTTAAGAAAAATGGCATAGCTACCCCATGACCCCCCCCCCCCTACCCCAGCCCATTACCAGCCCCTTTGGGTCTTGTATGGATATTAAGGGGAACCCCGCACATAAAATAAAAAAGGCCCTATATACTCTGAACAGCCGTATACAGGCGGTGCATACAAGACAGGGACTGTAGGTTTGTTCTTATGTAGAATGTGTTTGTAATTTTGAACAGGTACATTGTTGAACTGTAGCTCCAGCCCAAAAATCTATTTTTAAACTTTTTGGGAAACATAGGTAAGGGTTATCACCCCTGTAACATTTGTTTTGCTGTCTGTGCCCCTGTTCAGAACATTTCACCTCACTTTCCGTCCCAATGACAACTGTTTTTGAAATGTGGTGTTTTTCTTGAAACAAGGATTGCTGATAAAGCATCAGTACAGAGGAGACACCTTTCTCCCATATTTATTCTTACAGGAGAGAATTTTCCTTCCTAGGGGTAGATTTCCTCTCACTTCCTGTTGTCTTCTTTCGTTTGCAAGTAGGAGTCGTTTGTAAGTTGGATGTTTGAAAGTAGGGAC
This sequence comes from Rana muscosa, assembly GCA_029206835.1. Lineage (NCBI taxonomy): Eukaryota > Metazoa > Chordata > Amphibia > Anura > Ranidae > Rana > Rana muscosa. The sequence continues at coordinate 638,290,611 of CM055117.1, read as the reverse complement.
CTGCCGTATATACTCTGCAGAAATAGGCCCCTTAGTTGTTGGTGTTGGCACAACACTGTAAGCACTCACAGTTACTCTTGGTTGGTGCTGGAACGCCCTGCTGTCAACTATTATATCAGGAATTTTAATTACATATAATTGTTGAACAGTGGTAGTAAAAATTGGGGCTTTGATGGTGGTGCTGGTGCCACAACACTGTAAGCCCTGACAGTTACTCTTGGTGGGTGCAGCAATGGGCCCTGCTGTGAATTATTAGATCAAGAATTGTAATTGCATGCCCCTGTTGAACAGGGGCTGAAAAATTGGGCTTTTCGTGGTGGTGGTGGTGGTGTTGCCACAACACTGTAAGCCCTCAGAGTTACTCTTGGTGGGTGCAGGAATGGGCCCTGCTGTGAATTATTAGATCAAGAATTGTAATTACATGCCCCTTTTGAACAGTGGCTGAAAAATTGGGCCTTTCGTGGTGGTGGTGGTGGTGGCGTTGCCACAACACTGTAAGCCCTCAGACTTACTCTTGGTGGGTGCAGGAATGGGCCCTGCTGTGAATTATTACATCAAGAATTGTAATTGCATGCCCCTGTTGAACAGGGGCTGAAAAATTGGGCCTTAGGCACTGGTGGCACAACACTACAACCCCTCACAGATACTGTACTTGGAGCACAGCAATGAGCCCTGTTGCAAAGTATTGCTTCAAAAATTGTAATGACACGCCCCTGTTAAACAGGGGCTGAAAAATTGGGCCTTAGGCACTGGTGGCACAACACTACAACCCCTCACAGATACTGTACTTGGAGCACAGCAATGAGCCCTATGGCAAATTATTGCTAAAAAAATTGTAAGTACACGCCCCTGTAAAACAGGGGCTGAAAAATTGGGCCTTAGCCACTGGTGGCGGCACCCATAAACAAAAATGATCTTCCAAGCTATCATCATCAATCGTATCATTGAGGACTCGGAGGAGGAGGATAGCCAGTCAACATAACAGCACAGGCACTCAGCATCAGCATCAGTCTTGAAGGGACGTGACATGTTAAAATCAATTAGTCTGTTATATCAGCATCAGGTGTGTGGTAGCTGGTGGTGATCCAAGACTGGTTCATCTTGATGAATGTCAGTCGATCAACCGAGTCGGTGGACAGGCGCACCCTGTGATCCGTGACAAATCCTCCAGCAGCACTGAATGTGCGTTCCGAAAGAACGCTGGATGCAGGACAGGCCAGTAGCTCAATTGCATACTGTGCAAGCTCTGGCCAGTGATCCATCCTCAAGACCCAGTAAGCCAGAGGATTTTCGGTGGGGAAGGTGTCCAAGTCTGACCTTGCCCCTAGATATTCCTGCACCATGTTTATCAGACGCTGGCGATGGTTGCTGGAACCAATCATACTTTGGGGCTGCGGACTAAAGAATTGTCTGAACGCATCGGTCAGACGGCCACCTTCCCCACCGCTCCTTCTTTGACTGGCCGAAGCCTCAGCAACTCGTTGTCCTGGACCAGGAGTTTGTAACCTCCCAGTCTCTGGGAACGCGTTGCACAGACCTTTCTGCAAGGCCTCCCGGAGTTGTCTCATCCTCTGCTCCCTCTGCGACGGTAACATAAGGTCCGCAACCTTACCCTTGTACCGTGGATCAAGGAGAGTGGCCAGCCAGTAATGGTCCCTCTCCTTGATCCGAAGAATACGAGGATCCTTCCGCAGACTTTGCAGGATCAGGGAGGCCATGCAGCGTAGGTTTGCTGAGGCATTCGCTCCGGAGTCCTCTGGGTCACTAAGGACGACATGATCCGCAGTCACCTCCTCCCAGCCACGTACAAGTCCACTGGTTTCTTGGGACTGTAAATCATCCCTAAAAGACTGCTGCTGATGATGCTGAGTGCCAGCCTCCACCTCCATGCTGACACAATCCTCCTCCTCCTCCTCCTCCTCTTCCTCTTCCTGTGCGATGGGTGGGACAGAAGGAACACTGTCTGGGTAAAGGGGGCCTTGAGAGGCAAGGAAGTCCTCCTCTTCCTGCCTCTGTTCTGCCTCAAGTGCCCTGTCCATTATTCCACGCAGCGTGTGCTCCAACAGGTGGACAAGAGGTACAGTGTCACTGATGCATGCACTGTCACTGCTCACCATCCTCGTGGCCTCCTCAAATGGTGCCAGGACAGTGCATGCATCCCTGATCATGCCCCACTGGCGTGGAGAAAAAAAACCAAGCTCCCCTGACCCTGTCCTGGTGCCGTAGTCGCACAGGTACTCATTGATGGCCCTCTGCTGCGTGTGCAGCCGCTGCAGCATGGCCAACGTTGAGTTCCACCTGGTGGGCATGTCACATATAAGGCGGTTCTTGGGCAGGTTCAACTCCTTTTGCAGCTCAGCCAGGCGAGCACTGGCATTATAAGATCTGCGGAAATGCACACAGACTTTCCTGGCCTGCCTCAGGACATCCTGTAAGCCCGGGTACCTGCCCAAGAACCGCTGCACCACCAGGTTAAGGACGTGAGCCACACAGGGCACATGGGTCAGTTGTCCCTGTCGGAGGGCGGAGAGGAGGTTGGTGCCATTGTCGCAAACCACCATTCCTGGCTTAAGCTGGCGTGGCGTCAACCACCTCTCGGCCTGGCCCTGCAGAGCAGACAGGACCTCTGCCCCAGTGTGGCTTCTGTCCCCCAAACACACCAGCGCAAGCACGGCATGGCATCTTTTTGCCTGCGTACTTGCGTAGCCCCGTGAACGGCTACGGAGCACCGCTGGTTCATAGGACAAACCACAGGAAGAGGCCATGGAGGAAGAAGAAGAGGAGGGGGTGGAGGAGAGAGGTGTGTCACAACCAGTAGTAGCATTTTGGAGGCGTGGCGGTGGGACAACCTCCAACACTACTGCACCTTGTCCTGCATCCTTCCCAGCTGCCAAAAGAGTGACCCAATGGGCCGTGAAAGAAAGGTAACGTCCCTGTCCATGCCTGCTGGACCATGAGTCAGCGGTAATATGCACCTTACCGCTGACCGCCCTGTCCAGCGAGGCCAAGACATTGCCTTCCACATGCCGGTAGAGAGCCGGAATAGCCTTCCGTGAGAAAAAGTGGCGTTTGGGAACCTGCCACTGAGGAACCGCACATTGCACAAACTCACGGAAGGGGGCCGAGTCTACCAACTGAAAAGGCAGCAGTTGAAGCGCTAGCAATTTAGCCAAGCTAGCATTCAACCGCTGGGCATGTGGATGGCTGGGAGTGAACTTCTTTCGACGGTCCAGCAGCTGGGGCAGGGAAATTTGCCTGCTAGAATCGGACGTCGGTGTACTGCTAGCAGAGTGGCCGCAAGTACTTGGCTGTGACACACCTAATTCTACACCTTCATTCCTCTCAGTGCATGTTTCAGAGAGGACTGAAGTTATAGTGGGGTTGGAGATCCCAGCTGATGCGGTGCAAGGAGAGGTCCGCTTTGTTCTTTGGTGTGGGTCTTTGAGGTAGGCTTGCCAACGAGCTGCATGGCAGGTCAACATATGTCTGGTCAGGCATGTGGTACCCAAGCGGCTGATGTTTTGGCCACGCGATATACGCTTGAGACATATGTTGCAAACAGCAGCTGTGCGATCTGATGCACTAGCCTCAAAAAAGGCCCACACCAAGGAACTTTTTGAATGACGGGCAGAGGCAGCGCCCTGCACAGGCGGAGCTCTGCGGTGTGATTCCGTCGGTGTACTGCCCTTACGCTGGCCACCAAAGGGCATCCTGTCTCGTTGGAGATGTGCCTCCTCCTCATCCTCCTCCTCCTCTCTCCTATTAGGCACCCACGTGGAGTCAGTGACCTCATCATCCCCTCCCTCCTCATCACTGGAGCCAATCTGGCAGTATGCTGCAGCTGCTGGAACATGACTGCCAGATTGGTGTCCTTCTTGAGCATCCCCTCTGTCTGCTCTCACCCTACTGCCTTCCTGTAGCTGGGTTTCATCATCAGACCCTTCGAAACGCTGGGCATCCTCCTGGAGCATGTACCCAACACTGTGCTCAAACAGTTCAGGGGACTCCTCAGGAGGAGGACATGGTGGGTCTAGGGAAGGAGTGACTGATGATGAGTCTGACATTGATACCAGGGAAGAGGACGCTTTGGCAGCTGCTTTGCCAGTACCCTGAGCCTGGGTGAGAGAGGATGAGGAGGAGGAGGAGGGCTTGGTCATCCACTCTACCAAGTCTTCGGCATGATGTGGCTCAACATGTCCAGCTGCGGAAAAGAAGGACAAGCGTGTCCCATGGCCATGTGCTGATGACAATGCACCGCGTCCACGACCAGCACTGTTGCCCCCAGACACAGAGCCTGCTTGCCCTCTTTTATTGCCTCCTGACTGTCTGCCTCTCCTTGTTTGCCTTCCAGACATTCTAATAGATGGCCTGCAGGGAGATGGGAAAAAAGCAATAAGGGCTACCTTCAGGTGTCCTTCTCTGTCCCTTGAAACAAGGACTTGCACAGTGAAAGAAACTGACACTCTCCCTACTTACAGTTTTCTGTCCCTAGAAAAAATGTTTTTTTTAAGCACAATATAGCACAAGGAGAATTCACTCACTGTCCTTCCAGGTCCCTAGAAACAAGGACTTGCACAGTGAAAGAAACTGACACTCTCCCTACCTACAGTTTTCTGTCCCTAGAAAAAATGTTTTTTTTAAGCACAATATAGCACAAGGAGAATTCACTCACTGTCCTTCCAGGTCCCTAGAAACAAGGACTTGCACAGTGAAAGAAACTGACACTCTCCCTACCTACAGTTTTCTGTCCCTAGAAAAAATGTTTTTTTTAAGCACAATATAGCACAAGGAGAATTCACTCACTGTCCTTCCAGGTCCCTAGAAACAAGGACTTGCACAGTGAAAGAAACTGACACTCTCCCTACCTACAGTTTTCTGTCCCTAGAAAAAATGTTTTTTTTAAGCACAATATAGCACAAGGAGAATTCACTCACTGTCCTTCCAGGTCCCTAGAAACAAGGACTTGCACAGTGAAAGAAACTGACACTCTCCCTACCTACAGTTTTCTGTCCCTAGAAAAAATGTTTTTTTTAAGCACAATATAGCACAAGGAGAATTCACTCACTGTCCTTCCAGGTCCCTGGAAACAAGGACTTGCACAGTGAAAGAAACTGACACTCTCCCTACCTACAGTTTTCTGTCCCTAGAAAAAATGTTTTTTTAAGCACAATATAGCACAAGGAGAATTCACTCACTGTCCTTCCAGGTCCCTAGAAACAAGGACTTGCACAATGAAAGAAACTGACACTCTCCCTACCTACAGTTTTCTGTCCCTAGAAAAAATGTTTTTTTTAAGCACACTATAGCACAAGGAGAATTCACTCACTGTCCTTCCCAGTCCCTAGAAACAAGGACTTGCACAGTGAAAGAAACTGACACTCTCCCTACCTACAGTTTTCTGTCCCTAGAAAAAATGTTTTTTTTAAGCACACTATAGCACAAGGAGAATTCACTCACTGTCCTTCCCAGTCCCTAGAAACAAGGACTTGCACAGTGAAAGAAACTGACACTCTCCCTACCTACAGTTTTCTGTCCCTAAAAAAAATGTTTTTTTTAAGCACAATATAGCACAAGGAGAATTCACTCACTGTCCTTCCAGGTCCCTGGAAACAAGGACTTGCACAGTGAAAGAAACTGACACTCTCCCTACCTACAGTTTTCTGTCCCTAGAAAAAATGTTTTTTTTAAGCACACTATAGCACAAGGAGAATTCACTCACTGTCCTTCCAGGTCCCTGGAAACAAGGACTTGCACAGTGAAAGAAACTGACACTCTCCCTACCTAGAGTTTTCTGTCCCTAGAAAAAATGTTTTTTTTAAGCACACTATAGCACAAGGAGCATTCACTCACTGTCCTTCCAGGTCCCTGGAAACAAGGACTTGCACAGTGAAAGAAACTGACACTCTCCCTACCTACAGTTTTCTGTCCCTAGAAAAAATGTTTTTTTTAAGCACAATATAGCACAAGGAGAATTCACTCACTGTCCTTCCAGGTCCCTAGAAACAAGGACTTGCACAGTGAAAGAAACTGACACTCTCCCTACCTACAGTTTTCTGTCCCTAGAAAAAATGTTTTTTTTAAGCACAATATAGCACAAGGAGAATTCACTCACTGTCCTTCCAGGTCCCTAGAAACAAGGACTTGCACAGTGAAAGAAACTGACACTCTCCCTACCTACAGTTTTCTGTCCCTAGAAAAAATGTTTTTTTTAAGCACAATATAGCACAAGGAGAATTCACTCACTGTCCTTCCAGGTCCCTGGAAACAAGGACTTGCACAGTGAAAGAAACTGACACTCTCCCTACCTACAGTTTTCTGTCCCTAGAAAAAATGTTTTTTTTAAGCACAATATAGCACAAGGAGAATTCACTCACTGTCCTTCCAGGTCCCTAGAAACAAGGACTTGCACAGTAAAAGAAACTGACACTCTCCCTACCTACAGTTTTCTGTCCCTAGAAAAAATGTTTTTTTTAAGCACACTATAGCACAAGGAGAATTCACTCACTGTCCTTCCCAGTCCCTAGAAACAAGGACTTGCACAGTGAAAGAAACTGACACTCTCCCTACCTACAGTTTTCTGTCCCTAGAAAAAATGTTTTTTTTAAGCACACTATAGCACAAGGAGAATTCACTCACTGTCCTTCCCAGTCCCTAGAAACAAGGACTTGCACAGTGAAAGAAACTGACACTCTCCCTACCTACAGTTTTCTGTCCCTAGAAAAAATGTTTTTTTTAAGCACAATATAGCACAAGGAGAATTCACTCACTGTCCTTCCAGGTCCCTGGAAACAAGGACTTGCACAGTGAAAGAAACTGACACTCTCCCTACCTACAGTTTTCTGTCCCTAGAAAAAATGTTTTTTTTAAGCACACTATAGCACAAGGAGAATTCACTCACTGTCCTTCCAGGTCCCTGGAAACAAGGACTTGCACAGTGAAAGAAACTGACACTCTCCCTACCTAGAGTTTTCTGTCCCTAGAAAAAATGTTTTTTTTAAGCACACTATAGCACAAGGAGCATTCACTCACTGTCCTTCCAGGTCCCTGGAAACAAGGACTTGCACAGTGAAAGAAACTGACACTCTCCCTACCTACAGTTTTCTGTCCCTAGAAAAAATGTTTTTTTTAAGCACAATATAGCACAAGGAGAATTCACTCACTGTCCTTCCAGGTCCCTGGAAACAAGGACTTGCACAGTGAAAGAAATTGACACTCTCCCTACCTACAGTTTTCTGTCCCTAGAAAAAATGTTTTTTTTAAGCACAATATAGCACAAGGAGAATTCACTCACTGTCCTTCCAGGTCCCTGGAAACAAGGACTTGCACAGTGAAAGAAACTGACACTCTCCCTACCTACAGTTTTCTGTCCCTAGAAAAAATGTTTTTTTTAAGCACAATATAGCACAAGGAGAATTCACTCACTGTCCTTCCAGGTCCCTAGAAACAAGGACTTGCACAGTGAAAGAAACTGACACTCTCCCTACCTACAGTTTTCTGTCCCTAGAAAAAATGTTTTTTTTTAAGCACAATATAGCACAAGGAGAATTCACTCACTGTCCTTCCAGGTCCCTGGAAACAAGGACTTGCACAGTGAAAGAAACTGACACTCTCCCTACCTACAGTTTTCTGTCCCTAGAAAAAATGTTTTTTTTAAGCACAATATAGCACAAGGAGAATTCACTCACTGTCCTTCCAGGTCCCTAGAAACAAGGACTTGCACAGTGAAAGAAACTGACACTCTCCCTACCTACAGTTTTCTGTCCCTAGAAAAAATGTTTTTTTTAAGCACACTATAGCACAAGGAGAATTCACTCACTGTCCTTCCCAGTCCCTAGAAACAAGGACTTGCACAGTGAAAGAAACTGACACTCTCCCTACCTACAGTTTTCTGTCCCTAGAAAAAATGTTTTTTTTAAGCACACTATAGCACAAGGAGAATTCACTCACTGTCCTTCCCAGTCCCTAGAAACAAGGACTTGCACAGTGAAAGAAACTGACACTCTCCCTACCTACAGTTTTCTGTCCCTAGAAAAAATGTTTTTTTTAAGCACAATATAGCACAAGGAGAATTCACTCACTGTCCTTCCAGGTCCCTGGAAACAAGGACTTGCACAGTGAAAGAAACTGACACTCTCCCTACCTACAGTTTTCTGTCCCTAGAAAAAATGTTTTTTTTAAGCACAATATAGCACAAGGAGAATTCACTCACTGTCCTTCCAGGTCCCTAGAAACAAGGACTTGCACAGTGAAAGAAACTGACACTCTCCCTACCTACAGTTTTCTGTCCCTAGAAAAAATGTTTTTTTTAAGCACAATATAGCACAAGGAGAATTCACTCACTGTCCTTCCAGGTCCCTGGAAACAAGGACTTGCACAGTGAAAGAAACTGACACTCTCCCTACCTACAGTTTTCTGTCCCTAGAAAAAATGTTTTTTTTAAGCACAATATAGCACAAGGAGAATTCACTCACTGTCCTTCCAGGTCCCTAGAAACAAGGACTTGCACAGTGAAAGAAACTGACACTCTCCCTACCTACAGTTTTCTGTCCCTAGAAAAAATGTTTTTTTTAAGCACACTATAGCACAAGCACAAAACACACTGACACTCTCCCTACCTATCCTTCTCTTTCCCTAAACTAAAGGAATCCAGGTTAAGCAAGAAAGAAATAAAAGTCACTGTCCCTGCCTATGCTGCTCTATCCCTGCTCCGGAACACACTACACTAGGCCGCCGTGCTGGCGGCCTTTTATAGTGTGGGGCGTGTACTAAACACCCTCAGCAATAATTGGCCACAGGCATCCTGCCTGTGGCCAATCATTGCTCTCCTCGCTGCCGGCGCTGTGATTGGCCAAGCATGCGGGGTCACAGTGCATGCTTGGCCAATCACAGCGCCTGGATGACACTGCGATGGCGTAGTGCATTGTGGGCCGTTCGCGTCACTCGAATTTGGCGCGAACGGCCCAAATCGTTCGATCTTCGTCGAACGATCGAACAGCCGATGTTCGAGTCGAACGTATGTTCGACTCGAACACGAAGCTCATCCCTAGCGCTGAGTCAGATCTTGAAGTCTGGTGAGTTCTCAGATCAGTTAACCACAAGACATCCTGTTTTAACTTATGATATTAACTTGTTATAATATTAGTTGCAAAATAAGCTTAACTATGAATCTAGAGAAATATGTATATACTCCTTTGGTAAATACTTGAAATATAAAAGCTATAATCAAAATATAAAAGGCCCCCTCAAAATAAAAGGCCCTCAATACCTTACAATTGGTGTATGGATGTCATACCAATTCCTTGAACTAATTGTAGTTGTATTACACCAATCTTCTTATACCAATAACTAAAACACAATCTTTCAAAGACTAAGCTCATAGTATCCCCACCCCTCCCCCATGCCCCCTCCACAAACTCCCCCATGCCCCCTCCACGAACTCTTCCTTCAAGATCAATAACACAACTATACTTTTCTTACAACAAAAACAATATATATTGCACAGGTCATGGAAGCAAGCTGCCAAGGTGTACTTCAAGTGAAAAATGGTTCCTCTAGCAACTGTAGTCCTACTTATGAAAGGAAAAAAAGAGACGCACTGTTAGCAGTAAGCCAAGGCACTATAGCAAAGTTTGGAGATCTTAATTATTGTGTGATAAGCATGGTAGCCAACAAGGTTTTGAATTCCAGCCAATCAGGATTCAATGCAACTTTCGACCAATGAGAATGCTCAATGGGGGTGAATGCAGCGATGGGCAGAGAGGGAATATAACAGCAGGTCAAGAACTCTCCAGAAACTGTCTTTGAGTCCAGACAGTCAGAAGATCACGACATTTGCGTAATCAGCCCTATTATTTTTTTTTCTCTTTTCTGCAACTTCGTTTGTCCTGCAATTTGTCTTAGTATATTGATAGTGTTTGTATTTCTATATCATAATTTTTGTTGTATTACTCATAATGTTTTGATTTAATTATTGACTAGCTTCTCTTCTGAAATCCTTGAGGCGATTCAGTTTGCATTTGCAGTGCTATACAAGTCATTCATTCATACAAGTCATTCATTCATTCATTCATTCATAATGAAACTGGATTACATTTTTATTTTATTTAGTATGGTGGTGATTCCTTATTAATATTCTTTTTAATGAAAGAGATACAGCAAGGTCATTTTTTTTTGACAAAGATAAAAGGTGTTGATCACTTATTATATTTATAATCCCAGATAGGATCAAAGGACTATGTGAGGTAGTGAGAGTAGCCAAAACAACACAGGATAGTCAGGAATAGGGATGAGCTTTGAGTTCGAACATCGGCTGTTCGCTCGTTTGACGAAGATCGAACTTTATGGGCCGTTCACGCCAAATTTGAGTTGCGCATCATGGCCCATAATGCACTGCATCATCGCAGTGCATTGCTGGCTGATGATTGGCCAAGCATGCACTATGACCCGCATGCATTGGTCAATCACAGCGCCATCAGCACAGAGAGCCATAATTGGCCAAAGGCAGGGTGCGTTTGGCCAATCATGGCTCAGGGGAACTAAGTACACGCCCCCACACTATATAAGGCCGTCTGCGTGTCGGCTTGGTGTAGTGTGTTCTGGTGGCGTTCAGAGAGAGAGAGAGAGAGAGATTGTCGTTTTATTTCAGTTTGCTAGATTGAGCAGGCAATTGATTCAGCTAGTTAGATCAGTATATTTAGTATATATATGCATTGCACGCTTTGTATACTGTATATATATATATATTTTATATATATATATATATATATATTGTGACAGCAGGAAGGTAAAGTCACCTGGTTGCATCCAGGGGGGTAGATATATTTCGCCCAGATTCAGGCTTTACGCCGACTTATACAACTAGGTGGAGAGTTGTATAAGCCCAGCTGAGGCTAGTGGGCTCATGGATGACTCATACCTCTAGGGAGAGTGTGGGGCGTCGTGCAGACAGGGAGTTGATGAGACCAGCTGAAGCTTGTCAGCTCATTTAGGCCTCTATAAGAACTCCCAGATTCATTAGGTGTTTGCTCATGCCTGGAACCAGACCTGTGTGGACTGTCTAGGGAGAGTGAACCCCTGTGCGGTGAGACAAAGCCTGTGTGGCTATTTGCTTGGACATTTAAAACCAGGGACTTAGGGACTAGGACAGCACTAGGCAGATCCCAGTTGTTAGTTAGGAAACCTGTATGTTTACTCAGAGGTCAAGTTGGCCAGGATTTATTTTATTTATGTTTCTTTTGCTTTGCTGTGTTTTGTCACTGTAAATAGAAAATAAACCGCACCTTTTTGATTTTGAAAACCACAACCTCCGTTTGCTGGGCCTGTTTTTGTGTGGGGAGCCCATCCCGGGGGGTCACACACACCCGCTGCCGAGCTAACCCCCTCACAGTTGGCGGAGAACCAGTGGCAGTTTTTTTTAAGCCAGCATGGAGGAGATACTGAAACAGCTGGCTCTAGCAAATGCCAATCAACAGCAGACAAATGCAGGTTTGCAAAGGAGCCTTGCAGCCCAGCAGCAAGCTCACCAACAGAGTCTGGAGGCTCAGCAACAGGCCCAGCAGCAATCTGAGGCCCGCTTCATAGACCTGTTACAGAAGCAAGAGCAGAGACTACAACAAATGGAAGCAGTAATGCAGCAACGTCCGCAGACCAGTGAGGAAAGCCGTCCCACTAATACCGCGTCCTTTGGGGTGAGTCGTTTATTGACAAAAATGACTGGAGAGGATGATCCAGAGGTATTTTTGACCACATTTGAAAGGACCGCTGAAAGAGAAAAGTGGCCTGAGGAGCAGTGGGCTGGACTGGTGGCTCCTCTGTTAACTGGTGAATCGCAGAAAGCTTACTATGACCTAGAGCCTAACCAAGCAAAAGACTATGTGATGCTAAAAGCTGAAATTTTGGCAAGGCTGGGTGTCACCCAGGCTGTCCGGGCTCAGCGTGTGCATAACTGGACTTTCCAGCTTGGAAAACCCCCCAGGTCTCAAATGTATGATCTCATTCACCTGAGCAGAAAGTGGCTACAGCCAGAGACTTTGTCCGCACCAAAGATTGTGGAACGTGTTGTAATGGATCGGTTTTTGAGAGCTCTTCCTACTGCCATCCAAAAGTGGGTAAGCCATGGAGACCCAGAGACGGCCGATGGTCTTGTGGATCGTGTGGAGAAATACTTGGCTACAGAGAACCTGACGGCCTCTTCCAGAGACACTCGGACTTTCCACCCTAAGACCAGACCATCCCCAGGGGCGGATAAGAGGATTCCAAGGGGTGAGGGTGGAGAGAGTGAGAGGGTGGGAGCTCTACCCCAAGTTTGGCGAGAACAGCCTAGGAAATCAGCGGCTCAAGAGGCGGCAAGAAGGATCGTTTGCTACCGCTGCCGGCAAGCGGGACATATTGCAGCCAATTGCCCGGTTGTGGAGGAACCCATGCAGTGTGACTTTCTGACGGGCAGACGTCAGTCGCTGTGTGCGACAGTCGCATGCACTGCCATTCGAGGAACTGAGAAACATTTATGCAAAATGTGTGTTAATGGTAGAAATGTTGTGGTATTGCTGGATTCAGGTAGCCTTGTGACCCTGATAAAGGCTGAATTAGTTAAAACAGAGGTCTCTGGGAATAGCAAGGTAGCTGTTATTTGTGTGCATGGGGACACCCGAGAGTATCCAGTGACTACAGTGTGTTTCGAGACCCCCAAAGGTACCCTCTCTCATCCAGTGGGCTTAGTATCTCAGTTACCGCATGACGCCAGTGTGGGAAGGGATTTTCCGAAGTTCTGGGAACTGTGGGATGATCCTGAGCCCCCCACTGGTGCCCCTATGTACCAGGAATGTGATAGCCAGAACTCCTCGGAGAGTGGTGAGGACTCTCCAGAATTTCCCTTGTCAGTATTGGCAGGGGAGACTCAAGAAACTGGAGAGGAGCCCACCTCCTCAGACGAAAACCTACCGTCTGTGGAGTTTTCTGATCTGGAGGTTCACAGGGAAAATTTTGCCACAGAACAGTTAAAAGACCCCGCCCTAATAAAGGCACGGGAAAACGTAGTGGAAATAGATGGCGAGTTAGTGAACCCAGATAATACCTGCACTTACCCATACTTCAGCGTAGAGAAGGACCTACTGTATCGGGTGGCAAAAAGGGCAGAAGAAACCGTTGAGCAGCTTGTGGTGCTCAAACCTTACAGGAAGTTGGTGTTGGAGTTGGCCCATGGGCACATTCTTGGAGGTCATCTGGGGACAGAGAAAACCCGAGAGAGGGTATTACAGAGATTCTATTGGCCTGGGGTGATGAAGGACATAGAAAATTATTGTTCCTCCTGCCCTGTGTGTCAGAGGTCGGCCCCGATGCCACCTTTCCGTAGCCCGCTGGTCCCTCTACCCATCATTGAGGTCCCGTTTGAGAGAATTGCAATGGATTTGGTAGGTCCTATAATCAAGTCCGCTAGGGGGCACCAGTACATATTGGTTATAATGGACTATGCCACCCGTTATCCAGAAGCGATCCCTCTCAGAAATACCTCGGCCAAAACCATAGCCAAAGAGCTATCTCTTGTTTTTAGCCGGGTGGGTATTTGTAAAGAACTGCTTACGGACCAAGGTACACCCTTTATGTCCCGGGTTATGAAAGAGCTGTGTAAATTGTTCAAAGTGACGCAATTGCGTACATCTGTGTATCACCCCCAAACCGATGGGCTGGTTGAAAGATTCAACAAAACCCTAAAACAAATGTTGAAGAAAGTGGTGGATAGAGATGGAAAGGATTGGGACTGTCTACTTCCTTATTTGATGTTTGCTATTAGGGAGGTGCCCCAATCCTCTACGGGATTCTCCCCCTTTGAGTTACTGTATGGGAGACACCCAAGAGGGCTGTTGGATATTGCCAAGGAAACTTGGGAAAGTGAGAGTTCTCCCCACAGGAGTGTGATTGAGCATGTCGCCCTGATGCAAGACCGAATTGCACAGGTAATGCCCATCGTGAAGGAACATTTGGCCCAAGCGCAGTTAGCACAGCAGAGAGTGTACAACCATGGAGCCAAGACCCGTACCTTTTCCCCAGGGGATAGGATACTGGTACTTGTCCCTACGGTTGAAAGTAAATTCCTTGCCAAATGGCAAGGCCCCTATGAGATAATGGAAAAAGTGAGCGAAGTGAATTACAAGGTCAGACAACCAGGAAGGCGAAAGCCCGAACAGATCTATCACGTTAATCTGTTGAAAGCCTGGAGGGATAGAGAGTCCCTAGTCGCAGACACTTGGTCACCAGCTCAAACTGGTTGCGTGATTCCTGAGGTTGGAATAGCAGCCACCTTGTCACAACCCCAACAACAGGAGGTTAAGGAGTTTGTGCTTCGCAACAAGGAGGTATTCTCTGAGCTGCCGGGACAAACATCTGGGGTAGAGCATGACATCATTACCCCGCCCGGTGAAAGGGTGAAGTTAAAACCCTATCGGATCCCAGAGGCCCGACGGGAGGCAATACGGGAGGAAGTACAGAAAATGCTGAACTTAGGGGTGATAGAGGAGTCCCAAAGTGATTGGTCTAGTCCCATTGTGTTGGTGCCTAAACCGGATGGGAGCTGGCGATTTTGTAACGATTTTCGTCAGTTGAACAAAGTTACAAAATTTGACACCTACCCCATGCCACGTATAGATGAGTTGATCGACCGGCTGGGAACAGCCCGATACATGACGACTCTTGACCTCACAAAAGGGTATTGGCAAATCCCCCTGGCCAAGTCGGCCAAAGAGAAAACCGCATTTGTAACCCCAGACGGGGCGTTCCAATATAAAAGAATGCCGTTCGGGTTACAGAATGCGCCGGCCACATTCCAGCGGAAAATGGACCAGATGCTGAGGCCCCATCGGAAGTATGCTGCGGCTTACCTGGATGACGTAATTGTCCATAGCACAGATTGGGCCTCACATCTGCCAAAAGTGCAAGCAGTCCTTGACTCTGTTCGGGAAGCGGGGTTTACGGCTAACCCCAAGAAGTGTACCATTGGGCAGGAGGAGGCCAAATATCTTGGGTACACCATTGGGAGGGGAGTAATAAAACCCCAACTCAACAAAGTCGAGGCCATCCAGAGTTGGCCACGTCCCAACAGCAAGAAGCAGGTACGAGCCTTTCTGGGAATCGCTGGGTATTATCGGCGATTCATTCCCCACTTTGCTTCTAAGGCTGTGCCCCTAACCAACCTGACGAAGGGGAAAGGGTCGGTCATGATTAAATGGACCCCCGAGGCTGAGGCAGCATTCCAATTCTTGAAACAAGCCTTATGTAGCCAGCCAGTGCTGTACTCACCCGACTTCTCTAAAGACTTTGTCGTACAAAGTGATGCGTCAGATGTGGGGTTAGGAGCAGTATTGTCCCAGGTCTGGAACGGGGAAGAGCACCCAGTCATTTACCTCAGCAGGAAGTTGAAGTCCCATGAGGTAAATTACGCCACCGTTGAAAAGGAGTGTTTAGCGGTGAAGTGGGCTCTAGATTCCCTTCGGTACTACCTGCTAGGTAGGCACTTTGACATGGTTACGGATCACGCTCCGTTAAAGTGGATGGCTCAAAACAAGGAAACAAATAGAAGAGTGAATAGGTGGTTCCTGGCCCTCCAGGAATTCAACTTCACAGTAAAGCATCGCGCTGGCGTTCAAATGGGGAATGTGGATGCTTTGTCTCGAGTACATGAATGCCTGATTGCTGGTGTTCCAACCCCGAGGTTAAAACAAGAGGGGGGGGTATGTGACAGCAGGAAGGTAAAGTCACCTGGTTGCATCCAGGGGGGTAGATATATTTCGCCCAGATTCAGGCTTTACGCCGAATTATACAACTAGGTGGAGAGTTGTATAAGCCCAGCTGAGGCTAGTGGGCTCATGGATGACTCATACCTCTAGGGAGAGTGTGGGGTGTCGTGCAGACAGGGAGTTGATGAGACCAGCTGAAGCTTGTCAGCTCATTTAGGCCTCTATAAGAACTCCCAGATTCATTAGGTGTTTGCTCATGCCTGGAACCAGACCTGTGTGGACTGTCTAGGGAGAGTGAACCCCTGTGCGGTGAGACAAAGCCTGTGTGGCTATTTGCTTGGACATTTAAAACCAGGGACTTAGGGACTAGGACAGCACTAGGCTGATCCCAGTTGTTAGTTAGGAAACCTGTATGTTTACTCAGAGGTCAAGTTGGCCAGGATTTATTTTATTTATGTTTCTTTTGCTTTGCTGTGTTTTGTCACTGTAAATAGAAAATAAACCGCACCTTTTTGATTTTGAAAACCACAACCTCCGTTTGCTGGGCCTGTTTTTGTGTGGGGAGCCCATCCCGGGGGGTCACACACACCCGCTGCCGAGCTAACCCCCTCACAATATATATATATATATATATATATATATATACTGTATACAGTTTAGCTAGATCTCACTGCAGAGCAATCCTGTTATTCTCTTCCTTATAATACAGGCAGGCAGGCAGTTGATTGAGCTAAGCTGCAGTATATTAAGTCAGTGTACTGTATATTGGGCACAGTGTGCAGGTAAAGCTGACTGCAGACCATTCCTGTTCTCTTCCTAATAATACAGGGAGGCAGTTGGTTGAGCTAAGCTGCAGTATATTAAGTCAGTGTACTGTATACTGGGCACAGTGTGCAGGTAAAGCCGACTGCAGACCATTCCTGTTCTCTTCCTAATAATACAGGCAGGCAGTTGATCGAGCTAAGCTGCAGTATATTAAGACAGTGTACTGTATACTGGGCACAGTGTGCAGGTAAAGATGACTGCAGACCATTCCTGTTCTCTTCCTAATAATACAGGCAGGCAGTTGATTGAGCTAAGCTGTAGTATATTAGGTCAGTGTACTGTATTCTGGGCACAGTGTGCAGGTAAAGCTGACTGCAGAGTGCAGACCATTCCTGTTCTCTTCCTAATAATACAGGCAGGCAGTTGATTGAGCTAAGCTGCAGTATATTAAGTCAGTGTACTGTATATTGGGCACAGTGTGCAGGTAAAGCTGACTGCAGACCATTCCGGTTCTCTTCCTAATAATACAGGCAGACAGTTGATTCAGTTAGCTGCAGTATAATCAGTATATATATGCATCCCAGCTTTGTACAGCTACATCTCACTGCAGGCTATTCCTTGTGTACCTATTCCAATACATCAAATACAGTATGTCTGGAAGGCCAACAAGGAGAGGCAGACACTGACAGGCCAATAAAAGAGGGCAAGCAGGCTCTGTGTCTAGAGGCAACAGTGCTGGTTGTGGACACGGTGCATCCTCATCAGCACGTGGCCGCGGGGCACGCTTGTCCTTTTTTTGGCAGCTGGCCGTGTTGAGCCGCAACATGCAGAAGAGTTGGCAGAGTGGATGACCAAGCCGTCCTCATCCTCCTCATCCTCTGTCACCCAGGCTACCTTGGCTGCCAATGCAGGTGCCAAAGCGGCCTATTCCATCGGCTCAAGGTCATTAGTTACTCCTTCCCTAGCCCCACCATCATGCACGGAGGAGTCCCCCGAACTGTTCGACCACAGTGTTGGGTACATGAGCAGCGCTTTGAAGGCTCCGATGATGGTACCCAGCTTGAGGAAGGCAATAACGTGAGCCCAGACAGAGGGGGTGCCCAAGAAGGACAACAAACTGGCAGTCATGTTCCCCCAGCTGCAGCATACTGCCAGGTTTGCTCCAGTGACGAGGAGGGAGGGGATGATGAGGTCACTGACTCTACGTGGGTGCCTGATAGGAGAGAGGAGGAGGAGGCACATCTCCAATGAGGCAGGATGCCCTCCAGGAGCCAGCTTAAGGGCAGTCAATCGCCTGCATCACACCGCAGAGCTCCGCATGTGCAGGCCGCTGCTGACTGCGCGTTTTTTCAAAAGTTCTTTGGTGTGGGCCTTTTTTGACGCATGTGCAGCAGATTGCACCGTTGCTATTTGCAACATATGTCTGAAGCGTATCAAGCATGGCCAAAACAGAAACCACATTCTTGACCAGACATACGTCGACCTGCCATGCAGTCCGATGGCAAACGTACATAAAAGACCCACACCAAAGAACAAAGCGGACCTCTCCTTGCTCCTCATCAGCTAGGATCTCCAACCCCACTATACCTTCAGTCCTCTCAGAAACCTGCACTGAGAGGCATGAAGGTGTAGAATTAGGTGGGCCACTGCCAAGTACTTGCGAGCAATCTGCTATCGGTACATCAACGTCCGATTGTACCAGGCAAATTTCCCTGCCCCAGTTGCTACACCGATGAAAGAAATTTGCTCCCAGCCATCCACATGCCCAACGGTTGAATGCTAGCTTGGCTAAATTGCTAGCACTTCAACTGCTGCCTTTTCAGTTGGTAGACTATGCCCCCTTCCTTGAGTTTGTGGAATGTGCGGTACCACAGTGGCAGGTTCCCAAATGCCACTTTTTTTCACGGAAGTTGATTCCGGCTCTCTACCGGCATGTGGAAGGCAATGTCTTGGCCTCGCTGGACAGGGCGGTCAACGGTAAGGTGCATATTACCGCTGACTCATGGTCCAGCAGGCATGGACAGGGACGTTACCTATCTTTCACGGCACACTGGGTGACTCTGCTGGCAGCTGGGAAGGATGCAGGACAGGGTGCAGTAGTGTTGGCACACAAAAACTCCTGCGCACAAGTGGATCCTCTAGCAGTCAATCTTGCACGATGCTAACACCGGCTTTGCAGCCCTTCATGGACAGGGGTGTCCTAGTGCAGAATAGAAGAAAGAAAACAAGGGCGCACCAGCCTAGTGTATTATCGTTTAGGATAGATTTTATTAAAAAAGCATAGATACTACTTACAAGTGTAGCAGGAAAAAACTTGCAGTGCAATGATATTCCAAATAGATGGCAGCTGAGACATGAGCTCGAAACCATACTCCACAGACGCACCACGCATATGAATGGAGCCACTGCCGGCTTACGCGTTTCAAAGTCATACACTTCTTCCTCAGAGCCCAGCAGTAGTGTTGGAGTTTGTTCCGCCATCCCGCCTCCAAAATGCTACTAGTAGTTATTCTGACACACCTCTCTCCTCCACCCCCTCCTCTTCTTCTTCCTCCATGGCCTCTTCCTCTGCCGATTTGTCCTTGGAACTAGCGGTGCTCCGCAGGCGTTCAAGGGGCTATGCAAGTATGCAGGCAAAAAGATGCCATGCGGTGCTTGAGCTGGTGTGCTTGGGGGACAGGAGCCACACTGGGGCAGAGATTCTGTCAGCTCTGCAGGGGCAGGCTCAGAGGTGGTTGACGCCAGGCCAGCTTAAGCCAGGAATGGTGGTTTGTGACAATGGCACCAATCTCCTCTCCGCCCTCTGACAGGGACATCTGACCCATGTGCTCTGTTTGGCGCATATCCTTGACTTGGTGGTGCAGCAGTTCTTGGGCAGGTACCCGGGCTTACAGGATGTCCTGAGGCAGGCCAGGAACGTCTGTGTGCATTTCTGCCTGTCATATAATGCCAGTACTTGGCTGGCTGACCTCCAAAAGGAATTTAACCTGCCCAAGAACCGCCTAATCTGTGACATGCCCACCAGGTGGAAGTCAACGTTGGCCATGCTGCAGCGGCTGCACATGCAGCAGAGGGCCATCAATGAGTATGGATATAAAATTACCGGAATCCAACCTGGGTACTATAGTATAATTACTGATTGACTGATTTGCCTGTAAGACGGGATCCACCCAATGGACAAAAAATGGTAATTGAAAGGAAGGGAGGGGTTTTGGGACACAAGGGGGTCCCAAAGTAAAGTCTCAGGCCTCGTACACACGACCGAGTTTCTCGGCAAGAACCAGCAAGAAACTTGCTGGCAGAGATGTCTTGCCGAGAAATTCGTTCGTGTGTATGGTTTCTCGTCAAGAAAACCGACAAGTAATCTCGACGAGAAAATAGAGAACCTGCTCTCTATTTTCTCATCGAGATTCTCGTCGGCATGTTTCTCGATGAGAAAAGTGAGTGTGTGTACACTTACCTGTCCTCCGGGAAGCCCGCGCATGTTCGAAATGAATTCGACGCATGCGCGGTAGCTTCCTAGGCATAGGTAGGGTATACCAAGATGGCGGCGACGGCATCGAATGTGACGAGCGCATGCTCGTAGTAGTCGATGACGTCACCGCGTACGCTCCATTCAAAGAACCGCGGGTTCTTTGAATCGAGCGTGTGTACACTCGGCCGGGACAAGTTTCTTGTCCAAGAATCTCGTCGAAAAAAACGACATGTTTTTTTCGACGAGAATCTCGGCCGTGTGTACGAGGCTTCAGGGTGAATCAACTACATGATACTGACAGTAAGGTAATAAGACTTTATTGATGAATGCACAAAATAACAATTAGATTCCCCTGGGATGATAAACACGATCTCCCAGAGGGGAATGTTCCTCCAGAGTATCACAATCTATAAAAATACACTGTATACATTAAGAAAAAAACAACATTATATATTAAAAATGGGAATGGGATGAAAGTCCCACTCAGGCTGAATAAAATAATCTGGACAAAAATAGGTCATCAAATGTGACAGAGAGAACAACACAGTCCTGGTTGCTGAGCACTAGAATACTGGTATAGGTCATATCCAAATTGGGGCTATACTCTCGATGATTCCATCAGGGAGTTGATGTAGCATTAGAGCAATATTTCGTAATGGCAGTATAGCACCACAGATATAGAGGATGTGAACCAGTCAATCAAGCAAATAGTTCACTGTAAGATTGCAGAGAGCCCGTGTATATTTCCAGTAATAATAGTGACACCAATGGTCAGGTGGTATGTCACGCTGGATAGAGAGATCAATCCGACAGATTCAAAAGTCTATCTCAGTAATAAGGAGATGCAAGTAGTCCATCCAGAGTGGCTAAATTATACCACTGATATAGAGTATATTCTGCAGACTAACGCCGTTAATTCAGATTGACGTCACATACCGTGTATACATCTCATGGCTGGTTAAACAGTTGCTGTCACTTCAAACATGTAATACACCTTAATACTCCGGTCAATAGCAAATGTCCCCGGGTGAGAGCAAGTCTATAGAGGCCGCGGGTATAGATCATAAGTCTATGAGTGAATTTCTTACCCTTCCTGAGATCCGGTGCCTCAATTGTCTATGTCCAGTGCGTGTAGCGCACCACAAAGAGGCTGTAATGGCCGGGACACATGTGAATCCTGATAGGCAGAGCGAGTTTGCTGCGCGTGTATCCCGGGTCATGTGATGTCTTTAGCAAGTTCAAGGTTCGAAGACACACTTGACGGTGGCTGTGCAGAGTATTGAGAGGTGTCAGAAGTAAACAGAGCAGCGTAGGTCAGTTCACCAGATTCCAAATGTGCACGGTCACATTGTCGATAAAGAAGGGGGTTCATTCAGAAGAGTGGGGGCCATCTGGAGCCCACAGCATCGCTACATCGATGCGTTTCGTGATAACACAATCACTTAATTTGGATGTAGAGCGAGGAAAAATTGCTATCTTTAAGTAGGGCATCTTAGCCAATCATAGTCCCAGCCTCTCCTGGATTGAATAATGCCATCTAACGGAGATTACAGGGCATACATAGGCAGGAATGTGGTTATAGTAAGTTGCATGGTCAGCAAGTAAATATAAACATATATATAACAAATTTGACGCATACCAGAGATGCCTAAGATCAACATGACATGACTGTACCGCATTACTTCATTCAGTTGTATATTCGATAGATGAAAAATTAGGAATAAATAAAAATAAAAATAAACATTGAAAATGAAGTATAGATAAAAATGTAAAGAGGGAAGATTAATTCTATCAACTGATAGCCAACACATTTATTAACGAGAAGACTTCAGCTAGGATATACATTAAATTTAAAGTGTAATAATCTACAGCCCAGCTGAACAGCCTTACAGGTATCATAACAATAATGATTAATTAAAGAGTATATATGGCTTCAGCTCAAGAGTATTCACTTAATAGATGACTTGGCCATCTGTTGGATGTATATTTATCGAGCCAGATCATAATTAGGCCCCAGCAAAGAGACTGTAGATAGCAGGCAAAACTAAGTACATATATAGGCTAATATTTGGAAGACGCTCATATATACTCATATTTATATATTCATATAATTTTTACCTTTTCTGTCAGATTGTTATGTTGGCTGCTAACATATAAGTTCTTTGCGAGGTTGGCGCAATATTTTTGCCCTTTTCATGTTCATATATACTTGACCTCTCTAGGGGCTAGAAAGAAGATATTTGTTGGGTGGGGGGATTTTAGGGCTTCAGAAATACTTTTTAGCTGAGCTCAGCCTTTGGGCTGGAGGGTTTGGAGTCTAAAAATCCAATATTTTTACTTTTTGACAAGTACTGTGTCAAAGTCCCCTCGTCTTTCTGGAAGATCAAGGGCATAAAAACCTTTCACTGTTAATCCAGAGGTTTTGCCCTGGTGATATTGTAAGAAGTGTTGGGCTATGGGAGTATCTTCTTTCAAATGTATACTTTTCAAATGTTCAGAAAACCTGACGCGCAGCTGGCGTTTTGTTTTGCCCACGAATAACATGCGGCACGGGCACTCCAGAATATATAGGATCCTGAATGTGGCAAAGTTGATAAAATACTTAATCTTGAGTGTCTCTTTAAACTCAGCGTCCCTGAACGTTTTAGACTTATCTACATATTTGCATGTGCCACAATGGCCACATGCAAACATGCTTGTGATCCGGGGCATTTCTGTTAGCCAGTTCCTATTGACCGGCGTCTGAACTCACTTTGAACCAGATCGTCACGTAGATTTCTAGACCTCTTTGCTGTGATTAGAGGTCTTTCACCTACTATCTCTTTTAAAACCTTGCATCGGGTCAAAATATGCCAATGTTCGGTAAGGATACATCTAACTTGGTGCCATTGAATGCCAAAGGGAGTAAAGAATATTATTGGTCCCGTCTGGTCCTTGTTGTTACGTTCCCTGGTATGTAACAAGTCTGTTCTAGGACGTTTGCCAGTGATTCGTTTAGCTCTGCGTAACGTTTGATGGGAGTACCCTCGTTCACGGAACCTCAGATAAAGAGATTCCGATTCACTTTGGTAGTCCTCTTCAGTGAAGCAGTTTCTCTGAATGCGGAGAAACTAACCCACTGGTATTCCACGTTTCAGGGAATCAGGATGGTGGCTTTCAGCCTGGAGTAGGGTGTTTGCAGCTGTAGACTTTCGGAAAGTCTGAGTAATCAACCTACCATTGTCAATTTTGATCAATAGATCAAGGAATGGAATTTCATGGACATCGGCTATGTAAGTTAGGTGTATGTTACGCGTGTTGTTGCCTAATTCCTCCATGAAGGTGGCGAGCTCCACCTGGGTACCTGTCCACACCATTAGTACGTCATCAATGTACCTCAGCCAGGTCTGGGCGTGGCTGAAGTACATTGACGAGTTAGAAACGGTCTCTTCCTCCCACCAACCCAGGTGGAGACAGGCGTATGCTGGGGCCCAAGGGGCTCCCATAGAAGTTCCACGGAGTTGCTGAAAGAAATTTGTGGCAAACTGAAAAAAGTTATTCTTCAATGCCAATTCCAGCAATTCAAGGATAAACTCATTCTGGATCCCCATCTGGGGAAACTTTTGATCCAGAAAATGATGAATCGCCAATATGCTCCATTCATGTGGGATTGACGTATAAAGGGATTCAATGTTGATGCCCAAAAGGAGAGCCCCCTCTGGGATGACCAAGTCCTGAATTTGATTGAGAATGTCCCCAGTGTCCCTGACATAGGATGGTAGTAGTTTCACTAAATCTTTGATCAAACTATCAATATACTTACCAACCCTCTCTAGGGGACCTCTAATGGCGGACATGATTGGTCTTCCCGGTGGGCTCTCCCTGTGTTTGTGGATTTTAGGGATAATATAAAAGGTGGGGATCCACCAGTTCCAAGTGATCTTTGCCCCTAGTAGTTAAGTCAAAGATTTCTCCCTTGGCCCAGTCATCTAGGTCTCGCCTAAATTTGTTTTGTTTAGTAGTTTTACGTTTTTTGGGGGTTTTATCTATTTCTTTTCTCAATATATCATTGAGTTTTGTCAAATTCTGAGCTCTCTTTGTAGGGTTCTAATTTGGCTCCACTTTCAGATATTTGCTGTTGGAGTGTTGTTAATTGTTCCTTTTCTTCCTCTACTATCAATCTCATGACCTCAAAGCCATGGTTGATACATTCCTTTTTCCATTTGTCTAAGAATTTTTCTGTTTGGAGATGAGCCGCAGGCACCACCCGCTCTCTCAGACCACGAGGTATTATTCCTCTATTTATATATGATTCTAATGAAAGCATGTCCCAATTTCGATTTAATGATCTAATGATGAATTTCTTATGTTCTCTGAATAATGGTCTGATGTCGTCTTGTGTGGTTGGCTCAGGCCCAACTAGATCCTCATCAAAGGTAGCCTTAATTTCTAAATCAAATTCCTCACCCTGTGCAAATGCCATGCCAAAATAACCAAACAATCCTGCCTGGATTGAAATACAATGGTGAAAGGGAAATGCATTCATCAATAAAGTCGTACCTGGGGATCCCTGTAGAAAGGTGATCCAAAGAGGATCAAGGGGAGACGGTCATAGATATAAAATTACCGGAATCCAACCTGGGCACTATAGTATAATTACTGATTGACTGATTCGTCTGTAAGACGGGATCCACCCAATGGACAAATGGACAAGGAGTACCTGTGCAACTATGGCACCAGGACAGGGTCAGGGGAGCTTTTTTTTTTGCCACGCCAGTGGGTCATGATCAGGGATGCATGCACTGTTTTGTCACCATTTGAGGAGGCCACGAGGATGGTGAGCAGTGACGGTGCACGCATCAGTGATACTGTCCCTCTTGTCCATCTGTTGGAGCACACGCTGCATGGAATAACGGACAGGGCACTTGAGGCAGAACAGAGGAAGGAAGAGGAGGACTTCCTTACCTCTCAAGGCCCCCTTTATCCAGAAAGTGTTCCACAGGAAGAGGACGAGGAGGAGGATTGTGTCAGCATGGAGGTGGAGCCTAGCACTCACACAGCAGCAGTCTTCAAGGGATCATTTATAGTCCCCAGAAACCCATGGACTTGTATGTGGCTGGGAGGAGGTGGCTGCGGATCATGTCATCCTTAGGGACCCAGAGGACTCCGGACCGAATTACTCAGCAAACCAACGCTGCATGGCCTCCCTGATCCTGCAAAGCCTGCGAACACACATTCAGTGCTGCTGGAGGCTTTGTAACCGATCACAGGGTGCGCCTGTCCACCGACTCGGTCGATCGGCTGACCTTCATAAAAATGAATCAGTCTTGGATCATCAGCTACCAAGCACCTGATGCTGATGTAACCAAATTATTATTTTTTTAATATGAGATCCCTTCAAGACTGCCTATGCTGATGCTGAGTGACTATCCTGTTATGCTGAGTGACTATCCTCTTCCTCCTCAATGTTCATGTTGAAAGCTTGTAAGAACATTTTTGGTTCTGGGCACCGCCACCAGTGGCTAAGGCCCAATTTTTCTGCCCCTGTTTAACAGGGGCATGCAATTAAATTTTTTGCTGCAATACTTTGCAGCAGGGCTCATTCCTGCCCTCCAACTAGAGTATCTGTGAGGGGCTGCAGTGTTGTGGCACCAGCACCAGTGCCTAAGGCCCAATTTTCTACCCCTGTCTTTAACAGGGGTGTGTAATTACAATTTTACTTTCAATACTTTTTATTAGTTTTGAAAAAGGTAAACATGTTACAGTATACAAAACACTGTTGAGAAACACATAAGTATACAGACAAGAAGTACATATGACAGCAGGATAATTGAAGCCTGGTTGTGTAAATCACAGCAGGTCATTAGACACTAAACAGATCATTCTCAAGAATCAGAACATCCTGGTGCACCAACAGAAAACTAAAGCTTAAACCAATGGAACCAAAGGGAGGCCAACAAAAAAATATAAAAAAAAAAAAAAAAAAAAATCCCCCAAGAGGGATAATAAAAATAGTCCAGGTTTCAGACAACAGTCTCTTGGACGATGGCCTAGGGTAACCGAAACTTTATAACGAGTGGGTCAGAGGTATTACCAGGAATATCACTCACCTACTCCCTATTATATGTGGAGGAGAGGGTGAACAGGGGCACCCCCCACCGCCCCATAAGGGATCTGGCTGTGGCAGGGGATACCCCCCACCCCCCCTCCCAGACATCAGCCCTGTATTTTAATATGAAAGGTACCATTTGAGGACCCCAGATTTAGCGGTCGAAAAACTTACATAACCATAAAGCAAAAATGACGTATAACCTTCAGTGTAGATTTAACGGTGAAAGAGTCACAGACCTCTGGGGCCTGGAAAGTACAGGGATCCCTGGCTCCATCAGCGCATAAAAGCGGTGTCAATGAAATCGCTCCTACTGTGCAGGAGCTTGCTCCAAAATGTAGACCAAAAAACCAACATACGAAAGAAACGAAACGAAGAGAGATCCAGGATCAGTCGATTTTTGCATAAGATTGCAGCGTGCAGGAGGAAATAGAGGTGAGAAATAAGATAGGAGCGAGGAGGAGAGAAGGGAAGAGAAGGGAGAGGAACAGGGAAGAGGAATGGGGAGAAGAGTGAGGTCATCCGGCGGGGGTCCTGTATAGTGAGCTTATAGTCCCGGGAAAAGGGGTATGTTATGGAATGTGGCCCAGGGTTCCCAGATATTTTCAAATGTGCGAGATTTATCCTGGATGATACCAACAATTTTCTCTTGTGCCATTATCCAAGAGATTTTGCGTCTTACCGCAGCAAATGGGACCGAGGCTTTTTTCCAATGAGCCGCTATGGTGATTTTGGTGCCCAGTAAGATAAAGAAAATTAGGGCCTGGGAAAATTTATCCACCTTGTCCACTTTAAGATTAAGTAGAGATACCTCTGGAGATTGGGGTACCTGAACAGATAGTAACTTGCGAATAAGAGCAAAAACCTTGTTCCAGAGGCCCCTTATGCGTGGGCAAGACCACCATATGTGGAGTAGAGAGCCTACGTGACCACAGCCACGAAAACACAGCGGAGACGCTTCAGGATAAATCTTGGCCAAGACAGCTGGAACCCTGTACCAGCGGATAATTATTTTAAGGCTCGCTTCAATCAGGGAAATATTAAGAATGCCTTTAAAGGAGCGTTGAAAGCAGGAGAACCATTTATCCCGGTCCCATGATATGCCCAGGTCGTTTTCCCAGGAGAGGGCATAGGGAGGTTTAAATTGTGTCGTGGCCAGGGAGGAATATATGACAGATATCCCGCCCCTCTGATCCGTGACGTCAGCACACCAAGACTCATATAGTGAGACTACCGGGGGGTCGGTTTATTGGGCCAAATGGAATGGAGGAAATGTAATAGTTGGGAATATCTGAACTTTTCCGATTGGGGCATCTCCAATTTGCTAGTGCAATAAGCAATTGAGATGGGGCCTGAGGAGTTGAAAAAATTTCCAATTCTGAATAGTCCTTTATTGAGCCACCAGCTAAACGCTAGGATATTCATACCTGGAGGGAAATTTGGATTATGAAAAACATGTGTTAAGGGGCGGAGAGCCGAGACCAGTGAGGGTTTTTTGTGTAATTGATCACAAAGGGCCAGCGAGTGAGAAAGGGTGGGAGCCATAATAGGGGGTCTAGATTTAGGGGGAGACCATATCAGGAAGTCGATGGTGTGAAGAGGAATTGCCTGTCTCTCCATGGAGACCCAATCAGGTTTGGGTCCCCGGGAATATACTATGGAAATCTGAGCTAATTGTGCTGCCTCATAGTACCACCATATATTCGGGAGGGCTAAGCCCCCCTGATTTTTCCGTCTATACAGGAGGTGTTTTGAGCCTCTACACCCTTTTGGGCCCCAGATAAAATTCAGAATTTTAGACTGAAGGGTTTGGACCTGTATTTTCCTAACAGGGATAGGGAGAGATCTGAAGAGGTAGAGGAGGCGAGGGAGAAAGGTCATCTTGATTGCGTATATGCGACCTAACCAGGATAAACCAAGTTTAGACCAGATCACTAGGTCCGCCGCCATTTTATTAAACGTGGTCGGATAGTTAGTAGGGTAGAGTGATTCTATACTAGAAGAAAGGTTAATCCCCAGGTATGGTATTGTTGAGGGACACCAAGTAAATGGGAAGTGACTTTGTAAGGAGCCTAAGATGTTGGGGGGAACTGTGATATTTAAGGCTAAGGATTTTGAAGTATTCACCTTTAGGCCAGAAACTGTGCCAAATTTGTCAAGTAGGGAGAATATGTTGGGCGTCGAAATCAATGGGGAAGTGACAAATAGAAGCAAATCGTCAGCGAACAAGGCGCATCTATGTTCCTGCTGTCCGCAGAGGACTCCTTTGATATTGGGATGAGCTCTGATGGCTATGGCCAGGGTCTCAATCGCGATAGCGAAGAGGAGGGGAGAGAGTGGGCAACCCTGCCTAGTGCCTCTTTCTATTGTGAAGATGTCAGAGTAGCAGCCCTGTAATCGGACCTGCGCGCTGGGATTAGAGTATAAAGCACGTAGCGTCCCTAGAAAGAGAGGGCCAAAGCCCCATCTCTCTAGGACATTAAATAGATAGGGCCATGAAATCGTGTCAAAGGCCTTTTGGAGATCAATTGACAAAAGATAACCTTCCTGGGAAGGTCCACCATCCCAACGGGACTTAAGGAGGGAGATGACATCAACCGCCCTCCTTATCTGATCAGGTCCCTGTCTCCCCGGGATAAATCGAGAAAAAAGAAAAAGGAAGGGTCTGGTGTCACCAGTGACACACCTCCATCCCTAAATTTTCATGAAAGAAAGAGAGATTCACCCTTGGGACTTTGAGTGAGGTGAGCACTGTTAAGCCAATAAAAAAATCGCAGGAATAATTGCAGTGTATATTTATTCAGGTAAAAAGCAGTACATACATTGATGTCATGAACATGGGCCAATTCATACAAAATACAAGACCAATATAAATTAGGTAAAATGATATTACGAGTATCTGACAGTAATTATGTAAACACATAGGCATCAAAAGTAACCAGACGCGTTTCGCGAGGCTTGGCTCGCTCTTCAGGGGTAGATGCACGTAGTGTACCTAAAATGAGAGTGATATAGTATAAAGCATGATATGAAGGCACGGGGGGGGGGCCTTGAATATGGAAAACCCCATACTCACCACTGGACATTGCCAAAAGACAGCGGGGGTGAAGCTCAAACGGCGGCAGCGACTGTCTCACCAGGGAGCTGAGGAGGCGGAGCCAAACAAAGCTCCAAATCGGAGTCAAACGGAAGGAAGGCCCAGCATGGATGGAATAGGTGTAACCCCAAGAGTGTCAGTGAATCCAAGAGGAATGTTGGCTCTAAATATAAATATGTATATTGAATAATTAAAATATAGGAGTATATGAGTATATGGTAACATATATATGTCTTTGCATGTATAAAAGACATGAGCCAAGGATGGTTAGAGTATGGAGACTGAGGGGGAGAGTGAAAAAAATGCCAGATTGACTAGTATGATTAAGGAAAGATCAGAGAGGAAAGTAATAAGTGAAAAAGGCGGTGTGTGAGCCAAGACACTCCCAGGATGGTTGGTGGGTTTAGGCACTCGTTTGCTGGTCATTTGCACATGGTGTTGGGGCGGAGCCTCTCGGGCCCCTTCAGGGGTATATATTGGAGGTTTGCACAGCATGGATCTCATTGTTTGCTTTCTTTCACTGAGGACAGACACACAAGTGCAGGTCCCTCCCTTGGAATTTACCACTCTTAGACCTACTTCACCAAGGTATACTTTTATATGTTTATATATTACTCGCTGCAAGCATTTACATGCAACTTGTTTTCTTATCACAGTCCTCACCACACACCTGTACTTCATTTCATTCACACTCTCTTTCACTTATTACTTTCCTCTCTGATCTTTCCTTAATCATACTAGTCAATCTGGCATTTTTTTCACTCTCCCCCTCAGTCTCCATACTCTAACCATCCTTGGCTCATGTCTTTTATACATGCAAAGACATATATATGTTACCATATACTCATATACTCCTATATTTTAATTATTCAATATACATATTTATATTTAGTGCCAACATTCCTCTTGGATTCACTGACACTCTTGGGGTTACACCTATTCCATCCATGCTGGGCCTTCCTTCCGTTTGACTCCGATTTGGAGCTTTGTTTGGCTCCGCCTCCTCAGCTCCCTGGTGAGACAGTCGCTGCCGCCGTTTGAGCTTCACCCCCGCTGTCTTTTGGCAATGTCCAGTGGTGAGTATGGGGTTTTCCATACTCAAGGCCCCCCCCGTGCCTTCATATCATGCTTTATACTATATCACTCTCATTTTAGGTACACTACGTGCATCTACCCCTGAAGAGCGAGCCAAGCCTCGCGAAACACGTCGGGTTACTTTTGATGCCTATGTGTTTACATAATTACTGTCAGATACTCGTAATATCATTTTACCTAATTTATATTGGTCTTGTATTTTGTATGAATTGGCCCATGTTCATGACATCAATGTATGTACTGCTTTTTACCTGAATAAATATACACTGCAATTATTCCTGCGATTTTTTTATTGGCTTAACAGTGCTCACCTCACTCAAAGTCCCAAGGGCGAATCTCTCTTTCTTTCCCCGGGATAAATCCCACTTGGTCCTTGTGGACATAAATAGCAATAAATGAGGAGAGTCTATTGGCTAAAACTTTTGTTAGAATTTTGAGGTTATTATTAATGAGCGATATCGGACGATAGTTAGAAACTAGGGACCCATCCTTCCCAGGTTTAGAAATGACCGAAATAAAAGCTAAGTTTAGGGCTTTGTCGAGGGGGGAGCCAGAGCGGATAGAATTAAAGAAGGAGACCATGTGTGGGGCGAGGGTAGCCGCAAATTTCTTATAATAACCCACCGAAAAGCCATCCGGACCCGGGGCAGAATTAGGCTTAAGCCGTTTGATAACCTCCAGTACCTCCGATACTGAGATCGGCTCGTCCAGGAGGTCAGCATGGTCTGCAGACAATTTCGGGAGTGGGGTAGCATTGAGGAAATCGTCTAAGAAAGTCTGAGGGGCTGCCTGATCATGTTTATAAAGGGAAGCGTAGAATTTGTGGAACGTTTTCATAATGCGCAGGGGATTTTGTGTCAGATCACCCGCAGAGTCTCTGATCTTGGGAAATGCGAAGGACCGGGGCTTAGGAGAGAGTTTAGCCGCGAGCTTGGCTCCGATTTTGTCCCTTTGAGAGTAAAAGCGCGCTCCTAACCATCATAAATGCTTCTCGGCCTCGGTGGTAAGAGCCAGGTTCAGAGACGTTCTAGCTAATTCAAGGGAGTTCAAAGAATCCAAGGTTGGATTGCGCTTGTGTTCTTTGCTCAAAAATTGGAATTCCGTGGAGAGCTTATCTATGTCTGCCTTATGTTCTTTCTTAAGCTGGGAGGAGATCTGAATAATCCTCCCCCTGATAACCGCCTTGTGCGCAGCCCATAGAGATTCTGGGGAAATTGTGTCAGTTTTGTTCAGTACAAAATATTCTTGAATGTCCCTTGTGAGAATTGTACATTGGACCGGGTCACTTAGGAGACCTTCGTTAAGACGCCACGTAAATTGCGTGCAGGGATTGTGGGATCATCGCATATATAAGAGGACCATAGAATGGTCCGAAATCGCAGTATCCCTAATAACTGCCTTTGAAACTAAGGGTATAGAGTTGGATTGGATGAAGATGTGGTCAATTCTAGTATAGACTTGGTGGGGGGCCGAGAAATGAGTGTAATCTTTAGATTTAGGGTTCATTTCCCTCCAGATGTCCACCAGGCCCAGCGAGTGGAGCGTCATTGCTATTTTAGTACTATGCTTCGGGGGCTTCCTTGAGCGAGGGATGCCCTTCCCCAACTTGTCCAGGGAATGATCAAAAGGGAGATTAGTATCTCCTCCCAGTATAACCTTACCTTCAAATAAAGGACCCAGTGTGGACATCATGGAGGCAAAGAACAAAGCTTGGCCTTTGTTAGGGGCGTAGTAAGAAAGAAAGGAGTACTGTGTCCCTTCTATAGAACCCTTTACTAAAAGGAATCTACCCTCCTCATCTCTAACAATGTCAGACGGTGAGAATTTCAGGGACTTGGAGAGACAAATAGCTACCTCTTTCGTTTTATTGGGGGCGTTGGAGAGGAAAAACTGGGGGAAGTGCCCATGGAGAAAGGAAGGATTGTAAGAGGATGGAAAATGAGTTTCCTGTAATAATAAGACATCTATTTTCTGTGACTGGTAATATTTGAAAAGCTTCCTCCTTTTAACCGGGGAGTTTAGTCCCTGAACAATGTGCGTAGCCACACAGAGGTCAGGGGGCGCATTGGTGTCAGACATCACGGACCAAAGGAGGGGAAAAACGCATCAAAAGTAAATATCTTACCTGAACCTCCCGGGAGTACCTCAGGTTTCCTGTCATAGTCGACTGCAGAGTTTGAAACGTTATCTGAGGTGACAAAACGATCCCCTGGGTGACCCAGAAAAAAGGAAAGAGGGGGAATAGAAGAGGAGGAGGAGCATACTGATCCTGGAAGAGATAGGTACAAAAGTTAAACTTAAACACATATCTTGGAGCAACAGACCAAAAATAAAGAGAAAAAAACAAAGGCAGCCAATATAGGAATAAAGAATCCCTACAGGGGAAGGAAGCCGCCATCGTTCCCCAGCAGGTTTTCCCTGATAAAAATAGAGAACAACAAAAAAAAGTCCCCAACCAGAGGGGGTATTTAGGAGTCTCTGAGTGGAGGAAAAGCGCCACTCCGAGACAGGTGGAGGTGCAGTGCACACCACTCCAAACTGACCGCACACCATGTATAAGGATAAAACAAATAAACAAACAAAATTAGCCAAACAGAGGATGGAGGCAAATTTAACTAAGTTCAGATGCACATTACCTGAAAAAAAAAAAAAAAAAAAATTATGGGCCTTACAATGCAAGAAACTATTACGTGATAGTAGTAGACTGTGAGCAACAGTTTTAGAAGGACCCTCTGACCTACCCCAAACAATAAATTGCGGGAGGGAGGAAAAAGGGTTACCCACAACACATGTCCCTCTGGAGCGAAGGAAAACTGAGGTAATCTGTGAGAAAAAAAAAAAGGGAAAAGGGGGGGGAGAAAAAAGTACATCTGTAGCAAGATGGATGCCGATGAGAAGCACGGAGATCCCGTGATCAGGATCTAGTCAGTGCAAAGGCCCCACTATAAGTAGGGGGAGGAAGAGCAAACAAAAGGGAAGTGGAGTTCCTCTTATGGTGGATGACCATCCTTGGGTCTCTTCGCTTGTTTCCTTTGCCATAGTGGTTTGGTGGGGCTTGCGGGGGGAGGCCTCTTCGTGGAGACAGGTGTCTTGGGGTCCAGGGAGGGTCCCGGGGAATGGGAGATTAACCCCAGTTGTAGCAGGAGGCCTTCTCCGTCAGCGAAATTTGCGAAGCTGTATGGCTTGTTGGAAAATGTGAAGGTCAGGCGAAACGGGAAGGCCCAGCGATAGGGGTGATTGAATTCTGAGTAAGGACTAGCAAGAGAGGCTTTAAGGTTCTTCTCATTTGAATCGTGTACGGGGAGAGGTCAGAAAAAACTTGAATTGGATGGCCCTGGAAGGAGAGGTTTTCCGCCTCCCGGGCCCTGCGCATGACCTCCTCTTTTACTTTGAAAAAATGGGGTTTGACCACGATATCCCTGGGAAGACCATCCTGACGTGGAGGTTGGAGAGCTCTGTGGGCGCGGTCTAACTCCAGACGGTGATTCGGGAGATCAGGGATTAAGGAGGAGATAAAAGCACGCACAACTTTATCTGTGTCCTTAAAGGATTCAGGGAGGCCTCTGAGTCTAAAGTTATATCTCCTATTCCTGTTTTCGAGGTCATCCAGCTTATAGTAAGCAATATCCAGTTGTTCATGGAGCTCAGAAATTCTGTCAGTATTCTGTATAGCCATAGCTACCGTCTGGTCAGTTTTAGCCTCAATAGCCTCTATCCTGGCTCCCAGGTGCTGCAAGTCAGCTTGCATAGTGGAAGTGATGTGAGAGGCATTCTGGGCTAGGCCTTTAGATAGCATTGTGGAGAAAGTGTCCATAAGGGAGGCAAAGTCTATGGGAGTGGAGGGAAGAGATCCCAAGGGAGGTCTATGATGGACAGGAGAATTAATGAAATCCTCCATAGGAGTGAGGGGAGAACCCCCATGCATTCTCCCCAGCAGCGACTCCGTGGATGTGGGGGATAAAAAGGGCATCTGGGGATTACTCACTGCGGGAGGAATCTGCACAGCGCTGTGAGGATGAGAAGGAGACAGATCCGCAATGGATTCAGCTGGTTCCTGCTGTAGGCCTTGCGGTGATTGAGCAGCCGCCATCATGGCGGAGGCCTCGGGATCCGGGTTGAGTAGTCGGCTCAGATTTCGTCTCGCCGTGATCCCGATCCAGCGGGCGGGTGGCCCGAGATTACAGCTGCAGGTAGTGTGGCCGAGCTGTGAAATCCCCCTCTGTAAGGCGGTATGGTGGGCAGATCAGGCCGGAGTGGAGCGGAGCTCTCAGGACTTGCGACCGTCCATGAGGCTGCCGCGCATGCGCCTCCGTAATTACAATTTTTAATGCAATACTTTGCAGCAGGCCTCATTCCTGCGCTCCAACTAGAGTATCTGTGAGGGGTTGCAGTGTTGTGGCACCAGCACCAGTACCTAAGGCCCAATTTTTCTGCCCCTGTTTAACAAGGGCGTGTAATTACAATTTGTGCTGTAATACTTTGCAGCAGGGCTCATTCCTGCGCTCCAACTATAGTATCTGTGAGGGGTTGAAGTGTTGTGGCACCAGTGCCTAAGACACAATTTTTCTGCCCCTGTTTAACTGGGGCGTGTAATTACAATTTTTGCTGTAATACTTTGCAGCAGGGCTCATTCCTGTGCTCCAACTATAATATCTGTGAGGGGTTGCAGTGTTGTGGCACCAGCACTAGTGCCTAAGGCCCATTTTTTCTGCCCCTGTTCCACAGGGGCATGTAATTACAATTATTGATCTAATATTTCACAGCAGGGACCGTTCCTGCACCCACCAAGAGTAACTGTGAGGGCTTACAGTGTTGTGGCAACACCACCAAACCGTTCATGCGAACTGAACCGGGGGGGTGATCGGCTCATCCCTAGTCAGGAGAACAAGCCAAGGTTGGGGCAACTAGCAGACATGGATGGTCAGGAAGGCACACCAAATTCGGGGTCACTAGCAGACAGGAATGGTTAGAAGGACACGCCAAGGTTGGTACATGGAAGTCAGAGATTAATATACACAAGGACGCCACACAGAAGCCCAAACACATCTGTCGCTTGGGCCAGGCTGGCTTGCAGTGCGCGGGGTTAAATAGTGTTTCCTGTTAGAGGCTGGGGTGGAGCCATGCTGAGAGAGATTACTTAAACACACAGGTGTGAGAGCACTGCCCCTAAGCTGATACACAGACCAGAGAGGTAAGCAGACAGACAGGACATGAAACATTACTGCAGATTCATAACATCTGCTTTATAGAGCACAAAGGACAAATCCAATATCTCATTTGGTCTAGCAGAAATGCATCATAATAATATCTCATATCTGGCAGCCCCATGCCACCAGCCTTTTTATGTTCAGCTAAGATTTCATACGAACACCAAGCTCTTTTTCCCTGCCAGATAAAAGAGGTGATGAGTTTTTTTCAATGAAACAATAAAAGGTTTTGATTTACTAATCCTATAGTATGATATAGCGTTAAATAAGAGATAATAGGCATTTAAGAAAATCCCAAAAGGTTTAAAGGCTATTGTGTCTTTAACCACAATCAAAACGCCCTGTTTCTTCTTGGTCATGTTAGACATGTAAATGTGCGGGAATCGCTTGTGGGATAAACTTGGCAATTTTAGCTTTGCTGAAGTGGGTCTCTTGAAGGCAGAGATTCTCACTTTGAAGAGCACAGGCTTCTTTTCATAAGGAATATCTTTTGTGAGGGGTATTAAGGCCCTTCACATTTAAAGAGGAGACCCTAAATGGCATGGCATAAGTAGAGGAGCACACTGCGGTGTTGGAGCCTCTATGAAGGACCAGTAGAGAATACAGGGAGATTGTCAAAAGTTTTGGGGCGCCTGCCTGTACACGGGCATAAACTTTAATGGCATCCCAGTCTTAGTCCATAGTGTTCAATTATAAGTTGGCCCAATCTTTGCAGCTATAACAGCTTCAACTCTTCTATGAAGGTTGTCCACAGGATTTAGAAGTGTGTCTATGGGGATGTTTAATCATTCTTCCAGAAACGCATTTGTGAGGTCAGGCACTAATATTGGACGAGAAGGCTCGCAGTCTCCGCTCTACTTCATCCCAAAGGTGTTCTATCAGGTTGAGGTCAGGACCCTGTGCAGGCCAGTCAAGTTCCTCCACCCCAAACTTGCTCATCCATGTCTTTATTTATGAATCTTGCTTTGTGCACTGATCCAAATCATTTGGTGGAGGGGGGTTTATGGTGTGGGGTTGTCTTTCAGGGGTTGGGCTCGGCCCCTTAGTTCCAGTGAAGGGATCTCTTAAGGCATCAGCATACCAATACATTTTGGACAATTTAATGCTCCCAACTTGGTGGGAACAGTTTGAAGATGGCCCCTTCCTGTTCCAACATGACAATGCACAAAGCAAGGCACATGCAGTGCACAAAGTGTCCATCCCACTTGGCAGCCAGCCTGTTATATTAAGCTTTCAATGCTGCAAAAAATTGGTGCACTGTCCAAGTTCAAAGCCTGGTTTAGCCAACAAAGAAGCCATGAGTTTGGGTATGGAGGAGAATGATTTTTTTTTTTAGAAGCACTGTGTTGTTGGGTTCATTAGTGGATAGGAGATAACATCTCTCTGAATCTCCTCCTATTTGGACCACGGTCCAAGTATTACCGTATATACTCGAGTATAAGCCGAGTTTTTCAGCACATTTTTTTGTGCTGAAAATGCCCCCCTCGGCTTATACGCGAATCACCTTTTTGCGCCTGATCTCCCGGACTTTGGGGAGCCGGTAAACTTGGCACACATGTAGCCCCACTCTTCTTCTACAAGTGTGCAAAGTTTCTTGTCAGGTGGACCTATGGCCGGGGAGCACCGATTTTTCAAAGCCGGGAACCCCTTCGATAGACTCCCATTTTAAATGGTCATTTCTCTGGTGATTTGCGGACCCAGTACCGGCCGGCCGTAGGTTCCCTGGACCCCAAACTTGGCACACATGTAGCCCCACTTATTCTCTAAAGGTGTGCAAAGTTTTGTGTCTAGGGGACCTACGACCAGGGAGCACCTATTTTTCAAACCCGGGCAACCCTTCCATAGACTTCCATGTTAAACGTCAGTCTAGTCATGGGCACAGTGAGGCATGGGCACAGTGAGGCATGGGCACAGTGAGGCATGGGCACAGTGAGGCATGGACACAGTGAGGCAAAGTGAAGCACACCGTAGGCTTATACTCAAGTCAATAAGTTTTCCCAGTTTTTTGTGGTAAAATTAGGTGCCTCGGCTTATATTCGGGTCGGCTTATACTCTAGTATATACAGTAAATCTATATGGGAAAAGGATTGATCCAGGGCAACCCAATCTTTTACTGAAGAATGTACATGCCAACCAACTAATCTGGTCAGTTGACACACTTGGTAGTAAAGTTTTGTGTGTGGGAGTTTCTTTAGGAAGTGAAAGAGAGGATAGGCTGATTCTGGGAATGGATTTTCAAGTGCTAAAGATAATACATAATGTGGGAAGAATGTCATTGGTAGTCTGATAGGGACTGCTTGCAACATATATAAGAATTTGGGTAATACTGTCTTTTTGAGGGCTGCAGCTCTACCAAACCATGAAAAAAAACATGGTCTATTACAGTTACCAATGCCAAGTTGTACGGCCTTGAGAAGGGGTAGGAAGTTGTGCTCATGAAGCTCACTGAGATCAGAAGCAGCAGCTAAATACCCAAATAGGTAATTACATTATGTCTCCATGTGAATGGGAAATCTCGTTGACATTGCTTAACCAATACTTTGGGGAGGGTTACATTGAGAGTGTGGAATTTGGAAAAGTTAATTTTCAAGTTTGACAGTTGACCAAAGAGTGTCATTTCTTTTAATTGGTTATGAAGAGATGTGAGGGATTCTGATGGAAAGAGAAGCATGTCATCGGCAAAGGCTGCCAATTTATATTCCTTCTCACTGATCTGAATACCTTTAATATTAATGTTGGCACAGAGACAGCTGAAAAAAGGCTCCAGTTTCAAGACAAAGATAATAGGCAACGGAAGACAGCCCTGCCATGTACTGTTGTAGATTGCGAAGGTGGTAGGTAGTTTGTGGGTTTGAGCATAGAGCATGAATTCAGGCACACATTTTATTTCCCTAAGCAGGTCAAAATATTTGGTAAGTATGGTTTCAGGAATTTTGGGGGTGCATGGGTCTGCCAACAGGAAAGGATTGAGTTTTTTTAATAGATTTTTTTAATTGCGTAAAACAGCAGATATATACAGTAGCTAAGGCCAGTAGCAGCTGCAATACTGACAAACTTAGAAAGTATTCTATCAAGGGCATAGATCAGTGCGTAAACATGCCCCAACTGATGTCAGCAAGAAAGAACATTAATAGTAATAGTAATTATGAGGACCGGAGAAAAAACAACTTGGATGATCATGGCTAACCCTGTTAGAGGCATTAAATCTGTCCTGACATGCAGGACACAGCAACAATGGGCATTATTAAAATATAGGTCACAATAGACATGTGCAGAACGGAAAAAATTATTTTGTTTCATTTCGGATATACTCGTTTTGTTTATTAGCCACTTCACCCCCGGAAGGATTTACCCCCCTAATAACCAGGCCATTTTTTGCGATACGGTACTGCGTCGTTTTAACTGACAATTGCGTGGTCGTTCGATGTGTTTCCCGAACAAAATTTACATCCTTTTTTCCCATAAATAGAGCTTTCTTTTGTTGGTATTTGATCACCTCTGCGGTTTTTATTTTTTCCACTATAGAGAATAAAAGACTGACAATTTAGAAAAAAAATATAAAAAAAACGAATTTAGTAATCAGTTTAGGTTGATATATATTCTTCTACATATTTTTGCTAAAATAAATCGCAATAGGCGTATATATTGGTTTGCATAAAAGCTATCGAATCTACAAACTACAGGATAGATTTAGGGACCTTTTTTATTGTTTTTACTGGTAATGGCAGTGATCTGCGATTTTTACTGGGACTGCAACATTGCAGCAGACAAATCTGACCCTAAATTACACTTTTTGGGGATCAGTGACATTATTACATTGATAAGTGTTATAATAATGCACTGATCAATGTAAAAAATGACACTGGCAGGGAAGGGGTTAACACTAGGGACAATCAAGGGGTTAAGTGTGTTGCCCCAGCGTGTTCTAACTGTAGGGGAATGGGCTTACTGAAACATGACAGAGATCACGGTTCCCGATCACTGGGAACAGTAGATACCTGTCATGTCACTAGGCAGAACAGGGAAAAGCCTTGTTTACATTGGCAGTTCCCTGTTCTGCCTCTCCTCGCCACGATCACAGGCTGTCGGCGGACATCGAGTCCGCATGACCTGCAGGCATGCTCCTGCAGTGCACATGCTCACTATCATGCTTTTACGGACTGACGTACAGTTCACGCAGGAGAGCCGACATGCCGCAGTATATCTGCGTGAGCAGGTCGGCAAGTGGTTAATATTCTAACGTATTACAAATTTTTAGAACGATTCAAATTCGGATCGGTTGAGAAATGATCGACCAATTCTAATTGCGTGTGAAGAATAGCTGGTTGTTAGGCAGGGGGCCAGGGGGCCGGCCGCCAAGTCCTTAACAACTGATGAGTCATCAGCTGTCAGCTGGCTTCCCCACTGACAGCTGAAATGTAAACAAAACAATGCCAATAGAAAATTCAGAAAAAAAACTGCATCCCCCCCCCCCCCCCCCCCACAGTCCATACCAGGCCCTTTAGTCTTTCAG
Source organism: Rana muscosa (assembly GCA_029206835.1). Classification (NCBI taxonomy): domain Eukaryota; kingdom Metazoa; phylum Chordata; class Amphibia; order Anura; family Ranidae; genus Rana; species Rana muscosa. The sequence continues at coordinate 638,250,643 of CM055117.1, read as the reverse complement.
CACACCAAAATAAAAAAATAAAAATCCATACCAGATCCTTATCTGAGCATGCAGCCTGGCAGGTCAGGAAAGGGGGGGGATGAGCGAGCCACCCCCCCTCTTGAACCATACCAGGCCACATGCCCTTAACATAGGGGGGTGCTTTGGGGTGGGGAAGCTCTGCCCCCCGCCCCAAAGCACCTTATCCCCATGTTGATGGGGACAAGGGCCTCATTCCTGCAACCCTGGGCAGTGGTTGTGGGGGTCTGCGAGCAGGAGGCTTGTCAGAATCTGGAAGCCCCCTTTACAAGGGGGCTCCTAGATCCTGCTCTCCCCATATGTGAATGTATCCTTACCCATTCACCAAAAATGTATAAAAAGTGAATAAAGACAGTAAACAAGTTTTTTCCAGTGCTCGATTTAACACTTCTAACAACTCCTGGCAAAATTATAATAATAACAAATATTAATATACTTTAGACTAGGGATGAGCTTGGAGTTCGAGTCGAACTCATGTTCGACTCGAACATTGCCTGTTCGCCCGTTCGCCGAACAGCGAACAAATTGGGGTGTTCGCGGCAAATTCGAAAAATCTATGGGAGAAATCTAAAGTGTTAATTATAAAGGCTAATATGCAATTTATTGTCCTAAAAAGTGTTTGGGGACCGGGGTCCTGCCCCAGGGGACATGTATCAATGCAAAAAGAAGTTTTAAAAATGGCCGTTTTTTCGGGAGCAGTGATTTTAATAATGCTTAAAATTAAAAAATAAAAGTGAAATATTCCTTTAAATTTCGTACCTGGGGGGTGTGTATGATATGCATGTGAAGTGGCGCATGTTTCCCGTGCTTAGAACTGTCCCTGCAAAAAATTTCATTTTTGAAAGAAAAAAAGTCTTTTAAAACTGACTCGCGGCTATTAATGAATTGTCGGCTCCCGGCAATACATACAAAAGTCATTGATAAAAAAAAAAAAAAAAGCGTGGGGGTTCCCCAGAATTCAATTACCAGGCCCTTCAGGTCTGGAATGGATATTAAGGGGAACCCCACCGCAAATTAAAAAAAATTGACGTGAGGTTCCCCCAAATATCCATTCCAGGCCCTTCAGATCTGGCATGGATTTTAAGGGGAACTCCACCCCAATTTTTTTTAAAAAATGGCGTGGAGTCCCCCTAAAAATCCATACCAGACCCCTTATCCGAGCACGCAACCTGGCCGGCCGCAGGGGAAAAGGGGGGGGACGAGAGAGCGGCCCCCCCTCCCTCCTGAACCGTACCAAGCCACATGCCCTCAACATGGGGAGGATGTCCCCATGTTGATGGGGACAAGGGCCTCATCCCCACAACCCTTGCCCGGTGGTTGTGGGGGTCTGCGGGCGGGGGGCTTATCGGAATCTGGAAGACCCCTTTAACAAAGGGGACCCCCAGATCCCGGCCCCCCCTATGTGAATTGGTAAGGGGTACGTTGTACCCCTACCATTTCACAAAGAAAGCGTAAAAAAATGTTTAAAAAAACACACAAACACCTTGAAAAAGTCCTTTATTAAAAAAAAAACAAAAAAAAAAACATTCCAACGGTGAAATCCAGTGTCCCGCGGCGATCCCGATGTCCAGCGCTGTCCTTCATTGGTTGTGCCTGAGCGGACCTGATGGGGAACTCCCTCTCAGTATTTTAAATGTATAGACCCGCCCCTTCTAATGTTCCCCATCAGGTCCGCTCCCTCGGTATGTCGGACCCGCCTACGTCATTGGCTTGAGCGGGGAATTTCCTTCACTGTGTAATTTAAATTTACATAGTGAAGGAAGTTCCCCGCTCAAGCCAATGACGTAGGCGGGTCTGACATACCGAGGGGGCGGACCTGATGGGGAACATTAGAAGGGGCGGGTCTATACATTTAAAATACTGAGAGGGAGTTCCCCATCAGGTCCGCTCAGGCACAACCAATGAAGGACAGCGCTGGACATCGGGATCGCCGCGGGACACTGGATTTCACCGTTGGAATGTTTTTTTTTTTGTTTTTTTTTAAATAAAGGACTTTTTCAAGGTGTTTGTGTGTTTTTTTAAACATTTTTTTACGCTTTCTTTGTGAAATGGTAGGGGTACAATGTACCCCTTACCAATTCACATAGGGGGGGGCCGGGATCTGGGGGTCCCCTTTGTTAAAGGGGTCTTCCAGATTCCGATAAGCCGCCCGCCCGCAGACCCCCACAACCACCGGGCAAGGGTTGTGGGGATGAGGCGCTTGTCCCCATCAACATGGGGACATCCTCCCCATGTTGAGGGCATGTGGCCTGGTACAGTTCAGGAGGGAGGGGGGGCCGTTCTCTCGTCCCCCCCTTTTCCCCTGCGGCCGGCCAGGTTGCGTTCTTGGATAAGGGGTCTGGTATGGATTTTTAGGGGGACTCCACGCCATTTTTTTTTAAAATTTGGGGTGGAGTTCCCCTTAAAATCCATGCCAGATCTGAAGGGCCTGGAATGGATATTTGGGGGAACCCCACGTCAATTTTTTTTTTTAATTTGCGGCAGGGTTCCCCTTAATATCCATTCCAGACCTGAAGGGCCTGGTAATTGAATTCTGGGGAACACCCACGCTTTTTTTATTTTTTATCAATGACTTTTGTATGTATTGCCGGGAGCCGACAATTCATTAATAGCCGCGAGTCAGTTTTAAATGCATTTTTTTCTTTCAAAAATGACATTTTTTGCAGGGACAGTTCTAAGCACGGGAAACATGCGCCACTTCACATGCATATCATACACCCCCCCCCCAGGTACGAAATTTAAAGGAATATTTCACTTTTATTTTTTCATTTTAAGCATTATTAAAATCACTGCTCCCGAAAAAACGTCCGTTTTTAAAACTTCTTTTTGCATTGATACATGTCCCCTGGGGCAGGACCCGGGTCCCCAAACACTTTTTAGGACAATAACTTGCATATTAGCCTTTATAATTAACACTTTAGATTTCGAACGTTCGAGTCCATTGTATTTAATAGGGTTCTAAAGTTTACACAAACATTTTGTCTGTTCGCAGGTTCTGGTGCGAACCGAACAGGGGGGTGTTCGGCTCATCCCTGCTTTAGACCTATTAAAGTCAGTTTTGAACTACTCACTCTCTGGAAGGCTGCAACATATAGATGAGGCCCCTCATAAGGCTGTTTGAAATTTCATTTGAGTCCATTGGAGCTGGCCGATTTAATCTTTCTGCTTTCCTTCCCCCCTCTCATTCTTCCCCCCTCCCATTCTCCTCCCCACCTTTCCCCTCCCATTCTTCCCCCTCCCTTCCTTTTCTTCTCTCCTCTGCATGGTTAATTGGATGCCTTGTACCTTCCATATGTTTGAATTTGATATGTGAATTTGGTATGTATCCTAGTGTATTCTATTCTGTTTTGATTGGCATATATTTCTGAAATAAAATTTACTATGATGTAACCAGATCTCGTATTATGTAGTCAATGTATGTGCATGTAATATACAAATGTCTGTAAGCATGTAATAATTACAATGCACCTCCCAGTACCAATAGGAGCTCCTAAGGAAGCTATTGGCGAAACGCTCAGTGATCCATTGGTGCTGGCACTGTGATTCCATCGGCTGGCCTTCAGATAGAAGATTTCTGTTTTGACAGCATATTCAGCATTTCAGAGGCCATCCATACAGGTTTCCCTGTCCAGCCATATTTGCCATTTATGGGAGAATGTACATACTACGGCACACTCATGCACTTTTCTTTGTGACATGCTTTTCTGATGATCCATGTTTAACCATCACCATGCCAAGTATGATTAAAAATTGACACTGTGCTAATCATTGCTTCATAGTAAATGTTGCTGCTTGAATATCCATGTTTAAAAGAGAAGTATGGCCAAACCCGTCTAACCACTTATCCCCTGGACCCTGTTTGCTCTCAACTACTATGGTAACCCTCTTGCTCTATTCTGCTCTCTTACTCACATCTTCAAACTTTCCATCTCTACTGGCACCTTCCCCTGTCCTCTAAAGCATGCACTGGTCACTCTCATACGTAGAAAGCCCTCACTAGACCCCATCAGCATGAACAAATTAAGACCCATGTCCTTGTCCACATATACTTTTTAAGTTCTAGTATGCCTAGTTGTTTGAACTCCTACCTTAATTACAACAACCTTCTTGATCCCTTACAGCCTGGCTTTCACTCAAAACTGACCTTCTGATACCCAAAAACGATTTACTAATGGATAAAACCAATGACTATTACTCCATACTCATACTACTAAATCTTTATGCTGCCCTTGATGCTGTCAACTACCTGCTTCTCCTCAAAAAACTCCACCCCTTGGCCTCAAAGACTCTGCTCTTTGCTGGTTCCCCTCCCACCTATCACACTTTCACAGCGGTCCTTCGGTGTTGCCTACAACTCTTCTTCTTTACATTTATTTTTCTGTAGGGTTTCAATCCCCCAATGTTCTGTTCTTGTATCCCTTCTCTATTTATCTACACCACCTCCTTTGGTCACTTGATAAACTCCCACAGCTTCCAATACTATCTCTATGCTGATGACATGCAAATCTCTCTCTCTACTTCTCTCCTCACACATTTAATCCCCTCTTGCATTACTAACTTACTATTTGACACATTAGTATGGATGTCCCACCACTTCCTCAGACTCAGAACATCTTCTCGCCCCCACCCACGCATTCCTCCCTGAGTTTTTATCAAAAACAGAACTATAATACAACTGTTATTCCCTTTCCTCGTGCCAGGGTGCTAGGTGTGAGCCTGTCCTTTCAGCCATAAATCCAATCACTGTCTGAACCTTGTTGACTTCACCTCCATAACATCTCCAAAACTGGTTCCTTTTTAAGCAAGGTAATCCCCAAGCAACTCAATCACTCCCTTGTTGTAACGGGAGGGCCCGTGGAACCCAGAAGCTCTTAGAAAGTATGAGCCAGAAAATAATGGACATTCAGAATATGTCTTGGATTGCTTTAAAATAGGTCTGTAATATTAATCCACAATATTCCCCAGGATATAAGTAAAATAACTATTTACTGGTGGTTGATTCTGAACTCAACAGGGTAATTGAAAGATGTTAATGTCATCACCTCCAACCACCTGGCTGCCTGTGTAATGTAAATGAGTCCAGGCTATCTTCTAAAGATCTTTTCATTGTGGATTGTGATAATTAACTCATGTAAATTAGGTCTGGTCAAATGTGTATTTATGATATTGTAAGGTAGCAGACAGCCAGTCTGGGAAACGTAAAGGTCATGCATATTAGGCATTTAAGCTGTAAAGGGATTAGTTAATGAACTCACCTGTTGTCTGCTAAGGAATGTCAGAATAATGTGTATTGGGGGGGCTCATTATGTAACCATTGTGTGATGTTGTAGGTGGAGTTGTTCATTTGGACTACAGTATTCTTTTAGTGTATATAAGAGCCTGCTTTTCTCAATAAAGATTGTCAGACCTGCTGGAAACCTAACAGAGCTGTGTCTCGTTATTAGGGGGGGGGAATTATCATTATGGATCTCGTTCCCCTGACTATGGAGTGTCAGTAGCTGCCTTGTGTTCGGAAAGGGAATATCCTAAACGGCGTTAGCCCCTTTCGTATTGGGTTTGCCGTTACACTTGTTAACTCTTACCTTGAATTTTGTAACTCCCTTCTTTTTTTTTTTTCAAAGATTTTTATTGATTTTATTAAAACCAAAAGAAAATAAACAATCCTTCCAGACATAAGATCACAATATGTAATGGCAATTTACAAACAGAGTCCTACCAGTACAGGTAAGTTGACCACTGACTAGTACTTTCACTCTAAATACCTTGTCTAGGCCTGTGCAATTTGTTTCGTAACGAATCGAAATTCGTCCGAATTTAGCAACTTTCGGACATTCGGAAGCATTCGAATTTCCGAACAAAGCAATTACGAATAAAACCAAATCCGAAATAGATTATACCGCAAATAGCGAATGCCCGAATGTCTTCGGCATAATTTGTTATGAAAAAAGTTACGAATGTACGAATCCATTCGAAGCACAATAACACTCTGCTCTGCTCTCTGCTTCTCCCTCACCGTGCTGAACTCCCTCTCAAAATGGTGTACAGGGGCAGAGGCTATAGCCGCATGTAAAAAACAAAAGTAAAATACAAGATTTCAAATCCATTCGAAGCACAATAACACTCTGCTCTCTGCTTCTCCCTCACCGTGCTGAACCCTCTCAAAATGGTGTACAGGGGGCGGAGTCTATAGCCGCATGTAAAAAACGAAAGTAAAATACAAGATTTCAAATCCATTCGAAGCACAATAACACTTTGCTCTCTGCTTCTCCCTCACCGTGCTGAACCCTCTCAAAATGGTGTACAGGGGGCGGAGGCTATAGCCGCATGTAAAAAACGAAAGTAAAATACGAGATTTTGAATCGTTACAAATAACCGCTATGTATTTAGAAAAGTACAAATCCATTCGAAGCACATTAGGCATAATAGGCAGCGTCGTCGTGAGAGAGACACAGAAAATTACGAATCAACGAACCCAAAAAAAGTTACGAAAGTAGGAGTTGTGTCCAGAATCAACTAAAAACAATGTACCCTACCGAAAGTACGAATTGTAAATGAACTAAAAATTCAACAAAAAATGTCGCTTGCGAAAATACGAATTAGTCCGAACACGAAAAATCCCGTCTAGCAAAATTACGAACGATTACGAATCAAGAGGACCGAAAAGAAACAAACCAAAACTAAACAAATTTTTCTGTTGTGCACAAGAAACAAACCGAAACTAAACAAATTTTTCCGTTGTGCACAAGTCTAACCTTGTCCTGCTATTCAGACGTTGATACAGGATCATGGGGAGAAAACCCCAGGCACCCCTATTGGGAACAAATGTAACTCCCTTCTTATGGGCTTCCCTCTACATAGGCATGGAACTCTCTACCCAATCAGTCCAGCTATCTCCTACTCTGTCCACTTTTAGGCGATCCCTGAAAGCAAAGCAAAAATCTTTTCAGGGAAGCCTATCCCACCTTCACCTAACAACTAAACTTCTAATTCTGCCATGAGCTCATCCCTCACAGTTATTACTTTTACACCACTTTCTCCTCCCTATTTGATTGTAAGCTCTCTTGTATTGAAGTGTATTGTAACTGTGTTGTCTCCTTGAATGTAAAATGCTACGCAAACTGTTGGCGCTATACAAATCCTGTATTATAATAATGATAATAATAATCAATGCCTAAAGATAGGCATGTTGAACTGTCTGTGTTTTTTCCCAATTAGCCACCAGTCTTTCCTGTCGCATCATGGCAGCATACACCTTTGGGTTGTGGCTCCGCCCTCACAACCTGATAGGACCGTTTAACTATTGAGCCCAGAGAGGGCCCCCGCCCAGGTATTCTCTTTTTTTCCTCACCTAATGAGCTATATGGAAGGAACCCCACTCTGATGGTCTCAGGGGTATGTACCAGCTTTCTATTACAAACCTTAAATAGGTTTTTTTCTTGGCAGCGACCTCCAGTCCCTCTGTGCACCCTTTCACTAACCTGAGCCTTGTAGTTCCTCAAGCATCCTAGTCTGATGTATGCCAGCTCCTCACAGACCTTAACTAGGTCTCTATAGTGGCCCTCAGCTCTCCTGGTAAAAAACGGGCTTTCAGCGACCTGTAGTCCCACAGCAGGCATAGCGCTGAGCATCCAGCTACTTCCGCGCATGTGCAGACAGAGAAAGGTATCCACAATGGTAATTCCTGTGTAATTCCAGTTTCCAAGATGGCGCCGGCTCACTCACGACGCTACGGCGCATGCGCGCTCATGACGTCATCACTGGGCGACGGCGGCGGCAGTTTTAAAAACCAAATCCTTTCTGCTGCTTTTTCTCTTGAACACTGCACCTGTCAACAGCGTTTTTCGGTGGGATAGATTGCATTGCTGTCTCTTCCTTAAGGTAAGCTTCTTAAAATCTATTTCCTTACTGGGTCTCACCTTTTCCTACTACCTGCACACTCATACAACTATCTGTTGTAGGGAACTCAAGAGGTTAGACTATATCACTCCTCATGGAGGTCGCTGCCCCGGTAGACCATCACCAGCCTAATAGGTAAGGGGGGGGGAAGATTGGTAAGTAGTGAAGATTGAAAAAGAGAGCCTGTCACTAATGCTGTCTAAATTGGACAGCCCTATCAGGTCGGCCAGATCATCGGATTCAAGACGACAAGAGCCATCTAGAAGGAGCCCAAGCCATAGACAAAGCCGCTCAGATCGCGGTAGAAGTCGCTCACGCACAAGACGAAGTCGCTCAAGTCGCAGAAGGAGCCGTTCAAAATCCTATTCACGGCACAGACACTCCTACAGGAGGTCTCCTTCACGCAGACGCTCTCCTCCCCCTCAGCATTCCCGTCCATCAGGGAGTTCATGCTGGGTTTGCGGTGCCATAGCACTTCCGGACAAGCTGGCCTGTCGCACATGCTTGGACGAAGCAACTAGAGAGAGAGAGCCAAGCAGAGAATCGGCTATATTTACATCCCTGCAAATCGCAGAGTCAGAAACAAGCAGATCAGTGCAAGGCACTTCACCTGCGACTCCCTCCACATCTAAAAAGTCAGACCCCCTATCTGACAATGAGGACTTGGAGGTATCCACTGCACTGGGTTTGACTTCGCACTTATAGAACCCTTCATAAAGTCAGTGAAGGAAGCCATAGAATGGGAAGAGGAAAAAGAAACTCCACAAAAGGCTAAGAAATACTTTCCGAATCTCAAAAAAGAACCAGAAACCTTCCCATTTATAGAAGAACTGGAGGAATTAATTAAAAACGAATGGCAAAAACCTGAGAAGAAGACCAGTCTCAGCAATAGACTTGCCAAGCTATACCCATTAAAGGAATCCAGTGCCAATCCACTAGTAACTCCACCAGTGGTAGACTCCTCCCTGATGCGCCTAGCCCGGCACGTAACTCTTCCAATAGAAGATGCGACTACATTCAAGGATGTATTGGACAGAAAGATCGATTTGGATCTTAAGAGAGCCTACCTATCCGCAGGTGGTGCCTGCAGACCCGCAATAACATTAGCAGCAGTGGGAAGGGCTATCTCAAGTTGGTCCTCCAATGCCGAGAAGTTGGTAGCAGAAGGAGTAGAGCAAGAGTGAGTAATCTCAGCTCTCCAGGAACTCAGCCTTGCAGGCGACTTTGTCGCAGAAGCCTCGGTAGACATGATTAAGTCAACATCCAGAGTAATGTTAAGCTCAGTGATGGCCAGGAGGGCACTCTGGCTAAAACCATGGTCAGCAGACCCCTCCTCAAAATCCAACTGGTGTAAAATCCCATTTGACGGCACAAACCTCTTCGGAGAAAAACTGGACTCGGCCATTTCAAAAATCACCGGCGGGAAGTCTGGACTCATTCCTTCAGACAGAAGGCCTAGACAACAAAGGGCACCCACATTCAGACATAACCTCCCTGATAGATACAGGGAAGCAAAGTCCTACAAGCCTGGCAGGGAGTACAGAAAAAATTGGAAGAATCCACAATCTTCCTTCCTAAAAATCCAAAAGTCTAAGACCCCTACCCCGGGGGAACAGAAGTCTTTTTGAAGATACGTCCGCCCAACCAGCCGTAGTAGGAGCCAGACTAAAGGACTTCAAGCAGGTTTGGGCGGAGATAATAAGAGACCCATGGACAGTGGCTACTGTCCAAGACGGACACAAATGGAGGTTTAAGAATCGACCTCCCAGAGACCAATTCATCAGAACCAGAATTTCAACATCCCGAGAAAAGAAACTCATATTGGCAGAATACGTCCAGGATCGAATCCAAAAACAGGCCATAGTGGAAGTCCCACCTCCACAAAGAGAAAACGGTTTCTACTCCTCTCTGTTCTTGGTAAAGAAAAAGACTGGGGATCTGCGTCCCGTCCTAGACCTAAAAAGTCTCAATCGCTCAATCCTGGTGGAGACTTTCAAGATGGAAAGTCTACAATCAATCCTCTATGCCAAAAATGTAGGCGATTGGATGCTCTCTGTGGATTTAAAGGACGCTTACCTGCATGTTCCCATTCACGCAGCATTCCAAAAATGTCTCTGCTTTTCGGTAAATCACCAACATTTTCAGTTCCAAAGTCTCCCGTTCGGGATCTCTACCGCTCCCAGAACATTTACCAAGGTCCTGCTACCAGTGATAGCTCTACTAAGGGAGCAAGGATTAAGAGTCCACCACTATCTGGACGACATCCTACTGCTGGCAGACAACCAAGAGTCTCTTCTACTCCACCAAAACACTTTAATAACCACCTTGCAAAAATTTGGGTGGCTGATAAATTGGAAGAAAAGCAATCTCCAACCCACTCAGAGAATGGTCTTCCTGGGGGCAGAACTGGATACCAAACTCAACACCATAGAACTCCCCCGAGAGAAAATTCCCATCATAATCCAGAGGGCAAAGAGATTACTCTTATCCAACACACTCCCAGCCAGAGAATGTCTCAGCATCATGGGGTCGCTATCAGCAACCATTCCTATGGTCCAATGGGCCCAGTGGAACACAAGACCAATCCAAATGTCATTTCTGACACAGTGGAACGGGGTGTCGATGTCCCAACGAATCACCATCCAAAACAAGGTCAAACAATCACTATGGTGGTGGACCCGGTTGCACAACCTAAAAAGGTACAAACACATAGTCACCCCTCCCCAGGAGGTGATTACTTCAGACGCCAGCAGGGAAGGCTGGGGAGCACACTACCAGCAACTCGCAGTTCAAGGCCATTGGTCTTTCGAGACACAGGACGTAGTATCGAACATCCTGGAGATGAAAGCAGCTTTCCAAGCGCTACTAGCCTTCAGTCCTCTCCTGAAAGGGAAAGAAGTCCTGTTGAGGATGGACAACAGGGTGGCAGTTGCCTATATCAACAGACAAGGCGGCACCAAAAGCCGATCCATGATGCAGGAAGTCCACCCAGTCCTCGAATGGGCGCAAGTGAACCTGTCGTGGTTAACGGCGTTATATGTCCCAGGAACGCAGAACCAGCTGGCCGACACGCTAAGCAGAAGCTTTGTTTCCAACAACGAATGGGCTCTGAGTCACCAAGCTTTTTCCCTCATAGCAAGAACTTGGGGCATGCCAGATATAGACCTGGCAGCAACTCCAGACAATGCGAAGTGCCGGAGGTACCTGACAAGAACCCCCTGCCCTTCAGTGGAGGGGACAGACTGTCTACAATATGAGTGGAACTTCCATCTGGGTTACATCTTCCCCCCGACACCTCTCATACCGAGATTCCTTCTCAGGCTCAAGAGGTCATCTTCCACAGTGATAACAATCCTTCCATTTTGGCCGAGACGACCATGGTTCACCACTCTCCTTCACCTGAATACAGCAAAACCTTTACCGCTTCCACCAGCAGCGAACCTACTCTCCCAGGGACAACTTCTTCATCCATCACCGGAAAGAATGCACCTGACAGCCTGGAGATTGAAAGGGCTAGGTTCTTAAACCAAGGCTGCTCCCAAAAAGTGGTAGATACTCTTCTTCAAGCCAGAAGATACACCACCAACAATACCTATAAGAGGATCTGGGATAAGTTTCTCTCAGTAGCACAGCAACAAAACTGGAACCCATCTTCTCCAACAGTTGCTCAAATCCTTGAGTTTCTCCAGTTAGGCCTAGAGAAAGGTCTCGGGTCAAGCACTTTAAAAGTTAACGTGTCAGCATTATCAGCTATGACAGGAGTCAAGTGGGCACAAGAGCCACTAGTCATTCAGTTCCAGAGGGCATGCCTAAAGTTAAAGCCTCCCAGAAAACCTTCCTTCCCAACTTGGGATCTTTCGGTCGTACTAGAAGCTCTATCACAAGAACCATTTTTTCCATTAGAAAACATCTCCTTGTGGGACTTAACACTCAAAGTCACTTTCTTAATCGCAATAACATCAGCCAAAAGAGTCTCAGAGATGCAAGCTTTATTGGCGAAAGAACCATACTTGATTGTCTACCCGGACAAAGTAGTCCTAAGAACATCCAATCGGTTTATTCCGAAGGTGTCATCCTCCTTCCACTTCAATCAGGAGATTAACCTTCCTGCTCTCTCCACAGAACAAGGGGATCCACATCCGCTGGATGTAAGAACTAACATCCTAACCTACCTGTCAACAACAAACGACCTTAGGAAGTCAGAAAACCTCCTGGTTATCCCACACGGCTTTAGAAGAGGTCAAGCAGCAACCTCTCGCACCATCGCAGCATGGCTGGTGAAGATCATCAAAAAGGATTATTCTCTGAGTAAAACGCAGATACCCGAGGGCTTAAAGGCACACTCTACAAGGGCAATGGCGACCTCCTGGGCGGCCTACTGCAGAGCTATTGGAAACTATTTGCCGAGCAGCGACCTGGTCCTCAAGGAATACCTTTATTTCTCATTACAAGGTGGACTCTGCCAGATTATCCACGGCAGAGTTCGGACGAGCAATTATTCAGTCCAACACCTCTATTCCATGTAAATAAATATCTTTATGCTCAAACCCACCCAGTCTGTGAGTTATTCACCCAAAGGTGTATGCTGCCATGATGCGACAGGAAAATGTAAAATTGTATACTCCCCTTTCCGTAATTTTCCTTTCCTGTCGCATCTTCATGGCAGCATACAGATGCCCACCCGTCTCCAGACCCTGTTACTTCATCATCATAATGTTTTATAAGCTAGAAGAGGTAAACACTTTCAAATTTATTTCATTATGTGAGAAACTTTAAAGTTGAACTTTAATCAAAAAATTAAGACCTGCTATATGACTTCAGGCTGGCCCCTTTTGCAGGTATGGCTATGTAGAAAATTAAAAACATTAAAAACAAGTGCCTATACTGTTCAAAATCCAGTAATACACTGCATCACCCTCCTCTGCACATGCTCAGTTGCTCTCTATTTCTATTTATAATTTGTAGAGGCCGATCTACTGACAGCCTAAAGATTTACTACTGTTCAGGGGCTCTGGTTTTCAGCAAAATGGCAGTCTTACAATTTACAGCACATATTTATAGCATAGCATAATTATTAATGTGGAATTTATGTTCCTTGCTAAAGAACATTATTTTTTTATCAAGTTGTTATAGGTACAGTTCCACCGTAAGTTTTAATAGTTTAATATACTGTAAATATATATATATCTATATTTATATACATATATATACAGTATATTCTATAATAGTTTATATGAATAGCTCCTACTTTTATAAGTACAAGGGACATACTGTACACTTCAACGTTACAGAATATGACTAAAAGCAGCTATGAGGGTTCTATTCTTTAAATCTTGTAATCTAATTAGGAAAGGCAATGATATAAAAGTTTAAATAAATCTTTCTACCTTTAGGAACTCTTCTATATATCAAAAATTTCCTGAACACACATAACTCAATGTGATTTAAATCAGTAGGAAATAACCTGCTAGCATCTTACATATGGTTCTTTGGTCCTGCACATTACACTTTCAGTCTTCCCTAATAGAATAAAAAATGAAAATGGACCTGTATTAAAAATGTGCAAGCAATGATACATGCATCTTATTTGTTTTTAGTAATATGCTATATAATGTAGAAGTGACTCTCGTTATCTTTTGTTATCTCCTACTATATTTGTATTTGGATATGCTTTTTGGAAGAAAAAGTTGGGGTTGGACCTAAAGTCTTCCACAGCAATTGTCTTGTTTCTAAGGAAACCAACTTCCATGCAACATAATAGACACTAATCAAAACACAGATCAGTCAAAAGTTTTATTAATTCAAGAGGAATTGCACAACAAATATTACCCTATATCAGTACACAGAATGTGGAGAGCATATAGATTCAAATAATTTAGGTACATGAGTAACATAGTAAGAAAAGTACAGATTTCCTTGAGCCATTTTGAAAACGGGCATAGTGGGTGTAGAAGGTTACATGTATGGGGAGGGGGGGAGCTGTAAAAGATATAGGAACCAGAGAAAAAAGGATATAATGGCATCTAAATAAGCAATGTAACATGCACACGGTTATAGACATCACAAGTAGTACTGAAAGGACAGGACATTCGTATGTGGGATTGAATGAACATGAAGTTGCACCTTAAAATATTTATAACCAATCACTGGGTGAACACAGAAAATATATATTTAGATATTTGAATACCAACCAGTATGCCTAATGAGATAGAATTTCAAATATGTGTAGCGACCTGCTCCTGTTGACCAGGCGCTATTATGTAAATTTAGTGTGTCATCTGAATTGTACATAGTTCAGAATGTAATGTTTATGGCTAAATTAGCTTCTGTTCCAGCTTTGGCTGTATTGGGAGCATTTCCCACTGTCACCGGTAGGTGCCGTTGTCACCACCGGCCAGTGTTGGAAATCCAACAGGCTGAAGTGTATTGGGTGTCCCTTCCCCAGAAACAGCCCAGTGGGAGCGTTTTACCGCTGTGCATTCTGGGAGAGGATACTTGAGGGGCAGACGCCATCTTTCTCTCTCTCTCTCTGACCTCATGACCCGCCTGGCCTAAGGTATGTGACAACTCCTTTTCTGCCTCAGGGCCTGCTAGCCCAAGGCTACGTTACTACAAGTAGGCCCGGAAGTCTGCCTGGGGCCTACTGGTCCGGGGATGGTCCTGTGCTTTCTTGCCTGCGGGAAGAAGCCGAGCAATTGGAATATCCAGGGGAGGACTCTTCTTGGAGAGGACCGAGCAGAAGACTGGTATCTCAAGAAGAGCCTGGTGACTCAATTGGAGGATGCAGCCTAACCAATCTACCTCACAGTACTGCCGAATGGCTTAAAGGACTTTGGTACTGTGTAGCTGTGTTTGCTCAGTCAATTACTGATTACCAAATCCTGTGGCAGAGGATTGTTCAACAGTTTATTACTATCATTGAGTCTGTGGCAGAGACTTTTTCCGTGCATAATTCCGGCTGCTATGCCGGTGAGAGAGGCCTATCCGGGTGAGCAAGATCCATTGACAGCAAGTGTACTTGTCACTAGGATCTCAAGTTCCTCAGTGATCTGAACAAGGTATCTGAATTCCCCTAACCCTCCATCCTTCTACTGCTGCAAGTTGTGTTTAATAAAAAAGCATTGGAAAAAGACTAAGTGACTGGTGCATGCATCTGTGGGCACATTGCCCAATTTAGGCTCAACGTTCTGGAACGGTGAAGTGTGGGGTAATGGCAGGACCAAAAATAACCAGCAGCTCCTACGGGGGTAGTGCTACATATGTATCAAATTTGTGTTGAGCTTGTCTTCCATAGTGCAGAGTTGATCCAATCTTAACATCTATTTTTGTTAATGCAGAGAGCTGTATCCAGTACACAGGTGAGAGGCTTTTTGTGACATTGAGGAAAATTAATAGACTTTCAATGTCTACAGACTGTCGCTTAGAAAGAAATTGTAGAGTCCAGAGGTTGCAATTCAGAGTTAAGCCTAGTACATACAGTACGATTGTTGGCCAACCGAGCGCTTGATTTTTGTCAAAAGGGCGTATGCCAGGATTTTGTCTTGCATACTAACGGTACACAATTGTAGTGCCACAAACACGAATGTAGTGACTTACTACGAGGAATTTCAGCTCTTCATCACCACCCTTTGGGTCCCTTCTGCTAATTTCGTGTTTGGAAAGCATTGATTCCGAGCATGCGTGTTTGTACTTTCGACTTTTGTGTGACGAATTTGTGCACTGACCATATAAAAATCAGATGTGGAGCCGTTGTCCGTTGAAAATTTACTAGCCTGTCATCCAACATTTGTTGGCCGAAAATTGGACAACAATTGTCAAAAGGAGCGTACTAACGGTAAAAATTTAGGACAACAGTCTGTCAACAGACAACCTGCTTCCAACAATCGTACCATGTGTATGAGGCTTAAGTCTTGTTATATCTTTACTTATGTCAAGTATGTGTTTCCAGTAAGCCTGAATAACTGGACAGAACCACCAGATATGGCTATATGAGGTGCCGGTGTTGGGTAGCTGTGGCCAGATCTGGTGTAGGAGCAATAATAATCTGTACCGAAGTGATAATAGTTGGCTCTTTGATTCTAGAACTTATTAATGAAACATTAACTAGACTAGGCTAGACTTTTAGCATTTGGGTCAAGTAATGGTTTGCAATTGTGACGGAATAAGTCTAATACATTAGTGTTAAGCTTAACGTGATTG
Source organism: Rana muscosa (assembly GCA_029206835.1). Lineage (NCBI taxonomy): Eukaryota > Metazoa > Chordata > Amphibia > Anura > Ranidae > Rana > Rana muscosa. The sequence goes on along the minus strand of CM055117.1, from coordinate 638,234,530 downwards.
TAAAGGTTCACAATGTATTTTTTTTAAAAACAAACATGTCATATTTACCCGCTTTCTGCAATGGTTTTGCACAGAGTGGCCCCAGTCCTCTTCTGTTAGGGTACCCCACTGATGCTTATGGCTTCTCCCCCTCGCCAAGTGCCCCCATAGCAAGCTGTTTGACAGACAGCCCTGTGTGTCAATCTGTGTGCCCCTCCTTGTGCTCCCTCTTCACTGGCTGTGATTCACAGCAGTGAGAGCCAATGGCTCTGAGCCAATGAGGTAGGAGAGATCTGAGAGAGCCTTTGCTCTTTTGTGCACAGTGCTGGATCAAGATTGGGCTCAGGTAAGTATAACGGGAGGGGGGCTGTGTGAGCTGTTTGCAGAAAGTTTTCTTACCTTAATGCATAGAATGCATTAAGGCAAAAAAACCTTCAGACTTTAGAATAGGTTCACATCTATGCAGGTTGCACTGCATACCTTCACTGTCATTGTGCTATTGCTGGGTGTCCAGTGTGTTCCTATAACTTAAAGGAGGGCTGGGCTTCCTCAAGCAAAAAAAATTAAATAATTCAATCCATCTAAAAATCCAATAAATATTTTATTTTATTTTACTAAACAAAATAACGATCTACATGAACATAACAAAAATATTTACACATTTTGGCACTTGAATTCCTCCTGGGAGGATTTCTGTAGATGGTGGTACTTCAGATAACCCCTAGTTTATTCCCTCTGTTATGCCATACCGAGACACAGGGGGCCAAAATGTGGAAGGAATGGGAGGTGCAATTGGTTCCAGTTGGGGGGGGGGTTCAGTAGGGGTACTGCATTGGGACCCATTGGTATGGGTTAGGGGCATTAGGTCCCATCGGTTGTGCCTGTGGAGGAATTTGGGCTGGTTGGGCAGGGGGGTGCATAAGGTCCCATTGGTGGTGCTTGTGGAGGAATTTGGGCTGGTTGGGCAGGAGGGAGATAAGGTCCCACTGGTGGTGCCTGTGGAGGAATTGGAGCTGATTGGGCAGGGCGGATAAAGGACCTTGAACATTGCAGCATGGCGATCTGCCTGAAGCTCCGGAGGGACTTGATCAAATATTGGGACCAAAGTGTTTGCAAACTGTTGCATATATTTCATGTTTTGTTTTGTACTTTTATTTATCTGGATAACAGATCAATTAGTCAGTCACTCAACTCTAAGTAATCCTTTTTGAACCATTTCCCCTTCTAGATGATGTAGATGTGGAATGTGGAGATGGTCCTACATTCTCCTCTGCAGCCTGACAAAGAGGAGACACAGTGGTTGGTCCCTCAGGATATGGGTGGTCCTTCATCGGGGTCCTCTTTACTTCCTTCCGGTGCAGGATCCCAGCAGCTTTCTATGCTGCAAATCCCAAATTAAAACAATTAGTCCTATTCTTATTATTACTTAGATTACAAACATACACTGATGATCCTAGCTTACCTTCTCATCTCCAGAATAGGGTTGAGGAATTCCCGATACCTTGTCTGCAACAGACTGACCTTGCAACAGGATATTCTCTGTCAAGTCTTCATTTTGATTTTATGGTGGGCAAATCTACTGCAAGCTACATTGTCCAGGTGACCAGCTTAGTCATATGGAACGTACTGAAGTCTTCAAGAAGCCAACAACAGAAGAATGGACCAAGATAGCTGCTTTGCTCCATGAGCGCTGACATTTCCCCAACTGTGTTGGAGTGATAGATGGGAAACACATACGCATAATTAAAGTGATTGTAAAGGTAAATTTTGTTTTATAAAAAAAATAACAAACATGTCTATACTTATCTGCTTTGTGCAATGGAATTGCACAGAGTGGCTTCAAACCTTCTCTTTTCGGGTCCCCTGTTAGCGCTCCTGGCTCCTCTCCTCTGTCTAGTGCCTCCATGAGAAGTGGCTTCCCATGGGGGCACTGCTGCTTCCATTGACACAGACAGCGGGACTTGGCCCCACCCCTTGCTCCCTCATCATGGCTTTAATTGACAGCACTGGGAGCCAATGGCTCCCGTTGCCCCAGCAAAGCCAGTGTGACCCAGAAATGAAAGGAGAGAAGAGCTACAGACCTGTATGGTTCTGGATTGAATAAGGGCTCAGGTAATTAAAGGGGGGAACACAAAATAGGATGGCTGCACTCCCTAAATAGAGGCAAAATGGAAATTTATTTGGGATGAGAATAAAACCAAAGACAGAGGAGAAATGACATTTCACATGGGTAGTGTGCTTCATCAAAACCATGGCTGGGTGAAACGCGTCACCCTTTTCCCTGCCGTTGCCTATGTCATTGCTCCTTTGTAAAAAAAATGTTTAGGCTTTGCAACCACTTTAAGTCAGTAGCTATTGGCAGCAGTTTTTGCAATTATAACAAATTTTTCGAATTTGTGTTGTTTGCAATGGCAGATGGTACAGTGTTTCCCCGAAAATAAGACCTACCCCAATAATAAGACCTACCTAGATTTTCAGGAAGGGCTACAATATAAGCCCTACCCCGAAAATAAGCCCTAGTTGAAAGTGGTTGGAAAAAGGTAGAATCCACTGTTCTATAGTAGTACACAATTCAAAAGGTGTGTGCCTCTGTAATAAAATCGTATCACATACCCCCCGGCTCAACTGATCTCTTCTCCTCTTCTTCTCTTGGCTGTCAGCGGGGGATTTCGGCCTCCCTCCCTCTGCAGGCACTCAGCTCCGCTGCCCTCAGCGTCTCCCGGGTGTCAGTGAGGGATCTCGTCCCCCCTCCCTCTGCAGTCGCTCAGCTCCGCTGCTCTACTCATCTCCCGAATGTCAGTGGGGGATCTCGTCCCCCCTCCCTCTGCAGTCGCTCAGCTCCACTGCTCTACTCGTCTCCTGGATGTCAGTGGGGGATCTCGTCCCCCCTCCCTCTACAGGCGCTCAGCTCTGCTGCGCTTCTCGTCTCCCGGGTGTCAGTGAGGGATCTCGTCCCCCCTCCCTCTGCAGGCACTCAGTTCCGCTTATCTACTCGTCTCACGGGTGTCAGTGGGGGATCTTGTCCCCCCTCCCTCTGTAGTGCTCGGAGTTGTGGAGGACAGCTCAGGCGGGCCATGGAAGCGCCGAGCAGCGCTATAAGAAGGTACTGGCACAATTCACACACCCTCCATATTACACAATTCTGTAATACAGATCGTTCCAGCATTTTACAGGCACTTTTACACAGTTCACACTGGGGATTCCTGGCATGCAAGCCCTACCCCGAAAATAAGCCCTACCGTGCTTTTGGTTGCTAAAAATAATATAAGACCCGGGCTTATTTTTGGGGAAACACGGTAGTTATCGTTTCTTATACAATATATTGATATAGGGCAGGGGTATTGAATTAAAATTTACGAAGGCCCAGTCACTACAATTTTCTTCCAGCAGAGGTCCGAATCACATGTTTGATTCCTAATGGCACCTTGAAGCATCACGCAAACGTTGCACATCGTGAAAACGTTGCACATTTTCGTGACTGCCAAACTAGCTTGGTGCAGCGCAATTAAAATAAAAGGGCCAGGGACTTATTTTTTCTGCGTTTCTGCAAGTAAAACAACCTACACACAGAATGCAGATAGCAGTGATATAAACATAACTTCAGATCCTTCACATCAGAACAGTGTTCTCAGCCCCCCTGCACATCACAGCCCCCTTCACATCACCCCTTTTACAGCAGTGTCTTCAACCCCCTCACATCACGCCCCCATTAATATCACTTTCCCATCACATTCCTGTTCTCTGTCCCCTCTATATCAGTCCCCTCCTCCTTCACATTACTCTCCTCGGCCCCCCTTCATATCACCCCCCACATCCCTGTCGTCACACACCCCCCCACTTTGTATCCCCCCCTTCCCCTTCACATTCCTGTCCACACCCCCCTTTACATTGCTACCTCATTCCCCCTTTATATCACCCCACTCCTCCTTCACATTCCTGTCCCCCTTTACATTCCTGTCCTCATCCCCCCTTCACATTCCTTTCTCCACCCTTTACATTCCTGTCCTCACCCCCTTTACATTCCAGTCCTCAGCCCCCTTCACATTCCTGTCCTCACCCCCCCTTTTACATTCCTGTCCTCACCCCCCTTCACATTCCTGTCCTCATCCCCCCTTCACATTCCTGTCCTCATCCCCCTTTACATTCCTGTCCTCACCCCCCTTTACATACCTGTCCTTACCCCCCTTTAAATTCCTGTCCTCACCCCCCTTTACATCCCTTTCCTCACCCCTCTTTACATTCCTGTCCTCAGCCCCCCCCCTTTAAAATCCCCCCTCCTCCAGATTCCTGCCTTGGACCCCCTTCACACCATCCCCGGCTTCCCACACATCCTTCACAGTAGTGACAGCTCTCTTTGATTTCCTACCTACACAGGGAGAGAGGCAGGAGGCACACCTATAGCTGACATCGGAGGCAGGACAGCTCCACCTTAACCACAGGAGGTGGGAGGCAAGAAGCAGACATCAGTGGCGGGATAGCTATGCATGGACCCTGGGAGGCAGGAGGGGAACAGCGGCGGTAGGACAGCTCTGCATGGATCCCGGGAGGCAGGTGGGGGTCATCGGCGGCAGGACAGCTCTGGAAGGAGGGTGGGAGCTGCAGAACTTTCCTGGTAACTAGCTTGTGATTGGGTTCTAGCAACCAATGATCTGCCAGTTAACTTGGCAGCTACCGCCTTCCATCCACGGCTGTACTGCCTCTGATATCATCCTCCTGCCATCCATGCAGAGCTGTCCTGCCACCAATAACAACTCAATAAGGATGACAGCAGAGCGGGCAGCTAATCAGGCTCCTAAATGGCGGGACTGTGGCCTGGCCGGATGAAACAGTGATTCTGTGGGCACACATTTTGCTTGGTCAGCCATTATCAATGCATACGTGTTTATACCCTAGTAATTTAGGTCCACTATCTCTGTTGTGATTTCTGTGCAATCTGTGTTGAGAGGTTTAGGGGAATGTTTTAAACCAGCATTTAAGTCTCAAGTGAGCAATAACTGTATATGGAATATAATATCTGTCATGCTCCGTGACAGACCTTTCCATCCAAATGGTAGTAGTAGTAGTTGCTAAGCAATATGAAACCAAAATGTCACTGCAGTATTTTAAGGGGTAAAAGGATAAGAAATCTGAAAAGGGAATACGTGAAAGTAAATATGAAATACTGGAAGCTTTCTTTTGGCTAATACATTCTGCTTATTTGTGCATATGCATGCACATACAATAAATAAATTGATATATATATATATATATATCAATGTGGAATTGCAGCAAGCAGGACATCTAAGCAATTTTGAACAAGAGCAACAATCCTTAAAAAATAAGTGGATAAAATGACCAATTTTAAGATTTGTGTAGTACTACTATTTTCTTTGTCTTTAAAAATAAATAAATACATGCTGACCATAAAGTACATACATACACAGCTGCAAAAAAATAGCATTATTAATCTCTATTTTTATGGTTTAAATACAGATTCAGTCCACGTGGGTGGTCATGTGCAGCTATTTAGGCAGGAATAACCACAAGAATGCATAATAATGAAACACGCCTACAAAACTAAAATAGGAAAATGTTGCTTTGTAACATAAGATTCCAATTTGTATCAAATGATTTGTTGCCATAAATGTCTAGTCAGCAGTACTACTTAATTCAGGTCAGGAATTTTAATTTAATTTCCTTTATTTAAACAGATAAGATGTACATTGAATGTACCCAACTCTATTTGTTTTGCTAATTTGTTCTACATGGTCTAATACAATATAAAATGTATTTAAATGATGCAACTGCAATTTTAAAATACGCCTTGAATGTCAAGAGTGATATAAATTATTAAAATGACATTAAAGTCTTTGTTTTTTTGTTTTTTGTTTTCTGAACAGATACAAATAACATTTATTACATGTATTATCTTTTTGTTTTCAATACATTTCCACCTCTGGGTTAACTTTTCAAGTTGTCTTCCAGCCATGCTGACACACTGAAAGTGCACTTGGAAGTTCAGTCGCTGTAGATCTGAGGGGAACATCTGAAATGAGGGGAAGCTCTGCTGATTTTATCATCCAATCATGTGCAAGCTAAAATGCTGTTTTTTTATTTTCCTTGCATGTCCCCCTCAGATCTACAATGACTGCACTTGCAGTGCACTTGTAGTGCAAAGTGGATTTGCCTTTCGTAAATAACCCCCACTCTCTGTTCTATATTTGCCCACTGTGCCCCAAGACCTATGGAGTCCTATGTAAGTCCCCTATATGTGCACACATCATGTACACTATAGGGTTGGTTTACTAAAGGAAAATAGACTGTGCACTTTGCAGTTGCACTCTGCAAGAGCAGTTCACCCAGAGCTTAGTAAATAAGCAGAAGCTCTGCTGACCAACATCATCCAATCTCGTGCTAGCAAAAATGCATTTTTTTTTCCTTGCACGCGATTGGGTACTCTTTGCAAAGTGAAGCCTTACCTCATTTACTAAGCTCTGAAGCAACTTCACTTGCAGAGTGCAACTGCACTTTGCAAAGTGCACAGTCTATTTGCCTTTAGTAAATCAACCCCTATAACTCTGTACTGCAACTCTACAAGAAGCTGCTGCAAGCACTGCATACAGGTAAAATGAAAGGAGCACACACAGCAAAATGCATGGTTCTCCTTCACTGCAGTGATTGACAGTGGCTGTTGCTGTGTGTGTTCTCTCTGCTTGTGTGTGCGGTGCTTGCAGAGGCTGCACGTAAAGTTGTGTATTACAGTGTTATTGTTTCAGAATACAAGTGGGTTCCCTCATGAAAACAACTGGACCTTCAGTTTACTGTGAATCAGCTAAATACATTCCAGGTGCATCAAAACAAAAGTTGTTATGTGTCTTAGGGCCCTTTCACGCTCATCAGTTTTTGATCAGTTTTCAGCTAAATAAACGGAAGACAAATACATGATGGAACTATGGAACTCTTCACACTGGTCACTTGCGTTTCAGTTGCGTTTTTGGCTGCTTTCAAACGCATAATGCATCCCTTTATATCCTATGGAAACTCTTCACACTGGTCAGTTGCATTTTTAAAAGTCCTGATTGCTGCATTTTTGGCGCGTGTTTGGTGCATTTTAGGGCCCTTTCAAACTTTTTCACGTAAAAAAAAGTGACAGATGTGCGTTTTTGCAATGGAGCCATGTGAAATCAGCCTAAAATTTTACTGTAATGCAATTGAGGGGTGTGAAGAGTTCCATAGAATTTTGAAGGGATGCATTTTTCTTCCACTTTTTTTAAACTGAAAAACGGATCAAAAACTGATCAGTGTGAAAGGACCCTTTAAGCCCCGTACACACGATCGGATAACCTATGGTTTTTCGTCCGATGGATTTGTCCATCGGAAATCCGATGAAACTGTTTTTCATCAGTCTTGGCCACACACCATCAGTCTAAAAACCGATGGCAAGAAAACGACGGCACATACAAAACGTACAACGCGCTATAAAAGGGCCGAACAAATCTAATGGCGCCACCCCTTGGGCTGCTTTTGCTGATTTTGTGTTACCGCGCGTTAGTAAAAGTTTGGTGAGAGCCGATTCGCGCTTTTCAGTCTCCGTGCTTTGCAGATCGTTTCCTGGTGTTCAGTTTGTGCTTGTGGGTTCGTATTTGTGATTCAGTGCGTGCAGTCAGGTCGTTTACTGTTTTTCAGGTCGTTCTTCTCAGGCCTTGCTGTTCCACGGTGCGTTCTGTTTGAGTGTGTTCTGACCAGCCGACCGGTTTAAAACCATGTTTGAAGTGTGTTCTCGTTCTCGAGCTTGTGCTGGCTTTGGACTTGGTGTTGCAGTTAACACTGTAACCCGAGTTCAGTCTGTGAACAGGGTGAGGAGGAGTTCATGGACTAAGAATTGGTTGCTCCAGCGGGACCAATTCTCTCATATGCCTCTGCTGCGGGAAATCCATGAGAATAATCCTGATGATTTCAGGAATTATCTCAGGATGACGGACCCCGTATTTCACTGTCTGTTGGATTTGCTGTCCCCCTATATCACGAGGCAGGACACTGTGATGTGCCAGGCCATCACTGCCGAGCAGAGGCTTATTGCCACGTTGAGATACCTGGCGACTGGGAGAAGCTTGCAGGACCTCAAGTTCTCAACAGGCATCTCCCCCCAGGCTCTTGGGATCATTATCCCTGAGACGTGTTCGGCCATTATTCAGGTCCTGCAGACGGACTATATGAAGGTAATTTTGCTCCTTTAACATCACATTATATGTTTTTATTGTTTTAGAATCTTCTCTTTTTTTTTCCTCCTAACAAATTTGCCTGTTTGTAATATCCTGGTAATGTCCCCATTTTCCCCATGCATGTTTTTACCTGTAAAGGCCTTTTTGGGCCCTACGTGCCTATTTCCCTTCACTAACCTCTCCAGCTAGCCTTCTATTTTCCTTTTCATATTTTTGGGGTCAGTGCCCTCGTAGTTTGACAACCCTCCCTCCCCCTCCCATAAAGATGTAAAAATATTTTTAGTTCTCAATCAAGCTCAGCAGAGTGGTAGAGCCTTTTTTTGGATCCCCCACAATTTACCTTAGCCCCCCCCCCTTAGATTATTTTAGAATGTCCACTCAGCGGGGGTGAGGCATCTGCTAAGTGGGCCTTTGTTTATTGGTAGGAAAAACTCCCTTAAATAATAATGTTAGAATGATGTTGGTCAACAATGTTTTTGCGTGTAATCTGCTTGCACTGTAAACATAAACCGTACTAATGTCTTCTTTTTGTTTGACTCCACAGTTCCCTAGCACACCACAGGAATGGCTGACTGTGGCCTCCCAATTTTCCCAGCGGTGGGATTTCCCCAACTGCGGAGGGGCAATTGATGGGAAGCACGTCCACATAGTGCCGCCACCCCGTTCGGGGTCATACTATTTTAACTATAAAGGTTTCAATAGTATTGTGTTAATGGCGGTGGTGTCGGCACGGTACGAGTTCCTGTATGTGGACGTGGGGAAGAACGGCCGGATGTCCGATGGTTCGCTCACCGTCTGCAGGCTGGGGGTCTTGCACTGCCTCCAGATGCAGAGAACATGGAAGGGCTACCGTTCGTTTTCATCGCGGATGAAGCTTTTGGACTAGGACCACACCTCATGCGGCCGTTTCCCCAACGCACCCTCACCCCGGAGAGGAGGGTTTTTCTTTAAACAGATTTTATTGAGTTTGAAGTCAAGGTATACAATAGAGCATTTAATTGCGGACACAGCCGCCAAACAATATAGCGGGCGCAGCCGCCAATTAAGGCGAATATGGTGATCAAATGCGACAACGCCTGAGTATGTACTGCTACTACTTAATATTTAAATGTAACTGGTAACAGTAAGCATTAACAGATGTCTAAATATAACTCTGAGAAGGTAGCTGAGAAATCAAATGAAGGTTAATCACCATGTAAAAAGTATGGTCATGTGGCTACATGGTGGTGTATGGTGAGTCGGGAATCTAAGGGGCGGGCATGCAGAGTTGTAGGGGTAGGGAAGGGAGATTTTAAAAAGGGTATATACAGTCATATAAACCTAGTGGGGATCGGGTACCAGGAGGGTTGAACATTATCAGATAGTATCTAGAAAGGGCAATTCAGATAGTGAGAGTGGTACAGCATCAACAGGAGTGCGTATATTTGAGAATGGATTGGCAGGGAAGGGGAGGTCGGAGTGTGGGATCAGAGCGGGGTTGAGAACAGGACAGTAAGGAAGGCGAGAGAAGTTGGAAAAGGGGAGTCAAAGTAGGACTCTTCCTCCCACCACGGCTCCCGGAGGGCCCTCATGCGACACATCCTCTATATTCGTCTGTAGTGATAAAGTGCAGCCAGCATGCCCAAGAACGCGTATATTTAGAGGGTGTATCATTGGCCTGATGTATTAAGTCCTCCATTTCTGCTATCTTGTGTATGCGTTGGAACCATTCCGCTATTGAAGGTGGTTCCGGTGAACGCCATTTCGCTGGTATGCACAATTTTGCAGCGTTGACCATATGCATAGCCAGGGACTTCATGTATGTTCTTGGCGGTATGTTGGAGTGGTGAAGTAGGAATTGCGCTGGGGTAAATTCTAGACAGTGCGTGGTGATGGAATTGATAAGACGGTGGACTTCTGTCCAGAATGGTTTGATTTTAGGGCATGTCCACCATATGTGTAACAGGGAGCCTATGTCCTTCCCGCACCTCCAGCATAGCGGGGATTGGGAAGGGTACATGTGGTGTAGTCTGAGGGGGGTCTTATACCATCTCGAGTAGACTTTGAACGCGTTTTCCTGTGTATGAACATTAACAGACCCTTTGTGTATGCAGGCATAGGTGTTTTCCCACTCTTGGTCCGAGAGGGTAATGGCGAGTTCACATTCCCATTTGTGGCTCGCCCAGTTCAGTTTCGGACGTTGGTCAGAATAAAAAAGTGCATAAGTGCTGGAGATCAGGTGAGTTAGTGGTGTAACATTGAGACAGAGTGATTCAAAGGGTGTGTGTTTCCGAGCCCAATCCGGTTTCGGGCTGGGTTTTTCAAAAAAATTCCTAAGTTGGACGTAGGTCCAAAAGGGGAAGGAGCCCGTGATCATTTTAGAGGCCAGGTTTGTGTAAGAGAGCATGTGGTTATTTTCGAAGAAGTGTTCAGCTCGGATGTGACTATGTGGCCAGCAATCTGAAAGAAAGGAGGATGGCAGTCCCGGTTCAAAGTCTGGGTTAAGTCTTAGAGGGGTCATTGGGCCCAGAGTCGACGATATTCGATACTTTTTGCACGCTTCTCGGAAACATGTTAGTGTGGGTTGAATGAGCGGATGTTCCTTACAGGGGGTCGGGGTGTTTTTTGGCCCAATCCAAGGGGTCTGAGATAGCGGGACTGGTGAGAAGGAGTGTTCCAGTTGGACCCATGCTTTGGTCATCGCGTGTATGTTCCAGTCGACTATTCTAGCTAGGTGGCAGGCCTGGTGGTACTTGTGGATATCTGGGAGCCCCATGCCCCCTCTAAGTTTAGGTATGGTGAGTTTGGCAAAACTAATTTGTGGTCTGAGCCTGCCCCACACAAATTCCGTACATGCTCTCTTGTATGCAGCAAAAAAGGCTGGAGGGATCTTAATCGGGATTGTTTGTAGCAGGTAAAGGGTTCTAGGTAGGACATTCATTTTGACGATAGCCGCCCTTCCAAACCATGAAAAAAGACCAACGGACCATCGCTGTAGATCTTTCCGTATGGACTGTAGCAGAGGGAGGAAGTTAGCGGAGTATAGGTCTTTTAGGGAAGAGGGAAGCTGAATGCCTAGGTACGTAATTGAGTGGTTGTCCCATTTAAATGGGAAGTTGACCTTACACTGTGAGCAGATGTCGGAGGGTAGAGAGACATTGAGGGCAGTGGATTTTCCGAAGTTGATTTGTAAGTTGGTCAGAGAGTTAAAGATCTGGAAGTCTTTCAATAAGTTCGGTATAGTAGTGAGAGGTTCTGTCAGAAAGAGGAGGATGTCATCCGCAAAAGCAGCCAATTTGTGCACATGTTGATTTATGGGGACACCCTTGATGTCCGGGTTGGCTCTGATACGTCTTAGCAGTGGTTCAAGAGTAAGGACAAAGATAAGCGGGGAGAGGGGGCAGCCTTGTCTTGTACCGTTGGAGAAGGAGAAAGCCCTCGACAGGTGGCCGTTGACACGTACCCTAGCAGTGGGATTGGCATAAAGTGCAAGTATGAAATGGGCCATGCGTTGGGGAAAACCCAAGAATTGCAAAACTTCCGTCATGTAATCCCAGGCCACCCTGTCGAAGGCCTTCTCCGCGTCAAGGGAAAGCATAAATCCCTGTCTATGCTTCGAGGTTAGGAAATGATGAATGTTAATTGCCTTTAACGTATTATCCCTTGCTTCTCTACCCGGGATGAAGCCTACCTGATCTAAGTCTATTAGTTGGGGCAGAAGGGGTACAAGACGGTTGGCAAGTATCTTGGCGTACCATTTCAGGTCTACATTTAGAAGGGATATGGGCCTATAGTTCGCTACTGAGGAGTGATCCTTACCTGGTTTAGGTATCAGCGTTATATGTGCCGCTAGTAAGTCGCGCGGGGGTGTAATGGGATCCGAAAAAGAGTTAAACGCAGATAAAAAAAGGGTAAAAGGAGGTCAGAGTAAGTCTTGTAGTAACCGGCTGGGAATCCATCCGGGCCAGGACATTTACCCGGTTTCATCTGTTTAAGTCTGACGATCGCTTCATCATTAGTTAGGGGGGCGTCTAACTCCTGAGCTACGGAGGCAGAGATTGGTTCGGGGCTATATTGCGTTAGAAAGTCTTTAATAGCCTGTTGTCTAGGAATACTGCCCGCAGGCGTGTCTGGGGGTTGCAAGTTATACAATCGTGAATAGTAAGACACAAATTGTTCCGCTATGTCCGGTGTGGCGTTTACCTTGCGACCTCCAGAGTCAGTCAGGGAGTGTACCGTTGTGGACACTCTTTTGTCTCGTAATGCTCTTGCTAGAAGCTTCCCTGATTTGTTGCTATATTCGTAGAAAGTTCTCTGAGAGAGAATGAACTTACGTCTAATTTGTTTGCCCAGTAGTTCTAGCAATTCTGCTCTAGTTTGTATAAGAGTCTGTAGGGTATCTAGAGCCTGTGAGCGTTTATGTACTCCCTCCAACCTTTGTATTTGAATTGTGAGATCCAAAATGCGTGCCCGTCTCTCTCGATTACGCCTAGCCGCCGCCGCCAACAGGACACCCCGTATTACACATTTGTGTGCCTCCCATGTGATAAGAGGGGAGGTATCACTCGATATGTTTTCCGCGAAGTATTGCTTAATGCATAAATCGACGTCAGCTGCAACAGTCGGGTCTGTGAGTAGGGAAAGATCTAGTTTCCAAGAGGGAGGGCGGGGGGGTGCGCATGAGAATGTTAAGGTCATTGAGACAGGATGGTGGTCAGAAAGAAACATGGGATCAATAGACACCTGTTGAAGAGTATGTAGGTCAGTTTGGGAAAGGAATAGGTAGTCGATCCTTGAGTATTTATTATGTGGGGCGGAAAAAAAAGTATAATCTTTACCGTTAGGATTAAGGGTGCGCCATGTGTCGTGTAGCAATAGAGTCTGGATTTGGGATTTAATGGCTTTGAGGGCGGCGTATGGGAGCAAGGATGTGCCAGTAGAAGTGTCTAGGATTGGATTGAGAGGGACATTGAAATCCCCACCTAAAATGAGGGTACCCTCTTGGAATATCATGAGAGCATTGGTAATGGCACGGAAAAATGGCACCTGTTGCGAGTTTGGGGCGTATATATTAGCAAACGTAACTTTACGACCGTAGAGTGTCCCCTTAAGGAAGATATAACGACCTTCTGTATCAGCTAAAGTATCAGTATGTAGGAAAGGGCAGTGTTTTGCCACAAGTATAGAAACCACTTTTGACTTAGACGTGTCATTTGTAGCATGGAACGCGTTAGGATAGTAGTGATTTTGTAGCTTCGGAGTTGAGTCAGTGCGGAAGTGCGTTTCCTGTAGGAAGATCAGATCCGCTTTGTTACGATGCATAGTGAGAAGGAGCTGGGCCCGCCGTTCAGGGGTATTGAGACCCCGTACGTTGAGGGATATGACCTTAGTAAGGATTTTGGCTGTATTCTGAGGATTGTCAGACATAATTAATGGCCAGTAAAAGCTGCAGATCACAAAGTGAGGAGGCCCCGAGAGCCTCAGTGGGAATCGAGACAAGGTAGAAAAGAAACTCTAGAGAAACGGGTCAGAGGGTGAGATGTGGGGTAGCGGGATAGGGGTGGGTTAGGAATATATGAGGAGGGAGTGGGCAGGGGAGAAATTACGTATATATGTATGAGGCAATCAACAACGGGGAAGAGAGGGGGGTACCGGCTACAGGAGAGACCTAGCTCACCTGTCCAAGTAGGGGAGTAACCGCAGGTACGGTCTCGCCGGGGTATTCCAGTGGTGAGTTGGAGAGAAAGTCTTGCGAGTGGATGCGGCTCAGTCTAGTACCACTGTGTGGGGAACGAGTTGTCGTGGAAAAGAAATATAAAGAGTATAGTACGGTGGACTGACAGACCTGCAACCATGAACATGTAGGAATGATTGCTCGTGGGAACTAAAAAGTCGTGTGAAACAACGGGAGCATATGGGGCATGCAGGGAGGAATCGTGTCAAGAATCCTGTAACTTGTACATGTCTATTTCTGCTCACCAGCTTAAGCGGTTGACCAGACATTAAGAGTAGTAAGTTACAAGTTCAGAACGTATGTAAAGGTGTCACATGTCGTGGTGATCATTGTGTGGCCAAGGCCTTCTCCTATAAATGTAGGCATCTCAATTACATTCTAGCAGTGCATGGCAATAACAGTTTTGGACCCAGGCATAGACATTTTCTAATGCAGTTCCTTACATAAAAAAAAAAAAAAAACTCGAACATACTCATATGAACAGGAAATCTATATATCATAACATAATAACCAAACAGTAGGAGGAAAATATGGAGGGTTGACAATTCAGCTAATCCCACGTATCAGGGCAACGTTGAAGACATCTGTAGATGAAAGACAGGTGAAGATGCAGAAAGTATGCCAGACAGTCCCGGGAAGGTGGAGGGGCGGGTTAGATTGCATAAAGTAGGGACACTAATACCTGGGGTGTATATATGACTATGCAGGGCATCTGCGGAGTGTTTGTGTTACGGGTTGGGGCAGAGCGGGCAGCGGGACATCCTGCAGCTTCATTAAATAGCTGTAGCTAAAGAATTGGAAACCACATGTGTATGCAGCCAATGACGAGTACGTGTGTTATTGTCAGGCGGTCTGAATGCAAGTTTGTATATAGGCAGCAGTGTAAGATACAATATCATTGTGAGTACATCGTGATCCCAGGGGATAAACAGGTGCAGATGAAGTTTGTGGTCAGTAGAGGGTGGAACATGACAGCGAATTAATAAATTATTAGGCAGCAAGCTGAAAGACTTCCTGCCTCAGTAATCCGTGGTGTATGGTTCGATCTCACATGCAGAACATGTTACATGTGAAAAAGAAGTTAGGCAGAGAAATATTGGGGTGCATGTTAAACCGAGTTTGGGAGAATGAGATATTGGCCTAGGCATAAATATGGCATGTATAAAACTTACAATGCTAGCTATCCTAGGGAACAAACTTGCATAAAACAAAATTGAATTGTAATTTACTTCACCGACCAGGAATAGCGTTAAGCAATCAGGGGTCCTCCGTTGTCTCGACAATTGCAACAATAACTTGATCCGTAACTACAGGGAGTGGAGTATGTCACCCGAAACCCCCTAGTTCGCTACGTGAGAGCGTGTGAAAGAGGCATCGTGGGCAAAAGTAGCCGTTCGGACCTGGCGGGGTAAGTGTTCCATTGGGCAGAGCAAGGAACATGAGTGCGCTGGTCGGCGTGAAAACACCGCAGAACATGTGGGTGAAGAACCAAACATAGACCAGTCGTCACCTTGCAACAAGATAAGTCCTTGGATACTCCGGTTGTCAGGACTACGGAGATGCTGGAGAAGGGATGGGGAATCGGAGCCCTGTAATGGGAGATCAAGTTTTACCACGGGGCGGCCTGGGTCTCCACTCCCTCATGTATTCCAGGGGCCATCGTGGGGGCGATCAGATTGGCGGGGTGGGAAGCAGGTTCCAAGGCAGAGAAGGATATGACCATTGCATTAATGGGAGGCAACGGTAAGGGGTGAGCGGAGCAAGGGCGTCATTGGACATCGCAACCTACAGCCCCGTATACGAGGCATGCTGGGCACGGCGGGCATAGAGGAAAGCTGTTGTCAGGGGAAAGAGACATGGAATAGGAACGTAACGGTAGGTACTTAACTGACTTTCCTGGGATCCCATGCACAATTACAATTTCAGTGGTCGCGGCGAGCTCTACGGGGCAGAGGTGCCACGGCTATGTGTGACTGCTGGTATCTGCTCCGTGAGCCCGGGTTAGATCGTGAAACGGATGGCGAGCGTTGTCTCCTGGTGCGTGAGGCTTGTGCATCCATCGGCTCTTCTCCGTCTCCGTGGGGTCCCCAGCTTGATACATCAAAATCCGCGTACCAATTCGGGAGCTCGGTGTATGGGATATCCAGCGTGCGGCAAAAGTCCTCCAACTCCTCAGGGACTCTCAGGAGGGCATTACAGCCAAGATGGGAAGCTGCGAGACCGAACGGAAACCTCCACCGATATTGGATCCCCTTGGCACGAAGGACTTCCAGCAAGGGGCGGAGATCTCTACGGTGCCTGAGAGTTATGGCTGACAGGTACTGGTAAATTTGGATCGTCTTCCCTTCGTAGTTAATCTGGGCCTTTGTGCGCGCCTTTTTGAGGATTTCCTCCTTTATCTGGAACTCCGTAAGGCAGCAGACCACATCCCTAGGGGGGTCGGTGTCTCTTCCACGTGGTTTCAGGGCTCTATGGATGCGGACCATCGGAATAGGCGTTTGGTTTGGCCTCTCCAGAAGCTGATTGAAAATCTCCGTGACCGTAGGGAGGATGCCGGTCGGTTCAACCGACTCAGGTAGGCCCCTCACTCTTAGATTGCATCTACGGCCGCGGTTGTCCAGGTCCTCTACGTGTCTCTGGAGATCACGGAGTTGCATAGTGTGTGTGTCCATTTTGTTTGTTACATTCCGGAGCGCTGTGTGATGGCGGGATGTAGTGATTTCAATATCATGTACCCTGCCCGTTATGGCTCTGATCTCCGTGCGTAGCTCAGATATGGCCGCGAACAGGCTGTTCTTGATGTCCGCTGCAACCGTATGTAGGTCGGCTAGGCTTAGCTGTTGGTGAGCCGTAGCCATCAAGGGGCCTTGTGCTGCGGGCTGAGTCCCGGTGAGTGTCAGAACAATCCCGTCGGGACCGTGTGGAGGTGGTAAGGCTTGTGAGGGCGCTGAGGCCTGTGAGGATGCCGCCATGTTGGATCTCTGTGTCCGGAAGATATCCGGTATAGTTTGAGTCAACCGCCCGTCTATATCCCGCGGGGAGCGAGACCTCGATGCAGAAGAGTTGCGGGAAGAAGTTCCCATCATTCGTTGTCTGAAGAGAGCCCGATGTCCCCAATACAAGTAGATATATGGTCGCGGTCTGTCAGAGCGCAGGGTTTAAGCAGCCATCTTCCTCCACGGCAGACCACGCCCCCCGGAGAGGAGGGTTTTTAATTACCGGCTGGCCAGAGCCCGGAGAGTTGTGGAGAATGCCTTCGGGATAATGGCCAGCCGGTTCCGCCTGTTTCAGACAGCTATCAATTTGGCGGAATATAAACTGAACAACATTGTCTGCTGCTTATTGCACAACTTTTTGCGAAAATTTTCTGCTAATTATGTGTCATCAGTTGGGCCTGAGGCCGGTCCATCTGAACTGACAAATCTGACCGGCCTCAGCACTGCCCGTACTGGCTTGGCCCCCCAAAGTGCCCGTGAAGTACGTCAGAAATACATAGAGTACTTCACGGGTAGGGGGGCCATCGCAATGCCAGACCACATCTGACCTTTTATTATTACCTTTTTCAAATAAAATAAAAACTTGATTTACTACAAACTTGTGTTGTCATTCTTGTATTTGTGGTTTATGTGTCTCCCAGTTTCTAGTAGTGCCAAGTGTATTTGTCCTTAGTAAATACCCTCAAATCTCAGAGGTAAAAACACTGTTTTTGCATCTTCAGAACTGCTATTGAGCATAGAAAGAACAAGGCACACCTTTTTTAGACTTCCCGAATCTTTTTATTGATTGCACAACATTTTTGGTTGTTTTGGGAAATTCTAGCCTTTTTTTTGTTTGTGCGGCTTTTTTTGCAGAAACATGCATGGGTCAAAAGCCAATATTTTTTTTCTGAAAAAGTAACAAAATAACACAGTGAAAAATACAAACATGAGATGGGGTGATGTTACCCCTGATCCATCCCAAATAAGAAGAACCACACTTTCTTTTTGGGGCTCAAATGGGTATCTTCAACATGATCCCATGGCTAAGGTAAACATGTGCTATCTGCCATCATGGGGGATCAATGGCCGTGCTTTGGGGGTGAAACCCTTCCTCTCACCTACTTGAGTAGGGAGGAAGAGGTTGCACCCCCAAAATAGGGACATCGATATCCTGTGACGGCAGATAGCACATGTTGAGTCAGTGTGTGCATCATCACTTTTGGGCTGGTGGAAATCCCATAGGAAATTTCGGACGCATAACAAAACACAAAAACAGGGGGGGGTTCACACTATTCTCCCCAAAATATCTATCATGTTTTTATATTTTTGCTCAATCACAATCATTCTCTTTCTCATAATGTCCATTTCGCTACTGCATTCCATGATTTCCTGAATGATCATTTTGGCGCTGGCACTCGAGAATGGAGGATTTGGACTTCCTGACACACCCCCACGTTCAGTCCCTAAAAACAAATTATTTTTTTTAAACTATGCAGGCCTACATCTGTATTTACCTTGAAGTTGTGGTGACAGACACTGACCTGTTGTGCTGATAAGCTCCACCTCTCCTTCCTCCACCTCCCCTTCCTCCACCTCCGCTTTCTCCCCCTCCGCTTCCTGAACCTGCTGATCTTGGTCTGCTTTGTGATCTTCGGGGAGTTTCTGTGGTGTTTGGTTCCTCGTCTCCTGAGCATGGTGTCCTCCCAGTCTCCTCTCCCCTATGGGAATTTAAAAAATAATGTATCCTTTAGCACACAGACTTTTTAGGCCTGAAAATGGATTCTCATTGTTTTGAAGTGGGGTACAATTGATATTTGGCCCTGAGTTTCAAGATGAACATATGAGATCTTGCAACATGTTATTTTGGAGGACACTCACAAATACACTTGGATAACCACCAAGGTATCCACTGGACCACCTGTGTGTGACACCGTTAAGAAATTTGGTCATGTGGCCCAGAGTATAGTATCTTGATCAAGAACAAAAAAAGTACACAACTGCTGGAGTGTCATCTCCTTTACCCAGAATACAGTTTATCCTTTCATTCACATTCTAATTTTCCTTACAACACATCATCTAGCCAACAATGTGTAGATAAACATTGTTGAAGTAAAATGAGGCATGCCCACATGTAGTTTACGTGGATATGTGCCAAACATGTTTGGGGGAAGAGCAGCATTTTTTTTTAAACAACACATTTACCAAATAAGTGGACTCTCCACTTAACATAAAAGTTGACAATTTAATTTGTGAAACCAGTCAAGCCAAGCACATGTTGCAAAACATGGAAGAACACATATTACAATGTGAAAGAACACAGTAAAAAAAAATTACTTTTTTCTAGGCTTTTTAGAAGCTTCCTATACTGCTCCGGCTCCCTCAGCTTGAGGTCTGACCACCTTTTACGGAGTTGTTCCTTGGATCTCCTGACCCCATATTTTTTATAGAGAGTCTTCGCCACTTTGTCCATAATTTGTGACTTACGGAGACTAGGGGTGTCGTATGGGCCATGCTTGCCGTCGTAATCCTTCCTCCGCAGAATGTCCACCATCTCCGCCATCTCAGAAAAAGACATATTAGTCGCCTTGTATCTTTTTTTACAGGATCGGGACGTTTCCGCCTCCGGGCTTTCCTCGTCGGTAATTTCTACTAAAGAAGCCACCTGTGTCTGCGACATGTCGCCGTCTCACACTGTGTGCCGATTGTTAAGGGGCAGAAAAATGCAGAAAAAGTCCATCATGGGCGGGCGACGAGGGCGGAGTTACACGCATGCGCAGGGTATAAAAAGGGGAAAGAAGTTATTAGGGATGCGCAGAGTAAGGACGACCGGAAGTGAACCAATGAACTGAACTAAGGTAAGAAGGGAACTCGGGCCTGCAGTGGCCTATAATGGTTCATGATTGTAAAGGGCAATATTGTGATAAGTTGAGGAGAATCAAATCTTATTTTTTTTTTTTTTATCCTTGTTTTTTTACTTGCTGATCCAAAAAGATGCATAAACTACATGAGCCGGAAGTGATGCTGACTTTTATTGAAAAATATAAGGAACAGCGCAACCTGTGGGAACTGAAACACCCTGCGTACCACAAGAGTGATGTACGTCGGGCAACTATTTGCAAATTAGCAGAGGATATGAAGCCATGGATCCCAGATGCAGACTACACTATGATCAATAATAAAATCAACAACCTGCGTAATTCCTATAAAAAAAAAATACAAGGAAGTGCGCCAGTCAAAGAGATCAGGAGCAGCAGCCGACGATGTAGTAAAGCCCAAGCTGTGGTACTACAGACATCTTCAATTTCTGGATGACCAGATCGAGGCCAGGGAATCTATTTCCAGCCTTCCCTCAACCCTTCCTTCCACCCTTCCCTCCAGCGTTCCTTCCACCCTTCCCTCCACCCCTGCAGAGGCGGAGGAGGAGCCTCCTGAACTGGAAGAGCCAGATCTTCGCATCTTCAGCCAGGTATAGTATTTTTGATGATAATTATTGTCCACTAAGTAATATTGTGTTGAACTGTTTGGATTACCCATAAATTATATCATCCCCCCCCCCCAAAAAAAATATGCACCAGTAATGATATCCAAATTGTGGGTGATAGATTCCCCAAATAATACAATTTTTCTTTTTCTTTTATAAACAGGATGAGGCAAGCCAGGAGGAAGAGGGTCAGGAGTGTGGCAGGCAGGAGGAGGCAGGGCCAAGTGGGACTCAGCAGGCCCCCAGGCCTAGTAGCAGCACCGTCTCCCAAGTGGCTCCCCTCCACGTCAGACCGCCAAAACAACGGCGGATGACACAAGTGGAGGAGGAGTCACTAAAGATGATTCAGGAGGCTGCTGCCATCATGAGGGCCCCCCTCAACCCTACGGAGGGGTTTAGCAGCTATCTGGCGGATAAGTTGCTCCAAATGGAGGCGGGACAATGGGCCCTTTGTGAGCACTTCATATATATGGCCGTACACATGGGGGTGAGGGGGCAGCTGACTGAGGCCACCCATCTGTCACATCAGGCCAATCCCTCTCCTCCTTCTCCTCCTCCTCCTGCCACATCACCACCCACAGTGGCCCAGCCTGCAAGGGTGCGTGGACGGGGCCGTGGAAGGAACACTGCAGGGAAGCGTGGAGGGAAGGCTACAGGGAAGAGCAGGAGGTGATTCCCTGGCCTCGAGCTGCTCATCCAGAAGTTGCAGGTTGATGGAGTACCACAGCTTGGGATGATGTATGTCTTTGGCTGCTGCTCCTGATTTCATGCTGTTGTTGATTTTATTATTCATCATAGTCAGGTCTGCATTTGGTATCTAAGGACTTGATATTCTCTGCTAATTTCTGAATAGTTGCCCTTCGTTTTTTGTTTGCTTTTTTTCCAAAATAAAGGGAAATTTGATTTCAGCCAACATACATGCCTGATGTGTTTTTTTTTTGAAGTAGCAATAACATTTCATAAATACAATGTGTAATTAATAACAAGGGACACCAACCTCCATGAGGAAACGAAAAAAAAAAAAAAGTTGTTCTGAGAAAGTGACACACCAAATAATGCACAACAAATTTAAAGACAAAAAAAAAAAAGGGGGAATTTGTGAGCTCGGCCTTGAAGAATTAAACTAATTATTCCTAAGATCACAAGAAAGAAGAAAGACATACGTTTGTCAGAACTCATGAGAAAGATCTGCTGCCAAAATGACATTTTAAACACCGTTCTAAAGGAACAAAACATGCGCTGCATTAAACGAAGCAATAACTTGCAGAATGACGAATGTGCTCTCTCCATTAGGAACGCTAGTTTTACCAGAACGAGCGCTCCCGTCTCCTTATTCAGTCTGAGCATGCGTGGCTTTTTTAACCGATGGACTTGCCCATATACGATCGGAAATTCCCATCGGTTTTTTTATCCATCGGAAAATTTTAAAACAAGTTCTATTTTTTCCAACCGATGGAAAAAAGACCGATGGGTACCATACACGATCGGTTGGTCTGATGAAAACCATCCATCGGACGGTTTTCATCAGTCAAACCGATTGTGTGTACGGGGCTTGACATTTTTTTTTTATAAGGTAGCCACAGAATTGGTTTCTTTGCAGAGGTCTGATAATTACACTGCTGAGTCAGACGTATAGCTTTACAATCAGAGAAGCTCATGCTGCCTGGTGCCTTGTGAGCTTTGGCTTTGGGTCAGCAGGGGTTATTTAGGACAGGTCAATGCTTCCACACAGAGAGCTACAGTCCCACTCAACAGCATGCTGGTGGACAAAGACATATCTACTTTTTAAACAAAGCAATCTGTACGACATTGTACAATTTTTATTTTATTTAAGTTCATTTGAGCATTCAAGTAAACCTGTGGCTATTCTAAAATAAGAAAAGCTTGTTATAAAAATATATGGGTAGGTAAATAGACATTGAGTGTATGTACAGCTTATGCACCATAGAAAAAAATAAGTTTTTAACATTTATGTCATAGCAAGAACATTGCTATAAAGTTCAATTTTTCCAGTGAGGTTGTAAACTAATATTTTGACTTCAACCTCTAACTTGGATTGAACTGATTCCCAGATATCTGTTGTGGGTGTTGAACTCAATCCAACCAGATACTGATTGTCTGCTTTTTATACTGTACTATACACATCATTTAAATAATGTGTTGCATGTGGGGGACTATAGTATTTTCTGCCATCTACTGTATGATGAAAAAATACACATTGACTTTGTGTATACCAGCCCTTTTGCTCTACAGCGCAGGGATGGTGCTTTAACAGGAGACTCAAAAAGTTAAATCCCCTTGTTATGGGCAGTGGGCGCCAGGCTATTCTACTACAAGTATTATTTTATTAAAATATAACTAATAACTATTATTATTGCTGACATTTTAGGTTTATTTCTACTTTACTAATCATTAATGCTTCAACTTTTTTTCCCCTTTTTGTTTTTTCAATATTTTTTTGTGTCAAATTAAAAAAGCACAAAGCAAAAAAAGTCTTTATTTGAATTTGAATTGTTATCATATTTGTACATATAATTTTAGTTTCAGTAATTTTAACTGCTTGCCGACCGCCGCACGCAGATATACGTCGGCAGAATGGCACGGGCAGGCAAAAGGACATATATATACGTCCCCTTTAAGAAGCGTTGCAAGCTCCGTGACTCCAACCGCGGGTCTCGCGGACTCGATGTCCGCGGGCATACCCGCGATCGTGTCACGGTGAGGAAGATTGGGGAAATGCTGATGTAAACAAGCATTTCCCCAGTCTTCCTAGTGACAGGACAGTGACCACAGCTTCCTGTAATCGGAAGCAGTGATCACTGTCGTGTCACAGACAGCCCATCCTCCCTACAGTTAGAAGCACTCCCTAGGGCACACTTAACCCCTTCAGCGCCACCTAGTGGTTAACCCCTTCACTGTCAGTGTAATTTTCACAGTAATCAGTGCATTTATATAGCACTAATCGCTGTAAAAATTACAATGGTCCAAAAAATGTGTCAAAAGTGTCCGATGTGTCCGCCATAAAGTTGCAGTCACGATAAAAATCGCAGATCGCCGCCATTACTAGTAAAAAAAAAATAATAATAAAAATGACATAATTCTATACCTATTTTGTAGACGCTATTACTATTATTTTACCAATATATATATATACGCTTATTGCGATTTTTTTTTACCAAACATATGTAGGAGAATACATATCGGCCTAAACTAAGGAAAACATTTTTTTTATATATTTTTGGGTGATATTTATTATAGTAAAAAATATAGATTTTTTCAAAATTGTCGCTCTATTTTTGTTTATAGCGCAAAAAATAAAGACCTCAGAGGTGATCACATACCACCAAAAGAAATATATATATATATTATTATATATTTTTGATAGGTGCAAAAATCGCTGTTGATTTTGCATATGGTCTGGGGGGGGGGGGCACACACTCACCCTTCCTGGCCATGCAGGCTGCATGCTCATATATGGATCTGGTATGGATGGGGGGGGCACTTTTTCCTGTTTTTTTTCCGTTGGGTTCCACCTCAAAATCTATACCAAACATCAAAGGTATCATGAGGCCCTAATGGCCCGTACACACGATCCGAATATCGTGCGAAAACGATCGTCCGAGGAAGAATCGTACGATAATCGGTTTGTTAGTACAGAGCTTTCGAGAGCCGATCATGACAATTCATCCAACATTATTTGATTAAACAAGCACGAAAATTTTCCTCGTATGACACAAGATCGTACGATTTTCATTTAGTCAGTATAGTTGTCGTCCGAAAATACAATACAAATACATTACAACACATGACATCACTACCGATTTTTTTTTCGGTCGTACGAGAATTTTCATGACTTTAGTAACCTATTCAATTTCTACTTGCGACTAGTAAACGAAAAAAGTCGGACGATCTGTCGTCCGATTTTCGGATCGTGTGTACGGGGCTTAAAGATGTGACCCACCATAATTTTTATGTTGACTGCACCTGCACATTGATCTAGATAGGCTTATGTGGGGTCATCTTTCAAAATTGGAAATGCTTTGCAGATGGTCCTAAAAAAATTAGGAGCATGGACTGTGCAAGTGTGTCAGAGGATTTCACTGCAAGTATTTTCATTTTTTTTGCTTGTAAAAGTTAATTCCCAAAGTTTATCAAACAGGTTGTCTATCCTTAAAACATTGTATACTTCAGGTTGGCGGTTGCTGAATTTCAATGAGTAAACAACACAATTTAAGTGGTATTAAAATAATACTTGTGTGATAAAGTAGCAACTTATTAGAAAAAATGCTTTCAACAGTAAAGTGTTTTATGAAAAAAAAAGTAATTACACACCTAAAGTGTTGCAATGAACCCTTCTCATTAGCTTCCTTTTAGTATGACCAATATATCATTACATGTTATTATATCTGTTTGATAGGTGCAAAAATACTTGTTGATTTTGACAGAAAACATGTGAACCCTCAGGTCATGGAGATGAGGAGGAGGGATGAGATGGAGAGGTCAGTTGTCTTTGTAATTCAACAGGAAAAAAGTAGGCTAGGCTGACAACACATGCTTAGGAATTCAGAGCTGAGAATACACAATTGTTGTCATGTTGAAGAGGATGTTTACAAGCACACTGTATTTCTGGCACGTCCAACCTTTTTTGCTGTATTTGCAGAATACAGGGATATACTTTTTTTAAATCAGAAAATACATTTTATTAAACATAACAGATCATTTTGACAAACTGCAACATGTATGTGCTTTGCAATACAATGTTCCATGTAAGGGTAATTAGTAAGTCACTTAAAACACAATTGTCAAGCAGCAAAAAGTTATAATAATCATTCGACCTTAAAATAAAATTAGCACACATGTACAACTTCAAAATGTACTTTGTAGCAATACAGAGTTACAATGAAAAAAAAAAAGACCCATGAAAAATAATAAAAAATAAAACAAATGATAAAACAAAATAACATACTGTATATACTTGAGTATAAGCCGACTCGAGTATAAGCCGAGGCCCTAATTTTACCACAAAAAACTGGGAAAACGTATTGACTCGAGTATAAGCCTAGGGTGGGAAATGCAGGAGCTACTGGTACGGTAAATTTCAAAAATAAAAATAGTTACCAATAAATTTACAGTAATTAACACTGACGGGGACACACTGATAAATCACTGACGGGGACACACTGATAAATCACTGACGGGGACACACTGATAAAACACTGATGGGGACACACTGATAAATAACTGATGGGGACACACTGATAAAACACTGATGGGGACACTGTTAAAACACTGATGGGGACACTGTCAAAACACTGACGGGGACACTGATAAAACACTTATGGGGACACTGTTAAAACACTTATGGGGACACACTGATAAAACACGGATGGGGACACTGTTAAAACACTGATGGGGACACTCTGATTGGACATTGATGGGGACACACTGATAAAACACTGACATGGACACTCTGATAAAAGACTGATGGGGACACTCTGATAAGAGTGTCCCCATCAGTCTTTTATCACTGTGTCCCCATCAGTGTCCAATCAGAGTGTCCCCAGTGTCCACTCAGAGTGTCCCATCAATGTAAAATCAGAGTGTCCACATTAATGTACTGTACTGTACTTTATTTCTTGCCTCACTTCCGCTCTGTTTTATCTCCCGACTCCCACCCGCTGCAGAAGTATCTAAGAAACATGCGGGCGGGAAGCCGGGAGGAGCCACAATGATCACTGGCTGCTGGGACATGGCAGTCCCAGCAGCCAATCCTAGTGCACAGCAGCATCACGGCATGGGCGGGAGTTACAGCGGCAGCGGCTTTGTCAGCGGGAGAAATACACGGCGAGCTGGAGATAATCACAGCGAGACACAGCGGGAGTGCGCGCCGCGATATGGAGACGGAGTGACTGCCGGAACCATACTGGAGACAAGTAAGTTAAAACATGACTAGTATAAGCCGAGGGGGTAATTTTCACCCTAAAAAAGGGGCAGAAAAACTTGGCTTATACTCTAGTATATACGGTAAGAGAAAAAAAACATCCTCATGTACCAACCCCTTACTAGTTAGATAGCTCCCCTTGCAAAATTATCTCTCCAATAATTTGTTTAGCACCAGCTGATGTAGTGCGAGACCTGGAATGTCTAGCCATGATGCCATAAACAAAATAATTTTTTTGGATTTTTTCTATGTCAGTACTTTTGTTTCTCTCAAATAAGCATTATATTTACCTGTTCCACCCATTGTTTTTTAGTGGGCACTAGGGATGAGCTTCGTGTTCGAGTCGAACATCGGCTGTTCGCCGAATTGCGAACATTATGGGCCGTTCGCGCCAAATTCGAGTGGCGCGTCACGGCCCATAATTCACTGCGGCATTGCAGTGCATTGCTGGCTGATGATTGGCCAAGCATGCACTATGACCCGCATGCTTTGGCCAATCACAGCGCAGAAAAAACGGAGAGCCGTAATTGGCCAAAGCCAGGGTGGCTTTGGCCAATTATGGCTCAGGGGGTTTAGTACACGCCCCACACTATATAAGGCCGCCGGCTCGGCGGCCTTGTGTAGTGTGTTCGATTTGTGAAAAGAGAGAGTTTACAGAGACAGACAGTGTCATTGATATTGAGTTAGATAGAGCAGGCAGGCGAGTCAGTTAGCTACAGTTACAGTGTGTAGAGGATATATATGCATCCTAGGTGTTGTATATATATTTATACACTGTATTCAGTTTAGCTAGATCCGTTCCTGGTTTTCTCTATACTGTGGCAGGTGATTGTGCTAGCTGCATACAGTCAGTGTTTCACTTAGTGTACTGTGTGCTTTGCATAGCGTTTACCTAAAGCTTACCTGAATACAGTTAATTACTTTTATAGTGGTGTTCTCATATTAAAACCACAAGCAGAGAGCTGCAAGTATTTTCAGTTAGTGTACTGTGTCCCTCTCTGCACAGTTTTCACCTAAAACTAACTGCTGCTGCTGCTGCTTTTCCCATACTAATACCACAGCAGGCAGTTGATTCTGATAGCTGCATTATCAGTACAGACAAATATATATATATATATATATATATATATTTACATCCCACCTTTGTGCAGCTACATCTCACTGCAGGCCATTAGTATGTCTAGAAGTCACGAGGCAATAAAAGAGGGCAAGCAGGCTCTGTGTCTAGAGGCAACAGCGCTGCTGGTCGTGGACATGGTGCATCCACATCAGCACATGGCCGTGGGACATGCTTGTCCTTCTTTTCGGCAGCTGGCCATGTTGAGCCCCAACATGCCCAAGACTTGGTAGAGTGGATGACCAAGCCGTCCTCCTTCTCCTCATCCTCTCTCACCCAGGCTCAGGGTACTTTGTCTGGCAAAGCAGCTGTCAAAGCGGCCTCTTCCCTCGGCTCAATGGCATCAGTCACTCCTTCCCTAGCCCCACCATGTCCTCCTGAGGAGTCCCCCGAACTGTTTGTCCACAGTGTTGGGTACATGCTCCAGGAGTATGCCCAGCGTTTTGAAGGCTCTGATGATGGAACCCAGCTGGAGGAAGGCAGTAACGTGAGCTCAGAGAGAGGGGGTAGTAACATGAGCCCAGAGAGAGGGGGTGCCCAACAAGGACAACTATCTGGCAGTCATGTTCCCCCAGCTGCAGCATACTGCCAGATTGGCTCCAGTGATGAGGAGGGAGGGGATGATGAAGTCACTGACACCAGGTGGGTGCCTGATAGGAGAGAGGAGGAGGAGGAGGAGGAGGAGGCACATCTCCAATGAGGCAGGATGCCCTCCAGGGGCCAGTTTAAGTGCAGCACACCGACTGCATCACACTGCATAGCTTCACATGTGCTGGGCGCTGCTGTCTCTGCGCGTTATTCCAAAAGTTCTTTGGTGTGGGCCTTTTTTCAGACGTGTGCAGCAAATCGCACCGTTGCCATTTGCAACATATGTCTAAAGCGTATCTCGCATGGCCAAAACATCAGCCACTTGGGCACCACGTGCTTGACCAGACATATGTCGACCTGCCATGCAGTCCGTTGGCAAGCGTACCTAAAAGACCCACACCAAAGAACAAAGCGGACCTCTCCTTGCTCCTCATCAGCTGGGATCTCCAACCCCACTATACCTTCAGTCCTCTCTGAAACCTGCACTGAGAGGAATGAAGGTGTAGAATTCGGTGTGTCACAGCTTGCGGACAATCTGCTATCGGTACACCGACATCCGATTGTACCAGGCAAATTTCCCTGCCCCAGATGCTGCACCGCCGAAAGAAGTTTGCTCCCAGCCATCCACATGCCCAGCGGTTGAATGCTAGCTTGGCTAAATTGCTAGCACTTCAACTGCTGCCTTTTCAGTTGGTAGACTCTGCCCCCTTCCATGAGTTTGTGGAATGTGCGGTTCCTCAGTGGCAGGTTCCCAAATGCCACTTTTTCTCACGGAAGACGATTCCGGCTCTCTACCGGCATGTGGAAGGCAATGTCTTGGCCTCGCTGGACAGAGCGGTCAGCGGTAGGGTGCATATTACCGCTGATTCATGGTCCAGCAGGCATGGACAGGGACTTTACCTATCTTTCACGGCGCATTGGGTGACTCTGCTGGCAACTGGGAAGGATGCAGGACAAGGTGCAGTAGTGTTGGAGGTTGTTCTGCCACCACGCCTCCAAAATGTTACTACTGGTGATTCTGACACACCTCTCTCCTCCACCCCCTCCTCTTCTTCTTCCTCCATGGCCTCTACCTGTGCTTTGTCCTCAGAACCAGTGGTGCTCCGTAGGCGTTCAAGGGGCTACGCAAGTACGCAGGCAAAAAGATGCCATGCGGTGCTTGAGCTGGTGTGCTTGGGGGACAGGAGCCACACTGGGGCAGAGATTCTGTCAGCTCTGCAGGGGCAGGCTCAGAGGTGGTTGACACTAGGCTTGTGCAATTCGTTTCGTAACGAATCGAAATTCGTCCGAATTTAGCAACTATCGGACATTCGGAAGCATTCGAATTTCCGAACAAAGCAATTACGAATAAAACCGAATCCGAAATAAATTATAACGCAAAATAGCGAATGCCCGAATGTCTTCGGCATAATTCGTTATGAAAAAACTTACGAATGTACAAATCCATTGGAAACACAATAACACTCACTCTGCTCTGCTCTCTGCTTCTCCTTCACCGTGCTGAACTCCCTCTCAAAATGGTGTACAGGGGCGGAGGCTATAGCCGCATGTAAAAAACGAAAGTAAAATACGAGATTTCTAATCCATTCGAAGCACAATAACACTCTGCTCTGCTCTCTGCTTCTCCCTCACCGTGCTGAACCCTCTCAAAATGGTGTACAGGGGCGGAGGCTATAGCCGCATGTAAAAAACGAAAGTAAAATACGAGATTTCGAATCGTTACAAATAACCGCTATGTATTTCGAAAAGTACAAATCCATTCGAAGCACATTAGGCATAATAGTCAGCGTCGTCGTGAGAGAGACACAGAAAATTACGAATCAACGAACCCAAAAAAAGTTACGAAAGTAGGAGTTGTGTCCAGAATCAACGAAAAACAACGTACTCTACCGAAAGTACGAATTATAAAGCAACAAAAAATTCAACGAAAAATGTCGCTTGCAAAAATACGAATGAGTCCGAACACGAAAAATCCCGTCTAGCAAAATTACGAATGATTACGAATCAACAGGACCGGAAAGAAACGAACCGAAATGGAACGAATTTTTCCGTTGTGCACAAGCCTAGTTGACACCACGCCAGCTTAAGCCAGGAAAGGTGGTTTCTGACAATGGCACCAACCTCCTCTCCGCCCTCCGACAGGGACAACTGACCCATGTGCTCTGTTTGGCTCACGTCCTTAACTTGGTGGTGCAGCTGTTAATGGGCAGGTACACGGGCTTACAGGAGATCCTGAAGCAGGCCAGGAAACTCTGTGGGCACTTCCGCCGGTCATATAATACCAGTGCTCAGCTGGCTGACCTGCAAAAGGATTACAACCTGCCCAAGAACCGCCTAATCTGTGACATGCCCACCAGGTGGAACTCTACGTTGGCCATGCTGCAGTGGCTGCACACGCAGCAGAGGGCCATCAATGAGTATCTGTTGCAATATGGCACCAGGAGAGTGTCAGGGGATCTTGGATTTTTTTCCCACGCCAGTGGGCCATGATCAGGGATGCATGCACTGTCCTGGCACCATTTGAGGAGGCCACGAGGATGGTGAGCAGTGACAGTGCATGCATCAGTGACACTGTCCCTCTTGTCCACCTGTTGGAGCACACGCTGCGTGGAATAATGGACAGGGCACTTGAGGCAGAACAGAGGCAGGAAGAGGAGGACTTCCTTACCTCTCAAGGCCCCCTTTATCCAGACAGTGTTCTTGCTGACCCGGCTATCACACAGGAAGAGGAGGAGGAGGAGGAGGAAGATTATTGTGTCAGCATGGAGGTTGAGCCTAGCACTCAGGATCAGCATCAGTCTTCAAGGGATCATTTACAGTCCCAAGACACCCATGGACTTGTACATGGCTGGGAGGAGGTGGCTGCGGATCATGTTGTCCTCAGTGACCCAGAGGACTACGCACCGAATGCTTCAGCAAACCTACGCTGCATGGCCTCCCTTATCCTGCAAAGCCTGTAGAAGGATCCTCGTATTCGTGCGATCAAGGAGAGGGATCATTACTGGCAGGCAACCCTCCTTGATCCATGTTACAAGGGTAAGGTTGCGGACCTTATCTTGCCGTCGCAGAGGGAGCAGAGAATAAAGCATCTTCAGGAGACCTTGCAGAAAGGTCTGTGCAACGCGTTCCCAGAGATTGGGAGGTTACAAATTCCTGGTCCTGGACAATGTGTTGCTGAGGCTCCGTTCAGTCAAGGAAGGAGCGGTGGAGAAGGTGGCCGTCTGACCGATGCGTTCAGATTTTTTTTTAGTACGCAGCCCCAAGGTATGATCGCTTCCAGCAACCATCGCCAGCGTCTAGTTTACATGGTGCAGGAATACCTAGGGGCAAGATCAGACTTGGACACCTTTCCCACCGAAAATCCTCTGGGTTACTGGGTCTTGAGGATGGATCACTGGCCAGAGCTTGCACAGTATGCAAATGAGGTACTGGCCTGTCCTGCATCCAGCGTTCTTTCGGGACGCACATTCAGTGCTGCTGGAGGCTTTGTAACCGATCACAGGGTGCGCCTGTCCACCGACTCGGTCGATCGACTGACCTTCATAAATATGAATCAGATAATGTAACCGAATAATTTTTTTGGAAATGTCAGATCCCTTCAAGACTGCCTATGCTGATGGTGAGTGACTATCCTGTTATGCTGAGTGACTATACTCTTCCTCCTCAATAATCATGCTGATAGCTTGAAAGAACATTTTTGGTTCTGGGCACCGCCACCAGTGGCTAAGGCCTAATTTTTCAGCCCCTGTTTAACAAGGGCGTGTATTTACAATTTTTGATGCAATGCTCTGCAGCAGGGCTCATTGCTGTGCTCCAACTACAGTATCTGTGAGGGATTGCAGTGTTGGGGCACCAGCACCAGTGCCTAAGGCCCAATTTTCATCCCCTGTTTAACAGGGGCGTGTAAATACAATTTTTGATGCAATTCTTTGCAACAGGGCTTATTGCTGCACTCCAAGTACAGTATCTGTGAGGGGTTGCAGTGTTGTGGCACCACTGTTGTGGCACCAGTGCCTAAGGCACAATTTTTATGCCCCTGTTCAACAGGGGCATGTAATTACAATTCTTGATCTAATAATTCACAGCAGGGCCCATTCCTGCGCCCACCAAGAGTAACTGTGAGGGCTTACAGGGTTGTGGCAACACCACCACCACCAAAGGCCCAATTTTTCTGCCCCTGTTCAACAGGGGCATGTGATTACAATTCTTGATCTACTATTTCACAGCTGGGCCCATTCCTGCGCCCACCAAGAATAACTGTGAGGACTTACAGTGTTGTGGCACCAGCACCACCACCACCACCAAAGGCCCAATTTTTCCTACCACTGTTCAACAGGGGCATGTAATTACAATTCTTGATCTAATATTTCACAGTTGGGCACATTCCTGAGCCCACCAAGAGGAACTGTGAGGATTTACAATGTTGTGGCACCAGCACCACCACCAAAGGCCCAATTTTTCCTACCACTGTTCAACAATGGCATGTAATTACAATTCTTGATATAATAGTTCACAGCAGGGCGTTCCAGCGCCCACCAAGAGTAACTGTGAGGGCTTACAGTGTTGTGGCAAGACCAACACCTAAGGGCCAAATTTCTGCAGAGTATATACGACAGGCCCCTACTTTCAAACATCCGACTTACAAACGACTCCTACTTGCAAACGGAAGGAGACAACAGGAAGTGAGAGAAGATCTACCCCAAGGAAGGGAAATTCTCTCCTGTAAGAGTTAATATGGAAAAAAGGTGTCTGCTCTCCACTGATGCTTTATCACCAATCCTTGTTTCACTAAAAAACACACATTTTCAAAAACCACTTGTCATTGGGACAGAAATGTTCTGAACAGGTGCACAGACAGCAAAACAAATGTTACAGGGGTGATAACCCTTCCTTATGTTTTCCAAAAAGCTTAAAAAATGTTTTTTTTGGCTGGAGCTACACTTAAAAAATGTACCTGTTCCAAATTACAAACAGATTATACCCAAGAACAAACCTACAGTCCCTGTCTTGTTTGCACCGCCTGTATACTGCTGTTCAGAGTATATAGGGCCTTTTTTTAGTTTGGGTGCAGGGTTCCCCTTAATATCCATACAAGACCCAAAGGGGCTGGTAGTGGGCTGGGGGGGAGGGGTACCCATGCCATTTTTCTCAATGATTTTCATCCATATTGCCGAGACCAGACATTACATTAAAGCCGCAAGCAGTTTTAAATGATTTTTTTTCCTTTAGAAGTGTCATTTTGTGCAGAGACAGTTCTAAACACGGGAAACACGTGCCACTTTACAGGCATACTTTAGACACCCCCAGGTACGACATTTAAAGGAATATTTCACCTTTTTTTCACTTTATGCATCATTAAAATCACTGCTCCCGAAAAAACGTCAGTTTTTAAAACGTATTTTTGCATTGATACATGTCCCCTGGGGTAGGACCCGGGTCCCAAAACCCTTTTTAGGACAATAACTTGCATATTAGCCGTTATAATTAGCACTTTTGTTTTTGAACGTTCGCGTCCATTGTATTTAATAGGGTTCTAAAGTTCGTGCAAACTTTCGGTCCATTCGCAGGTTCTGGTGCGGACCGAACCGGGGTGTGTTCGGCTCATTCCTAGTGGGGCCTCTGGGAGAAATCCAGTATCTAGCAATTAATTTGTGAGCAATATAAAGTAAGAGCAAAATCGCCACATGTTCATTTGGAGTTAATTCATCGTCTTCCAGTGCTCCCAAAAGACAAACAATAGGGTCCCTGGCTTTCTGAAAGTTATATACCTGTGAAATGGTGTTTTTTTTTACCTCTGTCAAATAAAGAAAGAGCTTGGGGCATCCCCATATCATATGGAGTAGGTCCCCATGTTCCTGTTCGCACTTTAGACTTATAGAAGTATCTCTGCATCCCCACTTATGTAACTGAGAGGGCATCCTATATGCTCTGTGCATCAGAAAGAGATGAGAAAGTTTCTGCGAGGCCGACACCGACAGACCAGAGAAATCATGCCCCACCTATCCACCACCAATAGGGCCTCACCTAAAATAGGATGTTCCGTCAAAATGAGTCTAGAAACCCGAGATTGGGCATTTAGAGCATGTCTTAGTTGTAAGTATTTGTAGAATTGTCTTGTAGGAAGATTGTATTCCCGTTGTAACTCCATAAAAGGTTTGAGTATGTTTTCCTCATATAATTGAGATGTATATCTGACCCCCAGCCTGTCCCAGTCACGAAAAACCCTTCCAGTTTAAGTACCTTCATATGAAGGGTGTACATGATAAAAACCCATGAATACCTAAAGTCGCTTTAACATATGCCCATAGATTTTTTAAAGAGTAACAGTTGGGAGATCAGATGGCAGATGAGGAAAGCCCTCTATCAAATGTGCTAATCAGAGTCTCCTGGTATAAATTAAATCGCAAAATTGTGAGTCTATTTGTAGGAACCACTTACAGAGTATCCAAATTGGGGAGTTATTAAATATGTACAACAACTGGGGGGACCACACCATTTTTATTAAGTTAATTCTCTCGGTCACCGATAAGGGAAGTTTACATCACAATGAGAATTTTTGCAACATCGGAAATAGGTTTAACGCTATATACTTATTAGGGTCATGGGTGATCTGTATACCTAGGTATCAGAAAGAGGAAACCAGCTCCACCAACCTTGCACATTTAGGCAATGGGCATGGCAGGGGATCCAGGAGCATAAGAACCTGACAAACCTCCAAAACTATCAATAAGTGCCATCACTGCCTGCAATGTCCCTTGTGTATCACCCAAATATAATAAGGTGTCATCAGCATACAATGAGACAACATGAGTTACAGAGATATACTAAATAATTTTGCATAGTTTGCTTTGACATACACTTTAGGCAATATTTATGTTGTAAATTGAATGTTTTATAGGAGAACATTAGCTCTTGCAGCTGCAATGAGCCTTCTGTCTTAAAGGGGTTGTAAAGGTACATTTTTTTTTTCCTAACTACAGTAGGTGCCGCCGATATTGTGTTTCTATCGCGCTCCCATCGCCGAGATTCTCGGCGACAGGAGTGCCGAGATGTCGGCAGCAGGGTGGCGACACGTGTCGCGCTCGCTGCAATGGCGAGGAGACGCGACACTGTATTGAGCGGGGATCCGACGCGGATTCCCGCCAATACCAGGCACTGCATTTGGTATGAATCCTGAGCGGGAACTCCACGCCAATTTTTAAAGAAAAAAATGGCGTGGGTTCCCCCTCCAGGAGCATACCAGGCCCTTGGGTCTGGTCTGGATTTGAAGGGGAACCCTACACCGAAAAAACGGCGTGGGGGTCCCCCTCAAGATCCAAACCAGACCCTTATCCGAGCATGCAACCTGGCAGGCCGCAGGGGAAGAGGGGGGGACGAGAGCGGCCCCCTCTCCCTCCTGAACCGTACCAGGCCACATGCCCTCAACATGGGGGGTTTGGTGCTCTGGGGCAGGGGGGCGACCTGCGCCCCCCCCACCCCGGCCCCCCACCCTATGTGAATGAGTATGGGGTACATTGTACACCTACCCATTCACCTGGTGGAAAAAAAATGGAAATAAAAACACAACACAGTTTTTAAAAGTATTTTATTGCACTGCTCCGGAGGTCTTCTTCCGACTTCAGGGGTCTCCGGTGTCGTCGCCGCGTTCTCCGGTTCTTTCTTCTGCCGGGCCTCCGCTAACTTCTTTTTAGCTCTTTTGCTAACGGAGGCCCGGTCTTCTCCGTCATCTTCTTCTTCTTCTCCCGCTCTCCGGTTCTTCTCCCGCTCTCCGGTTCTTTCTTCCGCCGGGCCTCCGCTAACTTCTTTTTAGCTCTTTTGCTAACGGAGGCCCGGTCTTCTCCGTCGTCTTCTTCTCCCGCTCTCCGGGTCTTCTCCCGCTCTCCGGTACTTCTCCCGCTCTCCGGATCTTTCTTCCGCCGGGCCTCCGCTAACTTCTTTTTAGCTCTTTTGCTAATGGAGGCCCGGTCTTCTCCGTCGTCTTCTTCTTCTTCTCCCGCTCTCCGGTTCTTCTCCCGCTCTCCGGTTCTTTCTTCCGCCGGGCCTCCGCTAACTTCTTTTTAGCTCTTTTGCTAGCAGAGGCCCGGTCTTCTCCGTTGCCTCGTCCGGCTCTCCGTTGTCCTTCTGCCAGCCCCTCCACTAACTTCTTGTAGCTCTTTTGCTAGTGGAGGAGCCGGTCTTCTCCGTCGTCGCCGTCTGCGTCTTCTTCCCTCTTCTCCTCCTCGATGTTGACTCGTTGCTTCCTCTCGCAGTAATGGTAAATCTTCGGTCCGCAGAGATTAATATAGGCTTCACATGACGTCACATGACGTCATATGAAGCCTATATTAATCTCTGCGGACCGAAGATTTACCATTACTGCGAGAGGAAGCGACGAGTCAACATCGAGGAGGAGAAGAGGGAAGAAGACGCCGACGGCGACGACGGAGAAGACCGGCTCCTCCACTAGCAAAAGAGCTACAAGAAGTTAGTGGAGGGGCCGGCAGAAGGACAACGGAGAGCCGGACGAGACAACGGAGAAGACCGGGCCTCTGCTAGCAAAAGAGCTAAAAAGAAGTTAGCGGAGGCCCGGCGGAAGAAAGAACCGGAGAGCGGGAGAAGAACCGGAGAGCGGGAGAAGAACCGGAGAGCGGGAGAAGAAGAAGAAGACGACGGAGAAGACCGGGCCTCCGTTAGCAAAAGAGCTAAAAAGAAGTTAGCAGAGGCCCGGCAGAAGAAAGAACCGGAGAACGCGGCGACGACACCGGAGACCCCCGAAGACGGAAGAAGACCTCCGGAGCGGTGCAATAAAATACTTTTAAAAACTGTGTTGTGTTTTTATTTCCATTTATTTTCCACCAGGTGAATGGGTAGGGGTACGATGTACCCCATACTCATTCACATAGGGTGGGGGGCCGGGATCTGGGGGCCCCCTTATTAAAGGGGGCTCCCGGATTCCGATAAGCCCACCGCCCGCAGACCCCGACAACCAACGGCCAGGGTTGTTGGGAAGAGGCCCTGTCCTCATCAACATGGGGGCAGGATGCTCTGGGGTGGGGGGGCCGCAGGTCGCCCCCCTGCCCCAGAGCACCAAACCCCCCCATGTTGAGGGCATGTGGCCTGGTACGGTTCAGGAGGGAGGGGGGGCGCTCTTGTCCCCCCCTCTTCCCCTGCAGCCTGCCAGGTTGTGTGCTCGGATCTGGGTCTGGTTTGGATTTTGGGGGGACCCCCACGCCATTTTTTCAGCGTAGGGTTCCCCTTCAAATCCAGACCAGACCCAAGGGCCTGGTATGCTCCTGGAGGGGGAACCCACGCCGTTTTTTTCTTTAAAAATTGGCGTGGAGTTCCCGCTCAGGATTCATACCAAATGCAGTGCCTGGTATTGGCGGGAATCCGCGTCGGATCCCCGCCTATCGGCAATGCGTGTCGCTCATCGTGAAAGGAACATTTTTTCCGTTCCCGATGACGAGACAGCTCGGTGCTGGCTCTCGCGACGGAGCTCATAGGGTGTCAATATCGCCGCTAGAAGCGGCGAGATTGACACAATATCAGATGCACCTACTGTAGCTTGCTTTAACCTAATGCAGTCCTCCTTCACTTAACTCATCCTTCGATTTTGCTTGTAAATGTCATTATTTCTTCTTAGAAATCCTCACTTCCTGTTATTCTGTCTTTAACTTCACACTGTCATACGAGCATTCCCCTTGGTGTTGAGTGTCCTGCTCGCCCCCTCCCTTGGACTACAGGAGAGCATCAGGATGCTCTCTACATTTCACAGAGAGACAGGGGATGTGGGTTAGTGGGCATGTCTACCACGCCACAGCGCCGCCTCCCTTGGCTTAGTTTCATTCACTAAGCTTCACTGCCCCGCCTGGACTCCGCCCCCTTGTCGCAGCGTGTGTACAAGAACTTTGCTCGTTCTCGTTAGAAAAAAAAAAAAGGCTCTGCATGCGCGATGCCGCTAAGCCTAATGGGAACTGTAGTTCCATTATTGCCGTAACGTCGCTGTAGTGCACGCGCACCGCAAACCCGGAAATACAGGATATTAACGATACAGGAAACACGGAGGATGATATATAAGCGCTATTTACACAGGTATATAATTTTTTTTAATGAGAATGATTACTTTTTTCGAATTAAGCACCTGACAGACATTAATTATAGGGGGAAACATTTTTACCTTTACATCCCCTTTAATTCTGGATAAGGATAAGGCATGCTTGCAAACAAAATGACTTCAGAACAGTTACGTATGTACTTATTTGTGGGCTGGATGTTCTACTTAACACTAGCCTATGGGCATTGCTTGTCGTATTTAATTTAAATTTGTGTACACCTGTTAATAATGTGTTAGCAAGGATGTAAAAATGTTGCACTCGCTTTACCCCGAGGGTCGGTTTTAACAGGGGAAACATACTTGTAAATAAAAAGCTGTTTCGGTGATTGAAGGTCAATGAAAAAAAGCATAGCTATTTGAAAAACGTTTATTTTACCTAAAGCATCTAAATCAACTAATAAGGATGTCAGTTGTTAGTTATATTTTGTAATATGTACATATTTTCTTTTGTTCTACCTTTGTCAGAAATGCTTAGCATACCTGTTAAATTGATTCTGCAAGTAGTAGAAAGGTTACACATTTTAGTGTTTAATGTGTCATAGGATATTGTAACCCTCAGGGCATTCATAAAGGATGAAGGAAGATAGGTTACTGCTCCAGATGGCAATCAGTGTCCTCTCAGAAACCACAGGTGCTGGCAATGCACAAAGCAAATATAGGGAGAAAATATATGGACAGCCGCACTCCGGAAAAACCT
Organism: Rana muscosa; assembly: GCA_029206835.1. Lineage (NCBI taxonomy): Eukaryota > Metazoa > Chordata > Amphibia > Anura > Ranidae > Rana > Rana muscosa. The sequence goes on along the minus strand of CM055117.1, from coordinate 638,195,742 downwards.
TTTAGGTTGCCTTTATTAGTAAAAAGATAAAGGCACTACAAGTCACAGCAGACAGTGGGATATCAGCAAACGCGTTTCGCACTAAGGTCTAGTGCTTAGTCATAGCTAAAGCAAAATGAAATACACTCCAAATAACTATTCTCATTTAAATATCACATGGTCCATAATAGCCAATGATGAACCACTGCCAATCAAATCAAGTCAAATAGCAGTGATAACAATCACCCACAGGTGTGGACACACAAAAGAATAAAGCCAAGGCACATATATATATATAAAACTAATGTACATATATGTAAAAAACATGACACAAAACCATCTATAGTACATCAAAAATTGTGTGTAGTGTATGTTACAACACATCCAATCTCATCCTGAAATTGATATACATAATGTGTGTCAATGTGGACATAAGCATGAAGTGAAATAAAAAATTAAAAGTGAATAAAAAAATAAATGTCCACTGAAGATCTCAAGATTGGTATACAAAATTAGAGCAGTTAGAACAAGTCACATACATTTGTGAACATGGAATTAGTGAAAAGTCTGTGTGTATAAACCCTTGTAAATATGCTCAATAATAGGCTTTAATGATATTCATATAAAGAAATGTATGAAATCGTGATACTTAAAAAACAATATGTGAAACTATGTGAAAATGTGCAGAAATATATGTGTCAAACTAGACGTAAATAGACATATAAAAGACATAAGTGTGTGTGGATCAAATAACATGAATAAAGATATGTAAACACAAGTGTGTATGCGTAATGTGTGAAATTATCCTGTGTTATTAATGTGCAAACGAAATACCATTAAGAAATGGTGTGTAACCAAAATGACTATTTTCCTGATTTCAATGATGTACCGGCGTGCATGTGTAAATGCATACATAAAATGCATCCATTAATATATTTTTAGTTATATGCTGTTCATTATTTAATTATTTTGATGTGTATATATAAAAAAGACCTAATGATTATGAGACCATTATGTCTCATAATCTCAATAGTCAACTAAAAACCAATAAAAATAACAATGACAGTAATAATGTGTGTAAATATATGGACGTATTAAGTGTCTTGCTACATGTACTATGCATGAAGCGATCTGTACAGCTATCAATTTTGATCGTGACAAACTTCTAAGACCCCTTTCACACATGCGGACCGTAAGTCCACTTTTTCATCCATTCGTTTACGGATGAAAAAGGGACATACATTGGTCTCTATGAGATTGCGGGTGTCAGCGGATGAACATTCGCTGACACTCAATCTCATCCGTGTCTGCAATCCTCCGATTCTGCAGACGGAGGAAAATCCTATTTTTCCTTGTCAAAGTATTTTATTGATTGAATAAGCAAGTAAATTACAATACAGTTGTAATAAATATTACAATGAGCCATATGTGTTTAACAGATATGGTAAAACTCTAAGGTGCAACAGTAAACTACCGATAGGTAGGTTATTTAACTACTATAGAAAAAGAAAAAGTACATTAGTTAATAAAACGTGAGATAACAAAATTATGCTACCGTAAGAGGTAATATCTTGGACCAGAATTATTAAAACCGTTAAGTAGAATATTATTTTATTACTCTTCAGAAAAAAAGGAAAAAAATGAGATAATACCAAAAATAAATTTTAAAAGAAAGAGGGGGGAAGTGAGAAACAAAAGAAAAAAAAAGGGGGGGCACACAGAAGTAGAGAGACACAAGGAAGAGTAGTAAAGAGCAGTAGGAGAGATAGAGAAGAAAGTACAGGAGTTCACTGGATTGGCACGAGTAACATGGCTTTTTGTCTGAGGACGTAAAAAGAGCATTATGATCTTCACAGTAAAGGGCAGGGTAACAGCTAGGTTCTAAGAGTTTGGGTTTGGGTTTGTAAGTCACTTTTATCAAGGTAGGGTTGTCAGCTACCATGGCATGAGAATTCTGTTATCGCAGGATGGTGATAAGTGGTAGTTAATCCAAGGATTCCATATTTTTTCAAAAACAGGAATTTGGTCCCTTTCTATTGCTAGCATTTTGGCATGAGACATAAAGACATTTAGTCTACTTTCAGTCTCGGGTATCTCTAGGTCAGGGGTCCTCCATGCCTTAGCAATTGTTTGCTTAGCCGCTGTGGTAAGTTGGATAAGGAGTTTAAATTGTCTATATGTGATATAGTCTGGTTTTAGATTGAGCAAGGCAGTGGCTGGGTCTGGTTGCACATTGAGATTAAACATTCTGGAAGCAATTCCAAATATCTTTTTCCAATATATCTGAACCAATGGGCAGGACCACCATATGTGCAAGTGGGTACCCGGGTCAGAGCATCCTCGAAAGCAATGAGCTGTGTGGTTTGGCGTAAATTTGGCCAACCTTGAGGGGACAAGGTACCATTGAGTTAAAACCTTATAATTGGTTTCTACCGCCAGGATGTTTGGGGAGGAAGATTTTGTTGCTGACCAGATTTTTGACCAATCAGCCATATCAAATGTTCTTTCCAGGTCCTCCTACCATTTGCGGGCATATAGAGGTTTGTCGAGGCCAGGGTAAGTAGAGATTTGGAAGTATATTGAAGATATAATACCTCTTGAATGGGGATTTTCTAGGCATGCTAATTCAAAATTTGTAATTTGGGACAGAGAGATATTAGTATTTAGTAGTGGTGCATAAAAGTTTTTAATTTGGAGGAATCTAAAGAGTTCGGAATTCGTTAAATTATAGATGTCGCATAGGGTTGGAAATGTGAGGAAGGATGTAGGAGATATAAGGTTACTAAGCCGTGTAATGTTCAGTGAGGTCCAAACCTTGAATGATTTGGGGAGACCCAAGCTGGGTAGAAGGCGGGCTTTTTGGAGAATGATAATAGAGGGTTGTGGGAAGATTGTAATTGGTGTTTAAATTTAAGTTTGTCCCATAGAGATAAAAAATGTTTGGTAATGGGATTACGCAGGGGTTTGCGTTCTTTGGGGAGGAGTCATAACAGATTGGAGATGGAGAGTGGGTCACATTCTGTGGCTTCTATTATTACCCATAAAGGTATTTCATGAGTAGCATGATATTTGGAGAGGCTGGCAATGTGTGCAGCTCTATAGTAGTTTGCAAAATTCCTCTGAGTTTAGGTAAATGTAATGTGTGTAATGATATACGGGGTTTGGTGGAGCCCCACATGAAGGTTGCTGTTCTTTTTTGAAGTAATCTAAGGTAATAAAATGGGATTGGGATTGACAAGACTCTAAAATCCTATTTTTCAATCTGTCTGCAGAGCGGATCGGATAAACAAGGACAGACGGTCCGTGTTCATCCAATCCCTCCATAGGGGAGAGCGGAGATCTGACAGGGTGGTCCCTGCACAGTGTGCGGGGACCGCCCTGTCATCCGCCGGCTCAGTGGGGATCAGCGGAGCGGTCCCCGCTGAGCAAGCGGAGGTTCATGGGGTGGATCATCACGGATCCGTCCCGTGTTTAAGGGGCCTAACTGGGGAGACCATGACTCAACAAGACCTCATGGGTATGTAAATGTTGATGTTAATATATCTGTGAGGCAGATATATTGATTGATTAAAATGCTCTCCCCATATAAAAAAGGATTTATAAAAATCCAAATGAGCAGAAGACATATACATTACGATCTGTTAATAATGCTGGCATAAAAAATGCCAACATCAAGACCGATCTTGTGTGCATAAACACACGCCGATGCACCATGCGATCTCAAAAGAACCCCACTGTTGCTATGTGAACCCATATGTATAATACATTTTTTTTATATAAATAAAAAAGTTTCACATATAAAAAAAAAAAGGGGGAATGGGGGGGGGGGGAATAATTTCTAAGGATACATCCTGGTAATAACTCCCAAATGGAGTATAAAAGAACCATTAGTACCATCGGAAAATAGTCATTATGCTTCCAATTACACATGATGTCTAAAAACATGTAAACATAGGAGAAAATTCCTATACAGCATAAAATATAAAATATAACCCTGCACTCATAAATGAATGGAGGTGCATAGAGAAAATGTTCTTGGTCTCATATATGTAGTCTTATGAGAATATTTCAAGGGCTAAATGTATAACTGAACCACATCATGTCAATGGTCCCAATGAAAACAAACAAATAGAATCCTTTCCTTATTTTGGTGCCACGAATGGTAGTCCTAAGATGAAAAAGGGAAAAGGGAACTAAGAGACAGATGACCAATGGACGTCTTATATTTCTTGTGTAGAACCCTCAAAGTGTACATATCCCACCGGCTTAGTGTATACATTATATACATTTTATATCCCTTATGATTATAAATGTCATAAAATATTACATGTATCTTTGTGTAAACAGGAAAATAAAATTAATGTGACTGGCCAGGTGGTAAAACCTGTCGGAAAATCATGATGGACTAATTGGCACATTATACTGAAAAACATATATGTGTGTATATATGCGTCTCAAATAAAATCCAAAAAAGCTATTTAAGGCAAAGGGAGGGAGAAATAGATCCAAAAGTGTTACTGAGAGGAAGGGATAGGGGGGCTCAAATGCAGGCGGGAGGTTCACCGAGATTGTTCAATCATAAAAATGGGAAACATCCCACTCAAAATTTAACCCCTTTGGTATTCTTGTATGAAGGGAAAATATCCAGTAAACCTCACGCCTGCATAACGTTCTGAATCTGTCACCTCCTCTTATAGGAGTAGTAATTTTCTCAATACCTTGGATGGATAAACTGGACACATCTTTAGAGTGTATGGTATTCCAATGATTGGCCACGTTAGTGTTGTGGTTCTTGTCGATATCGTACAGGTGGTCATACAATCTGTCCCTGAGTTTCCGAATTGTGCGGCCCACATATTGGACTTGACATGTGTCACAGTTAATAACATACACTACGAATTTAGTGTTACAGTTATTGAACTGTTTAATCTCGAAGCTTATGTCGGTGGTGTAAGAGTGTATGTGCTGGCCTGTTTTGATATGACGACAATACTTGCAACCCCTTGTTCCACATTTAAAGGTCCCTATAACCACTTGCCGCCCACCCTATAGCGGATTGACGTTGGCAAAGTGGTTTCAAAATTCTGACTGGACGTCATATGACATCCTCAGGATTTTGAGCCGCTGCGCGCCCCGGGGGCGCGCATCGCGGCGATCGTTGTTGCGGAATGTCAGTCTGACACCCCGCAACACCGATCTAGGTAAAGAGTCTCCGACGGAGACTCTTTACCACGTGATCAGCCGTGTCCAATCATGGCTGATCACGATGTGAACAGGAAAAGCCGGTGATCGGCTTTTCCTCACTCGCGTCTGTCAGACGCGAGTAGAGGAGAGCCGATCGGCTGCTCCTCTGACAGGGGGCGTTTGTGCTGATCGATTATCAGCGCAGCCCCCCCGAGGATGCCCACACTGGGCCACCAGGGATGCCACCAGACCACCAGGGATGCCCACCACCAGGTATGCCACCCTAGACTACCAGGGATGCTAATCAGTGCCCCTAATGGATGCCAATCAGTGCCCACAATGGATGCCAATCAGTGCCCACAATGGGCATCACTGATTGGCAGGCATTATTGTTTGGCACTGATTAGCATTCATTAGTACAACACATGACAGTACAGTGCCACCTATCAGTGCCCATCCATGCCACCTATCAGTGCCCATCCATGCCCATCCATGCCACCTATCAGTGCCCATCCATGCCGCCTATCAGTGCCCATCTGTGCCACCTATCGGTACCCATCCATTTGGGTACAGTGTAGCACAACCGCGCAATTGTCATTCAAAGTACAACAGCGCTGAAAGCTGAAAATTGGTCTGGGCAGGAAGGTGTATAAGTGCCCTGTATGGAAGTGGTTAAATTGTAGCCAGTGGGCACCAACTGACATCTACTCCCACCTAATGGAGGCACAGGAGACTATGTTTTTCACACACATAACTCTCATATCACTGCAAAGCCACAGCACACTTACTACCTTTAGAGAACACCACATTTAAATGAGGCTTGCTCAGTCAAGAGGGAGGCTCCTTTGTGCAAGCATTTACATCCTTGTATCCTGCCCTGCATGCCACCATCTCACTTATGTTGTTCCTAGTTATCCTTTCACTATTCTTTCACTATTCCTATTCACCATTCTTTCACTTAGCTCCATGAGCCCCTTTTTAGTTCAAAGACCTCAACCTTTCCCTGAAGGTCTAAGTTAGCATACCTTCTCCATAAACCTTAAGGTTACACCCTGACAGACTTAGAATTTTAGATTATATGTAACCAGTCAGGTACACTGTCTCTGAATATATACCGTATTGGCTGTGTGACAATTACTACTGTGGGAATAGGCCCATCCAGTTTGAAGTATGTTCATCCATATACTGTATGACTGATTATTATTTGTAACCGTGTGGGACTAAATCCTGCTACAAAACATACAGTAGGAGATGTTGGACACTAATGCTCACTGTAACTAAACACAAACACTGAAATTAAACACTACATGACTGGTGTTCGTTATGTAACATTAGAAAACTGACAGCACAGGCGGTCCCGGGGTTCCAAACAAGATAGGGTCGGAACATTTTTTAAGTGTAGCTCCAGCCCAAAAAAATATTTTTAAGCTTTTTGGATAGCCCAGGGAAGGGTTAACACCCCTGTAATGTTTGTTTTGCTGTCTGTGCCCCTGTTCAGAAGATTTTACCTCACTTTCTGTCCCAATGACAATTGGATTTAGAAGATTTTGGGTTGTTGTGGAAACAAGCTTTGGTGATAAAGCATTAGTGGAGACACCTTTTTCCCATAAAAAACTCTTACAGGAGTGAATTTCCCTTCCTATGGGTAGATTTCCTTTCACTTCCTGTTGTCTCCCACTGTTTGTAAGTAGGAGTCATTTGTAAGTCGGATGTTTGTAACTAGGGGACCGCCTGTATATATACATTTTTACATTTAGGTGAAGGCAGGTATGTAATATTATCAAAATGATTAAGACTAGGGATGAGCCCGATGTTCGAGTCGAACGTAAGTTCAAGTCGAACATAGGGGGTTCGCCTATTTGCCGAATAGCAAACAATTTGGGGTGTTCGCGCCAAATTTGAAAGCTGCTGAACACCCTTTAAAAGTCTATGGGAAAATCAAAAGTGCTAATTTTAAAAGTTAATATGCAAGTTATTGTCATAAAAAGTGTTTGGGGACCTGGGTCCTGCCCCAGGGGACATGTATCAATGCAAAAAAAAGTTTTAAAAACTGCAGTTTTTTCGGGAGCAGTGATTTAATAATGCTTAAAGTGAAACAATAAAAGTGAAATCTTCCTTTAAATTTCATGCCTGGTCGGTGTCTATAGTATGCCTGAAAAGTGGCGCATTTTTCGATCGATTCCGTCTCCATGGGAGACTCCCGCCGAATGACGCGAGACCTGCCGTGACAGCTCTTAAATAGCCGAGGGTGAGGCCTCTGATGCAACGGGGGTTTCCGGCGGTTTCCCTGTGGTGTCATGGGTGACCCCGCCCCCCTCTGACGCAAGTTCCAAGCTGTGTCTATGTTTTTTTTTTCAGCATTTTTGTCATTTTTGGGTGAAATGGTAGGGGTACAATGCACATAGGGGGGGGACTGGGATCTGGGGGTCCCCTTTGTTAAAGGGGCTTCCAGATTCCGACAAGCCCCCTGCCCACAGACCCCCACAACCACCGGGCAAGGGTTGTGGGGATGAGGCCCTTGTCCCCATCAACATGGGGACATCCTCCACATGTTGAGGGCATGTGGCCTGGTACGGTTCAGGGGGGGCGCTCTCTTGTCCTCCCTATTTTCCTGTGGCCTGCCAGGTTGCTTGCTCGGATAAGGGTCTGGTATGGATTTTTAGGGGGAACCCTATGCCATTTTTTTTTTTTTGGCGCGGGTTCCCCTCAAAATCCATACCAGACCCAAAGGGCCTGGTAAAGGACTGAAGGGGAACCCATGCCATTTTTTTCAATGACTTTTATCTGTATTGCCGGGACCCGACAATTCATTATAGCCACGAGTAGTTTTAAATGCCTTTTTTTCCTTTAGAAATGTCATTTTGTGCAGGGACTGTTCTAAACATGGGAAAAATTAGCCACTTTACAGGCATACTAGAGACACCCCCCAGGTACAAAATTTAAAGGAATATTTCACTTTTATTGTTTCACTTTAAGTATTATTAAAATCACTGCTCCCAAAAAAATTTCATTTTTAAAACTTTTTTTGCATTAATACCCCTGGGGCAGGACCAAACACTTTTTATGACAATAACTTGCATATTAACCTTTAAAATTAGCACAGATTAGCACTGATTTTTCACATTTGTGTCCCATAGACTTTAACGGTATTCGCGTGTTCGAACACATTTTTTGCCTGTTCGCATGTTCTGCTGCGAACCGAACTAGGGGGTGTTTAGCTCATGCCTAATTAAGACACTGAAGCTGAATATTATATAGCTCACGCTGTCAGAAATATGTTTATGACTGTGTTCAAAAAGTAAAAAAGTATACACTGAAAAAACATTTGGCAAAAAATAAACAGCACAGTTATACATGTCACTCAACCACAGAAAGTAAGGAAATATGTAAAAAAAAAAATTATGTGTACTGAAATGGAACTTTAGTCAGAACATTCAATTCTAGAAGGCTAGTCTATACTAGTCCCTCATTCTTGCAAAGCTACAGTATAAACATCAAAAATAATCCCATTTTGTTTCATTTTAAATATTATCATTTTTTAGCCTTGTTTCAGAGAATTACTGGTTCATAATAATTTGTTTATAAATGGGGCAATAATCCTGTGTCCAAGTAAGAACATTTTCTGACAGCTAGCAATGAACCCAGGCCCCCACCAAGCACTCAGCCTGTGATTTCTGAGCACAGGAAAGAAAAAGTGCCATGCCAGTTTGACACTGACTGATGACACAGACCAGCAATAAGTGAATTAGATTGAATGCACTAACAAAGTGACATCTATATTATTTCTGAATTTCGTTATATGGTGGCTAATAATCACTCAATACCTGTTCATTGTTAGTAAACCTTAGAACAGTGGTTCTCAACCTTCTAGTGCCGTGACCCCTTGATAAAATTTACCAAGTTGTGGGGACCCCTAACAGTAAAATTATTTTCGTAGCGTGGGTTGTCAGCACCCAAGGCAAGACAAATAATCTGTGCCCCTAACACAAGGACATTTAGCGTCCTTTCCACTCGTACAGTATTAAAACCCCTTTTGTACATTTTAGGATGTACCACTCTTTCTCTTTGTTCTCCTTTCTTTCCCTTTTATCTCTCTATCCTAATTTCTTGTTTTTTTTTCCCCGATCCCTCTCTAGCCGTCTTTCTTGTATTTTTTCTCTCCATTTTCTTTGTTCCTCCCCCTCTTTTCCATGTATTTTCCATTTTAATTCCTTCTCTTACTCCTTGGTGGGGGGAATGGGATGAGTGGCAGTACTGGAGGGAGTTCTGATCAGCCAACTTGGGTGCTCCTGATGAAGGTCATCTGCTGATATGAGAACTGTAGTGGGGACTTTTAATGGCAACTATAATCACAGGTAGTGTTACTCAATGTGTCTCCGACTTTGTGGTGTCTCGTAGCAGTGACACCTATGCCGAAATCAGGAGACAACGTCTCCTCCAGCCCCTCCCACTTTACATTCCTCACCAGTCAGCTGACCTCTAGTCTCTGCCCCCAGCCATGCAGTGAACTGAATAAGCGGCTGCGAAGAGGCTGAGTGGGCGGCCCAGCTAGGCGGCTGCAAAAAGGCTGGGAGAGAGGTGCGGGCTTAAGGAACAGCCCAAGATTCGGTGACCCCTGGAAAATCATCATTCGACCCCCAGGTTGAGAACCACTGCCTTAGAAAGAATCAAAGAGCACAAAAGGCAGCATGGAGATCACCAGGATCTTAAAGTGGCAGCAATTGCTCAGCATATTGGTTTACTCTGTATTGTTACATTAACACCCTTCCACATTAGTTACGTCTGTCCAATATGGCAAGTGAACCTTTCTATGTAGGTGAATGATCTAACGTATGATAGAAGAAACATTTCTAACTTTACTCATTTTACTTTACGCTCTATTATAATTGCGTTATTGCCTTTTGTTTGCCCAAGCAGCTGTCTAAAATAAGATACCAGATGGTTTGGGAATAAAATAAATTCATAAAATACAATTTAACTTAAATTTATGAGGGGAATGACAGAGACATTTCTAAACACAAATGGGGTTAGTCGTTGACTTTGGAACTGAAACATTTGCAATCATATGCACATCATCACACATACCAAAGACAGAGACTTATGACAAACTGGTAGCAATGCCAACATTACATTTTTTTTTTTTTTATTAACACCATCTGTTATCATGCAAAGATTTATTCACAAAAACAGAAATGAACACATTTTTGTTTCAGCAGTGAAGAAAGAGAGAGAATTACAGTACTACTAAACTCCTACTTCACATGCTGTAAGGTGATTTGCTCTGTAGTGCTGCAGATGACAACCCACAGAGCTTCCTCTTTTCTGAGCCTAATTAAATTTTTTACTGCACAAGAAAAGCCTGAGCAATTTCAACCTCACATAATGTATATGTTAGTGCCACACATACAGCCTTTCAAAGGTAGAGAACATTCATGTTAACTAGTAGTTCAAATATACAGAGAATATTGCAAAATGATACCAGGTTTATTCAGTAAAGTTTTATTAACCACTTCGCCCCCGTCATACGACTAATGACGGCCGCAAAGTGGTTCTATAATGCCGGGAGGCCGTCATTATACGGCCTCCGCTCCTCTGGCCACTGGGGGGCGCGCGAGCGCCGCTGATGGCGTGCGCGTGTGCCGGCGCATCACTGAGATGCCGATGCGCGTGCCTGGCGGCCGCGATGTCTGCCGGTTACCCGCGATCGGCCGGTACACAGACAAGGACATGGATCTGTGTGTGTAAACACACAGATCCATGTCTTGTCAGGGAGAGAGGAGACCGATGCTGTGTCCCTTGTACATAGGGACACAGATCGGTCTCCTCCCCCAGTCAGTTCCCTCCCCCCACAGTAGCAATCACACATTAGGGAAAATATTAACCCCTTCCTTGCCCCCTAGTGTTAACCCCTTCCCTGCCAGTCACATTTATACAGTAATCAGTGCAGTTTTATAGCACTAATCGCTGTATAAATGTGAATGGTCCCAAAAATGTGTCAAAAGTGTCCGATGTGTCCGCCGCAATATCGCAATCCTGACAAAAATCGCAGATCGCTGCCATTACTAGTAAAAAAAAAAAAAAAATCAGAATTCTATCCCCTATTTTGTATGCGCTATAACTTTTGCGCAAACCAATCACTATACGCTTATTGGGATTTTTTTTAACCACAAATATGTAGAAGAATACGTATCGGACTAAACTGAGGAAAAAATAGTTTTTTAGCAAAAATCCAAAAATATTGTGTTTTTTTAAAAAATGTACGCTCTTTTTTGGTTTATAGCGCAAAAAATTAAAACCGCAGAGGTGATCAAATGCCACCAAAAGAAAGCTCTATTTGTGGGAAAAAAAGGACGTAAATTTTGTTTGCGAGCCACGTCGCACGACCGCGCAATTGTCATTCAAAGCGACGCAGTGCCGAAAGCTGAAATTTTGCCTGGGCAGGAAGGGGGTTTATGTGCCCAGTAAGCAAGGGGTTAATAAAATTTACATGGATCTTCATGCCCAATCTTTTGCACCAACTTTGTGTACAGCAGTAGCATATAAAGGGAGAATACTGGCCCCTGCTACATTAATATTAGCTATATGCCCTTTCACGTATAATACTTAATTCCTGAAAAAAATGGGCCCTACCTTTTAAAGCTGAACTCCAGGCATGTATAAATTAAACAAATGCATGCAGCTCTGCATCCAACATACATCATAAAATTTGTTTTTGTAAAAACAAGCTGTGTTCCTGAATTTGTACTGACATCAGCCTCCTGCAATTCACTGTACAGCAGAGCACACACTGGAAGAGAGATAAGCAGCACAAGGAGCCAATCAGTTGTACTACTGCCATTATGTGCTAAGAAGAGACATGCTCTTGAAGAAAAGAGGTTTAAACTTAAACTGCATAGAGGGTTTTTTACTGTAAGAGCTGCAAGGGTGTGGAATTCCCTTCCACAGGCGGTGGTTTCAGCGGGGGGCATCAATAGTTTCAAAAAACTATTAAATAAGCACCTGAACGACCAAAACATACAGGGATATACAATGTAATACTGACAAATAATCACACACATAGGTTGGACTTGATGGACTTGTGTCTTTTTACAACCTCACCTACTATGTAACTATGTATGTAACTATGTTGATAGTAGGAGAGAGCAGAGGACAGAGGGTCTGCTGCTTTTCATTTCACTGTCCAATCACAGCCTAAAGTAGGGGCAAGAATTGTTTTATATAATTGCAATGTAAGGAGTGAGGGAGAGAATAGGAGGAAGATGTACCTCCTCCCTTTTCATCTGTTGCTTTTTCCCTTTTGGCCCCACCTTTATGCATTGGCTTGCCCATAAGCAGGGACTGGCTTCTGCTGGAAGTTTGCTGTATGAATGAGTGTGGAGTATACCTCCTTCCTTTCCTTCTTTCTCCTCCCTCCCTTTTGACCCCACCTTTATTGCTTGGCTTGCCACCAGTAGGGACTGGCTTCTGGTGGGAGATTGCTGTATGAATGAGAGTGAAGTATATTTTGTTGGGTGAGTTCCACCCATTAGATAGACTCTTTAACTGCTGCAATGCACTGAAGGGTTACTCCAAGTGAGATAAAAAAAACAATAAGTAGTGTTGCGCTGTTATGTATATGTATAATAGCTAGCTAGGGACGGCAGCCGAGATGGCCGCATGAGACCGGAGCTCCGGGCTATACAGGGACTAAGCGACAACTAGCAGCCTCAGAACGGCGATCGGAACAGACATCCACGGTGATCGTTCACCGCTGTCACCGACCACCATGCCGGGCAAGCGGAGGGGGGGCCAGAAACCCCAGAAACGAACGGAGTTCTTCTCCTGGGGTCAGAGGCAAGATGGCGCCGGGTCTCCGGGGCCTGCCGCAACTAGCACTCCTCAAACCACACATAAGAAGGACAAGCCTTCCAAAAGGAACTCGCCTTCAAGCAAAGAGAATTCTCCTGCACCTTACTCTGCCTCTGGAAGCCCAGAGAAGTCCAGATACAAGCGGGATGGCACAGATGCTTCTCCACAGGTGAGCACGGGCCTAGACTCAGGGGATGACACCAGGGAGCTTCCTGACTCTATAGATAGATTCCCAACCAGCAACCAGCCCATCTTAGACACCACCCTGAAAGACATGCTAGTTTCCCTTAGGGGATCTCTCCATAAAGACATGATGGATTGTGTGTATAAGTTTGGGAAAGATTTGCAAACAGTGCAGGAGAGAGTGGAGCATGTGGAGACTAAGATGGGGGAATTTGCCTCTACTATCAACAATCTAGTTGATGCACATGATGCCAGGGATGAGGAGATGGACTCAGTAAAGGCTAAAATCGCAGACATCGAGGACAGTTCCAGAAGGAACAACCTCAAGCTTAGGGGGTCCCTGAGACGGTGCAGCAGGCGGATCTGCGTAGTTATGCCGTCCAGGTATTTACCTCTATTTTACCTGATCTTAGCGAAATGGACGTCACTATCGATAGGATACACAGGCTTCCAAAACCTTCCTATCTCCCTGAGAAAGTACCCAGAGACATTATACTAAGACTGCATTTTTTCCATATAAAGGACCGCTTGATGTCTGCGGTGCGCAATAAAGACTCAATGCCTGCGCAATACAAAGAATTGCAATTTTTTCCAGACCTGTCCCAATACACTCTACAAAAAAGGAGGAGCCTGAATACTATTTCCAAAACTTTGCGCAACCATAAAATAGCCTATCGATGGGGGTTTCCGACCAAACTCATAATAACCAAGGATGGAAAAGACCACGCAGTTGATACCCTAGCCAGGGGACTGGAATTGCTCAAAACGTGGCAGATTATTCCTGATGAACCTCCTCCTGGCTTCAACAACCGCAAACCGGATCACATCACAGATGATTGGAACCTGGTTAATGCTAAAAATGCTCGGTCACACCGTTAGAGTGGCTTAAGGGCCTCCCATGGCCCCTATAATGTTACATGTCCCTGTTCTGGAGACATCCTGTTAAGCTAAACTTTATACTCCCTACAACCTAGAGTAGCTATTCGCTACAGTTGGGTCACCATGACCAAAGAACTTTTTTTGTGTTTTATTTTTTCTGTTTTGTTTTACTTTTATGTGTTTCAGTGTTTCGTGTTTGCAGTCGGCTGTACTACTACCTTCCTTCCTCCTGGAAAACTACTGAATAGTCACCATCGTCCCTGGTCTCGTGGGGTGGGCTTCCAACCACCTATTCTGGTATGGGGACCTGTACCACTTAATGTAAGTGCTATGCACACATCACTTATACGCTGGAGATTACTCCTTCCAAGATGACTGTCACTTTTATGACTATTAACGCCAAAGGCCTTAATCATCCGGTAAAGAGAAAGTCATTGTGGAACGAAGTGAACCAACACACATGTGATATACTCTGCGTGCAAGAGACCCATTTTCACAATCTCAAAGCTCCCCGCTGCACCCATCCTAAATTCCTGCACGTTTTCTCAGCCAGCGCTTCAGCAAAAAAGAGGGGTGTCATGACCGCAGTTAAAGATACAGTCACATTCAAACTCCACAACGAATATGCGGACCCCCAAGGTCGCTATCACATCCTGATCTGTGATATTAATTCTGTTGCATATACGGTGGTCAATGTATATGCACCCAACAAGCATCAAGTTCGCTTCCTGAACCGGGTAATTAAGAAAGTGAGAAGGGTACAGATGGGGTTTCTAATGATTTGTGGTAACTTTAACCTTCCACCTGACCCTCACATGGACTCCACAACTGCCTCAAATAGATATCAGCAATCGCTTCAGTCGACATTGCACTCGCAAGAGCTATATGACGCCTGGAGATGTCTGCATGGTTCTGAAAGGGACTACTCCTTTTTTTCTGTTAGCCATAAAGTATACACAAGACTGGATCTATTTCTTACGGACAAATGGCTTACGCCTAAAATTGCCAACTCCAAAATTAATGACATTACATGGTCGGATCATGCCTCGGTGACGCTCTCGGTCGAAGATTCGCCAAGCGTCAATACTACATTCGTTTGGCGATCCAACCCGAGATTGTTCCAGGCTGATCCCTCCAAATCCCAGCTACATGAGGAATTGTCTGAATTTTTTTCTCATAATGTTGATTCTGTTTCTGACCCGATGGTTCTTTGGAATGCCCATAAGGCTTTTATGAGGGGGGTTTTGATAAAGTTAGGGGCAAGGGTTAAGAGAAAGAGGAGACAGCATGTCCAAGACCTCATTTCTAAAATTCACACTCTAGAAGCACACAACAAACAAACTGCCACTCCGCAACAATCAGCACAATTATCGCAACTCAGATATGACCTACGCCTAACCTTGCTAGATGACTTTGAAAAGTCCTCTAAACGCATGAAGATGACATATTATGTGAGCGGCAATAAAGCTGGAAAACGGTTAGCCAACCGCCTCAGGGGTCGGAGGATCAAGGCAACAATCCCTTTTATTATCCACCCTGTCACTGGGGAAAAGGTCTATCATCCACAGGCCATAGCGGATGCTTTTAGCTGCTATTACAGCTCTCTCTATAATCTCAGAGATGATCCCTCTGTGGTCCAACCTACGACACCCATGATTACAAAATTCCTCGATAAACTCCACCTCCCCCAGGTATCATCTAGCCAGTTAGAGACCCTCAACTCCCCTTTCTCTGAAGCTGAAATAGCTAAAGCCATTGACTCTCTCCCTCAAAACAAATCACCTGGACCGGATGGTTTTACAGGAGAGTACTTTAAAACTTTCAAGTTAGAACTAATCCCTTATCTCACGAAAATCTACAACACCGCTGTCTCCTCTTCTTCTTTCCCATCGGAGATGCTTGAGGCATTGATAGTAGCTTTGCCAAAGCCGGGAAAGGAACCTAATACACCACAGAATTTTAGACATATATCACTGCTGAATTGTGACCTGAAACTATACGCTAAGCTCCTGGCCAATAGATTAGTAGACCTTCTACCCTCTCTGATACACTTGGACCAATCAGGGTTCACAAAAGGTAGACAGACGGCTGATGCGACAAGGCGTCTCATTAATGTAATACATTTCGCTAACAGATCCAAAATGCCTTCTCTGCTCCTAGCTTTGGACGCGGAGAAGGCGTTTGATAGAATCCATTGGGAGTACTTAGCCACAGTACTCACCAAATTTGGTTTTGTGGGCCGGATTCACTCGGCTATCATGGCACTTTACACCACCCCATCAGCCCAGGTGTACACATCGGGAATGCTATCCACGCCATTCAAGATAAGCAATGGGACCAGACAGGGATGTCCGCTCTCCCCACTCATTTTTAACCTCCTCATGGAGCCCTTGGCAACATTTATATGCTCACACCCCCATATAACGGGATTTAGAATTAAAGACACATTTCACACCATTAGCCTCTTTGCTGACGACATTATCCTTATGCTCACCAATGTTGAAGAATCCCTAGCTACGGTGCATAGTGTATTACAAACCTTCACCGAAGTGTCCTATTATAAAGTCAATAACACCAAATCATATGTCCTAGGCTTAGGGATCCCAGACAAAATCAAACAAGATCTAGGTACTAAGTTCCCATATACTTGGAAAACCACGGGTATTTCATATCTCAGCATTACCCTCACCCCAAACATCTCAGACCTAGTCAAGGAAAATTATACCCCCCTGCTTCAGACACTCCAATCCAGGCTTAGTAATCTAGCGAAATATGAGCTATCCTGGTTGGGTAGGTTGGCAGCTTTTAAGATGCAAATTCTCCCACAACTGATATACATCTTCAGAACTGTCCCTGTTCCGGTCCCATCCTCCTTTTTCTCTTCTGCACAGTCCATCATTAACAGATACATATGGGGAGGCAAGAAGGCACGTTGTGCGTTTCACAAACTTATAAAACACAGGAGTGTGGGAGGTATAGGGCATGTACATATAAGAGATTACTATACAGCTGCCATACTGGCCCAGCTGAAAAATTGGTTCTGTCCCTCTCCGCCTACTCTGTGGGCTCTCATTGAACAAAACCAGATTCCAAATAGAAACTTATACGACTTTCTCATAGCTAGCCCCTTTATGCCTAAATATCCCACTGACATAGGACCGACCGTAAGCGCCTCACTAGAGGCTTGGCGATCACTGATTACTTATGATTTCCTAGAGACGAAACTTACCCCATTGCAGTTTCCTCTATCTGCCATATCCCATTTGATACCTAATATGTCTTTAGCCCATTGGAGCTCAAATAGAGACCTAGTAATAGAAGACCTCTTAGTAGGACCTGCTCTGAAAACCTTCCGGGCTCTTTAGCTGGAATTTGACGTACCTTCGACTGATTTTTACCAATACCTTCAAATTTCACACCTCTTGAAGTCACACAAACTATCCATCTCCCTTCCATGGCGAATATCTCAATACTTAATGTCTAAATCCACCAACACTAGAGGCATATCGTTGTTCTACTCTCATCTCCAAAACAAACTTCTTTTTCTTAAAACTATAGACATGAGGAATTGGGAAAGAAAATTAGGCATTGAATATACGGAGGATCAATGGCGAATGGCCTTGGCCACGACATATACCTCTACCAAATGCGCTAATTTATGGGAGCTGTGAACTGTGGGGGGGTTTGTATTGTGCAGAGGGTGGGTGGCTGTGTATTGTGGGGGGGTTTGTATTGTGCAGAGGGTGAGTGGCTGTGAACTGTGGGGGGGGGGTTGTATTGTGCAGAGGGTGGGTGGCTTTGTATTGTGGGGGGGTTTGTATTGTGCAGAGGGTGGGGGCTGGGGCTGTGCTGTGTACTCTGGGGGGCTTTGTGCTGTGGGGGGCTGTGTATTGTGAACATTCAATTTTAGTTGACTAAAATTATTATATTAGACTAAAATGTACTGGAGATTTAGTCGAAAATACGATGACTAAAATGGGACTAAAACTAAAATGGCATTTTAGTCAAAGACACTAGACTAAAACTAAAACAATTGCAGGAGACTAAAATGGGACTAAAACTAAAATGCCATTTTAGTCCTAAGACTAAAACTAAAACTAAATCGAAATTTGCTGCCAAAATTAACACTGATTGGAATGCGGGGAAACTGCATTCAATATGCATATGTGTGAACCCGGTCTGAGAGATTGGTGGTGAATATGATACCATCTTGTAAAAATGAAGTAATCATTCCATCACTGGAAGTTCTCTGTATAAATTACTGTAATTCTTTGCCAGGGACCAGGCATTTAATATAGCATATCTAACATGCCCTAAGCCGCCCTCTTTTCTGCTTTTGCACTGTATCTGCACAGCAGCTGAAAGACCTGGAAAATTCAAAAGACATACCGTTTTGCAAGTATGCATGCATGCATTTGTATTTGTTCTAAATGCTTACATAAAAAAAAAAAAAGATTAAAGTTATTTTTATTATTATTCTACTCCTTTCACCCTTTTTTGCTATACAAACTGCAATAGAGAAAGCTGCAGAAGAGCAAGTAAAATGCATGCTGTTTCTATATCCAGATACACAAAGTAAAAACCATTTTAATAGCCAATAACCCTAAGGCAATACATACCTAAAGAGTAAGAAAATCCATCCTTTTTTATTATCTCTAGTGACACTGAAAGATTAAACAGTTAAACCTCAACTATTTTAGAGACACTATGACCAGCGGCAAAACATGATACTGCTAAGATAAACCATGTTTGAAATAAAAAACAATTCTAACACAACAACAAAATCAAATAGCTGCTCTAAGAGAACAAATACCAAAGACTAAAGCGCTTAGAAGAAAACCGAGATCTGAATATTCAGATAATGGAGGAACAAAAATATCTGAAGAGATAATTACAATTTCAGTGTTTGAAAGAATTCTTTTGGGGGTTGCTTTAAGACATTAGTTAGCACAAGAAAGCATATCCCTTGTGAAAAAAAGGACAATAACATTTGTAACTTTAAAAGGATGTTTGAATTTCCAGGATTTTCTCATTACAGTGAAGAACCCATTCCCACATCATGCTGAGCGCACTTGGAGCTTACTATCTCTGACAGTTATGCAGTAAGAAATAATGGTTAGTTAATAGCCACACATTGTATAACAGAGGCAAAAAAGTCAGAGCACAGGTAGTAAGTAGTCTTATGCCGCGTACACACGATCATTTTTCCCGTCGGGAAAAATGTCATTTTTTCCTTTGGACGAGAAAAACGATCGTCTGTGGGCTTTTTGCCGTTTTTCCCGACGGGAAAAACGGCATTAATCACGATGAGAAAAATTAGAACATGTTCTAATTTTTCTCGTCGTTTTTCCTGACATTTCTTCCGCGGCAGTGTTTCCCATAGGGAAACACTGCCGCGGAGCCCATAGACGATCGTTTTTCTCGTCATTTTAAAAAATGACGAGAAAAATGACCGTGTGTGGGGAACAAGCTGTTCCCTCGTTAAAAATGTCATTATTCACGGCGGTTTTTAAACCGCCGTGAATAATGATCATGTGTACGCGGCATTAGACCTTACTTGGATCTGTAATAGGAAAAGTCAGAGTGGCTACCATTTGTTCAACCACCTAAAACAAATGAGATTTTTAAAGCTAAAGCTTGGCCATACAGAAAAATACACATTGAAATAAATATATTTAAGGTGCCTTATCTAACAAAATATTTCTAATTCTAATCTGCCCCTCCCTTAAAGGGGTTGTAAAGGTTCGTTTTTTATTTTCTAAATAGGTTCCTTTAACCACCTCGCGCCCGCCGTACGAGTATATACGGCCGCAAGGTGGTTGTCAATTGCCGGGAGGCCGTTATTATACGGCCTCCTCTAATTTGGCCACTGGGGGCGCGCGAGCGCCGCCGGCGGCGCGCGCACGTGCCCGGCGCGTCACTGCAATGCCGATGCGCGTGCCTGGTGGCCGCGATGTCCGCCATGCACCCGCGATCGGCTGTTACAGAGGCAGGACGTGGATCTCTGTGTGTAAACACAGAGATCCATGTCCTGTCAGGGAGAGGGGACCGATGCTGTGTCCCTTGTACATAGGGACACAGATCGGTCACCTTCCCCAGTCACTCCCCTCCCCCACACAGTAACAATCACTCCAGGGAACACATTTAACCCCTTCCTCGCCCCCTAGTGTTAACCCCTTCCCTATCAGTCACATTTATACAGTAATCAGTGCATATTTATAGCTCTGTTCGCTGTATAAGTGTGAATGGTCCCAAAATAGTGTCAAAAGTGTCCGATGTGTCCGCCATAATGTCGCAGTCACAAAAAAAAATCACTGATCGCCGCCATTACTAATAAAAAAATGTTTTTTATAAAAATGCCATAAAACTACCCCCTATTTTGTAAACGCCATAACTTTTGCGCAAACCAATCAATAAACGCTGATTGCGATTTTTTTTTACCAAAAATATGTAGAAGAATACGTATCGGCCTAAACTGAGGAAAACATTTTTTTATTTTTTTTAAATTGGGATATTTATTATAGCAAAAATCTAAAAATATTGCTTTTTTTTCAAAATTGTCGCTCTATTTTTGTTTATAGCGCAAAAAATAAAAACCGCCGAGGTGATCAAATACCACCAAAAGAAAGCTCTATTTGTGCGAAAAAAGGACGTCAATTTTGTTTGGGAGCCACGTCGCACGACCGCGCAATTGTCATTCAAAGCGTGACAGTGCTGAAAGCTGAAATTTCGCCTGGGCGGGAAGGGGCTATATGTGCCCAGTAAGGAAGGGGTTAAGCTAGTGCATTGTTGGTTCACTTACCTTTTCCTTTGATTTACCTTCTAAATGTTTTTTTTCTTTGTCTGAATTTCTCACTTCCTGTTTCTCCTCACTAAACTTCACACCATCATCCGAGTGGTGTGGAGTCAGCCAGAACAGCTTACTGAACAGCTTGCTGAGGAGGAACAGGAAGTGAGAAATTCAGACAAAGAAAACAAAGAAAAAAAATATTTAGAAGGGAAATCTAAGGAAAAGGTAAGTGAACCAACAATGCACTAGCTTAAAGGAACTTATTTAGAAAATAAAAAACGAACCTTTACAACCCCTTTAATTCACATACTCTTACCAACCAGTAAAGCCAAAAATAAGACATAATTTTTTTATAAGCTCAAGAACAAAAATGTAATATGTTGCACTTAACCAGTAGCTATTTTCAGTCGTTTATTTTCATCTTGAAATTCTGCTAGTAACATACTCCAGTCCTAGGATGAAAACAATCAAATACTGCACTGTATTTATGGAGGTGCAGCATCACGACCCTTATGATTTAAAGGAAAAACACCTTCTCCTCTATTACTATATATTGATTTTTTTATAGACTTTATATGTATACATCAGCGCACCACTTAGTCAGTGAGGGAACTTTAGAAATAATTTCTACTAGCTCTATAGATCTTTTTCCGTTTTTTTCTTTTAACTTTTATACTCGCTCACAAGATATTGGGGTTAATTTACAAAGCAGTAGAAACTGTTAATCTAACAGTGTAAATGTTAGTAAATAAGATGAAGCTGTGTTCAAGTTCATCTTTTTTTTTGTTTTATATGATAGTTGTTAGAAGGAACTCATTAAAAGCATTATGGGGGACCTGACAACCATTAAAAATATATATATGCAAAGAGAATGAATGCTCTAAATCCTTTTAGCACATAGCCCCAAACAGCTGAACAGCCGCTTTAGGAACAGCTATACCGTAATATTACCCAAATCTACCACCCCCTTCCTACCCCCAAGCTACACTTCGCTATCCCCCCTGCATAGTTGCTTACTGAAATTAAATACAGTGCTGCGGCCTCATTCCCTGTTTACATCTCATCTGGTGAAAATATGTTCAGCAGTGGTCTAACAATGATCTAACCTAAACCTACGCACTCATTTACTCGCTTTGGCCTGTGCCAGAAGTCTATACGTTGTCTGCAAGAGATACCACGCTAACATTTTGCAGCAAAAAACCCTAGTATTCAAAGATCATGCACTATATATTGCTGTGTTACCCACCAACAAAATGCATGTATACATGCAGAGATACAAAAGAAAGCATCATATTATTGGGGAGAATGAATGCTATTCATCCTCGTTTGTGTGAGTTCAGTTTTAGTAAATTAGACCCAAAGACTTCAGCAACAAGATCCCCCTTCCAGAATATCCAGTTCTACCAATCCTTCCACATAACCAAATGCTTATTTTGATTTTACTAGCATAAAATAGATTAAAAATCCAATATGAGAAATGGGAACTTTTCAGAAATATCTATACAGGCGGATGAAACTGAGAGATCATAAAAACAACAGAATTGGGAAGCGCAGATTCAGGAGGTGGCAAGGAATCAGTTGGAGATGGAATCCATGTGAAATTTAGAACAGTTTATTGCTGATAAAACATGTAACTAATACACAGTACAAATGGGAAAAATCATCAGAATGGCCAAACTTACTGTGATAGTGCCAGCAATGGAACCAAATGTGATAGAGAAATGGCTGTTCTGCTTCCGTGAGGGCTGATGATAGAGGGGCTGCAGACCAAAAATGGGAAGCCTAAAAACACTTTCCAACAGCTGGGAGTGGTGACCATCACCAAAGCCGGACTACATCAGGGAGGGGAAAGGCTGCGTACAGATTCTGGAAGCATGATCACTGTATCCTGAATCTGTGCCCAGCCTTTCCCCTTCCTGATGTAGCCGGGCTTTGGTTATGGTCACCGGTTTTTGTCTGTTTCTCATTTGGTCATCTGAGTGTGGTAGCAGCAGTCAAGTGTGACTTTTATAATTACTTTGGCTCCTTGGTTTACTTTCTGTGCTTGGCTCCCTGTTGGAACTAAGAGATGATAGCTGACTACTTGTCCAAAGGACTCAAGAAGCCAGTGAGATTCAAGCTACATCAAAATGCCATTTCTGAGCAGGCTTAAGCCTCGTACACACGATTGGATTTTCCGCAGACAAAGCGTAGGACGTTTGTCCGAAGGGCGTTGGCCGTGAACTTGTATTGCATACAAACGGCAAAGAATTGTCGGCCAACAAACATGAAACTATGTGGTTTTTCAGCTTTTTAGCGACACTCTTTGGGCAAATTCTGCTAATGTTGTGTTATGGTGAGCATTGCTTCTAAACATGCGCGTTTGTACTTTGGAGTTTTGTCCGATGGACCTGTGTACACACGATCTGAAAATCTGACAACATGCTATCCAACATTTGTCCGTGGAAAATCCGACAACAATTGTCCGATGGAGCATACAAACGGTCGGATTTTCCAACAACAGTCTGTCATCACACTTTTCCCGTCAGAAAATCCGATTGTGTGTACGAGGCTTAACTCTTTACTTCAAAAACAATTAAAAATTTTAATTTCTTGCCAAATGGTAGCCATGGCCCCCATTTTTAATCCTTTAATGGCCAGGAGTTATTGAACCCTGAATGCAAATTTATCAATCTCAATATGCATTAGTAAACCTCTCAATATCTCTGTGACTTTTTCTTTTTTTGTTTAGAGATACAGTATTTAAGGCTTTTAATTGGCGCTCAGTGTTAATAAATATTTATCTTACATTATAAGCTAACACATGAGCAAATATGTAAAAAATAAATACAGTTTTAGCTTGTTTGATGTGTAACAAATTTTCTAATAATATTCCAAATTTTTGCTAAATTAGTTTCTCCTATTTATTCTGAGTATAAGGACTCCAAATATGTGTAGGCATTGATAAATGTGTAATTTTTCAGTTTAATATTTCATTAAGTAGTTTTTCAATATAAACATAGAAGATATTTATACAGTAATCATTTCATTAAACTCTTAGCTTTGTGCAAATAGAAACATAAATCATAGGTATAAGACATTTGAAGATGATACACAAATCCCACATACTGTAGACATGTCAAAATGCATAAGACATGTTATGAAACAAAGAGGTCTGGAGGAGTGGTGAGTTGGGTGCTGACTTACTACCTAGAAACATATAAAACTGTCCAAGCATGACAATAATTGGAACATTACTATAGAGAAACATAAATTCAACATAGATAATATAAATATACTGGAGTCTTGTAATAGCCCTTATTGAGTTCAGATATAAGAATCATTAGAACATAGGAGTAATCAGGAAGTGATACGGAGGGGCTAGAAGAGGAGACAAACTGGTCTGGATGATGTAGCAGTTGAGGAACCATTTGGAATAACAAAAGGTTTGAATGAGTAGGTCCACTTCTCCTTTATTATAAGTAGACTGTATATAATTCCTCCATTTGAAGTAGAATCTGGAAGTTATCAAATCAAGATTAAGTTGCACATCTAGTTTTTAATTGGATAAGATACAGCTGAATAAAGATTTACCTTCTGAAATAGTGGGGGCCTGCGAGTTGTTCCATTTTTTTAAAATGCATCTCTTGGCTACTAGAAGGCAGATGTGTATCCAACTGTAGTTGGGCATGTAGGTTTAGGCAGATTGCATTTAGGAAAACCAGCTGCTCTCTGTCCTGCTGTCTGAGAGTGGTCGCAAAGTAAGTAATATAGACACAGTGAATGACTGGAGGAAGGTGGAACTACTGTGCCAGGGTTTGAAACGCTTTGGGTTGAAAAGCATTGGTCAAGAAGAAAAAGATACTTGAATTAGAGTCCAATTAATCCCAATCTAGGAAAACCTTATAGTCCATGCCCTGTGGCAACATAGGATTGTTTTGAAGGGAAATGTAGTGAAAGATGTGTGGTTAGGACACACTGCTTTTTGAGTCTCCCTCCAGGCAATAACAGTGTCTCTAGCCACTGTGTTGTTGTGTAACTCTGAAGCCCCGTACACACGATCGGATAACCTATGGATTTTCGTCCGATGGATTTGACCATCGGAAATCCGATGAAACTGTTTTTCATCAGTCTTGGCCACACACCATCAGTTTAAAAACCGACGGCAACAAAACGACGGCACGTACAAACCGTACGACGCGCTATAAAAGGGCCGAACAAATCTAATGGCGCCACCCCTTGGGCTGCTTTTGCTGATTTCGTGTTACCGCGTGTTAGTAAAAGTTTGGTGAGAGCCGATTCGCGCTTTTCAGTCTCCGTGCTTTGCAGATCGTTTCCTGGTGTTCAGTTTGTGCTTGTGGGTTTGTATTTGTGATTCAGTGCGTGCAGTCAGGTCGTTACTGCCTTGCAGTGCCGACTTGGCCGTTCGTTTACTGTTTTTCAGATCGTTCTTTTCAGGCCTTGCTGTTCCACGGTGCGTTCTGTTTGAGTGCGTTCTGACCAGCCGACCGGTTTAAAACCATGTTTGAAGTGCGTTCTCGTTCTCGAGCTCGTGATGGCTTTGGGCTTGGTGTTGCAGTTAACACTGTAACCCGAGTTCAGTCTGTGAACAGGGTGAGGAGGAGTTCATGGACTAAGAATTGGTTGCTCCAGCGGGACCAATTCTCTCATATGCCTCTGCTGCGGGAAATCCATGAGAATAACCCTGATGATTTCAGGAATTATCTCAGGATGACGGACCCCGTATTTCACCGTCTGTTGGATTTGCTGTCCCCCTATATCACGAGGCAGGACACTGTGATGCGCCAGGCCATCACTGCCGAGCAGAGGCTTATTGCCACGTTGAGATACCTGGCGACTGGGAGAAGCTTGCAGGACCTCAAGTTCTCAACAGGCATCTCCCCTCAGGCTCTCGGGATCATTATCCCTGAGACGTGTTCGGCCATCATTCAGGTCCTGCAGAAGGACTATATGAAGGTAATTATGCTCCTTTAACCTCACATTATCTTTTTTTATTCTTGTTTTTTTTTTTTTATTTCCTCCTAACACAAATATGCCTGTTTGTAATCTCCTGGTAATGTCCCCATTTTCCACATGCCTTTTTTTACCTGTAAATCCCTTTTTGGGCCCTACATGCCTATTTCCCTCCACTAACCTCTCCAGCATGCTATCGTGGGCGCAAACCCAGCTAGCCTTCTATTTTCCTTTTCATTTTTGGGGGGTCATTGCCCTCGTAGTTTGACAACCTTCCCTCCCCCTCTAAAGATGTTAAAAAAATAGTAGTTCTCAATCAAGCTCAGCAAAGTGGTAGATCCTTTTTTGGGATCCCCCACAATCACCTTAGGCCCCCCCCTTAGATTATTTTAGAATGTCCACTCAGCGGGGGTGAGGCATCTGCTAAGTGGGCCTTTGTTTATTGTTGGGAAAAACTCCCTTAAATAATAATGTTACTCAACAATGTTTTTTGGTGTGTCATCTGCTTGCACTGTAACCATAAACCGTACTAATGTCTTCTTTTTGTTTGACTCCACAGTTCCCTAGCACACCACAATGGCTGACTGTGGCCTCCCAATTTGCCCAGCGGTGGGATTTCCCCAACTGTGGAGGGGAAATTGATGGGAAGCACGTCCACATAGTGCCGCCACCCCCGTTCGGGGTCATACTATTTCAACTATAAAGGTTTTAATAGCATAGTGTTAATGGCGGTGGTGTCGGCACGGTACGAGTTCCTGTATGTGGACGTGGGGAAGAACGGCCGGATGTCCGATGGCGGATCATTCGCGGAGACGGAGTTCGCTCACCGTCTGCAGGCTGGGGGTCTTGCACTGCCTCCAGATGCAGAGAACGTTGAAGGGCTCCCGTTCGTTTTCATTGCGGATGAGGATTTTGGACTAGGACCACACCTGATGCGGCCGTTTCCCCAACGCACCCTCACCCCGGAGAGGAGGGTTTTTAATTACCGGCTGGCCAGAGCCCGGAGAGTTGTGGAGAATGCCTTCGGGATAATGGCCAGCCGGTTCCGCCTGTTCCAGACAGCGATACATTTGGCGGATTATAAACTTAACCACATTGTCTACTGCTGCTGCATATTGCACAATTTTCTTCGCAAATTTGCAAACAATTACGTTTCATCGTTTGGGCCTGAGGCCGGTCCATCTGAACTGATTAATCTGACCGGCCTCAGCACTGCTCGTACTGGCTTGGCCCCCCAAAGTGCCCGTGAAGTACGCCAGAAATACGTAGAGTACTTCACGGGTAGGGGGGCCATCGCAATGCCAGACCACATCTGACCAATTATTATACCTTTTTAAAATAAAAATAAAAATTGAATTCATACAAACTTGTGTTGTCATTCTTGTATTTTGGGTTTATGTGTCTCCCAGGTTCTAGTAGTGCCAAGTGTAATTGTCCTTAGTAAATAGCCTCAAAACTCAGAGCGAAAAACACGGTTTTTGCATCTTCAGAACTGCTCTTGAGCATAGAAAGAACAAGGCACACCTTTTTTAGACTTCCCAAATGTTTTTATTGTTTGCACCGCATTTTGTATGGGTTTTTTGAAATAGTAGCTTTTTTTTTATGTGCGGCTTTTTTGGCAGAAACATGCATGGGTCGTAAGCCTTTTTTTTTAGTTTGAAAAAGTAATAAAATAACACTGTGAAAAATAACAACTGGAGATGGGGTGATGGTACCCCTGATCCATCCCAAATGTTAACAAACACACTTTTTTTGGGGGCTCAAATGGGTATCTTCAACAAGATCCCATGGCTAGGGTAAACATGTGCTATCTGCCATCATGGGGGATCAATGGTCGTGCTTTGGGGATGTAAACCCTTCCTCTCCCCTACTTGAGGAGGGAGGAAGAGGTTGCACCCCCAAAACAGGGACATAGATATCCTGTGACGGCAGATAGCACATGTTGAGTCAGTGTGTGCATCATCACTTTTGGGCTGGTGGAAATCCCATAGGAAATTTCGGACGCATAACAAAACACAAAAACAGGGGGGGGTTCACACTATTCTCCCCAAAATATCTATCATGTTTTTATATTTTTGCTCAATCACAATCATTCTCTTTCTCATAATGTCCATTTCGCTACTGCATTCCATGATTTCCTGAATGATTATTTTGGCGCTGGCACTCGAGAATGGCGGATTTGGACTTCCTGACACACCCCCACGTTCAGTCCCTAAAACAAAAAAAAAGGTTTTACACTAGGCAGTCCTACATCTGTATTTACCTTGAAGTTGTGGTGACAGACACTGACCTGTTGTGCTGATAAGCTCCACCTCTCCTTCCTCCACCTCCCCTTCCTCCACCTCCCCTTCCTCCACCTCCGCTTCCTCCACCTCCGCTTCCTGAACCTGCTGATCTTGGTCTGCTTTGGGAGCTTCGGGGATTTTCTGTGGTGTTGGGTTACTCGTCTCATGAGCATGTTGTCCTCCCACTCTCCTCTCCCCTATGGGAATTTACAACAAAATGTATACTTTAGCACACAGACTTTTTTTAGGCCTGAAAAGGGATCCTCAATGTATTGAAGTGGGGTACAATTGATATTTGGCCCTGAGTTCCAACATGAACATATGTGATTTTGCAAACTCAACAAAGCAACATGTTATTTTTGAGGACACTCACAAACACTTGGATAACCACCAAGGTATCCACTGGAGCACCTGTGTGTGACACTGTTAAGAAATTTGGTCATGTGGCCCAGAGTATAGTATCTTGCTTAAGAACAAAAAAGAGTACACAACTGCTGGAGTGTCATCTCCTTTACCCAGAATACAGTTTCTTCTTTTAGTCACATTCTAAATTTCCTTACAACACATCATCTAGCCAACAATGTGTAGATAAACATTGTTGAAGTAAAATGAGGCATGCCCACATGTAGTTTACGTGGATATGTGCCAAACATGTTTGGGGGAAGAGCAGCAAGTTATTGGTCAAAACATTGGCCAAATAAGTGGACTCTCCACTTAACATAAAAGATGAGATTTCAAAATGTGAACCCAGTCAAGACAAGCACATGGTGCAAAACATGGAAGAATACATATTACAATGTGAAAGAACACAGTAAAATATACTTACTTTTTTCTATGCTTTTTATAAGCTTCCTATACTGCTCCGGCTCCCTGAGCTTCAGGTCTGACCACCTTTTACGGAGTTGTTCCTTGGATCTCCTGACCCCATATTTTTTATAGAGAGTCTTCGCCACTTTATCCATAATTTGTGACTTCCGGAGATTAGGGGTGTCGTATGGGCCATGCTTGCCGTCGTAATCCTTCCTCCGCAGAATATCCACCATCTCCGCCATCTCAGAAAAAGACATATTAGTCGCCTTGTATCTTTTTTTACAGGATCGGGACGTTTCCGCCTCCGGGCTTTCCTCGTCGGTAATTTCTACTAAAGAAGCCACCTGTGTCTGCGACATGTCGCCGTCTCACACTGTGCACCGATTGTTAAGGGGCAGAAAAATGCAGAAAAAGTCCGTCTTGGGCGGGCGACGAGGGCGGAGTTACACGCATGCGCAGGGTATAAAAAGGGGAAAGAAGTTATTAGGGATGCGCGGAGTAAGGACGACCGGAAGTGAACCCACGAAGTGAACAAAGGTAAGAAGGGAACTCGTGCCTGCAGTGGCATATTAATGGGTCATGATTCTAAAGGGCAATATTGTGATAAGTTGAGGAGAATCAATTCTGATCCTTTTTTTTTTGTACTTGCTGATCCTAATAGATGCA
The DNA here is from genome assembly GCA_029206835.1 of Rana muscosa. NCBI lineage: Eukaryota > Metazoa > Chordata > Amphibia > Anura > Ranidae > Rana > Rana muscosa. The sequence continues at coordinate 638,166,165 of CM055117.1, read as the reverse complement.
TAAACTAAGAGAGCCGGAGGTGATGCTTGTTTTTATTGAAAAGTATAAGGAACAGCGCAACCTTTGGGAGCTCAAACACCCTGCGTATCACAAAAGTGATGTACGACGGGCAACTATTACCAAATTAGCCGAGGATATGAAGCCATGGATCCCAGATGCAGACTACGCTATGATCAATAATAAAATCAACAACCTGCGCAATTCTTATAAAAAAAAATTCAAGGAAGTGCACCAGTCCAAGAGATCAGGAGCAGCAGCCGACAATGTAGTAAAGCCCAAGCTGTGGTACTACAGACATCTTCAATTCCTAGATGACCAGATCGAGGCCAGGGAATCTATTTCCAGCGTTCCCTCAACCCTTCCTTCCACCCTTCCCTCCAGCGTTCCTTCCACCCTTCCCTCCAGCGTTCCTTCCACCCTTCCCTCCACCCCTGCAGAGGCGGAGGAGGAGCCTCTCGAGCTAGAAGAGCCAGATCTTCACATCTTCAGCCCGGTATAGTATTTTTTATGCTAATATTGTCCACTAAGTAATATGGAGTTGAACTGTTTGGCTTAGCCATAAATGATCCCACCCCCCCCCCCCCCAAAATAAACCAGTAATGAGATCAAAATTGTGTGTGATTGATTCCTCAAATAATAGAAATCTACATTTTATTTTATAAACAGGATGAGGCAAGCCAGGAGGAGGAGGGTCAGGAGTGTGACAGGCAGGAGGAGGCAGGGTCCAGTGGGACTCAGCAGGTCCCCAGGCCTAGTGGCAGCACCGTCTCCCAAGTGGCTCCCCTCCACGTCAGACCGCCAAAACAACGGCGGATGACACAAGTGGAGGAGTCACTAAAGATGATTCAGGAGGCTGCTGCCATTATGAGGGCCCCCCTCAACCCTACAGAGGGGTTTAGCACCTATCTGGCGGATAAGCTGCTCAGAATGGAGGCGGGACAACGGGCCCTCTGTGAGCATCTCATCTATATGGCCGTACACATGGGGGCGAGGGGGCTGCTGACTGAGGCCACCCATATCTCACATCAGCCCAATCCCTCTCCTCCTTCTCCTCCTCCTCCTGCCACATCACCACCCACAGTGGCCCAGCCTGCAAGGGTGCGTGGACGGGGCCGTGGAGAGAACGCTGCAGAGAGGCGTGGAAGGAAGGCTACAAGGAAGAGCAGGAGGTGATTCCCTGGCCTCGAGCTGCTCATCCAGAAATTGAAGGTTGATGGAGTACCACAGCTTGGGATGATGTATGTCTTTGGCTGCTGCTCCTGATTTCATGCTGTTGTTGATTTTATTATTGATCATAGTCAGGTCTGCATTTGGGATCGAATGACTTTATATTCTCTGCTAATTTGGGAATAGTTGCCCTTCGGTTTTTGATTTGTTTTTTCCAAAATAAAGGGAAATTTGATTACAGCCAACCTACATGCCTGATGTGTTTTTTTGAGAAGTAGCAATAAGATTGCATAAATACAATGTGTAATTAAGAACAAGGGACACCAACCTCCATGATTTTTCAAAAATTTAATATTATGTTGTTCTGAGAAATTGACACACCAAAAAATGCACAACAAATTTTAAGAGTCAAAAAACATAAAGGTGTAATTTGGGAGGTCGGCCTTGCAGAATTTTAATAATTATTCCTAAGATCACTAGAAAAAAGGAAGACATACATTTGTCAGAACTCAGGAGAAAGTTCTGCTGCCAAAATGACATTTTAAAGACCGTTCTAAAGCAAAAAAACATGCGCTGCATTAAACGAAGCAATAACTTGCAGAATGACGAATGTGCTCTCTCCATTAGGAACGCTAGTTTTACAAGAACGAGCGCTCCCGTCTCCTAATTCAGTCTGAGCATGCGTGGGTTTTTAAACCGATGGACTTGCCCATAGACGATCGGAAATTCCCATCGGTTTTTTATCCATCGGAAAAATTTAAAACAAGTTCTATTTTTTCCATCCGATGGAAAAAAGACCGATAGGTACCATACACGATCGGTTGGTCTGATGAAAACCATCCATTGGACGGTTTTCATCAGTTAAACCGATCGTGTGTACGGGGCTTGAGAGTAGTGAGGAAATTTCTGTATGCAGTATCCCTGACAGAGAGCAAGAGGAGGTCATATTTGATTCTAGTTGTAAAGTAAACTATTTGGATGACCCAGTGAGCCAATCTAGTGTGTGCCTAAGAAGGCAATGGGGTTAATTTACTAAAACCAGAGAGTGCAAAATCTAGTGCAGCTGTGCATGGTAGCCAATCAGCTTCTAATTTCAGCTTGTTCAGTTAAGCTTTGAAAAAGAAAACCGGGAAGCTGATTCGTTTTTTATGCAGAGCTGCCCCAGATTTTGCACTCACCAGTTTTAATAAATCAACCCCAATATGCCATATGTTTTTCATTGATAAACAAGTGCATATACTTTAGATTTCTAGATATTACGCATGTGCAATGGCAATAGTTCACCGAACCAGCCTAGGTTAACTTTATTGAACAGGAGAGCCATTGTAAATGGATAAAATAAAAAAGATCAGACAGTGTCAACTTAAAATGCTAAAAATATTGTGCACTTGTGAAATGGTGAAAAATGAAGAGGCTCAAAATTATAAAGAAGCAACACATTAAAAACTGTTACATCCTATCATTTTAGAGTTAAGCTTAAATAGCAGAACTAAAAGTATTCTTCCAAAACTATAGCACAGAGGGATGTGTAATATGTCAGTAGGAGTTATGTATGTGTGTGTGTGTATGTAAGCATCTCTGCATTGTTTGTGGGGAGAGTGGTATTTATTTTCATCATGAAAGCGGTAGTAAACAGCTGGGTATTTTTTTTTTTTTACACCTGAAAGGCAATGTCATATGTGCTACTAACACATCATGTGAAACTTACCTGAAAACAAAGCCTTCCAGTGGCGCGCTGTCACCGCTGAAGGCACTTTCATCTTCACCCGGTCTTATTTTCAGGTTTGCGGACTGTGTGAGTGATCGGAGCCATGATGACGTCACTCCCACGCATAGAAGCCCCCATTTACGGGGTATGCCGTTCCTTCAGAGTGCATGTGCTGGTGACCTCACCAGCTGCATGTACAGTAAATATCTCCTAAATGGTGCACGTTTAGGGGATATTTACAGTACCTATAGGTAAGCCTTACTATAGGCTTACCTATAGATGAAAGTCATGCATGGGAGTTTACTCCCACTATAAGTGATTTTATATTTCACTTTTCCTATATATTTTTTTTAATATTTGCAATAATCACAAGGGGACTGATAAGCTCCCATGTGATAAAAGTGACAGATCCTCTTCAGACCCCTGTTGTCTCCTTTGACACAAGTACCTAAAGATCAAGAACATAAAGCCACCGTCTACTTTTTTACCTGGCATCTATGCCAGGTGTTTGACATCTCTGAACCTGGAAGTCATCATAGCGCAGCACTTCTGGGTTCATTATTAGCAGGAAGAGGTCAGGAACGAACATTCCTGGTCTCCTCCACCCTTGTCTAAACTGAAGCCCCTCCCACAGTAGTTCTAGGCTCAGGAGAAGCAAGATGGTGGCTTTACAAGGGTTAAACATACCAACGATTTAATCAGTAACCACTCAGAGTAGGAACTGAACATTTCCTCTGGGCCCATCAATGCAGTCTGAAGCTGAAGCTCCTCCATGGCGATCACAGTAATTTCCAGGGATGTGGGGGTTGCCAGGGGGTGCATCTGCAATCATAAACATTTTATAAACCAGAAGAATGTTTATATACAGTTGAGTTTAATGTTATTATATGCATATTTATAAGACATAATAAATTATTTTGTAATTGCCAATGTTTATCTTATTTTTTATCACCCAAAAGAGACAATCCGTTTTTAAAATCTGCTGTGCTTTTTATACCCCTAATGCATCAAAATTTACAGATTTTTCAACTACAGGATGAAAAAAAGTGTAATTCCACCTTAAAGTGGATGCAAACCCCATTCATGAAATCTGACCTGGGCATTTACTTATCTCTCCCCAAAGCCCTAAGTCCTCTATCATTCTGTTCCTTTGTTCCTCTGTTATTAGCATGATAAATTCTGACACGTTCTCTGACACAGTAGATACAGTAAAAGCAGCTGGAAATTTGTGTCGGGGAGGTAACTTAGAGACAGATAAGCAGAGAGCTTGTCTATTCACAATACATCTCTGCAAGTTTCTTCATTCCTCTACCCATGTGGAGTGGGGGGGGTGTCTTTCCTCCTATCAGCTGTCACACTATCTAGTCTAGAAATCGGAAGAAAGCACATATACATGTAAAACATATGTGGGGAGATTTGTTTCATCTCTGTGTATTATCTGAGGCTAAATACAAAGTGCAAATGTTGCTGCACCCATACCCTCTGCGTGGTATGTATTAAACCATCAACATAAAAGTTTTACACAATGAATTGCATAAAATATCATTAAAGAGGAACTGCAGTGTGCTCACATAATTTGCAATTAAAACATTTTTGCCATTCTGAAGCTTCCCTCCAACCACTTTGCATATTATTTTATATACTGTGATTCTGTACTTGCCAAATATGCTGCAGAATTCTCCCTCCACTGAGTCTGGCTACAACCATTTTAACTGTGGGCAGCTGAAGCTGTTGCCTTTTCACTTCCTGGATTTACACAGACACACAGGAGGCACACCTCCAGCTTGGCAGCCCTGCAGCACTCATTGACCCTCTTATGACTCATCCCCTTCCCTTCCTGGCAAACTTTCATGATAGTGAGAGAGGGAGCTGTGCAGGATGTCATAAACCTAGGCTTTTTACCAGACAAGAAACAGGAAGTGGCTGTATAAGATATTTACTGGCAGAAAGAAAATGTTTTACTATCCAAAGTTAAAACAACAAGGGCAGAAGATTTAATAGATGGACAGTTGAAGAAATGACTGAAGGTCCGCTTTAAAGTGCTTTTGCATGTATAACTTCCTTCAAACAAAATTTGCAGTGCAAAACAAATAAAATATAATCCTTCAAAAAAGTCATTAACCTTTTAAAACCATATAGTGCAGTTCATTTAGGGGTTCTCAACAATGTGATCCAAAACACAGGTGCTAGTGCTTGCATTAATTAAGTGATTCCTTAGCAATAGGATCCAAATAAAAAGTACTTATGCTTCAGTGACACTCTACGCGTATCGTCACGGTCCCGTGGCTTCCTCAAGAGTCATCTGAGGCTGTTCACTTCACTTTAAACTTCTTTTGTTTTGGATATCACATTGCCTTTTTGGAAATTTCTCTTCACATGCCCCATCATTGTTGATATAGCAAATCTGTGTAAATCTCTGTGATTGATAATAGCACTGTTAAGCAATGACATGAAGTGTTCAGTACTGAAGTAATCAGAAAATGTGGACCACTGTATACCTGCTATGCTTCTATGTTGGTATATTGATTGACTATGGAAAAGGGCATGTAGGTATAGAGGACGGAAGCCATGAAAGTCATTATGGGGTAACTCATAAAGGTAATTTGAAAATGAATCTATATTCTAGTGTAGCGGGTATGTACTTTCCCGGGTGTAAATTTGAATTTGACAGAGACATTAGTGATGTGTAATTCCCTACAGCCCAGAAGGTGGCGCTGTTGCCCTGGGCTGGGGTTGAATCATTGCTGTGTGCTGTGCCTCCTTTTTGTCCTCCCTCGGCAGCGGTATGGTGGGGCGGGGAACCCGCCGTGCTTGCTGGGAGAGGGTATAAATGGACCGACCATCTTTGTCACGGGGTCGAAGTCCCAGGCACCTTCAGCTTGCGGACGGTGGTTCGTGTCGGTCCTCTGGGTGGCCTAGGCCTAGAGGACAGCCGGAGGTCCTGTTCCATCCCAGGCACCTTTAGCCTGGGGTGAGGTACTCGGATGGAGGTCCAGAGCTCAGTGCCCAACACTGAGTTCCGCGAGGGAAGGAGATCCTAGGGAACCCCGGGAGTGGGTACCCGAATCCGTGAAGGCGCAATGGACCGGGGGGAGCTCCTCACTTGAAGACCCGGTGCAGCATATTGCCGGTGACAGGTGAGCCTCTCGTCGGAGACCGCCTGGAAGGTATTCCCCTCGTGCGGAGACCGTAACCCACTTTCAGGAAGGAAAGTGGAGAACTACATTGTGTCTGGGCCTATTCGCATCCACACCTCCTTTTCTGTTCTGTTTCTACCAAGGGAGTTCAACTGATTGTGTTCATTCGAGAAGAATAAAGGAGTGTTGAACTTTAATGGTGTGGGGCTCATTTCCTGACAGACATTGTTCACGGTGACTCTTGGAGGGAGGATCCAGGTGCACAGCACTGACCCGAAGGTAATACAAGAACATGGCTTATACCGCACTGACACATGTGGTGGAAGCCAGGCGTGGTGTCCCCGCTCCCTCCCCTCTAAGATACCCCTAGACAAGAGAAAGATGAGACGAGAGAAAGAGGGGAGTGGAGGTGGCCGCTACACGTGGGGGCTCGGGTCCGGTATAGTGTTGTGCACCACAGTATTGAACGTGTCTATTGGAAGAGTTAAGCGAATAGGCAGGCCTTCATTGGCCAAAGTGCATCCCTGCTCGAAGTCGTGGACATGACCCAATGAAGGGAAAGGCCCGCGCAGAAGAGTGGAAAGAGGGGAAAGTTCAGCCGTGTGAAGTACTACACGTGGGGGCTTCTATTGCACTGCGCCACCAGGCACACCCCCATCGCTTAGTTCGTGGGCGTGACTCAGAAACATAAAAGAAGAAAAGCCCGCGAACTGGAGCAAAGGGGAGGAGTCCAATACGTGTGAAGGACTACACGTGGGACATTGGCGCAAAAACTCTGCAGTGTGCGATGGATCAGCAACAGGTCGCCATGTTTGGGCACACCTCGTGGATTCCAGTTCACCCTTCCACCACGACATTGACTGCTGCTGCTCCGGTAACAGATATGGGGATCCGACTAAAGCCAAGGGGTCGATTCGCCCTGTATTCGTGCATGGACGTTGAGGCCCTGGGTGTGATTTGTCCCGGGTGTTCGGGACTGGTGTGCCAGTTGAAGCCATTTGGACGTTGTGAGGCCTGTGGGGAGTTCCTGTTCGAAGTGGATCCGGCGGTGGAGAGGCCGAGGACCATTTACCCCGGCCGGGCTTCAGGCAACACCACTCAGAGAGGAGGAATCACTGCTGTGAAAGTCACCCCCGCGCACACTGCAACGACCGCGGAGGAGGTCGTAAAACCCCAACAGGAGAAATCCGAGGATGCTGACTCGGTCACCAATGTCTCGCAGCGTCCGCCACCGAAGAGAAAGAAAGGCATGGTAGCCCCGACCAGCGGTTGTGGTGGACCGTCTCGCCCGCTTACGCCCGGCCTGGATAGATCCGTCGACAAGAGTTCCGGACGTTCCGCTTCAAGTAAAGGCCGAGGTAAGCCAGGCGGAGAGATTTGGTGTGTGGGTGGAGGTGTCGGGAAGTCATGGCCTAGTGAATCCGCGGGAGGTGGTGGCTCCGTTTCTACAACCGGCTACATACCCGCGGAGGAGTGTGACACCTCTGACCTGGAGTCACTCTCGGACATGGGAGACGACGTTGCTATAGACGATTTGTTTGCCGGGAAGGGCTGGGACAAAGTACCTCTCGCTTCATCTTGGAGGATCAGAGATCCACCCATGTCTACAGGGGAAAGCACACCCCGGGTGGAGGCATCAGCCTGAAGAGAGGTCCGGTCCCCAGGCTGCTTCTACATCCCCAGTGCCATCTGTACCGAAGGCCGGGGAAAAGAGACTGCTGCTGCGGGCACCTATGCCCAGATCAGATGTGATCAAGGTTCCTCGCCACCCGGACTCGATAGTTTTGCCTGGTGAAGGGGACAAAGCTACCATGCCTCCTTTGGTGAGATTGCAATGGCTATTTGGTCAGAAGGTTGCTGCAGACTATGGATGGGAGTATCCATACTTATCGAAGGAACTGCTGTATGAGGTGGAAGTGTCCCGGGAGCGCTGGTACAATAACTTTGTGTGGACCCACCTTCAGGTTCCCCACGCCCGCAGGTACCTGGCATGCTCTCCAAAGGCCTCTCAACGTTTAAAGACTGCAAGGCAGAATGGATGTTGGGACGACACATCCATGCAGATAAAGTGTTGATCCGGCGCAAAGAAGGAGAAGATGTGGAGTATCATCTGGAGACCATGGATCAGCACTTGAAACCACTTGTTCTGCCGCATCCCCGCTTTTACCTGTAGGAGAAAAGAGACTCCGTTCTTATCATGCTGCTGAACTTTCTGGGGCCAGTTGCTTTTGTGCCCAGAGGAATGAAGAACTGTTCCTGTTTGTTCTTCACTTTTCCTGCAAAGAGATTATGGACTCTGGGGTAGATAGGGCCGAAAGAAAAGGAGAAAGTTCCACGAGTGCAGTTACCGCGGTGCTGTCACCAGGTGGCAGTGTTGCGCAACGTTAAGACACTTTTCACGCACTCACTCTTTGGAGAAAAGGGATTTCTTCTCGGAGAAGTTTATTTTCCATTACACGAATACAGGTGTCAGGGTTATGTGTGTTAATCCTTTCTTTTTTCCTCTGCAGGAGAACATCCCATCAAGTTTACTGAGGATGGGGTGGGTCTTAGTCAGGATGGGTGGGAAAAGTCAAATGTGAATATGTGATTCAAAGTTATGGATCAATACTGTTGTTTCTCTTCTGTCTTTATTTCCTTTCCTTACAGGGCTCAGACACAATGGTTTAGTTGGATAGTTTTTTTTCAAAAGTTTTATATTTTTGGATAATTGTTAGTCGGTTTCTGGATTGGATTATGTCAGCCGTTGAGGGCATGATTTACTCCAGACACTGGAGACCCATGTCAAATGACCAGGGGGAGAGTGTAGCGGGTATGTACTTTCCCGAGTGTAAATTTGAATTTGACAGAGACATTAGTGATGTGTAATTCCCTGCAGCCCAGTAGGTGGCGCTGTTGCCCTGGGCTGGGGTTGAATCATTGCTGTGTGCTGTGCCTCCTTTTTGTCCTCCCTCGGCAGCGGTATGGTGGGGCGGGGAACCCGCCGTGCTTGCTGGGAGAGGGTATAAAGGGGCCGGCCATCTTTGTCACGGGGTCAAAGTCCCAGGCACCTTCAGCTTGCGGACGGTGGTTCGTGTCGGTCCTCTGGGTGGCCTAGGCCTAGAGGACAGCCGGAGGTTGTGTTCCATCCCAGGCACCTTTAGCCTGGGGTGAGGTACTCGGATGGAGGTCCGGAGCTCAGTGCCCAACACTGAGTTCCGCGAGGGAAGGAGATCCTAGGGAACCCCGGGAGTGGGTACCCGAATCCGTGAAGGCGCAATGGACCGGGGGGAGCTCCTCACTTGAAGACCCGGTGCAGCATATTGCCGGTAACAGGTAAGCCTCTCATCGGAGACCGCCTGGAAGGAAATTCCCCTCGTGCGGAGACCGTAACCCACTTTCAGGAAGGAAAGTGGAGAACTACATTGTGTCTGGGCCTATTCGCATCCACACCTCCTTTTCTGTTCTGTTTCTACCAAGGGAGTTCAACTGATTGTGTTCATTCGAGAAGAATAAAGGAGTGTTGAACTTTAATGGTGTGGGGCTCATTTCCTGACAGACATTGTTCACAGTGACTCTTGGAGGGAGGTGGTGGTGTCCCCGCTCCCTCCTTTCTAAGATACCCCTAGACAAGAGAAAGACGAGACGAGAGAAAGAGGGGAGTGGAGGTGGCCGCTACACTATAATAACCAATGCAGATGAAATCAGAGATCATAAAATTATCATATTACCAGAGTTACTTTTAAATAATGTATTTATACTAGTTAAAGTGATACTAAAGTCTTGTTTTTTAGTTAAAAATAACAAACATGGGGGCGCATGCGCGGAGCTCGGCGGTGAGGTAATGCTAGCCTAGAGCTCCGTATCTCGTTTAACGGAGAAGCCTGATAACGGCGGCGGTAACCCGCCTCCCGGTACACAAACATTACTAAACAGTGCCCAGAGACACCTACCTCACTGGGGTAACCTTCCGGGGGGGGGTGTTTAGGCATATTTAAAGCCGAAAATCGGTGATTAGGCGCCACCTCACAGCCTCACAGTGCCACAGCGCTTCTGTCATGGCGCTGAAGCCATCCTATTCAGAGGTGACAAGCAGAGAGTGGAAACAGAAGCCAGCCCCTCCTGCTACATCACATGGTGAAGCTCCTGTTTCATTAAAGGAACATAGCCAGTCTAATTCCCTCTCAGGGAATACTATGGCAGAAAAGGAGAACTTTAAGAAAACTTTACATAAGAAATTGTCACCTCATGTTACACTGGAACAAATAGAACAGCTGTTCCAAAAATCATTAAAGGCTACCTCAGACTATATCACTACCAGCCTCACCAAGGAGATCAGGGAATTGGGGTAGCGTACATCAGCACTTGAAATAAGGGTTGATGATTTGGAAAAATACACAACTAATTCCTCTCCAGAAATTGATAACCTTAAAGAGGAAAATATGATTCTACAAACAAGATTAAAAGATTACGAAAATCGTGCGAGACGTCCAATATTCGCATTAGAGGAATCCCCGAAACAGTGATTGACTTACAGGCCATAATGACAGCTCTTTTTCAGGAATTACAGCCAGGAATTCAGGTAGATCGCCTTGAAATGGATAGGGTGCACAGAGCCCTGACTCCCAAAAAATAAGATGGCTCGCCACGCGATATTATCGCAAAATTTCATTTCTACCAAACCAAGGAACTACTACTGAATGCAGCAAGACATAAAGGTGCGTTACAATTCCAAGGGCACAGTTACCAACTCTTCGCCAATCTCTCACAGCTAACTATCAACAAAAGAAGGGCTCTGAAACCACTCCTCCAAATATTACAACGCAACACTATAATTTACCAGTGGGGTTTCCCCTTCTCTGTGAGATTCACCTACCATAACCACAAATATACGTGTCGTAGTGCTATGGAACTGCAAACTACTCTGCAGAATATAGGATTGTTGAATGCCACCAAAGACAATCCCGAAACGCGCCAAAGATCATCCTCGTCTCCTGATAAATCATCCTCTACCTCCAAGAATAATGAGAATCATAGCCCTTACAAGAGAAGTCGCAGACTTTCACCTGACCTGGATCCGAGTGACTCTATGGCAGTGGTTCTCAACTCCTGTCCTCAGGACCCACTAACAGGCCAGATTTTAAGTATTACCTTGGGGAGATGCAGACTAGAATACTGCAATCCCTGAGCAGCGAATTATATCACCTGTGATGCATTTCAGTTATCTTACAAACCTGGCCTGTTAGTGGGTCCTGAGGACTGGAGTTGAGAACCACTGCTCTATGGACTGAATAGAGTTGTGTGTTGATGTTGCCCCCTTTTCTCTTGGAGTCTGCTTGACGGACTTTGCCTTGCATTGGTCCCAAACAACTCCCTGGTGGTTCTTTCTTTATCGTTAAATATGTTTGTGCACTGCTGTGTCTCTTCTCTAACCCCCCTTTTTTTTTTTTTGCTGGATCCAGTCGGTTCGTCTTGGTAATTTAGAATATTAAATAATTTGTTCATTGCTAATAACCAACATTTTTTAACATTTTAAGGTTAAGACCAGTTTTAAGTTTTCTTTGCAATTTGGTACCACCAACTTTAAAGGATAAATATTAGTCATCCATGTTCTTCCAAGATGGCCTTACCTGATTTCGCACCTCCTAAGTATGGTTTCTTCGTTACTAGTCCACAAGTAATCATTAGTCATTATTGACTGGGCTATTTCTACAGTTTCTACTGTTTTTTATTTTGTTTATTGTATATGTGATTGTAATTTAAATGGTTGGCTCTCCATGTCTGGTGGGACTGTTCCTTGCACCCTCCTTTTGCTACCCTCAGCTGCCCAGTGATTCAGTGGACGGCTGACGGTGGCTCATGTGCCCTTGGAGGGAGATTTATTCTCCCCTCAACGGATATGTTATGAACTTATATTTGTTTTGGTATATCATTAGGATAATCCTAAGTCGCATTTCCCCTCTAAATCTTCTTTCTTTTTGTTTTCCCTCTCCAATCTTATCTTCCCCCTACTGTCCGAAGGTGAATTCTTCCTTAAAAACTCTTTGTCTAGGCATCATTAGAACCAAAACCTTTACAATACCATGGCTCCATTAAATATACTTTCCCTTAATGTACAGGGACTAAACGTTCAGCAAGAACGCACTAAGGCCTTTCGCACTTTTAACTCTAAAAGAGCACACATCATATGTCTCCAAGAAACCCATTTTACTCAACTATCAACCCCTAAATTCTTTAGCAGATCCTTTCCACAAGTCTTCACGGCCTCGGCCTCTACAAAGCAAAGCGGTGTGCTTATAGCATTTCACCGAAGCACCCCATTTTCCATAACTAAAGAGATTAAGGATCCGAAAGGTCATTATCTGATTCTTACAAGACATTTAATGGATCCCGCCATCACCATAGTGTCATACTACGCCCCCAATAAGCAACCTAATTCTTTCCTATCCCATCAGCTACAAGTAATAGACTCCCATAAAATAGGTACTGTAATATTAAGTGGAGACTCCAACCAGACTATCTTTCCCTTTCTGGAAAATCACCTATTCCTCAGTCCCATAAGCCTGATAAACACTCTTTTTCAAAATTAATCGAAAAATATAACCTAGTTGATTCCTGGCGTGAATTGAACCCAACCAAGAGACAATATACACACTATTCTTACCCCCATCAGTCTTTCTCAAGAATTTACGATATTTTTATGTCTATAGGTATGACTCCCGAAATTAAAAATTCCAAAATTGTTCCCATCCCCTGGTCTGATTATAGTGCAATTTACAATGCTATTTCTTCTACAATCCTGAAATCGTGTGACCCAACGTGGGTACTTAGAGATTTTTTGCTCAAAAACCCAGTTTATAAACAAAACATTAAAATTGCACTTAAGGAGTATTTACAATTTAACGCTAAACCCGACATCTCCCCTACTACGTTATGGGAAGCCCATAAGCCTGTTCTCCGTGGAACATGTTTACGTCAAGCCAATCTATGTAATAGAGTAAGAAAAGCCATGTGTCACACCCTAGAAACAACATTTAATTCCTGTCATATGGCATTTCAGCAGAACCCTTCACCTTCATCCAGATTAAATTTAGATAAAGCCAAACTGGAATTCAATTTATTTCTTACTGAGTCTGTGGTTAAAATAATTAGAAAATCAAAACATAACTTTTATATGAACGCGAATAAACCAAATACGCTTCTAGCCCGAACACTAAAATCCTGTCATATTTCAAGCAAACCATCCGCCTTAGACTATCTAGGGATGTATACACAACCAACCCAAAGAAAATCCTACAAAAATTTAAAACGCAGTTAAAAAGTTTATACTCATCTGATAACGAGTTGGATCAATCTAAGGCAAATTATTTTTTTCCTCATATCTCCCTCTCTACATTGTCCAAGATGCAATTTGAAATGATGGAGGAACCGGTGTCTGGTGAGGAGGTATCCGAGGCTATTAAGAATCTGAAAGTAAATAAATGACCCAGCCCCGATGGATTTTCTGCTCTTTATTATAAGACCTTTATAGATATTTTATCACCAGTTTTAGCTAATACTTTCAATTCCCTCTTGGATAATCATTCTTTTAGGAGAAAAACTTTGACTGCAATTATCTGCATGCTCTCCAAACCACATACAGATGACTCAATCTGGTCTAACTATCGCCCCATTTCCTTGTTAAATCTAGATGTTAAAATTCTAGCCAAGATTTTAGCCAACAGACTAAACAGGATTATAGGTAATATGATACACCGTGACCAAGTTGGTTTCATCCCTATTCGACAAGCTGGCGACAATATCAGACGTGCTACTCTTTTGTCACACGCTGCTAAGACACGTAAAATCCCCTCTTGCTTTCTTTCTCTTGACATCAAGAAAGCATTTTGATACAGTATCCTGGTCATATATGGATTTCACACTTAGAAAATGGGGCTTTGGGCCTCATTTTATGGGCTGAATTTCTGAATTATACCATAACCCCAAAGCCTATATTAAATATACGGTATAGATAGGAAGAGTTTGATATATTGAGAGGGACTCGTCAAGAATGTCCCGTCTCGCCATTATTATTTGCACTATTCATCGAACCTCTGGCACAAAGAATAAGGATGGAACCAACAATCACGGGTATTGACTTAGGTGGATGTCATCACAAAATTTGCTTATTCGCGAATGACATACTCTTATTTTTTATCTTCGCCACAAGTTTCGGCCCCAAATCTTATGCTGGTATTGCATGAATTTTCACATATTTCAGGCCTCACAGTTAATACTCAAAAATCCTCGGCTTTGAACATTTCCCTTAGCGAAATGAAAAAACAGAATATACAGAACTCATTACCTTTTAAATGGGGTGGATCGCAGCCTACCATATTTGGGTATTCAACTAGCAGCCAATTCCTCAGATTTATTTGCTGCCAACTACCCACCCTTACTGAAAAGCATCACAAGTTTACTTTCTAACTGGTCAGACCTACCGATCTCTTGGTCTGGGAAAATTAACATAATAAAAATGACCATACTTCCCAAGTTCTTATATTTATTTAGAACACTTCCAATCCATGTTCCTGCTCATTTCCTTAGATTGATCCAACAAAAAGTAACACAGTTCACTTGGGGAAAGAAAAAACCTTGGTTGCCCAAAAAAAACGTAATCCTCCACAAATTAATGGGCGGTTTGGGATTTACAGACTTTGCTACCTATTATAAAGCAGCCCAAATGGCACAATTAACAAAATATCATTCGACCTTGGAGACTCCCTTATTGTTATTTATTGAAGTAATAGACTTCGACCCACTTCCTACAAATAATATTTTATGGTTAAGCTCTTCAGATCGTAGAGCTTTAAAGAATCCAATCTCTAAACATTCTTTATCAATTTGGGAGAGGCACAAAAGCACAAAAGCTCACATGGTCTACAATCCCCGCACAACCCTCTTCTTTCTTTTCACAAAACCCTTCTATCCAGCTTGGATATTTCCTAGAACCTTTAAAGCCTGGTCTAAGGTTGGCATTACATGTTTATATCATTTATCATCA
Organism: Rana muscosa; assembly: GCA_029206835.1. Classification (NCBI taxonomy): domain Eukaryota; kingdom Metazoa; phylum Chordata; class Amphibia; order Anura; family Ranidae; genus Rana; species Rana muscosa. The sequence goes on along the minus strand of CM055117.1, from coordinate 638,151,131 downwards.
ACAACCTCAATACGACCTTTCCCTGAATTACGTGAAACTTTTGGGCTCCCTCAATCAGAAATCTTCAGATATTTGCAAATTAAAAAATTCTATGATCCTCTCCTCAATTCTAGTGATAATCTACATAGTCTATCCCAATTTGAAAGAATATGCCTAAAAGAACCTCATGCTAAAGGCCGCATCTCGGTAATTTAGTCTCAGTTGACCACTAAGTCTAATACAATCTTACCCTCATATGTTACTAAGTGGGAAAAAGATCTTGATTGTAATATTGACAATAAGACTTGGGCAAATATATGGTCTAATACTAGCTCGTCCTCTACTAATGTAGTGGCAACTGAAGCATCATACAACGTACTCTCTCGTTGGTATTTGGTTCCTGCCAGGTTAGCCAAATTTGCAGTAAATGACTCAGATGTCTGCTTTCGTGGCTGCCCAGATAAAGGTACATATATGCACATCTGGTGGCCAGGGATGAGCCGAACACCCCCCTGTTCGGTTCGCACCAGAACCTGCGAACAGACAAAATGTTCGTGTGAACTTTAGAACCCTATTAAATACAATGGACTCGAACGTTCAAAATCTAAAGTGTTAATTATAAAGGCTAATATGCAAGTTATTGTCCTAAAAAGTGTTTGGGGACCTGGGTCCTGCCCCAGGGGACATGTATCAATGCAAAAAAAAGTTTTAAAACTGCCTTTTTTTCGGGAGCAGTGATTTTAACCACTTCAATACCATGCACTTATACAGCTTCCTGCCCAAGCCAATTTTGAGCTTTCAGCACTGTCGCAATTTGAATGACAATTGCGCGGTCATGCAACACTGTACCCAAACAATTTTTTTATCATTTTGTTCCCACAAATAGAGCTTTCTTTCGGTGGTATTTGATCGCCTCTGCGATTTTTATTTTTTGCACAACAAATAAAAAAAGAGCGAAAATTTTTAAAAAAACAACGTTTTTCTTTGTTTCTGTTAATTTTTTTGGTAAATAAGTACCTTTTCTACTTCAATGACGGGCACTGATAAGGCGGCACTGAAGGGCACTGATAAGGCGACACTGATGGGCACCGATGAGGTGGCACCAATGAGGTGGCACTGATGAGGTGGCACTGATGGGCACTGATGATGGGCACTGATAGGCGGCACTGATGGGCACTGATATGTGGCACTGGTATGCGGCACTGATGGACACTCATAGGTGGCACTGATTGGCACTCATAGGCGGCACTGATTGGCACTCATAGGCGGCACTGATGGGCACTCATAGGTGGCACTGATGGGCACTCATGGGCGGCACTGATAGGTGGCATGGACGGCCACTGATAGGTGGGCACAGATTGGCACGGATGGGCACGGATGGGCACTGATAGGTGGCACTGATGGACACTAGTAGGTGGCATTGGTGGCACTGGTGCCCAGCAATGCCAGCCACCACACATTGTGAAAGTGCCAGTCAGTGCCCATTTGTGGGCACTGATTGGCATATTTTTTTTAATGTTTTTATTTTATTTATTTATTTTTACTACATGTGGATGGCCATGGGGGCCATCCACATGATTGGGGCTTCCCTGGTGGTCCTGGGGGGCTTTCCTGGTGGTCTAGTGTGGGTATCCGAGGGGGGGCTGCGCTGATAAACAATCAGCGCGAACCCCCCTTGTTAGGAGAGCCGCCGATCGGCTCTCCTCTACTCGCGTCTGTCAGACGCGAGTGAGGAAGAGCCGATCAATGGCTCTTCCTGTTTACATTGTGATCAGCCGTGATTCGACACGGCTGATCACGTGGTAAAAAGCCTCCGACGGAGGCTTTTTACCGAGATCAGTGTAGCGGTGGGTCAGACTGACCCACCGCTCCACCGATCGCCGCGATGCGCGCCCCCCCGGGCGCGCAACGGCTGTTATCCCGCAGGACGTCATATGACGTCCAGTGTGGATAACAGAACCACTTCCCGGACGTCAATCTGCTATTGATGGGGCGGGAAGTGGTTAATAATGCTTAAAATGAAAAAATAAAAGTGAAATATTCCTTTAAATTTCGTACCTGGGGGGTGTGTATGATATGCATGTAAAGTGGCGCATGTTTCCCGTGCTTAGAACTGTCCCTGCAAAAAATGTCATTTTTGAAAGAAAAAAAGTCATTTAAAACTCACTCGCGGCTATTAATGAATTGTCGGCTCCCGGCAATACATTCAAAAGTCATTGATAAAAATAAAAAAAAAGCGTGGGGGTTCCCCAGAATTCAATTACCAGGCCCTTCAGGTCTGGAATGGATATTATGGGGAACCCCGCCGCAAATTAAAAAAAAAATTGACGTGGGGTTCCCCCAAATATCCATTCCAGGCCCTTCAGATCTGGCATGGATTTTAAGGGGAACTCCACCCCAAATTTAAAAAAAAATGGCGTGGAGTCCTCCTAAAAATCCATACAAGACCCCTTATCCGAGCACGCAACCTGGCCGGCCGCAGGGGAAAAGGGGGGGACGAGAGAGCGGCCCCCCTCCCTCCTGAACCGTACCAGGCCACATGCCCTCAACATGGGGAGGATGTCCCCATGTTGATGGGGACAAGGGCCTCATCCCCACAACCCTTGCCCGGTGGTTGTGGGGGTCTGCGGGCGGGGGGCTTATCGGAATCTGGAAGACCCCTTTAACAAAGGGGACCCCCAGATCCTGGCCCCCCCTATGTGAATTGGTAAGGGGTACATTGTACCCCTACCATTTCACGAAGAAAGCGTAAAAAAATGTTTAAAAAAACACACAAACACCTTGCAAAAGTCCTTTATTTAAAAAAACAAAAAAAAACAACAACATTCCAGCGGTGAAATCCATTGTCCCGTGGCGATCCCGATGTCCAGCGCTGTCCGTCATTGGTTGTGCCTGAGCGGACCTGATGGGGAACTCCCTCTCAGTATTTTAAATGTATAGACCCGCCCCTTCTAAAGTTCCCCATCAGTGAAGGAAGTTCCCCGCTCAAGCCAATGACGTAGGCGGGTCCGACATACCGAGGGGGCGGACCTGATGGGGAACTGCTCTCACTTTGGTAAAACATGTATAGACCCGCCCCTTCTCATGTTCCGCATCTGGTCCGCTGAGCGGACCTGATGGGGAACTTTAGAAGGGGCGGGTCTATACATTTAAAATACTGAGAGGGAGTTCCCCATCAGGTCCGCTCAGGCACAACCAATGAAGGACAGCGCTGGACATCGGATCGCCGCGGGACACTGGATTTCACCGCTGGAATGTTTTTTTTTTTTTAAATAAAATACTTTTTCAAGGTGTTTGTGTGTTTTTTTCAACATTTTTTTACGCTTTCTTCGTGAAATGGTAGGGGTACAATGTACCCCTTACCAATTCACATAGGGGGGGCCGGGATCTGGGGGTCCCCTTTGTTAAAGGGGTCTTCCAGATTCCGATAAGCCCCCCACCCGCAGACCCCCACAACCACCGGGCAAGGGTTGTGGGGATGAGGCCCTTGTCCCCATCAACATGGGGACATCCTCCCCATGTTGAGGGCATGTGGCCTGGTACGGTTCAGGAGGGAGGGGGGCGCTCTCTCGTCCCCCCCTTTTCCCCTGCGGCCGGCCAGGTTACGTGCTCGGATAAGGGGTCTGGTATGGATTTTTAGGGGGACTCCACGCCATATTTTTTAAATTTGGGGTGGAGTTCCCCTTAAAATCCATTCCAGATCTGAAGGGCCTGGAATGGATATTTGAGGGAACCCCACGTCAATTTTTTTTTAAATTTGCGGCGGGGTTCCACTTAATATCCATTCCAGACCTGAAGGGCCTGGTAATTGAATTCTGGGGAACCCCCACGCTTTTTTTTTATTTTTTATCAATGATTTTTGAATGTATTGCCGGGAGCCGACAATTCATTAATAGTTTTAAATGACTTTTTTTCTTTCAAAAATGTCATTTTTTGCAGGGACAGTTCTAAGCACGGGAAACATGCGCCACTTTACATGCATATCATACACACCCCCCAGGTACGAAATTTAAAGGAATATTTCACTTTTATTTTTTCATTTTAAGCATTATTAAAATCACTGCTCCCGAAAAAACGGACGTTTTTAAAACTTCTTTTTGCATTTATACATGTCCCCTGGGGCAGGACCCGGGTCCCCAAACACTTTTTAGGACAATAACTTGCATATAAGCCTTTATAATTAGCACTTTAGATTTCTCCCATAGATTTTTCGAATTTGCCCCGAACACCCCAATTTGTTCGCTGTTCGGCGAACAGGCGAACAGGCAATGTTTGAGTCGAACATGAGTTCGACTCGAACTCGAAGCTCATCCCTACTGGTGGCAGTGTCCACTTGTGCATATATTCTGGGAAAAGATTTTTCAAATTGCTTCCAAATTATTCAACTGTACCATTACACCAGATCCAATGGTAGCCCTTCTCAATGTTAAACCAGTATCGCTTTCCCATAATCAATATAAGCTATTCCTTACATTCTTGATAGCCGCAAAGAAGACGATAGCTAGCGCTTGGAAATCACCTGTTGTGAACGTGGCAGAATCCAAAAAGAGAATGAATCAAGCTTTTATTCATGCTAAAATGGATGTACTAGATAAGAATAAGCTGGGGAAGTTTCACAGCATATGGAAACCATGGATCATATACTACCTGCCAGACAATTTTGATTCACAAATTCTTTCGTCATGGTGACTAATGCTTTTTCAGGGATTCCTGAATATAAATAGTTTTCATGAAATTTGCCTTCGGAGTTATGTTATCCTTCCTCCCATCAGTCCCCATTCCCCCTTATTATTCTTTTCCCTACTGTTTCTTTTAGTTCTTCTACCTATCTTGACTAGGGATGAGCCGAACACCCGCCGTTTCGGTTTGCACCAGAACCTGCGAACGGACCGAAAGTTTTCACAAACTTTAGAACCCTATTAAATACAATGGACTCAAATGTTCGAAATCAAAAGTGCTAATTATAACGGCTAATATGCAAGTTATTGTCCTACAAAGGGTTTGGGGACCCGGGTCCTGCCCCAGGGGACATGTATCAATGCAAAAAAAGTTTTAAAAACTAAAGTTTTTTCGGGAGCAGTGATTTTAATGATGCTTAAAGTGAAAAAAAAAGTGAAATATTCATCTAAATATTGTACCTGGGGGTGTCTAAAGTATGCCTGTGAAGTGGCAAGTGTTTCCCGTGTCCCCGCACAAAATGAAATTTGTCTGATCCTGGCAATATGGATGAAAATCATTGAGAAAAATGGCATGGGTACCCCCCCACCCGGGCACCCCCCAACCCCCCAGCCCACTACCAGCCCCTTTGGGTCTTGTATGGATATTAAGGGGAACCCCGTACCCAAATTAAAAAAGGCCCTATATACTCTTAACAGCTGTATACAGGCGGTGCAAACAAGACAGGGACTGTAGGTTTGTTCTTAAGTAAAATCTGTTTGTAATTTTGAACAGGTACATTGTTTAAGAGTAGCTCCAGCCAAAAAATCAATTTTTAAGCTTTTTGGAAAACATAGGGAAGGGTTATCACCCCTGTAACATTTGTTTTGCTGTCTGTGCACCTGTTCAGAACATTTCACCTCACTTTCCGTCCCAATGACAAATGTTTTTTGAAAATTAGTTTTTTTTATTGAAACAAGGATTGGTGATAAAACATCAGTGGAGAGGAGACACCTTTTTCCCATATTATCTCTTACAGGAGAGAATTTCCCTTCCTAGGGGTAGATTTCCTCTCACTTCCTGTTGTCTCCTTCCGTTTGCAAGTAGGAGTCGTTTGTAAGTTGGATGTTTGAAAGAAGGGGCCTGCCGTATATACTCTGCAGAAATTTGGCCCTTAGGTGTTGGCGTTGCCACAACACTGTAAGCCCTCACAGTTACTCTTGGTGGGCGCTTTAACGCCCTGCTGCGAACTATTATTTCAAGAATTGTAATTACATGCCATTGTTGAACAGTGGTAGGAAAAATTGGGCATTTGGTGGTGGTGGTGGTGGTGCTGGTGCCACAACACTGTAAGTCCTCCCAGTTACTCTTGGTGGGCGCAGGAATGGGCCCTGCTATGAATTATTAGATCAAGAATTGTGATTACATGCCCCTGTTGAACAGGGGCAGAAAAATTGGGCATTAGGCACTGGTGCCACAACACTGAAATACCTCACAGATACTGTACTTGGAGCGCAGCAATGAGCCCTGCTGCAAAGTATTGCATCAAAAATTGCAATTACATGCCCCTGTTAAACAGGGGCTGAAAAATTGGGCCTTAGGCACTGGTGCTGGTGCCACAACACTGCAACCCCTCACAGATACTGTAGTTGGAGCGCAGCAATGAGCCCTGCTGCAAAGCATTGCATCAAAAATTGTAATAACACACCCCTGTTAAACAGGGGCATAACAATTGGGCCTTAGGCACTGGTGCCACAACACTGCAACCCCTCACAGATACTGTACTTGGAGCGCAGCAATGAGCCCTGCTGCAAAGTATTGCATCAAAAATTGTAATTACAAGCCCCTGTTAAACAGGGGCTGAAAAATTGGGCCTTAGCCACTGGTGGCGGTGGCCAGAAACAAAAATGTTCTTACATGCTATCAGCATGATCATTGAGGAGAAAGAGGATAGTCACTCAGCATAACAGATGATAAGGGGTAAAAACTGCGCTAGAACCCAAAATAACAAGTGTCAAGCTGCCAGCACTCAAACAAACAAAGTAAATAGAAATGCAAAATGGGTAGTGTGGCGCTGTACTGAGAAATCACTAATTAAAAAGTGATAATAAAACATGAGGTGAAAATGTCACAGTGGTATATACAAACATGAAACCACAAATGAAATTAGTGTGGTGTGGGTATTTCTATATGGAAGAAGTCCACTCACTCAAAGAGTTACCATGAAATAAAAACACAAGTGAATGTGAATAGTCCAAAATATAACTCATATGAAGAAAAAGTCCATATAGTGAAAACAAACCAAAAATGTAATCCCTGTGTGTGTAACAGGCACACCAATGGGAAGTGAACACAACTGTGCTGATGAATAAACAATTAGGTGTGTTAAGAGTCCAACTGCCTTAAACCCATTCCGTGATTATCTTCCCACGTGATGGCCACATGAAAGGAACCAAAATGTTGACTGATGCAATCAAATCAAAACACTTGACACAAAGAAAAGGTGGGGTACTCTTACCACATCAGGTGGACTCAGCTGTCTTATGATAGTGAGTCAGATAGGCTTGAGGTCTCAATGACCAAGGGTGATGGAACAGGATGCCGTGGATGTCTTGAACCTTCCAGAAGAGGGTAATCCGGTGTACTGATTGGCAAGTACAAACTTCTCCAGCATACGAGCTCCAGGGAATCAAATGAAAAAAAAATATAGAGACAAAAAAAAAGAAAAGGGAAAGGCTCCCAGTGGTGCAGGTCAATAAAACCGTATCAGAGTTTATTTATAAAATTGCCATACAAAGGTTTGACAAAGCATTAAAAAAGTGATCACGAACATAAAAGCAATGTGGGGTGCAGCAACGCAAAACCCGACGCGTTTCAACTTCAAAGTCTTCAACAGGGGGATATTGTTGCACCCTCCACATTGCCAACATTTATAAGATATGAAAAGGCTTGCCCCACCCCTGAGAGGCGGAGTCAAGACAGGAAATTACATAAAATCCTCACACCCAATAGAAATGAATGCCATAATATAAACATCAGAATCCTAACACTCTATTAAAATGAATGCCATAATACGCATTTACATAATGACTATAAGTATATAGTGTACCGTAGTCTTAATGTATCAAAAAGTGATTGCAGTAAAATAAAACCCAAAGTTTACACCTCAAGCCTCCCTATCACTAATAATAATGGACCTATCAAAGCAGAAAGGATCCCGCCAAACACACCAACCATATCTTGTGGTGTGGGCGGACACTTCCTTGTCTGCAATCACCAATGAGTGACAGTGTCCCCATAAGAGCATTTCCATGAACATGTTCTGCCACCTGAGAAGGGGGGGGGGGAACTGCAAGTCTATGCGCGAGTGGAAATTGCACACCCCACTCACTGTCAGACCAATTTGAGTGTATCCCGATCGGGCTGTCCATAGGGACACATCCACATCCAATCAGGGCTCCGCCGCGGTGTGACGTCATGACGCGCGTCCCGCCAGGTTGACGTTCATGATGAACCAATCCTGTGCGAGCGTGACGTCACAACGCAATCTGCGCCGAGACAGCGCTCTGCCATCCCACGATGTACACATGACACGTGGGACGCAATATACAAGGGTCACATGATGGTGCCAGGATGCAGCGACGCCCCCTGAACAGATAGGGGAGGCAACCGTGTCATGGCAGCATAGGGTAGACGTTGCAGAGATAGGCGCTGCTCCGTCTATAAGATAATACTGCTCCACCTAGAGGAAAAAAGGAAAATGGCTGGTACAAGTGCATTTTATAGCCCAGAAAACAATTAAAATTGCTGCTCTTGTTAGAAGCCAAAAAAAAAATATGTATTTTAAGCCAGATGATGGCCAGTAGGGGATAATTAAAAAGTGAAATGTTAAATCCTCAAACCCGCAAATGAATGTCAGGAAAGGAAAATAAACACAGCAAAACACCACCAGTAAAGTGCATGTAAGCTGTGAAAAGGTATAGTAGTACCCAATCAAATACAACTGAAAAAACTTGGAAAAAACTTTGATCCCAAAAAAAGTACTCACGCCCGGTTAATGAAACAGTTGATATCCCATTCAACGTTCATACCGTGTGGTGAGTAACACCTGAGCTCATGTATCCTCCAATGAGGAATGAACCTGTCTATCACCTGAAATTGAGTGGCTTTGGGATCTTTGGCCTGATGTTTCAAATAGTGGCTTGTCGCAACCTTTACGTATTTTAGCCAGATGTTCGTTTACCCTGATGGAAAATTTTCTAATGGTACGTCCCACATACTGGAGTTTGCATGGACAAGTGATGAGATATGCAATGAACCTTGTCACACATGTGGTGAAGTGCCTCATGGTGTAGCTACGTCCTGTGGTGCTGGATGTAAATGTATCAGTTCTACGTCTCCCAAAAACATTAGCCACACATACATTGCATTTCCTACATGGGTAGTAACCATTAGCCTCTGGAAAAAAGGAAACCTTTTTAGGGGGATCGTATTGGGATTGGGGGATCGTATTGGGAGCTAAATCACTTTGAATGGAACGTGCACCCCTAAAGATAACCCCTGCCCGCTCTGGGAGCGAGGGTTCAAGAATTCTATCACTCTGAAGCACCTTCCAGTGCCTTTTAAGGATTTTTTTAATTTCACTGTGTTGTATGGAATAAGAGGTGAAGAAGGACCATTTAAATTTCTCATCTCTGGCGATCACTGGTTTGTCAGCCAGGAGAGAAGCCCTGTCCATCTTGGATACTGCGGAAATATCCTTGTCCAATTCAGTGGATCTATACCCTTTATCCAAGAATCGTTTTTTTAGGATGTTGGACTGAGTGAAGAAATCCCTTTCATGGGTGCAGTTCCTCCTGAGACGGAGAAATTGTCCTTGAGGGACTGACCTTAACCATTGATGGTAATGACAGCTGTCAACAGGAATGTACCCATTCCTGTCAGTGGGTTTAAAAAATGTTCTGAGCTCCAATTGGTTGTTGACAGCTGTGATCTCAAGGTCAAGGAAGTGTATGGAAGATGAACTGGCCTCATAGGTCAAAATGATGCCACGATCATTGCTGTTAAGCAAGGTCATAAAGTTATCCAAAGACTCTCTGCTGCCCCTCCATAGGAGTAGGATGTCGTCTATATACCTAGCCCACAGGACCAGTTCGGGTCTGTTGAGGGCATAGACGACATCCTCCTCCCACTGGGACATAAACAGATTGGCGAGGCTGGGGGCATATTTGGCCCCCATTGCCACGCCCTTAATCTGTGAAAAGAAGGTCCCCTGGAACCAAAAATAATTATGCCTTGTGGCAAAATTTAACAGTTCCATTATAAAATTTATTTGCACAAAAGAAAGTAAGGAGTTTCTGGTAAGGAATAACTCAACTGCCACTAGGCCTAACTGGTGTGAAATGCAAGTATATATTGCGGACACATCCGCAGTAACCAAAATTATGTCATCATGGTACTGGACACCCTCCAGTAATTTGATGGTGTCTTTAGTATCCCTCAAATAAGATGGCACTAGCTTGACAAGAGGTTGGAGGAAATGATTGATGTATTTCCCAATCCTCGAGGTGACCGAGTCAATCCCACTGATGATGGGACATCCAGGGGGATTGACTGGGTCTTTATGCGCCTTGGGCAAATAGTAGATAACAGGAATTTGAGGTGCCAATGGAACCAAGAACTCCTGTTCCTTCTTATTTAGGATATTAAGGGAATATCCTTCATTGACAATTTCTATCAAGGCTTTTTTGTATTTAAGAGTGGGATCACCTGGTAAAGGACTGTATGTAGCTCTATCGTCCAAGAGTCTGTTCATCTCCCGGATGTAACTATCCTTGTCTAGTACCACTATCCCACCCCCCTTATCCGCGGGGCAGATGATAAGGTTCTTATTGAGGCATAGGGTTTTTAATCCAGCCTCAATAGCTGGATCCTGATAAGTTCTTTTAGCAGGTTCTGTCAAGGTCGTTCAGCACAAGAGTCCGAAAGACATTAATGGAAGGGGCAGAATTGACAGGGGGATTAAACAGGGAGGGATTAGACAACCCTGAGTGTAAATTGATAATCTGGCCATCAGTCTGGGACGATACAATGGATCCCGACTGCATGAGAGGACTCTGACCGCTAGTCTGGGCACCAACCGAAGGTAGAGCTAGAAAGTGTCTCTGAATGTTAAGCTTTCTTATATACTTTTGAATATCTACAAAAGTGGAGAATTTATTTAATTTCCTTGGAGGAACAAATTTTAAACCCTTATCAAAAACAAGTTGCTCTTGGGCTGTAAGAACAACTGAACTCAAATTGAATATACCTGCACCTATTTGACTCTTTGCCTTTTTGCGCTGGATGCACCGCCCCCCTCTGGAGCCTTGCTTATTCTTGGGCTTTTGGGGGTATGAAATGTGGGTTTGTGAAAACCCTGATGTTGGGATGAACCAGGATAACTATAGTTGTATTTGTAAGGTGGTCTGGAGTGAGACTCATCATCCCAATTGGAATGTGAATATGAATCATAATAAGGGTCATAAGAACCTTCACCCTGTAAGGGGGCATAACGATTATGAGTACGGATGGGAGTACCCTGCAAGTATACACTACAATTGGGGCCTGATCTGCCATCTCTCCATGTCATAGGAGGTCTCCCTGATTGATCAACAGGGTGAAAGTTACCCCTATCACCCATAATCTTGGCCCCTACCCCGTTGGGGATATCCTCTCCAGGGATGAGCCGAACACCCCCCTGTTCGGTTCGCACCAGAACCTGCGAACAGACAGAATGTTCGTGTGAACTTTAGAACCCTATTAAATACAATGGACTCGAATGTTCAAAATCAAAACTGCTAATTATAAAGGCTAATATGCAAGTTATTGTCCTAAAAAGTGTTTGGGGACCTGGGTCCTGCCCCAGGGGACATGTATCAATGCAAAAAAAGGTTTAAAAAATAGACGTTTTTACGGGAGCGGTGATTTTAATAATGCTTAAAATGAAAAAATAAAAGTGAAATATTCCTTTAAATTTCGTACCTGGGGGGTGTGTATGATATGCATGTAAAGTGGCGCATGTTTCCCGTGCTTAGAACTGTCCCTGCACAAAGTGTCATTTTTGAAGGAAAAAAAGTCATTTAAAACTCACTCGCGGCTATTAATGAATTGACGGCTTTTATCAATACATAGAAAAGTCATTGATAAAAAAAAAAAAAAAAAAAAGCGTGGGGGTTCCCCCATATTCAATTACCAGGCCCTTTAGGTCTGGAATGGATATTAAGGGGAACTCCACCCCAAATTTAAAAAAAAATGGCGTGGAGTCCCCCCAAAAATCCATACCAGACCCTTTTCCGAGCACGTAACATGGCCGGCCGCAGGGGAAGAGGGGGGGACGAGAGAGTGGCCCCCCTCCCTCCTGAACCGTACCAGGCCACATGCCCTCAACATGGGGAGGATGTCCCCATGTTGATGGGGAAAAGGGCCTCATCCCCACAACCCTTGCCCGGTGGTTGTGGGGGTCTGCGGGCGGGGGGCTTATCGGAATCTGGAAGACCCCTTTAACAAAGGGGACCCCCAGATCCCGGCCCCCCCCATGTGAATTGGTAAGGGGTACATTGTACCCCTACTATTTCACGAAGAAAGCGTAAAAAAAATGTAAAAAAAAACATACAAACACCTTGAAAAAGTCCTTTATTAAAAAAAAAAAACATTCCAGTGATGAAATCCAGTGTCCCGCGGCGATCCGATGTCCAGCGCTGTCCGTCATTGGTTTTGCCTGAGCGGACCTGATGGGGAACTTCCTCCTCAGTGTTTTAAATGTATAGACCCGCCCCTTCTAAAGTTCCCCATCAGGTCCGCTCAGCGGACCAGATGCGGAACATGAGAAGGGGCGGGTCTATACATGTATTACCAAAGTGAGAGAAGTTCCTCATCAGGTCCGCCCCCTCGGTATGTCGGACCCGCCTACGTCATTGGCTTGAGCGGGGAACTTCCTTCACTGTGTAATTTAAATTTACACAGTGAAGGAAGTTCCCCGCTCAGGCCAATGACGTAGGCGGGGTCCGACATACCGAGGGGGCGGACCTGATGGGGAACTTCCTTCACTGCGTAATACATATATAGAGTCTATAGCAGTGAAGGGGTCTAAATACTCTATACATGTATTACGCAGTGAAGGAAGTTCCCCATCAGGTCCGCCCCCTCGGTATGTCGGACCCCGCCTATGTCATTGGCCTGAGCGGGAAACTTCCTTCACTGTGTAAATTTAAATTACACAGTGAAGGAAGTTCCCCGCTCAAGCCAATGACGTAGGCGGGTCCGACATACCGAGGGGGCGGACCTGATGGGGAACTTCTCTCACTTTGGTAATACATGTATAGATCCTCCCCATGTTGAGGGCATGTGGCCTGGTACGGTTCAGGAGGGAGGGGGGGCCGCTCTCTCGTCCCCCCTTTTCCCCAGCGGCCGGCCAGGTTGCGTGCTCGGATAAGGGTCTGGTATGGATTTTTGGGGGGACTCCACGCCATTTTTTTTAAAATTTGGGGTGGAGTTCCCCTTAAAATCCATGCCAGATCTCAAGGGCCTGGTATGGATATTTAGGGGGAACCCCACGCCATTTTTTTTTTTATTTGCGGCGGGGTTCCCCTTAATATCCATTCCAGACCTAAAGGGCCTGGTAATTGAATTTGGGGGAACCCCCACGCTTTTTTTTTTTTTTATCAATGACTTTTGTATGTATTGCCGGGAGCCGACAATTCATTAATAGCCGCGAGTGAGTTTTAAATGACTTTTTTTCCTTCAAAAATGACACTTTGTGCAGGGACAGTTCTAAGCACGGGAAACATGCGCCACTTTACATGCATATCATACACACCCCCCAGGTACGAAATTTAAAGGAATATTTCACTTTTATTGTTTCACTTTAAGCATTATTAAAATCACTGCTCCCAAAAAAACAGGAATTTAAAAAAAAAAAAAATTGCATTGATACATGTCCCCTGGGGCAGGACCCGGGTCCCCAAACACTTTTTAGGACAATAACTTGCATATTAGGCTTTATAATTAGCACTTTAGATTTCTCCCATAGACTTTTCGAATTTGCCGCAAACACCCCAATTTGTTCGCTGTTCGGCGAACAGGCGAACAGGCAATGTTCGAGTCGAACATGAGTTCGACTCGAACTCAAAGCTCATCCCTAATCCTCTCCCTCTCGGAATGGAGGGATGCCTACCACGACTGTTATCACAGTGGAAAGGAATGCTAGGGTGTTTGTTATTCCGAGGTGTATGATTACCTCCTTTATTGACCTGAGGTCCCCGAGGGGGAGGGGGCAATATTGGAGGTTCGTAAGTCAATCTTCTGTCTGGAATCATATCTACAGGTTCTGATAGATCCATAGGGAGATTGTTATCCGTGGATTACTATTAATGGCCATTTTTTTTTGAAGACCGAATTGGACTTATAATCGTTTATATTGCGATTATACTTATTTTTGTTTTTTACTCCTTTGGTCTTTCTCCTCTTTCTCAAGGAGGTTTCTCAGATTGGTGGAGAGTGTGACATACTCGGAAGTTCCACTAGAAGAGGAAAGTTTGTCTCTAATCTCTTTGTCTATAGTGGAAAGTCTGGCCTGCTTCCTCTCCACCAAGAAACCAATAAGTTTCAATCCCGCATCATTAAAATAATTTAGCCATAGGTCCAAGTCTGACTCGCGCTGTTGTGGAAAAACGTCCCACCTAAGGCCCCTAGGGACCATTTTTTCCTTAATGTACTGCTCAAGAAATGCGATGTCCCATTGGAGATGTAATTCCGAGATCATCACATTCTTAAGCCTTACAAAAAGGCCACTGATCTCTGAATCAGTGTTATTGATAGTGAATAATCCATGTGTGTTAAAGGACCCGGACGTCCTATATTCGAAAACATCCATATAATCACGGATGTAAAGGGAAGCTGCAGTAAAAAAAAGGTGTCAGAAAGTGAAGATGATAAGGGGTAAAAACTGCGCTAGAACCCAAAATAACAAGTGTCAAGCTGCCAGCACTCAAACAAACAAAGTAAATAGAAATGCAAAATGGGTAGTGCAGCGCTGTACTGAGAAATCACTAATTAAAAAGTGATAATAAAACATGAGGTGAAAATATCACAGTGGTATATACAAACATGAAACCACAAATGAAATGAGTGTGGTGTGGGTATTTCTATATGGAAGAAGTCCACACACTCAAAGAGTTACCATGAAATAAAAACACAAGTGAATGTGAATAGTCCAAAATATAACTCATATGAAGAAAAAGTCCATATAGTGAAAACAAACCAAAAATGTAATCCCTGTGAGTGTAACAGGCACACCAATGGGAAGTGAACACAACTGTGCAGAAGAATAAACAATTAGGTGTGTTAAGAGTCTAACTGCCTTAAACCCATTCCGTGATTATCTTCCTACGTGATGGCCACATGAAAGGAACCAAAATGTTGACTGATGCAATCAAATCAAAACACTTGACACAAAGAATAGGTGGGGTACTCTTACCACAACAGGTGGACTCAGCTGTCTTATGATAGTGAGTCAGATAGGCTTGAGGTCTCAATGACCAAGGGTGATGGAACAGGATGCCGTGGATGTCTTGAACCTTCCTGAAGAGGGTAATCCGGTGTACTGATTGGCAAGTACAAACTTCTCCAGCATACGAGCTCCAGGGAATCAAATGAAGAAAAAATATAGAGACAAAAAAAATAAAAAGGGAAAGGCTCCCAGTGATGCAGGTCAATAAAACCGTATCAGGGTTTATTTATAAAATTGCCATACAAAGGTTTGACAAAGCATTAAAAAAGTGATCACGAACATAAAAGCAATGTGGGGTGCAGCAAGGCAAAATCCGACGCGTTTCGACTTCAAAGTCTTCAACAGGGGCATATTGTTGCACCCTCCACATTGCCAACATTTATAAGATATGAAAAGGCTTGCCCCACCCCTGAGAGGCGGAGTCAAGACATAAAATTACATAAAATCCACACACCCAATAGAAATGAATGCCATAATATAAACATCAGAATCCTAACACTCTATTAAAATGAATGCCATAATACGCATGTACATAATGACTATAAGTGGGGGGGGGAACCGCAAGTCTATGCGCGAGTGAAAAATTGCGCACCCCACTCACTGTCAGACCAATTCGAGTGTATCACGATCGGGCTGTCCATAGGGACACGTCCACATCCAATCAGGGCTCCCCCGCGGCGCGACGTCATGACGCGCGTCCCTATGGACAGCCCGATCATGATACACTCGAATTGGTCTGACAGTGAGTGGGGTGCGCAATTTCCACTCGCGCATAGACTTGCGGTTTCCCGCCCCTCCTTACCAGGTGGCAGAACATGTTCATGGAAATGCTCTTATGGAGACACTGTCACTCATTGGTGATTGCAGACAAGGAAGTGTCCGCCCACACCACAAGATATGGTTGGTGTGTTTGGCGGGATCCTGTCTGCTTTGATAGGTCCATTATTATTAGTGATAGGGAGGCTTGAGGTGTAAACTTTGGGTTTTATTTTACCGCAATCACTTTTTGATACATCAAGACTACGGTACACTATATACTTATAGTCATTATGTACATGTGTATTATGGCATTAATTTAATAGAGTGTTAGGATTCTGATGTTTATATTATGGCATTCGTTTCTATTGGGTGTGAGGATTTTATGTAATTTCCTGTCTTGACTCCGCCTCTCAGGGGTGGGGCAAGCCTTTTCATATCTTAAAAATGTTGGCATTGTGGAGGGTGCAACAATATCCCCCTGTTGAAGACTTTGAAGTCGAAACGCGTCGGATTTGCCTTGCTGCACCCCACATTGCTTTTATGTTGTGGTCACTTTTTTAATGCTTTGTCAAACCTTTGTATGGCAATTTTATAAATAAACCCTGATACGGTTTTATTGATCTGCACCACTGGGAGCCTTTCCCTTTTTTTTTTTGTCTCTATTTTTTTTTCATTTGATTCCCTGGAGCTCGTATGCTGGAGAAGTTTGTACTTGCCAATCAGTACACCGGATTACCCTCTTCAGGAAGGTTCAAGACATCCACGGCATCCTGTTCCATCACCCTTGGTCATTGAAACCTCAAGCCTATCTGACTCACTATCGTAAGACAGCTGAGTCCACCTGATGTGGTAAGAGTACCCCACCTATTCTTTGTGTCAAGTGTTTTGATTTGATTGCATCAGTCAACATTTTGGTTCATTTCATGTGGCCATCACGTGGGAAGATAATCACGGAATGGGTTTAAGGCAGTTGGACTCCTAACACACCTAATTGTTTATTCATCAGCATAGTTGTGTTCACTTCCCATTGGTGTGCCTGTTACACGCACAGGGATTCAGTTTTTGGTTTGTTTTCACTATATGGACTTTTTCTTCATATGAGTTATATTTTGGACTATTCACATTCACTTGTGTTTTTATTTTATGGTAACTCTTTGAGTGTGTGGACTTCTTCCATATAGAAATACCCACACCACACTCATTTCATTTGTGGTTTCATGTTTGTATATATCACTGTGACATTTTCACCTCATGTTTTATTATCACTTTTTAATTAGTGATTTCTCAGTACAGCGCCGCACTACCCATTTTTCACTCAGCATAACAGGATAGTCACTCTGCATCAGCATAGGCAGTCTTGAAGGGATCTGACATTTCAAAGAAAATTAGTCTGTTACATCAGCATCAGGTGCTTGGTAGCTGGTGGTGATTGATTCATTTTTATGAAGGTCAGTCGATCGATCGAGTCGGTGGACAGGCGCATCCTGTGATCGGTTACAAAGCCTCCAGCAGCACTGAATGTGCATTCCGAAAGAACGCTGGAGGCAGGACAGGCCAGTAGCAATTGCATACTGTGCAAGCTCTGGCCAGTGATCCATCCTCAAGACCCAGTAACCCAGGGGATTTTCGCTGGGAAAGGTGTCCAAGTCTGATCTTGCCCCTAAGTATTCCTGCACCATGTAAACCAGATGCTGGCGATGGTTGCTGGAAGTGAACATACCTTGGGGCTGCGTACTAAAACATTGTCTGAACGCATCGGTCAGACGACCACCTTCTCCACCGCTCCTTCTTTGACTGACCGGAGCCTCACACGTTGTCCAGGACCAGGAATTTGTAACCTCCCAGTCTCTGGGAACTCGTTGCACAGATCTTTTTGCAAGGCCTCCTGAAGTTGCTTCATCCTCTGCTCCCTCTGCGACGACAAGATAAGGTCCGCAACCTTACCCTTGTAACATGGATCAAGGAGGGTTGCCAGGCAGTAATGATCCCTCTCCTTGATCGTACAAATACGAGGATCCTTCCGCAGGCTTTGCAGGATCAGGGAAGCCATGCAGTGTAGGTTTGCTGAGGCATTCGGTGCGGAGTCCTCTGGGTCACTGAGGACGACATGATCCGCAGCCACCTCCACCCAGCCATGTACAAGTCCATGAGTGTCTTGGGACTGTAATTGATCCCTTGAAGACTGCTGCTGATGCTGAGTGCTAGTCTCCACCTCCATGCTGACACAATCCTCCTCCTCCTCGTCATCTTCCGGTGTGATAGCCGGGCCAGCAGGAACACTGTCTGGATAAAGGGGGCCTTGAGAGGTAAGGAAGTCCTCCTCTTCCTGCCTCTGTTCTGCCTCAAGTGCCCTGTCCATTATTCCACGCAGCGTGTGCTCCAACAGGTGGCCTCCTCAAATGGTGCCAGGACAGTGCATGCATCCCTGATCATGGCCCACTGGCGTGGGAAAAAAATCCAAGCTCCCCTGACCCTGTCCTGGTGCCATATTGCAACAGATACTCATTGATGGCCCTCTGCTGCATGTGCAGCTGCTGCAGCATGGCCAACGTAGAGTTCCACCTGGTGGGCATGTCACAGATTAGGCGGTTCTTTGGCAGGTTGTAATCCTTTTGCAGCTCAGCCAGCCGAGCACTGGCATTATATGACCGGCGGAAATGCCCACAGAATTTCCTGGCCTGCTTTAGGACCTCCTGTAATCCCAGGTACCTGCCCAAGAACCGCTGCACCACCAAGTTAAAGACGTGAGCCACACAGGGCACATGGGTCAGGTGTCCCTGTTGGGGGGGAGAGAAGGTTGGTGCTATTGTCGGAAACTACCATTCCTAGCTTAAGCTGGCGTGGCGTCAATCACCTCTGAGCCTGCCCCTGCAGAGCTGACAGAATCTCTGCCCCAGTGTGGCTTCTGTCCCCCAAGCACACCAGCTTAAGCACTGCATGGCATATTTTTGCCTGCATACTTGTGTAGCCCCTTGAACGCCTACGGAACACCACTGCAAGGACAAAGAACATGTAGAGGCCATGGAGGAAGAAGAAGATGAGGGGGGTGGAGGAGAGAGGTGTGTCAGAATCACCAGTAGTAACATTTTGGAGGCGTGGTGGTGGAACAACCTCCAACGCTACTGCACCTTGTCCTGCATCCTTCCCAGCTGCCAGCAGAGTCACCCAATACGCCCTGAAAGATAGGTAACATCCCTGTCCATGCCTGCTGGACCATGAGCCAGCGGTAATATGCACCTTACCGCTAACCGCCCTGTCCAGCGAGGCCAAGACATTGCCTTCCACGTGCCGGTAGAGAGCCAGAATCGCCTTCCGTGAGAAAAAGTGGCGTTTGGGAACCTGCCACTGAGGAACCGCACATTCAACAAACTCACTGAAAAGACAGCAGTTGAAGTGCTAGCAATTTAGCCAAGCTAACATCCAACCGCTGGGCATGTGGATGGCTGGGAGCGAACTTCTTTCAGTGTTGCAGCAGCTGGGGCAGGGAAATTTGCCCTATACAATCGGACGTAGGTGTACCGATAGCAGATTGCCCTAAGTACTTAGCTGTGACACACCAAATTCTACACCTTCATTCCTCTCAGTGCAGGTTTCAGAGAGGACTGAAGGTATAGTGGGGTTGGAGATCCCAGCTGATGAGGAGCAAGGAGAGGTCCGCTTTGTTCTTTTGTGTGGGTCTTTAAGGTAAGCTTGCCAATAGACTGCATGGCAGGTCGACATACTGTATGTCTGGTCAAGCATGTGGTGCCCAAGCGGCTGATGTTTTGGCCACGTGAGATATGCTTTAGAAATATGTTGCAAATGGCAACGGTGCGATCTGCTGCACACATCTGAAAAAAGGCCCACACCAAAGAACTTTTTGAATAACACGCAGAGACAGCAGCGCCCTGCACATGCGGAGCTCTACGGTGTGATGCAGTCGGTGTGCTGCCCTTAAGCTGGCCCCTGCATCCTGCCTCGTTGGAGATGTGCCTCCTCCTCCTCCTCTCTCCTATCAGGCACCCACGTGGAGTCAGTGACCTCATCATCCCCTCCCTCCTCATCACTGGAGTAAATCTGGCAGTATGCTGCAGCTGGGGGAACATGACTACCAGATAGCTAACCTTGTTGGGCACCCCCTCTCTCTGGGCTCACGTTACTACCCCCTCTCTCTGGGCTCACGTTACTGCCTTCCTCTAGCTGGGTTCCATCATCGAAGCTTTCAAAACGCTGGGCATCCTCCTGGAGCATGTACCCAACACTGTGGTCAAACAATTCAGGGAACTCCTCAGGAGGACATGGTGGGGCTAGGGAAGGAGTGACTGATGCCATTAAGCCGAGGGAAGAGGCCACTTTGGCAGCTGCTTTGCCAGACAAAGTACCCTGAGCCTGGGTGAGAGAGGATGAGGATGAGGACGGCTTGGTCATCCACTCTACCAAGTCTTGGGCATGTTGCGGCTCAACATGGCCAGCTTACGAAAAGAAGGACACGCGCTGATGAGGATGCACCGTGTCCACGACCAGCACTGTTGCCTCTAGACACAGAGCCTGCTTGCCCTCTTTTATTGCCTCGTGACTGTATGCCTCTCCTTGCTTGCCTTCCATACATAGTAATGGCCTGCAGTGAGATGTAGCTGCAAAAAGGTGGGATGTATATATATATATATTTATATATGTAGCGGGGTCTCCATTGAGGCCCCATGGACTACGTTACCCAGAATCCCGTTTGGCACCCAGGGTGCATTGGGCTGCTGCAGAGACTCATGGGTGGGGTAAAAAAGGGGAGGGCGAGGCTTAGCCCGGCCTCTTTGGACACCGCGCGGCTGTCAAGAGGACTTCCTGTGCGGACCTGCTGCGAGTGTAGGGCCCGAGGCCTGGGCCTTGCGCACTTCCAGAAAGCCTTCCACCTCGCTGCGGAGCCTGTGCAGCTACAGACATCTACCTGCTTCAGGGACGTCAGTGAACCGGAGATCAGGCGGTGGCAGATCCTGTGTGTGTGTAGACACAGCGGTGGGAGTCCCGGACTGGGATTGAGTCCGGAGGGGTGAGAGAGCACCTGCTCACAACTATAATCAAGTACTTTATTAGGCCTATAGACTGCCTTTGCCCATCGGGTTATATTTCCCTTTTCCTGTCAGAAGACTAGTTGCAGGACTAAGTTACATAGTCTCCGGGGAGTTGTTTCCATTACCTTAGACCTTGTTGGATTACAAATATTGTTCCTGTATGTGCACCACCGATCATCTGGCATGCGAAGATTCCTTCTCTAGAGACTGAGCTTTAACTGAGTCAGGCCTGACTGGGAGTTGATAGTACTGTTGGGCGCCATATTGCTAACGGGGACTCAAGCTATATGTAAGTGTGTGTTAGAACTAATTGCGCACTATAGTTAACTAGTGCTAGTAGTACTGCAGGGCTCTGCATGCAAGTGTTATATGTGATATTGATTGTTAACCCTTTTTATCTACAAGTAAACCTTTTACATTTTACATTTTATCAATCTGGTATTGGAGTCTATATGTATATCTGGTATAGAGTTATATAGAAATACCACCCCTAGACTAGCTGTGCCAGAGACGGGCTGAGTAGATTGCCGGGGTTGGCTGTGCTGTGTACACGGCCCAAAAGCAAACCAGCGGCTCCCTTAGTTTGGGGGTATCGCTACACGTGGGGGCATCGTTCCGGGATCCTGTATATGGCAAGCAGACACGCCAAAAGTACCGGCATGGACCCGCTAGAAGTGAAAGCGTGGTGCGAAGCAGCCAGGACAAACCCAGACACGTCAGTGGTCATTAGTCTTCCGTGGGAAGAATGGTCAGTAAGCGTGGCAGAGCGACTTGCAGTGTCGCTATCCCCAAATCATACACCATGGGTGACAGACCTGAAATCAGCCCCAAACACCTCGTTCCAGTATGCACTTATAGAGTGGATGGATGGAGTACCGGGGAACTTTAAAGGGCAAAGTGTGCAGGCGCTGGATAACAAAACTTATGGTCTGGCGCACGCAATAACTGTGAAGACGGAGCTACCTCCGCCATCCCCAACAGGATCACCGCCAGGGATACCCAATACAGCAGAGAAGCAGAGAAGGATGACACCTCCGGTGACACCCATTACAGCCATAGGGCCAGAGCTTTTAAATGCTTTGGGAGATCTGCTCACAAAGTGTCAGCAAACAAATACGGTACTCGTAGAGGCCAGCAACCGGAAGCTGAGAACATTTTCAGGGAGGCTGCCCGTCCCTGTAGGGGAGGAAGACTTCGATACCTGGATCGAACAGGCCTTGTCAGCAGTAGAGGCATGGGAGGTGCCTGAAATGCAGAAGAAGCAGCGCGTGATGGAAAGTCTGAAAGGCGCGGCTGCGGAAGCTGTAAAAAGTCTCCGGTTTGGAAATGCTGCCTGCACGGCTTATGACTGCTTAGCCATGCTACAAGAGGAGTTCGGTCAGTTAGAAAAAGTAACGGAACTGGTATATCAGTTCAAACACACCTTTCAGCAGCCAGGAGAAAAGCTGTCAGAGTATGTCAGAAGACTGAACAAGATGCTTTGTCAAATCGTGCTAAAAAAAGGGATGGTACCCCAAGCCATAGATGCGGCAAGGATGAAGCAGATCTTAAAGGGAGCGTTACGCTCGGATCCAGTCTGGCTCCACTTGAAAACCTCTGGAGGAGGCATGTCACTGAATTACCCTGATCTGGTAAAGATCATTAGAGATGAAGAGGCCCTGCAGAAGGATCAGCAAGCGATCAAGGCGCATACCCCTTCTATACCGGTAATGGTCAGATCAGCCATGACCCCTGAAAGAGACCCAGAAGTAGATACCCTGAAGTCACAGATGTCTCAGGTGTTGGAGATGCTGACCTCTTTGATGGCAAAGGATCCAAGGGTCGTAGGAAATAGTGGACCGAAGAAGGAGTTGTTCCCAGATACCTCAGCACCCACTTCCCTACAAGACTGGGGGGATGTGGTCTGTTTTAACTGCGGAGGAGTTGGCCATATTGCGAAAGTATGTTCTAGTCCCAAGAAAAAGAAGATAAATAATCGCAAGCCGGCGGAAAACTTCAGAGGGCCCCAGTGAAGGAGTCAACCGGGTGCCCATCATCTCCAGTGAGCTCCACTGTACCCAAACTGAATTAGAAGTCCAGAAGAAAAAGGGGTAGACCCCCTCAGAAGAAGAACAGTGCTCCTCAGCGAGAATACATACCTAAAAAAGAGAAATAATGTCCCTCAGCGGGAATATACACCTAAACAGAGGAGGGAGATCAGTGCATACCGAGCCCAAGAGGGACTAAAGTCAACAGCCAAACACAAGAAGGAGAGGACCAAAGGAAAATGTAGGGATCAACAGAAAGAGACCCCTTTGAAGTCTTATCCAGAAGAACTGATAGGCCCCTCCCCTGTGGTGCCTATTCAAGTGGAGGGAGTCTACACGAGAGCCATCTTAGATACTGGAGCACAGGTGACTCTGTTATACCGGGACTTTTATGATAGACATCTGAGTCACCTGCCCATCCAGAGAATTGAAGATCTGGAAATATGGGGAATTGGAACACAGAGTTTCCCCTACGATGGTTACTTGCCCATTAAACTGACCTTCGACCCCTCAGTAGCCTGGAAGGCTGAAGTGCTTGATACCCTGGCAGTGGTGTGCCCCCGACCGCCTGGAGCTTGCAAGAACTCCTTAATAATAGGGACAAATACGGACCTGGTCCGGAGGCTTCTGGCCCCTCTGGCAGGAGGAAAGAACCCAACAGTCGCCAGAATACACCCAATGTTGAAGACAGCCTATCAGCGACTGGTCTTAGAACACAATGCCCCAGAAGAGGGGGTGGGTAAAGTCTGGAGACTGGAGAAGAAGGGAATAGTGTTGCAGCCCGGTGAGGTAACCTATCTCAGAGCCACTGTGAAGCTTTCTTGGGAGCAACCTGGCCCCTTTGTCATGTTGGAACCAGACCCTCGGGAAGAATACTCAGGCTTAGAAGTGATCCCAGAAATGGTTCCGGTGAGAGCTCTAAAGAAGGCACACTGTAAGGTTCCGGTGAGCGTCAGGAATACCACGGGTGTTCCCATGGAGATCCCCGCCAGGATGCTGCTGGGCCAGGTGAGCCCTGCTGCCCCAATTGTCTTATCAGATGTGGAGAAGACAGAGGGAGACAGTACTGTTTGGGAGAAGCTCTGCATGGAGAACCCGAACCCGCCAAAGGCCTGGAAAGAGAGGGCAAAGGCCCAGTTGACCAGATGGAGGAAGATTTTCTCTAAAGATGAATTCGACGTAGGGTGTGCAAAGAGTGCCACCCATCGAATCCGCCTCCAGGAAAACAAGCCTTTCAGGGAGAGGGTCAGGTGAGTTCCTCTAGCCGACCTTGAAGACCTGAGAGAACAGCTCGCCGAGCTCAAGCAAACCGGTGTTATCCGGGAATCTAGGAGCCCCTATGCCTCCCCAATAGTGGTGGTTCGGAAGAAGAATGGGTCGTTTAGTTGAGGTTGTGTATAGACTACAGGACTCTCAACCGGAGAACGATACCCGACCAGTATACCACCCCGAGGATAGAGGATGCCCTACAGAGTTTGTCTGGAGCCAGGTGGTTCAGCGTTATAGACCTGAAGAGTGGATACTATCAGATACCCATGCATCAGGAAGACAAGGAGAAAACAGCTTTCATAACCTTTGTGGGATTCTTTGAATTTGACCGGATGCCCCAAGGTCTGTCTGGAGCCCCTGCCACCTTTCAACGACTCATGGAGAAAACCGTAGGAAACATGAACCTCATTGAAGTTCTCGTGTACTTAGATGACATCATTATATAGAGAGAAAATTTATTTGGACAGTTTCCAGGAACAGACTAGGTACTCCAGTCCCAGGTAGGTTAAAAAAGAGGAATAGGTAAAGAGAGAGACTATGCTCTCTCTGTACGATTAAAGGGACTTTTATGGAGATCGTAAGTCTGTTAAGAAGTAAGCACTATAACAGAGTATGTAGAAAAATATAAATTGTTTATTAAAGGCATACATTAAAACATGACAAAGTCATAATAATAGTAACAAATGAGACCATGTTACAGCAATTGATGCGAGGTAATAGATGGGTTAGTGCAGGGTGCCAACATGTTTCGCCATAGGCGTCGTCAGGGCGCTGCATCCATCTAGTTTTGCATCTATTTACATGAGACATAGAAGGAACATATGTAAATAACATACAGTTTACATGTAATAATTTATACTGTTTGTTCCATGTATTACTCTTAATGATGCCATATTTATAACAATAGACATAGTGCTTACCTGGTCTACCTGCATACTAAAGCTCACATACGTTGCTCGTAGGATGTCCGAAAAGACTGGGGGTAATATACTGATCCACTAAACGGACTGCTAGCTGGTGGGAGTCAGACCCAATCAGCCAAGGCGTGGAGTCACTGAACCGTGTGTATCCTAGCTGTGAGAATCACAGTTGAGGATCTAAAAATGATAATAATAATAATAATAATAATTGGAAATACTCGCGAGAGACAAGAAAAGTACATATGTGTGTGAAATTATTGATAGTAACTACTCAAACTTGGAATGAATATAAACTTATATCAAACCGAGAATAGAGCTGGTAAAAATAAGATAAAGCAATATTTCTTATTAAACTATATAGGGATACCTGTAATAGTGATGGTATAAGGTTGCTTAGTTCGTAAACCGAAAGAATAGGATACGCGGATAGGACATGTGGCTACTTTCCTGATATACAGGGCACTGGTGATTAGATAAAATAAAATAAAAAATAAAGTTGAATTTAATATAATGGTAAAAGTTAATTAAATTCAAAAATATATTTATATGCAGAGTAGAGAAAGAGAAAGAGAAAGAAAGAAAGAGAAAAGAAAAGAGAGAAAAGAAAAGGAAAAAGAAAAGAAAAAGAGAAAGAAAAGGCAGAGGGAGAGGAAAGGGGAAGATAAGGAAAGCGGTAGGGTGAGGAGTAAATGGGGTACAGAGACCAGGGGACCGGAGAGAAACTGGGAAAGTTAGTTGAATATAAATAGACTAAATACCAGACCGCTAAACTAAGTTAGTAGGGTACTATATATTTAGATAACTCGCCTTACAGGTAACACAGGTATACATAGATATACTTATGGCTTATAAATAATAATAAATAACAGTATCTGCTTGAACTTGGCACAATAAATGCACCAGAGTGCTTATATAGCAATGCAAGTCAATCAAGGGGCTTGCAATATACTTAAATGAATGCTGTTTAGTAAGAGGCACGTTCTATAGGACATGACAGAATATTAGGGCCATGTAGTTGGGAATATAGATAAATAGCAATGACCAGTAAAGGGGAAAGGCTGAGAGCATAAGGAAATGAAAGGGAATATATTGAAGAGTATAAGCTCTGCAGAGTAAATATACAATATAAGAAGATACTAATTGTAAAGTTAATTAACTAAGTTAGAATCCAGTTCATAGCTAAGCATTTACCTCATGTATAGCAGTGTCCTAGGTCAGGGAGCAGACCTGTATGTCTTCCATCCACAAAGCTGCGTGTGCCGAGATGATACCGGCGTCGCCTGCTTATGTGGACACGATTCCACCGGAAGTGAAGGGTCACTCAGACGGCCCCTGACATCACTTCCGGCGCGGGTATCCCAAAGTGACGCTTGCGCTGCAGGACCCGGAAACAGGTCGGTACAGCGCATGCGTGTTAGCCACGCAACAATAGGTGCGGGCTAAAACAAGGGAAGGCTAAGGAACCGCCTCCCCTAATGGGAACACCGAGTGACTACACTTGCCTAATAGTGCCGATGAGCGGATAAGTGCCCCCGACATCCTACACTGCAATGCCGTTGCTAAATATATGCCTGAAGAACTTAATAATAGATAAGTAGATATCAGTGTAGGCGATCTCACTAAAGAGATACAAATACTATGCCCGCAGAATGTCCATTGGCATAGAGCTATGGCTAACATGGTTCAGTAACCTGAAGGGTAAGCAGTAAAACATACAGAAACATATGACGTTTATATAAAACAAGAAAAGCTGTATACATATCCGACATATTGGCAGATACCCCAGACCAGTGTCTCTTTCTTTCTTTCTTTCTCTTTCTCTACTCTGCATATAAATATATTTTTGAATTTAATTAACTTTTACCATTATATTAAATTCAACTTTATTTTTTATTTTATTTTATCTAATCACCAGTGCCCTGTATATCAGGAAAGTAGCCACATGTCCTATCCGCGTATCCTATTCTTTCAGTTTACAAACTAAGCAACCTTATACCATCACTATTACAGGTATCCCTATATAGTTTAATAAGAAATATTGCTTTATCTTATTTTTACCAGCTCTATTCTCGGTTTGATATAAGTTTATATTCATTCCAAGTTTGAGTAGTTACTATCAATAATTTCACTCACATATGTACTTTTCTTGTCTCTCGCGAGTATTTCCAATTATTATTATTATTATTATTATCATTTTTAGATCCTCAACTGTGATTCTCACAGCTAGGATACACACGGTTCAGTGACTCCACGCCTTGGCTGATTGGGTCTGACTCCCACCAGCTAGCAGTCCGTTTAGTGGATCAGTATATTACCCCCAGTCTTTTCAGACATCCTATGAGCAACGTATGTGAGCTTTAGTATGCAGGTAGACCAGGTAAGCACTATGTCTATTGTTATAAATATGGCATCATTAAGAGTAATACATGGAACGAACAGTATAAATTATTACATGTAAACTGTATGTTATTTACATATGTTCCTTCTATGTCTCATGTAAATAGATGCAAAACTAGATGGATGCAGCGCCCTGACGACGCCTATGGCGAAACATGTTGGCACCCTGCACTAACCCATCTATTACCTTGCATCAATTGCTGCAACATGGTCTCATTTGTTACTATTATTATGACTTTGTCATGTTTTAATGTATGCCTTTAATAAACAATTTATATTTTTCTACATACTCTGTTATAGTGCTTACTTCTTAACAGACTTATGATCTCCATAAAAGTCCCTTTAATCGTACAGAGAGAGCATAGTCTCTCTCTTTACCTATTCCTCTTTTTTAACCTACCTGGGACTGGAGTACCTAGTCTGTTCCTGGAAACTGTCCAAATAAATTTTCTCTCTATATATTCTATGTTGGGGGTTTAAAACCCTGGTATCTTTTGGACCTTTCCAGTGAATGGGTTACTATATAATCTACAATTGATCTCAAAAAATATTTTTGCTTAGTAGCTATATCCGTTCAATATAATCTGCCCTGTCTGTGCTTGCAGTATCTATAGTAGGTAGAACTCCATTCCTTCCTCAGTGTTTTTTCTGTCTTCCCCTTTCTTTCTTTATTTCCATTCCCCTTGGTAACTATGTCTCAATTCTCAGGACCTGTATGGGAAAAATTCTTAGACACCATCCAAACTACATGTGCTCCTCAGGCAAAATCAGAGGTAGGACTTGATGTCTTTTTTCTCAAACTTAAAAGGTTAATGGAAAAAAAGTCCAATCTAGGTTGGCATGTCCGCTTTTTTGATCGCTACCTAAGAGAAAGAGTCAACCCTCAGGGGCTGCGAGTACAAATATTTCCAACCTTTGAAGTTGAGGACGGACTATTTAAAGAAAAATGGGAACATACCCTTAATCAATGTTCTGACAATATGATGATATTACTAAGAGAGAAACATAATCTTGACCTGGCAGAATTGGATAGAGAGATTGAGACACTCAGAGCAACAGCCAATCAATATCTGTCCAACACTGACTTTCAAAAGAAAGAGCAGGAACTTATGCAACATCTTGAAAAATATAACAAAAATGTGGTCCTTAAAAAGGACTCAAAATTTTACAAAGACAAATTGCCGTTTGCAGGGGGCTATGCCTATAGATGGCAAAAGGGATTACCAAATCAACGAGGTAGACCTTTTAGATACAATACCCCACAAGATTCCTCACTATATCTATCCGACTCTGATGCATCTGCGTCATCCTCTATCTCCTCCCAGAAACCAAACAACAGGAACAATCGAGGAACCACAAATAGAGGACGCCAACCCAAGAGAGGCAATCTTGGTGGCCACCATACCCAAGGTGGCACACACAAGAAACGTATTGTCTCTCCTCAGAGACAGGAACCTAATAATCCACAGAACGCTCCAATAGAAGAAATGGAAGGTATACAAGGTGATCCGAATAGGGTCAGTACATCTCTAACAATGTTTACAGCTGAAAAGACATATGATCCTACGCTAATCAGAGATTTGGGCGCTACACCAAAAATTATTCAATCAAAGACTAACCACTCAGGTCCCGGCCCTTTAGGGACGATCTATACCCCAGGAACTCCAGTAGCACATACAAAGATGGGCAAGATAGACCCCTTCGTGATCAAGCAGGTGATACCCAACCAGGATTAGACGTTATCAACCTCTCTTCTTACCATCTCTCTGCAGCAGAAACGGAAGTTCTCAGGCTGGGTTTAAGCTTCTGCCCGTCGCAAAAAATTGATAAATTTACCCTGGCAAAAGATCTCCATCTCTTTGCCAGAAACTTGACATATAAGTATATTTTTGATAATGACAGAGGTAAAGTAGTTGGAAGAGAGGAGGATCTATATAAGGGCTTCAAAGTGCAGGACTTCAGAGCATTAAAAGTATTAATACAACTCCTGGATGAAAATGAAGGATCTGAAGATCAGATTGACTCCTCATCGGATAATGAGGAACAAGACATAGAACCATCACCAGAACCGTGCAAATTCAAGGCCAAATCTCAGCAATTTCCTAATCTACAAACGTGTCCGGCAGTCTGGGCCTTCCTAAAGCAGACGAAAAAACAAATAGAGAATTTTTCTTTCCCTGGCTATGTCGAAGCAAATCTATCACAAACACAACAACAAGCGCTACAAAATATTACTCAGAATGATGAAATTATAATCAAACCATCCGATAAAGGTGGGAATGTAGTTGTGATGGACAAAACCCAGTACATCACCATGTGTAAGAGAATTCTTAATAATCAGGAATGGTACCTACAGGTTCCCTTGGAACAGCTAACCATAGCTAGAATGCAGTATAAATCGATTATTACAAAAGCATTCCAACAGAACCTCATCGATAAGGACTTATATGAATATCTAGAGATCAAATGGCCAATCACTCCCATGTTTTACTCTATACCGAAGATACACAAAAATACAAAAAACCCTCCTGGACGCCCGATAGTATCGGGCATAGGCTGCCATACTGAAACAGCAAGCAAATATGTAGACAGCCAACTTCGACCTCATGTGATGGGCTTGCCCTCTTACCTAAAGGATACCATGGATCTCCTCAGGGTAATCGAGGGTCTTTCGGTACCACCAGGGGCCATCCTGGCTGCTATCAATATTGAGGCATTATATTCCAGTATTCCCCATCAAAAGGGAATAGAAATTATCTCTACATTCCTAAGAGAACAGGACAGAAATAACTGGAAGTTATGCCAGTTCGTCACTACATTACTGGAACATATCCTTACCACAAACATTTTTCTCTTTGACGGGTCCACTTACCTCCAGGTGCAGGGGGTAGCAATGGGGACATGTTGTGCCCCATCGTATGCCAACCTGTACCTGGGGGGGTGGGAGAGGACCCTTTTTTCCGATGAGGGTGCCTCGATGTACCTCTCCCACATTCTTATGTGGAGGAGGTACATCGACGATGTCTTGGTCGTTTGGACAGGCTCTGCCAATGAACTATCTGACTTCATGCAATTTATTGCTCGGAATGCGTTTAATCTCAAATTTACTATCCAATCTGATACATCGAGTATCCCATTTCTGGACCTACGGCTATTTTTGAATGTTGACGGAACCATCCACAGTAGCCTGTACAGAAAAGAAACAGCAGGCAACACTATTCTTCACTATTCAAGCGCTCACCCCCGCCCCCTAGTTCGTAGCATCCCGTTTAGCCAATATTTGAGATTACGTCGGAATTGTGCTATGGATGATGACTTCGAAATAGAGGCCAAAGCACTTTATTTGCGTCTACTAAACAGAGGCTACAGTAAAAAGATACTTAAAAAATCCTACAATAGAGCCAAGCTTCAACTAGGAACTCACTGATTTTTAAATCAAAGAAAAAGGAAGAAAAACAAACTACAAATTTTATTACAACTTTTAGCTCTCACCAGGACACTTTTCGGAAGCTAGTAGCCAATAATTGGCATTTTCTATCTGAGGATCCAATCGTCTCCAAATATGTAGCCGCAAGGCCCGAAATTGTTTTCAGAAGATCAAGATCGATCAGAGACAGTCTTGTTCATAGCCACTTTTCTCCAGATATTCCTACTCTGGGGGCCATGGGCGGAATGGGAACTTTCAGATGTGGAAGCTGCGATCAATGCCCATGGGTACAAGAAGGACCAGGCTGCCCCCTACCTAGAGGAGGATTTCACAAATCCAAATCTTATGCCGATTGTCAAACAATCGGCATTGTATATCTGGCCACGTGTCGGTGTGGCGCATTCTATATCGGCAAAACGAAACGCCCCTTTGCCAAGCGAATACAGGACCATCTATATTATTTGGATGCAGGTCTGCTGTATACACCGATATGCAAACACATCGGATTACACCATAGCTATGATCCCTCATTCATCTCTTTCTTCGCACTTGAAGTCATACCTGAGCAGGAAAGAGGAGGAGACTTCGATAAGAAAATTCTCCAAAAAGAGGCAAGATGGATCTTTAACCAGAGAGCTACTTATTCACCAGGCCTCAACACAGCGTTATCATTCAAACCCTTCTTATAGGTTACAATATGGTATAATTACTTTATAGCCCCTTGCTATTGATATGAACATCATGACTATCCCTTAGCTATCTGGGGATGTCATCAGTGCTCTGCTCAGTATCACTTTCTCTGCCTTTTTGCCTTCTGCAACCCCCCTCCTTTTATTTTTATTTTTTATTTTTTATTTTTTTTCACACTGGTCTGGGGTATCTGCCAATATGTCGGATATGTATACAGCTTTTCTTGTTTTATATAAACGTCATATGTTTCTGTATGTTTTACTGCTTACCCTTCAGGTTACTGAACCATGTTAGCCATAGCTCTATGCCAATGGACATTCTGCGGGCATAGTGTTTGTATCTTTTTAGTGAGATCGCCTACATTGATATCTACTTATCTATTATTAAGTTCTTCAGGCATATATTTAGCAACGGCATTGCAGTGTAGGATGTCGGGGGCACGTATCCGCTCATCGGCACTATTAGGCAAGTGTAGTCACTCGGTGTTCCCATTAGGGGAGGCGGTTCCTTAGCCTTCCCTTGTTTTAGCCCGCACCTATTGTTGCGTGGCTAACATGCATGCGCTGTACCGACCTGTTTCCGGGTCCTGCAGCGCAAGCGTCACTTTGGGATACCCGCGCCGGAAGTGATGTCAGGGGCCGTCTGAGTGACCCTTCACTTCCGGTGGAATCGTGTCCACATAAGCAGGCGACGCCGGTATCATCTCGGCACACGCAGCTTTGTGGATGGAAGACATACAGGTCTGCTCCCTGACCTAGGACACTGCTATACATGAGGTAAATGCTTAGCTATGAACTGGATTCTAACTTAGTTAATTAACTTTACAATTAGTATCTTCTTATATTGTATATTTACTCTGCAGAGCTTATACTCTTCAATATATTCCCTTTCATTTCCTTATGCTCTCAGCCTTTCCCCTTTACTGGTCATTGCTATTTATCTATATTCCCAACTACATGGCCCTAATATTCTGTCATGTCCTATAGAACGTGCCTCTTACTAAACAGCATTCATTTAAGTATATTGCAAGCCCCTTGATTGACTTGCATTGCTATATAAGCACTCTGGTGCATTTATTGTGCCAAGTTCAAGCAGATACTGTTATTTATTATTATTTATAAGCCATAAGTATATCTATGTATACCTGTGTTACCTGTAAGGCGAGTTATCTAAATATATAGTACCCTACTAACTTAGTTTAGCGGTCTGGTATTTAGTCTATTTATATCCAACTAACTTTCCCAGTTTCTCTCCGGTCCCCTGGTCTCTGTACCCCATTTACTCCTCACCCTACCGCTTTCCTTATCTTCCCCTTTCCTCTCCCTCTGCCTTTTCTTTCTCTTTTTCTTTTCTTTTTCCTTTTCTTTTCTTCTCTTTTCTTTTCTCTTTCTTTCTTTCTCTTTCTCTTTCTCTACTCTGCATATAAATATATTTTTGAATTTAATTAACTTTTACCATTATATTAAATTCAACTTTATTTTTTATTTTATTTTATCTAATCACCAGTGCCCTGTATATCAGGAAAGTAGCCACATGTCCTATCCGCGTATCCTATTCTTTCAGTTTACAAACTAAGCAACCTTATACCATCACTATTACAGGTATCCCTATATAGTTTAATAAGAAATATTGCTTTATCTTATTTTTACCAGCTCTATTCTCGGTTTGATATAAGTTTATATTCATTCCAAGTTTGAGTAGTTACTATCAATAATTTCACACACATATGTACTTTTCTTGTCTCTCGCGAGTATTTCCAATTATTATTATTATTATTATTACCATTTTTAGATCCTCAACTGTGATTCTCACAGCTAGGATACACACGGTTCAGTGACTCCACGCCTTGGCTGATTGGGTCTGACTCCCACCCCACCAGCTAGCAGTCCGTTTAGTGGATCAGTATATTACCCCCAGTCTTTTCAGACATCCTACGAGCAACGTATGTGAGCTTTAGTATGCAGGTAGACCAGGTAAGCACTATGTCTATTGTTATAAATATGGCATCATTAAGAGTAATACATGGAACAAACAGTATAAATTATTACATGTAAACTGTATGTTATTTACATATGTTCCTTCTATGTCTCATGTAAATAGATGCAAAACTAGATGGATGCAGCGCCCTGACGACGCCTATGGCGAAACATGTTGGCACCCTGCACTAACCCATCTATTACCTCGCATCAATTGCTGCAACATGGTCTCATTTGTTACTATTATTATGACTTTGTCATGTTTTAATGTATGCCTTTAATAAACAATTTATATTTTTCTACATACTCTGTTATAGTGCTTACTTCTTAACAGACTTATGATCTCCATAAAAGTCCCTTTAATCGTACAGAGAGAGCATAGTCTCTCTCTTTACCTATTCCTCTTTTTTAGATGACATCATTGTCTTTGGGAAGACTCTAGAAGAACATGGGGAAAGACTGGAAAAAGTTCTAAGAAGGCTCAGCGAAGAGGGACTCAAGCTTTCGCCAGAGAAATGTCAGTTCTACCAGTCATCAGTCAACTATATAGGGCACATAGTGTCTGAAGAAGGGGTAGCCACAGACCCCGGGAAGCTGGAGGCAGTTACCTCCTGGCCCCGGCCCACCACTGTGACAGAACTCCTTTTTGGGGTTCTGCTCCTACTATAGGAGATTCGTAGAGGGGTTTGCACAGATTGCCAGGCCCCTGAATGAACTTCTAAAGACAGAAGGGGAAGAGGATGACTCGGGTCCCAGGAAGCCGGGAGAGTCAGTCGAAGACCAGTGGAATGGAAAATGCGAAGATGCCTTCCACATGTTGAAGAAAAGCTTAACCACTGCCCCTGTCTTGGCCTATGCAGACCCAAGGAAACCTTATGAGCTCCATGTAGATGCCAGTCATGACGGTCTGGGAGGAGTGCTCTACCAGGAGCATGAAGGGCAACTGCAACCTGTCGCATATGTGAGCAGAAGTTTGACCCCATCTGAAAAAACTACCCCACTCACAAGTTGGAGTTCCTGGCTCTCAAGTGGGCTGTAGTTGATAAGCTTAAGGACTATCTGTATGGGGCAGAATTCACAGTGAAAACTGACAACAATCCCCTTACTTATCTTTTCACCACAGCAAAACTGGATGCCACAGGACATCGATGGCTGGCTGCACTGTCTGGATTCAACTTCAGCCTGAAATACAGACCTGGGGCTGGAAATCGAGATGCGGATGCCCTGTCCAGAAGGTCTCATGCTCCCACTAGCCGCACAGAAGACTGGGCCCTCTGTCAAGGGGCTGAACTCCAAGCCAGTGGGGGGTCCAGCGTGGAAGAGATAGGGGTCACAGTAGTGGGGGTCCCCAAGCAATACTGTGGAGTAACCCAGATAGAGGAAGATGATTTACCCAAGCTGTCAAAAAAAGAATTGAGGTGTGATCAATTGGAAGACCCTTTGGGGAAATTGGCCCTCGAGGCCCTGGAGAATCAGGATCCAGATAGGCTCTTGCATCACCCTTCAAAGGAAGCTCGTCTGCTGCGGAAGGAGTGGGACAGGTTGCAGGTGCATCAAGGGGTGGTCTACCGAAGGGGCCGCTCTGATGACCTGGAAGACAAATGGCAATTGTTCTTGCCTGAGAAGCACCGAGGGACTGTCTTGGCCGCTTTACACGATCACCATGGTCATTTAGGAGCTGAAAGGACCTTCCAACTTGTCAGAAGTCGGTTTTATTGGCCCTGTATGAGGGCTGAAGTAGAGGAATACTGCCATTCATGCGCACGCTGTATCCAGCGGAAAACTCTACCCCATCAAGCTGCCCCAATGGGCCACCTACAGAGTCAAGGCCCAATGGACTTGGTATGCATTGATTTCCTCTGCCTCGAACCCGACTTGAGTGGACTAGGAAATGTT
Source organism: Rana muscosa (assembly GCA_029206835.1). NCBI lineage: Eukaryota > Metazoa > Chordata > Amphibia > Anura > Ranidae > Rana > Rana muscosa. The sequence continues at coordinate 638,115,541 of CM055117.1, read as the reverse complement.
CTGGTGATAACCGACCATTTTACCCGGTATGCCCAGGCCTTCCCAACTAAAGACCAGAAGGCTTCCACAGTGGCCAAAGTACTCATGGAAAAATACTTTGTGCATTATGGGCTACCACAGCGACTACACCCGGATCAAGGGAGGGACTTTGAAAGTCGGCTGATCCGAAAGCTCTTGGACTCCTTAGGGATCAAGAAGACCCGAACCACTCCCTACCATCCGCAAGGGGATGCCCAGCCGGAGAGGTTCAACCGAACCCTACTCAACATGCTGGGAACTCTAGAAAGTGAAAAGAAGCAGCATTGGAGCAGGCACATAGCAGCAATTGTGCATGCTTACAACAGTACAACAAGTGATGCTACAGGGTACTCCCCCTATCGACTCATGTTCGGGAGAGAAGCAAGACTACCCGTAGACCTGGCCTTTGGCACCTCCATAGACCATTCCTTGGCCACTTCTCACAAAGGCTATGTGGACCGGCTGAGGCACAGTTTACAGTTGGCCTATGAGCAGGCCCAATCGGCTTCCGATCAAAGGGGAGCTCGCAACAAGAGGAGCTTCGACCTGAAGGTCCGAATTCAGGATCTGCAACCAGGGACAGAGTGTTGTTACGAAACTTGGGAGTCCCTGGGAAGCACAAGCTTGCAGATAGATGGAGATCAGAGCCATATGTTATTTGCAAGAAGTTACCCAGCCTACCAGTCTACCAGCTGAAGACAGAAGGAAAGGTGGGGCCTTTGAAGACTTGGCACCAGAACCACATACTCCCAATTGCCAAAGCAGTCCGGATACCCCCTGTGAAGGATTCCTCTGAGCCAACGTCCATCCTGGATACTCCTAGGCCAAATACCCAGTCTCAGGCATCTCGGTCTGAAGAAACAGATGTCTCTGAACCTAGTGAGGATGAAAGGGAAGAGCTGGAATGGCTATGGCCTTCCCAGGCCCCAGTGACTTCTGCTATAGATCTCCCACCTTTGGAAGACACCATAGACAGTACACTGAATGCAGAAGCTACTGAATTTATCCTGTCCAGCCCTCTATCAGACTCATGCGAAGATGCCCTCGACTCGCTCCCAGAGGAGGATCCAAGATGTTCTGTGAATCCTCCTGCTCCTGAGTTAAATGTTTCAGAAACAGTGGAAGCTGCCATGTCTGCTCCGGAAGAGGAACCTACAGTGTTGAGCCAGAAATCCCGAAAGAGCGGAGGGAGAAAAGGGCCATAACGCCTCCCGGAGGCTGACTTACCCACAAATGGGGAGGAGCTCGGAGGACACTGTGGCAACTGCCAGGAGGAGTGCAGAAAGCCCTGATCCCTCCACTGTTCATTTGTGGAGGGCAACCCCAACTCACCCCCTGGCACAGTTAGGCAGGCCACTTATGATAGTGTGACCTGTGGGCGAAGAAGTTCACCCTCTCATTTTTGGTGGGAACTTCCTCTGCCGACATCATATGCAGCTTTGTCTAATGTTGTGCGTAGGGTTTGTTGACAATTATCTTTGGGGACCAAAGAGTTTTAGTGGAGGGAGTGTGTAGCGGGGTCTCCGTTGAGGCTCCATGGACTACGTTACCCAGAATCCCGTTTGGCACCCAGGGTGCATTGGAAGGGGAGGGCGAGGCTGGCAAGAGGACTTTCTGTGCGGACCTGCTGCGAGTGTAGAGCCCGAGGCCTGGGCCTTGCGCACTTCCAGAGAGCCTTCCACCTCGCTGCGGAGCCTGTGCGGCTACAGACATCTACCTGCTTCAGGGACGTCAGTGAACTGGAGATCAGGCGGTGGCAGATCCTGTGTGTGTGTAGACACAGCGGTGGGAGTCCCGGACTGGGATCGAGTCCGGAGGGGTGAGAGAGCACCTGCTCACAACTATAATCGCGTACTTTATTAGGCCTATAGACTGCCTTGGCCCATCGGTTTATATTTCCCTTTTCCTGTCAGGAGACTAGTTGGAGGACTAAGTTACATAGTCTCCGGGGAGTTGTTTCCATTACCTTAGACCTTGTTGGATTACAAATATTGTTCCTGTATGTGCAGCACCGATCATCTGGCATGCGAAGATTCCTTCTCTAGAGACTGAGCTTTAACTGAGTCAGGCCTGACTGGGAGTTGATAGTACTGTTGGGTGCCATATTGCTAACGGGGACTCGAGCTATATGTTAGTGTGTGTTAGCAGGGCCGCTGATAGGCCAGTACAACTGGCCCTGTTGTACTGGGCCCGGCCAGCAGGGGGGCCCGGGCAAACTCCACAGAGTATTAATTAATGTAGAAAAAAAAAACCTCTACAGCCCTGACCAAACATCGTTATCCGCCACAAGCAAGCCACATCCAACACCCCCCCACCCCCCCGTGTTTTTGACATATTTTTTTTTTCTGATCCTCGATACCTGCAGTGTTCGGTTCGTGCAGGAAGGGACTATTTTTTCTATTTCGGGCGCGGAAGATTGTCTCTTCTCTCCCCCGCCCGCTCCTCATGCTGGCTCAAGTCCCGGCCAGCGTGTCGCTCTCCCTCCGCTCTTGACGCTGCTCTGTTCTTTACTCGGCTGGCTGAGAGAAGAAGCAGTGAAACAGACGAGCGCCGGCTTTGGCAGAAGAAAAAAAAGAAGCGGCATCTCTGACTGTTTGTGAGTGTAACACAGACTGACACTCCAGTGAGTCCAGGCATCAGCACTGCAGGATCAGCTAGGAAGTGACTCCTGGGGCCCGGCTAACAGGTATGTGCTTGCTTGGGGGGGGGGGGGTTAGATTCAAGATGTACTGCAGCAGCATCTATACATTATGGCATTGGCGGCATAGGTGGCACTGTCTGCAGGTAGCACATGCGTTATGGGCCATAACGCATGTGCTACCTGCAGACAGTGCCACCCATGCGCCCAATGCCATATTGTGCTGCAGACATGCGTTATGGCATTAGCATCATGGGTGGCACTGTCTGCAGCACAATATGGCATTGGGCGCATGGGTGGCACTGTCTGCAGGTAGCACATGCGTTATGGGCCATAACGCATGTGCTGCCTGCAGAGACAGTGCCGCCAATGCCGTAATGTGCTGCAGTGCCACCCATGACGCTAATGCCATAACGCATGTGCTGCATGCAGAGACAGTGCCACCCATGCTGCCAATAGCATTATGCCATTGGCGGCATTGTCTGCAGCACAATATGGCATTGACGACATGGGTGGCACTGTCGTCAGGCAGCACATGCATTATGGCATTAGCGGCATTGGTGGTACTGTCTGCAGCACATTACGGCATGGGTGGCACTGTTGCAGCACAATATGTCATTGGCGGCATGGGTGCCACTGTCTGCAGGTAGCACATGCGTTATGGCCCATAACACATGTGCTGCCTGCAGAGACAGTGCCACCCATGTCGCCAATGTCGTAATGTGCTGCAGAGACAGTTTCAAGGCGGGGTCTGGGGTGGGGTCAGGGGTGGGGCTGAAGGAGGGACCAGGGGTGGGACCAGGGGTGGAGCTGAAGAGGGCCCCGTCAGGTAGGCTGTACGGGGCCCCACGATTTCTATCAGCGGCCCTGTGTGTTAGAACTAATTGTGCACTATAGTTAACTAGTGCTAGTAGTACTGCAGGGCTCTGCATGCAAGTGTTATATGTGATATTGATTGTTAACCCTTTTTATCTACAAGTAAACCTTTTACATTTTATCAATCTGGTATTGGAGTCTATATGTATATCTGGTATAGAGTTATATAGAAATACCACCCCTAGACTAGCTGTGCCAGAGACGAGCTGAGTAGATTGCCGGGGGTTGGCTGTGCTGTGTACAGGGCCCAAAAGCAAACCAGCAGCTCCCTTAGTTTGGGGGTATCGCTACATATATATATACTGGTTATAATCCAGCTATCAGAATCAACTGCCTGCTGTGGTATTAGTATGGGAAAAGCAGCAATTGTCTTCAGTTAGTTTTAGGTGAGAACTGTGCAGAGGACACAAATACTTGCAGCTCTCTGCTTGTGGTTTTATTATGAGAACACCACTATAATAGTCACTAACTGTATTCAGGTAAGCTTTAGGTGAACGCTATGCAAAGCACACAATACACTAAGTGAAACACTGACTGCAGCTAGCACAATCACCTGCCTGCCTGTCACAGTATAGAGAATAACAATAACGGATCTAACTAAACAGAATGCAGTGTATAAATATATATACAACACCTAGGATGCATACATATCCTCTACACACTGTAACTGCAGCTAACTGACTCACCTGCCTGCTCTATATAACTCAGTATAAATGACACTGTCTATCTCTCTGTAATCTCTCTCTTTTAACAACTCCAACACACTACACAAGGCCGCCAAGCCGGCGGCCTTATATAGTGTGGGGAGTGTACTAAACCCCCTGAGCCATAATTGGCCAAAGCCACCCTGGCTTTGGCCAATTATGGCTCTCCGTTTTTTGCACGCTGTGATTGGCCAAAGCATGCGGGTCATAGTGCATGCTTGGCCAATCATCAGCCAGCAATGCACTGCGATGCCGCATTGAATTAATGGCCCGTGACCCGCCACTCGAATTTGGCACGAACGCCCCATAATGTTCGCAATTCAGCGAACAGCCGAACAGCCGATGTTCGAGTCGAACACGAAGCTCATCCCTAATCTTGACTCACCCCTTTTTTTTACTTAACAGTATATTTTTTAATATATAACCAAAGTTATGGGTTTAGTCTGGGTAAATTATATTTTTCAATAGTTAGACCCAGGATTACCCTGGTTTACAGCAGAACCAAACTCTTCATTCGCAAATTGTAAATAGTTTTGACTCCTATGGTTTTATTATATTTCACTATTACATGGAGAGCTATACGCTCATTTCTATCTTATTTTCAAATTGAATATCAGTTCTATTATACATTGAGTTCCTGCTTATGAATAGCGAATATGATGTAAAGATTTTTTTCGTATAAATCCATACTTCGATATTGTATTTTATTGATACCGTCTAATATACTGTAATTGTTGTTATTATTCTTATTCTAAAAATAAAAATCTTTAAAGAGAAAAATAACAAACATGTTATACTTACCTCCTCTGTGCAGTGGATTTGCACAGAGCAGCCCAGATCCTTCTCTTTTTGGGTCCCTCTTCAGCGCTCCTGGTCCCTCCCTCCTGTTGAGTGCCCCCACAGTAAGCAGCTTGCTCTGGGAGCACCCGAGGCGAGCCACAGCTCCATAAATTCATTCAGAGATGGAGCCGCGGCCTTCGCCACCCTTTTTTCTCTCCTTATTGGCTGACTGATTTTGGTTGACAGCAGCAAAGCCAATGGCGCCGCGCTGCTGTCTCAGCCAATGAGGAGGGGAGTTCTGGGCAGCCGAGACACTTCTATAACTTTGCTGGATCGAGATGGGGCTCAGGTAAATATTAGGGGGGCTGAGGGGGGCTGCTGCATACTGAAGGCTTTTTATCTTAATGCATAGCATGCATCAAGATAAAAAACCTTCTGACTTTACAACCACTTTAAGTGTGACATTGACTAATTTCAACCACATTTCTCCAAGTTATGACATCCAGATACTGTGATGACAGACTGAGGAGAAAGAATGTATTCTTTCTCATCAGAATGCATTCTAGATCACATAAAATAACTTTTTGATAAGTTTTATACTATTACAAATACAGAGTTCTGTATTTCTGATCTATTTCTTATAGTGAATGTAATGCATCTGCAATATGCTTTCTAGTAAATCTGACGTATCAAAAACAAACAATAAAAAAAATTAAGTATAGATCTGCAAATTTTTGTGATGCCTAAATTGAAAATAATGTTAGTTGAAAATATTTTGTCCATATTAGGAACTTCATTCAATTTTACATAAAACTGATATTTTAGTGCCTAAAATTCCTCCATTTTAACCACTTCAGCCCCGGGAAGAATTTACCTCCTTCCTGACCAGAGCACTTTTTGCAATTCGGCACTGCGTCGCTTTAACTGACAATTGTGCGGTCGTGCAACGTTACACCCAAACAAAACGTTCGTCCTTTTTTTCCACAAATAGAGCTTTTTTTTGGTGGTATTTGATCACCTTTGCGGTTTTTATTTTTTGCGCTATAAACAATAAAAGAGCATACATTTTGAAAAAAAAAAGCAATATTTTTGACTTTTTGCTATAATAAATATCCCCAAAAAATATATAAAAAAACAAATTTTTTCCTCAGTTGAGGCCGATATGTATTCTTCTACATATTTTTGGTAAAAAAAATCACAATTGATTGGTACATTGATTGGTTTGCGCAAAAGTTATAGCGTCTACAAAATAGGGGATAGATTTATGGCATTATTATTAATAAAAGCAGCCAGTGCTCCTGATGTCTGCCTGAGCCTCTGTAGTCAATCCAACCTCAGGTGAGTGAACTTTCCCCTCTCTCTCTTCCTTCCATGTGCATAGTGTTCCTGCCTTCCATGTGCCATAGTGTTCCTGCCATCCATGTGCCATAGTGTTCCTGCCTTCCATGTGCCATAGTGATCCTTCCTCCCTGCCTTCCATTTGCCATAGTAATTCTTCCTTTCTGCCTTCCATGTGCCATAGTGATCCTTCCTGCCTTTTATGTGCCATAGTGTTCCTGCCTTCCATGTGCCATAGTGACTCTTTCTTCCTGTCTTCCATATGCCCTAGTGATCCTACCTTCCTGCCTTACATGTGCCATAGTGATCCTTGCATCCTGCCTTCCATGTGACATAGTGATCCGTCCTTCCTGCCTTCCATGTGCCAAAGTGATCCATCCTTCCTGCCTTCCATGTGCCATAGTGATCCTTCCTTTCATGTATCATTGTGATCCTTCCTTCCTGCCTTCCATATGCCATAGTGTTCCTTCCTGCCTTTGATGTACCATAGTGATCCTTCCTGCCTTCCATGTGATTCTTCCTTCCTGCCTTCCATATACCATAGTGTACCATGGTGATCCTTCCTGCCTTCCATGTGCCATAGTGTTCCTGCCTTCCACGTGCCATAGTGACTCTTCCTTCCTGTCTTCCATATTCCAGTGATCCTTCCTTCCTGCCTTACATGTGCCATAGTGATGCTTCCCACCTTCCATGTGCCATAGTGATCCTTCCTGCCTTAAATATACCATAGTGATCCTTCCTGCCTTCCATGTACCATAGCGAACCTTGCTTCCATGTACCATAGTAATCCTTCCTCCCTTCCATGTACCATAGTGCTCCTTCTTTCCTTTCTTCCATATACCATAGTTATCCTTATTTCCTTTCTTCCATGTACCATAGTGACCCTTCCTTCTTTTTTTTTCCTTATACCATGTACCATAGTGATCCCTCATTCCTTTCTTCCATGTACCATAGTGACCCCTTCTTCTTTTCTTCCATGTACCATAGTGATCCTTTGTTCTTGCCTTCCATGTACCATAGTGATATGTCCTTTCTTCCATGTACCATAGTGATCCTTTCTGCTATCCATGTACCATAGTGTTCCTTCTTTCCTGTCTTCCATATACAATAGTGATCCTTCCCTCTCTCTCTCCCTCTCCAGTCTCTCTTCCTAAGGGTTGGTTCACACTGGAACACGGTGCAGGAAAGAGGCATTCTGTGTGCATGTCCCGCACTGCATGCAACCATGCTACCCTTGTGAGGCACACCTGGGTGCTAATAATTGTTAATGACAGTGTGTTTGCAGCCACCAAACCACTTGGTACTGCAGTACTATGCGGTTTGGTGTGGTACGACTTGAAAAAGTCCTGCTTTGTCGAGAATCCCCATTCACTTGAATGTGTCGCGGTCGGTTGGCAGGGGATATAACTCCTGTTGCAGCCATGGAGCAAAGCATCGTGACTGCAGCATATGTACACTCCGACTTCTGCCTCTGCAGCTAAAGGGGGAGCACTCGGCTAGGTGGTAAAACCCTGTGGTTGAGCTGCAGTTTTACCACACTTACAACCACTAGTGTAAATGAGCCCTAAAGTGGTTGTAAACACAGACCATGTTTTGCTACAGGTAAGCCTATAATAAGGCTTACCTGTAGCTACCCTGGATATCTCCTAAACCTGCACGGATAAAGAGATATCCCCCTGTAACTGCATGTGCCGAAGTCATCGGAACATGCGCACTGAAGCAATTGCACGTCATGCCGTTGCTTCAGTTAGACTGTGCCGTTACTGGCGGCTTCAGTGAGGCTCCAGTGCGCATGCGCGGGAGTGACATCACGCGGCTCCGGCCAATCACAGAGCCGGAGTCCGCGGCCCCGGAAGGAAGAGGGGCGAGAAGATGGAGGCAGTCTGCACAGGGGACATCGCTGGATTTGTTTGCAGGTAAGTGTCACATAATGGGCTAGTATGCAATGCATACTAGCCCATTATGCTTTTAATTTCCAGGGCTGCTTTTAATTTCCAGGGTTTGCAGTGAGCAAAAGAGGAAGTAAAACCCATCAGGATTTACTTCCTCTTAAGTGTTATGTTGCGTATTTCTGACATTTGAGATAAGATTTCCTTCTGATGTTCATTTGTTCAAGCAATGCTGCACTGTATACAGAAACTAGGCTCAGCTTCTGTTTAATCATTAGACATGTGCGATTAGTTTCGTACGAATCGAAAATTCGTACGAATTTTTCGAAATTCGTACATTTGTACGAATCCGAATTACGAATTTTTACGGATACGAATTCTGTACGAAATACAAAGTTTCGTTTACGAAGTTTCGTTTGCGAATTTCGGCTCCAAATTGAAAAGATTCGACATTATAGAGAGAAAAGATTCGACATAGAGAGAAAAGATTCGACATTATAGAGAGAAAAGATTCGACATTATCGAGAGAAAAGATTTGACATAGAGAGAAAAGATTCGACATAGAGAGGAAAGATTCGACATTATAGAGAGAAAAGATTCGACATTATAGAGAGAAAAGAATCGACAGAGAGAAAAGCTTCGACATAGAGAGGAAAGATTTGACATTATAGAGAGAAAATATTTGACATTATAGAGAGAAGATTGATGCTGGAATTGGGTGGGGGAAGTACATTTCCAGTCGAATCGTTCGTTATACGCGTCGTACGAAATTCGTATTTCGTACAAATCCGAATTGAATTCCGTACATGAATTACGAATTACGATTTTTTTTTAATACGGAACGGAACAAAAAATTTTTTGGACGGCTCCCATGTCTATTAATCATCCCTCTTTAACCACTTAAGCCCCGGACCATTTCGGGCCATTAGGACCAAGCCTGCTTTTGGGATTCGGCACTGCGCTGCTTTAACTGTAAATTGTGCGGACATGCAATGTTGTACCCAAATGAAATTTGCGTCCTTTTCTTCCCACAAATAGAGCTTTCTTTTAATGGTATTTGATTGCCTCTGCGATTTTTATTTTTTGCGATATAAATGGAAAAAGAACGAAAATTTTGAAAAAAAAAGATATTTTCTATTTTTGTTATAAGAAAAATCGAATAAACTCAATTTTAGTCATACATTTAGGCCAAAATGTATTCAGCCACATGTCTTTAGTAAAAAAAAATGTCAATAAGCGTATATTTATTGGTTTGCGCAAAAGTTATAGCGTTTACAAACTAGGGTACATTTTCTGAAATTTACACAGCTTTAAATTTATGACTGCCTATCTCATTTCTTGAGGTGCTAAAATGGCAGGGCAGTACAAAACCCCCCCAAATGACCCCATTTTGGAAAGTAGACACCCCAAGGAAATTGCTGAGAGGCATGTTGAGCCCATTGAATATTTTTTTTTTTTTGTCCCAAGTGATTGAATAATGACAAAAAAAAAAAAAAAATTACAAAAAGTTGTCACTAAATGATATATTGCTCACACATGCCATGGTTATATGTGGAATTGCACCCCAAAATACATTCTGCTGCTTCTCCTGAGTACGGGGATACCACATGTGTGGGACTTTTTAGGAGCCTAGCCACGTACGGGACCCCGGAAACCAAGCACCGCCTTCAGGATTTCTAAGGGCGCAAATTTTTGATTTCACTCCTCACTACCTATCACAGTTTCGAAGGCCAGAAAATGCCAAAATAGCACAAAACCCCCCCAAATGACCCCATTTTGGAAAGTAGACACCCCAAGCTATTTACTGAGAGGCATGTTCAGTCCATGGAATATTTTATATTTTGCCACAAGTTGCGGGAATATGACAAACTTTTTTTTTTTTGCACAAAGTTGTCACTAAATGATATATTGCTCACACATGCCATGGGCATATGTGAAATTACACCCCAAAATACATTCTGCTGCTTCTCCTGAGTACGGGGGATACCACATGTGTGGGACTTTTTGGGAGCCTAGCCGCGTACGGGACCCCAAAAACCAAGCACCGCCTTCAAGGTTTCTAAGGGCATAAATTTTTGATTTCACTCCTCACTACCTATCACAGTTTTGAAGGCCATAAAATGCCAAGATGGCACAAAACCCCCCCAAATGACCCCATTTTGGAAAGTAGACACCCCAAGCTATTTGCTGAGAGGCATGTTGACCCCATTGAATATTTTTTTTTTTGTCCCAAATTATTGAATAATGACAAAAAGAAAAAAAAAATGTACAAAAAGTTGTCACTAAATGATATATTGCTCACACATGCCATGGTTATATGTGGAATTGCACCCCAAAATACATTCTGCTGCTTTTCCTGAGTACGGGGATACCACATGTGTGGGACTTTTTGGGAGCCTAGCCGCGTACAGGGCCCCAAAAACCAAGCACTGCGAACGCTGCAGTTATGTGTGTTGTGTTTGGTAAGTGACAGTGATCGATCGATACTGCACTTGGGTGGGCTGGGCTGGGCGGAGGGGCTAAACGCAGGCGCTAGCAGGTATCTGGGCTGATCCCGCTAACACTGCGTTTTTGGGAACCCTAAACCGCTGGGGATGCTAGTATAGATCTGATCAGATCTGATCAGATACTATACCACTAAGGGGGGTGTATGCTTTGCGCGTGGGTGTTAGCGTTACTGTCACTAACCTAACACTGCCTGGGGCGACGCAGACCCTCTCTGGCGCTAAAACCTAATTGATCTCACCCGCCGGGCGATCAGGGGGGTTAAACCTTTATTGGGTTATATACGGCGGGTGCCCTGATGCTATAAAAAGCAAACTAATCAACCAGCGTCACCCGTAACCTTTATATGGTGATCACTGGTGAAAGGGTTAACTAGGGGCAATCAGGGGGTTAAAACCTTTATTAGGTTAAATATGGGGGTACCTGACACTATATAAAAACCTGACGGGTAACCTAAATAACTAAATAACTTACTGGCTAACCAGTGACACCAGTGACGCTTATACGGCGATCACTGGTGAAAGGGTTAACTCTAGGGGCAATCAGGGGGTTAAAATAATATATGGGGGTACCTGACACTAATAAAAACCTGCGGCGAACCTAAAAAAAAATAACTGCCTATCTAAAACACCAGCGACACGAATACAGCGATCGGAAAAACAATCGCTTAGTGACGCTGAAGTTAGGGGGTGAAAGGGTTACCTGGGGGGTGATCAAGGGGTTAAATCTTTATTAGGGGGGGGGGTTAGGGGGCTACCCTGGACCTAAAGGGGCCTAATCCTAACTGCCCTGCAACTTTTTACAATCACAGATGACACTAAATGCAGTGATCAGTAAAATAAATGATCACTGCAATCAGTGACACTGTGATTGGGGGCTTTGGGGTGACCTGGGGGGTGATCTGGGGGTGACTGGGGGGTGATTTGTGTGCCTATGTGTACCTACGTGTCAGTGGACTGTTGGTGCACTAACCTGCTTCTTCTCTGCTCGGCGCCGGGAACGGAAAGACCGCGGCGAGGGAGATGACATCACTTCCTCCAGCCTTGTTTACATCACATGGCGGAGGAAGCATTTTCATTGGCCGGGAGCGATCGCGAGGGGGGGGCGGAATCGAGCGCCCCCCCCCTCATGCCTGATCGCTCCCGAACACTTAACGGCCGCTCACTGCAGTAAAGGGGGGTCCGGATGGACCCCCCAACTGCACAAAGGCGATCACGTAGATCTACGTGATTCTGCCTGTCCGTGCCATTCTGCCGACGTAAATCGGCGGTGGGCGGTCGTTAAGTGGTTAAGCTACTCCCACTGTTAGGCCCAACTTGACCATGACCATAATTTGCTACTATGTTCTACACATACTTCAGTACTTATTCTTTGGCTCCATCCCATGTCTATTTTTAGTGTATACAAAACCAGATGTATTGGAAGTAATATTCTAAAGGATTGTGTTTAGGTTTATAGGTATCCCTCAGACTCCAGCTTGTGGCACAGCAATTAAAGCATATTTTATAGGTACAAGGAAGCCCATGTTTTTTTTATCCCGGCCCTTAAGCCCTTCCCACTATCATGTTTGGCCACAACCACTGTTTGCTGCGGCACACTACACACATCACAAGTCATTGTCTCCCTTAACTGTCCCTCATCCTCAAGTTCAAAAGTTGGGAGGTTTGCATCCTGTGTGATTGCAGCCACATATGTTCCAGTGTCACCATAACACCTGTACAGTGTCACCAGAGCCAGCGTACTCAATGTCCAAAACAATTTACACATATGAGTAAGCATTTCAAATCCTTAGCATGACCAATAAGAGCAACGGCGAGCTCTCACTGTTCCGACTTGGATTCTAAGTATGAACTTGTAGAAAGCAGTCAATAACCCAGTATGTAGCCAGTAAGGGAAGTAAAGGGTGCCTACAGAAAGGATGAGGCACTATGGAGAGAAGCAGGCAACCATCAACAGTGCTGTACATCATCCTGGCTTAGTGGCGAGCACCAGCAGTGCAGTCCATCTGGATGAAAGGCCAGACCCAATTTTCTTTTCCACCAATTTATTTTTTTTATTGTAATATTTACTGATGATTTATTCAATTTAATTGTTGAGCAGTGCAATCTCACTTGGTGTTGCAACAACATGATGTCATCGAGCACTATGCCGACGAGAGTCTGCTTTATAAGGCAGTAAGGATTTGACCTTTAAGTGAGTATGGCAATTTAATAAAAGTGACCTTAAAAATAGTGCACTTATTATCCCTTTGTTGGAGAGAGTTACCGCTCAGATGTGACTGGTGACTCATTCACAAGATCCAGAGCCATGGGTGCAGGCAATGCATATGACAAAACGCTTGGACAGCCGCACTCCAAAAAAGGTTATTTTATTTAAAACAAAAGCACAAACAATATGCCACAGCAAAAAACAGTGAGGATGAGCTGACGTTTCGCACTGCGATTCAGTGCTTAATCATAGCTATGATTAAGCACTGAATCGCAGTGCGAAACGTCAGCTCATACTCGCTGTTTTTTGCTGTGGCATGTTTTTTGTGCTTTTGTTTTAAATAAAAGAACCTTTTTTGGAGTGCGGCTGTCCAAGCGTTTTCCTCAGATTTTTTGCATTATTATCCCTTTGTTGATTGCCTGTAACATCAGTCCTGGGTGGATGTAATTGCGGCCCTAAGTACCATTGGAGGCATTTAGTTATGAAGTGCTAATGACCATTTAACCTTTAATGGTCCACAGTATTATTTATGAGCTGTACTTGATGTATATATGTGTAGCACACAGACCCTTCCGCTCCATCCATTTTTGCAGTAAGGCACACCTGCTACTTGCCCGGTATCCCCCCTTATGTGTAGAGAGGGGCGAGCGGTGTTAATATTTTTGGGTCTTGCGGCGAGTTACCTCTCCAGAGTGAATCCCTGGTCTCCGTTGTCTAGGCGGAAGTCCCTTTCTAATAAAGCCAATGTCCACACAGGTGTAAAATCTAAGCAGCAAGGTTTTATTATTTTCTTGAGGTAAAACTTGTAAGGGAGAGAGTAGAAACGACAAACGACAGAGTAGTGGAAGGTTCAGGCACGCAACACTTAGAGAACACTTTCGTCGTCACTCAAACCTGAGTGGGTATTGCTCACCCGGTTAGTCCCTTCGAGAGCGGTCCTAGCAGCTGGAATGAAGCACGGATGTCAGAGATAATAGATCCCCCTTTAAGTAGGCCTCCAGGCTTCTCCCTGAGATAGCAGTACCATCGCTATCTCCGCAGGGACTGATCTTCCCCTGAAACTCCTTCCTCTAAAGATGGGCCCCCTTCAACCGGGCAGCCTGGGATCTCTCTCCGAAGCATAGGCCCTCGATAAGAAAGCTGGACCTACTATACAGCAGCAGATCCTCGGGCTAAAGGTGCCCGAGACCAATCACACGCGTCTCGTGCCATGAGGGCCACGAGACATGCTCACTGGACCAAAGGTCTCCCCGAACTCCTTGGGGTCCCCCTGGAATCACCTCACGCCTAATGGCGTCTGCCCCTTATGTACCCTCTTCCAGCATGCACAGTGGGTAGACCACGACCACTGCACGGCTGCCGAGAGAGAACACTCAATAGTGCTGCGATACCCCCTGCGGTTCAACCCGAGCTGAAAATGACAGCACCACCCTCAGGCAACAGGGAACTATACTACCAGGCAGCATCGCACTCAGAGCAGAAGCAATTTAATATATAAACAGGTCTGAGCCGAACTATTAGCTCAGAACACCCCTAAATTTGCATATATAGCGTCCCATAAATTGGGATGGGCGCTACATATGAATTTTAGTAATTGTACAATTTGCACTTTATGTATGGCAATATTTTTATACATGCATTTTTAAACTATATGGAGGTTGATATAGCTCTACACTTTATATTTTAACCTTTCTGTCTTCCACCTGAACTGACCTTGGCCTGTTTTTTTCCTGCCACTGGACTTAACTTTTTCCTGCCACTGCAGGGTGGGATTGAAGACAACGCAAGGGTCTCACATATGCAGTGTGAGGGACTCCAGAGTAGTGTTTCCAAGTGGAGAAAACGTAGTTCTTGGTTTTCACTGGGTTTTGTAATTTAACATTAGGGTCTGTAATCTGTAGGCTTTAAAGAGCTTTGGGTGGGAAGAAGCCTCTACCCCTGTGTCGAGGTCTTACATGACTGAGGCCTGAAGGCTGACATTTCTGCCTTCTGCATGGACCAACCCTTTGGCTATTTACTGACCACGTCTCTCCCTGCTGCCTGTACTGACCCTGACCTGTTTATGACTGCTTCCTAGATCAATTCTTTGGCTATTTGCTAACCATCTTGCTGCCTGCTTCCTGTACTGACCCTGGCCTGTGTATGGATTATGTTCCTGCCTGCTGCCTAGACCAACCTTTTGGCTGTACTAATCATGTCTCTGCCTGATGTCTGAATGAATTATTTGTCTGTTTGCTCACTGGCACGAGTACTGACCCATCTGCACGTACCATTAGTTATGTTCCTGTGAGACACCAGTCCAACCCATTCTCTGTGGACAGCTGCACCACTAGAACCACAGGTAATCTTTTGTTTACCCTTTATTCAGCCTCTTGTACTTCCTGGCAAATTAATACAGCAGTCATGTTCCAGTAGGTAAGGCCTGCTTGGCTTTTAGGAACAGGAACTGTTGTAGGTGAAGCTACACTATGCTATATTCACTGGCCACTCTTACAGAGGCATCCATTACAGTACACTTTTTTCTATACAGTGTTGGTTTATTTTTGTGTTGCACAGGTTGCAATGTCTGGTACATAATCAGTCCAGACATTGAAAAAGGTCTTACACGTGTGGTATCGCCATACTTGGGAATAGCATAATGTATTTTAGGGTTTAATTCCAAGTATATCCATGTTGTGTGTTAGAAATAACTTACAGCATACAATAAAAACTGTGTGTTAAAAAAAAAAAAAAATTCTTTCAACATTTTCCAAAAACTTGTGTCAAAAAATTACTTTTTTTAAAACACTCATTATGCCTCTTATAAAATACCTTTGGGTGTTTGCTTTATAAAATGTGGTCATGTTGTGGGTGTTTCCACTGTCCTGGTGTTCCAAGGCCTCCAAAAATGTTATAGGTAGACAGGAAAATATATGTGTAATTTATGCCCCTAGAATGCCTGAAGGTGCTCCTTAGATGTTAGGCCCCTCTATGTGGCTAGGCTGTGAAAAAGTCTCATACATGTGGTATTGCCATACTCAGGAGGAGTAGCAAAATGAATTTTGGGGTGTAATTCTAAGTATGTCCATGCTGTGTGTTAGAAATATCTTATAAATGGACAAAAAAAAATGTTTTTTCATTTTTTTCCCACACTTTTCAAAAACGTGTGGAAAAAAGAACATTTTCAAAAGACTCATTATGCCTCCTAGAAAATATATTGGGGTGTTTTCTTTCCAAAATGTGGTCATTTTGTTGGTGTTTTCACTGTCCTGATGCTCCAGGACCTCCAAAAATATAATAGGTAGTCAAGAAATTAGATGCACAATTTATACTCCTTGAAAGCCCAAAGGTGATCCTTGAATTATGGGTCCGTCTATGTAGCTAGGCTGTGAAAAAGTCTCACACATGTGGTTACCCCATACTCTGGAGAAGTAGTGGAATGTATTGCGGGGTATAATTGCAAGCATGCCTAAGCAATGTGTGAGAAATAGCTTGTTAGAATGACAATTTTGCAAAAAATATTTTATTTCATTTCTTAATTTTGCAAAGAATTGTGAGAAAAAATCTGCAACTTCAAAAAAATTCACCATGCTTCTTACTAAATACTTTAAGGGTTCTGCTTTCCAAAAAGGGGTCATTGTAGGGATATGTGCACTCTCCTGGCATTTTAGGCGTCAGGATTTATCAATTTTCAAACATATATACAGTGTATATATATATATATATATATATATATATATATATATACATACATACATACATATTGTGAGGGGGTTAGCTCGGCAGCGGGTGTGTGTGACCCCCGGGATGGGCTCCCCACACAAAACAGGCCCAGCAAACGGAGGTTGTGGTTTTCAAAATCAAAAAAGGTGCGGTTTATTTTCTATTTACAGTGACAAAACACAGCAAAGCAAAAGAAACATAACCAAAATAAATCCTGGTCAAGTTGACCTCTGACTAAACATACAGGTTTCCTAACTAACAACTGGGATCAGCCTAGTGCTGTCCTAGTCCCTAAGTCCCTGGTTTTAAATGTCCAAGCAAATAGCCACACAGGCTTTTTCTCACCGCACAGGGGTTCACTCTCCCTAGACAGTCCACACAGGTCTGGTTCCAGGCATGAGCTAACACCTAATGAATCTGGGAGTTTTTATAGAGGCCTTAAACGAACTGACAGGCTTCAGCTGGTCTCATCAACTCCCTGTCTGCACGACGCCCAGCACTCTCCCTAGAGGTATGAGTCATCCATGAGCCCACTAGCCTTAGCTGGGCTTATACAACTCTCCACCTAGTTGTATAAGTCGGCGTAAAGCCTGAATCTGGGCGAAATATATCTACCCCCCTGGATGCAACCAGGTGACTTTACCTTCCTGCTGTCACATACCCCCCCTCTTGTTTTAACCTCGGGGTTGGAACACCAGCAATCAGGCATTCATGTACTCGAGACAAAGCATCCACATTCCCCATTTGAACGCCAGGGCGATGCTTTACTGTGAAGTTGAATTCCTGGAGGGCCAGGAACCACCTATTCACTCTTCTATTTGTTTCCTTGTTTTGAGCCATCCACTTTAACGGAGCGTGATCCGTAACCATGTCAAAGTGCCTACCTAGCAGGTAGTACCGAAGGGAATCTAGAGCCCACTTCACCGCTAAACACTCCTTTTCAACGGTGGCGTAATTTACCTCATGGGACTTCAACTTCCTGCTGAGGTAAATGACTGGGTGCTCTTCCCCGTTCCAGACCTGGGACAATACTGCTCCTAACCCCACATCTGACGCATCACTTTGTACGACAAAGTCTTTAGAGAAGTCGGGTGAGTACAACACTGGCTGGCTACATAAGGCTTGTTTCAAGAATTGGAATGCTGCCTCAGCCTCGGGGGTCCATTTAATCATGACCGACCCTTTCCCCTTCGTCAGGTTGGTTAGGGGCACAGCCTTAGAAGCAAAGTGGGGAATGAATCGCCGATAATACCCAGCGATTCCCAGAAAGGCTCGTACCTGCTTCTTGCTGTTGGGATGTGGCCAACTCTGGATGGCCTTGACTTTGTTGAGTTGGGGTTTTATTACTCCCCTCCCAATGGTGTACCCAAGATATTTGGCCTCCTCCTGCCCAATGGTACACTTCTTGGGGTTAGCCGTAAACCCCGCTTCCCGAACAGAGTCCAGGACTGCTTGCACTTTTGGCAGATGTGAGGCCCAATCTGTGCTATGGACAATTACGTCATCCAGGTAAGCCGCAGCATACTTCCGATGGGGCCTCAGCATCTGGTCCATTTTCCGCTGGAATGTGGCCGGCGCATTCTGTAACCCGAACGGCATTCTTTTATATTGGAACGCCCCGTCTGGGGTTACAAATGCGGTTTTCTCTTTGGCCGACTTGGCCAGGGGGATTTGCCAATACCCTTTTGTGAGGTCAAGAGTCGTCATGTATCGGGCTGTTCCCAGCCGGTCGATCAACTCATCTATACGTGGCATGGGGTAGGTGTCAAATTTTGTAACTTTGTTCAACTGACGAAAATCGTTACAAAATCGCCAGCTCCCATCCGGTTTAGGCACCAACACGATGGGACTAGACCAATCACTTTGGGACTCCTCTATCACCCCTAAGTTCAGCATTTTCTGTACTTCCTCCCGTATTGCCTCCCGTCGAGCCTCTGGGATCCGATAGGGTTTTAACTTCACCCTTTCACCGGGCGGGGTAATGATGTCATGCTCTACCCCAGATGTTTGTCCCGGCAGCTCAGAGAATACCTCCTTGTTGCGAAGCACAAACTCCTTAACCTCCAGTTGTTGGGGTTGTGACAAGGTGGCTGCTATTCCAACCTCAGGAATCACGCAACCAGTTTGAGCTGGTGACCAAGTGTCTGCGACTAGGGACTCTCTATCCCTCCAGGCTTTCAACAGATTAACGTGATAGATCTGTTCGGGCTTTCGCCTTCCTGGTTGTCTGACCTTGTAATTCACTTCGCTCACTTTTTCCATTATCTCGTAGGGGCCTTGCCATTTGGCAAGGAATTTACTTTCAACCGTAGGGACAAGTACCAATATCCTATCCCCCGGGGAAAAGGTACGGGTCTTGGCTCCACGGTTGTACACTCTCTGCTGTGCCAACTGCGCTTGGGCCAAATGTTCCTTCACGATGGGCATTACCTGTGCAATTCGATCTTGCATCAGGGCGACATGCTCAATCACACTCCTGTGGGGAGAACTCTCACTTTCCCAAGTTTCCTTGGCAATATCCAACAGCCCTCTTGGGTGTCTCCCATACAGTAACTCAAAGGGGGAGAATCCCGTAGAGGATTGGGGCACCTCCCTAATAGCAAACATCAAATAAGGAAGTAAACAGTCCCAATCCTTTCCATCTCTATCCACCACTTTCTTCAACATTTGTTTTAGGGTTTTGTTGAATCTTTCAACCAGCCCATCGGTTTGGGGGTGATACACAGACGTACGCAATTGCGTCACTTTGAACAATTTACACAGCTCTTTCATAACCCGGGACATAAAGGGTGTACCTTGGTCCGTAAGCAGTTCTTTACAAATACCCACCCGGCTAAAAACAAGAGATAGCTCTTTGGCTATGGTTTTGGCCGAGGTATTTCGGAGAGGGATCGCTTCTGGATAACGGGTGGCATAGTCCATTATAACTAATATGTACTGGTGCCCCCTAGCGGACTTGATTATAGGACCTACCAAATCCATGGCGATCCTCTCAAACGGGACCTCAATGATGGGTAGAGGGACCAGCGGGCTACGGAAATGTGGCATCGGGGCCAACCTCTGACACACAGGGCAGGAGGAACAATAATTTTCTACGTCCTTCATCACCCCCGGCCAATAGAATCTCTGTAATACCCTCTCTCGGGTTTTCTCTGTCCCCAGATGACCTCCAAGAATGTGCCCATGGGCCAACTCCAACACCAACTTCCTGTAAGGTTTGGGCACCACAAGCTGCTCAACGGTTTCTTCTGCCCTTTTTGCCACCCGATACAGTAGGTCCTTCTCTACGCTGAAGTATGGGTAAGTGCAGGTATTATCTGGGTTCACTAACTCGCCATCTATTTTCACTACGTTTTCCCGTGCCTTTATTAGGGCGGGGTCTTTCAACTGTTCTGTGGCAAAGTTTTCCCTGTGAACCTCAAGATCAGAAAACTCCACAGACGGTAGGTTTTCGTCTGAGGAGGTGGGCTCCTCTCCAGTTTCTTGAGTCTCCCCTGCCAATACTGATAAGGGAAATTCCGGAGAGTCCTCACCACTCTCAGGGGAGTTCTGGCTATCACATTCCTGGTACATAGGGGCACCAGTGAGGGGCTCAGGATCATCCCACAGTTCCCAGAACTTCGGAAAATCCCTTCCCACAATGGCGTCATGCGGTAACTGAGATACTAAGCCCACTGGATGAGAGAGGGTACCTTTGGGGGTCTCGAAACACACTGTAGTCACTGGATACTCTCGGGTGTCCCCATGCACACAAATAACAGCTACCTTGCTATTCCCAGAGACCTCTGTTTTAACTAACTCAGCCTTTATCAGGGTCACAAGGCTACCTGAATCCAGCAATACCACAACATTTCTACCATTAACACACATTTTGCATAAATGTTTCTCAGTTCCTCGAATGGCAGTGCATGCGACTGTCGCACACAGCGACTGACGTCTGCCCGTCAGAAAGTCACACTGCATGGGTTCCTCCACAACCGGGCAATTGGCTGCAATATGTCCCGCTTGCCGGCAGCGGTAGCAAACGATCCTTCTTGCCGCCTCTTGAGCCGCTGATTTCCCAGGCTGTTCTCGCCAAACTTGGGGTAGAGCTCCCACCCTCTCACTCTCTCCACCCTCACCCCTTGGAATCCTCTTATCCGACCCTGGGGATGGTCTGGTCTTAGGGTGGAAAGTCCGAGTGTCTCTGGAAGAGGCCGTCAGGTTCTCTGTAGCCAAGTATTTCTCCACATGATCCACAAGACCATCGGCCGTCTCTGGGTCTCCATGGCTTACCCACTTTTGGATGGCAGTAGGAAGAGCTCTCAAAAACCGATCCATTACAACACGTTCCACAATCTTTGGTGCGGACAAAGTCTCTGGCTGTAGCCACTTTCTGCTCAGGTGAATGAGATCATACATTTGAGACCTGGGGGGTTTTCCAAGCTGGAAAGTCCAGTTATGCACACGCTGAGCCCGGACAGCCTGGGTGACACCCAGCCTTGCCAATATTTCAGCTTTTAGCATCACATAGTCTTTTGCTTGGTTAGGCTCTAGGTCATAGTAAGCTTTCTGCGATTCACCAGTTAACAGAGGAGCCACCAGTCCAGCCCACTGCTCCTCAGGCCACTTTTCTCTTTCAGCGGTCCTTTCAAATGTGGTCAAAAATACCTCTGGATCATCCTCTCCAGTCATTTTTGTCAATAAACGACTCACCCCAAAGGACGCGGTATTAGTGGGACGGCTTTCCTCACTGGTCTGCGGACGTTGCTGCATTACTGCTTCCATCTGTTGTTGTAGTCTCTGCTCTTGCTTCTGCAACAGGTCTATGAAGCGGGCCTAAGATTGCTGCTGGGCTCGTTGCTGAGCCTCCAGACTCTGTTGCAAAGTTGCGTTTGTCTGCTGCTGGGCTGCAAGGCTCCTTTGCAAACCTGCATTTGTCTGCTGTTGATTGGCATTTGCTAGAGCCAGCTGCTTCAGTATCTCCTCCATGCTGGCTTAAAAAAAACTGCCACTGGTTCTCCACCAACTGTGAGGGGGTTAGCTCGGCAGCGGGTGTGTGTGACCCCCGGGATGGGCTCCCCACACAAAACAGGCCCAGCAAACGGAGGTTGTGGTTTTCAAAATCAAAAAAGGTGCGGTTTATTTTCTATTTACAGTGACAAAACACAGCAAAGCAAAAGAAACATAACCAAAATAAATCCTGGTCAAGTTGACCTCTGACTAAACATACAGGTTTCCTAACTAACAACTGGGATCAGCCTAGTGCTGTCCTAGTCCCTAAGTCCCTGGTTTTAAATGTCCAAGCAAATAGCCACACAGGCTTTTTCTCACCGCACAGGGGTTCACTCTCCCTAGACAGTCCACACAGGTCTGGTTCCAGGCATGAGCTAACACCTAATGAATCTGGGAGTTTTTATAGAGGCCTTAAACGAACTGACAGGCTTCAGCTGGTCTCATCAACTCCCTGTCTGCACGACGCCCAGCACTCTCCCTAGAGGTATGAGTCATCCATGAGCCCACTAGCCTTAGCTGGGCTTATACAACTCTCCACCTAGTTGTATAAGTCGGCGTAAAGCCTGAATCTGGGCGAAATATATCTACCCCCCTGGATGCAACCAGGTGACTTTACCTTCCTGCTGTCACAATATACATACACACACACACAATAGTTTGCAGACTCTATAACTTTCCCACAGACTAAAATTACTGAAACACTCTTTGCGCTGCTATTTAGAAAAAATTGTGAATCAAAATTGAAACTCGACCAAAATCAACTGCCAGCACTAATATGATATCACATATACAGTATGTGTCAAAATGTTTAAATCCAAAATAAAATTATAGGATATTTTCCCATCACAACATCACACCATTTGTGCCAAATTTATGTTAAAGGAACAATATCGCTATAATTTTTTTTATTAGATGTGGTATACGTGCTGGCAGCTGATACTGGTCGATAGGCAATTGTGATGTACACCATTTTTTAAATAGTAGCTCAAAGGGGCAGTGCCAGATTTAGACCTTGGGGGTCCGGGGCCACTCAACATAGAAATGAAATTACACGGCAAATAAAAAAGTTAACTGAAATGATAAACTGTATTTGTTCAAAAAAGACATAAGTTAGGTTCTGAAAAAGACACTTGTCTGATTTTTTTTCCCTCAGTTTTATTGACTATAAGAATACACATTACACAGGTAATTGGAACTAGCAAGTCATACATCACAGTTATGCATTACACTACAATATTTACAAAAAGTCTTTCTTCCTGGACTTAGCATCTGAAAAATCTTTAACTAACTCATCATACTGTATCATCTTGAGGACAATGCTCTCGGCAGCCAGTATACACATGTAGCGCACCCACCTTTCCCCCAACCTGCATTTAACTTGGCTCCTCGCAGGAGGAAGAAAGGCACACCGCACCACAAGCCCGTACCCTCCTGTGTAAAGAGGTTGAGCGGTGTTTTGTTGGGTCTTGTCCAAAGCCAGAGCCAAAATCCTCCTGAGAATTATTCTCACCTCTACCGTGGGTAGAGGTGAGTCCTTGACTTCCTCAGTAACATGAATGTCCACACCAGCTGAAACTCCAACTCAAGGTTTATTCTCACTTTGCAATAAACAGTCTCTTGAATAGGAAAAAGACAGGTCGGAGCAAGGAAACAGGACAGCCCAAGGTGTGGAGGAGGTCCAGGCACAAACGTAGACTCTTTACTGTTCAGATTCTCAAACAGTTTTTTAGACGCACGGTCTCTGCCACAGACCATGAGGTTGGTCTCTGCCATGGACCTGGTGAAGTTGGAATCTCCCTCTTAGAACATGGCCCCTATTAAGGAGTCAACAGACCCTTCCTTCACCGTGACTCCCGCATCGGTCCTTCGGAATGATCCTCCCTTCTCTGAGAGTGCGGGTCCCCTCGCAAGGCGGCACCCTGGACTCCTCAATCCTTAGCGGACCCCAGCTGAAGGTGGTGGGCCCGAGCCTTTGCTGCAGTTCCTGGGTCTCCATACCCAGGCGGACAGAATAAGGCAGGGTAGTACCTCACCCCAGGCTATAGGTGCCTGAGATGGAAAACAGGAACATGACCTCCGGGCCTAGGGCACCCGGAGATGAACCTCACTCACTCCCAGGCTGAAGGTGCCTAGGCATGGACCCCAATCAGGAGATGTCTGCCCCTTTTATATCCTCTCCCGGCATGCACAGCAGGTTCCCCGCCCCACTGCACAACCGCCGAGAGGGGACAAAAAAGGCACAGCACTACGCTCGTGGTTCAACCCCGGCCCAGAATGGCAGCGCCACCCGCAGGCCACAGGGAACTCATCACCAGCATTATCCCCTGAGGACAAAAATGGTCCATAACCCCTAACAAATTAAGGTGTCTGAGCCTAATTACCACTCAGAGACTCCCCCTAAATTGACCACCCCGCTACACACAGAGCACTTAGACTCCATTCACACAGGGGCAACACAACTTCCAGTGCAACTTTGGGAGGCAACTTGGACACAACTTGAGTATGAATCACAGCGCGACTTGGGGCGACTTCAGCGTGACTTGGGGTGACTTACAACACAACTTGAATTCACCTCCAGGACAGGGGACTTTGCCAGTGGCCAATCAAAGAGTAATCAGCTCTGTGGGAGGGAGGGGGGAGGGAGGGGTTTGCAGATAAAACTATTTTTATTTCCTGTAAAGTTGATTCAGTTAAGACAGGGGATCCGACTTGGAGGCGACTTCTATTGAAATCAATGGGTACAAGTCTCCTAGAAGTCGGATTGAAGTAGTACAGGAACCTTTTCTGAAGTCGGAGCGACTGCAGTAGTGTGCATTAAGATGGATCCATTCACTTACATAGATTTTTTCATGTAGCGTAACTTGAGGCGACTTGGGGCGACTTGAAGTCAGATCCAAAGTTGCCCCTGTGTGAATGGGCTGTTAGTCTTTCATGGGTCATCGTGGTTCTTAGATAATTGTTTATCAGTGCCAATTAGCTGAATGACATTTCTGCCGAACAACTAGTGACCATCATGCTCAAATATATTCTAATAGCTACATTAACATCTGGAAAGGTATCAGCAAGCCCTTCATCATGTAACAAAACTGCCTGTTGAGATGGAGTAAGACATGACTCAAACTTGGCAAAGGGTGTAAACTGTACAATTTCCCCAAAGAAAGTTTTTGGGGCAATTGCAATTGCCCCTTTTGCCCACTTATAAATCCGGCACTGCAAAAGGGTGTTTCAGTTTTTTTTTTTACTGTGGTTTTTCTCATTTACCATTTGCAGCAGCTATAGAGGCGTTTTTATTTTTAGAAAAAAAGAGTGTTGAAAATTATATTTTTGGCACAAATGGTGTGATGTTACGTTAACATTGTATAGACAAATGACAGCGAGCAGGATCCCCTCTGGTTCAGTGAGGCTATTCCGTGCCCATCAGTGATACAAGTCAGTGCTGCCTTTTAGTGCCCATAAGTGCCTGCTCATCAGTGCTGCCCATCAGTGCCCATCAGTGCTGCCTATCAGTGCCCATTAGTGCCACCCATCAGTGCCGCCCATTTGTGCCACCTATCAGTGATCATTAGTGTTGCATATCAGTGCTGCCTATCAGTGCACATCAGTACTGCATATTCGTGCCTCCTCATCAATGCCACCCCATCAGTGCCCATCAGTACTGCCTCATCAGTGCCCATCAGTGCAGCCTATTAATGCCCATCAGTGCCGCCTCATCAGTGCACATCAGTGAATGGGAAAATTATTTATTTACAAAATGTTATGACAGAAGCGAAAATGTATTTATTTATTTTTAATCTGTCTTTTTTCGTTCTTTTAACAAAAAATAAAAAGCCATCTGTGAATAAATACCACCAAAAGAAAGCAAATTTAATTTGGGTACAGCGTTGCATGACTGTGTCATTCAAAATGTGTCAGCGCTGAAAGCTGAAAATTGGCCTGGGCAGGAATGGGTTAAAAGTGTCCTATTTTTTTTTGCACACATACTGAACAATATCCACTGATTTGTGTTATTTTTACCACAGTAATGTAGCATAATACATTTTGGCCTAAGTGCATAAGGAAAGATCATTTACTTGCAAAATTTTATAACAGTACATTTTAGAAAAAGAAAAACATGTTTTTTTCAAACTTTTCTATATTTTTCTATTTATATAGCAAAAAATAAAAATTATAGAAAATGTATTTTGGTACAGTGTTGCATGGGGGCAGGGGTGACGGAACAGGACAGGCAAACCAAGAGCTGTCCATTGTGCTTGGGGCCCCCAAATTCCTTGAAACGGCCCTGCATGGGGGGATTCTTTGCGTCATGTCTGTAGTTAAGGTCTTTGGAAAAATAAAATACTCTGGACTGGCCAAAGTCTTCAATTATGTTGCTGGATGATGTACCAGAGGTTCAGGCAACCACCCTCCAAGATATACCTACTGTATACCTTCTTCCTTTAAATACTTGGGGATATTTGTATCGCCCAGGTCTTTAGACTACCTATCCCTTAATTT
Source organism: Rana muscosa (assembly GCA_029206835.1). NCBI lineage: Eukaryota > Metazoa > Chordata > Amphibia > Anura > Ranidae > Rana > Rana muscosa. Next base: position 638,089,394 of record CM055117.1, on the reverse strand, counting down.
ATCACCATTACTGGGATATATACGAGATAAGACGAAGGTATGGGTCAAACTTAGACTGTCATTAGTGGGAAAAGTCAATCTTGTCTAAATGATTTTCATGCTCCAGCTCCCGTACATATTACACAATTCCCCAATGGTAGTTCCTCTCAAACAGTTTTGTATAATTAATTATATATTTTGCACTTTCCTATGGCAGGCTAGACCCCCAAGAATCCGGCTAGAACAGTTACAGAAGCCTAAAGAGGAGGGTGGGCTAGCGATGCCTAATCCGTGGCTTTACTACCTAGCAGCTCAAATGCAGCATATTGCCCGGGCTGTACCGACGACGGGGGAGGACGGAGTTGACTCTACAACAGCAGTTCTGCATTATGTGACAGGGCTGGACAATGTGGCCAAGGGCCTAGAAGGGCTGATATTCGCTAAATCTAATAAACTGTTCCCCACGTTTGTCCTTATGCAAAAGGTCTAGAATAAGGCACGTTAGTTGCAAGACATACACGGTTTTACTAGATATAGATATATGGGGAAGTGGACACTATGCTGAATTGCAATCACTACAAAGTGGGCCCAGATGGAAGTAGCATGGGGTCACACGAGTGGTCCATATTTTGGAAAATGGAACGCTATGCCCCTTCTCAGATTTACAGGCTAAATTTGGCCTTCCGCAGTCCATGTGGTTCCACTATTTGCAATTGCAACACGCTGTTAGGGCACAAGCAGGCGTGGATGTTTGGGAGTTATCCCCTTCCCCAATTTTTAACTACATGGTAGACGCATGCCTTTTTAAAGGATTCATCTCCAGGTGCTATTATATGTTGTTGACTATTTTTTTTAAGGGATTTCCATCCATAGCCTCTGACAGACGGGAAAGTGATCTGGGTGGATTTGCTGAGTAACAGTGGGAGGAGGTCTTGCAGGTGATACCAGCATGCTCTCTCAGCGTCTTGCAATGCTTGACTCAGCTGTACATCTCGCTAAGGGTGCATTTAACACCAGTAAGGCTATTCAAAATGGGACTAAGGGAGGATCCACTGTGCGCTAGATGTGCTAGAGAACATTGGGATCTAATACACCTTCTCTGGAGATGCCCAAAATGACACCTATATATTGGTCTGGAGTGCTCAATACCATAAACAGAGTATTCCAGGTAACCATCCCGACTGACCCTAAACCCTGTCTCTTAGGGATCCTGGGTGACCTTTCTATTGAAGACGTTCCCAAGCAAGCTATTGGTAGAGCTTTATTTCAGGCTCGGAAGTTAGTACTTAGGCATTGGAAGGAGGCAGAACCACCCTCACTGAAGGAGTGGATTACACAAATGGGTGACACGTTACATTTAGAGAAATACATTTTGCAGCACAAAGGTTGCACAGGAAAATTTGAGAAACTGTGGTCCCAGTGGCTAGATGTCCCGGGACCTGTTCCTGTAGAACTGATTCTAAACCGCATTCTACTTTAAGGCATCCATGAATGGTATCAATGTTAGCATCAAGAATAACTATACTGTAATTTTTAGTCAGTGCTAGACTATGCTGTGGAGGCCATGCTGCTTTTAATATGCGAGAGACGTGGTTTGTATGATTGGAGCCAGTGTGCTTCTTTTCTGTATGATTGTAATGTTCATGCTCTGGAACATGCTTTGGATTAATCTGTATATGTTTGATTGCTTTTTTCTAATCAATAAAAAACTTCTGTTAGGATATATAAATAAAAAACAGAAAGAAAAGTAAAAAATGGCCTGGGCAGCTAAGGGGGTGAAAGTGTCCTTTATTGAGGTGGTTAAGGCAGAGAGTACAGTGATCAGGAGTACATGATGCACAGGATGCAGGGGTCATGAGTACATAATACACAGAGTGCAGGAGTCAGAATTACACAATGCACAGAATCCTTGGGTCATTGGACAGTTGTTTCAGTGTAAGGCCTGTTTCACACAGATTTCAGCTTGTAGAAGAGACGTGTGAACAGCAAACTTTCATAAACCCTTTGGAGAACTTTCACCAAGCTTTGTTGAAGCATTTAGGCTACATGTAGACGTTTAGGAGCAGTTTTTTCAGCTGCCCCTGAACTTTCCTCTATGTTATCTTATCAGTACATTTACACAGGGTCATTTATAGGCAGTTGAGTTTAGAACCATTTTTTTTTAAAGCAAAAATATGCGTTCAGGACATATTTTCAGAGGTATTCGAAACGGCAAATGCCTGTAACAGCTTGTAAACGATTGTAAACGCGGTAACTCACACTTAGCCACAGAGAGGGATGCCGCTCAGGTGTGGATGTCTTCAAGGTAATCACTTCTCCCAGAACCACGGGTGCAGGCAATGCACGTATGAGGCAAAACAAAAGAACAAATTCTTCTGGACAGCCGCACTCTAAATAAAAACTATGATTAAACACTAGTATAGTGTGAAACGCATCAGCTTGACCAGTGTGCTGTGACCTGTAGTGTGGTTTTGGATTTTGGATTTTACAATAAAGGCAATTTTTATTTGGAGTGCGGCTGTTCAGAAGAATTTGAACTCACGCTTAGCCGCGTTTCGTTGACAAGCATTTTTAATGGGGATTTGAAAGAAAAAATAATAATAATAAACCCAAAAAAACACTTCTAAACGCAAACGTGGCTAAACGTGGCATGCAAACAAGGCAAAACAGACGTTTTTAAATGTGGGTTACTCTCTGTCAAGTTAAATCATTCAGGAGAGGGTTTTAAAACGTCCCGTGTACATTAAGCCTTAAAGTGCCCTTAAGCTTCAGTTTGCAAATGTTGCACACAGGCCTTAAAGGGATGGAGGCAGTAGGCAAATATGTCTGCAGGCACTTAGACAACAGGAAGTCCCCCTTCTTTTACTGCTGCTGTTAAATGCCTGATCTATGACACCAGGCAATGTGTGCTTTTGGAGGAACAGAAGAGGCATTGTTTTGCTATTCTATGCCTCATCACAGCTCATTATTCTGGTCACCTTTTCAAAAAGTGACAAGATTCTGCACCTGTCCTGTATGATAAGGCACTGATATGGTGAAAAGAGCCACAGCTCCTCAGAGCCTGTCCTTGTACTGTATTCATACAGATACTCACTGATGGCCTATTGTCACTGGTGCAGCCTCTGCAGCATGACCAATGTTACATAGTTTAATAGTTTATGTGACAGACCCAACTGGGACAGGGGTTTTTGGAGGGGACTGCAGGCTAGCCTCTTGCCTACTGACCATGGGCCCTGGCATTTGAGGGGGTTCTATTCTTTGGGAGGTGTGAGCATGGGGGACCTTTGGAGTAGTTTTACTTCAGATTCAAGTCCATGTCTCCCCAAAACTCACAGACTCTGAGAACTGGAGGACCCAGGTTCAGATTTGGGGCCTCTGTCTTTTGTGGGGGGTATAGAATCAACAGTCCAAACCAGCATTGCCTGCTTCAACCCCCTCCTAGACTCAGAGATTCAAAGCAGATGTTTATAATAAGCTCAAAACAACCTGATGCTGGGGTCTCCTGCTGGTATGTGTAATCTGTTTATTAAGGTGTTATGTGTTTACTGTAAAGTTTCTGTCCCCATTGTGTAATTTCCCTATTGTGTGCCTCCTAGGTGTGAATTCCCATTGTTAGTTGAGTCACATATTGTTTCTGTCTGTTGGCTAATCCTCCTGGAGGTTCTTACATGATGTGAATCCAATGTTTAATATTTGTTTTTATTATTCATGTGGTTACTGGTTCCTATTTTTCAAGTGTATAAAAAACGGTATTTCTGTTCAATAAGATGATTCCTTTGGTTTTTACCACAACATCTTGTCTGTGTACAAATGCTTGAGGTAAGGGGCTGATATTAGCTATCGGTCTGCTGGAAGAGGTTGGAGGGCAGGAGGCACCATTTGGCAGAGGCACCCAGGTGGGGTGCAAGGTAGTCCGTTACAGTTTATAATATTGAAAAATTGTAAAACAAAACAAAGGTCCATCCAGTTTAATATGTGTGTGTGTGAGATTTTCATTCTCTAACAATTCCCATAGCCCTGTATGTTCTTCTTGCTGAGGAAGATATTTAAAACATTTTCAGCTAGTACCAATTTCTGAGGGAGGAAGTTCTATGCCTCTAATAGTTAAGAACGCTTTCACATTCTAAGGTAAATTCTAACCTCAAATAATGGCCTCTTGTCCTCTTCAAGAAACTTGGAGTAAACAGTTTATTACAGTTACCCAATCACCTTTGGTATATATATATGTTGTAATCATATCCCCTCTTAAGTTCCTGTTCCCCAGAGTGAATAACTGTAATCTATGTAATCAATCTTCATAGCTCCGGTCCTCCACCCCCTTTCACTGAGCTCTTTCTAATTCAACAAAGTCTTTCCTCAGGATTGGTGACTAAAACTAAATCTCATGCTCAAGATGAGGCCAAACCTGTGTTTGTAATGTGGTGCAATATTTATCTTTCAAATGTATGCTCATTTAAAGCATGGGTATTGTGCTAGCTATGTTAACTGTGGCTTGGCATTGCATGATATTGCTAAGTCTGTGATCTACAAGCACCCCAGATCTTTTTCCATAACTGATTCTTCCAGGAAACCCCCACCTAATGTGTATTTTGCTTGTGTCTTTTTGGCACCAAGGTGCAAAACATTACATTGCTCAATTGTGAACCTTATATGCCATAAAGCTGCCTAACCCCCTATTTTATCAAGGTCTTCCTGCAATGATGCTATATACCGTGCCAAAGTAATTTCCTTGCATGATTTGGTATCATCAGTAAACACTGAAATGTAGCTCTTAATTCTAATCTCTATTTCATTAAAGTGGTTGTAAACCCAATCTAAAAAAAAAAAAAAACCTGAAAGACAAAGGCATAGCATACTAGCTCATTATGAATTACCTGAGACCTCCGGCGGTGACATCTCTCCCAGGAGTTATTTCCGGGTATCGCAGCTCCGGCGCTGTGATTGGTTGGATCCGCAATGATGTCATGCGTGCTGGAGCCGCCGGTAACGGCACACAGCACACGGCACATGGACTGAAGCAACGGCACATATGTATCATTGCTTCAATTTGCCCCAGTGCGCATGTGCCGATGACATCGGCACATGCAGGGGACAGGGGATATCTCCTAAACCGTGCAGGTTTAGGAGATATCCTGGGTAGCTACATGTAAGCCTTAATATAGGCTTACCTGTAGCATAAAGTGGTTGTAAAGGGTTTACAACCACTTTAAGAAATCAATTAAACAGCATGTTGAGTTCCAGTGTATTGTGGTGTCACATATCAGGCATTTGGCAGTCAGCTTGAGTTGGTGCTGCATTTCTGTGAACACTTGTGGGTTATGACCATCTACAGTGGTCGCAAAACCGCGGGGGAACAGGCATCACTGATATGGAGGCACTGGCAGGCATTGCTGATGGGCACTAATTGGCATGATATGTGGGCACTGATTGGCATCATATGTGAGCACTGATTGGCATCCCTGGTGGCCATGGGTGGAAAATCTGGTGGTCATCAGTGGTGGGCATCCCTGGTGGTCCTGGTGGCCTCTCTGGTGGTTCTGGGTGGGCATCCTCGGGGGGCCTGCACTGATAATCAATCAGCACAGACCCCCCTGTCAGGAGAGCCACTGATAAGCTCTCCTCTAGTCGCGTCTATCAGACTGACACAGGACGTTGGGGAAGCCAGGATATTTAACCAGGAATCGTTGCACCCCCAGGTTGAGGACATGTGCCAGACAAGGTACATGCATGAATTTTCCCCAGGCATGGGTGTTTATCAGTGCCATTTTCACACACAACCATGTCTGCCACGTGGTCAGTCACTTCTTAGAGTAGTCCTGTAGAGCTGCCAAAATCTCTTCCCCAGAGTTTCTTCTCTTAACCCCAAGCTGACAAGCAGCATGGCAAGCTTGTGTCTGGCTTGCTTTGGGAAAGGGGGGGGGGCTGTCGTTTTGTGTAGTTGGAGGATAAAGCAGTTGAGGAGGAGAGGGTACAGGTTAATAAACTATCTTTGACACCAAACACATAACTGCACCACCAGCTACAGTGGTGTGCCCCTAATTCTGCATCCTTCCTAGATGCCAAAAATATACCCACTTTGCATTGAAGCATATGTAGCTTATTTGCCCATGCTTGCTGAATGTCTGTCTGTGGTCATGTGGACCCTGTCTTTGACAGCTTGGTCCAGTGACATATATATATTACTATATTAAATACAAGTGAAGGTACTAGAGGGCAAGGTTAGCCTTCTGGACAAAATAATGGCTACTGGGTACTTACCACTGTGGTGTAGCACAGGCTATAAATTGGTGAAAGGGGATTGATTTCATGAGTTGGAATGGGAGCAACTGCAGAGCCAGCGGTTTTGCCAAGCTGAAGTTGAGATGCTAGGCATGCTATTGCAATAGTGGGCCCTAGCAAAAATAAAGAATTACGGTACATAAATAAGCAAATACAATATATATCCCTCAAAAAAATGAACTATACCAGAATATACTGTATACATACAGTATATGCAAAGAATACATACATATACATAGAATATAATAAATCAGCAACACAAATTGCAGGGTGGAGGGCAAACAGCAACTACAGTTGTTCCTGACACACAAAAAAATTGTCCTAGAAAGGACTTTTAGGTAATGTAGCACAATATAGTACTTTATAGCACCTATTAACTCTTCACAATCAAGGAGGGGGTAACACATATCAAAGCGCCTATTACTGGCCCTTCTAAGCCACCTGACAGTAAATGTATTATTTGTAGTTGGTTTCTATGGCAGTGAAAGCACACAGTAGTATGTTTGACCCAATTCTCAATCTCATCCCTACTGGTGACATTGGTAACCAGGACAATTACAGAAATTTAATCTCCCTAATGGGAAGACAGACAACAATAAAAACAGGAGTTCTAATAACTCTCCACCCTATCCAAACCTAAAATAGCTTTGCCTTTAGTTGTACTATACATTTTTATCTATGCTATTTTTCAAAACCACACTCTCCTAAATCCAGCAACCAGAAGATTCCAAGTTATACTTTTAAAAAATTATTCTCAATTTCTCTTCCTAATAATCTGCCTTGCAGATATTTACATTCAGTGATATTTGAAATGTCACAATAACAAGTTAGAAAAAAATACAAAAATGTTGAAGCGCAGGCAATTATTCTCAATCCTTTCATAATGAAACAATAGTTTAGATACATAATACACTAATCATCACAAGTTGTTCTGCTGTGTAATGAACACCTGTGTAATATATATTTAGTACAATTATGGATTATTAAAAAAAATATTATTAGTGATCATTAGCAAAGGACAGAGAACAAGAACAGTAAAGGTGAAAAGAACTGATAAGATATTTAATCCAAGTATCACAGACAGAATTAATCATGTAGTAAATTAGTGCTGCATTATGATTCTAAATGAGTCAACTGTCTGATAATGAACCTAATCTGAATTTTAATTTGCTTATCTTAAAATCCAACTTGGATAAACTGATGTTTTTACATATTTTTACATTCTAATGGATGTACCTAAATATCATTTTGGGGCCAACAATGAGAGAGATACCCTAATGTCTTCATAATTATACTTTGTATTATATTATAAAGAATATAAAGTGGTAGCACACACAACATGGTTATACAAGCTTTTTTCAAGTATTTTTAAGAAATTACCGTTTTTAAAGTGTCTGTAAACCCAGCTACTAACTGATAAAGTGCTATGTAACTCTGTACTTTGTTCTTCATAGCAGATTTTTTCCATAAAATACCCTTCCATCCTACCAGTTTCTTCTTCTGCCCAGTATAGGATGACAATTCTATTCTCAGGCAAAGCTAGGTGTTATCATTGTCACCCAAGCATGTTCATTCTTGTGTCTAGTCTATACCAGGACTCCAAATTTCAAGTCCTGAGCTACTAGCCAGGCCTTAAAGGGGTTGTAAAGGTTCGTTTTTTATTTTCTAAATAGGTTCCTTTAAGCTAGTGCATTGTTGGTTCACTTACCCACTCACTTATATTTCCCTTCTAAATGTTTTTATTCTTTGTTTTCTTTGTCTGAATTTCTCACTTCCTGTTCCTCCTCAGTAAGCTGTTCAGTAAGCTGTTCTGGCTGACTCAACACCACTCGGATGATGGTGTGAAGTTTAGTGAGGAGAAACAGGAAGTGAGAAATTCAGACAAAGAAAAAAAACATTTAGGTAAATAGAAGGAAAAGGTAAGTGAACCAACAATGCACTAGCTTAAAGGAACCTATTTGGAAAATAAAAAATGAACCTTTACAACCCCTTTAAGAGTTACTCGCCACCAGTTGCCCCGCCCCTAAACATGCCATCTTAAATTATCTCATGAAATTACACTGTTAAATGTTTTATGCAGAAATAAGTTACAAAATTTTAATCACTCCAATACCGACACCTTTCCCCCTTCCTGCCCAAGCCAATTTTCAGCTTTCAGCGCTGTCGCTTTTTAAATGAGAATTGTGCAGTCATGCTACACTGTACCCAAACAAAATGTGTATCATTTTGTTCCCACAAATAGAGCTTTCTTTTTGTGGTATTTGATCACCTCTGGGGTTTTTATTTTTTGCTAAACAAATCAAAAAAAGGCCAATTTAAAAAAAAAAAAGGTTTTCTTAGGTTCTGTTATAAAATTTTGTAAATAAGTACATTTTCTCCTTCACTGATGGGCACTGATGAGGCTGCACTGATGGCACTGATAAGGCGGCACTAATGGGCACTGATGAGCTTGCTCCAATGAGGGGACACTGATGAGGTGGCACTGAGGGCCACTGATGATGGGCACTGATAGGCGGCACTGAAGGGCACTCATAGGTGGCACTGATGTGCAGCACTGATGGGCACTCATAGGCGGCATGGCACTGATGGGCACTGATAGGTGACACTGATGGGTACTTATGGGTGGCAATGATGGGCACAAATAGGTGGCACTGATGGACAATGATAGATGGCACTGATGGGCATCACTGATATGGAGGCACTGGTAGGCATTGCTGATGGGCACTGATTGTCATGATATGTGGGCATTGATTGGCATCATATGTAAACACTGAATGGCATCCCTGGTGGCCATGGGTGGCATATCTGGAGGTCATCAGTGTTGGGCATCCCTGGTGGTCCTGGTGGCATCCCTGGTGGTCCTGGGTGGGCATCCTTGGGGGTCCTGCACTAATAATCAATCAGCACAGACCCCCTGTCAGGAGAGCCACCTAGTATTAACCCCTTCCTTGCCAGTGACATTTACATAGTAATTAGTGCATATTTATAGCACTGATCGCTCTGTAAATGTCAATGGTCCCAAAAATGTGTCAACAGTGTCCAACCTGTCCGACGCAATGTTGTAATATCACTAAAAATCGCAGATCACCACCATTACTAGTAAAAAAATAATAATAATAAAAATGCCATATAAATGCTATAAATCTTTCTCATAGTATGTAGACGCTATAACTTTTGCGCAAAACAATCAATATACGCTTATTGTGAATACATATCGGCCTAAACTGAGGATTTTTTTTTTTTTTAAATGGGATATTTCCTATAGCAAAAAGTAAAAGATATTTTGGGTTATTTACTAAAGGCAAATCCACTTTGCACTACAACTGAAAGTGCACTTGGAAATGCAGTCGCTGTAGATCTGAGGGGGACATGCAAGGAAAATAAAAAAACAGCATTTTAGCTTGCACATGATTGGATAATAAAATCAGCAGAGTTTCCCCTCATTTCAGATCTACTCCTCAGATTTACAGCGACTGCACTTCCAAGTGCACTTTTAGTGCAATTTCAAGTGCACTTTGCACTTGTAGTTGCACTTGTAGTGCAAAAAGGGATTTTTATAACAGCTTACCTGTAAAATCCTTTTCTTGGAGTACATCACGGGACACAGAGCGACTTAGTCATTACTAATGGGTTATATAGTTTACCTTCAGGTGCTGGCACTGGCAACTTCCAAACCGGAAGTACCCTCCCCTATATAAGCCCCTCCCATCCGGGAGCACCTCAGTTTTGTAGCAAAGCAATAAGTGTCCCAAAAAGAGGGGTGGGAGCTCTGTGTCCCGTGATGTACTCCAAGAAAAGGATTTTACAGGTAAGCTGTTATAAAAATCCCTTTTTCTTTTTCGTACATCACGGGACACAGAGCGACTTAGTCATTACTAATGGGACGTCCCAAAGCAATGCCAAATGAGGGGAGGGATACATAAGCTGGGCGCCATCAGGCATGAGGATCTTTTGCGGCCTGCAACACACTGCGCCCAAAGGCGACATCCTCCTGACTTCTAACGTCTACCTGGTAGAATCTAGTAAACGTGTGTACCGAAGACCATGTTGCGGCCTTACATACTTGAGCCAGGGAGGCCTGGTGATACACTGCCCATGAAGTTCCAACTGCTCTTGTGGAGTGCGCCCTAACTTTGAACGGAGGCGGTCTCTTTCTCAAGCCATAGGCTTGTATTTTGACCTGTCGAATCCACTTGGCTAAAGTAGATTTTGATGCTGCCTGACCCTTTCTAGGGCCTTCCGGCAGAATAAACAAAGTATCCGTTCTGCGAATCTGAGCAGTGGCTTTTAGATAAGCTTTAACTGCTCTTACTACATCCAAAGAATGTGATAACTTTTCCTCTACCAAGCTAGGTTTGGGGAAAAAAGAAGGAAGAACCACATCTTGGTTCAAATGAAACCTCGATACCACCTTGGGAAGAAAGGCTGGATGAGGACGTAATACTACTCTGTCCTTATGGACAACCAGATATGGCTCCTTACAGGACAAGGCGGCTAATTCCGATACTCTTTTAGCCGAACAAATGGCTACTAAGAAAATCAATTTCCTGGTGAGAAGAACCAAGGAAATGTGTTGCAATGGTTCAAACGGTTGTTTCTGTAGAACCGGCAGAACCAGGTTTAAGTCCCATGGACATATGGGAATACTAACCGGAGGGCTAATACGCATCACTCCTTGTATGAAAGCTTTGACTAGTGAATGCGAAGCCAAGGGCCTTTGAAAAAATATTGACAAGGCCGAAATCTGACCCTTGATAGTACTCAAGGCCAGCTTCCTATCTACAGCCCACTGTAGGAAGTCCAAAATCCTCCCTATCACGTACTTACGTGGATGCCATTTCTTGGCCTCACACCACGTAATGTACGCTTTCCAGATCCTATAATAGATCTGCCTGGATACCGGCTTCCTGGCATTGATCATGGTAGATACCACAGAATTAGAGAGCCCTCTCTTTTTCAGAATGTGGGCTTCAATAGCCAGGCCGTCAAACCTAGGGCTGGTAAGGAAGGGTGGTATATCGGTCCTTGCGACAGCAGGTCCGGACGATGTGGGAGGGTCCAAGGACTCCTCACTGACATTTTTACAATCTCCGCGTACCATGCCCTTCGGGGCCACGCTGGAGCCACCAGAATCACTGGTTTCTTTTCTACCCTGATTCTGCGGAGTAATCGCGGTAACAATTGTGGAGGTGGGAATGCATATATCAGCTTGAACTGATCCCAAGGGAACACTAGGGCATCCGAGCCGCAAGCTAGGGGATCCCTTGTGCGAGACACAAATCTGTCCACCTTTGCGTTGAATCTGGATGCTAGCAGATCTACATCCGGTGTTCCCCACCGCTGGCATATTGCCTGGAAAACCTCGGGGTGAAGAGACCATTCCCCCGGGCATAATTGTTGGCGACTTAAAAAGTCCGCTCTCCAATTTTCCACTCCTGGGATGAAAACCGCGGATATGGCTGGGACATATTTTTCTGCCCACTCCAGGATGCAATTTGCTTCCCTCTGGGCTGCACGACTCCTGGTGCCACCCTGGTGATTGATATATGCCACTGCTGTGGCATTGTCTGATTGAATTCTGACAGGGGACCCTTGGAGTTTGGATGTCCATGCTACTAGGGCATACCGGGCTGCTCGTATCTCTAAGAGATTGATGGGCAGGGCCTTTTCTGCTTCTGACCACTTGCCCTGGAGAGACCATTGCTCCAGTACTGCCCCCCAGCCTATGAGGCTGGCATCTGTAGTGACCACCTTCCAAGAAACCGGACTGAAGGGTTTCCCTTTTTCCAGATTCTGGGGCACCAACCACCAATGGAGGCTCTTGTGAACGGAAGGGGACAGGGACATTGGTAAGTCTAAAGCCTGAACTTTTTTGTTCCAGGCTGACAGTATGGCCCTTTGCAAATTCCTTGAATGGAATTGACCGTAGGGTACCGCTTCGAATGAAGCCACCATTTTTCCCAGCAGCCTCATGCACAGGCGTATGGATGGTTTTCTTTTTGTACCCACTAAGTGGGTCAAATCTTTTAAAGACGACACCTTCTCTGGAGGTAAGAAAATCTTTCTCTGATTTGAATCCAGCCTTAGCCCTAAGTATTCCAGACTTTTGACTGGTCTTAGAGCTGACTTGTCCCGGTTGATAATCCAACCGTGATATTCCAGATACTTGATTGTCTTGTGAATAGCTACTTCCAGCTTTTCCACTGAGTGGTCTATTAGTAGCAGGTCGTCTAGATATGCCATTATCGTTACACCTTGTGTTCTTAGATTGGCCAATAGTGGGGCCAGAACCTTTGTGAACACTCGTGGTGCTGAGGCCAGACCGAAAGGTAAGGCTCTGAACTGAAAATGGCGCCCTTCTACTGCAAAGCGTAGAAATTTCTGGTGGGCCGGAAAGATGGGAATATGCAGATAAGCATCCCTTATGTCGATCGAGGCTAACCATTCCTGCCCTTGTAGGGCGGTGGCCACCGATCGGATCGACTCCATCCGAAAAGTCCTGATATTTAGGAACTTGTTTAGCCCTTTTAGATTTAATATGGGCCTCACGTCCCCATTTGGTTTGGGGACTGTGAAAAGGTTCGAGTAAAACTCGAATCCGCTTTCTTCCAGGGGAACCTTCATGATTACACCTTGGAGCAATAGTTGTTCTAGTGCCAGAAGGAGGGATCCTCTCTTCTGGGGATCTCTTGGCACGTTTGACCTCATAAATTGGGCAGGAGGAGTGCCTTTTAACTCCAGCTTGTATCCCAGACTTACTGCGGAGAGCACCCATCTGTCTCTGATGGTGTCCCGCCCGGTCTCTGTGAACAACTGAAGCCTTCCCCCCACCCGATTGAGTGGGGGCAACGCTTCATGACTTGGGGGGAGGTTTTGTACCTCTCTTGATCCAGGGCTTCTTGTTACCCTGTGACTGTCCCTGATTTCTGCCCCCTGAATTTGACCGCGGAGGCCGTCGGAACTGCTTCACAGCCGATGTGCCCGGGACTGGAGAAGTAGGCCTCTTAAAAGAAGGACTTCTACTCTTGTTCTTAACCGGTAAGAGTGAACTTTTACCGGCAGAAATTTTCTGGATATATTTGTCCAGATCTTCTCCAAATAAGCGTTCTCCATGAAATGGGAAGCTAACCAGCAGTTTCTTACAGGGAGCTTCAGCAGACCAGTTTTTGAGCCACAGAAGCCTACGCATATGTACTACAGACAGCGAAAAGCTGGAGGCCTGTTGGATTGTATCCTTTATGGCGTCCACCACAAAACACAAGGCTCTAGGCAGGTCAGCTAGGGCAAGAGCCTGCTGATCTGGTAAGTCCCTTAAGACTTGTTTCAACTGATCTTTCACTGCTTGGCAGACTCCAATCGCTGCTACCGCAGGTTGTGTCACCATGCTTGCTGTAGAGAAAGCAGATTTTAGTAAAGACTCCAATTTTTTATCTATTGGGTCTTTGAACATTGGAACATTATCTACTGGACATGTCAGTGATTTGTTCACAGAAGAGATGGCTGCGTCCACTGTAGGGACCCTCCATTTTTTTATGAACTTATCCTCCATGGGATAGATCCCCGGAAATCTCTTGGGGGGAGCAAATATTTTATCAGGATGCTCCCAATCCTGGTAAATAAGCCCTTCTAATAAAGGGTGGATTGGGAAAGAACAGACAGCCTGGGGAGCTTTTAGCGACCCCAGCGAGGAAACCGTAGTGGTTGGTGGTTCCGCCAGAGGCATTTTAAATGCTGATCGGACCATGTTAGTCAGAGACTGAACCCATAATCTTTCAGCCTGAGATGCTGAGAAAGGTTCTTCCACTGTTGATTCCTCCATAACTGAATCAACCTCATCCTGATCCCCTTCAGGTAGGTCGATCTCTGTGTGGGGCTGTTCCTCCACTAACAGGCACTCTGAAGGAGGAGACGGAGATCGGACGCGCTTTCCCTGTGACAGGGAAGCAGCGATCAATGCTGTTAATCTCTCTTCCAATCCTCCCAGAGTTGAGGATAAAACCTCCTCTGTTATATATACAGGAGCAGGTGGACTGGGGACAGCCGCAGCACCAGGCACTCCTGCAGGGTTTGTACGGCTACTGACCTCTGAATTCTCAGGGGAGATTGGTGCAGTACAAGCATGCCCAATATCCTCAGAGCCCGATGGAGACCCCTTTGGCTTCCTGGAAGACTTATTTCCGGAGCGTCTGGACGACATATCCTTTAAGCACAAAGCTGAGGTATTCCCGTCGTCATACACCAATTTTGCTGGTAATAGTCTAACACAGTTGCTGCTATATACCAGCTGGTGTCCACTAAAGTGCCTTTCTATGGGGATGCCTGCATCAACCGCCTCTGTGTGCCACTGTTTGTTGCTAGCTCTGTTTGCATCCAGCTGACACTTGTACTGTGTCTTTATACAAGCTGGGACGCCTGCACATGCGCAGAAGCGCCGTGGCGCGCATCGAGCGTCATCCACCCGCCCCGCCCCTTTTTTTTCATAGGAGGCGCGTGCACGCGCCCGCGCGCGCGCCCGTGCGCCATTGGTGCCCTTTTCGAAAATCAAACAGGGACTAGGAGCCAGGGCCCTTTTTGCCGGAGGGCCTGTGCGGTGGATGAGCGCAGCAACAGGGCAGAGGAAGTGGATTCCCACAGAGAAACTTACCAACTGCCTGGATCTTTTGACTTGAGAAAACCAAAGATCCACATGACAAGAAAAATGGACCACAGCGGCCTCTAGTGGTTTAACACAGGTACCGTGGTCCTCTTTTTTTTTTTTTCTTGACTACTATTAAAATTTTACATTTTCAGTAGTTACAGGCATACACAGATATTAGCGGGAATACCGTTAGGTAACAGACAGAAAGACAAATTAGGCTTGGGGGTCCCCCAATAGAACCAAGTTCCTGGGGGCCCCCACTTACCTGATCCCCGCCGCAGGACTCTGTTTGGTCCACAGAAGCCCAAACTTCACCTATCACGGCAGGCATTGTAATTAAACCTTCAGGGACCGGGTTCCCAAGGATTCCACTCCCCTGGACCTGTATAGCACCCTGCACAGACAACATCTTGGTCGTGGGTATGACCAGAGCTCTGGATCCCAGGGTCCAGCCCTCCTAAGAGAGGCATTACAGGCAAAACCTTGCTCTTCTGCTGCAAGGCCCGGGTACCGACCGTTTAGCTATGAAGCTTTTTTGGTGGGATCCGGAACAGCTTACTAAGGCCCAAAAGAACCTGTACGCAAGCCCAGTGAAACTCTTTGGCCAACACCTTAGACACTGGCAAAAAACTGAGGTGCTCCCGGATGGGAGGGGCTTATATAGGGGAGGGTACTTCCGGTTTGGAAGTTGCCAGTGCCAGCACCTGAAGGTAAACTATATAACCCATTAGTAATGACTAAGTCGCTCTGTGTCCCGTGATGTACGAAAAAGAAAGTGGATTTGCCTTTCGTAAATATCCCCCATTGTGTTTTTTTAAAAATTGTCACTCTTGTTTTGTTTAGAGCGCATAAAAAAACACATAGGTGATCAAATACCACCAAAAGAAAGCTCTATTTGTGGGGAAAAAAGGATGTAAATTTTGTTTGGGTACAGCGTCGCAGGACCACGCAATTTTCAGTTAAAGCGATGCAGTGCCATATCACAAAAAATGGCCTGGTCATTGAGCAGCCAAATCTCTCGGGGCTGAAGTGGTTAAGGTGAAAAACCTCCTGTGAGTGATGCAGCAGCCCCCCAGAGCCCCCCTTTTACTTACCTGAACCCGGTCTTTGTAGCGACCGGGACAAGCACACCAGCTCCAGCCGGTGTCTCGGGACCGGATTGGATAGGTTGATAGCAGTGCAGCCATTGGCTCCTGCTGCTTTTAATCAAATCCAATGACGTGGGAGGCAGGGCAGGGCCGGGCAGAGTCCTGCTGTCAGGAAAGGTTCCACTCGCTGGTAATACCATCTGATATTTGGCGTGCAGTACTGATGTCCACCAGCAGGTGTCTCCTGGCAGTTTGGAACTGTCAGGAGAGCCTTTCCCTGCTGGTGTTATGTGATCCTTGGGCCGCAGTACTGGCGTCCACCAGCGGGTAGATCCTGGCAGGATGGAGCAGGTATCTCCTCCTGCAATTAGGAATCACCTGAGCCTGTTAGCAGGTATAAATACCCGTCAGGTGGATACACACACCGCCCTGGTATTGTCCTCAAGCCCTAACCTGATGTCTGATATCTGATACCTGATACCTGTTACCTGATCCCTGATCCCTGAACCTGTTGTTATGCTCCTTATCCATGGATCCATGGATCCTTGGATCCTTGCTCTGCTCCCTGCTTGTCCCTGTCTGTCCACTCCTGACCCCCCATCTGCTGACCTCCCGTTAATGATTCTGGCCTGGCTTGACTACGATTATGGTTCCCCCTTTACTACTTATGCTGGTGGGTTATCAGCACTGATTGATTGTTTGGTTGTTCACTTGTACTGGTGGTGTGTTCACATTTCTATTTACTTAAATAAACTATTTTACTTCACCTATTTCTGTTTGCGGTTTTCTCTGTTGCAGTCCACACAGTTCTGATCATATCTGATTCCTGACAGAATACCAGGGCCATCCCTGATCAGAAGTGGCTGCACATGGGAACCATTTGATCATTTGCAAACATGAATGCTGATATAATTGTTTATTTATCTCGGCTGGCATCTGAAAGCAATGATCATTGTCGCCAGACTTTAAAAGAGTGGTCTAGTGACCAGTTGTTTACAGCCATCCGATCGGCTCACTCCCTGGTCGATCAGGGTTATATGCCATTTGGGAAGGTGCAACCTTTAATTAAAATTTGTACTGAGCTGGCCCTGCCCTATATTCCAGAGGGCCATGATGATTTCACTCCTCCTTTTAATGTGAATCAGGTTGTTTCCTTAGTTTGGCTGTTTGAAGACGATCCTGCCGATTTTTGTGAGCACTACTCAGCCTGCTCCCCACAGGTGATTGCTGAGTGCATTGAGTCTGCTCAGTCTTGGGTTAGACAGGGAGATTTAAGGTTACAGTTTGTACAGCCTATACTCTCAGCATGGTGTGGCATGGTGCAATCAGCCCCGGCCAGACAAACCGCCTCTTCCATCAGACACCAGCCGACCCAAAAGCATGCTTCTCCATCACCCATGGCAACCCCAGTGGCAGTTCAGTACACACTGCTTCCCACCAGATACCAACATCCAGTCTCTTCTCCCTGTACCAATCCTGCATTTAACTCACCTGTCTCTTCTCTGCTACCTACAGCTTCCCCACAAGATTTTCCTCTGGCCACTGTTCCCTCTTCCTTGTCATATCCCAGCCCTTCTCTTCAGTATGTCTCACCTCCTACCTACAGTCAGCCAAAGAAGAAACGGAAATTCTTTCCAACCCACATGATCCTGCCAGTAACCCAACCTGCCTTCACACCAACCAATCTGCTCCAGTCTGCTTGCATGCCAGCTGAACCTGACAACCCACCTGACTCTACCAAACCTTTGCCTGCTATCCAGACAGTGTCTCCGCCTGAAGTTCCTGTACCAGCTTGCCAGCCTGAAGTTCCTATGCCAGCCTGCCAGTCTGAAGTTCCTGTACCAGCCTGCCAACCTGAAGTTCCTGTACCAGCCTGCCAGCCTGAAGTTTCTGTACCAGCCTGCCAGCCTGAAGTTCCTGTGCCAGCCTGCCAGCCTGAAGTTCCTGTGCCAGCCGGCCAGCCTGAAGTATCTGTGCCAGCCTGCCAGCCTGAAGTTCCTGTGCCAGCCTGCCAGCCTGAAGTTCCTGTGCCAGCCTGCCAGCTTGAAGTTCATGTGCCAGTGTTCCAGCTTGAAGTTCCTGTGCCAGTGTTCCAGCCTGAAGTTCCTGTGCCAGTGTTCCAGCCTGAAGTGCCAGAGCCGGTGTCCCAGCCTGAAGTGCCAGAGCCAGTGTCCCGGCCTGAAGTGCCAGAGCCAGTCTTCCAGCCTGAAGTGCCAGAGCCAGTGTCCGTCCCTGCCTGAAGTGCCAGAGGCAGTGTCTCAGCCTGAAGTACCAGAGCCAGTCTTCCAGCCTGAAGTGCCAGAACCAGTCTTCCAGCCTGAAGTGCCAGAACCAGTCTTCCAGCCTGAAGTGCCAGAGCCAGTCTTCCAGCCTGAAGTGCCAGAGCCGGTGTTCCAGCCTGATGTCCCGGTGCCTGCCTTCCAACCAGAAGTTCTGATGCCGGTGTCCCAGTCTGAAGATCCAGTGTCCCAGTCTAAAGATCCGGTGTCCCAGTCTGAAGATCCGGTGTCCCAGTCTGAAGATCCAGTGTCCCAGTCTGAAGATCCGGTGTCCCAGTCTGAAGATCCAGTGTCCCAGTCTGAAGATCCGGTGTCCCAGTCTGAAGATCCGGTGTCCCAGTCTGAAGATCTGGTGTTCCAGTCTGAAGGTCCGGTGTCCCAGTCTGAATGTCCGGTAACCCCGCCTGAAGATTCGTGCCTGTGACCCCACCTGAAGATTCAGTGCTTGTGACCCCGCCTGAAGATTCGGTGCCTGTGACCTCGCCTGAAGATTCAGTGCCTGTGACCCCGCCTGAAGATCCGGTACCTGTGTCCTCGCCTAAATATCCGGTGCCCGTTTCCCGGCTTGAGGTTGTGGTGCCCGTTTCCCGGCTTGAGGTTGGTGGTGCCGATTTCCCGGCTTAAGGATGTGGTGCCCGTTTCCCGGCCTGAGGATGTGGTGCCCTATTCCCGGCTTGAGGTTGTGGTGCCCGTTTCCCGGCCTGAGGATGGGGTGCCCGTTTTCCGGCCTGAGGATGTGGTGCCCATTTCCCGGCTTGAGGTTGTGGTGCCCGTTTCCCGGCTTGAGGTTGTAGTGCCCGTTTCCCGGCTTGAGGTTGCGGTACCCGTGTCACGGCCTGAGGATGTGGTGCCCATTTCCCGGCCTGAGGAACCCGCGGTCCAGTCTGATGTGTCCCTGTCTGCTGCCCAGCCTAATGAGTTCATGCCTGCTGCCCAGCCTGAGGTGTTCCGGTCTGCTGCCCAGCCTAAGGTGTTCCGGTCTGCTGCCCAGCTTGAGGTGTTCCTATCGGCTGCTCAGCCTGAGGTGTTCCTTTCTGCTGCCCAGCTCGATGACCCGGAGCTTGCTGCCCAGCTCGATGTCCCGGAGCCTGCTGCCCAGCCTGATGTGTTCCTATCCGCTGCCCAGCCTGAGATGTTCTTGTCTGCTGCCCAACCTGATGTGCCACTGTCTGCTGCTCAGCTTGATGTGCCCGTGCCCGCTGCCCAGCTTGATGTGCCTGTTCCTGCTGCCCAGTTTGATGTGTCTGCTGCCCAGCTTGATGTACCCATACTTACTGCCCAGCTTGGCTTACCTGCTGCCCAGCCTGATGCACGTGTACCTGCTACTCCGCTTGAGGTTCCTGTACCTGCTACCCAGCCTGACGTACTTTTTACCCTGCCTGATGTGTCTGTACCCGCTGCTCAGCTCGAGCTGCACCTTGCCCGGTTTGGAGCCATGGACCTTCCTCATGTGACTTTGTCTGTTGCTCGGCTTGATATCATGGACTTGCCCCAGCAAAGGCTAGTTGGAGCGTCCGGAGGTCGCTCCTTTGAGGGGGGATACTGTCAGGAAAGGTTCCACTCGCTGGTAATACCATCTGATATTTATCGTGCAGTACTGATGTCCACCAGCAGGTGTCTCCTGGCAGTTTGGAACTGTCAGGAGAGCCTTTCTCTGCTGGTGTTATGTGATCCTTGGGCCGCAGTACTGGCGTTCACCAGCGGGTGGATCCTGGCAGGCCGGAGCAGGTATCTCCTCCTGCAATTAGGAATCACCTGAGCCTGTTAGCAGGTATAAATACCCAGCAGGTGCATACACACACCGCCCTGGTATTGTCCTCGTGACCTAACCTGATGTCTGATACCTGATACCTGATCCCTGATCCCTGAACCTGTTGTTTTGCTCCTTATCCCTGGATCCTTGGATCCTTGCTCTGCTCCCTGCTTGCCCCTGTCTGTCCACTCCTGACCCCCCATCTGCTGACCTGTTAATGATTCTGGCCTGGCTTGACTACGATTAAGGTTCCTCCTTTACTTCTTATGTTGGTGGGTTATCAGCACTGATTGATTGTTTGGTTGTTCACTTGTACTGGTGGTGTGTTCACATTTCGATTTACTTAAATAAACAATTTTACTTCACCTATTTCTGTTTGCGGTTTCCTCTGTAGCAGTCCACACAGTTCTGATCATATCTGATTCCTGACACCTGCTGTCTGTGTCAATGGACGCAGCAGCAGGACAAAGGAGCGTGTCTGCATGAGTGCCCCGAGGGATCCCAGAAGATTAGGATCGGGGCCACTCTTTGCAAAACCAACTGCACAGAGAAGGTAAGTATGACATGTTTTTTTTTTAAAACAAACCTTTACATATCCTTCACATTTCTCATGAAGCTCTTCATCTTGGTCAGTCTTCTCTGGCAATATTAATTCGTTTTTACCCATTTGGTCTCCATGCAGTCACCAGTAAGCTAGATTGAGGGCCTTTCGCTTTGTCATCTACATCAATCCTTACTAGATCAGGAGTTCAATTTACCTTGAGTGGAAAATCTTTGTCACGGATGCAGAGACACAGCAAATTAATTCCTTAGGTATACACATTCTGGCAGCAGAAAAAGTGTGTCCTGTCTTTTATTCAGTAGATATAGTTGCTTGTAAGCATTTCAGTTACAACCTTGCAGTCCTTGTCCACCATGTGGGGCAGGGATGACCGTATCAGAAAAAAATATATAAATGAAAAAATGCTCTTCTGTAAATAATTTTAAAAAAATTAAAGAGGTAGTAAAATCCTCCGCAAGGATGAGACTACTATGATTTGCATTTGTAAACACACAGGAATACACTGCACGTAGCAACTTTCTTATGGTTTGTGCAGCTTGTTTTCTTGTTTCTTCGTTCCGCCATCTTTGCAGTTGCAGCACAAATCCCTTCCGTATTGTTCTTCCAACCTTTCTAGTATGTACTACCCAGAATCTCATGCATGCACAATACAAAAGAACCAAGCCTCATTTTTATGTAATAGCCAGCAACAGAATCTGTGGTCCTCCTTACTTCCTGTATTGATAATGAATGTCAGTGTACACACCCCCTGTGAGGTAGCTAGTCACATGGTGTGTTTCAGGAAGTTATAAATAGTCAGCAGAACCCCACAGCATTACAATTCTGTGAAAGTGCTGACAAAGGCACAGCATGTAGATGTATAGACTGACGGCTCGCTAAATGTGCCATCGATTGGGGACAAAATGCGCATGCGCGAGTGACATCATTGAAAGAAACATCAGGCAATATCTACTAAATGGCACTGGTTGAAATACTTTCAAAGCCACTTATTTGTAAGTAATTTTATACTGCTTTACATGGCAAACAGTTGTGGCTTTAAATGTAAAAAATAGTATTGGAAAATGGAAAAATGGGTGGACCAGCATCTAGCTTGTTTTAAAAAATCATTGACCTCTCATTCCTTTTAATAAGACCTACCATAATTTGTGTGGCAGATCAGCAGCAAAGCAGGACTGCCATTTATAGTTGTACTAGCATGTAATCTTGCTCTCCTTGCTACATCATGCTACATCATAGGTAAAGAACTCACCAAAACTAACCTGCTACCATAGGCGTGCGCACAGGGTGTGCCAGGTGTGCCCAGGCACACCCTAATCACCCTGTGCAGAACAGATTCCCCCTACTGACCTGGCTCCCCCTCCTTCCCCCACAGCACTGCCGGCTTCCCTACTCTCCCACCCGTTGTTGCTGTGGATGTTTTAGGATGAGTGGGGGAAGGGGTCAGTAAATATGCCATTTAACGGCCCCTTGCCTTTCTGAATGAACATCGTGAGTGATCAGTAGAGTGTGTTTGAGCTTTGGGGTGCACACCCTAATGCCAAAGGCTGCGCACACCTATGCCTGCTACTGTAGTTGATATAGCACCTAACGAATGAGTCCGTGCCCAGCCTGTCAGGTCAGGCTCACTATTTAGCTGTGCCCAGACCAATGCCTATTGCCTGTGCAGTAGGTTCTCTTCCTAGCCTCTGGCTGCAGTTCATAATATTTCCAATGTTCCTGTTTCTTGGTGTATTGAGTGCAGCTCTTAACTGACTTTCCAAGATTTACAAAAAGGCTAAAGCCCACAGGACTTTGTCTAGGTACACCATAGAGAACAAGTAATTTATATACTGTATAAACCTTATTATTTTATTAGGTATCCATTATTTTTTGATAATTATACATACGATCAGATAAAACAAAACAGAAACAATTGTTTTATTTATGGCAAACATTTTAAAAAAAAAACAACCTCAGTTTTATACAGTGGTATTCAAACAAATCATATAACCAATGAATGGCTGGGTTATGTCATAAATCTCAACTGGTTTTGTGAATATTAATTTACTTGATCAGGAGCAGAAGTAACTGACAGGGTGTCTATAGGAAAAATAATTTAACAACTAGATAATAACATGTTCTCTTCCTTGTGTACTGGACCTAAAAAAAACACTTACAAACCATATTGTAGACAAGGTAGAAAATTGAAATCCTAGGAGCTTGATGAGTGGCACCTATTCACTGAGACATTACGTATATTAAACATACATAATTTTACACACATAAACCTTTTAGAGATATGTAACCTATGAGACTAAGTGGGTAGTCTTTAAAGATTTGCATTAATTCTTGACAGAACATAAGGTATTAGAAATCCTGCCAAACCTCTTGGTTCTATTAATTTTACTAATCCAACAACTATCAAATGTATTTCATTGTGAGTCCAAGTTTCATTATCGCTCACATATAAATCCTCTTGAATATACAAACATACATCATAAATGATTTATTAGAAGAAATTATCTCCGGGGATTTGTGAAAGCTCATCAAAGTACAGCTTATGTCAATCATTTACTTTGTTTTTGATACAAATATTTTTCATGCTAAACAGTTCTTGAAAATTGCATCCCAATTATAAAGGATGAACAATGTCACTCTCAGAAAAGGGAATGAAGACCTAATTACCAATAAAATTGTAACATTCTAAACTATGCTGTCCTTTGTTAAAAAACTTCACTTGGGTGCAATTAAAACATGGTTGCATTAGGGAATTGTATTAAAGTTAATTTGAAAAGATGTGTCTTCTATTATTCCAGTGTATGGTAATGTATGTTTTTGTTTTAATGCATGTTTTTTCTTAACATGTAGAATTTATTTTAAATTCAAAACAAGTATTTTTGAAAGGGTGGACACTCTTGGGTTGAATCGTTCACTTTCCACTTAGATCTTGTTTGTTTAATCTCACTGGGGCTGCAACAGTGAGAACTCCCCGCAGGAGTACACAGTTCACTTTTCCTATTCCAAAAGTCTAAATCATCCAGTTATAGGTATTCCCCATGGTGTAGCATAAATAATGGTTCGAACATGAAGAACTCAAGTACCATTGTACTGTTTTTTTTTTTTTTTTAATCCCAGGCAAATATAAGCATTTATTTGGTGATTATACCAAATAGGACCTGCTCAAAAATTACAGTTTTTAGTGAACCCAGTGTTTAATTTTTACCCAACAAAAGTTGTCTGACAGAAGCCCAGATGTGGCTACACATACTTTATAGTAATCTTCTGGAGTGCTGTAAGACCCCAATCCAGGGTACTCAATATAAATATCTTAACTCAGAGCTTCAGTTCAGTCTCCTATTTGCATTAAAAGAGGGAACAGTTTGAAGTTATGACCACAGAATCAAATGATCTCACTAGCTAGGAGACATCACACCTTCAGCTACACTGAACAGGATGCATAACAGGAGTTGGTAGATGTACCCAAGAGGTTTAGATGGGAGTCATCTGAGTCACTTTTTTTTAAGGATATTTCTTTGTATTTTATATGAGCATAAATTTCACCTGGGTTAAGTTATCTATAGGGGAAATTACTGAAGATACCTGAGAGGACAGAATCTCAAGCCAAGCGAGGCTATACTTATCAGAGGGTAACTAGCAGTTGGAATTGTGGAACTTAGCTCGCACTGAATCTGTACTGGCCAAGGTACATGGGGGGGGGGAAAGCCCTCCAGAGCAGGAAGAAACTGGAGGCTGAATTGGTTGAACAGGATATTTGATGAATCTGATATTGCCGAGGTGCCTTAAGATGCAGGAGCACACTGGAACAGAGGGACCCCATTATGGAGTTTTATACTGCCTGCTGCTGCCAATGGAGGGTGAGCAATGCTGGGGACTGTAGTGTACAGAGCTTCTTCTACTCTCTGCCTCCTTATGAGATTGAAGCTGAAAGGTATTGGTCTGTCTGAGCGGTCGGCTTATGTGATACGTTTGGTTGGAACACCAGTGCCGCAATTTACTGGCAGGGCCATATCTTCATCTGGAAATCCAGTGATGAGAGCATCAGCTCTCTGCACATGAGTGTGTTTGATCACTATAATTTGAGATTACCTTAGTCCGGTAAAAGGCATAAATATCTGTGAGGAATGGGGATAGCACCTCTTGAGCATGTTGACACTGATCTGTCTTTGTCTATCACTAGGCTTCACTAAATATGCCTGTGTTTGATTTGTAGGCAGTTAGGCCGAATATTTGTGAGTCAAAAGATATTGAATCCAAACGCTATTGAAGTCAATAGAAAAACAAAACTACTGTTTTTAGACCTCTGTAGGTTAACCACATCAGCAAACTATGCAACAGAATAGCATGGGAAGCCCACATTATGTCTAAGGAATATATTGCCATTTTAAGAAAAGGGTAAAAATATGTACAGCGGTGGACAGGAGCCATTTTATGCAGCTTTGAGGGAAACGTAGGAAAGATACAATCCCTTTAATGTACAGCTTTCTAGGGTCCTGTAATGCTGTACATGCTATTGCAAAATCACTAAGGATCATTTCCGGGGCTCACAACAGCAACAGTGGCAGAACATACATTGCTCGTTATGACAATTTTTTTTTTTTAAAGATCTTAGTTTGTACACAATCAGCACCACCCCAAACATTTTTAAAGACATGCCAGTCAAATGAAAAATCTTTTCTCCTGTTGTATGAGCCTCAGCTGGTGTCAGTTTAACAAACTGAATTAGCTGTGTGTTGGTCTGTTTCCCCAAAAAAACTTTCAACATTGTCAGTGAGTACAAAAGTTGTTTTCTAGTTGAAAGAATGTTGGCAAGCTTAAAGCAGTAACAGTCTTCACAGTAGGTAGACTGTTTTGGAACTCAAGCCCTCTGAAACATCAGCCCTCTTGGTTAGCAGGTTAAAAAGTAGCAAATGGCACCAATTTTCATAGTATGGCATTGGAAAGCACATAAATCTGTCATGGTTAGCTTTGCTTTGCTCAATTATGCATGTGTTCAATTTTCTGTAAATTTGGCTGAACAGGCCAAACATTATCAAAAACCTGAACCCGGATCCAAATACCATTGGGGTCCATAATGACAGAATTCATGAGAGCTGTTTAGCAGTCTGGAACTCTGCCACAGCCCTGTAAGGGGCTTCTATGGGGTCTGAACAGTCTCAAGGATCACAGCAATATCCCCTGTCCATCCGCCATGTTGGTGGCACCCATACTGGAACTTTCACTACTTTTATAACATTTCTAACCTTAAGGAGGGGTCTTCAGAGGAGACAAGTATCTATGACTGACCATCTGGTTGTTCTGATCAATTAATGGCTTTTGTGTAAATGAAGCAGCCAGTCAGATGCTTTGTTTATTTCTGAAGGCCCAACCCTGGTTTATGTGTGTATAATGGAGCCCAATGGCTCCATTATGGTTTCAGACAAAATGGCAGATAGAGGAGGGGATTGCGGCCAATCTTTCTGATTGCAGTTGTTCCCTTAGCATTAGCATTATACATTACTAAGGGGTCCCTGGATTTTAAGGGCACCAAGCTCCCACTTCCTTCTCTGGCTCTCCCTCCCTGCAATCTTCTGGGACACGTCACAGGTCCCATAGGATTGCCTGGCCATTCACAGTGAAGCCACAGCTGGGCGCCCACAGTTAGAATGCTGGCACTGCAAAGAGGAGTGGGGCTTCATGTGCCAGCATCGCTGGACCGTGGGACAGGTGAGTGTCTGATTATTAAAAGTCAGCAGCTACACTTTTTGTAGCTGCTGACTTTTAAATAGATGGAACTCCACTTTAAATGTCTGTGGGCTATGGTCACCACTAAGTGCCAAAAAATAAAGTGCGCATGAGAGCAGTACGTTTTAAAAAAAAAAACTTTAAACTTTTTTTAAAGGTTGGCTGACTCATTGTAAACTGTGTACTTATTGGCTGATATCTAATATCAACAGTTTTTTTAACCATGAAGCAAAGTGATAGCATTGAACCACTGAGAGCTCTCTTTAGTCAGTAAATTACAAACATACTGTATATATTTAATACAATAGAACCAGAATATGATAGAGTAAGCATGTAAAATATGAAATCCATTTGACAAAATAATTCAAAATGCTTTATATGCTCACTGAAAATACATTGTAGCTTTCTGTTTAAAGGAAACCTAAGTCCGATGGGAGCTTTTCATCGGAAATTCCGACCGTGTGTATGCCCCATCTGACTTTTTCTGTCGTAGAACAAACTATGCATATAATTATTTCTGACTTTTCTCATCTGTACTTGCTATGCGTTAGTGATTCAGGAAGTATTGAAACCTTGGGAGGAGCCAGTGACATTACCCACGGTGCTTGAATGTGCTGGAAGTGGAGGGAGAGGGATCCTGCTGTCTGCACTGACCGCTCTATAAGCATTACACTATCGAGTTAAATGTGAGTGTAGCTATCCAAAGCTCTTGTTCCACTATTTCATAGCAAACCTTCGCAATGATGATGTCTTAATTTCTCTTTGAGAATCACTGCATTTGGAGAAGTCATGATACAATTATCCACTTTATATGAAGAGTGTCAGTCTCTGATGTGAGTTTTCTATCTGGAGAACTACCCCAGGGATTTCTTTCTCAATCAAGATAGATGTGTGTGTTTTTTCCTTTCTCTTGGCAATCAACCAATTAACTGTTAGGTGAGCAGTACACCCACTAATTGGTGGTGGTGAATAGTTGTTCACATATTGGACTTTCATGGCTGTAATTTAATTGTACACCCATTGTTTTTATGCCATTGGAATTTGTATAAGTTTATGTAATATTGAAAGGTTGATTTTAGCGCATTATTACTTTATTAATTCAGCACTATATGGTGATATCAGTACACTTTTGAAATAGTTGCAGCTTTAATCATTTATTTATATTTTAATATTTTTGGTTCACATCAGTGCTTAAGTACACAATTTTTATTTAGTGTGGTATTTATTGCTTATGATGTTATAATACTTGAATGGGTATTTTCCTTGACCTTCATCCTTATTTATTAAAAATATCTTATTCTTAAAGTAAATGTCTACTTTTTCTATACTAGGTATATTAAATGGTTCACTATACATAAATGACCATTAACAATCAGTCCTTAAGCTGGCCATACACTTTTTTTTAAAGAGTTTAAAGTAAAAAAACACCAGCACTGAATTCAAAATTCTTTATAAACATAAAACACTGCATACTTACCAGCTTTTAAAATAAAGCTTATTAATGTCTCCAGAAATAAATCCAGCATCAATCATTGAGTGCAGACTTGAACTTTTCATTCTGACAGTGGCACCTGCCTCTGTCAGACTACATTGATTAGCGGCTGCAGCAGTTTGATGGAAATATTCCAGCATGTCTCTTCAACAGAAGTCAGTTAAACTATTCAATTCCGATTAGGACCCCACTCCCCTGCTGGACTAGAATAATTTGATCAGTGTAGGGCCAATTTTACCTGATGGACCCATGTGACTCCCATGGCACAGTGCTTGGGTCTAGTGATTGGTCACTTAGTGGAGAGAAAGTTGGAGTGTCTCATACTCCCCCATACCTATGTGGACACAGCTGCTTATAATCTCCAAATGAAGTGCAAACATAGTGCTTACAGGGGAAACCCTCCTGCTCTCCCAGAGGGGGTATGAGGGGGAAGCGGTCACTGCCAAAATAACACAGTGATTATTGCTAGAGCTGGGATCTTCAAACTATGGCCCTCATGCTGTTGCAGAACTACAAGTCCCATGAGGCATTGTAAAACTCTGACATTCACAGACATGACTAGGCATGATGGGATCTATAGTTCCTGTACAACTGGAGGGCCAAAGTTTGAGGACCCCTGTGCTAGAGGCTATAGCAGCCGCTAGCGATAATCGCAAGTGAACCCGGCAGGTTGGTTTTGCTCAAGTTGATCAATCGATCAACTTGGTACATTCAGCCTGCCTACACATGGTTCAAATCAACAGGAACTGGCAGAGATTCAAACCGCGTGTGGGCGTCCTTACAATATTCATTCAACTCTAACCACAAGCTAAGCAACAACAGATTGTGGCTTCAAAATGCCCACCCACTAATTAACATTAAAAACAGGTACAGTAAAATATTGATATAGCAGATAAGGTACACAGTATACGCATCTCTGCTTCATGATAATGTTGTCCTTTTATATATAGTATATTTCTCTTTTTTTTGTATAAAAACATTATTTTGGCAATAGTTTACTTAAACAGGGCAGTTATGAAAGAAAAAAAAATGAATTTCTTATTTTAAACCCTAGTTACTTAATTATCAGCAACACATTTCAAATGTCAGTATTCAGTAATAAACAATTCATTTTGCTATACTGACACTGACTTTTTTCTCTAACAAGAGAAAAAAAAGTTAATTCTTTTTTTAATGTCTTTTCAT
This sequence comes from Rana muscosa, assembly GCA_029206835.1. Lineage (NCBI taxonomy): Eukaryota > Metazoa > Chordata > Amphibia > Anura > Ranidae > Rana > Rana muscosa. Next base: position 638,060,418 of record CM055117.1, on the reverse strand, counting down.
GATTCTTTGAATATATTTACATCCATAATTACAAATGGGTCACTCTAGTGAGTGCCTGACACATCACACCTATTAGCTGCTGTTCATTATGCAAACTAATTCATTTTGTTATAATCTGACTGTTTGTATTTTAAAGAGTCGGAACAAATGCAAAGAGGTCATAGACACCCCCTAGATCTGGGAAAAGACAAATTATAGATTCTTCTTTCAGGAAACTGTTAGTTCATAAAAATAAGTACTGTACAAATTTTGTGGTATTATACTACAGTTCTTACACCCAACATTATAAAACATATTTGAACTGATTTTTTTTTTTTAAATTGCCCAATCTGAGTTCCTACATACACTTTACGTTTGTTGAGCTTTCATCATAAAAAAGGGGAAGAATTTGTTAAAGCGGAGCACCACCCAAAAGTGGAAGCTCTGCTCATCTGTCTCCACCCCCCCTCTGGTGCCACATTTGTCACATTTCGGCGGGCGTGGGTATATTGTTTTTGACAAGAGCCCATCCCCACTTCCAGAAGACCTCGCTGCAGCGAGATCACCTGGAAGTTCGTCCCCCTCCTCCTTTCCCCGCCGCCGGCCCATTTAGAAATCGCAGCACGCTTCAGCACCCGAGAGCTGATGTACAAATCGGCTGGAGTGCTGACCTCGTGGGATCCCTGGACAGGTAAGTGTCCTAATATTAAAAGTCTGCAGCTACAGTATTTGTAGCTGCTGACTTTTATTTATTTTTATATAAAGGAGGCTGGACCTCCTCTTTAAGTACAGTTTTTGTTGTTATTGCTGAGGAGAGTGTCTGGTAGGAAAGATGCTGTATGAATGACAACAACTTATCCACAGTATGGATTCTTTTTTTGGACTCCTTAGGTGCAAGATGACATGGAAAAACTTCAGTTTGGGCATATGATATACATGAGAACTATTAGTAGAGTTTTTGCTTTTGGTCTCAGATGTGGGAACTTGCCAGCCTGAGGAACATAGATCTTGACCTAATTATTTTACTTTACTTTCTCTCTCCTTAAATGTTATGCTAGGTTGAAAGGGCACCAGAATGTTAACTATCATAGTCACTTTCATGGCCGTCTCTTTTTCTTTATGACAAGGCTGACATTTTATTTTAAGTGTCTCCCAGTACAGTAAGGTCCATAAACCAAAACATATGTTGCAATAAAATTATTAAAATAATTGAAACTGTACTACTTAACATGATGTGCATGAAAGTTTGAGTGTCTTGGTGACTTAAACGCTATACTTGCTTTTTTGATTGTCTCTTTGTTTAACCACTTCAATACAGAGCATTTTCACCCCCTTCCTGTCCGACCAATTTTTAGTTTTCAGCGCTGTCGCACTTTGAATGACAATTGCGCGGTCATGCAACACTGTACCCAAATTAAATCTTTGTTTTTTTTCCCCACAAATAGAGCTTTCGTTTGGTGGTATTTGATCACCTCTGCGGTTTTTATTTTTTGCGCTATAAAGAAAAGAAGAGCGACAATTTGGAAAAAAATACAATATTTTTTACTTTTTGATTTAATGAATATCACAATTTAAAAAAAAAAAATGTCCTCAGTTTAGGCCGATGTGAATTCTTGTACATATTTTTGGTAAAAAATCGCAATAAGCGTATATTGATTGGTTTGCGCAAAAGTTATAGCGTCTACAAAATAGGGGATAGATTTATGGCATTTTTATTTTTTTTATTTTTTTTACTAGCAATGGTGGCGATCTGCGATTTTTATTGTCATCGTGACATTGCAAAGGACATATCGGACACTTTTGACATGTTTTTGGGACCATTCACATTTATAAATGTGACTGGCAGGGAAGGGGTTAACACCAGGGGCGATCAAGGGGTTAAATATGTTCCCTAGGGAGGGATTCTAACTGTAGGGGGAGGGGACTCACAAGGGGAGGAGACCGATCTATGTTCCTCTGTACTGGGAACACACATCGGTCTCCTCTCCTCTGACAGGACGTGGATCTGTGTGTTTACACACACAGATCCACGGTTCTGCTGTGATCGCGGGTGCCCGGCAGACATCGCGACCTAGACGGCTGGGAATCCCTGAACGTTATATGACGTCCACCCGGAGGGAGAGAAGGTTCCTGCCAACTTCATTTACAATGGCTCAGTAAGGAACTGGTTAAAAGCCAAAATACATAGGTAAATAATGCACACATTTTTTTTGTGCTAGCACAACCTTGGAAAAAGAGATTATAGAAATAATTGATTATTTGTAGTTTACAACACAAAAACACTACAACATTATTTTCTGTATTACATGCACTGTAAAATCAATATAGTAATTTACTGACACACACATATCTAGCAAGCTATGTATAAGTACTTACAAACTAGAAAAATATGATCTGACAGTTTTGTTGAGGATGATGATGATAATGAACTGAGCCCTATGTGCAGTGTTGTGGTGCAGCAGATCTGAACAAGCAATGGACAAGCACTGTGATGTTGTACATTATGCACATGAAATGGAATAATGAAAATGGAAACCTCTGCTCTACAATGCCTTTATATAGGGGCTTTGCTAAATTACCGAACCCCCTTTTATAAGTGCAGATAATGCTTTTGAAATGTGGAGATAACCTATGGCACAGTTTTATGTATTTTAGCACAACATAGAAGCAACAACCCTTTAAAATACTATATCTTTTTTTCTATTTTACTGATGCTTCATGGGTTTCCTTTTGCAATACTGTTATGCCTTGTACACACGACCGGACTGTCCGTCGGAATAAAGTCAGATGGATTGTCCGACGGAGTTCCGATGGAATTCCGCTCAAGCTGTCTTGCATACACACGGTCACACAAAAGTCAGACCATCAAAAACGCTGTGACGTACAACACGTACGACGAGCCGAGATTAATGAAGTTCAGTAGGCAGTTAGGCTCTTCTGCTTGATTCTGAGCATGCATGGTTTTTAGTTCGTCGGAATTGCATACAGACGAATGGACTTTCCGAAAGAAATTGTTGTCCGTTGGAAAAAAAGAGAACAAGTTCTCTATCTAAGTCCGTCGGAATTTCAGACTTGTTCCATTGGAAAATCCGGTCGTGTGCACAAGGCATTAAAGGAGTTGTAAAGACAGAAGGTTTTTATCTGAATGCATTCTATGCATTAAAAAAAAAGCCAGCTCCTCTCAGCCCCGTTAATACTTAGCTGATCCCCATCTCTGTCCTGCGATGTCCACCAGTCCCTCGGCCATCCGGGACTCTCCCTCCTGATTGGCTGAGACACAGCAGTGGCGTCATTGGCTCCAGCGGCTGTCAAAGCCAGTTAGCCAATCAGGAGAGAGAGGGGGCGGGGCCAAACAGCGGCTCTGTGTCTGAATAGGTGCTCCATAGCAAACTGCTTGCTGTGGGGGCACTTGACAGGAGGGAGGGGCCAGGAGCAGCAAAGAGGGACCTGAGAAGAGGAGGATCCAGGCTACCCTATGAAAATCCATGGCACAGAGAAGGTAAGTATAACATGTTTGATATTTCATAAAAAAAAACAAGACTTTACAATTACTTTACCACTTGCCGACCAGCTCACGCACATTTACGTTGGCAAGTTGGCTCGTTTCACACAAATCGAAGTATGGGTTTGTATGCTCCTTTAATAGCCCTAGCAGGTGTGCACACGTGCGCTGCATGGCGAGGGACCTGATGCGCATGGCTTGTGGCCACAATGTCCTCCGGCCACAATGTCCGCCGGCCACCCGCGATTGCGGGCACGAGAGCCAGAATGGGGATTTGTGTGTGTAAACACACAAATCCCACGTTCTGACAGGGGAGAAGAGACAGATCTGCTGTTCCTAGTAATTAGGAACAGCGATATGTCTCCTCCTTTAGTCAGTCCTATCCGCCCACAGTTAGAAATACTCACGAGGGAACACATTTAACCCCTTGATAGCCCCCTAGTGTTAACCCCTTCCCTGCCAGTGACATTTACACAGTAATCAATGCATTTTTTATAGCACTGATTGTTGTATACATGTCAATGGTCCCAAAAATGTGTCAAAAGTGTTCGATCTGTCCGCCACAATGTTACAGTTCCGCTAAAAATCGCTAATCACCACCATTACAAGTAAAAAAAATGCCACAAATATATCCCCTATTTTGTAGACGCTATAACTTTTGCGCAAACCAATCAATATACAGTATGCTTATTGCGTTTTTTTTTTTTTTACCAAAAATATGTAGAAATTTATATCACACTAAGCTGATGAAGAAATTTGTTTTTTGTTTTTTTAAAATTGGGGGATATTTATTATAGCAAAAGGCTAAAAATATTTTTTTCTTTCAAAATTGTCATAATTTTTTGTTTATAGCGCAAAAATAAAAACCTCAGAGGCGATCAGATACCACCAAAATAAAGCTCTATTTGTGGGAAAAAAAAGGACATCAATTTTATTTGGGTACAGCGTTGCACGACCGCGCAATTGTTAGTTAAAAAATTACGCAGTGCCATATCGCAAAAAATGGCCTGGTCATTAAGGGGGTAAATCCTTCCAGGGCTGAAGTGGTTAAACACTGCTTCAACACCAACTTCTTCTCTGTAGTCTAAATCCGAAAAGTATCAGTCTTTATTGTAATTTGATCAGCTAATAGTTTCATAAAAACTGCTGGAAAATACACTCTCCTTGGCCGAAAAAAGCATAATATAGTGCTCATATACTTTTATTTGCTTTATTTTACTGGCATTTCAAAAGCATAACATGCTTCTAAATTCCTGAAACATACCACATGTGTGCTATTCTTGCTTCTGTGCAACCTTATTTGACCAATATAGCAAAAAACAGTCTGTCTCCTTGATCAATTCAACAAAAGAGTAAAGCCTGAGAATCCCGTCGGAAAAAAAACGTTGGTTTTCTTGACGGGATTCTTGTCAAGCTTTCCTTGCATACACACTGTCAATCAAAAATCTCGCCGGTCTAAAGCAAGGTGATGTACAACACGTACGACGGCAGTATAAAGGGGAAGTTCCATTCCAATGGCGCCACCCCTTGGGTTGCTTTTGCTGATCTTGTGTTACTGTGTGTTAGTAAAAGTTTGGTGAGAGACGATTCGTGATTTTCAGTCTTTGTGATTTCAGTTTGTGCTTGTGGGTTCATATCTTGTCTTTCAGGGCGTGTAGTCAGGTCATATCTGTTTTTAAGTGCGTTCTTGTCCGCTTGTTTCTGATTTTCAGGTCGTTCTTCATAGGCCTTGCTGTTCTTCAGTGCGTTCTGTTTAGTACGTTCTGATCAGCTGACCGTGTGGGTACGTTCTCATCGTAGAATTAGTGTTGTGCATAGGCTTGGTATTGGTCTTCTTGTCTTGGACCAAGACCAGTCCATGAACAGGGTGAGGAGGAGTTCATGGACCAATAATTGGTTGCTCCAGCGGGACCAATTCTCTCATATGCCTTTGCTGCGGGAAATCCAGGAGAATAATCCTAATGACTACAGGAATTTTCTCCGGATGACGGACCCCGTTTTTCAGCATCTGTTGGCTTTGGTGTCCCCCTATATCACCAGGCAGGACACTGTTATGCGGGAAGCCAGCACTGCTGAGCAGATGCTAGTCGCCACGTTGAGAGACTTGGCGACTGGGAGAAGTCTGCAGGACCTGAAGTTCACGACAGGCATCTCCCCCCAGACTCTGGGACTCATTATCCCAGACACCTGTTCTGCCATCATCCAAGTCCTGCAGAAGGACTATATGAAGGTAAGTGTTCTCCTTTAACATCACATTCTATGTTTTTAATGTATGCTAATGTATTGTATTTCTTTCATCCTTCCCCAATTACCATGATTGTAATATGCTGTGAATGTCCCCTTTGTCCCCATGCATGCTGTAAGCTTATAATGCACCTTTTTTGGCCTATATGCATATTTCCCTTCACTAACCTCTCCAGCATGCTATCCTGGGCCCAAACACACCTAGCCTAGTCACTTCCCAATGTATTTTGTCAGTTCCATTGTAGTGCTTTACCCTCCCCCCCTAAACACCCCCTAAAATGTCTACAAATGTATATTTTCACATTAAATTCTGAGTGGTGTTTTTTTGGGGGGGTCCCAAACTCATCTAGCCCCCCCCCTAAAAAATTTACAATGGGCCATCAGAGGGGGTGATGAATATGATAATTGGGCCTTCTATTTTTGTATTTAAATACTCCTTAAAATAAAAGTAGGGATGGGCCCGGTGCTCGATTCGAACCCATGTTCGAATCGAGCACCGGGCGTTCGCTCGCTCGTCGAGCCCAGAACTATTTGGGCCGTTCGCATCACATTCGTGTGATGCGAGCGGCCCCGCAATGCATTGCGGCCGGCGCGGCCGGCGCAGTGCATTGCTGGCTGATGATTGGCCAAGCATGCACTGTGACCCCGCATGCTTGGCCAATCACAGCGCCCGAAACTCGGAGAGCAATAATTGGCTACAGGCAGGACGCCTGTAGCCAATTACAGCTCAGGGGCTTTAGTACATGCCCCACCATTTAAAAGGCCGCCACGCCATCGGTCCCGGTCACATGAGTTCCGGCTTTAGGAGAGATCAGTCTGCTGATTCTGTCTTTGCTTGATACTGAAAGATTTGCTCTTCTTTGCTAAACCATTGGCTATTTCTTTGCTAAACCATTGCTACCTAAGTCATTGATCGTTCATTGCTGCTGATTGCACAGTTAGCGTGTTATTAGCTGCTGCTGGGGATTAGTCTGGTGCGTGCTTACTGTTAGTACAGTATTGCAGTAGTACCAACCGCAGTGCTGTTAGCACAGCATTGCACCCCAACAGCACCCATAGGACTTCTAGTGTGTTAGTGGCAGCAAACAGAGCTCCTATATTTTCTTCTCAGCAGCACCCATAGGACTTCTAGTGTGTTAGTGGCAGCAAACAGAGCTCCTATATTTTCTTCTCAGCAGCACCCATAGGACTTCTAGTGTGTTAGTGGCATCACACAGAGCTCCTATATTTTCTTCTCAGCAGCACCCATAGGACTTCTAGTGTGTTAGTGGCAGCAAACACAGCTCCTATATTTTCTTCTCAGCAGCACCCATAGGACTTCTAGTGTGTTAGTGGCAGCAAACAGAGCTCCTATATTTTTTTCTCAGCAGCACCCATAGGACTTCTAGTGTGTTAGTGGCATCACACAGAGTTCCTATATTTTCATCTCAGAAGCACCCATAGGACTTCTAGTGTGTTAGTGGCATCACACAGAGCTCCTATATTTTCTTCTCAGCAGCACCCATAGGACTTCTAGTGTGTTAGTGGCAGCAAACACAGCTCCTATATTTTCTTCTCAGCAGCACCCATAGGACTTCTAGTGTGTTAGTGGCAGCAAACACAGCTCCTATATTTTCTTCTCAGCAGCACCCATAGGACTTCTAGTGTGTTAGTGGCAGCAAACAGAGCTCCTATATTTTCTTCTCAGCAGCACCCATAGGACTTCTAGTGTGTTAGTGGCATCACACAGAGCTCCTATATTTTCTTCTCAGCAGCACCCATAGGACTTCTAGTGTGTTAGTGGCAGCAAACAGAGCTCCTATATTTTCTTCTCAGCAGCACCCATAGGACTTCTAGTGTGTTAGTGGCAGCAAACAGAGCTCCTATATTTTCTTCTCAGCAGCACCCATAGGACTTCTAGTGTGTTAGTGGCATCACACAGAGCTCCTATATTTTCTTCTCAGCAGCACCCATAGGACTTCTAGTGTGTTAGTGGCAGCAAACAGAGCTCCTATATTTTCTTCTCAGCAGCACCCATAGGACTTCTAATGTGTTAGTGGCATCACACAGAGTTCCTATATTTTCATCTCAGAAGCACCCATAGGACTTCTAGTGTGTTAGTGGCATCACACAGAGCTCCTATATTTTCATCTCAGAAGCACCCATAGGACTTCTAGTGTGTTAGTGGCAGCAAACAGAGCTCCTATATTTTCTTCTCAGCAGCACCCATAGGACTTCTAGTGTGTTAGTGGCATCACACAGAGTTCCTATATTTTCATCTCAGAAGCACCCATAGGACTTCTAGTGTGTTAGTGGCATCACACAGAGCTCCTATATTTTCTTCTCAGAAGCACCCATAGGACTTCTAGTGTGTTAGTGGCAGCAAACAGAGCTCCTATATTTTCATCTCAGAAGCACCCATAGGACTTCTAGTGTGTTAGTGGCATCACACAGAGCTCCTATATTTTCTTCTCAGCAGCACCCATAGGACTTCTAGTGTGTTAGTGGCATCACACAGAGCTCCTATATTTTCATCTCAGAAGCACCCATAGGACTTCTAGTGTGTTAGTGGCAGCAAACAGAGCTCCTATATTTTCTTCTCAGCAGCACCCATAGGACTTCTAGTGTGTTAGTGGCATCACACAGAGTTCCTATATTTTCATCTCAGAAGCACCCATAGGACTTCTAGTGTGTTAGTGGCATCACACAGAGCTCCTATATTTTCTTCTCAGCAGCACCCATAGGACTTCTAGTGTGTTAGTGGCATCACACAGAGCTCCTATATTTTCATCTCAGAAGCACCCATAGGACTTCTAGTGTGTTAGTGGCATCACACAGAGCTCCTATATTTTCTTCTCAGCAGCACCCATAGGACTTCTAGTGTGTTAGTGGCAGCAAACAGAGCTCCTATATTTTCTTCTCAGCAGCACCCATAGGACTTCTAGTGTGTTAGTGGCATCACACAGAGCTCCTATATTTTCTTCTCAGCAGCACCCATAGGACTTCTAGTGTGTTAGTGGCAGCAAACAGAGCTCCTATATTTTCTTCTCAGCAGCACCCATAGGACTTCTAGTGTGTTAGTGGCATCACACAGAGCTCCTATATTTTCATCTCAGAAGCACCCATAGGACTTCTAGTGTGTTAGTGGCATCACACAGAGCTCCTATATTTTCTTCTCAGCAGCACCCATAGGACTTCTAGTGTGTTAGTGGCAGCAAACAGAGCTCCTATATTTTCTTCTCAGCAGCACCCATAGGACTTCTAATGTGTTAGTGGCATCACACAGAGTTCCTATATTTTCATCTCAGAAGCACCCATAGGACTTCTAGTGTGTTAGTGGCATCACACAGAGCTCCTATATTTTCTTCTCAGAAGCACCCATAGGACTTCTAGTGTGTTAGTGGCAGCAAACAGAGCTCCTATATTTTCTTCTTAGCAGCACCCATAGGACTTCTAATGTGTTAGTGGCATCACACAGAGTTCCTATATTTTCATCTCAGAAGCACCCATAGGACTTCTAGTGTGTTAGTGGCATCACACAGAGCTCCTATATTTTCTTCTCAGCAGCACCCATAGGACTTCTAGTGTGTTAGTGGCATCACACAGAGCTCCTATATTTTCATCTCAGAAGCACCCATAGGACTTCTAGTGTGTTAGTGGCAGCAAACAGAGCTCCTATATTTTCTTCTCAGAAGCACCCATAGGACTTCTAGTGTGTTAGTGGCAGCAAACAGAGCTCCTATATTTTCTTCTTAGCAGCACCCATAGGACTTCTAATGTGTTAGTGGCATCACACAGAGTTCCTATATTTTCATCTCAGAAGCACCCATAGGACTTCTAGTGTGTTAGTGGCATCACACAGAGCTCCTATATTTTCTTCTCAGAAGCACCCATAGGACTTCTAGTGTGTTAGTGGCAGCAAACAGAGCTCCTATATTTTCTTCTCAGCAGCACCCATAGGACTTCTAGTGTGTTAGTGGCATCACACAGAGCTCCTATATTTTCTTCTCAGCAGCACCCATAGGACTTCTAGTGTGTTAGTGGCATCACACAGAGCTCCTATATTTTCTTCTCAGAAGCACCCATAGGACTTCTAGTGTGTTAGTGGCAGCAAACAGAGCTCCTATATTTTCTTCTTAGCAGCACCCATAGGACTTCTAATGTGTTAGTGGCATCACACAGAGCTCCTATATTTTCTTCTCAGCAGCACCCATAGGACTTCTAGTGTGTTAGTGGCATCACACAGAGCTCCTATATTTTCATCTCAGAAGCACCAATAGGACTTCTAGTGTGTTAGTGGCAGCAAACAGAGCTCCTATATTTTCTTGTCAGCAGCACACATAGTACCTATAGTGTGTTAGTGTCAGCACCCATAGGACCTACAGTGTGTTGTGAGCACACATAGGAGTTCTATTTTTTATACTATATACACTACCGACTACAATGGCTGGAAGACCGCCAAGGAGAGGCAGAGCGTGCCGAGGCAAGAACACAGGGCAGGCAGGCTCTGTTTCTAGAGACAACAGTGCTGGCCGTGGACGTGGTCGTGCATCGTCATCAGCACGTGGCCATGGGACACGCTTGTCTTTGTTTTCGGCAGCTGGACATGTGGAGCCGCATCATGCCGAAGGCTTGGTAGAATGGATGACCAAGCCCTCCTCATCCTCCTCATCCTCTCTCACCCAGGCTCAGGGTACTGGCAGAGCAGCTGCCAACGCATACTCAATGGCATCATCAGCCACCCCTTCCCTAGACCCACCATGTCCTCCTGAGGAGTCCCCCGAACTGTTTGAGCACAGTGTTGGGTACATGCTCCAGGAGGATGCCCAACGATTCGAAGGCTCGGATGATGATACCCAGCTTGAGGAAGTCAGTAGTGTGCGCGCAGAGAGAGGGGATGCTGAAGGACAGCAATCTGGCAGTAGTGTTCCACCAGCTGCAGCTTACTGCCAGGTTTGCTCTAGTGGTGAAGAGGGAGGGGATGATGAGGTCACTGACTCCACGTGGGTGCCTGAAGGGAGAGAGGAGGAGGAGGAGGAGGATGCAGCGTCACATGTCCAACGAGGCAGGATGCCCCCTGGAGGCCAGCTAGAGGCCAGCACAGCAACTGTACCACACCGCAGAGCTCCGCCTGTGCAGGGCGCTGCCTCTGCACGTTATCACAAAAGTTCTTTGGTGTGGGCCTTTTTTGAGACGAGTGCATCAGATCGCACCACTGCTATTTGCAATATTTGTCTCAAGCGTATCTCGCGTGGCCAAAACATCAGCCGCTTGGGCACCACAAGCATGAGCAGACATATGTTGACCTGCCATGCAGCTCGTTGGCAAGCACACATAAAAGACCCACACCAAAGAACAAAGCGGACCTCTCCTTGCTCCTCATCAGCTGGGATCTCCATCCCCACTATATCTTCAGTCCTCTCTGAAAGCTGCTCTGAGAGGACTGAAGGTGTAGAATTAGGTGTGTCACAACCAAGTACTTGCAGTACACCGACGTCCGATTGTAGCAGGCAAATTTCCCTGCCCCAGCTGCTGGACCGTCGAAAGAAGTATACTCCCAGCCATCCACATGCCCAGCGGTTGAATGCTAGCTTGGCTAAATTGCTAGCACTTCAACTGCTGCCTTTTCAGTTGATAGACTCGGCCCCCTTCCGTGAGTTTGTTCAATGTGCGGTTCCTCAGTGGCAGGTTCCCAAACGCCACTTTTTCTCACGGAAGGCGATTCCGTCTCTCTACTGGCATGTGGAAGGCAATGTCCATGCCTCGCTGGACAGGGCGGTCAGCGGTAAGGTGCATATTACCGCTGACTCATGGTCCAGCAGGCATGGACAGGGACGTTATCTTTCTTTCACGGCCCATTGGGTCACTCTATTGGCAGCTGGGAGGGATGCAGGACAAGGTGCAGTAGTGTTGGAGGTTGTTCCGCCACCACGCCTCCAAAATGCTACTACTGGTTGTGACACACCTCTCTCCTCCACCCCCTCCTCTTCTTCTTCCTCCATGTCCTCTTCGAGTGCTCTGTCCTCGGAACCAGCGGTGCTCCGTAGGCGTACAAGGGGCTACGCGAGTACGCAGGCAAAAAGATGCCATGCCGTGCTTGCGCTGGTGTGTTTGGGGGACAGGAGCCACACTGGGCCAGAGGTTCTGGCAGCTCTGCAGGGGCAGGCCGAGAGGTGGTTGACGCCACGCCAGCTTAAGCCAGGAATGGTCGTTTCTGATAATGGCACCAACCTCCTCTCCGCCCTGCGACAGGGGCAGCTCACCCATGTGCCCTGTATGGCTCACGTCCTCAACCTGGTGGTGCAGCGGTTCTTGGGCAGGTTCCCAGGCTTACAGGATGTCCTGAGGCAGGCCAGGAAAGTCTGTGTGCATTTCCGCCGATCTTATAATGCCAGTGCTCGGCTGACTGAGCTGCAAAAGGAGCTGAACCTGCCCAAGAACCGCCTAATATGTGACATGCCCACCAGGTGGAACTCAACGTTGGCCATGCTGCAGCGACTGCACACGCAGCAGAGGGCCATCAATGAGTACCTTTGCGACTACGGCACCAGGACAGGGTCAGGGGAGCTTGGCTTTTTTTCCCCACGCCAGTGGAGCATGATCAGGGATGCATGCACTGTCCTCTCACCATTTGAGGAGGCCACGAGGATGGTGAGCAGTGACAGTGCATGCATCAGTGACACTGTACCTCTTGTCCACCTGTTGGAGCATACGCTGCGTGGGATAATGGACAGGGCACTTGAGGCAGAACAGAGGCAGGAAGAGGAGGACTTCCTTGTCTCTCAAGGCCCCCTTTATCCAGACAATGTTCCTTCTGTCCCACCCATCACACAGGAAGAGGAGGAGGAGGAGGAGGAGGAGGAGGATTGTGTGAGCATGGAGGTGGAGCCTGGCACTCAGCATCAGCAGCAGCAGTCTTTTAGGGATGATGTACAGTCCCAACAAACCAGTGGACTTGTACGTGGCTGGGAGGAGGTGGCTGGCGATCATGTCATCCTCAGTGACCCAGAAGACTCCGGACCGAATGCCTCAGCTAACCTACGCTGCATGGCCTCCCTGATCCTGCAAAGCCTGCGGAAGGATCCTCGTGTTCTTCGGATCAAGGAGAGTGACCATTACTGGCTGGCCACTCTCCTTGATCCACGGTACAAGGGTAAGGTTGCGGACCTTATCTTGCCGTCGCAGAGGGAGCAGAGGATGAGACATCTCAGGGAGGCCTTGCAGAAAGGTCTGTGCAACGCGTTCCCAGAAACTGGGAGGTTACAAACTCCTGGTCCTGGACGACGAGTTGCTGAGGCTTCGGTCAGTAGCAGAAGGAGCGGTGGGGAAGGTGGACGTCTGACCGATGCGTTCAGACAATTTTTTAGTCCGCAGCCCCAAGGTATGATCGGTTCCAGCAACCATCGCCAGCGTCTGATATACATGGTGCAGGAATACCTAGGGGCAAGGTCAGACTTGGACACCTTTCCCACCGAAAATCCTCTGGCTTACTGGGTCCTGAGGATGGATCACTGGTCAGAGCTTGCACAGTATGCAATTGAGCTACTGGCCTGTCCTGCATCCAGCGTTCTTTCCGAACGCACATTCAGTGCTGCTGGAGGATTTGTCACCGATCATAGGGTGCGCCTGTCCACCGACTCGGTTGATCGACTGACCTTCATAAAAATTAATCAGTCTTGGATCACCACCAGCTACCAGACACCTGAAGCGGATATAACGGAATAATTTATAATGTCACATCCCTTCAAGACTGCCTATGCTGATGCTGAGTGACTGTCCTGTTATGTTCACTGTCTATCCTCTTCCTCCTCCTCAATGATCCATGCCACCACACCAGTGCCTAAGGCACAATTTTTCAGCCCCTGTATAACAGGGGCGTGTAATTACCATTTTTTAAAAAGATGCTTCGCAACAGGTGTGACTGCTGTGCTCAGAGTACAGTATCTGTGAGGGGTTGCAGTGTTGTGGCACCAGCACCAGTGCCTAAGGCACAATTTTTCAGCCCCTATTGGGGCGTGTAATTACAATTTTTAGGCAATGCTTTGCAACAGGTCTCATTGCTGTGCTCAGAGTACAGTATCTGTGAGGGGTTGCAGTGTTGTGGCACCAGCACCAGTGCCTAAGGCACAATTTTTCAGCCCCTGTATAACAGGGGCGTGTAATTACAATTTTTTAAAAAGATGCTTCGCAACAGGTGTGACTGCTGTGCTCCAAGTACAGTATCTGTGAGGGGTTGCAGTGTTGTGGCACCAGCACCAATGCCTAAGGCACAATTTTTCAGCCCCTGTTTAACAGGGGCGTGTAATTACAAATCTTGATCTAATAGTTCACAGCAGGGCCCATTCCTGTGCCCACCAAGAGTAACTATGAGGGCCTACAGTCTTGTGGCAACACCGTCCACCACCACCACCACCACCAAAGGCCCAATTTTTCTGCCCTGTTCAACAGGTGCATGCAATTACAAATCTTGATCTAATAACTCACAGCAGGGCCCATTCCTGCACCCACCAAGAGTAACTGTGAGGGCTTACAGTCTTGTGGCAACACCGTCCACCACCACCACCACCACCACCAAAGGCCCAATTTTTCTGCCCGGTTCAACAGGTGCATGCAAGTACAAATCTTGATCTATTAACTCACAGCAGGGCCCATTCCTGTGCCCACCAGTCTTGTGGCTACACCAACATCTAATAGGGCAAATTTCTGCAGAGTATATACGGCAGGCCCCTACTTTCAAACATCCAACTTACAAACGACTCCTACTTGCAAACGGCAAGAGAAAACAGGAAGTGAGAGGAAATCTACCCCTAGGAAGGAAAATTCTATCCTGTTAGATTTAATTTGGGAAAAAGGTATCTCCTCTCTACTGATGCTTTATCACCAATCCTTGTTTCAATTAAAACCCCACTTTTCCAAAAACATTTGTCATTGGGACGGAAAGTGAGGTGACATGTTCTGAACAGATGTGCAAAGACAGCAAATGTTACAGGGGTGATAACCCCTCCCTATGTTCTCCAAAAAGCTTAAAAATTGATTTTTTTGGGATGTAGCTACACTTCATAATGTACCTGTTCAGATTCTACTTAAGAACAAACCTACAGTCCATGTCTTGTTTGCACCACCTATATACTGCTGTTCAGAGTATATAGGGTTGTAGGTATAGGGTTTTATTTTGGGTGCGGGGTCCCCCTTAGTATCCATACAAGACCCAAAGGGGCTGGGGTGGGGGGGGGGTGATGGGGTAGCCATGCCATTTTTCTCAAGGATTTTCAGCCATATGGCGGCCAGGACAAGACATGACATTAAAGCCGCAAGTGGTTTTAAATGGCTTCTTTTTTTCCTTTACAAATGTCATTTTGTGCAAGGACAGTTCTAAACACGGGAAACACATGCCACTTCACAGGCATACTTTAGACACCCCCCAGGTACCATATTTAAAGGAAAATTTCACTTTTTTTTTTTTCACTTTATGCATCATTAAAATGACTGCTCCCGAAAAAACTTTAGTTTTTAAAATTTCTTTTTGCATTGATATATGTCCCCTGGGGCAGGACCCGGGTCCCCAAACCTGTTTTATGACATTAACATGCATATTGGCCGTTGTAATTAGCAATTTTGATTTCGAACGTTCGCGTCCATTATAACGAATAGGGTTCGAAAATTTGCGCGAACTTTCGGTCCGTTCGAAGGTTCTGGTGCGAACCGAACCCGGGGGTGTTCGGCTCATCCCTAAATAAAAGTTATAATGATGTTGGCCAAGAATGTTTTTTTGTATAATCTACTAGCAATGTTATGTGCAAATGTACTAATATTTTTTTTATCTTGTTTGACTCCTCAGCTTCCTTCCATGCCACAGGAATGGCAGACTGTGGCATCCCAGTTTGCCATGTGGTGGGACTTCCCCAAACTGCGGAGGGGCAATAGACGTGAAGCACGTCCGCATCGTGCCACCACCCCGTTCGGGGTCTTAATACTTCAACTACAAGGGGTTTCATAGCATTGGGTTGATGGCGGTGGTGTCAGCACAGTATGAGTTCCTCTATGTGGACGTGGGGAAGAATGGCCGGATGTCAGATGGGGGAGCCTTTGCCCAGATGGAGTTTGCTCTTCGTCTCCAGAGTGATGACCTTGTATTGCCACCGGATGCAGAGAATGTGGAAGGACTCCCCTTCATGTTTCTGGCTGATGAAGCCTTTGGACTGAGACCACATCTCATGAGGCCAATCCCCCAGAGGACCCTCACCCCGGAGAGGAGGGTATTCAATTACCAGCTGGCCAGAGCCTGAAGAGTTGTGGAGAATGCCTTCGGGATAATGGCCAGCCGGTTCCGCCTGTTTCTCACTTCCATCCACATGGCGGAGTATAAAATAAACTACATTGTGTTTTGCTGCTGCATTCTCCACAATTTTTTGCGTAGGCTTTCGCCAACTTATATGGCAACAATTGGGCCTGAGGCCGGACTTTCAGCTGACAATACCCTGCCGGGCCTAGAATTTGGCCGTCCTGGCTTGCCCCCCCCAAAGCGCCCGTGAAGTTCGGCAGCAATATGTTGAATATTGAATATTTCACGGGTAGGGGGGCCATTCCTATGCCAGGCAATGTCTAATCCTTTTCAAAGAACAACAAATAAACAAATCTGCTTAAATTTTATTTTTGATGTATTGCTTGTGTTTCTTTTAGCTGTCTCCTAGTTTTTCCTAGTGCACTTGTAGTGCCAAGTGTTTTTTCCTTTAGTGAATAGCAAACATTTCACTGGTAACACCAAAATTAAACACATAAAAGGTTATAGCGAATTTGATAAAGAAGCCACATTTTTACTCTGTGCACATTCACACATGGTCTTTATAACATTTTTAGGGGTATAAAAGATAAACTTTTTTTTTTTGACCATAAACAGGCATGTTTTTTTTTTTTGTTTTTTTTTTAGAAAATACACAACTCTCATTAACATACAACAAAATACAACATTGGAAACCTCTAGGCAATATCAGACATTCTAGTTTTTGAAAAATGTCTCTATCCGCCCTTCATAATAATATTTTTTGGTTTTTAAAAAGGGGTATTTCCCTCCTGTTCCCTATTGTCAACATGTGCTATCCACCATCATGGATGATCAATGGATGTGTTTTGGGGGTGCAACCCCTTCTTCCTTCCACCTACTTGAGTTGCAAGGAAGGGGTTGCACCCACAAAACACGTACATGGATATCCCCTGATGGCAGATAGCACATGTTGACACACTGTATGCATCTTAAAATTTTGGCTTGTTTGAAAAAGTGCAAAAATTATGTTTTAAAACTGGAAAAATATAAAAAGGGGCGGGGTTTGTGTTTCATTCTATTCGCCCCAAAACATCTATGATGTCCTTAAATGTTTGCTCCATAACATTCATCTTTTTCTTCATTATGTCGAGTTCACTACTACACACCATTACTTGCTGGATGATTCTTTGTGCACTAGCACTTGAGAAACAAGGACTTTCTTCCTCAACAACATGTTCATCCCCTAAAAAATAAAAAAAAGATATTATAAATCTGCAGGCCTACATCTCTTACCTGAATCTGTGGTGACAGACACTGACCTGTTGTGGTGACAAGTTCCACCACGTCATCCACCTCTCCTTCCTCCACTTCTCCTTTCTCCACTTCTCCTTCCCCCACTTCTCCTTCCTCCACATCCTTGTTTTGGGGTTCTTGCTGATTCGTGGGGTTCCTGTGCTCCCTGGAGTGGTGTCCTCCCAGTCTTCTCTCCCCTATGAGAATGAAACAAAAGGTATGCTTAGGGCACAGATATTTGACGGCAAAAATAGGAATATGATACATTGCTTGGAAGTGGGGTACAAGTGTCTGTTTGGGCAGAGTTACAAGCTGAAGACATGATTTTTCAAACCCCAAATCTTGACTACTCACCTTTTTGGGACAAGTTTCACACATGTAGACACCCCAAGAATCCACTGGAGCACCTGTGTGGGACACCCTAAAAAGGTTGTTCTGGTGGCCCACACTATAGTGCTCCAGAGTGCAGATGTGTAAACAGCTGCTGAGTGTCTTCTCCTTTACACTGATTCAAGTTTGCATTTCATTCTAGTTACAAACACATCATCCAGACAACAATGTAATAACATTTATGGAATGCAAACAGGCATGTCAAAATAATTTTTACCCTGTATCTTACAAAAACATTGTATGTAGTGGGTGAACGATGTGTCTGTAACGACCAATTACTGTGCCCACTAAATTTTCCTAGATTACATTTTCTAAGGTCCAATAGTAAAAGGCAACAACATGGAGCATAATGAGCAAGGAAGGGAGGGATGCCTGATTCACATAGAGCCAAATTATAAATTATACCAAACGAGAGATACGTTTATGTGAAAACGGGATCCTCCTAACCAAAACGCGCATAGAAACAAGAAGGGAGAGGGGGGGACGGGAGATTAGGACAAAACCCAATAAACGGTTATAGGGTGAATCAACCACAATACATTTGGTAATAGAAAAATAGAAAAGACTTTATTGGTCGAATGCTATCTAAATTATCACATTTCAACCTAACAGTATGGATATACTCATATAGGGGAAAGGGTTTCTCCTGAATATATACACATTAGAATAAAAACATGAAAAAAACATACACAGTGCACTGTTGGAAAAAGTAAAAATGATGGCCTGCGTGGACTTCAGCCGCCCGCTCTACTACTCCTAAGTGTCCTTACTAAGAATGAGCTCTGAATGACCGGATGGATATTGTGTCAATATCCGGAGCTTACAGCATTTGTTGAATGAAAGGACTGTTCAAACCAAACCAATGTAAGGTTTAGGCTGTAGGATGAATGATAACTCAAATCTAAATCCAAACTGGAGTGTTAGAATCAAGCCGTATTGGCTAATATGGGATTTTAGGCAGGATGCCTGGACATACCAAAATACACACACCAAAGATTTTTATAAAATTTTGTTTATTTAAATAAATAACAACCTATATATATATTATTATATATTATATATATATATATATATATATATATTTATTTTTTTTTGGATAAAATTTGGCCGCGGCTTATTACTATTGGTTTAATTTTAAATATCATCAAAAACTGTATCAATAAATAAATCAAATTACATATAAGAAATAAAACCCAGCTCAGCCACTACGACTCGAGCTGAAAAGAATCAGCCTTTTAAAACTTTCCCAAAAGACAGGACGGGTTGTTACAACCCCGACTGTCACCAAAACCCCAGCACGCGGCCCTTTCTATGCAGGATTGGAAGGAAACATTTAGTATGTCCAGGCCAATGTCAGAAAGATGAACCCCATCAGCCCTATAGAGGCCTGAAATACCGCCCTCCAGGTCTACATGGCGGAAAGAGAAACCCATGTCCGGGGCCATGAATTTCTCAACCGCCTTATTAATTCTTTTCCTAACCTTTTCAAAAGGTTTAAATACCGCAGACTCTAACCATCTTAATCTAGGGATGATTTCAGAAAAAACAATCACCATGTTCGGATAGGATTGTTTTAAAATTTGGATCGTATCTTTTATACTAAAAATAAGATCCAATGTTCTCATCTGACCCACATCATTCCCTCCCAAATGTAAAATCAAAATATCAGGTTCTGGCCAGTAAGATAATAGAGAACTGAACTCAAATAACAACTCCTCCCAAAGCATGCCCCTCCTACCGAACCATAAGACTTGAAACTTGGACGGATCCATGTCTAAATTCGCAGTATACTGACGAGCATTAGCCCGCTGATGCGCCCAATACACGAAAGAGTGTCCAATAATCCAGACCACTCCAGGCACACCTAAAATAATCAAACAACAAGATTAGGACGTACATATAATTGAAAAGACTTAGATTTCCATCTACCCAAATTCTTAATACGACTATCAACAAAACCCAACCTAGCAGCTTCTGTGGCAGCTCCAATTCTAAAAGAGTGCGAAGAAATCTTAAAGTTTGCCATATTCAAAAGTTTACAACATCTAGATAATATTGCATTAAATTGAAATTTAGTAAGAGGGGAAGAATCCCTATGAATAAAAAGCACTCCATCCGTAGGAGGACGAAGTCTCAAATAAGCTGACAATCTGGCTACCGGGCAAATTAAAGACCCCGGGAAAGACAATAAATGTACCCAATTGCCTTTACCTAACCTGTCAGTTTTGCTAGTGCGAATAAATATTTTTAAACTAGAAACATTTAAGATAACGTGTTTGAATAACAAACCAGACGGATTTCCTTTGCTAGCTGACACTATTTCAGAAACTCGGAGTGCTGCAAAAAAGGCCATAGTAAAAACTGCATTAAAAAGAGTAGCCTCAAAAGGAGAAGAACATACAGAAGCAGTAATCGAGCAGAGAGATTCCAATAACCCAGGGGTAATAGGACATCTATTGTCAGTGACGCAATGAGACTTCTTATAGCCTTTAAGTGCTTGTTGTACTGAAAAATATGATAAACAGGAGGTTAAATGATTTAATTTTTGAAAAAAGGATATTCCGGACAAAGTCTTATAAACATAAGACCAAGAGTAGTCTTTAGTCAACAGAGATTCCAAAAAAGACAAAACCGTCGTTTCGGAGATATCCGAAAATTTTGCCCCTTTGGAATCCAAAAATTGCAACCATAGCAACCACGAGGACCTGTAACTAGACCAAGAAGTGGTAGCCAACGAATTTTTAATATTTTGTGAAATTAAACGATATCCCATAACCGAGCTGGGCAAGGAATCCCGACACGGTCCGCTGTGGGTAACAGGGAGAAAAATCGCTCCATCTGTAAACGAGAGAGAGCGTCAGCTGTCTCATTTACCTTACCTGGAATGTATTTAGCTTTAATCCAGATGTTGTGACACAGGCATTTAAAAACTAAATAACGTAGTAGAGCTATTACAGGAGGGGATTTGGAAGTCAGGCAATTGATTGCAACAAAACACCCCTATTATCAGTACTAAAAAGGATTCGTTTGTTTGCAAACATATCACCCCATATTTCCAGGGAAACTGCTATTGGGAAAAGTTCTAGAAGCACAATATTTTTGCACAAACCTCTACTTACCCAACTTCGAGGCCAAATATCCGCACACCACTGATTTCCCCAGATAGCTGCAAAACCCACTGATCCAGCCGAATCCGTGAACAAGCAGAAATCACTGTCTATGACGAAATCCTCCTGCCAGAAAGCCTTTCCATTAAAATGTATTAAAAAATTATACCAAACCAATAAATCTTCCTTTAATTCCACCGTCAACCTAATATGAGCGTGCGGGTTCTTGATTCCTGACATTGCTAAATATAAACGGCGAGAAAAAATCCTACCTATAGGTAATATGCGTGTAGCAAAAGCTAAGAGTCCCAGCAAGGACTGTAATTCTTTTAAGAGTATCTTCTTCTTCTTAATAAAAGACAGAAGTAGATTCTTCAACTTCTCAATCTTCTCCACTGGCAACCGAAATTCTCTTTCAACGGTATCAATAGTGATACCCAAAAATTCAATGCATGTAGTAGGTAAAACCGTTTTCTCATGCGCCAATGGAACGCCAAAATCTTCGCATGTTACCATGAAATTGTGCAATAATGACATGCAATGACAAGAATCCGCAGGACCCATGAATAAAAAATCATCCAGATAGTGTATCAGGAAAGGGG
The DNA here is from genome assembly GCA_029206835.1 of Rana muscosa. Lineage (NCBI taxonomy): Eukaryota > Metazoa > Chordata > Amphibia > Anura > Ranidae > Rana > Rana muscosa. The sequence goes on along the minus strand of CM055117.1, from coordinate 638,039,061 downwards.
ATCCGTACTGATATGATACCACCCATTCCAAAAATGAAGAAAACTCCTCAAAATAAGAGCAGGACAGGGAACATCCCATCGGAAGACACCGATCGAAATAAAATTTCCCTTGAAATTGAAAACCTAAAGAATTAAAACAACTAGGGTGAATTGGAAGTAAACGAAAAGCGGCTTTAATATCAGCCTTTGCTAACAAAGCTGATCCCCCCAGCTCCCTAATTTTCTGAATGGCCTGCTCAAAAGATGCATAGGAAACAGAAGACATCTCATCATCTATTTGATCGTTTAAGGAAGACCCAGCTGGAAAAGACAGATGATGGATTAAACGATAAGAATTTGGTTCTTTCTTAGGTACTATACCTAATGGGGACACACGAAAATTATTAAAAGGAGGCGTATTAAAAGGGCCAAATATTCTGCCCAAAACAAGTTCTGCAGTTAATTTTTGTTCCACTATAATTGGAAAATCAGAAACAGATTTCAGATTATCCACCATAGCACAACCCGTTCCCTGAAATTGAGGAATTAAAAAACCTTCTCTAAAACCTCTAATGAGAAGCTCCGCCTTCTGACGATTTGGGTACCGCTGGAGCCATGGCAGGATGTTTTCCACTATCACCGGAGTTGTTGCTTTTAAGAAAAAATTCCCTCTGTGGCTGCTGCTGATTGGCAGCTGACATTTTACGAAAACATTTAGCCACAGGATGCGAACCTCCGCAGAAAGCACACTCATGCTTATATCTGCATGTAGCAGGCCATCTACATTGGCTGTCAAATGAAAGAAACTGTGGACGTGGGAGTAGTATTACTAGTGGTTAGCCTAGGTAAAGATGACTTCTGAGGAAGAAAAAGGTTCAGCCACAAACCCACATCCTTTGAACCCCACTGTAAACCAGTGTAAATAGACATCTTGTGGCGGAAAGCCTCATCATATGTATACCAGGAAAAGCCTGAAAAACATCTATAGGCTTCCTGTATGATGTCAATGTGTTGAAACAGACCCGGACTTTTATCCGGAAACCGTTCACACAAAACACTAGCATAAATGCAAAAACATTGTAACCAGTTATTAAAAGATTTATAGGGGGTACTTTTCCATCTATCGTCATCTAATTTGTCACCCTTTTCTAATTTTAAAAAGGGGTCTTTTAGAGATGGTAACAGTGATAAAATATCTATAAAATCCCCATTCCAGATTTTATCTTTTATGGATGATGATAAATGAAAACCAAGAGGTGACAGGAAACAAGGCATTGATTCTTTAACCAGGCTATCAGTTGCAGCCATAGGAATGCTAGGCGAGGAAGCTGGCGTAACCATAGAGACCGGATCTGCAATATGCAGACCCTCTGGAGCAGACCCTGAAATCTTATCAGCAGACCAGACCAAGCCGCAGGTTCCTGTGACAACAAACCAGTAGGATTGGAAAGAGCCTGAGCATGAATGTGAGGTTGAGGCAATAAAATGTTCCTTTTAAAATCATCCATGAATGCAGATAAAACATTTGAAAAACGATCAATAATATTCACATTGTTAATCTCACCTGAGGACTCACCCATACCCGCTGACATTGGCACCTGAGCTGCACAAAGCACTGGAATAGAACCAGCTGCTCCTGCATTGCGATGATCCGTTACTGCTGTGGTGTTCCCTTCCGCAGTAAAACCGCCTCTATGGCCGGCTGCTTCAAATCGAGAGGACGCCGCTCGTTGCCGTGGAGACGATGAACGCTCTAGGGGGCGTGTCACAGTGTTCGCTCCTGCCGACGCTCCACCCCTTTCTCCAGAATGGGCGAGACGTTTCTTCTGACGTTGCGCTGGCTCCGCCTTTCGTTGTACGTCGCTCCGATTAGGGGGCGGGCTGAATCTCCTCTTCGTAGTGCGCTTCCTCTTGCTAGGCAGTTCCTCCTCCCTGTCCAACGACGCTGACGCCTCTGGGACCCGACCTGGAAACGGAAGCTCTGCTCCAGGCTCGCCTCTTCTTCTTCCGCTCTGATGGCGTCCAGATCCACCTCAGGATGCTCCACGATCTCCTCCGCAAATTCTTCGGCTTCTTGACCCGAAGGTAAGACCAAACATCGCCGGATCCAGTCTTCTCCCTCCGCTTCGACCCGCTCCAGAAGCTGTCGAATGAGGGTCTTCATGCCGCCGAAGAGGATCTAACAGCGGATGTATTAAATAGCTCCCTGCCCAGTATTATAGCTCAAGTTCCGCTGTAGATCCTCTTCAGAACGACTGGCCCCGGACCTCCTAGCCCAGCTCTTTAAATAGGGACCCCAAAGGCTTCCAGAATGTTCTATGGGGTCAGCTGACCCCAATTGACCAATCCTGCTCCAGGGGGTCCTGAATTCTTTCCCCAGTAACTGGCCAGCTGACCCAATCCCTGTCTTTCCCGCCTGAATACCCTAACTAGCCTATCCTAGGCTCAGGAATCTTTCCCCAGCAACAGTTTACCTGACCTATCCTAAGGCTTCCCGCTTAATTTCAAGTGAGGGAAACCTTGAAACTGCTCCTGCCAAGAATCCCATAAGGAAAAGGGGAGCCTTGAAACAGTCTTATCCCCTTTTCCTCACATTCCTGCTGATACAATGTTCATGCAGTGCAGCTCCATATGTCAATAGGAAGATTTGTATTAGCTGGTAAGACTATTGGTGCAGTGTAATTAGCACTGGATTGCATTCAGCAATATGGCATAGGACTTTTTCTGAGTTTGGTCTATAGCAAACAGTCCATGGAGAGACAAAGGCTTGAGCCCGGTCCTGGCCGAGTATGGTGAGATGATATTTGATAGAGGGGAGGAAGGGGGGCACGATAACCATATGGTGATATACTTGCTTACCCATCCATAACATCCATCCCGTGATTCACCTGACACCAGAGTCTTTTTTAAGCCGTTGCTCTATGGATTTCTAGTGATGTCCTTGAGCTCTATAGCTCTCGCTGTGCTGCTACTCAGAAAGGTGATCCTTCCGGCTTGTAGGAGGCTGCTGCGTAGAGTACGTCCCTCCGTGGAGTTGCGTGCGGCTCCTGTGATCCGCTGGCTCTGTATCAGCGCATCAGCGCTGACCGTGTAGCTGGAGCCGTCACGCTGTTAGATCTGAGGATACACAAGCCTGTGTAATAACAGGTTTAGGCCTCTGGGGGCAAGATCTGACTGTCCTTGTCTTATCCTCCGTAGGCTGGCGGTAAATTCATTCAATAGAGTTCATTGCGAGGAGAGGAGAGGAGCGAGTGGGGTTTGGTCAACAGCCCAGAATAACAACGTCGGACATGACGCGTTTCGTGACGAATATGTCACTTCATCTTGATGTGTCAGTGGGTTATTAGTGCTCCTATTATGTAGCCTTGTTTAGCCAATCACAGGTGAAATACCACTGACTGACGAAGTAGCGCCATCTTATGGTCACAACAGGTAATGTTGATATCCATGCAAGAAATAAATATATACATTCACAAGGTTTCAAAAATGAGAAATTAAAAAAAAAAATGTTTGCAATGTTTATAGGAAAAAACCAAACGGACAGTGAGGCTAGGTATAGATGGATGTTGCGATAATACATACAACAACACCCTGTCATCATAGACTGATTATACCTATCTAATTATTAGGTGTCAGTGCACTAGACATTTGTACTGAGGGGAAAACAGAGGCAGGAAACATATACCGTGCTGATCATAAACATAGTTAGATGTCCTGTTTATGGCTCCAGAAGGATTTTAGGCTCATTTCTGTATTTAAGCCTTTAGGCTGGAGTGTCTGGAGCCTAAAGATCCAGGTCTTTTCATGTCGGATCAGGACGGTATCGAAGTCCCCTCGTCTTTCTGATAGGTTAAGGGCATAGAACCCCTTTACTCGCAGGCCTTGTGTTTTTCCCTCATGATATCTTAGAAAATGTTGGGCCACTGGGGTGTCTTCTTTGAGACGAATGCTCTTTAGATGTTCAGCAAAACGTACTCGAAGTTGTCGTTTTGTTTTGCCCACATAAAGTAAGCGGCATGGGCATTCCAAAATATAGAGCACACGTGCTGTACCACAATTAATAAAGGATTTGATCTCATAGTAATTCTTGGATTGTGAGTCTCTAAAGCTTTTTGTTCTATCTACATGTTTACATGTGCCACAATGGCCACATGAGAACATGCCCACTGTACGTGGTATGTCTGTCAGCCAGTTGCTATCAATAGGGCGTATGTATTCACTATTCACAAGTGCATCCCTGAGATTTCTGGCCCTTTTAGCTGTTAATTGGGGCCTGTCACCTACTATTTTCTTGAGTTGTTCACAGCCAGTCAAAATGTGCCAGTGCTCTGTGAGGACCGCTCGTACTTGGTGCCACTGGGCACCAAAAGGAGTAATAAACCGAGCTGGTCCATCCTGATTGGATTTGAGGTTAGGTTTGGGCTGAAGCAGTTCTTCTCGTGGGCGTTGGCTAGCAATACTTCTTGCCCTGTGAAGTGTTCTGTGCCCATATCCCCTATCTCTAAACTGCTGGTAGAGGGTCTCAGATTCCCTGCGATACATTTCTTCACTGGAGCAGTTCCTCCTGATTCTGAGGAACTGTCCCACTGGTATTCCGCGTTTAAGAGGAGCGGGATGGTAGCTATCTGCCCTTAAAAGGGTATTAGCTGCTGTAGTTTTCCTGTAAGTCTGGGTGGTCAAAAAACCCTCATGGATGCTTAATTTTAGATCCAGAAAGGAGATCTAACTGAGGCTGGAAACAGAAGTAAAGCGTAAATTACGCTTATTCTGATTAAGCTCATCCATAAACTGGCTTAGCTGTGTGGGGGTCCCTGACCAAATCATAAGCACGTCATCTATGTACCTCAGCCACGCTCTTGCGTGGCTGAGGTACATCGAGGAGGTGTACACAGTGTCCTCCTCCCAACACCCCAGGTGGAGGCAGGCATATGATGGGGCCCAGGGGGCCCCCATTTAGGTCCCCTGTAGTTGTTGGAAGAATTTAGTTACGAATTGAAAATAGTTATTTTTCAAGGCCATTTCCAAGAGTTCCAGAATGAACTCATTCTGTACTGCCATGCGCGGGAAGCTGCGTTCTAGGAAATGGTAGACCGCCAAAATACCCCACTCGTGTGGAATAGATGTATATAAGGACTCTACGTCCACACTCACAAGGAGGGCTCCATCCGGGATAGGCATGTCCTTAATATGTCTAAGGACATCCCCAGTATCACGTACAAATGAGGGAAGAAGTTGCACTAAATCCTTAATAAGACTATCCACATATTTCCCTATCCTCTCTAAGGGACCTCTTATGGCAGACACTATTGGTCTGCCTGGTGGGTTGTGCTGATTCTTGTGGATCTTTGGTATTATGTAGAAAGTAGGAACATTGTAGTCTGCAACCCTCAAATACTCAAATTCCCGTCTAGATAGAAGACCCTCCTCAGTTGCCCACATAAGTTTATTGTTGATCTGCTCCACCAAGGTGTTAAATGGATTATGATCAAGCTTTTTATATGTCAACTGATCTTAGAGGAGTCAATATGCCTCCTTCTCATAGAGGGTGGCAGACTGTAAGACCACATTTCCGCCCTTGTCACTGGGTTTTATAATGACAGTATCAGCTTTACGTAGGTCTTCCAGGCCCTTTCGTTCTGCTTCAGAAAGGTTGCCTATCGGTTTGGTGTGCCAATTCAATTTTTCTAAATCTTCCTGGACAAGGTCCAAGAAGACTCCAAGACGTTTATTATTTTTAAATTGTGGCATATTGGTAGATCTGATTTTTAGCATGGCTTTACGTTTGGTAGTATTAGAGTTATCGTCGTCACTAAATGAGGGATCACCCTCCTCAAGTAGTGATTCTAGATTACTGAGTGCCAACTCTTCATCAGTATTAAGCTGTTCTAGGGGTGCTGGTTGTAAATCTTTGTCTAGGAATAATGACCTATAAAATACTCTCCAGAGGAATAGGTTTAAGTCCTTAAAGGTCTCAAATTGATCCATATCTATGGAGGGGGAAAAAGAGAGGCCTCTACCAAGGAGATCTATGTGATTTTGCTCTAATTTAAAATCAGATAGATTAATGACTTTTAAGTCATTAGTGACAAAAGAGCTCTGGGTAACTATCTGTGTTTCCTCTGGCTCCTCCTGATTGTTTGATCTTTTGAGGGCCTGTACCCTTTTCCTTGATTCCTTGCGTGTCCTGTTCCCCCTATTTTGTCTCCCTTTAAAATCCCCTTGATTGATGGTGGAACATCTTGTGTCAATTGATCCTTCTCTAAAAAAGACACAGAGCGGGGAGTGTCCTCCTCACTACCTGAAGATTGAGCACAGCCCTCAAAGCTTGACTGAGAGTGGGATCTTCTTTGGCGGGAGCGACCTCTCTGACCCTTGGGGGTGAGATCGAAGATTTCCCCCTTCGCCCAGTCTTCTAAATCCCGTCTAAACTTCCCCTGCTTAGTGGTCTTTAAGTTCCTCTGAGTTTTCTCAACTTCTCTTTTCAGGGAATCATTTAGACTTTCAAAGTCTGGACTGTCTCTGAACGGTTCAAGTTTCTGTCCGCTCTCGAGTATGGCACCTTGCAAGGTAACCAGTTGGTCTTTTTCCTCTTCTACGATCAATTTGATCACCTCAATACCATGTGTGATGCATTGTTTTTGCCATTTATCTAAAAAGTTTTTGGTGTGTAGATGAGCAGCTGGCACCACTCTTTCCCGAAGGCCTCTTGGAATGATGCCCCTCTGTACATAAGATTCAAGGGATAAGATATCCCATTTACGATTCAAAGATCGAATGATTAATTTCTTGTGGTCCCTAAACAGTGGTTTGATGTCGTCTTTAACTACTATGTCAGGGGTGGTTGGGTCTTCATTAAAGGTAGCCCTGATTTCGCTATCAAGGTCCTCACTCAGTACAAATGCCATACCCTGTCAGCTATGTGGATAACCAATAAACAAGTGAATGATACTAGTGTGAAAAAAACAGGAATTGAAACCACATTCAACCAATAAAGTCAAAGGCTCATGGATCCTGGCATTGAAAGGGGATCAAAAGGTGATCCATATGTTATCTAATGAGCAAGGAAGGGAGGGATGCCTGATTCACATAGAGCCAAATTATAAATTATACCAAACGAGAGATACGTTTATGTGAAAACGGGATCCTCCTAACCAAAACGCGCATAGAAACAAGAAGGGAGAGGGGGGACGGGAGATTGGGACAAAACCCAATAGACGGTTATAGGGTGAATCAACCACAATACATTTGGCAATAGAAAAATAGAAAATACTTTATTGGTCGAATGCTATCTAAATTATCACATTTCAACCTAACAGTATGGATATACTCATATAGGGGAAAGGGTTTCTCCTGAATATATACACATTAGAATAAAACATGAAAAAAACATACACAGTGCACTGTTGGAAAAAGTAAAAATGATGGCCTGGGTGGACTTCAGCCGCCCGCTCTACTACTCCTAAGTGTCCTTACTAAGAATGAGCTCTGAATGACCGGATGGATATTGTGTCAATATCCGGAGCTTACAGCATTTGTTGAATGAAAGGACTGTTCAAACCAAACCAATGTAAGGTTTAGGCTGTAGGATGAACGATAACTCAAATCTAAATCCAAACTGGAGTGTTAGAATCAAGCCGTATTCGCTAATATTCCTGCTGATACAATGTTCATGCAGTGCAGCTCCATATGTCAATAGGAAGATTTGTATTAGCTGGTAAGACTATTGGTGCAGTGTAATTAGCACTGGATTGCATTCAGCAATATGGCATAGGACTTTTTCTGAGTTTGGTCTATAGCAAACAGTCCATGGAGGGACAAAGGCTTGAGCCCAGTCCTGGCCGAGTATGGTGAGATGATATTTGATAGAGGGGAGGAAGGGGGGCACGATAACCATATGGTGATATACTTGCTTACCCATCCATAACATCCATCCCGTGATTCACCTGACACCAGAGTCTCTTTTAAGCCGTTGCTCTATGGATTTCTAGTGATGTCCTTGAGCTCTATAGCTCTCGCTGTGCTGCTACTCAGAAAGGTGATCCTTCCGGCTTGTAGGAGGCTGCTGCGTAGAGTACGTCCCTCCGTGGAGTTGCGTGCGGCTCCTGTGATCCGCTGGCTCTGTATCAGCGCATCAGCGCTGACCGTGTAGCTGGAGCCGTCACGCTGTTAGATCTGAGGATACACAAGCCTGTGTAATAACAGGTTTAGGCCTCTGGGGACAAGATCTGACTGTCCTTGTCTTATCCTCCGTAGGCTGGCGGTAAATTCATTCAATAGAGTTCATTGCGAGGAGAGGAGAGGAGCGATTCAGGATGGACCAGCTCGGTTTATTACTCCTTTTGGTGCCCAGTGGCACCAAGTACGAGCGGTCCTCACAGAGCACTGGCACATTTTGACTGGCTGTGAACAACTCAAGAAAATAGTAGGTGACAGGCCCCAATTAACAGCTAAAAGGGCCAGAAATCTCAGGGATGCACTTGTGAATAGTGAATACATGCGCCCTATTGATAGCAACTGGCTGACAGACATACCACGTACAGTGGGCATGTTCTCATGTGGCCATTGTGGCACATGTAAACATGTAGATAGAACAAAAAGCTTTAGAGACTCACAATCCAAGAATTACTATGAGATCAAATCCTTTATTAATTGTGGTACAGCACGTGTGCTCTATATTTTGGAATGCCCATGCCGCTTACTTTATGTGGGCAAAACAAAACGACAACTTCGAGTACGTTTTGCTGAACATCTAAAGAGCATTCGTCTCAAAGAAGACACCCCAGTGGCCCAACATTTTCTAAGAAATCATGAGGGAAAAACACAAGGCATGCGAGTAAAGGGGTTCTATGCCCTTAACCTATCAGAAAGACGAGGGGACTTCGATACCGTCCTGATCCGACATGAAAAGACCTGGATCTTTAGGCTCCAGACACTCCAGCCTAAAGGCTTAAATACAGAAATGAGCCTAAAAATCTTTCTGGAGCCATAAACAGGACATCTAACTATGTTTATGATCAGCACGGTATATGTTTCCTGCCTCTGTTTTCCCCTCAGTACAAATGTCTAGTGCACTGACACCTAATAATTAGATAGGTATAATCAGTCTATGATGACAGGGTGTTGTTGTATGTATTATCGCAACATCCATCTATACCTAGCCTCACTGTCCGGTTTGGTTTTTTCCTATAAACATTGCAAAAAAATTTTTTTTTAAATTTCTCATTTTTGAAACCTTGTGAATGTATATATTTATTTCTTGCATGGATATCAACATTACCTGTTGTGACCATAAGATGGCGCTACTTCGTCAGTCAGTGGTATTTCACCTGTGATTGGCTAAACAAGGCTACATAATAGGAGCACTAATAACCCACTGACACATCAAGATGAAGTGACATATTCGTCACAAAACGCGTCATGTCCGACGTTGTTATTCTGGGCTGTTGACCAAACCCCACTCGCTCCTCTCCTCGCAATGAACTCTATTGAATGAATTTACCGCCAGCCTACGGAGGATAAGACAAGGACAGTCAGATCTTGCCCCCAGAGGCCTAAACCTGTTTTTACACAGGCTTGTGTATCCTCAGATCTAACAGCGTGACGGCTCCAGCTACACGGTCAGCGCTGATGCGCTGATACAGAGCCAGCGGATCACAGGAGCCGCATGCAACTCCACGGAGGGACGTACTCTACGCAGCAGCCTCCTACAAGCCAGAAGGATCACCTTTCTGAGTAGCAGCACAGCGAGAGCTATAGAGCTCAAGGACATCACTAGAAATCCATAGAGCAACGGCTTAAAAGAGACTCTGGTGTCAGGTGAATCACGGGATGGATGTTATGGATGGGTAAGCAAGTATATCACCATATGGTTATCGTGCCCCCCTTCCTCCCCTCTATCAAATATCATCTCACCATACTCGGCCAGGACTGGGCTCAAGCCTTTGTCCCTCCATGGACTGTTTGCTATAGACCAAACTCAGAAAAAGTCCTATGCCATATTGCTGAATGCAATCCAGTGCTAATTACACTGCACCAATAGTCTTACCAGCTAATACAAATCTTCCTATTGACATATGGAGCTGCACTGCATGAACATTGTATCAGCAGGAATATTAGCCAATACGGCTTGATTCTAACACTCCAGTTTGGATTTAGATTTGAGTTATCGTTCATCCTACAGCCTAAACCCAACATTGGTTTGGTTTGAACAGTCCTTTCATTCAACAAATGCTGTAAGCTCCGGATATTGACACAATATCCATCCGGTCATTAAGAGCTCATTCTTAGTAAGGACACTTAGGAGTAGTAGAGCGGGCGGCTGAAGTCCACCCAGGCCATCATTTTTACTTTTTCCAACAGTGCACTGTGTATGTTTTTTTCATGTTTTTATTCTAATGTGTATATATTCAGGAGAAACCCTTTCCCCTATATGAGTATATCCATACTGTTAGGTTGAAATGTGATAATTTAGATAGCATTCGACCAATAAAGTATTTTCTATTTTTCTATTACCAAATGTATTGTGGTTGATTCACCCTATAACCGTCTATTGGGTTTTGTCCCAATCTCCCGTCCCCCCCTCTCCCTTCTTGTTTCTAACAACATGGAGCAACATGCAAGTTCTGAAAGACATTAATAGGAACACAGGAGAAGTACTTACTTTTTTCTAGCATTCTCTTAACCTCCCTGGCGGTATGATTCTGTCAGATTTTAGGTACTGAAAGCGGTACCATTATTCTGCATGGAAATTTGGCGTTTTATATTGTAGGCCTGTAATTCTTAGGAATAACTCACTTAAATCTGTCCAAATCAGAGTCTAGTAGACATCCCGGGTATGATAAAGTTCAAAAAACAAAATCATAAATTATAATATAATAAATAACTATAAAATAATTATAACAAATAATAATATAATAATAATAAAAGTGTTTTTCAGTGTTTGATGACGAATTTCCCCACAAATCGCTATCGCTCAATTCTGTGAGTGGTTCTAATTTATTATCGCTGTTTTCTAGCTGGTCTAAAAACACTTTTGATGTAAAGGGACACTTTTTGGTTGCTATGGACAATCTCCAATTCCAGGCAGAAAGAACAGTTTTTATTATATAAAAGTGCATGCAGGACACTGGACAGACCACTAGGGACAAAGGGGGACAGTACTGTAATCTGTAAGATTACAGTGTACTGTTTGTGTACTGTGTTTTAACTTTTTTGAATTTGGCGCCGATCTCCGTCCCTGTGCGTCATTACGTCGCAGGGAACGGAGCTCAGCGGTACTCGGCAGTGTGTGAATCGAGCGAGGAGACAGCTTGATCACACAGCCGGGAGGCATCGCAGGATCCAGGGGACAAGGTAAGTAACTCTGCCTGGATTACTGCAATGCAATCCCGAGTCTGGCTCGGGGTTACCGCTTTTGGTGCTGAAATTTCACCCCGAGCCAAACTCGGGAATACTGCCAGGGGGGTTAATACTCCTTTAACTGCTCCGGCTCCCTCAGTTTCAGGACAGACCACCTCTTTCTAAGCTACTCCTTTGATCTGTGTTCCCCAAAATGTCTCTTCAGACTTTTGACTACTTTCTTGATGATTTTGGCCTTCCTTAGATTAGGGTGGGTATACGGCCCATGCTTGCCATCATAATCCGACTTTCTCAATATGTCCACCATCTCTGCCATCTCCACAAAGGACATATTAGATGCCTTGTATCTCCTCCTTGATCGTGACATTTCCTCAGGCTCTGGGCTTGTCTCATCGTTAGAGGAATTAGCAGACACCTGCTGTGACTCCGCCATGTCGTCTGCGCGCCGAAAGAGAAGGGGCGGTGAAAAGACGAGAAAGAACGCCATGGGCGGGCGACGTGTGCAGAGTTTCACGCATGCGTAATGTATATAAAGCTAACACAAATGTGACGTAGCTACGTTCTGTGTGCAGAGATAGGAGTAAAAGCGTAGAACGTCACACCGAAGGTATGATTTTAACTTGGGACATCAGTATACTGCATAGAAATTGAGGCCTATATGGGGATAAAGATTACTAGAGTTTAGACTGACTGACATTAGTATTTTTGTCTTGTGTTTTGTCTTGCAGAAATAATGACTCCATTTAAAGATAAATATTTGCTTCAATGTGGTCTGACAGAAGGCAGGCTGTTGTAGTACCACAGACTTGGGACATATATCTAACCTGCTGCTGTTCCTGACCTCTGGGAGTCCAGGAACAGATTGTGCTCCCAACTGGATGTGCTTCTCAAGGTCCCAATTTTAGTGTCCACACAGAGTTGATGTGTGGCCTGGGGTCCCAAGGAGTAGGTTCTCCAGTGCTGCCTTCTATTTATTTTCGTATATACCAGAATAAATGGAATTTATTTTTACAGTTAATACTTGCCTATGTGTTTTTATTAAACTAAAAAAATTAGCTTGTGAGTAGGCAGGTACATTTAAAATAAAAAAGGTCTAATTACAGATAATAGTTAGTGTTAACTTTACAGCAAGTGTCAGTGTTAGCCTTATGGTTAGAGTCAGTGTTAGTGATATGCAGACATGATCTCTGTTTTACTCCAGTTTAAAGGGGACCTGTATGAGCTGGGAAATATAATTTGTCACATTAAAAATAAGATGGGGGAATAAGTAAAAGCCCATACTGACTTAGTGGATACACACAGAATTGATGATGACCTACAGAGGACCAATTTGAAATAGCTGTTTTGGACAACAGGTCCTACCACAATAAGAAAACATGTAAGGGGCTCAACCTTCCTCAGTATCTTTGGCAAATGATTGCTACCTTACTTCCAGCATCTATCTCTAGATATGAAGTGGTGCTTGATAGATCACATTGGCTGCCAAAACCTACTAACTTGCCAGATAAGCTTCCTAGAAATGTTCCTGAGGAAGTCTTGGTTAGAAACAAAGCGCATAAATGTAGTTGCACTTCTGGTAATAGAACCCAGCAGCATTGACAAAGGGGTTGAGTGAATTTATTTGCTATCTACATAGGATGCAATCTTCCATGGTCATATCTCCTATACAGAAGTGCAGTTCAGGAATGGACTATGATAGAGGGACAGATAAAGTAGGTTAAATGATGGACTATAACAGAGGGAAAGATAAGTGATACGCCTCTTTTTATTTAATTGATTTGCATAGTGTTTATAATCTGAGCACCAGAGCCTGAAAGGCAACTTATACCAAGCAGATGCTATGTGTCATTGTCTGGATCTCATGTGTCTTTATTGATTATACATTCTTGGCAACCTTGCTTGGGCCTGTAATAAGTTCATATTTGATTACTTTGGAAGGACTGGATGTGGCCAGGGCTGAAGCCATAGTAAAGAACAGTAAAATCCCATTGAGACTAATGAATTGGAAGAACACAGAATTGCATGTTCTTCCTGAACCAGTTCTAGGCTATCTGTATTCAGAGTTGTTCTTCGATGAAGAGGCAAAAAGAAACGTAAAATGTTTTTACAAAATATGAGTCTGATTATGGATATATCAACTTTATCACTTATGAACTCAGACTTGGGAAACAACCTCAGTTTGGGAACAGTAAAGAACCACTCCTCTGCACCTATATCAAGAAGTGAAATAAATGTTGAGGATTTTAGGAGAGGTCATAGAAGAAAGAGTCCCTTATGACAGTAAGAGCCTAAAATTGAACTTCATCTGAAAAGGGAAGTTCTGCTTTTTCTTCTTCTCATCGCATCCTCTAACACTTATGGAGTTTTTGTTCTGGGAATGGGTATCTCGTTTTGACAGGTACCCACCCCCACCTCTGCTCAGATCACCTAGATGATCCAAGTGAATGTGTGTCCCTTCTCCCTCCCTGCCTGCAACCTCCTGAGACACATCACAGGTCCCAGGAGGCTTTGGGTTCATTCACAATGGCAGTGTGACTCATGCATGCACAGTGGGGAGCTGGCTGTGAAGCCACAGGAAACCACAGCCAGATTCCCACATCCAAGATGGTGGCATTGGGGAGCCAAAGACCAGAGAAAAACTGGCCTGGATAAGGACAGTGCTAGATCCCTGGACTGGTAAGTACATGTTTATTAAAAATCAACATCCACAGTGTTTGTAGCTGCTGCTTTTTTTTCCAGACTGCAGAGCTGGAAGCATAGTGGCAGAGGTGTATAGCCCACCTAGTAATGATTCAGTTTACTATGAAATATGATTTAGGCATGTCCATTGCTAATGCTGATGCCCTGTCACACTATTCTAAAGAATTGGTACCCTCTGACATGGATGAAAAGTTAGGGAAAATTGAGACGCCAAGCATAACCATTAAAACTCCACCATAATCCTGACAAGGTAAAAAGTATTGCCCTGGACGATTTTGGTAGTAACTGAAGGGAACTACAGTGCAAGCAAGAATGACCTGATCAACAGGAGCAACAACAATTGGACAAATGGAAGCTTCAGCAAAGCTTCAGATCCCAAATGTGATCCTGTACCAAAATGTAAGGTTAAAACACCAAATGATTTTGTCTGTCAAGTTGGCTGAACCTGTCATTAAGCATGTAATTTAATATAACTGGGCAGTGAAAAGATCACTAATAGGTACCGCATCCCCTAAAGAGCAAAATTTATTGTGAAAAGGATGGGACTTTAAAGCTACCAAAAGATTTATACAACGTTTTTTATAAAAAATATAAATTTTATTTCAATAACAGATGAAGTTTCTTTAAAATTACAATCAAATGTTCAGACAAAAGCATATTGTTTCAACATCATTTGCAACCACTTCTTACATGTTTCACTCAAAGAGCTTCCACAGGAGCTTTAAAAAGTGTTGCATGAAGTTTTTTGATACTACAAAAGAAACAACAATCATAGGAATTTTCTTTTGAATTAAATACTACTATAATAGTAAAATAGTAAATTATACGGTTACGTATAACAATACAAATAATTGGAGAGTTTCAACAAAATATAGTTTGATAAAGAGCTGAGAGTGCACGCCTACGAGATGCTTTTTTTCACCAAAAATAGTTCAATAGTTCCTAGATACAGGCTCGGGTTACATGGAGGGACATAAATGCAACCATAGAGAAGTCTTCTCTGACTTCCCTCATTCCTAGTGAGCTCCTCTGGGACTCGCCCTTTAGTAAGTAACATCAATCCTTATTTTATCAATTGATTTTGGGAAAGGAGGTTCTGAATTTTGGATCAGTATTTACCTGCCGTGTGCAGGGAACGGAGGGCATTGATTTCCTTGGCCGCTATGTCTGAGCTACTATCCCTTAGCTCCATGCAACCTTGGTGCTTCCTCTACATATATTGACCCTTAAAAATGGACCCTCCCCCTTTACAAATCCAATATATTTTTCATATATCTTCTGTATAATATAATCTTACTTAAAGGAAAAAAAAATGTCCTGTTGTTTGCAGGTCTTGCTGCTGGTTACTTTCCCAGTTGAAATAGACCTAACGGCAGGATTGCCATAGGTCCTTTTCTGGGACTCCCACGGGGTGCAATGAACACCCTACTGCTTATCCTCCGAGATACAACAGCAATACCCTTTCCCTTCCCTTCAATTGGGAATGAGAAGATCATATTGGTTCTATACCAACAACCAGATTGGAGGTAAAAATTGATGACTAATTTTAAGCCTGTTTGATCCTGATTCAATCAACAGGGGTTAACAGACATTATTACTTTATTATTTTTCAATTAAAATACTAATTTGGGTTTTTC
Organism: Rana muscosa; assembly: GCA_029206835.1. Classification (NCBI taxonomy): domain Eukaryota; kingdom Metazoa; phylum Chordata; class Amphibia; order Anura; family Ranidae; genus Rana; species Rana muscosa. The sequence goes on along the minus strand of CM055117.1, from coordinate 638,023,387 downwards.
ATTTTTCAGAAATGTATTTCCTCTCTAGGGTTGCGTTTATGTCCCTCCATGTAACCCGAGCCTGTATCTAGGAACTATTGAACTATTTTTGGCGAACAAAAGCATCTGGTAGGCGTGCACTCTCAGCTCTTTATCAAACTATATTTTGTTGAAACTCTACACTTATTTGTACTGTCATATGTAACCGTATAATTTACTATTTTACTATTATAGTGGTATATAATTCAAAAGAAAATTCTTATGATTGTTGTTTCTTTTGTAGTATCAAAAAACTTCATGCAACACTTTTTAAAGCTCCTGAGGAAGCTCTTTGAGCGAAACATGTAGAGTAAAAAGTGGTTGCACATGATATCTAAACAATGTGCTTTTGTCTGAACATTTAATTGTCATTTCAAAGAAACTTCTTCTGTTATTTAAATAAAATTTATCTAAACTCTTCTTCGTTGACTCTTCAAAAGTAGTATCACATTTGTCAACAGTATATAACATCAAAAAGTTGCAGAATTTAGAACCCCCTATAACTACCTGGAAGGCAGCATCTTCCTCGCAACTATTTGCCATAGATGTTGTGTCATAGAGACGTCAATGGCAATAGATATAATTACTGTATGTCCTAGTGATCATGTGTTCTGTAATAGTTCCCATGAAAGATCAGACTGTAGCATGTGCAATATGGAGCCACTTTTCCCAAATCTTTGGGTGCCCTGAATGTTTACACTAAGACCAGGAGCCCTATTTTTAGTGAAATTGTGTAGGAACTATGTAATCAATATGTATTCATAAAGCACAAATACTCTGTATCATCTTCAGGGTAATCAAGTACACAACCAAACCCTTAACTAGGTTTAAAGGAACCTAGAAAGAGAAAAGAAATACAGGTTGTCACTTTATGTATGAGAGCTTCTTTGGCCATCCTCACCATTTATTCCATCAAAGGGTATTAGCCTCATTCATTTTTGTTTGCAGAAATCTTGTACCAGACTTACAACTGGAGAAAATAAAACTAACAAGATGAAACCTTGAGAATCTGCAGAAGTAGATATGCCTGACCATTGAGACGGCTGGTGATATGCGCATTTAACTGATGAGGACATAGAGATAGGAGGAAACAAGGGGAAGAAATAGAGAATTCAGAGGCCTCAGAGACCTATGAATTGAAACCTGTGAACCTATGAATTGGAACCTGGAATCTATGCACGTGAACATCATGGTACCTCATGCTCATTATATTGAAGCTTGTGAACTTTAGTTCTTGGAAAGAACTAGAAGTTATGGTGGGCTGGAAAATGTAATAGATAATGTAGATCCTATATTCAACTACTTGCAATGACAATAGATGTGCAATTGTTTACTGTGTGTTGTTATAATAAATTATACTCCCTACTTAAGGCACTTGCATGGACTTTTTGAAAACTAGGAGACAAAGGTGTGGCTGGAGAGGCTCCAGTAAGTGACGTTGTTGAAATGTGATTTTTCTAAATTAAAAAAACATTCTTGGGTCTTATGAGGAGTAACACTGAGCCCATATAAAGAAAGATAAACCCTTTCTTCTATACTCCAATGGAACTATTTGGGGCATTCTGCTGTCAGTCAAGTTCACAATGAAGTATAGGGGACCAGTCACTCAGGTGTTTCTACTTTGTAGCCAGGTTTCCTAGGACATATCAACAGAAAATGAAACAAAGCGCCCTTACAGTGGGGACACCTCCCACACTGCAAGAGTTACAGTAAATGCTCATTATGTCTACGGGAGATATGAAGAGGCTCTATTATTAACCTTACAACCCACTCCAGAAGGCTCTAGCGCTCTTCCCCTCTGCCTGAATCTCCAGTATGTGGGCAGAACCTCAGCATCTTCATGTACAACACAGGGACATTAGCCCTGTATGGTATGCTGAGGAGGGTGGAATGTGACCAGAGCTGATCACAGCTTACAGAGCAGGCATTGGGAACAGGTGTGGAGGGAGCCTTCTGGAGTGAGGAGTAAATAAAGAGTATTTATTCCTGATTACTCTGCCCCTAGACAAAATAAGCATTTAACCTTTTCATTGCTGGAGTTCCTCAATGCAAGGGTGTTTTTTTTTTTTCCTGAGGCTGGGTTCACACTAGTGCGACACGACATCTGTCCTACTTTGGATCCGACTTTGCCCTGCGACATGAAGCCGACATATGTCCGACTTTCAATGAACGGGGATCCGACTTGGATCCCCGCCAATATCAGGCACTGTGTTTGGTATGAATCTTGAGGGGGAACTCCAGGCCAAATTTTAAATAAAAAACCGGCATGGGTTCCCCCTCCAGAGGCATAACAGGCCCTTGGGGCTGGTCTGGATTTGAAGGGGCGCCCCTACGCCAAAAAAACGGCCTGGGGTTCCCCCAAAATCCAAACCAGACCCTTATCCGAGCACGCAACCTGGCAGGCCGCAGGGGAAGAGGGGGGGGACGAGAGAGCGCCCCCCTCCCTCCTGAACCGTACCAGGCCACATGCCCTTAACATGGGGGGTTTGGTGCTCTGGGGCAGGGGGGCGACCTGCGGCCCCCCACCCCAGAGCACCCTGCCCCCATGTTGATGAGGACAGGGCCTCTTCCCGACAACCCTGGCCGTTGGTTGTCGGGGTCTGTGGGCGGGGGGCTTATCGGAATCCGGGAGCCCCCTTTAATAAAGGGGCCCCTGCCCCCCCACCCTATGTGAATGAGTATGGGGTACATCGTACCCCTACCCATTCACCTGGTGGAAAAAAATTGCAATAAAAAAAACACACAGCTTTTTAAAGTATTTTATTGCACAGCTCCGGGAGTCTTCTTCCGACTTCGGGGGTCTCCGGTGTCGTCGCCGCGCTCTCCGGTTCTTTCTTCTGCCGGGCCTCCGCTAACTTCTTTTTAGCTCTTTTGCTAGCGGAGGCCCGGTCTTCTCCGTCGCCTTCTTCTTCTCCCGCTCTCCGGTTCTTCTCCCGCTCTCCGGTTCTTCTCCCGCTCTCCGGTTCTTTCTTCCGCCGGGCCTCCGCTAACTTCTTTTTAGCTCTTTTGCTAACGGAGGCCCGGTCTTCTCCGTCGTCTCATCCGGCTCTCCGTTGTCCTTCTGCCGGCCCCTCCACTAACTTCTTTAGCTCTTTTGCTAGTGGAGGAGCCGGTCTTCCCGTCGTCGGCGTCTTCTTCTCTCTTCTCCTTCTCGATGTTGACGCGTCGCTTCCTCCCGCTGTAATACTGGCTGTCCGCTCCGCTCCGCATTAATATAGGCTTCTCATGACGTCACAGTCACATGTTCCGGGGCACATGGCCCCGTAGCATGTGACTGTGACGTCATGGGAACATGTGACTGTGACGTCATGAGAAGCCTATATTAATACGGACAGCCAGTATTACAGCGGGAGGAAGCGACGCGTCAATATCGAGGAGAAGAGAGAAGAAGATGCCAACGACGGGAAGACCGGCTCCTCCACTAGCAAAAGAGCTAAAGAAGTTAGTGGAGGGGCCGGCAGAAGGACAACGGAGAGCCGGACGAGACGACGGAGAAGACCGGGCCTCCGTTAGCAAAAGAGCTAATAAGAAGTTAGCGGAGGCCCGGCGGAAGAAAGAACCGGAGAGCGGGAGAAGAACCGGAGAGCGGGAGAAGAAGAAGGCGACGGAGAAGACCAGGCCTCCGCTAGCAAAAGAGCTAAAAAAAAGTTAGCGGAGGCCCGGCAGAAGAAAGAACCGGAGTGCGCGGCGACGACACCGGAGACCCCCGAAGTCGGAAGAAAACCCCCGGAGCTGTGCAATAAAATACTTTAAAAAGCTGTGTGGTTTTTTTATTGCAATTTTTTTCCACCAGGTGAATGGGTAGGGGTACCCCATACTCATTCACATAGGGTGGGGGGCCGGGATCTGGGGGCCCCCTTATTGAAGGGGGCTCCCGGATTCCGATAAGCCCCCCGCCCGCAGACCCCGACAACCAACGGCCAGGGTTGTCGGGAAGAGGCCCTGTCCTCATCAACATAGGGGCAGGGTGCTCTGGGGTGGGGGGGGCCGCAGGTCGCCCCCCTGCCCCAGAGCACCAAACCCCCCCATGTTGAGGGCATGCGGCCTGGTACGGTTCAGGAGGTAGGGGGGGCCGCTCTCTCGTCCCCCCCTCTTCCCCTGCGGCCTGCCAGGTTGCGTGCTCGGATAAGGGTCTGGTTTGGATTTTGGGGGGACCCCAACGCCGTTTTTTCGGCGTAGGGGCGCCCCTTCAAATCCAGATCAGACCCAAGGGCCTGGTATGCTCCTGGAGGGGGAACCCATGTCGGTTTTTTATTTAAAATTTGGCCTGGAGTTCCCCCTCAAGAGCAGTACAGCACAAGTCGCATGCCAAAGTCGGATCATGCAAGACTGCGGTCCGACTTTGATCCGACTTCAATGATAGTCAATGGGCTGAAGTCGGATCAAAGTCGGACCAAAGTAGTACAGGGAGCATTCTCAAAGTCGGACCGACACGTGTCGAACCAGTTAAGACGGCTCCCATAGGGAAACATTGATTTTCACACGTCATGCGACATGAGCTCCCAATGTCGGAGCGTTAGTCGCCCCAGTGTGAACCAGGCCTTATGGGCCTGTGAGGCACAATACTTATATTAATACTTATATAATTCAGTTCTTACCACAAACAGCTGGCACAAATGAGAGAAGTTTGAGTGGAGTAACACTTGCTGCCGTAAGAAAATCAGTCAAACCAGGGTACTTAAATCTTACTGAGATGAGGGTTAAGCACAAGATGTAATTTTCCTAGTAGTAGTAAGTGAGCAGAACATAGTAAAATAATTATTCACTGTAAAGATTTGCTACTAGCTGAGGTGATAGAAGAAAACCTATATACACAGTGTCAATACTTGTTGCATGCCAGTACTGAAAGATATGCAAGTGGAAGCATTACTTTTCATTCAACTCTTGTATGTTATTTGACAGCATGTATTGAATGAAACACCTTAGTTTTGTGTTACAATATTCAATAAGAAACATGTTTGCCACTTGTCAGCTTAAAACAATATTATTAAGGATAATAAAGTAATTTGTGAGAGCAGCCTCAATCAACTGAACAATAAGGGCCCTTTAATACTGATGCATTTTTACTTACTTTTTACCTTGTTAAAAAGCAGAAACAATGTTTTCCTTTAAATCCTATGGGACTCTTCACACCACTGCGCTTTGGGTGCAGTGCATTTTAAAAAGTATTGTTTGCAGCATCTTTGCTGCGTCTTTCAAAACCGCACAAATGCAGGCCCACATCGAAAGAAATAGAAAATGCATCAAAAACGCCCCTGCCTTGCATTTTGGTGCATTTTTTGAGTCACGTGTCCAGGTTTCACAGGTGCATGCTAGATAATAGGCATCAGAAAAATGCACTAGAAATGCACTGGAAATGTATCAAAAACACAGCAAAAACGCATATTACCGCTTCTCCACCGCTGCTGCCCATTGAAATTAATGGGACAGCGCGGCTATACCGCCTGCAATGCGCTGCTTCAGCAGCGCATTGCGGGCGGTTTTAACCCTTTCTTGACCGCTAGTGGCCAAAATGCGCCGCAAATCTGCCCATAGCATCGGCGGTAAAAATAGCGGCCTTTTACCGCCGGCGCTATGGGCGGCTCAGTGTGAAAGGGGTCTAACTCTCTAGCTGTTGTTCACTGAGAAAATGCAGTGACCGATGACACAACCTCTCCTGATTAACTGTTGAAAAGGGCAAATGAGGGAAAGAAAGGGTGAGCTGTCATGCAACAGAATGCAAGTTAACATAAATCCAATAATACTACTCACAACATCCAATAATAGTAGAGAAAGTTGCCCTTTTAAAATAATCACTAAAAATTATGCTACAAAAGTCTCTGAAACATACAGTACATATCCCAAAGTAAAGTAAATCTGCAAGTTTAGCTCACTGGTCTATAGCTGCCCATATCAAATAAATAACCCCATATCACTTTATTGAACTAACTGAGGTGACATAGAAACAGTTGAAAACATTAGTTTGTAATCCTAAAAAAAAAAAATTGATCTCTTAAAGCGTGAATACCAGCACAGGCTTGTGCTGTGTAATTTGGCCCTTTGAATACTCTAAAGCCCTGTACACATGATCGGATTTCCTATGGTTTTTAAACCGATGGATTTTTCCATCGGAAAACTGATGAAGCTGACTTCCATCAGTCTTGCCTACACACCATCAGTCAAAAAACCGACCGCTCCAAACGCGGTGACGTAAAACACTCCGATGAGCCGAGAAAAATTAAGTTCAATGCTTCTGAGCATGCGTCGACATGATTCTGAGCATGCTTGGGTTTTATATTTATATATAGTTATATCTGATGGAGTTCCCCACAGACGATAGTAATTTGCTATCAGTTTTTTAACCATCGGATAAATTTAAAACATGTTCTATTTTTAAACACCGATGGAAAAAAGACCGATGGGGCCCATACACGATCGGTTTGTCCGATGAAAAAAGTCCATCGGACTGTTTTCATCGATAAAACCTATCTTGTGTACACGGCTTAAAATACCTGGCTGATCCTGCCTGGTGCTGCCCTCCCCTCTGTGAACTGACCATGTTTATCATGGCTACTGAGCCCTGATAACATGGTCAGTTTATGTGCCTCCGTCATCCCGCTTTCACTTCTCTGTCCTCTCTCCCCTCAGCTAGTGACAGTGCTGCTCTTCTCCCTTCTTCTCCTGCTGCTATCATGACTTTGTTACATTCATACAATCCCCAGTGTCCTCTCTCCCCCCAGCTAGTGACAGTGCTGCTCTTCTCCCTTCTTCCCTTCTTCTCCTGCTGCTATCATGACTTTGTTACATTCATACAATCCCCAGTGTTCAATAACATTATGTGCCCCAGTGTATGTGCTTTATAAAAAAATATGCTGATTGTGGGGGTTCTCGGCACCTCCCGCTGTAGTTATCAGATTGTAGTTATCAGATTGGGAGAGGAAAGCAACGGGCAGTCACGTGAGCCCCAAGATGTGCTCTGAAATAGGGTACAACTGGGCATATTTTTTATATAGCGCATACACTGGGGCACATAAGGTTATCTAATACTGGGGATTGTATGAACATAACAAAGTGGCTTTACAACTACTTTAAGTAAGTGCAGTAAAAAAACATAATAACGTCACATCATGAGCCATTTTCCTTATTTGAGTTTCATTGGTTTCTTGGATTACAGTCATATATGTTGTCTTTGAAAGATGTTTAAACAGATGAACATGCTGCAGTGCCACTGTGTTACCAAAATCACACCATAATTATGTGGTTTATTTCACAATGATATGGTTTTGGTTATTTTAAAGAGGAAGTAAACCCTGATGGGTTTTACTTCCTCCTTTGCTCACTGAAAACCCTGCAAATTAAAAGCATAATGGGCTAGTATGCATCACACACTAGCCCATTATGTGACATAATCCATAATCCAAATCCAGCGATATACCCTGTGCAGGCTGCATCCATCTTCTCACCCCTCTTCCTTCTGGGGCCGCAGACTCCAGCTATGTGATTGGCCGGAGCCGCGTGACGTCACTCCCGTGCATGCGCGCGGGAGCTGCCGGTAACGGCACAGACTAACTGAACAACGGCACATGTGCATGTGCCGATGACTTTGGAACATGCAGATACAGGGGGGTATCTACTAAACTGTGCAGGTTTAGGAGATATCCAGGCTAGCTACCGTTAAGCCTTATTTTAGGCTTACCTGTAGCAAAAATAGGATTTTTTACTCACCGTTAAATCCTTTTCTCTGAGTTCATGGACCGACACAGCTTCTCTACTGACAAAGTGGGTATTATCCGTTAATTAGAAGTGACTAGGCAGAAAACTTGTAAAAAGTGTTGCATCACACCTTCTACAGTTCCGCCCAGGGGGCAGATCAGTTAGTCAAAAAGCAGTACAAACTTAAAAGGAGGGGTGGGTGTGTGCTGTGTCGGTCCATGAATTCAGAGAAAAGGATTTTACGGTGAGTAAAAAATCCTATTTAATCTTTCGTTCATGGACCGACACAGCTTCTCTATTGACAAAGTGGGACGTCCCAAAGCAGTGTCAGAGAAAAAAATGAGGGGTGGTAACAGCATTAAAAACTTCACCCCAAACAGAGCTCCTCCAAGGAGGAGTTGCAACTCTAAACGGCCGCCTGCAATATCTTGCGGCCGAAGGAAGCATCCGAAGATGCACATTCCTTAACTTGTAAAGTTTAGTGAAAGTGTGAACGGACGAGCAGGTTGCCGCCTTGCACACCTGGTGAAAACAGACGCTTGATGCTCTCAGAGCTTGGACAGCGTCCAAATATACAATGTCTTTTCCTTAGGATTCGACGGATGAGGACACAAGGATGGCAGTACAATGTCTTCCTTGATGGAAGGTCAAAAGACCTTAGGAAGAAGAAGGCTGCGGATGCAGCACCACCTATCCTTGTGGAAGATCAGATAAGGAGCCCTGCATGACAAAGCTGCCGGCTCAGAAAACCGTCTTACTGAGGTAACACCAAGAGGCATCTATTGCCCTGGTTGAATGCGCCGGAATGGAGGCGCCTGACCCTTCATGGCATAAGCCTGATCACAATCTGTCGGATCCACCTAGAATGGTGGCCGACGAGACCGCTGGGCCCTACTGGGGACCAGCAACTGAAAAATAAACAGTGAGCCTGGATTCTGGAACGGAGCAGTACCAGACAAGCATTCTTTCAGAGTTTGGACCACGTCCAAGAATGCAGCGTCGTCTCCTTAGGATTTGACGTATGAGGACACAAGGATGGCAGTACAATGTCTTCCTTGAGATGATAAGTCGAACACGACTTCTAGGAAGAAAAGAAGGCTGCGGACGCAGCACCACCTTATCCTTGTGGAAGATCAGATAGGGAGGCTTGCATGACAAGGCTGCCCGCTCAGAAACCCGTCTTAGCTGGCGTAACAGCCACCAAGAGGACCACTTTCTAAGAAAAAAAATGTCAACAAGGGAATCTCCCTGATGTTCTAAAACAGTGATTTCTGAGACACTTATGCCTCGTTTCCACTGAGCAGAATGGTTCGGGTCGGTACAGTTTGGAACGGTTAGAATGGTCCGGGCTATTCTGGTGAGCGTTTCCACTGCAAGATGGACCGTCAGGGGCCATACAGGGTTTAGAAAAAATGCTTAGCGTGTCCACCAATCAGTGGAATGTATTGTAGCTCCGCCCTAACCAAACCGTTCCATTTTCTATGGCCCCACATCTGAAGCAGGACCCAGAATGGTGCGGTATGGTGTGGTTGTATGGGCCGCTTTCATAATGGAAACACCCAAAATAGCGTACCGTACCGAACCGTACCGAACCGATCCACTCAGTGGAAACGAGGCATTAGAGGCCATTGAAACCATAGCCTGCAAGCAGGATGGCATATGGGACCCTGCACCAGCAGGTCCTCTCGTAGTGGTAGACGCCAAAAGGACGTCTGCTACACAAGCCCCACAGAGGTAGTGGAGGGTGGGCTGGAGGGGCCGCCTGCCGAACCCACTGTACAAACGTTCTCACTAGAGTGAGTGAGTGAGAGAGTGAGCCACCAGGGGTCATTGAAAGGACAGCCAGGGCAGATACCTGCCCCCTAATAGTACCTAACAGTAGAATTTTTGGCCCGTTCCCTGCTGAGAACAGCAGGACTCTGGAACCAAATAAGTACGCGGATGCCACCTCATTTCCTCACAAATGGATGTGTAGGTCTTCCAAGTGCTACGGTAAATCTTCCTAGGGGATGATTTCCAAGCACTCCTCATGGTAGATATCACAGAGTCTGACAGGTCCCGGTCTCTTAGCACCTGGCTCTCAAGCCATCCCCTCAAGCCAGTAACTGTAAAACAGGATGGTGTCTGGACCTTGTGACAACAGGTCCTTCCTTAGCGGTAGCTGCCAAAAGGCGTCTGCTACCAGACGCACTAGATCGGCGTACCAAGGACGCCAAAGCCAATTCAGAGCAATTGGGACCATTGTAATCCTCTCTTTTTCCAATCTGTGAAGCAGATGAGGAAGGAGTTTCCGAGGAGGAAGCCATAGATTAGTCGGTACTGACTCCACAGTGCCATCAACGCATCTGTCGTGTTTGCCCATGGGTCACTTGACCTGGCCACAACCTCAATACCTTCCGATTGAATCGAGAAGTCAGGAGATATACGACTGGCGGGTTTCCACTCTGGTAAGGGAGCCCCTTAGGAGGTGAGCGACCTCAGATGCTGCAGCAGAGTTGCTTGCTCCTCCTTGATGATTGACATACGCCACAACTGTGGTGTTTGTCCGACTGGATTCTGACTGGACGCCCTTGTAGCCTCTGAGACCATGTGGAGAGGCAAAGCCAGATCCCCCGACCTTCAGGCCAATGCTCTGCAATAGGATTCCTCCGGAGTCCAGCGACCCAGGTAGACTGAGCTCTTCAGACTCCTCTGCAACCGGGAAGACAGGCGTCCACATTGACCAGTATCCAGTAAAAGGAAGGAACAACTTCCCAGACAGAATGCCGGTGAAGTCGGCCACCAACTTCGGAAGCCCTGTTTAGGTGGCTCACCCGGATATGATAATCCAGGGATGAAGGGCACTTGACCTTTCAGGACAGAGTTACCCTCTGTAACACTCGCATGTGAAATAGTGCCTATGGTACCGCCTCGAAGAAGGCTACCATAAGGCTCAGGACTCGCCTGCAAAGTTGGCATGACAACCCCTCCTTGGGATGTCAACTGCCGCACTGCAACCCGACGGGTCTGCAACTTTCCCCTAGAGGAAAAAAAACGTACGCCTCTGAGGAGTCCAGAATCAACCCTAGATATACTAGGAGTTGGGACGGTACCAATACTGACTTCTGAGTGTTCAGCACCCAACCAAGTATCGGAGGGTCTGACAGGTTATAGCCCCGCTCACTTCTAAATTAAAGTTTGAAGTGACCCTCAGAAGAAGATCGTCCAAGTTGCCCATGATAGCGATGCCTTAGTAGGGCCAGAATCGTGGCAAGCACCTTGGTGAACACCCTTAGTGCTGATGCCAGGCCAAAGGGGAGAGCCACCATTGGTAGTGGTCTTCCCTGGCCACCAACGCAGACATCTCTGATGCCTGGTGCATCTGGAGACATGCAGCCTGCGTCCTTGATGATCAAGAATGCCGGAAAATCCCCTAGATGGAGGGCAGTGACAACAGAGTGAGCCAACTCCTTTCCGGAATCTTTGTACTCTTACAAAGCAGTTGAGGGTCCTGATATCCAAGATAGGACGAACCCTCTCCAGTACTACGAACAGATTTGAGTAGAACCCCTAAGACCGTTCCTCTACTAAGACAGGAAGGTTTACCCTGCGTATCAGCAGGTTTTGTACCGCCCCATGTAGGGTTTCCTGACAAGTCGGCAGAAGCTGACGGTTAAGCTGGAAATATCTGTTCGGTAGGCAAGCCAGGTTGGGCTTGCAAACCCAGGGACGCTTCTGTCCCTCAGCAGGCGCTTAATCGGCCTGGGGTTGTTTACTTGCCACACTAGGTGGACGAAGGGACCGCTTGTATGCGGTGAAGGAGGGCCCTAGCATATGGCGTGACTCCTTACCCTTATCTGGATTGCCGAAGCAATGTGCTCTTACCTCCTGTGGCATCTTAAATGATGTCATCCAACGAGGCCCCAAAAGTCTGTCATCCTAAAAGGGCAGATCCAACAGGGCCTTCTTGGAAGATTGGTCTGCAGACCAGCACCTTAGTCAGATCAGGTGGCGTAGCGCCACCGCATAAACTGAGGCTCAAGACAGCAAGGGGATAGTATCCATGTCTGACTTGCAGACAGACTCAAGGCTACCTCATACGGAGGAGCCTCCCGTGCTTTTAACCCTTGGAGTAGGTACATTGCCTACTCAGTAAGTGTCTGAAACATCAGACAAACCCCAGCCAATGCTGGACGTAACTCTGAGCCCCCCACTGTGTATAGGTAGCGAGTGTCCCTGAAGAAAGGAGCCCCCTCCACTGGAATTGTGGTAACTTGTTAAGTCTTGACACAGGGGGGTCCACTATCTGGGGAGAGGTCCATCTTTTCAGGAACTCTCCTCAAGGGGTACCGGACCGCCCAAAAAAATAAAAACGAAAGAAATTTCTTTAGGGCTGAAAAAGGAAAAAACCTCAGTGGGTTTTCCCACTCCTTGTACAAGAGCTTATTAATATAAGACACACAAAGAACACCTTAGCAGTGCGGGCTGGCTTTAGGGAACCCAAAAGGGGACTGGTGTCTCTGCTGCTTCTGCAGCATTCTCTATTCTTAGCGTACTCCGCACTGCAGTAATAGGTCAGATACCAAAGCTTGCGTGCTGACCTGGACTTGGAGCATTCTCACTGTCCGACAGGTCACGGTCTGCAGTCCCTGATGCATCATAATCCAGGTCATGAGCCATAGCTGGACCTGGTTTTGCATGAGAATTATCCCCAGAAGATCGCAGGGGACGGGGGCGTTTACTACCCCCTGTATTCCCGTGTGCTGCTTCCACCCTGGCAGCAAAAGCCTCTAGGATTGCCGACATAGCACCCATAGACAAGAAGTCCCATAAAACAATGTGTACTAATACCAGTTTGCTGTCAATGGACCATCAATCAATGCCCATTCTTAGAGACTAAAAGGAAGGGGATACAGATGGAACATGTTGAAATAGATACATTTTATTGTTTTAGTCGGATTATTATCTAAATATTAAGGTAAGAAGAAATATTTTCTCCCATAAAAGAATCTGCATGAATACTGAAATGTAAATATATAAAATGTATTAAAAGGTTTGTATTTTAATATAGAAGATTCACTGTATTTTAAACTTTTTCTTTCAAGTCAAAAATGTCTATGCTTGTGGTGTATATGACATTTTTATAAGTAGGTCAAACACTAACTTTGTAAATGACACTATTATGGTGGGTTTTACTGTTTGACAAACACATGTGTCGGATTCAAGCTTTGCCAAGAAAACCTTGTGAGGCTGTTCAATATCTTCCAGCTGCACATGTAATGAATGAAAAGTCACACGAGGCAGGAGACACAGCATCAGCTCTCTGCAATCTCATTCAGAGTGGGCAGATCTTAACGTCAACAATGAGCCTGTGGAAGGTCTCACACAAGCAATGTCAATACATTCACAAAACACAAGTACATATACATGTCAAATCAGAGTAGTCTTTTAAGCAGTGGCGGCTGGTGCTCAAATTTTTTGGGGGGACGCAAACAACCTGAAAAAAAAAAACATCAATTGCCGCCACTGTGCCCATTAAATGCAGCCACTGTGCCCAAACGCCACTAGTTTGTCCCCCATAATACAGCCAGTTTGTCCCCCATAATACAGCCAGTTTGTCCCCCATAATACAGCCAGTTTGTCCCCCATAATACAGCCAGTTTGTCCCCCATATACAGCCAGTTTGTCCCCATAATACAGACAGTTTGTCCCCCATATACAGACAGTTTTTCCCCCATAATACAGACAGTTTGTCCCCCATATACAGCCAGTTTGTCCCCCATAATACAGACAGTTTGTCCCCATAATACAGACAGTTTGTCCTCCATATACAGACAGTTTGTCCCCCATAATACAGACAGTTTGTCCCCCATATACAGACAGTTTGTCCCCCATATACAGCCAGTTTGTCCCCATAATATAGCCAGTTTGTCCCCCAAATGCAGACAGTTTGTCCCCCCCAGCCCTGCACTTACCTTCCTCGGGTCAGCACCGTCCTTCTTCCGTCCTCGATGTCTTCTCCCGCCCTCGATGTCGCTTCAGCCAATCAGGTTACCGGTAAACAGACCCGGTGAACCTGATAAGCTGAAACGCAACCAGGGAACGCACCCCCCGTGCGTCCTCTCGTTAGCTATTTAGAAGCCGATTACAGCCCTCAGGCTGTAGTCGGGAAGCCTATCAGAGCCGCTGGCTCTGATAGGCACTTCTAAAGACAAACCAGACGCTGTTATTCAGATGGCCGGCGCTCAAGGGGCCGGCCATCTGAATAGTGGGCGGCAGCGGCGGCGACAATACATAGGTTCATGCAATGCATGAACCTATGTATTGTTGTGAGTGACGGGCGCAGTAGCGAGAGGGGGCGGCGCTTCTGCGCCCACAACGGACGCACCGCCACTGGCAGTGTAAAAAAGGCAGTGACAAAAAAAATAAAAAATTCTTAAAGTGTCCGTTTTTTTTTTGGGTGACTACAGGAGGGGGCGGCACCCGGGCCGAGAGAGAGAGAGATAGAGATAGAGAGAGAGAGATATATAGATAGAGAGAGAGAGATATATATAGATAGATAGAGAGAGATATGTATATATAGATAGAGAGAGAGAGAGATATATATAGATAGAGAGAGAGAGAGAGAGAGAGAGAGAGATAGATAGATAGAGAGAGAGAGAGATAGATAGATAGAGAGAGAGAGATATATATAGATAGATAGAGAGAGAGAGAGATATAGATAGATAGAGAGATAGAGTGGGTGGGAGGGGGAGAGAGAGGGATAAATATACAGACAGATGAGAGAGGGATTTAGTGAATAAGAGAAGCATTTGCTCCGATCAGCAGTCAGCACACCCCCATCCTCTCCTGCCAGGCACATGTAGCAGGACACCCTTCAGCTTCTGATCACAGGATACTACAGTGCTATGGATGGACAAGTGTCAGATCACCACATTACAGGCAGGCACTGAAGCATTTGCTCCGATCAGCACTCAGCAGTCCCCCATGATCCCTCCCCCCTCTTCTCTCCTGCCAGGCACATGTCTCACTGACTTACTCTTCCAGCATATAGCTAGTGAATAGCTGGGGGCAGAACACCCTCCCCCCTCCACCTTGCGATCACGCTATGGACAGGGTGTCAGCACATACATTACAGTCAGGAAGGCAGGAAGGCAGTTAGATAAATAAAACATACCTTTAGCAGCAGCAGCTGTGCAGTCCACTCCTCATGTTTCCTCCGCTCTGGCACAGTGAAAACCGGAAGTGACATAACTGTCAATCAAAGCACCCGGCCATAGTAAATAATACTACGGCGCCGGGAGGATGCAGATCGGCGCAATGGAATGCGTCCCAGGGCGGGTTTAAAGCCTGCAAATGAAGCGCCTCGTCTGCAATCTCGTAATTGCATAGACGTGGCATTTTCCACACTGCCCTGCGTCCGGCGCCCAGTAACAGACCACTTAAGGACCTTTTTTAAAAAAAAAAAATTTTTTAAAGGGACAGTTTTAAATATTTTTTTTTTATTTGTATTTTTTTGTGACTGCCTGGGGGGGGGGGGGGGGCCGCGCCCAGGCGCCCCCTATGGACGGGCCGCCACTGCTTTTAAGATAAAAAGTTAAGGGATATTTTCATACAAGTACCAGTAAAATAATAACAAAAACATGCCTAACCACTTGAGTAGCCCAATATTGACATCACCACATCTCATTTCAAATCTACTTAGACTAGCAGTACTATCATTCTAAACCAATAAGAGTTCCACTTTATCCACTTGCCAACCGCCGCATGCAGATGTACGTCGACAACATGGCACGGGCAGGCACATGGGAGTACTTGTACGTCCCCTTAAATTTGCCACCCAGTGGGCGCGCACCCGCCGTGTGCTTCCCGAGTGTGCTCGCGGGTCCTGGGAACTCGATGTTCCCGGACGGCCCGCGATTGCGGTCGGCAAAGGCAGAACAGGGGGATGCCTTTGTAAACAAGGTATTCCCCTGTTCTGCCTAGTGACATGCCACTGATCTCACAGTTTCCGTGATCTGTGATCAGTGACATGTCACTGATAGCCACTCCCCCTAACAGTAAGAATCACTCCCTAGGTCACACTTAACCCCTTTAGCGCCGCCTAGTGGTAAACCCCTTCACTGCCAGTGTCATTTTTACAGTAATCATTGCATTTTTATAGCACTGATCGCTGTAAAAATTACAACGGTCCCAAAATGGTGTCAAAGTGTCCGATGTGTCCGCTATAATGTTGCAGTCACAATAAAAATCGCTGATCGCCGCCATTACTAGTAAAAAAAAAATCTATTAATAAAAATGCCATAAAACTATCCCCTATTTTGTAGACGCTGTAACTTTTGCGCAAACCAATCAATAAACGCTTATTGCGATTATTTTTAACAAAAATATGTAGAAGAATACGTATCTGCTTAAACTGAAGAAAATATATGTTTTTTTATATATTTTTTGGGGATATTTATTATAGCAAAAAGTAAAACATATTGTTTTTTTTTCAAAATTGTCACTCTATTTTTGTTTATAGCGCAAAAAAAAACTGCAGAGATGATCAAATACCACCAAAAGAAAGTTCTATTTGTGGGAAAAAAAGGACATAAATTTTGTTTGGGAGCCACGTCGCACGACCGCGCAATTGTCAGTTAAATCGACGCAGTGCCGAATCGCAAAAAGTGGCCTGGTCTTTGGCCAGCAAAATGGTCCGGGGCTGAAGTGGTTAATAAATTATTCTATAATAAATAGAGGAAATAAGAATAGGAAAAATCTATATTTAATGAAGGTATTGCAAGAAATCAAGGGTCAGGAATTGGGTACTATCATTTTAAACCAATAGGAGTTCCATTCCACGTTAATATATTATTGCATATGACTTATGAGATGGGATTACTGCATTGTCATTTGCAATTATAATTGCAGAACTGCAAATTTTCGAATTGAAGCAGTTATGAATGACCTGAGTTTATTCTGGAATTTATGTTTCACATAAGCATGTGCACATCATGATTCCACTGCAAGTTTTAATGCAGACTACACTTCATATCGTACATACCATATATACAATATAATAACTATTGTGAAATCAAATGTGCTTTTTGTAGTAACATCATGTATTAGATGTAGAACTACCTTCAGGCTGTGCAGTAGACATGTGCTGAAAAATTTGTTTGTTTTAGTTTCATTCTTTTTTTTTTTTTTTCGGGTCATTCATTATGATCGAAAATCGTTATTTCGAATAAATTCGTAATTTCGTAAAAATTTTCATTTGTTATGTTCCATTCGTTTATATGCGGTATTCGTAAATTCAAAAATTCGTAAATTTGAAAATACATAAATTCGAAAACTCAAAAATTCCAAAATTCGGAAATTCGAAAATCCAAAAATTCGAAAATCTGAAATAATAATTAACTAACTAATAATAACTAACTATTCAATTATAGGTATTGGAATTTCCATTCATATTTGGCTGTTTATGAATGTAACAAATACAAAAGTTATGAATTATCCGAAATAACGAATGCCGCATCTAAATTAATGGAACGTAACAAATTAATAATAATAAATAATAATAATAAATAGTTATTATTATTATTTATTATTGTTATTCATTTGTTACGTTCCATTCGTTTGGATGGGGAATTCGTTATTTTGGATAATTCATAACTTCGGCTAAATTCATATTCGTTACGTTCACTAACAGCCAAATTTGAAAGGAATTTCCAATACCTATAATTTAATAGTTGGAAATAGTTATTATTATTAGTTAGTTAGTTATCGAATTTTTGAGTTTTCAAATTTTCGAATGTTTGTTCTTATTTTTGGATTTTCGCTCTTTTGAATTTTCTGATTTTCAATTTTTTTTAGGAGTTAGGAATTTACAAATTTTCGAATTTTCGAATTTACAGTATGAATTTTTGGGAAAATTTGTTAAACAGGTTGTCGTTAAATTGAATATTTCCGAAATAACGAATTTGTTGAATTTTGTCAAAAAACTATTTCGGACGAAATTACTTGCACATGTCTACTGTGCAGTTTACTATTTAGGAGCCTACTTTGAAAGAGGATGCAAGTACAGGGTACATACTAGGGATGAGCTTCGTGTTCGAGTCGAAATACGTTCGACTCGAACATCGGCTGTTCGATCGTTCGACGAAGATCGAACGATTTGGGCCGTTCGCGCCAAATTCGAGTGACGCGAACGGCCCACAATGCACTATGCCATCGCAGTGTCATCCAGGCGCTGTGATTGGCCAAGCATGCACTGTGACCCCGCATGCTTGGCCAATCACAGCGCCGGCAGCGAGGAGAGCAATGATTGGCCACAGGCAGGATGCCTGTGGCCAATTATTGCTGAGGGGGTTTAGTACACGCCCCACACTATAAAAGGCCGCCAGCGCGGCGGCCTTGTGCAGTGTGTTCCGGAGCAGGGAAAGAGAAGCATAGGCAGGGACAGTGTCATTTTTTTCCTTTACTAATCCTGGATTCCTTGTGTTTAGGGACAGAGAAGGATAGGTAGGGAGAGTGTCAGTGTGTCATTCTGTGCTAAACCTTGTTTGTAGGGACAGAGAAGGACAGTGAGGGAAAGTGTCAGTGTGCTATTCTGTGCTAAATCTTGTTTGTAGGGACAGAGAAGGACAGTGAGGGAAAGTGTCAGTGTGCTATTCTGTGCTAATCCTTGTTTGTAGGGACAGAGAAGGACAGTGAGGGAAACTGTCAGTGTGCTATTCTGTTCTAAACCAATCTTGCTGAACCATATTTGAAATCCTTGAGTTTAGGGACAGAGAAGGACACTTGTGGAAACTATCAGTGTGCTATTCTGTGCTAAATCTTGTTTGTAGGGACAGAAAAGGACAGTAAGGGAAAGTGTCAGTGTGCTATTCTGTCCTAAACCAATCTTGCTGAACCATATTTGAAATCCTTGAGTTTAGGGACAGAGAAGGACACTCGTGGAAACTATCAGTGTGCTATTCTGTGCTAATCCTTGTTTGTAGGGACAGAGAAGGACAGTGAGGGAAACTGTCAGTGTGCTATTCTGTTCTAAACCAATCTTGCTGAACCATATTTGAAATCCTTGAGTTTAGGGACAGAGAAGGACACTCGTGGAAACTATCAGTGTGCTATTCTGTGCTAAATCTTGTTTGTGGGGACAGAGAAGGACAGTGAGGGAAAGTGTCAGTGTGCTATTCTGTCCTAAACCAATCTTGCTGAACCATATTTGAAATCCTTGAGTTTAGGGACAGAGAAGGACACTCGTGGAAACTATCAGTGTGCTATTCTGTGCTAATCCTTGTTTGTAGGGACAGAGAAGGACAGTGAGGGAAACTGTCAGTGTGCTATTCTTTTCTAAACCAATCTTGCTGAACCATATTTGAAATCCTTGAGTTTAGGGACAGAGAAGGACACTCGTGGAAACTATCAGTGTGCTATTCTGTGCTAATCCTTGTTTGTAGGGACAGAGAAGGACAGTGAGGGAAACTGTCAGTGTGCTATTCTGTTCTAAACCAATCTTGCTGAACCATATTTGAAATCCTTGAGTTTAGGGACAGAGAAGGACACTCGTGGAAACTATCAGTGTGCTATTCTGTGCTAAATCTTGTTTGTAGGGACAGAGAAGGACAGTGAGGGAAAGTGTCAGTGTGCTATTCTGTCCTAAACCAATCTTGCTGAACCATATTTGAAATCCTTGAGTTTAGATACAGAGAAGGACACTCGTGGAAACTATCAGTGTGCTATTCTGTGCTAATCCTTGTTTGTAGGGACAGAGAAGGACAGTGAGGGAAACTGTGAGTGTGCTATTCTGTTCTAAACCAATCTTGCTGAACCATATTTGAAATCCTTGAGTTTAGGGACAGAGAAGGACACTCGTGGAAACTATCAGTGTGCTATTCTGTGCTAAATCTTGTTTGTAGGGACAGAGAAGGACAGTGAGGGAAAGTGTCAGTGTGCTATTCTGTCCTAAACCAATCTTGCTGAACCATATTTGAAATCCTTGAGTTTAGGGACAGAGAAGGACACTCGTGGAAACTATCAGTGTGCTATTCTGTGCTAATCCTTGTTTGTAGGGACAGAGAAGGACAGTGAGGGAAACTGTCAGTGTGCTATTCTGTTCTAAACCAATCTTACTGAACCATATTTGAAATCCTTGAGTTTAGATACAGAGAAGGACACTCGTGGAAACTATCAGTGTGCTATTCTGTGCTAATCCTTGTTTGTAGGGACAGAGAAGGACAGTGAGGGAAAGTGTCAGTGTGCTATTCTGTTCTAAACCAATCTTGCTGAACCATATTTGAAATCCTTGAGTTTAGGGACAGAGAAGGACACTCGTGGAAACTATCAGTGTGCTATTCTGTGCTAAATCTTGTTTGTAGGGACAGAGAAGGACAGTGAGGGAAACTATCAGTGTGCTATTCTGTGCTAAACCAATCTTGCTGAACCATATTGCAAATCCTTGTGTTTAGGGACAGAGAAGGATAGGCAGGGGACAGTGTCAGTGTCTTTGTTGCTAAGCCTCCTGCACAGTATACACCTGAAGGTAGCCCTTATTGCTGTTTTTCCCATCTCCCTGCAGGCTATCCATTAAAATGTCTGGAAGGCAAACAAGGAGAGGCAGACAGTCAGGAGGCAAAAAAAGAGGGCAAGCAGGCTCTGTGTCTGGGGGCAACAGTGCTGGTCGTGGACGCGGTGCATTTTCATCAGCACATGGCCATGGGACACGCTTGTCCTTCTTTTCGGCAGCTGGACATGTTGAGCCACATCATGCCGAAGACTTGGTAGAGTGGATGACCAAGCCCACCTCATCCTCCTCATCCTCTCTCACCCAGGCTCAGGGTACTGGCAAAGCAGCTGCCAAAGCGTCCTCTTCTCTGGTATCAATGTCATCATTAGTCACTCCTTCCCTAGACCCACCATGTCCTCCTCCTGAGGAGTCACCCGAACTGTTTGAGCACAGTGTTGGGTACATGCTCCAGGAGGATGCCCAGCGTTTCGAAGGATCTGATGATGATACCCAGCTAGAGGAAGGCAGTAGCGTGAGAGCAGAGAGAGGGGATGCTCAAGAAGGACACCAATCTGGCAGTCATGCTCCAGCAGCTGCAGCATACTGCCAGATTGGCTCCAGTGATGAGGAGGGAGGGGATGATGAGGTCACTGACTCCACGTGGGTGCCTAATAGGAGAGAGGAGGAGGAGGAGGATGAGGAGGAGGCACATCTCCAACGAGGCAGGATGCCCTTGGGTGGCCAGCGTATGGGCAGCACACCAACGGAATCACACTGCAGAGCTCCGCCTGTGCAGGGCGCTGCCTCTGCCCGTCAATCAAAAAGTTCTTTGGTGTGGGCCTTTTTTGAGGCGAGTGCATCAGATCGCACAGCTGCTGTTTGCAACATATGTCTCAAGCGTATATCGCGTGGCCAAAACATCAGCCGCTTGGGCACCACATGCTTGATCAGACATATGTTGACCTGCCATGCAGCTCGTTGGCAAGCCTACCTTAAAGACCCACACCAAAGAACAAAGCGGACCTCTCCTTGCACCGCATCAGCTGGGATCTCCAACCCCACTATACCTTCAGTCCTCTCTGAAACCTGCACTGAGAGGAATGAAGGTGTAGAATTAGGTGTGTCACAGCCAAGTACTTGCGGCCACTCTGCTAGCAGTACACCGACGTCCGATTCTAGCAGGCAAATTTCCCTGCCCCAGCTGCTGGACCGTCAAAAGAAGTTCACTCCCAGCCATCCACATGCCCAGCGGTTGAATGCTAGCTTGGCTAAATTGCTAGCGCTTCAACTGCTGCCTTTTCAGTTGGTAGACTCGGCCCCCTTCCGTGAGTTTGTGCAATGTGCGGTTCCTCAGTGGCAGGTTCCCAAACGCCACTTTTTCTCACGGAAGGCGATTCCGGCTCTCTACAGGCATGTGGAAGGCAATGTCTTGGCCTCGCTGGACAGGGCGGTCAGCGGTAAGGTGCATATTACCGCTGACTCATGGTCCAGCAGGCATGGACAGGGACGTTACCTTTCTTTCACGGCCCATTGGGTCACTCTTTTGGCAGCTGGGAAGGATGCAGGACAAGGTGCAGTAGTGTTGGAGGTTGTTCCACCGCCACGCCTCCAAAATGCTACTACTGGTTGTGACACACCTCTCTCCTCCACCCGCTCCTCTTCTTCTTCCTCCATGGCCTCTTCCTGTGGTTTGTCCTCGGAACCAGCGGTGCTCCGTAGGCGTTCAAGGGGCTACGCAAGTACGCAGGCAAAAAGATGCCATGCCGTGCTTGCGCTGGTGTGATTGGGGGACAGGAGCCACACTGGGGCAGAGGTCCTGTCTGCTCTGCAGGGGCAGGCCGAGAGGTGGTTGACGCCACGCCAGCTTAAGCCAGGAATGGTGGTTTGCGACAATGGCACCAACCTCCTCTCTGCCCTCTGACAGGGACAACTGACCCATGTGCCCTGTATGGCTCACGTCCTTAACCTGGTGGTGCAGCGGTTCTTGGGCAGGTACCCGGGCTTACAGGATGTCCTGAGGCAGGCCAGGAAAGTCTGTGTGCATTTCCGCAGATCTTATAATGCCAGTGCTCGCCTGGCTGAGCTGCAAAAGGAGTTGAACCTGCCCAAGAACTGCCTTATATGTGACATGCCCACCAGGTGGAACTCAACGTTGGCCATGCTGCAGCGGCTGCACACGCAGCAGAGGGCCATCAATGAGTACCTGTGCGACTACGGCACCAGGACAGGGTCAGGGGAGCTCTGGTTTTTTTCACCACGCCAGTGGGGCATGATCAGGGATGCATGCACTATCCTGGCACCATTTGAGGAGGCCACGAGGATGGTGAGCAGTGACAGTGCATGCATCAGTGACACTGTACCTCTTGTCCACCTGTTGGAGCACACGCTGCATGGAATAATGGACAGGGCACTTGAGGCAGAACAGAGGCAGGAAGAGGAGGACTTCCTTGCCTCTCAAGGCCCCCTTTACCCAGACAGTGTTCCTTCTGTCCCACCCATCGCACAGGAAGAGGAGGAGGAGGAGGAGGAGAAGGAGGAGGATTGTGTCAGCATGGAGGTGGAGGCTGGCACTCAGCATCATCAGCAGCAGTCTTTTAGGGATGATTTACAGTCCCAAGAAACCAGTGGACTTGTACGTGGCTGGGAGGAGGTAGCTGCGGATCATGTCGTCCTTAGTGACCCAGAGGACTCCGGACTGAATGCCTCAGCTAACCTACGCTGCATGGCCTCCCTGATCCTGCAAAGTCTGCGGAAGGATCCTCGTATTCTTCGGATCAAGGAGAGGGACCATTACTGGCTGGCCACTCTCCTTGATCCACGGTACAAGGGTAAGGTTGCGGACCTTATCTTACCGTCGCAGAGGGAGCAGAGGATGAGACAACTCCGGGAGGCCTTGCAGAAAGGTCTGTGCAACGCGTTCCCAGAGACTGGGAGGTTACAAACTCCTGGTCCTGGACAACGAGTTGCTGAGGCTTCGGGCAGTCAAAGAAGGAGCGGTGGGGAAGGTGGCCGTCTGACCGATGCGTTCAAACAATTCTTTAGTCCGCAGCCCCAAAGTATGATCGGTTCCAGCAACCATCGCCAGCGTCTGATATACATGGTGCAGGAATACCTAGGGGCAAGATCAGACTTGGACACCTTTCCCACCGAAAATCCTCTGGCTTACTGGGTCTTGAGGATGGATCACTGGCCAGAGCTGGCACAGTATGCAATTGAGCTACTGGCCTGTCCTGCATCCAGCGTTCTTTCAGAACGCACATTCAGTGCTGCTGGAGGATTTGTCACGGATCACAGGGTGTGCCTGTCCACCGACTCGGTTGATCGACTGACTTTCATCAAGATGAACCAGTCTTGGATCACCACCAGCTACCACACACCTGATGCTGATATAACAGACTAATTGATTTTAAAATGTCACATCCCTTCAAGACTGATGCTGATGCTGAGTGCCTGTGCTGTTATGTTGACTGGCTATCCTCCTCCTCCTCCTCAATGATACGATTAATGTTGATATCTTGGAAGATCATTTTGGTTTATGGGTGACGCCACCAGTGGCTAAGGCCCAATTTTTCAGCCCCTGTTTAACAGGGGCGTGTAATTACAATTTTTGATGCAATACTTTGCAACAGGCCTCATTGCTGTGCTCCAAGTACAGTACCTGTGAGGTGTTGCAGTGTTGTGCCACCAGTGCCTAAGGCCCAATTTTTCAGCCCCTGTTCAACAGGGGCATGCAATTATAATTATTGATCTAATAATTCACAGCAGGGCCCATTGCTGCGCCCACCAAGAGTAACTGTCAGGCCTTACAGTGTTGTGTCAACACCACCACCACCACCACCACCACCACCACCACCAAAGGCCCAATTTTTCAGCCCTTGTTCAACAGGGGCATGCAATTATAATTATTGATCTAATAATTCACAGCAGGGCCCATTGCTGCGCCCACCAAGAGTAACTGTCAGGCCTTACAGTGTTGTGTCAACACCACCACCACCACCACCACCACCACCAAAGGCCCAATTTTTCAGCCCCTGTTCAACAGGGGCATGCAATTATAATTATTGATCTAATAATTCACAGCAGGGCCCATTTCTGCGCCCACCAAGAGTAACTGTCAGGCCTTACAGTGTTGTGTCAACACCACCACCACCACCACCACCAAAGGCCCAATTTTTCAGCCCCTGTTCAACAGGGGCATGCAATTATAATTATTGATATAATAATTCACAGCAGGGCCCATTGCTGCGCCCACCAAGAGTAACTGTCAGGCCTTACAGTGTTGTGGCACCAGCACCACCATCAAAGGCCCAATTTTTACTACCACTGTTCAACAATTATATGTTATTACAATTCCTGATATAATAGTTGACAGCAGGGCGTTCCAGCACCCACCAAGAGTAACTGTGAGTGCTTACAGTGTTGTGCCAACACCAACACCTAAGGGGCCAATTTCTGCAGAGTATATACGGCAGGTCCCTACTTTCAAACATCCAACTTACAAACGACTACTACTTGCAAACGGAAGACGACAACAGGAAGTGAGAGGAAATCTACCCCTTGGAAGGAAAATTCTCTCCTGTAAGAATTAATATGGGAGAAAGGTGTCTCCTCTCTACTGATGCTTTATCACCAATCCTTGTTTCAATAAAAACACCACATTTCAAAAACAGTTGTCATTGGGACGCAAAGTGAGATGAAATATTCTGAACAGGGGCACAGACAGCAAAACAAATATTACAGGGGTGATAACCCTTCCCTATGTTTTCCAAAAAGCTTAAAAATAGGTATTTGGGGGGGCGCATGCGCGAGGCTCTGTATGGCGGACGTGTTCCACTAGAGCTCCGCACCTCCCGCCGCAACATCGGGATCATACACCGCGCCTGAGCCGCCCTGCAACCCCGCTTTTGCTGAATACAGCCTCCGGAACGGCCACAGCATCGTCTGGGATGGTTTTAACCGGCCATCGCGGTAGATCCAAATCTAAACCGATCAAAGACGCCCTGGCCCGCGCCTCGTCCAAGATGGCGGCGAAGGCCCTGACTAAACAGCACGTTGCCTCACCAGACAAGCCAGAACAAGCCACCGCCGAAAGCGAGGATGAGACCACCATAGACGGTCCAATCAGCGGTCCTTCCTTCCTGCCCTCCTCAGGTATGTCCCAGGGTGATTTTCTACAGTTTATGGAAGCCATGCTGCAAAAGGCCTTAAAAACTACATCTGACCAGATAACAAGCAGGCTGTCACGTGAGATCAGGGAGCTAGGCCAGCGCACAGCAGACCTGGAAACCAGGGTAGATGATATAGAGCTTACACTCCAAGAGCAGGTTCAAGAGCAGGCAGCCCTCCGTGATGAGAACAACATGCTACTCTCACGTCTCGAGGATGCTGAAAATCGCTCTCGTAGATCAAATCTACGCCTGAGAGGTATCCCAGAAAATGTGGAAGACCTACAATCTTTCTCAACGGCCCTATTCCAAGAACTATCACCTGCTATACCAATAGAACGCTTGGAATTCGATAGAATACACAGGGCCCTGACCCGCCGACAGCAAGACGGGCCTCCGCGAGATATTATCATTAAACTGCACTTTTTCCGTACAAAGGAACAACTCCTAGCTGCTGCTCGCAATAAGGACACTCTCCTGTTCCAGGGTCACACGTATCAATTGTTCTCTGACCTAGCTCCATCTACAATTGCTAAACGCCGTGCCATGAAACCACAACTCCAGATTCTCTTGCAGCACCAACTTAAATACACCTGGCGCTTCCCTTTTGCTTTGCAATTCTCCTACCAGGGCCAGCAACACTCCTCCACGTCACCGGAATCCCTCCAACGTCTTCTTGAGTCCCTGCACCTAACTACCCCGGAGCAACCTGCGGAGACGACACTGCCTCGCACCCCCGCCCGGGCAGCAACGCATCCCTATAATACCACTCCAAGGAGATCTAATCCTGGCCCTTCATCCATCCGTAGAGGTACACCAGCTCGCCCACCCGGGGACATCTCCCGGGACTGTCAAGTCTACTCTCCACGTTGAATTTACTTTGGCTCCCTTCACAACCGCTTCTTGTTTGCCACCGGAGGCCCCTTGATTGAAGCTAACCTATACTTTATGACGTGATGATAACTCTTCAATCAAGTTAAAGGGGGACTGTCCTGTGATAGACACCCCCTAATGGTAAGGGGGATGTCTGTGCAGTCCGCCTACCCCCCTCTCCCCGGGGTTGCGGGGGCTCAGACCCCATGAATCTTTTATATTCCCTTTCTCATCAACAAGTGTTATACACTTTTCTCCCCTCTTTTTTCATTATTATTATTGTTTTATTTTTTTTACCTTACTACTCAGGAAAACCAGGAAGGTTATTTTTTTTTTTCCTCTCTCTTCTTCCTTTTCCTACGGTGTCCCCTTTTTGGGGAAAATGTACTATGATTCTTGCACAACATTCACTACACAACATTTTAGTTGGCGCCTGTTTTCTGGCTCGCCGCATGGGCTCGGGGCTTTCCCTGGGCGCATGCGGCGACCCGGACGATACCGCCTATTTTTTTGTCCATTTGGGCATCATTTTGGTAAATTGAAATGTCATTACCGGTTATTTGTTCTCTTTCTCTGTTTATTACTTTAAATGTTTATAGGACGATATGTGTATACGGATACACCCTACCTGAGTATTTGTGTGTCCCTGTGCCATTTCTCCTTTTTGGGAAAAGGTACTATGATTCTTGCACAACATTCACTATGTGACATTTTAGTTGGCGCCTGTTTTCTGGCTCGTCCGCATGTGCTCGGGGCTCTCCCTGGGCGCGTGCGGCGACCCGGACACTGCCGCCTATTCTTTGCCTGTCTGTGCTTGACCTTGGTAAATTGAAATGTTATGAACAGTTACTTGTTTTTCTTTCTCTGTTTCCTACTTTAAATGCTTATAGGAGGATATATGTATACGGATACATCCTACCTGAGTATTTGTGTGTCCCTGTACCATGTCTCCACAGAGTCAATCTGGAGGTCTGTTTGCCTCCAGACAAACATAGGTTACATGGTAATACCTGCATAACCACTGTCTTTTCTGTTACTTCTTGTTGGTTTAACTTTTAAAGCTTTAACCACAGTCCCCCATTAGCGGCGGGAGGCTGTCATTGCCCCCCCCTCTGCATGGTGTGCACACTCGCGAGTCGGCTGGCCGACTGGCGAGTCTGTCCACTACCTGGTCGGGCGACCAAACCCCATTGCCATTTCCTATATCTATTCATCCATTTGCCTTACAACTACTACCCTCTCTTTTTTCCCTTTCTTCCCTCCCTTCTCCCTTGTATCTTCTCTTTTCCTGATCCTTGTCGGCGGGGCTGTGGGGCCATTGGGGCCCCTCTGCCTAATATCTCATCTCCTTCCCCATGGCCCCCCTGAACATTCTTTCCCTTAATGTAAAGGGACTCAACTCACCACATAAAAGAGTTAAGGCCTTCCAAACATTCATAGCATTAAAAGCTAGTATTGTAGCCCTCCAGGAAACTCATTACACGACGCAAGCGACACCAAAATTCTTTAGCCCCCGATACCCTCAAGTGTATACTGCCTCGGCTAATGTGAAAAAGCGCGGTGTACTCATAGCCCTTCACCAATCCCTCCCTTTCGTATTAACCTCAGAAATCAAAGATCCGGAAGGTCGCTATATAATCCTTGTAGGCACGCTTCAAGAAGTGGAAACTACATTGGTCTCCTATTATGCCCCAAATGATAACTCAAACCCCTTCTTTTCTCACCTCCTACAAGTCATCCGGACACATTGCAGGGGCACGGTGATCCTTTGCGGTGACTCCAACTCAGTACTTCAGCCACATATGGATAAATCCCCATATGCTCCAGACCAGTATGCCCCTTCCACACGTTTTAGAAAATTACTGCAACAAGCCTCATTGCTTGACACTTGGCGAGAATGCAACCCAACAAAGAAGAACTACACGTTCTACTCATATCCCCATAAATCCTTTTCTAGGATCGATCACATATTCCTCTCGGTTGCGTCCTCCCCAACACTTGTTAACTCTTCTATACAACCTATACCATGGTCGGACCACTGTGCAGTCCTTACCACGGTTTCCTCTCTAATCCCCCAAACCAGCGACCGCTCCTGGTGTATTAATGAAGCTCATCTTACTAATCCGTCATACTGCCTTGACATTCAGGTGGCCCTTGGAGATTACCTGCGTCATAATAATACCCCTGATATCTCTCCAGTTCTCCTCTGGGAGGCACACAAACCGGTAATCCGAGGCACATGCATATCAGTATCTACACATCTTAAACGAGATAAGAAGCTCCAACTAGCCAACCTTGAGAAAGAGTACCACCAGAACTTTCTTCAGTTCCAGAAAACCCCGACTGAGCCCCATAGGATAGCAATGGAAAAATCCAGAACTGAACTGGATCTGCTGCTGGCTGAATCGGCTGATAAGGCCATCCGCAGATCCAGCCATACCATTTACACTAAGGCCAACAAACCCGATACTTTCCTAGCCATGCGTCTCCGTCGACCAGAACGGAACCATGTTCCCATCAGATTACGGATCGAGAAAAATGCATACACTAGTAACCCTATCAAAATTCTAAATGAATTCCGCAAGCTTCTAGAAGACCTCTATAAAGCTAAATCTACCTTTTCCCACTCTGCCGCTGACTCACTCCTTCACGACACCCCTTTGCCTGCTCTCTCAGACTCAGACCGTGAACCCTTAGAGGCACCCATTTCTACAGAAGAAGTCCTTGCAGCGATAAAAACCCTCAAACCCCATAAGAGGCCAGGCCCAGATGGACTATCAGCCACATACTTCAAAAAATTTGCTACAACTCTAGCCCCCCTCTTAAGTAAAACGTTCAACACCCTACTTCAGAATCAGGTCTTTGGCCGAGACACACTGACAGCTATTATAGCAATGATACCCAAACCTAACACTGATAATTCCCTTTGGTCTAATTTCAGACCCATCTCCCTACTTAACCTGGACATCAAACTCCTGGCTAAAATATTGGCACTTCGCCTCAACCCTCTTATCGGCAAATTAATAAACAAAGACCAGGTAGGCTTTATACCCCGTAGACAAGCTAGCGATAACATCAGACGAGTGATACTCCTCCAACATATTGCAAAAACCCGTCATATCCCAATGCACTTATTATCTCTTGATATAAGGAAGGCGTTTGACACGGTGTCCTGGCCATACCTAGACTACATTCTTAAACGCTGGGGCTTTGGCCCACACTTTCTACAGTGGATAAACTCCCTCTATAACCAGCCGCAAGCTTATATTAGGTACTCTGGATTTCGCTCGGACAGTTTTCTTATAGCAAGAGGTACTAGACAGGGATTCCCCCTTTCCCCTTTACTTTTTGCATTAGCTATCGAACCATTGGCAGCTCTGATTAGAACAAACATTAATATTAAAGGACTAGAAATCGCTTCCACCTCGCATAAAATCTGCCTCTTTGCAGATGATGCACTTTTATTTGTGACATCACCCCACACCACTCTCCCTAACCTTATTCAAACCCTGGATAAATTCGCCTCCATTTCAGGTTTGGAGGTTAATCAAACAAAGTCTAAAGCTCTTAATGTGTCTCTCCCACCCCACAAAGTCACCCATTTACAACTAAACTTCCCCTTTACTTGGTCTGCTACCTCTCTCCCGTACCTTGGCATAAAACTGACCGGAAACCCAACCTCTTTATACCAAGCTAACTATCTCCCCATGCTGGCACAATTGTCATCTATCTTGGACACCTGGAAACCTTTGTGTGTTTCCTGGCTGGGGCGGGTGGCCGCTGTTAAGATGTCCTTACTTCCCAAGCTCTTATATCTATATAGAGTCCTCCCGATCGCTGTTCCTTCTTACTTCCACCGGATTATTCAATCTAGAGTCTTTAAATATATATGGGGCCTCACCAAACCCAGAATCCCGAAAATTATCCTTCTTCGCCATAAACTACACGGAGGCCTGGGCATCCCGAACTTTGCCAAATATTACCAGGCAGCCCAACTAGCCCAACTAGCTCTATTACATGCACTTACTGAAACCCTGAAATGGGTTTCCCTCGAAGCTATAGACCTTTACCCACTGACAGTTAATAATATTCTATGGCTACCCCCTTCCGTCCGTGGTCATATTACCAACCCCATCACCTACCACTCCTTAAAGCTATGGGACAGGCTACGCGACCCCTTTAAACTGATCTCTCCACATACTCCTTTATTGTCCTTCTTACACCACCCTTCATTCTACCCTGCCTACACTCAACCCAGCACCTTTTCTCGCTGGTCGCAAGCGGGCATAACTAAAATATGTGATCTTACTGCCAACTCCACCTTTAAATCTTTTTCAGATCTCCAATCCAGCGCCTCACTCCCATCCTCGGAATCTTTCCGTTACCTTCAAGTACTCCACTTTGCCAAATCAATAGTCGGCCCGTGCACTAGTCTGACCACCCAATCTATATACGAGAAAATCTGCGCAGCAGACCCTCATGCCCCAGGCATTATATCTAGCCTATATAGCCACTTCTCCACTCTATCAGCTGACCTCCCTCTATACGCTGCACAGTGGTCCAAGGACTTAAATATTTCTCTCTCTCCTGAAGAATGGTCCGATATATGGGCCACCACCAAATCTTCTTCCCAAAATGTGGTAGCACTTGAAACAAACTATAAAGTTTTAATGCGCTGGTACCTGGTTCCAGCGAGAATTTCTAAATTTGTACCGAATTATCCCTCGACCTGTTTCCGAGGTTGCAGTGACCAGGGTACCCATCTCCATATCTGGTGGTCTTGTAAGATAGCACAACAATTCTGGAAGGTTATCTTTCAAATGGTTTCCAGAATACTGCATGAAACAGTGATCCCTGACCCGGCCCTGGCACTCCTAAACCACATACAGGGAGAATATACCAGAAATCAAATCAGTCTTCTCCTCCAGCTGACCACTGCTGCCAAGCAAACTATTGCCAAAGCCTGGAAAACTCCGAAACTCCACATAGCAGAAACAAAGAATAGAGTAACCCAAGCCATGATACACAGCAAAATTGAGGCCACATTGTTAGACCGTGTCCCTCAACACACTAGCATATGGACCCCATGGGTGGATAACTTTCTACCCCCGGACTTTGATCCCAACCTCCTTATCCCATGATCTTCCATCTACCTCTACCACTGTGCGTGGTGGCCCCCCTGGCCACGCCGCGGCACCGCCGACAACGTTCCCTCTCCCCCTTCTCTCTTCTCTCTCTTTCTCTTTTTCCCCTATGTGCCCCTCCTCTCCTCACGCGCCTATCCCTCATCTGCGAACCCCGCTTGTACTCATGTTCCCTTACTTCCTCAACAAGAACAGGCCTCTGAGGCTATGATTTCACATTTTCTGATACCCCATGAACCTGATGTAAACGCATAACATTACCCGTTGTCGAAGTTCTGGGGACCACCCCCGCTGATACACACTGATGCCACCGTGTCAACACCCTCCCTAATATTGATCAGCGACAAATGATAGCACTTAATCCACTAATTTTCTGATGTTTTGTAATAGTTATGCTTTATATGTAACGTGAACGATATACATTCACCATCTCTGACTACTTCTTGTTGTAATTAATATTATGATCTAATAAAAAACTTTTGAAACCAAAAATAGGTATTTGGGCTGGAGCTACACTTAAACAATGTAGCTGTTCAAAATTACAAACAGATTCTACATAAGAACAAGCCTACAGTCCCTGTCTTGTATGCACCGCCTGTATACGGCTGTTCAGAGTATATAGGGCCTTTTTTATTTTGTGTGCGGGGTTCCCCTTAATATCCATACAAGACCCAAAGGGGCTGGTAATGGGCTGGGGTAGGGGGGGGGGTGTGTGATGGGGTAGCTATGCCATTTTTCTTAAAGATTTTCATCCATATTACCGGGACCAGACATTACATTAAAGCCGCAAGCAGTTTTAAATGCCTTTTTTTTACTTTAGAAATGTCATTTTGTGCAGGGACAGTTCTAAACACGGGAAACACGTGGCACTTCACAGGCATACTTTAGACACCCCCAGGTACGATATTTAAAGGAATATTTGACTTTTTTTTTTTCACTTTATGCATCATTAAAATGACTGCTCCTGAAAAACGTCCGTTTTAAAACTTCTTTTTGCATTGATACATGTCCCCTGGTGCAGAACCCGGGTTCCCAAACTCTGTTTAGGACAATAACATGGATAATAGTCGTTATAATTAGCACTTTAGAATCCGAACGTTCGCATCAATTGTATTTAATAGGGTTCTAATGTTTGTGCGAACTTTCGGTCCGTTCGCGGGTTCTGGTGCGAACCGAACAGGGGGGTGTTCGGCTCATCACTAGTACATACATATACTTTAATGTTGTCAAAAGTATTGGGATGCCTGCCTTTACACGCACATGAACTTTAATGGCATCCCAGTCTTAGTCTGTAGGGTTCAATATTGAGCTGGCAATTTTTTTTATTTTGAGAATCTTGCAAACAAGAAACACATTCCAACTTTTTTATACAAAAATACAACAAATAAATATTATATATATATATATATTTTTTTAATATATATATATATAGATATATATATATATATATATATATATATATATATATATATATATATATGCATAACATATTGTATACAAGACTATACATAATAATAAAGGCTTACTTCAACCTATAATATATGAACAAAGGTTTTTCAGCATCATTCAGCCTGGCTTCCCAATTTGACTTACTGTAATCATCAGGGCCAAACTCAATGCCTAATACTTTGACTTTCTGCTGAGGCCTTGGGAAGGTGTCCGTGAGTGCAAAGCTCTCACCTCCCTCGCTCATCCAAAAAACGTCACTTTTATCACGGTTGACCTTGGAGCCTGATGCCTCGGAATACTGCTGTATAACTGAGACCACCTCCTGCGCCTCCTCTGTCCCAGAGATAAAGACAGAAACGTCATCAGCATAGGCTACAACCCTTAAGGGTGGCTCACCAGTAATGTCCACCGGCACAACGGTCCGCTCTCTAGCCTTCTGATGAAGGGGTCGATTGCAAACACGTATAGCAAAGGGCTCAGCGGACACCCCTGGCGCACCCCCGATCCAACCCTGAAGGGCCATCCAACCCAACCATTAACAAGCATGAAGCTCTCTGCCTCTCTGTATAAAGTCTTAAGCCATCCAATAAACCCACTCTCCAGGCCATACATGTCAAGGTGAAGCCAGAGGTACTCATGATTGACACGATCAAAAGCTTTTGCCTGATCCAATGCCAGCAAATACTTTCCCCAGCCTTCAGCCCTGCAACGTTCCAGAGCCTCCCGGACAGCTAACACCGCTGAAAAAGTGCTCCTGCCCTGGACCGAACAGTGCTGCTGACGAGAAAGCAATCTGTCTGCTACTGACGACAAGCGCCAGAAAATTATCTTCGCCAGAATCTTTCTATCGACATTGAGAAGGCTAATGGGGCGCCAATTATCAATCATCGAGGGATCCTTGCCTTTTGACTAGGGATGAGCTTCGAGTTCGAGTCGAACTCATGTTCGACTCGAACATTGCCTGTTCGCCCGTTCGCCGAACAGCGAACAAATTGGGGTGTTCGCGGCAAATTCGAAAAATCTATGGGAGAAATCTAAAGTGCTAATTATAAAGGCTTATATGCAAGTTATTGTCCTAAAAAGTGTTTGGGGACCCGGGTCCTGCCCCAGGGGACATGTATCAATGCAAAAAGAAGTTTTAAAAACGGCCGTTTTTTCGGGAGCAGTGATTTTAATAATGCTTAAAATGAAAAAATAAAAGTGAAATATTCCTTTAAATTTCGTACCTGGGGGGTGTGTATGATATGCATGTAAAGTGGCGCATGTTTCCCGTGCTTAGAACTGTCCCTGCAAAAAGTGTCATTTTTGAAAGAAAAAAATGCATTTAAAACTGACTCGCGGCTATTAATGAATTGTCGGCTCCCGGCAATACATACAAAAGTCATTGATAAAAAAAAAAAAAAAAGCGTGGGGGTTCCCCAGAATTCAATTACCAGGCCCTTCAGGTCTGGAATGGATATTAAGGGGAACCCCGCCGCAAATAAAAAAAAAATTGACGTGGGGTTCCCCCAAATATCCATTCCAGGCCCTTCAGATCTGGCATGGATTTTAAGGGGAACTCCACCCCAAATAAAAAAAAATGGCGTGGAGTCCCCCTAAAAATCCATACCAGACCCCTTATCCGAGCACGCAACCTGGCCGGCCGCAGGGGAAAAGGGGGGGACGAGAGAGCGGCCCCCCCTCCCTCCTGAACCGTACCAAGCCACATGCCCTCAACATGGGGAGGATGTCCCCATGTTGATGGGGACAAGGGCCTCATCCCCACAACCCTTGCCCGGTGGTTGTGGGGGTCTGCGGGCGGGGGGCTTATCGGAATCTGGAAGACCCCTTTAACAAAGAGGACCCCCAGATCCCGGCCCCCCCCCTATGTGAATTGGTAAGGGGTACATTGTACCCCTACCATTTCACGAAGAAAGCGTAAAAAAATGTTTAAAAAAACACACAAACACCTTGAAAAAGTCCTTTATTTAAAAAAAAAAACATTCCAGCGCTGAAATCCAGTGTCCCGCGGCGATCCCGATGTCCAGCGCTGTCCGTCATTGGTTGTGCCTGAGCGGACCTGATGGGGAACTCCCTCTCAGTATTTTAAATGTATAGACCCGCCCCTTCTAAAGTTCCCCATCAGGTCCGCTCAGCGGACCAGATGCGGAACATGAGAAGGGGCGGGTCTATACATGTATTACCAAAGTGAGAGAAGTTCCCCATCAGGTCCGCCCCCTCGGTATGTCAGACCCGCCTACGTCATTGGCTTGAGCGGGGAACTTCCTTCACTATGTAAATTTAAATTTACATAGTGAAGGAAGTTCCCCGCTCAAGCCAATGACGTAGGCGGGTCTGACATACCGAGGGGGCGGACCTGATGGGGAACTGCTCTCACTTTGGTAATACATGTATAGACCCGCCCCTTCTCATGTTCCGCATCTCGTCCGCTGAGCGGACCTGATGGGGAACTTTAGAAGGGGCGGGTCTATACATTTAAAATACTGAGAGGGAGTTCCCCATCAGGTCCGCTCAGGCACAACCAATGAAGGACAGCGCTGGACATCGGGATCGCCGCGGGACACTGGATTTCACCGCTGGAATGTTTATTTATTTATTTTTTTAAATAAAGGACTTTTTCAAGGTGTTTGTGTGTTTTTTTAAACATTTTTTTTACGCTTTCTTCGTGAAATGGTAGGGGTACAATGTACCCCTTACCAATTCACATGGGGGGGGGCGGGATCTGGGGGTCCCCTTTGTTAAAGGGGTCTTCCAGATTCCGATAAGCCCCCCGCCCGCAGACCCCCACAACCACCGGGCAAGGGTTGTGGGGATGAGGCCCTTGTCCCCATCAACATGGGGACATCCTCCCCATGTTGAGGGCATGTGGCTTGGTACGGTTCAGGAGGGAGGGGGGGCCGCTCTCTCGTCCCCCCCTTTTCCCCTGCGGCCGGCCAGGTTGCGTGCTCGGATAAGGGGTCTGGTATGGATTTTTAGGGGGACTCCACGCCATTTTTTTTTTAAACTTGGGGTGGAGTTCCCCTTAAAATCCATGCCAGATCTGAAGGGCCTGGTAATTGAATTCTGGGGAACCCCCACGCTTTTTTTTTTTTTTTCTCAATGACTTTTGTATGTATTGCCGGGAGCCGACAATTCATTAATAGCCGCGAGTCAGTTTTAAATGCATTTTTTTTCTTTCAAAAATGACATTTTTTGCAGGGACAGTTCTAAGCACGGGAAACATGCGCCACTTCACATGCATATCATACACACCCCCCAGGTACGAAATTTTAAGGAATATTTCACTTTTATTTTTCCATTTTAAGCATTATTAAAATCACTGCTCCCGAAAAAACGGCCGTTTTTAAAACTTCTTTTTGCATTGATACATGTCCCCTGGGGCAGGACCCAGGTCCCCAAACACTTTTTAGGACAATAACTTGCATATTAGCCTTTATAATTAACACTTTAGATTTCGAACGTTCGAGTCCATTGTATTTAATAGGGTTCTAAAGTTTACATGAACATTTTGTCTGTTCGCAGGTTCTGGTGCGAACCGAACAGGGGGGTGTTCGGCTCATCCCTGCTTTTGACAACAGAATCACAGCAGATTGTCTCATGGAGGGAGGGAGCGAACCCTCTTGCAGACAGTCATTAAATACCTCCACAAGATAAGGTACCAAGCTAAATTTGAAAGTCTTATAAAATTCAGCCGTAAATCCGTCTGTCCCAGGTGTTTTCTTAATAGCCAGACCGTCTATAGCTTTGACTACCTCTTCTGCTGTGATTTCCCTTGTCAAACTTGCCAGCGGAATGTTATTTCCCGGACCTGGTGTAGAATCCAGAAAACTCAACATCTTTGCCCCTATCGAGGTACTTCTCCCCCAGAAGATCCACGTAAAAAGACCTCCAGGATCCCTGACCTGGATTTCGTCAAAGAGCCTGTACTATCCCTTAGCCCAACAACCGTCTTAACTGCTGCACTTTGTTTGCAGTTCTGATAAGGGGCCGGGCGAGTGATATTTCCCGTAGTCCCTTTCCAGAACCAAAGAAGCGTGCCGGTCATACTGATACTTCCTAAGGAGAAGTTTCACCTCAGAGATTGCCCCTGAATCTCTACCACTCGAGACAAGGCGATCAAGTTTTCTCTGCAGCTGCTGGTAGGCAATGTACTTACCAAGCTGTTTCCTTTTTCCTATGGCCTTGAAAAACCCACTAATCCGGCTTTTGGCAAGCTCCCACCACTCCAACTTACTGCTGCAGAAATCCAGGATGGTTACCTAAACCTGAAAAAAATCCTCAAAATGTTTGTCTTACCTCCTCGTCATCCAACAGAGCCAAATTCACCCTCCAAATACCCTGTCCTTTAGGTGGAATATCTGAAGCATTGAGAATAACAGACAGCATAAGGTGATCAGAGAACTCCACCATACGACACTCAGCAGCCGAAAAGGCAGCGTCCCCCTTAAAAAAAACTATCTATCCTGCTCTCACAACTGCTTCGCTTAAATGTGTACCCTGTGCTTTCTGGGCAATGCTTACTATGCGCATCTTCCGGACCTGCTTCCCTGGCTATCGTATTAACCTCTCTGGTGGTAATCCCGAGTCTGGCTCGGAGTGAGTTTTTACTACCAAAAGTGGTAACCCCGAGCCAGACTCGGGCTGCATCGCAGGATACAGGGGAAGTTACTTACCTTGTTTCCTGGACCCTGCGATGTCTCCCCGCAGTGTGTGCGAGCTGTGTTTTGCTCGATTCACACTGCCGAGTGCCGACTTCCGTTCCCTGCGACGTTGCGACGCACAGGGTCAGAGTTCGGCACCAAATTCAAAAAGTGAAAAACACAGTATAGATACAGTATACTGTAATCTTACTGATTACAGTACTGTATCAAATAATTACACATCCCCTTTGTCCCTAGTGGTCTGTCCAGTGCACTGCATGTAGTTTTATATTATAAATACTTTTCTTTCTGCCTGGAAACTGGAGATTGTCCATAGCAACCAAAAAGTGTCCCTTTATGTCAAAAGTGGTTTTAGACCAGCTAGAAAACAGCAATAATAAATTAGAATCACTTGCAGAATTGAGCAATAGCGATTTGTGGGGAAATTCGTCATCAAACACTAAATCTAATGACAGCGACAATTCTGCAACTGAGCAAATTTCAGTGTTTTTGATTTGATTACATTATTGAATAATTTTTATTATTATTATATTATTATTTTTTATAATTATTTATAGTTATTTATTATATTATTGTAGTGCACAGGGTCACCAGACCCCTACCACACTCCCAATCCCCTCTATTAAAGTTCTCGCTCACAATGTCTCTGGTCTAGGGGTATGATAGAAAAGGGAGTGCAGACGCTACGCCTGGCTTCCACCACAGATGTATAAGTGGTATCAGCAAAAGTTCTTTACCTTCGGGCCTGTATTGTGTATCGAATCCTCCCTTCACGAGTCATCTGCCAGGAAACGAGTCTCACACCTTTTCAAGTCCAACCCTCCTTTATTTGAACATAGCATGGACTTACTTGCTTTACAACACAGAACAGCAGGTGTGAATGTGTATATAGGCCCAGACACAAGCTCTTTCCTCCACTCTCCTCCAAAGAGTGTGCAATGGTCTCCACACAAGGGAATTCACCTTCCGGACGGTCTCCGACAAGAGGCTCACCAGTCACCGGCAGTATGCTGCACCGGGTCTTCAGGTGAGGAGCTCTTCCCGGTCCATTACGTCCACCTTGGATTCAGGCGTCCATCTCTGGAGCACCCTAGGATCCTTCCCTCGCGGAACTCAGTGTTGGGCACTGAGCTCCGGACCGCCAACTGAGTACCTCACCCCAGGCTAAAGGTGCCTGAGGTGGAACATGACCTCCGGTGGTCCTCTAGGCCCGGTCCGCCTAGAGGACGAACACGAACTCCGTCCGCAGGTTAAAGGTGCCAGGGACAATGAACCCCGTGACAAAATGGCCGGCCCCCTTTATACCTTCCCCCGGCATGCGCAGCGGGTTCCCCGCCCCACCACACGGCTGCCGAGAAAAGACAAAAAAAGGATTCGACCCAGCAATGACTCGTCTGTCGGCCCAAAGTGACAGCGCCACCTGGTGGACCGCCGGAGATACACCACTGGTGTCACCGCAAAGATTCAAAATTACTGGCGGGAAAGTAAACACCCGCTACATATATGATTTTGTGTTTCAAACTTTATCATACCCAGGATGTCTACTAGACTCTGGTTTGGACAGATGTAAGTGAGTTATTCCAAATTTCCATGCAAAATAATTGTACCGCTTTCAGCACCTAAAATCTGACAGAATCATAATGCCAGGGAGGTTAAGAAAGATGCTATCATATGTCAGGCTGTCAGTGGAGCCTTTCCTGTCTTTGGGCCTAGTAACAGTGTTAAAATCACCTCCAAAGACAACTTGCCGAGATGTAAAAAGGAAAAGGCTTAAAGAGTAAGTAAACCCTCCACAACTTTTTTAGTTAAAAATACCCCTGCAAGAGAAAGGCATAATGAGCTAGTATGCATAGCATACTAGCTCATTATGTGGCACTTACCTGAAATCAAAGCCCCAGAAGTCTTCCTCGTTCTCCGCCGCCGCTGTCGCCATGTCCACTCGGAGCTTCTTCCTGTTATCGCTGCTCCGGCGCTGTGATTGGCCGGAGAGGCGATGACGTCACAGAAAAAAACAGCAATGATGTCAGCCCGCTAGTGCGCATGCATGTGACGTCATCGGTGCTGTGTTTTTCAGGAAATATCTCTTTAACCGTGTAGGTTAAGGAGATATTTCATGCACCTACAGGTAAGCCTTAATCTAGGCTTACCTGTAGGTGCATGTTGCCAAAGTGGGTTTACAACCACTTTAATCTTTGTAAAGAGGCATTTCCTCTCCCATCTAGTTTGCGGTCCATAAATATTTATTAGACGTAGATCATGCCCCTTCACAGAGATGTCCAGGACAATACACCTTCCAATCTCTACCTCGATAACCGACACGTTACCATGCCAGTAAAAAGTACTGCAACTCTGCTGTAAGGCTCGGCCTCAAGAGACCAGAAGGAGGGCCCACGCCTCCACTCCCTCTTTGCCAAGTGGACATCGGCAAGGCTATTTAGCCGGGTCTCTTGCAAAAATAAAACATCAGCATCCATCTCGCTGAGCAAAAATAAGGCCATATTACGAGCCCCTACAGATTTTATGCTGGCAACATTAATGGTTGCCACCTTTATCGGAGTGGGAACTGCCATCAGGATGATTGAAGTAGGTGTTTCTTAGCCTGAGCTCCCTCCCCCTTTACTGGAGACCTTGACCTCTTTAGGGAACACTCTACCTCATCCTCCTCCATCTGAGACACAGAATTAGAAGACTCCTCCTCCCCCTCAGATCAGGACCCAAACTTGTTTCCCAGAGGTAGATCATCTACCTCTAAAGATGAAGCCGAGGAGGCAGAGGTCAGGACTACCTTATTCCTCCTTCTGCCCACCTTGGTCCACTCTCCCTCCTCCCCTGAAACATTACCCTGAAAGACCTCATCTACATCATTAGCAGTGGCAACTTCCCCCTTCTTAGAACCTCCATTAGAGGTCTTACGTCGCTTAGGGAAGGCCCCAATGAAGCTGCTAATTCAGATCTGCATGAATCTGCCCCTTTGGCAGCCTCAGACAATCTGGATGACTTGGATACATTTGAAACACTGGGCACCTGAATCACTGGGGAAGAACACACAACAGAAGTAGACACCGAAACAGTAGGGAGCACAGACTGGGGAGCAGACACAAGAGGGGTCACACCTTCAGATTGGGAAACTGACACCGTCGGGGGCCCCTCTGGACTAGCTGAAACAGTTCCACCAACCCCTTGCTGCCCCCCACGTTCCTCCTCCTCCATCCTCAGCAGTTTTTCCATCACCCCCAGCTGAATTATGGAGGGTGTGAGGGGGCTAGCTCGGCAGCGGGTATGTGTGACCCCCGGGATGGGCTCCCCACCCAAAAACAGGCCCAGCAGACGGAGGTTGTGGTTTTCAAAATCAAAAAAAGGTGCGGTTTATTTTCTATTTACAGTGACAAAAACACAGCAAGGCAAAAAAAACAAACACAAAATAAATCCTGGTCAACTTGACCTCTGACTAAACTTACAGGTTTCCTAACTAACGACTGGGATCAGCCTAGTGCTGTCCTAGTCCCTGGTTTTAAATGTCCAAGCAAAATATAGCCACACAGGCTTTCTCTCACCGCACAGGGGTTCACTCTCCCTAGACAGTCCACACAGGTCTGCTTCCAG
This sequence comes from Rana muscosa, assembly GCA_029206835.1. Lineage (NCBI taxonomy): Eukaryota > Metazoa > Chordata > Amphibia > Anura > Ranidae > Rana > Rana muscosa. The sequence continues at coordinate 637,982,313 of CM055117.1, read as the reverse complement.
GCATGAGCTAACATCTAATGAATCTGGGCTTTCTTATAGAGGCCTAAATGAGCTGACAAGGTTCAGCTGGACTCATCAACTCCCTGTCTGCACGACGCCCAGCCCTCTCCCTAGAGGTATGAGTCATCAATGAGCCCACTAGTCTCAGCTGGGCTTATACAACTCTCCACCTAGCTGTATAAATCGGCGTAAAGCCTGAATCTGGGCGAAATATATCTACCCCCCTGGATGCAACCAGGTGACTTTACCTTCCTGCTGTCACATACCCCCCCCTCTTGTTTTAACCTCGGGGTTGGAACACCAGCAATCAGGCATTCATGTACTCGAGACAAAGCATCCACATTCCCCATTTGAACGCCAGGGCGATGCTTTACTGTGAAGTTGAATTCCTGGAGGGCCAGGAACCACCTATTCACTCTTCTATTTGTTTCCTTGTTTTGAGCCATCCACTTTAACGGAGCGTGATCCGTAACCATGTCAAAGTGCCTACCTAGCAGGTAGTACCGAAGGGAATCTAGAGCCCACTTCACCGCTTAACACTCCTTTTCAACGGTGGCGTAATTTACCTCATGGGACTTCAACTTCCTGCTGAGGTAAATGACTGGGTGCTCTTCCCCGTTCCAGACCTGGGACAATACTGCTCCTAACCCCACATCTGACGCATCACTTTGTACGACAAAGTCTTTAGAGAAGTCGGGTGAGTACAACACTGGCTGGCTACATAAGGCTTGTTTCAAGAATTGGAATGCTGCCTCAGCCTCGGGGGTCCATTTAATCATGACCGACCCTTTCCCCTTCGTCAGGTTGGTTAGGGGCACAGCCTTAGAAGCAAAGTGGGGAATGAATCGCCGATAATACCCAGCGATTCCCAGAAAGGCTCGTACCTGCTTCTTGCTGTTGGGACGTGGCCAACTCTGGATGGCCTCGACTTTGTTGAGTTGGGGTTTTATTACTCCCCTCCCAATGGTGTACCCAAGATATTTGGCCTCCTCCTGCCCAATGGTACACTTCTTGGGGTTAGCCGTAAACCCTGCTTCCCGAACAGAGTCCAGGACTGCTTGCACTTTTGGCAGATGTGAGGCCCAATCTGTGCTATGGACAATTACGTCATCCAGGTAAGCCGCAGCATACTTCCGATGGGGCCTCAGCATCTGGTCCATTTTCCGCTGGAATGTGGCCGGCGCATTCTGTAACCCGAACGGCATTCTTTTATATTGGAACGCCCCGTCTGGGGTTACAAATGCGGTTTTCTCTTTGGCTGACTTGGCCAGGGGGATTTGCCAATACCCTTTTGTGAGGTCAAGAGTCGTCATGTATCGGGCTGTTCCCAGCCGGTCGATCAACTCATCTATACGTGGCATGGGGTAGGTGTCAAATTTTGTAACTTTGTTCAACTGACGAAAATCGTTACAAAATCGCCAGCTCCCATCCGGTTTAGGCACCAACACAATGGGACTAGACCAATCACTTTGGGACTCCTCTATCACCCCTAAGTTCAGCATTTTCTGTACTTCCTCCCGTATTGCCTCCCGTCGGGCCTCTGGGATCCGATAGGGTTTTAACTTCACCCTTTCACCGGGCGGGGTAATAATGTCATGCTCTACCCCAGATGTTTGTCCCGGCAGCTCAGAGAATACCTCCTTGTTGCGAAGCACAAACTCCTTAACCTCCTGTTGTTGGGGTTGTGACAAGGTGGCTGCGATTCCAACCTCAGGAATCACGCAACCAGTTTGAGCTGGTGACCAAGTGTCTGCGACTAGGGACTCTCTATCCCTCCAGGCTTTCAACAGATTAACGTGATAGATCTGTTCGGGCTTTCGCCTTCCTGGTTGTCTGACCTTGTAATTCACTTCGCTCACTTTTTCCATTATCTCGTAGGGGCCTTGCCATTTGGCAAGGAATTTACTTTCAACCGTAGGGACAAGTACCAATATCCTATCCCCCGGGGAAAAGGTACGGGTCTTGGCTCCACGGTTGTACACTCTCTGCTGTGCCAACTGCGCTTGGGCCAAATGTTCCTTCACGATGGGCATTACCTGTGCAATTCGATCTTGCATCAGGGCGACATGCTCAATCACACTCCTGTGGGGAGAACTCTCACTTTCCCAAGTTTCCTTGGCAATATCCAACAGCCCTCTTGGGTGTCTCCCATACAGTAACTCAAAGGGGGAGAATCCCGTAGAGGATTGGGGCACCTCCCTAATAGCAAACATCAAATAAGGAAGTAGACAGTCCCAATCCTTTCCATCCCTATCCACCACTTTCTTCAACATTTGTTTTAGGGTTTTGTTGAATCTTTCAACCAGCCCATCGGTTTGGGGGTGATACACAGATGTACGTAATTGCGTCACTTTGAACAATTTACACAGCTCCTTCATAACCCGGGACATAAAGGGTGTACCTTGGTCCGTAAGCAGTTCTTTACAAATACCCACCCGGCTAAAAACAAGAGATAGCTCTTTGGCTATGGTTTTGGCCGAGGTATTTCTGAGAGGGATCGCTTCTGGATAACGGGTGGCATAGTCCATTATAACCAATATGTACTGGTGCCCCCTAGCGGACTTGATTATAGGACCTACCAAATCCATTGCGATTCTCTCAAACGGGACCTCAATGATGGGTAGAGGGACCAGCGGGCTACGGAAGTGTGGCATCGGGGCCGACCTCTGACACACAGGGCAGGAGGAACAATAATTTTCTATGTCCTTCATCACCCCAGGCCAATAGAATCTCTGTAATACCCTCTCTCGGGTTTTCTCTGTCCCCAGATGACCTCCAAGAATGTGCCCATGGGCCAACTCCAACACCAACTTCCTGTAAGGTTTGGGCACCACCAGCTGCTCAACGGTTTCTTCTGCCCTTTTTGCCACCCGATACAGTAGGTCCTTCTCTACGCTGAAGTATGGGTAAGTGCAGGTATTATCTGGGTTCACTAACTCGCCATCTATTTTCACTACGTTTTCCCGTGCCTTTATTAGGGCGGGGTCTTTCAACTGTTCTGTGGCAAAGTTTTCCCTGTGAACCTCAAGATCAGAAAACTCCACAGACGGTAGGTTTTCGTCTGAGGAGGTGGGCTCCTCTCCAGTTTCTTGAGTCTCCCCTGCCAATACTGACAAGGGAAATTCGGGAGAGTCCTCACCACTCTCAGAGGAGTTCTGGCTATCATATTCCTGGTACATAGGGGCACCAGTGGGGGGCTCATGATCATCCCACAGTTCCCAGAACTTCGGAAAATCCCTTCCCACAATGGCGTCATGCGGTAACTGAGACACTAAGCCCACTGGATGAGAAAGGGTACCTTTGGGGGTCTCGAAACACACTGTAGTCACTGGATACTCTCGGGTGTCCCCATGCACACAAATAACGGCTACCTTGCTATTCCCAGAGACCTCTGTTTTAACTAACTCAGCCTTTATCAGGGTCACAAGGCTACCTGAATCCAGCAATACCACAACATTTCTACCATTAATACACATTTTGCATAAATGTTTCTCAGTTCCCCGAATGGCAGTGCATGCGACTGTCGCACACAGCGACTGACGTCTGCCCGTCAGAAAGTCACACTGCATGGGTTCCTCCAAAACCGGGCAATTTGCTGCAATATGTCCCGCTTGCCGGCAGCGGTAGCAAATGATCCTTCTTGCCGCCTCTTGAGCCGCTGATTTCCCAGGCTGTTCTCGCCAAACTTGGGGTAGAGCTCCCACCCTCTCACTCTCTCCACCCTTACCCCTTGGAATCATCTTATCCGCCCCTGGGGATGGTCTGGTCTTAGGGTGGAAAGTCCGAGTGTCTCTGGAAGAGGCCGTCAGGTTCTCTGTAGCCAAGTATTTCTCCACACGATCCACAAGACCATCGGCCGTCTCTGGGTCTCCATGGCTTACCCACTTTTGGATGGCAGTAGGAAGAGCTCTCAAAAACCGATCCATTACAACACGTTCCACAATCTTTGGTGCGGACAAAGTCTCTGGCTGTAGCCACTTTCTGCTCAGGTGAATGAGATCATACATTTGAGACCTGGGGGGTTTTCCAAGCTGGAAAGTCCAGTTATGCACACGCTGAGCCCGGACAGCCAGGGTGACACCCAGCCTTGCCAATATTTCAGCTTTTAGCATCACATAGTCTTTTGCTTGGTCAGGCTCTAGGTCATAGTAAGCTTTCTGCGATTCACCCGTTAACAGAGGAGCCACCAGTCCAGCCCACTGCTCCTCAGGCCACTTTTCTCTTTCAGCGGTCCTTTCAAATGTGGTCAAAAATACCTCTGGATCATCCTCTCCAGTCATTTTTGTCAATAAACGACTCACCCCAAAGGACGCGGTATTAGTGGGACGGCTTTCCTCACCGGTCTGCGGACGTTGCTGCATTACTGCTTCCATCTGTTGTTGTAGTCTCTGCTCTTGCTTCTGCAACAGGTCTATGAAGCGGGCCTCAGATTGCTGTTGGGCTTGTTGCTGAGCCTCCAGACTCTGTTGTAAAGTTGCAAGGCTCTGTTGATGAGCTTGCTGCTGGGCTGCAAGGCTCCTTTGCAAACCTGCATTTGTCTGCTGTTGATTGGCATTTGCTAGAGCCAGCTGTTTCAGTATCTCCTCCATGCTGGCTTAAAAAAAAACTGCCACTGGTTCTCCACCAACTGTGAGGGGGCTAGCTCGGCAGCGGGTATGTGTGACCCCCGGGATGGGCTCCCCACCCAAAAACAGGCCCAGCAGACGGAGGTTGTGGTTTTCAAAATCAAAAAAAGGTGCGGTTTATTTTCTATTTACAGTGACAAAAACACAGCAAGGCAAAAAAAACAAACACAAAATAAATCCTGGTCAACTTGACCTCTGACTAAACTTACAGGTTTCCTAACTAACGACTGGGATCAGCCTAGTGCTGTCCTAGTCCCTGGTTTTAAATGTCCAAGCAAAATATAGCCACACAGGCTTTCTCTCACCGCACAGGGGTTCACTCTCCCTAGACAGTCCACACAGGTCTGCTTCCAGGCATGAGCTAACATCTAATGAATCTGGGCTTTCTTATAGAGGCCTAAATGAGCTGACAAGGTTCAGCTGGACTCATCAACTCCCTGTCTGCACGACGCCCAGCCCTCTCCCTAGAGGTATGAGTCATCAATGAGCCCACTAGTCTCAGCTGGGCTTATACAACTCTCCACCTAGCTGTATAAATCGGCGTAAAGCCTGAATCTGGGCGAAATATATCTACCCCCCTGGATGCAACCAGGTGACTTTACCTTCCTGCTGTCACAAGGGCTTCAGGGCAAAGGCTATAGGGGTGACCTAACTTGTTACAAAGATTACAACGAATACTATTGCAGTCCTTTGCAACATGCCCTGAGCCCTGACAGAGGGAACATTTCTGCACAGAACATGAGCTTGAAAAATGCCCATTTCTACCACAGCGATGACACAGCTTTGTTGTCCTGCATAAAAAGTGATGATCCTGTCACGACCTATAAAGGCAGATGAAGAGATGGACTCATTATGCATTAGAATGGTGACGTTTTTATATAATGGCTGGCGGGAGACTACTTTAGGTGACAAACCTGCCCATCTTGGGGACTCTTTCCACCTCTGCTCATACCTCTCCCAAAAGACATCTAATCCTTCCGCCTTGACAAAGGAGAGGTCATACTCATATGACCCAACTGGGCTGATAAGGGCAAAAATCTCCTCCGCTTTAAAACCCATCCCCAGAATACGGTCCACCACATCTCTCCTATTTGGGGGGGGGGCTTCTCCAGTCCACCTCAATTGGACCACATTGCAGCATTTAAAGGAGCTACCAGATTGTGACAGATTGGCCTGACCTTCACTCACATCACTCCTAGTGACCGCAGAATAACTGGCCCTACTCACCCTTGGGACAGGTCCAGCCACTGCTGCAGCATAGGAAATAGCCGCACTCCTTGCAACATCCCACACATCACTTTTAGTTACAGACCCCTCTTTAGATAAAGTAGTAACAACATTATTGTCAGGAACAGATGGAGCAGAGACTTCTGACACAGAAATGTAATTTACATTACCCTTGGTAATTCTTACTTCATTACCAGTAACTAAGAGGTTACCAACACTGGAGATATCCTTATCAGCACACCCTTCACTGGCAGGCTGTACACAGGTGGAAGTATCAGCCAGGAGATGAGCTTGCTCTCCGCTGCCCTCTACTGCACCATCCATAGGAACTACACCTCCATTGTGTTGTATAGGCAAGTCATGAACAAAAACAGCTTTTTCTTTCACCCGATGTTTCAAATGTTTTGGGGGGACATCATTATCCTCTTCTTCATCCTCAGATGATCCAGACACGGCAAACGTGCGACCATGCAAAGGTGATTCCATTTCTGAAATGAACTTCAGCATACCTGCTACCTTCACAGGCTCAGATGGATCATCTTGCTCCATAGCCTCCTGCTGCGGTGGTAAGGGCACAGAACTTCCTTGGCCCGATGACATACTGCCAGTCAAAACACCTGACTGCTTATCACCCGCAGCCTGTGTGCCAGAGCTTTCTCCACTTTCTGCAGGCATACTGATACTTGGCACAAGATGCAAAGATTTTCCAGCGTGCTGGTCATAAACACAATCCGAGCCCAGAGAAACTTTTTTGCTTTGCACTGACCTTGGCTTCTGGCACTCTGGTGATGCCTGCCCTCCACTGGCCTCTATGGCCCCTCTGCGCATTGCACAGAAGCGATCATCATTGCCATACATCTCCTTGAAAGCACCGCTGGTTTCTTTCAATGTGGCCACCAGCAGACTCTGCTTTTCCACTTTGGCCTCCAAAGCCATTAACTCAGGCCGCATCTGTCTTCTCTTCTAACTGTGCAGCTGGTCACTTGCAATTTTTTTATGCTTGAAGTCAAACTTCAACTTCGCCAATACTTCTTCCTCCTTAGCGATTCTCGCAATCCTAGCACAAACCTTCTTTCTGTAGGCTGCCAGGCTTTCACCTTTAGCTGGGCCATTTCCCAGGTGCTCAAACACTGGTATGGGAGGACCGGTACTCTGGCCATCCGGAGGATCCTCCCCTGGGTCCACCCCAGGTTCCTGCATCCACTCTGGGTATAGGGAGTAATCAAGTTTCCTGGATCAGTAGGCCTCACTGGAGCTCAGGAGAGCAGCAGTAGTGCAGCCACACCCTTTGCAGCTATAGCAGCTTCAACTCTTCTGGGAAGGCTGTCCACAAGGTTTAGGAGTGTGTCTCCACTCTAATTCATCCCAAAGGTGTTCTATCGGGTAGAGGTCAGGACTGTCAAGTTCCTCCACCCCAAACTTGCTCATCCATGAATTTATGGACCTTGCTTTGTGCATTGGTCCAAATAATTTGGTAGAGGGGGGATTATGGTGTTGGGTTGTTTTTCAGGGGTTGGGCTTGGCCCCTTAGTTCCAATGAGGAGAACTCTTAAGGTGTCATTGGATTTTTTTTTATCATTTGTTTTAATAAAGTCTTTTAAATGGTATTGCACTATTGGAGCCTCCTTCTTCTATTCTATATACATGTAGGTCATGGTTTCGAGATCTGGAGAGGACAGCTTGCAGCCGTTGTTGATCAAAGCATTGATTGCCTAAAGGCGCAGTTGCTGGCTTTTAATTTTACCAGCTATTCAATCCGGTGAGTTTGTTAAGTACTACTGGTGGAGGATCACACTGGGTGGTATGTTTACACATTTGATCGAATTCTAAGAAATCATTAAGTTTCACAATTTTTTGCATCAATGAACTTTCATTATCACTTGAAATATTTTTCAGAAAAAGTTTTTTCTTTTGGATCACTATTGTGACGGATCTCGGATACCCCAGGTGGGCACATCCGCCAGACTTGTGTCTCCTGTCCTCCAAACGCACCCGCAGCCTGCAGATTCGCCATAACCTGCCCTTAACCCCTCAATCACGAGACAAGCACACAGGTGTTGAGGGTTAAACATGCAGAGCATCAACTGTTTATTAAATACAAAATATACACTTTTACACACAGTTAGGGACACTCCCCTTAGCCTTGTCATAGAGGTGGGGTAGGGGACAAGGAAGAACCAATGGGAACTGAACACTTGTACATTGAAACAGAGACTACAGTTAAACATGAAGGGATTATGGTAAGCAGGAAGCCCCTCAATACACATCCCCTGCGGAGAGATGTCTCCAGTCCAGACCATAGTCTACCTGCCATAAACCAACACAATTAAACACAGCAACAATAGGGGGGGGTGGATGGGGGAGAAGGGATGTAGCATTACATTACATTATCTCAATGCCAGCTTGTCGGCAAGTCTCTCAGTCTCTTCTGGGCCATAATCTGTGGGTAAGAGGCCAGCCCACAGTCCCTTCCAAAACACACAGTGACAGTGGGTTCTGTCACAACTATAATCATGGACTATTTTTAAAATGTTTTATACCATGAGATTTATTGTATATGTCACATATTGTCATAAATTTTTAGCACTTTTGCACTTTATTTTGTATTGTATTGCATTTTTTGCACTGTATTCAGGATTTATTTAAGTTTGTGTTCATAGTTATTTATTACACTATAGGGATAGATACTAACATAGAGAGTGTCTTTTAGACCAGCGCTGCTTTTCTTTCTTCCTTCTCACAATTTTTGGTTTCCAAAAATCAGGGAGGCTGCGATCTGTAGTTTATTGAATTCTTGCACCCCAGTTCCCATTTAGTATCTTTGGCACTGTTTTTTTTTTTTTTTTGTTTCTTCATGCATTGAGAACTGGCTAGAAAGATAAAATAGTGAAGCAAGTTGTGATCTCATGTTGCTTTTCCTGTCCTGCTGTCCGTATAAATGCAAACCTCATAAATACCAATTTGCTCAAACAGAATTTTACTTAACGTAATCAGACATTTCATATCTTATCTGCATTATAATTTAAAATGTATTTTTTTAATGGCATAATTTTCTTAAAGTTACCTGATCTATTTTTGCATAATAAATGGATTAATCACTCACAACATTGGATGACAGAGATCTATATTTTGATTTCCACATGGCATGGATACTCATATAATTTGGCATGAAAAGTCAAGTAAGCAATAAACCAAGGAACAATGTGTGAGAACATGCTATTTTACAAAAGGATATCAATTGTCTTGGTGTATGTGATAAAATATAATCAGAATTAGTTGAATTTTCTCACTTTTTAAAGAAATAAAACATTCATATCAGCATATGTTAAATGTTAAAGGTCTATATTTCATGAAATTAAATGACGCCTAAAGGAAAAGTTGCACATTTAAGGCAATTCTAGTGACTCACTATCTTATTTTTTAAAACTGCTACAATAGTCTCTTCTGAATAAGAATAATAAAAAAGAACTGTTTACATTTTAGAGAACCATTATTACAATAACAATTCTACTATATGTTGTCCTACTAAACCAATGAGAAGTTATTGGCTAAAATATTAAAATGATATCATAGATATAAATGAAAATCTAGTAAGTGATCAAATACATTTTTATGAAGAGTAATAGAGAATTCCTAAATATAATGAGCTCATACAGGGTCTTAATGTCCATTGCAAAATAAAGAATGGTTCTTACCAATTATTATCTCTTTAAGTCAGACAAGGAATTTAAGCCAGAGCTATGTAAGTAATTTTGCTTTTAAGCTTATTTCAATTATTCTCTTTGAAATACCTTTCATCGGAAATTATGGCTTAATGCTGAATGTTTTTAAATTGATTAGACCCTGAAATACTGGAAATTACTGGAAACGGAATCTCCTGCAAACCCATGCTTATATAATATGCATGTCAAAATGGGAATCAATTGTGTAACTTACTAAAGGCATATAGGCTGTTTACTTTGCAAGGGACCTTTCCCTAAGGCTTAGTAAATAAGGTGGTCCTTGTATGTGATTGGATATTCTTAGTAAACCTTCACCACATTCACTAAGCTCTGATGCCAATTCCCCTGCAAAAAACAACTTCCCTTGTAACCTCTGTGCCTTTAGTAAATCAACCCCAATGCCTCTCCCAGACATTTGATTAATTGTCTTTGTGATTCAGAGTACACAATACTTTAATCTTACTAGTTAATATTTAATATTGTCTATCTATCTATCTATCTATCTATCTATCTATCTATCTATCTATCTATCTATCTATCTATCTATCTATCTATCCATCTATCTATCTATCTATCTATCATAATGCTTACGCATGGCTGATTTTGTTGTCTTTAGGTAAACTTCAGGGTTTTCTGCTCTGCTCTTGTTTTCAGTATGTGCATTATTACATAACTACTTATTTATGATTATAATTATTGCATAATTGGCCAAATGTAAATTTTTCTTAAAGCTATACTCCAGACGGTAATCACGTCTAAAACGTTATTTCCCCAATTAGCAGTAGCTAATTGTCAAGTTAAAAAAAAAAACATATTTATAAACAAAATGTCCCAAGTTCTTTATTTAATCTGTGGCCATATGACATGCCGGTGTCTGGGCCTTTTTTCTGCTCCGCAGAATGGGAGGATTATTTGGGTACTCTTATTACTACCTTGTAATGTGTACATTTTTCTATTGACAGGCTCTTGACTTTAGCAGTGCTGTGATGCTGTCAAAATGATGGGTGGCAAAGAGACCAGTTAGCAGCTGGCCCAGAATGCAGTGGTGAATCATAGAATATGAGTAGAAAGGATTAAAAAATAAATATATATATATATATATATATATATATATATATATATATATATATATATATATATGAATAGTATGAGCCAGGAAGAGTGTAATAGATTGGGTGAGGGGGACTTTTGCTCAGAGATTGGCTTTAATACAGGAACCATTGCTGATGACCAAGCAGAGACAAAAACATTGTTTGTGCAGGACATATTTAAATCTGAACATCAGGCAAACAGCTAAATAATTCAATCAAATATACTGTGTATTTCTGCAGTTTCCTAACCTGCCAAGTGATTATTGTTTCTTCCCATTCAATCCTGAGATTTACAAAGATTTGCCACACGGGGGGTAATTTACTATAGCGCCGCGGTGCTAATTAGCGCAAATTGCCGCAAATTTGCGCTAATTAGCGCGATTCGCGGCAATTTGCGCTAATTAGCGCGAAAACGGTATTCACTATAGCGCTGGAGAGAAAATACTCCCAAAATCTAATTTACTATAGCTCCCAGAATCCAAATAGCGCCCAAATCCTTACTCTACTAAAAGCTGGAGAATTGCACATGGAAATAATGTTTAGAGCATGATATAATTGCCTAAATGGTACTGAATTATGCGGTATATTATTTAAAGATAATCTGTTTTTAAACTGTGTGAAAAAGTGATTTCTACACTGAAATATCTTTAAAAGTCTGAGAAGCGAAAAATTCCTTGTTTTTTGGACAAATTTGGCAACACAACTGAGCATGCTCAGGAGTGAAATAACTCAAATTTTAACTCAAGTGTCTTTTTTCACAAGAGTTATAGTAAATACCAAAAAGAGAGCTAATTAAAGAGCATTGTTTGGAAGTGAAAATCTGCTCTATTTTAGTCCAATGCAAGTTTTAGCCATTGATTCTAATGATACAATTGTAACTTTCACAAATAAATCCTTTTAATGTTGAGATGAAATGTATCTTTCTCTGAAATAAATTTTCCTTTGCAACAATGTTGCTTCTAATTAAAATATTTTGTTTTTAAGAATGTGGAAGGTGAAATGTTTTGATAAAATATATTTTTCTCTGTCACTTTCACTTGTTACTCTCCATCTCACAACAATCTTTACCCAAACTCCCACAGGTGTCTTTACAAAGCACAAACAATACCATTGCTGATGCAAATTTAAAACCAGTCACATTTTTTTGTGCTTTTTATTATTTCTAAACAATCATAATTTGAGCCCCAAAAATTTGATATGTGTTCCAACATCAGAAATCAAAATGTAATTCCCCAAAATTTGAGGGTAATATCACTATTCTAAACTCACCCACAAAAAAACACCAAATTTCACAGAATAAATCAAGAAGAATAATTCTTGAGTAATGTCATTCCATCACCTGTATGCCCAAAGAAATGCAGTATTTACGTGTATTTATGTGCATGATGATCTCACATGTGGCAGCTCCGTGGCTTAAAGGTTAGAACTTCTGCTTAGCATCCCTGAATGTCTGGGTTCAAATCCCAAGCATGCTGCTTCATGTCGAGAAGTTGTCTCATCTCCCAGGTCTTAAGAATATGTCTAAATGTTGTATTTATGTGTAGGAGGATTCCACCACCATTGTAAATCTTGCCCGATACAAAATTTAGCCAAAAGTATTGGGACACCTGCCTTTAGACACACGAGTTGAGTTGAGTTGAGAGGTATCTTAATATAGCTCGGTTTTACCCCAAAGGGTCCCGACGCGCATTAACTTTAATGGCAGCCCAGTCTTAGTCCGTAGGGTTAAAATTTGATTTGGCCCACCCTTTGCAGCTAGAACAGCTTCTGGGAAGGCTGAGAAGGCTGTCCACAAGGTTTTGTGCAGTGATGGTGAACCTTGGCACCCCAGATGTTTTGGAACTACATTTCCCATGATGCTCAACTACACTGCAGAGTGCAAGAGCATCATGGGAAATGTAGTTCCAAAACATCTGGGGTGTCAAGGTTCGCCATCACTGGTTTAGTGTGTCTATGGAGATGTTTGATCATTCTTCCAGAAGTGCATTTGTGAAGCCAGGCACTGATGTTGGATGAGAAGGCCTGGCTCGCAGTCTCTGCTCTAATTCAGCCAAAGGGTGTTCTATCGGGTTCAGGTCAGGACTCTGTGCAGGCCAGTCAAGTTTCTCCACCCCAAACTCGCTCATCCATGTTTTTATGGGCCTTGCTTTGTGCACTGGTGTGCAGTCATGTTGAAACAGGAAGGGGCCACCCCCAAACTGTTCCCACAAAGTTGGGAGCATGAAATTGTCCAAAATGTCTTGGTATGCTGATGCCTTAAGAGTTCCCTTCACTGGAACTAAGGGGCCAAGCCCAACCCCTGAAAAACAACCCCACAGCATAATCCCCCTCCTCCAAATGAATTGGACCAGTGCACAAAGCAAGGTCCATAAAGACATGGATGAGTGAGTTCGGGGTGGAGGAACTTGACTGGCCTGGACAGAGTCCTGACCTCAACACAACAGAACACCTTGGGGATGAATTAGAGCGGAGACTGCAGGCCAGGCCTTCTCATCCAACATCAGTGCCTGACCTCACAAATGCACTTGGAAGAATGGTCAAACATTCCCCTAGACACACTCCTAAACCTTGTGGGCAGCCTTCCCAGAAGAGTTGAAGCTGTTATAGCTGCTAAGGGTGGGCCAACTCAATATTGAACCCTACAGACTAAGACTGGGATGTCATTACAGTTCATGTGTGTTTAAAGGCAGACGTCCCAATACTTAGGCCAATATATTGTATATTGCTTGGAGACACAGAACTTGGCTATGGACTTAGGGCTGGTTCACACCACAGAGATGCAGAGCACATGTGTGAGGCTGCCTGGTGGCTAAGTGGGTAGCAATTCCATCTAGCAGCACTGGGGTTGCTGGTTCAATTCCCCAACATGCTAATGCTTATGTTGAAGTTTATAAGTTTTCCCTGTGTGGGTTTCTCACTACAATCCAAAGACATGATGGTATTTTATTTGTCTCTTGTCAAAATAGTCTCTAATGTAAAAAAGTTAGTTTTGGACTTTAGATTGGAAGCTCATTGGAGCCAGGGACTGATGTTAATGTTTGTTAGCACTAATCATGCCCAGGGACTTGGATATTTAAAATTGTAGGGTTTACACTGCACAGGTACATTTGCTTAGAAAACTGGTGCTTTGTTTATGTGCATGCAAATGGACTTGGATGTTTGGCCTGTAGTTAGAGATTTGATGCACATAGCCAAGGGCTAACACAGTTGCAAATAGTATTATGTGTTCCTGCCCATCAGGTGCAATCACTTTAGACATAAATGAAGAGACAGTTTGAAATATACTGGTGGGTGTGTACTTCTAGTGGGTGTGTACTTCTATTGGGCGTGTGTCAGTTTGCTAACAATACAACATCTCTTATATAAAGGCCTGCAGTATGGGGGATCGTTTGGTCTGAGAAGGCCAGGTTTTTTGCTGTGATTTGTGGGGGGGAGAAGGAATGATATTGTGCAGATTGACAAACCCCCAACTAGTGTTATTTGCTGAAATTCTTGTGCATTTTTTCAATCAAAAATTGTGTGTGTATTGTTCCTGTCTGACCATGCAAAATCGTTTGGAAGCATCTGCTGACCTTCTACTCTTGGATCTCATTGCTTAATCGTGTACACAGAAATGCAGATTCCAGCAGAACATGGTCACCAATGTATCTATATGTGGATTGTAGGGTGGGGGGTGGGTGTTTTGAACATGTGTCTTTTAATATTATGTTGGAATGCTTTGTAAGAATAATTACTTAAGTATGTCTCTATAATCTTGCAGATAAAAATGTGATGTGTTGCCCGTTATACACTAAAAGTAAAGCTGTGTGCACTCTAAGGATTTAACAAATTTTAGATTGTAAGCTCCTATGAGCAGGGCCCTTAAAATCCAATTGCTAAATGTAGCACCATGTATCCTGTCCACATTTTTTTGAAGCTAGTAAATGAATGTACATAATTTTGTTTCTGCTGGCAAAATAAAAGTACATTATTGAGCTTTGGTGTGCTTTTTTATTTTATTTTATTTTTTTAACTTTCAATATTTTTATTATTCAAATGACAAAACGATGTCCCAAAGAAAACATTCAATAATCAACAATGTTTGCAGATGAGAAAGTAAGCATTTTTTTTTTTTTTTTTTTTTATTTAATTTTTTGTGGTGGTGGTGGTTTTGGCAAAGTGCAAGATCCTTAATATTTTATTTCTATATGGATTTGTGCACCAAAAATATGAATCTCTTTGCCCTTGTTCACATTGATGCTACTTTGAAAATTGGGGTTGCATCGATTGGAACAGTGCCATTGCCACCAATAGTCATGCGATTTGATTTCTGAAATTGCATGACAAATCGCCCCAATGTAGGCTTCAGCACACCTGCAAGTAAATGATAAAGGTGAAATCTTTATATACAGTATATATATATATATATATATATATATATATATATATACATATAACAGCTGTGGAGAATTGCAGGTAATGAATTCAGCTGGAGGATAGGCAGTGTTGTGTGAGTCAGCACTGGTTCACATTGGTGCGATTTGACATGTCAGATCGGTGGCAATTGCGCTGTTCTAATTGGTGTGATTTGTATTGATATAAGTGCAGAAACCTGCACAGATGTCTCTGATGCCCCCCCCCCCTCCTGCAGTCGGGACTGACATGCTGGAATGAAATAGTTTAAGTTCTGCTGAACGATTTCCTCCCGCTGTCAGTGTGAAGCAGAGCTCAAACTGGGCCTTTTGCCTTTGTAATTCACCTGCTGTTATGCCAGAGACACCATTTCTTATCAAACTCTCTTAAGTTTATTCATTATATGTAGAAATACAGATTTGCACATCTGCAAATAATCAAAATTAATAAATTCTAATTGTGATTGAGATCAAATATTCGCAGCTGCAATCAACAAAGCGTGGTTTCACCTCCTGACCCGGAAATTAGTCATTGTAATCACCCAGAAGTTCCTGTGCTGGTCAGGATCTCCATCTAGGTGGACATGGCGAGGTCCCTCTTTAGCATAGAGGAGGTGTTTCTGATTTGCCGGGTAAGTGTAGGATATGTACTTGTGCTTACTCAAGGTGGGGGTGGATTTGGTGTGGGTGGGCTTCATTGATTTGTTTGGCATCACCACACATTTGCTTCTGGCCCATGTGCACACATCACTACTTCCTGCATTTGTTCTGCTGATGTAAATCAGTAAGGACTATGCAAGTATAAATGAGAGCTCCTTTCTATTAAAATATATATGACTTGATTCACAGTTGGGCGACTTTTCATGATTCTCAATGATAACCATTCATATCTGTGCTACATTAATTCACACCAACTTCAAAGTAGTCTCTGTACTACTTTGGTGTGACTTTCAGGCTCGGTTTCCACTAGTGTGACTTGTCACGCGACTTGGGACTGCAAAGTCACAGGACATGTCATACCCTATGATTTCCAATGAGTATGGTTCATATCTGTGCGACATCAAGTCGCAGCGACTTCAAAGTAGTCCCTGCACTACTTTGGTCCCACTTTGATACAACTTGAGGTCCATAGACCTCAAGAATATACAGGCATTGCTCCAAGTCGCATCAAAATCGCGGCAAAATCATGCGAATTTAGGGTTGCAACAGTGGAAACAGAGCCTCATGTGACTTGAGGTACATAGGGTGCAATATTACACAGGCATTCCCAGAAGTTGGGGCCAAGTTGCAGCGACAAAGTGGCAGAAAATTAGGGTGACTTTCAGGTCACAGCAGTGTGAAA
The DNA here is from genome assembly GCA_029206835.1 of Rana muscosa. Classification (NCBI taxonomy): domain Eukaryota; kingdom Metazoa; phylum Chordata; class Amphibia; order Anura; family Ranidae; genus Rana; species Rana muscosa. The sequence continues at coordinate 637,965,915 of CM055117.1, read as the reverse complement.
GAGATTCAAGGATATCTTTGAATTTGGCCGTATTGTCACTTGTGCATCCTGAAAGTGGGGAAAATTCATCCCTGCACTACCTTGGTTTGACTTTGATGCGATTTGAGGTCCATACACCACAAGATTACACAGACATTGCTTCAAGTCATGGCAAAGCTGTGCAATTTTAAGGTCACACAAGTGCAAATGGGGCTTTATTCAAAGGTGTTATCATTTAATCTCATTTGGTTACTTTCACACTTATGTTACTTTTCATGCAGCTTTGGACCTCAAAGTTGCATTAAAAGTATCCCCCTCATGAGTTCCATTCATATCTATGCAACTTCACCCATGTTTACATAGCTCTGAATTGACATGTCAAATTACAGGCCAAATCAACGACTATTGACGGCAATAAGAACTGTCCAAATTGGTGCGACGCCACACAGATTCCCAAAAGTAGTTCCTACACTACTTTGGGCGACTTCAGGAGGCGATTTCTTACCTCCCAACTTTTTGAGATGAGTATAAGGGACAACTATTAGCAAAGGTATGTAGGCATAGGACACACCTCCTAAAACACCTTCTTAAAGGAGAATTATAAAAAAAAAAAAATATTAGTCAAACCCCCAAGTGCTTTTTTTTTAACAATAATATCCCTTTAGATTGGCTTTGGGAATTTACAAACAAAGCAATTTAGAAATTAGATGAAAGGTTTAGCGCTGGAAAACCCTTTTTGAAAGATAAAAATTGCATTTTATATAAAACTATACAGATCAGAACAAAATGAGGGACAAATGAGGAGGAAAGAGGGACAGAGGGACTTTGTTCCAAATCAGGGACAGTTGAGACCTATGTGATTTCACTAGACATCTGTGCAGGAAAGTGCACTGATGTCTCTGAAATCGCTCACAAAGTCAGGCTGAGGCCCCTTTCACACTTGAGCGACTTTTCCTGCGACTTTGGTCATCAGAGTTGCATGACAAGTCATACCCCATGATTTTTAATGTGTACCATTTATATCTGTGCAACTTCAAGTCACACCGACTTCAAAGTAGTTCCTGTACTACTTTGGTCCGACTTTGATACGAGTTGAGGTTCATAGACCTTAAGTTTACACAGGCATTCCCTGGGATCGCAGAAAAAATGCAGACGGAAATTTGCGTGCCTTTCCCTGCGACTCCTGCGTCCATAGACCTCAAGATAACACAGGCATTGCTTAAAGTCGCATCAAAATCACACAACTTTCAGGTCGCATAAGTGTGAAAGGGGCCTAAGTCACTGTGCTGAGTACTATTATACCTAGAATATAAAGTAGTCCCACCATCAAACTCTCAGCAGCATATGCTGAAAAGAGGCGAATGCCTATTAGCCAATGCCACATCAGCATGAGCATGGTTGTTACTATAATATTAAAGTGGTTGTAAACCCACTTAGACAAGTTTCACCTACAGGTAAGCCTAGATTAAGGCTTACCTGTAGGTGCAAGAAATATCTCCTTAACCTACACGGTTAAGGAGATATTTGCTTTTAAAACAGCACCGATGACGTCACACGCATGCGCACTAGCGGGCCAACATCATTGCCGGTTTTCTGAATGGGATCTCGCCGGCCCCAGCGTGCATGCGTGTGACTTCAGCGATACACTGAAGGCAGTGACGGGACATCGAGGCAAGATGGCGGCGGAGGGGAACGACGAGCAGTTTGGGGGCTTTGATATCAGGTAAGTCATTCATAATGTGCATATACATACTAGCTCATTATGCCTTTATTTTGCAGGGTTTTAAAAAAAAATGGGTTTACTTCCTCTTTAATGCCTGAAATGCAAAACATTATTGTATAGAATTAAACATTAGTAAATGTATTTTCTCTGTAGGTATGTGCTCAGCTCTGTAGCATAGTGATATTCCCTGCTGACCTCAAAGGTTTAAGCCATGAATTCAAATCCTACTGACGGCAGCACCTCCTGAAAGTGTGCATTTTACTCGGCAGCATATTTCTCCCGTTGCTGTGTTCTTCCGCGCAGTCGGTTACCTGCTAATAAAAAAAAAGCCGCTCTTCTTCTGTGGCGGTCTTCCTCCTCTGTGTTGTCACCCGCTGTGTGACGTCTCTTACATAGCCATGGAGCTGGCTCTCCGGGTGATGTTATCGGATGGCCACAGAAGAAGAGCAGCTTTTTTTTTTATTAGCGGGTAACCGACTGTGCGGAAGAACACAGCAGCGGGAGAAGACGGCAGCGTCAGGAGAGACGGCTCGGGGAGAAGAAACATCACACACTAGTAGATGTTTGTGCTACGCTCAATAGGCTAGTGGTCAGCGCTTCTACCTTGAAAAAACATGGGTTCAAATCCCACAGAGAGATACTTAAAGATTGACTTGGTGAAAAAAGGCAAATGCCTATTAGCCAATTAGCCAAAGCAGCATATGCTGAAAATAGGTGAATGCCAATTAGCCAATGCACTTTTATTCAATAATATTATGGTGTGGAATTCCAAACATCACACACTAGCTAACGGGCAGTTTACATTTCTTTGTTTGTTTATTTTAATTTGCTTGTGCAAAAAATAAACAAAGCTGTTGTATGGTAGGTTGGCTGGTATTTGAACTTGTACCATGAAAGCTGTGGTGACATCTGAGCAGACCACTAAGCCATTGTGCTAAGTACAAGACCTGCATAATAGTGTAGTATGATTAAAGAATGAACATAAATAATTACAACATACAACAAATAGGTAACCTAAAAGTCTAATACATGTCACTTTACAGAATAGCAGACATTACTATGTAATAATCATTCATAACTGCATTCGTTAGCAAAAGAAGGAAAAAAACTAGGAATACTATTTGCAATATACTGCAATAGATGCACACGAGGTAGAGCACATCTCATATAAAAATGTTTCTTTCACATACATGGATCATGGTTACAGTGCAGTGCTATATAAAAACGCAGTGGAAATTGGCATTTGCATGTACGCAGATGCGCTAATTAGCGCTGATTTCAGATTTACTAACACTTGTTTGCTGCTAATAGCGCTCTTTTTCATTCGCAAATTTGCGCATTGAATTTTTAATTGACAAAAATGGGAGCTATTAATTGCTCAGTGCTCAGTACTTCCTGGAGTTATAGTAAATTAGCCCCACAGTGTCGTCCTGCCTCTGTCACAGCCGATCGCGGGTGCCTGGCGGACATCGCGGCCGCCAGGCACGCGCACCGGCATCACGTGACCACGGCGGGCACAGCTGTTCCCCCGCCGCGCGCCCTCGGCGGCACGCAGGGGGAGAGAAACAGCAGGACGTCCATGGACGTCCACTCAGCACTTGAGAGCCGCGCTGCAGACGTCTTTTGTCTATAGCGCGGGTCTCAAGTGGTTAATAAAGGACTTTTTCAAGGTGTTCGTGTGTTTTTATTTACATTTTTTGACACTTTCTTTGAGAAATGGTAGGGGTACAATGTACCCCTTACCAATTCACATAGGGGGGCCAGGATCTGTTAAAGGGGTCTTCCAGATTCCGATAAGCCCCCCGCCCGCAGACCCCCACAACCACTGGGCAAGGGTTGTGGGGATGAGGCCCTTGTCCCCATCAACATGGGGACATCCTCCCCATGTTGAGGGCATGTGGCCTGGTACGGTTCAGGAGGGAGGGGGGGCGCTCTCTCGTCCCCCCTCTTCCCCTGCGGCTGGCCAGTTTGCGTGCTTGGATAAGGGTCTGGTATGGATTTTTGGGGGGACTCCACGCCATTTTTTTTTATTTGGGGTGGAGTTCCCCTTAAAATCCATGCCAGATCTCAAGGGCCTGGTATGGATATTTAGGGGGAACCCCACGCCATTTTTTTTTTAATTTGCGGCAGGGTTCCCCTTAATATCCATTCCAGACCTAAAGGGCCTGGTAATTGAATTTGGGGGAACCCCCACGCTTTTTTTTATCAATGACTTTTCTATGTATTGATAAAGGCCGACAATTCATTAATAGCCGCGAGTGAGTTTTAAATGACTTTTTTTTCTTCAAAAATGACACTTTGTGCAGGGACAGTTCTAAGCACGGGAAACATGCGCAACTTTACATGCATATCATACACACCCCCCAGGTACGAAATTTAAAGGAATATTTCACTTTTATTTTTTCATTTTAAGCATTATTAAAATCACCACTCCCGGAAAAACGTCTATTTTTTAAATCTTTTTTTTGCATTGATACATGTCCCCTGGGGCAGGACCCGGGTCCCCAAACACTTTTTAGGACAATAAATTGCATATTAGCCTTTATAATTAGCACTTTAGATTTTGAACGTTCGAGTCCATTGTATTTAATAGGGTTCTAAAGTTCACACGAACATTCTGTCTGTTCGCAGGTTCTGGTGCGAACCGAACAGGGGGTGTTCGGCTCATCCCTGATGGTAATCCAGCCACCAAGTTTGTAGTTTTTCACAGCACAAATTCTCCAGCAGAATGTATCAGTTTACAGGAATGAGACAAATCACTTAAAGTGATTGTTACCTGCCAAAAAAATCATGCTCCTGTCCCTTTAAGGCACAAACTATAGCATAGTGCCTCTCAAAATGGTGTACAGGGGCGGAGGCTATAGCCGCATGTAAAAAACAAAAGTAAAATACGAGATTTCTAATCCATTCGAAGCACAATAACACTCTGCTCTGCTCTCTGCTTCTCCCTCACCGTGCTGAACCCTCTCAAAATGGTGTACAGGGGCGGAGGCTATAGCCGCATGTAAAAAACGAAAGTAAAATACGAGATTTCGAATCGTTACAAATAACCGCTATGTATTTCGAAAAGTACAAATCCATTCGAAGCACATTAGGCATAATAGTCAGCGTCGTCGTGAGAGAGACACAGAAAATTACGAATCAACGAACCCAAAAAAAGTTACGAAAGTAGGAGTTGTGTCCAGAATCAACGAAAAACAACGTACTCTACCGAAAGTACGAATTATAAAGCAACAAAAAATTCAACGAAAAATGTCGCTTGCAAAAATACGAATGAGTCCGAACACGAAAAATCCCGTCTAGCAAAATTACGAATGATTACGAATCAACAGGACCGGAAAGAAACGAACCGAAACGTAACGAATTTTTCCGTTGTGCACAAGCCTAACGTTTATCATGGTTGCTGTGCCATGAGATCATGATCAGGATACGTGCCTCTATCATCTAGCTTCTCTCCTGTGCGTCTGTGTGTCTCTGCAGCCCCCCCTCCTCTCCCTGTCAGCTCCGTAGTGTGTAGTAATAACACGATCTCACGGCCCCTCACCTATCCTCTCCTCTCCTCACAGCCCCTCTGCTCTTCTCCAGCCTTCATTCTCTGACAATACTGTTTACCTAAAACAGAAGGGGAATCTCGGCCCCTCCCACTCGATTCTCTTAGATCGGGATACAGAGCAGAGAGAGGAGGTGACCACAAAAGAAAAAAAAAGGTATTTAAAATTGAAAAAAAAAAAAAAAACACACACTGCACTGCTTAATGAACAAACACATGGAGGCTAGATCAATTTTAGCCATTTGAGCTTACAGCCACATTAACACTGGGAGGAGTGATAAAAATGAGCAGCTATTATTTATTCATGCAAAACCATTATCCCAAAAAGAACAAAAATGTTTGCTGTAGCAGATTATAAAGTGTCATCTACACCCCCATTCCACTCCGGACTGACAATGCTGCTCTGTACTAGACATGTGCACAACCAAAAAATTAGTTTCCTATCGTTTCGTTTCGTCTCGTTCCGTATGTTCGTAAAGATTCGTAATTTCGTAAGACGCGAGTTTTCCTATTCGGACTCGTTCGTATGTTCGTAACAGTTTAATTTTCGTTGATACTGAATGATTCGTAGTTCTGTCTAAGTTATTTTCGTTGATTTGAAATTCGTAATTTTGTTGATATTGAATGATTCGTATTTCTGTTTAAGTTATTTTCGTACTTTCGTAACAGTTTGATTTTCGTTGATACTGAACGATTCGTAATTGGGAATTTTGTTAGATAATAATTTTCGTTTTTCTGTACACTACTCTGCCGTTTCTGTTGATTCGTAACATTGTTTTGTTTTCCTTGATTCGTGTCTACTACCGTGCTTCGAATGGATTCGTAATTTTTTTATACTTTCGTAAATACATCTCGGCGCGGTCATTCGCAATCTCGCGTTACTAGTTATTTTTATTTTCAACACGCGGCTATAGCCGCGTGTTGAAAATGAAACTGAAATACGTCCACGTGCTTCGAATGCATTCGTACTCCCGTAAATACATCGCGGCCATTCGCAATCTCGTATTTTTGTTTCGTTTTCAACAAGCGGCTATAGCCTCCGCCCCTGTACGCCATTTTGAGAGGGTGTAAGTGGTGTGGTGAGGGAGGAGCAGAGAGCAGTGCAGAGAGCATAGTTGCCAACATTGCAAAAAAAAAATCCGTGACACTTTTTCGCATGTAGGCGGAGCCTTGGTATAATTAGGGGGTGGGGCATTCATTTGAAGGTGTGTTATACTTTAGGAGAAAAAAGTGGTGCACGAAGCGTGGGCGTGGTTTACACGGGTAGTGGGAGTGGCTTAAATGAGCGTGGCTCAAAGGGGGTGTGGTTAAAGTCTGAGATGAATGAGGGATGAAGGGAGAAAGAAAGAGGGAGGGAAGGAAAGAGAAGGAAGGATGGAAGGACAGCAGGCCCAGATCCTACACCATAATAGAAATATGTGTATTCCAGAGTTTAACAATCAACAGATAAAGATAATCCAAACATCTGGTGTTAGCTCTTTAATCATCCCGGCACCATGGTTGTTAGGGTGTCAGGATGACTGAAGTGCATTATTTCTCTTATTACATTTTAATATAAAATGAAATCATTCAACTCACCAAAATGCCGAATCAGTGTTAGCCCCGAGTGTGTCACCTGCCACGTCGCCTGCCACCAGATGCCATCAGGTGTCCCCAGGGGAGTCCCTCCTTACATCAGGCGTCCCCAGAGGAGTCCCTCCTTACATCAGGCGTCCCCAGAGGAGTCCCTCCTTACATCAGGCGTACCCAGCGGAGTCCTTCCTTACATCAGGTGTACCCAGAGGAGTCCCCCCTTACATCAGGCGTCCCCAGCGGAGTCCCCCCTTACATCAGGCGTCCCCAGCGGAGTCCCCTCTTACATCAGGCGTCCCCAGTGGAGTCCCCCCTTACATCAAGTGTCCCCAGAGGAGTCCCTCCTTACATCAGGCGTCCCCAGCGGAGTCCCTCCTTACATCAGGCGTCCCCAGCGGAATCCCCCTTACATCAGGCGTACCCAGCGGAGTCCTTCCTTACATCAGGCGTCCCCAGAGGAGTCCCTCCTTACATCAGGCGTCCCCAGCGGAGTCCCTCCTTACATCAGGCGTCCCCAGAGGAGTCCCTCCTTACATCAGGCGTACCCAGCGGAGTCCCCCCTTACATCAGGCGTCCCCAGCGGAGTCCCCCCTTACATCAGGCGTCCCCAGTGGAGTCCCCCTTACATCAAGTGTCCCCAGCGGAGTCCCCCCTTACCTCAGGCATCCCCAGCGGAGTCCCCCCTTACATCAGGCGTCCCCAGCGGAGTCCCCCCTTACATCAGGCGTCCCCAGCGGAGTCCCCCCTTACATCAGGCGTCCCCATCGGAGTCCCCCCTTACATCAGGTGTCCCCATCGGAGTCCCCCCTTACATCAGGCGTCCCCAGCGGTGTCCCCCCTTACCTCAGCCGTCCCCATCGGAGTCCCCCCTTACATCAGGCGTCCCCAGCGGTGTCCCCCCTTACCTCAGCCGTCCCCAGCGGAGTCCTCCCTTACCACAGGCATTCCCAGCGGAGTCCCCCCTTACCACAGGCATCCCCAGCGGAGTCCCCCCTTAACCACAGGCGTCTCCTGTCTCGGTCGCCATTATTGTTTCCCCTTCCCCGAAGGGGAACAAAATAGAGGCGGAGCCGACAGTGTGGCTGCAAAAAAATAAAAAATTAAGCTGTGGCGCTGCCGACCCCCGCCCCTTTCCATTACAGACAGACCTGCAGCGGGGCGGGGCGGGGCGGGGCGGGGGGGTGGACGGCCGGCCAGCCAAAACACAGATGTAGTACAATAGAAGATAAAGCTGCTGCGGCGCCGCCCACCCCTGGGGAGGTGCGGGGTGTGGGCGGCGCCGCAGCGGCTTTATTTTCTATTGTACTACATCCGTGTTTTGGACTTCTTGAACATGGCGGCCGGCCGAGACATTGTCTCCGCCAGCCGTGGACCTCTAGCGGCGGCGGCCTGCGGCATCCAAATTCGGGGAAAACGGGAAAATCGGATTGGCCGGGACATTGGCCGGGACAAAATAAATCCGGGAAAAGGGTTTGAATCACCAATCCGTGACTGTTGGCAACTATGAGAGAGTGATATTGTGGTTTTTGTAGTTGTTTTTGTGTGGTTTGGTGGTTTTATTGCAATTAGAATGTCTGGGAGTGAGAATGGACGTGTGAGTCTTGTAAGTGAGAATGTTGGTGTTAGTGAGTGTGTTGGTATGAGAGTTGGTGTTGGTGTGACTGAGAGTGGAGGGATTGAGGACTGGAGTATTCTTATTTTACCGGTCCATGCAAAAAAAAAAAATATACTAATCTACTTCTCCTACCATGAATACGTAGTATATGCTGCCTGGGCTGGCCTAGTAGTGGCACTGGCTAACACAACAAAAAAAATAGGTAGGGGCAGACAGACAGCAATATAATAAAACACAGTCCCAGAAAAGGGAAAAAAACTAACTTTAGAAAATCCTAGGAGTAATAGAAATAGTAAGAAATTTATCATTTCTATATCAATCTCTTTGAATGACTCACAAATCAAACACCACCCACACCCTGTCTAGAATGTAGTCTGACAAAGAAGAAAAATACAATATGTCAGAGATATTACATAAATAAAATTATAAATTAGAATGTAGACTCTAGAATCTCAATCTAATATCCTTAAGAAACAAAGAATTTCTCTCTCCCAAGTAAAAAATTTACTCACAAAATCCAACAGAACAGTGCAACCTACCCAACCACACCCTATCTGGACTCTGGATGGAATGCACTGCAGTCTAACACAGAAAAACACACATACACACACATTATAGCACATGTCTATAAGAAACAAGCTCATTGGGGGAAGAGACAACCTCTTCAGGGGAAGGGACAAGCTTATTGCCCATTGGCCAAAGTCCAGAACTAATTCAGAACTAACAAAATAGAATTTAAGTTTTTACGAATTGTCGTTGTTTTCATTTCCGTTTTCCGAAGATTCGTATTTTTTTTTCCGTTCATTTTGATATTCGTTAATATGGATCTTTGTTCGTTATTCGTTGTTTTGTTTTTCGAATATTCGTAATATCTCGTTTTCGTTCATTTTTATTTTCGTTATTTTTTATCTTTTTTCTGTGTTTTCGTTGTTTTTATGTTTTCGTTTTTCACTTTTTCGTTTTTTGTTTGTTTCAAATTTACTAAATTCGTATTTTATTTGTTTTCCATATTCGTTCGTTTAGATTATTCGTTGTTCGTTTGTAATGTTATCGAACCGTTCGTTCATTCGTATGTTTACGAATCAACGAATATAACGAATTTTGACGGATAACGAATTCGTAACTAAACGAATTGCACATGTCTACTCTGTACTGTGCATAATTCATTCAGAGTGTGATTGGTAAGCTGCAATATGATACAATTTTAGTTTTGGGTTTAACCACTTGCCGAACGCTGCACGACTATATATGTCGGCAGAATGGTACGGCTGAGCAGATTGACGTATATATACGTCGCCTTTAAAACACGGCATTGTGGGCGCCCGCCGCGAGCTCCGTGAGTTCGACCACGGGTCCTGCGGATTCGATGTCCTCCGGGAGACCCGCGATCGTCTCACGGAGTGGAAGAACGGGGAAATGCTGATGTAAACAAGCATTTCCCCATTTTCCTAGTGACAGTACACTGATCACCACTCCCTGTAATCGGGTGCGGTGATCAGTCTCGTGTCACGTGTAGCCCATACCCCCCACAGTTAGAACACATCCCTAGGACACACTTAACCCCTTCCCCCTCCCCTACTGGTTAACACCTTCACTGCCAGTCACATTTACACAGTAATAAGTGCATTTTTATAGCACTGATCACTGTATAAATGTGAATGGTCCCAAAATGGCGCCAAAAGTGTCCGATGTGTCCACCATAATGTCGCAGTCATGATAAAAATCGCTGATTGACGCCATTACTAGTAAAATAATAATTATTAATAAAAATGCCATAAAACTATCCCCTATTTTGTAGACGCTATAACTTTTGTGCAAACCATTGAATAAAAGCTAATTGCATTTTTTTTTACCAAAAATATGTAGAAAATTACGTATCGGCCTAAATTGTGGGAAAAAAAATTTTTTTATAAATTTTTGGGGGATATATATTATAGCAAATAGTAAAAAATATTGCTTTTTTTTCAAAATTGTCGCTCTCTTTTTGTTTATAGCGCAAAAAATAAAAAATAAATGCAGAGGTGATCAAATACCACCAAAATAAATCTCTATTTGTGGGAAAAAAAGGACGTCAATTTTGTTTGGGAGCCATGTCGCACGACCGCGCAATTATCAGTTAAAGCAAAGCAGTATCGAAAAAAGTGCTATGGTCTTTGGCCAGCCAAATGGTACGGGGCTGAAGTGGTTAATACTGCTTTAAATAGTGTGATCAAACAATTGTATTATGTTGTTGGTTTGCAGCTCAGTTTTCTTCCTCCCACCAGTACAGATGATGTCTGAACCACTTAGATGACAATGTACAGAGCAGCATTGTCAGTCCGGAGTGGAGTGGGGGTGTTGGTCTCTTGCTTTTTGACCAATGGAAGTTGTCCCAAGACATTTACACTTTTTTTTAATAAGCTATGATTTTCTGGACAGCTGTATACACTATATTCTACACAGTAAAAATGCATCCCTAAGGACTACGGGGCAGGCACTAAGAGAATTGTTCTCCTGATATTGTTTTTTTTTTTTTTTTAAAGGCTCTCTCATGTGGGCAGTGAGGGAGCAGTAAAAACACGTGGCTAATCCATGTTTTAATGACAATACTGACTGCCCAAATACAAGCGCATGTGGCACATGGAGGAGATGTACACATGCTGCAGCAAATTCTATTTAGCATGCTGAGTTTAACAGGTGGCATTGTGCTCATTGAAGTCCATGGGGAAGTGCCACAACCATGAACCATATGCCAAATTTGGAGTCATCGTGGTAGCAAAAATGCAACATTCTGTAACATGACATAGAAGTCCCTTTCATCCTATGAATTGTGAAGAAGTCCATTATTCTCTATGGTCAGGTGTGTGCTAATATTTTACAATGTGATTGGGAGTGTGGGAGGGCATGGGGTGATGTTATAGAATTATAGTATAGAATTGCACCTTAAGCAAATAAAAATAAATAAATATTGAAAACAGTATTTATATTTCTGCAAAGATTAATGGCCACTTTGATCAGATATTATTCAAACATAATCACAGTATCTATTGCACTACGCTGGAAAAGAAAACAACACATGCATAACAAAGCCAATATTTGTGAACAACTGTGAAATTAGCAGGATGTTTAGAAAGTGATACATTTCCAATTCATTTGACATTTTCTATTAAAGCACATAACATCATGAGTAATATGCAATTAACTAGAGAACACATTTAAAAAAAAAAAAAAAAAACATGAACTGAAATTAAAATTGGAGCAAATCCCTAATTTCAAAATCTTTATAAATATAAAATATTTTTAATAATGGCATTTTTACTATTGGCTTTTTCCCTTATGATCTTTGCCCACATTTCAGACATAAAGTGATTTTGCACAGGCGCTTGGTGTTTAAATAATTCTTACCATTTTTCAATTTCATTTTTCTTTTTTGAACATGTGTCTTCTACTGCTTTCAATCAAGTTCCTTTTATAAGCTACCATATCTAATACACAACAAATGAATTGTACACTACTGTTCACACACTGAATAATGGCAGCATAAATTGAACAAAGTTCTTTCTCTTCTGTACTTACTACTTTAATACCAGCAAAAGCTTGAAAAATGTATTAAATTAGTTTTTTTTTTCTTGTGTGTGAAGGGAGTTAGGTAAAATGCAGAGCATTGACATTTTAGCTATGGTAACTACATGGCTGTCACATCAAAGCAGTTGAGAAGTTGGAGGCACATAAAAAAAAAAAAAAAGTATGGACAGAGAGGCTAATCAAATATAATTTTTACTTGACATTAAAGAAACCTAAAGAAAAAGAATGATGTTTTTTTAAACTGGTCGCATTAATCTTACAATTGCCTGAGTTCATAAAAAATAATATAATGGCTTACACAGTATGCCTCTGCACGTACCAAACATTTTAACATAATACAAAAATATGGCAATGGAAATGTATTATGCCCTATAGATCTATGGTTAATTAGATATATCAAGTACAATATTTTTCAACTTCAAACATACTGGCATCAATGTTATTTAATGTATGCTATTTATGTTGTAATAACATGTTGCTTTCACTGCTAAATGTGACAGCTTCCGCTCTGATTGATTGTTAGAAAGCCAGTAGCCACTGAAAACTATAACTCAAACCCGCCTGTCACATTTTGGCTGACATAGGAATGTAAAGCGGGAATTATGTAAAAAAAAGGAGTGAGGTTCCCCTAAATTCCATGCTAGACCCTGAGGTCTGGTATGGATTTTAAGGAGAAATCCCATGCACAAAATCAAGGAAAAAAACACGGAGTCCCTCCAAAAACATACCACACTATGATGGGAGCAAGCAGCTCGGGATTCCAGGAAATGGGGGATAAGCATTCAGCCCCCCTCATGAGCCATATTAGGCCACATGACTTCAAAATGTGGTGGTACCTTGCCAGGGGGGGTGGGTCTCTTCCTAACAACCCTGGCCCGGTGATTGTGGGGATCTGCAGGCAGGCGGCTTATCAGAATCTCTAAACGCTTTTTAATAATAAGGGTAACCCAGATACTGTTCCCCATGTGAATGAGTATGGGTACATAAAAAAAATATACATAGTAAATAAAGGAAGATCATTTTAAACAACTGGGCCCACAGGCTGACATAGTTGACCAAAAATAAACATAACTATATATGAAATTTCAAAAAATATTTTTTAACTTTGGTACTGGTTCCCTCAGGGCAGTGCTCAGCCTCCATATCATGTGTTTGACAATCCCTTGCCTATTATCCTATAAAATAGCCGTTACTGTTTTTCACCATTTGGCTCCCGTTGACTTCTATTGGTCTTGGATTTGGCACCTGGACTTTAGTTGTTCTGTAACCTGCCCCCAAAAAAAATCACAGGTAAGTAATGCTCATCCCTAGGAGTCAATAGGAAGATAGAATTAAGGTTGGTTTGGTGTTTTTTTTACTGTCGCAATGAGCTTTTTAATAACTGCTCATTTGTAGACTGGATAATGTAATTGCTTGCATTCGTACAGCAACAATTATCTCTTTGTTTTCCATGTATTGCAGATCTGTTGCTCAAATAGTATCACAATTGTCAATTTTTTAACGCTGTAGTGCCTTGATTGACTGTTTTTTGCTCGCATATTGTAACAACTGCCCATTTTATGACCTGTATAATGTTACAATATCCTATTTATTGCACGTGTATCAACATGATTGAGTTTTTCCCAAGTATTGAAATGATTGCCCTTTTGTTGCCCATATATTGCCATGACAGTCCATTTGTTGCACACATGTTGTCATGCCAATTTGTTACTCACATATTGTGACTATTTCCTGTTTTATGCTTGCGTGTTGTCACGATTGCCCATTTGCTGCCATTTTAATATTCCAATTGCTATCTGTTTTTTTTTTTGTTGCCTGTTTTTGCATACATGTTCAAAATAATGAATAGGTGTTTTACTTAAACCTGTTTGGCTACCTTCAAGTATTTTTCTGAAAATAATATATATATATCCCCCTTAATCTCTTCTTCTCAAGAGAGAACAAATTCAGTTCAGTTAATCTTTCCTCAATAGCTAAGCTCCTCCATGCCTCTTATCAGTTGGGTTGCCCTTCTCTGCACTTTCTCCAGTTCCCCAATATCCTTTTTGTGAACTGGTGTCCAAAACTGAACTGCATATTCTAGACGAGGTGTTACTAATGATTTTTACAGGGGCAAAATTATCTCTCTCTCTCTGCAGTCCATACCTCTTTTAATACAAGAAAGGGTTTTGGTCACTTGAAACTGCAGCTTGGCATTGCATGCTATTATTAAGCTTATGATCTACCAGAACATCTATATCCTTCTCCACCATTGAATCCCCCAGCTGTTCACTTCCTAGTATGTAAAATGCATGCATGTTTTGTTAGCCCCCAAGTTCATAACCTTACATTTATCAACATTAAACCTCATTTGCCACATAGTTGCCCAATTAAACAGTGCATTGAGGTTGGCTAGTAAGTTGGAGATGTCCTGTAACAATGTCATTCCACTGCAAAGCTTGGTGTAATCTGCAAAGACTGGAATGGTACTTTTAATCCCAAGCCCTATATAATTTATAAAATTATTAAAAGTAAGGATCCCAACACTGAACCTTGCGGTAACCAATAACAACCCTAGACCATTCAGAGTATGAATCATTAACCACTACTCTCTGAATATAGTCTTTTAGCCAGTTTTCTATCCACTTACAAACAGATTTTTTCAAGGCTGTAGACTTTACCTTACACATTAGCCATGTGTGGGGAACTGTGTCAAATACATTTGCAAAATCCAAGTATACTACTACGTCCACAGCCAACCCTCTGTCTAAGGTTTTACTCCTCATGAAAATAAATCAGATTTGTTTGACAATTAATGTATTTCATTAATCCATGCTGTCTGTTGTTTAAGATACCGTATTTATCGGCGTATAACACGCACTTTTTTCCCCTTAAAATCAGGGGAAAATCGTGGGTGCGTGTTATACGCCGATACTCCGTCGAATTCCCCTGCTGAAAACGAGCGAGAGGAGCGAGCGGAGCCGAAGCCGAAGTACACTCGGCTTTACTCGGCTCCTCTCGCAGTCCCGCCCATCTCTGACTGCGCCGCTGACATAGAGAAAGCCGAGTGTACTTCGGCTAGTCTCGGCTCCTCTCGCAGTCCTGCCCCTGACTGTGAGAAGAGCCGAGTCTAGCCGAAGTACACTCGGCTTTCTCCGTCAGCGGCGCAGTCAGTGGAGATGGGCGGGACTGCGAGAGGAGCCGAGTCTAGCCGAAGTACACTCGGCCCCGCTCGCTCCTCTCCACAGAAATCAGCGCCAAATTTAAAAAAACGCCGAGACTGACACGATCGCAAAGGCACTGGGCAAGGCTGCAATTGGACAGATGGACACTGGGCAAGGCTGCAGATGGACAGATGGACACTGGGCAAGGCTGCAGATGGACAGATGGACACTGGGCAAGGCTGCAGATGGACACTGGGCAAGGCTGCAGATGGACAGATGGACACTGGGCAAGGCTGCAGATGGACACTGGGCAAGGCTGCAGATGGACAGATGGACACTGGGCAAGGCTGCAGATGAACACTGGGCAAGGCTGCATGCTGCATTTAAATGTAATTTTGTTTCCTTGAATTTCCCTCCTAAAAGCGTTTTTCCTTAAAGTTCTCTCCTAAACTTGGGGTGCGTGTTATACGCCGGTGTGTGTTATACGCCGATAAATACGGTACTTTTTTTCCAGGAAAACCTCATATATGTGGTCTTTTATTAAACTCTTTAGTATCCTCCCGACTATAGAAGTTAAACTAACAGGTGTGTAATTACTTGGTAAAGACTTTGATCCCTTTTTAAATATAGGCACCACATTGGTCTCGCATCATTAGAGTGTTACTAAACCCATAACAGTAAAATCAGTCTGTATATGCAGCAAAGCATGCTTGTTATACTCACTGTGGTACCTAAGGAGTTAAACCTCTACATTGTGTAAAAAGGCTGTTTGATCCTGTCCACTTTGATCCTCCCCTTCTTCCACTGTCCCCCACTATCTCCTGATAGAACAGAGCCTTGGGGGCAAGCTGCACATGCTCAGTTTGGTGTGCATTGCTAGAGAGTTTTTCTTTTTACTTGGGAGAGTGCATGTGATCAGCACAGGGCCAATGAGCACTGTCCAGACAGATGGTCAGGGGTACTGCAGCCTCATAGGACAATCAGGGGAGAATGGAATCTTCTCCTACACACTTTAACCAGACACCGATAGAAGTCACAAGACTGCTCCAAATGCTGATGAGAAAAGGTATTTAGCAGTTTAAATTTACTAAAACTATTGCAATTCCATGTTCTGTGTACTGTGGGAGACCAAATATAGTGAATGCAGGGCCCTGGGTTTAGTAACACTTTAAGGGAAGATGCTATTTTATGCTTCAGCAAAAAAGGCAGGTGCAGAGTGGGGAATGTGAGCGCCCAGTACTCAGACTATTGGCGCAACCTGTAATTGCTCAGAATGTTAACCTTTTCCATGGAAATTAATGGAATTGGGGACTAATGGTGATATTAAAAACTACTAAATAGAGTAGCAGCTCCCACTGCTCAACCCTAAGGGTTTACTCAATAAAGAGAGAATGAGCTATACGAGAGGCTGTGCCACAGCTCTGGACCTGGAAAAGACTCTGCGGCTAATTAATGCACTATTTGAAGGTCTAAGAAGCACCACTGGCATAGCCCATTGCCAGAAGGACACATTTCAAGAGGCTCCCACAACGCTTAGTCCAGAAGGGTTCAGGTATGGCCTCCAAGGCATTGCCAAGAATTGTCTGACCCAACTTGCTGCACTGAGCATCTGGCTCAGCAGTAGGCAGCCATATGCTACATCTGATTAAAGATAAGAAGGGAAGGAGGCCACGCCCTCTGAAACGCATTGTCTTGGCAACCCACAGTGTCCCTTGTTAGCTGTTACTGTTCGAGTATCATGTGATCACAAAGGCAAGCCGGGCTCCT
The DNA here is from genome assembly GCA_029206835.1 of Rana muscosa. Taxonomy (NCBI): domain Eukaryota; kingdom Metazoa; phylum Chordata; class Amphibia; order Anura; family Ranidae; genus Rana; species Rana muscosa. The sequence continues at coordinate 637,949,002 of CM055117.1, read as the reverse complement.
TTTTTATCGGAGGATCTCTGTTGTGAGTGAGCGACTCATGCGAAGCTTGTCGGTGGCTGCACGTTGACACACTGGGAACATCTACTGCCAGACTCTTCCGGATCCAGCCAGGAGCCTAGACCACTGAAGTGGAACTACAGCTTGACTCAGACACTCTTTGACATACACTGGCATGTGAGTACAAAGTGTTACTTTGTATCTTTTATTGTTTTTTTTAAACGGTGTTGCACTAGGAGCCGGTGCGCTCCGTCTTTTCTTTCGATTGTGATTGAAGATAACATATCTTGATTAAAAAAAAGAAAATAAAGAAAATTAAATGGCTAGTTAAAGTTTGGGTAAACCTTTCTGAATAGAGAAAAGATGTCCAATATCTTAAGACACTGGAAAAAAAATTGAAGCATGCTGGGAGTGGGAGGGTTTACATCTTGCTGACAAACTGCTTTTTTTTTGTATGCAAATTAACAGAATCCGATGCCCCTAATGAGCATTAAAGAAAAAAGTTTTGGCATAACTAAAGGCAAAACTTTTGGGGGGTACAAAAATGTTTTGCCTATAATTCTAATTTAGGTGAAAAAAAAGTCAAGGATGCCAAGCATGTCATACAATCTATCAAAATATAAAAGGGGCAAACTACACCACCTTCTACTTGCGGATTCCTGGACCCCACTGAATATCAAAACTCTCCCTTCACCCACCTGTGCTTCCATCATAGCATGGAGAAGGCGCATAACCCAACTCCCCCAGGGATCTCTTCAACATCCCATTCACTTCCCATTATAGAAACTAGAACTCCTCATTCCTTGCATCTCCCTTCAACAATGGGAAGAGGCAGGAATCCACTGGGTAGTCCAGCTTTTTCATAATAATCGAAAACAAAAAATTTTTTCAAGGTCTCGTAAGACAACATCTCTGAAGACCCTGAGTGACGGAGCCAAAATTCCAGGGGGTTTGAATGTGGAAGCATTTCTTAGCCCCGAATGTTGAAATGATGGTGGGACTAATTTGTCTTCCCTACTTGGAACAGTTGCAAAATGTCGCTTAATATTCACCTTGCGGACATACTTATGTACATCCATAAAGGTTAAAAATGTATTCAACTTTTTAGGAGGTGCAAACTTTAAACCTTTATTGAGAATGGTCAGTTCTGACTTAGTCAAAGTTTGGGAGCTCAGATTAAAGATGCCATCCTGACTCACATCTTTTGCTTTTTTAAGTTGTGCTCTCCTCCCCCCTCTTGTTCCTCTTTGCTTTCCACAGGCCTTTTTATTCCCTGGTTTGTCCTGGGAAAACCCCAATGTTGGTCAATATCTTTTTCGTATTGGCCCGTGGGGAAATCTCTCGATGGTACCGACCTATATGCCTCACGTACCCTGTTATTCTGTTCATAATCCTGATGACCAGAATACCCAGGCCCCTCTCTGTCTCTCAATGGAAAAAATCTGTTATGGGTCCCCAAATCATCTCCATACTCGTCTCTATCACGTTCTGAGTAGTGGTTGTTTTCATATTGTAATCTCTGGTTGGGGTAAATATCAAAACTATGGTTTTCAGGATAAATCCTCTCAGGGACTCTCATAGGTCTCGGTGATTCTCTATAAGAGTAATGTGGACCCTGAGAGTATTGTTGTCCATAACTTTTATCGTAACCATTGCCCTGTTTAGATTGGGTCTGCTGTACCCAACCAGAGTTTTTTGGATACTGGCCCCCTTTCGTGGATCCTGATGCCCTCGGAGGGGACTGATGTGATACTCTTCTGCCCTTTTTGGCCTGTTTAGCAGAATTCTGAACTTTCTTAGGAGTTTTGGATCTTTCGCTCCTAATAGGTAAATGCTGTACCTCATTTGTAATACCAGATACAGCGCCATCACTATGAGTGATTACGTCCATCCTGGAACTATTATCTATTTGTGATTCTGCCAATAGTTTCTTCTGCCAATCAAAAACTAAACTGGCTTGATAATCGCTAAAATCCCTATTGTATTTCTTTCTCTTTTTAGCTTTCTGTTCCTTCTCTTCTTTGTCCAATACTTTTAAAAGATTTATACTCCTATCCTTGTATTCTTCACTTTCTTTGTGAGGATTAAAGTGGTTGTAAACCCTTTTGTCGTTTTTTTTTTCTAACCTGCAAGACAAAGCTATAATGAGCTAGTATGACTAGCATACTAGCTCATTATGTACCACTTACCTTCGATCGGGGCCCCCGAAGTCGTTCGTGTCCCTCCTCTAGCCGCATCCATTGCTGCGGCGATAGCCGGAATGTTACTTCCGGGTATCGCCGCTGCAGCCAATCACAGCGCCGCTCCGGCGCTGTGATTGGCCGGAGCGGCGAAGACGTGACTCCGCGCATGCGCGCGTGAGCTGTCAAATTCGGCTACATCGTCGAATGTTGCGACCTAGCCGAATTTGTGAATGGGGTGACGTCAGCGTCGCCGCATTTACATACAAATATCTCCTTAACCGTGTAGGTTAAGGAGATATTTCATGCACCTACAGGTAAGCCTTACCTGTAGGTCTTTGTTTAAAAAGTGGGTTTACAACCACTTTAAGGCTATCTTTTAGTGTTTTGATCTCACTATCAAGTTTGGCTAATTTACTATTCTTCCTGGTGACCAGGAAGCGTAAAAAATTCAGTCCGGCTTCATTGAAGTACTGGAACCATTCTTGTAGCTCTAATTCTCCTTTTTGGGGGCTGACCTGCCACCTTAAGCTCCTTGGTACCATATTTAATTTGATATACATCTCTAGGAATGCCACATCCCACTGAGTGTGGATTTCAGAGATGGTTAAATTTTTAAGTCTTAAAAAAAAGTCCACCCAAATCGCCCTCCTTATCATTATACATTTGGAACACCCCCTCGGTGTTGACCACCTTAGAGGCCCTATATTCAAAGACGTCCATATCAAAAACTAAAATAAATAGTTCTAAATAATGAAAATCTAGTGCACTAAGTGATTATTGAAACACCCTAGAGTGTACTGACTGCTGCTGTAGGTGAGTATCAAAAATTGGTAATAGTAAAGAAAACTACTGCGCATGTCAAAAATTACAAAAATTGTTAAATTAAATAACTGCTGCTGCAACTGAAAATGTGGATACACACAATAACAAATACTAAAGAAAAAGGCAGTTGCGCTGCAAAAAATTAACAACACATATGATATATGAAATGCTATCTTAGTATATACATATATATATATACATAGTGAAGAAAATTGACCAAAAGGTCTACATTGAAAAGAAAATAGCTAGTATGTGACAATCTGTGGTAATCCTTAAAATGTCCACATTGCAATACTGAAAGGCAGGAGTGACCATATGTAAAGTTCCACAGTGATAATATAGCAGGTAGACAATCTCTCGTGCAGGTAGATAATTGTGACTCCACACACTTAGACACCAAAGGAGAAAGTGCAATGATGATAAAGCAAAGATCCTCCACCTCAGATATCAGATCCGCTTACCAGCTCATATGGATCTCAGTGAAAGAGATCACAAACGCTTGCGGCTTTATTCCCCCGCCAAGGGTCTTTACACTGTAGATCAGCATACAAGATGTATTCCTCCTCAACACTCTGGCTCCTCAATGCACTCCCGGGAGTATGATCCCCAAAAAGACATATATAAGGGCCACAATAGTGAAGTACATACTAAAATTTATTAAATAAAACAAAAAAATTGCACTTACAATTCCAATGCAAGATAAAAGCAGTTGTTAAAAAATTCAAGCCGGCCGGCTCTTACTATCCACTCGTTCCTTCCGGGATAGCATTGTATAGTCAGTGACGTCAGCACGCCATTCCTCCCTACGCCGTTTCGTCAGAGATGACGTCTTCCAGGGACACGAGCGGCGTGCTGACTCACCGCTATATATCTAACCTAAAACCAAAAGGCACGCCCAGCTCTGAACTCCGGGAAATCCTATCTCGATCCGCCATCTTTGAAAGGGGAAAATAGCCAATACTTCGCCGTTCTCACCATATTGCTGGTAGAACCAACGTTAGTATTACGGCTTACAAAGCAGTCAGGGAGGCTGCTATTGGATACAATATAATCAATATTCTAAAGACAAAACCCATAGGTGTGCCAAGGGTATTGACTTTATAAAAATTAAATACACAAATGCTGTCTAAAAAAACAGCAATGCATATCAGATTATTATACAAAATACTAATATAGAATGAACAATATTGGTGATGTCAGTTAATGGAACGGCAGATATTCCACCAATGGACACCCTAGTAATAACCAAATATTGTCCAATCAGTGCTAAAAAACATACTGGATGGTAAGTATGTAAAATACAACCACTAGACGTTGTGTTGACCACAATGTCCCAGTACTGGACAAAAGAGGGCAAATTTATAGTGCTAAACCACAGATAAAAATTAATTTAATAAGTGGTTGGAACTACATCAACTCAAAAATACTGACATAACCTAAGAGCAAAGATGCGCAATATCCCATTGTCCCACCTACTGGTAGGTCACTGGCATTACATCTAACAATATTGTCATTATGTCTTAAAAAGAAAGAAGGAATGGGCCCTAGATTATCTAAACAGACCATCCAATAACCCATGCTCAGCTAAGATAGGACGACATATGATGTTAATTTGAAAAAGTATATGTTCCAGATCATATATTATGGCAACTGATATGAATATAAAGTCGCATCAGAAACTTAAACCAAATGCTGCCATGAGGTTACCAAAGGTTTACCTAGAGTTCAGTGCTGGTTCACATGTTGCCCCATAAATCAGGACTGATTACATGACCAAAGGTAAAACAAAAATATCTCAATGAGCTATATTATCACTGTGGAACTTTACATATGGTCACTCCTGCCTTTCAGTATTGCAATGTGGACATTTTAAGGATTACCTCAGATTGTCACATACTAGCTATTTTCTTTTCAATGTAGACCTTTTGGTCAATTTTCTTCACTATGTATATATATATGTATATACTAAGATAGCATTTCATATATCATATGTGTTGTTAATTTTTTGCAGCGCAACTGCCTTTTTCTTTAATGTAAGGGGACACCCTACACTGATCCTCAATGTAACTGGGACATTTACACTGACCCCAACACAACAGGAGTATTTACATCAACCACCAATGTAATTGAGACATTTACACTGACTAGCCATATAACAGGTGTATTAAAGTAACCCCCCCATCTCTCTACTAATCTCAGCATTCTTATCTCCCTCTCAGTACCACTCTGCCCCTTTAACTCATCATCTGCTAACCTCTATCCCTTCAAACCCCTACTCTGCTAACCTCTGCAATCCATTCAACTCTGCACCTCTGTACACCACCTCTGCTCACCTGACTGCACACCTCATCTGCTCACCTCTGCACCTCAAGCCCCCCTTTTTGATTACCTCTACATGCCCTCTGATTACCTCTCTATGCTCACCTGTATGCTGTTCACACCTTCTAGGTGGGTGGCATGCAGAGGATGGGGCGTGATTTGCACATGAATCGCGGTACTTTGCTTATAACCATACCTTGCATGGTATCAAGTTTACTGAGACCTTTTTTTATAAAATAAATTAGTTTTTTTTATCAATATCACACCACGCGGGCACTTTTTTGTTTGTGATCTGCCAATGTGAGATGCCGGCATCCGCAGGATATTCATCTGGATCTGAGCGGTGAATTGGGACCGGTGCAGGAATAGGTGACCATCCAACGGAGACAGGATCAGCTCACCCATCCCACCCCTTTTGTCTATCACCCCTGCAGGGGTATACAGCTGTGGTGAGTGGGGACTTATGGGGGGTGCACGCAGTCACCTATACATCAATATGATGACCAGCCCTTGAAGATCTCACAAAAGTCACAACATATCAACATTGTGTGGAATTACTTTCAGCTTCTTATACCCTTTCTCAATTTTATTTTGGTTTGGTATTTCCGTGGTATATCTATGAATGACCATTAGTGGTTTAAGGTTTAGGAATTATTGAACAGATTTTTTCAATGAGCACAGCAGCATTCTTACTAGTACAAACCTAGCCAGCACAGCACCTGCACTTTATGTGCTGCTTATAAAGGATTGGGAAGCCCATGGACCTTTTATATATTAGTTTCTTCACCTTGTGAGGATTTTTTCTTTGTTTATTCTGTGATTTATGTTTTTTGCTACCACTAGAGCATTGCACACACATTGCACAACAGGTTCGGAGATCTGTTACACAGCCACAATTTTGTCACTCACTCTCTATCCAGGAAACTCAGACTTTTTTTTTTCTCACTTTATTTAGTTTAATTATTCACCTTATTAGGAGTTGACACTTTATATATTTACTATTTACCCCAAGTAGGTGGGGCATAGCATATTCTGTCCATTCACTCACATAGTGGCAACAAGCAACCATACACATCACAGGAAGAGTGATTCAACAGGGTAACCCATCGCCTTTGGAGTTTACCAAGCACGCCCTGGCTTCTCCCACACGCCTTTATTGAGGAGGCGATGGGGGCTCACTATCCATGTGGGTTCACCATTCACTGGGTACCAGACAATTATTTCTCAATCATTTCTGTGGGCCCACCACTATCCATCTCTGCTTTCTAATCATAGGGATATAGCAGGATTGGTTCCAGCCCTCTATCCACACCCCACGAGAGGGCAGCGCCACATACCCCATTTATACACATTACAATTCTAAATCCTAATACCCACTCTGCTGGAGGGGATGTGGACAAACAGATAACTTTGCCCACATTGTCTGGACCTGTAAGAGTCTCACCAGTTACTGGAGAAAAATATTCTCTATAATTTCAGAGATTACGGGGATTTTATCTAAGCATGACTCTGCCCTAGCCATCCTTCACCCAGGTATGGAGAAACTTCCCCATAACCTCAGAACGGTCACCTTACACATTTTAGTGGCAGCAAAAACAGTGATAGCCAGGCATTGGATGAAAAATATGGCACCCAACCCTTCTAAAACCATTGATCTAGTCAACTTGCAATTTTCCTATTAAACATTTATTCACATAAAAACCCCACATGGGCCTTGTTTGATGGTCTGTGGAAACCATAGATGGTCAGCAAATGCTTTATCAATGTCTTTTGACTTGTTATATTGCACCCTTTGTATTCTCTGAGATTTAATTATTAGGATCATCCTTGTGATGCAAACTATGTAGTATGAGCCTCTCCTTTAGCATTGTACTATTGCCTTTTCTCATTGTGTGTTAAACCTGTAAAACGCAATAAAAATATTGAACTAAAAATCTAAAAGACATAATAATACCTGCTTTATCTTCAAAAATTCCAGCCTTTAACTATATTTGGATATTGCAGGCCAATGTTTGATATGCCTTCTACTGCTTACAGTCATTCAATTTGGTATTGTTAAATTTGACATTATTGAAGAATGTAGGAAAATGCCATCCCATGCATTCTTTATTTAATATTGCTCAACAAACAATATTTCTTACATATTGACTGACCTCAGTTTATTTATCACCATATTCTCTGATACTCAGTTAACTAAGCAAAACTTTCTGTTTCTATTTCTATTGCAATCATACAGTGCCCTATTTGCACTCTGATATGATAACACAGTTACAAAGATAATAAACTATTTCTAGGCTAAGCTGAAATAGCTATACCAGCAGGCAAGCTTCCTATACATTTTACATTTATTGTTGCCTTCATTATTGTTCTACTTTTAGCATCTCTCCATATCCAATTACAGAAAAATTATGATTATTGCAGTGCTTACTGTTAAGGCCGCTTACTTTTTCTGCAGACTGAAAAACTTGTTCATAACAAATCTAAGCACTTTCCCTTTTCCCAATCAAGAGATCAAGAATGATTATTATAATTACATGTTAGAGTGTAGTTACAGTGAAAAGAAAGGAAAGCCTTGGTAGTTGACAATTATACATAATTTTAAAAGAATCTGTTAAGTTACCTCTGTTAAGTGAGATTTTTTTCTTTATAATTGGCTTCACCTCAACAATAAGCTTTGTGATAGAGACAAGTTTTAGTATGCATCATATATCAGTCTGCCAGTTTTGAGCATGTTTGAGAACTGATTTAATAAATGGGAAAATTTACAGTATTAATTTCAAATTAAATGCAGATCCCTCACTGTCATGAAAACCATATAAGACTGATGGAGGTGCTTACAAATGTTAGGTTTTATTTAGATGTTTTAAATCTTTTTTTATCAAAAAACGTTACTATATCTGTTTATGAGGTGTAAGTTGGAATCAAGCTTTTATTCATTGCTTACATAGCTTATTTAAAACTACATGTTAACCTGAATTACCTTGTCCATAAAATAACAATTCTGATGTGCAATCAGAGTTTCCCTATTACAGGAAGTGGAAACATAACTGTTCTACTGACAGAACCAACTGGTAATAAGGGGAGATCCAGAAAACAAAAATGTTAGGGACAGACTTGATCACACATATTTTTTTTGCCTATATTTTCACCTCAATTACAGACAGGATTTGACACTGTGTGACACCTGATATATATTATGCACCAGGTTTCTGCAGTCACTGTTAGCAGAGGAGAGGAATAAAGTGTATTGAAATCAGTTTGCCAAGCTCAACAAGCGAGATGCCCTACAGGAGCTAGGGCTCAAGGTATATGTCTTGTTTGTTCCCCTCACAAGTAGGGATGAGCTTGGTGTTCGAGTCGAACATACGTTCGACTCGAACATCGGCTGTTTGATCGTTCGACGAAGATCGAACGATTTGGGCAGTTCGCACCAAATTCGAGTGACGCGAACGGCCCACAATACACTACGCCATCGCAGTGCAATCCAGGCGCTGTGATTGGCCAAGCATGCACTGTGACCCCGCATGCTTGGCCAATCACAACGCCGGCAGCGAGGAGAGCCATAATTGGCCACAGGCAGGATGCCTGTGGCCAATTATAGCTCAGGGGGATTTAGTACACACCCCACACTATAAAAGGCCGCCAGCGCGGCGGCCTTGTGTAGTGTGTTCCGGTTCAGGGAGAGAGAAGGATAGGCAGGGACAGTGTCAGTGCTATTTGTTCATTTAACTTGTGTGCAGGGAGAGAGAAGGACAGGCAGGGACAGTGTCAGTGATATTCTTTGCTAAACCTTGTGTGCAGGGAGAGAGAAGGATAGGCAGGGACAGTGTCAGTGATATTCTTTGCTAAACCTTGTGTGCAGGGAGAGAGAAGGATAGGCAGGGACAGTGTCAGTGATATTCTTTGCTAAGCCTCCTGCACAGTATACACCTGAAGCTAGCCCTTATTGCTGTGTTTTCCTGTTGTGTAACACAGGCAGGCATCTGCAGCACTTACAGCGGGCGTAGTGTGTCTCCTGCACATTATACACCTGAAGCTAGCCCTTATTGCTCGTGTTTTTTTTCTTTTGTGTTACACTAACAGGAATCTGCAGCACTTACAGCAGGCATAGTGTGCTTCCTGCAAAATATACACCTGAAGCTAGCCCTTATTGCTGTGTTTTCCTGTTGTGTAACACAGGCAGGCATCTGCAGCACTTACAGTGGGCGTAGTGTGCCTCCTGCACAGTATACACCTGAAGCTAGCCCTTATTGCTGTGTTTTCCTGTTGTGTAACACAGGCAGGCATCTGCAGCACTTACAGCGGGCGTAGTGTGCCTCCTGCACATTATACAACTGAAGATAGCCCTTATTGCTGTGTTTTCCTGTTGTGTAACACAGGCAGGCATCTGCAGCACTTACAGCGGGCGTAGTGTGTCTCCTTCACATTATACACCTGGAGCTAGCCCTTATTGCTGTGTTTTCCTGTTGTGTAACACAGGCAGGCATCTGCAGCACTTACAGCGGGCGTAGTGTGCCTCCTGCACAGTATACACCTGAAGCTACCCCTTATTGCTGGTTTTCCCATCTCCCTGCAGGCCATTAGAATGTCTGGAAGGCAAACAAGGAGAGGCAGACAGTCAGGAGCCAATAAAAGAGGGCAAGCAGGCTCTGTGTCTAGAGACAACAGTGCTGGTCATGGACGGTGTGCATCGTTATCAGCACGTGGCCATGGGACACGCTTGTCCTTATTTTCGGCAGCTGGACGTGTTGAGCCGCATTATGCCGAAGACTTGGTAGAGTGGATGACCAAGCCCTCCTCATCCTCCTCATCCCCTATCACCCAGGCTCAAGGTACTGGCAAAGCAGCTGCCAAAGCGTCCTCTTCCCTCGTATCAATGTCATCATCAGTCACTCCTTCCCTAGACCCACCATGTCCTCCTGAGGAGTCCCCCGAACTGTTTGAGCACAGTGTTGGGTACATGCTCCAGGAGGATGCCCAGCATTTCGAAGGGTCTGATGATGATACCCAGCTAGAGGAAGGCAGTAGCGTGAGAGCAGAGAGAGGGGATGCTCAAGAAGGACACCAATCTGGCAGTCATGTTCCAGCAGCTGCAGCATACTGCCAGATTGGCTCCAGTGATGAGGAGGGAGGGGATGATGAGGTCACTGACTCCACGTGGGTGCCTGATAGGAGAGAGGAGGAGGAGGAGGATGAGGAGGAGGCACATCTCCAATGAGGCAGGATGCCCTCGGGGGGCCAGCGTAAGGGCAGCACACCGACTGAATCACACTGCAGAGCTCCGCCTGTGCAGGGCGCTGCCTCTGCCCGTTATTCCAAAAGTTCTTTGGTGTGGGCCTTTTTTGAGTCGAGTGCATCAGATCGCACTGCTGCTGTTTGCAACATATGTCTGAAGCGTATCTCGCGTGGCCAAAACATCAGCCGCTTGGGCAGCACATGCTTGACCAGACATATGTTGACCTGCCATGCAGCTCGTTGGCAAGCGTATCTTAAAGACCCACACCAAAGAACAAAGCGGACCTCTCCTTGCTCCTCATCAGCTGGGATCTCCAACCCCACTGTACCTTCAGTTCTCTCTGAAACCTGCACTGAGAGGAGTGAAGGTGTAGAATTAGGTGCGTCACAGCCAAGTACTTGCGGGCACTCTGCTAGCAGTACACAGACGTCCGATTCTAGCAGGCAAATTTCCCTGCCCCAGCTGCTGGACCGTCAAAAGAAGTTCACTCCCAGCCATCCACATGCCCAGCGGTTGAATGCTAGCTTGGCTAAATTGCTAGCAATTCAACTGCTGCCTTTTCAGTTGGTAGACTCGGCCCCCTTCCGTGAGTTTGTGCAATGTGCGGTTCCTCAGTGGCAGGTTCCCAAACGACACTTTTTCTCATGGAAGGCGATTCCGGCTCTCTACCGGCATGTGAAAGGCAATGTCCATGCCTCACTGGACAGGGTGGTTAGCGGTAAGGTGCATATTACCGCTGACTCGTGGTCCAGCAGGCATGGACAGGGACGTTACCTTTCTTTCACGGCCCATTGGGTCACTCTTTTGGCAGCTGGGAAGGATGCAGGACAAGGTGCAGTAGTGTTGGAGGTTGTTCCGCCGCCACGCCTCCAAAATGCTACTACTGGTTGTTGTGACACACCTCTCTCCTCCACCCCCTCCTCTTCTTCTTCCTCCATAGCCTCTTCCTGTGCTTTGTCCTCGGAACCAGCGGTGCTCTGTAGGCGTTCAAGGGGCTACGCAAGTACGCAGGCAAAAAGATGCCATGCCGTGCTTGCGCTGGTGTGTTTGGGGGACAGGAGCCACACTAGGGCAGAGGTTCTGTCTGCTCTGCAGGGGCAGGCCGAGAGGTGGTTGACACCACGCCAGCTTAAGCCAGGAATGGTGGTTTGCGACAATGGCACCAACCTCCTCTCCGCCCTCCGACAGGGACAACTGACCCATGTGCCCTGTGTGGCTAACGTCCTTAACCTGTTGGTGCAGTGGTTCTTGGGCAGGTACCCGGGCTTACAGGATGTCCTGAGGCAGGCCAGGAAAGTCTGTGTGCATTTCCGCAGATAATATAATGCCAGTGCTCGGCTGGCTGAGCTGCAAAAGGAGTTGAACCTGCCCAAGAACCGCCTTATATGTGACATGCCCACCAGGTGGAACTCAACGTTGGCCATGCTGCAGCGGCTGCACACGCAGCAGAAGACCATCAATGAGTACCTGTGCACCAGGACAGGGTCAGGGAAGCTCGTTTTTTTTTCACCACGCCAGTGGGGCATGATCAGGGATGCATGCACTGTCCTGGCACCATTTGAGGAGGCCACGAGGATGGTGAGCAGTGACAGTGCATGCATCAGTGACACTGTACCTCTTGTCCACCTGTTGGAGCATACGCTGCGTGGAATAATGGACAGGGCACTTGAGGCAGAACAGAACAGAGGCAGGAAGAGGAGGACTTCCTTGCTCTCAAGGCCCCCTTTACCCAGACAGTGTTCCTTCTGTCCCACCCATCACACAGGAAGAGGACGAGGAGGAGGATTGTGTCAGCATGGAGGTGGAGCATGGCACTCAGCATCAACAGCAGCAGTCTTTTAGGGATGATTTACAGTCCCAACAAACCCGTGGACTTGTACGTGGCTGGGAGGAGGTGGCTGCGGATCATGTCGTCCTTAGTGACCCAGAGGACTCCGGACCGAATGCCTCAGCTAACCTACGCTGCATGGCCTCCCTGATCCTGCAAAGTCTGCGGAAGGATCCTCGTATTCTTCGGATCAAGAAGAGGGACCATTACTCTCTGGCCACTCTCCTTAATCCACGGTACAAGGGTAAGGTTGCGAACCTTATCTTGCCGTCGCAGAGGGAGCAGAGGATGAGACATCTCCAGGAGGCCTTGCAGAAAGGTCTGTGCAACGCGTTCCCAGAGACTGGGAGGTTAAAACTCCTGGTCCTGGACAACGAGTTGCTGAGGCTTCGGTCAGTAGCAGAAGGAGCGGTGGAGAAGGTGGCCGTCTGACCGATGCGTTCAGACAAGTTTTTAGTCCGCAGCCCCAAGGTATGATCGGTTCCAGCAACCATCGCTAGCGTCTGATATACAAGGTGCAGGAATACCTAGGGGCAAGGTCAGACTTGGACACCTTTCCCACCGAAAATCCTCTGGCTTACTGGGTGTTGAGGATGGATCACTGGCCAGAGCTTGCACAGTATGCAATTGAGCTACTGTTCTTTCGGAACGCACATTCAGTGCTGCTGGAGGCTTTGTCATGGATCACAGGGTGCGCCTGTCCACCGACTCGGTTCATAAAGATGAACCAGTCTTGGATCACCACCAGCTACCAAGCACCTGAAGCTGATATAACAGAATAATTTATTTTCAAATGTCACATCCCTTCAAGACTGATGCTGATGCTGAGTAAGTGTCCTGTTATGTTGACTGACTATCCTCTTCCTCCTCAATGATCCGATTCTTGATGATAGCTTGGAAGAACTTTTTTGTTTCTGGGTGCCGCCACCAGTGGCTAAGGCCCAATTTTTCAGCCCCTGTTTAACAGGGGCATGTAATTACAATTTTTGATGCAATGATTTGCAGCAGGGCTCATTTCTGCACTCCAACTAGAGTATCTGGGAGAGGTTGCAGTGTCGTGGCACCAGCACCAGTGCCTAAGGCCCAATTTTTCTGCCCCTGTTTAACAGGGGCATGTAATTACAATTTTTGATGCAATACTTTGCAACAGGGCTCATTGCTGTGCTCCAAGTTCAGTATCTGTGAGGGGTTGCAGTGTTGTGGCACCAGTGCCTAAGGCCCAATTTTTCTGCCCCTGTTTAACAGGGGCATGTAATTACAATTCTTGATCTAATAATTCAGAGCAGGGCCCATTCATGCACCCACCAAGAGTAACTGAGGGCTTACAGTGTTGTGGCACCAGCACCACCACCAAAGGCCCAATTTTTCCTACCACTGTTCAACAATGGCATGTAAATACAATTCCTGATATAATAGTTCACAGCAGGGTGTTCCAGCGCCCACCAAGAATAACTGTGAGGGCTCACAGTGTTGTGGCAACACCAACATGTAAGGGGCAAATTTCAGCAGAGTATATACGGCAGGCCTCTACTTTCAAACATCCAACTTACAAACGACTCCTACTTGCAAACGGAAGGAGAAAACAGGAAGTGAGAGGAAATCTACCCCTAGGAAGGGAAATTCTCTCCTGTAAAAGTTAATATGGGAAAAAGGTGTCTCCTCTCTACTGATGCTTTATCACCAATCCTTGTTTCAATAAAAAACCCACTTTTCAAAAACTTTTGTCATTGGGACGGAAAGTGAGGTGAAATGTTCTGAACAAGGGGCACAGACAGCAAAACAAATGTTACAGGGGTGATAACCCTTCCCTATGTTTTCCAAAAAGCTTAAAAATAGATTTTTTGGCTGGAGCACTTAAACAATGTACGTGTTCAAAATTACAAACAGATTCTACTTAAGAACAAACCTACAGTCCCTGTCTTGTTTGCACCGCCTGTATACTGCTGTTCAGAGTATATAGGGCCTGTTTTATTTTGTGTGCGGGGTTCCCCTTAATATGCATACAAGACCCAAAGGGGCTGGTAATGGGCTGGGGTGGGCTGGTGGGGTAGCCATGTCATTTTTCTCAAAGATTTCCATCCATATTACCGGGCCCAGACATTACATTAAAGCCGCAAGCAGTTTTAAATGGCTTTTTTTCCTTTAGAAATGTCATTTTGTGCAGGGACAGTTCTAAACACGGGAAACACATGCCACTTCACAGGCATACTTTAGACACCCCCTAGGTACGATATTTAAAGTAATATTTCACTTTTTTTTTCACTTTATGCATCATTAACCACTTAAGCCCCGGACCATTTGGTAGCTAGAGGACCAGAGGTGATTTCAGAATTTTGCACTGCGCTACTTTAACTGTAAATTGTGCGGACATGCAGTGTTGTACCCAAACAAAATTTACGTCCTTTTCTTACCACAAATAGAGCTTTCTTTTAATGGTATTTGATTGCCTCTGCGATTTTTTTTTTTTGCGATATAAATGGAAAAAGACCGTAAATTTTGAAAAAAAATGATATTTTCTACTTTTTGTTGTAAGAAAAATCGAATAAACTCAATTTTAGTCATACATTTAGGCCAAAATGTATTCAGCCACATGTCTTTAGTAAAAAAAATGTCAATAAGTGTATATTTATTGGTTTGCGCAAAAGTTATAGCGTTTAAAAACTAGGGTACATTTTCTGGAATTTACACAGCTTTAAATTTATGACTGCCTATCTCATTTCTTGAGGTGCTAAAATGGCAGGGCAGTACAAAACCCCCCCAAATGACCCCATTTTGGAAAGTAGACACCCCAAGGAAATTTCTGAGAGGCATGTTGAGCCCATTGAATATATTTTTTTTGTCCCAAGTGATTGAATATTGACAAAAAAAAAAAAATTACAAAAAGTTGTCACTAAATGATATATTGCTCACACATGCCATGGTTATATGTGGAATTGCACCCCAAAATACATTCTGCTGCTTCTCCTGAGTACGGGGATACCACATGTGTGGGACTTTTTGGGAGCCTAGCCACGTACGGGACCCCGGAAACCAAGCACCGCCTTCAGGATTTCTAAGGGCGCAAATTTTTGATTTCACTCCTCACTACCTATCACAGTTTTGAAGGCCATAAAATGCCAAAATAGCACAAACCCCCCCCCAAATTACCCCATTTTGGAAAGTAGACACCACAAGCTATTTACTGAGAGGCATGTTCAGTCCATGGAATATTTTATATTTTGCCACAAGTTGCGGGAATATGACAAACTTCTTTTTTTTTGCACAAAGTTGTCACTAAATGATATATTGCTCACACATGCCATGGGCATATGTGAAATTACACCCCAAAATACATTCTGATGCTTCTCCTGAGTACGGGGATACCACATGTGTGGGACTTTTTGGGAGCCTAGCCGCGTACGGGACCCCAAAAACCAAGCACCGACTTCAAGGTTTCTAAGGGCATAAATTTTTGATTTCACTCCTCACTACCTTTCACTACCTATCACAGTTTTGAAGGCCATAAAATGCCAAGATGGCACAAAACCCCCCCAAATGACCCCATTTTGGAAAGTAGACACCCCAAGCTATTTGCTGAGAGGCATTTTGAGCCCATTGAATATTTTTTTTTGTCCCAAATGATTGAATAATGACAAAAAGAAAAAAAAAACAAATGTACAAAAAGTTGTCACTAAATGATATATTGCTCAAACATGCCATGGTTATATGTGGAATTGCACCCCAAAATACATTTTGCTGCTTCTTCTGAGTACGGGGATACCACATGTGTGGGACTTTTTGAGAGCCTAGCCGCGTACGGGGCCCTGAAAACCAAGCACCGCCTTCAGGATTTCTAAGGGCACAAATTTTTGATTTCACTCCTCACTACCTATCACAGTTTTGAAGGCCATAAAATGCCAAGATAGCCCAAAACCCCCACAAATGACCCCATTTTGGAAAGTAGACACCCCAAGCTATTTGCTGAGAGGCATGGTGAGTATTTTACAGCTCTCATTTGTTTTTGAAAATGAAGAAAGACATTTTTTTTTTTTTTTTTAAATTTTCAAAACTTTGTGACAAAAAGCGAGATCTGCAAAATACTCAACATACCTCTCAGCAAATAGCTTGGGGTGTCTACTTTCCAAAATGGGGTCATTTGGGGGGGTTTTGTGCCATCTGGGCATTCCATGGCCTCTGAAACTGTGATAGGCAGTGAGGAGTGAAATCAAAAATTTACACCCATAGAAATCCTGAAGGCGGTGCTTGGTTTTCGGGGTCCTGTACGCGGCTAGGCTCCCAAAAAGTCTCACATATGTGGTATGCCCGTACTCAGGAGAAGAAACAGAATGTATTTTGGGGTGCAATTCCACATATAACCATGGCATGTTTGAGCAATATATAATTTAGTGACAACTTTTTGCACATTTTTTTTTTTTTTTTTTGTCATTATTCAATCACTTGGGACAAAAAATAAATATTCAATGGGCTCAACATGCCTCTCAGCAAATAGCTTGAGGTGTCTACTTTCCAAAATGGGGTCATTTGGGGGGGGGTTTTGAACTGTCCTGGCATTTTATGCACAACATTAGGAAGCTTATGTCACACATCATCCACTCTTCTAACCACTTGAAGACAAAGCCCTTTCTGACACTTTTTGTTTACATGAAAACATTTTTTTTTGTTGCAAGAAAATTATGTTGAACCCCCAAACATTATATATTTTTTTAAAGCAAAGGCCCTACAGATTAAAATAGTGGGTGTTGCATTTTTTTTATCCACACAGTATTTGCGCAGCGATTTTCCAAACGCATTTTTTGGGGGAAAAACACACTTTTTTTATTTTTAATGCACTAAAAAACACTATATTGCCCAAATGTTTGATGAAATAAAAAAGATGATCTTAGGCCGAGTACATAGATACCAAACACGACATGCTTTAAAATTGCGCACAAACGCCCAGCGGTGACAAACTACATTCATTTTTAAAAGCATTTAAAAGCCTTTACAGGTTACCACGTTAGATTTACAGAGGAGGTCTACTGCTAAAATTACTGCCCTCGATCAGACCTTCGCGGTGATACCTCACATGCATGATGCAATTGCTGTTTACATATGACGCTAGACCGACGCTTGCGTTCGCCTTTGCGCAAGAGCAGGGGGGACAGCGGTGCTTTTTTTTTAATTTTTTTATTTTTTATTATTTATTTTGTTTTTTATTTTATTTTCAAACTGTTCCTTCCATATTTTATTTTTTTTACCATTTTTATTGTTATCTCAGGGAATGTAAATATCCCCTATGATAGCAATAAGTAGTGACAGGTACTCTTTTTTTGAAAAAAATTGGGGGGTTAGACCCTAGATCTTTCCTCTGCCCTCAAAGCATCTGACCACACCAAGATCGGTGTGATAAAATGCTTTCCCAATTTCCCAATGGCGCTGTTTATATCCGGGGGGGGGACATTCCCTCCCACTGCTTGTAAAAGCAGTCTAGAGGCTAATTATCTGCTAGAATTGCTTTTACATGAAAGCCGGCCACTGGCTGAAAAGAATGATACCAAGATGATACTTAAACCCGCAGGCATCATTCTGGTATAAACATTCAAAGTCCAGCAACATACCAGTACGTTGCTGGTCCTTGTTGGACATGTATTGTAATCTTTTTTTTCATGCAGCCTGTTGGCTGAACGAAAAAAAGAGATTGATCGGTGGGTATGCCCACCATTAGAATACCTCCCTTCATCCACCCACTTCTAATGATGGGCATATATGCCGAAGCATGGGGGCATCCTCCCGCAAAAAAGTTATGCCGCGTACACACGGTCAGACTTTTCCACGGGCAAGCCTTCGTCGGAATTTCGACCGTATGTACGCGGCTTAAAAGGTTATGCCGCGTACACACGGTCTGACTTTTCCACGGGCAAGCCTCCGTCGGAATTTCGACCGTATATACGCGGCATTAGGAGCAAAATCGCTCCTCCGCCCCTGCTGCACCCATGCTTCGGCATATATGCTCTTTTTTTAACTGTGGTGGTGAAATCACCTCCTACAGCGTTGGAATCACGGCTTTATGTATCGTGGGAGCAAACGCTGTTGCTGTCAAGATAAATAAATCCGCGATGCAACTGAATGGCGTACCTGCTAAGCAAATGATGGTTAACATTAAAACAAAGTAAAATTACAGTACAACAGTAAGACCTTACCATACCATACCTGCAAAGCAAATACCAAAACAAAACCTAGTAAAAAATAAAAACATTTTTTAACGCAACCTGTGTCTAAAATATATATATGCCGAAGCATGGGGGCATCCTCCCGCAAAAAAGTTATGCCGCATACACACGGTCGGACTTTTCCACGGGCAAGCCTCCATCGGAATTTCGACCGTATGTACGCGGCATAAAAGGTTATGCCGCGTACACACGGTCGGACTTTTCCACGGGCAAGCCTTCGTCGGAATTTCGACCGTATATACGCGGCATTAGGAGCAAAATCGCTCCTCCGCCCCTGCTGCCCCCATGCTTCAGCATATATGCTCTTTTTTTTAACTGTGGTGGTGAAATCACCTCCTACAGCGTTGGAGTCACGGCTTTATGTATCGTGGGAGCAAACGCTGTTGCTGTCAAGATAAATAGATCCGCGCTGCAACTGAATGGCGTACCTGAAAACAAAAAATTACATACCTGAAAAGCAAGCATGATAAAACATTGCAGAATAGAATACAGTAAAAAAGAGCAGAACAATAGAGGAGAAAATATAGAGAGAGAGAGAGAGAGAACAATACAACGACAACTATTTTTGGTTTTTTTCTTTTATGGTTTTTTTTTTGTTTTGTTCTTTACGTTTTTTTTTTCTTTTTTACACTTTTTTTGTAACTTTAACAACTGTAATGGTTCGGGTCTCTCAAAATGTAATGGCATCTTGGGAGACCCTGTGTAAGTGTATCCTAGTCTGTGAAATGCTGTACCCTACGCTAAAACTTCACTTTTGAGTGGTAGCGTTCAAAACATTCACCAAGGCAAAGACCAGGTTTGTCAGAACAGAGTGGACAAAAAACACGGGTGTCACGCCTAAATCCGCGCTTGCTACAGACACGACATCTTTTTTGGGGGGTTCGTTGGGTAGGGGTACTCGGGAGGGCATACGGATAATGCCTCTCATGCAGCTGGCTTACTGCATTTGGTTGGGAATGGTGAGGTGCAGAACCGCCTGGATACAGGAGTTCTGTGACTATCTCATTCTGGAATTTTAGAAGAGATAACGTCCCGCCTGAAGCTCTGTATAGCACATGAGCGTTCAGCAAAGCCAATTGGAATAAGGATAGAGACACTTTTTTGTACCAGCGTCTCGCCTTACGGTCAATTAGATACGGCGCCAACAACTGGTCGTTGAGGTCCACCCCTCCCATATTTTTGTTATATTCGTGGACACAGAGGGGTTTCTCCACAACACCAGTCGCCGTAGGAATTTGGACTGTCGTGTCTGCATGAAGGGAGGTAAGAAGGAAAACATTCTTATTGTCCCTCCACTTCATAGCGAGCAAATTATTACACTTTACGCAGGCTCTCTCCCCCAGCCTAAGACGGGCATCTACAAGCCGCTGGGGAAAGCCCCGGTGATTAGGTCGCACGGTGCCACATGCTCCAATCTGATGATCAAACAAGTGACTAAACAGTGGCACGCTCGTGTAATAATTGTCCACATACAAGTGGTACTCCTTTCCGAATAAGGGTGACACCAAGTTCCACACTATCTTGCCAGCGCTCCCTATGTAATCAGGGCAGTTGACCGGCTCAACCTGACTATCTTTTCCCTCATAAACCATAAAGCTCCATACATAGCCTGTTGCCCTGTCACAGAACTTATAGAGCTTGACCCCGTATCTGGCACGCTTGCTGGGAAGGTACTGCTTGAAAGCCAAGCGGCCAGAAAATTTAATCAGGGACTCATCAACGCAGACAACTTGATCGGGAATAAACAAGGCTGCAAAACGTTTGTTGAAGTGGTTTATGAGGGGCCGAATTTTATAGAGCCGGTCGTATTCAGGGTCCCCACGTGGACGACAAAGTTCATTGTCGTTGAAGTGCATGAACCGCAAAATCTGCTTGTATCGTGTCCTGGGCATGGAGGCAGAGAACACGGGCATGTGGTCAATTGGGTGCGTGGACCAATAAGCACGCATTGACGGGAATTTATGTGTGCCCATGTTGAGGGAAAGGCCCAGAAAGGTCTTAAAGTCGGAAACCGTAATTGGTTTCCAATCTTTGGCAATTTTAGGCAACTGGGGGTTAGCGGCGATGAATTGACCAGCATACAAATTACTCTGGTCCACAATAGATCTATAGAGATCTTCCGTGAAAAACAGCGAATAAAAATCGATTGGCATAAAATCAGCTGTTTCCACCTGAATACCGGGTTGGGCAGTGAATGGGGGAAGTACGGGTTCTGCAGAAGTGGTGGGGACCCAATCAGGATAGGCGAATTCTGCAGGAAGGGCACTATGGGCACGACGGGCCTGCCTTTGTCTTCTTGGTGGCAGCGGGACACTACTTGTGCTTGCCACCTCGCCAGCTTGAACTGCACTTATGGGACTCGCCACGTCACCACGTGATACTGCAGTGCTGGATGTATGCCCAGGCTGTACTAGGCCGCTGGTGCTTGCCAATTCACCAGAAGGAATAACGGCGCTAGTACTACTCTGCTCCATGATACGAGAGCCCTGCGGTTCTTGCTCCTCAACAACCTCAGAAGATCGGGATCGGGTACGCCTGACCTTAGCAGGGACCTCAACTTCGTCGTCAGAGCTATCTGACGTGGGGCCGCTGATGTCACTGTCTTCTACGGGAAGATATTCTGAGCCTGAATCTGACAGATGCGTGACATCCTCTTCACTATCTGTCATGCTCAGAATCTCGTAGGCCTCTTTACTAGTGTACCTTCGTCTTGCCATTTTGGGCTCTAAATTTAGGGGTACACTAGTAAGATTCACAGGTAAAAAAAGCACCTGACTGTCACCAAATGTATCAAACGCTACCAAAAAAACTGTTAGCGATCGCAGGGATCAGGACTGTCTTTGCGAACGCTGCAGTTATGTGTGTTGTGTTTGGTAAGTGACAGTGATCGATCGATACTGCACTTGGGTGGGCTGGGCTGGGCTGGGCTGGGCGGAGGGGCTAAACGTAGGTGCTAGCAGGTATCTGGACTGATCCCGCTAACACTGCGTTTTGGGAACCCTAAACCGCTGGGGACGCTAGTATAGATCTGATCAGATCAGATATTGATCTGTTCAAATACTATACCACTAAGGGAGGTGTATGCTTTGCGCGTGGGTGTTAGCGTTACTGGCACTAACCTGACGCTGCCTGGGGCGACGCAGACCCTCTCTGATGCTAAAACCTAATTGATATCAGCCGCCGGGCGATCAGGGGGTTAAACCTTTATTGGGTTATATACGGCGGGTGCCCTGATGCTATAAAAAGCAAACTAACCAACCAGCGTCACCTGTAACCTTTATATGGTGATCACTGGTGAAAGGGTTAACTAGGGGCAATCAGGGGGTTAAAACCTTTATTAGGTTAAATATGGGGGTACCCGACGCTATATAAAAACCTGACGGGTTACCTAAATAACTAAATAACTGACTGGGTAACCAGTGTCACCAGTGACGCTTATACGGTGATCACTGGTGAAAGGGTTAACTATAGGGGCAATCAGGGGGTTAAAATAATATATGGGGGTACCTGACGCTAATAAAAACCTGCAGCGAACCTAAAAATAATTAACTGGCTATCTAGGACACCAGCGACAAGAAAAAAGTGACGCTGGCGTTAGGGGGTGAAAGGGTTACCTGGGGGGGCGATCAAGGGGTTAAACCTTTATTAGGGGGGGTTAGGGGGCTACCCTGGACCTAAAGGGGCCTAATCCTAACTGCCCTGCAACTTTTTACAGTCACAAATGACACTGATTGCAGTGATCAGTAAAAAAAATGATCACTGCAAACGGTGCACTGTGACTGGGGGTACTGGGGGTGATCTGGGGGGTGATCTGGGGGTGACTGGGGGGTGTAAGTGTGCCTACGTGTACTGGTGTCAGTGGGCTGTTGGTGCACTTACTATGTGATGTCTTCTCTCCTCGCGCCGGATCGAAAACACCGCCACAAGGAGAGATGACATCACTTCCTCTGCCTGTGTTTACATTACACAGGCAGGGGAAGCTCTCTCATTCGCCGGGAGCGATTGAGAGAGGGTGGCCGGAATCGAACGGCCGTCCCCTCATGCCGGATCGCTCCCGAACACTTAAGTTCTAGACTTGTGCACAACGGAAAAATTTGTTTAGTTTCGGTTCGTTTTTTGTGCACAACGGAAAAATTTGTTTAGTTTCGGTTCGTTTCTTTTCGGTTCTGTTGATTCGTAATCATTCGTAATTTTGCTAGACGGGATTTTTCGTGTTCGGACTAATTCGTATTTTCGCAAGCGTCATTTTTCGTTGAATTTTTAGTTGATTTATAACTCGTACTTTCGGTAGGGTACGTTGTTTTTCTTTGATTCTGGACAACACTCCTACTTTCGTAACTTTTTTTGGGTTCGTTGATTCTGAATTTTCAGGGTCTCTCTCACAACGACGCTGCCTATTATGCCTAATGTGCTTCGAATGGATTTGTACTTTTCTAAATACATAGCGGTTATTTGTAACGATTCGAAATCTCGTATTTTACTTTCGTTTTTTACATGCGGCTATAGCCTCCGCCCCTGTACACCATTTTGAGAGGGTTCAGCACGGTGAGGGAGAAGCAGAGAGCAGAGCAGAGTGTTATTGTGCTTCAAATGGATTCGAAATCTCGTATTTTACTTTCGTTTTTTCATGCGGCTATAGCCTCCGCCCCTGTACACCATTTTGAGAGGGAGTTCAGCATGGTGAGGGAGAAGCAGAGAGCAGAGTGAGTGTTATTGTGCTTCGAATGGATTCGTACATTCATAACTTTTTTCATAACGAATTATGCCGAAGACATTCGGGCATTCGCTATTTTGCGGTATAATTTATTTCGGATTCGGTTTTATTCGTAATTGCTTTGTTCGGAAATTCGAATGCTTCCGAATGTCCGAAAGTTGCTAAATTCGGACGAATTTCGATTCGTTACGAAACGAATTGCACAAGCCTACACTTAACCACCGCTCACTGTACAGAAGGGGGGTCCGATCAGACCCCCCAACTATACAAAGGCGATCACGTAGATCTACGTGATTCTGCCTGTCGGTGCCATTCTGCCAACGTATAATTACAGTGGGCGGTCGTTAAGTGGTTAAAATGACTGCTCCCGAAAAACGTCCGTTTTTAAAACTTCGTTTTGCATTGATACATGTCCCCTGGGGCAGAATCCGGGTCACCAAACCCTTTTTAGGACAATGACATGCATATTAGTCGTTATAATTAGCACTTTAGATTTCGAACGTTCGCGTCCATTGTATTTAATAGGGTTCTAACGTTCGCGCAAACTTTCGGTCCGTTCAAAGGTCCTGGTGCGAACTGAACCGGGGGGTGTTCGGCTCATCCCTACTCACAAGTATAAACCTTGGCAAGGCAATGGTTGTTTAAAACAACTTTGTCAAAGCTTATTGGGAAACAATGTTTAGTGATCCTCAGAGTTTAAAAGAAAAAAGAAAAAAAATATTAAATGAATAGGTGAAATATATATTGCAAGATAATTCTAAAGGAAGGTAACAGTGTAATCACAAAGTAATGTAGGCTTACCATTTGAGCTGAATGGAAAGTCAATTTCCTTTTTTCTAGTAACAGACACCACAACAAATGACAGAGTTTGCCAAATTTTTAAAATGTAAATGAATTGCAGAGCTCTGCCTTAGTTGCAGAAACTTTAGGCAAAATATTTTAAGAGCACCTTTTTAGAAGTGCAGGGAAGTAAATCACAAAGGGAACAAGATGACTATGATTTGAAAATATTACTGGAATTTCTTCCCTGGGGGAGGAAGGAAATTGAAGAGAAGCAGTGATTGTTTAGTTTAGCTAAAAAGATAAATACATTTATCAGGTCATGCAGAGCATATGCAAAAAGAACAACATGACCTATTTTTTGTCATCCTCATGAACATTATCTTGCATTAATAAATACCAATTATTTGGACTTATATAGTGACTTATATAGTTATATTTTCTAAAAAAATAAAAGTTTTGAAGCAAACATAATAGAGAGTTTCGTTTTTGAATGATTGCAAAGGTTTTTACAGTAGCATAATAAAACAAAGTTGATTTTCTAAAGGAATAAAGACTGTTGCTTTGCTAAAGTAAATTGTTAGTGAGCCTAGAAAAATAAGGTGCCTGTGTCTCCATTTTAATCAACCAAACACGTGCAAACATTCCTGTCATTTAAAGCATATCTAAACTTCAAAACAAAATGTAATACATTTACCAATCCCTAAATGTGGTTGCTGCATTCATTTTCTTATTTTAGGCTTTTTTTACTAATTTTCACTTGGTGATCTGTCCAGTTAAGCCCTGTACACACGATCGGATTTCCTATGGATTTTAAACCAATGGATTTTTCCATCAGAAATCCGATGAAGCTGACTTCCATCAGTCTTGCCTACACACCATCAGTCAAAAAAACAATCGCCCCAAACGCCGTGACGTAAAACACTTTGACGCTTCTTCGCAAGTTCTATGCTTCTGAGCATGCGTCGACTTGATTCTGAGCATGCGTGGGTTTTTTATCCGATGGAGTTCCCCACAGACGATAGTAATTTGCTATCGTTTTTTCTCCATCGGATAAATTTAAAACATGTTCTATTTTTTAACACCGATGGAAAAAAAAACGATGGGGGCCATACACGATAGGTTTGTCAGATGAAAAAAGCCCATCGGACTGTTTTCATCGGTAAAACCGATCGTGTGTACAGGGCTTAACACATTTCCTGTCTTAATGTCCTTCCACTCTATGGAGGGACAACAGCATCATCAATCTGTGAAGAGTGTACTATTAGATGCACGAGCAAATTAAATGGAGTTGACTGACAAATTAAAGATAAACAGCAACTAACACTTTTGAAGCAGTTACCGCACTATTTTTTTCCTTTTGTGATAAAGGTTTTTACATTGAATAAACACTGACCATTGTAAGAACATCATAATGCTTAAAGCACAACATACAGTAAAAAATTCCAATAGATAACAACATGCCTGGGGTCTGTCCTTAACCACCTGTGAAGGAAGCATCTGTATGATGTAAACAACCTACTACAGCAAAACTGATATTTACAAATAAAAAAAAAATAGTTTAAAGTGTCAGTAAGGCCCCTTTCACACTGAGGCGTATTTCAGGCCTTTTAGCGCTAAAAATAGCGCATAAATAACGCCTGAAATACTCCTGCCCCAGCATTCTCAATGTGAAAGCCTGAAGGCTTTCACACTGAGGCGATGCGCTGGCAGGAGTAAAAAATCTCCTGCAAGACGCATCTTTGGAGCGGTGAAGGAGCGGTGCATATACTGCTCCTTTACCGCTCCTTCCCATTGAAATCAATGGGACACCGCGGTAATACCGCCCGCAAACCGCAGCTGAATCTGGAAGCCCCCATTGTACCCCTACTCATTTACCCAAAAAACTGTCAAAAATACTTAAAACAGTAAACAGGTTTTTGACAAAGTCCTCTATTAATTAATGGAAAAGAAAAGAGAAAAACTGCGCTAAATAAACTAAAGTGAGAAAAAAGGAAAAAACTCCAGACGTTTAACTGGTAGCTTTGTAGCTATGGGGAGCTGCGATTAAAAATGTGAACTACCATACATGGTAATAATTAAGAAAAAAAATTGGTGGAAATCGCGCTACCCCCGTGACCAATCACTGTGACAGTAATAAAGTATATTGAAAATTAACAATTACCCCATAAACCACAGATCAAATGAACTGATAAGTGAAAAAGAGGTGTGTATATAAGACAAACTATAAATATATGAACATCAAATATAAATTTAAATTTATAAATAATAGTCCATCAAAAAAAGTTTGTTTAAATAAAATCCAAAGTATTAACACCAGTGCTTCATGTAAAAATCATACAAAAATGCTGTGTCCACATTCATCTGTGACATTCCACCACCAAAAAGCAGGATTTCTCCTTACCAGCTGTACACGACCCCCTATTACAGAGGGTCAATATATGCATTGAGTAGTTTCTCCCACAGGTCACCGCAGCACACAGCACATGAGGTTCCTAAAACACCGACCTCCGGTTCTCATCAATGGGCTCATATGTATAGAAAGAATGGAACACACTCCACATAGTGCATTATATCTTTTTAAAATTTATTCCATAAAAAGCAAGTTTGCACTTACATGTATGCAGTTAAAAAATCGCCTGATTACGTCTGGTGTGCCGGCCGTAGCACATTCAACAGACACCCGTCCTTATTGGAAGTATCAGAGGTGACGACAGCGCTCCGCTCCGCCCTACGTCCATTTCGTAACAGTTTACTTCTTCCTGGGGCACGGGGAAGAAGTAAACTGTTACGAAACGGACGTAGGGCGGAGCGGAGCGCTGTCGTCACCTCTGATACTTCCAATAAGGACGGGTGTCTGTTGAATGTGCTACGGCCGGCACACCAGACGTAATCAGGCGATTTTTTAACTGCATACATGTAAGTGCAAACTTGCTTTTTATGGAATAAATTTTAAAAAGATATAATGCACTATGTGGAGTGTGTTCCATTCTTTCTATACATATGAGCCCATTGATGAGAACCGGAGGTCGGTGTTTTAGGAACCTCATGTGCTGTGTGCTGCGGTGACCTGTGGGAGAAACTACTCAATGCATATATTGACCCTCTGTAATAGGGGGTCGTGTACAGCTGGTAAGGAGAAATCCTGCTTTTTGGTGGTGGAATGTCACAGATGAATGTGGACACAGCATTTTTGTATGATTTTTACATGAAGCACTGGTGTTAATACTTTGGATTTTATTTAAACAAACTTTTTTTGATGGACTATTATTTATAAATTTAAATTTATATTTGATGTTCATATATTTATAGTTTATCTTATATACACACCTCTTTTTCACTTATCAGTTCATTTGATCTGTGGTTTATGGGGTAATTGTTAATTTTCAATATACTTTATTACTGTCACAGTGATTGGTCACGGGGGTAGCGCGATTTCCACCAATTTTTTTTCTCTATTAATTAAGAATGTTCCCCGTCATAGCTCCAATGTGTCTTCTCCCTCCGGTTCTTCTCCTTCTGGTGATGTCTTCTTCTTCCAGTTCTTCGCACTCCGCTGATGCCTCCTTCCCCTGTTTCTTCCTCCAATTCTTCTCCCTCCCCTATCTTCTTTCTCTGGTTCTTCTACCGGTTCTTCTCCTTCCACTGATATCTTGTCCTGATGCTACCTCCTGCTATTGTGTTAGCTCCAGTGTGTGCTATTTCTTATATAGCCATGGGGCTGTGTACTGTTTTTATTTATTTTTGACACTTTTTGGGTGAATGAGTAGGGGGACAATGTATCCTCACTCATTCACATGGGGGGGGGGCAGGGTCTTGGGTCCCCTTGTATAAGAGGGCTTCCAGATTCTGATAAGCCCCTCCGCCTGCAGATCCCCACAACCAGCTCCCAGGGTTGTTGGGTAGAGGCCCTTGTCCCCATCTACATGGGGACAAGGTGCTTTGGTGCACCCACCCCCCCCCCCCATGTTGAGAGCATATGGCCTGGTATGGAAAAAACAAACAAAAAATAACTCTCTTGAGCTCAGGTGTTATGCTCAAAGGAAGAAAGGGTATCTTAATTATTGTCAATGCCCAGAGACTTGTTGCCCTCTCAGGACTATGGATATCCAAAAGTGATAGAAGACAACGAAAACAAACCTAATGCAATTTCATTATAAACATTTATTAAAGAAAAAAAAGGGACACACAAGATACTCACAAATGTAGGTTTTATAAACGCATGTAAACAAGTCGCCTCTAGGACTACTGGAATGCTCCAAAGATGCAAGGAGACCAGATGGCATCTGTGATGGCTGGGCTGACATGTTTCAAGGGAGAACCCTCTTTCTCAGAGCTACTCCTCGGGGTCCTAGAGTCAACTTGTTCACATAGTACTTTGACATGCGTTTTTACAACCTACGTTTGTGAGTATCTTGTGTGTCACTTTTTATTCTTTAATAAATGTTTATAATGGAATTGTGCTAGCTCGGTGTGCCCTTCTCTTGTTGTCGTTGTCTGTGGCCTGGTATGGTTCAGGAGTGGGGGTGGGATGTTCACTCACCCCCCTTTTCTGACCTGCCAGGCGGTGTGCTTGGATAAGGGTCTGGTATGGGCTTGGGTGGGGACCGCACGTTGTTGTTTTTTTTGGGCATGGGGCTCCCCTTCAAGATCCCCAGAGCACAAGTCGCATGCCACAAGTCGGATCAGTTGAGATGATGATCTGACTTGGATACGACTTACATTATAATCAATGGGCAGAAATAATGCCCAAGTCGGAACCAAAGTAGTGCCTTTTTCAAAATCGGAGTGACACATAAAGCTGCTGCCTGATTGCTTCCGCACTCCCGGCAAGTATTCCCGAAACCTCTTGCAGGGCTGACTAAGTCACGTGACATAGTGACGTAATGCGAAGGGAGGAAAAGCTGATGATGTCAGGAAGTGGGCGATCAGCCATTTTGTTGGAGGTACAAAAGAGTACATAGAGTCTGCATACCTTAAAGGCACATACAGGCATTTTAACCTTTATTGTAATTTGAGTGGATACTTCATTTTTTTTTTTTTTTTACCACAAATAAAGTTGTTTATACAGTGAGCACCAGTGGCGCTAGCCCTGTACTTACCCCATCCAGGTCGTGGCTTTGATGGCTTCCCCCCTGCATCCACCCCGAGTTCCAACAGCCACTTCTCCTCCCAGCCAATGAGGTCTTAGGACTTCCGGCCAATTGGGTCTTAGGACTCCCGGCCAATCAGTTCTTAGAACCCGCTTCCCGATTGGCGAGAAGGCGAGAAGGAAAAGGAGGAAGTATTAATTCTCTAAAAATCATAAGATTTTTCTATGATCCAATATATAGTGATTATGAACAAATTATAGACGTTTTCCCTAATATATTTAATCTTTTTTATTGCTATTTATTGAAATTTAATTTAGGTCAGTGTTTCTCAGCCGGGGTTCCACGAGAAGTCCCCAGGGGTTGCGCCACGATTCAACATTGTGGCGGATGTATATCCATCCAATGTTGTTTTCACTGTTCCCAATGCGTGCTGACAGTGAGAACAGTCAGCGCGCATTGATACCCAATGCTCTCTCTGTAGTTCCGGCTCAGAGAACTCAGAGGGCGGAGTCAGGAGAAAGGCAGAGAGCAGGAGTTCTAAATTCAGCAGGGAGCCGAGCATGGAGAGCAGTGGTGTTGCTGGATGGGGGGTGGGGATCGCACCCAGGTGACACCTGTGGGCAGCGGCATCGCACAGTCCACACACCCCTGCACTGTTCTGTGTCTCTCACAGCGGAGCAGACTGAAGCCTCCCTCCTCTCTGTTTACATGTACACAGGACAGGAGGAGGGAGTCCGAGGAGGGACACACCGCTATGCCTATGCCGCACTGTTCTGAGGTCTGAATAGTGTATTTTATCTTAGATGGACATGTGCTGGGGGCGCTATGGGAGGGGAGAGGGGGGGACTACTAGCACAAGTGGAGGTATCTATGCTGATGGGGTCTGCACTGAGGGTGGTCTATGCTGATGGAGGGGGTCTGCACTGGGGGGGTCTATGCTGATGGAGGGGGTCTGCACTGGGGGGTCTATGCTGATAGAGGGGGGTCTGCACCGGTGGGGGGCCAATGCTGATGGGGGTCTGCACTGAGGGGGGCTATGCTGATGGAGGTGGTCTTTACCTGGGGGTGTCTATTGGGGGGGTTCTGCACTGAGGGTGTCTATGCTGATGTAGGGGGTCTGCACTGAGGGGGTCTATGCTGATAGGGGTTCTGCACTGATGGGGGTCTGCACTGAGGGGGGTCTATGCTGATGGAGGGGGGGTCTGCACTGAGGGGGTCTATGCTGATAGGGGTTCTGCACTGAGGGGGGTCTATGCTGATGGAGGGGGGTCTGCACTGAGGGGGTCTATGCTGATAGGGGTTCTGCACTTAGGGGGAGGTCTATACTGATGGAGGGGGGTCTGTACTTAATGGGGGGTCTGTACTGAAGAGGGACTATAGTGGGTGGAGGGGGGATGACACCAATTTTTTTGCACAGGGTGACACCAACCCTAGTGACGCCACTGATGGAGAGTGGGGAGCCGGGCATGGAGAGCCGAGCATGGAGAGCGGGGAGCCGGGCATGGAGAGCTGAGCATGGAGAGCGGGGAGCCGGGCATGGAGAACGGGGAGCCGAGGGTGGAGGCAGGGAGCCATGGGGCCCGAGAATGAAGATTGGAGGCAGGGAGCACAGAGTGGGAGCCGTGAAGAGAGGACTATGGAGGCGGGAGCACTAGATCAGAAGGTGAGATCTGTCTCAATGGTAGCAGTAATGCACACTGTGGAGGGGGGGAGCAGAGAAAAGGAGCACATGGCTAGATTAGATAGAAGCCGAGTTCCTGTGTATGTCAGGGGTGAATGCAGTCTGCTGGGGGAGGGAAGAGCAGATAACAGGAGATGAGATCCTGTGTATAACAGCACTGATTGCAGACTGGGGGGGGGGGCAGAGAGTTGAGGCACACAGGCTGAATGTAACAGGAGGTGAGATTATAATAGCTTTATGTTTTGCAATAATTGTACATAATCCCATTATGATTCAATCTCATCCAGCCACAGGCCCCTGCAGTCTGCATTCAGTCACTACTATACACAGGATCTCGCCTCCTGCAAGATTCAGCCATGTGCTCCCACTGTCAGCACTCCTCCTGGTACCATCCTCACAGGTTCAGAGGAGCTGGAACTATAGAGGAGGCACCAGGTATTAATGCGCATTGACAGTACTCGCTGTCAGTGCACATTGAAATCAACATTGGTATCATGTGCATATTTTTTCTGCACAGAAATATGCAACATGTATGCATTTCTCTGTAGAGAAAAATACTCAAATGATACCAACATTGTGGTGTGAACAGGGCACATAGAAATCAGTTATTTTCTTTATGTCCTAGCAGAGACCTACGTTAGGAAAATGCATGTCTCTGCACATGACATGGACAAGAACAAAGTATTCTATGCAGATCAAATCTGCACCATCTTCCATCAATTCTTATGCATGAATGTTGTGAACAAGTCCCAACTGTTCCCGTAGTCTGCTATCCTATTTATCAATCACAATATTTGTGAGTTTTGTTGAAGTTCAGTAAGGCCTCGTTCACAGCATATGTGCAAAAAATTTAAAATGTGTGCAAATTTGACTTGCTTAAAATATTTTGGGCTTGTTCTAATGCAGGTCCCTGCAGGGACATAAAGAAAACAATTGATCTCTATGTGCACTGTTCACACTATAATGTTGGTGTCAGGTGAGTTCTAATTTTTATTCCATTATTTAAAGCTATTTCTACAATAAACGTGGTTATATTTACAGCTTGCTGATCAGATACGATGTTCCGAGAGCTGTAGATCAGAATTTTTTTTTTAGGGGTTCCCCAAGATCTCAGACTTTTTGCCAAGGGTTCCTCCACGGTAAAAAGGTTGGGAAACACTGATTTAGGTCAACAGGCTGCATAGGCATAGCTGTAATATGTTTATAATATGTATATATGCATTATTAATCCCATGTGTTTGTAAATGTATGAATTTTGTTGGACTGTCAATTATAATGTAATATTAATTTTGTTTACAAACTTTTTTATTGAGTACAAAAGGTGGTACAAAACCGACTTGACATAAGTACAGTAAAAATTACAGAAAGTAATTTTGTATATATGGACAGTAAAACATACATAGATAACAGTAATGTATTAGTTTAATACGGAAAATGAGGATAGGCATTATGATATATGTTGCATTAATCTATAATGTTAATTTTAAATGTAATGCAAAGAGTATCAATCTAAAATAATGTGCGAAAATTTAGATATGAAATTATATGGCATTATGAATCAATAAAAATATTTATTCTTCTATATATCCAACCTATTTATTTGCTCCCGTGTGCCTCATATAAAGTCCCACTTCCTCCTCACTTCTTCATATCAATGACATGGATGGAGGCAAGGACCTAGCCGGCTCTTGCTTCATATAAAGTCCCAAAAAAAATTCTGCTATTCATGGAATCTAATTTAATTTTAAAAAAATGCCCTGGAGTATCACACACATTTTAGGATTGTGTCTATTGGAATGTTTGACCATTCTTCCAGAAGGGCATTTGTAAGTTCAGGCACTGATGTGGACAAGAAGGCCTGGCTCGCAGTCTCCGCTTTAATTCAACCCAAAGGTTTTCTATCGGGTTGAAGTCAGGATTCTGTGCAGGCCAGTGAAGTTCCTTCACCCCAAACTTGCTAATGCTGCATATCAGTGCCACTTATCAGTGCCCATCAGTGCAGCCTCATCAGCGCACCTCAGTGAAGGAGAAAATTTACTTTAAACATTTTGTAACAGAAAATAATAAAACCTTTTTTTTTTTAATTCTGTGTTTTTTTCATTTGCTTAGTAAAAAAGTGGATTAAATACCATCCATAGAAATCCCTATTTTGTGTAAAAAAAATGATAAACATTTTCTTTGGGTACAGCATTGCATTACCGCGCAATTGTCATTCAAAGTGCGACAACACTGAAAGCTGAAAATTGGCCTGGGCAGGAAGGGGGTGGAAGCTCCCAGTATTGAAGTGGTTAAGTTTACCTTTACTTCCTAGTTTGGTGCCTTTTATTTGATATAGGGATACTACTAGTTACTAAGTATTAATTTCAGTTAATTCCTGTGATATTGTATGTTTGTACATTCAACCTGGTGAGTTAGAGGGGCTGAGGTTTTTGGAAAAGGTCAAGGTAAAGAACACAGGACCCATCCTTATCAGCGACACCTATGGGGGTAGAGCTATATGTTAGGGCTTGCCTGAGGATTTCTCCATTCTGAGTGGCAGTAACTTAGATTATAAGCTAGAAGAAGTCAACACAAACCCATCTCCAGCTGTGGAATGACAAATCAGCTGCTCCTACTCAGGTATAGGGATGAGCTTCGAGTTCGAGTCGAACTCATGTTCGACTCGAACATTGCCTGTTCGCCCGTTCGCCGAACAGCGAACAAATTGGGGTGTTCGCAGCAAATTCGAAAAATCTATGGGAGAAATCTAAAGTGCTAATTATAAAGGCTTATATGCAAGTTATTGTCCTAAAAAGTGTTTGGGGACCGGGGTCCTGCCCCAGGGGACATGTATCAATGCAAAAATACGTTTTAAAAACGGACGTTTTTTCGGGAGCAGTGATTTTAATAATGCTTAAAATGAAAAAATAAAAGTGAAATATTCCTTTAAATTTCATACCTGGGGGGTGTGTATGATATGCATGTAAAGTGGCGCATGTTTCCCGTGCTTAGAACTGTCCCTGCAAAAAATGGCATTTTTGAAAGAAAAAAATGCATTTAAAACTGACTCGCGGCTATTAATGAATTGTCGGCTCCCGGCAATACATACAAAAGTCATTGATAAAAAAAAAAAAAAAAACGTGGGGGTTCCCCAGAATTCAATTACCAGGCCCTTCAGGTCTGGAATGGATATTAAGGGGAACCCCGCCGCAAATTAAAAAAAAATTGACGTGGGGTTCCCCCAAATATCCATTCCAGGCCCTTCAAATCTGGCATGGATTTTAAGGGGAACTCCACCCCAAATTTAAAAAAAAAATGGCGTGGAGTCCCCCTAAAAATCCATACCAGACCCCTTATCCGAGCACGCAACCTGGCCGGCCGCAGGGGAAAAGGGGGGGACGAGAGAGCGGCCCCCCTCCCTCCTGAACCGTACCAAGCCACATGCCCTCAACATGGGGAGGATGTCCCCATGTTGATGGGGACAAGGGCCTCATCCCCACAACCCTTGCCCGGTGGTTGTGGGGGTCTGCGGGCGGGGGGCTTATCGGAATCTGGAAGACCCCTTTAACAAAGGGGACCCCCAGATCCCGCCCCCCCATGTGAATTGGTAAGGGGTACATTGTGCCCCTACCATTTCACGAAGAAAGCGTAAAAAAATGTTTAAAAAAACACACAAACACCTTGAAAAAGTCCTTTATTTAAAAAAAAAAAAAAAAACATTCCAGCGGTGAAATCCAGTGTCCCGCGGCGATCCCGATGTCCAGCGCTGTCCTTCATTGGTTGTGCCTGAGCGGACCTGATGGGGAACTCCCTCTAAGTATTTTAAATGTATAGACCCGCCCCTTCTAAAGTTCCCCATCAGGTCCGCTCAGCGGACCAGATGCGGAACATGAGAAGGGGCGGGTCTATACATGTATTACCAAAGTGAGAGCAGTTCCCCATCAGGTCCGCCCCCTCGGTATGTTGGACCCGCCTACGTCATTGGCTTGAGCGGGGAACTTCCTTCACTATGTAAATTTAAATTACACAGTGAAGGAAGTTCCCCGCTCAAGCCAATGACGTAGGCGGGTCCGACATACCGAGGGGGCGGACCTGATGGGGAACTGCTCTCACTTTGGTAATACATGTATAGACCCGCCCCTTCTCATGTTCCGCATCTGGTCCGCTGAGCGGACCTGATGGGGAACTTTAGAAGGGGTGGGTCTATACATTTAAAATACTGAGAGGGAGTTCCCCATCAGGTCCGCTCAGGCACAACCAATGAAGGACAGCGCTGGACATCGGGATCGCCGCGGGACACTGGATTTCACCGCTGGAATGTTTTTTGTTGTTTTTTTTTTAAATAAAGGACTTTTTCAAGGTGTTTGTGTGTTTTTTTAAACATTTTTTTACGCTTTCTTCGTGAAATGGTAGGGGTACAAAGTACCCCTTACCAATTCACATGGGGGGGGGGGCCGGGATCTGGGGGTCCCCTTTGTTAAAGGGGTCTTCCAGATTCAGATAAGCCCCCCGCCCGCAGACCCCCACAACCACCGGACATCCTCCCCATGTTGAGGGCATGTGGCTTGGTACGGTTCAGGAGGGAGGGGGGCCGCTCTCTCGTCCCCCCCTTTTCCCCTGCGGCCGGCCAGGTTGCGTGCTCGGATAAGGGGTCTGGTATGGATTTTTAGGGGGACTCCACGCCATTTTTTTTTAAATTTGGGGTGGAGTTCCCCTTAAAATCCATGCCAGATCTGAAGGGCCTGGAATGGATATTTGGGGGAACCCCACGTCAATTTTTTTTTAATTTGCGGCGGGGTTCCCCTTAATATCCATTCCAGACCTGAAGGGCCTGGTAATTGAATTCATTAATAGCCGCGAGTCAGTTTTAAATGCATTTTTTTCTTTCAAAAATGACATTTTTTGCAGGGACAGTTCTAAGCACGGGAAACATGCGCCACTTTACATGCATATCATACACACCCCCCAGGTATGAAATTTAAAGGAATATTTCACTTTTATTTTTTCATTTTAAGCATTATTAAAATCACTGCTCCCGAAAAAACGGCCGTTTTTAAAACTTCTTTTTGCATTGATACATGTCCCCTGGGGCAGGACCCAGGTCCCCAAACACTTTTTAGGACAATAACTTGCATATTAGCCTTTATAATTAACACTTTAGATTTTGAACGTTTGAGTCCATTGTATTTAATAGGGTTCTAAAGTTTACACGAACATTTTGTCTGTTCGCAGGTTCTGGTGCGAACCGAACAGGGGGGTGTTCGGCTCATCCCTGCTCAGGTAGTGCTACATATAGTAGCGGTAGAGATATTGCTACTACATATGATGTTCAGCTCCACCAAACAAGCTAAAATCCTACTGTTTACACAACTACTGAACAAGTTTAGTCTTAACCTGTGTTCAACCAAACCGAGATTTTATCAGTAATAAGCACCATTAAACCTGTTGTGACAATGACTCCTAATAATAACTTGTTTGTCTCTCTGATAACTCAACATCTTCTTTGACTTGCTATTACTGATTGTGATTCAAGAAAACATAAAGAAAGTTACTGTTATTTTAAATATGCAGGTACTGGAGGCATGACTCATAATAAACAGTGTATATTACTGAGATTTAATTTGTAATATGTATATCAAAAGAAAGTTAAGATAACTGTAAAGTTGTTTTAAAATAAGTAGGAATTTCACTACTGAATAACATTAGATTTAAATTAGATTTTCTTATCTATTAAAGCTTTGGTAACATGGATAAATGAATTTATTTTAATGCTTTTAATAATGTTTCCATTTCATATGTTGTGTTTAATGATTTAATTTTGTGACTAAGGTATTTTAGAGTGAAGATTAAAACATTATAAAATAAAAAATAAGCCTCTTATTTCTCACAATCAAATACATAATTGCACTTTTGGGATTATGATAAAACCAGAATGATTACGGGAGCTGATAATATGAGTAATGAAAACTAAGAAAGTCTGGCTTTATTTATTCTGCATGTACTTTCATTTCTAAGAAAATATTGATCTTTTTTAAGTATACCAGAATGAACTTTGTTAAAAATAATATTATGAAGCTCATTTTACTGAAACACTTTCAAAATAATTTTATATGTGCAGCTGGTCCCCATAACTTAGGCAGATATGTGAGAATGAATGCAATAATTTGTAGCTCTATTTTAACTTATTCCATTAAACAATGTTCTGCAATTATAAATTTGCAAAAAGTCCTATTGCAGTCTCTAGAAACTCTCTATTACTATCAGGAGGTTTTATTTGTCCAAAAAAATTACCTAAAATCCTTTTCTCTGTACCTGGGGAATATTGATATTAAATAGAGGATGTGATGAATGTGACATGCATTACATTTGTGCATGTCAGCCCCATAAGATTCTATAAATTAACTTTTTATTGACCAATTTTCAATAATTTTTTATTTTTTTTTACCTTTTTTAAATTATTGTATGTCCGTGTATCTTTATTTACATATTGTACTTTTCCAGATATCCTATTTAGTAAGTGATGGCAATCTGTAAACCCACCTGTGTTTATGCATATTAACCACTTCAGCCCCGTAACAATTTACCCCCTTCCTGACCAGAGCACTTTTTGCGATACGGCACTGCGTCGATTTAACTGGCAATTGCGCAGTCGTGCGACGTTGCACCCAAACAAAATTGACATCCTTTTTTTCCCACAATTAGAGCTTTTTTTTGGTGGTATTTGATCATCCCTGTGGTTTTTAATTTTTGCGCTATAAACAACAAAATAGTGAAATTTTGAAAAAATCTATATTTTGTACTTTTAGCTATAATAAATATTCCCCAAAAATATATATAAAAAATATTTTTTCCTCAGTTTAGGCTGATATGTAATATTCTACATA
Organism: Rana muscosa; assembly: GCA_029206835.1. NCBI lineage: Eukaryota > Metazoa > Chordata > Amphibia > Anura > Ranidae > Rana > Rana muscosa. The sequence goes on along the minus strand of CM055117.1, from coordinate 637,911,277 downwards.
TTTTTGGTAAAAAAAAATTGCAATAAGCATATATTGATGGGTTTGCACAAAAGTTATAGTGTCTACAAAATAAGAGATAGATTTATGGCATTTTTATTAGTAATGGCGGCGATCTGCGATTTTTATCGTGACTGCGACATTATGGTGGACACATCGGACACTTTTGACACTATTTTGGGACCATTTATACAGCGATCAGTGCTATAAAAATGCACTGATGGCAGGGAAGGGGTTAAACACTAGGGGGCGATCAAGGGGTTAAGTGTGTCCTAGGGAGTGATTCTAACTGTGGGGAGGCTGGTCTCACTAGAACATGACAGAGATCACTGCTCCCGATGACAGGGAGCAGTAGATCTCTGTCATGTTGCTAGGCAAAACAGGGAAATGCCTTGTTAACATAGGCATCTCCCCGTTCTGCAGCTCCGTGACACTATCGCGGGACACCAGAGGATATCGAGTCCAGCGGGCACAGTCACGGAGTACATGGTGGGCACGCGCAGGCCCCGCCGGTGGCGCGCGCACACCCACTAAGCCACGATTTAAAGGGGACATCCCTGTACGCCCATTTGCGCAGCCGTGACATTGTGCCAACGTATGTCGGCAAGCGGTTAAAATATAGGAGGATAAAGAGAAAAATACTACATATATATGTGTCTTCCTCCATGAGTTTACCCACTGAGGTCCCATCTTAAACAGGAAAAGTGCAAAATGTAAATGAGACATAAAGACACATAATAAATTAGTGAAAATTATTTACCAAATTATATAATAGGAGGGCACACCTAATCTCTTCAAATAATCTGTATCCAATCTGGAAGGCCCTTGCATTACATAAATTCTCATATAAGACAAATAATTCAAACTGCTGAACAGTAGCAAATACTCATCAAAGCAGCGCTCCTGTCAATTAGTAAAAAATGACTGACTAGTATATGTACATCACCATATACGCATAATAAACATTGAATAATAGAAACAGGCAGATGATGATGAAGAAAAGGCTATATGGATACAGTTGGTGGTCTTAAACTTGTTAGTGATGAGTGCACCTTTCACCAAACTCCTCCACACCGTGCTCCACACACCCCACTGGGGTTCAAACTCACCAAAATGATAACAATAACAGGCCTCAATCCTCATCAGTATACTGCCATATACTTGATCCGAGCCACGCTGTTAAGCCTCAGAAATCCAGGAACATGGGAAGATAGACTCTACATAGTACAGTTCCGTTCGACAATTTATTAAGATTTTCGGATTAAAATTCAATGTTCCATGACATTCTAATGGTTCCACATTGATCGTATAGCTCAGAGTCAGTGTTAGGGTTCAGTAAGTCACTCTGACTGAGAGCCGGAGATGCCGGGGGTGCTTCGGTAGAGACTGTAATGAACTTGGCATACTACACTTCCTCCTTTCTGGTTTACTCACTGAGTCCATGGAACGCACAGCGTCGATATCGTCACTTCCGGTCGCTGTAAGATCAGATTAACTTTGTTAAAGACGTGGTCTCACGAAGCGGCGTCCTGGAATTTATCTAAAATTTTCACAATTAAGATTAACTCATTGTGAGCCTCAAACCACTCCATTAGAAGGTGCGTATTGGCATTGGCTATATTTTACTATTAAGTTGTCAATATCTCAATATCAAATTAGTAAAAGCTGACACTAAGCTATAGACCATTACAATCTTAGCTTATATCATGTCTAAACAATATATATAGAGACAAAACAGATTTAAAATCTATTATTTAAAATAGATCATTATCTTATTTCCTTATATAAATAGTATCTAAAAATACTTATTATATATCACAATATCATTCCAGAATCCATTTCATATTAAATAAATATATATATCAATGTATTAAAAAAATAAGATAGACTTGCCCACTGATTAAAGCATTTTGGGATTTTATATTCCAAATATGTAACTATGTTACTAATATAAGCTTTTATATTCCAAATATGTAACTATGTTACTAATATAAGCTGTCAGAAATCCCCAGAAATAGCTTTACTATCGATATATCCAGGAACTATTCGAGAGGTCTCAAGGGGATTACTTCCCTATATGATCTCTGCTGCGCGAATAATCATCCCCAGGCACTGGAATACAAGCATATGTCCAACAATCAAGGAATAGGTCATTTAACTTAATCATTTAAGGAGAATGGAGGAAATAACGGCAGGCATTGAGGGCAGATACTATAAATTTATGGAACTGTGGTCACCCTGGACTAACTGTTTAAACTTGGAAATGCTGAGATCCTACCTCTGAAAAGCAATCAATTTAAAGTAAGATTAGGCCAGAATGTGGGTTAATGGTATTGAGGGCTGGGGGGGATGGCTCCCCACGAGAAGAAGTCATGGCTGTGTGTATGCATGTGTGGTCTGTCTTTCTATTTCTCTTCGTTTTTCTTTCTTTTTCTTTTTTTCTCTTGCCCCTTACTGGGGCAAACATGTACCCGCAAGGTCCACTCGATAGGGCAAAATGGATATTTAGAGGAATGAGAAGGGAGAGGGAAGGAGAATACTGGACTATATAGATCCATGGATTTTTTTTTTCTTTATTCGGTCTGAGGTTCTCTGACTTGATATGCCTTTTATTGCTTTAGCTCCCTTTTTTATTGCTACTCTTTTGTTCTTTTCTCCTTCATCCCTCTCTCTCCTCTATTGTTCCGCTCAATAAAGTTATCTTGATGGCCTTAGTAGAGGAACTTGAGATATGAAATACTAACAAAATTGTATTTGATGCATGACATATGTGTACCATGAGTGGAAACTGTGCAAATTGTGTAAAGAATATGCATAAATATATTTAAAAATATATAATAAAATATGATAAACAAAAATTTAAAAAATATGTTTTATATATATATATATATATATATATATATATATATATATATATAACTAAAAAATCAAGCCTACTTTGTATCTAATTAATATAAAATAATTACGTTAATATGTAGCTGCAAAAGAAAATACTACAGATATCAGACTACATGATAGCAGAAAACATTAGTGATCCCTGATACAGGTAATTATTCTAAGGCCCCTTTCACACTGGGGCGGGCAGGTGCGGTGGCGGTATAGCAGCGCGATTTTCAGTGCTGCTATACCGTCGTTCTTACCTCGGTATGCGGCCGCTAGGGGGGTGAATTTAACCCCCGCTAGCGGCCGAAAAAGGGTTAATACCGCCCGCAAACCGCGGCTATTGCCGCGGTTTGCGGGTGGTAATACCGCGCTGTCCCATTTTTTTAATGGGCAGCTGCGGTAAAGGAGCGGTGAACACACCGCTCCTTCACCGCTGTAAAGAAGCGGCTAGCAGGACTTTTGGAGCGGTCCTGCTAGCGCACCGCTTCAGTGTGAAAGCCTTCGGGCTTTCACATTGAAGGCTACAGGCACGAATTTTTCATGCGGTATAATAGCACTAATATTAGCGCTAAACCGCATGAAAAACGCCCCATTGTGAAAGGGGCCTAAAGGACATCCATAACGGAGATAAAAAAGCAGCAAATTAATAAGGCCACTACTCATCACTCTTTTCTTCCAAAATAGCAGATTACATCATGATTAACCCATACATTTTACAAATTCATACCATTGGTATATAGAATTACATGAACCTAGTAGTCACTTATAAAGCAGTTTATATCCAGCTCTATGTTTAACCCTTTAGGGGCAAGAGTGTCTACCAAAAAAATCCACTGGGTTTCTCTTTTGGAGAGCTCTTTCACCAGATTGGAACCCCTCCACACACTGAATAAGGGGGTGCTGAATAAGGGCGGTCGCAGGCTTTCTGGTAAGACTTAAATCCTATTAAGGTGACGGGCAGCACCCATGGTGAATGTTATATCCATACATCTGCACTGGAAATCATCTACTGGATATCTATGTTTATGAACTTCGTTATTTTTTTTTCCTTCATGTGTTTACATGTATGATTCACTGCAACCACAGTAAATTTTGCGGGCTATTTTTTAGCACATGTTTAGAGTACTTTAGTATTCACAGTTATTTATTATTTGCACATTGTTTGATCACTATGTGATTTCATTATAGTTTGAATTGTGTTCATGTATTCCACATAGTTCACTCATTATCCAGCGCTGCACTTTTGTCTACACCTATATCTTTTGTGCCCTCTATCAGGGTTATAGTGTTCAGCTGCAGGATATATTTCACAGATTTTGGTTTTCATTCATTATTTATTTAAACATGCACCTAATGCAAATTTTCCTTTATAATTTTGAAGAAACTGTTCCGGTCCGTAGGTTTGAAAAAAACTTTAGTCTGCAGACTATCATCAACACGGTAGATATTAACGTCCAATAAATTAATTTGTTCTTTGCTCCACTGGCTGGTCAGTTTTATATTGTTTGTATTATCATTCAGGTGTTCTAAAAACACTTTCAGTGAGGATTCAGGTCCTGCCCATATTAGTAGGAGATCATCTATATAGCACCTATAAAATAGGAGCTCAGCCCTCCTCTCGTGAAACACTACCTTATGCTCCCACTCCCCAATAAACTAGTTGGCAATACTGGGCGCACATTTTGCGCCCATTGCCACTCCCCTCTTTTGGGTAAAAAAACTGTTGTCAAACCAGAAATAATTGTGGGAGAGACAGAAGTCTAACGCATTTCTTAGAAAGACCTTCTGTGTAAACAGTAAATCTTCTCTTTTGCTTAGTGCCCAATTAAGGGCCAGCAGAGCATCCTCGTGTTGAATAACAGCGTATAAGGATGTCACATCAGATGCGACTAGAAATACTACATCTTTCCCAGTAAGAATAACTTCTTGTAGTGACTGCAGGAGGTTTTTTGTGGCTTTCAGATAAGCTTTTGTAACTATAACACTTTTCTGTAAAAATGTGTCCAGGTATTGCCCCGACCCTGATGTTACCGAACCTATCCCATTCATAATGGGTCTAGGTGGGGGGATTTTTTGAATCCTTGTGGATTTTTGGGAGGGTATAGATCGTCGGAATACGACTACTTCTTGGTATGAGGAATCTTTTTTCCTTTACAGTGAGTACATGCGACTGATACCCAAACTCTATCAGAGCCTCTAGTTCTAATCTATATTGAAGGGCGGGGTCCCTATCCAATTTCTCATAGGTATCTGCATCTGACAATAATTTGATTAGTTGATCATTGTAGTACATAATTACATTGCCACCACCCTTGTCTGCAGGCCTTATAATTATGTCCTTCCTGGTTTTTAATGACTCTAGTGACTTCTAGTGACTCTATCCCTTCTTTAATGTACCTGGGATTTACAATTTTAGGAGTCAATAGGTCCAGGTCTCGTAAAACAAGGCTTTTAAAGACCTCTAAATGTTGTATACCATAGCTACATTAGGTGGGTTAAACAATGACCTGTTTTTCAAGCCGCTGTCCAATGCTAATGCTGCACTGCTACTAGCACTCACAGGATTGGAGTTTTTTATTAAGAAAATAGTTTTAATACTCAGCTTAAGCATGTATTTGTGGACATCTGTATATGCATCAAATTTGTCCAGTGGTCTCTTCAGGCCACATTTTAGACCTTGATGCAAAATATTTGTCTCTTGCGATAATACAACATTACTGAGATTAAATACAGCATTACTGAGATTAAAAATACCTCCTACTCTGTTTCTCTCCTTCTTTTTTTGGACCCTAAATCCTGCCCTGCAGCCCCTGATTCATCTCTCCTTGGGCCTTGTTATTGGGCCGGGTTTCTCTCCCAATACGGGTGGTCTCTCCACTGAGGTTCCCTGTAAATAGGTGTCATCGGGGGGTATGGGGGTAGTGGCGGTCTGCCCCTGTGTGATGGGTATTCTCTGCCCCTCCTTTGGCCCCCCTGCCTCTTCCTAAAAAAGGGTGTGGTGAATAGTGTCCGTTGCCCATGTTATGATCCCAAAGAGGCTCATATCTATTGGCAATAGGCACCTGATATGTATTATCATAGATTGGGGGTTGGGGATTTCTCACTGTCCCACCTCTTCCTTTCATTCCCCTACCTTGATTCTTATTTCCCCTAATCGGGGTACCAGGGTTCACGTTGGGTTGAGGGATTTTCTTTTTCTGTTTCTGTTGACCTTTCCCATGTCCTTGATGATAAGGGTCAGGGTTAGGTCGTTAGGATCTCACAGTTTGGGTCTGTGTTACCTCACTTTCCATTTGTTCCTCCTCATTATTAATGGGATCTAAGGAGTTTTGCCACAGATAAATGGTATTAGGCCTCGTACACATGACCGAGTTTCTCGGCAAGAACCAACAAGAAACTTGCTGGCAGAGATGTCTTGCCGAGAAATTTGTTCGTGTGTATGGTTTCTCGTCAAGAAAACCGACAAGTAATCTCGACGAGAAAATAGAGAACCTGCTCTCTATTTTCTCATCGAGATTCTCGTCAGCCTGTTTCTCGATGAGAAAAGTGAGTGTGTGTACACTTACCTGTCCTCCGGGAAGCCCGCGCATGTTCGAAATGAATTTGACGCATGCGCGGTAGCTTCCTAGGCATAGGTAGGGTATACCAAGATGGCGGCGACGGCATCGAATGTGACGAGCGCATGCTCGTCGTAGTCGATGACGTCACTGCATACGCTCCATTCAAAGAACCGCAGGTTCTTTGAATCGAGCGTGTGTACACTCGGCCGGGACAAGTTTCTTGTCCAAGAATCTCGTCGAAAAAAACGACATGTTTTTTTCGACGAGAATCTTGGCCATGTGTACGAGGCTTCAGATTGGAAATCCTTTAAATCCCTATAGAACTTTTTAACTTTCTTCTTCTGGGTGTCCATATCAACCTTCTCAAATTTTTTGGTAATTCTATTATTAAACTCTATATACTGCTGGGATTCTTTAATTGAGTCTAACTGTTGTTGCAGTTCTTTAATTTTAATCTCTAATTTAGTAATTTACTTATTTTTTCTATGTAATACTAATTCTTGCAATTTTAGTCCGACTCCATTAAAAAATCCCAACCATTCTGCCATGGATTCAGAATCATCAAGTCCGTCCTGTAGTGTGACCTCCCACCTCAGGCTACATACTATAATATTTTCTTTTCGGTAGTGCTCTATGGTACAAATGTCCCTCCAGGCCCTGACCTGTTTTTCTAGAGCACTACCAAGAGCGGTCATTATACCATCATAGTTCTCTTCGGTACTTAATTGCTCATTTACTGAAAAAAACGGTCGTGTGTACGCTTTTACGAGGGGAAAAAAATGCACATGCTCAGAATCAAGTATGAGACGGGAGCGCTCGTTCTGGTAAAACTAGCGATCAGAATGGAGATAGCACATTCATCACGCTGTAACGGACTGAAGAGCACAAGGCTGAAAAGCGCGAATCGTCTCTCACCAAACTTTACTAACACAAGGATCAGCAAATGCGGCCCAAAGGGTGTCGCCGTTCAAATGGAACTTCCCCTTTATAGTGCCGTCATACGTGTTGTACATCACCGCGCTTTGCTCTAGGTTTTTTTTCATGAACGTGTGTTTGCAAGGCAGGCTTGAGAGGAATCACGACGAGAAAAACTTTGTTCTTTTGCATGACATGAATAACAGTCGTGTGTATGCGGCATTACAGTTATAAAATAACCAATGGAAGGACTGATTTATAAATAACAAATTGTAAACATTTGTATACCATTTTGGTGTAATGATCTGGGAGCTCACATGTATGGTACATACAGTCCTATACGTGGCATGGCTTTCTGTCGCTATGTCTAGGTCAGTGTGAGATAGTCATGTTTACAATTTGTTATTTATAAATCAGTTCTTTCATTGGTTATTTTATAACTGTAAGACATATGCATTCAATATATTTGAAGTTAACTTAGTATATGATAGTTATATGTGCACTCGTGATTTTTCTCTATATAGAAGAAGATTGTTCATGATTTTACATGCAATTTTTTGTCTTATTTTTCTTTCCTTTTCTTTTGTGTGTGTCATTTTGAAGTTTGTTTTATTAATATATATACATACCGTATATACTCGAGTATAAGCCGACTCGAATATAAGCCGAGGCACCTAATTTTACCACAAAAACTGGGAAAACTTATTGACTTGATTATAAGCCTAGGGTGTGCCTCACTTTGCCTCACTGTGTCCATGCCTCACTGTGTCCATGCCTCACTGTGCCCATGCCTCACTGTGCCCATGCCTCACTGTGCCCATGCCTCACTGTGTCCATGCCTCACTGTGTCCATGCCTCACTGTGTCCATGACTAGACTGACGTTTACCATGGGAGTCTATGGAAGGGGTGCCCAGTTTGAAACATCGGTGCTCCCCGGCTGTAAGTCCCCCGGACAAGAAACTTTGTAAACTTGTAGAGGAACAGTGGGGCTACATGTGTGCCAGATTTGGGGTCCAGAGGACCTACGACCGGCTGGTACCGGGTCCCCAAAGTCACCAGAGAAATGACCGTTTAACATGGGAGTCTATGGAAGGGGTGCCCGGGTTTGAAAAATCGGTGCTCCCCGGCCGTAGGTCCCCCGGATAAGAAACTTTGCACACTTGTAGAGGAAGAGTGAGGCTATATGTGTGCCAAGTACCGGCTCCCCAAATTCCAGGAGATCAGGCGCAAAAAGGTGACTCGAGTATAAGCCAAGGGGGGCATTTTCAGCAAAAAAATTGTGCTTAAAAACTCGGCTTATACTCGAGTATATACGGTATATGATATTTTCTCTTCTTTTTTGTTAAAATTTCTTTATATGGTTATATATATTTATATTTGATGGTTTTATATGTATTGTCATGGTCAATTGTCTGTTGGTATTTATTTGCATGTTGCGTTTTCAAAATTGTAGGGTTGATCAGTTTTTACTGGTGTGCATTTGACATTTTAAGTTAAATCTTTTTCTTTTAGCTATTTTCAAACAAAATTAGATAATGTGTGTAATTTCCCTTCCCCCCTATCTGGTTTTGAACGTGCAGCTCTATATGTATTTGGGACAGGTGGTGTGTCTACTGATACCCACCCACCCCTTTGGGTGGGGGGGGGGTATTTAACCATCTAAGCACCGGAAGGATTTGCCCCCTTAATGACAGGCCATTTTTTGCGATACGGCACTGCGTCGCTTTAACTGACAATTGCGCAGTCGTGCAACGTTGTACCCAAACAAAATGTATGTCCTTTTTTCCCCCACAAATAGAGCTTTATTTTGGTGGTATTTGACCACCTTAGCAGTTTTTATTTTTTGTGCTATAAACTAAAAAAGAGCGACACTTTTGAAAAAAACACAATATTTTGTACTTTTTGCTATAATAAATATCCCAAATTAAAAAAATAATAATAATTTCTTCATCAGTTTAGGCCGATATGTATTACTCTACATATTTTTTGGTAAACAAAATAGGGGATATATTTATGGAATTTTTATTATTATTATTATTTTTTTTAGTAATGGCGGCGATCTGCGATTTTTATCGGGACTGTGACATTGCGGCGGACAGATCAGACACTTTTGACACTTTTTTGGGACCAGAGACATTTATACAGCAATCAAAGCTCAAAATAGCCACTGATTACTGTATAAATGTCACTGGCAGGGAATGGGTTACCACTAGGGGGCGATCAAGGAGTTAAATGTGTTTCCTCACTGTGTTTTCTAACTGTGGGGGGGATAGGACTGACTGGAGAAGGAGACATATCGCTGTTCCTACTAGTAGGAACACACGATCTGTCTCTACTCCCCTAACAGAACTGGGATTGGTGTGTTTACACACACAGTTCATCGGCCACGGGCACGCGTGCCTGCCATAGTGATCTAAAGAGCTGCAGTACAACTTTGGTTGCTGGTCGGCAAGTAGTTAAGCAATGTCAGTAGCACACCTCAAGGTGCTAAGTAAGCATAGTGTAGCTGTGCAAAACTCGTCCTCCTCTGTTCCGGCTACTGCAACTGTGGTGTGTGTCATTGTTTGTATTGAACATTCAATAATTGGACTTAAAGAATGTCGATGTGCAGCTAATTTCTTTCCTTGTTTACCCTAAAATGAAGCACATAAAAAAATTACGCTAAAAAGCCCCCAATAAATCATTAAAGGAAAAAAGCTGCAAAGGTGGGACCAACATATAGCAAACAATGGCATTTGTTGCAGATACTGAAATTAGTCCTTGCAAAGACTGTTGGGGTTATGTGAATATGTCTGTTAACACAGGTGGGCACACAAGCAATGTAGCTCACCATTGCAATCTACAGAATAGAAGAACACAATTTAGCACGTAACCCTCAAATCTCTCCCTGTACACTGTAAAAAATGTCAGCTCTCCTTAACAGTGCTAACTCACACTGACAGTATGGCTAATACAAGCCCAACCTTTTATAGAGAGTGGTTAATCCAATACCTGCTACTCCCCCCCCCCCACCATTATTTGCCCCTTTAAGCCTGATGAACATGGAATAAAGAGCAATAATTTTTTTTTAAATGGTCTGATTCAGCAAAATTGTAAATCATTTCTCAGACACATGCAAATATGAACTTTGTCACCAGCAGGGATTGGTATAAATAGTTTAAATTAAAGAGGTTTGGGAGAGATTGAGGAAGGAAAAGGAGGCAGCAGAGGCAGAAGATTCCCAGCATGGCTGCTTCAAAACAAATGCTGAAGTGGGGACCCAAAGTCCAGCTTTGAAGCCCATAAGGAATACAGTAGCCCAGCAAGAAAGATGTAAAGATGTAAACATATGCACAGCCCTCAGAGCAAATCTGGGTGAGACTTTACCCTCAGACTGATCACCTAGTGGCATTGTCTTCAACACATGGAGTTCACATTTTACCCTTTTTATAAATTAGCAGCTGTCTGTTCTCCATGGTCATTACAGAGACTTTATTTTTAATATCTGGCTTGTGACCTTGGTAAACGGCCAACTTTTCCTAATTTAGTTCTATGTTTAGTAGAGGTCATGGATCCCAACATGGCTGTGCAGCAAAACATGGATGTGACAGTGAAGCCTCACTGGCTTGCTGTGTGCACAGTCCACAAAGAAAAGCTAACTGAAGCCTGCCCCCCTAGGCTGGCCACCCAAGGACATTGTCTCCTCTACACAAGGAGTGTAGTGAAAATTCTACTATCTGTGTATATCAGCCTCTGTCTGTTCTCCGTTACCACTACAGAGATGGTCTTTTTATTTTCTGGCACATGACCCTATTATGTGATAAACTTTTATAGTTATTTTCTTTGTAGATTTGATCTGCTATACCAGCAAACGTAAACCTAATTTTTGCTTGTGCCATGTTTTTAAGAACTGTTGGCGTTTGCTATCCAGGACTCCTTGTTAGCTTGTCTATTACAAAGGCCCACAGCCAGAGATTGATTCACCTTTATTCACAGTAGGCCTGTGTCTAAAGGCAAAAAGGAAAAGAGATGAGTTGTACATTTTTATATTAAATATAAATATAACATCTTTAATAAGGTTATTTATACATTGCCACAACATTCTAAACATAGTTAGGACCAATAAAACAAGAAAAACTTTTGTGTGGATTATGTGCCAGTATTAGAAATGTGCCCCTATATACAGCATAAATATATTGTAAATATTTTTTTCCTTTGATATGATTGTATGAATAAATAATCTGCTTATTGGGAAAAATCAGTTGTTGTAAATAACCAATTGCTAGTCAATTAACATTTCTGTTGCTGGTTACCTATTAAATAGTGTGCACTTTCAAAAATCTGAAATTCCTGTTACACAACCACCATTCTAATCTTTTATAACGCCTCTTCTTTTTGAAGGTCATCAGTTCTGTTTAATCAAATTTCATGCTCTAGTGCATTTTTCTTATGGCCTAGTCTGTTAATTGATGATGATTTCAATTAAAATCTATCTTACTTTTAATTCCGTCTTTGGGCTATAATTTTCTTTAAAGGGTTTTGGAATTGTTTTGCTCTAATATTAAATCCCAATTTTGTTTCATTGGTGACATTATTAAAGGATGGAATGCTGAACGTTTATTGCCATTTAAGGTTTTTTTTTTTTTATTATCTCTGCTTCCAAGGACTCTTGTTTGCTCTACAACTTTTTCTTACTTTCAATTGAAGCCTTAGTAACACAAAACAGTTTATAAAGGTTAGTATTCATTTCTATTGTGCCTCACCCTTTAGGGTAAAAAAGTCATGTACATACATAGATTTTGAATATGACTTTATGTTTTTGCTAAATTGTATTCATTTTAAAACTGTTTATTTGTGGAGTATGTCAAAGTGACAATTTACCTGTTGATTCTCATAAGAACATTACATGGTGTAAAAAATTACAAGGAAGATAAACAAGTCTGAGTTCATTTGTCCCATAAAATTAAATGTTAAAGAGCATAGACCCTTAAAACACACACTGAAGTCTGGCTCTTTATATATTAAGCTTACACTTTAAATTGTGAAGGGTAATATAACATAAAGAGGTAGTAAAACTTATTGCAAATGGGGACTATGATTCAAGTACCTGCCTGATCCATAATCTCATTAAACTGCTAGTTTGAAAGGATTTTCCTATAGACATATTGGTTTCTGTGATCACAAAGCCTATTTTAACATGTTTATGTAGATCGTTAAGTTCTAGCTCTGGAATATTTCTCATGGCTTAAGAAGCTGATTGCTATATTTTTGTTGTGACTTAATGTTTAATCTAAATGGTTATACATAATATGCTTATAAATCCTCTGTCTTGCAAGCTTATTCAAATAAAACTGTTATTAAAATCAATATTTTCTAAAGGGGTAAAGAAATTAGTTTCGGGAATCAATAGAAATAGGTTTCTCAACATGCAGTAGATGTCTTGTTCTTTTCAACATAATTGTTGCTTAAAAATAATATATTTTTTCCAGATTCTTGCAAGTAAGCAACATAATATAAATAAAATCCAAACTTTATAAAGAAGATAATGGAAATATGCAAATCCAAGCAACTTCTGTTAGCCTTCCGTCAGTCTTTTTTGTTTTTGGTTAAAAAACAAAGACCACAGTAAAAAAAAAAAAAAAGTCTACAAAAAGTAATTTTTATCGTAGTGATTAATGCAATGACAGTTGGCAAATTGTAGTTTCCTGTAGCAATTTTTAGAACTGTCAGAACAGTGAAAAATTATTGCCCACTGGTTACTATGATTTGTGGTACTTTACCCATTGCTTACTGCATTTTTAATCCTCAATAATTAAATAAAAATAAATTGCAATCACAATGGAAAATATGTTAATGACATACCGTATATACTCGAGTATGAGCCGAGATTTTCAGCCCTTTTTTTTGGGCTGAAAGTCCCCCCCTCGGCTTATACTCAAGTCAGCGAAATTTTACATTGTAAATAGTACCTGAAAAAAAGTTGAGAGGCTGCGGCGTCCATCGTTTAAATCCCGCGGTCTCTTCCTGGTCCCTTCCTCAGTTTCCCAGCAGACGTCTGTAATTGGCGGAACACCGAACACAGTGTCTGCTGGGAAACTGAGGATGAGAGAACGTTCATGATAGGCGGAGAGTGTCTGCTGAGAATCACCTATCCCGGAAGGAACCAGTAAGAGACCGCAGGATTTAAACGATGGACGCCGCAGCCTCTCAACTTTTTTTCAGGTACTATTTACAATGTTAAATTTAAACAGTGAGGATAGGAACAGTGAGCTAGGGAACAGTGAGGATAGGAACAGTGAGGATAGGAACAGTGAGGATAGGAACAGTAAGGATGGGAACAGTAAGGATGGGAACAGTAAGGATGGGAACAGTGGGGCATTGTTGACCCTCGGCTTATACTCGAGTCAGTAAGTTTTCCCAGTTTTTTGTGGCAACATTAGGTACCTCGGCTTATACTCAGGTCGACTTATACTCGAGTATATACGGTATACTGTACAGACAACATGCCATTCAAATATAACTGGATAAAATATAATTATGCTATATTTTCTAAATACATGGGGGGACATTTAATAAGCAACAAATGTGACATTCACCAAACCTTTAATGACGGTAAAATAATCACTGTACATTAAATCACATCCACCAGGAAGATTCACCAACAGTGAATGTTTGGTGGAATGATAAATACTACTGTAATTTTCATTTCCACATGGGTATACATGTACAGTATATTGTAGATCAAAGACCTCATCAGGACATCATCTTTTATTCAACAACTCAGTATTGACAAGCAGCCAGCTCTAGATTCAAAAGCTTTATTACCTTTATCTCCATGGCAAACAGAATCACATATAATCATTTAGTAGCACAAAAGTTGGGAAACAAAAAGCTACTAATTCACTCCCTGGTTATCTCTTACCTTGACTAATGCAACTCTCTCCTTATTGGTCTGTCTTTACATATGATATCTGTCAGTCTAACATGATTTTTTCCGGCAGACTCATCCACCTTACCAATCATTAGGTGTCTGCTACCCATCTCTGTGAATCCCTCCATTGGATATCATTCACCCAATTCAAAATGCTAACAACAATTACAAAGCCATCCACATCTCTGCCCTCAGTTAAATCACTAACCTGGTCTCCAAAAAATCAAACTGCTCTCTTTCTCCACCCCAAGACCTCCTGCTCCCTAGCTCCTTTGTCGTTTCCTCTCACACTCACCTCCGGGACTTCTCCAGAGACCCGTCCGAATTCTGGAATGCCTTACCCCAATCAGTCTGACTGTCTCCCATTCTTTACACCTTAAGGCGATCTTTTAAAAACCCATCCCTTCAGAGAGGTCCCCTCTAACTAATAAACTGTACTTTTAGTTTCTCCATCAGCTCATCTCCCACAATTATTACTTTTTGTAGCACTTGACCCTTCCTTTTGGATTGTAAGCTCTAATGAACAGGGATTTCTGATCCTTCTTGTATTGAATTGCATTGTAATTGTACTTTCTCCCTCCATTTTGTAAAGCGTTGCACAAACTTTTGGTGTTATATAAATCTTGAACAATAATAATAATAATAATAAACATTTCCAACCACTTGTCAATAATTATAGGACTGAACTATGCCAGTTGTTTAAAAACACATTGACACCCCCCACAACAAAGCATACCATTTCTGGTTGGAAAGCACACCGATTGTAATTATGTTTTTAGGGAGGAGAGATAAACTGTCTTCTGTTTTTATTTTTCCATTGTCGGGTTTCATACTATAGTAGCACAACAAACAAAGAGTTTAGCCTGGGCTAATGGGTCAGCACACCAAATTCCTATTATTGATATCCCCCTCTGGGGGGACATTACAGGGGTCCTTTGATGCAGGAGGATACTTTGGCCTAAAGAGTAAAGAACATATGCAAATGGGGTTATCATAGATTTTCTGCAGCACTCTGTGCAGCTCTGTGGGCATAGCCAAACAGTGCAGTTTGAATACCTTAAAAATAGAGTCAACAGAGTTACCAGATCATTGCCTGCAGTGTTTGGTGTAGTTATGTGAGCTTAACTGCACACACAGTACAGTAGTAAATGCAGAATATGTTACTGTGCAATATGACCTAATGATAGTTCAGACATCCAACTAATTGCTCAGCTTGCTTTGTTCACAGTTCCTGATGAAGTGAGAAACACATAGAATGCACCTAGGCCCCATATACAGTATGTTATCATATACAGTTTTGCTTGTGTAATATATTCAATAGGTTTTATGATATTTAGGAATATTTCTTGTGTAATATATTCAATAGATACAGTATCTCACAAAAGTGAGTACACCCTCACATTTTTGTAAATATTTTATCATATCTTTTCATGTGACAATACTGAAGAAATTACACTGCTACAATGTAAAGTAGTGAGTGTACAGCTTGTATAACAGTGTAAATTTGCTGTCCCCTCAAAATAACTCAACATACAGCCATTAATACATATAAAACACAGTCATAAAAAAAACTTAAATTAAAAAGTTCATAATAAAACTGCAGCAGCGCTACGGACAAAATGTTCATATGTGCGTCTTCTATATAGTTGAATATATAGGTGATGATGATAGTGATTGGTGAGTCTGGTTCTACTTGATCCTAGTTTCAGTGCTTCTTTCACCAAGGTGTAATTCACCGCGTGGGGGGTAAAACAATCCCCCTATGGGGATGCACTCACCAGATATTTGATCAATAAGGGCATATATAAACCATCCTCATTCCATGTGACTGCAATCTTATGTTTTTTGGACACCGCCAAAGTACAAATAAAACAGGCGTTGTATATAATGAGCGCTGTGAGCGCTTTTAAACTTGCCACTTGATGAGCGCCCCTGGCGTCCTCCTGGTATTACAAGTCCTGGAGCGCAGACAGCGTCACTTCCGGTCTGCTGGGTGTGCTGGTCATGCCCTGACGTTTCGTCACTTCCTGACTTCTTCTGAGGGCGTGACCAGCGCTACCAACATCCGGATTAAATAGCACCTCTGTTCCGCCCGCCGACGTCGAGTTAGCGTCCGTGTGTCCGCGTCATTACGCATGCGCACTCAGCAATCTCCGTCTTGACTTGTTGTGGGCGGAAGTGCTCCATCCAGGAGTCCGGAGTAGCGCTGCCCTCATTGGCGCGCCCGTCCGGCCTCTATTTTGATTGGATGGTTATGTGTTCCCATGATACTAACAACACTAGTGGAACATTGATGAGCAAGTTAACCCCTCAAGGGGCGTTAGTGATTGTGTTACATGGCTGAACGGAACCCCGTTAGTAGGCTCCTATATACAGCAGGCATCGTGGCCCTGCGAGTGCAGGGACCATAGCAGTGCTGACAGCCTCTGTGAAACACACATTGTCCTAAGGATTCCTTGTGTTGTATCAGAAAAAGCCGCTATGTTTTTACAGACAGCGCCCTCTGTGCAACACTGCAAGTACTCCTAAAAAGAGGTGAACATTCTCAATATGGGCCTAAAATGTGGAATAAAGCAACCAGTAAACAAGTTTAATGTTTATATAGATGTACACAAATATATCAGGAAGCTAAATATAAAGAAACACTTTGTAGGATTAAATACACAGAATATGATTGCAAACACGGACCCTCAGAGGTCTGTAAACAGTGGATTAAAAAACAAATCATTGTTTAATCCCCTGAACAACCCCAACCATCAGGTGGAGGTATTCAAGGGGCTCATCATACGTGATTTGCATGAACTTGTACCCAAGAAGAACACAAGTCTAAAACATATTCAAGAAGGGATTGTCGCACTGGAAAAAAGGAAAGACATTGTATTGTAAACTATGCAATATTATATATATTAATCCATAATCTATAACTATTGCATCTTTGTATTATTTGTATAGTCCCTTATTTGCTAGTTTAGCCTATCAGAATGCTAGACCTAGTCATACACCTTTAATTATGAAGGCAGACACAATTGCTTAGTACAAGTCATATTTATTTCCTTTAAAAATAGGAAACATATATATACAACAGATATCAGTTACAGTATACAACAACCAACAATAATATGAAGCATACTCAACACTCCTCTTGCTAAGGTTCTGCTGGCTGAGCTCCTGGATATAATAGAAGGCTAGGCCTCTGTAGGTCACATGTCTTAGGCCCGAACCAACAGGCTGCTATTAAGCCTTCAGAGATGCATGTGATCTCAGCCAGATCCTAGATCAGAGAGAGGCTCTTCCCTTTGAGTTTGTGCTTCTATCATTCATCCCCCTCACCCAAAAACCACCCACACTTGCCTCCTGTCCAATCAGATAAGGCGAAGCTATATCTTCTCCTCTCTTTGAAGCCCATAGCCACACTAGGGGGTCTTGATAAGCCTTTCTGTCATGCCGACACTGATATGCTACAAAGCTTTGACTGTAAAGTCCAGAACTGTGGTCTCAAGCCATGTTTGCTTCTCCAACATATGCCGCTTTGCGCCTAAAGAGCGCATACCATCCTTCTTTAGATATGGCTCCCATTGAACAGTTCATATGGTCTTAACGTCCACCATGTGTTTTAGAACCAGTACCTCTGGAACAGTCCATAACGGTGTTACTGTGTTGCCACTTAACATAGGCTTCAGATAGAACAGTCCATAATGGTGTTACTGTGTTGCCTCTTAACATAGGCTTCAGATAGAACAGTCCATAACGGTCTTATTGTGCTGTGTTTCCCCACACGTGCCGCTTTGCTACTGGGTGCCGCACCAGCATCAATCTTCCGTGACAGCTTCCCTGTCACCATTCTGTATCTTCTTCTTTCTGACATCTTCATGAAGGGGTATAGTATCGGCAAGGGGTGTCCATTCATTCACCATTCACTCGCACACACTCAGAGCAACAACTCAACCAGCTTTCAGCTACATAGCTTTGAGGAGGACCTTACTTGGCCATATTACTAGCCTAATATATATATTTTATCACACTATACCATGACATAAATCAACCCATTATCATAATATATGTATACATATGATCCATCCAATTACGCCTTCCGCTCCCAACCTCCTATAACTCTTTATTGTAGATACGGGTTGGGATTGGGCAGGCTTGGTTACAGTGGTCTTTCTTACCGCAACTTGGCCTGTCTGCGGTACCTCAGGGATCTAAATTGGCCGCAAATTCTCTAATTTATACGAAGAGACCCCACCGTCACTTTGTCCCTCAGCTTGCATAGATCAGCGGGAGAGCTTCCCATACAAGTTTTTAGTCTAACAACACATATAAATTTCCAACAATAACACAACCCACAAAATTTCATCTCTGTGTCTGGGTTTCAGTGACCATGCCCAGGGAATCTCCTGCACCCCTACCTACTGTTAGGTTCAAGAAATACCCTAGTTCCATGACTAACGCTACATCGGTATCCTCTAGGACAAAGAAACAAACTTGTCTATGTCCTAAATAATACCCAGGTGCTTCCTTCCCAGCAATGATCTCTCCATCCAGAACACAGTACTGTGTATTGACCTGGTATTCAAAGGACATGCTTCCGACAGAGGGAAATATCAACCTGCCCCCAGCTTCCATATTCTATGATCACATGTGTGTCACTTAGCCACCAATGCAACAAGATAGAATCCCCAGTCAGCAAGCCCATTGATGCCACAAAATATACAGACCATGTCTGCACTTCTGTCATACAGCACAAAACCTTTCACAATCCAAACCCATACAGCCCATCCAGGCATTCGGTCACCACTTTGGATTAGTGTAAGCGCTGTGTTTTGGCAAAGTCTTACTGAGTGGTGATGCTAACTCATCAGGCCACTGCCCCTCATGTGGAGATACGGTCGATCAGCTTGATGCTGGTCGATAACTCCGCCTGCCCCTGTGTGCATGCCAGAGCCAATGACATATATCTGTCCCATACCATCTCACACTCTCTACCAACTCTCACCATGGTTGACAAAATCTTGAGCCACTTTACACTGGATATTTATGTGACTTTGTTAAATGTTATCAAAAGGGGGGCATCGATCTCTCTGAGTGACAAAGCCCCGCCTGCTGTCTGAAGCTATGGATGAGAGTTTGTCCCCTAGGAGATCGATGTCCACTCCCCTAACAACACCCATCCCAGCTCCTATTCCCCCAATATAGTGCTGAATACATCCCTCTTCTTTCGGGTTACTCCTCAGAAATACGCGCTCCGCATATCTCTGGGAGCAAGCCCCTGATATATTGACCGCACTTGATTCAGAGTATATTCAGCACATATAGGGTAATAGGTTTTTATCAACCACTATGAGATGCTGCAGCGCCATGTGGTGAAGGCATACTGTACCCTGGTAGCCAGTGTGTATTCCCTTTGTTCAATGGAGCATGCTCCTGTGTGTGTTCACTGGCATTACCTGTGCAGGGTTTCAACCCTCTCAGGTGAGACATCAATTAGGTGTATCTCCCACATGTCCGGTTCTGGTGTCCCACATGTCCACTAACCGAGAGCTTCTCTTTAGGACTGCTAAGATTGAGACACCATCCCTACGAGGAAGTTTTCACCCCATTGATGTGTCACCTAGTACCCTCTAGTCTGGCCAACAGACACCTTTAATTGTCAACCTCCTAGGTACCTGCACCATATTAATTCAGTTACGTCAATACATGTCCCACATTTAAAAAAAAAACATTTCCTTCTTTCGATTCCTCCTCCCATGATAAAAAGAAAAAACATATATTACATCTCTTGTTCTGAAGGATTGGATAGGTTATATTCCTTCCCCAACCTCCAACCCATTGCATTTGTAATCATAGTCCGTTTGCATTCATAAATGACAGGAGAGACTGTGGCAAAATGTTTCACAAGTCTCGTTGTTGGGCAAAGTCCTTCAGATTCAGTATCAGCGCAAAAATTGTCCATAAGAAAAAGGAACCTTATATTTCAAGTATTAGTCTGAATCTTTTCTCTCCTGAACGTTTATAAGAACAAATTTTTCAGTGTGGTATGGCACAGACGAACAGCCAACCAGATGAACATCCTTCATCTCTGTTCCAGAATCCTCTCCAATCTCGCTCCACCAAGATTCTGGAAGTTAAGAACAAGAGCAGAATCAAATTCTTATCCATAATATCTACCAACACAGGAATTTAGTATTCCTGACTTCTGAGCAAATTACCAAAACAACCATGATTCCTTTCGGATGAATCCACTCTAAAATGGATCCCCATGGTATGAGTAAAAATCTAAAATAAAAAAAAATGCACGTGAACGTTGCTTCTCAAAAATTCTAAATTTTAAGCACTCAAAAAAGACAATGCATAATCTGTACTTTAAGATCTACGCCCCTTTCAGGTTGAAAAATCCAAAATCTTTGGAACTTTTTCCACCTGAATGAAAAGAAAACAAACAAGAGAGAAGAAAAGAAGGAAAAAAATTCCAGCAGCTAAAATGGCTTCCTACCAACTTGTCCTAGACAAAATGTATTCAGCTGCTAATTGAGGACATATTCAGCGACCACCTAGTCAGTTGCTAATGACCCCCTTTTCAGGTGTGCTAAACCTAACAATGTTTCCACCTGAACAAACAAAAACAAACTAGATGAAACAATATAAAAAAAAAACAATGAAACTAAAAAAAAAAATGTAAATTAATAAAAAATAAAATAAAAATAATCATAAAAAAAAAAGTAATTCAAAAAAATTAAAAAAAAAAATAAAAAATTACAAAGACAAAAATGAAAGAAAAAAAATTAAAACTTAAAAAAAATGTATTAGTCTTTGAAAAAATGAAAATCAATAAAATTCAAAAATTCAAAATCTGGCCATCAACACACAACAACATGGCAAGACAACCATCATCAAACAATGACAAACACTCAACTTTAATTAAAGACATCCACGGACTTTTCTCATGAGAAGAGTAAGTGCTCATTCCGATCTGGAAGAGAATTAGTTAATGGGAAAACAAAAAAAAAACAACATCTGTATTTCATCCCAACATTTGTAACTTCATTTGTAAGTCTTTACTCCATTAATGTCTGACTATTGTTTAATTTTTTTTCATTGTTTGCAAACAATTACTAATTAATGAGCTCATGGTACCATGTGAAAATTGATTATGCATTTACAATAACCTAACCCCTGTTCTGCAAAATTTGCCCACTGTTGTTTCCACTGTGAAGGATCTGTAAACAAAACACAAACATTAGTATCCAAACCAGTTTAACTTCTTCCCTGGTCTCTAGAAAACAAAAAACACAAAGATGGTTATTACACACAATTATCGTAAACAATTGACTTTTTAAGTCCCCCAAGCATTTTCCCATTAATTGTAATGCTAGGGTAACAACTGCCATATTTTGCTATACTAAGCAGGCAGCATTGGAAAACTTTGCCATATTCGTCAGGAAAAATGGCCATGCCATTTGCGTCCAATCACATACAAGCCAGAATGGTAGACTAGCCCAAGGGGCGAACATTGGAATGTTATTAAAAAAAAATGAAACTAAGAGTACTTTAAAAACAAAATAACGATCCCGCGGCCTAACCTTGGAAATATATACATATCAAGGTCCTCTATAATATTCCAAACCTGCAGGGCAAACCTCTGTAACTCACATCTTATTCATAGCAAAGAAACACTGACCAGAAAATTCTCACCATCCCTGCAGCTCCCTAAGGGCTGCTATCCTTGTTTCCCCCCATTGCTATATTTGAATGTACATGTGGCTCCCTCCATTTTTCATAATAATGCCTTTCCTGTCTTAATTGAGTATTACGGCCCCTATGCCTATTGCTACTCCATCTTACCGAATACGCTTCGTAACGCCTTGGGGTCGTTTTGGGGTGTTGAGGTCTTTTTTTGATGTCATTATTTGCCGTCCAACAATATCTGGCGATGTGACCCCCCCTTTTACATAGAAAACATTTAAGGGTTGGTCTCCCTGCATGGGTCCTTCTCTGAGCATAAGGCGACGGAGACTCACTAATCTGAACAGACTTTACACTTTCATCGTCTGAGGAGTAATCACTAGCGATGGACTCATCAGACGTCTGCCCTGATGCGACCCCCGAATCATTTTCCAACGCGGTTACCGCACTTCTGTTTAAATCTTCAACCTTGATTTCTATACCATCAATATTACTAGCATCAACCATAGCATATGGTTTTTCTGCATGTTGCCTGACCTCTGTATTTGCTGTGTACTGAGCATATGCGGAGGTATCCTCCACCGTTGCACATTCAGCCAATTTCTTCCTAAGCAGTATTATAATACGCTCATTCTCCGACTCTCTCTGTTTCAAAGAGACAATGCAACTTAATCTCTGTTTACAAGTTTCCTCTAACATGTCAACTTTCTGTTCCAATTCACATTTCTCAGTCACTAATTGTTCAATACGATCACGAGAATCTGCATCTGCCTTTTGAATCATACTTATTATATCCTCTAAGACGTCATTGACTTGGTGTCTTACAACATTTCTTTGTATCATACTAAAGTGAATAGCACCATTCTTAAGGAATTTTTCAAGAGAATCCATTGTTATGTTAAATCTGACAATACACCCAAACAAATAGATCTACAGATAAAGCTGTTTAAGGGATTCTTTACCTGCTTTTACAACAACTGCTTACACACACACAGCCAAAGATCTACAGATCAGCTGTTTGCCATACACACACAAAGGAATCAACCCCCCCAAAAAAAAAAAAATTGTTGCCTGCTATTTAAAACTAGCTTGTACTTGTAGTTCTCCAGAGCACACTTCACCAGTGCTCTCCTTTTAAATTACAGGCCACATTGAACTTCTCTAGGAACGGCACGTGGGTAGAAATTAAAGGCTTAATAAAAAATGAAAATAAAATAAAAAATAAAATAAAACTAAAAAAAAAAATGTAAAAAAATTTTCATAAAAAAATAACTTTAAAAACGTATTTCAAAACTTTTCCTAGAACTTTCAGAACCATCAATACATGGCTTAAGAATTTTCAGCTATGGGTTATTTGAGGACGTCTTAGCTTAACGGACTCACACAAAAATACATTTCGGGTTTGTGAATTCTGTGAGAAATATATCTCAGTCCTATAGGGTGCCAAATATTGTAAACTATGCAATATTATATATATATTAATCCATAATCTATAACTATTGCATCTTTGTATTATTTGTATAGTCCCTTATTTGCTAGTTTAGCCTATCAGAATGCTAGGCCTAGTCATACACCTTTAATTATGAAGGCAGACACAATTGCTTAGTACAAGTCATATTTACTTCCTTTAAAAATAGGAAACATATATATACAACAGATATCAGTTACAGTATACAACAACCAACAATAATATGAAGCATACTCAACACTCCTCTTGCTAAGGTTCTGCTGGCTGAGCTCCTGGATATAATAGAAGGCTAGGCCTCTGTAGGTCACATGTCTTAGGCCCGAACCAACAGGCTGCTATTAAGCCTTCAGAGATGCATGTGATCTCAGCCAGATCCTAGATCAGAGAGAGGCTCTTCCCTTTGAGTTTGTGCATCTATCATTCATCCCCCTCACCCAAAAACCACCCACACTTGCCTCCTGTCCAGGGATGAGCCGAACACCCCCCTGTTCGGTTCGCACCAGAACCTGCGAACAGACAAAATGTTCGTGTAAACTTTAGAACCCTATTAAATACAATGGACTCGAACGTTCGAAATCTAAAGTGTTAATTATAAAGGCTAATATGCAAGTTATTGTCCTAAAAAGTGTTTGGGGACCCGGGTCCTGCCCCAGGGGACATGTATCAATGCAAAAAGAAGTTTTAAAAACGGCAGTTTTTTCGGGAGCAGTGATTTTAATAATGCTTAAAATGAAAAAATAAAAGTGAAATATTCCTTTAAATTTCGTACCTGGGGGGTGTGTATGATATGCATGTGAAGTGGCGCATGTTTCCCGTGCTTAGAACTGTCCCTGCACAAAATGTCATTTTTGAAAGAAAAAAATGCATTTAAAACTGACTCGCGGCTATTAATGAATTGTCGGCTCCCGGCAATACATTCAAAAGTCATTGATAAAAAAAAAAAAAAAAAACGTGGGGGTTCCCCATAATTCTATTACCAGGCCCTTCAGGTCTGGAATGGATATTAAGGGGAACCCTGCCGCAAATTAAAAAAAAAATTGACGCGGGGTTCCCCCAAATATCCATTCCAGGCCCTTCAGATCTGGCATGGATTTTAAGGGGAACTCCACCCCAAATTTTAAAAAAAATGGCGTGGAGTCCCCCTAAAAATCCATACCAGACCCCTTATCCGAGCACGCAACCTGGCCGGCCGCAGGGGAAAAGGGGGGGACGAGAGAGCGCCCCCCCTCCCTCCTGAACCGTACCAGGCCACATGCCCTCAACATGGGGAGGATGTCCCCATGTTGATGGGGACAAGAGCCTCATCCCCACAACCCTTGCCCGGTGGTTGTGGGGGTCTGCGGGCGGGGGGCTTATCGGAATCTGGAAGACCCCTTTAACAAAGGGGACCCCCAGATCCCGGTCCCCCCCTATGTGAATTGGTAAGGGGTACATTGTACCCCTACCATTTCACGACAAAAGCGTAAAAAAATGTTTAAAAAAACACACAAACACCTTGAAAAAGTCCTTTATTTATAAAAAAAAAACATTCCAGCGGTGAAATCCAGTGTCCTGCGGCAATTCCGATGTCCAGCGCTGTCCTTCATTGGTTGTGCCTGAGCGGACCCGATGGGGAACTCCCTCTCAGTATTTTAAATGTATAGACCCGCCCCTTCTAAAGTTCCCCATCAGGTCCGCTCAGCGGACCAGATGCGGAACATGAGAAGGGGCGGGTCTATACATGTATTACCAAAGTGAGAGCAGTTCCCCATCAGGTCCGCCCCCTCGGTATGTCGGACCCGCCTACGTCATTGGCTTGAGCGGGGAACTTCCTTCACTGTGTAATTTAAATTTACATAGTGAAGGAAGTTCCTCGCTCAAGCCAATGACGTAGGCCGGTCCGACATACCGAGGGGGCGGACCTGATGGGGAACTGCTCTCACTTTGGTAATACATGTATAGACCCGCCCCTTCTCATGTTCCGCATCTGGTCCGCTGAGCGGACCTGATGGGGAACTTTAGAAGGGGCGGGTCTATACATTTAAAATACTGAGAGGGAGTTCCCCATCAGGTCTGCTCAGGCACAACCAATGAAGGACAGCGCTGGACATCGGGATTGCCGCAGGACACTGGATTTCACCGCTGGAATGTTTTTTTTTATAAATAAAGGACTTTTTCAAGGTGTTTGTGTGTTTTTTTAAACATTTTTTTACGCTTTCTTCGTAAAATGGTAGGGGTACAATGTACCCCTACCAATTCACATAGGGGGGGGCCGGGATCTGGGGGTCCCCTTTGTTAAAGGGGTCTTCCAGATTCCGATAAGCCCCCCGCCCGCAGACCCCCACAACCACCGGGCAAGGGTTGTGGGGATGAGGCCCTTGTCCCCATCAACATGGGGACATCCTCCCCATGTTGAGGGCATGTGGCTTGGTACGGTTCAGGAGGGAGGGGGGCGCTCTCTCGTCCCCCCCTTTTCCCCTGCGGCCGACCAGGTTGCGTGCTCGGATAAGGGGTCTGGTATGGATTTTTAGGGGGACTCCACGCCATTTTTTTTAAAAATTTGGGGTGGAGTTCCCCTTAAAATCCATGCCAGATCTGAAGGGCCTGGAATGGATATTTGGGGGAACCCCACGTCAATTTTTTTTTAAATTTGCGGTGGGGTTCCCCTTAATATCCATTCCAGACCTGAAGGGCCTGGTAATTGAATTCTGGGGAACCCCCACGCTTTTTTTTTTTTTTTTTATCAATGACTTTTGTATGTATTGCCGGGAGCCGACAATTCATTAATAGCCGCGAGTCAGTTTTAAATGCATTTTTTTCTTTCAAAAATGACATTTTTTGCAGGGACAGTTCTAAGCACGGGAAACATGCGCCACTTCACATGCATATCATACACACCCCCCAGGTACGAAATTTAAAGGAATGTTTCACTTTTATTTTTTCATTTTAAGCATTATTAAAATCACTGCTCCCGAAAAAACGGCCGTTTTTAAAACTTCTTTTTGCATTGATACATGTCCCCTGGGGCAGGACCCCGGTCCCCAAACACTTTTTAGGACAATAACTTGCATATAAGCCTTTATAATTAGCACTTTAGATTTCTCCCATAGATTTTTCGAATTTGCCGCGAACACCCTAATTTGTTCGCTGTTCGGCGAATGGGCGAACAGGCAATGTTTGAGTCGAACATGAGTTCGACTCGAACTCGAAGCTCATCCCTACTCCTGTCCAATCAGATAAGGCGAAGCTATATCTTCTCCTCTCTTTGAAGCCCATAGCCACACTAGGGGGTCTTGATAAGCCTTTCTGTCATGCCGACGCTGATATGCTACAAAGCTTTGACTGTAAAGTCCAGAACTGTGGTCTCAAGCCATGTTTGCTCCTCCAACACATTGTCATCAGGCCAGCCGACAAAGGTGGTGGAGTCGTTATATTAACAAAAGAAATGTACCACACACAGATCATAGAAATGTTGTCTGATGAAGGCACGTACAAAGTGTTAGAGGGGGACCCAACACTGGCGTTCAGAAATCAGTTAACAACATTGGTAGAAATAGGCACCAAGTTGGGAGTACTATCAGATAAAGAAAAACAGTATCTGGTACCAGCAAGTAGCAAAATCCCCACGATCTACACATTACCAAAAATACACAAAGACTCCACCAACCCACCTCCCAGACCCATTGTAAATAGTATAGACTCTATTGCATCGCGAATGGGACAATACCTAGACACGTTCCTACAAAAAAGTGTGACAATGACACAAGCATACCTGAGAGATACTAAGGACTTTCTGAATTGTTTACGTAATGTCATAATAACTGAAAACCAAGAAATTCTGTTGGTAACAGCGGACGTGTCCTCCCTCTACACAATCATCCAACACGATGACGCCTTACTGGCCCTAAATTGGGCTTTGAGTAAGAGGGAGGACTTACCCCACAACCAAAAAGTGTTTATCGGCCATGCCCTAGATTACTGCCTCTCACACAACTATTTCTGGTACTCCAACAAATTTTATTTGCAACAAAAGGGGGTGGCGATGGGGGCTAAATTTGCTCCCAGCATCGCGAACCTATTTATGGCAGTGTGGGAGGACAAAGCGATTTTTAGAAACAGAAGAGCTGAGCTCATTTTTTATAAACGTTTTATAGATGATCTGTTTTTAATATGGGCTGGTCCGGTAGAGACACTCCGAGAATTTTTAAAGGTTTTAAATTTGAATAACAACAACATCAGACTGACTTCCGAATGGCATAAAGAAACAATACATTTTTTAGATGTTACTGTTTATCGCCAAAATCTGGAATTGTGTACTAAGGTCTTTTTTAAACCAACTGACAGGAATAGTTACCTTCCAACAACAAGTGGGCATCATCCACAATGGCTAAAGAATATACCTAAAGCCCAGTTTATGCGAGTGAAACGCAACTGTTCTAATGACAACAATTTCTTTACACAAGCGAAAGTCCTCTCAGACAGATTTGTGGCAAAAGGCTATGCTCCAGAAACCTTACAGAGAATTGTAGAAGAGGTGGCATTAATACCCAGGGAAACGTGTCTGCAACCTAAACCCAAACCACTATTAGATGGAATCAACTCAAAGGAATGGGGCTTCATCTCTCAATTCCACTCTCAATACAAGGAAGTAGAGGAAATCTTTGGGAAACACTGGCACATATTATTATTAGACAAAAAACTGGGCCCTGTATTACCTCCGAAACCCCAGTTTATATACCGGAAAGCATCCAACTATGGGGATAGAGTGGTCAAAAAAATCCTAGACCCTCCAAGCAAACCTCCAACATTTTGGAGTCAAAATGGCTTCTTTGCATGAAGGAAATGTAAGGCATGTCGAGAAGTATCACAACCAATAAGAGGACTGGAACATTTCATCTCCCCCTCTAACCAACAGCAGTTCGATATAGAGCAGTTGATCACATGCAATAGCAGTTTTGTAGTGTATGCTCTAAAATGTCCATGTGGACTACTTTATATTGGTCACACAAAGAGACTGCAAAGAGACTGCTCAGAATCAGGATAGCAGAACACATCAAGAATATCAAGATTGGCTTCAAAGACCATAATGTGTCATTACACTTTAAACTAAAACATGACCAAGATGCCTCAGGCCTCCAATTTTGGGGCATTGAATGTCTGGAGTCAAATTGGGGGGGCTCACACAAAATAAGAGAATTATCGAAGAAGGAAACCAAATGGATTTTCCTAACGGACGTTTTAGTACCGAAAGGACTGAACGTTGAGCTTGATATTAATTGCTTTATAAGTGACTCCTAAAAATGTCTCAAAAGAACCTTGAAAGTATGGTTTAATTTTACGTTCACACGATATTTCTAATTAAATGACTTTAAAGAGAATAGGATTTACTAGGTGGATTTTATATATACATTTATCACATTTTATCATGTTTTAAGAGTTTTATATATAGACACAGTTCATATTTATTTTAATGTGGGGATACACCTTTTTATATGCGGATGCATTTATATATAGAGGCGGTTTTATGTGGCTATTATCTACCCCTTTTTTATAGGTGGTTTTATGTAGTCAACATTTTTTACTGAGTGACCGTTTTAATACATTTTAAATATTTCATATTTAATTGTTGTTTATCAGTAACCCACATAAACATATTAGGAGTACTTGCAGTGTTGCACAGAGGGCGCTGTCTGTAAAAACATAGCGGCTTTTTCTGATACAACACAAGGAATCCTTAGGACAATGTGTGTTTCACAGAGGCTGTCAGCACTGCTTTGGTCCCTGCACTCGCAGGGCCACGATGCCTGCTGTATATAGGAGCCTACTAACGGGGTTCCGTTCAGCCATGTAACACAATCACTAACGCCCCTTGAGGGGTTAACTTGCTCATCAATGTCCCACTAGTGTTGTTAGTATCATGGGAACACATAACCATCCAATCAAAATAGAGGCCGGACGGGCGCGCCAATGAGGGCAGCGCTACTCCGGACTCCTGGATGGAGCACTTCCGCCCACAACAAGTCAAGACGGAGATTGCTGAGTGCGCATGCGTAATGACGTGGACGCACGGACGCTAACTCGACGTCGGCAGGCGGAACAGAGGTGCTATTTAATCCGGATGTTGGTAGCGCACCAGCACACCAAGCAGACCGGAAGTGACGCTGTCTGCGCTCCAGGACTTGTAATACCAGGAGGACGCCAGGGGCGCTCATCAAGTGGCAAGTTTAAAAGCGCTCACAGCGCTCATTATATACAACGCCTGTTTTATTTGTATTTTGGCGGTGTCCAAAAAACATAAGATTGCAGTCACATGGAATGAGGATGGTTTATATATGCCCTTATTGATCAAATATCTGGTGAGTGCATCCCCATAGGGGGATTGTTTTACCCCCCACGCGGTGAATTACACCTTGGTGAAAGAAGCACTGAAACTAGGATCAAGTAGAACCAGACTCACCAATCACTATCATCATCACCTATATATTCAACTATATAGAAGACGCACATATGAACATTTTGTCCGTAGCGCTGCTGCAGTTTTATTATGAACTTTTTAATTTAAGTTTTTTTAAGACTGTGTTTTATATGTACTTTTGATTTTTAAGCAGCTGCTGTTATCTTATATATTCCTATTTAGCGTCTATTTCTCTAGAGATTTATCCATAAGCGCAGAGCGATACTGAGAAGGAGGGCCAGAGCATTTTAGTATCTTTTATTGAATACAGCCATTCATGTCTAAACCGCTGGCAACAAAAGTGAGTACACCCCTAAGTGAAAATGTTCAAATTGGGCTCAAAGTGTCAATATTTTGTGTGGCCACCATTATTTTCCAGCACTGTCTTAACCCTCTTTGACATGGAGTTCACCAGAGCTTCACAGGTTGCCACTGGAGTCCTCTTCCACTCCTCCATGATGACATCACGAAGCTGGTGGATGTTAGAGACCTTGCGCTCCTCCACCTTCCATTTGAGAATGCTCCACAGACGGTCAATAGGGTTTAGGTCTGGAGACATGCTTGGCCAGTCCATCACCTTTACCCTCAGCTTCTTTAGCAGGGCAGTGGTCATCTTGGAAGTGTGTTTGGAGTTGTTATCATGTTGGAATACTGCTCTGCGGCCCAGTCTCTAAAGGGAGGGAATCATGCTCTGCTTCAGTATGTCACAGTACATGTTGGCATTCATGGTTCCCTCAATGAACTGTAGCTCCCCAGTGCTGGCAGCACTCATGCAGCCCCAGACCATGACACTCCCACCACCATACTTGACTGTAGGCAAGACACGCATATCTTTGTACTCCTCACTTGGTTGCCGCCACACACGTTTGACACCATCTGAACCAAATAACTTTATCCTAATCTCATCAGACCACAGGACATGGTTCCAGTAATCCATATCCTTAGTCTGCTTGTCTTTAGAAAACTGTTTTCAGGCTTTCTTGTGCATCATATTTAGAAGAGGCTTCCTTCTGGGATGACAGCCATGCAGACCAATTTGATACAGTGTGCGGCGTATGGTCTGAGCACTGACATGCTGACTCCCCACCCCTTCAAGCTCTGCAGAAATGCTGGCAGCACTCCTACGACTATTTCTTAAAGACAACCACGTGTACTCAACTTCTTTGGTCGACCATGGCGAGGCCTGTTCTGAGTGGAACCTGTCCTGTTAAACTGGTGCATGGTCTTGGCCACCGTGCTGCAGCTCAGTTTCAGGGTCTTGGCAATCTTCTTATAGCCTAGGCCATCTTTATGTAGAGCAACAATTCTTTTTTTCAGATCCTCAGAGAGTTCTTTGCCATGAGGTGCCATGTTGAACTTCCAGAGACCAATATGGGAGAGTGAGAGTGATAACACCAAATTTAACACACCTGCTCCCCATTCACACCTGAGACCTTGTAACATTAAGGAGTCATATGAAATAGCTAATTGGGCCCAATTTGGTCACTTTGGACACAGGGTGAATAAAAGAAACCCCCAATATGGTCTATGATGGCCATATTCAATGCTGTACATACATTTTATCTAGATGGGGTCTGTAATATTCATCCACCATATTACCCAGGAATACCTGCAAGGAACTCTCTACTGTTTGATTATGACCTCAACAGGTTAATTAAATGTGACACCTTCATGATGGGTAGACACATACTTGTGTGTATTGTAAAGGCAGACTGGTATTTACAATACAAAGGGATTTAAGATGTAAAGGGTTTAGAACCTGTTGTCGCCAGACAGACTGGCTGCCAACCCTTTGTGGGAAGATGTGTATTGGAGAACGTATATTCTATTGTGTTGGGATCTTTTGAAGCCTAGCAGACGTCAGGATGAGGTGTTGAGTCTTGGGATGTGTGGGTGGAGCTGGGCCCTTGTTCATGTTAAATCATGTGTCTTGAATTGTGTATAAAGTTACAATGTTTCTCAATAATAAATTCATTCCTACTACAGAAGAGTAGGGATGAGCTTCGTGTTCGAGTCGAACATACGTTCGACTCGAACATCGGCTGTTCGATCGTTCGACGAAGATCGAACGATTTGGGCCGTTCGCGCCAAATTCGAGTGACGCGAACGGCCCACAATGCACTACGCCATCGCAGTGTCATCCAGGCGCTGTGATTGGCCAAGCATGCACTGTGACCCCGCATGCTTGGCCAATCACAGCGCCGGCAGCGAGGAGAGCAATGATTGGCCACAGGCAGGATGCCAGCACGGCGGCCTAGTGTAGTGTGTTCCGGAGCAGGGAAAGACAAGCATAGGCAGGGACAGTGACATTTATTTCTTTCTTGCTTAACCTGGATTCCTTTAGTTTAGGGAAAGAGAAGGATAGGTAGGGAGAGTGTCAGTGTGTTTTACTGTGCGAGTCCTTGTTTCTAGGGACAAAGAAGGAAAGTGAGGGGATTTCTCCTTGTGCTATAGTGTGCTTTAAAAAAACATTTTTTCTAGGGACAGAAAACTGTAGGTAGGGAGAGTGTCAGTTTCTTTCACTGTGCCAGTCCTTGTTTCTAGGGACAAAGAAGGAAAGTGAGGGGATTTCTCCTTGTGCTATAGTGTGCTTTAAAAAAACATTTTTTCTAGGGACAGAAAACTGTAGGTAGGGAGAGTGTCAGTTTCTTTCACTGTGCCAGTCCTTGTTTCTAGGGACAAAGAAGGAAAGTGAGGGGATTTCTCCTTGTGCTATAGTGTGCTTTAAAAAAACATTTTTTCTAGGGACAGAAAACTGTAGGTAGGGAGAGTGTCAGTTTCTTTCACTGTGCCAGTCCTTGTTTCTAGGGACAAAGAAGGAAAGTGAGGGGATTTCTCCTTGTGCTATAGTGTGCTTTAAAAAAACATTTTTTCTAGGGACAGAAAACTGTAGGTAGGGAGAGTGTCAGTTTCTTTCACTGTGCCAGTCCTTGTTTCTAGGGACAAAGAAGGAAAGTGAGGGGATTTCTCCTTGTGCTATAGTGTGCTTTAAAAAAACAGTTTTTTCTAGGGACAGAAAACTGTAGGTAGGGAGAGTGTCAGTTTCTTTCACTGTGCCAGTCCTTGTTTCTAGGGACAAAGAAGGAAAGTGAGGGGAATTCTCCTTGTGCTATAGTGTGCTTTAAAAAAACATTTTTTCTAGGGACAGAAAACTGTAGGTAGGGAGAGTGTCAGTTTCTTTCACTGTGCCAGTCCTTGTTTCTAGGGACAAAGAAGGAAAGTGAGGGGATTTCTCCTTGTGCTATAGTGTGCTTTAAAAAAACATTTTTTCTAGGGACAGAAAACTGTAGGTAGGGAGAGTGTCAGTTTCTTTCACTGTGCCAGTCCTTGTTTCTAGGGACAAAGAAGGAAAGTGAGGGGAATTCTCCTTGTGCTATAGTGTGCTTTAAAAAAACATTTTTTCTAGGGACAGAAAACTGTAGGTAGGGAGAGTGTCAGTTTCTTTCACTGTGCCAGTCCTTGTTTCTAGGGACAAAGAAGGAAAGTGAGGGGATTTCTCCTTGTGCTATAGTGTGCTTTAAAAAAACATTTTTTCTAGGGACAGAAAACTGTAGGTAGGAAGAGTGTCAGTTTCTTTCACTGTGCCAGTCCTTGTTTCTAGGGACAAAGAAGGAAAGTGAGGGGATTTCTCCTTGTGCTATAGTGTGCTTTAAAAAAAAAAAAATTCTAGGGACAGAAAACTGTAGGTAGGGAGAGTGTCAGTTTCTTTCACTGTGCCAGTCCTTGTTTCTAGGGACAAAGAAGGAAAGTGAGGGGATTTCTCCTTGTGCTATAGTGTGCTTTAAAAAAACATTTTTTCTAGGGACAGAAAACTGTAGGTAGGGAGAGTGTCAGTTTCTTTCACTGTGCCAGTCCTTGTTTCTAGGGACAAAGAAGGAAAGTGAGGGGAATTCTCCTTGTGCTATAGTGTGCTTTAAAAAAACATTTTTTCTAGGGACAGAAAACTGTAGGTAGGGAGAGTGTCAGTTTCTTTCACTGTGCCAGTCCTTGTTTCTAGGGACAAAGAAGGAAAGTGAGGGGATTTCTCCTTGTGCTATAGTGTGCTTTAAAAAAACATTTTTTCTAGGGACAGAAAACTGTAGGTAGGGAGAGTGTCAGTTTCTTTCACTGTGCCAGTCCTTGTTTCTAGGGACAAAGAAGGAAAGTGAGGGGATTTCTCCTTGTGCTATAGTGTGCTTTAAAAAAACAGTTTTTTCTAGGGACAGAAAACTGTAGGTAGGGAGAGTGTCAGTTTCTTTCACTGTGCCAGTCCTTGTTTCTAGGGACAAAGAAGGAAAGTGAGGGGAATTCTCCTTGTGCTATAGTGTGCTTTAAAAAAACATTTTTTCTAGGGACAGAAAACTGTAGGTAGGGAGAGTGTCAGTTTCTTTCACTGTGCCAGTCCTTGTTTCTAGGGACAAAGAAGGAAAGTGAGGGGATTTCTCCTTGTGCTATAGTGTGCTTTAAAAAAACATTTTTTCTAGGGACAGAAAACTGTAGGTAGGGAGAGTGTCAGTTTCTTTCACTGTGCCAGTCCTTGTTTCTAGGGACAAAGAAGGAAAGTGAGGGGAATTCTCCTTGTGCTATAGTGTGCTTTAAAAAAACATTTTTTCTAGGGACAGAAAACTGTAGGTAGGGAGAGTGTCAGTTTCTTTCACTGTGCCAGTCCTTGTTTCTAGGGACAAAGAAGGAAAGTGAGGGGATTTCTCCTTGTGCTATAGTGTGCTTTAAAAAAACATTTTTTCTAGGGACAGAAAACTGTAGGTAGGGAGAGTGTCAGTTTCTTTCACTGTGCCAGTCCTTGTTTCTAGGGACAAAGAAGGAAAGTGAGGGGATTTCTCCTTGTGCTATAGTGTGCTTTAAAAAAACATTTTTTCTAGGGACAGAAAACTGTAGGTAGGGAGAGTGTCAGTTTCTTTCACTGTGCCAGTCCTTGTTTCTAGGGACAAAGAAGGAAAGTGAGGGGATTTCTCCTTGTGCTATAGTGTGCTTTAAAAAAACAGTTTTTTTCTAGGGACAGAAAACTGTAGGTAGGGAGAGTGTCAGTTTCTTTCACTGTGCCAGTCCTTGTTTCTAGGGACAAAGAAGGAAAGTGAGGGGAATTCTCCTTGTGCTATAGTGTGCTTTAAAAAAACATTTTTTCTAGGGACAGAAAACTGTAGGTAGGGAGAGTGTCAGTTTCTTTCACTGTGCCAGTCCTTGTTTCTAGGGACAAAGAAGGAAAGTGAGGGGATTTCTCCTTGTGCTATAGTGTGCTTTAAAAAAACATTTTTTCTAGGGACAGAAAACTGTAGGTAGGGAGAGTGTCAGTTTCTTTCACTGTGCCAGTCCTTGTTTCTAGGGACAAAGAAGGAAAGTGAGGGGAATTCTCCTTGTGCTATAGTGTGCTTTAAAAAAACATTTTTTCTAGGGACAGAAAACTGTAGGTAGGGAGAGTGTCAGTTCCTTTCACTGTGCCAGTCCTTGTTTCTAGGGACAAAGAAGGAAAGTGAGGGGATTTCTCCTTGTGCTATAGTGTGCTTTAAAAAAACATTTTTTCTAGGGACAGAAAACTGTAGGTAGGGAGAGTGTCAGTTTCTTTCACTGTGCCAGTCCTTGTTTCTAGGGACAAAGAAGGAAAGTAAGTGGAATTCTCCTTGTGCTATAGTGTGCTTTAAAAAAACATTTTTTCTAGGGACAGAAAACTGTAGGTAGGGAGAGTGTCAGTTTCTTTCACTGTGCCAGTCCTTGTTTCTAGGGACAAAGAAGGAAAGTGAGGGGATTTCTCCTTGTGCTATAGTGTGCTTTAAAAAAACATTTTTTCTAGGGACAGAAAACTGTAGGTAGGGAGAGTGTCAGTTTCTTTCACTGTGCCAGTCCTTGTTTCTAGGGACAAAGAAGGAAAGTGAGGGGATTTCTCCTTGTGCTATAGTGTGCTTTAAAAAAACATTTTTTCTAGGGACAGAAAACTGTAGGTAGGGAGAGTGTCAGTTTCTTTCACTGTGCCAGTCCTTGTTTCTAGGGACAAAGAAGGAAAGTGAGGGGAATTCTCCTTGTGCTATAGTGTGCTTTAAAAAAACATTTTTTCTAGGGACAGAAAACTGTAGGTAGGGAGAGTGTCAGTTTCTTTCACTGTGCCAGTCCTTGTTTCTAGGGACAAAGAAGGAAAGTGAGGGGATTTCTCCTTGTGCTATAGTGTGCTTTAAAAAAACATTTTTTCTAGGGACAGAAAACTGTAGGTAGGGAGAGTGTCAGTTTCTTTCACTGTGCCAGTCCTTGTTTCTAGGGACAAAGAAGGAAAGTAAGTGGAATTCTCCTTGTGCTATAGTGTGCTTTAAAAAAACATTTTTTCTAGGGACAGAAAACTGTAGGTAGGGAGAGTGTCAGTTTCTTTCACTGTGCCAGTCCTTGTTTCTAGGGACAAAGAAGGAAAGTGAGGGGATTTCTCCTTGTGCTATAGTGTGCTTTAAAAAAACATTTTTTCTAGGGACAGAAAACTGTAGGTAGGGAGAGTGTCAGTTTCTTTCACTGTGCCAGTCCTTGTTTCTAGGGACAAAGAAGGAAAGTGAGGGGATTTCTCCTTGTGCTATAGTGTGCTTTAAAAAAAAAATTTTTCTAGGGACAGAAAACTGTAGGTAGGGAGAGTGTCAGTTTCTTTCACTGTGCCAGTCCTTGTTTCTAGGGACAAAGAAGGAAAGTGAGGGGATTTCTCCTTGTGCTATAGTGTGCTTTAAAAAAACATTTTTTCTAGGGACAGAAAACTGTAGGTAGGGAGAGTGTCAGTTTCTTTCACTGTGCCAGTCCTTGTTTCTAGGGACAAAGAAGGAAAGTGAGGGGATTTCTCCTTGTGCTATAGTGTGCTTTAAAAAAACAGTTTTTTCTAGGGACAGAAAACTGTAGGTAGGGAGAGTGTCAGTTTCTTTCACTGTGCCAGTCCTTGTTTCTAGGGACAAAGAAGGAAAGTGAGGGGAATTCTCCTTGTGCTATAGTGTGCTTTAAAAAAACATTTTTTCTAGGGACAGAAAACTGTAGGTAGGGAGAGTGTCAGTTTCTTTCACTGTGCCAGTCCTTGTTTCTAGGGACAAAGAAGGAAAGTGAGGGGATTTCTCCTTGTGCTATAGTGTGCTTTAAAAAAAAAAAAATTCTAGGGACAGAAAACTGTAGGTAGGGAGAGTGTCAGTTTCTTTCACTGTGCCAGTCCTTGTTTCTAGGGACAAAGAAGGAAAGTGAGGGGATTTCTCCTTGTGCTATAGTGTGCTTTAAAAAAACATTTTTTTCTAGGGACAGAAAACTGTAGGTAGGGAGAGTGTCAGTTTCTTTCACTGTGCCAGTCCTTGTTTCTAGGGACAAAGAAGGAAAGTGAGGGGATTTCTCCTTGTGCTATAGTGTGCTTTAAAAAAACAGTTTTTTCTAGGGACAGAAAACTGTAGGTAGGGAGAGTGTCAGTTTCTTTCACTGTGCCAGTCCTTGTTTCTAGGGACAAAGAAGGAAAGTGAGGGGAATTCTCCTTGTGCTATAGTGTGCTTTAAAAAAACATTTTTTCTAGGGACAGAAAACTGTAGGTAGGGAGAGTGTCAGTTTCTTTCACTGTGCCAGTCCTTGTTTCTAGGGACAAAGAAGGAAAGTGAGGGGATTTCTCCTTGTGCTATAGTGTGCTTTAAAAAAACATTTTTTCTAGGGACAGAAAACTGTAGGTAGGGAGAGTGTCAGTTTCTTTCACTGTGCCAGTCCTTGTTTCTAGGGACAAAGAAGGAAAGTGAGGGGAATTCTCCTTGTGCTATAGTGTGCTTTAAAAAAACATTTTTTCTAGGGACAGAAAACTGTAGGTAGGGAGAGTGTCAGTTTCTTTCACTGTGCCAGTCCTTGTTTCTAGGGACAAAGAAGGAAAGTGAGGGGAATTCTCCTTGTGCTATAGTGTGCCAAAGCATTCCTCATCAACCATCTTTGAAATCCTTGTTTTTTGGACAGTCAGGGAAATTGTCGTTGTGCTATTCTGTGCAAAAGCAATAATCCTCAACCATATTTAGAAATCCTTAAGTAAAGGGACAGAGAAGGACACCTGAAGGTAGCCCTTATTGCTTTTTTCCCATCTCCCTGCAGGCCATCTATTAGAATGTCTGGAAGGCAAACAAGGAGAGGCAGACAGTCAGGAGGCAATAAAAGAGGGCAAGCAGGCTCTGTGTCTGGGGGCAACAGTGCTGGTCGTGGACGCGGTGCATTGTCATCAGCACATGGCCATGGGACACGCTTGTCCTTCTTTTCGGCAGCTGGACATGTTGAGCCACATCATGCCGAAGACTTGGTAGAGTGGATGACCAAGCCCTCCTCCTCCTCCTCATCCTCTCTCACCCAGGCTCAGGGTACTGGCAAAGCAGCTGCCAAAGCGTCCTCTTCCCTGGTATCAATGTCAGACTCATCATCAGTCACTCCTTCCCTAGACCCACCATGTCCTCCTCCTGAGGAGTCCCCCGAACTGTTTGAGCACAGTGTTGGGTACATGCTCCAGGAGGATGCCCAGCGTTTCGAAGGGTCTGATGATGAAACCCAGCTACAGGAAGGCAGTAGCGTGAGAGCAGACAGAGGGGATGCTCAAGAAGGACACCAATCTGGCAGTCATGTTCCAGCAGCTGCAGCATACTGCCAGATTGGCTCCAGTGATGAGGAGGGAGGGGATGATGAGGTCACTGACTCCACGTGGGTGCCTAATAGGAGAGAGGAGGAGGAGGAGGATGAGGAGGAGGCACATCTCCAACGAGGCAGGATGCCCTTTGGTCGCCAGCGTAAGGGCAGTACACCGACGGAATCACACCGCAGAGCTCCGCCTGTGCAGGGCGCTGCCTCTGCCCGTCATTCAAAAAGTTCCTTGGTGTGGGCCTTTTTTGAGGCTAGTGCATCAGATCGCACAGCTGCTGTTT
Organism: Rana muscosa; assembly: GCA_029206835.1. Taxonomy (NCBI): domain Eukaryota; kingdom Metazoa; phylum Chordata; class Amphibia; order Anura; family Ranidae; genus Rana; species Rana muscosa. The sequence continues at coordinate 637,872,554 of CM055117.1, read as the reverse complement.
GCAACATATGTCTCAAGCGTATATCGCGTGGCCAAAACATCAGCCGCTTGGGTACCACATGCCTGACCAGACATATGTTGACCTGCCATGCAGCTCGTTGGCAAGCCTACCTCAAAGACCCACACCAAAGAACAAAGCGGACCTCTCCTTGCACCGCATCAGCTGGGATCTCCAACCCCACTATAACTTCAGTCCTCTCTGAAACATGCACTGAGAGGAATGAAGGTGTAGAATTAGGTGTGTCACAGCCAAGTACTTGCGGCCACTCTGCTAGCAGTACACCGACGTCCGATTCTAGCAGGCAAATTTCCCTGCCCCAGCTGCTGGACCGTCAAAAGAAGTTCACTCCCAGCCATCCACATGCCCAGCGGTTGAATGCTAGCTTGGCTAAATTGCTAGCGCTTCAACTGCTGCCTTTTCAGTTGGTAGACTCGGCCCCCTTCCGTGAGTTTGTGCAATGTGCGGTTCCTCAGTGGCAGGTTCTCAAACGCCACTTTTTCTCACGGAAGGCTATTCCGGCTCTCTACCGGCATGTGGAAGGCAATGTCTTGGCCTCGCTGGACAGGGCGGTCAGCGGTAAGGTGCATATTACCGCTGACTCATGGTCCAGCAGGCATGGACAGGGACGTTACCTTTCTTTCACGGCCCATTGGGTCACTCTTTTGGCAGCTGGGAAGGATGCAGGACAAGGTGCAGTAGTGTTGGAGGTTGTTCCACCGCCACGCCTCCAAAATGCTACTACTGGTTGTGACACACCTCTCTCCTCCACCCCCTCCTCTTCTTCTTCCTCCATGGCCTCTTCCTGTGGTTTGTCCTATGAACCAGCGGTGCTCCGTAGCCGTTCACGGGGCTACGCAAGTACGCAGGCAAAAAGATGCCATGCCGTGCTTGCGCTGGTGTGTTTGGGGGACAGAAGCCACACTGGGGCAGAGGTCCTGTCTGCTCTGCAGGGCCAGGCCGAGAGGTGGTTGACGCCACGCCAGCTTAAGCCAGGAATGGTGGTTTGCGACAATGGCACCAACCTCCTCTCCGCCCTCCGACAGGGACAACTGACCCATGTGCCCTGTGTGGCTCACGTCCTTAACCTGGTGGTGCAGCGGTTCTTGGGCAGGTACCCGGGCTTACAGGATGTCCTGAGGCAGGCCAGGAAAGTCTGTGTGCATTTCCGCAGATCTTATAATGCCAGTGCTCGCCTGGCTGAGCTGCAAAAGGAGTTGAACCTGCCCAAGAACCGCCTTATATGTGACATGCCCACCAGGTGGAACTCAACGTTGGCCATGCTGCAGCGGCTGCACACGCAGCAGAGGGCCATCAATGAGTACCTGTGCGACTACGGCACCAGGACAGGGTCAGGGGAGCTTGGTTTTTTTTCTCCACGCCAGTGGGGCATGATCAGGGATGCATGCACTGTCCTGGCACCATTTGAGGAGGCCACGAGGATGGTGAGCAGTGACAGTGCATGCATCAGTGACACTGTACCTCTTGTCCACCTGTTGGAGCACACGCTGCGTGGAATAATGGACAGGGCACTTGAGGCAGAACAGAGGCAGGAAGAGGAGGACTTCCTTGCCTCTCAAGGCCCCCTTTACCCAGACAGTGTTCCTTCTGTCCCACCCATCGCACAGGAAGAGGAAGAGGAGGAGGAGGAGGAGGAGGATTGTGTCAGCATGGAGGTGGAGGCTGGCACTCAGCATCATCAGCAGCAGTCTTTTAGGGATGATTTACAGTCCCAAGAAACCAGTGGACTTGTACGTGGCTGGGAGGAGGTGGCTGCGGATCATGTCGTCCTTAGTGACCCAGAGGACTCCGGAGCGAATGCCTCAGCAAACCTACGCTGCATGGCCTCCCTGATCCTGCAAAGTCTGCGGAAGGATCCTCGTATTCTTCGGATCAAGGAGAGGGACCATTACTGGCTGGCCACTCTCCTTGATCCACGGTACAAGGGTAAGGTTGCGGACCTTATGTTACCGTCGCAGAGGGAGCAGAGGATGAGACAACTCCGGGAGGCCTTGCAGAAAGGTCTGTGCAACGCGTTCCCAGAGACTGGGAGGTTACAAACTCCTGGTCCTGGACAACGAGTTGCTGAGGCTTCGGCCAGTCAAAGAAGGAGCGGTGGGGAAGGTGGCCGTCTGACCGATGCGTTCAGACAATTCTTTAGTCCGCAGCCCCAAAGTATGATCGGTTCCAGCAACCATCGCCAGCGTCTGATAAACATGGTGCAGGAATATCTAGGGGCAAGGTCAGACTTGGACACCTTCCCCACCGAAAATCCTCTGGCTTACTGGGTCTTGAGGATGGATCACTGGCCAGAGCTTGCACAGTATGCAATTGAGCTACTGGCCTGTCCTGCATCCAGCGTTCTTTCGGAACGCACATTCAGTGCTGCTGGAGGATTTGTCACGGATCACAGGGTGCGCCTGTCCACCGACTCGGTTGATCGACTGACTTTCATCAAGATGAACCAGTCTTGGATCACCACCAGCTACCACACACCTGATGCTGATATAACAGACTAATTGATTTTAACATGTCACATCCCTTCAAGACTGATGCTGATGCTGAGTGCCTGTGCTGTTATGTTGACTGGCTATCCTCCTCCTCCGAGTCCTCAATGATACGATTGATGATGATAGCTTGGAAGATCATTTTTGTTTATGGGTGCCGCCACCAGTGGCTAAGGCCCAATTTTTCAGCCCCTGTTTTACAGGGGCGTGTAATTACAATTTTTTTAGCAATAATTTGCCATAGGGCTCATTGCTGTGCTCCAAGTACAGTATCTGTGAGGGGTTGGAGTGTTGTGGCACCAGTGCCTAAGGCCCAATTTTTCAGCCCCTGTTTAACAGGGGCGTGTCATTACAATTTTTGAAGCAATACTTTGCAACAGGGCTCATTGCTGTGCTCCAAGTAACGTATCTGTGAGGGGTTGTAGTGTTGTGCCACCAGTTCCTAAGGCCCAATTTTTCAGCCCCTGTTCAACAGGGGCATGCAATTACAATTCTTGATCTAATAATTCACAGCAGGGCCCATTGCTGCACCCACCAAGAGTAACTCTGAGGGCTTACAGTGTTGTGGCAACGCCACCACCACCACCACCACCACGAAAGGCCCAATTTTTCAGCCCCTGTTCAAAAGGGGCATGTAATTACAATTCTTGATCTAATAATTCACAGCAGGGCCCATTGCTGCACCCACCAAGAGTAACTCTGAGGGCTTACAGTGTTGTGGCAACACCACCACCACCACCACGAAAGGCCCAATTTTTCAGCCCCTGTTCAACAGGGGCATGCAATTACAATTCTTGATCTAATAATTCACAGCAGGGCCCATTGCTGCACCCACCAAGAGTAACTGTCAGGGCTTACAGTGTTGTGGCACCAGCACCACCATCAAAGCCCCAATTTTTACTACCACTGTTCAACAATTATATGTAATTAAAATTCCTGATATAATAGTTGACAGCAGGGCGTTCCAGCACCAACCAAGAGTAACTGTGAGTGCTTACAGTGTTGTGCCAACACCAACAACTAAGGGGCCTATTTCTGCAGAGTATATACGGCAGGTCCCTACTTTCAAACATCCAACTTACAAACGACTTCTACTTGCAAACGCAAGAAGACAACAGGAAGTGAGAGGAAATCTACCCCTAGGAAGGAAAATTCTCTCCTGTAAGAATAAATATGGGAGAAAGGTGTCTCCTCTGTACTGATGCTTTATCAGCAATCCTTGTTTCAAGAAAAACACCACATTTCAAAAACAGTTGTCATTGGGACGGAAAGTGAGGTGAAATGTTCTGAACAGGGGCACAGACAGCAAAACAAATGTTACAGGGGTGATAACCCTTACCTATGTTTTCCAAAAAGTTTAAAAATAGATTTTTGGGCTGGAGCTACACTTCAACAATGTACCTGTTCAAAATTACAAACAGATTCTACATAAGAACAAACCTACAGTCCCTGTCTTGCATGCACCGCCTGTATACGGCTGTTCAGAGTATATAGGGCCTTTTTTATTTTATGTGCGGGGTTCCCCTTAATATCCATACAAGACCCAAAGGGGCTGGTAATGGGCTGGGGTAGGGGGGGGGGGGGGTCATGGGGTAGCTATGCCATTTTTCTTAAAGATTTTCATCCATATTACCGGGACCAGACATTACATTAAAGCCGCAAGCAGTTTTAAATGGCTTTTTTTTCCTTTAGAAGTGTCATTTTGTGCAGGGACAGTTCTAAACACGGGAAACACGTGGCACTTCACAGGCATACTTTAGACACCCCCCAGGTACGATATTTAAAGGAATATTTGACTTTTTTTTTTTCACTTTATGCATCATTAAAATGACTGCTCCCGAAAAACGACCGTTTTTAAAACTTCTTTTTGCATTGATACATGTCCCCTGGTGCAGAACCCGGGTTCCCAAACCCTTTTTAGGACAATAACATGCATAATAGTTGTTATAATTAGCACTTTAGAATTCGAACGTTCGCATCCATTGTATTTAATAGGGTTCTAATGTTCGTACGAACTTTCGGTCCGTTCGCGGGTTCTGGTGCGAACCGAACCCGGGGGTGTTCGGCTCATCACTACAGAAGAGACAGAGTGCGTCTCGTCTTCTTCCAGAGGGGTCGGCTCCTATAGGAAAGGGTCGTTTAGCTGTGGATATTGGTAGCGAGTGGATGTGTGTCTAGGAGAGGGAACATCTTAAACGGCGTTAATACCCCTTGAGATTGGGGTGCTGTTACATTGGTTGGCAGCAGCGGGATTTTCCCTCCAGTTCCTGGGACACTCCAAGCCACCACAGTGAATGACCAGCTATGAAGCCTGCAGGAGAGCCACGCTGAAACACTTACTTGAGAGCCGTGGAGGCACCGGTGGGACAAAGAACAAAGCCACCTTGATCAGGGAACTAACGGAGATGGATCAGGGGGATGGTGAAGCAGGACCCCGGTCAGTTGAAGACTTGTTTCAACAACGAGTTCGCCAGCGGTTGGCATTATATGGTGCTAGCCCATCAGAGACCGCCATACGGGAAGCCGTTAGAGACATCCAGCGGCAGGATGAGCGGCAACATGAGCAGAGAATGGCGGAAATGCGACAATCAGAGACAACACCTAAAGATACAGCGCCTTGCCATAAGTTGCCCTTTCGGGCATTCAAACTATTTAAGGAAGGAGAGGAGGAAATTGAAGCGTTCCTGCAGGACTTTGAGAGACTATGCCAGATACATGAAGTGCGGGCCCCAGATTGGGTCGCCTTACTGGCAAGTAATTTAACGGGCAGAGCAGCGGATGCGTATCGGACCCTGGAGGATGAGGACGCTAGAGACTATGACCGGGTAAAAGAAGCTCTGCTAGCCCGATTTGCCATTACACCCGAAGCCAGCCGGATTAAGTTTCGAGAATCCCGGAAACAAACCCACATAACATACGTGGAATGGGCACATCGTCTGCAGCGAAACCTCAAGGGCTGATTCCAGGGAAGCCACGCTCATACCATAGAGGACATCACCCAGCTAGTACTCTTAGAACAGTTCTTTAACCACACCCCTCCGGTACTACGGGATTGGGTACGAGATAAGCAACCACGGACTGTACAGCAAGCGGCTACGTTTGCCGATGAATATCTGGACTCTCGAAGGTCAGGTGGAAGCGAGCGCTATCCACTATCTCGGCCCAGTTTATCAGCCTCTAACACAGCTTCAGCACCAACCCCAATGGCCACTTATCCTCAGCAGCCCAGGTTCAACTCCCAGGACTATGCACAACCCATCAGGTGTTTCGGATGTAAACAGCTAGGGCACAAAAAGCCAAACTGTCCATTAAATCCAGCCATCCAGTCCCAGTCATGGAGACAACCAGCAAGGGGGAGCCCCCGCACACCCATGCCTGCGGCCCACTGCGTTGAGGAGGAAGAACATTGGGGCGTCCTGCACGAGGCTGATCCAATACAAGCAGCTAACCGGGACAACAGGCAACAACACAGGCAGACGGTCTGGGTTAATGGAACGGTAGCCAATGGCTTACGTGATAGCGGCGCTACCATGATCCTACTACAGAAGAACCTCATCCCAGAGTGCCAACACACCGGAGACACTGTAGCCGTAAGATTAGCGGGAGGTACCATCTTCCGGCTACCCGTGGCCCGTGTTCACCTGGATTGGGGGGTTGGTTCGGGACACGTGAATGTGGGGGTGATGAAGGACTTACCTGCGGATGTACTACTGGGGAATGATTTGGCCCCCCTCCTTTCTGCTTACACCCCGATGGGCCCCGATGAAGTCAACCCTGTGACTACCCGTGCACAGACACGTACTGCTGGAACTGGCCCGCTTGCTACAGAGACCCAGGTGAGACTATCCTCCCCGACACGTACCTTAGATCAGGCGCGCCTAGGCTGGGATACCCTAGAAGCATTCGGGAGGGAAACTCGGGAGGACCCGACCTTACACAAGTATAGGGCTAAGGCAGATACTCAGGAAAGGGGAATAGATGGGGAGCTTTTTGAATGGGATGGGGATAGACTGTATAGGATCCCTAAGCCATCCCAGAGAAGTAAGGCCCCTTCGCAGAAACGACAGCTGGTGGTACCTAAGAAATACCAGCTGGAGATTCTGCGAATCGGGCATGATGTGCCGCTAGCAGGACATCTAGGGTTCCGTCGCACGGCCCATAGGATCACACAGAATTTCTTCTGGCCCAATTTTAGCCAGGATGTGCGACAATACTGCAAAACGTGTGACACATGTCAACGGATAGGTAAGAGGGGGGACCACCCTAAGGCTAAACTCATGTCCATGCCTATTATTGGGGAGCCCTTTTACCGCATAGCCGTTGACATTGTGGGTCCCCTGGCCCGGCCTAGTCCATCCGGAAAGAAGTATATTCTCACCGTGGTGGACTACGCCACCCGTTACCCAGAGGCAGTAGCTATGTCCAACATTGAAGCAGAGACAGTAGCTGATGCCCTGGTTAAGATTTTTACCAGAGTGGGGTTCCCTAAGGAGATTCTCTCTGACCAGGGAACCCAGTTTACCGCGGTACTCACCCAGCAGTTGTGGAAGGTGTGCAATATTAAGCCCTTGCTGAGCTCCTCCTACCACCCCCAGACTAATGGTCTCTGCGAACGCTTTAACGGGACCCTCAAGCAAATGCTGAGGACCTTTTCGGACTCTTGCAGAGACTGGGAAAGATTCCTGCCTCACCTGTTATTTGCGTACAGAGAGGTACCCCAGGAATCTACTGGGTTCTCGCCCTTCGAGTTGCTCTATGGGAGAAGGGTCCGCGGACCCCTCGATCTCATCAGAGGACACTGGGAGGGAGAGACAGAGCAGGAAGGGACCCCCATAGTACCCTATGTTCTGGAACTCAGGGACCGCATGGAGCAACTGTCTCTGATGGTAAGAGAGAATCTCTAGGCGGCCCAGGGAAGACAGAAGAGATGGTACGACCGGGGGGCCCGACAACGGGTCTTCCAGGTTGGGCAGAAGGTCTTAGTGCTCAAGCCTGTGAAGACCGACAAGATGCAGGCATCTTGGCAGGGCCCGTATAAAGTAGTAGCCCAGGTATGTGATACTACCTATGTCATTGCCAGCTGTACAGATGAAAGAATCCAGCGAACCTTTCATGTGAACATGCTGAAGGAGTATCAGGAACGGCAGGAGGATATTGCTGCAGTATGTGCCCCTGCTGCGGACGACTCAGAAGGTTTACCCCTCCCTGACTTACTAGAGAGAGAGCCCCAGACTGACCTCATTAGCCTTGTACAGCTAGGAGACCGGTTAAGCCCCCCAAAGAAGGAACAGGCTAAGAGGCTTCTGTGGGAGAAACAGGCGACGTTCTCCCAAAAACCGGGCTATACGACCCTGGCTGTGCATAAGGTAGAGACCCCTGGACAAGCACCCCTTCGCCAGCCCCCCTACCGTATCCCTGAAGCAGTCCGAGAGGAAATGCGGAAGGAGATACAGGAGATGATTCAGTTAGGAGTCATTGAGCCTTCTGACAGCCCTTGGGCCTCGCCTGTAGTCCTGGTGCCTAAGAAAGACGGGACTACCCGGTTCTGCGTGGACTACAGGCGACTCAACGAGAAGACCACCACTGATGCCTACCCGATGCCCAGGGTAGACGAACTGCTAGATCGTATAGCCAGGGGACGTTATTTAACTACAATAGACCTGTGTAAAGGTTATTGGCAGATCCCCCTGGCCGAGGATGCTATCCCCAAGTCGGCATTTGTTACCCCATTTGGCCTATACCAGTCTAAGGTCATGCCATTTGGAATGAAAAATGCCCCGGCGACCTTCCAACGTATGGTGGATAGGCTCCTCGATGGCTTCCAGGATTTTGCATGTGCATATCTGGATGACATTGCGATCTACAGTGGGTCTTGGGAGGAGCACCTGGTTCACGTAGGAGTGGTTCTGGACAAAATTCGGGCCGCAGGCCTGACCTTGAAACCAGACAAGTGCCATCTAGGGAAGGCGGAGGTGCAGTACCTGGGACACCGAGTGGGGTGTGGGAACCAGAGACCAGAGCCAGCCAAGGTAGAGGCAGTAGCTAACTGGCCCACGCCCCATACTAAGACCCAGGTATTGGCCTTCTTGGGAACTGCAGGGTACTACAGACGTTTTGTCCCTAATTATAGTGCTATCGCCAAACCCCTGACTGACTTGACGAAAAAGAATTTACCTAGGCAGGTCCTGTGGTCTCCAGCTTGTGAATCCGCGTTTCTAGCCCTCAAGCAAGCACTTGTAAATGCCCCTGTCTTGGCTGCCCCAGTACCTAACAAACGTTTTCTTGTCCACACAGATGCTTCCATGTTTGGACTGGGGGCGGTGCTGAGCCAAGTTGGGGAGGATGGAGGAGAACACCCTGTCGCATACCTGAGTAGAAAACTATTACCCCGGGAAGTGAGCTATGCGGCAGTGGAGAAGGAGTGTTTGGCCCTGGTCTGGGCCCTTAAAAAGCTGAACCCTTACTTATACGGACAGGAATTTTCACTGGTCACCGACCACAACCCATTGGTCTGGCTTAACCGGGTCTCCGGAGATAATGGCAGGTTGCTGCGGTGGAGCTTAGCCCTACAACCTTACAACTTCACCATCAGCTACCGACCCGGTAAGCAAAACGGCAATGCTGATGGGTTGTCCCGGCAAACAGACGTCATCCCGGGCTCCTAGTGCAATGTTGATGGGTTATCCAGACATCGGAAGAATGGACCTATGGACTAACTTCAGAAGTCCACCCGTCTGGGGTCGCCTCCTCTGTTAGTCCCCTGCCGAAAGGGGAGATGTGTGACAGTGGGGTCACTTTGGACACAGGGTGAATAAAAGAAACCCCCAATATGGTCTATGATGGCCATATTCAATGCTGTACATACATTTTATCTAGATGGGGTCTGTAATATTCATCCACCATATTCCCCAGGAATACCTGCAAGGAACTCTCTACTGTTTGATTATGACCTCAACAGGTTAATTAAAAAGTGACGCCTTCATGATGGTTAGACACATACTTGTGTGTATTGTAAAGGCAGACTGGGATTTACAATACAAAGGGATTTAAGATGTAAAGGGTTTAGAACCTGTTGTCGCCAGACAGACTGGCTGCCAACCCTTTGTGGGAAGATGTGTATTGGAGATCGTATATTCTATTGTGTTGGGATCTTTTGAAGCCTAGCAGACGTCAGGATGAGGTGTTGAGTCTTGGGATGTGTGGGTGGAGCTGGGCCCTTGTTCATGTTAAATCATGTGCCTTGAATTGTGTATAAAGTTACAATGTTTCTCAATAATAAATTCATTCCTACTACAGAAGAGACAGAGTGCGTCTCGTCTTCTTCCAGAGGAGTCGGCTCCTATAGGAAAGGGTCGTTTAGCTGTGGATATTGGTAGCGAGTGGATGTGTGTCTAGGAGAGGGAACATCTTAAACGGCGTTAATACCCCTTGAGATTGGGGTGCCGTTACAGGTGCGTTGAAATATTATATCAAAAATTGTAATTAAGGAGGCGTGGCCTAGCATAGAAACGAGGTGGCTGCTTAGTGAGAGGGCTCCGCCATCCAGTGCTTCTTTTCAGCTCCATTAGCAGGTGTTGTAAAATATGCAATATTACATCTATCAATCTATAATCTATAACTATCGCATCTATGTATTATTTGTATAGTCCCTTGCTTGCTAGTTTAGCCTTCATCAGAATGCTAGGCCTAAAGATACACTGTATAGTATAAAGACAAACACAGTTGCGTCGTAAAACAAGTCATATTTACTTCCTTTAAAAATAGGAAACATATTGTAACAACAGATATCAGATACAGTCTATAACAACTCTAAAAATATACTCAACACATTTCCCCAGATACTCTTCATTGGCTGGTTTCAGATATCACATAGATTGGAGGCTCCAGCAAGCCTCGTGGAGTTAGGCCCAAATCAACAGGCTGCTATTAGGCCTCCAGAGATCCATGTGGTTTCAGCAAGGTCTTAGGTCAGAAGAGGCTGAATTCATTCTTACGAACCCTTTTTACAAAAACTCACTCATTACTCATTTGAACTCCGTCCCTTGCCAACCCATTTGAATTTTGACCCAATCATTGCTCACAGGGCAGTCCTTCCTCCAGTAAATTACAACTTGGTCACTGGGGACAGACTTGCAGTCCATTGTCATTAAACTCTTTGAAGCTTCCAACACACCAGGGGGCCTCGAGACAAGCCTTTCTTTGCTATGCAAACTTTGGGGACAGCAAGTGCCATCTGATCTTGGTTGTAAAAACAGATGTGTAGAAATTTCAGCTTCCCAACATATGCCGCTTTGCGCCTGAAGGGCGCATATCATCCTACCCCAGACATGGCTCCCATTTAACAGTCCATATGGTCCTAACGCCCACCATGTGTTTCCGAACCAGTACCTCTGGACCAGTCTTTAACTGTCCTAACGTATTGAGTTTTCCAACATGCGCCTCAGAAACAGCTCCTATGGAACAGTCCATAACTGTCTTCCAACATGTGCTTCAGAACCAGTATCTCTGGAACAGTCCATAATGGTTTTACCGTGTTGCACCTCTTAACATAGGCTTCAGAACCAGCTCCTATAGAACAGTCCATAACGGTCTTAACGTGCTATGTTTCCCCACACGTGCCGCTTGGCTACTGGGTGACACACCAACATCAATCTTCCGTGACAGCTTCCCTGTCACCGTTCTGTATCTTCTTCTTCTTGACATCTTCATGAAGGGGTATAGTATCGGCAAGGGGTGTCCATTCATTCACCATTCACTCGCACACTCAGAGCAACAACTCAATCAGCTTTCAGATACAGAGCTTCGACGAGAACCTTACTTGGCCATATTACTAGCCTAATATATATTTTTCATCACACCATACCCTGACATAAATCAACCCATTATCATAATATATGCATATATATTATCCATCCAATTACGCCTTCCGCTCCCAACCTCCTATAACTCTTTATTGTAGATACAGGTCAGGCTTGGGCAGGCTTTCCCACAGTGGTCTTTCCTACCGCAACTTAGCCTGTCTGCGGTGCCTCAGGGAGACATATTGGCAACAAAGTCTCTAATTTGTACGAAGAGACCCTATCGTCAACTTGTCCCTCAACTTGCATAGATAAGCGGGAGAGCTTCCTATATAATTTTTGAGCCTAACAACACATATAAATCTCAAACAATAACAAAACCCACAAAATTTCATCCCTGTGTCTGGATTTCAGTGACCATGCCCAGGGCATCTCATGCACCCCTACCTACTGTTAGGTTCAAGAAATACCCTAGTTCCATGACTAACACTACATCGGTATCCTCTAGGACAAAGAAACAAACTCGTCTATGTCCTAAATAATACCCAGGTGCTTCCTTCCCAGCAATGATCTCTCCATCCAGAACACAGAGTACCGTGTATTGACCTGGTATGCAAAGGACATTGTGGTCCTGCTTCCGACAGAGGGAAATATCAACCTGCCCCCAGCTTCCGTATTCCCTGATCACATGTGGGTCACTTAGCCACAAATGCAACAAGATAGAATCCCCAGTCAGTAAGCCCATTGATGCCACAAAATATACAGACCGAGTCTGCACTTCTGTATATGGGATCATACAGCACAAAACCTTTCACAATCCAAACCAGTACAGCCCATCCAGGCATTCCACCACCACTTTGGATTAGTGTAAGCGCCGTGTTTTGGCAAAGTCTTACTGAGCGGTGATGCTAACTCATCAGGCCACTGCCACTCATGTAGAGATAGTGTACAATCAGCTTGATGCTGGTCGATAACTCCGCCTGCCCCTGTGTGCATGCCAGAGCCAATGACATATATCTGTCCCATACCATCTCACACTCTCTACCAACTCTCCCCATGGTTGACAAAATCTTGAGCCATTTTACACTGGATATTTATGTGACTTTGTTGAATGTTATCAAAGCGGGGGGGGGCGATTTCTCTGAGTGACAAAGCCCTGCCTGCTGTCTGAAGCTATGGATGAGAGTTTGTCCCCTAGGAGATCGATGTCCGCTCCACTAACAACATCCATCCCAGCTCCTATTCCCCCAATATAGTGCTGAATACATCCCTCCTCTTTCGGGTTACTTCTCAGAAATAAGCGTTCCGCATATCTCTGGGAGCAAGCCACTGATATATTGACCGCACTTGATTCAGAGTATATTCAGCACATATAGGGTAATAGGTTTTTATCAACCACTATGATATGCTGAAGCGCCATGTGGTGAAGGTATACTGTACCCTGGTAGCCAGTGTTTATTCTCTTTGTTCAACGGAGCATGCTCCTGTGTGTGGTCACTGGCATTACCTGTGCAGAGTTTCAAACTTCTCAGGTGAGACATCAATTAGGTGTATCTCCCACATGTCCAGTTCTGGTGTCCCACATGTCTACTAACCGAGAGCTTCTCTATAGGACTGCTAAGATTGAGACACCACCCCTACGAGCAAGTTTTCACCCCATTGATGTGTCACCTGGTACCCTCTAGTCTGGCCAACAGACACCTTTAATTGTCAACCTCCTAGGTACCTGCACCATATTAATTCATTCATGTCAATACATGTCACACATAAAAAAAACGTTTCTTTCTTTCAATTCCTCCTCCCATGATAAAAAAGAAAAACATATATTACATCTCTTGTTCTGAAGGATTGGATAGGTTATATTCCTTCCCCAACCTCCAACTCATTGCATTTGTATTCATAGTCCATTTGCATTCATAAATGACAGGAGAGACTTTGGCAAAATGTTTCACAAGTCTCGTTGTTGGGCAAAGTCCTTCAGATTCAGTATCAGCGCAAAAATTGTCCATAAGAAAAAGAAACCTTCTTTTTCAAGTATTAGTCTGAATCTTTTCTCTCCTGAACGATTATAAGAACAAATTTTCGGTGTGGTATGGCACAGACAAACTGCCAACCAGATGAACATCTTTCATCTCTGTTCCAGAATCCTCTCCAATCTCGCTCCATCAAGATTCTGGAAGTTAAGAACAAGAACAGAATCAAATTCTTATCCATAATATCTACTAACACAGGAATTTCGTATTCCTGACTTCTGAACAAATTACAAAAACAACCATGATTCCTTTCGTATGAACCCACTCTAAAATGGATCCCCATGGTATGAGCAACAATCTAAACTAAAAAAATTTAAATAAAAGATGAACGCGAACGTTGCTTCTCAAAAATTCAAAATTTTAAGCATTCAAAAAGACCATGCATTATCTGTACTTTCTTATCTATGCACTACTCTGCCTTTCAGGTGGATAAATCCCAAACCTTTGGAATTTTTTCCACCTGAATGAAAAGAAAAACAAACTAAAACAAACTTTCGTAGCCAAAATGGCTTCCTACCAGCTCTTGTCCTAGACAAAGTGTAGTCAGCTGCTAATTGAGGACATAGTCAATGACCACCTAGTCAGTTGCTAATGACCCCCTTTTCTGGTGGATTAAACCTAACAATTTTTCCACCTAAACCAAACCAAAAATAAAATAGATGAAACAATATAAAAAAACACTGAAAATAATACAAAAAAAATGAAAAAATCTATGGAAAGTAAAAAAAAAAAAATCGAAATTCTAAATAATTAATAATAAATAAAAAAAAATCCCCCAAAAAATTACAAAGACAAAATGAAAGAAAATGAATGAGAAAACATTTAAACTTAAAAAAAAAATGTAAAAAAAAAAACATTTATTTTTCTTTGAAAAAAATGAAAATCAATAAAATTAAAAAAATTAAAAATCTGGCCATCAACACACAACAACATGGCAAGACAACCATCATCAAACAACGACAAACACTCAACTTTAATTAAAGACATCCATGGACTTTTCTCATGAGGGGAGTGAGTGCTCATTTCAATCTGGAAGAGAATTATTTAATGGGAAAACAAAAAAACAACATCTGTACTTCATCCCAACATTTGTAACTTCATTTGTAACTCTTTACTTCATTAATGTCTGACTATTGTTTAATTTTTTTCATTGTTTGCAAACAATTACTAATTAATGAGCTCATGGTACCATGTAAAAACTTAACCCGTGTTTTGCAAAATTTGCCCACTGTTGTTTTCACTTTGAAGGATCTGAAAACAAAACACAAACATTAGTATCCAAACCAGTTTAACTTCTTCCCTGGTCTCTAGAAAAAAACAAACACAAAGATGGTTATTATACACAATTATCGAAACAATTGACTTTTTAAGTCCCCCAAGCATTTTCCCATTAATTGTAATGCTAGGGTAACATTTTCCATATTTTCCTATACTAAGCAGGCAGTATTGGAAAACCTTCCCCTATTACTCAGGAAAAAAAATAGCAATGCCATTTGCGTCCAACCACATACACGCCAGAATGGTAGATTAGCCCAGGGGGCAAACATTGGAATGTTATTAAAAACTAAGAGTACTTTAAATACAAAATAACGATCCCGCATCCTATCCTCAAAAATATATACATATCAAGGTCCTCTATAATATTCCGAACCTGAAGGGCAAACCTCTGTAACTCACATCTTATTCATAGCGAAGAAACATTAACCAGAAAATTCTCACCATCCCTGCAGCTCCCTAAGGGCTGCTACCATTGTTTCCTCCCATTGCTATATTTGAATGAACATGTGGCTCCCTCCATTTTTCATAATAATTCCTTTCCTGTCTTAATTGAGTATTATGGCCCCTATGCCTATTGCTACCCCATCTCATCGAATACACTTCATAACGCCTTGGGGTCGTTTTAGGGTGTTGCGATCTTTTTTTGATGTCATTATTCGCCGCCCAACAATATCTGGCGATGTGACCCCCCCTTTTACATAAAAAACATTTAAGGGTTGGTCTCCCTGCATGGGTCCTTCTTTGAGCATAAGGTGATGGAGACTCACATTATTGCATAACATTAACCTGAACAGACTTTACACTTTCATCGTCTGAGGAGTTTACACATTCATCGTCTGAGGAGTAATCACAAGCAATGGACTCATTAGACGTATCCCCTGATTCAACTCCAGAATCAATACTATCACTAGTATCTACATCTGCCTTTGACCCGTATTCCCTATAACTGGACTCTTGACAGAAGTCTCGCAGGATATTGACAAAATTTTGGTAGGATCTAGCATTCCTCAGAGCCATTCTAGTGGGATAGCTTATGTAGCGACCTCACCCCTCTCACCACTTCTCATTCTCGGCTTGTCTTTCTTTGTCTAGGGGTGTTAGTGCTGGGGGGAGGGATGAGATACACCACGGCCCATGTCCTCCATAGTGAAGAGGTGAAGGCCAGAAAGATCGGGCTTTGTGTAGGTGTCCTAAAGTCAAGTCCTGTACTTCATCCCTGACTCCTTTGCTCCTAGTAACCAGAGTTCCACACAGTGAATAGGTCCAACACAGTTTTATTCTTCTCAACGAATAAACACACAGCACAGTTAAGTTGGATTTTTTTGCAACAACTTAGTCTTAATGGGAATAGGTCGAGGCACAATCCTTTCCCTTCTCTTGCCAACCACTGTGGTATCACCAGTGGCGAATAGTCACTGCCACTGACTATGTGAAATAGAACGTGAATTACCTTCGCTAGCACGGCCCCTGTCAGGGGAAGGATATCCGTCCAAGGGAGATACCGGAGGCCTCTCTGTCACCAGTGATGCTGCGCCAGACTCTCCAGAGAAGTTCTGCACACCAGACCTCACGAACTCAGACACGGGCATCCAAGGAGTTAGGGCCCCCTCGGATTCCTCCACCCTCACGGAACTCAGTCGAAGGTACTGAGCCCCAGGCATCGGCCATAGTACCTCACCCCAGACTAAAGGTGCCTGAGATGGACTCCATCTCCGCTCCGGCCAGGTCAAAGGCACCTGGGCCCGGAACACCGGGACGCCAGCACCCAAGCTGAAGGTGCCTGGGTGCTGCCACGTCCTCCGACTCTGCACTCTGAACCCCGTGGTAAGGGCGTCCGCCCCTTTTATCTCCTCTCCCTTCGCGCCACAGCGGGTTCCCCGCCCCACCGTACCAGATCCAGGAGAGGACAAAAAGGCACAGTCTTGCAGTGTGAGTTCACCCCCGGCAACAACACCACCTATAGGCCCAGGGAACCTCACACCACCAGAGTCCTCCTAGAACCATAAAAGGGCCTCAGATCCCCTAGCAATCAGTGCATCTGATTGCTAGGGGATCTGCAATCCCCTAGCAATCAAATGCACTGATTGCCAGATGCTTCCCCTAAATTCAAATACCCGCTAAACTTATATAACACTTATTGGCCATTGAGTATATGAAACTTGCATCATCCTCCAATAAGTCAGGACAGTTGAACACTTCTGTATACAATGCAAGATACTCACTGCAGAACAATATTGGGTCATCTCCTCTCCTAAATTTCATTCGTTGTAAATCACTCATACCATTATCACGACTGTCCACAATACACTGCAATTCTTTCCTCCGCACCTCTGCATCTGCTAAGTTATCATTAACCCGTGCAGCTAACTGGCCTACCAAAGGTCCTGGTAGCCATGCTTTTAGAAGAGAGCATGCATCCTAATTACTCAAATGGAATTTAAGCACTAGAGCCTCAAATTTATTGGACAGACTCACTGGTGATTCCAGGGTCTTAAATTCACCCAGAATCTGGCACAAAGTAAGTCTCTCTTGGATTGTAATCAAACTGTTATTCTGATTTGCAGCTATAGGTGCAATATCTGACTGTGTTTCATCACGGCCCTTTTCCTTATTGACTGTGCAGATATCGGCCAATTTACATGTTCCTTTGTGCTCATTGAGCGATACCATACATGGCTCTTTAGTAAGAAGCTGGGAGTCTGCATTTGCTAATTTTCTTTCTAAAGATATAACCAACTCTTTCATCTCTGGCAACTTTATTCGCAATGATTCTACAAGTTTGCTCTTCATTTTACATTCCATGCTGCACCTCTGAACCTGCTCTTGTAGCTCACTGTTCTTTCCTGACAAACCGACTATTTTTGCCTGCAATTCATCCATCTCACTACTGGAGGCTGTTGCAATCTTTAGAAGGTTTTCACTGACTTTCTCTATGTCCTCCCCAAGATGTTTTCTCTGTGATTCCCACTTCTCTCCCAATTGCTCAGATATACATTTAATTCTGAGCAACACTGCAATTTCATTTGCTAATCTTTCTTTCTTCACTTTTTTTTTAACTGTTTACCCAATCTGGCATTCTGTTGCTGACACTGAGACAATAGTACATCACACTGGCTTTTAAGAGGTTCATCTGTACATGAATGATAACTGGCAGAGGCATACTTTTTAACATATGTATACTAGACTTGTGCACAACGGAAAAATTTGTTTAGTTTCGGTTCGTTTTTTGTGCACAACGGAAAAATTTGTTTAGTTTCGGTTCGTTTCTTTTCAGTCCTGTTGATTCGTAATCATTCGTAATTTTGCTAGACGGGATTTTTCGTGTTCGGACTAATTCGTATTTTCGCAAGCGTCATTTTTCGTTGAATTTTTCGTTGATTTGTAATTCGTACTTTCGGTAGGGTACGTTGTTTTTCTTTGATTCTGGACAACACTCCTACTTTCGTAACTTTTTTTGGGTTCGTTGATTCGGAATTTTCCGTGTCTCTCTCACAACGACGCTGCCTATTATGCCTAATGTGCTTCGAATGGATTTGTACTTTTCTAAATACATAGCGGTTATTTGTAACGATTCAAAATCTCGTATTTTACTTTCGTTTCTTACATGCGGCTATAGCCTCCGCCCCTGTACACCATTTTGAGAGGGTTCAGCACGGTGAGGGAGAAGCAGAGAGCAGAGCAGAGTGTTATTGTGCTTCGAATGGATTTGAAATCTCGTATTTTACTTTCGTTTTTTCATGCGGCTATAGCCTCCGCCCCTGTACACCATTTTGAGAGGGAGTTCAGCATGGTGAGGGAGAAGCAGAGAGCAGAGTGAGTGTTATTGTGCTTCGAATGGATTCGTACATTCGTAACTTTTTTCATAACGAATTATGCCGAAGACATTCGGGCATTCGCTATTTTGCGGTATAATTTATTTCGGATTCGGTTTTATTCGTAATTGCTTTGTTCGGAAATTCGAATGCTTCCGAATGTCCGAAAGTTGCTAAATTCGGACGAATTTCGATTCGTTACGAAACGAATTGCACAAGCCTAATGTATACACAAGTTCCATTTCACGATCATACAATCTACACAATACACAATTCTATTAGTATTAACGTTACACCATTGCACTAAGTAATGAGCCAAACTCAATTATCTTTAGCTCTTACAACTCACAAATACAAAAAAACAATCGCTCTTCTAGCATTCAATATTCTTCATTCATTACCACTGTTAACTGATATCATTCAAAACAAATAAACTTTTGCATGTCCATTGGTATGCAAAATCTGCCTCTAGCTACACTGAACAGCTGCTTAGACAATACACACAAACAGCCACAGATCTACAGATAAAGTTGTTTACGGTAATTTTACCTATCTTTACAACCGCTGCTAACAATGGACACAGAAAAAAAAACTGCTACAGAGCCATTTAAAATGTGTCTCTTGTAGTTCTACCGAGCACACTCTTCATCAGTGCTCTCCTTTTAAATTGCCGGCCACCTTGAACTTCTATAGGAACAGCACGTGGGTAAAAAAAATTAAAAGCTTAAAAAAAAAATATTGAAAAATTAATATAAAAATTAAAAAAAAAAATCAAAAATTTTTATAAAAAAAAAAATTTAA
Source organism: Rana muscosa (assembly GCA_029206835.1). Classification (NCBI taxonomy): domain Eukaryota; kingdom Metazoa; phylum Chordata; class Amphibia; order Anura; family Ranidae; genus Rana; species Rana muscosa. Next base: position 637,853,328 of record CM055117.1, on the reverse strand, counting down.
TTTTTTTTTTTGAAATGAAAATATTTAAAAAAGTCATAATTTTTTTCCCTCAAAAAGTATCCAAAACAAACTTCATAAAAAACGTAAAAAAGTTAAAGATTTCATAATTAAAAAAAAAACAAAAAAAAAACAATCTATATTTCCCCCACTTTTTCGGCAAAGATGTGTGATTGACTGGCTACAGGCCTAACGCGCATTAACAATACAACAAACGTTTAACATATATACTCATATCAGCCACAAATAATTCCACCAGGTTTTGCACGTCCGCTCACTTGATGAAATTTCTGCTCACTTGATGAAATTTCATAGAACTTTCAGTTCGGTTCTGGGTTATTTGAGGACTTCTTAGCTTAACGGACTAAAAAAAAAATACATTAGGGTTTGTGAATTCTGTGCAGGAATAAATCCCCCAGTCCTATAGGGTGCCAAATGTTGTAAAATATGCAATATTACATCTATCAATCTATAATCTATAACTATCGCATCTATGTATTATTTGTATAGTCCCTTGCTTGCTAGTTTAGCCTATCAGAATGCTAGGCCTAAAAATACACTGTATAGTATAAAGACAAACACAGTTGTGTCGTAAAACAAGTCATATTACATTTACTTCCTTTGAAAATAGGAAACATATCGTAACAACAGATATCAGATACAGTCTATAACAACTCTAAAAATATACTCAACACATTTCCCCAGATACTCTTCATTGGCTGGTTTCAGATATCACATAGATTGGAGGCTCCAGCAAGCCTCATGGAGTTAGGCCCGAATCAACAGGCTGCTATTAGGCCTCCAGAGATCCATGTGGTTTCAGCAAGGTCTTAGGTCAGAAGAGGCTAAATTCATTCTTACGAACCCTTTTTAAAAAACTCACTCAAAACTCATTCAAACTCCGTCCCTTGCCAACCCATTTGAATTTTGACCCAATCATTGCTCACAGGGCAGTCCTTCCTCCAGTAAATTACAACTTGGTCACTGGGGACAGACTTGCAGTCCATTGTCATTAAACTCTTTGAAGCTTCCAACACACCAGGGGGCCTCAAGACAAGCCTTTCTTTGCTATGCAAACTTTGGGGACAGCAAGTACCATCTGATCTTGGTTGTAAAAACAGATGTGTAGAAATTTCAGCTTCCCAACAGCAAGTAAACCTCAATCCAGACACGGCACAATGACAGGTAGGAGCCAGTCAGCCACCCGCTCTCAGCTGGATCCGTCTACCCAGCTGAGCAGGAATATACCAGCGATGTTCCACACTCAGCATACAGACTCACAGGCCGCATCTCAAGCCGCGGACTATAGTTTAACTGGTTATGCAGCCACGGCTGACACTCCTGCAGTCTCCCAGGCAGCCTCACCCTCCTCACGATCCCTGTAGCCCTGGACATTAAGAGCACCCTCACAGCTGCGATTGCGGACCTAAAATCAGAGCTTAAAGCTGTTGCCTCAAATGTGGAACATGTGGAGTCAGCGGCCATGACACATGGCACAGCCATACACCAGGTGCAGCAGGCAGTTAATGTTCATACTAAAATAGTGTATAAAAAGAAATCAACTGCCCTCTTCTTCCCTTATACACTCCACTGCGCTTCGGGAGCAGGTCTGCTGAATGCAGACCAAAAAAACCTTACTAGCTGCTACTTTACAAAAAACATATAATAATAAAAGTATTTTGAATAAACAAAAATAGTAGCGCTTCTGTGTATCACACCACAAATCTAAATACTATAGCAAATATATATATGTCCCGTGAGGAAATACATATATGTGAAAAACTGCAAAACATATACTCTAAAAATATATATGTGCACATACAATAAATTAATAAGTGTCCGTAACATTCAAATATTGTTTTCAAACCAGTTGTGAAAAAAACATTTAAAGAAAGTCCATCAGTGAGATAAGTGTTCCAATAATAGTGACTTCAACTAAAATTTGCATAAAAATCTTCCTGTGTTCTCTTGAATAAACCTTCACCACACCAGCGTGATTAGTGACTCCACTCCCTAAGGACTTGCACTCACCACTAGGATTTGCCTTGCACTCTCATGCTCGGCTTTACAGCTTAAACACCCCTCAGGGTATAAAAGATAGATTCAAACGATGTTGCTAGGTCAGTCAAGTTTTCCCACATGAAAAAGCAAAAAAGTCTCCAATAGTGAAGTACGTAAAAACTTTTATTAAACACAGCACAGATAACCTTCAATAGTTTCACTCGCATCTAGCAAATCAAAATTAGGCACTTCAGCAAAATCACTTCAAAACGCCAGACAGGCATACGACAGGTAGCCGCGATGTATTGCGGTCTCGGCGGACCAATCAATCATTTGTGTCTCACCCTCCTTCATATATGCCCGTCTCTCCACTCCAATCAAAAACACTGTGAACTTCCATCCAAACACCGGACTGTAGATTCGATGAATGGTCGAAAAAACAGAACACCATATACTATAAAAGAGCGCCGTGTAGCTTCTCCCAGACTAGTTTCGTCGCATAGGACTTCTTCCAATGGGATTGGCTACACGGACTAGCATCACCCCCTTTGTACTCCCGTCCGTGAAAGGTCGCGGAGAGATTCATGATGCGCAAATGCGCGCTAGCAGTCCCCAGGACCCCATCTGCGGCTAGTGCAACAACATTGCAAGATGATAATATCAGATAAAATCTGCATATAATCTAAACTGCAGGTACTTAAAAAGATAGGAAACCTAAATGCCATATAATTAGCATAACCTAATATTCTAATTATACGGCATTTAGGTTTCCTATCTTTTTAAGTACCTGCAGTTTAGATTATATGCAGATTTTATCTGATGTTATCATCTTGCAATGTTGTTGCGCTAGCCGCAGATGGGGTCATGCCCGATGTATTGTAGTCCTGGGGACAGCTAGCGCACATTTGCGCATCATGAATCTCTCCGCGACCTATCACGGACGGGAGTATAAAGGGGGTGATGCTAGTCCGTGTAGCCAATCCCATTGGAAGAAGTCCTATGCGACGAAATTAGTCTGGGAGAAGCTACACAGCGCTCTTTTATAGTATATGGTGTTCGGTTTTTTTGACCATTCATCGAATCTACAGTCCGGTGTTTGGATGGAAGTTCACAGTGTTTTCGATTGGAGTGGAGAGACGGGCATATATGAAGGAGGGTGAGACACAAATGATTGATTGGTCCGCCGAGACCGCAATACATCGCGGCTACCTGTCGTATGCCTGTCTGGCGTTTTGAAGTGATTTTGCTGAAGTGCCTAATTTTGATTTGCTAGATGTGAGTGAAACTATTGAAGGTTACCTGTGCTGTGTTTAATAAAAGTTTTTACGTACTTCACTATTGGAGACTTTTTTGCTTTTTCATGTGGGAAAACTTGACTGACCTAACAACATCGTTTGGATCTATCTTTTATACCCTGAGGGGTGTTTAAGCTGTGAAGCCGAGCATGAGAGTGCAAGGCAAATCCTAGTGGTGAGTGCAAGTCCTTAGGGAGTGGAGTCACTAATCACGCTGGTGTGGTGAAGGTTTATTCAAGAGAACACAGGAAGATTTTTATGCAAATTTTAGTTGAAGTCACTATTATTGGAACACTTATCTCACTGATGGACTTTCTTTAAATGTTTTTTTCACAACTGGTTTGAAAACAATATTTGAACGTTACGGACACTTATTAATTTATTGTATGTGCACATATATATTTTTAGAGTATATGTTTTGCAGTTTTTCACATATATGTATTTCCTCACGGGACATATATATATTTGCTATAGTATTTAGATTTGTGGTGTGATACACCGAAGCGCTACTATTTTTGTTTATTCAAAATACTTTTATTATTTAGTTAATGTTCATAACCAACATCTCATGGACATGCACAGGCACATGGAGGACCTCAACAACCGTGGCCGCAGGCGCAATCTCCGTGTCAGGGGGATCCCGGAGTCAATCGAGGGCCCCCAATTACAAGCTGCAGTTTGGGCCATATTTAACACCCTTTTGAGGAGACCGCCAGATGTGCCAATGGAGATGGAGAGATGCCACAGAGCGCTGAGGCCAAGGGGCAGGGACAATGATCCACCCAGGGATGCTGTCTGCTGCTTTACCCAGAAGGAAGAGATCCTATGCCTTGCCCACAATCATGCCCACCTGGAACATTACAGGGCACGTATGCAGCTCTTCCAGGATTTGTCCGCCATTACCTTGCAACATAGGAGGGATCTCCATCCTCTTCTACATGTTCTGCGAGAGAGGCATATTCCCTATCGGTGGAAGTTTCCGTTCTGCCTTCAAGCAACAAAAGGCAACCGCACGGCTCAACTGAAAACACCAGCAGACCTGCGGCCTTTCTGTGACTCCCTTGGCATCCCAGTGGTCCCAGTTCCAGACTGGTATGGAGTGTTCATGCAACCTGAGCCATGGATCCCTTCCCTGCCTGGGGACACCCCGAGATCTCAGAGGAGCAGACAACGCCGCCGTAGACCCTCGGCTAACTCGCCACGAGACCCCGCGGAGATATGGAAACTGATCAAAGCCCACGTGTTTCTCCTTCATCTGCCAGGCGCAAAACTGACCACTGAGCTGACAAGATCTGAGATGGTGAGCTGTTCCATTGCTTTACCTTGTCTTTTTTTATGCCTATCAACATGCCATTCGAGGTAAGCTGGGGCACACCTTTATACTAATGGCCTGCACTTGACGACTGACTGACGAAGTACTGTGGGGGCCTTTGACACCTGCTCAGGTATTGTAGCATCTGCTGTGATGTGCACTGGTTCATGCTGCCACTGACAGAAGTGATCTCTCTTACATGCCTTGAAAACTGACACACACTTGTCCATGCTGTACTGTTTCCAGAGAATGCAACGGGTGATCTCGCCGCAGGTCCCCGAACCGGTACTACACAAGGGTACGCTGTTACCTCAAAGGAGACTTTATCACCCCTGTGCTACTCCCGGTTTGGGTCCAAGCACGAAGAGAACTCTCTCGTCCAAGGTGGGAATTGAGCATTGGGAAGATGCGTGCTCTTCCCCCTTTTTGTTACACTGACTCTATAGGCTAAATGCAGACAGTCACTGCTTGACAAAACTGGTAATCCTCTGCTCTCTACTTAGCTTATGCTACCGACACATAATATCTGCTTTCCTGGGCATAGCTAACCTGAAGGTATCGTATCACTCAGGCTCCTGTCGGTGGCTGTGGCATTGGAAACTTTGATACTGCTATCACCCCTTAGTCAAACACCCCCATCCCCCCTCCTCCCCCCCATAGGGGTAGAGGGGATCTGTAATGCCAGTATATGGTTGCAGGCCATGTGCTTGTGCTTACAGTTTAGAGATTCATACACTATACCACTGCCATAGGCCCTAGGGATGAGTGTCTAGCTTGGTTCAGCAAAAATGTTTTTTTTTCTTTTTCTTTTTTCTGTTTGTTCCTTATTCAGGTTGTGGTCATTCCGTTTCAATGCCCTATTCAACAATATGAAAGCTTACAGGACACCCTTTGGATGGTGGGCTCTATCCCTTGCATCTTTGCCTGGCTGTGGATGTGAGGGATAGTTGCCCCTGGATTCCCAAAGTCAGGGGGGATCCTTACCCTGTCCTCGCTGGCCCTAATGGGCTATAGGGGCCTACAGGTGGTAAAGAGATATAGGGCTCTTTATCCTTCCATATGCGGGTTATTATAGGGAATATGGCTTAGATGTATGTGGGCGCTCGGGGCCTATGATCCCTGGATCCATCAGAGACCTGGTGGGTCCTGGGTTCGGGGGCCTTGACGGTCCTGGTCGGCCAATACGGAGACTGTTAAAGTGTTAATACAGTATATACTAAAAGGTTACAGGTTCGGTCTGTTAAATCTTTAGTTTATTCTACTTTGCTGCAAATGTTCCTATATTATAAAGTATTGTAAAGTTATATGTTACTATAGGGTGATACTCCTGTCTTGTCAAGGTTCCCTGGCTTGCTGGGGGGAGGGGGGCCGCTGCAGGCTTCTCTCACCCATTAAGGGAGGACCTCTGGGGTGCCACCCCACCCAGCGGGGCTGAGGTTTATCATCTCTGTTCATGCTTGCTCTCTTGAATCTTTGGATGGTAGGATGATGTGCATAAATTCTTGTTTAGGTACTAGGTTTCTTCCCCACCTCAAGGAGGCAGGTATCCCCTTTGAAACCAACCGGAATAATCTCACGCTATTTTTGTCTTCTATACCCTTCCCTATTAGGTAATTCAGCTGGTCTGGTTTTACCTCCGGTATTTCTCTCGTGCTCCCCACATAGGGAGTAGCTAGCTAGTGCAAGTGTCAAGCCTCTATTGGGTCTCTAGTAGGCCCTGAGTGACATTCCAAAGCAGGCTTGATCCTTGCCTTTTTTTCCCCTTTCTCTTTACTTTCCTTCCCCCCACCTTTCTTTTTTTTTTCTTCTTCATCTTCTTCTTCCCTTTATCCCCTACCCTCTTTCCCTTTTGTTTTTTTAACCCCCTCCACTGGAACTCCGAGGGTGGCACTGACAAGCATCTCTGATCACTGAACATGCCTTCTGCGGTGCAATCATCAACTCCTCTATCACTCAAGGTTTATTCCTTGAACGCTAAAGGTCTCAACATCCCGGAGAAGCTTAGCCGTATTCTTGCTGAGGCATATCGCCATAGGGCTCAAGTGATATTTCTGAAAGAAACACACTTTAAATCGGCCTCAATCCCCCGCTTATCCAATAACCGTTTTCCACAGGTCTACCATGCAACTTGCCCGGATTCCAAAACAAAAAGGGGTGTCCATAGTGATTCACGTTCCGCCTTACTGACCAAGTCCTTGACCCAGAGGGTAGGTTCCTGTTCTTAAAGGGGATTTGGAAAAATAGGCCAGTGACTTTGGCAAACATATATTGCCCCAACTCTAAACAGGTGACCTTCTTAAAAGAGGTCCTTCTGCAGCTCACCACATTCCAAACGGGCCGTTTGATACTTGGGGGAGACTTCAATATGGCCTTAGACCCCCTTCTCGACACCTCTACGGGTACCCTCCTCACTCCCATTCTCTGCTCTACGCCAAGTTAAGCTATATTTAGCCTCCCTTGCGCTCCATGACACTTGGCAAACGTTATATCCGCAAGGGAAAGACTTCACATTCTTCTCGCCTCCACACAATCGCTACTCGAGGCTAGATTATCTATTCGTCCACCAGACAGATTTGACCTTCCTTCAGGCCGCGACCATTGAGAGTATATTACTCTCTGACCATCATCCTATCACACTGACTTTGCAGTTCCCACAAAGGGAAACGACTACCAGGACTTGGAGACTGGATGCCTCTCTCCTCACTAACCCTGGGGACCTGGCTGACATCACACAGACCATTAGAGACTATTTCCGACACAATAATACGCCATACGTGACCCCCATGACTCAATGGGAAGTGCACAAATGCGTAGTTCGGGGACATCTGTTAGCCATCGCAGCTAGGAGAAAAAGAGAACTCCAAATCACGATTCAAGACCTTTCTAAACAAATAGCCATGTTGGAAGCACAGCATAAGCGCTCGCTTGCAATTAAAGTAGCTGAGGAACTAGCTGATGCTCGAGCGACTCTACTTGAGGAACTATATAAAAGGGCACGGAAGAGGCAGGTGCTATCCCAGAAATTATTTTTCGAGCAGGGCAATAAACCGGGGAGGTTATTGGCGAGGTTTACGCAGAGGCGAACCCTTGCATCCACTGTTCATCATGTTGTAGACACAAATGGAGTAACTCACTCCAGAAATGAGGACATTGCTAATCAGTTTGACTCTTTTTATAGCAAGCTGTATCACCTTGAATTGCACGAGCATAGACCCATTTCAGCGAGTGCGCGCTCTGATCTCATTAGGGAGTTTTTAGGCAAGTATAGCTCCCGGGCGCTGTCTACTAACGACTGGCAAGCATTAGAGGCCCCGTTGTCGTTGGAGGAGTGGGGGGAGGCCTTGAGGGCTGCGAAGCCCGGCAAAAGCCCGGGGCCAGATGGCTTCTCTGCGCAATATTATAAAAGTTTTGCTGATCTCCTGGCGCCGGTGTTTCTTAGGGCTTAGCCTCTCCCACTCTCCCTGTACTTCGAGTAGTCTATTAGAGGCCTATAACTCCATAATCCCTAAAGACAACAAGGACCCCACTGACGTAGCCAATTACTGACCCATTTCACTTCTAAATGTGGATGTCAAATTGTTCACCAAGATCCTGGCCACTTGTTTGTCCTATCAAGTTCCTGCCTGGATAAGACTAGACCAGGTTGGCTTTGTCCCTGGACGAAAAACCAGGGACAACACCATTAAGGCCCTCAATTTACATCACTGGCTCACCTCAACTAACAGGGAGGGCTGTTTTCTGGCTATGGATTCGCAGAAGGCCTCCGACAGAGTGGCCTGGGACTACATGGACGCGGTCCTGGAAACCCTGGGCCTGGGAATCTGTAAGCATGCCTTTATTGGAGCGCTCTATGCCAGGCCCAGGGCTAGGGTCCGGGTCAACGGCCACCTGTCGGACGCCTTCCCCATCCATAATGTGACCAGACAGGGATGTCCCCTGTCTCCCTTATTATACATTCTTACCCTGGAACCCCTCCTCCGTAGCATCTGTGCAAATCCGAACATAAAAGGTATAAAGGTACATCAACGGGAGTATAAGATCGCAGCTTTCGCAGATGACATCTTGCTCTTTCTTTCATCCCCGTTGAAGTCTCTGCCCAATCTAATGCCAGTTTTAGAGCAGTTTAAGACTATCTCAAATCTGAAAATCAACCATTCAAAATCTTACGAGCTAAATGTCTCTCTGCCCCCTAAACTAGTACAGCTATGTCAGGCGAACTTCCCATTCCGCTGGAAAACGGACGCCATTACCTACCTTGGTATACAACTTCCTAGTAAACTTAAAGACTTATATGAAAAGAACTTCCTGTCGGAACTGAAACTCATACAGCAGGATCTCCACAGATGGGATGCCCTTACCATCTCCTGGTTCGGGCGGGCCTCAATTTTAAAGATGACGGTGCTCCCCCGCTTATTGTACAAGCTACAGACTATCCTGATTCGCTTGCCGCCCTCCTTTTTTACAGCTTACAAGCGCATGTCTAGAACTTTTCTTTGGGGAGGGAAGGTAGCGTGAGTGGGGTGGGCAAAATTAGTACTACCGATGTCGGGGGGCGTAAATGGACTCCCAGACCTGCAAAGGTACTACTGGGCAGTCCACTTGACTAGGGTAGTGGACTGGAGGCTTCATACTAACTACAGGGGTTGGGTGTTGCTCGAAAAACTGATCTCTGGTACCGAACTTTATCTCATGCCTTGGTTCTCAAAGAAACACATAGCGGCTAACATTTACTCTCACCCTTTTGTCGGAGCAACCCTGCATGCATTTGATAGGGCATGCAAAGTCCACTCGCTTTCAACCATGCACTGTGCAATCACGCCTGTTAAAGGTAATCCAGAATTTCCTCTTGGTATGGAAGGGGCCTTTCTAGCAGCAGAATGGCCTTACGCAGAAATGCAGGCCAAACACTTATTTTCCAGAGGACGGTTTCTTCAACAAAATGAGCTTGCGTCATTGTCAAACACAAAGTCTTTCCCTTTCTGGGCCTACATTCAACTGAAACATTTCCTGGACAGACCAGCGAATAGAGAAGGCTTTACAAAAACTCCTACGGTGTTGGAATCGCTGTGCTCAGGCTCCTCTCCCCAGAGTCATCTAATCTCAGGGCTTTATGCCACAATGTTTGGGGAGCCCTATGCCTCCTTGAGATCCAAACATGCCTACTGGGAGACTGAGCTGGGTACAGTGATCGATGACACTGCCTGGGATCGAGTTCATCTGTATATGCACAAGGGCTCCTTGAATGCTCATACTCAGGAGAATGGGTACAAAATCAAAATGAGGTGGTATAGAACACCGGAAATAATCCAAAAATTCATCCCGGCGGTGTCAGACCAGTGCTGGGGGTGTGAACAGGGTCTAGGAACACTCCTCCATATTTGGTGGACATGCCCACTGATCTAACCATATTGGGATAAAGTACACAAAGTGGTGACTGAGATATAATCACTTGCTTTGGAGTTCACACCAGCGCAGTACCTCCTTCACCTCTCCAAAATTTCCATAAGAAATGCTATAGATCAATAGCTATGCATATGATTAATGCCGCTAGGCTATGCCTGCCAGTGCACTGGAGGTCCAAGTCACCCTCTTCCATAAAGGAATGGGTGATGCGGGTCAACCAGATAGCAGCGATGGAGGAGTTGATTTGCACCACCCAAGACAGAATAGATTAATTTTCGGCAACATGGGTACCCTGGCTTGAATACGAAAACTTGCAATGCTTTCTGGACTTATCCCGGGATAACCCTTGAAAGGTGTATTAAAGATCGCTATACCTCTCACAACACTGGGGGGTTCACTGGGGAGGGTAGCTGGTGGTGATCCCACCCCCTCCTCACATACTCCCCCTAAGGTGCCTCCCTCATTCCCCCTTCCCCCTCTCCCTCAATCTGTTCTCTCTCTCTCCCTTATTTATTTTCCCCGTTCTTCTTCTTTTTCTTTTTTTTTTATCTCTCAAAAAGGATGTGGAGTCGTAGGCCGACATGGTTGTTGGACGCTACTCCTACTCCCTGTATGCTCTTTAGTACCTACAGAAGCTGCAATGAGTACCCTGATTTGAAGTATTCCATTCCAACAAGAGTCAAACAGGCCTGTTGTACGCTGCAATGTATCTTCTTTATCAGATTACCCCTTACCAATAGAGGTTTTCTTATGTGGCCTTCTTACTAATGGCACATGGAGGCAGTATCTTTTGTTTTCTATTTTCATGTACGTTGAATCCTATGCCTCCCTTAAGTTAGAATCATGCACTTGTACCTTTCCTATATGTTTTATGGTACTATTTGTAATATGTATTGTCTATAAAAAACTTTCAATAAAACTTTTGTGGAAAAAAAAAATTGTAATTACATGCCCCTGTTAAACAGGGGCATACAAATTGGGCCTTGGGTGGTGGTGGTGGTGTCACAACACTGTAACCCCTCACAGATACTCTTGTTGGGCGCAAGAACGGGCCCTGCTGTGAAATATTAGATCAAAAATTGTAATTACATGCCCCTGTTAAACAGGGATGGAAAAATTGGGCCTTGGGTGGTGGTGGTAGTGGTGCCCTAAACCAAAATAAATTGTTGAAAGCTAGCATCGTCAAGATTGAGGAGGAATAGGATAGTCAGCATAGGCAGTTGTAACGCAGAGCGCTCCGGGTGTCCCATCCTTCCCGGAGCGCTCGCGGCGTCGGTCCCCCTGCAGCGCTCCGGTCAGCCCCCCTGGCCGTGGGCGCTGCTCTGTTACCGGCGGGGATGCGATCCACGCGGCGGCACATCTCCGTCCGTGGATCGCATCCCATCCTACTCACCATCCTTCTCCTGCTCCTTCCCGGCGCGTGCGGCCCCGCTGCGCTCTAGGGCGCGCGCGTGCCGGCCTTCTGAGATTTAAAGGGCCAGCGCACCATTGATTGGTGCCTGGCCCAATTACTGTGTGCACACCCAAATCTGATATAAACCCACTTCCCCTTCCTGTCCTTGCTGGATCTTGTTGTCTTAGTACCCTGTGGAAGCGTTTTGTGAGTTGCCTTGCCTGTGTATCTGACCTGCTGCCATTGTCTCAGACTACGAACCATTGCCGCCTGCCCTGACCCTCTGCTACGTCTGACCTTGCCTCTGCCTAGTCCTTTTGTACCGCGCCTATCTCAGCCGCCAGAGAGGTTGAGTCGCTACTGGAGGACACGACCTGGTTGCTACCGCCGCAGCAAGTCCATCCCGCTTTGCGGCGGGCTCTGGTGAAAACCGGTATCTGCTTAGAACCGGTCCCTCAGTACGACCCGTGCCATCCCCTCTCTGGTACAGAGGATCCACCTCCTGTATCCCCACTAGCCGTCAGTCCGGCCCGTGACAGTAGATCCGGCCATGGATACCGCTGACGTGCCGCTGCCTAGTCTCGCTGATCTCACTACCGTGGTTGCCCAGCAGTGACAATTGATTGCCCAACAAGGACAGCAGCTGTCGCAGTTGACCGCCATGATCCAGCAGCATCTGCCGCCACAAGCTCCAGCATCTTCCCCTCTCCGAGCTGCCGCTACTACCTCGAAGATCCGCTTGTCTCTTCCAGAGAAATTTGACGGGGATCCTAGGATGTGCCAGGGATTCTTGTCCCAATGTTCCCTGCATCTTGAGATGATGTCAGACCAGTTTTCCACAGAACGGTCTAAGGTGGCATTCGTGGTCTGTCTGTTGTCTGGGAAGGCCTTGGCCTGGGCCACGCCACTCTGGGACCGCAATGACCATGCTACAGCCACCGTTTAGTCCTTCCTTGCTGAGGTTCGTAGCGTTTTTGAGGAACCAGCCCGAGCCTCATCCGCTGAAACCGCCCTGCTTAACCTTGTTCAAGGAAACTCCTCTGTGGGCGAATATGCCATACAGTTCCGCACACTGGCCTCAGAGCTAGCCTGGAATAATGAGGCTCTCTGCGCGACCTTCAAGAAAGGTTTATCCAGCCACATCAAGGATTGTCTGGCCGCACGAGAGATACCCTCCTCCCTGACGGAGCTCATCCACTTAGCTACCCGCATTGACATACGCTACGTTGAAAGACGCCAAGAGCTTCGCCAGGAGAAAGATCTTGTTCGCACCAGGCGTTATCCGCGCCTGGCTCCTCTCTTCCTGAATCCAACGCATCCTGATACTATGCCTTCCGTCGAGGAGGCCATGCAGGTGGACCGATCTCGCCTGACCCTACAAGAGAGGACTCGCCGTAGGAATGAGAACTTATGCCTTTATTGTGCGAGCTCTGAACATTTCCTAAAGGACTGCCCTATTCGTCCTCTATGTCAGGGAAACGCCCGCACCTAGTGAACGTGGGAGAGGCGTTGCTAGGTGTGAATTCTTCCTCTCCATGTCTGACTATTCCTGTGCGGATTTCCCCTTCTGCTGGCTCCCCCTTCTCTGCGGTGGCCTTCCTGGACTCTGGTTCTGCAGGAAACTTTATTGAAGCCTCTTTCATCAACAGGTTCAACGTTCCTGTTATCCGTCTCATCAAACCCTTCTTCATTTCCTCTGTAAATGGAGAGAATCTGGATTGTACCGTGCGTTACCGCACCGAACCCCTGCTCATGTCCGTTGGTGTTCTTCACCAAGAAAAAATGTAATACTTTGTTTTGCCGAACTGTACTTCCTTCTTGGCCTACCCTGGCTCCAGCGTCATTCTCCTACCCTCGACTGGACCACTGGGGACATCAAATCCTGGGGCTACTCCTGCCACAAGCATTGTCTTAAGTCTGTACCCACCAGTCAAGTTCCCATCGCTACTCCTTTGCCCGGCCTTCCCAAGGCCTATCAGGACTTTTCTGATGTCTTTTGCAAAAAACAGGCGGAGGTCTTACCCCCACATAGACCCTACGACTGCCCCATTGACTTGCTCCCAGGTACTACACCACCCCATGGCAGAATTTACCCTCTCTCCTCTCCTGAAACCAAGGCCATGACTGATTACATACAGGAGAATCTCAAGAGAGGTTTTATTAGGAAATCATCTTCTCCAGCCGGAGCGGGGTTCTTCTTCGTTGCCAAGAAGGACGGATCACTACGCCCTTGCATAGACTATCGTGGTCTCAATAAAATCACTATTAAAAATCGCTACCCTCTGCCTCTCATCTCGGAGCTCTTTGATCGTCTGCGCGGAGCAAAAGTTTTTTCGAAATTGGACCTCAGGGGCGCTTATAACCTCATCAGAATCCGTGAAGGAGATGAATGGAAAACCGCATTTAACACCAGAGATGGTCACTTTGAATATCTCGTCATGCCATTTGGACTTTGCAACGCTCCTGCAGTCTTTCAGGATTTTGTCAATGAAATCTTTCGGGATGTAATGTATACCTGTGTGGTTGTCTATCTTGATGACATCCTAATCTTCTCTACCAACCTTGAGGAACATAGGCTCCATGTCCGTCAAGTGCTCCAGCGCCTCCGCGTAAATCATCTTTACGCTAAATTTGAAAAATGCCTTTTTGAGCGCAGCAGCCTTCCTTTCCTAGGTTATCTGGTCTCAGGACAAGGCCTTCAAATGGACCCTGACAAGCTCTCCGCAGTCTTGGATTGGCCACGCCCCTCTGGACTCCGTGCTATCCAACGCTTCCTTGGATTCGCCAACTACTATCGCCAGTTCATACCCCACTTCTCCACCATCGTTGCTCCTATAGGGGCACTGACTAAGAAAAACGCGAATCCAAGGTCCTGGCCGCCTCAAGCGGAAGAAGCCTTTACTTGCCTTAAGACCGCCTTCTCCTCTGCACCTGTCCTGTCTCGACCAGACCCCATAAAGCCGTTCTTCCTTGAAGTTGACGCCTCCTGGGTAGGAGCCGGAGCTGTTCTTCTTCAAAAAAACGCTAAAGGAGGAAACGTCACGTGTGTTTTTTTCTCTAAAACCTTCTCCCCTCCTGAAAAAAACTATTCCATAGGTGACCGTGAACTGTTGGCCATCAAGCTGGCATTAGAAGAGTGGAGACATCTCCTGGAAGGATCCCTTCACCCTATCTCCATCTACACTGACCATAAAAATTTGTCCTACCTTCAGTCCGCTCAGCGCTTAAATCCTCGCCAGGCCAGGTGGTCATTGTTCTTTGCCCGGTTCAATTTCCAGATCCATTTTCGTCCCGCAGACAAGAATGTCAGGGCTGATGCCTTGTCCCGTTCCTCCGATGCCTCTGAAACCGGGACTCCCCCTCAACACATCGTACCCCCTGAGTGTCTGATTTCCTCTGCTCCTGCTTCTCTGGTGCCAGTTCCTCCAGGAAAAACTTTCGTTCCTCCATGCCTTCGTCTCCAGATACTCAGGTGGGGCCATTCCTCCCATCTAGCCGGTCACGCTGGGATCAAAAAATCCATACAATTGATGGCCAGACACTATTGGTGGCCTACCCAGGAAAAAGATATGACTGACTTTGTACGGGCCTGCACTATCTGTGCACGAGACAAGACTCCACGCCAGAAGCCTGCAGGTCTTCTCCTTCCTCTACCTGTGCCTGAACAACCATGGTCCCACATTGCCATGGATTTCATCACGGACCTTCCTTTGTCTCATAGTAACACTGTCATCTGGGTGGTCATTGACCGCTTTTCGAAAATGGCTAATTTTGTCCCGCTTCCTGGTCTGCCTACTGCACCTCAGTTGGCGAAGCATTTTTTTCTTCAAATTTTCCGTCTCCATGGGCTACCCTCACATATCGTCTCTGATAGAGGCGTTCAATTCATCTCAAAATTTTGGAGAGCTCTCTGTACTCAACTAAAGATTAAGTTGAATTTTTCTTCCGCTTATCACCCGCAATCCAATGGACAGGTGGAGAGAGTTAACCAGGTCCTTGGTGACTACTTACGACATTTTGTTTCCGCCCGTCAAGACGATTGGGTCGACCTATTGCCCTGGGCAGAATTCTCATACAATTTCAAGAACTCTGAATCGTCCTCCAAATCACCTTTCTTTGTGGTCTACGGCCGTCACCCATTGCCCCCCTCCCCATCCCCACTTCTTCTGGAGTTCCTGCCGTGGATGAATTAACTCAAGACTTCACCTCTATCTGGAAAGAGACTCAAAAGTCGCTATCACTGGCCTCTGCCCGCATGAAGAGACATGCAGATAAAAAAAGAAGAATTCCTCCTGTCTATGTCCCTGGTGACAAAGTGTGGCTCTCCTCCAAATATGTTCGGTTTCGGGTACCTAGCTACAAGCTGGGCCCTCGTTACCTCGGACCTTTTAAAATCAAAAACCAAATCAATTCTGTCTCTTACAAACTCCATCTTCCTCCTTCTCTTCGTATCCCCAATTCTTTTCATGTGTCTCTTCTCAAACCCCTCATTCTTAACCGATTTTCCCCCAAGGTCACTGCTCCTGCTCCTGTCTCTGGTTCTTCCGATGTCTTCTCGGTGAAAGAAATCCTCGCCTCCAAGGTCATCCGAGGTAAAATATTTTTTTTAATTGATTGGGAGAACTGTGGTCCTGAAGAGAGATCCTGGGAGCCTGAGACCAACATTTTAGACAAGGAGCTCATCCGTAGATTCTTGGGTTCCAAGAAAAGGGGGAGACCTAAGGGGGGGTACTGTAACGCCGAGCGCTCCGGGTGTCCCATCCTTCCCGGAGCGCTTGCGGCGTCGGTCCCCCTGCAGCGCTCCGGTCGGCCCCCTGGCCGTGGGCGCTACTCTGTTACCGGCGGGGATGCGATCCACGCGGCGGCACATCTCCGTCCGCGGATCGCATCCCATCCTACTCACCATCCTCCTCCTGCTCCTTCCCGGCGCGCACGGCCCCGCTGTGCTCTAGGGCGCGCGCGCGCCGGCCTTCTGAGATTTAAAGGGCCAGCGCACCATTGATTGGTGCCTGGCCCAATTACTGTGTGCACACCCAAATCTGATATAAACCCACTTCCCCTTCCTGTCCTTGCCGGATCTTGTTGTCTTAGTACCCTGTGGAAGCGTTTTGTGAGTTGCCTTGCCTGTGTATCTGACCTGCTGCCATTGTCTCAGACTACGAACCATTACCGCCTGCCCTGACCCTCTTCTACGTCTGACCTTGCCTCTGCCTAGTCCTTTTGTACTGCGCCTATCTCAGCCGCCAGAGAGGTGGAGTCGCTACTGAAGGACACGACCTGGTTGCTACCGCCACAGCAAGTCCATCCCGCTTTGCGGCGGGCTCTGGTGAAAACCGGTAGCTGCTTAGAACCGGTCCCTCAGTACGACCCGTGCCATCCCCTCTCTGGTACAGAGGATCCACCTCCTGTATCCCCACTAGCCGTCAGTCCGACCCGTGACAGCAGTCTTCAAGGGATCCCACATCCATAGCAAATTCAATCAGTTACATCAGCATCAGGTGCTTGATAGCTGCTGATCCAAGACTGATTCATTTTTATCAATGTGAACAGAGTCTGTGGACAGGCGCACTCTGTGATCCATTAAAAACCCTCCAGCAGCACTGAATGTGCGTTCAGAAAGCATGCTGGATGCAGGACAGGCCAGTAGCTCAATTGCATATTGAGCAAGTTCTGGCCAGTGGTCCATCCTTAAGACCCAGTAACCCAGTGGATGTTGGAAAGGCCTCCAAGTCTGCTCTTGCCCCTAGATATTCCTGCACCCTGTAAAGCAGATGCTGGCAATGGTTGCTTGAATCGATCAGACCTTGTCGCTGAGGACTGAAATATTGTTTAAAGGCATCGCTCAGCCGGCTCTTCTTTTGACTGAACCAAGCCTCAGCAACATGTTGTCCAGCATCAGGAAATTTTAACCTCCCATGGTCTAGAAATGCATTGCACAAACCTTTCTTGAAGGCCTCCTGAAAATGTTTCATCCTCTGCTCCCTCTGCGAAGGCAGGATGAGTTCTGCAACCTTACTCTTGTAACGAGGATCAAGAAGGGTTACCAGGAAGTAATGATTCCTCTCCTTGATACCACAAATCCTAGGGTCCTTTTGCAGGCTTTGCAGAATCAGGGAAGCCATGCAAGGTAAGTTTGCAGAGGCATTGAATTCTGAGTCCTCTGGGTCACTAAGGATCACATAATCCGTAACTACCTCCTCTCAGCCACAATCAACTCCTTGGGTTTCTGGGGACTGAAAACCATCCCTTGAAGACTGCTGCTGAGTGTTATCCTGTACATCCATGCTGGCACAATCCTCCTCCTCCTCTTCTTCCTGTGTGTTTAGAGGGTCCGCAGGAATACTATCTGGATAAAGAGGGCCTTGAGAGGAAGTCCTCCTCTTCCTCCCGCTGTTCTGCCTCAAGTGCCCTGTCCATTATTCCATGATGCGTGTGCTCCAACAGGAAGACTAGAGGGACAGTGTCACTAATGCATGCATTGTCGCTGCTCACCATCCTTGAGGCCTCCTCAAATGGTGACAGTGCATGCATCCTTGATCAGTAGCCACTGGCGTGGTGAAAAGAAGCCAAGCTCCCCTGACCCTGTCCTGGTGCCATACTCGCACAGGTACTCATTGATGGCCCTCTGCTGTGTGTGCAGCCGCTACAGCATTGCCAACTTTGAGTTCCGCCTTGTGGGCATGTCACAAATGAGGCGGTTGGTGGGCAGGTTGCATTACCTTTGAATGTCAGCCAGCCAAGCACTGGTATTGTATGACCAGCGGAAATGATCACAGACTTTTCTGGCCTGCCTCAGGAGATTCTGTAAGCCTGGGTACCTGCTCAAGAACCACTGCACCACCAAATTCAGGACGTGTGTCAAACATGGAACATGGTATACAAGACTGTATATACAGTATATATATATATACCATATTTTTCGCTCCATAAGACGCACCTGACCATAAGACGCACCTAGATTTTAGAGGAGGAAAATATAAAAAAAAAAAAACTTGAACCAAATGGTGTACTAAAATATTTAAGAAAGTATAACAGAATAATATTTCTACACTAACAACTAATGTAAGGGGGCACCCTACACTGATCCCCAATTTAACTGGGACATTTACATGACCTCAATACAACAGGAGTATTTGCATATTTAGACATTTACACTGACCAGTAATGTAAATGGTGTATTTACAGTAACCCCCTCCCCCATCTCTCTACTAATCTCTGCATTCTTATCTCCCTCTCAGTACAACTCTGCCCCTCTAAGTCATCTGCTAACCTCTGTCCCCCAAACCCCTCATCTTCTAACATCTGCACTCCAACCCTTCCTTCCCATTCAACTCTGCAGCCTCTGCACCTCAAACCCCCCTCTTTGATCCCCTCTACATGCCCCCTATATTCACCTGTATGCTGTTCACACCTTCTAGGTGGGCGGCATGCAGAGGTGCGGGCGTAATTAGCATATGAATCGCGGCGGCCGACCTCATTAACATAACAATGCCCGCGCGATTTACATATCAATGCCGATCCTGTGGGGGTTAAATACAGAACAATACCCTTTTGTTTCTCTCCCAGTATCAGCTGAAAGCATTAGAGAAACAGGATCTAGCTGGGGCAGAGTGATGCATAGGGCATCGTTCTGCCGTCGAAACGATCCCCCTATCAGCGGCTCTCCTGATTAGTATTCGCTCCATAAGACGCACACACATTTCCCCCCGTTTTTTGGGGGATAAAAAGTGCGTCTTATGGAGCGAAAAATACGGTATATATATATATATATATATATATATATTAATACACAGTCTGAAGTGTATTAGAAAAAGTACAGCACGGAATGCACTGTAGATATAGGCTACACTGGATGCAAAGTATATATATATATATATATATATATATATATATAGTTATATATATATATATATATATAGTTATATATATATATATATATATATATATATATATGCAATGCACACTAGACTGACTATATATATATATATATATATATATATATATATATATCAAATACACTGCCACTAACTGAATAACCTGCTTGCTTAATCTAAATCAAGCTATCTCCCTGTGCACACCAACAACACTACACACAGCCACCGTGTAAGCAGCCTTATATAGTGTGGGGCGTGGACTTAGTCCCCCTGAGCCATGATTGGCCAAAGGCACCCTTAGCAGAGGGCACTGTGTCTGGCCAAAGCATGCAGGCCAGGTGCATGCTTTGGCCAATCATCATACAGCAATGCACTGCGAACTCGCAGTGCATTATGGGGCGTTCCGCTCAAATTTGCCTCAAACTACCCATAATGTTCACTCTTCGGTGAACAGGCAAACACCCAATGTTCAAGTCAAACTTATGTTCGACCCGAACATCAAGCTTATCCCTACTGAGGACAATAAACTTTACCAACCAAAAACACTATAAACAGAGTTTGTAATTGCTCATTTAATTTACATTACTATGATGCTAGGAGAATACACTATGTAGGAACTAACTGGAGCTGATATAAAGGAAAAGGCTGGGATCTACCCTTTGCATAGTCCTGAGGAAGAAGAGCATCTTTTCCTCTAAACACATAGACTGAGAGCCATCAAGACCTATGCAGTGTTTCCTGCATATGTGGCTTTTCCATTAAACCAGACACCTTGTTATTTTGGATACTCTTAGGATTTAATGTTACCAGGTAAACCATCACATCATTAGACCATACTACTGTTACTTTGTGGCTCTTTAACTGACTTTGTTTTAAAAGTTATACGGTGGATAACTTGTTGTTTCAGAGAACTGTGTACATTGCTATGATGAGCACATGCATGTTTACATTGTAGCACCAACTAACCCATTAACCATTTTGTTTTTGCAGAAAAGATAAGGAATTTGTTCTTCCAAGTCCCATACTAAGTCTTCTACTAATATTAAAGCTAAACTCCAGGCAGATATTAAAAGTACAAATGACTGCCACTCTGTAAGCAGTATTACATAATAAAATATATATTTAAATACAAGCAGGGTAAGTATTTGTATCTGACTTGACATCAACATCTTGCAGCCTATAGTACTGTACATTCTCTACACCAGAATACAAGGAGGGGTAGGGACAAGCAGCACAAGGAGCCAATCATGTGCACTGCAGTGTGCACTGCAGAGAGCATGCTGAAGGATAGAGCAGTACTGCTTCTCCTTGCACTGTCCAGTCATAGGGTGGGGGTCTGAAGGGGACCTGTAACTGAAACTGAAATTTCAGCAGAGAAAGATCAGGTCCCTTTTCCAGCTAGACATGGCCATGGGGAAGAGTTTTGTAAATTTCAGGTGTGTATGGACAGATATTCAACTAATTTGGCAGTTAAAATAGCTCCCCTGTATATTTTTAAATGTGTATTTAGCAGTTTACCTGGAGTTTAGCTTTCAGTTAGCTTATCTGTTTAAGCTTGGGAAGAAAAAGCTAAGCATATGTTCACTCTGAAGCTTATAGGCCCAGTATAACTGAATCTCAAGAACTATGTTTTTTACATATCAGATCTAATGCTTGATTACTATTAGGGAGAAATTTAGTGTTTGGACCTTTAAACACTGAATCTTCAGGACTTTCAGAGTGGATGTACTGTATGTGATTGCTGTCAATGGTTGCTAAGGAAGCACTGGGTGCTTGCAGCCACTGTCCAACCACTGATGTCACCCAGTCCATTCACTTCCATGGGCCAGAATCCCCAGCCACATAAGCAAATGAGCAGGGAATGAAGCTTTACATCATCACCTAAATATGACCACGTGGGAAACGTTTCTGAACATGTAGGAGTCCTGACCTAGAGACCATTATTGGCAAAGACCGAAATAGATATACGAGTTTAGGTAGGAGAATCATTTTAACCGCATGAATTTTACCCAATCACAAGAGATCGTACATAGCCCAACTAGAGAGTGGTTATTCCAAATGCCTTAAACAGAAGGGATAATTAAAGGGTTTGCAAACCCTAGTTTTTTTAAATAAATATAACAAACATGCCTACATGGTTTTTCACAGAGCAGCCCTGATCCTCTTCTTCTGGGGTGTCCGGCCGGTGCTCCAAGCCCTTCCTCTTCATCGGGTGCCCCCACAGAAAGCCTTTTTAAATATGGGCACCCATGCGGGCTCACTTCCAAGTACCGCTGCTGCGTCCATTGACACAGACAGCGGGACTTGACCCCACCCCTCGCTCCCATGTCACGCTTGTGATTAACAGCAGCAGAAGCCAATCTGTCCTATGAGGAGAGCTAAGGTTAAGAAGGTTAATAGTTCAACATATTTCATTAAAATTAACACCATATCTGAGAAACAAAAAAAGTCCACCCCATGAACATCCGTGTATTCACCTGTGACTCCCTTCAACCTGTCACACACAGCCTTTTACCGCCAGTAGAGACCCCAGTGGCGTAACTAGAGCCTTCAGGGCCCCGATGCAAGAAACCATGAGGGGCCCCCCTGACCCCTGAACAGGTCTCTTTTCTCCGAGCCCGGTGGCGGAACAACAGTGCCCTGTCGCAAGTGGGTGGCTGCATATAAAGGAACCAATTTCTCTATTTCCCCGCTTCTCCTCCTCTCCCTCCTGCAGGCATTCAGCGGCTGCAGGAGGAAAATGGAGGGATCGGTTCCTCTATGTCAGTGTTTCTCAATATTTTTCCAGTCACGGCACCCTTGAAGTACACCCATAGGGGAATGGGGCTACACTGCAACCACCCTGCAGCCGTGTGCATTGCATGCAGTTGCAGCATAGTGATGATTCATTTAAGGGGTTAAAACAGGCGGTCAGGAGGCAACATATTGCCTCTTTACTGGCTGTCAAATGCCTCTGAAAAGTGATCTAAGCATGGATCGCTTTTCAGAGGAACAGCATTTTTTTGCTGGTACAATGAACAAGCAATAAAAAAAAAAAAAAAAGGTTCTGATTGTACACATATAGAGGGTCAGGATTAAAACCCATACATAAAATGTGCACACATACATGTAAACACACACACATATATAAACACACACACACACACACACACACATAATACACACACACACATATATAGAAACACAAACATATATATAAATGCACATATGCACACACATATATACCAGTGGCGGCTGGTGCTCAAAATTCTTAGTGGTGCGCAAGCAAACTGAAAAATTCTGAAAAAAAAACCATCAATTGCAGCCACTGTGTCCATCAAACGCAGCCACTGTGCCCTTCAAACTCTGCCACTGTGCCATCAAATGTTGCCACTGTGCCATCAAATGCTGCCAGTGTGCCCATTAAATGCTGCCACTGTGCCATCGAATGCCGCCACTGTGAATCCACCCACTCACCGTCTGCCCTGTCTCGGTGGGGCAGTGGGTGACGGCCACGAGCGGGGTCCTTCATGCGTCTCCTGCCGTCCTCATCTCCCATCCTCTCCTCTCCTCGTGATAATCGTCCAATAGCCGTGCCTATCTTTTCAGCCAATCAGGTGACGGGTAACAGACCCGAGCACCTGTTAGGTTCAATGTTAGGAAAGTGGATATTAATTTGCTTTTCTAATACACCTGGGTGGACTGTGAGTGCCAAGCATGGCGCTTGCAGTTCACCAATTTTGAAGCCTATTAGAGCCTATGGCTCTATTTAGGTGCTTCAAAAACACCCCCGCAGCTGTAATTCAGGCGCCCAGTGTCCTGAAAGGGGCCGGACACCTGAATAGGGGATGGCAACGGTGGCCATGGAGAGATTCATGCTATGCATGAATCTATCCATTGGTCATAGAGGGGGTGGCTGAAGAGAGGGAGCGGTGCCCGTGCGCCCTTATGGATGCACCGCCTCTGATATAAACACATGCACATACAAACATATGCACGCACACACATATAAACACACATACAGTAGATAGATACACATACATACATACACACGCACACACATATAAACACACATACAGTAGATAGATAATCTTATAAAAAAACGACAGAACTTTACCTTAGCTCTTCATGTCAGGTACTGCACTGTAGGGGGAGACAAAGAGCACAGCACACACTGTGTTTTCACTTTAGGTTAATGTGATGAGCTCCCTGCACAGTGCCGATTACAGTTCGGCTGACGATCGGGGAGCTCGTCTCAGCCGCCCTTGCTGCTCCTCCTATCAAAGTATACAGGGGGCCCTCAAGGGCCCCCTGCAGCAATGGCGACCTCAGTGACCCCTATACTTCCGCCACTGAGAGACCCCAAATTATAGGCAGTCTATGCCTTGCTTAGAGGTGCACAGACTTACTGTGTAAACTTTATCCACTTCCGGATCACAGATTATGTCAACATTTTATTAAAAAATTATTACTATTATTAATTAAACATGTAGACCAGTGATCTACAAACAATGGCCTGGGGGTCTGGCTGTGGCCCTTTGCTTTCCTTTATCTGTCCTTGGGGCACTATTCCACCAACTGACACCAAAGATGGGGCACTATTCTTCTCATTTATATCAACAATGGGGCACTATTCCTCCCATTAAAACCAATGCTGGAGCTTTAAAACCAAGCCATGTTCTACTCGCACTGACAACAGTAAGGATATATGGGAAGGGTGGATATACTATGCCTCCGAAATAGGGATGGATTGATCCTAGAAGTTGGGGGGGTCGGCGGGGAAAGGAGAACCAGGTAACCGTCCTTTTTTTTTGTGAGGGGTTTTGTGTTTGTAAGTGGAGTTTTCTCTAACCTCCGGGAAATGCATTGGAGGGTGGAGTAGGGCCATGGAATGGAAAGGGTAAGAAGGTCACCCACCCACTTTTTTTTTTCTTTGGTGTTTTTAATGGGATATTCACATGATATTCACAGAGATTATTCACACTTTCATAAGAAAGGAATAGGAAAAAGGAAAAGGGAAGGGAGAGAAGGGAAGAGAGGAGAGAAAAGGGGAAAAAAAAAGAAAAAGGGGGGAGTAAATCCAAATAACACGTAAAGAGAGGGAGGGGGTGCGTGGGGAGGGAAGGGTTGGGGGAGGGGGGGAGAGGTTAAAAAGAAATTCACTAAGCCAACAAATAAATAATTTAAAAATAAATCAGGCAAGATAAAAGTTGGAACTTAATAACACAGGTTGAAGAAAACACATAATAAGGTGCTATCTAGCTCCTTTCGAAACCCAGAAAAGAATGAAAGGTAGAGTTAAGAGTGAGTGGGTTTTTTTTTTCCTTTTGGGGGAAGGGGAAAGAGGGTATTGGGAGTCCATGGCAAAAAATTAAGATTTTAGATCTGTCAAAAGGGTTTTATATAGCAAATTGTATAGTTTGATTTCGGTCTACATTGTGAAATTGTTATGTCATTTTTGTAATTGGTCATAATATATTTTATATACAATTTACTAGAACTTGGAACGCAAACCACATTCATTACATTAATTTTAATGATTTTTGATTAAAATGTTGGAATAGAAGCTTGGATCAGCAGGCGGCATTCACAGGCTTTGAAATGCCTATTTAAAAGCATGTCAGCACATGTAGCCAATCCCCTTGAGAACGTCTTTTCGGATGAAACGTGCGTCAGGGCGGAGTGTGTGCTAACGTCATCCGCATCTGCTAGAGCCGGTACTAGTGGCGCAGTCTACAGAGTTTTTATTGGATTCTTATCTGTAACTTTGTGGATAGATGTGCAACTTTTTAAATAAAATATAACTGCCAAAGGATTGTTATGTGTTTTTCTTTGTCAGATAATACCTTTGGAGAGGAAGTGTACTGGGAAGCTTTCTGTCAAAGTTTAAACAGCAAGTCTGCACACCTCTTATGCTGCGTACACAGGATCGGAAATTCTGACAAGAAAACCGTGATTTTTTTTCCGACGGAATGTTGGCTTAAACTTGTGTTGCATACACACGGTCACACAAAATTCTGACCGTCAAGAAAGCGGTGACGTACAACACTACAACGAGCCAAGAAAAATGAAGTTCAATGATTCCGAGAATGCGCCGAATTGATTCAGAGCATGCGTGTTTTTTTGCACGTCGGAATTGCTTACAGACGATCGGAATTTCCGACAAGAACTTTTCTTGTCGGAAAAATTGAGAACCAGCTCTCAAATGTTTGCTGAAAAAGTCCCATGAAGCCTACACACGGTCGGAATTTCCGCCCAAAAGCTCACATCAAACTTTTCTTGACGGAATTTCCGATCATGTGTACCTGTCTATAATTTGTGATCTTTACTGGCGGTAAAAGGGTGTGTATGTGACAGGGTGAATGAAGTCACATATGTACTGTACACTGTGTATCAAAAGTACAATATGTATGGCTACTGTCTGTAAAAAATGTCCCTCGGTTTTTTCTTTCTAATTTAAACCTGCCTGGACTCCTACTCTAAAACTGAAGCCTAATAAAGTTTTACATACCGTGCATCAACTGTACAATATTTCTGGCTATTTTATTTCTTGAATAAACATGACTCATAAATTAAGCCTAATAAAGCTGCTCACATACTGTGCATTGACTCTCAAAACTTTTGGCTATTTTTACAGAAATAACACACTCCATTTTAAATTTCTTGATAAAAGCTAGCTCATCTCTACCACCTAAATTGTGGGCTGATAAAGCTGCTAACATACTGTGTTTTGACTGTACAACAACTGTGGGTATTGTCTGTGAAATAATACACTCTACATTAATTTTTTTAACAAAACTTGCTTTGTATTTTCCTCTTACATCATGGCTCTTAAAGTGGTTGTAAACCCTTTTGTGTGGCATTTACCTATAGGTAAGCCTAGAATAAGGCTTACCTATAGGTAGTGGAAATATCTCCTAAATGTGCACCGTTTAGGAGATATTTCCCTTGTAGTGCACCGATGATGTAATCGGCGCATGCGCTGTAAACAAACGGACCTCCGTGCTGTTTCTTCACTCGCAACTGCCGTGGCTGATGGCTCCCACGTGCATGAGCAGGAGTGATGTCACGGGCTCCGGCCAGTCACAGAGCTGGAGTCCACGGCCCCGGAAGGAAGAGGGGTTAAGATGGACGCAGCCTGCACATGGGACCGCACGGGCTTTGTTTGCAGGCAAGTGTCACATAATGGGCTAGTATGCGATGCATACTAGCCCATTATGCTTTTAATTTGCAGGGTTTGCAGGGAGCAAAAGTGAAAGTAAAACCCATCAGGGTTTACTTCCTCTTTAACCACTTCAATACCAGGCACTTTCGCAATTTTTTCCCCCACAAATACATCTTTCTTTCTGGTGCTATTTGATCACCTCTGGAGTTTTTATTTTTTGCTAAACAAACTAAAAAAGACCGACATTTTTGAAAATGTTTTTTTCTTTGTTTCTATTATAAAATTTTGTTTTCTCCTTCACTGACGGTCACTGATAAGGCGGCACTGATGGGCACTGATAAGGCAGTACCGATGGGCACTGATGAGTTGGCACTGATAAGGTGGCACTGATAGCCACTGATGAGAAGGCACTTATATGTAGAATTAATGGGCAGTGATAGGCGACACTAATATGCAGCACTGATGGGTGCCGATAGGTGGCACTGATATGCAGCATTGATGGGGCACTGGCAGGCGAGAATGATTGGCACTGACAGGCAGAAATGATGGACACTGACAGGTGGCATTGATGGGCACTGACCGGCGGCACTGATGGGCACTGATAGGCGGCACTGATTGGCACTGACATGTGGCATTGGTGGACACTAATAGGTGGCACTGATGGGCAGCACTGATTGGGCAGGTGCCGACAGGTGTTAATGCTGGGCACTGTGATGGACACTAATTGGCACTATGGTAGGCACATATTTGCACTGTGGTGTGCACTGATTGGCACTTTATTGGGCACTGACAGGAGGTTATGATGGGGCACTTACTGACAGCTACTGGGCACCGATTGGCAGCTGATGGGTACATTTGATGGGGGCTGTGCTGATAATCAATGTGCTGATTATCAGCACAGACCCCCTCTCTGACAGGGAGAGCAGCCGGTCAGTGCCCATCGATCAGCTCTCCCTGTCAGAGCGAACCGAGGAATGACATTTACCGACACTTCCTGGTTCACAAGGTGATCAGCTGTGATTGGTCACAGCTGATCACGTGGTAAAAAAGTCTCTGCCAGAGGCTTCTTACCACGATCGGAGATGCGGTGTGTCAGACTGACATGCCACACTCGCGATCGCCGCGGTGCGCGCCCCCTTTGGGCGTGCACCAGCATGTTATTCTGCTGGACGTCATATGACGCCCAGTCAGGATAACAGAACCACTTCCCGGCCGTCAATCTGCTATAGGCCGGGCGGGAAGGGGATAAAGAGATAATAAAGTCAAAATAAAACAAAAACAAAAAACAAACATGTCATAATTACCTGCTCTGTGCAGTGTTTTTGCACTGAGCAGCACCAATCCTCCTCTTCTCTGGTCCCCCATCGGTGCTCCTGGCTTCTCCTTCCTGCCAAGTGCCTCAGAGCAAGCAGCTTGCAATGGGGGCACATGAGCAGGCATGCTCCCAAACCTCAGCTCTGTGTGTCTATTCACACACAGAGCCACAGCTCGGCCTTGCCCCCTCTCTCTCCTCATTGGCTCACTAGCTGTGATTGAAAGTAGTGGAAGCCAATGGCTCCCGCTGTTGCCTTAGCTAATAAGGAGGGATATGCTCTGGTGAGCCAAGGCTCTCATGCACATCACTGGAGGGAGATCAGGCTCAGGTAAGTATTGGGGGGCTGAGGAGGCTGCTACACAGAGAAGGTTTTTTACCCTTAGCCTTTACAAACACTTTAAAAAGCTGCTTATATAACCACTTCCGGACCACCGCATGCCGATATAAGTTGGCTGTTTGAAGAGGGATATCTCTGTTTTGGCATCAGCTAGCTGCCATAACCCAGGTATCCTCCTCTTCAGCCGGCGGTCCGGTTTAAAAAAAATTGGTGGCGGTAGAGGGGCCCCCCTCATGTTGCTCTCCCGTGCCCTCCCCCACTTACCGGAGCTGTCTGAGCCATCGGCAGCCGTCGGCAGCGGCGGCGGCGATCGGGTCCTTCTTGTAGCTGGGTATGGAGACGAGTGAGGGGAAGATGGCTCCCACCCATCTCCATACCATAGCAGGTCCGAAGCGTCAAAATGTCACTTCCGCCCATAGCTCTTAACCACTTTCTTACTGGGCACTTAAACCCCCCTCCTGCCCAGACCAATTTTCAGCTTTCAGCTTTCTCACTCTTTGAATGACAATTGCGCGGTCATACAACACTGTACCCAAATGACATTTTTGTTATTTTTTCCCCACAAATAGAGCTTTCTCTTGGTGGTATTTGATCACCTCTGCGGTTTTTTTTTTTGTTAAAAAAAATAAAAAAGACCAAATAAAAAAAAAAATACAAAACCGTTTTATATTTTGGTATAAAATTTTGCAAACGGGTAATTTTCCTCCTTCATTGATGTACGCTGATGAAGCTGCACTGATGGGCACCGATAGGCGGCACTGATGGGCTGCACTGATGGGCAACAATGGGCTGCACTGGTGGGCACGGATAGGCGGCACTGGTGGGAATGGATAGGCGGCACTGGTGGGCACTGAGGAGTGGCATTGGTGGGCACTGAGAGGTGACACTGAGAGGTGGCACTGATGGGTGGCACTGAAGGGCATTGATAGGTGGCACTGGTTTGCACTGAGAATTGGCACTAATAGGTGGCATTGATAGGTGGCACTGATGGGTGGAAGTGATGGGCACTCATAGGTGGCAGTGATGGGCACTGATAGGTGGCAGTGATGGGCACTGATGGGTGGCAATGATGGGCACTGATCAGCACTGGTAGGTGACATTAATAGGCAGCACTGCTAGGTGGCACTGATGAGGCACTGACTGGCACCACTGGTGGGCATTGCTAGGTGGCAGTGATGGGCATTGATGGGTGATACTGATTGGCACTGACAGGTGGCACTGGTGGTCACTGTGGGCACTGGCAGGTGGCACTGGCAGGGGGCACTGGTAGGGGGGTACTTGATTCCACTAATGAGGCAGAATTGCCTTTTCCACTGGGGACCGATGTCCCTCACTCAGCAGCCGGTGATCAGCTTTTTTTTCTCCTCACGCTGTCAGCGCGAGGAGAAAAACAATTAGCTTTGCTTTGATCACGTGATCAGCTGTCATTGGCTGACAGCTGATCACATGGTAAGGGGCCGGGACCGGCCCCTTACTCGGATCCGTGATCACCCGAGTCTCAGTGACTCGGTGATCACAGCGCGCGCCGCGCACGCCCTGCAGGGGCGCGCGGGGGAGCGCGCAAAGGGGAGGCCGTCTATTGACGGCCTCCTGGATTTTCAGGTCCACGCTGAAGCCGTCATTTGGCTATAGCACGGGCCTAAAGTAGTTAAAGGGCCATTTTTTTTTGCATTTGTTTTTTAACGAAAACTATTTAAATTTTTTTATATTTTTATTGCATTTTAGTGTAAATATGAGATCTGAGGTCTTTTTGACCCCAGATCTCTTATTTAAGATGACCTGTCATGCTTTTTTTCTATTACAAGGGATGTTTACATTCCTTGTAATAGGAATAAAAGTGACACAATTTTTTATTTTAAAGAACAGTGTAAAAAATAAAAATAAAAGGTAAAATCAATAAATAAAAAATGTAAACGCGCCCCGTCCCGCCGAGCTCGCATGCAGAAGCAAACGCATATGTGAGCAGCGCCCACATATGAAAATGGTGTTCAAACCACACATGTGAGATATCACCGCGATCTGTAGAGTGAGAGTAATAATTCTAGGCCATGACCTGTAACTCAAAACATGCAACCTGTAGAATTTTTTAAATGTCGCCTATGGAGATATTTAAGGGTAAAGGTTTGTTGCCATTCCACGAGCGGGCGAAATTTTGAAGCGTGACATGTTGGGTATCAATTTACGTGTTACTCGGCGTAACATTATCTTTCACAATATAAAAAAAATGGGCTAACTATCCTGTTGTCTTATTTTTTTATTTAAAAAGTGTATTTTTTCCAAAAAAAAGTGCGCTTGTAAGACTGCTGTGCACATACGATGTGACAAAAAGTATTGAAACGACCGCCATTTTATTCTCTAGGGTGTTAGAAAAAAATGTATAATGTTTGGGGGCTCTAAGTAATTGTTTAGCAAAAAAAAATGTTTTTAACTTGTAAACAACAAATCTCAGAAAGAGGCTCAGTCCTTAAGTGGATAATGTGAATCAACTGTACACTAATTCTGTTAATTGACTATGGAAATATAAAATGTTATTTCAGGAAAAAACTGCATCATATATAAAAATTTTGGTGTGCTTTTGAAATGTTTTTGGGCACACTGTTTTGACATTGTGCTACTCTTTTAAGATAATACAGTGGACAGCTGCAAAAAAAAGAAGCTCATGAACTGTAAGATTAATTTATTTTGTTTCCGGCCAATAGGTACAAAGTAGAGGGTTTTAGCTTTTTTAAAGAGTACACTTTTCCATAGCATTTCGATTTGTCTAGCTACTACTTCCACCATTAATACAAATACTTTAGCTGCTGACTTCTATTATTAGGGCACGTACCTGTCCAGGAATCCAGCGGCGTCTTCATCTCCGAGCTGATTTTTCAAATGGCTAGCGGGTGCTGCATCTGACCCCACTGAGGGAAACCAGCAGTGAAGCCTTGCGGCTCAGCAGCTGGTTCCCTACTGTGCATGCTTTAATCGCGCTGCGCTCTGTAAATAGGCCGGCTGCAGGGGAAGAAGGAGGGGGACTTGACTTCTGTGGCAAGACCCCTCCTCTCCCCCCAACAACCCCTACAGATATCACTGAGTTTAAAATTTAAGTTTGTAATTTACAAATTTACCTCTAAATCAAACCCAGACACATTATTTATCTCTAAATATAGCTAATTGGTCAATTATTGGTATGCTTAACCACATAAGAGCTGTGGAATACCCTCAGGTCTATTTCTTGGATTATTACAGTAAGGTAATGTTAGCAGTGATGTCAATCAAGCATTTATTTACGCTTTTAAGATGATACACCTTGTCTAGAGAATGGACTGAGAGGGCTAAAGAATATGGCCCGAACAGCATGGACATGTGGCTGCCCCCCGGACAGCTATAATATTTATTTATAAAAAAAAGTAATGTCGCTTTAAGAAAAATGTACAGTAGGTGAGGCGGGAAAATAGGGTCAGGTAACACTGGAGTATAGGTAGGGAATGTCATTGATCCAACCAGGAAGGTTCAAAAGGTCACATGACCAGTGGGAAAATTCTGGAAGTGGGGCAAGGCTATATAAAGGGGTCCTCCGTGGGAATCTCCTCACAGCTGGTAAGATTACAGCAACAAGCTCAGCTCAATAGAGCTATTATACTTTGTGTGACGGCTGTCCTGACCATGAAGACCCTAATGCGCCGAGTGCTGGAGAGAGCAGAGGACAGAGGAGGTGAAGAATGGCTTAGAAGATGCCTGAAGAGGAAGGACCGGCAGTGGCAGAGGTACCTGACTTAATTAATAGAAGAGGCAGACCTGTCACTTGCAGCCCATATCTCCGTCAGCAAAATCAGGGCTGCCAACCACAGCGTTCCGCCCCCCCCCCCTCAGACCCAAGGGAACCAGACTAGGCGCCGCCAGAAGAGGCGGCTTCCTGTGCAGGGACCAGAAGAATCAGCCTCAGAGAGAAGAGGATGAGGAGAACACTATCGCCGTCGCCTGCCAGGAACAGAGGAAGGCAGGCTCAGGTATCAGCATCCACTGTGATGGCTGAGGAGGCAGCAGTTTTTACACAGAGCGACAGTCATTGAAGATTACCTCATACACAAGAGCAAGTGATACCTACTGTGACCACTGGAAGCTTAAGAGAGCAGCAGCTGCTGAGTTCTCCTAGAAAAGCTAATGCAACAGCGGCATCTAGTGGTCAGGGTGAGTTGACACAGATTTTAAATAATATAATGGTTTATAGGCTTGTGCACAACGGAAAAATTTGTTCCGTTTCGGTTCGTTTCTTTCCGGTCCTGTTGATTCGTAATCATTCGTAATTTTGCTAGACGGGATTTTTCGTGTTCGGACTCATTCGTATTTTTGCAAGCGACATTTTTCGTTGAATTTTTTGTTGCTTTATAATTCGTACTTTCGGTAGAGTACGTTGTTTTTCGTTGATTCTGGACACAACTCCTACTTTCGTAACTTTTTTTGGGTTCGTTGTTTCGTAATTTTCTGTGTCTCTCTCACGACGACGCTGACTATTATGCCTAATGTGCTTCGAATGGATTTGTACTTTTCGAAATACATAGCGGTTATTTGTAACGATTCGAAATCTCGTATTTTACTTTCGTTTTTTACATGCGGCTATAGCCTCCGCCCCTGTACACCATTTTGAGAGGGTTCAGCACGGTGAGGGAGAAGCAGAGAGCAGAGCAGAGTGTTATTGTGCTTCGAATGGATTAGAAATCTCGTATTTTACTTTCGTTTTTTACATGCGGCTATAGCCTCCGCCCCTGTACACCATTTTGAGAGGGAGTTCAGCACGGTGAAGGAGAAGCAGAGAGCAGAGCAGAGTGAGTGTTATTGTGTTTCCAATGGATTTGTACATTCGTAAGTTTTTTCATAACGAATTATGCCGAAGACATTCGGGCATTCGCTATTTTGCGGTATAATTTATTTCGGATTCGGTTTTATTCGTAATTGCTTTGTTCGGAAATTCGAATGCTTCCGAATGTCCGAAAGTTGCTAAATTCGGACGAATTTCGATTCGTTACGAAACGAATTGCACAAGCCTAATGGTTTATATTAACAGGCTTAACCACTTAAGCCTCGGACCATATTGCTGCTTAATGACCAGACCACTTTTTGCGATTCGGCACTGCGTTGCTTTAACTGACAATTGCATGGTCATTCGACATAGCTCCCAAACAAAATTGACGTCCTTTTTCTCTCACAAATAGAGCTTTATTTTGGTGGTATTTGATCACCTCTGCGGTTTTTATTTTTTGCGCTATAAACAAAAATATAGCGACAATTTTGAAAAAAATTCACCATTTTTTACTTTTTGCTATAAAAAATATCCCCCAAAAATATATAAAAAACATTTTTTTTCCTCAGTTTAGGCCGATACGTATTCTTCTACATATTTTTGGTAAAAAAAATCGCAATAAGTGTTTATTGATTTGTTTGCGCAAAAGTTATAGCGTCTACAAAATAGGGGATAGTTTTATGGCATTTTTATTAATAATTTTTTTTTTAACTAGTAATGGCGGCGATCAGTGATTTTTATCGTGACTGCGACATTATGGCGGACACATCGGACACTTTTGACACCATTTTGGGACCATTGTCGTTTTTACAGCGATCAGTGCTATAAAAATGCACTGATTACTGTACACCCTGTTCCAAATTATTATGCCAATGATATTTTTCTCATTTACCTAAATAATTGATGTAAACAACAGTCAGCATAATTCTCCTGTTATCAACTATTAAGAGTACAATTCAAATTTTATTGAACAACCTCCTAATGATAACAGTTTTTTTTTCCAGAATAAAAAACTTACAATGCACTGTTCCAAATTATTGAGCACAGTAAGTTTCAAAACACTTTATAGGTTGTAAAGAACTGAAAATTGTCATTTGTTGTGTTTGCAGCATATTTACTGAAATCAAAAGCTATTTCAATCAAACTTTGAACAACATTTTAACTTTTTTACATTTTTAACAGGTCACGATACATTTTAACATAGGACCCCTTATTTGATAGCAGCTTCACAAGTCTTGCATACATTGAACTTATGGGTTTTTGGACAGTTCCTGCTTGAGTTTGTTTGCAAGTTGTCAGAATAGCCTCCCAGAGCTGCTGTTTGGATGTAAACTGCCTCCCACCCTCATAGATCTTTTGCTTGAGGATGCTCCAAAGGTTCTCAATAGGATTGAGGTCAGGGGAGGACGGAGGCCACACCATGACTTTCTCTCATTTTATCCCTATAGCAGCCATTGATGCAGAGGTATTCTTTGCAGCATGAGATGGTGCATTGTCATGCATGAAGATAATTTTATTACAGAAAGCATAGTTCTTCCTTTTGTAGCAGGGAATGAAGTAGTCAGTCAAGAATTCCACATACTTTGCAGAGGTAATCTTTACACCTCTGGGAACCCTAAAGGGGCCCACCAGCTCTCTTCCCATGATTCCGGCCCAAAACATGACTCCACCACCGCCTTGCTGACGTCGCAGCCTTGTTGGAACAGGGTGGCCGTCCACCAACCATCCACTACTCCATCCATCTGAACCATCCAGGGTTGCACGGCACTCATCAGTGAACAGGACTGTTTGAAAATTAGTCTTCATGTATTTTTCTGCCCAATGCAGCCGTTTCTGCTTGTGAGCATTGGTTAGTGGTGGCTGAATGGAAGGTTTATGCACAGTTGCAAGACTCTGGAGGACTCTACACCTTGATGTCCGTGGGACTCCAGAGGCACCAGCAGCTTCAAATATCTGTTTGCTTCTATGTAATAGTGTTTTAGCAGCTGCTCTCTTGATCCGATCCATGGATCTGGCAGAAATCTTGGCCAATATGCCTTTATCTGCACACAACCCATCTGTGCTCTGAATCAGCCACAAATCTCTTAATCGTGCAATGATCACGCTTAAGTTTTCGTGAAATATCTAATGTTTTCATACCTTGTCCAAGGCATTGAACTATTTCACTCTTTTCGGCAGCAGAGAGAGCCTTTTTCTTCCACATATTGCTTGAAAATGGTGCTCTGCTTAATTATGTGGAACACCCTCCTTTAGTAGTTTTTCCTTTAATTGGGCTCACCTGGCAATCAAATTATCACAGGTGTCCGAGATTGTTTTCAGTGATCAAAAGAGCCCTGAGACACAATGCCATCCATGAGTTAAACTGAAAAACAAAATATTTAATCTTTGTGACACTGAAATAGAATTTGCATAATAATTTGGAACAGGGTGTAAAAATTACACTGGCAGTGAAGGGGTTAACCCCTAGGCGGCGCTGTAGGGATTAAGTGTGCCCTAGGGAGTGATTCTTACTGTAGGGGGCGTGGCTTGCTGTGACACATCACTGATCGTTGTTCCCGTTGACAGGGAACACGATCAGTGACAGTGTCACTAGGCAGAACGGGGAGATGTTGTGTTTACACACAACATCTCCCCATTCTTCAGCTCTGTGACCCGATCGCGGGACACCGTTGGTGATCGGGTCCGCGGTTCCTGCGGGCGCGGTCACGGAGCTTGTGACAGGGTCGCGAGCGCGCCGCAGCCAGCGCGTGCGCGACCACACGGCAGAAATTTAAAGGGGACGTATATATACGCCCTTCTGCCTGTCCGTGCCATTCTGTCGACGTAAATCTGCGTGCGACGGTCGGCAAGTGGTTAATGAAAGCATTAACACTCATAGCAATGATAATGTTATTTACTCTAACATATGGGTTAATGAATCCGTGAATAGGTGTGGAAATGTTTATAATTCAAATAGTACTTCTTCTATTTCAGCAATTAACAGCAATAGCATTAATACTTTCCCAGCTGAAATGAATATTAATAATTCTTCAGTCCCTGAATCCTGTCTAAAGGAGATTTTACCATGTTAAATGTCACCACTCGGGTATCACCTGTCTGTTCAGGTAAAAGAAAAAATATGGAAAGGGCAGTTCATTGACATTTTGTCCTTACTGCCCACAGCAAAAGAGTTTATTTAAAAATCTGAGGATAAACCTAAGGAAGATAGGCGTAGACCTGTGGCAAGGCTTTTCATAATTGGGTACAGGCATTTAGCATTTATGCCAGTGTGTTAGGAGAAAAACACCCGGAATACTGTAGCAGTCTTTTTCAACACCTTGAGCATGTGCTTGAAGCATATTTAAGCTTTGGTGGTTTAGGCTGGTACCAGTACGACGAGTCGTTTAGACAAAAATTGTCCATATATCCATCTTTGAAATGGGGTAATTAAGATATAGGTTTATGGCTAAACCTTATAGCGCCGCAAAAATTGGCTTACCCTAGACAACAGCCCTCTGTTTCAGTGTCCCCTTATAAAAGGGGTTACTGCTTTGCATTTAATGAGAATCAGTGCAAATGGGGGGGATCATGCAAGTACAAGCAAGAGCGCTCGCACTGCTCAGGCCCCCTCTCATTGCTCAAATGTTTTAAAAGGAATACCAACATACATGGGAAAAGAGATAACCATTCAAAAAGCTTGCACCCCGGTGAACCTACAAAACATGCAGCAATGGTTGGAAATGTATCCAGACCAGGAGACAGCCAAGTTTTTAATTGAAGGTTTCTCCAGGGATTTTTCTTTGTCAGTTTTTAAAGGTACAGGATGCAAATTGGTTAATAATTTAAAATCAGTGTTACAATTTCCACACATTGTTAAAGAAAAGTTGGATAAAGAAATCAAAGAGGGTAGAATAGCCGGACCATTAAATTTTCCTCCATTAATTTTTTTTAGAGTATCTCCATTAGGAATTATCCCCAAAAAAGATCACAACTCATTTTGCCTAATACATCATTTATCCTTCCCGATAGGTGCATCATTAAATGACGAGATAAATGAAGAGCTAGCATCCGTCTCATACTGTACATTTGAAGAAGCCGTTTGCCATATCAGGGAATTTGGGAAGGCTGCACTACTCGCGAAAGCGGATATTAAAGCAGCATTTAGATTGCTTCCGATTAGCCCAGATTCTTACAATTCACTTGGCTCGGTTTTCGAAGACAAGTTTTACTACGACATGTGCCTCCCAATGGGATGTTCAATTTCATGGGCGTATTTCAAAAAATTTGCATCTTTCATTCAATGGGTGGTTTCATTTGAATCCGGTCATAAGGGTATATTACACTACTTGGATGACTTCCTATTTATTGGCCTTGCCCAATCGGCAATTTGTCTATTTATGCTGGAATTGTTTAGTATAATCACAAAATAATTAGGAGTTCCCCTTGCTGAAGAAAAAACTGTGTTGCCCTCCACATCCATCGAATTCCTAGGCATTAAAATAGACACGGAAATATTAGAATTCCAGCTGCCATTAAATAAAATTAATGATATTAAAACTACCATTTCTTGGATGTTAAGAAGAAAAAATATTTTATTGAAAGAGCTTCAATCTTTATTAGGGAAGCTAGCATTTGCAACAAGAGTTATGCCGGTGGGCAGGATATTCTCTAGAAGCTTATTAATAGCTATGTCAGTGCTTAACTTCCCGTTTTCACACATTAGGTTAACATCAGATCCTAAGGAGGACCTCCTGGTATGGATGAAATTTTTTGACTTGTATAACGGCCATTAATTTTTTCAAACAGAATTTGTATGCTCATCAGAGATGGAATTATACACGGATGCGGTTGGATCATTTGGCTTTGCTGCAGTATGGGGCAATCACTGGTGCTGTAGTGTATGGCCAGAAAGATGGATTCAAATAAAAGCCACCAAGAGCATAGTTCTACTTGAACTATTCCCGTTAGTTGTAGCATTGGAAATATGGGGTGATAAATTTGCCAATAAAAGAATTTTAATTAATTCTGATAATAAAGGAGTAATATACACAGTAAATTGCCTATCAACAAAATCCCTTCTGGTAGTTAAATTACTTAGGTATCTGTTATTTTTATGTTTACGTTTTAATATCTGGGTAAAAGCAAGACACGTTCCAGGTAAGGATAATCAAATTGCGGATGCATTATCTCGATTGCAGATACAAAAATTCTGGCAGCTTCTGCCAAATGCGGACAAGGAAGGACAGATATGTCCCAAACATCCTTGGAACCTGATCTAGGTATTCAGATGCAGTCAATCAAGAATTTGGGGGCTAACAGTACATGGGCCAAATACATGGCTGCATGGCAGAGGTGGAATAAATTCATCAGGGAATTTGAGATGCAGTTCAAGTCTCCTTCAGAAACAAACATTCAAATATTTTTATGTACACTGATGCGGGCGGAGCTATCCAATAGCCAGATCGCTAAGATATTGGCAGGAGTGTAATTTTTCTTTAAATTGCAAGGTTTTCCTCAGTGTACATCTTTCTTCTCTATAAAACAAGCCATGATAGATTACAAAAAGAAGAATTCTCTCCCAGATACTAGAAGGCCCATCTCTGTCTCATTGCTTAAGGAAATTTGTAGAGTTACAAAAATGGTATGCTTCTCTGGATTTGAGTCGATATTATTTAAAACCGCTTTTGTATTAGCATTTTTTGGCGCTATGAGAATATCAGAATTGTTACTCAGAAGCAAAAAATCTGTGTCTGGCCTGTTGACCCATCACCTATTGGTTCACAGGGCAGGACTCAATATATTCATTTTCATTCCAAAACAGACAAATCAGGAAAGGGTGTATGGATTACTCTTTATAGTTGTGGAGCAGTGGAAATTTGTCCATTAAGAACAGTCAATGAGTACCTCGCAATTAGACCATCCGGTGAAGACCATTTTTTGGTTTATTTGGATTGGTCACCCCTTACAGGATATCAATTTAACATGGTTCTCAAAAAATGCATGTTGAAGTTAGGGCTACAAGCATTTCATTTCACATCCCACTCATTTAGGAATGGTGCAGTAAGCTGCAAAAATGGGCCTTGATGCAGCAATAATTAAAAAAATAGGAAGATGGGATTCGCAGTGATTTAACATTTATGTTAAACCAGTTCTCTCTTTAAATTCTCTTATAGGTAATAGAAGAATGATTTGGATCCTGGGCCACTCCTTTATATTTTGGGCCAAAAAAAGATCCAGTTTTCGTTGTTATACACCTAATCTGTCAATGGATCCTCAGAAATTTCAAGTTTTATGGGGAGGAATTTGTGGTCTGAAATGGTTAAATTAGTTTTTTTATCTCTCTAGATTGTTGGAATTGTGGCCTGTCCCAGATATCCTAATCGTCCACTTGGGGGGAAATGATGTGGGTAGAGCTAAAACCCTAGACCTTATGTTTGCAATGAAACGTGATCTACAGACATTTAAATTGTCTGCCCCGAATACAACTATAATATTTTCAGAGATAGTCCCAAGACTTATATGGCTTCAAGATGCTCAATTAAAAAATATGGAAAAAATCAGGCGTCGGGTAAACAGATCCATGGAAAAATTCATGCCGCTTATCGGTGGTTTTTCATATAGACATAGGGATTTAGAGGGAGGTTATGAAGGCTTATACAGGGCAGATGGAGTTCATCTGTCCAATATGGGTTTGACATTTTCAATGTGTGATTGCAGAATAGCATTGAATTGGCCGAAGCGGCGGGGTAGGCCGGACTTGATAATTCAAGCTCGGCTGGAGGGGACTTGTTTTTTGATATACGGTATTGCTAGAGTCCTGAAGACTGAGCTGTTTATATTTATTATTTACAAGTGAGAACTTTATGAATTAATAAAATGATTGAATGGATTTAAGTTATATACAGTTTACACCAATAAACGTGCCTCGGCCAATTATATTCCAAGTACGTTGTGAGTGTATGTATTTATTAAAGGTAAATTGGGTATTGAAGGAGGGATAGGTGCGGCCTACATTTCCATGGACTGAGAGAGCTAAAGAATATGGCCCGAACAGCATGGACATGCCCACGGACAGCTATGATATTTATTCATAAAAAAATAAAAAAGTCATGTCACTTTAAGAAAAATGTACAGTAGGTCAGGCAGGAAAATAGAGTTAGGTAACACTGGAGTATAGGTAGGGAATGTCATCGATCCAACCAGGAAGGTTCAAAAGGTCACATGACCAGTGGGAACATTCTGGAAGTGGGGCAAGGCTATATAAAGGGGTCCTCCATGTGAATCTCCTCACAGCTGGTCAGATTACAGCAACAAGCTCCCCATCCCCCCCACCCTTGTCGCAGGCACTTTATGTAGTTTTGTCACCCTTCAAAGTTAAAAGGGGGGACTTGTTTTTTGATATACGGTATTGCTCGAGTCTTGAAGACTGAGCTGTTTATATTTATTATTTACAAGTGAGGATTTTATGAATTAATAAAACGATTGAATGGATTAAAGTTATTTACAGTTTACACCAATACACCCTGTTCCAAATTGTTATGCCAATGATATTTTTCTCATTTACCTAAAAAATTGATGTAAACAACAGTCAGCATAATTCTCATGTTATCAACTATTAAGGGTACAATTCAAATTTTATTGAACAATCCTCCTAATGATATCGTTTTTTTTTTTTTCAAAATAAAAAACTTACAATGCACTGTTCCAAATTATTACACACAGTACGTTTCAAGACACTTTATAGGTTGTAAAGAAATGAAAATTGTCATTTGTTGTGTTTGCAGCATATTTACTGAAATCAAAAGCAATTTCAATCAAACTTTGAACAACATTTTAACTTTTTAAGCATTTTAACAGGTCACATTACATTTTAACATAGGACCCCTTATTTGATAGCAGCTTCACAAGTCTTGCATCCATTGAACTTGTGAGTTTTTGGACAGTTTCTGCTTGAATTTGTTTGCAAGATGTCAGAATAGCCTCTCAGAGCTGCTGTTTGGATGTAAACTGCCTCCCACCCTCATAGATCTTTTGCTTGAGGATGCTCCAAAGGTTCTCAATAGGATTGAGGTCAGGGGAGGATGGAGGACACACCATGACTTTATCTCCTTTTATCCCCATAGCAGCAATTGATGCAGAGGTATTCTTTGCAGAATTAGATGGTGCATTGTCATGCATGAAGATGATTTTATTACTGAAAGCATAGTCCTTCCTTCTGTACCAGGGAAGGAAGTGGTCAATCAGGAACTCCACATACTTTGCAGAGGTCATCTTTACACCTTCGGGGATGCTAAAGGGGCCCACCAGCTCTCTTCCCATGATTCCGGCCCAAAAGATGACTCCACCACCGCCTTGCTGACATCACAGCCTTGTTGGAACAGGGTGGCCGTCCACCAACCATCCACTACTCCATCCATCTGGACCATCCAGGGTTGCACGGCACTCATCAGTGAACAGGACTGTTTGAAAATTAGTCTTCATGTATTTTTCTGCCCAATGCAGCCGTTTCTGCTTGTGAGCATTGGTTAGTCGTGGCCAAATGGAAGGTTTTTGCACAGTTGGAAGACTCTGGAGGACTCTACACCTTGATGTCCGTGGGATTCCAGAGGCACCAGCAGCTTCAAATATCTGTTTGCTGCTATGTAATGGTGTTTTTGCAGCTGCTCTCTTGATCCGATCCATGGATCTGGCAGAAATCTTCCTCAATGTGCCTTTATCTGCACGAAACCCGTCTGTGCTCTGAATCAGCCACAGATCTCTTAATAGTGCGATGATCACGCTTAGGTTTTCGTGAAATATCTAATGTTTTCATACCTCGTCCAAGGCATTGAACTATTTCACTCTTTTCGGCAGCAATGAGATCCTTTTTCTTCCCCATATTGCTTGAAAATGGTGCTCTGCTTAAAAATGTGGAACACTCTCCTTTAGTAGTTTTTCCTTTAATTGGGCTCACCTGGCAATCTAATTATCACAGGTGTCCGAGATTGTTTTCAGTGATCAAAAGAGCCCTGAGACACAATGCCATCCATGAGTTAAACTGAAAAACAAAATATTTAATCTTTGTGACACTGAAATAGAATTTGTATAATAATTTGGAACAGGGTGTAAACGTGCCTCGGCCAATTATATTCCAAGTACGTTGTGAGTGTATTTATTTTTTAAAGGTAAATTGGGTATTGAAGGAGGGGTGGTGGGGGACAAAACTCAGACCCTATAAAAAATAATTGTGAACTTAGAAATAGATTCCATCTCTATGAAAATAGGACGCAAATAACTATACCATGACAGCAAAGAAAAAAGAACTTTGGGACTTTAAATGAGGCGGTGACCTGATAAGGTCAGTTGCCTCCATCCCTATTGAATTGACACAAAACAAGACGACTAAAGGTTGGGACTTTATATGAAGCAGGCAGGTGTAAAAAAAATTAACATTTATTGGAGATCAATCATGAGTTGCATGAGGGTAATCATGGGTACACATAGAGAACCAATAAATTCCATTCAGAGGATATCCATGCAGCATTTACAATTTACCATTCAATAATGATGCAAATCGCATGGTACAGGTGATCATTACATGATTAAAACATATAATTGGTGTATAACACGGCATATAGTAGCTCTATGCATTTCGTGGATTTATCCACTCTTCAGGAACATGCACATGGAAATTGAATGCTGTAATATATTTGATAACACGTATATTTGCAAGGTCTGACCCTGTCACGGAAAGAATGTTTAAAAATAGGATATTAGCAGTAGCAGTGCATCAACATAAACCAGAAAACTCATGATTGATCTCCAATAAATGTTAATTTTTTTTTTACACCTGCCTGCTTCATATAAAGTCCCAACCTTTAGTCATCTTGTTTTGTGTCAATTCAATAGGGATGGAGGCAACTGACCTTATCAGGTCACCGCCTCATTTAAAGTCCCAAAGTTCTTTTTTATTTTCTCTAAAATACAGGGATGGAAGCGTTCTTGTTTATATCATTTTAGGTCTGATTAATACCCAATTTTACACATGCATAATGATATTTACCCACTATAGGAATTCCCCCTCCTTCCACCGGGTCAATCCCCATGGGATGGTTTTTTTACCCCCCACCCCTTTACCAGGTAGTCTAATATCCCCGGTAGCTCAGGTGCCACATGATACAGATAGGAGCATCGCTCCATCGCATGTGGGAGCTGCGATGCGCACTGCGGGTCTTCCGTCACCCCCCTAATGGGGTAGGGGGATCACCCTGCACTGCGCATCGACGTCACGCTTTATGCTATGGAACTTTTGTGCCAAGTTTTGGCGCCGCCATGTTTCAATGTTTTTTACATCTAGCAGCCAGGTGGAGGGGTATTGTGGCACTGTTTTGCTTGGGGGTGTTTCCCTCAGCTGCAGTTCCCTACTCTTCACAGTGCATGCCTTCGTGACGTTGGTGGGTGTGGCGGACCAACCCTTATAAGCCACTCTGGGGCAATCTGACTCACATGATGGTTCCAGCTCTTCACCTGCACACCTTGTGTATCACTCAGATTTGAATTGCTCACCAGGTAAATTGATCCTGTGTACTCATGCTGCACCTCCACTTTAGTTTTTTTCTTTGCCGTCTACTTTCTTCTGGGTAATGGTCCTGATCTTCTATGTATTATATTTTTTACTATTTGTACTTCCTTCTCTCACTAACTTAATCTGGCTCATATACTCATTTGCATCCTATTATCCTACCCTTTACCAAGTATAGGATGCACTACCCATGATACCACATGATATGAGTTTCTAATCTATTTTACCTTTTTATTATTTTATTTTCAGTGCTCATGGTCGGTCCTGACCAACATATTCTTTCAGCTTCTTACCAGGTCCCGATTTTCTACTTATCTTATCTTTCTATCATTTTTATTTTTTACTTTCACCAACTTAATCTGGCCCATATACTCATTTGCATCCTATTACCCTATCCCCTACTAAATATAGGATGCACTACCCATGATATCACATGATATGAATTCTCCACTCTACATTTTATTTATCTTTTATTTTTGTTCCCAGCGTTTATGGTCGGTTCTGACCAACATATCCCTTCTGCCTCTCACCTGCACACTCTGTGTATCACTCAGAATTGAATTGTCTACCAGGTAAATTGATCCTGTGTACCTATGCTGCACTTCTATTTCAGTTTTTTACTGACCTTTATCCTCCTCTGGGTAATGGTCTTTTATGTATCTCACTCCTCCATCATTCCCACTTTCCACTCTCACTAACCTAATATGGCTTATATACTTATTAGCATCTTACTATCCTATCCTTTACCAAGTATACGATGCACCTTGGACACCCATCTTGTTTGAGTCCCAGTCTGCCACTACCACCTCAGCTCCCATCAGCGACACCACCCTCCAGGGGGGTTTTCTGGTTTATTTTGATTCACTGCTACTGCATAGACACAGATTATGTAAGTATTATTGAGAGTGGTTGTGGGGTGTTTA
Source organism: Rana muscosa (assembly GCA_029206835.1). Classification (NCBI taxonomy): domain Eukaryota; kingdom Metazoa; phylum Chordata; class Amphibia; order Anura; family Ranidae; genus Rana; species Rana muscosa. Next base: position 637,809,011 of record CM055117.1, on the reverse strand, counting down.
TCCTAGGCTATATTACCTCCCTAATATCCTATTTTTAAACATTCTTTCCGTGACAGGGTCAGACCTTGCAGATATACGTGTTATCAAATATATTACAGCATTCAATTTCTATGCGCATGCTCCTGAAGAGTGGATAAATCCACAAAATGCATAGAGCTACTATATGCCGTGTTATACACCAACTATATGTTTTAATCATGTAATGATCACCTGTACCATGTGATTTGCATCATTATTGAATGGTAAATTGAAAATGCTGTATGGATATCCTCTGAATGGAATTTATTGGTTCTCTATGTGTACCCATGATTACCCTCATGCAACTCATGATTGATCTCCAATAAATGTTAATTTTTTTTACACCTGCCTGCTTCATATAAAGTCCCAACCTTTAGTCGTCTTGTTTTGTTTTATACCATGACAGCAGTTAATTTTCAGACTTATAATGTGCGAGGGCTGAACACACCAACAAAAAGGCATACAATTCTGAAAGAGATTGAGCATCATGGGGCCGGAGTGGTCTTTTTACAAGAGACACACCTGTCCCATGAAACAAATGTGAGGCTGTATTCTCACCAGCTCCCAACTTGGTACTATGGTGACTCAATGACAAATAAGGCAAAGGGGTGGCAATTGGAATAGGTAGAGAAATTTGGAGGACAGATTAACTGATCCAGAGGGAAGATTTATTTTCTTAAAGGGGAAGCTGTTGGGAATGGATCACACATTAGCAAATATATATTGCCCTAACAGAGGTCCAACAGTATATCTGGGGGGAGTCCTGGAAAAACTGTCTAAATTTCAAAGAGGGAAAGTGTTCATAGCAGGGGACTTGAACTTCTGTATGGATCTGAAACAAGATAGTACGTCCCGGGTACAGGGGACGAGGAAGGCGATAAAACAGAAATTACACCACTACCAGTTAGTGGATGTATGGAGAATACAACATCCCAGGATACAAGACTTTACTTTTTACTCCCCTGTACATGGGACGTACACTAGGATTGATTATTGGTTGATTGAACATAGGATGCTAGACTTGGTAATCTCCACCAATATAGAAATAACTACACTATCAGATCATGCACCAATGACCATGAAAATAAAGATACCAGAAACTCAGATACAAGAATATTCATGGAGGTTAAATGAAGATCTTCTAGATAAACAAGGGGAGGAGATAATAAAAAAAGAACTAGAACAATATTTTAGTTTAAATATAACCAGTGAGATTGTGGACAACAACCTGTGGGAGACCCATAAAGCTTACGTATGGGGAATTCTGATCTCACTGGGAGCTAGGAAAAAGAAGGAAAGAATAAAAAAGAGGGGAAAATTAATAGAAGAAATATACATACTAGAGCAAAGACATAAGAAAGGGAGAGGGCAAGATCAGGAACTGTCACAAGAACTAGTAATAAAAGAGATGAACTAAAGGACCTATTAGAACAGGAAATAAGGAAAACCTTTAATAAAATCTCAAAAGAAAGATATCAATGGGGGAATAAAAACAGGAAGTGCCTAGCAAAGGATGTTAAGAAAAAAAAATCAATGAACTTCTGTCAGGGAAGGCATGGCTGCGCAGTAGGAATCGCACGGCAGACACGCACATTCACGGCGCATCGGGGTGCGCACATGCGCTCGCGCATGTACGCGTGCGCCTGTCACCAACATTGGTGCCAGAGGGGCTATTTAAAGTGAGTGCACCAAAGACTCTTTGCTGTTTGGTCTGCAGCTTCTGTGTGTCCTGAAACCCATTATCTGTGCTGACTTCTGATCCGTGACCCGGCTTGCCCTCACTAACCTTGTCTGCTTGATACCCTGACCTCGGCTTGTTTTGGACTTCTCTTCTGCCTCCTGCTCTGCCTGTTCCACCAGTACGTCTCCGATCCGGCCTGCCTGACTCTGCACCTGTTCCTCCAGTCTGCTGCAGTTCTGCTCTGCAAATCGCACCAGTTCCTCTTTCCATCTGCGATCCAGTCTGCCACCGCCCTGGTCTACCCAGCCAACTGGTTGCCTGCTGCATCTCCAGCTACGAGCATTCAACCACTATATTGGACTGATCCTAGGCACTCCTGCGTCACCGTGCTTCCGTGGCCACTGTCTCAACCTCAGGGGCCCGCAAGCTGGTGCGGCAAGAGAGGCTCTCCTCTACACGTCAGGCTCACGATCCAGGTATGTGACAACTTCATAGATAAAATCCAAAATAAAAAAGGGGAAATGATCTATAATACAAAGGACATAGGGACGGTCTTCCGAGACCTCTATGAACAAATATATACAGTAAACCAGAGAGGACAATGTGAAACTGAGCAAAAAGAAAGAATAAAATAATATTTAAAAAAAGCTAGGATCCCCGGATAACAGAGAAAAGAGCAATATTCCTTGAAACACCTATACAAGTAGAGGAGATCAACCGGGCATTAAAAGAATCAGCACCAGGAAAAAGCTCAGGGCCAGATGGCTACACGACATTATACTTAAAAAGGTTCAAAGAAATCCTGACCCCAAAATTGTGTACATACATGAATGGACTGGGAACGAGGTACGAGATGAGTAAAGAGGCTTTACTGGCATCAATTACCATTATTGCAAAAGAAGGTAAAGATAGCACCAAGTGTTCAAATTATAGACCTATATCATTGTTAAACGTGGAAACAAAACTGTTTGCGAAAATATTAGCAACAAGGATAAAAGATTTAATGACGGAGTTGGTCCATCCTGACCAAGTAGGGTTTGTATCAAGTAGAGAGGGGAGGGACAATGGAGTAAGAACACTCCTACTCCTTCGAAAAATAAGAGAAGGGAGAGTCCCCGGTCTTCTCCTGTCGATAGATGCCGAAAAGGCGTTCAACAGGGTAGACTGGGGATTCATGATGAACACCCTAGGGAGTATGGGGATAGGCCCAAGGATGATGCAGTGGATACAAACATTATATAAAGGCCCCACAGCCATGGTAAAAGTGAATGGAACACTGTCAACCCCCGTTAGGATGAATAATGGGACGAGACAGGGGTGCCCCCTATCTCCGCTCCTGTTCGTGCTGGCGCTGGAACCTTTACTGGCGACAGTGCGGGGAGATGCGGACATAGGGGGCTTCAAAGTCTGAGAAGAGGAACATAAATTAGCTGCATTTGCAGATGATATATTAATTTATATATCAACCCCCCGAATTACAATGCCCACCCTTTTGAAAGCATTAAAGGAATATGGAGATCTATCTAATTTTAAGATCAACCCGAGTAAATCCGAGATATTAAACATAAATATGAAAGTGAAAGAGGAACAGAGTTTACAACAAGAGTTCCCATTCCCATGGAGGAGGACGAAAGTAAAATATCTTGGGATCAAATTAACGGCATCACCTTTATTAAAAAGAAAAAATTCCAACAATGTAATCCTCTCTCGAGCGATACGGAGAAAAAGAAAAAAAAGCCGACTCGATTCTCTCTCCATGGGAGGTACCCACGGAATGACGCTCTCCCTCCGCGACAGTTCTTTTATAGCTGAAGACGGGGCCACCCGTCACTTGCGCGGGTGGCCCTGCCCCCTCTGACACAACGGGGAAATGCTGCGGTTACCCAATGACATGTACGGGTGACGCCGCCCCCTCTGACGCGTCACGGTTTTCCCCTTAATATTCATACCAGACCCAAAGGGCCTGGTAATGGACTGGGGGGGAACCCATGCCGTTTTTTTTCAATTACTTTTATCTGTATTGCTGGGACCCGACAATTCATTAATAGCCGTGAGTAGTTTTAAATTACTTTTTTTCCTTCAGAAATGACATTTTGTGCAGGGACAGTTCTAAGCACGGGAAACATGCGCTACCTTACAAGCATGCTATAGATACCGCCCAGGTATGAAATTTAATGGAATATTTCACGTTTAAAACTATTTTTGCATTGATACATGTCCCCTGGGGCCATTTTTTATGACAATAACTTGCATATTAACTAGGGCTGTGGAAATTAACTATTAATTCCTCGATTAATTGATTACGTTTATTGATCGATCAAAATTCTTTTGATCAATCAAAATTCCGGGTCTTCAGGGAGTTCCGTCGGAGATCCGGTGACACCACAGACAACGGCGGGGCTTTCCGTGTCCATCTGAAGGGCTCCTTTGCTGTGCCTTCATATCTGCATGCCGGCGGGACCTTACTATCTGCCACATGCAAGGGCTGTTACAATTCACTCTATCAACCTGGGATTCTACAGCCATCCACTGGGAGTTGTGATAGTTCCCTTCACGGGACATCTACATGCCGACGGACTGATGTTAACCCCTCTTCATCTGGATTCAGCAGTGGTATCGTTGTGCACATTTTTATACCAGTATCATATTTAGCTACATGTTTTTATGACTGCTTTTGCTACCGTTTGGTATTACTCGCACCATTTTTACAGTTTATGTAGCTAAATCGATTTTATCTCCAGTGCAATATTTATTTTGTTACCTACTTGAAGACTATAAAAGTTTTAATGCTATTCCCATCGAGCGCTGCCTTTGTGTGTTTTTTGTATTCTGCTATCCATTTTTTCAGTAGTTGGTAGCTGCACTGGGAAACAGCCTGCAAGGAGATCATCTAAAAGTAGTTGGATCTGTATGTGGGTTATAATTAATCGAAATTAGTCGATTCATCGATTTTAAAAAAATCGATTAATCGAACACAAAAATTTTAATCAGTAACAGCCCTAATATTAACCTTTCAAATTAGCATTTTTTATTTCTCCTATAGACTTTTAAAGGGTGTTCCGCGGCTTTCGAATTTGCCGCAAACACCTCAAATTGTTCGCTATTCGGCGAACGGGCGAACAGCCAATGTTCGAGTCAAACTCATGTTCGACCCCAACATAAAGCCCTTCCCTATGTATAAGTATCAGATGCTTTCCATATACATACCCCCAGCATATTTTAGAATATTAAAAACTTTAACCACAAAATTTATGTGGCACAATAAGAAACCTAGAATTGCACTGGCAATTTTGAAGAAAGCAAAAAGTCCAGGGGGATTAAATGTACCTGACTTTCAAAAATATTATGAGGCAGTTTTGTTAAAACATGTGGTGGAATGGGCTAAATTGAATAATGAGAAAAGGTGGGTTAATATAAAACACACAATGGCTAACACACAATTAGGAAGGAACATATGGATACCACCACAATATAGGACATTGGGAGAAAATACACACACACACTGACACGGATCGTATGGAAAACTTGGGACATACTACACAAGTAAAAAGAAATATAAATATAATTCACCACTGATGGCACTAAAGGAAAACAACTATGTTGCACCGGGGAAAAGCTTGATAGGGGGGAATTGGATCAAAAAAGAAAACGCACAAATACGCAACATAACACAAGGGGGAAAATTTGCACTATACAAGAGTTAAAAATAAAAAAAGATGTGTTGGAGATTAATGAATGGAGGTACTTCCAGCTCAAGCATTTTATAGCAGCCCTTCCTCACCCATTAAGAGAAGAAGACTCTCTAACCTCAATAGAGTGATTATGTACCACCGAAAAAACACGCGGGAATATATCTCGGATATACAAAACCCTGATGGAAGTAGAAGAGCTGGAAGTCCCGACATTTATAATAAAATGGGAGAGGGAACTGGGGAAACGAGGAAGGAACCAAGAAGTGCGAAAAATCTTGAAACTAGTACATGGATCATCAGTAAATAATGGGATGGTGGAAATTAACAATAAATGTGTAACCTGGTGGTATAGAACCCCAGAAATACTAGGGAAGTATCAAATAGGACAAATAACGGAGTGTTGGCGTGGGTGTAAACAAACAGGAACCATGGCACATACAGTATATGGTGGGGGTGCCCTAAGATTAGAACCTATTGGAAGGAAATATTAAGTTATATCAAGGAGATTACTAACATAGATCTACCTGAGGAACCATGGACATGTCTATTTCATGGAGTAGATATTCCGATAAAGGAATATAGAAACTCAATGATAATACACATGATGAATGCTGCAAAAAGCTTGATACCGGGGAAATGGAAAGAAGTAGAAAGCCCAAAAATCATAGAGTGGTTCGACAAAATAGAAGAGATATATAATATGAAACATCTAAGACACAGTCATGAAGATACTAGAGAGGAATTCTCTAAGAGATGGGAAAAGTGAAAAAAGTTTAAATTAACGAAGAATTATAGTGAGATTAAGAGTACTTAGAGAGGAGGAGAAAGAAATGCGCAAGGGAGAGGGATGATGGAAGAAAGGGAGGGAATGGGTTGGAGGGGGGGGGGGGAGGGTAAGGGTAGATAAGGTATTGGAAATTAAATATGTTAATGTATTATCCGTATTGGAAGGGAAAATGCCTTTTTTTGTATATGATAAATTTTGATAAAATAAAGAGTAAAAAAAAAAGAAGGAAGGATAGGTGCAGGCTACATTTCCATGACAAGATATGTTTGGAGCTACAAAGGCAATCATCCATGGAGGCTTCTAAACTGTTTCTTTTCACAGTGCATTCCATATTTTTACATATGCCTCTGTAGTTTTCAATCCAAGTATTGTTTTCATCTTGCTTTAATTTTTCTGTTCATTCCTGTCACTGCCTTTGTCAAACATTCAATAGATTTACAAGTACTGCTATTTGCCCAGTACTTCAATATCAATCACCCACAGGGCATTAAGAATCTATTACGACTGCTTAGAGGATTTTCAGTATTTTATTGAATTTCCAGAGTTGAGTGGTCTGTACAAATAGTTTTGTAACCTAATGTATCACCATTTGTGATACATTTCTTTAAAATCAGCTGCTTTCTAAGGTCAGTGTTGAGCTGTAAAAGAAAAGGCAGGCTGAAGGCAAACAATACTTTGGTAGCCATAGAGCTCACAAAAATAGTTTCCTAGTTTCTCGATAAAGGAAGAAATGCCCTTTTAGTGATAATAAATATCCAGTTTGGGAATTTGCAATGCAATGCTTTATAAAAGAAAAAGCTGTTTAAAATGTTTGAATGAAGTGGCATTTTTTACTGCTTATAGGATACACACAAGATAATGCACTGAAAAAATAAATATTATTTTTTGGCTTCTGCATCTGTATGTTGTAATTTTTTAATAAAACAGCAGAAGTCTAGTTTTACAATGCTTTAGCTGTTTGTTTTTTTTTGTTTTTTTTGTGCTGATACTTTTCTGTCTGGGTACATTCAAAATGTTTGTACTTGTGATTTTTCCTTCTGTAGTTATTTTCAAGATACAAAAATAGAAAAATGAAAGTGATATAGATTATCATTATTTGATTTGGTTGCTGATGCAAGATGAAAATCTTGTGTTTTCTTTAAAAGCCATAAAGCACTTTTGCATTCATTTCACTTTTCATTAGGCAGATCAGAGAGTTGTCCTATAGTTACAGTATTCTAGGCTCATAAGATACCTTTCTGTTTATCATTTCATAAAAAGGGGACTGTAAGAAAATGCAGCTATAGTGTTCTTGGTCAAGAATTTCATTTTGGTGAACCATCCAAGCTACATTCAGTTGACAACTTTGAGAAAGCTTTACTTTTTCTGATCTGTGTATTTCTTTAATCTGTTTTCCTACTCTTCCATCTTCCATTTTTTGCGTTCCTCAAATAAAGCTGTCTCTTCATTTTGTAATGTCATGACAAATTGCAAGGTTAATCTCTAGAAAGACTGGGAGATAGAAGGACACATTTTAATGTTTTACCATCCTGTGAAATATATATCATTTTCAGACAAATTTCTATAATGGTCCTCACGTCCTGCAGATTCTGGGAGCATTACAAAGAGATAGATATGCTGATACCTGGTCAGAATTTATACTAAGTAAATCACTGACAAAGATAACACTGATATTATTCTGTCAGTCAGACGGTGATTACTTTTTTTTCTCAGCCAGCTTTCGTTATCTTCCACAATACATTGTATTTATTACGAAGTTTGCCCTACATGACATCGTTGTCAGTGGGAAGTTTTAGGATCCCCTCACTTAGATAAAGTGAAGATTTCAAAGCTAAGATAGATGTCAAAGAAATACAGTGTTTTCAACCATGTAGCAAATTCAAAGATTAATAAAAATAGCAAAAATATTTTGTGAGAGGCAAATGAGTGTTGCCTTCAACATAAGAAAAAGTCTGCACTTAATTTGCAATTTCAGTAGCTATTTAAAGTGTAGTCTCTATGCACTTGATGTACACTTTCTTGACCAGTACCAAATCTGCTGCTGGCCTGCCCTCCAAATTTAGGAACAACATTCTTTCACTGTTAAAACTAATTTGAGCATCTTTCCTTCTACTGGATTTGATGACCAAGGGAATTATTTATAGTATTGCATATAAACAGCATGTACAATAATTTTTGCGATCAGTAGCATTCTGGTCAACTTTACATGATGTTTCTTGCTATAGCCTGTACTTTAAAAATATTCCAATAAAAACGTATTGAAATGAAATGAAAAGTAAGCATTATTTTACAAAATGGAGGACTCCATATTAATGTACTGAGGAAACTGTAATTCATAAGACTGTTTCTTAGAAAACGTCATTAAAAGTGAACTAATCATTTAACCCCTTAACGACCGCTCACTGTATATATACGTCGGCACAATGGCACCGACAGGCACAATCACGTAGAGTGTATGTGATTGCCTTTGTACAGTTGGGGGGTCCAATCGGACCCCCCTTCTGTACAGTGAGCGGTCGGAATTCGTTGGGGAGCGATCCGACATGAGGGGACGGCCGTTCGATTCTGGCCACCCCTCCGCGATCGCTCCCGGCGAATGGAAATGCCCCCTCTGTCTGTGTAATGTTTACACAGACAGAAGAAGCAGGAGGAAGTGATGTCATCTCCTGTGCGGCGCTCACATATACCGAGCGCCGTACAAGAGAAGACACACAGGTTAGTGCACAAACACTACATTAACACCAGCACACATAGGCACATAAATCGCCCCCCCCCAGATCACCCCCCAGCCCCCAGTCACAGTGTCACTGATTGCAGTGACCATTTATTTAGTGATCACTGCAATCAGTGACATTTGTGACTGTAAAAGTGTCACTACATTTAGTTTTAGGTCCAGTGTAGCCCCCTAACCCCCCCTAATAAAGGTTTAACCCCTTGATCACCCCCCAGATAACCCTTTCACCCCCTAGCACCGCCGTCGCTAAGCGATCATTTTTCTGATCGCTGTCTTAGCGTCGGTGATGCAGATCGGTACCCAGTAATTTTATTTAGGTTCGCCGCAGGTTTTTATAGCGTCAGGTACCCACATAAATTATCTAATAGAGGTTTTAACCCCCTTGATCGCCCCCCAGGTAACCCTTTCACCCTCTATCACCACTGTCGCTAAGCGATCATTTTTCTGATCGATGTCTTAGCGTCGGTGATGCAGATCAGTAGCCAGTATTTTTTTTTTAGGTTCGCCGCAGGTTTTTATAGCGTCAGGTACCCCCATAAACTATCTAATAAAGGTTTAACCCCCTTGATCGCCCCCCAGGTAACCCTTTCACCCCCTATCACCACTGTCGCTAAGCGATAATTTTTCTGATCGCTGTCTTAGCGTCGGTGATGCAGATCAGTAGCCAGTATTTTTTTTTTAGGTTCGCCGCAGGTTTTTATAGCGTCAGGTACCCCCATAAATTATCAAATAAAGGTTTAACCCCCTTGATCGCCCCCCAGGTAACCCTTTCACCCCCTATCACCACTGTCGCTAAGCGATCATTTTTCTGATCGCTGTCTTAGCGTCGGTGATGGAGATCGGTAACCAGTAATTTTTTTTTAGGTTTGCCGCAGGTTTTTATAGTTTCAGGTACCCCCATAAATTATCTAATAAAGGTTTAACCCCCTTGATCGCCCCCCAGGTAACCCTTTCACCCCCTATCACCACTGTCGCTAAGCGATCATTTTTCTGATCGCTGTCTTAGCATCGGTGATGCAGATCGGTAGCCAGTAATTTTTTTTAGGTTCGCCGCAGGTTTTTATAGCGTCAGGTACCCCCATATATTATCTAATAAAGGTTTTAACCCCCTAATTGCCCCTAGTTAACCCTTTAACCAGTGATCATCATATAAGTGTTAGGGTGACGCTGGTTAGTTAGTTTGCTTTTTATAGTGTCAGGGCACCCGCCGTATATAACCCAATAAATGTTTAACCCCCTGATCGCCCGGCGGGTGATATCAATTAGGTTTTAGCGTCAGAGAGGGTCTGCGTCACACCCCAGGCAGCGTCAGGTTAGTGCCAGTAACGCTAACACCCACGCGTGAAGCATACACCTCCCTTAGTGGTATAGTATCTGAACAGATCAATATCTGATCTGATCAGATCTATACTAGCGTCCCCAGCAGTTTAGGGTTCCCAAAAACGCAGTGTTAGCGGGATCAGCCCAGATACCTGCTAGCACCTGCGTTTTGCCCCTCCGTCCAGCCCAGGCCACCCAAGTGCAGTATCGATCAATCACTGTCACTTACAAAACACAACACACATAACTGCAGCGTTCGCAGAGACAGGCCTGATTCCTGCGACTCCAGTGCTGTAGGAGGTGATTTCACCACCACAGTTAAAAAAAAAAAACATATATGCCGAAGCATTGGGGCAGCAGGAGCAGAGGAGCGATTTTGCTCCTAATGCCACGTACATACGGTCGAAATTCCGATGGAGGCTTGCCCGTGGAAAAGTCCGACCATGTGTACGCGGCATAACTTTTTTGCGGGAGGATGCCCCCATGCTTCGGCATATATAAATGGTGCATGTATGCCCATCATTAGAAGTGGGTGGATGAAAGGCGGTATTCTTATGGTGGGCATACCCACCAATCAATCTCTTTTTTCGTTCAGCCACCTGGCTGCATGAAAAAAAAATATTACAATACATGTCCAACAAGGACCAGCAACGTACTGGTATGTTGCTGGACTTTGAATGGTTATACCAGATTGATGCCTGTGGGTTTAGGTATCATCTTGGTATCATTCTTTTCAGCCAGCGGCCGGCTTTCATGTAAAAGCAATCCTAGTGGCTAATTAGCCTCTGGACTGCTTTTACAAGCAGTGGAAGGGAATGTCCCCCCCGGATATAAAAAGCGCCATTGGGAAATTGGGAAAGCATTTTATCACACCGATCTTGGTGTGGTCAGATGCTTTGAGGGCAGAGGAAAGATCTAGGGTCTAGACCCCAGTTTTTTCAAAAAAAGAGTACCTGTCACTACCTATTGCTATCATAGGGGATATTTACATTCCCTGAGATAACAATAAAAATGATTAAAAAAAATAAATATGGAAGGAACAATTTAAAAATAAAATAAAAAAGCAAAATTAATAATAAAAAAAAAAAAAAAGCACCCCTGTCCTGCCCTGCTCTTGCCCAATGGCGAATGCAAGCGTCGGTCTGGCGTCATATGTAAACAGCAATTGCACCATGCATGTGAGGTATCACCGCGAAGGTCAGATCGAGGGCAGTAATTTTATTAGTAGACCTCCTCTGTAAATCTAACGGGGTAACCTGTAAAGGCTTTTAAAGGCTTTTAAAAATGTATGTAGTTTGTCGCCAATGCGCGTTTGTGTGAAATTTTAAAGCATGTCGTGTTTGGTATCTATGTACTCGGCCTAAGATCATCTTTTTTATTTCATCAAACATTTGGGCAATATAGTGTGTTTTAGTGCATTAAAATTAAAAAAGGTGTATTTTTTCCCCAAAAAATGTGTTTGAAAAATCGCTGCGCAAATACTGTGTAGAAAATAAAAATGCAAAACCCACCATTTTATTCTGTAGGGCCTTTGCTTTAAAAATATATATAATGTTTGGGGGTTCAACATAATTTTCCTGCAAAAAAAAATATGTTTTCATGTAAACAAAAAGTGTCAAAAAGGGCTTTGTCTTCAAGTGGTTAGAAGAGTGGATGTAAGCTTCCTAATGTTGTGTATAAAATGCCAGAACAGTTCAAAACCCCCCCAAATGACCCCATTTTGGAAAGTAGACACCCCAAGCTATATACTGAGAGGCATGTCGAGTCCATGGAATATTTTATATGTTGACACAAGTTGCGGAAAAAATACAATTTTTTATTTATTTTTTGCACAAAGTTGTCACTAAATGATATATTGCTCAAACATGCCATGGGCATATGTGGAATTACACCCCAAAATACATTCTGTTGCTTCTCCTGAGTACGGGGATACCACATGTGTGAGACTTTTTGGGAGCCTAGCCACGTACGGGACCCCAAAAACCAATCACCGCATTCAGGCTTTCTATGGGTGTAAATTTTTGATTTCATTTCTCACTGCCTATCACAGTTTCGGAGGCCATGGAATGCCCAGATGGCACAAACCCCCCCAAATGACCCCATTTTGGAAAGTAGACACCCCAAGCTATTTGCTGAGAGGTATTGTGAGTATTTTGCAGATCTCACTTTTTGTCACAAAGTTTTGAAAATTGAAAAAAAAAAAGAAAAAAAAAATGTTCTTTCTTCATTTTCAAAAACAAATGAGAGCTGTAAAATACTCACCATGCCTCTCAGCAAACAGCTTGGGGTGTCTACTTTCCAAAATGGGGTCATTTGGGGGGTTTTTGTGCTATTTTGGCATTTTATGGCCTTCGAAACTGTGATAGGTAGTGAGGAGTCAAATCAAAAATTTGTGCCTAGAAATCCTGAAGGCGGTGATTGGATTTTGGGGTCCCATACGCGGCTAGGCTCCTAAAAAGTCCCACACATGTGGTATCCCTGTACTCAGGAGAAGGAGCAAAATTTATTTTGGGGTGTAATTTCACATATAACCATGGCATGTGTGAGCAATATATCATTTAGTGACAACTTTTTGTCATTTCTTTTTTCTTTTTTTTTTTGTCATTATTCAATCACTTGGGACAAAAAAAAATATTCAATGGGCTCAACATGCCTCTCAGCAATTTCCTTGGGGTGTCTACTTTCTAAAATGGGGTCATTTTGGGGGGTTTTGTGCTATTTTGGCCTTTTATGGCCTTCAAAACTGTGATAGGTAGTGAGGAGTGAAATCAAAAATTTGCGCCCTTAGAAATCCTGAAGGTGGTGCTTGGTTTCCGGGGTCCCGTACGTGGCTAGGCTCCTAAAAAGTCCCACACATGTGGTATCCCCGTACTCAGGAGAAGCAGCAGAATGTATTTTGGGGTGCAATTCCACATATAACCATGGCATGTGTGAGAAATATATCATTTAGTGACAACTTTTTGTAATTTGTTTTTTTTTTGTCATTATTCAATCACTTGGGACAAAAAAAAATATTCAATGGGCTCAACAGGCCTCTCAGCAATTTCCTTGGGGTGTCTACTTTCCAAAATGGGGTCATTTGGGGGGGTTTTGTACTGCCCTGCCATTTTAGCACCTCAAGAAATGAGATAGGCAGTCATAAATTTAAAGCTGTGTAAATTCCAGAAAATGTACCCTAGTTTGTAAACGCTATAACTTTTGCGCTAACCAATAAATATACACTTATTGACATTTTTGTTACTAAAGACATGTGGCTGAATACATTTTGGCCTAAATGTATGACTAAAATTGAGTTTATTCGATTTTTCTTATAACAAAAAGTAGAAAATATCATTTTTTTTCAAAGTTTTCGGTCTTGTTCCGTTTATATCGCAAAAAATAAAAATCGCAGAGGCAATCAAATACCATTAAAAGAAAGCTCTATTTGTGGGAAGAAAAGGACGCAAATTTCGTTTGGGTACAACATTGCATGTCCGCACAATTTACAGTTAAAGCAGCGCAGTACAAAATTCTGAATTCACCTCTGGTCCTTTAGCTACCAAATGGTCCGGGGCTTAAGTGGTTAAATTACTAAAAATGTGTATATTTTAGATTACTCTACGTTTTACTTTTAGATTAATTGAGTTGTTAATTCCCTTTTTCCTATTGTAAAAGCTAGCACAGCAGTAGACAGCAATAATCAATAAGGACTTTAAATAGTTTTTGTCATGGAAAAATAATCTTGACCAACTAACAATAAATATATAAAGTATGTTATATTGTTCTATGGAACCAAAACACTTGACTAAAATCATTACCGGTAACAAAAATCTCTACCCTGATAACATTTCATGTACTTGATTGCAAAGATATACTGTATACATAGGTGACATTTGATTAATGCATAGATGAAAAGATAGTCCAGATAAGACTAATATCTATTCAGTGTAAAAAAAAATCAATCTCACCTTTCACTCCCATTTTCCTCTCTGAAAAACATGAAATTGGTATTAGTGAAAGAGAAATTAGGCATTGAAACCTTGAAGCTTGAGCTCACACAAAACTTTGGAACACTGATAATAGCATAAGTGACCTCTTAAGCTTTGCAGTGTCATCTTATTCTGCAGCTGTTCTAGTATTCTCATTTAATATACAGTCTATTGATAAAAGTATTATGCATGGTTATCATAATACTCAAAAGCTAGTACACAAGCAGCTTCAAATTCACCCAAATATGTGATATGTTTATTTTTCACACACTTGTTTATTTGACACATTATATATACTAAAAGTAAAAAGAATGCCATGTTTTGAAAGGAAACGATAATAGTTGTGGGTTAGTTTTTATGTGTTTTTAGGTTTAAATAAGTTCTAAGTTTATATATTTTTAAACTAAACTTGTAATTAGCAATTAGGAAGGTTACAATCACTGACCTTTCTTTCAGGAAATGCTAGTTTCTAGGCTGTCATGTTGATCATTGCTTTCTGAGGCACTGCCCTGTAAGAGGTATAAATGTTAAATGCTCTAAGTTCACTCAGATTCTCTCATCTAAATACTGTTTCCAAGTCAATAAATTGGGTTTAGTTTGGGATGGGTTCAGAGAACATAAATAAAGTTCGGACTCTGGATTCAAACCCCATTGAAGTCAAAGAGAGACAAATGTTAAAAAACAGTAATGGCAATTTTTTTAGGCTAAAAGGCAAGGCGTTGATAAACAAATGACATGGATCTGAACATTGCCCTGGGGTACATGTACTAAGGCAAAAATAAAGAAAAATAACCTCAGTTTAGAAGGTAACAGCAATTTTTGTAATGCTTAAAGTGAAAAATTAAAAAGGCAAGCATTTCTTAACACTTGGTTACACACATATGCATTTCTTTGCAGAAGCACACTACAGTCCATTTAACATGGTTTCCTGTGGATCTAGTTCACATCTGTGCATTTGCGTTAGGACCCAGTGCGTTTGTTGGATAGGGTCAGGGAGTATTTTTCAGCAGCAGATTGCATTTTGAATGTTATAGACTACAATGGACCCGCACCAAAAATGCAAGTGTTTTGCATTTTTTATGCGTATTTGAAGCTTTTTGTGTTTTGTATTTTTTTTGGGCTAATAGGAAAGTATGACAGTTCTGTTCATAGAGTGCCACTTTGAAAATGAGGCAGGAGTTTGGGACTTTAAATGAGGCTGGAGACATGGTGTAGGTAAATTGGAAGAAATACATATTTATTGATCATAAAAATGCATAGCACATCTCAAAAACAGGAGTCACCTAGAAGAAACAACATTGTGGTACATATAATTTCTCAATATTCACACACACATAAAATATGTGCATATGCAATACAGGCATCAAGGGTACATCAGTGTATAGCCAAGTGGTCTGTGTTGATGGATTGATACTAGGGTTGAGCGGACCCGAACTGTAAAGTTCGGGTCCGTACAAAACTTTTGAGTTTTTGGGTCCCGGACCCGAACCCGAACAATTGACTGTATGTTCGGGTTCGGGTAAGGTGTTCGGCAATATGCATGTAAAGTCGTGCTTGTTTCCCGTGCTTAGAACTGTCCCTGCACAAAGTGTAATTTCTGAAGGAAAAAAAGTCATTTAAAACTCACTCGCGGCTATAATGAATTGTCGGCTCCCGGCAATACATAGAAAAGTCATTGATAAAAAAAAGAAAAAGCGTGGGGGTTCCCCCAAATTCCATTACCAGGTCCTTCGGGTCTGGTATAGATATTAAGGGGAACCCTGCCGCAAATGAAAAAAAAAATGCGTGCGGTTCCCCCCAAATATCCATACCAGGCCCTTCAGGTCTGGTATGGATTTTAAGGGGAACTCCACCCCAAATAAAATAAAAATGGCGTGGAGTACCCCCAAAAATCCAGACCAGACCCTTTATCTGAGCACGCAACCTGGCAGGCTGCAGGAAAAGAGGGGGTGAGGAGAGAGCGCCCCCCCCTCCTGAACCGTACCTTGCCACATGCCCTCAACATGGGGTCAACATGGGGAGGATGTCCCCATGTTGATGGGGACAAGGGCCTCATCCCCACAACCCTTGCTCGGTGGTTGTGGGGGTCTGTGGGTGGGGGGCTTATCGGAATCTGGAAGACCCCTTTAACAAAGGGGATCCCCATATCCCGCCCCCCCTATGTGAATTGGTAATGGGGTACATTGTACCCCTACCATTTCACAAAGAAAGTGTAAAAAATTGTAAAAAAAAATACACAGACACCGTTGGGAAAGTCCTTTATTAAAAATAAAAAAATAAAAAATAAAAAAAAACATTCCAGCGATGAAATCCAGTGTCCCACGGCGATCCAATGTCTAGCACTGTCCACACGAAACGTCATTGGCTGAGCCTGAGCGGACCTGATGGGGAACTTCCTCGGCAGTGTATTAAATGAATAGACCTGCCCCTACTAAAGTTCCCCTTCAGGTCCGCTCAGCCAATGACGCAATGTAAGGCTGAGGACCTGATGTGGAACGTGAGAAGGGGCGGGTCTATTCATGTAATATACTGTGGAGGAAGTTCCCCATCAGGTCCGCTCATCCAATGACGTAAGCGGGGTCCGACATACGAGGGGGTGGACCTGATGGGGAACTTCCTCCACAGTTTAATACATGAATAGACCCGCCCCTTCTCACGTCCCGCATCAGGTCCTCAGCCTTACACCTACGTCATTGGCTGAGCGGACCTGATGGGGAACTTTAGAAGGGGCGGGTCTATTCATTTATTACTAATAAATGAATACACCCGCCCCTCCTAAAGTTCCCCATCAGGTCCGCTCAGCCATTGACGTAGGTGTAAGGCGTAGGTCCTGATGCGGAATGTGAGAAGGGGCGGGTCTATTCATGTATTACACTGTGGAGGAAGTTCCCACTCAGGTCTGCCCCCTCGTATGTCAGACTCCGCCTACGTCATTGGATGAGCGGACCTGATGGGGAACTTCCTCCAGTATAATAAATGAATAGACCCGCCCCTTCTCACGTTCCGCATCAGGTCCTCAGCCTTACACCTACGTCATTGGCTGAGCGGACCTGATGGGGAACATTAGAAGGGGAGGGTCTATTCATTTATTACACTGCGGAGGAAGTTCCCCATCAGGTCCGCTCAGGCTCAGCTAATGACGTTTCGTGTGGACAGCGCTGGACATCGGATCGCCGTGGGACACTGGATTTCATCGCTGGAATGTTTTTTTATTTTTTATTTTTTTATTTTTAATAAAGGACTTTCCCAACGGTGTCTGTGTATTTTTTTTATTTTTTTTTAACTTTCTTTGTGAAATTGTAGGGGTACAATGTACCCCATTACCAATTCACATGGGGGGGCCGGGATCTGGGGGTCCCCTTTGTTAAAGGGGTCTTCCAGATTCCGATAAGCCCCCTGCCCGCAGACCCCCACAACCACTGGGCATGGGGACATCCTCCCCATGTGGCCTGTTACGGTTCAGGAGGGGGGCGCTCTCTCGTCCCCCCTCTTTTCCTGCGGCCTGCCAGGTTGCGTGCTCGGATAAAGGGTCTGGTCTGGATTTTTGGGGGTACTCCACGCCATTTATTTTTTTAAATTTGGGGTGGTGTTCCCCTTAAAATCCATACCAGACCTAAAGGGCCTGGTATGGATATTTGGGGGAAACCGCACACATTTTTTTTTTTAATTTGCGGCAGGGCATTTTTTTTTTATCAATGACTTTTCTATGTATTGCCGGGAGCCGACAATTCATTATAGCCGCGAGTGAGTTTTAAATGACTTTTTTTCCTTCAGAAATGACACTTTGTGCAGGGACAGTTCTAAGCATGGGAAACAAGCGCGAATAGTCCTTAGAAGTTCGGGTCCCCCTTGACTTCAATGGGGTTCGGGGTCAAGTTCGGTCCCGAACTCAAACTTTTTTTCCAAAGTTCGGCCGAACCCGTCGAACCCGAACATCCAGGTGTCCGCTCAACTCTAATTGATACATTAAAATGAGTTTTCATATGTACAGATATCATATAAGCAGCAAAATGCGAAGAAAATTTATTATATTATTAAAAACCAGTGAAACCAAAAATACAATGTTGGCAGATTGGATTATTGTTATATCTGCATCCCTGTTGCCCGACGCGTTTTGTGTATATGGGACACTCATCAGGGGTGGATGCTTTGGGATATCTACAAGATATATGATAGGGTATAATAACTTAATCTGGTTGATGGTTAAACAAGTAAAGGATAAGACAGTGAGGCCCACCTGGGGTACTTACATGGAATCACTGTGACAGGAGTGGTAGGTATGGAGCCACGGCCAATAGTTTGGTCTGTCATGGGATCTGAGGTGACATACAGCCGCAGACTGGCGGGGCGCGCCACATGGCCCCCCCATGGACACAGGTAACAAATTACTGGTATTCATGTTAAAACAGGCGGTAAACCAATGGTGGTTGCCAAAGGGAGTTTAAAGAATGAATACAAAATCAATGTGTCAGATTGTATAATCGCCAAGTCAGGGAAAGACAGGCCCAAATATCAAGATGTTAGGTATAAAAACCTTAGATGGCATCCTTGGATCCCAGCCAGGGGAGGAAGGGGATGGAGTAAGGTGATGTGATGTGGGGAGGCCAGATATAGCCACCCGCACATGTGCACACTGGCTATCACCAACGTCACGCGGGCACGGCACAGACAAGGAGGGCCTCTGACGTAGGTGGGGAGAGGATGTGCACCTCCTCGCTGGCCGGCGGAGATAGACAGACGCACGCCCAGTGTCATGATGCCAGAACACACACTAGGCAGATGCGTGGCACTGAAAGCCAAACCCACCACCATAAAGGGGGCGGGGGGGAGGATGACGGGAAGGGGGCGCACAGGGTAAAGGGCTAGGGTTAAAGACTAGGGTTAGGGTTAAAGGCTAGGGTTAGGATTGTAAACCAATATATACACAAATCCTTGCAGTGCTAGTAATTAATACAATAAATCATTGTGAAAACAATAAAAATGTGAACTAAAAAAACATAAGATAAATCCCAAAATAAGTCCACTGTGGTGAAAAAAGTCTGATGTGTAGAAATAAAAAAACAGAGTATCAAATTTTATCCAGGATAGTGAGAGAATCAAATGTAAAGAAAACATTCCAATCTAGAGTGTATATCACCCAGGTGAACTATCACCTTAAAAACTTCAATACAGGTCACTTTTACCCCCTTCCTGCCCAGACCAATTTTCAGCTTTCAGCGCTATCACACTTTGAGTGGTCATGCAACAATTACCCAAACAAAATTTTTATAATTTTGTTCACACAACCAGAGCTTTCTTTTGGTGGTATTTTATCATTACTGGGTTTTTTATTTTTTGTAAAATTTTGAAAAAACATTTTTATTTGTTTCTGTTAAAAATTTAGCAAATAAATAATTGTTCTTCAGAAATTTCAGCCAAAATGTATTCTGCTACATTTCTTTTGTGAAAATTAAAATAACACAAATCAGTGTATATCATTTAGTCTGTAGGAAAGTTATACAGTCGACAAACTATGGTATATGTCTGAAAATTGATCAATCCTGATGTACTGACAGCCTCATCTCATTTCTTGAGGTACAAAAATGTCAGGGCAGTACAGATACCCTCCAAATGACCCTTTTTTGGAATGAAGACAGTCCAAGGCATTTAGTAAGAGACATGGCAAGTTTTTTAAAGTTGTAATTTTTAGTGATAGTTTTTTGGAAAATTAAGAAATTAAACTTAAATTGTTAGATTTTTTATCAGAATCTAAAAGCCCCCTTTAACAAGTGGGGCCCCCTATATTTCAGCCCCCCCCATGTGGTGAATGAGTATGGGGAAGCTATTCATTGTTTACAACTGTCATGTGACCTGCGGTGATTGGTTACAGTGGTCACACGGTCGCAGCAGGCTGGTACAATGATCAGTCATTGGCTGTGTATGGTGGATATTGCCAATGAAAGATCGCTCCGCACCACTGCCCCGCAGGTACTCATGAGCCATGATCCGGGAGGACGTCGTATAACATCCACCAGAATTGATGCGTGTCCCACCCAGCCATAATTTTGTTATAGGATTGGCGGGAAAGGGTTAAGACAAAATTAACTCTTACCGAAACACAATATGTCACCTGTGATGGGAACCTTTCTCTCCTATCCATTATCTATGGTCACTGCAGTCTCACAAGAAACAACATAGGGTGCTCCATCATGACATACAAAACAACAGAACCTGGGGGACTTGCATAGTGTAAAACTGCATACCAATGTATTAAGTAAAAAAGAAGCTAGTTACTCACAAGTTTAATAACATAAACAAGACTTGGATAAAAAGTACCATCCTAGGTTCAGAACCAACAGTGTCCTGATTTAGGCTGCATGGTGATGTCATGAGCGTAGGCGTTTCGTCACAATTAACATCAACGGGGTTAGGATTAAATGTATGGGTTAACCACTTTAGCCCCGGACCATTTGGCTGGCCAAAGACCAGAGCAGAGCACTTTTTTCGATTCGGCACTGCGTCACTTTAACTGACGTGGCTCCCAAACTAAATTGACGTCCTTTTTTCCCACAAATAGAGCTTTCTTTTGGTGGTATTTGATCACCTCTGCGGTTTTAATTTTTTGTGCTATAAACAAAAATAGAGCAACAATTTTGAAAAAAAATTCAATATTTTTTACTTTTTGCTATAATAAATATTCCCCAAAAATATATAAATAAATACATTTTTTCCTCAGTTTAGGCTGATACGTATTCTTCTACATATTTTTGGTAAAAAAAAATCACAATAAGCATTTATTGATTGCTTTGCGCAAAAGTTATAGCGTCTACAAAATAGGGGATAGTTTTATGGCATTTTTATTAATAATTTTTTTTCTACTAGTAATTGCGGCGATCAGCGATTTTTATTGTGACTGTGACAATATAGCGGACACATCGGACACTTTTGGCGCTATTTTGGGACCATTCACATTTGTACAGCGATCAGTGCTATAAAAATGCATTGATTACTGTGTAAATGTGACTGGCAGTGAAGGGGTTAACCACTAGGGGGCTAGGAAGGGGTTAAGTGTGTCCTAGGGAGTGATTCTAACTGTTCGGGGGCGTGGCTATGAGTGACATGTCATTGATCACTGCTCCCGTTAAGAGGGAGCATACGATCAGTGACATGTCACTAGGAAGAACATGGAGATATTGTGTTTACACTGACATCTCCCCGTTCTTCAGCTCCGATCGCGGGTCCCACGGACATGGTCACAGAGCTTGCGGCAGGGTCGCGCGCACCACTGGCAGCGCGCGCGCAACCACACAGTGGCAAATTTAAAGGGATGTACCTGTACGCCTATTTGCCTGTCCATGCCATTCTGTCAACATATAAGTTCGTGCGGTGGTCGGCAAGTGGTTAAGGACTAGGGTTAAGGTAAAGGGCTAGAGTTAAGGACTAGGGTTAAGGTCTAGGATTAAAGGCTAGGGTTAGGGTGTAATGTTAGGGTTAGGGTTAAGGGCTAGAGTTAGGGTAAATATAAGGGATAGGATTAAGGGCTAGGGTTAGGGGTAAGGGCTAGGGTTAAATATTAAGGTTGGGTAAACAAGGCAGAGCTCGGTTCTGATGGGGAAAGTGGTGGATTTTGCATACCTGCAAAGCAGGGAATAAAATCCATTACTTCCCTTAGTAAAAGCAGCACACATTTCACACAAAAACACTGGTTAGTCACACAGTTAACCCTTTGATCACCCTTAATGTTTAAACCCTTCCCAGCCAGTGTCATTAGTACAGTGACAGTGCACATTTTTAGCATTGATCACTGTATTAGTGTCACTGGTTCCCACAAAGTGTCAAAAGTGTCAGTAAGTTTCAGATTGTCTGCTGCAATATTGCAGTCCTGCTGTAAGTTGCTTAAGTTGCCATTACTGGTATAAATAAAAAATTACCATTATCATAATCATATGCCAGTGACACCATCTCACCCAGTGCTGCATTCCAGCCCTCAATCGAACCTCAACTGCATTCCAATCCTCGGTTTGGATCCCGCTCGAGCACCAAAGAATTGTGATGGTCAGGACGTTCCTCACCACCTGGATATGGGAGACGCAGTTTTTACACACAGCCTGGATGGTTGATAGCGTGGCACACTGAACCCCCATGTGCCTGAATACAAATACCTCTATGTGAGTTTTTAATGCACCTTTATTATTAAATATTACAGTCCATGCTCAGAGGTGCCTGTGTTTTCTCTTTCTCTGCATGTTTGGAGTTCTCTTCCACTTCCCCTGCAAGGCTTGCCCTGTCACAGTGGACTGTTCCATTATACAGAACTAGTCAGCCTTAAAGTACTTTTAATGGACTTTTGTTATAATTAATATCCAATAGGCTGCGGCACTACCCCATGTCCTGCATGTGAGAGAAATAACCTGTTAATATGACAATTTTGTGAAAAAAAAAAAAAATCTTAGCTTTGTAAAGAATTGTGGGAAAAAAATTACAACGTGAAAAAACTTGCCATGCCTCTTACTTATTATTATTATTATTATTATTTTTACCAAAGATATGTAGCAGCATACCTTTTGGCCAAAATTTATGAAGAAAATTAGTAATTTGCAACATTTTATAACAGAAACAAAGAAATATGCATTTTTTTACCAAATTTTGGGGTTATTTTTTATTTATAGCGCAAAAAATAAAAAATCCAGAGGTAATTAAATACCACCAAATGAAAGCTCAATTTGTGTGAAAAAAGGGAAAAAATTGGGTAAAAAATGGGTGTTGCATGACCGAGTAATTGTCATTCAAAATGTGAGAGCACTAAAAGTTGAATATTGGTCTGGTTAGGAAGGGGGTTTAAGTGCCCAGTGGGCAAGTGGTTAATATTGATCACTGCAAAACTATTATTCCTAAACACTGTAATAACGATAAACCTTCATCCTCTAATGAGTCTAATAGAATATTTTTTATAATCTTATAACATATTGAAAAAACAAAAAAACAAAAAACAAATACATTTTACTCAGTTTAGGAACCTTGGCTCATGCTGTCAAAACATGATGTTCAGTAAAACAAACTATTGACACTTACTGTATTTTCCATTTTGTCACCAAGTTTTCTTGACAAACCTTAGACAATTTTTTTTATTTTTTACTACTGAACAGGTATCTAAAGTTCTTTAAAGGAAGAAAAGAAAGATTTTCAATCTACTGTATCTTTTAGTGATCTTTCTCTAAGTGATTCTTTATACAAGTGATATGCACTTCAAGCTCTGCACTTCAGCAATTTCACAAAGCAAACATACATAGCAAACTGCACTGAAAAGCACCAAACAGGATGCAGGTAATCAGCTCTCCTTCCACTCTGTAACATGCACTCTCTACCACTCCTTCTGGCAGTTGTGTCCCCTTTCCTAAAAATCTATTTCCTCCCTCCCTCTTCCCACCACCCCACAGCTTATATATATTACCCTCCCTTCTGTCCTCTCCCTATTACTGCACTCACCAATTCCTACTAATTATACACCCACATGATGATAAATCCTCCAGGATGCTGGGGCATGCCCCTACATATAAATCACACTCCCACATTACCTCCCTCCCCCTTTTGCTCCTCCTAACCTCTGGTGACATATCCCCAAACCCTGGACCTTCATCATTTAACTGTGCTCAACACTCCCATCACTGCAATCCTCAGAAACTTAGTTTTCATTTCTCTTCTTCCCAAAACCAGGCTCCACTTCTCCTATGCCCTCTCGAATACCCGCTCTTTCTGTAACAAACTCAGCTCCCTCCATAACCTTTTTATATCAAATTCCTTTAACCTACTTGCCATTACCAAAACCTGGCGTTGTGAATCTGACATTGGTCCTCTTGCTTCCCTCTCCCATGGTGGCCTTCTCTGAACTCACTCCCCCAGACCCAGTGGACAAAAGGGAGGCGAAGTGGGAATCCTTCTAGCCTCATGCAGCACCTATCAGGTTCTTCACCCACCTCCCTCTCTGACACGCTCCTCTTTTGAGGCACATTGTATTTGTCTATTTTCTCCTGTTTCTCTAAGAATTACTGTCATCTACCAGCCCCCTGGACCAGTATCAAATTTCCTTGATGACTTCTCTGCCTGGCTACTAGGGATGAGCCAAACACCCCCCTGGTTTGGTTCGCAGCAGAACATGCGAACAGGCAAAAAAGTTGTGCGAACACGCAAAAGTCTATGGGACACGAACGTAAAAAATCAAAAGTGTTAGTTTTAAAGGCTTATATGCCAGTTATTGCCATAAAAAGTGTTTCGGGACCTGGGTCCTGCCCCAGGGGACATGTACCAATGCAAAAAAAAGTTTTAAAAACTAAAAAAAAATTCTGGAGCAGTGATTTTAATAATGCTTCAGATGAAACAATAAAAATGAAATATTCCTTTAAATATTGTGCCTGGGGGTCCCCTTAGTCTGCCTGTAAAGAAACACATATTTTCCAGGTTCATAAAAGTACTACAGCAAAATTACATTTCTAAAGGAAAAAATGTTATTTAAAACTGCCCGCAGCTGTAATGTATTGTCGGATCCCGGCAATATACTTAAAAATCATTGAAAAAAATGGTGCGAGTCCCCCCAGTCCATTACCAGGCTCTTTGGGTCTGGTATGAGTATTAAGGGGAACCCCGGTCCCCAAAAAAATATGGCGTCAGGGTCCCCCCAAAATCTATACCAGGCCTTTCATATCTGGTATGGATTTTAAGGGAAACCCTGTGCCATTCACCCAAAAAAGTGTAAAAATTACGTGATGTCAGAGAGGGCGGGGTCACCTGTTTACATCACTGGATGGCCCCACCCTCAGCTATATAACCGCTGTCATCGTAAAAAGGCTGCAGTCAGAGTTTTTCCATTTTTCTTTTCGGGAAGCTGTGATTGAAGATGAATGGACATCGTGGGACACTTTTTTTTTTTTAAATAAAGGACTAGTCCAAAACTGTCTCCTGTAATTTTTACTTTTTTGACACTTTTTTGGTGAATGGGTAGGGGTTACAATGATACCCATTCAAATAGGAGGGGTGGTGGGATCTGATGCCACCTTGTTAAAGGGGGCTTCCAGATTTCAATAAGCCCCCTGCTGGGCAATGGTTGTGGGGAAGAGGCCCTTGTCCCCATCAACATTGGGACAAGGTGTTTTGGGGGGGGAGACCCCAGAGCACCCTCCCTATGTTGAGGGCATATGGCCTGGTATGGTTTAGGAGGGGGGGAGCTCTCTCTTCCCCTCCTTTTTCTGCGGTCTGCCAGGTTGCATGCTCGGATAAGGGTCTGGTATGGATATTGGGGGGACACCCACGCCATTTTTTTTATTTTGGCACAGGGTTCCCTTAAAAGAGAAGTATGGGTTTCCTTTTTTTTCTTACATCTATTCTATGTGAGCTGCTGATATCTATAAACCTTTCCAGCCCTCTCAGAAGTGTCCCCATTCTGTTAAAATCAAGATAAATACCTGGGAGGTTCTACAGACTTTCATACAGCATCATCCAGACAATGGTGTGAATATAGAGTCTGGATGCACCCCCTTCCCTGTCATTTTGCTTGACTGATGTCCTCTCTCCTCCCTCTGCTTGTTTCTGAGACTTCACGGAGCATAGCTGCTCCCCCCTCCCTTCTCACTTCTCTCTCCTTCCCCTCCCTATCTATCAGTACAGCACGTCTCTTAGGGGAGTGGGGACAGAAGCAGAGGGTGTGTTGGTGTGTTGGTTAAAGATGTACACACACCCTGAAACTTTTCAAACTGAAAATGGACCGTTTTTGCCAGCTGAAGGAAAGTTCATGTGCACATGCTGTAAAAACTAAAAGATCCGGGGCTGTTCCTTCTCGGGACCATACATGTATTGGAATGAACAGCACGCCATTGTCTCTGGAGCTCCTCCCCCCCTTTACTTACTAGTTTTCTGTTCTTTCCCATATTCCTGATTCTAAACATAGGGGTGCGTAGACAGATCCATCCAGTATTTTACCTTCTGGTTGCATTGCATTATAGGTATTTATCTAGGATGACCTGTTGTACCCTCACTAGGTGAGAATTTTGTATATACCGCACCTTCTCTTCATATCTTCATAACGTCATAACTTCATAACCCCATAAGGTTAGTCTTCAAGCGAGCTAGTGTCAAGTGCTATCTCTTGTTTATGCCCTACTTGTTGTACCCAACTAGCTGCTCCGTTATTTCTATGTACCATTGTTTTAAACCTGACGGACAGCCTTATGTACTTTTTTTGTACTTTTTTGTACTTTTGTACTTATCTTTCCACCTGTACAAGTGTCTTTTATTACTCCAATAAAAATTTGTTGAAAAAAAAAACAAAAACTAAAAGAGGTACAAAAAAAATTGGCTGATATGTGACTAATGTGATATGTACTAGTTATTTGACCCATCCCATACTTCTCCTTTAAAATACATACCAGACCTGAAGGGCCTAGTATGGATTTTAGGGGGACCCCCACACCATTTTTTTTTGGTGTGGGGTTCCGCTTAATATCCATAACAGACCTGAAGGGCCTGGTATGGATTTTAGGGGTTTCCCATGCCGTTTTTTTTTCAATGATTTTTATGTATATTGCTGGGATCCAACAATACATACAGCCGCAAGCAGTTTTATGCCATTTTTTTTCTTTAGAAATGTAATTTTGCTGCTCTCATTCATTACACTATGTACGACCGCCGTGTAAGCAGCCTTACATACTGTGGGGCGTGGACTTAGCCCCTTAAGCCATGATTGGCCAAAGGCACCCTGCCTTTGGCCAATCATGGCTCTCACAGAAGAGTGCGCTGTGATTGGCCAAAGCATGTGCATTGACGATCCCGCAGTTCATTATGGGGCGTTCGAATTTTCCGCAAATGCCCCATAATGTTCTATATTCAGCGAACACCCAATGTCGAACATCGAGCACATCCCTACTGGCTAGCATAGTTTCTCTCTTCTAAAATCCCCACAATCATTCTCGGTGACTTCAACATCCCTGTTAATGCTAATACTACTGCTACTTTTAAACTTCTCAGTCTAACCTTCTCTCTTGACCTGAGCAATGGATACAGACTCCTACTCACTCCGATGGCAAGCCCCCCTAGCTGTGTACACTCTGTCAGGGCTGGGCTAAGCCCTTCCTTCTCTGTGCTGGCAGCTCAGCTGTCAGCTAATTGCCAGCTCCCATCTCTCCACAGTGTCTCACCTGTTGATGATCCTGCTTGTCAGCTCTGCCTACTTAAAGCCTTCCAGTTCATTTGCTCTCTGCCTTCGCCTTTGTTAACATCACAGAGACTTTCTCCTGCGTTCCTGTTGAAGACTTGCTTGGCTGAAATTCCTTCTGGCTACTGCTCCTGCTTGCTGTACCACTACATTTATCGCTGGCTCTCTGACATTGGCTTGGCTGAGTACCCGATCCGGTTACTGAACTCTAGCTATGTTTTGACTACACTTTCTCTGTTTAACTTTTAATTATTATTATTAAACAAGTGTGATTTAAATGTACTTCTGTCTCGGTCTGATTCATGGTTTCTGACAGTAGGTGAAGGCCATTAATTCAGAAGATGCAGCCAATCAACTTGTTGGTAATAATTTCCAGATTGGATGACCTGGATCACTGCATGGATCAGTTTGCCACGGCGATACAGATGCTCCTGAGTCGCATTGGCTCGTCTAGAATCTTCCACTCTTGCTGCTCCGGTAGTCTCTGTGCAGGCACGCGCCTAGAGTATTACCTCTATAAGAGGTATGTCTGGTTCTGCTCCGCTTCCTCAGTGATTTGGGGGAGATCCAGTTCAGAGCAGAGGGTTTCTCAACCAGGTTGAGATATACTTTGAGATGCTGCCCCAGGCGTTTCCCACGGACAGGAGCAAAGTGGGTTTTGTGATATCTTTGCTTTCTGACAGAGCCTTGGCCTGGTCAAACCCTCTATGGGAGACGCAAAAACCTGTGGTCCTGAGTTACCCAGAATTTGTGGCTTCCTTCAAAAGGGTATTTGATGTTCCCGCACGCTCCGCTTCTGCTGCCAAGTGCCTCATGTCCATCAAACAGAGTACGAGGACGGTTGCCGATTACGCCATTGAATTCTGTACTCTGGCAGCAGAGGTTGCTTGGAACAATGAGGCTCTCGTGGCTGCTTTTTCTCATGGTCTCTCGGATAACATCAAGGATGAGATAGCAGCCCGAGATATACCCACTGAGCTGGAGAAGTTAAGTCACATTTGCCATCCTCATTGACTCCAGACTCAGAAAGAGACTCTCTCTTAAGGAGCGCTTGCGGAAGCCTCCTGTACATTTGTCTCCAAGCTTTGAAGTCCCACCCTTGCCTCCCTCACCTCCCATGCCTCCTGGTACTGAGTTGGTTTGTGAAGATGAACCCATGCACTTGGCTTCACGCGTCTCTCTGTGGACGAGAGAGCCCTTATTGTGGCCAGGCTGGTCACTTTTTGAAGTCTTGTCCTACCCGTCCAGGGAATGCCCAAACCTTGAGGTCCTGTCACGGACAGACCTTAGGTGGCATTGTTTCGTCTCCAGTTTCCCAGAAGGATAAGCCCCTGGTTTTGGTTTTGGTTTGGTTTTGGTTACCCTGTCGTGGGCAGAGTCGTCCGTCGAGATACAGGCTCTAATCGACTCCGGGGCTGCAGGCCTGTTCATTGATGCTGCCTTTGTATTAAAGCACTCAATTCCGCTGCAGGTACGTGACACTCCACTTGCCATTGAGGCTCTTGACGGGAGACCAGCCTGCCCATGTGACTCATGAGACTGTTCCGTTGTCCATGGCCGTAGGGGCTCTTCACCATGAGATAATCCAATTCCAAGTTTCCTCATCTAAGTTTCCGCTGGTTATTGGTTATCCTTGGTTACAGAGGCACAACCCCTCTTTTGATTGGCTCCATGCTGAGGTTCTGTCCTGGTCACCACAATGCAGTAAGAGATGTTTTCAAAAGGTAGCCATGGTCCTGCCGGAGGAGTATCACGATTTTAGCAATGTCTTTGACAAGGGTCAAGCTCAAGCCGGTACTTTGCCTCCACATCAGTCGTATGATTGCGCAATTGACCTTCAACCTGGTGCCATACCCCCTTGTGGCCGGGTTTACCCTTTGTCGGTCTTGGAGGATAAGGCCATCAAGGAGTATGTTGCAGACGCACTCTTCTTCGAGGTTTCATCCGCAAATCCTCGTCTCCTGCTGGTGCTGGTTTCTTTTTTGTGAAGAAGAAGAGTGGTGATCTGAGACCTTGCATTGATTATAGGGGTCTCAATCGTCTCACCATTAAGAATGCCTATCCGATTCCATTGATTATGGAGTTATTTGACCGCCTTAAGGGAGCAACGGTTTTCACGAAGCTTGATTTGAGAGGGGCATACAATCTCGTGAGGATTAAGGAGGGCGACTAGTGGAAAACTGCCTTTAATACCAGAACAGGTCATTATGAGTATCTCGTAATGCCTTTTGGCCTCTGTAACGCTCCGGCAGTTTTCCAAGAGTTTATTAACGATGTCCTTCCAGATTTGTTGCAGTTTTGTGTGGTGGTCTATCTCGACGATATCCTCATATTTTTCAAGTCCGGAGAGCCACCACACAGATGTCTGTCGAGTGCTTCAAAAACTCAAGCCCTGTACACACGGCTGGGAATCCGGTCTATTAGAAAACCGTCGGTTTTCCTGACGGGATTCCTGGCAAGCTTGCCTTGCAAAGCCGTGTATTAATACGGCCATCCAAAAGACCCGCCGTTCTTTTGGATGGCAGGAACGTGGTGACGTCAACGACTACGACGAGCCGCGTCTCGTCACATTGGCTCCCCATGTGAAGTGACGTTCCGTCGCCGCCATCTTGCTAAACCCCACACTAACGTTGTATGCTACCGCGCATGCGTCTCAAGTGTTATCGAGCATGCATGGTTTTTCTCCCCTGCGGGTAAGCATACAGACGACCGGTTTTCTCGTCAGGAAACACTCTGCCCGACGGGAAAATAGAGATCAGGTTCTCTATTTTTCTCGGGCAGTTTTCCTGTCGGGAAAACTGCTAGGGAGCATACACATGGCCGGGATTCCCGCCCAAAAGCTCTCCTGGCAGTTTTCCTGCCAGGAAAACCGGTCATGTGTACGAGGCTTAAGAGAGAACAATCTCTATTGTAAACTGGAGAAGTGTGAATTCCATCGGGAACAGGTCAAATTCCTGGGTTATGCAACTTCCACGGCTGTCATCTCGCAACTTCCGACTTCGGGTTCCTTCTCTGAAGTTTGCACCTCGGTTTATTTGCAGGATAAACCCAGTGGCTTATGAGTTGGACTTTCCTTCCAGTATGCATATCTCTAATGTGTTTCATGTCTCCTTA
Source organism: Rana muscosa (assembly GCA_029206835.1). Taxonomy (NCBI): domain Eukaryota; kingdom Metazoa; phylum Chordata; class Amphibia; order Anura; family Ranidae; genus Rana; species Rana muscosa. The sequence continues at coordinate 637,778,517 of CM055117.1, read as the reverse complement.
TTGAAACCTTTGGTCTGCAACCGTTTTACCACCTCGTGCCACGTCCTCACCCTATACAGGTTGAGAACCATGAGGAGTATGAAGTCAAAATCTCACCCCTGTCCTGCCCCTAGATACTTCTGTCTACAACCGCTCACTGTCATCCTCCCTAGACAAGCTTGGCCCCTCACTACACACCAAATAAGGCCCCAACCCCTACAACCTTGGCAAACAGATGACACCAGAAGTCTCAGAAAATGTAGATGCGCTCTTGAGCACCGGTGGCATAAGACTAAAGCCCCGTACACACGATCGGTTTGACTGATGAAAACTGTCCGATGGATGGTTTTCATCAGACCAACCGATCGTGTATGGTAGCCATCGGTCTTTTTTCCATCGGTTGTAAAAAATAGAACTTGTTTTAAAATTTTCCGATGGATAAAAAAAGATCGAAAACTCAGATCGTCTATGGGCAAGTCCATCGGATCAAAAACCCACGCATGCTCAGAATCAAGTCGACGCATGCTCAGAAGCATTAAACTTCATTTTCTCGGCTCATCGGAGTGTTTTACGTCACCGCGTTTGGAACGGTCGGTTTTTTGACTGATGGTGTGTGGGCAAGACTGATGGAAAACAGTTTCATCGGATATCCGATGGACAAATCCATCGGACGAAAATCCATAGGTTATCCGATCGTGTGTACGGGGCTTTAGTCTCAGAAAGACTTTAACCAATATAAATCTGCCCTCCAAAAATACTATTCTTGCCTCCTCACTGCCAAGCAGACCTATTTTTATTACTCTCATTAACACCTTCTCATCCTGTCTCCGTCAAATCTTCTGTACCTTCAACTCTCTACTTTGTCCTCCACTGCTTCCACCAACTAACTCACTTACTGCCCAGGAGATCGTCAATCACTTAAAAAATAAGATTGATAAAATTCATGATGAGATTTCCAATGCGTAGATACCTCCCGCACATAACACCCCATGTCCACAGGTACAACCATTGCTTCCCTAATTTAACTCTGCTACTATTGATGAGGTTGCTAAACTTTTTTCTAACGCCCACCTAACCACTTGCCCCCTGGATCCTGTTGCTTCGCAAATCCCATGGTCACCCTCTGGCTCTATTCTACACTCTCTAACTCACATCTTCAATCTCTCCCTCTCTTCTGGCATTTTCCCCAAATCTTTAAAACATGCACTAGTCACCCCCATCCTAAAAAAAACCTCACTGGACCCTCCAATCTTACCAACCGGTGCCCCATCTCCTTATTCCCCCTTTCCTCCAAACTCCTTGAATGTCTGGTCTACAGCTGAGCATCTGACTGAGAACAAACTTCTTGATCCCCTTGAGTCTGGATTTCGCTCTCAACACTCCACAGAAATTGCTCTCCTTAAACTTACAAACGATCTACTAATGGCTAAAACCAATGGGCACTATTCTTTACTACTCCTCCTGGACCTATCTGCTGCCTTTGACACAGTGGACTACCCCCTCCTCTTCAAAAACCTCCACTTCTTTACCTATCCCACCGAACCTTCAGTGTCACTTACAATTCTACTTCCTCTTCTTCTCTTCATTTCTACATCGGGGTCCCTCGAGGTTCTGTTCTTGGACCTCTCCCATTCCCAATATACATCTCCTCCCTGGGCCAGTTGATTGACTCCCATGGCTTTCAATACAATTTCTACACTAAAGACACCCAAATCTATCTCTCTACCCCTCAGCTCACTCCATCAGTCTCCTCATGCATTACTAATTTCCTAACAGACATATCAGCTTGGATGTCACACCACTTCCTCAAACTCAATCAATTCAGTACTGCGCTCATAATATTTCCTCCCCCACGTGCCTCTTCCCTTGATTTTTCTGTCAAAATCAACGGCACAACTATCAACCTGTCCCCCCATGCCAAGGTCCTAGGTGTAATCCTGGACTCTGAACTGTCCTTTTTGGCCCCACATTCAATCAATGTCCAAAGCTTGCCACCTCAACCTCCACAACATCTCCAAGATATGCCCCTTTCTAACCAATGACACCCGAAGCTTCTAATTCACTACCTGGTGTGAGGGGGTTAGCTCGGCAGCGGGTGTGTGTGACCCCCGGGATGGGCTCCCCACACAAAACAGGCCCAGCAAACGGAGGTTGTGGTTTTCAAAATCAAAAAGGTGCGGTTTATTTTCTATTTACAGTGACAAAACACAGCAAAGCAAAAGAAACATAACCAAAATAAATCCTGGTCAAGTTGACCTCTGACTAAACATACAGGTTTCCTAACTAACAACTGGGATCAGCCTAGTGCTGTCCTAGTCCCTAAGTCCCTGGTTTAGTCAATGTCCAAACAAATAGCCACACAGGCTTTTTCTCACCGCACAGGGGTTCACTCTCCCTAGACAGTCCACACAGGTCTGGTTCCAGGCATGAGCTAACATCTAATGAAGCTGGGAGTTCTTATAGAGGCCTAAATGAGCTGACAAGGTTCAGCTGGTCTCCTCATCTCTGTCTGCATGACGCCCCACACTCTCCCTAGAGGTATGAGTCATCCATGAGCCCACTAGCCTTAGCTGGGCCTATACAACTCTCCACCTAGTTGTATAAGTCAGCGTAAAGCCTGAATCTGGGCGAAATATATCTACCCCCCTGGATGCAACCAGGTGACTTTACCTTCCTGCTGTCACATACCCCCCCCCTCTTGTTTTAACCTCGGGGTTGGAACACCAGCAATCAGGCATTCATGTACTCGAGACAAAGCATCCACATTCCCCATTTGAACGCCAGGGCGATGCTTTACTGTGAAGTTGAATTCCTGGAGGGCCAGGAACCACCTATTCACTCTTCTATTTGTTTCCTTGTTTTGAGCCATCCACTTTAACGGAGCGTGATCCGTAACCATGTCAAAGTGCCTACCTAGCAGGTAGTACCGAAGGGAATCTAGAGCCCACTTCACCGCTAAACACTCCTTTTCAACGGTGGCGTAATTTACCTCATGGGACTTCAATTTCCTGCTGAGGTAAATGACTGGGTGCTCTTCCCCGTTCCAGACCTGGGACAATACTGCTCCTAACCCCACATCTGACGCATCACTTTGTACGACAAAGTCTTTAGAGAAGTCGGGTGAGTACAAAACTGGCTGGCTACATAAGGCTTGTTTCAAGAATTGGAATGCTGCCTCAGCCTCGGGGGTCCATTTAATCATGACCGACCCTTTCCCCTTCGTCAGGTTGGTTAGGGGCACAGCCTTAGAAGCAAAGTGGGGAATGAATCGCCGATAATACCCAGCGATTCCCAGAAAGGCTCGTACCTGCTTCTTGCTGTTGGGACGTGGCCAACTCTGGATGGCCTCGACTTTGTTGAGTTGGGGTTTTATTACTCCCCTCCCAATGGTTTACCCAAGATATTTGGCCTCCTCCTGCCCAATGGTACACTTCTTGGGGTTAGCCGTAAACCCCGCTTCCCGAACAGAGTCCAGGACTGCTTGCACTTTTGGCAGATGTGAGGCCCAATCTGTGCTATGGACAATTACGTCATCCAGGTAAGCCGCAGCATACTTCCGATGGGGCCTCAGCATCTGGTCCATTTTCCGCTGGAATGTGGCCGGCGCATTCTGTAACCCGAACGGCATTCTTTTATATTGGAACGCCCCGTCTGGGGTTACAAATGCGGTTTTCTCTTTGGCCGACTTGGCCAGGGGGATTTGCCAATACCCTTTTGTGAGGTCAAGAGTCGTCATGTATCGGGCTGTTCCCAGTCGGTCGATCAACTCATCTATACGTGGCATGGGGTAGGTGTCAAATTTTGTAACTTTGTTCAACTGACGAAAATCGTTACAAAATCGCCAGCTCCCATCCGGTTTAGGCACCAACACGATGGGACTAGACCAATCACTTTGGGACTCCTCTATCACCCCTAAGTTCAGCATTTTCTGTACTTCCTCCCGTATTGCCTCCCGTCGAGCCTCTGGGATCCGATAGGGTTTTAACTTCACCCTTTCACCGGGCGGGGTAATGATGTCATGCTCTACCCCAGATGTTTGTCCCGGCAGCTCAGAGAATACCTCCTTGTTGCGAAGCACAAACTCCTTAACCTCCTGTTGTTGGGGTTGTGACAAGGTGGCTGCTATTCCAACCTCAGGAATCACGCAACCAGTTTGAGCTGGTGACCAAGTGTCTGCGACTAGGGACTCTCTATCCCTCCAGGCTTTCAACAGATTAACGTGATAGATCTGTTCGGGCTTTCGCCTTCCTGGTTGTCTGACCTTGTAATTCACTTCGCTCACTTTTTCCATTATCTCGTAGGGGCCTTGCCATTTGGCAAGGAATTTACTTTCAACCGTAGGGACAAGTACCAATATCCTATCCCCCGGGGAAAAGGTACGGGTCTTGGCTCCACGGTTGTACACTCTCTGCTGTGCCAACTGCGCTTGGGCCAAATGTTCCTTCACGATGGGCATTACCTGTGCAATTCGATCTTGCATCAGGGCGACATGCTCAATCACACTCCTGTGGGGAGAACTCTCACTTTCCCAAGTTTCCTTGGCAATATCCAACAGCCCTCTTGGGTGTCTCCCATACAGTAACTCAAAGGGGGAGAATCCCGTAGAGGATTGGGGCACCTCCCTAATAGCAAACATCAAATAAGGAAGTAAACAGTCCCAATCCTTTCCATCTCTATCCACCACTTTCTTCAACATTTGTTTTAGGGTTTTGTTGAATCTTTCAACCAGCCCATCGGTTTGGGGGTGATACACAGACGTACGCAATTGCGTCACTTTGAACAATTTACACAGCTCTTTCATAACCCGGGACATAAAGGGTGTACCTTGGTCCGTAAGCAGTTCTTTACAAATACCCACCCGGCTAAAAACAAGAGATAGCTCTTTGGCTATGGTTTTGGCCGAGGTATTTCGGAGAGGGATCGCTTCTGGATAACGGGTGGCATAGTCCATTATAACTAATATGTACTGGTGCCCCCTAGCGGACTTGATTATAGGACCTACCAAATCCATGGCGATCCTCTCAAACGGGACCTCAATGATGGGTAGAGGGACCAGCGGGCTACGGAAATGTGGCATTGGGGCCGACCTCTGACACACAGGGCAGGAGGAACAATAATTTTCTATGTCCTTCATCACCCCCGGCCAATAGAATCTCTGTAATACCCTCTCTCGGGTTTTCTCTGTCCCCAGATGACCTCCAAGAATGTGCCCATGGGCCAACTCCAACACCAACTTCCTGTAAGGTTTGGGCACCACAAGCTGCTCAACGGTTTCTTCTGCCCTTTTTGCCACCCGATACAGTAGGTCCTTCTCTACGCTGAAGTATGGGTAAGTGCAGGTATTATCTGGGTTCACTAACTCGCCATCTATTTTCACTACGTTTTCCCGTGCCTTTATTAGGGCGGGGTCTTTCAACTGTTCTGTGGCAAAGTTTTCCCTGTGAACCTCAAGATCAGAAAACTCCACAGACGGTAGGTTTTCGTCTGAGGAGGTGGGCTCCTCTCCAGTTTCTTGAGTCTCCCCTGCCAATACTGATAAGGGAAATTCCGGAGAGTCCTCACCACTCTCAGGGGAGTTCTGGCTATCACATTCCTGGTACATAGGGGCACCAGTGAGGGGCTCAGGATCATCCCACAGTTCCCAGAACTTCGGAAAATCCCTTCCCACAATGGCGTCATGCGGTAACTGAGATACTAAGCCCACTGGATGAGAGAGGGTACCTTTGGGGGTCTCGAAACACACTGTAGTCACTGGATACTCTCGGGTGTCCCCATGCACACAAATAACAGCTACCTTGCTATTCCCAGAGACCTCTGTTTTAACTAACTCAGCCTTTATCAGGGTCACAAGGCTACCTGAATCCAGCAATACCACAACATTTCTACCATTAACACACATTTTGCATAAATGTTTCTCAGTTCCTCGAATGGCAGTGCATGCGACTGTCGCACACAGCGACTGACGTCTGCCCGTCAGAAAGTCACACTGCATGGGTTCCTCCACAACCGGGCAATTGGCTGCAATATGTCCCGCTTGCCGGCAGCGGTAGCAAACGATCCTTCTTGCCGCCTCTTGAGCCGCTGATTTCCCAGGCTGTTCTCGCCAAACTTGGGGTAGAGCTCCCACCCTCTCACTCTCTCCACCCTCACCCCTTGGAATCCTCTTATCCGCCCCTGGGGATGGTCTGGTCTTAGGGTGGAAAGTCCGAGTGTCTCTGGAAGAGGCCGTCAGGTTCTCTGTAGCCAAGTATTTCTCCACACGATCCACAAGACCATCGGCCGTCTCTGGGTCTCCATGGCTTACCCACTTTTGGATGGCAGTAGGAAGAGCTCTCAAAAACCGATCCATTACAACACGTTCCACAATCTTTGGTGCGGACAAAGTCTCTGGCTGTAGCCACTTTCTGCTCAGGTGAATGAGATCATACATTTGAGACCTGGGGGGTTTTCCAAGCTGGAAAGTCCAGTTATGCACACGCTGAGCCCGGACAGCCTGGGTGACACCCAGCCTTGCCAATATTTCAGCTTTTAGCATCACATAGTCTTTTGCTTGGTTAGGCTCTAGGTCATAGTAAGCTTTCTGCGATTCACCAGTTAACAGAGGAGCCACCAGTCCAGCCCACTGCTCCTCAGGCCACTTTTCTCTTTCAGCGGTCCTTTCAAATGTGGTCAAAAATACCTCTGGATCATCCTCTCCAGTCATTTTTGTCAATAAACGACTCACCCCAAAGGACGCGGTATTAGTGGGACGGCTTTCCTCACTGGTCTGCGGACGTTGCTGCATTACTGCTTTCATCTGTTGTTGTAGTCTCTGCTCTTGCTTCTGCAACAGGTCTATGAAGCGGGCCTCAGATTGCTGCTGGGCTCGTTGCTGAGCCTCCAGACTCTGTTGCAAAGTTGCGTTTGTCTGCTGCTGGGCTGCAAGGCTCTGTTGTTGAGCTGCAAGGCTCTTTTGCAAACCTGCATTTGTCTGCTGTTGATTGGCATTTGCTAGAGCCAGCTGCTTCAGTATCTCCTCCATGCTGGCTTAAAAAAAAACTGCCTGCATTCTCCACCAACTGTGAGGGGGTTAGCTCGGCAGCGGGTGTGTGTGACCCCCAGGATGGGCTCCCCACACAAAACAGGCCCAGCAAACGGAGGTTGTGGTTTTCAAAATCAAAAAGGTGCGGTTTATTTTCTATTTACAGTGACAAAACACAGCAAAGCAAAAGAAACATAACCAAAATAAATCCTGGTCAAGTTGACCTCTGACTAAACATACAGGTTTCCTAACTAACAACTGGGATCAGCCTAGTGCTGTCCTAGTCCCTAAGTCCCTGGTTTAGTCAATGTCCAAACAAATAGCCACACAGGCTTTTTCTCACCGCACAGGGGTTCACTCTCCCTAGACAGTCCACACAGGTCTGGTTCCAGGCATGAGCTAACATCTAATGAAGCTGGGAGTTCTTATAGAGGCCTAAATGAGCTGACAAGGTTCAGCTGGTCTCCTCATCTCTGTCTGCACGACGCCCCACACTCTCCCTAGAGGTATGAGTCATCCATGAGCCCACTAGCCTTAGCTGGGCCTATACAACTCTCCACCTAGTTGTATAAGTCAGCGTAAAGCCTGAATCTGGGCGAAATATATCTACCCCCCTGGATGCAACCAGGTGACTTTACCTTCCTGCTGTCACACTGGTCATCTCTTGCCTAACTCCCTCCTCATTGCCATACCCTTACATATGCTATCCCCCTCCAGTCCAACATGAATGCTGCTGCCAGACTCATCCAAGTTAACAAACCGCTCAGTGTCTGCTACCCCTCTCTGCCAATCCCTCCACTGGCTTCCACTCATCCAACAAATTGAATTCAAGATACTAACAACTATTTTCAAAGCCATTCACAACTCTGGCCCCAGCTACATCACTAACCTAGTCTCAAAATACCAACCAAATCATTCTCTTTGTTCCTCCCAAGATGCCCTGCTCTCTGTCTCACTTGTCACCTCATCCCATGCTCACCTCCAGGACCTCTTTAGAGCCTCCCCCAACCTCTGGAACTCCCCACCCAAATCTGTCCAACTTTCTCTTACTCTGTCCACTTTCATACAATCCCTGAAAACTCATCCCTTGAAAGAAGCCTATCCGGCCCCCACCTAACAACTTTACATTTATTTTCTCCACCAGCCCATTCCTTAGCTTTTGTATCTTTTGACCCCTCTTCTTAGGTTGTAAGCTCTAATGAGCAGGGCTCTCTGATTCCTACTGTATTTAATTGTATTTTAATTGTGCTGTCTGGCCTTATGTTGTAAAGTACAGCGTAAACTGTTGGTACTATATAAATCCTGTAAAATAATAATACTAATAATCTTGACCTTATTATACATTTGTAAATGTTTAACATTACATATTGTTTTTTGCCTTTACATTGTGTGGTCAATTTTACAGGTTGTTTTAAATGTATGTAGATAACAAGAGAGAGTGAATATGTAGCGCTAAATATGAAAAAAGTGAAATATGTGTATATCACCAAATAATGTGTAACCAACTGGGTAAAACAGTGGACAAATTAAAATAATAATGAGTCCACATATGCAACAAAAAAGGTGAAAATGTCCATCACAAAAGGATGTAGAATATCACGGTGAAGATGTCATAAAGCTGTATAAACCATCCCATGGAAATTCCTTTCAAATATGGTATGACTAAACACGCTTACCAGAACTGTTGAACCCGACTGTCAGCGACAGTGGGTCAATCAAGCATGGATAATCCCAAACGGCAGATGGACCAAGCTGTTAGAAGAATCCAGATGGTGTTGGCCACGAAAAGAGCCGGTGGACCCAACGATTCACAGCTGGAAGTCGCTCCGATGTTGCTGTCCCAAACGTGTGGATGGATCAAACACCCAGGGGAATCCACCAGAAATTCAAGGAGTGGGTTCAGGTAAGCAGCACACCCTGAGGGGTGGTAAAGGACCCAATGGAGGAACTCAAAAAAACTTTCATCATTGAAAGAAAATAAATAGGGGCTCCAATGGTGCAGGTTAAAAAAAGTAGGTTTTCATTTATAAAAACCAACAAACATATATAAAAGTGATTACAGTTCAAAAAAAGCAATATGGGGAGTGGTGTACCTGGCACAATGTGTTTCGTCCTACTAGGACTACTACTGGGGCATACCATATTTGAAAGGAATTTCCATGGGATGGTTTATACGGCTTTAAGACATCTTCACCATGATATTCTACATACTTTTGTGATGGACATTTTCACCTTTTTTGTTGCATATGTGGACTCATTATTATTTAAAATTTTCCACTGTTTTACCCAGTTGGGTACACATTATTTGGTGATATACACATATTTCACTGTTTTCATATTTAGCGCTACATATTCACTCTCACTATTTGCAGAATTTTTGTCACATTCTTGTGTAGCAGCTTCCCTCCTGTTTGTTTTAGGGCAAGCACAATATTTATCTTTATCCACATATGTAGATAACACTTTACATTCAATTAAAAAACAACACTTACAAAAGAAAACTGTATATTTTACACTGTCAGAAAAAAACAATGTTAGACAGACAAATACTCTCTCAAAAGATTACTGTCCTATTTCAGATCCAGCTGTCCAGCTGCACTTTAATACTTTTGATGGGTGCGTGTATTAGACAAAATTATATATATATCAAACGGTGCTATTCTGGTCACACAGACAGTCATGATTTTAAGCCCAACTCCAAGTTTCAAAAAGCCTGTTAACAGAACTCATAGCATGTCCATGTGCTTACTGGGGACTGGCAAATGTAAAATTAATATTCAGGAATACTAATAAAATGTCTTTCCTGTACTGACCATGCTCATTCAGAGTCATGTCTGCAGAAAATATATATAAAAAAAAAACTTAAAACCACATGTTAATAATCATTGTCAGATATAATTTTATAAACAGACATCTGGTTACATAGTTATTTAGTCAGGTTAAAAACAGACATTAGTCCACCTAGTTCAACCAATAAAACCTAGCAACCTAGTATACCGCTTTAGAAGCAACACCGCAGTAGTAACACAACTATAATATTTCCAATCAGCATATTATTAAACCCCTCTCCCCTCACTGCCAGTTCATCATTACCACAATTGTCATGTATGTACCTTTTTTAAAGAAAATTCTTGAGTACATGGATTTTTAGCCCTGATTTACTGCTTTAAACCTGGCGTGTTCATATTTGCGAATTCCTTTGGAAAGTCATCAGTTCTTTCTTTTCATTAAAGGGAGTTCTAATTAGGTTTTTTATATTGGTATTATCCACTTTGTTGACATTTCTAGAAAGGTGGAAGTTCTTTTCTTTATGCACAGACGTTCTGACATGCAGTTATGTCTTAGTATGAACCACTGTGTAAACTTCCAAGGAGAGTGTAAGTTTCAAAAGGGGTTCTCATATAAACTCATAAATGGGTTCTCATATAGTCCCTATAAATTGACCTAATCAATGACCTAATGGGGTCTGGAGAACAGACCAGTGGCCCAAAGTGCTTAAATTTGTCATTCAGGTCCCCTCAAGCCTCCTATCCAAAACAGTATTTAGCACTGCAGACCCCTTTTGCAAACATAATTTTTCCCCTTTAAATTCATGATCTTCATTTTTTGTTGTTTTGTTTCAGGCACATTTCCAAGTACAGGAATATAATTAAGATGAGCTAATTACCTAGGCACTTAAACCAGCCTAGGTGAACAGACCATTCAGTGCATACATCCCTGAATACAAAGTACTGTACAATACACATTATTACAAGTATAAACACATAGATGAGGAAACAGACAGAAACAATAGGGGATCCAATTAAGAATGGGAGGAAGACACTTAGGAGGCACACTATAATAAGAGACCTACTTACAATAAACAAATTATGGCAGGTGACCCCAGTGGTTTGAACTGATTACATTAACATCTACAGTCATTCCTGGTTTGAGATATGGACTTGAATCCAAAGCATGACCACTCTAAGGATTCCCCATGCACACACCTCCCAAGGAGTAGTGTTCCCTTAAAAGCCAGGGCCCATAGTCAGTAGGCAAGAGGCCACTCTGCAGTCCCCTCCAAAAGCCCCTGTCCTGGCTGGGTCTGTCAAATTTCTTCCCCATCCAAAGTTGACTAGCAAGGTCCCAGACCTCCACCTAGTCTGGACATGTGTTAGTCAAGCAGAGTGAACTCACATAGTCGGTCCATGTAAATTCCATTCTTGACTGCAGGGAATAGGTGTCATCAGTAGGTGTGGAATCTTTGTCCAGCTGCCCGCTCTCCAGCTGGGTGGACTTTACCATTCTGGGGCGCCGTCTGCTGCTTGGGAGTGACCACTACCTTCTCCCCCTGGCCCTCCAGAACTTCCACAGGTATGGGGCAGAGGACTTGGATCCTCTGTCTGGTTGACAGCACTTCAGATGGAGAAGTCTGTTCCAGCTCCACAGATGCTGCTGGTAGGAAATTCCATGTCCCTGTCAGTGGTGTGGGAGAAAGACTGGCTGCCTCATCTCTTAGGAAGGCTGAAGCTGCTGTTGGTTCTGGGCAGAACTCATTGATGTTCGGCCCTGATGCCTGCTGATCCGCTGGAAAGTAAACTGAAAAAATGGTGGCCACCAATTGTTGTATGCAGAGGTCAACAGCGCCATGCCTTGATGCCAGCTCTTCTGCTGGAGGCTCTCCGGGTTTTTCCTCCTCAGCAGAAAAGTCTATTAAATCCCTTTCTCTGGAACTGGTGTCTGGGGATAGAGGTTCACCATCTCATGCCCCTGGAACCCATAAGATGTTAGCGGTGCTGGGCAGAGGCTAGCAGAGCTCTGCCCTGTTGTCAGCACTTCAGTTGGAATATCAGTAAATGTTACATCCTTCAATGAAAAGTCAATTAAATTCATGCTTTCTGTGATCTGTGGCTGGGGAGTGAGGATGGCTTCCTCTTCTCCAGAGTCCTTGAGTGCAGCTAGGGAGATGATCTGGCTGCTCCATCTCCCGTACCCTTATTCGGCTGCTGGACAGGCGCATTCCTCCATCCAAGCTTGTCCTGTATAAAAACAGATTTGTCAGGATGAGTCAAAATTTGCTCTATCTGCCATAAGAGCATTGATTTCATAGCTGGAGGTGGAGGTGAGCAAAGCACACTGTTACTCTGACCCATTTCTGACACTTTAATAGGGATTGCAGGACTGTTGGCAGGGGCGGATCCAGAGTCTTTTCTCGGGAGGGGCACTGCCAAAAAATATGTTTTTTTTTTTTTCTGGGAAATTTATTGGGGAAATGGCTGGTCTCGGCGCTTCAATCATCCCTGCACCATGGTTGTTATGGTGTCAGGATGATTGAAGCGCATTATTTCTATTATTACCTTGTAATATAAAATTAAATAGTTCAATGCAGAATCAGTGGGAGCCCCGAGTGTGTCACTTGCCACCGTCGCCTGCAATTAGTGGGAGCCCTGAGCGTGTCACTTGCCACACATTGCCGGATTGTCATTTGCCACGTCACCTGCCACATCTTGTGGATTGTCACTTGCCACACCTTGTGGATTGTCACTTGCCACATCACCTGCCACACCTTGCGGATTGTCACTAGCCACACCTTGCGGATTGTCACTTGCCACGTCACCTGCCACACCTTGCTGATTGTCACTTGCCTGCCACCAGATGCAGATTGTCATTTGCCATGTCACCTGACACAATTTGCGGATTGTCACTTGCCACGTCGCCTGCCACACCTTCCGGATTGTCACTAACTTGCCTGCTAAGGTGTAGTTTAGGTTGTCTCTTGCTGTGTCCCAGACTCCCAGAGTCAGGCAGCAGAGATATAATGTAATCTCTCTGCTGCCTGCACAGTGAGGGCGGAAGTCAATGCAGGAATGCAGGGCAGGCACGGGCGGTGAGAGATGATCTCATCTCTCTGCTCCGCCGCTCCCGGCTAGCTGATTGGCCAGCTGCCAAACTGAGCCTGCTCTCTCACTCTCACCTGCGCTGCCAACACACTAAGCAGCACGGTCTGCCCACGAACCAAGCCGCTCGCGCTTACCCGTCTGTGGAGCCGCACGCTATCGCACCTGCCCGAAGAGTGGCCCGACGTGACTCACTGACGTCACTCATTGATAGACGCCAAGCGGCCCAGGCATTAGCAACGAGTGCAGGGCAGAGGCTCCACCCACCTCCTCCTCCGCTCCTGGTATCGTGTCAGTGCGCTGCGTAACTACATTAGACGAGTCTCTCTCTCGGCGCCGCTGATCAGCTGATGTGAGAAACAGAGAGAGAGACCCAGAGAGGCAGCGGCAGCCGCAGAATAAGTACTATATATACTTGAGTATAAGCCGACCCGAATATAAGCCAAGGCACCTAATTTTACCCCCAAAAAATGGGAAAACTTATTGACTCGAGTATAAGCCTAGAGTGTCCATCTACATGCCTCACTGTGCCTCACTTTGCCTCACTGTGCCCATGCTTCACTGTGCCCATGACTAGACTGATGTTTAACATGTGAGTCTATGGAAGGAGTGCCCGGCTTTGAAAAATCGGTTCTCCCCGGCCGTAGTTCTCCCAGACACCAAAAATTGCACACTTGGAGAAAAGACAAGGGCTACATGTTTGCCAAGTTTGGGGTCCAGGGGACCTTCGACCGGCCGGTACCGGGTCCGCAAATTCACTGGAGAAATAACCGTTTAACATTGGAGTCTCTGGAAGGGGGGCCCGGCTTTAAAAAATCAGTGCTCCCCGGCCGTAGGTCCCCCAGACACCAAACTTTGCACACCTGTAGAGGAGACCTGGAGCTACATGTGTGCCAAGTTTGGCCGGTAACGGGTCCCCAAAGTCCGGGAGATCAGGCGCAAAAATAAAAAAAACAGAGCAAGCAAGTTAGTGTGACAGATGGTCTCGGGGGGGCAATTTCCCTGTTGCCCCCCTGGATCCGCCCCTGACTGTTGGCTGGTAGTTCTAGATAGTCCCAGGCAAAGGGAGCCTGCCCTGCTGCTAAACAGAGTCTAGCAGCCATCTGTAGGCGATCTTTAACTCCCATTTCTGAACGGTCAAAAACTTCATATCTTTCGGCGCCCAGAGCACTTCCAAGATGCTCAGCTTACTATAAGTGGTAGAGCAGTTCTCAGCCCGACTTGATTTTGCCTGGGAGCAGGATGGGTATTCCCTAGCCCGCTGCTGACTGTTTATCATCAGCTGCTGCATCTGTTAGTGAAGAAAACAGATAATTTGGACCAGCTCACTAAAACCTGTAGTTAGGCTTTAATTCCTCAAGTGTGTTTGTTCACTTCACTTCATCCCACTTCACACTTTATAAAATCAGAACTGTAACAAAATCAAAACCACTGCATTTATTGCATTCTGCTTATATTACACTTTTATCTAGGATGTTAATATATATATATATTTTTTTTATGTGCGAACACATTGGTATGTAAATAGGTTTGTGGGAATACATGTACTGCATGCAACCAAATATGGCACCACCTTGCATTGTATTCAGCTTTGCTAAATAACAAAAACTATTTATGGCAGACATAATGATCTGAAACTGATAATAATCTTTCTTCTATTCAGTCTGACACATGCCTTATTTTCCTCCTTTTTAAATAAAGCAAGCTATTGACAGGTATTTAAAACAGCTTTTCTGGTGCATTTTGAATGAATAATACTACCAGTTTACTTCAACCATTGTCTGCACTTGCTGCAGTGTTCCAAGAATGTCACCATGAAATAATGGAAGCGGAGAGATAGCAAGAAAGCCAAATAAAATAGCTTACTATTGTAAAGTAGATATTGGGAAAAAAATTACATTAAAATGCAAGTAATTGCAGCACAAATCATTCATGTTTCTTTTGTTTATTTTAGCCGGAAAAAAAACAAGCAAAGCTTTTTAAAAATTTCTTATAGATACTTGCCTTCTGTCATGACCCTTTTCTGTACCTTTTATCATCAGCACATTAAAAATGAAAGAGGATCTTTCAAATTTTAGAACACGGTGCATATATATATATAGATATATATATCTATATATACAGATATATATCTATATATATATATTGTGAGGGGGTTAGCTCGGTAGCGGGTGTGTGTGACCCCCTGGATGGGCTCCCCACACAAAAACAGGCCCAGCAGACGGAGGTTGTGGTTTTCAAGATCAAAAGGTGCGGTTTATTTCTCTATTTACAGTGACAAAAAACACAGCAAAGCAAAAAGAAACATAAACAAAATAAATCCTGGTCAGCTTGACCTCTGACTAAACATGCAGGTTTCCCTAACTAACAACTGGGATCAGCCTGGTGCTGTCCTAGTCCCTAAGTCCCTGGTTTAGTAAATGTCCAAACAAATAGCCACACAGGCTTTGTCTCACCGCACAGGGGTTCACTCTCCCTAGACAGTCCACACAGGTCTGGTTCCAGGCATGAGCAAACACCTAATGAAGCTGGGAGTTTTTATAGAGGCCTTAAACGAGCTGACAAGCTTCAGCTGGTCTCATCAACTCCCTGCCTGCACGACGCCCAGCACTCTCCCTAGAGGTATGAATCATCCATGAGCCCACTAGCCTCAGCTGGGCTTCATCAACTCTCTCCCTAGTTGTATAAGTCGGCATAAAGCCTGAATCTGGGAGAAATATACCTACCCCCCTGGATGCAACCAGGTGACTTTACCTTCCTGCTGTCACAATATATATATAGATATATATCTATATATTTATAGATATATATCTATATATACAGTATACATAAATTAATTTTTTTACAATGATATTCACCATCATATACAGAAGCTGGATGTGTATGTGTTGCTGTTGTTAACACCAGGAAACATCTACATTTATTTATGCCAATTATTGTTTTGCTTAGTCTCCTACTTGCAGAAGTTAGCATTTCTTTATTCACCCTTGTCCTAGTGATCAACAGGGGCTGATTTGTGTCATACATTCAGCCCAAGAACTGCATATTTTCATTATTGTGTAAACACAGTCCAGGAAGTAGACATGAACCCTGGAAAACATAAATGACCACATATTTCTGGAAAGAGAAGCAGGTACTAGGTATTGTTGGTAGGAGTGCTATGACTTCTGTAAAGTAATACATTCCTACAATACATTACACAATAAATAGTGTGTATGAATTTAAAGTGAGAAAATATGTCTGATGCTAAATGTGTATGCATTTAAAATGAGAAAATATATCTGATGCTAAATCCATTTTATATTGGCCATTGGAAAGACACACACGTGAGCTATTAAAAAATTATAAAATGCAGCGCTAGCGAATATAAATGTGCTCAATACAAACGTATGTGTGAATGTCAACCATCTAAACCTTTCGGGATGATGGTACACACTATTAGTGAAAAGATTATGCACCAATGATTGGTGTCACCAGAAATGCAGTGGGTGTAATACTAAATGTTACCACTAAAAAGTGATCAACTAAGTAAAACCAGAAAATATACTGTGCAAAACATTAAATGAACTGAACAACCAGGCAAATAGCTCTAGGAGTAATTCACAGTACTACAGATGGTTTTCAACATCAAAGAAATAATGTCCCATTTGCAACAGTGGTTGTAATATAGAAGGAAGGGGGAAAAAAAAAAAAAAAAAAAAATGCTTTAAAATAAAATAAAAGTCACCCAACATCCAACTTCTAGGACCAATAATGTTCGGTGAAATTCAACAGTTGGCTCAATAGCAGCAGAGATCAGAGGACCATGTGGGGAATAAAAAGAAAAAGCAACTTGTGAAGTACCGCTTAGGAACAGATTAACAATACGCTGTTATTGGGAAAACTCACAAGCCTTCAATAATAACCGAGCGTCAGTGTGTTCCGGGTTCACAACGGCGTGCGTTCCACAAGAACCGGAAACAGCGTCACTGGTTCTTAGTGTTGACCGGAAATTTGTCAATGCATTTCGCCCCTCCTCCAGGGCATCATCAAGGCTATTGACAGCTAACTTCAAGGTTTAAGGAGTTTCATAAATTAAGCCTCGTACAAACGACCGAGTTTCTCGTCGTAAAAAACACGTCGTTTTTTTCGACGAGATTCTTGTTAAGCTTGTCGATTTTCTCGTCAAGCTTTCCATGCGTACAAACTGACATTTCCCAATTTCCTCGTTGTTCTCCGCGGTCACGTCCAGCACGTACGACGGCACTATAAAGGGGAAGATCTTTTTTCTTGGCGCCACCCCTTGGGCTGCTTTTGCTGATCTCGTGTTACCGCGTGTGAAGTAAAAGTTTGGGAAGAGACGATTCGCGATTTTCAGTCTTTGTACTTTTCAGATCGTTTTCTGCAGTTCAGTTTGTGCTTGTGGGTTCGTATCTTGACTTTCAGGGCGTCTAGGCAGGTCGTATCTGTTTTACAGTGCGTTCTTGCCTGTTCGTTTCTGTTTTTCAGTTCGTTATTCATAGGCCTTGCTGTTCTAAAGTGCGTTCTGTTCTGTACGTTCTGATAAGACGACCGTTTCCTAGCCATGTCGCCTGGACGTTCTCGTCGTCGAGTTCATGCTGTGCGTGCGCTTGGTGTTGGTCTGCTTGTTTTGGACCAAGACCAGTCCATGAATGGTGTGAGGAGATGTTCATGGACCAAGAATTGGTTGCTCCAGCGGGACCAATTCTGCCACATGCCTCTGCTGCGGGAGATAGTCGAGAATAATCCTGAGGACTACAGGAATTTTCTGCGGATGTCTGACCCCGTTTTTCAGGAACTGTTGGCTTTGGTGTCCCCCTATATTACCAGGAAGGACACCATTATGCGGGAAGCCATCAGTGCTGAGCAGAGGCTCATCGCCACGTTACGTTATCTGGCGACAGGGAGAAGTCTTCAGGACTTGAAGTTCACGACAGGCATCTCCCCCCAGGCTCTGGGCCTCATAATCCCAGACACCTGTTCTGCCATTATACAAGTCCTGCAGGAGGACTATATTAGGGTAAGTTTTCTCCATTAACATCACATTTTATGTATTACATGTATGCTAATGTATTGTATTTCTTTCATCCTTCCCTAATTACCATGATTGTAATATGCTGAGAATGTCCCCTTTGTCCTCATGTATGCCTGAAGCTTTAGATTGCCCCTTTTTTCTCCTCCATGCATATTTCCCTTCACTAACCTTTCCAGCAGGGGCGCCTGTTGCTCCAAATGTTTGGGGGTTCAAACCCCAATTTAGGAAATAAACTTCCTCCTTTTTTGCTCTGGTGCCTATTAAACGCCCCCATTTGTTCCCTCCAATGCAGCCATTTTGTTCCCTCTAATGCAGCCATTTTGTCCGCTCCAATGCAGCCAGTTCCCCCCCAGCCCTGCACTTACCTTCTTGTGGTCAGCACCATCCTTCTTCTGTCCTTGATGTCTTCTCCTTCCCTTGATGTTGCATCAGCCAATCATGTTACCATTAAACAGACTTGGTGAACATGATTGGCAGAGCAGCCTGTCAGTGTTTACCCAAGGAATGTCCCCCCCTGCGTCCCCTATTTAACTTTTCTGCAGCCAATTACATCCCTCAGGCTGTAATGTGCAAGACAATTTTCCTTCCTGTTTCTGATATGCAATTTTAAGCCCATAAATGCCGCAGTTCTTCATATGTCCGTCGCTTAACAGGGGGCCATCCACCTGAATAGTGGGCGGCATAGACAATACATAGGTTAATGCAAGGCATGAACCTATGTATTGTTCTGAGTGACGGGCACAGGAGAGAGGGGGCAGTGCTCCAGCGCCCACTCTGGACGCACCGCCACTGCAATGCTATCCTGTGGCCAAACACATCTACCCCCCCCTCCCCATTATAATTTATTAATGGACCATCATAGGGGGTGATGAATATGATACATGAGCCTTCCATTATACTTATTTAAAACACCTTAATAAATGTAGACTTTGCTTGATGTTGGCCTCTAATGTATTTTCTTAGAATATACTTGTAATGTTTGATTTGTGTATTCTAATATTTTTTCATCTTGTTTGACTCCACAGCTTCCTTCCACGCCACAGGAATGGCAGACTGTGGCATCGGAGTTTGCCACGCGGTGGGACTTCCCCAACTGCAGTGGTGCTATAGACGGGAAGCACGTCTGCATCGTGCCGCCACCCCGTTCTGGGTCCTACTACTTCAATTACAAGGGGTTTCATAGCATTGTGCTGATGGCGGTGGTGTCAGCACGGTATGAATTCCTCTATGTTGATGTAGGGAAGAATGGCCGGATGTCCGATGGGGGATCCTTCATCCAGACGGAGTTTGCCCTCCTTCTCCAGAGTGATGACCTTGCATTGCCACCGGATGCAGGGAATATTGAAGGACTCCCCTTTGTTTTTTTGGCTGATGAAGCCTTCGGGCTCGGACCACATCTTATGAGGCCATTTCCTCAGAGGACCCTGACCCCAGAGAAGAGGGTGTTCAATTACCGGCTGGCCAGGGGCTGAAGAGTCGTTGAAAATGCCTTCGGCATAATGGCCAGCCGGTTCCGCCTTTTTAGGACTCCCATCCACTTGGCGGACTACAAAATAAACTATGTTGTGTTATGCTGCTGTGTGCTACACAATTTTCTTTGCCGCAAATCTAATTCCTATATGGCCTCAGTTTTGCCTGAGGCTGGACTTTCCCCTGATAATCCCCTGCCGGGCCTTGAATCTGCCCGTGCTGGCTTGCCCCCCCCAAAATGCCCGTGATGTTCGGGTCAAATACATGGACTATTTCACGGGTAGGGGGGCAATTCCTATGCCAGGCTATGTCTAAAGATTGCTGTCTAACGATCCAAATAAAAATCTTGTTTAAACTTCTAACTTTTCTTGGTTTCCTGTCTCCTAGTTTGTCTTAGTGCATTTGTAGTGCCAAGTGTATTTTCCTTTAGTAAATACCAACCATTTCACTATGTAACCTTAAAAAATGTACCAAATAAGGTTAGAGCATATTAGAAAAAGAAGCTACACATTGTTTGTGTTCAAATCTTTTACTATGTGCAAATTCACACACCTTTTTTTTTTTATTTTTAAATTTTTTGTTTGCCTGGCCACAAACCGGCAATTGTTTTCTTAGGAAAATACAAAAACAACAGTTGCATTCCAAAAATTACAAAATTGGATACCTCGGAGCAATCTGAGACATTCACTTACACAAACTATATGTCTCTATGTGCCCGTCCTAATATGGGGTCCTGCCACCCCTTGACCAGCTAAAAATTGAATATGCACACAATTGGGATTATTTTCCTATAGGGATTTTAGACTCCTGATCCCTATTGTCAACATGTGCTATCTGCCATCAGGGGTGATCAATGGACGTGTTTTGGGGGTGCAACCCCTTCCTCAGTTCACCTACTTTAGATACGAGGAAGGGGTTGCACCCCCAAAAGACGTACATGGATATCCCCTGATGGCAGATAGCACATGTTGACACACTGTGTGCAGATTCAATTTTTGGCTGGTTTGATTGTCAAAAAGTTTTTTACAAGTAGAAGAATAAACATGAACAAAAGGGGGTTGGGATGCCTTATTGAATTCTCCCCAAAACATCGAGAATGTCTTTAAATGTTTGATCCATCACATGAATTCTTTCTTTAATTTTGTCCAGTTCCGTGCTACATTCCATCACTTGCTGGATGAGGCGGAGGGCACTGTCAGCAGAGAAACCTGTACTATCCTTCACCCCAACATTCACATCCCCTAAAAACAAAATAAAAAGGTATTATAACTCTGCAGGCCTACCTCTCTTACCTGAAGCTGTGGTGACAGATACTGACCTGTTGTGGTGACCAGTTCCACAACGTCATCCACCTCTCCTTCCTGCACTTCTCCTTCCTCCACCTCAACTTCCTCTACATCCTTCGTTTGTGGGTCTTTGGGAGTTTGGGGTTGTTGTGAACCTGTGGGGTTCCTGTGCTCCCTGGAGTGTCCTCCTCCCAGTCTTCTCTCCCCTATGAGAATCAAACAAAAGGTAGAGTTATCACACAGAAATTCTCTATGTTAAACCAAAAAACAGGCTAAATTGCTTGGAAGTGGGGTACAAGTGTGTGTTTGGGCGGAAGTTAAAGATGAATGCATTATTTCTGACCAAGAATATGCTTAGTATTCACCTTTGTCTGTCATTTTTTAGACATGTAGGCAACACAAAAATTCTCTGAAGCACCTGTGTGGGACACCCAAAAAAGGCGGGTCTGGTGGCCCACACTATAGTGCTCCAAAGTACAGATGTGGAAGCAGCTGCTGAGTGTCCTCTCCTTTACACTGACAAAAGTTTGCATTTCATTCTCTTTACAAACACATCATCTAGCCTAAAACTTTGTGCCCCAAATTTCCCAAAAAATGGCAGATGTCTAATTACTTTTGTGGCTGTAAAATAAGCCAAAACAGAGGATAGTGGCCGAACGAAGTGTCTGTAACGTAACGAACGATTACTGTGCCCAACCAAGTTCAAAATATAACATTTTGGAAGGGAGTCCAATAAGAAAAAAAAATAAACCAGCAACATGTCAGTTTAGAAAAGGTTTAATAGCATAAAAGTGTACATTTTACTTACTTTTTGTGAGCATTCTCTTAATGCTCCTTAACTGCTCTGGCTCCCTCAGTTTGAGGTCTGACCACTTCTTTCTGAGCTGCCCATTTGAGCGTTTCACCCCGAAATTCGTCTTCAGACTCTTCATGACTTTAATGAGGATTTTGGCCTTCCTTCTATTTGGTTTGCTATACGGCCCATGCTTTGCGTCATAATCAGACTTGAGCAAGATGTCCACCATCTCCGCCATCTCCGCAAAAGACGTATTCGATGCCTTGAATCTCCTCCTTGATCGTGACGTTTCCTCAGTCTCTGGGCTTGTCTCCTCCTCGTTAGTTGCGGAATTATCCGACACCTGCTGTAACTCCGCCATATCTGTCTGCGCGCCGAAAGAGAAGGGGCGGGGAAAAGATGTTAGTCAGAACGTCATGGGCGGGCGACGTGGGCGGAGCGACGTGTTCGAATTTTGACGCATGCGTGGTGTGTATATAGCAAACACACATGTGACTATAGTACGTTCGGTGTGCGGAGAGAGGAGTTCAAGTGACGGACGTGCGAACGAAGGTATGTGATTTTGTGACTTGGACAAATTGTTGGCCTATACTGTTTTGAGAATGTTGTAGGATATATATGGTGACTACGATGTTAAGGAGGTTAGACTGTTTGCCTCACATTAGTTATCTATTATTTCTTAAACTTGCAGATACAATATGAATGTCTTTATTAGCGACAAAGAGTTCCTGGCGGAATTTATTGACCGGGTAAGGGAGCTGCCCGCTCTGTGGGAGACGAAAAACCTGATCCATAAAAAAAGAGGGGTGAGAAAAGCAGCGCTGGAGAAGCTGCTCCCATTTGTGCAGACCAAGGTGCCCACAGCCACAGCAAAACAAGTGGACACTAAAATTGGGAGCTTGAGAGGCACCTACAGGACTGATCGCTCTAAGGTCCTGGCTTCTCAGAGGTCAGGAGCAGCAGCAGATGATGTTTATGTCCCCAATTTGTGGTACTACAGCAGGATGTCCTTCCTGGATGACCACATTGAGGCAAGGCCATCACTCTCCACTCTTCCCCCCAGACTTCCCTGCAGCCAACCTGAGCCTTCTCTGGAGCAAGAGGAGGCAGCCATCCTGGATGATCCTGATTTGGCCATCTGGAGCCAGGTATAGTATTAAATGAAATTGCATTGGGATAAAATTGATGTTTGACAAATATGTCAAGATGAGAAACATACAATATTTTGGGTTCCACAAGTGAAATCAAGATCTCGAGACATTAGTCTGCACTTAATTGGGTGCTAAATAGTCAATCTGATGTAGGTGTAAATTAGAAAAAATGATTTCTGGATTTACATTCTAATTGCTTCAATCATGTTTATAAAGTTTGATGCAAAGATTAAACCAACATATTAAACTATGTCCCTTTTTCATACACAGGATGAAATCAGCCAGGAGGAGGGTCTGGAAACTGTCAGGCAGGAGGAGGAAGGGCCCAGTGGCAGCCAGGAGGTGGTAGGGCCCAGTGGCAGCCAGGAGGTGGCAGGGCCCAGTGGCAGCCAGGAGGTGGCAGGGCCCAGTGGCAGCCAGGAGGTGGCAGGGCAAAGGAGAAGCACCAGATCCCAGGTGCCTCCCATCCGGCTTCCCAAAAGAGGCAGGAGGGACAGGACCACCAGTGAGGCAGCAATGGCCCTTATTAAAGAGGCCCATGCCACCCTCAAAGAGCCCACATCCCCTGAAGAGGCCATTGCCGGCCTAGTGGAGGCAAAGTTCAAGGTGATGAGCATGGAGCAACGCCTCCTATGTGAGCCCCTGATCATCACCTTGCTCAACAAGGGGGTGATGGAAAAAATTACCCCCAATACCGCCATTTGTGAGGTGGCACAACTGTCCCAACCTCAACCTCCTCCTCCACCTCCACATTCTTCTTCCGCCCCACCCCCTTCTCCTCCACCTCCACCTTGTTCTTCTGCCCCACCCCCTTCTCCTCCACCTCCACCTTGTTCTTCCGCCCCACCCCCTTCTCCTCCACCTCCACCTTGTTCTTCCGCCCCACCCCTTCTCCTCCACCTCCACCTTGTTCTTCTGTGCCACCCCCTTCTCCTCCACCTCCTCCTCCTCCTGACAGGAGTACCCCTCCAGTGGCCCAGCCTCCAGCCAAACGAAGAAGGAAGGCTGCAGGGAAGGCTTCAGGAAAGGTTGCAGGGAAGGTTTCCAGGAAGATGAGGAAGTGATGGCCTTGCTTCATTGTGGTCGGACAGAAGGCAACCTGTTGTAGTACCACACACTTGGGACATATATATCACCTGCTGCTGTTCCTGACCTCTGGGAGGCCAGCATCAGATTGTGTTCAGAAATGTTGGCCTTCTCAAGCTCCCAATTTTAGTGTCCACACAGGGTTGCTGTGTGCTCTGGGGTCCCTGGGATGCACAAATGGCAGCAGCTTCTCCAGCGCTGCCTTCTCTTTATTTTAGTTCAAACATGAATAAATGTTATTTTTCTTTAAGTTCATACTTGACTATGTGTATTTGTAAAAATGTAAAATCTAGCTTTGGAGTAAGCAGAGACATTTGACTGACAAAAAAAGGGACAGATAACAACCCCCCAAAAAAATAACTAAATCGTATTTCCCAAAAAAGTGTGTAAAATGTAAATAATATATATTAAAAGATTCAATGGGAGATCACTACCAAAACATTGCGAAATTACAATTAACATCAGTTAGAAAAATAATGAATTTTTTAATATTCCTAAAAACTTGCACAATATAATACACATAAATCTTCTTAAGAGCAACAAGAAAAATGTTAAAAAAAGATAGTCATAACTCTGTGTGAATATCAGCAGCAAAAGAAGTTCATTCGTTTGGATTAATGTCACATTCTAACGAAGATTTCAATGCACAACATTTAAACGATGCAAAAATTTGGAGCGTGACGAATGTGCTATCTCCATTACGAAGGCTTGTTTTACCAGAAGATGCGCTCCCGTCTCATAGTTGCTTGTGAGCATGCGCGCTTTTGGAAGAGTCGTAAAAGCATACACACAAACCATTTTCTCGTCACAAAACAGGCCGACGAGGAACACGACGAGGAAATCTGGAATCCTGACGAGAAAATAGAGAGCAGGTTCTCTATTTTCTCATCGAGATTCACTGCAATTTTCTCGTCGTAAAACCATACACACGAACGGTTTTCTCGACAAAAAAGCTCACGCGGCACTTTTCTTGCAGGTTTTGGACAAGAAACTCGGTCGTGTGTACGAGGCATCAGAGTAGGACACCCTTTACAAAGGTATTTTAACATGGTGATGTGACTTCACATATTCACTGTGTTGGCAGTTGCGGTTTACCACCCCCCTCTGTAGATGGCACTGTGTTGCTGGCCTTTGTACAGAGGGAATGGAGGATTAGAGGAACATTGTTCCTCTGAAGACTCTGTAGGTGTCACCAATCACCAGGGAAGAAATGGTCCTATTGGACTGTGCAACACTGTATGACCTTTGTGTCCATCTTTGGTGAGGGCATTGTTAATAAATAGCACTGCTCCACTGCAGTTGGTGCGCATTAGCAAAGTGGATAAGAAAGGGACAGGATGCATGCTGGTTAGGGACAAAGTGTATAGGCCTAGGGGAAGGTTCGTGAGGAGGAGGGGCATATCTGGAGCCGTGACAAGGATCATGCCATTGGTCTGCTAAGTTTTGCTAATACAGTCATCAGATGCTGCTTCGGTAACTTAAGCCTTTTCTGGGTGGTACTATACAGTAAGTTCTGGAACTATGCCAAAACATTGCTAAGAGTTTCTGCACCTGTGAATCCTTTGTCAGTGAAATGCTGCTATCAACTTGCTTTGAGACTTTTAAGCAAATACATTGTTGCTGTTCTCCACCTGTTATTTGTTACATAGACTTATCCAAATAATAACTGTGCCACTTTACTTGGTCTTAGTGAGCCTTTCCTCCATCTTGGTTATCAACCAATGGGCCAGCCCACAAAAGACCTCTATTTTTGTCTAAATGCTGGAGACAGTTTATAGGTAGATTTTCTGTGCTGTGTACTGCATTGATTTTTTAAACATTTGTGCACCATTTACAGCTTTCTTGGAGCTAATAAAGCACTTTCCAGCACAAGCAAGACTGAGTGTTAAATGCACATCTACATAGGAATTTTGACTGTAACTTTAAACAAGTTTCTTACCTGATTGCACTCTTATAAGTGAGTGTATTTAGCACTTATAATTTGTGAATCACTTTGTAAATGCCTTTTGTAAATGAGGATCTTCAGGCTAATGCTTTTAAAAATTATATGTCTGTATAAACAGGACCTTAGGGGGTTTTCAAGCTAAATCCTAGTCTTCACAGTAAGTCACAGGCTCATCAAGTAGCAAGAGGATGAATCAATGGTTTAAGGGAAGTTAGAATAGGAAGTCAGAACAGTAGGGAGAAAAGGAAGGAGAGAGAGAGAGAGAGAGCATTAGGAGTATGAAGAACACTGAGAATGCTATCACATTAGGGCTGGGAATGCTATCACATTAGGTAATAGGACGAATTGAGGATGAGAATAGGTCTCTTATGTCACAAAATCAGGGCAGCTACAAAACATTATCTAGAGTAGCCACCTTCAAAGAATTGTCAACTCATTATAGTAGGTGGAGGCTTTGATTTCCAGTTTTAGGGAATCACAGCACAAGCTGCAATGAGGAAGAAACAGAGAAGCCCTGTTTTGTCTTTGGCAAGCAAATGTGGGACCACGGAGTGAAGTCCTATTTGCATAGTTTTAGGGGCTAGTTTGGAAGTTACTTTTGTGTAAAGGTCAAAAACTGTATCCCAGAATTGACCTAACTAAAGGCACTCCCACCAAATGTGGGTCATAGTGGCCACTGAGGCTAAGCAACGCCAGCATGTGTCAGGAGTATTGGGAAACATTTTGTGTACGAGGTGTAGGCAGTGGTACCACTTAATTCGAATTTTAAGGCTTTTTCCTGTGCAGTGCTGTCTATGGAAAATTTGTGTTAGAAGGCAAGATTTTACTATTTATTCCTATGAGAGGGAGCAATTGAGCTCATTTTCCCACTCAAGAAAGTACTGGGGTTTCAGTGGTTTCAATTTAAGTAATAACAGATTATGAATAAGGGAAATTAAGTGGGTAGGGGCTTCCATTTGCAGACAAATTAATTCAAATTGTTGAAGAGCATGGTGTGGGTCACCTTGTTGGCAGAGTCAACCTCTCTTAGTTGGAAATATAGTAGCCATATCAATTTTATGTACAGTTATCAGACATCTACCTTAATAGCAATTTGTAGTTTAGATCAAAGAGGACAGAAAGACTTAACTTCAGGTAAATACCAAGGCATTTAATGACTGTTTTATGCCATGAGATGGGTAATGCCCATTCTAGTAGAGACATGTCAGAGGAAGGTAAGGTGATGTTTAGTGCCTCCATTTTAGTCATGTTAAGTTTGAAATTACTGTACAGGCCAAACTTTGGAATGCCTTACCCCAATCTGTCCACTTATCTCAGACTCTATTAGCTTTTAGACAATCCCTGAAAACCCTTCTCTTCAGAGAAGCCTATCCTACCCACACCTAACAACTGTATTTTCATCTTGTCCATCTGATCATCCCCCACAGCTACTACCCTTTGTTCCACTTGACCCTCCCTTGTAGATTATAAGCTCTAACGAGCAGGGCCCTCTGATTCCTCCTGTATTGTATTGTATTGTAATTGTACTGTCTTTCCCGATGTTGTAAAGTGTTGTGCAAACTAACGTATGATAATAATAATAATAACTTTTGAAATTCAGAAAATAAATTGGGCGAGGCCACACCAGAACTTGAGCTATAGAGCAGTAGATCATTAGCAAACCTAATTTATGTTTTCGTTTTTCTATAGATGGGTTGTTGTGGATAGTGACTAAGTTTTCCATAGACAGCATGGAAAGATATGGCGATAGCAGACAACCTTGGCGAGTGCCATTATAAATATTACTCCATATTCCCATCGCACACGTTCCTGGATAAAGCTTTAAAGAATTTGGGTGCTTCAGCAATGACCAGCTGGAAACTGGTTTGACAGGGTAGTGTCCAAACTGATTTTTTATTGCATGATCACATCACAGTGTAGTGCAACATTTTGGGGGCCACGCAGGGCCCCCAACGTGATGAAGGAGCCATGCAGGGCCCCTTTGTCAGGCATGTGAAGCATGATGGCATGTGCCATTATAAATATTGACACGGTCTGAAAAGATACCATTAATATATATGCAAGCAGAAGGAGCATCATATAAAGACATCATTTTGCTGTAGCGTGAGGATGGAAAGCCAGTTTGTGTTAGAATAGTAGACATGAATTGCCAGAATAGGGAAGTGAAGACCATCTCTGCATCTACATAGAGAAGGCACAGGGGGTAGCTGGTAGTATGCGCTGGGTTAGTCGGTGAAAGGGACTTGATGGTATTATACCTGGCCTCACGGTTCGGGATGAAGCCCACCTGATTGAGATGGATCAGAGTTGGGATATGTGCTCCAAGGCGGTTATAATTTGATATGATTTCAGCATATATTTTAAGATCCAGATTGATCAGAAACATGGGCCTGTAACGTGAGCACAGTGCGGGGTCCTTGTTAGATTTAGGTATAACAGTTATGTGCGTCTCTTGAGATTGCCTGGTAAATGGACAAGAGTCAAAAACTGAATTGAAAGTCTTTTCCATAATTGGATTGAGATGGTTGATGAACTTAAAGTAAAAAGCAGATAGTTAGCTGTCAGGACCCGCATTTTTACAGGAGGGTACAGTTTTAATGATGTCTAGTATCTCTTGCAGTTGAAATGGTGCCAATAAGCAGTCAGTGGCTGCAGTTGTAAGCCTGGGAAGGCCAGTTGCTTGCACATATTCCTGGAAGTTCTCAGTATGGGATATTAGCATGGTAGAGGAGAGAGGAGAAGTTATATTGTACAGGATTGATACAATTATATTTTTGCTGTCTGTGTCCTATTGAGGAGATTTCCTTTCAACTCCTGTCCTGGAGAGGCAAAGTGAGGGGTATTCCCCTCTCAGACAGTTGTCACTGGAACAGGTTTTCTTATTGGACCCCCCTCACCCTTTTTTTTGATGACAGCTGTAAAGCTTTAGCTTTTCATTCAAATTGTAGCTCAGTGATGATGTTCACCAATAATAGAGAGGATTAATCTACCCAGTAGGGATACAACAGATACAACTACTTGGTAAGGGTTCCAATCCTCCCCTACTCTGTCAAAATGTTGGCTATAAATCTATTTTCAAATGTCAAGAATCAGTCACTGTAGTTGTCCAGCAATTTAGTGAAGCAATTTTAAAAAAGTGTTATTTTTATTGGCGTGTCTAAAGACTTAATGTCACAGACTTTTTTAGGAGATGAAGCATCTTTGCCTTAGAGAGTTTGCAGAATAGAAAGTATACTGTATTTTTAAATCCTATAGCTATGGTATCACACTAAAACAAAGTTTATTCTTTAAGTAATGAATTTTTTATTAAACTGGCACTCTGATAAGCAATATGTATAAGAAAAATCACAACATATAATAAATCTAATATCATTTTAGAAAACATCAACCTTATCTGGCATTTGCCATAACTCATAAGGTTTAACCAAGGTATATCTCTGCTCCTCAGACACTGGACTGTAAATAAGAAAATTTGTGTTTTAATTAGTGTTAACTGTTAAATAGTTAAACAGCTCATTATTCAAGGCATTTCATTTTTATTTAGGCGGGAGCTCTATTTAAACATTTGACAACTGGTATGCATATACATGTATATAATCCTGCAAAATGTTGTAAATATGCCCACATCCAATATTCTAATATAAATTGTCACATGTAAAAATCTATGCAAAAGATGATTTAAATGAGATACAGAAAATATATTTTTAATCACGTTTATCACATTTTCAATATCTTTGGCATGTTAATAAATGCATTATTTGCTGGTATGTAAAACCAATGGTTGACTGGGCAGCACTACCAAGAATCTAAAATGATGCGCCTAGCAAATTGCATTGCCCTACTTGGTTACCTAAACTGATTTATTAATGCAATATTAGAAAAAGAGCACCAACTATTAAAAGCAGAGGTGTAACTTGGCCCCAGTGACCATGGGAAATATGCAAATGGGAATATGCATTTTTATGGCACAGGGTAACTTTTTGATAGGCGTTTTGTAAATACAATTTAATTCATATTATGCCACCCAAGAGTGGAAATGCTTAGCCCAGTAGCTGTCAAGGCATGTCTGCACTGGTAGTTTATTAACAGAGGGATCTCTATTGGTTGGCTGTCAGCATAGTTAAAAAAAAAAATTCTTGCATTCTTTTTTTATTTTCTACACTAAGCTGCTGTGTGGTGACACCAAGCAAGCATGACCTTAAGCTGAGCATAGATAAGTGTTCTGTTTGCAATGTTTAAACATAACACTGATAAGTACATACTTATGCATCCGGATGCCAAAAATACCTTAGCCCAAGTACTATATTAAGAATGCTGATGCATTCCTCTAGATTACAGACCTACAACCTCTTTCCAATGTCAGGCTGTGGCAGGCACTTGGTTACTGCAACCTTCAAAACATGGCATGACTCATGCAGTGTTTTTAACAAGCGTCTAATCTGTAGATGTGTTTAATGGGGCAATATAATACTAGTGATTTGTTTTAAGTTGAGCAGCTGCAGTTGAACTGTAAATGGCACAACATAGAAATTCTACCCAATAAGCTGTGCTTTCTTTGTGCTCTGAGCACCTCAATGAGCTTACCAAAATGGCTAGTTTTCTTGTGCGTGCTTCTAGCAGTAATGGAAAATGTAATAAAAAATCCTCCGAGTCCCACTGCAATAAAAGTAATCGTCACCCTCTCAATAACTTTTTTTTCTGTAAGTAAATATTATAGAATTGCTGAGAAAAGTTAACTAGTTCATAACAGAGAGGGCAGTTCTCATCTTTGTGACAAGACCAAACCACATCTAGCTAATCTGACAAGCCTCAGTCAATCTAAGATGTGATTTTAACAGCATTTATGTATTAAGTTTGAAATAGGTCAGGAAAGATGGATATTTATCTTATCAACACAGACAGATAGACATTTTTGGAAATCATTCATGCAGAAAAAAAAGAACACATATCACATAAGAAAAAAAAAACTCAATGACTTTTTCATAGCTTAGGGCAAATTTTTGTCTCAGGAAAAATCACTAGTAAACATACTGTATACTGTATGCTGCATTATGGTCACATTGTATTTCATTTTTATTGTTTAATGCAGATCTTTGTGCACTGAATAAATAAATATCAAATTCCAGAATAGGGCTGTTGTCAGATGAGCAACTCTGCCACTAGTGATTCTGCCATTGGCAATTTGTCAAAATTACCAGTGACAGGATCGCTATGAAGCTGCCTGTTTGTCCCTATGGAATTGCTTCCTTTGAAGCTGAAGCAGAGGGATGTCCCGTTCATCACTAATGATCAAGAGTCAACAGCATTCTGGCCTGTGACAGAACAACATCTTCCTGCATCTGGTTGCAGAAGGAATAATTTCATAGGAACAGACAGGCAGCCTCTTTAGCAATCCTGTTGCTGGCAATTTTTCTCCAAGGGCAAAATCAACTATCTTACATCAACCTAAAGATGATTAGGGTGAAAGAATTTGTTGTTGGATGGAACTTTATTGTGAATAGAGGTTTAACAAACATTCAAAGCTCTGCTCCACCAGCATTTTGCCAGATTCTAATGCTATGTGATATTTGTTACATTAGATTTTCTTTCTTACAACATTTTAAAAAGTTATGTTAAAATGAAAAATGAAAGATCTTCCCCCCCATATGATCCCATCTTGGGTATCCCTATTGTTAGAATGTTTCATTTGTGCTTAAATTCATACTGAAACCAACATATAAGAGGGAACCACAATTTTGGAGTTTTTCAAATATTGTGCATGGGGGTATATTTCATCCTAATGGGTAATTCCTATTTCTAAAACATTTTTTCTGTTTTGTCACTTTAATCAATCCTTCCCTTTTTAAAGACACACCATTGATCAGAAGTATATATTTATATTTTTGGGGATAGTAGAGGATCATATAAATAGCTGATCACAGCAATAACAGCAATGATAAACAAAAATAAAAAATACTATGCAACAATGTACATGGAATCACCCTGTTTTGGGAGCAACCAGATTTTTTTTTCACAAAGCCTAGGTGATTTTCAGATTGTTTCCAAAACATACTGCATGCACAACACTTTCTGTAAAAAATACATAAGTATAGATTTCATTTCAATAATTTTTATTACATTTTTCATGTAAAAAGCACAAACAAGAAAAATATCCATAGTCAAATACAAAAGCGTCAAATAAGCCACAACAGTCAGAAAATTCAAGGATGTTTTGCAAGTATTAGAGACATCATATAAAACAAGAGGAAAAGGTTTAGGGACATTGATATTCAACTAGAACATGAATAAACCAAACATGGAGTCTTGATTTCCAGATAAACAATTGTGCCCCATGACATCTAGGTGTCATCAACCTATATTTAGAAAAATTTCAGAAATGCTATGCCTAGCAGATAGGCAGGAATACAGGGCCATTATATGAGTAGAGTATATATATATATATATAAAGGTAATAATAACTGTAAGCGCAAATACATGAATGCACACGTTGGTTAGGATATAGCAATTAGTCCATAATAGGGTATCAGGCAGTTCAAGGGTTAAGAACAATATCATGATTGTTCAATGGTGGCTGCTGTCCTCAGAGAGCTGGCTCTGTTGTAGGCAAGAAGAGGGTAGAAAGGAAGCGCCACCTACTGTAAGTGCAGTATTAAAACAGTTCTTTAATAGCACTTACAAGAGAAAGCAAGTAAAAAGGCTCATCTGTGTAATCATGGAGTCCTCAGTTCATGTAATGTCCTGTGGCTGTCCACGCCGGACCAAGCCTCTTCCTGACGGCCACAGGACAGGCTCCAGACCGAGCCACAACGCTTTGCAGCTTTACATCCCTGCATTATACGGACCCGAGACTGAGGACTCCATGATTACACAGATGAGCCTTTTTACTTGCTTTCTCTTGTAAGTGTGATTGTATACTCTGCTATTAAAGAACTGTTTTAATACTGCACTTAGGTGGCGCTTTCTTTCTACCCTCTTCTAGAGTATATATACATGACCACAAAAAACACTTTTTTCTTAAGATTTGTGCAAGGTATTCATAATGAACTCTGTTGAATGTCTTCTCTGTGTCCAGTGTGAGGAGAAGAGTAGGTGTCTGAGAGTGTTCCGCTAAGTAAATAGTGTTGAGCAAATGTCTCGTTGCGATGTGTCAGGGGATTAATCGGGATGGATAAGAGATGGTAAGATATATACTATTCGTTTAGCTATTCATTTACCATACATTTTTAAATCCAAATTTAGTAATGAGATGGGGCGAGGTAGGTTCTTTGCCTAATTTTGTCAGAGTAACAGTTAATGCCAATAACATTTCACTAGGAAATTTTAAGGAAGAGGCGGCCTAATTAAACACATATTCTGAGTATGAGCACAAAATATACTAAGCTGTTTATGATATTCACCCACAAAGCCATGGGCGATAGTTTTGGCTATTTCAGGAAGTGTAACAGGGGCATTCAAGTCATGTAATTGAGTTTGGGAAAGAATAGGTAAATTTATTTTTGATAAAAATTGCTGTATAGAATCAGAGGAAGGTTGGTAAATGGAGACATCATCTTTGAGGTTGTATAAAGAGTAGTAATAATCACTAAAAGTTTTTGCAATATCTTGAGGATCATGCAACTGGGCTTTAGAGACTGGGTGATATAAAAGGGGATTTTAGATGTACTATAACAGCCTTTCACTGTCCTCGTTGGAAGTTTCCCTGCTTTGTTGCCAGGGATATAGTAAGCCACTTTTAGTCTCCTTACAGACTTTTCAAAGGAGCCAAGTAGTAGGACCTATAGGTCAGGCCTACCTTTAGTTAAAGGGGTTGTAAAGCTACGTATCATCCTTACCTCCACTATTCAGTTAGTTTTGCACAGAGTGGCTCTGAACACTGACTTCTGGGGTCCCTCGGTGGCTTTCGTGGCCCCTCTCGGCATCAGATAACCCCCTAGGAGAAGCGCTCTCCTGGAGGGGGTTACCTTGGAGGCGCACTTGCGAGTCCAGCATTTGCGTCCATAGACACGAATGCCGAACTCGACCCCACCCCCCGGCACCCGCGTCATCGACTTTGATTGACAGCAGCAGGAGCCAATGGCTGTGCTGCTTTCAATCTATCCAATCAAGAGCCGGGACCCCGTAGAGAGAGGGACAGTGGGGGACTGCCAGGTGTTTACAAACCCTTTAACAAGGAGCTACTAATATGGGAGGGGTTAATTTTATTTTTTGCTTCCATGTGTTTCATATCTAATTGCCATGTCTTACTCTTTTTTGCTATAGTATAATGTAGACATGTGCACACTGAAATATTTCGTTTCGGAATTTCGTTTTCGTCCAAAAAATAAATTTATTTAGTTACTTCCGAAATTTGTTTTTATTTATTTCGTTTTTCGTTAAAAATTGCATTCGTCCGAAAATCTGAATTAATTAAGGTCGAATCTGTCATTGAAGGCTTATGGTGTCTGTCGAATGTTCAAAGAAGATTCGACGGAGCAGCGAAACTGTACGACTCTGCAATCATACATTTCCGGTCGAATGTTCCGCCTACAAGCAGTGATCTTTTCTCTCTATGTCGAATCTTTTCTCTCTATAATGTCGAATCTTTTCTCTCCTATGTCGAATCTTTTCTCTCCTATGTCGAATCTTTTCTCTCTATAATGTGAAATCTTTTCTCTCCTATGTCGAATCTTTTCTCTCTATAATGTCGAATCTTTTCTCTCCTATGTCGAATCTTTTCTCTCTATAATGTCGAATCTTTTCTCTCCTATGTCGAATCTTTTCTCTCCTATGTCGAATCTTTTCTCTCTATAATGTGAAATCTTTTCTCTCCTATGTCGAATCTTTTCTCTCTATAATGTCAAATCTTTTCTCTCTATAATGTCAAATCTTTTCTCTCCTATGTCGAATCTTTTCTCTCTATAATGTCAAATCTTTTCTCTCCTATGTCGAATCTTTTCTCTCCTATGTCGAATCTTTCCTCTCCTATGTCAAATCTTTTCTCTCCTATGTCGAATCTTTTCTCTCCTATGTCGAATCTTTCCTCTCCTATGTCGAATCTTTTCTCTCCTATGTCGAATCTTTCCTCTCCTATGTCGAATCTTTTCTCTCCTATGTCGAATCTTTTCTCTCCTATGTCGAATCTTTCCTCTCCTATGTCGAATCTTTCCTCTCCTATGTCGAATCTTTCCTCTCCTATGTCAAATCTTTTCTCTCTATAATGTCGAATCTTTTCTCTCCTATGTAGAATAATCTTGGACTAATAGAGTTAAGGTTAGGCACATTCGACCACAGGTTCGATAGACACAGATTGTTATTGTCAGCGTCACGTCGAATCTCCTATCTATATCGAACTGTTGTAGCAACGAAAACGAAAATAAAGCATTTGTTTATGTCGGATCTTTCGGTTTTTGGATTCTGTGCTTTCGTTTTCGTTTGTTAAAACGATAACGAAAATAGCTGAAATTCGGACGAAAATGCATTCGGACGAAAACGAATGCACATGTCTAGTATAATGATTCCTCGAATGAACACTTTACGAGCATTCCATAAACATAAAGGTCCCTTTACTGATGAGGCATTATGATGAAAAGTTTTTGTCAGGCACCACTGCAGAAGATCACAGCAAAAAGGGTTCTCTAGCAAAGCCTGGTTTGATCTCCATAAGCGTGTGGAACCAGTCAGGGGTCAGTCTTCTATATCCAGACTGATAGTCTCATGATCCGATCAGGTAATGTCGTAGATCTCGGCTTTAGAAACACAAGAAATCAGCTCATTGTCCACTAAAAATAAATCAGTTCTGGGGTAGGTGTTATGTTTAGAGGAAAAAAAGGTAGTCCTTTTCAGACGCATGATGACATCTCCAAGTGTCACATAGATCATACTTGTTCAAAAATGGTTGTAGAAAATCCAAGCGGTGTGTCCTTTCTGGAGTGGAATTCATATGGCAGCCAGGAACCAAGTTAAAGTACTTACATACTATTAAAAAGGCCATGTTGAAGTTTGGTCAGTTTCTTCTGTATTTTCTTGAGGTAGGCTAGTTGGTGGGAATTGGGTGCATAGTCATTCACTAGTTGGTGGGAATTGGGTGCATAGTCATTCACTAGGGTATATTCAGTACAATTCATGGAGCATAATAAAATAATAAAATGACTTGCAGGATCTATAACAGGGTGGTGAAGATGGAAGTCCACTGTATCTTTAATGGCCACCATAACACCCCCTTTTTTTAGAGGGCATGTTTGCCTGGTGTATACGTGGAAAACTTCAATAGCTGCACTTTGGAGATGAATTCAAGTGAAAATTAGTCTCCTGGAAACATAATAAGTCACAATGTTGATCAGATGCTTCATGCCATAGTGAGCATTTTTTAACGGGGTGGTTTGGACCCTAAGGGGTTCATTTACCAAGAATAAGGAGAAACAATAGATGTTAGACTCCTAATTGGCCCTAATTGAAACAACTAAGACATTGACGTGGAAAACAGAGAAGCACCATCAAATAAGTGAACACTTATTAGTAAATGTCAAGTCAGGATAGTCACTTTTCCATTACAGAAAATGCTAAACATGGTCCCTAGAGAGCATAGGACTGCAGGATTTAGCCAAGTTCCTGTTTGTGTGTAAAAAGAAACAATCGGCAAGTATAATTTTTTATTTGGCTAATTTTGATACTAAAGATATTAATTTTCTTTCCTGTTTTGTAGTGTTTATTTTTTTATTATTATTTTCTGCAAACTAATGCATTTTTAAATGAATGTTACAGAGTAATGCATACTTTTTTCTAATATTAAATATATCTATAAAAATTATAGTTATATCGCTAGTATATGACAAAAAAATGTCATGTCTAATTTGAATTTTAATAAAATATCTTATAATTATATATCTTAATTCTGAAATCATGGTACTACTATATATTCTATTTAAAACTATGGGAAGCACAGTGGCTTAGTGGTCATTGGTTTAAATCCCAACCATGACATCAGAGTCCCGTGTGTCTTCCAAATATGCATGTGGTGCAAAAAGCTGTGGCTGGTGTAGGCGGGTTATAAGATGTCTCTCAACATTATATTAAAACAAACTATAGCTTTAACCACATCTCTCTTACCATAACAGCAATTTCCCTTTCCCCACTTAATTTGCCCAGCCTGTCTCTTTTATGTTTGCATTTTAGTTTGCAAATTTTTTAGCTGCCTGCAGCTGCTGTACTGAGCCGTAAGCCCAGGTTCACACTGGACTGCGAGAGTGAAGCCGTGCGAGTTCAGCTGAACTTGCACGATTTCACTCCCGCTCGTCAGTCCCGATTTTGGCCGCGATTACAGAGACATCTGTGCCGGTTTCTGCACATATGTCAATGTAAATCGCGGGCCAAAATTGCAAAAAGTAGTACAGAAACTACTTTTTGAAATCGGTGCAGCGCCGCAGATGCGGCATCGCACCAATTAGGACGGTGCCATTGCCGGCAATTTGCGTCAAATACCGCAGTTTTGACATGCGATTTGACATGCCTAATCGCAAGTCAAAACGCACCAGTGTGAACCAGGGCTAAGGGTCAGTTCACACCACATGCAGTCCAGTGTATTGTGTATTTTTTTCTACATAAAAATTGGATGGAAAGTAGGTTATATGGTTTCCAATGGCACAGTTCACACCAGTGCAGTTAGTTCCAGAGCATTACAGTTTCAGAAAAAAAAAGTAGAACATGCAGCATTTTTCCTGTATTGGACTGTACTGGAACGTGTTAAAACACATCAAAAATAGACTGTAATACACTAGAATGCATTAAAAATGCACCAGACCCCAGTACAATAAAAAAAAAAAACACAGAAAAAAAACGCATCTGGAAACACATCAAAAATGCATTGGAATGCATTAAAAATGCACCGAAACCCATCCAAAATGCATTTAAAATGTGCATACAGAAATGCATTCGGAACAAATCTGGAGTGTGATTTTGTGGCGCGAACCAGCCCTTAGCCCAAACAAGTTACCTATATTCTTATATTAGCATTAGCATATGACTGGTGTGGTAAGGATTAGGGACACTGACTGGGGTCAGTGTGTTAAAAATGGGAAAAAACAAAAATGTGTGTGCAAATAACTTAAAGATTTTTTATTAGAAATATATTTTTACATTATGTAACATACTTTCATCCGAGTAGTTCAGTATCACCATAGTAACACTGTACTACTCTTGGTGGGAGAGTCCATTTTTTTGTGCTAACATTTTGATTGGTAATACGATGAAAATCTTTGCACCAGCAATACTTTGAACTGTCATGCATGAGTTTCATGCATGACAGTTGTGATTACTATTGATCTATGACTGGCTAAAGCTAATCGCATGGTACAGGGTGCTGTGATGGGCCCATGTACCATGTGATAGCTGTGGGCCAATCACTGCTTACTAATATTGGAAGCAAAGCTGTTATAAATTAGATGAATTCATAACAGCTTTGTAGACATTGTGATCCGTTGATCACATAGTGATCACATAAGCCCAGGGCCGCTCAATGCTACATTTTGCACAGCACTTTACAATAGGCTTAAAAGGGCCCTGCTCATAAGAGCTTACAATCTAAAAGGGATCACAATGTAACTTTCACAGTGGACAGCAGGGCTAATATTAACCAGGCAACACATTTTAGGTTACAACTTTTACCACCCCATCAATTTGTTGTTAGGTGCATGATTCTCAAAAACAAAAATAAAAAAAAAACACAACATTGAAGCCATACCCACAAAAATCCACTTTTAAGAAACACATGCACAATTACAGCAAACACAACAAACAAACAACAACAAACATTAGAACAGCCTTAGTGGGGTGATGGTCATTATGCACAATATCACCCCCACCCAAAAAAAAAGGGAAGGACTGACAGCAAATAATCTGGCCTCTTCTCAGGCAAAGCAAACTTCACTACTGCAGTCCTTTATAAAATATAATGCGGGGGTAGGGGAAGAAACGCGTCAAGCCTCCTATAGGGCAGTATTGTTTATTAGATAAGATTGAAATTTAAAAGGCAAATTTTGCACTCACAAAGTATCCAGTAAAACAAGCATCTAAAGCTGACTGAATGTGAGGGAGCTTAGGTGTAAGTAGCCAGTGCCGTGTCTCAGCTCAGTCACAGCTGTGAAAGCAGGGACTCAGGAAGATGCCAGTGGGTTCTCTCAGTGACAGGAGTAGTCAGTAGCTGTCAGAGCTGGGTCGGCCTGGGATTGTTCTGGCCAATCAGAATGCATTTCGGAGGCAAGGTCACACCTCCTTCATCAGCCTGCTTGGTAACGCCGACCTCTGGTTTAAATGTAGATCACAATTAACCCTTCCAGTGCCGATGGGAGGGTGTTGGGGATGGTGAAGCAATTTGTAACAGTAACTTGAATGGCTTAAGTAGAAACTAGCTATGTAAATATAACAATTTTGAAATAAAAATAAAATTAAAGATAAAAGTAAAGTCTATATCAAAAGCAAAGACTCATTAGAAAATGGAATTGTATTTGTTCTTTTCACATTAAAACAATATATAAGAGGATATGTTAGAGAATATATTAAAAAAATATGAGATTCAGATTTAAAACTTTAAGAGAAATTCATAAATAGTAGTTATTGGTGTTTTAAAAGTGAGTTTATGCACTGGTCTATATATAGATACACCTGCATAAATATATAGCAAATGTGTATACATGTGCGTAAGCCATGGATATAAAAAATAATCTATATACAATACTTTGTATAAGTGCAGGTATTATTTCCTTTGTACAAGTATATAAATATAGACCTTTGTACCTAAATGCATGTGTAATCATGCATTTAAAATAGGAAGCATATGATGTTAAAATATAGATGCGTGTAAAAACACGCTTAGCAATATGAATATATAAAAAACACAGAAGGTGGTATAATGGAGAGGAAAGTGTAAGGAAGGGAACTAGAGGGAGAAATTAGAAGATAGTGTTGATTTCCAGTTCTTCATTCAGACCTTCCGGTGATAAGCAATTAAGTTTAAAAATCCAGAAGGTCTCTTGTACACAGAATTTCTTAAACCTTTCCCTCCAGGTAAAGAGCTGGATATAGACTGAATGGCTACCTGTTACTTTTAGCAGAGAGGGATTTCTATTATGATGTGCTGCAAAATTATGTGGAATGCTAAATTTTGAGACTTCTCCTGTGCTCCCAAATTTAGTACGGAGAGATCTGATGGTTCGACCAGCATAACACATGTTGCAGGGGCAGGTAATTAAAGTGAAAGTAAACCCTCCTATTGTTATCAGCCATGGAAGCTGCCATCTTAGCTGTTTACTCTGCAACTGCTATGATACTGCAAATGTGACCCTTATGACACCAGCCATTGGATGGTTTGACAGTTTGGTTGAGAGCACAACCAATGTGACAGCTAGCATTTCTGTCATGCTGGGAATGTTAACTTTTTTTAAACTATTAAATCGATGGGTTTACTTCCGCTTTAAGTAAACCACAAAATTGTTGGAGCATGTTAGAAATTTGTTAATTTCAAAGATGTTACCTTTAGAATCAGAAAATGTTTTTTGGCCATGTGTCATATGTGCACAGGTGAGACATTCTTTTTGTGACATTTATACATTTCTGTGAGGGAAAACATCCTGAGAATTGAATCATGGAGGGCCCTCTTGTTCCCACAAAGCTTGCTAGGGGCAACAAGATTTTTTACATTGCAGGCTTTTCTAAACACCAAATTGGAACTTGGGGAGATGTGTTCTAACAGTTTAGGGTCATTACAAAGGATACCCCACAGTTTTTGAAGGGTCTTCTTGATGTTTGTTGTTGAATTTGGTGATAAAAGATGGGCCCTTTTGGATGGGCAAAGGTCTTGTGTTATCAGATCTCTTAATAACGGAGTGTTCATTAAGATATTCGTAGAGGTATTTCTGAAATGCCTGATTAATATCTTCCTCATGATGGCCTTTCTCCAGAAATTTTTGTTTTAACATGTGGCTCTGTGTTCTGTAGTCTTCAATAGAGCTGCAATTCCAATCCAACATATGGTAGATATAGCGCTTCTCGTCTCCTTCCCCTGCATTTTGTTTTTACAGCACTAGGCTTTCCAGCCTGATTCTGAGGTATCCTTACCACCACTAGCAGATACTGAAAGAGACTTTTACATCGATCTATGACCTCTTGTACCCTTTGGGACTATTATTTATTTATTACCAGGACTGTTAAATAGTATATATAGCCAGTAGGTTTAGTGCTGAGTCTCACACTTAGTGTGTTACATCTTTTCTTTATAAAACATAGGTTGGATTGTAAGCACACCTACATACACCCAATAAAGGACACAACCTCCAGTATCATTTAATCTGTCTCTTCATGAATGCCTTTTTTTGCAGGCACAAATGGTCTTTCCAACTGCATAAAGTCACACACTACAGACCAAAGATCTTTAAGACCAAAGTCCATTAGCATGCATAAAAAGAAAGCAAGAGTTATATAAGCATATATACCTGTGCAGTGCATAACAGGAAATGTGAAATGTTCAATTTCCTGGGCATGCTCATTGCTAAAGAAAAAAAAATGCAAGTTGTAAGTCCTTGGGCATGTAGAGGGTACAAAGCAGGAAAACTAAAATTTGTGAGGGCTGCTTCCCCCAAATTGCTGACAAGCAAATTCATCATCATCATCTAAAACACATTTCCAGTATTTCCCATCTATTCCAATGGCTCTAGTTCACCCCAGTGCAGCGTATTCTTGTGCAGCCCAGCAAATTAGAACAAAACGAATGGGTTCTTATTTGTAATGTCAGCTCATTTGTTTCCATTATGTGAAATCCTTCTAAAATGTACCAGATTGCAGAAACCATGCATTATTATTAGTTCAGGAACTTATGTAGCACTGTCAAATTACACAGCGCTTTACATATATATATATTGTACATTCATATTAGTTCCTCC
This sequence comes from Rana muscosa, assembly GCA_029206835.1. Lineage (NCBI taxonomy): Eukaryota > Metazoa > Chordata > Amphibia > Anura > Ranidae > Rana > Rana muscosa. The sequence goes on along the minus strand of CM055117.1, from coordinate 637,736,964 downwards.
CTTCAAGAAGCTTAAAATCTAAAGTCCCTAATGCCCCATACACACGATCGTTTTTAATGCCGTTAAAAATTGCATTTTTAAAAATGGCCATTAAAACCGATCGTGTGTATGCTCCAGAGCATTTTTAACGGCGTGAAAAACGGGCATTAAAAATTTCGAACATGCTCTATTTTTTCACGTCGTTTTTCATGTCGTTTTTTTTAACGACGTGAAAAACGATAGTGTGTATGCTTTTACGAAGGGAAAAAAAACGCGCATGCTTAGAATCAAATATGAGACGGGAGCGCTCGTTCTGGTAAAACTAGCGCTCGTAATGGAGATAGCACATTTGTCACACTGTAACGGACTGAAAAGCACAAGGCTGAAAAGCGCGAATCGCTGCTCAACAAAGTTTACTAACATGAAGGGTGGCGCCATTCGAACGGAACTTCCCCTTTATAGTGCCGTCGTACGTGTTGTAAGTCACTGCGCTTTGCTCGATCGTTTTTTTTAATGATCGTGTGGATGTAAGACAGGCTTGAGAGGAAACAAGATAAAAAACGACGAGAAAAACGTCGGCTTAAAAAATGGCATTAAAAACGTACGTGTGTACGCGGCATAACTCACATTCATACACATACTGGGAACAATTTAGACAGGGGCCAAATGAACTACCTGCATGTCTTTGGAGTGTGGGAGAAAACCCACACAGGCACAGGGAGAACATGAAAACGCAAAAGCAGGTAGTGCCATTGTTGGGATTCAAACCAACGACCCTTATGCTGCTAGGCAGAAGTGCTAACCGCTTAGAGACTGTGCTGTCACATGCATGTAGACTGCATCTCTGTGATGTAAACTAGCCCTAACAGTTCAGAGGGTGCCAAACACAAAAAAAGAAAAAAACATAAAGCAGGGATTCACTGTTTTCACCTCTGCTCCGCCATATACATTAAGCCATGTGATTTATCCTTGTGCTTATGTGAGTACAGTGGAACCTCGGATTACGAGCATAATTCATTCCAGGAGAATGCTCGTAATCCAAAGTACTCGCATATCAATGCGAGTTTCCCCATTGAAGTCAATGGAAACAAAAAAATTTGTTCCGCATTGACTTCAATGGGAGGCAATACCGCATGCGGCCAGAGGTGGGGGGCGCCGGAGAGCCTCGGAAACGGACGAAAAGGCCCGAGGACACTTCAGCTGACCTCGGCAAACCTCGGAAAGACTTCCTACCTGAGATATGCCATGGTCAGCCGTGCTGTCCTCGGGCCTTTCCGTGCATTTCCGAATGGCGCAGATCGGCTGGGATCGGCAACATTTGGCTCTGCTCGGCTCTGGCGCCCTCCCCACTTCAGGCCAAAAGCGGTACTGCACACCACTTTGGCAGGAATCGTGCTCGTTTTGCGAGACAACACTCACAAACCGAGTCACGATTTTTTAAAATACAGTGCTCGTACTGTGAAACGCTCGTTAACCGCGTTACTCACAATCCGAGGTTCCACTGTAAATGCACAATATTTATTACATAAAATCTACAGGTTGCACTATAGAATGTATGGAATGTTTGCTTATCCCTTACATAGCTAAATGTACATGGGGAGTGGAGATGCACACAGTGAAATCCCTGCTGATGTTCCCTGGAGTTCCTGAGTGTCATTGAACAACCTTTTATTGATATGCCATATGCAAGGCTGTGGATTAATGATTATTGACAACATGCTGCTATAAGACCACCTATATTTTGGGTCTTCGCACTTGGTAAGAGGTTACAATTGGTGTTGGGGTGGAATTCACAAGGCAGCTTAGTCATTCGTGAGTAAAAACATATGGCAAGATTTGCAATGATGGTGGAACCCTCCTACACATTTTATTTGGACATTTACAAAAAGGTGGTGGATAGAGATGGGGCGAACACCCCCTGTTCAGTTTTCAGCAGAACCCCCGAAGAGGGGAAAAGTTCTAACCCGAACGGTGAACCCCATTGAAGTCTATGGGAACAGAACAGGAAAAATTCAAATTTTGAAGGCTTAAATGCAAGTTATTGGCCATAAAAGGGGTATGGTGGTCTGGGTACTGCCCTGGGGACATTTATCAATGCAAACATTTAAAAACAAAGGTTTTAAATTTTTTGAGGAGCCGTAATTTTAATGATGCTTAATGTGCAACAATAAAAATAATAAATCCCTTTAAATATAGTGCATGGGGGGTCCCCTTAGTCTGCCTGTAAAGTTGTGCATCTGTAGCATACATAGAACATGCTGCAGAAAAATTTAATTTCTAAAGAAACCAGACCCTTATCCAAGCAAGCAGCCTGGCAGGCTCCGCCCCCCACCCCAAAGCACTTAGTCACCTTGTTGATGGGGACAAGGGTCTCTTCCCTACAACCTTGGCCGGTGGTGGTGGGCGTATGTGGGCAAGGGGCTTATCGGAAACTGGAAACCCAAGTAAAAAAAATCCTTTATTTAAAAAAAAAAAAAAACTGTGTCCCATCGGTAAATCCATCGTCAATCAAAAAAAAAAAAAAACACTCCCACCGTCCATGAAGGCTGGCCCCCTACTGCAGGCTCTGCCATTTGACAGTTCTTATATACAGTATTTCACAAAAGTAAGTACACCCCTCACATTTTTGTAAATATTTTATATTATCTTTTCATGTGACAACACTGAAGAAATTTCATTTTTCTACAATGTAAAGTAGTGAGTGTACAATTTGTATAACAGTGTAAATTTGCTGTCCCCTCAAATTAACTCAACACACAGTCATTAATGTCTAAACCGCTGGCAACAAAAGTGAGTATACCTCTAAGTGAAAAATTCCAAATTGGGCCCAATTAGCCATTTTTCCTCCCTGGTGTCATGTGACTCATTAGTGTTACAAGGTCTCAGGTGTGAATAGGGAGCAGTTGTGTTAAATTTGGTGTTATCGCGCTCACTCTCTCATACTAGTCACTGGAAGTTCAACATGGCACTTCACGGCAAAGAACTCTCTGAGGATCTGAAAAAAAAATTGTTGCGCTATATAAAGATGGCCTAGGCAATAAGAAGATTGCCAAGACCTTGAAACTTAGCTGCAGCACAGTGGCCAAGAGACCATACAGCGATTTAACAGGACAGGTTCCACTCAAAACAGGCCTCGCCATGGTCGACCAAAGGGGTTGAGTGCACATGCTCAGCGTCATATCCAGATGTTGTCTTTGGGAAATAGATGTATGAGTGCTGCCAGCATTGCTGCAGAGGTTGAAGGGGTGGAGGGTCAGCCTGTCAGTGTTCAGACCATACACCGCACGCTGCATCAAATTGGTCTGCATGGCTGTCATCCCAGAAGGAAGCCTCTTCTAAAGATAATGCACAAGAAAGCCCGCAAACAGTTTGCTGAAGACAAGCAGACTAAGGGCATGGATTACTGGAACCATGTCCTGTAGTCTGATAAGACCAAGATAAACATATTTGGTTCAGATGGTATCAAGCGTGTGTGGCGGCAATTAGGTGAGGAGTATAAAGACAAGTTTGTCTTGCCTACAGTCAAGCATGGTGGTGGGAGTGTCATAGTCTGGGGCTGCATGAGAGCTGCCGGAACTCGGGAGCTACAGTTCATTGAGGGAACCATGAATGCCAACATGTACTGTGACTGTGACATACTGAAGCAGAGCATGATCCCCTCCCTTCAGAGACTGGGCCGCAGGGCAGTATTCCAACATGATAACGACCCCAAACACACCTCCAAGACGACCACTACTTGCTAAAGGTGATGAACTGGCCAAGCATTTCTCCCGTCCTAAACCCTATTGAGCGTCTGTGGGGCATCCTCAAAAGGAAAGTGGAGGAGCGCTAGTTCTCTAACATCCATCAGCTCCGTGATGTCATCATGGAGGGGTGGAAGAGGACTCTAGTGGCAATCTCTGAAGCTCTGGCGAACTTCATGCCCAAGAGGGTTAAGACAGTGCTGGAATATAACATTTTCACTTAGGGGTGTACTCACTTTTGGTGCCAGCGGTTTAGACATTAATGGCTGTATGTTGAGTTGTTTGAGGGGTCGGCAAATTTACACGGTTATACAAGCTGTGCACTCACTACTTTACATTGTAACAAAGTGTCATTACTTCAGTGGTGTCCCATGAAAAAATATAATAAAATATTTACAAAAATGTGAGGGGTGTATTCACTTTTGTAAGATACTGCAGGTAAGGGCGGGGCCACCTGGCAACGTCATTTGGTGACGGTACATGATGGGTCGGTGAGATTTTTGGGTCAGTGGCGGCGTCAGTGGGGCTGACAATAGATTTACATCGGGGGACACTCTTTTTATTTTTTTATAAAGAAATTGTCAAAAGAATGTCTCTGTGTTTTTTTTTACTTTTTGGTGAATGGGTAGGGATACTATGTACCCCATTCACATGGGGGGGTGGGATCTGGGGGCCCCCTTGTTAAAAGATTCTGATAAGCCCCCTGCCCGCATACCTCCATAACCACCTGCCAAGGTTGTGGGGATAAGGCCCTTGTCCCCATCAACATGGGGACAAGGTCCTTTGGGGCAGGGGGGCTCCCATCCCCCCATGTTGAGGGCACATGGCCTGGTGTGGTTCAGGAACTGCTTGCTCCTCTCCCCCTTTCCTGACCAGCCAGGCTGCATGCTCGAATTAGGGTCTGGTATGATTTTTTTTTTTATTTGGCATGGGGTTCCCCTTAATATCCATACCATACGCTGTTTTTTTTACTTTATTTTTACTGGAAATTTTTTTTTATTCAGCTGTCAACGAGGAAACCCATTAACACGGCCGGCTTCCCAGCCCTGTTTCTTAACCACTTAAGGACCTAGCCTCTTTCTGAGATTTGTTGTTTACAAGTTAAAAACATTTTTTTGCTATAAAATTACTTAGAACCCTCAAACATTATAATTTTTTTTCGAACACCCTAGCGAATAAAATGGCAGTCGTTGCAATACTTTATGTCACACCGTATTTGCGCAGCGGTCTTACAAGCATACTTTTTTTGAAAAAAATACACTTTTTTTAGTTAAAAAATAAGACAAAAGTAAAGTTAGCCCAATTTTTTTTATATTGTGAAAGATAATGTTACGCGGAGTAAATTGATACCCAACATGTCACGCGGAATGGCGACAAAACTTTTACCCTTAAAAATCTCCATAGGCGACATTTAAAAAATTCTACAGGTTGCATGTTTTGAGTTACAGAGGAGGTCTAGGGCTAGAATTATTGCTCTCACTCTACCGATCACGGTGATACCTCAGATGTGTGGTTTGAACACCGTTTTCATATTTGGGCGCTGCTCATGTATGCGTTCGCTTCTGCACGCGAGCTCGGCGGGACGGGGCGCGTTTACATTTTTATTTTTCTTATTAATTTTACCTTTTATTTTTATTTTTTACACTGTTCTTTCAAAAAAAATTGTATCACTTTAATTCCCTTGTAATAGAAAAAAAGCATGACAGGACCTCTTAAATATGAGCTATGTGATCAAAAAGACCTCAGATCTCATATTTACAGATTTAAAAAAAAGTCATTTAAAAAAATGCAAAAAATTAAATGGCCATCTTCTCCTCACTCGTCTCCATACCCAGCTAGCAAGAGGACCCGATCGCTTCTGATAAAAGTGATCTTGCGGCAAATCCGCCGCAGAGACCACTATTATGGCTAGCTGCTGCCATAACAAAGATATCCCTGTTCAAACAGCCGACATATATCGGCTTGCGGCAGTCCGGAAGTGGTTAAAAATCATCTTTTCCCTGATTGGGCTAAGCTTTGCTCAATCGGTGTGCAGAATGCTTCTGCAGCGTATATTATGATAGGGCAGTAAACAACTGTACTGAAGCGTACAGAGCTGGAAGCTTGACCAGGTATCTAACTTTATCCATCAGCATTTCCTTCACATAGAAGAAGCAAACTCCCATTAATACATCCCTCGTTAGATTTTCAGGGATAAAAGAGGGTTTAGGAATGCGGTTGGATGCAATCTATAGTCATCTCCAGTTTATTCAAGTAAGGTAGTAGAGCATGGATCAGATCATGTGTATAACTCCAAAGTTCAGAAAGTTGGACATATTCTGGGATTCTCCTCATTTTTCACATTGTTACGGTGTGACTGATCTTCCAAGTCTGCAAGTTTAGCTCTCAGCCACTCACAGTCTTCCACACTTTCCTCATGTGCGCCCACTAAATCATTTATTGTGGTCACAAATTCTTCCATTTTATGCTTGACATGATCCACCCTGTCCCCTATGAAATTCAATTCTGTAGAAAAGCTCTGAATATGTGACATGATATCAGTATAAAGTGAGGAGTGCAGGGAAATGAGCATATCTTTTAATGTGGTGTCCATAACCGGCTGATTTTGTGTAGGAAATTAGGCTATTAAATCCTGCAGCTCTCTGGTGTTATCATAAGAAAAGCTAATTGAGCTAACCTTGGTAGCATGTCGGTCTTGAGCCCCCAAGCACTGCTTAGATTTTGTTGGGCTGCCTGATAAAGTAGAAAAGGCAGAGAGAGAGCCATGTGGGGAAGCCCGAGGTTGCCTCCCCAACACATCCCATTGTGACAAGCCACACTCCAGGGGAGTATATTGGGCACCACTGCTAGCTGGGGAGGATTTAGGAAGCTTGGTGGCTTGCTTTGCCCCAGTATTCCCACTTGGTGTCAGGAGCTGTGGGCTCAAGCATCCTTACTGTCCATGCACCGGCCATGCCCCCTAAGTATATATTTCTAAGGGTTAACAGTTAGATTTAAAAAAAGGCAACCCGCAGCTGACTTTAAGTATATGCTATCCTACACAGTATAATATTTTTTATTTAACTTGAATTGAATAGTTCAATAAAACGTAGCACCCTTCTAATTTGCTTGCTAGAATGTTAGGCAAATTTAGTTATTTTTTGTCTCCTCTGTAATCAGTGGAGCAGTTGTGGATTGTCTGGGTCTGTTCACGGTTTTCTGCGATAGTGAGATCAATTACTTCCCCATCACTGTTGAGAACCTACCAAAGATCATGGAGGGATATTCAAATCTCTCTCCTAAATATTTACTACCCTTTGGCCAATACCTGTGGAGGTGTGTCCAGTAGGTGGTAAGAGAGGGGGTAAAAAGGCTGAAACCTACTCAGACTTGTTCTTTCTCTGGAAGAAAGGGGCCCATGTGCTTCAGGGGCAGATAAGCCTTTTGGTCTTCCTGGCTGCTTGACTAATCTCTCCCCTGAATCGAGCTTATGGACTTGCTGGGATTTGTGAGAAGAGACCATTCTCCTGAACTGCAGTTTATCTATGGTCCCAAGCTGTGGATGTTACAGACTGTTTTAGTATACCTAGTGTACTGTTCATCTTGTGGTCTTCAAGGGGTTGTAAACCCTCAAGGTTTTTAACCTTAATCCAATCTATGCATAAGAGTAAAAAACCTCCTGTGATGCATCAGCCCCCCAGAGCCTCCCTCCCTGAACTTTCCAGTGATGGGGACGAGCACACCAGCTCCAGCCGGTGTCTCGGGTCCTGATTGGATAGATTGATAGCAGCGCATTGGCTCCCGCTGCTGTCAATCAAATCCAATGACGCGGGAGTCGGGGGGCGGGGCCGAGTCCTGCTGTCTTTGTCAGTGGACGCAGCAGTAGGACACTGGAGCGTGTCTGCATGAGTTCTGTGAGGGTGGGTGGCTCTCCAAAGGGGGACTCAAGAAAAGGAGGAGCCACGAGCGCTGAGGAACCCCAGAAGAAGGGGATCGGGACACTTTGTGCAAATCCAACTGCACAGAGGATATACAGAGCAAAAAGTACCCTAGTGGGACTTTAAAGGCAAACAATAGCACACAAATATAAAAAAATCAACATTTTATTATACAGATAAGCTAAAAACCGGTGTATACATCACCGATAGAAATTGAATATAAAAACAAATTGAGATGACTGTAGTCAAATCTATATAAAATATCTATATAAAATCTATATAAAATATAAGAACTGATCAGCATATCACAGGAGAAAATAACTAGATTTGCAACAACATGGTACAAATGGATATACGGTAGTACGGTAAAAAAAACTCATAACAAGGTCTAAGAGAATACTACAGTAATCACATCTCACCTATTTACTACCCCCATTCCCTCCCCCCCATTTTTTTTTTTTTATCTCCTTCCCCCCATCCCCCCTTTTGGTGTTACATTTCAATTGATTAATCTTCACTTCTATACAGGAATGCCTAGAAATTTGATGAGCATATGCTAAAACTAACAATTTCGACACTGCATGTAATCATATTGTTCCCACATTGCAAAGTTAATTGTCCTACAGCAATAATGATGTATGTAACATGATTATATTTCTAACATAATGTAACACTGTTATATGTCTTTTCTTATGATCACTCAATAAAAAAACTTTGTGAAACAAAAAAAATAATCTATAGAGTGGCCCTAAGGGCCCTGCAAACATGTTTTGTTTTTGTTTTTTTGTTTGTTTTTTAACCACTTAACGACCGCCCACTGTAATTATACGTCAGCAGAATGGCACCGACAGGCAGAATCACGTATATGTACGTGATCGCCTTTGTATAGTTGGGGGGTCCGATCGGACCCCCCTTCTTTACAGTGAGCGGTGGTTAAGTGTTCGGGAGCGATCCGGCATGAGGGGACGGCCGTTCGATTCCGGCCACCCCCTCTCGATCGCTCCCGGCGAATGAGAGAGCTTCCCCTGCCTGTAATGTAAACACAGACAGGAGGAAGTGATGTCATCTCTCCTCGTGTCGGTCTTTTCGATCCGGCGCGAGGAGTGAAGACATCTCACAGTAAGTGCACCAACAGCCCACTGACACCAGTACACGTAGGCACACAAATCACCCCCCAGTCACCCCCAGATCACCCCCCAGATCACCCCCAGTACCCCCAGTCACAGTGCACCGTTTGCAGTGATCATTTTTTTTACTGATCACTGCAATCAGTGTCATTTGTAACTGTAAAAAGTTGCAGGGCAGTTAGGTTTAGGCCCCTTTAGGTCCAGGGTAGCCCCCTAACCCCCCTAATAAAGGTTTAACCCCTTGATCGCCCCCCAGGTAACCCTTTCACCCCCTAACGCCAGCGTCACTAAGCGATCATTTTTCCGATCGCTTTTTTCTTGTCGCTGGTGTCCTAGATAGCCAGTTAATTATTTTTAGGTTCGCCGCAGGTTTTTATTAGCGTCAGGTACCCCCGTATATTATTTTAACCCCTGATTGCCCCTAGAGTTAACCCTTTCACCAGTGATCACCGTATAAGCGTCACTGGTGACACTGGTTACCCAGTGAGTTATTTCGTTATTTAGGTAACCAGTCAGGTTTTTATATAGCGTCGGGTACCCCCATATTTAACCTAATAAAGGTTTTAACCCCCTGATTGCCCCTAGTTAACCCTTTCACCAGTGATCACCATATAAAGGTTACGGGTGACACTGGTTGGTTAGTTTGCTTTTTATAGCATCAGGGCACCCGCCGTATATAACCCAATAAAGGTTTAACCCCCTGATCACCCGGCGGGTGATATCAATTAGGTTTTAGCGCCAGAGAGGGTCTGCGTCGCCCCAGGCAGCTTTGGGTTAGTGCCAGTAACGCTAACACCCACGCGCAAAGCATACACCTCCCTTAGTGGTATAGTATCTGATCAGATCTATACTAGCGTCCCCAGCGGTTTAGGGTTCCCAAAAACGCAGTGTTAGCGGGATCAGCCCAGATACCTGCTAGTACGTGCGTTTAGCCCCTCCGCCCAGCCCAGCCCAGCCCAGCCCACCCAAGTGCAGTATCGATCGATCACTGTCACTTACCAAACACAACACACATAACTGCAGCGTTCGCAGAGACAGTCCTGATCCCTGCGATCGATAACAGTTTTTTTGGTAGCGTTTGATACATTTGGTGACAGTCAGGTGCTTTTTTTCCTGTGAATCTTACTAGTGTACCCCTAAATTTAGAGCCCAAAATGGCAAGACGAAGGTGCACTAGTAAAGAGGCCTACGAGATTCTGAGCATGACAGATAGTGAAGAGGAGGTCACGTATCTGTCAGATTCAGGCTCAGAATATCTTCCCGTAGAAGACAGTGACGTCAGCGGCCCCACGTCAGATAGCTCTGACGACGAAGTTGAGGTCCCTGCTAAGGTCAGGTGTACCCGATCCCGATCTTCTGAGGTTGTTGAGGAGCAAGAACCGCAGGGCTCTCGTATCATGGAGCAGAGTAGTACAAGCGCCGCTATTCCTTCTGGTGAATTGGCAAGCACCAGCGGCCTAGTACAGCCTGGGCGTACATCCAGCACTGCAGTATCACGTGGTGACGTGGCGAGTCCCATAAGTGCAGTTCAAGCTGGCGAGGTGGCAAGCACAAGTAGTGTCCCACTGCCACCAAGAAGACAAAGGCAGGCCCGTCGTGCCCATAGTGCCCTTCCTGCAGAATTCGCCTATCCTGATTGGGTCCCCACCACTTCTGCAGAACCCGTACTTCCCCCAATCACTGCCCAACCCAGTATTCAGGTGGAAACAGCTGATTTTATGCCAATCGATTATTATTCGCTGTTTTTCACGGAAGATCTCTATAGATCTATTGTGGACCAGAGTAATTTATATGCTGGTCAATTCATCGCCGCTAACCCCCAGTTGCCTAAAATTGCCAAAGATTGGAAACCAATTACGGTTTCCGAAATTAAGACCGTTCTGGGCCTTTCCCTCAACATGGGCACACATAAATTCCCGTCATTGCGTGCTTATTGGTCCACGCACCCAATTGACCACATGCCCGTGTTCTCTGCCTCCATGCCCAGGACACGATACGAGCAGATTTTGCGGTTCATGCACTTCAACGACAATGAACTTTGTCGTCCACGTGGGGACCCTGAGTACGACCGGCTCTATAAAATTCGGCCCCTCATAAACCACTTCAACGAACGTTTTGCAGCCTTGTTTATTCCCGATCAAGCTGTCTGCGTTGATGAGTCCCTGATTAAATTTTCTGGCCGCTTGGCTTTCAAGCAGTACCTTCCCAGCAAGCGTGCCAGATACGGGGTCAAGCTCTATAAGTGCTGTGACAGGGCAACAGGCTATGTATGAAGCTTTATGGTTTATGAGGGAAAAGATAGTCAGGTTGAGCCGGTCAACTGCCCGGATTACATAGGGAGCGCTGGCAAGATAGTGTGGAACTTGGTGTCACCCTTATTCGGAAAGGGGTACCACTTGTATGTGGACAATTATTACACGAGCGTGCCACTGTTTAGTCACTTGTTTGATCATCAGATTGGAGCATGTGGCACCGTGCGACCTAATCGCCGGGGCTTTCCCCAGCGGCTTGTAGATGCCCGTCTTAGGCTGGGGGAGAGAGCCTGCGTGAAGTGTAATAACTTGCTCGCTATGAAGTGGAGGGACAATAAGAATGTTTTCCTTCTTACCTCCCTTCATGCAGACACGACAGTCCAAATTCGTACGGCGACTGGTGTTGTGGAGAAACCCCTCTGTGTCCACGAATATAACAAAAATATGGGAGGGGTGGACCTCAACGACCAGTTGATGGCGCCGTATCTAATTGACCGTAAGGCGAGACGCTGGTACAAAAAAGTGTCTCTATCCTTATTCCAATTGGCTTTGCTGAATGCTCATGTGCTATACAGAGCTTCAGGCGGAACGTTATCTCTTCTAAAATTCCAGAATGAGATAGTCACAGAACTCCTGTATCCAGGCGGTTCTGCACCTCACCATCCCCTACCAAATGCAGTAAGCCGGCTGCATGAGAGGCATTATCCGTATGCCCTCCCGAGTACCCCTACCCAACGAACCCCCCAAAAAAGATGTCGTGTCTGTAGCAAGCGCGGATTTAGGCGTGACACCCGTGTTTTTTGTCCACTCTGTCCTGACAAACCTGGTCTTTGCCTTGGTGAATGTTTTGATCGCTACCACTCAAAAGTGAAGTTTTAGCGTAGGGTACAGCATTTCACAGACTAGGACACACTTGCACAGGGTCTCCCAAGATGCCATTACATTTTGAGAGACCCGAACCATTACAGTTGTTAAAGTTACAAAAAAAAGTGTAAAAAAGAAAAAAAAAACGTAAAAAACAAAACACAAAAAAAATATAAAATAAAAAAACCAAAAATAGTTGTCGTTTTATTGTTCTCTCTCGCTCTCTCTATTTTCTCTCTATTGTTCTGCTCTTTTTTACTGTATTCTATTCTGCAATGTTTTATCATGCTTGCTTTTCAGGTATGTAATTTTTTGTTTTCAGGTACGCCATTCAGTTGCAGCGCGGATCTATTTATCTTGACAGCAACAGCGTTTGCTCCCACGATACATAAAGCCGTGACTCCAACGCTGTAGGAGGTGATTTCACCACCACAGTTTAAAAAAAGAGCATATATGCCGAAGCATGGGGGCTGCAGGGGCGGAGGAGCGATTTTGCTCCTAATGCCGCGTATATACGGTTGAAATTCCGACGGAGGCTTGCCCGTGGAAAAGTCCGACCGTGTGTACGCGGCATAACTTTTTTGCGGGAGGATGCCCCCATGCTTCGGCATATATATATTTTAGGCATAGGTTGCGTTAAAAAAATGTTTTATTTTTTACTAAGTTTTGTTTTGGTATTTGCTTTGCAGGTATGGTATGGTCTTACTGTTGTACTGTAATGTTACTTTGTTTTAATGTTAACCATCATTTGCTTAGCAGGTACGCCATTCAGTTGCATTGCGGATTTATGTATCTTGACAGCAACAGCGTTTGCTCCCACGATACATAAAGCCATGACTCCAACGCTGTAGGAGGTGATTTCACCACCACAGTTAAAAAAAGAGCATATATGCCGAAGCATGGGGGCAGCAGGGGCGGAGGAGCGATTTTGCTCCTAATGCCGCGTATATACGGTCGAAATTCCGACGGAGGCTTGCCCGTGGAAAAGTCCGACTGTGTGTACGCGGCATAACCTTTTATGCCGCGTACATACGGTCGAAATTTCGACAAAGGCTTGCCCGTGGAAAAGTCCGACCGTGTGTACGCGGCATAACTTTTTTGCGGGAGGATGCCCCCATGCTTCGGCATATATATATTTTAAGCACAGGTTGCGTTAAAAAAATGTTTTATTTTTTACTAGGTTTTGTTTTGGTATTTGCTTTGCAGGTATGGTATGGTAAGGTCTTACTGTTGTACTGTAATGTTACTTTGTTTTAATGTTAACCATCATTTGCTTAGCAGGTACGCCATTCAGTTGCATCGCGGATTTATTTATCTTGACAGCAACAGCGTTTGCTCCCACGATACATAAAGCCGTGACTCCAACGCTGTAGGAGGTGATTTCACCACCACAGTTAAAAAAAGAGCAAATATGCCGAAGCATGGGGGCAGCAGGGGCGGAGGAGCGATTTTGCTCCTAATGCCGCGTATATACGGTCGAAATTCCGACGGAGGCTTGCCCGTGGAAAAGTTCGACCGTGTGTACGCGGCATAACCTTTTATGCCGCGTACATACGGTCGAAATTCCGACGAAGGCTTGCCCGTGGAAAAGTCCGACCGTGTGTACGCGGCATAACTTTTTTGCGGGAGGATGTCCCCATGCTTCGGCATATATGCCCATCATTAGAAGTGGGTGGATGAAGGGAGGTATTCTAATGGTGGGCATACCCACCGATCAATCTCTTTTTTTCGTTCAGCCAACAGGCTGCATGAAAAAAAAGATTACAATACATGTCCAACAAGGACCAGCAACGTACTGGTATGTTGCTGGACTTTGAATGGTTATACCAGATTGATGCCTGCGGGTATCATTCTTTTCAGCCAGCGGCCGGCTTTCATGTAAAAGCAATCCTAGTGGCTAATTAGCCTCTGGACTGCTTTTACAAGCAGTGGGAGGAAATGCCCCCCCCCGGATATAAACAGCGCCATTGGGAAATTGGGAAAGCATTTTATCACACCGATCTTGGTGTGGTCAGATGCTTTGAGGGCAGAGGAAAGATCTAGGGTCTAACCCCCCATTTTTTTTCAAAAAAAGAGTACCTGTCACTACTTATTGCTATCATAGGGGATATTTACATTCCCTGAGATAACAATAAAAATGATAAAAAAAAATAATATGGAAGGAACAATTTAAAAATAAAATAAAAAAGCAAAATAAATAAAAAAAAAAAAAAAAAAAAAAGCACCGCTGTCCCCCCCTGCTCTTGCGCAAAGGCGAACGCAAGCGTCGGTCTAGCGGCATATGTAAATAGCAATTGCATCATGCATGTGAGGTGTCACCGTGAAGGTCAGATCGAGGGCAGTAATTTTAGCAGTAGACCTCCTCTGTAAATCTAACGTGGTAACCTGTAAAGGCTTTTAAATGCTTTTAAAAATGAATGTAGTTTCTCGCCGCTGCGCGTTTGTGCGCAATTTTAAAGCATGTCGTGTTTGGTATCCATGTACTCGGCCTAAGATCATCTTTTTTATTTCATCAAACATTTGGGCAATATAGTGTTTTTTAGTGCATTAAAAATAAAAAAAGTGTGTTTTTCCCCCCAAAAATGCGTTTGAAAAATCGCTGCGCAAATACTGTGTGGAAAAAAAAAAATGCAACACCCACTATTTTAATCTGTAGGGCCTTTGCTTTAAAAATATATATAATGTTTGGGGGTTCAACATAATTTTCTTGCAAAAAAAAAAATGTTTTCATGTAAACAAAAAGTGTCAGAAAGGGCTTTGTCTTCAAGTGGTTAGAAGAGTGGATGATGTGTGACATAAGCTTCCTAATGTTGTGCATAAAATGCCAGGACAGTTCAAAAACCCCCCAAATGACCCCATTTTGGAAAGTAGACACCTCAAGCTATTTGCTGAGAGGCATGTTGAGCCCATTGAATATTTTTTTTTTGTCCCAAGTGATTGAATAATGACAAAAAGAAAAAAAAAATAAAAAATTACAAAAAGTTGTCACTAAATTATATATTGCTCAAACATGCCATGGTTATATGTGGAATTGCACCCCAAAATACATTCTGTTGCTTCTCCTGAGTACGGGGATACCACATGTGTGAGACATTTTGGGAGCCTAGCCGCGTACAGGACCCCGAAAACCAAGCACCGCCTTCAGGATTTCTATGGGTGTAAATTTTTGATTTCACTCCTCACTGCCTATCACAGTTTCGGAGGCCATGGAATGCCCAGATGGCACAAAACCCCCCAAATTACCCCATTTTGGAAAGTAGACACCCCAAGCTATTTGCTGAGAGGTATGTTGAGTATTTTGCAGATCTCGCTTTTTGTCACAAAGTTTTAAAAATTGAAAAAAGAAAAAAAAAAAATGTCTTTCTTCATTTTCAAAAACAAATGAGAGCTGTAAAATACTCACCATGCCTCTCGGCAAATAGCTTGGGGTGTCTACTTTCCAAAATGGGGTCATTTGTGGGGGTTTTGTGCTATTTTGGCATTTTATGGCCTTCAAAACTGTGATAGGTAGTGAGGAGTGAAATCAAAAATTTGTGCCCTTAGAAATCCTGAAGGCAGTGCTTGGTTTTCGGGGCCCCGTACGCGGCTAGGCTCTCAAAAAGTCCCACACATGTGGTATCCCTGTACTCAGGAGAAGCAGCAGAATGTATTTTGGGGTGTAATTTCACATATGCCCATGGCATGTGTGAGCAATATATCATTTAGTGACAACTTTGTGCAAAAAAAAAAAAAGTTTGTCATATTCCCGCAACTTGTGGCAAAATATAAAATATTCCATGGACTGAACATGCCTCTCAGTAAATAGCTTGGGGTGTCTACTTTCCAAAATGGGGTCATTTGGGGGGATTTTTTGCTATTTTGGCATTTTATAGCCTTCGAAACTGTGATAGGTAGTGAGGAGTGAAATCAAAAATTTACGCCCTTAGAAAGCCTGAAGGCGGTGCTTGGTTTTTGGGGCCCCGTACCGGGCTAGGCTCCCAAAAAGTCCCACACATGTGGTATCCCCATACTCAGGAGAAGCAGCAGAATGTATTTTGGGGTGCAATTCCACATATAACCATGGCATGTGTGAGCAATATATCATTTAGTGACAACTTTTTGTACATTTTTTCTTTTTTTTTTTCTTTTTGTCATTATTCAATCATTTGGGACGAAAAAAAATAATATTCAATGGGCTCAACATGCCTCTCAGCAAATAGCTTGGGGTGTCTACTTTCCAAAATGGGGTCATTTGGGGGGGTTTTGTGCTATTTTGGCATTTTATGGCCTTCAAAACTGTGATAGGTAGTGAGGAGTGAAATCAAAAATTTATGCCCTTAGAAACCTTGAAGGCGGTGCTTGGTTTTTGGGGTCCCGTACGCGGCTAGGCTCCCAAAAAGTCCCACACATGTGGTATCCCCATACTCAGAAGAAGCAGCAGAATGTATTTTGGTGTGTAATTTCACATATGTCCATGGCATGTGTGAGCAATATATCATTTAGTGACAACTTTGTGCAAAAAAAATAAAGTTTGTCATATTCCCGCAACTTGTGGCAAAATATAAAATATTCCATGGACTAATCATGCCTCTCAGTAAATAGCTTGGGGTGTCTACTTTCCAAAATGGGGTCATTTGGGGGGGTTTTGTGCTATTTTGGCATTTTATGGCCTTCGAAACTGTGATAGGTAGTGAGGAGTGAAATCAAAAATTTGCGCCCTTAGAAATCCTGAAGGCGGTGCTTGGATTCCGGGGTCCCGTACGTGGCTAGGCTCCTAAAAAGTCCCACACATGTGGTATCCCCGTACTCAGGAGAAGCAGCAGAATGTATTTTGGGGTGCAATTCCACATATAACCATGGCATGTGTGAGCAATATATCATTTAGTGACAACTTTTTGTAATTTTTTTTTTTGTCATTATTCAATCACTTGGGACAAAAAAAAAATATTCAATGGGCTCAACATGCCTCTCAGCAATTTCCTTGGGGTGTCTACTTTCCAAAATGGGGTCATTTGGGGGGGTTTTGTACTGCCCTGCCATTTTAGCACCTCAAGAAATGAGATAGGCAGTCATAAATTAAAAGCTGTGTAAATTCCAGAAAATGTACCCTAGTTTGTAGACGCTATAACTTTTGCGCAAACCAATAAATATACGCTTATTGACATTTTTTTTACTAAAGACATGTGGCTGAATACATTTTGGCCTGAATGTATGACTACAATTGAGTTTATTCGATTTTTCTTATAACAAAAAGTAGAAAATATCATTTTTTTTCAAAATTTTCGGTCTTTTTCCGTTTATATCGCAAAAAATAAAAATCGCAGAGGCAATCAAATACCATTAAAAGAAAGCTCTATTTGTGGGAAGAAAAGGACGCAAATTTCGTTTCAGTACAACATTGCATGTCCGCACAATTTACAGTTAAAGCAGCGCAGTGCAAAATTCTGAATTCACCTCTGGTCCTTTTGCTACCAAATGGTCCGGGGCTTAAGTGGTTAAAATGAACCTTTACATATCCTTTTAGCTGCAGTTCCAGTCTGCTCCTAATAACTGCTTAAACATATCCTGTGGTTGGCAGCTGCAGCAAACTTAGACTGTTCCAGTCTACTCATATGTCCTATTCATGCTGTGGTATTCTCCTGGTCTACAGCTCGGAGTGAAACAATGGGGGTTATTTACAAAAGACAAATCCACTTTGCACTCCAAATCCAAACTACAAGTGCTTGAAATTGCACTGAAAGTGGACTTGGAAGTGCAGTTACTGTAGATCCGAGGGGGTCATGCCAGGAAAAAAAAAAACAGCATTTTAGCTTGCACATGATTGGATGATAAAATCAGCAGAGCTTTCCCTCATTTCAGATTTGCCCCTCAGATTTACAGCGGCTGCACTTCCAAGTGTACTTTCAGTGCAATTTAAAGTGCACTTTGCACTTGTAGTTTGCACTTGTAGTGCAAAGTGGATTTGCCTTTTGTAAATAACCCCCATTGTGTTGCTACTACCAAGTGGAAAGGTGCATCTGCTTATTCTGTGCCTAACATTCTCCTGATTCACAGATGGGAGTGAAAGGCTGTGTTGCTATCACATAAAGAAAGTGTCCTGTACAAGATTTGTGCTTTGGTGTTTTGGAGTTTCCCATACCCCAGTTACAAGTTATTTAGCAATAAACTTCAAAAAGACATCCCCCAGACTGAATACTGAACCAGAGAGAATAGAGTGTTGCTGTGTTGCCTCTGCATTGCATGGGGAAGAACCTAAATCTAAAACACAGCGGCTCCTGTGGTGGTAACGGTTCAAAAATTTTAGGGTTCAGGTGGGAGGAGGCTAAATGTGATACGTTGACTAAGTGATTAAAGCTTAAAGGTAAAAGTTTCTGCTTATATTTTACCTTTCCTTGTTCCTTCTTGAAGTAATGAGAGTTCACCGCCTTTAAATGTATTAGCAGATTTTGATACACTAACAAATTTAAGCCAAACCCCAGCTCACACTTTATAAGCAGTTACAGCAAACTTTTGTGTTTCTTTTGGGATAAATGTTTTTCATGAATAAGTAAAAACAAATTATTTAAATCAACCTGTCCAAGTGCTAGGTGGTTGTTCTACATTCTACTGGAGAGCTTGGGCTTTTGAAAAACAGGCTTTCTGGCTAGATCACCAGATAAAAATAGAGGTAAGGAAGCCCTAAAAATGAAACAAATTCAGCCATTACATCTAAGAATTGGTAAGCTGCAATATAAGAAATGTTTGCTTTGGGTTTAATACTGCTTTAAACACTTGAGCTCCAGAAGGTTTACTCCCTTTCATGACCACGCCATTTTTTGCGATGCGGCACTGAGTTACTTTAACTGAAAATTGCGCAGTTGTGTAGACAAATAAAATTGATGTCCTTTTCTTTCCACAAATAGACCTTTCTTTTGGTGGTATTTAATCACCTCTGCATTTTTTTCTTTGGGCTATAAACAAAAAAAGGCTGACGATTTTGAAAAAAACTAAACAATATTTCTTTCTTCCTGCTATAAAAAAAATCCCCCAAAAAAGTAAAAACTTGGATTTCTTCATCAATTTATGCTATATATTTTTGGAAAAAAAAATCACAATAAGCGTATATTACATCTACAAACTATGGTATAGATTTACAGAATTTTTCTTTCTAGTAATGGTAATGATCAGCGACTTATAGCGGAACTGCGACATTGCGACGGACAAATTGGTCACTAAGTGGCAGTTTTTTGGCGACCAGTGACACCCATACAGTGATCAGTGCTAAAAATATGCACTGTGACTGTACTAATGATACGGGCAGGGAAGGGGTTAACATCAGGGGCGATCAAAGGGTTAAATGTTTTCCTAGGGGGTGATTACTAACTGTGGGGGAGGTGCTTTTACTGTAAGAAGGCAGAGATCTATGTTCCTGCTTAGCAGAAACACAGCATCTCTACCTCCTCTTCTCATAGAACAGCAATCTGCCTTTGTTTACATCAACAGACCACCGTTCTGTCTCTCTCGGGAACAATTAGCTTAAACTAATTGGCTCCCACTGTGTCCAATCACAGTGGAAGCAGGTTGCTGATGTGCCCGCCACCTACCCGGAAGTGCAGAATCACATTCAGGTATGCTGCAGTATATGTACAGTATATGTTTGGTAAGCGGTTAAAGTGCATCTTAACCCAAGAGCAAGAATGTATAATATTATAGCTTACTAGTCCCTGTGCCAAGGCAGTTATAAAGTCCAGGAATATTTTTACTGTATTTAGTAAAACAACAATACACTTTGATGCGGGTGCTCCAAGAGTCCTCCTCTATTAGATTTTGAAATCTGATGCCATGGGAGCTGGGAACAAATCAAAGATGCACTATGAGTGTCAAAAGTTGCAAACCAATCATACCTTGAGATACACAAAATCTCATCCCTTTTGATTTTTCAGCATGTTTTTCCTGGTGAACTCTAAAAATCAGCCGCAGGAGAATATAATGGCTATTTTTACAGTAGCATTAATTCATAGCAACAAAAGACATGTTTCTGAGGCAACATGGTTTCCAAACAAAGTAATGTTATAGATGTATCTATATATTTTTCTATCCATCTGGTTAACGATGGAAGCTTGTTTATTACAAACCACCATTAGTTGATAAAAGACAGAAAGGTGCATGTTAATATTGTATCTGCTTTGATTTAAATACTTTATTTCTTAAGCTATTTCATCTGTTGGAAATTCCACGCTTGAAAATGTACATGAAAGTGAAGTCTATGATCATCTATTTTACATTAGTCATCAAATACTGCTGACCTACATGTATAAAGGAAAAGGCATCTTAGATTCTTATGATGCCAGTGAAACGGGGGTGGGCATGAAAACTATGATCCATTTGATGGCTTAGTAAATGCTTTTTATATTTTCATATATTTGATTAACATTTTAGAATTAGGCCAATATTCTCAAAGAAGTACTTTTAGTAAAATCATTAAACATAGCAAATGATCCCATGCCACTCCTTTATTAGCAATTGGAAAAGGGTAATATAAATATTGTACAATGCTGGACCCTAAACATTTTATGTCTGTGCTCCCCTCCAGTACTACATGTTGCTTTCTGATAGCACTATTTACAATTTTTTTTTTTATAGTCTGCAGATGTGTTAAATCATTTTTCTCACAACATATTCATACAGTATCAAACCTTTGGTGACAATTTTGGGTGTTTTACTGGTCACCAGTGGCAGCTAAAAACCTACTTATGCTTGTATACTTGGGCTGCATTCATTGTGAATTATCACCAAAGCATGTATACCTAGAGGTACAACAAATCATTAAAATAGGCAAAAAGAGAAAAAAAGAACAGGGAATTTGGTGAAGGAATAGCTTGTCACTTCCAGATGTGAAGAGATGAAGTCACATTAGAGGTTGATAGTCATGTTGGTGGATAGAGAGTCATATTGTTGCAGTAGACAATGCTGAGGGGAGAGAGGGGTGGCTAACAACAATTTAGAGGCTACCAGAGGAGAAGAGCCACTGGGAGACACAGTCCACTGGCCACAGGCCACTGGGAGACACAGTCCAGGATGCTGTAAGGACATTTCAGTTCAGACTGCCTGTCTGTGGTCTGTAGCTGTATTGTGGTGCTGCTGCTGTGTTGGGGTGTGAGAGGGGTTGTGCATTTGGTTGGCCTAATCTGAGGTGATAGCAAAATACTGGGGACCTCCCAGAGCCATGACGCTGATTGGGAGAGCAGCAACTCTGTATTTGTGAAGCCACCTCCTGGTGGTAGGAAGTATAGCCAGAGCAACTAAGAAAGTGTGACCTGGAGGTGGAGACTGGGACTGTTACAAGAAGGCTGAGTTACTGTGTCTTAGTTGCTGTTTGAAGAGCTGCAATTATGGTGAGAGGGTTGCGCTTGTGGTGAGAGAGCTGTGTTTGCTGTGAAAGGGCTGAGGCTTCTGTGAAAGGGCTGCTTTTGCTGTGAGATAGCAATGTTTGCTGTAAGGGGGCAGTGTATTAGGGATGAGCTTCGAGTTCGAGTCAAACTCATGTTCGACTCGGACATTGCCTGTTCGCCTGTTCACCGAACAGCGAACAATTTGGGGTGTTCGTGGCAAATTCGAAAAGTCTATGGGAGAAATCTAAAGTGCTAATTTTAAAGGCTTATATGCAAGTTATTGTCATAAAAAGTGTTTGGGGACCCGGGTCCTGCCCCAGGGGACATGTATCAATGCAAAAAAAAGTTTTTTCGGGAGCAGTGATTTTAACCACTTAAGCCCCGGACCATTTCGGGCCATTAGGACCAGGCCTGTTTTTGGGATTCGGCACTGCGCTGCTTTAACTGTAAATTGTGCGGACATGCAATGTTGTACCCAAATGAAATTTGCGTCCTTTTCTTCCCACAAATAGAGCTTTTTTTTAATGGTATTTGATTGCCTCTGCGATTTTTATTTTTTGCGATATAAACAGAAAAAGACCGAAAATTTTGAAAAAAAATGATATTTTCTACTTTTTGTTATAAGTAAAAATTGAATAAACTCAATTTTAGTCATACATTTAGGCCAAAATGTATTCAGCCACATGTCTTTAGTAAAAAAATGTCAATAAGCGTATATTTATTGGTTTGCGCAAAAGTTATAGCGTTTACAAACTAGGGTACATTTTCTGAAATTTACACAGCTTTAAATTTATGACTGCCTATCTCATTTCTTGAGGTGCTAAAATGGCAGGGCAGTACAAAACCCCCCCAAATGACCCCATTTTGGAAAGTAGACACCCCAAGGAAATTGCTGAGAGGCATGTTGAGCCCATTGAATATTTTTTTTTTTTTGTCCCAAGTGATTGAATAATGACAAAAAAAAAAAAATTACAAAAAGTTGTCACGAAATGATATATTGCTCACACATGCCATGGTTATATGTGGAATTGCACCCCAAAATACATTCTGCTGCTTCTCCTGAGTACGGGGATACCACATGTGTGGGACTTTTTAGGAGCCTAGCCACGTACGGGACCCCGGAAACCAAGCACCGCCTTCAGGATTTCTAAGGGCGCAAATTTTTGATTTCACTCCTCACTACCTATCACAGTTTCGAAGGCCATAAAATGCCAAAATAGCACAAAACCCCCCCAAATGACCCCATTTTGGAAAGTAGACACCCCAAGCTATTTACTGAGAGGCATGTTCAGTCCATGGAATATTTTATATTTTGCCACAAGTTGCGGGAATATGACAAACTTTTTTTTTTTTGCACAAAGTTGTCACTAAATGATATATTGCTCACACATGCCATGGGCATATGTGAAATTACACCCCAAAATACATTCTGCTGCTTCTCCTGAGTACGGGGATACCACATGTGTGGGACTTTTTGGGAGCCTAGCCGCGTACGGGACCCCAAAAACCAAGCACCGCCTTCAAGGTTTCTAAGGGCATAAATTTTTGATTTCACTCCTCACTACCTATCACAGTTTTGAAGGCCATAAAATGCCAAGATGGCACAAAACCCCCCCAAATGACCCCATTTTGGAAAGTAGACACCCCAAGCTATTTGCTGAGAGGCATGTTGACCCCATTGAATATTTTTTTTTGTCCCAAATGATTGAATAATGACAAAAAGAAAAAAAAATGTACAAAAAGTTGTCACTAAATGATATATTGCTCACACATGCCATGGTTATATGTAGAATTGCACCCCAAAATACATTCTGCTGCTTTTCCTGAGTACGGGGATACCACATGTGTGGGACTTTTTGGGAGCCTAGCCGCGTACAGGGCCCCAAAAACCAAGCACCGCCTTCAGGATTTCTAAGGGCGTAAATTTTTGATTTCACTCCTCACTACCTATCACAGTTTCGAAGGCCATAAAATGCCAAAATAGCACAAAACCCCCCCAAATTACCCCATTTTGGAAAGTAGACACCCCAAGCTATTTGCTGAGAGGCATGTTGAGTCCATGGAATATTTTATATTTTGTCACAGGTTGCGGGAATATGACAAACTTTTTTTTTTTGCACAAAGTTGTCACTAAATGATATATTGCTCACACATGCCATGGGCATATGTGAAATTACACCCCAAAATACATTCTGCTGCTTCTCCTGAGTACGGGGATACCACATGTGTGGGACTTTTTGGGAGCCTAGCCGCGTACAGGGCCCCAAAAACCAAGCACCGCCTTCAGGATTTCTAAGGGCGTAAATTTTTGATTTCACTCCTCACTACCTATCACAGTTTCGAAGGCCATAAAATGCCAAAATAGCACAAAACCCCCCCAAATTACCCCATTTTGGAAAGTAGACACCCCAAGCTATTTGCTGAGAGGCATGTTGAGTCCATGGAATATTTTATATTTTGTCACAGGTTGCGGGAATATGACAAACTTTTTTTTTTTGCACAAAGTTGTCACTAAATGATATATTGCTCACACATGCCATGGGCATATGTGAAATTACACCCCAAAATACATTCTGCTGCTTCTCCTGAGTACGGGGATACCACATGTGTGGGACTTTTTGGGAGCCTAGCCGCGTACGGGACCCCAAAAACCAAGCACCGCCTTCAAGGTTTCTAAGGGCATAAATTTTTGATTTCACTCCTCACTACCTATCACAGTTTTGAAGGCCATAAAATGTCAAAATAGCCCAAAACCCCCACAAATGACCCCATTTTGGAAAGTAGACACCCCAAGCTATTTGCTGAGAGGCATGGTGAGAATTTTACAGCTCTCATTTGTTTTTGAAAATTAAGAAAGACATTTTTTTTTCTTTTTTTTTTTCTTTTTTTACATTTTCAAAACTTTGTGACAAAAAGCGAGATCTGCAAAATACTCAACATACCTCTCAGCAAATAGCTTGGGGTGTCTACTTTCCAAAATGGGGTCATTTGGGGGGGTTTTGTGCCATCTGGGCATTCCATGGCCTCCGAAACTGTGATAGGCAGTGAGGAGTGAAATCAAAAATTTACACCCATAGAAATCCTGAAGGCGGTGCTTGGTTTTTGGGGTCCCGTACGTGACTAGGCTCCCAAAAAGTCCCACACATGTGGTATCCCCGTGCTCAGGAGAAGCAACAGAATGTATTTTGGGGTGTAATTCCACATATGCCCATGGCATGTTTGAGCAATATATAATTTAGTGACAACTTTTTGTACATTTTTTTTTTTTTTGGTCATTATTCAATCACTTGGGACAAAAAAAAAATATTCAATGGGCTCAACATGCCTCTCAGCAAATAGCTTGAGGTGTCTACTTTACAAAATGGGGTAATTTGGGGGGGTTTTGAACTGTCCTGGCATTTTATGCACAACATTAGGAAGCTTATGTCACACATCATCCACTCTTCTAACCACTTGAAGACAAAGCCCTTTCTGACACTTTTTGTTTACATGAAAAAAAAAAATTTTTTGCAAGAAAATTATGTTGAACCCCCAAACATTATATATTTTTTTAAAGCAAAGGCCCTACAGATTAAAATAGTGGGTGTTGCATTTCTTTTTTCCACACAGTATTTGCGCAGCGATTTTTCAAACGCATTTTTTGGGGGAAAAACACACTTTTTTTATTTTTAATGTACTAAAAAACACTATATTGCCCAAATGTTTGATGAAATAAAAAAGATGATCATAGGCCGAGTACATGGATACCAAACACGACATGCTTTAAAATTGCGCACAAACGCGCAGCGGCGACAAACTACATTCATTTTTAAAAGCATTTAAAAGCCTTTACAGGTTACCACGTTAGATTTACAGAGGAGGTCTACTGCTAAAATGACTGCCCTCGATCTGACCTTCGCGGTGATACCTCACATGCATGATGCAATTGCTGTTTACATATGACGCTAGACCGACGCTTGCGTTCGCCTTTGCGCAAGAGCAGGGGGGGACAGCGGTGCTTTTTTTTTTTTTTTTAATTTATTTGGCTTTTTTACTTTATTTTTAAACTGTGCCTTCCATATTTTATTTTTTTACCATTTTTATCGTTATCTCAGGGAATGTAAATATCCCCTATGATAGCAATAAGTAGTGACAGGTACTCTTTTTTTGAAAAAAATTGGGGGGTTAGACCCTAGATCTTTCCTCTGCCCTCAAAGCATCTGACCACACCAAGATCGGTGTGATAAAATGCTTTCCCAATTTCCCAATGGCGCTTTTTATATCCGGGGGGGGGGACATTCCCTCCCACTGCTTGTAAAAGCAGTGTAGAGGCTAATTATCTGCTAGAATTGCTTTTACATGAAAGCCGGCTGCTGGCTGAAAAGAATGATACCAAGATGATACCTAAACCCGCAGGCATCATTCTGGTATAAACATTCAAAGTCCAGCAACATACCAGTACGTTGCTGGTCCTTGTTGGACATGTATTGTAATCTTTTTTTCATACAGCCTATTGGCTGAACGAAAAAAAGAGATTGATTGGTGGGTATGCCCACCATTAGAATACCTCCCTTCATCCACCCACTTCTAATGATGGGCATATATGCCGAAGCATGGGGGCATCCTCCCGCAAAAAAGTTATGCCGCGTACACACGGTCAAGCCTTCGTCGGAATTTCAACCGTATGTACGCAGCATAAAAGGTTATGCCGCGTACACACGGTCGGACTTTTCCACGGGCAAGCCTCTGTTGGAATTTCGACCGTATATACGCGGCATTAGGAGCAAAATCGCTCCTCCGCCCCTGCTGCCCCCATGCTTCGGCATATATGCTCTTTTTTTTAACTGTGGTGGTGAAATCACCTCCTACAGCGTTGGAGTCACGGCTTTATGTATCGTGGGAGCAAACGCTGTTGCTGTCAAGATAAATAGATCCGCGCTGCAACTGAATGGCGTACCTGCTAAGCAAATGGTGGTTAACATTAAAACAAAGTAACATTACAGTACAACAGTAAGACCTTACCATGCCATACCTGCAAAGCAAATACCAAAACAAAACCTAGTAAAAAATAAAAAAATGTTTTAACGCAACCTGTGCCTAAAATATATATATGCCGAAGCATGGGGGCATCCTCCCGCAAAAAAGTTATGCCGCGTACACACGGTCGGAATTTTCCACGGGCAGGCCTCCGTCGGAATTTCGACCGTATGTACGCGGCATTAGGAGCAAAATCGCTCCTCCGCCCCTGCTGCCCCCATGCTTCGGCATATATGCTCTTTTTTTTAACTGTGGTGGTGAAATCACCTCCTACAGCACTGGAGTCACGGCTTTATGTATCGTGGGAGCAAACGCTGTTGCTGTCAAGATAAATAATTCCGCGCTGCAGTTGAATGGCGCACCTGAAAACAAAAAATTACATACCTGAAAAGCAAGCATGATAAAACATTGCAGAATAGAATACAGTAAAAAAGAGCAGAACAATAGAGAGAAAATAGAGAGAGAGAGAACAATAAAACAACAACTATTTTTGTTTTTTTTATTTTATATTTTTTTTGTGTTTTGTTTTTTACGTATTTTTTTCTTTTTTACACTTTTTTTTGTAACTTTACAACTGTAATGGTTCGGGTCTCTCAAAATGTAATGGCATCTTGGGAGACCCTGTGTAAGTGTGTCCTTGTCTGTGAAATGCTGTACCCTACGCTAAAACTTCACTTTTGAGTGGTAGCGATCAAAACATTCACCTTGGCAAAGACCAGGCTTGTCAGGACAGAGTGGACAAAAACTACGGGTGTCACGCCTAAATCCGCGCTTGCTACAGACACGACATCTTTTTTGGGGGTGGCTTTGGGTAGGGGTACTCGGGAGGACATACGAATAATGCCTCTCATGCAGCCGGCTTACTGCATTTGGTAGGGGATGGTGAGGTGCAGAACCGCCTGGATACAGGAGTTCTGTGACTATCTCATTCTGGAATTTTAGAAGAGATAACGTCCCGCCTGAAGCTCTGTATAGCACATGAGCGTTCAGCAAAGCCAATTGGAATAATGATAGAGACACTTTTTTGTACCAGCGTCTCGCCTTACGGTCAATTAGATACGGCGCCATCAACTGGTCGTTGAGGTCCACCCCTCCCATATTTTGGTTATATTCGTGGACACAGAGGGGTTTCTCCACAACACCAGTCGCCGTACGAATTTGGACTGTCGTGTCTGCATGAAGGGAGGTAAGAAGGAAAACATTCTTATTGTCCCTCCACTTCATAGCGAGCAAGTTATTACACTTCAAGCAGGCTCTCTCCCCCAGCCTAAGACGGGCATCTACAAGCCGCTGGGGAAAGCCCCGGCGATTAGGTCGCACGGTGCCACATGCTCCAATCTGATGATCAAACAAGTGACTAAACAGTGGCACGCTCGTGTAATAATTGTCCACATACAAGTGGTACCCCTTTCCGAATAAGGGTGACACCAAGTTCCACGCTATCTTGCCAGCGCTCCCTATGTAATCCGGGCAGTTGACCGACTCAATCTGACTATCTTTTCCCTCATAAACCGTAAAGTTCACTACATAGCCTGTTGCCCTGTCACAGAACTTGTAGAGCTTGACCCCGTATCTGGCACGCTTGCTGGGAAGGTACTGCTTGAAAGACAAGCGGCCAGAAAATTTAATCAGGGACTCATCAACGCAGACAACTTGATCGGGAGTAAACAAGGCTGCAAAACGTTCGTTGAAGTGGTTTATGAGGGGCCGAATTTTATAGAGCCGGTCGTATTCAGGGTCCCCACGTGGACGACAAAGTTCATTGTCGTTGAAGTGCATGAACCGCAAAATCTGCTCGTATCGTGCCCTGGACATGGAGGCAGAGAACACGAGCATGTGGTCAATTGGGTGCGTGGACCAATAAGCACGCAATGACGGAAATTTATGTGTGCCCATGTTGAGGGAAAGGCCCAGAAAGGTCCTAAATTCGGAAACCGTAATTGGTTTCCAATTTCTGGCAATTTTAGGCAACTGGGGGTTAGCGGCGATAAATTGACCAGCATATAAATTACTCTGGTCCACAATAGATCTATAGAGATCTTCCGTGAAAAACAGCGAATAAAAATCAATTGGAATAAAATCAGCTGTTTCCACCTGAATACCGGGTTGGGCAGTGAATGGGGGAAGTACGGGTTCTGCAGAAGTGGTGGGGACCCAATCAGTATAGGCGAATTCTGCAGGAAGGGCAGTATGGGCACGACGGGCCTGCCTTTGTCTTCTTGGTGGCAGCGGGACACTACTTGTGCTTGCCACCTCGCCAGCTTGAACTGCACTTATGGGACTCGCCACGTCACCAAGTGTTACTGCAGTGCTGGATGTACGTCCAGGCTGTACTAGGCCGCTGGTGCTTGCCAGTTCACCAGAAGGAATAGCGGCGCTAGTACTACTCTGCTCCATGATACGAGAGACCTGCGGTTCTTGCTCCTCAACAACCTCAGAAGATCGGGATCGGGTACACCTGACCTTAGCAGGGACCTCAACTTCGTCGTCAGAGCTATCTGACGTGGGGCCGCTGACGTCACTGTCTTCTACGGGAAGATATTCTGAGCCTGAATCTGACAGATACGTGACCTCCTCTTCACTATCTGTCATGCTCAGAATCTCGTAGGCCTCTTTACTAGTGTACCTTCGTCTTGCCATTTTGGGCTCTAAATTTAGGGGTACACTAGTAAGATTCACAGGAAAAAAAGCACCTGACTGTCGTCAGCAAATATATCAAACGCTACAAAAAAACTGTTAGCGATCGCAGGGATCAGGCCTGTCTCTGCGAACGCTGCAGTTATGTGTGTTGTGTTTGGTAAGTGACAGTGATCGATCGATACTGCACTTGGGTGGGCTGGGCTGGGCTGGGCTGGGCGGAGGGGCTAAACGCAGGCGCTAGCAGGTATCTGGGCTGATCCCGCTAACACTGCGTTTTTGGGAACCCTAAACCGCTGGGGATGCTAGTATAGATCTGATCAGATACTATACCACTAAGGGGGGTGTATGCTTTGCGCGTGGGTGTTAGCGTTACTGGCACTAACCTAACACTGCCTGGGGCGATGCAGACCCTCTCTGGCGCTAAAACCTAATTGATCTCACCCGCCGGGCGATCAGGGGGGTTAAACCTTTATTGGGTTATATACGGCGGGTGCCCTGATGCTATAAAAAGCAAACTAATCAACCAGTGTCACCCGTAACCTTTATATGGTGATCACTGGTGAAAGGGTTAACTAGGGGCAATCAGGGGGTTAAAACCTTTATTAGGTTAAATATGGGGGTACCTGACACTATATAAAAACCTGACGGGTAACCTAAATAACTAAATAACTTACTGGCTAACCAGTGACACCAGTGACGCTTATACGGCGATCACTGGTGAAAGGGTTAACTCTAGGGGCAATCAGGGGGTTAAAATAATATATGGGGGTACCTGACACTAATAAAAACCTGCGGCGAACCTAAAAAAATAAAATAAAACACCAGCGACACGAATACAGCGATCGGAAAAACAATCGCTTAGTGACGCTGAAGTTAGGGGGTGAAAGGGTTACCTGGGGGGTAATCAAGGGGTTAAACCTTTATTAGGGGGGGTTAGGGGGCTACCCTGGACCTAAAGGGGCCTAATCCTAACTGCCCTGCAACTTTTTACAATCACAGATGACACTAAATGCAGTGATCAGTAAAATAAATGATCACTGCAATCAGTGACACTGTGATTGGGGGCTTTGGGGTGACCTGGGGGGTGATCTGGGGGTGACTGGGGGGTGATTTGTGTGCCTATGTGTACCTACGTGTCAGTGGACTGTTGGTGCACTAACCTGCTTCTCCTCTCCTCGGCGCCGGGAACGAAAAGACCGCGGCGAGGGAGATGACATCACTTCCTCCAGCCTGTGTTTACATTTCAGGCAGGAGGAAGCAATTTCATTCGCCGGGAGCGATCGCGAGGGGGGGGCGGAATCGAGCGGCCGCCCCCTCATGCCTGATCGCTCCCAAACACTTAACGGCCGCTCACTGCAGTGAAGGGGGGTCCGGATGGACCCCCCAACTGCACAAAGGCGATCACGTAGATCTACGTGATTCTGCCTGTCGGTGCCATTCTGCCGGCGTAAATCGGCGGTGGGTGGTCGTTAAGTGGTTAATAATGCTTAAAGTGAAACAATAAAAGTGAAATATTCCTTTAAATGTTGTACCTAGTTGGGGTGTATAGTATGCATGTAAAGTGGCACTTGTTTCTCGTGCTTAGAACTGTCCCTGCACAAAGTGTCATTTCTGAAGGAAAAAAAGTCATTTAAAACTCACTCGTGGCTATAATGAATTGTCAGCTCTCTGCAATACAGAGAAAAGTCATTGATAAAAAAAAAAAAAATGCGTGGAGGTTCCCCCAAATTCAATTACCAGGCCCTTCAGGTCTGGTATGGATATTAAGGGGAACTTAATTAAACATGAAATTAATTAAATAAAAAAATAAAAAAAGGGGACCCCCAGATCCCGGCCCCCCCTATGTGAATTGGTAATGGGGTACATTGTACCCCTACCATTTCACAAAGAAAGTGTAAAAAATTGTAAAAAAAACACAGACACCGTTGGGAAAGTCCTCTATTTAAAAAAAAACAACAACATTCCAGCAATGAAATCCAGTGTCCCACGGCGATCCGATGTCCAGCGCTGTCCACACGAAATGTCATTGGCTGAGCCTAAGCGGACCTGATGGGGAACTTCCTCTGCAGTGTAATAAATGAATAGGCCCGCCCCTTCTAAAGTTGCGGAATGTGAGAAGGGGCGGGTCTATTAATTTATTATACTGTGGAGGAAGTTCCCCATCAGGTCCGCTCATCCAATGACGTAGGCAGGGTCTGACATACGAGGGGGCGGACCTGCTGGGGAACTTCCTCCACAGTGTAATACATGAATAGACCCGCCCCTTCTCAAGTTCCGCATCAGGTTCTCAGCCTTAAACCTACATCATTGGCTGAGTGGACCTGATGGGGAATGTTAGAAGGGGCGGGTGTATTCATTTAGTAGTAATGTTATGATAGGGTTGCATTTGCTGTGATAGGACTGCTTTTGTGATGAGAGAGTTGCATTTGTAGTGAAAGGGCAGTGTCAGGGTGAGAGGGCTGTGTTTGCTGTAAGAGAACTACATTTGCTATGAGTGGGCTGCGTTTGTTGTGAGATGACTAGGGATGAGCTTGGTGTTCGAGTCGAATGCATGTTCGACTCGAACATCGGCTGTTCACCTGTTCAGCGAAACCAGAACTTTGTGGGGCGTTCGCGCCAAATTCGTGTGATGCGAACGGCCTACAATACACTGCGCCATCGCAGTGCATTGCCGGCGCTGTGATTGGCCAAGCATGCACTGTGACCCCGCATGCTTGGCCAATCACAGCTCCGGCAGTGAGGAGAGCCATAATTGGCCACAGGCAGGATGCCTGTGGCCAATTATAGCTTAGGGGGGTTTAGTGCACGCCCCACACTATAAAAGGCCACCAGCGCGGCGGCCTTGTGTAGTGTGTTGGCGTGCAGGGACAGAGAAGGATAGGCAGGGACAGTGTCAGTGATATTCTTTCATTAACCTTGTGCATTTACAGTGTGTTGGTATACAGGGACAGAGAAGAATAGGCAGGGACAGTGTCAGTGATATTCTTTCATTAACCTTGTGCATTTACAGTGTGTTGGTATACAGGGACAGAGAAGAATAGGCAGGGACAGCGTCAGTGATATTCTTTCATTAACCTTGTGCATTTACAGTGTGTTGGTATACAGGGACAGAGAAGAATAGGCAGGGACAGTGTCAATGATATTCTTTCATTAACCTTGTGCATTTACAGTGTGTTGGTATACAGGGACAGAGAAGGATAGGCAGGGGACAGTGTCAGTGTCATTTTTGCTAAACCTCCTGCACAGTATACACCTGAAGCTACCCCTTATTGCTGTGTTTTCCTGTTGTGTAACACAGGCAGGCATCTGCAGCAGTTACAGTGGGTGTAGTGTGCCTCCTGCACAGTATACACCTGAAGCTACCCCTTATTGCTTGTGTTTTTTTTCTTTTGTGTTACACTAACAGGTATCTGCAGCAGTTACAGTGGGCGTTGTGTGCCTCCTGCACAGTATACACCTGAAGCTACCCCTTATTGCTTGTGTTTTTTTACTTTTGTGTTACACTAACAGGCATCTGCAGCAGTTACAGTGGGTGTAGTGTGCCTCCTGCACAGTATACACCTGAAGCTACCCCTTATTGCTGTGTTTTCCTGTTGTGTAACACAGGCAGACATCTGCAGCAGTTACAGTGGACGCAGTGTGCCTCCTGCACAGTATACACCTGAAGCTACCCCTTATTGCTGTGTTTTCCTGTTGTGTAACACAGGCAGGCATCTGCAGCAGTTACAGTTGGTGTAGTGTGCCTCCTGCACGGTATACACCTGAAGCTACCCCTTATTGCTCGTGGTTTTTTTCTTTTGTGTTACACTAACAGGCATCTGCAGCAGTTACAGTGGGCGTAGTGTGCCTCCTGCACAGTATATACCTGAAGCTACCCCTTATTGCTGTGTTTTCCTGTTGTGTAACACAGGCAGACATCTGCAGCAGCTACAGTGGGTGTAGTGT
Source organism: Rana muscosa (assembly GCA_029206835.1). Classification (NCBI taxonomy): domain Eukaryota; kingdom Metazoa; phylum Chordata; class Amphibia; order Anura; family Ranidae; genus Rana; species Rana muscosa. The sequence continues at coordinate 637,704,131 of CM055117.1, read as the reverse complement.
GCCTCCTGCACAGTATACACTTGAAGCTACCCCTTATTGCTGTGTTTTCCTGTTGTGTAACACAGGCAGGCATCTGTAGCAGTTACAGTGGGTGTAGTGTGCCCCCTGCACAGTATACACCTGAAGCTACCCCTTATTGCTGTGTTTTCATGTTGTGTAACACAGGCAGGCATCTGCAGCAGTTACAGTGAGCGTAGTGTGCCTCCTGCACAGTATACACCTGAAGCTACCCCTTATTGCTGGTTTTCCCATCTCCCTGCAGGCCATTAGAATGTCTGGAAGGCCAACAAGGAGAGGCAGACAGTCACGAGCCAATAAAAGAGGGCAAGCAGGCTCTGTGTCCAGGGGCAACAGTGCTGGTCATGGATGTGGTGCATTGTCATCAGCACATGGCCATGGGACACGCTTGTCCTTATTTTCGGCAGCTGGACGTGTTGAGTCACATCATGCCGAAGACTTGGTAGAGTGGATGACCAAGCCCTCCTCATCCTCCTCATCCTCTCTCACCCAGGCTCAGGGTACTGGCAAAGCAGCTGCCAACACGTCCTCTTCCCTCGTATCAATGTCATCAGTCACTCCTTCCCTAGACCCACCATGTCCTCCTGAGGAGTCCCCCGAACTGTTTGAGCACAGTGTTGGGTACATGCTCCAGGAGGATGCTCAGCATTTTGAAGGGTCTGATGATGATACACAGCTAGAGGAAGGCAGTAGCGTGAGCTTAGAGAGAGGGGATGCTCAAGAAGGACAGCAATCTGGCAGTCATGTTCCAGCAGCTGCAGCATACTGCCAGGTTTGCTCCAGTGATCAAGAGGGAGGGGACTCCACATGGGTGCCTGATAGGAGAGAGGAGGAGGAGGAGGATGAGGAGGAGGCACATTTCCAACGAGGCAGGATGCCTCCCTCTGCAGCACTTACAGCGGGCATAGTGTGCTTCCTGCAAAATATACACCTGAAGCTAGCCCTTATTGCTCGTGTTTTTTTTTTTCTTTTGTGTTACACTAACAGGCATCTGCAGCACTTATGCCCCATACACTCGATCGTTTTTCATGCCGTTAAAAATGCCATTTTTAAAAATGGGCATTAAAACCAATCGTGTGAATGCTCCAGAGCATTTTTAACGACGTGAAAAATGGGCATTAAAAATTTCGAACATGCTCTATTTTTTCACGTCGTTTTTCATGTCGTTTTTTTTAACGACGTGAAAAACGATGGTGTGTATGCTTTGACGAGGTGAAAAAAAAGCGCATGCTCAGAATCAAGTATGAGACGGAAGCGCACGTTCTGGTAAAACTAGCATTTGTAAAGGAGATAGCACATTCGTCACGCTGTAACAGACTGAAAAGTAGGAGGCTGAAAAGCGCGAATCGTCGCTCAACAAACTTTACTAACATGAAGGGTGGCACCATCCGAACGGAACTTCCCCTTTATAGTGCCGTCGTACGTGTTGTACGTCACTGCGCTTTGCTTGAACGTTTTTTAAAATGATCGTGTGTACGCAAGACAGGCTTGAGAGGAAACATGAAAAAAAACGACGAGAAAAACGTCGGTTTAAAAATGGCATGAAAAACGATCGTGTGTACGCCGCATTACAGTGGGCGTAGTGTGCTTCCTGCAAAATATACACCTGAAGCTAGCCCTTATTGCTGTGTTTTCCTGTTGTGTAACACAGGCAGGCACCTGCAGCACTTACAGCGGGCGTAGTGTGCCTCCTGCACATTATACACCTGAAGCTAGCCCTTATTGCTCGTGTTTTTTTTCTTTTGTGTTACACTAACAGGCATCTGCAGCACTTACAGCGGGCATAGTGTGCTTCCTGCAAAATATACACCTGAAGCTAGCCCTTATTGCTGTGTTTTCCTGTTGTGTAACACAGGCAGGCATCTGCAGCAGGGATGAGCCGAACACCCCCCTGTTCGATTCGCACCAGAACCTGCGAACAGACAAAATGTCCGTGTGAACTTTAGAACCATATTAAATACAATGGACTCGAACGTTCGAAATCTAAAGTGCTAATTATAAAGGCTTATATGCAAGTTATTGTCCTAAAAAGTGTTTGGGGACCCGGGTCCTGCCCCAGGGGACATGTATCAATGCAAAAAGAAGTTTTAAAAACGGCAGTTTTTTCGGGAGCAGTGATTTTAATAATGCTTAAAATGAAAAAATGAAAGTGAAATATTCCTTTAAATTTCGTACCTGGGGGGTGCGTATGATATGCATGTAAAGTGGCGCATGTTTCCCATGCTTAGAACTGTCCCTGCAAAAAATTTCATTTTTGAAGGAAAAAAAGTCATTTAAAACTCACTCGCGGCTATTAATGAATTGTCGGCTCCCGGCAATACATAGAAAAGTAATGGATAAAAAAAAAAGCGTGGGGGTCCCCCAGAATTCAATTACCAGGCCCTTCAGGTCTGGAATGGATATTAAGGGGAACTCCGCCACAAATTTAAAAAAAAATGCGTGGAGTTCCCCCAAATATCCATACCAGGCCCTTCAGATCTGGCATGGATTTTAAGGGGAACTCCACCCTAAATTTAAAAAAAAAAATGGAGTGGAGTCCCCCCAAAAATCCATACCAGACCCTTATCCGAGCACGCAACCTGGCAGGCCGCAGGGGAAAAGGGGGGGACGAGAGAGCGGCCCCCCTCCCTCCTGAACTGTACCAGGCCACATGCCCTCAACATGGGGAGGATGCCCCCATGTTGATGGGGACAAGGGCCTCATCCCCACAACCCTTGCCCGGTGGTTGTGGGGGTCTGCCGGCGGGGGGCTTATCGGAATCTGGAAGACCCCTTTAACAAAGGGGACCCCCAGATCCCGGCCCCCCCTATGTGAATTGGTAAGGGGTACATTGTACCCCTACCATTTCACGAAGAAAGTGTCAAAAAATGTAAAAAAAAACACACAAACACCTTGAAAAAGTCCTTTATTAAAAATAAAAATAAAAAAAACATTCCAGCGGAGAAATCCAGTGTCCCGCGGCGATCCAATGTCCAGCGCTGTCCGTCATTGGCTGAGCCTGAGCGGACCTGATGGGGAACTTCCTCCGCAGTCTATTACATGTATAGACCCGCCACTTCTAAAGTTCTCCATCAGGTCCGCTCAGCCAATGACTCGGTGTAAGGCTGAGGACCTGATGCGAAACATGAGAAGGGGCGGGTCTATACATGTATTACAAAGTGAGAGAAGTTCCTCATCAGGTCCGCCCCCTCAGTATGTCGGACCCCGCCTACATCATTGGCCTGAGCGGGTAACTTCCTTCACTGTGTAATTTAAATTTACACAGTGAAGGAAGTTTCCCGCTCAAGCTAATGATGTAGGCGGGGTCTGACATACCGAGGGGGCGGACCTGATGGGGAACTTCCTTCACTGCATAATACATGTATAGAGTCTATACATGTATTACACAGTGAAGGAAGTTCCCCATCAGGTCCGCCCCCTCGGTATGTCAGACCCCGCCTACGTCAATTACACAGTGGAGGAAGTTCCCCACTCAGGCCAATGACGTAGGCGGGGTCCAACATACCGAGGGGGCGGACCTGATGGGGAACTTCTCTCACTTTGTAATACATGTATAGACCCGCCCCTTCTCATGTTCCACATCAGGTCCTCAGCCTTACACCGAGTCATTGGCTGAGCGGACCTGATGGAGAACTTTAGAAGGGGCGGGTCTATACATGTAATAGACTGCGGAGGAAGTTCCCCATCAGGTCCGCTCAGGCTCAACCAATGACGGACAGCGCTGGACATCGGATCGCCGCGGGACACTGGATTTCTCCGCTGGAATGTTTTTTTTTTATTATTATTATTTTTTTAATAAAGGACTTTTTCAAGGTGTTTGTGTGTGTTTTTTTTTTTTTTACACTTTCTTCGTGAAATGGTAGGGGTACAATGTACCCCTTACCAATTCACATGGGGGGGGGCCGGGATCTGGGGGTCCCCTTTGTTAAAGGGGTCTTCCAGATTCCGATAAGCCCCCTGCTCGCAGACCCCCACAACCACCGGGCAAGGGTTGTGGGTATGAGGCCCTTGTCCCCATCAACTTGGGGACATCCTCCCCATGTTGAGGGCATGTGGCCTGGTACGGTTCAGGAGGGAGGGGGGGCCGCTCTCTCATCCCCCCTTTTCCCCTGTGGCCGGCCAGGTTGCGTGCTCGGATAAGGGTCTGGTATGGATTTTTGGGGGGACTCCACACCATTTTTTTTTTATTTGGGGTGGAGTTCCCCTTAAAATCCATGCCAGAGCTGAAGGGCCTGGTATGGATATTTGGGGAAACTCCACGCATTTATTTTTAAATTTGCGGCGGGGTTCCCCTTAATATCCATTCCAGACCTGAAGGGCCTGGTAATTGAATTCTGGGGGACCCCACGCTTTTTTTTTGTTTTTTATCAATGACTTTTCTATGTATTGCCGGGAGCCGACAATTCATTAATAGCCGCGAGTGAGTTTTAAATGACTTTTTTTCCTTCAAAAATGACACTTTGTGCAGGGACAGTTCTAAGCACGGGAAACATGCACCACTTTACATGCATATCATACACACCCCCTAGGTACGAAATTTAAAGGAATATTTCACTTTTATTGTTTCACTTTAAGCATTATTAAAATCACTGCTCCCAAAAAAACGGCCGTTTAAAAAAAATAAAATTGCATTGATACATGTCCCCTGGGGCAGGACCTGGGTCCCCAAACACTTTTTATGACAATAACTTGCATATAAGCCTTTATAATTAGCACTTTAGATTTCTCCCATAGACTTTTCAAATTTGCCGCGAACACCCCAATTTGTTCGCTGTTCGGCGAACGGGCGAACAGGCAATGTTCGAGTCGAACATGAGTTCGACTTGAACTCGAAGCTCATCCCTAATCTGCAGCACTTACAGTGGGCGTAGTGTGCCTCCTGCACAGAATACACCTGAAGCTAGCCCTTATTGCTGTGTTTTTCTGTTGTGTAACACAGGCAGGCATCTGCAGCACTTACAGCGGGCGTAGTGTGCCTCCTGCACAGTATACACCTGAAGCTACCCCTTATTGCTGGTTTTCCCATCTCCCTGCAGGCCATTAGAATGTCTGGAAGGCAAACAAGGAGAGGCAGACAGCCAGGAGCCAATAAAAAAGGACAAGCAGGCTCTGTGTCTAGAGACAACAGTGCTGGTCGTGGACGGGGTGCATCGTCATCAGCACGTGGCCATGGGACACGCTTGTCGCATCATGCCAAAGACTTGGTAGAGTGGATGACCAAGCCCTCCTCATCCTCCTCATCCTCTCTCACCCAGGCTCAGGGTACTGGCAAAGCAGCTGCCAAAGCGTCCTCTTCCCTCGTATCAATGTCATCATCAGTCACTCCTTCCCTAGACCCACCATGTCCTCCTGAGGAGTCCCCCAAACAGTTTGAGCACAGTGTTGGGTACATGCTCCAGGAGGATGCCCAGCGCTTCGAAGGGTCTGATGATGATACCCAGCTAGAGGAAGGCAGTAGTGTGAGAGCAGAGAGAGGGGATGCTCAAGAAGGACAGCAATCTGGCAGTCATGTTCCAGCAGCTGCAGCATACTGCCAGATTGGTTCCAGTGATGAGGAGGGAGGGGATGATGAGGTCACTGACTCCACGTGGGTGCCTGATAGGAGAGAGGAGGAGGAGGAGGATGAGGAGGAGGCACATCTCCAACGAGGCAGGATGCCCTCGGGGGGCCAGCGTTAGGGCAGCACACCGACTGAATCACACCGCAGAGCTCCGCCTGTGCAGGGCGCTGCCTCTGCACGTTATTCCAAAGTTCTTTGGTGTGGGCCTTTTTTGAGTTGAGTGCATCAGATTGCACCGCTGCTATTTGCAACATATGTCTCAAGCGTATCTCGCGTGGCCAAAACATCAGCCGCTTGGGTACCACATGCTTGACCAGACATATGTTGACCTGCAATGCTGCTCATTGGCAAGCGTACCTTAAAGACCCACACCAAAGAACAAAGCGGACCTCTCCTTTCTCCTCATCAGCTGGGATCTCCAACCCCACTATACCTTCAGTCCTCTCTGAAACCTGCATTGAGAGGAATGAAGGTGTAGTATTAGGTGTGTCACAGCCAAGTACTTGCGGGCACTCTGCTAGCAGTAGACCGATGTCTGATTGTAGCAGGCAAATTTCCCTGCCCCAGCTGCTGGACCGTCGAAAGAAGTTCACTTCCAGCCCTCCACATGCCCAGCGATTGAATGCTAGCTTGGCTAAATTGCTAGCACTTCAACTGCTGCCTTTTCAGTTGGTAGACTCGGCCAACTTCCGTGAGTTTGTGCAATGTGCGGTTCCTTAGTGGGAGGTTCCCAAACGCCACTTTTTCTCACGGAAGGCGATTCCGGCTCTCTACCAGCATGTGGAAGGCAATGTCCATGCCTCGCTGGACAGGGCGGTCAGTGGTAATTTGCATATTACCACTGACTCATGGTCCAGGAGGGACGTTACCTTTCTTTCACGGCCCATTGGGTCACTCTTTTGGCAGCTGGAAAGGATGCAGGACAGGGTGCAGCAGTGTTGGAGGTTATTCTGCCGCCACGCCTCCAAAATGCTACTACTGGTTGTGACACACCTCCTCCACCCCTCCTCTTCTTCTTCCTCCATGGCCTCTTCCTGTGCTTTGTCCTCGGAACCAGCGGTGCTCCGTAGGCGTTCAAGGGGCTACGCAAGTACGCAGGCAAAAAGATGCCATGCCGTGCTTGCGCTGGTGTGTTTGGGGGACAGGAGCCACACTGGGGCAGAGGTTCTGTCAGCTCTGCAGGGGCAGGCCGAGAGGTGGTTGACGCCACTCCAGCTTAAGCCAGGAATGGTGGTTTGCGGCAATGGCACCAACCTCCTCTCCGCCCTCCGACAGGGACAACTGACCCATGTGCCCTGTGTGGCTCACGTCCTTAACCTAGGGGTGCAGCGGTTCTTGGACAGGTACCCGGGCTTACAGGATGTCCTGAGGCAGGCCAGGAAAGTCTGTGTGCATTTCCGCAGATCATATATTGCCAGTGCTCGGCTGGCTGAGCTGCAAAAGGAGTTGAACCTGCCCAAGAACCGCCTTATACGTGACATGCCCACCAGGTGGAACTCAACGTTGGCCATGCTGCAGCGGCTGCACATGCAGCAGAGGGCCATCAATGAGTACCTGTGCGACTACGGCACCGGGACAGGGTCAGGGGAGCTCGGATTTTTTTCACCACGCCAGTGGGGCATGGTCAGGGATGCATGCACTGTCCTGGCACCATTTGAGGAGGCCACGAGGATGGTGAGCAGTGACAGTGCATGCATCAGTGACACTGTACCTCTTGTCCACCTGTTGGAGCATACGCTGCGTCGAATAATGGACAGGGCACTTGAGGCAGAACAGAGGCAGGAAGAGGAGGACTTCCTTACCTCTCAAGGCCCCCTTTACCCAGACAGTGTTCCTTCTGTCCCACCCATCACACAGGAAGAGGACGAGGAGGAGGAGGAGGATTGTGTCAGCATGGAGGTAGAACCTGGCACTCAGCATAAACAGCAGCAGTCTTTTAGGGATGATTTACAGTACCAAGAAACCCGTGGACTTGTACGTGGCTGGGAGGAGGTGGCTGCGGATCATGTCGTCCTTAGTGACCCAGAGGACTCTGGACTGAATGCCTCAGCTAACCTACGCTGCATGGCCTCTCTGATCCTGCAAAGCCTGCGGAAGGATCCTTGTATTCTTCGGATCAAGGAGAGGGACCATTACTGGCTGGCCACTCTCCTTGATCCATGGTACAAGGGTAAGGTTGCGGACCTTATCTTGCCATCGCTGAGGGAGCAGAAAGGTCTGTGCAACGTGTTCCCAGAGACTGGGAGGTTACAAACTCCTGGTCCTGGACAGCGAGTTGCTGAGACTTTGGTCAGTCAAAGAAGGAGCGGTGGGGAAGTTGGCCGTCTGACCGATGCGTTGAGACAATTTTTTAGTACGCAGCCCCAAGGTATGATCGGTTCCAGCAACCATCGCCAGCGTCTGATTTACATGGTCCAGGAATACCTAGGGGCAAGATCAGACTTGGACACATTTCCCATCGAAAATCCTCTGGCTTACTGGGTCTTGAGGATGGATCACTGGCCAGAGCTTGCACAGTATGCAATTGAGCTACTGGCCTGTCCTGCATCCAGCGTTCTTTCGGAACGCACATTCAGTGCTGCTGGTGGCTTTGTAACCGATCACAGGGTGCGCCTGTCCACTGACTCGGTTGATTGACTGACCTTCATAAAGATGAACCAGTCTTGAATCACCACCAGCTACCAAGCACCTGAAGCTGATGTAACCGAATAATTTTTTTTGAAATGTCATATCCCTTCAAGACTGCCTATGCTGATGCTGAGTGACTGTCCTGTTATGTTGACTGACTATCCTCTTCCTCCTCAATGATCCTGCCGATAGCTTGGAAGAACATTTGTGGTTCTGGGTGCCGCCACCAGTGGCTAAGGTCCAATTTTTCAGCCCCTGTTTAACAGGGGCGTATAATTACATTTTTTGATGCAATACTTTGCAACAGGGCTCATTGCTGCGCTCCAAATACAGTATCTGTGATGGGTTGAAGTGTTGTGGCACCAGTGGCTAAGGCCCAATTTTTCAGCCCCTGTTTAACAGGGGCGTGTAATTACAATTTTTGATGCAATGCTTTGCAACAGGGCTCATTGCTGCGCTCCAAATACAGTATCTGTGATGGGTTGCAGTTTTGTGGCACCAGTGCCTAAGGCCCAATTTTTCCGCCCCTGTTTAATAGGTGCATGCAATTACAATTCTTGATCTAATACTTTGCAACAGGGCTCATTGCTGCGCTCCAAATACAGTATCTGTGATGGGTTGAAGTGTTGTGGCACCAGCACCAGTGCCTAAGGCCCAATTTTTCTGCCCCTGTTCAACAGGGGCATGTAATAACAATTCTTGATCTAATAATTCACAGCAGGGCCCATTCCTGCGCCCACCAAGAGTAACTGTGAGGGCTTACAATGTTGTGGCACCAGCACCACCACCAAAGGCCCAATTTTTCCTACCACTGTTCAACAATGGCATGTAATTACAATTCCTGATATAATAGTTGACAACAGGGCATTCCAGCGCCCACCAAGATTAACTGTGAGGGCTTACAGTCTTGTGACACCAGCACCACCGCCACCACCAAAGTCCCAATTTTTCAGCCCCTGTTCAACAGGGGCATGCAATTACAATTCTTGATCTAATAATTCACAGCAGGGCCCATTCATGCGCCCACCAAGAGTAACTGTGAGGGCTTACAGTGTTGTGGCACCAGCACCACCACCAAAGGCCCAATTTTTCCTACCACTGTTCAACAATGGCATGTAATTACAATTCCTGATATAATAGTTGACAACAGGGCATTCCAGCGCCCACCAAGAGTAACTGTGAGGGCTTACAGTGTTGTGGCAACACCAACATCTAAGGGGCAAATTTCAGCAGAGTATATACGGCAGGCCCCTACTTTCAAACATCCAACTTACAAACGACTCCTACTTGCAAACGGAAGGAGACAACAGGAAGTGAGAGGAAATCTACCCCTAGGAAGGGAAATTCTCTCCTGTAAGAGTTAATATGGGAAAAAGGTGTCTCCTCTCTACTGATGCTTTATCACCAATCCTTGTTTCAATAAAAACCCCACTTTTCCAAAAACATTTGTCATTGGGACGGAAAGTGTGGTGAAATGTTCTGAACAGGTGCACAGACAGCAAAACAAATGTTACAGGGGTGATAACCCTTCCCTATGTTCTCCAAAAAGCTTAAAAATAGATTTTTTGGCTAGAGCTACGCTTAAATAATTTACCTGTTCCAAATTAGAAAAAGATTCTACTTAAGAACAAACCTACAGTCCCTGTCTTGTTTGCACCGCCTGTATACTGCTGTTCAGAGTATATAGGGCCTTTTTTTATTTTGGGTACGGGGTCCCCCTTAATATCAATACAAGACCCAAAGGGACAGGTAATGGGCTGGGGGGGGGGTGATGGGGTAGCCATGCTATTTTTGTCAATGATTTTCATCCATATTGCCGGGACCAGACATTACATTAAAGCCGCAAGCAGTTTTAAATTACCTTTTTTTTCCTTTAGAAATGTAATTTTGTGCAGGGACAGTTCTAAACATGGGAAACGCGTGGCACTTTACAGGCATACTTTAGACACCCCCCAGGTACGATATTTAAAGGAATATTTCACTTTTTTTTTCACTTTATGCATCATTAAAATGACTGCTCCCAAAAAAACTGCCGTTTTTAAAACTTCTTTTTGCATTGATACATGTCCCCTGGGGCAGAACCCGGGTCCCCAAACCCTTTTTAGGACAATGACTTGCATATTAGCCATTATAATTAGCACTTTTGATTTTGAACGTTCGCATCCATTGTATTTAATAGGGTTCTAAAGTTTGCGCAAACTTTCGGTCCGTTCACAAGTTCTGGTGCGAACCGAACCGGAAGAGATGACTATGTCTGCTGTGAGAAGGCAGCGATTGCTGTGAGGGGGCATGGTTGATGACGAGGAGATAGTTGCGATTGCAGGGTTATAACCTTTGGCATTAGACTGTAAGCCCTCGTACACACGACCGAGTTTCTCGTCGTAAAAAACACGTCGTTTTTTTCGACGAGATTCTTGTTAAGCTTGTCGATTTTCTCGTCAAGCTTTCTATGTGTACACACTGTCATTTCCCAATTTCCTCGTTTTTCTCCGCGCTCACATCCAGCACGTACGACGGCACTATAAAGGGGAAGATCTTTTTTCTTGGCACCACCCCTTGGGCTGCTTTTGCTGATCTCGTGTTACCGCGTGTGAAGTAAAAGTTTGGGAAGAGACGATTCGCGCTTTTCAGTCTTCGTACTTTTCAGATCGTTTTCTGCAGTTCAGTTTGTGCTTGTGGGTTCGTATCTTGACTTTCAGGGCGTCTAGGCAGGTCGTATCTGTTTTACAGTGCGTTCTTGCCTGTTCGTTTCTGATTTTCAGTTCCTTATTCATAGGCCTTGCTGTTCTAAAGTGCGTTCTGTTCTGTACGTTCTGATTAGACGACCGTTTCCTAGCCATATCGCCTGGACGTTCTCGTCGTCGAGTTCGTGCTGTGCGTGCGCTTGGTGTTGGTCTGCTTGTTTTGGACCAAGACCAGTCCATGAATGGTGTGAGGAGGAGTTCATGGACCAAGAATTGGTTGCTCCAGCGGGACCAATTCTGCCACATGCCTCTGCTGCGGGAGATCGTCGAGAATAATCCTGAGGACTACAGGAATTTTCTGAGGATGTCTGACCCCGTTTTTCAGGAACTGTTGGCTTTGGTGTCCCCCTATATTACCAGGAAGAACACCGTTATGCGGGAAGCCATCAGTGCTGAGCAGAGGCTCATCGCCACGTTGCGTTACCTGGCGACAGGGAGAAGTCTTCAGGACTTGAAGTTCACCACAGGCATCTCCCCCCAGGCTCTGGGCCTCATAATCCCAGACACCTGTTCTGCCATCATCCAAGTCCTGCAGGAGGACTATATTAGGGTAAGTTTGCTCCCTTAACATCACATTTTATGTATTACATGTATGCTAATGTATTGTATTTCTTTCATCCTTCCCTAATTACCATGATTGTAATATGCTGAGAATGTCCCCTTTGTCCCCATGCATGTTGGAAGCTTTAGATTGCCCCTTTTTTCTCCTCCCTAAATATTTCCCTTCACTAACTTTTCCAGCAGGGGCGCCTGTTGCTCCAAATGTTTGGGGGTTCAAACCCCAATTTAGGAAATAAACTTCCTCCTTTTTTGCTCTGGTGCCTATTAAACGCCCCCAGTTGTCCCCTCCAATGCAGCCATTTTGTTCCCTCAAATGCAGCCATTTAGTCCCCTCTAATGCAGCCAGTTTACCCCCAGCCCTGCACTTACCTTCTTGTGGTCAGCACCATCCTTCTTCTGTCCTTGATGTCTTCTCCTTCCCTTCATGTTGCATCAGCCAATCATGTTACCATTAAACAGACTTGGTGAACATGATTGGCAGAGCAGCCTGTCAGTGTTTACCCAAGGAATGCCCCCCCCCCTGCGTCCCCGATTTTTCTTTTAGGAAGCCAATTACATCCCTCAGGTTGTAATTTGCAAGACTATTTTACTACCTGTTTCTGCTATGCAATTTTAACCCCCTAAATGCCGCAATGATTCATATGTCGGTCACTTTACAAGAGGCCATCCACCTGAATAGTGTGCGGCATAGACAATACATAGGTTCATGCAACGCATGAACCTATGTATTGTTCTGAGTGATGGGCACAGGAGAGAGGGGGCAGTGCTCCAGCGCCCACTCTGGACGCACCGCCACTGCAATGCTATCCTGTGGCCAAACACATCTCCCCCCCCCCAAAATAATTTAGTAATGGCCCATCAGAGGGGGTGATGAATATGATAAATGAGCCTTCCATTATCCTTTTTTTACACACCTTAATAAACGTATAATTTGATTGATGTTGGCCTCTAATTTTTTGGGATAGAATTTCCTTGTAATGTATGACTTTGTTTTTCTAATATTATTTCATCTTGTTTCACTCCACAGCTTCCTTCCACGCCACAGGAATGGCAGACTGTGGCATCGGAGTTTGCCACGCGGTGGGACTTCCCCACTGCGGTGGTGCCATAGACGGGAAGCACGTCCGCATCGTGCCGCCACCCCCGTTCTGGGTCCTACTACTACAACTACAAGGGGTTTCATAGCATTGTGCTGATGGCGGTGGTGTCAGCACGGTATGAATTCCTCTATGTTGATGTAGGGAAGAATGGCCGGATGTCCGATGGGGGATCCTTCATCCAGACGGAGTTTGCCCTCCATCTCCAGAGTGACGACCTTGCATTGCCACCGGATGCAGTGAATATTGAAGGACTCCCCTTTGTTTTTTTGGCTGATGAAGCCTTCTGACTTGGACGGCATCTTATGAGGCCATTTCCACAGAGGACCCTGACCCCAGAGAAGAGGGTGTTCAATTACCGGCTGGCCAGGGGCCGAAGAGTCGTTGAAAATGCCTTCGGCATAATGGCCAGCCGGTTCCGCCTTTTTATGACTTCCATCCACTTGGCGGACTACAAAATAAACTATGTAGTGTTATGCTGCTGTGTGCTACACAATTTTCTTTGCCGCAAATCTAATTCATATATGGCCTCAGTTTTGCCAGAGGCTGGACTTTCCCCTGCAAATCCCCTTCCGGGCCTGGAATCTGCCCATCTTGGCTTGCCCCCCCAAAATGCCCGTGAGGTTCGGGACAAATACATGGAGTATTTCACGGGTAGGGGGGCAATTCCTATGCCAGCCTATGTCTAAGTATCCCAATAAAAAGCTTGTTTAAACCTTTAATTATTTGTTCTTTCCTGTCTCCTAGTTTGTCTTTGTGCATTTGTAGTGGCAAGTGTATTTTACTTTAGTAAATAACAACCATTTCACTATGTAACCTTACAAAAGAACCAAATAAGCTTAGAGGGTATTATAAAAAGAAGCTACACGTTGTTTGTGGTCAAATATTTTACTCTGTGCACATTCTCTTCCTTTTTTTTTTTTTTTTTACTTTTGGGTTGGCCTGGCCCCAACCCGGCAATTTTTTGCTTATGAAAATACAAAAATAACAGTTGCATTTCAAAAATTACAACATTGGATACCTCTGAGCAATCGGAGACATTCACTTACACAAACTATGTCTCTATGTGCCCGTCCTAAGATGGGGTCCTGCCACCCCTTGGCCAGCCAAAAATTGAATATGCACACATTTGTTTTTTTTTTCATCTAGGAAGTTTACAATCCTGATCCCTATTGTCAACATGTGCTATCTGCCATCAGGGGTGATCAATGGACGTGTTTTGGGGGTGCATCCCCTTCCTCAGTTCACTGACTTTTGATACGAGGAAGGGGTTGCACACACAAAAGACGTACATGGATATCCCCTGATGGCAGATAGCACATGTTGACACACTGTGTGCATATTAAATTTTTGGATGGTTTGATAGTCAAAAAAATTCAAAAATTTACAAAAACAAACATGTAAAAACAAATGTGTTTGGATGGCTTATTGAATTCTCCCCAAAACATCGAGAATGTCTTTAAATGTTTGTTCCATCACATGGATTCTTTGTTTAATTAGGTCCAGTTCCGTGCTACATTCCATCACTTGCTGGATGAGGCGGAGGGCACTGTCAGCAGAGAACCGTGTACTATCCTTCACAACATTTACATCCCCTAAAAACCAAAAAAAAATGTATTATAACTCTGCAGGCCTACCTCTCTTACCTGAAGCTGTGGTGACAGATACTGACCTGTTGTGGTGACCAGATCCACAACGTCATCCACCTCTCCTTCCTGCACTTCTCCTTCCTCCACCTCAACTTCCTGCACATCTTTCGGTTGTGGGTCTTTGGGAGTTTGGGGTTGCTTGGAAGTTGTGGGGTGCATGTGCTCCCTGGAGTGTCCTCCTCCCAGTCTTCTCTCCCCTATGAGAATAAAACCAAAGGTCTATTTATCACACTGTAAATCTCATTGTTAAAATAAAAACAGGCTAAATTGCTTGGAAGTGGGGTACAAGTGTGTGTTTGTGCGGAATTTAAAGAAGAATGAATTATTTATGACCCCAAATATGTTTAGTATTCACATTTGGATGTAATTTTTTTGACATGGAGGCACCACAAAAATTCTCTGATGCACCTGTGTGGGACACCCAAAAAAGGCGGGTCTGGTGGCCCACACTATAGTGCTCCAAAGTACAGATGTGGAAGCAGCTGCTGAGTGTCCTCTCCTTTACACTGATAAAAGTTTGCATTTCATTCTCTTTACAAACACATCATCTAGACTAAAAAATTATCAACAATATTTGATCAAAAATGGCAGATGTCTAATTACTTTTGTGGCTCTAAAATAAGCCAAAACCGCGGATAGTGGCCGAACGAAGTGTCGGTAACGTAACGAACGATTACTGTGCCCAACCAAGTTCAAAATATTACATTTTGGAAGGGAGTCCAATATGAGAAAAAAAAAAAACATGTCAGTTTATAAAAAGATTAATAGCAGAAAAGTCTACATTTTACTTACTTTTAGCGAGCATCCTCTTTATGCTCCTCAACTGGTCTGGCTCCCTCAGTTTGAGGTCTGACCACCTCTTTCTGAGCTGCTCATTTGAGCGTTTCACCTTCGAACTTCGCCCTCAGACTCTTCACAACTTTAGTGAGGATTTTGGCCTTCCTTCTATTTGGTTTGCTATACGGCCCATGCTTGGCATCATAATCAGCCTTGAGCAAGATGTCCACCATCTCCGCCACCTCCGCCAAAGCCTTGAATCTCCTCCTTGATCGTGACGTGTCCTCGGTCTCCGGGCTTGTCTCCTCGTTAGTTGCGGAATTATCAGACACCTGCTGTAACTCCGCCATATCTGTCTGCGCGCCGAAAGAGAAGGGGTGGGGAAAAGATGTTATTTAGAACGTCATGGGCGGGCGACGTGTGCGGAGCGACGTGTTCGAATTTTGACGCATGCGTGGTGTGTATATAGCAAACACACATGTGACTATAGTACGTTCGGTGTGCGGAGAGAGGAGTTCAAGTGACGGACGTGCGAACGAAGGTATGTGATTTTGTGACTTGTAAAAATTGTTGGCCTATACTGTCTTGAGATTGTTGGAGGATATATATGGTGACTAGGATGTTAAGGAGGTTAGACTGTTTGCCTCACATTAGTTAAATATAATTTATTTAACTTGCAGATACAATATGAATGTCTTTATTAGCGACAAAGAGTTCCTGGCGGAATTTATTGACCGGGTAAGGGAGCTGCCGGCTCTGTGGGAGACGAAAAACCCCATCCATAAAAAAAAGGGGTGAGAAAAGCAGCGCTGGAGAAGCTGCTCCCATTTGTGCATACCAAGGTGCCCACAGCCACAGCAAAACAAGTGGACACTAAAATTGGGAGCTTGAGAGGTACCTACAGGACTGAACGCTCTAAGGTGCTGGCTTCTCAGAGGTCAGGAGCAGCAGCAGATGATGTTTATGTCCCGATTTTGTGGTACTACAACAGGATGTCCTTCCTGGATGACCACATTGACACAAGGCCATCACTCTCCACTCTTCCCCCCAGACTTCCCTGCAGCCAACCTGAGCCTTCTCTGGAGCAAGAGGAGGCAGCCATCCTGGATGATCCTGATTTGGCCATCTGGAGCCAGGTATAGTATTAACTGAAAATGTATTGTGATAAAATTAATGTTTGACAAATATGTCAGGATGAGAAACATACATTATTTTGGATTCCACAAGTGAAATCAAGATCTGTAGACATTATTCTGCACTTAATTGGGTGCTAAATAGTCAATCTGATGTAGTGGTAAATTTAAAGCAAGGATTTATGCATTTACATTCTAATTGCTTCAATCAGGATTACAAAGTTTGATGCAAAGATTAAACCAACATATTAAACTATGTTCCTTTTTCATACACAGGATGAAATCAGCCAGGAGGAGGGTCTGGAAACTGTCAGTCAGGAGGAGGAAGGGCCCAGTGGCAGCCAGGAGGTGGCAAGGCCCAGTGCCAGCCAGGAGGTGGCAGGGCCCAGTGGCAGACAGGAGGTGGCAGGGCAAAGGAGAAGCACCAGATCCCAGGTGCCTCCCATCCGGCTTCACAAAAGAGGCAGGAGGGACAGGACCACCAGTGAGGCAGCAATGGCCCTTATTAAAGAGGCCCATGCCACCCTCAAGGAGCCCACATCCCCTGAAGAGGCCATTGCCGGCCTAGTGGAGGCTAAGTTCAAGGTGATGAGCATGGAGCAATGCCTCCTATGCGAGCCCCTGCTCATCACCTTGCTCAACAAGGGGGTGATGGAGAAAATTACCCCCAATACCACCATATGTGAGGTGGCCCAACTGACCCAACCTCCACCTCCACCTTCTTCTTCTGCCCCACCCCCTTCTGCTACACCTCCACCTTCTTCTTCTGCCCCACCCCCTTCTGCTACACCTCCACCTTCTGCCCCACCCCCTTCTGCTACACCTCCACCTTCTGCCCCACCCCCTTCTGCTACACCTCCACCTTCTGCCCCACCCCCTTATGCTACACCTCCACCTTCTGCCCCACCCCCTTATGCTACACCTCCACCTTCTGCCCATATTTCTGTTAGGAAGCCCAGATCATGGACCTACTGTAAATAATCAAATAGCAACACTGTGAAGCATTGCCAATTGGAAAATAATGGTGGTGAAATGGAGGTACAGATGCCAAAGGTAGGTAGCTGGGTTACAGGTATGCCTTGTACACACGATAAGAATTTCTGATGAAAAAAGTCTGATGGAATTTTTTCATCAGAAATTCCTATCGTGTTTGGGCCCCATAGGATTTTTTTCCGTCGGAGTTTGGAAATAGAACATATTTTATTTTTTTCTGATGGAAAAAAATCCTATGGGAAATTCCGATCGTCTGTGTGGAACTCCGACGGAGAAAAATACACGCATGCTCAGAATCAAGTCGACGCATGCTCAGAATCATTGAACTTTTTTTTTCTCGGCTCATCATAGTGTTTTACGTTTTGGACGGTCGGAATTTAGTCTGACAGTGTGTATGCAAGGCTGATGGAAGACAGCTTGAACAGAATTCTGACAGAAAATTCCATCAGATTTTAGCCCATAGGAAATTCCTATTGTGTGTGCAGGGCATTAGAAAACAGGGTAGAGAAAGGTGTTGGAGAGACTAGTCCTGAGTATTCATAGGCTTCATGTTTTGTTTGTTTAGAGGTTTGTTAAATGACAGAACTAAATTTGTGTTTGTTCGAGTAGAACCCCCAGAGGCAGTGGGAAAAAAAAACATTTAGCAGTGGTATTGTTACCACTGCTTAATTTTACAGCTTCCCCTCAGGCTGTTTGTTAGGAAGCCTGCAGCTACCAGCATGTGTTTCCTCTTCTGGACCATACAAGGCCTTATGCCTCAATAAGAATTTGATGAACATACCTGGTTTCGGTTCGATGCAGGTTTGCAGAACATGACTAAAGTTTGGGTGCCGAAACTGAACCCCATTGAAATCAATGAGACCTGAAAGTTACGACACAGTAATGGCCATTTCTAGGCTAATAGGTAGTGTTGGGCGAGCGGTTTGGGCCGAGCAGAAGTGCGGCCCGAACATCACCTGTTCACTCATTTGGCGAACACCCGAGTTTGTGGGGCGCTCGGCTGGACGTTCGCCCGTTGAGCGCCCCACAATGCACTGCGCACACCACAGTGCATTCTTAGCCCTGATTGGGCTGTTCTTTAATCTGTTCTTTAATCCTATTTCTAATCCTATTCATAAATGCCAGTTCTGGCACCCCTATATTTTTTTTATAATTGTGTCTGACCTGCAAACACAGCTACTGGGTCACATGATCAGTTTTTCATCTGACCATGAAGGTATGACCACTACTCTGTCTGTATGTACACATGATTACTTTTTTCATCTCATTATTTTTATTTTCTTATATACATATACAGGTCCTTCTCAAAAAATTTGCATATTGTGATAAAGTTCATTATTTTCTGTAATGTACTGATAAACATTAGACTTTCATATATTTTAGATTCATTACACACAACTGAAGTAGTTCAAGCCTTTTCTTGTTTTAATATTGATGATTTTGGCATACAGCTCATGAAAACCCAAAAATCCTATCTCAAAAAATTAGCATATTTCATCCGACCAATAAAAGAAAAGTGTTTTTAATACAAAAAAAGTCAACCTTCAAATAATTATGTTCAGTTATGCACTCAATACTTGGTCGGGAATCCTTTTGCAGAAATGACTGCTTCAATGCGGCGTGGCATGGAGGCAACCAGCCTGTGGCACTGCTGAGGTGTTATGGAGGCCCAGGATGCTTCGATAGCGGCCTTAAGCTCATCCAGAGTGTTGGGTCTTGCGTCTCTCAACTTTCTCTTCCCAATATCCCACAGATTCTCTATGGGGTTCAGGTCAGGAGAGTTGGCAGGCCAATTGAGCACAGTAATACCATGGTCAGTAAACCATTTACCAGTGGTTTTGGCACTGTGAGCAGGTGCCAGGTCGTGCTGAAAAATGAAATCTTCATCTCCATAAAGCTTTTCAACAGATGGAAGCATGAAGTGCTCCAAAATCTCCTGATAGCTAGCTGCATTGACCCTGCCCTTGATAAAACACAGTGGACCAACACCAGCAGCTGACATGGCACCCCAGACCATCACTGACTGTGGGTACTTGACACTGGACTTCAGGCATTTTGGCATTTCCCTCTCCCCAGTCTTCCTCCAGACTCTGGCACCTTGATTTCCGAATGTACTTTGGACCACTGAGCAACAGTCCAGTGCTGCTTCTCTGTAGCCCAGGTCAGGCGCTTCTGCCGCTGTTTCTGGTTCAAAAGTGGCTTGACCTGGGGAATGCGGCACCTGTAGCCCATTTCCTGCACACGCCTGTTCACGGTGGCTCTGGATGTTTCTACTCCAGACTCAGTCCACTGCTTCCGCAGGTCCTCCAAGGTCTGGAATCGGTCCTTCTCCACAATCTTCTTCAGGGTCCGGTCACCTCTTCTCGTTGTGCAGCGTTTTCTGCCACACTTTTTCCTTCCCACAGACTTCCCACTGAGGTGCCTTGATACAGCACTCTGGGAACAGCCTATTCGTTCAGAAATTTCTTTCTGTGTCTTACCCTCTTGCTTGAGGGTGTCAATGATGGCCTTCTGGACAGCAGTCAGGTCGGCAGTCTTACCCATGATTGCAGTTTTGAGTAATGAACCAGGCTGGGAGTTTTTAAAAGCCTCAGGAATCTTTTGCAGGTGTTTAGAGTTAATTAGTTGATTCAGATGATTAGGTTAATAGCTCGTTTAGAGAACCTTTTCATGATATGCTAATTTTTTGAGATAGGATTTTTGGGTTTTCATGAGCTGTATGCCAAAATCATCAATATTAAAACAAGAAAAGGCTTGAACTACTTCAGTTGTGTGTAATGAATCTAAAATATATGAAAGTCTAATGTTTATCAGTACATTGCAGAAAATAATGAACTTTATCACAATATGCTAATTTTTTGAGAAGGACCTGTATATATTTTTTTTTTACATTTTTATATATTTTTGTTAGGTATATTGCTTTTTATTTGGCTGTTATCCCTTGTGTCTGGGAAACATGGGCTGTTAGTGTCTTCTTTCCTCCTTGTGATTCCTCCTTGCTCTACCTCCACTCTGGATGATTTCCAGCAACAAATCGCATTTTGTACATTTCTTCAGCTACAAAAGTTTATATTTGTTTCATGATATGTTGTTTTTTTCTGGATATGTTTATATTTGAATATATAGTATATTTACTGTGTATATTTACTTTAGAGAATCCTCCATTGTGCTATCCAAGGGCAATCCCCTAAAGAAGACCACACTTGTTAAAACGCGTCAGTAACGCTTGGGCAAAACGCACAATTTAGTATATCTATTTACTGTATTTTATCTCTATACATGTTAAATGGTATTTTTAATGTTCAGAGTTGTCGCCTACTATGATAGAGGTGACATTTTAGCTTTTTCAATAAATGTCTGTTTTATATTTTCATTATTTTGTATGATCACTTAATATTTGGGTGTCACAAAGCCCCGGTGCTCCTCACCATTCCCATTTCCCATTGTGGACCATGTTGTACATTAATTGGGGCTGACACCCTCAATTGGTAATTTTTGGCTGTATATGGGTTATTGAAGTAATATTTTCTACTTCCTGTCATAGAACATATCCAATAAAATCGAATTTCATCATAAATTTATGCCAAAAAGGTATTTTTGCAATTCGGCACTGCGTCGTTTTAACTGACAATTGCGCGATCGTGCGACGTGGCTCCCAAACAAAATTGACGTCCTTTTTTTCCCACAAATAGAGCTTTCTTTTGGTGGTATTTGATCAGCTCTGCGGTTTTTATTTTTTAGGCTATAAACAAAAATAGAGCGACAATTTTGAAAAAAAAGCAATATTTTGTACTTTTTGCTATAATAAATATCCCCATTTAAAAAAAAAAAAAAAGGAAATTTTTTATCAGTTTAGGCCGATACGTATTCTTCTACATATTTTTGGTAAGAAAAATCGCAAAAAGCGTATACTGATTGGTTTGCGCAAAAGTTTACAAAATAGGGGTAGTTTTATGGCATTGTTATTGTTATTTTTTTTACTTGTTATGGCGGCGATCTGCGATTTCTATCATGACTGTGACATTATGTTGGACACATCGGACACTTTTGGCACTATTTTGGGACCATTCACATTTATACAGCAATCAGTGCTATAAAAATGCACTGATTACTGTGTAAATGTGACTGGCAGTGAAGTGATTAATCAGTAGGGGGCGCTGAAAGGGTTAAGTGTGTCCTAGGGAGTGATTCTAACTGTTAGGGGGCGTGGCTTACTGTAACACGTCACTGATCGCTACTCCCGATGAGAGGGAGCAGACGATCAGTGCTGTGTCACTAGGCAGAATAGGGAGATGTCTTGTTTACAAAGACATTCCCACGTTCTGCCGTTCCGTGACCCGATCGCGGGACACCGGTGGACATTGAGGTTTTTTATTAATTTTTTACAGTTTGATTGCTTGCACAATGAAAATCATTGTACCAGCAATGCTTTCAACTGTCACGAATGGGTTAAGTTTGTGACAGCTGTGAATACTAGTTATCTGTGTAATCACATGGTACAGGGTGCTGTGATTGGCCCAGGTACCATGTGATAGCTGTGGGCCAATCACAGCTCACTAGCAAAAAAACAGGCCAGAGTATTGGGATCCGCATGTCGCTCTGTCCGGTGTCTGTAGAGGCAAAATGACGTATGGGTCCATTGTTTTGCCTGTACATGCCACCCACCCGCAGTAAATGTACTGTGTGATTTACTGACATCTTAAAATTACAAGGAATGCAACAAGAGGTACAAGGGAGCAATTACTGCAACTGAAAAATAACAGGAGAAAAAAATTACTACGACAAACCATTATATTCAAATATATCAATAGTAAAAAAGGTAAAGTACGAACACAAAGGCTCCATAAAAAATGAAAGTGGAAACAAAAGGAAGAGGGCAAATGTATTAAACAGATTTTTCTCTTATGTTTTTATAGTGACTGATAGAAAACCAGGTACAAAACAGTGTAGAAAAACTTAATATGAACAATTCCCCAGATCCAGATGGCTTACATCCATGAGTCCTTAGGGGGCTTAGCTCAGTTATTGCCAAGCCACTATTTCTAACTATTTCTAACTCACAAGAACTGATTGGAGTAGGACAAATCTGGTAACAATATTCAAAAAGTTATCAAGGTGTACAGTATATTACGAAACCACAGATCAGGCAACCTAACATTAATAGAATGTAAAGCATTTGAGGGAATGGTAAAGGAGTTTATTCAGAAATAAGTAATAATCAGCATGAATTTATGAAAAAACATTTTGCCAGATCAACCTGTTGATTTTTTAGTTTCAATATTTCTTTATTGGAATTTTAACAAGCAAATACAGAAGCATAGAGGTAAGGCTTCATAGGTATAAATATTAGAGCGTAGACAAAGAACAGTGTGTCTGTCAATAGTAGGGATGAGCCGAACATCCCCCGGTTCGCAGCAGAACATGCAAACAGGCAAAAAGTTTGTGCGAACACGCGAACGCCGTTAAAGTCTATGGGACACGAACGTGAAAAGTCAAAAGTGATCATTTTAAAGGCTTATATGCAAGTTATTGCCATAAAAAGTGTTTGGGGACCCGGGTCCTGCCCCAGGGGACATGTATCAATGCAATTTTGTTTTTTAAACGGTTGTTTTTTCAGGAGCAGTGATTTTAATAATGCTTAAAGTGAAACAATAAAAATGAAATATTCCTTTAAATATCATGTCTGGGGGGGGGGGGGGGTGTCTATAGTATGCCTGTAAAGTGGCACAGTTTTCCTGTGTTTAGAACAATACCACAGCAAAAAAAAAAATTTCAAACGAAAGAAAGTCATTTAAAACTGCTTATGGCTGTAATATATTGTTGGGTCCCAGCAATATAGATGAAAATCATTGAGAAAAACGGCATGGGTTCATTACCAGGCCCTTTGGGTCTGGTATGGATATAAAGGGGAACCCACACCCAAATTGAAACAAAAAATTGCGTGGCACTATATACTCTGAACAGTAGTATATATACTATACGGCCTGCCTTATATACTTAGAAAATTGGACCTTAGGTGTTGGTGGTACCAGAACACTGTGAGCCCTTACAGTTACACTTGGTGTGTGCTGCTGGGAAATACTATATCAAAAATTGTAATTACATGCCCCTGTTAAACAGGGGCAGAAAAATTGGGCCTTTGGTGGTGGTGGTGGTGCCACAACACTGTAAACCCTTATGCCCCGTACACACGATCGTTTTTCATGCCGTTAAAAATGCCATTTTAAAAAATGGCCATTAAAAATGATCATGTGTAGGCTCCAGAGCATTTTTAACGACGTGAAAAACGGCCATTAAAAATTCCGGACATGCTCTCTTTTTTCACGTCGTTTTTCATGTCGTTTTTTTTAACGACGTGAAAAACGATAGTGTGTATGCTTTCACGACGTGAAAAAAAACGTGCATGCTCCGAAGCAACTATGAGACGGGAGCGCTCGTTTTGGTAAAGCTAATGTTGGAAATGGAGATGGCACATTCGTCACGGTGGAATTAATAGCATCGTTTTAATGCTGCGCATTCCGTTCTTCTTTTGATAATGCTTTAAAATTACCCTCTTTTGATAATGACATTGAGAGTTTTATGCCAAACTTGTTTCTAAAGTAATTCCAAATTGCTCTAATGATTATAAAATATTATTTATAAGCCGCACCTCCCTCCTAAATAATACTACTAATAATAAAATAATGTAATTCTCCTTTTTTCTTAAAATTTTATATTATTTTTGTTTATTTATTTTTGGCCTTTTTTTAAGTATTTTGGCTTAAATTATTCTTGTGTAAAGTTACCACAACAACCTTCCAAATGTGTCTCATTTGGCCTCAGGGAGGTTTGTGTCCCCTGATAATAACAATAATATAATTTGAGATGTCCCTGCCTGCTTCCTAGCAAGCTCTCTTTTGAAATACAAATCACATAGTCAAGTATTTAAAGGGCACTCAATTTTTTTTTATTTCAGAACATTAACAAATTAAAGTGGAAGGCAGCACTGGGGAGCCTGCTTGCATTTGTGCATCCCTTTCACCCCACAACAACCATACAAGATGTCCAAACCAAAATAGAGATTAGATCCCCCCAAAAAATTAGCCCAATCTTGTCTTGAGCTCCCAGAGGTCAGGAGCCACAGCAGATAAGTCCTATATGTCCCCAGTCTGTGGTACTACAGCAGGCATTATTTTCTCCTCTTCCTTGTAGCCTTCTCTCCAGCCTTCTCTGCAGCCTTGGTTGGTTTCTTCCTTGGAGGCTGGGGATCAGGAGGAGAGGTTGTGGCAGGAGGAGTAGTAGGAGGAGGAGGAGGAGGTGGAGGAGTAGGGACAACCTCCGTTATGTCCGTGTACCTAGTGAGTTCACCCAGCACGCCCTTATTGATGACTTTCAATAGCAGGGTCTCACTGAAATTTTTTTGCTGCAACTCCATTTGCCCTAGTTTGTGGGCGAGGACTGCGGCAAATCCCTCATCAACAGAGGGTGCCTCTCTGAGGGCCGCTGTTGCCTCTCTGAGGAAGGCCCTGGTTTCCTCCTCCACCTGCCTACCTCTCCTTGGCCCTCGTGGTTTAACTACCAGGGGAGGCATCTGGGCTCTTGTGCTGGGCCCAGCCTCCTCCTGGGTGCCACTGGGCCCAGCCTCCTCCTGGGTGCCACTGGGCCCTGCCTCCTCCTGGGTGCCACTGGGCCCTGCCTCCTCCTGATCCCCAACATCACCCTCTTCCTGGCTCTGCTCTGGCTGTAAAAAAAGAAAGGGACATTATTTATTTTGCCACATCATCATTCACAGACATTGTTTACCTCTAGACATTGTTGAAATCAATGCCAAAAGTTATGTCATTTTCATTGATTACGCATCCTGGTTTTGTTGTCTTGGACACATAAAATTAGGCCACTACTGTATCTTGCTCTTCACAAACTTTATTGGTAGAAGTGTACATACCTTTAACAATACTAACATCTATTTAAAATCTACAATTTTGTACGATAGAAATATAGATAGCAAAACTTTACCTGGCTCCATATCTCCAAATCTGCCTCCTCAAGGCCTGATCTTGATCCTCAGAGGAAGCCAGAGCAGGGTTGACAGGAAGGCTGGAGGACTGGCTGCAGGGAAGGCTGGAGGGTTGGGTACAAGGAAGGCTGGATTGACCTCTGGGGGGAAGGGTGGAGAGAGATTCCCGCACTTCCAGCTGGTCATCCAGAAAAGCAAGCTTACTGTAGTACCACAGACTGGGTTTATAAACCTTATCTGCTGGTGCACCTGACCTCTGGGACCTCAGGACCATAGTCCTCTGGGTCCTGTATGTCCCTCTGATGGTCCCAATTTTGTTTTTGACATCTTGGAGAGTTGTTGTGGGTATCTTTGTTTGCACAAATGCAAGCAGGCTCTCCAGTGCTGCTTTCCTGGCGTCTTTATTTTTATTACCGCCACTTTTTGTTTGCCATAATATAGGGAGCTCTTGCCATTTATCGATGAACTCCCCCATGAAGTTTGGGTTTTTAAAAGTATTCATGATATCTGTAAAAGCGAGAAACCAAAAAAAATATATATTTCAGGCAACATTCCTCAACTGTGCATTGTCTACATATTTTGAGAACACAAATCTCCTCGTCTGATGAACCTCAAAAAGTAAAATTGTTAGGTACCTTGGTCACGACGTTCGTTGCTAACTCTCTCTCCCGAAAAATGAACGTATTTCCCAGACATGGATCTTCACTTTATATACACAGCGCATGCGTGAAACTCCGCACGCTTTCCCCGCCCCTGACGTTCGATATTGTACTTTCCCCGCCCCTTCTCGCTCGTAGTGCTGAACAAAACATGGCGGAGACACAGGTGGCTGAGATTACCTCTACAGAGGATGAAATTACAGAGGAGCCCAAATCAAGACCCAGGAGATATAAGGCATCCAACATGTCATTCGAGGAAATGGTGGAGATGGTCGCCATTTTAAAGAAGGAGGATTATGATGCCAAGCATGGTCCGTATAAAAGGCCTAATCTGGTCAAGTCCAAAATTATGGGCAAAGTGGTCAAAAGTCTCCACCAAAAATTCGGGGTGTGCAGAACGAAGGAACAGCTCAGAAAACGATGGTCAGATCTGAAGTTGCGGGAGGCCGACCAATATAAAAGAATCAAGAAAGTTATATTAAAAAGTAAGTTGTTTTTTTTGAGTTTCCATGGTACATATTATTTTCTTGTATTCTGTCGTGTATTTTTAACTTTCATATAGTACACTGAAAGATACCATCTTTTTTAGGTTCGTCCGCATAGTAAACGGACGTATTAAACCTCTTTCTCCGTACAGTTCCTCAAACGATGTTTTAGGATCATCCAGTGTGAACACCCATGTTTTTTGGTTTATTTGGGGGAGTACATTTGGGCCACACTTATTTTTGGTGTGCTAATCCAAAGGACATTTGTTCATTTGAAAAAACGATATGCATGGTAATGTTAAAGGGAGTGAATGCTCAGCAGCTGATGAAACATCTGAACGCAGTAGTACAAGTGTGGGCCTAAAGCCAAAAAGCTTGAGGGAGTCACACACAGGTGATCCAGTGTAGATACTTTGGGGTGTTACAATGTTTCAAATTTGTTTACAAAATGTATATGCTCTGTTTTGGCCTATGTATCCAATCATTTGTCCCGGTTGGCACAGGGGGTAAAAATTAAAATGGAGCATGCTTCAAAAGAATGATTACAAAGTTTTTTTTCATGTTTCTTATTTTAGCAAAATTGAGTCGCTACTAATGAAACTATTCCTTTTATTTCAATCTCCCTAGGGATTCGAAAAGCTACCTCAGATGAGACGAGAATTGCAATACCTACAACAATACCCCCAGAACCCCAGGATGGAGAGGAATGTGATGTTGTGGAAGTGGAAAGTGGCACCACCACAGGTCAGAGTGAAACCAGACACATGCATGTTAAATAGATGTAGGCCTACATATTCTATCCTACATATTTCTTTTTACATTTAGATGCAGTTCTGGCCGAAGACCCCAATAAGTTGACACATCACAGTGCCCAGATCCTGATCCAATACCTGATGGTCTGCTGTCGTGACCTCGAAAAAATTAAGGGAGATTTGCTAGAGATCAGGGCAAATACAAAGCGGGTGGAGGAAAGGCTCCAAAATATCATGGCTGTGCTTGGGCGTGTCTAATGTTTTTACACCAAATAACGTTTTACTTGCAGAGATTTCTATTTTTTGGGGTTATTTTACCCTTTAATGACTAGCACATGTTTAGCTTTTTCAAAATTTGGAGAAATATAGTTTGTTTATGCATGGCTGGTCATGCGTTTTAATACACCTGAAATTAAGGGAACATCCACATTTCTAAGGAAGTTGCCCACCTAAACAAAAAAAAATAAAGGTATTTTTACATAACAAATCATTGTGGCTTCATTATGTAAATGTGGTGCTGAGTGAACTAATCAATGTTTGGTGTTTACACTGACAATGAAGGCTAATTAAAAGATTTTTTAATCCACATGGCAAAACAAGTGCACTAGGTAAACCTACCAGAAACATCAAACATTATACAATAAAAATGACAAACCAATCTTTACTCAAGAAAAAGTTTTATTTTTTTGGTCTAAAATTATTAGAGATTGTCTGGCATTTCAATGGCCCCCCTACCCATAAAATAGTCCACATATTGGTTACGGACCTCACGTCCGGTTGGGGGGGCCAAGCCAGGACGGCCAGGTTCCAGGGCCACCAAAGTTTCGGCATTGATTAAAGAGGCCTCAGGCCCACTCAAAGATATATAACTCGTTGAATGCACCCTTAGGAAATTATGCAGCACACAGCACGTCATAACCACATGGTTCCATTTGTATGGGGCAAGGTGGATGGAGGTAAGGAAGAGGCGAAATCGGCTGGCCATGATCCCAAACGCATTTTCCACCACCCTTCTGGCTCTGGCCAGCCGATAATTGAAAACCCTCCTCTCAGGGGTGAGGGTGCGTTGCGGGAATGGCCTCATCAAATGGGGTCCCAGGCCAAATGCCTCATCCGCCACAAACACAAAAGGTAGTCCCTCCACATTCTGCTCCGCTGGTGGCAAGGCCAGCAGATCCAAAAGGAGCCGTTCTCCAAACTCCGTCTGGGCAAAAACTCCTCCATCAGACATCCTGCCATTCTTGCCAACGTCCACATAGAGGAACTCGTAGGTGGCCGACACCACTGCCATCATCACGACGCTGTGGAACCCCTTATAATTATAATAAAAGGATCCCGAATGGGGTGGTGGGACGACCCGAACATGTTTGCCATCGATGGCTCCTCCACAGTTAGGAAAGTTCCATCGCTGGGCAAACTCGGAAGCCACATTCTGCCATTCATGTGGCGAAGAAGGGAACTGTGGAATTAAAGAAATAACAAATTAATACTTGGAGCCAGAAACATTGAAAGCTGATTTCATACACACATTCATGGCCAACATTGGTAGAAACTGTTCAAAACATAAAAAATTGGAAGCAAGAAAAAAAAAAAAAAATTATGGGGGGGGGGGGTAAGGGTTGAAGATGAGTTGGGAATATCACACATGAAGGCTGTAGCACTCTATATTGAAGTTAACAAAAATGAAATATTCCTAGGCAAAATTTAGGGTGCGTTTTGGGTAAAGCACTACGATGGAACATATAATAAAAAACATGGAAATGACTAGGCAAGGTAGGTATGGCCCCAGGATAGCATGCTGGAGAGGTTAGGTAAGCCAAATTTACAGGTAGGCCTCAAACTCCAAACTTTAAATAATAAAACATGGGGAGAAAGGGGACATTCCCTGCAGCTAAGAATCATGTGAATTAGGGACTGCAAATAAAGCAAATTAAAAATATCCAAAAATAAAAACCATACAATGTGAATTTTTGAAGAAGAACACTTACCTTAATATAGTCCTCCTGCAAAACTTGAAGGATGGCAGAACAAGTCTCTGGTATAATGATCCCCAGAGCCTGGGGGGATATGCCTGTGGAGAACTTAAGGTCCTGCAGGCTTCTCCCAGTAGCCAGGTATCGCAACGTGGCGATGAGCCTCTGCTCAGCACTGATGGCTTCCCGCATAACGGTGTCCTGCCTGGTAAAATAGGGGGACACCAAAGCCAACAGCTGCTGAAATACGGGGTCAGACATCCTGAGGAAATTCCTGAAATCATCAGAATTATTCTCCCTGATCTCCCGCAACAAAGGCATGTGACAGAATTGGTGCCGCTGGAGCAACCAATTCTTGGTCCATGAACTCCTCCTGACCCTGCTCATGGCATGGAGTCGGGATACAGCATGAACCCCTGCACCAACTACAGCACGAACTCTACGACGAGTACATAGCCGCAACATGGCTAGATAACGGTCGGCTGAACAGAACGAACTAGAAGAACGCATGGAAGAACAGCAAGGCCTATGAAGAACAAGCTGAAAAACACGAACGTGCAGAGCAGGCCGCACTGAATAAACAGATACGAACTGACTACAAGCAGTGCTAAACAGATACGAACCCACAGGCGCAAACTGAACTCCCGAAAACGATCTTCAAAGCACGAAGACTGAAAAGCGCGAATCGTCTCTCACCAAACTTTTACTAACACGCGGAAACACGGAATTAGCAAAAGCGTCCCAAAGGGTGGCGTCATTCGAACGGAACTTCCCCTTTATAGTGCCGTCGTACGTGTTGAACGTCACTGCGCTTTGCTTGATCGTTTTTTTTAATGATGGTGTGTACGCAAGGCAGGCTTGAGAGGAAACATGAAAAAAAACGAGGCGAAAAACGTCGGTTTAAAAAATGACATTAAAAACGATCGTGTGTACGGGGCATAACAGTTACTCTTGGTGGGCGCAGGAACGGACCCTGCTGTGAAATATTAGATCCAGAATTTTGATTACATGCCCCTGTTAAGCAACTGCACTACGGCTGCACTGTATTGTGCACTGTGTACACCACCAGAAAAGTAGTAGCAACTGCACTACTCCTGCACTGTATTTTGTACTGTGTACACCACCTAGGGTGACCACATTTCCAAACTACCATTCAGGGACACCCCCCTTCCCAAAAATCAGCTTGTGATGTAACGAATCACTGCACAGTGATTGGACACAAGAGGCAGGATTTATGATTTCTCCAATCACAAGCAGGGGGCAGGGATTGTGCTCCTCCAGGCTTTCCCGGCCAGGGCAAGTACTGTCAGTGAGTAAAGCAGTGATGTGGCGCCCTTTTTTGGGGGCATCAGATTGGCCCGGTGGGTAGCTGTGTCAGTTTCATTCCGGGACACTGTATTGTCCTGGAATAAAGGTGCCCGGGACAGACCTGCAAAATGCGGGACTGTCACGGGCAATCCGGGACACGTGGTCACCCTAACACCACCAGAAGTGTAGTAGCAACTGCACTATGGCTGCACTGCATTGTGTATTGTGTACACCACCAGAAGTGTAGTAGCAACTGCACTACGGATGCACTGTATTGTGTACGGTGTACACCACCAGAAGTGTAGGAGAAACAGTACACCACAGAATGCACTGTAGATATAGGCTGCACTGCATGCAGAGTATACACATATATATAGGAATGAGCTTCGAGTTCGTGTCAAACTTATGTTCGACTCGAACATTGCCTGTTCGCATGTTCGCCGAACAGCGAACAATTTGGGGTGTTTGCGGCAAATTCGAAAAGCCGCAGAACACCCTGTAAAAGTCTATGGGAGAAATCTAAAGTGCTAATTTTAAAGGCTTATATGCAAGTTATTGTCATAAAAAGTGTTTGGGGACCCGGGTCCTGCCCCAGGGGACAGGTATCAATGCAAAAAATAGTTTTAGAAACGCCAGTTTTTTCGGGAGCAGTGATTTTAATAATGCTTAAAGTGAAACAATAAAAGTGAAATATTCCTTTAAATTTAGTACCTGGGGGGGGGGGGGGGTGTATAGTATGCCTGTAAAGCAGCACTTGTTTCCCTTGCTTAGAACTGTCCCTGCACAAAATGTCATTTCTGAAGGAAAAAAAGTAATTTAAAAGCACTCGCGGCTATAATGAATTGTCGGCTCCCGGCAATACAGAGAAAAGGCATTGATAAAAAAAAAAAAAAAATGCGTGGGGGTCCCCCCTAATTCAGTTACCAGGCCCTTCAGGTCTGGTATGGATATTAAGGGGAACCCTGCGTCAAATAAAAAAAAATGACGTCAGGTTCCCCCCAAATATCCATACTAGACCCTTCAGGTCTGGTATGGATTTTAAGGGGCACTCCACCCCAAATTTAAAAAAAAATGTCGTGGAGTTCCCCCAAAAATCCATACCAGACCCTTTATCTGAGCATGCAACCTGGCAGGCCGCAGGAAAAGAGGGGTGGACGAGGGAGGGCCCCTCCTCTTGAACCGTACCAGGCCACATGCCCTCAACATGGGGAGGATGTCCCCATGTTGATAGGGACAAGGGCCTCATCCTCACAACCCTTGCCCGGTGGTTGTGGGGGTCTGCGGGCAAGGGGCTTATCGGAATCTGGAAGACCCCTTTAACAAAGGGGACCCCCAGATCCCGGCCCCCCCCATGTGAATTGGCAAGGGGTACATTGTACCCCTACCATTTCACAAAGAAAGTGTAAAAAAAATGTAAAAAAAGCACACAGACACCTTGGAAAAGTCCTTTATTAAAAATAAAAAATAAAAACACATTCCAGCGTTGTAATCCAATGTCCCGCGGCGATCCGATGTTCAGCGCTGCAGTCTCAACTCAAAACGTCATTGGCTGAGCGGACCTACACTGCGGAGGAAGTTCCCCATCAGGTCCGCTCAGCCAATGACGTAGGCGGGGTCTGAGGTACGAGGGGGCAAGGGCCCCCTCGTATCTCAGACCCCACCTACGTCATTGGCTAAGCGGACCTGATGCGGAACTTCCTCTTCAGTGTAAAAAAATGAATAGACCCGCCCCTTCTCACGTTCCCCATCAGGAGCGGACCTGATGGGGAATGTGAGAAGGGCGGGTGTATTCATTTTTTTACACTGAAGAGGAAGTTCCCCATCAGGTCCGCTCAGCCAAGACGTAGGCGGGGTCTGAGATACGAGGGGGCCCCCGCCCCCTCGTACCTCAGACCCCGCCTACGTCATTGTCTGAGCGGACCTGATGGGGAACTTCCTCCGCAGTGTAGGTCCGCTCAGCCAATGACGTTTCATGTGGAGTGGAGACTGCAGCACTGGACATCGGATCGCCACGGGACACTGGATTACATCGCTGGAATGTGTTTTTTATTTTTTATTTTAATAAAGGACTTTTCCAAGGTGTGTGTTTTTTTTACATTTTTTTTACACTTTCTTTGTGAAATGGTAGGGGTACAATTCACATAGGGGGGGGATCTGGGGGTCCCCTTTGTTAAAGGGGTCTTTCAGATTCCGATAAGCCTCCTGCCCGCAGACCCCCACAACCACCTGGCAAGGGTTGTGGGGATGAGGCCCTTGTCTCCATCAACATGGGGACATCCTCCCCATGTTGAGGGCATGTGGCCTGGTACGGTTCAGGAGGGGGGGCGCTCTCTCGTCCCCCCCTCTTTTCCTGCGGCCTGCCAGGTTGCGTGCTCGGATAAAGGGACTGGTATGGATTTTTGGGGGAACTCCACGACATTTTTTTTTAAATTTGGGGTGGAGTGCCCCTTAAAATCCATACCAGACCTGAAGGGTCTAGTATGGATATTTGGGGGGAACCTGACGTCATTTTTTTTTATTTGACGCAGGGTTCCCCTTAATATCCATACCAGACCTGAAGGGCCTGGTAACTGAATTAGGGGGGACCCCCACGCATTTTTTTTTTCTTTTTATCAATGCCTTTTCTCTGTATTGCCGGGAGCCGACAATTCATTATAGCCGCGAGTGCTTAATATCCATACCGGACCTGAAGGGCCTGGTAAATGAATTTGGGGGGACCCCCACGCATTTATTTATTTTTTATCAATGACTTTTCTCTGTATTGCCGGGAGCCGACAATTCATTATAGCCTCGAGTGGTTTTAAATTACTTTTTTTCCTTCAGAAATGACATTTTGTGCAGGGACAGTTCTAAGCAAGGGAAACAAGCACTGCTTTACATGCATACTATACACCCCCCCCAGGTACGAAATTTAAAGGAATATTTCTCTTTTTATTTTTCACTTTATGCATTATTAAAATAACTGCTCCCGAAAAAACGCCAGTTTTTAAAACTTTTTTTTGCATTGATACATGTCCCCTGGGGCAGGACCCAGGTCCCCATACCCTTTTTAGGACAATAACTTGCATAGTAGCCTTTATAATTAGCACTTTTGATTTCGAACGTTTGAGTCCATTGTATTTAATAGGGTTCTAAAGTTCACGAAAACTTTAGGTCTGTTCGCAGGTTATGGTGCGAACCGAACACGGGGGTGTTCGGCTCATCCCTATATATATATATATATATATATATATATATTAAAGAGGAAGTAAACCCTGATGGGTTTTACTACCTCTTTATTTCCCTGCAAAGGTAAAGCATACCAGCCAGCTTGCTGCCCACAGTTCTACACCTGCTACTGTGTCTTTGCATCAAACAGCTCTCCAGTCTGTCTGCTGCTTGGCACCTGCTGCAAGAATCTCCAAGTTTTCCTACAAGGCACCTGTGCCACTCCTTGCTCAGTTATATCCTGTCATCACCTTTGGAAGAAACAGGACAGGAGGTGTAAGGTGAAGCCCTCTCATCAGCTGGGCCTCTGTACCAGAGCATTTTTTGCAATTCAACACTTGTTTTAGCTGACAATTGCGCCGTCGTGCGACTTTGTACCCAAACAAAATTAACACCTTTTTTTCCCACAAATAGAGCTTTCATTTGGTGGTATTTAACCTCCCTGGCGGTATGATTCTTTCTGGAATTATGTACCAAAAGCGGTACAATTATTTTGCATGAAAATTTGGTGTTATGTATTATAGGCCTGCGATTCTTAGTAATTACTTACTTAAACCTAAGCAAACCAGAGTCTAGTAAACATCCCGGGTATGATAAATATAAAACACAAAATTATAAATTATAATATAATAAATAACTATAAATAATTATAAAAAATAGTAATCTAATTATAATAAAAATTATTCAATAATGTAATCAAATCAAAAACACTGAAATTTGCTCAGTTGCAGAATTGTCGCTGTCATTAGATTTAGTGTTTGATGACGAATTTCCCCACAAATCGCTATCGCTCAATTCTGCGAGTGATTCTAATTTATTATCGCTGCTTTCTAGCTGGTCTAAAACCACTTTTGACATAAAGGGACACTTTTTGGTTGCTATGGACAATCCCCAGTTTACAGGCAGAAAGAACGATTTTTATTATATAAAAGTGCATGCAGGACACTGGGCAGACCACTAGGGACAAAGGGGGTGTGTAATTATTACATACAGTACTGTAATCAGTAAGATTACAGTATACTGTATGTATACTATGTGTTTACCTTTTTGAATTTGCCGCCCAGTTCCGCTCCCATGCGCCGCTGCGGCTCGCAGGGAACGGAACTAGGAAGTCAGATGGGGTCGAAAGTGCCGACACTCGCCGGAGATCTCGCTGGCGATCACAGCAGAGGACATCATCGCTGGATCGCCAGGAGAAGGTAGGGAAACTCCGCTGCGAGCTCTGCAATGTCTACCCCGAGCGTGACTCGGGGTTACCGATCCTAGCATAAAAAAACAACCCCGAGTCACGCTCGGGATTACCGCTAGGGAGGTTAAACACCTCTGCGGTTTTTATTTTTTGTGCTATAAACAAAAAACGAGCAAAAATTTGGAAAAAAAAAGCAATATTTTTTACTTTTTGCTATTATAAATATCCCCAAAAAATAAATGAAAAAACGATTTTTTTTCCTCAGTTTATGCCGATATGTATTCTTCTACATATTTTTGGTAAAAAAAAAAAAAAATTGCAATAAGTGTATATTGATTGGTTTGCGCAAAAGTTATAGAGTCTATAAAATAGGGGATAGATTTATGGAATATTTATTATTTATTATAATATAATAAATATAATAACATTATGGCAGACACATCGGACACGTTTGACACTATTTTGGGACCATTGTCATTTATACAGCGATCAGAGCAAATAGCCACTGATTACTGTATAAATTACACTGGCAGGGAAGGGGTTAAACACTAGGGGGCGATCAAGGGGTTAAGTGTGTCCTAGGGAGTTACTCTAGTTGCAGGGGGGATTGTCTCACTACAACATGACAGAGATCACTGCTCCCGATGACACTGAGCAGTAGATCCCTGTCATGTTGCTAGGCAGAACAGGGAAATGCCTTGTTTGCATCTCCCCATTTTGCCTCTCCTCGCCGCAATCACGGGCCGACAGCGAACATCGAGTTTGTGGGGCACGCTCAGCGGCAAATTTAAAGGGATATACAGGTACGCCCATTTGCTTACCCCTGCCATTCTGCCGATGTAAAATGTGTGCAGCAGTCGGCAAGGGGTTAAAGACTGACAGCAGACATGAGCCAATGAAATCAGAAATTTTCTTAAAGAAATTGTTGGAAAAGTCATCTTCTCCAGGGTACTTTTGACAGGGAAGCAGTTTAGTAGCGGAGCATATCCCCTGAATTTTGAAGGGTTGGGATATGGAAGCCAACTGTTCTTTTGAAAGAGCGGGTTATGGTTGTAGATCCCACAAGAATTCGTAGTAAACGCTGAAGGCTTTACTATGACTCGTGGGTTTGAAAGCATACTTTGTGATACAGGGTGTGTGATGGAGTATATAAAATAAATATTTTTATATATGACTTCTCTTTCTGGTATCTACTTAAATATAGTTTGAGAAGCTTAGCAGGGGTTAAATGTTCTTTTCTTAGATCTGTGAAGGGAAAGTGTGCTGCCCCCCCACCTCAGGAATTTGGAGTAAAATAGCATCCTTCTATGGGAATGTGTCTGCCAAGGGACAGAAATACACATTAAGATATATTTGTACAATAATAAGCTTGTTGGTGTTCATATGAGAAATTTAGTATAGGTTAAATGTATGTTAGCTAGAAAATATAAGTTAGTATGTTGTGTGTGTTTTGTTAAATCTTATTACGACAGTATTATGTTCCTTGAGTAACCATATGACAGAGATATTGAGCTCAGAGTGGAGTTCTCCACCCCACCCCCTCACTACTGGACTCATTGCCCTAAGTCCCTCCATCCGGCCCAACCCATCGAAAGAAGCAATATGGCGAAGAGAGAATGGAATGCAGCCACGTGAAGAGAGAGGACGTCACAGAGGAAGATGACCATATGTGAACCCAGCCAATCATATGTGCATATTTGCAAGGATGAGGGCCTGTGTAAAAAATGTCTATATAAGCCGAGTTTGAATAAAGGAGCTCATTCGGAAGCTATGCATGAGAAGGAATCTATACTGATTAGTTTTATTTCAGTGTGCAATCCCTCAAAGAGGCCTACATGTATATTTTAACATAGATTTGAAGCAGCGGCAGAAGAGAATAGTTTCTGGGATTGGACCAGAATTAATCCATTACAATATTGGCGCTTCCAACGTGGATTTCTAGACTTCGACTTCCTGTAAAGCTGACCTCGCTATGATTGCCAGCAGTTGGAGATGTTTCTTCCGGTTCCAGGTCTGATCACCCTCTTTTACGCGGTAAGTGAATACTGTTTTATTCCTTACCTGTGTTGTTCCGGTTCAGACTCTCTCTCTTTTGCTTGTCATCAGTCCGCTTTTCTGAGAGCTCGACAAAGATGGGTTACTTCTTGTCTAGAACCAATTTACTAAGAACCCGTTTGACTTCTTCTGCCGGCTGTGATTTATGTTATGTTTTGTTCTGTGTTGTCTTGAATGTCCCTATTTTGCTGAATGCTGAATGACTGTCTGTATGTGAAGGGGGTGACGCGGTTTCCTTGCCGCCGTGTTTTGAACGGGCTTCGTTCCGAGACGGTGTCGAAAGGACACGGATTCCTGGCTAGACCCTGTACGAAACACGTTGGTTTAAGAGGGCGTACGGAAATTTGTGAGAGACACAGATCCCTGGCCGTTTTATTATACGGGTCCCAGAAGGTGTCATAATCTATTTTTACCTCCATACAGACAGCGGAGTTGTGATAGCGTGTATTGTTTTTTTTCTATGTTCTCTGTGTCTGCGTTAAGAAGGTAGTTTATACGAACCAGGTAGGTTAATTGTAGGTTAGGATAAATAGATATATATGTGTGAATGGAGTCGCTGAATTCCCTTGCTCAAACGGCTTCGTCTGGGTTTATAGAGGTGTCGGAACCATTCATTAAGATATATATCTCCGTCTCCACGGATTAATAGAGAGGTGTCTGAAAGAAGTGGTTTAGACACAGAATTTCCTTGTCCGGTGGGTCGGGGTTAAAATTTTTACCTCCATACAGACTGCGAAGTTGTTATACATTGTAATGTCTTTGTTTTGATTTTTCTGTGTTCGGGACGGCAGCTGTCCCTCACGCAGGCACACAGCCCCCTGCCTCTCATGTGTGAGCGTGCTGTTACAAACACACGCTGCCCAATGCCCCTCCTTCCTTCTGCATAGGCTGTGAAGAGAGAGGAATCGAATTTCCTGTCTGGTGGGGGTTTGTTGACTCTTCAGTGTGAAAAAAAAAAAGAGGAATGGTTTTTAAACGTGCTGCTGTTGTTATATAGTGGGACACTGATCAGTAATATGAGTAGGCAGAACTCTTCATTGCTAATCTTTTCTTTTTGCCATTTAGGATTATTGAAGTGTGGTTTGGCATGTTCTTGACTAATCCAAAATATTTATGCTCTGGAGGGGTTTTTTGATGCTAACTGCAGTATGTATTGGATCCCCTGCTAGAGCATGGGTGAGATATCTCTTCTCATATCTCCTGACATTGACTTTAAGTCGTTGGATTGCTTATAGGATATGTTGAACCATTAATTAATTCCAAATTTAACATAAGTGTTGTTTCAGTAAGCACATTTTTGAGATCTGTTTATCTTGAGGTAAATGACATAGTGTCATGTTCATAAAGAGTACTTACCTTCCGTGTAGTAACGGAATGACGTTTCATAAGGGATGTTAGGTTTTAAATGTTCTAGTGTCATTTAATTGTTGAACTTTGCATTGGGCTTGCATAGAAATGTATGTCCATATTATTAGAATGAGAACAAAAGCCTGCCATACCACGGTAGCCATTACTGGGCGTGTGAGGAATGTGGGAGGTCCGGACCCCCACACCCTGACCCGCCATGGGCTCTGCCCCTAATGCAGTTATAGGTTGAGGGACCTCGTACTGTAGTCCCTCCTTCATTGCCCTGTGATGCATTCAATACCAGGTTACATTACGAATCGCATTATCGCATACTATCAAGTGTTTTCGTAGTGGGTTTTAAAGACCCGATTCAGATTGGGCTGTTAGTGACACGACCAGAGTAGTATAGGACCTTATAGCAGTGAGTGCACTTATCCTTCCACACTCTCTTCTTTCTGGGGTGCCCCTGTCTGCAAAAGTATTTTCGCTGTCATTGATTTAGATTACTTGAAGCCATACAGCTCATTTTGCCCCTAGTCATGCTAAGGCCCTACATGTAATAAAGGCGATCAGTACTGCTCCTGCCCTTTTGCCTGTTATGGAAAGCCCTTTTGCCTGTTATGGAAAGCCCTTTTGCCTGTTCATATCTGAAATGCAGGGCCCCGCCTTATGGGTGTTGACACAAACTCATGGATTCTATAACCACGCTATTGGTTGTTATTTATCCTGTTGCTAGTGGTGGCCCATCCTGTCTGCCCAAGCCCTGCTGGACTAAACTTCTGACTTTGTCCTGACACTTCCCCTTCTGCTGCTTGCTTCTCATGATATCTTTGCCTTTCTGGATCAGGTGCAACACAAGTGTTTGTCCTATGGTTGCGATGCAGTTTCCTCATGCCTGACGGTGTGACTCTACTTCGATGCCAGTGACTCTACCCTGCTACTTTACTTCCTCTTGTCCAAGGGGGGTATCATGACATGTCTCTGGACAAACAGGAAGAAGAGAACGCAGACCTACCTGCTTTTACCCGAGATGAGGATGAATATTGTTTTGACCTTATGAAGGTGGAAACTACCCGTCTACCCCCTGTTCTGGATGCCCCGATCCCAATGCCTCAACTCACCTTGTAGCATTACAGGTGGATGATCTTTGGACTGTAGGAACCCGCCTATGTCTCCCCAGAGCTTTGTACCCAGCTGTGGTGCAATGGGCCCATGGAGCAACCCATTTCTCAAAGACTTTGATGAACTCACTTATAAAGAAACATTATGTAGCTCCAGGAATGACTAAACAGTACTGTAAGTCCTGCCACACTTGCCTAGCATGCAACCCGGAAAGGCTCAGGGTGGCCAGAGGCCTGTCGCAGATTAGACGGCAAAGACCACGGCTGCTTTTGGAGCTAGTTTGCAGATATGGGGTACCTGGGGTGATAGAGAGTGATCAGGGTCCTGTGATCACTGCTATAGTCACAAAATAAATATGGTTGGCCCTAGGTAACACATTAGAGTTTCATGCATCTTATCACCCTGTTAGGTTGTTACAGTCTGATAGTTTGATGGATTATGTGACCGCTCTTGTAAAATAATTAACTAACATCCATGTACGAGTATTTTCTTGCATTACAGATTCTGATCTAGGTACCGGTACTTACAGTATACTTCCTGGTGATTGGGTGATGGTTAAGAAGTTTCTCTGAAAGCATTCCTTGGAGCCAAGATATGCAACAAGGCTCCAGTTCCTGAGGACCGTGCACCACTCACACCAGAATGAAACTATATATCTTTTTTCTTATAGCAACTGTGCACGCACAGGAGGTGGCTATTAAACAAAAGGATGGTATAATACAATTTTGGTATAATTCATCAGACACACATGTAGCAACCTTTATATTTGATTTATGTACTATAATCTTTCCCCCTAAAGTTGACTGACAGTGTAACATTTTCCGGACGCAGATCAACACCGGAAATATATATATATGTGATGCACCAGACTGTGACCACTGGGAATCTGTGGGTTGGAATACAGGGGATAACTGGGGATATAGGCCACAGAGTGCCCTGAACAGGAAAGACAAATATGGAGAGTCATTACTCAGCAGACTGACCTTAATAAAAAAGGCATATGGTCAACCTATGATAGGGAATCGGGCATGAAACTCACCCTGACCATAAAAATTCCCAGTCCTACGGATGCAGGCACATATGTTATGGGAGTGCGATATGATGGGGAGAATAGGGGACCAAGTGGACAGTTCCAAGTTAAAGACATGTATAATTCATCTGAATGGGAGGCCCTTCAACCAACAAGTGATCCCCTTAAACCGCGTGTACAGATGAGCACCCTAGAAGATATGGTGGCCATAGCTGATCCCACATTTGAAGACGCGATGGCTGCAGAGACTGGTTTCTCGGATATCAACCTGTGGCTTGAATGGATGAGGTATAGTGTAGGGAAACATAACAGGTCCAACTGTTATGTGTGTAGTGGAGCTAGACCCCATTTGGGAACAGTGCAATTAAACATACCTCCCACTCAAGAGGAGTGCTTTCTGAG
Organism: Rana muscosa; assembly: GCA_029206835.1. Lineage (NCBI taxonomy): Eukaryota > Metazoa > Chordata > Amphibia > Anura > Ranidae > Rana > Rana muscosa. The sequence continues at coordinate 637,663,446 of CM055117.1, read as the reverse complement.
CCTGTTTACCAATACTTCCACTGATTCCTCCCAGTGCGAAACATGGAAAAGAGAATATCCCATAATAACTAGGACATCCAAGCATGGGGAGGGTATTACTATATATCCCGGTAATTACACATGTTATGGGAACTACCAGGGAATAGGGAAGTCCTTGGGGAACTTCTCTATGGGATTCTGTGCTTCCTACAGTAGTGTATCCATGGACCTGGTACAGAATCAGACTCAGTCTTTGGGAGACATGTATTGGATTTGTGGGGACATGAAGATTAGGACTAGATTACCAGACAGGTGGAAAGGGGAATGTGCACTTGCTAAAGTCATAATGCCCCTGCACATCTTCTCGGGAGGTGATTTGGTAGTAAAAAGAGAGCACTTATCTGAACCCAGCAGGACGCGTAGAGGTGCTCCAGCTGGTAGGTTTGACCCTCATGTATATATAGATGCCATAGGAGTCCCAAGGGGGGTCCCAGATGAATTTAAAGCAAGAGACCAAGTAGCTGCAGGTTTTGAGTCCCTGATTCACATAATTACTGTAAATAAGAATGTAGATTGGATTAATTATATCTACTATAATCAACAGAGGTTTGTTAACTATACCAGGGATGCACTCCAAGGTTTAGCTGAACAACTAGAGGCCACTTCACAAATGACTTTCCAAAATCGTATGGCCTTAGACATGATCTTAGCTGAAAAGGGAGGTGTGTGCAAAATGTTGCCTGGGACAAGTACATGTTGTACGTACATTCCGGACAATACAGGCCCCAATGGTAAGGTAACCTTGGCCATTAAGAAATTAGAGGATCTCTCAAAAGAGTTAAAAAGAAATTCAGGACTGACCGATCCCTGGGACCAGTATTTTGGATGGATGAATGGGTGGCAACGCATTTGTACTCAAATAGGCATAGCAATTTTGATACTGCTTACATTAGCTGCACTAGTGGTTTGCTGTATTCTGCCCTGTATAAAAAAGCTGTTAGGAAAGGCAGCTGAAGAGGTGACTCCTACCTTTTTGAATCTAGGTGATATTAGAGAACCAACAAAGGAGGAGGAAGAGGGACCGTATGCTCCATTGCAGTCCTGGCCTGTTACTAATATATACAACATTCTCAAATGATAAGGGAAAGAATAGTACTTGACTGTTCTCCTGACCGTTTCGTCGAGTAAAGACACTGGGCAAGCCATGTCTGACCTGTATCCGAAATATAAAAAAGGTCCTGATGTCAGGAGGGCCAGGTAAGGTTTTATAATATAGGGACAGTATATAAAAATAGTAATTTCAAGGGGGGACTGTGATGGAGTATATAAAATAAATATTTTTATATATGACTTCTCTTTCTGGTATCTACTTAAATATAGTTTGAGAAGCTTAGCAGGGGTTAAATGTTCTTTTCTTCGATCTGTGAAGGGAAAGTGTGCTGCCCTCCACACCTCAGGAATTTGGAGTAAAATAGCATCCTTCTATGGGAATGTGTCTGCCAAGGGACAGAAATACACATTAAGATATATTTGTACAATAATAAGCTTGTTGGTGTTCATATGAGAAATTTAGTATAGGTTAAATGTATGTTAGCTAGAAAATATAAGTTAGTATGTTGTGTGTGTTTTGTTAAATCTTATTACGACAGTATTATGTTCCTTGAGTAACCATATGACAGAGATATTGAGCTCAGAGTGGAGTTCTCCACCCCACCCCCTCACTACTGGACTCATTGCCCTAAGTCCCTCCATCCGGCCCAACCCATCGAAAGAAGCAATATGGCGAAGAGAGAATGGAATGCAGCCACGTGAAGAGAGAGGACGTCACAGAGGAAGACGACCATATGTGAACCCAGCCAATCATATGTACATATTTGCAAGGATGAGGGCCTGTGTAAAAAATGTCTACATAAGCCGATTTGAATAAAGGAGCTCATTCGGAAGCTATGCATGAGAAGGAATCTATACTGATTAGTTTTATTTCAGTGTGCAATCCCTCAAAGAGGCCTACATGTATATTTTAACATAGATTTGAAGCAGCGGCAGAAGAGAATAATTTCTAGGATTGGACCAGAATTAATCCATTACAGGTGTATGATATGGGAAATATTTTGTTTGAGCTGTCTCAATATAACTTTGTTGGCTAACCATGCTCCCACTCTATTGCTAAGACTGAATGAATTAGCGCAGGCTGCTCCTCCAGGCATGCAGCCAGTGCCATCTTGTCTGACTCGCTGGACGGCAAGGGATTGAAATCAGTGAGCTGTTGGGGAGGCTTAGAAGGCTTACGGTACGCCCAGATGGAAGAAGAGCCTCAGCGGTAATGTATGGACCCGAATCCGCACCACAGCTGTCGCTGCAGTTACCGCTAGTGGAGGAAGGCAGGCGCTCTGAACTATGCATACATCTTCCTTTGCAGCTGGACACGCTCCCCCAACCTGTTATTTTTTTATGAGGAAGTAAGAAGTTGGATGGTGGAGGATCAGTGGATGTAGTTTTATTCTTGATTTTCCTACAGCATTTGGTATTGTACCTCAAAAACATAAAATTTATAAAATACAGCCTACCAGAGTTGAGGAAACTGTATGTACATGAATAGGAAACTGGTTGCATGAACAGGCATAGAGAGTAGTGGTAGATTGCCCATCTAAATTGATTAAAGTTGTGAGTGGTGTACCCCATGTTTCTATTTTGGAGCTAATGCTGTTTAAAGTGTAACTCTAGTCAGAAAATTAAGTCCTGATAGATTACTTCATGCTGGCCCCTTTTGCAGGTATAGCTATATAAAACATAAAAAAATCAAAGCCTATACTGTTTAAAATCCAATTTGGCGTGGTCTCATCCTGCTCTGCACAGCCTCAGTTGTTCTCCTTTTTAGGCACTGTGCTTAAAATCAGAGTCACTAGAGGCTGATTTTCTGACAGCCTAAATATTTACTGCTGCTCATGAGCTCTGGGCTTTAGTAAAATGGCAGTTTCTGACGAGAAGAAAAAGGAGCAATTTACAGTACAAACTCATTTTGGTAGCATAATTATTATTGAGGAATGTATATTCCTTGCTAAAGAACATTATTTTCATCAAGCTTTTGTATGTAAAGTTTAGCTTTTTTTTTAAATAATATTGAAATTGGAATAAAGAGTTCAATTTCGGGGTTTGCTGATCATACCAAATTATGCAGGGAAATTAATTCAGCACAAAAAGTAGCAATATTACAGGAAGATCTTGATAGGGGACTGGGCAGCAACATGGAACATGACGTTCAATAATGAGAAATGTAAGGTTATGCACTTAGAATGCCAAAGATATGCATGCAAAATACACTTTATGAGTTTTTTTTTCTGTCAGAATAAAAAATGGAAAATGATCTAGTGGTACTTGTGGATCAAAGACTAATGTCAAAAAATGTAGCATGTAATGTCAACCCACGACTAACAGAGCAAGCAGAATACTCTTCTAAAAGAGAATATATTCAATAGACAATTCAATAATTCTACTCCATTTCAAAACACTGATATGGCCCCATACTGGATATGCAGTTAAGTTTGATTGCCACTCCTTGGGAAGAATGTTCTTGAATTAGAACGAGCTCAGTAAAGGGCAACACAATGATTAAAAGAATTGGAGGACCTCAGCTATGAGGAATACCTACATAAATTAAACGTATTTAGTCTGGAGAAGAGACTCTTCAGAGGGGATATTATCAGAATGTACAAATTTATAAAAGGTGACCCCATAACTGTAAAAAACTGTTTACTATAAGGTGTCAATCACAGAACAAGAAGCTGGTAGACATACCCACCCAACTCTGTTTTTGAATTCAGCCTAATGTGACTGAAGAAGATAAGTTGCCACCCGGAGGTTTAATTCCAGAAGGGGGTCTGTAATATTAGAGCAGCGCATATGTGGCATGCCCTTCCCTGGGTAGTGATACTAGCCAAAAGTGTTGATTAATTCAAAAAACTTTTAGATGTCTTATTCAGGAAGCATAGTTTACAGTGCCTTGAAAAAGTATTCTTACTCCCTGAAATTTTCCACATTTTGTCATGTTACAACCAAAAACGTAAATGTATTTTATTGGGATTTTATGTGATAGACCAACACAAAGTGGCACATAATTTCGAATCGGAAGGAAAATGATAAATGATTTTCATTTTTTTTTACAAATAAATATGTGAAAAGTGTGGCGTGCATTTGTGTTCAGCCCCCCTGAGTCAATACTTTGTAAAACCACCTTTCGATGCAATTACAGCTGCAAATCTTTTTGGGTATGTTTCTCCCAGCTTTGCACATCTAGAGAGTGACATTTTTGCCCAATCTTCTTTGGAAAAATAGCTCAAGCTCTGTCAAATTGGATGGAGAGTGTCTGTGAACAGCAATTTTCAAGTCATGCCACAGATTCTCAATTGGATTTAGGTCTGGACTTTGACTGGGCCATTCTAACACATGAATATGCTTTGATCTAAACCATTCCATTATAGCTCTGGCTGTATGTTTAGGGTCGTGGTCCTGCTGGAAGGTGAAACCTCTGCCCAAGTCTCAAGTCTTTTGCAGACTCTAATCGATCGGAATTTCCTTCGGAAAAACCTTGGATGGTTTTTCCGACGGAATTTCGCTCAAACTTGGCTTGCATACACATGGTCACACAAATCCTGTCGGAAATTCCGACTGTCAAGAACTTAGATGGAGTCTTCACAGGGTCGGAATTTCCGACCAAAAGCTCACATCGGACTTTTCTTGTCGGAATTTACGATTGTGTGTACGTGGCATTACAGGTTTTTCTTCTAAGATTGCCCTGTATTTGGCTCCATCTATATTTCCATCAACTCTGACCAGCTTTCCTATCCCTGCTGAAGAAAAGCATCCCCACAACATGATGCTGCCACCATCATGTTGGTGTGTTCAGGATGATGTGCAGTGTTAGTTTTCCGCCACACATAGCGTTTTTCTTTTAGGCCAAAAAGTAACATTTTGGTGTCATCTGACCAGAGCACCTTCTTCCACATGTTTGCTGTGTCCCCCACATGACTTCTCAAAAACTGAAAATGGGACTTCTTGTGGCTTTCTTTCAACAATGGCTTTCTTCTTGCCACTCTTCCATAAAGGTCAGATTTGTGGGGTGCACGACTAATAGCTGTCTTGTGGACAGATTTTCCCACCTGAGGTAAAACACTTCTAATATTGTCTATAGTTCAGGAGTTGCTTGACGCAAGGAATGCGACAGTTGTAGCCCATGTCCTGGATATGTCTGTGTGTGGTGGCTCTTGCAGCACTGATATCAGCCGTAGTCCACTCCTTGTGAATCTCCCCCAAATTCTTGAATGACCTTTGCTTCACGATCCTCTCAAGGCTGTGGTTATCCCTGTTGCTTGTGCACCTTTTTCTACCGTGCACCTTTTTTCCTTCCACTCAACTTACCATTAATATGCTTGGATACAGCACTCGTACAGCGTCTTTAGCAATGACCTTTTGTGACTTACCCTCCTTGTAGAGGGTGTCAATGACTGTTTTCTGGACAACTGTCAGGGACTTACCATGACTGGACACAGGAACGCGATTGCGCGCGCGCGCCTCTTTGGCGCGTTTGCGCATGCGCGATTCCCCACCGCTATTGTGCACGCGCAATCCTCCACTGCGATTGAGCATGCACATGCACGCGCGCGCGTGCACTGAACGCTGTTTGGCACCAATGGGCCTTTAAAAGGACAGCAGCTGCACTCATGCAGTGCTGTTTGATCTGCAGCTTCTGAGTATCTCTACCCGCATCTGCTATCTGATTACCTGAATGACCCGGCTCTGCTGACTTACCTGTTATCTCCAACCCTGACCCCGGCCTGTCTTGACTCTGCTACTACTGCTTGCTGCTCCGTTGCCAGACCTCTGCCTGCCTATCTGAACCTGCTCCAGTCCTCCGCATTGCTCTGCCTGACCACCCGATCTGACTTGGCTCGCCTGACCCTTCACCTGCCTGCTACTTACTCTGTGTGTTACCGTGTTGACCCGGCTTATCTCTCCCTGCTTCAGCCTGCTACTGATCCTGCTGTCATCCACAGTTCCAGCCAAACCTGGAGGATCATCAACCAGCTACAGCGTCAACCACCACAGTCTTCACAGGCACTCCTACCCCGCTGTGTTCCCGAGACCACTGTTCCCACTCCGATGGCTCCTGAACGAGAGCTGTATGAGAGGTCTTCTCCTACGAGTCAGACTCATCCTCGGAGGTACGTAACAACAACTGTCAAGTCAGCAGTCTTCCCCGTGATTGTGTAACCTATTGAATCAGACTGAGAGACCATTTAAAGGCTCAGGAAACCTTTACAGGTCTTTTGAGTTAATTAGCTGATTAGAGTGTGACAGCATGAGTCTACAATATTAAACTTTTTCACAATATTATAATTTTCTGAGATTCTGAATTCTGGGTTTTCACTAGCTGTAAGCCATAGTCATCAAAATTAAAATAAAGAAATGCTTGAAATATATCTCTTTGTGTGTAATGAATCTATATAATATATGAGTTTCACTTTTTGAATTGAATTACTGAAATAAATGAACTTTTTGATAATATTCACATTTTTTGAGTTTTATAGTCCTTCAAAGGTGGCGAGGGGGAAAAAAAGTCCACCCACAAATGGAAACCTCTTAACAGGACCTGAAGCAGATTTCAGCATAAGCTATGAAGAAAAGAGGGAGAAAGGTGTCTCTAAGTGTAGAAGTTTGTAACAGGTTTATTAAAATTAGACAAATGGCAACTCACATAAAGCCGGTATAAAAAGGCACATCATAAGAGTATCTCAGGTAAGCCGTCAACAGTAATTGTCATCGGGAACACCGTCTCCAGCCATTGTAGCCCTCCAATACAGGAAGTCAGCCGTTGGGTGGAAAGGATCCAGGAACGAGGGCTCTGAGGTGCTTGTGGAATGCATTGTGAGGTGTGGTGATGTCACTGGGCATGGTGTGATGTGTTTCAGAGCATGCCCATGGGTAATTAGATGACCAACCACCCCAGATGAAGCCACCCCAATAAATTATCAGTAACTATTTCATGATATGTTGGAGCCTGCTGATAGAGGAACAAGAAATCTTGAAATCACATCAGGTCCTATCTGTATTCATTGAATATTGGTCTTAGCTTCAAATACAAGTCTGTGAATCTGCTATCCCAGAGTAAATTCTTCAAAGGCAACATTAACCACTTCAACACCGGGCCAATTCTCCTTCATGCTTTTTAGCAGACACCCTAGGGAATAAAATGGCTGTCATTGCAACTTTTTATCTCACATGGTATTTGCGCAATAATTTTTCAAACGTCTTTTTTTATGGAAAAAATACGGTTTCATGAATTAAAAAATAACAAACAGTAAAATTGGCCCAATTTTTTTGTATAATGTGAAAGATGATGTTACGTCGAGTAAATAGATACTTAACATGTCACGCTTTCAAATTTCGCACACTCTTGGAATGGCGCCAAACTTCGGTACTTAAAAATCTCCATAGGCAACGCTTTAATTTTTTTTACAGGTTACTATTTTTCAGTTACAGAGGAGGTCTAGTGCTAGAATTGTTGCACACGCTCTAACGCACGCGGCAATACCTCACATGTGGGGTTTGAACTGGGTTTACATATGTGGGCGGGACTTACATGCGTGTTCGCTTATGAGCGCGAGCTACCGGGGACAGGGGCATTTTAAATTTTGTTTTTATTATTTACTTATTTTTTTACTTATTTTTTTTTATTTTTACACTTTTCCTTTTTTTTTTTTATCACTTTTATTCCTATTACAAGGAATGCTTTAATAGCAGATACACGACAGGGGTATGGAATCTATGGATTAATTTCTTCAGCAAAATAAGCAGAAAGAAATTATCCTTTATGTATGTTTACCTTCCATGAATACAGAGCTAGGAATAGATGAGTGACTCTGGAAGTAGACATGGGCCGAACGACCCCCTGTTCGGTTCACGGCAGAACTTTTGAACATTGCAAATGTTCGGAACCAAATAACAAACCCCATTGAAGTCTATGGGACATGAACTGGAAAATCAAAAGTGCCCACTGTGAAGGCTTATATGCAAGTAATTGGGCCTACAATGGTTATGGGGGTCCAAATACTGCCCTGTGGGACATGTATCAATAAAAAAAAGTTTGTAAAAAACATAATATTTAAATAAGCAGTGATTTACTGATGCTTAACCACTTAAGGACCGCTCACCGCATATATACTGTAGCAGGGCGGCTCTATTGCGCAAAACAACGCATTGCTCCTCCTCTGCCCGCTGCACAGAGGAGGAGCTGATGCGTGTGTCCAGCGGACCCGATGTCCACGGGCATCCTGCGATTGCTTCACAGAGAGGTAGAACGGGGATCTGCCTATGTAAACAAGGCAGATCCCCGTTCTGACAGGGGAGACCATGGAGATTGTCTGTTCCTAGTAATCAGGAACAGCAATCTCTGTGTTCTTCCTGTCAGTACTTCCCCCACACAGTAAGAACGTACAAACAAGGAACACATTTAACCCTTTGATCACCCTTGATGTTAAGCCCTTCCCTGCCAGTGTCATTTATACAGTAATCAGTGCAGTTTTTAGCACTGATCACTGTATTGGTGTCACTGGTCCCCAATAAGTGTCACTTAGGGTCAGATTTGTCCACCGCAATGTCGCAGTCCCGCTAAAAATCGCTGATTGCCGCCATTACCAGTAAAAATAATTTAAAAAAATTAAAGTCCATAAATCTATTCCATAGTTTGTAGACGCTATAACTTTTGCGCAAACCAATCAATATATGCTTATTGGGATTTTATTTACCAAAAATAGGTAGCAGAATAAATATTGGCCTAAATTGATGAAAAAATTCATTATTTTACATATTTTTTGGGGGATATATATTATAGCAGAAAGTCCTCCCTCTACTCCCTCCACAGCTCACCATCCTTGTGGGCTCCTTAAATGGTGACAGTACAGTGCATGCGTCCTTTATCAGCAGCCATTGGCGTAGGTAAAAAAAGCCAAGACTGCCTGAGCCTGTCGCTGTGCCATACTGACACAGGTACTCATTGACGGCCCTCTGCTGCATGTACAGCCGCTGCAGCATTGCCAAAGTCGAGTTCCACCTGGTGGGCATGTCACAAATCAGGCGGTTTACTGGCAGGTGGAATTCCCATTGAATTTTGGCCAACTGAGCCCTGACTGTAAATGACCACCTGAAATGGCACTTCTGGCCTGGGTTAGCTCATCTTCCAACCCTGGGTACCATTTTAAGAAATGCTTCACCACCAAATTGAGGACATGTGCCAGGAATGGCACATGTGTCAACTTTCCCTGTCTAAGGGCAGCAGAAGGTTTGTGCCATTATTGCACACCACCCTTTCTGGCTCCAGCTGGCGTGGTGTGAACCACCTCTGAGCTGCATAAATCTCTGCTCCAGTGTGACTCCTGTCCCCTAGACAGACCAGCTGAAGCACGATATGGCACCTTTTAGCCTGACTCATTGTACAGCCCCTAAATGCTTAGGGGGTGTTTGTGTTTCATAGAACAACTCAGTAGAGGAGGGCATGGAGGAGGAGGGTGTGGAGCTGACAAATCTCACATCATCACCACTATCTGTATGGAGACATGGTGGCACAACAAGCTGCAACACTGAGCCTTGTCCTGCATCCTTCTGAGTTGCAAGCAGAGTTACCCAGTGTGCTGTGAACAAAATATATCATCCCTGACCATGCTTGCTGGACCACGTGTCAGCAGTAACGTTGACCTTGTGGATAATTGCCTTGCCAAATGATGCCACAACATTGCTTTCCATGTGATGGTAGAGAGCTGGAATGGTCTTACGTGAAAATAAATAGTGACGGGGAACCTACCATTGTGGTACAGCACATTCCGCAAATTCATGGAAGGGGCAGAATCCACCATACAGAAAGGCAGGAGTTGTAAAACCAGCAGCTTTGACAATCTTGAATTTAGATGCTGGGCATGTGGGTGACAGGGACTGTATTTAATTTTTTGCTGCAGCAGATGGGGCAGATAAATTTGCCTACAGTCTACAGCTGGTGGTGTGCTACTGACAGACATTCTACAAGGACCTGGGTCACCCTGCGCTATACCATCATCCCTGTCAGTGGAGGCTGCTGAGAGGTCATGAGATATAGCAGGGGTAGACCCGAAAGGTGAGTAAGGAGGAGCAGAATTGTGCCCCTTGTGGCTGTGTGGTTTTCAGATGCTCTTGCCAATGGGCTGAGTGGTGGGAGGTTAAAAGCTTGGTGTTTTTGCCATGCATAATGTCTTTGAGGCAAAGGTTGCAAATTGCAACAGTGCTATCGGCTGCACAAGTGCTAAAAAAGGCCCAAACAGATGAGCTGTGGGAAGTGTGCTGGGAGATAACAGCTCCACATTCTGGTGGAATAGGTTGCCGGTTCTCTAATCTTCCACGATGACTGCCTCTTTGGGGTTGTGCCTCACTCTCACTTTCCTCCTCTGCTCTATCCAGCACCCAAGTCACTTCAATCTCCTCATCATCCTCCCCTCCATCCTCATTATCACTGGAGACAACTTGGCATTACGTTGTGGCTGGAGGAACATGGCTGCCAATTTGTTATTTACCAGTGTTTTTCCCTCTCTGTAGGTTCATGTTCCTACCTTCCACAACCTTAGAACCAACATCTGAATCAAGTAATGGCTGTGCATCCTCAAGGGGCAAGTGGCTGATGCTGTGTTCAAATAACTCAGCTTACTCCTCCATGCCTGATGCTGGAGCTATGGCAGGAGAAGCTGTGGACAAGGAGGCAGAATAAGCTACTCCGGCAGCTTCAGTGGACTGCGCATTAGTTTTTGCATGGATTATTTAGTAAGCCAGTCCACGACCTCCTCTGCATGCTGTGGCTGGATATCACGGGCAACATCCCTAAACAGAGGACGGACTACATCCACATTTGCCTGTGGACACAGACACTGCTGGCCCCCTTACAGTGCCATGTGAATGTCTCCCTCTACTAGTTGGCATCCCAGACATGATGGGGGGGGGGGGGCGCTTATTAACAAAATGTTATAAAGATGTGGAAATGTGTACGTGGATGCACTTTAATCAATGGAAAGTGTTTTTTGGTGCACTTTAACTTGAGTACTTACTACACAGACACACTCCACTGACACGCTACAATATACTGCAGTAAAACTGCACTGACACACTGCAATATACTGTGGTAAATGTGCACTAATGCGCTGAAATATACTGCATTAAACACGCACCTACGCACTGAAATATACTGTGTTAAACATGCACTAACACACTGTAATATACTGCAGTAAACGTGAACAAATGCACTGAAATATACTGCGTTAAACATGCACTAAAGCCCCGTACACACGATCGGTTTGACTGATGAAAACCGTCCGATGGATGGTTTTCATCAGACCAACTGATCGTGTATGGTACCCATCGGTCTTTTTTCCATCGGTTGGAAAAAATAGAACTTGTTTTAAAATTTTCCGATGGATAAAAAACCGATGGTAATTTCCGATCGTCTATGGGCAAGTCCCACGCATGCTTAGACAGAATTAGGAGACGGGAGCGCTCGTTCTGGTAAAACTAGCGTTCCTAATGGAAAGAGCACATTCGTCATTCTGCAAGTTATTGCTTCGTTTAATGCAGCGCATGTTTTGTTGCTTTAGAACGGTCTTTAAAATGTCATTTTGGCAGCAGATCTTTCTCATGAGTTCTGACAAACGTATGTCTTTCTTCTTTCTTGTGATCTTAGGAATAATTAGTTTAATTCTTCAAGGCCGACCTCACAAATTCCACCTTTTATTTTTGTTTTGTCTTTAAATTTGTTGTGCATTTTTTGGTGTGTCAATTTCTCAGAACAATTTTTTTTTTCCTTTCCTCATGGAGGTTGGTGTCCCTTGTTATTAATTACACATTGTATTTCTGAAATGTTATTGCTACTTAAAAAAAAAAACACATCAGGCATATTCAGAAATTAGCAGAGAATATCAAGTCCTTAGATCCCAAATGCAGACCTGACTATGAACAATAATAAAATCAACAACAGCATGAAATCAGGAGCAGCAGCCAAAGACATACATCATCCCAAGCTGTGGTACTCCATCAACCTTCAACTTCTGTATGAGCAGCTCGAGGCCAGAAACTCACCTCCTGCTCTTCCCTGTAGCCTTCCTTCCACGCCTCTCTGCAGCGTTCTCTCCACGGCCCCGTCCACGCACCCTTGCAGGCTGGGCCACTGTGGGTGGTGATGTGGCAGGAGGAGGAGGAGAAGGAGGAGAGGGATTGGCCTGCTGCGAGATATGGGTGGCCTCAGTCAGCAGCCCCCTCGCCCCCATGTGTACGGCCATATATATGAGGTGCTCACAAAGGGCCCGTTGTCCCGCCTCCATTCTGAGCAACTTATCCGCCAGATAGGTGATAAACCCCTCCGTAGGGTTGAGGGGGGCCCTCATGATGGCAGCAGCCTCCTGAATAATCTTTAGTGACTCCTCCTCCACTTGTGTCATCCGCCGTTGTTTTGGCGGTCTGACGTGGAGGGGAGCCACTTGGGAGACGGTGCTGCCACTAGGTCTGGGGACCTGCTGAGTCCCACTTGGCCCTGCCTCCTCCTGCCTGCCACATTCCTGACCCTCTTCCTCCTGGCTTGCCTCATCCTGTTTATAAAATAAAATGAAAAATGTTATTATTTGGGGAATCTATCACCCACAATTTGGATATCATTACTGGTGCATATTTTTTTGGGGGGGGGGGGGGATGATATCATTTTTGGCTAATCCAAACAGTTCAACACAATATTACTTAGTGGACAATAATTATGATCAAAAATACTATACCTGGCTGAAGATGCGAAGATCTGGCTCTTCTAGCTCGGGAGGCTCCTCCTCCGCCTCTGCAGGGGTGGAGGGAAGGGTGGAAGGAACGCTGGAGGGAAGGGTGAAAGGAAGGGTTGAGGGAAGTCTGGAAATAGATTCCCTGGCCTCGATCTGGTCATCAAGAAATTGAAGATGTCTGTAGTAACACAGCTTGGGCTTTACTACATCGTCGGCTGCTGCTCCTGATCTCTTTGACTGGCGCACTTCCTTGTATTTTTTTTTAGACGAATTACGCAGGTTGTTGATTTTATTATTGATCATAGTGTAGTCTGCATCTGGGATACATGGCTTCATATCCTCTGCTAATTTGCAAATAGTTGCCCGACGTACATCACTCTTGTGGTACGCAGGGTGTTTCAGTTCCCACAGGTTGCGCTGTTCCTTATATTTTTCAATAAAAGTCAGCATCACCTCCGGCTCACATAGTTTATGCATCTTTTTGGGTCAGCAAGTAAAAAAAAAAAAAAAAAAAAAAAAAAAAGGATCAGATTTGATTCTCCTCAACTTATCACAATATTGCCCTTTACAATCATGAACCATTATAGGCCACTGCAGGCCCGAGTTCCCTTCTTACCTTAGTTCACTTCGTTGGTTCACTTCCGGTCGTCCTTACTCCGCGCATCCCTAATAACTTATTTCCCCTTTTTATACCCTGCGCATGCGTGTAACTCCGCCCTCGTCGCCCGCCCATGATGGACTTTTTCTGCATTTCCCCGCCCCTTAACGATCGGCGCACAGTGTGAGATGGCGACATGTCGCAGACACAGGTGGCTTCTTTAGTTGAAATTACCGACGAGGAAAGCCCGGAGGCGGAAACGTCCCGATCCTGTAAAAAAAGATACAAGGCGACTAATATGTCTTTTTCGGAGATGGCGGAGATGGTGGACATTCTGCGGAGGAAGGATTACGACGGCAAGCATGGGCCATACGACACCCCTAATCTCCGGAAGTCACAAATTATGGACAAAGTGGCGAAGACTCTCTATAAAAAATATGGGGTCAGGAGATCCAAGGAACAACTCCGTAAAAGGTGGTCAGACCTGAAGCTCAGGGAGCCGGAGCAGTATAGGAAGCTTATAAAAAGCATTGAAAAAAGTAAGTTTATTTTACTGTGTTCTTTCACATTGTAATATGTATTCTTCCATGTTTTGCAACATGTGCTTGGCTTGACTGGTTTCACATTTTAAAATGTCAACTTTTATGTTAAGTGGAGAGTCCACTTATTTTGTAAATGTGTGTTAAAAAAAACTTGCTGCTCTTCCCCCAAACATGTTTGGCACATATCCACGTAAACTACATGTGGGCATGCCTCATTTTACTTCAACAATGTTTATCTACACATTGTTGGCTAGATGATGTGTTGTAAGTAAAACTAGAATGTGAAGGAAAGGATAAACTGTATTCTGGGTAAAGGAGATGACACTCCAGCAGTTGTGTACTCAGCTTTTTTTTCTGGATCAAGATACTATAGTCTGGGCCACATGACCAAATTTAGAAACGGTGTCACACACAGGTGGTCCAGTGGATACCTTGGTGGTTATCCAAGTGTATTTGTGAGTGGCCTCAAAAATAACATGTTGCTTTGTTGATTTTGCAAGATCTCATATGTTCATCTTGAAACTCAGGGCCAAATATTAATTGGACCCCACTTTAAAACATTGAGAATACATTTTCTGCCCGAAAAAGTCTGTGTGCTAAAGGATACATTATTTTTTAAATTCCCATAGGGGAGAGGAGACTGGGAGCACACCATGCTCAGGAGACGAGGAACCCAACACCACAGAAACTCCCCGAAGATCCCAAAGCAGACCAAGATCAGCAGGTTCAGGAAGCGGAGGGGGAGAAAGCGGAGGTGGAGGAAGGAGAGGTGGAGCTTATCAGCACAACAGGTCAGTGTCTGTCACCACAACTTCAAGGTAAATACAGATGTAGGCCTGCATAGTTTAAAAAAAATTCTTTCTTTTTGGGGACTGAACATGGGGGTGTGTCAGGAAGTCCAAATCCTCCATTCTCGAGTGCCAGCGCAAAAATAATCATTCAGGAAATCATGGAATGCAGTAGCGAAATGGACATTATGAGAAAGAGAATGATTGTGATTGAGCAAAAATATAAAAACATGATAGATATTTTGGGGAGAATAGTGTGAACCCCCCCTTTTTGTGTGTTTTTTTATGCGTCAGAAATTTCCTATGGGATTGCCACCAGCCCAAATGTGAAGATGCACACACTGACTCAACATGTGCTATCTGCCGTCACAGGATATCTATGTCCCTGTTTTGGGGGTGCAACCTCTTCATCCCTCCTCAAGTAGGTGAGAGGAAGGGTTTTCACCCCCAAAGCACGTCCATTGATCCCCCATGATGGCAGATAGCACATGTTTACCTTAGCCATGGGATCATGTTGAAGATACCCATTTGAGCCCCAAAAAGAAAGTGTGGTTCTTAACATTTGGGATGGATCAGGGGTAACATCACCCCATCTCCTGTTTGTATTTTTCACTGTGTTATTTTATTACTTTTTCAAAAAACGGTAGCCCTTCCACGTTCTCTGCATCTGGAGGCAGTGCAAGACCCCCAGCCTGCAGACGGTGAGCGAACTCCGTCTCTGCGAATGCTCCGCCATCGGACATCCGGCCGTTCTTCCCCATGTCCACATACAGGAACTCGTACCGTGCCGACACCACCGCCATTAACACAATACTATTGAAACCTTTATAGTTAAAATAGTATGACCCCGAACGGGGGTGGCGGCACTATGTGGACGTGCTTCCCATCAATTGCCCCTCCGCAGTTGGGGAAATCCCACCGCTGGGCCAATTGGGAGGCCACAGTCAGCAATTCCTGTGGTGTGCTAGGGAACTGTGGAGTCAAACAAAAAGAAGACATTAGTACGGTTTATGTTTACAGTGCAAGCAGATTACACACAAAAACATTGTTGAACCACATCATTCTAACATTATTATTTAAGGGAGTTTTTCCTACCAATAAACAAAGGCCCACTTAGCAGATGCATCACCCCCGCTGAGTGAACATTCTAAAATAATGTAAGGGGGGGTCTAAGGTGATTGTGGGGGATCCAAAAAAAGGCCCTACCACTCTGCTGAGCTTGATTGAGAACTTATTTTTTTTTAACATCTTTAGGGGGGGAGGGAGGGTTGTCAAACTACGAGGGCAATGACCACAAAAATAAGAAAAGGAAAATAGAAGGCTAGCTGGATTTGCACCCACGATAGCATGCTGGAGAGGTTAGTGAAGGGAAATAGGCATGTAGGGCACAAAGAGGGCTTTACAGGTAAAAACATGCATGGGGAAAATGGGGACATTACCAGGATATTACAAACAGGCAAATTTGGGTTAGGAGGGAAAAAAAAGAGAAGATTATAAAACAATAAAAACATATAATGTGAGGTTAAAGGAGCAAAATTACCTTCATATAGTCCGTCTGCAGGACCTGAATGATGGCCGAACACGTCTCAGGGATAATGATCCCGAGAGCCTGGGGGGAGATGCCTGTTGAGAACTTGAGGTCCTACAAGCTTCTCCCAGTCGCCAGGTATCTCAACGTGGCAATAAGCCTCTGCTCGGCAGTGATGGCCTGGCGCATCACAGTGTCCTGCCTCGTGATATAGGGGGACAGCAAATCCAAAAGACGGTGAAATACGGGGTCCGTCATCCTGAGATAATTCCTGAAATCATCAGGGTTATTCTCATGGATTTCCCGCAGCAGAGGCATATGAGAGAATTGGTCCCGCTGGAGCAACCAATTCTTAGTCCATGAACTCCTCCTCACCCTGTTCACAGACTGAACTCGGGTTACAGTGTTAACTGCAACACCAAGTCCAAAGCCAGCACAAGCTCGAGAACGAGAACGCACTTCAAACATGGTTTTAAACCGGTCGGCTGGTCAGAACACACTCAAACAGAACGCACCGTGGAACAGCAAGGCCTGAGAAGAACGACCTGAAAAACAGTAAATGAACGGCCAAGAAGGCACTGCAAGGCAGTAACGACCTGACTGCACGCACTGAATCACAAATACAAACCCACAAGCACAAACTGAACACCAGGAAACGATCTGCAAAGCACGGAGACTGAAAAGCGCGAATCAGCTCTCACCAAACTTTTACTAACACGCGGTAACACGAAATCAGCAAAAGCAGCCCAAGGGGTGGCGCCATTAGATTTGTTCGGCCCTTTTATAGCGCGTCGTACGTTTTGTACGTGCCGTCGTTTTCTTGCCGTCGGTTTTTTGACTGATGGTGTGTGGCCAAGACTGATGAAAAACAGTTTCATCGGATTTCCGATGGACAAATGCATCGGACGAAAATCCATAGGTTATCCGATCGTGTGTACGGGGCTTAACACAATAAAATATACTGAGTTAAACATGCACCAATGCACTGAAATATACTGCGTTAAACATGCACTAATGTACTGAAATATACTGCATTAAACGTGCAGTAACATACTGAAATATACTGCGTTAAATGTGCAGTAATGCACTGAAATATACTACGTTAAACATGCACTGATGTACTGAAATATACTGCATTAAACGTGCAGTAACACACTGAAATATACTGCGTTAAATGTGCAGTAATGCACTGAAATATACTGCGTTAAATGTGCAAAAATGCACTGAAATATACTGCGTTAAAAGTGCACCAACGAACTGAAATCTACTGCAGTAAACATAAAGTAATGCACTGAAATATGATGTGTTAAATGTGCACTAGCGCACTGAAATATACTGAGTAAATGTGCAAGAAAGCACTGAAATATACTGCATTAAATGTACAATAACGCACTGAAATAAACTGCCTTAAACATTCACTAACGTACTGAAATATACTGCGGTAAACATGCAGTAATGCACTTAAAAATATACTGTGTTAATCATACGCTAACGAACTGAAATATACTGCATTAAACATGCAGTAACACACTGAAATATACTCCATTAAATGTGCAAAATACTGCGTTAAACTTACACTAACGCACTAAATTATACTGCTTTAAACGTGCACTAACGCACTAAAGTATACTGCATTAAACGTGCACTAACGCACTGAAATATACTGCATTAAATGTGCACTAATGCACTTAATAATACTGCATGAAACCTTCCCTCACAAAATAAACCAAAATTTAATTACTAAATTACTAAATTAAAAATTAATGATGAAACTACACTCACACTGCACTGTCACTAGATTCACACTAAACTGATATTTTACACTGACAATAGAATCACAATAGCACACTATAGTACACTAAAAGAAACATAATATAAGGTCTGGTGACACCCCAAAATTACCTCTATCCCTATTACAATACATATATACATGGGGTTTGCCCTGGGACTTTAAATGAGGTGAATATGGTAAGCCAAAAAACATATCATGATAGTAAAAAAGTAGATTTATTAGTTTGTTGCACATATAAGACACAACAGCAATAAATGCAGGCCGATAAAAAATGCATACATTGTGAACATGGGTCAGTCCACATACATGGTAAACAGTATATACCAATTACAAACATCAGAGAAATGTGCAAGCATCGGTAGTACCCAACGACGTCTCGCAAGTCCGCGTCGCTCTTCAGGGGTATATGCTTTGCTATATCAATGGGCTGGGCCAGGTCCCCAGATCGCTGATTCCACCTGCGGCGGCAGCAACAAACATCCAGCATGGGAGCTGAGGAGGTAGAATAAAAGGTAACCCCAACGGGGGGAACAACTGGAGCACTGACATGGCATTGATAGGTGTAAGTACGAATATCCCTAGAGGTCTCCCCTTGTCCATGATCATGAACTGAGTGTAATGTGAAACCTTCCCCTCCTGGAGGTGCAGCTGGTGTGTGCAGACTCATGATGTGAGTGAAAAAAGCTTTTTTCACTCACATCATGAGTCTGCACACACCAGCTGCACCTCCAGGAGGGGAAGGTTTCACATTACACTCAGTTCATGATCATGGACAAGGGGAAACCTCTAGGGACATTCGTACTTACACCTATCAATGCCCGTTGGGGATACCTTTTGCTCTGCCTCCTGTGAACAGAGATGGCTCCTCTCAGTTTTTCATTACTTTTTACAGGCCCATCTCAGGTTTTGACTCTGTCTTGTTATTCATCCTGCTCAGTTTAGTGATTCAGGAAGTATTAAAGCCAGAGATAGAAAGAGATTGGGAATGAAACCATCTTTGCTTTTTTCAAAAACAAGCTTCCTGTAATATATTGTAATTTTCTTCCTTGCTTCACCAATACACTTCTTATACATACTTGTTCTAAAATGAAACAATTGATAAAATTAATAATTTTGTTTCCTTGTCATTCGCTAATCATTTTATTTTAAAGGGTTTGTAAAGCTTTGTGTTTTTTCACCTTAATGCATCCTATGCATTAAGGTGAAAAAACATCCGATGCATGCAAGCCCCCCGGTCCCTCCGTTTACTTACCTGAGCCCTCAAAAGTCCCGCATCGTGAATGCGCTGACTACTCGCCCCTGTCTTCAGGCTGTTCTTGGCTCTTCATTGGAGAGTTGATAGCAGCGCAGCCATTGGCTCCCGCTGCTGTCAATCTAATCAATGATGCGGCCCGCCGGGGGGCGGGCGGAGTGATACACTTGGCGGTTATAGCCGCCGACTGTATAACGGGAGCGCGCCCGCAAGCTAACCTCCTTGGGAGAGAGCTTCCCAGAACGGGGGTTAGCTCTTGCGGGGAGGAGACAGCCGCCGAGAGACCCCAGACGATGAGGATCGAGGCCACGCTGTGCAAAACGAGCTGCACAGTGGAAGTAAATATGACATGTTTGTTATTTTAAAAAAAAGAACCTTTACAACCCCATTAAAATTGCGGCTAATCTAGGGACAGATAATATTCCACACAGACTGTGAATGAATCAAAGGAATTGCAATAAAATATATCATTCTTATCTGACTGCTGATAAGAAATCTACATGAATGATCATTTACTCTAATGCCGCGTACACACGACCATTTTTCATGACGAGAAAAATGCCATTTTTTTGTTTGGTCATTAAAAACGATCGTGTGTAGGCTCCAGAGCATTTTTCGCGACGTGAAAAATGGCCATTAAAAATTTGTAACATGCTCTATTTTTTCTCGTTGTTTTTCACGTCGTCATTTTTCTCATCGTGAAAAACGGCTGTGTGTAGGTTTTAACGACGTGAAAAAAACGTGCATGTTCAGAAGCAAGTTATGAGACGGGAGCGCTCGTTCTGGTTAAACTAGCGTTCATAATGGAGATAGCACATTCGTCACTCACCAAAATTTACTAACACGAGGATCAGCAAAAGCAGCCCAAAGGGTGGCGCCATCCGAATGGAACTTCCCCTTTATAGTGCTGTCGTTCGTTTCGTACATCACCGTGCTTTTTTCGAGCAATTTTTTCTCATGATCGTGTGTAGGCAAGGCAGGCATGAGAAGAAACACGTCGAGAAAAACGTTGTTTTTTCAATGACATTAAAAAAGGTTGTGTGTACGTGGCATAAGATCCTGAAAAAGGGGATGGAGACCTTGTCAAAATGTGAACATTATGATCAAATACAACAGGCATAGTTGGGGCATAGATACAGAATAATAAAAAAACAAATGACATGTAAGATAATTGCTACTTTAGGCTCTAAGCATGCTAACTTTTCCTTAGATAGTTTTCATAGATTTATTTCATATCCCTTTTTTAAGGCTGCCTAGCTGCTAAATAAAAAGAATAAATGTAATTTCAATCACAAATACATTTGTGAGCAAAAATAAAAGGCCCTACTGTGAAAAGCAAGCCAAGTTTAAAACATAAAAATGTAATTATTACATTTATCCCAAGCATACATCATGGAAAATGACAGATATTCTTTTAGAAACAATTGAATGCTTCAGATATTGTATAGGCTATGCAAAAAAAGCAAAAATAGAATAAAACAACTCTTTGCATTTTGTGTCATCTGTAGACACAAACAGATTAGCATACACTGAAAAGTAATAAATCTCAATAATGCCCAGTGCAGACCAATTTTTCATAACATGCTGTTTCTTTTATAGAAATAAATAAACACAAATATAAATCGTGTACAGTCTGATCCATTTTGCCTCATGACATTTTTTTGACCTAGAACACTCTAAAGCAAGCTTAATTGTAGAGTAAAAAAATTCAATTATTATGCCATTTTATTTCTATAGTTGTTTGTGGGATACTGTTTGGTTTATTTAGGAAAAAAAAGAGCACAGACTTGTCAAGCTGTAGTTAGTTTTTAATAAACAATTTTATCACATTTAAATATATTGCTGCAATGCTTTACAACTGGGTTTGTACCCACACTCATCATAAGATCACTGCCTTGGTGCACTGAAAGATGCTAGTAGTAGAGATTCTGGGGCCCAGTGATGGCGAACCTTGGCACTTCAGATGTTTTGGAACTATATTTCCCATGATGCTCAACTACACTGCAGAGTGCATGAGCATCATGGGAAATGTAGTTTCACAACATCTGGGGTGCCAAGGTTCGCCATCACTTTTCTAGGCACTCAATGGACTTTAGTACATCTCTGTATAGTACAGGACACTCAAATCTCATCATATTTTCTTTCCTCTGCTTTCCACAGGTAAATGTTGACTATATCTATTGTGTATGATCTAACCTTCCATCTTGCTAAAGCACATACTTTTGTAAATGTTGCTTCAAACATCTGTTATATTTGTCTGTGTTATTAACAAATATTTACCTTCCTGTTTTCTTGACGGAGCTAATCATATATTTACAATTTAACCTCCAAGATTCTTCTTTTTCCTGGTTCTCCATCTACCTATCTCAATGCACCTTCAGCAAATCTACCTGTCGCTATTGGAACTCTGTTCTTGTTGGCCTATCTCTACACAGGCCATACCTCATTCAGTCTATTATGAATATTGCTGCCAGACTCATCCACCTAATTAACCACTCAATTTCTGCTAACCCTCTTTGACAATCCCTCCACTGGCTTCTGCTTGCTCAATGCATAAAATTTGAAATGCTAACTGCACTATATCTAGCCAACCACAAACTACATCACAGATCTCAAAACACCACTCAAGCCACCTCTTTTCTCATGCCTAGTTCCCTGCTCTTTAGCCCCCTCATCACATCCTCTCGTGCTCATATCTAGGATTTCTCCAGAGCCTCTATTTTCTTCTGGAACACTCTGTAATGATAACAAGAACTGGACATCCAAACTCGTGTGAGGAGATACAGGACAGCTATGTTGTTTGAAACAAGATATTATTTTTTTTTAGCAGCAGTGACCCACTTTTAGGACATGGATACATTAGGACTGCATCTTCTACAATTAACAAATGTTTAGCTACATTTAAAAACATTCTTAATTCTCATTGATAGAACACAGCAGAACCTGATCAATATTTTAACCAGCAAAACAAAGCATGGCAAACATATAACCTTTTGATGTAGCCCATCATAAACCCCATTACCAGGACAATAACCATAGCTCTAATAGCCATCAGAGAACCCTCAAGTTTCCAGGCTTAGGTAATTTGAACAATAAGCAGATTTCCATCCCACTGAATAGTATAGCTATCTATATTCCAGTTTGACTGGAATAGTTTAGCAAATACACATTCCTAGCGAACCATTCCTACCTGAAGATTCAAAATGCCAGTGTATTTCATAACTCCTGTGATGATAACAGTACAGCTAGAAAAGGGATGTCTTTACCTGTATGAATTAATTAGCAGCATTTTAAAAAAAATACCACTATATTAGGAGTAACTGGAGGCAGGTATTACATCTCCTAGGTAAAATATGCATTTGATATCCATCATATTTGTGTTCATTCAAATGGTAATTTTATGCTGGGCAATAGGGATGGGCGAACGGTTCGGCCCAGGCATGAGTTCCGGCTGAACATTTGCTTGTTCGTCCATTTGTCGAACACCTAATTTGCAGGGTGTTCGCCAGCATGCACCAGTTCGTGACGTCAGAAGGGTGACATAGCCACCGGGTGACATAGCCAGATGGCCCCACTTACCTATTTTTTATTTATAGCACAAAAAATAGAAAACACAGAGCTAATCAAATACCACCAAAAGAAAGCTCTATTTGTGAAAAAAAAGGACATCAATTTTATTTGGGTAGTGTAAAATGACCAGGCAATTGACAATTAAAGTAATGCAGTGCGGTACTGCAAAAAAGCAGCTGGTCATGCAGGGGGGGTAAGTCTTCCGGAGGTCAAGTGGTTAAACCCTTTTTGTTATTCTGTTGCATTATTGTCTCTTTTGCTTTGTAATACATTTTTCTGTAAATATATGGTTTCCACTGTTTTACCAGTTTACTTATTAGAAAAATATATATTTTAAATTGTTATCCTTTTCTCTAATGCACTAAGTGGGAACCTAAAGAATCCCTGACTCATTCAAGAGTGCTAATATATTGTATATCTCTGAATATTTATGTCTGTTGTCATAGTATGTATTACAGACATTTATTAAACATCATAGTTGTTATTATGAATGTTTGATAGACCAATAATATCTTTGTGGCAGTAATTTGGGGTATAAAAGGTTAATTGCATAGTTAGCTAAACCCCGTGCAGATCATTATTAGTCTGTTGGAACCTAGATTGTGGTTCTGCGAGCTGAAAAATATTTTGCAGGGTGAGGCTGAGAGTGTCATTGTCATGTATCAGTGACAGCTCAGCGTGAGTTTGACTAGCGATTTGTCACAACTTTGTGAAGGTGGCTGGGGTCTGACATCCCGTTCATCACACACTATATCCACCATCAGGCAATCAACGCAAACTCATCTAATTGGGGAAGCCTATTCCATCCCCACCTTCGGCTCGATTCACATCTATGCATGTTGCTTTTGAGCGTTTCTGCAGTGCTTTTTGCGGTGCTTGCCGCGTTTTTGGACACGCGTTTTTACAGCGATTTGCGTTTTCTTTTTTTTTACACTGTACATAGCCGGCCACCGCATCCTTAAAAACAGATGAGTCATCAGTTGTCAGCGGGCTTCCCCCTGAATGTAAAAAAAAAATGTAATGCTAAAAAAAAAAAATCAAAAAAAAAAACTGTTTGGGGTCCCCCCCCCAGGTCCATACCAGGCTCGTGGGTCTAGTATGGATTTGGAGGGGACCCCTCACACCAAAATTCTTAAAAAAATGGCATGGGGTCCCCCCAAAATCCATACCAGACCCTTATCCGAGCATGCAGCCCGGCAGGTCAGGAAAGGGGGGGGGGGAGAGCGAGCGCCCCCCTCCTGAACCATACCAGGCCGCATGCCCTCAACATGGGGGATGGGTGCTTTGCGGCAGGGGAGACTCTGCGCCCCCCCCACCCCAAAGCACCTTGCCTCCATGTTGATGGGGACAAGGGCCTCTTCCCGACAACCCTTGCCCGGTGGTTGTCGGGGTTTGCGGGCGGGGGGCTTATCGGAATCTGGAAGCCCCCTTTAACAAGGGGGCCCCCAGATCTCGCCCCACCTATGTGAATGAGTATGGGGTACATTGTACCCCTACCCATTCACTAAAAAAAAGTCGTGTTAAAAAAATACAGAAAACTGTTTTTGACAAGTCTTTTATTAAAAATCTTCTTCTTCTTCTCCGCTTCTTCCTCCATCTTCTCCCACATCTTCATCCTCTGGTCTTCTCCTTCTCCCCCTGCTTCTTCTTGTGCTCTTCTTCTGTCTTCTTTGTCCGGAGTTCTTCTTCCTCTGCCGCCGCTCCCGCCACCGCTCCTCCTCCGATGCTGCATCCCACTGATCTGTTGGCGCCGATGTCCTGCATTACTTAAATAACTGCGGGGGCGTGGCAATCGGATTACGTCAACCGGAGGCCACTCCCCCTTGTGACGTCACTGCCTGGGGCATGATGGGTCAGTGAAGGGAAATTCTCTCCTGTAAGTTAATATGGGAAAAAGGTGTCTCCACTGATGCTTTATCACCAATCCTTGTTTCCCTAATAACCCAAAATTTTCTAAATCCAATTGTCATTGGGGCAGAAAGTGAGGTGAAATCTTCTGAACAGGGGCACAGACAGCCAAACAAACGTTACAGGGGTGATGGTAACCCTTCCCTATGTTATCCAAAAAGCTTAAAAATAGATTTTTGGGCTGGAGCTACACTTACAAAATGTACCTGTTCCAAATTACAGATTCAACTTAAGAACAAACCTACAGTTCCTGTCTTCTTTGGACTGCCTGTATACTGCCTGTATACTGCTGTTCAGAGTATATAGGGCTTGGGGGCCCCACACCTTTCCTTTTTTTAATTTGGGTGCGGGGTTCCCCTTAATATCCAAAGGGCCTGGTAATGGGCTGGGGGGGTTACCCATGCCGTTTTTCTGAATGATTTTCATCCATACTGCCGGGACCCGACATTACATTAAATCTGCAAGCAGTTTAAATGACTTTTATTCCTTTAGAAATTTTATTTTGTGCAGGGACTGTTCTAAACACGGGAAACAGGTGCCACTTTACAGGCATACTATAGACACCCCTCAGGTATGATATTTAAAGGAATATTTCACTTTTATTTTTTCACTTTAAGCATCATTAAAATCACTGGTCCTGAAAAAACGGCAGTTTTTTGCATTGATACATGTCCCCTGGGGTAGGACCCAGGTCCCCAAACCCTTTTTAGGACAATAACTTGCATATTAGCCTTTAAAATTCGCACTTTTGATTTCTCACGTTCGAGTCCCATAGACTTTAACGGTGTTCGAATGTTCGCGCAAACTTTCAGTCTGTTCGCATGTTCTGGATGCGAACCGAACCGGGGGGTGTTCGGCCCATCCCTATTTATGGGTATAAGATTTACCCACAATCCTATGTTTTTTTCACACAGTGAAAATCTGCTGCCGTTGAAAGGGTACTGTTATAATCAAGCTAAATCATATATTATTATGCTATATG
Organism: Rana muscosa; assembly: GCA_029206835.1. NCBI lineage: Eukaryota > Metazoa > Chordata > Amphibia > Anura > Ranidae > Rana > Rana muscosa. The sequence continues at coordinate 637,637,683 of CM055117.1, read as the reverse complement.
TTATAAGATAATAATTTATTATTTATCTATTTAATTAAAAGGTCTGATTGCGACAATACCAAGCCACCTGCATTCAGAACTCATCAATGCGATTCCAGATAATCCAGATATTGGAGACTTCTACATGCTGCCCAAAATTCACAAGCCAGGAAATCCAGGCAGACCTATTATAACAGGTATGAATACACTTACCGAACATATCTCAGGCCTTGTAGAAGTAATGTTAAAACCGTTAGTCATGAACACTACTAGTTTCCTGCAAGACACCACTGATTTTCTGAACAAGCTTAACAATATACAACAATTACCACCAAATACACTTCTAGTCACTATGGATGTAGAATCTCTGTACAGTAACATCCCTCACAAGGATGGGTTGGCAGCATGTCACAGATTCTTATCATCCACACCAAACCACAAATACACGGCTGAGGATGTTACACAGCTCATCGAATTTATTCTTACACACAACTACTTCACTTTCAACAATGACATCTATCTCCAATGTATGGGTACTGCTATGGGAAGCAAAATGGCACCCCAATATGCAAACTTATTTATGGCTGACCTGGAGGACAAATTCCTGAACAGCATACAACAAAAGCCATACAGATATCATCGCTATATTGATGATATCTTCATGATATGGACTGAAGGTGAAGAAAGTCTAAACCAATTCTTCTCATTGATCAACACTTTTCACCCATCTATCAAACTAAAAATGGACTATTCGAACACACATGTCAACTTCCTAGACACTACAGTATACATCAGGGATGACAAGCTTCACACTTCCATATACAGAAAACCGACTGACCGATGCAGCTATCTTCATAGTTCCAGTTTTCATCCCCAACACACTAAACGAGCCATCATACACAGCCAGGCCATCAGATACCACCGAATTTGTTCAGACCCAGAAGTCAGAGATAAACATCTCAGAACACTGGCAGGCTCTTTCCAGAATAAAGGATATAAAGACAAAACCATCAACAACAGCATAAACACAGCCTTGAAAACCCGAAGAGAAAATCTCCTCCAATACAAAGAGAAAAAAACAAATAACAGAGTACCTCTGGTCACCACATACAACCCAACACTAGAAGGGATCAAAAAGATAATCAAAGATTTACAGCCCATTATAACAGAGGATGAAACTCTGAAAGAAATATTCCAACAACCCCCATTATTGGCTTTCAGACAACCACCCAACCTCAGACACAAACTAATCAGCAGGAAACTTCACTCTGATTATGAAGTCACAAATAATGGAAGCAAACCCTGCAATAAAAAACGCTGCAAACTGTGCAACCAGATCAATCCATCCAAAAGTGTCACACACACAAATGGGACCTTCACTATCATGGGATCTTACAACTGTACCTCCAGTAATGTTGTGTACCTCATCCAATGCAACAGGTGTGGCAAAGGATCTTATGTTGGTGAAACAGGACAGAAGTTGCAAGCGAGGATGAATTTTCACAGACATACCATCAAAGAACATAAAGAAGACAGTTTCTGCACACCTGTGGGACATCACTTCTCACAACCGGACCACACTATAGAAGACCTCAATGTTTTAGTTCTTAAAGGGAATTTCAGAACTATCCAGGAAAGGAAAACATTTGAACTAAGAATGATAATTCTTTTTGACACAAAAACGAATGGCCTAAATTTAGACATTGGTTTCCTTACCCATTATACTAAGGTTTTATGACCCCCTCTGTGACTAGCATCTCCCCCCTCAAGTCTATAGCTCTCCCTCTGTCTTATCTCACTAACTCTGCTGCTATCTTTATTACCATTGATTTGTATGTGTTTTTTTTTTCCTTTCCCTCTGAGATTTTTTTCTTGCTTTGTTTTAACATTCTGCTAAAAAAATTGTGAATCAGTACTGCTTGGACCTTGAAGAAGGGGACATACCCCGAAAGCTTGTCCTGAAAAATTCTATGTTAGTGCAAATAAAAAAAGTATCACGGACAGTACTTAATTTTCTCTGTCACAATTGCACTAATACGGCTACAATTACGTCAAGTCTATTTAATGTGAAATTATTGGTTTGAAGTTATAACTTCAAATGTCAGTAATTTGTCCGTTAAGCCACCTGAGTACAGAAAATATAGTAAATTACCTTAAAAACAATATATAATAATTATTTGTATATAACAATATAATTAACCACTTGCCACCCAGGCCAATTCTGACACGTCTCTCCTACATGTAAAAATATTTTTTTTTGCCAGAAAATTACTCAAATCCCCCAAACGTTATATATTTATATATATATATATATATATATATATATATATATATATATATATATATATATTCTTTTAGCAGACACCCTGGGGAATAAAATGGTGATCGTTACAACTTTTTATGTTACACTGTATTGGTGCAGCAATTTTTCAAAGCATTTTTTTTTAAAAACTGTTTCATAAATATAATAAAAAAAACACTGAAGATAACCAGATTTTTTTGTATAATGTGAAAGATGATGTTACGCCAACTAAATAAATGTTAAAATATATGATGCGCTTACACCAACCTATTGTTTGTGCACAGTGAACTAATTTAACGTGCTTAATACAATGTGCTAAAAAAATAGAAGAAGCCCAATTAAGACTCGAAATAAATATGAGCCATTAAGAAATTATGTAGATGAGGAGAGACCGAGCTCCTCCTCTTCTTTTTTAGATTATCGCAGGGGCGAGAGGACCCCACCCCAGCAAGATTACATGATGTATCCCAGAAGCCCAAACAAAAGAGGGGATCAAGAGGAGGACATAAGACCCAAAAAAAGAAGGTTAAATTAGGTGAAGGTATACACAATATAAGTGGGATTGAATTAACTAAAACTGAACTACTAGCCCTAGACAAAGGATTGAAATATGCACCAAAGAATCATCTCATAAAATTTGAAGCCTATGTGGATATTCTAAAATACACAAGGAAATTTAATATAAAAAAAATCTATTGAATACTCAAATGCAACAGAATAACAGAACGAACACACCAGGAAGAGTTCAACATAGTGAACTACGGAACAAATCTCTGTTTAATCCACAAGTATCAAATAATCAACATGTGGAAGTATTCAATAAAATGGTGCTACGAGACCTGGATAAACTGAAAGTCAAAAGAATGCCTGATCCGCAGGCTATTCACAAAGGAATAAAAGAACTGGAGGAAAATAAACAGGTAGTAATAAGGCCCGCTGATAAAGGGGGCGCCATTGTGGTCCTGTCAAAAGAGTATTATCACAAAGAATTAATGGGGCAACTAAAGGATATTAACACATATATAAAATTGAGAGTTAACCCCACAAATGAGTATAAAGAAGAACTTTCGGAATTAATTCTAAGAGGCTGTTTGAAGAATATCTTAACAAAGAGAGAAGGAAAATATCTTGTACCAGATATGTGTAGAGTGCCGGTCATCTACACAGTGCCAAAAGTACATAAAGATTTACTGAACCCCCCGGGAAGACCTATCATTAATGGCATACAAACCCTTAACTCCAGATTGGGGGAATATGTTGATAGATTTATGCAACCATTGGTGTCGAAGACACGTGCGTACTTAAGAGATACTAAACATCTGTTACAAATTTTGGACAAGATGGAATTAAATACACAACAGAAATATTTGATGGCTACGGCAGACGTTGCTTCACTCTACACTAATATAGAGCATGAACAAGCCATCAAGGCCTCTAAATGGGCCTTGGATGGTTTTAGCAATTTAGCGTCTAAACAGAAAAGATTCATTCTGAGAAGCTTAGCCTTCGGACTGCAACACAATTATTTCTGGTATGACCATGAATATTACAGACAACTAAATGGGATAGCGATGGGGGCAAAATATGCTCCCAGTGTTGCGAATATTTTTATGTCCGAATGGGAGGAAAAAGCAATATATCTAGATGAATCAGAACATTTGATGTTATATAAACGGTTCATTGATGACTGCATCATCATATGGAGTGGTGATGAAAGCAACTTGATTGAATTTCTTCAAAAGCTGAATGTTAATCAAAACAATATTAAGTTAACGTACACGATAAGCGATAAAGTCATACAATTTTTGGATTCAGAAATAATATTAGAGAACAACAAGATAAAAACAAAAAACGCACTTTAAACCGGTAGAGAGAAATAGCTACATTCCTACAGATAGCTGTCATTTTGACCCCTGGTTGATCAACATACCTAAAGGCCAATTAATAAGACTCCGGAGGAATTGTACAGACCCTCATGTATATTTGGAACAGGCTAACACAATTGGAAAGAAATTTATCTCAAAAGGGTACAATGAAGACTTCATACATGACAAAATAAGGGAGGTGTATGAAATACCTAGAGACTACCTTATAAAGGATAAAGAAAAAGAAGAAAAAACAGTAAACAGATCTCAGGAAGTACCTATAATTATGGATTTCAATATCCAACACAAACAATTGGAAACCATTTTTAAGAAGCATTGGCCAATATTGAAAGCTGATATACAGTTACAGAGCATATTGCCTGATAGGCCAAGGGTGGTATATAGAAGAGCCCCCACTTTGAGGGATTTAGTAGTAAAAAAATATTCCAAATCCACCGACCAAACATAATACGCTTACCTTCTTTCAAGGAAAGGGATTTTACCCATGGAAACGATGTTATGCTTGTAGAGAGACGAGTTTGAATGGTGTAAAATGTTCCAACTTTAAATCTAACACCACGCATAAGGATTATAACATCAAAGATTTTATTACATGCAGGACAGAAGGGGTGGTGTATATGATGGAATGCACATGCTCCCTGCAGTATATAGGGAGAACTAAGAGACCCTTGTGGAACAGACTAAGGGAGCATGTGCAAAACATTAAGGCAGGTTTTCCCAAACATAATGTTTCTCGACATTTTGATCTTTGTCATAATAGGAATCCAGCTGATCTAAAATTTTGGGCCATGCAGAAGTACAAACCACACTGGAGGGGTAGCCATAGGGTCAGAGAAATAAGCAAAAGTGATTCACGTTGGATATATGAAATTTTCACTTTGGCGCCGAATGGTTTGAATATTGATTTTGATTTGAACTGTTTTATTTCAGATTATTAATCATAGGCCCCCTTTATTTGTTTTTTTTGGCTTTATAGGGTAATAATCATTATAGGGGAAAAGATCTATATTTATAGGATGACACCCTAAGTGGACCTTATTGGGCCTAAGAGAGGAATTAAGAACATATTCCCTTTCCTTTCCTTTATTTATCAACTAAATTTGGGCAGAAGGAATCATATATATTAGATGACTATGAGTTCAGATCATGGGTTTTTCAGGTTTTAATAATATTAATATCAATATTTTTATTAAGCATATGCCTTTTAGGTTTTATAGTTTTTATCTTCTTATAAATTCATCATTTTTGTATCCTGGTTTTAATTCTGTAATTTTAGATATTATAGATTATATACTTCATGATATGTTGATTGATAATTGGAGTTCCCCCACATTAATTAAGGAAATTTGGGAAGCAGTACCAGAAATGTTCACTGGAGGAATCAATTGCATTATCTATATATAGAATCATGAAGTATCTGCTTTTTATATGTATTTGTATCATGTGTTTTTAATGAATGAATAGCCATGTTATTAAAGGCATTTGTTTTTGAGATTGTCTAAATATTAGCGTGTGTTTACGATTGGACCATCGCTATGACTACAAGCGAGCGGTCTTTTCACCCTCTATAAAAGGATGCGCTGTCTGGTCACATGCTTACCCATGAATAAGTCAAGTGCCGATGACGTAACGCGTGGGGGAGGAGCCTAGTGACGCTACCAACAGCCTGAGGAGGATTACATCAAACTGAGCTGAGCTTGAGCGCTGATTATCCAGAGTTATGTGAGTGCAGCCACAGCTGTTTCGAAGCTGATGGTGTAGTGATTATTGCTCAATGATCTCTTTTCTTTGTATCCCTTATATGATGACATCTTTGGAACCCCGAGTGATCTAGAGAAGGGGAGCCTTGTTTTGAAGTGGTCTCGCCGCGGGTGTCCAGGGAGACTGGCGGTCCTTTTTATTATAAGTTCAGTGTGAATTGTTCAGCAGTGTTTTGTGATTGCTTGGATGAATCATCTGAGGTTACAGTTCGCATAGTGGAAGCAAGGAGTTGTGAGCAGGACTGTTGTGTCCACCACATTGGAATCCATTTATGCTGTTTTTCTTTATAAGCACTGCATATTATCACTGTTTAAGTTGATTATATTAGCACTGAGCATATTGTGTTTTTAGCACATTGTATTAAGCACGTTAAATTAGTTCACTGTGCACAAACAATAGGTTGGTGTAAGCGCATCATATATTTTAATATTTATTCACTTTGGAGGGCACAGATTCTCTTTTTATGTTTGCAGCTAGCACCATTTAGGTATCTTTGGTTTGTGGTTTACACTATTTACATATTAGCGCTGTAGTAATTTTTATTTATTTACGCCAACTAAATAGATACCTAACATGTCACGCTTTAACATTGCGCACACTCCTGGAATGGCGCCAAACTTCAGCACTTAAAAATCTTCATAGGCCTAATACTGCTAAATCTAAATGTATAAGCAGGCGTGGGGTGATGTACTTACGGTAACCGTGAGATAGATGGATAAATGCCCCCAGGAGACAGCTATACACTGTACACATGGATCACTGCTGGGTGCGCTGTTTAAATGTCCTAAAGCCCGGGAAAAATCGGAGAGCAGCGTCAGGTATGTGACGTCATAGACAAGCGTCACAATATGTCCTGCGCCACATATCACATAGGTTGATTACCTGAGATCCGAAAACAACATGCGCGCCGGACAAAAGAGATGCTGAGACGCACATAGACCAGGAAGTAAAACCACCTAGAAGGATCCAATGGATCAGCATGGCCCGCAACGGCAGCACATGCGCCGTGAGTCAAATCGGCCAGATTTAAGCCACTGCTACAGCCAGGGAGAAGCGCCCCCCCAGCGACGAAACAGATTTTTTTTTTTTACCAGCATAGAGATATATGACTCAGTGACCAAAAACAGTATAGTCTGTCCAGTGGGAAACACAAAAATGGTATAAACAAGGGGGAAACAGCCTATAGATCAGGGATGAGCCGAACACCCCCCTGTTTGGTTCGCACCAGAACCTGCGAACAGACAAAATGTTCGTGTAAACTTTAGAACCCTATTAAATACAATGGACTCGAACGTTCGAAATCTAAAGTGTTAATTATAAAGGCTAATATGCAAGCTATTGTCCTAAAAAGTGTTTGTGGACCATGGTCCTGCCCCAGGGGACATGTATCAATGCAAAAAGAAGTTTTAAAAACGGCCGTTTTTTCGGGAGCAGTGATTTTAATAATGCTTAAAATGAAAAAATAAAAGTGAAATATTCCTTTAAATTTCGTACCTGGGGGGTGTGTATGATATGCATGTAAAGTGGCGCATGTTTCCCGTGCTTAGAACTGTCCCTGCAAAAAATTTCATTTTTGAAAGAAAAAAATGCATTTAAAACTGACTCGCGGCTATTAATGAATTGTCGGCTCCCGGCAATACATACAAAAGTCATTGATAAAAAAAAAATTAAAAAAAGCGTGGGGGTTCCCCAGAATTCAATTACCAGGCCCTTCAGGTCTGGAATGGATATTAAGGGGAACCCCGCCGCAAATTTAAAAAAAAATTGACGTGGGGTTCCCCCAAATATCCATTCCAGGCCCTTCAGATCTGGCATGGATTTTAAGGGGAACTCCACCCCAAATTTAAAAAAAAAATGGTGTGGAGTCCCCCTAAAAATCCATACCAGACCCCTTATCCGAGCACGCAACCTGGCCGGCCGCAGGGGAAAAGGGGGGGACGAGAGAGCGGCACCCCCTCCCTCCTGAACCGTACCAAGCCACATGCCCTCAACATGGGGAGGATGTCCCCATGTTGATGGGGACAAGGGCCTCACCCCCACAACCCTTGCCCGGTGGTTGTGGGGGTCTGCGGGCGGGGGGCTTATCGGAATCTGGAAGACCCCTTTAACAAAGGGGACCCCCAGATCCCGCCCCCCCCTATGTGAATTGGTAAGGGGTACATTGTACCCCTACCATTTCACGAAGAAAGCGTAAAAAAATGTTTAAAAAAACACACAAACACCTTGAAAAAGTCCTTTATTTAAAAAAAAAACATTCCAGCCGTGAAATCCAGTGTCCCGCGGCGATCCCAATGTCCAGCGCTGTCCTTTATTGGTTGTGCCTGAGCGGACCTGATGGGGAACTCCCTCTCAGTATTTTAAATGTATAGACCCGCCCCTTCTAAAGTTCCCCATCAGGTCCGCTCAGCGGACCAGATGCGGAACATGAGAAGGGGCGGGTCTTTACATGTATTACCAAAGTGAGAGCAGTTCCCCATCAGGTCCGCCCCCTCGGTATGTCGGACCCGCCTACGTCATTGGCTTGAGCGGGGAACTTCCTTCACTGTGTAATTTAAATTTACATAGTGAAGGAAGTTCCCCGCTCAAGCCAATGACGTAGGCGGGTCCGACATACCGAGGGGGCGGACCTGATGGGGAACTTCTCTCACTGTGTAATACATGTATAGACCCGCCCCTTCTCATGTTCCGCATCTCGTCCGCTGAGCGGACCTGATGGGGAACTTCAGAAGGGGCGGGTCTATACATTTAAAATACTGAGAGGGAGTTCCCCATCAGGTCCGCTCAGGCACAACCAATGAAGGACAGCGCTGGACATCGGGATCGCCGCGGGACAATGGATTTCACCGCTGGAATGTTTTTTTTTTTTTTTTTTTAATAAAGGACTTTTTCAAGGTGTTTGTGTGTTTTTTTAAACATTTTTTTACGCTTTCTTCATGAAATGGTAGGGGTACAATGTACCCCTTACCAATTCACATAGGGGGGGGGTCGGGATCTGGGGGTCCCCTTTGTTAAAGGGGTCTTCCAGATTCCGATAAGCCCCCCGCCCGCAGACCCCCACAACCACCGGGCAAGGGTTGTGGGGATGAGGCCCTTGTCCCCATCAACATGGGGACATCCTCCCCATGTTGAGGGCATGTGGCTTGGTACGGTTCAGGAGGGAGGGGGGCCGCTCTCTCGTCCCCCCCTTTTCCCCTGCGGCCGGCCAGGTTGCGTGCTCGGATAAAGGGTCTGGTATGGATTTTTAGGGGGACTCCACGCCATTTTTTTTTAAATTTGGGGTGGAGTTCCCCTTAAAATCCATGCCAGATCTGAAGGGCCTGGAATGGATATTTGGGGGAACCCCACGTCAATTTTTTTTTCATTTGCGGCGGGGTTCCCCTTAATATCCATTCCAGACCTGAAGGGCCTGGTAATTGAATTCTGGGGAACCCCCACGCTTTTTTTTTTTTTTTTTATCAATGACTTTTGTATGTATTGCCGGGAGCCGACAATTCATTAATAGCCGCGAGTCAGTTTTAAATGCATTTTTTTCTTTCAAAAATGACATTTTTTGCAGGGACAGTTCTAAGCACGGGAAACATGCGCCACTTCACATGCATATCATACACACCCCCCAGGTACGAAATTTAAAGGAATATTTCACTTTTATTTTTTCATTTTAAGCATTATTAAAATCACTGCTCCCGAAAAAACGGCCGTTTTTAAAACTTCTTTTTGCATTGATACATGTCCCCTGGGACAGGACCCCGGTCCCCAAACACTTTTTAGGACAATAACTTGCATATAAGCCTTTATAATTAGCACTTTAGATTTCTCCCATAGATTTTTCGAATTTGCCGCGAACACCCCAATTTGTTCGCTGTTCGGCGAACGGGCGAACAGGCAATGTTCGAGTCGAACATGAGTTCGACTCGAACTCGAAGCTCATCCCTACTATAGATGTATGATCAGAGGTCTACAAAGAAAAAGTGAAAAAGTGAATGATGGTCACAAAGACACGGAGCATAGAGTAAAGACTAAATATACATTGAGAACAACATAGAAAACTGTCTAAACAAATAGGAGTATAATAGATAATTGAATACATTACTCAACAGAGAGTCACTGTATAACATTAGATATATATTATTGTATAGCACGTCATGTGCTTCAAATATAGGAAAGACATCTAAATATCACAGATTAAACAATGCAAAAAAGAACACTATTACGGATGTGGCATTGTGAGCGCTCCCCTTTTCCCTGGTTATTTGTCAAAAGCTTGGGCTTCAGGCGACCACTGAATACGGGTATGCTGGCGGGTGACTTGGATGACTGGTGAGATGATGGCAGAAAAGTTCTTTATGAATCTTCTGTAGAAGTTTGCGAATCCAGCAAACTTTTGTACCCCATTTCTATCTACAGGAGCGGGTCATTCAAGAATAGCCTTGATTTTTTTTGGATCCATGGCTACTCCTTCTGTAGAAATGATAAGCCCAGAGAACTGAATTGACATCTTTTCAAAGTCACACTGTTCGGCTTTTACATATAGTCCATGTTTCCTTAAAGTTGACAACACTTTCTCCACATGTGACCTATGAAGTTCTAGGGTAGCTGAAAAAATTTGAATGTCATCCATGTAGACAATGACGAAATGATCCAGGAACTACCAAAATATGTCATTCACCAGATGCTGGAATGTGGCTGGTGCATTACAGAGTCCGAATGGCATTACAAAGTATTCAAATTGCCCGAATCGTGTTCTGAATGCTGTCTTTTATTCGTCACCTTCGGGAATGCGGATCAAATTGTAGGCACCTCGCAGATCTAGCTTCGTGAAGACTCGGGCATTACGGAACCTCTGAAAAAGCTCTGGAATAAGAGGTAACGTTTTCTAATAGTGATTTTGTTCAGCTGCCTGTAATCCACACATGGTCTGAGGCTCTGTTTCCACTATTGCAGTCCCAAAGTCACGTGATTTACAGTGCGACTTTGCAATGCTATTTTTGATGCAATGTCGTGCGACTTGTGAGAACCATGGGAGAACAAGTCGCACCGTGGTCGGAACAAAGTAGTGCAAGAACCTTTTTTGGAGTCACTGCGACTTGAGTCGCACCAATTAGAACGGGGACCATTGAAATACATGGATTTTGACTTGTCATGCTACTTCACATGTGTCAAGTCACACAACAAATCGCAGTAGTGAAAACAGAGCCTTAGGGTCTTATCTTTTTTTTTCAACAAAAAATATGCCGACCTCAGCAGGAGAGGAAGATGGCTGGATGAATCCCTTTTCCAAGTTCTCATCAAGGTACTTCCGTAGTGTCTCAAGCTCCTTTTCAGAGAGAAAATATGCGGCCAAAGAGTATTTCAGAACCTGGAAGGAGCTCTATTGGGCAATAATATGGCCAATGAGGTGGAAGGACATCGGCATTCTTCTTGTCGAAGACATCCAAGAATCCTTGATAGACTGATGGTATATCCTTATGGGTGCACTGCTGGACATTGATTGGACAGTCAAGCAGTTAGCAGACTTTTTATGCATGGGAGTGAGACAGTGCTGATGACAATATGAAGAGGGAAATAGAACTTCTTCTTTAGACCAGTTGATCTGCGGATTGTGCGCCTGTAGCCATGGGATACCTAGAATGACCGGGAACATAGGTGAGCTCAGAACATCAAAGCGCAGAAATTCTTGGTGACCGGATTCAGTCAAGGTGAGAAGAGGTGCAGTCTCTTGGGTAACAAGCCCAGAACTGGGCAGAGAGCCATCAGCTAGATGAACTGCCAGTTGTTGTTTTTTTCCTATAGAGGGGAATGCCAAGGTTTTTTTGCCAAAGTCAAGTCCAGAAAGCAGCTGCAGGCTCCAGAATCAATTATTGCCGGAAGCTGAACCTTCTCTTCTGCTACTTTCAGGGAGACAGGAAGGACAAAATGAGAGGAGGAAGATCCTGCCATCTGGGAATATACAGGCATACGTGGAAGAGACTTATGGGGTCTTGTGGGGCAGTTGCATAAGAAATGTCCAGTTCCTCCACAGTAAAGACAAAGATTAGCTTTCGGGCGACAAAGTTTCTCTTCAGGGGTCAGAGCTGAGCGGACTAGGCCTATCTACATAGGTTCAACTTCTGAAGTGGATGCAGAGGGAGGCATGGTTGCTGGAGATATAGGAACCTTGGATAACATCCAAGTGGGTCTGAAGGCTTGGGCTCTTTCGGAACATCGCTCCCACAGACACCTGTCAAGTTGAACAGCAAGCCGAATAAGGCCTTCCATCTCGTGTCAGCGGACCATTTACAGAAGTCTACTGTATAGTCCTCCACGAGACGCCTTCCTTGTTGCAGAGTATGTAGGGCTACCCGCTTTGGGTCATCGTATAATTGTACCATAGAATCAAGAAACAAGTCCACAGAATTGATGACCGGGTTCTTTTGTTCCAATAAGCTGTGAGCCCAAGCCTGGGGTTCATCTGTTAGTAATGAGACAATGAACCCTGCTCTAATAGTCTCAAGAGAGAAAGTTTGTGGTTGTCAGGCCAAGTACAACAGGCAAGCATTCTTGAATGATCTAAACTTTTTCCGGTCCACGGATTATCGTTCGGGAGTTGGTACCCATGGTTCAGGTGGAGGGACCACCACTGTATGGGTAGTGGTGCTGCGTTCTTAAGTTGGTACAGCAGTTGCAGAACTTGTGGAGGGTAGAGCATGATCCGCCTGGGCAGGTGGCCCAGTCAAATGCTGCAGATGTCCTTCCAGCTGGAAGTAGCCTTCCTGCAATCTTTGTCCTGCTTGATTGAGAGCAGTGACCTGTTGGCACAAAACCTCCAGAGGGGAAGCACCTCCGTCGGCCTCTGGCATGTTGGCTGGATTATGCTGTCACATACCAGGTGTGAGGCTGAGATGCTGAGAGGGCTCCCCTTGCGGCTAAGTGCAGCACTTCTCTGAAAGTGGTACAGGGAGAGCAGTGCCCAGAGAAGTACGGTTTGCCAGGTACTGAAATGAGCTGGTTACCGTGATGTATCAGGAACAGGCTGAATGAACTGTAAACCTGGTGTGCTTGTGGAGTACCAGGTAAGCTTAACAGAGTAGCAACCAGAGACAGAAATGAGAGCCAGGCCGGGGGTCATACACAGTGAGATCAGTTCAGATGATGAGATTGGATAGCCAGGGTCATACACAGGAAGATGGATCTGTAGCAGAGTCGATAAGCCAAGCCAAGGTCAGACACCGTGGAGCAAGCCAGAGAGAAGTCAGAAGTACAAGCCAAGAGGTAAATCAGGAGATCAGGATCACAGGTTTAGAGCAAACCGGGTCAATAACAGAAGTTCAATCAGGATACACAGGAACACAGGATCAAGGAGAAACTGAAGATAATCCAGCAATGAGCAGCTCCAGCAGCAGGCTTAAACAGACCAGGAAGTAAGTCATGTGATCTGTTCAGGTTACAAGGAGTAAGTACCGCCCACCTTTGTCACACTGTGCACCATGGCGGCCATGATTGTCTTCTTCGGCCATTTCCCTGACAGGTACTTTATCTTGCGGCCTGTGGCGGGGCCCTATGCACAAAATGAAGGTCCCTCTGCTTTGGGTCACACTTTTGACTATGATATTTTTATTAGCTTTATTTACTTTTTTACTGAGTAAAATAAAATTATCTTTAGACTATTTCAGTTGTTAGATCACTTACTGTACCATAAAATTTACACTCAGTCTGGTATCTTGTTTCTTGTTGCTCTCTCACTGCATGAAACTCTACTTCATTCATAGGCATGTATACAGAGTGTGCAAGATGTGCCTGGGCCCACGTTAATCACCCCATGCATCACTAATTCCTTCTGCTGACAGGGACCACCCTCCCCCCTGCAGCTCTGCTGGCTCCCCTATTCTTCTCTCTCACCAGCTGCTGCTGCGGGCACACATGGTGATGTTTCAGGATGGAGGGTGGGGAAAGGTACCGGTAAATACATAATTTACCATCCTCTTCGTTTTCTGAATGCATGATCAGTACCAATAATTGTAAACACATAAAAAAATATAATATCGGAAAAAAGTAAAATAAAATTGTAAAAATTAATTTTAATTCAAATAATAAAAATAAACTAATAACACTGTCCACTGCCCTACTGACCCCAAACTCTGCCCTACTGACACTGTCCACTGCTCTACTGGCACCGTCCTCTGCCATACTAACAAAGTCCACTGCTCTACTGACACAGCCATTGCTCTACTGAATGACACCATCCTCTGTCCTACTGACAGCAACCTCTGCCCTACTGACACTCCGACTGCTCTACTGACACCATCCACTGCCCTACTGGCACTGTCCATATTTGAATACATTTAAATGTTTGTTTACTTTTATTTATTATGTAAACAAAAAAAAGCAACATTTACAAAGATTGTTCAGAGTGTTCAGTATCTCATCATTTCTAAATTACTTCCATAGTGCTGATCTCTAAGGATATACATGCCTCCTGCATGTATCCTTACCTGTCAAATATCTCCTCTTTAGCTGTTTGGAGCCCTGCAATACCCCGGATTCTCTGGGCAGGTCTGTTGTCCAGGGCTCAGTGGGTGGAGTCATGATGTCAGTAGACTCCCCGCCCACCTCTACACACCCCATGGCCAGGGATCAATATTTCTTACACTGAACTTCTGCTGGTCTCCTGGATTATGCCCCATGATCATGATAATGATAATGAAATCAACTGTCAGTCATAGCAAGGGGGAAGAACTGACACCTATTTCTCTGTGTGTCTGTTTTTATCTTACTGAAGAAAGATAAGAGGATTGCTCAGAGATGGATTACCTCTTTGTGGCAAGACTGGGAACAGATAAATCTTCATCCTTTGCTGTAACAGATATGAGTCTCAAGCCTCGTACACACGGGCGGGAATCCCGTTGGAAAAAATGTTGGTTTTCTCGACGGGATTCCTGGCAAGCTTGTCTTGCCAAGCCCTGTGTACACACGCGCCATTTAAAAGAAACCACCGTTCTTTTGAATGGCAAGAACATGGTGACGTCATCGACTACGACGAGCCGGCACTCATCACATTCGATGCTGTCGCCGCCATCTTGCTACACCCTACACTACCCTTGTATGCTACCGCGCATGCGTCAAAGTCTCATCGAGCATACGCGGGTTTCCCTGGACAGGTAAGCATGCAGACGACCGGGTTTCTCTGCAGGAAACACTCTGTAGAGAATCCCGACGAGAAAAATAGAGAGCAGAATCTCTATTTTTCTCGTCGAGATTACCGGCAGTTTTCCTGCCGAGAAACCATACACACGGTTTTCTCGGCAAAAAGCTCTCCCAGCAGTTTTCTTGCAGAGAAAACTGGTCATGTGTACGAGGCTTTAATTAATAAAAATTTTTGGGGTTTACATCCACTTTAATAAGCTAGGATGTGGTAATGTGTACACCTTTAGTTCTGCAACACCTTCTAGGCATTATTCCACTGATTCATTTATCACTTGTATGTTAATGGACGACAAGGGCTTTGAATGCTCAGCTCAATGTACATATTGATAATATCAATAGAGATTACAGGGGACATAGTGTTCCCAAACACTATGCGACCTGTCATAATGATGATCTCACTAGTGCTCTCCTCCTGGGAATAGCTAAATACACCCCCCACTGGAGAGGGAGTGCAGTGAGGCGGGGGATTACCCAGTTGGAGAAAATGGTGGATTCCTGAGCTTCAATATTTTTAATCCCATGGCATGAATATATAGAGGGATGTGTATACTAATAATGCATAGCCCTCTCACATTCTGCCATTTCCATATTCTGTCAGATGTTATTTTTAGTTCCATTTTTATCTTTTCTTTGTTATCATTTCCTAATGTATGTGCATAACTAGAATGCATTTTTGTGTTTTTTTTAAATATATTATTGTAATTTTTATGTATATTTGCAGAGTCTGCAGTCTTGATGCTTCCTGTGTCCTGTTCCCTGCTTTCCACTTCCGGTTTTCTGATGTCTATAATAGGTGGTGTGCAAGTGGCTCTCTGAGCCCCAGAAGATGTTATTTTAATGAAACATGTGAGGTTGGGTTTATTTGATATTACCATTTTGTATCTAATGGTGTTCTAGCTGCTGGTTTAAGAATTTACCCTTTAGCACATTTTGTTTTATTTTAAAGATATTTACAAAGATTACAATAATGCCGTTTGCCAACAAATGCTGTTTCATTGCTGGCTTCACAGACCCTTCAAAATGTCTCCCCAAATTTTTTTATTTTTTTTTTTGGATTAAAAAAAAAAAAAAAAAGAGAGACCAGAAGATATCGATGAAGGAGAAAACATACCTATTTACAAAGTTTTGTAACAGAAACTAAAACATTTTCTTTTTAAATTTTCGGTATTTCTTTATTTGTTTATCAGAAAATGAAAATCCCAGAGGTGATGAAGTATCACCAAAAGAAATCTCTATTTGTGGGAACAAAATGATAAAAAATTTGTTTCGGTACAGTATAGCATGACTGCACAATTGTCATTCAAAGCGTGACAGCGCGGAAAGCTGAAAATTGGCTTAGGCAGGAAAGGGGTAAGTGCCCTGTATTGAAGTGGTTAAACTCGGTGCCCAGATGAAGAGACATAGCATGGAGGAAACCACACGCCTACTTGATCATATCCGCACACTTGAACTCAATAATAAACACCTTTGCCTCAGACTTCAAAGGAGATAAGACAACCCAGACTAAAACTCAGTTCCCCCCTGCGTAAAAACTCTGACTTTTACATTACACGCCATAAAATGACCTGGTATTCACAGGGCAATAAATCTAGCAAGCAACTAGCGAGCCAATACAAACATAAACTCACCCAAACTAAGATCCCTTACATGACAGACGCTAAAGGAAACCATCACGATATTGCGACCTGCTTCTGTGACTTCTACGCCGCCTTACACAATTTAAATTCCGCTGAACCAGACAACCAACCCTCTGACCAAACGATCGGCCCCTTCCTTTCATCTCTCCATCTTCTAACACTGACACCTGATCAGATAACCACTATCTCACAACTCTTTGCAGCCCATGAAATAAATAAACTCATTGGCACCCTCCCTCTACATAAAGCTCCTGGCCCTGACGGGTTCTGTAACGAATATTACAAAGAGTTCCCGAGAACTCCTAGTCCCTAATCTTTGTGATTCCCTTAAGGAGGAAGTAAACCCACTTGTAAAAAAAAAAAAAAAAAAGCACAATCTGCAAGACAAAGGCATAATGAGTTAGTATGCATAGCATACTAGCTCATTATGTAATACTCACCCGAGATCGAAGCCCTCGCAGACGTCCCCGTTCACCGCTTGGGCGGCCGACATCTCTCCCGGCTGTTACTTCCGGGTATCACGACTCCGGCGGTGTGATTGACTGGAGCCACGATGGCCGTTGCTAAAGTGCACCTGCGTCGTTGTCTACGGCACATGCTTTTTGTAAATATTTCCTAAACCGTGGAGGTTTAGGAAATATTTCAAGCACCTACAGGTAAGCCTTAATCTAGGCTTACCTGTAGGTTAAAGTGGTTGTAAAGGGTTTACAACCACTTTAATAGCTTTCAGGTCACAGGTAACATACCTAAGAAATCTCTTGAAGCCATGGTAGTCACTATCCCTAAACCAAACAAACCCCATGATAACCCAGCTCATTATAGGCCAATATCCTTACTCAACACAGATATCAAGCTCTATGCAAACTTCTCGCCTCTGCGCTTAGCAGCATATCTCCCAGACCTCATACAGGTAGGGTTTGTTCCACGTAGGCAAACGTCTGACGGCATCCGCTGTTTCCTGAACCTAATTCAATGGGCTGAGCATCACCGAACGCCATCTCTGCTGATCTCTCTAGATGCAGAGAAAGCGTTCGATAGAGTCCACTTGCATTACCTAGAAGCAGTTCTTCAAAAGTTTGGCCTTTATGGTAACATCCTAAAAGCCATGGTGGGTCTGTACTCTAACCCTAGTGCCAAAGTTTGGACCATAGGGAAGTGGGATGACAAGTAACCTATCACCAAGGGGATACGACAGGGCTGCCCCCTGTCTCCACTCATATTCGCCATGGTAATCGAACCCTTAGCTGCAGCCATTCGGTCCCATCCCTCTATATCAGGGCTAACGGTGGGAAACACCACTCATAAAATAGGTCTCTATGCGAACGACATCATTATATCACTCACAGAACCACTCGACTCACTTCCTCACCCACTACATAGACTAAACAACTTTAGTAGAGCGTTTCTCTACAAACTAAATAATTAAAAGTCCCCCATGCTGGGTATATGTCAGAGCTCAAATCCCAGATCTCCTGCACTGCTCCATTCTCCTGGGCACCAACTGATTCCCTCACATACCTAGGCATCCAACTAGTCACAAAGTCCACCAATGTACTTTGTATCAATTTAGACATGCTTACCAAGAAATTACAAACCATCACTGAAGCCCTACGCCCCATCCAAAGATCTTGGGCAGGTAGGATTGCGCTCACTAAATTGCTTCTCCTCCCCCACGTCCTCTACCTCTTCAGGACCCTCCCTGTTCCGATCCTCCCTACCTGTTTAACTAAAATTCAACGTATCTTCAATTCCTTCATCTGGGACCGCAAGAAACCAAACTTGAAACCAAATATCTTCTACCTCCCGACCTCCCACTCTGGAATGGGTGCACCGGATATAAAATCTTACTACAGAGCTACTCTTCTGGACCAAACCAAAGAATGGTGGAATGCCACCTCAACTCCACTCTGGAAACAGATTGAACGCACAGTCGCTCAACAAAACTTAAAACTTCTTCTCAGCACCTCATGGATCTGCCCTCACCCTCAGCACTATCCCCTGGATACTTTAAATGCCACTCTGAGAGTCTGGGGCTCTACTCTGTAAAGCACTAAAGTTCTGTCACTCCGAACCCTGTCTTATCTACCCCTACATTCGCTGTGCCTTATTACCCATATCTGCCCCTCCACCTGTGGACTGACAAAGGGTTATCTATAATTGGAGACTTATATACCCCTCAAGGGTTTGCATCTTTTCAACACCTTATCAAAACATATTACATTCCTTGTAAGGACTTCTACATCTACCTACGGATTCACCACACTTTAGCAGCTATATCCTGGTTTCAACTCCCCATGACCCAGGACCTATTACACTACTACAACTCTAGGGACACTAAACTAAAGGGCACGTCTCTAATATACAGATCTTTGGTCCACCCCAAGCTGGACAAAAAAGTCCACCTATGGAAAATAAGGGAACGTACTCTGCAAATCCAAATCTCCTCCCAGAAGTGTCACTCAGCACTTTGAAAACCATGTCAGTTCTCCAAGAATGTTTCACACTGGGAATCTACAATGAAAATATACCTGGGATGGTATTACACCCCTAACAAATTTGCCAAAATACATAACGCCTTATCACCTAAATGCTGGCGTCTATACAACACAGATGTCACCCCTAAACATATATGATGGGACTGCTCAGCCATTCTCCCCCTTTGGGCACCAGTAAGCGCTCTTATTGACAGTCTAACCGGCACAAGGATTATCTTGACTCCCCAACTGGCTCTTTTTGGTATTGGGCTCTATAAGTGGCCTTCGGCCACACAGGCTGTACTCACGCATGTACTCAAAGGAACAAAACTTTCTATTGCATGAAAATTGAACGCTTTACTCCCTCCCTCTCTCCAGGATGAGATCAACACCCTCAGTGGCCACTGCAAAATGGAAGGGCTCTTTGCCAGGGCTCACCCGATCAGCCCTCAATTCCGTAGATTATGGCATCTTTGGCTTCAGGACCCCAGATGCATCCCTCCCAGCTAATTTGAGCAAGTATCAACCCCCCATCTAAATCTAAGCCTATTCAGACTTCAGTTATTATTCTCATAGCACCCTGTTAATTAATATACTTATGTATACATCTTCCTCATCCATGCACTTACACTGCTGGACCTAGAACCTTATGTTACTGTATTTTCTGTTGCATTACCCATTTGATTGGGCTTGTTTTATTTTCTCTTATCTACTCTTTATGATACTTTACTGGTAACCTGACACACCTTGCCAATGTTACTCATTTTCTATTGTACCCTGTACATTTAACTTTGTCACTGGACATGTCAATCATTATCTCTGTACCATGTAAAATCCTTGAGTAAAAAGTTCAATGAAAAAAAAAAAAACAAGAACAAAACATCTATCTGATCCACTCATTAGTCTCATACCTGTAACCACACGCAGTGACATTGGAAATTACTCTGCTTGTCTAGCACTACTAGAGGAACTGTACTTAGACAACAATCCAGATGCCTCCTTTCTTCATAATTCTGATATTGAGAACATTACTCATACCCAGCATCTCCTAGCCAAGCCAAGGGAGCATGCATTGAGACATTTGTTTGATGTGTGTTTTATCACTTATAGGAAGGGGTGAAATTGAGAGATTTCTCTCTACCTGAATTTTCCATCAATCTCTTTTCCCAATAGTGGCTCTCTCTGTATTGCAGCAAAAAAGGGTAGTGAACAAAGGAAGCATCAGCATTCTATATCACTGCAGAATTTTCCTTGTCGATGTTCCTATGCTCATACTATTACTCCTATTCTTCCTGGAGGCTAAAATCATCCTAACTTCAATATGTTGCTAGCTGCTATCCACTAGTCTCTAGGAGATATGAGAAACAAACTAGACAAAACCCCTTCCCACCAACTAAAACCGTGTGCCGTCATCACAACCTCAAACGCGCTGCAACACCATTGCGCATTGACGTGCGCTGTTTCATGAGCCAGCGCCATCTAGTGATTTTTTAATAAAATATTTTTTCTTCAGACTGATAGGGAGGAAAAATCTCTCTTTCTCACCCCCATCAGTCTGACTTATTCTGGATATACCACTTTTTACATCTTATAGATAGATGTCTCTATTCTAGAAGTTATTTTTACTAGTACCCGTTTGAAATTTACACACATCTATTGTAAAATCAATATATACAAATTATTTAATTGTAGATGCTATAAAGAACTATTCTCCCACAAAAGGTAGGTAGGTAAAGCCTTAATTTATTCCCTGTGTTGCCGTGATCCTAGCCGAAAGATCCATTTGGCTTCTGTTTTTAGTCATTTCTTATCCAGGTCTCCTTTTCTCTGACTCAATTTGATCTGTTGGACCACCCAGAAAGATGGCGGATTCTCTTGCCAACATATAGAGGTGGACAGGGACATTTGGCTACATATATTACACCCTCTTTACTGCAATTATAAAAAGATGTAACATCATTTTCTTTCTCCTTTTTTTGGATTAATTAAGCTTTTGACTGTTGGTACATATTTACAGGCTTTACAATGTCCACATTTATGACTTCCTTTTGTTCTTTTCTGGTAACAACATCACAGAACCTTGTGGCCTGGGGCTTTTTTTATCCTTAAGGCTACTCTCTTTCCTATAGGTAATCTGAGGGTTTACTGGTAGAGCTTCTGGTAGATCCTTACCATCATGTAACACATGCCAATATCGTTTAATGATGTTGTAAATCTGTGTCAGGAGCACCTAGTGCTCCTGCTTCTCATTCCAGCATCTGGATTTTGGCTATTGAATTCTCCCTGTCTTTATCCACATGCAAGGTGATTTATGTGGTCAGTCACCTGTTATAAGACCCCTTTCACATTGAGGCAGTTTTCAGGTGCTGTAACGCTAAAAATAGCGAATGAAAAGCGCCTGAAAACTGACTCTCATTCATTTGAACGGGTGCTTTCCCATTGGGGTGGTGTGCTTGCGAGGCGGTAGAAAAAGCCCTGCAAGCAACATCTTTGGGGTGTGTTTGGAGCGCTGTAAAAAGCACTCCAAAAACACCCCTGCCAATGGAAATGGGCAGCGCTTCCAAAGTTCCTTAAAAGCGATTCAAAAGTGCCACAAAAGTCTTTTTTTTTTAAGATCACATTGTCAAGTGACCTTAAAAAAAGTGAACTGCTACCGCCCAAAAAGTGCCACAAAAGCTCTACTAAAATGCTGCTAAAGCACCGCAAAAAGGACCTGTGCTTTAGCAGCTATTTTAGCAGCGCTTTGGTGTGAAACCCTCAGTCTCATGCTTGTGATAGAGAGTGATATGTGTGTTATTCCTGATCAATCCCCCTGTCTGTCTGCCCTGCTCTGCTAGATTGGATTTCCCTGTGTATGATGTCGGACCGGATTTTTGGACTATTCCTTGAACTCAGCCTGCCTTTTTATCTGGACTGTCATAGAAACACTCTGCCTGTCTGCCAACCACAAGTACGTGTTTGCTTTGTTCTGTTTGTGGTAGCCAGGCACTATAGCATAGTGTATAAGACCTGTGGGCAACTGAGTACCAGTAGGCCTGCTTGCCTTATGGGAAAGGGAGCTGCTATAGGGGAAGCACACAGTAGCCAACTATAGTGTCTGGCCACCAGCGTTGGGGTAGACGTGACATTATCACAAGCCTTTAACAAAAAAAAAAATTCTGTGACGATGGACTCTACACAGGCTCTTTTATTTGCTGAGGCAATTTGAAAACTGACACACCAAGTCCAGGAATTGTCTGTCCATGTAAATGCACCTCCAGCAGTAACGCAGGAGTCAGAGCCCAAAGCTAATCCGCCTGATCGTTTTTCTGGTGATCCCCATATGTTTTCCAACTTAAAAATTAGTTGTATGCTATACTTTAGGCTTAACCCACACTCTTCTGATTCTGAAGCACAGCAGGTTAACCTGATTATTTCATGGTCCCCAGCCTTGGGCTTTTAGTCTCCCCGCAGATGACCCAGCCAGAGGGTCAGTTGAAGCCTTTTTTAAGGCCTTAGGTTTACTCTAGGATGATCCTGCCCGTGCCCATTCAGCTTAAACAAACCTGCTAAACAATACTGTTCTGATTTCCGCCGCTGGGCTCCTGAATCAGGGTGGAATGACCCAACTCTAAGAAGCCAGTTCAGGTTACACTTATCAGACTCTGTCAAAGACTCCTTAGTACACTATCCTGAACCAAAGTCATTGAATGAAGCCATCCGTATAGACAGGCGTTTACGAGAAAGGCGTACAGAGAGGTTTGTTTCTTTACCCCCAGTAACTTCTTCTTCTTCTTCATCAACTCTTCTTGAGCCCTCTCAACCTCTCCTGGAGGATGAGTCCATGCAAATTGATGTTACCCATTTATCCTCTGGGGAAAAGGCTAGAAGAAGATCCCATAAATTGCTTATACTGTGGCAATCACGGCCACTTTGTCACCAGCTGCCCTAATAAGCCGGGAAACGCCAAGAGTTTAGTGCAGATGTGGTCTGCTTCTATAGACTATATCATGGCAGTTTACCTATTTTTTTCCTGCACAACTTAGTTCTGCCAAGTTTTCTCAACACCTCTCAGCTTTCATAGATTCTGGTGCTGCTAGCAATTTCATTGATAGGGACCTAGCACATCGTCTACAGATACAGACTATGGTGCACAGACCCTTTTCTGTCTTAGCTGTTGATAACTCTCCCTTGTCCATGGGCCTGGTCACCTTGTGCACTGTACCTGGTACTCTGACCATTGGGTAATTTCATAAGGAGACAGTCAGCTTTTACTTGATAACATCTCCTGCTTATCCCCTTATCTTAGGTTATCCCTGGCTTAAACTTCATAACCCACACATAGATTGGGCTACAGGAGAGATTAAGTCCTGGTCCCACACCTGCACCCAGAACTGCATTAAAACTGATGACCCATTTGTAACCCTTGTGTGGCCAGTGGCAGTCATGTACCTTCATTCCAGTCCTATTTGGATCCTGATCATGACCATTTTTCCAAGTGTGACTCCAGTTTGCATAACCATTTGCCTTTATATGACTCTTTTAAAGCAAAAGACGCTGACAAGTTTATTGAATTTTCTACAGGCCACCTCTCTAGCCAATTGCCACAGCATGAATCTTTTCTTCCTAAAAGCCAAACTTTTTTGCTGTCTCGAAGCCTTGATCCCTGTTTTGAAACTTCTAAGTCTCACAATATTATACCTCCAGCACACGAAATGGGAAACTTTTCCCCTGACCTTTTGGACACTGTTTAAAGACTCAGTCCGGTGTTCCGCCCAATCCACCCCCTGAAAAGCTGTTTGTTCCCCTCCACCTTAGGCTTAAAATGCTTTCAAAAGCACATACAACTAAGAGTGCCAGGCACCCAGGGATTACTAAAACTTTTTTCTTTGGTTTCTTATGGGCTTTGGTGGCCTCTCTTCATAAGGACTCCTGTTCCTACATTAAAGCTTCCAAAACCTGTGCTCACTCTAAGTCCTCAGAAGTCAAGCCCTCTGGATTACTCCTACCTGTGCAATTCTCTAAACTCCCTTGGACGCACATCCAGGCTAACTTGTCCTCAAATTTCACTGGCTTTACACCTGCCGATGCTGTTCGGTCAGTTGCTACACCTGCCGATGCGGTCCAGCCAGTCGCTACACCTGCCAATGCGGTCTAGTCTGCCTCTGCACCAGTTATTCTGGTCCAGCCCATGCCAATTGAGCCTCCTTCTTTTTCTTATTCAGGACTTTCTGTAACCTGGCCTCACCCTACTGCTACTACATCCACTCAAACCTGTCTAACCTGTCTAAGAAGTTCAATCCTTCCTTTGGATAGACTGCCTCATTCGGCCAGGTGGGGCTTTCAACCTTTATTTCAAGCCTCTCTGCATTCTATTTTTCAGCTATCTGGCTTGACTCCTCTGACATGTCACCTGCTAACCAACCTGACCTTGTGGATCTACTGACCTCTGCCCAGTCTGATGGTCCTGTGCTGGATATCCAGCTTGTCTTTAAGGTTCTGGGGGCCCCTCCTTAGTGCTCCTGCTCCTCATTCCAGCATCCGGGTTTTGGCTATTACATTCTGCCTGTCTTTGTCCACCTGCAAGGTGATTGATGTGGTCAGTCACCTGTTATAAGCAAGCCAAACCCTCAGTCTCATGCTTGTGATAGAGAGTGATATGTGTGTTATTCCTGATCAAGCCCCCTGTCTGTCTGCCCGGCTCTGCTAGATTGGATTTCCCTTTGTATGACCTTGGACCGGATTATTGGACTATTCCATGAACTCAGACTGCCTTTTTACCTGGACTGTCATAGAAACACTCTGTCTGCCAACTGCAAGTAGCTGTTTGCTTTGTTCAGTTCATGCCTGCCCCGGCGTGGTGTGGTAGCTAGGCACTGTAGCATTGTGTATAAGACCTGGGGGCTACCGAATACTGGTAGGCCTGCTTGCCCTATGGGAAAGTGGCTTCTATAGGTGAAGCACACAGTAGCCAGCTATAGTGTCTGACCACCTGCGTTGGGGTAGACGTGACATTCTGGCTTGATTGTCTGCAGTAGGTGCCAATTTTTCTCGTGCTTCGTCTCATTTCTGATCTTATGTTTAGGGTTCAACAACTGTGTTCTTGGGATGCCTCTCACTTTCTTATAGAATCTCTCTAAATCATGCATCTTATACCCTCTCTTACTAAAACAGTCAAACAGTCGCATACTCTCTGTTCTGAATGTCTCCTCTGAAGAGCAATTCCTTCTTGCCCGCATAGACTGTACGGTAGGTATACTTCTCTTCACTGGGGCTGGATGATGATTTGTCCAATAAAGTAAGCTGTTGGATGCAGTGGGTTAGTGGTAGAGCCAAGTACTAATCATACTGTTAACCTCTTTCCTTATTTCCAAATCCAGGAAATTTAGGTGATCTCCGCAAATTTCACTGGTGAAGAACATCACAATGTTGTTGTTGTTTAGGCACATCACAAATTCCATGAAGGTTGTTTTGGGACCTTGCCATAAGATGAATATATCATCCATAAATCTTGCCCACATTAGAATGTGTGATGTGTATATCTCCATGTCTTCTTGAAACATTATAGTTTGCTCCCACCATCTCAAATATAAGTTGGCATAGGTGGGAGAACATGCAGTTACCATAGCTGTGCCCCTCTTTTATTGGTAAATTTTGCCATTAAAAAGGAAAAGTTGTGTTCCAACACAAACTTAAGCAATTTCAATATAAATTGTGTGTTGTTGGAATGCAATACCTCTGGTGTTTAAAAAGTATTCACACGCTATACAATGCCTCAACAACTAGGTTTGCCAGTAGAATATCTTCAATCAATGTCACTCTTTTGAATTTTTTGACGAAATCCAGGGTGTCCTCAATATATGACGATATGCCATACACATATGGGCGCATGACAAAATCAATGTATCTACTGGCTATTTCAGTTAAATTGTTGTTTTTCAGAGACAATTGGACATCCTGGGGGTAAGAGCTGATTTTTATGCACATGAAAGGTAGCTGTCAAAGGGTGGTAAGCCATCATATATTTAAATTCCTCCTTATGCGGCGTACACACGATCGTTTTTCATGCCATTTTTTAAACCAACGTTTTTCTCGTCGTTTTTTTTCATGTTTCCTCTCAAGCCTGTCTTGCGTACACACGATCATTTAAAAAAACGTTCAAGCAAAGCGCAGTGACGTACAACATGTACGACGGAACTATAAAGGGGAAGTTCCGTTCGGATGGCGCCACCCTTCAAGTTAGTAAAGTTTGTTGAGCGACGATTCGCGCTTTTCAGCCTTGTGCTTTTCAGTCCGTTACAGCGTGACGAATGTGCTATCTCCATTATGAACGCTAGTTTTACTAGAACGAGCGCTCCCGTCTCATACTTGATTCTGAGCATGCGCGTTATTTTTCACCTCGTAAAAGCATGCACACTATCGTTTTTCACGTCGTTAAAAAAAAGTCATGAAAAACGACGTGAAAAAATAGAGCATGTTCGAAATTTTTAATGGCCGTTTTTCACGTCGTTAAAAATGCTCTGGAGCATACACACGCTCGGTTTTAATGGCCATTTTAAAAAATGGCATTTTTAACGGCATGAAAAACGATCGTGTGTAGGGGGCATTAGATAGAACACCCTTATCTCTGCCTTTAATAAGGATGTGTTTTAACTCATGTAAATACTTTGAGGTAGGATCTCTCTCTAGGGTCTCATAGTTTTCATCATTGCTAAGAATGTTATAACATAACCTAAGTAGAAGGGTTTGTCCATAAGGACAATATTACCACCCTTATCTGCAGTTTTTATAATCAGCTCCTGATTGTCCTTTAATTCCACCAGAGATTTCCATTTAAGATAAGTGAGGTCAAAATTTTCATTTCTCTTACTCCTCCATACCTTATCACACAGGGCATTAAGATCTCCCTCGACAAGTTTTACAAAGAGCTGTATTTGGCTTCCCTGGGGGATTGGAGGAATATGGTTTTATTTTGGTCTAAATGTTGTAAAGGGGCCTTTAATTTCTAACCCATCACCCTAACTTTCTACTTGCAAGGATTCCAAGAGTCTCAACCTTTCAATATTCTTAGATGTTATAGGCTGTATAGGCTCACAGGGCTTGTCTTTATATTCCTTTTTAAGTGCTAGCTTTCTAGCAAAAAAGTGTATGTCCTTCACCCACTCAAATAGATTTACAACTTGAGTGGGAACAAAGGACAAACCTTTCTTGAGAACTGCAATGTGCTCAGGGGATAGCGATATTTTTGACAGATTCAATACCTGCAAATCGCTGTTCTCATCATGCACTTGTTCACTTTTCAGGAAGACATCTATAATTTTTCCCCTTCTGACTCCTTTATATCCCCATTGTTCCCTGTTCCTCAAGTATTGAGTGGACCCCTCTAAAAAACATTAGTTCTACTTCTTGGGGTGTTCCCTGATTTGCCTCTCCTTCCCCGACCTCTATCAATTGTGCATCCAGATTCCTTTCTAGATTCACTACTATCACTATGTCTTTGTTCTGGTTCATCTATCTCGGAATTATATGACTCTCTAGATGTCTCTGAGTCATATTCAGCTCCGCTCTGATAGATTTTGGGTCTTTTAGACCAATTATAGATATTACCAGTGGCAAAGTTATGGGAGTCCTGAATAAACTTTTTATGTTTTTTTTTGCCTTAATGGTTTCCTTATGATTTTCCACTTGTTTTTGTAATTTTTCCTCCAATGTTTTGAAATCAGGATGCTCTTTGAATTGCAGGATGTTATTCTTTTCCTCCTTAAGCTGTTTCTTCAGCAGTTCAAATTGGGTCTTTTTATGATCTAATAGATGCTGCATCATCCTGAGTGTGTTCTCTGTTTTGAGTTTTTCCCACCCAGACACAAATTCATCATCATCTGTGTGGGAATGGGGTCCTATTAATATTCTAAGGCCACAAACAGTGATTTTCCTTTGGATATACATTTCTAAGCTAGCCACCTCCCACCAACACCTAGCTGCAATACAGACAGAGCCACTATTGGGAGAAGGAATTGACGGAAAATTCAGGTAGAGAGAAATCTCTCAATTTCACCCCTTCCTATAAGTGATAAAACACACATCAAACAAATCAATTCTAATAAAGTCCTAAAAAATTTAGGCGTTGTCCCTAGATTTTTTGGTGCGGAGCATGCGCACCCTGTGTGAATTGATTAATAGATATATTGCACATACTGTAGGGTATATATTAACTTAAAAAACACATGTCTCATTATATTAACTTGACAAACACATGTCACGTGTCATTCCATCACAAATAACCCTCTTATTTTTGGCATATGTATTGGAATGAGACATGTAAACACCTTCTGTTTTAGGAAGGCTTCACTGTGCTGTCCACAACCAAAAAGCACAGAAAATACTGTAGGGTATATAATATTATAAGTTAAGTAATCTTCAATATGCCAGAGGTGAGAAAAATTTCAGACTACAAGAGCACAGATGTTGCAATTGAATGGGCAGAAACATACACACAGTAAGAAAATGAGCCAGGGGTCATGTTAAAACAAGTTCACGCAAGCAAGGGTCAGCCACTAGAGCAAATTAGGACAATTCGGCCATACATGGATCGAAATTCATCTTTTTCAGCAGGAACTGGCCCAGATTCGATTCATGTATGGGCCAGCTGATTGTACCCAAGTCGATTACTTGATCGCCTTAGGTACAACCAGCCTGTTTGATTGTTTGCATTAGTTTACTGCTGGCAGCAGCAATCATTTTGTTTTGCCGGCCAGGAAGGCCACCCGCGCCATCAAAACACAATAGCATTGCAATAGGCATTTCCCCATCGACACTGACTGTGTTGATGGAGGAATTGAGCAATCTCTTTCCTTCCACTGGTGGTGGAACTAAAGAAAATCAAATCATCTATGGGCTGCTTAACAGGTAAGAATTGCACCCACAAGCTAAAATATAATGCAATAGACACTAAAACGGTCAATCAGGAGATAAAAGGGCACCTTGTAAAGGAAGAAGGCACTGGGCTAATTGCTGCCAGGCACAAATGGTAATTTCTTATAGTTTGCAATAGTTTTAAATTCTATATTATAAAAATTTAAGTGTGGCGCTAATGATGTGTTGAGCAGATAACACCACTCAAAGGAAATAATTGAATGAAGCAAACCCAAAAGAAATACCCCCGGGTCCAAAATTGGTGAATTCAAGCCTGATTGACCCACCGCCATACGGTGAGTTGGGTCCACATCTGCGGGTAAGAGTATCCATTTCTCCCCCCACTATCCAAAGGTTGAAAGCACTCCCAGGTGATTATCTACTTTGTACACCTTGTCCGCTTGCAAGATATCAGGGCTTTTGGTCATCACAGTATGTCATCTTCCCATGTCTGTGGACTGTGACCTTATTTTTATGGACTATTTGGTTGTTATCTGCTATTAGTTTTTGGACTTCTATTATGGTTCCATTGTCCATTAGAAGTTAATCACTCCTGAGATATTTTATTTATGTTTTTCATAAACATTATCACTTATAAGTGTATTATTTAATTCCACAGGATTCTGAATCACATGGATATTATATTTCACACCATTTTACATATTGCAATATAGATTTTTTATTTTTAATTTTTTTGTCTATAGCTAATGTTCATAGGTTGTTACCTGCAATTTTTTGGCTGCACAACTACACTCTGCATAGGGTGTAGTTTTCTTGTGTTTTTTTCTTGTTTGAATCTTTCACCCATTCACTTCAAAGGTTTTTTTGGGGGTTTGCTTCATTCAATTATTTCCTTTGAGTGGTATTATCTGCTCAACACATCATTAGCGCCACACTTTAATTTTTATGTTTTTTATGTTTTGCTCACAATTTTGTCTAGTCGTTGTGTTGGCTGCTTGTATTAATTTGTTATTCTGGTTGGCGCAGTATATTATTCTATATATTTGCTAAATTTTAAATTAGGCAACTGTATTTGTCACTTAATACATATACAGTCTCCGCTCCCTGGATGTTAACCCTTTTAAGTGTACCAAGCAAGGCCTGCTTATTTTCAAAACAATAAACCCTGCAGTCTTTAATGATGAAAAACAGAATTGCTATGGTTGCCAGTAACAGAATGTGGCTGCTAGGCTTTCAGACCTGCAGAAGCTTTTTTTTCTTCTGGAAAGCAAGAGGTACTTCATTAAAAAAGTATTAAAGGGGTTGTAAAGCCTCGTGTTTTTTCACCCTAATGCATCCTGGCAGTGACCGCCCCCCCAGCCCCCCCGTTTTACTTACCTGAGCCCCTTCATTTAGTCAGTGGAGACCCGCTCTCCCTCTCTCCATGGGCTCTTGATTGGATAGATTGATAGCAGCGCAGCCATTGGCTCCCACTGCTGTCAATCAAATCCAATGACGCGTGCGCCGAGGTCGGGGCCGAGTTCGTCAATCGGGTCTATGGACACAAATGCTGGACTCGGGAGTGTGCCTGCAAGGTGACCCCCCGGGACAGCGCTTCTCCTAGGGGGTTATCTGATGCAGGGAGGAGCCGTGAGAGCCGCCGCGGGACCCCAGAAGACGGTGATCGGGGCCACTCTGTGCAAAACGAGCTGCACAGTGGAGGTAAGTATGATATGTTTGTTATTTAAAAATAAAAAAGGAGGGATTACAATTGCTTTAATGCAGTTCTGTGATGTTTGCATTTTCTTTATTGATTCATATGGCATATGAATTTTACTGCTGGGTCTACAAATGTTCTTCAAAATACAAACCTTCAAAAAGAAAACAAATTCAGTGGAAACTATTTAATATAAAAAGCTAATATGGTAGTTTGTTGGTAGCTAGAGGTATAGTTATGATATGAATAATGTAATGGAAGTACCGTATGCAAAGAAATATCAAATCATCTAAAAAGTGAATTCTTTGAAGATTAAATTGGCCATCAACTTCAAAGTCTTCTCAAATTGAGTCAGATAATGAAAATAACTTTAATAATGATTGAATCTGCTGCTTCATTATTTGTAAAAAGAATTGAGCAATACAAGTATATAGATTTTCTAAACAGACATTTTTGTTTGTATTTTAAATCAACATTTCAAGTATTTGGTCTCAAAATGCAATTGCATTGGCTATGTACTTTGAGAGACATTAGGCATGAGAAAGTAGTTTAATGTGGAAAATAAAAACAACAACAAGAATTTTGCAACTATTATCAAAGCCTTTGTTTGGTAAAGTCATACAAAGGTACTTGAAACATCTGATTTTTTTAACTGAAGATGTTCATAAAAAATACATCTTAGGCCCCTTTCACATGTACATCATCCGTTTAGTCACATTTTTTTAAAAGCAAAGCTGGATTCAGTTTACATCCGTTTACACCAGTCCCATTCTGTTTCAACGAATATGGATGTTGGCTGTTAAATTAAAAAAATGTAACTGAATGGACATGGATGTAGGCAGTTGTAAATGGATGATCATCTGTTTACATTTGCCCACCCATAGACATACATTGTGGTTCAGTCTGGATCGGTCTGAAAAAAAAAAACAGATCTAGACTGAACATCTGTGTGAAAGGGACCTAACTAGTCCAAAACTGACATTTTGATAATTCTGCATAGGACTTTAGAACACAGATCCTTAGAACATATTAACAAAACAAAAATTATTTTCAAAAATACCAGATTTATTATTACAAGACATTTCACTAGTTTAAAAATGAGATAAGTATGGTGTACATCACAAAATCAACCGATACTGTATAATCAACACATCACATGCTCTTCAACAATGTAGAACTGTTCTCACTACAGAATGCTCAACACGTTTTGCATGATCCCACATTTCCTCAGGACTGTGGTGAAATTGGCAGCATGCAGTATGTTTATCAATGTAATGGTAATGAATGGTAAAACCCCATATCTACACAGACCCAATCTAGTTTGATTCCATTAAGGTAAAAACATCCATCCTAACTGGGCCAACAGTGGTCCTATCAGCAGATGAAACACAAGTTAGCTCCGTACACTGGTGTACTGAGAAGTGAGGGGACATCTGTGTTGGGAGCACCTGTTGATAAACTTGTGTTTCATCTGCTGTTGGCCTGTTTAGGAGATCCTCTATCCCCTTTCAGGCTACCTCCATTCAGATTTCTTCTAGGGATGGGCCGAACATCCCTTGGTTTGGTTCGCACCAGAACATGCGAACAGGCAAAAAATTTGTGCGAAAATGTGAACCCTATTAAAGTGGGAAAGAAACATAAAGAATCAAAAGTGCTCATTCTAAAGGCTTATATGCAACTTATTGCCTTAAAAAATTGTATGGGGACCCGGGTACTACCCCAGGGGACATGTATCAATGCAAAAAAGTTTTTAAAATTACCATTTTTCAGGAGCAGTGATTTTAAAGCGGAGGTCCACCCTGAAAAAACATTTACATTAAAAATCCTAAAAAAAAATAAAAAACATTTTATACTCACCCTAAATGCCTGTTGCTATGCGGAAGTCCCCTAATCTGCCTCTAATGTTCCTCTTCTCGTCCGCGGTGGGTCTCCTTCCACTTCCTCTTCTTGTGAATGGGGCGCGCTGCCTTCTGGGAACTGTGTGTATCCCAGGAGGCAAGCCGCCCATTCAGAAAGCGCCGTGAGAGTGGCGCATGCGCAGTAGGAAACGGGCAGTGAAGCCTTACGGCTTCACTGCCTGTTTCCCTTACTCAGGATGGAGGAGCCGGGACCTGCCAGCAGCGATCGATCGCTGTGGCGGGACCGACATCACGGGCGAGTAGGACAGGTAAGTATCCTTATTAAAAGTCAGCAGCAACACTGTTAGTAGCTGCTGACTTTTTTTTTTTTGTGGCTGCACCTCCGCTTTAAGAATGCTTAAAGTGAAACAATAAAAATAAAAATTTACTTTAAATATCGTGCCTGGGAGGTCCCCTTAGTCTGCCTGCAAAAGTGGTGCATCTGTCTGACTCCCGGTAATATAGATAAAAATCAAAGAAAAAACGGTGTGGGTCCCCCCCCCCCCAGTCCATACCAGGCCCTTTACACAATAATTACAAAATAATTTTTACTTTTTTCTATAATAAATATCCCAAATGTATTTTTAAAAAAACAATTTTTTTCCTCAGTTTAGGCCAATATTTATTCTTCATATTTTTGGTAAAAAAAAAGCGTATATTGATTGGTTTGCGCAAAAATTATAGCGCCTACAAAATAGGTTATTGATTTATGCCATTTTTATTATTAATTTTTTTTACTAGTAATGGCTGTGATCTGCGATTTTTATTATGACAGCAACATTGCGGCGACAGATCGGACACTTTTGACACTTTTTTGAAACCATTGACACTTATACAGCGATCAGTGCTATAAATAGCCACTGATTACTGCATAAATGTCACTGGCAGGGAAGGGGTTAACGCTAGGGGGCAATCAAGAGGTTAAATGTGTTCCCTGACTGTGTGTTCTAACTGTGGGGGGATGGGATTGACTGTGGGAGGAGACTGATCAGTGTTCCTATATACTAGTGTAGTGCCCATCCCAAATGGTTGGGATGCTATGTTTAAATTTAGGGGTATGTCTGAGCCATAGTTAGACTCAGACTTGTTTAATTGTGTTGAATTTTGGTTTCTGCTCTGGTTGTGACACTGCCTGGCAGTCATTCCCCTTGGTCGGTAGGTGGCATGGCCGCCACAGACTCAGGTTGGAATACAGGCATGACATAGCACATTTGATGTCCTCTCTCGGCAGCCATGCAGTGGGCATGGTGAACCCGCTGTGCATGCTGGGAGGGGGTACATAAGGGGCAGACGCCATTGGTTCTGGGTCCTTCTGGTGCGCCTCGTGGCCCTCATGGCACGGGGTGCGTGTGTGCATTCTAGCCCCGGGCACCTTCAGCCCAAGGCAACATCGCTACCTGGTAGGCCCAGATTTGCTGGCTGGGGCCTACGCCTTGGAAAAGGATCCCAAGCTGCCCACCTGCGGGAAGCCCACTCCTAAGGAAGGAGGCCAGGGGAGGATCTGCCCCAGAGGAGACTGGCAACGGTACTGCTGTCTCGGGAGAAAGCTTGGCAACCTACCTAAGGAGGGATCCATTACTTTACAGGCCCTTCAATATGCCAATCTGGCATAAAGTTCTCCTTATTACTTGGCTAGGAGGTTCGGGACTTTAAAAATCCTGTGGCAGAGGATTCCGGGACGCATCCCTAAGTTCTCATATAAAACTGATCCGTGCGTCATCCCGGCTGCTAGGACCGAAAGAAACTGAACTATCCGGGTGAGCAATACCCATTCAGGCTTGAGTGGCGACGTTTACAAATTCTTTGTGCCTTTGGTGCTGCGTGCCTGAACCTTCCCCTATACTTCTCTCGTTTCCTGCTTTCTCCTCAAGTTCTCACAGAAAAGAAAATAAAGCCTTACTGTTTAGGTTTTACATATGTGTGGACATTGGCTTTTCTAAAGACTCTCTACCCTGACAACGGAAGCCATGGAGGTAGTTTGCATGACCTAAAACAAAACCAGCAGCTCCTTCGGGGGTAAGTACTACACGTGGGGGCTCGAGTCCGGGATTTGCAGCTACCTCCCGCAATTGGATTACTTTCTATGTTTTTGGAAAAGTCGGCCATTGAGAAAGTTGGTCTGTGTTACTGTGCTTTGAACGAGAAGAAGGGGTTAAGGGGCACAGAGCTGTTCTTTTTCTAACTGCGTAGTTCGTGGGCGCATCCTGAGGAAGAAAAGCCTGCGAGCTACGTGCAGGAAGAGAAAAAGGGGAGGAGCCCCGCCACCTGCGTGCTACACGTGGGTGCATTTGGCGCCAAGGATCAGAGAGAGTTTGGATCGAGCAAGAGGAGCAACATGTCTTCACTTCCATGGACCTCAGCCCTGTCGGGACCCCGGGTGTTCCCCGTTCCTACTACCATGGACATTGCTCAGCTTGCAGCCCCACTTACTGATACAGGGATCCGGCTCAACCCCCGGGGCTGCTCCGCGTTGTACACGTGTCGAGATGCGGAGGCCCTGGGCATGCTCTGCCCTAGATGCAATGGACTGGCTGTACAGCTGCGCCCGTTCGGACAATGCTTGTCCTGCGGGGAGTTCCTTTGAAGGTTAGTACTACAAAAAGCTACTTTCAGTGAAAACATCAGATACTTTCATCCACTATGCCATCTTTATTTGGAATTGTAATTTCTTTGCAGAAAGGGATACAAACAGCTGCTTGCAAAGCTCATTATATCCATTAGATACTTTTTTTTATTACAGAACATTTTGTATTTTTGCTGTCTGTGAAGGCTTTCCTTTATAAGGTTCATGGAGTAGCTAGTAGTAGTTAGTAACATTCAACTGGACTTGTTCTGCAATTTTGAAAACTTTATACCCCACACTTCCTCAGCCATTGCTTCTTGGAGTGCCAATATTCTGAGTCCATTGCAGCTCTTATCAGTTCCTACTACTGACCTGTGCATCACTGCTGTATTCAAGTAATAATGTGGAGGTCAGTGTGAGGTGACAGTGAGCTGTGGGGAACCAAGGAAATTTACTCTCCCGGAAGCGTCCGTTTCCATTTGGACTTTAAAGAATTATTTCTAGTAGTCACAATCACAGTCTCATTTTACATATATGTCTGCTTGGGGGACTTATTTTGGCAAAGTCACATTAAATCATGATGTTTTATTATAACTAATGACAATTCTGGTACTGTAGTAAGATTTCTAAACATAGGTTGATAGGTATGCAATGTATCACAAGCAAGCCAGTAGCATGTGAGTCAGCGCTCACTGATAGGGATGAGCTTCGTGTTCGAGTCGAACATACGTTCGACTCGAACATCGGCTGTTCGATCGTTCGACGAAGATCGAACGATTTGGGCCGTTCGCGCCAAATTCGAGTGACGCGAACGGCCCACAATGCACTACGCCATCGCAGTGTCATCCAGGCGCTGTGATTGGCCAAGCATGCACTGTGACCCGCATGCTTGGCCAATCACAGCGCCGGCAGCGAGGAGAGCAATGATTGGCCACAGGCAGGATGCCTGTGGCCAATTATTGCTGAGGGTGTTTAGTACACGCCCCACACTATAAAAGGCCGCCAGCACGGCGGCCTAGTGTAGTGTGTTCCGGAGCAGGGAAAGAGCAGCATAGGCAGGGACAGTGACTTTTATTTCTTTCTTGCTTAATCTGGATTCCTTTAGTTTAGGGAAAGAGAAGGATAGGTAGGGAGAGTGTCAGTGTGTTTTGTGCTTGTGCTATAGTGTGCTTTAAAAAAACATTTTTTCTAGGGACAGAAAACTCTAGGTAGGGAGAGTGTCAGTTTCTTTCACTGTGCAAGTCCTTGTTTCCAGGGACAGGGAAGGACAGTGAGTGAATTCTCCTTGTGCTATAGTGTGCTTAAAAAAAACATTTTTTCTAGGGACAGAAAACTCTAGGTAGGGAGAGTGTCAGTTTCTTTCACTGTGCAAGTCCTTGTTTCCAGGGACAGGGAAGGACAGTGAGTGAATTCTCCTTGTGCTCTAGTGTGCTTAAAAAAAACATTTTTTCTAGGGACAGAAAACTCTAGGTAGGGAGAGTGTCAGTTTCTTTCACTGTGCAAGTCCTTGTTTCCAGGGACAGGGAAGGACAGTGAGTGAATTCTCCTTGTGCTATAGTGTGCTTAAAAAAAACATTTTTTCTAGGGACAGAAAACTCTAGGTAGGGAGAGTGTCAGTTTCTTTCACTGTGCAAGTCCTTGTTTCCAGGGACAGGGAAGGACAGTGAGTGAATTCTCCTTGTGCTATAGTGTGCTTAAAAAAAACATTTTTTCTAGGGACAGAAAACTCTAGGTAGGGAGAGTGTCAGTTTCTTTCACTGTGCAAGTCCTTGTTTCCAGGGACAGGGAAGGACAGTGAGTGAATTCTCCTTGTGCTCTAGTGTGCTTAAAAAAAACATTTTTTCTAGGGACAGAAAACTCTAGGTAGGGAGAGTGTCAGTTTCTTTCACTGTGCAAGTCCTTGTTTCCAGGGACAGGGAAGGACAGTGAGTGAATTCTCCTTGTGCTCTAGTGTGCTTAAAAAAAACATTTTTTCTAGGGACAGAAAACTCTAGGTAGGGAGAGTGTCAGTTTCTTTCACTGTGCAAGTCCTTGTTTCCAGGGACAGGGAAGGACAGTGAGTGAATTCTCCTTGTGCTCTAGTGTGCTTAAAAAAAACATTTTTTCTAGGGACAGAAAACTCTAGGTAGGGAGAGTGTCAGTTTCTTTCACTGTGCAAGTCCTTGTTTCCAGGGACAGGGAAGGACAGTGAGTGAATTCTCCTTGTGCTATAGTGTGCTTAAAAAAAACAATTTTTCTAGGGACAGAAAACTCTAGGTAGGGAGAGTGTCAGTTTCTTTCACTGTGCAAGTCCTTGTTTCCAGGGACAGGGAAGGACAGTGAGTGAATTCTCCTTGTGCTATAGTGTGCTTAAAAAAAACATTTTTCTAGGGACAGAAAACTCTAGGTAGGGAGAGTGTCAGTTTCTTTCACTGTGCAAGTCCTTGTTTCCAGGGACAGGGAAGGACAGTGAGTGAATTCTCCTTGTGCTCTAGTGTGCTTAAAAAAAACATTTTTTCTAGGGACAGAAAACTCTAGGTAGGGAGAGTGTCAGTATCTTTCACTGTGCAAGTCCTTGTTTCCAGGGACAGGGAAGGACAGTGAGTGAATTCTCCTTGTGCTATAGTGTGCTTAAAAAAAACATTTTTTCTAGGGACAGAAAACTCTAGGTAGGGAGAGTGTCAGTTTCTTTCACTGTGCAAGTCCTTGTTTCCAGGGACAGGGAAGGACAGTGAGTGAATTCTCCTTGTGCTATAGTGTGCTTAAAAAAAACATTTTTTCTAGGGACAGAAAACTCTAGGTAGGGAGAGTGTCAGTTTCTTTCACTGTGCAAGTCCTTGTTTCCAGGGACAGGGAAGGACAGTGAGTGAATTCTCCTTGTGCTCTAGTGTGCTTAAAAAAAACATTTTTTCTAGGGACAGAAAACTCTAGGTAGGGAGAGTGTCAGTTTCTTTCACTGTGCAAGTCCTTGTTTACAGGGACAGGGAAGGACAGTGAGTGAATTCTCCTTGTGCTCTAGTGTGCTTAAAAAAAACATTTTTTCTAGGGATAGAAAACTCTAGGTAGGGAGAGTGTCAGTTTCTTTCACTGTGCGAGTCCTTGTTTCTAGGGACAAAGAAGGAAAGTGAGGGGAATTCTCCTTGTGCTATAGTGTGCTAAAGCATTCCTCATCAACCATCTTTGAAATCCTTGATTTTTGGACAGTCAGGGAAATTGTCGTTGTGCTATTCTGTGCAAAAGCAATCATCCTCAACCATATTTAGAAATCCTTAAGTAAAGGGACAGAGAAGGACACCTGAAGGTAGCCCTTATTGCTTTTTTCCCATCTCCCTGCAGGCCATCTATTAGAATGTCTGGAAGGCAAACAAGGAGAGGCAGACAGTCAGGAGGCAATAAAAGAGGGCAAGCAGGCTCTGTGTCTGGGGGCAACAGTGCTGGTCGTGGACGCGGTGCATTGTCATCAGCACATGGCCATGGGACACGCTTGTCCTTCTTTTCGGCAGCTGGACATGTTGAGCCACATCATGCCGAAGACTTGGTAGAGTGGATGACCAAGCCCTCCTCCTCCTCCTCATCCTCTCTCACCCAGGCTCAGGGTACTGGCAAAGCAGCTGCCAAAGCGTCCTCTTCCCTGTTATCAATGTCAGACTCATCATCAGTCACTCCTTCCCTAGACCCACCATGTCCTCCTCCTGAGGAGTCCCCCGAACTGTTTGAGCACAGTGTTGGGTACATGCTCCAGGAGGATGCCCAGCGTTTCGAAGGGTCTGATGATGAAACCCAGCTACAGGAAGGCAGTAGGGTGAGAGCAGACAGAGGGGATGCTCAAGAAGGACACCAATCTGGCAGTCATGTTCCAGCAGCTGCAGCATACTGCCAGATTGGCTCCAGTGATGAGGAGGGAGGGGATGATGAGGTCACTGACTCCACGTGGGTGCCTAATAGGAGAGAGGAGGAGGAGGATGAGGAGGAGGCACATCTCCAACGAGGCAGGATGCCCTTTGGTGGCCAGCGTAAGGGCAGTACACCGACGGAATCACACCGCAGAGCTCCGCCTGTGCAGGGCGCTGCCTCTGCCCGTCATTCAAAAAGTTCCTTGGTGTGGGCCTTTTTTGAGGCTAGTGCATCAGATCGCACAGCTGCTGTTTGCAACATATGTCTCAAGCGTATATCGCGTGGCCAAAACATCAGCCGCTTGGGTACCACATGCCTGACCAGACATATGTTGACCTGCCATGCAGCTCGTTGGCAAGCCTACCTCAAAGACCCACACCAAAGAACAAAGCGGACCTCTCCTTGCACCGCATCAGCTGGGATCTCCAACCCCACTATAACTTCAGTCCTCTCTGAAACATGCACTGAGAGGAATGAAGGTGTAGAATTAGGTGTGTCACAGCCAAGTACTTGCGGCCACTCTGCTAGCAGTACACCGACGTCCGATTCTAGCAGGCAAATTTCCCTGCCCCAGCTGCTGGACCGTCGAAAGAAGTTCACTCCCAGCCATCCACATGCCCAGCGGTTGAATGCTAGCTTGGCTAAATTGCTAGCGCTTCAACTGCTGCCTTTTCAGTTGGTAGACTCGGCCCCCTTCCGTGAGTTTGTGCAATGTGCGGTTCCTCAGTGGCAGGTTCCCAAACGCCACTTTTTCTCACGGAAGGCTATTCCGGCTCTCTACCGGCATGTGGAAGGCAATGTCTTGGCCTCGCTGGACAGGGCGGTCAGCGGTAAGGTGCATATTACCGCTGACTCATGGTCCAGCAGGCATGGACAGGGACGTTACCTTTCTTTCACGGCCCATTGGGTCACTCTTTTGGCAGCTGGGAAGGATGCAGGACAAGGTGCAGTAGTGTTGGAGGTTGTCCCACCGCCACGCCTCCAAAATGCTACTACTGGTTGTGACACACCTCTCTCCTCCACCCCCTCCTCTTCTTCTTCCTCCATGGCCTCTTCCTGTGGTTTGTCCTATGAACCAGCGGTGCTCCGTAGCCGTTCACGGGGCTACGCAAGTACGCAGGCAAAAAGATGCCATGCCGTGCTTGCGCTGGTGTGTTTGGGGGACAGAAGCCACACTGGGGCAGAGGTCCTGTCTGCTCTGCAGGGCCAGGCCGAGAGGTGGTTGACGCCACGCCAGCTTAAGCCAGGAATGGTGGTTTGCGACAATGGCACCAACCTCCTCTCCGCCCTTCGACAGGGACAACTGACCCATGTGCCCTGTGTGGCTCACGTCCTTAACCTGGTGGTGCAGCGGTTCTTGGGCAGGTACCCGGGCTTACAGGATGTCCTGAGGCAGGCCAGGAAAGTCTGTGTGCATTTCCGCAGATCTTATAATGCCAGTGCTCGCCTGGCTGAGCTGCAAAAGGAGTTGAACCTGCCCAAGAACCGCCTTATATGTGACATGCCCACCAGGTGGAACTCAACGTTGGCCATGCTGCAGCGGCTGCACACGCAGCAGAGGGCCATCAATGAGTACCTGTGCGACTACGGCACCAGGACAGGGTCAGGGGAGCTTGGTTTTTTTTCTCCACGCCAGTGGGGCATGATCAGGGATGCATGCACTGTCCTGGCACCATTTGAGGAGGCCACGAGGATGGTGAGCAGTGACAGTGCATGCATCAGTGACACTGTACCTCTTGTCCACCTGTTGGAGCACACGCTGCGTGGAATAATGGACAGGGCACTTGAGGCAGAACAGAGGCAGGAAGAGGAGGACTTCCTTGCCTCTCAAGGCCCCCTTTACCCAGACAGTGTTCCTTCTGTCCCACCCATCGCACAGGAAGAGGAAGAGGAGGAGGAGGAGGAGGAGGAGGAGGATTGTGTCAGCATGGAGGTGGAGGCTGGCACTCAGCATCATCAGCAGCAGTCTTTTAGGGATGATTTACAGTCCCAAGAAACCAGTGGACTTGTACGTGGCTGGGAGGAGGTGACTGCGGATCATGTCGTCCTTAGTGACCCAGAGGACTCCGGAGCGAATGCCTCAGCAAACCTACGCTGCATGGCCTCCCTGATCCTGCAAAGTCTGCGGAAGGATCCTCGTATTCTTCGGATCAAGGAGAGGGACCATTACTGGCTGGCCACTCTCCTTGATCCACGGTACAAGGGTAAGGTTGCGGACCTTATGTTACCGTCGCAGAGGGAGCAGAGGATGAGACAACTCCGGGAGGCCTTGCAGAAAGGTCTGTGCAACGCGTTCCCAGAGACTGGGAGGTTACAAACTCCTGGTCCTGGACAACGAGTTGCTGAGGCTTCGGCCAGTCAAAGAAGGAGCGGTGGGGAAGGTGGCCGTCTGACCGATGCGTTCAGACAATTCTTTAGTCCGCAGCCCCAAAGTATGATCGGTTCCAGCAACCATCGCCAGCGTCTGATAAACATGGTGCAGGAATATCTAGGGGCAAGGTCAGACTTGGACACCTTCCCCACCGAAAATCCTCTGGCTTACTGGGTCTTGAGGATGGATCACTGGCCAGAGCTTGCACAGTATGCAATTGAGCTACTGGCCTGTCCTGCATCCAGCGTTCTTTCGGAACGCACATTCAGTGCTGCTGGAGGATTTGTCACGGATCACAGGGTGCGCCTGTCCACCGACTCGGTTGATCGACTGACTTTCATCAAGATGAACCAGTCTTGGATCACCACCAGCTACCACACACCTGATGCTGATATAACAGACTAATTGATTTTAACATGTCACATCCCTTCAAGACTGATGCTGATGCTGAGTGCCTGTGCTGTTATGTTGACTGGCTATCCTCCTCCTCCAAGTCCTCAATGATACGATTGATGATGATAGCTTGGAAGATCATTTTTGTTTATGGGTGCCGCCACCAGTGGCTAAGGCCCAATTTTTCAGCCCCTGTTTTACAGGGGCGTGTACTTACAATTTTTTTAGCAATAATTTGCCATAGGGCTCATTGCTGTGCTCCAAGTACAGTATCTGTGAGGGGTTGGAGTGTTGTGGCACCAGTGCCTAAGGCCCAATTTTTCAGCCCCTGTTTAACAGGGGCGTGTCATTACAATTTTTGAAGCAATACTTTGCAACAGGGCTCATTGCTGTGCTCCAAGTACAGTATCTGTGAGGGGTTGTAGTGTTGTGCCACCAGTGCCTAAGGCCCAATTTTTCAGCCCCTGTTTAACAGGGGCGTGTCATTACAATTTTTGAAGCAATACTTTGCAACAGGGCTCATTGCTGTGCTTCAAGTACAGTATCTGTGAGGGGTTGTAGTGTTGTGCCACCAGTGCCTAAGGCCCAATTTTTCAGCCCCTGTTCAACAGGGGCATGCAATTACAATTCTTGATGTAATAATTCACAGCAGGGCCCATTCCTGCACCCACCAAGAGTAAGTCTGAGGGCTTACAGTGTTGTGGCAACGCCACCACCACCACCACCACGAAAGGCCCAATTTTTCAGCCCCTGTTCAAAAGGGGCATGTAATTACAATTCTTGATCTAATAATTCACAGCAGGGCCCATTGCTGCACCCACCAAGAGTAACTGTCAGGGCTTACAGTGTTGTGGCACCAGCACCACCATCAAAGCCCCAATTTTTACTACCACTGTTCAACAATTATATGTAATTAAAATTCCTGATATAATAGTTGACAGCAGGGCGTTCCAGCACCAACCAAGAGTAACTGTGAGTGCTTACAGTGTTGTGCCAACACCAACAACTAAGGGGCCTATTTCTGCAGAGTATATACGGCAGGTCCCTACTTTCAAACATCCAACTTACAAGCGACTCCTACTTGCAAACGCAAGAAGACAACAGGAAGTGAGAGGAAATCTACCCCTAGGAAGGAAAATTCTCTCCTGTAAGAATAAATATGGGAGAAAGGTGTCTCCTCTGTACTGATGCTTTATCAGCAATCCTTGTTTCAAGAAAAACACCACATTTCAAAAACAGTTGTCATTGGGACGGAAAGTGAGGTGAAATGTTCTGAACAGGGGCACAGACAGCAAAACAAATGTTACAGGGGTGATAACCCTTACCTATGTTTTCCAAAAAGTTTAAAAATAGATTTTTGGGCTGGAGCTACACTTCAACAATGTACCTGTTCAAAATTACAAACAGATTCTACATAAGAACAAACCTACAGTCCCTGTCTTGTATG
This sequence comes from Rana muscosa, assembly GCA_029206835.1. Lineage (NCBI taxonomy): Eukaryota > Metazoa > Chordata > Amphibia > Anura > Ranidae > Rana > Rana muscosa. The sequence continues at coordinate 637,594,371 of CM055117.1, read as the reverse complement.
CACCGCCTGTATACGGCTGTTCAGAGTATATAGGGCCTTTTTTATTTTATGTGCGGGGTTCCCCTTAATATCCATACAAGACCCAAAGGGGCTGGTAATGGGCTGGGGTAGGGGGGGGGGTCATGGGGTAGCTATGCCATTTTTCTTAAAGATTTTCATCCATATTACCGGGACCAGACATTACATTAAAGCCGCAAGCAGTTTTAAATGGCTTTTTTTTCCTTTAGAAGTGTCATTTTGTGCAGGGACAGTTCTAAACACGGGAAACACGTGGCACTTCACAGGCATACTTTAGACACCCCCCAGGTACGATATTTAAAGGAATATTTGACTTTTTTTTTTTCACTTTATGCATCATTAAAATGACTGCTCCCGAAAAACGACCGTTTTTAAAACTTCTTTTTGCATTGATACATGTCCCCTGGTGCAGAACCCGGGTTCCCAAACCCTTTTTAGGACAATAACATGCATAATAGTTGTTATAATTAGCACTTTAGAATTCGAACGTTCGCATCCATTGTATTTAATAGGGTTCTAATGTTCGTACGAACTTTCGGTCCGTTCGCGGGTTCTGGTGCGAACCGAACCCGGGGGTGTTCGGCTCATCACTACTCACTGACAGCAAAGGAGATAAATCAGCCATATAAATCTAAGTATAAGTATAAATAAAAGTCCACACACACTTTAGTGGCATTAAGAGGTACAAGAATGGATCCCTGGTCATCTGTATCCACTGGCAGGTTGGGGATGGGAAACACAATCATTAACAGGCAGCTCCTTAGCCAGGAAATGGGATTCCTTCAACGCCAACAGAAAAAAACAGCAAAGGGAGGGCGTCAGGTGAGTGTTAAAACAGCTATATTAGCAAACACTTACATTGAGGTATCTTGTGAACCACATGCAGTGGTTGTGTGGTAAGCCATGAAGGCAAACAGCTGTCACTATGGAACAGAGAACTGCTGGGACATCAAGCTCAGACCTGCCATGAAAAGAGCTGACTCTGGTCAGCTCTCGCACACCACTGTCCAGGTCAGAGGAACTGAGAGACAAGCAATGGGTAGGGTGGGCCGCAACGTGTTTCTGATGCCCCACCTCCTTCATCAGGCTGGTAGGTATGCATGCTTACCACAGTGAAGAATTATATTATTTTCATTAGATTTAAAACTGTCTAATTGTGAATAATTTAACAGCTGGTACGTGGACCCAGAAGATCCTGGAACTTTAAAGCTGGCTATACATAAACTGAAATGCGGCCAGTTCAGCAGAGACAGGACAACATTTAATCCATCTATGGGCAGGCTAGTTGTACATAGGTCGATCTATTGCTTGCCTTGTGTACAACCAGCCTTTTGGAAATTATTCTCTTGATCAGCACCGCTGGCAGTGCTTATCAGTGTATTCTGATGGCAGGGAAATGTCCCCATTGTCAGAATGCAATAGCACAACATGGAGGATTCCTCCATCCACATAAGTGTGTGGTTGAGGGAATCAAGTAATTTTCTTTTGTTCAACCTGTTAGTTGAACAAAAAAAGACTTATGTATGGCCAGCCTAAAAGAGAAAGTTCTTGGCAGTTTTCTCTAATATGATTAAGAAGCCAGCAGGTAAATCACCTACAATTCTTCTTATAGCTGATATTGCATATTTTGGTGGCTTGATCCATTAATACTGTTTTTGTACATCATAAACATCATAAAAATTTGGAGATTCAAATAAAGATGTAGGAGGTCTTACAGGAATAATATCAATTTACTCCACTAATGTAAATTCTTCCATTTATATGATAAGAAATGCCCCCAAAAAACAAAAGAAATGTTAAACTATCAGCAATTTACTGATCCTAAACAGAATGCTCAGAATGTGAATGGAAAAAAGCCAATGTTTATGGCTCACTGCAGTATGAATAAAAATACTAAAACAGTGTATATAAAATAAGCTTATTTGTAATGTGTGTTTGTCTGGCTATAACAAATACAATATTATGTCACTGTTTAAAAAAAAAAAAATATATGCATCTCTATATATATATACCGTATATATATATATATATATATATATATATATATATATACGGTATATATATATATATATATATATATATATACACCGTATATATATATATATATATATATATATATATATATATACCGTATATATATACCATAAAGTCCAAAGGGCGAGGTGCACTACGGTGATAAGAGTAAGTTCAAAGCAATGAGGCACTCCCACAGGCCATATATATATAGAGAAAAACTAAGAGGGGTTCCTGCACAAAGATCAGTTTTATTGAGAATATAAAAAAAGATTACATGGTAATAGAAATATTCACGATTGACAGTTTCAGGCTAAACAGTTAGCCCCCTTGTTCAAAACCGAATATATACAAATGAGATAGTACAGAACATGACATATATATCAATTGTATTACCTGGAGCCAATTAACAAATAAATCAATAATGAATCACTGAGCAATTAACATTTGGTAAACACAGTGTTTATTGGGGCACAAGCACAAGAGATTTAAGTATAGCTGTAGCAGGTCTTAATATAAATTTACTCCACTGATGTTGATTCTTCCATTTATATGATGAGAAATACCCCCAAAAATGAAAGAAATGTTAAACTATCAACAATTTACTGATCTTAAACAGAATGCTCAGAATGTGAATGGTTTATGGCTCACAGCAGTATGAATAAAAATAGTAAAACAGTGTAGATAAAATGAGCCTATTTGTAATGTGTGTTTATCTGGCTATAACAAATACAATATTATGTCACAGTTTGAAAAAAATATATATATACAGGCATATACAATGCCTTGAAAAGTATTCATACCCCTTGAAATGTTCCACATTTTGTCATGTTACAAACAAAAACGTAAATGCATTTTATCAGGATTTTATGTGGAAGGAAAATGATAAATGGTTTCAATATTTTTTTACAAATAAATATGTAAAAGTGTGGCGTGCATTTGTATTCAGCCCATCCCCACACAATTTTTAAGTCTTGCCACAGATTCTCATTTGGATTTAGGTCTAAACTTTGACTGGTCCATTATAACACATGAATATGCTTTCAACTAAACCATTCATTGTAGCTCTGGCTGTATGTTTAAGGTTGTTGTCCTGCTGGAATGTGAACCTCCAGCTCCAGTTTCAAGTCTTTTGCAGACTCTAATATGCTTTCTTCTAGGATTGCCCTGCATTTGGCTCCATCCATCTTCCCATAAACTCTGACCAGCTTCACTGTCCCTGCTGAAGAAAAGCATCACCACAACATGATGCTGCCACCACTGTGCATCATGGCGGGGATGGTGTGTTCAGAGTGATGCGCAGAGCTAGTTTTCCGCCACACATAGCGTTTTGCTTTTAGGCCAAAAAGTTCAGTTTTGGTCTCATCTGACCAGAGCACCTTCTTCCACATGTTTGCTATGTCTCCCACATGGCTTCTCGCAAACTGCAAATGGGACATCTTATGGCTTTCTTTCAACAATGGCTGTCTTCTTGCCACTCTTCCATAAAGGCCAGCTATGTGGAGTGGACGACTAATAGTTGTCTTGTGGACAGAATCTTCTGCAGCTCCTCCAGAGTTACCATGGGCTTCTTGGCTGCTTCTCTAATTAATGCTGTCCTTGACTGGCCTGTCAGTTTAGGTGGGTGGCCATGTCTTGGTAGGTTTTCAGTTGTGCCACACTTTTTCCATTTTCAGATGATGCTCTGTGAGATGTTCAAAGCTTGGGATATTTTTTTTATAACCTAATCCTACTTTAAACTTCTCCACAACTTTATCCCTGACCTGACTGGTGTGTTCCTTGGCCTTCATGATACTGTTTATTCACTAAGGTTCTCTAACAAACCTCCGAAGGGGTTCACAGAACAGCTGTATTTATTCTGAGATTAAAATCCACACAGGTGGACTCAATTTACTAATTAGGTGACTTCTGATGGCAATTAGTTCCACTAGATTTTAGTTAGGGGTATAATAATAAAGGGGGCTGCATACAAATGCATGCCACACTTTTCAGATATTTATTTCTAAAAAATGGGGAATCCGTTTATCATTTTCCTTCCACTCCACAATTATGTGCCACTTTGTGTTGGTCTATCACATAAAATCACAATAAAAAATAAAATAAAAATTTGTTTTTGATTGTAACATGACAAAATGTGGAAAATGTCAAGGGGTATGAATACTTTTTCAAGGCACTGTATATATATATATATATATATATATATATATATATATATGATCTCAACGGGGAAAAATCTCATGCTGGATATCTATACTGATATGGACTGGGTAATGTGTTAGGATTGAAAGGATGGCATATCATTTGATGGAAATGAAAATTATCCACCTACAGAGGGCTGAATTCAAAGGCCCCCCCCAAAAATCAAAGTGAAAAAATTATGCAGCAAGCTAGTCCATTTTGCTGAAATTTCATTGCAACAACTCAAAATGGTCCTCAGCAGTTTGTATAGCCCCCAAGTGCTTGTATGCATGCCTGAAAACATCAGGGCATGCTCCTAATGAGACGACGGATGGTGTCCTGGGGTATTTCCTCCCAGATCTGGACCAGAGCATCACTGAGCTCCTGAACAGACTGAGGTGCAACCTGGCGGCACCCGATGGACCGAAACATAATGTCCCAGAGGTGTTCTTTTGGATTTAGGTCAGGTGAGCGTGGAGGCCATTCAATGGTATAAATTTCTTCATCCTCCAGGAACTGGCTCCATGCTCTCGCCACATGAGGCCGGGCATTGTCGTGCACCAGGAGGAACCCAGGACCCACTGCACCAGCTTAAGGTCTGACAATGGGTCCAAGGATTTCATCCCAATATCTAATGGCAGTCAGGGTGCCATTGTGTAGCCTGTAGAGGTCCGTGCGTACCTCCGTGGATATGCCCCCCCAGACCATCACTGACCCACCACCAAACCAGTCATGCTGAACGATGGTACAGGCAACATAAAGTTCTCCGCGGCTTCTCCAGACCCTTTCACGTCTGTCACATATGCTCAGGGTGAACCTGCTCTCATCTGTGAAAAGCATGGGGCACCAGTGGCGGACCTACCAATTCTGGTGTTCAATGGAAAATGCCAATCGAGCACCACAGTGTCCGGCAGTGAGCACAGAGCACACTAGAGGACGTCGGGCCCTCAGGCCACCCCCATGAAGTCTGTTTCTGATTGTTTGGTCAGAGACATTCACACCAGTGGCCTGCTGGAGGTCATTTTGTAGGGCTCTGGCAGTCCTTATCCGGTTCCTCCTTGCAAAAAGGAGCAGATACCGGTCCTGCTGATGGGTTAAGGACCTTCTACGGCTCTGTCCAGCTCTCCTAGAGTAACTGCCTGTCTCCTGGAATCTCCTCCATGCTCTTGAGACTGTGCTGGGAGACACGGCAAACCTTCTGGCAATGACACGTATTGATGTGCCATCCTGGAGGAGTTGGACTGCCTGTGCAACCTTTATAGGGTCCAAGTATTGCCTCGTGCTACCAGTAGTGACACTGACCCTAGCCAAATGCAAAACTAGTGAAAAACAGTCAGAAAAGATGAGTAGGGAAAAAAATGTTAGACACCTCCACCTGAAAAAACATTCCTGTTTTGGAGGTTGTCTCATTGTTGCCCATCTAGTGCATCTGTTGTTAATTTCAATTAACAGCAAAGCAGCTGAAACTGATTAACAACCCCCTTTGCTACTTAACTGACCAGATCAATATCCCAGGAATTCTGATTCAAAAGTGTTCCTTTAATTTTTTTGAGCAGTGTATATATATATATATATATATATATATATATATATATATATATTATATCATTGTGCTAATACAGTATATAGCATTTGAAATATGGTAACAGTTAAAATAGATCACATGCAAATACCTAGAATATATCTGTTCTCTGTAGGAAATAGAAGAGCAAGTGCAATCTTACTTACTACATTGGTAATTGAAAAATTAACCCCACAAAAGTCATGGTTAAGTGCATTGCCAGATCAATGCACTTAAACTGCTAACAGTAAAAAACATTTCCAGTACCTAATGGGATTTTTAAGAATGGTATACATAACCTTTCACATTGGCTATTCCATCTAAGCATAGTTGGTAGTTAAGTAGCTTGTACAATCATTCAATATAGTACAAGCATTATCTTCATTATGGCGCTTTTACTGGACAGCACTGAAGTTTCTGATTTGTACTTGATTTAATGCATAATATTTTTAAGACCTCTATAGAGCAAGGAATGAGCACACTATTACATTCATGCGTTTGAATATGTATCTGTGCCTACATTATTTTTGTTGAGTCATATTGGAAATTATATTTTTTCAAGGCAAGTTGCAATGTACTCCATAAAGGACCTCATGATCAAAAATGCCTTTAAAAAATATGAACATAGGGAAATATATAGGCTGCCATTGTTATTCTCACCCTTTAGTTAGTTTAGTTACAGGAGTAACTGCTGTGCCTCATTCCCCTTTCAGTGGGATCTCTGAGTCTTCCCCTGGACAAGATGCCAAACTCCTTCAGGACTCCCCCAACCTATTTAATTTATCCAGTCATTTGATGATTCTGCAATGTTCTTACTAATAAATAAGCAATGGACTTGCTAATAAACAGGGAAGCCACAGGGAGCCCGTGGGGACTAAAGGGCACATGGAGTTTGGTGAGATATGTAACCACACAAAATTCACTGAAAGGATCTGAGTAGGGATGAGCTTCGAGTTCGAGTCGATCTCATGTTCGACTCGAACATTGCCTGTTCGCCCGTTCGCCGAACAACAATCAAATTGGGGTGTTCGCGGCAAATTCGAAAAGTCTATGGGAGAAATCTAAAGTGCTAATTATAAAGGCTTATATGCAAGTTATTGTCCTAAAAAGTGTTTGGGGACCCGGGTCCTGCCCCAGGGGACATGTATCAATGCAAAAAGAAGTTTTAAAAACTGCAGTTTTTTCGGGAGCAGTGATTTTAATAATGCTTAAAATGAAAAAATAAAAGTGAAATATTCCTTTAAATTTCGTACCTGGGGGGTGTGTATGATATGCATGTAAAGTGGCGCATGTTTCCCGTGCTTAGAACTGTCCCTGCAAAAAATTTCATTTTTGAAAGAAAAAAAGTCATTTAAAACTCACTCGCGGCTATTAATGAATTGTCGGCTCCCGGCAATACATACAAAAGTCATTGATAAAAAAAAAAAAAAAAAGCGTGGGGGTTCCCCAGAATTCAATTACCATGGCCCTTCAGGTCTGGAATGGATATTAAGGGGAACCCCGCCGCAAATTAAAAAAAAATTGACGTGGGGTTCCCCCAAATATCCATTCCAGGCCCTTTAGATCTGGCATGGATTTTAAGGGGAACTCCACCCCAAATTTTAAAAAAAATGGCGTGGAGTCCACCTAAAAATCCATACCAGACCCCTTATCCGAGCACGCAACCTGGCCGGCCGCAGGGGAAGAGGGGGGGACGAGAGAGCGCCCCCCCTCCCTCCTGAACCGTACCAGGCCACATGCCCTCAACATGGGGAGGACCCTTGCCCGGTGGTTGTGGGGGTCTGCGGGCGGGGGGCTTATCGGAATCTGGAAGACCCCTTTAACAAAGGGGACCCCCAGATCCCGGCCCCCCTATGTGAATTGGTAAGGGGTACATTGTACCCCTACCATTTCACGAAGAAAGCGTAAAAAAATGTTTAAAAAAAACACACAAACACCTTGAAAAAGTCCTTTATTAAAAAATAAATTAAAAAAAAACATTCCAGCGGTGAAATCCAGTGTCCCGCGGCGATCCCGATGTCCAACGATGTCCTTCATTGGTTGTGCCTGAGCGGACCTGATGGGGAACTCCCTCTCAGTGTTTTAAATGTATAGACCCGCCCCTTCTGTGTAAATTTAAATTACACAGTGAAGGAAGTTCCCCGCTCAAGCCAATGACGTAGGCGGGTCCGACATACCGAAGGGGGCAGACCTGATGGGGAACTTCTCTCACTTTGGTAATACATGTATAGACCCGCCCCTTTTCATGTTCCGCATCTGGTCCGCTGAGCGGACCTGATGGGGAACTTTAGAAGGGGCGGGTCTATACATTTAAAACACTGAGAGGGAGTTCCCCATCAGGTCCGCTCAGGCACAACCAATGAAGGACAGCGCTGGACATCGGGATTGCTGTGGGACACTGGATTTCACCGCTGGAATGTTTTTGTTTTTTTTTTAATAAAGGACTTTTTCAAGGTGTTTGTGTGTTTTTTTAAACATTTTTTTACGCTTTCTTCATGAAATGGTAGGGGTACAATGTACCCCTTACCAATTCACATAGGGGGGGGCGGGATCTGGGGGTCCCCTTTGTTAAAGGGGTCTTCCAGATTCCGATAAGCCCCCCGCCCGCAGACCCCCACAACCACCGGGCAAGGGTTGTGGGGATGAGGCCCTTGTCCCCATCAACATGGGGACATCCTCCCCATGTTGAGGGCATGTGGCCTGGTACGGTTCAGGAGGGAGGGGGGGCTCTCTCGTCCCCACCTCTGCCCCTGCGGCTGGCCAGGTTGCGTGCTGGGATAAGGGGTCTGGTATGGATTTTTAGGGGGACTCCATGCCATTTTTTTTAAAATTTGGGGTGGAGTTCCCCTTAAAATCCATGCCAGATCTGAAGGGCCTGGAATGGATATTTGGGGGAACCCCACGTCAATTTTTTTTTAAATTTGCGGCGGGGTTCCCCTTAATATCCATTCCAGACCTGAAGGGCCTGGTAATTGAATTCTGGGGAACCCCCACGCTTTTTTTTTATTTTTTATCAATGACTTTTGTATGTATTGCCGGGAGCCGACAATTCATTAATAGCCGCGAGTGAGTTTTAAATGACTTTTTTTCTTTCAAAAATGACATTTTTTGCAGGGACAGTTCTAAGCACGGGAAACATGCGCCACTTCACATGCATATCATACACACCCCCCAGGTACGAAATTTAAAGGAATATTTCACTTTTATTTTTTCATTTTAAGCATTATTAAAATCACTGCTCCCGAAAAAACGTCCGTTTTTAAAACTTTTTTTTGCATTGATGCATGTCCCCTGGGGCAGGACCCCGGTCCCCAAACACTTTTTAGGACAATAACTTGCATAGAAGCCTTTATAATTAGCACTTTAGATTTCGAACGTTCGAGTCCATTGTATTTAATAGGGTTCTAAAGTTCACACAAACATTTTGTCTGTTCGCAGGTTCTGGTGCGAACCGAACAGGGGGGTGTTCGGCTCATCCCTGGATCTGAGTGCAGGAAGGGACAATTAAAAAAATTACAGAGGGGCAGAATTGCAGTACTGTGGTGGGGGCTATCAGCTGCATCAGAGATCACCGAGAGACTGGCATCTAGGAAGTACACTGAGATGGGGGAGAGCAGAATGATTATTTGTTTATAGTAGAAGTGGAAATGCATGCATACTGACCCGGCCAACTGGAAGTGGTTATTTTCCGCAGTATGCCTTGTGGCCTTGATTTCAACAAAACAGTTAAAGGTAAATTTCCATTTTCTTTAAAACAGGGTTATGCAACAAGACCCCATTTGATGATAATTTTCTATATATCTCTGACATTTAATATGTACACTTACCTATAAGAGAATAATACTTGTTCCAAATAAAGCAAATCATTTATGGCATTATAAAATGAAAAATCTCTAAAATCCACTATAATCTATTTAGGACTAACTCCATAAACATGAATACAGTCCTCTCACCCTCAATATACTGTAGATACTGTATATGTAGAAATCTTATGTAGCACACACATCCTTTACCCGCTTACCTCCACTTGCAGGACAGGACACACCATGCCACATGCCCAGTATCCTCCATTGTGTAGAGGGTGAGCGGTGTTAACAGTTTTTAAGTCCTGCAGCGAGTTACCTCCTTCCGCTGGTTCTCATCCCTAGAGTGTGGGGAAAAGTCTATTTTCTCTCTCAAAGAAGGCCAATGTCCAGACAGTGTTAAACTCCAACAGACGAGTTTATTTTTCTCTTGCTCGTAACTTAGTAGGAAAGTTGAAGATAGAGATAGAGTAGGGTAGGGAGGCAGGTTCAGGCACGCGGCACTTATTTACCCTCGTTGCCACTCAAGCCTGAGTGGGTCTTGCTCACCCGGATAGATCCCTCTCACGGTTCTAGCAGCCGGAGTGAAACACGAACATTTACCTATAGAATTTTTGTCCCCTCCAAGGACAGGTTCAGGAGATCCTCTGCCACAGGATCTTTTGGTCCTTGAATCCAAAACTCTTTAGCACCTGTAAGTTTTAGAGACCATAGGTGCTAATGGGGCACGTTATAGGAGCTGTTTCAATGATCACAGAATCCTTCCCTTTGACAGTCAACCAGGCCTCTCCCGAGACAGTAACTTCCTTCACCGATTGCCTGGACAGGTCCTCCCCTGGTTTCCTTTCCTCCAGAGCGGGTCACCCTCCCACGGGTACCCTGGGACTTCTGTGATTCGGTTTAGTTGTAGGCCTCAGTTAAAGGTATTGGGCCCACCTGGAACGATGCTGCCTCGGGCCAAAGGTGCCCAGGACCAAACACACACACGCACCCCTGGCCTGGAGGGCCGAAGGGCGCAAACTGTTCTCCCCAGGTCATGGCGTCTGCCCCTTATGTACCCGCTCCCGGCATGCACCGCAGGTAGACCATGCCCACCGCACAGCTGCTGAGAGAGGACACCAATAACGCCGCAGTGCAACCTGTGGTTCGACCCGAGACCTGGGCAACAGTGCCACCCACAGGTCAAAGGGAACTGTACAACCAGGCAACACCTCAGCAGAGTCCAATTTAAGTAAAGCTGAGCTCTGAGGAAGAAGACTTGTCTTCGAAACGCGTCAGCCGGCAGTGACCTTTGTCAATCCCTCCGTGAGTGATCTGAGTGGGTTCGTTTTTGGACGCATTGCTGCGACTTTGTGGTTCTTTTTAAACGCATGGTTTTTACGTATGTTTGTAAGTAGGATTCTTTTATTTCGTTTTAAATAAATTTATCCAACGATAATGCACGAGGCTGGTGCACCTTTCTTTTTTCTTCTTGTTAAGTAAATCAAACAGCCTTAGCCAAACTATTGCTCATGCTATCCCCTAAATTTCAAGCATAGCGACCCCAAATGTGGGGGTCCGCTACACTTAAGAAATTATATCTAGTATTCCCAAATATTCAATTCATGCTTAAAGGGGTGTTCCGGCCTGTGACGGGAAAAAAATAAATAAAAGTCAGCAGCTACACATACTGCAGCTGCTGACTTTTAATAAATGGAGACTTACCTGTCCTGCAGTCCCTCGATGTCGGCACCGCAGCTGATGATTCCCATCAGATGTCGGGTGCTCCCGTCGCCATTGCGGGTAAGGGAACCCGGAAGTGTAGCCTTTTGGCTTCACATCGGGAACCCTACTGTGCATGCGCGAGGCCCGCTCCTCTCTCCTATTAGCCCGGCGGCCAGGGGAGGAGGAGGAGGGAGCACCGCGGTGACGTCACGGCCGCGGCTGGACTCCAGGAAGTGGGAAAGGATACCTGGCTTTGACAGGTATCCTGTCCCCCCTCCCCCCCGAAAGGTGCCAATTGTGGCACCAGAGGGGGGAGGAATCCGATGAGCGGAAGTTCCACTTTTGGGTGGAACTCCACTTTAAATCCGTGCAGTGTGATGTTTTTTTGTATAGTGACCTATCCAGATAATGTAGCCCATAAAAGAGAACTCTACCTGACGTAAATTATAATAATTGATTTTCATTTGTCTTTATATTTACTATACAATATCTTTTATACACATAGGAAATAAGTCGGCGCTTGCACCAGACTCAAAGTGAACCCACCAACCTAATTGCTCATAGGGTAAGGGAATAAATAGGATGATTTTTTTTTTAAAAACGGACTCATATAAAAGTCCATAAAGTCCATATAAAAGCAACTTGAAGGCAGCCCCGTGGAAGATAAGAAGAGTCTTCTGGAACAGCTGAGAATAAAACACAAGCGCCACTCTAAGTGCAGTATCACAGCAGATTTAATTTTACAAATGGAAATGAGTGCTCACAAAAGTAAAATGGTAACAGGTATTTAGGCACAATTTGTCAGATGTCCGTGAAGTCGATGCATCCGTTTGTCTGCTTGCTGAGGGCTCAGAACGGGCTGCGCCGGTGATTGCGACACTTCCTGGGTCTGAAACACATTCAGAGGAAGACGAAGGATACCGTCACTTCCAGGTAGAGAAGAACCAATAGACAACGCGTTTACGGAGCATACGCTCCTTCTTCAGGCCTAACAGGGGCCATGTTGGATAAGGACTTATAAGCACAGGAGACATTGCTACTGGGTCCTAGAGTCCCGCAGCTATATTCATATATAAACACATTTTTATGTATACTTCCCAAATGTGGATCTATATGGATCAAATTGGGCAGATAACTGCCTAATTAATTGAACATGTAGCGGGGAGGGAACCCTTGGGGTGTAATTGGGGGGTAAAACTTACCACAGTAGTTACGTCTGTGGGTATATAAACAGCCAGCGCCATGTAGAAAGGGAATTCCCAATGGTGTGCAGGTGAATGGACAGATGGAAAGACCCTAGGTGCAGGTACACAAGGGGCCACAAGAGGTGTAATGTCCAGTGGTTCTGGTAAAGCAACCAGTATACGGTCATCCATGGAGGTATCCATATCTGTGACCAAGAATGCAGGGTAGTGCATAGACCAAAAAGGAGACACCTGTGACGGTCCCCAATGCACAGCACGGGTGTCCCGTTGATCACCGCCTCACCACAGGAGAAATCCTAGGTATACATGGCCAGGACGAGATCCACGCTGCTCATCCTAGGGCAAAGCCCATTAAATGAGCTCCCCAACCAGGAGACGTCCAGACGCACCAGGGCGGCTACGTCCAGCGTCACCGGGTCTGTTTCCCCGCACTGCGCAGGTGCACGGTGTGCGGTACTGCGCATGTGCGCTGAGGCCAAGCCAGGGGGCGGGATGCCCCGAGCCAGGGAAGAGCAAGAGGGGATGGACCAGAGGGACATCCCCGCCAGGGGAAACACAAGTCCGCCACATATGGGAGGGACAGGCAGCCAAATGCCACGCCATTTACTCAAGGGGTGCTATGTATGCGGGAAAAAGAAACAATAATAACACATAATGATAACAGTTGTGGAAATAGTGGGAGTGTAATCCCAAGGGTGATTACTGTAATCGGGTGACATAAAACAGTGCCCTAAACAGCTGAAGGACAGCAAAAGGACCTACGGAAGAGGACAGACTAACAAACGGGGCATCAAAAAAGCATAGGCTAGTGATGAATTTAAGGTATCACCAGTCTGAAGTGAAAATGGGAATAAAAAGTGACAAAAATAAAAATTATAAATAAAAGATAAACACTTAAATGAATAATGAATAAAAGAATTGGAGATAAATAGATAAAAAAATATAAAATAAAAAATAATGATAGTGATAAATAGAAATAATTATAAAGTGTCTGAGTCTCTCATAAAGTATAAGTATTAAATGTGTATACCCCTAAACTAACTGTGCCAGAAAGGGTCGAGTAGATTGCCGGGGGTTGGCGGAGCTGTACTCAGGGGCCAGACCAAATCTGCGGCCCTCTTAGTTGAGGGTAACGCTACAAACATATAAATAAAAAGCTGAATAGAAGCATTAAAAACATTAAGAATACTCTTATAAAATCCGCATTACAATACAGCAAATAACTTAACACATACACATTCACAGAGAAAATAAATTGGTTGGATGGGGGATATTGTAAGAATCAGTGAAAGCATGATGGCTAGTAATTTGTACAAAAATGATATATATAGCTATATATATATATATATATATATATATATATATATATATATATAGATAGATAGATAGATAGATATATAGATATATATATCTAGATATATCTAGATATATACAGTATATCTATATATCTATATACCTGTATATCTATATGTAAAACGAAAATGGTGCTTAAAGCTGCCCTACCTATAACAAAACACCACTCAGCGCTCAGGACAAATGTAGGGTATCGTGAACAGTAGATTAAAAAATAAATCCCATGTCGCGCATGCATTTAGGGAAGGCGCCTGGTCCGGACAGCTATTCTCTTCTCTATTACAGGACTTTTGGAGAAGTGCTGCTTCCACATTTTCTCTCTGCGTATAATGCTACAGGGGAGGGGACGCCCCTCCCGGCAGACGCATTGAGAGCACACATTGCCGTGATCCCAAAGGAGGGAAAGGATCCACTACGTTGCCAAAACTATAGACCGATCTCGCTGCTCAATGTGGATCTCAAGATATTCACAAAAGTTCTTTCCATGCGTATGGTCGACTTAATGCCACAACTAATCCACTCCGACCAGGTCGGTTTTGTTCCCACTAGAGTGACAACACGACTAAGGCGATCAATATGATCCATGCTGCAAGGACGCGTAAAGCCCCTATGTTGCGCCTCTCGACGGACGCCGAAAAGGCGTTCGACAGGGTGAGCTGGCCTTTCCTGTTTGAAACTCTCTGCTGTATTGGCCTGCAGGAACGCATGATGAATTGGTTGATGGCAATCTATTCCTGCCCATCGGCCCAGGTCAAGGTTAATGGTCACCTTTCTTCGACATTTCAGATAGGGAATGGCACGAGACAGGGGTGCCCTTTGTCGCCCCTGATATTCATCCTCACGCTTGAGCCTTTCCTGCGTATCATCAGAGACAACCCGGACATTACGGGACCCCGCCTTGATGCCACCCTGTCCCAGAAAATTGTGGCTTTCGCAGACGATCTGCTCTACTTTCTGACCAACCCCCTTGTGTCTACTCTGAACTTGCTCAAGGAACTGAAGCTGTACGAGGAGGTGTCAATGTTTTGCATTAACTACCAGAAATCTGAGGCACTTGGGGTCGCCTTACCTCCTCCCTTAACTGATTTGCTCCGGGTTGACTTTCCTTTCAAATGGGCCATGTCCCATATCAAATACCTGGGTATCTTGTTACTCAGCAAAGCGGAAGAGATTTTCCCCCTTAATTTTCCTCCCCTTTTGGTGGCCGTAAAAAGAGACCTGCAAGAGTGGCAGCATGGCCTGTTTTCCTGGTTTGGCCGCTGCAGCATTGTGAAGATGAATATCTTACCCAGATTGTTGTACCACTTTCAGGCACTACCCATACAGGTGCCGGCGTCCTTCCTGAAAGCGGTAAATAGAACGCTAATCGGCTCTGTGTGGGCTCAGAAACCCCCGCGGTTGGAGCAGAAAATTCTCCGGCTACCAAAGTTGAGGGGTGGGGTAGCCCTGCCAGACGTTACTCTCTATCACACGGCCTGTCATTTAGCCCATATTTTGGATTGGTGCCGTCACGGCCCTCTGAAACAGTGGGTGCAGATTGAACAATCCTTGACTGGGGCCCACTTAGACTCGCTGCCCTGGTGCCAGCATCCCTTGCCAAAGAAGATTTCTGACCACCCCACGGTAGGGGTGACAATACGGACAGCTTGGAAGGCTTTCCACAACCACTCGATCTGGGTCTCAACGACCCTAGCTTCCTGGAATTGAAACTGGTCGAAAGGTCTCAGGTGCGACACTTCCTCACAAACGACCAATGGCGTACCCGACAACAAATCCTAGATGACCCTGCCCTGAATGGGCTCTCATTTTGGCAAAAGATCCAGCTGTCCCACTACATCTGCACCTTGCCCTCTCTGAATGCCTATGGACGGCAGCTGAGATCATTTGAGTTACTATGCCTGGAACGGTCCCCGTTGAGACATGGATTCTCCCTGATGTACCAAATCCTAGTTTCTCCACCTCCGGACTTTAGGCCTCCTTATGTTACCAAGTGGGAGCAGGAGATGGGCTTACAACTTACGGGGGAAACAAGTTGACCGAATCATTATCTTCACTCAAAAAGCTTCTCTCAGTGCAAGGCACCAGGAGCTGGAATATAAAATTCTGTCCCGTTGGTACTACACTCCGGAAAAGATACACAAGATGTTCCCTCAGAGCATGGATATGTGCTGGAGGTGCGGAGAGGAGGTTGGTACGCTCCTCCATGTCTTTTGGTCATGCCGCATCTTACAATCATTTTGGTTTGAGGTACACCGCATTGTCCAAAAATGTACGGACAGGGAACTGCCGATGTCTCCTGAGCTCTTCCTTCTACACCACCACAAAATCCCAACTAAGGGCTATAGAAAGTCCATACTGCCGCTTCTGATCAATGCGGCAAAAGGCTGCATCCCTCTGAATTGGAAGCAGACTCAGCCTCCATTGGTGCCCGGTTGGTTGAACAAAGTGAAGGATATCCATGACATGGAGGACTTGATAGCAACGGAAAGAGGCCTAAGTGAGAAATTTTCCAAAACATGGTATTTTTGGCACAAACTCTACTTCTCTGAGGAATACGGGCTCTTAGTGGCTTGTTCCCCCTGAGAGGATCGAATCTGAATGCTCCCCAGGTGGGGTGGATGTGACTGGAGGGTGGTAACACCCCTCCCCCCTTTTTTTTATCTCTCCCTCCCCCTCTTGCATTCTTGCACTCCTTGCTTACTTTTCCTTTACTTTCTCTGATATCTCTTAATACCAACACTAGAGTGTTGGCCTGATCAAGTCTGTTCCTAACGGGCTTGACGTTTCTATCTCTACCTAAATTGGCATCTGCCGCAAAAATAAAGCCATGCGGGGGGCGGAGGGCTCCTGTAAGCTTGACACTTGCTGTGATCCCCCCTCTGATAGCGGGCTCCATATCTTTACTATATGTTCTACTTATGGGGTGCTGGGGAATGTTTGCTGTTTTTTGATACGCATCAGTATGCTCTCTGTATTTCTGCATGTCCTTTTCTCTTAAATAAAGAATTTATAAAAAAATAAATAAATCCCTGTTTAACCCTTTGAATAATCCTAACCATCAAGTGAAGGTATTCAAAGGTTTGGTTTTGAGAGATCTTAACCATCTGAAACCCAAAAAGAATCGGAATTTAAGACACATGCAAGATGGGATTGACTTACTGGAGAAGCGGAAAGATATAATTATAAGACCAGCTGACAAAGGAGGTGGAGTAGTAGTGCTCCCCAAGGAGATCTACCATAAGCAAATTGTGGAAATGCTGTCGGATGAATTGACTTATGAATTGTTGGACCATGATCCAACACAATCATATCGAAACCAATTGGAGATCTTGGTTAACATTGGCACCCGGCTGAGGGTATTGTCTACCAAAGAAACGATCTACCTAGTACCAACCAGCAGTAAAATCCCCACAATTTACACGTTACCAAAGATACACAAAGACCCCACCAATCCACAAGCCAGACCGATTGTAAATAGCATTGACTCCATTTCGTCAAGAATTGGCCAATGTTTGGATAAATTCTTACAGAAAAGTGTAACTATCACACGGTAATACTTAAGAGATACAAAAGACTTTCTAAACTATTTACAGAATATCAACTTGGAAGAAGGCCAGGAAGTTTTATTAGTGACAGCAGATTTCTCATCTTTATATTCTATTATCCAACACGAAGATGCCTTGCTTGCCCTCAATTGGGCTCTTTGCCAGAAAGACGATTTACCATACAATCAAAAAGTTTTTATTGGCCACGCCCTCAATTATTGTCTTTCCCACAACTATTTCTGGTATGCCAGCAGATTTTATTCACAACGAAGAAGGGTTGCGATGGGCGCTAAATTTGCGCCCAGTATCGCAAACCTCTTTATGGCTGAGTGGGAGGACATAAACATTTTTAAAGAGAGAAGGGCGGAACTAATATTTTATAAACGTTTTATTAATGATATATTTTTTATCTGGGCGGGATCTGTCGACTCTTTGGAACAATTTTTTAAAGTTTTAAACACCAACAACAAGAACATCAAGTTAACATCTGAATTGCACAATAAAGAAATACACTTCTTAGATGTGAGTGTTTATCGACAGAACCAGAGACTCGAGACAAAGGTTTTCTTCAAACAAACCGACTGGAATAGCTATTTACCTACAACCAGCGGACACCATCCCCTCTGGCTCAAAAATATACCCAAGGGGCAAATCATGAGGGTTAAGAGAATCTGTTCCGAAGATATACATTTCTACACTCAATCTAAGATTCTCACAGATAGATTTGAGGTCAGTGGTTATAATCCACAAACACTGGTTAAATTGGTGGAAGAAGTCGGTGCAATACCGCGTGAGGTATGTCTACAAGAGAAACATGATATGAACTCGAAACCCAGTTACAACAAAGAATGGGGCTTCATCTCACAATTCCACAGTCGAAATAAGGAAGTAGAGTCAATATTTGATCAGCACTGGCATATCCTATTGATGGATAAAAAACTAAGTACAGTTTTACCTCCTAAGCCTCAGTTTATTTATAAAAAAGCCCTGAATTACGGTGACCGAGTGGTCAAAAAAGTTTTGGACCCTCCCACAAAACCACAAACCTTCTGGGATCGTAACGGCTTCTTTGCGTGCAGAAGATGTAAAGCTTGCAGAGAAGTATTACGCCCTATAAGAGGGGTGGACAATTTTACCGCCCCATCAAATAATAGACAATTTGATATAAAACAGTTCATAACCTGCAACAGTCAGTTTGTAGTTTACGCTTAAAAATGTCCTTGTGGTCTTTTATACATAGGACGTACCAAAAGAATGTTGCGGGTACGGATAGCGGAACATATCCACAACATTAAAATTGGTTTTAAAGATCACAATGTATCGCTCCATTTTAAATTAAAGCACAATCAAGACGCCACGGGTCTAGAATTTTGGGGTATAGAGTATCTGGAACAACACTGGAGAGGCTCCCATAGAGTCCGTGAGTTATCAAAACGGGAAACTCGTAGATATATTTAACAGATGTTTTAGTACCTAAAGGCCTCAATGTGGAGCTTGACATTAACTGTTTTATCAGTGATACCTAGATCTCTTTTAGTTTATATTCCTTCCGTTATTGTCCTTTTCAGTTAGTGTTTTTCTACCACCTTTGTAATAGGTTTGAAGGCCCAATCCCAGCCTACCTAATTTTATCTAATTTTAACTTCACTTCAGCACCAGCCTACCTACTATATTCAAATCCCAGCCTGCCTGTTTTAGGCATCTCTTTTAGGCTCACATATTGGGGTGAATCTAGAGGCTAAGTACTGATACATTAAAACCTACTATTAGGTACTTACCATTATGATGATTGTCACCATTATCATTATGATGTCATTCTAGTATTGGTGTTTAAATAAGTCGGACATTAACTAGATCTGATTAAATTGCATTATGTGCAAAATGCGTGTACATATGTATTTACCCAATCTGCCCACAGCTAACGGTGATACATAGCCATGTAGCTGAGACAGTAGGGAGCTGCGTATACAATTGTACATATTGAGGTTATTTTGCGGTATTCTAATTAGCTTTTAAACACGTTTTTAAACTTGTTTTATATACTGTCATATCAGAAAGTATTGATTTATCATTCATTGCACAATGTTGTGGATTGAATTGTAATCCCAAATACTTATTAATATCTCCGGATTATAGATGTATTAATTGTATGGATGTTTCCCGCTTCACTACCACTGCTGAGCACTTGTGCAGTGAGTATGAGGATTCATTCCAACACTTAATAGTGTTCATTCCCGCACTTCCGCCCTTAGCCTGGCAGTGTTTGCATTTTCACAGCCAGGCTAAGATGACCGCGACGGACGCACGTAATTGCGGCTGACGCCACGCAAGGGGCGGGATCTTGTACATATAAGCTGGTTGTTGATAGTGAGAGTCACGCCCTCAGACGAAGTCAGGAAGTGATGAAACGCGTCAGTGCGTGACTCTCTACCAAGCAACCGGAAGTGACGTTTTGCGCTCCACGGATCAGGAACCAGGAAGGATGCAAGGTCTCTGGTAACCAAGACAGCGCGGCTGTCTATTTCCCTGATCCGAGCACATTAAGTCATCTTTATACATTGCCTGTATACTACTGCTTTTTGGTACGCACATACTTGTAAGGGGTACTATGGGGGGTTTATAATAAAGCTTTTCAAACGGTACTACCCTATGCAGAATCTTTTTTCCCTTATATGTGATTGTTCCATATATCAAGCAAGTTGTAGCGGTGGAAAGTGCAGCAATTGGGACGGATGATGACCAGTGGTTCATGCTCATTTGAACCTTACCTTTGGTAAGTGCATCCCCAAAAGGGGTATCCCCCCCCCCACACGGTGAACATCTTTTTGGTGAAAGGAGCATTATGCACTAAATGGAATTGCAGCCACATCCATCCCTGTCTACACCACTGTCACTACCTATATTTTATATATATAGAGGACTTTTAAAACAAGTGTTTGATTGGAGCGCTACTACAGCACTATTTTTGGACTTTTGGGTTTTATAGAGTTTTAATATTACTGTTCTATTTATATATATCTATATATATTAACATAGATTGAATAATGAAAATAAATATATATATATATATATATATATATATATATATATATATATATATATATGTATAAAAACAAAAATAAATAAAGATAAAAATACAAATACAAATAATAATAATAATAATATTAATAATAATACAAATAATAATGAATAATGATACTAACAATAAGAATAATAATTATTGTTATTGTAAATGGATGGAAATATGAAAAAAGGGGGAAGGGGTGTGGGAGATTGGGAGAAGAAGAGAAATCACTGTACACTTTTCTAACACTTTTCTAACATTTTAAAGCATTATCAGAGATGACCATAATAATCCAAAAACCATTATATATTGTTGTTGTTATTGTTCTATGGGGAATTTTACAACTTTGATCTATAATTTCTATATCTATGGGTATTTACTTTTGAAGAAGAAGACCATAAGGGTCCAGAGTAAATATGTAGAATGGGAGGGAGGGAGGAATCCTGAATGAAGAAAATTGTTCAGATATGATTATTATTTCCATGATTTCTGTGTTAATATTATGCAAAAGTAATATTTATATATCCAACCTTAAACATGTGACGTATGCATCCACATCTATATAAGGATGCATGCTCACTTGTGATAGAATTACTTTGGGTTCTATACCGTGCAATACCACTATACCATTATGTTGTCACACTGGAACATGGAAAATATTTAACCATGGCTACATGTGTGAGCCGACAATGGAAATATTGAAAAAAGGGGTAGGGGGAATGGAGAACATGACAAACCAACACTATCATCCTGGGAAGGGTGTAGGGAGGGGTGGGGGAAGGAAAGGGAGTTATTTTAAAGAGGGGAGGGGTGAACCAAAAAGGAAGGAGGGAAGGGCAGTGGAGAAAGCAAAAAGGAAGGAGGGAAGGGGAGGGGAGAAAGCAAATGATATAGGGGAAAGATAAATTAAGTAAAGCTGTTGACCTCTATTTCTGCATTCAGGCCTCCTGGCGTGAGGGAGTCAAAGGTGAATATCAAGTACGTCTCCCTCTGGCAGAGACGTTTATACCGCTCCGCCAGTGAGAGCGCACCAGAGATGGACTCTATAATCCAAACCCTGAAACCTGCAGAGGGTTTACCATGTTTTTTCAGAAAGTGTCAGGGGACGCTATGCATATCATCTCCTTCCTCCACTAAATGACGGTGTTCCCCAAACCTTTTCCTGAGGGTCCATATGGTTCTTCCAACATAATGCAAGCCTCAAGGGCTAATAAGGCAATAGACCACAAATTCTGTGGAACAATTGAAAAAGCTGGAGATCTGATAAGTTTTCCCTTTTGCCTTGAATTCTTTTTGGCCGTGATTGACATGTTTGCATGTGAGGAGTGGTGCTCTGAAGTGGATGTTAGACTATATGTATTGTTGTTGCAATGCTGTAAGAATTCTAGGAACAGGGCTGTCCCAGGTGACAATGATGTCATCGATATATCTCCCATAAAAGATGATATGGGAGATATATGGTTTGTTTAGCCAGATGTAATTGGCTTCCCAGAGTCCCATGGTAAGGTTGGCATAGCTGGGGGCAAAATTTGCCCCAATAGCTGTGCCCATCACCTGTAGATAGAATTCTCCATCAAATTTAAAATAATTATGTGTTAGGTATGTGTTAGGCAGAATTCTGTGGCCTCCAAAATGAATTCTGCCTGTCCGGTTAAGTAGGGGGTCCGTGGAAAGGAAACTTGCCATATTTCTGAGACCTATCTGATGCGGGATAGAGGTGTATAGTGAGTTTACATCGAGGGATGCCCACATATAAGTGGGTTCCGAAGTGTATTGAGCCAGTTGTTCAAGGAGATGTGTTCCAGCTCTGATTATAGGATGGAAGATTTTGTGAAAGGGATTGGAGAAACTGATCTATATATTGTGAAATGGGGCTGGTGATACTGTCCATAGCTGCGACTATGGGCCAACCAGGAGGGTTATTGGTGCTTTTGTGAATTTTGGGTATATGATAGAAGTATGGTGTTGAGAAATAGTCTCTGTTAAAAAAGGCATACTCTTGCTTGGTGATAATACCACCTTCTTTGGCCCTTTTGATAAGTGTTGTTGCTTCAGTAATGAAATTAGATAGGGAATCGGAACAGAGTTTTTTTTTATGTAATGGTGTCCGACAAAAGGCTTCTGCCAAGTAGTCAATTCTATCTTGGACTACTATCCCACTGCCTTTGTCCGCTGTTTTAATAACTAGGTCGTGATTTTTTGTCAGGTCTGTAAGGGCTATTTTTTCGTTGTGAGTGAGATTGGAATAATTAGAATAACTGGTATGTGTCTGTTTGCATAATTTTTGAATATCGGAATATACCACTTTGTAGAAAGTTTGAAGATAAGGTCCTTTTGCGTGTAACGGATTGAAAACTGATTTGGCCTAAATTTGCTGTGTTGTACTGGGGGGGGATGTGAAAGGGTGTTGAGTGAAGAGGACCAGGTCCTCATCAGCATCATCCTCACTGATGTATAGATCCTCTAATATGTTCAAATCTGATTGGTTGGTGGTTTCCGGAAAGCATGATGGGGTCTTGGGATAAGATGTTAGAAGAACATGCTGCATCTTTGTGAGATTTGACGTTATAGTAACGTTTTAGAGTGAGATTGCGGATGAAGCTGTGCAGGTCGTTGAATAATGTCAACAAATTGGATAAAGAAGATGGAGCAAAATTGAGACCTCATTGCAATATGGAAGTTTCTGATCCAGAAAGATTGTGTGATGATAAATTAAAAAACTTTACTGTTTGTGGGACTTGGCCCTTTGGTTTATGTCATTGTTTTCCCCTTCTAGCTTTCTTTTGCCCGTGGGTTGGGTGTTGGGTTGTGAGGGGGAAAGTACAAAAAAATCCAGGGGGTCAGAGGGAATATGAGCAGAGATGACTATTCCTGAATTTGGTGTTATGTCGTCACTAGGCATGGCTATGTAAGGAATGGGATCAAGGGTGCTGGTGTCCTTAATACTGAGGGAAATATCTGCCGATTGGGTAAGTGTGGGATCTATATTTCTGAGAGCATTATTTCCACCTTAAATTGAAGTTGTATGAATTGAAAGTGCATGAACTGTGATCTTTCTATTTATTTTTATTATTCAATATATGTTAATATAATATATATATATATATATATACATATATATATAATTTTTTTACAAATTACTACCCATCATGCTTTCACTGATCCTTACAATATCCCCCATTCAACCAATTTGTTTATGGTCAATGAGTTGACTCCGTGCATGTGTATGTGTGTGTGTTCAGTTTTTTGCTGTATTGTAATGCCGATCTCATAAGAGTATTCTTAATGTTTTTAATGCTTCTATTCAGCTTTTTATTTATATGTTCAATTAATTAGGCAGTTATCTGCCCAGTTTTCTCCATATAGATCCATGTTTGGAAGTATACATAAAAATGTGTGTATATATAAATATAGTTGCGGGACTCTAGGACCCAGTAACAATGTCTCCTGTGCTTGTGAACACTTATCCAACATGGCCCCCGTTAGGCCTGAAGAAGGAGCGTATGCTCGGTAAACGCATCGCCTATTGGTTCTCCTCTACCCGGAGTCACGGCATCCCTCGGCTCCCTCTGCATGTGTTTCAGACCCAGGAAGTGTCGGTGATCACCGGCACAGCACACTCTGAGCCCTGAGCAAGCAGACCCACAGATGCATCGACTTCATGGACATCTGGCAAATTGTGCCTAAATACCTGTTACCATTTTACTCTTGTGAGTACCCATTTCCACACTTAACCCCTTGATCGCCCCCTAGTGTTTAACCCCTTCCCTGCCAGTGTCATTTACACAGTAATCAGTACAGTAATTTTATAGCATTGATCGCTTTATAAATGACAATGGTCCCAAAATAGTGTCAAAAGTATCTGATGTGTCCGCCAGAATGTTGCAATCATGATAAAAATCACAGATCGCGGCCAATACTAGTAAAATAAAAAAATAAAAATAAAAATGCCATAAATCTATCCCCTATTTTGTAGACGCTATAACTTTTGCGCAAACCAATCAATATACGCTAATTGCAATTTTTTTTTACCAAAAATATGTAGAAGAATACATATCAGCCTAAACTTGAGGGAAAAAAATATATATTTTTTGGGGATATTTATTATTGCAAAAAGTAAAAAATATTGCTTTTTTTTCCCAAATTGACACTTTTTTTTTGTTTATAGCGCAAAAAATTAAAACCGCAGAGATGATCAATTACCACCAAAAGAAAGCTCTATTTGTGGGAAAAAAAGGACATCAATTTTGTTTGGGTGCAACGTCGCACGACTGCGCAATTGTCAGTTAAAGCGACGCAATGCCATATCGCAAAAAGTGCTCTGGTAAGGAAGGGGGTAAATCCTTCTGGGGCTGAAGTGGTTAAATCTGCTGTCATGCTGCACTTAGAGTGGCACCTGTGTTTTATTCTCAGTATCTTTTATATGCATACCTTGTCTCAGTAAAAAAAAAAATTGTACATATACTGTATATTCCTAGTGAAAAGGATCTTAAGTGTCTTTTAACTATTTTTTGTGATACTTCTGTTATTTATGTATCAAACAAATACGCCTTCCTGATGAAGTGACCAGCAGAATCGATAAAACATGTTAACGGTGTTACATGAGCAATAAAGAACATGTCCCCCTTTGTGGATTATTCTCCTGAAAGACCCCAACAAACATCAAGGGTGACCCCCCTCTGCATGAAGATAGTGATGTTCTCATCATGCCCTACATGCAGATTTCCTAGGTTCTGGGTTTCTTGTAACCTTCCAGGTGTAAGTATTTGCATACATTATATTTTTCTGATCAATCACCCTGCAGTTTACTGGTTATACCTAAGCCACACTCATAAGATTCTCTCCTGTGACTTTTTGCTCTTTTTTCCCCCCTCTATTCTCCATTCCTTGGAGCACCTCTTCACTCATAGATTGCAAGAAGACAACAGTTTTAGCAAAAGGTCAGTTTCATTTAAAGTTGGATGTTGAAAGCAGCAATGATTGCCATAAATCAACACTTATCGCAAGAAATCAGTTTCAGTTGAAGGTGGGTGTTAAGAGCATTAATGATTGACAGTGAAGGGGCAGAGAAGAGAAAAGATGAATAGGTTGTGCCATGCTAAAGTGCCCCTGGTACTTCTTCAATATGCTACTTACACAAGATGGTACATGCCAGTGCCAGTCCTAGCCCCAGCTTATTTCACCACAACATGATAGGTTTGGATGATGAGGGCTCCAATTTCTGTTTCCCTGATTCACCCAAACTCTCTCATCCGTGCCTTTGGGGACCTTGCTTTGTGCACTGGTCCAAATCATTTGGAGAGGGGATTATTGTGTGGGGTTACTTTTCAGGGGTTGGGCTTGGCCCCTTAGTTCCAGTCAATGAACTCTTAAGGTCTCAGAATACCAGGACTTTTGGACAATTTCATGCTCCCCATATTGTGGGAACAGTTTAGGGATGGCTCCTTCCTGTTCCAACATGACTGCGCACCAGTGCACAAAGCAAGGTCCATAAAGACATGAATGAGTGAGTTTGGGGTGGAGGAACTTGACTGTCATGCACAGAGTCCTGACCTCAACCTGTCCATGTATTGTTTTCTGTAAAAACGTGGCTTTAATTTAATCCTTGGCATTTAAATTGCAAGTCATGTTATTGATGTAGCTCACTAAGCGATCCATGAACCTACTGGTGTTAAAAGTGGGGACGTGACATTGTTATGAGAAATAATGCTTCCACTAAGCTTCTGCATTTGAAATGCTGTCAAACTCTGTGGCAAACTCTTACTTCCCCTGCCGAGTGCAGTGAGAGAAGGAGAGGAGTGGTTGGAGGGAGGCAGGGCTCGCTACAGACTATGGAGGATACAAGAACACAGCGTGCCTGTATTAACAACAGAATGACACAAGACATAAACTGACCAGACTAGCATGGTTTGGCAGCCATGCTAGTGTAGTCAGTTTACTTTCAGGAAGGACATAGGCAGGATCAACCAGGTTTTACACAACACAGGCAGGGCTGAATAAAACAAGGACATTACAAAGCATATTATATTGCTTTAAAGAGGCTTTTTTTTTTTTCTTTAGTGTTACAAGCACTTTAGATCAGCTTCATGCTTTTTCGTTTTCTTATGATTGTTTATTTTTTCTTTCTACTAAGATGTAACCGAATGAAACATGTTTATTATATGAATGGTGATACACCTTTAAAAGTCCCATGGGTAGAGATGTTTTATTGTATATTCTAATATTAGGGATGTTGGTATATTACTGTATTTGCCAGATCACTATAACAATTGTAAAACCCGCATATACCCTAAAGTGTAACCGAAGGCAATTTTTTTTGATTTGCAAACAGTTTTATTGGGTTTTCATAGTACAGTGGGAAAAGGAACAAACAATGCATACACATAGCAATGGTGAGTAAGCAGAGCTCCATGTTATGCAATACAAAAGTGGGCAATTTTTTTTTGGTTAAAACTGGAAGAAAACATATCTCAGCGCTATGGAGTTACACGTGATGTCAACACAGGTAATTATTTAAAACATAAATAAAATGTATATAAATATAAAAGTATATAGGTCAGCAGCTACTTAAAAAATTGGTCGAGGATTTACACATAAGATTAATAGTTCAAACTGTTAACCAGTAGCAGATACTCATCAAAGCGGTGCTCCTGTCAGTTAATAAAATATGACTGGCTAGTATTTGAAAATCACCATATACACATAATAACCATTGAATAACAGAAAAAAAAGCAGATGATGGTGAAGAAAAGTCTATAGTGGACACAGATGGTGGATTTAAACTTGTTAATGATGCGTGCACCTTTCACCAATTTCCTCCACACCGTGCTCCACACACCCCGCTGGGGTTTAAATTCACCAGAACGATAAAGGTATCAAGCCTCAATCCACATCAATATACTGCCATATTCTCGATCAGAGCCACGCTGGTAAGCCTCCGAGGTCCAGGAACATGGGAAGAAACAATCCACATCATCTAGTTCCGTTTGACCATTTATTAAGTTATTCAATTGAAATTCAATGTTCCATGACACTATAGTGGTTCCAAAGTGATCATATAGCTCAGTGTCAGTGTTAAGCATTCAATGAATCACTCTTACTAAAAGCCGGGAAATGCTGAAAGTACTTTGTGGAGATCATGATGGCCTCGGCGTACAGCAATTCCTCCTTCCGGTTTACTCACTGAGTCCTGGAACGTACAGCGTCAGTTGCGTAACTTCCGGTCGTCATGAGATTACACCCTGATGCGTTTCGTCATTATGACTTTGTCAAAGGGCACGGCATCCCGGAATTTATCTGTAAATTTCACAATTGAGATTAACTCATTGTGAACCACAAACCACTCCATTACACAGTGGGATTGGCTATATTTTTCTGTTAAATTGTCTATATCCCATTAATAACAGCTGACACTAAGCTATAGACCATTACAATCTTATCTTATATCATGTCTGGACGTATATATATATATATATATATATATATATATATATATATATATATATATATAGAGAGAGAGAGAGAGAGAGACAAAAAAAATTTATAGGAAATTTAAAATATATCAATATATTATTTCCTTATGTAAATAGTATACAAAATAGTATATAAAATACATATTATATATCACAATATCATTACGAAATCCATTTAATAATAAAAATATACGGTATATATAAAAAATTATCAGAAGGTGTGATCTAATTTATATCTAAAAATATTAATTGATAGGTATATTGCTGTAACAGAAATTCCAGCTACTATCGCACTACATCAAGGCAGAAATATCAATAATCGCTAAAAATAATTAATAATTATTCTAAAGGACACCCCAACCAAAAGAGAGAAGAACAACGAAAAAAAGACAACAAATATCCAAAGGCCTCCAATCCTCATTCTATTCTTCCAAAATAACAAATTACATGATACTTGACCAATACATCTGTATAAGTTAATACCATTGGATTATGAAATTGAATAAACTTAGTAGTCGCTTATAAAGCAGTTTATATCCAGCTCTATGTTTAACACTTTAGGGGCGAGATTATCTACCAAAAAAATCCACTGGGTTTCTCTTTTAGAGAGCTCTCTCACCAAGTTAGAACCCCTCCACGTAGGTTTAATATGGTCTATACCCCAAAATTTAAGACCAGAGGGGTCTTGGTTGTGGTGTCATTTAAAATGAAGGGACACGTTGCCCGCCGCGTGCCTCGTGAGTGTGTTCGCGGGTCCCAGGAACTTGATGTTCCCGGTTGGCAAAGGCAGAGCAGGGGGATGCCTTTGTAAACAAGGCATTCCCCTATTCTGCCTAGTGACACGTCACTGATGGCTGTTCCCCATCATCAGTGATGTGTCATGTGTAGCCACGCCCCCTACAGTAAGAATCACTCCCTAGTACTGACTTAACCCCTACAGCGCCACCTAGTGGTTAACCCTTCACTGCCAGTGTCATTTTCACACTAATCAGTGCATTTTTATAGCACTGATCGCTGTAAAAATGACAATGGTCCCAAAAATGTGTCAAAAGTGTCCGATGTGTCCGCCATAATGTCGCAGTCACGATAAAAATCGCTGATCGCCGCCATTTTTTAGTAAAAAAAAAATTATTAATAAAAATGCCATAAAACTATCCCCTATTTTTTAGACGCTATAACTTTTGCGCAAACCGATCAATAAACACTTATTGCGATTTTTTTTACCAAAAATATGTAGAAGAATATGTATCGGCCTAAACTGAAGAAGGAAAATGTTTTTTTATATATTTTTTGGGGATATTTATTATAGCAAAAAGTAAAAAATATTGTCTCTCTATTTTTGTTTATAGCGCAAAAAATAAAAACCGCAGAGGTGATCAAATACCTCCAAAAGAAAGCTCTATTTGTGGAAAAAAAAAGGATGTCAATTTTGTTTTGGGAGCCATGTCGCACGACCACGCAATTGTCAGTTAAAGCGACGCCGTGTCGAATCGCAAAAAGTGGCCTGGACTTTGACCAGCGAAATGGTCCGGGGCTTAAGTGAGTAAAACCAATTATAATGTTGTATACGTGTTCTGCTATTCTTATCCTCAATAGACGTTTGGTTCTCCCTATATGCATTAACCCACAAGGGCATTGTAAGGCGTAAACTGCATGAGACGTATTGCATGTAATAAACTGTTTAATAGTAAACTCCTTATTATTCGAGGTTGAGGAGAACTTATCTACTCCCCTCATGGGCCTAGAAACTTCCTTGCATGCCTTGCATTTTCTGCATGCAAAAAATCCATCTCAATCCCAAAAAGATGTAATTCGGCTAGGAGGATCTACTACCCTTTTCACTATCAAATCACCAAAGTTGTGAGCTTTCCGGTAAATGAACTTGGGCTTGGTAGGGAGTTCTTTTTTTAAAGTTTTGACAAAACACAACACAAGCCAATGTGTACTGAAAATGTTCTCTACTTCTCTGAATTGAGAGTGAAAGGATGATATAAACCCCCATTCATGGTCCATATTTTTTGTCTCCAAAACCCTATACCTCAAACACATTTCTCGAGGTATAGATCTAATTTCCTCTACTATGGTGTCAAGTCGTTGTATTTTATATCCTTTTTCAAGGAATCTGTTTTTCAACACCAAGGAATTTTGTTCAAAATCCTCAGACGTGGAACAGTTCCTTTTTACCCTCATCATTTGGCCCTTTGGCACATTTTTCAACCAAAGGGGGTGGTGGCCACTATGTGTGGGTAAAAAGTTGTTCCTGTCTGTGGGTTTGAAAAATCTTTGGTCTGCAGACTATCCTCCACACGATAGATGTTAACATCCAAGAAATGTATTTGTTCTTTGCTGCACTGGCTGGTCAATTTTATATTGTTTGTATTGTTGTTCAAGTGGTCTAAAAACACTTTAATTGAGGATTCAGGTCCTGCCCATATTAGCAGGAGGTCATCTATATAGCGGCTATAAAATAGGAGCTCGGCCCTCCTCTTATGAAACACAACCTTATCCTCCCACTCCCCCATACACAGGTTGGCAATACTGGGAGCAAATTTTGCACCCCATTGCCACTCCCCTTTTTTGGGTAAAAAAAACTGTTGCCAAACCAAAAATAGTTGTGGGAAAGACAGAAGTCTAATGCATTTCTTAAAAATACTTTCTGTGTGAACGGTAGGTCCTCTCTTTTGCTAAGTGCCCAATTAAGGGCCAACAGAGCATCCTCATGTTGAATCACAGTGTATAAGCTGGTCACATCTGATGTAACTAGAAATACGTTATCTTTCCCAGTAAGGATAACTTCTAGTAATGACTGCAGCAGATTTTTTGTGTCTTTAAGATATGCTTTCGTAACTACAACACTTTTCTGTAAAAATGTATCCAGATATTGCCCCAACCTTGATGTTACTGAACCTATCCCATTCACAATGGGTCTAGGTGGGGTTTCTTTTGAGTCCTTATGAATTTTAGGAAGGGTACAGATCGTCGAAATGCGACTGCTACTTGGTATAAGGAATCTTTTTTCTTTTACAGTTAGTACACGTGACTGATACCAAAATTCTATCAGAGCTTCCAGCTCTGATTTATATTGAAAGGTGGGGTCCCTATCCAATTTCTCAGAGGTATCTGCATCTGACAATTTTATTAATTGATCATTGTAGTACTCTTGACATAATTACAATTCCACCAGCCTTGTCTGCAGGCCTTATAATTATGTCCTTCCTAGTTTCTAGTGACTCGATCCCTTCTTTAATATACCTAGGATTTACATTCTTTTTAGGAGTCAGTAAATCAAGGTCTCGTAAGACAAGATTTTTAAAGAAGACCTCCAAATGTTGTGTAGCTACATTAGGTGGATTAAACAATGATCTATTTTTCAAGCCACTGTCCACTGCTAATGCTGCACTACTACTAGCACTCACTGGATTAGAGTTTTTATTGAGAAAATACTTTTTAATACTCAGCTTACGCATATATTTATGGACATCTATATATGCATCAAATTTGCCAAGTGGTCTCTTCAGACCGCATTTAAGACCTTGATGCAATATATTTGTCTCTTTATGCGATAATACAGCATTGCTAAGGTTAAAAATGCCCCCAACTCTGTTTCCCTCCTTCTTTTTTTGGACCCTAAATCCTGCCCTGCAACCCCTGATTCGTCTCTCCTTGGGCCTTGCGATTGGGCCAGATTCCTCTCCCAATAGGGCTGGTCTCTCCACTGAGGTTCCCTGTACATAGGTGTCATCAGGGGGTATGGGGGTAGTGGCGGTCTGCTCCTGTGTGATGGATACCCTCTGCCCCTCTTTTGTCCCCCCCGCCTCTTCCTAAAAAGGGACGTGGTGAGTATGTTCCATTGCCCATATTATGATCCCAAAGAGGCTCATATCTATTTGCAGTGGGCACCTGATATGTATTGTCATAAATTGGAGGTTGAGGATTTCTCACCGTACCTCCTCTTTTTTTTTGTTTGATTTTGAATAGAGTGGAAAGGGATTAGAACACCTGTCAGTTTTTATTGCTGTTTGTGCTCCCATTAGGGAGATTCACTTTCTTCATTTGTCCTGTTTAACCACCTCCCTACTGTGCACGAAAACCCCCTTCCTGCCCAAGCAATTTTTCAGCTTTCAGCGCTGTCACACTTTGAATGACAATTGCGCGGTCGTGCGACGTGGCTCCCAAACAAAATTTGTGTCCTTTTTTTCCCACAAATAGAGCTTTCTTTTGGTGGTATTTGATCACCTCTGCGGTTTTTATTTTTTGCGCTATAAACAAAAGAAGAGCGTCCAGTTTGGAAAAAAACCACAATTTTTTACTTTTTGCTATAATAAATACCCATTTTTTTTTTAAATAACATTTTCCTCAGTTTAGGCCGATACGTATTCTTCTACATATTTTTGGTAAAAAAAAAAAAAATCGCAATAAGCGCGTATTGATTGGTTTGCGCAAAAGTTATAGCGTGTACAAAATAGGGGATAGATTTATAGCATTTTATTTTATTTTTTTTATTAGTAATGGTGGCGATCTGCGATTTTTTATTGTGACTGCGATATTGCGGCGGACACATCGGACACTTTTGACACATTTTTGGGACCATTCACGTTTATACAGCGATCCCTGCTATAAAAATGCATTGATTACTGTATAAATGTGATTGGCAGGGAAGGGGTTAACCACTAGGGGGCGGGAAGGGGTTAAATATGTTCCCTCAATGTTTTCTTACTGTGGGGGGAGGGGACTGACTGGGGGAGGTGACTGATGGTTGTCCCTATGTACAAGGGACACACCATCAGCCTCCTCTCCCTCACAGGACGTGGATCTCTGTGTTTACACACAGAGACCCACTTTCCTGCTCGTTTCCCGGGCAATCGCGGGTGCCCGGCGGCAATCGCGGCCGCCTGGCACGTGCACCGGGGCCTTGTGAACGCGGCGAGCGCGCGCCTTCTAGCTCGTTTTAAAGGGAGGACGTCATATGACGTCCTCCCAGAACGAGAGTGTCCTCCGCCCGCCGTCAACTGACAGTGGGCGGTGGACAAGTGGTTAATGTTATCATCAAAAGTAAAAGAAAATCCAAAATTTTAGGGTTGACATCAGAATTTTAAGAGAAATATTCCAATGGGGACACTAATTCTGGTGACCCTAGTGACACACGGAATTTCCACACTTTGGCGGGATTTACTCTCACTTCCTGTTTTGGCTATAGGACAGGAAGTGAAGAGAGATCTAACTAATAGGACATAGATGGCAAAAACAACTGATGGCGGTTATAACCCTCCCTTACTCTATCCAAAATATAGTTTTGCCTTTTGTTACACTTTAACTGGTTCCCGACCAGCTCACGTCTATTTACGGGGCAGAATGGCTCCCCTGCGTGAAACCCCATACCCATACGGGGTTACCTTTAAAAGCGACCAGAGGGCGTGCACGGCAGGACCCGATGTGCGTGGCAAGCGGTTTGCGATCACTGGTGGCCACACGAGATCGCATGCACGAGAACCAGCAAGGGGATTTTTTGTTTGTAAACACACAAATACCTGTGCTGTCAGAGGAAAGGAGACATATCGTTTGTTCCTAGTAAGTAGGAACAGCGATATGTCTCCTCTCCTACTCAGTCCAATCCCCATACAGTTAGAACACACTGAGGGAACACACATTTAACCCCTTGATTGCCCCTAGTGTTAACCCCTTCTCTACCAGTAACATTTACACAGTAATCAGTGCATTTTTATAGCACTGATCGCTGTATAAACGTCAATGGTCCCAAAAATGTGTCAGAAGTTGTCTGATCTGTCCGTCGAAATGTCACAACACCGCTGAAAATTGCAGATCCCCGCCATTACTAGTAAAAAAAAATTGTACTGTCGCCATTTGAGGAGGCAACAAGGATGGTGAGCCGTGAGAATGCATGCATCTGTGACACAATGCCTCTTGTGTTCCTGCTGGAGCATACTCTGTGTGGCATTATTGTGGCATCAAAGAGAAAGTTAATTATTGGTTGGCAACCCGCCTTGTCAGATGTTAAAAATCACAATAAGAGTATATTGATAGGTTTGTGCGAAAGTTATAGCATCTACAAAATAGGGGAAACATTTGTGGTATTTTATAATTTTTTTTTTTTCTAGTAATGGCGGTAATCAGCAATTTTTATCGGGACTTCAACATTATTGCGGACAGATCGGACACTTTTGACACATTTTTGGGACCATTGACAATCATACAGCCATCAGTGCTATAAAAATGCACTGATTACTGTGTAAATGTCACTGGCAGGGAAGGGGTTAACACTAGGGGGCGATCAAGCGGTTAACTGTGTTCCCTCATGTGTGTTCTAACTGTAGGGGGATGGCACTGACTAGAGGAGATCACAGATCATTGTTCCTAGCAGGTCGGAACACATAATCTGTCTCTCCTCTCCTCGCAGAACAGGGATTTGTGTGTTTACACAAACACATCCCTGTTCTGGCTCTCGTGACCGCAAACATGCGTGGCCGGTAGTCATCGCGACTGCCGGCCACACACATCGGAACCCCTGCAGTGCGCACGCCTGCTATCCCTGTGTAACGTACCGTAGGTGCGGAGAGGGACCTCCCGTACAACCCCGGCTCGGAGACCACTGGAGTGGGGGCAGTGATAGTAAGAGCACGGTGAGGTAAGGGTGCCTGTCTGATCCTCACTGCTTGGAGTGGTGGAGCCGAGTGGAGACTGGAACGGCTGGTTCCGGAAGCAGCGGATGCAGGTCAGCAGGTGCAGCTTGCAGAGCAGAGGATTCAGGTCAGCAGGTGCCGGTTTGTAGAGCAGAGATGCAGGTCAGCGTGTGCAGCTCACAGAGCAGAGGATGCAGGTAAGCTGGTGCAGGTTTACAGAGTCAGACAAGCCGGGTCATACACATCAAGGTAAACATCATAAGTGGCAAGCAGAGAGTAGTCAAAGTCCAGGCCGAATCTTGGCAACAGGCAGACTGGCAGATAACTGAGCAGGGTCAAACGAGCCGAGGTCAGGACTGGAGACATAAGCGTGGTCAGGAAGCCGGGTCAAACACAGGAACAGGATACAAGCACAGAATCAGGAACTCAGGGAACAGAAGCAGATCAAACCGCAAGAGGCAACATCTCTGGAATGTATTTTATAGGAAG
The DNA here is from genome assembly GCA_029206835.1 of Rana muscosa. NCBI lineage: Eukaryota > Metazoa > Chordata > Amphibia > Anura > Ranidae > Rana > Rana muscosa. The sequence goes on along the minus strand of CM055117.1, from coordinate 637,559,328 downwards.
TACATGGGAGGAGCAAGGGGTTCAGAGTTCAACAGTAATCAAGACATCAAGCAGTCTAATGGATCAGATAGGTTATCCAGCAGATCAGGCAGGGAACTGTCCAGCATCTCAGATAGCTCCGTTGGAAGAGTCAATGCCAGACACAGAAGAGGTCCCAGGTTCAAGCCCAGCACGTCCCTGACAGTGCCCCCCCCCCTTAAGGGCAACCTCCGGGTGCCCAATAGAGCTCTTTTCTGGGGGTGACTGCAAAAAAGGCCTGGATTAACTCTCGGGCGTGGATGTTCTGTTGGGGTTCACAGGAGTTCTCCTCCAGACCGTACCCCTTCCACTTGATCAGGAATTGAAGCTGGTTTCCTCTTCTTCGGCAGTCCAAGACGGTCTCCACCTTGTACTCCTCATCACCGTCAAAGATTACAGGCTCGGGTGGTCCCGATCCCCTGTCTGGAAACGGGTCGGGCACTGCGGGTTTCAGCAAGGAAACGTGAAAGACTGGGTGAATCCTCAACGACTCCGGTAAGGCAAGTTCATAGGAGACCTTGTTTAACTTCCGTTTTACTGGGAAAGGACCGATGAACTTGAGTGCCAGTTTCCTTGCGGGGCAAGCCATCTTAAGGTTGGTGGTCGATAACCATCCTTTTTTTTCATTTATTTATCTTTATTAAACCGTTTTCCAATTTACAGTACATTCAATCCCCTTTCCCCTCCCCTCCCAAATTCCCATACAAAACAGATAATAAATAATATCTTCTTAGAACCAACCAACCCGTCTTCCCCTTCCCCTAAACCTCCATCCACTCCTTTCATACTCTGTCCCCCACCCCTTCAAACTCCCCCACTCTCACTCGTTCCATCCATACTTGGTCACCCTGTTGCAGGCATAATTCCCCTCTCCTTTTCCTGTCAAAGATCCTTTTATTGGCTGCTTATGCCTTAGTCATGGCTTCCTGCAATATCCTGCTGTTACGGGTCAGGAAATCATCGATACTCTGGACCGCCGGGACTGTTGAATCAGGGATGAGATCAGGTAAGAAGGTCGGGTGAAACCCGTAGTTGGAAAAAATGGCGATTCACCTGTAGCCGAATGACTGGCGTTGTTAAAGGCAAACTCTGCCAAGGGTAGTAAAGCTACCCAGTCGTCTTGAACGAAGGTGGTGAAGCATCTGAGGTACTGTTCGAGCGTCTGATTTGTTCTTTCAGTTTGCCCGTTAGTTTGGGGGTGATAGGCCGAGGACATGAACAACTCAATCTTCAGGACCTTGCACAAAGCCTTCCAAAAGCGAGAGGTGAACTGCACCCCTCTATCCGAAACGATGTCCGCAGGGACCCCATGTAGCCTTACTACTTCCCTAATGAAGACCTGGGCAGTTTCCATGGCAGAGGGCGTGCCTTTGAGAGGCACGAAGTGGGCCATCTTGGATAGGCGGTCAACCACTACAAAGATGGCTGTGCAACCTTCAGACAGGGGGAGTTCCACTATGAAGTCCATGGCAATCATTTTCCAGGGACGGTTAGGGACTGGTAAGGGTCTGAGCAGACCCCAGGCCTTGCTTCTAGTGGTCTTGCTACGGATACAGGTGGCACATGAACCTACATATTCCCTGCAGTCTTTTTCAAGATCCGGCCACCAAAACGTGCGTTGAATCAGTTCAAGGGTTTTATGCATTCCGAAATGGCCTGCCAGGGGATGATCATGACACAAGTTTAACACTGTGACTCAAACTTCTTCTGGCACAAAGATTTTGTCATTCTTCCAAAGTAACCCGTCCTTGGGTACCAGAGTGATTCCAGAGGGACCAGACACACCTGTAGAAGCTTGCTTCAAGCCAGACATCAGGCTAGTTTGTAAAAGTAAGAAGTTGCCTTCCGATAGAATGGTATCTGGAGCTGACACCTCTTTTGGATCATCAAACATGCGGGAAAGAGCGTCTGGTTTGGTGTTCTTGGAGCCTGGCCGATACGTTATGTGGAACGAGAACCTAGAGAAAAATAGTGCCCAACGTGCCTGGCGTGGTCTCAGACGTTTGGCAGCTCTCAGATACTCTAGGTTCTTGTGGTCTGTGTAAATGAGTATAGGATGCGCTGCTCCCTCCAACAAGTACCTCCACTCCTCAAGGGCAGATTTAATGGCCAGGAGCTCCCGGTCTCCAACATCATAATTCCTCTCGGATGGGGTAAGCTTACGGGAGAAGAAGGCTACCGGGTGTATCAAGTCCTTGAGACCTTGGCGCTGGGAGATAACAGCTCCAACCGCTGTCTCTGAGGCATCTACCTCAAGTAGATACGGTAGGGCAGGATCGGGATGACTTAGGATAGGAGCAGACGTAAAAAGTATTTTTAGGTTTGTGAAAGCAGCCTGTGCTTCAGATGTCCACTGGAATCGAGCATTTTGCTTCGTTAGCTGCGTAATCGGGGAAATAATACCAGAGAATCCCTTGATAAACCTCCGATAAAAATTGGCAAAGCCAACGAAGCGCTGCACCCCCTCCTTGTCTGAAGGTGCAGGCCAATCCAGAATGGCTGAAACCTTCTGTGGGTCCATCTTGAATCCCTCTGTAGAGATCACTAGGCCAAGGAACCGGATACTCTGTCGCTCGAATTCACACTTTTCTGGTTTTGCGTACAGTCCATGCTGGCGGAGACGACAGAGTACACTCTTGACGTGTTTCCGGTGCTGCTCGAGAGAGGAGGAAACAATCAAAATATCATCAAGATAGACAACTACATAAATGTCCAGACAGTCTCTGAAAACATCATTGACTAGATGCTGAAAGGTGGCAGGGGCATTACATAGGCCGAAGGGCATTACTAGGTATTCGTAATGGCCGAACCTGGTACGAAAGGCAGTCTTCCATTCATCCCCTGCTTGGATGCGTACCAGGTTGTACGCCCCCCGCAGGTCTAATTTGGTAAACACAGAGGAAGTCCTGAGTCTTTGAAAAAGTTCAGGTACCAGAGGCAGAGGGTACCGGTTCTTGACCGTGATTTTATTTAATTCCCGGTAATCTACACAGGGCCGAAGAGAATGGTCTTTTTTCTCCACAAAGAAGATTCCTGCCCCTGCTGGAGTAGTGGAAGGACGGATGAAACCCCTCTTAAGGTTCTCATCAACGTATTCTTTCAGTACCTCAAGCTCCCGTTCAGGGGAAGATCCGTTCAAAAGGAATCTCAGCACCGGGAAGAAGCTCGATTGGACAATCGTAAGGACGATGAGGCGGGAGGACTTCGGCCCCTCGCTTGCTGAAGACGTCCAGGAACTCATGATATTGTTTGGGTACAGAAGCTCGTATCTCTGGATCTGAATCCAGGCATAACAGAGGCTCCGAGGTGCTGGGACGTGGAAGCATGCAGTGGTGTTGACAGTATGGTGACTGGAACTTAATACTTCCGGTTCCCCAATCAATCTGTGGATTGTGTGCCTGAAGCCAGGGTAGACCCAGGATAACTGGAAACATGGGAGATGCAATAGCATCCAAAGTCAATAGTTCCTTATGGTCCATGGAGGTGATCACAGGCAAAGGAGGGGTCTCCTGGGTCACTACTCCGGACTTGATGCGAGACCCATCTGCCAGGAAAATGGAAAGTCCCTGAGTCTTAGGTTGGAGTGGGATGTGTTGTTCTGCTGCAAAGTATAGATCAACAAAACAACTACATGCCCCTGAGTCGATTATTGCAGTTACTGGTATTGTCCTCCCTGGTAGTTGGAAAGAGATAGGAAGAGCCAGGTGAGTAGCATTGGTAGATGTAGGTGAGTAGTTGGGAGAAGAGGTAGCCAGGACCTTGTGCAGCTTAGCGGGAAAAGAAGAGACATAATGACCGGGTTCCCCGCAATACAGGCATAGATAATTCTGCAGCCAACTAAGTCGTTCCTTGGCCGATAGGGAATGTTTCATTAGTCCAAGATGCCCTGGATTGATGGTCTGGTTGAGGGATGAGGGTTCAGTCGGAACCGTACTGGCACTGGCAGGGTACACAGGGGCTCATATCCGGGGTAGCATCCAAGCTGGGCGGAGCTGCTGGGTAGACCTTTCTGCTCTGCGCTCCCGGAGTCGTCGGTCTATCTGGATAGACAAAGTAATTAAAGTCTCTAGAACATCAGGAACACCGACCCGTGCTAACTCGTCCTTCAGGCTTTCAGAGATACCAGGACGGAACTGATGCCGCAGAGCCTGGGTATCCGCGCTCCAGCGTCTGAAATCAGTCACATAGTCCTCGACCGCTCGACAGCCTTGCTGGAGCGCATGGAGAGCAGCCTCGGCAGTAGAAGTCCGCTGTGGATCATCATAAAGTCGGGCCATGGCATCAAGAAAAGAGGGCAGAGAGTCTAGAACTACATGGCGGACTTCAAGTAGGTGATGGGCCCAAGCTTGAGGTTCCTTCTGCAGCAAAGCGATAACGAAGCCCACCTTGGTGGCTTCAGATGAAAAAGTCAGAGGTAGCAACGAAAAGTAAAGTTCACATGCATTGGGAAACGCACGGAATTTACTCCGATCCCCAAAAAACTTCTCAGGAACAGGAACCCTGGGCTCAGGAGATGGTATCATTCCAATAGAGGAAGTTGGGGTTGGAGGTGAATCTGCAGAGGTGGCTTGAGTTTGTGTCTGCTTACCCATTCGGACGTGACTGCCCTGCAGAGACTTCACGATCTGAGTGAGAGCTGTAAGGTGTTGATAGACATTGTCCATAGGCAAGGTATCTCCTGCAGGCTCAGGCATGGCGGTTTGATACTGTAACGTACCTTAGGTGTGAGCCTGATGTGTGGAGAGGGACCTCCCGTACAACCCCGGCTCGGAGACCACTGGAGTGGGGACAGTGATGGTAAGAGCACGGTGAGGTAAGGGTGCCTGTCTGATCCTCACTGCTTGGAGTGGTGGAGCCGAGTGGAGACTGGAACGGCTGGTTCCGGAAGCAGCGGATGCAGGTCAGCAGGTGCAGCTTGCAGAGCAGAGGATGCAGGTCAGCAGGTGCCGGTTTGCAGAGCAGAGATGCAGGTCAGCGTGTGCAGCTCGCAGAGCAGAGGATGCAGGTAAGCTGGTGCAGGTTTGCAGAGTCTGACAAGCCGGGTCATACACATCAAGGTAAACATCATAAGTGGCAGGCAGAGAGCAGTCAAAGTCCAGGCCGAATCTTGGCAACAGGCAGACTGGCAGATAACTGAGCAGGGTCAAACGAGCCGAGGTCAGGACTGGAGACAGAAGCGTGGTCAGGAAGCCGGGTCAAACACAGGAACAGGATACAAGCACAGAATCAGGAACTCAGGGAACAGAAGCAGATCAAACCGCAAGGGGCAACATCTCTGGAATGTCTTTTATAGGAAGTACATGGGAGGAGCAATGGGTTCAGAGTTCAACAGTAATCAAGACATCAAGCAGTCTAATGGATCAGATAGGTTATCCAGCAGATCAGACAGGGAACTGTCCAGCATCTCAGATAGCTCCGTTAGAAGAGTCAATGCCAGACACAGAAGAGGTCCCAGGTTCAAGCCCAGCACGTCCCTGACACCCTGCTTAAAGGGACCGACGTACAGCTACAACGGTTCGTGGGAACTTGCCTACCTGCCTTGTCCACCTATTCTCCTTGTAACGGTGGACAAGGTGGTTTTCCAACCAATAATGATCCTTCTCTTTGATGCCACAATAATGCCACGCAGAGTAAGCTCCAGCAGGAACACAAGAGGCATTGTGTCACAGATGCATGCATTGTCACGGCTCATCATCCTTGTTGCCTCCTCAAATGGTGACAGTACACTGCATGCATCCTTTATCAGCAGCCATTGTTTGGGTAAAAAAAGCAGAGGTGCCCTAAACCTGTCCTTGTGCCATACTCACACAAGTATTAGTTGACGGCCCTCTGCTGCTTGTGCAGCCACTGCAGCATTGCCAAAGTTGAGTTCCACCTGGTGGTCATTTCACAATTAAGGCAGTTTACGGGCAGGTGGAATTCCTGCTTAATTTCAGCCAACTGAACACTGGCTGTGTATGACCACCTGAAATGGCTACAGACTCTTCTGGCCTGCCTTAGAAGATCTTGCCGCCCTGGATACCTGTTTAACCACTTCAATACTGGGCTTTTTATACCACCTCAATACCGGGCCTAATCTGGCACTTCTCTCCTACATGTACAAATCATCATTCTTTTGCTAGAAAATTACTCAGAACCCCCAAACATTATATATATTTTTTTAGCAGACACCCTAGGGAATAAAATGACGGTCATTGCAACTTTTTATCTTGCACGGTATTTGCGCAATAATTTTTCAATTGCCTTTTTGGGGAAAAAAATGGTTTTGTGAATTAAAAAATAACAAAACAGTAAAGTTAGTCCAATTTTTTTGTAAAATATGACAGATTACGTTACGCCGAGTAAATAGATACCTAACATGTCACACTTTAAAATTGCACACACTAATGGAATGGCGCCAAACTTTGGTTCTTAAAAATCTCCATAGGCAATGCTTTGATTTTTTTTATAGGTTACCAGGTTAGAGTTACAGAGGAGGTCTAGTGCTAGAATTGTTGCACGCGCTCTAACGCACGCGGCGATACCTCACATGTGTGGTTTTAATGGCGTTTACATATGTGGGCGGGACTTACGTGTGCGTTCGCTTCTGAGCGTGAGCTACCGGGGACAGGGACATTTAAATTTTATTTTTATTATTTTAATTTTTTTTACTTATTTATTATTATTTTTTTACACTTTTAAAAAAAAAATGTTTTATCACTTTTATTCCTATTACAAGGAATGTAAACATCCCTTGTAATAGGAATAGTGTGTGACAGGTCCTCTTTATGGAGAGATGCGGGGTCAATAAGGCCCCACATCTCTCCTCCAGGCTGGAAAGTAGGGATGAGCCGAACACCCCCAGGTTCGGTTCGCACCAGAACCCGCGAACGGACCGAAAGTTCGCACGAACGTTAGAACCCTATTATATACAATGGATGCGAACGTTCGAAATCTAAAGTGCTAATTATAACAACTAATATGCATGTTATTGTCCTAAAAAGGGTTTGGGAACCCGGGTTCTGCACCAGGGGACATGTATCAATGCAAAAAGAAGTTTTAAAAACGTCTGTTTTTCGGGAGCAGTCATTTTAATGATGCATAAAGTGAAAAGAAAAAGTCAAATATTCCTTTAAATATCGTACCTGGGGGGTGTCTAAAGTATGCCTGTGAAGTGCCACGTGTTTCCCGTGTTTAGAACTGTCCCTGCACAAAATGACATTTCTAAAGGAAAAAAACATTTAAAACTGCTTGCGGCTTTAATGTAATGTCTGGTCCCGGTAATATGGATGAAAATCTTTGAGAAAAATGGCATAGCTACCTTATCACCCCCCCCCCCCACCCCATCCCATTACCAGCCCCTTTGGGTCTTGTATGGATATTAAGGGGAACCCCGCACACAAAATAAAAAAGGCGGTGCATACAAGAGGTAGGTTTGTTCTTATGTAAAATCTGTTTGTAATTTTGAACAGGTACATTGTTTAAGTGTAGCTCCAGCCAAAAAATCTATTTTTAAGCTTTTTGGAAAACATAGGGAAGGGTTATCACCCCTGTAACATTTGTTTTGCTGTCTGTGCCCCTGTTCAGAACATTTCACCTCACTTTCCGTCCCAATGACAAATGTTTTTGAAAAGTGGGGTTTTTATTGAAACAAGGATTGGTGATAAAACATCAGTAGAGAGGAGACACCTTTTTCCCATATTAACCCTTACATGAGAGAATTTCCCTTCCTAGGGGTAGATTTCCTCTCACTTCCTGTTGTCTCCTTTTGTTTGCAAGTAGGAGTCGTTTGTAAGTTGGATGTTTGAAAGTAGGGGCCTGCCATATATACTCTGCTGAAATTTGCCCCTTACATGTTGGTGTTGCCACAACACTGTAAGCCCTCACAGTTACTCTTGGTGGGCGCATGAATGGGCCCTGCTGTGAATTATTAGATCAAGAATTGTAATTGCATGACCCTGTTGAACAGGGGCTGAAAAATTGGGCCTTTGGTGGTGGTGGTGGTGGTGTTGACACAACACTGTAAGCCCTCACAGTTACTCTTGGTGGGCGCATGAATGGGCCCTGCTGTGAATTATTAGATCAAGAATTGTAATTGCATGCCCCTGTTGAACAGGGGCTGAAAAATTGGGCCTTTGGTGGTGGTGGTGATGGTGTTGACACAACACTGTAAGGCCTCACAGTTACTCTTGGTGGGCACAGGAATGGGCCCTGCTGTGAATTATTAGATCAAGAATTGTAATTACATGCCCCTGTTAAACAGGGGCATAAAAAGTGGGCCTTAGGCACTGGTGCCACAACAGTGCAACCCCTCACAGATACTGTACTTGGAGCACAGCAATGAGCCCTGTTGCAAAGTATTGCATCAAAAATTGTAATTACATGCCCCTGTTAAACAGGGGCTGAAAATTTGGGTCTTAGGCACTGGTGCTGGTCCCACGACACTGCAACCTCTCCCAGATACTCTAGTTGGAGTGCAGGAATGAGCCCTGCTGCAAAGCATTGCATAAAAATTGTAATTACATGCCCCTGTTAAACAGGGGCTGAAAAATTTGGCCTTAGCCACTGGTGCTGGTGCCACGACACTGCAACCTCTCCCAGATACACTAGTTGGAGTGCAGGAATGAGCCCTGCTGCAAAGCATTGCATAAAAAATTGTAATTACATGCCCCTGTTAAACAGGGGCTGAACAATTGGGCCTTAGCCACTGGTGGCGGCACCCAGAAACAAAAATGTTCTTCCAAGCTATCATCATCAATCGGATCATTGAGGAGGAGGAGGATAGTCAGTCAACATAACAGGACAGTCACTCACTATCAGCATCAGTCTTGAAGGGATGTGACATTTGAAAATAAATTAGTCTGTTATATCAGCTTCAGGTGTTTGGTAGCTGGTGGTGATCCAAGACAGGTTCATCTTTATGAAGGTCAGTCGATCAACCGAGTCGGTGGACAGACGCACCCTGTGATCCGTGACAAATCCTCCAGCAGCACTGAATGTGCGTTCTGAAAGAACGCTGGATGCAGGACAGGCCAGTAGCTCAATTGCATACTGTGCAAGCTCTGGCCAGTGATCCATCCTCAAGACTCAGTAAGCCAGAGGATTTTCAGTGGGGAAGGTGTCCAAGTCTGACCTTGCCCCTAGGTATTCCTGCACCATGTATATCAGACGCTGGCGATGGTTGCTGGAACCGATCTGTGGATTAAAGATTTGTCTGAACGCATCGGTCAGACGGCCACCTTCCCCACCGCTCCTTCTTTGACTGACCGAAGCCTCAGCAACTCGTTGTCCAGGACCAGGAGTTTTTAACCTCCCAGTCTCTGGGAACGCATTGCACAGACCTTTCTGCAAGGCCTCCCGGAGTTGTTTCATCCTCTGCTCCCTCTGCGACGGTAAGATGAGGTCCGCAACCTTACCCTTGTACCGTGGATCAAGGAGAGTGGCCAGCCAGTAATGGTCTCTCTCCTTGATCTGAAGAATACGAGGATCCTTCCGCAGACTTTGCAGGATCAGGGAGGCCATGCAGCGTAGGTTAGCTGAGGCATTCGGTCCGGAGTCCTCTGGGTCACTAAGGATGACATGATCCGCAGCCACCTCCTCCCAGCCACGTACAAGTCCATGGGTTTCTTGGGACTGTAAATCATCCCCAAAAGACTGCTGCTGATGATGCTGAGTGCCAGGCTCCACCTCCATGCTGACACAATCCTCCTCCTCCTCCTCTTCCTGTGCGATGGGTGGGACAGAAGGAACACTGTCTGGGTAAAGTGGGCCTTGAGAGGCAAGGAAGTCCTCCTCTTCCTGCCTCTGTTCTGCCTCAAGTGCCCTGTCCATTATTCAACGCAGCGTATGTTCCAACAGGTGGACAAGAGGTACAGTGTCACTGATGCATGCACTGTCACTGCTCACCATCCTTGTGGCCTCCTCAAATGGTGCCAGGACAGTGCATGCATCCCTGATCATGCCCCACTGGCGTGGTGAAAAAAACCTGAGCTCCCCTGACCCTGTCCTGGTGCCGTAGTCGCACAGGTACTCATTGATGGCCCTCTGCTGCGTGTGCAGCCGCTGCAGCATGGCCAACGTTGAGTTCCACCTGGTGGGCATGTCACATATAAGGTGGTTCTTGGGCAGGTTCAACTCCTTTTGCAGCTCAGCCAGGCGAGCACTGGCATTATAAGATCTGCAGAAATGCACACAGACTTTCCTGGCCTGCCTCAGGACATCCTGTAAGCCCGGGTACCTGCCCAAGAACCGCTGCACCACAAGGTTAAGGACGTGAGCCACACAGGGCACATGGGTCAGTTGTCCCTGTCGGAGGGCGGAGAGGAGGTTGGTGCCATTGTCGCAAACCACCATTCCTGGCTTAAGCTGGCGTGGCGTCAACCACCTCTTGGCCTGCCCCTGCAGAGCAGACAGAACCTCTGCCCCAGTGTGGCTCCTGTCCCCCAAACACACCAGCGCAAGCACGGCATGGCATCTTTTTCCCTGCGTACTTGCGTAGCCCCTTGAACGCCTACGGAGCACCGCTGGTTCTGAGGACAAAGCACAGGAAGAGGCCATGGAGGAAGAAGAAGAGGAGGGGGTGGAGGAGAGAGGTGTGTCACAACCAGTAGTAGCATTTTGGAGGCGTGGCGGCGGAACAACCTCCAACACTACTGCACCTTGTCCTGCATCCTTCCCAGCTGCCAAAAGAGTGACCCAATGGGCCGCGAAAGAAAGGTAACGTCCATGTCCATGCCTGCTGGACCATGAGTCAGCGGTAATATGCACCTTACCGCTGACCGCCCTGTCCAGCGAGGCCAATACATTGCCTTCCACATGCCGGTAGAGAGCCGGAATCGCCTTCCGTGAGAAAAAGTGGCGTTTGGGAACCTGCCACTGAGGAACCGCACATTGCACAAACTCACGGAAGGGGGCCAAGTCTACCAACTGAAAAGGCAGCAGTTGAAGCGCTAGCAATTTAGCCAAGCTAGCATTCAACCGCTAGGCATGTGGATGGCTGGGAGTGAACTTCTTTCGATGGTCCAGCAGCTGGGGCAGGGAAATTTGCCTGCTAGAATCGGACGTCGGTGTACTGCTAGCAGAGTGCCCGCAAGTACTTGGCTGTGACACACCTAATTCTACACCTTCATTCCTCTCTGTGCAGGTTTCAGAGAGGACTGAAGGTTAGAGATCCCAGCTCATGCGGTGCGAGGAGAGGTCCGCTTTGTTCTTTGGTGTGGGTCTTTAAGGTAGGCTTGCCAACGAGCTGCATGGCAGGTCAACATATGTCTGGTCAAGCATGTGGTGCCCAAGCGGGTGATGTTTTGGCCACGCGATATACGCTTGAGACATATGTTGCAAACAGCAGCTGTGCGATCTACTGCACTTGACTCAAAAAAGGCCCACACCAAAGAACTTTTTGAATAACGGGCAGAGGCAGCGCCCTGCACAGGCGGAGCTCTGCAGTGTGATTCCGTCGGTGTGCTACCCTTACGCTGGCCCCCCGAGGGAATCCTGCCTCGTTGGAGATGTGCCTCCTCCTCATCCTCCTCCTCCTCCTCTCTCCTATTAGGCACCCACGTGGAGTCAGTGACCTCATCATCCCCTCCCTCCTCATCACTGGAGCCAATCTGGCAGTATGCTGCAGCTGCTGGAACATGACTGCCAGATTGGTGTCCTTCTTGAGCATCCCCTCTCTCTGCTCTCACGCTACTGCCTTCCTCTAGCTGGGTATCATCATCAGACCCTTCGAAACGCTGGGCATCCTCCTGGAGAATGTACCCAACACTGTGCTCAAACAGTTCGAGGGACTCCTCAGGAGGACATGGTGGGTCTAGGGAAGGAGTGACTGATGATGACATTGATAGGGAAGAGGACGCTTTGGCAGCTGCTTTGCCAGTACCCTGAGCCTGGGTGAGAGAGGATGAGGAGGATGAGGAGGGCTTGGTCATCCACTCTACCAAGTCTTCGGCATGATGCGGCTCAACACGTCCAGCTGCCGAAAAGAAGGACAAGCGTGTCCCATGGCCATGTGCTGATGACAATGCACAGCGTCCACGACCAGCACTGTTGCCCCCAGACACAGAGCCTGCTTGCCCTCTTTTATTGGCTCGTGACTGTCTGCCTCTCTTTGTTGGCCTTCCAGACATGGCAATGGCCTGCAGGGAGATGGGAAAACCAGCAATAAGGGGTAGCTTCAGGTGTATATTTTGCAGGAAGCACACTCCGCCCGCTGTAAGTGCTGCAAATGCCTGTTAGTGTAACACAAAAGAAAAAAAGCTTAAGCAATAAGGGCTAGCTTCAGGTGTATAATGTGCAGGAGGCACACTCCGCCCACTGTAACTGCTGCAAATGCCTGTTAGTGTAACACACCAGGAAAACACAGCAATACGGGCTAGCTTCAGGTGTATAATGTGCAGGAGGCACACTCCGCCCGCTGTAAGTGCTGCAAATGCCTGTTAGTGTAACACACCAGGAAAACACAGCAATAAGGGCTAGCTTCAGGTGTATACTGTGCAGGAGGCTTAGCAAAAATGACACTGACACTGTCCCCTGCCTATCCTTCTCTCTCCCTGCACACAAGGTTTATCAAAGAATATGACACTGACACTGTCCCCTGCCTATCCTTCTCTCTCCCTGCACACAAGGTTTAGCAAAGAATATGACACTGACACTCTCCCTGCCTATCCTTCTCTCGCCCTGCACACAAGGTTTAGCAAAGAATATGACACTGACAATGTCCCCTGCCTATCCTTCTCTCTCCCTGCACACAAGGTTTAGCAAAGAATATGACACTGACACTCTCCCTGCCTATCCTTCTCTCTCCCTACACACAAAAATAGCACAAAAAATAGCACAATGACACTGTCCCTGCCTATCCTTCTCTTTCCCTGCGCCGGAACACACTACACAAGGCCGCCGTGCTGGCGGCCTTTTATAGTGTGGGGCGTGTGCTAAACCCCCTGAGCTATAATTGGCCACAGGCAACCTGCCTGTGGCCAATTATGGCTCTCCTAGCTGCCGGCGCTGTGATTGGCCAAGCATGCGGGGTCACAGTGCATGCTTGGCCAATCACAGCACCGGGATTGCACTGCGATGGCGCAGTGTATTGTGGGCCATTCGTGTCACTTGAATTTGGCGCGAACGGCCCAAATAGTTAGATCTTCGTCGAACGATCGAACAGCCGATGTTCGAGTCGAACGTATGTTCGACTCGAACACCGAGCTCATCCCTACTGGAAAGCATGAGATCGTGAAAAAAATGTCACCGATATCATGCTTACTAGCCGCAATCACGGCTTTGTTTACTTCTGAGAACCCGGGCGTGACGTCATCACATCGCGCCCGGGCCTCCGACGGTCATAGAGATGACTGGTGACCAGGAAAACAAATAACGTCCACCCAGGATGGGAGATGGGATGGGAGATCCCATCTGTGGACGTCATTTGACTATGGGCGGTAAGGAAGTGGTTAAGAAATGCTGAACCACAAAATTGGGGACATGTGTCAGGCATGGTACATGTATCAACTTTCCCTGTCAAAGGACAGACAGAAGATTAGTGCCATTATCACATACCACCATTCCAGGTTCAAGCTGCTGAAAGAATCTCTGCTCCATTGTGGCTCCTATCCCCTAGACAGACTAGTTGAATTATGGCATTGCATCTTTTAGACTGACTCATTGAATAGCCCCTTGAATCCTTAGGGGGTATTGGTGGTTCATTGGACAATTCAGCAGAAGAGGGCATTGAGGAGAAAGAGTGGAGCACCATTCGAACCGTAAACATCATTACTAAATCTAAAAAAAATCGAATACCCCACTGTTACTTTTGTCTACCCATGCCGAAGTGGCTTTCAATAGGAAGGACTGGACCTTCCTGATGAAAACCCTTAAAGAGGAAGTAAACTCCCCTCATTTGTTTGTACCTATAATAAGGCTTACCTGTAGGTACTGTAAATATTTTCTAAACTTGCACCATTTAGGAGAAATTTACTGTATTCCCCGCCGATGACATCATCGGCTCATGCTCTCTGAAGGAACGGCCGCACGTGCCATTTCTTCAGAGCCATGTGCCGTGACTGGTGCAGGAGTGACGTCATTGCGGCTCTGGCCACTCACAGCGCTGGAGCCCACGAACCCGGAAGAAACACCAGGGAAGATGTCAGGAAATATTTATTTGTTTTCAATCTAGTGTATTAAAAAAAAAAATAACAAAGTACTTTTGTTTACTAGAAATTCAATGGGAACTTTAAGTGCACAACACTACAACATTCTAAACAGAAACATGGAGGTTTTCTACTGCCGATTTCTAATTTTACCAAACATAGTTGGCTTACTTTCAACCCTATTTCAATAATGAGACAGACAAGGATAGAAGTCCCTTAATTTTTCTTAGGAGAGATTTAGACTTTAATAAGCAAAATAGATAAAGCGTATACAGTATGTCAATTAGGTAGTAAAGTGGTTAGGCTTAAAAACACTATTCTTCAATCAAATCATACAAGCTTTAAGCCCTTTAATATGCATGTTTAATTGATTTGTATTTCATTGCTCTGTTCTTTCCTAATAAATATGTTGATGATGCTATGATATAGTTTTTATTCATAATACGTTTACAGGTATTTGCTATTGGAAACATATTGATCCAGTAGTTATTGTTGCTACTTTGCAGGGAATTTCATCAGCTCTTATTTTGTTTACATTTTAGTAAATTAGTGCTGAACAATTCTGGAGCAGTATGAGTTCTATTGACTATTTGAAAGCACCAAGAAGTAAAATACATCACTATGCATTTCAGTTTAATTAATTGGCATTGTTTTCCTTTACTTTGGAGGAAAGCATTGTGTTTACATGTAAGAAAAAGCATAGCTTGTCAGCATCTTGAGCAGTTTGGAAAGCTAAGAAAAATGTGTCAAATGTAATGTGCTTTTCAATGAATGATAGTTCCTTCAGGCACAAAAAATGCTTTTATAAGATAATTAGCAAGCTTCATATAAACTGTCATGTTGATCATGAGGGGGAGAAAACAGGGAAATGGCACATTTATGTTTGTAACTGTTAGATAATGAATTTATAAGAAATCTCCATTAACAAATAATACTGTAATAAGAAAAAAAAAATTGTTAGATGTGAAAATATTTGAACCATTGAGTGGAATTCGGCCACAAACCATTCCTAGCTTCCCTCCAAATGTGTCACAGTGCAGCTGCTCCATTTACCAGAAAACTCAGCAGCAGCGCCGTGACAGGGAGAGGAGAGCTGCGGGCTGTCTGTATATCTCCCCCGATCGCTCCCCTCCCCTTTTCTAACAGCCAAAGAGAGAGAGAGAGCGGCTCTAATTGAATTTGCCGCGCCGCCACCCCACTTTATGCCCGCTGTTTTCCTCCCCATGATTGGCCATAGCAGAGGGCCAATCAGAGAATCACGGCTGTAGAGGGGCGGCTTGATGGCTCATATTTAAACTGCTTCCTGGCCCCCCGCACCCGCAAACCACTGCACCTCTAAGCTTTACTCCCCTGATGGTGGCCCTGCATGCGGGAGTCGGGAGAAGGGCGCGGGTGCCGTTTTCATGGGGGGTTGGCTTCCAAACCACAACACTGGATTCCAAGGTAGGCAAATGCCCCCCCTTGCCCTATAGACGCCCATGCATATGCATATGTAGCGGATATATACTTTTAAAACTGGTGAAGACACCAGTGATGCATAGTTCCCTGTGGCCCAGCAGGTGGCGCTGTCACTTTGGGCCGGGGTTGAACCATTGCTGCAGTGTCGTACCCTTTGTGACCTCTCGCAGCGGTTGTATGGCGGGGCGGGGAACCCGCCGTGCTTGCTGGGAGAGGGTATAAAGGGTTCGAGTCCCAGGCACCTTCAGCCTGAGGGCTGCTGTTCGCGGTCGGTGTCCAGGCAGCCTAGGCCTGGACACCTGGAGTTTGTGTTCCCTCCCAGACACCTTCAGTTTGGGGTGAGGTGCTCAGCTGGAGGCCTGGGGCCCAGTACCTTCCGCTGGGTCCCGCGAGGGAGGGATTGTCCTAGGAGGCCCCGGGAGTGGGGCAACCGAATCCAGAGGCGTAAGGGACCGGAGGAGGGACTCATCCGAAGACCTGGTGCAGCAGATTGCCAGTGCCAGGTGAACCTCTGAAGACCGCCCAGAGGGATATCTTTCCCGAACAGGGGCCAAATTCAGAGAGGAAGGTGGTTCATGTTCAATGACCGGTGGCAGCGGTCCAACTATTTAACACAGGTCAGTGGCAGAGACCTGCTATTAGGCCTGTGGCAGGGGCCTCAACGGTTCATCCGGTCGGTGGCAGCGACCAAAACTCACGGTCGGTGGCAGAGACCGTGCCCTCTCCCAGGTACCCCTAGACACAAGCCACTCAACACGAGAAAACCTGAGAGGGAGAGTGAGGCTGCGCTACACATATATGCAAAAACACTACATTCACATTAAATATGACATTTTCTCTGTATCAATATGTTTTACCGCTACTTTAAAAAAACACTGTAACATTTTAATAAACAGTTACTAAAAGTCTTTTGTGTGGACACAATGTCAGAAATATATCCTTTCAGGTGATCTTGGGTTTACTGTAATTAACTTTTTTTTATAGTGTGTATTAAGTAATTGAATGGCTCCTTTCCAGCACTATACATGACTCTGTGACTGTATTTCAGAGGAATTGTAAACTGAAATGATGACAGCAGCTTGTGATTTAGCCTGAAATAATTTTTCTTGTTAATATAAAGCATTTGCTCCCCCTTACTGTTTGTCATGTAAGATCTCTCTGTAGCTAGACTTGCTGTCTTATGTCATTGTCAAAACAGTGCCTAGAGTCAACAGACTTTAATAAATTGTACTATTATCAGCATGTTTAGGCAAATAATGTATTCTTAACAGAAGCAACGCTTTAAAATTGTTCTTACTTCCTATGATGTACTACATTTCATCAAACATTCTTTAAGAGAACAAAATTTAGAGTTCATCTGCAGTATCATAAATCATAGCATAGCTTTTAAAAAAAAACGTATAAAAACTACAACATTGTATATTGAAGTAAATGTTACTGTAAACAAAGTAAAACATTTAAATATATTCATTATAACCAGCTTTTATAATATACTTTTTTCTTTACCTAGCCAGATTGAATGTTACTGGATATGGTGCAGTAATTGCCTTTTCAAATAGTAATCACAATTATACTATGGATGATATTATTATCTTATTGTAACCAAATATTAACAAGTACTGTTGGAGTGCAAAGAAAATATAAGTAGTAGTATTCTATGACTATTGCATACAGAGGCAGATTTGCCAATCTAGCAACCACGTTTAGAAGCCTGCTCATTTGAAGTCATAAAATCTGATACTAGTCAGCAGTACAAGTCTTTTATTCTGCCCTACATATAATACACTCACCGCCCGCCATTTTTTTTAGGTACAGTACACCTGTTCAATTGCTTGGTAAGAAAAATTGCTAATCAGCCAATCACATGGCAGCAACTCAATGCATTTAGCCATTTAGGCGTGGTGACGGCAACTTGCTGAAGTTCAAACTGAGCATCAGAATGGGAAAGAAAGGGGATTTAAATGAATTTGAATTTGAATTTGTTGGTGTCTGACGGGCTGGTCTGAGCATTTCAAAAACTGCTTTTCATGCACAACCGTCTCAACGGTTCCAGGTAGTGGTGGTGTAATGGTGTGGGGGATATTTTCTTGCCACACTTTGGGCTTCTTGGTACCAATTGAGCATTCTTTAAACGCCATGGTCTAACTGAGTTTTGTTGCTGATCATGTCCATCCCTTTATGACTACAGTGTACCCATCTTCTGATGGCTATTTTCAGCAGGATAATGCACCATGTCACAAAGCTCAAATCATCTCAAACTGATTTCTTGAACACGACAATGAGTTTATGGTACTCCAATGACCTCCACAATCCCCAGATCTCAATCCAATAGAGCACCTTTGGGATGTGGTGAAACAGGAGATTGCCACCATGGATGTGCTGCCAACAAATCTGCAGCAACTGCATTATACTATCATGTTAATATGGACCAAAATCTCCGAGGAATGTTTCCAACATCTTGTTGAATCTATGCCATGAAGAATTAAGGCAGTTCTGAAGACAAAAGGGGGTCCAATCCATTACAAGCAAGATTTACCTAATACAGTAATGGTGAGTGCATAATCAGATATTATAATCAGTTATTTTTTTGGCAGTCAATAGCAGGAGCAATGCTAGACCTTGGAATCTGGGGCATGTGCCCTAGGTCTTTACTGAGTGAACCAGGTCACCTTTGCAATAATAACTGATGTCATCCCAAATATGTACACATTTTTGCTGAACTCTGGTTGTGTATCTTTTACACCAATTCTCACCCCCAGTAGTAGTAGCCCCCCCCCCAATTAAACAGAATTATGTAAGGGATAGCATTTAGTGGATTAAAAAATCCAAAAGTGATGAAAGTGTTGAAAAGGGGAGAGTGACACCCAGGAAAAAATACAGTGCTCTTCCTCTTCTCCCAGTAGAGACACACCACACTTACCAGAAATATATGGCCTCTTTTCTCAAAGAAGGTCATCCATGTGTTCAGGATAACTTTGGTGGATCAAGTACATGACAGATGCATGGGAAAATACCTGCTGGAGATACTCAAAGTGTTGTTTGACCTTCCTTGAGACAACTTTGGCTTTTTTAAGCTGGAAGACATACAGCTCTCCAATATTTCTCTACGTTTTCACATTCATTTGTTAGTTTAGATTATGTAATTAGTATATATATATATATATATATATATATATATATATATATTTTTTTTTTCACACTTAGGTGTCCTTTATATGGTGGCTTGCGTGGGTGCAAATTATTATTTTGAGAGTAATGTCAAACATTGCATTCTCTGCACAATAAGCTGTACTTTATCTACACTTGCATTGTTGTATGCATTATGTTTCATGATACATTTTTGTTTTAGTCATGTTACTGTAGTTAGGAAATTACAGGTAAAATTCTGTAAAGGTCATGTACTGTGGTTTTTCACATGATTTCTTAAATAGGAACTAAAACACTTTAATAGGGAGATAGATATATGGATTAGAGAATTACTACATTTGGAAATATTTTTTTTCTTTTTAAGTCAGATAAATATGACATGGTACATGTTAATATTTGTCATTCTTCTTTTGGATCGACAGGAGAAACTTTAGTCCACTCTTCTTGTTTTACATACTGTTTGGTTGTTTCTTTGATAAAAAAGCTCATTGTTTAAAAAATTCAATAACTCCTGCAGACACTGTTGGATGGCTCAGTTTGTGGTTTTGTTTGGACACATTGTCCTTCAAAGCAAGCCGTATCTGATGTGATGTCTCCTAAGCTAACCCACACGGTTCTGGGAATCCTCTATCATATATTAAATGCTTATATTTAAAGTAATGAATGTACACACATAGCAAAATAAAATGCTGGTTTCTGTAGTAATAATATTAATAATATATCCATCTGTCTTATGTTGGGATCCGCTGCCTTCTATTATCTGAATTTGTAGATGACTGTAATAATATCATGTATGCATTTCCTGTCCATGAGTTGTTGGCTTTGAATCTTTAGCTGGATGTCCTTTCCATGCACATGTCCTGTCCATGCTGCTAAACCCCCAAGCCAGAATGGACTGATATGCATGTAATCCTATGATCTGATAGTTTAGCTGCAGCTGCTGAGTGTATATCTACAGTGACAGACAGGATATCTCTGCCCTGTACTTGTTATTATTTCACATGCACAGTGCCAGATAGCTAGGTATGTGCGTCTGCATGTGTAGGGGTCACCTTCCAGTATATTAATAGGTGAGCTTGTTTAGTCCTATATAGTTTATATGCAGCTCCTCTTATTCTAGTTAACCCTGTCCCTGGTCTAGGATTCTATATCTAATTTTAGCTCACGCTTGATAACCAGCATAGGCTAGATAGGCCAGAGCTGAGTTAGGCTTTCGGTGGCCACGCCAGGATCATAGGCTTAGAGGTCCAGTCACATGCCAGATTCAAATATATTAGGGAAGGACTAAAGTGCAGAGTAGATAGTCTGACTCTGAATTGCAGTGCCACAGTTTCAGTTCCACGCCACAGTTCCTGCTGATGACGGGCTCCCTTCCAAGCTGGTTGGAAAACAGTTGGAGTATCCCCTCAGTGACTGCTGAGCTTGTCTTCAGGTCTCTGACACAAAAACAGTTGACACATCATCCTCAGGAGCTCTTGGAACTGGATTGTTATGCTCCATCCTCTTGGGAGGATCACTACTAATAACTATATACAGCGGGTAAAATAAGTATTGCACACATCACTATTTTTCTAGGTAAATATATTTCTAAAGGTGCTGATCATCCCATATTACATGTAATTGCCTAGTTCAATTGACTGCTTTGTAGGCTTGTGCACAACGGAAAAATTCGTTCCGTTTCGGTTCGTTTCTTTCCGGTCCTGTTGATTCGTAATCATTCGTAATTTTGCTAGACGGGATTTTTCGTGTTCGGACTCATTCGTATTTTTGCAAGCGACATTTTTCGTTGAATTTTTTGTTGCTTTATAATTCGGACTTTCGGTAGAGTACGTTGTTTTTCGTTGATTCTGGACACAACTCCTACTTTCGTAACTTTTTTTGGGTTCGTTGATTCGTAATTTTCTGTGTCTCTCACAACGACGCTGCCTATTATGCCTAATGTGCTTCGAATGGATTTGTACTTTTCTAAATACATAGCGGTTATTTGTAACGATTCGAAATCTCGTATTTTACTTTCGTTTTTTACATGCGGCTATAGGCTCCGCCCCTGTACACCATTTTGAGAGGGTTCAGCACGGTGAGGGAGAAGCAGAGAGCAGAGCAGAGTGAGTGTTATTGTGCTTCGAATGGATTCGAAATCTCGTATTTTACTTTCGTTTTTTCATGCGGCTATAGCCTCCGCCCCCTGTACACCATTTTGAGAGGGAGTTCAGCACGGTGAGGGAGAAGCAGAGAGCAGAGCAGAGTGAGTGTTTTTGTGCTTCGAATGGATTCGTACATTCGTAACTTTTTTCATAACGAATTATGCCGAAGACCTTCGGGCATTCGCTATTTTGCGGTAAAATTTATTTCGGATTCGGTTTTATTCGTAATTGCTCTGTTCGGAAATTCGAATGCTTCCGAATGTCCGAAAGTTGCTAAATTCGGACGAATTTCGATTCGTTACGAAACGAATTACACAAGCCTACTGCTTTGTTGCTTTAATTATATCTACAATGGGACATTGCTATCCTGTTTAGTTTCCTAGAGTGCCACTCCAAGAGCTCATGCAACTCACTTTCAGTTGTCGGCTTCTGAAATGCTCATCCTCGGCTGTTGTGCAAATTATGAATCAGAGATGCCACACAGCTAAACAGCCCACAGCATCTCCAATTCATATTTTATAATGGGACAATGTTTGGGTCCTAAAAACCCAAAGTACGTTGCTATACCATAATTTCCATCACACATACTGTATTTTGCCAAGGATGAGCATGTCAGACGCTGACACCTGAAAGTGAGTTGGATGAACTCTTGGAGTGGCACTTTAAGAAACTAAACAGGATAAAAATGTCTCAGTATAGATACAATTTAAGCAACAAAACAGTCAACTGAACTAGGCAATTACATGTAATATGAGATGATCAGGGTTTAGCTAAATTCTTGCAGGGGCTACCAGTTTTTGATTTCCTATGATTGTGTGCAATGTAGAATAGAGAAAACTACTGGAAATGAAAACACAGCACTGCAAAGATGTTTGGTATGTCTATATAAATTAAAAGTGTAAATGTGTTTTGAAACATAGAGCATGTAATTGATATTCAGTTTCACACTTCTGTTTATTTTCATTTCTTCCGTTAGTAAACTATATTTGAGGATTTGTTTCAAAACTTACAATGATATTAATACGTTTTTACATAGACTAATAATGTTTAAAATAATTTAAATAAAATATAGCCTACTGTAGGTCTATAGTTATAAAGTACAATAGTTATAACAGTTTCTTTAATACTTTAAAGAAACTGTTGTAACTATTGTACTTTATAACTATAGACCTACAGCAATATTTAATTTTGAAGAACACATGATATATTTACAGATTCATTTTTAAAATGTACCAAAGCATTAGACTAATTAATTTATTAATAAATATACTTATACTAGATTACATGAGCTCTGTATTGAGTTAGGGTTAGGCTTTTGTCGGTTTAGCTGTATAGTTTATTTTATTAAAAGCAGAGCCTATTGTAAATCTGGTTGGTATTATTATGCTAATTAGTCATCTATTGTTATGATGGTTTTTAGGCTTGCTCTATTTGTTTGTAGGGTTTTTGTATTTGTGGTTTTTGTTTTTTCAGTGTATTTTGTTGAATTGGTTTGATTTGTCTTTAAAACTTTTTCAAATAAATAATAATCTGTTAAAAAGAATATATATATATATATATTGTGACAGCAGGAAGGTAAAGTCACCTGGTTGCATCCAGGGGGGTAGATATATTTCTCCCAGATTCAGGCTTTATGCCGACTTATACAACTAGGGAGGGAGTTGATGAAGCCCAGCTGAGGCTAGTGGGCTCATGGATGACTCATACCTCTAGGGAGAGGGCTGGGCGTCGTGCAGGCAGGGAGTTGATGAGACCAGCTGAAGCCTGTCAGTTCGTTTAAGGCCTCTATAAAAACTCCCAGATTCATTAGGTGTTTGCTCATGCCTGGAACCAGACCTGTGTGGACTGTCTAGGGAGAGTGAACCCCTGTGCGGTGAGAAAAAGCATGTGTGGCTATTTGTTTGGACATTGACTAAACCAGGGACTTAGGGACTAGGACAGCACCAGGCTGATCCCAGTTGTTAGTTAGGAAACCTGCATGTTTAGTCAGAGGTCAAGCTGACCAGGATTTATTTTGTTTATGTTTCTTTTTGGCTTTGCTGTGTTTTTGTCACTGTACATAGAGAAATAAACCGCACCTTTTGATTTTTGAAAACCACAACCTCCGTCTGCTGGCCCTGTTTTTGTGTGGGGAGCCCAACCAGGGGGTCACACACACCCGCTACCGAGTTAACCCCCTCACAGTTGGTGGAGAACCAGTGGCAGTTTTTTTAAGCCAGCATGGAGGAGATACTGAAACAGCTGGCTCTAGCAAATGCCAATCAACAGCAGACAAATGCAGGTTTGCAAAGGAGCCTTGCAGCCCAGCAGCAAGCTCACCAACAGAGTCTGGAAGCTCAGCAACAAGCCCAGCAGCAATCTGAGGCCCGCTTCATAGACCTGTTACAGAAGCAAGAGCAGAGACTACAACAAATGGAAGCAGTAATGCAGCAACGTCCGCAGACCAGTGAGGAAAGCCGTCCCACTAATACCGCGTCCTTTGGGGTGAGTCGTTTATTGACAAAAATGACTGGAGAGGATGATCCAGAGGTATTTTTGACCACATTTGAAAGGACTGCTGAAAGAGAAAAGTGGCCTGAGGAGCAGTGGGCTGGACTGGTGGCTCCTCTGTTAACTGGTGAATCGCAGAAGGCTTACTATGACCTGAAGCCTGACCAAGCAAAAGACTATGTGATGCTAAAAGCTGAAATATTGGCAAGGCTGGGTGTCACCCTGGCTGTCCGGGCTCAGCGTGTGCATAACTGGACTTTCCAGCTTGGAAAACCCCCCAGGTCTCAAATGTATGATCTCATTCACCTGAGCAGGAAGTGGCTACAGCCAGAGACTTTGTCCGCACCAGAGATTGTGGAACGTGTTGTAATGGATCGGTTTTTGAGAGCTCTTCCTACTGCCATCCAAAAGTGGGTAAGCCATGGAGACCCAGAGACGGCCGGTGGTCTTGTGGATCGTGTAGAGAAATACTTGGCTACAGAGAACCTGACGGCCTCTTCCAGAGACTCTCGGACTTTCCACCCTAAGACCAGATCATCCCCAGGGGCGGATAAGAGGATTCCAAGGGGTGAGGGTGGAGAGAGTGAGAGGGTGGGAGCTCTACCCAAAGGTTGGAGAGAACAGCCTGGGAAGTCAGGGGCTCAAGAGGCAGCCAAATGGATTGTTTGCTACCGCTGCCGGCAAGCGGGACATATTGCAGCAAATTGCCCGGTTGTGGAGGAACCCATGCAATGTGACTTTCTGACGGACCGACGTCAGTCGCTGTGTGCGACAATCGCATGCACTGCCATTCGGGGAACTGAGAAACATTTATGCAAAATGTGTATTAATGGTAGAAATGTTGTGGTATTACTGGATTCAGGTAGCCTTGTGACCCTGATAAAGGCTGAATTAGTTAAAACAGAGGTCTCTGGGAATAGCAAGGTAGCTGTTATTTGTGTGCATGGGGACACCCGAGAGTATCCAGTGACTACAGTGTGTTTCGAGACCCCCAAAGGTACCCTCTCTCATCCAGTGGGGTTAGTATCTCAATTACCGCATGATGCCATTGTGGGAAGGGATTTTCCGAAGTTCTGGGAACTGTGGGATGATCCTGAGCCCCCCACTGGTGCCCCTATGTACCAGGAATGTGATAGCCAGAACTCCTCTGAGAGTGGTGAGGACTCTCCAGAATTTCCCTTGTCAGTATTGGCAGGGGAGACTCAAGAAACTGGAGAGGAGCCCACCTCCTCAGACGAAAACCTACCGTCTGTGGAGTTTTCTGATCTGGAGGTTCACAGGGAAAATTTTGCCACAGAACAGTTAAAAGACCCCGCCCTAATAAAGGCACGGGAAAACGTAGTGGAAATAGATGGCGAGTTAGTGAACCCAGATAATACCTGCACTTACCCATACTTCAGCGTAGAGAAGGACCTACTGTATCGGGTGGCAAAAAGGGCAGAAGAAACCGTTGAGCAGCTTGTGGTGCCCAAACCTTACAGGAAGTTGGTGTTGGAGTTGGCCCATGGGCACATTCTTGGAGGTCATCTGGGGACAGAGAAAACCCGAGAGAGGGTATTACAGAGATTCTATTGGCCTGGGGTGATGAAGGACATAGAAAATTATTGTTCCACCTGCCCTGTGTGTCAGAGGTCGGCCCCGATGCCACATTTCCGTAGCCCGCTGGTCCCTCTACCCATCATTGAGGTCCCGTTTGAGAGAATCGCAATGGATTTGGTAGGTCCTATAATCAAGTCCGCTAGGGGGCACCAGTACATATTGGTTATAATGGACTATGCCACCCGTTATCCAGAAGCGATCCCTCTCAGACATACCTCGGCCAAAACCATAGCCAAAGAGCTATCTCTTGTTTTTAGCCGGGTGGGTATTTGTAAAGAACTGCTTACGGACCAAGGTACACCCTTTATGTCCCGGGTTATGAAAGAGCTGTGTAAATTGTTCAAAGTGACGCAATTGCGTACATCTGTGTATCACCCCCAAACCGATGGGCTGGTTGAAAGATTCAACAAAACCCTAAAACAAATGTTGAAGAAAGTGGTGGATAGAGATGGAAGGGATTGGGACTGTCTACTTCCTTATTTGATGTTTGCTATTAGGGAGGTGCCCCAATCCTCTACGGGATTCTCCCCCTTTGAGTTACTGTATGGGAGACACCCAAGAGGGCTGTTGGATATTGCCAAGGAAACTTGGGAAAGTGAGAGTTCTCCCCACAGGAGTGTGATTGAGCATGTCGCCCTGATGCAAGATCGAATTGCACAGGTAATGCCCATCGTGAAGGAACATTTGGCCCAAGCGCAGTTGGCACAGCAGAGAGTGTACAACCGTGGAGCCAAGACCCGTACCTTTTCCCCGGGGGATAGGATATTGGTACTTGTCCCTACGGTTGAAAGTAAATTCCTTGCCAAATGGCAAGGCCCCTACGAGATAATGGAAAAAGTGAGCGAAGTGAATTACAAGGTCAGACAACCAGGAAGGCGAAAGCCCGAACAGATATATCACGTTAATCTGTTGAAAGCCTGGAGGGATAGAGAGTCCCTAGTCGCAGAAACTTGGTCACCAGCTCAAACTGGTTGCGTGATTCCGGAGGTTGGAATAGCAGCCACCTTGTCACAACCCCAACAACAGGAGGTTAAGGAGTTTGTGCTTCGCAACAAGGAGGTGTTCTCTGAGCTGCCGGGACAAACATCTGGGGTAGAGCATGATATTATTACCCCGCCCGGTGAAAGGGTGAAGTTAAAACCCTATCGGATCCCAGAGGCCCGACGGGAGGCAATACGGGAGGAAGTACAGAAAATGCTGAACTTAGGGGTGATAGAGGAGTCCCAAAGTGATTGGTCTAGTCCCATTGTGTTGGTGCCTAAACCGGATGGGAGCTGGCGATTTTGTAACGATTTTCGTCAGTTGAACAAAGTTACAAAATTTGACACCTACCCCATGCCACGTATAGATGAGTTGATCGACCGGCTGGGAACAGCCCGATACATGACGACTCTTGACCTCACAAAAGGGTATTGGCAAATTCCCCTGGCCAAGTCGGCCAAAGAGAAAACCGCATTTGTAACCCCAGACGGGGCGTTCCAATATAAGAGAATGCCGTTCGGGTTACAGAATGCGCCGGCCACATTCCAGCGGAAAATGGACCAGATACTGAGGCCCCATCGGAAGTATGCTGCGGCTTACCTGGATGACGTAATTGTCCATAGCACAGATTGGGCCTCACATCTGCCAAAAGTGCAAGCAGTCCTAGACTCTATCCGGGAAGCGGGGTTTACGGCTAACCCCAAGAAGTGTACCATTGGGCAGGAGGAGGCCAAATATCTTGGGTACACCATTGGCAGGGGAGTGATAAAACCCCAACTCAACAAAGTCGAGGCCATCCAGAGTTGGCCACGTCCCAACAGCAAGAAGCAGGTACGGGCCTTTCTGGGAATCGCGGGTTATTATCGGCGCTTCATTCCCCACTTTGCTTCTAAGGCTGTGCCCCTAACCAACCTGATGAAAGGGAAAGGGTCGGTCATGATTAAATGGACCCCCGAGGCTGAGGCAGCATTCCAATTCTTGAAACAAGCCTTATGTAGCCAGCCAGTGTTGTACTCACCCGACTTCTCTAAAGACTTTGTCGTACAAAGTGATGCGTCAGATGTGGGGTTAGGAGCAGTATTGTCCCAGGTCTGGAACGGGGAAGAGCACCCAGTCATTTACCTCAGCAGGAAGTTGAAGTCCCATGAGGTAAATTACGCCACGGTTGAAAAGGAGTGTTTAGCGGTGAAGTGGGCTCTAGATTCCCTTCGGTACTATCTGCTAGGTAGGCACTTTGACATGGTTACGGATCACGCTCCGTTAAAGTGGATGGCTCAAAACAAGGAGACAAATAGAAGAGTGAATAGGTGGTTCCTGGCCCTACAGGAATTCAACTACACAGTAAAGCATCGCCCTGGCGTTCAAATGGGGAATGTGGATGCTTTGTCTCGAGTACATGAATGCCTGATTGCTGGTGTTCCAACCCCAAGGTTAAAACAAGAGGGGGGGGTATGTGACAGCAGGAAGGTAAAGTCACCTGGTTGCATCCAGGGGGGTAGATATATTTCTCCCAGATTCAGGCTTTATGCCGACTTATACAACTAGGGAGGGAGTTGATGAAGCCCAGCTGAGGCTAGTGGGCTCATGGATGACTCATACCTCTAGGGAGAGGGCTGGGCGTCGTGCAGGCAGGGAGTTGATGAGACCAGCTGAAGCCTGTCAGTTCGTTTAAGGCCTCTATAAAAACTCCCAGATTCATTAGGTGTTTGCTCATGCCTGGAACCAGACCTGTGTGGACTGTCTAGGGAGAGTGAACCCCTGTGCGGTGAGAAAAAGCCTGTGTGGCTATTTGTTTGGACATTGACTAAACCAGGGACTTAGGGACTAGGACAGCACCAGGCTGATCCCAGTTGTTAGTTAGGAAACCTGCATGTTTAGTCAGAGGTCAAGCTGACCAGGATTTATTTTGTTTATGTTTCTTTTTGGCTTTGCTGTGTTTTTGTCACTGTACATAGAGAAATAAACCGCACCTTTTGATTTTTGAAAACCACAACCTCCGTCTGCTGGCCCTGTTTTTGTGTGGGGAGCCCAACCAGGGGGTCACACACACCCGCTACCGAGTTAACCCCCTCACAATATATATATATATATATATATATATATATATGTATATATATATATATATATACACTGAATGTCGTGTGTAGCACTACATAAGATTTCTTATGTGTCTTTTATCTAGTTATCGGTTTATAGTACCTACCTACCATAGTGCCGTCTACCTATTACAGACAGATAACTTTTCTTTGCAAATACCTTTGTTATTACAATGTAATTTAAATGATTCTTGCACTGCATTTGTAAAATGTTTAAAGGGATCAGCAGAATTTTACACAAATTATCTTAGTTTGTCGGGAATATTCAATATAGGTATGCAACAAGCACTAAATGAGAACAACTACCTGTATTTACTCTTCAATCTTCCCATAAGATTGTGTGCATTTAACTTACCATATATACTCGAGTATAAGCCGACCCAAGTATAAGCCGAGGTCCTAATTTTACCACAAAAAAATGTGAAAACATATTGACTGTCATGGATATGCAGTAGTGTTTGTCTGTCAGCTTACCTTCCTTCCCATGTGTTCATCTTAGAGGCCTGAGCCCTTTCACCTGGCTTCCTTTATAATCTCCTCCCAGCCAGACTCCACCCCAGGCCCTATCACAGAACACTATATTAACCTGTGCACTGCAAGCCTGCTTTGCTGATCAACGTGTTTGTTAGGCATTGTGTGTTTGGGTTCCTGCCTGCCGTGTGCTACGTCTGTCTCTCTGTTACATATTTGGCTTGTCCCCGACTATCCCTGTCTGCTCGTGACCCTTGACCTTCGGCTCGTTCTTTCGTTATCCTTGTCTGCTTGTGGCCCCTGACCTTCAGCTTGTTATTCGGTTCTCTCATATCTTGTGCTGCTGCTTCTCCTCTTTTCCCCTTATCCTACGGGGCGTGAGCTAGGAAACTCCAGGGGCCGCGACCTGGTCCCAGCCTGCAGCATAACATCCTCACCACTAGAGGCCCTGGAGAAGACCTGCTGGGTCTTAGACTCCGCGCCCTGGGGAATCTTGGCTCTAGCTTCCGTTAGGATCCCGGTTGTGCTCCTCTGGTCCCGCTTTCCACAACCACCCAGTTTCCTATCCGCAGCAGTCAGCCATAGGGTTCACTACCTTGCGGTGCACTCCGGTCCCCCTACGGTGTGCATCTGTCACCTGGCCACAGGTGACCTTGACAGTTTGATCAGCCATGGACCCGGCTGACATCCCGATCCCCACGGATGATCCATTGCGGGGCATAGTCCACAGACTTGAAACCCAGGAATCGAATCAGACTCAGGTGATGCGATTCCTCCAGGATCTGGTTTCTCGATTCGAGCAGCTTCAGGCCTCCTTGGGAACCCCGAATCCGCAACCTCAAGTACAACCAGCGGTGGTACCTATCGCACCAGTCGCAGCCACACACTCACTAACACTGCCAGCTCCGTTCCGTTTCTCTGGGGACTCCAAGGCCTGCAGAGGGTTCCTTAGCCAATGCACAATTCATTTTGAGCTCCAGCCCCAAAACTTCCTGTCTGATCGGGCTAAGGTAGCCTATATCATTTCCCTCCTCTCTGGTGAAGCTTTAGCCTGGGCAGCCCCTCTGTGGGAACTGAATGATCCAGTGGTTTCTAGCCTGTCTGGCTTCTTGAAACTTTTTCGGAATATCTTCGAAGAACCGGCTCGTGTCTCTTCAGCGGCCAGCGCCCTTTTACGTCTCCGCCAAGAGTCTGCTTCTGTGGGACAGTATGCCCTTCATTTCCGCATACTGTCGGCTGAGTTGAGCTGGAACAATGAGGCCTTAGTCGCAACCTTTTTGCATGGCCTGTCTGATAGAGTGAAGGATGAATTAGCAGGAAGAACCATCCCGACTGATCTGGCCGGCGTTATCTCCTTGTGTAACCAGATCGATATTCGCTTTCAGGAGAGGACCTTAGAAAAGCAACGCCAGCACTCCTTGGTTCTTAGTCAGCCTGAGCTCCCCTCTCTTCGACCCGTAGAGCATCTCCTTCCAGCTGAGGAACCCATGCAGCTGGGTCGGACCAGGCTATCCCCCGAGGAACGTGCTAGGCGCAGAACTCTTGGTCTGTGTCTTTACTGTGGGGGCAAAGGTCATTTTCGTGACACTTGCTCTCTTTGTCCAGAAAAACGTTCGGGTCCACTTCATCTGGAAAGTGGAGTATTGGACCCAGAAATATCACCTTCCCCTTCTCGTCTTCTGCTTTCTGTGTTCCTTCATGTTGGTGCTTCTTCTCATTCGGTCTCAGCATATCTGGATTCCGGAGCCGCTGGTAATTTTATGGACTGGGAAATCGCATCGTCCATGAGACTTACTCTTTTGCCCCTCACCACACCATTGGTGGTCTTGGCGATTGATGGTACTGTTCTCCCAGGGGGACCTATCCGCTTCCAGACGCTCCCTGTTAAGATGTCGGTAGGGACACTCCACCAGGAGTGGATATCCTTCCTTATCTTACCCAAGGCCTCAACGCCTAGAATTTTGGGTCTCCCATGGTTACAGCTCCATTCTCCTCATGTGGACTGGACTACTGGACAGATCCTGGCTTGGGGTCCCTCCTGTTCCTCGTCCTGCCTACCCAAGGTTGCCCCCTGTGAATCTGAGCCGGTCATTCATTCCAGGTTGCATAACCATTTACATTTCTCTGTCCCTAACCACCCTTGGACGCACAGCCAGGCTAGCTTGTCTACAAGTCCTGCAGTCGCTACGTCTTGCGATGCGATTCAGGTAGTCGCTACACCTGACTCAGCTATTCACTCTGCCTCTGTACTAGTTATGCCAGTCCAGCCCATGCCCAGTGAGCCTCCTACTTTTTCTTGTTCGGGACATTCTGCTTGTCCTTCAGCTATTCAGTTTGACTCCGGCGACATGTCACCTTCTAACCAACCTGACTTCAGGGTTCCACTGACATCTGCCCAGTCTGATGGTCCTGTGCAAGATGACCAGTTCCCCTTTAAGGGTCTAGGGGACCCTCCTCAGATTCCTGTTGATCCTCTCATGCCCTTGCTTATTCCTAGAGAGCCTTTGGTCCTCAATAGATCTTCTTGTCATCTCCCTACCTCGTTTTCGGTCTCTGAGGATAATCTTAAGTATGAGGTTAGACAAGTTCTGGATTCTCGGCTCTGCAGAGGCATTCTTCAGTACCTTGTGCAATGGAGAGGTTTTGGTCCTGAGGAGGCGTCTTGGATCGCTGCATCTGATGTCGCTGCACCTCATCTGTTGAGAAGGTTTCATCAGAGATTTCCCTTTAAGCCTGGGCCCAGGCGGGGGAGGGCCCATAAGAGGGAGGGTACTGTCATGGATATGCAGTAGTGTTTGTCTGTCAGCTTACCTTCCTTCCCATGTGTTCATCTTAGAGGCCTGAGCCCTTTCACCTGGCTTCCTTTATAATCTCCTCCCAGCCAGACTCCACCCCAGGCCCTATCACAGAACACTATATTAACCTGTGCACTGCAAGCCTACTTTGCTGATCAACGTGTTTGTTAGGCATTGTGTGTTTGGGTTCCTGCCTGCCGTGTGCTACGTCTGTCTCTCTGTTACATATTTGGCTTGTCCCCGACTATCCCTGTCTGCTCGTGACCCTTGACCTTCGGCTCGTTCTTTCGTTATCCTTGTCTGCTTGTGGCCCCTGACCTTCAGCTTGTTATTCGGTTCTTTCATATCTTGTGCTGCTGCTTCCCCTCTTTTCCCCTTATCCTACGGGGCGTGAGCTAGGAAACTCCAGGGGCCGCGACCTGGTCCCAGCCTGCAGCATAACATCCTCACCACTAGAGGCCCTGGAGAAGACCTGCTGGGTCTTAGACTCCGCGCCCTGGGGAATCTTGGCTCTAGCTTCTGTTAGGATCCCGGTTGTGCTCCTCTGGTCCCGCTTTCCACAACCACCCAGTTTCCTATCCGCAGCAGTCAGCCATAGGGTTCACTACCTTGCGGTGCACTCCTGTCCCCCTACGGTGTGCATCTGTCACCTGGCCACAGGTGACCTTGACATTGACTCAAATATAAGCCTAGGGTGAGAATGCAGCAGCTACTGTAAGTGGAAAAGAGGGTCAACAATGCCCATTTGCAGCTTCACTGTGCCCATTTGCACACCTTACTGTGCCCATTTGCAACCTCACTGTGCCCATTGCAACCTCACTGTTCCCCTTGCAGCCTTACTGTGCCCATTCTCACTGTGCCCATTGCAGCCTTACTGTGCCCATTGCAGCCTTACTGTGCCCATTCTGACTGTGCCCATTGTAGCCTTACTGTGCCCATTGCAGCCTTACTGTGCCCATTCTCACTGTGCCTATTGCGGGCCTTACTGTGCCCATTCTCACTGTGCCCATTGTAGCCTTACTGTGCCCATTCTCACTGTGCCCATTGCAGCGTTACTGTGCCCATTCTCACTGTGCCCATTGTAGCCTTTTTGTGCCCATTCTCACTGTGCCCATTGCAGCCTCAGTGTACCTGTATTCTTGACCGGCTGCGGGCATCCATTTTTCAAAAGTCGCGGCTTCCTCCTGGTCCCGTTCCATTCCGTGATAGTCAGTGTACCTGTCGGGTCGCGGGCGTCCATTTTTCAAAAGTCGCGGCTTCCTCCTGGTCTGTGATAGGCGTTTGACACTGTGTTCCGCTACCGCCTGTCACGGAGATCCTCTCATCCTCTGACTCAGTTTCCCAGCAGACACTGTGTTCAGTGTTCCGTCAATCACGGACCTTCTTTTATCCTCGGACAAGAGGATGTCCATGATAGGCGGAACACTGAAAACAGTGTCTGCTGTGAAAGTCCGAAGATGAGAGGACCTCCGTGATAGGCGGTAGCGGAACACAGCGTCAAATGCCTATCACGGACCAGGAGGAAGCCGCGACTTTTGAAAAATGGATGCCCACGACCCGACAGGTACACTGACTCGAGTATAAGCCGAGGGGGCTATTTTCAGCCCTAAAAAAACACTCAATTATATACGGTATGTTATGCATGTTATATGTCTGTAAAACCCTCCCTGTGTAGTTATCCAAAAGTCCTGAAAACAAAACTGTCACTAACGTTACATTCTATACTATTCTCCCTCACTTCTCTCCCAGCAGCTACATAAAAGGAGGTGAAGTGAGAAAATGAGGAGCTGGGCCTGAACAGATTGTAATTATAAAAGGAGATGGCTATGTTATGATGAAAGGGAGTGAGAATAGTGGCTGCTCAAAGGAATTAACTTTTCATGAAGTTGCCAAATGGGGCACACATCCACAAAAAATGTTCCCTGACATCCCATTAATGAAACACTCATTGCAGTCAATGTAAAATCCAAGATGGAAAATTCATAGTTGTATATAATGTACAGCACAGACATAATCCTGGCAGGATTGCCAATTGTAAATTATGGGTAAAGAGGGTGCCTATTATGCACAGGAGTGGAGTAGGTTGTTTTTAATTTAATGTGACATACAGTAGCTTCATTTAGGTTTATCCCTTTCATGACTAAGCCTATATCTGACATTTGGTGTTTACAAGTTAAAATCCGTATTTTTTACAAGAAAATTACTTAGAACCCCCAAAAATTATATATATATTTTTTAGCAGAGATTCTAAAGAATAAAATGGCAATTGTTGCAATATTTTTTTTTGTCACACGATATTTGTGCAGCAGTGTTTTAAACGCAATTTTTGGGAAAAAATACACTTTCATGAATTTAAAAAAAACAAAACAGTAAAGTTAGCCCAATTGTTTTGTATAATGTGAAAGATGATGTTACGCTGAGTAAATAGATACCAAAAATGTCACGCTTTATAATTGCACGCACTCGTGGAATGGCGACAAACTACGGTACTTAAAAATCTCCATAGGCGACACTTTACATTTTTTTTACGGTTACCAGGTTAGAGTTACAGAGGAGGTCTAGTGCTAGAATTATTTCTCTTGCTCTGACGATCGCGGCGATACCTCACATGTGTGATTTGAACACTGTTTACGAATGCGGGCGCAACATCCGTATGCGTTTTCTTTGCTGCGCGAGCTCGCGGGGACGGGGACGCTTTAAAATTTGAATTTTTCTTTCCTATTTATTTTTATATTAATACATTGTGTTTTAAAAAAATACAATTTTTGATCACTTTTATTGCTGTCGCAAGGAATGTAAACATCCATTGTGACAGTAATAGGTGGTGACAGGTACTCTTTATGGAGGGATCGGGGGTCTAAAAGACCCCCAATCCCTCCTTTGAACTTCAAAGTATTCAGATAACTGAAAACGGCGATTCTGAATACTGTATATTTTTTTAAATCTGGCGCCATTGGCAGCGGAGTAAACCGGAAGTGACATTGTGACGTCGCTTCCGTGTTTACATTCAGGAGGTTGTATCAAAGCCGTTTACATCTGTGGCTAGGCGCCGGAAGTGTCGCATCGTGGATCGGGTCTCCCGGTGGGACGGGAGGTTCGGTAAGAGCGTCGGAGGATGTCCCCTCCCGCTCCTCCGAGATAACAACCAAGCGGCTTTTAGCCGCATCGGTTGTTATCCCTGGAAAGCCAATCGCCCGCTCTAAAAAATGATACCGGGATGATGCCTGCAGCTGTGGGCATCATCCCGGTATAACCCCCGAAAGCCGAGGCCGCATATATGCGTACGCTCAACGGCAAGGGGTTATTGATAGTTATACTGTTAAAGTGGAGCTCCACCCTAAATAGCAACTTTTGCTATTTGGAACCCTCCCCCCCTCCGGTGTCACAATTGACACCTTTCAGGGGGGAGGGGGGTGAAGATACCTGTCTAAGACAGGTATTTTCACCCACATCCGGGAGTCCTGTCTCCGGGAATCTGCGGGAGTTACGTCACTTCCCGCAGACTTCCCTTGGTGTTCTGGGAGACACTCGGCTCCCAGAACACAGGAGCACCAATCAGAACGGCGCAGCGCGACTCGCGCATGCGCCGTAGGGAACCGGGCATGTAGCCGCAGGGCTTCACTTCCTGGTTCCCTCAGCGAGGATGGCGGAGGGAGCAGCAGAGCGACGAGCGGTCACTCGTCCTCTGCTGCGGACGTCGCTGGACTCCAGGACAGGTAAGTGTCCAAATATTAAAAGCCAGCAGCTGCTGTAGCTGTAGCTGCTGGCTTTAAAAAAAAAAATTCCGGTGGAGCAACCCCTTTAAGTTACCTATAATTGAATTAGATTTATATAAACAGGTTAGTATCATGATGCTTCACAAAAGGAGAGGTTCACTTTTCCACCTCCTCCCCCCTTCTCTACTAACTTTGGACATTTCTAGCTACAGTTTGTTTGACTATAGGCCTATAAGCATACATAGCACAACTCGGGAGTGATCCCATAGGTGTGCCCCCATAGCAAGTGGCTTGCAAAGAGGGCACACAGAGGAGAAGGCTGGAATGCCTGCGGGAGACCCTAGAAGAGGATGTTTGGGGCTATTCTGTGTAATACCATTGCACAGTGCAAATAAGTACAACATATTTTTCATTTTGTTTTTAAAAACTGCAGTAAGTTGCCCATCCTATTTCTGAACATAGCACTGCTTATTGAATGCTTCTAGTACAACTTCAGTGCATTTCAGCATACAAAGGGGTCACTTTGTTTGTAATGGAAATAGTTTATTGGGTTAACTTGGCTCCAACCAAAAAAATAAATGACGTGACCTAGATTTCCATTTTAATGGGTGCCAAAACCATTATGAAGACAGCATACATCTAAATTCTTGAAACTAAGGTATTATTCTTTCATGGCTGGAAATCTATGATGGTTTGCTGTTGTGTTGTTGAATGTGTAAAAACTGTTTTCTTTTTTTAATTTCTTTATTTATTGAAAAGGATCACATTACAGAGCAAATGTAGTACAGATGAAGCAATGTGTCATCATAAGAAAGAGGGCAAGTGTAACCAATGTGAGATCCAAAGTGATTTTACAATTTTTCAATAACAAACATGAATTGCCACGTTAAAGACATGGCCAACAGCAATTTAACCTAGTCTGGTTGAGCCAAGAAACGCAAAGATTAACAGGGAATCATTAGTATGACAAAAGGAATGCCCTGATATGGCAATTTCCTAGCAAAGAAGACATGTGAAGAATAAGGTGTTACATGAGATGCTTAGCAGGGAGAGCCAGAGAACATGAAGAAATTTAGGCTGAAAGTGAAGGTAAGTGAAGGTAAGTGGGGAGGATAGGATGGGCAGGAAGGGGGGGAGAGGAAAGGAAGCCTTTTTTAGGGAAGGATCCACAGGGGCAAGGTTTTGTTTCAGTTGTGAATGTGCAGTGAGGTAAGCATCAGTATAGCCAATATTGCCAGTGTCTCAAAGAGGATTGCAAGGTTCCCTCCATGTTATACAAGGTAGCTGTAAAGTCCTCCATGTCCTAAATGTTATTCACTTTAGTAAATCAAAGAGGCTTAGTTGCCAGGGAAGTTTGCTTACAGCAAAGCAGGATGCATGCCTCGCCACGTTAAGCAAGTGGATGGTCAAAGGGGACTTATATTTCTTAATGGGCCTCTCCGATAGTTGCAGCTGGCATGCCGCCGGCTTGTTGTACAGGTCCACAGAGGTGAGTTGTTTGATTACATTCATCACCTCCTTCAAAAAACGTTTGATTTTCGGGCAATGGCAGAATATATAAAGCATGGAACCCCATGGAGCAGTGCTCCTTTTACACTGGTGGTGAGTGATGAAGTGTCTCCTTACATTAGCAATCAATAGAGAATGTGCCCCTTACATTAGTGGTGGAGTGCCTCCTTACAGTAGTGGTAAGTGGTGAAATGTCTCTCCACATTAGTGGTAAGTGATGATATGCCCCTTTACATTTGTGGTCAGTGGAAATTACCCCCCCCCCAATACATACCGGTGCTTCGTGGTGTGTTGATAACTTACATTAGTAGTCATATATTGGTGGTCAGTGGAGAAGTGCTTTAATAGAAATGATTGATAACTCACTGGATCAGGGAAAGTTTAGAATAAGATTGACAGGGGTAGGGGTGACTGGAGGCAATCAAAATCTTCCAATATGTGTGTATCTGAACCAAAGGCGCAATACGGCCAACCTAAAAAATATACTTTTGTTTGTTTCTTTTTGCAGAAGCGTTTAAACAAATTCCATCCTTGTGTAATAAATGCATAAGTAAATAACTAACGTAACATGAAACTAAAAAATGTAAATTGCACTACAATAATCAAAATCAGGAATTTTTAATTGTATAATAAACAGTTACCTGATATTAGCATTCTGCAATTTAAACATTTACAAAACAAAGTCAAAACTCCTTTTAAGCGCTTATTTTTTTATCAGCATGCATGATTAGAATTACTCCCTCTTGATTTGAACAATTTTAGTTTAGCTCACAGAGAAATATCACAGTTTAAATGTCACTAATAAAGATAGATGGAAATTCAAATGAATAATTTATGTGATTCTTGTTTTATGCACTGTGTATGAAAGACTAAGCAGTTCTATTTTTATATATTTTGTGTTGTTTATACATATTGGAGAAATTCAGCAATGCATTTGCAACACTTTTCTGGCGGGAATGGTCCCTTAAAAAGTCTTGTGCCTAATTCATAAAAGGTAAGATCTCTGAAACGTGTCACAGATTCAGGTAGTATTCATGCCACTTTCACAGTGAGGCTGCGGAAATTTCAAAAGGAATTATTGCCAGTTTGTAGATAAGTTAAAATGGAGATCCGCCGATTTTTTTTTTATTAAAAGCCAGCAGCTACAAATACTGCAGCTGCTGACTTTTAATATATGGACACTTACCTGTCCAGGGCGCCCGCAATGTCGGCAGCCGAAGCGGATCTGTCAGTCGGCTCTCGGCTGCTGCCGCCGCCATCCTCGGTAAGGGAATCAGGAAGTGGGACCATGAAGAAGGAACATAGGCACCATATAACAAGAAGTCAGCTCAAAGTAACAAAAAAAAGTAATTTGGAGATTTCAAGGAGGCTGAGGGAAATACAAAGTCAATTTTGGAGTTAAGAATATATAGTTGAGTAGATTTAAAAAAAAAAATCTACTCAACTATATATTAGACATCGTTTTCGTCCGAATGCATTTTCGTTTGAATTTCGGGTATTTTCACATTCGTTTTAACAAACGATAAAGAATGTGCAGAGTCCGAAACCCGAAAGATTCGACATAAAAAATGCTTTATTTTCGTTTTGTTGCGACAACAGTTTGATATACTGTAGATAGAAGATTCAACATGACGGTGACAATAGCGATCTGTGTCTACTGAAACTGCGGTTGAATGTGCCTAACCTAACTCTATTGCCGCGTACACACGATCATTTTTCCCGTCGGGAAAAATGAAATTTTTTCCTTTGGACGAGAAAAACGATCGTCTGTGGGCTTTTAGCCGTTTTTCCCCGACGGGAAAAACGGCATTAATCACGATGAGAAAAATTAGAACATGTTCTAATTTTTCTCATCGTTTTTTCCAGCATTTTTTTCCGCGGCAGTTTTCCCATAGGGAATCACTGCCACGGAGCCCACACACGCTCGTTTTTCTCGACAAAGAAAAAAATGACGGGAAAAACGGTCGTGTGTGGGGGAACATGCCGTTCCCTCGTTTTTCATTTTTTTTCATGCCGTGATTCACGGCGGTGTTTTCACCGCCGTGAATCACGATCGTGTGTACGTGGCATATTAGTCTGAGATTTTTCGACATAGAGAGAAAAGATTTGACATTATAGAGACATGAAGATTCTACATAGAGAGAAAAGAGTCGACATAGAGAGAAAAGATTTGACATAGAGAGAAAAGAATCGACATTATAGAGACATGAAGATTTGACGCAGCAGCTAAAAACATACGATCGCTACGAGCGGACATTTATGGTCAAATGCTCCGCCCATAGGCTATAGAAGAATTCTAATGTTGGCTGACTAGTAATAATAATTAATAAATATAATTATTACTAGTCATACAACATTAGAATGCTACTATAGCTTGTGGGCGGAGCATTCGACCGGAAATGTACGATTGTGGCGTCGTACAGTTTAGCTGCTTTGTCAAATCTTTTTAACACATTCGACAGACACCATAAGCCTTCAATGACAGATTCAACCTTAATTCATTCAGGTTTTCGGACAAATGCATTTTTTAACGAAACAAAATAAATAAAAACGAATTTCGGAAGTAACTAAATAATTTTATTTTTCGGACGAAAACAAAATCCTGAAACAAAATATTTCAGTGTGCACATGTCTACTATATATTCTTAACTCAAAAATGTACTTGATATTTCCCTCAGCCTCCTCGAAATCTCCAAATATTTTTTTTTTAAACCAGAGTTTAGAGTCACTTTAACAAGTAATTAAGACATATACTAACTTGTGTAAACAGACAGGCCAGGATTATAAGGTACTAACTTGTGTATACAGACAGGCCAGGATTATAAGGTTGCAGTGGGCAGATACAACAATCACTATACAGTTCGCTAGCAGCTTTGGGACCCACCCACTGCTGTCTGCTGTCAATCACAAGGAAAGTGTATCTAATGGAAAAATTGTCTCTCAGAGTTCCCCATAGGGCCCACCAGCCTTGTGATTGACAGTGGACAGCAGAGGGTGGATACCATAGCCACTACCAGGCTGAGTAGCAGCTATGGAATCTTCCCACTGCTATCTGAAGATGAGAGGTGGACCTAAGTTTTCACCCACCCAACAACTCAACTTCTTGGGTGCTGTGTTGAGCCAGCATTACTGAGCTGCACTGAAAACAAAGTGTCCTCTAAGGCCACTCAAGTTGCATTCCCCCGCCATGCCCCCTGCCACAAATTCATGTATGTGCTTCCAAAAGGTACATAAATCTTTTGCACGTACTAACATTTATTGTGCTGAGGTGTGACAGAATTTCAAAGAGTGTTTACAACACTCTTCATGTGTTTCAAGGATTGCTCTTTAGACTATATGGGGAAAAATTGTTCCCCATTCATCCTCTGTTATGTATTACAGATATTTACAATTTACACAGCACATTCACATGTGTCCTTGACCTCAAGGAGCTTACAATCTAAGGTCCCTACATCACATGAATGCACACGCACACTAGGGCCAATTTAGCAAAGGTGCTAACCACTGTGCGAATTTACTTTTAGCAGGCCTGCGTTCCAGCTTCTTTCACTTTGGGGCTCTGTAATAGAAAGCAACCTTAAAATCTGTTTTACATTGTTTTTATTCATCTATAGTGCACTTAAAAATGTACTCTATTACAGAATGCTCCATTGTTTATAACATAGTCATTTAGATGCGCACACACTTTAGAGCAATTTAAAATGCATGTACTGTACCTAAACCATTATAATACCTATTTTCATACTTAACTTATGTTATCACTGAAAGCATTTTGCCATCTTGTTGTATTGAATTGTATTGTAACTTTACTATGTCCCTTTATATTGTAGAGTGTTGCATAAACCATTGGGTAATAATAATAATAATAATAATAATAATGATAATACCTGTTTGATAAGTGCAAAAAAAACTGAAATGAATGCAGCCACCACATCTAAAGACTGGTAAGCTGCAATATATTACATGTTTGTTTTGAGTTTAGATACACTTGGTGGAGGCCACTTGATGATACAACTGTGTTTTTAAGGGAATATTTGGACAGCCCATACATAAATCTTTATAAACCAACACTAATGAAAGTTTAGAAGCGAAACACGTAGAGATGCCAGACATTGTGTACTCCAGTTACACATTCACCCAGATATGTGTTTATGCAATTATTACCCTGACAGGAAACAAAAAGACCATTGACTGTGCATATGCTACCCTTTTAACGTTTTTACCTAACTATGAAATAGTAGGATTTTTAAAACAGCTTACCTGTAAAATCCTTTTCTTGGAGTACATCACGGGACACAGAGCAGCATAGTCATTACTATGTGGGTTATATAGAATTACCTTCAGGTGCTGGCACTGGCAACTTCCAAAACAGGAAGTACCCTCCCCTATATAAGCCCCTCCCATCCGGGAGCACCTCAGTTTTGTAGCAAAGCAATACGTGTCCCCAAAAGAGGGGTGGGAGCTCTGTGTCCCGTGATGTACTCCAAGAAAAGGATTTTACAGGTAAGCTGTTTTAAAAATCCTACTTTCTTGTTCATACATCACGGGACACAGAGCAGCATAGTCATTACTATGTGGGACGTCCCAAAGCAATGCCAAATGAGGGGGGGGATACACCATACATAAGCTGGGCGCTATCAGGCATGAGGATCTTTTGCGGCCTGCAACACACTGCGCCCAAAGGCGACATCCTCCTGACTTCTAACGTCCACCTGGTAGAACCTAGTAAACGTGTGCACTGAAGACCATCTTGCGGCCTTACAAATTTGAGCCAGGGAGGCCTGGTGATGCACTGCCCATGAAGTTCCAACTGCTCTCGTGGAGTGCGCCCTAACTTTGAACGGAGGCGGTCTACTTCTCAAGCCATAGGCTTGTATTATGACCTGTCGAATCCACTTGGCTAAAGTAGATTTTGATGCTGCCTGACCCTTTCTGGGGCCTTCCGGCAGAACAAACAAAGAATCCGTTCTACGAATCTGAGCAGTGGCTTTTAGATAAGCTTTAACTGCTCTTACTACATCCAAAGAATGCAATAACTTTTCCTCTACCGAGCTTGGTTTGGGGAAAAAAGAAGGAAGAACCACATCCTGGTTCAAGTGAAACCCCGATACCACCTTAGGAAGAAAGGCTGGGTGAGGGCGTAATACTACTCTGTCCTTATGAATAACCAGATATGGCTCTTTACAGGACATGGCGGCTAATTCCGACACTCTTCTAGCCGAGCATATGGCTACTAAAAATATAAATTTTCTGGTGAGTAGAACCAAGGAAATGTGCCGCAAAGGTTCAAATGGCTGCTTCTGCAGAACCGACAGAACCAAATTTAGATCCCATGGGCATATGGGAGCTTTAATCGGTGGAATAATACGAGTCACACCTTGCATAAAGGATTTGACAAGTGAATGCATAGCCAGGGGCCTTTGAAATAGTATTGATAAGGCCGAAACCTGGCCCTTGATAGTACTTAAGGCAAACTTCCTGTCTACAGCCCACTGCAGGAAGTCCAGAATTCTGCCTATAACGTACTTACGTGGATGCCATTTTCTGGCCTCGCACCAAGTGATGTACGCCTTCCAAACTCTATAGTAGATCTGCCTGGATACAGGCTTCCTGGCATTGATTATAGTTGATACCACAGAGTTAGAGAGACCTCTCTTCTTTAGGATGTGGGATTCAATAGCCAGGCCGTTAAACTTAGAGTTAGTAAGGAAGGGAGGTATATCGGTCCTTGCGAAAGCAGGTCCGGACGACGTGGAAGGGTCCAAGGACTCCCCACAGACATTTTGATGATCTCCGCGTACCAGGCCCTTCGGGGCCACGCTGGAGCCACCAGGATCACTGGCTTCTTTCCCAACCTGACTCTGCGAAGGAGTCGAGGCAACAATTGTAGCGGAGGGAATGCATATATCAGTCTGAACTGATCCCAAGGGAACACCAGAGCATCCGCGCCGCAAGCGAGGGGATCCCTTGTCCGGGAGACAAATCTGTCCACCTTTGCGTTGAATCTGGATGCTAGCAGATCTACATCCGGTGTTCCCCACCGCTGACATATTGCTCGGAAGACCTCGGGATGAAGGGACCATTCCCCTGGGCATAACTGTTGGCGACTCAGAAAGTCCGCCTTCCAATTCTCCACCCCTGGAATGAAGACAGCTGATATACATGGGACATGCTTTTCTGCCCATTCCAGGATGTGACTTACTTCCCTCTGGGCTGCACGACTCCTGGTGCCTCCCTGATGATTAATATATGCCACTGCTGTGGCATTGTCTGATTGATTCTGACAGGGGACCCTTGGAGTCTGGATGTCCAGGCTACTAGGGCATACCGGGCTGCTCGTATCTCTAAGAGATTGATGGGCAGGGTTCTTACTACATTTGACCATCTGCCCTGGAGAGACCATTGCTCCAGTACTGCCCCCCCAGCCTATAAGGCTGGCATCTGTAGTGACCACCTTCCAGGATATCGGACTGAAGGGTTTTCCCTTCTGGAGATTCTGGGGGATCAACCACCAGCAGAGACTCTTCCGAACGGAAGGGGACAAAGCCATCGGGAAGTCTAGAGCCTGAATCTTTCCGTTCCAGGCTGACAATATGGCCCTCTGTAAATTCCTTGAGTGGAATTGGGCGTATGGCACAGCTTCGAATGATGCTACCATCTTTCCTAGCAGCCTCATGCACAGGCGTATGGACGGCTGTCTTTTTGCACAAAGCAGACGGACCAAGCCCCTCAGAGAGGATACCTTGTCTAGAGGTAAGAAAATCTTCCTCTGGTCTGAATCCAGCCGTAGCCCTAGATATACCAGGTTTTTCACTGGCTGTAGGGCTGACTTGTCCAGGTTGATGACCCAACCGTGAGATTCTAGATACTTGATTGTATCGACAATTACCACTTCTAGCTTGGCAACTGAGTGGTCCATCAACAACAGGTCGTGTAGGTATGCCATTATCGTTACACCTCGTGTACTTAGATCGGCCAACAGTGGGGCCAGAATTTTTGTGAACACTCGTGGTGCTGTGGCCAGACCGAATGGTAAGGCTCTGAACTGAAAATGGCGCCCTTCTACTGCAAAGCGTAGAAATTTTTGATGACCTGGAAAGATGGGAACATGCAAGTAAGCATCTTTGATGTCGATCGAGGCTAACCATTCCTCCCCCTGTAGGGCAGCGGTGACCGATCGGATCGACTCCATCCGGAAGAACCGGACGTTTAGAAATTTGTTTAGACTCTTTAGGTCCAATATGGGTCTTATGTCCCCGTTTGGTTTCGGGACTGTGAAAAGGTTTGAGTAGAAACTCAACCCCCACTCTTCCATAGGAACCTCCATAATTACTCCTTGGAGCAATAGTTGTTCTAACGCCACTAGGAGACACCTTCTTTTCAGAGGGTCTTTTGGCATGCCTGACCACATAAAATGGGAAGGAGGAGACTCTTTTAACTCCAACTTGTATCCCCGAGTTACTGCGGAGAGCACCCATCTGTCTTTGATCGTCTCCCGCCAGGTCTCTGTGAACAACTGAAGTCTTCCCCCCACCCGTTTGAGTGGGGGCAGCCCTTCATAGGCTTGACTTGGAGGCTGGTTTAGTACCTCTTCGGATCCAGGGCTTTTTATTACCCTGTGACTGTCCCTGA
The DNA here is from genome assembly GCA_029206835.1 of Rana muscosa. Classification (NCBI taxonomy): domain Eukaryota; kingdom Metazoa; phylum Chordata; class Amphibia; order Anura; family Ranidae; genus Rana; species Rana muscosa. The sequence goes on along the minus strand of CM055117.1, from coordinate 637,515,149 downwards.
TTTTTACCTCCTGAGTTTGACCGAGGAGGCCGTCGGAACTGCTTAGTAGCAGACGTCCCAGGGATAGGAGAGGTAGTCCTCTTAAAAGACGGACCCCTAGACCTCTTTTTAATTGGTAAGAGAGTACTTTTACCACTGGAAATCTTCTGGATATATTTATCCAGGTCTTCGCCAAAAAGGCGTTCTCCATGAAATGGGAAGCTAACTAAGAGCTTCTTACAGGGAGCCTCAGCAGACCAGTTCTTGAGCCACAGAAGCCTACGCATATGTACCAAAGACAGCGTGAGGCGGGAGGCCTGATGGATAGAATCCTTGATGGCGTCAACCGCAAAGCATAATGCTCTAGGCAGATCAGCCAGAGCCTGGGCCTGCTGGTCTGGCAAATCCCTCAGGACCATTTTCATTTGATCCTTTAAAGCTTGGCAGACCCCAATAGCTGCCACTGCTGGCTGTGTAACAGCCCCTGCTGTGGAAAAAGCAGATTTTAATAAAGATTCCAATTTTTTATCTACTGGATCTTTGAACATTTGAACATTATCTACTGGACATGTCAGTGATTTGTTCACAGAAGAAATGGCTGCGTCCACCGTAGGAACATTCCATCTCTGGGTGAATTTTTCCTCCATGGGATAGATCACCTGAAATTTCTTAGGTGGAACAAATAGTTTATCAGGATGTTCCCAGTCCTGGTATATAAGTCCTTCCAATAATGGATGAATTGGAAAGGAGCAATTAATCTGGGGAGCTTTTAGCGACCCCAACGAGGAGACAGCAGTAGTTGATGGTTCAACAAGAGGCATTTTAAATGCAGATCGAACCATGTCAGTTAGGGTCTGGACCCACAATCTTTCAGTCTGTGATGCTGAAAATGGTTCATCTACTGTCGATTCCTCAAAAACAGAGTTAACCTCCTCCCGATCCCCTTCAGGTAGGTCAGTCCCTTCCTGGGACTGTTGCTCTGCCAACAGGCACTCTAATGGAGGGGATGGAGATCTGGCGCGCTTTCTTTCCTGTAGAGAAGAAGCGATCAATGCTGCTAATCTCTGCTCCAATCCCTCCAGAGTTGAGGCAAAAACCTCCTCTGTTATATATGCAGGAGCAGGTGGACTGAGGACAGCCGCAGTACCTGGCACTCCCGGGGGTTCCTTATGGGTATTAACCTCTGATTTCTCAGGGGAGGAGGGTGCAGATGACTGCTCCAGATCCTCAGAGCCCGATGGAGACCCCCTACACTTCCTGAGAGGTATATCTCTGAGTTTTTTAGGCGGCATATTCCTTAGTTCAAAGCTGAGGTATTCCAGCCGCAATACACCCCTTTACTGAAATAGTCTAATGCAATTTGCTGCTATGTACATCAGTGGGTGTCTACTAATGCGTCTTTCTGGGGATGCCTGTATCAACCGCCCGCTGTAAGCCCCTATACCATGCTACCAGCTCCTTTTCATGCTCTGTGTCCATAGCAAGCAGCATGGACTGAGTCCTTTTATCTTGCTGGGACACCCGCACATGCGCAGAAGCGCTGGGCGCACAGAACGCGTCATCCGCCAGGCTCCGCCCCCTTTTTTGAAGCTAAATCTTATAAAAAGAAAGCGTGTGTGCGCGCGCATGCGCGTGCACGTGTGCGCTCTTGGCGCCATGTAGGGAGAGGAGCCAGGGTCCCTGTTTCACCAGGACTCGGGGATGGAAGGAAACTACTTGGCAGCATGACAGAGGAATGCAGCTTCCCTGATAGAGAGCTCACTCATCTGCCTGGACTTTCACCATGGAAGGAATAGTCCCAAGAAAAAAAGACGTTCCACAGCGGCCTCTAGTGGACAAACACAGGTACCGCACTTTGTCTCTTTTTTTTTTTTTTAAAACCCCCTTTATGAAAAACATTTCTAGGTTTACAGTTTTTAAAACTTCCTTATGAAAAGACATTTCTAGGATTTCTTAGGCATATACAGCTATTAGCGGGAATACCTTTAGGTAACAGGCAGAAAGACATATTAGGCTTGGGGGTCCCCTCAATAGAACCAAGTTCCTGAGGGGCCCCCACTTACCTTTTCCCCGCCGCAGGACTTTGTTTGGTCCACAGAAGCCCAAACTTCACCTCTCACGGCAGGCATTGTACTAGACCTTCAGGGACCGGGTTCCCAAGGATTCCACTCCCCTGGACCTGTATAGCACCCTGCACAGATAGCCTCTTGGTTTTGGGTATGACCAGAGCTCTGGATCCCAGGGTCCAGCCCTCCTAAGAGAGGCATTACAGGCAAAACCCTGCTCTTCTCTGCAAGGCCCGGGTACCGACCGTTTAGCTATGAAGCTTTTTTGGTCGGATCCGGAATAGCTTGCTAAGGCCCAGAGAACCTGTACACAAGCCCAGATGAATACATGTTAACCTTGGCCAACACCTTAGACACTGGCAAAAAACTGAGGTGCTCCCGGATGGGAGGGGCTTATATAGGGGAGGGTACTTCCTGTTTTGGAAGTTGCCAGTGCCAGCACCTGAAGGTAATTCTATATAACCCACATAGTAATGACTATGCTGCTCTGTGTCCCGTGATGTATGAACAAGAAATGGTGGACCCCTTAATCTTATCATGCTACTAATGTGTGCAAACATGTTATTACTAGTGATTATCAGTGCAGAAATTGGCACCACCTACGAGTGCATTTCTTTGGTATCTGTGATTCAATGTATATAACTATGTTTTTTATGTATCATTAAACAATTATTTGCCACCATTCAATCCAATTTGTCACCATGAGCTTAATTTAAAGTCCCCCCGCTCTTTTTTGTTTTACATCCTTGCTGCTTATGCTGCAATCTTGCCCTCTGTGTCTAAATGACAGGGATGGAGGCACGTGACCCTACCCAGTCACGGTTTCATATAAAGTCCCAAACTTTCCCAATCCCCCCTCTTTTTTTACTATGTATTAGGGATGGAAGCTCATGGTGGCATCTACATTTCCTATAGTTACAAACATCAGTTTTGCACCTAGCCTTACTGGCTCTTTAGTCCTCCTTTTCCTTCCCATTTATACATGTATCAGTTTAACCTCTTATGCCTTTGATCTTTTATTATGCTTTTACTGTGGTTTACCTTTACATGGGTGTCACCACCTCTGTGTACGCCTGCTAGATAGGTGTTCAGGCCTTGCTGCCGCCCCCTACTGTTGGATGCGGGAGCCGTGATGCGCACTTGGGCCGTCCTCCCTCCCGCCCACTTTGCTTTGCTCGGGGGGTGGATGCGCCGCAACTGCGCATTGACATCACACACGTGCGCCAGGCGCACGGCGTCCCTGTGACGTGGTCTCGCTGGCGCACCATGTCCATCATGAGCTGTGGGCCGGGCTGTGGTGATGTTGGGTACCGGGCTACACTCGCCCGGACGTTGGCGGTGCCGCTCCCCCTTCCTGCCCTGCTCGGGTGTGACGTAGGGGGCTTGTCCGCGGCGGCGTCCTTATACATGGGTGACCGCTTTGGTGGGGTCTGGGCGGCCCTGAGTTCTCCTCCACATTGTTTCACAACACTCGCTGGACTGGTTTCCTATTTTATCCCAACACAGGTACTATATGTATCCCCCTTTGCCACTTCACTCCTTCCTTATTGGGTGTTTCGGTGATGACCTCTCACCATGGTCTCTCACCTTCACCCCCGTCTGGTCAATACCACCTTACTCATCCCCCACACTCCTCCTTCCCTCCAGTTCACCTCACCTCACGCCTATCAACTGCCTTCACATAGTCTCACCTCCCTTCCCCTTTTCACTGATTTCATTATATCTCACCTCCTTTACATTCAGGGGTTCTCGGGGTGCCCGGACCCGCCTGGGCCCTTGCCCATGTTTGATGCTGCCCTTGGACCGTCCCCTTGGCTCCCGTCTCCAACCTTTTTGTGTGGCTCTTGGTCTCTTACATCATGCCTCCCAGTGCACACATATCCGTAAGTGATCTAGACTCAGTTCAATTTGGGAGATACTTACCCACTCTCCCTCACTTTGACATAGTTTACTTACGCAACTTATTTACCCTTTCATTGCAGATACCCTACATGTCTGCTCCTGACGAGCGGTTTCAAGCCGCAAAACGCGTAGAGATACCAGACATTGTGTACTCCAGTTACACATTCACCCAGATATGTGTTTATGCAATTATTACCCTGACAGGAAACGAAAAGACCATTGACTGTGCATATGCTACCCTTTTAATGTTTTTACCTAACTATGAAATATGTTGGACCCCTTGATCTTATCATGCTACTAATGTGTACAAACATGTTATTACTAGTGATTATCAGTGCAGAAATTGGCACCACCTATGAGTGCATTTCTTTGGTAGCTGTGATTCAATGTATATAACTATGTTTTTTATGTATCATTAAACAATTATTTGCCACCATTCAATCCAATTTGTCACCATGAGCTTCATTTAAAGTCCCACCGCTCTTTTTTGTTTTGCATCCTTGCTGCTTATGCTGCAATCTTGCCCTCTGTGTCTAAATGACAGGGATGGAGGCACGTGACCCTACCCAGTCACGGTTTCATATAAAGTCCCAAACTTTCCCAATCCCCCCTCTTTTTTTACTATGTATTAGGGATGGAAGCTCATGGTGGCATCTACATTTCCTATAGTTACAAACATCAGTTTTGCACCTAGCCTTACTGGCTCTTTAGTCCTCCTTTTCCTTCCCATTTATACATGTATCAGTTTAACCTCTTATGCCTTTGATCTTTTATTATGCTTTTACTGTGGTTTACCTTTACATGGGTGTCACCACCTCTGTGTACGCCTGCTAGATAGGTGTTCAGGCCTTGCTGCCGCCCCCTACTGTTGGATGCGGGAGCCGTGATGCGCACTTGGGCCGTCCTCCCTCCCGCCCACTTTGCTTCGCTCGGGGGGTGGATGCGCCGCAACTGCACATTGACATCACACACGTGCGCCAGGCGCACGGCGTCCCTGTGACGTGGTCTCGCTGGCGCACCATGTCCATCATGAGCTGTGGGCCGGGCTGTGGTGATGTTGGGTACCGGGCTACACTCGCCCGGACGTTGGCGGCGCCGCTCCCCCTTCCTGCCCTGCTCGGGTGTGACGTAGGGGGCTTGTCCGCGGCGGCGTCCTTATACATGGGTGACCGCTTTGGTGGGGTCTGGGCGGCCCTGAGTTCTCCTCCACATTGTTTCACAACACTCGCTGGACTGGTTTCCTATTTTATCCCAACACAGGTACTATATGTATCCCCCTTTGCCACTTCACTCCTTCCTTATTGGGTGTTTCGGTGATGACCTCTCACCATGGTCTCTCACCTTCACCCCTGTCTGGTCAATACCACCTTACTCATCCCCCACACTCCTCCTTCCCTCCAGTTCACCTCACCTCACGCTTATCAACTGCCTTCACATAGTCTCACCTCCCTTCCCCTTTTCACTGATTTCATTATATCTCACCTCCTTTACATTCAGGGGTTCTTGGGGTGCCCGGACCCGCCTGGGCCCTTGCCCATGTTTGATGCTGCCCTTGGACCGTCCCCTTGGCTCCCGTCTCCAACCTTTTTGTGTGGCTCTTGGTCTCTTACATCATGCCTCCCAGTGCACACATATCCGTAAGTGATCTAGACTCAGTTCAATTTGGGAGATACTTACCCACTCTCCCTCACTTTGACATAGTTTACTTACGCAACTTATTTACCCTTTCATTGCAGATACCCTACATGTCTGCTCCTGACGAGCGGTTTCAAGCCGCAAAACGCGTAGAGATACCAGACATTGTGTACTCCAGTTACACATTCACCCAGATATGTGTTTATGCAATTATTACCCTGACAGGAAACGAAAAGACCATTGACTGTGCATATGCTACCCTTTTAATGTTTTTACCTAACTATGAAATATGTTGGACCCCTTGATCTTATCATGCTACTAATGTGTACAAACATGTTATTACTAGTGATTATCAGTGCAGAAATTGGCACCACCTACGAGTGCATTTCTTTGGTAGCTGTGATTCAATGTATATAACTATGTTTTTTATGTATCATTAAACAATTATTTGCCACCATTCAATCCAATTTGTCACCATGAGCTTCATTTAAAGTCCCACCGCTCTTTTTTGTTTTGCATCCTTGCTGCTTATGCTGCAATCTTGCCCTCTGTGTCTAAATGACAGGGATGGAGGCACATGACCCTACCCAGTCACAGCTTCATATAAAGTCCCAAACTTTACCAATCCCCACTCTTTTTTACTAATGAATGTTTAGAATGAAAGGAGTTAATCTCTTTTTGATGCATTAGAGGTGCAAAGCGCTTAACTGTATTCAATATAATATTTCATATGAGATGGAATATTGTACAATAGAAACATTCCAGAACAATTCCAAATTAAGTGACACCGATTTTAATACATAAGCACTATGCCTGGAAACTTAGACTTCTAAGTTTATATTTATTTTTATGAATCTTCCTTTAAACAGGGGATGTCCAAATGTATTAGTGGATCAGGAGGGAACTCCCTGTTGGAGCAAGTTTGATTTTTTTTTGTATTTCTGTGGATCAGCTGTGAGTTTACAGTTCAGTTGATTTTTTTCACAAATTAAATAACATGCTTGGGGGATAACTTTAGGATATATGTGGTGTTATGGAACCGTACAATTATCACAGGCAGTCTTTGTGACAGTGTACACAAACGGAGCATATTGATTTTTGTCTTTAACTATTATCTTGGGTTACATACAGCAGTAGCACCTCATTCTAATTAATTTCAGTTGAAAGCTCAAGGCTAAGAAAAAGAAAAAAAAAGAAAAAAATGAAAAAAGCATTTAACCCTCGATATGGGGGCAGCCACAATACAGGAAAGCGTTTTTACTTTTCCTGGAGTTCAGGTTAAAAAATAAATAAAGTATTCTCAGGTAGTTTTAGTGGAGACACATGTTTTTTTATTTAGTGGTAGCAGAGCTGCTTTGACCAGCAGATAGAAATTGGCCAGTAGTATGCTGAGGATTCCCTGTTCGCACTGATTTAAAACTGTCTTGCAGGTGGCAAATTTTTGTCCAACTCCAATTGGCAAATAAGACAATTATCATGATACAGCAGCATAAGGATCCTTTCACACAGGCTTGTCCACTTGCTCAGCGGGGGATGAATCCGCTGATCCCCGCTGATCAGGCGGATGACAGGTCCGTCTCTGCTAACTGTGCTGAGACACACTTGTCATAGTCCCGCTCTCCTCTATGCCAGACGGATTTAAATTAGGGTCACCATCCGTCTGGATTTCATGGACAGGATCGGATTGGATAGCAGCGGGTGTCAGCGGACATGTCACCGCTGACATTCACAGCTCCATAAGAGTGAATTGAGTGTCTGATCAGGTCCTCCTGAAAAACAGACAGGCAGACCTGATCGGAAAGCCTTTGTGAAAGGGGCCTAAAACCCGCCAGCAGCAAGACTTTCTTAATGAGAGAGAATTGGTCAAAATGTTCTAGAGACAAAGAGTACAGGTAGAAGTTAAAATACTTCAGAAGATACAGCAGTGTAAAATTTACCAGTAGCAGGACAATTTTAATCAGGGGTAATAGGCCCAACTAGCGTATTGTATGTGTGTATGTAAGTGATTTAATGTCAAATTGTGTTAGGTGAACACTGTTCTTGCACTTAGTCCTATTGGCATAAAAATAAAGATTAAGAACCCCATAAGAAAGTACATCTCCAAAACGCCACCTCTGAAACAAAAGCCAACTTTTTTAAAGAAGTCTTAAAGCAAAAAAGGCACCATCATCATACAATATCAAGATACAAAAAACAATATAGCCTCAAAATCAACAAAATCACCCAAAATAATACCCCTAAAACAAAAGGCAACTTTTTAAAGGAAGCCCTGCTGCAATAAATAAATAAATACATAATTTAACCTGAATCAAGGAACGGTTTAAAAAGAAAAAAAGTATGGTTATTTAAAAAGACTTGGAGGAGGGGGGCGTGGATAAAACTGGTTCCATTTCTTCTATAGATAAATCCTACACTCCTTATCAATGGTGCAATGTGTTTAAATCAGTGTATAAAGCCTCACATTGTGTGAACTGCTGGGAACTATCCCAGAAAATTGCACTATGCTGGTACTTAACCTCCTTAGCCGTAATGCCGAGTCTGGTTCGGGGTGAGATTTTCATGCTAAGAGCGGTAACCCCGAGCCAGACTCAGGATTGAATTACAGGATACAGGGAAGTTACTTACCTTGTTCCCTGGATCCTGCGATGTGTCCCCGCTGTGTGAGCAAGCTGTCTCCTCGCTCGATCCACACTGCCGAGTGCCGAATAATTTTTATAATAATTACATTATTATTTGTTATAATTATTTATAGTTATTTATTATATTATAATTTATGATTTTGTGTTTCAAACTTTATCATACCCGGGATGTCTACTAGACTCTTGTTTGGTCAGGTTTAAGTAAGTAATTACTAAGAATTGCAGGCCTACAATACATAACACCAAATTTCCATGCAAAATAATTGTACCGCTTTTGGTACAAAATTCCAGACAGAATCATACCGCTAGGGAGGTTAACACCTCTTCGTCTCTAAATTTCTCCCGACATCTTCTCCTCTTTATTGGAGGGGGTGTGGGGACACTGGGCATTTGCTACACATGTTCTGGACATGTAAACATCTCACTGGCTTCTGGCGGAACATATTTAGGTTCATCTCTAACATAACAGGAATTTTTACAATGCCAGATCCTGGCTTAGCGATTCTAAATCTCGGCATAGATAACTTCCCCTTCTCGTGTCATCTTCTGGTTACTCATATATTATTGGTAGCCAGATTACTCATAACGAGAAGCTTAAACTTGTGGGAGGCCATTGAGATCACTCGTTTACACTATAAATATGAAGCCATGCTAGCCAGTAAACAAGGCAAAAGAAAGAGCTTTGAGAAACAATGGCAAATGTGGATTGACTGGAATACGGTGAAATTAATATACTTCTTCTCCGTTACTCTGTATTTTGACATCCAATATTTTGTCAGACGTGGACCCTTGTCTTTGTCTTTGTGTACCTTGTAATGTTGTACCCTTCTTTTATATTGTTAGTACTATGCTTCTACATTTTACTTTTAAATCTAATAAAAACAAATAAAAAAACAAAACAAAAAAAAAAGACTTGGAGACAGTTATGCAAAATGCCTAAAAAAGAATTTTCTGCTAAAGCGGACAATAACAGCTTCTGAGGCCATTGATGTACTTACCTTTTCCACACTACACTCTTACATCTATTGATATTTTTGTTGAATAAACAATTGAAAAGGCAAATTTTCCTTGTGTTTGTATTCAAGCTCATAGATAACCTTTATCTGTCGGCACTATTTTAATGAAGATTTATTGATTTCCTGTTCAAATATGTTGAGGAAAGTCAACAATTTCCATGGGGTGTACTTGCTTTTTCACATGACTATATGCAATTATGTAACTATGTCTTTGTCATGTGCTAGTACCATGTGTGGTCTAGAAATTTGACATTTTCGAATCATCAGAAGCTTTATTGGATGGTATTTTTTGGTTAGTAAGCTTGTATACTGCACAAAATGAGATTTATTATGGAGGTTTTATTGAATGTTTAAGAATTAAATATTTAGCCTAGGTGTATGGTTATTTTAGGGACTGTTCAAGGATTAAACAATTTTTACAGGCCTACAGCCACACACAATACAGATCATGGTTGTTTTAGTTTACTACTAAAAAAAGAGCTTTGCAGAATATCCATCTGGTTATACAATAGTTAAAGTCTATCCTTTGAAATTGTCTGTAGAAGATAAAATCTGTAAAATGTACCTTCTAAGAGTATGATATTAAATGGTAAATGCGATGCTTGTTCACTGGCAATCTAAGTACAGCATATTGATAGAGATACGTGAGGTAATATAACAGCACATTGTTAAGTTTCATTGCTTTATAAAATAACAAATCAACCTCTGGTTGGGCTAAATGTTTTATTGCCTCAGCCGGCCATTTCATTAAACTCTGTTCAGCCAGCCTGAGGATGATCTAAGATAAGAAAATGGCACCTCTGTGAAAAGATTTTAGAAAGCTTTTGTTTTGATGCTTATCTATTTGCATATAGAGGAAGAATGCTGACTTACTCCACTTTCCTGTCTTTATCTCTTAAGGCCTGTATTTCACCTTTTCCTGTAAAACTGCTTTTGTGTGTATTCCTGATAGAAATGAAATAGAAGACACTGCAAACTCAAGAAATTCTGATTTTAAATTACTTAATGATCATTGCTCATCAATAGATATAAGTTACAGTAATTAATTCAGCATGTCTGAGGTGCAGTCAATAAAAGACTGATTTGCTCAAAGCAAAGATAAAAAAAAAAAGCCTTTGTAGTTTTGCACAACAAAGTTTTGTTAAAGTTTAAAGTGGATCTAAAGGATGAAGGTTTTTTACTCTTATTTTTACACTTTAATTTATTCTATGCATGAAGGTAAAACACCTTCAGTGTGCAGCTCCCCCCTCAGCCCCCCTAATATTTACCCAAGAACGATCTCTATCCAGCAATGTGCACGAGAGCAGTGGCTCTACTCCCCCTACTGTCAACCAGAGACAGTGAGGAGGGTGTGGGGGGCAGGGCTGGGCCAAGGTCTCTGTGTCTTATGGACACAGAGAGCAGGGCTTGGGAGTAAGCACGCATGAGTGCCCTCATAGAAAGCAGCTTGCTATGGGGGCAATCAGCGGGGACCCAAGAAGAGAACCCTTTTTACTGCTAGGCGAAAGTGCTACCCACTACACCACTGTGCCGCCAAATAACATGTTAGTTATTTAAAAAAAAACTTGCCTTCACAAACACTTTAGCGTTTTATTACCACTAGGTGAGCTCCCCTAGCATACTTTCCTTGTGACCCCTGTATATCTGATCTAATCACATTGGGAATGCCTTAATAAAAGGGATAGGCTGTTTACTATGCATTTTTAATGTTAGTGAACAAGGTAGAGCTATGTATACTTTGTATACTCATTCATATGGTAGGTATTTTTGTTTATTTCCCCTGCACAGGATTGGGTTTTTAAAGGTAACCAAAACAAACACAGCTTCAATAACATTCAATCAGCAAAGTAAAAAAGGCTCTTCTCTATTAGTAAATTAAAGTGGAAGTAAAGGCTAACTATAATGCCGCGTACACACGGTCGGAAATTCCGCCAGCAAAAGTCCGATGTGAGCTTTTGGTCAGAAATTCCGACCGTCTGTATGCTTCATCGGACTTTTGCTGTCAGAATTTCCGCCAGCAAAAGATTGAGAGCTGGTTCTCAAATTTTCCGAAAATCCGATCGTCTATAGCAATTCCGAGGTGCAAAATTCCAGCGCATGCTCGTAAACAATTTGACGCATGCTCGGAAGCATTGAACTTCATTTTCTCGGCTCGTCGTAGTGTTGTACGTCACCGCGTTCTTGACGGTCGAAAGTTCATAGAACTTTTGTGTGACCGTGTGTATGCAAGCCAAGCTTGAGCGGAATTCTGTCGGAAAAAACATCCAAGGTTTTTCCGATGGAAAATCTGATCGTGTGTACGTGGCATAAGTGTTAATAAAAAGGTTGCCTGTCCTCCTCTTACCTATGCTGCTTAGCTTTTAATAAAGAGATCAGTGGAAATACCTTTTTTTTAATTGGCTCCATTGCAGTCACATGATTGAGAAGCAGCGGTTTGACAATAGCTCAGGGAATGATTGACAGATTTGAATTTATGGAGCTTTGACATCACCAATCGGCTCCCATTGCCCATCTGTTGTTAGTGATCTGTCTCCTGCAGCAGATGCTTGGTGAAACAGGCTGTTGCTGCTGCTCAATCATGTGACTGAACTGGAGCAGATTTAAAAAAAAGGGTTTGCACTGATCTCTTTTAATATGGCCATGCAGCATAGGTAGTAGGGGGGGGGGGGACTATATTTTAACAACATTTATAATTAGCCTTTACTTCCACTTTAATCACAATATTTGTACCCCCAAAAGCATGTGTATACTGTATATGTTTTGCTTATATAGCAACAGTTTACCTAGTCCAATTTTGGCTGCTCAGGGAAGTGGTTGGAAGACGCTGCTTATGGTAACAGCCACATTTGCAATGTTCATGTTGTTGCAGTGAAAGAGATAGAAGGGACTTGTTCAGCGCTTCTGGCACGTAGTATCAGAAGACTGCAACCAGATGTGAAAGATCTGAATTAGAAAAAAAGATATGAAAAGAAGAACTCAATGATTGGCCTCTTGTCACACAAAGAGGGCCACAACTAGCTGTGGTCTATTATTCTAAGACTTACTGGTATATCTTTCTACACACAGAATATCAGGATGATACTGTGTCTAAACCTGTCCTTTCTGAAGGAAAACCAATTGAGACAATGACTGCTTTGGGTATATAAAGTGAACAGTACAAAACAGGAATATGTAATATGCAACATAGTATATGTAGTGCATTGGCAGCATATAGCAAGCAGTAGTTGAAAATATGAAAATATGAAAAGAACAACTTTTTGCATAGAATGTAGTCGTCAGGAGTATGTAATGTATAAAGTATATTTAAGAATTTTGAGTTAATAAATTGTATCTATTGAAGTTTGTGTCCTGAATCAGAGAAAACCATTTCTATAAAAGCTTTCCCATGGCAACCGGGAAACTTACCATACTGATCTTACCTCAGGAGTGGAACCTAATAAATAATGCTTCACAAAATAGTTTGTGAGCACAATTACTTATTATATTGAAAAGAGTGGTTTAATACTCTAGGATTGTGCTCAATGTATGTTCCTATTTGTTTTCAATACAGCTGGGCGTTTGCCTACCTTGTATGACATTGGTGCAGCTACAGTATGCTAGGTGCTGAGCCTGCATATTTTTCATTGGGAGACTGGCCTCATATATTAAATAGACAAGTGGAGACACAGCTTGACATTTACTTTTCCTCCATTTAGAGAGCATAACCTACCTAGAGTAAGTTCTTGTTTTTAATCTGGGTTATGTAAAAGTGCAATAGACCACCTTTCTATGTGAAATATCCTTTAATCTGTCAGAATGGAATAATAAGATATTTACAGTATATAGAACTCACACCAAGCTAATTTTAGTAGTCTATCTATTTAGCTATTGCCACTAACAATCTGTTAATAATATTTTGGCATTTATTCAGTCATTAGAAGAGCAAAGAAAAATCATGGTGCATGTGGTATGTTTTAACATTAGGTTAACAATGAGACTTTGATTGCTACTGGTAAATCCCTGATCAGTAACTAAGCATTGGGAGGCTTGTCAGCAAACCATTTCCCTTCAGATGAATTCAAACATAAATTCCAGCTCTTTAATTGCCAAAAATCTATCATCCAAATGTTTCTATTGTTTCTGGAATGAAATTCACCTTTATAGTAGGAGTCAACTGGAGAAATAATATTCCTTTAAAAGTTCTTGCTGTTTTTCTAATTAAAATATATATCATGTCATGTGGCTGTTATTAACTGTGTGTGTGTGTGTGTCTTGTTTTTAATGTTGGGCATGAAGCTGTTTCTCTCGCTAGTCATCATATTATAACAGTTCCAAATTCAGCACACTTTTAATCAGCTTCCCAGGGTGTGCTGTGTAGACAATAAACACATTATATACAGTTAAATAAATATGTTATATTGTAGTTTTGCCACTAGGGGTCTCACCATTATGATACCAAGGTTGTATGTAAAACTTTCTGATTCTGTTCATTGTGAGTAGGGATGAGCTTCAAGTTCGAGTCAAACTCATTTTCGGACCTGATGGGGAACTTCCTCCGCAGTGTAAAAAAATTAATAGACATGCCCCTTCTCACGTTCCCCATCAGGTCCACTCAGCCTTAGGCCTCGTACACACGACCGAGTTTCTCGTCGTAAAAAACACGTCGTTTTTTTCGACGAGATTCTTGTTAAGCTTGTCGATTTTCTCGTCAAGCTTTCTATGCGTACACACTGTCATTTCCCAATTTCCTCGTTGTTCTCCGCGCTCACGTCCAGCACGTACGACGGCACTATAAAGGGGAAGATCTTTTTTCTTGGCGCCACCCCTTGGGCTGCTTTTGCTGATCTCGTGTTACCGCGTGTGAAGTAAAAGTTTGGGAAGAGACGATTCGCGCTTTTCAGTCTTCGTACTTTTCAGATCGTTTTCTGCCGTTCAGTTTGTGCTTGTGGGTTCGTATCTTGACTTTCAGGGCGTCTAGGCAGGTCGTATCTGTTTTACAGTGCGTTCTTGCCTGTTCGTTTCTGATTTTCAGTTCGTTATTCATAGGCCTTGCTGTTCTAAAGTGCGCTCTGTTCTGTACGTTCTGATTAGACGACCGTTTCCTAGCCATGTCGCCTGGACGTTCTCGTCGTCGAGTTTGTGCTGTGCGTGCGCTTGGTGTTGGTCTGCTTGTTTTGGACCAAGACCAGTCCATGAATGGTGTGAGGAGGAGTTCATGGACCAAGAATTGGTTGCTCCAGCGGGACCAATTCTGCCATATGCCTCTGCTGCGGGAGATCGTCGAGAATAATCCTGAGGACTACAGGAATTTTCTGAGGATGTCTGACCCCGTTTTTCAGGAACTGTTGGCTTTGGTGTCCCCCTATATTACCAGGAAGGACACGTTATGCGGGAAGCCATCAGTGCTGAGCAGAGGCTCATCGCCACGTTGCGTTACCTGGCGACAGGGAGAAGTCTTCAGGACTTGAAGTTCACCACAGGCATCTCCCCCCAGGCTCTGGGCCTCATAATCCCAGACACCTGTTCTGCTATTATACAAGTCCTGCAGGAGGACTATATTAGGGTAAGTTTGCTCCCTTAACATCACATTTTATGTATTACATGTATGCTAATGTATTGTATTTCTTTCATCCTTCCCTAATTACCATGATTGTAATATGCTGAGAATGTCCCCTTTGTCCCCATGCATGTTGGAAGCTTTAGATTGCCCCTTTTTTCTCCTCCCTAAATATTTCCCTTCATTAACTTTTCCAGCAGGGGCGCCTGTTGCTCCAAATGTTTGGGGGTTCAAACCGCAATTTAGGAAATAAACTTCCTCCTTTTTTGCTCTGGTGCCTATTAAACGCCCCCAGTTGTCCCCTCCAATGCAGCCATTCTGTTCCCTCAAATGCAGCCATTTAGTCCCCTCTAATGCAGCCAGTTTACCCCCAGCCCTGCACTTACCTTCTTGTGGTCAGCGCCATCCTTCTTCTGTCCTTGATGTCTTCTCCTTCCCTTCATGTTGCATCAGCCAATCATGTTACCATTAAACAGACTTGGTTAACATGATTGGCAGAGCAGCCTGTCAGTGTTTACCCAAGGAATGTCCCCCCCTGCGTCCCCTATTTAACTTTTCTGCAGCCAATTACATCCCTCAGGTTGTAATTTGCAAGACTATTTTACTACCTGTTTCTGCTATGCAATTTTAACCCCCTAAATGCCGCAATGATTCATATGTCGGTCGCTTTACAAGAGGCCATCCACCTGAATAGTGTGCGGCATAGACAATACATAGGTTCATGCAACACATGAACCTATGTATTGTTCTGAGTGATGGGCACAGGAGAGAGGGGGCAGTGCTCCAGCGCCCACTCTGGACGCACCGCCACTGCAATGCTATCCTGTGGCCAAACACATCTCCCCCCCCCCAAAATAATTTAGTAATGGCCCATCAGAGGGGGTGATGAATATGATAAATGAGCCTTCCATTATCCTTTTTTTACACAGCTTAATAAACGTATAATTTGATTGATGTTGGCCTCTAATTTTTTGGGATAGAATTTCCTTGTAATGTATGACTTTTTTTTCTAATATTATTTCATCTTGTTTCACTCCACAGCTTCCTTCCACGCCACAGGAATGGCAGACTGTGGCATCGGAGTTTGCCACACGGTGGGACTTCCCCAAATGCGGTGGTGCCATAGACGGGAAGCACGTCCGCATCGTGCCGCCACCCCGTTCTGGGTCCTACTACTACAACTACAAGGGGTTTCATAGCATTGTGCTGATGGCGGTGGTGTCAGCACGGTATGAATTCCTTTATGTTGATGTAGGGAAGAATAACCGGATGTCCGATGGGGGATCCTTCATCCAGACGGAGTTTGCCCTCCGTCTCCAGAGTGACGACCTTGCACTGCCACCGGATGCAGGGAATAGTGAAGGACTCCCCTTTGTTTTTTTGGCTGATGAAGCCTTCGGACTCGGACGGCATCTTATGAGGCCATTTCCACAGAGGACCCTGACCCCAGAGAAGAGGGTGTTCAATTACCGGCTGGCCAGGGGCCGAAGAGTCATTGAAAATGCCTTCGGCATAATGGCCAGCCGGTTCCGCCTTTTTATGACTTCCATCCACTTGGCGGACTACAAAATAAACTATGTAGTGTTATGCTGCTGTGTGCTACACAATTTTCTTTGCCACAAATCTAATTCATATATGGCCTCAGTTTTGCCAGAGGCTGGACTTTCCCCTGCAAATCCCCTTCCGGGCCTGGAATCTGCCCGTCTTGGCTTGCCCCCCCAAAATGCCCGTGTGGTTCGGGACAAATACATGGAGTATTTCACGGGTAGGGGGGCAATTCCTATGCCAGCCTATGTCTAAGTATCCCAATAAAAAGCTTGTTTAAACCTTTAATTATTTGTTCTTTCCTGTCTCCTAGTTTGTCTTTGTGCATTTGTAGTGGCAAGTGTATTTTACTTTAGTAAATAACAACCATTTCACTATGTAACCTTACAAAAGAACCAAATAAGCTTAGAGGGTATTATAAAAAGAAGCTACACGTTGTTTGTGGTCAAATATTTTACTCTGTGCACATTCTCTTCATTTTTTTTTTTTTTTTTTTTACTTTGGGGTTGGCCTGGCCCCAACCCGGCAATTTTTTGCTTATGAAAATACAAAAATAACAGTTGCATTTCAAAAATTACAACATTGGATACCTCTGAGCAATCGGAGACATTCACTTACACAAACTATGTCTCTATGTGCCCGTCCTAATATGGGGTCCTGCCACCCCTTGGCCAGCCAAAAATTGAATATGCACACATTTGTGTTTTTTTTCAGATATGAAGTTTACAATCCTGATCCCTATTGTCAACATGTGCTATCTGCCATCAGGGGTGATCAATGGACGTGTTTTGGGGGTGCATCCCCTTCCTCAGTTCACCGACTTTTGATACGAGGAAGGGGTTGCACCCACAAAAGACGTACATGGATATCCCCTGATGGCAGATAGCACATGTTGACACACTGTGTGCATATTCAATTTTTGGCTGGTTTGATAGTCAAAAAAATTCAAAAAATTACAAAAACAAACATGTAAAAACAAATGTGTTTGGATGGCTTATTGAATTCTCCCCAAAACATCGAGAATGTCTTTAAATGTTTGTTCCATCACATGGATTCTTTGTTTAATTAGGTCCAGTTCCGTGCTACATTCCATCACTTGCTGGATGAGGCGGAGGGCACTGTCAGCAGAGAACCGTGTACTATCCTTCACAACATTTATATCCCCTAAAAACCAAAAAAAAAATGTATTATAACTCTGCAGGCCTACCTCGCTTACCTGAAGCTGTGGTGACAGATACTGACCTGTTGTGGTGACCAGATCCACAACGTCATCCACCTCTCCTTCCTGCACTTCTCCTTCCTCCACCTCAACTTCCTGCACATCTTTCGGTTGTGTGTCTTTGGGAGTTTGGGGTTGCTTGGAAGTTGTGGGGTGCATGTGCTCCCTGGAGTGTCCTCCTCCCAGTCTTCTCTCCCCTATGAGAATAAAACCAAAGGTCTATTTATCACACTGTAAATCTCATTGTTAAAATAAAAACAGGCTAAATTGCTTGGAAGTGGGGTACAAGTGTGTGTTTGTGCGGAATTTAAAGAAGAATGCATTATTTATGACCCCAAATATGTTTAGTATTCACATTTGGATGTAATTTTTTTGACATGGAGGCACCACAAAAATTCTCTGATGCACCTGTGTGGGACACCCAAAAAAGGCGGGTCTGGTGGCCCAAACTATAGTGCTCCAAAGTACAGATGTGGAAGCAGCTGCTGAGTGTCCTCTCCTTTACACTGATAAAAGTTTGCATTTCATTCTCTTTACAAATACATCATCTAGACTAAAAAATTATCCACAATAGTTGATCAAAAATGGCAGATGTCTAATTACTTTTGTGGCTCTAAAATAAGCCAAAACCGTGGATAGTGGCCGAACGAAGTGTCGGTAACGTAACAAACGATTACTGTGCCCAACCAAGTTCAAAATATTACATTTTGGAAGGGAGTCCAATATGAGAAAAAAAAAAAAAACATGTCAGTTTATAAAAAGATTAATAGCAGAAAAGTCGACATTTTACTTACTTTTAGCGAGCATCCTCTTTATGCTGCTCAACTGGTCTGGCTCCCTCAGTTTGAGGTCTGACCACCTCTTTCTGAGCTGCTCATTTGAGCGTTTCACCCCGAACTTCGCCCTCAGACTCTTCACAACTTTAGTGAGGATTTTGGCCTTCCTTCTATTTGGTTTGCTATACGGCCCATGCTTGGCATCATAATCAGCCTTGACCAAGATGTCCACCATCTCCGCCATCTCCGCCAAAGACATATTCGATGCCTTGAATCTCCTCCTTGATCGTGACGTGTCCTCGGTCTCCGGGCTTGTCTCCTCGTTAGTTGCGGAATTATCAGACACCTGCTGTAACTCCGCCATATCTGTCTGCGCGCCGAAAGAGAAGGGGCGGGGAAAAGATGTTAGTTAGAACTAGGGTTGTCCCGATACCACTTTTTTAAGACCGAGTACAAGTACCGATACTTTTTTTCAAGTACTCGCCGATACCGATTACCGATACTTTTTTATAATGTCAGGTGACAGTTTTAAAGCACAATACAGATTAGGTGGCACTGCTATGCAGCACTGATAGGCGGCACTGATTAAGCAGCACTGATGAGCACTGATATGATTAGGTGGCACGGATATGCAGCAGTGATGAGTACTGACAGGTGGCGGGCACTTATGACTGGCACCGACATATGGCTGGCACCGACATATGGCTGGCACTGACAGGGGGCTGGCACTGATAGATGGCAGTGATAGATGGTACTGAGTCAGCATATGCTCCTTACATTGGTGATCAGTGAGAAGAATGTTCCTTACATTGGTGGTCAGTGAGAAGAATGCTCCTTACATTGGTGGTCAGTGGGAAGAATGCCCCTTACATTGGTGGTCAGTGGGAAGAATGCCTCTTACATTGGCAAAGGCACCCCCCCACCCCCACCCCCAGCTCTTCCCTCCCCCTGGGCCATTCTCAGTGGTTAATGTCTTTTTAAAAAACTCCCTCCCCTCCAGCATCGAAAAACAAAACAGGCAGGAGAGTCAGGGGGAGCACATCGAGCAAAATAGCAGGGTGACCAGCAGAAAGACAGGCAAGGCAGGCAACCATTTGATCACAAGGGCGGAAGGAAAACAAATCTGTGTGCATGTCACAATGAAATTTTACTTACCCGCCTGAAGACACGCTCTGCTCTCCGCTCTGGTCTCCGCCCCCTCTCCGCTCTGGTCTCCGCCCCCCGCCTCGCTCTCCGCCCCGTCTGCGATCAGGTCTCCGCTCTGGTCTCCGCCCCCTGCTTCGCGCTCTGGTCTCCGCCCCCCGCCTCGCTCTCCGCCCCGTCTGCGATCTGGTCTCCGCTCTGGTCTCCGCCCCCTGCTTCGCTCTCCGCCCCATCTCCGCTCTGGTCTCCGCCCCCTGCCCCGCTCTCCGCCCCCTCTGCACTCTGTTCTCCGCTCTGGTCTCCGCCCCCCGCCTCGCTCTCCGCCCCCTCTGTGCTTTGGTCTCCGCCCCCCGCCCCGCTCTCCGCCCCCTCTTCGCCCTCTCGGCGAAGTATCGGACAAGGCATCGGGAGCATTTGCGCGAGTACAAGTACTCGCGCAAATGCTTGGTATCGGTCCCGATACCGATACTAGTATCGGTATCGGGACAACCCTAGTTAGAACGTCATGGGCGGGCGACGTGTGCGGAGCGACGTGTTCGAATTTTGACGCATGCGTGGTGTGTATATAGCAAACACACATGTGACTATAGTACGTTCGTTGTGCGGAGAGAGGAGTTCAAGTGACGGACGTGCGAACGAAGGTATGTGATTTTGTGACTTGTAAAAATTGTTGGCCTATACTGTCTTGAGATTGTTGGAGGATATATATGGTGACTAGGATGTTAAGGAGGTTAGACTGTTTGCCTCACATTAGTTAAATATAATTTTTTTAACTTGCAGATACAATATGAATGTCTTTATTAGCGACAAAGAGTTCCTGGCGGAATTTATTGACCGGGTAAGGGAGCTGCCGGCTCTGTGGGAGACGAAAAACCCCATCCATAAAAAAAAGGAGTGAGAAAAGCAGCACTGGAGAAGCTGCTCCCATTTGTGCATACCAAGGTGCCCACAGCCACAGCAAAACAAGTGGATACTAAAATTGGGAGCTTGAGAGGTACCTACAGGACTGAACGCTCTCAGGTGCTGGCTTCTCAGAGGTCAGGAGCAGCAGCAGATGATGTTTATGTCCCGATTTTGTGGTACTACAACAGGATGTCCTTCCTGGATGACCACATTGACACAAGGCCATCACTCTCCACTCTTCCCCCCAGACTTCCCTGCAGCCAACCTGAGCCTGCTCTGGAGCAAGAGGAGGCAGCCATCCTGGATGATCCTGATTTGGCCATCTGGAGCCAGGTATAGTATTAACTGAAAATGTATTGGGATAAAATTAATGTTTGACAAATATGTCAGGATGAGAAACATACATTATTTTGGATTCCACAAGTGAAATCAAGATCTGTAGACATTATTCTGCACTTAATTGGGTGCTAAAAAGTCAATCTGATGTAGTGGTAAATTTAAAGCAAGGATTTATGCATTTACATTCTAATTGCTTCAATTAGGATTACAAAGTTTGATGCAAAGATTAAACCAACATATTAAACTATGTTCCTTTTTCATACACAGGATGAAATCAGCCAGGAGGAGGGTCTGGAAACTGTCAGGCAGGAGGAGGAAGGGCCCAGTGGCAGCCAGGAGGTGGCAGGGCCCAGTGGCAGCCAGGAGGTGGCAGGGCCCAGTGGCAGACAGGAGGTGGCAGGGCAAAGGAGAAGCACCAGATCCCAGGTGCCTCCCATCCGGCTTCACAAAAGAGGCAGGAGGGACAGGACCACCAGTGAGGCAGCAATGGCCCTTATTAAAGAGGCCCATGCCACCCTCAAGGAGCCCACATCCCCTGAAGAGGCCATTGCCGTCCTAGTGGAGGCTAAGTTCAAGGTGATGAGCATGGAGCAACGCCTCCTATGCGAGCCCCTGCTCATCACCTTGCTCAACAAGGGGGTGATGGAGAAAATTACACCCAATACCGCCATATGTGAGGTGGCCCAACTGACCCAACCTCAACCTCCACCTCCACCTTCTTCTTCTGCCCCACCCCCTTCTGCTACACCTCCACCTTCTTCTTCTGCCCCACCCCCTTCTGCTACACCTCCACCTTCTGCCCCACCCCCTTCTGCTACACCTCCACCTTCTGCCCCACCCCCTTCTGCTACACCTCCACCTTCTTCTTCTGCCCCACCCCCTTCTGCTACACCTCCACCTTCTGCCCCACCCCCTTCTGCTACACCTCCACCTTCTTCTTCTGCCCCACCCCCTTCTGCTACACCTCCACCTTCTTCTTCTGCCCCACCCCCTTCTGCTACACCTCCACCTCCTCCTCCTGACAGGAGTACCCCTCCAGTGGGCCAGCCACCAGCCAAACGAAGAAGGAAGGCTTCAGGGAAGGCTTCAGGAAAGGCTGCAGGGAAGGCTTCAGGAAGGGCTGCAGGGAAGGTTGCTAGGAAGAAGTGCTTCATTGTGGTCGGACAGAAGGCAGCCTGTTGTAGTACCACACACTTGGGACATATATATCACCTGCTGCTGTTCCTGACCTCTGGGAGGCCAGCATCAGATTGTGTTCAGAAATGTTGGCCTTCTCAAGCTCCCAATTTTAGTGTCCACACAGGGTTGCTGTGTGCTCTGGGGTCCCTGGGATGCACAAATGGCAGCAGCTTCTCCAGCGCTGCCTTCTCTTTATTTAATTTATAAACATGAATAAATGTGATTTTTGTTTAAGTTCATACTTGACTATGTGTATTTTTAAATAAACAAAATCAAACTTTGGAGTAAGCAGATACATTTGACTGACAATAAAAGGCACAGATATCACCCCCCCCAAAAGAATAAATAAATCTGATTAGCACAAAAACATGGTGGGAAATTTAAATAATATAGATTCCAAAATTAAATGGGAGATCACTATCAAAACATTGTGAAATTATAATTAACATCATTTAGAAAAATCTAACCATTTAAATTATTCCTAAAAATTTGCACGATATAATACACATAAATCTTATAAAGAGCAGCATGAAAAAGGTTAAAAATAAGGCATATCTCTGTGTGAATATCAGCAGCAAAAGAAGGTCACTCGTTTTGATTAATGTAACATTCTAACGAAGATTTCAATGCAGAACATTTAAATGATGAAATATTTTTGAGAGTGACGAATATGCTCTCTCCATTACGAAGGCTTGTTTTACCAGAAGATGCGCTCCCGTCTCATAGTTGCTTGTGAGCATACACGCTTTTGGAAGAGTCGTAAAAGCATACACACGAACCATTTTCTCGTCACAAAACAGGCCGACGAGAAACACGACGAGGAAATCTGGAATCCTGACGAGAAAATAGAGAGCAGGTTCTCTATTTTCTCGTCGAGATTCTCGGCAATTTTCTCATCGTAAAACCATACACACGAACGTTTTTCTAGACAAAAAAACTCTTGCGGCACTTTTCTTGACTGTTTTGGACGAGAAAAACGGTTGTGTGTACGAGGCCTTACACCTATGTCATTGGCTGAGCGGACCTGATGGGGAACGTGAGAAGGTGCGGGTCTATTCATTTTTTACACTGCGGAGGAAGTTCCCCATCAGGTCCACTCAGCCAATGACGTAGGCGGGGTCTGAGATACGAGGGCGCCCCTGCCTCCTCATACCTCAGACCCCACCTACATCATTGGCTGAGCGGTGTAGGTCCGCTCAGCCAATGACATTTTGTGTGGAGTGGAGACTGCAGCGCTGGACATCGGATCGCCGCGGGACACTGGATTACATTGCTGGAATGTGTTTTTTATTTTTTTTTAATAAAGGACTTTTCCAAGGTGTCTGTGTGTTTTTTTTACATTTTTTTTACACTTTCTTTGTGAAATGGTAGGGGTACAATGTACCCCTTACCAATTCACATAGGGGGTGGGATCTGGGGGTCCCCTTTGTTAAAGGGGTCTTCCAGATTCCGATAAGCCCCCTGCCCGCAGACCCCCACAACCACCGGGCAAGGGTTGTGGGGATGAGGCCCTTGTCCCCATCAACATGGAGACATCCTCCCCATGTTGAGGGCATGTGGCCTGGTACGGTTCAGGAGGGGGGGCGCTCTCTCGTCCCCCCCTCTTTTCCTGCGGCCTGCCAGGTTGCGTGCTCGGATAAAGGGTCTGTATGGATTTTTGCAGGAACTCCACGCCATTTTTTTTTACATTTGAAGTGGAGTTCCCCTTAAAATCCATACCAGACCTGAAGGGTCTAGTATGGATATTTGGTGGGACCCCTACGTAATTGTTTTTTTAAATTTGACGCAGGGTTCCCCTTAATATCCATACCAGACCTGAAGGGCCTGGTAATTGAATTTTGGGGGACCCCCACACATTTTTTTTTATTAACGACTTTTCTCTATATTCCCGGGAGCCGACAATTCATTATAGCCGCTAGTGCTTTTAAATTACTTTTTTTCCTTCAGAAATTACATTTTGTGCAGGGACAGTTCTAAGCAAGGGAAACAAGCGCTGCTTTACAGGCATACTATAGACACCCACAGGTACGAAATTTAAAGGAATATTTCACTT
Organism: Rana muscosa; assembly: GCA_029206835.1. Taxonomy (NCBI): domain Eukaryota; kingdom Metazoa; phylum Chordata; class Amphibia; order Anura; family Ranidae; genus Rana; species Rana muscosa. The sequence goes on along the minus strand of CM055117.1, from coordinate 637,491,219 downwards.
TTATTGATTCACTTTAAGCATTATTAAAATCACTGCTCCCGGAAAAACAGCAGTTTTTAAAACTTTTTTTTGCATTGATACATGTCCCCTGGGGCAGGACCCGGGTCCCCAAACCCTTTTTAGGACAATAACTTGCATATTAGCCTTTATAATTAGCACTTTTGATTTCGAACGTTTGAGTCCATTGTATTTAATAGGGTTCTAAAGTTCACGCGAACTTTAGGTCTGTTCGCAGGTTCTGGTGCGAACCGAACAGGGGGGTGTTCGGCTCATCCCTAATTGTGAGTAAGGATGAGCCGCACACCCCCCAGTTCGGTTCGCACCAGAACTTGTGAACAGGCAAAATATTTGTTCGAACACGCGAACACCATTAAAGTCTATCGGACACGAACATGAAAAATCAAAAGTGCTCATTTTAAAGTCTTATATGCATGGTATTGTCATAAAAAGTGTTTGGGGACCTGGGTCCTGCCCCAGGGGACATGTATCAAAAAGTTTTAAAAACTGCAGTTTTTTCAGGAGCAGTGACTTTAATAATGCTTAAAGTGAAACAATAAAAATGAAATATTCCTTTAAATTTCGTGCCTGAGGGCGTCTATAGTATGCCTGTAAAGTGGCACATTTTCCCCGTGTTTAGAACAGTCCCACAGCAAAATGACATTTCTAAAGGAAAAAAAAAGTCATTTAAAACCGATCACCGATTTTAAAAAAATGGCGTAGGGGTCCCCCTCAAAATACATACCAGACCCTTCAGGTCTGGTATGGATTTTAGGGGAACCCTGTGCCAAAATAAAAAAAAATGGCGTAGGGGTCCCCCCAAAAATCCATACCAGACCCTTTTTCGAGCAAGCAACCTGGCAGGCCGCAGGAAAAGAGGGGGGATGAGAGAGCGCCCCCCCTCCTGAACCGTACCATGCCACATGCCCTCAACATGGGCACCCACAGATCCCGGCCCCCCCTATGTGAATTGGTAACGGGGTACATTTTACCCCTACCATTTCACCAAAAAAAGTGTCAAAAATGGAAAAAAAACAAGAGCCAGCTTGGGACAAGTCCTTTATTAAAAAAGAAAAAAGTCCAGCGATGTAGATCCATCTCGCTCCGACGGGACCGAAAAAACAAACTAAACAGAAGCCGCTACAGATGCGCCTCGATAGGAGGCTCTCGCCGAGTGACGCTTCTCTTGCTCTGACAGCTCTTGTATAGCTGAGGGCGGGGCCACCCGGTGACGTACATGGGTGACCCCGCCCCCCTCTGATGCCAAGGGGGTTTCCTGTGGTTTCCCTGTGGTGTCAGAGGGGGGCGGGGTCACCCGTGTACGTCACCGGGTGGCCCCACCCTCAGCTATATACGGTAAGAGCTGTAAGAGCAAGAGAAGCATCACTCGGCGGGAGCCTCCTATCGAGGTGCATCTGTAGTGGCTTTTTTTTCTTGGTCCTGTCGGAGCGAAATGGATCTACATCGCTGGACTTTTTTCTTTTTTTCTTTTTTAATAAAGGACTTGTCCCAAGCTCGCTCTTGTTTTTTTTTCCATTTTTGACTTTTTTTGGTGAAATGGTGGGGGGAAAATGTACCTGTTACCAATTCACATAGGGGGGGGGGGGCGGGAAAGAAGGAAGGAGAACTTTGGCTTTTTTTGTGGCAACGCCTTAACCCAGGCCACCAGACCCAGAGAGCAGGCCAGGAAAGCCACAAGGGAAGGGAATGGGGGCATAATCCATGAGATGGTTCAGTGCACAAAGAGGAGCAGAGCAGAGACTCAGAACTGAGGGCAGTCTGCAGAATCAACCATGTCAGAGCTGAGAGGAAGGAGTGGAAGTAGTGTTTTTGGCGGTGGAGAGCAGGAAGGAAGGAGCCTACCAACAGAGAGAGGAATTTGAGCTGGGAGTTGCCTGGCAGGATGAAGAAATCCACTAGACCCTAGGGGAGAGAAATCATGAGTTTGTGGTTTAGGGAAGAAGTGTTTTGTACTGTATCTGCCTTCATCCAGCCTGTTGGGAGAATGTTCAAGAGACTGATTGCCATCAACAGGACCTGTACACATCAGTGTGTGGTCACACAGGTGGTCAATCTCAGAAATTGTGATCTACAAAGGTTCCCAGGTATGCTGGACAGCAGTACAGCACTAAAACTAATGACTACTGTATACTGATGCTGCATACACACGACCATTTTTCATGAGAAAAATGCCATTTTTAAAAATGGTCGTGAAAAACGGTGGTGTGTATGCTCCAGAGCATTTTTCTCAACGAGAAAAATGGGCGAAATTTTTTTTGGAACCTGCTCTATATTTTCTTGTCGTTTTTCACGTCGTGAAAAACGGTCGTGTGTATGCTTTTACGAGGGGAAAAAAAATGCGCATGCTCAGAAACAAGTATGACACGGGAGCGCTCGTTCTGGTAAAACTAGCGTTCATAATGGAGATAGCAAATTCGTCACGCTGTAACGGACTGAAAAGCACGAATCGTCTCTCACCAAACTTTATTAACACGAGGATCAGCAAAAGCGTCCCAAAGCGTGGCGCCATTCGAATGGAACTTCCCCTTTATAGTGCCGTCGTACGTGTTGTACGTCACCGTGCTTTGCTCGAGCATTTTTTTTCACGAACGTGTGTATGCAAGGCAGGCTTGAGAGGAAACACGAAAAATCACGTAAGAGAAAAACGTTGTTTTTTTCCATGACATGAATAAAGGTCGTGTGTACTCGGCATTAGACTTTGTTACCAACTACAAGTAATCTGTTAAAACCAAAGCTTGTGAATAATGGCAATGCAAAACTGCAAATGTATTATAATCAACAGGCTTTGTACTATAATGAGCCAAGGTTCTACCTAAGATCCAGCAAAATAATATGGTTTGTGTCCAGCCAATGCATGAATAGACAATGACAAAAGGAAAGAGTTATGCAGAAAGTAGCATACCAGTCCTCTGAGGTGGTAACAGAGAAAAAATTTGTGCTGAGAAGGAAACAGAGGCATCTAAAAAATATAAACATTATTGAGGATAATGCCAAGTTAAAGCGGAATTCCACCCAAAAATTGAATTTCTGCTTTAAGTGCTGGTGACCCTCCTGACATGCCACATTTGGCATGTCATTTTTTGGGGGGGAGTGGGTACCCAGTTTTTAGAGGCACCCAGCTCCCACTTCCTCCAATGGCGCCGTGGCGCCAGAAGGAAGATCATCTCTCCCCCTCCCTCCCTGCAATCTTCTGGGACACATCAGAGGTCCCAGAAGATTGCCCTGCCATTCACAGCACGCAGCGCGGCTCCTGCATGCACAGTGTGTGACCGGCTGTGAAGCCACAGCCGGGCGCGCCCACAATTAGAATGCTGGTGCCACGGAGAGGAGGGGAGAGGAGTGAGGCTTCCTGCGCCTGCATCGCTGGACCGTGGGACATGTGAGTGTCTGATTGTTAAAATAAATTTAAATGGGTGGAACTCCGCTTTACAAGATTTGGTACTTACACCTATAGGACTACATCTGCAGATACAGAATCAACAAGAACACTGTAGGCAATAGAGCGTATAGTGACATTGGACAGTGACAGTGCAACGGCAATGGTTCATCAGTATCAGATAAAAGAAAAAGGTGCCTCTAAGTGCAAAATTAAAAACTTTTAATATGCCCAAAAAGTATTAAAAACACTTACAGGATCGAAGATAAGAAAGGGCATATCATGCGTGTGTACAATGGGTGATCCAGCATCAGGAGGGTCCCAGTATATACAACTTCCAGCAAAAAAATCCAGGGAGACCAGCAGATGTGCGCTTCTAATAACACTCTGCTTTGGGCTGGTTTGAAAGCATTGTTTTAACTAAATTACTATTAGGGATGAGCTTCGAGTTCGAGTCAAACTCATGTTCGACTCGAACATTGCCTGTTCGCACGTTCGCCGAACAGCGAACAATTTTTGGTTTTCGCGGCAAATTCGAAATCGTATATCCATCGCGATCCCATCGCGGAGATTCTCAGTGACAGGGTGCCGACATTTTGGCGTCAGGGTGCCGACATCTCGTGCTCACTGCGATAGCGAGAAGGCGACACGACACTGTATTGAACGGGATCCAACGTGGATTCCCACCAACACCAGGCACTGTGTTTGGTATGAATCCTGAGCGGGAACTCCATGCCAAATTTTAAATAAAAAACCGGCATGGGTTCCCCCTCCAGGAGCATACCAGGCCCTTGGGTCTGCTATGGATTTTAAGGGGAATCCCCTAAGCCGAAAAAACGGCGTGGGGGTCCCCCTCAAAATCCAAACCAGACCCCTCCCTCCTGAACTGTACCAGGCCGCATGCCCTCAACATGGGGGGTTTGGTGCTTTGGGGCAGGGCGGCGACCTGCGGCCCCCCCACCCCAAAGCACCCTGCCCCCATGTTGATGGGAACAAGGCCTCTTCCTGACAACCCTGGCCGTTGGTTGTCGGGGTCTGCGGGCGGGGGCTTATCGGAATCTGGGAGCCCCCTTTAATAAGGGGGGCCCCCAGATCCCGGCCCCCCACCCTATGTGAATGAGTATGGGGTACATCGTACCCCTACCCATTCACCTGGTGGAACAAAAATGTCAATAAAAAAACACACACAGGTTTTTAAAGTAATTTATTACACAGCTCCGGGGGTCTTCTTCCGACTCCGGGGGTCTCTTCTTCCGACTTCGGGGGTCTCTTCTTCCGACTTCGGGGGTCTTCTTCTGCTCTCTGGTGCCTTTTTCCTTCTGCCTGGCTTTTCCGTTAACTTCTTCCAGCTCTTTTGCTAGCGGAGAGGCCCGGTCTTCACCGTCGTCTCCTCCCGCTCTCCGTTGTCCTTCTGCCGGGCTTCTCCACTATCTTCTTCCAGCTCTTTTGCTAGTGGAGGGGCCCGGTCTTCCCGTCGCCGTCAGCGTCTTCTTCCCTCTTCTCCTCTTCGATGTTGACACGTTGCTTTCTCCCGCTGTAAAGCTGGGTGTGCGGTCTGCAACGATTTACCGGTATATATGTGGAATGGATATAGGCCTCTCATGACGTCACAGTCACATGCTCCGGGTGGCCACATGTTACCATAATGTCACAGTCACACCCGAAGCATGTGACTGTGACGTCATGAGAGGCCTATATAAATTGTTGTGGACCGCACACCCAGCATTACAGCGGGAGAAAGCGTCGTGCCAACATCGAAGAGGAGAAGAGGGAAGAAGACGGCGATGGGAAGACCGGGCCTCTCCACTAGCAAAAGAGCTGGAAGAAGATAGTGGAGAAGCCCGGCAGAAGGACAACGGAGAGCGGGAGGAGACGACGGTGAAGACCGGGCCTCTCCACTAGCAAAAGAGCTGGAAGAAGTTAGCAGAAAAGCCCGGCAGAAGGAAAAAGGCACCGGAGAGCAGAAGAAGACCCCCGAAGTCAGAAGAAGAGACCCCCGAAGTCGGAAGAAGACCCCCAGAGTCGGAAGAAGACCCCCGGAGCTGTGTAATAAATTACTTTAAAAACCTGTGTGTGTTTTTTTATTGACATTTTTTTTCCACCAGGTGAATGGGTAAGGGTACGATGTACCCCTACTCATTCACATAGGGTGAGGGGGCCGGGATCTGGGGGCCCCCTTATTAAAGGGGGCTCCCGGATTCCGATAAGCCCCCGCCCGCAGACCCCGACAACCAACGGCCAGGGTTGTCGGGAAGAGGCCCTGTCCCCATTAACATGGGGGCAGGGTGCTTTGGGGTGGGGGGGGCCGCAGGTCGCCCCCCTGCCCCAAAGCACCAAACCCCCCATGTTGAGGGCATGTGGCCTGGTACGGTTCAGAAGGGGAGGGGCGCTCTCTAGTCCCCCCTCTTTTCCTGTGGCCTGCCAGGTTGCGTGCTCGGATAAAGGGTCTGGTATGGATTTTTGGGGGAACTCCACACCATTTTTTTTTAATTTGGGGTGGAGTGCCCCTTAAAATCCATACCAGAACCTAAAGGGTCTTGTATGGATATTTGGGGGGACCCCTACGTAATTAAAAAAAAATTTGACGCAGGGTTCCCCTTAATATCCATACCAGACCTGAAGGGCCTGGTAATTGAATTTGGGGGGACCCCCACGCATTTTTTTTTTTATCAATAACTTTTCTCTATATTGCCAGGAGCCGACAATTCATTATAGCCGCGAGTGCTTTTAAATTACTTTTTTTTCTTCAGAAATTACATTTTATGCAGGGACAGTTCTAAGCAAAGGAAAAAAGCACTGCTTTACAGGCATACTATACACCAGTGGCGGCTGGTGCTCAAAATTTTTGGGGGGGCGCAAACAAACTGAAAAAAATTAATAAATCAATTGCCGCCACTGTGTCCATTAAACGCAGCCACTGTGCCCAAACGCCACCAGTTTGCCCCCTCAAATACAGCCAGTTTGCTTCCATATACAGCCAGTGTGCCCCCATATATATACAGCCAGTGTGCCCCCATATACAGCCAGTGTGCCCCCATATACAGCCAGTGTGCCCCCATATATATATATACCCAGTGTGCCCCCATATACAGCCAGTTTGTCCCCATATATATAGCCAGTGTGCCCCCATATACAGCCAGTGTGTCCCCATATATATAGCCAGTGTGCCCCCATATACAGCCAGTTTGTCCCCATATACAGCCAGTTCCCCCCAAATGCAGCCAGTTCCCCCCCATATACAGCCAGTTTGTCCCAAATGCAGCCAGTTTGTCCCCCATATACAGCCAGTTCCCCCAAATGCAGCCAGTTTGTCCCCCATATACAGCCAGTTCCCCCCAAATGCAGCCAGCGTGTCCCCCATATACAGCCAGTTCCCCCCAAATGCAGCCAGTTTGTCCCCCATATACAGCCAGTTCCCCCAAATGCAGCCAGTTTGTCCCCCATATACAGCCAGTTCCCCCCAAATGCAGCCAGCGTTTCCCCCATATACAGCCAATTCCCCCCAAATGCAGCCAGTTTGTCCCCCATATACAGCCAGTTCCCCCCAAATGCAGCCAGTGTGTCCCCCATATACAGCCAGTTCCCCCCATATTCAGCCAGTTTGTCCCCCATATACAGCCAGTTCCCCCCATATTCAGCCAGTTTGTCCCCCATATTCAGCCAGTTCCCCCCCATATTCAGCCAGTTTGTCCCCCATATTCAGCCAGTTCCCCCCATATTCAGCCAGTTTGTCCCCCATATTCAGCCAGTTCCCCCCATATTCAGTCAGTTTGTCCCCCATATTCAGCCAGTTCCCCCCAAATGCAGCCAGTTTGTCCCCCATATTCAGCCAGTTTGTGCCCCATATTCAGCCAGTTTGTGCCCCATATTCAGCCAGTTTGTCCCCCAAATGCAGCCTGTCACCCCCCCAGCCCTGCACTTACCTTCCTCTGTCCGCGCCGTCCTCCATGTGTTCTCCCGCCCTCGATGTCGCTTCAGCCAATCAGGTTACCGGTAACCAGATCCGGTGAACCTGATTGGCTGAAACCTCCACACAGTCTTCTTCCAGGAACGCACCCCTGTGCGTACCTGGGAGGAGTTTTTGGAAGCCGAATACAGCGTGAGAGCTGTATTCGGAAAGCCTATCAGAGCCGCTGGCTCTGATAGGCACTTCCAAGTTACACCCACCGCCGGCCGCCGCTCTAATTCATATGGCCGGCGCTCACCAGGAGGCCGGCCATATGTATAGTGGGCAGCGCGGCAGCGGTGACAATACACAGATTCATGCAATGCATGAATCTGTGTATTGTCTTTCAATGGCGGTGCGGGAGCGAGAGGGGGCCAGCGCTCCGGCGACCTCTATGGACGCACCGCCACTGCTATACACCCCCCAAGTACGAAATTTAAAGGAATATTTCACTTTTATTGTTTCACTTTAAGCATTATTAAAATCACTGCTCCCGGAAAAACTGCCGTTTTTAAAACTTTTTTTTGCATTGATACATGTCCCCTGGGGCAGGACCCGGGTCCCCAAACCCTTTTTAGGACAATAACTTCCATATTAGCCTTTATAATTAGCACTTTTGATTTCGAACGTTTGAGTCCATTGTATTTAATAGGGTTCTAAAGTTTACACAAACATTTTGTCTGTTCGCAGGTTCTGGTGCGAACCGAACAGGGGGGTGTTCGGCTCATCCCTAATTACTATGATGTTTTTTCTGGCTCATTGCATTATGAATGTTTGTGTTTTCTGACATTTCAAACTTAGAAAGCAAGGTAATTATTTTCCTATGTCTTTATTTTTGTAATTTGAATATTCAGATTGTGCAATAAACTCTAACCCCAAAAAACTTTTTTTTTAGTTTTGGATACAGCATGTAAAGCCTCGTACACACGGCCGAGAATCTCGTCGTAAAAAACACGTCGTTTTTTTCGACGAGATCCTTGGACAAGAAACTTGTCCCGGCCGAGTGTACACACGCTCATTTCAAAGAACCCACGGTTCTTTGAATGGAGCGAACGCGGTGACGTAATCGAATACGACGAGCATGCGCTTGTCACATTCGATGCCGTCACCGCCATCTTGGTACACCCTATCCTATGCCTAGGAAGCTACCGCGCATGCGTCAAAGTCATTTCAAGCATGCGCGGGCTTCCCGGAGGACAGGTAAGTGTACACACACACAATTTTCTCGTCGAGAAACAGGCTGACGAGAATCTCAACGAGAAAATAGAGAGCAGGTTCTCTATTTTCTCGTCGAGATTCTTGTCGCTTTTCTTGACGAGAAACCATACACATGAACGAATTTCTCGGCAAGAAATCTCTGCCAGCAAGTTTCTTGCTGGTTCTTGCCGAGAAACTCGGTCGTGTGTACGAGGCTTAAGAGTTAAAACTTGTGTCAGGTTTCAAATCTTGTTTGTACCCCATAGAGGAAGTTTTTTCTGCACTTCTCGTCTAGGCTGATACCCATCACTTTATCAGAAAGTAAAGTTAAATCTTCCTTGTAGAGACTCTAAAAGCATGAGTCCTCTTGCACACTGGGCTTAAAAAATTCCCACGTTTTTCAGCAAAAGTAAAAGCATCCAGTGCTGGAACAAGGTAATTCGGTGCCCAGGTCGAAGATGGCAAGCGTGTCAGTGACGGTTTCCCATCCCGCTTCCTGGCCGGCCTCTCAGTGAAGTCCCGCCGGCCGGGACTAGGAATCGCCTGTCGGACGCAATATATAGGGGGGCACATAAGATGCCACAGGCAAAACTTGGGGGGCACTAATAATTTTTATCAGTAAATCACACCACCGAAAATAAACTAAATAAGTGTGTGTGTGTGTGTGTGTATAAATATATATATATATACACACACACACACACACAGTCAAGAGTAATATGGTAATTTTATTGTCTTATTGTGGAACCACACCAGCAATGTTAGAACTCATTAAAACAAGTGGTGAGGGGGGCTTTTAAACCCTGCAGTTGAGCCAAGTTTTTACCCCCCCCTACTGCTACTCCCGTTAGCTGCATACAGGCAGTGGCTGGGGGTGTACACATATTGCAGCCATGTTTAGTGTCATGGCAGGAATTACACCCTGTGTTGCTTTTGGCAGGTGCTTCCACCCACTGTGTACAATCCCTTCAACTGAATGGGGATGCTCTGCAACAGCCCCACGAGTGTGTGTGCAATACACTAGTGTGGGGGATCAAGAGGTTGAAGCAGGTGGTGAGGCTGTGATACAACACCTCCTCACTGCCTGTCTAATGCTTTCTAAAGAGTGATCTGCATGTGGATTTCTCTTCAGAAAGCAAAACGAGTGTGAATGAGTCCTAAGGCTTTAAGGTGAAGCAGAGAGACAGAACACACAGACCTTGCATTCTTTTCTCCCAGGTAGAGATCTAATGTAAGAAACATGATTTCTGCTGGTTTAAAGGAATGCAAGTCTGTGTTCTGTCCCTCTGATGATGAAGATCTTTCACAGCCCGGTGTCAGGATGAACATGAACAGACTGTAAGAGAATGTCTTCCTCAGATGCTGTTCCCCTCTCTCTCTGCTGCCTGCACTAAACAACCAACCTACCATGCTGCTGCCCCTCTCCCTATCACTGACTATCCATGCTGCTGCTTTCTATTCCTGAAGCAAAGGAAAAAAACTCACTGTGACTCAGAGGAGCAGAGGGGTCATTTTAGCTACTTCCTCCTCCTCTGGAACTGCTGCTTAAAGTTGTCCAAATCTGGCGGCAGGGGAAAGGGGAGGGGCTGGAGTAGAATGATTGGATAAGAATTGGCATGTGACTGCACAGATCCCTCCCAATGTGGACCAAGCACTGGTATGACATCATCCTGCATCTCCTTGCTGTGCTGTGAGTTTTACCAGCATAGCTTTCTGAGCATACAAACAGGGGCAGGCTGGGGGGCGGGAGCGCTGCTCGCTCCAGGAGCCGGGTCTGCTGCAGTCATTATGACAAGCAGGAGACCTGGTCTGCGCTTCAATTGAGAGCAGATGTGTGGCCTGGCTGTGCGAGCGCTACTTGCATTAACATTGGAGTCAGCGAGGAGAGGAAGGGGGGAAGAAATCACCGCAAGAGCTGACAGGCATTCTCTCGCTTGTGAGATTACTCTGCCCGATAGAGAAATGAGGGGCAGAGCGGGACTGGTCTCAGGCTTGTGCCGGGTGCAGGAGCACACTCGGCACATGCTGTTGTTATCTATGTAGTGCGTCCGGTACACCAGCACTTCTACTGCGCCCCCTTTCCTCCAGTAAATGGTCCCTCCCAGGGCATCCGCCCCTTCCCCCCCCCTTGTACCAGCCTTGAAAGCACCTCTATGTTAGCCTATGTGTCAATTAATGTGGTGTTTAAAGATGTATTAGAAGAGGAGCATTTACAGGCTCAAAAAAAAAAAATCTAAAGTTCATTCAGGAGAGAAGCTGGAGAGCAGAAAAAAATGGTAGATTCACCTAAACACATACAAATGCACCTAAATACGTGTGCAATACACATCCTTAGGAGCTTTTTCTATACCCGCTGTTCTATTGCCGGGAGCGCTGGCGTTCAGAGGAGAAAAGCAAATGCCCAGTGTGCATGAGGCCTTAAAATCCTGACAGAAGTTTTAAACTTTCCCTTCATTGTGCTGAAGAATGTGTTTTTATATCTGTCTTTTCCTCATTGGGTGATTTATCTATCTCTCTCTGTTCTTTCGGGCACCTATCATGTAGAGAAGAGGTGAGGAAAATTCTGAAAAGAGTATCTTTCATGATTAAAAAGATGCTAAAGCTGGCCATAGATGATTAGCTTTTTTGGTTTCAGCCAGCTGGCGTTTTGTTCAGCCAATGGATTCCTCCATCCACACAAATAAAATAGATGGAGGATTCCTATTCACCGGGATATTGTATTCTGACAGCGGGACTCTGCTGTCCACCGTCAGCAGTCATTTTGGATTGAGTGTAGAAGGGTTTTAACCCCATTTTCTTTTTCTTTTTTTGGGTCCCATTGGGGAGATTTTTCTCAGCTTTTTGCCCCATAGCCAAAACAAGACATGAGAGGAAATCTCTCCAAAGTTATGGACTCACCTGGTTGTCACTAGGGTCACCAGATTTAGTGTCACCATTGGAAGATCTCCTTTCTATTTCTGTTCTGGTAACAACTCAAAATGTGTCATTGTCTTTAACTTCAACTCTCGCTAACAGTAATGAGAACAAATAAAGATGATGATTCTTCCTAACAGGGGCACAGACAGAAGTAAAAACCCAACAGGTGTTTTAATTCCTCTCCACTCTATCCAAAAAAAAAAAAAGAAAAATTTAAAAAAGATTTTTTTGTCTTTAGTTATACTTGAATGAAAATGGATATGCAGAACTCTGATGGCGCGTACACACGATCATTTTTCCCGTCGAGAAAAATGAAATTTTTTCCTTTGGACGAGAAAAACGATCGTCTGTGGGCTTTTTGTCGGTTTTCTCGACGGGAAAAACGGCATTAATCACAACGAGAAAAATTAGAACATGCTCTAATTTTTCTCGTCGTGATTCCCATCGTTTTTTTCCGCGGCAGTTTTCCCATAGGGAAACACTGTCGGGGAGCCCACACACGGTCGTTTTTTTCGACCAAAAAAAATGTCATTTAAAACGGCCGTGTGTGGGGGGAACAAGCTGTTCCTCGTTTTTCAGGTTGATTTTCTCGACGGTGTTTTCACCGTCGAAAAAATCGATCGTGTGTACGCGGCATAAGGTGAAAGAACACATGCCTTAATTAGGTGCTGAATATTGCCCTCAGCCCTACCGTTCTTCCTTTATAAGTTTTATCCTATGTCACTGACACTACTTGCTAGTAAATGTAGTTCTGTAATAGATGCTGCTGTTGATGTATCTCAGGCGAAGAGTCTCTGCTTAATGCAGCCAGCACAGAGCATATAAAGCTTTTTCCAGGCGTACTAGTACTATTTTGGAGCGATAAAAAAATTATTATCGTGAACATTGCCATTGTTTACGGTTACATACAGTTATGCTTTAAAGTAAACTTAATTATTCAGAAGAAAAAAAATGTTCTTATCGTTTGATGTTGGAAAATAGTAAAAAGCTGAAAATTCACCCTGGTCTTATCTCTAGTCTCAATTAATTAGAAGCTGCAGAGGTGTATACATTTTTCACTTACTATCACTGAAAAAATATTTATTTGCATCAGAGCCAGAGGGAGAAACTCTGGGGCTTTATGGGTACACTAATTTCCTCACAGATACATCCTGTCTGACAAAGTTTATTTTCTGAGGCGCTCTTTCATTCCAGTGATCAAGGGGCTTACTTAACGACTGCTCCAATGATTTCCCAGTGTGCCTTTGAAATGCAGCACACTGCAATCATTGCTTTACCTCATCCATCACAAAATTAAAGAGATGTCATTTCACGCTTTTCATAAAACTGACATTTTCTTTGTGGGAAAATGGATATCTCTTTGTTAGTCAGTTTAATACATGATGTGGGGGTGTACATGAAGGTTATTTTAGTATTTTTTTTTTTTTTTATTAAAGGCATCATTTCAGCACACGAAGCAGGAGTTTTACTTTACAAATCATTATAAGAAATAATAGAACACATGAATGTAAAGTTTGCTGAGCAGAGCATATCATTGTAAAATGTGTTCCATTGTAAGAGGCAACAATGGAATTAATTAGGGTTCAGATAACTAAACCAGAAAAGAATGAAATGTGAAACAGTTGCTAATAACGATTGTCTAAAATGTGCAATGTAAAAGTTCCCATGTGCAAAAGTTAAACATTTTTGTAGGCATCTTACTTTAGTATATTTAAAGCCCAATTCCAACTTTACTATCACTAAATAGTTTGTTTTGGCTAAGCTGGCCTAAATTAAAGAGTAAAGTCCGATGGACTGTTTTCATCGGACGAACCGATCGTGTACGGGCCCCATCGGTCTTTTTTCCATCGGTGAGAAAAAAATAGAACATGTTTTAAATTTATTCGATGGGAAAAAAAACGATAGCAAATTCCGATTGTCTGTGTGGAACACCATCGGACAAAAAACCCACGCATGCTCAGAATCAAGTCGACGCATGCTCAGAAGCATTGAACTTCAGTTTTCTCGGCTTGTCTGAGTGTTTTACGTCACAGCGTTTGGGACGGTCAGATTTTTGACTGATGGTGTGTAGGCAAGACTGATGGAAGTCAGCTTCATCGGATTTCCGATGGAAAAATCCATCGAATTAGAATCCATAGGAAAACCGATCGTGTGTACAGGGCTTAAGGCTCTGTTTCCACTATTGCAACCCCAAAGTCACGCGATTTACAATGAAACTCTGCAATGCAATTTTTGATGCAATCTCATGCAACCGGTGAAAACCATGTGAGAACAAGTCGCACCGAAGTCGGAACAAAGTAGTGCAAGAACCTTTTTTGGAGTTGCTCCGACTTGAGTCGCACCAATTAGAACGGGGACCATTGAAATACATGGGTTTTGACTTGTCATGCGACTTCACATGTGTCAAGTCGCACAACAACTCGCAGTAGTGGAAACAGAGCCTAACTCCACTTTTGTTGAGAATTTTTTTTTTTTGCTCTGGATGATCTATGTACATTATGTAGCGATACCTCTAAAGCCCTGTACACAAGATCGGATTTCCTATGGATTTTAAACCGATGGATTTTTCCATCGGAAATCCGATGAAGCTGACTTCCATCAGTCTTGCCTACACACCATCAGTCAAAAACTGATCGTCCCAAACGCTGTGATGTAAAACACTCAGACGAGCCAAGAAAAATTAAGTTCTATGCTTCTGAACATGCGTCGACTTGATTCTGAGCATGCGTGGGTTTTTTATCCGATGGAGTTCCCCACAGACGATAGTAATTTGCTATCGTTTTTTATTCCATCGGATAAATTTAAAACATGTTCTATTTTTTAACACCGATGGAAAAAAGACCGATGGGGCCCATACACGTTCGGTTTGTTCGATGAAAAAAGTCCATCGGACTGTTTTCATCGGTAAAACCGATTGTGTGTACAGGGCTTAAGTCCTCCCAGACTCCCAGACTATATGGGCCGCAAATTATTTATTTTGGGTTCTGCAGCGAGTTACCTCCTTCTGTTGGTTCCCGTCCCTAGGATATAGGGTCAAGTCTATTTTCTTCCCCTCCCCAGTAAAGCCAATGTCCAGACTGTGTCACTCCAACAGAGAGTTTATTTTATCTTCTGCTCAGGTAACAAGAGAAAAGTTAACGAGAGAAAAACGTAGCAAGATTAGGAGGTAGGTCTAGGCACAAGATTTCTACTCACTCATCGCCACTCCTAGCAGCCGGAGTGGAGCTCACTTTGTCCCCTCCAGAGACGGGTTCAGGAGATCCCCTTTAATAGCAAGATCCTGTTGCTCCTGAATCCAGAACATGGAATTCTTACCTCTGACAGGTCACCAGGCCTCTCCCGAGACAGCAATCTCTTATCACTCGTCTCCTCTATGGGACCAATCTTCCCCCAGCGTCCTCTCAGTCAGAGCAGGCCACCCTCACCTGGGTGCCCTGGGACTCCTTTTTTTCCTGAACAGGCCCAAGCCAAAGGTGCTGGGCCCACATAGCTGAGTTGCAGCCTCAGGCTAAAGGTGCCTGAGGCCAATCCTCACGCACACACTCCTGGCCATGAGGGCCGGAGCGCGACCCGCTCCACTCAGGGGGGGTCCCTCCTTGAACTCACCCCCGAAATTCCACCCTGGACCACGGTGTCTGCCCCTTTTGTACCCTCTCCCGGCATGCACAGCGGGTAGACCACGCCCACTCCACAGCTGCCGAGAGAGGACAACCAATCACGCCATTGTGTCACCTGTGGTTCGACCCTGGGCCTGGGCAACAGTGCCACCCACAGGCCAATGGGGAACTGCACACCAGACAACACCACAGCAGAGCAGTGTCCAATCTAACAAATCAAAGGCCCGAGCCAACTATTGCTCAGGCTGTCCCCTAAATCTGGGCATAGCGACCCCCTAGAATTTAGGGGTCCGCTACAATTACAATGATTTTAACAAACACTGTTACAGATTCCTACCTTTTTGTTATTCTAAAGAAATCGCTGTGTGTTTCTCTGTGCCCATGTTCTGAGTGAATTTAATGGGAGTGGTTTGATAATTATCTTTTTTACAATAAAGTTTTTATTGCAAGAGAAGAAATATTAACAGTTGTACGATAATAATAACATTTGTACATTTGTGTATAGTATAGGTTCAACAATAAGCCTATAACAACATTAGCGCGTTTGGTAAGTAGTACTCACTGAGATATAGGGTGGTCATGTATTATGTCAATTGGTGTTATAATTTTAATAAACAGCGCCCATCATCAAAGTATATAGTTCTTATATTACTAATGTTCTGATTATTTTTCATATATGGTTATTCAATGTAAACTCTATACCAGCTTATGTTGCATAAGGTATAAAGTTGGAAAGAGAAGGTAACAGATCCAAAGGAAAACAAGGAAAGAGACAGAAGACCAAGGTCCCAGATTTGCTTGAGATGATTTTATATCATTGAGTCATATGCTTCGTAATATTTGAAGACGACCCAAGGTTGCAAGGTTTTATTGAATTTTTTGATTGTTTCATGAACTGTCACCCTTATTTCCTTCATATTATAGAGATGATGAACCTTGTGTAACCATCATTTGATTGTAGGGGTAGTGGTGGTTTTCCAGTATCTAGGTTTTATAATTATCAACCATCTGCTGCACCTGCAGGGCTCTAATGATGAACATTGCAGGGTCTGCATCCCTTTATACATCATTTTTTATTGGGGGTATCTTACCAAAAATTATATTTTTGTTGCAGGGAAAGCCCAAAATCTGACTTGTATCTTAATGCAGACTTTTGGGAAAATCAGTGAGCCAATCTTACAAGCAGGAAATTATGTTTCTGGGGGGGATTCTGTACACATTTTGTGCACGAAACACCTCCAGGTAGCCATATTGCATTGAATTTTACAGAAAATCACACAGCTACAGACTGAAAAGTAAAGGTAATTCTTAATAACATTTAATTACAAGATGACTTGTGTCACCATTGTATATGCTATATCATTTTTTTTTGTTTTATTTGCAATTTTTTCCCATGAGAGTAGAGTTACCCTTTAATTATTTCCTTCACTTCCAACAAATGCAGCTGCTGTCAATTCTGCATGAACTGCATGTAGTATCAGCTACAAACATTATGCAGTTCTGTGTTCTGGCAGCAGTACAAGGACTTTCTATCCTGTTCCTGGAAGAAAATAGAGTCAAGCTGAGCGCTGTTCAGCCATTTACAAAAAGTCCTATATTTTTGTATAAAGAACAGTCAGCTAACCTCAGAAAGGTACTAGAGAAAAAGGAAATGGAAAAAAAAAGAAAATACCGTATATACTCGAGTATAAGCCGAGTTTTTCAGCACATTTTATTGTGCTGAAAATGCCCCCATCGGCTTATACTCGAGTCTGTGTCCATCTTCAACTTTGTGTGCCTGATCCCGGCCAGCCGTAGGTTCCCTGGACCCCAAACTTGGCACACATGTAGCCTGACTCTACAAGTGTGCAAAGTTTGTTGTCCGGGGGACCTACGGCCGGGAAGCACCGATTTTTCAAAGCCGGGCACCCCTTCTATAGACTCCGATGATAAACGTCAGTCTAGTCACACAGCCCCGGGATCAGGTAGGGAGATTGGGCATAGTGAGGCATGGATACAGTGAGGCATGGGCACAGTTACAGTGAGGCATGGTCACAGTGAGGTATGGGCACAGTGAGGCATGGGCACAGTGGGGCACAGTGAGGCATGGGCACAGTGAGGCACACATATGGACACAGTGAGGCATGCAGATGGACACCCTAGGCTTATACTCGAGTCAATAAGTTTTCCCATTTTTTTGTGGTAAAATTAGGTGCCTCGGCTTATATTCAGGTCGGCTTATACTCAAGTATATACCGTATATACTTGAGTATAAGACACGTTTTTCAGCACATTTTTTTGTGCTGAAAATGCCCCCCTCTGCTTATACTCGAGTCACCTTTTTGCGACTGTTCTCCCAGACTTTGGGGACCCGGTACTGGTACCAAACTTGGCACACATGTTGCTCCTCTACAAGTGTGAAAAGTTTGTTATCCGGGGGACCTACGGCCGTGGAGCACCGATTTTTCAAAGCCGAGCACCCCTTCCATAGACTTCCATGTTAAATGGTAATTTCTCTGGTGATTTTGGGGACCGGGTATCGGAGGATCCTAGGTCCCCTGGACACGAAAGTTAGCACAAATGTAGCCCAATTCTCCCTCTACAAGTGTGCAAAGTTTGTTGCCTGGGGAGCACTGATTTTTCAAATCCGGGCACCCCTTCCATAGTCTCCAATGTTAAACGTCAGTCTAGTCATGGACACAGTGCGGCATGGGCACAGTGAGGCATGGGCACAGTGAGGCATGGACATGGACACAGTGAGGCAAAGTAAGGCACAGTGAGGCATGCAGATGGACACCCTAGGCTTATACTCGAGTCAATACGTTTTCCCAGTTTTTGTGGTAAAATTAGGTGCCTCGGCTTATATTCGTGTCTGCTTATACTCGAGTATATACGGGTATGTTGTGTTTGCTAATAAAGATTTTAGTGTATTTTTAGTGAAAATATAATTGTAATACTTTTTGGGGGGCGGGCTTTCAGGTAGGATGTACAGGGCCCTGTGATTTCTAACAGAGGCCCTGACTGTATTAATTGGCTAAAGCAGGGTATACACAGGGTATCAAATGTTGATGTGTTTTTTCCTCTCTGTTCAACAGAAGATGGTCATTAGACTAGTTCCTATACAACGGTCCACGGAAAACCAGCATTCAATCAGCGAATGCAGCCAATGACTGCAGTGCTGATCCCTGATTGGTGTATTCTTACGGAAGGGGCAAATCCATGCTGGTAGAATACAATAGCACAACGGGGGAGATTCCTGCATCCACATTGCTTGTGTGGATGTGGAAATCTGTCATATTGTTTTTTTTGTTCAAAACGCTGGTTGAATGCAAAATAACCTCTCTGTGTATACCCAGTTTAAGTGAACATTATCTGCTCATTTGGTAATCCAACCCTTTAATTATTACCAAAGTATAAGCAAGAAAACAAGCACTGCTCTGTTTTCTTTTACTTTCCTGTTTTGAATACTGGTTTTGGGTAACTATTGAAACCACTGGGTCAGCTCAGCCAGCTAATTAGCATAATCAATGTTGCTTGGTTGGCAATGGCAGCCTCCGTGTTTTTCTCATGAAATATTTTCTTTAACCACTTGCCGACCAGCCACCGTTGTTATACGGTGGCAGGTCGGCACGATCCCACGAACCACCGTAGGTGTACATTGGTCCCTTTGAGCAGGATAGCAGTTCAGTCCCATCCCCCTACAGTTAGAAATACACTAGGGAACACAATTAACCCATTGATCCCCCCTAGTGTTAACCCCTTCTCTGCCAGTCACATTTTTACAGTAATCAATGCATTTTTTTTTAGCACTGATCGCTGTATAAATGCCAATGGTCCCAAAAATGTGTCAAAAGTGTCCGATGTGTCCGCCATAGGGTTGCAGTCCCGATAAAAATCACAGATCGCCGCCATTACTAGCAAGAAAAATAATAATAATAAAAATGCTATAAATCTATCCCCTATTTTGTAAATGCTATAACTTTTGCGCAAACCAATCAATATACGCTTATTGCGATTTTTATTACTAAAAATATGTAGAAGAATACATATCAGTCTAAACTGTAAAAAAAATTGCTTTTTTAAAAAAAAAAATTGGGGATATTTGTTATAGCAAAAACTACAAAATATTGTGTTTTTTTTTTTCAGAATTGTCGCCCTTTTTTGTTTATAGTGCAAAAAATTTAAATCACAGAGATGATAATACCACCAAAAGAAAGCTCTTATTGTGGGAAAAAAATAACGTTAATTTTGTCTGGGTAAAGCATCGCACTACCACGCAATTGTCAGGTAAAGCGACGCAGTGCCGAATTGCAAAAAAATGCCCGGTCATTGGGCAGCCAATTCTTAATTCTTCCGGGGCTGAAGTGGTTAAAGCTAATCTCTGGCTATTTTAACAGATCCACCTCCCTCTTCCACTCCACCTATCCTTTAGATAATGTCAGAAAAAAAGAACCCTAAAATAAAGATGCTAAATATGTACTTCCATCAGCAGCAGTCACAAGACAGGCTTGATCCCATTCTTTATATTTACTCCTCTGCAGAGTTGGAGGGACTTTTTTTTGTAGTGCCAACAGCACTCCCTGTAGTTGGAAATATAATTATTTAATTTTTTTTTTGAGATTCAAACTGAATGTTTTATACATTTTATATTGTTCTTAATAGTTTACAAAATAAATATATTAAAATGAAATATTGCAAAGTACAGCCAGAACACGTCTTATTCAGCGCTGCACAATCTTAGCTTTAGCATTTCAGACATTTTCAACAACAGATATTTTTAGCAAAGCAGTTAAGATTATTATGATGTAACTAGGGATGAGCTCGGTGTTCGAGTCGAACATACGTTCGACTCGAACATCGGCTGTTCGATCGTTCGACGAAGATCGAACGATTTGGGCCGTTCGCGCCTAATTCGAGTGACACGAACGGCCCACAATGCACTACGCCATCGCAGTGTCATCCAGGCGCTTTGATTGGCCAAGCATGCACTGTGACCCCGCATGCTTGGCCAATCACAGCTCCGGCAGCGAGGAGAGCAATGATTGGCCACAGGCAGGATGCCTGTGGCCAATTATTGCTGAGGGTGTTTAGTACACGCCCCACACTATAAAAGGCCGCCAGCACGGCGGCCTAGTGTAGTGTGTTCCGGAGCAGGGAAAGAGAAGCATAGGCAGGGACAGTGACATTTATTTTTTCTTGCTTAACCTGGATTCCTTTAGTTTAGGGAAAGAGAAGGATAGGTAGGGAGAGTGTCAGTGTGTTTTACTGTGCAAATCCTTGTTTCTAGGGACAGGGAAGGACAGTGAGGGAAATTCTCCTTGTGCTATAGTGTGCTAAAGCATTGATCATCAATCAGCTTTAAAAAAACATTTTTTCTAGGGACAGAAAACTATAGGTAGGAAGAGTGTCAGTTTCTTTCACTGTGATAATCCTTGTTTCTAGGGACAGGGAAGGACAGTGAGGGAAATTCTACTTGTGCTATAGTGTGCTAAAGCATTGATCATCAATCAGCTTTAAAAAAACATTTTTTCTAGGGACAGAAAACTATAGGTAGGAGGAGTGTCAGTTTCTTTCACTGTGATAATCCTTGTTTCTAGGGACAGGGAAGGACAGTGAGGGAAATTCTACTTGTGCTATAGTGTGCTAAAGCATTGATCATCAATCAGCTTTAAAAAAACATTTTTTCTAGGGACAGAAAACTATAGGTAGGAAGAGTGTCAGTTTCTTTCACTGTGATAATCCTTGTTTCTAGGGACAGGGAAGGACAGTGAGGGAAATTCTACTTGTGCTATAGTGTGCTAAAGCATTGATCATCAATCAGCTTTAAAAAAACATTTTTTCTAGGGATAGAAAACTATAGGTAGGAAGAGTGTCAGTTTCTTTCACTGTGATAATCCTTGTTTCTAGGGACAGGGAAGGACAGTGAGGGAAATTCTACTTGTGCTATAGTGTGCTAAAGCATTGATCATCAATCGGCTTTAAAAAAACATTTTTTCTAGGGACAGAAAACTATAGGTAGGAAGAGTGTCAGTTTCTTTCACTGTGATAATCCTTGTTTCTAGGGACAGGGAAGGACAGTGAGGGAAATTCTACTTGTGCTATAGTGTGCTAAAGCATTGATCATCAATCAGCTTTAAAAAAACATTTTTTCTAGGGACAGAAAACTATAGGTAGGAAGAGTGTCAGTTTCTTTCACTGTGATAATCCTTGTTTCTAGGGACAGGGAAGGACAGTGAGGGAAATTCTACTTGTGCTATAGTGTGCTAAAGCATTGATCATCAATCAGCTTTAAAAAAACATTTTTTCTAGGGACAGAAAACTATAGGTAGGAAGAGTGTCAGTTTCTTTCACTGTGATAATCCTTGTTTCTAGGGACAGGGAAGGACAGTGAGGGAAATTCTACTTGTGCTATAGTGTGCTAAAGCATTGATCATCAATCAGCTTTAAAAAAACATTTTTTCTAGGGACAGAAAACTATAGGTAGGAAGAGTGTCAGTTTCTTTCACTGTGATAATCCTTGTTTCTAGGGACAGGGAAGGACAGTGAGGGAAATTCTACTTGTGCTATAGTGTGCTAAAGCATTGATCATCAATCAGCTTTAACCACTTGACCACTGGGCACTTAAACCCCCTTAATAACCAGACCAATTTTCAGCTTTCGGTGCTCTCACATTTTGAATGACAATTACTCAGTCATACAACACTGTACCCATATGAAATTTTTGTCCTTTTTTTCACACAAATAGAGCTTTCTTTTGGTGGTATTTAATCACTGTTGGGTTTTTTATTTTTTGCGCTATAAGAGAAAAAAGACTGAAAATTTTGTAAAAAAATGATTTTTTTTTCGTTTCTGTTATAAAATTTTGCAAATTACAATTTTTTCTTCATAAATTTTGGCCAAAATTTATACTGCTACATATCTTTGGTAAAAATAAGTACAAATTGGTGTATATTATTTGGTCTTTGTGAAAGTTATAGAGTCCACAAGCTATGGTGCCAATATCTGAAAATTGATCACACCTGAAGTACTGACGGCCTATCTCAATTCTTGAGACCCTAACATGCCAGAAAAGTACAAATACCCCCCAAATGACCCCTTTTTGGAAAGAAGACATTCCAAGGTATTCAGAAAGAGGCATTGTGAGTTTTTTGAAGTTGTCATTTTTTCCCACAATTCTTTGCAAAATCAAGATTTTTTTTTTCTCTTTTTTTTTTTCCACAAAATTGTCATATTAGCAGGTTATTTCTCACACACAGCATATGCATTCCACAAATTACACCCCAAAACACATTCTGCTATTACTCCCGAGTATGGCGATACCACATGTGTGAGACTTTTACACAGCGTGGCCACATACAGAGGCCCAACATGCAGGGAGCACCTTCAGGCGTTCTGGAGCACCAAGGCCAATTCTGACATTTCTCTCCTACATGTAAAAATCATCATTTATTTGCTAGAAAATTACATAGAACCCCAAAACATTATATATGTTTTTTTAGCAAAGACCTTAGAGAATATAATGGTGGTTGTTGCAACTTTTTATCTCGCACGATATTTGCGCAGCAATTTTTTAACGCGTTTTTTACGGAAAAAAAATGTTTTGTGCTTAAAAAAAAAAAAAAACAGTAAAGTTAGCCCAATGTTTTTGCATAATGTGAAAGATGAAGTTACGCCGAGTAAATAGATACCTAACATGTCGCCCTTAAAAATTGCACACACTCGTGGAATGGCGCCAAACTTCGCTACTTAAAAAATCCCCATAGGCGACGCTTTAAATATTTTTACTGGTTACATGTTTTGAGTTACAGAGGAGGTCTAGGGCCAAAATGATTGCTCTCGCTCTAACGTTCGCAGAGATACCTCACATGTGTGGTTTGAAAACCGTTTTCATATGTGGGCGGGACTTACGTATGCGTTCGCTTCTGTATGCGAGCTCACGGGGACAGGGGCGCTTTAAAAAAAAAAAAAAATGTTATTCTTCATTTTACTTTATTTATTTTAGTTTGACATGTTTTTCCGCCCTAAACATTTTTTGATCACTTTTATACCTATTACAAGGAACGTAAACATCCCTTGTAATAGGAATATGGCATGACAGGTCCTCTTTACAGTGAGATATGAGGGGGGGGGGGTGTCAATAAGACCCCACATCTCACCTCTAGGCTGGGAAGCCTGAAAAAAATACAAAAAAAAAAAACAACAATCCTGGCTTTGATCGTAGCGGTGAGTCGGTAGAAGCACCGGAGGGCGGCGGGGGGGGGGGGGACATCCCCTCTTGCCTCCCGTAAGAATGATCAAGCGGTGGAACAGCCGCTATGATTGTTCTTATGGTGTAGGGAATCGCCGGCTGAAAAAGCCGATATCTGAATGATGCCTGTAGCTGCAGGCATCATTCAGATATCCCCGCACAAAGTCAAGGACGTCATATGACGGCCGGAGGGCGGGAAGTGGTTATTGCAGAGTATTGCCGGGCATTGCGGAGTATTGCCGGGCATTGCGGAGTATTGCCGGGCATTGCGGAGTATTGCCGGGCATTGCGGAGTATTGCAGGGCATTGCGGAGTATTGCGGTGTATGGCAGGGTATTGCGGTGTATGGCAGGGTATTGCACGGGTATTGCACAGGGTATTGTGGAGGGTATTGCACAGGGTATTGTGGAGGGTATTGCAGAGTATTGTGGAGGGTATTGCAGAGTATTGTGGAGGGTATTGCAGAGTATTGTGCAGGGTATTGCAGAGTATTGTGCAGGGTATTGCAGAGTATTGTGCAGGGTATTGCAGAGTATTTTGCAGAGTATTGCGCAGGGTATTGCAGAGTATTTTGCAGGGTATTGCAGAGTATTGTGCAGGGTATTGCAGAGTATTGTGCAGGGTATTGCAGAGTATTGTGCAGGGTATTGCAGAGTATTGCACCAGGGTATTGCAGAGTATTGCACCAGGGTATTGCAGAGTATTGCACCAGGGTATTGCAGAGTATTGCACCAGGGTATTGCAGAGTATTTCGCAGGGTATTGCAGAGTATTTCGCAGGGTATTGCAGAGTATTTCGCAGGGTATTGCAGAGTATTGCACCAGGGTATTGCAGAGTATTGCACCAGGGTATTGCAGAGTATTGCACCAGGGTATTGCAGAGTATTGCACCAGGGTATTTTGCAGAGTATTGGCAGGGTGTATTGCAGAGTATTGGCAGGGTATAGCACAGGGATGGCTGAGCAGGGATGGATGGATGGATGGATCTGTGACTGCAATTGTCACAGATCCAGCCCACAGTGCTGCTGCTGCCATCCGCTCCCTCCCCCTCCCCTCTCACACTGTACCGATCGGTACAGAGAGGGGAGGGAGGAACCGGCGTCATCAAATGACGCCGGTCTGTTTACAAGTGATTGCTCCGTCATTTGACGGAGCGATCACGTGGTAAACGGCCGCTATCAGCGGCGATTTACCGCGATTCGTGATCCGCCGGGAGGACCCGGCGGTCACGGAGTTTCCCGTGTGCGCGCCCCAGGGGGCGCGCGGGAGCGCGATTCTGGGAGGACGTTATATAACGTCCTCCCAGAGTTAAGCAACCACCCTGCCGCCGTTATTTGTCGGCAGGTGGTTGTTAAGTGGTTAAAAAAACATTTTTTCTAGGGACAGAAAACTATAGGTAGGAAGAGTGTCAGTTTCTTTCACTGTGATAATCCTTGTTTCTAGGGACAGGGAAGGACAGTGAGGGAAATTCTACTTGTGCTATAGTGTGCTAAAGCATTGATCATCAATCAGCTTTAAAAAAACATTTTTTCTAGGGACAGAAAACTATAGGTAGGAAGAGTGTCAGTTTCTTTCACTGTGATAACCTTGTTTCTAGGGACAGGGAAGGACAGTGAGGGAAATTCTACTTGTGCTATAGTGTGCTAAAGCATTGATCATCAATCAGCTTTGAAATCCTTGTTTTTTGGACAGTCAGGGAAATTGTCGTTGTGCTATTCTGTGCACAGCAATCCTCCTCAACCATATTTAGAAATCCTTAAGTAAAGGGACAGAGAAGGACACCTGAAGGTAGCCCTTATTGCTTTTTTCCCATCTCCCTGCAGGCCATCTATTAGAATGTCTGGAAGGCAAACAAGGAGAGGCAGACAGTCAGGAGGCAATAAAAGAGGGCAAGCAGGCTCTGTGTCTGGGGGCAACAGTGCTGGTCGTGGACGCGGTGCATTGTCATCAGCACATGGCCATGGGACACGCTTGTCCTTCTTTTCGGTAGCTGGACATGTTGAGCCACATCATGCCGAAGACTTGGTAGAGTGGATGACCAAGCCCTCCTCCTCCTCCTCATCCTCTCTCACCCAGGCTCAGGGTACTGGCAAAGCAGCTGCCAAAGCGTCCTCTTCCCTGGTATCAATGTCAGACTCATCATCAGTCACTCCTTCCCTAGACCCACCATGTCCTCCTCCTGAGGAGTCCCCCGAACTGTTTGAGCACAGTGTTGGGTACATGCTCCAGGAGGATGCCCAGCGTTTCGAAGGGTCTGATGATGAAACCCAGCTACAGGAAGGCAGTAGCGTGACAGCAGACAGAGGGGATGCTCAAGAAGGACACCAATCTGGCAGTCATGTTCCAGCAGCTGCAGCATACTGCCAGATTGGCTCCAGTGATGAGGAGGGAGGGGATGATGAGGTCACTGACTCCACGTGGGTGCCTAATAGGAGAGAGGAGGAGGAGGAGGATGAGGAGGAGGCACATCTCCAACGAGGCAGGATGCCCTTTGGTGGCCAGCGTAAGGGCAGTACACCGACGGAATCACACCGCAGAGCTCCGCCTGTGCAGGGCGCTGCCTCTGCCCGTCATTCAAAAAGTTCTTTGGTGTGGGCCTTTTTTGAGGCTAGTGCATCAGATCGCACAGCTGCTGTTTGCAACATATGTCTCAAGCGTATATCGCGTGGCCAAAACATCAGCCGCTTGGGTACCACATGCCTGACCAGACATATGTTGACCTGCCATGCAGCTCGTTGGCAAGCCTACCTCAAAGACCCACACCAAAGAACAAAGCGGACCTCTCCTTTCACCGCATCAGCTGGGATCTCCAACCCCACTATAACTTCAGTCCTCTCTGAAACATGCACTCAGAGGAATGAAGGTGTAGAATTAGGTGTGTCACAGCCAAGTACTTGCGGCCACTCTGCTAGCAGTACACCAACGTCCGATTCTAGCAGGCAAATTTCCCTGCCCCAGCTGCTGGACCGTCGAAAGAAGTTCACTCCCAGCCATCCACATGCCCAGCGGTTGAATGCTAGCTTGGCTAAATTGCTAGCGCTTCAACTGCTGCCTTTTCAGTTGGTAGACTCGGCCCCCTTCCGTGAGTTTGTGCAATGTGCGGTTCCTCAGTGGCAGGTTCCCAAACGCCACTTTTTCTCACGGAAGGCTATTCCGGCTCTCTACCGGCATGTGGAAGGCAATGTCTTGGCCTCGCTGGACAGGGCGGTCAGCGGTAAGGTGCATATTACCGCTGACTCATGGTCCAGCAGGCATGGACAGGGACGTTACCTTTCTTTCACGGCCCATTGGGTCACTCTTTTGGCAGCTGGGAAGGATGCAGGACAAGGTGCAGTAGTGTTGGAGGTTGTTCCACCGCCACGCCTCCAAAATGCTACTGCTGGTTGTGACACACCTCTCTCCTCCACCCCCTCCTCTTCTTCTTCCTCCATGGCGTCTTCCTGTGGTTTGTCCTCTGAACCAGCGGTGCTCCGTAGCCGTTCAAGGGGCTACGCAAGTACGCAGGCAAAAAGATGCCATGCCGTGCTTGCGCTGGTGTGTTTGGGGGACAGAAGCCACACTGGGGCAGAGGTCCTGTCTGCTTTGCAGGGCCAGGCCGAGAGGTGGTTGACGCCACGCCAGCTTAAGTCAGGAATGGTGGTTTGCGACAATGGCACCAACCTCCTCTCCGCCCTCCGACAGGGACAACTGACCCATGTGCCCTGTGTGGCTCACGTCCTTAACCTGGTGGTGCAGCGGTTCTTGGGCAGGTACCCGGGCTTACAGGATGTCCTGAGGCAGGCCAGGAAAGTCTGTGTGCATTTCCGCAGATCTTATAATGCCAGTGCTCGCCTGGCTGAGCTGCAAAAGGAGTTGAACCTGCCCAAGAACCGCCTTATATGTGACATGCCCACCAGGTGGAACTCAACGTTGGCCATGCTGCAGTGGCTGCACACGCAGCAGAGGGCCATCAATGAGTACCTGTGCGACTACGGCACCAGGACAGGGTCAGGGGAGCTTGGTTTTTTTTCTCCACGCCAGTGGGGCATGATCAGGGATGCATGCACTGTCCTGGCACCATTTGAGGAGGCCACGAGGATGGTGAGCAGTGACAGTGCATGCATCAGTGACACTGTACCTCTTGTCCACCTGTTGGAGCACACGCTGCGTGGAATAATGGACAGGGCACTTGAGGCAGAACAGAGGCAGGAAGAGGAGGACTTCCTTGCCTCTCAAGGCCCCCTTTACCCAGACAGTGTTCCTTCTGTCCCACCCATCGCACAGGAAGAGGAGGAGGAGGAGGAGGAGGAGGAGGATTGTGTCAGCATGGAGGTGGAGGCTGGCACTCAGCATCATCAGCAGCAGTCTTTTAGGGATGATTTACAGTCCCAAGAAACCAGTGGACTTGTACGTGGCTGGGAGGAGGTGGCTGCGGATCATGTCGTCCTTAGTGACCCAGAGGACTCCGGAGCGAATGCCTCAGCAAACCTACGCTGCATGGCCTCCCTGATCCTGCAAAGTCTGCGGAAGGATCCTCGTATTCTTCGGATCAAGGAGAGGGACCATTACTGGCTGGCCACTCTCCTTGATCCACGGTACAAGGGTAAGGTTGCGGACCTTATGTTACCGTCGCAGAGGGAGCAGAGGATGAGACAACTCCGGGAGGCCTTGCAGAAAGGTCTGTGCAACGCGTTCCCAGAGACTGGGAGGTTACAAACTCCTGGTCCTGGACAACGAGTTGCTGAGGCTTCGGCCAGTCAAAGAAGGAGCGGTGGGGAAGGTGGCCGTCTGACCGATGCGTTCAGACAATTCTTTAGTCCGCAGCCCCAAAGTATGATCAGTTCCAGCAACCATCGCCAGCGTCTGATAAACATGGTGCAGGAATATCTAGGGGCAAGGTCAGACTTGGACACCTTCCCCACCGAAAATCCTCTGGCTTACAGGGTCTTGAGGATGGATCACTGGCCAGAGCTTGCACAGTATGCATTTGAGCTACTGGCCTGTCCTGCATCCAGCGTTCTTTCGGAACGCACATTCAGTGCTGCTGGAGGATTTGTCACGGATCACAGGGTGCGCCTGTCCACCGACTCGGTTGATCGACTGACTTTCATCAAGATGAACCAGTCTTGGATCACCACCAGCTACCACACACCTGATGCTGATATAACAGACTAATTGATTTTAACATGTCACATCCCTTCAAGACTGATGCTGATGCTGAGTGCCTGTGCTGTTATGTTGACTGGCTATCCTCCTCCTCCGAGTCCTCAATGATACGATTGATGATGATAGCTTGGAAGATCATTTTTGTTTATGGGTGCCGCCACCAGTGGCTAAGGCCCAATTTTTCAGCCCCTGTTTTACAGGGGCGTGTAATTACAATTTTTTTAGCAATAATTTGCCATAGGGCTCATTGCTGTGCTCCAAGTACAGTATCTGTGAGGGGTTGGAGTGTTGTGGCACCAGTGCCTAAGGCCCAATTTTTCAGCCCCTGTTTAACAGGGGCGTGTCATTACAATTTTTGAAGCAATACTTTGCAACAGGGCTCATTGCTGTGCTCCAAGTACAGTATCTGTGAGGGGTTGTAGTGTTGTGCCACCAGTGCCTAAGGCCCAATTTTTCAGCCCCTGTTCAACAGGGGCATGTAATTACAATTCTTGATCTAATAATTCACGGGCAGGGCCCATTGCTGCACCCACCAAGAGTAACTCTGAGGGCTTACAGTGTTGTGGCAACGCCACCACCACCACCACCACGAAAGGCCCAATTTTTCAGCCCCTGTTCAAAAGGGGCATGTAATTACAATTCTTGATCTAATAATTCACAGCAGGGCCCATTCCTGCACCCACCAAGAGTAACTCTGAGGGCTTACAGTGTTGTGGCAACACCACCACCACCACCACCACCACCACGAAAGGCCCAATTTTTCAGCCCCTGTTCAACAGGGGCATGCAATTACAATTCTTGATCTAATAATTCACAGCAGGGCCTATTCCTGCACCCACCAAGAGTAACTCTGAGGGCTTACAGTGTTGTGGCAACACCACCACCACCACCACCACCACGAAAGGCCCAATTTTTCAGCCCCTGTTCAACAGGGGCATGCAATTACAATTCTTGATCTAATAATTCACAGCAGGGCCCATTGCTGCACCCACCAAGAGTAACTGTCAGGGCTTACAGTGTTGTGGCACCAGCACCACCATCAAAGGCCCAATTTTTACTACCACTGTTCAACAATTATATGTAATTAAAATTCCTGATATAATAGTTGACAGCAGGGCGTTCCAGCACCAACCAAGAGTAACTGTGAGTGCTTACAGTGTTGTGCCAACACCAACAACTAAGGGGCCTATTTCTGCAGAGTATATACGGCAGGTCCCTACTTTCAAACATCCAACTTACAAACGACTCCTACTTGCAAACGCAAGAAGACAACAGGAAGTGAGAGGAAATCTACCCCTTGGAAGGAAAATTCTCTCCTGTAAGAATTAATATGGGAGAAAGGTGTCTCCTCTGTACTGATGCTTTATCAGCAATCCTTGTTTCAAGAAAAACACCACATTTCAAAAACAGTTGTCATTGGGACGGAAAGTGAGGTGAAATGTTCTGAACAGGGGCACAGACAGCAAAACAAATGTTACAGGGGTGATAACCCTTACCTATGTTTTCCAAAAAGTTTAAAAATAGATTTTTGGGCTGGAGCTACACTTAAACAATGTACCTGTTCAAAATTACAAACAGATTCTACATAAGAACAAACCTACAGTCCCTGTCTTGTATGCACCGCCTGTATACGGCTGTTCAGAGTATATAGGGCCTTTTTTATTTTATGTGCGGGGTTCCCCTTAATATCCATACAAGACCCAAAGGGGCTGGTAATGGGCTGGGGTAGGGGGGGGGGGGTCATGGGGTAGCTATGCCATTTTTCTTAAAGATTTTCATCCATATTACTGGGACCAGACATTACATTAAAGCCGCAAGCAGTTTTAAATGGCTTTTTTTTCCTTTAGAAGTGTCATTTTGTGCAGGGACAGTTCTAAACACGGGAAACACGTGGCACTTCACAGGCATACTTTAGACACCCCCCAGGTACGATATTTAAAGGAATATTTGACTTTTTTTTTTCACTTTATGCATCATTAAAATGACTGCTCCCGAAAAACTACCGTTTTTAAAACTTCTTTTTGCATTGATACATGTCCCCTGGTGCAGAACCCGGGTTCCCAAACCCTTTTTAGGACAATAACATGCATAATAGTTGTTATAATTAGCACTTTAGAATTCGAACGTTCGCATCCATTGTATTTAATAGGGTTCTAATGTTCATACGAACTTTCGGTCCGTTCGCGGGTTCTGGTGCGAACCGAACCCGGGGGTGTTCGGCTCATCACTAGATGTAACATGTAAACAAGAGCCTAGGGCTTCATTTACTGGCTGAAAAATGTTAAATATACAATATTCATAGACAATATTTTATATTTACATGGTTACAAAGCATAATGACTTGAGAAAATAAATACAAAATGCTATACATTTACTAATAATAAGAGTAATTCAAAACAAGAAGCAGTTTTCTCTAATAATAAGTAGCAACCAACAAAATCAACCTTCATTAGTCTGCACCAATTCTATTAGATGTTAGATTGACGTGGGTTACTGTACACTGTTAGTCTAGTCATAGCATTAATAAGTAAAGTTAGAAATTCATTGAAATTTATCTTTTTGAAGGCAAACTCTTGACTAGACTACAAAAGCAGCATTATGGAGCCAGTAGCGGTTTATGATATGATGTACAATGCAATTAAACAAATCAATGTGCTCTAGATCCTATCTTGTAAACTGTGTCCCTACATTTGAAAGTAAAGTCACTGTGAAAAATATCACTTTCTTTAAAGACTAGATCTATAAAAAGTATCAGCTTGTTGTGACCATATCCTTGGGGCTATTTTAAATGATCTGAATATAATATATGTTTTGTAAAATTTGGTTTTAGTGGCTAGAGCGTTTGTATTGATCTTATTAGCATGGACAGGGTTTCAGGTGTTTTCTATAATTAATACCTTATATTATGCTGAGGAAAACGTTTTTTAACTATAAGTGCAATAAAAATGTACTTTATATTTAAATAACATTTTAGGATAAAACAAAATCAATGTGCTAGTATTATTCTGAGGTTACATTTTGGAAAAAATGCTTCTAATATTAAGGTACAACTATGGTATCCTATTATTATAAAATTTACCCTGCAGCATTTAATTATGAGTGCATCTGCACTCACATTAGTCTTTTAGCTCCCTTGCAAGGTTCCATAAATATCTGTTGAGCCTGCCAGTGAATTCCACCTAATGTAGCTTCCTATGATGTTGTGTCAATGATGCACTGTTACTAAATTAAGAGCAGACTTGCCCCTCTCATAAAGGCTGTGCCTACTTTTACTACAGTGGGATACAAAAGTATTGCAGGGGATGTGGAATTGTTACTGCTATTTACTGTCACATAGCTGGTCAATCAGCACCAGGGCACACCTAGTGCTGACCACTGATTTCTGAACTGATAGCACTGTCTCTGCTGCTGATGCAGAGTGACTGGATACTCCTTTATACTGTCACACAGGAAGTTTTAGTTTTACTTTATTTTTAACCAAGACTCGCAAGTATATTACATATGCAAGACATATCCATATCCAGGATATCCAATTACGGTATGTCAGGAAATTGCTGCTCTATAGAAAATGCTAGTAAATTGGTATATCACCATCCTCACCCACATGTGGAGAATCTCCCATCTTTCATACAAGGTACAAATGCATCTTTTGAAAGTATTTGATGGCTCAGTTGTCTCTTCAGGTAGCTACCTGGTGGCAATAGATAAAGAGGCCTTGTACTCTGGTGGCAATAGATATAGAGGCCTTGACACCCGTTGAATCTTCAAATAATTAATATATTCTTGCGTGAAATGGCCCAAATGAGTTGGCCACTGAATGAATTTGTGTTGAAATTGTGCTGAAACTGTTCCCCATGGCCACTATGATTAAGCACTGAGTCACAGTGCGAAACGCGTCAGCTCCTGTATGCTGCTTTCCATGCTGTGATATGTTTTTTACATTTTTGTTATAATAAACCACCATTTTTGGAGTGCGGCTGTCCAAGCATTTTTTCCTGTTCTCTACATGGCCACCACGGGGAAGTAAAAAAAATCTCAGGCAAGTACTTGTATCTTTTAACCAGCATTCCCGTTTTTGAGCAAGTATTTAAATATAAATTCACAAATTACCTATAGACAATATAAATCTATTTGAGTCGATTTGTTATATAGTTCAGTTACATGAAGAATAATACTCAAGTACAGCTAGAGGCACTTATCATTGTGGTTATGATACCCAATGTTCTTTGTTGAATGAGGGTGATACATTTACCCTGCCAGATGGATAAATCTTTAGATCTCTATACTTCACCTCTTGTAGGCCGGTCTAGGTGGCCTATATGATGTCTTGCTAATTTGGAGCCTTTTACATTGGCATGACAAAGCACTAATTTAGAAAACAGATTTATGATCGTCTGTATCCAAACAAGAGTGGTTGGATATCGACCCAGTTTTGCAGGCATTTTGGCCTAAAACACAATTTTGATCCATCACTGATTACTTTTTTTTCATTAAATTATATTCACAGCAACCCCAGGAGGAGAGATATGAAAAAATATTACTACAGGGGGAGGTTCATTGGATATACAACAAAGCAACAAAATCTTAATGATCCTTTGTCATAAATAATTTTTATAACAGACTAATAAGTATAGCTGTCATATGTGCATATGTATATTTTCTGTATATTTGTTGCAATATGTGATTTACTGACATCATTGTTTATGGGATTCTTTGAATGGAACACGTGGACCTACGGTACTTATAAGTATATGAAAGCACTGGCATTGGGAATCTCATATACTTCTGCGCATGCTCAAAATAAACCACAGATGCACAAAATAAATCTCTGTTATGTTCACTGAGGCGCAATACCAATCAAGATTTTTTTTTCAGTCATCTTTAATTATCCATGCACAGTGCCATAATGGCGTCTGCTGTTACTGACAGATGACTTAACAATATTTTCTATGGCACTTGTTTCTTCTATCATTGGGTGAGGTTGAAACCAAATTGTGCCCACTTCTCTCAGTCTCCACTGTGTTCCTGTACAGTAGTCAGTGATGCAGAGTGAGAATCTTACAGCCTTTAAGCAATTAGAGTCTGCAGAATGCCACACCAGGCTGTCATTTACACCTCTTTCACCCAAAGCTTGAAGAGAGGAAATAGTTGGAGAGGAAATGACTGCCAGCTAGATTCAGTCTCCAGCAGGCACAAAGTTACTACTTTCTGAGTATGAATATGGGCCATATATCATCTCATATATCATCTTACTGCTCTATTTCCTCCACTGCTCCCAGCAGCCCCAAGGCAGTCGGCTCCCCTACTTACTGTATATGTTGGCCTGACTTGTCCATCTTTTTAGGTTTTATTTCTATATTGAATGCACATCTAAATGGTTTGATTAGATGGATCCAAAAAAGTTAGATCTAATTTTAGCCACAATATGGCCTATCAGATATACTTCAGAAACATTCATTGTATAACATAGCAGCCTTGTTCGCAAATTCTATGTATTTTATCTGTAGCCTGTGTTAGCATATTCACACAGTACAGAAAAATGAAAAATCCATGAGCATATATTTTGCTCATCTGTGTGATGTTGATGTGTGATTATTTGTACATATAAGTTAGTGAATCAGGGCCATTAACAAAACATATACTGAATTGTAATATAATGCATTAACAACAAATATGAAAAAAAAAAAAAAAGCAGGGAATTACAAATATGTTTTCAGAAGTATTAGCCTTTACTATATTGCATATTACAGCATTAAAAAAAGCAGTAAAAAGTAATCCCTATTTTATGCAAATACCTGTTGGATGAAAAATAGCAGCAGTACATTTTCAATAAATTAAAAAAGGTCCAAGAAATGCAAAGTTATATTTGGCTGAATATTTAATGTCAATTCTGGTCAAAAATATGTATGCTAGTTCTCATACAGAACCTAAGAAGTATATCTGCTATTCTGCTGATTGTATTATATTAATGCATGCTTTCAGCCATTCTAAATTAAGGGAGATTAGAACAGACTGCATTAAATGTGCTGCAAATGTATCACTAACTGTAAATCATCTCTGAGTAGGAAAATGTAAGTAGTTAAATTATGTGCCAGGAGTACAGTACCACTGTGTTAAGCGTGGGACTGGTAGGCATAAGAACCAATATCTTGGAATTAAATTGGTCCAGCATTTTTGGGAATATATATATATATATATATATATATATATATATATATATATATATCAAATCATCAAATGGCAAGGGAAAGAGGCAGGGATTTCCATATTGCAGCCCACACTTGTTCATCACACTTTTGGAAACTGGAACACAGGTACTTGCACATGAGAATGTCACTTCATTTTTTAACCCCATGGTACATCAAATGGGACACAAATAGGTGGACCTACTAAAGGCAAGTAGACTGTATATGTTGCTAGTGCAGTTGCACTCTGCAAATGGAGATGCATAAATTTTTCACAATGCTTAGTAAATGTGGTAAAGCTCTGCAGATTTCAATCATCCAATCATGCACAAGCAGAATGCTGTTTTTATTTTCCTTGCACATGATCAGGTATTCTTTACAAAAATGTAACACAGTCTATTTCCCTTCCGTTAACCCATCCAAAAGTTTCCAGCCTTCTGGCCAACTAGCTCTCATAATGCTTTTAAATCAGCTATGAAGATTTACATGGAAGTTTTGTTTTTATTACTCTAGTAGCACTGCTCTCAATGAGAGAGACACAACCTACCTTTAATCAGGTACTTGGGCTTTTTTAGACAGATGTCAAAACCTGAAGTGGTGCCCTGGATCAAAGGAAATGATGTCCCAGCATGCACTCATCCATGATCACCCTTTTGTCCGTTTGTCACTATATACAGTATCTCACAAAAGTGGGTACACTCCTCACATTTTTGTAAATATTTTAGTATATCTTTTCATGTGACAACACTGAAGAAATGAAACTTTGCTACAATGTAAAGTAGCGAGTGTACAGCTTGTACAACAGTGTAAATTAGCTGTCTCCTCAAAATAACTCAACACACCGCCATTAATGTCTTAACCGCTGGCAACAACAGTGAGTACACCCCTAAGTGAAAATGTCCAAATTGGGGCCAAAGTGTCAATATTTTGTGTGGCCACCATTATTTCCCAGCACCGCCTTAATCCTCTTGGGCATGGAGTTCACCAGGGTTTCACAGGTTGTCACTGAAGTCCTCTTTCACTCCTCCATGAGGACATCACGGAGCTGGTGGATGTTAGAGACCTTGTGCTTGAGGATGCCCCACAGATGCTCAATATGGTTTAGGTCTGGAGACATGCTTGGCCAGTCCATCACCTTTACCCTCAGCTTCTTTAGCAAGGCAGTGGTCATCTTGGAGGTGTGCTTGGGGTCGTTATCATGGTGGAATTCTGCCCTGTGGCCCAGTCTCCGAAGGGAGGGGATCATGCTCTGCTTCAGTATGTCACAGTACATGTTGGCATTCATGGTTCCCTCAATGAACTGTAGCTCCCCAGTGCCGGCACTCATGCAGCCTCAGACCATGACACTCCCACCACCATGCTTGACTGTAGGCAAGACACACTTGTCTTTGTACCCCTCACCTGGTTGCTGCCACACACGCTTGACATCATCTTAACCAAATAAGTTTATCTTGGTCACATCAGACCAAATGACATGGTTCTAGTAATCCATATCCTTAGTCTGCTTGTCTTCAGCAAACTGTTTGCAGGCTTTCTTATGTATCATCTTTATAAGAGGCTTCCTTCTGGGATGACAGCCATGCAGACCAATTTGATGCAGTGTGCGGTGTATGGTCTAAGCACTGACAGGCTGACCCCCCCACCCCTTAATTCTCTGCAGCAATGCTGGCAGCACTCATAAGTCTATTTCCCAAAGACAACCTCTGGATATGAGGCTGAGTACGTGCACTCAGCCTCTTTGATCGACCATGGCGAGGACTGCTCTGAGTAGAACCTATCCTGTTAAACCGCTGTATGGTCTTGGCCACTGTGCTGCAGCTCAGTTTGAGGGTCTTGGCAATCTTCTTATAGCCTAGGCCATCTTTATGTAGAGCAAAAATTCTTTTTTTCAGATCCTCAGAGAGCTCTTTGCCATGAGGTGCCATGTTGAACTTCCAGTGACCAGTATGAGAGAGTGAGATAAATAACACCAAATTCAACACACCTGCTCCCCATTCACACCTGAGACCTTGTAACACTAACAAGTCACATGACACCGAGGAGGGAAAATGGCTAATTGGGCCCAATTTGGACATTTTCACTTAGCGGTGTACTCACTTTTGTTGCCAGTGGTTTAGACAATAATGGCTGTGTGTTGAGTTATTTTGAGGAGACAGAAAATTTACTCTGTTATACAAGCTGTACGCTCACTACTTTACATTGTAGCAAAGTGTTACTTCTTCAGTGTTGTCACATGAAAAGATATAATAAAATATTTACAAAAATGTGAGAGGTGTAACTATCAGCTTATCTTTTTCCTTTTCCTGCAGCTCCCTGCTGAATCATCTTTTAGCTTTGCCCACAAATTTATTTTGTACCAAAAAAATATATTAAAAAGCTGCTAAAATTTATCTAGGCAATGATTGGTTTTAGAAGTTTTTAAAATATGCTTTTTATGTTGTTTTCCTATGCATTTAACAAAGACGATTGCATGAAGCTGAGAGTGCCCTTGCAAAATTTCCTTCTGTACCACTAAAGATGACCCATTAAACTATTAGTCTTTTAAAATATAAAATTATCCAAATTCACCATTTTCCGTTAGCAGAAATTAGTTAGTGCTTCAAAATGTTTCTTTATTTAGACCAACACAAAACAATAATCTACCAAAAATGTAATAACTTTTAACAGAAAGTTAATATTCCCTAAAGTTTACCTTGCCTGACAAAACGGGTCTGGAAGCCTTTACAGTTAGAAGTTTAAAATGAAAAAACATTTTTCTTTTGCTGAAAGAGTAGTATTTGCAGCGGCAATCGCTATGCTTCACTGTAAATCCCCAAACCGCAAAACAACATCTCTAATAGCCCATACAAATTGCGTTTAATCCTAAAGTCTGGTCTGAGTGTTCAATTCTAGTGGCTCAACTATCCATATTAAAGTGGTGTTAAACCCAAAATAAAATACAAGTTTGGAAGTCATTTGGAGAGAAATCCTACGCTTAATAGACAGGGGAGCCATCGAAAAATTTGTTTCGTTCCGTTCCGTTCCGTTTCATATTAAAAAAAAAAATCGTACAACGCGTATAACGAACGATTCGACCGGAACGAACGAATGATTAGACCGGAAATGTACTTCCCCCACCCAATTCCAGCCGCAATCTTCTCTCTATAATGTCGAATCTTTTCTCTCTATAATGTCGAATCTTTTCTCTCTGTGTCAAATCTTTTCTCTCTATAATGTTGAATCTTTTCTCTCTGTGTCGAATCTTTTCTCTCTATAATGTCGAATCTTTTCTCTCTGTCGAATCTTTTCTCTCTATAATGTCAAATCCAGGAGTGGTCCACTGGTTGCTTATGTGGACCAAACTTAAGTGTGCGGTCACATTGTTGGAGATGAGCGCATTCACACAGGGGGGGGAGCACGTGTGTGAGGTCACCCTCTTCTGATCAGGAATATCATCACTAGTCACTTTTTGGACAGTAATACGTATAATACCCCAATTTGCACTTTTGTCTCTGTGGATTGATGAAAATTGGGAGAAAAAAAAAATATTATTTTGGACATTTGATATTAAGAAATAATACATAATTTCTTTCACTGTGAGCTTGGTTGTTACACATTTTTTATTTTATTTTTTATGTTCATAGTTACATTTTTTAGCAATATTGATTTTTATTGTTTATGGCACTATCTATGCATTTGTAAGGTTCAGTATCACACAGCACTGCATTTTTTTGTTTTTTGTACATATGTTTTCACAGATTATGGGATTGTGATCAATGCTTAGCAGCTGTGAATTTTCACTTTGTTTCACAGGAATTGTTATACCACACCTGACGCTAGGTTGTAACCTCAGGTTACTTTATACCTGATGCTGATTGCAGTCTCAGGTTGCTCTAGAGTAGCTCGCAAGATTTATATATTTTTATAAAGGGAATAATGTACATTAATGATCTCTTCAGTAACAAAGCACTCAAACCATGTCCCATCCTACAAAAAGAATTCCAACTACCCAACCTTTTTCTTTACATTCGCACCCAACACTGTATAACTAAACTCCCACTGTGGAGCTGCAAAATACCCCAAACTGCTTGGATCTTTCTTAGAGCCCCCATATCACATAAAAAAAGGGACTTCACTTTTTTATAATCTCCTCCAGCAAACGAGTGTCTTCACTAAAACAACCCCTTTACTTATGGGAATCTGATCTAGGTTGCACCTACACTGTGGAACAAGAGGCTAAAGCCTGAAAATCCACATATAAATCCACCTGCTGCTCCACTGGGAGCTATCCATTAAACTAACACAACATTGGTACCTTTCCCTCGACAGATTCAACAAAGACCTAGATGATAAATGCTGGAGGCTGTGTGACCAGAAGGGCGACATGCTTCATATATTTTGGAGCTGCCCCAAGCTAACATACTACTGGAAGGCAATCTTCCACCTACTCTCTGAAGTCACCCAATTGATAATACCCCCGCAACCTAGCCTAGCACTTTTATCTCTTGAAATGGAACACTACCCAAAACAGATTAGACATACCATGACTCATATATTAATGTCAGCAAGACTTAATATTACCAGAAAATGGAAAAATCCTGGCCTGCCTACGCTGTGAGCGTAGGCAGGCCAGGATCATATCTCTCAAATGTGGTACCCATGGTTGGTTTGGAATGGTTCCCCAGGAAAAGAGACTACTACAACTTTTACAAGTCCTACCTAGGAATAATTGCCAATGCTCTTGCTTTCTATTCTCCCTGTTTAGGAGTTTTCTTGTTTACTGTTTTCGTGTTTTGATTCTCCTTGATGTATAATAGTTTGCACGATTAAGGCAAATGACTCAAAGGTAGATAGGGTTGTCTCCATCCCTGACACAGTTTTGCTCCCAAGCAGTGGCGGTGCGTCCATAAAGTGCGCACGGGTGCCGCCCCCTCTCTCCTGCCATCTATCTATCACCATAGATAGATTCATGCATTGCATGAACCTATCTATGGTCACTGCTGCCACACCCTATTCAGGTGCCCGGCCCCTATTCGGGCGCCGGGCACCTGAATTACAGAGTAGGGGTATTTTTTGGAAGCACCTGATTAGAGCCATAGGCTCTAATAGGTGTCCAAAAAGGTGAACAGCGGGCACCATGCTGGGCGCTCGCAGTTCACTCAGCGTTGTGTTAGGAAAGCAAATATTCATTCGCTTTCCTAACACTGAACTGCATCTCAGCCAATCAGGTGCTCGGGTCTGTTACCTGTCACCTGATTGGCTGAAACGACAGTCGCTGTGATTGGATGCCTATCAGGCATCCAATCATAGCAGAAGACAGGAAGAGAGGATGGGAGAAGACATCTAGGAGCATGGAGGACACCGCCGCCATGCCCTGCTGGCCCACCGAGACAGGTAAGTGTCGGGTGAGCAGGGGGTGCACACTGGCAGCATTTGATGGGCACAGTAGCGGCAATTGATTGGCACACTGGCAGCAATTGATGTGCACAGTGTCAGCAATTGATGGGCACACTGGCAGCAATTGATGGGTACAGTAGTGGCAATTGATGAGCACACTGGTAGCAATTGATGGGCACACTGGCAGCAATTGATGGGTACTGTAGTGGCAATTGATGAGCACACTGGTAGCAATTGATGGGTAGAGATGTCCCGAACTATTCGCCGGCGAATAGTTCCCGGCGAACATAGCTTGTTCGCGTTTGCCGCGGTGGGCGAACATATGCGATGTTCGGTCCGCCCCCTATTTGTCATCATTGAGCAAACTTTGACCCTGTACCTCACAGTCAGCAGACACATTCCAGCCAATCAGCAGCATACCCTCCCTCCCAGACCCTCCCACCTCCTGGACAGCATCCATTTTAGATTCATTCGGAAGCTGCAGTCTTAGTGAGAGGAGGGACAGTGTAGCTGCTGCTGATTTAATAGGGAAATCTATAGCTAGGCCAGTGTATTCAGTGTCCACTCCAGTCCTGAAAGACTCATCTGATCTCTGCTGTAAGGACAGCGTCCTGACAGCACCCCAAAAAGCCCTTTTTAGGGCTAGTACATCAGTCTGCTTTTTTTTTCCTCTGTAATCTAATTGCAGTTGCCTGCCAGCGTGTGTGTATTCAGTGTCCACTCCAGTCCTGAAAGACTCATCTGATCTCTGCTGTAA
Organism: Rana muscosa; assembly: GCA_029206835.1. NCBI lineage: Eukaryota > Metazoa > Chordata > Amphibia > Anura > Ranidae > Rana > Rana muscosa. The sequence goes on along the minus strand of CM055117.1, from coordinate 637,450,460 downwards.
GGACAGCATCCTGACAGCACCCCAAAAAGCACTTTTTAGGGCTAGTACATCAGTCTGCTTTTTTTTTTCCTCTGTAATCTAATTGCAGTTGCCTGCCAGCGTGTGAGTATTCAGTGTCCACTCCAGTCCTGAAAGACCCATCTGATCTCTGCTGTCAGGACAGCGTCCTGACAGCACCCCAAAAAACACTTTTTAGGGCTAGTACATCAGTCTGATTTTTTTTTTCCTCTGTAATCTAATTGCAGTTGCCTGCCAGCGTGTGTGTATTCAGTGTCCACTCCAGTCCTGAAAGACTCATCTGATCTCTGCTGTAAGGACAGCGTCCTGACAGCACCCCAAAAAGCCCTTTTTAGGGCTAGTACATCAGTCTGCTTTTTTTTTTTCCTCTGTAATCTAATTTCAGTTGCCTGCCAGCGTGTGTGTATTCGGTGTCCACTCCAGTCCTGAAAGACTCATCTGATCTCTGCTGTAAGGACAGCTTCCTGACAGCACCCCAAAAAACACTTTTTAGGGCTAGTACATCAGTCTGCTTTTTTTTTTCCCTCTGTAATCTAATTGCAGTTGCCTGCCAGCGTGTGAGTATTCAGTGTCCACTCCAGTCCTGAAAGACTCATCTGATCTCTGCTGTAAGGACAGCGTGTGTGTGTCAGGCTCACAGCATATACTGTGCCCACTTGCCCAGTGCCACCACTCATATATCTTGTGTCAAAGTAGATTACATTTAAAAAAAATAATAATTTTGACAGCAATAGAATAGCAGCCAGTTGCCTGCCAGCGTGTGTGTCAGGCCTACAGCGTCTACTCTGCCAACTTCTGCCAGTGCACAGTGCCACTCATATCTGGTGTCACAGTAGCTTGCACGCATAGTACAACTAAACTAATCTAAAAAAAATGACAGGCAGAGGCAGGCCACCCCGCAGGGGCCGTCGTGGTCGTGGTGCTGTGATTCCCTTTGGCCCTAGAATAATGCCCAGTGTTCAGAGGCCACGTACCCTGAACTCGAAAAGTTCTGAGGACATAGTTGACTGGCCAAAAAATGGTCCACACGCTGCTGTATTTTATCTCTGCATACCGGATGACTTGCGTGACTTATCCGCCAACAACTAGGGTTCAAGCCTGTCAGGTCACCTGTGGCCAGATGACAGATGCACACCATAGGAAAACAGGAGTGCACCACAAGATAGTGAACCCTATGGCTGACTGCTGCAGATAGGAAACTGGGTGGTTGTGGAAAGCGGGACCAGAGGAGCACAACCGGAATCCACAGGAAGCTAGAGCCGAGATTCCCCAGGGCGCGGAGTCTAAGACCCAGCAGGTCTTCACCAGAGCCTCTAGTGGTGAGGATTTTGCGCTGCAGCTAGGTCCAGGTCGCGGCCCCTAGAGTCTCCTAGCTCACGCCCCGTAGGGTAAGGGGGAAAGAGGGGAATGAGCAGCACAGGATACAAGAATAGAAAAGGACAAGCCGAAGGTCAAGGGTCACAAGCAGACAAGCATAAACGAAGGACAAGCCGAAGGTCAAGGGTCACAAGCAGACAGGGATAGTCAGGAACAAGCCAATATCGTAACAGAGAGACAGACGTAGCACGCGGCAGGCAGGAACCCAAACACACAATGCTTAACAAACACGTTGATCAGCAAAGCAGGCTTGCAGTGCACAGGTTAATATAGTGTTCTGTGATAGGGCCTGGGGTGGAGTCAGGCTGGGAGGAGATTATAAAGGAAGCCAGGTGAAGGGGTCTGGTCTCTAAGATGAACACATGAGGAGGAAAGGTAAGATGGCAGACAGACATTAGTGCATATCCATGACAAAGCCGCAATGTTTTAGGGCACTTTCTGCCTGGAAAACATCAATTTTTCTGGTCGCAGCTACAGCAGCGGCTGCAACAATACCTAATTTTTCAGGCATGTGTACATGCCTAATTTTTCTGGCCTCTGGTGCTGCACTGTGGCTGCAAAAACAAAACAAAAAAAAAAGCACATACATGTGTCAATTCCCCTTCGTGATCGTTACCTTGTTGTGGTGACTGGTGAAGGGGCTTGCGTATCACAATGAAGCGACCACCTCTATGAGTGTGTTGGCAATGGCAATGTTGGCACACCCCAGATGATAGGTTGTTGCTTCATTGTGAACAGACCAAAAGCGATCGGCTGGATAATTTTGCATAGAAAAAACATTAATTTTCTTTGTGATCATCTAAGGTGATCATTAAAGCCTTGCGGTTGTGCAAATGGACTGTTTGCGGTTGTTTGCGGTGCGTTAAAATGGGGAGTTTGGTCTGTCAGAGTTTGGTCTGTCACTGTGAAGCGGGCGTTACCCTTACACTACCTGATCGATACAACATCATACCTGATGTTTTAAATCACGTTATTCCAAACAATTTTGGAATGTTAGGTGATTTATGCCCTTTATGGATTAAAACCCGACTCTGCGTCAACTACGTAATTTTCCATGGGAGTTTTGCCATGGATCCCCCTCCGGCATGCCACAGTCCAGGTGTTAGTCCCCTTGAAACAACTTTTCCACCACTATTGTGGCCAGAAAGAGTCCCTGTGGGTTTTAAAATTCATCTGCCTATTGAAGTCTATGGCGGTTCGCCCGGTTCGCCCGTTCGCGAACATTTGCGGAAATTCGCGTTCGCCGTTCGCGAACGGAAAATTTTATGTTCGCGACATCACTATTGATGGGCACAGTGGCAGCAATTGATGGACACAGTGGTGGCAATTGATGGGCACACTGGCAGCAATTGATGGGCACAGTGGCGGCAATTGATGGGTACACTGGCATCAATTTATGGGTACAGTAGCTGCGTTTGATGGTACAGTGGCGGCAATTTATGGGTACAGTGGCTGCGTTTGATGGGCACAGTGGCTGAGTTTTATGGACACAGTGGCTGCGTTTGATGGCACAGTGGCTGCGTTTGATGGCAGAGTGGCTGTGCTTGATGGCACAGTGGCGGCAATTGATGGGCACAGTAGCTGCGTTTGATGGGCACAGTGGCTGCAATTGATGTTTTTTTTTCAGTTTGTTTGCGCCCCCAATTTTTTTTAGCACCAGCCGCCACTGCTCCCAAGGGAGTGTCCGGGACGGTAGACAAAACCCTTTAACTGTACCCTATACCAAGTATCGGGTAACTTATATAAAGAAAATATAATTTCACCTTTAATATTATTCTGTTACCTCATATGAACTTACATATATTAATGGACAAGGTAAGTAGAAAATGTAGCGCTTGAAAAAGGCAACTTAATGGGCAGTATTCTATATACCGAATATTACCATGCACATAAAAGTGAATCTCAAAATGTGAAAACACACATATACAAATAGAAATATAAATGTAAAAAATGTCCCATAAGTGAAGAAAACCATGTAATAAACACATGAAGTCCAACATGAAATGGTGTTGTTCAGAGATGAGGCACAGTAATTGGGTAAACACGTGAAAACATCGGAGATGCTGTGTCTTCTACCAGAACTATGGGGTGTGCACTCTTACCAGAAGTGGGGGACTCGAATGTTGGTAACGACGAGTCAAACGAGCAAAGAAAACCAGGATCCGCAGTCTCCCAAAGCGATCATGGAAATCCAGGCGACTCCAGGAGCAGCTTTGCAGGGTCTTGCAGATAACCGTGAGGTTGGAAAGCCAAATTTGAACAGCAGAATGGAAAGGCAAAAAAAACTTTCATCGGAAATGATGGTATAGATCAAAAAGGGTAGGTTTTATTGAAAAAAAAAACAACATACATCCGTAATGATAAAATTTGTGATCACAAAGATAAAAAGAAGCAATGTGGGGAGCAATAAGCCAAGACTGACGCGTTTCATCGGAATAGACTTTAACAGGGGCATATATCAGCTCCCCCACATTGCACATATTTATAGATTACACGTAAATTGAAAAACAAATTATTGGGGAGCAGAGGTGGGGCCGGCATCGACCCCACGTCGACAGTCCCGAGATCAGTGATTGGATGAAAAAATCACGTGTCAATGTGGGTTCCAAGCCTCGGTCTGATAGCCAATAATATGCAGCAGATCAGGTCACACGGCATCCGTACGCGGCACCGCAAGGGCTCAAAACCACCTGGGAAATTGACCCGGAAGTGACGCGGTCAACATCCGGCGTCACGCCTCCTCGAAAAAGCCCACGAAATTGAGTTATTATGTCACATGGCCAGCGGTAGACAATTACAGCCTCACCGGGATTAAACAGAGGTCTCAACGTCACTGAATCAAGTGATCGCCAATGTTTTGATATGTTAGAAAGGTTTACACTTGCAAATATTTTGCTGTTTCTGCAACCTTGCACTATTCGACAGATATTGTTTGTTTACTTTCTTTTGTTATATGTGAAAAACCTTAATAAAGAACTATTGAAAGTAAAATGCTAAATTCCTTTTAATTTGCTAAAAAATGTAATTTATTTAACCACTTCCATACAGGGCTTTTTATACCACTTCAATACCGGGCCTATTCTGGCACTTCTCTCCTACATGTACAAATCATCATTCTTTTGCTAGAAAATTACTCAGAACCCCCAAACATTATGTTTTTTTAGCAGACACCTTAGGGAATAAAATGACGATTGTTGCAATTTTTTATCTTGCACGGTATGTGCGCAATAATTTTTCAAACGCCTTTTTTGGGGGAAAAAAATGGTTTCATGAATTAAAAAATAAAAAACAGTAAAGTTAGCCCAATTTTTTTGTAAAATATGAAAGCTTATGTTACGCCGAGTAAAAAGATACCTAACATGTCACGCTTTAAAATTGCGCACACTCCTGGAATGGCGCCAAACTTCGGTACTTAAAAATCTCCATAGGCGACGCTTTGATTTTTTTTACAGGTTACCAGGTTAGAGTTACAGAGGAGGTCTAGTGCTAGAATTGTTGCACCCGCTCTAATGTACGCGGTGATACCTCACATGTGTGGTTTGACTATCGCTTACATATGCGGGCGGGACTTACGTGTGTGTTCGCTTCTAAGCGCGAGCTATTGGGGACGGGCATTTAAAAAAAAAAAAAAAAAGAATTTTTTTATTTTACCTATTTTTTTTATTTTTTTTTACACTTTTTTTTTTTTACACTTTTATTCCTATTACAAGGAATGTAAACATCCCTTGTAATAGGAATGTGTGTGACAGGTCCTCTTTATGGAGAGATGCGGGGTCAATCTCTCCTCCAGGCTGGAAAGCATGAGATCAGTGACATTTTTTTCACCGATCTCATACTTACTAGCCGCAATGGCGGCTTTGTTTACATTTGAGGACCCGGGCGTGACGTCATCACATCGCGCCCGGGCTTCCGACGATCATAGAGATGACTGGTGACCATCTGGTCACCAGTCATCTCTATGCTCATCACGTGACCCACCACCGGCGCCAACGATTCTCTCCGGGTCCCCGATCGCACGGGAGAGCCCGGAGAAGCACCGGATGGCGGCGGGAGGGGTGGATGTCCCCTCCCGCCGCCTATAAGAACGATCAAGCGGTGGAACCGCCGCTATGATCATTCTTATTGTGCGCAGGATCGCCGTCTGAAAAAAAGGATATCTGAATGATGCCTCTAGCTGCAGGCATCATTCAGATATCCCCCCTCAAACCCAGGACGTCATATGATGTCCACCCGGAGGGAGGGAGGGTTCCTGCCGGCGTCATTCTGCTATGGCCCGGTATGAAAGGGGTTAAATAACATGCCTGGAGAATGCTCTGACCCTGCATGTGAAGTGGCACATCTGTGAAATGTATACTACATTTATTGTTTTTCTGATCGCTGTATTAGTGTCGCTGGTGCCGCTAGGTGGCCAGTTATTTTTTTAGGTTTGCCGCCAGGTTTTTATAGCATCAGGTACCCCCATATATTATCTAATAAAGGTGGTTAGCCAGTTAGTTATTTAGGTTACCCGTCAGGTTTTTATATAGCGCCATATATTACCTAATAAAGGTTTTCACCCCCTGATTGCCCCTAGAGTTAACCCTTTCACCAGTGATAACCGTATAAGTGTTACGGGTGACACTAGTTGGTTAGTTTGCTTTTATAGCATCAGGGCACCCGCCGTATATAACCCAATAAAGGTTTAACCCCCTGATCGCCCGGCGGGTGATATCAATTAGGTTTTAGCGTCAGTTAGGGTCTGTGTCGCCCCAGGCAGCGTCAGATTAGGGACATAAAGGGATATAAAGGAGTCCAGAGAGGGGTCCAGTCACTATCACTTTTTGGCTCTGATGAAGAGGGTGCGCCCTCACAACGCGTCAGCCGTAGCTGTAATATCTGTCGTCTGGATTCTCTGGTCATTTGGTTGCGCAACACCGATCTAGGTAAAGAGTCTCTGACGGAGACTCTTTACCACGTGATCAGCCGTGTCCAATCACGGCTGATCACGATGTAAACAGGAAAAGCCGGTGATCGGCTTTTCCTCACTCGCGTCTGTCAGACACAAGTAGAGGAGAGCCGATCGGCTGCTCCTCTGATGGGGGGGTTTGTGCTGATCGATTATCAGCACAGCCCCCCCGAGGATGCCCACACTGGACCACCAGGGATGCCACCAGACCACCAGGGATGCCCACCATAAGGTATGCCACCCTAGACCACCAGGGATGCCAATCAGAAATGCCTAATGGATGCCTAATGGATGCCAATAGGTGCGCACAATGGATGCCAATCAGTGCCCAAAATGGGCACCACTGATTGACAGGCATTATTGTTTGGCACTGATTGGAATCCATTAGTACAACACATTACAGTACATCAGTGCTACCTATCAGTGCCCATCCATGCCCATCCGTGCCACCTATCAGTGCCCATCCATGCCCATCCATGCCACCTATCAGTGCCCATCCATGCCGTCTATCAGTGCCCATCCGTGTCGCCTATCCGTGCCGCCTATCCGTGCCCATCCATGCCGCCTATCTGTGCTCATCCATGCCGACTATCTGTGCCCATCCGTGCCGCCTATTAGTGCCCATCCGTGCTGCATATCAGTGCCACCTATCAGTGCCCATCATCAGTGCCACCTCATTGGTGCCACCTCATCGGTGCCCATCAGTGCCGCCTTATCAGTGCCCGTCAGTGCAGCCCCATCATTGCCCATCAGTGAAGGAGAAAACGTACTTATTTACAAAGTTTTGTAACTGAAACAAAAAAAACTTATTTTTTTAAAAATTTTCGGTCTTTTTTTTATTTTTTTAGCAGAAAATAAAAATCCCAGAGGTGATTAAATACCCCCAAAAGAAATCTCTATTTGTGGGAACAAAATGATAAAAATTTAATTTGGGTACAGTGTAGCATGACCGCGCAATTGTCATTCAAAGTGCAACAGCGCTGAAAGCTGAAAATTGGTCTGAGCAGGAAGGTGTATAAGTGCCCTGTATGGAAGTGGTTAAATTAGCACTTTAGATTTCTCACATAGACTTGCCGCAAACACCCCAAATTGTACGCTGCGAACGGGCGAACAGGCAATGTTCGAGTCGAACATGAGTTTGACTCGAACTTGAAGCTCATCCCTACTTGTAGGTAGGCAGCACACTAACTTTGCACCTATTAAGTTTGGACACTACTGGACAATAGCCAACATCGTTCATAAATAGTGTTGAGCGAACCCGAACTGTAAAGTTCAGGTCCGTACCGAACTTTAGCTTTTTCCCGAACCCGAACCCGAACCCGGACTTTGCGCAAAAGTCCGGGTTTGGGTTCGGCAATCTAATTACACATTTAGAAATGCTTCAGGGGCCAGCCAATCACCTTTTGATTAGCTGGTGTGCCCTTAGAGGCCATCATAGCCATGCCTACTAATGGCATGGCTGTGATTGGTCAGTGCAACATGTGACCCAGCTTCTATATATGCTAGAGGCACACAGCACACACGTCACTCTGCTTCAGAATAGATAGGGAGAGGATCTAGTCTGCTGCTGCTGCTTTTAGGGAGAGATAGAAAAATACATGAGTTAGTCCTGATTCTGGAATCGGAGGGAAAAGATAGAGAGACAGTGTAGTGTAGGGCCAGGTTCCTGTTTTTTGCTTTTAGGGAGAGAGATATATTATATAGGAATAGGAGTCCAGATTCAGAGATATAACTCAGCGATCTGCATAGGTTTACCTGTTTGTGTTGCAGTGCAGTCTTTTTACACTGCTATGAGCCCAGTGTCAGAGAAAATCTACCTTTTATCTGCAAGCTCAGTGCACCAGCACTGCATATATTACGTTGAGAGATACACCGTTTCCATACTGTGGGTGTATTCTGCTCTTGGAAAAAGATCCATTTAGGACAAAAAAAAAGGCACTTTATTGTGCTCTTTTCCAAAAGACCCATAGGGCAAAAAAAAAAAAAAAATCCATTTTATTTTGCTCGTGCAAAAAAAGACCCGTTTAGGGCAAAAAAAAAATAAAAAAAAAATTTGCACTTTAATGTACGCTTGCAAAAAGAGCCATTAAGGGCCACAAAAAATATTTTGCAGTGTGTTATACATATGTGGAGGTGTGTGAAATAAACAATTTCTAAATAGTTTTCTTCTACTCTGCTATACTAAAAAAAAAACATTTTTTTTTAATAGCATTTTCTGCAGTTCTGTAGCTGTGCGATTCAGCGGTTACGTACTGTGGGTGTATTGTGGTCTTCCAAAAAACGCCATTTAGGGCCACAAAAAATATTTTGCAGTGTGAAATACATATCTGGAGGTGTGTGAAATAAACAATTTCTATATATTTTTCTTGTACTGTGCTATACTAAAAAAAAAACATTTTTTTTGAATAGCATTTTCTGCAGTTCTGTAGCTGTGCGATTCAGCGGTTACGTACTGTGGGTGTGTTGTGGTCTTCCAAAAAACGCCATTTAGGGCCACAAAAAATATTTTGCAGTGTGAAATACATATCTGGAGGTGTGTGAAATAAACAATTTATATATATTTTTCTTGTACCGTGCTATACTAAAAAAAAAACATTTTTTTTAATAGCATTTTCTGCAGTTCTGTAGCTGTGCGATTCAGCGGTTACGTACTGTGGGTGTGTTGTGGTCTTCCAAAAAACGCCATTTAGGGCCACAAAAAATATTTTGCCACAAAATATTTTGCAGTGTGAAATACATATGTGCATATGTATATTCATGTATATTTTTGTACGACACTTTACCATGGATGTGTTTGAATATAGAACATCCAGGTCTTTTAACACTGACGGTGTTTTCACTACCACCGGATCTGACACCGAACTCAGTGGTTTGTTTCTCAGACTTAAAAATCTGATGACCACAGAGTTACACCTCCAGTGGGATACGGCCTTTCTGGAACAGTATGTGAAAGAAAATATAGTTCCTAGAGGTCTCCGCTGGGATGTGTTTCCTCAACAAGGAGAGTCTGATATAGATTCTTGGTTTCGGTATTTTAACGATGCCGGGACCAAACTTTTGATTTTTTTGATAGATAAAAAGAAGTCAAGATTGATATCTATCGACAGGGAGATAAGAGAGCTTAAAGAAAAATTTACTCCACATAAAACCTCTTTAGAGTACATCTCTCTTTCAACCACTCTAAAAAGCCACCTAGAAAAGGAGGAAAAGGAACAGAGACTCAAGAAGCAAAAGAAATATAATAGAGACATTATAGATTACAGGTCTAATCTTGTTTTTGGGTGGCAAAAAAAGATTCAAGCATCTCTGGTCTCGGCCAGTGAGAATCTAGAGATGGAGGTGATTCAATCTGATGGCCGGAATTTGGATCGAACATTAACCTTCGAACCTGTGGCTCAGAACACCTCAGTACGACCACCCCCTAATCCCAAACCCCTTGGGACAGGCCCCTCTAACAAAACTCTAGACTTCAGACCCAAAACACGAGTTCCCAATACTCAGGTGGCTTATCCTTCCCAACCCAGGGGGAGGGGCCCTAGGAGTAGAGGGAAAGGTCCTCAAAGGGGTCAGTCTAGAGACTCTTTTCCATCTAACTATGAGCGTCCCAGGGACTCTTATCATTATGAGAGTCCAAGGAGACCAGGGGCGAATTGGCGTGATTACCACGAAGCCCCAAGGCGTGGTGGACATGATGGTCAATTCCGGACCCCTTCTCGCCCCTACAATAGGCCTCTTCCCTTCTATGATGATTATACAAGGGAGGAGTACTATGATTCCTATAATGACCGAGACAGAGACATTGATCTGTTGTCCAGGTCCCCATACAACTATAACCAATACCCCTCCGGCCCATCCCATCCTTCGGGTTTTCACAGGGCGGTTCCAGACTACCTTGGAAGCCCAGAAGGAAAAGAGGTGTCAGAGGAGGTTGGAGGGTCCAGAGCAAAAAGGCCCAGAACAAGATAGGCTCAGGTGTCTTTAATTTGAGCTCAACAAACCTAACGGACGAAGAGAACCTGGTCTTAGACAAGGGACTTAAATATGTTCCTCCACGGAACATGAATAGGTTCTCTACCTTTATTGATGTCCATAAGTTTGTTCGTAAGCTCAATATACAGAGACACTTCTTGAACCCATCCAATGCCTCCATTGCTGTTCCCACCCCCATGGACACAAATGTACACACTGGGTTGTCGAATCCTTCCCTATTCAATCCTCCTGGTTTTGTAGCACCTGCGATTAACGTTTTTCGCAACCTGGTGCTCCAGGACTTGGAGAAGTTACCACCTAAGAGGACGCACACAAATCCTAAGATTAAATTAGGTTTGAAACAATTATGTGAACAAAAGGATTTAATCATCCGTCCAGCAGACAAAGGGGGTGCCATTGTCGTGCTTGATAAGAGTATGTATATCAGGGAAATGAATACGATTCTTGGTGATACAGATACCTATAAGGTCATTCCATCAGACCCAACCTTGAAATATAAGAAAGCTCTTGTGGAACTAGTGGATGAGGGTTTTGCGTTGTTCATTTTGGACAAGAAGGAAAAAAGTTTTCTGATTCCGGTAGCACCAAGGATTCCCGCTATCTATTACCTGCCTAAGATTCATAAGGACCCAGTGAATCCCCCTGGTCATCCTATAGTTAGCGGGATAGACTCGATTACTGCTAGAATAGGAAAATATATTGATTTTCATCTTCAGCCTTTGGTCAGGGTCATGCCTTCCTTTTTGAAGGACACAGGTGATACCATCAGGTTGCTACAAACAGTGGACTTCCGGAATGGCATGATTCTGGCCACTGCGGATGTGGCTGCCCTAAACACATGTATACCCCATGATTTGGGATTCAAGGCTGTTGAATATTACCTGTCTCAGAGTGTTAGCATACCCAATGTGCAGCGTAATTTCATCATGCAACTTCTGAGATTCGCTACTACCCACAATTACTTTTGGTTTCAGAACAGTTTCTACCTACAAACCAAGGGTGTTGCCATGGGGGCAAAATTTGCCCCCAGCCTGGCCAATTTATTCATGGCCAAGTGGGAGGAGGATGTCATCTATGCCCATAGGAGACCAGAATTGGTTCTCTGGGTTCGTTATATAGATGACATCCTCCTCCTATGGAATGGCAGCCAAGCATCTCTAGATGATTTTATGGTCTCGCTTAACGCCAACGAATGTGGTATTAGGCTGAGCCATGAAGCTAGTTCTACATCAGTCCATTTTTTGGATTTGGAAATCAAAGTGGTTGACAACCGGTTGGAATTCTCTACGTTTTTCAAGCCTACCGATCGTAACGGTTACATCCCTCGAGACAGCTGCCATCATTCACAATGGCTTAAGTCAGTGCCAAAGAGCCAGTTCCTCCGGTTGCGGAGGAACTGCTCTAAAGTCAGTGATTTTGTTTTACAAGCAGCTGTCCTGAGGGGCCGTTTTATCGATAAAGGCTATTCACCCGGAGATCTCGATGAGGAGATCGATCGGATCCAGCGGATCGATCGGGACTCCCTACTTGTGGTTGGTCCCCCCAAAGCTACCAATGAGAAGTTTAAGTGGTCTTTCTTCACTACTTACTCTGTGCAGTCTCGCCAGGTAAAAGAAATACTGAAGAAACACTGGAATGTCCTTAGAAGCGATGCACTTTTAGGTGCGGTGCTACCTGAACGGGCAGGGGTGATCTTTAGAGGTGCCCGGTCTGTCCAGGGTGACATCGCACCAAATGTTATAGACCCTCCTAAACGTATCTCTTTTTTTCAAAATTGCAAGGGCTATTTTCCGTGTCGCAAGTGCAATGTTTGCGCACATAACATTAGTGGGAGACGCAAGAGTGAGACCTTCCAGTCTACGGCTACACTTAAGACTTACCATATGAAGTGTTTTACTACTTGCGCCACGCAATACATTGTTTACTTGCTGACATGCCCATGCAAAAAACAATATGTGGGACGTACGATCCGAACCTTCACTATAAGGGTGAATGAGCATATTGGCAACATAAAAAATGGGAAAACCAATCATAGTGTCCCGCGACACTATCTTGAACACCATGATCGAGACCCCACAGGCACTCAGTTTTTAGCCATAGATCAGTACGTTTCACATTGGAGGGGAGAATCTAGGATTCGGGGAGTATCCCGACTTGAAACGTACTGGATCTATGAGCTTCGCACCTATGCCCCCCACGGAATGAATGTTGAATGGGATATCAATTCATTCATCAATAAGGCTTGAGTGCCCTTCCCTTTTTTCCGTGGATTAATAAGATTTTTCGCTATGTGTGCGTATGCGAATCTTCTTGTATTTGGCTTTGTGTGCGCCCTCTTTTAGGTTCTGGTCCATTTTTTATTTATTTTCTCTAGGGTGTCTTAAGTGCTCCCCATATTTGTAGTTTATTTTGGTGTTTAGGTTATTTTATGTACTGTCTACTGATCCATTGACCTGGTAGACTTTTAGATAATTTTATTCCAGCACTTTTCTTTATTTACCACAAGATGGTGCTGTTACTTTAAGGTCTTTTTAGCCTGTTTGATATTACTTGGTGGTGTCCATGCGCTCCAGGCCTCTTTGTGAGAGAGAGGCTTGGCAGACTTTTTAGTGACAGATGAGTGTTTATATACAGGAAGCAAGGCTTTCCAAGCCTCGCTTTGGTTACATGACACTTCCTGTTTCTACTCATCGTAGAGTGCCCATGCGCTCCAGGCCTCTTTGTGAGAGAGAGGCTTGGTAGACTTTATAGTGACAGATGAGTGTTTTACATACAGGAAGCAAGGCTTTCCAAGCCTCACTTTGGTTACATGACACTTCCTGTTTCTACTCATCGTAGAGTGTCCATGCGCTCCAAGCCTCTTTGTGAGAGAGAGGCTTGGTAGACTTTTTAGTGACAGATGAGTGTTTTACATACAGGAAGCGAGGCTTTCCAAGCCTCGCTTTGGTTACATGACACTTCCTGTTTCTACTCATCGTTTGCATGATACTATTTGTCCCGGATTGGATACAGTGCGAGTTGTACCGTGTATGTAAGTGGCGTTTTATCCACACATATTTGTTTTTATATATTGCATATTATTTATTTTGTATACTGCTGCATGGCATGTTTGGGTGGGCGTTGAGATGTGGTGTGGGCGTTGAACGCCGCACGTCGTCTCCAACCCACTTTCTCATGGCGGGCTTTTTGAACAAAGGTTATTGGCAGTCGCTTGGGTCCATCTCCAGCTCGGCCTATCATGGTTTGCTTCCTGGGAGGTGCGAACCGTATAGCGAACGTGGTAGGTTGACCTGGAGGTGGAGACTACCCACCTTGGATCTGGTGAGCTGTTTACCCAATCATATGTTGTAATCAATTATCTGTCTGATTGGTTGAGAACCTTGTTAGAATGTATTTGTTCACTATATATATTTCTGCAGTGGAAGAGGTTGGTTGATGCCCCTGTTGAAGAACATTTGTTCGAAACGCGTAGGGCTTGGTACACTACCTCATTCACTGCCCCTTTTTAAACGTTTTTATTGTCTGTGATCACTTTTATGTTGGTTGAATAAACCCTCAATGACCTGCACCATTGGAGCATTCCTTCCCTTCTTTTCTCCTCACATGGGTGGTTGGTCAAGTAATAGCTTCCTTTGGCCACTGGTTACTAATATTCACCGTGGTAAAGAGTCTCCTTGCTGAGTGGCGGTTCCAGTTCCATCGGAGGACCAACTGGATTGGTGTGAAACCCAGAGTCTGCTGTCAAGTCGGGGAGCCTACCGGACAGTCTACATTGGGGACCCATCTGATCCAGTTTCCAGACTAACTGATGAGGAGTGCCACTGGGATTTCGTATGCCTATTTGACCTGCCTAAACCACAGGTCTAATGTTCCGGTAAGAGTATTCTACCTCTCTTTTTCTACAAGAGTTATGTGATGACCCTTCAGTGCTACATGTTCTTTCTTCAAAAAAATTCTATGGACACTGTATGGACTCATTATATTGATATTATTTATCACTTTGGTTTGATTGGAGGCCCAAATCATTGGGCTTAATTTCTTCACTTAGCGCTACATCTTCATTCCATGAAATACATATGTGGAGGTGTGTGAAATAAACAATTTCTAAATAGTTTTCTTCTACTGTGCTATACTAAAAAAACAATTTTTTTTTGAATAGCATTTTCTGCAGTTCTGTAGCTGTGCGATTCAGCGGTTACGTACTGTGGGTGTATTGTGGTCTTCCAAAAAACGCCATTTAGGGCCACAAAAAATATTTTGCAGTGTGAAATACATATCGGGAGGTGTGTGAAATAAACAATTTCTATATATTTTTCTTGTACCGTGCTATACAAAAAAAAATCATTTTTTTTATAGCATTTTCTGCAGTTCTGTAGCTGTGCGATGCAGCGGTTACGTACTGTGGGTGTGTTGTGGTCTTCCAAAAAACGCCATTTAGGGCTACAAAAAATATTTTGCAGGGTGAAATACATATCTGGAGGTGTGTGAAATAAACAATTTCTATATATTTTTCTTGTACCGTGCTATACTAAAAAAAAACATTTTTTTTTAATAGCATTTTCTGCAGTTCTGTAGCTGTGCGATGCAGCGGTTACGTACTGTGGGTGTGTTGTGGTCTTCCAAAAAACACCATTTAGGGCCACAAAAAATATTTTGCAGTGTGAAATACATATCTGGAGGCGTGTGAAATAAACCATTTCTATATATTTGTCTTCTACTGTGCTATGCTAAAAAAACAACATTCAACACATCACCGGCCTTACCCAGCCATTGTTGTATTTTTGAACCAGTGTTGGCTACCTCGTCCTCCTCCACCGCTGCTTCCACCTACACAGCCACATCCACCGCCACTTCAACCTCCTACTCCATATGGACCTCGTCCTCCTAGGTCAAGATTATCATTTTTATTTTATTTTTTTGTAGCCCACAGATCCTTTCCCCCTTACCTGCCTTTATGTTGTTGGCTCCTCGCAGGAGGGAGAAAGTCACACTGCACTACCAGCCCGTACCCTCCTATATAAAGAGGTTGAGCGGTGTACTTGATGGGCCGTGTCCACAGTCGGAGTCAAAACTCCTCCAGAGGATGATTCTCACCTCTACTGTAGGTAGAGGCAAGTCCTTTAATTCCCAGTAAAGTCAATGTCCACACCAGCTGAAACTACAGCTCTTATTCTCTCATGGCAAAATAAACTCTACACGGATAGAAAAGGTTAGAGCAAAGAAACAGGACAGCTTAAGGTGTGGAGGAGGTCCAGGCACAAACGTAGCACATTCACTTCACTGCTTAGGTTTCTCAAACAGTTTTAGGTGCACGGTCTCTGCCACAGACCTTGAGGTTGGTCTCTGCCACAGACCGGGTGTACAAGGCCCCTGCCACGGACCTGGAGAACTTTGGTCTCTGCCACAGACCAGGGTGTATAAGGCCCCTGCCACGGGCCGGGTGAATAAGGCCTCTGATACACTCAATATGACCTTGAGCTTCTCCTTCTACGTACCTAGCCCATATCAAGGGGAAGACATCTCTCCAGGGAGTCAACAGACCCTTCCTTCACCGTGACTCCCGCATCGGTCCATCAGAATGATCCTCCCTTCCCTGGAACAGGGTCCCCTACACGAGGCGGCACCCTAAGACTCCTCGACCCTTAGCGGACTCCAGACGAAGGCTCTGGACTCCAGGCTTTACTCCCGCCCCTAGGCCTCCATACCCAGGGCAGCAGGAACTCCAGGATAGTACCTCACCCCGGGCTAAAGGTGCCTGAGATGGAACAGGAACACATGCACCCAGGCCGAAGGCACCTGGGCGCGGACCCCACTGGACATCAGCCCCCAGGTCAAAGGTCTGCCCCTTTTATATGCTCTCCCGGCATGCACAGCAGGTTCACCGCCCCCCTGTACTACTGCCAAGAGGGGACACAAAAGGCACAGCACTGTATCGTGGTTCAACCCTAGCCTACCATGGTAGCGCCACCTGTAGACCGCAGGGAACTGCACACCAATACTGTCCCCCGAGGACAAAATGGTCCATGAATCCTACAGAATTAGGGTGTTTGAGCCTATTTACCACTCAAACACTTCCCTTAAATTTAGCACCCCACTACATTTTTATTTCAAAGTATTTTATTTTCCCACTAGCTTATCCATTAAATTGAATAATTTATTCCAGAAAGGGCGTATTCTGGGGCATTCCCACCATATGTGTGGCATCGTGCCGTTGAGTTTCTGAGGTTCTTAATGACTTCCCGTACCTCTTCTGCTGAAAAGGGGGCCTCCAGCATATTTTTTTATTTTTTTATTTTTTTATGTTATTTTAAGTTATTTCCCTATCCACATTTGTTTGCAGAGCACTTGCCATGCTCTTAACAACATTTTGCTGCCATTTGCAGCCCTCTAGCCCTTTCCATTACTTTTTTAGAGCCTTTTTAGTCCTCAGAAGTCCGGGTCCCCATTGACTTCAATGGGGTTCAGGTTCGGGTTCGGGTTAAAGTTCGGTCCCGAACCCGAACTTTTTTCCGAAGTTCGGCCGAACCCGTCGAACCCGAACATCCAGGTGTCCGCTCAACTCTATTCATAAAAACTGAAATTAGGAAAAAGCTGAAATCAGGTTAGATTTTCTAAAGGACCTGATAAAATACAATTAAGGATGTGATTGTTTACTAGGGGCAACACATATCCATTTTCCTTTTTCCAGTCTTTATAATTTTGGCGCAATTTATTTTATTTAAAAATATTTTTACTTAGTACCTGCTGCTGAACCCCCCCAGAACAAAAATTTTTCTACGGCCCTGATTTCACATAGTACAAAGTCAAGGAAATGCCATTCCCATTGCCAGGCACAGCTAAGTGAATACAGGCACAGCACAGCTGCAGAATGACAAGCAATGCAAGCTAGGCATGGCATCTCCCTATTCACGTTTAGAGCATGAGACACACAGCTCTTATTTATCACTCCACAGCCACTCCTTTTGTCTTCAGCCACTGCTCAGCCACTCTCTCTTCCTGTTCTAAGCATCAGAGGGAGACAATAACCACGTCTCATGCTCCTAACAATCCTTGCTACTGACAACATGCATCTTACATTTTTAGTGGCATTAGGTCCGTCCCAGACTCCCAGCACTGCAGGTTCTATCCTCTCCCTCCCGCCATCAGTAGCTGGCGCCTCCTCATCAAAAGTCAAATGTGCCAGGCTGAGGAAGGGGGCAGGTTACAGCGATGTTCTCATTGGCTGAGGGGGCAGTGGGGAGATGGAGCAACTGTGGGGCCGGCATTTTACAAACTGTGTGTGTTGGTAACACACATTCAAGGACAAACAAAAAAAATCACTGCCCAAGTTCCCGAATTGTTGATCCGTCCCTGTCTGCGCCCCACTGAATGTTGAGCCTGGGGCAACTGCACTGACAGCTGTCCCCCCCCCCCCACGCTATGCCACTGGGCCCATTAGACTACATTAAGGACTCCTTAGTACACTACCCTGAACCAAAATCGTTGGATGAAGCCATGCAAGTAGCCATCCATATAGACAAGCATTTATAGGAATGGAATTAAGTGAGGGTTCTTTGCCCCCTAACACTTTGCCAACTTCTCCTCCATCAGGCTTTCCTGGGTCCTCTGAACCTCTGCAAATTGTCACTTTTCATTTATCCCCTGAGGAATAGGCTAGAAGAAGATCCCTCTGCTTATTTTGTGGTGGCCATGGCCACTTTGCCGCCAGTTGCCCAAGTAAGCCAGGGAACACTAGAGTCTAGTGTGAGTGGGGTCTACCTTTCTAGACTATATGTTGCCAGGCCCTCTCTGAAGCAAGCTATTTGTTCCTGCTTAACTTAGTTCTATACTAAGCAAAAATTGTATGGTGGCCCTTCCTAAAACAAGCGCTCATGGAGGAAAATGAGAAACTAAATGAATAATCAATGCAAGAAGAGGTACTATAAAACACCTCCCTCCTGCTACCAATGACGGATAAAGCAGCTGCCTAATCCTGTCAACAGACAGGCAAACATATAAAAAACAAACAATATACAATAAAATATATATTGGGCAGCGCCACTAAGTAGCGATGTTAACATGCAAGGGTAATCTATTAATGAATATATGAGTCCATTGATCAATAGAAGGATCCAAGAACCAGTCCGTGATAAAAAAGCATGAAAGAAACAGTCTCAGTTGATAAAGCAAGCTCCTTCTACCACCAACACCACCACTCGTGAAAGATAGCGGGGGATGTGAAACCACCCCTGTTGTAATTGCTCTTACCAGACGGCGCTGGATCAAAGACCTTGAATAACAATAGATGGACTCCTCATCTCTCAGAACCGGAAGATAAGTGAAGACATCAAATCGGATACTCATATATCAAAGGAAAGGAAATGGCCACAATAGTGTAATTCCGTAATCACTTTTGTTTAAAACAACCCCCTGTTAAAACCGCACTTACACTATATAAGAATAATACATCACGTTTAGGTGAAATCACTGACGGAAAGCGTCAGAGCGGTGACTCCAGCCTCCGTTCGATAGTTCCGGTCTGCTGAAGTCCGAGTACGACGATCAGCGTAGTGACGTCACTTTGATTGGCAGTCACTGTAGCCAACCCAGACGCGTTTCGTCGTTAATTGACATCATCTGTGGGCATGCTTAACTTAGTTCTGCCATGTTCTCCCATCACCTCTCAGCGTTCATAGATTCTGGTGTCACTAGCAATTTCATCTACCCATTTCTCTGACCATTGGGGCTTTACAATGGGAAACAATCAGCTTATAGTTGATAACGTCTCCTGCATATCCCCTTATTTTAGGCTATCCCTGGCTTAAGCTTTATAACCCTCACATAGATTTGGCTATGGGGGAGAATATATCCTGGTCCCAAACCTGTCTCCAGAACTGCATAAGAACCACCAAATTACTGTCCCACCTTACCGCCCCAGCTCTCCCTACCTGCTATGCTGACTTTTTAGATTTTTTCTCTGAAAAGACTGCCTCTGTCTTCCTGCCTCATCAGCCAATAGACCTCCTACACTTCCCCTCTGAAAGGCTGAGTTTTTCCTCTGTCACTACCTGAGACCCAGGTCATGAGAACCTATGTTGAGAAAAATTTGGGGAAGGGGTTAGTTCACCGGTCCACTTCCCCTGCAGGAGCAGGTTTCTTTTTTGTTGAAAAAAAAAAGATAAGTTCTTACAGCCCTTTATTGACTACCATGGATTGAACAAGATCACTATACCAAACAAGTATCCCCTACCGCTCATTACAGAGCTTTTTAGTCACATCCAGGGAGTTCAATTTTTTACTAAATTAAATTTACAGGGAGCTTACAGACTCATGAAGGACACTACGAATACCTTGTCATGCCATTTGGCCAGCATAATGTGCCAGCTGTCTTCCAGAAATATGTGAATGACATTTTTTGTGAGTATCTGGGCCGGTTCTTTCTTGTGTATTTGGATGACATCCTGATTTACTCTTCCTTTCTTTGTGAGCATTACAATCATGTCTTGTCCAAACTCCAGCAACACTTTCTATATGCAAAGCTTTCTAAATGTATCTTTCACGACTCTAAAGTAAAATTTCTGGGATATATAATGTTCAACACTGGGATTGCATTGGATCCTGCCAAAGTGCAGGCTAATACTGTGACAGACCCAACTGGGACAGGGACTTTTGGAGGGGACTGCAGGTTAGCCTCTTGCCTACTGACTATGCGCCCTGGCTTTTGAGGGGGGCTCTATTCTTTGGGAGGTGTGTGCCTGGGGGACCTTTGGAGCGGTTTTGCTTCAGATACTGGTCCATGTCTCTCCAAAACAGACCTCTCTCTCTAAAATAGACACACGATTATTTGGGTTCTAGTGGACTGTTTTAGTAAAATGGCTTATTTTATTTTACTGCCAAACTCCCCTTCTCAAAACTCCAGGTTTCCTTATTTGTCCTAGAAATACTCAGGCTCCACAGGGTGTCCCAGAACAGTTTTTTCCAGGCACTGGAAAGCCTTGTGTGACCTCTTGGGAACCAACCCCTCCTTTTCAACTGCCTATCATCCTCAAACAAATGGGCAAACAGAGAGGACAAACTGATCGTCTTGATAGGCAAGTGGAATGGTCTTCAGTACTACTCTGGACAGAATTTGCATACAACAACTGACCTAATTTATCCACTTCTATTGTATTTATGGCTTTCATCCCAAATCCTGTTCATTTTCAGACATTTCTTCTGACATTCCTGATGCCAACACCACAATCTGCATGTTTTGTCAGATTTGGCGAAAGACCCAGGCTAACTTGCCCTCATGCTCTGCTACCCAAAAATGCACTGGGGACTGCCTCTGTTCTCAGGCCCCTCAGATTAAGTTGGGGATCAGGTCTGGTTGTCCAAGAGGAATCAGTCACTCAGAATTAATTTTTTTTAAAATGCAGCGCTAGCGAATATAAATGTGCTCAATACAAACGTATGTGTGAATGTCAACCATCTAAACCTTTCGGGATGATGGTACACACTATTAGTGAAAAGATTATGCACCAATGATTGGTGTCACCAGAAATGCAGTGGGTGTAATACTAAATGTTACCACTAAAAAGTGATCAACTAAGTAAAACCAGAAAATATACTGTGCAAAACATTAAATGAACTGAACAACCAGGCAAATAGCTCTAGGAGTAATTCACAGTACTACAGATGGTTTTCAACATCAAATAAATAATGTCCCATATGCAACAGTGGTTGTAATATAGAAGGAAGGAAAAAAAAATGCTTTAAAATAAAATAAAATAAAAGTCACCCAACATCCAACTTCTAGGACCGATAATGTTCGGTGAATTTCAACAGTTGGCTCAATAGCAGCAGAGATCAGAGGACCATGTGGGGAATAAAAAGAAAAAGCAACTTGTGAAGTACCGCTTAGGAACAGATTAACCACTTAGCGACCGCTCACTGTATATATACGTCGGTAGAATGGCACCGACAGGCACAATCACGTAGAGTGTACGTGATTGCCTTTGTATAGTTGGGGGGTCCAATCGGACCCCCCTCCTATACAGTGAGTGGTGGCTAAGTGTCCGGGAGCGTTTCGGGATGAGGGGGCAGCCATTCGTTTCCGGCCACCCCCTCGCGATCGCTCCCGGCGAATGGAAATGCCCCCTCTGTCTGTGTCAGGCAGAGGAAGCAGGAGGAAGTGATGTCATCTCTGGTGCGGCGCTCACATATACCGAGCGCCGTACAAGAGAAGACATCAGGTCAGTGCACACAACACTACACTGACACCAGGACACATAGGGACATAAATCGCCCCCCCAGGCCCCCCCAGACACCCCCAGATCACCCCCCAGATCACCCCCCCAGCCCCCAGTCACAGTGTCACTGATTGCAGTGTCCATTTATTTACTGATCACTGCAATCAGTGACATTTGTGACTGTAAAAGTGTCAGTACATTCAGTTTTAGGTCCAGTGTAGCCCCCTAACCCCCCTAATAAAGGTTTAACCCCCTGATCACCCCCCAGATAACCCTTTCACCCCCTATCACCACTGTCGCTAAGCGATCATTTTTCTGATCGCTGTCTTAGCGTCAGTGATGCCGATCGGCAGCCAGTAATTTTTTTTAGGTTTGCCGCATGTTTTTATAGCGTCAGGTACCCCAATATATTATCTAATAAAGGTTTAACCCCCTTGATCGCCCCCAGGTAACCCTTTCACCCCCTATCACCACTGTCGCTAAGCGATCGTTTTTCTAAATGCTGTCTTAGTGTCGGTGATGCAGATCGGTAGCCGGTAATTTTTTTAGGTTCGCCGCAGGTTTTTATAGCGTCAGGTACCCCAATATATTATCTAATAAAGGTTTAACCCCCTTGATCACCCCCCAGGTAACCCTTTCACCCCCTATCACCACTGTCGCTAAGCGATCGTTTTTCTAAATGCTGTCTTAGTGTCGGTGATGCAGATCGGTAGCCAGTATTTTTTTTTAGGTTCGCCGCATGTTTTTATAGCGTCAGGTACCCCAATATATTATCTAATAAAGGTTTAACCCCCTTGATCGCCCCCCAGGTAACAGTTTCACCCCTATCACCACTGTCGCTAAGCGATCGTTTTTCTAAACGCTGTCTTAGTGTCGGTGATGCAGATCGGTAGCTGGTAATTTTTTTTAGGTTCGCCGCAGGTTTTTATAGCGTCAGGTACCCCAATATATTATCTAATAAAGGTTTAACCCCCTTGATCGCCCCCCAGGTAACCCTTTCATCCCCTATCACCACTGTCGCTAAGCAATCGTTTTTCTAAACGCTGTCTTAGTGTCGGTGATGCAGATCGGTAGCCAGTAATTTTTTTTAGGTTCGCCGCAGGTTTTTATAGCGTCAGGTACCCCAATATATTATCTAGTAAAGGTTTAACCCCCTTGATCGCCCCCCAGGTAACCCTTTCACCCCCTATCACCACTGTCGCTAAGCGATCGTTTTTCTGATCGCTGTCTTAGTGTCGGTGATGCAGATCGGTAGCCAGTAATTTTTTTTGGTTCGCCGCAGGTTTTTATAGCGTCAGGTACCCCCATATATTATCTAATAAAGGTTTTAACCCCCTGATTGCCCCTAGTTAACCCTTTCACCAGTGATCACCATATAAGTGTTACGGGTGACGCTGGTTAGTTAGTTTGCTTTTTATAGTGTCAGGGCACCCGCCGTATATAACCCAATAAAGGTTTAACCCCCTGATTGCCCGGCGGGTGATATCAATTAGGTTTTAGCATCAGAGAGGGTCTGCGTCACACCCCAGGCAGCGTCAGGTTAGTGCCAGTAACGCTAACACCCACGCGTGAAGCATACACCCCCCTTAGTGGTATAGTATCTGAACAGATCAATATCTGATCTGATCAGATCTATACTAGCGTCCCCAGCAGTTTAGGGTTCCCAAAAATGCAGTGTTAGCGGGATCAGCCCAGATACCTGCTGGCACCTGCGTTTTGCCCCTCCGTCCAGCCCAGGCCACCCAAGTGCAGTATCGATCGATCACTGTCACTTACAAAACAAAAACACACATAACTGCAGCGTTCGCAGAGACAGGCCTGATCCCTGCGACTCCAGTGCTGTAGGAGGTGATTTCACCACCACAGTTAAATAAAAAAAGCATATATGCCGAAGCATTGGGGCAGCAGGAGCGGAGGAGCGATTTTGCTCCTAATGCCGTGTACATACGGTCGAAATTCCGACTGAGGCTTGCCCGTGGAAAAGTCCGACCATGTGTGCGCGGCATAACTTTTTTGCGGGAGGATGCCCCCATGCTTCGGCATATATAAATGGTGCGTGTATGCACATCATTGGAAGTGGGTGGATGAAGGGCGGTATTCTAATGGTGGGCATACCCACGATCAATCTTTTTTCGTTCAGCCAACTGGCTGCATGAAAAAAAAAGATTACAATACATGTCCAACAAGGACCAGCAACGTACTGGTATGTTGCTGGACTTTGAATGTTTATACCAGAATGATGCCTGCGGGTTTAGGTATCATCTTGGTATCATTCTTTTCAGCCTGCGGCCGGCTTTCATGTAAAAGCAATCCTAGAGGCTAATTAGCCTCTGGACTGCTTTTACAAGCAGTGGGAGGGAATGCCCCCCCGGATATAAAAAGCGCCATTGGGAAATTGGGAAAGCATTTTATCACTCCGATCTTGGTGTGCTCAGATGCTTTGAGGGCAGAGGAAAAATCTAGGGTCTAGAAGACCCCAGTTTTTTCAAAAAAAGAGTACCTGTCACTACCTATTGCTATCATAGGGGATATTTACATTCCCTGAGATAACAATAAAAATGATTTAAAAAAAAATACTTGGAAGGAACAATTTAAAAATAAAATAAAAAAGCAAAATTAATAATAAAAAAAAAAAAAAAAAGCACCCCTGTCGTGCCCTGCTCTTGCCCAATGGCGAACGCAAGCGTCGGTCTGGCGTCATATGTAAACAGCAATTGCACCATGCATGTGAGGTATCACCGCAAAGGTCAGATCGAGGGCAGTCATTTTAGCAGTAGACCTCCTCTGTAAATCTACTGGGGTAACCTGTAAAGGCTTTTAAAGGCTTTTAAAAATGTATGTAGTTTGTCGCCAATGCGCGTTTGTGCGAAATTTTAAAGCATGTCGTGTTTGGTATCTATGTACTCGGCCTAAGATCATATTTTTTATTTCATCAAACATTTGGGCAATATAGTGTGTTTTAGTGCATTAAAATTAAAAAAGTGTATTTTTTAACCCAAAAAATGCGTTTGAAAAATCGCTGCGCAAATACTGTGTAGAAAAAAAAAATGCAACACCCACCATTTTAATCTGTAGGGCCTTTGCTTTAAAAATATATATAATGTTTGGGGGTTCAACATAATTTTCTTGCAAAAAAAAAAATGTTTTCATGTAAACAAAAAGTGTCAAAAAGGGCTTTGTCTTCAAGTGGTTAGAAGAGTGGATGTAAGCTTCCTAATGTTGTGTATAAAATGCCAGAACAGTTCAAAACCCCCCCTAAATGACCCCATTTTGGAAAGTAGACACCCCAAGCTATATACTGAGAGGCATGTCGAGTCCATGGAATATTTTATATGTTGACACAAGTTGCGGAAAAACTACAATTTTTTATTTTTTTTGCACAAAGTTGTCACTAAATGATATATTGCTCAAACATGCCATGGGCATATGTGGAATTACACCCCAAAATACATTCTGTTGCTTCTCCCGAGTACGGGGATACCACATGTGTGAGACTTTTTGGGAGCCTAGCCGTGTACGGGACCCCAAAAACCAAGCACCGCCTTCAGGCTTTCTAAGGGTGTAAATTTTTGATTTCACTTCTCACTGTCTATCACAGTTTCGGAGGCCATGGAATGCCCAGATGGCACAAACCCCCCCAAATGACCCCATTTTGGAAAGTAGACACCCCAAGCTATTTGCTGAGAGGTATTGTGAGTATTTTGCAGATCTCGCTTTTTGTCACAAAGTTTTGAAAATTGAAAAAAAATAAAAAATATATATATATATTTTCTTTCTTCATTTTCAAAAACAAATGAGAGCTGTAAAATACTCGCCATGCCTCTCAGCAAATAGCTTGGGGTGTCTATATTCCAAAATGGGGTCATTTGGGGGGGTTTTGTGCTATTTTGGCATTTTATGGCCTTCGAAACTGTGATAGGTAGTGACGAGTGAAATCAAAAATTTGTGCCTAGAAATCCTGAAGGCGGTGCTTGGTTTTCGGGGTCCCGTACGCGGCTAGGCTCCTAAAAAGTCCCACACATGTGGTATCCCCGTACTCAGTAGAAGCAGCAAAATGTATTTTAGGGTGTAATTCCATATATAACCATGGCATGTGTGAGCAATATATCATTTAGTGACAACTTTTTGTATTTTTTTTTTTTTTTTGTCATTATTCAATCACTTCGGACAAAAATAAATAAATTTAATGGGCTCAACAGGCCTCTCAGCAATTTCCTTGGGGTGTCTACTTTCTAAAATGGGGTCATTTGGGGGGGTTTTGTGCTATTTTGGCATTTTATGGCCTTCGAAACTGTGATAGGTAGTGAGGAGTGAAATCAAAAATTTGCGCCCTTAGAAATCCTGAAGGCGGTGCTTGGTTTCCGGGGTCCCGTACGCGGCTAGGCTCCCAAAAAGTCCCACACATG
This sequence comes from Rana muscosa, assembly GCA_029206835.1. NCBI lineage: Eukaryota > Metazoa > Chordata > Amphibia > Anura > Ranidae > Rana > Rana muscosa. Next base: position 637,424,514 of record CM055117.1, on the reverse strand, counting down.
TGGTATCCCCATTTTCAGAAGAAGCAGCAAAATGTATTTTGGGGTGCAATTCCACATATAACCATGGCATGTGAGAGCAATATATCATTTAGTGACAACTTTTTGTAATTTTTTTTTTTTTTAGTCATTATTCAATCACTTAAGACAAAAAAAATAAAAAATCAATGGGCTCAACATGCCTCTCAGCAATTTCCTTCGGGTGTCTACTTTCCAAAATGGGGTCATTTGGGGGGGTTTTGTACTGCCCTGTCATTTTAGCACCTCAAGAAATGAGATAGGCAGTCATAAATTTAAAGCTGTGTAAATTTCAGAAAATGTACCCTAGTTTGTAAACTCTATAACTTTTGCGCAAACCAATAAATATACGCTTATTGACATTTTTTTTACTAAAAACATGTGGCTGAATACATTTTGGCCTAAATGTATGACTAAAATTGAGTTTATTCGATTTTTCTTATAACAAAAATAGAAAATATCATTTTTTTTCTAAATTTTCGGTCTTTTTCCGTTTATATCGCAAAAAATAAAAATCGCAGAGGCAATCAAATACCATTAAAAGAAAGCTCTATTTGTGGGAAGAAAAGGACGCAAATTTTGTTTGGGTACAACATTGCATGTCCGCACAATTTACAGTTAAAGCAGCGCAGTGCAAAATTCTGAATTCACCTCTGGTCCTTTAGCTACCAAATGGTCCGGGGCTTAAGTGATTAACAATACGCTGTTATTGGGAAAACTCACAAGCCTTCAATGATAACTGAGCGTCAGTGTGTTCCGGGTTTACAACGGCGTGCGTTCCACAAGAACCGGAAGCAGCGTCACTGGTTCTTAGTGTTGACCGGAAATTTGGCAAATTTGATCTCTGCTGCTATTGAGCCAACTGTTGAATTTCACCGAACATTATCGGTCCCAGAAGTTGGATATTGGGTGACTTTTATTTTATTTTATTTTAAAGCATTTTTTTTTCCTTCCTTCTATATTACAACCACTGTTGCATATGGGACATTATTTCTTTGATGTTGAAAACCATCTGTAGTACTGTGAATTACTCCTAGAGCTATTTGCCTGGTTGTTCAGTTCATTTAATGTTTTGCACAGTATATTTTCTGGTTTTACTTAGTTGATCACTTTTTAGTGGTAACATTTAGTATTACACCCACTGCATTACTGGTGACACCAATCATTGGTGCATAATCTTTTCTCTAATAGTGTGTACCATCATCCCGAAAGGTTTAGATGGTTGACATTCACACATACGTTTGTATTGAGCACATTTATATTCGCTAGCGCTGCATTTTATAATTTTTTATCTCTCAAGGTGTTAGTGCCTTATGCTGTAGCAGCTGCGCATATAATAATTTCTTTTCACTTGTCATTTATTTTTGTATGTCTCCATAAGCGCGAGTTTTAGTTTTTGTTTATTTACCAGTCACTCAGAATTCCCTCACAGAAACTGGTCCCTAGTAGGGATGAGCTTCGTGTTCGAGTCGAACATACGTTCGACTCGAACATCGGCTGTTCGATCGTTCGACGAAGATCGAACGATTTGGGCCGTTCGCGCCAAATTCGAGTGACGCGAATGGCCCACAATGCACTACGCCATCGCAGTGTCATCCAGGCGCTGTGATTGGCCAAGCATGCACTGTGACCCCGCATGCTTGGCCAATCACAGCGCCGGCAGCGAGGAGAGCAATGATTGGCCACAGGCAGGATGCCTGTGGCCAATTATTGCTGAGGGTGTTTAGTACACGCCCCACACTATAAAAGGCCGCCAGCACGGCGGCCTAGTGTAGTGTGTTCCGGAGCAGGGATAGAGCAGCATAGGCAGGGACAGTGACTTTTATTTCTTTCTTGCTTAACCTGGATTCCTTTAGTTTAGGGAAAGAGAAGGATAGGTAGGGAGAGTGTCAGTGTGTTTTGTGCTTGTGCTATATTGTGCTTAAAAAAAAACATTTTTTCTAGGGACAGAAAACTGTAGGTAGGGAGAGAGTGTCAGTTTCTTTCACTGTCAAAGTCCTTGTTTCCAGGGACCTGGAAGGACAGTGAGTGAATTCTCCTTGTGCTAAATTGTGCTTAAAAAAAACATTTTTTCTAGGGACAGAAAACTGTAGGTAGGGAGAGTGTGTCAGTTTCTTTCACTGTCAAAGTCCTTGTTTCCAGGGACCTGGAAGGACAGTGAGTGAATTCTCCTTGTGCTAAATTGTGCTTAAAAAAAACATTTTTTCTAGGGACAGAAAACTGTAGGTAGGGAGAGTGTGTCAGTTTCTTTCACTGTCAAAGTCCTTGTTTCCAGGGACCTGGAAGGACAGTGAGTGAATTCTCCTTGTGCTAAATTGTGCTTAAAAAAAACATTTTTTCTAGGGACAGAAAACTGTAGGTAGGGAGAGTGTGTCAGTTTCTTTCACTGTCAAAGTCCTTGTTTCCAGGGACCTGGAAGGACAGTGAGTGAATTCTCCTTGTGCTAAATTGTGCTTAAAAAAAACATTTTTTCTAGGGACAGAAAACTGTAGGTAGGGAGAGTGTGTCAGTTTCTTTCACTGTCAAAGTCCTTGTTTCCAGGGACCTGGAAGGACAGTGAGTGAATTCTCCTTGTGCTAAATTGTGCTTAAAAAAAACATTTTTTCTAGGGACAGAAAACTGTAGGTAGGGAGAGTGTGTCAGTTTCTTTCACTGTCAAAGTCCTTGTTTCCAGGGACCTGGAAGGACAGTGAGTGAATTCTCCTTGTGCTAAATTGTGCTTAAAAAAAACATTTTTTCTAGGGACAGAAAACTGTAGGTAGGGAGAGTGTGTCAGTTTCTTTCACTGTCAAAGTCCTTGTTTCCAGGGACCTGGAAGGACAGTGAGTGAATTCTCCTTGTGCTAAATTGTGCTTAAAAAAAACATTTTTTCTAGGGACAGAAAACTGTAGGTAGGGAGAGTGTGTCAGTTTCTTTCACTGTCAAAGTCCTTGTTTCCAGGGACCTGGAAGGACAGTGAGTGAATTCTCCTTGTGCTAAATTGTGCTTAAAAAAAACATTTTTTCTAGGGACAGAAAACTGTAGGTAGGGAGAGTGTGTCAGTTTCTTTCACTGTCAAAGTCCTTGTTTCCAGGGACCTGGAAGGACAGTGAGTGAATTCTCCTTGTGCTAAATTGTGCTTAAAAAAAACATTTTTTCTAGGGACAGAAAACTGTAGGTAGGGAGAGTGTGTCAGTTTCTTTCACTGTCAAAGTCCTTGTTTCCAGGGACCTGGAAGGACAGTGAGTGAATTCTCCTTGTGCTAAATTGTGCTTAAAAAAAACATTTTTTCTAGGGACAGAAAACTGTAGGTAGGGAGAGTGTGTCAGTTTCTTTCACTGTCAAAGTCCTTGTTTCCAGGGACCTGGAAGGACAGTGAGTGAATTCTCCTTGTGCTAAATTGTGCTTAAAAAAAACATTTTTTCTAGGGACAGAAAACTGTAGGTAGGGAGAGTGTGTCAGTTTCTTTCACTGTCAAAGTCCTTGTTTCCAGGGACCTGGAAGGACAGTGAGTGAATTCTCCTTGTGCTAAATTGTGCTTAAAAAAAACATTTTTTCTAGGGACAGAAAACTGTAGGTAGGGAGAGTGTGTCAGTTTCTTTCACTGTCAAAGTCCTTGTTTCCAGGGACCTGGAAGGACAGTGAGTGAATTCTCCTTGTGCTAAATTGTGCTTAAAAAAAACATTTTTTCTAGGGACAGAAAACTGTAGGTAGGGAGAGTGTGTCAGTTTCTTTCACTGTCAAAGTCCTTGTTTCCAGGGACCTGGAAGGACAGTGAGTGAATTCTCCTTGTGCTAAATTGTGCTTAAAAAAAACATTTTTTCTAGGGACAGAAAACTGTAGGTAGGGAGAGTGTGTCAGTTTCTTTCACTGTCAAAGTCCTTGTTTCCAGGGACCTGGAAGGACAGTGAGTGAATTCTCCTTGTGCTAAATTGTGCTTAAAAAAAACATTTTTTCTAGGGACAGAAAACTGTAGGTAGGGAGAGTGTGTCAGTTTCTTTCACTGTCAAAGTCCTTGTTTCCAGGGACCTGGAAGGACAGTGAGTGAATTCTCCTTGTGCTAAATTGTGCTTAAAAAAAACATTTTTTCTAGGGACAGAAAACTGTAGGTAGGGAGAGTGTGTCAGTTTCTTTCACTGTCAAAGTCCTTGTTTCCAGGGACCTGGAAGGACAGTGAGTGAATTCTCCTTGTGCTAAATTGTGCTTAAAAAAAACATTTTTTCTAGGGACAGAAAACTGTAGGTAGGGAGAGTGTGTCAGTTTCTTTCACTGTCAAAGTCCTTGTTTCCAGGGACCTGGAAGGACAGTGAGTGAATTCTCCTTGTGCTAAATTGTGCTTAAAAAAAACATTTTTTCTAGGGACAGAAAACTGTAGGTAGGGAGAGTGTGTCAGTTTCTTTCACTGTCAAAGTCCTTGTTTCCAGGGACCTGGAAGGACAGTGAGTGAATTCTCCTTGTGCTAAATTGTGCTTAAAAAAAACATTTTTTCTAGGGACAGAAAACTGTAGGTAGGGAGAGTGTGTCAGTTTCTTTCACTGTCAAAGTCCTTGTTTCCAGGGACCTGGAAGGACAGTGAGAGAATTCTCCTTGTGCTAAATTGTGCTTAAAAAAAACATTTTTTCTAGGGACAGAAAACTGTAGGTAGGGAGAGTGTGTCAGTTTCTTTCACTGTCAAAGTCCTTGTTTCCAGGGACCTGGAAGGACAGTGAGTGAATTCTCCTTGTGCTAAATTGTGCTTAAAAAAAACATTTTTTCTAGGGACAGAAAACTGTAGGTAGGGAGAGTGTGTCAGTTTCTTTCACTGTCAAAGTCCTTGTTTCCAGGGACCTGGAAGGACAGTGAGTGAATTCTCCTTGTGCTAAATTGTGCTTAAAAAAAACATTTTTTCTAGGGACAGAAAACTGTAGGTAGGGAGAGTGTGTCAGTTTCTTTCACTGTCAAAGTCCTTGTTTCCAGGGACCTGGAAGGACAGTGAGTGAATTCTCCTTGTGCTAAATTGTGCTTAAAAAAAACATTTTTTCTAGGGACAGAAAACTGTAGGTAGGGAGAGTGTGTCAGTTTCTTTCACTGTCAAAGTCCTTGTTTCCAGGGACCTGGAAGGACAGTGAGTGAATTCTCCTTGTGCTAAATTGTGCTTAAAAAAAACATTTTTTCTAGGGACAGAAAACTGTAGGTAGGGAGAGTGTGTCAGTTTCTTTCACTGTCAAAGTCCTTGTTTCCAGGGACCTGGAAGGACAGTGAGTGAATTCTCCTTGTGCTAAATTGTGCTTAAAAAAAACATTTTTTCTAGGGACAGAAAACTGTAGGTAGGGAGAGTGTGTCAGTTTCTTTCACTGTCAAAGTCCTTGTTTCCAGGGACCTGGAAGGACAGTGAGTGAATTCTCCTTGTGCTAAATTGTGCTTAAAAAAAACATTTTTTCTAGGGACAGAAAACTGTAGGTAGGGAGAGTGTGTCAGTTTCTTTCACTGTCAAAGTCCTTGTTTCCAGGGACCTGGAAGGACAGTGAGTGAATTCTCCTTGTGCTAAATTGTGCTTAAAAAAACATTTTTTCTAGGGACAGAAAACTGTAGGTAGGGAGAGTGTGTCAGTTTCTTTCACTGTCAAAGTCCTTGTTTCCAGGGACCTGGAAGGACAGTGAGTGAATTCTCCTTGTGCTAAATTGTGCTTAAAAAAAACATTTTTTCTAGGGACAGAAAACTGTAGGTAGGGAGAGTGTGTCAGTTTCTTTCACTGTCAAAGTCCTTGTTTCCAGGGACCTGGAAGGACAGTGAGTGAATTCTCCTTGTGCTAAATTGTGCTTAAAAAAAACATTTTTTCTAGGGACAGAAAACTGTAGGTAGGGAGAGTGTGTCAGTTTCTTTCACTGTCAAAGTCCTTGTTTCCAGGGACCTGGAAGGACAGTGAGTGAATTCTCCTTGTGCTAAATTGTGCTTAAAAAAAACATTTTTTCTAGGGACAGAAAACTGTAGGTAGGGAGAGTGTGTCAGTTTCTTTCACTGTCAAAGTCCTTATTTCCAGGGACCTGGAAGGACAGTGAGTGAATTCTCCTTGTGCTAAATTGTGCTTAAAAAAAACATTTTTTCTAGGGACAGAAAACTGTAGGTAGGGAGAGTGTGTCAGTTTCTTTCACTGTCAAAGTCCTTGTTTCCAGGGACCTGGAAGGACAGTGAGTGAATTCTCCTTGTGCTAAATTGTGCTTAAAAAAATTTTTTTTCTAGGGACAGAAAACTGTAGGTAGGGAGAGTGTGTCAGTTTCTTTCACTGTCAAAGTCCTTGTTTCCAGGGACCTGGAAGGACAGTGAGTGAATTCTCCTTGTGCTAAATTGTGCTTAAAAAAAATTTTTTTCTAGGGACAGAAAACTGTAGGTAGGGAGAGTGTGTCAGTTTCTTTCACTGTCAAAGTCCTTGTTTCCAGGGACCTGGAAGGACAGTGAGTGAATTCTCCTTGTGCTAAATTGTGCTTAAAAAAAACATTTTTTCTAGGGACAGAAAACTGTAGGTAGGGAGAGTGTGTCAGTTTCTTTCACTGTCAAAGTCCTTGTTTCCAGGGACCTGGAAGGACAGTGAGTGAATTCTCCTTGTGCTAAATTGTGCTTAAAAAAAACATTTTTTCTAGGGACAGAAAACTGTAGGTAGGGAGAGTGTGTCAGTTTCTTTCACTGTCAAAGTCCTTGTTTCCAGGGACCTGGAAGGACAGTGAGTGAATTCTCCTTGTGCTAAATTGTGCTTAAAAAAAACATTTTTTCTAGGGACAGAAAACTGTAGGTAGGGAGAGTGTGTCAGTTTCTTTCACTGTCAAAGTCCTTGTTTCCAGGGACCTGGAAGGACAGTGAGTGAATTCTCCTTGTGCTAAATTGTGCTTAAAAAAACATTTTTTCTAGGGACAGAAAACTGTAGGTAGGGAGAGTGTGTCAGTTTCTTTCACTGTCAAAGTCCTTGTTTCCAGGGACCTGGAAGGACAGTGAGTGAATTCTCCTTGTGCTAAATTGTGCTTAAAAAAAACATTTTTTCTAGGGACAGAAAACTGTAGGTAGGGAGAGTGTGTCAGTTTCTTTCACTGTCAAAGTCCTTGTTTCCAGGGACCTGGAAGGACAGTGAGTGAATTCTCCTTGTGCTAAATTGTGCTTAAAAAAAACATTTTTTCTAGGGACAGAAAACTGTAGGTAGGGAGAGTGTGTCAGTTTCTTTCACTGTCAAAGTCCTTGTTTCCAGGGACCTGGAAGGACAGTGAGTGAATTCTCCTTGTGCTAAATTGTGCTTAAAAAAAACATTTTTTCTAGGGACAGAAAACTGTAGGTAGGGAGAGTGTGTCAGTTTCTTTCACTGTCAAAGTCCTTGTTTCCAGGGACCTGGAAGGACAGTGAGTGAATTCTCCTTGTGCTAAATTGTGCTTAAAAAAAACATTTTTTCTAGGGACAGAAAACTGTAGGTAGGGAGAGTGTGTCAGTTTCTTTCACTGTCAAAGTCCTTGTTTCCAGGGACAGAGAAGGACACCTGAAGGTAGCCCTTATTGCTTTTTTCCCATCTCCCTGCAGGCCATCTATTAGAATGTCTGGAAGGCAAACAAGGAGAGGCAGACAGTCAGGAGGCAATAAAAGAGGGCAAGCAGGCTCTGTGTCTGGGGGCAACAGTGCTGGTCGTGGACGCGGTGCATTGTCATCAGCACATGGCCATGGGACACGCTTGTCCTTCTTTTCGGCAGCTGGACATGTTGAGCCACATCATGCCGAAGACTTGGTAGAGTGGATGACCAAGCCCCCCTCCTCCTCCTCATCCTCTCTCACCCAGGCTCAGGGTACTGGAAAAGCAGCTGCCAAAGCGTCCTCTTCCCTGGTATCAATGTCAGACTCATCATCAGTCACTCCTTCCCTAGACCCACCATGTCCTCCTCCTGAGGAGTCCCCCGAACTGTTTCAGCACAGTGTTGGGTACATGCTCCAGGAGGATGCCCAGCGTTTCGAAGGGTCTGATGATGAAACCCAGCTAGAGGAAGGCAGTAGCGTGAGAGCAGACAGAGGGGATGCTCAAGAAGGACACCAATCTGGCAGTCATGTTCCAGCAGCTGCAGCATACTGCCAGATTGGCTCCAGTGATGAGGAGGGAGGTGATGATGAGGTCACTGACTCCACGTGGGTGCCTAATAGGAGAGAGGAGGAGGAGGAGGATGAGGAGGAGGCACATCTCCAACGAGGCAGGATGCCCTTTGGTGGCCAGCGTAAGGGCAGTACACCGACGGAATCACACCGCAGAGCTCCGCCTGTGCAGGGCGCTGCCTCTTCCCGTCATTCAAAAAGTTCTTTGGTGTGGGCCTTTTTTGAGGCTAGTGCATCAGATCGCACAGCTGCTGTTTGCAACATATGTCTCAAGCGTATATCGCGTGGCCAAAACATCAGCCGCTTGGGTACCACATGCCTGACCAGACATATGTTGACCTGCCATGCAGCTCGTTGGCAAGCCTACCTCAAAGACCCACACCAAAGAACAAAGCGGACCTCTCCTTGCACCGCATCAGCTGGGATCTCCAACCCCACTATAACTTCAGTCCTCTCTGAAACATGCACTGAGAGGAATGAAGGTGTAGAATTAGGTGTGTCACAGCCAAGTACTTGCGGCCACTCTGCTAGCAGTACACCGACGTCCGATTCTAGCAGGCAAATTTCCCTGCCCCAGCTGCTGGACCGTCGAAAGAAGTTCACTCCCAGCCATCCACATGCCCAGCGGTTGAATGCTAGCTTGGCTAAATTGCTAGCGCTTCAACTGCTGCCTTTTCAGTTGGTAGACTCGGCCCCCTTCCGTGAGTTTGTGCAATGTGCGGTTCCTCAGTGGCAGGTTCCCAAACGCCACTTTTTCTCACGGAAGGCTATTCCGGCTCTCTACCGGCATGTGGAAGGCAATGTCTTGGCCTCGCTGGACAGGGCGGTCAGCGGTAAGGTGCATATTACCGCTGACTCATGGTCCAGCAGGCATGGACAGGGACGTTACCTTTCTTTCACGGCCCATTGGGTCACTCTTTTGGCAGCTGGGAAGGATGCAGGACAAGGTGCAGTAGTGTTGGAGGTTGTCCCACCGCCACGCCTCCAAAATGCTACTACTGGTTGTGACACACCTCTCTCCTCCACCCCCTCCTCTTCTTCTTCCTCCATGGCCTCTTCCTGTGGTTTGTCCTATGAACCAGCGGTGCTCCGTAGCCGTTCACGGGGCTACGCAAGTACGCAGGCAAAAAGATGCCATGCCGTGCTTGCGCTGGTGTGTTTGGGGGACAGAAGCCACACTGGGGCAGAGGTCCTGTCTGCTCTGCAGGGCCAGGCCGAGAGGTGGTTGACGCCAGCCAGCTTAAGCCAGGAATGGTGGTTTGCGACAATGGCACCAACCTCCTCTCCGCCCTCCGACAGGGACAACTGACCCATGTGCCCTGTGTGGCTCACGTCCTTAACCTGGTGGTGCAGCGGTTCTTGGGCAGGTACCCGGGCTTACAGGATGTCCTGAGGCAGGCCAGGAAAGTCTGTGTGCATTTCCGCAGATCTTATAATGCCAGTGCTCGCCTGGCTGAGCTGCAAAAGGAGTTGAACCTGCCCAAGAACCGCCTTATATGTGACATGCCCACCAGGTGGAACTCAACGTTGGCCATGCTGCAGCGGCTGCACACGCAGCAGAGGGCCATCAATGAGTACCTGTGCGACTACGGCACCAGGACAGGGTCAGGGGAGCTTGTTTTTTTTTCTCCACGCCAGTGGGGCATGATCAGGGATGCATGCACTGTCCTGGCACCATTTGAGGAGGCCACGAGGATGGTGAGCAGTGACAGTGCATGCATCAGTGACACTGTACCTCTTGTCCACCTGTTGGAGCACACGCTGCGTGGAATAATGGACAGGGCACTTGAGGCAGAACAGAGGCAGGAAGAGGAGGACTTCCTTGCCTCTCAAGGCCCCCTTTACCCAGACAGTGTTCCTTCTGTCCCACCCATCGCACAGGAAGAGGAGGAGGAGGAGGAGGAGGAGGAGGATTGTGTCAGCATGGAGGTGGAGGCTGGCACTCAGCATCATCAGCAGCAGTCTTTTAGGGATGATTTACAGTCCCAAGAAACCAGTGGACTTGTACGTGGCTGGGAGGAGGTGGCTGCGGATCATGTCGTCCTTAGTGACCCAGAGGACTCCGGAGCGAATGCCTCAGCAAACCTACGCTGCATGGCCTCCCTGATCCTGCAAAGTCTGCGGAAGGATCCTCGTATTCTTCGGATCAAGGAGAGGGACCATTACTGGCTGGCCACTCTCCTTGATCCACGGTACAAGGGTAAGGTTGCGGACCTTATGTTACCGTCGCAGAGGGAGCAGAGGATGAGACAACTCCGGGAGGCCTTGCAGAAAGGTCTGTGCAACGCGTTCCCAGAGACTGGGAGGTTACAAACTCCTGGTCCTGGACAACGAGTTGCTGAGGCTTCGGCCAGTCAAAGAAGGAGCGGTGGGGAAGGTGGCCGTCTGACCGATGCGTTCAGACAATTCTTTAGTCCGCAGCCCCAAAGTATGATCGGTTCCAGCAACCATCGCCAGCGTCTGATAAACATGGTGCAGGAATATCTAGGGGCAAGGTCAGACTTGGACACCTTCCCCACCGAAAATCCTCTGGCTTACTGGGTCTTGAGGATGGATCACTGGCCAGAGCTTGCACAGTATGCAATTGAGCTACTGGCCTGTCCTGCATCCAGCGTTCTTTCGGAACGCACATTCAGTGCTGCTGGAGGATTTGTCACGGATCACAGGGTGCGCCTGTCCACCGACTCGGTTGATCGACTGACTTTCATCAAGATGAACCAGTCTTGGATCACCACCAGCTACCACACACCTGATGCTGATATAACAGACTAATTGATTTTAACATGTCACATCCCTTCAAGACTGATGCTGATGCTGAGTGCCTGTGCTGTTATGTTGACTGGCTATCCTCCTCCTCCGAGTCCTCAATGATACGATTGATGATGATAGCTTGGAAGATCATTTTTGTTTATGGGTGCCGCCACCAGTGGCTAAGGCCCAATTTTTCAGCCCCTGTTTTACAGGGGCGTGTAATTACATTTTTTTTAGCAATAATTTGCCATAGGGCTCATTGCTGTGCTCCAAGTACAGTATCTGTGAGGGGTTGGAGTGTTGTGGCACCAGTGCCTAAGGCCCAATTTTTCAGCCCCTGTTTAACAGGGGCGTGTCATTACAATTTTTGAAGCAATACTTTGCAACAGGGCTCATTGCTGTGCTCCAAGTACAGTATCTGTGAGGGGTTGTAGTGTTGTGCCACCAGTGCCTAAGGCCCAATTTTTCAGCCCCTGTTCAACAGGGGCATGCAATTACAATTCTTGATCTAATAATTCACAGCAGGGTCCATTGCTGCACCCACCAAGAGTAACTCTGAGGGCTTACAGTCTTGTGGCAACGCCACCACCACCACCACCACGAAAGGCCCAATTTTTCAGCCCCTGTTCAAAAGGGGCATGTAATTACAATTCTTGATCTAATAATTCACAGCAGGGCCCATTGCTGCACCCACCAAGAGTAACTGTCAGGGCTTACAGTGTTGTGGCACCAGCACCACCATCAAAGCCCCAATTTTTACTACCACTGTTCAACAATTATATGTAATTAAAATTCCTGATATAATAGTTGACAGCAGGGCGTTCCAGCACCAACCAAGAGTAACTGAGTGCTTACAGTGTTGTGCCAACACCAACAACTAAGGGGCCTATTTCTGCAGAGTATATACGGCAGGTCCCTACTTTCAAACATCCAACTTACAAGCGACTCCTACTTGCAAACGAAAGAAGACAACAGGAAGTGAGAGGAAATCTACCCCTAGAAAGGAAAATTCTCTCCTGTAAGAATAAATATGGGAGAAAGGGGTCTCATCTGTACTGATGCTTTATCAGCAATCCTTGTTTCAAGAAAAACACCACATTTCAAAAACAGTTGTCATTGGGATGGAAAGTGAGGTGAAATGTTCTGAACAGGGGCACAGACAGCAAAACAAATGTTACAGGGGTGATAACCCTTACCTATGTTTCCCAAAAAGTTTAAAAATAGATTTTTGGGCTGGAGCTACACTTCAACAATGTACCTGTTCAAAATTACAAACAGATTCTACATAAGAACAAACCTACAGTCCCTGTCTTGTATGCACCGCCTGTATACGGCTGTTCAGAGTATATAGGGCCTTTTTTATTTTATGTGCGGGGTTCCCCTTAATATCCATACAAGACCCAAAGGGGCTGGTAATGGGCTGGGGTAGGGGGGGGGGGGTCATGGGGTAGCTATGCCATTTTTCTTAAAGAATTTCATCCATATTACCGGGACCAGACATTACATTAAAGCCGCAAGCAGTTTTAAATGGCTTTTTTTTCCTTTAGAAGTGTCATTTTGTGCAGGGACAGTTCTAAACACGGGAAACACGTGGCACTTCACAGGCATACTTTAGACACCCCCCAGGTACGATATTTAAAGGAATATTTGACTTTTTTTTTTTCACTTTATGCATCATTAAAATGACTGCTCCCGAAAAACGACCGTTTTTAAAACTTCTTTTTGCATTGATACATGTCCCCTGGTGCAGAACCCGGGTTCCCAAACCCTATTTATGACAATAACATGCATAATAGTTGTTATAATTAGCACTTTAGAATTCGAACGTTCGCATCCATTGTATTGAATAGGGTTCTAATGTTCGTTCGAACTTTCGGTCCGTTCGCGGGTTCTGGTGCGAACCGAACCCGGGGGTGTTCGGCTCATCACTAGTCCCTAGGTTTATCAGGCCTTACAAAGATATTCACCAGGTTAACCTGATATCCTTTAGACTACAACTTCCTGCCCCAATGAGGATCCCTAATGTCTTCCATTTCTCTTCTAAAAGCTCTTCAGAAGGATACCATTGTTTCATTCCAGCCTCCGCTCATGATCAAGAGACAGGAGGAATCTGAAGTGAAACATCTTCTGGACCCCAGGAAAGTAGAGAATTCTGGCCAGTATCTGCTTGGAGGAGCTTCCTGAGAAAAATTCTTGGGTCCCAGCTACATCTGTTCACACTAACAGACTTATGCAAAGATTTGCCAGAATCTAGACAAGCCTGCTCCCAGGTGTCCAGGGGCCTCACCTCAGAAGGGAGGCTGACAGCATGAGGAGAGGAGAAGAGAGCCGATAACCGGCTTCTCTAAAAGATCATCAGTGCAGTTCCATCAATGTCCACCAGTGCTGCCAATATTTGCCCACCAGTGCTGCAAATCTGTGCCCACCAGTGCTGCCAATCAGTGCCTCCTCATCAGTGTCACCTATCAGTGCCACCCATTAGTGCCACCTATCAGTGCCACCTATCAGTGCCACCATCAGTGCAGCCGACCAGTGTCCATCAGTGCCACATATCAGTTCCCATCAGTGCTGCCTATCAGTGAAGCCGCATCAGTGCCCACAAGTTCAGCCTATCAGTGCCCATCAATTCCCATTAGTGCCACCTCATCAGTGCCCATTAATGCAGCCTATCACTGCCCACCAGTGCAGCCTATCAGTGCCCATCAGTGCAGCCTCATCAGTACACATCACTAAAAGAAAAAAATTATCTGTTTGCAAAATTTTATAACAAACTATGAAACAGGTTGTTTTTTTTTCAAAAGTTTTCAGTCTTTTTTAATTAGCAAAAAACACAGTGGTGATTAAATACCACTAAAAGAAAGCTCTATTTGTGTTAAAAAATTCTAACAATTTTGTTTGGGTACAGTGTGGGTACAGTGTTACATGACCGCGCAATTGTCATTCAAAGTGCGACAGCTCCGAAAGCTGAAAATTGGCCTGGGCATGAAGGGGTAAAAGTGCCCAGTAGGCAAGTGATTAAAGAAAGATTCAGACTTAAATGATTTAAAAATACTTCTAATACTAAGTTAACACATTGAAACTGATATAAAACTGTTATGACATTTTAGTAACTGGGTTTGTATATTGCAGGAATAAAAAACACATGAAACCTTATGCTTCTGATTTGCTGGATGGGTAATTACTTTGGGTAGTAAGTTTGGGTAACGTTTGTGAAAATTAGCACAGAATAGATTGTATTGACTTGTTTATCTCTAGAATGTAATCACCATACTAGAATTTAGATATCCAGAAATCCATTTAACAAATTTAGACAACATGGACAGAAGATTTTTCCTAAAAACAATATAGTTCTCAATACATGAGTCAAAAATGCAACGTTAAAATGAGGTTCGGTTTCAAAATGAAAATAGCAGGAACATAGACAGAATTTTGATGACAACTATGACAGACGCAGCAAATGATTTTGATAAAGGGGAGTAATAAGATAGAAATAATAAGTAAGTGTATTCATTTTATGAACACGAAAGATACCGGTAGTTCATTTTTGATTTTGGTGTGAATACCGGCAAATGGTTAAATCTCTCAATAGCAAACACATTTTATTGCATGTGTAGCCCTAAAATAAATGGGAATTCCTGCACTGATCCCTTTAACGCTCAAGGTGAGATTATTAATTAATGATAAGCTGCAACCAAAAAAGTCTGAACAAAAGACTAATAAACAATAATAAAAAACTAGGTGCGCTAATCTGATAACACAAAGGGTAATTTTCATAAATGTGAAGAAAACCTTGACCATACTGCAATGAAACAATAGTTGTCATAAAAAAATAAGAGAATGTGAATAAATATTGAACATAAAAAAAACATGTGAAAATAAATAATTACTATAAAAAGGTGTCCATGTAGGAGTCCAAAAAAATTAACCCTTGAAAAAGAGTTAATAAAAACAACACTCCAATAAGTGATGATCACAATAGAGAATTCAATCTGTCTATTACGATCCAAAAGAAGATGTGTGCATGGGAGCGCATGCGCAGAGCCTGACAGGATGGTAATGTACCGTTAGAGCTCCGCTCCCGTTCAGAGGAAAAGCTGCTATTAAGCTTATACCTGTCGGTTAAAAAGCCACCACCTTCTCCCTCATCCTCCCGTGACTCCGTAGCCTCATTGGCGGCACCAAATATGGTATTAGGAGGTAACAGGTCTAAGTTCAAATCCTCCTCCACTAAAGACCCACAGACACGGGCTTCAGGTAAAATGGCGCCACCATCTGCCTCACAGAGTGCCTCAGCCCGCTCATAGAAATCAAAGCAGCCACTGAAACAATTCTCAGTTAACGCAAGACTTTCAAGATGATTCCGACACAGAACTCTCCCCTTCACAAGACCCCCCACAAGCTGTCTCTGCTACACCAGCACTTCTAAGGCAATTTGAAAAAATGCTACAAAAAGCATTGAAACAAACATCAGAACAGATAACATCTAACCTAACTAAAGAAATTAGAGAATTGGGTACCCACACAGCAGCTTTGGAACTTAAAGTAGATGGGATTGAACTCTCAACAAAAGATAATTTTACAGAACTGGAAAATCTCAAAGAAGAAAATGTAATTCTACAGTCAAAATTAGAAGATTTTGAGAACAGGGCCAGACGGTCTAATATCCGAATTAGAGGTATCCCAGAAACAGTAATTGACTTACATTCTACCATGACAGCCCTCTTCCAGGAACTCCAACCATCTTTGCCAATTGAACGCCTGGAAATAGACAGAGTTCATAGGGCCCTAACGCCAAAGAAAATTGATGGCCCCTCACGCGATATTATGGCAAAACTGCATTTTTATCGCACAAAAGAACAACTTTTAACAGCTGCCAGAGAAAAAAAATTCCCTATCCTTTCAAGGTCACGAATATCAGTTATTTACAGATCTATCTCAATTGACCATAAACAAGCGGCGTTCCATAAAACCTCAACTATCAATACTGCAAAACCATCATATAACCTACCAAAGGGGATTCCCATTCTCCATCCGTTTCACATACCAGGGCTCTAAATTTATTTGCAGGTCCCCTGAAGAACTGCAACATGCCTTACAGGACCTACACCTAATGGATCCTCCACAAACACCCAGTTATTCACAAAAGAAGATCATCCCCCTCCACTTCTCATAATTCCTCTCAACCTGCAGAGAAATCTGGTAACCAACAAGACCATAAGAGAAGTCGCCTATCATCTCCACCACTGGATCGAGAAGACTATATGGACTGATACTATGTGATGAATATACATGGTTCCTTCTTTTCTTCATCTATGCAGATCCAGACGCTGAAAGTCTGTCTAATTGCTAAACAAGACTCAGAACTCCTCCATATTTTTGTTTGGTTTAAACAAATGAACTATTATCAACTTCCTCAAAATATATAATCCCTATGTGTGACTTAATAACACGTTTATTTCATTTTAAGGGAGCTCTTAACCCTCCTAATTCTCCTAACAAATAAACTACTTAAGATAGTTGAATTCTCTTTTTCAATTTTTTTACAGGTCTAGGCTTTTTGTTTTTTGTTTATTGTCTCAGGGAATTCTTGAGCACATTCGTTCCTTTTTTTATTCCTTTTTCTTACAAAACTTTATTTATTACCTGGTTGTAATCATATAATTTTTTTATCATCCAACTCTTCTTGTTGTAGTTAAAATTTAGGTTGCCATATTGGCCATATAACCTATTGATTGTGCTCTCTTTCTATATATATATATATATATATATATATTAATAATCAAATTACCAAGACCTGGTTTAGCAAGTTTGATACCGATTTCTTAAATAGATTTCTCTTTAGGTATTGAATTTCCCCCCTTCCTAGACCCTAACCTTATTCCCAAATAGTCTTATCTTAATTCGTAGTATTCAATAGGGATGAGCCGAGCACCCCCCAGTTTGGTTCGCACCAGAACTTGTGAACAGGTAATACATTTGTTCGAACATCCGAACACCGTTAAAGTCTATGGGACTCGAATATGAAAAATCTAAAGTGCTAATTTTAAAGGCTTATATGCAAGTTATTGTCATAAAAAGTGTTTGGGGACCCTGGGCCTACCCCAGTGGACATGTATCAAAGCAAAAACAGTTTTAAAAACTGCCGTTTTTTTTAATAATGCTTACAGTGAAACAATAAAAGTGAAATATTCCTTTAAAATTCGTACCTGGGGGGGGGGTGTGTATAGTATGCCTGTAAAGTAGCGCTTGTTTGCCGTACATAGAACTGTCCCTGCACAAAGTGTCATTTCTGAAGGAAAAAAAGTAATTTAAAAGCACTCGCAGCTATAATGAATTGTCAGCTCCCGGCAATACAGAGAAAAGTCATTGATAAAAAAAAAAATGCTTGGGTCCCCCCAAATTTAATTACCAGGCCCTTCAGGTCTGGTATGGATTTTAAGGGGAACTCCACGTCAAATAAAAAAAAATGGTGTGGAGTTCCCCCAAAAAATTCATACCAGACCCTTTATCCGAGCACGCAACCTGGCAGGCCGCAGGAAAAGAGGGGGGCCTTAACTGTTCAGGGTGGGCGCTCTCTCATCCCCCCTCTTTTCCTGCGGCCTGCCAGGTTGCGTGCTCGGATAAAGGGTCTGGTATGGATATTTGGGGGGAACCCCACGTAATTTTTTATTTTTATTTGACGCAGGGTTCCCCTTAATATCCATACCAGACCTGAAGAGCATGGTAATTGAATTTGGGGGGACCCCCACGCATTTATTTATTTTTACCAATGACTTTTCTCTGTATTGCCGGGAGCCGACAATTCATTATAGCCGCGAGTGCTTTTAAATTACTACTTTTTTTCCTTCAGAAATGACACTTTGTGCAGGGACAGTTCTAAGCACGGGAAACAAGCGCTACTTTACAGGCATACTATACACCCCCCAGGTACGAGATTTAAAGAAATATTTCACTTTTATTGATTCACTTTAAGCATTATTAAAATCACTGCTCCCGAAAAACTGCAGTTTTTAAAACTTTTTTTGCATTGATAATACATGTCCCCTGGGGCAGGACCCGGGTCCCCAAACACTTTTTATGACAATAACTTGCATATAAGCCTTTAAAATTAGCACTTTAGATTTCTCCCATAGACTTTTACAGGGTGTTCTGTGGCTTTTCGAATTTGCCACAAACACCCCAAATTGTTCGCTGTTCGGCGAACGGGCGAACAGGCAACGACTCGAACTCGAAGCTCATCCCTAGTATTCAATATTCTTTATTTTACATTACTAGACCTAATGAATCTAGACCAACCTGTTAGATTTAAAATTACCACTAACGGTCTGAAATGATTTTTCTCATTTATTTTAATATTCTCTCAACTGATCAAATATCTTTTGATAGCCCCACAGGTTTTTATTTTTTTTACAATGCATCCTACAGATGCTCTCTCTTAGTGCTTTTCCTCTGTACACAGTAGTTCAGTGTACCCCACTTCACCTTCCTCAGAAGCTCACAAATAATATGTGGACGACTGACGATGGTCCTTTATCCCCTGACAGGGAAATTTTTCCTATGTCACTGGAAATTTTCGGACTACTGTATATTAAAAGTTATATTACAAGTTAATCCATGTAATAACATATCTTATCTCTTTTTTTACAGGTTCTTTCTTCTCCTATTTTTTTTTGTGTACATTCTTTACCTTCTTTTTTTCCTTGGTCACCTCGAATGCTTCATTACATCAGAAAAGTGAGAGTACGGGTGAGTACCATCTTTTCTTCCATTTAACATGGCACCCTTAAACATTATGTCCCTGAACGTTCAGGGAATTAATGTTCCACAAAAACGCTCCAAAGCTTTCCGATTCTTTCAGTCACAGAAAGCACACATTGTCTGCTTACAAGAAACCCACTTTACCATAAACTCTACACCTAGATACATGAGTCCAGCTTATCCACAAATATTTACAGCTTCAGCTACCACTAAACAACGTGGAACCTTAATTGCCTTCCATTGATCCATACCATTTACCCGTAAAACTGAAATTAGAGACCCAGAAGGAAGGTATGTCATTCTAACAGGTCGTATCATGGATACAGCAATTACAGTTGTATCATATTATGCCCCAAACAAACAAACAATCAACGCCTTTTTTATCACATCTCCTACAAGTAATTTCCGCACATAAAATGGGAACATTAATTATGTGTAGGGATTCGAACCAAGTCCTCTTACCATTCCTAGATAAAACACAATTTACTCCCACAAGGAACCCACCTAAACAATCCTTTTCAAACCTCCTTTCAAAATATAACCTGGTTGACTCTTGGAGAAAAAATAACCCTGCCAAAAGAAGATATACTTACTATTCACATCCGCACCGATCCCTCTCAAGAACTGACCATATATTTCTAACCATAGGTATGCTACCAGAGATTCTTATATCAAACATAATTCCAATCCCTTGGTCAGACCACAACGCGGTATGTACTACTATTGCATCCCCTATTCCTAAAACACAAGACCCATTCTGGTATCTTCCTAACATCTTGCTTAAAAATCTCTCTCAACGCATTCAAATAGAACAGGCTTTAAAAGAATATCTGGTACATAACGATTGCCCCGAAATTTCATCGTTAACTCTTTGGGAAGCACACAAACCAGTAATGCGTGGAGTTTTTCAAAGACAATCCTCTATATTTAAGAAAGAACGTAAAACTATGGCACGAAAACAAGAACATAATTATAATTCAGCATTTATAATCTTTCAAGAAAACCCCTCTTTGACCTCTAAGTCCCGTCTAGAAAAGTCCAGACTTGAATATGACTTATTTCTTACAGAAAACACTGATAAATCCTTACGCCGTTCTAGGCACACCTTCTTTATGAAATCCAATAAAGCCAATACTTTATTAACACGAGCCCTAAAATCCCTGGATAAACGCACAAATCCAATCAGACTTAAATTATCGAAATATATATATATACCAGTAATCCTGTCAAAATTGTCCATAAACTCAGATCTCATTTAGCCTCTATATATTCTACAACAAAAGACTTTAATTCTTTTGAAGCAGAAGAACTAAAATTACCTGAACTTAATAAAAACCAAAAACTTCACCTTGAAGAATCTATCTCATTAGAAGATGTAATGAATGCAATTAAAGACTTAAAGTTAAATAAAAGTCCAGGCTCAGATGGCTTTTCGGCTATATATTATCTATATATTATCATACATTTGCGGATATACTATCCCCACTCCTTGTTAAAGCGTATAATTTAATATTAGAAGGGTACTCCTTTAGGCAAGAATCCTTAATGGCAACCATATGTATGATCCTTAAACCTACCGTATATACTCGAGTATAAGCCGAGATTTTCAGCCCTTTTTTTGGGCTGAAAGTCCCCCCCCCCCCTCGGCTTATACTCGAGTCAGCAAAAAAATTTACATTGAAAATAGTACCTGTAAAGACGTTGCGGCTGCGGCGTCCATCGTTCGAATTCCGTGGTCTCTTCCTGTTCCTTCCGTGATAGGCGATTCTCATCAGACACTCTCCGCCTATCACGATCATTCTCTCATCCTCAGTTTCCCAGCAGACGTCTGTGATTGGCGGAACGCCCAACACAGTGTCTGCTGGGAAACTGAGGATGAGGGAATGATCGTGATAGGCAGAGAGTGTCTGATGAGAATCGCCTATCACGGAAGGAACAGGAAGAGACCGCGGAATTCGAACGATGGACGCCGCAGCCGCAACTTCTTTACAGGTACTATTTACAATGTAAAATTATAGGATAGGAAACAGTGAGCTAGGGAACAGCGAGCTAGGGAACAATGAGGATAGGAAACAGTGAGGATAGGAAACAGTGAGGATAGGAAACAGTGAGGATAG
Organism: Rana muscosa; assembly: GCA_029206835.1. Classification (NCBI taxonomy): domain Eukaryota; kingdom Metazoa; phylum Chordata; class Amphibia; order Anura; family Ranidae; genus Rana; species Rana muscosa. The sequence goes on along the minus strand of CM055117.1, from coordinate 637,403,800 downwards.
GAACAGTAAGGATGGGAACAGTGAGGATAGGGAACAGTGAGGATAGGAACAGTAAGGATGGGAACAGTGAGGATGGGAACAGTAAGGCATTGTTGACCCTCGGCTTATACTCGAGTCAGTACGTTTTCCCAGTTTTTTGAGGCAACATTAGGTACCTCGGCTTATACTCGAGTCGGCTTATACTCAAGTATATACGGTAATTCAGATAACACACCTTGCTTAAATTATCGTCCTATTTCCCTCTTGAATCTCAATATAAAAATTTTAGCCAAATTAATGGCAACTCGTCTTAATAAAATAATTGGAAATCTAATTCATCGAGACCAAGTGGGATTTAAACCCTCCTGCCAGGCGGGTGATAACGTAAGAAGAGCAGTTCTTATGGCACACATCGTTAAAATTAGGCGCATTCCCTCTTGTTTCCTTTCATTAGACATCAGGAAAGTTTTTGACTCTGTCTCATGGCCTTATTTGTATTTTACCCTTCAGAAAATGTCATCAAATGGGTTGCAGCACTTTATAACAAGCCTCAGGCAGTCATAAAATACGCAGGTTACAAATCTGACTCCTTTCCAATTGAAAGGAGCATGCGCCAAGGTTGTCCACTTTCCCCTCTCCTATTTGCTCTCTTAATTGAACCCCTGGCCCAATACATCAGATTAGAACTCAAAATTACTGGTATAGACCTAGGTGGATATCACCATAAACTTTGCTTGTTTGCAGATGACATTTTATTATTTCTATCACCCCCTCAGATATCTGGTTCCAATCTATTACCCATTCTTAGCAGATTTGCCAACATTTCAGGTTTAATTATAAATCCCCAAAAATCTCAAGTTTTGAAGATATCTCTATCAGCAGAAAACACTCCCTTACCTCGATATAAATTTATCAGCATCTATTTCAGACCTCTTTTACGCTAATTATCCGTCCACCCTAAAATATGTGTCAAACTTAATAAATCAATGGTCCCATCTTCCAATATCCTGGCTAGGTAAGATCACTATTGTTAAAATGTAAATTCTCCCCAAATTATTATATTTATTTAGAGTCCTCCCGAAACCCGATTCCCGCATACTTTCTTCGATTAATTCAAAACAGGGTTTCAAAATTTATATGGGGTTCCTCTAAACCTCGCATCCCCCCTCATACTCTATTTCTCCCCAACACTTTAGGCGGCCTTGGCCTCCCAAACTTTGCAATGTATTATAAAGCAGCTCAATTAGCAAGTGTTATAAAGTATCACACAACACATGAAACTCCCTTGTGGGTAATGCTAGAAGCAATTGAATGTGATCCCCTATCGGTCTCAAACCTACTATGGCTTCATCCCAAAGAACGTTCCGGTCTACGTAACCCCATAACTAAAAACTTTATTACCCTTTGGGATACAACTAAATATAAACATCACCTTCAATCCCCTCACAACCCTCTTCTTTCTTTCCTTAAAAATCCTGCCTTTTACCCAGCATGGGTCTCTCCCAAGTCTTTCAAAATATGGAACTCTCTGAATGTTTAGAGGCTCTACTCATTCATCACATCCTCTGATTTTATTCCATTTCAAGATCTACGAGAGAGATTTGGAATACCCCAATCCGAAATTTTCCGTTATCTCCAAGTAAAAAACGTTTTCAACAGATGAATCAACAGATTCATCTCTCAAGCAGCTCATTAGGTATGAGGCTTTTTGTTTAAAAGACCCCATTGCTAAAGGTCAAATCTCCTCTCTTTATTCCCAACTACTTACACTCTAAAATGGGAAGAGGATTTGGGACAAACATTTAGTGATTCCGAATGGTCTAATATTTGGCTCTCAACTAAAACTTCTTCTCCTAATATTTTTTTTTTTTTTATAACTTTTCTTTATTAAGCTTTTTTTACTGTATAAGAAACATTTACATATAGTACCATACATAACATTAAAATTATTACATACATTTAAAAACAATTGTTTGGTCTCGGCTTTTTCACACCTCACTGTCTTTACCTATCATTGAAGATACCTATCCTAGGCAATATGGGATTTTCCCCCTGTGGAGTTCTATAATCGATTAATTTAGTGGGTCATTGACTCGGCGGAAAGGTGCATAGATGTTAGCAAAAATCAAAAAAGATGGAAGAGATAGAGACAAGGAAAAGAGAGAAAGTGGTGAAGAGAGGGAGGGGGGGGGGGGAGAGAAGGGAGAAGAAGGAAGAGAGAGAAAGAGAAAAAAAAAGGGGGGAGGGGAGTCTAGTGAGTGCCCATCTTAAACCAATCAGTTATCTAGTGAAATATTCCCCTATTGTCACAGGTTAATAAATAAATACAAAATTACCCCAGAAGGCTGCTATAAAGAAATCTTCAAATTGTGCTCAGATAAGTGTAATTGGGAGACCTAAAAGGGAAGATAAAAAAAAAAAAAAGGCATTGATTAAAAATATAAATAATAATAGCAAAAGAGGGGAGGGAAAGGGGGAAGGGGGATTACTACTTCCCAAAATTCAATGTAAGTGACTAAGGTGCCCTCATTGGAGACGTGCGTTTATCCAATAAGGTATTCCCCTATTCTAAACAGAATAGAGCAAAAAAACTGACATAAACCAAATCATCTAATTGTGTTCTAATAAATATAATTGTAAAAAAAAAAGGAAATATAAGAGGGGACCAGGAGGAATTCCTGCTCCCCAAAGTTCAAAGAAGGGTGCCTAAAGTGTACTCATTAGAGACAACACTTATCTAGTGCGTTATTCCTCATTTACAGTCAAAGTGCGACATAGTGAAAGACAGCCACAGTAGACTGCCCTAAAACAAGTCTTCTATTTAAGCTCTGTTAAGTGTATTTGTAAAAAAAAAAAAAAAAGGAGGTCCCCCTACTAATAAAAAGTTAATCTCTAATAGTGCCCTAATTAGTGTGATATCCCAAGAAGGCTTGGTCTTCCAAGCCTAATAGTGAGAAAAAAAAAATATATATATATTTCTACCCCTCCCCATCTCCTATTCCCTCCCCATTCGCCTCTAATTCCCTAAACTCCCTCCACATACACCAAATCCTACTCCATTTTCTCCTAATATTTTAGCCGTTGAAACAAATTATAAGGTTCTGACACTGTCATGGACGTATGCCTCTGGTACCCACAACAAGGCCCAGGCACATCCCTGCTAGTAGGCTTCCAAGTATAAACAGAAGTTTTCCATTGCGCATGCGCGTGCGCCAATCGCGCACTCGCGTGCGCCAATTGCGTGCGCCAATCGCGCACACGCACGCGCGCACACAGTAACACTGTCTTGGCGCCCAGTGGCCTTTAAAAGGGGCTTCCTCTGTCCAGACTCTTGCTGTCTGATCTGCAGTTATCCGGTGACCTGATCCTGAACTTGCACCTGCTGTTACTTTGACCTGGCTTCCTGACCTTGCTGCTATCTCCAGTCCTGACCTTTGGCTTCCTAGACCCAGTCCTGCTCATCTGCCTGCCTGATCCTCTGTTGCCTGATCCAGCCTGACGCTTCTGTCTGTATCTGATCCGCTGTGCATGACCTGGCTTGTCTGACCTTTCTCCTGCCTGCTGCTTGTATCCATATCCACCGGCATCCTCGGCTACCTGCATCAGCTGATCTGCACCTTCCAGCCGCATCCCCAGCTACCTGCACCCGCTGGCCTGCATCACCTGACCTGCATCTTCAGCTGTCCATAGCGGTCTTCTCATCTAGTCCAGGAGAACCTAACAGGCACTCATACCCCACTGTGCTCCTTCGGCCACTGTCCCAACTCCAGTGACCTGGGAACCAGGGCTGTACGAGAGGTCTCCCTCTGCACGTCAGGCTCACCTCCAAGGTACTTGTCAGACACGCTGGTATCTTGTACCTGTCAGAACTGCCAAATACACCCCCGACTGTTCAGCGCATTGCTTTCGCGGCTGTACGGAATTAGGCACCCAAATGCATATATGGTGGGACTGTCCAATTGCCCAAACCTTCTGGAAGGAAATATTTACAATTGCCACCAAAATGTTCAAATTACCATTACTACCGAACCCCGTCACGGCAATACTTAAAGGAGTTGTAAAGGTACATTTTTTATTTTCTAAATAGGTTCCTTTAAGCTAGTGCATTGTTGCTTCACTTACCTTTTCCTTAGATTTCCCTTCTAAATATTTTTTTTCTTTGTTTTCTTTGTCTGAATTTCTCACTTCCTGTTTATCCTCAGTAAGCTGTTCAGTAAGCTGTTCTGGATAACTCCACACCACTCGGATGATGGTGTGGAGTTCAGTGAGGAGAAACAGGAAGTGAGAAATTCTGACAAAGAAAACAAACCTTTAGAAGGTAAATCAAAGGAAAAGGTAAGTGAAGCAACAATGCACTAGCTTAAAGGAACCTATTTAGAAAATAAAAAATGTACCTTTACAACTCCTTTAATTTAAAACCGGTAAATTTAACTAATATACAGTTCAAGCTTTTTATCCAGCTCCTTACAGTTGCTAAACAAACGCTAGCGAGAGCTTGGAAAACCCTGTCTATAGTGGTAGCTGAGACTAACCATAGAATGAATAACTTTATGATTCACTCTAAAATGGAAGTTATTTATAATAATCTTTTTCCCAAATTTGAAAACACATGGAATCCATGGATTCAATATTCTTCACAAATCCCTAGTGACGAATCGGTTCTAATGCCATGGTAGATGTTTCTTATGGATAATTCTTGGTCTTCGCCCATTATCACAGGACTCCTCGATCCAATCTGGTGAACATCTTTTTATCTTTCTTCTCTTCTCTTCCTTTTTATTTTTTTTTCCTCGCTCTCTTCTCTCACCTATTTTCTCTTTTCCATTTCTCATGTAAATATTATAAATGTTGTAGCTCATTGTTCTACTTAGTTTTATTGTTACAAATAACTTCCATTGCTTATTCCGAATGGTTACTTAAAGCGGAGCTCCCCTGAAAAAAAAATATTAACAGCCAGCAGCTACAAATACTGCAGCTGCTGACTTTTAATATTAGGATACTTACCTGTCCTGGAGTCCAGCGACGTCGGCAGCAGAAGACAAGCAATTGCTTGTCACTCTGCTGCACCCACCGCCATCCTCGGTGAGGGAACCAGGAAGTGAAGCCCTGCGGCTTCACTGCCCGGTTCCCTACGGCGCATGCGCGAGTCATGCTGCGCCATTCTCACTGGTCCCTGTTGTGTTCTGGGAGCCGAGTGACTTCTGCGAGAAGTGACTTTCTACCCCCAGGAACCCCGCAGAGAGGACTCCCGGAAGTGGATGCAAATACCTGTCTTAGACAGGTATCTGCACCCCCCTCTCCCCTGAAAGGTGCTAAATATGACACCGGAGGGGGGGAGGGTTCCGATGAGCGGAAGTTCCACTTTAGGGTGGAGCTCCGCTTTAACATTTGGTGAAACATTTTGTGTCCTATTGTAATGCTTTTAAAATCCCTTCACCTTGCTTTAAATTCCCATACTGTAATTTATAATATGTATTTATATTTAATAAGAGCTGCAACATGGTATTTATGATATATTCTACAACATGTTTGTTATGCCTCTATTTGTACACATTAATAAAAAATCTTTTGACGTGGAAGATGTGTGCATATTACCTTCACCGCAAACACTCGCCTCTTACCAAGAGTAGTGGATCTCGGATTATAGAGATCACATGTGCTTGTTTAAATTCCAATAGAACTCAGTGATCAGGCTGGAGGAAAGATCTTAGTCACACAGAGGGATGGTGGTGACTCCAAAGTGACCAGTGCTTAGTATAGGGTAGCAGTAATCCAAATGAATATGGAAAGAAGAGGAATGCCTTGCCCAGTAATACTTTAAAACATTTATTTAAAAAACATAGTATTCACGCACAGTTAGGCAGCTTTAGTCCAGCATAAAAACAAACATAGTGGTGGTCTGCACCAGCCTGCTTGTGCGGGATGACGTCACAGATAGTGGCTCCGTCCGACACATTTCCCTGTAAAAGTCTTTAACTGGGAAAGGAGACTCATGTGTAGCCCTAGCCTTAAGCACCACCAAATTTTATTAGATTTTGATACTATAGAGATAATTTCATATACTTCTTCACAAACAGGAAGTATTGAGAGTTCTACCCTGAAAGAAGGGGAATCCTCTTAAACAGTGGAAGAGAGTGTGATTACACATTTAGGACTGGATGAACTTTCCTGCAGTTGATCACCGCACCTTTTACTTCCATATGTCTAGATGCTATTGAAGATTGTGGATCCTTATTCACTTTTGCAAATGCACTTTTGTACACTTATGAAATGTTGGACTATTTATGGATTTGTTGTTGATTGATTTTGTTATTTGATGTTTTTTGCACTATGCACTTTTTTGTACCTACTGAGTTAGCGCCACATTCATTATTTTACATATTTATCCATTTGTGGGGACACGTTCTTAATGTTGGCAGCTACTCTGAAATGAATTTGAGGTTCACTTGGTTTGTGCATTCGTTATATTAATCCTCTTAACCACTTAAGGACCACCGCACGACGATGTACGTCGACAGAATGGCACGGACAGGCACAAGGGTGTACAGGTACGTCCCCTTTAAGAACCCGTCCATGGGTCACGCGTGTGCCGCCAGCGGTGCCCTCGCGACCCGCTCCGAAACTCCATGACTGCTACCGCGGGACCCGATCGCCGCCGGTGTCCCACGATCGGGTCACAGAGCTGAAGAACGGGGAGAGGTAAGTGTAAACAAACCTTTCCCCGTTCTTCCTAGTGGCATGTCAGTGATCGTCTGTTCCCTGTCATAGGGAACGACGATCAGTGATGTCACACGCCAAGCCACGCCCCCTACAGTAAGAATCACTCATTAGGTCACACTTAACCCCTACAGCGCCACCTAGAGGTTAATCCCTTCACTGCCAGTGTCATTTTCACAGTAATCAGTGCATATTTATAGCACTGATCACTGTAAAAATGACAATGGTCCCAAAAATGTGTCAAAAGTGTCCGATGTGTCCGCCATAATGTCGCAGTCACTATAAAAATCGCTGATCGCCGCCATTACTAGTAAAAAAAAATATTATTATAAATGACATAAAACTACCCCCTATTTTATGTCATTATAACTTTTGCGCAAACCAATCAATAAACGCTTATTGCGATTTTTTTTACCAAAAATATGTAGAAGAATACGTAATACGTAAAAATGAGGAAAAAAATATGTTTTTTTTGGGCATATTTATTATAGCAAAAAGTAAAAAATATGTAATTTTTTTAAATTGTCGCTCTATTTTTGTTTATAGCGCAAAAAATTAAAAACCGCAGAGGTGATCAAATACCACCAAAAGAAAGCTCTATTTGTGGGAAAAAAAGGACGTTAATTTTGTTTGGGAGCCACATCGCACGACCGCGCAATTGTCAGTTAAAGCGACGCAGTGCCGAATCGCAAAAAGGGGCCTGGTCCTTTAGCAACAAAATGGTCCGGGGCTTAAGTGATTAAACAGTTACCGCTACAAGAATTATCCAGATTTCCCTTTAATTTATTTTCCAGTGAAAACTCAAGCATTTGTACTGTATGTTCTCTCAATTTAAGTCCCAGTGACAACAATCATCAGGCTAAATTGACAGGGTGAGGGTTCTTCCTTGTGAGAACACAGCCAGAAATAAAAAATCTGACAGGGGCTCTAACCTTTTCCGCACTACATCCATTCACCTGTTTGAGGAATTGTCATTTGTACTCAGCGCTTTATCAAGTGCACTCATTTGTTTGCGTAATTGTTTTTTTGTACTCACTACTCTATCATGTGTATATTTTGCAATTTTCATGTACTGTATTTTTGTTATTCATTTATTTTTTATGCACTAGCTTTTTGCTTTGGGTTTCAAAGATGTCAGTGTCAACTAGGGATGAGCTTCGAGTTCGAGTCAAACTCATGTTCGACTCGAACATTGCCTGTTCGCCCGTTCACCGAACAGCGAACAATTTGGGGTGTTCGCGGCAAATTCGAAAAGTCTATGGGAGAAATCTAAAGTGCTAATTTTAAAGGCAAGTTATTGTCATAAAAAGTGTTTGAGGACCCGCCTACATCATTGGCTGAGCGGACCTGATGGGGAACTTCCTCCACAGTGTAATAAATGAATAGACCCGCCCCTTCTCACATTCCGCATCTGGTCCGCTTAGCCTTACACCTACGTCATTGGCTGAGCGGACCTGATGGGGAACTTTAGAAGGGGCGGGTCTATTCATTTAATACACTGCAGAGGAAGTTCCCCATCAGGTCCGCTCAGGCTCAGCCAATGACATTTCGTGTGGACAGCGCTGGACATCGGATCGCTGCGGGACACTGGATTTCATTGCTGGAATGTTTTTTGTTTTTTTTCCTTTTTTTCTTTTTAATAAAGGACTTTTCCAAGGTGTCTGTGTGTTTTTTTTACATTTTTTTTTACACTTTCTTCGTGAAATGGTAGGGGTACAATGTACCCCATTACCAATTCACATGGGGGGGCGGGATCTGGGGGTCCCCTTTGTTAAAGGGTTCTTCCAGATTCCGATAAGCCCCCCGCCCGCAGACCCCCACAACCACCGGGCAAGGGTTGTGGGGATGAGGCCCTTGTCCCCATCAACATGGGGACATCCTCTCCATGTTGAGGGCATGTGGCCTGGTAAGGTTCAGGAGGGGGGGCGCTCTCTCGTCCCCCCCTCTTTTCCTGCGGCCTGCCAGGTTGCATGCTTGGATAAAGGGTCTGGTATGGATTTTTGGGGGAACTCCACGCCATTTTTTTAAAATTTGGGGTGGAGTTCCCCTTAAAATCCATACCAGACCTGAAGGGCCTGGTATGGATATTTGGGGGAACTCCACGCATTTTTTTTAAAATTTGCGGCAGGGTTCCCCTTAATATCCATACCAGACCTGAAGGGCCTGGTAATTGAATTTGGGGGGACCCCCCTGTTTTTTTGTTTTTTTATCAATGACTTTTCTATGTATTGCCGGGAGCCGACAATTCATTATAGCCGAGTGAGTTTTAAATGACTTTTTTTCCTTCACAAATGACACTTTGTGCAGGGACAGTTCTAAGCACGGGAAACAAGCGCGACTTTACAGGCATACTATACACACACCCTAGGTATGAAATTTAAAGGAATATTTCACTTTTATTGTTTCACTTTAAGCATTATTAAAATCACTGCTCCTGAAAAAACTGCCGTTTTTAAAACTTTTTTTAGCATTGATACAAGTCCCCTGGGGCAGGACCCGGGTCTACAAACACTTTTTAGGACAATAACTTGCATATTAGCCTTTATAATTAGCACTTTTGATTTTGAATGTTCGAGTCCATTGTATTTAATAGGGTTCTAAAGTTCACGCGAACATTCTGGCTGTTCGCAGGTTCTGGTGCGAACCGAACAGGGGGGTGTTCGGCTCATCCCTAGTGTCAACCTCTCTTTCACCTTTGCCAATACTCAACCCCCTGTCCACCTTTGGTTTATGTCAAGCAGTTCATAAAATAAATCAGAATAATTAAAACTGGATGCAAAAAGGTCCAATACAGACTACATCAGGAGTATATTCTCTCAGCACTATGTACTCCCCCCAGCATGAGCACCATTCTGGCATCCACAATGCCTTTCAACTACGCCTAGAATCTGAAAAATGTAAGAAACAGCTTGACCCTTTCAGCCTTCCTTACTTTCAAGTTCAATGATGATATTTTTGCCGTTATTGTCATTAGTAGTAGTAGTTTAGTCTTAGGTGGGAAGTTAGTCCCCAACAAGGTGACGTCCAGCTGGACGACTGGTTCAAATATTTTAATACGTCTGGTGTTAACTTCCTTCCGTTTTTAATCGGGAGAAAAAATGCCAAACTTTCACGACTGGACGATGAAATTAAAGTCATCAAAGACAAAATCAGTCCATTCGGTGAAAGTATTGAGTATAAGGAGAAGTAAGTATCTCTCCTTAAAATCTTAGAAAAAGAGGACAGAGAACAGAAAGTTAAAAAGAAATACAATAGAGACCTCATAGATTACCAAGGGGGTGTGGTCTTTGAGTGGCAAAAGAAGCTTTTGGCTGAACAATCAAATGCCAATAATTCCGATATGGAACTTTCCGCTAATACAGCTCTTGCAGCGGACCTTCCTTCCACTAAAGCCCTCCATAAGGGTGCATCTAGGGTCCCTCTTTCCCATAAACCTAGACGGGGATCCTACTCATCACCAATTAGATCTGATGGAGCTAGAGGTAACAATTCTGGTGGCCCACCATACCCTCCTCTGCCACAGCGACGCCCTCGGGGATCCAACCAACATCCTGGTTCAGGGAGAGGTAGAGGTGGGAATTTTCAATATCCTGGACCACAATCCAATCGGCCTAATTATAACTATAATTATGGCCCACCAGTCAATAATTAGTATGGTGGCCCTCCCTCACACCAGGGGTATGGTCAAGGAGGCCCCCCACAATATAGTCAGGTCCACCATTGGGCCTTAGGCCCAACCAATTCGAACGTTTAGGTTTTGAGCCTCAACACTCTGAACCCTCTGATTCAGGTGTTTGAGGGTATGAGTTTGATTACAATGTTAGCACTTCCAACCATTTCTTCCCATTGTATGAGAAGAATGGACCTCCTGACGAGTCCATAAGCAACTCTGGGCCTTCTAACAGCCAGCACTGGGGTTTTCACAAAACAAATCAGGGCACCAAATGGTCTGGAGGCCAAAGAGAGGATCTAGAGGAGGTAAACGAGTATGATCCAAAAAGAAAAAAGCTTTAATGGGATCCGGGATATTCAATTTAAGTACAGTTGTTCTTACTACCGCCGAGAAATCGGTATTAGATAGGGGTCTTAAATACGCACCTCCACGTGGACTCAATAGTTTTCAGACATATATTGATGTCCATAAATTTGTTTGGAGGTTGAGTATTAAATGTTATTAAACCCTATACAAACAGATTCCGGTATCCCTCAGGGATTCACACATTCTGGACTACATAATGCTTCTTTATTTAATCCTCCGGGGGCGTTAGCTCCAGCTATTAAGACCTTTAAAGATGTGGTCTTACGTGATCTAGATCTGATGCCCAATAAAAGGACCAGGTCGGATCACGATATGATACTTGGCCTTAATTGTCTTTGTGAAAATAAAGAGATCATAATAAGGCCGGCCGATAAGGGTGGGGGAATCATTATATTGGATAAAAAGGATTATCTAGCCGAAATGTATCGGATCTTGGATGACCGAGATACCTATACACCCCTACCATCTGACCCCAAATTCAGATATCGTGAGATCCTGGATGGTATTGTTCAAAGGGGATTGGAACAGGGGATCTTAAATAAAAAAGAGAGGGACCATCTAGTACCCTTAGCACCACGCACCCCTATTATTTATTACCTTCCCAAGATCCATAAACACCATACCTGCCCCCCGGGACATCCTATCATTAGTGGCATAGATTCTGTCACGTCCCGGGTGGGTAGGTATATTGACTTTTATTTACAACCCCTAGTCTTTAAAATGCCATCACATATTAAGGATTCACGTCAAGTGATTAACACATTGGCCGAGCATGTTCCAACGCCTGGGATGTGGCTAGTGATGGCCAATGTCACATCACTTTATACGGTCATACCACATGACCTGGGCCTTTTTGCCGTCGAGTACTATCTGAGACGTGACTCCGGATTGGTCGACGAGCAGATTGTGTTCATCTTAGAACTGTTGTCTTTCGCGGCTTCACACAGCTATTTTTGGTTTGACCAAAAGTTTTATAGACAAGATAGAGGGGTCGCCATGGGGGCCAAATATGCCCCCAGTCTGGCAAATTTGTTTATGGCCCTATGGGAGGAGGATGTCGTCTATGCCCAACAGCGACCCCAGGTGGTGCTGTGGGCCAGGTATATAGACGACATTCTCCTCCTATGGGATGGTGATCGTTGTGATCTCGAAAATTTCATTGCCAGGCTCAACCAGAACACCAGGGGTATTTTTCTCAATTTCGAGGCTAGCCAGACTAAGATTAACTTCTTAGATCTATGTATTGGCATTGTGGATAATCAGTTTACCACTTCTACCTTTTTCAAAAGCACCGACAGGAATTACTACATTCCTGTCGGTAGCTGTCATCATAAGAACTGGCTTGATTCAGTACCTAAGAGCCAGTATCTCCGCCTGAAGAGGAACTGCTCAGATAATAGAGAGTTCCTGTCTCAGGCCGAGGTTTTGACCCAACGTTTTCTGGATAAGGGATATACTCACAACTCCCTAATACAGACCCTTAGTAGTGTGACTGATCTCGATAGAAGTGAGCTACTTAAGGACAGGCCACCAAAAGTTGGTGGGCCCCCTCCTATTCCGTTCATTACAACCTTTTCTATCCAGCACCAGGACGTTAGGACCTTATAGCCAAGCATTGGCATATTCTTACTAACGACTTGGTCTTGGGTTCCACCATTCCGGAAAGACCTTGGGTCATTTATAAGGGGGCTCCATCGCTTAGAGCGAGAGTGGCTCCTAATATTCTGGATCCTCCCCCTATTAGGAGAGGTTTCTTTGAATATCTGTTAGGTTTCTATCAGTGCAGGAAATGTAGGGTGTGCTCTTTGAGTGGCTGTTTACATAGACGCATCCACACATTTATATCCACCAGCACTAGGTCTGAATTTACTATTAAGTCCTTTATAACGTGTTCCACTGAGGGGGTCGTTTATCTCCTGCAGTGCCCATGTGGGCTCCAATATGTGGGCAGGACTAAGCAACCCCTAAAAGTGAGACTCAATGAACACGTTACGAACATTTTGACAGGGTTCCCCAAGCACCCTGTGTCTCGCCACTACCTAGAGGTACATAACAAAAACCCTGCCAAGACTTTGTTTCTCGGCATTGATAGATACACCCCTCAGTGGAGGGGGGATTCCCTAGTGCGGAGTATCTCTAGGTTAGAGATGTCTTGGATACATAGAATAAAATGCTATGCCCCTTTCGGGTTAAATGTGGATACAGATTTAAATGCTTTTATAGATAATTCCTGATTGATATCTTTTATTACCAATTCTGCATTGTGGAATTTTTTATTCCTTTTGTGTTTTCTCTTTATTTCTTATTTTTATTTTTGTTTCTCGGTTAATCCGGGAATCTAGTTCAATTCGCATTTACATTTATATGAGTAATGTTAGTATTGTCTTTTTCAGATTTTGACATCCAGTCTGAGTCGCGGGCAGCATATAAGGTTTTTGCCATCTGTTTTGGGTCTTTAGATTGAGCCCTATGATTATTTATTGAGTTTATACACATCTCCTTGTTTTTATTTAGGAGTGAGATGTTGTTTGTGACTAATTCATTTAATCTGTGGCTGTTTTGCTTTTTGGCCACAAGATGGTGCTGTTTTTCGTCCTGATTATTTGGGATTTCCTGATTATCTGGGATTATTTAGTTCTCTGTTCCCGTGACACTTCCTCCCAGCAGTGTCTTTTAGATATTTTAATTCATGTTCAATTCTTTTTTAATTATATAAATGAACATTTTTGTAAATAACAACCAGCATTTAAATTAGTATTTTATGTGCTTTGTATTGTATTTATTATGGTTCCACTTCGTGACCTTCACAAGTTCCTGTTCCGGGTTGTGGGGCTGCCCGCAGGGCCAGATTAAGAACATCATGGGCCTGGTGCTGAGGATTTTGGTGGGCCATTTATAAATAAATAAGCAAACAATTTTTTTTGTTATAACACATTAAATGAGAGAGAGAGAGAGGGATGAGAAAGAGAGGATGCGCATGAGCATGCGTGGGAATGACATCAACGCAGCCCAAGTGCCAAAGCAACACAGAAGGCACAGAACCCAGAAGGAAGACCGGGTGAAGATGGAAGTGCCTAGGACCTGCCGGATTGATCACAGTGCAGCACTGGATGGCTCAGTCTGACAATTTAAGTGTACCCTAATGTGCTAATATGCTGTACATATTAGTACATTGTGGCAAAGCCTACCTCAGGACCTTTAAAAAGTAGTAATGTTAGCAAAGTTTACTACCGCTTTATTATCACAGGATCCCAGGAGCCTCTCTTGGGGCCCCCTACTGACCCGTTGGCCCTTGGTCAGTGCCTAAGTGCATAGTTGCCAACATTTCAAAAATATTTTTATGGGGCACTTTTTTCACCAGTGCTATATTTAGAGTAGCTGAGATTCCCTATGTTCCTCTATACATCACAGTAGTAATCACAAAATGAAATGAGTACTAATAATGGGGCAGAACAAATATGAGGACTGAGAAGATTTCCTTTAGTTAAACTAACAAAAGTGTGCCCATTCTAGAGCTGGTAACATTGAGGATATTCAGTATAATTTTAAAGAACTGTTTTTGTGGGTAAGAGGCTTAGGGGAGGAGTATGGATGGTATAAAACTGGGAAGTATGTGCAGGTGATGGAGAGGAATGTGGAGGGTCTAACAGTGGGCACTATGTACAGGAGAGGAGTGTGGAGGGTATGAAAGTGGGCAGTATGTACAGGAGAGGAGTGTGGGGGGTATGACAGAGGGTGGTATGTACCAGAGAGGAGTGTGGAGGGTATGAAAGTGGGCAGTGTGTACAGGAGAGGAGTGTGGAGAGTATGACAGTGGGCAGTATGTACAGGAGAGGAGTGTGGGGGGTATGGCAGAGGGTGGTATGTACCGGAGAGGAGTGTGGAGGATATGAAAGTGGGCAGTATGTAAAGAAGAGGAGTGTGGAGAGTATGACAGTGGGCAGTATTTACAGGAAAGGAATATGGAGGGCATGATGGGTGCGGTATGTACAGGAGAGGAATGTGGAGAGAAAGATAGTTGGCAGTATGTACAGGAGAGGAGTGTGAAGGGTAAGGTTAGGTTACAGTGTGTACAGGAGAGGAGTGTGGAGGGAAGGTTTGGTTACAGTATGTACAGGAGAGGAGTGTGGAGGGTATAATGGGGCAGTATCTACAGGAGAGGAGTGTGGAGGGTATAATGGGGGCAGTATGTACAGGAGAGGAGTGTGGAGGGTATGATAGTGGGCAGTATGCACAGGAGAGGAGTGTGGAGGGTATGACAGTGGGCACTATGTATAGAAGAGAAGTGTAGAGGGTATGACAGTGGGCACTATGTATAGGAGAGAAGTGTGGAGGGTATGACAGTGAACAGTATGCACAGAAGAGGAGTGTGGAGGGTATGACAGCTGAGTTGAGTTGAAAGGTATCTTAATATAGCGGTATGATAGTGGGCAGTATGCACAGGAGAGGAGTGTGGAGGGTATGACAGTGGGCACTATGTATAGAAGAGAAGTGTAGAGGGTATGACAGTGGGCACTATGTATCGGAGAGAAGTGTGGAGGGTATGACAGTGGACACTATGTATAGGAGAGGAGCGTGGAGGGTATGACAGTGAGCAGTATGCACAGAAGAGGAGTGTGGAGGGTATGACAGCTGAGTTGAGTTGAAAGGTATCTTAATATAGCGCGGTCTTACCCCGAAGGGTTCCCGATGCGCATATGTACTGGCACTATGTACAATAGAGGATTTTATGAATGTGGGCAGTATGTACAGGAGAGGAGTGTGGAGGGTATGACAGTGAGCAGTATGCACAGGAGAGGAGTGTGGAGGGTATGACAGCTGGCACTATGTACAATAGAGGAGTTTATGAATGTGGGCAGTATGTACAGGAGAGGAGTGTGGAGGGTATGACAGTGAGCAGTATGCACAGGAGAGGAGTGTGGAGGGTATGACAGCTGGCACTATGTACAATAGAGGAATTGATGACAGTGGGCAGTATGTACAGGAGAGGAGTGTGGAGGGTATGACAGTGAGCAGTATGTATAGGAGAGGAGTGTAGACGGTATGATACTGAGCAGTATGTACATTAAATGAGTGTGGAGGGTAAGACAGTGAGCAGTATGTACAGGAGAAGAGTGTGGAGGGTATGACAGTGGGCAGTATGTACAGGAGAGGAGTGGGGAGGGTATGACAGCCGGCACTATGTACAATAGAGGAGTTTATGAAAGTGGGCAGTATGTACAGGAGAGGAGTGTGGACAGTATGATACTGAGCAGTATGTACATGAGATGAGTGTGGAGGGTAAGACAGTGAGCAGTATGTACAGAAGAAGAGTGGGGAGGATATGACAGTGGGCAGTATGTACAGGATAGAGATGTGGAGGGTATGACAGTGGGCACTATGTATAGAAGAGAAGTGTAGAGGGTATGACAGTGGGCACTATGTATAGGAGAGAAGTGTGGAGGGTATGACAGTGGAAACTATGTATAGGGGAGGAGCGTGGAGGGTATGACAGTGAGCAGTATGCACAGGAGAGGAGTGTGGAGGGTATGACAGTGAGCAGTATGCACAGGAGAGGAGTGTGGAGGGTAAGACAGTAAGCAGTATGTACAGAAGAAGACTGGGGAGGATATTACAGTGGGCAGTATGTACAGGATAGAGGTGTGGAGGTTATGACAGTGGGCACTATATATAGAAGAGAAGTGTAGAGGGCATGGCAGTGGGCACTATGTATAGGAGAGAAGTGTGAAGGGTATGACAGTGAACAGTATGTACAGGAGAGGAGTGTGGAGGGTATGATGGTGGGCACTATGTATAGGAGAGAAGTGTGGAGGGTATGACAGTGAGCAGTATGCACAGGAGAGGAGTATGGAGGGTATGACGGTGGACACTATGTATAGGAGAGAAGTGTGTAAGGTATGACAGCGGGCACTATGTATAGGAGAGATGTGTGGAGGGTATGACAGTGAGCAGTATGTACAGGCGAGAAGTGTGGGGAGTATGTACAGGTGAGGAGGATGAAGGAATCTGGGAAGGAAAAATTTAAAGGTTTGTGGAAGGATGTTTAGGGACTGCGTAGTGGTTAAGCGGGCCATACATGGATTGAAATTACGCCAATTAAGCAGAGACCAGCCATAGTCGATCTATGTATGGGCTAGCTGGTTTTACACAAGTCAATATATTATCTGACTTCAGTAAAACCAGCCTGTCAGGTTTTTCCCAACACAATCAGTGCTGCCAGCTATAGTTAGCAACACTGATCATTGTATTCACAGGCAGAACACAATAACACTGCAGGAGTGATTCCCCCATCCACAGGTCAGCAGGTGAGAGGGTGTGTGGGGACAGGCTGGGGAGAGATCCTAGTCAGTGGCTGGGTAGGCCCTGGCTAGTATCAGAGCCAGATACACACAGGTTACATACGCCATGATCGTTAGAGTGGGAACAATAATTCTAGCACTAGACCTCCTCTGTAACTCTAAACATGTAACCTGTAAAAAAAATTAAAGCATTGCTTAGTATACAAAAAAATGGTGCTAACTTTAGTGTTTTTTTTTTTTTTTTTATGAATGAAACAGGTTCTTTCCAAAAAAACGAGTTTGAAAAATTTCTGCGCAAATACTGCGTAACATAAAAAGTTGCATAGACCACCATTTTATTCCATAGAGTGTCTGCTAAAACAATATATAATGTTTGGGGGTTCTGAGTGATTTTCTAGCAAAAAACAAATGATGATTTTTACATGTAGGAGAGAAGTGTCAGAATTGGCCTGGGTGGCAAGGGGTTAATTACTATAAGACCCTTTTTACACTGAGGTCGTTTTGCAGGCGCTATAGCGTTAAAAATAGCGCCTGCAATCCGCCCTTAAACAGCTGCTCTATTCACTTCAGTGTGAAAGCTCAAGGGCTTTCACACTGGAACGGTCCGCTGGCCAGGCGTCAGAAAAAGTCCTGCCAGCAACTTCTTTGGAGCGCATTAGGAGCGGTGAACTCACCGCTCCTAATGCACTCCTGCCCATTGAAAGCAATGGGCAGCACCGCCGTGCCGCCGCCAATACACTGCAGTAGCGGCTTATCTCGGGCGGTTTTAACCCTTTCTCGGTAGCTAGCGGGGGTTAAAAGCGCCCCGCTAGCGGCCGAAATGTGCTGCAAATCTGACAGTAAAATAGCAGCGTTTTACCGCTATTTTACCGCCGACGGTCGGGGCGTCATAGTGTGAAAGCAGTCTTAGTAATATCAAATAATTATTAAAAGCACTGTGAGCTCATCTTCTCAGTCTGCTGCAGTGTGTCAGCTTGTATTTAAACTGTCCGCTCTGTATATAGCTTCTGACAGGCTGCGCAAGCAGCCCCGTATCTCCGGAACCATAAATGATAGCAGCCCCATATTTTGACCAGTGGTGGGGTGGGTCTTCAGCTACATACCCCTCAAATATGAAGTCTCTGTGGTTTCTGGTCGCTGAGCTACAATCCTCGAAGTCAATCTTTTTTTTTTTTTTTTTTTGGGCAAATGGGCCTATCTTGGGGAAGGGGCCTGGAGCTGCTGCTCCAATAGCCCCTATGTTAATCCGGCCCTGGCTGCCCGTGACTCAGACAGAGGCGTGGTTCCAAGTGTATAAATTTGCGATGAGTCAGTGCGTCGCCCGTTCCCCAGACGACGCTACCTATAGCGAAACGTACGTCGGGAGGTTGACGCGCTGGTGTCATTGCTGAAAGGGAGACTGCATGCCGGCCGGCTCTTCCTATGTTTTTATGCCTGAATTTTACCTACTTGATGTAAGTTACCACCTTTTTATTTGAATAAATGCTGTTTGGACGATATACACTATGTGGTTTCTGTAAGGAATGGATCAATATATTGATTAATGTATAACCAAATGAACCATTGATGAAGAGTTCCACTTTATTTTGTTTTAATAAGTTCAAACTGTATGTTTCGGGGGATGTTTTTCTGCTTGCTTTTCTACTGATATTATTATGATGATTAAGTGTATTTTTCAAGCACGGAATGTGACCTTGGGATTGCACCTGCAGTGTGCTGATTTGGTTGCAGTGGGCTGCTTCCTGCCTTTGGCAAGGTGCCCGAATCACAGTGATAAAAACCCAAGACAAATAATAAAGAATGATATTCATGCATAACCATACTTTGTGTTGGTGTCATTGAATATACAGCCGGCTAGAGTTACTTCCACAGGTCCGACTCAGCTCGAGCAGAACCAGAACCAGAACATCTCCAGAACCTCTCAAATGGTACCAGAAGTGGGGTGATTCAACTGAACAGGTGAGACCCCTTTATTTTTATTGGGAATTTATTGTCTTACTCTGTTCATTGATTCATCCGGACTAGACTCTCGAGGGAACACTGTATCCCTGGGACTCTGAAATAATGAGAGGAGGTATATAGGGACTTCGCTAGGTTGGCCAAGTCATAGTCAATGAGGGAATCATAAATTCCCTCATTTCTACAGGGCGGATCTGTGGAAACTATTTACTGTGTGCACACCAGGTTGATTTAATAATATCATCTTGCAAATGTCTATTATTTCTTGATGTGGTGAATGTAAAACTGGTTTACTGTTTGCTTATAAAGGGAAGACCACGTCATTAGTGGCAATTGTTCCAGGGGGGTATCATGTCAAAATTGGCAAGGGTCCTATGTTCCAGGGATCAAAACAACATATGTTAAGGTTTAATATACACAACATACTACCCCCCAGTCCGGTGTTCGAGGGACTAAGTCTAGCAGAAATACAGTGTCTGGTTGTATTTAAAAAAGGAGAACACTGGGTTTATATAAATTGTCATAAGGTTGAGGACATTTTCCGCCCCTGGAACAAAATAGAGAAAGCAAGACAGAAATGTTTTCAATTTTAAAGTATAAGAATAAAATATTATTGTTTGTTAAAATGGGTAATCAGTCGGGAAAAAGTGATGATGAAGGTAAGCATCAACCCTCCCCGATAGATTACATGAAAGGCAATTATGGAAATCATTGTACTGATCCGTTCTGGTCTCTGGTCTTAAAAAGAGCACATCAGTTAGAAGTGCCATGTTTGGGGGAGTACGGACCATGTTCCGAAGGAGAATGGGTAGAAGTCACCAGAATATGTGGCCAGCACAAACAGTACAATTATCCCATAACAGACCCTGATAAGGATTACATGACTCAATGTTGTAAAATTTGGGCAAAAGGTATGAAGGAATATAGAAAGAAGTACACAAATATGAAAGGGGGAAAGAAAAATAAGGCAGAAGGTATAATTGGTAGCCCATCAGCCCCCCCTAATTTATATCAAGAAAAACCACCCCCCTATGCTATGGTGAAGGATGAGTCTCCTGTCCCAAAGCAGATATTCCCTCCTTCCCTCGCTGGATCCAAATATCATAGCAGGAGTCTTAACTATAGCCAATAAAAAAGGGGAAGGCTGGATGAAGGAAGCAGAGGAAAAAAGGCAGACAAAGGAAAAGTTTAGTATATTGGTACGGGCACAGGAAAAGTATGATGAGCAAGATAGAAAAGAAAAAGAGGAAAGAAGACAAATGTGGGAGGAAGTTAAACAGCAAATGACAGAAAAAGATGAAAGAATAAGGGAATTAAGCAAGTTATTAGACTACATGAAAAAGATTAACCCAACAGAAACTACTATAATACACAAAGCAGAACAGCTTATTGAAGCCGATCGTAATCTTGTAGCGCCTGATCTGTCCAGGCAGTCATCCCCTGGACAAACCCCCACACATGCCACAAACAAAATTGGTACCGCAGAATCCAATGATTCATTCGTAGCATACACAGAAAGACCACCTCTAGACTTAGAAAAGCCAAAGGGGTCTTTCCCCTTCATTACAATGGCAGATACACAGATACAAATACCATTACCCTTAGGAACAGTCAAGGAAATTAGAGATACATGCCCAAAACCAAAAAAAGGATCCCAGACAAGCGGTCACTTTTTTACAGAGATACTGTTCAGGAACAAGAATGTCTCCTGAAGATCTCAACACTATAATTCAAAATATAGACCCCGAGTCCGCTGCTGACATAAAAATAAATGATTGGGCTAAAGATGCAAATTTATATACGGAGGCAGAAGTTTGGAATGTTTTTTGGAACAAATTGTTGCAGGCTTGGCTTAAAGCTTATAAAAATACACCTACAGTAGTAGGTGCCGCCGATATTGTTTCAATATCGCCGCTTCCAGCGGCGATATTGACACCCTATGAGCTCCGTAGCGAGAGCCAGCGCCGAGCTGTCTCGTCATCGGGAAAGGAAAAAAGTTCCTTTCACGATGAGCGACACGCATTGCCGATAGGCGGGGATCCGACGCGGATTCCCGCCAATACCAGGCACTGCGTTTGGTATGAATCCTGAGCGGGAACTCCACGCCAATTTTTAAAGAAAAAAACGGCGTGGGTTCCCCCTCCATTGGCATACCAGGCCCTTGGGTCTGGTCTGGATTTAAAGGGGAACCCTACGCCGAAAAAACAGCGTGGGGGTCCCCCTCAAGATCTAAACCAGACCCTTATCCGAGCACGCAACCTGGCAGGCTGCAGGGGAAGAGGGGGGACAAGAGCGGCCCTCCCTCCCTCCTGAACCGTACCAGGCCACATGCCCTCAACATGGGGGGTTTGGTGCTCTGGGGCAGGGGGGCGACCTGCGGCCCCCCCACCCCAGAGCACCCTGCCCCCATGTTGATGAGGACAGGGCCTCTTCCCGACAACCCTGGCCGTTGGTTGTCGGGGTCTGCGGGCGGGAGGCTTATCGGAATCCGGGAGCCCCCTTTAATAAGGGGGCCCCCAGATACCGGCCCCCCCACCCTATGTGAATGAGTATGGGGTACATCGTACCCCTACCCATTCACCTGGTGGAAAATAAATAAAAATAAAAACACAGCACAGTTTTTAAAAGTATTTTATTGCACCGCTCCGGAGGTCTTCTTCCGACTTCGGGGGTCTCCGGTGTCATCGCCGCTTTCTCCGGTTCTTTCTTCTGCCAGGCCTCCGCTAACTCCTTTTTAGCTCTTTTGCTAACGGAGGCCCGGTCTTCTCCGTCGTCTTCTTCTTCCTCTCCCGCTCTCCGATTCTTCTCCCGCTCTCCGGTGTCATCGCCGCGTTCTCCGGTTCTTTCTTCCGCCGGGCCTCCGCTAACTTCTTTTTAGCTCTTTTGCTAGCAGAGGCCCGGTCTTCTCCATCGTCGCCGTCGGCGTCTTCTTCCCTCTTCTCTTCCTCGATGTTGACTCGTCGCTTCCTCTCGCAGTAATGGTAAATCTTCGGTCCGCAGAGATTAATCTATTCTTCACATGACGTCACAGTCACTTGCTCCGGGGCACATGTGCCCTGGAGCATGTGACTGTGACGTCATGTGCACATGTGCCCTGGAGCATGTGACTGTGACGTCATGTGCACATGTGCCCCGGAGCATGTGACTGTGACGTCATGTGAAGAATAGATTAATCTCTGCGGACCGAAGATTTACCATTACTGCGAGAGGAAGCGACGAGTCAACATCGAGGAGGAGAAGAGGGAAGAAGACACCGGCGACGACGGAGAAGACTGGGCCTCTGCTAGCAAAAGAGCTAAAAAGAAGTTAGTGGAGGCCCGGCGGAAGAAAGAACGGGAGAACGCGGTGACGACACCGGAGAGCGGGAGAAGAACCGGAGAGTGGGAGAAGAAGAAGAAGGCGACGGAGAAGACCGGGCCTCCGTTAGCAAAAGAGCTAAAAAGAAGTTAGCGGAGGCCCGGCAGAAGAAAGAACCGGAGAACGCGGCGACGACACCGGAGACCCCCGAAGTCGGAAGAAGACCTCCGGAGCGGTGCAATAAAATACTTTTAAAAACTGTGTTGTGTTTTTATTTCCATTTATTTTCCACCAGGTGAATGGGTAGGGGTACGATGTACCCCATACTCATTCACATAGGGTGGGGGGGCCGGTATCTGGGGGCCCCCTTATTAAAGGGGGCTCCCGGATTCCGATAAGCCCCCCGCCCGCAGACCCCGACAACCAACAGCCAGGGTTGTCGGGAAGAGGCCCTGTCCTCATCAACATGGGGGCAGGGTGCTCTGGGGTGGGGGGCCGCAGGTCACCCCAGAGCACCAAACCCCCCATGTTGAGGGCATGTGGCCTGGTACGGTTCAGGAGGGAGGGGGGCCGCTCTCGTCCCCCCCTCTTCCCCTGCGGCCTGCCAGGTTGCGTGCTCGGATAAGGGTCTGGTTTCGATCTTGAGGGGACCCCCACGCCGTTTTTTCAGCGTAGGGTTCCCCTTCAAATCCAGACCAGACCCAAGGGCCTGGTATGCCCCTGGAGGGGGAACCCACGCCGTTTTTTTCTTTAAAAATTGACGTGGAGTTCCCGCTCATGATTCATACCAAACGCAGTGCCTGGTATTGGCGGGAATCCGCGTCGGATCCCCGCTCAATACAGTGTCGCGTCTCCTCGCCATTGCAGCGAGTGCGACACGTGTCGCCACCCTGCTGCCGACATCTCGGCACCCCTGTCGCCGAGAATCTCGGCGATGGGAGCGCGATAGAAACACAATATCGGCGGCACCTACTGTATGTTGCATGATTTGATCTCTTGCAAACAGCAGACAGGAGAAGATTTTCACACTTTTGTCAACAGACTACACAAGTTGTATAAAAATTGCGGAATAGACAATGATCAATTATTTGTGAGTACAGCCATAAATAATGGAGACCCCAAGGCTACTCAAATATTAAGACTAATAAATCCAAAGTGGGCAGCATCTACTGCAGATCTATTTATAGCAGACATAAAAGACAGAGCATCCTCGGGAATATTTAGCACAAAAGGAGGATTATTTACCATCATAGAACATAATACAAATGTGGCTATGGTCAGTAGACCAAGCTCAGGGGCAATACCTAGGGGGAATTATCCTCCCCGAAGTCAGGAACAGGGTTGTTTTAATTGTGGGGACTTAAATCATTGGAAGTCAGAATGTCCACAGAGGAGAGGAGCTAGAGATAGCTTTGCTAGGAGAGGCAGAGGAGGATATAGCTCGAGATCTCAACACAGACCTCAACAGGGAGACGAAGTGCAGCTACAACAGAGATCCCAGTCAGCTCCAGCAGCCCCTCCCTTCAGCCCCAGGAAGAGATAGCAAATAAGGCTTTTGTTCTCTCTCTGCTGGCTGCACTGCAACTCCCACGAAGTCTCCGAGTTATTAAAGTGAAAGGACACTCGTATGACAAAAGTAAAGAAGCACAGGGCTATGCATTGACAGATAGAGAAGCAAAAAAAAGCAGCGGACTCCGTTCCCACCTCTCATCCCATCACATTGCTTTTTGCTACTGACTTCTCTTCCCCAGATTTTCCGTCACTAGCTTCCCTCCTGCAGTCCAAGGCAACCGCCCAGGACATTAAACACTGGACAGAGCATAACTTGTCAAAGACCATTTCAGGCCTTTGGACAAGTAAGGAGGGAATAATAGGTATACCTGAAGCAGCAGCCCCTTTACTTATTTCCTATCTACATGGTCCAGGTCATTTGGGAAGGAAAACAGTTTTGACAATGTACAGACAGTCCTTCAGCACGATCAATGATACACACCTCATTGCCCAGTTGACAGATTCATGTCTCACTTGCGCACAAAACAATGTGCAATGTAAAAAACAGGGTATACATGGAAATTTGCCCCCCCCCCCAATAGGCCCCCTCCAAGATCTACAAATAGACTTTACACACATGCCAAAACAGAAAGGGAATTTAAAATACCTTTTGGTCATAGTGGACAAGTTTAGCTCATGGGTCGAGGCTATTCCAACCACAGGAGAAACGGCCAAGATAGCATCATGGGCACTAAAAAATCACTGGATTTCGAGGTATGGTTTACCAGCCAAGATCTGGTCAGACCAGGGTCCAGCTTTTACAGCTGCCCTCACCCAGAACCTAGCAAAACTCCTGGGCATTCAATGGAAACTACATATTCCATATCACCCACAAAGTGCAGGAATAGTAGAAAGAATGAACAGAAATATAAAGGATAAACTCAAAAAGGCCACAGGAGGAACTATGAAGGGGTGGATTGATTATCTCCCTGCAATCCTATTCCAAATAAGAACAGCCCCACATTCCAGAACAGGGTTGTCACCATTTGAAATACTTATGGGTAGGCCAGCACAGAGAAAGCCTGTTGAGGGAGAGGAGGTTAATCTTTATTCTTTACAGGAAGAGTACGTGAAACATTTGGTAAGGAGCCTTAGTGAAACAGAGGACAAAGTTGCTGTCACTTTCCCTCCTCTCTCCACAGAACCTACACATCCATATATCCCAGGAGACAAAGTGCTGATAAAACAACTAGCTGTCCGGAGACAACCAGGTCCGATTTTCCAGGGACCATTTGAAGTCCTGAAGGTTGCCAGAACAGCCGTTCTCACAGATCAAGGCCCACAGTGGATCCATGCATCAAGACTAAAGACATTTCCAGGCACACCCCCAGAAAAAAGGAGGTGAAACAGGTGTTACAAGTCCTCGAAAATAGAGACTAAAAGGAAGACTGTACCCTAAAAATGACTCTGTTCATAGCAAATGATCCAGGGAAGCTATGGGCTCTGTTGGCAGGACTCGTTATATTGGTGTCTATCCCCACTTGGCTCATAACTAACTGTATATATTACCCGGAGGATCTGGGTGAAATGAAGGGTACAGTATATGTGGTAAAAATACAGAGAAGAAGTGGTACAATGAATATTCTGATGATCAAGGGGCTTCTGTTCTGAAGCCTTGATCAAAGGAGGGATTGTAAGGAATGGATCAATATATTGATTCATGTATAACCAAATGAACCATTGATGAAGAGTTCCACTTTATTTTGTTTTTTGTAGCAAATTGGATCATGCTCTGCTGGGGTTTTTTGCCTTCCTCTGGATCAACTGTGGGTATAGAATTGGGTATATGGGATTGTACGATATTTCTTTTTTTTTATGGTTGAACTGGATGGACTTGTGTCTTTTTTCAACCTTACTAACTATGTAACTATGTAACTATGTATAAGTTCAAACTGTATGTTTCGGGGGATGTTTTTCTGCTTGCTTTTCTACTGATATTATTATGATGATTAAGTGTATTTTGCAAGCACGGAATGTGACCTTGCGATTGCACCTGCAGTGTGCTGATTTGGTTGCAGTGGGCTGCTTCCTGCCTTTGGCAAGGCGCCCGAATCACAGTGATAAAACCCCAAGACAAATAATAAAGAATGATATTCATGCATAACCATACTTTGTGTTGGTGTCATTGAATATACAGCCGGCTAGAGTTACTTCCACAGGTCCGACTCAGCTCGAGCAGAACCAGAACCAGAACCTCTCCAGAACCTCTCAGTTTCCCCTTCTCATTTTTATGACTGGTGAATACTGAGTTCCAATATCGCAAGAGTTCCTCTCCATCCTTGGATATCCATCTACTGCAAGGAAGCGAGTGATTCATAGTTTGGCATTCCAATAGCTTGCCTCTGATAAGCACATTATATTGGTGGTGGTGCACGTGTGCATTTTTTTGGTGCAATTTAGGAGTTCACCCTTCTTCCAATTTGCATTGCAATTCGTTTATGTCCAGAATTTATATGGACTTTTATATGGACATTTATATGATTAACCGTTATTCCTTTGGGGTCAAACTCGATTAATGTGTCGGTTTATCATATCATACCATACATTATATAAAAAAATATTTTTTGTCACTATGTCTTTTTTTTTGTCACTATATTAAGTTATAGTTATTGCACAATATTTCCAGATTATTGTTAGATTGTATATTCACTGTATACAGGTTTGCGCAGCTCTTTTTTCCTTTTTTTTCTGCATATTGGTGTTTGGTCTACACGTGTGAGTTTGCTGCATTTTTAGGGTTCATCAATCCATTCATTCAATCATTTTAATACTCTTTATCCATTTAAGCGCGGTATATCCTCCTTCCCATATTACTATTGTATACCTTTTATTTATTCTTTAGCACCGATAAAGGGATCCGTTTCACTTGACACTCATTAGCTTTTCTTCTTCTGACTGCTTTTTTACAAAAAATAAAATTAAAATATTTTTGTTAAAGGATGGCTTGTAAAATTTGTAAATATTATTTTTTGTACCATACACTAAAGTTTGCATAATGTTTGTAAGTATAACAATATCTCCTCCGTAAATTAAATAATTACCTTATCTCCATGCATTCATTCACCTAGCTTGTCCCCATTCACTAAAGGTACAGGCAACTTCTTGTTTCAGGTCACAATGCATAACTCACATATTCCTCTGTGTTGCATCACACATGTGAGAATGCTCATGTGATAAAAGACTGCATGGTTAATTGTTCTGCCTGCTTGTGTCTGTCAGATCTACTGTGTCTAATTACGTTAGAAAAAGTCCTGCAAGCAGTATCTTTGGGGTGGTTTGGAAGCGGTGTATACACCACTCCCAAAACAACCTGCCCATTGAAATGAATGGGCAGTGCTTCCAAAGTGTCTGCAAAGCGCTTCGGCAGCGCTGCAACATGGGCACTAAAAACCCTTTATTCGGCTGCTAGCGGGGGATAAAAGTGCCCCGCTAGCGGACGAAAAGCACTGCTAAAACTAAGGTAAAGCCCCGCTAAAACTAGCATGGCCGTGGCTGAGTATGAAAGGGGTCTATGTGCAGAGTGAGGTGAAGATCATCTGGAACTGATTATAATAAGTGAGGTCAAGCTTTGTTTACTTCAAACACCCAGCTGGTACAGAGAGACTTGTTAAAAAATAGAGCTTCATCTTCGAATTCTCTATATGGCTGAAACTTTTTAAGCCATTAGAAATGTAGGTTAATGCTTGGAATTCTCTTAACAGTTACCTTTAATTTTCCTTAATAGGGATGAGCCAAACACCCCCCCGTTCGGTTCCCACCAGAACCTTCGAACGGACCAACCGTTCGCACAAACTTTAGAACCCTATTAAATACAATGGAAGCGACCGTTCAAAATCTAAAGTGCTAATTATAACGCCTAATATGCATGTTATTGTCCTAAAAAGGGTCTGGGGACCCGGGTCCTGCCCGAGGGGACATGTATCAATGTAAAAATAATCTTTTAAAACGGTAGTTTTTTCGGGAGCAGTGATTTTAATGATGCATAAAGTGAAAAAAAAAAGTGAAATATTCCTTTAAATATCGTACCTTGGGGGTGTCTAAAGTATGCTGGTGAAGTGGGATGTGTTTCCTTTGTTTAGAACTGTCCCTGCACAAAATGATATTTCTAAAGGAAAAAAAGCCATTTAAAACTGCTTGCGGCTTTAATGTAATGTCTGGTCCCAGCAATATGGATGAAAATCATTGAGAAAAATGGCATTGGGTCTTGTATGGATATTAACGGGAACCCTGCACTCAAAATAAAAAAAGGCCCTATATACTCTGAACAGCAGTATACAGGTGGTGCAAAAAAGACAGGGACTGTAGGTTTGTTCTTTTTAAGTAGAATCTGTTTGTAATTTGGAACAGGTACATTTTTTAAGTGTAGCTCCAGCCAAAAAATCTATTTTTAAGCTTTTTGGAGAACATAGGGAAGGGTTATCACCCCTGTAACATTTGTTTTGCTGTCTGTGCACCTGTTCAGAACATTTCACCTCACTTTCCATCCCAATGACAAATGTTTTTGGAAAATTTGTTTTTTTTATTG
Organism: Rana muscosa; assembly: GCA_029206835.1. NCBI lineage: Eukaryota > Metazoa > Chordata > Amphibia > Anura > Ranidae > Rana > Rana muscosa. The sequence goes on along the minus strand of CM055117.1, from coordinate 637,375,434 downwards.
AAACAAGGATTGGTGATAAAGCATCAGTGGAGAGGAGACACCTTTTTCACATATTAACTCTTACAGGAGAGAATTTCCCTTCCTAGGGGTAGATTTCCTCTCACTTCCTGTTGTCTCCTTCCGTTTGCAAGTAGGAGTCGTTTGTAAGTTGGATGTTTGAAAATAGGGGCCTGCCATATATAGTCTGCAGAAATTTGGCCCTTAGGTGTTGGTGTTGCCACAACACTGTAAGCCCTCACAGTTACTCTTAGTGGGTGCTGGAACGCCCTGCTGTCAACTATTATATCAGGAATTGTATTTACATGCCACTGTTGAACAGTGGTAGGAAAAATTGGGCCTTTGGTGGTGGTGCTGGTGCCACAACACTGTAAGCCCTCACAGTTACTCTTGGTGGGCGCAGGAATGGGCCCTGCTGTGAATTATTAGATCAAGAATTGTAATTGCATGCCCCAGTTGAACAGGGGCTGAAAAATTGGGCCTTAGGCACTGGTGCTGGTGCCACAACAATGGGCCCTGTTGCAAAGTATTGCATCAAAAATTTAGACTTTAGGTGAATGCTATGCAAAGCACATAGTAGTACACTAAGTGAAACACTGACTGTCTGCAGCTAGCACAATCACCGGCCTGCCTGTCACAGTATAGAGAATAACTGTATTCAGGTGAGCTTTAGGTGATCGCTATGCAAAGGACACAGTAGTACACTAAGGCCCCTTTCACACTGGGGCGGTTTGCAGGCGCTATTGTGCTAAAAATAGTGCCTGCAAACCGAGCCTAAACAGCGGCTGCTGTCTCTCCAATGTGAAAGCCCGAGGGCTTTCACACTGTAGCGGTGTGCTAACAGGACGTGAAAAAAAGTCCTGCTAGCCGCATCTTTGGAGCGGTGAGAGGAGCGGTGTGTTTACCGCTCCTACACCGCTCCTTCCCATTGAAAGCAATGGGAACCGCGGTAATACCGCCGGCAATGTGCCTCTACAGAGGCGCATTGCCGGCGGTATTAACCCTTTTTTTGGCAGCTAGCGGGGGTTAAAACCGCACCGCTAGCGGCCGAATACCTCCGCAATTCCGACGGTATAGCGCCGCTAAAAATAGCGGTGCTATACCACCACCGCACCCACCGCCCCAGTGTGAAACCAGCCTTAGTGAAACACGGAATTGTGGAGGTATTCGGCCCCTAGCGGCCGAAAAAGGGTTAATACCGCTGGCAATGCGCCTCTGTATTACCGCGGTTTCCCATTGCTTTCAATGGGAAGGAGCGGTGTAGAAGCGGTAAACACACCGCTCCTCTCACCCCTCCAAAGATGCGGCTAGCAGGACTTTTTTTCACGTCCTGTTAGCGCACCGCTCCAGTGTGAAAGCCCTCTGGCTTTCACATTGGAGTGACAGCAGCCGCTGTTTAGGCTCGGTTTGCAGGCTCTATTTTTAGCACAATAGCGCCTGCAAACCGCCCCAGTGTGAAAGGGGCCTGACTGTCTGCAGCTAGCACAATCACCTGCCTGCCTGTCACAGTATAGAGACTAACAGGAACGGATCTATCTAAACTCAATACAGTGTATAAATATATATACAACACCTAGGATGCATATATATCCTCTACACACTGTAACAGCAGCTAACTGACTGGCCTGCCTGCACTATCTAGTTCAATATAAATGACACTGTCTATCTCTCTGAAACTGCCTCTTTCACAAACGCCAACACACTACACAAGGCCGACTTCCAGGTGGCCTTATATAGTGTGGGATGTGTACTAAACCCCCTGAGCCATAATTGGCCAAAGCCACCCTGGCTTTGGCCAATTACGGCTCTCCGTTTTTTTCCGCGCTGTGATTGGCCAAGCATGCGGGTCATAGTGCATGCTTGACCAATCATCAGCTAGCAATGCACTGCGATGCCGCAGTGAATTATGGGCCGTGTCGCGCAATACGAATTTAACGCGAACAGACCGTAAAGTTCGTTCTTCGTCGAACGATCGAACGGCCGATGTTCGAGTCGAACGTGTGTTCGACGCGAACGCGAAGCTCATCCCTATTCCTTAACCTTTAAACCTAAGCATGCCACCCCTGGCTTTTTTAATCTAACTATAATTCAAAAAGATGCAGGTTATACGTGCAGACAACCAGAGATGCCTGTACATATCTAATACTACGATGTTCTGACAAGCAAAGCTCCGACATTTACATGTAGTCTTGAGTTTGCCACTGCTTTTTTATGACTTTATGAGATTTTACTTTACCATCAACCTCCAAAAAATGAATATCTGTGGAACTATAAACCTGATACCTAACTATCTACTGAACTATCTGGATATTACTAACTTTAACACATGCATTTTATATGGCCTTTTGTGACAAACTCCTGCTTTGTATTTTATCCAATTTAAAAAAAATTGCAAGCCAGGTCTAGGTTAATTTCCCTTCACCCTATTTCACTACATTTCTCACTTAGTGAGACAGTAATCACAGTAAATAAGGCCCATTATGTTAATTTTGTTCTGCATTTTGTAGCTGCCAAAAAATCTCTCTTTTTAGATCAATTTTTCTTACTTTTTTTAGTCTGTGCTTCCAGAGCCTATTGTTATGAACACGGTTTGCTTCAGGAAAGCTCCCAAGAACGTCACTTGCTGAATTTTTCTATGAATCAATAAATCCTTTCTTGTTGATAGAAACAACATTTACAGTATATGTCTGCTAGAATGCTAAGCCCTGTAACAGACTGACCTAGACAATCACTTTGTTTTTGGAGCTGTAATGTCATTCCAATGATTTTCAGCAGGAAATGTATTTATCCATTCTTTGGGACTGCATGCTGCTAGTCTCAAGTGCATTACTAATCACTTTTGTCACAGGCACTACTTATCAGTCTAGTTTCTTCTACCGGGAGAAGCAGGCAGGAATTCAGCTGTTCCAAAACATAAGCATTGAATGCTGTTAACTATACTGCTGCCAGTGAAAGGGTGCTTGGTAACATTTTCAACAAGTAGCAATATATGTATTTCATAGTTATGAAAGAAGATATCCTGGCATAAACTTCTTATGTACACACAATCGGACATTCCGACAACAAAACCGTGGATATTTTTCCGACGGATTTTGGCTCAAACTTGTCTTGCATACACATGGTCACACAAATGTTGTCCGAAATTGCGAACGTGAAGAACGCGGTCACATACGTACGATGGCACAATAAAAGGGAAGTTCAATACCAAGTGCGGCATCCTTTGGTCTCCTTCTGCTAATCTCGTGTTAGTAGAAGTTTGGTGAGAGACGATTCGTGTTTTTCAGCTTCGTACTTTTCAGTCCATGACGTGTTTGCAGTGTGACGAATGTGCTATCTTTATTACGAACGCTAGTTTTACCAGACAGAGCGCTTCAGTCTCGTATTTGATTCAGAGCATGTGTGGAATTTTGTACGTCGGAATTGTCTACACACGCTTGGAATTTACGAGAACGGATTTTGTTGTCGAAAAATTTGAGAACCAGCTCTCAAATTTTTGTTGTCGGAAATTCCAACAGCAAATGTCCGATGGGGCTTACACACGGTCGGAATTTCCGACAACAAATGTTCGATGGGAGGTTGTTGTCGGAAATTCCGAGCGTGTGTACGCGGCATTAGAGTTTCTAAAAAAGTGATGTAAATTTATTTTTTGAATGAGAAGGATCATGAAGGGCATATACAATATAAAGTAAACCAGTCATTAGGGAACATGGTGTCTGCCATTTAAATCTCCTTCTAAAATGTTTGTTATCTGTACCCTGTCGTGCTGTCTCTCCTACTTCAGTAGTTGGGTCAGTGACCAAGAACAAGTACAGGTAAAGAGTTTTATTTGTTTTCTGTCTGCACACATGAGATTTAAACAATATTGATGCTAGAGCAGGGTTCCCCAACCCCCGGGCCGCAGCCCACTGCCGGGTCGTAGCCTATTTGCAGACGGGCCGCGAAGGCTGCACTGTCTGATGTGCAGTGGCAGGCAAGCAGAGAGATGACATCTCTCACCGCCCGGCCTGGTCACCGCTCTTCCACCCACACAGCGGGCTGCTACACTGCAGTGAGGCGGGGGAGCAGAGAGATGAGATCATCTCTCACCACCCGCATGGATCACCTCACTTCCGCCCACACAGCGGGGCCGCTACACTGCAGTGAGGCGGGGGAGCAGAGAAATTAGATCATCTCTCACCGCCCGCACGGATAACCACACTTCCGCCCACACAGCGGGGCCGCTACACAGCAGTGAGGTGGGGGAGCAGAGATAAATTCATCTCTCACCGCCCGCACGGATCACCGCACTTCCGTCCACACAGCGGGGCCGCTACACTGCAGTGAGGCAGGGGAGCAGAGAGATGAGATCATCTCTCACCGCCCGCACGGATCACCGCACTTCCGCCCACACAGCGGGGCCGCTACACTGCAGTGAGGCGGGGGAGCAGAGAGATGAGATCATCTCTCACCGCCCGCACGGATCACAGCACTTCTGTCCACACAGCGGGGCCGCTACACTGCTGGAGGTGAGGCAGGGGAGCAGGGAGATGAGATCATCTCTCACCGCCCGCACGGATCACAGCACTTCCGTCCACAGAGCGGGGCCGCTACACTGCTGGAGGTGAGGCGGGGGAGCAGAGAGATGAGATCATCTATCACCACCAGCCCCGCATTACCGCTGTTCTCCCTCACTGGCCTGTGCTGCCACCACGGCAGGTGACAAACCTCATCCAGTGCCAGGTGACAAACAAATCTGACGGCAGGTGGCAATCCACATCTAGTGGCAGCTGACATGGCAAGCGGCAATCCACATCTGGTTGCAGGTGACGTGGCAATCCACATCTGGTGGTAGGTGACGTGGCAAGCGGAAATCCACATCTGGTGGCAGGTGACGTGGCAAGCGGAAATCCACATCTGGTGGCAGGTGACGTGGCAAGCGGAAATCCACCTCTGGTGGCAGATTCTGCTTATGGTGAGGTCAACTATTTCATTTTACATTACAATGTAATGACAGAAGTAATGTGCTTCAAACATCCCGACATCATATCAGCCATAGTGCTGTGATGATTGAAGCGCTAACACCAGCCATTTCCCCAACAAATTGCCAGTGCAAAGCTGCATAACAACCCCCCCCCCCCCCGCCGGCCTTGGCACGATTTTATTCCACAACGCCGGTCCTCGTGCCAAAAAGGTTGGGGACCACTCTACTAGAGGTTTAAAGTGGTTGTAACTCTACAAAAAAATTATATACAGCATAGTGCTTTTGCAGTGTCAGTTGGCCCTTTCTAAGTTGAACAATACCTTGTTGATTCTGCCTGTTCCTGTGTTCTCCTGCGTGTGCTGATCACACTAATCATGGCTGCTAATCCATGATCTCATGTTCAGATTACGTGCCTCCATCATCCTGCTCTTTCCTCAGTGTCTCTTCATCTCCCAACCCCCTCTCTCCCTGTCATTTCCGTGGTCTGAGTGTGAAATGTCAAGCTAATCTCCTGCCCGCCCCTTCCCTCCCCTTCTGCCTTGAGTAATTCTATTCTATGCAACTGCTACAGTGCTTGTAAAGCAAAATCTAATAATTACATTGATCCTCTATGCTTTAGGTCCATGTTTAGTGCAGTGTGTGTGTTTTCTTAAAATTATAATGCTACATACCTTCTTTTCACAGTGCAGTCACGTGTCCCCCCTCTGCCATCTTTCATACATCAGAAGGGAATCTCAGCCCCTCCCACTATGGTCTCTAAGATTGGGAAGGGAAGCAGAGGGAGGACACATAATTGCACAGCAACACTGTGCAAAGATGGTATTTAGCATTATAATTTTTGGAAAATACACACACTGTACTAAACATGGACCTAAAACAGAAAGGATCCAAGTAAATAATAGATGTGGCTTTACAACCACTTTAACATGACAGTCAGGCAACTTACTCTTTTAAAAGGGGGTCAGTAATGGCAAAGTATCTACCAGCCACAATAGCTAATAGCATTAGGCATGTTCAGCAGGACTTGTTCTGCAATATTGAAGACGATTTGCTGTTTATTCAAACAGCTTCTTCAGCTTTATTGCAGTGTTACAGAACAAGCCCAGTTGAATGTAGCTACAGTGCCTTGAAATGTATTCATACCCCTTGAAATGTTCCACATTTTGTCATGTTACAACCAAAAACAAAAATGTATTTTATTGGGATTTTATAAGATAGACCAACACAAAGTGGCACACAATTGTGAAGTGGAAGGAAAATGATAAATGGTTTTCAATATTTTTTACAAATAAATATGTGAAAAGTGTGGCGTGCATTTGTATCCAACCCCCTTTATTCTGATACCCCAAACTAAAATCTAGTGCAACCAATTGCCTTCAGAAGTCACCTAATTAGTAAATAGAGTCCACCTGTGTGTAATTTAATCTCAGTATAAATACAGCTATTCCATGAAGCTCTCATAGGTTTGTTAGAGATCTTTAGTAAACAAACAGCATCATGAAGGCCAAGGAACACACCAGACAGGTTAGGGATAAAGTTGTTAAGTTTAAAGCAGGGTTAGGATATAAAAAAAATATCCCAAGCTTTGAACATCTCACAGAACACTGTTCAATCTATCATCCAAAAATGGAAAGAGTATGGCGCAACTGCAAACCTACCAAGACATGGCCGTCTACTTAAACTGACAGGCCGGGCAAGGAGAGCATTAATGGGAGAAGCAGCCAAGAAGCCCATGGTAACTCTGGAGGAGCTGCAGAGCTCCACATCTCAGGTGGTAGATTCTGTCCACAGGACAACTATTAGTTGTGCACGCCACAAATCTGGCCTTTATGGAAGAGTGGCAAGAAGAAAACCATTGTTGAAAGAAAGCCATATAAAGTCCCATTTACAGTTTGCAAGAAGACATGTGGGGGACACAGTAAACATGTGGAAGAAGGTGCTCTGGTCAGATGAGACCAAAATTTAACTTTTTGGCCTAACACAAAATGCTTTTGTGGCGGAAAACTAAATCTGCACATCACCCTGAACACACCATCCTCCCCACCGTGAAACATGGTGGTGGCAGCCTCATGTTGTGGGGATGCCTTTCTTCAGGGAAGCTGGTCAGAGTTGATGGGAAGGGAAGATGGATGGAGCCAAATGCAGGGAAATCCTAGAAGAAAACCAGAGCATGCAAAAGACTTGAGATTGGAGCTGGAGATCCACCTTCCAGCAGGACAACGACCTTAAACATACAGCCAGAGCTACAATGGAATAGGTTAAAGCATATTCATGTGTTAGAATGGGCCTGTCAAAGTCTAGAACTAAATCCAAATGAGAATCTGTGGCAAGACTTGAAAATTGCTGTTCACATATGCTCTCCATCCAATCTGACAGAGCTTGAGCTCTTTTGCAAAGAAGAATGGGCAAAACTGTCACTCTCTAGATGTGCAAAGCTGGTAGAGACATCCCCAAAAAGACTTGCAGCTGTAATTGCAGCAAGATGTGGTTCTACAAAGTATTGACCCAGGGGGGCTGAATACAAATGCACGCCACACTTTTTACATATTTATTTGTAAAAAATATTGAAAACCATGTATCATTTTTCATCCACTTCACAATTATGTGCTAATTTGTGTTGGTCTATCACATAAAATCCTAATAAAATACATTTTTGGTTGTAACATGTGTGAGAGTGAGAGCCCCTGGCTTAGTAGAAATGTGTTTAACCACTTCAATACCATGCACTTATACAGCTTCCTGCCCAAGCCAATTTTGAGCTTTCAGCACTGTCGCAATTTGAATGACAATTGCGCGGTCATGCTACACTGTACCCAAACAAATTTTTTATCATTTTGTTTCCACAAATAGAGCTTTCTTTCGGTGGTATTTGATCGCCTCTGCGATTTTTATTTTTTGCACAACAAATAAAAAAAGAGCGAAAATTTTAAAAAAAACTAAGTTTTTCTTTGTTTCTGTAAATTTTTTTTGTAAACAAGTACCTTTTCTACTTCAATGACGGGCACTGATAAGGTGGCACTGAAGGGCACTGATAAGGCGACACTGATGGGCACCGATGAGGTGGCACCAATGAGGTGGCACTGATGAGGTGGCACTGATGGGCACTGATGATGGGCACTGATAGGCGGCACTGATGGGCACTGATATGTGGCACTGGTATGCGGCATTGATTGGCACTCATAGGTGGCATTGATTGGCACTCATAGGTGGCACTGATTGGCACTCATAGGCGGCACTGATTGGCACTCATAGGCGGCACTGATGGGCACTCATGGGCGGCACTCATGGGCACTTATGGGTGGCACTGATAGGTGGCATGGACGGGCACTGATAGGTGGGCACAGATTGGCACGGATGGGCACGGATGGGCACTGATAGGTGGCACTGATGGACACTAGTAGGTGGCATTGGTGGCACTGGTGCCCAGCAATGCCAGCCACCACACATTTTGAAAGTGCCAGTCAGTGCCCATTTGTGGGCACTGATTGGCATATTTTTTTTAATGTTTTTATTTTATTTATTTGTTTTTACTACATGTGGATGGCCATGGGGGCCATCCACATGATTGGGGCTTCCCTGGTGGTCCTGGGGGGCTTCCCTGGTGGTCTAGTGTGGGTATCCGAGGGGGGGCTGCACTGATAAACAATCAGCACGAACCCCCCCTGTCAGGAGAGCCGCCGATCGGCTCTCCTCTACTCGCGTCTGTCAGACGCGAGTGAGGAAGAGCCGATCAACGGCTCTTCCTGTTTACATTGTGATCAGCCGTGATTCGACGCGGCTGATCACGTGGTAAAAAGCCTCCGACGGAGGCTTCTTACCGAGATCAGTGTAGCGGTGGGTCAGACTGACCCACCGCTCCACCGATCGCCGCGATGCGCGCCCCCCCGGGCGCGCGGCGGCTGTTATCCCGCAGGACGTCATATGACATCCAGGGTGGATAACAGAACCACTTCCCGGACGTCAATCTGCTATTGACTGGGCGGGAAGTGGCTAAAATGGACACATGACTCTCAAAGAAGCAATTTGAGAAGTTCCAGCAAAAGATTGCTGAGCAGAGAAAACTATGCTTTAAGTTTTCCCTGGATTTTGTAAGTCTGGATTGGGGCTGGCAACTTGAAGACTTCAACGAGCATTGGGAGGGAAGGAGTCTTCAGTCATGTGTCCGGGTTTTCTAGGAGCTCTGCAGGTTGAGTGTGTGGCCAGGTGCACACACTCGTTATAAGGCAGAGCTGAACATAGCTCAGTGTCTGTGGAAAAGGAGTCAGTGATACAGCAGTTGCTTGACGGAAGTGTGCTACTGATAAAGAACTCAGGCAACATCCTTTAGACGGTTCTCCATGTGGGAGAGGTTCCAGGTCAGTAGACCGAGAGAGTTGGGCCAGCTGAGAGAGTCGGGGAGACTATAGCTGAGACAACTGGAAGAGAGTCTTGGGGACCAGAGGGGACTGTAAGTCTTGGAGGAGTGTGGAAGCCTGGAGTGTCAGGAGAACCCTTCCCAGAGGCCAGGAGTGGGCCTGTGCAGCAAGGAACTGCGCCCATGGCTGAGTGAGCCTTAAGAGCCAGGTGGATTGGCATTTTCATTTGTTATTTTTGGGAGAAGAACCCCTGTGTGGGAAACCAAATGCACATATGAACTTTCTTTTTTGTTTCTTTCAATAAAAGTGGGCTACCATGCCCTTAAACCTTCGTTCCTGTTGGCTGTGAACTCACTTAAAACACATCTATCATTGAGCTAGACATTCCCCAATGTTACACATGACAAAATGACAAAAATACGTTTTCAAGTCACTGTACATACTACTAGCTATGTTATAAGCCAGTTGAATTAGAAACTTCACAGAGACACCAACCAAAGCACAAGCAGTACTGCGTTGCAACTTTTTTTTTTTGGGGGGGGGGGGCTTACAAAAAAAACAAAACAGTAAGCAATATTTCTACTGTATGTAATGTAATACTGTACATATGTCTGCATTATAAATTAAATATTGTTAAAGCCACCAGTGTAACTAAAATGCCATGACATTTACTCTCCTATAATCATTCTTATCATAAAAACTCTACTTTTTGTCATAACTGTAATCTTGTTAACTGTCAATGTAGCTTCAACTCCACGTATTCTTTAGTAAATTTCACAGTTTTAGGTATAAACAATAGAGAAAAGTACATGCATAACTTCCAAGAGCCTGTTGGGTTCAGTTGCTATAACGTATATGACGATTCACCACTGCAATCACGTAAAGAATTCAGGTTTTTTTAAATTACTTCTGTGTTTGTGGAGACTCCCAGTGAACAAAATAATTTACAACACTGTGCTTGCAGTCCCCTTTATAACTTCTAAAGATGTACAGAAGGTACAGTACATCCCAGGTGTAGCAGATATGTGCTTGCCAAACAGTTAGTTATCAAAAAGTAAGACAACTTGCAAAACAATGCTCCAGTGCCTGAGACTGAATTGGGAGTCAGTATAGTAGAGGGATGAAAAACAGTTATCAACAGCAGGAAACATGAGTCTGTACCGGAATGATTCCATATTGCATTTGAACTTGATGAACTCTGCCATCGCCTCTACTAGATACTATCTTCACAGTCGAACAAGGAGTTTTTCTCAGTAACAGCAACAAACACATTGTAGATCCTGATCAATAAAATTATTGAACTTGGAAAGTAAGAAAGTCTGAAAAGTCAAGTGCTGGTTTATAACTTTCCTAAAAATAAGTCACTATCTCGGATTCATGTGAACTACAACATGGAAATTCCCAGGTTCCCAGGTTGAGGGGACAAACAATTATGTATTCATTTATTCATTTAGCTGCATGGCATTGGATTATGGACAGTTTCATTGTAGTTTTCATTGCCAGAGCATGCAAACCTGGAAGAAAGACAGGGTGAAGATGGAAGCCCTGTCAGTGATGACAGCAGGTCACTGGAGGGCTTAATTTTAAGGTAAGTCTTTCATAATGTGCTAGTATGCGATACAATTTATTTTTTTATTTTTTTTCACAATGATTTGGGGGGGGGGGTGATCCTATTTGGGGGCAGGGGGGTTGGGGGCAGTGGATAGTGTTGGTACAGCAGGAGGGGACAGTATCAGTAGTTTTTTTATTTTATATTTTTTACAATTTTTCTTAATCTTTTTTTATAATTACATTTTTTTATATTTAATGCAATTTTTTTTTTATCCACCCTGTTGGTGGGCTTTGGTGAGATATCAGAACCCTGACATCTCCCCTTTGAGACAGAGAAAGGAGCTGAGGACAGAAAGACTGTTCATTCATAAATGGAAGCAGAGTAAACACAGTTTATTATGCTTAGTTATCAAAGGACACACGAGTGATCAGTAGTGATTTCTCACTGTGTCCAATTCAGCTGGTAAATTACACATATTCGGGCCCCTTCCTTAGCTCTCCATCCTGACAGATCCCCCACAGAAGCCAGTGGGAGAGGAGATGAGGAAAGCAGGCTGCTGGGGGATGAGGGGGGCCTGGGGAGGAGCACATGGGTCAGAGAAGGAGGACACAGGGGCCGGAGGAGAAGCACACAAGAGGACAGTCGAGGATGATCTGTGTGTGGTGGAGACAGTTGCAAGCACCGCATGTGTAGATTTTCAGCGGACAGCCATGGGAGGGAGAGGAGGAAAAGCGGCTGGCAACTGCTTGCAACTGTCCCCCGCTGCACCAATCTTCACCAACTGTCAACCAGAGACAGATCATCCATGGGTGCAGTTTGGGTCACAGTGGGTCCCCCCCCCCCCGGGCCAGTGTTTAGTGAACACCCTGCACCCATGGATGATACGCCACTGACTAGGAGAAACATAACAGCTGTGATTCCCTTTACATAATCCCTGGAAGGCATCTTGTATAATGAACATGCTTTTAGCTGCATTCCAAAAAAACCCATCAGTGCTGTGATAGGATTAGCAGAATTTAACACAATCCAGGTCCCATGGCCATCATTAAAACATCAAGATTTCAGGCTTGAATATCTAGAATCTAAACAGATATCCATCCTAGTCTCAGACTCATCACCTGTTATAAATAGCTCAGCTGGTGCAATGGCTGAATACGCATTCGTGACTGGATGTTATCAGTCAAAGAATCCAAATGTATTAGGTCAGGACTCTGTGTGGGCCAGTCAAGTTCCTCCACTCCACACTCGCTCATATACCGTATATATATATAAAGGTAAAAAACAAAAAAAGAACAGACCTCCACACACCTAAATGAATAATATTACAAATTTTAATAGCCTATAACGGGCAAACACAAGGTAAAAACACTACTGATACCCCAATTTAACACATGACCAAAAAAGAACCATATGAGAGGCCATCAAACCACTATGGATCCCTCCAGCCGGAGAGAATCCCCTCAGTGATTGATAGCTGGTGAACCCACTCCCTCCCCCCCTATGAGGAACACCCCCCTAAAATGCCTGATATAACCCAAGAGTCCCCAAAGAGACCAAAGGTTCATCCGTATAATTCCTAAACAGAAGCAGCGTGTGCTTAAAGTCAGCATATATCGCTGCTAATGAGTGGAAAATACAACCTAGATCAGGTTCCCATACAAAAAAATCCCACCTCCCCAGTCAGCAGTCAGTCAGTAGGGGGGCCCTAATGGAGTTGTTATGTTATGATCCACAGGGATCTGGGCATAGGAGATATGTGGTTTATCTGGATGGTAGAAATATAGCAATCAGGTGCACCTGGGAAACCATACTAACATTTACCCACTGTTTGGGAATTAGTTGGAGACACACTCCCATAGGAATTAATTCTTTGCACGGATCTTGGTGATATAGCAGTGATTGGACATTTACATAATTTGAAGTGGATGGATGCTTGTGGTTTTTCTTTCCTCATTTTGGTTTTTGCTATATTTCTACCATCCAGATAAACCACATATCTCCTATGCCCGGATCCCTGCGGATCATAACATAACAACTCCATTAGGGCCCCCCTACTGACTAGGGATGAGCCGAACACCCCCGGGTTCGGTTCGCACCAGAACCTTCGAACGGACCGAAAGTTCGCGCGAATTTTCGAACCCTATTCGTTATAATGGACGCGAACGTTCGAAATCAAAATTGCTAATTACAACGGCCAATATGCATGTTAATGTTATAAAACAGGTTTGGGGACCCGGGTCCTGCCCCAGGGGACATATATCAATGCAAAAATAAATTTTAAAAACTAAAGTTTTTTCGGGAGCAGTCATTTTAATGATGCATAAAGTGAAAAAAAAAAAGTGAAATTTTCCTTTAAATATGGTACCTGGGGGGTGTCTAAAGTATGCCTGTGAAGTGGCATGTGTTTCCCGTGTTTAGAACTGTCCTTGCACAAAATGACATTTGTAAAGGAAAAAAAGAAGCCATTTAAAACCACTTGCGGCTTTAATGTCATGTCTTGTCCTGGCCGCCATATGGCTGAAAATCCTTGAGAAAAATGGCATGGCTACCCCATCACCCCCCCCCCCACCCCAGCCCCTTTGGGTCTTGTATGGATACTAAGGGGGACCCCGCACCCAAAATAAAACCCTATACCTACAACCCTATATACTCTGAACAGCAGTATATAGGTGGTGCAAACAAGACATGGACTGTAGGTTTGTTCTTAAGTAGAATCTGAACAGGTACATTATGAAGTGTAGCTACATCCCAAAAAAATCAATTTTTAAGCTTTTTGGAGAACATAGGGAGGGGTTATCACCCCTGTAACATTTACTGTCTTTGCACATCTGTTCAGAACATGTCACCTCACTTTCCGTCCCAATGACAAATGTTTTTGGAAAAGTGGAGTTTTAATTGAAACAAGGATTGGTGATAAAGCATCAGTAGAGAGGAGATACCTTTTTCCCAAATTAAATCTAACAGGATAGAATTTTCCTTCCTAGGGGTAGATTTCCTCTCACTTCCTGTTTTCTCTTGCCGTTTGCAAGTAGGAGTCGTTTGTAAGTTGGATGTTTGAAAGTAGGGGCCTGCCGTATATACTCTGCAGAAATTTGCCCTATTAGATGTTGGTGTAGCCACAAGACTGGTGGGCACAGGAATGGGCCCTGCTGTGAGTTAATAGATCAAGATTTGTACTTGCATGCACCTGTTGAACCGGGCAGAAAAATTGGGCCTTTGGTGGTGGTGGTGGTGGTGGTGGACGGTGTTGCCACAAGACGGTAAGCCCTCACAGTTACTCTTGGTGGGTGCAGGAATGGGCCCTGCTGTGAGTTATTAGATCACGATTTGTAATTGCATGCACCTGTTGAACAGGGCAGAAAAATTGGGCCTTTGGTGGTGGTGGTGGTGGTGGACGGTGTTGCCACAAGACTGTAGGCCCTCATAGTTACTCTTGGTGGGCGCAGGAATGGGCCCTGCTGTGAACTATTAGATCAAGATTTGTAATTACACGCCCCTGTTAAACAGGGGCTGAAAAATTGTGCCTTAGGCATTGGTGCTGGTGCCACAACACTGCAACCCCTCACAGATACTGTACTTGGAGCACAGCAGTCACACCTGTTGCGAAGCATCTTTTTAAAAAATTGTAATTACACGCCCCTGTTATACAGGGGCTGAAAAATTGTGCCTTAGGCACTGGTGCTGGTGCCACAACACTGCAACCCCTCACAGATACTGTACTCTGAGCACAGCAATGAGACCTGTTGCAAAGCATTGCCTAAAAATTGTAATTACACGCCCCAACAGGGGCTGAAAAATTGTGCCTTAGGCACTGGTGCTGGTGCCACAACACTGCAACCCCTCACAGATACTGTACTCTGAGCACAGCAGTCACACCTGTTGCGAAGCATCTTTTTAAAAAAATTTAATTACACGCCCCTGTTATACAGGGGCTGAAAAATTGTGCCTTAGGCACTGGTGCTGGTGCCACAACACTGCAACCCCTCACAGATACTGTACTCTGAGCACAGCAATGAGACCTGTTGCAAAGCATTGCCTAAAAATTGTAATTACACGCCCCAACAGGGGCTGAAAAATTGTGCCTTAGGCACTGGTGCTGGTGCCACAACACTGCAACCCCTCACAGATACTGTACTCTGAGCACAGCAGTCACACCTGTTGCGAAGCATCTTTTTAAAAAATTGTAATTACACGCCCCTGTTATACAGGGGCTGAAAAATTGTGCCTTAGGCACTGGTGTGGTGGCATGGATCATTGAGGAGGAGGAAGAGGATAGTCAGTGAACATAACAGGACAGTCACTCAGCATCAGCATAGGCAGTCTTGAAGGGATGTGACATTATAAATTATTCCGTTATATCCGCTTCAGGTGTCTGGTAGCTGGTGGTGATCCAAGACTGATTCATTTTTATGAAGGTCAGTCGATCAACCGAGTCGGTGGACAGGCGCACCCTATGATCGGTGACAAATCCTCCAGCAGCACTGAATGTGCGTTCGGAAAGAACGCTGGATGCAGGACAGGCCAGTAGCTCAATTGCATACTGTGCAAGCTCTGGCCAGTGATCCATCCTCAGGACCCAGTAAGCCAGAGGATTTTCGGTGGGAAAGGTGTCCAAGTCTGACCTTGCCCCTAGGTATTCCTGCACCATGTATATCAGACGCTGGCGATGGTTGCTGGAACCGATCATACCTTGGGGCTGCGGACTAAAAAATTGTCTGAACGCATCGGTCAGACGTCCACCTTCCCCACCGCTCCTTCTGCTACTGACCGAAGCCTCAGCAACTTGTCGTCCAGGACCAGGAGTTTGTAACCTCCCAGTTTCTGGGAACGCGTTGCACAGACCTTTCTGCAAGGCCTCCCTGAGATGTCTCATCCTCTGCTCCCTCTGCGACGGCAAGATAAGGTCCGCAACCTTACCCTTGTACCGTGGATCAAGGAGAGTGGCCAGCCAGTAATGGTCACTCTCCTTGATCCGAAGAACACGAGGATCCTTCCGCAGGCTTTGCAGGATCAGGGAGGCCATGCAGCGTAGGTTAGCTGAGGCATTCGGTCCGGAGTCTTCTGGGTCACTGAGGATGACATGATCGCCAGCCACCTCCTCCCAGCCACGTACAAGTCCACTGGTTTGTTGGGACTGTACATCATCCCTAAAAGACTGCTGCTGCTGATGCTGAGTGCCAGGCTCCACCTCCATGCTCACACAATCCTCCTCCTCCTCCTCCTCCTCCTCCTCTTCCTGTGTGATGGGTGGGACAGAAGGAACATTGTCTGGATAAAGGGGGCCTTGAGAGACAAGGAAGTCCTCCTCTTCCTGCCTCTGTTCTGCCTCAAGTGCCCTGTCCATTATCCCACGCAGCGTATGCTCCAACAGGTGGACAAGAGGTACAGTGTCACTGATGCATGCACTGTCACTGCTCACCATCCTCGTGGCCTCCTCAAATGGTGAGAGGACAGTGCATGCATCCCTGATCATGCTCCACTGGCGTGGGGAAAAAAAGCCAAGCTCCCCTGACCCTGTCCTGGTGCCGTAGTCGCAAAGGTACTCATTGATGGCCCTCTGCTGCGTGTGCAGTCGCTGCAGCATGGCCAACGTTGAGTTCCACCTGGTGGGCATGTCACATATTAGGCGGTTCTTGGGCAGGTTCAGCTCCTTTTGCAGCTCAGTCAGCCGAGCACTGGCATTATAAGATCGGCGGAAATGCACACAGACTTTCCTGGCCTGCCTCAGGACATCCTGTAAGCCTGGGAACCTGCCCAAGAACCGCTGCACCACCAGGTTGAGGACGTGAGCCATACAGGGCACATGGGTGAGCTGCCCCTGTCGCAGGGCGGAGAGGAGGTTGGTGCCATTATCAGAAACGACCATTCCTGGCTTAAGCTGGCGTGGCGTCAACCACCTCTCGGCCTGCCCCTGCAGAGCTGCCAGAACCTCTGGCCCAGTGTGGCTCCTGTCCCCCAAACACACCAGCGCAAGCACGGCATGGCATCTTTTTGCCTGCGTACTCGCGTAGCCCCTTGTACGCCTACGGAGCACCGCTGGTTCCGAGGACAGAGCACTCGAAGAGGACATGGAGGAAGAAGAAGAGGAGGGGGTGGAGGAGAGAGGTGTGTCACAACCAGTAGTAGCATTTTGGAGGCGTGGTGGCGGAACAACCTCCAACACTACTGCACCTTGTCCTGTATCCCTCCCAGCTACCAATAGAGTGACCCAATGGGCCGTGAAAGAAAGATAACGTCCCTGTCCATGCCTGCTGGACCATGAGTCAGCGGTAATATGCACCTTACCGCTGACCGCCCTGTCCAGCGAGGCATGGACATTGCCTTCCACATGCCAGTAGAGAGACGGAATCGCCTTCCGTGAGAAAAAGTGGCGTTTGGGAACCTGCCACTGAGGAACCGCACATTGAACAAACTCACGGAAGGGGGCCGAGTCTATCAACTGAAAAGGCAGCAGTTGAAGTGCTAGCAATTTAGCCAAGCTAGCATTCAACCGCTGGGCATGTGGATGGCTGGGAGTATACTTCTTTCGACGGTCCAGCAGCTGGGGCAGGGAAATTTGCCTGCTACAATCGGACGTCGGTGTACTGCAAGTACTTGGTTGTGACACACCTAATTCTACACCTTCAGTCCTCTCAGAGCAGCTTTCAGAGAGGACTGAAGATATAGTGGGGATGGAGATCCCAGCTGATGAGGAGCAAGGAGAGGTCCGCTTTGTTCTTTGGTGTGGGTCTTTTATGTGTGCTTGCCAACGAGCTGCATGGCAGGTCGACATATGTCTGCTCATGCTTGTGGTGCCCAAGCGGCTGATGTTTTGGCCACGCGAGATACGCTTGAGACAAATATTGCAAATAGCAGTGGTGCGATCTGATGCACTCGTCTCAAAAAAGGCCCACACCAAAGAACTTTTGTGATAACGTGCAGAGGCAGCGCCCTGCACAGGCGGAGCTCTGCGGTGTGGTACAGTTGCTGTGCTGGCCTCTAGCTGGCCTCCAGGGGGCATCCTGCCTCGTTGGACATGTGACGCTGCATCCTCCTCCTCCTCCTCCTCTCTCCCTTCAGGCACCCACGTGGAGTCAGTGACCTCATCATCCCCTCCCTCTTCACCACTAGAGCAAACCTGGCAGTAAGCTGCAGCTGGTGGAACACTACTGCCAGATTGCTGTCCTTCAGCATCCCCTCTCTCTGCGCGCACACTACTGACTTCCTCAAGCTGGGTATCATCATCCGAGCCTTCGAATCGTTGGGCATCCTCCTGGAGCATGTACCCAACACTGTGCTCAAACAGTTCGGGGGACTCCTCAGGAGGACATGGTGGGTCTAGGGAAGGGGTGGCTGATGATGCCATTGAGTACGCGTTGGCAGCTGCTCTGCCAGTACCCTGAGCCTGGGTGAGAGAGGATGAGGAGGATGAGGAGGGCTTGGTCATCCATTCTACCAAGCCTTCGGCATGATGCGGCTCCACATGTCCAGCTGCCGAAAACAAAGACAAGCGTGTCCCATGGCCACGTGCTGATGACGATGCACGACCACGTCCACGGCCAGCACTGTTGTCTCTAGAAACAGAGCCTGCCTGCCCTGTGTTCTTGCCTCGGCACGCTCTGCCTCTCCTTGGCGGTCTTCCAGCCATTGTAGTCGGTAGTGTATATAGTATAAAAAATAGAACTCCTATGTGTGCTCACAACACACTGTAGGTCCTATGGGTGCTGACACTAACACACTATAGGTACTATGTGTGCTGCTGACAAGAAAATATAGGAGCTCTGTTTGCTGCCACTAACACACTAGAAGTCCTATGGGTGCTGCTGAGAAGAAAATATAGGAGCTCTGTTTGCTGCCACTAACACACTAGAAGTCCTATGGGTGCTGCTGAGAAGAAAATATAGGAGCTCTGTTTGCTGCCACTAACACACTAGAAGTCCTATGGGTGCTGCTGAGAAGAAAATATAGGAGCTCTGTTTGCTGCCACTAACACACTAGAAGTCCTATGGGTGCTGCTGAGAAGAAAATATAGGAGCTCTGTTTGCTGCCACTAACACACTAGAAGTCCTATGGGTGCTGCTGAGAAGAAAATATAGGAGCTCTGTGTGATGCCACTAACACACTAGAAGTCCTATGGGTGCTGCTGAGAAGAAAATATAGGAGCTCTGTTTGCTGCCACTAACACACTAGAAGTCCTATGGGTGCTGCTGAGAAGAAAATATAGGAGCTCTGTGTGATGCCACTAACACACTAGAAGTCCTATGGGTGCTGCTGAGAAGAAAATATAGGAGCTCTGTTTGCTGCCACTAACACACTAGAAGTCCTATGGGTGCTGCTGAGAAGAAAATATAGGAGCTCTGTGTGATGCCACTAACACACTAGAAGTCCTATGGGTGCTGCTGAGAAGAAAATATAGGAGCTCTGTTTGCTGCCACTAACACACTAGAAGTCCTATGGGTGCTGCTGAGAAGAAAATATAGGAGCTCTGTTTGCTGCCACTAACACACTAGAAGTCCTATGGGTGCTGCTGAGAAGAAAATATAGGAGCTCTGTTTGCTGCCACTAACACACTAGAAGTCCTATGGGTGCTGCTGAGAAGAAAATATAGGAGCTCTGTGTGATGCCACTAACACACTAGAAGTCCTATGGGTGCTGCTGAGAAGAAAATATAGGAGCTCTGTTTGCTGCCACTAACACACTAGAAGTCCTATGGGTGCTGCTGAGAAGAAAATATAGGAGCTCTGTTTGCTGCCACTAACACACTAGAAGTCCTATGGGTGCTGCTGAGAAGAAAATATAGGAGCTCTGTTTGCTGCCACTAACACACTAGAAGTCCTATGGGTGCTGCTGAGAAGAAAATATAGGAGCTCTGTTTGCTGCCACTAACACACTAGAAGTCCTATGGGTGCTGCTGAGAAGAAAATATAGGAGCTCTGTTTGCTGCCACTAACACACTAGAAGTCCTATGGGTGCTGCTGAGAAGAAAATATAGGAGCTCTGTGTGATGCCACTAACACACTAGAAGTCCTATGGGTGCTGCTGAGAAGAAAATATAGGAGCTCTGTTTGCTGCCACTATTACACTAGAAGTCCTATGGGTGCTGCTGAGAAGAAAATATAGGAGCTCTGTTTGCTGCCACTAACACACTAGAAGTCCTATGGGTGCTGCTGAGAAGAAAATATAGGAGCTCTGTGTGATGCCACTAACACACTAGAAGTCCTATGGGTGCTGCTGAGATGAAAATATAGGAACTCTGTGTGATGCCACTAACACATTAGAAGTCCTATGGGTGCTGCTGAGAAGAAAATATAGGAGCTCTGTTTGCTGCCACTAACACACTAGAAGTCCTATGGGTGCTGCTGAGAAGAAAATATAGGAGCTCTGTGTGATGCCACTAACACACTAGAAGTCCTATGGGTGCTGCTGAGAAGAAAATATAGGAGCTCTGTTTGCTGCCACTAACACACTAGAAGTCCTATGGGTGCTGCTGAGAAGAAAATATAGGAGCTCTGTTTGCTGCCACTAACACACTAGAAGTCCTATGGGTGCTGCTGAGAAGAAAATATAGGAGCTCTGTTTGCTGCCACTAACACACTAGAAGTCCTATGGGTGCTGCTGAGAAGAAAATATAGGAGCTCTGTTTGCTGCCACTAACACACTAGAAGTCCTATGGGTGCTGCTGAGAAGAAAATATAGGAGCTCTGTTTGCTGCCACTAACACACTAGAAGTCCTATGGGTGCTGCTGAGAAGAAAATATAGGAGCTCTGTGTGATGCCACTAACACACTAGAAGTCCTATGGGTGCTGCTGAGAAGAAAATATAGGAGCTCTGTTTGCTGCCACTAACACACTAGAAGTCCTATGGGTGCTGTTGGGGTGCAATGCTGTGCTAACAGCACTGCGGTTGGTACTACTGCAATACTGTACTAACAGTAAGCACGCACCAGACTAATCCCCAGCAGCAGCTAATAACACACTAACTGTGCAATCAGCAGCAATGAACGATCAATGACTTAGGTAGCAATGGTTTAGCAAAGAAATAGCCAATGGTTTAGCAAAGAAGAGCAAATCTTTCAGTATCAAGCAAAGACAGAATCAGCAGACTAATCTCTCCTAAAGCCGGAACTCATGTGACCGGGGCCGATGGCGTGGCGGCCTTTTAAATGGTGGGGCGTGTACTAAAGCCCCTGAGCTGTAATTGGCTACAGCCGTCCTGCCTGTAGCCAATTATTGCTCTCCGAGTTTCGGGCGCTGTGATTGGCCAAGCATGCGGGGTCACAGTGCATGCTTGGCCAATCATCAGCCAGCAATGCACTGCGCCGGCCGCGCCGGCCGCAATGCATTGCGGGGCCGCTCGCATCACACGAATGTGATGCGAACGGCCCAAATAGTTCTGGGCTCGACGAGCGAGCGAACGCCCGATGCTCGATTCGAACATGGGTTCGAATCGAGCACCGGGCCCATCCCTACTACTGACTGACTTCTGACTGGGGAGGTGGGATTTTTTTGCATGGGAACCTGATGTAGGTTGTATTTTCCACTCATTAGCAGCGATATATGCTGACTTTAAGCACACACTGCTTCTGTTTAGGAATTATACGGGTGAACCTTTGGTCTCTTTGGGGACTCTTGTGTTATATCAGTCATTTTAGGGGGGTGTTCTTCATGGGGGGGAGGGAGTGGGTTCACCAGCTATCAATCACTGAGGGGATTCTCTCCGGCTGGAGGGATCCATAGTGGTTTGATGGCCTCTCATATGGTTCTTTTTTGGTCATGTGTTAAATTGGGGTATCAGTAGTGTTTTTACCTTGTGTTTGCCCGTTATAGGCTATTAAAATTTGTAATATTATTCATTTAGGTGTGTGGAGGTCTGTTCTTTTTTTGTTTTTTACCTTTATATATGTATTATGTTTGACCACACCCCCGATATTATTCGGTGAATATTACTATCTCAATAGATAGGATTCCCATACTCGCTCTCCCCTTTTTGTATTCATATACCGTATACACTTGAGTATAAGCCGACCCAAATATAAGCCAAAGCACCTACTTTTACCACAAAAAAATGGGAAAATGTATTGACTCGAATATAAGCCTAGGGTGAGAATGCAGCAGCTGCTGTAAGTGGAAAAGAGGGTCAACAATGCCCATTTGCAGCTTCACTGTGCCCATTTACATGCCTCAGCCTCACTGTGTCCATCTCACTATGCCTCGTATCAGTGCACATCAGTGCCTTCTATCAGTGCCCATCAGTGCCTTCTATCAGTGTCCATCAGTGCCTCCCATCAGTGCCCGTCAGTGCCTCCTATAAGTGACCATCAGTGCCTTCTATCAGTGACCATCAGTGCCTTCTATTAGTGACCATCAGTGCCTTCTATCAATGACCATCAGTGCCTTCTATCAGTGCCCATCAGTACCTTCTATCAGTGTCCATCAGTACCTTCTCTCAGTGTCCATCAGTACCTTCTCTCAGTGTCCATCAGTACCTTCTATCAGTGTCCATCAGTACCTTCTCTCAGTGCTCATCAGTACCTTCTCTCAGTGCTCATCAGTACCTTCTATCAGTGCTCATCAGTGAATGCTATTAATGTCCATCAGTGCTGTCTGTCTTCTCAGGACAGCATGGCTCTGAGCGGAGATCGTGTCTGTCATGGAACAGTAGCAGAGACACCGGCAATCATTGACGTTCTATTTCCCCATCTCACCTCTCTCGCACGGGATGAGAGAGGACACACAGCTGATCTCACTGCTCCCCCTTCTCCCCCTCCCCTCTCCTGTGTGCTCCGCAGGAAATGTGAGCTCGTTAGATTCACACTTGACTGACGGCAGAGCACACAGGAGAGGGGAGGGGGAGAAGGGGGAGCAGTGAGGTCAGCTGTGTGTCCCCTCTCATCCCGTGCGAGAGAGGATGAACAGGGTAATAGAACGTCAATGATTGCGGGTGTGAGTCAGTGTTCAGCCTGACGAGGAGGAGGCGGCGCTTGGTCACACTGCACGGCCGCCGATGACATTAAATGTATCACAGCGCCGGGGGATTAGACTGCAGACACAGACTTGAGTATAAGCCGAGAAGGGGATTTTCAGCACAAAAAAAATGTGCTGAAAAACTCGGCTTATACTCGAGTATATACGGTATGTCTTTATGGACCTTGCTTTGTGCACTGGTCCAAATAATTTGGTGGAGGGGGGATTATGTTGTGGGGTTGTTTTTCAGGGGTTGGGCTTGGCCCCTTAGTTCCAGTGAAGGTAACTCTTAAGGCGTCAGCATACAAAGACATTTTGGAGAATTTCATGCTCCCAACTTTGTGGGAACAGTTTGGGGATGACCCTTTCCTGTTCCAACATAACTGCGCACCCGTGCAGAAAGCAAGTTCCATAAAGACATGGATGAGTGAGTTTGGGGTGGAGGAACTTGACTAGACCTGACCTAAACCCGATAGAACACTTTTGGGATGAATTAGAGCAGAGGCTGCGAGCCAAACCTTCTCGTCCAACATCAGTGCCTGACCTCACAAATGCGCTTCTGGAAGAATGATCAAACATTCCCATAGACACACTTCTAAACCTTGTGGACAGCCTTCCCAGAAGAGTTGAAGCCGGTATAGCTGCAAAGGGTGGGCCAGCGAACAATTTGGGGTGTTCGCGGCAAATTCGAAAAGTCTATGGGAGAAATCTAAAGTGCTAATTTTAAAGGCTTATATGCAAGTTATTGTCATAAAAAGTGTTTGGGGACCCGGGTTCTGCCCCAGGGGACATGTATCAAAACAAAAAAAGTTTTAAAAACTACAGTTTTTTCGGGAGCAGTGATTTTAATAATGCTTAAAGTGAAACAATAAAAGTGAAATATTCCTTTAAATTTCGTACCTAGGGTGTGTGTATAGTATGCCTGTAAAGTCGCGCTTGTTTCCCGTGCTTAGAACTGTCCCTGCACAAAGTGTAATTTCTGAAGGAAAAAAAGTAATTTAAAACTCACTCGCGGCTATAATGAAAAGTCATTGATAAAAAAAAAATGTGTGGGGTCCCCCCAAATTCAATTACCAGGCCCTTCAGGTCTGGTATGGATATTAAGGGGAACCCTGCTGCAAATAAAAAAAAATGCGTGGGATTCCCCCCAAATTTCCATACCAGGCCCTTCAGGTCTGGTATGGATTTTAAGGGGAACTCCACCCCAAATGTAATTTTTTTTTAAAAATGGCGTGGAGTTCCCCCAAAAATCCATTCCAGACCCTTTATTCGAGCACGCAACCTGGCAGGCCGCAGGAAAAGAGGGGGGACGAGAGAGCGCCCCCCCTCCTGAACCGTACCAGGCCACATGCCCTCAACATGGGGAGGATGTCCCCATGTTGATGGGGACAAGGGCCTCATCCCCACAACCCTTGCCCGGTGGTTGTGGGGGTCTGTGGGCGGGGGGCTTATCGGAATCTGGAAGACCCCTTTAACAAAGGGGACCCCCAGATCCCCCCCTATGTGAATTGGTAATGGGGTACATTGTACCCCTACCATTTCACAAAGAAAGTGTAACAAATTGTAAAAAAAAACACAGACACCGTTGGGAAAGTCCTTTATTAAATATAAAAAAATAAAAAAAAACATTCCAGCGATGAAATCCAGTGTCCCGTGGTGATCCGCTGTCCAGCGCTGTCCACACAGAACGTCATTGGCTGAGCCTGAGCGGACCTGATGGGGAACTTCCTCTGCAGTGTATTAAATGAATAGAGCCGCCCCTTCTAAAGTTCCCCATCAGGTCCGCTCAGCCAATGACGTAGGTGTAAGGCTAAGCGGACCAGATACGGAACGTGAGAAGGGGCGGGTCTATTCATTTATTACACTGTGGAGGAAGTTCCCCATCAGGTCCGCTCAGCCAATGACGTAGGCGGGGTCTGACATACGAGGGGGCGGACCTGATGGGGAACTTCCTCCGCAAATTTGAAAAGCCAAGAAACACCCTGTAAAAGTCTATGGGAGAAATCTAAAGTGCTAATTTTAAAGGCTTATATGCAAGTTATTGTAATAAAAAGTGTTTGGGGACCCGGGTCCTGCCCCAGGGGACATGTATCAATGCAAAAAAAAGTTTTAAAAATGGCAGTTTTTTCGGGAGCAGTGATTTTAATAATGCTTAACCACTTAACGACCGCCCCATGTACATATACGTCGGCAGAATGGCACGGACAGGCACAATCACATACCTGTACGTGCTTGCCTTCGTGCGGGTGGGGGGTCCGATCGGACCCCCTCCCGGTACATGGGGCTGTCGGTATCGCTTCAGGAGTGATCCATGATGAGGGGGCAGCCATTGGTTTCTGGCCACCCCCTTGCGATCGCTCCCGGCGAATGAGATGCTTCCCCTGCCTGTGTAATGTAAACACAAGCAGGAGGAAGTGATGTCATCTCTCCATGTGGCGCTCTATTCGCCCAGAGCACCGAGGAGAGAAAACATCAGGTTAGTGCACCAACAGCCCACTGACACCAGGACACATAGGCACACTTTTCACCCCCCCCCCCCAGTCACCCCCAGATCACCCCCCAGCCCCCATTCACAGTGTCACTGATTGCAGTGATCATTTATTTACTGATCACTGCAATCAGTGACATTTGTGATAGTAAAAGTGTCAGGGCAGTTAGTGTTAGGTCCCTTTAGGTCCAGGGTAGCCCTTTAACCCCCCTAATAAAGGTTTAACCCCTTGATCGCCCTCCAGGTAACCCTTTCACCCCCTATCGCCAGTGTCACTAAGCAATCATTTTTCTGATCGCTGTATTAGTGTCGCTGGTGCCGCTAGGTAGCCAGTTATTTTTTTTGGTTCACCGCCAGGTTTTTATAGCGTCGGGTACCCCTATATATTATCTAATAAAGGTTTTAACCTCCTGATTGCCCCTAGAGTTAACCCTTTCACCAGTGATCACTGTATAAGTGTCACTGGTGACACTGGTTAGCCAGTTCGTTATTTTGTTATTTAGGTTCCCCGTCAGGTTTTTATATAGCGCCAGGTACCCCCATATATTACCTAATAAAGGTTTAACCCCTTGAACGCCCCCCAGGTAACCCTTTCACCCCCTATCACCAGTGTCACTAAGCAATCGTTTTTCTAATAGCTGTATTAGTGTCGCTGGTGCCGCTAGGTAGCCAGTTATTTTTTTAGGTTTGCCGCCAGGTACCCCCATATACAAATGTAGCACACAGACCTTTTTCTCACCTGGCTCACTTTTAATATAAGGCACACCGTGCTATATGCCCATACCCTCCTGTTTGAAGAGGTTAAGCGGTGTTCACAATTTGTTGGGTTCCGCAGCGAGTTACCCTTCCTAGGCTGGTTCCTTTCTCTAGAGCAGTGTTTCTCAACTCCAGTCCTCAAGGCACACCAACAGGTCATGTTTTTAGGATTTCCATTGATTTGTACTGGTGATTTGAGCAGTTGCACTGCCTTAGTAATTACCACAGCTGTTTCATCTGCAGGAAATCCCAAAAACATGACCTGTTGGTGCGCCTTGAGGACTGGAGTTGAGAAACACTGCTCTAGAGTGTAGAGAAAAGTCTGTTGTTTGTGTATCAAGAAGGCCAATGTCCAGACAAGGTTAAACCTCAATGACTGAAGGTTTATTTTCTTTATGCTTGAAACCAGACAGGAAAGTTGAAAGTGAAGAATAGAATAACAGGGAGGCAGGTTCAGGCAGTTAATATCACCACTCAATCCTAAGTGGACTCTGCTCACCCGGATAGTTCCCTCTCACGGTCCTAGCAGCCGGAGTGATGCACAAACTTTACTTTTCTTTCCTAGGGATACCATCGGAACCCATTTGCCTAGTTCCAAACTTCCCAGCACTTGTAGCATAAGGACCTAAGTGCAAGTTGAAGCACGCTACAATGCCTGTGGCGGACTTGTGGAATCCCTCTGTAGGTGACCAGGCCACATCCAAGACGGTGACTTCCTTCACCAGTAACCCTGGCTCCCTCTCCAGAACGGGTCACCCTCGAGTGCCCTGGAATTTCTCTTTAGATGGTAGGCCAGTTAAAGGTGCTGGGCCTACATGAAGAGTTGCAGCCCCAGGCTAAAGGTGCCTGAGACTAATCCATCCACGTACAACCCCATGGCCTGGAGGGCCACGAGGCGCAGACGGACTGCTCCTCGGTACTGCTCCTCAGTACCCCTCCTCCTCTTTCTCCTCATAAGATCGCGTCTGCCCCTTATGTATCCTCTCCCATCATGCGCAGTGGGCCGGCCATGCCCCCTCACACAACCGCCTGGAGAGGACACAGCAAGGTACAACAATGTCACCAGTGGTTCAACCCTGACCTGTTATGGCAGCGCCACCCATAGGCCACAGGGAACTGTACACCAGCAACACCACTTGGCAAAAGCAAAAGAACAAAACCTAACAATTGAAGCGATCTGGGTCTGACTACTGACCCAGATCAACCCCTAAATTTAGGTACCTAGCCCCCCTAAAAGTAAAGGGGCGCTACAAATCCTAAGGTTTTAAGGCCTGATTGCCCTTAGATTTAACCCTTCCACCAGTGATCACCGTATAAGTGTCACTGGTGACACTGGTTAGCCAGTTAGTTATTTTGTTATTTAGGTTCCCTGTCAGGTTTTTATATAGCGTCAGGTACCCCCATATATTACCTAATAAAGGTTTTAACCCCCTGATTGCCCCTAGTATAAGTGTTACGGGTGACACTGGTTGGTTAGTTTGCTTTTTATAGCATCAGGGCACCCGCCGTATATAACCCAATAAAGGTTTAACCCCCCGATCGCCCGGCGGGTGATATCAATTAGGTTTTAGGGTCAGATAGGGTCTGCGTCGCCCCGGGCAGCGTCAGGTTAGTGCCAGTAGCGCTAACACCCACGCGCAAAGCATACACCTCCCTTAGTGGTATAGTATCTGAACAGATCAATATCTGATCAGATCTATACTAGCGTCCCCAGCAGTTTAGGGTTCCCAAAAATGCAGTGTTAGCGGGATCAGCCCAGATACCTGAAAGCACCTGCGTTTTGCCCCTCCATCCAGCCCACCCAAGTGCAGTATCGTTCGATCACTGTCACTTACAAAGCACAACACACATAACTGCATCGTTCGCAGAGACAGGCCTGATCCCTGCGACTCCAGTGCTGTAGGAGGTGATTTCACCACCACAGTTAAAAAAAAGCATATATGCCGAAGCATGGGGGCAGCAGGGGCGGAGGAGCGATTTTGCTCCTAATGCCGCGTACATACGGTCAAAATTCCGAAAAGTCTGACCGTGTGTACGCGGCATAACTTTTGCGGGAGGATGCCCCCATGCTTCGGCATATATAAATGGTGCATGTATGCCCATCATTAGAAGTGGGTGGATGAAGGGAGGTATTCTAATGGTGGGCATACCCACCGATCAATCTCTTTTTTCGTTCAGCCAACAGGCTGCATGAAAAAAAAAGATTACAATACATGTCCAACAAGGACCAGCAACGTACTGGTATGTTGCTGGACTTTGAATGGTTATACCAGAATGATGCCTGCGGGTTTAGGTATCATCTTGGTATCATTCTTTTCAGCCAGCGGCCGGCTTTCATGTGAAAGCAATCCTAGCAGATGCCCCCCCCCGGATATAAAAAGCGCCATTGGGAAATTGGGAAAGCATTTTATCACACCGAACTTGGTGTGGTCAGATGCTTTGAGGGAACAGGAAAGATCTAGGGTCTAATAGACCCCAATTTTTTCAAAAAAAAGAGTACCTGTCACTACCTATTGCTATCATAGGGGATATTTACATTCCCTGAGGTAACAATAAAAATGATAAAAAGAAATAAAAAATGGAAGGAACAGTTTAAAAATAAAATAAAAAAGCAAAATAAATAATAATAAAAAAAAAAAAAAAACACCTCTGTCCCGCCCTGCTCTTGCGCAAAGGTGAACGCAAGCGTCGGTCTTGTGTCATATGTAAACAGCAATTGCACCATACATGTGAGGTATCACCACGAAGGTCAGATCGAGGGCAGTAATTTTAGCAGTAGGCCTCCTCTGTAAATCTAATGTGGTAACTAGGGATGGGCCCGGCGCTCGATTCGAACCCACGTTCGAATCGAGCACCGGGCGTTCGCTCGCTCGGCGAGCCCAGAACTATTTGGGCCGTTCGCATCACATTCGTGTGATGCGAGCAGCCCCGCAATGCATTGCGGCCGGCGCGGCCGGCGCAGTGCATTGCTGGCTGATGATTGGCCAAGCATGCACTGTGACCCCGCATGCTTGGCTAATCACAGCGCCCGAAACTCGGAGAGCAATAATTGGCTACAGGCAGGACGCCTGTAGCCAATTACAGCTCAGGGGCTTTAGTACACGCCCCACCATTTAAAAGGCCGCCACGCCGTCGGCCCCGGTCACATGAGTTCCGGCTTTAGGAGAGATCAGTCTGCTGATTCTGTCTTTGCTTGATACTGAAAGATTTGCTCTTCTTTGCTAAACCATTGGCTATTTCTTTGCTAAACCATTGCTACCTAAGTCATTGATCGTTCATTGCTGCTGATTGCACAGTTAGTGTGTTATTAGCTGCTGCTGGGGATTAGTCTGGTGCGTGCTTACTGTTAGTACAGTATTGCAGTAGTACCAACCGCAGTGCTGTTAGCACAGCATTGCACCCCAACAGCACCCATAGGACTTCTAGTGTGTTAGTGGCAGCAAACAGAGCTCCTATATTTTCTTCTCAGCAGCACCCATAGGACTTCTAGTGTGTTAGTGGCTTCACACAGAGCTCCTATATTTTCATCTCAGAAGCACCCATAGGACTTCTAGTGTGTTAGTGGCAGCAAACAGAGCTCCTATATTTTCTTCTCAGCAGCACCCATAGGACTTCTAGTGTGTTAGTGGCAGCAAACAGCTCCTATATTTTCATCTCAGAAGCACCCATAGGACTTCTAGTGTGTTAGTGGCAGCAAACAGAGCTCCTATATTTTCATCTCAGAAGCACCCATAGGACTTCTAGTGTGTTAGTGGCATCACACAGAGCTCCTATATTTTCATCTCAGAAGCACCCATAGGACTTCTAGTGTGTTAGTGGCATCACACAGAGCTCCTATATTTTCTTCTCAGCAGCACCCATAGGACTTCTAGTGTGTTAGTGGCATCACACAGAGCTCCTATATTTTCTTCTCAGAAGCACCCATAGGACTTCTAGTGTGTTAGTGGCATCACACAGAGCTCCTATATTTTCTTCTCAGCAGCACCCATAGGACTTCTAGTGTGTTAGTGGCATCACACAGAGCTCCTATATTTTCTTCTCAGCAGCACCCATAGGACTTCTAGTGTGTTAGTGGCATCACACAGAGCTCCTATATTTTCTTCTCAGAAGCACCCATAGGACTTCTAGTGTGTTAGTGGCATCACACAGAGCTCCTATATTTTCTTCTCAGCAGCACCCATAGGACTTCTAGTGTGTTAGTGGCAGCAAACAGAGCTCCTATATTTTCATCTCAGAAGCACCCATAGGACTTCTAGTGTGTTAGTGGCATCACACAGAGCTCCTATATTTTCTTCTCAGCAGCACCCATAGGACTTCTAGTGTGTTAGTGGCATCACACAGAGCTCCTATATTTTCTTCTCAGAAGCACCCATAGGACTTCTAGTGTGTTAGTGGCATCACACAGAGCTCCTATATTTTCTTCTCAGCAGCACCCATAGGACTTCTAGTGTGTTAGTGGCAGCAAACAGAGCTCCTATATTTTCATCTCAGAAGCACCCATAGGACTTCTAGTGTGTTAGTGGCTTCACACAGAGCTCCTATATTTTCATCTCAGAAGCACCCATAGGACTTCTAGTGTGTTAGTGGCAGCAAACAGAGCTCCTATATTTTCTTCTCAGCAGCACCCATAGGACTTCTAGTGTGTTAGTGGCAGCAAACAGAGCTCCTATATTTTCATCTCAGAAGCACAAATAGGACTTCTAGTGTGTTAGTGGCAGCAAACAGAGCTCCTATATTTTCATCTCAGAAGCACCCATAGGACTTCTAGTGTGTTAGTGGCATCACACAGAGCTCCTATATTTTCTTCTCAGCAGCACCCATAGGACTTCTAGTGTGTTAGTGGCATCACACAGAGCTCCTATATTTTCTTCTCAGAAGCACCCATAGGACTTCTAGTGTGTTAGTGGCATCACACAGAGCTCCTATATTTTCTTCTCAGCAGCACCCATAGGACTTCTAGTGTGTTAGTGGCATCACACAGAGCTCCTATATTTTCTTCTCAGCAGCACCCATAGGACTTCTAGTGTGTTAGTGGCATCACACAGAGCTCCTATATTTTCTTCTCAGAAGCACCCATAGGACTTCTAGTGTGTTAGTGGCATCACACAGAGCTCCTATATTTTCTTCTCAGCAGCACCCATAGGACTTCTAGTGTGTTAGTGGCAGCAAACAGAGCTCCTATATTTTCATCTCAGAAGCACCCATAGGACTTCTAGTGTGTTAGTGGCATCACACAGAGCTCCTATATTTTCATCTCAGAAGCACCCATAGGACTTCTAGTGTGTTAGTGGCATCACACAGAGCTCCTATATTTTCTTCTCAGCAGCACCCATAGGACTTCTAGTGTGTTAGTGGCATCACACAGAGCTCCTATATTTTCTTCTCAGAAGCACCCATAGGACTTCTAGTGTGTTAGTGGCATCACACAGAGCTCCTATATTTTCTTCTCAGCAGCACCCATAGGACTTCTAGTGTGTTAGTGGCAGCAAACAGAGCTCCTATATTTTCATCTCAGAAGCACCCATAGGACTTCTAGTGTGTTAGTGGCTTCACACAGAGCTCCTATATTTTCATCTCAGAAGCACCCATAGGACTTCTAGTGTGTTAGTGGCAGCAAACAGAGCTCCTATATTTTCTTCTCAGCAGCACCCATAGGACTTCTAGTGTGTTAGTGGCAGCAAACAGAGCTCCTATATTTTCATCTCAGAAGCACCCATAGGACTTCTAGTGTGTTAGTGGCAGCAAACAGAGCTCCTATATTTTCATCTCAGAAGCACCCATAGGACTTCTAGTGTGTTAGTGGCATCACACAGAGCTCCTATATTTTCATCTCAGAAGCACCCATAGGACTTCTAGTGTGTTAGTGGCATCACACAGAGCTCCTATATTTTCTTCTCAGCAGCACCCATAGGACTTCTAGTGTGTTAGTGGCATCACACAGAGCTCCTATATTTTCTTCTCAGAAGCACCCATAGGACTTCTAGTGTGTTAGTGGCATCACACAGAGCTCCTATATTTTCTTCTCAGCAGCACCCATAGGACTTCTAGTGTGTTAGTGGCATCACACAGAGCTCCTATATTTTCTTCTCAGCAGCACCCATAGGACTTCTAGTGTGTTAGTGGCATCACACAGAGCTCCTATATTTTCTTCTCAGAAGCACCCATAGGACTTCTAGTGTGTTAGTGGCATCACACAGAGCTCCTATATTTTCTTCTCAGCAGCACCCATAGGACTTCTAGTGTGTTAGTGGCAGCAAACAGAGCTCCTATATTTTCATCTCAGAAGCACCCATAGGACTTCTAGTGTGTTAGTGGCATCACACAGAGCTCCTATATTTTCATCTCAGAAGCACCCATAGGACTTCTAGTGTGTTAGTGGCATCACACAGAGCTCCTATATTTTCTTCTCAGCAGCACCCATAGGACTTCTAGTGTGTTAGTGGCAGCAAACAGAGCTCCTATATTTTCTTCTCAGCAGCACCCATAGGACTTCTAGTGTGTTAGTGGCAGCAAACAGAGCTCCTATATTTTCTTCTCAGCAGCACCCATAGGACTTCTAGTGTGTTAGCGGCAGCAAACAGAGCTCCTATATTTTCTTCTCAGCAGCACCCATAGGACTTCTAGTGTGTTAGTGGCATCACACAGAGCTCCTATATTTTCTTCTCAGCAGCACCCATAGGACTTCTAGTGTGTTAGTGGCATCACACAGAGCTCCTATATTTTCTTCTCAGAAGCACCCATAGGACTTCTAGTGTGTTAGTGGCATCACACAGAGCTCCTATATTTTCTTCTCAGCAGCACCCATAGGACTTCTAGTGTGTTAGTGGCAGCAAACAGAGCTCCTATATTTTCATCTCAGAAGCACCCATAGGACTTCTAGTGTGTTAGTGGCATCACACAGAGCTCCTATATTTTCATCTCAGAAGCACCCATAGGACTTCTAGTGTGTTAGTGGCATCACACAGAGCTCCTATATTTTCTTCTCAGCAGCACCCATAGGACTTCTAGTGTGTTAGTGGCATCACACAGAGCTCCTATATTTTCTTCTCAGAAGCACCCATAGGACTTCTAGTGTGTTAGTGGCATCACACAGAGCTCCTATATTTTCTTCTCAGCAGCACCCATAGGACTTCTAGTGTGTTAGTGGCAGCAAACAGAGCTCCTATATTTTCATCTCAGAAGCACCCATAGGACTTCTAGTGTGTTAGTGGCATCACACAGAGCTCCTATATTTTCATCTCAGAAGCACCCATAGGACTTCTAGTGTGTTAGTGGCATCACACAGAGCTCCTATATTTTCTTCTCAGCAGCACCCATAGGACTTCTAGTGTGTTAGTGGCAGCAAACAGAGCTCCTATATTTTCTTCTCAGCAGCACCCATAGGACTTCTAGTGTGTTAGTGGCATCACACAGAGCTCCTATATTTTCATCTCAGAAGCACCCATAGGACTTCTAGTGTGTTAGTGGCATCACACAGAGCTCCTATATTTTCTTCTCAGCAGCACCCATAGGACTTCTAGTGTGTTAGTGGCATCACCCAGAGCTCCTATATTTTCTTCTCAGAAGCACCCATAGGACTTCTAGTGTGTTAGTGGCATCACACAGAGCTCCTATATTTTCTTCTCAGCAGCACCCATAGGACTTCTAGTGTGTTAGTGGCATCACACAGAGCTCCTATATTTTCTTCTCAGAAGCACCCATAGGACTTCTAGTGTGTTAGTGGCATCACACAGAGCTCCTATATTTTCTTCTCAGCAGCACCCATAGGACTTCTAGTGTGTTAGTGGCATCACACAGAGCTCCTATATTTTCTTCTCAGCAGCACCCATAGGACTTCTAGTGTGTTAGTGGCATCACACAGAGCTCCTATATTTTCTTCTCAGAAGCACCCATAGGACTTCTAGTGTGTTAGTGGCATCACACAGAGCTCCTATATTTTCTTCTCAGCAGCACCCATAGGACTTCTAGTGTGTTAGTGGCAGCAAACAGAGCTCCTATATTTTCATCTCAGAAGCACCCATAGGACTTCTAGTGTGTTAGTGGCATCACACAGAGCTCCTATATTTTCATCTCAGAAGCACCCATAGGACTTCTAGTGTGTTAGTGGCATCACACAGAGCTCCTATATTTTCTTCTCAGCAGCACCCATAGGACTTCTAGTGTGTTAGTGGCAGCAAACAGAGCTCCTATATTTTCTTCTCAGCAGCACCCATAGGACTTCTAGTGTGTTAGTGGCAGCAAACAGAGCTCCTATATTTTCTTCTCAGCAGCACCCATAGGACTTCTAGTGTGTTAGCGGCAGCAAACAGAGCTCCTATATTTTCTTCTCAGCAGCACCCATAGGACTTCTAGTGTGTTAGTGGCATCACACAGAGCTCCTATATTTTCTTCTCAGCAGCACCCATAGGACTTCTAGTGTGTTAGTGGCATCACACAGAGCTCCTATATTTTCTTCTCAGAAGCACCCATAGGACTTCTAGTGTGTTAGTGGCATCACACAGAGCTCCTATATTTTCTTCTCAGCAGCACCCATAGGACTTCTAGTGTGTTAGTGGCAGCAAACAGAGCTCCTATATTTTCATCTCAGAAGCACCCATAGGACTTCTAGTGTGTTAGTGGCATCACACAGAGCTCCTATATTTTCATCTCAGAAGCACCCATAGGACTTCTAGTGTGTTAGTGGCATCACACAGAGCTCCTATATTTTCTTCTCAGCAGCACCCATAGGACTTCTAGTGTGTTAGTGGCATCACACAGAGCTCCTATATTTTCTTCTCAGAAGCACCCATAGGACTTCTAGTGTGTTAGTGGCATCACACAGAGCTCCTATATTTTCTTCTCAGCAGCACCCATAGGACTTCTAGTGTGTTAGTGGCAGCAAACAGAGCTCCTATATTTTCATCTCAGAAGCACCCATAGGACTTCTAGTGTGTTAGTGGCATCACACAGAGCTCCTATATTTTCATCTCAGAAGCACCCATAGGACTTCTAGTGTGTTAGTGGCATCACACAGAGCTCCTATATTTTCTTCTCAGCAGCACCCATAGGACTTCTAGTGTGTTAGTGGCAGCAAACAGAGCTCCTATATTTTCTTCTCAGCAGCACCCATAGGACTTCTAGTGTGTTAGTGGCATCACACAGAGCTCCTATATTTTCATCTCAGAAGCACCCATAGGACTTCTAGTGTGTTAGTGGCATCACACAGAGCTCCTATATTTTCTTCTCAGCAGCAGCCATAGGACTTCTAGTGTGTTAGTGGCATCACCCAGAGCTCCTATATTTTCTTCTCAGAAGCACCCATAGGACTTCTAGTGTGTTAGTGGCATCACACAGAGCTCCTATATTTTCTTCTCAGCAGCACCCATAGGACTTCTAGTGTGTTAGTGGCATCACACAGAGTTCCTATATTTTCATCTCAGAAGCACCCATAGGACTTCTAGTGTGTTAGTGGCATCACACAGAGCTCCTATATTTTCATCTCAGAAGCACCCATAGGACTTCTAGTGTGTTAGTGGCATCACACAGAGCTCCTATATTTTCATCTCAGAAGCACCCATAGGACTTCTAGTGTGTTAGTGGCATCACACAGAGCTCCTATATTTTCTTCTCAGCAGAACCCATAGGACTTCTAGTGTGTTAGTGGCATCACACAGAGCTCCTATATTTTCTTCTCAGAAGCACCCATAGGACTTCTAGTGTGTTAGTGGCATCACACAGAGCTCCTATATTTTCTTCTCAGAAGCACCCATAGGACTTCTAGTGTGTTAGTGGCAGCAAACAGAGCTCCTATATTTTCATCTCAGAAGCACCCATAGGACTTCTAGTGTGTTAGTGGCATCACACAGAGCTCCTATATTTTCATCTCAGAAGCACCCATAGGACTTCTAGTGTGTTAGTGGCATCACACAGAGCTCCTATATTTTCTTCTCAGCAGCACCCATAGGACTTCTAGTGTGTTAGTGGCAGCAAACAGAGCTCCTATATTTTCATCTCAGAAGCACCCATAGGACTTCTAGTGTGTTAGTGGCATCACACAGAGCTCCTATATT
The DNA here is from genome assembly GCA_029206835.1 of Rana muscosa. Taxonomy (NCBI): domain Eukaryota; kingdom Metazoa; phylum Chordata; class Amphibia; order Anura; family Ranidae; genus Rana; species Rana muscosa. Next base: position 637,339,334 of record CM055117.1, on the reverse strand, counting down.
TTCATCTCAGAAGCACCCATAGGACTTCTAGTGTGTTAGTGGCATCACACAGAGCTCCTATATTTTCTTCTCAGCAGAACCCATAGGACTTCTAGTGTGTTAGTGGCAGCAAACAGAGCTCCTATATTTTCATCTCAGAAGCACCCATAGGACTTCTAGTGTGTTAGTGGCATCACACAGAGCTCCTATATTTTCATCTCAGAAGCACCCATAGGACTTCTAGTGTGTTAGTGGCATCACACAGAGCTCCTATATTTTCTTCTCAGCAGCACCCATAGGACTTCTAGTGTGTTAGTGGCATCACACAGAGCTCCTATATTTTCTTCTCAGAAGCACCCATAGGACTTCTAGTGTGTTAGTGGCATCACACAGAGCTCCTATATTTTCTTCTCAGCAGCACCCATAGGACTTCTAGTGTGTTAGTGGCAGCAAACAGAGCTCCTATATTTTCATCTCAGAAGCACCCATAGGACTTCTAGTGTGTTAGTGGCATCACACAGAGCTCCTATATTTTCATCTCAGAAGCACCCATAGGACTTCTAGTGTGTTAGTGGCATCACACAGAGCTCCTATATTTTCTTCTCAGCAGCACCCATAGGACTTCTAGTGTGTTAGTGGCAGCAAACAGAGCTCCTATATTTTCTTCTCAGCAGCACCCATAGGACTTCTAGTGTGTTAGTGGCATCACACAGAGCTCCTATATTTTCATCTCAGAAGCACCCATAGGACTTCTAGTGTGTTAGTGGCATCACACAGAGCTCCTATATTTTCTTCTCAGCAGCACCCATAGGACTTCTAGTGTGTTAGTGGCATCACCCAGAGCTCCTATATTTTCTTCTCAGAAGCACCCATAGGACTTCTAGTGTGTTAGTGGCATCACACAGAGCTCCTATATTTTCTTCTCAGCAGCACCCATAGGACTTCTAGTGTGTTAGTGGCATCACACAGAGCTCCTATATTTTCTTCTCAGAAGCACCCATAGGACTTCTAGTGTGTTAGTGGCATCACACAGAGCTCCTATATTTTCTTCTCAGCAGCACCCATAGGACTTCTAGTGTGTTAGTGGCATCACACAGAGCTCCTATATTTTCTTCTCAGCAGCACCCATAGGACTTCTAGTGTGTTAGTGGCATCACACAGAGCTCCTATATTTTCTTCTCAGAAGCACCCATAGGACTTCTAGTGTGTTAGTGGCATCACACAGAGCTCCTATATTTTCTTCTCAGCAGCACCCATAGGACTTCTAGTGTGTTAGTGGCAGCAAACAGAGCTCCTATATTTTCATCTCAGAAGCACCCATAGGACTTCTAGTGTGTTAGTGGCATCACACAGAGCTCCTATATTTTCATCTCAGAAGCACCCATAGGACTTCTAGTGTGTTAGTGGCATCACACAGAGCTCCTATATTTTCTTCTCAGCAGCACCCATAGGACTTCTAGTGTGTTAGTGGCAGCAAACAGAGCTCCTATATTTTCTTCTCAGCAGCACCCATAGGACTTCTAGTGTGTTAGTGGCAGCAAACAGAGCTCCTATATTTTCTTCTCAGCAGCACCCATAGGACTTCTAGTGTGTTAGCGGCAGCAAACAGAGCTCCTATATTTTCTTCTCAGCAGCACCCATAGGACTTCTAGTGTGTTAGTGGCATCACACAGAGCTCCTATATTTTCTTCTCAGCAGCACCCATAGGACTTCTAGTGTGTTAGTGGCATCACACAGAGCTCCTATATTTTCTTCTCAGAAGCACCCATAGGACTTCTAGTGTGTTAGTGGCATCACACAGAGCTCCTATATTTTCTTCTCAGCAGCACCCATAGGACTTCTAGTGTGTTAGTGGCAGCAAACAGAGCTCCTATATTTTCATCTCAGAAGCACCCATAGGACTTCTAGTGTGTTAGTGGCATCACACAGAGCTCCTATATTTTCATCTCAGAAGCACCCATAGGACTTCTAGTGTGTTAGTGGCATCACACAGAGCTCCTATATTTTCTTCTCAGCAGCACCCATAGGACTTCTAGTGTGTTAGTGGCATCACACAGAGCTCCTATATTTTCTTCTCAGAAGCACCCATAGGACTTCTAGTGTGTTAGTGGCATCACACAGAGCTCCTATATTTTCTTCTCAGCAGCACCCATAGGACTTCTAGTGTGTTAGTGGCAGCAAACAGAGCTCCTATATTTTCATCTCAGAAGCACCCATAGGACTTCTAGTGTGTTAGTGGCATCACACAGAGCTCCTATATTTTCATCTCAGAAGCACCCATAGGACTTCTAGTGTGTTAGTGGCATCACACAGAGCTCCTATATTTTCTTCTCAGCAGCACCCATAGGACTTCTAGTGTGTTAGTGGCAGCAAACAGAGCTCCTATATTTTCTTCTCAGCAGCACCCATAGGACTTCTAGTGTGTTAGTGGCATCACACAGAGCTCCTATATTTTCATCTCAGAAGCACCCATAGGACTTCTAGTGTGTTAGTGGCATCACACAGAGCTCCTATATTTTCTTCTCAGCAGCAGCCATAGGACTTCTAGTGTGTTAGTGGCATCACCCAGAGCTCCTATATTTTCTTCTCAGAAGCACCCATAGGACTTCTAGTGTGTTAGTGGCATCACACAGAGCTCCTATATTTTCTTCTCAGCAGCACCCATAGGACTTCTAGTGTGTTAGTGGCATCACACAGAGTTCCTATATTTTCATCTCAGAAGCACCCATAGGACTTCTAGTGTGTTAGTGGCATCACACAGAGCTCCTATATTTTCATCTCAGAAGCACCCATAGGACTTCTAGTGTGTTAGTGGCATCACACAGAGCTCCTATATTTTCATCTCAGAAGCACCCATAGGACTTCTAGTGTGTTAGTGGCATCACACAGAGCTCCTATATTTTCTTCTCAGCAGAACCCATAGGACTTCTAGTGTGTTAGTGGCATCACACAGAGCTCCTATATTTTCTTCTCAGAAGCACCCATAGGACTTCTAGTGTGTTAGTGGCATCACACAGAGCTCCTATATTTTCTTCTCAGAAGCACCCATAGGACTTCTAGTGTGTTAGTGGCAGCAAACAGAGCTCCTATATTTTCATCTCAGAAGCACCCATAGGACTTCTAGTGTGTTAGTGGCATCACACAGAGCTCCTATATTTTCATCTCAGAAGCACCCATAGGACTTCTAGTGTGTTAGTGGCATCACACAGAGCTCCTATATTTTCTTCTCAGCAGCACCCATAGGACTTCTAGTGTGTTAGTGGCAGCAAACAGAGCTCCTATATTTTCATCTCAGAAGCACCCATAGGACTTCTAGTGTGTTAGTGGCATCACACAGAGCTCCTATATTTTCATCTCAGAAGCACCCATAGGACTTCTAGTGTGTTAGTGGCATCACACAGAGCTCCTATATTTTCTTCTCAGCAGAACCCATAGGACTTCTAGTGTGTTAGTGGCATCACACAGAGCTCCTATATTTTCTTCTCAGAAGCACCCATAGGACTTCTAGTGTGTTAGTGGCATCACACAGAGCTCCTATATTTTCTTCTCAGCAGCACCCATAGGACTTGCCATTGGCATATGTGGAATTACACCCCAAAATACATTCTGTTGCTTTTCCTGAGTACGGGGATACCACATGTGTCAGACTTTTTGGGAGCCTAGCTGCCCACGGGACCCCAAAACCCAAGCACCACCTTCAGGTTTTCTAAGGGTGTAAATTTTTGATTTCAGTCCTCACTGCCTATCACAGTTTCGGAGGCCATGGAATGCCCAAATGGCACAAAACCCCCCAAAATTGCCCAATTTTGGAAAGTAGACACCCCAAGCTATTTCCTGAGAGGTATGGTGAATATTTTGCAGATCTCGCTTTTTGTCACAAAGTTTTGAAAATGTAAAAAAGAAAAAAAAAAATGTTCTTTTCTTTCTTCATTTTCAAAAACAAATGAGAGCTGTAAAATACTCACCATGCCTCTCAGAAAATAGCTTGGGGTGTCTACTTTCCAAAATGGGGTCATTTGTGGGGGTTTTGTGAAATCTTGGCATTTTATGGCCTTCAAAACTGTAATGGGTAGTGAGGAGTGAAATCAAAAATTTGCACCCTTAGAAATCCTGAAGGCGTGATTGGTTTTCGGGGCCCCGTACGCGGCTAGGCTCCCAAAAAGTCCCACACATGTGGTATCCCCGTACTCAGGAGAAGCGGCAAAATGTATTTTGGGGTGTAATTCCACATATGCCCATGGCATGTGTGAGCAATATATCATTTAGTGACAACTTTTTGTAAATTATTTTTTTTTTGTCATTATTCAATCACTTTAGACAAAAAAAAAATATTCAATGGGCTCAACATGCCTCTCAGCAATTTTCTTGGGGTGTCTACTTTCCAAAATGGGGTCATTTGGGGGGGGGGTTGTACTGCCCTGCCATTTTAGCACCTCAAGAAATGAGATAGGCAGTCATAAATTAAAAGCTGTATAAATTCCAGAAAATGTACCCTAGTTTGTAGACGCTATAACTTTTGCGAAAACCAATAAATATACGCTTATTGACATTTTTTTTACTAAAGACATGTGGCTGAATACATTTTGGCCTAAATGTATGACTAAAATTGAGTTCATTAGATTTTTCTTATAACAAAAAGTAGAAAATATAATTTTTCTTCAAAATTTTCAGTCTTTTTCCGTTTATATCGCAAAAAACAAAAATAGCAGAGACAATCAAATACCATTAAAATAAATCTCTATTTGTGGGAAGAAAAGGATGCAAATTTTGTTTGGGAACAACATTGCATGACCGAGCAATTACCAGTTAAAGCAGCGCAGTGCCAAATTGTAAAAACACCTCTGGTCTTTATGCTGCGTATTGGTCCGGGGCTTAAGTTGTTAAAGTGAAACAATAAAAGTGAAATATTCCTTTAAATTTTGTACCTAGTGGGTGTGTATAGTATGCCTGTAAAGCAGCGCTTGTTTCCCGTGCTTAGAACTGTCCCTGCACAGTGTCATTTCTGAAGGAGAAAAAAGTCATTTAAAAGTACTCGCGGCTGTAATGAATTGTCGGCAATACAGCGAAAAGTCATTGAAAGTCATTGATAAAAAAAAAGGCCCTTCAGGTCTGGTATGGATATTAAGGGGAACCCTGCGTCAAATGAAAAAAAAATTGCGTGGGGTTCCCCCAAATATCCATACCAGACCCTTCAGGTCTGGTATGAATTTTAAGGGGAACTCCACCCCAAATAAAAAAAAAACGGAATGGAGTTCCCCCCAAAAATCCATACCAGACCCTTTATCCGAGCACGGAACATGGAAGGCCGCAGGAAAAGAAGGGGGACGAGAGAGTGCCCCCCCTCCTGAACCGTGACCCCGGAAACATGCGTTATATCAGAGGGGGCAGGGTCACCCGCACGTCACTGGGGAAGCCCGGGTTTGCCCTTGCGTCAGAGGGGGACGGGGTCACGTGATGGGTGGCCCCATCCTCAGCTACATAAGACCTGTCAGGCTGCGGCGAAGATATTCCTGGGGTGTCTCCGGTGGAGACAGGATGCGCTGCGCTGGACATCTCATCGCTGGAGCCTGGACCTGGATGGAGAGGAGATCATCCACCGCTGGACCCCGGAGAAGAGAGCATCCATCGCAGGATACCGACAGCGTTGGAGTGGAGACCGAGTGTGGATTACCACTGCTGGAATCTTTTTTTTTTTTTTAATTAAGGACTTATCCCAACGGTGTCTGTGAGTTTTTTTTTTATTTTTACAGTTACTTTGTGAAATGGTAGGGGTACAATGTACCCCTTACCGATTCACATGGGAGGGCGGGATCTGGGGGTCACCTTTGTTAAAGGGGTCTTCCAGATTCCGATAAGCCCCCCACCCGCAGACCCCCACAACCACCGGGCAAGGGTTGTGGGGATGAGGCCCTTGTCCCCATCAACATGGGGACATGGTACTTTGAGGGGTCAAAGACCCCCAAACATCCTCCCCATGTTGAGGGCATGTGGCCTGGTACGGTTATGGAGGGGGCGCTCTCATCCCCCCTCTTTTCCTGCGGCCTGCCAGGTTGCGTGCTTGGATAAAGGGTCTAGTATGGATTTTTGGGGGGAACTCCACGCCATTTTTTTTAAATTTGGGGTGGAGTTCCCATTAAAATCCATACCAGACCTGAAGGGTCTGGTATGGATATTTGGGGGGAACCCCATGTAATTTTTTTGAAAAAAATTGACGCAGGGTTCCCCTTAATATCCATACCAGACCTGAAGGGCCTACCGTATATACTCGAGTATAAGCCGAGATTTTCAGCCCTTTTTTTTGGGCTGAAAGTCCCCCCCTCGGCTTATACTCGAGTCAGCGAAATTTTACATTGTAAATAGTACCTGAAAAAAAGTTGAGGCTGCGGTGTCCATCGTTCAAATCCCGTGGTCTCTTCCTGGTCCCTTCCGTGATAGGCAATTCTCAGCAGACACTCTCCGCCTATCACGAACGTTCTCTCATCCTCAGTTTCCCAGCAGACGTCTGTGATTGGCGGAACACCCAACACAGTGTCTGCTGGGAAACTGAGGATGAGAGAACGTTCGTGATAGGTGGAGAGTGTCTGCTGAGAATCGCCTATCACGGAAGGGACCAGGAAACAGTGAGCTAGGGAACAGTGAGGATAGGAACAGTGAGGATAGGAACAGTGAGGATAGGAAACAGTGAGCTAGGGAACAGTGAGGATAGGAACAGTAAGGATGGGAACAGTAAGGATGGGAACAGTAAGGCATTGTTGACCCTCGGCTTATACTCGAGTCAGTAAGTTTTCCCAGTTTTTTGTGGCAACATTAGGTACCTCGGCTTATACTCGGGTCTGCTTATACTCGAGTATATACGGTTGTAATTGAATTTGGGGGGGACCCCCATGTTTTTTGTGTTTTTTTATCAATGACTTTCAATTACTTTTCTCTGTATTGCCTGGAGCCGACAATTCATTATAGCCGCGATTACTATTAAATTACTTTTTTTCCTTCAGAAATTACACTTTGTGCAGGGACAGTTCTAAGCATGGGAAACAAGCGCTGCTTTACAGGCATATTATACACACCCCCTAGGTACAAAATTTAAAGGAATATTTCACTTTTATTGTTTCACTTTAAGCATTATTAAAATCACTGCTCCCAAAAAAACTGACATTCTTTAAACTTTTTTTTGCATTGATACATGTCCCCTGGGGCAGGACCCGGGTCCCCAAACACTTTTTATGACAATAACTTGCATATAAGCCTTTAAAATTATTAGCACTTTAGATTTTTCATGTTCGAGTCCCATAGACTTTAACGGTGTTCGGATGTTCGAACAAATTTATTGCCTGTTCGCATGTTCTGATGCAAACCGAACTGGGGAGTGTTCGGCTCATCCCTACCTAAGTGCATTACCCTACATTTCTTCACATTAAACCTCTTTTGCCATGTATTTGCCCACTCCATTATTTTGTTAAGATATTTCTGTAAAATTTGTATATCCTGATGTGAAGTTATTGCCCTGCTTATTTTTGTGTCGTCCGCTAAAAATTAGATTGAGCTTTTTATCCCATCCTCTATATCATTTATGCATAAATTAAATAGAATTGGTCCCAATACAGAACCTTGGGGTACCTCACTTACCAGTCCAGACCAGTCAGAGTATACGTTATTTATCACTACCCTTTGGACATGCCCCTTTAACCAGTTTTTTACCCAAGAACAAACCTTATGGTCCATGCCTGCAGACTTCAGCTTGTAGTTTAAGCGCTTATGGGTTTAGATTGAAGGGGTGGGGATTCAGCCTGTAAGTGCTCAGACCATACACTGCACACTGCATCAAATTGGTCTGCATGGCTATCATCCCAAAAGGAAGCCTCTTCTAAAGATGATGCACAAGAAAGCCCACAAACAGTTTGCTGAAGACAAGCAGACTAAGGACACGGATTACTGGAATCATGTCCTGTGATCTGATGAGACCCAGATAATTATATTTTTATTTCAGATGGTGTCAAGCGTGTGTAGTGGCAACCAGGTGAGGAGTACAAAGACAAGTACAAAAACGAATGAGCCCCTCCCAGTCACGATCAGTCTGCAATCAGTCTGGTGAAAGGAGCAGCTATTTCTTCCCAACAAAAGGTGACCTAATACATCTGCTCCTCAAAGCGGGATCTACCTGGAAGGAAACCCGTGGACACTTCGGGATTGTGTTGCAGTCTGCCCTATTTGGAGAAACAGCTGGGGAACACCCGGACCTGGTCGGGAGCAATTACATCATGCTGTCTACCCCCGTAGGGGTGCAAGGAGCTGGTGAGTGGGGACCCTTGTGGGGGAATACCAGGAAAGCCATTGAAACAGTTACCTGCTGGCAATTATATAACAACTCTTTAATGAACACTGGGAATATTTCACTATTTTAGGCACTATTTATGAGTGGACTTTTATCTTGTGATACATACATTTTTTTCCCTTTTTTTTCACCATATACACATATATTTTTTGGATCCACATTTTTATCCTATGATTATGTCATTTGGTCTTGATTTTTGCACATATTTATGGTTTATCACTATTTTGATAGCAACCTATGCACTTTAAAGATTTTTACAAGGTGGTGGTACCGCACCCAGCAGTGGTGTGGCCTTCTATACTATATATTCTTCATATATAGCCTTTTGGGAACAAGGTTATATTTATTTTCACTATTATAATCTCTGATATAGGGTTTAATTGCCTAGCCGTTATAGCCACACCTCTTTTTCACCTTAGAGTGTATCTAAGGTAAGAGCAGCGCCACACCCCATTATTATTCGTTTAAATCAACTAAGATCCTATTTAGGATCCCACTAGGGGGGGCTGCAGCTCAATATACAGTCAGAGATCCTAAGCGCAGGAACATACATTTTCTTCTCATACAAAGACAAGTGTGTCTTGCCTACAGTCAAGCGTGGTGGTGGGAGTGTCATGGTCTGGAGCTGCACGAGTGCTGCCACACAAAATATTGACACTTATATATTGATATTGATATTTTAGTATATAACTAAGGCTCCATTCCATGTACACAGAAGCTCAAAAACGGTCGTTTTTAAAGCAGCAGAAAAAGCTAGCTTTTATCAGCGTTTTTTTATTAGCATTTATTAGCATTTTTCAGTGTAGCGTTTTTTTTTTTTCCAATGGCTCAAATAACGCTCGCGATCAGCGTTTTTGAGCGTTTATTAGCGTCTATTAGCGTTTTGCAATTTTTTGCGTTTTTTCTGCCGAAAAACTGCACTTTCAACGCAAATTTCTTGCGTTCAGAAAAAAGCCCATTAACTCCACTGCTCATTAAAGCTAAAAAATGTTATGTGTACATGAACACATAGGCTAACAGAGTGCAGTTAATGGGCTTTTTTTAAAAAAACGCCAAAACGCCAATAAACTGCAGTTTTTCAACTTCTGTGTACATGGAGCCTATGACTTTCACAGTTATATACTAAAATATTATTATATGCACACTTTAATGTATTAGTATACACCAATCTCTTGTATGATACTGTATGTCCCAGTTTATGACATGTACCGTATTTTTCGCACCATAAGACGCACTTTTACCCCCCCAAAAAATAGGGAAAAGTGTCCCTGCGTCTTATGGAGCGAATACTGAGCAGGCTCCGCCCCCCCCATCGCCGCCGCCGTGTCAGAATACAGACACTCGGCTTCTCTGTGGAGGAGAGATGACAGGATGTGAGGCATATCCTTGCTGGGGCATACCAAGGGGGAGAGGGGGGGAGACGGTCTGCCCCAGGTGCCAAAACATGGGGGTTGTCAGTGTTGTTGCTATAATGGTGCACTCCGCACCCAGGTAAGTTGACACCCGCCAGATGTGACCCCATCCTGCAAACGACAAGAGCCCTGGATGGCTTTTTTTTTCAGCTGGAACACCCCCGGCGCCTTGGTCTGGTCCAGTCTCACTTCCTGCCTCTCTCGACTTGCCGCTGCTGCTGCTGCAAATTATGTCCTCAGTCCTCCTTCCTAGCTGCTGCCCGGGTGTATCTGATGCTGAGAGCCAGCCAGAGGGGGTTGTGGATTGTATTGGCAGTGTCCTCCACTGCCTGAGGTGAGTGATAAGGGGGTGGGAGGTGTGGGATGGTATCCAATGTTCATCATTTGAGCTGTTGTTATATGAGAGGCTGAGGGGGTGTTTGTGTCTGCCCTGCCACCCTGAGCTGATCTGGGAAGGGGGGGGGTTGCTGTGTGTCCACCACCACCCAGGTATAGTGTAGCTGAGCTTATTTGATAGGGGGGCTGATATTGCTGTGTGTCCACCACCCACCTATAGTAGTAATATAATATTAAATATTTTAGTACATCATTTGGTTCAGAATATTTTTTTTTCTTGTTTTTCTCCTGTAAAACCTGGGTGCGTCTTATGGTCAGGTGCGTCTTATGGAGCGAAAAATACGGTATTAATGTTTTCACTTTGTATTATTTTTATGTGTATACAATAGTGTTTTTACACTAAATTGTTGTTTATAGCACTGCACTTTTTAAAGACATAGACTCTTCCATAAAGGCCACGACTGAAGCCTCGTACACACGACCGGTTTTCTCTGCAAGAAAACTGCTGGGAGAGCTTTTTGCCAAGAAAACCATTCGTGTGTATGGTTTCTCGTCGGGAAAACTGCCTGGAATCTCGATGAGAAAAATAGAGAACCTGCTCTCTATTTTTCTCGTCGGGATTCTGCCGAGAAAACCGGTCGTCTGTATGCTTACCTGTTCCACGGTAAACCCGCACATGCTCAAAAAGACTTTGACGCATGCACGGTAACATACAAGGGCAGTGTAGGGTGTAGCAAGATGGCGGTGACGGCATCGAATGTGACGAGCGCAGGCTCGTTGTAGTCGATGACATCACCGCGTTCTTGCCATTCAAAAGGACGGCGGTTCTTTTGAATGGCCGTGTGTACACTCGGCGTGCAAGGCAAGCTTGCCGGGAATCCCGTCGGGAAAACCAATGTTTTTTTCCCGACGGGATTCCCGCCCTTGTGTACGAGGCTTAATAGTTGTCCTGTGGACAGATTCTCCCACCTGAGCTTTGGATCTCTGCAGCTCCTTCAGAGTTACCATGGGCCTCTTGGATGCTTCTCTGATTAATGCTCTCCTTGCTCAGCCTGTCAGTTTAGGTGGACAGCCTTGTCTTGGTAGGTTTGCAGTTGTGCCATGCTCTTTTCATTTTCCAATGATGGATTGAACAGTGCTCCGTGAGATGTTCAAAACTTGGGATATTTTTTTTATAACCTAACCTTGCTTTAAACTTCTCCACAACTTTATCTCTAACCTGTCGGGTGTGTTCCTTGGCCTTTCATGATGCAATTTGTTCACTAAGGTTTTCTAACAAACCTCTGAAGGCTTCACAGAACAGCTGTATTTATACTGAGATTAAATTACTCACAGGTGGACTCTTTTTATGAATTAGGAGACTTCTGAAGGCAATTGGTTCCACTAGATTTTAGTTAGGAGCATTAGAGTAATGGTGGCTGAATACAAATGTAAGCCACACCTTTTAGAGTCAAATATGTGTTTATTTCGGCAAAGGAAAATAGCACAGTAAAATGTCAGATGCTCACAACATAGAATGAAACATAGCAGGTCAAATTCTGCATATATGTAACTAAGCATGGTCATAATGAGGCCAGGTGAATCATTGCTTTTCCATGAAGGGCAATAACATAGTGAACTAAAAGTATGAGAGGCCATTGCAAATAGAAGGACATCTGACTTCCAGTTGAAATAAAAAAAAAAATATGACTAAAAAGAGAAGAGGGGGAAAAAGGTAGAAAAGAAAAGACAGGGAAGGGGTGGACAGTACGGAGAGGAAAGGTAAGGTGGACCTAGCAGACTAAGACACATCAAAACCTACAAGATGCAATCAGCTCGAACTACAGGGACGGTTTGGTTGCGTCAACATAGTCTTCAGTGAGTCTGAGGTAGAGTATTCAATCCAGAGGAGCCACAAGGACTTAAATTTATCATAAGCAATATTATCAATGGCCAGCATCTCCTCCATACGCATGATGTCGTTGACCGTAGAGACCCATAAAGATAGGGGGGGGGTAGTAGTAGTCTTCCAAAACTGGGGAATAAGCTGCCTCGCCGCTGAAAGGAAGAAGCGTAGTAGGGTGTGTTTCTGAGAAGCTATGGATCCGGGAAGCATGGACAGTAAAGCTACTTCTGGGGAAGGCGTTAGGGGCCTATCATATAGGTGACTGTATACGGTAAAAACCTGAGACCAAAGGGGCTGGATGGCCAGACACTCCCACCATATGTGTAGGTAGCTGCCGTCTGTTGAGTTGCACCTCCAACACAGGGGGGCACAGATGGAAATATCTTATTAAGAGATTTAGGGTCCCTGTACCACCTAGAAAGGAGTTTAAAGTTCTTCTCCTGGGAATAACAGGAGATTGAAGATTTGTGGGTAAAGTGGTACGACTTTTGCCAATCCACTGTAGGGAACTCCCTCCCCAGGTCTGCGGACCACTTCCTCGTGTAAGAGGGAGGCTGATCATGTGTGAGAGCGTGTTGTAGCGTGTACATGTATGAGAGCAAGTGTCTCGGTGTTTCCGAGAGAGAGCACAGCTGTTCAAATTCCGTTAGGGGTCTGTGAAGTTGGGAAGAAGCGAAGAGGTCAGAGCAAAAGGAGGATATGCGGAGGGCCGTAAGCCAGTTCCCCTGACCACCGGGCACTACAGGGGCGCCCGAGGCGGCGTCTACAAAGGAGCTCGCCGTAGGCCACGTGGGGCGGGAGTACGGACCCACTGACTGGGAACCACAGCCTTGGGGTAGGGCAGGGTGGTCAAACAAGGGCGTGAGTGGTGAGGGATCCGTGGACAGTAAAGAGAGCATTCCCTTTTTATACCATAACTGTAGGACAGCGATAGTTAATGGGGACGCATCAGAGAGCAAGTGGAAGTGTTGCCCATAACCCCAAACCAGAGCCCGGTGGTCAGGGGCTGACAGGTCCTGTTCCACCATAGTAGACGCTTTGGAGAAGGGGCGAGGGAACCATTCCAATGCCCTGGACAGTAACGTCGCTTTGTGGTACAGCTCAAAATCGGGTAAGCCCACCCCTCCCCGTGTCTTGGGGTACGTAAGTAGTGTGTGACGGATACGGGACATGCCTTGGTGCCAAACGAAACGGACGGACATGGAACGCAAGGAAGCGAAGAAGCTCCTAGGAATAGAGATAAGCACAGTTTGGAACAAGTAAAGCAGTTTGGGCAGAGTGTCCATCTTCAGAGTGTTTATACGGCCGAACCAGGGCATCGAGGAGGTGCTCCAAGCATCCAGCTCCCTTCGTAGCTGATTTAGTAATTGGATATAGTTGAGAGTATAGAGTTGTGATAGGTTGGAAGAAATTGTTATACCTAGATAGGAAATACCCCTGCTGCTCCACTGAAAGGGGAAATTGGCTTGCACTCGGGTGAGGGTTGTGCTGGGAAGAGATATGTTAAGGGCCTCAGTTTTGGACATATTCAACTTGAAGTTACTAAAGGTGCCAAACCTACGAAATTCGCTCATTAAGGAAGGGAGGGACGTGTGTGGTTGTTGGACATAAATCAGCAGATCATCAGCGTATAGTGAAAGCTTATGTGTGGCGGAGGGGGTCTGTATCCCCGCTATCGTAAGGGTTACGTCTAATGGCCTGGGCTAGGTGCTCTATCACTAAGACAAAGAGTAGGGGCGAAAGGGGACAACCCTGGCGTGTGCCGTTGTTTATCTGAAAGGATGCGGAAGGCGAGCCATCAACCAGGACAGATGCTGAGGGGCGTGAGTAAAGTGCCATAGTCCGGGATATAAAAGCAGGGCCCATACCCAACTGTTCCAAGGAAAGGCGCAGAAACTGCCAATTGACCCGATCGAAGGCCTTTTCCGCATCAAAAGAGAGCAGGCAGGACTTCAGGTTGTGGCGTTGGATATAGGATATTAAATGGATGGTTTTGGTGGTATTGTCTCTGGCCTCACGGCCAGGGACAAAACCCACTTGATCTTTATGTATAATCGCGGGTAATAGGGGGGAGAGACGGTTAGCTAGAACCTTGGCGTAAAGTTTAACATCCAGGTTCAGGAGTGATATCGGCCGATAACTACCGCATTGGGAAGGGTCCTTACCTGGCTTGGGTATAACTGAGATGTTTGCGGCCAGGAGATTACTGGAAGGTAGGTGGAGATCATCTATAGAGTTGAATGCAGATGATAACAGCGGGGCAAGGGATTGGGCAAAAGACTTAAAGAACCTGGGCGAAAACCCGTCGGGACCTGGGCATTTACCGGATTTCAAACCTTTGATTGCGGTGAGAAATTTGTCTACTGACAGGGGGTTTTCTAAGTCAGTGGCCTGTTCGGGGGTTATCTGAGGCAGTGCCGTCTCCAAAATGTAGTCTTTCATAGCAGACAGACGTGCGTCTCCCGTCTGGGTCGGCGAAGTCAGTGGGGGTAAGTTGTATAGCTCGGAGTAATATTGGCAAAATGCGTTTGAGATGTCCTTAGGATTACTAATTTTTTGCTTATCGGTGGTGCAAATGTGTTGGATGGGCCGGCGTGGGGGTCGGGGGTGGAGGACCCTTGCTAATTGCTGTCCACATTTGTTGGCTAGAATATAGTGTCTGTTGCGTCCCCTATCTCTGGCGATCAGAGAGTGTGCATCTAGGAGGCGGAGCAGTTCTCTGCGGGCGTTGGAAAGTTCAACGTAAGTCACCGGGTCTATGTCTTGTTTGTGTGCCGTCTCGAGCGCGCGTATAGTAGACAAGAGTCGAGTTATGTCTGCTGACCTAGCCTTCTTCAGGCGGGAACCATGCTGAATGAGAGTCCCTATAAGTACGCATTTGAGGGCCTCCCATTTGGTGAGGGGGTTGGTGTCGTCCGATCGGTGATCTAGGATAAAGTTGCGAATCGCCAGTTCAATGTCCGCGGCACATAAGGTGTCCGTTAATAAATTGTCGTTCAGGCGCCACGAGCACGATCTGCGCGAGGTCAGTGGATGGGCGAGGCTGAGGTGAACGGGGGCATGGTCAGACCAGAGCATGTTACCTAGGGAAGCCTTAAGCGGTGTGTCAAGGAGGGATTGGGAAATTAAGAAATAATCAATACGACTGTAAGAGTTGTGGGCCACGGAGTAACAGCTGTAATCTCTCTCAAAAGGGTGCTGTATTCTCCATACATCCACTAATTGTGCGGAGTGTAGGAGCGCTTTTATGTGTGTAAGAGTAGTGTGTGATAAAGAAGTCTTACCCGAGGAAGTATCCGCGTCCGGGGAGAGGGCCACATTGAGGTCACCACCTAGGATGAAACAAGGACCGCCAAAGGAAAGTAATTTGTCTATAACCATAGATAGAAATCCCCCTTGATCCTGGTTCGGACCGTACACATTGGCCACTGTAAAGACAGAAGAGTTAGATTTCAATTTGAGAAATAAGTACCGGCCTAGTGGGTCAACAAGAGAGTCTAAAACCTCTGGGTGGAAAGATTTGTGAAAAGCTATCGATACTCCCTTGGATTTTGCTAAAGGGTTCGTGCTATGATGCCATTCATGATAGTGGGGATTTTTAAGGGTCGGGATGGCCGACCCTCGAAAATGAGTCTCCTGCAGCAATAAAATTTTTGTTTTGATTTTGTGAAAGTGATAGAGGACCTGACTACGCTTTGCAGGAGTATTGAAGCCCCTGCAGTTAAAGGAGGAGAGGGTAATGTGGTCAAGCGGCAACATGACAGTACTGAGGGGAGGTGGTATCGGATCTGATCTGCATCAGCCTCAAGGTCTGCTCGGTCCGGAAGAGAATGGGGAGGGAGGGAGGGAGCAAGGGGAGGGGAGGGTAAGTCCAGAAGGAGGGAAAAAAAGAGCAAGAACAATGGCCTAAAAGGTAGGGAGGTATCAACTCCAGAAAGAAAGAAAGTGTGAGGAAAGAGTCAAGGGGAATAGGGATCAGTAAGAAAAGTAGAGGAAAGAGGAGAAGTAATAGGCCACCAGGTGGCGGCATCGAGTCATGAGATGAAAAGTATAACATTTCTAGGCTGAAAGAGAGAAAAAAAAAAAAAAAAAAGAAAGAAAAGATAGCTTAAACTAAGGAGAAGGGTACAGAGCTTGTTCAAGCACTGTCGGTCCTAAAGGGGGAAACGCAGTTAAAGCACAGAGCGTCTCCCGGTCCCGGGGTCCGCCAGGGTACACTAACTATTAATAAAGATAACATAACCATCAACAAAAATATAGTATAAACCTAAACAGAAAGCACAGCCATCCAGGGAGGGTGATCATCCCTCAACTCTTTGTAAACGTTAATAGTACAACCCGGAGGGTACTAGGTTTAAACAGCATAGAAGGGGGCAAAATGGGAATGAGGGTGTGTGCCAAACTCAGTGAACGTGCAGGTTATTCAGATAACCCTGGACATCCAGTTCCCCGAGCCAGAGGCGAGGGGGGGAGGAAGTCCAGTAACCAACCATAAAGAACAAATCCTGAGTTAGGGCGAAAGTATGCTGTCATCCGAGGGCACAGGGGAGTCAGTCATCCGGAGATCTCGTGGGGGAGTCCCTGGGGTGTTTGCCTTTGCCGGTCTTCTGCCATTGTGGGTGGAAAGGGAGGCCCGGGGTGGTGGCCGGGATGGGCCAATCAGGCAAGGCGACTTGGGGCAGTTCCAGCGCCCCCAGAAACCGTGGTAAGTCTCCAAGAGTGCGAAAGAGGGCCGTTTTACCGTCATGGTGAACCCGGAGTTGGAAAGGGAATCGCCATTGATATTTGATGTTCCGTTCCTGCAGGAGGGATGTAAGAGGTTTAAGAGCGCGTCTCATTGCTAGCGTTTGGCGCGAGAGGTCGGGTAGTAGCATAACAGGGGTGTCATTCAGCCAAATGGAGTCCTGAGTGCTGGCAGCTTTCATAATTTGTTCTTTAACTTTGTAAAAATGCACTCTACATATCGTATCACGGGTAAAAGAGGAGTCAGGTTTTCTCGGGCCCGAGGTCCTGTGCACTCTATCCAGTTCAATAGGGGAATCCTGAGGTTGTTGAAGAAGCTGGTTAAAGATGGTGGCGACCGCGCCGGCCAGGTCCTTATGTTCAACCGATTCAGGTATACCGCGGATTCTGATGTTGTTCCTGCGATTTCGGTTCTCGATATCGTCCTGAAGGTACATAAGTCGCTGTATCATGACTGTATGGGAGTTAAGAGTCTCCTCATGGGATTGCAGCGTGGTGCAAATGCCATCTGCAATATTTTCCACATCCTCCATGCGAGTCCCCAAATCTTTCTTTAGCTCAGAAATCTCCTTTTTATATGTGTGCTCCATGCGGGACACATAGTGCTCAAAGTCAGTTTTGGTGGGTAGGGACCGCATGTAAGCATGCATGGATCGCATCTGCGACTCCATATCCCAACCATCCCCAGAGCATAGAGATGTCTGTGAGAGGTGATGGGAACCATGAGGGCTACAGGAGGGGGGCTCAAGGTCAGTGAAGGAAGCTGAGCGGTCTCTGGACTGTACCTTTAGCAGATCCATAGGCTCAGAGCGGGCCGGGGACGGAGGCGCCGCCGCCATCTTGGATTTCTCCTGGTTCAGGAAGGCCGCGGAAGCGCGTGTTATTAACCGGTGCGGGTCGCCGTATCAGTGTCCGCTGGCAGGCTTATTGTGGTCCTTGGGCTTGCCTTTACCCATCGATGTAATTCGGTGGCTGTGCGTCGCGTGATGGCCGAGATATATCCCCTGAAAGACCGTCGGGACCGGGAGCTGCTGCGATCAGCGTCTTACGGCTCCATGCGCCAAGCCACGCCCCCAAGCCACACCTTTTAGATATTTATTTGAAAAAAATTGAAAACCATTTATTTATCCTTTCACTTCACAATTATGTGCCACTTTGTGTTGGTCTGTCACATAAAATCCCAATCAAATACAATTATGTTTTTTGGTTGTAACATGAGAAAACATGGAAAATTTCAAGGGGTATGAAAACTTTTTCAAGGCACTGTATATACTGTATATACATTAAGGGGGTTGGTTCAAATACATTTTTAGTACTCTGGGGTTCTCGCCCATATAGGATGAGGGGTTCTGAGGTAGTCCAGTTGGAGAGGAGAGAGATGATTTTCAGTACACTCATAATAATAAGTCCTGAGTAAGAACCCAGATTTTTGGCGGTCCAAAGAGTTTTGGGAGGAAAGAACCTCTAAACTCTGATTACAGGGACTTTGGTCCTGAGCGGTAGACTTGTGCACAATGTAAAAATTTGTTTAGTTTCGGTTTGTTTCTTGTGCACAACGGAAAAATTTGTTTAGTTTCGGTTTGTTTCTTTTCGGTCCTGTTGATTCGTAATTGTTCGTAATTTTGCTAGACGGGATTTTTCGTGTTCGGACTAATTCGTACTTTCGGTAGAGTACATTGTTTTTCGTTGATTCTGGACACAACTCCTACTTTCGTAACTTTTTTTGGGTTTGTTGATTCGTAATTTTCCGTATCTCTCTCACAACGACGCTGCCTATTATGCCTAATGTGCTTCGAATGGATTTGTATTTTTCTAAATACATAGCGGTTATTTGTAACGATTCGAAATCTCATATTTTACTTTTGTTTTTTACATGCGGCTATAGCCTCCGCCCTTGTACACCATTTTGAGAGGGAGTTCAGCACGGTGAAGGAGAAGCAGAGAGCAGAGAAGAGTGTTATTGTGCTTCAAATGGATTCATACATTCGTAGCTTTTTTTCATAACGAATTATGCCGAAGACATTCGGGCATTCGCTATTTGTGATATAATTTATTTTGGATTCAGTTTTATTCGTAATTGCTTTGTTCGGAAATTCGAATGCTTCCGAATGTCTGAAAGTTGCTAAATTCGGACGAATTTAGATTCGTTACGAAACGAATTGCACAAGCCTACTGAGCGGGTTAACCAGGGTACATCAGAGTCCAGAAAAGGAAGAATATACAGTTGGCACCTGGCTGTCAGAGGGAGAAAGACACACCTGAGTGAGCAGGGTGGACTAAGCTTGGGATTGAGTTGAGAAAATCTCCCCTTTGGGGCCCCTGAAGTAGATGAGAAACCACAAACTCCAGAGTGGGACCAGTATAGTGGTGGTAAGAAATAAACCAACAATGGAAAACGACCTGTTCTCAAAGATAGTGTATATAATCTAGACCAATTTTGCCTACAAAACCATCAGATGCAACCAACAAAAATCAAGGTCTCAGGGACTTAATCTAGTGGAACTGGACATTAAAAAGTGTCTAAAATGTGTCTAAAAGGGAGAATGCACTTTCTTAAATATAGTACAAAATGCAATACGATATGATGTGATAGGATATTATCTCTAGATGCTACTAAAGTCTTTGATAGTATTAAATGGTTTAATTTGTGGGCAGTGGTGCAAAAATAAAATTTTATTCCAAATTTTTTTATCAGGATTCTTGTAAAATAATAATAATAGTAACAAAAATGATAATAAAAAATAATTGTTTGTCCTCTCAATTGATGACACTTGTCAGAGGTCTCCATTACTATTTGCAATAGCTTCTAAACATATGGCAGAGATGATCAGACATTCCTAAGACATCAATGGCTTTAAACAAGGTCCTATATAAGAAAAGATAGCATAATAAGCAGATGATGTTCTCCTCTTTTTAGGGGGTACAAGCCACTGTAGAAAATACTATGACTATATTTTCTATCTTTTATATAGCCAAGTACTTGGCACCAGAAGCGAGCCATAACACTGTGTGCAATGCACTTGAGCTGTGAACCAAAAAAACATGCTGGACACGCCCAACAAGAGTAACTGTGAGGACTTACAGTGTTCTGGCGCCAACAAAACCAAAGGCCCAATTTTCCTGCCCCTGTTTAACAGGGGCATGTAATTACAATTCTTGATATAATATTTCACAGCAGGGCCCGTTCCTACGCCCAACAAGAATAACTGTGAGGGCTTACAGTGTTCTGGTACCACCAACACCTAAGGCCCAATTTTCTGCAGAGTATATAGGGCAGGCCGTGTAGTATACTGTATATACTGCTGTTTATAGTATAAAGTGCCTGCGGGCCCCCCCATGCCATTTAAAAAAATAATAATTTGTGCGGGGTTCCCCTTAATATCCATAGCAGAACTGAAGAACCTGGTATGGACTTTAGGGGGACATCCATGCCATTTTTTTTAAGGTACTTTTTCTATATTGCCAGGATCCGACAATACATTACAGCCGCAAGCAGTTTTAAATAAAAAAAAATCAGTTACAAATTTAATTTAGCTGTGGCACTGTTATAAACATGGGAAATATGTGTTACTTTACAGGCATACTAAGGACACCCCTCAGGCACGATATTTAAAGGAATATTTCATTTTTATTGTTTTACTTTAAGCATTATTTAAATCCCTGCTCCTGAAAAAAACTGCTGTTTTTTTTCCTATATACCGTATTTTTCGCACCATAAGACGCACCGGACCATAAGACGCACCTAGGTTTTAGAGGAGGAAAACAAGAAAAAAAATATTCTGAACCAAATTGTGTACTAAAATATTTTCCAGTGCCCATTAAATGCAGCCTGACCATTGCCACAGTAAACGCAGAGTGACCATGCCACAGTAAACGCAGAGTGACCATGCCACAGTAAACGCAGAGTGACCATGCCACAGTAAACGCAGAGTGACCATGCCATCAGTGGTGTATTTAGGTTTTGTGCTGCCCTAGGCCTGACTAAACTTGTGCACCCCCTAATTTAAATATGACCCACCCCTTCCTGTCAAGGCCCGCCCTGTCATCTTCATGGGAAGAGGACAGAGGGTTGCCGTGGGTGAAGGACAAAGGGACACCCTGGGAAGAGGACAGAGTAACGCCCTGGAAAGAGGACAGAGTAACGCCCTGGGAGAAGGACACCATGGGAAGAGGACAGAGAGGACGCCGTGGGAAGAGGACAGAGAGGGACGTTGTGGCGGTCAATAAGGCCTAGAGGATATCAGGTTAGGCACTTCCTAATGGCTCAGTCCCTGGGAACAGTAATGAATAATGGCCAACAGGCCCTCTTACCAGACCCAGCGAAATCGCAACAGTGATCCCTCTGGCTGGACGTTCGCTCACTCTGGGTTGCCTGGGGTGACTCTAGTCAGTAGTGTAGCATGTCTGTATCCTGGCAGTGGCTCGGTCTTTCTCCCTCTCTGGTGGTGCGGGTACAATGTGGCTCCCTCTCTGGTGGTGCGGGTACAGCGGTTAAAGTGTGGCTCCCTCTCTGGTGGTGCGGGAACAGTGTGGCTCCCTCTCTGGTGGTGCGGGAACAGTGTGGCTCCCTCTCTGGTGGTGTGGGTACAGCGTGGCTCTCTGGCGGTGTGGGTACAGCGTGGCTCTCTGGCGGTGTGGGTACAGCGTGGCTCTCTGGTGGTGTGGGTACAGCGTGGCTCTCTGGCGGTGTGGGTACAGCGTGCCTCTGGTGGTGCGGGGTACAGCGTGGCTCTTTGGCGGTGCGGGGTACAGCGTGGCTCTCTGGTGGTGCGGGGTACAGCGTGGCTCTCTGATGGTGCGGGGTACAGCGTGGCTCTCTGGTGGTGCGGGGTACAGCGTGGCTCTCTGGTGGTGCGGGGTACAGCGTGGCTCTCTGGTGGTGCGGGGTACAGCGTGGCTCCCTGGTGGTGCGGGGTACAGCGTGGCTCCCTGGTGGTGCGGGGTACAGCGTGGCTCTCTGGTGGTGCGGGGTACAGCGTGGCACTCTGGTGGTGCGGGGTACAGCGTGGCACTCTGGTGGTGCGGGGTACAGCGTGGCACTCTGGTGGTGCGGGGTACAGCGTGGCACTCTGGTGGTGCGGGGTACAGCGTGGCTCTCTGGTGGTGCGGGGTACAGCGTGGCTCTCTGGTGGTGCCCCCCAGCAGAGTATTCTCTTTTGCTCCTCTTCAAGTTCTAACACCCCCTCCCTCCCCTCCAGCAGAGTGCTTGCATGCTGGGGGAACTGGTGCCATAAACTCTGCAGGGACTTCATTTCCCATGATGCTCCCAGTGTCTTCTGATTGGCCCTCTGCTGTGGCCAATCATGGGGGGGAAACAGTGGGCAGGAAGCTGGGTGGCGACCCAGCAAATCCAATTAGAGCCGCTCTCTCTTTCTCTTCTCCTTACAGAAAGGGAAGGGGGCGGCGGGGGATATATAGACAGCCCGCAGCTCTCCTCTCCCTGTCACAGCGCCGCTGCTCTATTTGCCAGAGAACTCGGCAGCGGCGCTGTGACAGGGAGAGGAGAGCTGCGGATATCCCCCGCCGCCCCCCCCTCCCTTTCTGTAAGCGAAAGAGAGAGAGAGAGCGGCTCTAATTCGATTTGTAAAGCCCCTGACACTGCGGCGGGGGGCGGAGCCAGTGGCGGCGGTCGGGGGATTCCAGAGGCTGTGAGCGGATGGCAGGGGCGGTGCCAGCGACGGCGGGGGGCGGGGCCCCTGTTATGTATTCGGACCATAAGACGCAGGGACATTTTCCCCCATATTTCTGAGGGAAAAAGGTGCGTCTTATAGTCCGAAAAATACGGTAAGTTTTTATTAAGAACAAAATAATAATACACAATTTTTATATAAACAGAAGGCGATTGAACATCGTGAACATATACAGAATTAGTGTAGCCTTACTCTCAAGAACATAGCGGAACAGAAAAAATCAGACAGCAGGACAGGGATCCAGGGATACAGGACTGACAGGAACAAGTACAAATAGGTTCGGGATCAAAGTCAGGTTCAGGATACAGGAAACAGGTTCGAGGTCAGAGCAACCAGGCCAGGGCACAAGACGAAGCCAAGGCAAGGTGTATGTGGACTTGCCAGGTTTTTATACCATTACCTGCTATCAGGTTCAGGTGAAGCCTAACTGCAGGAGGAGATATCTGCTCCATACTGCCAGGATCCACCCACTGGTGGATGCCAGTACTGCGGCCCAAAGATCACACAACACCAGCAGGGAAAGGCTCTCCTGACAGTTCCAAACTGTGGGGAGACACCTGCTGGTGGACATCAGTATTGCATGCCAAATATCAGATAGTATTACCAGCGGGTGGAACATTTCCTGACAGTATCTATGCTGCTGTGAGTTCCATATTGGAGCCCCTTTACAAGCCTGCTTGGCTTGTTTTCTTTTCTTTGCTATTCTATTTGGCTTTGGGAATCACAACCTACTAAGTTGAGTCGGTAAAATACATACCATCTAAACTTTCAGTGTTGATATTTTCCCTATTCTATAATGTAATTTTGTATTGTGTTGTTTGTAACACAATAATCTCCTTTACTTGTCAGCTCCATCTAGTAGCCATATTGCAGTATTTTTCAAAAATACCTCAATAAAAAATATTGCATTATTGGCTCTAGGCATAGCTGACAGTCATTGGAGATAATTGTATTGCAAATAATAAGGCAGACAATCAGTGTCCATAAGAATGCTTAAAGCGGTAGTAAACCGCTGGAAAAAAAAAACAACCAAAATAATGATTGTAGGCTTACCTGTAGGTAAAAATCACAAAGCGGGGTATACAACTGCTTTAGACATCAGCAAATATTTTATACATCGACCCCTAAGTTGTATTGAGTAAGTATGTCCATAGAAACATAGAAAAGTGACGGCAGAAATAAGACCGAGTGGTCCATCGAGTTTGCCCATTTTTTATACGTTTTTATGCATGCTTTATATTTTTTTCCGTTTTTTTGAGTATAGATCTATGTTCGTCCTAAGCATATTTGAAACCACTTACTGTTAACTGACTCACTACTAGGGATGAGCTTCGAGTTCGAGTCGAACATGAGTTCTACTCGAACATTGCCTGTTCGCCCGTTCGCCGAACAGCGAACAATTTGGGGTGTTTGCGGCAAATTCAAAAAGCCGCGGAACACCCTGTAAAAGTCTATGGGATAAATCTAAAGTGCTAATTTTAAAGGCTTATATGCAAGTTATTGTCATAAAAAGTGTTTGGGGACCCGGGTCCTGCCCCAGGGGACATGTATCAATGCAAAAAAAAGTTTTAAAAACTGCAGTTTTTTCGGGAGCAGTGATTTTAATAATGCTTAAAGTGAAACAATAAAAGTGAAATATTCCTTTAAATTTCGTACCTGGGGGTGTCTATAGTATGCCTGTAAAGTAGCGCTTGTTTCCCGTGCTTAGAAATGTCCCTGCACAAAATGTATTTTCTGAAGGAAAAAAAAGTAATTTAAAACTACTCGCAGCTGTATTGTCGGTCCCGGCAATACAGAGAAAAGTCATTAAAAGTCTTTGATTAAAAATAAAATAAAAAAATGCGTGGGGGTCCCCCCCAATTCAATTACCAGGCCCTTCAGGTCTGGTATGGATATTAAGGGGAACCCTGTGCCAAATTAAAAAACAAAATGGTGTGGGGTTCCCCCCAAATATCCATACCAGACCTGAAGGGTCTGGTATGGATTTTAAGGGGAACTCCGCGCCAAATTGAAAAAAAAAATGGTGTGGGGTTCCCCCTAAAAATTCATACCAGAGCCTTTATCCGAGCATGAAACCTGACAGGCCGCAGGAAAAGAGGGGGGACGAGAGAGTGCCCCCACCCCGTCCTGAACCGTACCAGGCCACATGCCCTCAACATGGGTTGTGGGGGTCTGCGGGCAGGGGGCTTATCAGAATCTGGAAGACCCCTTTAACAAAGGGGACCCCCATATCCTGGCCCCCCCTATGTGAATTGGTAAGGGGTACATTGTACCCCTACCATTTCACAAAGAAAGTGTAAAAAAAAAAAAAAACACAGACACAGTTGGGATAAGTCCTTTATTAAAAATAAAAAAAATAAAAATAAAAAAAAGATTACAACAAACACTCCCTGACAAAACACCTTTTGAATGCGGCCAAGTCCCTAATTCCCTTGTATTGGAACTCGTCTCGAGTCCCATCCATTTCTGAATGGCTAAATAAAGTAGGGGAAATAGCCACCATGGAAGACACCCTGGCCCAGGATGGTGATAATGCGAAGAAGTTCCACGACATCTGGCTACCGTGGTTTGATTTGAAATATTCTCGGGAATATTCACATGAGGGTAGGAACACGCCCTCCTAAGACTGTTCGTTACAATAACCCTTCCTGCGGCGGGCCCTTAGAAGCTGACCGCCTTTTGAGACCAATCCGTCTACCCTTCGTAATAAACGTAATACTCCCACTTTTTTTTTTTTTTCTCTCCCCTTCTCTCCTCTTCCCCCCCCCCTGCTTTGATTCATTTACCCCCTACTTTCTCTTTTCCTTTTCTTAAATCTAAACACTGCTTCAATTGAGATAGCGGATGTTGCAATAATGTTTGCTCAGAAAGTACAGGTTGATATTGCTCTTTTATCCCTTCTAACTAGAAGACACTGTTGCGTTCCTACTTTTCGACTATGTACAGATTAACATTACTTTCTATGAAGTTTGCTCAGAAGACTGGAAGTAATAACGTGTAAAAGCTTTTTTCTTCACTATTCATTCACCTTTCTCTTTGTCAGTCATGACTCACGCCCGTGACTATAACCTGACAGCAGTCTTCAGCTAAACATTGACATTGACTGTTTGCCACAATGTACTGTTTCGATCGCAATGTCTGCAGTTGCCTCTGCGTCCTTTGATAAGTGCGCTTCTGTATTGTTTTTATTCTTTCTCTTAATAAAAACTTTGAATGATAAAAAAAAAAGATTACAGCGGTGTAAATCCACTCTCGATCTCCACTCCAGCGATGTTGGTATTCAGCAATGGATGATCTCCAGGCTCCAGCAATGATGTCCAGCGAGGAACAGCACACGATCCTGTCTCCACCGGAGATAACCCAGGAATGATGCCGCAGAAGCATGACAGGTCTTATGTAGCCGAGGACGGGCCCACCCGTCACGTGACCCCGTCCCCCTCTGATTCAAGGGCAAACCAATTCACATAGGGGGGCCGGGATCTGGGGGTCACCTTTGTTAAAGGGGTCTTTCAGGTTCCGATAAGCCCCCCACCCGCAGATCCCCACAACCACCGGGCAAGGGTGGTGGGGATGAGGCCCTTGTCCCCATCAACATGGGGACCTCCGCCCCATGTTGAGGGCATGTGGCCTGGTACGGTTCAGGAGGGGGGGCGCTCTCTCATCCCCCTCTTTTCCTGCGGCCTGCCAGGTTGCGTGCTCGGATAAGGGTCTGGTATCGATTTTTGGGGGGAACCCCACGCCATATTTTTAAAAAATTTGACACAGAGTTGCCATTAAAATCCATACCAGACCTGAAGGGTCTGGTATGGGTATTTGGGGGGAACCCCATGCCATTTTTTTTATTTGGCGCAGGGTTCCCCTTAATAAACCATACCAGACCTGAAGGGCCTGGTAATTGAATTTGGGGGGACCCCCACACATTTTTTTTTAAATTCTGGTTCCCTGCGCAAAATGTCATTTTTGAAGGAAAAAAAGTCATTTAAAACTATACTCGCGGCTATTAATGAATTGTCGGTCCCGGCAATACAGATAAAAGTCATTGAAAAAAACGTTTTTTTCAATGACTGATCTGTATTACCGGGATCGACAATTCATTAAAGTGGTTGTAAATCCAGAATTTTTTTAAAATAAAAACCTGCAAGAAAACGGCATAATGAGCTAGTATGACTAGCATACTAGCTCATTATGAATTACTTACCTTAGATCAAAGCCCCCGCAGCGGTGCTCGGACACCTCCGCTGCTATCTTGCCTCGATGTCCCTTCCGCGTATCGCCGCTCCGGCGCTGTGATTGGCCCCGGAGCGGCGATGACGTCACACGCATGCGCGCTCGAGCCGGCTAAATCCATTCAGCTAGTGCGCATGCGCGTGACGTCAGCGGCGCCGGTTTTAAAAGCAAATATCTCCTTAACCGTGTAGGTTAGGGAGATATTTCATGCACCTACAGGTAAGCCTTAATCTAGGCTTACCTGTAGGTGCATGTTGTGTAAGTGGGTTTATAACCACTTTAATAGCCACGAGTAGGGATGAGCTTCGAGTTCGAGTCGAACTCATGTTCGACTCGAACATTGCCTGTTCGCCCGTTCGCCGAACAACGAACAAATTGGGGTGTTCGCGGCAAATTCGAAAAATCTATGGGAGAAATCTAAAGTGCTAATTATAAAGGCTTATATGCAAGTTATTGTCCTAAAAAGTGTTTGGGGACATGGGTCCTGCCCCAGGGGACATGTATCAATGCAAAAAGAAGTTTTAAAAACGGCCGTTTTTTCGGGAGCAGTGATTTTAATAATGCTTAAAATGAAAAAATAAAAGTGAAATATTCCTTTAAATTTCGTACCTGGGGGGGGTGTATGATATGCATGTGAAGTGGCGCATGTTTCCCGTGCTTAGAACTGTCCCTGCAAAAAAATGTCATTTTTGAAAGAAAAAAATGCATTTAAAACTGACTCGTGGCTATTAATGAATTGTCGGCTCCCGGCAATACATACAAAAGTCATTGATAAAAAAAAAAAAAAGCGTGGGGGTTCCCCAGAATTCAATTACCAGGCCCTTCAGGTCTGGAATGGATATTAAGGGGAACCCCGCCGCAAATTTAAAAAAAAATTGACGTGGGGTTCCCCCAAATATCCATTCCAGGCCCTTCAGATCTGGCATGGATTTTAAGGAGAACTCCACCCTAAATTTAAAAAAAAATGGCATGGAGTCCCCCTAAAAATCCATACCAGACCCCTTATCCGAGCACGCAACCTGGCCGGCCGCAGGGGAAAAGGGGGGGACGAGAGAGCGGCCCCCCCTCCCTCCTGAACCGTACCAAGCCACATGCCCTCAACATGGGGAGGATGTCCCCATGTTGATGGGGACAAGGGCCTCATCCCCACAACCCTTGCCCGATGGTTGTGGGGGTCTGCGGGCGGGGGGCTTATCGGAATCTGGAAGACCCCTTTAACAAAGGGGACCCCCAGATCCCGGCCCCCTCCCTATGTGAAATGGTAAGGGGTACATTGTACCCCTACCATTTCACGAAGAAAGCGTAAAAAAATGTTTAAAAAAACACACAAACACCTTAAAAAAGTCCTTTATTTAAAAAAAAAAAAAAAAAAACATTCCAGCGGTGAAATCCAGTGTCCCGCGGCGATCACGATGTCCAGCGCTGTCCTTCATTGGTTGTGCCTGAGCGGACCTGATGGGGAACTCCCTCTCAGTATTTTAAATGTATAGACCCGCCCCTTCTAAAGTTCCCTATCAGGTCCGCTCAGCAGACCAGATGCGGAACATGACAAGGGGCGGGTCTATACATGTATTACCAAAGTGAGAGCAGTTCCCCATCAGGTCCGCCCCCTCGGTATGTCGGACCCGCCTACGTCATTGGCTTGAGCGGGGAACTTCCTTCACTGTGTAATTTAAATTGACATAGTGAAGGAAGTTCCCCGCTCAAGCCAATGACGTAGCCGGGTCCGACATACCGAGGGGGCGGACCTGATGGGGAACTGCTCTCACTTTGGTAATACATGTATAGACCCGCCCCTTCTCATGTTCCGCATCTCGTCCGCTGAGCGGACCTGATGGGGAACTTTAGAAGGGGCGGGTCTATACATTTAAAATACTGAGAGGGAGTTCCCCATCAGGTCCGCTCAGGCACAACCAATGAAGGACAGCGCTGGACATCGGGATCGCCGCGGGACACTGGATTTCACCGCTGGAATGTTTTTTTTTTTTTAAATAAAGGACTTTTTCAAGGTGTTTGTGTGTTTTTTTAAACATTTTTTTACGCTTTCTTCGTGAAATGGTAGGGGTACAATGTACCCCTTACCAATTCACATGGGGGGGGGCCGGGATCTGGGGGTCCCCTTTGTTAAAGGGGTCTTCCAGATTCCGATAAGCCCCCCGCCCGCAGACCCCCACAACCACCGGGCAAGGGTTGTGGGGATGAGGCCCTTGTCCCCATCAACATGGGGACATCCTCCCCATGTTGAGGGCATGTGGCTTGGTACGGTTCAGGAGGGAGGGGGGGCCGCTCTCTCGTCCCCCCCTTTTCCCCTGCGGCCGGCCAGGTTGCGTGCTCGGATAAGGGGTCTAGTATGGATTTTTAGGGGGACTCCACGCCATTTTTTTTTTACATTTGGGGTGGAGTTCCCCTTAAAATCCATGCCAGATCTGAAGGGCCTGGAATGGATATTTGGGGGAACCCCACGTCAATTTTTTTTAAATTTGCGGCGGGGTTCCCCTTAATATCTATTCCAGACCTGAAGGGCCTGGTAATTGAATTCTGGGGAACCCCCACGCTTTTTTTTTTTTATCAATGACTTTTGTATGTATTGCCGGGAGCCGACAATTCATTAATAGCCGCGAGTCAGTTTTAAATGCATTTTTTTCTTTCAAAAATGACATTTTTTGCAGGGACAGTTCTAAGCACGGGAAACATGCGCCACTTCACATGCATATCATACACACCCCCCAGGTACGAAATTCAAAGGAATATTTCACTTTTATTTTTTCATTTTAAGCATTATTAAAATCACTGCTCCCGAAAAAACGGCCGTTTTTAAAACTTCTTTTTGCATTGATACATGTCCCCTGGGGCAGGACCCCAGTCCCCAAACACTTTTTAGGACAATAACTTGCATATAAGCCTTTATAATTAGCACTTTAGATTTCGAACGTTCGAGTCCATTGTATTTAATAGGGTTCTAAAGTTTACACAAACATTTTGTCTGTTCGCAGGTTCTGGTGCGAACCGAACAGGGGGGTGTTCGGCTCATCCCTGGCCACGAGTATAGTTTTAAATGACTTTTTTTCCTTTTAGAAATTACATTTTGTGCAGGGACAGTTCTAAACACGGGAAACAAGTGCCACTTTACAGGCATATCATACACACCCCCCAGGTACGAAATTTAAAGGAATATTTTACTTTTATTATTTCACTTTAAGCATTATTAAAATCACTGCTTCCGAAAAAAACAGCCGTTTTTAAAACGTTTTTTTGCATTAATACATGTCCCCTGGGGCAGGACCTGGGTCCCCAAACACTTTTTATGACAATAACTTGCATATTAACCTTTAAAATTAGCACTTTTGATTTTTCAAGTTCGCGTCCCATAGACTTTAACGGTGTTCGCGTGTTCGAACAAATTTTTTGCCTGTTCACATGTTCTGGTGCGAACCGAACTGGGTGGTGTTCGGCTCACTACTTCTGATGAAAGTTTATTCCAATCATTAACTACCCTTTCAGTAAAGTAATACTTTCAAAGATTAGTTCTGAACTCCTCCAGTTAGTTTGAGGTCATGTCCCTGTGTCTTTGATTTTGGTTTCAAATTGAAAATACTCTCGAACATGGAAAAACTTCAGACCCAAACCGCAAACCCTATTAAAGTCTATTGTACCGGAACTTGAAAAATCTAAATTCCCCATTTTGAAGACTAATATGCAAGTTATTGGCCATAAAAAGGGTTTGAGGGCTCGGGTACTGCCCTGGGGGACATGTATCAATGCAAATTTTTTTTAATCGGTTTTAAAGGAGCAGTGATTTTAATGATGCTTAAAAAGTTAAACAATAAAAATGAAAAATTCCTTTAAATATAGTGCCCGGGGGGTCCTCTTAGTCTGTCTGTAAAGTGGCACATATTTACCATGTTTAGAACCTGGTGCAGCATAACTGACATAGGTAAATAACATTGTACATTTGTCCTTTAATGAATGCATATGCTAGGTAATATACAAAGGAAAAAACATTTTCTATTACATTTAGTAATCCAAAAATCAAAAGTTTCCCATCAGTTTATTTTGACTTATGCAATGCACTTCATTACTTTAATGACAGCAGTAGAAAGTTAACAGGAGATAATAGTGGTCTTGAACTATAAGAGGTTTTGTAACTGTACTGTGTTGAACAGACTTTTTATTTTTATTCAAGGCTGGTTCAAAAAGCAGAGAAACATTATTATACAGTATATTAACAGAAGCTCAAAATCTGTGGAAATCCAAAAAGAATACCTCAGGGCTCTATTTTTTTTTCTTTCTCGGAAAGACAAACTATAACAGTGTTATTCATTAATAACTGCTGGATGTCATGGACAGTGGTCTGTCGTCAATGAAAGAGGGACTTTCAGGATGATACAGAAGCATAATGAAGGTTGAATGGAAACACGTGTCAAAAAGGTGCGAAGGGCACACTAGGAGTCATTAGAAGACACAACGGACTGGGGCACACTTGGAGATGTAAAAGTACACAGGTTGCACTTGAAGCAGGTAGATGATACAGGTTTCTCAGGGATGCACTTGGACTCCGTGAGCTGCAAAGGGCACACTGAAGTTACTTGATGACATAGGATGTTCTGGAGTGCACAGGAGGCACGGTGTGAACAGAGGCACACAGGAGTCAATGGATGACCCTGGATTCTCCTGGGTGCACTGCAGTCATGGTGCACACAGGAGGTTACTGAGGTCGCTAGATGACACTGGATGCTCAAGAGTGCACTGAAGTCATGGGTGCACAGGAATTAGTAGATGACACTGCTCTGGTGAGTGTGCAGTCACATGGGACACAGGGGAGCACTGGGGGTCACTAAAATACACTGGATTCCCAGGGGTGCACTGGAGTCCTGAAGCACACAAGTGCTGGAAGTCAAGAGGAGGAGTGTTTGGTTGCTGGTGAAGAGGAGGAAGAAATTGGTGGGACTTCTGGGGAAGTTTAACCTCTCCACAATACAGGAGGAAAATCTGGCGAATGTACTGCCACCATCCCAAAATGTCCCACTCTTTTTAGATGCTAGAAAGAAATTCTTTGTTGTGTAAGCACAGTTGCAAGGGGAAAACCACAAGTCACAATTGTGCTTTGATTTTTAGCCTGCGGTCACACACTTCTGTGAGATTTGGAATGATTTGATATGACTTCAGTGCTACTTCAGTGAGATTTGTTGTGATTTTAATGTACTGCTACTTGGTCTTGACCAATCAAAAAAGGGCAGTGTGTGATAGAATTATTTTGGCAACTTCAAGCCATGCTGCATCCTTTTTCTCTGCGGTCCTTGTAGTCTGAATTTGAAGAATCTGACCTTTCATGAACCAAGCTAATTAGTTCCTCATTAGAAAGCACCACTCTCTTTCTTTTGGGAACCATGCTTCTGTCCTCTTCCTCACACACCACTGACTGCTGACAATGTGACATGTGCCTACATGTGGATGTGTAGAGGTTGGGAGGGAGGGGCTGTCATTGTCACATGGAGGAACAGTGATGGTCATTCTGTGCAGGGAATTGATTTTGAAGCCATGTTATGAACAAAAGTTTAACTAGCAAAGGGTTAAAATTTAAAGCGGTGGTTCCGCGGCCAATCTTTTTTTTTTTTTTTTTTTTTTTTAGCATTCAATGTTGTTTTGCAATACAAAGGTATACTCACTTTTTAGGTGTCTGCAAATACAACCTGTCAGTTTTCATGGTAAAGAACAACTTATATTATCGGTTCCTGTGAGTTTCCATTTTGCTTGTGGGCATTGTGAAGCCCACAAGCGATCATTTCCTGGAAGCGATGAATGCTCATGTCCCAGCATTCACCGCTCGTTCTCGTGGCTGCACATTGTTTACGGCGATTAGCGCCGTAAACTTACTGGTTGCCATGTCGTATGTGAAATCTCTCAAGATTTCGCAGCTCGGCGTTCCACATTGCATCTTGGGAAGCATGACACTGTGCTCCCAGAAGACATTGCAGCGAAGTCCCACATCGCATTGCGGTGCCGGGGAAACGCCTACTCCCGCGGAAGGGGAATCCCGGAAGTCACACTTTGAAAGGCTATACTAAGGTATTTATCGTAGAGAAAAAAAATGTTGTGGCTTTTGAGTATGTAGGTAGTGCAATGATTATATTAGAATACTGTTGTCAGTTTGGGTGAACCTCCGCTTTAACTTATTTCAGGCTCAAGTAATGCTGATATAGACACAAGTACGATTTGCAGCACAATTTACATTATAGTCTATGGCAGTGAAATCATACTGAAGTCCTAAAAAAGTAATGCATGAACTACTTCTCAAATCGCACTACTTGAAATTGTACCTATTAAGACACTGCCATAAAAACACATTAGATGCTACTTTGGGTGCGATTTGTAAAGCGCATGTCATACCTGAAGTCATACCGGTGTGACCAGGGGCTTACACTTGTTGCTGTCTCAGAGAAAGCTTCCATTTGTTGGCAGAAGGGATGAGCCGGACACAACCTGGTTCGCACCAGAACCTGCGAACGGACCGAAAGTTCGCGCAAACTTTAGAACCCCGTTAAAGTCTATCGGACTCGAACGTTCGAAATCAAAAGTAATAATTATAAAGGCTAATATGCAAGTTATTGTCATAAAAAGGGTTTGGGGACCCGGGTCCTGCCCCAGGGTACATGTATCAATGCAAAAAAAAGTTTTAAAAATTTACGTTTTTTGGGGAGCAGTGATTTTAATGATGCTTAAAGTGAAAAAAAAGGAAAATATTCCTTTAAATATCATACCTGGGGGGTGTCTATAGTATGCCTGTGAAGTGGCACGTGTTTCCCGTGTTTAGAACTGTCCCTGCACAAAATGACATTTCTAAAGGAAAAAAGTCATTTAAAACTGCTTGCGGCTTTAATGTAATGTCTGGTCCCGACAATACGGATGAAAATCATTGAGAAAAATGGCATGGGTACCCCCCCCCCCCAGCCCATTACCAGCCCCTTTAGGTCTTGTATGGATATTAAGGGGAACCCCGCACCCAAATTAAAAAAAGGAAAGGCGTGTGCCCCCCAGGCCCTATATACTCTGAACAGCAGTATACAGGCGGTGTAAACAAGACAGGGACTGTAGGTTTGTTGTTAAGTAGAATCTGTTTGTAATTTTGAACTGGTAATTTTTTTAAGTGTAGCTCCAGCCAAAAAATCTATTTTTAAGCTTTTTGGAAAACATAGGGAAGGGTTATCACCCCTGTAACATTTGTTTTGCTGTCTGTGCACCTCTTCAGAACATTTCACCTCACTTTCTGTCCCAATTATTTTGAAAATTTGGGGTTTTTAGTGAAACAAGGATTGGTGATAATAAAATGGGGGGTAATTGATGCGCAAACCAGGATAAAGACCAAATAAATCTAATAACTCATGAACTAAGCAGCTGCCACAACTAAAAGGTGTTCACACACCAACAAACATGTGAAAATTGGGGGGTGTAATGGTGCTTGCTAAAAACAAATCCCTTTAGTTAAAGTGCAACCAAGTGGGTATATAATAAAGTAAAAAAATATAAAAAAATATAAAGGCTAAATAGTCCGTGATATGATAACATCATACACAATATGTATAAAAGAATAATCCAATAAAGTGCTCCAATAATAAAGGCAAAAAATCCCATGCAATAGATCCCATGCAAATGTATAAACAACAAATGTGAGTCTCAGTAAAAAATACAAATCTTCTGTGCAAAACTAGATATCTGATACCAATGAAGTGCAAATAGTGAGTCTCTGTGTAGTCAAAAAATAAATGAATCAAGTATCCAAAAATACAATAAAAAACTAGTCTCTGTGCAGTATAACAAATATAAAATCCAAAGTAGTAGTGCAGAACAGATCCACCATCCGCAAGTGGTTAATCACATGCAGGTGCTTCTATCCAAGTGCTCTAATCCAAGTGCCCACGTTTCCCCCAGCCTCTCACCTTGGCTGGCTTGTAAACAAGCCTCTTCAGTCGACCCAATGGCAGATGCAGCTCCTCAGCAATAGGGATGAGCTCGGTGTTCGAGTCGAACATAGGTTCGACTCGAACATCGGCTGTTCGACCGTTCGGCGAACATCAAACGATTTGGGCCGTTCGCGCCAAATTCGAGTGACGCGAACGGCCCACAATACACTGCGCCATCGCAGTGCAATCCTAGCGCTGTGATTGGCCAAGCATGCACTGTGACCCCGCATGCTTGGCCAATCACAGTGCCGGCAGCTAGGAGAGCCATAAATGGCCACAGGCAGGTTGCCTGTGGCCAATTATAGCTCAGGGGGTTTAGCACACGCCCCACACTATAAAAGGCCGCCAGCGCGGCGGCCTTGTGTAGTGTGTTCCGGCGCAGGGAAAGAGTTACATAGGCAGGGACAGTGTCAGTGCTATTTGTACCTCAAACTTGTGTGTAGGGAGAGAGAAGGATAGGCAGGGAGAGTGTCAGTGTCATATTCTTTGCTAAACCTTGTGCAGGGAGAGAGAAGGATAGGCAGGGGACAGTGTCAGTGTCACATTCTTTGCTAAACCTTGTGTGCAGGGAGAGAGAAGGATAGGCAGGGAGAGTGTCAGTGTCATATACTTTGATAAACCTTGTGTGCAGGGAGAAAGAAGGATAGGCAGGGGACAGTGTCAGTGTCATATTCTTTGGTCTTTGCTAAACCTTGTGTGCAGGGAGAGAGAAGGATAGGCAGGGAGAGTATCAGTGTCATATACTTTGATAAACCTTGTGTGCAGGGAGAGAGAAGGATAGGCAGGGGACAGTGTCAGTGTCATTGTTGCTAAGCCTCCTGCACCTTATACACCTGAAGTTAGCCTGTATTGCTGCGTTTTCCTGGTGTGTTACACCAACAGGCATTTGCAGCACTTACAGCGGGCGGAGTGTGCCTCCTGATCATATTACACCTGAAGTTAGCCTGTATTGCTGCTTTTTCCTGGTGTGTTACACCAACAGGCATTTGCAGCACTTACAGCGGGCGGAGTGTGCCTCCTGATCATATTACACCTGAAGTTAGCCTGTATTGCTGCTTTTTCCTGGTGTGTTACACCAACAGGCATTTGCAGCACTTACAGCGGGCGGAGTGTGCCTCCTGATCATATTACACCTGAAGTTAGCCTGTATTGCTGCTTTTTCCTGGTGTGTTACACCAACAGGCATTTGCAGCACTTACAGCGGGCGGAGTGTGCCTCCTGATCATATTACACCTGAAGTTAGCCTGTATTGCTGCTTTTTCCTGGTGTGTTACACCAACAGGCATTTGCAGCACTTACAGCGGGCGGAGTGTGCCTCCTGATCATATTACACCTGAAGTTAGCCTGTATTGCTGCCTTTTCCTGGTGTGTTACACCAACAGGCATTTGCAGCACTTACAGCGGGCGGAGTGTGCCTCCTGATCATATTACACCTGAAGTTAGCCTGTATTGCTGTTTTTTCCTGGTGTGTTACACCAACAGGCATTTGCAGCACTTACAGCGGGCAGAGTGTGCCTCCTGATCATATTACACCTGAAATTAGCCTGTATTGCTGCTTTTTCCTGGTGTGTTACACCAACAGGCATTTGCAGCACTTACAACAGGCGGAGTGTGCCTCCTGATCATATTACACCTGAAGTTAGCCTGTATTGCTGCTTTTTCCTGGTGTGTTACACCAATAGGCATTTTCAGCAACTACAGCAGGTGTAGTGTGATTCCTGCAAAATATACTCCTGAAGCTAGGCCTTATTGCTGGTTTTCCCATTTCCCTGCAGGCCATTAGAATGTCTGGAAGGCAATCAAGGAGAGGCAGACAGTCAGGAGCCAATAAAAGAGGGCAAGCAGGCTCTGTGTCTAGAGACAACAGTGCTGGTCGTGGATGCGGTGCATCGCCATCAGCACGTGGCCATGGGACACGCTTGTCCTTCTTTTCGGCAGCTGGACGTGTTGAGCCGCATCATGCCGAAGACTTGGTAGAGTGGATGACCAAGCCCTCCTCATCCTCCTCATCCTCTCTCACCCAGGCTCAGGGTACTGGCAAAGCAGCTGCCAAAGCGTCCTCTTCCCTGGTATCAATGTCATCATCAGTCACTCCTTCCCTAGACCAACCATGTCCTCCTGAGGAGTCCCCCGAACTGTTTGAGCACAGTGTTGGGTACATGCTCCAGGAGGATGCCCAGCATTTTGAAGGGTCTAATGATGATACCCAGCTAGAGGAAGGCAGTAGCGTGAGAGCAGAGAGAGGGGATGCTCAAGAAGGACACCAATCTGGCAGTCATGTTCCAGCAGCTGCAGCATACTGCCAGATTGACTCCAGTGATGAGGAGGGAGGGGATGATGAGGTCACTGACTCCACGTGGGTGCCTAATAGGAGAGAGGAGGAGGCACATCTCCAACGAGGCAGGATGCCCTCGGGGGGCCAGCGTAAGGGCAGCACACCGACGGAATCACACCGCAGAGCTCCGCCTGTGCAGGGCGCTGCCTCTGCCCGTTATTCAAAAAGTTCTTTGGTGTGGGCCTTTTTTGAGTCGAGTGCATCAGATCGCACAGCTGCTGTTTGCAACATATGTCTCAAGCGTATATCGCGTGGCCAAAACATCACCCGCTTGGGCACCACATGCTTGACCAGACATATGTTGACCTGCCATGCAGCTCGTTGGCAAGCCTAACTTAAAGACCCACACCAAAGAACAAAGCGGACCTCTCCTTGCACCGCATCAGCTGGGATCTCCAACCCCACTATACCTTCAGTCCTCTCTGAAACCTGCACTGAGAGGAATGAAGGTGTAGAATTAGGTGTGTCACAGCCAAGTACTTGCGGGCACTCTGCTAGCAGTACACCGACGTCCGATTCTAGCAGGCAAATTTCCCTGCCCCAGCTGCTGGACCGTCGAAACAAGTTCACTCCCAGCCATCCACATGCCCAGCGGTTGAATGCTAGCTTGGCTAAATTGCTAGCACTTCAACTGCTGCCTTTTCAGTTGGTAGACTCGGCCCCCTTCCGTGAGTTTGTGCAATGTGCGGTTCCTCAGTGGCAGGTTCCCAAACGCCACTTTTTCTCACGGAAGGCGATTCCGGCTCTCTACCGGCATGTGGAAGGCAATGTCTTGGCCTCGCTGGACAGGGCGGTCAGCGGTAAGGTGCATATTACCACTGACTCATGGTCCAGCAGGCATGGACAGGGACATTACCTTTCTTTCACGGCCCATTGGGTCACTCTTTTGGCAGCTGGGAAGGATGCAGGACAAGGTGCAGTAGTGTTGGAGGTTGTTCCGCCGCCACGCCTCCAAAATGCTACTACTGGTTGTGACACACCTCTCTCCTCCACCCCCTCCTCTTCTTCTTCCTCCATGGCCTCTTCCTGTGCTTTGTCCTCGGAACCAGCGGTGCTCCATAGGCGTTCAAGGGGCTACGCAAGTATGCAGGCAAAAAGATGCCATGCCGTGCTTGCGCTGGTGTGTTTGGGGGACAGGAGCCACACTGGGGCAGAGGTTCTGTCTGCTCTGCAGGGGCAGGCCGAGAGGTGGTTGACACCACACCAGCTTAAGCCAGGAATGGTAGTTTGCAACAATGGCACCAACCTCCTCTCCGCTCTCCGACAGGGACAACTGACCCATGTGCCCTGTGTGGCTCACGTCTTTAACCTGGTGGTGCAGCGGTTCTTGGGCAGGTACCCAGGCTTACAGGATGTCCTGAGGCAGGCCAGGAAAGTCTGTGTGCATTTCCGCAGATCTTATAATGCCAGTGCTCGCCTGGCTGAGCTGCAAAAGGAGTAGAACCCGCCCAAGAACCGCCTTATATGTGACATGCCCACCAGGTGGAACTCAACATTGGCCATGCTGCAGCGGCTGTACACGCAGCAGAGGGCCATCAATGAGTACCTGTGCGACTACGGCACCAGGACAGGGTCAGGGGAGCTCGGGTTTTTTTCACCACGCCAGTGGGGCATGATCAGGGATGCATGCACTGTCCTGGCACCATTTGAGGAGGCCACGAGATTGTGGGCAAGACCAAGAGATCGCTGAGGATAAGAGTCGGCGAGCACCTGAGAGAAATAAACAATAAAGAAAAAATTCCTGAGAAACCTCTGGCGAAACATTTCGCCCAATATCATGGACGTAGTTCCCATGGTATGACGGTTAAAGGGATATATGTGTTAAAGCTACCTACAAGAAGAGGTGATTACGATCGTATCCTCTTACAGAAGGAAAAATGGTGGGTATACCGCCTAAAATCCCTCGTCCCGGCTGGCTTAAACACAGAGTTAAATTTACAGGTGTTTTTACCTACATAGAAATATATATAATAATCCATTACTCTCCCTCCAAATAATTTCCCTAATGTATATCAAATTTTGCGAGCTTACTGTATCTATGGGTCGCTTTGCCTCTTAATACTTCCTTCTATCGGTCAGATTGTTTGATTATTAAAACCACTCCATATTAACCGATTAATGGTAATTCCCTTACTTCCCTGTCCTCCCATTCCATCCTAATCCAACATACATTAGGACCCTCCAATTAACTTTAGTTATTGATTCAATTTTGATTTAAAAGTTATAAACATTATACTAATTCTATTAAAAATAGATTAATAATTTTATCTCCTAAATATGTGTTTGCTGTGATTTGTCAGTTTACCTACATGTCTTTCTCCCGATCCCCCCAAGAAAAATATACATAAAAGTATATCATCCTTTCTGATACTTAGAATATCATCCCCTAGCAAATAAATGATGGATATTGTTTAACCCGTTAGACAGATATAACTGAGAGAGTACTTTACTATGAAGGACCTTATTTACTACGGACCTTATCCGCTCTGTCATATACACGGTAACAAAGAATAATCCCAACTGTGTGAAGAATAAACAGGAACCTGGAAAAACTTCAGACGGGACCCAACTATCGGTTGTCTTTACAATTTCTCAACCCTTTACAGATGTGCGTCACCGGTCTGAGTGATACATAAACAGGTATCCCGACCAGTGACGTGAAACGTCCAGACGAAGCTACGCCACAGAGCACGGCGAAACGCGTTGACGTCATACCCCACACAGTCACATGATGTGATTTTGAATGGAGCGGGTGGAGTGACAGGAGATCGCAGGCAGCAGTCAGCGTTCAAACTAGCTGCAAACGACCGCGACAGTCGGCATTTCTAATGCCGCTACACTGGATCCTTCACATAGTGGCGTGAGCACCGCCTGACAGCTCTAGGACACCCCTGGATACCTGTAAGCGCCAACGGCCGACGAAACTAATTGGAATGGCCAGAATATCCTAAACATCAGCTGCAAGGTATGTGGCAATCAGAGATCTAGTGACACAGATCTGACCAAACTCAACTCTAACAGCGAAGACGTCCATTGGTAACGTACGCACCCTATTGATGTATAGGACGAGCTAAATACTATGAGTATTGACTGATTTCACTATGTCTAAAATCTCCTGTATTGCCGCCTTACCAATGCTATGTACCAAATAAATTATTGACACTTGAATCAAATCACACTGATGAACTTTTCAATTTAATTATACCAGCAACTGTCAGAGGAAATCTATTACTTTCTCATTCCTTATCAAATTTGAATTCATTGGAACATTGGTACCATCAGGGGATTCCCGGTCCTCCGTATCATCAGCGGTCCCCCTGCCCCAGTTCATTACTCCCCTCATCTCCTCCTCCCCCCGCCCCATCAGGTTCAGCCCTTTGTTACCCAGTACCCATTTGGATTCAATAAAGGGATCCACATTATTGTTGGTGGATCTAATTGCCTTACATCCTCTAGAGCAGGGGTCTCCAAACTGCGGCCCAAGGGCCGGATGTGGCCCTTTGCTAGCCTTCATCCGGCCCTTGGGGCAGTATTGCTGCCAACGATATGAGGCACTATTCCTCCCAATGGCACCAACAATGGGGCACTATTTCTTAGACTAATAGCAATGATGGAACACTATTCCTCCTCTTACTGCCCACCAACACTGGGGCCATGTTTATTCTCACTGATGCTCGGCCCTAGGGCATTTTCTACCCCGACTGGTCAGAATCCGGCCCCCCTGAAGTCTGGAAGACCGTAATCTGGCCCTTTGCTTGAAAAGTATGGAGACCCCTGCTCTAGAGGAAGGCAATTTAAAAAGACTTTTATTGGGTCACTTAATACATAGGACTGAACCACACGTCCGGACTAGTGTACTGTTACATGTCTTTTGTTTTTGTTAAGTCTTGTCTGTCCAGTGATGTTCCTTGCATCAAGTTTTATAAACCATCCACAGGTTGGGTACCCACTTGCACTTTATTTAATCTTTATATGTAATAAGGTTTACAGGAATAAATATTTAATTCATAATATTTCTGTTGTTTGATCTATTTTTGTTGCTAAAGTAACCCCTTCGCCTGTCTCTAAACAGGCTCATCCCCTTCCCATTCCCTTTAACTCCACGAGGATGGTGAGCAGTGACAGTGCATGCATCAGTGACACTGTACCTCTTGTCCACCTGTTGGAACATACGCTGCGTGGAATAATGGACAGGGCACTTGAGGCAGAACAGAGGCAGGAAGAGGAGGACTTCCTTGCCTCTCAAGGCCCCCTTTACCCAGACAGTGTTCCTTCTGTCCCACCCATCGCACAGGAAGAGGAGGAGGAGGAGGAGGAGGATTGTGTCAGCATGGAGTCTTTTAGGGATGATGTACAGTCCCAAGAAACCAGTGGACTTGTACGTGGCTGGGAGGAGGTGGCTGCGGATCATGTCGTCCTTAGTGACCCAGAGGACTCCGGACCGAATGCCTCAGCTAACCTCCGCTGCATGGCCTCCCTGATCCTGCAAAGTCTGCGGAAGAATCCTCGTATTCTTCGGATCAAGGAGAGGGACCATTACTGGCTGGCCACTCTCCTTGATCCACGGTACAAGGGTAAGGTTGCGGACCTTATCTTACCGTCGCAGAGGGAGCAGAGGATGAGACAACTCCGGGAGGCCTTGCAGAAAGGTCTGTGCAACGCGTTCCCAGAGACTGGGAGGTTACAAACTCCTGGTCCTGGACAACAAGTTGCTGAGGCTTCGGTCAGTCAAAGAAGGAGCGGTGGGGAAGGTGGCCGTCTGACCGATGTGTTCAGACAATTCTTTAGTCCGCAGCCCCAAGGTATGATCGGTTCCAGCAACCATCGCCAGCGTCTGATATACATGGTGCAGGAATACCTACGGGCAAGGTCAGACTTGGACACCTTCCCCACCGAAAATCCTCTGGCTTACTGGGTCTTGAGGATGGATTACTGGCCAGAGCTTGCACAGTATGAAATTGAGCTACTGGCCTGTCCTGCATCCAGCGTTCTTTCAGAACGCACATTCAGTGCTGCTGGAGGATTTGTCACGGATCACAGGGTGCTCCTGTCCACCGACTCTGTTGATCGACTGACCTTCTGTCAGGAAAGGTTCCATCCGCTGGTGGCATTTATTATTTATCTTGCAGTACTGTGGTCCACCAGCAGGTGTCTCCTGGCAGTTTGTAACTGTCAGGAGAATCTTTCCCTGCTGGTGTTGTATTATCTTTTGGA
This sequence comes from Rana muscosa, assembly GCA_029206835.1. Taxonomy (NCBI): domain Eukaryota; kingdom Metazoa; phylum Chordata; class Amphibia; order Anura; family Ranidae; genus Rana; species Rana muscosa. The sequence continues at coordinate 637,297,223 of CM055117.1, read as the reverse complement.
CGCAGTACTGGTTTCCACCAGCGGATGGATCCTGGCAGTGTGGAGCAGACTGCCCTCCCTCCGATCAGGTGTGACCTGAAGCTAATCAGGCATTCCTATAAATACCCGGCAGGTGTATACACACACTGCCCTGGTATCGTCCTCGTGCCCTGACCTGTAGCCTGTCTGCTTGAACCTTGATCCATGTATCCTGATCCCTGTAACCTGAACCTGTAACCTGATCCTGAACCTGTTGTGTCCGTCCTAATCCCTGATCCCTGCTCTGCAGCCTGGTTGCCCCCTGCTTGATCCTGTCTCCCTGTCCTGATCCATCCTTACCCCATCTGCTGATCCCCCTGTGTATGACCTCGGCCTGGCCCTGTTTATGATTGTGGTTTCCCCATTACTTGTACATATTTGTCTGTTACTGTTATTAATTGTGGGTTCTGTTTGTTATTGGTTGTTGTGCACTGTGTGGTATTGGAGGTGGTTATATATATATTATTTCACTTATCTTTAATAAATCTTTATATTTCACTTATACGTGTTTGGTGTTCCTCTGTTGCTAGCTGCACAGTTCTGGTCACACTTGGTACGTGATACCTTCATAAAGATGAACCAGTCTTGGATCACCACCAGCTACCAAACACCTGAAGCTGATATAACAGACTAATTTATTTTCAAATGTCACATCCCTTCAAGACTGATGCTGATGCTGAGAGACTGTCCTGTTATGTTGACTGACTATCCTCCTCCTCCTCAATGATCCGATTGATGATGATAGCTTGGAAGAACATTTTTGTTTCTGGGTGCCGCCACCAGTGGCTAAGGCCCAATTTTTCAGCCTCTGTTTAACTGGGGCGTGTAATAAAAATTTTTGATGCAATACTTTGCAACAGGGCTCATTGCTGTGCTCCAAGTACAGTATCTGTGAGGGGTTGCAGTGTTGTGGCACCAGTGCCTAAGGCCCAATTTTTCTGCCCCTGTTTAACAGGGGCATGTAATTACAATTCTTGATCTAATAATTCACATCAGGGCCCATTCCTGCGCCCACCAAGAGTAACTGTGAGGCCTTACAGTGTTGTGTCAACACCACCACCACCACCACCAAAGGCCCAATTTTTCAGCCCCTGTTCAACAGGGGCATGCAATTACAATTCTTGATCTAATAATTCACAGCAGGGCCCATTCCTGCGCCCACCAAGAGTAACTGTGAGGCCTTACAGTGTTGTGTCAACACCACCACCACCAAAGGCCCAATTTTTCAGCCCCTGTTCAACAGGGGCATGCAATTACAATTCTTGATCTAATAATTCACAGCAGGGCCCATTCCTGCGCCCACCAAGAGTAACTGTGAGGCCTTACAGTGTTGTGTCAACACCACCACCACCACCAAAGGCCCAATTTTTCAGCCCCTGTTCAACAGGGGCATGCAATTACAATTCTTGATCTAATAATTCACAGCAGGGCCCATTCATGCACCCACCAAGAGTAACTGTGAGGGCTCACAGTGTTGTGGCAACACCAACATGTAAGGTGCAAATTTCAGCTGAGTATATACGGCAGGCCCCTACTTTCAAACATCCAACTTACAAACAACTCCTCCTTGCAAACGGAAGGATACAACAGGAAGTGAGAGGAAATCTACCCCTAGGAAGGCAAATTCTCTCCTGTAAGAGTTAATATGGGAAAAAAAGTGTCTCCTCTCCACTGATGCTTTATCACCAATTCTTGTTTCAATAAAAACCCCAAATTTTCAAAAAACATTTGTCATTAGGACGGAAAGTGAGGTGAACTGTTCTGAACAGGTGCACACTGCACAGACAGCAAAACAAATGTTACAGGGGTGATAACCCTTCCCTATGTTTTCCAAAAAGCTTAAAAATAGATTTTTTGGCTGGAGCTACACTTAAACAATGTACCTGTTCAAAATTACAAACAGATTCTACATAAGAACAAACCTACAGTCCCTGTCTTGTATGCACCGCCTGTATACGGCTGTTCAGAGTATATAGGGCCTTTTTTATTTTGTGTGCGGGGTTCCCCTTAATATCCATACAAGACCTAAAGGGGCTAGTAATGGGCTGGGGTGGGGGGGGGGGGCTGTGATGGGGTAGCTATGCCATTTTTCTTAAAGATTTTCATCCATATTACCGGGACCAGACATTACATTAAAGCCGCAAGCAGTTTTAAATGGCTTTTTTTCCTTTAGAAATGTAATTTTGTGCAGGGACAGTTCTAAACACGGGAAACACGTGGCACTTCACAGGCATACTTTAGACACCCCCCAGGTACGATATTTAAAGGAATATTTGACTTTTTTTTCACTTTATGCATCATTAACATGACTGCTCCCGAAAAACGGCCGCTTTTAAAACTTTTTTTGGATTGATACATGTCCCCTGGTGCAGAACCCGGGTTCCCAAACCCTTTTTAGGACAATAACATGCATAATAGTCGTTATAATTAGCACTTTAGATTTCGAACGTTCGCATCCATTGTATTTAATAGGGTTCTAAAGTTCGTGCGAACTTTCGGTCCGTTCGCGGGTTCTTGTGCGAACCGAACCCGGGGGTGTTCGGCTCATCACTACTCAGCAAGATTGATATCCCTCAATGGCTATGGATCCCGGAGTGACCATGTGATTCATCTGCATCAGTAAACGCTTTGGAGTGGGGCACTATGTTCTCAGAAGTGAGATAAAACACAGAGGGGCTTCCATAGTGTGATACCATTCAAAATATTTATTTAAAACAACATGAAAACACTTACATCAATTACTGTTCAACAGACGCATGTAATCTCATACAAACTTATGCGTTTCGTGGCTGTACACACCACTTAATCATAGGGTATATACCCTATGATTAAGTGACTCACTATTAAGACTGGCTATTTGCTCTTTATTGGTATCAGATATCTATTCTTGCACAGAAGATTTGTATTTTTTACTGAGACTCACATTTGTTGTTTATACATTTGCATGGGATCTATTGCATGGGATTTTTTGCCTTTATTATTGGAGCACTTTATTGGATTATTCTTTTATACATATTGTGTATGATGTTATCACATCACGGACTATTTAGCCTTTATATTTTTTAACTTTATTATATACCCACTTGGTTGCACTTTAATTAAAGGGATTTGTTTTTAGCAAGCACCATTACACCCCCCCCCCCATTTTCACAGGATTGGTGATAAAGCATCAGTGGAGAGGAGACACTTTTTTCCCCATATTAACTCTTACAGGAGAGAATTTCCCTTCCTAGGGGTAGATTTCCTCTCACTTCCTGTTGTCTCCTTCCGTTTGCAAGTAGGAGTCGCTTGTAAGTTGGATGTTTGAAAATAGGGGCCTGCCGTATATACTCTGCAGAAATTTGTCCCTTAGGTGTTAGTGCCACAACACTGTAAGCCCTCACAGTTACTCTTGGTGGACGCTGGAATGGGCCCTGTTGTGAAATATTAGATCAAGAATTGTAATTATATGCCCCTGTTGAACGGGGGCAGAAAAATTGGGCCTTAGGCACTGGTGCCACAGCACTGCAACACCTCACAGATACTGTAGTTGGAGCGCAGGAATGAGCCCTGCTGCAAAGTATTGCATCAAAAAATTTAATTACACGCCCCTGTTAAACAGGGGCTGAAAAATTGAGGATCATTGAGGAGGAAGAGGTTAGTCACTCAGCATAACAGGATAGTCACTCAGCATCAGCATAGGCAGTAGACATGTGCAATTCGTTTCGTTCCGAATTCGTTTTTTAACGATTTTCGACAAATTCGTTAATTCGGAAATATCCGAATTAACGAAAACTCATTTAACGAATTTTAACGAATATTCGTAAATTCAAATTTACGAATGTACGAATTTACGAATATACGAATTTACCAATGCACGAATTTACGAATGTACAACTATCCGGAAATTCGTAAATTTGAATTTACGAATTTCCGAATATTCGTACATTCGTAAATTTGTACATTCGTACAATCGTAAATTAGTAAATTCGGAAATCTGAAATAATAATTAACTAATAACTTAACTATTACTAACTATTCAATTATAGGTATTGTAATTTCCTTTCAAATTTGGCTGTTAGTGAACTTAACGAAGTTACGAATTGTTTTCCGACATATTGAATGCCGTATCTAAACGAATGGAACGTAATGAATTAATAATAATAATAAATAACAATAATAATAATAAAAACGTTTTATTATTATTATTACTATTAATTTGTTCCGTTCCATTTGTTTAGATGCGGCATTTGTTATTTCAGGTTATGCGTAACTTCAGATAAATTTGTATTCGTTACGTTCGCTAACAGCCAAATTTGAAAGGAAATTACAATACCTATAATTTAATAGTTATTTTTTCAGATTTTCAAATTTTCGGGTTTTCGAAAATATCGAATTTCCAAATTTCCGAAATTACGAATGTATAAATTTACGAATGTATAAATTTACGAATGTACAAATTTATGAATGTACAAATTTACGAATGTACAAATTTACGAATGTACAAATTTACGAATGTATAAATTTACGAATGTACAAATTTACGAATTTACGAATTGCGATCATAACGAATGACCCGAAAAACGAAAAAAAAACAAAAACGAATGAAACGAAAACGAAAACTAACGAATTTTTTGGCAGTGCACATGTCTAATAGGCAGTCTTGAAGGGATCTGACATTTAAAAAAAAAAATACTCGGTTACATCATCATCAGGTGCTTGGTAGCTGGTGGTGATCCAAGACTGATTCATTTTTATGAAGGTCAGTCGATCGACCGAGTTGGTGGACAGGCACACCCTGTGATCGGTTACAAAGCCTCCAGCAGCACTGAATGTGCATTCCAAAAGAACGATGGATGCAGGACAGGCCAGTAACTCAATTGCATACTGTGCAAGCTCTGGCCAGTGATCCATCCTCAAGATCCAGTAACCCAGAGGATTTTCAGTGGGAAAGGTGTCCAGGTCTGATCTTGCCCTTAGGTATTCCTGCACCACGTAAAACAGACGCTGGCGATGGTTGCTGGAACCGATCATACCTTGGGGCTGCGGACTAAAAAATTGTCTGAACGCATCAGTCAGACAACCACCTTCTCCACCGCTCTTTCTTTGACTGATTGAAGCCTCAGCAACACGTTGTCCAGGACCAGGAATTTGTAACCTCCCAGTCTCTGGGAACGCGTTGCACAGACCTTTATGCAAGGCGTCCCGAAGATGCCTCATCCTCTGCTCCCTCTGCGACGCCAAGATAAGGTCCGCAACCTTACCCTTGTAACGTGGATCAAGGAGGGTTGCCAGACAGTAATGATCCCTCTCCTTGATAGCACGGATACGAGGCTTTGCAGGATCAGGGAGGCCATGCAGCGTAGGTTTACTGAGGCATTCGGTCCGGAGTCCTCTGGGTCACTCAGGACGACATGATCCGCAGCCACCTCCTCCCAGCCACGTACAAGTCCATGGGTTTCTTGAGACTGTAATTGATCCTTTGATGACTGCTGTTGATGCTGAATGCTAGGCTCCACCTCCATCCTGACACAATCCTCCTCCTCTTCCTGTGTGATAGGTGGGCCAGCAGGAACACCGCTGTTTCCCAGGACAAAGCACAGGAAGAGGCCATGGAAGAAGAAGAGGAGGGGGTGGAGAAGAGAGGTGTGTCAGAATAACCAGTAGTAGCATTTTGGAGGCGTGGTGGCAGAGCAACCTCCAACACTACTGCTCCTTGTCCTGCATCCTTCCCAGCTGCCATCAGAGTCACCCAATGCGCCGTGAAAGACAGGTAACGTCCCTGTCCATGCCTGCTGGACCATGAGTCAGCGGTAATATGCACCTTACCGCTGACCGCCCTGTCCATCGAGGCCAAGACATTGCCTTCCACATGCCGGTAGAGAGCCGGCATGTGGTGCCCCAGTGGGTGATGTTTTGGCCACGCGAGATACGCCTGAGACATATGTTGCAAATAGCAGCGCTGCGATCTGATGCACTCGACTCAAAAAAGGCCCACACCAAAGAACTTTTGGAATAACGCGCAGAGACAGCAGCGCCCTGCACATGCAGAGCTCTGCGGTGTGATGCAGTCAGTGTGCTGCCCTTAAGCTGGCCCCTGGAGGGCATCCTTCCTCGTTGGAGATGTGCCTCCTCCTCCTCCTCTCTCCTATCAGGCACCCACGTGGAGTCAGTGACCTCATCATCCCCTCCCTCCTCATCACTGGAGCAAACCTGGCAGTATGCTGTCAGATTGCTGTCCTTTTTGGGCACCCCCTCTCTCTGGGCTCACGTTACTACCCCCTCTCTGTGGGCTCACGTTACTGCCTTCCTCTAGCTGGGTTCCATCATCAGAGCCTTCAAAACACTGGGCATCCTCCTGGAGCATGTACCCAACACTGTGATCAAACAGTTCGGGGGACTCTTGACTCCTCAGGAAGACATTGTGGGGCTAAGGAAGGAGTGACATGCCATTGAGCCGAGGAAAGAGGCTGCGCTGGCAGCTGCTTTGCCAGACAAAGTACCCGGAACCTGACAGGATGAGGAGGATGAGGACGGCTTGGTCATCCACTCTACCAAGTCTTCGGCATGTTGCGGCTCAACATGGTCAGCTGCTGAAAAGAAGGACAAGGGTGTCCCACGGCCACGTGCTGATGAGGATGCACCGTGTCCACAACCAGCACTGTTGCCTCTAAACACACAGTCTGCTTGCCCTCTATTATTGGCTCGTGACTGTCTGCCTCTCCTGGTTTGCCTTCCAGACATACTAATGGCCTGCAGTGAGATGTAGCTGCACAAAAAATTGGGATGTACTGTATATATGTATATCTATACTGATTATACTGCAGCTAGCAGAATCAACTGCCTGCTGTGGTATTAGTATGAGGACACCAGCAATTGTCTTCAGTTAGTTTTAGGTGCAAACTGTGCGGAGGACACAGTACACTAACTGAAAATACTTGCAGCTCCCTGCCTGTGGTATTAGTATGAGAACACCACCAATTGTATTCAGGTACCTTTAGGTGCACGCTGTGCAAAGGACACAGTACACTAAATGAAAATAATGCAGCTCCCTGCCTGTGGTATTAGTATGAGAACACCACTAATTCTATTCAGGTACCTTTAGGTGCACGCTGTGTAAAGGACACAGTGCACTAAATGAAAATAATGCAGCTCCCTGCCTGTTGGGATGCAAGCCAGCATGTGAAGGAGCCATAGGGGCACACGTGCGGAACCAGGCATATATATTTTCCATGTATAGCTGGATCAGATCAGTGCCAGCTTCAAGGCATATAGCTTCCATGGCACTTCAAGGGTTAAAAACACTTGTGTATGGTTTCCCTGACTGCTCTACTCTTTGTATAAATCATAATCACCCCAGACCCTTTCTGTCCAGGGGAAGCGGAATTCGCCAGCAAGCTGACTATGACTGCCGAATTTGGTTCCCCCTCCCAATATAGCTTCCACGGCACTTCAAGGGTTGAAAACACTTGTTTATGGTTTCCCTGACTGCTCTACTCTTTTTATAAATCATAATCGCTCTTCTTTCTTACCCCAGACCCTTTCTGTCCAGGGGAAGCGGAATCCGGCAGCATTTTTTATTTTATTTTTAGCAATAATGCAGTAAAACGCAGTAAAAACGCTGTTATAACGCTAATCATTTTTAGCGCGTTATTGCAACGCCTCAGTGTGAAAGGGGCCTTAGCACTTGGTCATGTAGAAGTGTAATGTATAGGCTTGAGCCATGAAATCTAGTTTGTAGGAATAGTGGGAATCAGTAGAGATCATTTGTTGCATAGAATGTCTCAGATCAGCAGGGGACACGGTTTTAGCAATGCCTCCCAATTTTTTCATTATTGGTGTGTGACCTGTCCTCAAGATCACCTCATTTGAGTTTGAGATTCTGTATTTCTTTCTCTACATTATTATTTGGATCAATCAATTCATTATAGGCTGTGGAAAATTCCCCTATTTTGTTCTCTGCATGGCTTACCCTACCGCAAATCTCAAAAAATTCTGATTTAACCTGAGTAATAAATGACAGCATATCTCTATGTATTGTACCACGCAAAGATACTAACCTATCCTTAAGTGTGGTATCGACCATAGGTTGTCTTGTAATTTTTTGTTCAACAATACTGCTTATTCATATTTTTTATGAGATGCTGAGCACTTTATAGGGTATGCATAGTTGTTTATAACAAGGAGCGGTATTCATGACTAGCACGGTTGATTACTAAATAATATCTAATTTGTGTCCACACCGGTACCCATTAAAACTGAGGCTGTCATTTTTCAGAGTCCACTTTATCAATTTGTAGCACGATTCACTTATGTCCTAGACGCTGCACTAAAAACCATTTTTTTCCTTGATTGCAGTTACACCATAGTGGACTTCTCAGGTCTAGCAGCCATGGATATGTTCAATTCTATAGGTAGTAGGAATATAGATTTATCTTCTTTTTTTTTTTAAATGCTGACACCACATATAGCAATGATATTGAGCACTGTTTCGAGCAGTTGTAATCACTTATGGACAAACAAGTCCACACATGGTGGGGCATAGCCACACTTGAACAGTATAAAAGTGAGAAAATAAAGCCCAGAAGCCTGAGGTGGGACCTAGGTCTGAATGATGGGATGTCAGATCAGGATTTATTGGAGAAATGGAAACATTTCTTTATTCAATGTGAACAAAAAATGTTGGGTATCATCCACAGAACAAAACACAAATGAAATCAAATTGGACAAAAAATAGCTGACCCGAAGGAGAAATTAACTCCTCATACAGATTCAGCAGAATATAAAGAAAGAGAAAAGAAAATACAAGACACGATTCTTAAGGTGGTGAATGATACCAAAACAAAAAAAAATAAAGTCATATGTAGCACACGGACCCTTTTCCCTACCTTTGGCTCACTTGCAGGAAAAAGGCACACCGTACTATATGCCCGTACCCTCCTGGTTGAGGAGGTTAAGTGGTGTTATGTATTTGGGTCCCACAGCTAGGTTCTCCGTCAGTTGGTTCTCCTCTCCTAGGATATAGGGACAAGTCTCTGTTTTCCCCCCAAGTAATTCCAATGTCCACACCACTCTAAACTCCAACGTTGAGTTTATTTTCTCAATGCTCAGCAGATAGGAAAGGTTGGATGAGAGACAGGACAGCAAGGCTTTGGGAAGTTAGTCCAGGCACAAGTGAATATTACAATCACTACTCTGTCCCTGAGTAGGTTTAGCTCACCCGGATAGTCTCCTGCAAAGTGGATCCTAGCAGCCGAACGGACGTTTAATCAGGTTCTTTTCCTAGATACGATCGGGAGACTCTGTGCCACAGAATCTATCAGACCCCAAACCTCTCAGCTTTTGTTACGTAAGGGCAGGTGCCCGCAGCAGCACATTACTAGGCCCTTGGTGGATAGATGAATCCCTCCAGAAAGTTACCGGGCCCCTTCCTTCACTGTGAACTCTCACCGGTCCATCAGAAATGTCCTCCCTCGGCCTCCTCTTCTTAGAAGCGGGCTCCCTTGCGAGGGACACCCTGGGATTCCTCTTCCCAGAAGTGGGCTCCAGCTAAAGGCGCTGGGCCCAGTGTTGAAGATACAGCCCCAGGACTAAAGGTGCCTGGGACCGATGCACATGTGGCCCCATGGCCTGAAGACCCCTCCCAGGTGGCGTCTGCCCCTTCTGTATCCCCTCCCAGTATGCACAGCAGGCCAACCACGCCCACTGTACCGCTGCCGAGAGAGGACACCCCAAGGCACAGCACTAGTACTGATGGTTCAACCCTGACCCGTTATGGCAGTGCCACCTACAGGCCACAGGGAACTGCACACCAGTATACCACCTGGAGAAATAAAGCAGCACAACCTATAAATGAGAACGGTCTGAGCCCAACTACTATCTCAGACCAACCCCCTAAATTTGGATATATAGCACCCCTAAATGGGGTGGGCGCTACACATATTTAAGGGATAAAAAGAGTATGTCAACAACAAAGTATATAAATGGGAAGAGGATATCAATAACAAAAAAACTTTAGACAATTCCCCAGTGGAAGAGACTGAAACACAAGTATTTAATATATGTATCGATACGTTTTTACTACTATGTGTTCAATTTAATAAATATATTTTTGTACTTTATATTATTTGTTTGTCAGTCACTTTCAAAGTCCCAAATTTCCCAGGGGGTTATTTTCTTTCTTCCAATCAGGGATGTGGTGACTGTCAAACCTTTTCTGTGACTGGTGGAATATTCTTTCTAAACACAAGTATTAAGAGAAAGTATGATTAGAGTCCAACAACAAGAGGTACCCACATACACCCCACAAGGAGGATGTAATAAGCTAATATCAGAAACCCCAAATACACCAAACTACCAAATCCCAACATACAATAGGTTCCAGCCTTTAAGAGATCAGCACACTAACTCACCCACTCCATATAGCAAACCACCATTTTATTTACACCCATGGATGGGGTAAGAATAGAGGGAGAAAAGGGGAAGGTACCCACAACAAAGTAAAACCCCACATGTTTTTATATTCAATGTTTAATTTACAAATATAATTTTAATAAGATGTATAAAAGCACTCTGTGCTGCAACGCCTGGTGTATCCAGAAATGGTAAAAAAAATTGTCATCACTCAATTGACTAATCACGGGTTAATGCCTGAAAGGGTATAACTTCCAGTAACAAAAATGACAGAAAGTGAGCTTCCTGAGGATGACCAATCAGGTGGAAACGCGTTGAAGCTGTACTCATTGTGACGTAACTTATGGCACACCAGGTGCCAGGTTCTAACCGACACTAATACAAGTGAATGTACTTCTTACCTTTATCTAATATATTTCAAAAAATGGTTTTACACTATTGGTTTCCTTTTTATCATTTCCCTCTGAGTGGTATGATTGGGTCTTTAGCATCAGGCAGGCCCAGCACAGGAGACACTGGATTTAAAGGGGACATGCGCCACAGGTGCATTTGACCATACTAGCGATAGTTGGTCACATATATCTGGTGAGTGATAATACAATAGGGCACTATATGCACTAGTCGGATCGAACACCAAAGCTAAATATTTTACAGGGCACCTGCACATGCACAGTGGGCATTAGTGAATGGGACTTTTATATTGTCTTGTAATTTTTTTTGTTCAAAAATACTGTTCGTATCTTTTATGAGATGGTGAACACTTTATAGGGTATGCATAGTTGTTTATCACAAGGGACAATATTCATGACTAGCGAGGTTTATTACTGAATAATAGATTGTGGGTAGTTGTCAATGGACTGTACAAATTGTTTAGTGCCTTCTGGTGAGCTGTGGTCAGTAAGCTTCTCAATTGTCTGAGAGTGCAGGGAGGACTGTTTCTGCTTTAATTTCTGTGGCTATTGAATGGAGAGTCCTGTGTGTAGGAATGTCCTCTGTGCTCTAGTGTTGCTGTTTGTGCCTTGCCGCTGTGTTGATTTCTGTGTGGAGAGATGTACTGGCTGAGGTGGCATAAGACATGCCCAAGGCAGTGCTATCTTGAACAAGGGACCCGCTGGCTGTATGAAAAAAGTTTATTTGGGCCGTCCTACACTTTCATCTTCCCACTGTCAGATGGCAGTGATCAATAGGCATGAATGCTAGCAATTGTGGTGGTATAAGCTTAGCCACATTGCAGGAACTAACCCAGCCTTAAAGATCACTATAAGCAGTCTCTAAATGTGGCCATCTGTCCAGCTGCTGGTCTTTCCTCCCTTCTGCTATGTAATTCTAAGGTAGGGTACATCTATTGAAAATGTATCCTGAAATATGTACTGTAGGGATGAGCCGAACACCCCCCGGTTCGGTTCGCACCAGAACTTGCGAACGGACCGAAAGAACTTTAGAACCCTATTAAATACAATGGATGCGAACGTTCGAAATCAAAAGTGCTAATTATAACGGCTAATATGCAAGTCATTGTCCTAAAAAGGGTTTGGGGGCCCGGGTTCTGCCCCAGGGGACATGTATTAATGCAAAAAAAAGTTTTAAAAACAGCCGTTTTTTTGGGAGCAGTCATTTTAACCACTTTGCGCCTAAGGACGTCCATGGACATCCTGGACTTTGAGCCGGGATATCTGAATGATGCCTGCAGCTACAGGCATCATTCAGATATCGTTTTTTTAGAGCCTGCGATTCTGTGTACCGTAAGAATGATCATAGCAGCTGTTCCGCCGCTTGATCGGTCTTACAGGCGGCGAGAGGGGACATCCCCCCCCCTTCCGCCGCCCTCCGGTGCTTCTACCGACTCTCCTGTGCAATCGGTGAGCCGGTGACAGCATCCGCCGGCCCCGGCTTCTTACCATAGAGATTTCCGGCAGACCACATGGTCGCTGGAGTCTCTATGATCGTTTGGAGGCCGGGCGCGATGTTATGACGTCACGCCCGGCCTCTGCATTCAAAAAAACAGCGCCGCTTCAATTTATTTATTTTTTTAATTTCAGGCTTCCCACCCTAGAGGTGAGATGTGGGGTCTTATTGACCCCATATCTCACTGTAAAGAGGACCTGTCATGCTTATTCCTATTACAAGGGATGTTTACATTCCTTGTAATAGGAATAAAAGTGATCTTTTTTTTTTTTTTTTAAGTGTCAAAGTAAAAAGTTTAACGTAAAAGTAACAATAAATAATTAAAACAAAAAGTAAAGTGCCCCTGTCCCCGGTAGCTCATATGCAGAAGCGAACTCATACGTAAGTCCCACCCACATATGAAAACGGTGTTCAGAACACACATTGTGAGGTATCGCAGCGAACGTTAGAGCGAGAGCAATAATTCTAGCCCTAGAACTCCTTTGTAACTCAAAACATGTGGCCAGTAAAAAAAAATGAAAGCGCCGCCCATGAGGATGTTTAAGTACCAAAGTTTGGCGCCATTCCACGAGCGTGTGCAATTTTGAAGGGTGACATGTTAGGTATCTATTTACTCAGCGTAACTTCATCTTTCACATTATGCAAAAAAATTGGGCTAACTTTAATGTTTTAATATTTTTTAATTCATGAAACCGCTTTTTTTTCCCCAAAAAATTTGTTTGAAAAATTATTGCGCAAATACCGTGCGAGATAAAAAGTTGCAATGACCGCCATTGTATTCTCTAGGGTCTTTGCTAAAAAAACATATATATATAGTGTTTGGGGGTTATATGTAATTTTCTAGCAAAAAATGAGGATTTTTACATGTAGGAGCGAAGTGTCAGAATTGGCCCGGGTGCGAAGTGGTTAATGATGCATAAAGTGAAAAAAAATGTGAAATATTCCTTTAAATATCGTACCTGGGGGGTGTCTAAAGTATGCCTGTAAAGTGCCACATGTTTCCCATGTTTAGAACTGTCCCTGCACAAAATGACATTTCAAAGGCCTCGTACACACGACCGAGTTTCTCGGCAAGAACCAGCAAGAAACTTGCTGGCAGAGATGTCTTGCCGAGAAACTCGTTCGTGTGTATGGTTTCTCGTCAAGAAAACCGACAAGTAATCTCGACGAGAAAATAGAGAACCTGCTGTCTATTTTCTCGTCGAGATTCTCGTCGGCATGTTTCTCGACGAGAAAAGTGAGTGTGTGTACACTTACCTGTCCTCCCGGAAGCCCGCGCATGTTCGAAATGAATTCGACGCATGCACGGTAGCTTCCTAGGCATAGGTAGGGTATACCAAGATGGCGGCGACGGCATCGAATGTGACGAGCGCATGACGTCGTAGTCGATGACGTCACCGCGTTCGCTCGATTCAAAGAACCGCGGGTTCTTTGAATCGAGCGTGTGTACACTCGGCCGGGACAAGTTTCTTGTCCAAGAATCTCGTCTCAAAAACGACATGTTTTTTTCGACGAGAATCTCGGCCGTGTGTACGAGGCTTAAAGGAAAAAAATGGTCATTTAAAACTGCTTGCGGCTTTAATGTAATGTCTGGTCCCGGCAATATGGATGAAAATCATTGAGAAAAATGGCATGGGTACCCCCCCACCCCACTACCAGCCCCTTTGGGTCTTGTATGGATATTAAGGGGAACCCTGCACCCAAAATTAAAAAAGGGCCCTATATACTCTGAACAGCAGTATACAGGCGGTGAAAACAAGACAGGGACTGTAGGTTTGTTCTTAAGTATAATATTTTTCTAATTTGGAACAGGTACATTTTTTAAGTGTAGCTCTAGCCAAAAAATCTATTTTTAAGCTTTTTGGAGAACATAGGGAAGGGTTATCACCCCTGTAACATTTGTTTTGCTGTCTGTGCACCTGTTCAGAAGATTTCACCTCACTTTCCGTCCCAATGACAAATGTTTTTGGAAAAGTGGGGTTTTTATTGAAACAAGGATTGGTGATAAAGCATCAGTAGAGAGGAGACACCTTTTTCCCATATTAAATTTTACAGGAGAGAATTTCCCTTCCTAGGGGTAGATTTCCTCTCACTTCCTGTTGTCTCCTTCCGTTTGCAAGTAGGAGTCGTTTGTAAGTTGGATGTTTGAAAGTAAGGACCTGCCGTATATACTCTGCAGGAATTTTCCCCTTAGGTGTCGGTGTTGCCACAACACTGTAAGCCCTCACAGTTACTCTTGGTGGGCACTGGAACGCCCTGCTGTGAACTATTATATCAGGAATTGTAATTACATGCCATTGTTGAACAGTGGTAGGAAAAATTGGGCCTTTGGTGGTGGTGCTGGTGCTACAACACTGTCAGCCCTCACAGTTACTCTTTTTGGGCGCATGAATGGGCCCTACTGTAAATTATTAGATCAAGAATTGTAATTGCATGCCCCTGTTGAAGAGGGGCAGAAAAATTGGGCATTAGGCACTGGTGTCACAACACTGCAACCCCTCACAGATACTGTACTTGGAGCACAGCAATGAGCCCTGTTGCAAAGTATTGCATCAAAAATTTTAATTACACGCCCCTGTTAAACAGGGGCTGAAAAATTGGGCCTTAGCCACTGGTGGCGGCACCCAGAAACAAAAATGTTCTTCCAAGCTATCATCATGAATCGGATCATTGAGGAGGAGGAGGATAGTCAGTCAACATAACAGGACAGTCACTCAGCATCAGCATAGGCAGTCTTGAAGGGATGTGACATTTCAAAATAAATTATTCTGTTATATCAGCTTCAGGTGCTTGGTAGCTGGTGGTGATCCAAGACTGGTTCCTCTTTATGAAGGTCAGTCGATCAACCGAGTCAGTGGAAAGGCGCACCCTGTGATCCGTGACAGCCTCCAGCAGCACTGAATGTGCGTTCTGAAAGAACGCTGGATGCAGGACAGGCCAGTAGCTCAATTGCATACTGTGCAAGCTCTGGCCAGTGATCAATCCTCAAGACCCAGTAAGCCAGAGGATTTTCGGTGGGAAAGGTGTCCAAGTCTGACCTTGCCCCTAGGTATTCCTGCACCATTTATATCAGACGCTGGCGATGGTTGCTGGAATCGATCATACCTTGGGGCTGCAGACTAAAAAATTGTCTGAACGCATCGGTCAGACGGCCACCTTCCCCACCGCTCCTTCTTTGACTGACCGAAGCCTCAGCAACTCGTTGTCCAGGACCAGGAGTTTGTAACCTCCCAGTCTCTGGGAACGCGTTGCACAGACCTTTCTGCAAGGCCTTCCGGAGATGTCTCATCCTCTGCTCCCTCTGCGATGGTAAGATAAGGTCCGCAACCTTACCCTTGTACCGTGGATCAAGGAGAGTGGCCAGCCAGTAATGGTCCCTCTCCTTGATCCGAAGAATACGAGGATCCTTCTGCAGACTTTGCAGGATCAGGGAGGCCATGCAGCGTAGGATAGCTGAGGCATTCGGTCCAGAGTCCTCTGGGTCACTAAGGACGACATGATCCACAGCCACCTCCTCCCAGCCACGTACAAGTCTAAGACTGTAAATCATCCCTAAAAGACTGCTGCTGTTGATGCAGAGTGCCAGGCTCCACCTCCATGCTGACACAATCCTCCTCCTCCTCCTCCTCTTCCTGTGCGATGGGTGGAACTGAAGGAACACTGTCTGGGTAAAGGGGTCCTTGAGAGGCAAGGAAGTCCTCCTCTTCCTGCCTCTGTTCTGCCTCAAGTGCCCTGTCCATTATTCCAAAAAGCGTATGCTCCAACAGGTGGACAAGAGGTACAGTGTCACTGATGCATGCAATGTCACTGCTCACCATCCTTGTGGCCTCCTCAAATGGTGCCAGGACAGTGCATGCATCCCTGATCATGTTCCACTGGCGTGGTGAAAAAAATCCAAGCTCCCCGACCCTGTCCTGGTGCCGTAGTCGCACAGGTACTCATTGATGGCCCTCTGCTGCGTGAGCAGCCGCTGCAGCATGGCCAATGTTGAGTTCCAACTGGTGGGCATGTCACATATAAGGCGGTTCTTGGGTAGGTTCAACTCCTTTTGCAGCTCAGCCAGGCGAGCACTGGCATTATATGATCTGCGGAAATGCACACAGACTTTCCTGGCCTGCCTCAGGACATCCTGTAAGCCCGGGTACCTGCCCAAGAACCGCTGCACCACCAGGTTTAGGACGTGAGCCACACAGGGCACATGGGTCAGTTGTCCCTGTCGGAGGGCGGAGAGGAGGTTGGTGCCATTGACGCAAACCACCATTCCTGGCTTAAGCTGGCGTGGCGTCAACCACCTCTCGGCCTGCCCCTGCAGAGCTGACAGAACCTCTGCCCCAGTGTGGCTCCTGTCCCCCAAACACACCAGCGCAAGCACGGCATGGCATGGCATCTTTTTGCCTGCGTACTTGCGTAGCCCCTTGAACGCCTACGGAGCACCGCTGGTTCCAAGAACAAAGCACAGGAAGAGGCCATGGAGGAAGAAGAAGAGGAGGGGGTGGAGGAGAGAGGTGTGTCACAACCAGTAGTAGCATTTTGGAGGCGTGGTGGCGGAACAACCTCCAACACTACTGCACCTTGTTCTGCATCCTTCCCAGCTGCCAAAAGAGTGACCCAATGGGCCGTGAAAGAAAGGTAACATCCCTGTCCATGCCTGCTGGACCATGAGTCAGCGGTAATATGCACCTTACCGCTGACCGCCCTGTCCAGCGAGGCATGGACATGGCCTTCCACATGCCGGTAGAGAGCCGGAATTGCCTTCCGTGAGAAAAAGTGGTGTTTGGGAACCTGCCACTGAGGAACCGCACATTGCACAAACTCACGGAAGGGGGCCGAGTCTACCAACTGAAAAGGCAGAAGTTGAAGTGCTAGCAATTTAGCCAAGCTAGCATTTAACCACTGGGCATGTGGATGGCTGGGAGTGAACTTCTTTCGACGGTCCAGCAGCTGGGGCAGGGAAATTTGCCTGCTATAATCGGACGTCGGTGTACTGCTAGCAGAGTGCCCGCAAGTACTTGCCTGTGACACACCTAATTCTACACCTTCATTCCTCTCAGTGCAGGTTTCAGAGAGGACTGAATGTACAGTGGGGTTGGAGATCCCAGCTGATGAGGAGCAAGAAGAGGTCCGCTTTGTTCTTTGGTGTGGGTCTTTAAGGTACGCTTGCCAATGAGCTGCATGGCAGGTCAACATATGTCTGGTCAAGCATTTGGTGCCCAAGCGGCTGATGTTTTGGCCACACGAGATATGCTTGAGACATATGTTGCAAACAGCAGTGGTGCGATCTGATGCACTCGACTCAAAAAAGGCCCACACCATAGAACTTTTGGAATAACGGGCAGAGGCAGCGCCCTGCACAGGCGGAGCTCTGCGGTGTGATTCAGTCGGTGTGCTGCCCTTACGCTGGCCCCCGGAGGGCAACCTTTCTCGTTGGAGATGTGCCTCCTCCTCCTCCTCCTCCTCTCTCCTATCAGGCACCCACGTGGAGTCAGTGACCTCATCATCCCCTTCCTCCTCATCACTGGAGCCAATCTGGCAGTATGCTGCAGCTGCTGGAACATGACTGCCAGATTGCTGTCCTTCTTGAGCATCCCCTCTCTCTGCTCTCACGCTACTGCCTTCCTCTAGCTGGGTATCATCTTCAGACCCTTCAAAACGCTGGGCATTATCCTGGAGCATGTACCCAACACTGTGCTCAAACAGTGGGTCTAGGGAATGAGTGACTGATGATGACATTGATACGAGGGAAGAGGACGCTTTGGCAGCTGCTTTGCCAGTACCCTGAGCCTGGGTGAGAGAGGATGAGGAGGGCTTGGTCATCCACTCTACCAAGTCTTCGGCATGATGCGACTCAACACGTCCAGCTGCCAAAAATAAGGACAAGCGTGTCCCATGGCCACGTGCTGATGACGATGCACCGTGTCCACGACCAGCACTGTTGTCTCTATACACAGAGCCTGCTTGCCCTCTTTTATTGGCTCCTGACTGTCTGCCTCTCCTTGTTGGCCTTCCAGACACAGTAATGGCCTGCAGGGAGATGGGAAAACCAGCAATTGGGTAGTGTATATTGTGCTGGAGGCACACAACACCCACTAACTCCAGCAGATGCCTTTATTAGAGAACAGTTATGACGGGTATATACAGGTGTATACTGTACTAGGGCACACAACACCCACTAACTCCAGCAGATGCCTTTATTAGAGCACAGCAATGACGCGTATATACAGGTGTATACTGTGCTGGGCCACACAACACCCACTAACTGCTCCAGATGCCTGAGAAAAGAACACACTGTCCTTGCCTGCCTATCTAGCTTAGAGAACTGCAATGAACAGCAACTCCTGCCCGCAGATGCCTGAGAAAAGAACACACTGTCCCTGCCTGCCTATCTAGCTTAGAGAACAGCAATGACGGGTATATACAGGTGTATACTGTGCTGGGCCACACAACACCCACTAACTGCTGCAGATGCCTGAGAAAAGAACACACTGTCCCTGCCTGCCTATCTAGCTTAGAGAACAGCAATGAACAGCAGGGCCGGATTAACATAGGGGCTATTGGAGCAGCAGCTCCAGGCCCCTTCCCCAAGATAGGCCCATTTGCCCAAAAAAAAAAAAAAAAAGATCGACTTCGAGGATTGTAGCTCAGCGACCAGAAACCAGAGACTTCATATTTGAGGGGTATGTAGCTGAAGACCCACCCCACCACTGGTCAAAATATGGGGCTGCTATCATTTATGGTTCCGGAGATATGGGGCTGCTTGCGCAGCCTGTCAGAAGCTATATACAGAGCGGACAGTTTAAATACAAGCTGACACACTGCAGCAGACTGAGAAGATGAGCTCACAGTGCTTTTAATAATTATTTGATATTACTAAGACTGCTTTCACACTATGACGCCCCGACCGTCGACGGTAAAATAGCGGTAAAACGCTGCTATTTTACTGTCAGATTTGCAGCACATTTCGGCCGCTAGCGGGGCGCTTTTAACCCCCGCTAGCTACCGAGAAAGGGGTAAAACCGCCCGAGATAAGCCGCTACTGCAGTGTATTGGCGGCGGCACGGCGGTGCTGCCCATTGCTTTCAATGGGCAGGAGTGCATTAGGAGCGGTGAGTTCACCGCTCCTAATGCGCTCCAAAGAAGTTGCTGGCAGGACTTTTTCTGACGCCTGGCCAGCGGACCGTTCCAGTGTGAAAGCCCTTGAGCTTTCACACTGAAGTGAATAGAGCAGCTGTTTAAGGGCGGATTGCAGGCGCTATTTTTAACGCTATAGCGCCTGCAAAACGACCTCAGTGTAAAAAGGGTCTTATAGTAATTAACCCCTTGCCACCCAGGCCAATTCTGACACTTCTCTCCTACATGTAAAAATCATCATTTGTTTTTTGCTAGAAAATCACTCAGAACCCCCAAACATTATATATTGTTTTAGCAGACACTCTATGGAATAAAATGGTGGTCTATGCAACTTTTTATGTTACGCAGTATTTGTGCAGAAATTTTTCAAACGTGTTTTTTTGGAAAGAAACTGTTTCATTCATAAAAAAAAAAAGTTAGCACCATTTTTTTGTATACTAAGTGATGCTTTAATTTTTTTTACAGGTTACATGTTTAGAGTTACAGAGGAGGTCTAGTGCTAGAATTATTGTTCTCACTCTAACGATCATGGCGTATGTAACCTGTGTGTATCTGGCTCTGATACTAGCCAGGGCCTACCCAGCCACTGACTAGGATCTCTCCCCAGCCTGTCCCCACACACCCTCTCACCTGCTGACCTGTGGATGGGGGAATCACTCCTGCAGTGTTATTGTGTTCTGCCTGTGAATACAATGATCAGTGTTGCTAACTATAGCTGGCAGCACTGATTGTGTTGGGAAAAACCTGACAGGCTGGTTTTACTGAAGTCAGATAATATATTGACTTGTGTAAAACCAGCTAGCCCATACATAGATTGACTATGGCTGGTCTCTGCTTAATTGGCGTAATTTCAATCCATGTATGGCCCGCTTAACCACTATGCAGTCCCTAAACATCCTTCCACAAACCTTTACATTTTTCCTTCCCAGATTCCTTCATCCTCCTCACCTGTACATACTCCCCACACTTCTCTCCTGTACATACTGCTCACTGTCATACCCTCCACACATCTCTCCTATACATAGTGCCCGCTGTCATACCTTACACACTTCTCTCCTATACATGGTGTCCACCGTCATACCCTCCACACTCCTCTCCTGTGCATACTGCTCACTGTCATACCCTCCACGCTCCTCTCCTATACATAGTGTCCACTGTCATACCCTCCACACTTCTCTCCTATACATAGTGCCCACCATCATACCCTCCACACTCCTCTCCTGTACATACTGTTCACTGTCATACCCTCCACACTTCTCTCCTATACATAGTGCCCACTGTCATACCCTCTACACTTCTCTTCTATATATAGTGCCCACTGTCATAACCTCCACACCTCTATCCTGTACATACTGCCCACTGTAATATCCTCCCCACTCTTCTTCTGTACATACTGCTTACTGTCTTACCCTCCACACTCCTCTCCTGTGCATACTGCTCACTGTCATACCCTCCACACTCCTCTCCTGTGCATACTGCTCACTGTCATACCCTCCACGCTCCTCCCCTATACATAGTTTCCACTGTCATACCCTCCACACTTCTCTCCTATACATAGTGCCCACTGTCATACCCTCTACACTTCTCTTCTATACATAGTGCCCACTGTCATACCCTCCACATCTCTATCCTGTACATACTGCCCACTGTCATATCCTCCCCACTCTTCTTCTGTACATACTGCTCACTGTCTTACCCTCCACACTCATCTCATGTACATTCTGCTCAGTATCATACTGTCCACACTCCTCTCCTGTACATACTGCCCACTTTCATAAACTCCTCTATTGTACATAGTGCCGGCTGTCATACCCTCCCCACTCCTCTCCTGTACATACTGCCCACTGTCATACCCTCCACACTCTTCTCCTGTACATACTGCTCACTGTCTTACCCTCCACACTCATTTAATGTACATACTGCTCAGTATCATACCGTCTACACTCCTCTCCTGTACATACTGCTCACTGTCATACCCTCCACACTCCTCTCCTGTACATACTGCCCACTGTCATAAATTCCTCTATTGCACATAGTGCCAGCTGTCATACCCTCCACACTCCTCTCCTGTGCATACTGCTCACTGTCATACCCTTCACACTCCTCTCCTGTACATACTGCCCACATTCATAAACTCCTCTATTGTACATAGTGCCAGCTGTCATACCCTCCACACTCCTCTCCTGTGCATACTGCTCACTGTCATACTCTCCACACTCCTCTCCTGTACATACTGCCCACATTCATAAACTCCTCTATTGTACATAGTGCCAGTACATATGCGCGTCGGGACCCTTCGGGGTAAGACCGCGCTATATTAAGATACCTTTCAACTCAACTCAGCTGTCATACCCTCCACACTCCTCTTCTGTGCATACTGCTCACTGTCATACCCTCCACGCTCCTCTCCTATACATAGTGTCCACTGTCATACCCTCCACACTTCTCTCCGATACATAGTGCCCACTGTCATACCCTCTACACTTCTCTTCTATACATAGTGCCCACTGTCATACCCTCCACACTCCTCTCCTGTGCATACTGCCCACTATCATACCGCTATATTAAGATACCTTTCAACTCAACTCAGCTGTCATACCCTCCACACTCCTCTTCTGTGCATACTGTTCACTGTCATACCCTCCACACTTCTCTCCTATACATAGTGCCCACTGTCATACCCTCTACACTTCTCTTCTATACATAGTGCCCACTGTCATACCCTCTACACTCCTCTCCTGTGCATACTGCCCACTATCATACCCTCCACACTCCTCTCCTGTACATACTGCCCCCATTATACCCTCCACACTCCTCTCCTGTACATACTGCCCCATTATACCCTCCACACTCCTCTCCTGTACATACTGTAACCAAACCTTCCCTCCACACTCCTCTCCTGTACATACTGTAACCTAACCTTACCCTTCACACTCCTCTCCTGTACATACTGCCAACTATCTTTCTCTCCACATTCCTCTCCTGTACATACCGCACCCATCATACCCTCCATATTCCTTTCCTGTAAATACTGCCCACTGTCATACTCTCCACACTCCTCTTCTTTACATACTGCCCACTTTCATATCCTCCACACTCCTCTCCGGTACATACCACCCTCTGTCATACCCCCCACACTCCTCTCCTGTACATACTGCCCACTGTCATACTCTCCACACTCCTCTCCTGTACACACTGCCCACTTTCATACCCTCCACACTCCTCTCCGGTACATACCACCCTCTGTCATACCCCCCACTCTCCTCTCCTGTACATACTGCCCACTTTCATACCCTCCACACTCCTCTCCTGTACATAGTGCCCACTGTTAGACCCTCCACATTCCTCTCCATCACCTGCACATACTTCCCAGTTTTATACCGTCCATACTCCTCCCCTAAGCCTCTTACCCACAAAAACAGTTCTTTAAAATTATTCTGAATATCCTCAACGTTACCAGCTCTAGAATGGGCACACTTTTGTTAGTTTAACTAAAGGAAATCTTCTCAGTCCTCATATTTGTTCTGCCCCATTATTAGTACTCATTTCATTTTGTGATTACTACTGTGATGTATAGAGGAACATAGGGGATCTCAGCTACTCTAAATATAGCACTGGTGAAAAAAGTGCCCCTTAAAAATATTTTTGAAATGTTGGCAACTATGCACTTAGGCACTGACCAAGGGCCACCGAGTCAGTAGGGGGCCCCAAGAGAGGCTCCTGGGATCCTGTGATAATAAAGCGGTAGTAAACTTTGCTAACATTACTACTTTTTAGAGGTCCTGAGGTAGGCTTTGCCACAATGTACTAATATGTACAGCATATTAGCACATTAGGGTACACTTAAATTGTCAGACTGAGCCATCCAGTGCTGCACTGTGATCAATCCGGCGGGTCCTAGGCACTTCCATCTTCACCCGGTCTTCCTTCTGGGTTCTGTGCCTTCCGTGTTGCTTTGGCACTTGGGCTGCGTTGATGTCATTCCCACACATGCTCATGCGCATCCTCTCTTTCTCATCTCTCTCTCTCTCTCTCTCTCTCTCTCATTTAATGTGTTATAACAAAAAAAATTGTTTGCTTATTTATTTATAAAAGGCCCACCAAAATCCTCAGCACCAGGCCCATGATGTTCTTAATCTGGGCCTGATGAACAGTAACTCCTGCCTGCAGATGCCTGAGAAAGGAACACACTGTCCCTGCCTGCCTATCTAGCTTAGAGAACAGCAATGAACAGCAACTCCTGCCTGCAGATGCCTGAGAAAAGAACACACTGTCCCTGCCTGCCTATCTAGCTTAGAGAACAGCAATGGACAGTAACTCCTGCCTGCAGATGCCTGAGAAAAGAACACACTGTCCCTGCCTGCCTATCTAGCTTAGAGAACAGCAATGAACAGTAACTCCTGCCTGCAGATGCCTGAGAAAAGAACACACTGTCCCTGACTGCCTATCTAGCTTAGAGAACAGCAATGAACAGCAACTCCTGCCTGCAGATGCCTGAGAAAAGAACACACTGTCCCTGCCTGTCTATCTAGCTTAGAGAACAGCAATGAACAGCAACTCCTGCATGCAGATGCCTGAGAAAAGAACACACTGTCCCTGCCTGCCTATCTAGCTTTGAGAACAGCAATGAACAGTAACTCCTGCCTGCAGATGCCTGAGAAAAGAACACACTGTCCCTGCCTGTCTATCTAGCTTAGAGAACAGCAATGAACAGCAACTCCTGCCTGCAGATGCCTGATTAAAGAACACACTGTCCCTGCCTGCCTATCTAGCTTAGAGAACAGTAATAAAGGGTAGATACAGGTGTATACTGTGCTGGAGGCACACAACTCCCACTAACTCCTGCAGATGCCTTAGAAAAAAATAGACTGTAGAACACACTGTCCCTGCCTATGTATCTCTTTCCTTGCACGCCGGAACACACTACACAAGGCCGCCGCGCTGGTGGCCTTTTATAGTGTGGGGCGTGTACTAAACCCCCCTGAGCTATGATTGGCCACAGGCATCCTGCCTGTGGCCAATTATGGCTCTCCTCGCTGCCGGCGCTGTGATTGGCCAAGCATGCCGGGTCACAGTGCATGCTTGGCCAATCACAGCGCGGCAATGCAGTGTGATGGCGCAGTGCATTGTGGGCTGTTCGCGTCACACGAATTTGGCGCGAACGGCCCACAAAGTTCTGGTTTCGCCGAACAGGCGATGTTCGAGTCAAACATGCGTTCGACTCGAACATCAAGCTCATCCCTAATGTACTGTTAGTCTCAGTTACAAATATATTGCTGATTGATTGCTACATATGCTTTACTGTAATGTATTCCTTTGTTGTATATTGGTGTGCTTAAGCAGAATATATCATTTTGTACTATGACTTTTTTCCAAAGTCATTTGGCAAAGCATGTGTGAATACATTTTGTTTGTTTTGTTTAGTACTATCATGGCTCATTAGTTTTCATATAGAGTTATCATTAGCAGTTTTCATTACATTATAAAACAAATGTGTAAAATAGGTTTAACAAACTGTTTTTAGTGTTTTATAACCAATATATTTCTAGTATATTGGTGCTAAATTTTAAAGGATTTATTTTTTCTTTAACCTTGAGGTCTTTTTTTTTGGGCTTTGTGAATGTCATGGCAATACACCTTTGGGAAACAAAAATGTAGACTAAACAAACTACAAAAAAACAATGGATATGAACTCTACCCCTATTCACCTACTCATATGGGTACAATTGTGGTTGATTCTCCTTGTATTTCCTTTAACCTTCAATATTAGAATGTCCCAACGGGAGAGAGAGAGGTAAGCTACAGATACATATGCATGACAACTCCATCCACATAAAAACTAGACATTTATTACAAAACCATGAAACCAGATGCAAAGACTACATCAATCACAAGACATATTTAAAATTCATATCCTATACATCCTGCTCCTATTGCGTAGCTCATATATATTTTAATAGGACTCCAGAGCTAATATAAGCAATATTGTGACTTAATCTAGCATTGTAATAGTTATGGGTTGCCACCCTATAGGCGTATATTAACCATGAGGAAGTCCATCAATAAAGCACCTATAATGACATTAATAACCACTTAAGCCCCGGACCATTTCGGGCCATTAGGACCATTTCGGGCCATTAGGACCAGGCCTGTTTTTGGGATTCGGCACTGCGCTGCTTTAACTGTAAATTGTGCGGACATGCAATGTTGTACCCAAATGAAATTTGCGTCCTTTTCTTCCCACAAATAGAGCTTTCTTTTAATGGTATTTGATTGCCTCTGCGATTTTTATTTTTTGCGATATAAACAGAAAAAGACCGAAAATTTTGAAAAAAAATGATATTTTCTACTTTTTGTTATAAGAAAAATCAAATAAACTCAATTTTAGTCATACATTTAGGCCAAAATGTATTCAGCCACATGTCTTTAGTAAAAAAAATGTCAATAAGCGTATATTTATTGGTTTGCGCAAAAGTTATAGCGTTTACAAACTAGGGTACATTTTCTGAAATTTACACAGCTTTAAATTTATGACTGCCTATCTCATTTCTTGAGGTGCTAAAATGGCAGGGCAGTACAAACCCCCCCCCCAAATGACCCCATTTTGGAAAGTAGACACCCCAAGGAAATTGCTGAGAGGCATGTTGAGCCCATTGAATATTTTTTTTTTTGTCCCAAGTGATTGAATAATGACAAAAAAAAAAAATTACAAAAAGTTGTCACTAAATGATATATTGCTCACACATGCCATGGTTATATGTGGAATTGCACCCCAAAATACATTCTGCTGCTTCTCCTGAGTACGGGGATACCACATGTGTGGGACTTTTTAGGAGCCTAGCCACGTACGGGACCCCGGAAACCAAGCACCGCCTTCAGGATTTCTAAGGGCGCAAATTTTTGATTTCACTCCTCACTACCTATCACAGTTTCGAAGGCCATAAAATGCCAAAATAGCACAAAACCCCCCCCCCCCCAAATGACCCCATTTTGGAAAGTAGACACCCCAAGCTATTTACTGAGAGGCATGTTCAGTCCATGGAATATTTTATATTTTGCCACAAGTTGCGGGAATATGACAAACTTTTTTTTTTTTGCACAAAGTTGTCACTAAATGATATATTGCTCACACATGCCATGGGCATATGTGAAATTACACCCCAAAATACATTCTGCTGCTTCTCCTGAGTACGGGGATACCACATGTGTGGGACTTTTTGGGAGCCTAGCCGCGTACGGGACCCCAAAAACCAAGCACCGCCTTCAAGGTTTCTAAGGGCATACATTTTTGATTTCACTCCTCACTACCTATCACAGTTTTGAAGGCCATAAAATGCCAAGATGGCACAAAACCCCCCAAATGACCCCATTTTGGAAAGTAGACACCCCAAGCTATTTGCTGAGAGGCATGTTGACCCCATTGAATATTTTTTTTTTGTCCCAAATGATTGAATAATGACAAAAAGAAAAAAAAAATGTACAAAAAGTTGTCACTAAATGATATATTGCTCACACATGCCATGGTTATATGTGGAATTGCACCCCAAAATACATTCTGCTGCTTTTCCTGAGTACGGGGATACCACATGTGTGGGACTTTTTGGGAGCCTAGCCGCGTACAGGGCCCCAAAAACCAAGCACTGCGAACGCTGCAGTTATGTGTGTTGTGTTTGGTAAGTGACAGTGATCGATCGATACTGCACTTGGGTGGGCTGGGCTGGGCTGGGCTGGGCGGAGGGGCTAAACGCAGGCGCTAGCAGGTATCTGGGCTGATCCCGCTAACACTGCGTTTTTGGGAACCCTAAACCGCTGGGGATGCTAGTATAGATCTGATCAGATCTGATCAGATACTATACCACTAAAGGGGGTGTATGCTTTGCGCGTGGGTGTTAGCGTTACTGTCACTAACCTAACACTGCCTGGGGCAACGCAGACCCTCTCTGGCGCTAAAACATAATTGATCTCACCCGCCGGGCGATCAGGGGGGTTAAACCTTTATTGGGTTATATACGGCGGGTGCCCTGATGCTATAAAAAGCAAACTAATCAACCAGCGACACCCGTAACCTTTATATGGTGATCACTGGTGAAAGGGTTAACTAGGGGCAATCAGGGGGTTAAAACCTTTATTAGGTTAAATATGGGGGTACCTGACACTATATAAAAACCTGACGGGTAACCTAAATAACTAAATAACTTACTGGCTAACCAGTGACACCAGTGACGCTTATACGGCGATCACTGGTGAAAGGGTTAACTCTAGGGGCAATCAGGGGGTTAAAATAATATATGGGGGTACCTGACACTAATAAAAACCTGCGGCGAACCTAAAAAAAAATAACTGCCTATCTAAAACACCAGCGACACGAATACAGCGATCGGAAAAACAATCGCTTAGTGACGCTGAAGTTAGGGGGTGAAAGGGTTACCTGGGGGGTGATCAAGGGGTTAAACCTTTATTAGGGGGGGTTAGGGGGCTACCCTGGACCTAAAGGGGCCTAATCCTAACTGCCCTGCAACTTTTTACAATCACAGATGACACTAAATGCAGTGATCAGTAAAATAAATGATCACTGCAATCAGTGACACTGTGATTGGGGGCTTTGGGGTGACCTGGGGGGTGATCTGGGGGTGACTGGGGGGTGATTTGTGTGCCTATGTGTACCTACGTGTCAGTGGACTGTTGGTGCACTAACCTGCTTCTTCTCTGCTTGGCGCCGGGAACGAAAAGACCGCGGCGAGGGAGATGACATCACTTCCTCCAGCCTTGTTTACATCACATGGCGGAGGAAGCATTTTCATTGGCCGGAAGCGATCGCGAGGGGGGGGGGGGGCGGAATCGAGCGGCCGCCCCCTCATGCCTGATCACTCCCGAACACTTAACGGCCGCTCACTGCAGTGAAGGGGGGTCCGGATGGACCCCCCAACTGCACAAAGGCGATCACGTAGTTCTACGTGATTCTGCCTGTCCGTGCCATTCTGCCAACGTAAATCGGCGGTGGGCGGTCGTTAAGTGGATAATCTCATTGTATTGAAATTATAGACTTGTCATATATATATTTCCAGTGTATAAGATCCTATCTCCCTGGGAATGGATTATATTATATTGCATTGAATCTTTCCATAAGGTCCCCTTATACAGCTTTATATGAACTCCTTATCCATGTTTGTCAAAACTTTGACGTTTAGAACTATTAAGATCTTCCACTGTGGTCAAGAGGAGGTTATTTATAGAATCCAATTTTTGAATATAGTGAGAAACTCCACAAAAATGTGCTCCACCTCCCTCACACAGGTGTATATGTTATAAAGTCCCAATCACATATGTATGTGTATATATGTAATGCTCCTGGTCCAGAGGAGGTCCATTATGTTGTATTTCCCTTCCCTCACAGGAGTATCCACTTAAGATCTTCCACTGTGGTCAAGAGGAGGTTAATTATAAAATCCAATTTTTGAATATAGTGAGAAACTCCACAAGAATGTATTCCACCTCCCTCACACAAGTGTATACTATATGAAGTCCCAATCACACATGCATATATATATATATATATATATATATATATATTGTGAGGGGGTTAGCTCGGCAGCGGGTGTGTGTGACCCCCGGGATGGGCTCCCCACACAAAAACAGGCCCAGCAAACGGAGGTTGTGGTTTTCAAAATCAAAAAGGTGCGGTTTATTTTCTATTTACAGTGACAAAACACAGCAAAGCAAAAGAAACATAAATAAAATAAATCCTGGTCAACTTGACCTTCTGACTAAACATACAGGTTTCCTAACTAACAACTGGGATCAGCCTAGTGCTGTCCTAGTCCCTAAGTCCCTGGTTTTAAATGTCCAAGCAAATAGCCACACAGGCTTTTTCTCACCGCACAGGGGTTCACTCTCCCTAGACAGTCCACACAGGTCTGGTTCCAGGCATGAGCTAACATCTAATGAAGCTGGGAGTTCTTATAGAGGCCTAAATGAGCTGACAAGCTTCAGCTGGTCTCATCAACTCCCTGTCTGTACGACGCCCCACACTCTCCCTAGAGGTATGAGTCATCCATGAGCCCACTAGCCTTAGCTGGGCTTATACAACTCTCCACCTAGTTGTATAAGTCGGCGTAAAGCCTGAATATATCTACCCCCCTGGATGCAACCAGGTGACTTTACCTTCCTGCTGTCACATACCCCCCCCTCTTGTTTTAACCTCGGGGTTGGAACACCAGCAATCAGGCATTCATGTACTCGAGACAAAGCATCCACATTCCCCATTTGAACGCCAGGGCGATGCTTTACTGTGAAGTTGAATTCCTGGAGGGCCAGGAACCACCTATTCACTCTTCTATTTGTTTCCTTGTTTTGAGCCATCCACTTTAACGGAGCGTGATCCGTAACCATGTCAAAGTGCCTACCTAGCAGGTAGTACCGAAGGGAATCTAGAGCCCACTTCACCGCTAAACACTCCTTTTCAACGGTGGCGTAATTTACCTCATGGGACTTCAACTTCCTGCTGAGGTAAATGACTGGGTGCTCTTCCCCGTTCCAGACCTGGGACAATACTGCTCCTAACCCCACATCTGACGCATCACTTTGTACGACAAAGTCTTTAGAGAAGTCGGGTGAGTACAACACTGGCTGGCTACATAAGGCTTGTTTCAAGAATTGGAATGCTGCCTCAGCCTCGGGGGTCCATTTAATCATGACCGACCCTTTCCCCTTCGTCAGGTTGGTTAGGGGCACAGCCTTAGAAGCAAAGTGGGGAATGAATCGCCGATAATACCCAGCGATTCCCAGAAAGGCTCGTACCTGCTTCTTGCTGTTGGGACGTGGCCAACTCTGGATGGCCTCGACTTTGTTGAGTTGGGGTTTTATTACTCCCCTCCCAATGGTGTACCCAAGATATTTGGCCTCCTCCTGCCCTCCTCCTGCCCAATGGTACACTTCTTGGGGTTAGCCGTAAACCTCGCTTCCCGAACAGAGTCCAGGACTGCTTGCACTTTTGGCAGATGTGAGGCCCAATCTGTGCTATGGACAATTACGTCATCCAGGTAAGCCGCGGCATACTTCCGATGGGGCCTCAGCATCTGGTCCATTTTCCGCTGGAATGTGGCCGGCGCATTCTGTAACCCGAACGGCATTCTTTTATATTGGAACGCCCCGTCTGGGGTTACAAATGCGGTTTTCTCTTTGGCCGACTTGGCCAGGGGGATTTGCCAATACCCTTTTGTGAGGTCAAGAGTCGTCATGTATCGGGCTGTTCCCAGCCGGTCGATCAACTCATCTATACGTGGCATGGGGTAGGTGTCAAATTTTGTAACTTTGTTCAACTGACGAAAATCGTTACAAAATCGCCAGCTCCCATCCGGTTTAGGCACCAACACAATGGGACTAGACCAATCACTTTGGGACTCCTCTATCACCCCTAAGTTCAGCATTTTCTGTACTTCCTCCCGTATTGCCTCCCGTCGGGCCTCTGGGATCCGATAGGGTTTTTACTTCACCCTTTCACCGGGCGGGGTAATGATGTCATGCTCTACCCCAGATGTTTGTCCCGGCAGCTCAGAGAATACCTCCTTGTTGCGAAGCACAAACTCCTTAACCTCCTGTTGTTGGGGTTGTGACAAGGTGGCTGCTATTCCAACCTCAGGAATCACGCAACCAGTTTGAGCTGGTGACCAAGTGTCTGCGACTAGGGACTCTCTATCCCTCCAGGCTTTCAACAGATTAACGTGATAGATCTGTTCGGGCTTTCGCCTTCCTGGTTGTCTGACCTTGTAATTCACTTCGCTCACTTTTTCCATTATCTCATAGGGGCCTTGCCATTTGGCAAGGAATTTACTTTCAACCGTAGGGACAAGTACCAGTATCCTATCCCCCGGGGAAAAGGTACAGGTCTTGGCTCCACGGTTGTACACTCTCTGCTGTGCTAACTGCGCCTGCGCTTGGGCCAAATGTTCCTTCACGATGGGCATTACCTGTGCAATTCGGTCTTGCATCAGGGCGACATGCTCAATCACACTCCTGTGGGGAGAACTCTCACTTTCCCAAGTTTCCTTGGCAATATCCAACAGCCCTCTTGGGTGTCTCCCATACAGTAACTCAAAGGGGGAGAATCCCGTAGAGGATTGGGGCACCTCCCTAATAGCAAACATCAAATAAGGAAGTAGACAGTCCCAATCCTTTCCATCTCTATCCACCACTTTCTTCAACATTTGTTTTAGGGTTTTGTTGAATCTTTCAACCAGCCCATCGGTTTGGGGGTGATACACAGATGTACGCAATTGCGTCACTTTGAACAATTTACACAGCTCTTTCATAACCCGGGACATAAAGGGTGTACCTTGGTCCGTAAGCAGTTCTTTACAAATACCCACCCGGCTAAAAACAAGAGATAGCTCTTTGGCTATGGTTTTGGCCGAGGTATTTCTGAGAGGGATCGCTTCTGGATAACGGGTGGCATAGTCCATTATAACCAATATGTACTGGTGCCCCCTAGCGGACTTGATTATAGGACCTACCAAATCCATTGCGATTCTCTCAAACGGGACCTCAATGATGGGTAGAGGGACCAGCGGGCTACGGAAATGTGGCATCGGGGCCGACCTCTGACACACAGGGCAGGAGGAACAATAATTTTCTATGTCCTTCATCACCCCAGGCCAATAGAATCTCTGTAATACCCTCTCTCGGGTTTTCTCTGTCCCCAGATGACCTCCAAGAATGTGCCCATGGGCCAACTCCAACACCAACTTCCTGTAAGGTTTGGGCACCACAAGCTGCTCAACGGTTTCTTCTGCCCTTTTTGCCACCCGATACAGTAGGTCCTTCTCTACGCTGAAGTATGGGTAAGTGCAGGTATTATCTGGGTTCACTAACTCGCCATCTATTTCCACTACGTTTTCCCGTGCCTTTATTAGGGCGGGGTCTTTTAACTGTTCTGTGGCAAAATTTTCCCTGTGAACCTCCAGATCAGAAAACTCCACAGACGGTAGGTTTTCGTCTGAGGAGGTGGGCTCCTCTCCAGTTTCTTGAGTCTCCCCTGCCAATACTGACAAGGGAAATTCTGGAGAGTCCTCACCACTCTCAGAGGAGTTCTGGCTATCACATTCCTGGTACATAGGGGCACCAGTGGGGGGCTCAGGATCATCCCACAGTTCCCAGAACTTCGGAAAATCCCTTCCCACAATGGCGTCATGCGGTAACTGAGATACTAAGCCCACTGGATGAGAGAGGGTACCTTTGGGGGTCTCGAAACACACTGTAGTCACTGGATACTCTCGGGTGTCCCCATGCACACAAATAACAGCTACCTTGCTATTCCCAGAGACCTCTGTTTTAACTAACTCAGCCTTTATCAGGGTCACAAGGCTACCTGAATCCAACAATACCACAACATTTCTACCATTAACACACATTTTGCATAAATGTTTTTCAGTTCCTCGAATGGCAGTGCATGCGACTGTCGCACACAGCGACTGACGTCTGCCCGTCAGAAAGTCACACTGCATGGGTTCCTCCACAACCGGGCAATTGGCTGCAATATGTCCCGCTTGCCGGCAGCGGTAGCAAACGATCCTTCTTGCGGCCTCTTGAGCCGCTGATTTCCCAGGCTGTTCTCGCCAAACTTGGGGTAGAGCTCCCACCCTCTCACTCTCTCCACCCTCACCCC
Source organism: Rana muscosa (assembly GCA_029206835.1). Classification (NCBI taxonomy): domain Eukaryota; kingdom Metazoa; phylum Chordata; class Amphibia; order Anura; family Ranidae; genus Rana; species Rana muscosa. The sequence goes on along the minus strand of CM055117.1, from coordinate 637,264,120 downwards.
TTGGAATCCTCTTATCCGCCCCTGGGGATGGTCTGGTCTTAGGGTGGAAAGTCCGAGTGTCTCTGGAAGAGACCGTCAGGTTCTCTGTAGCCAAGTATTTCTCCACACGATCCACAAGACCATCGGCCGTCTCTGGGTCTCCATGGCTTACCCACTTTTGGATGGCAGTAGGAAGAGCTCTCAAAAACCGATCCATTACAACACGTTCCACAATCTTTGGTGCGGACAAAGTCTCTGGCTGTAGCCACTTTCTGCTCAGGTGAATGAGATCATACATTTGAGACCTGGGGGGTTTTCCAAGCTGGAAAGTCCAGTTATGCACACGCTGAGCCCGGACAGCCTGGGTGACACCCAGCCTTGCCAATATTTCAGCTTTTAGCATCACATAGTCTTTTGCTTGGTTAGGCTCTAGGTCATAGTAAGCTTTCTGCGATTCACCAGTTAACAGAGGAGCCACCAGTCCAGCCCACTGCTCCTCAGGCCACTTTTCTCTTTCAGCGGTCCGTTCAAATGTGGTCAAAAATACCTCTGGATCATCCTCTCCAGTCATTTTTGTCAATAAACGACTCACCCCAAAGGACGCGGTATTAGTGGGACGGCTTTCCTCACTGGTCTGCGGACGTTGCTGCATTACTGCTTCCATTTGTTGTAGTCTCTGCTCTAGCTTCTGTAACAGGTCTATGAAGCGGGCCTCAGATTGCTGCTGGGCTTGTTGCTGAGCTTCCAGACTCTGTTGGTGAGCTTGCTGCTGGGCTGCAAGGCTCCTTTGCAAACCTGCATTTGTCTGCTGTTGATTGGCATTTGCTAGTGCCACCTGTTTCAGTATCTCCTCCATGCTGGCTTAAAAAAAAACTGCCACTGGTTCTCCACCAACTGTGAGGGGGTTAGCTCGGCAGCGGGTGTGTGTGACCCCCGGGATGGGCTCCCCACACAAAAACAGGCCCAGCAAACGGAGGTTGTGGTTTTCAAAATCAAAAAGGTGCGGTTTATTTTCTATTTACAGTGACAAAACACAGCAAAGCAAAAGAAACATAAATAAAATAAATCCTGGTCAACTTGACCTTCTGACTAAACATACAGGTTTCCTAACTAACAACTGGGATCAGCCTAGTGCTGTCCTAGTCCCTAAGCCCCTGGTTTTAAATGTCCAAGCAAATAGCCACACAGGCTTTTTCTCACCGCACAGGGGTTCACTCTCCCTAGACAGTCCACACAGGTCTGGTTCCAGGCATGAGCTAACATCTAATGAAGCTGGGAGTTCTTATAGAGGCCTAAATGAGCTGACAAGCTTCAGCTGGTCTCATCAACTCCCTGTCTGTACGACGCCCCACACTCTCCCTAGAGGTATGAGTCATCCATGAGCCCACTAGCCTTAGCTGGGCTTATACAACTCTCCACCTAGTTGTATAAGTCGGCGTAAAGCCTGAATCTGGGCGAAATATATCTACCCCCCTGGATGCAACCAGGTGACTTTGCCTTCCTGCTGTCACAATATATATACTATATATATATATATATATATATATATATATATATATATATTTAAAAAAAAAATATATATATATATATATATATATTGTGACAGCAGGAAGGTAAAGTCACCTGGTTGCATCCAGGGGGGTAGATATATTTCGCCCAGATTCAGGCTTTACGCCGATTTATACAGCTAGGTGGAGAGTTGTATAAGCCCAGCTGAGACTAGTGGGCTCATTGATGACTCATACCTCTAGGGAGAGGGCTGGGCGTCGTGCAGACAGGGAGTTGATGAGTCCAGCTGAACCTTGTCAGCTCATTTAGGCCTCTATAAGAAAGCCTAGATTCATTAGGTTTAGCTCATGCCTGGAAGCAGACCTGTGTGGACTGTCTAGGGAGAGTGAACCCCTGTGCGGTGAGAGAAAGCCTGTGTGGCTATATTTTGCTTGGACATTTAAAACCAGGGACTAGGACAGCACTAGGCTGATCCCAGTCGTTAGTTAGGAAACCTGTAAGTTTAGTCAGAGGTCAAGTTGACCAGGATTTATTTTGTGTTTGTTTTTTTTGCCTTGCTGTGTTTTTGTCACTGTAAATAGAAAATAAACCGCACCTTTTTTTGATTTTGAAAACCACAACCTCCGTCTGCTGGGCCTGTTTTTGGGTGGGGAGCCCATCCCGGGGGTCACACATACCCGCTGCCGAGCTAGCCCCCTCACAGTTGGTGGAGAACCAGTGGCAGTTTTTTTTTAAGCCAGCATGGAGGAGATACTGAAACAGCTGGCTCTAGCAAATGCCAATCAACAGCAGACAAATGCAGGTTTGCAAAGGAGCCTTGCAGCCCAGCAGCAAGCTCATCAACAGAGCCTTGCAACTTTACAACAGAGTCTGGAGGCTCAGCAACAAGCCCAACAGCAATCTGAGGCCCGCTTCATAGACCTGTTGCAGAAGCAAGAGCAGAGACTACAACAACAGATGGAAGCAGTAATGCAGCAACGTCCGCAGACCGGTGAGGAAAGCCGTCCCACTAATACCGCGTCCTTTGGGGTGAGTCGTTTATTGACAAAAATGACTGGAGAGGATGATCCAGAGGTATTTTTGACCACATTTGAAAGGACCGCTGAAAGAGAAAAGTGGCCTGAGGAGCAGTGGGCTGGACTGGTGGCTCCTCTGTTAACGGGTGAATCGCAGAAAGCTTACTATGACCTAGAGCCTGACCAAGCAAAAGACTATGTGATGCTAAAAGCTGAAATATTGGCAAGGCTGGGTGTCACCCTGGCTGTCCGGGCTCAGCGTGTGCATAACTGGACTTTCCAGCTTGGAAAACCCCCCAGGTCTCAAATGTATGATCTCATTCACCTGAGCAGAAAGTGGCTACAGCCAGAGACTTTGTCCGCACCAAAGATTGTGGAACGTGTTGTAATGGATCGGTTTTTGAGAGCTCTTCCTACTGCCATCCAAAAGTGGGTAAGCCATGGAGACCCAGAGACGGCCGATGGTCTTGTGGATCGTGTGGAGAAATACTTGGCTACAGAGAACCTGACGGCCTCTTCCAGAGACACTCGGACTTTCCACCCTAAGACCAGACCATCCCCAGGGGCGGATAAGATGATTCCAAGGGGTAAGGGTGGAGAGAGTGAGAGGGTGGGAGCTCTACCCCAAGTTTGGCGAGAACAGCCTGGGAAATCAGCGGCTCAAGAGGCGGCAAGAAGGATCATTTGCTACCGCTGCCGGCAAGCGGGACATATTGCAGCAAATTGCCCGGTTTTGGAGGAACCCATGCAGTGTGACTTTCTGACGGGCAGACGTCAGTCGCTGTGTGCGACAGTCGCATGCACTGCCATTCGGGGAACTGAGAAACATTTATGCAAAATGTGTATTAATGGTAGAAATGTTGTGGTATTGCTGGATTCAGGTAGCCTTGTGACCCTGATAAAGGCTGAGTTAGTTAAAACAGAGGTCTCTGGGAATAGCAAGGTAGCCGTTATTTGTGTGCATGGGGACACCCGAGAGTATCCAGTGACTACAGTGTGTTTCGAGACCCCCAAAGGTACCCTTTCTCATCCAGTGGGCTTAGTGTCTCAGTTACCGCATGACGCCATTGTGGGAAGGGATTTTCCGAAGTTCTGGGAACTGTGGGATGATCATGAGCCCCCCACTGGTGCCCCTATGTACCAGGAATATGATAGCCAGAACTCCTCTGAGAGTGGTGAGGACTCTCCCGAATTTCCCTTGTCAGTATTGGCAGGGGAGACTCAAGAAACTGGAGAGGAGCCCACCTCCTCAGACGAAAACCTACCGTCTGTGGAGTTTTCTGATCTTGAGGTTCACAGGGAAAACTTTGCCACAGAACAGTTGAAAGACCCCGCCCTAATAAAGGCACGGGAAAACGTAGTGAAAATAGATGGCGAGTTAGTGAACCCAGATAATACCTGCACTTACCCATACTTCAGCGTAGAGAAGGACCTACTGTATCGGGTGGCAAAAAGGGCAGAAGAAACCGTTGAGCAGCTGGTGGTGCCCAAACCTTACAGGAAGTTGGTGTTGGAGTTGGCCCATGGGCACATTCTTGGAGGTCATCTGGGGACAGAGAAAACCCGAGAGAGGGTATTACAGAGATTCTATTGGCCTGGGGTGATGAAGGACATAGAAAATTATTGTTCCTCCTGCCCTGTGTGTCAGAGGTCGGCCCCGATGCCACACTTCCGTAGCCCGCTGGTCCCTCTACCCATCATTGAGGTCCCGTTTGAGAGAATCGCAATGGATTTGGTAGGTCCTATAATCAAGTCCGCTAGGGGGCACCAGTACATATTGGTTATAATGGACTATGCCACCCGTTATCCAGAAGCGATCCCTCTCAGAAATACCTCGGCCAAAACCATAGCCAAAGAGCTATCTCTTGTTTTTAGCCGGGTGGGTATTTGTAAAGAACTGCTTACGGACCAAGGTACACCCTTTATGTCCCGGGTTATGAAGGAGCTGTGTAAATTGTTCAAAGTGACGCAATTACGTACATCTGTGTATCACCCCCAAACCGATGGGCTGGTTGAAAGATTCAACAAAACCCTAAAACAAATGTTGAAGAAAGTGGTGGATAGGGATGGAAAGGATTGGGACTGTCTACTTCCTTATTTGATGTTTGCTATTAGGGAGGTGCCCCAATCCTCTACGGGATTCTCCCCCTTTGAGTTACTGTATGGGAGACACCCAAGAGGGCTGTTGGATATTGCCAAGGAAACTTGGGAAAGTGAGAGTTCTCCCCACAGGAGTGTGATTGAGCATGTCGCCCTGATGCAAGATCGAATTGCACAGGTAATGCCCATCGTGAAGGAACATTTGGCCCAAGCGCAGTTGGCACAGCAGAGAGTGTACAACCGTGGAGCCAAGACCCGTACCTTTTCCCCGGGGGATAGGATATTGGTACTTGTCCCTACGGTTGAAAGTAAATTCCTTGCCAAATGGCAAGGCCCCTACGAGATAATGGAAAAAGTGAGCGAAGTGAATTACAAGGTCAGACAACCAGGAAGGCGAAAGCCCGAACAGATCTATCACGTTAATCTGTTGAAAGCCTGGAGGGATAGAGAGTCCCTAGTCGCAGACACTTGGTCACCAGCTCAAACTGGTTGCGTGATTCCTGAGGTTGGAATCGCAGCCACCTTGTCACAACCCCAACAACAGGAGGTTAAGGAGTTTGTGCTTCGCAACAAGGAGGTATTCTCTGAGCTGCCGGGACAAACATCTGGGGTAGAGCATGACATTATTACCCCGCCCGGTGAAAGGGTGAAGTTAAAACCCTATCGGATCCCAGAGGCCCGACGGGAGGCAATACGGGAGGAAGTACAGAAAATGCTGAACTTAGGGGTGATAGAGGAGTCCCAAAGTGATTGGTCTAGTCCCATTGTGTTGGTGCCTAAACCGGATGGGAGCTGGCGATTTTGTAACGATTTTCGTCAGTTGAACAAAGTTACAAAATTTGACACCTACCCCATGCCACGTATAGATGAGTTGATCGACCGGCTGGGAACAGCCCGATACATGACGACTCTTGACCTCACAAAAGGGTATTGGCAAATCCCCCTGGCCAAGTCAGCCAAAGAGAAAACCGCATTTGTAACCCCAGACGGGGCGTTCCAATATAAAAGAATGCCGTTCGGGTTACAGAATGCGCCGGCCACATTCCAGCGGAAAATGGACCAGATGCTGAGGCCCCATCGGAAGTATGCTGCGGCTTACCTGGATGACGTAATTGTCCATAGCACAGATTGGGCCTCACATCTGCCAAAAGTGCAAGCAGTCCTGGACTCTGTTCGGGAAGCAGGGTTTACGGCTAACCCCAAGAAGTGTACCATTGGGCAGGAGGAGGCCAAATATCTTGGGTACACCATTGGGAGGGGAGTAATAAAACCCCAACTCAACAAAGTCGAGGCCATCCAGAGTTGGCCACGTCCCAACAGCAAGAAGCAGGTACGAGCCTTTCTGGGAATCGCTGGGTATTATCGGCGATTCATTCCCCACTTTGCTTCTAAGGCTGTGCCCCTAACCAACCTGACGAAGGGGAAAGGGTCGGTCATGATTAAATGGACCCCCGAGGCTGAGGCAGCATTCCAATTCTTGAAACAAGCCTTATGTAGCCAGCCAGTGTTGTACTCACCCGACTTCTCTAAAGACTTTGTCGTACAAAGTGATGCGTCAGATGTGGGGTTAGGAGCAGTATTGTCCCAGGTCTGGAACGGGGAAGAGCACCCAGTCATTTACCTCAGCAGGAAGTTGAAGTCCCATGAGGTAAATTACGCCACCGTTGAAAAGGAGTGTTTAGCGGTGAAGTGGGCTCTAGATTCCCTTCGATACTACCTGCTAGGTAGGCACTTTGACATGGTTACGGATCACGCTCCGTTAAAGTGGATGGCTCAAAACAAGGAAACAAATAGAAGAGTGAATAGGTGGTTCCTGGCCCTCCAGGAATTCAACTTCACAGTAAAGCATCGCCCTGGCGTTCAAATGGGGAATGTGGATGCTTTGTCTCGAGTACATGAATGCCTGATTGCTGGTGTTCCAACCCCGAGGTTAAAACAAGAGGGGGGGGTATGTGACAGCAGGAAGGTAAAGTCACCTGGTTGCATCCAGGGGGGTAGATATATTTCGCCCAGATTCAGGCTTTACGCCGATTTATACAGCTAGGTGGAGAGTTGTATAAGCCCAGCTGAGACTAGTGGGCTCATTGATGACTCATACCTCTAGGGAGAGGGCTGGGCGTCGTGCAGACAGGGAGTTGATGAGTCCAGCTGAACCTTGTCAGCTCATTTAGGCCTCTATAAGAAAGCCTAGATTCATTAGGTTTAGCTCATGCCTGGAAGCAGACCTGTGTGGACTGTCTAGGGAGAGTGAACCCCTGTGCGGTGAGAGAAAGCCTGTGTGGCTATATTTTGCTTGGACATTTAAAACCAGGGACTAGGACAGCACTAGGCTGATCCCAGTCGTTAGTTAGGAAACCTGTAAGTTTAGTCAGAGGTCAAGTTGACCAGGATTTATTTTGTGTTTGTTTTTTTTGCCTTGCTGTGTTTTTGTCACTGTAAATAGAAAATAAACCGCACCTTTTTTTGATTTTGAAAACCACAACCTCCGTCTGCTGGGCCTGTTTTTGGGTGGGGAGCCCATCCCGGGGGTCACACATACCCGCTGCCGAGCTAGCCCCCTCACAATATATATACACAGTCATGCTCGAAATTGTTGGCACCCCAGAAATTTTTCCAGAAAATCAAGTATTTCTCACAGAAAAGTATTGCAGTAACACATGTTTTGCTATACACATGTTTATTCCCTTTGTGTGTATTGGAACAAAACAAAAAAAGGGAGGAAAAAAAGCAAATTGGACATAATGTCACACAAAACTTCAAAAATGGGCTGCTCAAAATTCTTGGCACCCTTTAAAAATTGGGGATAAATAAGATTGTTTCAAGCATGTGATGCTCCTTTAAACTCACCTGGGGCAAGTAACAGGTGTGGGCAATATAAAAATCACACCTGAAAGCAGATAAAAAGGAGAGAAGTTCACTTAGTCTTTGCATTGTGTGTCTGTGTGTGCCACACTAAGCATGGACAACAGAAAGAGGAGAGGAGAACTGTCTGAGGACTTGAGAACCAAAATTGTGGAAAAATATCAACAATCTCAAGGTTACAAGTCCATCGCCAGAGATCTAGATTTGCCTTTGTCCACAGTGCGCAACATTATCAAGAAGTTTGCAACCCATGGCACTGTAGCTAATGTCTCTGGGCGTGGACGGAAGAGAACAATTGATGAAAGGTTGCAACGCAGGATAGTGCGGATGGTGGATAAGCAGCCCCAAACAAGTTCCAAAGAAGTTCAAGCTGTCCTGCAGGCTCAGGAAGCATCAGTGTCAGCACCAACTATCCGTCGACATTTAAATGAAATTAAACGTTATGGCAGGAGACCCAGAAGGACCCCACTGCTGACAGAGAGACATAAAAAAGCAAGACTACAGTTTGCCAAAATGTACTTGAGTAAGCCAAAATCCTTCTGGGAAAACGTCTTGTGGACAGAGGAGACCAAGATGGAGCTTTTTGGTAAAGCACATCATTCTACTGTTTACCAAAAACGGAATGAGGCCTACAAAGAAAAGAACACAGTACCTACAGTGAAATATGGTGGAGGTTCATTGAAGTTTTGGGGTTGTCTTGCTGCCTCTGGCACTGGGTGCCTTGAATGTGTGCAAGGCATCATGAAATCTGAGGATTACCAAAGGATTTTGGGTCGCACTGTAGAGCCCAGTGTCAGAAAGCTGGGTTTGCGTCCGAGATCTTTCGTCAAAAAGCACCCAGAAATGGATGGCAACAAAGCGATGGAGAGCTCTAAAGTGGCCAGCAATCAGTCCAGATCTAAATCCCATTGAACACCTGTGGAGAGATTTTAAAATTGCTGTTGGGAAAAGGCGCCCTTCCAATAAGAGAGACCTGGAGCAGTTTGCAAAGGAAGAGTGGTCCAAAATTCCGGGTGAGAGGTGTAAGAAGCTTATTGATGGTTATAGGAAGCGACTGATTTCAGTTATTTTTTTCCAAAGGGTGTGCAACCAAATATTAAGTTCAGGGTGCCTAGAATTTTGAGCAGCCCATTTTTGAAGTTTTGTGTGACATTATGTCCAATTTGCTTTTTTTCCTCCCTTTTTTGTTTTGTTCCAATACACACAAAGGGAATAAACATGTGTATAGCAAAACATGTGTTACTGCAATACATTTCTGTGAGAAATACTTGATTTTCTGGAAAAATTTCTGGGGTGCCAACAATTTTGAGCATGACTGTATATGTATATATATATATATATATATATATATATATATATATATACACAGTGGGTACGGAAAGTATTCAGACCCCCTTAAATTTTTCACTCTTTGTTATATTGCAGCCATTTTATTTTTTTCCTCATTAATGTACACACAGCACCCCATATTGACAGAAAAACACAGAATTGTTGACATTTTTGCAGATTTATTAAAAAAAGAAAAACTGAAATATCACATGGTCCTAAGTATTCAGACCCTTTGCTGTGACACTCATATATTTAACCACTTGACAACTGGGCACTTAAACCCCCTTAATAGCCAGACCAATTTTCAGCTTTCGGTGCTCTCACATTTTGAATGACAATTACTGTACCCATATGAAATTTTTGTCCTTTTTTTCACACAAATAGAGCTTTCTTTTGGTGGTATTTAATCACTGTTGGGTTTTTTTATTTTTTGCGCTATAAGAGAAAAAAGACTGAAAATTTTCTAAAAAAATGATTTTTTTTTCGTTTCTGTTATAAAATTTTGCAAATTACTATTTTTCTTCATAAATTTTGGCCAAAATTTATACTGCTACATATCTTTGGTAAAAATAAGTACAAATTGGTGCATATTATTTGGTCTTTGTGAAAGTTATAGAGTCCACAAGCTATGGTGCCAATATCTGAAAATTGATCACACCTGAAGTACTGACGGCCTATCTCAATTCTTGAGACCCTAGCATGCCAGAAAAGTACAAATACCCCCCAAATGACCCCTTTTTGGAAAGAAGACATTCCAAGGTATTCAGAAAGAGGCATTGTGAGTTTTTTGAAGTTGTCATTTTTTCCCACAATTCTTTGCAAAATCAAGATTTTTTTTTTCTCTTTTTTTTTTTTCACAAAATTGTCATATTAGCAGGTTATTTCTCACACACAGCATATGCATACCACAAATTACACCCCAAAACACATTCTGCTATTCCTCCCGAGTATGGCGATACCACATGTGTGAGACTTTTACACAGCGTGGCCACATACAGAGGCCCAACATCCAAGGAGTACCTTCAGGCCTTCTGGAGCACCCAGGCCAATTCTGACATTTCTCTCCTACATGTAAAAATCATCATTTGTTTGCTAGAAAATTACATAGAACCCCAAAACATTATATATGTTTTTTTAGCAAAGACCTTAGAGAATATAATGGTGGTTGTTGCAACTTTTTATCTCGCACGATATTTGCGCAGAAATTTTTTTAACGCGTTTTTTACGGAAAAAAAATGTTTTGTGCTTAAAAAAAAAAAACAGTAAAGTTAGCCCAATGTTTTTGCATAATGTGAAAGATGAAGTTACGCCGAGTAAATAGATACCTAACATGTCACCCTTAAAAATTGCACACACTCGTGGAATGGCGCCAAACTTCGCTACTTAAAAAATCCCCATAGGCGACGCTTTAAATATTTTTACTGGTTAAATGTTTTGAGTTACAGAGGAGGTCTAGGGCCAAAATGATTGCTCTCGCTCTAACGTTCGCAGAGATACCTCACATGTGTGGTTTAAAAACCGTTTTCATATGTGGGCGGGACTTACGTATGCGTTCGCTTCTGTATGCGAGCTCACGGGGACAGGGGCGCTTTAAAAAAAAAAATATATATATTTATTCTTCATTTTACTTTATTTATTTTAGTTTGACATGTTTTTCCGCACCAAACATTTTTTTGATCACTTTTATACCTATTACAAGGAACGTAAACATCCCTTGTAATAGGAATATGGCATGACAGGTCCTCTTTACAGTGAGATATGGGGGGGGGGGTCAATAAGACCCCACATCTCACCTCTAGGCTGGGAAGCCTGAAAAAAATACAAAAAAAAACAACAATCCTGGCTTTGATCGTAGCGGTGAGTCGGTAGAAGCACCGGAGGGCGGCGGGGGGGGGGGGGGACATCCCCTCTCGCCTCCCGTAAGAATGATCAAGCGGCGGAACAGCCACTATGATTGTTGTTATGGTGTAGGGAATCGCCGGCTGAAAAAGCTGATATCTGAATGATGCCTGTAGCTGCTCCCATCATTCAGATATCCCCGCACAAAGTCAAGGACGTCATATGACGGCCGGAGGGCGGGAAGTGGTTATTGCAGAGTATTGCCGGGCATTGCGGAGTATTGCCGGGCATTGCGGAGTATTGCCGGGCATTGCGGAGTATTGCAGGGCATTGCGGAGTATTGCGGACTATGGCAGGGTATTGCGGTGTATGGCAGGGTATTGCACGGGGTATTGCACAGGGTATTGGGGAGGGTATTGCAGAGTATTGTGGAGGGTATTGCAGAGTATTGTGGAGGGTATTGCAGAGTATTGTGGAGGGTATTGCAGAGTATTGTGGAGGATATTGCAGAGTATTGTGCAGGGTATTGCAGAGTATTTTGCAGAGTATTGCGCAGAGTATTGCAGAGTATTGCGCAGGGTATTGCAGAGTATTGCGCAGGGTATTGCAGAGTATTGCGCAGGGTATTGCAGAGTATTGCACCAGAGTATTGCACCAGGGTATTGCAGAGTATTTTGCAGGGTATTGCGCAGGGTATTGCAGAGTATTGCGCACGGTATTGCAGAGTATTGCACAGGGTATTGCAGAGTATTGCGCAGGGTATTGCAGAGTATTGCGCAGGGTATTGCAGAGTATTTTGCAGGGTATTGCAGAGTATTTCGCAGGGTATTGCAGAGTATTTCACAGGGTATTGCAGAGTATTGCACCAGGGTATTGCAGAGTATTGCACCAGGGTATTGGCAGGGTATTTTGCAGAGTATTGGCAGGGTATTTTGCAGAGTATTGGCAGGGTGTATTGCAGAGTATTGGCAGGGTGTATTGCAGAGTATTGCACAGGGATGGCTGAGCAGGGATGGATGGATGGCTGGATCTGTGACTGCAATTGTCACAGATCCAGCCCACAGTGCTGCTGCTGCCATCCGCTCCCTCCCCTCCCCTCTCACACTGTACCGATCGGTACAGAGAGGGGAGGGAGGAACCGGCGTCATCAAATGACGCCGGTCTGTTTACAAGTGATTGCTCCGTCATTTGACGGAGCGATCACGTGGTAAACGGCCGCTATCAGCGGCGATTTACCGCGATTCGTGATCCGCCGGGTCCTCTGGACCCGGCGGTCACGGAGTTTCCCGTGTGCGCGCCCCAGGGGGCGCGCGGGAGTGCGATTCTGGGAGGACGTTATATAACGTCCTCCCAGAGTTAAGCAACCACCTTGTCGACGTTATTTGTCGGCAGGTGGTTGTTAAGTGGTTAACTCAGGTGCTGTCCATTTCTTCTGATCATCCTTGAGATGGTTCTACACCTTCATTTGAGTCCAGCTGTGTTTGATTATACTGATTGGACTTGATTGGGAAAGCCACACACCTGTCTATATAAGACCTTACAGCTCACAGTGCATGTCAGAGCAAATGAGAATCATGAGGTCAAAGGAACTGCCTGAAGAGCTCAGAGACAGAATTGTGGCAAGTCACAGATCTGGCCAAGGTTACAAAAACATTTCTGCTGCACTTAAAGTGGTTGTAAACCCTGTAAAAAATATTTTTTAAAAAAAACAACCTGCAAGACAAAGGCATAATGAGCTAGTATGACTAGCATACTAGCTCATTATGCATCACTTACCTTAGATTGGGGCCCCCGTAGCTGTCCTCGTCTTCCTCTCCAGCCGCAGCCATCGCTGTGGCGATAGCCGAAAGATTACTTCCGGGTATCGCCGCTCCAGCCAATCACAGCGCCCCTCCGGCGCTGTGATTGGCCGGAGCGGCAAAGACGTGACTCCGCGCATGCACGCAGGAGCCGTCAAACCTGGCTAAGCCGGATTTGTGAATGGGATTAACCCTATAAATGCGCCGTTGTCTACGGCACGCATGCGCCGTAGACACCAATGCATGTAATTTCTAGCAAATATATTTCTTGCACCTACAGGTAAGCCTTAATCTAGGCTTACCTGTAGGTGCAAGTTGCATAAGTGGGTTTACAACCACTTTAAGGTTCCTAAGAGCACAGTGGCCTCCATAATCCTTAAATGGAAGACGTTTGGGATGACCAGAACCCTTCCTAGAGCTGGCCATCCGGCCAAACTGAGCTATCGGGGGAGAAGAGCCTTGGTGAGAGAGGTAAAGAAGAACCCAAAGATCACTGTGGCTGAGCTCCAGAGATGCAGTCGGGAGATGGGAGAAAGTTGTAGAAAGTCAACCATCACTGCAGCCCTCCACCAGTCGGGGCTTTATGGCAGAGTGGCCCGACGGAAGCCTATCCTCAGTGCAAGACACATGAAAGCCCGCATGGGGTTTGCTAAAAAAACACCTGAAGGATTCCAAGATGGTGAGAAATAAGATTCTCTGGTCTGAAAAGATAGAACTTTTTGGCCTTAATTCTAAGCGGTATGTGTGGAGAAAACCAGGCACTGCTCATCACCTGTCCAATACAGTCCCAACAGTCCCAACAGTGAAGCATGGTGGTGGCAGCATCATGCTGTGGGGGTGTTTTTCAGCTGCAGGGACAGGACGATTGGTTGCAATCGAGGGAAAGATAAATGTGGCCAAGTACAGGGATATCTAGGACGAAAACCTGCTCAGGACCTCAAACTGGGCCGAAGGTTTACCTTCCAACAAGACAATGACCCTAAGCACACAGCTAAAATAACAAAGGAGTGGCTTCACAACAACTCCGTGACTGTTCTTGAATGGCCCAGCCAGAGCCCTGACTTAAACCCAATTGAGCATCTCTGGAGAGACCTAAAAATGGCTGTCCACCAACGTTTACCATCTGTCAGGGCTGCGTTCAGCCCTTCCTTCTCTGTGCTGGCAGCTCAGCTGTCAGCTAATTGCCAGCTTCCATCTCTCCAATGATCCACCTGTTGATGATCCGCTCGTCAGCTGCCTACTTAACCACTTAACGACCGCTCACTGTATATATACGTCGGCAGAATGGCACAGACAGGCACAATCACGTACCTGTACGTGCCTGCCTTCGTATAGTTGGGGGGTCCCATCAGACCCCCCTTCTATACAGTGAAGCGATCCGTGATGAGGGGACGGCCATTAGTTTCCGGCCACCCCCTCGCGATCGCTCCCGGCGAATGAAAAGCTTCCTCTGCCTGTGTAATGTTTACACAGGCAGGAGGAAGTGATGTCATCTCTCATGCGGCGCTCACATATACCGAGCGCCGCATGAGAGAAGACACAGAGGTTAGTGCACTAAACAGCACACTGACACCACACACATAGGCACACGATCGCCCCCCCAGGCCCCCCCAGACACCCCCAGATCACCCCCCAGCCCCCAGTCACAGTGTCACTGATTGCAGTGACCATTTATTTACTGATCACTGCAATCAGTGACATTTGTGACTGTAAAAGTGTCAGGGCAGAGTGTTTTAGGTCCAGTGTAGCCCCCTAACCCCCCTCCCCCTAATAAAAGTTTAACCCCTTGATCGCCCCCCAGGTAACCCTTTCACCCCCTAGCACCGCTGTCACTAAGCAATCGTTTTTCTGATCGCTGTATTATTGTAGGTGATGCCGATAGGTAGCCAGTTATTTTTTTTAGGTTCGCCGCAGGTTTTTATAGCGTCAGGTACCCCCATATATTACCTAATAAAGGTTTAACCCCTTGATCGCCCCCCCCAGCTAACCCTTTCACCCCCTTTTGCCAGTGTCACTAAGCGATCGTTTTCTGATCGCTGTCTTAGTGTCGGTGATGCCGATAGGTAGCCAGTTATTCGTAACTTCTCGTCTCTGGTCAAGCCCCTGACTGATATGACCAGAAAGGACGGTAACCCACAGACTTGGTCTCCAGAGTCCATCAAGGCTTTTGAAAGTCTTAAAACTACCTTTGTTTCTGCTCCTGTGTTGGCACATCCTGATCCTACGTTGCCTTTTATCCTTGAGGTTGATGCTTCTGAGACTGGAGTTGGCACTCTTCTGTCTCAACGACCTAGCTCTGACAGCGCTATGCATCTGTGTTGATACTTTTCCAAGAAATTGTCACCTGCAAAATGCAATTACGAGATTGGTGACAGTGAGCTTTTGGCGATCATTTTAGCCCTGAAAGAATGGAGACATCTCCTCAAAGGTACCACTGTGCCGGTTCTCATTCTTACTGACCATAAGAATCTCACATTCTTGTCTGAGGCTAAGCACCTCTCTCCCAGAAGGGCACGTGGGCTCTTTTCTTGTTGAGTTTCAATTACATTGTCTCATTCTTACCCGGTACTAAGAATGTAAGGGCTGACGCCTTGTCATGACAATTTTCCTCCACTTCCAAGATGGAGACGGTTCCGGTTCCTGTGATTCCTCCTGATCGTATTCTGGCTACGGTTTGCACCAGTCTCACTTCTCCTTTGGGAGACAAAATTCTGGCTGCTCAGGTCAATGCTCCTCCTGAGAAACCTTGTGATCGCTGCTTTGTACCCGAGAGTCTTCGTACTGCCGTGCTCCAGACTTACCATTCTCCCAAGGCTGCTGGCCAACCTGGGAAGAATCAACTCTGTTGGGCTATTTCCCAACAATTCTGGTGGCCTAGTCTACGTGCTGATGTAACCGCCTTTATAGCTGCCTGTTCCATGTGTGCTCAGAGTAAGACTCCACGACACCTTTCAGAGGGCCTCCTACAACCCATACCCAATTGAGAGAGGCCCTGGACCCACCTGTCTATGGATTTCCTTATGGTGGTAAACCAGTTCTCGAAAATGTCCCACTGTATTCCACTTAAAAAGTTGCCTACGTCTAAAGAGCTGGCCTCTATTTTTGCTCGGGAGATCTTTCGCTTACATGGCCTACCCAAGGTCATCGTCTCAGACAGGGGAAGTCAGTTTGTGTCCCGGTTCTGGCGAGCCTTTTGTGCACAGTTGGGAATTCAGCTTGCTTTCTCCTCTGTGTATCGCCCGCAGTCTAATGGGGACGCAGAATGAGCCACTCAGTCCTTGGAGCAATTCCTGCGTTGATATATTTCTGACCATCACAACAACTGGTTAGACCTCTTATCATGGGCGGAGTTTGCTCACAATAGCGCTCTGAATTCTGCTTCCCGTTTGTCTCCGTTTATGGCGAATTATGGTTTCCAGCCTTTCATGTTGCCTGACTTGTTTGTTCCTCAGAGTATTCCTGCGTTAGAGGAACATCTCCGTGGTCTTCGTTCCACTTGGGTACAAGTCCAGGAGGCTTTGCGACAGGCTAACGAGAGGTACAGACTCCATGCTGACCGCAGACGCCTGCCTGCGCCTTCCTACCAGGTCGGGGACAAGGTCTGGCTGTCATCTCGCAACCTCTGACTTCGTGTCCCTTCTCTGAAGTTTGCACCTCGGTTTATTGGGCCTTTCCGTATCCTTCGCAGGATAAATCCAGTGGCTTACGCATTGGACCTTCCTTCCAGTATGCGCAGATCTAATGTGTTTCATGTCTGCAACCGTTTTACCACCTCGGTGCCATGTCCTCACCCTATACAGGTTGAGAACCATGAGGAGTATGAAGTACAGTCCATTGTTGACTCCCGTAGGTTCCGTGGGCGCATACAGTACCTGGTGCATTGGAGGGGCTACGGTCCGGAGGAACGCTCTTGGGTCCCATCCTCGGACGTACATGCCCCTGTCCTCCTCTGTGATTTCCATAGACGGTTTCCCCTCAAGCCCGGTGGTCCTCCGAGGGGGAGGGGTCACTGTCAGGGCTGCGTTCAGCCCTTCCTTCTCTGTGCTGGCAGCTCAGCTGTCGGCTAATTGCCAGCTTCCATCTCTCCAGTGATCCACCTGTTGATGATCCGCTCGTCAGCTGTCTTCTTAAGGACTTCCATTTCATTTGCTCTTCGCCTTCGCCTGTGTTAACATCACTACAGACATTCTCCTGCGTTGCTGTTGAAGACCTGCTTGACTACGTTCCCTCTGGCTACAGATCCTGCTTGCTGGACTCTACCTTTATCCCTGGTTCTTGGACATTGGCTTGGCTTACTACCCAATCCGGTTACCGAACCCTGGCTTGCTTTACTACGCTTACTCTGTTTGCCTTTTTATTTTTATTATTAAACAAGTGTGATTTAACTGTACTTCTTTTTCAGTCTGATTCATGGTTCCTGACACCATCCAACCTGACAGAACTGGAGAGGATCTGCAAGGACGAATTGCAGAGGATCCCCAAATCCAGGTGTGAAAAACTTGTTACATCTTTCCCAAAAAGACACATGGCTGTATTAGATCAAAAGGGTGCTTCTACTAAATACTGAGCAAAGGGTCTGAATACTTAGGACCATGTGATATTTCAGTTTTTCTTTTTTAATTAATCTGCAAAAATGTCAACAATTCTGTGTTTTTCTGTCAATATGGGGTGCTGTGTGTACATTAAAGCGGAGGTTCCAGGGCAGATGTTTGTTTTTTTTGGATGATTTCATGTGGTTTAACAATTGAAATGTACACTAACTTTTTCAGTCTCCTCAATTATCCTGTGTCCGTTTTCGTAAGAAAAATGGAGTTATAAAATCCTTTACTGCGTATTTCCATTTTGCTTGTGGGCATTGTGAAGCCCACAAGCAAGTATTTCCTGGAAGCGGTGAATGCCATCCCAGCATTCACCGCTGTAGCGCCGTAAACAAACTGGTTGCCATCACAACGGGTGGCGTCAATGATAGTTCACGCCCCGTTGTGATGGCTTGCAAAAAAAAAAAACTGACACGGCTCAGTACGGGGATAGAGCTGCAGCTGCATAGGTAGTGTTTTTACAATCGCGCTAGTATCGCCTCCTTTGCCTTGTGTGTGTAGGTAGATAATAGCAAGACTTACCTGCATGCCCTTTTTTTAAATGGAGAATGTAGAGACACGCTCGTCACGTGACCGGCGTCACGCGTCACTTAGTATGTGAAATCTCTCGAGATTTCGCTGCTTGGCGATACACAATGTATCTTGGGAAGCACGACACTGTGCTCCCAGAATACATTGCTGCTCAGGGAAAAGGCTTAGACACGCCTCCTCCCGCGGGAGATGAATCCCGGAAGTCTCCATTCGAATCTAAATACTACAGTATGTATGTATTTATAAAAACAGTGACCTGCCTTTTAATGATGTACATAGTGCATTGATTGATTAGGAAGATAGTTTATATTTTCGGTGAACCTCCGCTTTAATGAGGAAAAAATGAACTTAAATGATTTTAGCAAATGGCTGCAATATAACAAAGACTGAAAAATTTAAGGGGGTCTGAATACTTTCCGTACCCACTGTATGTATATATATATATATATATATATATATATATATATATATGGATGAGCCGAACACCCCCTGGTTCGGTTCGCACTAGAACTTGTGAACAGGCAAAAAAATTGTACTAAAATGCAAACACCGTTAAAGTCTATGGGACATGAACATGATAAATCAAAAGTGCTAATTTTAAAGGCTTATATGCAAGTTATTGCCATAAAAAGTGTTTGGGGACCCGGGTCCTTCCCCAGGGGACATGTATCAATGCAAAAAAAGTTTTAAAAACTTCTGTTTTTTCAGGAGCAGTGATTTTAATAATGCTTTAAGTGTAACAATAAAAATTAAATATTCCGTTAACCACTTCAGTCCTGGAAGAATTTACCCCCTTCCTGACCAGAGCACTTTTTGTGATTTGGCACTCTGTCTCTTTAACTGACAATTGCACGGTTGTGCAACGTTGCACCCAAACAAAATTGATGTCCTTTTTTTTCCACAAATTGAGCTTTCTTTTGGTGTTATTCGATCACCTTTTTATTTTTTGCGCTATAAACAAAAAAAGAGCATCAATTTTGAAAAATAAGCAATACTTTTTTGCTAATATAAATATCCCCCAAAAATATATAAAAAAACACATTTATTTCTCAGTTTAGGCTGATATGTATTCTTCTACATATTTTTGGTAAAAAAAAATAGCAAAAAGCGTATATTGATTGGTTTGCCCAAAGGTATAGCGTCTACAAAATAGGGGATAGTTTTATGGCATTTTTATTATTATAATTTTTTTATTAGTAATGGCGGCGATCAGTGATTTTTATCATGTCTGCGACATTATGGCGGAGACATCAGACACTTTTGACACTATTTTCGGACCATTGTCATTTATACAGTGATCAGTGCTATAAAAATGCACTGATTTTGACCCCCTCGACCAATGGTTCCCTTAGCCAGCGTTCCTACCACCTTCTTGTCTACTAGCCAGGGGTAAGGTCTAAATCTTCTCCCTTTCAACCCACTGTGGTGCCTTGAAACCCCAGCAGGGCCTTGTTGCTGATACCTTGTTTTATTCATACCAGTTTATGATGTTGTACAACTTGCCATATGTCAGACCGACATATTGTTATGCCTATCCTTTAATCTGATTTGAAAAATAAAAATCTATTGAAAGTAAAAATGCACTGATTACTGTGTAAATGACACTGGCAGGGAAGGGGTTAAACACTAGGGGGCGATGAAGGTTAAGTGTGTCCTAGGGAGTTATTCTAACTGTGGGGGGGGGGGGGCTGGGCTACAAGTGACACAACAGTGATCACTGCTCCCAATGACAGGGAGCAGTAGATCACTGTCCTGTCACTAGGCAGAACAGGGAAATGCCTTGTTTACATAGGCATCTCCCTGTTCTGCAGCTTTGTGACACAATCGCGGGACACCACAAATGCCTAGAATGGCTTATATATCCTGCAATGTTGTTCATTTGCCTAACTGGAGGATTGCTGTATTCTATGAACTTTACCCAGTGAAGATGGATTTGCATATTTGAAGAACTTAATATGCACTTTATTATTATTATTATTATTATACAGGATTTATATACAGTTTGCGCAGCACTTTACAATGCAGGGAGACACTACACCAACAGTACAATTCAAAACAAGAGGGTTAGAGAAGCCCTGCTCCTGTGAGCTTACAATCTAAAAGGGAGGGGCTGGTGAAACAAAAGGTAGGGACTGTGAGGGATGAACTGATGAGGGGGAGTAGAAGATTTGGTTGTCAGGATAGGCCACCCTAAAGAGATAGTTTTTCAGGGATTGCCTAAAAGTGGACAGAGTAGGAGATAGCCAGACAGATTGGGGTAGTGCGTTCCAGAGGATGGAGAAGTCCTGGAGATGAGCATGGGAGGAAGAGACAAGGTAGCTACAGTAGAGAGCAGAAGTTCTTGGGAGGAGCGGAGAGGACAGTGTGGGTGATATTTGGAGACAAGATTGGTGATGTAGCTAGGGGCAGAATTGTGAATGGCTTTGTATGTTATTGTTAGTGTTTTGAATTTTATTCTTTGGGCAATGGGAAGCCAGTGGAGGGATTGGCAGAGAGGAGGGGTGGACACTGAGCGGTTGGTAAGGTGGATGAGTCTGGCAGCGGCATTAATGATAGACTGAAGAGGGGATGGCTTGCGGAGAGGTAGGCCAATGAGGAGGGAGTTACAATAGTCAAGGCGAGAGATAACGAGGGAGTGAATAAGTTGCTTAGTGGTCTTAGAAAGGAGCGTATTTTGGAGATGTTTCAGGGGTGAAGTCTGGACAATTTGGACAGTGATTGGATTTGGGTTTGAAAGGTCAGGTCACAGTCTAGGATTACACCTAGTACCTTGGCATGAGGGGAGGGACTGATGGTTGTATTATTGATCTTGATGGAGAAGTCAGAGGGAGCAGCACAGGCTGGAGGAAAAACTATGAGCTCAGTTTTAGAAAGATTGAGTTTGAGGAAGTGTTGTGACATCCATGCTGATATGTCAGATAGTACGTTAGTAATGCGAGAGGAGATTGAAGGAGTGAAGTGAGGAGTAGATAGATAGATTTGTGTGTCATCAGCATAGAGGTGGTACTGGAAGCCATGGGAGTTTATTAACAGACCAAGGGAGAAGGTGTAAATGGAGAAGAGAAGGGGTCCAGGGACAGAACCTTGAGGTACCCCTCCTGAAAGGGGCAATGGAGAGGAGGAAACAAAGTTATAGGTCACATTCAAGGAGCGCTGTTATAGGTAGGAGGAGAGCCAGGAGAGAGCAGATTCTTGAAGGCCAAGATAGTGGAGTTTTTTGAGGAGGAGGGAATGGTCAACAGTATCAAAGCCTGCAGAGAGGTCGAGTAGTACGAGTATGGAGTAGTGGTCATCAGTTTTAACAGTTAGTAGGCCATTAGTGAGTTTCGGAAGGGCAGTTTCAGTGGAGTGTAGCAAGCAGAAGCCAGACTGTAAGGGGTCAAGAAGGTTGTTGTCAGTAAGTTAGGAGCTAAGACGGTTGTAGACTAAGCGTTCTAAAAGTTTTGAATCAAAATGGGAGCAAGGAGATGGGTCTTAAGTTGTTCAGGTTGCTGGGATCCAGTGAGGGCTTTTTAAGTATGGGGGTGATCAGGGCATGTTTTAGTGGGGAGGGGCAGGTGCCAGTAGAGATGGAGAGATTAAAGGTGTGAGTGAGGGAGCATAAGATGGAAGAAGAAGGTGACTGTAGTAGATGTGAGGGAACAGAATCCAGGGGACAGGTGGTAAGGCAGGCTTCTGAAAAAACTTTGGAGACCTCTTCTCTAGTAGCAAGGTTAAAAGAGGAGAGTGTTGAGAGTGGATTAGTACAGGATATGTTAAGTGGTTTAGATGTCTGTGCAGTGGATATGTCCCCACGAATTGCATCAATCTTGTTTTTGAAGTGATTGGCAATCTCGTGGGCAGTGAGCGAGTTACTGGGTGGAGATGGTGGTGGAGAAAGTAGAGAGTTAAAAGTAGAGAAGAGATGACGAGGACTGCAGGATAGAGTATTAATAAGGGTGACAAAGTAGATTTGTTTGGTAGCAGGTGTTCCACCTGTGTGAGGTAGGTGGAACACATTCTTGTGGAGTTTCTCACTATATTCAGAAATTGGATTCTATAATTAACCTCCTCTTGACCACAGTGGAAGATCTTAATAGTTCTAAACCTCAAAGCTTTGACATACATGTATAAGGAGTTCATAAAAAGCTGTATAAGGAAACCTTATGGAAAGATTCAATGCAATATAATGTAATCCATTCCCAGGGAGAAAGGATCTTATATACTGTAAATAGATACAGTGAAGTGAAAAAGTATTCATACCCCTTGACATTTTCTACATTTTGTCATGTTACAACCAAAAACATAAATTTATTTTATCGGGATTTCATGTGATAGACCAACACAAAGTGGCACACAATTGGGAAGAGGAAGGAAAATGATAAATGTTTTTCAAAAAATTTAAATAGCATTTGACCTGGTCGCCTGTCCGTGCGCGCCCCGCGTGGAGCTTCCTCCCTCCGGTATGGCTCCCTGCAGGTCGCATTTGATTTTTGGTGGCGCCGCCCCCCCGGGGTGTCGGGTGGCTGGGGGGCTGTTGGATCCCCGGAAGCGCCTGCCCTTTGGTGGAGCTCTGATTGGAAGCTAGGTTTTAACACACAGCATATTGGTAATTATATAATTGGTGTCCCTTACCTGTGGGTACATACCCAGGTAATGAAATGATTCTTACCTTATAATTTTTTGCAGCAATCAATATATCCTCTGAAGAAGATCCTTTGTGATCGAAACGTGTCAGCAAAGTATACAGATGCATATCTACATGTATATCTGTATAGTATTGCTGTGTACTATTTATGTTGTGTTTAAATACTCTGTATGTGTAAACTCCATCAGAGCTTTAAATTGTTTGTAACTCTGTGTACAGATGCCAATAAAAATGTTTTATCATAACTTTTTATATTTTTGCTGCTTAAAAACCCCACTGGGGGGCATTCCCATTCCTCAATTTATCGGGGTGCGCAGCACCATTCGCTCTCCTCATATACGTCTCTTCCCCATTTATAGCATTTGATCTCATCCTCCAACTCTTCAGAACTAACAGCCCCCCCCCCAAAAAAAAAACAAACAGAACATAAATGTAACAGCCCAGGCTAAATGCTAAAATGTGGCTTAGCAACTGGGGTATGCCAGGGGATGAGAACCACACTGGGACAAAAATTCGGGCAGCTCTACAGGGTCAGGCCCAGAGCCCACACCATCTTCTGCCAATTGCCTGATATTTGATACCTTCACACACTGGAGTTCATGGTGCAACAGCAGCAGTGGGCCATCAATGAGTATCTGTGTGAGTTTAGTACCAAAATGGGCTCCGGGGAGCTGGGTTTTTCCCCCCCTCAATGGATTACCACTCAGGATGTGTGCAGCATATTGATACCTTTTGAAGAGGCAACCAGAATGGTGAGCTAAAATGAAGCAGGAATTAGCAGAACAATCCCTTTTATTTTACTCCTGAAACACATACTGGCAGGCAACCAGGGGGACATTTGGTGTTTTTGCTGCAGACAGTTTGTAGTGAGTGAGCTCTTTTACTCTGAAATTCTTGTGCAGAGACCCCAGCATTCATGGCTTGAGAGATCATTATTGGATAGCTCCCCCTATTGAATCACTGATGAAATGGAAAATGGTAGATCAACTGCCACCTTCCTAGAGGGAGGACAAAATGTGGCAATTAAAAAAGATGCCGTGGAAGAACCTTTTGGCTGAATTTCCTGATGATGGCAGGATGCCATCTCATGGCCAATATGCATCTATACAAACAAAATAATAGTAGTGTAGGCTGCTTCAGTATCACCATTAGGGATGAGCCAAACACCGCCCATTTCGGTTTGCAACAGAACTTGCGAACGGGCAATAAATTTGTTCGAACATCCGAACACCGTTAAAGTCTATGGGACTCGAACATGAAAAATCTAAAGTGCTAATTTTAAAGGCTAATATGCAAGTTATTGTCATAAAAAGTGTTTGGAGACCCGGGTCCTGCCCCAGGGGACATGTATCAATGCAAAAAAAAGTTTTAAAAACTGCAGTTTTTCGGGAGCAGTGATTTTAATAATGCTTAAAGTGAAACAATAAAAGTGAAACATTCCCTTAACCACTTTGCGCCCGTCATACGACTAATGACGGCCGCAAAGTGGTTCTTAAATGCTGGGAGAGTGCGCGCGCGCGTGCCCGGCGCATCACTGAGTTGCCGATGCGCGTGCCTGGCGGACGCAATGTCTGCCAGGCACCCGCGATCGGCCTGTACACAGACAAGGACATGGATCTGTGTGTGTAAACACACAGATCCATGTCCTGTCAGGGGAGGAGACCGATGCTGTGTCCCCCCTCCCTCCTGAACCGTACCAGGCCACATGCCCTCAACATGGGGAGGATGTCCCCATGTTGATGGGGACAAGGGCCTCATCCCCACAACCCTTGCCCGGTGGTTGTGGGGGTCTGCGGGCAGGGGGCTTATTGGAATCTGGAAGCCCCCTTTAACAAAGGGGACCCCCAGATCCCGCCCCCCCTGTGTGAAATGGTAATGGGGTACATTGTACCCCTACCATTTCACAAGGAAAGTGTCAAAAATGTAAAAAATGACAAGAGCCGGTTTTTGACAATTCCTTTATTAATGTCTTTTCCTTTCTTCCATCTTCTTCCTTCTTCTTCCATCTTCTTCTTTTCTCCATTTGGGTTTCTTCCTCTTCATCTTTATCTTCATCCTCATCTTCGTCTTTATCTTCATCTTCCTTCTTCCTTCGGTCTTCTCGTCCGCATCTTGCTCCGGCATCTTCCCTTCTTCTTTCTTCTCCGGCCGCTCCGTTTGAATTGGAGGTTCCCGCTGTGCGACGCTTCAGCTCTCCACTTGGTCCGCTGCCACCCGGTGGCTCCACCCCCCTCTGACACCACGGGGAAAGTCCCCGTGAAATCCATGTGCGTCAGAGGGGGGCGGGGTCACCGGGTGTAAGCGGACCCAGAGGGGAACTGAAGAACTGAAGCGTCGCACAGCGGGAACCTCCAATTCAAACGGAGCGGCCGGAGAAGAAAGAAGAAGGGAAGACGCCGGAGCAAGATGCGGACGAGAAGACCGAAGGAAGAAGGAAGATAAAGAGGAAGATGAAGATGAAGAACAAGATGGAGGAAGAAACCCAAATGGAGAAAAGAAGAAGATGGAAGAAGAAGATGGAAGAAGTTGGAAGAAAAGAAAAGACATTAATAAAGGAATTGTCAAAAACCGGCTCTTGTCATTTTTTACATTTTTTACACTTTCTTTGTGAAATGGTAGGGGTACATTTGTACCCCATTACCATTTCACACAGGGGGGAGCTGGGATCTGGGGGTCCCCTTTGTTAAAGGGGTCTTCCAGATTCCGATAAGCCCCCCGCCCGCAGACCCCCACAACCACCGGGCAAGGGTTGTGGGGATGAGGCCCTTGTCCCCATCAACATGAGGACATCCTCCCCATGTTGAGGGCATGTGGCCTGGTACAGTCCAGGAGGGAGGGGGGGCCGCTCTCTCGTCCCCCCCTTTTCCCTTGCGGCCGGCCAGGTTATGTGCTCGGATAAGGGTCCAGTGTGGATTTTTGGGGGGACTCCACGCCATTTTTTTTTAAATTTGGGGTGGAGTTCCCCTTAAAATCCATGCCAGATCTGAAGGGCCTGGTATGGATATTTGGTGGGAACCCCACGTCATTTAAAAAAAAATTGCAGCGGGGTTCCCCTTAATATCCATTCCAGACCTGAAGGGCCTGGTAATGGAATTTGGGGGACCCCCACGCTTTTGTTTTTTGTGTAATCAAAGACTTTCAATGACTTTTATCTGTATTGACGGGAACAAGCAATTCATTACAGCCGCAAGGACTTTTAAATGACTATTATTTTACTTTAGAAATGTCATTTTACTCTCCAATTGTTATAAACATGGAAAACATGTGCTACTTTACAGGCTTACTATAGACACCCCCTGGTATGATATTTAGGGCCAGTTCACACCGGATGCAGTGCAGTGCGTTTTTTTGATGCATGAAAAACGCAAAGAAAGTTGATCACATTAATGCCAATGGCATTGTTTACACCACTGCAGTCCGTTCCAGTGCGTTTCAGACAGCAAAAAAAAATTGGTCATGCTGCATTTTTTAGGTACAAAACTGTACTGGACCCCAGTAAAACACATAAAAAACGCAACGGAACATACCAAAAATGCACTGGAATGCACCGGAACGCACCTAAATGCACCAAAGACGCACTGCAACACACTTGTCCTAAGTGAAAAGAGGGGGAAAAAAACACTGGACTGCATCAAAAACGCATCAAAAATGCACTGGAATGTGTCACAAACGCGCATGCAGAAAAGCACCTGGAACACACCCAGACTGCGTTTCTATAGTGTGAACTAGGGCCAGTTCACAACATAGAAACGCAATCCGGATGCGTTCCAGGTGCTTTTCTGCATGCACGTTTTTCATGCGTTCCAGTGCATTTTTGGTACGTTTTTGATGCAGTCCAGGGCTTTTTTTTCACCCCTCTTTTTTATTAATCATAGATAAGGACAAGTGTGTTCCAGTGCGTTTTTGGTGCATTTAGGTGTGTTCCGGTGCGTTCCAGTGCGTTTATGATGCGTTTTGCTGCGTTCCAGTACAGTCCAGTGCAGGTAAAATGCAGCATGTTCTACTTTTTTGGGGGAACTGGAACGCACTGGAACAAACATTGCCATTTAGAACCATATAACCAACTTTCCATGCATTTTGGATGCATAAAAAACGCAATGCACTGCATGTGGTGTGAAATGGCCCTTAAGCAATTTGGCATATTTAACCACTTGACAACTGCGCACTTAAACCCCCTTCCTAACCAGACGAATTTTCAGCTTTCGGTGCTCTCACATTTTGAATGACAATTACTCAGTCATACAACACTGTACCCATATGAAATTTTTGTCCTTTTTTTCACACAAATAGAGCTTTCTTTTGGTGGTATTTAATCACTGTCGGGTTTTTTATTTTTTGCGCTATTAGAGAAAAAAGACTGAAAATTTTGTAAAAAAATGAATTTTTCTTTGTTTCCGTTATAAAATTTTGCAAATTAGTATTTTTTCTTCATACATTTTGGCCAAAATTTATACTGCTACATGTCTTTGGTAAAAATAAGTACAAATTGGTGCATATTTTTTGGTCTTTGTGAAAGTTATAGAGTCCACAAGCTATGGTGCCAATATCTGAAAATTGATCACACCTGAAGTACTGACGGCCTATCTCATTTCTTGAGACCCTAACATGCCAGAAAAGTACAAATACCCCCCAAATGACCCCTTTTTGGAAAGAAGACATTCCAAGGTATTTAGAAAGAGTCATTGTGAGTTTTTTGAAGTTGTCATTTTTTCCCATAATTCTTTGCAAAAATCAAGATTTTTTTTTCTTTTTTTTTTTCCACAAAATTGTCATATTAGCAGGTTATTTCTCACACACAGCATATGCATACCACAAATTACACCCCAAAACACATTCTGCTATTCCTCCCGAGTATGTCAATACCACATGTGTGAGACTTTTACACAGCGTGGCCACATACAGAGGCCCAACATGCAGGGAGCACCATCAGGCGTTCTGAAGAACCCAGGCCAATTCTGACATTTCTCTCCTACATGTAAAAATCATAATTTGTTTGCTAGAAAATTACATAGAACCCCAAAACATTATATATGTTTTTTTAGCAAAGACCTTAAAGAATATAATGGTGGTCATTGCAACTTTTTATCTTGCACGGTATTTGCGCAGAAATTTTAGCCCAATGTTTTTGCATAATGTGAAAGATGAAGTTACGCCGAGTAAATAGATACCTAACATGTCACCCTTCAAAATTGCACACGCTCGTGGAATGGCGCCAAACTTCGCTACTTAAAAATCCCCATAGGCAACGCTTTAAATATTTTTACTGGTTACATGATTTGAGTTACAGAGGAGGTCTAGGGCCAAAATTATTGCTCTTGCTCTAACGTTCGCAACGATACCTCACATGTGTGGTTTGAACACCGTTTTCATATGTGGGCAGGGCTTACGTATGCGTTCACTTCTGCATGCGAGCTCGCGGGGGCAGGGGCGCTTTAAAAAAAAAATATATATTTTATTGTTCATTTTACTTTATTTATTTTAGTTTGACATGTTTTTCCGCCCCAAATTTTTTTTTGATCACTTTTATTCCTATTACAAGGAATGTAAACATCCCTTGTAATAGGAATATGGCATGACAGGTCCTCTTTACAGTGAGATATGGGTCAAGAAGACCCCACATCTCACCTCTAGGCTGGGAAGCCTGAAAAAAAAACCAAAAAAAAACAATCCTGGCTTTGATCGTAGCGGTGAGTCGGTAGAAGCACCGGAGGGCAGCGGGAGGGGGGGCATCCCCTCTCACCTTCCGTAAGAGCGATCAAGCGGTGGAACAGCCGCTATGATCATTCTTATGGTGCAGGGAATCGCCAGCTGAAAAAGCGAATATCTGAATGATGCCTGTAGCTGCTCCCATCATTCAGATATCTCCGCACAAAGTCAAGGATGTCATATGACGGCCGGCGGGTGGGAAGTGGTTATTGCAGAGTATTGCCGGGTATTGCGGAGTATTGCCGGGTATTGAGGAGTATTGCCGGGTATTGAGGAGTATTGCCGGGTATTGAGGAGTATTGCCGGGTATTGAGGAGTATTGCCGGGTATTGAGGAGTATTGCCAGGTATTGCCGAGTATTGCCGGGTATTGTGGAGTATTGCCGGGTATTGAGGAGTATTGCCGGGTATTGAGGAGTATTGCCGGGTATTGCCGAGTATTGCCGGGTATTGTGGAGTATTGCCGGGTATTGAGGAGTATTGCCGGGTATTGAGGAGTATTGCCGGGTATTGAGGAGTATTGTGGGGTATTGCCGGGTATTGCCGGGTATTGAGGAGTATTGCCGGGTATTGAGGAGTATTGCTGGGTATTGAGGAGTATTGCAGGGTATTGAGGAGTATTGCCGGGTATTGTGGAGTATTGCCGGGTATTGTGGAGTATTGCCGGGTATTGTGGAGTATTGCAGGGTATTGAGGAGTATTGCGGAGTATGGCAGGGTATTGCGGAATATGGCAGAGTATTGCACAGTATGGGCAGAGTATGGGCAGGGTATTGCACAGGGTATTGCACAGGGTATTGCACAGGGTATTGCAGAGTATTGGCAGGGTGTATTGCAGAGTATTGGCAGGGTGTATTGCAGAGTATTGCACAGGGTATTGCAGAGTATTGCACAGGGTATTGCAGAGTATTGCACAGGGTGTATTGCAGAGTATTGGCAGAGTATTGCACAGGGATGGCTGAGCAGGGATGGATGGATGGCTGGATCTGTGACTGCAATTGTCACAGATCCAGCCCACAGCTGACATGGGGGAGGGAGCGGACATGATCCGCTCCCTCCCCTCTCCTCTCACACTGTACCGATCGGTACAGAGAGGGGAGGGAGGAACCGGCGTCATCACATGACGCCGGTCTGTTTACAAGTGATCGCTCCGTCATTTGACGGAGCGATCACGTGGTAAACGGCCGCGATTAGTGGCCATCTACCGTGATCCGTGATGCGCCGGGTCTTCCGGACCCGGCGGTCACGGACATATCCTGGAGCGCGCCCCAGGGGGCGCGCGGGAGCAAGATTCTGTGAGGACGTCCCTGGGACGTCCACTCAGGATAACTCGACCGCTTTGTGGACGTCTTTTGTACATGGTGCGGTCGAGAAGTGGTTAAAGGCACTTCTCTTTGTTTTGTTTTTGGTGTTTTCCAAATTGGTGACATTGATATATGTCCCTTAGGGTGGGACCTGGGCCCCCATTTTAAGGCCAATAACTAGAAGATAAGCCAGCCAAGTGGGGACTAGCAAAATTAACAAGTCAGTTCCCATAGACTGCAATGGTATTTGTTGGTGGTGAGGGGTGATTGTCCCATCTCTAATTTTGTAGCATGCTGGATGATGTGCTTAATTTTGGACGGGGGGAGGGGGGTTATTTTTTGCTAGCTGCATTGGTGTTGTTCTGCACATGCCCAGCCAGTTAGTTTTTTTTTGGGTGCTTTTTGTGTGTGAACAGCACCTGGATATTTCTGGGCATGCTCACTCAGAGAGTGTTTTTATGGGTTAGTAATTGAAGGACATCCTTAACAGGTGTACCCACTTTGAATTTCAGTCTCTACATTGGGAGAACTTGCATTTTGGGTGTTTCATGGACTGTGCATGTGTTTTCAATTGCCTCATTAGCACACAAACCTATGTTATATAAAGCTCAGAGGGAACATTCGTTCGCTTGCCCTGAGAAGAGGCAAGTGTGTGTGCGTGTGTGGGGGGCAAAATGTACATGTTGGTGTCCTTATCGAGTTTGTAACACATGTATTTTATTTGTTATGTCTTTGCAAAACAGGTGATTGGTTAACTTTTGCGGATTGTATTTTTTTTGTGTGGGGAAAATGTTCCCCTGAAATAATTCTGATGTTGTTAATGTGTGTTGTTTGTTCACTTTGATTTAATTGTCTGTGCTGCATTTTTTTGGCCAAAAAATTCTCAAGATGTTGAGTCTGTAACTATTTCAAATTGACCATGTTTTTTATTTTGCCTTCCCTTTTGTTTTGTTGACCAATAAAATTTGATGCAAAGTTTTGATGTTTGTTTTGTGTTTTCTTTGCAACAAATGTTACAGCTGATTGGCATGTCAAAACAAAACAGGAGTGATTTGTCTAATCTGGTGCCTTCATGCTAGCATATGCATGATCTGTGTGCTGCCATGGAGCGTCACCAGGAAATGAAAAATACAGAGCGATAAGTATTCAATTTTCCTTTTTTTACTGCAGTGGTTCTCAGCCTCAGTCCTCAAGTACCCCCAGCGTGAGCATAAAAAAAGGCAATCACCGGCTTATGTGCAAAGGGACATGGGGCCCGAAGAGGAAGAGGCAATTCTGCGTCATCTGTGACAATTAGTAGCCCCTGCCAGTGCCACCTATCAATGCCCACCACTGGTGCCAATCAGTGGCACCTAGCAGTGCTCCCTATCAGTGCCCATCACTGCCAACTATCATTGCCACCTAGCAGTGCCACTTCTCACTGCCCACCAGTGCCAACTAGCAATGCCACCTCTCAGTGCCCACCCTTGCCACCGGTGCCCATCAGTGCAGTCTCATCAGTGTACATCAATGAATAAGAAAAATTACCTTTTTTTTTTAAATATTAACCAGTTTCCTACCGCCCACCATCAAATTACATCCTTGGCTTTGTGCGGTGACATCTGAATGATGCCTGCAGTTGCAGGCATCATTCAGATATCATTCTTTTCAGCCGGCGATTCTGTGCACAATAAAAATGATCATAGTGGCAGTTCCGCCACTTGATCATTCTTATAGGCGGCGGGAGGGGATGTCCCCCCCCCTCTTGCCGCCATCCGGTACTTCTCCGGGCTCTCCCATGCCATCTTGGGCTCGGAGAACGATTTGGAGATGACTGGTCGGAGGCCCGGGCACGACGTTATGACATCACGCCGTGTTCCTGTATGTTAACCAAGCCGTGATCTCGGCTGTCAGCATGAGATTGGTGATTTTTTTTGACCAATATCATGATTTCCAGCCTGGAGGAGAGATGTGGGGTCTTATTGACCCCGCATCTCTCCATAAAGAGGACCTGTCACACACATTCCTATTACAAGGGATGTTTACATTCCTTGTAATAAGAATAAAAGTGATCCAAAAAAAAAAAAAGTTAAAAAAAGAGTAAGAAATACAAAAAAGTAAAAAAACTAATTAAAAAAAAAAAGCAAAAATAAGAAAAAACACCCATGTCCCCGGTAGCTCGCACTCAGAAGCGAACACACACGTAAGTCCCGCCCACATATGTAAACGCCGTTCAAACCACACATGTGAGTTATTGCTGCGTGCGTTAGAATGAGTGCAACAATTCTAGCACTAGACCTCCTCTGTAATGCCAAAATGGTAACGTGTAAAAAAATGTAAAGCATCGCCTAGGGAGATTTTTAATTACTGAAGTTTGGTGTCATTCCATGAGTGTGCGCAATTTTAAAGCGTGACGTGTTAGGTATCTATTTACTCAGCATAACAACATCTTTCACATTATACCAAAAAATTGGCCTAACTTTACTGTTTTGTAATATTTTTAGCAAAAAAAAGGCGTTTGAAAATCTATTGCGCAAATACCGAGCGAGATAAAAATTTGCTATGACCGCCATCTTATTCCCTAGGGTGTCTGCTCCAAAAACATATATAATGTTTGGTGTTTTGAAGTAATTTTATAGCCATAAATTTATGATTTTTACATGAAGGAGAGAAGTGCCAGAATAGGCCCAGTGCTGAAGTGGTTAAAATATCCATTTTTTATTTTTTTTAAACTCGGTCTTTTGTATTTATAGAAAAAAACAAAAAAAAAAAAAAACAAAACACAAAGGTGATCAAATAGCACCAAATGCAAGCTCTATTTGTGTGCCAAGAAATAATACATTTTCATTGGGTTACAGTGTTGTATGAGCGCGCAATTGTCATTGAAAGTGCATCAGCGCTGAAATGTGAAACTTGGTCTGGGCAGTGCGCAAGTGGTTAATATAAGGCTACATGCACACGGACGTTTTTCCAACCGCTTGTTTGAGCGTTTTTTGCAGCTTAAAAACATCTCTCCATGTTAGCCTATGGCCTCATGGCCACCATGGCGTTTTTGAGCTGTAAATGGCATAGGCATTTTTAGGCCCCATGTAGACGGGATGCTGGTGCAAAGTGTTCAGAACTAAGGTTGAAAGTGGCGTTTAGAAAGGCGCGCTTTGTGGCGTTTGCATGCCGTGTTTTACCACATTTGCGTGTATATGATAAGGAGCCGCCCTAAGCTCCAAAAACAGTATTATTTACGATTTTAGCTATTTTGTGAGACCAGAGTGATATCAGCAGCTGAGAGCAGCAGTGTAGTTGTATTTAGCGTGTCACTTGCCACATCACTTGCCACAAGTTGTGGATTGTCCACTTGCCACATCAGCTGCCCCAAGTTGTGGATTGTCCACAATGCAATGGAAGCAATTTAATTTTTATATATATATATATATATATATATATATATATATATATTATGGTTTTTCCTCATTTGCCATAAATTTGGAGTTTATCAATGTAAAAAAATAGGTCACCTTTAAAAACGCTTCTAAACTAAAATGCGGCTAAACGCTGGGACCGTGTCTGAAACGTGGAAATCTTTGGCGTCTGAAGGCATTTTTAGGCTTTGTGAAAAACGATTTTAAACGCAACTGCAGATTTTTTTTGCCAGGCCAAAAACAGTGTTTCGGATGTAATAGAATTCAATGGACCCGCATCCAAAACGCAAGTACTGCAATTTTGCTGCGATTTTTTTGTTTTACCTGTTTATAGCTGGTCGTTAAAGAAAATGTAAAAAAAAAAAATGCAGTTTCAAAAAAATAAATAACAAATAGAAAAAAAACTGCGTGGGGGTCCCCCCCAGGTCCATGCCAGGCCCTTGGGTCTAGTATGGATTCAAAGGGGACCCCCCTCAAAAATGAAAAAAAAATGGTGTGGGGGTCCCCCCAGAATCCATACCAGGCCCTTCAGGTCTGGCATGTATTTTAAGGGGAACCCCGCGCCAAAAAAAAAAAAATTAGCGTGGGGGTCCCCTAAAAATACACACCAGACCCTTTATCCGAGCACTCATCCTGGCAGGCCGCAGGGGAAGAGGGGGGATGAGAGAGCGGCCCCCCCTCCCTCCTGAACCATACCAGGCCGCGTGCCCTCAACATGGGGGGTTTGGTGATTCGGGGCAGGGGGGCGACCTGCGGCCCCCCACCCCAAAGCACCATGCCCCCATGTTGATGGGGACAAGGGCCTCTTCCCAACAAGCCCCCCGCCCGCAGACCCAGACAACCAACGGCCAGAGTTATCGGAATCCGGGAGCCCCCTTTAATAAGGGGGACCCAAGATACCTGCCCCCCACCCTATGTGAATGAGTATGGGGTACATCGTACCCCTATCCATTCACCTGGTGGCAAAATAAGTCAATAAAAAAGACAACACAGGTTTGAAAAGTAATTTATTGGGCAGCTCCGGTGGTCTTCTTCTGACTTCGGGGGTCTTTCTGCCGGGCGCCCCGCTATCTTCTGCCAGCTCTTTTGCTAGCGGGGGTCCCGGGCTTCCTCGCTGTCTTCTTCCGACTTCGGGGGTCTTTCTGCCGGGCGCCCCGCTGTCTTCTGCCAGCTCTTTTTCAAGCGGGGGTCCCGGGCTTCCTCGCCGTCTTCTCCACGATCTCCGGTTCTTCTCCCGCTCTCCGGTGCCTTCTCCATGATCTCCGGTTCTTCTCCCGCTCTCCGGTGCCTTCTCCACGATCTCCGGTTCTTCTCCAGCTCTCCGGTGTCTTCTCCACAATCTCCGGTTCTTTCTGCCTTCTGCCGGGCGCCCCGCTATCTTCTTACAGCTCTTTTGGTAGCGGGGGCTGGTCTTCATCGCCTTCTTCCCTCTTCTCTTCGCCCGATGTTGCCTCGTCGCTGTCCACCGCTGCAATGATCTGTCCGAGCAGCGGTGCCACTTATATTGGCATGGGGCGTGGTCACCGGCTGATGCCACCGCTGACCCCGCCTAAGGGCCTGGTATGCTCCTGGAGGGGAACCCCCACGCCGTTTTTTTCATTAAAATTCGGCGTGGAGTTCCCCTTCATGACTCATACCAAACACGGGACAGGGAGGCTGCCGAGGACCAGCGCGATGACATCGCGCTGGAGACATTCTCGGCCAGCTAGTCGCCTCTAGGACACGACTTAAGCGGCTGCTTCACGCGCTCAG
The DNA here is from genome assembly GCA_029206835.1 of Rana muscosa. Lineage (NCBI taxonomy): Eukaryota > Metazoa > Chordata > Amphibia > Anura > Ranidae > Rana > Rana muscosa. The sequence continues at coordinate 637,229,776 of CM055117.1, read as the reverse complement.
GTCGTGTCCAAGTTGCCTGGCAAAGTCGCGCTGTCCCTGTGTCAGCCGGCACACGAGTCACCCCGCGAGTCAGATACGCTTCATCCGACTTCCCGGGCGACCTCTATTCAAATCAATGGGCTCCCATAGGGAACCATTCATTTTCAATAGAGCGCCGCTGACATTTGTATTTACTATAACAGTGCGCCGCTGGTTCCTGCGCCAAGTGAAGGAGTTATCTGGCGCACCAATTAAGGTTAGAACCAGCGCAGCGCGCTGTTATTAGTAAATCAGCCCCATAGTGTCATTTCTGAAGGAAAAAAAGTAATTTGAAAGCACTTGCGGCTATAATGAATTGTCGGCTCCCGGCAATACAGAGAAAAGTCATTGATAAAAAAAATAAAAATTACGTGGGGGCCCCACAAATTCAGGTCTGGTATGGATATTAAGGGGAACTCCACACCAAATAAAAAAAAATGGCGTGGAGTTCCCCCCAAAAATCCATACCAGACCCTTTATCCAAGCACGCAACCTGGCAGGCCACAGGAAAAGAGGGGGGGACGAGAGAGCGGCTCCCCTCCTGAACCGTACCAGGCCACATGCCAGCAACATGGGGAGGATGCTTTGGGGGTCTGTGACGGGGACAAGGGCCTCATCCCCACAACCCTTACCCGGTGGTTGTGGGGGTCTGCGGGCGGGGGGCTTATCGGAATCTGAAAGAACCCTTTAACAAAGGGGACCCCCAGATCCCGGGCCCCCCCTATGTGAATTGGTAAGGGGTACATTGTAACCCTACCATTTCACAAAGAAAGTGTAAAAAACAAAACAAAACCCAGACACCATTGGGAAAAGTCCTTTATTAAAAATAAAAATAAATTTAAAAAAAGATTCCAGCGGCGGTAATCCACTCTCGGTATCCTGCGATGGGTGATCTCTCCTCTCCGGGGTCCAGGTTCCAACGATGATGTCCAGTGCAGCGAGGAACAGCACTCTTCACCGGAGCGGAGACACCCCGGGAATGACGCCGCCAAAGCCAGTGACATCTCTTAAGTAGCTGAGGGCGGGGGCCACCCGTCATGTGACCCCGTCCCTCTCTGACGCAAGGGGAAACCCAGGCTTCCCCAGTGACGTGCAGGTGATCCCACTCCCCTCTGATGTAACGCAGGTTTCCGTTGCATCAGAGGGGGGTGGGGTCACCCGCACGTCACTGGGGAAGCCTGGGTTTCCCCTTGCGTCAGAGGAGGATGGGGTCATGTGATGGGTGGCCCCGCCCTCAGCTATTTAAGAGCTGTCACTGGCTTCGGCGGCGTCATTCCTGGGGTGTCTCCGCTCCGGTGAAGAGTGCTGTTCCTCGCTGCGCTGGACATCATCGTTGGAGCCTGGACCCCGGAGAGAAGAGATCATCCATCGCTGGACCCCGGAAAGAGACCACCCATCGCAGGATACCGAGAGTGGATTACCGCCGCTGGAATCTTTTTTTTTTTTTTTTTTAAAGGGACTTTTCCCAACGGTGTCTGTGTGTTTTTTTTTTTTACATTTTCTTTGTGAAATGGTAGGGGTACAATGTACCCCATACCAATTCACATAGGGGGGCCGGGATCTGGGGGTCCCCTTTGTTAAAGGGGTCTTCCAGATTCCGATAAGCCCCCCGCCCGCAGACCCCGACAACCAACGGCAAGGGTTGTGGGGATGAGGCCCTTGTCCCCATCAACATGGGGGCAGGGTGCTTTGGGGTGGGGGGGCCGCAGGTCGCCCCCCTGCCCCAAAGCACCCACCCCCCCATGTTGAGGGCATGCGGCCTGGTACGGTTCAGGAGGGAGGGGGAGCCGCTCTCTTTCCCCCCTCTTCCCCTGCGGCCTGCCAGGTTGCGTGCTCGGATAAGGGTATGGTATGGATTTTGGGGGGGACCCCATGCCTTTTTTCGGCTTAGGGGGTTTCCCTTTAAATCCATACCAGACCTAAGGGCCTGGTATGCTCCAGGAGGGGAACCCCCACGCCGTTTTTTTCATTAAAATTCGGCGTGGAGTTCCCCTTCATGATTCATACCAAACACGGGACAGCGAGGCTGCCAAGGACCAGCGCGATGACATCGCGCTGGAGACATTCTCGGCCAGCTAGTCGCCTCTAGGACACGACTTGAGTGGCTGCTTCACGCGCTCAGGTCGTGTCCAAGTTGCCTGGCAAAGTCGCAATGTCCCTGTGTCAGCCGGCACACAAGTCGCCCCGCGAGTCGGATACGCTTCATCCGACTTCCCGGGCGACCTCTATTCAAATCAATGGGCTCCCATAGGGAACCATTCATTTTCAATAGAGCGCCGCTGACATTTGTATTTACTATAACAGTGCGCCGCTGGTTCCTGCGCCAAGTGAAGGAGTTATCTGGCGCACCAATTAAGGTTAGAACCAGCGCAGCGCACTGTTATTAGTAAATCAGCCCCATAGTGTCATTTCTGAAGGAAAAAAAGTAATTTGAAAGCGCTTGCGGCTATAATGAATTGTTGGCTCCCGGCAATACAGAGAAAAGTCATTGATAAAAAAATTAAAAATTACGTGGGGGCCCCACAAATTCAGGTCTGGTATGGATATTAAGGGGGAATTCCACACCAATTTTTTTTTAAAAATGGCGTGGAGTTCCCCCCAAAAATCCATACCAGACCCTTTATCCAAGCACGCAACCTGGCAGGCCACAGGAAAAGAGGGGGGGACAAGAGAGCGGCCCCCCTCCTGAACTGTACCAGGCCACATGCCAGCAACATGGGGAGGATGCTTTGGGGGTCTGTGACGGGGACAAGGGCCTCATCCCCACAACCCTTACCCGGTGGTTGTGGGGGTCTGCGGGCGGGGGGCTTATCGGAATCTGGAAGAACCCTTTAACAAAGGGGGCCCCCAGATCCCGGGCCCCCCCTATGTGAATTGGTAAGGGGTACATTGTAACCCTACCATTTCACAAAGAAAGTGTAAAAAAAACCCAGACACCATTGGGAAAAGTCCTTTATTAAAAATAAAAATAAATAAAAAAAAGATTCCAGCGGCGGTAATCCACTCTCGGTATCCTGCGATGGGTGATCTCTCCTCTCCGGGGTCCAGGTTCCAACGATGATGTCCAGCGCAGCGAGGAACAGCACTCTTCACCGGAGCGGAGACACCCCGGGAATGACGCTGCCGAAGCCAGTGACATCTCTTAAGTAGCTGAGGGCGGGGCCACCCGTCACGTGACCCCGTCCCTCTCTGACGCAAGGGGAAACCCGGGCTTCCCCAGTGACGTGCAGGTGATCCCACTCCCCTCTGATGTAACGCAGGTTTCTGTTGCATCAGAGGGGGTGGGGTCACCCGCACGTCACTGGGGAAGCCTGGGTTTCCCCTTGCGTCAGAGGGGGACGGGTCACATGATGGGTGGCCCCGCCCTCAGCTATTTAAGAGCTGTCACTGGCTTCGGCTGCGTCATTCCTGGGGTGTCTCCGCTCCGGTGAAGAGTGCTGTTCCTCGCTGCGCTTGACATCATCGTTGGAGCCTGGACCCCGGAGAGAAGAGATCATCCATCGCTGGTCCCCGGAAAGAGACCACCCATCGCAGGATACCGAGAGTGGATTACCGCCGCTGGAATCTTTTTTTTTTTTTCTTTTTTTTTTTTTTAAAAGGGACTTTTCCCAACGGTGTCTGTGTGTTTTTTTTTTACATTTTCTTTGTGAAATGGTAGGGGTACAATGTACCCCTTACCAATTCACATAGGGGGGCCGGGATCTGGGGGTCCCCTTTGTTAAAGGGGTCTTCCAGATTCCGATAAGCCCCCCGCCCACAGACCCCCACAACCACCGGGCAAGGGTTGTGGGGATGAGGCCCTTGTCCCCATCAACATGGGGACATGGTGCTTTGAGGGGGTCACAGACCCCCAAATCATCCTCCCCATGTTGAGGGCATGTGGCCTGGTATGGTTCAGGAGGGGGGGCGCTCTCTCGTCCCCCCCTTTTTTCCTGCAGCCTGCCAGGTTGCGTGCTCGGATAAAGGGTCAGGTATGGATTTTTTGGGGGGAGCTCCACACCATTTTTTTTTTATTTGGCGTGGAGTTCCCCTTAAAATCCATACCAGACCTGAAGGGGAACCCCACGTAATTTTTTTTAAAATATAACGCAGGGTTCCCCTTAATATCCATACCAGACATGAAGGGCCTGGTAATTGAATTTGGGGGGACCCCCACGCATTTTTTTTTTATCAATGACTTTTCTCTGTATTGCCGGGAGCCGACAATTCATTATAGCCGCGAGTGCTTTTAAATGACTGTTTTTCCTTCAAAAATTACATTTTGTACAGGGACAGTTCTAAGCACGGGAAGCAAGCGCTGCTTTACAGGCATACTATACACACTCCCTAGGTACAAAATTTAAAGGAATATTTTACTTTTTTTGTTTCACTTTAAGCATTATTAAAAACACTGCTCCTGAAAAAACTGCAGTTTTTAAAACTTTTTTTTGCATTGATACATAGTTACATATTTACATAGTAAGTAAGGTTGAATAAAGACACCAGTCCATCCAGTTCAACCTGAGTGAGTGTGGGTGCGTGTCTACAATTCTCCCTATCCCTGAACATTGTGTCTCATTAAGATGCTCATCTATTATATTATTATTTATTTAAGGTACCCATATAGCGCCGTCAATTTACACAGCGCTCCACACATACATCGCACACTCACATTGGTCCCTACCCTCAAGGAGCCCACAATCCAAGGTCTCCAACTCACATTCATATACTGGGGCCAATTTTGACAGAAGCCAATTAACCTACCAGCATGTCTTTGGAGTGTGGAAGGAAACTGGAGTACCCAGAGGAAACCCACGCAGGCACAGGGAGAACATGCAAACTCCAGGCAGGTATTGTCGTGGTTGGGATTTGAACCAGTGACCCTTTTTACTGCTAGGCGAGAGTGCTACCCAATACACCACTCTGCCGCAAACAAACATACATACTTTGCATTGATACATGTCCCCTGGGGAAGGACCCAGGTCCCCAAACACTTTTTATGACAATAACTTGCATATAAGCCTTTTGTGACAGGGGTCACTTTGGGCACAGGGTGAGCAAGAAAATAATGGACATTAAGAATATGTCTTGGATTGCTTTAAAATGGGACAGTGATATTTTTCCACAATATTCCCCAGGATATCTGTAAAGAACTATTTACTGTTTGATTATGAACTCAACAGGTTAACTGAAAAGTGACTCCTTCATGATGTTGGGACACATACTGTTAGATGCTAATGTCATCACCTCCAGCCCCTGCCTGTGTGATGTAAATGCATCTAGGATGGCTTCTGAGGCTCTTTCATTGTGATAATTAACTCCGTACTTGTGTGTATTGTAAACAGACAGTCTGGGGAACATAAAGGTTATGCGTAGTCATTTAAGATGTAAAGGGATTAGCTAACGAACCCACCTATTGTCTCTTAAGAGATGTCAAAATAATGTGTATTGGGAGACATTGGGGCTGGCCTGGATTTCCTGTGTCTGAGTCATCGGCTGGAGTTGATTGGCTCATGTGGTTTGGGTCTGGTCAAGGGTGTATTATGAGAGGAAAATCAGAAGCTTCTCTCTTAGTGTATAAAAGTTGTAGTGTTTTTGCAATAAAGATTCATTCCTGTTGGAAAGATACAGAGCGTTTTGTCTCGTATGTCTGGAAGGATTAATCCTATGGGAAGCGGTCGCCTGACTGTGGAGGATCGGCAGTGGATGTGTGTCCAGAGAGGGAATATCTTAAATGGCGTTAACCCCGTTCATACTTGGGGTGCCGTTACACCTTTAAAATTAGCACTTTCGATTTCTCCCATAGACTTTTACAGGGTGTTCCACGGCTTTTCGAATTCGCCGCAAACACCCCAAATTGTTCGCTGTTTGGCGAACGGGCAAACGGGCAATTTTCGAGTTGAACGTGAGTTAGACTCGAACTCGAAGCTCATCCCTAATCACCATATACCAAGGCCTCAACCACATGATTAATGAATACATGGGATTCAGGCCGGATGCGGACAATCTAAGAAGTGAGGAACCCATGCAATATTGGTTGTCTAGGCTGGACCACTGGCCAGAGCTTGCATAGTATGCACTAGATGTCTAACCATTATACAAAATATCTGGCTAGGAAGGGACTGGAAGGGAAGGGACTATGGAAGTGGCATTTGAGGGAGCTACAAGCAATCCGGAAGATGTCCTGTTATATAATTCAAGATAACATTACCACATTTAACAGTCAAGGAAGCCATGATGGTCTCTGCCAACTTAAAACTTAGTTAGAAGATGGATGTGAAAGGAAACCTGGTTATTGGAATTTGGACAGCCCTGTGTCTTCTTGAATATTGGTGCCGGACTGTCTGTGGGTTGGACTCCCTGACTAACCAAGGCTTGTTCAGGTGCCTAGCTGTAGATTAGCTTACTATTAATTAAATCCCTGTTAGCTGTTAGACCGGACATACACAATGCAAATTTCTTTCCTCTTTCTTTCAAGAAAATAAATTTGCTTGATTCCCCCAACAACACAGACAGTGTTGATATGAGAATCCCTCCTGCCGGGCCACTGCCTTCTCCCAGTGGAGGATAGGGGGGGGGCAGGGGAAGCCACCCCCGCTGGGAGAAGGCAGTGATTATCGCTAGTGGCTATAGAAGTCGCTTGCAATAATCTCAAGAGAATACGGCAGGCTGATTTTACTCAAGTTGATCGATTGATCAACTTGGTACATTCAGCCTGCCCTCTAATTGGTTGAGTCTCCTGCTAAACCAGCCAAGATTCGAACCGTGTATGGCCGGCCTTAGTTGCTAGCTGTTGCGGTTAGCTTACGGTTTATGTGTATGTTAGCTGTTCATTGGATGTACTGTTATTATTGTTTAAAGTTTGCATTGTTTAGGATAATGTAATCAAGCTCTTATCTGAATTTGTGTGGTATAAATTCTGTGTGAATTTACAATAAAGTCAGTTCCAGTTTGCACCTAAGCCAGTGGCGTCTAGTTCTTGGGTGCAATTTTCTCATAATACTTAGTTCCTGGTTCCAGAGTGGAAGAAGCTTTATCTTGGCGGAGGAACCCAGGCTGGGTGCCAGGCAGTCCGTCATTCGCCTATTTGCTTTCTGTTCAAGTGCTTGCATACTGTCATAATGCTAACCTAAAAAGAAAACTTTTTACAGCCATTACATCTAAGAATTGGTAAGCTGCAATATAATGATTGTTTGCTTTTGGGTTTATTACCACTAGGGATGGGCCAAATATCCCCCCGTTCAGTTTGCAGCAGATTAGGGTAAATTTTCTAACCCAAAAATGAATTTTCTTTTTTGAATATAATGCCTGGGGGTCTTCTTAATGTGCTTGTAAAGTGGCACATCTGTAGCATGCATAAAACATGCTACAGAAAAATTTACATGCAAAAAAACGAGTCAAGTCCCATTTAAAATGACTTGTGATTACAATTGCCAGCACCCAGCTATTGAAAATATAAAAACAGCATGGTGCCCCCCCCCAGTCCATAGCAGGCCCTTCAGGTCTGGTATGGGTTTTAAGGGGAACCCCACTCCAAAGTTTAAGAAAAAGAAACCATACCAGACCCTTATCAGAGCATGCAGCTCAGGAAAGGGGAGGGGACAAGCGAGCACCCCCCTGAACCATACCAGGCCACATACCCTAAACATGGGGATGTAAGTGCTTCAGGGGGGGGCTCTTCTCCCCCCACCACAAAGCACCTTGTCCCTATGTTGATGGGGACAAGGGTGGTTGTCAGGGTCTGTGGGCAGGGGGCTTATCGGAATCTGGAAGCCCCCTTTAACAAGGGGCCCCCAGATCCAGGCCCTCTAGGTGAATGGGTGTCAGGTACATCTTACCCCTACTTATTCACCAAGTGAGGGGTGAGTATCAAATTACCAGAAGAGTAGAATATACCTGATTCATTCATTCACTCATCTATTATAATCTTTAATTTTGTAAATTATATTGTTTAGGATACTTGAAGAATATATGGCAATATCTTAATTAGACAGAGCTCACAGTTTTGGTTATCTTATTCCTTTCTTTCAACGATACAATGTAATCAAAAATATAAGGTTTATGACTAAATTAATACCTTCAAGATTCTAAAGTCTTTTACTGTACCTGGCATTTTACCTGGGATTTAATGTTTGCACTGAAATTAGGTAGTGAATAATATATATAGAGCCAAGACACATTCTTTTTACTCTAACTACAACTATATTTGCAATCATTATATGGTTGTGGATGTGTTCCTCTTTTTCTCATTACAGGATCAATATCTAATCTTAGCTTAGGAAATATGGAAGTATTGTGCACTGTATCGTCTTTTCTGTCTGCTACATGTAATCAGGTTCATTCAGTGTCCATTGGGGCATATTTTAGAAGGGACCTAAGCCAACCTCATCACATGCACCATCACAATAGCAGTAACTGAATAGATTAATACTGATCTATTGCTCACTGTTGTAAGAAAGTACATCAGCTCTTTCTTGTTCCAAAATGGCCCTGAAGTCCACATGAAATCCAAATCAAAAGCAAAATGTCCCATTACATTTTTCATGGGATTTCCCATGAAACCACAATGTGGAGTGCTTTCTCGTGACCTAACTGATTAAACTCCTGGCCAAGTGGTAGACCATGATTATTACTGAAAGTTCACAGTTCAGTACTAAGTGTCACTGGAGTTGGCTGCAGTCAATATTGTTCTACTTTGGTGCTATAACTGACAATAGCATTAGTAGGCCATTTTAATGTCGGTTTGACTAAATAAGTTAATATAAGAATTAAAAAATACTTCTAATAGTTAGAAAATAACTGTGTATTCTGACAGGGCATGTTTTTGCGTCTGCTTAGAAACAGAACATCTAAAGATCTATAACCATATTTCATTGTTGTAATAAGTACAATGGATATTTATTATAAATGAGTTAGTAAACACAACTTGGATTAGGCAGCAGGTTATCAATCTACATGGAAGATGGGCAGTCCTGGGAACTGAAGTCATTAAAAGTTATAATTTTAAAAATGTATATACCGTATACAAATATGGATACATCTTTCAGCCAATCGTTCAATCGTTCAAATAAGTGTGTGGGCAATAGAAGAAAACATAATTAAGCAAACGTAGTGTGATCAGATGCCGCCAAAGCATTTTTGAACCATCAGAATGGACTAATCTGCCCAATACTGTACATTTATCAGCATAAAATGTATGCAATACAGTTATGTGGTTAAACAGTAGTTCCATCACCTGGTAATTTTATCTTCTTTGTTTTCTTTTTTTACAAGTCACGTTGTAAAAATCATACATTAATAATGTACATTCACTTTATTAATGCTATATTGCCCTTTATATTGAACGATTTTATTATATTTATTATATTTATGCTTGTTATATTAATTATTCTACACTGACTCCAAAATCTATTGTAGCGCCTCCCCCAATATTTGGGGGCGCTATGTTGAAATTTAGGGGTAGTCTGAGCCGGTAGTTGGGCTCAGACCAATCAATGGTTCAATATTGCTTCTGCTCTGGGTGTGATGCTGCCTGCCGGTTGTGTTCTCCGTTGCTGGTAGGTGGCACTGTCACCGCCGGCATAGGTTGAACTACGGGGGGTATCACAACACCTTGGGTGTCCTCTCTCGGCAACCGTACAGTGGGCGTGGTCTACCCACTGTGCGTGGTCTACCCACTGTGCATGCTGGGAGAGGGTACATAAGGGGCAGACGCCATTAGGTGTGAGGAGTTCGAGGGGACCCATTGGTCCTGGGTGTGTGCCTTGTGGCCCGTATTCCACGAGGTGCGCGGGTGTGTTCTGGCCTCGGGCACCTTCTGCCCGAGGCTGCATGGTTTTAAGGTAGGCCCAGCTCTGCTGGCAAGGGCCTACACCTCAGAGAGGGATCCCAGGCTGCTCACTTCTAGGGAGCCCAACTTTAGGAAAGGAGACCAGGGGAGGATCAGTCCCAGAGGAGACTAGCGATGGTACTGCTGTCTCGTGAAGAGGCATGGAAACTCGCCTAAGGAGGGATCCATATTCAACAGTTACAAAGCCTGCAATGCACTGGCCTGGCACAGAGGTTCTTGTTCAGTATAATTTGGCTGGGAGGTTCGGGACTTGGATTCTGTGGCAGAGGATTCCCCGATCGTATTCCTAGATACTTAAGAAAAGGGAAAAGTTTGATTTGTGCTCCATCCTGGCTGCTAGGACCGCTCTCATAGGGACTATCCAGGTGAGCAGTGCCCACTCAGGCTTGAGTGGCGACGGAAGATTGACATTGAACTTTAAGTGTTGCTTGCCTGAACCTTTCCCCAACTTCTCTCAACTTCCTACTCTCTCTCTCTTCAAGTTTAACTCAAAGATAAAGAATAAACCTTGCTGATTAGGTTTTACTCCTGTGTGGACATTGGCCTTATTTTAAGAGATTTTTACCTAGACAACGGAGAGAAGGGATCCACTCCAGAGAGGTAATTGCTGCAGATCCGAAACAAAACCAGCCGGTCCGTTAAATGGGGGTAAGTGCTAGATGTGGTGGCTCGTCTGGGATGTGTGGCTGCCTCTTGCACGAGTGGATTGGTTTCTATGTGATTGGAAAGTCGGCCATTGGAGGAGTTGGACTGTGTTACTGAACTTTGAGCGAGAGAAGAAAAAAAGGGGCACAAAACCTGTTTTTTTTCCAACTGCGTAGTTTGTGGGCATGTCCAGAAAAAGAAAAGCCTGCATGCTACATGCAGTGGGAGAAAAAGGGGAGGAGTTCCCGCCACCCACGAGTCACACGTGGGTGTATTGGCGCCAAGAGGCAGAGAGAGTTGGATCAAGTGAGAGTGAGCAACATGTCTGCATTCCCATGTACCTCAGCTTTATCGGGACCCCGGATGTTCTCGATGCCTTCTACTATGGACATTGCTCCACTCACTGCCCCATTCACGGATACGGGGATCCGGCTCAAACCCCTGGGCCGCTTCGCTTTGTACACCTGCTGAGATGCGGAGGCCCTGGGCATGCTCTGTCCCAAATGCTACGGACTGACGTTTGGAAGATGTTCAGCTTGCGGAGAGTTCCTCTTCGAGGTGGACCAGCCCACTGAATCACCCCGGGTCTACCGGGTGAATTGTGTCACGGACATTGTCACTACAGAGGAGGACGCCTACGCTCCTACAGCCGAGCCCACGCGCACCGCCTCTCCTACTGCGAGTTTCTCAAGGAAGGATGCTCCTGAGACTGCAGAGCTATCGGCGGACACCGCAGCGGACGCTGCCTCTGCCACTACCGAAGTTCATGTCCCACGAGCGAAACGTAAGGTGGGATATGGTAAGGCCTCCCGCAGCCGTGGTCGAAGCCTGCCCCAGCGCCTGCCGAAACCGGACCTCGAGAGCGGGAGGATGCCTGAGAAGTCCACGACGGGTGACGGTAAGGAGGCTGGGAAAAATGTGTTCAAATCTACCCGAAATGACCTGCCTGCTGAGGAATATGACACCTCAGACCTAGACTCAACGTCCGATGTGGAGGATGATGTTGAAATAGATGAGATCTTTCTCAAGAAGGGATGGGACAATGTAAAGACTGTTGCCCCGGCCCGCAGCCTTAGAGAGGGATCGCCTATGAGTTCGGGGGAACACTACACCCCGTGTGGAAGTCCCGGCCATAGAGGAGAAAGTTCTGTCTGTCCCTAGTGAGAAACTTTTATCAGGGCCTGATACGGTTTCAGTCCGGAAGTCGCCAGATGCTATTGTGTTGCCTTGACCAGGGGATCCTGCAACTCTCCCCAATCTTGCTTGTTTACAGCGTATTCTTCATAAAAGAGTGGCTAATGAATATGGCTTGGAGTACCCCTACGTACCCAGAGAACTGCTGTTTGAAATAAAGGTCTATCGTGAAATGTGGTACGCGGAAGCCATATAGAACTATCTCAAAGTACCCAAGCCATACAGGTATTTCGCCCGCTCAGCTGCCATGACCAAGCGCTTCAGGTGTTGCCGCCAGGATTGGAACTATGGTCGGCATATTCACGCCGATCGCGTTGTGATTTGTTGTCCAGGGAGAGAGGATGCCATTTATTTCATAGAGACTCTGGACAAACAATGGAAGTCAATTACCCTTCCAGATCCAACGTTTTACCACTGAAACTTTCAGACAGGTACTTGTTTTTGCCTTGCCTTAATATCCGGTCTCCGCACGGATAAACTGTGCGCTGGATCAAAGTGACTTTGCCCCTGCTGAAAAGAGGATGTCTGCTCATAAAGAGGAAAACGCAGAGATCTTGCGTTTTTTTTTCTCCTGTTTCCTCTAACTGAACTTGGGGTAGTTAGTCAGTATGTCATGGTGGGAAGATGCCGTGGTCAAGATGTGGGATGTTCAGTAGGCTTGTGCAATTCGTTTCGTAACGAATCGAAATTCGTCCGAATTTAGCAACTTTCGGACATTCGGAAGCATTTGAATTTCCAAACAAAGCAATTACGAATAAAACCGAATCCGAAATAAATTATACCACAAATAGTGAATGCCCGAATGTCTTCGGCATAATTTGTTATGAAAAAAGTTACGAATGTACGAATCCATACGAAGCACAATAACACTCACTCTGCTCTGCTCTCTGCTTCTCCCTCACCGTGCTGAACTCCCTCTCAAAATGGTGTACAGGGGCGGAGGCTATAGCCGCATGTAAAAAACGAAAGTAAAATACGAGATTTCTAATCCATTCGAAGCACAATAACACTCACTCTGCTCTGCTCTCTGCTTCTCCCTCACTGTGCTGAACCCTCTTAAAATGGTGTACAGGGGCGGAGGCTATAGCCGCATGTAAAAAACGAAAGTAAAATACGAGATTTCGAATCGTTACAAATAACCGCTATGTATTTAGAAAAGTACAAATCCATTCGAAGCACATTAGGCATAATAGGCAGCGTCGTTGTGAGAGAGACACGGAAAATTACGAATCAACGAACCCCAAAAAAGTTACTAAAGTAGGAGTTGTGTCCAGAATCAACTAAAAACAATGTACCCTACCGAAAGTATGAATTATAAATCAACTAAAAATTCAACGAAAAATGTTGCTTGCGAAAATACGAATTAGTCCGAACACGAAAAATCCCGTCTAGCAAAATTACGAATGATTACGAATCAACAGGACCGAAAAGAAACTAACCAAAACTAAACAAATTTTTCCATTGTGCACAAGAAACGAACCGAAACTAAACAAATTTTTCCATTGTGCACAAGTCTAATGTTCAGTATGTTGTGTTGCAGTCCCATGCGTAACTACTATGGAATGTTGAAGTTCTGTCAACACTAGGCGGCAGTGGTCTGCAGAAATAAAAAAACAGCACTAATAGGAAAGTAACTAGGATTAGGATGTTAGTTTTTTTTTTGTCTTTATGCTATTTTATGCTAGGCTTAGCATAATAAAACTTAAAGAAGTAAACTGTTTCCTCTTGGGGAAATGGTCTGCTTCTTATGTAAGATAGAATATGAGTAGTGATAGGATGTTTATTTTTTTCTATGCATGTTGTGATTTCTTGCAGGAGCAACTATCAACACCACCGGAGAATGGGGTGGGATAGATAGTTAGTGATGGGTGGAATGTGTATTTTAAGAGATGTCAATATCTGGAGATGTATTGTTATCTGTTTGCTTCTTTTTCTCTTCTTTCTCTCTTCCCAAAATTTTTGGTTCAAGCATCTGTTCAATTTTTTTTTATTTTTGTTGTTGTTTTGTAATTTATTAAGTAAATCAACAGCCTTCAGGATTGAAGGGTTTTTGATTTTCCTAGCCACTGGGGACAGTGTCTCTTTAAGGAGGGTGTGTGTGTAGCGCCCCCCAAATATTTGGGGGCGCTATGTGGAAATTTAGGGGTAGTCTGAGCCGATAGTTGGGCTCAGACCAATCAATGGTTCAATATTGCTTCTGCTCTGGGTGTGATGCTGCCTGGCGGTAGTGTTCTCCGTTGCCGGTAGGTGGCGCTGTCCCTGCCGGCATAGGTTGAACTATGGGGGGGTATCACAACACCTTGGGTGTCCTCTCTCGGCAGCCGTACAGTGGGCATGGTCTACCCACTGTGCATGCTGGGAGAGGGTACATAAGGGGCAGACGCCATTAGGTGTGAGGAGTTCGAGGGGACCCATTGGTCCTGGGTGTGTGCCTCTGGCACCTTCAACCCGAGGCTGCTTCATTTCAAGGTAGGCCCAGCTCCGCTGGCAAGGGCCTACACCTCAGAGAGGGATCCCAGGCTGTCCACTTCTAGGGGGCCCAACTTTAGGAAAGGAGACCAGGGGAGGATCAGTCCCAGAGGAGACCAGCGATGGTATTGCTGTCTCGGGAAGAGGCCTGGAAACTCGCCTAAGGAGGGATCCATCTTCAACATTTACAAAGCTTGCAATGCGCTGGCCTGGCACAGAGGTTCTTGTTCAGTATAATTTGGCTGGGAGGTTCGGGACTTGGATTCTGTGGCAGAGGATTTCCCGATCGTATCCCTAGATACTTAAGAAAAGGGAAAAGTTTGATTTGTGCTCCATCCTGGCTGCTAGGACTGCTCCCTTAGGGACTATCCAGGTGAGCAGTGCCCACTCAGGCTTGAGTGGCGACGGAAGATTGACATTGAACTTTAAGTGTTGCTTGCCTGAACATTTCCCCAACTTCTCTCAACTTGCTACTCTCTCTCTCTTCAAGTTTAACTCAAAGATAAAGAATAAACCTTGCTGATTAGGTTTTACTCCTGTGTGGACATTGGCCTTATTTTAAGAGATTTTATCCTAGACAACGGAGAGAAGGGATTCACTCCAGAGAGGTAATTGATGCAGACCCGAAACAAAACCAGCCGGTCCCTTAAACGGGGGTACGTGCTACACTATACATACAGTATAACTGTTATATTTGTGCCTTTGCAGGCATTTTATAAACATGCGATTAAGAAGTGCCGATCTTTGTGATTTTTAAAGGGGAATTGTGTGATTTTATTTTGTGAGTATGTTTTATGAAATAAAAGTGCTTAATGATTTTATACTGGTTACACTATGGTTACCCTCTGGTACAAAGTATTCCCTACGCCCAGTATTTAAGACTCCCTTGCAACTGTACAGAGGACGGGGATTTTCACACACATGCGGCGACCCTGCGTGAGCGACTTCTGATTCGGGGGTACACTCGTACCAACCTGAGAAAGGCCTTTAACAAGGCATTTTCCCAGACCAGACAGTCCATCAACTGTGAAAATTGTCACAAAATGTTCTACCCATCATGACCAACTACGGACCTTATTGTCGGAGCACTGGCACCTTCTATCAGTTTACCATGTGCTGGGTAAAAATGTGAGGCCCACTCCGGAATTAGTATTTAGAAGAGCCACTACCCTGAGGGATACATTTACCAGCAGCCACTATAGGGTTAATCAACGTCCAATTGAGGGTCCTCGAGGTACCTTTCGCTGTGGTCAGTGCCCACGCTCTCCGTGGATTCAGGAAGGGACAACATTTATTCTCCCCAATGGAGAGACCTTTTCCCCTCCCAGCATGCCAATTGTGGTACTAGAGGAGTCGTTTACCTAATGGTCTGTGCCTGCAAGGCCTTTTATGTAGGAAAGACCATTAGGGAATAGGGATGAGCCGAACACCCCCTCGTTCGGTTCGCACCAGAACCTTCGAAACGGTCCGAAAGTTCGCGTAAACTTTAAAACCCTATTAAATACAATGGACGCGAACGTTCAAAATCGAAAGTGCTAATTATAACGCCTAATATGCATGTTATTGTCCTAAAAAGGGTTTGGGGACCCGGGTACTGCCCCAGGGGACATGTATCAAGGTAAAAAGAATCTTTTAAAACGGTTGTTTTTTCGGGAGCAGTGATTTTAACCACTTAACGACCGCTCACTGTACATATACGTCAGCAGAATGGCACCTGGAGGCACAATCACGTACCTGTATGTGCCTGCCTTCGTATGGGTGGGGGGTCCGATCGGACCTCCCTCCGGTACAGTGAGCGGTGGTTTTCCGTTCGGGAGCGATCTGTGATGGGGGGGTCGACCCTTGGTTTCTGGCCACCCCCTCGCGATCGCTCCCGGCGAATGATATGCTTCCTCTGCTGTGTAAATGTAAACATAGGCAGGAGGAAATGATGTCATCTCTCCATGCGGCGGTCTTTTCGTCCGGCGCGAGGAGAGAAGACATCTCACAGTAAATGCACCAACATCCCACTGACACCAGCACACGTAGGCACACTTTTCACCCCCCAGTCACCCCCAGATCACCCCCCCCAGGTCACCCCCCAGTCACAGTGTCACTGATTGCAGTGATCATTTATTTACTGATCACTGCATTTAGTGTCATCTGTGAGAGTAAAAAGGTGCAGAGCAGTTAGGTTTAGGCCCCTTTAGGTCCAGGGTAGATACCTAACCCCCCTAATAAAGGTTTAACCCCTTGATCGCCCCCAGGTAACCCTTTCACCCCTTATCGCCAGCGTCACTAAGCAATAGTTTTTCCGATCGCTGTATTAGTGATGGTGGTGCCTCTAGGTAGCAAGTTATTTTTTTTAGGTTCGCCGCAGGTTTTTATAGCGTCAGGTACCCCCATATATCATCTAATAAAGGTTTAACCCCTTGATCGCCCCTAGAGTTAACCCTTTCACCAGTGATCACTGTATAAGTGTCACTGGTTAGCCAGTTAGTTATTTAGTTATTTAGGTTACCCGTGTTGTGGAGATTTTTATGGAGATGTATTTAATATGTATTGTCATAGTGTCACCCAGTGTTAGTACTTCCGCAACCCGCTCTAAAAGAGCTGATTGGGGTAGTCTGAGGCTGGTTGAATCCCGTCTGATAGGGGAAAACGTCTTGAGGTTGGAGTGTGATGTTTGCAGGGGGCGGATATGTCCACCAACGGGGGCCCTCTGTGCATTAGCATGGACGATCGTTAAGGAGGGGATATGCTCGCTCTGCAATGACATCATTGGTTATAGGCGGATGGGCGCTCTTGTCTCTGCTATGTCTGATCAACATTGGTTGGAATTCGTAGCGTGCATCTGCAGATAGCCTCCCTCCCCCATTCAATAATAGTATAATCTTAATATGCGTTATTCTATGGAATAGCGCAGAATAAGAATTCCTATCAACGGTAACTTTAGCCATCCTACGTTTATTGTATTCATGTATGACATCTCCTGTTGGAAGGAATGTCCAAGTATTGTCATTTTCCTGTGAGGAGGGAACATCCTGTGAGGTTCCCGCCCATGGGGGAGGGGATTGGTTGCTGCAGCCAATCACCTCCTGTGTGAGATCTTTTGAGTTTAATAAAAGCCTATGATTAGGCGTCGGCTGAAGAGTCTTTGCTGGAATGGCCTGATAAGAAGATAAGCTTTTGTGGTGCTGCCTTTCTTGGATGAATGATGGGACGAATGAACGGTGAGTGGATCTTTAGCAAACTTAAAGATAGCATTACTTCAAAAAGATGAAAACTGATGTGTGCTTAGATAGCACAGGAATTATAGGCTGTGTGCTCTGTAAACAGCAGCCTGAAATTCCACAACAGTTAATGGCACCCCAGATGGGACCAATTGCGGCCTCTTTGAGCATCAGATCAGCAGAGGAGGAGAGTGGACCTGCGATGTGATGTGTAAAGAGGCTGTACTTTGAAACAAACAAAAAAAAAATGTTTGTCTTTTTGAAATCATGCTTTAAGTTTGCAGCGTGTGCATGTGTGTGTGTGATTTTGTCATGGATCGTATGCCTGTGAATTTGATTGTGTGTGGGTATGCCTGGGTGTGCCTGGATGTTTGTGTGAGAGAAGCTGAAAATGGCTGCCCCCATGAGGTTTATCGGGGGAGGGGCAGGCAACATGGCTATCACTGCCAACATGTTTGAAAGTTGTGTATCTATTGACTTTCCAATTTTCATTACAAAGTTGTGTGTAGTGTTTGTGCCTGTGTGAATGCTGATGGAAACTGTATATTGTGTATGAAATGAAGGTATAGCTGTGGTATTTAGTGCACTGAGAAGTTTGTAAGTAGATTGTTTGTTTGGCTGCCATGTGCTTGAATGGGGGAAGGGCTTGCCCACTGTTTTGTGTTGCAGGGGCTGTGCCCTGAGGGAAAGACACTCTAAGCAGATGTACAAGCAACAATATACTGTATGTGTGTGGTGTTTGTGATTTCTATGAAAAATAGAAATGGATAAATCGTGATTTTTGCCTTTATAGGGGACAAAGACACATGTCCCCATAAGTGTTAAAATATTTTAAGTAAAGTGTTTGGTTTTTGAGTTGAAAGTTCCCGCCGCATATCCAAGTGGCCAGGCATTGCTAGAAGGCAGACATAGTATGTCTCTGCAATGGCTTTGTTATGGAAGCTGAGGCCACTGTGTGTGAACTTTAGGTAGAGAAAAGTGGTGAATGTCTCAGAGTATATGAACTTAGAGAAATGAATATGTTTTTAATATTGTCATGTAACTCACATTTATTGAATGTGCTGTTTAGTTGGCAAAAGGGAGGCTAAGTTTGTAAGTGTACATGTGGTCCTTGTAGAGTGTAGCTGACACCTTTTTCAGTGGATTTTGATGATAATTTAGAAAAGTTTCAATGGTGTAGTCAGTCTTTGTGGAGAAAAACATTTTTGATTTTCTTTTAAAGAGATGCTGGTTTTGGCGGGAAAAATTGCATGCGTCAATGGCACAATTTTTGTTGTCCATGAGGTGCTGTGGTGGGTCATCCACCATTTTGTAGTCCTGGCTTGTCGGCCATTTTGAGAGACGTTTACAGTTTGAGATAGGAAGTTCCAGTTTAGCAAACACTACTCCTGAATATGCTGTATTGGCATTTGTTGATCGGCGCAGTTTTCTTATGTTTTATGCGTTTACAGTTTGACCTGTGCACTGCTGGGAAGAGTAGTGAGACACCAGGGGGACATACTGAGAGACTGTTTTTTGTTTAATGAATTTGCTGGTTTAAATTGTTTTTCTAAGCATCGCCTTTTGAGTTAAGTGGTATCTTGAAATAGCGCGGTTTTACCCCGAGGGGCCACAACGTGCTTGCGGACACACGCACATGCTGGGGCCTATTTATGGATGGGATCTGGCTGGCCTACCAGCAGTTGGAGTGTGGGAGGAGGCCAACGCAGACACAGGGAGGACATGCAAACTCCATGCACATGATGTTAGGTTGGGGATTTCTCTGTTTTCATTTAAGTGAATGTAAGCTATTGCAGGGTCAGCTGACTTAGCAGTATATGCGCGGCGGTTTTTTTGCATTGGATTTTGGTTTTAAGAAAAACTTCACTTTACACTGAATTTTGATAGATTGTAAGACTAACAGAGTTTTTGTACAATGATGTGTTTTTATGTTTAAATATTTGGGAGTTTCCCAGAGAGCAATTCATTTTTTTTGGAACTCGTACTGTATAGCCATCTCTTGGCAGGAGTTTGTATTTTGGGTCCCAACTTATGGTTTGACTTCCAGGAAGTGTGGGTCAGGGGGGATTCCCTCCCATTTGCAAAGGGGGGTTTATTCCATCATTTCCTTGACAAGGTTTTAAATGGTTGAAATATATAATGTGTAGCCATGGATTTTTTTTGAAGTCTTGATAGACAAGGCGATTATGGCCCCTCCCCCTCCCTCTTCCTGAACAATTGATATGTAAATAAACCAGTTTGGTTTTTTAAGAGCTGAGCATGTAACCGGAAGTTTCTTTTCAGCATTTATATATCAGCAGAAAGTTAGTGGGAGGAGCTTGGGGTTTTTAAAGGTGAGCAATGAGATTTGTGTCTGGAAGGAAAATGGAAAGCATTTTGGCGTTTAAAAGTGTTTTATATTTCGTTCCAGTTTTGTGAATTTTTGTACTGTAATACAGTTTTGGGTAGAGAGAAAAACAGGGGGTATCACCATTATTTTATCATCTAGATACAGAGAGAAGCCACATTGTTCTGCAGGTGGTAAACTGGCGTAAGTATTCTGTGTGGTTTAGTCTGACAACGCAGTGTATGGGTGTATAGCAGAAAACGCTTGTGTATGCATACACTGTGAGGGGTAGAGGCCTAATTCGGGGGTTGATCTGTGGTTGTTCTGTAGTTCCAAAAGTGTTGGGACAACAAGCCATAGAGTTGACGCCTCGGTTAGGGTTTCTAGTTGGAGGACTTGACCATATAGTGGTTGTAGTTCTGCAATTCACCGTATAAGAAGACACCGGGCGGTGATCTCCGAAAATGGGTGCAACGGTTTAACCTGGACGCAGGTTTAAGACGATAAGCCGATTCGAATCGCCATGGACACAAGGAGGTCTGTGCAAAGGGAAGGAATGGAGGCTTCCCATAGTCAGACGGTCACACAGTGCACAAAGCCTAGTTTTGGGGCAAAGGCCTTTGAACCCCAAAAAGATTAACATAGGTGGTCCAAGGATACTATTTTGGGTATCCCTCTGGAATGGATGTAGTTGAGCTGCGGCTTCAGAAATCTGTAATGATGAGGAACGGTGGCTCATGCCCGTTTGTTTGAACCTTGTATGGCTGGTACATGGAAGGTTCTCGAGCTGCTCTCATGGTTATCCCATTGTATTTTTTTTCTATTGCTGAAAGAGTGAAGGTAGAATTCTGGCTGTTTTTGTTTTTTTTCATTTGTGGTTTTGGAAACTGGGAAGTATTTCCCCCACGTTTGTATCGGAATGTTTGTATGTAGTAACGTAAATATGTTCGAACTTACCGCGGCGATCCTCCGATGCGTCGCGGCTGTTGTATTTTTGTAGGAACGGGAAAAGTAAGGGTTACAGAGGGTTTTGTTTGAATCGGTTTTGAAAGAATGTCATTGACAATTTACCAATGTACAGGAATGTCATTATTATTTTACCATTCTTTGCAGGTTAAATATGAAGAATGGAGTAATGATTTTGCTTATAAGTATTTTTCAGGTCCAAGGAGTTTGTACACAGAGAACAGGTGTATGTAGACAGTGGTACATATGGATAAATCTAAGGGAGGTAAAAGTATCACAGGCTATTTCATTGTTTCTTTTTTCCTGCACCACGCATTTCTTCCTTCAGTCTGTAATGAGGAGGAAAAGGGGGGAGAATGATAAATGTAAGAGTGACAGTTTTTTCAAACTAATAATAACCTCTGTAATTCTAACCAAGTTTGTGCCAAGACGGTCTTTCTTTTGATAGAATTTGAATTGGCAAGCAGCAGTCTGGTGAAGTAGGTTCCCATCCCAGAGGCTAAGAACCTTTTATCAATGGCTCCAGGTATTGTAAGCCACGCACAGGTTATGCAGTGACCACAGTCCCGATGTCTGGGTTATTGTCATATGAGGATTGTTTGGAGGTCAATCAAAATCAGGGTCGTACTCTCCTCATTAGCTGTCACTTATATTCTCGGCTGATGGGGGAGGTGCGATCGTTGTGACATGAACTTCAAAATGTCCACCAAAAGGTTTTCACGATTCCCTCCTGGACCCTGACTTAATAATCAGTTTACATTCTTTCTAACCAGGTGACTGGGTCGTTGTAAAGAAGCTTGAGGGATGAGACCACGCCAGCCACTGCAAGAAGCGGCTCAACCACACCAAAGAATGAGGAGTATCTTTGTTTATTTATATTTTTGTTGTTTAGTAAATTTTAGCGAGGGTAACGGTGAAAAGCATCCCAAGTTATTATTTAAAGTGTATGTCCTGACTAGCTCAGAAAGCGAACAGGACCGATGGTCTGTTCTGAGTCTTCACCGAGTTTTAGTCCCCCAGCGATGACAGAGGTACATGACATTTATGATGTTATTATGGGTATGAGGAGTTTTAGTCCCCAGCGATGACAGAGGTACATGCCATTTATGATGTTATTATGGGTATGAGGAGTTTTAGTCCCCAGCGATGACAGAGGTACATGACATTTATGATGTTATTATGGGTATGAGGAGTTTTTGACAAACTAGTGAAGACTCCAGACAGACACTTGTCAATGGAATCTAACGATGCATTTTTTAGAGGGTAAAATTGGTTTTAGTTTTAATGGCTCTGTCTCTTGTCGGTTTGGGTATCTAGGCAGCCCACAAGTGTGTTTGAACTTTAGTTTGGTGTTTATGTGGATCTGCAGCTTATAAAGGTAATTCCCCCAAAGCAAGAGGTTCATGCGCGATGGTGAAGCTGTCCCAACATTTTAGGTCGCGGCCGATCGCGAGGATCTGATGGCGCAGGAAATTAAGAATGGCAGGGACAGCTAGAAGGGATTTGTTCACCAACCCCGACCAGGTCTGGGCATGGGGTCCTGCATGTACAAGGTGGGGGGGCTCGGGCTTGGGATACGATTGAACAATTCTCATCCGTTAAGGATAGGGTTCTTCATGTAATTGTTGAAGCCAGAGCTGTAGCTAAGTGAAGGTTGGGAGTCTATTTTAAGGGTCTGGGAATCTTTGGGGATCTAATTTTTTATTTTACAGCGGATCGTGGTTAAAGGAAGTGGGAATATATATACTCATGTCGTTTTATTTCTATTCTTTCTATGTCGTGACGAGGTGCTCCTGTTGCCTGATTTGACGCGTGACCAGAGTTTCCTTGATGAGACGTCCCGAAGCCGGACCCACATACAAGGCACAGACGGATCGGCGATTACTTCAGCTCACCATGTTGTGTCCTCCTTTATAAGTCATGCCCCTGAAGAGTAGAGTCTACATGTCAAGCCGTGTTTTTCCTTGTTATGGACTAAGAACTGATTCATTTCCAGGTGTAAGAAGCATATCAACTCTCATCGATGGACACATGGGGTGCACATGACAAAAAAGGGAGGACTGTTGTGGAGATTTTTATGGAGATGTATTTAATATGTATTGTCATAGTGTCACCCAGTGTTAGTACTTCCGCAACCCGCTCTAAAAGAGCTGATTGGGGTAGTCTGAGGCTGGTTGAATCCCGTCTGATAGGGGAAAACGTCTTGAGGTTGGAGTGTGATGTTTGCAGGGGGCGGATATGTCCACCAACGGGGGCCCTCTGTGCATTAGCATGGACGATCGTTAAGGAGGGGATATGCTCTCTCTGCAATGACATCATTGGTTATAGGCGGATGGGCGCTCTTGTCTCTGCTATGTCTGATCAACATTGGTTGGAATTCGTAGCGTGCGTCTGCAGATAGCCTCCCTCCCCCATTCAATAATAGTATAATCTTAATATGCGTTATTCTATGGAATAGCGCAGAATAAAAATTCCTATCAACGGTAACTTTAGCCATCCTATGTTTATTGTATTCATGTATGACATCTCCTGTTGGAAGGAATGTCCAAGTATTGTCATTTTCCTGTGAGGTGGGAACATCCTGTGAGGTTCCCGCCCATGGGGGAGGGGATTGGTTGCTGCAGCCAATCACCTCCTGTGTGAGATCTTTTGAGTTTAATAAAAGCCTATGATTAGGCGTCGGCTGAAGAGTCTTTGCTGGAATGGTGTCACGTACCTTGTGATGGGAGCCCAACGTGCAGGGAGCGGCCTCTCGTAAACCCCTGGCTCAAGAGCCCCTGATAGAGCAGACAGAGGCTCAGGAGGACAGGGGGCACAAGTGCCTGGCAGGTAAGCAGGATATTGGGTAGTTGCGGCAGCAGATGGTGCACGGCAAACTGGAACAGTCCGAAGATAGCTGGAAGGTGCACAGTAGGACTAATCAGAATGCAGACGGCAGGCAGATGTATAAAAGTCCCAGATCAGACTGCGGAAACAAGGTGGTGTATTGTAGTACAGGCTGAGGTGTGCTGTAGCTCAGGCACAGGTGCAGGGTAGTTCAGGCAGAGGTGCGCTATGATTCAGGCAGAGATGCACGGTGGCTTCAGGCAGGGTGCACTGTAGTTCAGGTGGAGGTGCCTTATAGTTCGAGCAGACCGATGGGTCGGACCAGCAGGCGACTAGGTACAGGGATGACCAAGAGAGTTGTCAGAGCAAGCCGAAGTCGGGGCGGGCAGCAATCGGGGTTAACAGAGACAAGCCGGATCAGATAACAGGAGTACAGGAATCAGAAGTCAATAGCAGGGGTCTCGGGAACGCTGTAGACCAGACAGCAAGAAGCAAGGTAGGCAGATAGTTTAAATACCTTGTTTGGTGCCAAATGCTGTCACCGCGCGCGCTCCCGCGAACGCACGCGCGCGCGCTCCCGTGAACGCGCACGCCCGCGCACGCCGATCGCGCTATTGTGCACGCGCATGCGCGGAGTGGACCTATGGAGTGTAGACAATCTCCTGGCGGCACTGTTGCCAGGCAGATTGTAAAAACGCCTTTCCTGACATTGCCCCCCCCAAGGGGCAGCCTCCGGATGCCCAACTGGGCCACTTTGTCTGGGTGAGATCTCTCAAAGTCCTTGATTAGCCTTTCCACGTGGACATTCATCTCTGGCTCCCATGAGTTTTCTTCTGGGCCGTAACCCTTCCATTTCACCAGGTATTGGATCTGGTTTCGTCTTCGTCTACAACCCAGAATGGACTCAACCTCAAATTCCTCTTCTCCATCGATAAGCACGGGTTCGGGAGGATTGATGTCCCGATCTGTAAAGGGATCGGGGACCGTGGGCCTAAGCAGGGCTACATGAAAAACTGGGTGGATCCGGAAGGACTCAGGCAGTTTCAATTCGTAAGCTACCTCGTTAATCTTCCTTGTTATAGGGAAGGGACCCACGAATTTAGGGCCCAACTTCTTGGATGGGCATGCCAATTTTAGATTCAGGGTAGAGAGCCAAACTTGGTCCCCAGGTGCCAGGTTGAGCTCCCCTCTCCTCTTCCTGTCGAAAATTTCCTTGTTGTAGCTTTGTGCCTTAGTCATGGTCTCCTGGAGAAGTTTATTGTTGGTGGAGAAGAAATTTAGAGTTTCCTGGGCGGCTGGTACCGGACATTCGGGCATGTTGTTAGATAGAAATAATGGGTGAAACCCGTAGTTTGCGAAAAATGGGGATTGCTTGATGGCAGAATGAACAGAGTTGTTGTAGGCAAACTCAGCAAGAGGCAAAAGAGGGGCCCAATCGTTCTGGGAGAAGCTTGAAAAGCAGCGCAGGTACTGCTCGAGCGTTTGATTGGTGCGTTCTGTTTGGCCGTTGGTTTGGGGATGGTATGCTGAGGAAAAGAACAGATCGATCTTCAGTGATTTACATAGTGCTCTCCAAAATCTTGATGTAAACTGTACCCCCCGGTCAGATGTAATGTTAGCAGGTACACCGTGCAGCCTTACTATTTCCCTGATGAAGATCTTTGCAGTCTCAGAGGCCGAGGGGACGCCCCTCATGGGTAGGAAATGGGCCATCTTGGAGAGTCTATCCACCACTACAAAGATGGTCGTAAAGTCTTCTGATGGAGGTAGTTCAACTATGAAGTCCATTGAGATCATCCTCCATGGCCTCTCCGGGACGGGTAGTGGTTTTAGTAACCCCCAGGCTCTGGTTTTGCTGTTTTTGTTCTGGATGCAGGTGGTACAAGATTCCACATAGCGCTTGCAATCTTGGGATAATCGTGGCCACCAGAATGTCCGCTGGAGAAGTTCGGAAGTTTTGTACACACTGAAGTGGCCGGCTAACTGGTGGTCATGACAGGATTTCAAGACGGCCACCCGAAGTTGTTGAGGTACAAAAATCTTGTCCTTGTTCCACAGCAGACCGTCTTTAGACTGTAGGGCAAGGCCAGGAACTGGGCATGGTCCTGAGGAGGCCTGTCTGATTTGGGACAGGAGGTCCTCTTGTAACAGGAGGAAGTTACCGGGAGGTAGAATGGTATCCGGAGGGGAAAGGACCTTAGATTCGGCAAACATCCGGGAAAGGGCGTCTGGTTTGGTGTTCTTTGATCCGGGTCGGTACGTGATGTGAAACGAAAATCGGGTAAAAAAGAGTGCCCACCTGGCCTGGCGTGGTCTCAGTCTCTTGGCAATCTTTAAGTATTCCAAGTTCTTATGGTCGGTATAGATCAGAATAGGATGTGCTGCTCCTTCCAGGAGGTAGCGCCATTCCTCAAGTGCGGACTTTATTGCCAGAAGTTCCCTGTCCCCGACGTCGTAGTTTTTCTCGGCCTCTGTTAGTTTACGGGAGAAGAAGGCTACTGGATGCAATGCGGCCTTTGGGCCTTGTCTCTGGGAAAGTATTGCTCCAACTGCCACTTCAGAGGCATCCACCTCCAAGATGTAAGGTAAGGCCGGGTTAGGGTGCTTTAGGACAGAGGCCGAGATGAACAGATTCTTAAGGTTAGCGAAGGCGGCCTGAGCTTCGGGGGACCAGTGAAACCGGTTACCTTGTTTAGTTAAGTTGGTAATGGGGGCAATGATAGAGGAGAATCCTTTAATGAATTTCCGGTAGAAGTTCGCAAAGCCCACGAAGCGTTGGATCCCCTTCTTATCGCTGGGGGCTGGCCAATCCAGAATGGCCGTGACCTTCTGAGGGTCCGTCTTAATACCCTCTACCGAAATGATTAGCCCTAGGAACTGAATATCTTGTTGTTCGAATGCACATTTCTCGGGCTTGGCGTACAAACCATGTTGGCGAAGTCGGGCCAATACCTTCCGGACGTGTTCACGATGGTCGGTTAAGGAGGAAGAGAAGACCAGGATATCGTCTAGGTAGACGATAACGAACAGAACTAGGTAGTCTCTAAAAATATTGTTTATGAAATGTTGGAACGTGGCAGGGGCATTGCATAGCCCGAAGGGCATGACCAGGTATTCAAAGTGCCCGAATCTGGTGCGAAACGCTGTTTTCCATTCATCACCGCTCCGAATGCGGACTAAGTTGTAGGCGCCGCGGAGGTCCAGTTTAGTGAAAATGGCTGCTGTCCCAAGTCTTTGAAAAAGTTCGGGTACTAATGGCAGGGGATACCTATTTTTAATAGTTATTTTATTCAGGGCTCTGTAATCCACACAGGGGCGTAGGGAGTGGTCCTTCTTTTCTACAAAGAATATACCGGCTCCGGCAGGAGAGGTGGAGGGACGTATGAATCCCTTCTCTAAGTTGTCATCCAGATACGTCTTGAGAGTTCCAAGCTCTAGTTCAGATAAGGGGAAAATTCTTCCAAAAGGGACCTCTGCCCCCGGAAGAAGGTCAATAGGGCAATCGTAGGGCCTGTGCGGAGGTAGAGTCTCCGCGCCCTTCTTGCTAAAGACATCTAGAAAGTTGTGATAGGCCTCCGGGACCAGCCGCCGGTTCTCCATATCACTCCCCAGACAAAGTAATGGGGACGAGGTGTCGGATGGTGCTGGAAAACAGTGTTCACGGCAATAGAGAGATGGAAAGCGAACCTCTCCAGTGTTCCAGTCGATCTGAGGATTATGAGCTTTTAGCCATGGTATCCCCAAGATAATTGGGAAGAGAGGGGATTCTATAATGTCCAAGCACAATAGTTCTTGATGCTTGTCCGCAGTGGTTGTGCGCAGGGGAATAGTCTGCTGTGTCACTGGTCCTGATCTGATGGCCGATCCGTCGGCAAGGTGGACCGTGAGTTCTTTAGGTCTGGGCCTCAAAGGGACTTGATGTTTCAAGGCGAAGGAAAGGTCCATGAAGCCGCTGCAGGCACCGGAGTCAATAATGGCGGGAGTCCGGATGTTCCTTCCTGGGAGCTGTAGAGAGATGGAAACGATCAGGTGAGCGGAATGGTTAGGCAGAACAGGCGAGACAGTAGAGGAGAGGTGGCACTTACGCAGTTTAGCGGGGCACATCCTCACGTAATGTCCTGAGTCCCCGCAGTAGAGGCAGAGGTTGTGAACCCGGCGTCGCTGGCGCTCCTCCGGAGTAAGTGAAGGTCGGATCAACCCCAGTTGCATGGGTTCAGAGGCATCGGTAGTGGAGCGTGGGGAGGTCGAAGAAGCGGAATGAGGAGGATAGGGTACCCGTGGCAACATCCATACTGGACGGGATGGTCCCGCTGACCGTTCAGCTCTACGCTCCCTTAGTCGCCTGTCGATCTGAATAGCTTGAAGGATCAAGGCATCGAGCGTGTTCGGTATACCGACCCGGGCCAACTCGTCCTTTAAGGGCTCAGATAGTCCCAGCCTGAATTGGTGTCGCAGGGCGGCGTCGTTCCAGCTGGTATCGGCGCTCCAGCGCCTAAAGTCCGATACATAGTCTTCAGCGGCTCTGCGACCCTGCTGGAGAGAGCATAATGCTGCTTCGGCGGTAGCGGCCAGTTGAGGGTCCTCATAGAGGAGGTCCATGGCCTGGAGGAAAGTACTTAGTTGGTCAAGGCAGGTGTTTTTCTGTTCCAGGAGGCGGTGTGCCCAGGCCTGAGGTTCACCGGACAATAGGGCTATGACAAAGCCCACCTTGGTAGATTCCAGGGAGAAGGTCCTGGGCTGTAGCGCGAAGAAAAGTTCGCAGGCGTTACGAAAAGCCCTGTACTTGCCGCGGTCCCCAGAGAACCTCTCCGGAGTAGGGACCCTGGGTTCAGGTGGCAACATGACAACCGACGGTGCAGGTGAGGTACCTGATGCGACAGGTGCTGAGGTAGCCAGGGTCTGGACACGCTCCTCTAGCCGGGTATATCCCTCTTGCAAACTCCTGACTGCAGCAGTAAGTCCGTCCAGGTGGCGGCATAGTTCCTCCATGGGAGAGGCCCCCTGCGTAGGCTCCGACATGGCTGTCTGGTACTGTCACGTACCTTGTGATGGGAGCCCAACGTGCAGGGAGCGGCCTCTCGTAAACCCCTGGCTCGAGAGCCCCTGATAGAGCAGACAGAGGCTCAGGAGGACAGGGGGCACAAGTGCCTGGCAGGTAAGCAGGATATTGGGTAGTTGCGGCAGCAGATGGTGCACGGCAAACTGGAACAGTCCGAAGATAGCTGGAAGGTGCACAGTAGGACTAATCAGAATGCAGACGGCAGGCAGATGTATAAAAGTCCCAGATCAGACTGCGGAAACAAGGTGGTGTATTGTAGTACAGGCTGAGGTGTGCTGTAGCTCAGGCACAGGTGCAGGGTAGTTCAGGCAGAGGTGCGCTATGATTCAGGCAGAGATGCACGGTGGCTTCAGGCAGGGTGCACTGTAGTTCAGGTGGAGGTGCCTTATAGTTCGAGCAGACCGATGGGTCGGACCAGCAGGCGACCAAGTACAGGGATGACCAAGAGAGTTGTCAGAGCAAGCCGAAGTCGGGGCGGGCAGCAATCGGGGTTAACAGAGACAAGCCGGATCAGATAACAGGAGTACAGGAATCAGAAGTCAATAGCAGGGGTCTCGGGAACGCTGTAGACCAGACAGCAAGAAGCAAGGTAGGCAGATAGTTTAAATACCTTGTTTGGCGCCAAATGCTGTCACCGCGCGCGCTCCCGCGAACGCACGCGCGCGCGCTCCCGTGAACGCGCACGCCCGCGCACGCCGATCGCGCTATTGTGCACGCGCATGCGCGGAGTGGACCTATGGAGTGTAGACAATCTCCTGGCGGCACTGTTGCCAGGCAGATTGTAAAAACGCCTTTCCTGACAAATGGCCTGATAAGAAGATAAGCTTTTGTGGTGCTGCCTTTCTTGGATGAATGATGGGACGAATGAACGGTGAGTGGATCTTTAGCAAACTTAAAGATAGCATTACTTCAAAAAGATGAAAACTGATGTGTGCTTAGATAGCACAGGAATTATAGGCTGTGTGCTCTGTAAACAGCAGCCTGAAATTCCACAACACCCGTCAGGTTTTTATATAGCGTCAGGTACCCCTATATATTACCTAATAAAGGTTTTAACCCCCTAATTGCCCCTAGTTAACCCTTTCACCAGTGATCACCGTATAAGTGTTACGGGTGACACTGGTTGGTTAGTTTGCTTTTTATAGCATCAGGGCACCCGCCGTATATAACCCAATAAAGGTTTAACCCCCTGATCGCCCGGCGGGTGATATCAATTAGGTTTTAGCGCCAGAGAGGGTCTGCGTCGCCCCAGGCAGCGTTAGGTTAGTGCCAGTAACGCTAACACCCACGCGCAAAGCATACACCTCCCTTAGTGGTATAGTATCTGAACAGATCAATATCTGATTTAATCAGATCTATACTAGCGTCCCCAACGGTTTAGGGTTCCCAAAAACGCAGTGTTAGTGGGATCAGCCCAGATACCTGTGTAGCGGCCTCACCCCATCTCTTTTGTCTAGGGGTATCTCATACAACAGGGTGAGATGCGCTATGGCCCATGTCCTCCCTATAACTGTGGGTGAGGTGAAGGCCAGTACCAGATATTTTCCTCGGGCCTGTGTGTTTTAGTCAAGGATCAAGTCCTGCCGTGCCAACACTTCCCTTTGCTCCCATTAACCAGAGTTCCACACACCGATCACAGTCCAACTCTTGTTTTATTGCATAACTCACAATAAACAGTGCTTCAGTAGCCAACTGGTTGAGACCCAATAACAGTTTGATACGGTGGAATGAGCAGGTCGAGGCACTATCCTGATTGTCAGCTAAACCACTGTGATTTCACCAGCGGTTACTATAGCCATCGGCTAAGAGAGAACTTAGAACTTGAGAGTCTCTACCAGCGACTCAATAGAACGTAGATAGGAGTACCTTCGCTGCGTTGTGGCCCCTGTCAGGGGAAGATGTCCCTCCAAGGGAGTTACCAGAGGCCCATCCGTCACTGGGTTGATGCTGCTCCAGACTCTCCGAATGGGTAACCTCCCCGGCCTCCTCGCCTCAGACATGGGCCCCATCCACTTCAGGGACCCTAGGACTTCTCCACCCTCGCGGGACCCAGTCAAAGTCACTGAGCCCCAGGCCTCCTGGTTTAGTACCTCACCCCAGGCTGAAGGTGCCTGGGATGGACTCCAACTCCATTCCAGTCAGGCCTAGGGCCCCTGGGCCAGAACTCAGAACCGCCCGCACCCAGGCCTAAGGTGCCTGGGCGCGTGATGAAGACACTCCAAAAGAGCAAGACCCCGTGACCAGGGCGTCTCCCCCTTTTATCCCCTCTATTGACGCCACGGCAGGTTCCCCGCCCTCGCCGTACCATCTCCGAGAAGGGACAAAAAGGACAGCACTATGGCAGTAAATCTACCCCGAGCCTGCGGGCACCCCGCCACCCACAGGCCAAGGAGACTATTACACCGCCCAATCCTGCACGAATACAAATGGTCCAATTACTCCCAGAATACACACACCTGGATCATACTACCACCCAGCTGTACCCCACCTAAATTTAGAGACCCCGCTACACCTGCTAGCACCTGCGTTTAGCCCCTCCGCCCAGCTCAGCCCAGCCCACCCAAGTACAGTATCGATCGATCACTGTCACTTACCAAACACAACACACATAACTGCAGCGTTCGCAGAGTCAGGCCTGATCCCTGCGATCGCTAACAGTTTTTTTTGTAGCGTTTGATATATTTGCTGACGACAGTCAGGTGCTTTTTTACCTGTGAATCTTACTAGTGTACCCCTAAATTTAGAGCCCAAAATGGCAAATTGAAGGTACACTAGTAAAGAGGCCTACGAGATTCTGAGCATGACAGATATTGAAGAGGAGGTCACGTATCTGTCAGATTCAGGCTCAGAATACCTTCCCGTAGAAGACAGCGGCTCCATGTCAGATAGCTCTGACGACGAAGGTCCTTGAGGTCCCTGCTAAGGTCATGCGCACCCGATCCCGATCTTCTGAAGCTGTTGAGGAGCAAGAACCGCAGCGCTCTCGTATCATGGAGCAGAGTAGTACTAGCGCCGCTATTCCTTCTGGTGAACTGGCAAGCACCAGCGGCCTAGTACAGCCTGGGCGTACATCCAGCACTGCAGTATCACTTGGTGACGTGGCGAGTCCCATAAGTGCAGTTCAAGCTGGCGACGTGGCAAGCACAAGTAGTGTCCCGCTGCCACCAAGAAGAAGACAAAGGCAGGCCCGTCGTGCCCATAGTACCCTTCCTGCAGAATTCGCCTATCCTGATTGGGTCCCCACCACTTCTGCAGAACCCGTACTTCCCCCATTCACTGCCCAACCCAGTATTCAGGTGGAAACAGCTGATTTTATGCCACTTGATTTTTATTCGCTGTTTTTCACAGAAGATCTCTATAGATCTATTGTGGACCAAAGTAATTTATATGCTGGTCAATTCATCGCCGCTAATCCCCAGTTGCCTTCCATTGCCAGAGATTGGAAACCAATTACGGTTTCCGAATTTAAGACCTTTCTGGGCCTTTCCCTCAACATGGGCACACATAAATTTTCATCAATGCGTGCTTATTGGTCCACGCACCCAATTGACCACATGCCCGTGTTCTCTTCCTCCATGCCCTGGAAACCATACGAGCAGATCTTGCGGTTCATGCACTTCAACGATAATGAACTTTGTCGTCCATGTGGAGACCCTGAATACGACCGGCTCTACAAAATTCGGCCCCTCATAAACCACTTCAACGAACGTTTTGCAGCCTTGTTTATTCCCGATCAAGTTGTCTGCGTTGATGAGTCCCTGATGAAATTTTCTGGCCGCTTGTCTTTCAAGCAGTACCTTCCCAGCAAGTGTGCCAGATACGGGGTCAAGCTCTATAAGTTCTGTGACAGGGCAACAGGCTATGTATGGAGCTTTACGGTTTATGAAGGAAAAGATAGTCAGGTAGAGCCGGTGAACTGCCCAGTTTACATAGGGAGCGCTGGCAAGATAGTGTGGAACTTGGTGTCACCCTTATTCGGAAAGGGGTACCACTTGTATGTGGACAATTATTACACGAGCGTGCCACTGTTTAGTCACTTGTTTGATCATCAGATTGGAGCATGTGGCACCGTGCGACTTAATCGCCGGGACTTTCCCCAGGGGCTTGTAGATTCCCGTCTTAGGCTTGGGGAGAGAGCCTGCTTGAAGTGTAATAATTTGCTCGCTGTGAAGTGGAGGGATAATAAGAATGCTTTCCTTCTTACCTCCCTTCATGCAGACTCGACAGTCCAAATTCGTACAGCGACTGGTGTTGTGGAGAAACCCCTCTGTGTCCACGAATATAACCAAAATATGGGAGGGGTGGACCTCAACGACCAGAAGTTGGCGCCGTATCACATTGCCCGTAAGGTGAGACGCTGGTACAAAAAAGTGTCTCTATCCTTATTCCAATTGGCTTTGCTGAACGCTCATGTGCTATACAGAGCTTCAGGCGGGACTTTATCTCTCCTAAAATTCCAGGATGAGATATCCACAGAACTCCTGTATCCAGGCAGTTCTGCACCTCACCATCCCCTACAAAATGCAGTAAGCTGGCTGCATGAGAGGCATTTTCCTTATGTCCTCGAGAGTACCCCTACCCAACGAGCCCTCCAAAAAAGATGTCGTGTCTGTGCAAGCGCGGATTTAGGCGTGACATCCGTTATTTTTGTCCACTCCGTCCTGACAATCCTGGTCTGTGCATTGGTAAATGTTTTGAACGCTACCACACAAAAGTGAAGTTTTAGCGTAGGGTACAGCATTTCACAGACTAGGACACACTTACACAGGGTCTCCCAAGATGCCATCGCATTTTGAGAGACCCGAACCATTACAGTTGTGTAAAAAAAAAAGTAAAAAATAATAAAAAATAGTCATCGTTTTATTGTTCTCTCTCTCTCTCTATTTTCTCTCTATTGTTCTGCTCTTTTTTACTGTATTCTATTCTGCAATGTTTTATCATGCTTGTGTAGCGGGGTATTCCCCTTTATTACAGAGAGACTACATTTCCCAGTACATCTTGCAGCACCCAGGTTGCATTGCCACGGAGCAGGGACTGCTGGGGCAGACTATATAAAGGGGAGGCGGGGTTTATTCTGTCTCTTTGGACACCCCCTCTCCTAGCAAGAGGATCCCTGTGCTGAACTGCTGTGTGCAAAAGGCCTGAAGCCTGGGCCTTGTGCATTTCTCCAAAGAGCCTTCCGCCAGCCTAGTGGAACCTGAAAAACATTTCCTCATCCTTGCTGTTATACACCAGAAGGACCGAAGGCCTGGATGTCGGTGGATTCCTGTTCCTAGACGAATCGGTGGAGGAAACGGACTTGGACTTGTCCGGGTGGTGAGAGAGCACTTGCTCATAGACAGATACTTTATCTTCATTATTCGTTTGGATTATAAATTTGTTCATCAAGTGCACCACCGAAAGATTGCATGCGAAGATTGTTTTCCCTGAACTTCCATTTAGATCAGTCAGGCCTGACTGTGTAGGTA
Source organism: Rana muscosa (assembly GCA_029206835.1). Classification (NCBI taxonomy): domain Eukaryota; kingdom Metazoa; phylum Chordata; class Amphibia; order Anura; family Ranidae; genus Rana; species Rana muscosa. The sequence continues at coordinate 637,195,764 of CM055117.1, read as the reverse complement.
GATACTATTGAGAGTTAGTCTACCCAAGAGGGGAAGTGATTGAAAAGAGGCAGCGATAGAGCCGCATTGCATTATTTGAGTTATCTGATTGTTTGTTAATTTAAATACTGTTTATTCTTAAAATCTGCACTTTGTTATACTGTCAGTTTATTACTTGCCCATTTGCATTAGTAAAATATCTAGGTCAAGTAGAGTTGGTGTCAGCTTCCGTTACTTTTATAGGAGTTTAAAAGTATATTGCTGTGCATGCTTGCTATAAGACTGCGTCACCAACAGTTGCGGTCACGCGGTCTTATCCCACTACTACTAGCTGTGCCACGGGAGGTCAGAGCCGATTGCCATGGGGTTGACAGCGGTGCACTACAGGGCCCAAATCAATACCAGCAGCCCTCTTAACTGGGGGTACCGCTACATAGTATTAGTCACTAACTGTATTCAGGTGAGCTTTAGGTGAATGCTATGCAAAGCACACAGTAGTACACTAAGGGAAACACTGACTGTCTGCAGCTAGCACAATCACCGGCCTGCCTGTCACAGTATAGAGAATAACTGTATCCAGGTGAGCTTTAGGTGAATGCTATGCAAAGCACACAGTAGTACACTAAGTGAAACACTGACTGTCTGTCCGAAATTTGTTACATTTTAGTATTGGAAGTTATTCCAGAAGATCCACAAGGGGGTGATTGGGATCGCGAGATCTTGAGACGCAAAGCGATTTGGATTGAGCGACTCAGTGTACTCATTCCCCCGGGTCTTAATGAAGCGCATTCCTATAAATATTTTCTATAAACTAGCTTTCCCAATTCACTCTCTATTTAAATTTTGATCGGTTTCCAGTCCCTTGCCATCCGTCTTTAACATAATAGATCATTCCATCACTCAGTTTTGCCATTTTCATCCAGTATGCATCATTGGCACTTTCTAGATTTAATTCCATATCCTATTGTTTTTGTTTTTCAGAGGTCTACTCTTAATCTATTCTGTGGTGAGACCTCTGATTAAAGAATAATATTTTTGTAATTTTTGTAACAATCGCTACTAATCAGCTCGTCGGTTCCGTGCCACTTTGACGACATGTGGCAATTGCCAATTTTGCCATGCTTTGCGGCACCTATACCGCCTTGCTACCTTCATCTGTTTAATGGTTTATAATATTGTTGATTATGCCTTGTCATTTATCATGGCCCAGCATGCCTTGCAGAGGGATCACCAGAGGCTTAAGAAGTTTATTCTCCACCCGGCGGCGAATATGCGTTTCTCCAGCAGGGGGAGGACTTTTCAACAGAGATCGGCTCTCCCACACCTTCTCCCGTATGATGCGGCCTGCGACTTCAATGCGAGAGTCACATGCACGCACAGATCATTGTCTGCGCGTGCGCATTGGGAGAAGCGGATCCGGTGACGTCAGTGCCCGGCATCAGTCGGCGTCCCTGACGTGATTCCATGTTGGAGACTTATAAAAGCAGCCTGATGGCCGCCAAAAGTTGGATGGCAGACACCCGGGAAAGTTTTTCATACAGTCACAATAAGGTAAGCCCCCCGTTATCTGGACTACAGCGCATCTTGAATTTGAGACCAGCCAGGGGCACCTGACTTGTTGTGACAGAGCCGCTGACCAGAGTCTGTCACAATACAGCCACTAATTGCTTTTAAAAGCCTTTTTACCCTCAGCTATGGATTGATTGTCCATATCCTTCTTTTTGATTACAGATTCGGCCTAATAGCCTTCAACATCTGGTAATTACTTTCCTGGCTCTAAATCTGCGCTGTACTCTGGGCCCAGCCTGAGGTCGTTGTATCTCCCGGGTGTCAAAAATTTTCTATAGATGTATTGGGTGGGTTATTATATATCCAACATTTTAGCTTTTCCTTCCTTCCCCCTTTCCCATCTTGTTTTGTTATTCCGTTCCTTAGTTTGTCTGCTCTCCCTTCATTTCCTTACCCTTTCCTCCTTTCCCACTTTCCCACCCCCTCCCTTTTTTTCTTACCCTCCCGCTTTCACTTCCCATTCCCTCCCTTCCCGATCCTTCTTTCTTTTCCCAGCATGATATTTCTTGCTCTTTTTACCCTCTTTCCTCCCACCTTCCCCTCTCTTCCCCACTTTTTTCTCCCTTTCCCATTTTCCAAATCTTCTTTCCCTCTCTGTTTTCCCCTTCTTTTCCCCTTTTTCTTTCCCCTTTCCCCTCCTTCCCCCAACCTCCTTTTGTCCCACCTATCTTTTCCCCCGCTCTCCTCCCCCCACACCTATTATCTTCCCCCCCTTTCCCCCCTCCCATTTCCTTTCCCCCCTTCAAACCTCTTTTTCTTCCCCTTCCCACTCCTTACCCAATATTTCTCCTTTCTTCACCCTACCTCTGTCCCACTCTCTCCTTTTTTCCCCTCCCCCACCCCCTATTTCTTTCCCCTCCTTAACCACTCTGCGTTCCCTTTTTCCCAACTTTTTTCCCCCCATTGTGGTAGGCTTATATATATCTGTGACCCACATTTAAAACTCATATATATCCCCGTTATATTGTTTTAGTCCGTCTACTAACTATAGTCTCCCGTGTTCGGCCCCGGGGGGGAACACCCAGTTCCAGGGTGTCTCTATTGCCATCTAATGCCCGAATTGGGCCTCCATTTGGTGAGTCGTGCTGGCCTACTAATACTCCAACAATATAATGTTATATTGGTAACCAAGCTACATTATTGCATTTAACAGTTTTTTTTTTCGCAATAGATTTTTATTGACAAAATGTAGATGGTACAAAGTCAAAAAGACATATAAATGTACTTTCTTAAGGAACATATTTAACATCATAAGAAATAAAGAATACAGAAAACAGTTTGTTAAGTGCCACAGTGGTAGTTGCACGGTAAATGTCGTAGAGCCAGTATTGTAATGCTCGTAGTCGAGAACCAAGCACCCCAAAAGGGTACAAACTGTGCTCGCGCGGAGAAGCTCCACCCCTCCCCCCTCCGTATTGCGACCTTTGGACAATATCAACAATAGAAAACAGTAAATTCGTCTAAGTCAAAGGTTGAACGTTTCAACAAGACCGGGAGATCCAACCCAGTCCATCCACTGTTGCCACATCTGGATAGTTTTTACCTTGCCACCCCGTCTTAGTGCTAGGGTCGTTTCGTGTGTAAAGTGTACATGTGTAGTTCGAACTACATCGGCTATTGTAGGGGGTTCTGGGTCCTTCCATTTCCTAGAAATACTGAGACGTGCTGCTAAGAATATGTGTATTATGATATGTCTCGTCGGGTTGTGGAACTTTTCTATAGCAAGGGATAGTAGGGCTAGGGATGTTTTTTCTTCTATTGTTAGTTTTGTGACATCAGATAGTAATTGGAAAACAGAATGCCAGTAACGTCTAAGTTTGGGGCAATTCCAAAACGTATGAAATAGGTCACATTTTTGTCTGCAGTGTCTCCAACATGTATTGCTCAGTGTAATGTTAAATTTGGACAGTTCATCAGGGGTCAGGTACCAACGGTATGTCAGTTTAAGCGCAAGTTCCCAAAGTGAAGAACAGCAGGTTGCTTTGTAGGTGTGGTGGCAAGCCTTTTCCCATTTGAGAAGTGTGAAGTGTTGGTCTATGTCTTTTTCCCAATGTAGTAGTGCTGTGGAACTAGTCTAGGTGTTTTTTTGGTGTAATAGATTATAGAATAGAGATATACAGTCAAGTCCATAAAAATTGGGACATCAACACAATTTTAATCTTTTTGGCTCTATACACCCCCACAATGGATTTGAAATTAAACAAACAATATGTGCTTTAACTGCAGACTTTCAGCTTTAATTTGAGGGTATTTACATCCAAATCAGGTGAATGGTGTAGGAATTACAACAGTTTGTATATGTGTCCCCCACTTTTTAAGGGACCAAAAATAATGGGACAATTGGCTGCTCAGTTTTTCCATGGCTAGGTGTGTGTTATTCCCTCATTATCCCATTTACAAGGTGCAGATAAAAGGTCCAGAGTTCATTTCAAGTGTGCTATTTGCATTTGGAATCTGTTGCTTTCAACTCTCAATATGAGATCCAAAGAGATATCACTATCAGTGAAGCAAGCCATTATTAGGCTGAAAAAACAAAACAAACCCATCAGAGAGATAGCAAAAACATTAGGTGTGGCCAAATCAACTGTTTGGAACATCCTTAAAAAGAAAGAACGCACCAGTGAGCTCAGCAACACCAAAAGACCCGGAAGACCATGGAAAACAACTGTGGTGGATGACCGAAGAATTCTTTCCCTGGTGAAGAAAACACCCTACACAACAGTTGGCCAGATCAAGAACACTCTCCAGGAGGTAGGTGTATGTGTGTCAAAGTCAACAATCAAGAGAAGACTTCACCAGAGTGAACACAGAGGGTTCACCACAAGATGTAAACCATTAGTGAGCCTCAAAAACAGGAAGGCCAGATTAGAGTTTGCCAAACAACATCTAAAAAAGCCTTCACAGTTCTGGAACAACATCCTATGGACCGATGAGACCAATATCAACTTGTACCAGAGTGATGGGAAGAGAAGAGTATGGAGAAGGAAAGGAACTGCTCATGATCCAAAGCATACCACCTTATCAGTGAAGCATGGTGGTGGTAGTGACATGGCGTGGGCATGTATGGCTGCCAATGGAACTGGTTCTCTTGTATTTATTGATGATGTGACTGCTGACAAAAGCAGCAGGATGAATTCTGAAGTGTTTCGGGAAATATTATCTGCTCATATTCAGCCAAATTCTTCAGAACTCATTGGGCGGCGCTTCACAGTGCAGATGGACAGTGACCCGAAGCATACTGTGAAAGCAACCAAAACGTTTTTTAAGGGAAAGAAGTGGAATGTTATGCAATGGCCAAGTCAATCACCTGACCTAAATCTGATTGAGCATGCATTTCACTTGCTGAAGACAAAACTGAAGGGAAAATGCCCCAAGAACAAGCAGGAACTGAAGACAGTTGCAGTAAAGGCCTGGCAGAGCATCACCGGGGATGAAACTCAGCGTCTGGTGATGTCTATGCGTTCCAGACTTAAGGCTGTAATTGACTGCAAAGGATTTGCAGCCAAGTATTAAAAAGTGAAGGTTTGATTTATGATTGTTAATCTCTCCCATTACTTTTGGTCCCTTAAAAAGTGGGAGGCACATATACAAACTGTTGTAATTCCTACACTGTTCACCTGATTTGGATGCAAATACCCTCAAATTAAAGCTGAAAGTCTGCAGTTAAAGCACATCTTGTTCGTGTCATTTCAAATCCATTGTGGTGGTGTATAGAGCCAAAAAGATTAGAATTGTGTCGATGTCCCAATATTTATGGACCTGACTGTACCTTTTCGATGTACTGTAGGGGATCTGAGGAAGATCCAGGCTGTTTGGGGAAGTTTCCATGTCCATGTTTTGCGTGAGGCCAGGCAATGCTGAGTGCAGATATATAAGAATTTATCAGAATGTGGGAGATGATGTGTCTGTTGGAACGTAGAAAATTGTTTAATTTTATCATTATCTATCAGATCAGATATGTATGTAATGCCCTTGCTTTTCCAGTTTGCGTAAGATGATGATACTATTAGGTGTTGTAGGGTTTCTATGGGGATAGGTATCGTCGATTGGATGGGGTGAGATGTTGAAAGTGTTGAGAATCGGTGCCGGCATTTGATAGTCGCCCTTATGGTCGGTGAGAGGCGGGTGTGGGTTTTCTTTCCCAGTGACGCGGCAAAAAGCCAAGAGGATAGATTAGCGCCTGGTACCATAGAGGTCTCTTTTCTTCCCCACAACGTAGTTGGGGGGGAGAGCAGAAACCATTCTTTTGATTGAGTGAGGATAGATGCCATGTAATAGTCCTGAAAGTCAACATATCCTGTTCGCTGCTAGGCGACCCATCCAAGAGAACTAAAAGGACGCCAGCCTGGTGAGGTCAGCTTGTAGTTTGGTTCGGATCGGCAAGTAATTAGTTGGAAACAATGCTTTGGTTGATTTAGTCAGCTGGATGCCCAGGTACATTATGCTATCTTCCGACCATGTACAGTCAGGTCCATAAATATTGGGACATCGACACAATTATAATCTTTTTGGCTCTATACACCACCACAATGGATTTGAAATGAAACAAACAAGATGTGCTTTAACTGCAGACTTTCAGCTTTAATTTGAGGGTATTTGCATCCAAATCAGGTGAACAGTGTAGGAATTACAACAGTACTTTTTAAGGGACCAAAAGTAATGGGACAGATTAACAATCATAAATCAAACTTTCACTTTTTAATACTTGGTTGCAAATCCTTTGCAGTCAATTACAGCCTTAAGTCTGGAACGCATAGACATCACCAGACGCTGGGTTTCATCCCTGGTGATGCTCTGCCAGGCCTTTACTGCAACTGTCTTCAGTTCCTGCTTGTTCTTGGGGCATTTTTCCTTCAGTTTTGTCATCAGCAAGTGAAATGCTAGCTCAATCAGATTCAGGTCAGGTGATTGACTTGGCCATTGCATAACATTCCATTTCTCTCCCTTAAAAAACTTTTTGGTTGCTTTCGCAGTATGATTCGGGTCATTGTCCATCTGCACTGTGAAGCGCCGCCCAATGAGTTCTGAAGCATTTGGCTGAATATGAGCAGATAATATTGCCCAAAACACTTCAGAATTCATCCTGCTGCTTTTGTCAGCAGTCACATCATCAATAAATACAAGAGAACCAATTCCATTGGCAGCCATACATGCCCAAGCCATGACACTACCACCACCATGCTTCACTGATAAGGTGGTATGCTTTGGATCATGAGCAGTTCCTTTCCTTCTCCATACTCTTCTCTTCTCATCACTCTGGTACAAGTTGATATTGGTCTCATCGGTCCATAGGATGTTTTTTAGATGTTGTTTGGCAAACTCTAATCTGGCCTTCCTGTTTTTGAGGCTCACTAATGGTTTACATCTTGTGGTGAACCCTCTGTATTCACTCTGGTGAAGTCTTCTCTTGATTGCTGACTTTGACACACATACACCTACCTCCTGGAGAGTGTTCTTGATCTGGCCAACTGTTGTGAAGGGTGTTTTCTTCACCAGGGAAAGAATTCTTCGGTCATCCACCACAGTTGTTTTCCGTGGTCTTCTGGGTCTTTTGGTGTTGCTGTGCTCCCAGGTGCGTTCTTTCTTTTTAAGGATGTTCCAAACAGTTGATTTGGCCACACCTAATGTTTTTGCTATCTCTCTGATGGGTTTGTTTTGTTTTTTCAGCCTAATAATGGCTTGCTTCACTGATAGTGATAGCTCTTTGGATCTCATATTGAGAGTTGACAGCAACAGACTCCAAATGCAAATAGCACACTTGAAATGAACTCTGGACCTTTTATCTGCTCCTTGTAAATGGGATAATGATGGAATAACACACACCTAGCCATGGAAAAACTGAGCAGCCAATTGTCCCATTACTTTTGGTCCCTTAAAAAGTGGGAGACACATATACAAACTGTTGTAATTCCTACACCATTCACCTTATTTGGATGTAAATACCCTCAAATTTAAGCTGAAAATCTGCAGTTAAAGCACATATTGTTTGTTTAATTTCAAATCCATTGTGGTGGTGTATATAGCCAAAAAGATTAAAATTGTGTCGATGTCCCAATATTTATGGACCTGACTGTATATGGGAATTGTAGTTTGAGTCGCTCGCTAGTGGGCATGTCCAGGCCCAGGTCGAGTACATACGATTTAGTCTCATTGACTTTGTAGATAGAAATTTCACTAAACCAGGCTAGCGTCCTCTGGACCTCAGGAAGAAAATGGTCAGGGTCAGTGATCATGAGGATCACGTCGTCTGCGAACAAACTGATTTTATGTTCCAAGCCAGCAAGGGATATACCAGATATTTTGTTGTTAGTTCTTATTTTTTCTGCTAGGGGTTCCATGACAAGATTGAAAATTATGGGTGATAATGGGCAACCTTGTCTTGTGCCATTAGATATCTGGAAGGGTGAGGAAAGGGCTGAAAATACTCGGGCTGAAGGATTGGAATACAAGGCCATTATGGCATTGTATTGTTCCCGTTAGACCAAACTTATTTAGGACTGCTGATATGTATCCCCAATGAACCCTATCAAATGCCTTTTCGGCGTCTAGGGATAGTAGGAGTGCAGGGAGTTTTGTGGTATCTACATGGTGTATAATATTAATCATTCTCCTAGTGGTGTCCGAAGCTTGGCGGCCTTTAGTGAATCCTGATTGGTCTACTGATATAAGGGAAAGGAGTATGTCTTCTAGTCTATTGGCTATAAGTTTTGCATATATTTTCAGATCGAGGTTAAGTAACGAGATTGGCCGGAAGTTTTTTGGAGATGTGGGTTCTTTAACTGGTTTAGGCAAGGTCACCACTAGGGATGAGCCGAACACCCCCCGGTTCGGTTTGCACCAGAACCTTCGAACGGACCGAAAGTTTGCGCGAACGTTAGAACCCTATTAAATACAATGGACGCGAACGTTCGAAATCTAAAGTGCTAATTATAATGACTAATATGCATGTTATTGTCCTAAAAAGGGTTTGGGGACCCGGGTTCTGCCCCAGGGGACATGTATCAATGCAAAACGAAGTTTTAAAAACGGCCGTTTTTCGGGAGCAGTCATTTTAATGATGCATAAAGTGAAAAAAAAAGTGAAATATTCCTTTAAATATCGTACCTAGGGGGTTTCTAAAGTATGCCTGTGAAGTGGCATGTGTTTCCCGTGTTTAGAAATGTCCCTGCACAGAATGACATTTGTAAAGGAAAAAAAGCCATTTAAAACTGCTTGCGGCTTTAATGTAATGTCTGGTCCCGGTAATATGGATGAAAATCTTTGAGAAAAATGGCATGGCTACCCCCCCACCCCAGCCCATTACCAGCCCCTTTGGGTCTTGTATGGATATTAAGGGGAACCCCGCACCCAAAATAAAAGAAAGGCCCTATATACTCTGAACAGCAGTATACAGGCGGTGCAAACAAGACAGGGACTGTAGGTTTGTTCTTAAGTAGAATCTGTTTGTAATTTTGAACAGGTACATTGTTTAAGTGTAGCTCCAGCCAAAAAATTTATTTTTAAGCTTTTTGGAAAACATAGGGAAGGGTTATCACCCCTGTAATATTTGTTTTGCTGTCTGTGCACCTGTTCAGAACATTTCACCTCACTTTCCGTCCCAATGACAAATGTTTTTGAAAAGTGGGGTTTTTATTGAATCAAGGATTGGTGATAAAGCATCAGTAGAGAGGAGACACCTTTTTCCCATATTAACTCTTACAGGAGAGAATTTCCCTTCCTAGGGGTAGATTTCCTCTCACTTCCTGTTGTCTCCTTCTGTTTGCAAGTAGAAGTCGTTTTTAAGTTGGATGTTTGAAAGTAGGGGCCTGCCGTATATACTCTGCTGAAATTTGCCCCTTACATGTTGGTGTTGCCACAACACTGTGAGCCCTCACAGTTATTCTTGGTGGGCGCTGGAACGCCCTGCTGTCAACTATTATATCATGAATTGTAATTACATGCCATTGTTGAACAGTGATAGGAAAAATTGGGCCTTTGGTGGTGGTGGTGGTGGTGTTGACACAACACTGTCAGCCCTCACAGTTACTCTTGGTGGGCGCATGAATGGGCCCTACTGTAAATTATTAGATCAAGAATTGTAATTGCATGCCCCTGTTGAAGAGGGGCAGAAAAATTGGGCCTTTGGTGGTGGTGGTGGTGGTGGTGTTGCCACAACACTGTAAGCCCTCACAGTTACTCTTGGTGGGCGCAGAAATGGGCCCTGCTGTGAATTATTAGATCAAGAATTGTAATTACATGCCCCTGTTGAACAGGGGCAGAAAAATTGGGCCTTAGGCACTGGTGCCACAACACTGCAACCCCTCACAGATACTGTACTTGGAGCACAGCAATGAGCCCTATTGCAAAGTATTGCATCAAAAATTGTAATTACACGCCCCTGTTAAACAGGGGCTGAAAAATTGGGCCTTAGGCACTGATGCTGGTGCCACGACACTGCAACCTCTCCCAGATACTCTAATTGGAGTGCAGGAATGAGCCCTGCTGCAAAGCATTGCATAAAAAATTGTAATTACATGCCCCTGTTAAACAGGGGCTGAAAAATTGGGCCTTAGCCACTGGTGGCGGCACCCAGAAACAAGAATGTTCTTCCAAGCTATCATCATGAATCGGATCATGGAGGAGGAGGAGGATAGTCAGTCAACATAACAGGACAGTCACTCAGCATCAGCATAGGCAGTCTTGAAGGGATGTGACATTTCAAAATAAATTATTCTGTTATATCAGCTTCAGGTGCTTGGTAGCTGGTGGTGATCCAAGACTGGTTCATCTTTATGAAGGTCAGTCGATCAACCGAGTCGGTGGACAGGCGCACCCTGTGATCCATGACAAAGCCTCCAGCAGCACTGAATGTGCGTTCCGAAAGAACGCTGGATGCAGGACAGGCCAGTAGCTCAATTGCATACTGTGCAAGCTCTGGCCAGTGATCCATCCTCAAGACCCAGTAAGCGAGAGGATTTTCGGTGGGAAAGGTGTCCAAGTCTGACCTTGCCCCTAGGTATTCCTGCACCATGTATATCAGACGCTGGCAAAGGTTGCTGGACCCGATCATACCTTGGGGGTGCGGACTAAAAAATTGTCTGAACGCATCGGTCAGATGGCCACCTTCTCCACCGCTCCTTCTGCTACTGACCGAAGCCTCAGCAACTCGTTGTCCAGGACCAGGAGTTTGTAACCTCCCAGTCTCTGGGAACGCGTTGCACAGACCTTTCTGCAAGGCCTCCCAGAGTTGTCTCATACTCTGCTCCCTCTGCGACGGCAAGATAAGGTCCGCAACCTTACCCTTGTACCGTGGATCAAGGAGAGTGGCCAGCCAGTAATGGTCCCTCTTCTTGATCCGAAGAATACAAGGATCCTTCCGCAGACTTTGCAGGATCAGGGAGGCCATGCAGCGTAGATTAGCTGAGGCATTCGGTCCGGAGTCCTCTGGATCACTAAGGACGACATGATCCGCAGCCACCTCCTCCCAGCCAGGTACAAGTCCACGGGTTTGTTGGGACTGTAAATCATCCCTAAAAGACTGCTGCTGTTGATGCTGAGTGCCATGCTCCACCTCAATGCTGACACAATCCTCCTCCTCCTCGTCCTCTTCCTGTGTGATTGGTGGGACAGAAGGAACACTGTCTGGGTAAAGGGGGCCTTGAGAGGCAAGGAAGTCCTCCTCTTCCTGCTTCTGTTCTGCCTCAAGTGCCCTGTCCATTATTCCACGCAGCGTATGCTCCAACAGGTGGACAAGAGGTACAGTGTCACTGAAGCATGCACTGTCACTGCTCACCATCCTCGTGGCCTCCTCAAATGGTGCCAGGACAGTGCATGCATCCCTGATCATGCCCCACTGGCGTGGTGAAAAAAACCTGAGCTCCCCTGACCCTGTCCTGGTGCCGTAGTCGCACAGGTACTCATTGATGGCCCTCTGCTGCGTGTGCAGCCGCTGCAGCATGGCCAATGTTGAGTTCCACCTGGTGGGCATGTCACATATAAGGCAGTTCTTGGGCAGGTTCAACTCCTTTTGCAGCTCAACCAGCCGAGCACTGGCATTATATGATCTGCGGAAATGCACACAGACTTTCCTGGCCTGCCTCAGGACATCCTGTAAGCCCGGGTACCTGCCCAAGAACCGCTGCACCACCAGGTTAAGGACGTGAGCCACACAGGGCACATGGGTCATTTGTCCCTGTCGGAGGGCAGAGAGGAGGTTGGTGCCATTGTCGCAAACCACCATTCCTGGCATAAGATGGCGTGACATCAACCACCTCTCGGCCTGCCCCTGCAGAGCTGACAGAACCTTTGCCCCAGTGTGGCTCCTGTCCCCCAAACACACCAGCGCAAGCACGGCATGGCATCTTTTTGCCTGAGTACTTGCATAGCCCCTTGAACGCCTACGGAGCACCGCTGGTTCCGAGGACAAAGCACAGGAAGAGGCCATGGAGGAAGAAGAAGAGGAGACGGTGGAGGAGAGAGGTGTGTCACAACCAGTAGTAGCATTTTGGAGGCGTGGCGGCGGAACAACCTCCAACACTACTGCACCTTGTCCTGCATCCTTCCCAGCTGCCAAAAGAGTGACCCAATGGGCCGTGAAAGAAAGGTAACGTCCTTGTCCATGCCTGCTGGACCATGAGTCGGCGGTAATATGCACCTTACCGCTGACCGCCTGTCCAGCGAGGCATGGACATTGCCTTCCACATGCCGGTAGAGAGCCGGAATCGCCTTCCGTGAGAAAAAGTGGCGTTTGGGAACCTGCCACTGAGGAACCGCACATTGCACAAACTCACGGAAGGGGGCCGAGTCTACCAACTGAAAAGGCAGCAGTTGAAGTGCTAGCAATTTAGCCAAGCTAGCATTCAATCGCTGGGCATGTGGATGGCTGGGAGTGAACTTCTTTCGACGGTCCAGCAGCTGGGGCAGGGAAATTTGCCTGCTATAATCGGACGTCGGTGTACTGCTAGCAGAGTGCCCGCAAGTACTTGCCTGTGACACACCTAATTCTACACCTTCATTCATCTCAGTGCAGGTTTCAGAGAGAACTGAAGGTACAGTGGGGTTGGAGATCCCAGCTGATGAGGAGCAAGGAGAGGTCCGCTTTGTTCTTTGGTGTGGGTCTTTAAGATACGCTTGCCAACGAGCTGCATGGCAGGTCAACATATGTCTGGTCAAGCATGTGGTGCCCAAGAGGCTGATGTTTTGGCCACGCGAGATACGCTTGAGACATATGTTGCAAACAGCAGCGGTGCGATCTGATGCACTCGACTCAAATAAGGCCCACACCAAAGAACTTTTGGAATAACAGGCACAGGCAGCGCCCTGCACAGGCGGAGCTTTGCGGTGTGATTCAGTCGGTGTGCTGCCCTTATGCTGGCCCCCGGAGGGCATCCTGCCTCATTGGAGATGTGCCTCCTACTCATCCTCCTCCTCCTCCTCTCTCCTATCAGACACCCACGTGGAGTCAGTGACCTCATCATCCCCTCCCTCCTCATCACTGGAGCCAATCTGGCAGTATGCTGCAGCTGCTGGAACATGACTGCCAGATTGCTGTCCTTCTTGAGCATCCCCTCTCTCTGCTCTCACGCTACTGCCTTCCTCTAGCTGGGTATCATCTTCAGACCCTTCGAAACGCTGGGCATCCTCCTGGAGCATGTACCCAACACTGTGCTCAAACAGTTCGGGGGACTCCTCAGGAGGACACGGTGGGTATAGGGAAGGAGTGACTGATGATGACATTGATACAAGGGAAGAGGACGCTTTGGCAGCTGCTTTGCCAGTACCCTGAGCCTGGGTGAGAGAGGATGAGGAGGATGAGGAGGGCTTGGTCATCCACTCTACCAAGTCTTAGGCATGATGCGGCTCAACACGTCCAGCTGCCGAAAATAAGGACAAGCGTGTCCCATGGCCACGTGCTGGTGACGATGCACCGCGTCCACGACCAGCACTGTTGTCTCTAGACACAGAGCCTGCTTGCCTTCTTTTATTGGCTCCTGACTGTCTGCCTCTCCTTGTTGGCCTTTCAGACATAGTAATGGCCTGCAGGGAGATGGGAAAACCAGCAATTGGATAGTGTATATTGTGCTGGAGGCACATAACACCCACTAACTCCAGCAGATGCCTTTATTAGAGAACAGCAATGACGGGTATATACAGGTTATACTGTACTAGGGCACACAACACCCACTAACTCCTGCAGATGCCTTTATTAGAGAACAGCAATGACGGGTATATACAGGTGTATACTGTACTAGGGCACACAACACCCACTAACTCCAGCAGATGCCTTTATTTGAGAACAGCAATGATGGGTATATACAGGTGTATACTGTACTAGGGCACACAACACCCTCTAACTCCAGCAGATGCCTTTATTAGAGAACAGCAATGACGGGTATATACAGGTGTATACTGTACTAGGGCACACAACACCCACTAACTCCAGCAGATGCCTTTATTAGAGAAAAGCAATGATGGGTATATACAGGTGTATACTGTACTAGGGCACACAACACCCACTAACTCCAGCAGATGCCTTTATTAGAGAACAGCAATGACGGGTATATACAGGTGTATACTGTACTAGGGCACACAGCACCCACTAACTCCAGCAGATGCCTTTATTAGAGAACAGCAATGACGGGTATATACAGGTGTATACTGTACTAGGGCACACAACACCCACTAACTCCAGCAGATGCCTTTATTAGAGAACAGCAATGACGGGTATATACAGGTGTATACTGTACTAGGGCACACAACACCCACTAACTCCAGCAGATGCCTTTATTAGAGAACAGCAATGACGGGTATATACAGGTGTATACTGTACTAGGGCACACAACACCCACTAACTCCAGCAGATGCCTTTATTAGAGAACAGCACTGACGGGTATATACAGGTGTATACTGTACTAGGGCACACAACACCCACTAACTCCAGCAGATGCTTTTATTAGAGAACAGCAATGTCGGGTATATACAGGTTTATACTGTACTAGGGCACACAACACCCACTAACTCCTGCAGATTCCTGTATTAGAGAACAGCAATGGTTGATATATACAGGTGTATACTGTGCTGGGGCACACAACACCCACTAACTGCTGCAAATGCCTGAGAAAAGAACACACTGTCCCTGCCTGCCTATCTAGCTTAGAGAACAGCAATGATGGGTATATACAGGTGTATACTGTGCTGGGGTACACAACACCCACTAACTTCTGCAGATGCCTGAGAAAAGAACACACTGTCCCAGCCTGCCTATCTAGCTTAGAGAACAGCAATGAACAGCAACTCCTGCAGATGCCTGAGAAAAGAACACACTGTCCCTGCCTGCCTATCTAGCTTAGAGAACAGCAACTCCTGCAGATGCCTGAGAAAATAACACACTGTCCCTGCCTGCCTATCTATCTTAGAGAACAGCAATGAACAGTAACTCCTGCAGATGCCTGAGAAAAGAACACAACGTAGAACACACTGTCCCTGCCTATGTAGCTCTTTCCCTGCACGCCGGAACACACTGCACAAGGCCGCTGGCGGCCTTTTATAGTGTGGTGCATGTACTAAACCCCCCTGAGCTATGATTGGCCACAGGCATCCTGCCTGTGGCCAATTATGGCTCTCCTCTCTGCCAGCGCTGTGAATGGCCAAGCATGCGGTGTCACAGTGCATGCTTGGCCAATAACAGCGCCGGGATTGCACTGCGATGGCGCAGTGTATTGTGGGCCGTTCGCGTCACTCGAATTCGGTGCAAACGGCCCATAACGTTCGATCTTCGTCGAACGATCGAACAGCCGATGTTCGAGTCGAACGTGTGTTCGACTCGAACACGGAGCTCATCCCTAGTCACCACCATGGCATTTAACATCTCAGTAGGGAAAGAAGCAGAATTGGAAGCTAGGTTAAATGTTTGGCACATTGTAGGGGCTAAGATGTGTTTGAATTGCATGTAGTATTCCCCAGTGAAGCCGTCAGGGCCAGGGGATTTGGAGTTGGGTAGTTTGTCTATTACCAATAGTATTTCATTGATCGTGAAGGGAGCATTCAATTCTGAGAATTGTTGGTGGGTTACGGACGGGAGATTCAGATCATCTAGGAATGATTGGATCACTGCAGGGGAGGGTTAAATGGTGGTTGAGTCATTCTTGAGGTTGTATAGATCCTCATAGTATGCACTAAAGTCGTTCGCTATTGCTTGTGGTTTAAGGAGTTTTTCGTTCGTGTGAGGGTGATGTAATTATGGGATTTTCATTTTTGTTCTGTGGCCTTTGATTCATAGGGACATTGCCTTGCCTGCTTTGTTCCCTGTAGTGTGTGAGGTGGCTTTGAGTGTTCTATAAGCCTTTGCATATTTTTCAAGGAGAAGGGCCCTTAATTCGTGGAGTAGAGTAAATATTTTAGACTGTAGGGATGGGATTGATTTTATTTTGGGATTCAGTGGTGGCTATATCAGCCGTGAGTTCATCTAGTTGTTGGGTTATTTTCTTTTTAGCTCTGGCCCCCATTTGAAGGAATACCCCTCGTATGACTGCCTTGTGGGCGTTCCATACCATCAGCGGGTCAGATACAGATGTCTGATCGAGAGAAAAATATTCTTCCAAGCGTTGCTTAATAGGTGTGGAATAACACGGAGTGTCGAGGAGATAGTTATTGACCCTCCATATGAAGGAAGTGGGGTGATGAAATTCATCAGAAATGGTGAGGCTAATGGGGGCATGATCTGACCAGGTGGTGGTGTGAATAGTAGAGTCCGATATTTTTTGCAATAACCATCTATCCGCTAGAAATAAATCAATAAGTGAGTAGGTGCTGTGACGCGGCGAGAGGACCGTGAAATCTCTCTCACTCGCATGACAGCACCTCCACACGTCATACAAATCATTGGAAGCGATAAATGCATCTAAAGGAGAAGTACATCTCTTAGTTCCTGCGGTGGAGTCCATTGTGTTATTTGGGACCATATTAAAGTCTCCACATACCAGCAAATGGCCCTGTTGGATTTTCCGGGCTGCCCGTAACGTCTTCTTAAGAAAGGTCATTTGGCCATGGTTCGGGGCGTAGATGGAAACCAGGGTGTAAGGTACATTGTTAATTGTACAGATAAGGAAAATATACCGCCCTTCTGGATCAGTGATACAGTTCTGCAGGTTGAAGAGAACAGTGTTCCTGATAGCAATCAATACTCCACGTTGTTTTTTTAGGAAAGGAGGTCTGGAATACGTGAGGAAATTGTCTGTGTTGGCAATTAGGAGAAGCGTTCAGAGCAAAGTGTGTCTCTTGGACGCAAAGAACATCACAGTTATGGGAAATTGCTGATTTCCATAGGGAGGCACATTTTGCAGGGTGATTTAGCCCTTTTGCGTTGAGAGAGAGTATGGTGACCCCTATGGCTATAGGCGGTGTGATGCGGGAGTGGTGCAAGTACTCACAGTTGTGGACGGACAATGAAGTAGAGTTCAGGAATCCGGTTGATGTGGATGAGAAGGCTGGAGTTGGTGCTTTGGCAAAACAGTCAGAGAGTCAGTTCCTGGTTCTACAGATGTACAAAACAAGTTAGAATGGATATTCAACAATTTTCTGTGCAAGCAAACTGTATTCACCTAGAGCAGGTGAAGGCACAAGTACGGTAGAGATATGCAACCTGAATATTAACCACTTAATGACCGCTCACTGTATTTATACGTCGGCACAATGGCACCGACAGGCACAATCAGGTAGAGCATACGTGATTGCCTTTGTACAGTTGGGGGGTCCGATCGGACCCCCCTTCTGTACAGTGAGCGGTCGGAATTCGTTGGGGAGCGATCCGACATGAGGGGACGGCCGTTCGATTCCGGCCACCCCCCCGCGATCGCTCCCGGCGAATGGAAATGCCCCCTCTGTCTGTCGAATGTACACACAGACAGAGGAAGCAGGAGGAAGTGATGTCATCTCCTGTGCGGCGCTCACATATACCGAGCGCCGTACAAGAGAAGACATCAAGGTTAGTGCACAAACACTACACTAACACCAGCACACATAGGCACATAAATCGCCCCCCCCAGGCCCCCCCAGATCACCCCCCAGCCCCCAGTCACAGTGTCACTGATTGCAGTGACCATTTATTTACTGATCACTGCAATCAGTGACATTTGTGACTGTAAAAGTGTCACTACATTTAGTTTTAGGTCCAGTGTAGCCCCCTAACCCCCCCTAATAAAGGTTTAACCCCTCGATCACCCCCCAGATAACCCTTTCACCCCCTAGCACCGCCGTCGCTAAGCGATCATTTTTCTGATCGCTGTCTTAGCGTCGGTGATGCAGATCGGTAGCCAGTAATTTTTTTTAGGTTCGGTGCAGGTTTTTATAGCGTCAGGTACCCCCATAAATTATCTAATAAAGGTGTAACCCCCTTGATCGCCCCCAGGTAACCCTTTCACCCCCTATCACCACTGTCGCTAAGCGATCATTTTTCTGATCGATGTCTTAGCATCGGTGATGCAGATCGGTAGCCAGTATTTTTTTTTTAGGTTCGCCGCAGGTTTTTATAGCGTCAGGTACCCCCATAAATTATCTAATAAAGGTTTAACCACCTTAATCGCCCCCCAGGTAACCCTTTCAGCCCCTATCACCACTGTCGCTAAGCGATAATTTTTCTGATCGCTGTCTTAGCGTCGGTGATGCAGATCGGTAGCCAGTAATTTTTTTTAGGTTCGCCGCAGGTTTTTATAGCGTCAGGTACCCCCATAAATTATCTAATAAAGGTTTAACCCCCTTGATCGCCCCCCAGGTAACCCTTTCACCCCCTATCACCACTGTCGCTAAGCGATAATTTTTCTGATCGCTGTCTTAGCGTCGGTGATGCAGATCAGTAGCCAGTATTTTTTTTTTAGGTTCGCCGCAGGTTTTTATAGCGTGAGGTACCCCCATAAATTATCTAATAAAGGTTTAACCCCCTTGATCGCCCCCCAGGTAACCCTTTCACCCCCTATCACCACTGTCGCTAAGCGATCATTTTTCTGATCGCTGTCTTAGCGTCGGTGATGCAGATCGGTAGCCAGTAATTTTTTTTAGGTTCGCCGCAGGTTTTTATAGCGTCAGGTACCCCCATAAATTATCTAATAAAGGTTTAACCCCCTTGATCACCCCCCAGGTAACCCTTTCACCCCCTATCACCACTGTCGCTAAGCGATCATTTTTCTGATCGCTGTCTTAGCGTCGGTGATGCAGATCGGTAGCCAGTATTTTTTTTTAGGTTCGCCGCAGGTTTTTATAGCGTCAGGTACCCCCATATATTATCTAATAAAGATTTTAACCCCCTAATTGCCCCTAGTTAACCCTTTCACCAGTGATCATCATATAAGTGTTACGGGTGACGCTGGTTAGTTAGTTTGCTTTTTATAGTGTCAGGGCACCCGCCGTATATAACCCAATAAAGGTTTAACCCCCTGATCGCCCGGCGGGTGATATCAATTAGGTTTTAGCATCAGAGAGGGTCTGCGTCACACCCCAGGCAGCCTCAGGTTAGTGCCAGTAACGCTAACACCCACGCGTGAAGCATACACCTCCCTTAGTGGTATAGTATCTGAACAGATCAATATCTGATCTGATCAGATCTATACTAGCGTCCCCAGCAGTTTAGGGTTCCCAAAAACGCAGTGTTAGTGGGATCAGCCCAGATACCTGCTAGCACCTGCGTTTTGCCCCTCCGTCCAGCCCAGGCCACCCAAGTGCAGTATCGATCGATCACTGTCACTTACAAAACACAACACACATAACTGCAGCGTTCGCAGAGACAGGCCTGATCCCTGCGACTCCAGTGCTGTAGGAGGTGATTTCACCACCACAGTTAAAAAAAAAAAGCAAATATGCTGAAGCATTGGGGCAGCAGGGGCGGAGGAGTGATTTTGCTCCTAATGCCGTGTACATACGATCGAAATTCCGACGGAGGCTTGCCCGTGGAAAAGTCCGACCATGTGTGTGCAGCATAACTTTTTTGCGGGAGGATGCCCCCATGCTTCGGCATATATAAATGGTGCATGTATGCCCATCATTAGAAGTGGGTGGATGAAGGGCGGTATTCTAATGGTGGGCATACCCACCGATCAATCTCTTTTTTCGTTCAGCCACCTGGCTGCATGAAAAAAAAAAGATGACAATACATGTCCAACAAGGACCAGCAACGTACTGGTATGTTGCTGGACTTTGAATGGTTATACCAGATTGATGCCTGCGGGTTTAAGTATCATCTTGGTATCATTCTTTTCAGCCAGTGGCCGGCTTTCATGTAAAAGCAATCCTAGTGGCTAATTAGCCTCTGGACTGCTTTTACAAGCAGTGGGAGGGAATGTCCCCCCGGATATAAAAAGCGCCATTGGGAAATTGGGAAAGCATTTTATCACACCGATCTTGGTGTGGTCAGATGCTTTGAGGGCAGAGGAAAGATCTAGGGTCTAGACCCCAGTTTTTTTAAAAAAAGAGTACCTGTCACTACCTATTGCTATCATAGGGGATATTTACATTCCCTGAGATAACAATAAAAATGATAAAAATAAATAAATATGGAAGGAACAATTTAAAAATAAAATAAAAAAGCAAAATGAATAATAAATAAAAAAAAAAAAAAAGCACCCCTGTCCTGCCCTGCTCTTGCCCAATGGCGAACGCAAGCGTCGGTCTGGCATCATATGTAAACAGCAATTGCACCATGCATGTGAGGTATCACCGCGAAGGTCAGATCGAGGGCAGTAATTTTAGCAGTAGACCTCCTCTGTAAATCTAACGGGGTAACCTGTAAAGGCTTTTAAAGGCTTTTAAAAATGTATGTAGTTTGTCGCCAATGCGCGTTTGTGCGAAATTTTAAAGCATGTCGTGTTTGGTATCTATGTACTCGGCCTAAGATCATCTTTTTTATTTCATCAAACATTTGGGCAATATAGTGTGTTTTAGTGCATTAAAATTTTAAAAAGTGTATTTTTTCCCCAAAAAATGCGTTTGAAAAATCGCTGCGCAAATACTGTGTAGAAAAAAAAAATGCAACACCCACCATTTTATTCTGTAGGGCCTTTGATTTAAAAATATATATAATGTTTGGGGGTTCAACATAATTTTCTTGCAAAAAAAAATATGTTTTCATGTAAACAAAAAGTGTCAAAAAGGGCTTTGTCTTCAAGTGGTTAGAAGAGTGGATGTAAGCTTCCTAATGTTGTGTATAAAATGCCAGAACAGTTCAAAACCCCCCCAAATGACCCCATTTTGGAAAGTAGACACCCCAAGCTATATACTGAGAGGCATGTCGAGTCCATGGAATATTTTATATGTTGACACAAGTTGCGGAAAAAAGACAATTTTTTTTTTTTTTTGCACAAAGTTGTCACTAAATGATATATTGCTCAAACATGCCATGGGCATATTTGGAATTACACCCCAAAATACATTCTGTTGCTTCTCCTGAGTACGGGGATACCACATGTGTGAGACTTTTTGGGAGCCTAGCCGCGTACGGGACCCCAAAAACCAATCACCGCCTTCAGGCTTTCTAAGGGTGTAAATTTTTGATTTCACTTCTCACTGCCTATCACAGTTTCGCAGGCCATGGAATGCCCAGATGGCACAAAACCCCCCCAAATGACCCCATTTTGGAAAGTAGACACCCCAAGCTATTTGCTGAGAGGTATTGTGAGTATTTTGCAGATCTCGCTTTTTGTCACAAAGTTTTGAAAATTGAAAAAAAAAAGAAAAAAAAAATGTTCTTTCTTCATTTTCAAAAACAAATGAGAGCTGTAAAATACTCACCATGCCTCTCAGCAAACAGCTTGGGGTGTCTACATTCCAAAATGGGGTCATTTGGGGGGGTTTTGTGCTATTTTGGCATTTTATGGCCTTCGAAACTGTGATAGGTATTGAGGAGTCAAATCAAAAATTTGTGCCTAGAAATCCTGAAGGCGGTGATTGGTTTTCGGGGTCCCGTACGCAGCTAGGCTCCTAAAAAGTCCCACACATGTGGTATCCCCGTACTCAGGAGAAGCAGCAAAATGTATTTTGGGGTGCAATTCAACATATAACCATGGCATGTGTGAGCAATATATCATTTAGTGACAACTTTTTGTAATTTTAAATTTTTTTTTGTCATTATTCAATCACTTGGGACAAAAAATAAATATTAAATGGGCTCAACAGGCCTCTCAGCAATTTCCTTGGGGTGTCTACTTTCTAAAATGGGGTAATTTGGGGGGGTTTTGTGCTATTTTGGCATTTTATGGCCTTCAAAACTGTGATAGGTAGTGAGGAGTGAAATCAAAAATTTGCGCCCTTAGAAATCCTGAAGGCGGTGCTTGGTTTCCGGGGTCCCGTACGTGGCTAGGCTCCTAAAAAGTCCCACACATGTGGTATCCCCGTACTCAGGAGAAGCAGCAGAATGTATTTTGGGGTGCAATTCCACATATAACCATGGCATGTGTGAGCAATATATCATTTAGTGACAACTTTTTGTATTTTTATTTTTTTTTGTCATTATTCAATCACTTGGGACAAAAAAAAATATTCAATGGGCTCAACATGCCTCTCAGCAATTTCCTTGGGGTGTCTACTTTCTAAAATGGGGTCATTTGGGGGGTTTTTTTACTGCCCTGCCATTTTAGTACCTCAAGAAGATAGGCAGTCATATATTTAAAGCTGTGTAAATTCCAGAAAATGTACCCTAGTTTGTAAACGCTATAACTTTTGCGCAAACCAATAAATATACGCTTATTGACATTTTTTTTACTGAATACATTTTGGCCTAAATGTATGACTAAAATTGAGTTTATTCGATTTTTCTTATAACAAAAAGTAGAAAATATCATTTTTTTTCAAAATTTTCGGTCTTTTTCCGTTTATATCGCAAAAAATAAAAATCGCAGAGGCAATCAAATACCATTAAAGGAAAGCTCTATTTGTGGTAAGAAAAGGACGCAAATTTCGTTTGGGTACAACATTGCATGTCCGCACAATTTACAGTTAAAGCAGCGCAGTGCAAAATTCTGAATTCACCTCTGGTCCTTTAGCTACCAAATGGTCCGGGGCTTAAGTGGTTAAAACAAGGAGAACAAAAGAAAAACAAAATGCACACAGGAATGTCAGCAGGAAACAGCTCAGGTGAGCAGCTGACTAGGATTGGGGGAAAGTTCAGCAAGCAGGTGGTTAAGCGCATGACCAGACCGGACTAAACGGTCGCTATAGTAGTAATTTGGGCTAGTTGATCAACGTTGGTTGCCCTTGTCTTTCTCTCGGCTATGACCAAAGGTAAATGGATTTGGTGTACCATTAGGATCCTGATGGCTGTGAGAGGATTCTGGCAGGATTCCCCACGCCTGTAGAAGTTTCATTCCCCCTTCCAGGGTGGAGACGGTGTGAGGTATACCATTGTAGGTGGTCAAGATGGTCTCTGGGTGGCGCCATTTGTATACAATTTTGTGGTTATTCATGGCTTTAGTAATGGTTTTAGCTGCCTCCGCATCTGGAGCGTATATTGAGATAGGTCAGCATATAGTTGAATAGCAGAGTATGGCGCTGGAAGTGGCGACATTTCTCTAGCTTTCATGAGTATCTGTTCTTTCGCCTGGAAAAAGTGCACCCGCAGAAGCACATCTCGGGGAACATCCGCCTCAAGGTGGCGGGTTTTAGGTAGTCTGTGTGATCAATAGTAAGCTCAATTGGGGAGAGCTCTGGAAGCATGCTAGAAAACATTGTAGTGGCAAAGTTGTGCAGCTCTTTGGGTTAGACGGACTCAGGGATCGCGCGTATTTTAATATTATTGCGTCTGGAGCGGTCCTCAAGGTCTGCGAGATTCATTTTGATCCAGAGAGAGTCATCTTTCTGAACATTATATGCATATGCATCCACTAGCTCATTAACTGTTTCAGTACATTCCTCCATTTTGTTTTCTATAAACTGCACCCTATTGTCCATGTGTTTCATTTCTAGTGACTATTAATCAGTGATGACAGGTTAGTCATGAGTGAGGATTGCAGTGATAGAAGCATGTCCTTCATAGTGGTGTCTAGCACCGGTTGCCCTGATGTTGGGAATTGAGCTATGGAGGATTGCAGTGAGGAGATAGCAGAGTCATTATGAAGGACTGTACTCACTGTGTCTGAGGCCTGGTCAGAAAGATCCATCCGCATCCTCGATTTCGCCGGGTTTTGAGATGCCGGAGTCGCAGGTGAGGGATCCGGAAGGAAGGAGGATGGCAATCCATCATGTATGTCCCGTGGATGGGCTCCTGGGGGGTCTGAATATGGTAGTGAGTGTCTCGCTGAGGCTGCGGTGGTGCCATCTTGGTTTCAGCGGCGGGGCTGGAAGGAGAAGGTCTCCAGCCATTTCAGGCCTCTGTCCTGGATTCTTTTGTGGGACATCGTGGTGGCCGGTCACTGGGGGTACGATCGTGGCACTGTGGGGCTGAATGTTGCGGTGATTTCACCCTGGAGTCGCAGATAGTCCAGTCTGGATGGCGGAGCTCACTGCTTAAGCAGCCATCTTCGTGCGCGTGCAAGCCACGCCCCCTGCATTTAAATTGTTTTGACAATGTAATTATAAGTAATGTACCTTTTCATAGATGCCTGTGGTTGACTCCTCCTGAAGAAGCGAAATTGTCGCGAAACATGTTGAGGACCACGTTTGCACCTGCATCTTTGTTTTCCCACACACCAGTGGGGCTCTATATCTTATAATGTGAATTCAACGGAATTTCCTATAACAACCACACCAAAGTTCTGTTGTTGTTTTTTATGCTCTCTATGTAATAATCCTTTGAATAAATTTATATTTTTTAAATTTTGTAAAGATTCCTGGGTACCGAGATAGTCCTGAACACTTTTGGTGTCATAGGGCATGTTGCTTGGAGTAGCCCTTGACAATCCCTTCCCCTTCTTCACTGGTTACACTATGGAATTGTCTTTGCATTAATGTCGGTTCTGAGTGGAGGAGGGACGAAAGAGGATGAATCCATGGTAAAACCTGGAAAGTGGAACTAAACAGTGAAGGGTTGACCCCTGTTTCCCCGGTGGAGACAGAGGTCCTGGATGTCCTGCTTTATACCATTACCCTATGGTAATTTGGTGAGCCTTGATTCTATCTATGGTGCCTGGGATCTTTATATTTAAAGAGGTGGCATGTGGAATTTGAAATACATTTGCTCTGTTTAAAAAACTTGCTACACTATGGTATTTTTTTTTTGTTTTAAGACTGTGCCTAAGGCATTGAAGAAAGGAAATGGTAGCGGGTAACCTTAGTGAAGGGAGGAATAAATCTGGTGAGCCTTTTATCTACCTATAGCACTGGAATTATAATAGCTGAGACTGTGTTTTTTTTTCTTTATTATCTTGTGAATAGAATATTGTTTTGAGGTGTTATACAGTATGTGTAATTTATACATAGTGCACTATGGAGGTTTTTATTCTTTAATACCAGGCCTAAACTGAGGAACTCATTGAGTGTTGCTGGAGGAGAAGAATTGGGGATTGTTTCTTTGACCTGCCTTTATGACGTTTGAAAGATCTTGCCGAGAGGGTAGAAGTGTTTTCATGACTCACTTATTTTTATAAGGGGTCATGGTTATCTGGTTAGCTGTTTATCTGTATGCAAAACACAGTGCACAAAGGTGAAAGCATAGTTTAATTAATATGAAGTTAAATACAGGCTGTTTCATTTGAGGACATTTACATCACTGTCAAAATTCATAGTGCACTGGATTTGTTTTGTGTACTTTATATCACTGTCGTAATTTGTATTGCACTGGATTAATTGTACAGTTGAACCTCGGATTACGAGTATGCTCGTAATCCAAAGTACTCGCATATCAAAGCGAGTTTTCCCATTGAAGTCAATGGAAATGAAAATAATTTGTTCCGCATTGACTTCAATGGGATGCAATACCGAATGCGGCCAGAGGTGGGGGGCGCCAGAGAGCACCGAAAACGTCCGAAAAGGCCCGATGACACTTCGGCCCAGCGCCTGGGCACCGTACCTCAGGCCAAATGAGGTACTGCAGGCCAATGTTCGGCTTTTCTCGGCTCCTGCGCCCCCGCACCTCAGGCCAAATGAGGTACTGCAGGCCTATTTTCGGCTCTGCTAGGCTTCTGCTCCCCCGTACCTCAGACCAAATGAGGTACTGCAGGCCTATTTAGCTTGAATTCTGCTCGTCTTGCGAGTCAACACTCGCAAACCGAGTCAGAATTTAAAAATAAGTTGCTCGCAAATCAAAACGCTCTCAAACCAAGTTACTCTTAAACCGAGGTTCCACTGTACATTATTTTGATTGAATTATATTTTGTATTTTGTTTATTGTATTAATTCCTTTCACTACTGCTGGTTTCATATATTTGTCACATTTATCTTATTTAGTTGTTAAACTTCTAATAGTGAAGGGGGTACATTTTTTTTTCTTGTATGTGGCATCAGTACAACCCAAGTAAATTTAAAAAAGAAACACAAATTGTATTAGCCTGATAGGTTTCTTTTCAATAACAAGAAAAATGAAAAGCAATAATATACAGGTGAAAATTATCCAAAATATCCGAGACCATTGGTAGAGTAAATGACTTCATGTCTCACGCCAAAATGTTAGCAATTGAAAGGGATCAAATTGCAGTCTTTGAAAAAATCTGGAACCCTTGGATTAATTATCACCTACCATCATTCCGCAACAACTCAATTCTTATGCCATGGTAGCTGAAAGATTCACCCGGTAATAAATGACTTACAAAACCAAATTTCTAGAGCTTGGGTGTTACCCTACTCATTATCGTGAACATTATAATGTTCTGATCAAACCCTCAGGCTGTAGGCCAACTTACTTGAACCATCTCAGTGGACTTCTGCACTTCCTTCTCTATTTTCCTACTATCCTATCCTATCCATTTTTATTTGTGTTTTTTTTTGTCTATCTTTTATTTTTACTTTTTATTTTTCTTATTTTTATAATTCATTTTATTTAAACAGTAATAAAGTATTACTTTACATACTTATACTTCAATATTCCAGGTTCAAGTAAAACTATTTTTACGATAAATAGTATTTCCAACTACAGTCATGAATATCTTGATGTAATAATTTATTTACTTTTCTATTTTCTGTTGAGATTATATAATTTACTTATCTGTACATATATAGTGGACCATTAAGTTTGTTTTTTACTTTTATCAAAACTGATGTAGTTGGATAACTTATTACAACATGTATAACACAAGATTTGTACTTTATCATACTCATTCAATAAAAATACTTTGACAAGGAAAATTATCCAAAAATTGGTCCATCCTATAATGACATTGATTTCATAAAAGTCATTACTCTTTCGTCCATGGACCGACACAGCTTCTCTATTGACAAAGTGGGTATTATCCGTTAATTAGGAGTGACTAGGCAGAAAAACTTGTAAAAAGTGTTGCATCACACCTTCTACAGTACCGCCCAGGGGGCGGACCCTCTGGGTATACCCTCTCAGTCTGCATCTTCACAGATCAGTTTTTTTCTGTCTAGCAAGGAGTAGGACATGGCTCCCTTCGGGCCCATTGGTCCGGGGAAAAAAGATATATATATATATATTTTTATTTTTTTGCTACATTTGTTGTTTCCTGCGATCTTCGATCAACTGCCGACTGGGTGACAGGCTGGATCCTCGATCCTTGTAGTCTCCCCAGTTTCGGCCATCGAGCGTGTGCCGACCCTAGCTACGCGCTGGGTTTTCCACGACATGCCCGTCGCTCCACGGGTGGCCGGTGAGCTTATGCTCCAGGGCCTGCATCGGACCGCTCAGCTTCGGCTGACCTTACGGCCGAGTCGCAGCAGCCTGGCCGGTGAGCTTACGCTCCAAGGCTTGCATCGGACCGCTCAGCTTCGGCTGACCTTACGGCCGAGTCGCAGCAGCCTGTCCGGTGAGCGTCATGCTCCAGGGCATACATATGATCGTCCCTTCTGGGTCCAATCACAGCATGCCTGGCCAACAGTCACCTTCCGTGCGCGGATGATGATCTGTTTGGAATGTCTTCCAGCAGAATACATGCAGGATATGTAAGTAAAACTCCCCTGCCTCGGCTGGGTGATTTAGCTGGACATTCCTGGAGAGATCAAGTAAGTGGTTGTGGCCCCTTTCTTCCCTCTCTCCCTGCCTTTCCCTCCTCCCTAGGCTTCTAGCTAAAGGTTGCTGGGTGCTGGGGGTCACCTAGGGGGTCCCACTGGAGCGGGGCTGGCTGTAACTAACATTTAAAAGAAATGTCATTTTTTCTTACCTGTGTTTGTGTCCTTCCTCCTCCATGCTGTTGGCGGCCATTTTGAGGTGGTCCATGCCAAGTTTGGCCTCTTGTGACTGCCCGGCGGCCATCTTCCTGTGGTTCGGCCACACCCACTGGCCCCTATCAGCTGATCGGCGGCCATGTTTGTCCACCCTGTATGCAGATATTGCCGTTCGGCGGCCATCTTTTTGTGGGCTATGGCTGCTTGACCTCTATCTTCTGTCGGCGGCCATTTTCTTAGAGCCCACATTATCTTCCATACAGACATTTTTGGCAACCATTTTTCGAGAGCCTCCGGCCTCTAGGGTGCATTACACTGGCGCGAAAATTCACACAGGAAGTGCTGATAAAAGAAGCAGACTGACACAGCAGCAGCATAGCAGTACCTATCCAGGGTGGTGAGTCCTCTGGGTGACCCAGCCTCTCTGCAGCACAGGAGGGTGGCCTATTGATATCTTGCCTGGAGCCCTGTGAGTGTCAGCGTGTGGTCAGCATGGCATCTGAGCCAGATGTCTTCTCCCCTGAAACACCAGATTTAGCAGCTGGTGCCCCTGAGGTGTCTATGAACGCTATGACTGCAATCCTAGAGGCGTTTGCTGCCAGGGTGGAAGCATCACACAGGAATACAGGGGGTAGTAAACGCCCCATCCCCTGCAAGCTTCTGGGGATAATTCTGGTGCAGAACCAGGTCCAGCTACGGCTCGGGGCCCAGATTCTGACGCATCAGAGACTGCAGACCGTGACCGGACAGTGAGAATGACTCAAAGTCCAGGTCAGTACGCGAGATGGCTTTGGTATCTGACCTTATTACTGCAGTGCGGGATATGCTAAAATTGGAAAACACTGCAGAAGCAGCAGAGACTCTGGTCCACTTGGGTTTCATAGACCTGCCCGCACTGCTAAGGTGTTCCCTTGTGTGTCTTTTGATAAACTCTTATACAAGGAATGGGAGAACCCACTGAGGGTCTTTACAGCCGCAAAGAGGTTTGCGGTACGGTACCCCTTTTGAGGAGAGTTTTCTGAAGAAATGGACCTCTTCCCCCTATAGTGGACCCTCCGGTGTCCAGACTTAATAGAGCCACCACAATTCCTGTAGAAGGGGCTCCTGTTTTCAAGGACCCTGTGGATAAGAAGGCTGAAGCACTCGCTTGCTACCTATACTCAGTGGTAGGCTCGGCAGTACGCCCGGCATTGGCGGGGGCCCTAGTGTCTCACACACTTACTGAATGGGCAAGATTGCTACTCCAGGGGTTAAGGAGCGAGATGCTCCTCCTGATGAGATAACATTGGCCGACCTGTTGGTCCAGGGCCTTAGGTTTGTCTGCGAGTCAGACATGAATACTATTCCCCTGCTGTCTAAAACTTTGGTTTATGCAGTAGCAATACGCCGCCTGATCTGGCTAAAAGGCTGGTCTGCGGACCAGACTTCCAAGAAAGCCCTGTTGGATCTGCCTTTTAAGGGCGACAGACTTTTTGGGGCTTCTCTGGATGACATCATCAAGGATGCCACAGGAAGTAAAAGCACTTTGCTTCCCCAAATTAGCAAGGATAAGGGGCCACGCCAAGGGCAAGGGCCCTCCTTTACTGCACACAAGTGGTTTTTTCGTCCCCCTAGGGCGACAGGAAAAAGACCCCAGGCCGATAAAGTGCCTGCCCAAGGACAAAAGCGTCCCTGGTCCCGCATACCCAATAAGCCTGCGGACAAATTTGCGTCCGCATGAAGGTCCACCCCCACCCAGCTCTCGGGTGGGGAGACGTCTTCGCAAATTCGCGACTCAGTGGACAGCACTAATCTCCGACAGGTGGGTTTGCGAAGTAATCTCCTCAGGCTACAAGATAGAGTTTCTCTCTTGTCCACCGGACAGATTCAACACCTCCAATCTCCAGCTACTACCGACCCGTCGGGAGGCCCTGTAGGGGGCAGTCCAGGGTCTACTGGAACGCGGGGTAGTTATTCCAGTTCCAGAACTGGAACGGGGTTTTTACTCAAATCTGTTCATTGTGCCGAAGAAGGAGGGGGTTCGTCCAAGCTTGGATCTCAGAGCCCTCAATTGCTTTGTGAAGGTACAAAGTTTTTGGATGGAGTCGGTTCGATCTGTAGTCACGGCTCTCCATCCGGGGGACTTTCTGGCCTCCTTGGACATCAAGGACGCATACCTGCATGTCCCCATATACTCCAGACACCAGAGGTTTCTGCGATTTGCTATCGGGAAGGACCACTACCAGTTTGTGGCCCTCCCGTTGGGCCTTGCCTCAGCACCCAGGACGTTCACCAAGGTGCTCGCTCCGATTCTGGCACTTCTAAGACAGCGGGGTATCGCTATCACAGGCTACTTATACGACCTTCTGCTGAAGGCCCCTTCAAGCTCAGAATTAGAGGTAAGCGTGTCCATTACCTGTCAGACTCTTCGAGACTGTGGTTGGATACTAAACACGCAAAAGTCAGTATTGGTGCCCACTCAACGCCTAGGGTACCTGGGGTTGATTCTGGATTCTTCAGAGGCAAAGGTATTCCTCCCTGTGGAGAAGTTGCAGACCCTCCGGGCTGCAGTACGGCAGCTGACTTCCAGGAATTGGTCGTCACTCCGTTTTTTGCATGCGAGTGTTGGGCCTCAGGGTAGCCTCCTTCGAGGCGGTTCCATATGCTCAATACCACACTCGAGTGTTACAGAAGGAAGTTCTGTCCAGATGGAACAGATGTCCATCATCTCTGGATTATCAAATCTGAGTGAGCCACATAGTCAGGAGATCCCTGGTATGGTGGCTGACAGCACCGGCTCTAATGGCCGGGAAGTCATTTCTTCCGGTTTACTGGATAGTGATCACGACGGACGCCAGCCTTACAGGTTGGGGGGGAGTCTGGGGTGTTCAGTCGGAGCAAGGTCGCTGGACGCCAGAGGAAGCCCTCCTGCCGATCAATGTCCTGGTAATCCGGGCGATCAGGCTGTGCCTCTTCAAATGGTCTCAGAGGCTGCAAGGGCGTCCAGTCAGGATCCAGTCAGACAACGCCACAGCAGTGGCATATGTCAATCATCAAGGAGGAACAAGAAGCTCAGCTGCAACATCGGAGATCGCTCGCATCCTGAAGTGGGCAGAGAGGAGCGTACCGGCACTGTCGGCCGTGTACATTCCGGGTGTGGAAAACTGGCAGGCGGACTACCTGAGCCACCAGATGCTGGACCAGGGAGAAGGGTCCTTACACCCGGAGGTGTTCCAACTCCTCTGCCAAAGATGGGGCACACCAGACGTAGATCTTCTGGCCTCCCGACTCAATCGGAAGGTATTGAGATTTGTGGCCCGGTCAAGAGACCCATGGGCAGACGCAACGGACGCGTTGGTAGCATCGTGGGGTCAGTATCGGCTAATCTATGCCTTCCCTCCCTTAAGGCTTCTTCCTCTTCTGCTCCGCAGAGTGGAGGCAGAGGGAATTCCAATGATCCTAATCGCTCCAGATTGGCCTCAGCGTCCTTGGTACGCCGAACTAGTACGTCTGGTAGCAGACGTCCCCTGGCGCCTACCACTACGGAAGGACCTGCTATCGCAAGGTCCCATATTTCATCCTGCTTTACAGTCATTGGCTTTAACAGCATGGCTGTTGAGAACCAGGTACTGAGAGACCGGGGCCTGTCAGACTCAGTAATCTCTACTATGAGAAGTGCTCGAAAACCGTCCTCTAGGAAGGTCTATCACCGCACTTGGAGGGCCTACATCTCCATGTGTGAGGAAATGAAATGGCATCCGCGTACCTATTTGGTTTCCAGAATCCTGCTGTTTTTACAGCATGGGGTGGACCAAGGGCTTGCCCTAAGTACGATTTAAGGGACAGATATCTGCCCTGGCTGTCTTTTTTCAGCGACCCCTGGCGACTCACTCTCTCGTGAGTACATTTGTGCAGGGGGTCCGACATGTGGCCCCTCCGGTCCGTCCCCCGTTACCTCTGTGGGACTTGAACCTGGTCCTCTCGGTGCTTCAGAAGGCACCGTTTGAGAATATTAGAGATATTCCCCTGTTGACACTTTCTCAGAAAGTGGTCTTTTTGGTGGCTGTTACGTCAGTTAGACGAGTCTCTGAGCTGGCAGCCTTGTCCTGCAAGGCTCCCTATTTGATTTTCCACAAGGATAAGGTGGTGCTGCGGCCGCAGCCTTCCTTTCTTCCGAAAGTCGTTTCGGCTTTTCATCTCAACGAAGACATTGTACTTCCATCCTTGTGTCCTCAGCCGTCGAATCCTAAGGAGTCGGCGTTGCATTCCTTGGACGTTGTCCGAGCTTTGAGAGTATACCTATCTGCTACTTCCCTGTTCCGGAAGTCAGACTCACTGTTTGTTTCGGTGGCTGGTCCCAAGAAGGGCCAAGCAGTCTCATCGGCCACCATCTCTAGGTGGAACCGACAGTAATCCAGGCTTACGCCTTAAAGGGTCAGGCGCCCCCCTTTCCTGTCACGGCGCATTCGACCAGGGCAATAGGTGCCTCTTGGGCTTTCCGACATCAAGCGTCTGTTTCCCAATTATGTAAAGCGGCGACTTGGTCGTCCGCACACACTTTCACAAAATTCTACAAAATTGATGTAGGTGCATCTTCGGATGCCTCTTTTGGCTGCAAGGTTTTGCAAGCGGCTGTTTAGAGTTGCAACTCCTCCGTTGGAGGAGTGCTGTTTTGTGTTTGGGGTGAAGTTTATTTTTATGCTGTTACCACCCCTCGTTTTTTCTCTGACACTGCTTTGGGACATCCCACTTTGTCAATAGAGAAGCTGTGTCGGTCCATGGACGAAAGAGTAAATAGGATTTTTTACTCACCGTAAAATCCTTTTCTCTGAGTCCATGGACCGACACAGCACCCACCCCTCCATTTTAAGTTTGTACTGCTTTTTGACGAACTGATCTGCGAAGATGCAGACTGAGAGGGTATACCCAGAGGGTCCGCCCCCTGGGCGGTACTGTAGAAGGTGTGATGCAACACTTTTTACAAGTTTTTCTGCCTAGTCACTCCTAATTAACGGATAATACCCACTTTGTCAATAGAGAAGCTGTGTCGGTCCATGGACTCAGAGAAAAGGATTTTACGGTGAGTAAAAAATCCTATTTTTGAGCTGTTTTGTGTTTCTGTTTTGACTGAGTAAGGTTAATTTCAGGGCACAACTAACTGGTGTAATGTAGCATATCCAAGCAGATGCATACAAATACAAGCAATCCTATTCTTGTCATTTGACAAAATATGACAGTGTAGAGCATTCGTGACCTGATGAAAGAAAGACCTCAGGCACTGATTTATTAAAAAGACATAATGCACTGATCCATGAAAAGTGGGAATCCCTATAAATGTTTTGTTTCCTAGGTTCAGAAACATTTTTTTCTTTGTAATTTCAATGTCTGCTAAAATATTCCAGTGCAGGGTAACCTGGCTGAGGTCCAGGATGGCCAACTGTCAGTAAATTCACGAACCGTTTAAAATTAATGATTTTTACATCTGTCTGTGAATGTCCATCACAGACATGCAATCTGCATGTCTGTAATGGACATTCACCATCAGATGTAAAATTCACAAATTTTACAAACTGCTTGTGAATTTACTGACAGTTGGCAAGACTGGTGAAGTCATGGACCCGCTATGAATAAACATGCAGATTTGCACCACAGCTAGAAAGCATTTTTTGAACAGGCTGCATTCTATATGACACTAAGCAGTAAGGATGGGCTCAGGCGTGTTTCCAACCACATGTAAAGAGCCTGCCAGGTAGTCGGCACTGCACCCACGCTTATCACAAGCAGTGAGACTTTTTCCAGTTCCGCGGCTGCAGAGATCGGGAAATGTCTCATTGCCTGTAATTAGCGTTGTGCAGTGACGATTTCCTGGCGGGCTTTGCATGTGCGGTTGCGAACACACCCGAGCCTATCCTTACTGAGCAAGCATTTAGCATCAGAGAAATTAAAGTGCCTTTTTTAACAGACTGCAATTTTAGAGCACTTCAGCATGCATTTAGAATCCAATTAGAACTACACCTGGAAGATCTTTTTGAACAAGCCTCCATTTCTGAGAGATTAAGCAGGCATTTAACATTAGATAATAAACAATGACTTTTTTGTTGCATGCTCAGGATGGAAATTGCTTACCGCTTTGCAACACAACTAACAAACCAATGTGGACAGTTTATAATTTTGGGGGGATAAAGCAGGCAAGCATTTTACACTATTTTACACGTGTACAAAAATTCTCAGAACACTCAAATGTTATTCAAAAGATTTAATTTGCTGTTAACATTTGATTTTGAATCAAATGGACTTTTCCGAATGAAAATCACAAATACTGTATTTGTTAATTTGAGTAAAATGTTCCTGTTTTGTCCTGTTTCTTTGAATTTTAGTTCAATATATTTTTATTGAGTTTTGTATGAGTTTTGTACAGTGCAGTATATTGGGTTATACAAAAAAGCAAACAGGGGATAAAAAGAATGCAAATTATCTTGTCAACAGGGCTCTTGTTTATGATTAGCAAACTGAGCAGCAGAACCATACAACAATTACAGAAGGAAAACAACATAACGTTATACTCATAGAACGCATATGTAAAGGTATGTACTTACCGAGGCCGAGATGCCGAGAGTGGTTCACCTTTGCGACTTGACGCACTCCACCCCCTGGAGTTGAGACAGGGAGTGGATGGCGAGAAGCGGCACCGGCTACCGGCAGGTGGTGGGTACTTTTAGACGGTCCGGTAGTGTTGAGTAGACTGAAGAAACAGGCTTCAAGCGGGAACTAGTCGGATTGGTAAAGTTCAAACAGCAGGAGATAATGGAAGCCGGTGCAGGTTGAGTCCGGGTTGCAATTGCAAGGTAACAGTCCCGGCTGGGGGTCTAGCACAGTAAAAGGCAACAAGTCCAGAAAATACCGGGAACCAGGCAGGAGTTCAAAGGAAACGCGGAAGTCCAAAAGGTACAAGCAGGAGGTCAAGGATTGTAGACAAGCAGCAGATCCGAGTCACAGGCCGAGGGTCAAACACAGGAGAAGGCAGAAGTCCGTATAGCAAGCCGAGGGTCAGGTCCAGGAGAGAGATCAGAGGAGTCAAGCCAGTCCGGGTCACAAGGAGATTTTCAAGATAGTTTTCCAGAGTCTTGGGTATACAGGAAAGCTGACAAACCAGCAACTTGTCAGTGCAACTGGATCTCTTTAAATAGGCCCGCCTGGATTCCTATTGGTGCGCCGCCGCGCATGCGCGCGCGCCGCTGCGTCGGCGCGCGCACCCGAGGACGTAGAAGCGCCGTCCCGCGCACGCGCATGCGCCGAAGCATCATTCCGCCGCGCGTGCGCATTGGGCGCTGATTGGCGCCGTTGGACGGATTTCCCTGACAGTGCCCCCCTCCTAGGGGCGGACTCCGGACGCCCAGACTAGACATCAACTCGGGATGTTCCTGGTGAAAGACTCTAATTAGGCGGGGAGCATGTAGGTTCCTAGATGGTTCCCAAGAGTTGTCCTCTGGGGGATACCCCTTCCATTTGATTAAATACTGCAACTGCCTGCCTCTTTTCCTGCAGCCCAAGATAGATTCCACCACATACTCATCTTCACCATCAACCTCCACAGGTGGAGGAGGTGGCTCATCCCTTCCCGGGAAGGAGCTGGAGACTACTGGTTTCAACAGAGACGTGTGGAAGACCGGGTGTATCCTGTAGGAGTCGGGCAGTGCCAATTCAAAGGCCACAGGGTTGATTACTCGCTTGATTTTAAAAGGGCCTATAAATCTTGGTCCCAATTTCCGTGAAGGGATCGGTAATTTGAGGTTGGTGGCGGAGAGCCATACTTCCTCCCCAACTTTGAAGACTGGATTTTCCTTCCTACCCTTGTCATAGTATCTCTTGTAAGACTCCTGGGCGTTTTGCATCATTTCCTGGAGTCTCAGAAAATTAGATTGAACAAAGGCTATCCGATCTTGAACAGCAGGAACAGAGCTCTCCGGAATGTCATCAGGGAGGAAGGAAGGATGGAAGCCAAAGTTGGCCCAAAAAGGAGTTTGACTGGTGGCTGAATGCACCGAGTTGTTATATGCAAATTCAGCGTAGGATAATAGGGAGGACCAATCGTCTTGTGAGGCTGAGCAAAAACAACGGAGATATTGTTCTAGGGTTTGATTGGTTCTCTCTGTCTGTCCGTTGCTCTGGGGGTGATATGCCGATGATAGGCAAATCTTGACTTCTAAAGATTTGCAAAGTTCCTTCCAGAATTTCGACGTGAATTGAACGCCTCTGTCAGAGGTGATGCTCTTAGGCACCCCATGGAGCCTGATTATCTCCTGAAAGAAGGCTTTGGCTGTATCTGCAGCAGAGGGGGTACCGATCATGGGCACGAAGTGTGCCATTTTGGAGAGGCGGTCAATTACGACCAGAATCGTGGTAAAACCTCCAGAGGGCGGTAGATCTACAATGAAGTC
The DNA here is from genome assembly GCA_029206835.1 of Rana muscosa. Lineage (NCBI taxonomy): Eukaryota > Metazoa > Chordata > Amphibia > Anura > Ranidae > Rana > Rana muscosa. Next base: position 637,159,570 of record CM055117.1, on the reverse strand, counting down.
CATGGACACATCTGCCCACGGACGTTCAGGGATAGGCAAAGGTTTGAGTAGTCCCCAACTCTTGGTTTTGGGTCCCTTATACCGTTGGCAACGGGTACAGGAGGCAACATAGGACTTGCAATCTTGTCTCCAACCAGGCCACCAGAAGGAGCGAGAGATTAGTTCCATGGTTTTTTTTGTTCCAAAGTGACCAGCTAGTTTGTGGTCGTGGAAAGTTTTCAGAATCAGTTGCCTTGTTTCCAGAGGGACGAAGACTTTACCTTGGGACCAGAGCAAGTCATTATGCTTCTCTAGGGAAGAGGTTACTTGGTCAGGACAATGCTTAGAGGCGGCTTTTATGGAAGTTAGTAGATCAGCCTGTGGAATGAGCAGAAAGTTTTGTGCTGATAGGATGGTACTTGGTTCCTCTGCTTGAGGGGTCTCGGGAAACATCCTAGAGAGTGCATCCGCCTTCACGTTCTTGGAACCGGGCCTATAAGAGATATGAAAGTTAAACCTGGTGAAGAAGAGGGCCCATCGGGCTTGTCTGGGTCGAAGACGTTTTGCTGTTCTCAGATATTCTAGATTCTTATGATCCGTGAATATCATGACAGGGTGAGGGGCTCCCTCCAGAAGGTATCGCCATTCTTCCAGGGTGAATTTGATAGCTAATAGTTCCCGGTCTCCGACGTCATAATTACGTTCTGGAGAAGTTAGTTTACGAGAGGCAAAGGCTACTGGATGAAGAAGGGATTTGGGGCCCTGCCTTTGAGAGAGGATGGCCCCAGTGGCTGACTCTGAAGCATCTACTTCCAGAGTAAATGGCAGTAGCGGATCTGGATGCTTCAATACAGGTGCCGATGTGAATGCATTTTTTAGTTTATCGAAGGCATCCTGAGCTTCCGGTGACCAGTGAAAGCGGTAGCCCTGGCGTGTCAGTTGGGTTATAGGTGCCACAATAGAGGAGAACCCCACAATGAACCTCCTGTAGAAGTTGGCGAAACCTATAAACCGTTGTACCCCTTTCTTGTCTGTTGGGGCTGGCCATTCCTGGATAGCTTTGACTTTCTGCGGGTCCATTGCGACCCCATTGGTAGAAATAATAAATCCCAAAAATTGCACAGTGGTTTTCTCAAAGTCACATTTCTCGGCCTTGAGGTAAAGTCTATGTTCTCGGAGAATAGTGAGGACCTTGATGACATGGATTCGGTGCAGTTCAAGGGAGGACGAAAAAATAAGAATATCATCTAAGTAGACTACTAGGAAGTCGTCCAAGTGTTCACGGAAAATGTCATTGACCAGGTGCTGGAAAGTAGCTGGGGCGTTGCAAAGCCCGAATGGCATGACCAAGTATTCAAAATGACCGAACCTAGATCTAAAAGCCGTCTTCCATTCGTCTCCAGCCCTGATCCGGATGAGGTTGTAGGCCCCTCGAAGGTCCAGTTTAGAGAAGATCCGAGCTGATCGGAATCGTTGGAACAACTCCGGGATGAGAGGAAGCGGGTATCTATTTTTAATAGTAATTTTATTTAATTCCCTATAGTCAATGCAGGGCCTCAGAGTCCCGTCTTTTTTTTCAACGAAAAAGATACCGGCACCGGCTGGGGAAGAAGAGGGGCGAATGAATTTCTTTTCCAGATTTTCCTCAATGTAAGACTTGAGGGCCTTCAACTCAGATTCAGACAAGGGAAAGATGCGGCCGAATGGAATTTTGGAGCCAGGCAGAAGGTCAATGGGACAATCGTAGGGACGATGTGGAGGTAGGCGGTCGGCCTGCTGTTTGTCGAAGACGTCCTGGAATTCTAAGTATGCTGATGGAACATGTGGTAGGTTATCCGATTGAGGGGTTAAAGTAGCACAGACAGTGGGAAGTGCGGGAAGACAGTGTTGGGAACAATATGAAGAAGTGAAGTTAACTTCCCTTTTGGCCCAGTTTATATGAGGCTCATGTGCTTGTAACCAGGGGAGGCCCAGGATGATGGGAAACATGGGAGATGGGATGAGGTCAAATCGAAGGTATTCTTGGTGGCCTGAATCCGTGATAGCAAGGATGGGTTTTGTTTCTTGCGTAATTACCCCTGAACGAGGCAGGGATCCATCCGCCAGACGAACCTGAAGATAACGGTCCTTGGTTTGCAGAGGAAAGTGAAGTTGGGAAGCAAGTGAAGAGTCCAGAAAGCAGCTGCAGGCTCCTGAATCAATAATCGCCGGTAGGCGGGTTGCTCCTGTTGGTAGCTGTAGAGAAATGGAAAGAACAACATAAGTCTGTGGTAAGCCAGAAACTTGGTAGTTCAAAGTGTCTTTGAGGGTACACTTACTAGGTCTCACTGGGCAGCTCCGAAGGAAATGGCCAGTACCCCCGCAGTAAAGGCACAGATTGGCCTGACGTCTGCGCTGTTTTTCCTCAGGAGAAAGGGGAGGACGAACCAGACCAAGCTGCATAGGTTCAGGCTCGGGAGGAGAAGATGCTGTAGGAACTTGGATGGGTGGGTAGGCAGGAGCTGATCGGGGCAAAGTCCAGTTTGGACGGGTAGTCTGGAAACGCTCGGAACGCCGCTCCCGCAGGCGTCTGTCAAGCTGAGTGACAGACTGGATCAAATCTTCCAGAGTAGTTGGAACGCCAATCCTGGCCAGCTCGTCTTTAAGAGCCTCAGACAGTCCTTGGCGATATTGGTATTTAAGGGCCGTCTCATTCCAGCCAGTGTCAGCTGACCATTTCCGGAATTCGGTGTAGTCCTCCACCGGCCTTCTCCCCTGGGTTAAACTGTGGAGAACAGACTCAGCTGTAGCTGATCGCTGAGGATCGTCATACAGCTGCGCCATACTCTCGAAGAAGGTGTCCACGGAATCTAGTATGGGGCTGCTTTGCTCCATCAGGCCATGGGCCCAGGCCTGGGGTTCGTCGGTTAGAAGGGAGATGACGAACCCCACCTTTACCACTTCTGAAGAGAAAGTCCTGGGTTGAAGGGCGAAGTAAAGAGAACATGCATTTTTGAAAGCCCGATATTTCTTACGGACGCCAGAAAATCGCTCAGGCAGGGGGACCCTGGGTTCAGGGGTAGCCATTACTACGGTGGGATTTGCCTGATTTTGAGACGTGGAGGCAACATTGGCAACGGTAGCAGCTGGTGATGCTGGTCCTGTAGCTCCAGTAAGTAGCTGAAAGCGGCCATCCATTTGGACATAACCTTCTTGTAATTTCTGAACCGCATCGGTTAGTGCGGTGACTTGCTGACATAGGGTCTCGAACGGTGAACGCACCCTGTCGGCCTCAGACATCTGGCTGGTTTGTACTGTAAAGGTATGTACTTACCGAGGCCGAGATGCCGAGAGTGGTTCACCTTTGCGACTTGACGCACTCCACCCCCTGGAGTTGAGACAGGGAGTGGATGGCGAGAAGCGGCACCGGCTACCGGCAGGTGGTGGGTACTTTTAGACGGTCCGGTAGTGTTGAGTAGACTGAAGAAACAGGCTTCAAGCGGGAACTAGTCGGATTGGTAAAGTTCAAACAGCAGGAGATAATGGAAGCCGGTGCAGGTTGAGTCCGGGTTGCAATTGCAAGGTAACAGTCCCAGCTGGGGGTCTAGCACAGTAAAAGGCAACAAGTCCAGAGAATACCGGGAACCAGGCAGGAGTTCAAAGGAAACGCGGAAGTCCAAAAGGTACAAGCAGGAGGTCAAGGATTGTAGACAAGCAGCAGATCCGAGTCACAGGCCGAGGGTCAAACACAGGAGAAGGCAGAAGTCCGTATAGCAAGCCGAGGGTCAGGTCCAGGAGAGAGATCAGAGGAGTCAAGCCAGTCCGGGTCACAAGGAGATTTTCAAGATAGTTTTCCAGAGTCTTGGGTATACAGGAAAGCTGACAAACCAGCAACTTGTCAGTGCAACTGGATCTCTTTAAATAGGCCCGCCTGGATTCCTATTGGTGCGCCGCCGCGCATGCGCGCGCGCCGCTGCGTCGGCGCGCGCACCCGAGGACGTAGAAGCGCCGTCCCGCGCACGCGCATGCGCCGAAGCATCATTCCGCCGCGCGTGCGCATTGGGCGCTGATTGGCGCCGTTGGACGGATTTCCCTGACAGCATAGTTGTCCATTTGTGTACATAAAAAAAGGAAATACATTTACAAATAGGTGGCTTATTAGTTTTTATTATGAATACCTTATCGTACCAAGTGGACCAGTAGGTGGATTATTAGTTCTTATTATGGAAGACCTTATTGTACCAAGTGGACCATGTTTCTTCAAATTTTCTTGTCAGTACGGTCAAAAACAAACGTCGATACACACACATTTATTCTCACTCTATTACTTTAACCACTTAACAACCACCTGCCGACAAATAACGTCGACAAGGTGGTTGCTTAACTCTGGGAGGACGTTATATAACGTCCTCCCAGAATCGCGCTCCCGCGCGCCCCCTGGGGCGCGCACACGGGAAACTCCGTGACCGCCGGGTCCAGAGGACCCGGCGGATCACGAATCGCGGTAAATCGCCGCTGATAGCGGCCGTTTACCACGTGATCGCTCCGTCAAATGACGGAGCAATCACTTGTAAACAGACCGGCGTCATTTGATGACGCCGGTTCCTCCCTCCCCTCTCTGTACCGATCGGTACAGTGTGAGAGGAGAGGGGAGGGTGCAGATCAAGGCAGCAGCGCTGTGGGCTGGATCTGTGACAATTGCAGTCACAGATCCAGCCATCCATCCATCCCTGCTCAGCCATCCCTGTGCTATACCCTGCCAATACTCTGCAAAATACCCTGCCAATACTCTGCAAAATACCCTGCCAATACTCTGCAAAATACCCTGGTGCAATACTCTGCAATACCCTGGTGCAATACTCTGCAATACCCTGGTGCAATACTCTGCAATACCCTGGTGCAATACTCTGCAATACCCTGCGCAATACTCTGCAATACTCTGCAAAATACTCTGCAATACCCTGCGCAATACTCTGCAATACCCTGCGCAATACTCTGCAATACCCTGCGCAATACCCTGTGCAATACTCTGCAATACCCTGCAAAATACTCTGCAATACCCTGGTGCAATACTCTGCAATACTCTGGTGCAATACTCTGCAATACTCTGGTGCAATACTCTGCAATACCCTGCGCAATACTCTGCAATACCCTGCGCAATACTCTGCAATACCCTGCGCAATACTCTGCAATACCCTGCGCAATACCCTGCACAATACTCTGCAATACCCTGCACAATACTCTGCAATACCCTGCACAATACTCTGCAATACCCTGCACAATACTCTGCAATACCCTCCACAATACTCTGCAATACCCTCCACAATACCCTGTGCAATACCCCATGCAATACCCTGCCATACACCGCAATACCCTGCCATAGTCCGCAATACTCCGCAATGCCCTGCAATACTCCGCAATGCCCGGCAATACTCCGCAATGCCCGGCAATACTCCGCAATGCCCGGCAATACTCTGCAATAACCACTTCCCGCCCTCCGGCCGTCATATGACGTCCTTGACTTTGTGCGGGGATATCTGAATGATGGGTGCAGCTACAGGCATCATTCAGATATTAGCTTTTTCAGCCGGCGATTCCCTACACCATAACAACAATCATAGTGGCTGTTCCACCGCTTGATCATTCTTACGGGAGGCGAGAGGGGATGTCCCCCCCCCGCCGCCCTCCGGTGCTTCTACCGACTCACCGCTACGATCAAAGCCAGGATTGTTGTTTTTTTTTTGTTTTTTTTTCAGGCTTCCCAGCCTAGGGGTGAGATGTGGGGTCTTATTGACACCCCCCCCATATCTCACTGTAAAGAGGACCTGTCATGCCATATTCCTATTACAAGGGATGTTTACGTTCCTTGTAATAGGTATAAAAGTGATCAAAAAAATGTTTGGGGCGGAAAAACATGTCAAACTAAAATAAATAAAGTAAAATGAAGAATACATTTTTTTTTTTTTTAAAGCGCCCCTGTCCCCGTGAGCTCGCATACAGAAGCGAACGCATACGTAAGTCCCGCCCACATATGAAAACGGTTTTCAAACCACACATGTGAGGTATCTCTGCGAACGTTAGAGCGAGAGAAATCATTTTGGCCCTAGACCTCCTCTGTAACTCAAAACATGTAACCAGTAAAAATATTTAAAGCGTCGCCTATGGGGATTTTTTAAGTAGCGAAGTTTGGCGCCATTCCACGAGTGTGTGCAATTTTTAAGGGCGACATGTTAGGTATCTATTTACTCGGCGTAACTTCATATTTCACATTATGCAAAAACATTGGGCTAACTTTACTGTTTTTTTTTTAGCACAAAACATTTTTTTTCCGTAAAAACGCGTTAAAAAAATTGCTGCGCAAATATCGTGTGAGATAAAAAGTTGCAACAACCACCATTATATTCTCTAAGGTCTTTGCTAAAAAAACATATATAATGTTTTGGGGTTCTATGTAATTTTCTAGCAAACAAATTTTGATTTTTACATGTAGGAGAGAAATGTCAGAATTGGCCTCGGTGCTCCAGAACGCCTGAAGGGGCTCCCTGCATGTTGGGCCTCTGTATGTGGCCACGCTGTGTAAAAGTCTCACACATGTGGTATCGCCATACTCGGGAGGAATAGCAGAATGTGTTTTGGGGTGTAATTTGTGGTATGCATATGCTGTGTGTGAGAAATAACCTGCTAATATGACAATTTTGTGAAAAAAAAAAGAGAAAAAAAAAATCTTGATTTTGCAAAGAATTGTGGGAAAAAATAACAACTTCAAAAAACTCACAATGCCTCTTTCTGAATACCTTGGAATGTCTTCTTTCCAAAAAGGGGTCATTTGGGGGGTATTTGTACTTTTCTGGCATGCTAGGGTCTCAAGAATTGAGATAGGCCGTCAGTACTTCAGGTGTGATCAATTTTCAGATATTGGCACCATAGCTTGTGGACTCTCTAACTTTCACAAAGACCAAATAATATGCACCAATTTGTACTTATTTTTACCAAAGATATGTAGCAGTATAAATTTTGGCCAAAATTTATGAAGAAAAAATAGTAATTTGCAAAATTTTATAACAGAAACGAAAAAAAATCATTTTTTTACAAAATTTTCAGTCTTTTTTCTCTTATAGCGCAAAAAATAAAAAACCCAACAGTGATTAAATACCACCAAAAGAAAGCTCTATTTGTGTGAAAAAAAGGACAAAAAATTCATATGGGTACAGTGTTGTATGACTGAGTAATTGTCATTCAAAATGTGAGAGCACCGAAAGCTGAAAATTGGTCTGGTTATTAAGGGGGTTTAAGTGCCCAGTTGTCAAGTGGTTAAAGAATAATATATTTTTAACAACAGAGCTATTATACATGTAAATCAAACATCAGCTGAACAAGGACAAGAGAAAGGTTAATTGGAGAAAATCCCTATATGTGAGAGAAATGTGGCAGGTATATTTATAAGGCAGACATAAAACAGATTGGATTTATCAGAATGATTCCACACTGGGTGATGTGACTGCTTTGTATTCCCAGAAGAGTGCATAACTGTTAATGTACAATGATGGATAAATAAAACAGCGTTGTAAAAAAATACATAATATGGACTAACAGGTTCAAGGGATGAATATGCACTCATGACATACATTTGTTTTGTGTATATGGTATTCTATGAAAATTCCTTAATTGTTTTTGAAGTTACTGTATATATGCTACATATTTTTTTCTGGTAATTATAAAATACCACGGCTTTAAAAGCCTAACACATTGCAATACTTTATTATTTGTATCTCACTTAGAGAATTGTGGGTTATGGCATTCAGAGCATTGTCTATCTAGACCCCTATGTATCTTAGGCTGCTAATATACAACACGTGTAAAGCCTAATACACAAATCCACTTCTATAACATGCAAATGTTAATAAACCTGATTAGCAGTAGATGTAGTACAATACTATTATTTCTATAAGTAAACCACTAAGTAATTATGCGCTCGGTGGTAATGCTTCACTCTATTTTCCAGATACAATAACAGCAGAGTGCACAAAACCTCCAACCATAAAACCCACAGTGAAATCAGAAGATAACATTATGTAAATAATATCAACATCAATTAATAAAAACAGCAATAAAGTGAAAAGATGAAACCATATACAGAATAAAGAAAACTATACTGTAAACAGAAATGAAAGTCCACTTCCAAAGGATTCCTTCAGGGCTCCACTAGGAAGCCAGTGTAGGATCTTGTAAAAATGACAGCGAACCACCACTGTTCCATGTGTTTAAGTATCAAACCACCTTAAACATAGGTGTGTGAGCAGCACGTGTAGCTTCTAAAGATGGTGGACGTCTGAAGGGTGAGCTCTGGCCCTGATCCACTCTCCACAGCCTTTGCACCATTGCGCATTGCTCCAAATGCTTCAGGGTAAGAGATTCTGACTCCCGCTACTGTAGCACACCAGTCAGTCGCAATACAGTCTTCCCTCTTTATCATAATTTCCATCTCTCAGGCAGTTTATCCTTGTATTGGCCCTAGTTATTTTGATATGTTGCCTTATATCATGCCTTCTGGTGTGTATTCAGGTTTGCACCACTCCTTATTACTTATAAGTTTTTATTATATTCTGAAATTTTTCATATATGCTTATTTGTGACTTTATGTGGCCTGTCTTGTCATGACTTTTGCATCTTAATTTACTGTTTTCTGAGGTGATTTGGTCTCTCATTTGATCCTATTTTTTACAATTTTGTTATTGTTCTCTTTGTTTTTCTTTAGAAATTCCCAATAAAAATATAATTATGAAAAAAAATAAAAAATAAACATAGGTATGTCAATTCCCTAACCATGACCATCAGATTATAAGAGATCAATAGCGCATGATATATCAAATTCGAATCACACCAGAGAATGGTAACAACATTAATGGCCACCGGGTCCTCCGCTGGTTGCCCAGAAAGTGCAATTCTCTGCAGTAAGATTCAAGAAAAAATACAAAGGACCATGGAGTAATACTGCTAAAAACACCAGTTTATTAACAACATGTCCCCTGAGGATGTCCCTTGCATAGATCAAATGTGTAGGGTGTTGCTAGCAGCCTATGGTGTCATCACAGCCGCTGGTCTACCACAGCGTGGCGATTTTGAGCTTTTATTGACCTGATGATGCTTCTGAGTATATGTGCTTGTAAATAGATCGATGTTTGTTGCAATTTTACTCTATGGCCTTTGTATTTTCTACAAAATCTTACTGCAGAGAATTGCACTTTGTGGATCTGGACATCATGATTGTCCAGCAAGGGAATTCACACACCTATGTTCAAAGTGGTTTTGAACCTAACACATGGAACCATGGGGGATGATTTACAAAACTATATCGGCGCATCTGCGTGCGCAACTGCAGTTTTGGTATTTACGAAACATTTGCGCCGGTAACTCAGCGCTATTCCCCATTTACTATAGTGTTCTCAGTGCACGGGAGGAGGCGCTCAGTGCGCCACTATGGACCTGGCGCATTGGCATCTTCAAATAAAAATATAAAGAAGCTGGAAGTGCCAATATAATGAGGGTGACGTGGGGTGATGTGAGGAAGCTCAGTGACAACTGCCCAAGTAACAAATATGCCCAAAATAGAATGAGAAAGTAATTTTTTCTGAACCAGCCTGCTGCGCCGGCAATTACATTTAGAACTGCGAGAGGGTTTTTTGTGCTCTGCGCGGCAATTTCACTCGTTCACTGCGCCGGCAAAATCTTAGTAAATGTCAAGTCACGTAAATGCATTTGCATATGTTGAACAGGCACACCTCCTAAACTTGCCATTATATAACAGTCCCTGCACAAAATGACATTTCTAAAGGGAAAAAAAAGGCATTTAAAAGCACTCGCGGCTATAATTGAATTGTTGGCTCCCGGCAATACAGAGAAAAGTAATTGAAAGTCTTTGAAAAAAAAATGCGTGGGGTCCCCCCAAATTCCATTACCGGGCCCTTCAGGTCTGGTATGGATATTAAGAGGAACTCCGCGCCAAATTTAAAACAAAAAATGGCATGGAGTCCCCCTAAAAATCCACACCAGACCCTTTATCCGAGCATGCAACCTGGCATGCCGCAGGAAAAGAGGGGGGGACAAGAGAGCGCCCCCCCCCTCCTGAACCGTACCAGGCCACATGCCCTCAACATTGGGAGGATGCACTGGAACACACTTATCTATGGTTAATAAAAAAGAGGGGTGAAAAAAAAGCACTGGACTGCATCAAAAACGTAGCAAAAATGCACTGGAACGCATCAAAAACGCGCATGCAAAAAAGCATCTGGAACGCATCCGGATTGCATTTCTATGGTGTGAACTGGCCCTAAGGGGATGGGGACCCTTTATCCGAGCACGCAACCTGGCAGGCCGCAGGAAAAGAGGGAGAAAAGAAGAAGATGGAAGAAGAAGGTGGAAGAAGAAGAAGGAAGAAGATGGAAGAAAGGAGAAGACATTAATAAAGGAATTGTCAAAAACTGGCTATTGTCATTTTTAACATTTTTGACACTTTTTTTTGTGAAATGGTAGGGGATGTACCCCATTGCCATTTCACACAGAGGGGGGCCGGGATCTGGGGGTCCCCTTTGTTAAAGGGGACTTCCAGATTCCGATAAGCCCCCTGCCCGCAGACCCCCACAAACACCGGCAAGGGTTGTGGGGATGAGGCCCTTGTGCCCATCAACATGGGGACATGGTGCTTTGGGGTCACAGACCCCAAAGCATCCTCCCCATGTTGAGGGCACGTGGCCTGGTACAGTTTAGGAGGGGGGGGACGAGAGAGCGCCCCCCCTCCTGAACTGTACCAGGCCACATGCCCTCAACATGGGGAGGATGCTTTGGGGTCTGTGACCCCAAAACACCATGTCCCCATGTTGATGGAGACATGGGGACATGTCCCCCTCTTTTCCTGCGGCCTGTCAGGTTGCGTGCTCGGATAAAGGGTCCCCATCCCCTTAGGGCCAGTTCACACCATAGAAATGCAATCCGGATGCGTTCCAGGTGCTTTTTTGCATGCGCGTTTTTGATGCGCTCCAGTGCATTTTTGCTACGTTTTTGATGCAGTCCAGTGCTTTTTTTTCACCCCTCTTTTTTATTAACCATAGATAAGGACAAGTCCAGTACAGTCCAGTGCAGGTAAAATGCAGCATGTTCTACTTTTTTTGTGGAACTGGAATGCACTGGAACAAACACTGCCATTTAGAACCATATAACCAACTTTCCATGCATTTTTGATGCATAAAAAATGCAATGGACTGCATGTGGTGTGAAATGGCCCTTAAGCAATTTGGCATATCTAAAGGCACTTCTCCTTGTTTTGTTTTTGGTGTTGTCCAAATTGGTGACATTGATATATGTCCCTTAGGGTGGGACCTGGGCCCCCATTTTAAGGCCAATAACTAGAAGATAAGCCAGCCAAGTGGGGACTAGCAAAATTAACAAGTCAGTTCCCATAGACTGCAATGGTATTTGTTGTATAACTTTTGCCCATGTTAGGCTCTTTGTTTGACCAGGGAGTGTTTGTCCCATCTCAAATTTTGTAGCGTGCTGGATGATGTGCTTAATTTTGGACGGGGGGGGGGGGTTATTTTCTGCTAGCTGCATTTGTGTTGGTCTGAGCATGCTCAGGAACTTATTATTTTTTTGGGTGCTTTTTGTGTGTGAACAGCACCTGGATATTTGTGGGCATGCTCAGAGAGCGTGTGTTTTTTGGGTTAGTAATTGAAGGACATCCTTAACAGGTGTACCCACTTTGAAGTTCAGTCTCTACATTGGGTGAACTTGCATTTTGGGTGTTTCATGGACTGTGCATGTGTTTTCAATTGCCTCATTAGCACACAAACCTATGTTATATAAAGCTTGCAGATAGCATTCTCTCCCTTGCCCTGAAAAGAGGAAAGATTGTGTGTGTGTGTGTGTGTGTCCGGCAAAAAGTAAATTTTGGTGTCCTTATCGAGTTTGTAACACATGCATTTTATTTGTCATGGCTTTGCAAAACAGATGTTTGTTTTACTTTTGTTGATTGTTTTTTTTTGTGGGGGATATGTTCCCCTGAAATATTTTTGATGTTGTTAATGTGTGTCATTTGTTCACTTTGATTTAATTGTCTGTGCTGCATTATTTTGCTAAATCTTTCTCAAGATGTGACTGTTTCAAATTTACCTTCATGTGTTTTTATTTTTATTTTTTTGCTTCCCTTTGTTTTTTCCAAGTTTTGTTTTGTTGACCAATAAAATTTGATGCAAAGTTTGATGTTTGTGTTTTGTTTTCTATGCAACAAATGTGACAGCTACAGCTTAACTATGCTTCTTGGCATAACAAAACAGGTGTGATTTGTCTAACCTGGTGCCTTCATGGTAGCATATGCATGTATTGTGTGGCGCCATGGATAGTCACCAGGAAATAAAAAATACAGAGCAGTAAGTATTCAATTTTTCTTTTTACAGCAGTGGTTCTCAGCCTCAGTCCTCAAGTACCCCCAACAGGACATGTTTTGTGAATTTATCTTATTGAGAATTGCTGTCCAAAATACCAAACCATTGACTGTGATTTAAAGCACATGTGCAAGATGAAGGAAAACCTGCAAACATGGCCTGTTGGGGGTACTTGAGAAGCACTGATTTAGAGCACTGCACTTAAAAATAGCTCAAGGCAATACTATTCTAATTGTGGGCATTTTGAGGGAAACAAGTAAGTGTTAGAACCCCTGCTTGTTTTTTTTAGGTTTGGCTTTGTGTCCCTTTTAGTAAAATTGACTTCACTTCCTGTCACACAGCTAAACAGGAAGTTAAGGTAAAACCCTACCAATGTCTTTTCTTGGGGACACACAGATCAATCTAACTAGTGAAAATTGCACTCTAGTGCTTTGTTGTATACACCCCAAATCATTAGGTAGTTTGGGGTTTAGTAAAGGCAAATCCACTCTGCAGTACAAGTGTAGTTGCTGAAAATATGAGGGGAAGCACTGGTGATTTTAACCTCCACTCATGTAGAAGCAAAGATGGTGGTTTTTTTTGTTTCCTTGCATGTCCCCCTCGGATATCCAGCAAGTGCACTTGTAGTGCAAAGTGGATTTGCCTTTAGTAAATAAACCCCAAAGTCCAAAATACCTAATAATTTGGGGTGTACCCAGCAAAATGCTGGTGTGCAATGTACATAATGGGGAAAGTATTTAGATTGACCTGTGTGTCCCCAAGGAAAGACATTGGTAGGGATATACCCTCACTTCTTGTGTGGCTTTGTGACAGGAAGTGAATTATTTGGAAGGATAAAGTGGCCAAATTTGGGAGTTGTCTTCACCCTATCAGGGGTGCAGACATCCCCAAAAACTGTCTAGACTTCTAATCCCTCTGCATTCTATCCCCAAGCAAAAATAAGAAAGGATTTCATTTAGTTTAACTCTGCAAAGACACATTCCTAAGTTGAATTGTGATGCATGTCAATGGCCCATTTAGACCCTCTTTAATCACTTGAGATCAGCGCTATAGCTGATCGACGGCCACAGCACGGTCCTCAATTGCCGGGAGTCCGTCAATAGACGTCCTCCCCTTCGCGCGCGCGCTGTGGTCACTGAGTCTCTGAGACTCAGTTGATGACAGATCCGAGTAAGGGGCTGATCCCTGCCCCTTACCACATGATCAGCTGTCAGCCAATGACAGCTGATCACGTGATGTAAACAAAAGCTCGGTAATGGTTTTCTCCTTGTGCTGACAGCGTGAGCATAAAAAAAGGCAATCACTGGCTTATGTGCAAGGGACATCGGGCCCGAAGAGGAAGAGGCAATTCCTCGTCATCTGTGACAATCAGTAGCCCCTGCCAGTGTCACCTATCAATGCCCACCACTGGTGCCAATCAGTGCCACTTCTCAGTGCCAACCCTTGCCACCTTATCGGTGCCCATCAGTGCAGCCTCGTCAGTGTACATCAATGAAGGAGAAAAATTACCTTTTTTCAAAATTTTCGAACTAAATATTAACCACTTGCCTACCGCCCACCGTCAAATGACGTCCTTGAATTTGTGCGGTGACATCTGAATGATGCCTGCAGTTGCAGGCATCATTCAGATATCATTCTTTTCAGCCGGTGATTCTGTGCACGATAAAAATGATCATAGCGGCAGTTCCAGTCACCTGTCATCTCTATGACCCTCGGAGGCCCGGGCGCGACGTTATGACGGCTGTCAGCATGAGATCTGTGATTTTTTTTACCGATCTCATGCTTTCCAGCCTGGAGGAGAGATGTGGGGACTTATTGACCCCGCATCTCTCCATGAAGAGGACCTGTCACAATAGATTCCTATTACAAGGGATGTTTACATTCCTTGTAATAGGAATAAAAGTGTAAAAAACAAAAAAAATAATAATAAAAAAAATTAAAATGCCCCTGTCCCCGGTAGCTCGCGCTCAGAAGCGAACACACACGTAAGTCCCACCTACATATGTAAATGCTGTTCAAACCACACATGTGAGGTATTACTGCGTGCGTTAGAACGAGTGCAACAATTCTAGCACTAGACCTCCTCTGTAATGCGAAAATGGTAACATGTAAAAAAATTTAAAGCATCGCCTATGGAGATTTTTAAGTACTAAAGTTTGGTGTCATTCCATGAGTGTGCGCAATTTTAAAGCGTGACATGTTAGGTATCTATTTACTCAGCATAACAACATCTTTCACATTATACAGCTTTACTGTTTTGTAATTTTTTAATTCATGAAACCATTTTTTTTTCCCAAAAAAAGGCGTTTGAAAATGTATTGCGCAAATACCGAGCGAGATAAAAAATTGCAATGACCGCCATTGTATTCCCTAAGGTGTCTGCTAAAAAAAATATATAATGTTTGGGGGTTCTAAGTGATTTTATAGCCAAAAAATTATGATTTTTACATGAAGGAGAGAAGTGCCAGAATAGGCCCGGTGCAGAAGTGGTTAAAATATCCTACATTTTTTTTTTAGTCTGTCTTGTATTTATAGAAAAAAAAAAACACAGAGGTGATCAAATAGCACCAAAAGAAAGCTCTATTTGTGTGCCAAAAAAATATTAAATTTTAATTGGGTTACAGTGTTGTATGACCGCGCAATTGTCATTCAAAGTGCATCAGCACTGAAAGTTGAAAATTGGTCTGGGCAGGAAGGGGGTTTAAGTGGCCAGTAAGCACGTGGTTAATATAAGGCTACATGCACACGGACGTTTTTCCAGCCGCTTGTTTGAGCGTTTTTTGCAGCTTAAAAACGCCTCTCCATGTTAGCCGATGGCCTCATGGCCACCATGGCGTTTTTGAGCTGTAAATGGCATAGCTGTTTTTAGGCCCCATGTACACGGGACGCTGGTGCAAAGTCTTCAGAAATAAGGTTGAAAGCAGCGTTTATAAATGCGCATTTTGACGCGTTTGCATGCCGCGTTTTACCGCATTTGCATCTATACGCATTTAGTTAGGAAACATCATAAGGAGCCACCCTAAGCTCAAAAAACAGTATTATAAACCATTTCAGCTATTTTGTGAGACCAGAGTGAGTAGCAGCAGCTGAGAGAGCAGCAGTGTACTTGTATTTAGCGTGTCACTTGCCACATCACTTGCCACAAGTTGTGGATTGTCCACTTGCCACGTCACCTGGCACAAGTTGTGGATTGTCCACTTGACATGTCACCTGGCCATGTCACCTGGCACAAGTTATGGATTGTCCACTTGCCACGTCACCTGGCCACGTCACCTGCCACAAGTAGGGATGAGCCGAACACCCCCCTGTTCGGTTCGCACCAGAACCTGCAAACAGACCTAAAGTTTGCGTGAACTTTAGAACCCTACTAAATACAATGGACTCGAACGTTCGAAATCAAAAGTGCTAATTATAAAGGCTAATATGCAAGTTAATGTCCTAAAAAGGATTTGGGGACCCAGGTCCTGCCCCAGGAGACATGTATCAATGCAAAAAAAAGTTTCAAAAACTGCCGTTTTTTCAGGAGCAGTGATTTTAATAATGCATAAAGTGAAAAATAAGAAGTGAAATATTCCTTCAAATTTCATACCTGTGGGGTGTATAGTATGCCTGTAAAGCAGCGCTTGTTTCCCTTGCTTAGAACTGTCCCTGCACAAAATTTAATTTCTGAAGGAAAAAAAGCCATTTAAAACCACTTGCAGCTATAATGAATTGCCGGGGCTCCCGGCAATACAGAGAAAAGTCATTGATGAAAAAAATAAATAAATGCGTGGGGTCCCCCCAAATTCAATCACCAGGCCCTTCAGGTCTGGTGTGGATATTAAGGGGAACCCTGCACCAAATAAAATAAAAATGACGTGGGGTTCCCCCCAAATATCCATACTAGACCCTTCAGGTCTGGTATGGATTTTAGGGGAACTCCACCCCAAATTTAAAAAAAAAATTGCGTGGAGTTCCCCCAAAAATCCATACCAGACCCTTTATCCGAGCACGCAACCTGGCAGGCTGCAGGAAAAGAGGGGGGGCGAGAGAGCACCCCCCTCCTGAACCATACCAGGCCACATGCCCTCAACGTGGGGAGGATGTCCCCATGTTGATGGATACAAGGGCCTCATGCCCACAACCCTTGCCCGGTGGTTGTGGGGGTCTGCGGGCAGGGGGCTTATCAGAATCTGGAAGACCCCTTTAACAAAGGGGACCCCCAGATCCCGCCCACCTATGTGAATTGGTAATTGGGTACATTGTACCCCTACCATTTCACGAAGAAAGTGTAAAAAAAATAAAAAAAACACACAGAAAAATACCTTTATTAAAAATAAAAAATAAAAATAAAAAACACATTCCAGTGATGTAATCCAATGTCCCGCGGGACATTGTGACGTCATAAGGGGGCAGGGTCACCGGGTGGCATCACCCGGTGACCACGCCCCATGCCAATATAAGTCGTTGCGCTCCACGCACACAGCATTGTAGCGGCAGACATCGACGAGGCAACATCGGGCGGAGAGAAGAGGGAAGAAGATGACAATGAAGACCGGGACTCCGGTAGCAAAAGAGCTGGAAGAAGATAGCGGGGCACCCGTCAGAAGGCAGAAAGAACCGTAGATCGTGGAGAAGGCACCGGAGAGCGGGAGAAGAACCAGAGAGCGTGGAGACGACTACGGAGAGCAGAAGAAGAGACCCCCGAAGTCAGAAGAATACCCCCGAAGTTGGAAGAAGACCCCCGAAGTAGGAAGAAGACCCCCGGAGCTGCCTAATAAATTACCTTAAAAACCTGTGTTGTGTTTTTTTATTGACATTTTTTTGCCACCAGGTGAATGGGTAGGGGTACGATGTACCCCATACTCATTCACATAGGGTGGGGTGGGGGGGCGGGATCTGGGGGCTCCCTTATTAAAGGGGGCTCCCGGATTCCGATAAGCCCCCCGCCCGCAGACCCCGACAACCAACGGCCAGGGTTGTCGGGAAGAGGCCCTTGTCCCCATCAACATGAGGGCAGGGTGCTTTAGGGTGGGGGGGGGGCGCAGGGCTCGCTCCCCCTTTCCTGTCCTGCCGGCCTGTGTGTTCGGATAAGGGACTGGTATGGATTTTGGGGGGTCCCCCAAGCCGTTTTTTCGGCGTAGGGGGGATTCCCTTAAAATCCATACCAGACCTAAGGGCCTGGTATGCTCCTGGAGGGGAACCCATGCCGGGTTTTTATTTAAAATTTGGCGTGGAGTTCCCCTTCATGATTCATGCCAAACACAGGGGACAGCGAGCGCAAGGCTTACAGTACCGTGTCGCCGAGAACATTCTCGGGCAGGTACTGCCAAAGGAGCCTGTACTGGAGGCGACTTCAAGTCGCCTCCAGGACACGACTTGAGCGCCTGCTTCACGCTCAAGTCGTGTCCAAGTTGCCTCGCAAAGTTGTGTTGCCCCTGTGTCAACCGGCACACGAGTCGCCCCACAAGTCGGATCATCTTGATCCGACTTCCCGTGCGACCTCTATTCAAATCAATGGGCTCCCATAGGGAACCATTCATTTTGAATAGAGATACAAGCGCCGCTGACATTTTTATTTACTATAACAGTGCGCCGCCGGTTCATGCTCCCAATTAAGGATTTATCCGGCGCACCAATTAAGGAATGAACCGGCGCAGCGCACTGTTGTTAATAAATCACCCCCATAGTGTTTTTATTTTTTACAGGACCATACACTGGCCCCCTAGTGGAGCCCTGAAGTATTCATTTGGAGTGTACTTTAATTTCAATTACAGTAATGTTTTATTTATATTGTATATGATGTCATCTTTTCACTTTATTGGTGATTTTATTAATTTATGTTAATTCATACTATTTTATAGTGAGTTTTATGGTTAGAGGTTTTGCACACTTTTTGTTTATTATTATTTTCATAGTCTAAGACTATAAATAGTTTGCTTTAACCACTTCAGCCCCGGAATATTTTATCCCTTTCCTGATCAGAGCAATTTTTACAATTATGGCACTACGTCGCTTTAACTGACAATTGCGCGGTCAAACAATATTTGCGTCCTTTTTTCCCCACAAATAGAGATTTCTTTTGGTGGTAATTTATCACCTCTGTGGTTTTTATTTTTTTGTGCTATAAACAAAAAAGCGTGACAATTTTGAAAAAAAAAACAATATTTTTTACTTTTTTCTATAATAAATATCCCCAAAAATGTTTTTAAAAATAAAATTTCTTCATCAGTTTAGGCCAATATATATTCTTCTACATATTTTTGGTAAAAAAAATTAAAAACACAATAAGCGTATATTGATTGGTTTGCGCAAAAGTTATAGCGTCAACAAGCTATGGGAAAGATTTATGGCATTTTTATGGTATTTTTATATATTTTTTACTAGTAATGGCAGTGATTTTTAGCGGTACTGCGACATTGGGATGGACAGATCAGACACTTTTGACACATTTTTGGAACCATTGACATTTATACAACGATCAGTGCTATAAATATGCACTGATTACTGTCTAAATGTCACTTGTAGGGAAGGGGTTAACACTAGGGGGCAATCAAGGGGTTAAATGTGTGTTCCCTAGATGTGTTCTAACTGTTTGGGGATAGTACTGACTGGGGGAGGAGCCAGATCATTGTTCCTACTTAGTAGGAACAAACAATCTGTCTCCTCTCCCCTGACAGAACAGGGATTTAAAGGGGAACCCATACAGGGTTTTGCCCAGCAGTGCCAATGTGCTGCAGTACAAGTTCGTGAGCAGGTTGGGAACCGGTTAAAGGAGACCATCGGTGAAAGTGTCACATGTTAACGTGTCATTGCACCAGAAAAGACAAAAATGTACACAATATTCTTTGAGTGCAGTACCATGGAGTGTTGTGTGCTGCAACGCATGTGTATAGGAGATGCGCTGCCTTCGCAGCCTCCAAAAAATTACACCACAACACACTAATGTACATAAAGTACGTTATCGAATTTTGTGGTGATGCATGTATTACTACAAAGCAAAAGTGTGATTTGGCCCTTAAAGATTTGCAATATTTTTGAAAAGCCTATTTGTTTTCAACTATTTTAAATGTGTCATGCAGCACTCCCTTATGTGACATAAAATAAATAAAATAAATCAATGTGCAAAAAAGCAATGCTTAATGTGCAAAAAGTTAATAAATTCATACAGTTAAAATAAAAACACAATTTCTTAGTCCATGAAAAAAAGCAGCACCCTTTATTTATTCACATTTTATTTTTATATAACCAATCAGAATTAATTAAATATATAGTGTTAACTATTAGGGTAGCGGGAAAGTTTCACTAGTTTCCATATTCATATGAGCTTTCAAATCAAATATATTACCAATAAATAACAAATGATTGCTTCTTTAGATGTCAATTAAATATATACTGCAAAACCAAAATTGCAATTGTTGGCTCGTAGGCTTATAAGGCGTTGTTTTTAATTCACTAACATCCTCAGAACAGATGTCTACCTCCAACTAATTCCATTACAGGGTTCCAAATTGGCCAACATTGGTATGTAGCTAGTAATTAGTCATCTCTCTCTGGGAGTGTAAATGGGAGTTTCTTAATTCATTTCAGATACATCTTTACATGTGCAAATTTAGAATTACATTGTTCTTTTTTTATAACAGGGGATAGGCTTTAAGCCATAAACAAAACAAAGGGTAGGTTATGTAGAAAATGTTATTGGCAACATTATAACTTATTTGTAGCCATTTTTTAACTGTTATGTGTGTGTTTTTTTCTTTAAGATATTGCTGTTTACACAGGGACAGAATTATAACGCACTTGATAAAGCCTCATTGCAATGAGTTAAAAAAGGGTTGGAAGAGACAGAAAACTAGCCATTTCTAAAAAAAATAAAAAATTTGATATTTCTTATTGAGTCATTGCACCAGAACAAACCAAGTCTTCAAACCAAAGGTTTTCTTCTCTTGCATAGCCTTTTCTTTACTGACCATAATAAGAAACAATTTCAATATTCACTTGCAGCATTACATTATATTGAAATCTTAATTAGCAGCCAATACAAATGAATGCGCTGCCATATTGCATAACAGAGGAACACACAGGAATCGCACAGGAACGGGGGGCTTGTTCCTGTGTGATTCTGGTGTGAATAGGGTTTAACTCTTTGTACTGACTCTCCCTCCCCCAGTTTTGGCACTTCTGTACAGATATAAAGGAGAAAAAACTGCGCTAAACCAAAAATAAAGAAGCTGCTAACACTCAAACAAACAAAGTATGGAACAAATATATACAAAATAGTGCAGCGCTCAAATTAATGAAAATAATTCTGGAGTTGCTACTAGAAGCAACTAAAAAACACGTGAATAACTGATATACACTGTGTGTTGGCGAACTAAAATGAAGTTCATAAACAGTCCATTCCAATGGATGATCTCACATTTGAGCTATCCTCCATAGGAACTGAAGAGTGTACCCCATAGGGGTAAAATTAAACTGTGATGAATGAACAAAAAAGGAAAAAAAGAGTCCAAAACAACATGTGTGTAATTTGGATGAATGTCTTGTCATGGACAACACCACCGCAGCATGAACTGACAAAAGGAACCCAGTGTTGATGGTGGGATTTCACAATGCAAGGTACAGGTGATAAGTTGGGTACTCTTACCACAGATGGTGGACCCACCTGTCGTACGACAGTGGGTCAATCGGGCTTGGTGGTCACCGTGACCAGAAATTATGAGACTGGATATCCTGGATACCTCAGACCGACTCCAACGGGGTGGTAGATGAACAGCTCACACGATGGAGACTCCTCCGATCATACAGGCTCCAAATTAATCCAGGGTGGACACAAGGGTGGGAGAAAAGAAAAACTCCAGATGGTGCAGGTCAATAAACCAATGGGGGGGTTTATTATATAAAATTTGTCTTACAGACATAGGACAAATAAAAGGTGATCACAAAATGAAAGATAAAAGCAATGTGGGGTGCAGCATCGGCAAACCTTACGCATTTTGACTGCAACAGTCTTCAACAGGGGCATAGTGCTGTACCCCCCACATTGCCAACATTTATAAGGTCTGAACTCAATCCGACCCGCCCTGAAGGGGTGGAGTCAGAGCAGGAAATTACATGATATTCCACAGCCTTAAACCATTACCCACAATAATATCAGAAATTGAAAACATCTTATAAAAAATTGTGTATGTAAACACTAAACATTTCAATATCCAATATATTAAACAACATGAAGCATAATCATATCTAAAATAATGAAAACCCCACCAGATGAATGGACAATCTTAATCAGATGGCGTGATGGCGCCATCTGTGTAAAACGTACCCATAAGCCTATGTGTGGGAGTGACCCCACTCAGCCTTTTCATCGCTAGAGGGCAACTGCGTGTCATATAGTTAATTACTATCCTATAGACTCAGTCCTTATGCAGCAACATCCTCTGATGTTGCTGGAATAAGCTTTGGGGACACCAGTGTAGCGTGGCGCGCCGTCCCTGCGAGCGTCCCGCGCGCGCACTCGGGAGCGGCGTCATGACACAATCGCGTCGCGGCGTCACATGTCAGCCATAGCATACAACAGTGAAAGGACATCAGCTGTTTCAAAGCGACGGTATTTCCCTGCACGTGGACGCAATGGCTCCATGGTACCGTCTGAAACAAAAGAGCAAGCGCCATCTAGTGGATGGAGAATAGAAAACAGAGAACCATGTAGATCAACTGGTAGGCGTCTATATCATATATAGCCCAAACAAAACACCACACAGTGAACTCCATGAATGATGCCAATCCCTCCTATCAGAGAAATATCATATGGATTTAACAAAGTTCTAAAATAAGGAAAGAACCCAAACTTTCATCACTATATCATAACAAGACACGGTGATTCAAATACTTGAAACCAACACATCTTATTAACCTATCAACAAATGGGTGCATGATAAACACTCCCTAAATGGAAGCAAAATGGCATCGCTGAAAGTAGGCAAACTAGGATCCATGAGAAGCAAGAAAATCACGCGTGCCACCTGAAAAGGTGGGCACGAGTGATAAATTGCAACAAGTAAATATACCCCCAGCCTTGCAAATCTCTTCATGGCCCAGTGGGAGGAGGATGTCGTCTATGCCCTCAACAGACCTGAACTAGTTCTGTGGGCCAGATATATAGACGACATCCTCCTCCTATGGAGGGGCACGAGAGAATCCCTGGACACCTTCATGGCGGTCCTTAATGACAATGACCGCAGGATTGTGTTAACGTATGAGGCTAGTTCCTCGTCCATACATTTCCTTGACTTGGAAATCATGGCTGTCAATAATCATCTTGAATTTAAAACCTATTTCAAGTCAACTGACAGAAATGGTTATATTCCTGTTGACAGCTGTCATCACGACCAATGGCTGAAGTCTGTGCCTCGGGACAGTTCCTTCGTCTTAGGAGGTACTGTACCCATGATGGCGACTTTCTGGCCCAATCTAATATCCTCAAAGAAAGATTTCTGGATAGGGGTTATTCATCCGTTGGGTTGGACACAGACATCTCTTCTGTATTGGAAATTGAGAGGTCTTCCCTTCTTGTTGACAAATAGAGAAATGTTAGAGAGGATAGATTCAAATGATCCTTTTTCACTTCCTATTCTACTCAACATCATGAAATCAAAAAGATTTTGAGTAGACATTGGAAAGTGTTACAAAGTGACAGAATTCTTGGACCCTCTCTCCCTGAACGGGCAGGTGTGATTTTTAGGGGTGCCCGCTCAATTCAGGGGGAAATAGCTCACAACACAATAGATCCTCCCAAAAAGATTTCCTTCTTTCCAGAGGCCAACGGTTATTACCCTTGTAGAAAATTTAATGTTTGCGTGGTCAATGTGTTGGGTAGACGTAGAACAGACACATTCAGTTCCAGTGTCACGGGACGTAGTTATGCCATGAGGCATTTTACTACCTGCGTCACCAGGTTCGTCGTGTACCTAATCACATGCCCATGCAAACTCCAATACGTAGGGCGCACGATCAGAAATTTTTCAGTTCGTGTTAATGAACACTTAGCCAAAATACGTAAAGGTTGTGATAAGCACACTGTATCGCGACATTATTTAGAACATCATGCGAAGGACCCTAGAGGCACCCAATTCCAGGTGATAGATAGGTTTGTCCCCCACTGGAGGGGAGATTCCTCTCTGCGGGGTGTCTCTAGATTAGAGACCTATTGGATACACAAGCTCAGGTGTTACTCACCCCACGGTATGAACATTAAGTGGGACATCAATTGTTTCATTAACCGGGCGTGAGTACCCTGGGCTCGTGTATCCTTTCCAGTTCAGATAGGTTGATAGATGGTCCATGATAACTTGTTGCAATTTATTGCTCGTGCGCACCTTTTCAGGTGGCACGCGCGATTTTCTTGCTTCTCATGGATCCTAGTTTGCCTACTTTCAGCGATGCCATTTTGCTTCCATTTAGGGAGTGTTTATCATGCACCCATTTGTTGATAGGTTAATAAGATGTGTTGGTTTCAAGTATCTGAATCACCACGTCTTGTTATGATATAGTGATGAAAGTTTGGGTTCTTTCCTTATTTTAGAACTTTGTTAAATCCATGTGATATTTCTCTGATAGGAGGGATTGGCATCATTCATGGAGTTCACTGTGTGGTGTTTTGTTTGGGCTATATATGATATAGACGCCTACCAGTGGATCTACATGGTTCTCTGTTTTCTATTCTCCATCCACTAGATGGTGCTTGCTGTTTTGTTTCAGACGGTACCATGGAGCCATTGCATCCACGTGCAGGGAAATGCCGTTGCTTTGAAACAGCTGACATCCTTTCACTGTTGTATGCTATGGCTGATATGTGACGCCGCGACGCGATTGCGTCATGATGCCGCTCCCGAGTGCGCGCGGGACGCTCGCAGGGACGGCGCGCCGCGGCGCCACGCTACACTGGTGTCCCCAAAGCTTATTGCAGCAACATCAGAGGATGTTGCTGCATGGGGACTGAGTCTATAGCAGTGTTTCTCAACTCCAGTCCTCAAGGCGCCCCAACAGGTCATGTTTTCAGGCTCTCCATTGTTTTGCACAGGTGATTTGATCAGTTTAACTGCTTTAGTAATTCCCACAGCAGTTTCATCTGAGGGAAATCCTGAAAACATGACCTGTTGGGGCGCCTTGGGGACTGGAGTTGAGAAACACTGGTCTATAGGATAGTAATTAACTATATGACACGCAGTTGCCCTCTAGCGATGAAAAGGCTGAGTGGGGTCACTCCCACACATAGGCTTATGGGTAAGTTTTACACAGATGGCGCCATTCATCTGGTGGGATTTTCATTATTTTAGATATGATTATGCTTCATGTTGTTTAATATATTGGAGATTGAGTTCAGACCTTATAAATGTTGGCAATGTGGGGGGTACAGCACTATGCCCCTGTTGAAGACTGTTGCAGTCGAAACGCGTAGTTTGCTGATGCTGCACCCCACATTGCTTTTATCTTTTATTTTGTGATCACCTTTTATTTGTCCTATGTCTGTAAGACAAATTTTATATAATAAACCCCCCATTGATTTATTAACCTGCACCATCTGGAGTTTTTCTTTTCTCCCACCCTTGTGTCCACCCTGGATTAATTTGGAGCCTGTATGATCGGAGGAGTCTCCATCGTGTGAGCTGTTCATCTAAAACCCCGTTGGAGTCGGTCTGAGGTATCCAGGATATCCAGTCTCATAATTTCTGGTCACGGTGACCACCAAGCCCGATTGACCCACTGTCGTACGACAGGTGGATCCACCATCTGTGGTAAGAGTACCCAACTTATCACCTGTACCTTGCATTGTGAAATCCCACCATCAACACTGGGTTCCTTTTGTCAGTTCATGCTGCGGTGGTGTTGTCCATGACAAGACATTCATCCAAATTACACACATGTTGGTTTGTACTCTTTTTTTCCTTTTTTGTTCATTCATCACAGTTTAATTTTACCCCTAGGGGGTACACTCTTCAGTTCCTATGGAGGATAGCTCAAATGTGAGACCATCCATTGGAATGGACTTTTTATGAACTTCACTTTTAGTTCACCAACACACAGTGTATATCAGTTATTCACGTGTTTTTGAGTTGCTTCTAGTAGCAACTCAAGAATTATTTTCATTAATTCAAGCTTCTGTACAGAGAATGTAAAAGACTGATACCAAGTCAAATTAAACTAAATTTAATGATGTAGTGATGGATACAGAAATGCTTTAATTTGTTTATTTTATATCTTCCTGGAGTTCAGCTTTAATACCTGTGAATTGGTAACATGCTTAACTTTATAATGCTACTTTTAACATAGAGGTGTTTCCAAATTCTGGTTCTATTTCTTGTATGAAACCTCAACCTTTGATCAGCAAGAAATAGTGCAATGTACAAATATTGTAAAATGTATATGTGAAAGATTCAAGTGTATTTTTATTTTTATCTTTGCAAGGGCAATGATATATCATGTGACATTTTTCTCTGACAGAAACAAGCTTCATCTGGGTAAAAATCTAGGGCAATTGTGTACCGTAGTTATGACAACTGAAACATTATGTTAAAGAGACCCTTCACCAACATATTCTGTACCGTAAATTTAAAGATTAGACAGAAATTTCAAATTGATAATAGGATGCATTATTTTAAAATTATGAAAGGAAAGCAATCCAGAGTAAAAGCACCTGAAGATTAATTAAACACAACCACATAGATCATTTAGCACTTAGCAATTATCAGTTTGGTGGAACTATGGGAGTAGATTCTACTCTAGTCAGTTTTACAAATAAATCATAAAATAATGGTCTAATAAGATTCAATCTACCATAGCACGTAAATTTTCAGACTTATTTAATTTATGTTTTTAATTTTCGTAAAATGAGCACATTACAAATAATCACTCTATAACTACCAAGTATTCTCAGTTTGACTTCTGCAAATGAAGTTGCTCCGAATATTAAAGAGAACATTAAGTAGTATATGTGGTTTTTTTTGTTTGTTTTTTCTACACAAGAGCATTATAATAATCTATAATAAATTGTGTGTATTGTTTTTATCACTGATTAATCAAATTTAGAGATTTTCCAGAATTCTGAATGTCAAAAGCCAGTATATTTAACACACAACTGAAAAAAATTATAATCACCCTTAAGATTGTGGTTTATAGCTGCCACTGATCCATGAATTACTTGACACTGCAAAGTCTGGTCTCACCAGTTATCTCATACATACATATGCAATTTGTTGTCACTGTGAGAAAGCTTGAAATATTTGTAAAGACTCCCCATTAATATTTATAGAGCAGGTGACTGTTTTGCTAGTTATCTTAGATAGAAAGGCAGACAGGTTAGACAAATAAAAATACAGATAAATTGAAGATGGAAATAGACAGACAGATATAGACTGACAGAAAATTAATAAAAGTTACCTTTACCTTAAAATAAAAGTTTTCAAAATACTTAATTATGAATGGATAAAAGAAATAACTTTGTGCTGTGAGTTTAACACTTTTTTTTTTTAGGTACATAAATTTTTCAATAGGTCTTCAGGTTCACAGTGGACCCAACCCCTGAGCTTTTTGTGGATATGACAAACTAATGTGGCCATTCACTGCCACAGTAACCAACTATTAATACTGCAAGTCCTGGTAAATTATGGCTTTCTTATATGTCAACCCCTCACTATGGAAGTCAGGGTTCCCAACATCCATATTGACAATGTGCTTAGCTGGGATGGGGAAAGCATATGGAGTGCTGCTTACAAAGTTTATGGGGACAAGTAAGTACAATGCATTGTCCTCCCCTTTAGGGAGAAAAAATGTGAGTAAATTGGGGATATTAAATTGCTTCCTTTGGGAAAGCATGTGACAGGGTGATTTGAAGGTAGGTGGTTGTGGAAGACAGGGGCAGATTGTTGTCACCCGAAAACACATAATGCCAAAACAAGGAATTGTATATTGGTATCATCAGCTGGTAAATGGGGGTGGCCAATTCTGTTAGATTCACAGCAGAACTCTCGAACAGGGGAAAAGTTCTAACCCGAACGGCGAACCCCATTGAAGTCTCTGGGCGCTGAAGAGGAAAAATCATGCTTATATGCAAGTAATTGGCCATAAAAGGGGTATGGGGGTCTGGATACTGCCCTGGGGGACATGTGTCAATAAATTTTTTTTTAAACTATCGTTTTTCAGGAGCACTGATTTTAATTATGCTTAATGTGCAACAATAAAAATGAAAAACACCTTTAAATATAGTACCCTTAATGTGGTCTGTAAAGTGGCACATCTGTAGCATGCATAAAACATGCTGCAGCAAAACTGACATTTCTAAAGAAGACAAAAAAAAGGAAAAAAATACAATTTAAAAGGACTTGTGGCCTGGTATGGATTTGGAGGGGAACCACACACCAAATTCTTTAAAAAAAAGACATGGGGTCCCCCCAAAATCAATGCCAGGCCCTTTTTCGGGCATGCAGGCTGGCAGGTCAGGAAAGAGGGGGATGAGCAAGCGCCCCCCCCTCCTGAACCACACCAGGCCACATGCCCTCAACATGGAGGGGTGGGTGCTTTGGGGTGGGGGGCAGGGCCTGCTTCCCCACCCCAAAGCACCTTGTCCCCTGGTTGATGAAGACAAGGGCCTTATCCTCACAACCGTGGCTGGTGGTTGTGAGGGTTTGCAGACGGGGGCTTATTGGAATCTGGAAGCCCCCTTTAACAATTTAACAAGCGGCCCCCAGCATATGCCCCCCTATGTGAATGAGTATCGCATACATAGCACCCCATACCCATTCACCAAGAAAGTGTCCAAAAGTAATAAACACAAGAGATAAGTTTTAACTATACATTTATGAAAAAAGAAAAAAAAAAATAGTGTCCCTCAATATAAATCCATCGTCAATCACGACCACCGCCTGCCAACCTCCCCAAAAAAAACACTCCCACCTCCTGGGAGGTCTCCTGCTCTGCGCTTTGACATTTATTTTATAGGTTAGGACGGGGCCACCTGGCCATGTCACCCGGTGGCCCCAGCCCTTGTGACATCACATGCCCAGCATGCACCAGTCCGTGACGTCAGAAGGGGGTGTATTTTCTTGTCCGTACCTATGTGCACAGATGTGCATACCCATTTTATCTGTTTATAACAACTAGATAGCTATCTCTTCAATTATTGTCACAATTCCGAAAGAAGCCAAACTAGCTGGTGTGCAGATCAAAAGAAAGCTCCTCTGGCTGGCTGGTGATTGTAGTGCTACAAAGATGACAGGTCTTAAACCAACAGGATGCTGGGGGATCCCGTGTCACCTGCTCGTCTGTGGGCTCACTTCAGTACCATTGTGACAGTTTGCTCAAGCCATGAGCTCCTCAGAGAGTCAGCCACTGACTGAGGACCAGATGCAACATCTAGTTCAGCGACTTAACTCCCAGCAAGCAAATCAAGAGCAAATAATGCTGTTTCTACAGGATCTTGCCTCCCACCTGGATCGCCTGCAAGTCGCTGCAACTTCGGCTCCTGCTTTTGCCTCGTCTGCTCCCGTGTTACCTGTCTCTCCAGGCAATCCTTGCTTGCATCTGCCACCACCACCTCATTTTTCTGGCGACCCTAAGGCTTGTCGTTACCTCATTAATCAGTGTTCTATCCACTTTGAACTTTCCAGCCACCATTTTCCAACTGATCGCACCAAAGTCGCATATATCATCTCTCTACTTTCTGGTGATGCCCTAGCTTGGGCCTCCCCACTCTGGGAACAACACGATTCTATCACCTCCGACCTCCAGACCTTTTTGGATGCTTTCCGGAAAACTTTTGATGAGCCCGGCAGAGTGTCTTCTGCTGCTGGGGCCCTCCTTTGTTTCCGTCAGCAAGGAATGACAGTTGGTCAATACGCAGTTCAATTCCGAACGCTGGCCGCTGAACTCAAATGGAATAATGAGGTTCTTACCGCTACCTTCTGGCAAGGCCTATCTGAGCGTGTAAAGGATGAACTCGCAGGATGCACCATTCCTACCACATTGGATGATTTAATCGCATTAAGCGTTCAAATAGACATTAGTTTCCAGGAACGGGCCCTGGAGAGCTCCAGATCCAGTCATCCCCCTGCTGGCCGTCCAGCACAGGCACTCCAAAGACTTGTGGAACCCTCTCCGTCTTCAACCTCTCAAACATTGGAAGAACCTATGCAGCTTGGGCGAACTCGCCTCACTCCAGAGGAACGTGCCCCGCGCATGGGTTTGGGCTTGTGCCTTTATTGCGGCGATAAAGGACATCTCTTGAACTCCTGTCCAGTCTGTCCGGGAAACTCCAGGGTCTAGGTCACTCGGAGAGAGGTGATCTAGACCGTTCCTTTAATTCTGGCAGCCTCTCTCGTTTCACCCTACCCGTGTCTATCCACTGGGCTCAAAATGCCTATCAACTCTGCATATGTGGACTCTGGAGCACCTGGGAATTTCATTGAACAGTCTTTGGCTTACAAGTTGGCTATTTCCTTTGTTGCCCTGGCTATACCCCTCTCCGTGACTGCAGTAGATGACTCCTTCTTGCCAATGAGCCCCATCCGGTTTAAAACCCCTCCTATGGCGTTACGCATTGGGGTTTTGCATGGTGAGGAAATCTCTTTCCTAATTCTGCCTAAATCCTCCAGTCCCATCATTCTGGGTCTTGCATGGTTTCATAAACACTCCCCGCATCTTGATTGGAACTCTGGACAAGTATTGGCTTGGGGTCCTCAGTATCACCAACAATGCGTTTCCAAGGTAATACCACCGCCTTCCATTCCTCTGGCTGAAGCCTCCACAACTCCCATGTTGCCTTTCCAATATCAGTCCTTCCGAGATGTTTTCTGCAAAAGGTCCACTGATCGCCTTCCTTCTCACAGAGACTATGACTGCTCCATTGATCTGTTACCAGGGACCTCTCCTCCCCGAGGCCGAGTCTACCCTCTATCTATCCCAGAGACACAAGCCATGTCTGAGTACATTCAGGAAAACCTGCAAAAGGGTTTCATCAGGAAATCCAACTCACCTGCCGGAGTCGGGTTTTTATTTGTAGGGAAAAAAGAAGGTTCACTCCGTCCATGCATCGACTACAGGGCCTTAACACCATCACATGAAGAACCAATACCCTCTTCCTTTAATTTCAGAAGTCTTTGACAGACTGCGAGGTTCTCATGTTTTTACCAAATTGGATCTTAGAGGGGCTTACAATTTAATAAGAATCCGGGAAGGAGACGAGTGGAAGACTGCCTTTAATACCAGGGACGGACATTATGAATATCTTGTGATGCCCTTTGGCTTATGCAATGCTCCAGCTGTCTTCCAAAATTTGGTTAATGGGATCTTCCGCGACTTTCTGTATGTCTGTGTTATTGTATATCTGGATGATATTCTTATTTTCTCACCAGACTTACTCACCCATCGTCTCCATGTGAAAGCTGTGCTACAGCGTCTACAGGACAATTGTCTATATGCTAAATTGGAGAAGTGCCTATTTGAACAAACACAAGTTCCATTTCTGGGCTACATAATCTCGTCACAGGGCCTCCTCATGGACCCAGCCAAACTTTGGGCCATCTCTGAGTGGCCCCAGCCCTCTGGTCTTAAAGCCACCCAACGCTTTTTGGGCTTCACCAATTACTATCGCCAATTCATTCGTAACTACTCCACCTTGGTGGCCCCTATTACATCTCTCACCCACAAGGGTGTCAATGCCCGGCTCTGGTCCCCTGAAGCCATTGATGCTTTCCACAAACTCAAGGCAACCTTCCTCTCCGCCCCAATTCTCCTACGTCCGGACATCACAAAACCATTTTCTATGGAAGTTGATGCTACCTCAGTAGGAGTCGGTGCTGTCCTACTCCAAGCTCTGAAGGGCAAGTCTCAGCCTTGCGGATTCTTTTCCAAGAAGTTTTCTGATGCGGAAAAGAACTATACCATTGGGGACCGTGAGCTACTGGCTAATAAACTAGCTCTTCAAGAATGGCAACATCTTCTAGAGGGTTCTCCCCATTGCATTACCATCTATACTGATCATAAAAACCTGCAGTATTTACAATCCGCAAAACGCTTGAACCCACGCCAAGCTCGCTGGGCCCTCTTTTTCGCCTGCTTTAACTTCAATATTACCTTTCGTCCTGGTGCCAAAAACCTTTGTGCCGATGCCTTGTCCAGGTCCTTCGATGTCAATGATTCTGAGAATCACCTCGATCCTGGTCCCATCATCCCTCCGCATCGAATTCTAGCCACTAGTCAGCTCTGGTCTACGGAGCCTCCCCCAGGTAAAACTTTTGTAGTTCCTGCACTTCGTCCCAAACTCCTTGCGAGGGCTCATGAATCCAAGTTATCTGGACATCCTGGTATACCTCGTACTTGTGACCTTCTTCAGTGTCATTACTGGTGGCCCTCTCGTCGTAAGGATGTCAAAGAGTACATTCAAGCTTGTATGGTTTGTGTACTATGCAAGTCTTCCACATCCACCCCAGCCTGGTTGCTTCTGCCCTTACTAGTTTCCGATATACCTTGGCGCTGTATTTCCATGGATTTTATCTCGGATCTGCCCCTCTCAACAGGTTCCACAGTCATCTGGGTAGTGGTAGATCGGTTCTCCAAAATGTGTCACTTGATCCCTCTCCCAGGCCTACCTTCTGCTCCCAGTCTTGCCACAACTTTCATCAAGGAGATCTTTGGTCTTCATGGGATGCCTTCACATATCGTCTCTGGCAGAGGAGTTCAATATACTGCTCGGTTTTGGAGAGCCTTTGCCAAATCCTTTGGGATTAAATTGGATTTTTCTTCTGCCTTTCATCCCCAGTCCAATGGGCCATCGGAACGTGTCAATCAAAATGTAGAACGTTTTCTCCGTGCCTTCATCTTAGCCCACCAAGATGACTGGGTGGACCTTTTGCCCTGGGCAGAGTTTGCCTTAAACCAACACTCCAATGCCAGTTCTGGAAAATCTCCCTTCTTCACTGTTTACGGGCAGCATCCATCTGTTCCCTTCCCTGTTCCCATTTCTCCCCTTGTACCAGCAGCAGCTGAAACCCAAAGGACCTTCAACTCTATCTGGGCAGAAGTCTCTAAGAATCTTCATCTGGCTGCTTCCAGGCATAAAACGGCAGCAGATCGTCATCGCTGTCTGGCTCCTAAGTTCCTACCTGGCCATAGAGTCTGGCTCTCTACCAAGCACATCCGACTCCGGGTGCCCTCAATGAAATTTGCCCCTCGCTTCATTGGTCCCTTTCCCATTCTCCGTCAGATCAATCCAGTTGCTTTCAAGCTCCGTCTGCCCTCTCATCTCAGGATCCCCAATGCCTTTCATGTTTCTCTGCTCAGGCCACTGGTCCTCAATCGCTTCTCTCGCCCTTCTTCTCGCCCCGCTCCTGTGGCTGATACCACGGATCAGTATGAGATTAAAGATATATTGGACTCCAAATACTCCAGAGGGAAGCTACTCTAGCTGATTGATTGGAAGGGCTACGGCCTGGAGGAGAGGTCTTGGGTTCCTGCTGCAGATGTCTCAGCCCCACGCTTGGTTACCAGATTCCATCGGAAATTTCCCTCCAAGCCAGCCCCCAGACGTGTAGGAGGACCTCGTAAATGGGGGGTACTGTCACAGATCAGCTGAGGAGCTGATCTGTGTCTTACCTATACTGCTGTAGGCCGGCTGGCACCTGTTGTTCCACTAGCTTGTGTTCAGCACTGGCTGCACTCTGCAGCTATGGGTGTCGCCGGCTTCACCCGTGGCTTAATATATTCTTCTTTCCTGCTACTTCCTGTCCAGCCTCCCATGTGCCTCACTATTTAAATTGCACTCAGACCAGTTTCTGGTTGCTTGAGCAACACTTGTTTCAGAGCTCCCTGCTTGTAACCTACTTAACCAGACTTCTTGTGTACCGAATCAGCTAGTCCTCCTGTTTACGCTGTCTGTTGCCCACCCCGACCTTGGCTCGATATCCGGCTCTCCTTTTGCTTTATCCATCCATCCATCCCTCTGTGTCTTCTGGTATTCTCCTCGCGAGCAGGGTGAACCTGGGGGTCGTGACCTGGGGTCAGCACGCAGCTAAGCCCAAACCCTTGTGAGGGGGTCCCTAGCGGAATACCGGCTGGCCCTTAGATTCCATGCCCTGGGGGATCCTGTGTCACCTGCTCGCCTGTGGGCTCACTTCAGTACCATTGTGACACTTCTCTTACACTTCCTTTATCAAGCCACGCCCACCATAGGTGCTAAACCATTTATATAAAGAAGTCACGCTGCCTCCTCCACCCAGATCTTAAAGGGGAAATGAAAGAGGAGAGACAGACCAGTGACCAACACATTAAAATGGTGGGACAGCGGCAACATTTAAAGAGGCAATGAAAGTAATAATAAAAAGAATGTGTGTGTGTATATATATATATATATATATATATATATATATATATATATATATATACAAAACTTTGGGTTGGTTACTTCCCTTTCTTTTTGGAAAAGAGTGGAGAGCCGTCAGGGTGGACTCCCAAATTCCACCATCAATAATAAATGAAAATAAGAGGGACGCTGACTCCAGTTGTATTGCAACAAGTTCTTCTTTATTGGTCGATCATATGCAGACAAGGCATTAAGTAAATGGCAGCCACTGTAAAGTTCCGAGCATCCCTGCTCTTCGTCAGGCTATCAGGCTAGATGTGAAACTACAATCCAGAAAGGATTTCAATTTATCCCCACCCTGCGGGCGTCAACCCACAGGTGTGTCCCATCTCTCCAGACCAAGCAAACAATCCAATAGAAGTTCTAAAAACCTCATTAACCCCATATGAGCAACCGGACAAAGAAGTTGTATACATGAATTTCTTTTCCTGCATTTAAACCAACAATATATGTTACAATGCAACATCAATAATGAAAAATAAAAAATAAGGAATAGAAAATGAATAACTTCCAGAATTAATTCTTATTTACTCCGTGCAACAAATGCACAAAATAATACATAATGTGAATCTATTGCTTCAAAAAATAAATCAACAACCCATCACTAAATTATCTCTTAATCATAACAAAAAGAACTTCCAATCTCCTTGTAACAGAAGTGAAATATTCCTCAAACAAAGGGATGATTTCCTTGATTTCTTTTCCGATCCAAACCAGACTAGATTTAATCATCATCTGTAAAAAAGATGTACATACATCTATATATGTATACATAGATCTAAAATCCAAGATCATCAACATCATGTTACAAAAATAAATATAGGTCATAGTCCCTGTTCATCCCGTTCGGATGCAGAGACTGTAGCCTATTAATCCACCAGACCTCCCGTTGCTTTAGTCGTAATATCCGATCACCCCCCCCCCCCCGTTTATCTCGTGGGATTTCTTCCAAGATCATAAATCTTAGATCAGAGTCTCGGTGTCCCCTCTCCAAAAAGTGTTTGGAGACAGGCAACCCAGGTTGTTTATGCCTTATAGTGCTTCGATGTTGTGCAATTCTGTCCTTAATTTTCTGAGTAGTCTCCCCAACATAGATCATATTGCATGGACAAATCAGAATGTATATAACATATGAAGACTGACAAGTGAGGAAATTGTTTATCATAATTTTATCCCTATTAGTGGGATTAATAAAATGATTACCCTTAGCCATAAGACTACATTGAATACAATTTAAACACGGATAACATCCTTTCCTTTAGTGGTCCTTACTTCCTGTTCTCTAAATTTGTATTCAGATTTTACTAAGGAATCGCGCAAAGTTTTATTCCTTCTATAGGCTTTAATGGGAGTCTGCTGGAAGACCTCAATCTGCGGGTATGCACGCCTGAAAAGGGGCCAGTGTTTATTAATTATTTTAGATATATGATTACTATAACTGTGAAACTGCATGGAGAAGGGTAATCGTACCAATGGTGTTTTATTACGAAATATCTTTTTCTTCTCATTAAATTGTATTTTATTTAATTCCTGAAGAATAATTTTTTTGGGATACCCCCGTTCACAAAGTTTAGAGCACATCTCCTCAATTCTTGTTTCCTTTACATTCTCCTTACTGACTATGCGTTTTACTCGTAACAGCTGACTTTTAATAATGGATCTAAATACATGAGGGGGATGAAAACTATCAAACAATAGTAGTTGATTCCTATCAGTTGGTTTAATGTACAAGTCTGATTCTAAACAACCCTGTTCAAGATATATCCTGGTATCCAAAAAGGGAACTGACATACCCCCAATATTAATTTGAAATTTTATGTCAGCATCAAAATTGCTCAACAAAGTATCAAATGTATTGAGTGATTGCATGTCACCTCGCCAGATTACAAACACGTCATCGATGAAGCGCCACCATGTAACGCAATGTTTCTCAAATAAATCATTAGAAAAAATATGTTTACGTTCAAATTCATCCATGAATGTGCATGCATATGGCGGTGCGACATTAGAGCCCATCGCAACTCCCATCAATTGTATGTAGAAATGATCTTTGAACAAAAAATAATTGTTACACAACAACAACTGAAATAATTTCTCAAAGAGTGAGATCTGCGATTCCGAATACTGATGACTGTTCCTAATTAAATTAATAGCGGCATGAATGCCCGCTTGGTGGGGAATGGATGTATATAAACGCGTAACATCCCATGTAACTAAAATTTCATCCCCTTTACATGTGCGATGTTTTTTAATTTTTTGCAAAAAATCATCAGTATCCCTAATGTACGATCTCGTCTCCTTAACAAGGGGGGATAAAATTTTATCCAAAAATTGAGCAATGGGAACAAAAATTGAGTCCCGTCCCGATACTATCGGACGACCTGGTGGAGAACAACTGTCTTTATGGATTTTAGGCAAAATATATAAAACCGGGATACGTGTATGGGCAGGTAAAAGAAATTCAAAAAGGTCACGGGTGATCACCCCATCTTTCAATGCTGGCTTCAAGATGTTTTCCAACTGTTTTCTTATTTGCCAGGTGGGATCCAAGGATACTTTTTTGTACACAGATGTATCTCCCAACTGGCGAAGGATCTCCTCCTCATATAGTTGGGGATCCATCACCACCACTTTGCCCCCTTTATCTGCTGGTTTAAATATCACATCATTCCTACGGCTGAGATTTTTAAGAGCAATCCTCTCTTTGTAAGATAGATTATTGGGGATATGATCCCTATAATCTATATGAGATACCAGTTGTTTAATTTCCTGGGTCACCGTCTGTACGAATGTTTCAACCGGGGCATATGTGGTGGGTGGCACCGATTTGGTTTTAACCCACAAACCTAAAGATTTGCAATTAAGTGCACCATTGGTGGGATCCTCCTCAATAAACGGTTTGTGTGTAAAATGAACCCTCCATCTAATGTTGCGGAATAATCGATACAAGTCCTGATCAAGTTTAAATACATTCAAATGGCTCTTAGGGCAAAAAGATAAACCTTGGTTAATCAGTCTTACCTCCTCCGGGGATAGAACATGCCGAGATAAACGGGGGGGGGGTGATCGGATATCACGACTAAAGCAACGGGAGGTCTGGTGGATTAATAGGCTACAGTCTCTGCATCCGAACGGGACTATGACCTATATTTATTTTTGTAACATGATGTTGATGATCTTGGATTTTAGATCTATGTATACATATACAGATGTATGTACATCTTTTTTACAGATGATGATTAAATCTAGTCTGTTTTGGATCGGAAAAGAAATCAAGGAAATCATCCCTTTGTTTGAGGAATATTTCACTTCTGTTACAAGGAGATTGGAAGTTCTTTTTGTTATGATTAAGAGATAATTTAGTGATGGGTTGTTGATTTATTTTTTGAAGCAATAGATTCACATTATGTATTATTTTGTGCATTTGTTGCACGGAGTAAATAAGAATTAATTCTGGAAGTTATTCATTTTCTATTCCTTATTTTTTATTTTTCATTATTGATGTTGCATTGTAACATATATTGTTGGTTTAAATGCAGGAAAATAAATTCATGTATACAACTTCTTTGTCCGGTTGCTCATATGGGGTTAATGAGGTTTTTAGAACTTCTATTGGATTGTTTGCTTGGTCTGGAGAGATGGGACACACCTGTGGGTTGACGCCCGCAGGGTGGGGATAAATTGAAATCCTTTCTGGATTGTAGTTTCACATCTAGCCTTGAAGCCTGACGAAGAGCAGGGATGCTCGGAACTGTACAGTGGCTGCCATTTACTTAATGCCTTGTCTGCATATGATCGACCAATAAAGAAGAACTTGTTGCAATACAACTGGAGTCAGCGTCCCTCTTATTTTCATTTATTATTGATGGTGGAATTTGGGAGTCCACCCTGACGGCTCTCCACTCTTTTCCAAAAAGAAAGGGAAGTAACCAACCCGAAGTTTTGTATATCAGCTCCTTGTGAGTAAGTTACTTCCATTGAAATGGAAGCCAGTGGATCTACTTTCTCGTTTACTCAGGAGGAAGCCACGCACATCATGTCTCAAATCTCTGGATCGAGGAATTTTCTAATTGGGAATTCACCGACGCATAATACCAGAACATGGGAAAGATTACATAAGAAACATACATCATTGGAATTACATGGACTTACTCTTGCCGAATACCATCGGGTACAGAGAATCCCTCGAGGCCTTCGGGTAAGATTGACCCCTACACTATTCAGTGATAATGAGGAATACAAGGCTACTTTTATGCAGATTCTCAACAAATGTTCCTTTGATGTAATGACACTAACCATTTCATATATTCACAAAGAACTGGCTATTGTATCGGAGCAACTCTCTAAAGTGGAGCAGGATTTAAAAACCTCAGTTTCTTCGGAAGAATTTGGCAAACTAAAAGAATCAGTCGAGGGGATTGTGAATAAACATCGAGCAGATCTTGAGATAAGAAAGCGCAATAAATTTGATCGAGATGTTGAAGATTACAAGAGGAATCAAGTATATCGTTGGCCGCGCCAGTACAACAGATGTGGTCGTCCCGACTATGGTGGAACCCGTAGAGATGGATCCGACAATTCCTCTGCCAATACCGACACGGATTCTTCATCCACTTTTTTAACACAAGGCCGGAGAGGAGGACACTCGCGGATGGAGACGCGATCCTGGACCAACAGGGACGAGACGCCCGGATCGGACCGATATCGCCCTTCTCGGGGGTATCGGGGTCGAGCTTGTCAGACTTAATTCACAACATCTCCCGGCATGTTCTATCCCCGGAGGAGGTAAGACTGATTAACCGAGGTTTATCTTTTTGCCCTAAGAGCCATTTGAATGTATTTAAACTTGATCAGGACTTGTATCGATTATTCCGCAACATTAGATGGAGGGTTCATTTTACACACAAACCGTTTATTGAGGAGGATCCCACCAATGGTGCACTTAATTGCAAATCTTTAGGTTTGTGGGTTAAAACCAAATCGGTGCCACCCACCACATGTGCCCCGGTTGAAACATTCGTACAGACGGTGACCCAGGAAATTAAACAACTGGTATCTCATATAGATTATAGGGATCATATCCCCAATAATCTATCTTACAAAGAGAGGATTGCTCTTAAAAATCTCAGCCGTAGGAATGATGTGATATTTAAACCAGCAGATAAAGGGGGCAAAGTGGTGGTGATGGATCCCCAACTATATGAGGAGGAGATCCTTCGCCAGTTGGGAGATACATCTGTGTACAAAAAAGTATCCTTGGATCCCACCTGGCAAATAAGAAAACAGTTGGAAAACATCTTGAAGCCAGCATTGAAAGATGGGGTGATCACCCGTGACCTTTTTGAATTTCTTTTACCTGCCCATACACGTATCCCGGTTTTATATATTTTGCCTAAAATCCATAAAGACAGTTGTTCTCCACCAGGTCGTCCGATAGTATCGGGACGGGACTCAATTTTTGTTCCCATTGCTCAATTTTTGGATAAAATTTTATCCCCCCTTGTTAAGGAGACGAGATCGTACATTAGGGATACTGATGATTTTTTGCAAAAAATTAAAAAACATCGCACATGTAAAGGGGATGAAATTTTAGTTACATGGGATGTTACGAGTTTATATACATCCATTCCCCACCAAGCGGGCATTCATGCCGCTATTAATTTAATTAGGAACAGTCATCAGTATTAGGAATCGCAGATCTCACTCTTTGAGAAATTATTTCAGTTGTTGTTGTGTAACAATTATTTTTTGTTCAAAGATCATTTCTACATACAATTGATGGGAGTTGCGATGGGCTCTAATGTCGCACCGCCATATGCATGCACATTCATGGATGAATTTGAACGTAAACATATTTTTTCTAATGATTTATTTGAGAAACATTGCGTTACATGGTGGCGCTTCATCGATGACGTGTTTGTAATCTGGCGAGGTGACATGCAATCACTCAATACATTTGATACTTTGTTGAGCAATTTTGATGCTGACATAAAATTTCAAATTAATATTGGGGGTATGTCAGTTCCCTTTTTGGATACCAGGATATATCTTGAACAGGGTTGTTTAGAATCAGACTTGTACATTAAACCAACTGATAGGAATCAACTACTATTGTTTGATAGTTTTCATCCCCCTCATGTATTTAGATCCATTATTAAAAGTCAGCTGTTACGAGTAAAACGCATAGTCAGTAGGGATGGGCCCGGTGCTCGATTCGAACCCACGTTCGAATCGAGCACCGGGCGTTCGCTCGCTCGGCGAGCCCAGAACTATTTGGGCCGTTCACATCACATTCGTGTGATGCGAGCGGCCCCGCAATGCATTGCGGCCGGCGCGGCCGGCGCAGTGCATTGCTGGCTGATGATTGGCCAAGCATGCACTGTGACCCTGCATGCTTGGCCAATCACAGCGCCCGAAACTCGGAGAGCAATAATTGGCTACAGGCAGGACGCCTGTAGCCAATTACAGCTCAGGGGCTTTAGTACACGCCCCACCATTTAAAAGGCCGCCACGCCGTCGGCCCCGGTCACATGAGTTCCGGCTTTAGGAGAGATCAGTCTGCTGATTCTGTCTTTGCTTGATACTGAAAGATTTGCTGTTCTTTGCTAAACCATTGGCTATTTCTTTGCTAAACCATTGCTACCTAAGTCATTGATCGTTCATTGCTGCTGATTGCACAGTTAGTGTGTTATTAGCTGCTGCTGGGGATTAGTCTGGTGCGTGCTTACTGTTAGTACAGTATTGCAGTAGTACCAACCGCAGTGCTGTTATAGATTTTTGGGTTTGGGAACCCGGGTTCTGCACCAGGGGACATGTATCAATGCAAAAAGAAGTTTTAAAAACGGTCGTTTTTCGGGAGCAGTCATTTTAATGATGCATAAAGTGAAAAAAAAAAGTCAAATATTCCTTTAAATATCGTACCTGGGGGGTGTCTAAAGTATGCCTGTGAAGTGCCACGTGTTTCCCGTGTTTAGAACTGTCCCTGCACAAAATGACACTTCTAAAGGAAAAAAAAGCCATTTAAAACTTCTTGCGGCTTTAATGTAATGTCTGGTCCCGGTAATATGGATGAAAATCTTTAAGAAAAATGGCATAGCTACCCCATGACCCCCCCCCCTACCCCAGCCCATTACCAGCCCCTTTGGGTCTTGTATGGATATTAAGGGGAACCCCGCACATAAAATAAAAAAGGCCCTATATACTCTGAACAGCCGTATACAGGCGGTGCATACAAGACAGGGACTGTAGGTTTGTTCTTATGTAGAATGTGTTTGTAATTTTGAACAGGTACATTGTTGAACTGTAGCTCCAGCCCAAAAATCTATTTTTAAACTTTTTGGGAAACATAGGTAAGGGTTATCACCCCTGTAACATTTGTTTTGCTGTCTGTGCCCCTGTTCAGAACATTTCACCTCACTTTCCGTCCCAATGACAACTGTTTTTGAAATGTGGTGTTTTTCTTGAAACAAGGATTGCTGATAAAGCATCAGTACAGAGGAGACACCTTTCTCCCATATTTATTCTTACAGGAGAGAATTTTCCTTCCTAGGGGTAGATTTCCTCTCACTTCCTGTTGTCTTCTTTCGTTTGCAAGTAGGAGTCGTTTGTAAGTTGGATGTTTGAAAGTAGGGACCTGCCGTATATACTCTGCAGAAATAGGCCCCTTAGTTGTTGGTGTTGGCACAACACTGTAAGCACTCACAGTTACTCTTGGTTGGTGCTGGAACGCCCTGCTGTCAACTATTATATCAGGAATTTTAATTACATATAATTGTTGAACAGTGGTAGTAAAAATTGGGGCTTTGATGGTGGTGCTGGTGCCACAACACTGTAAGCCCTGACAGTTACTCTTGGTGGGTGCAGCAATGGGCCCTGCTGTGAATTATTAGATCAAGAATTGTAATTGCATGCCCCTGTTGAACAGGGGCTGAAAAATTGGGCTTTTCGTGGTGGTGGTGGTGGTGTTGCCACAACACTGTAAGCCCTCAGAGTTACTCTTGGTGGGTGCAGGAATGGGCCCTGCTGTGAATTATTAGATCAAGAATTGTAATTACATGCCCCTTTTGAACAGTGGCTGAAAAATTGGGCCTTTCGTGGTGGTGGTGGTGGTGGCGTTGCCACAACACTGTAAGCCCTCAGACTTACTCTTGGTGGGTGCAGGAATGGGCCCTGCTGTGAATTATTACATCAAGAATTGTAATTGCATGCCCCTGTTGAACAGGGGCTGAAAAATTGGGCCTTAGGCACTGGTGGCACAACACTACAACCCCTCACAGATACTGTACTTGGAGCACAGCAATGAGCCCTGTTGCAAAGTATTGCTTCAAAAATTGTAATGACACGCCCCTGTTAAACAGGGGCTGAAAAATTGGGCCTTAGGCACTGGTGGCACAACACTACAACCCCTCACAGATACTGTACTTGAAGCACAGCAATGAGCCCTATGGCAAATTATTGCTAAAAAAATTGTAAGTACACGCCCCTGTAAAACAGGGGCTGAAAAATTGGGCCTTAGCCACTGGTGGCGGCACCCATAAACAAAAATGATCTTCCAAGCTATCATCATCAATCGTATCATTGAGGACTCGGAGGAGGAGGATAGCCAGTCAACATAACAGCACAGGCACTCAGCATCAGCATCAGTCTTGAAGGGACGTGACATGTTAAAATCAATTAGTCTGTTATATCAGCATCAGGTGTGTGGTAGCTGGTGGTGATCCAAGACTGGTTCATCTTGATGAAAGTCAGTCGATCAACCGAGTCGGTGGACAGGCGCACCCTGTGATCCGTGACAAATCCTCCAGCAGCAATGAATGTGCGTTCCGAAAGAACGCTGGATGCAGGACAGGCCAGTAGCTCAATTGCATACTGTGCAAGCTCTGGCCAGTGATCCATCCTCAAGACCCAGTAAGCCAGAGGATTTTCGGTGGGGAAGGTGTCCAAGTCTGACCTTGCCCCTAGATATTCCTGCACCATGTTTATCAGACGCTGGCGATGGTTGCTGGAACCAATCATACTTTGGGGCTGCGGACTAAAGAATTGTCTAAACGCATCGGTCAGACGGCCACCTTCCCCACCGCTCCTTCTTTGACTGGCCGAAGCCTCAGCAACTCGTTGTCCTGGACCAGGAGTTTGTAACCTCCCAGTCTCTGGGAACGCGTTGCACAGACCTTTCTGCAAGGCCTCCCGGAGTTGTCTCATCCTCTGCTCCCTCTGCGACGGTAACATAAGGTCCGCAACCTTACCCTTGTACCGTGGATCAAGGAGAGTGGCCAGCCAGTAATGGTCCCTCTCCTTGATCCGAAGAATACGAGGATCCTTCCGCAGACTTTGCAGGATCAGGGAGGCCATGCAGCGTAGGTTTGCTGAGGCATTCGCTCCGGAGTCCTCTGGGTCACTAAGGACGACATGATCCGCAGTCACCTCCTCCCAGCCACGTACAAGTCCACTGGTTTCTTGGGACTGTAAATCATCCCTAAAAGACTGCTGCTGATGATGCTGAGTGCCAGCCTCCACCTCCATGCTGACACAATCCTCCTCCTCCTCCTCCTCCTCTTCCTCTTCCTGTGCGATGGGTGGGACAGAAGGAACACTGTCTGGGTAAAGGGGGCCTTGAGAGGCAAGGAAGTCCTCCTCTTCCTGCCTCTGTTCTGCCTCAAGTGCCCTGTCCATTATTCCACGCAGCGTGTGCTCCAACAGGTGGACAAGAGGTACAGTGTCACTGATGCATGCACTGTCACTGCTCACCATCCTCGTGGCCTCCTCAAATGGTGCCAGGACAGTGCATGCATCCCTGATCATGCCCCACTGGCGTGGAGAAAAAAAAACAAGCTCCCCTGACCCTGTCCTGGTGCCGTAGTCGCACAGGTACTCATTGATGGCCCTCTGCTGCGTGTGCAGCCGCTGCAGCATGGCCAACGTTGAGTTCCACCTGGTGGGCATGTCACATATAAGGCGGTTCTTGGGCAGGTTCAACTCCTTTTGCAGCTCAGCCAGGCGAGCACTGGCATTATAAGATCTGCGGAAATGCACACAGACTTTCCTGGCCTGCCTCAGGACATCCTGTAAGCCCGGGTACCTGCCCAAGAACCGCTGCACCACCAGGTTAAGGACGTGAGCTACACAGGGCACATGGGTCAGTTGTCCCTGTCGGAGGGCGGA
Source organism: Rana muscosa (assembly GCA_029206835.1). Classification (NCBI taxonomy): domain Eukaryota; kingdom Metazoa; phylum Chordata; class Amphibia; order Anura; family Ranidae; genus Rana; species Rana muscosa. Next base: position 637,115,626 of record CM055117.1, on the reverse strand, counting down.
GAGGAGGTTGGTGCCATTGTCGCAAACCACCATTCCTGGCTTAAGCTGGCGTGGCGTCAACCACCTCTCGGCCTGGCCCTGCAGAGCAGACAGGACCTCTGCCCCAGTGTGGCTTCTGTCCCCCAAACACACCAGCGCAAGCACGGCATGGCATCTTTTTGCCTGCGTACTTGCGTAGCCCCGTGAACGGCTACGGAGCACCGCTGGTTCATAGGACAAACCACAGGAAGAGGCCATGGAGGAAGAAGAAGAGGAGGGGGTGGAGGAGAGAGGTGTGTCACAACCAGTAGTAGCATTTTGGAGGCGTGGCGGTGGGACAACCTCCAACACTACTGCACCTTGTCCTGCATCCTTCCCAGCTGCCAAAAGAGTGACCCAATGGGCCGTGAAAGAAAGGTAACGTCCCTGTCCATGCCTGCTGGACCATGAGTCAGCGGTAATATGCACCTTACCGCTGACCGCCCTGTCCAGCGAGGCCAAGACATTGCCTTCCACATGCCGGTAGAGAGCCGGAATAGCCTTCCGTGAGAAAAAGTGGCGTTTGGGAACCTGCCACTGAGGAACCGCACATTGCACAAACTCACGGAAGGGGGCCGAGTCTACCAACTGAAAAGGCAGCAGTTGAAGCGCTAGCAATTTAGCCAAGCTAGCATTCAACCGCTGGGCATGTGGATGGCTGGGAGTGAACTTCTTTCGACGGTCCAGCAGCTGGGGCAGGGAAATTTGCCTGCTAGAATCGGACATCGGTGTACTGCTAGCAGAGTGGCCGCAAGTACTTGGCTGTGACACACCTAATTCTACACCTTCATTCCTCTCAGTGCATGTTTCAGAGAGGACTGAAGTTATAGTGGGGTTGGAGATCCCAGCTGATGCGGTGCAAGGAGAGGTCCGCTTTGTTCTTTGGTGTGGGTCTTTGAGGTAGGCTTGCCAACGAGCTGCATGGCAGGTCAACATATGTCTGGTCAGGCATGTGGTACCCAAGCGGCTGATGATATACGCTTGAGACATATGTTGCAAACAGCAGCTGTGCGATCTGATGCACTAGCCTCAAAAAAGGCCCACACCAAGGAACTTTTTGAATGACGGGCAGAGGCAGCGCCCTGCACAGGCGGAGCTCTGCGGTGTGATTCCGTCGGTGTACTGCCCTTACGCTGGCCACCAAAGGGCATCCTGTCTCATTGGAGATGTGCCTCCTCCTCATCCTCCTCCTCCTCTCTCCTATTAGGCACCCACGTGGAGTCAGTGACCTCATCATCCCCTCCCTCCTCATCACTGGAGCCAATCTGGCAGTATGCTGCAGCTGCTGGAACATGACTGCCAGATTGGTGTCCTTCTTGAGCATCCCCTCTGTCTGCTCTCACCCTACTGCCTTCCTGTAGCTGGGTTTCATCATCAGACCCTTCGAAACGCTGGGCATCCTCCTGGAGCATGTACCCAACACTGTGCTCAAACAGTTCGGGGGACTCCTCAGGAGGAGGACATGGTGGGTCTAGGGAAGGAGTGACTGATGATGAGTCTGACATTGATACCAGGGAAGAGGACGCTTTGGCAGCTGCTTTGCCAGTACCCTGAGCCTGGGTGAGAGAGGATGAGGAGGAGGAGGAGGGCTTGGTCATCCACTCTACCAAGTCTTCGGCATGATGTGGCTCAACATGTCCAGCTGCGGAAAAGAAGGACAAGCGTGTCCCATGGCCATGTGCTGATGACAATGCACCGCGTCCACGACCAGCACTGTTGCCCCCAGACACAGAGCCTGCTTGCCCTCTTTTATTGCCTCCTGACTGTCTGCCTCTCCTTGTTTGCCTTCCAGACATTCTAATAGATGGCCTGCAGGGAGATGGGAAAAAAGCAATAAGGGCTACCTTCAGGTGTCCTTCTCTGTCCCTTGAAACAAGGACTTGCACAGTGAAAGAAACTGACACTCTCCCTACCTACAGTTTTCTGTCCCTAGAAAAAATGTTTTTTTTTAAGCACAATATAGCACAAGGAGAATTCACTCACTGTCCTTCCAGGTCCCTAGAAACAAGGACTTGCACAGTGAAAGAAACTGACACTCTCCCTACCTACAGTTTTCTGTCCCTAGAAAAAATGTTTTTTTTAAGCACAATATAGCACAAGGAGAATTCACTCACTGTCCTTCCAGGTCCCTAGAAACAAGGACTTGCACAGTGAAAGAAACTGACACTCTCCCTACCTACAGTTTTCTGTCCCTAGAAAAAATGTTTTTTTTAAGCACAATATAGCACAAGGAGAATTCACTCACTGTCCTTCCAGGTCCCTAGAAACAAGGACTTGCACAGTGAAAGAAACTGACACTCTCCCTACCTACAGTTTTCTGTCCCTAGAAAAAATGTTTTTTTTAAGCACAATATAGCACAAGGAGAATTCACTCACTGTCCTTCCAGGTCCCTGGAAACAAGGACTTGCACAGTGAAAGAAACTGACACTCTCCCTACCTACAGTTTTCTGTCCCTAGAAAAAATGTTTTTTTTAAGCACACTATAGCACAAGGAGAATTCACTCACTGTCCTTCCAGGTCCCTGGAAACAAGGACTTGCACAGTGAAAGAAACTGACACTCTCCCTACCTAGAGTTTTCTGTCCCTAGAAAAAATGTTTTTTTTAAGCACACTATAGCACAAGGAGCATTCACTCACTGTCCTTCCAGGTCCCTGGAAACAAGGACTTGCACAGTGAAAGAAACTGACACTCTCCCTACCTACAGTTTTCTGTCCCTAGAAAAAATGTTTTTTTTAAGCACAATATAGCACAAGGAAAATTCACTCACTGTCCTTCCAGGTCCCTAGAAACAAGGACTTGCACAGTGAAAGAAACTGACACTCTCCCTACCTACAGTTTTCTGTCCCTAGAAAAAATGTTTTTTTTAAGCACAATATAGCACAAGGAGAATTCACTCACTGTCCTTCCAGGTCCCTGGAAACAAGGACTTGCACAGTGAAAGAAACTGACACTCTCCCTACCTACAGTTTTCTGTCCCTAGAAAAAATGTTTTTTTTAAGCACAATATAGCACAAGGAGAATTCACTCACTGTCCTTCCCAGTCCCTAGAAACAAGGACTTGCACAGTGAAAGAAACTGACACTCTCCCTACCTACAGTTTTCTGTCCCTAGAAAAAATGTTTTTTTTAAGCACACTATAGCACAAGGAGAATTCACTCACTGTCCTTCCCAGTCCCTAGAAACAAGGACTTGCACAGTGAAAGAAACTGACACTCTCCCTACCTACAGTTTTCTGTCCCTAGAAAAAATGTTTTTTTTAAGCCCACTATAGCACAAGGAGAATTCACTCACTGTCCTTCCCAGTCCCTAGAAACAAGGACTTGCACAGTGAAAGAAACTGACACTCTCCCTACCTACAGTTTTCTGTCCCTAGAAAAAATGTTTTTTTTAAGCACACTATAGCACAAGGAGAATTCACTCACTGTCCTTCCCAGTCCCTAGAAACAAGGACTTGCACAGTGAAAGAAACTGACACTCTCCCTACCTACAGTTTTCTGTCCCTAGAAAAAATGTTTTTTTTAAGCACACTATAGCACAAGGAGCATTCACTCACTGTCCTTCCAGGTCCCTAGAAACAAGGACTTGCACAGTGAAAGAAACTGACACTCTCCCTACCTACAGTTTTCTGTCCCTAGAAAAAATGTTTTTTTTTAAGCACAATATAGCACAAGGAGAATTCACTCACTGTCCTTCCAGGTCCCTGGAAACAAGGACTTGCACAGTGAAAGAAACTGACACTCTCCCTACCTACAGTTTTCTGTCCCTAGAAAAAATGTTTTTTTTAAGCACAATATAGCACAAGGAGAATTCACTCACTGTCCTTCCAGGTCCCTAGAAACAAGGACTTGCACAGTGAAAGAAACTGACACTCTCCCTACCTACAGTTTTCTGTCCCTAGAAAAAATGTTTTTTTTAAGCACAATATAGCACAAGGAGAATTCACTCACTGTCCTTCCAGGTCCCTGGAAACAAGGACTTGCACAGTGAAAGAAACTGACACTCTCCCTACCTACAGTTTTCTGTCCCTAGAAAAAATGTTTTTTTTAAGCACAATATAGCACAAGGAGAATTCACTCACTGTCCTTCCAGGTCCCTAGAAACAAGGACTTGCACAGTGAAAGAAACTGACACTCTCCCTACCTACAGTTTTCTGTCCCTAGAAAAAATGTTTTTTTTAAGCACAATATAGCACAAGGAGAATTCACTCACTGTCCTTCCAGGTCCCTAGAAACAAGGACTTGCACAGTGAAAGAAACTGACACTCTCCCTACCTACAGTTTTCTGTCCCTAGAAAAAATGTTTTTTTTAAGCACAATATAGCACAAGGAGAATTCACTCACTGTCCTTCCAGGTCCCTGGAAACAAGGACTTGCACAGTGAAAGAAACTGACACTCTCCCTACCTACAGTTTTCTGTCCCTAGAAAAAATGTTTTTTTAAGCACAATATAGCACAAGGAGAATTCACTCACTGTCCTTCCCAGTCCCTAGAAACAAGGACTTGCACAGTGAAAGAAACTGACACTCTCCTTACCTACAGTTTTCTGTCCCTAGAAAAAATGTTTTTTTTAAGCACACTATAGCACAAGGAGAATTCACTCACTGTCCTTCCCAGTCCCTAGAAACAAGGACTTGCACAGTGAAAGAAACTGACACTCTCCCTACCTACAGTTTTCTGTCCCTAGAAAAAATGTTTTTTTTAAGCACACTATAGCACAAGGAGAATTCACTCACTGTCCTTCCCAGTCCCTAGAAACAAGGACTTGCACAGTGAAAGAAACTGACACTCTCCCTACCTACAGTTTTCTGTCCCTAGAAAAAATGTTTTTTTTAAGCACAATATAGCACAAGGAGAATTCACTCACTGTCCTTCCAGGTCCCTGGAAACAAGGACTTGCACAGTGAAAGAAACCGACACTCTCCCTACCTACAGTTTTCTGTCCCTAGAAAAAATGTTTTTTTTAAGCACACTATAGCACAAGGAGAATTCACTCACTGTCCTTCCAGGTCCCTGGAAACAAGGACTTGCACAGTGAAAGAAACTGACACTCTCCCTACCTAGAGTTTTCTGTCCCTAGAAAAAATGTTTTTTTTAAGCACACTATAGCACAAGGAGCATTCACTCACTGTCCTTCCAGGTCCCTGGAAACAAGGACTTGCACAGTGAAATAAACTGACACTCTCCCTACCTACAGTTTTCTGTCCCTAGAAAAAATGTTTTTTTTAAGCACAATATAGCACAAGGAGAATTCACTCACTGTCCTTCCAGGTCCCTAAAAACAAGGACTTGCACAGTGAAAGAAACTGACACTCTCCCTACCTACAGTTTTCTGTCCCTAGAAAAAATGTTTTTTTTAAGCACAATATAGCACAAGGAGAATTCACTCACTGTCCTTCCAGGTCCCTGGAAACAAGGACTTGCACAGTGAAATAAACTGACACTCTCCCTACCTACAGTTTTCTGTCCCTAGAAAAAATGTTTTTTTTAAGCACAATATAGCACAAGGAGAATTCACTCACTGTCCTTCCAGGTCCCTAGAAACAAGGACTTGCACAGTGAAAGAAACTGACACTCTCCCTACCTACAGTTTTCTGTCCCTAGAAAAAATGTTTTTTTTAAGCACAATATAGCACAAGGAGAATTCACTCACTGTCCTTCCAGGTCCCTGGAAACAATGACTTGCACAGTGAAAGAAACTGACACTCTCCCTACCTACAGTTTTCTGTCCCTAGAAAAAATGTTTTTTTTAAGCACAATATAGCACAAGGAGAATTCACTCACTGTCCTTCCAGGTCCCTGGAAACAAGGACTTGCACAGTGAAAGAAACTGACACTCTCCCTACCTACAGTTTTCTGTCCCTAGAAAAAATGTTTTTTTTAAGCACAATATAGCACAAGGAGAATTCACTCACTGTCCTTCCCAGTCCCTAGAAACAAGGACTTGCACAGTGAAAGAAACTGACACTCTCCCTACCTACAGTTTTCTGTCCCTAGAAAAAATGTTTTTTTTTAAGCACACTATAGCACAAGGAGAATTCACTCACTGTCCTTCCCAGTCCCTAGAAACAAGGACTTGCACAGTGAAAGAAACTGACACTCTCCCTACCTACAGTTTTCTGTCCCTAGAAAAAATGTTTTTTTAAGCACAATATAGCACAAGGAGAATTCACTCACTGTCCTTCCAGGTCCCTGGAAACAAGGACTTGCACAGTGAAAGAAACTGACACTCTCCCTACCTACAGTTTTCTGTCCCTAGAAAAAATGTTTTTTTTAAGCACACTATAGCACAAGGAGCATTCACTCACTGTCCTTCCAGGTCCCTGGAAACAAGGACTTGCACAGTGAAAGAAACTGACACTCTCCCTACCTAAAGTTTTCTGTCCCTAGAAAAAATGTTTTTTTTAAGCACAATATAGCACAAGGAGAATTCACTCACTGTCCTTCCAGGTCCCTGGAAACAAGGACTTGCACAGTGAAAGAAACTGACACTCTCCCTACCTACAGTTTTCTGTCCCTAGAAAAAATGTTTTTTTTAAGCACAATATAGCACAAGGAGAATTCACTCACTGTCCTTCCCAGTCCCTAGAAACAAGGACTTGCACAGTGAAAGAAACTGACACTCTCCCTACCTACAGTTTTCTGTCCCTAGAAAAAATGTTTTTTTTAAGCACACTATAGCACAAGGAGAATTCACTCACTGTCCTTCCCAGTCCCTAGAAACAAGGACTTGCACAGTGAAAGAAACTGACACTCTCCCTACCTACAGTTTTCTGTCCCTAGAAAAAATGTTTTTTTTAAGCACACTATAGCACAAGGAGAATTCACTCACTGTCCTTCCCAGTCCCTAGAAACAAGGACTTGCACAGTGAAAGAAACTGACACTCTCCCTACCTACAGTTTTCTGTCCCTAGAAAAAATGTTTTTTTTAAGCACAATATAGCACAAGGAGAATTCACTCACTGTCCTTCCAGGTCCCTGGAAACAAGGACTTGCACAGTGAAAGAAACTGACACTCTCCCTACCTACAGTTTTCTGTCCCTAGAAAAAATGTTTTTTTTAAGCACACTATAGCACAAGGAGAATTCACTCACTGTCCTTCCACGTCCCTGGAAACAAGGACTTGCACAGTGAAAGAAACTGACACTCTCCCTACCTAGAGTTTTCTGTCCCTAGAAAAAATGTTTTTTTTAAGCACACTATAGCACAAGGAGCATTTACTCACTGTCCTTCCAGGTCCCTGGAAACAAGGACTTGCACAGTGAAAGAAACTGACACTCTCCCTACCTACAGTTTTCTGTCCCTAGAAAAAATGTTTTTTTTAAGCACAATATAGCACAAGGAGAATTCACTCACTGTCCTTCCAGGTCCCTAGAAACAAGGACTTGCACAGTGAAAGAAACTGACACTCTCCCTACCTACAGTTTTCTGTCCCTAGAAAAAATGTTTTTTTTAAGCACAATATAGCACAAGGAGAATTCACTCACTGTCCTTCCAGGTCCCTGGAAACAAGGACTTGCACAGTGAAAGAAACTGACACTCTCCCTACCTACAGTTTTCTGTCCCTAGAAAAAATGTTTTTTTTAAGCACAATATAGCACAAGGAGAATTCACTCACTGTCCTTCCAGGTCCCTAGAAACAAGGACTTGCACAGTGAAAGAAACTGACACTCTCCCTACCTACAGTTTTCTGTCCCTAGAAAAAATGTTTTTTTTAAGCACAATATAGCACAAGGAGAATTCACTCACTGTCCTTCCAGGTCCCTAGAAACAAGGACTTGCACAGTGAAAGAAACTGACACTCTCCCTACCTACAGTTTTCTGTCCCTAGAAAAAATGTTTTTTTTAAGCACAATATAGCACAAGGAGAATTCACTCACTGTCCTTCCAGGTCCCTGGAAACAAGGACTTGCACAGTGAAAGAAACTGACACTCTCCCTACCTACAGTTTTCTGTCCCTAGAAAAAATGTTTTTTTTAAGCACACTAGAGCACAAGGAGAATTCACTCACTGTCCTTCCCTGTCCCTGGAAACAAGGACTTGCACAGTGAAAGAAACTGACACTCTCCATACCTAGAGTTTTCTGTCCCTAGAAAAAATGTTTTTTTTAAGCACACTAGAGCACAAGGAGAATTCACTCACTGTCCTTCCCTGTCCCTGGAAACAAGGACTTGCACAGTGAAAGAAACTGACACTCTCCCTACCTAGAGTTTTCTGTCCCTAGAAAAAATGTTTTTTTTAAGCACACTAGAGCACAAGGAGAATTCACTCACTGTCCTTCCCTGTCCCTGGAAACAAGGACTTGCACAGTGAAAGAAACTGACACTCTCCCTACCTACAGTTTTCTGTCCCTAGAAAAAATGTTTTTTTTAAGCACAATATAGCACAAGGAGAATTCACTCACTGTCCTTCCAGGTCCCTAGAAACAAGGACTTGCACAGTGAAAGAAACTGACACTCTCCCTACCTACAGTTTTCTGTCCCTAGAAAAAATGTTTTTTTTAAGCACAATATAGCACAAGGAGAATTCACTCACTGTCCTTCCAGGTCCCTGGAAACAAGGACTTGCACAGTGAAAGAAACTGACACTCTCCCTACCTACAGTTTTCTGTCCCTAGAAAAAATGTTTTTTTTAAGCACAATATAGCACAAGGAGAATTCACTCACTGTCCTTCCAGGTCCCTGGAAACAAGGACTTGCACAGTGAAAGAAACTGACACTCTCCCTACCTACAGTTTTCTGTCCCTAGAAAAAATGTTTTTTTTAAGCACAATATAGCACAAGGAGAATTCACTCACTGTCCTTCCCAGTCCCTAGAAACAAGGACTTGCACAGTGAAAGAAACTGACACTCTCCCTACCTACAGTTTTCTGTCCCTAGAAAAAATGTTTTTTTTAAGCACACTATAGCACAAGGAGAATTCACTCACTGTCCTTCCCAGTCCCTAGAAACAAGGACTTGCACAGTGAAAGAAACTGACACTCTCCCTACCTACAGTTTTCTGTCCCTAGAAAAAATGTTTTTTTTAAGCACACTATAGCACAAGGAGAATTCACTCACTGTCCTTCCCAGTCCCTAGAAACAAGGACTTGCACAGTGAAAGAAACTGACACTCTCCCTACCTACAGTTTTCTGTCCCTAGAAAAAATGTTTTTTTTAAGCACAATATAGCACAAGGAGAATTCACTCACTGTCCTTCCAGGTCCCTGGAAACAAGGACTTGCACAGTGAAAGAAACCGACACTCTCCCTACCTACAGTTTTCTGTCCCTAGAAAAAATGTTTTTTTTAAGCACACTATAGCACAAGGAGAATTCACTCACTGTCCTTCCAGGTCCCTGGAAACAAGGACTTGCACAGTGAAAGAAACTGACACTCTCTCTACCTAGAGTTTTCTGTCCCTAGAAAAAATGTTTTTTTTAAGCACACTATAGCACAAGGAGCATTCACTCACTGTCCTTCCAGGTCCCTGGAAACAAGGACTTGCACAGTGAAAGAAACTGACACTCTCCCTACCTACAGTTTTCTGTCCCTAGAAAAAATGTTTTTTTTAAGCACAATATAGCACAAGGAGAATTCACTCACTGTCCTTCCAGGTCCCTAGAAACAAGGACTTGCACAGTGAAAGAAACTGACACTCTCCCTACCTACAGTTTTCTGTCCCTAGAAAAAATGTTTTTTTTAAGCACAATATAGCACAAGGAGAATTCACTCACTGTCCTTCCAGGTCCCTGGAAACAAGGACTTGCACAGTGAAAGAAACTGACACTCTCCCTACCTACAGTTTTCTGTCCCTAGAAAAAATGTTTTTTTTAAGCACAATATAGCACAAGGAGAATTCACTCACTGTCCTTCCAGGTCCCTAGAAACAAGGACTTGCACAGTGAAAGAAACTGACACTCTCCCTACCTACAGTTTTCTGTCCCTAGAAAAAATGTTTTTTTTAAGCACAATATAGCACAAGGAGAATTCACTCACTGTCCTTCCAGGTCCCTAGAAACAAGGACTTGCACAGTGAAAGAAACTGACACTCTCCCTACCTACAGTTTTCTGTCCCTAGAAAAAATGTTTTTTTTAAGCACAATATAGCACAAGGAGAATTCACTCACTGTCCTTCCAGGTCCCTGGAAACAAGGACTTGCACAGTGAAAGAAACTGACACTCTCCCTACCTACAGTTTTCTGTCCCTAGAAAAAATGTTTTTTTTAAGCACAATATAGCACAAGGAGAATTCACTCACTGTCCTTTCAGGTCCCTGGAAACAAGGACTTGCACAGTGAAAGAAACTGACACTCTCCCTACCTACAGTTTTCTGTCCCTAGAAAAAATGTTTTTTTTAAGCACAATATAGCACAAGGAGAATTCACTCACTGTCCTTCCAGGTCCCTAGAAACAAGGACTTGCACAGTGAAAGAAACTGACACTCTCCCTACCTACAGTTTTCTGTCCCTAGAAAAAATGTTTTTTTTAAGCACAATATAGCACAAGGAGAATTCACTCACTGTCCTTCCAGGTCCCTAGAAACAAGGACTTGCACAGTGAAAGAAACTGACACTCTCCCTACCTACAGTTTTCTGTCCCTAGAAAAAATGTTTTTTTTTAAGCACAATATAGCACAAGGAGAATTCACTCACTGTCCTTCCAGGTCCCTGGAAACAAGGACTTGCACAGTGAAAGAAACTGACACTCTCCCTACCTACAGTTTTCTGTCCCTAGAAAAAATGTTTTTTTTAAGCACAATATAGCACAAGGAGAATTCACTCACTGTCCTTCCAGGTCCCTGGAAACAAGGACTTGCACAGTGAAAGAAACTGACACTCTCCCTACCTACAGTTTTCTGTCCCTAGAAAAAATGTTTTTTTTAAGCACAATATAGCACAAGGAGAATTCACTCACTGTCCTTCCCAGTCCCTAGAAACAAGGACTTGCACAGTGAAAGAAACTGACACTCTCCCTACCTACAGTTTTCTGTCCCTAGAAAAAATGTTTTTTTTAAGCACACTATAGCACAAGGAGAATTCACTCACTGTCCTTCCCAGTCCCTAGAAACAAGGACTTGCACAGTGAAAGAAACTCAGGCCTCGTACACACGACCGATTTTCTCGTCGTAAACAGTCAAGAAAAGTGCCGCGAGAGTTTTTTTGTCTAGAAAAACGTTCGTGTGTATGGTTTTACGACGAGAAACTTGACGAGAATCTCGACGAGAAAATAGAGAACCTGCTCTCTATTTTCTCGTCAGGAGTCCAGATTTCCTCGTCGTGTTTCTCGTCGGCCTGTTTTGTGACGAGAAAATGGTTCGTGTGTATGCTTTTACGACTCTTCCAAAAGTGTGCATGCTCACAAGCAACTATGAGACGGGAGCGCATCTTCTGGTAAAACAAGCCTTCATAATGGAGAGAGCACATTCGTCACGCTCATAAATATTTCATCGTTTAAATGTTCTGCATTGAATTCTTCGTTAGAATGTTACATTAATCAAAACGAGAGACCTTCTTTTGCTGCTGATATTCACACAGAGTTATGCCTTATTTTTAACCTTTTTCATGCTGCTCTTTATAAGATTTATGTGTATTATATCGTGCAAGTTTTTAGGAATAATTTAAATGGTTAGATTTTTCAAAATGATGTTAATTATAATTTCTCAATGTTTTGATAGCGATCTCCCATTTAATTTTCTAATCTATATTTTTAAAATTTCACACCATGTTTTTGAGCTAATCAGATTTAGTTATTCTTTTGGGGGGGTGATATCTGTGCCTTTTATTGTCAGTCAAATGTATCTGCTTACTCCAAAGCTTGTTTTTTTTTATTTAAAAATACACATAGTCAAGTATGAACTTAAACAAAAAACACATTTATTCATGTTTATAAATTAAATAAAGAGAAGGCAGCGCTGGAGAAGCTGCTGCCATTTGTGCATCCCAGGGACCCCAGAGCACACAGCAACCCTGTGTGGACACTAAAATTGGGAGCTTGAGAAGGCCCACATTTCAGAACACAATCTGATGCTGGCCTCCCAGAGGTCAGGAACAGCAGCAGGTGAGATATATGTCCCAAGTGTGTGGTACTACAACAGGCTGCCTTCTGTCCGACCAGTGCGACCACAATGAAGCAAGGCCATCACTTCCTCTTCTTCCTGGCAACCTTCCCTGCAGCCTTTACTGAAGCCTTCCTTCTTCGTTTAGCTGGAGGCTGGCCCACTGGAGGGGTACTCCTGTCAGGAGGAGGAGGTGGAGGTGTAGCAGAAGGGGGTGGGGCAGAAGAAGAAGGTGGAGGTGTAGCAGAAGGGGGTGGGGCAGAAGGTGGAGGTGTAGCAGAAGGGGGTGGGGCAGAAGGTGGAGGTGTAGCAGAAGGGGGTGGGGCAGAAGAAGAAGGTGGAGGTGTAGCAGAAGGGGGTGGGGCAGAAGGTGGAGGGGTAGCAGAAGGGGGTGGGGCAGAAGAGGAAGGTGGAGGTGGAGGTTGAGGTTGGGTCAGTTGGGCCACCTCACATATGGCGGTATTGGGGGTAATTTGCTCCATCACCCCCTTGTTGAGCAAGGTGATGAGCAGGGGTTCGCATAGGAGGCGTTGCTCCATGCTCATCACCTTGAACTTAGCCTCCACTAGGCCGGCAATGGCCTCTTCAGGGGATGTGGGCTCCTTGAGGGTGGCATGGGCCTCTTTAATAAGGGCCATTGCTGCCTCACTGGTGGTCCTGTCCCTCCTGCCTCTTTTGTGAAGCCTGATGGGAGGCACCTGGGATCTGGTGCTTCTCCTTTGCCCTGCCACCTCCTGTCTGCCACTGGGTCCTGCCACCTCCTGTCTGCCACTGGGCCCTGCCACCTCCTGGCTGCCACTGGGCCCTGCCACCTCCTGTCTGCCACTGGGCCCTGCCACCTCCTGGCTGCCACTGGGCCCTGCCACCTCCTGGCTGCCACTGGGCCCTGCCACCTCCTGGCTGCCACTGGGCCCTTCCTCCTCCTGCCTGACAGTTTCCAGACCCTCCTCCTGGCTGATTTCATCCTGTGTATGAAAAAGAAACATAGTTTAATATGTTGGTTTAATCTTTGCCTCAAACTTTGTAATCCTGATGGAAGCAATTAGAATGTAAATGCATAAATCCTTGATTTAAATTTACCACTACATCAGCTTGACTATTTACCACACAATTAAGTGCAGAATAATGTCTACAGATCATGATTTCACTTGTTGAATACAAAATAATGTATGTTTCTCATCCTGACATATTTGGGAAACATTAATTTTATCCCACTACATTTTCAGTTAATACTATACCTGGCTCCAGATGGCCAAATCAGGATCATCCAGGATGGCTGCCTCCTCTTGCTCCAGAGAAGGCTCAGGTTGGCTGCAGGGAAGTCTGGGGGGAAGAGTGGAGAGTGATGGCCTTGGCTCAATGTGGTCATCCAGGAAGGACATCCTGCTGTAGTACCACAAAACCGGGACATAAACATCATCTGCTGCTGCTCCTGACCTCTGAGAAGCCAGCACCTTAGAGCGTTCAGTCCTGTAGGTACCTCTCAAGCTCCCAATTTTAGTGTCCACTTGTTTTGCTGTGGCTGTGGGCACCTTGGTATGCACAAATGGGAGCAGCTTCTCCAGCGCTGCTTTTCTCACCCCTTTTTTTTTATGGATGGGGTTTTTGGTCTCCCACAGAGCCGGCAGCTCCCTTACCCGGTCAATAAATTCCGCCAGGAACTCTTTGTCGCTAATAAATACATTCATATTGTATCTGCAAGTAAAATAAATTATATTTAAATAATGTGAGGCAAACAGTCTAACCTCCTTCACATCCTAGTCACCATATATATCCTCCAACAATCTCAAGACAGTATAGGCCAACAATTTTAACAAGTCTCACAAAATCACATACCTTCGTTCGCACGTCCGTCACTTGAACTCCTCTCTCCGCACACCGAACGTACTATAGTCACATGTGTGTTTGCTATATACACACCACGCATGCGTCCAAATTCGAACACGTCGCTCCGCACACGTCGCCCGCCCATGACGTTCTAACTAACATCTTTTCCCCGCCCCTTCTCTTTCGGCGCGCAGACAGATATGGCGGAGTTACAGCAGGTGTCTGATAATTCCGCAACTAGCGAGGAGACAAGCCCGGAGACCGAGGACACGTCACGATCAAGGAGGAGATTCAAGGCATCGAATATGTCTTTGGCGGAGATGGCGGAGATGGTGGACATCTTGGTCAAGGCTGATTATGATGCCAAGCATGGGCCGTATAGCAAACCAAATAGAAGGAAGGCCAAAATCCTCACTAAAGTTGTGAAGAGTCTGAGGGCGAAGTTCGGGGTGAAACGCTCAAATGAGCAGCTCAGAAAGAGGTGGTCAGACCTCAAACTGAGGGAGCCAGACCAGTTGAGGAGCATAAAGAGGATGCTCGCTAAAAGTAAGTAAAATGATGACCTTTCTGCTATTAATCTTTTTAGAAACTGACTTTTTTTTTTTTTAAAGCATATTGGACTCCCTTCCAAAATGTATTATTTTGAACTAGGTTGGGCACAGTAATCGTTCGTTACGTTACCGACACTTCGTTCGGCCACTATCCGTGGTTTTGGCTTATTTAAGACCCCCAAAAGTAATTAGACATCTGCCATTTTTGATCAAGTATTGTGGATAATTTTTAAGTCTAGATGATGTGTTTGTAAGGAGAATGAAATGCAAACTTTAATCAGTGTAAAGGAGAGGACACTCAGCAGCTGCTTCCACATCTGTACTTTGGAGCACTATAGTGTGGGCCACCAGACCCGCCTTTTTTGGGTGTCCCACACAGGTGCATCAGAGTTTATTTGTGGTGCCTCCATGTCCAAAAAATTACATCCAAATGTGAATAATAAACATATTTGGGGTCATAAAGAATGCATTTTTCTTTAAATTCCGCACAAACACACATTTGTACCCCACTTCCAAACAATTTAGCCTGTTTTAAGTTTAAAAATGAGATTTTTACAGTGTGATAAATAGACCTTTGGTTTTATTCTCATAGGGGAGAGAAGACTGGGAGGAGGACACTCCAGGGAGCACATGCACCCCACAACTTCCAAGCAACCCCAAACTCCCAAAGATCCACAACCGAAAGATGTGCAGGAAGTTGAGGTGGAGGAAGGAGAAGTGCAGGAAGGAGAGGTGGATGACGTTGTGGATCTGGTCACCACAACAGGTCAGTATCTGACACCACAGCTTAAGGTAAGCGAGGTAGGCCTGCAGAGTTTTATTAATTTTTTTTTATGGTTTTTAGGGGATGGAAATGTTGTGAAGGATAGCACACCGTTCTCTGCTGACAGTGCCCTCCGCCTCATCCAGCAAGTGATGGAATGTAGCACGGAACTGGACCTAATTAAACAAAGAATCCATGTGATGGAACAAACATTTAAAGACATTCTCGATGTTTTGGGGAGAATTCAATAAGCCATCCAAACACATTTGTTTTTACATGTTTGTTTTTATATTTTTACTAATTTTTTGAGTAACAAAGCAGCCAAAAATTGAATATGCACACAGTGTGTGAACATGTGCTATCTGCCATCAGGGGATATCCATGTACGTCTTTTGTGGGTGCAACCCCTTCCTCGTATCAAAAGTCGGTGAACTGAGGAAGGGGATGCACCCCCAAAACACATCCATTGATCACCCCTGATGGCAGATAGCACATGTTGACAATAGGGATCAGGATTGTAAACTTCCTATTTGCAAAAAAGTAAAAATGTGTGCATATTGAATTTTTGGCTGGGCAAGGGGTGGCAGGACCCCATATTAGGACGGGCACATAGAGACATAGTTTGTGTAACTGAATGTCTCAGATTGCTCAGAGGTATCCAATGTTGTCATTTTAGAAATGCAAGTGGTATTTTTGTATTTTCATAAGCCAAAATTTGACGGGTTGTGGTCAGGCCAACCCCAAAGTAAAACAAAAAAAAATGTGCAGAGAGTAAAATATTTGACCACAAACAACGTGTAGCTTCTTTTTATAATACTCTCTAAGCTTATTTGGTTCTTTTGTAAGGTAACATAGTGAAATTGGTTGTTATTTACTAAAGTAAAATACACTTGCCACTACAAATGCACAAAGACAAACTAGGAGACAGGAAAGAACAAATAATTAAAGGTTTAAACAAGATTTTTATTGGGATACTTAGACATAGGCTGGCATAGGAATTGCCCCCCTACCCGTGAAATACTCCATGTATTTGTCCCGAACCACACGGGCATTTTGGGGGGGCAAGCCAAGACGGGCAGATTCCAGGCCCGGAAGGGGATTTGCAGGGGAAAGTCCAGCCTCTGGCAAAACTGAGGCCATATATGAATTCGCTTTGCGGCAAAGAAAATTGTGTAGCACACAGCAGCATAACACTACATAGTTTATTTTGTAGTCCGCCAAGTGGATGGAAGTCATAAAAAGGCGGAACCGGCTGGCCATTATGCCGAAGGCATTTTCAACGACTCTTCGGGCCCTGGCCAGCCGGTAATTGAACACACTCTTCTCTGGGGTCAGGGTCCTCTGTGGAAATGGCCTCATAAGATGCCGTCCGAGTCCGAAGGCTTCATCAGCCAAGAAAACAAAGGGGAGTCCTTCAATATTCCCTGCATCCGGTGGCAATGCAAGGTCGTCACTCTGGAGACGGAGGGCAAACTCCGTCTGGATGAAGGATCCCCCATCGGACATCCGGCCATTCTTCCCTACATCAACATAGAGGAATTCATACCGTGCTGACACCACCGCCATCAGCACAATGCTATGAAACCCCTTGTAGTTGTAGTAGTAGGATCCAGAACGGGGTGGCGGCACGATGCGGACGTGCTTCCCGTCTATGGCACCACCGCAGTTGGGGAAGTCCCACCGCGTGGCAAACTCCGATGCCACAGTCTGCCATTCCTGTGGCGTTGAAGGAAGCTGTGGAGTGAAACAAGATGAAATAATATTAGAAAAACAAAGGCATACATTACAAGCAAATTCAAGACCAAAAAATTAGAGACCAACATCAATCTAATTATACGTTTATTAAGGTGTGTAAAAAAAGTATAATGGAAGGCTCATTTATCATATTCATCACCCCCTCTGATGGGCCATTACTAAATTATTTTGGGGGGGGGAGATGTGTTTGGCCACAGGATAGCATTGCAGTGGCGGTGCGTCCAGAGTGGGCGCTGGAGCACTGTCCCCTCTCTCCTGTGCCCATCACTCAGAACAATACATAGGTTCATGCGTTGCATGAACCTATGTATTGTCTATGCCGCACACTATTCAGGTGGATGGCCTCTTGTAAAGCGACCGACATATGATTAATTGCGTCATTTAGGGGGTTAAAATTGCAGAGCAGAAACAGGTATTAAAAAAGTCTTGCAAATTACAACCTGAGGGATGTAATTGGCTTCCTCAAAGAAAAATCGGGGACGCAAGGAGGGGGCATTCCTTGTGTAAACACTGACAGGCAGCTCTGGCAATCATGTTCACCAAGTCTGTTTAATGGTAACATGATTGGCTGATGCAACATGAAGGGAAGGAGAAGACATCAAGGACAGAAGAAGGATGGCGCTGACCACAAGAAGGTAAGTGCAGGGCTGGGGGGAAACTGGCTGCAATAGAGGGGACTAAATGGCTGCATTGGAGGGGACAACTGGGGGCGTTTATTAGGCAACAGAGCAAAAAAGGAGGAAGTTTATTTCCGAAATTGGGGTTGTAACCCCCCAACATTTGGAGCAACAGGCGCCCCTGCTGGAAAATTTAGTGAGGGGAAATATTTAGGGAGGATAAAAAAGGGGCATTTAAAAACTTCCAGCATGCATGGGGACAAAGGGGACATTCTCAGCATATTACAATCATGGTAATTAGGAAAGGATGAAAGAAATACAATACATTAGCATACATGTAATACATAAAATGTGATGTGAAGGGAGAAAACTTACCCTAATATAGTCCTCCTGCAGGACTTGTATAATAGCAGAACAGGTGTCTGGGATTATGAGGCCCAGAGCCTGGGGGGAGATGCCTGTGGTGAACTTCAAGTCCTGAAGACTTCTCCCTGTCGCCAGGTAACGCAACGTGGCGATGAGCCTCTGCTCAGCACTGATGGCTTCCCGCATAACGGTGTCCTTCCTGGTAATATAGGGGGACACCAAAGCCAACAGTTCCTGAAAAACGGGGTCAGACATCCTCAGAAAATTCCTGTAGTCCTCAGGATTATTCTCGACGATCTCCCGCAGCAGAGGCATGTGGCAGAATTGGTCCCGCTGGAGCAACCAATTCTTGGTCCATGAACTCCTCCTCACACCATTCATGGACTGGTCTTGGTCCAAAACAAGCAGACCAACACCAAGCGCACGCACAGCACGAACTCGACGACGAGAACGTCCAGGCGACATGGCTAGGAAACGGTCGTCTAATCAGAACGTACAGAACAGAACGCACTTTAGAACAGCAAGGCCTATGAATAACGAACTGAAATTCAGAAACGAACAGGCAAGAACGCACTGTAAAACAGATACGACCTGCCTAGACGCCCTGAAAGTCAAGATACGAACCCACAAGCACAAACTGAACGGCAGAAAACGATCTGAAAAGTACGAAGACTGAAAAGCGCGAATCGTCTCTTCCCAAACTTTTACTTCACACGCGGTAACACGAGATCAGCAAAAGCAGCCCAAGGGGTGGCGCCAAGAAAAAAGATCTTCCCCTTTATAGTGCCGTCGTACGTGCTGGACGTGAGCGCAGAGAACCACAAGGAAATTGGGAAATGACAGTGTGTACGCATAGAAAGCTTAACGAGAAAATCGACAAGCTTAACAAGAATCTCGTCGAAAAAAACGACGTGTTTTTTACGACGAGAAAATCGGTCGTGTGTACGAGGCCTGACACTCTCCCTACCTACAGTTTTCTGTCCCTAGAAAAAATGTTTTTTTTAAGCACACTATAGCACAAGGAGAATTCACTCACTGTCCTTCCCAGTCCCTAGAAACAAGGACTTGCACAGTGAAAGAAACTGACACTCTCCCTACCTACAGTTTTCTGTCCCTAGAAAAAATGTTTTTTTTAAGCACAATATAGCACAAGGAGAATTCACTCACTGTCCTTCCAGGTCCCTGGAAACAAGGACTTGCACAGTGAAAGAAACCGACACTCTCCCTACCTACAGTTTTCTGTCCCTAGAAAAAATGTTTTTTTTAAGCACACTATAGCACAAGGAGAATTCACTCACTGTCCTTCCAGGTCCCTGGAAACAAGGACTTGCACAGTGAAAGAAACTGACACTCTCCCTACCTAGAGTTTTCTGTCCCTAGAAAAAATGTTTTTTTTTAAGCACACTATAGCACAAGGAGCATTCACTCACTGTCCTTCCAGGTCCCTGGAAACAAGGACTTGCACAGTGAAAGAAACTGACACTCTCCCTACCTACAGTTTTCTGTCCCTAGAAAAAATGTTTTTTTTTAAGCACAATATAGCACAAGGAGAATTCACTCACTGTCCTTCCAGGTCCCTAGAAACAAGGACTTGCACAGTGAAAGAAACTGACACTCTCCCTACCTACAGTTTTCTGTCCCTAGAAAAAATGTTTTTTTTAAGCACAATATAGCACAAGGAGAATTCACTCACTGTCCTTCCAGGTCCCTGGAAACAAGGACTTGCACAGTGAAAGAAACTGACACTCTCCCTACCTACAGTTTTCTGTCCCTAGAAAAAATGTTTTTTTTAAGCACAATATAGCACAAGGAGAATTCACTCACTGTCCTTCCAGGTCCCTAGAAACAAGGACTTGCACAGTGAAAGAAACTGACACTCTCCCTACCTACAGTTTTCTGTCCCTAGAAAAAATGTTTTTTTTAAGCACAATATAGCACAAGGAGAATTCACTCACTGTCCTTCCAGGTCCCTAGAAACAAGGACTTGCACAGTGAAAGAAACTGACACTCTCCCTACCTACAGTTTTCTGTCCCTAGAAAAAATGTTTTTTTTAAGCACAATATAGCACAAGGAGAATTCACTCACTGTCCTTCCAGGTCCCTGGAAACAAGGACTTGCACAGTGAAAGAAACTGACACTCTCCCTACCTACAGTTTTCTGTCCCTAGAAAAAATGTTTTTTTTAAGCACAATATAGCACAAGGAGAATTCACTCACTGTCCTTCCAGGTCCCTGGAAACAAGGACTTGCACAGTGAAAGAAACTGACACTCTCCCTACCTACAGTTTTCTGTCCCTAGAAAAAATGTTTTTTTTAAGCACAATATAGCACAAGGAGAATTCACTCACTGTCCTTCCCAGTCCCTAGAAACAAGGACTTGCACAGTGAAAGAAACTGACACTCTCCCTACCTACAGTTTTCTGTCCCTAGAAAAAATGTTTTTTTTAAGCACACTATAGCACAAGGAGAATTCACTCACTGTCCTTCCCAGTCCCTAGAAACAAGGACTTGCACAGTGAAAGAAACTGACACTCTCCCTACCTACAGTTTTCTGTCCCTAGAAAAAATGTTTTTTTTAAGCACACTATAGCACAAGGAGAATTCACTCACTGTCCTTCCAGGTCCCTGGAAACAAGGACTTGCACAGTGAAAGAAACTGACACTCTCCCTACCTACAGTTTTCTGTCCCTAGAAAAAATGTTTTTTTTAAGCACAATATAGCACAAGGAGAATTCACTCACTGTCCTTCCAAGTCCCTGGAAACAAGGACTTGCACAGTGAAAGAAACTGACACTCTCCCTACCTACAGTTTTCTGTCCCTAGAAAAAATGTTTTTTTTAAGCACAATATAGCACAAGGAGAATTCACTCACTGTCCTTCCCAGTCCCTAGAAACAAGGACTTGCACAGTGAAAGAAACTGACACTCTCCCTACCTAGAGTTTTCTGTCCCTAGAAAAAATGTTTTTTTTAAGCACACTATAGCACAAGGAGCATTCACTCACTGTCCTTCCAGGTCCCTGGAAACAAGGACTTGCACAGTGAAAGAAACTGACACTCTCCCTACCTACAGTTTTCTGTCCCTAGAAAAAATGTTTTTTTTAAGCACAATATAGCACAAGGAGAATTCACTCACTGTCCTTCCAGGTCCCTAGAAACAAGGACTTGCACAGTGAAAGAAACTGACACTCTCCCTACCTACAGTTTTCTGTCCCTAGAAAAAATGTTTTTTTTTAAGCACAATATAGCACAAGGAGAATTCACTCACTGTCCTTCCAGGTCCCTGGAAACAAGGACTTGCACAGTGAAAGAAACTGACACTCTCCCTACCTACAGTTTTCTGTCCCTAGAAAAAATGTTATTTTAAGCACAATATAGCACAAGGAGAATTCACTCACTGTCCTTCCAGGTCCCTAGAAACAAGGACTTGCACAGTGAAAGAAACTGACACTCTCCCTACCTACAGTTTTCTGTCCCTAGAAAAAATGTTTTTTTTAAGCACAATATAGCACAAGGAGAATTCACTCACTGTCCTTCCAGGTCCCTGTAAACAAGGACTTGCACAGTGAAAGAAACTGACACTCTCCCTTCTACAGTTTTCTGTCCCTAGAAAAAATGTTTTTTTTAAGCACAATATAGCACAAGGAGAATTCACTCACTGTCCTTCCCAGTCCCTAGAAACAAGGACTTGCACAGTGAAAGAAACTGACACTCTCCCTACCTACAGTTTTCTGTCCCTAGAAAAAATGTTTTTTTAAGCACACTATAGCACAAGGAGAATTCACTCACTGTCCTTCCCAGTCCCTAGAAACAAGGACTTGCACAGTGAAAGAAACTGACACTCTCCCTACCTACAGTTTTCTGTCCCTAGAAAAATTGTTTTTTTTAAGCACACTATAGCACAAGGAGAATTCACTCACTGTCCTTCCCAGTCCCTAGAAACAAGGACTTGCACAGTGAAAGAAACTGACACTCTCCCTACCTACAGTTTTCTGTCCCTAGAAAAAATGTTTTTTTTAAGCACAATATAGCACAAGGAGAATTCACTCACTGTCCTTCCAGGTCCCTGGAAACAAGGACTTGCACAGTGAAAGAAACTGACACTCTCCCTACCTACAGTTTTCTGTCCCTAGAAAAAATGTTTTTTTTAAGCACACTATAGCACAAGGAGAATTCACTCACTGTCCTTCCAGGTCCCTGGAAACAAGGACTTGCACAGTGAAAGAAACTGACACTCTCCCTACCTAGAGTTTTCTGTCCCTAGAAAAAATGTTTTTTTTAAGCACACTATAGCACAAGGAGCATTCACTCACTGTCCTTCCAGGTCCCTGGAAACAAGGACTTGCACAGTGAAAGAAACTGACACTCTCCCTACCTACAGTTTTCTGTCCCTAGAAAAAATGTTTTTTTTAAGCACAATATAGCACAAGGAGAATTCACTCACTGTCCTTCCAGGTCCCTAGAAACAAGGACTTGCACAGTGAAAGAAACTGACACTCTCCCTACCTACAGTTTTCTGTCCCTAGAAAAAATGTTTTTTTTAAGCACAATATAGCACAAGGAGAATTCACTCACTGTCCTTCCAGGTCCCTGGAAACAAGGACTTGCACAGTGAAAGAAACTGACACTCTCCCTACCTACAGTTTTCTGTCCCTAGAAAAAATGTTTTTTTTAAGCACAATATAGCACAAGGAGAATTCACTCACTGTCCTTCCAGGTCCCTAGAAACAAGGACTTGCACAGTGAAAGAAACTGACACTCTCCCTACCTACAGTTTTCTGTCCCTAGAAAAAATGTTTTTTTTAAGCACAATATAGCACAAGGAGAATTCACTCACTGTCCTTCCAGGTCCCTAGAAACAAGGACTTGCACAGTGAAAGAAACTGACACTCTCCCTACCTACAGTTTTCTGTCCCTAGAAAAAATGTTTTTTTTAAGCACAATATAGCACAAGGAGAATTCACTCACTGTCCTTCCAGGTCCCTGGAAACAAGGACTTGCACAGTGAAAGAAACTGACACTCTCCCTACCTACAGTTTTCTGTCCCTAGAAAAAATGTTTTTTTTAAGCACAATATAGCACAAGGAGAATTCACTCACTGTCCTTCCAGGTCCCTGGAAACAAGGACTTGCACAGTGAAAGAAACTGACACTCTCCCTACCTACAGTTTTCTGTCCCTAGAAAAAATGTTTTTTTTTTAAGCACAATATAGCACAAGGAGAATTCACTCACTGTCCTTCCCAGTCCCTAGAAACAAGGACTTACACAGTGAAAGAAACTGACACTCTCCCTACCTACAGTTTTCTGTCCCTAGAAAAAATGTTTTTTTTAAGCACACTATAGCACAAGGAGAATTCACTCACTGTCCTTCCCAGTCCCTAGAAACAAGGACTTGCACAGTGAAAGAAACTGACACTCTCCCTACCTACAGTTTTCTGTCCCTAGAAAAAATGTTTTTTTAAGCACAATATAGCACAAGGAGAATTCACTCACTGTCCTTCCAGGTCCCTGGAAACAAGGACTTGCACAGTGAAAGAAACTGACACTCTCCCTACCTACAGTTTTCTGTCCCTAGAAAAAATGTTTTTTTTAAGCACACTATAGCACAAGGAGCATTCACTCACTGTCCTTCCAGGTCCCTGGAAACAAGGACTTGCACAGTGAAAGAAACTGACACTCTCCCTACCTACAGTTTTCTGTCCCTAGAAAAAATGTTTTTTTTAAGCACAATATAGCACAAGGAGAATTCACTCACTGTCCTTCCAGGTCCCTGGAAACAAGGACTTGCACAGTGAAAGAAACTGACACTCTCCCTACCTACAGTTTTCTGTCCCTAGAAAAAATGTTTTTTTTAAGCACAATATAGCACAAGGAGAATTCACTCACTGTCCTTCCAGGTCCCTAGAAACAAGGACTTGCACAGTGAAAGAAACTGACACTCTCCCTACCTACAGTTTTCTGTCCCTAGAAAAAATGTTTTTTTTAAGCACAATATAGCACAAGGAGAATTCACTCACTGTCCTTCCAGGTCCCTGGAAACAAGGACTTGCACAGTGAAAGAAACTGACACTCTCCCTACCTACAGTTTTCTGTCCCTAGAAAAAATGTTTTTTTTAAGCACAATATAGCACAAGGAGAATTCACTCACTGTCCTTCCAGGTCCCTAGAAACAAGGACTTGCACAGTGAAAGAAACTGACACTCTCCCTACCTACAGTTTTCTGTCCCTAGAAAAAATGTTTTTTTTAAGCACACTATAGCACAAGCACAAAACACACTGACACTCTCCCTACCTATCCTTCTCTTTCCCTAAACTAAAGGAATCCAGGTTAAGCAAGAAAGAAATAAAAGTCACTGTCCCTGCCTATGCTGCTCTATCCCTGCTCCGGAACACACTACACTAGGCCGCCGTGCTGGCGGCCTTTTATAGTGTGGGGCGTGTACTAAACACCCTCAGCAATAATTGGCCACAGGCATCCTGCCTGTGGCCAATCATTGCTCTCCTCGCTGCCGGCGCTGTGATTGGCCAAGCATGCGGGGTCACAGTGCATGCTTGGCCAATCACAGCGCCTGGATGACACTGCGATGGCGTAGTGCATTGTGGGCCGTTCGCGTCACTCGAATTTGGCGCGAACGGCCCAAATCGTTCGATCTTCGTCGAACGATCGAACAGCCGATGTTCGAGTCGAACGTATGTTCGACTCGAACACGAAGCTCATCCCTACTCAGAAGCAACCATAGGACTTCTAGTGTGTTAGTGGCATCACACAGAGCTCCTATATTTTCTTCTCAGCAGCACCCATAGGACTTCTAGTGTGTTAGTGGCATCACACAGAGCTCCTATATTTTCTTCTCAGCAGCACCCATAGGACTTCTAGTGTGTTAGTGGCAGCAAACAGAGCTCCTATATTTTCTTGTCAGCAGCACACATAGTACCTATAGTGTGTTAGTATCAGCACCCATAGGACCTACAGTGTGTTGTGAGCACACATAGGAGCTCTATTTTTTATACTATATACACTACCGACTACAATGGCTGGAAGACCGCCAAGGAGAGGCAGAGCGTGCCGAGGCAAGAACACAGGGCAGGCAGGCTCTGTTTCTAGAGACAACAGTGCTGGCCGTGGACGTGGTCGTGCATCGTCATCAGCACGTGGCCATGGGACACGCTTGTCTTTGTTTTCGGCAGCTGGACATGTGGAGCCGCATCATGCCGAAGGCTTGGTAGAATGGATGACCAAGCCCTCCTTATCCTCCTCATCCTCTCTCACCCAGGCTCAGGGTACTGGCAGAGCAGCTGCCAACGTGTACTCAATGGCATCATCAGCCACCCCTTCCCTAGACCCACCATGTCCTCCTGAGGAGTCCCCCGAACTGTTTGAGCACAGTGTTGGGTACATGCTCCAGGAGGATGCCCAACGATTCGAAGGCTCGGATGATGATACCCAGCTTGAGGAAGTCAGTAGTGTGCGCGCAGAGAGAGGGGATGCTGAAGGACAGCAATCTGGCAGTACTGTTCCACCAGCTGCAGCTTACTGCCAGGTTTGCTCTAGTGGTGAAGAGGGAGGGGATGATGAGGTCACTGACTCCACGTGGGTGCCTGAAGGGAGAGAGGAGGAGGAGGAGGAGGAGGATGCGGTGTCACATGTCCAACGAGGCAGGATGCCCCCTGGAGGCCAGCTAGAGGCCAGCACAGCAACTGTACCACACCGCAGAGCTCCGCCTGTGCAGGGCGCTGCCTCTGCACGTTATCACAAAAGTTCTTTGGTGTGGGCCTTTTTTGAGACGAGTGCATCAGATCGCACCACTGCAATTTGCAATATTTGTCTCAAGCGTATCTCGCGTGGCCAAAACATCAGCCGCTTGGGCACCACAAGCATGAGCAGACATATGTCGACCTGCCATGCAGCTCGTTGGCAAGCACACATAAAAGACCCACACCAAAGAACAAAGCGGACCTCTCCTTGCTCCTCATCAGCTGGGATCTCCATCCCCACTATATCTTCAGTCCTCTCTGAAAGCTGCTCTGAGAGGACTGAAGGTGTAGAATTAGGTGTGTCACAACCAAGTACTTGCAGTACACCGACGTCCGATTGTAGCAGGCAAATTTCCCTGCCCCAGCTGCTGGACCGTCGAAAGAAGTATACTCCCAGCCATCCACATGCCCAGCGGTTGAATGCTAGCTTGGCTAAATTGCTAGCACTTCAACTGCTGCCTTTTCAGTTGGTAGACTCGGCCCCCTTCCGTGAGTTTGTTCAATGTGCGGTTCCTCAGTGGCAGGTTCCCAAACGCCACTTTTTCTCACGGAAGGCGATTCCGTCTCTCTACCGGCATGTGGAAGGCAATGTCCATGCCTCGCTGGACAGGGCGGTCAGCGGTAAGGTGCATATTACCGCTGACTCATGGTCCAGCAGGCATGGACAGGGACGTTATCTTTCTTTCACGGCCCATTGGGTCACTCTATTGGCAGCTGGGAGGGATGCAGGACAAGGTGCAGTAGTGTTGGAGGTTGTTCCGCCACCACGCCTCCAAAATGCTACTACTGGTTGTGACACACCTCTCTCCTCCACCCCCTCCTCTTCTTCTTCCTCCATGTCCTCTTCAAGTGCTCTGTCCTCGGAACCAGCGGTGCTCCGTAGGCGTACAAGGGGCTACGCGAGTACGCAGGCAAAAAGATGCCATGCCGTGCTTGCGCTGGTGTGTTTGGGGGACAGGAGCCACACTGGGCCAGAGGTTTTGGCAGCTCTGCAGGGGCAGGCCGAGAGGTGGTTGACGCCACGCCAGCTTAAGCCAGGAATGGTCGTTTCTGACAATGGCACCAACCTCCTCTCCGCCCTGCGACAGGGGCAGCTCACCCATGTGCCCTGTATGGCTCACGTCCTCAACCTGGTGGTGCAGCGGTTCTTGGGCAGGTTCCCAGGCTTACAGGATGTCCTGAGGCAGGCCAGGAAAGTCTGTGTGCATTTCCGCCGATCTTATAATGCCAGTGCTCGGCTGACTGAGCTGCAAAAGGAACTGAACCTGCCCAAGAACCGCCTAATATGTGACATGCCCACCAGGTGGAACTCAACGTTGGCCATGCTGCAGCGACTGCACACGCAGCAGAGGGCCATCAATGAGTACCTTTGCGACTACGGCACCAGGACAGGGTCAGGTGAGCTTGGCTTTTTTTCCCCACGCCAGTGGAGCATGATCAGGGATGCATGCACTGTCCTCTCACCATTTGAGGAGGCCACGAGGATGGTGAGCAGTGACAGTGCATGCATCAGTGACACTGTACCTCTTGTCCACCTGTTGGAGCATACGCTGCGTGGGATAATGGACAGGGCACTTGAGGCAGAACAGAGGCAGGAAGAGGAGGACTTCCTTGCCTCTCAAGGCCCCCTTTATCCAGACAGTGTTCCTTCTGTCCCACCCATCACACAGGAAGAGGATGAGGAGGAGGAGGAGGAGGAGGATTGTGTGAGCATGGAGGTGGAGCCTGGCACTCAGCATCAGCAGCAGCAATCTTTTAGGGATGATGTACAGTCCCAACAAACCAGTGGACTTGTACGTGGCTGGGAGGAGGTGGCTGGCGATCATGTCATCCTCAGTGACCCAGAAGACTCCGGACCGAATGCCTCAGCTAACCTACGCTGCATGGCCTCCCTGATCCTGCAAAGCCTGCGGAAGGATCCTCGTGTTCTTCGGATCAAGGAGAGGGACCATTACTGGCTGGCCACTCTCCTTGATCCACGGTACAAGGGTAAGGTTGCGGACCTTATCTTGCCGTCGCAGAGGGAGCAGAGGATGAGGCATCTCAGGGAGGCCTTGCAGAAAGGTCTGTGCAACGCGTTCCCAGAAACTGGGAGGTTACAAACTCCTGGTCCTGGACGACGAGTTGCTGAGGCTTCGGTCAGTAGCAGAAGGAGCGGTGGGGAAGGTGGACGTCTGACCGATGCGTTCAGACAATTTTTTAGTCCGCAGCCCCAAGGTATGATCGGTTCCAGCAACCATCGCCAGCGTCTGATATACATGGTGCAGGAATACCTAGGGGCAAGGTCAGACTTGGACACCTTTCCCACCGAAAATCCTCTGGCTTACTGGGTCCTGAGGATGGATCACTGGCCAGAGCTTGCACAGTATGCAATTGAGCTACTGGCCTGTCCTGCATCCAGCGTTCTTTCCGAACACACATTCAGTGCTGCTGGAGGATTTGTCACCGATCATAGGGTGCGCCTGTCCACCGACTCGGTTGATCGACTGACCTTCATAAAAATGAATCAGTCTTGGATCACCACCAGCTACCAGACACCTGAAGCGGATATAACGGAATAATTTATAATGTCACATCCCTTCAAGACTGCCTATGCTGATGCTGAGTGACTGTCCTGTTATGTTCACTGACTATCCTCTTCCTCCTCCTCAATGATCCATGCCACCACACCAGTGCCTAAGGCACAATTTTTCAGCCCCTGTATAACAGGGGCGTGTAATTACAATTTTTTAAAAAGATGCTTCGCAACAGGTGTGACTGCTGTGCTCCAAGTACAGTATCTGTGAGGGGTTGCAGTGTTGTGGCACCAGCACCAGTGCCTAAGGCACAATTTTTCAGCCCCTGTTGGGGCGTGTAATTACAATTTTTAGGCAATGCTTTGCAACAGGTCTCATTGCTGTGCTCAGAGTACAGTATCTGTGAGGGGTTGCAGTGTTGTGGCACCAGCACCAGTGCCTAAGGCACAATTTTTCAGCCCCTGTATAACAGGGGCGTGTAATTACAATTTTTTTAAAAAGATGCTTCGCAACAGGTGTGACTGCTGTGCTCCAAGTACAGTATCTGTGAGGGGTTGCAGTGTTGTGGCACCAGCACCAGTGCCTAAGGCACAATTTTTCAGCCCCTGTTTAACAGGGGCGTGTAATTACAAATCTTGATCTAATAGTTCACAGCAGGGCCCATTCCTGCGCCCACCAAGAGTAACTATGAGGGCCTACAGTCTTGTGGCAACACCGTCCACCACCACCACCACCACCAAAGGCCCAATTTTTCTGCCCTGTTCAACAGGTGCATGCAATTACAAATCTTGATCTAATAACTCACAGCAGGGCCCATTCCTGCACCCACCAAGAGTAACTGTGAGGGCTTACAGTCTTGTGGCAACACCGTCCACCACCACCACAACCACCAAAGGCCCAATTTTTCTGCCCTGTTCAACAGGTGCATGCAATTACAAATCTTGATCTAATAACTCACAGCAGGGCCCATTCCTGCACCCACCAAGAGTAACTGTGAGGGCTTACAGTCTTGTGGCAACACCGTCCACCACCACCACCACCAAAGGCCCAATTTTTCTGCCCGGTTCAACAGGTGCATGCAAGTACAAATCTTAATCTATTAACTCACAGCAGGGCCCATTCCTGTGCCCACCAGTCTTGTGGCTACACCAACATCTAATAGGGCAAATTTCTGCAGAGTATATACGGCAGGCCCCTACTTTCAAACATCCAACTTACAAACGACTCCTACTTGCAAACGGCAAGAGAAAACAGGAAGTGAGAGGAAATCTACCCCTAGGAAGGGAAATTATATTCTGTTAGATTTAATTTGGGAAAAAGGTATCTCCTCTCTACTGATGCTTTATCACCAATCCTTGTTTCAATTAAAACCCCACTTTTCCAAAAACATTTGTCATTGGGACGGAAAGTGAGGTGACATGTTCTGAACAGATGTGCAAAGACAGCAAATGTTACAGGGGTGATAACCCCTCCCTATGTTCTCCAAAAAGCTTAAAAATAGATTTTTTTGGGATGGAGCTACACTTCATAATGTACCTGTTCAGATTCTACTTAAGAACAAACCTACAGTCCGTGTCTTGTTTGCACCACCTATATACTGCTGTTCAGAGTATATAGGGTTGTAGGTATAGGGTTTTATTTTGGGTGCGGGGTCCCCCTTAATATCCATACAAGACCCAAAGGGGCTGGGGTGGGGGGGGGGGGGGTGATGGGGTAGCCATGCCATTTTTCTCAAGGATTTTCAGCCATATGGTGGCCAGGACAAGACATGACATTAAAGCCGCAAGTGGTTTTAAATGGCTTCTTTTTTTCCTTTACAAATGTCATTTTGTGCAAGGACAGTTCTAAACACGGGAAACACATGCCACTTCACAGGCATACTTTAGACACCCCCCAGGTACCATATTTAAAGGAAAATTTCACTTTTTTTTTTTCACTTTATGCATCATTAAAATGACTGCTCCCGAAAAAACGTTAGTTTTTAAAATTTCTTTTTGCATTGATATATGTCCCCTGGGGCAGGACCCGGGTCCCCAAACCTGTTTTATGACATTAACATGCATATTGGCCGTTGTAATTAGCAATTTTGATTTTGAACGTTCGCGTCCATTATAACGAATAGGGTTCGAAAATTCGCGCAAACTTTCGGTCCGTTCGAAGGTTCTGGTGCGAACCGAACCCGGGGGTGTTTGGCTCATCCCTAATAGTCAGTAAGGAGAATGTAAAGGAGACAAGAATTGAGGAGATGTGCTCTAAACTTTGTGAACGGGGGTATCCCAAAAAAATAATTCTTCAGGAATTAAATAAAATACAATTTAATGAGAAGAAAAAGATATTTCGTAATAAAACACCATTGGTACGATTACCCTTCTCCATGCAGTTTCACAGTTATAGTAATCATATATCTAAAATAATTAATAAACACTGGCCCCTTTTCAGGCGTGCATACCCGCAGATTGAGGTCTTCCAGCAGACTCCCATTAAAGCCTATAGAAGGAATAAAACTTTGCTCGATTCCTTAGTAAAATCTGAATACAAATTTAGAGAACAGGAAGTAAGGACCACTTTCTTGGGAAAGAAAAGGAAAGGATGTTATCCGTGTTTAAATTGTATTCAATGTAGTCTTATGGCTAAGGGTAATCATTTTATTAATCCCACTAATAGGGATAAAATTATGATAAACAATTTCCTCACTTGTCAGTCTTCATATGTTATATACATTCTGATTTGTCCATGCAATATGATCTATGTTGGGGAGACTACTCAGAAAATTAAGGACAGAATTGCACAACATCGAAGCACTATAAGGCATAAACAACCTGGGTTGCCTGTCTCCAAACACTTTTTGGAGAGGGGACACCGAGACTCTGATCTAAGATTTATGATCTTGGAAGAAATCCCACGAGAAAAACGGGGGGGTGATCGGATATTACGACTAAAGCAACGGGAGGTCTGGTGGATTAATAGGCTACAGTCTCTGCATCCGAACGGGATGAACAGGGACTATGACCTATATTTATTTTTGTAACATGATGTTGATGATCTTGGATTTTAGATCTATGTATACATATATAGATGTATGTACATCTTTTTTACAGATGATGATTAAATCTAGTCTGGTTTGGATCGGAAAAGAAATCAAGGACATCATGCCTTTGTTTGAGGAATATTTCACTTCTGTTACAAGGAGATTGGAAGTTCTTTTTGTTATGATTAAGAGATAATTTAGTGATGGGTTGTTGATTTATTTTTTGAAGCAATAGATTCACATTATGTATTATTTTGTGCATTTGTTGCACGGAGTAAATAAGAATTAATTCTGGAAGTTATTCATTTTCTATTCCTTATTTTTTATTTTTCATTATTGATGTTGCATTGTAACATATATTGTTGGTTTAAATGCAGGAAAAGAAATTCATGTATACAACTTCTTTGTCCGGTTGCTCATATGGGGTTAATGAGGTTTTTAGAACTTCTATTGGATTGTTTGCTTGGTCTGGAGAGATGGGACACACCTGTGGGTTGACGCCCGCAGGGTGGGGATAAATTGAAATCCTTTCTGGATTGTAGTTTCACATCTAGCCTTGAAGCCTGACGAAGAGCAGGGATGCTCGAAACTGTACAGTGGCTGCCATTTACTTAATGCCTTTTCTGCATATGATCGACCAATAAAGAAGAACTTGTTGCAATACAACTGGAGTCAGCGTCCCTCTTATTTTCATATATATATATATATATATATATATCTATAAAACCACGGTATAAGAATACAGTTCAGTCTCTGTGATATTAAAATACACAAAACAGCGCTTAAAAATCAATAATGATAGACTCGTGGAAAAACCACTGAATAAAGAAAGTCTTAGATGTAGTCAAGGTGATGTAAACAATCCAAAGTGCTGAATGGTGTCTTAGTAGTAATCCTAGCGTGCACCTTCCACCAGGGAGAAACAATAATCTCAATCCACCGCGTGATGCACTCTCCCCGAGGGGGTTAAACTCACCAGAAGATTAAAAAATCAGAGCCTTAAGCAGATACACCAGACACTTTTCCACGGACCATCACCAGCAGGCAAAGACAGCAGGCACAGGAGCTCCACATAAGGTCATAAAAACAAGAAACAGCAATATAGTGTAATCCTGTTTAATATTCCCAAGTAGCCCATACATTGAAAGCCCCCTTAAACCTATCTACGTACATCAAATCACAAAAAATGAGCATAAAAGTGACCCCAGAGGGTGCTATCACCAGATCCAGCCGTCCATGGAGAGCAGGGGAATCCTTGCAGACACCGCAGCAGCTTCCTAGTAGGAGAGCAGAGTGTGTGAAGCGCACACGTCTCTTTCGGGTTAGCGGGGATGTCGTGGGCCACGTTCTGACGTGGCATTTCGTCAAACGACTTCAACAGAGAGCGCTCACTTCAGTACCATTGTGACACTTCTCTTACACTTCCTTTATCAAGCCACGCCCACCATAGGTGCTAGACCATTTATATAAAGAAGTCACGCTGCCTCCTCCACCCAGATCTTAAAGGGGAAATGAAAGAGGAGAGACAGAGAGCGCTCTCTGTTGAAGTCGTTTGACAAAACGCCACGTCAGAGCGTGACCCACGACATCCCCGCTAACCCGGAAGAGACGTGTGCGCTTCACACACTCCGCTCTCCTACTAGGAAGCTTCTGCGGTGTCTGCAAGGATTACCCTGCTCTCCATGGACGGCTGGATCTGGTGATAGCACCCTCTGGGGTCACTTTTATGCTCATTTTTTGTGATTTGATGTACGTAGATAGGTTTAAGGGGGCTTTCAATGTATGGGCTACTTGGGAATATTAAACAGGATTACACTATATTGCTGTTTCTTGTTTTTATGACCTTGTGTGGAGCTCCTGTGCCTGCTGTCCCTGCCTGCTGGTGATGGTCCGTGGAAAAGTGTCTGGTGTATCTGCTTAAGGCTCTGATTTTTTAATCTTCTGGTGAGCTTAACCCCCTCGGGGAGAGTGCATCACGCGGTGGATTGAGATTATTGTTTCTCCCTGGTGGAAGGTGCACACTAGGATTACTACTAAGACACCATTCAGCACTTTGGATTGTTTACATCACCTTGACTACATCTAAGACTTTCTTTATTCAGTGGTTTTTCCACGAGTCTATCATTATTGATTTTTAAGCGCTGTTTTGTGTATTTTAATATCACAGAGACTGAACTGTTTTATTCTTATACCGTGGTTTTATTTTTCTTTTAATTTTTAAACGGCTGCTCAGTGGTTTTATATTGGAAAATATTTTTACCATTATTTTATCGCTGTTTGTACTGCTTAGAGGTCTGTGGGTTTGATCTGGCGCTGAGTGGGTGTTCTGCAAGCCTTTTATTTACACCCCTTTATACATATATATATATATATATATATATATATA
This sequence comes from Rana muscosa, assembly GCA_029206835.1. Classification (NCBI taxonomy): domain Eukaryota; kingdom Metazoa; phylum Chordata; class Amphibia; order Anura; family Ranidae; genus Rana; species Rana muscosa. The sequence goes on along the minus strand of CM055117.1, from coordinate 637,082,013 downwards.
TATATATATATATATAAACAAAGTGCCTGCTGGTAACACTTTCACTATAAATATTTATATATTATTAAATGCATAAAGCTGCATGTAATATGGACATGTACTATAAAAATATCATGATTTACATTCTAGTTCTAAACAGCAATGGCATTGACAATGGTCCACCTCACGCCATGATAGAGACTTTGTCTTACAACAAGGCATGATTAAGGTATAACCAAAAACTCAGACTAACCAAACTTCATGCCTATTCAGGTTTGTGCATTTGTATACTTATTATTGGGCATACCTGTATAAATGAACCATAGTACTATTAATCCATTACTCAGGCCTAAGAACCAGGAATGGAATATGAAGAAAAAAAAAAGAACAAGAAAGTAACAGCATGATGTCATAACAGAGTATTCATTTCTAACTACTCATTTAAACCATCTGGTGACATTGTGTTAAGGGTGAATAACCAGAGGGTTTCATGCATACATAGTTTGGAGAACCTTTCACCCTCAGGGATAGTCATTGGTATAGCCTTTATACCAAAAAGTTCTAACCCCTTTGTGCTACCTCCATGTACCTGTAAGAAGTGGCGGAGGATACTATGCTTATCACATTCTTGTTCAATAAAGCGTCAGTGTTCACCAAATCTCATACGCATAGTGCATACCATCCTGCCCACATAGAGGAACGCACAGGGAGACCCTAGCCCATTTACCACAAATTGAGTGCTGATGCTTTTGAACTGCTTTGTCTGGAAAGTATGGCTATCTTTTGCCATTAAACATGAATTGACAGGCCTTACATTTGCTCAACTTACATTTGGAGGATCCTGTCATGTTAAGGAAAGTGCGCATGTCTTTAACCTTCTGCTGTCTATGTTTGAGAGGACTCAGGGCAGCAATGCTTTTGACTAGGGATGAGCTCGGTGTTCGAGTCGAACATAAGTTCGACTCGAACATCGGCTGTTTGCGCGTTCGGCGAACAACGAACGATTTGGGCAGTTCGCGCCAAATTCGAGTAACGCGAACGGCCCACAATACACTGCGCTAGGCTTGTGCAATTCGTTTCGTAACAAATTGAAATTCGTCCGAATTTAGCAACTTTCGGACATTCGGAAGCATTCGAATTTCCGAACAAAGCAATTACGAATAAGACCGAATCCGAAATAAATTATACCGCAAATAGCGAATGCCCGAATGTCTTCGGCATAATTCGTTATGAAAAAGTTACGAATGTACGAATCCATACGAAGCACAATAACACTCACTCTGCTCTGCTCTCTGCTTCTCCCACACCGTGCTGAACTCCCTCTCAAAATGGTGTACAGGGGCGGAGGTTATAGCCGCATGTAAAAAACGAAAGTAAAATACGAGATTTCGAATCCATTCGAAGCACAATAACACTCACTCTGCTCTGCTCTCTGCTTCTCCCTCACCGTGCTGAACCCTCTGAAAATGGTGTACAGGGGCGGAGCCTATAGCCGCATGTTAAAAACGAAAGTAAAATACGAGATTTCGAATCGTTACAAATAACCGCAATGTATTTAGAAAAGTACAAATCCATTCGAAGCACATTAGGCATAATAGGCAGCGTCGTTGTGAGAGAGACACGGAAAATTACGAATCAACGAACCCCAAAAAAGTTACGAAAGTAGGAGTTGTGTCCAGAATCAACGAAAAACAACGTACTCTACCGAAAGTACGAACCCAAAAAAAGTTACGAAAGTAGGAGTTGTGTCCAGAATCAACGAAAAACAACGTACTCTACCGAAAGTACGAATTATAAAGCAACAAAAAATTCAACGAAAAATGTCGCTTGCAAAAATACGAATGAGTCCGAACACGAAAAATCCCGTCTAGCAAAATTACGAATGATTACGAATCAACAGGACCGGAAAGAAACGAACCGAAACGGAATGAATTTTTCCGTTGTGCACAAGTCTACACTGCGCCATCGCAGTGTAATCCCGGCACTGTGATTGGCCAAGCATGCACTGTGACCCTGCATGCTTGGCCAATCACAGCACCGGCAGCGAGGAGAGCAATGATTGGCCACAGGCAGGATGCCTGTGGCCAATTATAGCTGAGGGGGTTTAGTACACGCCCCACACTATAAAAGGCCGCCAGCGCGGCGGCCTCGTGTAGTGTGTTCCGGAGCAGGGAAAGTGAAGGATAGGCAGGGACATTGTCAAATCTATTCTTTTCTAAACCTTGTGTGTAGGGACAGAGAAGGATAGGCAGGGAGAGTGTCAGTGTCATATTCTTTGCTAAACCTTGTGTGTAGGGAGAGAGAAGGATAGGCAGGGAGAGTGTCAGTGTCATATTCTTTGCTAAACCTTGTGTGCAGAGAGAGAGAAGGATAGGCAGGGAGAGTGTCAGTGTCATATACTTTGATAAACCTTGTGTGCAGGGAGAGAGAAGGATAGGCAGGGGACAGTGTCAGTGTCATTGTTGCTAAGCCTCCTGCACATTATACACCTGAAGTTAGCCCGTATTGCTGCTTTTTCTTGGTGTGTTACACCAACAGGCATTTGTGGCACTTACAGTGGGCGGAGTGTGCCTCCTGATCATATTACACCTGAAGTTAGCCTGTATTGCTGCTTTTTCCTGGAGTGTTACACCAACAGGATTTTGCGGCACTTACAGCGGGCGGAGTGTGCCTCCTGATCATATTACACCTGAACTTAGCCTGTATTGCTGCTTTTTCCTGGTGTGTTACACCAACAGGATTTTGCGGCACTTACAGCGGGCGGAGTGTGCCTCCTAATCATATTACACCTGAACTTAGCCTGTATTGCTGCTTTTTCCTGGTGTGTTACACCAACAGGATTTTGCGGCACTTACAGCGGGCGGAGTGTGCCTCCTGATCATATTACACCTGAACTTAGCCTGTATTGCTGCTTTTTCCTGGTGTGTTACACCAACAGGATTTTGCGGCACTTACAGCGGGCGGAGTGTGCCTCCTGATCATATTACACCTGAACTTAGCCTGTATTGCTGCTTTTTCCTGGTGTGTTACACCAACAGGATTTTGCGGCACTTACAGCGGGCGGAGTGTGCCTCCTGACCATATTACACCTGAAGTTAGCCTGTATTGCTGCTTTTTCCTGGTGTGTTACACCAACAGGATTTTGCGGCACTTACAGCGGGCGGAGTGTGCCTCCTGATCATATTACACCTGAACTTAGCCTGTATTTCTGCTTTTTCCTGGTGTGTTACACCAACAGGATTTTGCAGCACTTACAGCGGGCGGAGTGTGCCTCCTGATCATATTACATCTGAACTTAGCCTGTATTGCTGCTTTTTCCTGGTGTGTTACACCAACAGGATTTTGCGGCACTTACAGCGGGCGGAGTGTGCCTCCTGATCATATTACACCTGAACTTAGCCTGTATTGCTGCTTTTTCCTGGTGTGTTACACCAACAGGATTTTGCGGCACTTACAGCGGGCGGAGTGTGCCTCCTGATCATATTACACCTGAACTTAGCCTGTATTGCTGCTTTTTCCTGGTGTGTTTCACCAACAGGATTTTGCGGCACTTACAGCGGGCGGAGTATGTCTCCTGACCATATTACACCTGAAGTTAGCCTGTATTGCTGCTTTTTCCTGGAGTGTTACACCAACAGTATTTTGCGGCACTCACAGCGGGCGGAGTGTGCCTCCTGATCATATTACACCTGAACTTAGCCTGTATTGCTGCTTTTTCCTGGTGTGTTACACCAACAGGATTTTGCGGCACTTACAGCGGGCGGAGTGTGGCTCCTAATCATATTACACCTGAACTTAGCCTGTATTGCTGCTTTTTCCTGGTGTGTTACACCAACAGAATTTTGCAGCACTTACAGCGGGCGGAGTGTGCCTCCTGATCATATTACACCTGAACTTAGCCTGTATTGCTGCTTTTTCCTGGTGTGTTACACCAACAGGATTTTGCGGCACTTACAGCGGGCGGAGTGTGCCTCCTGATCATATTACACCTGAACTTAGCCTGTATTGCTGCTTTTTCCTGGTGTGTTACACCAACAGAATTTTGCGGCACTTACAGTGGGCGGAGTGTGCCTCCTGACCATATTACACCTGAAGTTAGCCTGTATTGCTGCTTTTTCCTGGTGTGTTACACCAACAGACATTTGCGGCACTTACAGCGGGCGGAGTGTGCCTCCTGATCATATTACACCTGAAGTTAGCCTGTATTGCTGCTTTTTCCTGGTGTGTTACACCAACAGGATTTTGCGGCACTTACAGCGGGCGGAGTGTGCCTCCTGATCATATTACACCTGAACTTAGCCTGTATTTCTGCTTTTTCCTGGTGTGTTACACCAACAGGATTTTGCAGCACTTACAGCGGGCGGAGTGTGCCTCCTGATCATATTACACCTGAACTTAGCCTGTATTGCTGCTTTTTCCTGGTGTGTTACACCAACATGATTTTGCGGCACTTACAGCGGGCGGAGTGTGCCTCCTGATCATATTACACCTGAACTTAGCCTGTATTGCTGCTTTTTCCTGGTGTGTTACACCAACAGGATTTTGCGGAACTTACAGTGGGCGGAGTGTGCCTCCTGATCATATTACACCTGAACTTAGCCTGTATTGCTGCTTTTTCCTGGTGTGTTACACCAACAGGATTTTGCGGCACTTACAGCGGGCGGAGTGTGCCTCCTGATCATATTACACCTGAACTTAGCCTGTATTGCTGCTTTTTCCTGGTGTGTTACACCAACAGGCATTTGCAGCACCTACAGTAGGCTTGGTGTGATTCCTGCAAAATATACTCCTGAAGCTAGGCCTTATTGCTGGTTTTCCCATTTCCCTGCAGGCCATTAGAATGTCTGGAAGGCAAACAAGGAGAGGCAGACAGTCAGGAGCCAATAAAAGAGGGCAAGCAGGCTCTGTGTCTAGAGACAACAGTGCTGGTCATGGACGCGGTGCATCGCCATCAGCACGTGGCCATGGGACACGCTTGTCCTTCTTTTCGGCAGCTGGACGTGTTGAGCCGCATCATGCCGAAGACTTGGTAGAGTGGATGACCAAGCCCTCCTCATCCTCCTCATCCTCTCTCACCCAGGCTCAGGGTACTGGCAAAGCAGCTGCCAAAGCATCCTCTTCCCTGGTATCAATGTCATCATCAGTCACTCCTTCCCTAGACCAACCATGTCCTCCTGAGGAGTCCCCCGAACTGTTTGAGCACAGTGTTAGGTACATGCTCCAGGAGGATGCCCAGCGTTTCGAAGGGTCTGATGATGATTCCCAGCTAGAGGAAGGAAGTAGCGTGAGAGCAGAGAGAGGGGATGCTCAAGAAGGACACCAATCTGGCAGTCATGTTCCAGCAGCTGCAGCATACTGCCAGATTGGCTCCAGTGATGAGGAGGGAGGGGATGATGAGGTCACTGACTCCATGTGGGTGCCTAATAGGAGAGAGGAGGAGAAGGAGGATGAGGTGGAGGCACATCTCCAACGAGGCAGGATGCCCTCGGGGGGCCAGCGTAAGGGCAGCACACCGACGGAATCACACCGCAGAGCTCCGCCTGTGCAGGGCGCTGCCTCTGCCCGTTATTCAAAAAGTTCTTTGGTGTGGGCCTTTTTTGAGTCGAGTGCATCAGATCGCACAGCTGCTGTTTGCAACATATGTCTCAAGTGTATATCGCGTGGCCAAAACATCACCCGCTTGGGCACCACATGCTTGACCAGACATATGTTGACCTGCCATGCAGCTCGTTGGCAAGCCTACCTTAAAGACCCACACCAAAGAACAAAGCAGACCTCTTCAGCTGGGATCTCCAACCCCACTATACCTTCAGTCCTCTCTGAAACCTGCTCTGAGAGGAATGAAGGTGTAGAATTAAGTGTGTCACAGCCAAGTACTTGCGGGCACTCTGCTAGCAGTACACTGACGTCCGATTCTAGCAGGCAAATTTCCCTGCCCCAGCTGCTGGACCGTCGAAAGAAGTTCACTCCCAGCCATCCACATGCCCAGTGGTTGAATGCTAGCTTGGCTAAATTGCTAGCGCTTCAACTGCTGCCTTTTCAGTTGGTAGACTCGGCCCCGTTCCGTGAATTTGTGCAATGTGCGGTTCCTCAGTGGCAGGTTCCCAAATGCCACTTTTTCTCACGGAAGGCGATTCCGGCTCTCTAACGGCATGTGGAAGGCAATGTCTTGGCCTCGCTGGACAGGGCGGTCAGCGGTAAGGTGCATATTACCGCTGACTCATGGTCCAGCAGGCATGGACAGGGACGTTACCTTTCTTTCACGGCCCATTGGGTCACTCTTTTGGCAGCTGGGAAGGATGTAGGACAAGATGCAGTAGTGTTGGAGGTTGTTCCACCGCCACGCCTCCAAAATGCTACTACTGGTTGTGACACACCTCTGTCCTCCACCCCCTCCTCTTCTTCTTCCTCCATGGCCTCTTCCTGTGCTTTGTCCTCGGAACCAGCGGTGCTCCGTAGGCGTTCAAGGGGCTACGCAAGTACGCAGGCAAAAAGATGCCATGCCGTGCTTGCGCTGGTGTGTTTGGGGGACAGGAGCCACACTGGGGCAGAGGTTCTGTCTGCTCTGCAGGGGCAGGCCGAGAGGTGGTTGACGCCACGCCAGCTTAAGCCAGGAATGGTAGTTTGCGACAATGGCACCAACCTCCTCTCCGCTCTCCGACAGGGACAACTAACCCATGTGCCCTGTGTGGCTCACGTCCTTAACCTGGTGGTGCAGCGGTTCTTGGGCAGGTACCCGGGCTTACAGGATGTCCTGAGGCAGGCCAGGAAAGTCTGTGTGCATTTCCGCAGAACTTATAATGCCAGTGCTCGCCTGGCTGAGCTGCAAAAGGAGTTGAACCTGCCCAAGAACCGCCTTATATGTGACATGCCCACCAGGTGGAACTCAACGTTGGCCATGCTGCAGTGGCTGCACACGCAGCAGAGGGCCATCAATGAGTACCTGTGCGACTACGGCACCAGGACAGGGTCAGGGGAGCTTGGGTTTTTTCACCACGCCAGTGGGGCATGATCTGGGATGCATGCACTGTCCTGGCACCAATTGAGGAGGCCACAAGGATGGTGAGCAGTGACAGTGCATGCATCAGTGACACTGTACCTCTTGTCCACCTGTTGGAACATACGCTGCGTGGAATAATGGACAGGGCACTTGAGGCAGAACAGAGGCAGGAAGAGGAGGACTTCCTTGCCTCTCAAGGCCCCCTTTACCCAGACAGTGTTCCTTCTGTCCCACCCATCGCACAGGAAGAAGAGGAGGAGGAGGAGGAGGAGGAGGATTGTGTCAGCATGGAGGTGGAGCCTGGCACTCAGCATCATCAGCAGCAGTCTTTTAGGGATGATTTACAGTCCCAAGAAACCAGTGGACTTGTATGTGGCTGGGAGGAGGTGGCTGCGGATCATGTCGTCCTTAGTGACCCAGAGGACTCCGGACCGAATGCCTCAGCTAACCTCCGCTGCATGGCCTCCCTAATCCTGCAAAGTCTGCGGAAGGATCCTCGTATTCTTCGGATCAAGGCGAGGGACCATTACTGGCTGGCCACTCTCCTTGATCCACGGTACAAGGGTAAGGTTGCGGACCTTATCTTACCGTCGCAGAGGGAGCAGAGGATGAGACAACTCCGGGAGGCCTTGCAGAAAGGTCTGTGCAACGCGTTCCCAGAGACTGGGAGGTTACAAACTCCTGGTCCTGGACAACGAGTTGCTGAGGCTTCGGCCAGTCAAAGAAGGAGCGGTGGGGAAGGTGGCCGTCTGACCGATGCGTTCAGACAATTCTTTAGTCCGCAGCCCCAAGGTATGATCGGTTCCAGCAACCATCGCCAGCGTCTGATATACATGGTGCAGGAATACCTAGGGGCAAGGTCAGACTTGGACACCTTCCCCACCGAAAATCCTCTGGCTTACTGGGTATTGAGGATGGATCACTGGCCAGAGCTTGCACAGTATGCAATTGAGCTACTGGCCTGTCCTGCATCCAGCGTTCTTTCAGAACGCACATTCAGTGCTGCTGGAGGATTTGTCACGGATCACAGGGTGCGCCTGTCCACCGACTCTGTTGATAGACTGACCTTCATAAAGATGAACCAGTCTTGGATCACCACCAGCTACCAAACACCTGAAGCTGATATAACAGACTAATTTATTTTCAAATGTCACATCCCTTCAAGACTGATGCTGATGCTGAGGGACTGTCCTGTTATGTTGACTGACTATCCTCCTCCTCCTCAATGATCCAATTGATGATGATAGCTTGGAAGAACATTTTTGTTTCTGGGTGCCACCACCAGTGGCTAAGGCCCAATTTTTCATCCCCTGTTTAACAGGGGCGTGTTATTACAATTTTTTATGCAATGCTTTGCAGCAGGGCTCATTCCTGCACTCCAACTAGAGTATCTGGGAGAGGTTGCAGTGTCGTGGCACCAGCACTAGTGGCTAAGGCCCAATTTTTCAGCCCCTGTTTAACAGGGGCGTGTAATTACAATTTTTGATGCAATACTTTGCAACAGGGCTCATTGCTGTGCTCCAAGTACAGTATCTGTGAGGGGTTGCAGTGTTGTGGCACCAGTGCCTAAGGCCCAATTTTTCTGCCCCTGTTTAACAGGGGCATGTAATTACAATTCTTGATCTAATAATTCACAGCAGGGCCCATTCCTGCGCCCACCAAGACTAACTGTGAGGCCTTACAGTGTTGTGTCAACACCACCACCACCACCAAACGCCCAATTTTTCAGCCCCTGTTCAACAGGGGCATGCAATTACAATTCTTGATCTAATAATTCACAGCAGGCCCCATTCATGCGCCCACCAAGAGTAACTGTGAGGGCTCACAGTATTGTGGCAACACCAACATGTAAGGGGCAAATTTCAGCTGAGTATATACGGCAGGCCCCTACTTTCAAACATCCAACTTACAAACGACTCCTCCTTGCAAACGGAAGGATACAACAGGAAGTGAGAGGAAATCTACCCCTAGGAAGGGAAATTCTCTCCTGTAAGAGTTAATATGGGAAAAAGTGTCTCCTCTCCACTGATGCTTTATCACCAATTCTTGTTTCAATAAAAACCCCAAATTTTCAAAACACATTTGTCATTAGGACGGAAAGTGAGGTGAACTGTTCTGAACAGGTGCACACTGCACAGACAGCAAAACAAATGTTACAGGGGTGATAACCCTTCCCTATGTTTTTCAAAAAGCTTAAAAATAGATTTTTTGGCTGGAGCTACACTTAAACAATGTACCTGTTCAAAATTACAAACAGATTCTACATAAGAACAAACCTACAGACCCTGTCTTGTATGCACCGCCTGTATACGGCTGTTCAGAGTATATAGGGCCTTTTTTATTTTGTGTGCGGGGTTCCCCTTAATATCCATACAAGACCCAAAGGGGCTGGTAATGGGCTGGGGTAGGGGGGGCTGTGATGGGGTAGCTATGCCATTTTTCTTAAAGATTTTCATCCATATTACCGGGACCAGACATTACATTAAAGCCGCAAGCAGTTTTAAATGGCTTTTTTTCCTTTAGAAATGTAATTTTGTGCAGGGACAGTTCTAAACACGGGAAACACGTGGCACTTCACAGGCATACTTTAGACACCCCCCAGGTACGATATTTAAAGGAATATTTGACTTTTTTTTCACTTTATGCATCATTAAAATGACTGCTCCCGAAAAACGGCCGTTTTTAAAACTTTTTTTTGGATTGATACATGTCCCCTGGTGCAGAACCCGGGTTCCCAAACCCTTTTTAGGACAATAACATGCATATTAGTCGTTATAAATAGCACTTTAGATTTCGAACGTTCGCATCCATTGTATTTAATAGGGTTCTAAAGTTTGTGCGAACTTTCGGTCCGTTCGCGGGTTCTGGTGCGAACCGAACCCGGGGGTGTTCGGCTCATCACTACTTTTTACATTGTTGGCCCTCCTGAAAAGTTGAGGCTTATCCGGAAGTACCCCACTTAGAGCAGTGTCTTGTTTAAGAATGGGACAATGTTGGCCATTAAATCAGGTAATAAAAAATGTATCCCTATATTTGACCTGCTGTCTGCCTTGTGTACCTGTATTCAACCCAGGATGGTAACGGTCAACTGCCTTCTGCATGTACTCTTTCTAAAGGAATTTTCGTGTTAATAACTCAGCTTGTGCTGGATAATCTGACGTATTGATGCAATTCCTCTGCAGACTACACAATTGGCTGTAAGGGATATTATCTTTCCAACTAGGAAAGTGGCAGATAAATTTATGTAAGTAGGAATTGCCCAACATCACTTTAAAATAGGTATTGGAGATGATCTTACCTTACTGGTCCCAAGTCAACACCAAATCCAGAAACACAAGAGAGTTGACATCCAAAACAAAAATTGGATACCATATGTTTTGGAATTGCAATATGAGACAAATTTATAAACCGTCTCCAGACTTTTATCATTAAAGATAAAAGGGCTCTGAATGGGCTGTCACGATCCAGGCAGCTTTCCAGAAAAATTGTGGTTGTCTCCCCTGACGGGAATTATCAGTAGTGAATGAGGAGAGACGCCAGGGATTCTTTTACATGCTGCTGATTATCTTTAACAAATGTGAGGGCATTGATTAAAGTGTTTTTACATTACTCTAATAAAGCTGTATTACACTAGGGCAGCTGTGCACTCTCTTTTCTTTTGGTCTTCAATTATTGGCACCTGAGCTACTTTTTATTTGAAATTGGGGCCTTTCACTTAAATGTTTTATATTATAACTTGGAGCGATAAGTAGGTATAAGCCATTGGTTCAGCCTAAACCTAGGTTCAGACTGAACTTTGGCTGTATGGGGGTTCAGATAAACTTTTGCCCATTCAGCCCCCTATTCTGTGCAAGCTTCCCCGCTGCTATATAAGACAGCTTTCTGCTATCAGAGGTTCCTGAGAAAACAGCAGGCGCTGTACTAGCACTTTGCTTATATGGTCGAGAATTCCCGGCCACGTAAGCAAAGAGACGAAAAAAGAAGTGACATCAATGTCCAAATATGATCACTGGCCAAATTTGGACAATTACATTGGCCAAATATGGCCATGGGAAAATTTGGTCAATGATGTCACTACTATCCCTACCCAAATCTACAGTAGGTGCCGAAGATTTTGTGTCAATCTCGCCTCTTCTAGCGGTGAGATTAACACCCTACTAGCCCCGTTGCGAGAGCCAGCGCCGAGCTGTCTTGTCACGGGAAAGGAAAAATTTTGTTTTTCTTTACGCAACGAGCGACACGCATTGCTCACATTGAGGCTGGTGGACAGAGATCCGACGTGGATTCCTGCCAATACCAGGCACTGTGTTTGGTATGAATCCTGAGCGGGAACTCCACGCCAAATTTTAAATAAAAAACTGGAATGGGTTCCCCTCCAGGAGCATACCAGGCCCTTCGGTCTGGTATGGATTTGAAGGGGAACCCCCTAAGCCAAAAAAACGGCGTGGGGATCCCCCTCAAAATCCAAACCAGACCCTTATCCGAGCACACAACCTGGCAGGCCGCAGGAAAAGAGGGGGGACGAGAGAGCGGCCCCCCTTCCTCCTGAACCATACCAGGCCGCATGCCCTCAACATGGGGGGGTTTGGTGCTTTGGGGCAGGGGGGCGACCTGCGGCCCCCCCACCCCAAAGCACCCTGCCCCCATGTTGATGGGGACAAGGGCCTCGTCCCGACAACCCTGGCCGTTGGTTGTCGGGGTCTGCGGGCGGGGGCTTATCGGAATCCGGGAGTCCCCTTTAATAAAGGGGGCCCCCAGATCCCGGCCCCCACCCTATGTTAATGAGTATGGGGTACATTGTACATCAAACCCTGCTTGAACTGAACCCAGGGCAGTTTGGCTCATTCCTAGTGATTAAAGTGGATCCAAAAATTCCTCCACCTTCTAATTTCTAGCAGCCTAACTCCTAACATCCCTCCTCTGTCTCCTGTTGCCTCATGACATTCCACATGCTAGCAGAATGGATGGCTACATGCATGGCCTTCTGTGAAAAGTAATAGTGGCTGACATATGGCTTTCTGGGCAAAATGTTGGTAGATGAGTACATGGCACTGAGGTGTAGCATGGGCCAAAAAAGAGTAAACAGGATAGTTTGTAAAGCTAACAAAATGTTGGGCATGGGGGTGATTTTGGAAAATATTTTTCTTCCACTTGCACAGTAGCACTGCAGAGGCCAGTGGACTGGACCTGGGGATAGCAACAAAAAAATGTCATTTATTTCTCATGGCTTAAGTGGTGGAGATATAGCCAGAGCTAAAGAGGAGGAATAGAAAAGGGGCACATAAGCACTGCTAGAAAGGCAAGAGGTAAGCGCCGACTCTGAACTCTTTAGGAGGAGGAGGATGTAGAAAAGGAAATAAAGAAACCAGAAAGATTTTTTTGTAAACCTCAGCAGAGATATGAGGAGATAGAGGACAAGCTGGAAAAGAGTGCACAAGCAGCACTAAAAAATGCAAGTGGCTGCTTTGCTCCCTTGAAGTAGAGGAGGTAAAGTAGGAGAAAAAGGGTGCATGAGCAGAATAATAAAAAAGTGGTTGCTATGAGAAGAGGAGAATAAAGTTGCATGAGCTGTACAGTAAAAAAGTGGAAAGACTGGGCCCTTGAGGAGGAGGAGGAGGAGCAAAATAGTGCATGAGCCTATGAGGAGGAAAACTAAATGAAGAAAACAAAAAACATTTTTTTTTTTTTTTTTAAACCTTAGTAGAGGTTTGTGGTTTTGAACTGTTTTGGTGCATTCTCTTTTGTTAAACTTTTAAGAAAATGCAAATCTGTGCTGTGAAAAACCAGCTCACAAACCATGCCATTACGCTATTTTGCCCTTGGCTAATTTGTAGAAAGTTGAGGGCTTTAGCTTTATTTATTCATAACAGTAAACTTTCCTATAACTTTTAGATATGTTACTTCTACTGTATAAAAAAATCTGGTGTCACAGCCAAAACTATATAGCCTTTTTTCAAGTTGTAGGTTGGGGTGATTTATCAGATTGTGGGCTGCTGCTGTATTAAAACCGAGCAATACATTGCATTACAATTACACATGTGCTGCCAGAATACAGGGTCTCTAACACTGTTTGTGAGAATCATACTGTTCAATAACACCATATTCAGCTTTAAAGCAACTTTAAAGCATGTAAATGAATAGACTGGTGTTTTTGGCACGTGGTCTTTGAAGTTTTTTTAAAGTATGGACCCTCTCCTTGCAATACAGAATTTTTTCAACTTTTTTCATTGGTATTTGTCCCCCCATGGCAGTGCCTAGTTCCCCATGCCCTTTTTTGATGATCACATCATTAGCTTTGAAAATGAACAGAAATGTTTTTCATGATTTACTCCTACCCCGATTGACTTCAAAGGTATTCAGATTTAGGTTAACAATTTGCAGACTTAACGATAAGTTAAGCAGACATAAAGCCAGGGTCAAAGTTTTAGCCTAGTTTGCAAAAAAAGTATCTGTGTTTTTTTTTTTCATACATTGCATGTCATCCTCTAATTACATAGTAGTTTGATTCCATTAAACCTGGAATTCACTGATGTCACAGCTCTGGGAATTCAGCTCTGTTGAGTGCTCTCTGGCACAGGGAAGCCAAAGCTTCTGCATCATGAGACAGGATCAAAGCAGATTCAAGAAAAAGTATTTTCATTTACAAACAGTATTTATCATAGGTAGGAGGATGGGGAAAGCAGTGTTTTTAAGAAGGCTTATATTAAGCTTAAACTTTCACTATAAAATAAAAGGGGGTTATAGAAAACAACACATAAAAGAAAGAAGGTCTTTATCTGTGAAATGATGGTTTATATAAACCAGATTTTCTATACAATGTGGGAATACATAACGTGGGGTTTATTTGTAATTTAAATGTTACATTACTTTGGCAAGAAAACTGAAGTAGAAATTAATTTGAAATGTGGCACTGTATATTGTTCCAACAACTTCATTGTTTTAAAAAGCATATGGAAAAATATTGGCACTGTTAATGCAACTGAACCATCTGATGTTCCATTGTCAGGTCCTAAAATTAAAAAACTTGATTAAAGCGGTAGTAAACCCGCAGTTTTTTTTTTTATAAACCTGTAAGGCAAAAGACATAATGAGCTAGTATGCACCACATACTAGCTCATTATGAAATACTTACCTTTAGAATGAGGTGTCAGTATCTCACCCAGGCTATGCAGAGGGAGCAGACATTTTCCCTCTGCGTGTCTTCCGGTTATCACGGCTCCGGCGCTGTGAGTGGCCTAAACCGCGATGTCGTCACTCCCACGCATGCGCATGGGAGACTTCTTTCCGGCAAGGTCCGGCGTCTGCCTTTCAGCCAGCGAACTCAGAGCGCATATGCCGCTGAAGTCAGCGACTCATTGCAAGGGGAATATGTCCTAAACCGTACAGGTTTAGGAGATATTCTTTTTACCTACAGGTAAGCCTTATGATAGGCTTACCTGTAGATCAAAGTGTAAAAATAGGGTACACAACCGCTTTAAATAAAGTTATTATGAAATAAACAAATCAGTGGAATCTATTTATAAATAAAATCTATTCACATAGCATTTTGATTTTAAGTCCCTAAAATATAAACAATATATTTTTTTTTTTTTTACAGTGAGTTTCATCTTTTTTGCCCCCTCCCCCTAACCTTTCCAACCCTTTCCTTTTATAGATGCATTATCCTAATTTGATGGCAGCTCTGCTGTTTGTTTACATCCAGCAGCAACAGTTAACAACTAGCAGTGCAAGCCTTCACAGTCCTGGACACACCTAGACTTTTATAGGGCTGCATTTTGAGGCTGGAGAGATCAGAGACAGTCCCAAAGAAATCTTTGAGACTTTATTGTGATTGTCGATCGGGTCACAGAGCTGCATAACGGGGAGAGCCAAGTGTAAACAAGCATCTCCACGTTCTACTTAGTGACACTGTCACTGATCTATGCTCCCTCTCATCGGGAGCAGTTATCAGTGACTTGTCACTTGTAGCCACGCCCCCTAACAGTTAGAATCACCTAAACCCTTCAGCGCCACCTAGTGGTTAAGCCCTTCACTGCCAATGTAATTTTCACAGTAATCAGTGCATATTTATAGCACTGATCGCTGTAAAAATTACAATGGTCCCAAAAATGTGTCAAAAGTGTCCGATGAGTCCGCCAAAATGTCGCAGTCATGACATTATTGGAAAGGAAAATAATAAATATGCCATAAAACTATCCCCTATTTTGTAGACGTTATAACTTTTGCGCAAACCAATCAATATATGCTTATTGTGATTTTTTTTACCCAAAAAATTTAGAAGAATACGTATCGGTCTAAACTGTGGAAAAATAAATTTTTTTTATAAAAAAATTTGGGGGATATTTATTATCGCAAAAAGTAAAAAATATAGAATTTTTTTCAAAATTGTCGCTTTATTTTTGTTTATAGCACAAAAAATGAAAACCGCAGAGGTGATCAAATACCACCAAAAGAAAGCTCTATTTGTGGGAAAAAAAGGACGTCAATTTTGTTTGGGAGCCACGTCGCACGACCAACCAATTGTCAGTTAAAGTGACACAGTGCCGAATCGCAAAAAGTCCTCTGGTCTTTGGCCAGCCAAATGGTCCAGGGCTTAAGTGGTTAAAGTGGTTTTAAACCCAAAAACAAAAATGTATTAAATTGCAGCCAACCATTACGTAGATGTGGTGGTTGCATTCATTTTTTTTTTTTTAGGCTTTTTTACCTTATTTTCACCTGGTAAAAATAAATGTAACAATCTGTTATTTTTCAACTTACTTTAACAGACTGAGCTGTCCACACAAAACGGAAAATTGAATTCAAATACTTACCGTAATTTTCCTTTCCTGACGAGCTCCATGTCAGCACAGCTGGGTGAGGCCCCGCCCACCCCCTACGTAATCAAGACTTAAACTTTAAATTTTTTGCTCACCGCAGCCTCAGTGTTTCGTAACTATTACTATTTGACTGGGCGGGTTCTGTGCTGACATGGAGCTCGTCAGGAAAGGAAAATTACGGTAAGTATTTGAATTCAATTTTCCGTTTTCCTGACGGCTCCATGTCAGCACAGCTGGGAATTAACTAGCCACACACGGGAGGGTTATGCTTGCAATTTTTTTTTTTTAATTCATATAGGAGGCGGAGGCTAGCACCCTCCTGCCAAACTCTATAGTAGTTAGAGCCACTGGCTCCACACGGTAGTGTGTCATGAAGGTATGTATAGATGTCCATGTAGCTGCCTTGCATATCGTCTCCAAGGACACCTGCCCGACCTGCACACTGCAACAGCCAGACTTTAAAAATTTGGCTCTTTAAGAGCTTACTCCACCCCCTCCACTCCTGATTGGCTGAGTGGCAGAGCACATGTTCAGAGTCGGCTTCCACATAAAAGGCAGAGAGAGAGTGCGGCCCGCCCTTAACAGGCACCATAAGAATATCCAAGATGAGAGACATGCCACACCACCAGCTCCCCCAAGCCGCCTATTTAAGGCTGCATAAAGCCACCCCGAGGATCAGCAGTGGGGTTCCCTGACCAAGCTACCGTTGGTACGTTATACCGCAGGGACTGCATCCAGCAGCAGACACATCCAGACGGACCGCCAGTAATTTATACCAGCTAGGAGGGGAGACACCGCTAGTCCTGACCTAGGAGGAAGAAAAAGGAACACTGAGGCTGTGGTGAGCAAAAAAATTATAGTTAAAGTCCTGATTACGTAGGGGGTGGACGGGGCCTCACCCAGCTGTGCTGACATGGAGCCATCAGGAAAGTAGCAGTTATAGGGTTTTGCGAAGAACCATTTAACACTGACAGGAGTGTTTACAATGATCAGTTTTTTTATATTTATGTAAACCTTTATGCCAAAAGCAAAAAAATATTTTGCTTTACCTGCTTATAAAGTTTTAGCAGGAGTTCAGCTTCAATTCCATCTAAATCTGCTAGTCTAACATAGGGATGAATAAATGAATATGTATATAGACCAATCAAATATACAGTGCTAATAAAAAAAAAGAAATTAACCAACAAAGTGCATTTACAAATAAAAAAGTAAATAGATGATGTAAAACAAGTCCCATTGAATCACTTCAGTGAAAATCAACTTATTCCAATGTGTTCATCCCTCATCCGTGGCTCCGTGCAACTGATTCCACCAATTTGTGACAACACCACCACTTTATAAATTGGCCACTCACCAGAAATAAATATATATATGCCTTTGGTTCATCAATGGGATAACCACTCCACTTAGAGGATCAGTCTGCACTTATCCCAAGCAGTGTATCAATGTTATTGATTTCTCCTGTTCTATTGATTCTCATAAAAAATAAACAGTAATCATTGTGCAGTATGGCCCCTTTCACACTGACACGTTTTCTAGGCGGTTTAGCGCTAATAATAGCGCTGCTATACCGCCTGAAAAAATCATGCCCTGCAGTCTTCAGTGTGAAAGCCCAAAGGCTTTCACACTGAAGCGGTGCGCTAGCAGGACCGCTCCAAAAGTCCTGCTAGCCGCATCTTTACAGCGGTGAAGGAGCGGTGTGTTCACCACTCCTTTACTGCTGCAGCCCATTGAAAGCAATGGGAAACCGCGGTAATACCGCCCGCAATGTGCCTCTGCATTAACCCTTTTTTGGCCGCTAGCGGGGGTTAAATTCACCCCGCTAGCGGCCGAATACCACGGTAAAAACGAAGGTATAGCGGCGCTAAAAATAGCGCCGCTATACCCACAGCGCCCCTTCATGCCCCAGTGTGAAAGGGGCCTTAGTCTTTACTGTTTATTAATTAAAGATTCAAAAGCTGTTCAACTCTCAATTTTATGTGCCCACAAGCCGGCACCAAGCTTATCCAGCGGTGCATATGGGGTAAGAAGTATCAGCATGTGATCTCCTGTGTTAGCGTGCGTCCCAGGCCTTGCTCTCACTCGGCAGGAAGTGACGTAGTAATTCTCCCAGCAACCTCTCAGCATTTGGCAAATAAGAATACGTTGATTTTCACTGAAGCGATTCACTAGGACTTGATATACAGTACATCATCTATTTACTTTTTTATTTGTAAATGCACTTTGTTAGTTTTTTTCAGTTTTTTTATTAGCACTGTATATTTGATTGGTTTATATACTGTGACAGCAGGAAGGTAAAGTCACCTGGTTGCATCCAGGGGGGTAGATATATTTCGCCCAGATTCAGGCTTTACGCTGACTTATACAACTAGGTGGAGAGTTGTATAGGCCCAGCTAAGGCTAGTGGGCTCATGGATGACTCATACCTCTAGGGAGAGTGTGGGGCGTCGTGCAGACAGAGATGAGGAGACCAGCTGAACCTTGTCAGCTCATTTAGGCCTCTATAAGAACTCCCAGCTTCATTAGATGTTAGCTCATGCCTGGAACCAGACCTGTGTGGACTGTCTAGGGAGAGTGAACCCCTGTGCGGTGAGGCAAAGCCTGTGTGGCTATTTGTTTGGACTTTTACTAAACCAGGGACTTAGGGACTAGGACAGCACCAGGCTGATCCCAGTTGTTAGTTTAGGAAACCTGCATGTTTAGTCAGAGGTCAAACTGACCAGGATTTATTTTGTTTGTTTCTTTTTGGCTTTGCTGTGTTTTTGTCACTGTACATAGAGAAATAAACCGCACCTTTTGATTTTGAAAACCACAACCTCCGTCTGCTGGCCCTGTTTTTGTGTGGGGAGCCCAACCAGGGGGTCACACACACCCGCTACCGAGTTAACCCCCTCACAGTTGGTGGAGAACCAGTGGCAGTTTTTTTTAAGCCAGCATGGAGGAGATACTGAAACAGCTGGCTCTAGCAAATGCCAATCAACAGCAGACAAATGCAGGTTTGCAAAGGAGCCTTGCAGCCCAGCAGCAAGCTCATCAACAAGCCCAGCAGCAATCTGAGGCCCGCTTCATAGACCTGTTACAGAAGCAAGAGCAGAGACTACAACAAATGGAAGCAGTAATGCAGCAACGTCCGCAGACCAGTGAGGAAAGCCGTCCCACTAATACCGCGTCCTTTGGGGTGAGTCGTTTATTGACAAAAATGACTGGAGAGGATGATCCAGAGGTATTTTTGACCACATTTGAAAGGACTGCTGAAAGAGAAAAGTGGCCTGAGGAGCAGTGGGCTGGACTGGTGGCTCCTCTGTTAACTGGTGAATCGCAGAAGGCTTACTATGACCTAGAGCCTGACCAAGCAAAAGACTATGTGATGCTAAAAGCTGAAATATTGGCAAGGCTGGGTGTCACCCTGGCTGTCCGGGCTCAGCGTGTGCATAACTGGACTTTCCAGCTTGGAAAACCCCCCAGGTCTCAAATGTATGATCTCATTCACCTGAGCAGGAAGTGGCTACAGCCAGAGACTTTGTCCGCACCAGAGATTGTGGAACGTGTTGTAATGGATCGGTTTTTGAGAGCTCTTCCTACTGCCATCCAAAAGTGGGTAAGCCATGGAGACCCAGAGACGGCCGGTGGTCTTGTGGATCGTGTAGAGAAATACTTGGCTACAGAGAACCTGACGGCCTCTTCCAGAGACACTCAGACTTTCCACCCTAAGACCAGACCATCCCCAGGGGCGGATAAGAGGATTCCAAGGGGTGAGGGTGGAGAGAGTGAGAGGGTGGGAGCTCTACCCCAAGTTTGGCGAGAACAGCCTGGGAAATCAGCGGCTCAAGAGGCCGCAAGAAGGATCGTTTGCTACCGCTGCCGGCAAGCGGGACATATTGCAGCCAATTGCCCGGTTGTGGAGGAACCCATGCAGTGTGACTTTCTGACGGGCAGACGTCAGTCGCTGTGAGCGACATTCGCATGCACTGCCATTCGAGGAACTGAGAAACATTTATGCAAAATGTGTATTAATGGTAGAAATGTTGTGGTATTACTGGATTCAGGTAGCCTTGTGACCCTGATAAAGGCTGAATTAGTTAAAACAGAGGTCTCTGGGAATAGCAAGGTAGCTGTTATTTGTGTGCATGGGGACACCCGAGAGTATCCAGTGACTACAGTGTGTTTCGAGACCCCCAAAGGTACCCTCTCTCATCCAGTGGGCTTAGTATCTCAGTTACCGCATGACGCCATTGTGGGAAGGGATTTTCCGAAGTTCTGGGAACTGTGGGATGATCCTGAGCCCCCCACTGGTGCCCCTATGTACCAGGAATGTGATAGCCAGAACTCCTCTGAGAGTGGTGAGGACTCTCCAGAATTTCCCTTGTCAGTATTTGCAGGGGAGACTCAAGAAACTGGAGAGGAGCCCACCTCCTCAGACGAAAACCTACCGTCTGTGGAGTTTTCTGATCTGGAGGTTCACAGGGAAAATTTTGCCACAGAACAGTTAAAAGACCCCGCCCTAATAAAGGCACGGGAAAACGTAGTGGAAATAGATGGCGAGTTAGTGAACCCAGATAATACCTGCACTTACCCATACTTCAGCGTAGAGAAGGACCTACTGTATCGGGTGGCAAAAAGGGCAGAAGAAACCGTTGAGCAGCTGGTGGTGCCCAAACCTTACAGGAAGTTGGTGTTGGAGTTGGCCCATGGGCACATTCTTGGAGGTCATCTGGGGACAGAGAAAACCCGAGAGAGGGTATTACAGAGATTCTATTGGCCTGGGGTGATGAAGGACATAGAAAATTATTGTTCCTCCTGCCCTGTGTGTCAGAGGTCGGCCCCGATGCCACATTTCCGTAGCCCGCTGGTCCCTCTACCCATCATTGAGGTCCCGTTTGAGAGAATCGCAATGGATTTGGTAGGTCCTATAATCAAGTCCGCTAGGGGGCACCAGTACATATTGGTTATAATGGACTATGCCACCCGTTATCCAGAAGCGATCCCTCTCAGAAATACCTCGGCCAAAACCATAGCCAAAGAGCTATCTCTTGTTTTTAGCCGGGTGGGTATTTGTAAAGAACTGCTTACGGACCAAGGTACACCCTTTATGTCCCGGGTTATGAAAGAGCTGTGTAAATTGCTCAAAGTGACGCAATTGCGTACATCTGTGTATCACCCCCAAACCGATGGGCTGGTTGAAAGATTCAACAAAACCCTAAAACAAATGTTGAAGAAAGTGGTGGATAGAGATGGAAAGGATTGGGACTGTCTACTTCCTTATTTGATGTTTGCTATTAGGGAGGTGCCCCAATCCTCTACGGGATTCTCCCCCTTTGAGTTACTGTATGGGAGACACCCAAGAGGGCTGTTGGATATTGCCAAGGAAACTTGGGAAAGTGAGAGTTCTCCCCACAGGAGTGTGATTGAGCATGTCGCCCTGATGCAAGATCGAATTGCACAGGTAATGCCCATCGTGAAGGAACATTTGGCCCAAGCGCAGTTGGCACAGCAGAGAGTGTACAACCGTGGAGCAAAGACCCGTACCTTTTCCCCGGGGGATAGGATATTGGTACTTGTCCCTACGGTTGAAAGTAAATTCCTTGCCAAATGGCAAGGCCCCTACGAGATAATGGAAAAAGTGAGCGAAGTGAATTACAAGGTCAGACAACCAGGAAGGCGAAAGCCCGAACAGATATATCACGTTAATCTGTTGAAAGCCTGGAGGGATAGAGAGTCCCTAGTCGCAGAAACTTGGTCACCAGCTCAAACTGGTTGCGTGATTCCGGAGGTTGGAATAGCAGCCACCTTGTCACAACCCCAACAACAGGAGGTTAAGGAGTTTGTGCTTCGCAACAAGGAGGTGTTCTCTGAGCTGCCGGGACAAACATCTGGGGTAGAGCATGATATTATTACCCCGCCCGGTGAAAGGGTGAAGTTAAAACCCTATCGGATCCCAGAGGCCCGACGGGAGGCAATACGGGAGGAAGTACAGAAAATGCTGAACTTAGGGGTGATAGAGGAGTCCCAAAGTGATTGGTCTAGTCCCATTGTGTTGGTGCCTAAACCGGATGGGAGCTGGCGATTTTGTAACGATTTTCGTCAGTTGAACAAAGTTACAAAATTTGACACCTACCCCATGCCACGTATAGATGAGTTGATCGACCGGCTGGGAACAGCCCGATACATGACGACTCTTGACCTCACAAAAGGGTATTGGCAAATTCCCCTGGCCAAGTCGGCCAAAGAGAAAACCGCATTTGTAACCCCAGACGGGGCGTTCCAATATAAGAGAATGCCGTTCGGGTTACAGAATGCGCCGGCCACATTCCAGCGGAAAATGGACCAGATACTGAGGCCCCATCGGAAGTATGCTGCGGCTTACCTGGATGACGTAATTGTCCATAGCACAGATTGGGCCTCACATCTGCCAAAAGTGCAAGCAGTCCTAGACTCTATCCGGGAAGCGGGGTTTACGGCTAACCCCAAGAAGTGTACCATTGTGCAGGAGGAGGCCAAATATCTTGGGTACACCATTGGCAGGGGAGTAATAAAACCCCAACTCAACAAAGTCGAGGCCATCCAGAGTTGGCCACGTCCCAACAGCAAGAAGCAGGTACGAGCCTTTCTGGGAATCGCGGGTTATTATCGGCGCTTCATTCCCCACTTTGCTTCTAAGGCTGTGCCCCTAACCAACCTGACGAAAGGGAAAGGGTCGGTCATGATTAAATGGACCCCCGAGGCTGAGGCAGCATTCCAATTCTTGAAACAAGCCTTATGTAGCCAGCCAGTGTTGTACTCACCCGACTTCTCTAAAGACTTTGTCGTACAAAGTGATGCGTCAGATGTGGGGTTAGGAGCAGTATTGTCCCAGGTCTGGAACGGGGAAGAGCACCCAGTCATTTACCTCAGCAGGAAGTTGAAGTCCCATGAGGTAAATTACGCCACGGTTGAAAAGGAGTGTTTAGCGGTGAAGTGGGCTCTAGATTCCCTTCGGTACTATCTGCTAGGTAGGCACTTTGACATGGTTACGGATCACGCTCCGTTAAAGTGGATGGCTCAAAACAAGGAGACAAATAGAAGAGTGAATAGGTGGTTCCTGGCCCTCCAGGAATTCAACTTCACAGTAAAGCATCGCCCTGGCGTTCAAATGGGGAATGTGGATGCTTTGTCTCGAGTACATGAATGCCTGATTGCTGGTGTTCCAACCCCGAGGTTAAAACAAGAGGGGGGGGTATGTGACAGCAGGAAGGTAAAGTCACCTGGTTGCATCCAGGGGGGTAGATATATTTCGCCCAGATTCAGGCTTTACGCTGACTTATACAACTAGGTGGAGAGTTGTATAGGCCCAGCTAAGGCTAGTGGGCTCATGGATGACTCATACCTCTAGGGAGAGTGTGGGGCGTCGTGCAGACAGAGATGAGGAGACCAGCTGAACCTTGTCAGCTCATTTAGGCCTCTATAAGAACTCCCAGCTTCATTAGATGTTAGCTCATGCCTGGAACCAGACCTGTGTGGACTGTCTAGGGAGAGTGAACCCCTGTGCGGTGAGGCAAAGCCTGTGTGGCTATTTGTTTGGACTTTTACTAAACCAGGGACTTAGGGACTAGGACAGCACCAGGCTGATCCCAGTTGTTAGTTTAGGAAACCTGCATGTTTAGTCAGAGGTCAAACTGACCAGGATTTATTTTGTTTGTTTCTTTTTGGCTTTGCTGTGTTTTTGTCACTGTACATAGAGAAATAAACCGCACCTTTTGATTTTGAAAACCACAACCTCCGTCTGCTGGCCCTGTTTTTGTGTGGGGAGCCCAACCAGGGGGTCACACACACCCGCTACCGAGTTAACCCCCTCACAATACATATTTATTTATTTATTTTTTATACGGGTTGAAGTATATATTTTAGTTAGTTAGGTTTGAAATTTTGGGCACATATATTAATTTTCTTTTTCGTACATCACGGGACACAGAGCGACTTACTCATTACTAATGGGTTATATAGATTACCTTCAGGTGCTGGCACTGGCCACTTCCAAACCGGAAGTACCCTCCCCTATATAAGCCCCTCCCATCCGGGAGCACCTCAGTTTTTTGCCAGTGTCTAAGGTGTTGGCCAAAGAGTAACATGTGTTTTCACTGGGCTTGCGTACAGGTTCTTTTGGGCCTTAGTAAGCTGTTCCGGATCCCACCAAAAAAGCTTCATAGCTAAACGGTCGGTACCCGGGCCTTGCAGCAGAAGAGCAAGGTTTTGCCTGTAATGCCTCTCTTAGGAGGGCTGGACCCTGGGATCCAGAGCTCTGGTCATACCCACGACCAAGATGTTGTCTGTGCAGGGTGCTATACAGGTCCAGGGGAGTGGAATCCTTGGGAACCCGGTCCCTGAAGGTTTAATTACAATGCCTGCCGTGATAGGTGAAGTTTGGGCTTCTGTGGACCAAACAAAGTCCTGCGGCGGGGATCAGGTAAGTGGGGGCCCCCAGGAACTTGGTTCTATTGGGGGACCCCCAAGCCTAATTTGTCTTTCTGTCTGTTACCTAACGGTATTCCCGCTAATATCTGTGTATGCCTGTAACTACTGAAAATGTAAAATTTTAATAGTAGTCAAGAAAAAAAAAAAAAAAAAGGGACCGCGGTACCTGTGTTAAACCACTAGAGGCCGCTGTGGTCCATTTTTCTTGTCATGTGGATCTTTGGTTTTCTCAAGTCAAAAGATCCAGGCAGTTGGTAAGTTTCTCTGCCC
This sequence comes from Rana muscosa, assembly GCA_029206835.1. Taxonomy (NCBI): domain Eukaryota; kingdom Metazoa; phylum Chordata; class Amphibia; order Anura; family Ranidae; genus Rana; species Rana muscosa. Next base: position 637,057,500 of record CM055117.1, on the reverse strand, counting down.
TGTTGCTGCGCTCATCCACCGCACAGGCCCTCCGGCAAAAAGGGCCCTGGCTCCTAGTCCCTGTTTGATTTTAGAAAAGGGCGCCAATGGCGCACGGGCACGCGCGCGGGCGCGTGCACGCGCCTCCTATGAAAAAAAAGGGGCGGGGCGGGTGGATGACGCTCGATGCGCGCCACGGCGTATCTGCGCATGTGCAGGCATCCCAGCTTGTATAAAGACACAGTACAAGTGTCAGCTGGATGCAAACAGAGCTAGCAACAAACAGTGGCACACAGAGGCGGTTGATGCAGGCATCCCCATAGAAAGGCACTTTAGTGGACACCAGCTGGTATATAGCAGCAACTGTGTTAGACTATTACCAGCAAAATTGGTGTATGACGACGGGAATACCTCAGCTTTGTGCTTATAGGATATGTCGTCCAGACGCTCTGGAAATAGATCTTCCAAGAAGCGAAAGGGGTCTCCGTCGGGCTCTGAGGATTTTGGGCATGCTGTACTGCGCCAATCTTCCCTGAAATTTCAGAGGTCAGTAGCCGTAGGAACCCCGCAGGAGTACCTGGTACTGCGGCTGTCCCCAGTCCACCTGCTCCTATATATATAACAGAGGAGGTTTTATCCTCAACTCTGGGAGGATTGGAAGAGAGATTAACAGCATTGATCGCTGCTTCCCTGTCACAGGAAAAGCGCGTCCGATCTCCGTCTCCTCCTGCAGAGTGCCTGTTAGTGGAGGAACAGTCCCAGAGATCGACCTACCTGAAGGGGATCAGGTGAGGTTGATAAAGTTATAGAGGAATCAACAGTGGAAGAACCTTTCTCAGCATCCCAGGCTGAAAGATTATGGGTTCAGTCTCTGACTAACATGGTCCGAGCAGCATTTTAAATGCCTCTGGCGGAACCATCAACCACTACTGTCTCCTCGCTGGGGTCGCTGAAAGCTCCCCAGACTGTCTGTTCCTTCCCAATCCACCCTTTATTGGAAGGGTTTATTTACTAGGATTGGGAGCATCCTGTAAAATATTTACTCCCCCCAAGAGATTTCCAGTGATCTATCCCATGGAGGATAAGTTCATAAAAAAAAAATGGAGGGTCCCTACAGTGGACACAGCCATCTCTTGTGTAAATAAATCACTGACATGTCCAGTAGATAATGTTCCAATGTTCAAGGACCCAATAGATAAAAAAATGGAGTCTTTACTAAAATCTGCTTTCTCTACAGCAAGCATGGTGACACAACCTGCAGTAGCAGCGATTGGAGTCTGCCAAGCAATGAAAGATCAGTTGAAACAAGTCTTAAGGGACTTACCAGATCAGCAGGCTCTTGCCCTAGCTGACCTACCTAGAGCCTTGTGTTGCGGTGGACGCCATAAAGGATACAATCCAACAGGCATCCCGCTTTACGCTGTCTGTAGACATATGCGTAGGCTTCTATGGCTCAAAAACTGGTCTGCTGAAGCTCCCTGTAAGAAATTGCTGATTAGCTTCCCATTTCATGGAGAACGCTTATCTGGAGATGATCTGGACAAATATATCCAGAAAACTTCTGCCGGTAAAAGTACACTCTTGCCGGTTAAGAACAAGGGTAGAAGTCCTTCTTTTAAGAGGCCTACTTCTCCAGTCCCTGGCACATCGGCTGTGAAACAGTTCCGACGGCCTCCGCGGTCAAATCCAGGGGGCAGAAATCAGGGACAATCACAGGGTAACAAGAAACCCTGGGTCAAGAGAGGTACAAAACCTCCCCCTAAGTCATGAAGGGTTGCCCCCACTCAGTCAGGTGAGGGGAAGACTTCAGTTGTTCACAGAGACCTGGCGGGACACCATCAGAGATGAGTGATCTCCGCAGTAAGTCTGGGATACAGGATGGAGTTAAAAGACATTCCTCCTGCCCATTTTATAAGGTCAAACGTGCCAAGCGATCCCCAGAAGAGTGGATCCCTCCTTCTGGCACTAGAGCAACTATTGCCCCAAGGGTAATCATGAAGGTTCCCTTGGAAGAAAACGGGTTCGGGTTTTACTCGAACCTTGTCACAGTCCCCAAACCAAATGGGGACGTGAGGCCCATATTAAATATAAAAGGGCTAAACAAGTTCCTACATATCAGGACTTTTTCGGATGGAGTCGATCCGATCGGTGGCCACCGCCCTACAAGGGCAGGAATGGTTAGCCTCGATCGACATAAGGGATGCTTATTTGCATATTCCCATCTGTCCGGCCCACCAGAAATTTCTACGCCTTGCAGTAGAAGGGCGCCATTTTCAGTTCAGAGCCTTACCTTTCGGTCTGGCCACGGCACCACGAGTGTTCACAAAAATTCTGGCCCTACGATTGGCCAAACTAGGAACACAAGGTGTAACGATAATGGCATATCTAGACGACTTGTTGCTGATAGACCACTCAGTGAAAAAAACTAGAAGTGGTCGTTCACAAGATAATCAAGTATCTGGAATCTCACGGTTGCATTATCAACCGAGACAAGTCAGCCCTAAAACCAGTCAAAAGCCTGGAATACTTGGGGGCTAAGACTGGATTCAAATCAGAGAAAGATTTTCTTACCTCCAGAGAAGGTGTCGTCTTTGAAAGATTTGACCCACTTTAGTGGGTACAAAAAAGAAAAACCATCCATACGCCTGTGTATAAGGCTGCTGGGAAAAATGGTGGCTTCATTCGAAGCGGTACCCTACGGTCAATTCCATTCAAGGAACTTGCAGAGGGCCATACTGTCAGCCTGGAACAAAAAAGTTCAGGCTTTAGACTTACCAATGTCCCTGTCCCCTTCCATTCGCAAGAGCCTACATTGGTGGTTGGTACCAGAATCTGGAAAAAGGGAAACCCTTCAGTCCGGTTTCTTGGAAGGTGGTCACTACAGTTGCCAGCCTCATAGGCTGGGGGCAGTACTGGAGCAATGGTCTCTCCAGGGCAAGTGGTCAGAAGCAGAGAAGGCCCTGCCCACCAATCTCTTAGAGATACGAGCAGCCCGGTATGCCCTAGTAGCATGGACATCCAAACTCCAAGGGTCACCTGTCAGAATTCAATCAGACAATGCCACAGCAGTGGCATATATCAATCACCAGGGTGGCACCAGGAGTCGTGCAGCCCAGAGGGAAGCGAATTGCATCCTGGAATGGGCAGAAAGGTATGTCACAGCCATATCCGCGGTTTTCATCCCAGGAGTGGAAAATTGGAGAGCGGACTTTTTAAGTCGCCAGCAATTATGCCCGGGGAATGGTCTCTTCACCCCGAGGTTTTCCAGGCAATATGCCAGCGGTGGGGAACACCGGATGTAGATCTGCTAGCATCCAGATTCAACGCAAAGGTGGACAGATTTGTGTCTCGCACAAAGGATCCCCTAGCTTGCGGTTCGGATGCCCTAGTGTTCCCTTGGGATCAGTTCAAGCTGATATATGCATTCCCACCGCGATTAATCCGCAGAATCAGGGTAGAAAAGAAACCAGTGATTCTGGTGGCTCCAGCGTGGCCCCGAAGGGCATGGTACGCGGAGATTGTAAAAATGTCAGTGGGAAGTCCTTGGACCCTCCCACATCGTCCGGACCTGCTTTCGCAAGGACCGATATACTACCCTTCCTTACCAGCCCTAGGTTTGACGGCCTGGCTATTGAAGCCCACATTCTAAAAAAGAGAGGGCTCTCTAATTCTGTGGTATCTACCATGATCAATGCCAGGAAGCCGGTATCCAGGCAGATCTATTATAGGATCTAGAAGGCGTACATCACGTGGTGTGAGGCCAGGAAATGGCATCCATGTAAGTACGTAATAGGTAGGATTCTGGACTTCCTACAGTGGGCTGTACATAGGAAGCTTGCCTTGAGTACTATCAAGGGTCAGACGGCCTTGTCAATATTTTTTTCAAAGGCCCTTGGCTTTGCATTCATTAGTCAAAGCTTTCATACAAGGAGTGATGCGTATTAGCCCTCCGGTTAGTATTCCCATATGTCCATGGGACTTAAACCTGGTTCTGTCGGTTCTACAGAAACAACCATTTGAACCATTGCGGCACATTTCCTTGGTTCTTTTCACCAGGAAATTGATTTTCTTAGTAGCCATTTGTTTGTCTAAAAGAGTATCGGAATTAGCCGCCTTGTCCTGTAAGGAGCCATATCTGGTTATCCATAAGGACAGAGTAGTATTACGTCCTCATCCAGCCTTCTTCCTAAGGTGGTATCGAGGTTCCATTTGAACCAAGATGTGGTTCTTCCTTCCTTTTTCCCCAAACCTAGTTCGGTAGAGGAAAAGTTATTGCATTTTTTGGATGTAGTAAAAGCAGTTAAAGCTTATCTTAAAGCCACTGCTCAGATTCGTAGAACGGATACTTTGTTTGTTCTGCCGGAAGGCCCCAGAAAGGGTCAGGCAGCATCAAAAATCTACTTTAGCCAAGTGGATTCGACAGGTCATAATACAAGCCTATGGCTTGAAAAGGAGACCGCCTCCGTTCAAAGTTAGGGCGCACTCCACAAGAGCAGTTGGAACTTCATGGGCAGTGCATCACCAAGCCTCCCTGGCTCAAGTCTGTAAGGCCACAACATGGTCCTTAGTACACACGTTTACTAGATTCTACCAGGTAGACGTCAGAAGTCAGGAGGATGTCGCCTTTGGGCGCAGTGTGTTGCAGGCCGCAAAAGAGCCTCATGCCTGATGGCGCCCAGCTTATGTATCCCTCCCCTCATTTGGCATTGCTTTGGGACGTCCCATTAGTAATGACTAAGTCGCTCTGTGTCCTGTGATGTACGAAAAAGAAAAAGGGATTTTTATAACAGCTTACCTGTAAAATCCTTTTCTTGGAGTACATCACGGGACACAGAGCTCCCACCCCTCTTTTTGGGACACTTATTGCTTTGCTACAAAACTGAGGTGCTCCCGGATGGGAGGGGCTTATATAGGGGAGGGTACTTCCGGTTTGGAAGTGGCCAGTGCCAGCACCTGAAGGTAATCTATATAACCCATTAGTAATGACTAAGTCGCTCTGTGTCCCGTGATGTACTCCAAGAAAAGGATTTTACAGGTAAGCTGTTATAAAAATCCCTTTATTTATCACTGAATAGGATAATGGAGGGTATCCTGTGAGAACCCTTTATAGTAATAGTTATTAGATATACATTTTTCACCGCTATAATAAAAGTGGTAGGACACAGATTTGTTTAGGAGTTAGCAAAGTCAACACTTTCTTACTTTTTTCATATTCAACATCCCACGTTAGGGTGGAATGCACTTTTGACTGCAGCAAACAAAACAAAAATTTGACACAATATTGTTTTTTGTGCGCCAGTGACTCATATTTTTTACATAACATAGGGATGAGCTCGATAATCTTGTCGAAAGTATGTTTGACTTGAACATCAGGTGTTCACCCGTTCGCCAAACAGCAAATATTATGGGGTGTTTGCGGGAAATTCGACCGCCACGGAACGCTCCATAATGCGCTGCGAGATCGCAGTGCATTGCTGTATGATTGGCCAAAGCATACACCTGACCTGCATGCTCTGGCCAATCATAGTGCGCTCTGCTGAGAGAGCCATAATTGGCCAAAGGCAGGGTGCCTTTGGCCAACCATGGCTCAGGGGGACTATGCCCCACACTATCCAAGGCTGCTTACATAGTGGCTGTGTAAAGTGTGTGGACGGATATAGATTATTATTATTTTTTTATATCTTTATTCATTTTTCATATAAACACCACATTGTATTCAAATACATTACATTTCAAAAAGAGAATTATTATTATACCCAGCCCCCCACCCCCTCACCCTAATTCTCCGACCTCTCCCATCTAAGATTTCTCCATCTTCCATTCTCTCGCTTTATTTTATACTTTTCCCCTCTTCTCCCTTCTTTAGTTCAGATTATTTATATTCCTATTTTAACATAGTTTTATTATGTTATATTTTGTTATGCTCCCATCACTTCTATGTATCCCATTGTATGCTTGTAAACTGTCAATTCCTTCCACTTTTCTTCAAACTCCTCCATTACCTCCACCTCGCTGAACCTTAGGTATTCCAAGTTGTAAATTTCATCTATTTTATTGCACCAACCCTTCAGTGTAGGTCATTTCGGATCTTGCCAGTGTGTTGGTATTTTTCACTTTGCAGCGTTTAAAAGCTGTGGGAGCAATGTTCTCAGGTAATGTTTAGATGGCATTTGGATCCTGTGTAGTAAACACCCCCACGGGTCGTCGGGAACTTCAATATTGGTTATTTCTCTAATTGTTTGCCTGATCTCCCCCCAATTTTTTTTAATATTGGGACATGTCCACCATATGTGAGCCATAAGCCTCGTACACACGACCGAGTTTCTCGTCGTTAAAATCACGTCGTTTTTTTCGACGAGATTCTTGTTAACCTTGACGAGTTTCTCGTCAAACTTTCCATGCGTACACACTGACATTTCCCAATTTCCTCGTTGTTCTCCACGCTCACGTCCAGCACGTACAACGGCACTATAAAGGGGAAGATCGATTTTCTTGGCGCCACCCCTTGGGCTGCTTTTGCTGATCTCGTGTTACCGCGTGTGAAGTAAAAGTTTGGGAAGAGACGATTCGCGCTTTTCAGTCTTCGTGCTTTTCAGTTCATTTTCTGAGGTTCAGTTTGTGCTTATGGGTTCGTATCTTGACTTTCAGGGCGTCTAGGCAGGTCGTATCTGTTTTACAGTGCGTTCTTGCCCGTTCGTTTCTGATTTTCAGTTCTTTATTCATAGGCCTTGCTGTTCTAAAGTGCGTTCTGTTCTGTACGTTCTGATAAGACGACCGTTTCCTTGCCATGTCGCCTGGACGTTCTCGTCGTCGAGTTCGTGCTGTGCGTGCGCTTGGTGTTGGTCTGCTTGTTTTGGACCAAGACCAGTCCATGAATGGTGTGAGGAGGAGTTCATGGACCAAGAATTGGTTGCTCCAGCGGGACCAATTCTGCCACATGCCTCTGCTGCGGGAGATAGTCGAGAATAATCCTGAGGACTACAGGAATTTTCTGCGGATGTCTGACCCCGTTTTTCAGGAACTGTTGGCTTTGGTGTCCCCCTATACTGTATTACCAGGCAGGACACCATTATGCGGGAAGCCATCAGTGCTGAGCAGAGGCTCATCGCCACGTTACGTTATCTGGCGACAGGGAGAAGTCTTCAGGACTTGAAGTTCACGACAGGCATCTCCCCCCAGGCTCTGAGCCTCATAATCCCAGACACCTGTTCTGCCATTATACAAGTCCTGCAGGAGGACTATATTAGGGTAAGTTTTCTCCTTTAACATCACATTTTATGTATTTCATGTATGCTAATGTATTGTATTTCTTTCATCCTTCCCTAATTACCATGATTGTAATATGCTGAGAATGTCCCCTTTGTCCCCATGCATGCTGGAAGCTTTAGATTGCCCCTTTTTTCTCCTCCATGCATATTTCCCTTCACTAACCTTTCCAGCAGGGGCGCCTGTTGCAACAAATGTTTGGGGGTCCAACCCCAATTTAGGAAATAAACTTCCTCCATTTTTGCAAAGGTGCCTATTAAACGCCCCCAGTTGTCCCCTCCAATGCAGCCATTTTGTTCCCTCCAATGCAGCCATTTTGTCCCCTCCAATGCAGCCATTTTGTCCCCTCCAATGCAGCCATTTTGTCCCCTCCAATGCAGCCATTTTGTCCCCAGCCCTGCACATACCTTCTTGTGGTCAGCGCCATCCTTCTTCTGTCCTTGATGTCTTCTCCTTCCCTTGATGTTGCATCAGCCAATCATGTTACCATTAAACAGACTTGGTGAACATGATTAGCAGAGCAGCCTGTCAGTGTTTACCCAAGGAATGCTCCCCCCCCCCCTGCGTCCCCTATTTAACTTTTATGAAGCCAATTACATCCCTCAGGCTGTAATGTGCAAGCCTATTTGCCTCCCTGTTTCTGATATGCAATTTTCACCCCATAAATGCCGCAGTTATTCATATGTTGCTCGCTTAACAGGGGGCCATACACCTGAATAGTGGGCGGCATTGACAATACATAGGTTAATGCAAGGCAAAAACCTATGTATTGTTCTGAGTGACGGGCACAGGAGAGAGGGGGCAGTGTTCCAGCGCCCACTCTGGACGCACCGCCACTGCACTGCTATCCTGTGGCCAAACACATCTCCCCCCCCCAAAATCATGTATTAATGGACCATCAGAGGGGTGATGAATATGAAACATTCCATTATACTTATTGAAAACACCTTAATAAACGTAGAATTTGATTGATGTTGGCCTCTAATGTTTTTTATTATAATCTCCTTGTAATGTAATATTTTAAATTTCTAATTTTCTTTCATCTTGTTTGACTCCCCAGCTTCCTTCCACGCCACAGGAATGGCAGACTGTGGCATCGGAGTTTGCCACGCGGTGGGACTTCCCCAACTGCGGTGGTGCCATAGACGGGAAGCACATCCGCATCATGCCACCACCCCGTTCTGGGTCCTACTACTTCAATTACAAGGGGTTTCATAGCATTGTGCTGATGGTGGTGGTGTCAGCACGGTATGAATTCCTCTATGTTGATGTAGGGAAGAATGGCCGGATGTCCGATGGGGGATCCTTCATCCAGACGGAGTTTGCCCTCCGTCTCCAGAGTGACGACCTTGCATTGCCACCGGATGCAGGGAATATTGAAGGACTCCCCTTTGTTTTCTTGGCTGATGAAGCCTTTGGACTCGGACCACATCTTATGAGGCCATTTCCTCACAGGACCCTGACCCCAGAGAAGAGGGTGTTCAATTACCGGCTGGCCAGGGGCCGAAGAGTCGTTGAAAATGCCTTCGGCATAATGGCCAGCCGGTTCCGCATTTTTATGACTTCCATCCACTTGGCGGACTACAAAATAAACTATGTAGTTTTATGCTGCTGTGTGCTACACAATTTTCTCAGCAGAAAATCAAATTCATATATGGCCTCAGTATTGCCTGAGGCTGGACTTTCACCTGCTAATCCCCTGCCGGGCCTGGAATCTGCCCGTCCTGGCTTGCCCCCCCAAAATGCCCGTGAGGTTTGGGACAAATATATGGAATATTTCACGGGTAGGGGGGCAATTCCTATGCCAGGCTATGGCTAAAGATTCCTGGAGAATGATTAAAATAAAAATCTGATTTCTAATTTTAACTTAGGTTTGTTTCCTGTCTCCTAGTTTGTCTTAGTGCATTTGTAGTGCCAAGTGTATTTTCCTTTAGTAAATGACAACCATTTCACTATGTAACCTTAAAAAAAACACAAATCAGGTTAGAGCGTATTGAAAAAAGAAGCTACACATTGTTTCTGTTCAAACATTTTACTCTGTGCACATTTACACACGTTTCCTTTTTTTTTTTTTTTCCTGGCCACAAACCGCCAATTATTTTTTTAGGAAAATACAAAAACAGTTGCATTCCAAAAATTACAACATTGGATACCTCTGAGCAATCTGACACATTCACTTACACAAACTATGTCTCTATGTGCCCGTCCTAATATGGGGTCTTGCCACCCCTTGCCCAGCCAAAAATTGAATATGCACACATTTTGTATTAATTTCCACTAGGGATTTGAGACTCCTGATCCCTATTGTCAACATGTGCTATCTGCCATCAGGGGTGATCAATGGACGTGTTTTAGGGGTGCAACCCCTTCCTCAGTTCACCTACTTTAGATACGAGGAAGGGGTTGCACCCCCAAAAGACATACATGGATATCCCCTGACGGCAGATAGCACATGTTGACACACTGTGTGCATATTCAATTTTTGGCTGGTTGCATTGTCAAAAACAGTATAAAAGGTTGAGGAACAGTCATTCCTGAAAAAAAAATGGGGGTTTGGTTGACTTATTAGATTCTCCCCAAAACATCGAGAATGTCTTTAAATGTTTGATCCATCACATGAATTATTTGTTTTATTCTGTCCAGTTCCGTGCTACATTCCATCACTTGCTGTATTATTCGGAGGGCACTGTCAGCAGAGAAACATGTACTATCCTTCACCACAACATTTACATCCCCTAAAAACAAAATAAAAAGGTATTATAACTCTGCAGGCCTACATCTCTTACCTGAAGCTGTGGTGACAGATACTGACCTGTTGTGGTGACCAGTTCCACAACGTCATCCACCTCTCCTTCCTGCACTTCTCCTTCCTCCACCTCAACTTCCTCAACATCCTTCGGTTGTGGGTCTTTGGGAGTTTGGGGTTTTTGTGAAGCTGTGGGGTTCCTGTGCTCCCTGGAGTGTTCTCCTCCCAGTCTTCTCTCCCCTATGAGAATCAAACAAAAGGTCTATTTATCACACTGAAATTCTCTATGAAAAATTAAAACAGGCTAAATTGTTTGGAAGTGGGGTACAAGTGTGTGTTTGGACGGAAGTTAAAGATGAATGCATTATTTCTGACCAATAATATGTTTAGTATTCACCTTTGGCTGTCAGTTTTTAGACATGGAGGCACCACAAAAAATCACTAATGCACCTGTGTGGGACACCCAAAAAAGGCGGGTCTGGTGGCCCACACTATAGTGCTCCAAAGTACAGATGTGGAAGCAGCTGCTGAGTGTCCTCTCCTTTACACTGACTAAAGTTTGCATTTCATTCTCTTTACAAACACATCATCTAGCCTAAAAATTTTGAACACAAATGTTAAAAAAACACGCAGATGTCTAATTACTTTTGTGGCTATAAAATAAGCCAAAACAGCGGATAGTGGCCGAACGAAGTGTCTGTAACGTAACCAACGATTACTGTGCCAAACCAAGTTCAAATTATTAAATTATGGAAGGGAGTCCAATATGATAAAATCACAAAAAGGAGCAACATGTAAGTTGAGAAAAACATTAATAGCAGAAAAGTGTACATTTTACTTACTTTTTGCTAGCATTCTCTTAATGCTCCTTAACTGCTCTGGCTCCCTCAGTTTGAGGTCTGACCACCTCTTTCTGAGCTGCTCATTTGAGCGTTTCACCCCGAAATTCGTCTTCAGACTCTTCACGACTTTAGTGAGGATTTTGGCCTTCCTTCTATTTGGTTTGCTATACGGCCCATGCTTTGCGTCATAATCAGACTTGAGCAAGATGTCCACCATCTCCGCCATCTCCGCAAAAGACATATTAGATACCTTGAATCTCCTCCTTGATCATGACGTTTCCTCGGTCTCCGGGCTTGTCTCCTCCTCGTTAGTTGCGGAATTATCAGACACCTGCTGTAACTCCGCCATATCTGTCTGCGCGCCGAAAGAGAAGGGGCGGGGAAAAGATGTTAGTTAGAACGTCATGGGCGGGCGACGTGTGCGGAGCGACGTGTTCGTAGTTTGACGCATGCGTGGTGTATATATAGCAAACACACATGTGACTATACTACGTTCGGTGTGCGGAGAGAGGAGTTCAAGTTATGGACGTGCGAACGAAGGTATGTGATTTTGTGACTTGGACAAATAGTTGGCCTATACTGTCTTGAGAATGTTGTAGAATATATATGTTGACTACGATGTTAAGGAGGTTAGACTGTGTGCCTCACATTAGTTATATATTATTTATTTTACTTGCAGACCCAAAATGAATGTCTTTATAAGTGACAAGGAATTCTTTGCGGAATTTATAGACCGGGTAAGGGAGCTGCCCGCTCTGTGGGAGACGAAAAACCCCATCCACAAAAAAAGAGGGGTGAGAAAAGCAGCGCTGGAGACCCTGCTCCCATTTGTGCATATCAAGGAGCCCACAGCCACAGCAAAACAGGTGGACACTAAAATTGGGAGCTTGAGAGGCACCTACAGGACTGAACGCTCTAAGGTCCTGGCTTCTCAGAGGTCAGGAGCAGCAGCAGATGATGTGTATGTCCCGAATTTGTGGTACTACAGCAGGATGTCCTTCCTGGATGACCACATTGAGGCAAGGCCATCACTCTCCACTCTTCCCCCCAGACTTCCCTGCAGCCAACCTGAGCCTTCTCTGGAGCAAGAGGAGGCAGACATCCTGGATGATCCTGATTTGGCCATCTGGAGCCAGGTATAGTATTAAATGAAAATGTATTGGGATAAAATTAATGTTTGCCAAATATGTCAAGATGACAAACATAAACTATTTTGAGTTCCACAAGTGAAATCAAGATCTCTAGACATTAGTCTGCACTTAATTGGGTGCTAAATAGTCAATCTGATGTAGTTGTAAATTTAGAAACTGATTTCAGGATTTACATTCTAATTGGTTCAATCATGATTATAAATTTGGAGGCAAAGATTAAAGCAACATATTAAACTATGTCCCTTTTTCATACACAGGATGAAATCAGCCAGGAGGAGGGTCTGGAAACTGTCAGGCAGGAGGAGGAAAGGCCCAGTGGCAGCCAGGAGGTGGCAGGGCCCAGTGAAAGGCAGGAGGTGGCAGGGCCCAGTGGCAGCCAGGAGGTGGCAGGGCCCAGTGGCAGGCAGGAGGTGGCAGGGCAAAGGAGAAGCACCAGATCCCAGGTGCCTCCCATCCGATTTCCCAAAAGAGGCAGGAGGGACAGGACCACCAGTGAGGCAGCAATGGCCCTTATTAAAGAGGCCTATGCCACCGTCAAAGAGTCCACATCCCCTGAAGAGGCCATTGCCGGCCTAGTGGAGGCAAAGTTCAAGGTGATGAGCATGGAGCAATGCCTCCTATGCGAGCCCCTGCTCATCACCTTGCTCAACAAGGGGGTGATGGGAAAAATTACCCCCAATACTGCAATTTTTGAGGTGGCACAACTGTCCCAACCTCAACATCCTCCTCCACCTCCACCTTCTTCTTCTGCCCCACCCCCTTCTCCTCCACCTCCACCTTCTTCTTCTGCCCCACCCCCTTCTCCTCCACCTCCACCTTCTTCTTCTGCCCCACCCCCTTCTCCTCCACCTCCACCTTCTTCTTCTGCCCCACCCCTTTCTCCTCCACCTCCTCCTCCACCTTGTTCTTCTGCCCCACCCCCTTCTCCTCCACCTCCACCTTCTTCTTCTGCCCCACCCCCTTCTCCTCCACCTCCTCCTCCTCCTGACAGGAGTACCCCTCCAGTGGCCCAGCCTCCAGCCAAATGAAGAAGGAAGGCTGCAGGGAAGGCTTCAGGAAAGGTTGCAGGGAAGGTTGCCAGGAAGACGAGGAAGTGATGCCCTTGCTTCATTGTGGTCAGACAGAAGGCAGCCTGTTGTAGTACCACACACTTGGGACATATATCTCACCTGCTGCTGTTCCTGACCTCTGGGAGGCCAGCATCAGATTGTGCTCAGAAATGTTGGCCTTCTCAAGCTCCCAATTTTAGTGTCCACACAGGGTTGATGTGTGGTCTGGGGTCCCTGGGATGCACAAATGGCAGCAGGTTCTCCAGCGCTGCCTTCTCTTTATTTTATTTGAAACATGAATAAATGTTATTTTTGTTTAAGTTCATACTTGACTATGTGTATTTGTAAAAAAATTAAATTTAGCTTTGGAGTAAGCAGAGACATTTGACTGACAAAAAAAGGGACAGATAACAATCCCCCTAAAAAATAAAATAATCTGATTTCCCAAAAAGAGGGTGTTACATTTTACAACTATATATTAAAATATTCAATGGGAGATCACTATCAAAACATTGCGAAATTAAAATTAACATCAGTTTGAAAAATATAAAAATGTAAAATATTCATAAAAACTTGCACGATATAATACACATAAATCTTCTTAAGAGCAGCATGAAAAAGGTTAAAAAAAGATAGTCATAACTCTGTGTGAATATCAGCAGCAAAAGAAGTTATTTCGTTTTGATTAATGTAACATTCTAAAGAAGATTTCAATGCACAACATTTAAACGATGCAATAATTTCGAGCGTGACGAATGTGCTATCTCCATTACGAAGACTTGTTTTACCAGAAGATGCGCTCCCGTCTCATACTTGCTTCTGAGCATGCGCGCTTTTGAAAGACTCGTTAAAGCATACACACGAACCATTTTCTCGTCACAAAAGAGGCCGACGAGAAACACGACGAGGAAATCTGGAATCCTGACGAGAAAATAGAGAGCAGGTTCTCTATTTTCTCGTCGAGATTCACGGCAATTTTCTCGTCGTAAAACCATACACACGAACGTTTTTCTCGATCAAAAAGCTCTTGCGGCACTTTTCTTGCCGGTTTTGGATGAGAAAATCGGTCGTGTGTACGAGGCTATAGTCCCAATTTCCTTACACCCCCTCCAGCATAACTGTGATGTTTCCCTTAAACATTTATGTACCTTGTCGGGGGTTAGATACCAACGCACGAGACATTTATAATTTAATTCCATTATATTACAATTTACCGACTTGGAATGCACCCTCTTCGTTAATTGCTTGATCTCAAAATCATTAACCTGTCACCCCAATTCCTCCTCCCACTTTTTGATGTATGACGGTATGCCCAGCTTTTTTATATCATTTAATATCTTATAAATCTTAGAGATTCCCCCCTTCCTACCCTTTTACTCACATAATTTTTCAAGGGGCCGTAAGTTTTCTACAGATCTGATAGTCTGAGGTAATTTTTCAAAATAACGTTTTAGCTGGGCGTACCGCCAATCATCAATCAACATCAATTCCCTTTTAATTTTTAATTCCTGATACGTATACAATTTATTTTGCTCCATTACATCTTTCAATTGTGCGTTTTCTTGCATGATCCATCTTCCAATTTTTTTTTCCAATCCCGGTGTAAAATATTTTGTGTCGGTTAATGATATTAGAGGTGAATTAAAATCCCATTTTTACTTTTTGTGTATCTTGTCCCATATTTTTAATGCATTCCTAGTGATACTGTGTGTGTCTGTGCTAAGTTCTCGATATTGTGCAGGAATCCATATTACCTTCCCCAGTGGTGTTTTACTAGTTGTAAAATCCATATTTACCCACCACTTTTCTGTATTATTTTTAGCCCATTCTATTATTTGTGATAAGACGACCGCATAATAATAATTTCTCAAATCAGGTGCCCACAATCCCCCTTGTGCCTTTTCCTTTGTCAGTAGTGTCAGTTTAATACGCGTTTTTTTTCCCTCGCCAAATACATTTTAGGAACATTGACTGTAACGTTTTAAAATATGCCGGTGGTAGTGGAATTGGGAGCATTTACATTTTGTATACTATTTTGGGTAAGATTACCATTTTGAAGATATTTATTCTACCACTCCAAGATAGTTGCCCCGGTGCTATTCTATTAAGTTCTGCCTTATTGTTGTTTAACAATGGGATGAAATTAGCTTTATATAACGTCTCAGTAGTCGTTGTTATCTTAACTCCAAGGTACTTCAGTTCTTTTTTTCCCCAGCTAAATGAAAAATCTACTTGGTAGGTGTTCCTTTCTGCTTTAGGTATATTAATACTCATTATTTCAGATTTGGCCGGTTTTATTTAAAAATTAGACATATTTCCGAACTCTTTAAGGCATTTCAGTAAATTAGGTAGGGTTATTCTAGGGTTAGTTATAAAAAATAAAATGTCATCCGCGTAAGCCGCAAGTTTATGATCTTCCTCCCCTACTTTTATCCCCCTGATGTCCTCATTCCACCTTATCCCCCTTAGCAGGGGTTCCAGCGCAAGGACAAACAGTAGCGGTGACCCCTGTCAAGTGCCATTCTTCATCTCAAATGGCGCTGAGACAGTCCCATTTACTTTGACTCTCGCCGTTGGTCTATTATATAGTGATTTTATCCAGTTGGTCATTCTAAGTCCCATGCCTATAGCCTCGAGTGTACTCTGCATGAAGCCCCAGTCTACGCTGTCAAATGCTTTTTCAGCATCAGTTGACAGGAGTAGACCTGGGGCCCCGCTTTCTTTGATTTTCTGTATAGTCAAAAGGGTTCTAATTCCATTGTCCCTCCCCTCCCTTCCTGGAATGAATCCAACTTGGTCTACATGGACTACGTCCTTCATTATTGTTTTGATCCTACTAGCAAGTACCTTTGAAAATAACTTAGTATCGATGTTCAGGAGTGAAATCGGTCTATAGCTGGAACATAGTGTGTTATCTTTACCTTCTTTTGGGATTATAGTTATGGTGGCCTCTAGTGCCTCTTTCCGCATCTCCCATTTCACGCCCACCCCGTTCATATAGGAGCACAATTTTGGTGTAAAATGTCTAAGAATTTTTTATAATAAAGTATCGTCAGACCATCTGGTCCGGGACTTTCCCCATTTGGCAGTTCTTGTATAATTTTTGTTATTCCCTCCTCTGTTATGGGGGCCTCTAGATAACTAAATTTGTCCTCTGGGATTTTATCTAGGTCTATCTCTTTCAGGAAGGCTTTTGTTTTCTCCCCTTTTTGTTTAACCTCTTCTTTTGTATCATTTGTATTAATTGAATAAAGCTTCCCATAGAATTCTTGGAAAATTTTAGCTATTTGTGTTGTTTTATATCTTAATTCCCCAGTAATTGTTTGTATTTTCTCTATGTAATTAGCAGTTTTTTTCTTTTTTAATAATTTCGCTAAATATTTCCCCGGCTTATTACCCCATTGAGATCTCTCTTTCTTAATTTGGTTAAAGACCGTTCGGGTTTCTTGTTCTATTACCTCTCTCATCTCCTCTCTTTTAATACTAAGATTCAGTAGGAGTGCTTTCTTTCTAGTTTTCTTATGTTGTTGTTCTAGTTCATATATTTATTTTGTTAATGCTATTTTTTTCTCCTTAGTTCTTTTCTTTTTTTCTGCTCCCTCCCTAATCAGAATACCCCTAATATACAGGTCCTTCTCAAAAAATTAGCATATTGTGATAAAGTTCATTATTTTCTGTAATGTACTGATAAACATTAGACTTTCATATATTTTAGATTCATTACACACAACTGAAGTAGTTCAAGCCTTTTCTTGTTTTAATATTGATGATTTTGGCATACAGCTCATGACAACCCAAAATTCCTATCTCAAAAAATTAGCATATCATGAAAAGGTTCTCTAAACAAGCTATTAACCTAATCATCTGAATCAACTAATTAACTCTAAACACCTGCAAAAGATTCCTGAGGCTTTTAAAAACTCCCAGCCTGGTTCATTACTCAAAACCGCAATCATGGGTAAGACTGCCGACCTGACTGCTGTCCAGAAGGCCATCATTGACACCCTCAAGCAAGAGGGTAAGACACAGAAAGAAATTTCTGAACGAATAGGCTGTTCCCAGAGTGCTGTATCAAGGCACCTCAGTGGGAAGTCTGTGGGAAGGAAAAAGTGTGGCAGAAAACGCTGCACAACGAGAAGAGGTGACCGGACCCTGAAGAAGATTGTGGAGAAGGACCGATTCCAGACCTTGGAGGACCTGCGGAAGCAGTGGACTGAGTCTGGAGTAGAAACATCCAGAGCCACCGTGAACAGGCGTGTGCAGGAAATGGGCTACAGGTGCCGCATTCCCCAGGTCAAGCCACTTTTGAACCAGAAACAGCGGCAGAAGCGCCTGACCTGGGCTACAGAGAAGCAGCACTGGACTGTTGCTCAGTGGTCCAAAGTACTTTTTTCGGATGAAAGCAAATTTTGCATGTCATTCGGAAATCAAGGTGCCAGAGTCTGGAGGAAGACTGGGGAGAGGGAAATGCCAAAATGCCTGAAGTCCAGTGTCAAGTACCCACAGTCAGTGATGGTCTGGGGTAGGCTTGTGCACAACGGTAAAATTCGTTCCGTTTCGGTTCGTTTCTTTCCGGTCCTGTTGATTCGTAATCATTCGTAATTTTGCTAGACGGGATTTTTCGTGTTCGGACTCATTCGTATTTTTGCAAGCGACATTTTTCGTTGAATTTTTTGTTGCTTTATAATTCGTACTTTCGGTAGAGTACGTTGTTTTTCGTTGATTCTGGACACAACTCCTACTTTCGTAACTTTTTTTGGGTTCGTTGATTCGTAATTTTCTGTGTCTCTCTCACGACGACGCTGCCTATTATGCCTAATGTGCTTCGAATGGATTTGTACTTTTCGAAATACATAGCGGTTATTTGTAACGATTCGAAATCTCGTATTTTACTTTCGTTTTTTACATGCGGCTATAGCCTCCGCCCCTGTACACCATTTTGAGAGGGTTCAGCACGGTGAGGGAGAAGCAGAGAGCAGAGCAGAGTGTTATTGTGCTTCGAATGGATTAGAAATCTCGTATTTTACTTTCGTTTTTTACATGCGGCTATAGCCTCCGCCCCTGTACACCATTTTGAGAGGGAGTTCAGCACGGTGAAGGAGAAGCAGAGAGCAGAGCAGAGTGAGTGTTATTGTGTTTCCAATGGATTTGTACATTCATAAGTTTTTTCATAACGAATTATGCCGAAGACATTCGGGCATTCGCTATTTTGCGGTATAATTTATTTCGGATTCGGTTTTATTCGTAATTGTGTTGCCTTATGAGGAATGTTTATGAATGATCTCCATTTGAAACTGGGAATATCTGTTCATATATGTATATATATATAAGTTAGAATAAGAAATGTGTGTATCGGTAAGGGTTAACTGAGATGACAAGCTGGGAGAGAGAAAGATCTAATTACCGGTCCTCTTATGGAATATGCATGAATGCTGGGTGACAAGTGTGCGGAGTCGTATGGTCTGACGAACTAACTTAGTATTCAAACAAACTAGAAAGAGATTGCAGCTGAAAGAGGCAGTCTATGCGGCTGCGGCTTAATTCACTAGATAAAGGCATATGTATTCTCCCATACTAACGAACCATTATCCATTTAAGGGGTAATTCTTCCTGGCTAGTTCCATGCATAGCTAAGCGCCCCATTCAAGGGACGTTAACGACCTCCAGTTTAATCAACTTCAAATTCAATCATCGCTAAAGAGTGGGTAGTGTGGGAAAATAATATAACGATAGGAAGGAGGAGAGAATTAACAGTAGCCAATCGTAGCCGCCCTGGGTTAGTCAATGGAAGAGGACTCCATAAAAAGGACCACCCTAATTCATTAGAGTTGGAGAGAGATGAGAGAACCTGGGCCCAGGATTCATTATAGGTAATTATCAGACCCTCTCCCAGCACTTACAGTATACTAACATGTTCATATGTTTGTCTGTCTATTTGTAATGTATATACTCTGTATTGTAACCTAACACTAATATTTACTACTTTGTATTTAAACTAATATTTACCCCCTTGCCTAAAGACTGTAAATGTTTGCGGTGTATTAGATAGACTAATGACCATTCTTTAATAAATGCTTATTATATTTGAAGCTTTCAAATCTTGTCAAAGAACTATCATTTTAACATACATCATATTAAGTTGAGCTATTAAATATTAAATATTGAAAAGTAACATTTAAAAAGCAACAGTTGGCGACCACGAAGATAAGTACAGGACTGAAAGCATTTAATATAATAACAAAATCTGTATATTGGAGATTAAGGTTATTAGGAGGAATTCAAGCTGAGTCAGCTTAGCCAATCTATCTAGGGAAAATATAGGTAAATATTTTTGTTTTATTAGTGGGTATTACCTCCAAGGAGAGAATATACACCACAGGTTATTTTTTTTTTATCCCAAAATCATAATTGATAAAAATACTTTGGATGTACCATTATAACCGGTGAATTTAATGGGGAGGAAGTACAGAATGGGAAATTTTTTGTTTTAATAATTGTTGTTTATGAGACACTTAAATAGTGATCCGTAGTTTTGAAAAAAAAAAAAAGTTTTTTTTTTTTTTTACAAAGCAAAAACATTTTTGCCTTGATTTGTGTTGTTTTATTGGAAGGAGGACACTGAAAACGTGGTCCTTGGTTTTGTGGAGAAAAAGTGTATTTACTTTTTTTTTGCAATTTATTAATTTTAATTTAAAATTTTTGTTATTGAATTATTATTATTTTTTTTAATAATTCTTGTTATCATAAATTTTTGGTAACCTGGCTTAGTTTTAGCCTTTATTTTATTTTAGTTTTGTTTTTGTTTTTTGTTTAAATCACAGACACGTGCTTGTGTTCTGGGGTGTGTAGGTTGAAACAGGCTCAATAGGGTTTTTGCTTGTTATTTAATTTGCATGTCCACTAACATTAAAAATAGGACATTGCAAATAACCTACAAGAGATTTTTTTTTTCTTTACTCTTATTTTAGTTTTTTTGGTTTTTATTGTACCTTTTTTTTTTAACTGTGAGAAGTTACAAGCAGTAATATTCTCATTGGTGTCAATTAAAGTACAAATCTGTGGAAGTCTTGCTACTGAAACCTGAGAAAGATTATTAGGATTTTAAAAGGTGCATTGAACTTTTTTTTGTTTTTTGTTTTTGTTTTGTTTTTTCTACTGAATTGAGTGTTACAAATAGTAGTGTAAACACTGCCGTGTTGACATTCCTATTATCAGACTACAGGTATTCATTCTAATTGATTCCTGTGGGGCTTCTATTGTCCCTTGGTCTATTGAGTAGGCTCAGACAAGATAGGCTAAATGCTATTGTTAGTATAATTAGTTTTCCCCACCAATCTAAAAGATTGTTTATTGAGAGCTGGAAAATATTGTTTAACTTTTACTATAGTTTCTGCAGCTTATTTCATTTGAGTTCCTATTTATTGTTTTTTTTTTGCTTCCTTTTCTTTCTTTTTTTCCTTTTACTGTAATCACAAGTGAATTTATAGTATAAGGGAACAATTAATTTAATTTAGCTCACAAATTGTGCATACTATCACAATGGCTGCCATGATCTGTCTAGAAAGTTTTGTAGCAACTTATACTCTTAAACATAAGAGCAATGAATTTGCCTGTGATGCTAAATTATTGGAAGAACAAGCAAAAGCAACCAAAAATAACAAAAAGCTTAAAAGTCTAGCCATAGCAGGCATATTGGCTATGAAGGCTAAAATACAGAAATTGAAAGATATAGTCTATAATCAAAATATTACAATTTCTGAGAGGGAAAAGGAGAATACAGCTTTACAAAGCCAATTAAAGACCTTAACTACCCTTAATCAAATAGTTAATGCCTCACAGGAGGAAAATTGTAAAAATTACAAATTGGCCCAAAAAGACGTGGTACAATATAAAAGCATGCTAACTAAAGCTGAGACTGAACTGGACCATATAACAAGTGCATACAAAGTGCTAGAGCGCACACAGGGCACGCAAACAGAGCCACAGTTGCTACAAACAATTTCAATCCTTAAAGGACAGACTATGGCCAGCACATGCGAACATAGTATTGCTACGGCACCTACTTGTGCCTATGAAATTGGGGATACTGAGAAATATGAAGAGTATTGGGGAGAGGAAGATATGGATCCTAATTCTACTTTTCCAGTGGCAATGGGAGAAATCGCAGCGCCACAGGAAAATCGAGAATGCACCATGGTCATAGACCCACCAGACAATGGGGACCAGCTATCCACAAATGAGGAGCATGTCAAGTTCCCCATCATGGTTAGGACCCAGATCTCCTCCTCTACTGAAGGAAATCAAACATTTTTGGGGTTTGATAATGAAGGAAATGAGGTGATTTCCAATGTATATCCAATTCAACCGGTAAAAATACTTATGGGTGTGGCTGATTTCATTGACAAAATTAAATCTAGTGAACACATGACTTCATATGCAACCATGACAGATATTTTAACTGATTTTTCTTCCCCAAAGAATCTTTTTCAGTACATTGACAATTTACTTAAAGCCACATGCGACAAAGAAAAGCATTTGCGGCTATTGGAGGAACTCCTACGGATCCTAGGAAAAACGGAACTGAAGTGTAATCCCATTAAGGCACAATTGTTGCAGGAATTTGTGTCTTCTCTTGGGATTACAGTGACAGCATACGGTAGTAAGATAGGAACTGAGAAGCTAGAAACCAGTCTACAATTACCTCTGTCAGTAAGTATGCCTACTCTCAGATCTTTCCTAGGAATGGTAAATTATTTGCGGCCTTTCATCCCTGATTGTGCCCAAA
The DNA here is from genome assembly GCA_029206835.1 of Rana muscosa. NCBI lineage: Eukaryota > Metazoa > Chordata > Amphibia > Anura > Ranidae > Rana > Rana muscosa. Next base: position 637,035,682 of record CM055117.1, on the reverse strand, counting down.
AGTCTGCACCACTGTATGATTGGTGGAAAAAGGATACCCGATGGCACTGGACTGAGCAACACACCAATCCAGTGCAGGAGCTTAAAGAAGCTTTAGCGCAAGCGCCAGCATTAGCCAACCCAAAGAACCAACTGCCCTTTCACAGTGAGACTGCCATATCAGAGACAACCATGTCAGCGGTTCTGTCACAGGAAAACTATTGGCCTCGGTTGCTCCATGATCGAGACAAACACACAAATAATTCTTCCACTAGGGCCCATGGCCTCCTTTACCAAGGAGTACCACAGGAATGTGATATCATACCACAATCAGTTGCGCAACAATTCTTTAGACCTTTGTCAGCAAAGGAAAATGTCCCTGAAAATGCAGTCCAAATTTTCACAGATGGATCATGTTTTTACGTGGAGGGTTCACCACATGCAGGATTTGGAATATACCTTAACAATCCACATGCAAAGACCCAAACATCAATCTTTCGGTCATGGCAAGTCAAATCAGCACAATTTGCTGAGCTGGCTTCAATTTCTCATGCCCTAGAACTGATGAAAAGGGACCAAGAAATAGTTTTATACTCAGATTCTGCGTGGGTCTGTAATACTATTACAGAAATTCTGCCCTTCTGGCACGCCCACCAGTACATGTCCTCAGATGGGTCTCCACTTAAACATGTATCCCTGTTGAAATTTATTGTAACATTGGTGCAAAAGTTGCCAGTCAAACCATGGGGGTGCAAAGTAAAAGGTAATTTAGGCACTGCCCCATACTGGGAACAAAATGAGGTAGCGGATTGTTTGGCCAAACAAGGAGCACAAGGGGGGGAGATCTGGGAAATTCCTTGGAATTTACTGGATTCAGTCTTGTGCCCCAGCGTTTGTGCCCTCACAAAATCCTGCAACTAAAATGTTCTGCTTTCTTCCCTTTTAGAGCCATGAAGTCGAGGTGGATTGTGATCCTGCTCCATCTGATCAGACACACCAAGGGAGAGGAGACTGGAATGCTCATCAGCGTGATCGTTGACCAAGAATCCGGTCTACTACCTAGAGGGGAAATCCATCTTATTACATATGTCCCCAAAGACTAACACTCCTGCTCCTACAACTGTGCCCAAAAATACAGTTGCAATCCCCTATTATGAACCAACATCCTTGGAATGCCCATCAATGCAAGAGGGACCACCTAGCAGCCTAACGGCAACCTCAATCCCATTGATATTGTTTAATAACGTTAAGTTCATTCATGTGCCGTTGGTACTGAATTTGTCCCAGTGGAACATGGCGAATTCGGCTCATGTGCCCGGACAAATGGGTCTGTTTTACTCTTCCTTGCTAGTATATTTGATTGCCTCCCATGCAAGCCGAACTCAGGATCCATTTGCAGAACCAAACCTCCCTCCCCATAGGGGCATTTTCAGATCCAGAAAGTTAAAGGGTTTGGACAGCATACTCGCGTCCATCCCAGGACTTTATGGATCTGGCATGTCAATTTGGAACAGAGCCGATTTGTCAGCAATTCGCAGGCATATCGGAAATTTTTAACAGAAGGAGGGTCGGCAAGTGCTGAAACCAGTTCTGCAGGGTGTTGAGGGGCTTGCAGAGGAGGAAAGGTTTATGGTTTATAACATGAAGCTAGAGAGGATGGTATGGGCAAAGAGGTATAATGCACTGCGTATGGAAAGTAAAAGATATAGACCTTACCCAGTGGTATTGTACTCACACTAATACTAGTGGTGGAATGAATGTACATTCTGGAGACAAGTGCAAACCTGTGCCAGTTTCCACAATTTGAAATATAGGGATAGTGACACCACAACCCAAATAGAGGGCCATTTGCTTTCAAGAAGAGCCAGTCACTGCCCACATACCGTGACCTACTGTACGTGTCCTTCACAATGTTGCTGCCCGTGTTCCATCCACAAGATGACTACTTCCACACAATGGCGTCCATACACTCCCTCGGATACCTCGAAAATGACGTGTACAAGGAAAGGTTGCACCTCCCCGAAATGCTCATTCAAGTTCAGGGGCGATGGAAAGCACCACACACTGCCTGCTGCACTGTCAAAGACAATAGATACTTATGCCGCTGTGATGTGTTCGAAATTGACACTCCAGTCTGTGGTCTAAGCAATGACCCGGTTCCCACAGCCAAAGTAGCAAGGGACCCCCAACTGGAAAGTCCACGCCAACCACCTCAAGAAACCAGTCCAAATGAGATGGAAGCTAACTGCCCTGTAAAGTTGTCAAAATGGAGAACACCAAGCACAAGGGTCACCTACCACATGGATGGACTGTACTGTGTCGTTACCAATCACCAGACATTTCTCTATGGGGGTCAGTCGTGTCCAATACCCTATCCAAATTTTTGCTTCATTCCACATGAGTACACTACTATTGGGGAAACTGTAGTAACCCCCATACCAGTGTTAACAGAAGACTATATCATTGAAAGTACCCCTGATGTCCCAGATCCTATCACATACATACCCCATTTTGATGTACAAATTGATACTCTGTCAGTAAATCACAATTTGCTTGCAAGGAAGGTTACCCATATAATTTATATTAGTAATGATATGGTGAAAACAGGGAAGAGTCTGAATTAACTTTTACATGATGGGGATTTCGGCTTAGTCACAACTAGGACCTGGGTGGAAATGGGAATAAAAGGTCTTCTCATATTGCAATGTGGGGTACTGATTTTCATGACGGGCATGGTGATATATCTTGGCCGACTTCTAAGATGGCAGAGGGAGAAACTTAACACTCTAATGGAGCTTAGGCATAAACAATTACTCACTTAAGTGTGGCCTTGTCTCACCTGTCTCAACTGGCCACAAGGGGTCATCTGTTGCCTTATGAGGAATGTTTATGAATGATCTCCATTTGAAACTGGGAATATCTGTTCATATATGTATATATATATAAGTTAGAATAAGAAATGTGTGTATCGGTAAGGGTTAACTGAGATGACAAGCTGGGAGAGAGAAAGATCTAATTACCGGTCCTCTTATGGAATATGCATGAATGCTGGGTGACAAGTGTGCGGAGTCGTATGGTCTGACGAACTAACTTAGTATTCAAACAAACTAGAAAGAGATCGCAGCTGAAAGAGGCAGTCTATGCGGCTGCGGCTTAATTCACTAGATAAAGGCATATGTATTCTCCCATACTAACGAACCATTATCCATTTAAGGGGTAATTCTTCCTGGCTAGTTCCATGCATAGCTAAGCGCCCCATTCAAGGGACGTTAACGACCTCCAGTTTAATCAACTTCAAATTCAATCATCGCTAAAGAGTGGGTAGTGTGGGAAAATAATATAACGATAGGAAGGAGGAGAGAATTAACAGTAGCCAATCGTAGCCGCCCTGGGTTAGTCAATGGAAGAGGACTCCATAAAAAGGACCACCCTAATTCATTAGAGTTGGAGAGAGATGAGAGAACCTGGGCCCAGGATTCATTATAGGTAATTATCAGACCCTCTCCCAGCACTTACAGTATACTAACATGTTCATATGTTTGTCTGTCTATTTGTAATGTATATACTCTGTATTGTAACCTAACACTAATATTTACTACTTTGTATTTAAACTAATATTTACCCCCTTGCCTAAAGACTGTAAATGTTTGCGGTGTATTAGATAGACTAATGACCATTCTTTAATAAATGCTTATTATATTTGAAGCTTTCAAATCTTGTCAAAGAACTATCATTTTAACATACATCATATTAAGTTGAGCTATTAAATATTAAATATTGAAAAGTAACATTTAAAAAGCAACAGTTGCTTTGTTCGGAAATTCGAATGCTTCCGAATGTCCGAAAGTTGCTAAATTCGGACGAATTTCGATTCGTTACGAAACGAATTGCACAAGCCTAGTCTGGGGTGCCATGTCAGCTGCTGGTGTTGGTCCACTGTGTTTTATCAAGGGCAGGGTCAATGCAGCTAGCTATCAGGAGATTTTGGAGCACTTCATGCTTCCATCTGCTGAAAAGCTTTATGGAGATGAAGATTTCATTTTTCAGCACGACCTGGCACCTGCTCACAGTGCCAAAACCACTGGTAAATGGTTTACTGACCATGGTATTACTGTGCTCAATTGGCCTGCCAACTCTCCTGACCTGAACCCCATAGAGAATCTGTGGGATATTGGGAAGAGAAAGTTGAGAGACGCAAGACCCAACACTCTGGATGAGCTTAAGGCCGCTATCGAAGCATCCTGGGCCTCCATAACACCTCAGCAGTGCCACAGGCTGGTTGCCTCCATGCCACGCCGCATTGAAGCAGTCATTTCTGCAAAAGGATTCCCGACCAAGTATTGAGTGCATAACTGAACATAATTATTTGAAGGTTGACTTTTTTTGTATTAAAAACACTTTTCTTTTATTGGTCGGATGAAATATGCTAATTTTTTGAGATAGGAATTTTGGGTTGTCATGAGCTGTATGCCAAAATCATCAATATTAAAACAAGAAAAGGCTTGAACTACTTCAGTTGTGTGTAATGAATCTAAAATATATGAAAGTCTAATGTTTATCAGTACATTACAGAAAATAATGAACTTTATCACAATATGCTAATTTTTTGAGAAGGACCTGTATGCCTAAAGCCCTGTACACACGATCGGTTTTACTGATGAAAACAGTCCGATGGACTTTTTTCATCGGACAAATCGATCGTGTATGGGCCCCATCGGTCTTTTTTCTATCGGTGTTAAAAAATAGAACATGTTTTAAATTTATCCGATGGAAAAAAAACAATAGCAAATTACTATCGTCTGTGGGGAACTCCATCGGACAAAAAACCCACGCATGCTCAGAATCAAGTCGACGCATGCTCAGAAGCATAGAACTTCATTTTTCTTGGCTCTTCGGAGTGTTTTACGTCACGGCGTTTGGGACGATCGTTTTTTTGACTGATGGTGTGTAGGCAAGACTGATGGAAAAATCCATCGGTTTAAAATCCATAGGAAATCCGATCGTGTGTACAGGGCTTTATGCATTTCCCATATTATGGCCTCTGACATATCTTCTGGGCTATTCTCCCTGAAGAACTGCTCTAGTCATCCTTTATTCTCTGTACTATTTCTTTATCCTGTAAAAGTTCTTCATTTAGCCTCCAGCTATTGTTCCTATTTTGTACCTCTCCTATCTTCAATTGGAGTGTTATTGGCGCGTGATCTGAGAATGTTGTTATTCTGATGTTTGTACCTTCCACTATATCCAATACCCGGTGCTCTACCAAAATAAAAATCTATTCTTGAGTACGTCCCATTCACAGGGGAATGGAATGTGTAGTCCCGTTGTTTTAAATGTTGTGTTCTCCACACATCCACTAGTTGATGTTGATGCATTTTCTTTTTTAATTTATTCCTCTGGGCCATTCCAGTCCCCTGTGCATGCAAGGTACTATCCCTCTTAGGCTCCAAGCATTGATTAAAATCCCCTGCCATGATAGCCCCCCCTTTCTTAAATTCCATAAACTCGGCCATGACCCCCATTAAATATTTGATTGACTTTTTATTTGGGCCATATACATTTGCCAGCGAGACCTCGGCTCCGTTCAATTTCCCCCTTATAAACAGGTAGCGTCCTTCCGGGTCCGCTTTCCTCTCCTCCAGTGTGAACCGGGTTCCCTTGGCAAACCCTATGGCCACTCCCTTAGCTCGACTTATAGGCGAATCCCTGTAGTACCAAAGGGGTAGTCCTTTGAAATGATTCTACGATTTGTGCCCGCAAAAAAGTGGGTCTCCTGTAGGAGAACTACATCAGCCTTCAGGGAGATTAATTCTCTCATTATGTTTGCACTTTATGTATGTAAAGTAGCAATACCCCCGAAGGGGCCGCTGGTTTAAGATTTGGGTGTGCCATTACCTTACTGTTCACCACGTCCATCCTAGGGGTCTTCCTTGAAGAGTTTCTCACAAAATGTCTGCACCAAACACTTAGTCTCTTTTTCTCAAGGGTTTTATTAAAGAACTTCCAGACAGATGGATGAAGGGTTAGGGGAGATTCAGGTACCTTGCTTGCGGATCACAGGTATTTTCCAATCCAGTGGACAAACAGCTTCCACACTGGATATAGCCACCACCGGATAAGCCTCTCTCACTGACCTAGCAGCCAGTGTGAGCTCGTTCAAAAGTCTCTGCCACAGACTTGGGTAACCACACACTTGGTAAAGTTCTGAACACATAGCACACAGTACCAGGATCTTTCAGCCAGGCCGGCAGCACTGTGAGGTAAATTTTCATCCGGATGCATCCTCCAATTGAGTCCTCAATTTCTCAGTCCCTTCCCGCAGGCAAGGCGACACAGGACCATCCCAGATCAGCAGGCCCCAGAAACTCCTGGGCCTACTATCAGTAACAGAGCCTCGTGGATCTGCAGGACCGAGGCAGAAAAACTGCTAACACATCCCAGAGGCCAGGAGGGCCGTCAGGTCAGGATAGGAAGACCCCGCCAAAACAGTGTCTGCTCTTTAAGTACCGTCTCCCAGAATGCACAGCGGGTCACCACTTCCACTGAGCTGCTTCTGGGCAAGAGGTAGCCAAAACATCCAGCCTGCTGCATTTCCAACCCTGACCTGTGGAGACAGCGACACCCACAGTCCGGTGGAAAAATGTGCAACTCAGCTAAACTAGAACAGAGACCAATAATTTGGTACAATTATTCTGAGCTAAATGACAGCTCAGACAACTAAATTTACACTAGCGCCTGCCCAATAGGAGCAGGGCGCTACATATATATATATATATATATATATATATATATATATATATATATATACTCTGCATTTAGCGTAGACTATATATTCAGTATAGACTCTATATTCAATCAGTGCAGGTGGTGTATTGAAGTGGTTAAGGGGAACCCTGTGCCAAAATTTAAAAAAATGGTGTGGGGGTCCCCCAAAAGCCCAACAAAAGCCCCTTTAGGTCCGGTCTGGATTTTAAGGGGATCCCCGCACCAAAATGTAAAAAAAATTGCCTGGGGGTCCCCCCAAAATTCATTCCAGACCCTTATTCGAGCATGCAGGCTGTAGGAAAAGGGGGGCGAGAGAGCCATACCACGCCACATGCCCTCAACATGGGGAGGGTGGTTTGGGGTCCCCATGTTGACGGGGACAAGGGCCTCATCCCCACAACCCCTGCCCGGTGGTTATGGTAGTCTTCAGGCTGGGGGGCTTATCGTAATCTGGAAGCCCCCTTTAACAACTGGGCACCCAGATCCCGGCCCCCCCATGTGAATAGGTAGGGGTACATTGTACCCCTACCATTCACCAAAAATATGTCAAAAAGATAAAAACGACAGGAGACTTTATTAAAGATGTCCATCCATCTTCAATCACGGTGGCAATGGACCCAAAAAATATTTTAAAAAAAGCTCTGCCTCGATGGGAGGCGTCCTGCCAACTGCTGTCTTTTCGCGGTGACAGCTGTTATATAGGCAAGGTCGGGGCCACTTGGTGACGTAACCGGGTGACCCTGCCCCTTCTGACATAATGTGATGTCATGTGAAGTCAAAGGGGACTTCCAGATTCCAAACCCCCACAAACTGGTATGGCCCTCTCGCCCCGCCTTTTCCTGTGGTCTGCCAGGTTGCATGCTCGGATAAGGGTCTGGTAAGGATTTTGGGGGGACCCCCATGTGATTTTTTTTAATTTTGGCACAGGGTTCCCCTTTAAATCCATACCAGACTTGAAGGTCCTGGTATGGATTTTGGGGGGACCCCCACGCCATTTAAAAAATAAATAAATTGGCGTGGAGTTCCCCTTATTATCCATACCAGACCCAAAGGGCCTGGTATAGACTGGGGGTGGGACCCACGCCATTTAAACAAAAAAAAATCTGTATATTGCCAGGATCCGGCAATACATTATAGCCGCAAGCAATTTTAAATAAAAAAATTTCCTTTAGAAATGTCATTTTGCTGCAGTACTGTTTTAAACATGAAAAATATGTGCTACGCTACTTTGCAGGCAGACTAAGGGGACCCCCCAGGCACAATATTTAAAGGAATATTTCATTTTTATTGTTTCACTTTAAGCATTATTAAAATCACTGCTCCTGAACAAACGGGCGTTTATTTTTTTTTTCCATTGATACATGACCCCTGAGGCAATACCCGAGTCCCCATACACTTTTTGGCACTAACTTGCATATAAGCCTTTAAAATTAACACTTTTGATTTTTCACATTCGTGTCCCATAGACTTTACAGATGTTCGCACAAATTTTTTGCCTGTTCGCATGTTCTGGTGCGAACCGAACCAGGGGGTGTTTGGATCATCCCTAGTCTAACACTGCCTATTCCCCAGATTGACAATGTTGGTATCCACTTTATTACGTTATTCAGAATGCAGACACCACAAGGCAAGAAGTGTTTTACTAGCAGGATCACCAAGTGAATTATAGGAAAAAGACTAAAAAAATTAAATAAATGCAGCCACCACATCTAAGGATTGGAAAGCTGCAAAATATTACATTTTTGTTGTAGGGACTTGATATTTTGTTACTCTATGAGCTGAATTGTGTATAGCATGTTTTAAGAACTGCGTCATCTCACTTATCAAAGAGACAGAAATTACATTCTATCTCACATTCAAGCAATACTTTTATAATTTATTTGGGTTTAAACAAACAAACTAGGAGGAAACTTCAGAACACTTCCATCAACAATTTTACTGAATATTTCAAGCAAATTCAACTACTCTGCACATCATCATGAAATGTTCCTTGCATTCCAAACTAGTTTTCCTAGTTTTCCTAGTGCCAGGTCCCCCAGTGACTTTGTATTTCCCATTAGATTTATAATGTTCTCAAGTGTTTCCAATTTCCAATTCTCAAATTCTCCAATGCTTCCTAGTGTTCCTGCTCCCTGAGAATTCCAAGCGCCCCCCCCCCAGTAATCCCTTGTGCCCCTCACTTTCTAAGAAGATTCATAGTGTTAATGAATTTCTGAGATATTCCTAATTACCCCAAGATTCCACTGTTTCTGTACCAGACTCTCATTGTTCTTAGTAAGGCTCCATGCATACTGGTCTTAAAAAAACTTCAGTTCACTTGGCAGAAAAAGACACTCATATAGAAAGTTTTTGTACAAAGTTTAGACGAGTTTAGGAGAGTTTTACTTTTTTTCTGCCGGTAAGCTCAAATCAGAAATGCAAACCAGAAGCATTTTTGTTTTCCTGCCTCTAAACGTTGAGCTCAAAATATGTAATCATCCTAATGTGCATGGACACATAGGATAACATTGAGCTGCTTCTACAGGCAGAACACAAAGCTGCTATAGAAGCAGCATTTTATTTACCGTATATACTCGAGTATAAGCCGACCCAACTATAAGCCGAGGTACATAATATTACCCCAATAAACTGGGAAAACGTATTGACTCGAGTATAAGCCTAGGGGGGGAAATGTGCCCATTGCCACCTCACTGTGCCAATTGCCCAACCTTACTGTGCCCATTGCCACCTCACTGTGCCACCTCACTGTGCCCATTGCCACCTCACTGTGCCACCTTACTGTGCCCATTGCCAGCTTACTGTGCCAACCTCACTGTGTCCATTGCAGCCTCCCTGTGCCCGAGTGTACCTGAAAATCTTCTTATACTGTGGCCGGCGTCCATTGTTTAAATATCGCGGCTTTCTCCTGGTCCTTTCCATGATAGGCGCTTCCAGCAAACACTGTGTTGAGTGTTCCGCCTATCACGGAGATCCTCTCATTCTCGGACTCCGTTTCCCAGCAGGCACTGTATTCAGTGTTCCGCCAATCACGGATGTCTTTTCATCCTCGGACAAGAGAAAGTCCATGATAGGCGGAACACTGAACACAGTGTCTGCTGGGAAACAGAGTTCGAGAATGAGAGGACCTCCGTGATAGGCGGAACACTCAACACAGTGTTTTCTGGAAACGCCTATCACGGAAGGGACCAGGAGAAAGCCGCGATATGTAAACAATGGACGCCGGCCGCAGTATAAGAAGATTTTCAGGTACTGACTCGAGTATAAGCCGAGGGGTGTATTTTCAGCCCTAAAAAAAGGGCTGAAAAACTCAGCTTATACTCGAGTATATACAGTAAGCCATTGTCTTAGGCTCCATGCACACTGGCGTAAAAAATGTTGCTTCTACAGGAGTTTTGTGTTCTGCTTGTAGAAGCAACTTAATGTTATCCTGTGTGTCCATAAACATTAGGACATTTACAGGCATATTTTAAGAACAACGTTTAAAGGAAGAAAAAAAAAACCTTCTCTCTTTCAATCGTTTTTTATTAAATTTTCAAGAAGGAATAAAAAGATAGTGGTACAGTCAATTGTACATTCAAAGAATAAAAGCGTAAATCCATAGTACAACAATAACAAATATAACAGTTATCAAGATAATATGAAATTGGGAGTGTATCCTATTCCCAAACATATATGGAGGCGGGTTAGAACCCCCCAACTCCAGACACCCCAAATGGGTACTAACTGTGTCCCGGAAAGTGGGGTAAACCACGCAACCCACAGGCTGCGCTGAGCAACAGGAAAAGTGCGTAAAATATAACAGTAAAACTAAACACGACTTAGGTATGTCGTATGAAAAAACTAACGTGTATTGACTCAAGGAAAATTATTACCAGTAGTATGAGAGAAACATTCCGTTTGCTGTGAAAAAAAACCTTCTCATTCGCGTTTCTAATTGGAGCTCACTGGCAGAAAAAACGTAAAACTTTTCTAAACTCGTCTAAACTTTGTACAAAAAATGCTCTATATAGACGTTTTTTTACTCCAAAGAGAACAGGTGTTTTTTTTAAGCCCAGTGTGCATGGAGCATCTCCCAGTGCATCCCAGTATGATCTTTGTACAGTACCTCCCGCATTCTCAATATCCTCCAGGCTGTCCCCAGTGACTGTCTGTGTATTCTAGCCTGTATTCTTGCACTTGTCGTGTCTTCTGAGCATTATATAACCTTGTTCCTCTTTTTTTCTTGTGTACCCTTGCCAGCTTTCAGCCTTCTTGTGCATCCATGACCCCCTGTGAGTTTCAGCTTACCTTTTGCTAGCATCACTTGTAGTCAGCTTCATTGTCTCCCTAAGTGCTCTTAGTCTGTTTCCTGTGAAATGGTCTAATACAAAAGTTGTACAAGCTAGGGCCTAACCCTTGGGTGGTTTAGTGGATATGCAGTTTGATAAAAGATAGATGCCAGAGTGTGGTTGTAAATGGGGTTCACTCAGAACAGAGAGCAGTCACTAATGGTGCACCACAAGACTCTTTACTGGGTCCTGTTCTATTTAATCTCTCACTAATGTAAGTGATATATCTAAAGGTTATAAAATGTGCAAGGAAAAAATACAAGAAAATAAGAAAATAGAGATGACCAAATACAGAAGGATCTAAGCATTTGGTGAAGGATCATCAAATGAGCGGGTCATTAAATTATGCTCTCTTTTCCCTATGACTTGCTTCTGAGAGGTAGATGGAAGAGCTATTAAAAAAAACTTGAAAAATGCTATTTAAATGAACTTGGGACACATTAACAACTTAACTTTTCCCATTTCTTTTCCTTCAATCTTTAATCAATAGCCTCCTCAGGTAATCTACCAATGTGTACCAACTACCAAGGCAGCATTAGGTAGCACTGGATTAACTGTGAGGATCTCTGATTTATGCATGCATTGTAGTCTAGCATCCATAGAAGAAAGCCTCCATAATTTTGTTTAATTCATTCAGCAGGAAGCTTTGCTTATGCCAAGTCTTTGGAATAACTTTTCATTAAGTAATTAAATACACACTGACACATGTTTAATTACACTCTTACAAAATCATTGATTGTTTTGTATTGTTTTCAGCTCTACTACTTGTTAAACATAACACATTCTTTCATGACTGGTCAGTGGAGTTAGGAATTGATACATTTAGGTTATATACAAGCGTACACTTGCAAAACTTTAGCTCAGTGTAGTTTTAACAGAAATGTAAACTATCAAACATTTTCTAACATTTAACATTTACAAAGGATGCAAAGATTGGCCTTTAATTAAAGTAGAACTACATTTAGGCCCCTTCCACATGGGCATTCTTTCGGTCCATTTTTCATCCCACCATTGACAAATACAAAACGGACAGCAATGCATTCTTATGGGTAAGTGGATGTAAACGAATGATCATCTGTTTATCTTCATCTGTGTCCATTCAGGTCCATTTGTTTAAACAGAAAAAGTCTCTATATTTGCTCCATGTAAAAAATGGAAACGACCATAAACAGATGTAAACAGACAAAGATCCATTTTGCATCCATTTTTTGCATTGTTGTTAGGAACTGGCTACCACCGGCATTCTAAAAACCATAACTCAACCTTTCAGAATGCAAAGGAAAGAGCTCCCACCCCAAAAAAACAAACAGAACGAGGACCACCCAATCCATACCAGGCCCTTATGCCAGGCCATTAAAGTAAACAAAAGGGGCAGGCTCACCTAGTGACATAAGCGCATGACCCCGTCCTTTTGTTTACTTTAGCGGTGTTAGAAGCATTCTGCTCTGGCAAGCAACAGGTGCGGTCAGGCGTCTTTTTTATTTCATGCAGGGTCGTGGCCATCGTTCATCGTGATTTATATGGACCTACATCACAGGACATCGTGATTTATGATGGATCTATATCAGGGGACATTTTTTTCCTAGTGAAGAACTTATCAAACCTGTGTAGTGTGTTTTTTTTATACTTGTCTTTCTTTTTTTGTAAATAAGTCGACGGAACTATGTACCCCCTACTCATTCACTTAGGGGGAGTGGGATATGGGGCCCCCTTATTAAAGGGGGTTTCCAGATTCCAATTAGTCGCACCCACAATCACCGGGCCAGGGCTGTAAGGAAGAGGCCCTTGTCCTCATCAATGAACAGGGGAGCAGAGCAGATGCTGTATGTGTGAACAGCATCTCCCCTGTCAGAGCCCTGCTAGTTTAGGGATAGCTGTACTCCAGGATCTCTGAAAAAATGCCAGATATAAATAAAAGAGTTGAGTTCAAGAGGTAGCATGCACCTCAATGTTCTTAATTCATAGCTTGCCAGAAGATTTTACAAAGTGGCTGAATTCCTGGAATTCAGCTTTAACTTCCATGACTAAGATTGCTGATTTCTGATTGCTCCTGTTGTTTCTGTGTATTGTTATTAGTGTTTTATATGTGACATATATATATATACATATATATATATATATATATATATATATATATATACACATACATATACATATATATATATATATATATACTATTCAATACACTGTATATGTACTATATACTGTAAATCTTGATCCAACGGGTGACCGCTATCTCTATTCTGTTACGCTGATAAGCAAATAGTCTAGTTTAAACCACAACAAATATATGTACAGTATATCCAAGAGTATGGTCATTTTTAATACTAAAAAAATTACATAGATAATAAAGTACGAATCAAAAATTTACAATTGTAAGCAAACTTACTCACAATCTGCAAATGAGCTTTACAATGTTGCAGGCCAGTCTTGTTGATCTGTAAAACACAAACAACAGTCTTATGCCCCATACACACGATCGTTTTTCATGCCGTTAAAAATGCCATTAAAAAAAATGGCCATTAAAAATGATCGTGTGTAGGCTCCAGAGCATTTTTAACGACGTGAAAAACGGCCATTAAAAATTTCGAACATGCTCTCTTTTTTCACGTCGTTTTTCATGTCGTTTTTTTTAACGACGTGAAAAACGATAGTGTGTATGCTTTAACGACGTGAAAAAAAACGCGCATGCTCAGAATCAAGTATGAGACAGGAGCGCTCGTTCTGGTAAAACTAGCGTTCGTAATGGAGATAGCACATTCGTCACGCAGTCACGGACTGAAAAGCACGAGACTGAAAAGAGCGAATCGTCGCTCAACAAACTTTACTAACATGAAGGGTGGCGCCATTCGAACGGAACTTCCCCTTTATAGTGCCGTCGTACGTGTTGTACGTCACTGCGCTTTGCTTGATCGTTTTTTTAAATGATCGTGTGTACGCAAGACAGGCTTGAGAGGAAACATGAAAAAAAACTACGTGAAAAACGGCAAGAAAAAAAATGGCAAGAAAAACGATCGTGTGTATGGGGCATTAGAATAAAAAATGAACAGGATTGTAACATAAACATTTTAATAGCAGTTTCTAAACAGTGGTTACTTGTTAAATGCAAACCCGCTGCGTATAACTCATTGCAGATTTTAGCCTATACTGTATAAAATTTGTGCAGTGCATTATAATGACAAATGTTACTGTTTAAAGTTTACAAAGCCTACAAATCTTGGTAAGTGGATACTTAATTATATTTATTCTCCAATATATGAGGAAGGAAGTATGTATGCTGGCAATAACAGTTTAAATGTCTCTTGAGCTAAAAAACACAAGTGCTTTCCTGTCATTCTGCAGAGCTATGGCAGCTCAAAATGACCACAATGACCATGTAACTTTCTTGGTAACCTGTGTTCAGTATCCACTTTATATCAGTAACTGTTGGACGCTTCTCACAAGATCAAAGGCGCCTTTGAAGCCTGTAGAGTACCCATAGAGCTGTAGCAGCCAATGACAGATATGAGAAGACAAATAAAAACCACTCTGAACAAGGACATATCTATTAAACAGATATCACTTATTTCTACTTTTACTCAGAAAAAATTATAAAATAACAAACAATTTTATGAATTTGTGTCACAAATAGGTATTAAAAGGAAAAAAAATAGGCAATATTAAAAGTAAATAAATTACATACAATATCTCACAAAAGTGAGTACACCCCTCACATTTTTGTAAATATTTTATTATATCTTTTCATGTGACAACACTGAAGAAATTACACTTTGCTACAATGTAAAGTAGTGAGTGTACAGCTTGTATAACAGTGCAAATTTGCTGTCCCCTCAAAATAACTTAACACACAGCTATTAATGTCTAAACTGCTGGCAACAAAAGTGAGTACACCCCTAAGTGAAAATGTCCAAATTGGGCCCAATTAGCCATTTTCCCTCCCCGGTGTCATGTGACTCATTAGATTTACAATTTCTCATGTGTGAATGGGGAGCAGGGGGGGTTAATTTGGTGTTATCGCTCTCACTCTTTCATACTGGTCACTGGAAGTTCAACATGGCACCTCATGGCAAAGAGCTCTCTGAGAAAAAAGAATTGTTGCTCTACATAAAAATGGTCTAGGCTATAAGAAGATTGCCAAGACCCTGAGACTGAGCTGCAGCACGGTGGCCAAGACCATACAGCAATTTAACAGGACAGGTTCCACTCAGAACAGACCTCGCCATGGTCAACCAAAGAGGTTGAGTGCACGTGCTCAGCTTCATATCTAGAGGTTGTCTTTGGGAAATAGACATATGAGTGCTGCCAGCATTGCTGCAGAGGTTGAAGTGGTGGAGGGGTCAGCCTGTCAGTGTTCAGACCATACGCCGCACATTGCATCAAATTGATCTGCATGGCTGTCGTCCCAGAAGGAAGCCTCTATTAAAGATGATGCACAGGAAAGCCAGCAAACAGTTTGCTGAAGACAAGCAGACTAAGGACATGATTACTTGAACCATGTCCTGTGGTCTGATGAGACCAAGATAAGCTTATTTGGTACAGATGGTGTAAAGCGTGTGTTGTGGCAACCAGGTGAGGAGTACAAAGACAAGTGTGTCTTGCCTACAGTCAAGCATGGTGGTGGGGGTGTCATGGTCTGGGGCTGCATGAGTACTGCTGGCTAGGGATGAGCTTCGTGTTCGAGTCGAACATACGTTCGACTCGAACATCGGCTGTTCGATCGTTCGACGAAGATCGAACGATTTGGGCCGTTCGCGCCAAATTCGAGTGACGCGAACGGCCCACAATGCACTACGCCATCGCAGTGTCATCCAGGCGCTGTGATTGGCCAAGCATGCACTGTGACCCCGCATGCTTGGCCAATCACAGCGCCGGCAGCGAGGAGAGCAATGATTGGCCACAGGCAGGATGCCTGTGGCCAATTATTGCTGAGGGTGTTTAGTACACGCCCCACACTATAAAAGGCCGCCAGCACGGCGGCCTAGTGTAGTGTGTTCCGGAGCAGGGAAAGACAAGCATAGGCAGGGACAGTGACATTTATTTCTTTCTTGCTTAACCTGGATTCCTTTAGTTTAGGGAAAGAGAAGGATAGGTAGGGAGAGTGTCAGTGTGTTTTACTGTGCGAGTCCTTGTTTCTAGGGACAAAGAAGGAAAGTGAGGGGATTTCTTTCACAGTGAAAGAAACATTTTTTCTAGGGACAGAAAACTGTAGGTAGGGAGCGTGTCAGTTTCTTTCACTGTGCCAGTCCTTGTTTCTAGGGACAAAGAAGGAAAGTGAGGGGAATTCTCCTTGTGCTATAGTGTGCTTTAAAAAAACATTTTTTCTAGGGACAGAAAACTGTAGGTAGGGAGAGTGTCAGTTTCTTTCACTGTGCCAGTCCTTGTTTCTAGGGACAAAGAAGGAAAGTGAGGGGATTTCTCCTTGTGCTATAGTGTGCTTTAAAAAAACATTTTTTCTAGGGACAGAAAACTGTAGGTAGGGAGAGTGTCAGTTTCTTTCACTGTGCCAGTCCTTGTTTCTAGGGACAAAGAAGGAAAGTGAGGGGAATTCTCCTTGTGCTATAGTGTGCTTTAAAAAAACATTTTTTCTAGGGACAGAAAACTGTAGGTAGGGAGAGTGTCAGTTTCTTTCACTGTGCCAGTCCTTGTTTCTAGGGACAAAGAAGGAAAGTGAGGGGATTTCTCCTTGTGCTATAGTGTGCTTTAAAAAAACATTTTTTCTAGGGACAGAAAACTGTAGGTAGGGAGAGTGACAGTTTCTTTCACTGTGCCAGTCCTTGTTTCTAGGGACAAAGAAGGAAAGTGAGGGGAATTCTCCTTGTGCTATAGTGTGCTTTAAAAAAACATTTTTTCTAGGGACAGAAAACTGTAGGTAGGGAGCGTGTCAGTTTCTTTCACTGTGCCAGTCCTTGTTTCTAGGGACAAAGAAGGAAAGTGAGGGGAATTCTCCTTGTGCTATAGTGTGCTTTAAAAAAACATTTTTTCTAGGGACAGAAAACTGTAGGTAGGGAGAGTGTCAGTTTCTTTCACTGTGCCAGTCCTTGTTTCTAGGGACAAAGAAGGAAAGTGAGGGGATTTCTCCTTGTGCTATAGTGTGCTTTAAAAAAACATTTTTTCTAGGGACAGAAAACTGTAGGTAGGGAGAGTGTCAGTTTCTTTCACTGTGCCAGTCCTTGTTTCTAGGGACAAAGAAGGAAAGTGAGGGGAATTCTCCTTGTGCTATAGTGTGCTTTAAAAAAACATTTTTTCTAGGGACAGAAAACTGTAGGTAGGGAGAGTGTCAGTTTCTTTCACTGTGCCAGTCCTTGTTTCTAGGGACAAAGAAGGAAAGTGAGGGGATTTCTCCTTGTGCTATAGTGTGCTTTAAAAAAACATTTTTTCTAGGGACAGAAAACTGTAGGTAGGGAGAGTGTCAGTTTCTTTCACTGTGCCAGTCCTTGTTTCTAGGGACAAAGAAGGAAAGTGAGGGGAATTCTCCTTGTGCTATAGTGTGCTTTAAAAAAACATTTTTTCTAGGGACAGAAAACTGTAGGTAGGGAGAGTGTCAGTTTCTTTCACTGTGCCAGTCCTTGTTTCTAGGGACAAAGAAGGAAAGTGAGGGGATTTCTCCTTGTGCTATAGTGTGCTTTAAAAAAACATTTTTTCTAGGGACAGAAAACTGTAGGTAGGGAGAGTGTCAGTTTCTTTCACTGTGCCAGTCCTTGTTTCTAGGGACAGGGAAGGACAGTGAGTGAATTCTCCTTGTGCTATAGTGTGCTTTAAAAAAAAAAATTTTCTAGGGACAGAAAACTGTAGGTAGGGAGAGTGTCAGTTTCTTTCACTGTGCCAGTCCTTGTTTCTAGGGACAAAGAAGGAAAGTGAGGGGATTTCTCCTTGTGCTATAGTGTGCCAAAGCATTCCTCATCAACCATCTTTGAAATCCTTGTTTTTTGGACAGTCAGGGAAATTGTCGTTGTGCTATTCTGTGCAAAAGCAATAATCCTCAACCATATTTAGAAATCCTTAAGTAAAGGGACAGAGAAGGACACCTGAAGATAGCCCTTATTGCTTTTTTCCCATCTCCCTGCAGGCCATCTATTAGAATGTCTGGAAGGCAAACAAGGAGAGGCAGACAGTCAGGAGGCAATAAAAGAGGGCAAGCAGGCTCTGTGTCTGGGGGCAACAGTGCTGGTCGTGGACGCGGTGCATTGTCATCAGCACATGGCCATGGGACACGCTTGTCCTTCTTTTCGGCAGCTGGACATGTTGAGCCACATCATGCCGAAGACTTGGTAGAGTGGATGACCAAGCCCTCCTCCTCCTCCTCATCCTCTCTCACCCAGGCTCAGGGTACTGGCAAAGCAGCTGCCAAAGCGTCCTCTTCCCTGGTATCAATGTCAGACTCATCATCAGTCACTCCTTCCCTAGACCCACCATGTCCTCCTCCTGAGGAGTCCCCCGAACTGTTTGAGCACAGTGTTGGGTACATGCTCCAGGAGGATGCCCAGCGTTTCGAAGGGTCTGATGATGAAACCCAGCTACAGGAAGGCAGTAGCGTGAGAGCAGACAGAGGGGATGCTCAAGAAGGACACCAATCTGGCAGTCATGTTCCAGCAGCTGCAGCATACTGCCAGATTGGCTCCAGTGATGAGGAGGGAGGGGATGATGAGGTCACTGACTCCACGTGGGTGCCTAATAGGAGAGAGGAGGAGGAGGAGGATGAGGAGGAGGCACATCTCCAACGAGGCAGGATGCCCTTTGGTGGCCAGCGTAAGGGCAGTACACCGACGGAATCACACCGCAGAGCTCCGCCTGTGCAGGGCGCTGCCTCTGCCCGTCATTCAAAAAGTTCCTTGGTGTGGGCCTTTTTTGAGGCTAGTGCATCAGATCGCACAGCTGCTGTTTGCAACATATGTCTCAAGCGTATATCGCGTGGCCAAAACATCAGCCGCTTGGGTACCACATGCCTGACCAGACATATGTTGACCTGCCATGCAGCTCGTTGGCAAGCCTACCTCAAAGACCCACACCAAAGAACAAAGCGGACCTCTCCTTGCACCGCATCAGCTGGGATCTCCAACCCCACTATAACTTCAGTCCTCTCTGAAACATGCACTGAGAGGAATGAAGGTGTAGAATTAGGTGTGTCACAGCCAAGTACTTGCGGCCACTCTGCTAGCAGTACACCGACGTCCGATTCTAGCAGGCAAATTTCCCTGCCCCAGCTGCTGGACCGTCGAAAGAAGTTCACTCCCAGCCATCCACATGCCCAGCGGTTGAATGCTAGCTTGGCTAAATTGCTAGCGCTTCAACTGCTGCCTTTTCAGTTGGTAGACTCGGCCCCCTTCCGTGAGTTTGTGCAATGTGCGGTTCCTCAGTGGCAGGTTCCCAAACGCCACTTTTTCTCACGGAAGGCTATTCCGGCTCTCTACCGGCATGTGGAAGGCAATGTCTTGGCCTCGCTGGACAGGGCGGTCAGCGGTAAGGTGCATATTACCGCTGACTCATGGTCCAGCAGGCATGGACAGGGACGTTACCTTTCTTTCACGGCCCATTGGGTCACTCTTTTGGCAGCTGGGAAGGATGCAGGACAAGGTGCAGTAGTGTTGGAGGTTGTTCCACCGCTACGCCTCCAAAATGCTACTACTGGTTGTGACACACCTCTCTCCTCCACCCCCTCCTCTTCTTCTTCCTCCATGGCCTCTTCCTGTGGTTTGTCCTATGAACCAGCGGTGCTCCGTAGCCGTTCACGGGGCTACGCAAGTACGCAGGCAAAAAGATGCCATGCCGTGCTTGCGCTGGTGTGTTTGGGGGACAGAAGCCACACTGGGGCAGAGGTCCTGTCTGCTCTGCAGGGCCAGGCCGAGAGGTGGTTGACGCCACGCCAGCTTAAGCCAGGAATGGTGGTTTGCGACAATGGCACCAACCTCCTCTCCGCCCTCCGACAGGGACAACTGACCCATGTGCCCTGTGTGGCTCACGTCCTTAACCTGGTGGTGCAGCGGTTCTTGGCCAGGTACCCGGGCTTACAGGATGTCCTGAGGCAGGCCAGGAAAGTCTGTGTGCATTTCCGCAGATCTTATAATGCCAGTGCTCGCCTGGCTGAGCTGCAAAAGGAGTTGAACCTGCCCAAGAACCGCCTTATATGTGACATGCCCACCAGGTGGAACTCAACGTTGGCCATGCTGCAGCGGCTGCACACGCAGCAGAGGGCCATCAATGAGTACCTGTGCGACTACGGCACCAGGACAGGGTCAGGGGAGCTTGGTTTTTTTTCTCCACGCCAGTGGGGCATGATCAGGGATGCATGCACTGTCCTGGCACCATTTGAGGAGGCCACGAGGATGGTGAGCAGTGACAGTGCATGCATCAGTGACACTGTACCTCTTGTCCACCTGTTGGAGCACACGCTGCGTGGAATAATGGACAGGGCACTTGAGGCAGAACAGAGGCAGGAAGAGGAGGACTTCCTTGCCTCTCAAGGCCCCCTTTACCCAGACAGTGTTCCTTCTGTCCCACCCATCGCACAGGAAGAGGAAGAGGAGGAGGAGGAGGAGGAGGATTGTGTCAGCATGGAGGTGGAGGCTGGCACTCAGCATCATCAGCAGCAGTCTTTTAGGGATGATTTACAGTCCCAAGAAACCAGTGGACTTGTACGTGGCTGGGAGGAGGTGGCTGCGGATCATGTCGTCCTTAGTGACCCAGAGGACTCCGGAGCGAATGCCTCAGCAAACCTACGCTGCATGGCCTCCCTGATCCTGCAAAGTCTGCGGAAGGATCCTCGTATTCTTCGGATCAAGGAGAGGGACCATTACTGGCTGGCCACTCTCCTTGATCCACGGTACAAGGGTAAGGTTGCGGACCTTATGTTACCTTCGCAGAGGGAGCAGAGGATGAGACAACTCCGGGAGGCCTTGCAGAAAGGTCTGTGCAACGCGTTCCCAGAGACTGGGAGGTTACAAACTCCTGGTCCTGGACAACGAGTTGCTGAGGCTTCGGCCAGTCAAAGAAGGAGCGGTGGGGAAGGTGGCCGTCTGACCGATGCGTTCAGACAATTCTTTAGTCCGCAGCCCCAAAGTATGATCGGTTCCAGCAACCATCGCCAGCGTCTGATAAACATGGTGCAGGAATATCTAGGGGCAAGGTCAGACTTGGACACCTTCCCCACCGAAAATCCTCTGGCTTACTGGGTCTTGAGGATGGATCACTGGCCAGAGCTTGCACAGTATGCAATTGAGCTACTGGCCTGTCCTGCATCCAGCGTTCTTTCGGAACGCACATTCAGTGCTGCTGGAGGATTTGTCACGGATCACAGGGTGCGCCTGTCCACCGACTCGGTTGATCGACTGACTTTCATCAAGATGAACCAGTCTTGGATCACCACCAGCTACCACACACCTGATGCTGATATAACAGACTAATTGATTTTAACATGTCACATCCCTTCAAGACTGATGCTGATGCTGAGTGCCTGTGCTGTTATGTTGACTGGCTATCCTCCTCCTCCGAGTCCTCAATGATACGATTGATGATGATAGCTTGGAAGATCAGTTTTGTTTATGGGTGCCGCCACCAGTGGCTAAGGCCCAATTTTTCAGCCCCTGTTTTACAGGGGCGTGTAATTACAATTTTTTTAGCAATAATTTGCCATAGGGCTCATTGCTGTGCTCCAAGTACAGTATCTGTGAGGGGTTGGAGTGTTGTGGCACCAGTGCCTAAGGCCCAATTTTTCAGCCCCTGTTTAACAGGGGCGTGTCATTACAATTTTTGAAGCAATACTTTGCAACAGGGCTCATTGCTGTGCTCCAAGTACAGTATCTGTGAGGGGTTGTAGTGTTGTGCCACCAGTGCCTAAGGCCCAATTTTTCAGCCCCTGTTCAACAGGGGCATGCAATTACAATTCTTGATCTAATAATTCACAGCAGGGCCCATTGCTGCACCCACCAATAGTAACTCTGAGGGCTTACAGTGTTGTGGCAACGCCACCACCACCACCACCACGAAAGGCCCAATTTTTCAGCCCCTGTTCAAAAGGGGCATGTAATTACAATTCTTGATCTAATAATTCACAGCAGGGCCCATTGCTGCACCCACCAAGAGTAACTCTGAGGGCTTACAGTGTTGTGGCAACACCACCACCACCACCACCACGAAAGGCCCAATTTTTCAGCCCCTGTTCAACAGGGGCATGCAATTACAATTCTTGATCTAATAATTCACAGCAGGGCCCATTGCTGCACCCACCAAGAGTAACTCTGAGGGCTTACAGTGTTGTGGCAACGCCACCACCACCACCACCACGAAAGGCCCAATTTTTCAGCCCCTGTTCAAAAGGGGCATGTAATTACAATTCTTGATCTAATAATTCACAGCAGGGCCCATTCCTGCACCCACCAAGAGTAACTCTGAGGGCTTACAGTGTTGTGGCAACACCACCACCACCACCACCACCACGAAAGGCCCAATTTTTCAGCCCCTGTTCAACAGGGGCATGCAATTACAATTCTTGATCTAATAATTCACA
Organism: Rana muscosa; assembly: GCA_029206835.1. Classification (NCBI taxonomy): domain Eukaryota; kingdom Metazoa; phylum Chordata; class Amphibia; order Anura; family Ranidae; genus Rana; species Rana muscosa. The sequence goes on along the minus strand of CM055117.1, from coordinate 637,013,111 downwards.
GCAGGACCCATTGCTGCACCCACCAAGAGTAACTGTCAGGGCTTACAGTGTTGTGGCACCAGCACCACCATCAAAGGCCCAATTTTTACTACCACTGTTCAACAATTATATGTAATTAAAATTCCTGATATAATAGTTGACAGCAGGGCGTTCCAGCACCAACCAAGAGTAACTGTGAGTGCTTACAGTGTTGTGCCAACACCAACAACTAAGGGGCCTATTTCTGCAGAGTATATACGGCAGGTCCCTACTTTCAAACATCCAACTTACAAACGACTCCTACTTGCAAACGCAAGAAGACAACAGGAAGTGAGAGGAAATCTACCACTAGGAAGGAAAATTCTCTCCTGTAAGAATAAATATGGGAGAAAGGTGTCTCCTCTGTACTGATGCTTTATCAGCAATCCTTGTTTCAAGAAAAACACCACATTTCAAAAACAGTTGTCATTGGGACGGAAAGTGAGGTGAAATGTTCTGAACAGGGGCACAGACAGCAAAACAAATGTTACAGGGGTGATAACCCTTACCTATGTTTTCCAAAAAGTTTAAAAATAGATTTTTGGGCTGGAGCTACACTTCAACAATGTACCTGTTCAAAATTACAAACAGATTCTACATAAGAACAAACCTACAGTCCCTGTCTTGTATGCACCGCCTGTATACGGCTGTTCAGAGTATATAGGGCCTTTTTTATTTTATGTGCGGGGTTCCCCTTAATATCCATACAAGACCCAAAGGGGCTGGTAATGGGCTGGGGTAGGGGGGGGGGATCATGGGGTAGCTATGCCATTTTTCTTAAAGATTTTCATCCATATTACCGGGACCAGACATTACATTAAAGCCGCAAGCAGTTTTAAATGGCTTTTTTTTCCTTTAGAAGTGTCATTTTGTGCAGGGACAGTTCTAAACACGGGAAACACGTGGCACTTCACAGGCATACTTTAGACACCCCCCAGGTACGATATTTAAAGGAATATTTGACTTTTTTTTTTTTCACTTTATGCATCATTAAAATGACTGCTCCCGAAAAACGACCGTTTTTAAAACTTCTTTTTGCATTGATACATGTCCCCTGGTGCAGAACCCGGGTTCCCAAACCCTTTTTAGGACAATAACATGCATAATAGTTGTTATAATTAGCACTTTAGAATTCGAACGTTCGCATCCATTGTATTTAATAGGGTTCTAATGTTCGTACGAACTTTCGGTCCGTTCGCGGGTTCTGGTGCGAACCGAACCCGGGGGTGTTCGGCTCATCACTACTGCTGGCACTGGGGAGCTACAGTTCTATGAGGAAACCATGAATGCCAACATATACTGTGACATATTGAAGCAGAGCATGATCACCTACCTTCGGAGACTGGCCCGCAGGGCAGTATTCCAACATGATAATGACCCCGAACATACCTCCAAGACAACCACTGCCTTGCTAAAGAAGCTAAATGTAAAGGAGATGGACTGGCCTAGCATGTCTCCAGAACTAAACCCTATTGAGCATCTGTAGGGCATCCTCAAATGAAAGGTGGAGGAGCACAAGGTATCAAACATCCACCAGCTCCATGATGTCATCATGGAGTAGTGGAAGAGGACTTCAGTGGCAACCTGAGGAGCTCTGGTGAGCTCCATGTCCAAGAGGGTTAAGGCAATGCTGAAAAATAATGGTGGCCACACAAAATATTGAAATTTTGGGACCAATTTGGAAATTTTCACTTAGGGGTGTACTCACTTTTGTTGCCAGCGGTTTAGACATTAATGACTGTGTGTTGAGTTATTTTGAAGGGACAGAAAATTTACACTGTTATACAAGCTGTATACTCACTACTTTACATTGTAGCAAAGTGTCATTTCCTCAGTGTTGTCACGTGAAAAGATATAATAAAATATTTACAAAAATGTGAGCGATGTACTCACTTTTGTGAGATACTGTATATAGCAACATTCAGCTGCATTGGATATTACATGAATGAAACATTCTACAGCTTTGCATACAACATATATATATATTTATACCGTATATACTGTACATATTGTGAGAAACAGCCCCTGTCAGTTGAGGATGGAGTATATCTGCAGTATAGGATTTTGCAGTTCATGAGGTAAATGGGTATTAGTGGAAGGTTTGTAACAGGCTGCTGGCAGTTATTCACTGCTAACCACACCTTGTTTCCCACCTTGGGTATAATTTGTCTGTCCCTGTGTTACTGTATTAGGTTATTACTGGAAAAGAATGCAAGCAGGTGGTGAGATAACATTTCTGCAAGTCTGAAGTAGGAATGGGCTTGGGCATGTTTAGGATCCTAGTCCCAACCCACCTGCCCAGTCCCACCAGAAAGCTGACACTGCACACCACTAAGCACAGTCAGTGAAACATTTCCTGGTCCGCAGGAAATGTCTCACTGCCTGGGATTAGCGGTGTGCTTCCTGGTGGGATCGGGCAGGTGGGTTGGGACTAGGAATCTAAACATGCCCAAGCCCATCCCTAGTCTGAAGCAGACCCAGTGGGGTCTATTTACTAGCCAGTAATAACTAATTATTAAAGCGGAGTTCCACCCAAATTTGGAACTTCCACATAATCCACTCCTCGCCCCCTTACATGCCACATTTGGCATGTAATTTTTTTGGGGGGGGAGTGGGGGCTTTAGCAGGAGTGGGACTTCCTGTCCCACTTCCTCTTTCCACCCTGGGGCCGCCTAGGCGACTTGTCATATCGCCTTTTGGCGGCCCCTCCCTGTAGGCGATCACCTGGGACGTGACAGGTCCAAGGCAATCGCCTGTCCACTCAGAGAGCGCTGCGCCATTCGCGCATGCGCAGTGAGTGCCCGGCCGTGAAGCCGAAAGCTGTCACGGCCGGGTGCCCACACTATGAATGGGGGCGCTCCTGCGGAGAAGGGGGGGAGAGGAGCTGGACAGTGGAACAGGTAAGTGTATGTTTATTAAAAGCCAGCAGCTACACTTTTTGTAGCTGCTGTCTTTTAATAAACATAAAAAAAGGCTGGAACTCCCCTTTAACTTTACAACTTTTTTTACTGTAAAGGAAAATGTTATAAACTTATGCCTTAATTAGAGGTAAGTATATTTGAAAAAAAAAATGCAAAATAGCGTTAAACTTTTGAGGTCTGACCTATCATTGGATGATTAGTCTGTGACTGAAAGATTTTAAATGTTGCTTATTCCAGGTGTTGCTGGAGGAGGACCTTGCATTAATAACATTTTGCAATACAGGATAAACACTTCATGTCCTTTTGATATTATATGTAGGCAGAGATAAGCGTTAATTCTTAAGAACCTCATGCCCCACACAGCCCAGATCCCATTGCTGCTTTCCCTACCAGTGGCCAACCTGATACAATGTTAAAAGACATGCATTTATTAGTATGAGCATCCCTACAACAGATATCCTGCTGAGTATATGTCATCCTAAACTGGAGATGCAGGAAATAGGAGACAGAGTACATCAAAAAGTCGATGATAGATAGACAGTTAATTACAACTCCCTAGTAGAGGCCCATACAGCCCAGTATGAAGAGATCATGTAAATTAAAACAAAACTGGTGGACCCTGAGGACAGGTCCAGGAAAAACAACTTAAGAATTAGTGGAATTCCTAAATGAGTTCAGTCTTCCCAATAGCCACATTTTGTATGCAGTCTCTTTGAAGCAGTGACTGTCCCTCTCCTCGGCAGATCATACTATCGACTGAGTACATCAAGTACCTAAGGCGTCTTTTCTGCCCGAGGAAGTACCTAGAGATGTAATTCTGCAAGTTCATTTTTTTCAAGTAAAGGATCAACTTCTGGCAGCTTTCCATTGTCGTTACCAACTACCAGAACAAGTGGTCAAACTTCAGCTGCTTCTGGATTTATCCCAATTTATACTCCAAAAATTGCAAGAATCTTATTTTCATCACAAAAGCCTTTAAGAATCACAATATCCCGTACACATGGAAATATCTGGTGAAGTTGGAGATTAATCGTCAGTGTTCCACCTCATATGAAGTTTCTCTTGAAGAATCCATGAGCTACGAAAATAGGATATCATTCCAGAACCACCTCCGTCCTCACTTGCCAACTAAATCAACTCAGAAGTGGCATATAGTTCACCCAAAACATTTCACCTGATACTCATTGGGCTGGCACACTGCATCCCCTTTCAATATAATGCGTTAACATTCCCAGCGGGGCAAGATAGTGCACCTATTATTTTAAATCCAATTACTGTATTTTTAGCAGCCCAGTCTGCTCGAGACCTTCTCTGAAGCCTGAAGGCCCCTCCTTTTTATTCTTTTTGTTTATTCTAAGTAACAACTCCAGGAGGAATTTACTCTTGTCGTGAAGTATTTACAGGTCCAGCTAAGCTTGATTTTTGTTAAAACAACAAATAGAGTGTAGCGCTAAACAAATGCAATTACACCAAGTGATGTGAACACTGTGTACAACAATAATGTATAGAAACAATCAATAAAAATGTGTCTATAACAAAACCATATGAAAAAAAGTCTCTGATGTACAAAAAAAAAATATTGCAAACCGTCCGATGTGGATATAAATGCTGGTGCTCCCACAATCTGAAGTGAAACAAAGTGAAGTGAAGATGGCCACCATCAACATAGGAGAGGCTTACCGGAAATAGTGAACCCTAAAGAACGTATGTTCAGAGGGTCAACTAGACATGGTATAAACCACTCTAAAGATCGAATCCTCCGCTGCAGTTCCCACTCAACGTCTCTTACACCAAGCCACTGTACAGAGAGTGTGTAGATATCAGGTGCTTGTGGGCAATGCCCCAACAGATGCCGAGCAATGGAACCAGATGAGGTGTATTAAGAAAAAAGAGAAGAGCACATAGCGTAATACTGTAAACTAAAGATATTTAATGTAGGTAGGAACACTTACATTGAATGATGAAAAAAGCGTTTGTCAATGATATAAATGGAAACAGTGGAGTTTGCCCAGCGCATTTCGCAACATGGTGCATCGTCTGGGGTGTGATTTTATTGCTTGTTTGTGTCTATTCTGAGTTTTTGACAACACACGTGAACTCTTATCTCTTGACAACATTATTTCTTTTGATATACAAATACATCATGCCTGTTTTATACCTTACCTCTCTCTTATGGTCAACAGAGAGATCAACACTAAATGACTTCATAAACATACAACATAGGACTCAAGTTCTTATCTATTAATGTGAAGGGGCTAAATCACCCAACTAAAGATATTCTATGTGAAAGGAAGCATGCTCTAATACTGCTGATGTGCTTAATATACAGGAGACCCACTTTCGTTTAGAGGCTACACCCAAATGCACCCACCCTGTTATCCCCATGTGTTCCTTGCATGTGAAAAGAAAAAGAAAGGAGTTATAATTGCAATCAGAAACACTGGGGCTGATTTACCAAACGTTTGTGCCATGAGTATTGGCGCATCTGCGTGCGCAATGGCTGTTTTGGTATTTACAAAACATTAGCGCCTGTATCGCAGCCCTATTTCCCATTTACTATAGTGTTCTCTGCGCCCGGGAGGAGGCGCTCAGTGCGCTACTATGGACCTGGCGCAGGGCATGTTAAAATCTAAATATAAAGAAGCTGGAAGTGAGAAAATATTGGGGGTGATGTGGGGTGATGTGAGGAAGTGTAGTGACACCTGCCCAAATAACTAATATGCCCAAAATAGAGTGGGAAAGTAACTTTTTCAGAACCAGCCCGCTGCGCCGGCAAGTACGATTCGAGCTGTGGGAGGTTTTTTTGAGCTCAGCGCGGGAATTTCAATGGTTTAAATGCGCCGGGACACTGCGCCGGCAAAATCTTAGTAAATGTCAAGTCACCTAAGTCAATTTGCATAAGTTGAACCGGCGCAGCTCTGAACTTGCCAGTGCGCCTGCAAAATGTAATTTCTTTTTTTTTTTTATTGTAATTTTTATTGGGTTTTAAAGAACAAACAAGATATTGTTACATTAAGCACAATATACAGATATCAAACACAGAATGATATCAAAGAAAGAAAAAGAAAAAGAAAATTAAAAGTAGGAGGAATTTGTCAAGCAATGCCCATAAGTACAGAGCACAGGCGTGCTCGGTACACCAGATCAAAAATATATAAACAACAACTTATAGGTTTACAATAGGGATTAATAACCAAAATGTAACCTTAGGCATCAAAGACAAGGGTATCTATGAAGTACGTATATGGAAGGTAGCAAGAAATGCGAAGCTAGTAAATATCAAGCTAGTATATGTCAAGGTGTAGCAGGTGGTGCGAGGGTCCCATAATCCGATCGATCCCAGGGTTCCCACACTTTATCAAATTGTGGAATTTTATCATGCACAGAGGCCGTTAGGTATTCCATCCTCCGAATTTCAGCCACTAGATGGAGAAACCTAGGCCATGGAGGAGGCATATTAGATAGCCAACATAATGGGATAAGCCTTTTGGCAGCTAGTAAAATGTAGGAGACAAGCCGATTTACCTTCTTGGGTATGCCCGAAAAGGGGAGACCCAATAAGTAATTTAAGGGATCGAGCGGTAGGGACACACCCACCACCCTCTGTATCAGCAGCCGCACATCATGCCAAAAGGGTTGGATCATAGAACACTGCCAAAAGATATGGAATAGGGAACCCGTATCAGTCCCGCATCGCCAACAACGCGGCGAGACTGAGGGATCATATTTGTGAATTACATTAGGCGTTCTATACCAAAACATAAGAATCTTAATGGACGTTTCCCTTTGGGACACACATTGAGAAGATTTGAATGTAGAGGACCATATCCTATCCCACATCTGGACCGTAATAGGTCTATCCAACAAAAGAGACCATCTTTTCATGTATTGGTGGGTTGTCTCAGCCAGTGGAGTAGACTCATGAAGGAGACGGTGTATAGAAGATATTAAATGTAGTTGGTATGGACCCTGAGCGCATATGTATTCAAAGGTAGTCAGTTTGTCAAGAATCAGAGTTGGGGACTTGGAGTGGAAAAAATGTCTAACCTGCAGGTAGAAATGGAAAAGTTGGGTGGGTATATTAAACTTCTTACTCAGAGTTTCAAAAGTATGCAGATGTCGCGTGATAGGATGTACCAAATTCCGGAGTTGAAAGAGGGGGGCATCAAGCCATGAGAAAACCCTGCCCAGGGACAGACTGTCTGGTAAATTTGGATTAAACAATACATTTACAAGGGGAGAGCATGTTGAAGCAAGGTGATGAGTCTTAAGGCATTTACGCCAAATGGTTAAGGTGAAAGCCATCGGGGCAGTACATTGGCATTTGAAAATGGAATCCAAGGATGGGACATTGTCCCAGACCAAGGAACATGGGTGGACCGGGTATAGTACCCCCTTTTCAATGGCAGACCATTGATTTGGTGCATGTAGGGAGGACCACGAAACAATAGCCCTCAAGTGTGAGGCGTGGTAGTATTGAAATATGTCCGGGGCACCCAATCCCCCCCTGGACCTTGGGGCGAATACCACTGAATAAGCTATACGATGTGCCCTATCGCCCCATATGAATTTTAGAAAATTCCTCTGAATCGCTTTTAGTTGAGAGGAAGGCAGGGCAACTGGTAATGTTTCAAAGTGATAAAGTAGTCTGGGTAATATAGACATTTTTAGGACGTTAATCCTACCCAACAGAGACAGGGGATATTTTGTCCAAGCCATCAGGGATTTGTTAATGTCTAAGACGAGAGGGGGGAAGTTGGCTTGATAGAGAGAAGAGTAAGAGGGGGTAAGAAGGACACCCAAGTATTTAATGGAGGTGGTGCACCATTTATAAGGATATGACCCTTTAAGCTGAGATAACAATAATGCTGGAATATGTATAGGGAGTGCTTCAGTTTTGGAAGTGTTAACCTTGTAACCGCAGATGGCACCAAAGGAGGCTAGTAATTTATGTAACGAAGGAAGCAATATCAACGGATTAGTTACAGTGAGCAGAATGTCATCCGCAAAGAGCGACAGTTTATATTCTCCCTGCCGCATCACCACCCCATTGATATCTGGATGGGTGCGGATGGACTCGGCCAGGGGCTCCAGACATAAAATGAAAAGTAACGGTGATATAGGACACCCCTGCCGAGTTCCGTTTGTCATGGGGAAGGCAGGCGACAGGAAAGAAGACATCTGAACCTGGGCTGTCACTGTGGAGTACAGGGCCTCTAGGGCTTTTAAAAAGGGACCAGTGAATCCAAACGTTTTGAGGACAGCGAACATATAAGGCCAACTCAGCCTATCAAAAGCCTTTTGGGCATCTAGACTCAAAATTAGCGCCGAACGGGATGACCTATCCAAAAGATCTATCAGATCTATTGTACGGTGGGTGTTGTCCCCCGAATGCCTGCCAGGGACAAAGCCCACCTGGTCTCTATGGATCAGTTTAGGAATGAGCTTAGACAATCTGGATGCAAGAATTTTGGTGAAAATTTTATAGTCTGAATTCAAAAGGGCTATGGGCCTATAATTATCTGGGATCGAGGGGTCTTTACCAGGCTTTTGGATGACTGAGATGTAAGAGTGGGAGAAGTGTGGATGTGGAGATGTGCCCTTAAGCAGTGAGTCGTATAAAGTCAGCATATGAGGAGACAAAATGTTGAAAAAAGTTTTATAGTAAAAGTAGGACAAACCATCAGGGCCAGGCGATTTGTGAAGAGGTAGCTCTTTGATTATAGCCAACAACTCCTCAGCCGATATAGCCACATTCAAACTGGCCAAATCCGCTGAGGATAGTCTTGGAAGGTTTATGTTAGAGAAGAAAGTCTCAAATTTTTCCTGAGTAAAGTTAAAGTGGTTCTGTGGAGTCAGGCAATTATACAATCTGTGGTAGAATTTGCCAAAAATATTTGACATTTCGCGGGGGCAGTATGCTCTAGAGCCGTCGGCCTTCGTAAGAAAATCGGGAAAGGAATTGAATGGGCGTGGTCGTAATTTATGAACCAGCATCCTATGGGGCTTATTCGAAAATTCATAGAATTTTTGTTTTGTCCATAGTAGGGATTTAGACGCCCTGTCGAGCTGTAAAGACTTTATTTGTTCCCTAAGGGAAATGACCTTTTGGAGTTTCAACACCATGGGACCACACAGCAGTCTCCGCTCCGCAGTTACCAGAGCAGATGTAAGGGACTGCAGTAGGCCATTTCTATCCTTTTTTAACCGAGCGCCTTCAGCTATGCAAACACCTCGGAAAACTGCCTTATGTGCCTCCCACAGTGTGGAAAACTCGGAAACTGAGCCCATGTTAAGCTGGAAAAATTCCTCCAAGCTTTTGGCTAGGGTAGAACGTGAGACTTCGGACTGTAGGAGATGGTCATTCAGACGCCAGTGACAGGATTTGGTATAGGCCTGAGAAAGCATGAGGTCTATCACAATGGGAGCGTGATCTGACCATGTGATAGGCAATATGTCCGACTCTATCACATAAGGAATGAGTGGGGCTGTGATAAAAAAATGGTCAAGGCGTGAATACATTCTATGAGCTGGGGAATAAAATGTAAACTGCTTAGCAGAAGGGTGCCTGATCCTCCATGTGTCGAAAAATTGACGGGACCTAATACATTTGCGGAAGGAATTGGCATGCAATATAACCTGTTTTGAAGGTGTAGAACTAAGGAGAGACTGTCTATCTCTAGTGGGTGACATGACCTGGTTAAAATCCCCACCAATAATCTGAAAAGGTTGAGAACGAAATTGAGGGGAGTCAAAAAGTTTGTTGAGAAAGTCAATCTGACCTGTATTGGGGGCATAGAGATTCACAAGAGAGAAAGAAGTATTCACATATTCACATTCCAATATGAGGAATCTCCCATGTGGATCAGCATGTGAGCTTTTAACCTTGATAGGACAGGATTTCTTGATCAAAATCGCCACTCCCCGCCTTGCCCGTGGAATCAGAGGCAAGGAAGGAGGTGGGGAAGAACTTCGAGGCAAATTTGAGTGAACCACCAGCCCTGAAGTGGGTTTCTTGAATCATCACCACATCAGCGCCTGAGGCCCTGAAATCCTTCAGGGCCATCCAGCATTTGCGGATAGAACCCAGACCCTTCACATTATACGACATGATCTTTAAAGCCATAGTAAGACATTCAAACAGGCTTGTGTAAGAATTTTGAATCTAAAAAATAACAAAATATAGGAAACAGAGACATAAAAGCAAAAATGCGTGTAAAAGCAATGATGTGAATAAACATTGCAGACAAAGGCATCCCTTTGGGGCCCAAATAGTAACAGATAAACCCTGTAAGAAAATGACATTCGGTTAGGAAAAAAAAAAAACATTGCACTTTCAACCTACAAGGCTGACTTATAACCATGGACATAAGAAAAATAAAAAAAATAAAAATCAACAGAAAAAAAAAAGAAAATAGAACTTAAGTTCTTGAAAGCCTGAGAGCCACTTGTGTCTCAGGGGACCTTGGAAGTAAGCCAAGGCCAAATAGGGACATACACAAACTTCCATCAGAAAACTCTAGCAAGAGAGATGGGGAGGATCGGCTGCTCTCCTTATGAACTCGGTAACCTTTAAAATAAGTCTGACAGTAGAGGACCTGTTGACGAGGGTTAAAAAGTCAGCAAATAAACAGGAGCAACTGCCAATTAGGGTACGGTGACCAAGAAGGAAAACACTGTCAACAATATTTGTAGTGATTTTCACCCCATGGGTTGGAGAAGAACTCTACCCTGAACAGGAACCAGGGTAGACTGAAAACTTTTGTAAACCAGAGCAACAATCTTCGTATCTGTTTTAGAATCGAGGAGAAACGGAGATGCAGAGAGCATGAAATTATGGATCCAGAGAGGAACGTATGGGTGAATCAAGGAGGTTGGTTGGAGGCACGCAGACATTGGGGTGTTGAGAATTGTTTCCTTGATTTGCCCCTCACGGGGGTCCAGATGCGGTTAGGAGTGGCGGGATGTTGAAGGACCTGGGCAGCTGGAGGAATCAAATCATCTTCTGGCAAAGGGGGGAGGCCAAGATGTTTCAGGAAAGCTTCGCCTTCCTACAGTTCACGCAGGGTAACCTGGACACCATCCCTGGATACAATAAGGCAAAAAGGGAAACCCCAGTAGTAGGGGATCTTATGATGTTGTAGATGGGAGGTGATTGGGCGTAGATTTCTACGTTTAGCAAGGGTAATTGGAGAGAGGTCGCTAAAGATCTGCAATTTTGCTCCTTTGTACTGAAGTTGGGATTTATTGCGCGTGGCCAGGGTCAGAGCCTCCTTACTTTCAAAAAAATGGAATCGGACTATAACATCCCTGGGTCTAGCTCCAGCCGGAGGTTTTGGGCCCAGGGATCGGTGGGCCCTATCAAGGCGCCAGTCTATATCCACCACTGTGGGGGCCAGGGTATTGAAAAGACCAAGAAGATAGGTGCGTAAGTCAGGGTCTCCTACCGTTTCCGGGATACCTCTGAAGCGCAGGTTCTGCCTCCTTTCCCTGTTCTCCAGGTCCTCCTGCTGCAATTGCAGTTGAGAAACCGAAATAATAGGATTTTTATAACAGCTTACCTGTAAAATCCTTTTCTTGGAGTACATCACGGGACACAGAGCGACATAGTCATTACTAATGGGTTATATAGATACCGTCAGGTGCTGGCACTGGCAACTTCCAAAACCGGAAGTACCCTCCCCTATATAAGCCCCTCCCATCCGGGAGCACCTCAGTTTTGTAGCAAAGCAATAAGTGTCCCTAAAGAGGGGCGGGAGCTCTGTGTCCCGTGATGTACTCCAAGAAAAGGATTTTACAGGTAAGCTGTTATAAAAATCCTATTTTCTTTCTCGTACATCACGGGACACAGAGCGACATAGTCATTACTAATGGGATGTCCTAAAGCAATGCCAAATGAGGGGGGGGATACACCATATATAAGCTGAGCGCTATCAGACATGAGGATCTTTTGCGGCCTGCAACACACTGCGCCCAAAGGCGACATCCTCCTGACTTCTAACGTCCACCTGGTAGAACCTAGTAAACGTGTGAACTGAAGACCATGTTGCGGCCTTACAGATTTGAGCCAGGGAGGCCTGGTGATGCACTGCCCATGAAGTTCCAACTGCTCTCGTGGAGTGCGCTCTAACTTTGAACGGAGGCGGTCTCCTTCTCAAGCCATAAGCTTGCATAATGACCTGTCGAATCCACTTGGCTAAAGTAGATTTTGACGCTGCCTGACCCTTTCTGGGGCCTTCCGGCAGAATAAACAAAGTATCCATTCTGCGAATCTGAGCAGTGGCTTTTAGATAAGCTTTAACTGCTCTTACTACATCCAAAGAATGCAATAACTTTTCCTCTACCGAAGTAGGTTTGGGGAAAAAAGAAGGAAGAACCACATCTTGGTTCAAATGAAACCTCGATACCACCTTAGGAAGAAAGGCTGGATGAGGACGTAACACTACTCTGTCCTTATGGATAACCAGATATGGCTCCTTACAGGACATAGCTGCTAATTCCGATACTCTTTTAGCCGAACAATTGGCTACTAGAAAAATCAATTTCCTGGTGAGAAGCACCAAGGAAATATACTGTAATGGTTCAAATGGTTGTTTCTGTAGAACCGACAGAACCAAGTTTAGATCCCATGGACATATGGGAATATTAACCGGAGGACTAATACGCATCACTCCTTGTATAAAGACTTTGGCTAGTGAATGCGAAGCCAAGGGCCTTTGAAAAAATATTGACAAGGCCGAAATCTGACCCTTGATGGTACTCAAGGCAAGCTTCCTATCTACAGCCCACTGTAGGAAGTCCAGAATCCTACCTATTACGTACTTATGTGGATGCCATTTCTTGGCCTCACACCACGCGATGTACGCCTTCCAGATTCTATAGTAGATCTGCCTGGATACCGGCTTCCTGGCATTGATCATGGTAGATACCACAGCATTAGAGAGCCCTCTCTTTTTTAGAATGTGGGCTTCAATAGCCAGGCTGTCAAACCTAGGGCTGGTAAGGAAGGGTGGTATATCGGTCCTTGCGAAAGCAGGTCCGGACGACGTGGGAGAGTCCAAGGACTCCCCACTGAAATTTTACAATCTCCGCGTAGCACGCTCTTCGGGGCCACGCTGGAGCCACCGGAATCACTGGTTTCTTTTCTACCCTGATTCTGCGGAGTAATCGAGGTAACCATTGTGGCGGTGTGAATGCATATATCAGCTTGAACTGATCCCAAGGGAACACTAGGGCATCCGAGCCGCAAGCTAGGGGATCCCTTGTCCGAGAGACAAACCTGTCCCCCTTTGCGTTGAATCTGGATTCTAGAAGATCTACATCCGATGTTCCCCACCGCTGACATATTGTCCAGAAAACCTCGGGGTGAAGGGACCCTTCCTCTGGGCCTAATTGCTGGCGACTTAGAAAGTCCGCCTTCCAATTCTCCACTCCTGGAATGAATACCGCAGATATGGCTGGGACATATTTTTCTGCCCATTTCAGGATGTAATTTACTTCCCTCTGGGCTGCACGACTCCTGGTGCCCCCCTGATGATTGATATATGCCACTGCTGTGGCATTGTCTGATTGCATTCTGACAGGGGACCCTTGGAGTTTGGATGTCCATGCTACTAGGGCATACCGGGCTGCTCGTATCTCTAAGAGATTGATGGGCAGGGCCTTTTCTGCATCCGACCATCTGCCCTGGAGAGACTATTGCTCCAGTACTGCTCCCCAGCCTATAAGGCTGGCATCTGTAGTGACCACCTTCCAAGAAATCGGACTGAAGGATTTCCTTTTTTCCAGATTCTGGGGAACCAACCACCAACAGAGGCTCTTGCGAACGGAAGGGGACAAGGACATTGTAAGTCTAGGGCCTGAACTTTTTTGTTCCAGGCTGACAGTATGGCCCCTTGCAAATTCCTTGAATGGAATTGACCGTAGGGTACTGCTTCGAATGATGCCACCATTTTTCCCAGCAGCCTCATATACAGGCGTATGGGCGGCTGTCTTTTTTGTACCCACTAAGTGGATCAAATCTTTCAAAGACAACACCTTTCCTCGAGGCAAGAATATTTTTCTCTGGCCTGAATCCAACCTTAGCCCCAAGTATTCCAGACTTTTGACTGGTTTTTAGGGCTGACTTGTCTCGGTTGATAATCCAACCGTGAGATTCCAGATACTTGATCGTCTTGTGAACGACCACGTCTAGTTTTTTCACTGAGTGGTCTATCAGCAACAAGTCATCCAGATATGCCATTATCATTACACCTTGTGTTCTTAGATTGGCCAATAAAGGGCCAGAATTTTTGTAAACACTCGTGGTGCTGTGGCCAAACCGAAGGGTAAGGCTCTGAACTGAAAATGGCGCCCTTCTACTGCAAAGCGTAGAAATTTTTGGTGGACTGGAAAGATGGGAATGTGCAAATAAGCATCTTTGATGTCGATCGTGGCTAACCAATCCTCCCCTTGTAGGGCAGTGGCCACCGATCGGATCGACTCCATCGGAAAGTCCTGATATACAGGAATTTGTATAGCCCTTTTAGAATTAATATGGGCCTCCCGTCCGCGTTTGCTTCGGGACTGTAAAGAGGTTTGAGTAAAACCCGAACCCTCATTCTTCCAGGGGAACCTCCATAATTACTCCTTGGAGCAATAGTTGTTCTAGTGCCAACAGGAGGGACTCTCTCTTCCGGGGATCCCTTGGCACGTTTGACCTCAAAAATGGGAAGGAGGAGAGTCTTTTAACTCCAAACTGTATCCCAAACCTACTGCGGAGAGCACCTATCTGTCTTGATCGTGTCCCGCCAGGTCTCTTGCGAACAACTGGAGTCCTCCCCCCACCCGACTGAGTGGGGGCTTCATGAATTTAACTTTGGGGGAGGTTTTATACCTCCCCTGACCCAGGGTTTCTCATTACCCTGCTACTGTCCCTGTTTTTTACCCCCGGGATTTGACCGAGGAGGCCGTCGGAACTGTTACACAGCCGATGCCCCAGGGACTGGAGAAGCAGGCCTCTTAAAGAGGGACCTCTAACTCTGCTTTTAACCGGCAAGAGCGTATTTTTACCGCTGGAAATTTTCTGGATATATTTGTCCAGGTTTTCCCTGAATAAGCGTTCACCATGAAATGGGACGCTAACCAGCCATTCTTTACAGGGAGCTTCAGCAGACCAGTTTTTGAGCCATAGGAGCCTACGCATATGTACTATAGACAGCGTAAGGCGGGAGGCCTGATGGACTGAATCCTCTATGGCGTCAACCGCAAAGCCTAAGGCTCTAGGTAGATCAGCTAGGGCAAAGCCTGCTGATCTGTCAAGTCCCTCAAGACCTGTTTCAACTGATCCTTCACTGCTTAGCAGACCCCAATAGCTGCTACTGCTGGTTGTATCACCAAGCAGATTTTCATAAGGACTCCAATCTTTTATCTATTGGGTTCTTGAACATTTGGACATTATCCACTGGACATGTCAGTGATTTATACATACAAGAGATGGCTGCGTCCATTGTAGGGACCTTCCATTTTTTTTTTTTTTTTTGATGAACTTATCCTCCATGGGATAGACCACCGGAAATCTCTTGGGGGAATAAATATTTTCTCAGGACGTTCCCAATCCTGGTAAATGAGCCCTTTCAGTAAAGGGTGAAGTGGAAAAGAACAAACAGTCTGGGGGCTTCTAGCGACCCCAACGAGGATACAGTAGTGGTTGATGGTTCCGCAAGGTGCATTTTTAAATGCTGATCGGACCATGTTAGTCAGAGACTGAACCCATAATCTTTCAGCTTGAGATGCTGAGAAAAGGTTCCCCCACTGTTGATTCCTCTATAACAGAATCAACCTTATCCTGATCCCCTTCAGGCAGGTTGATCCCTGTATGGGACTGTTGCTCTGCTAACAGGCACTCTGAAGGAGGAGACGGAGATCGGGCGTGCTTTCCCTGACAGGGATGCAGCGATAAATGTTGACAATCTCTCTCTAATCCTCCCAGAGCTGAGGAAAAAACCTCCTCTGTTACATACACAGGAGCAGGTGACTGAGGACAGCCACAGTACCAAGTACCCCTGCGGGGTCTCTACGGTCACTTACCTCTGAACTTCAGGGGAGACTGGTGCAGCAGGAGTATGCCCAAGATCCTCCGAGCCCGATGAGACCCCCTTCGCTTCCTGGAAGATTCAGTTCCGGAGCTTCTGGACGGCATATTCCTAAGCCTAAAGCTGAGGTATTCCAGCCGTAATACACCACTTTTACTGAGAATAGTCTAGCACAATTGCTGCTATATCACAGTTGGTGTCTACTAATGTGCCTTTCTAGGGGATGCCTGTATCAACCGCTTGCTGTATGCCTTTAAATGTTGCCAGCTCTGTCTCTGTACTTCATAGCCAGCTCACTACAATATTGTGTTTTTTTTAAACTGCTGGGACGCCCGCACATGCGCAGAAGCGCTGCGGCGCGCACAGAGCGTCATCCCCCAGGCTCCGCCCCCTTTCCCGGCTCACCTCTATATATAGAGGCGCGTGCACGCGCACGCGCGCGGGCACGTGCGCCTTCGGCGCTAATTTTAAATATGGTAACAAGGGACAGGAGCCAGGGCCCCTCTTTGCCGCAGGCCGGGGGATGGACGAGCACTGCAACATGGCAGAGGAAGCAGTTTCCTATAAGAGAACTCACCATCTGCCTGGACTTTGCTCTGCTGAGAAGAAGCTAGTCCACATGACAAGAAAACATTCCACAGCGGCCTCTAGTGGACAAACACAGGTACCGCAGTCTAATATATTAAATATATATAAAAAATTTTTTTTTTTTTTTTTTTTTCTTGACCACCATTAAAAATTATTACATTTTTTTAGTAGTTACAGGCATGCACAGAATTTTGCGGGAATACCATTAGGTAACAGACAGAAAGACAAATTAGGCTTGGGGGTCCCCCAATAGAACCAAGTTCCTGGGGGCCCCCACTTACCTGTTCCCCGCCGCAGGACTTTGTTTGGTCCACAAAAGCCCAAACTTCACCTATCACGGCAGGCATTGTAATCAAACCTTCAGGGACCGGGTTCCCAAGGATTCCACTCCCCTGGACCTGTATAGCACCCTGCACAGAAAACATCTTGGTCGTGGGTATGACCAGAGCTCTGGATCCCAGGGTCCAGCTCTCCTAAGAGAAGCATTACAGGCAAAACCTTGCTCTTCTCTGCAAGGCCCGGGTACCGACCGTTTAGCTATGAAGCTTTTTTGGTCGGATCCGGAATAGCTTACTGAGGCCCAAAAGAACCTGTACGCAAGCTCAGTGAAAAACACATGTTTCTTCTTGGCCAACACCTTAGACACTGGCAAAAAACTGAGGTGCTCCCGGATGGGAGGGGCTTATATAGGGGAGGGTACTTCCGGTTTTGGAAGTTGCCAGTGCCAGCACCTGACGGTATCTATATAACCCATTAGTAATGACTATGTCGCTCTGTGTCCCGTGATGTACGAGAAAGAAATGTAGGTTATGATTGTCCTCCTCAACAGCCTGAACATAGCTTATCAACTCATCAAATTTATTTTCAAGAGTGTCCGTACGTTCCCCAATTTGGTTGATTTCCCCCCTCAGTTCTGCAGCTAACTTGCTCACTTCTGCCGAGACATTGCACGTGATTTGTTGAAGCAGGAGCTGTAGCTTAGCGTCCAACTTGGCATCCAGAATGTCTGGGGTAAGTATCTCCTGAGGAGAGGATGAGGTGGAATCTGTACCCTGGGTGGGAGCTAATGGAGGGTACTCAGCATTCTCCGTTCCCAGTATTGGGTCTATTGAAGTGTGCGGAACTGTGGGGGAGTGCGAGGTCGCAGATTGCGACCTGGTAACATAGCGTTCCATATCTGATTCTACACGTGTTCCAAATAAAGGCTTATAATATCGCTGCTGCTGGCCGACTTTTCCCATGTGATGCCCAAGGGGCTTAGAGAATAAACAGGCTTATCCCCGGGGCTATAATATGGCTAAGGTAACAACTCGGGGATCATGGAGAGCAGCCGGGATCCTGAACTCACTTAAATGGCATCCCCTGTGTCAGCTGGAATGACCATCATTCTATTTGTCATGTGTACCAGTCAGGTACAGCAGTGACTAATGCAGTGGCTGTAGAAAGGGGGATCCACAGACCCACAGATGTCCAGTGGAGAACCCAGGCCCAGAAGTGAAGGTGCCGGGCCCCAGATGTAGTGTCACTGTAAATATGAGGTGTACCCGGAGTAGCAATATGGCCTCCGACCTCCGTGAGTAGGCCGGAGCCGGGGGCTTTCCTGATAGCGTGTGTCGCCCGGGTGAGTTCCGCTCCGTTCAGGCCAAAATCTCCCCACCAGGACCAGCGTACAGGGCCCCCCGGGCATACAGTCTCACCCTAGCGTGTCCCAATTGGAGGGGGCAAGATACTACCCCACTACTCACTGTGTCCAGGGTTGGAAGAAGGCAGGTCGACAGGCCGCAAGATGGCGTCGGATCTCGGTATAGGGAAGTGGATAGCAGGGTCCTCCGGGCGACTCCTCCGATGCTTAGTTGTTTTCCAGCGGTGAGGCAGCTGTTGGCCGGCGGAGGGACACTCGTTTTACCCCCAGATTGCACAGGGTAGATGCGGAAGAGTGCCCGCGGATCCGTAGGCCCCAAGATGGCGGCGGGCCTCAGCAATGCGGGAACACTCTCAGGCCTAGAGCAGGTAAAGTCGGCCAAAAACCTCCACTAATCAGCCAGGGCCGTAGGAGACGAGGCCCAGGGGCTGATGGCACTGAAATTGGGCCCCCCCCGGGGTGAGATAGGGCAGAGATGGCCGTGGATTTACACTGCCTGTGGAGAGCTCAGTATCCACACGTCCTCCCTGGTTCACGTCCGGACACGCCCCCCGCAAAATGTCATTTCTAAAGGAAAAAAAAAACATTTAAAAGCAGCCGCGGCTGTAATGAATTGTCGGCTCCCGGCAATATAGAGAAAAGTCTTTGAAAGTGTTTGCTAACCAAAAAAAAAAAGCGTGGGGGTCCCCCCAAATTCCATAACCAGGCCCTTCAGGTCTGGAATGGATATTAAGGGGAACCCCGCTGCAAATTTAAAAAAAAATGACGTGCGGGTTCCCCCCAAATATCCAAACCAGGCCCTTCAGATCTGGCAAGGATTTTAAGGGGAACTCCACCCCAAATTTTATAAAAAAATGGCGTGGAGTTCCCCCAAAAATCCACACCAGACCCTTATCCGAGCACATAACCTGGCCGGCCGCAGGGGAAGAGGGGGGAACGAGAGCGGCCCCCCCTCCCTCCTGAACCGTACCAGGCCACATGCCCTCAACATGGGGAGGATGTCCCCATGTTGATGGGGACAAGGGCCTCATCCCCACAACCCTTGCCCGGTGGTTGTGGGGGTCTGCGGGCGGGGGGCTTATCGGAATCTGGAAGACCCCTTTAACAAAGGGGACCCCCAGATCCCACCCCCCCTGTGTGAAATGGTAATGGGGTACATTGTACCCCTACCATTTCACAAGGAAAGTGTCAAACATGTAAAAAATGACAAGAGCCGGTTTTAGACAATTCCTTTATTAATGTATTTTCTTTTCTTCCATCTTCTTCCTTCTTCTTCCATCTTCTTCTTCCATCTTCTTCTTTTCTCCATTCGGGTTTCTTCCTCCATCTTCATCTTCCTCTTCATCTTTATCTTCATCTTCATCTTCCTTCTTCCTTCGGTCTTCTCGTCCGCATCTTGCTCCGGCGTCTTCCCTTCTTCTTTCTTCTCCGGCCGCTCCGTTTGAATTGGAGGTTCCCGCTGTGCGACGCTTCAGTTCTCCACTTGGTCCGCTTACACCCGGTGGCTCCGCCCCCCTCTGTCACCACGGGGAAGTCCCCGTGAAATCCATGTGTGTCAGAGGGGGCGGGGTCACCGGGTGTAAGCGGACCCAGAGGCGAACTGAAGCGTCGCACAGCGGGAACCTCCAATTCAAACGGAGCGGCCGAAGAAGAAAGAAGAAGGGAAGACGCCGGGGCAAGATTCGGACGAGAACACCGAAGGAAAAAGGAAGATGAAGATGAAGATAAAGATGAAGAGGAAGATGAAGATGGAGGAAGAAACCCGAATGGAGAAAAGAAGAAGATGGAAGAAGAAGAAGGAAGAAGATGGAAGAAAAGAAAAGACATTAATAAAGGAATTGTCAAAAACCGGCTCTTGCTTTTTACATTTTTGACACTTTCCTTGTGAAATGGTAGGGGTACATTTGTACCCCGTTACCATTTCACACAGGGGGGGGGCCGGGATCTGGGGGTCCCCTTTGTTAAAGGGGTCTTCCAGATTCCGATAAGCCCCCCGCCCGCAGACCCCCACAACCACCGAGCAAGGGTTGTGGGGATGAGGCCCTTGTCCCCATCAACATGGGGACATCCTCCCCATGTTGAGGGCATGTGGCCTGGTACGGTTCAGGAGGGAGGGGGGGCCGCTCTCGTCCCCCCCTCTTCCCCTGCGGCCGGCCAGGTTATGTGCTCAGATAAGGGTCTGGTGTGGATTTTTAGGGGGACTCCACGCCATTTTTTTTTTAAATTTGGGGTGGAGTTCCCCTTAAAATCCATGCCAGATCTGAAGGGCCTGGTTTGGATATTTGGGGGGAACCCCACGTTATTTTTTTTTAAAATTTGCAGCAGGGTTCCCCTTAATATCCATTCCAGACCTGAAGGGCCTGGTTATGGAATTTGGGGGAACCCCCACGCATTTTTTTTTTGGTTAGCAAAGACTTTCAATGACTTTTATCTGTATTGACGGGAACCAGCAATTCATTACAGCCGCAAGGACTTTTAAATGACTATTATTTTACTTTAGAAATTTCATTTTGCTCTCGAACTGTTCTAAACATGGAAAACATGTGCTACTTTACAGGCATACTATAGACACCCCCCGGCTCAAAAATGCACTGGAATGTGTCAAAAACGCGCATGCAGAAAAGCACCTGGAACGCACCCAGACTGCGTTTCTATAGTGTGAACTAGGGCCAGTTCACACCATAGAAACACAATCCGGATGCGTTCCAGGTGCTTTTCTGCATGCACGTTTTTCATGCGTTCCAGTGCATTTTTGGTAAGTTTTTGATGCAGTCCAGTGCTTTTTTTTCACCCCTCTTTTTTATTAACCATAGATAAGGACAAGTGTGTTCCAGTGCGTTTTTGGTGCATTTAGGTGTGTTCCGGTGCGTTCCTGTGTGTTTATGATGTGTTTTGATGCGTTCCAGTACAGTCCAGTGCAGGTAAAATGCAGCATGTTCTACTTTTTTGGTGGAACTGGAACGCACTGGAACAAACACTGC
Source organism: Rana muscosa (assembly GCA_029206835.1). NCBI lineage: Eukaryota > Metazoa > Chordata > Amphibia > Anura > Ranidae > Rana > Rana muscosa. The sequence continues at coordinate 636,991,888 of CM055117.1, read as the reverse complement.
CATTTAGAACCATATAACCAACTTTCCATGCATTTTGGATGCATAAAAAACGCAATGCACTGCATGTGGTGTGAAATGGCCCTTAAGCAATTTGACATATTTAAAGGCACTTCTCCTTGTTTTGTTTTTGGTGTTTTCCAAATTGGTGACATTGATATATGTCCCTTAGGGTGGGACCTGGGCCCCCATTTTAAGGCCAATAACTAGAAGATAAGCCAGCCAAGTGGGGACTAGCAAAATTAACAAGTCAGTTCCCATAGACTGCAATGGTATTTGTTGGTGGGGGGGAGGGGTGATTGTCCCATCTCTAATTTTGCAGCATGCTGGATGATGTGCTTAATTTTGGACGGGGGGAGGGGGGGTTATTTTTTGCTAGCTGCATTGGTGTTGTTCTGCACATGCCCAGCCAGTTATTTTTTTTTTGGCGTGCTTTTTGTGTGTGAACAGCGCCTGGATATTTCTGGGCATGCTCACTCAGAGAGTGTTTTTATGGGTTAGAAATTGAAGGACATCCTTAACAGGTGTGCCCACTTTGAATTTCAGTCTCTACATTGAGTGAACTTGCATTTTGGGTGTTTCATGGACTGTGCATGTGTTTTCAATTGCCTCATTAGCACACAAACATATGTTATATAAAGCTCACAGAGCATTCGGTCGCTTGCCTTGAGAAGAGGCAAGTGTGTGTGTGTGTGTGGGGGGGGGGGTAAAATGTACATGTTGGTGTCCTTTTCGAGTTTGTAACACATGTATTTTATTTGTTATGTCTTTGCAAAACAAGTGATTGGTTAACTTATGTGGATTGTATATTTTTGGTGTGGGGGAGATATGTTCCCCTGAAATAATTCTGATGTTGTTAATGTGTGTTGTTTGTTCACTTTGATTTAATTGTATGCTGCATTTTTTTGGACAAAAACTGCTCAAGATGTTGAGTATGTAACTGTTTCAAATTGACCATGTTTTTTATTTTGCCTTCCCTTTTGTTTTGTTGAACAATAAAATTAGATGGAAAGTTTTGATGTTTGTTTTGTGTTTTCTTTGCAACAAATGTGACAGCTGATTGACATGTCAAAACAAAACAGGTGTGATTTGTCTAATCTGGTGCCTTCATGGTAGTATATGCATGGATTGTATTGTGTGCTGCCATGGAGCGTCACCAGGAAATGAAAAATACAGAGCGGTAAGTAGGGATGAGCTTCGTGTTCGAGTCGAACATACGTTCGACTCGAACATCGGCTGTTCGATCGTTCGACGAAGATCGAACGATTTGGGCCGTTCGCGCCAAATTCGAGTGACGCGAACGGCCCACAATGCACTACGCCATCGCAGTGTCATCCAGGCGCTGTGATTGGCCAAGCATGCACTGTGACCCCGCATGCTTGGCCAATCACAGCGCCGGCAGCGAGGAGAGCAATGATTGGCCACAGGCAGGATGCCTGTGGCCAATTATTGCTGAGGGTGTTTAGTACACGCCCCACACTATAAAAGGCCGCCAGCACGGCGGCCTAGTGTAGTGTGTTCCGGAGCAGGGAAAGAGAAGCATAGGCAGGGACAGTGACATTTATTTCTTTCTTGCTTAACCTGGATTCCTTTAGTTTAGGGAAAGAGAAGGATAGGTAGGGAGAGTGTCAGTGTGTTTTACTGTGCGAATCCTTGTTTCTAGGGACAAAGAAGGAAAGTGAGGGTAATTCTCCTTGTGCTATAGTGTGCTTTAAAAAAACAATTTTTTCTAGGGACAGAAAACTTTAGGTAGGGAGAGTGTCAGTTTCTTTCACTGTGCGAATCCTTGTTTCTAGGGACAAAGAAGGAAAGTGAGGGGAATTCTCCTTGTGCTATAGTGTGCTTTAAAAAAACATTTTTTCTAGGGACAGAAAACTCTAGGTAGGGAGAGTGTCAGTTTCTTTCACTGTGTGAATCCTTGTTTCTAGGGACAAAGAAGGAAAGTGAGGGGAATTCTCCTTGTGCTATAGTGTGCTTTAAAAAAACATTTTTTCTAGGGACAGAAAACTCTAGGTAGGGAGAGTGTCAGTTTCTTTCACTGTGCGATTCCTTTTTTCTAGGGACAGGGAAGGACAGTGAGTGAATTCTCCTTGTGCTATAGTGTGCTTTAAAAAAACATTTTTTCTAGGGACAGAAAACTCTAGGTAGGGAGAGTGTCAGTTTCTTTCACTGTGTGAATCCTTGTTTCTAGGGACAAAGAAGGAAAGTGAGGGGAATTCTCCTTGTGCTATAGTGTGCTTTAAAAAAACATTTTTTCTAGGGACAGAAAACTCTAGGTAGGGAGAGTGTCAGTTTCTTTCACTGTGCGATTCCTTTTTTCTAGGGACAGGGAAGGACAGTGAGTGAATTCTCCTTGTGCTATAGTGTGCTTTAAAAAAACATTTTTTCTAGGGACAGAAAACTCTAGGTAGGGAGAGTGTCAGTTTCTTTCACTGTGCGAATCCTTGTTTCTAGGGACAAAGAAGGAAAGTGAGGGGAATTCTCCTTGTGCTATAGTGTGCTTTAAAAAAGCATTTTTTCTAGGGACAGAAAACTCTAGGTAGGGAGAGTGTCAGTTTCTTTCACTGTGCGAATCCTTGTTTCTAGGGACAGGGAAGGACAGTGAGTGAATTCTCCTTGTGCTATAGTGTGCTTTAAAAAAACATTTTTTCTAGGGACAGAAAACTCTAGGTAGGGAGAGTGTCAGTTTCTTTCACTGTGCGATTCCTTGTTTCTAGGGACAGGGAAGGACAGTGAGTGAATTCTCCTTGTGCTATAGTGTGCTTTAAAAAAACATTTTTTCTAGGGACAGAAAACTCTAGGTAGGGAGAGTGTCAGTTTCTTTCACTGTGCGAATCCTTGTTTCTAGGGACAAAGAAGGAAAGTGAGGGGAATTCTCCTTGTGCTATAGTGTGCTTTAAAAAAAAAAATTTCTAGGGACAGAAAACTCTAGGTAGGGAGAGTGTCAGTTTCTTTCACTGTGCGAATCCTTGTTTCTAGGGACAGGGAAGGACAGTGAGTGAATTCTCCTTGTACTATAGTGTGCTTTAAAAAAACATTTTTTCTAGGGACAGAAAACTCTAGGTAGGGAGAGTGTCAGTTTCTTTCACTGTGCGAATCCTTGTTTCTAGGGACAAAGAAGGAAAGTGAGGGGAATTCTCCTTGTGCTATAGTGTGCTTTAAAAAAAAAAATTTCTAGGGACAGAAAACTCTAGGTAGGGAGAGTGTCAGTTTCTTTCACTGTGCGAATCCTTGTTTCTAGGGACAGGGAAGGACAGTGAGTGAATTCTCCTTGTACTATAGTGTGCTTTAAAAAAACATTTTTTCTAGGGACAGAAAACTCTAGGTAGGGAGAGTGTCAGTTTCTTTCACTGTGTGAATCCTTGTTTCTAGGGACAAAGAAGGAAAGTGAGGGGAATTCTCCTTGTGCTATAGTGTGCTTTAAAAAAACATTTTTTCTAGGGACAGAAAACTCTAGGTAGGGAGAGTGTCAGTTTCTTTCACTGTGCGATTCCTTTTTTCTAGGGACAGGGAAGGACAGTGAGTGAATTCTCCTTGTGCTATAGTGTGCTTTAAAAAAACATTTTTTCTAGGGACAGAAAACTCTAGGTAGGGAGAGTGTCAGTTTCTTTCACTGTGTGAATCCTTGTTTCTAGGGACAAAGAAGGAAAGTGAGGGGAATTCTCCTTGTGCTATAGTGTGCTTTAAAAAAACATTTTTTCTAGGGACAGAAAACTCTAGGTAGGGAGAGTGTCAGTTTCTTTCACTGTGCGATTCCTTTTTTCTAGGGACAGGGAAGGACAGTGAGTGAATTCTCCTTGTGCTATAGTGTGCTTTAAAAAAACATTTTTTCTAGGGACAGAAAACTCTAGGTAGGGAGAGTGTCAGTTTCTTTCACTGTGCGAATCCTTGTTTCTAGGGACAAAGAAGGAAAGTGAGGGGAATTCTCCTTGTGCTATAGTGTGCTTTAAAAAAGCATTTTTTCTAGGGACAGAAAACTCTAGGTAGGGAGAGTGTCAGTTTCTTTCACTGTGCGAATCCTTGTTTCTAGGGACAGGGAAGGACAGTGAGTGAATTCTCCTTGTGCTATAGTGTGCTTTAAAAAAACATTTTTTCTAGGGACAGAAAACTCTAGGTAGGGAGAGTGTCAGTTTCTTTCACTGTGCGATTCCTTGTTTCTAGGGACAGGGAAGGACAGTGAGTGAATTCTCCTTGTGCTATAGTGTGCTTTAAAAAAACATTTTTTCTAGGGACAGAAAACTCTAGGTAGGGAGAGTGTCAGTTTCTTTCACTGTGCGAATCCTTGTTTCTAGGGACAAAGAAGGAAAGTGAGGGGAATTCTCCTTGTGCTATAGTGTGCTTTAAAAAAAAAAATTTCTAGGGACAGAAAACTCTAGGTAGGGAGAGTGTCAGTTTCTTTCACTGTGCGAATCCTTGTTTCTAGGGACAGGGAAGGACAGTGAGTGAATTCTCCTTGTACTATAGTGTGCTTTAAAAAAACATTTTTTCTAGGGACAGAAAACTCTAGGTAGGGAGAGTGTCAGTTTCTTTCACTGTGCGAATCCTTGTTTCTAGGGACAAAGAAGGAAAGTGAGGGGAATTCTCCTTGTGCTATAGTGTGCTTTAAAAAAACATTTTTTCTAGGGACAGAAAACTCTAGGTAGGGAGAGTGTCAGTTTCTTTCACTGTGCGATTCCTTGTTTCTAGGGACAGGGAAGGACAGTGAGTGAATTCTCCTTGTGCTATAGTGTGCTTTAAAAAAACATTTTTTCTAGGGACAGAAAACTCTAGGTAGGGAGAGTGTCAGTTTCTTTCACTGTGCGAATCCTTGTTTCTAGGGACAAAGAAGGAAAGTGAGGGGAATTCTCCTTGTGCTATAGTGTGCTTTAAAAAAACATTTTTTCTAGGGACAGAAAACTCTAGGTAGGGAGAGTGTCAGTTTCTTTCACTGTGCGAATCCTTGTTTCTAGGGACAGGGAAGGACAGTGAGTGAATTCTCCTTGTGCTATAGTGTGCTTTAAAAAAACATTTTTTCTAGGGACAGAAAACTCTAGGTAGGGAGAGTGTCAGTTTCTTTCACTGTGCGATTCCTTGTTTCTAGGGACAGGGAAGGACAGTGAGTGAATTCTCCTTGTGCTATAGTGTGCTTTAAAAAAACATTTTTTCTAGGGACAGAAAACTCTAGGTAGGGAGAGTGTCAGTTTCTTTCACTGTGCGAATCCTTGTTTCTAGGGACAAAGAAGGAAAGTGAGGGGAATTCTCCTTGTGCTATAGTGTGCTTTAAAAAAACATTTTTTCTAGGGACAGAAAACTCTAGGTAGGGAGAGTGTCAGTTTCTTTCACTGTGCGAATCCTTGTTTCTAGGGACAGGGAAGGACAGTGAGTGAATTCTCCTTGTGCTATAGTGTGCTTTAAAAAAACATTTTTTCTAGGGACAGAAAACTCTAGGTAGGGAGAGTGTCAGTTTCTTTCACTGTGCGAATCCTTGTTTCTAGGGACAAAGAAGGAAAGTGAGGGGAATTCTCCTTGTGCTATAGTGTGCTTTAAAAAAACATTTTTTCTAGGGACAGAAAACTCTAGGTAGGGAGAGTGTCAGTTTCTTTCACTGTGCGATTCCTTGTTTCTAGGGACAGGGAAGGACAGTGAGTGAATTCTCCTTGTGCTATAGTGTGCTTTAAAAAAACATTTTTTCTAGGGACAGAAAACTCTAGGTAGGGAGAGTGTCAGTTTCTTTCACTGTGCGAATCCTTGTTTCTAGGGACAAAGAAGGAAAGTGAGGGGAATTCTCCTTGTGCTATAGTGTGCTTTAAAAAAACATTTTTTCTAGGGACAGAAAACTCTAGGTAGGGAGAGTGTCAGTTTCTTTCACTGTGCGAATCCTTGTTTCTAGGGACAGGGAAGGACAGTGAGTGAATTCTCCTTGTGCTATAGTGTGCTTTAAAAAAACATTTTTTCTAGGGACAGAAAACTCTAGGTAGGGAGAGTGTCAGTTTCTTTCACTGTGCGAATCCTTATTTCTAGGGACAAAGAAGGAAAGTGAGGGGAATTCTCCTTGTGCTATAGTGTGCTTTAAAAAAACATTTTTTCTAGGGACAGAAAACTCTAGGTAGGGAGAGTGTCAGTTTCTTTCACTGTGCGATTCCTTGTTTCTAGGGACAGGGAAGGACAGTGAGTGAATTCTCCTTGTGCTATAGTGTGCTTTAAAAAAACATTTTTTCTAGGGACAGAAAACTCTAGGTAGGGAGAGTGTCAGTTTCTTTCACTGTGCGAATCCTTGTTTCTAGGGACAAAGAAGGAAAGTGAGGGGAATTCTCCTTGTGCTATAGTGTGCTTTAAAAAAACATTTTTTCTAGGGACAGAAAACTCTAGGTAGGGAGAGTGTCAGTTTATTTCACTGTGCGAATCCTTGTTTCTAGGGACAGGGAAGGACAGTGAGTGAATTCTCCTTGTGCTATAGTGTGCTTTAAAAAAACATTTTTTCTAGGGACAGAAAACTCTAGGTAGGGAGAGTGTCAGTTTCTTTCACTGTGCGAATCCTTGTTTCTAGGGACAAAGAAGGAAAGTGAGGGGAATTCTCCTTGTGCTATAGTGTGCTTTAAAAAAACATTTTTTCTAGGGACAGAAAACTCTAGGTAGGGAGAGTGTCAGTTTCTTTCACTGTGCGAATCCTTGTTTCTAGGGACAGGGAAGGACAGTGAGGGAAATTCTCCTTGTGCTATAGTGTGCTAAAGCATTCCTCATCAACCATCTTTGAAATCCTTGTTTTTTTGACAGTCAGGGAAATTGTCGTTGTGCTATTCTGTGCAAAAGCAATCATCCTCAACCATATTTAGAAATCCTTAAGTAAAGGGACAGAGAAGGACACCTGAAGGTAGCCCTTATTGCTTTTTTCCCATCTCCCTGCAGGCCATCTATTAGAATGTCTGGAAGGCAAACAAGGAGAGGCAGACAGTCAGGAGGCAATAAAAGAGGGCAAGCAGGCTCTGTGTCTGGGGGCAACAGTGCTGGTCGTGGACGCGGTGCATTGTCATCAGCACATGGCCATGGGACACGCTTGTCCTTCTTTTCGGCAGCTGGACATGTTGAGCCACATCATGCCGAAGACTTGGTAGAGTGGATGACCAAGCCCTCCTCCTCCTCCTCATCCTCTCTCACCCAGGCTCAGGGTACTGGCAAAGCAGCTGCCAAAGCATCCTCTTCCCTGGTATCAATGTCAGACTCATCATCAGTCACTCCTTCCCTAGACCCACCATGTCCTCCTCCTGAGGAGTCCCCCGAACTGTTTGAGCACAGTGTTGGGTACATGCTCCAGGAGGATGCCCAGCGTTTCGAAGGGTCTGATGATGAAACCCAGCTACAGGAAGGCAGTAGCGTGAGAGCAGACAGAGGGGATGCTCAAGAAGGACACCAATCTGGCAGTCATGTTCCAGCAGCTGCAGCATACTGCCAGATTGGCTCCAGTGATGAGGAGGGAGGGGATGATGAGGTCACTGACTCCACGTGGGTGCCTAATAGTAGAGAGGAGGAGGAGGAGGATGAGGAGGAGGCACATCTCCAACGAGGCAGGATGCCCTTTGGTGGCCAGCGTAAGGGCAGTACACCGACGGAATCACACCGCAGAGCTCCGCCTGTGCAGGGCGCTGCCTCTGCCCGTCATTCAAAAAGTTCCTTGGTGTGGGCCTTTTTTGAGGCTAGTGCATCAGATCGCACAGCTGCTGTTTGCAACATATGTCTCAAGTGTATATCGCGTGGCCAAAACATCAGCCGCTTGGGTACCACATGCCTGACCAGACATATGTTGACCTGCCATGCAGCTCGTTGGCAAGCCTACCTCAAAGACCCACACCAAAGAACAAAGCGGACCTCTCCTTGCACCGCATCAGCTGGGATCTCCAACCCCACTATAACTTCAGTCCTCTCTGAAACATGCACTGAGAGGAATGAAGGTGTAGAATTAGGTGTGTCACAGCCAAGTACTTGTGGCCACTCTGCTAGCAGTACACCGACGTCCGATTCTAGCAGGCAAATTTCCCTGCCCCAGCTGCTGGACCGTCGAAAGAAGTTCACTCCCAGCCATCCACTTGCCCAGCGGTTGAATGCTAGCTTGGCTAAATTGCTAGCGCTTCAACTGCTGCCTTTTCAGTTGGTAGACTCGGCCCCCTTCCGTGAGTTTGTGCAATGTGCGGTTCCTCAGTGGCAGGTTCCCAAACGCCACTTTTTGTCACGGAAGGCTATTCCGGCTCTCTACCGGCATGTGGAAGGCAATGTCTTGGCCTCGCTGGACAGGGCGGTCAGCGGTAAGGTGCATATTACTGCTGACTCATGGTCCAGCAGGCATGGACAGGGACGTTACCTTTCTTTCACGGCCCATTGGGTCACTCTTTTGGCAGCTGGGAAGGATGCAGGACAAGGTGCAGTAGTGTTGGAGGTTGTTCCACCGCCACGCCTCCAAAATGCTACTACTGGTTGTGACACACCTCTCTCCTCCACCCCCTCCTCTTCTTCTTCCTCCATTGCCTCTTCCTGTGGTTTGTCCTATGAACCAGCGGTGCTCCGTAGCCGTTCACGGGGCTACGCAAGTACGCAGGCAAAAAGATGCCATGCCGTGCTTGCGCTGGTGTGTTTGGGGGACAGAAGCCACACTGGGGCAGAGGTCCTGTCTGCTCTGCAGGGCCAGGCCGAGAGGTGGTTGACGCCACGCCAGCTTAAGCCAGGAATGGTGGTTTGCGACAATGGCACCAACCTCCTCTCCGCCCTCCGACAGGGACAACTGACCCATGTGCCCTGTGTGGCTCACGTCCTTAACCTGGTGGTGCAGCGGTTCTTGGGCAGGTACCCGGGCTTACAGGATGTCCTGAGGCAGGCCAGGAAAGTCTGTGTGCATTTCCGCAGATCTTATAATGCCAGTGCTCGCCTGGCTGAGCTGCAAAAGGAGTTGAACCTGCCCAAGAACCGCCTTATATGTGACATGCCCACCAGGTGGAACTCAACGTTGGCCATGCTGCAGCGGCTGCACACGCAGCAGAGGGCCATCAATGAGTATCTGTGCGACTACGGCACCAGGACAGGGTCAGGGGACCTTGGTTTTTTTTCTCCACGCCAGTGGGGCATGATCAGGGATGCATGCACTGTCCTGGCACCATTTGAGGAGGCCACGAGGATGGTGAGCAGTGACAGTGCATGCATTAGTGACACTGTACCTCTTGTCCACCTGTTGGAGCACACGCTGCGTGGAATAATGGACAGGGCACTTGAGGCAGAACAGAGGCAGGAAGAGGAGGACTTCCTTGCCTCTCAAGGCCCCCTTTACCCAGACAGTGTTCCTTCTGTCCCACCCATCGCACAGGAAGAGGAGGAGGAGGAGGAGGAGTAGGAGGAGGATTGTGTCAGCATGGAGGTGGAGGCTGGCACTCAGCATCATCAGCAGCAGTCTTTTAGGGATGATTTACAGTCCCAAGAAACCAGTGGACTTGTACGTGGCTGGGAGGAGGTGGCTGCGGATCATGTCGTCCTTAGTGACCCAGAGGACTCCGGAGCGAATGCCTCAGCAAACCTACGCTGCATGGCCTCCCTGATCCTGCAAAGTCTGCGGAAGGATCCTCGTATTCTTCGGATCAAGGAGAGGGACCATTACTGGCTGGCCACTCTCCTTGATCCACGGTACAAGGGTAAGGTTGCGGACCTTATGTTACCGTCGCAGAGGGAGCAGAGGATGAGACAACTCCGGGAGGCCTTGCAGAAAGGTCTGTGCAACGCGTTCCCAGAGACTGGGAGGTTACAAACTCCTGGTCCTGGACAACGAGTTGCTGAGGCTTCGGCCAGTCAAAGAAGGAGCGGTGGGGAAGGTGGCCGTCTGACCGATGCGTTCAGACAATTCTTTAGTCCGCAGCCCCAAAGTATGATCGGTTCCAGCAACCATCGCCAGCGTCTGATAAACATGGTGCAGGAATATCTAGGGGCAAGGTCAGACTTGAACACCTTCCCCACCGAAAATCCTCTGGCTTACTGGGTCTTGAGGATGGATCACTGGCCAGAGCTTGCACAGTATGCAATTGAGCTACTGGCCTGTCCTGCATCCAGCGTTCTTTCGGAACGCACATTCAGTGCTGCTGGAGGATTTGTCACGGATCACAGGGTGCGCCTGTCCACCGACTCGGTTGATCGACTGACTTTCATCAAGATGAACCAGTCTTGGATCACCACCAGCTACCACACACCTGATGCTGATATAACAGACTAATTGATTTTAACATGTCACATCCCTTCAAGACTGATGCTGATGCTGAGTGCCTGTGCTGTTATGTTGACTGGCTATCCTCCTCCTCCGAGTCCTCAATGATACGATTGATGATGATAGCTTGGAAGATCATTTTTGTTTATGGGTGCCGCCACCAGTGGCTAAGGCCCAATTTTTCAGCCCCTGTTTTACAGGGGCGTGTAATTACAATTTTTTTAGCAATAATTTGCCATAGGGCTCATTGCTGTGCTCCAAGTACAGTATCTGTGAGGGGTTGGAGTGTTGTGGCACCAGTGCCTAAGGCCCAATTTTTCAGCCCCTGTTTAACAGGGGCGTGTCATTACAATTTTTGAAGCAATACTTTGCAACAGGGCTCATTGCTGTGCTCCAAGTACAGTATCTGTGAGGGGTTGTAGTGTTGTGCCACCAGTGCCTAAGGCCCAATTTTTCAGCCCCTGTTCAACAGGGGTATGCAATTACAATTCTTGATCTAATAATTCACAGCAGGGCCCATTGCTGCACCCACCAAGAGTAACTCTGAGGGCTTACAGTGTTGTGGCAACGCCACCACCACCACGAAAGGCCCAATTTTTCAGCCCCTGTTCAAAAGGGGCATGTAATTACAATTCTTGATCTAATAATTCACAGCAGGGCCCATTGCTGCACCCACCAAGAGTAACTCTGAGGGCTTACAGTGTTGTGGCAACGCCACCACCACCACCACCACGAAAGGCCCAATTTTTCAGCCCCTGTTCAAAAGGGGCATGTAATTACAATTCTTGATCTAATAATTCACAGCAGGGCCCATTGCTGCACCCACCAAGAGTAACTCTGAGGGCTTACAGTGTTGTGGCAACGCCACCACCACCACCACCACGAAAGGCCCAATTTTTCAGCCCCTGTTCAAAAGGGGCATGTAATTACAATTCTTGATCTAATAATTCACAGCAGGGCCCATTCCTGCACCCACCAAGAGTAACTCTGAGGGCTTACAGTGTTGTGGCAACACCACCACCACCACCACCACCACGAAAGGCCCAATTTTTCAGCCCCTGTTCAACAGGGGCATGCAATTACAATTCTTGATCTAATAATTCACAGCAGGGCCCATTGCTGCACCCACCAAGAGTAACTGTCAGGGCTTACAGTGTTGTGGCACCAGCACCACCATCAAAGGCCCAATTTTTACTACCACTGTTCAACAATTATATGTAATTAAAATTCCTGATATAATAGTTGACAGCAGGGCGTTCCAGCACCAACCAAGAGTAACTGTGAGTGCTTACAGTGTTGTGCCAACACCAACAACTAAGGGGCCTATTTCTGCAGAGTATATACGGCAGGTCCCTACTTTCAAACATCCAACTTACAAACGACTCCTACTTGCAAACGCAAGAAGACAACAGGAAGTGAGAGGAAATCTACCACTAGGAAGGAAAATTCTCTCCTGTAAGAATAAATATGGGAGAAAGTTGTCTCCTCTGTACTGATGCTTTATCAGCAATCCTTGTTTCAAGAAAAACACCACATTTCAAAAACAGTTGTCATTGGGACGGAAAGTGAGGTGAAATGTTCTGAACAGGGGCACAGACAGCAAAACAAATGTTACAGGGGTGATAACCCTTACCTATGTTTTCCAAAAAGTTTAAAAATAGATTTTTGGGCTGGAGCTACACTTCAACAATGTACCTGTTCAAAATTACAAACAGATTCTACATAAGAACAAACCTACAGTCCCTGTCTTGTATGCACCGCCTGTATACGGCTGTTCAGAGTATATAGGGCCTTTTTTATTTTATGTGCGGGGTTCCCCTTAATATCCATACAAGACCCAAAGGGGCTGGTAATGGGCTGGGGTAGGGGGGGGGGGTCATGGGGTAGCTATGCCATTTTTCTTAAAGAATTTCATCCATATTACCGGGACCAGACATTACATTAAAGCCGCAAGCAGTTTTAAATGGCTTTTTTTTCCTTTAGAAGTGTCATTTTGTGCAGGGACAGTTCTAAACACGGGAAACACGTGGCACTTCACAGGCATACTTTAGACACCCCCCAGGTACGATATTTAAAGGAATATTTGACTTTTTTTTTTTCACTTTATGCATCATTAAAATGACTGCTCCCGAAAAACGACCGTTTTTAAAACTTCTTTTTGCATTGATACATGTCCCCTGGTGCACAACCCGGGTTCCCAAACCCTTTTTAGGACAATAACATGCATAATAGTTGTTATAATTAGCACTTTAGAATTCGAACGTTCGCATCCATTGTATTTAATAGGGTTCTATTGTTCGTACGAACTTTCGGTCCGTTCGCGGGTTCTGGTGCGAACCGAACCCGGGGGTGTTTGGCTCATCACTAGCGGTAAGTATTCAATTTTCCTTTTTTACTGCAGTGGTTCTCAGCCTCAGTCCTAAAGTACCCCCAACAGGACATGTTTTGTGAATTTAGCTTATCGAGAATTGCTGTCCAAAAATCAAAACCATTGACTGTGATTTAAAGCACATGTGCAAGATGAAGGAAAACCTGCAAACATGGCCTGTTGGGGGTACTTGAGAAGCACTGATTTAGAGCACTGCACTTAAAAATAGCTCCAGGCCATACAATTCTAATTGTGGGCATTTTGAGGGAAACTAAGTAAGTGTTAGAACCCCTGCGTGTGTGGTTTTTCTTTTAGATATTTTTTTTGTAGTTTGGCCTTTGTCTCCTTTTCTTAACATTGGCTTCACTTCCTGTCACACAGCTAAACAGGAAGTGAAGGTAAAACCCTACCAATGGCTTTTCTTGGGGACACACAGATCAATCTAACTAGTGTCCCCATTAAGCAAATTGCACTCTAGCACTTTGTTGTGTACACCCCAAATCATTGGGTAGTTTGGGGTTTAGTAAAGACAAATCCACTGTGCAGTAAAAGTGTAGCTGCTGAAAATCTGAGGGAAAGTACTGGTGATTGGATGCTACAATCATGTAAAAGCAAAGACGTTTTTTTTTTTGGCTTGCATGTCCCCCTCAGATATACAGCAAGTGCACTTGTAGTGCAAAGTAGATTTGCCTTTAGTAAATAAACCCCACAGTCCAAACTACCTAATAATAATTTGTGATGTACCCCGCAATATGCTCGAGTGCAATGTGCATAATGGGGAAAGTATTTAGACTGACCTGTGTGTCCCCAAGGAAAGACATTGTTAGGGATTTTCCCTCACTTCCTGTGTGGCTATGTGACAGGAAGTGAATTATTTGGAAGGATGCAGTGGCCAAATTATTTAGTTTAACTTTTCAAAGACTCATTCCTAAGTTGAATTGTGATGCATGTCAATGGCCCATTTTGACCCTCCTTAATCACTTGAGATCAGCGCTATAACTGATCGACGGCCACAGCATGGTCCTCAATTGCCGGGAGTCCGTCAATAAACGTCCTCCCCTTTGCGCACGCTGTGGTCACAGAGTCACTGAGACTTGGGTGATGACAGATCCGAGTAAGGGGCCGATCCCTTCTCTTTACCATGTGATCAGCTGTCAGCAAATGACAGCTGATCACGTGATGTAAACAAAAGCTGTGTAATGGTTTTTGTTTTCTCCTTGTGCTGACAGCGTGAGCATAAAAAAAGGAAATCACCGGCTTATGTGCAAGGGACATGGGGCCCGAAGAGGAAGAGGCAATTCTGCATCATCTGTGACAATTAGTAGCCCCTGCCAGTGCCACCTATCAATGCCCACCACTGGTGCCAATCAGTGGCACCTAGCAGTGCTGCCAGTGCCTATCAGTGCCCATCACTGCCAACTATCATTGCCACCTAACAGTGCCACTTCTCCCTGCCCACCAGTGCCAAATAGCAATGCCACCTCTCAGTGCCCACCCTTGCCACCTTATCGGTGCCCATCAGTGCAGTCTCATCAGTGTACATCAATGAAGAAGAAAAATTACCTTTTTTAAAAATATTAACCAGTTTCCTACCGCCCACCGTCAAATGACATCCTTGGCTTTGGGCGGTGACATCTGAATGATGCCTGCAGTTGCAGGCATCATTCAGATAACATTCTTTTCAGCCGGCGATTCTGTGCACAATAAAAACGATCATAGTGGCAGTTCCACCGCTTGATCGTTCTTATAGGCGGGGGGAGGGGACGTTCCCCCCCCTCTTGCCGCCATCCGGTGCTTCTCCGGGCTCTCCCGTGCCATCTGGGGCTCGGAGAACGATTTGCAGATGACTGGTGACCAGATGGTCATCAGTCATCTCTATGACCATCGGAGGCGCGGGCATGACATTATGACATCATGCCGTGTTCCCGTATGTTAACCAAGCCGTGATCTTGGCTGTCAGCATGAGATTGGTGATTTTTTTGGAACAATATCATGCTTTCCAGCCTGGAGGAGAGATGCGGGGTCTTATTGACCCTGCATCTCTCCATAAAGAGGACCTGTCACACACATTCCTATTACAAGGGATGTTTACATTCCCTGTAATAGGAATAAAAGAGATCCCAAAAAAAAAAGAGTAAGAAATACAAAAAAGTCAAAAAACAAAAAAAATTAAAAAAATAAGAAAAAACGCCCATGTCCCCGGTAGCTCGCGCTCAGAAGCGAACACACACGTAAGTCCCGCCAACATATGTAAACGCCGTTCAAACCACACATGTGAGTTATTGCTGCGTGTGTTAGAATGAGTGCAGCAATTCTAGCACTAGACCTCCTCTGTAATGGCAAAATGGTAACGTGTAAAAAAAATTTAAGCATCGCCTAGGGAGATTTTTAATTACTGAAGTTTGGTGTCATGCCATGTGTGTGCGCAATTTTAAAGCGTGACGTGTTAGGTATCTATTTACTCAGCATAACACCATCTTTCACATTATACCACAAAATTGGCCGTAACTTTACTGTTTTGTAATATTTTTAGCAAACAAAAGGCGTTTGAAAATTTATTGCGCAAATACCGAGCGAGATAAAAATTTGCAATGACCGCCATTTTATTTCCTAGGGTGTCTGCTCCAAAAAAATATCTAATGTTTGGTGTTTTGAAGTAATTTTATAGCCATAAATTTATGATTTTTACATGAAGGAGAGAAGTGCCAGAATAGGCCCAGTGCTGAAGTGGGTAAAATATCCATTTTTTTTTTTTTTAAAACTCGGTCTTTTGTATTTATAGAAAAAAAATAAAAATAAAACACAAAGGTGATGAAATAGCACCAAAAGCAAGCTCTATTTGTGTGCCAACAAATAAAACATTTTCCTTGGGTTACAGTGTTGTATGAGCGCGCAATTGTCATTAAAAGTGCATCAGCGCTGAAATGTGAAACTTGGTCTGGGCAGTGCGCAAGTGGTTAATATAAGGCTACATGCACACGGACGTTTTTCCAACCGCTTGTTTGAGCGTTTTTTGCAGCTTAAAAACATCTCTCCATGTTAGCCTATGGCCTCATGGCCACCATGGCGTTTTGGAGCTGTAAATGGTATAGGCGTTTTTAGGCCCCATGTAGACGGGACGCTGGTGCAAAGTGTTCTGAACTAAGGTTGAAAGTGGCGTTTAGAAAGGCGCGCTTTGTGGCGTTTGCATGCCGTGTTTTACCACATTTGCATGTATATGATAAGGAGCTGCCATAAGCTCCAAAAACAGTATTATTTACGATTTTAGCTATTTAGTGAGACCAGGGTGATATGAGCAGCTGAGAGCAGCAGTGTAGTTGTATTTAGCGTGTCACTTGCCACATCACTTGCCACAAGTTGTGGATTGTCCACTTGCCACGTCAGCTGCCCCAAGTTGTGGATTGTCCACAATGCAATGGAAGCAATTTTATATATATATATATATATATATATATATATATATATATATATATATATATATATATATATATATATATATATATATTATGGTTTTTCCTCATTTGCTATAAATTTGGAGTTTATCAATGTAAAAAAAAGGTTACCTTTAAAAACGCTTCTAAACTAAAATGCGGCTAAACGCTGATACCGCGTCTGAAACGTGGAAATCTTTGGCGTCTGAAGGCATTTTGAGGGTTTGTGAAAAACGATTTTAAACGCAACTGCAGATTTCTTTTGCCAGGACAAAAAATGGAAAATTGTATACTTACCTTTCGGTAATTTTCCTTTCCTGACGCATCCAATGGCAGCACACACGCTGGGTTGTGACTCCGCCCCCACAACCTGATAGGACTGCTTAGCTATAAGTGTTTGAAGAGGGGGCCCCCGCCTCATTCTCGGTATATATTACCTCATACGGGTGGGTATTTGTGTGCTGCCATTGGATGCGTCAGGAAAGGAAAATTACCGAAAGGTAAGTATACAATTTTCCATTTTCCTGACGCATCATGGCAGCACACACGCTGGGAAATAACTCGCAACAAGGGTGGGTATTTTGAATGCATGTCTATTTTTTATTTTTTTTTATCTTTTATTTACAAGATATGGAAGAGTTAGGTTGAATCACTGCTCTCCCAAATTCCGTCGTTGTTAAACATGCCGGGTCTATTCTGTAATGAGACATGAACGTGGTTCTGGAAGACCAGGTAGCTGCCTTACATATCGTCTCTGGTGACACTCTGCAGAATGCTGCCCAGGATGTTGCCACTGCCCTGGTCGAGTGAGCTTTCAGATCGTCGGGTATCGGAAGGTGTTGGATTGCGTATGTCTTCTTGATGATTTTAACTAGCCAACTTGCTATTGTTCGGGATGAAGCTGCTTGGCCTTTCTTAGGCCCGTTTGGTATTATAAGTAGGTTCTCCGACTTCCTGAATGGGTTAGTCGCTTCCAGGTATGATGATATATTGGACTTAATATCCAGTGGATGTGGAGTTCCTTGGTTAGTGAGAAGAACTGGTAGACTGATTTCTGGATTGAAATGAAACGCAGATGCTACTTTTGGCATGAATTGTTCCGATGGTCTTAAGACGACCCTGTCGGGATAGAAGGTTAGGTGAGACTCCTTCATGGATAGTGCTTGTAGCTCGGATACCCTTTTTGCTGAGGTCATCGCAATCAAAAATGTTACCTTTAGTGTTAAATCTCCCAAGGATATATCCGTTAGAGGAAAGAAGGGGTTTCTTGACAAGGTGTCCAGAACTATAGACAGGTCCCAGGTTGGGAATGACGGTTTTCTTGGTGGCCTTATTTTGAGGCATGCTCTTTGGAACTGGACTATGAGAGGGTTAAATGCCCACTTGGTTCCCGTCATGGCCGATAAAGCAGACGTTTGGACTTTTAAGGTGCTTGAACTTAGGCCCCTGTCTAGGCCTAGTTGCAGGAATTCAAGAATTTGTGCTACCGTTGGAGACATCGGATTCCATGATTGCTGACGTGCTAGTGCGGTGAATTTTTCCCAAACCTTGCTATACACACCGTTAGTTGATTTCTTCCTGGCCTGTTGTAATGTGGCCACTACTCTTAGGGAGCATCCCTGGTTTAATAGCCTCCCCCTCTCAACTTCCAAGCCGTCAGATGGAGTTTCTCTGGTGCTGGGTGAAGAAACTGGCCTTGTGAAAGTAGGTCCGGAATTACTGGAAGTGTTAGTGGGTCTTCTATGCTCAGCTGTA
Source organism: Rana muscosa (assembly GCA_029206835.1). Classification (NCBI taxonomy): domain Eukaryota; kingdom Metazoa; phylum Chordata; class Amphibia; order Anura; family Ranidae; genus Rana; species Rana muscosa. The sequence continues at coordinate 636,974,127 of CM055117.1, read as the reverse complement.
GAATAGTCGTGAACCATGGCCTCCTTGGCCAGAAGGGAATTATCGCTATCACTGTAGACGTTGAGTTCCTCAGCCTGGCTAGGAATCTGGCTATTAGGGGAACAGGAGGGAATATATATCCCAGGTGGAATTCCCAGGGATGTAGGAGGCAGTCTACCCCCTCCGCTGTCGGGTGAGGAGTCCGTGTTAAGAATTTTGGACATTTGCTGTTCCATGGTGTTGCTGCCAGATCGATGTCGGGTATTCCCCATTTCTGTGTTATAAGGGAGAATACTTGATGGTTCAGTGACCATTCGTTGTTTGAAATATGTCGCCTGCTTAGGTCGTCTGCAAGTTGATTCTGCGTCGCTGGAACATATATTGCTTTTAGATCTTTCAAGTGGACTTGTGCCCACTCTATGATTGGTCGTACCTCCTGTATAAGGGAGTTGCTTCGTGTTCCACCTTGTCTGCGGATGTAGCTCACTGCTACCGTGTTGTCCATCCGTAATATAACGCTCTTCCCTATGATGAATGGTCTGAACGCTAGAAGTGCCTGGAAGGCAGCCCTGAGTTCCAGGATATTCGACACCACTCCTTGAGGACGGAATGCCCAGTGACCCTGTGCTGCCAATTCTTGGTAATGTGCTCCCCTGCCTTGAAGGCTGGCGTCTGATGTGACCACTTCTACCGGAGGGTGAATAATGGGTCGGTGGCGTTTCAGATTGTCGATCCGTGTCCACCACCACATTGATTGTTTTACCGATGTGCTGATGCGTATCCATTGTGTTAGCGATGTTCCGTTCCATTGTTTCAGGAACGAGATTTGGAATGTTCTTGTATGCCACTGGGCCCACTGAATCATCAGAAATGTGGAGGACATGGTGCCTAGGATGCTCAGGCATGTTCTGGCTCGTAGATGTGATGCTCCCATCAGTGTTTTTATGCTGTGTATGAGAGGGTCTATCTTCTCCTGTGGTAGCCCCACAGTGTTGGCATTGGTGTTAATTTCTGCGCCTAAAAAGATCATGTTCTGGGTTGGTTCTAGGCTGCTTTTTTTCCAATTTATTATCCAACCCAAGTGCTGTAGGGTGGAGGTTAGTATCTCTCGATGTTGTAGCAACAGTTGTCGATTGTCGGCTAGTAGGAGGATATCATCAAGATAGTGATGGACTCTGAGCCCTTTTTCTATTAAATGGGCTATTACTGGGAGTAGAACCTTTGTAAATGTCCTGGGGGCTGTTGATATCCCAAACGGCAGGCTTCGGAACTGGAAATGTTGTTGTCCTATTGCAAAACGCAGATATTTTTGAAAATCTTGGTGTATAGGTATATGAAGATAAGCGTCGGATAAATCGATCTATAACATCCAGTCTCTTATGTTGATTGCTAACAGTATTGATTGGAGACTCTCCATCTTGAAAGACTCTACTTTGATTGACCTGTTGAGGTTTTTTAAGTCTAGCACCGGTCTGAGGTCCCCTGTCTTTTTCTTTACGAGAAAGAGAGGGGAATAGAAACCCTGGGTTCTCTGGTGTAGGGGTACCTGGATTATTGCTTGTTTCTGCATCAGTTCCAAGACATATTGGATTAGAAATTTTCTTTTGGTTATGGATGCTGGGATCCTTGTGACTTGAAAGTGGTCTTTGGGGGTTCTGGTTTTGAAACCCCATCTGTGTCCTTCCTGGATTGTGGATATTGTCCATGGACCCTTTATATGGTCTTCCCACACCCAAGTAAATAGTTTGAGCCTTGCTCCCACTGTTACGGGTTGGGTGACCATCCCATCAAAAGGACTTTTGTTGTTCCCCTGTGATGGCCAGCTTGGGCTTTTGTGTCCTCAGATAGGACGATTGGGTATTTCTCCAATTGCGTCCGAAGTCCTTGCCTGGCTTGTACGATCTTGCTTCTCTATACCTTTCTGGTAAGTTCCTTCTAAAGGGAGGGAGTTTTTGTTGTTTTGGCCTTCTGTCTGATGGTATTAGACCAGACTTTCCTCCTGTGACCTTGGATATTGCTAAATCCAATTTAGGGCCGAATAAATTGGTTCCGTCATACGGGATCTTACACCAGTTTGATTTTGATGTTCCGTCTGCGACCCATGGTTTTAGCCATAGTGCTCTTCTGGACGTAACTGATGATAACATTGAGCTGGCTGATGATCGGATGATGTCGACGGAAGCTTCAGCTACGAAGTCCCCTGCAAGACTAAGTTCCTGTAGAGCGGAGACTATTCTATCTTGGTCTGCTGCTTCTAATAGTAGTTTTTCAATATTTGATGTCCAGCTTGTGATCGCTCTGCCGACCGCTGCTAGAGCGATGGCTGGTCTGCATGCGCCTCCGGCCGATGAGTAGGCCTTTTTCATTTCAAGGTCCATCCTCCTATCCAAGACGTCCCTGAAGGTTACTGCATCTTCTATGGGAAGTGTCACGTGTCTTGCCAATCTCATTAAAGATGAGTCTACTATAGGGGCAGAAATAAGGGGATTTACTGCCGGTTCCCTTAACGGATATAGTTTTGCTATCCTGTTATTGATGCTCGGTTTTTTGTCAGGTTTTTCCCACTCATCTCTTATTAGTTCTTCTAGTTCGTCAATGAAGGGGAATGTTTCCGGATCATTCTTCAGGCTGGGGAAATATTTTCTGATTTTACGAGGTGTCTCCTTTGATTCATCCCAGCCAATGGCTTCTTTGACTGATCTAGTGAAAGGATCTATAAGGGAGAAATCAAACCCACCCGAACAGGGTGTTTCTTCCTCCGCTACGGAATCATCTGACCCCTGCAGGATGTACGGGGTTGAGGGCGATATTGTCTGGGTTAACCTTACTGGTTCCGAGACTGAAGCTTCCAATATTGATTCTTTTACTGAATCTCTGATAATATTTGACACTTCTACTGCGCCTGATTCTCTATCTCTCGTGGCCTCATCCGCACAAGATTGGCAGGCTAGTTTATTTGGGAGGGCCTGTGCTCCGCATACCCAGCAGGCATTAGCCACAGGACGGGTTTGATGGCTATCTTTCTTATGAGAAGATGATTTGTGATGGTGGGAGGATGTTCTTGATCTGCTTCTCCTAGAGTGTTAATGTCTTGAAGGAGAGCGTTCCCTACGTCTAGAATGGGACGATCTTGATGATCTGCCAGGGCTATCAGAAAGGTGATATTAAAGGCCATGCACTCTTTTAATCTCCTCTTCAATACTTACTTAACCTAGCTGCCTCTTACCTTACTGGCTGTGGATGGTCTACTTGGGCAGTGGCTTCCATGAAGATAGAGGGAGAAAGAGTGTACCTGGAGAAGGGCAGTTTTTTTAGGGTAACATGAATCTCAAAATGACAGAGAGAAAAAATAGCAAAGAAACATTTTTTTTTTAACATAGAAAACGATTGGATGTGTAGTGAAATAGGGAGGTAACTTACCAGATTCGTTGGCGCTGTTCCTAGCTTATCCCGGGTTGCAGCAATCCTGTATTGCAGAGTATAAGCGAGCGGCAGCAATAAACATTGCTGGATTTGCTTTTTAAATATGCCGCCGTCGCCGCGGAAATGACGCGATGCCGCGCATGCGCATTGAGGACTAGGACACGCCGTCGCCATCTTTGAGACTGGCGAACAGGTAAATGGCATTGAGGTCACTTCCGGTCGCGGCGGTGACCAATACAGTGCGGCAATGGGAGCCGGGAGGAAGGGCTGCTTGCCGAGGGGATCATTTGAGATAAAGGTAAAGGAAGAATAAACAGAAAATAGATGAGAAATGGTAGCCATGCCCTGTGTAAAAACCTGTTTAAGGCTTGTTATGTTAAATGTATGCATGGTGCCCCTGAGACCATCAGAGTGGGGTCCCTGTGATATGGCTCATTTAGAGACCGTACAAACAGGACTTCCAAACTAGGAGAGGCTGAACCTAGCTGGGGTGAAAAGTGGTAGGAGGTCTTACGCTTCATGCTGTCAGTCCTGTTTCTTGTTCAATGAGGAAAAAAGAGAGAATGAGGCGGGGGACTCCTCTTCAAACACTTATAGCTAAGCAGTCCTATCAGGTTGTGGGGGCGGAGTCACAACCCAGCGTGTGTGCTGCCATGATGCGTCAGGAAACAGTGTTTTGGATGTAATAGAATTCAATGGACCCGCATCCAAAATGCAAGTACCGCAATTTTGCTACGATTTTTTGTTTGACCTGTTTATAGCTGGTTGTTAAAGGAAATGTAAAAAAAAAAAAAAAAAAACGGTTCAAAAAACAAAACCAAAAAAAAAACAGCGTGGGGCGCCCCCCAGGTCCATACCAGGCCCTTGGGTCTAGTATGGATTCAAAGGGGACCCCCCCCCAAAAAAATTAAAAACCCTTCAGGTCTGGCATGTATTTTAAGGGGAACCCCGCGCCAAAAACAAAAAAAAAATTGCATGGGGTCCCCTTAGAATACACACCAGACCCTTTATCCGAGCACTCAACCTGGCAGACCGCAGGGGAAAAGGGGGGGACGAGAGAGCGGCCCCCCTCCTCCTGAACCGTACCAGGCCGCGTGCCCTCAACATGGGGGGTTTGGTGCTTCAGGGCAGGGGGGGTGACCTGCGGCCCTCCCCACCCCAAAGCACCCTGCCCCCATGTTGATGCGGACAAGGGCCTCTTCCTGACAACCCTGGCCGTTGGTTGTCGGGGTCTGCGGGCGGGGGGCTTATCGGAATCCGTATGATGTCACAGTCCCGAGGAATGATGGGACTGTGACGTGAAACGGGGGCGGGGTCAGCGGTGGCATCATCCGGTGACCACGCCCCATGCCAATAAAAGTGGCACCGCTGCTTGGACAGATCATTGCGGTGGTGGAGAGCGACGAGTCAACATCGGGCGAAGAGAAGAAGGAAGAAGGTGACATAGAAGACCGGCCCCCGCTAGCAAAAGAGCTGGCACAAGATAGCGGGGCGTCCGGCAGAAAGAACCGGAGATCGAGGAGAAGGCGTCGGAGAGCGGGAGAAGAACCGGAGAACAGAACAAGAGACCCCCGAAGTCGGAAGAAGACGGCGAGGAAGCCCGGGACCCCCGCTAGCAAAAGAGTTAGCAGAAGATAGCGGGGCCCGGCAGAAAGACCCCCGGAGCTGCCCAATAAATTACTTTTCAAACCTGTGTTGTCTTTTTTTATTGACTTATTTTGCCACCAGGTGAATGGGTAGGGGTACGATGTACCCCATACTCATTCACATAGGGTGGGGGGCCGGCATCTGGGGGCCCACTTTTTAAAGGGGGCGCCCTGATTCCGAAAAGCCCCCCGCCCGCATACCCCGACAACCAACGGCCAGGGTTGTCAGGAAGAGGCCCTTGTCCCCATCAACATGGGGGCAGGGTGCTTTGGGGTGGGGCCCCCTTTTTAAACACCTCGCTCCGGCCGTACGACTATATACGGGCGCGAGGTGGCTCTACAAATCCGGGAGGCCGTCTTTTTACGGCCTCCGCTTCTTTGGCCACTGGGGGGCGCGCGAGCGCCGCCGCCGGTGCGCGCGCGTGCCCGGCGCATCACTGTAATGCCGATGCGCGTGTCTGGCGGCCGCGATGTCCGCCAGGCACCCGCGATCGGCGGTTACACAGATAAGGACATGGATCTGTGTGTGTAAACACACAGATCCATGTCCTGTCAGGGAGAGAGGAGACCGATGCTGTACATAGGGACACAGATCGGTCTCCTCCCCCAGTCGGTCCCCTCCCCCCACAGTAAGAATCACCAATAGGGAATACATTTAACCCCTTCCTCGCCCCCTAGTGTTAACCCCTTCCCTGCCAGTCACATTTATACAGTAATCAGTGCATATTTATAGCACTGTTCACTAGTGATGAGCCGAACACCCCCGGGTTCGGTTCGCACCAGAACCCGCGAACGGACCGAAAGTTCGTACGAACATTAGAACCCTATTAAATACAATGGATGCGAACGTTCGAATTCTAAAGTGCTAATTATAACAACTATTATGCATGTTATTGTCCTAAAAAGGGTTTGGGAACCCGGGTTGTGCACCAGGGGACATGTATCAATGCAAAAAGAAGTTTTAAAAACGGTCGTTTTTCGGGAGCAGTCATTTTAATGATGCATAAAGTGAAAAAAAAAAAGTCAAATATTCCTTTAAATATCGTACCTGGGGGGTGTCTAAAGTATGCCTGTGAAGTGCCACGTGTTTCCCGTGTTTAGAACTGTCCCTGCACAAAATGACACTTCTAAAGGAAAAAAAAGCCATTTAAAACTGCTTGCGGCTTTAATGTAATGTCTGGTCCCGGTAATATGGATGAAAATCTTTAAGAAAAATGGCATAGCTACCCCATGACCCCCCCCCTACCCCAGCCCATTACCAGCCCCTTTGGGTCTTGTATGGATATTAAGGGGAACCCCGCACATAAAATAAAAAAGGCCCTATATACTCTGAACAGCCGTATACAGGCGGTGCATACAAGACAGGGACTGTATGTTTGTTCTTATGTAGAATGTGTTTGTAATTTTGAACAGGTACATTGTTTATGTGTAGCTCCAGCCCAAAAATCTATTTTTAAACTTTTTGGAAAACATAGGTAAGGGTTATCACCCCTGTAACATTTGTTTTGCTGTCTGTGCCCCTGTTCAGAACATTTCACCTCACTTTCCGTCCCAATGACAACTGTTTTTGAAATGTGGTGTTTTTCTTGAAACAAGGATTGGTGATAAAGCATCAGTACAGAGGAGACACCTTTCTCCCATATTAATTCTTACAGGAGAGAATTTTCCTTCCTAGGGGTAGATTTCCTCTCACTTCCTGTTGTCTTCTTGCGTTTGCAAGTAGGAGTCGTTTGTAAGTTGGATGTTTGAAAGTAGGGACCTGCCGTATATACTCTGCAGAAATAGGCCCCTTAGTTGTTGGTGTTGGCACAACACTGTAAGCACTCACAGTTACTCTTGGTTGGTGCTGGAACGCCCTGCTGTCAACTATTATATCAGGAATTTTAATTACATATAATTGTTGAACAGTGGTAGTAAAAATTGGGCCTTTGATGGTGGTGCTGGTGCCACAACACTGTAAGCCCTGACAGTTACTCTTGGTGGGTGCAGCAATGGGCCCTGCTGTGAATTATTAGATCAAGAATTGTAATTGCATGCCCCTGTTGAACAGGGGCTGAAAAATTGGGCCTTTCGTGGTGGTGGTGGTGGTGTTGCCACAACACTGTAAGCCCTCAGAGTTACTCTTGGTGGGTGCAGGAATGGGCCCTGCTGTGAATTATTAGATCAAGAATTGTAATTACATGCCCCTTTTGAACAGGGGCTGAAAAATTGGGCCTTTCGTGGTGGTGGTGGTGGTGGCGTTGCCACAACACTGTAAGCCCTCAGAGTTACTCTTGGTGGGTGCAGGAATGGGCCCTGCTGTGAATTATTAGATCAAGAATTGTAATTACATGCCCCTTTTGAACAGGGGCTGAAAAATTGGGCCTTTCGTGGTGGTGGTGGTGGTGGCGTTGCCACAACACTGTAAGCCCTCAGAGTTACTCTTGGTGGGTGCAGGAATGGGCCCTGCTGTGAATTATTAGATCAAGAATTGTAATTACATGCCCCTTTTGAACAGGGGCTGAAAAATTGGGCCTTTCGTGGTGGTGGTGGTGGTGGCGTTGCCACAACACTGTAAGCCCTCAGAGTTACTCTTGGTGGGTGCAGCAATGGGCCCTGCTGTGAATTATTAGATCAAGAATTGTAATTACATGCCCCTTTTGAACAGGGGCTGAAAAATTGGGCCTTTCGTGGTGGTGGTGGCGTTGCCACAACACTGTAAGCCCTCAGAGTTACTCTTGGTGGGTGCAGGAATGGGCCCTGCTGTGAATTATTAGATCAAGAATTGTAATTACATGCCCCTTTTGAACAGGGGCTGAAAAATTGGGCCTTTCGTGGTGGTGGTGGTGGTGGCGTTGCCACAACACTGTAAGCCCTCAGAGTTACTCTTGGTGGGTGCAGCAATGGGCCCTGCTGTGAATTATTAGATCAAGAATTGTAATTACATGCCCCTTTTGAACAGGGGCTGAAAAATTGGGCCTTTCGTGGTGGTGGTGGTGGTGGCGTTGCCACAACACTGTAAGCCCTCAGAGTTACTCTTGGTGGGTGCAGCAATGGGCCCTGCTGTGAATTATTAGATCAAGAATTGTAATTGCATGCCCCTGTTGAACAGGGGCTGAAAAATTGGGCCTTAGGCACTGGTGGCACAACACTACAACCCCTCACAGATACTGTACTTGGAGCACAGCAATGAGCCCTGTTGCAAAGTATTGCTTCAAAAATTGTAATGACACGCCCCTGTTAAACAGGGGCTGAAAAATTGGGCCTTAGGCACTGGTGCCACAACACTCCAACCCCTCACAGATACTGTACTTGGAGCACAGCAATGAGCCCTATGGCAAATTATTGCTAAAAAAATTGTAATTACACGCCCCTGTAAAACAGGGGCTGAAAAATTGGGCCTTAGCCACTGGTGGCGGCACCCATAAACAAAAATGATCTTCCAAGCTATCATCATCAATCGTATCATTGAGGACTCGGAGGAGGAGGATAGCCAGTCAACATAACAGCACAGGCACTCAGCATCAGCATCAGTCTTGAAGGGATGTGACATGTTAAAATCAATTAGTCTGTTATATCAGCATCAGGTGTGTGGTAGCTGGTGGTGATCCAAGACTGGTTCATCTTGATGAAAGTCAGTCGATCAACCGAGTCGGTGGACAGGCGCACCCTGTGATCCGTGACAAATCCTCCAGCAGCACTGAATGTGCGTTCCGAAAGAACGCTGGATGCAGGACAGGCCAGTAGCTCAATTGCATACTGTGCAAGCTCTGGCCAGTGATCCATCCTCAAGACCCAGTAAGCCAGAGGATTTTCGGTGGGGAAGGTGTCCAAGTCTGACCTTGCCCCTAGATATTCCTGCACCATGTTTATCAGACGCTGGCGATGGTTGCTGGAACCGATCATACTTTGGGGCTGCGGACTAAAGAATTGTCTGAACGCATCGGTCAGACGGCCACCTTCCCCACCGCTCCTTCTTTGACTGGCCGAAGCCTCAGCAACTCGTTGTCCAGGACCAGGAGTTTGTAACCTCCCAGTCTCTGGGAACGCGTTGCACAGACCTTTCTGCAAGGCCTCCCGGAGTTGTCTCATCCTCTGCTCCCTCTGCGACGGTAACATAAGGTCCGCAACCTTACCCTTGTACCGTGGATCAAGGAGAGTGGCCAGCCAGTAATGGTCCCTCTCCTTGATCCGAAGAATACGAGGATCCTTCCGCAGACTTTGCAGGATCAGGGAGGCCATGCAGCGTAGGTTTGCTGAGGCATTCGCTCTGGAGTCCTCTGGGTCACTAAGGACGACATGATCCGCAGCCACCTCCTCCCAGCCACGTACAAGTCCACTGGTTTCTTGGGACTGTAAATCATCCCTAAAAGACTGCTGCTGATGATGCTGAGTGCCAGCCTCCACCTCCATGCTGACACAATCCTCCTCCTCCTCCTCTTCCTGTGCGATGGGTGGGACAGAAGGAACACTGTCTGGGTAAAGGGGGCATTGAGAGGCAAGGAAGTCCTCCTCTTCCTGCCTCTGTTCTGCCTCAAGTGCCCTGTCCATTATTCCACGCAGCGTGTGCTCCAACAGGTGGACAAGAGGTACAGTGTCACTGATGCATGCACTGTCACTGCTCACCATCCTCGTGGCCTCCTCAAATGGTGCCAGGACAGTGCATGCATCCCTGATCATGCCCCACTGGCGTGGAGAAAAAAAACCAAGCTCCCCTGACCCTGTCCTGGTGCCGTAGTCGCACAGGTACTCATTGATGGCCCTCTGCTGCGTGTGCAGCCGCTGCAGCATGGCCAACGTTGAGTTCCACCTGGTGGGCATGTCACATATAAGACAGTTCTTGGGCAGGTTCAACTCCTTTTGCAGCTCAGCCAGGCGAGCACTGGCATTATAAGATCTGCGGAAATGCACACAGACTTTCCTGGCCTGCCTCAGGACATCCTGTAAGCCCGGGTACCTGCCCAAGAACCGCTGCACCACCAGGTTAAGGACGTGAGCCACACAGGGCACATGGGTCAGTTGTCCCTGTCGGAGGGCGGAGAGGAGGTTGGTGCCATTGTCGCAAACCACCATTCCTGGCTTAAGCTGGCGTGGCGTCAACCACCTCTCGGCCTGGCCCTGCAGAGCAGACAGGACCTCTGCCCCAGTGTGGCTTCTGTCCCCCAAACACACCAGCGCAAGCACGGCATGGCATCTTTTTGCCTGCGTACTTGCGTAGCCCCTTGAACGGCTACGGAGCACCGCTGGTTCATAGGACAAACCACAGGAAGAGGCCATGGAGGAAGAAGAAGAGGAGGGGGTGGAGGAGAGAGGTGTGTCACAACCAGTAGTAGCATTTTTGAGGCGTGGCGGTGGAACAACCTCCAACACTACTGCACCTTGTCCTGCATCCTTCCCAGCTGCCAAAAGAGTGACCCAATGGGCCGTGAAAGAAAGGTAACGTCTCTGTCCATGCCTGCTGGACCATGAGTCAGCGGTAATATGCACCTTACCGCTGACCGCCCTGTCCAGCGAGGCCAAGACATTGCCTTCCACATGCCGGTAGAGAGCCGGAATAGCCTGCACAAACTCACGGAAGGGGGCCGAGTCTACCAACTGAAAAGGCAGCAGTTGAAGCGCTAGCAATTTAGCCAAGCTAGCATTCAACCGCTGGGCATGTGGATGGCTGGGAGTGAACTTCTTTCGACGGTCCAGCAGCTGGGGCAGGGAAATTTGCCTGCTAGAATCGGACGTCGGTGTACTGCTAGCAGAGTGGCCGCAAGTACTTGGCTGTGACACACCTAATTCTACACCTTCATTCCTCTCAGTGCATGTTTCAGAGAGGACTGAAGTTATAGTGGGGTTGGAGATCCCAGCTGATGCGGTGCAAGGAGAGGTCCGCTTTGTTCTTTGGTGTGGGTCTTTGAGGTAGGCTTGCCAACGAGCTGCATGGCAGGTCAACATATGTCTGGTCAGGCATGTGGTACCCAAGCGGCTGATGTTTTGGCCACGCGATATACGCTTGAGACATATGTTGCAAACAGCAGCTGTGCGATCTGATGCACTAGCCTCAAAAAAGGCCCACACCAAAGAACTTTTCGAATGACGGGCAGAGGCAGCGCCCTGCACAGGCGGAGCTCTGCGGTGTGATTCCGTCGGTGTACTGCCCTTACGCTGGCCACCAAAGGGCATCCTGCCTCGTTGGAGATGTGCCTCCTCATCATCCTCCTCCTCCTCCTCTCTCCTATTAGGCACCCACGTGGAGTCAGTGACCTCATCATCCCCTCCCTCCTCATCACTGGAGCCAATCTGGCAGTATGCTGCAGCTGCTGGAACATGACTGCCAGATTGGTGTCCTTCTTGAGCATCCCCTCTGTCTGCTCTCATGCTACTGCCTTCCTGTAGCTGGGTTTCATCATCAGACCCTTCGAAACGCTGGGCATCCTCCTGGAGCATGTACCCAACACTGTGCTCAAACAGTTCGGGGGACTCCTCAGGAGGAGGACATGGTGGGTCTAGGGAAGGAGTGACTGATGATGAGTCTGACATTGATACCAGGGAAGAGGACGCTTTGGCAGCTGCTTTGCCAGTACCCTGAGCCTGGGTGAGAGAGGATGAGGAGGAGGAGGAGGGCTTGGTCATCCACTCTACCAAGTCTTCGGCATGATGTGGCTCAACATGTCCAGCTGCCGAAAAGAAGGACAAGCGTGTCCCATGGCCATGTGCTGATGACAATGCACCGCGTCCACGACCAGCACTGTTGCCCCCAGACACAGAGCCTGCTTTCCCTCTTGTATTGCCTCCTGACTGTCTGCCTCTCCTTGTTTGCCTTCCAGACATTCTAATAGATGGCCTGCAGGGAGATGGGAAAAAAGCAATAAGGGCTACCTTCAGGTGTCCTTCTCTGTCCCTTTACTTAAGGATTTCTAAATATGGTTGAGGATGATTGCTTTTGCACAGAATAGCACAACGACAATTTCCCTGACTGTCCAAAAAACAAGGATTTCAAAGATGGTTGATGAGGAATGCTTTAGCACACTATAGCACAAGGAGAATTTCCCTCACTGTCCTTCCCTGTCCCTAGAAACAAGGATTATCACAGTGAAAGAAACTGACACTCTTCCTACCTATAGTTTTCTGTCCCTAGAAAAAATGTTTTTTTAAAGCACACTATAGCACAAGGAGAATTTCCCTCACTGTCCTTCCCTGTCCCTAGAAACAAGGATTATCACAGTGAAAGAAACTGACACTCTTCCTACCTATAGTTTTCTGTCCCTAGAAAAAATGTTTTTTTAAAGCACACTATAGCACAAGGAGAATTTCCCTCACTGTCCTTCCCTGTCCCTAGAAACAAGGATTATCACAGTGAAAGAAACTGACACTCTTCCTACCTATAGTTTTCTGTCCCTAGAAAAAATGTTTTTTTAAAGCACACTATAGCACAAGGAGAATTTCCCTCACTGTCCTTCCCTGTCCCTAGAAACAAGGATTATCACAGTGAAAGAAACTGACACTCTTCCTACCTATAGTTTTCTGTCCCTAGAAAAAATGTTTTTTTAAAGCACACTATAGCACAAGGAGAATTTCCCTCACTGTCCTTCCCTGTCCCTAGAAACAAGGATTATCACAGTGAAAGAAACTGACACTCTTCCTACCTATAGTTTTCTGTCCCTAGAAAAAATGTTTTTTTAAAGCACACTATGGCACAAGGAGAATTTCCCTCACTGTCCTTCCCTGTCCCTAGAAACAAGGATTATCACAGTGAAAGAAACTGACACTCTTCCTACCTATAGTTTTCTGTCCCTAGAAAAAAATTTTTTTTAAAGCACACTATAGCACAAGGAGAATTTCCCTCACTGTCCTTCCCTGTCCCTAGAAACAAGGATTATCACAGTGAAAGAAACTGACACTCTTCCTACCTATAGTTTTCTGTCCCTAGAAAAAATGTTTTTTTAAAGCACACTATAGCACAAGGAGAATTTCCCTCACTGTCCTTCCCTGTCCCTAGAAACAAGGATTATCACAGTGAAAGAAACTGACACTCTTCCTACCTATAGTTTTCTGTCCCTAGAAAAAATGTTTTTTTTAAAGCACACTATAGCACAAGGAGAATTTCCCTCACTGTCCTTCCCTGTCCCTAGAAACAAGGATTATCACAGTGAAAGAAACTGACACTCTTCCTACCTATAGTTTTCTGTCCCTAGAAACAATGTTTTTTTAAAGCACACTATAGCACAAGGAGAATTTCCCTCACTTTCCTTCCCTGTCCCTAGAAACAAGGATTATCACAGTGAAAGAAACTGACACTCTTCCTACCTATAGTTTTCTGTCCCTAGAAAAAATGTTTTTTTAAAGCACACTATAGCACAAGGAGAATTTCCCTCACTGTCCTTCCCTGTCCCTAGAAACAAGGATTATCACAGTGAAAGAAACTGACACTCTTCCTACCTATAGTTTTCTGTCCCTAGAAAAAATGTTTTTTTAAAGCACACTATAACACAAGGAGAATTTCCCTCACTGTCCTTCCCTGTCCCTAGAAACAAGGATTATCACAGTGAAAGAAACTGACACTCTTCCTACCTATAGTTTTCTGTCCCTAGAATTTTTTTTTTTTTAAAGCACACTATAGCACAACGAGAATTTCCCTCACTGTCCTTCCCTGTCCCTAGAAACAAGGATTATCACAGTGAAAGAAACTGACACTCTTCCTACCTATAGTTTTCTGTCCCTAGAAAAAATGTTTTTTTAAAGCACACTATAGCACAAGGAGAATTTCCCTCACTGTCCTTCCCTGTCCCTAGAAACAAGGATTATCACAGTGAAAGAAACTGACACTCTTCCTACCTATAGTTTTCTGTCCCTAGAAAAAATGTTTTTTTAAAGCACACTATAGCACAAGGAGAATTTCCCTCACTGTCCTTCCCTGTCCCTAGAAACAAGGATTATCACAGTGAAAGAAACTGACACTCTTCCTACCTATAGTTTTCTGTCCCTAGAAAAAATGTTTTTTTAAAGCACACTATAGCACAAGGAGAATTTCCCTCACTTTCCTTCCCTGTCCCTAGAAACAAGGATTATCACAGTGAAAGAAACTGACACTCTTCCTACCTATAGTTTTCTGTCCCTAGAAAAAATGTTTTTTTAAAGCACACTATAGCACAAGGAGAATTTCCCTCACTGTCCTTCCCTGTCCCTAGAAACAAGGATTCGCACAGTAAAACACACTGACACTCTCCCTACCTATAGTTTTCTGTCCCTAGAAAAAATGTTTTTTAAAGCACACTATAGCACAAGGAGAATTTCCCTCACTGTCCTTCCCTGTCCCTAGAAACAAGGATTCGCACAGTAAAACACACTGACACTCTCCCTACCTATAGTTTTCTGTCCCTAGAAAAAATGTTTTTTTAAAGCACACTATAGCACAAGGAGAATTTCCCTCACTGTCCTTCCCTGTCCCTAGAAACAAGGATTCGCACAGTAAAACACACTGACACTCTCCCTACCTATAGTTTTCTGTCCCTAGAAAAAATGTTTTTTAAAGCACACTATAGCACAAGGAGAATTTCCCTCACTGTCCTTCCCTGTCCCTAGAAACAAGGATTCGCACAGTAAAACACACTGACACTCTCCCTACCTATAGTTTTCTGTCCCTAGAAAAAATGTTTTTTTAAAGCACACTATAGCACAAGGAGAATTCCCTCACTGTCCTTCCCTGTCCCTAGAAACAAGGATTCGCACAGTAAAACACACTGACACTCTCCCTACCTATCCTTCTCTTTCCCTAAACTAAAGGAATCCAGGTTAAGCAAGAAAAAATAAATGTCACTGTCCCTGCCTATGCTTCTCTTTCCCTGCTCCGGAACACACTACACTAGGCCGCCGTGCTGGCGGCCTTTTATAGTGTGGGGCGTGTACTAAACACCCTCAGCAATAATTGGCCACAGGCATCCTGCCTGTGGCCAATCATTGCTCTCCTCGCTGCCGGCGCTGTGATTGGCCAAGCATGCGGGGTCACAGTGCATGCTTGGCCAATCACAGCGCCTGGATGACACTGCGATGGCGTAGTGCATTGTGGGCCATTCGCGTCACTCGAATTTGGCGCGAACGGCCCAAATCGTTCGATCTTCATCGAACGATCGAACAGCCGATGTTCGAGTCGAACGTATGTTCGACTCGAACACGAAGCTCATCCCTACTGTTCACTGTATAAATGTGAATGGTCCCAAAAATGTGTCAAAAGTGTCCGATGTGTCCGCCATAATGTCGCAGTCACGAAAAAAAATCACTGATCGCCGCCATTACTAATAACAATTTTTTTTTTTATAAAAATGCCATAAATCTATCCCCTATTTTGTAAACGCTATAACTTTTGTGCAAACCAATCAATAAACGCCGATTGCGATTTTTTTTTATGAAAAATATGTAGAAGAATACGTATCGGCCTAAATTGAGGAAAAAAATATTTTTTTCTAAAAAAAATTGGGATATTTATTATAGCAAAAATCTAAAAATATTGTGTTTTTTTCAAAATTGTCGCTATTTCTTTGTTTGTAGCGTAAAAAATAAAAACCGCAGAGGTGATCAAACACCACCAAAAGAAAGCTCTATTTGTGGGAAAAAAAGGATGTCAACTTTTTTGGGAGCCACGTCGCACGACCACGCAATTGTCATTCAAAGCGTGACAGTGCCGAAAGCTGAAATTTCGCCTGGGCAGGAAGGGGGTATATGTGCCCAGTAAGGAAGTGGTTAAAGGGGGCGCCCTGATTCCGAAAAGCCATCCGCCCACATACCCCGACAACCAACGGCCAGGGTTGTCGGGAAGAGGCCCTTGTCCCCATCAACATGGTGGCAGGGTGCTTTGGGGTGGGTGGGCCGCAGGTCGCCCCCCTGCCCCGAAGCACCAAACCCCCCATGTTGAGGGCATGCAGCCTGGTACGGTTCAGGAGGGAGGGGGGCCGCTCTCGTCCCCCCTTTTCCCCTGCGGTCTGCCAGGTTGCGTGCTCGGATAAGGGTCTGGTTTGGATTTTGGGGGGACCCCCACACCGTTTTTTGGCTTGAGGGGTTCACCTTAAAATCCAGACCAGACCTAAGGGTCTGGTTTGGATTTTTGGGGGACCCCCATGCCGTTTTTCAGCTTAGGGGGTTCACCTTAGAATCCAGACCAGACCTAAGGGCCTGGTATGCTCCTGAAGGGGAACCCATGCCGGTTTTTTCATTAAAATTTGGCCTGGAGTTCCCCTTCATGATTCATACCAAACATGGGACAGCGAGGCTGCCGAGGACCAGCGCGATGACATCGCGCTGGACACATTCTCGGCCGGCTAGTCGCCTCTAGGACACGACTTGAGCGGCTGCTGCACGCTCAGGTCATGTCCAGATCGCCTCGCAAAGTCGCGCTGTCCCTGTGTCAGCCGGCACACGAGTCGCCCGCAAGTCGGATCCGACTTCCCGGGCGACCTCTATTCAAATCAATGGGCTCCCATAGGGAACCATTAATTTTCAATAGAGCGCCGCTGACATTTCTATTTACTATAACAGTGCGCCGCTGCTTCCTGTGCCCAGTGAAGGTATTATACGGCGCAGCAATTAAGGTTAGAACCATTTATTAGTAAATCAGCCCCACTGTCTCATTCCAACTGAAAGAATGCATTATTGATCCAGATGGCAGGTAACTCATCCTGTCTTGCTCTCTGAACTCAATCCCCTACACTTTGGTTAACGCTTAAGCACCGAACTCTCACTAATTGCGATTTATCCAGAAATTGCTATGGAAGATAGCCATGGTAAAATCTGGCCACTTGATCATCTGTTGGGACTTTAACATGGTAGTGAATACTTCCCTCAACTATACCTCAGTGACCAACCACCATCATCCTTTCTTAGAGAACCTTCTTCATGCTGAGAAACTATATGATGTATTGAGGTGCCAACACGTTGGGGAGAGAGAGACTATACTTGTTTTCTTCTAGACTCTGTTCTTATTCCAGAATATATATATTTTTGACAAATATAATGCTTCATTTGGGCTTTCTCCTCCTCCATCCATGTCATTACATGTTCAGACCATGCTGTGATTAAGCTAACAGGAGAAAGATGCTTGCCAGCCAACTTATCTTTGGCAATGTAACAATGCAGTTATTCAAAATCCCGCCAACACAAGTTTGCTCTCTCAGCATCCCCATGATTATTTTTACACTAATGCCTCTCCCGAGCTGGGTATCTGTCCAGTATGCAATGCTTACTGTGCCTACATACATGGGATGATACTACAAATGAGTTCAAGACTTAAAGTGGTTGTAAAGTCAGAAGGTTTTTTATCTTACAGTTTTTCTCCATTGTTTTGGCTCATTTCTTGAAACAGAAATGACATTCTCAAAACTCTAAGATCATTTGGCAAAACAGTCTTACAGTTCAGCACAACACTATAACTCATGTGCAAAAGCTCATATCTCTCCCAAAACTGTTCACTCATGCTTCAAAACCATATTCCTTTCCCATATAAAGAGTCAGTGCCCCCAAAATGGCAAATATTCTTCTCAATTGCTTTGGCTCATTTCTTGAAACAGACCAGACGTTCTCAACTCTCTTGGTGCTTTTGCCAAAATAACCTAGATCAGTGATGGCGAACCTTGGCACTCCAGATGTTTTGGAACTACATTTCCCATGATGCTCAACTACACTGAAGAGTGCATGAGCATCATGGGAAATGTAGTTCCAAAACATCTGGGGTGCCAAGGTTCGCCATCACTGACCTAGATGGTTCGGCACAACACCATGGTTCACCTTCAAAAGCTCATATCTTTCCCAAAACAGTTCACTCATGTGGCAAAAATAAATTTCTTTCTCATTCAAATAGTCAGTGCCCCCAAAATGCTTCGTCCCTTTGGCATTGTGTAAGCACTGCAAGTCAAAATGTTTAGATGTTTTGTCTCTATTGCAGAGGACCATTGAAATATCCGTCATGTCCACCTTTCAGTCTTAGCCCAGTCCTTCATTGACAATGGTTACTGTACAGTTTTTGTCTAGCTAACTTAATACAATTGTGTATAAAACTGATTTCAGGGTAAGAGTAGCCTCCAAGGTTTGACATCACACATTGCACTCATACTGCCAAGGAAATATTACTTTACAGTATTGTAACCATTATCATTCACACACAAAGTAACTTCCATACATCAGAGTTAAAAGAAAATGTATACAGCATAATATACGGAAATAAAAACACACAAACAAAAAACAAGGAAAATTACATTTAGCCTACAATGCTGTAAATAAAGCTGTAGTTTCACAACTACTGTAACATCTCTTCACTGGCCACCGTCCTCACCCTCCTGCCCATCCACATGCTGCTGTCTGTCTGGCCACAGATTCTCGTCAACATCGCAGTGTATATCCTCCCTTGCGATGCAACGAGGGAAGAAACAGCGTGCATGTCGCAACCATCCCCTACACTGATCTCCTGTAATATCCTCACAGGCAGCGTCCATTGCATGGAGCAGGGACCTTTGATCTTGAGCCCGATGCTCATACACTCTCCACCTCCAAGCGGAGAAAAACTCCTCAATAGGATTGAGGAAAGGAGAGTAAGGTGGTAGGAACACCATATCCATCCTTGGATGAGCAGTGAACCAGGCCCTGATAAGCGGGCCACAGTGGAAATTCACATTGTCCCATACAATTATATATTGTGGTAGGTGAGGCCCTATGAGACCTCTCTCATTTTCAGGGATGAAATCTAAATGAAGGCGGTCCAAGAAGATGAGGAGCTTCTGTGTATTGTATGGGCCAAGACTGGGCATGTGAGTGGCCACACCATTCTCAGAAATGGCAGCACACATAGTGTTATTGCCCCCCTCGCTGGCCTGGGACATCCACCGTGGCCCGGTGGCCAATAAAATTATGGCCACGTCTTCGGCCCTTGGCCAGGTTGAAGCCAGCCTCATCCACATACACGAGTATGTGAGAGGTCTTGTTTCCTTCCAATGCCATTATTCTCTACAATAGAGTAAAAAAAGAAAACATCAAATCAGTCATAAAGAAGAGTCATACACTACAGTTACAGACAGTTACATAGGAATGTTCTATGTTCTACACAAGTTCAATATACTACTGGCCAGTATTCCAGTGGTTCCAAACCTGGGGTACATGTACCCTATGCAGAGGTACTACAGAGGGTATTTGACAGAAAGTGGAGGGGAAAAATTATCAACGACTAGACTTACTGAAATTTTACAATAAAACCCACGGTATTAGCCCAGGTTCACACTGGACTGCGGGAGTGAAACCGTGCGAGTTCAGCTGAACTCGCATGATTTCACTCTCGCTGGCAGTCCCAATTTCAGCCGTGATTACAAAGACATCTGACACAGATGTCAATGTAAATCGCATCCGAAAACGCAAAAAGTAGTACAGAAACTACTTTTTGCGGCAAATATCGCCGATTTGACATGCGATTTGACATGTCAAATCGCATGTCAAATCGCACCAGTGTGAACCAGGGCTTATATAGATTTACATGGGAGTCACTACTGTAATTGCAGCTCTTTGACCATTTTTCTTACTGTATTGTATGTTATATTCTTCAAAATAAGGATTATAATGATAATTGCATCATACAGTAAGCTGCAGTTTTTAGGCAAAATGTTTATAAATCAGATACGTAAATCAAATACTTTCATACCTGGATTACCTGGATTCAGAAATCAGGTAAAGTGGGTACTGAAACCAATACATTTTGAGAACCACTGCTTACGGTAATTGTAAAAAGGTTATCTTGATGGACAACCAGTGACTGACTTATATGTACATACTGGTACCGCAGCTCTTTCACTCTGTCAGAGTTCCTCTCAAATGGTACCCCGTGCTCCTTCAGCCTCTTCCCCCTATTCCACCACCACGCACCCTTACTCCTCCTCCTCTTCTTCTTCCTCTTCCTCGAGCAGGCAGTTGCCCTTGTTCATTTACTTGGCCAGGTGCCTCCATGTTCAGAAATTGTACTGGTCCTGCATGGTCAAGCTCTATATATACATGTTTGGCAGCATTCACAATCATGGACAGCACCTGTCAGGTAACTAAACATACTGTTTGATTGGTCATTTGAGACCAACTCCAACTCTTCCTTCGTTAAGTTTTAGTTGTACCTGACTGTCAATTGCTGTAATCGTTTTATCAAATGTTCCAAGAGAATAATTTATGGTATTCATGGTATTATGTTCCTGAATAATTTTGACAATTGAACAGACTATTGTGCATGTGATGACTTAAACAATTAAATGACGCTGACACGTTTTGGAGAGAACAACCATTAGACTGAGAATTGACAATCAGTTTAGAGCAACAAGATCTATTCACTTGGAAATTGTGCTAAATGTAGGCTACTTGTACTTAATCATTTGAAAGATGTACTGAGACATAGGGGCTGATTTACTATAACTCCAGGAAGTACTGAGCACATCGCAAAAAATAGCTCCAATTTTTGACAATTAAAAATTCCATGCGCGAATTTGTGAATGAAAAAGAGCGCTATTAGCAGCAAACAAGTGTTAGTAAATGTGAAATCAGCGCTAATTAGCGAATCCGCATACGCGCAAATGCCAATTTCCACTAAGTTTTTATATAGCAGTGCACTGTAACCATGATCCATGTATGTGAAAGAAACATTTTTATATGAGATGTGCTCTATCTATTGATGTATATTGCAATTAGTATTCCTAGTTTTTTTTTTCCTTCTTTTGCTAACGAATAAAGTTATGAAGGATTATTACATAGTAATGTCTGCTATTATGTAAAATTACATGTATTAAACATTTAGGTTACCTATTTGTTGTATGTTGTTTTTTTCATGTTTTTATTTTTTCATTTAGGTGGCTATGAAGTGGTAATTATTTATGTCCATTCTTTAATCATACTACACTATTATGCAGGTCTTGTACTTAGCACAATGGCTTAGTGGTCTGCTCCCATGTCTATACAGCTCTCATGTTACA
Source organism: Rana muscosa (assembly GCA_029206835.1). Classification (NCBI taxonomy): domain Eukaryota; kingdom Metazoa; phylum Chordata; class Amphibia; order Anura; family Ranidae; genus Rana; species Rana muscosa. The sequence goes on along the minus strand of CM055117.1, from coordinate 636,953,135 downwards.
AGTTCAAATACCAGCCAACCTACCATCCAACAGCTATGTTTATTATTTGCACAAGCAAATTAAAATAAACAAACAAAGAAATGTAAACTGCCCGTTAGCTAGTGTGTGATGTTTGGAAATCCACACCATAATATTATTGAATAAAAGTGCATTGGCTAATTGGCATTCACCTATTTTCAGCATATGCTGCTTTGGCTAATTGGTTAATTGGCATTTGCCTTTTTTCACCAATACAATCTTTTAGTATCTCTCTGTGGGATTTTAACTCATGAGTGCTTCAAAGCCTGAGTTTTTCAAGGTAGAAGTGCTGACCACTAGCCTATTGAGCGTAGCACAAACATCTACTAGTGTGTGTAGGTTAAGGAGATATTTCTTGCACCTACAGGTAAGCCTTAATCTAGGCTTACCTATAGATGCAAGTTGTCTAAGTAGGTTTACAACCACTTTAATATTATTGTAACAACCATGCTCATGCTGATGTGTAGTGTTGAGCGAACCCGAACTGTAAAGTTCGGGTCCGTACCGAACTTTAGCTTTTTCCCGAACCCGAACCCGAGCCCAAAAGTCCGGGTTCGGGTTCGACAATCTAATAATGCATTTAGAAATGCTTCAGGGGCCAGCCAATCACCTTTTGATTAGCTGGTGTGCCCTTAGAGGCCATCATAGCCATGCCTACTAATGGCATGGCTGTGATTGGTCAGTGCAACATGTGACCCAGCTTCTATATAAGCTAGAGGCACACAGCACACATGACACTCTGCTTCAGAATAGATAGGGAGAGGATCTAGTCTGCTGCTGCTGCTTTTAGGGAGAGATAGAAATATAGATGAGGTAGTCCTGATTCTACAATCTGAGGGAAAAGATAGAGAGATAGTGTAGTGTAGGGCCAGGTTCCTGTGTTGGTGCTTTTAGGGAGAGAGATCTATTATATAGGAGTCCAGATTCAGAGATTAAAATCAGCGATCTGCATAGGTCTACCTATTTGTGTTGCAGTGCAGTCTTTTTACACTGCCATGAGCCCAGTGTCAGAGAAAATCTAACTTTTAGGGGGAAAAAAAAGGCACTTTATTGTTCTCTTTTCCAAAAGACCCATAGGGCAAAAAAAAAAAGCATTTTATTTTGCTCGTGCAAAAAAAGACCCGTTTAGGGCAAAAAAAATAAAATAAAAAAATTTGCACTTTAACCACTTCCCGCCCAGTCAATAGCGAATTGACGTCCGGGAAGTGGTTGCAATATCGATACTGGACGTCATATGACGTCCTGCAGGATATTGCCTTGCGCGCGCACCGGGGGCGCGCAGCGCGGTGATCGGGGACGGCATGTGTCCCTCGGATTTCATTGGCTGTTTACCATGTGATCGGCTGTGTCAAAGTCACAGCCAATCACCTGTGAAAACAAACTCGGCGGCGCACTCCGTGCGCGCCACCACAGGCTTGCAGAGCGGGGATCGGGGAAGGCGAGTGTCCCTTGGACACAGCGCGTCCCCGATCAGAGTAAACAGCCAATGAATTGGCTGTTTACCACGTGACCGGCTGTGTCCAATCACAGCCGGTCACAAATGTAAACAAACTCCACAGGAGTTACTACCTGATCCCTGCTCTCTCCTCACACACCGATCTGTGAGGAGAGAGAAGAGATCAGTAAGTTAGCTCAGTGTAGTTTGTCTACATAAGTTTACAGTGCACAACACGCCCCCCCCATAAAGAGGACCTGTCACACAGCCCAGCACATCAATCAGCCCAGCCAATCAGCCCATCTGTCAATCAGCCCATCTGTCAATCAGCCCATCTGTCAATCAATCAGCCCATCTGTCAATCAATCAGCCCATCTGTCAATCAATCAGCCCACCTGTCAATCAATCACCCCATCTGTCAATCAATCAACCCATCTGTCAATCAATCAGCCCATCTGTCAATCAATCAGCCCATCTGTCAATCATCTGTCACAGGCCCACCTCCATCGGTACCGCCATTGGCACCGCCACACAGGCTACCAGTACCGCCATCGGTACCAGTACCACCACCAGTACCGCCACCAGGCCCAGCATCTATACTGCCACACAGGCCCGCTACCAGTATCACCACTAGTGCCGCCATCGGTACCACCACCAGTACCACCACCCGTACCACCGTCGGTAGTGCCACCACCACCTGTACCACCACCTGTACCGCCATCGGTACCATCACCACCCGTACCACCACCACCTGTACCGCCATCGGTACCACCGCCACCTGTACCGCCATCGGTACCACCACCACCCATACCGCCATCGCTACCACCACCACCCGTACCGCCACCTGTACCGCCATCGGTACCGCCGCCACCACCACCACCCGTACCGCCATCGGTACCACCACCACCTGTACCGCCATTGGTACCACCACCACCCATACCGCCATCGGTACCACCACACAGGCCCACCACTAATACCTCCATCGGTACTACCACACAGACCGCCACCACTACCACCAGCAGTACCATTACACAGGCCCACCAATAAGCACTGCCATAATGTCCCAAAGGGTTTACACACCTGAGGAGGCATATGCCATTCTTGCCATGTCGGATGATGAGAGCAGCGGGGAGCTCCCATTATCCGATTCTGGTTCGGAATACGAGCCAGTGGAGGATAGTGGCTCAGAGTCCGAGTCCCCGGAGGAAACCGTCCCTCCCAAAAGAATGCGATCGGCACCAAGATCAGCACCAAGATCAGCACCAAGATCAGGAGAACTGCCCACCACCAGCAGCGCCATACCCCAGGAAGAGGAGCCCAGTACAAGCAATGGAAATGCACGCCCAACCCGAAGAATCCAGCCCCAATCCTACCTTCCCGATGCCCTGGCAAACCCCTTATGGTTGCCTGCCAACTCAGGATCCGCTATCATCCCCCCTTTCACCGCACAGCCAGGTGTGCAGCCCGACACTACAAATTTTTCAAAATTTGATTATTTTTGTTTATTTTTCCCACAAGATTTGCTGCAGAATATAGTGGATCAAACGAATCTGTATGCATCCCAATTTATTGCTGCCAACCCCGATTCTTCCTACGCCCGCATGTTCCAGTGGCGGCGTCTAACATTGGAGGAATTTAAATTATTTTTGGGCCTTATGTTCAATATGGGGCTTACAAAAAAGAACGAAGTCCATTCATATTGGTCCAAACGCCCCATCCAACACATGCCCATATATTCCGCTGTCATGTCCAGGAAAAGATACAACATGATTATGCGCTTTCTCCACTTCAATGACAATTCACAGTGCCCTCCCCGAGATCATCCCAACTACGACAAATTGTACAAGATACGCCCCCTAATCAATGCCTTTTCCCAGCGATTTGAAGAAGTTTTCATCCCAGACCAAAAAATTTGTGTGGAGGAGTCCCTCGTACATTTCACCGGCCGACTGCAGTTCAAGCAGTACATACCAAGCAAGAGAGCCAGGTATGGGTTAAAATTAAATAAATTATGTGATCGAGCCACTGGATACGTCTGCAAATTCAGGATCTACGAAGGCAAAGACTCCCAGCTCCAGCCCCGTGATTGCCCCACATATATTGGAACCAGTGGGAAAATTGTCTGGGAGTTGGCATACCCCCTGTACGGAAAAGGTTACCATTTATATGTTGATAATTATTATACCAGCCTGCCCCTTTTTCGCCACCTTTACAGTAAACAAACCCCGGCCTGCGGTACCTTAAAAAAAAAACGGAAGGGATTCCCACAAAATTTATTGACAAAAAAATTGCGACCTGGAGAATCGGCATCCATGAGGAACGAGGAGGTGTTGGCCATGAAGTGGAGGGACAAGAAAGATGTCCACATCCTCTCTACGATCCACAATGACACCATGGTGGAGATCCCAAGAAGACGCAGCTCCATTGTAAAGCCTGAATGTGTCCACGACTACAATTTGTACATGGGGGGGGTGGATTTAAACGACCAGATGCTACAGCCCTACTTATCAACCAGAAAGTCCCATTATTGGCACAAAAAAGTTGCGTTTCACCTGTTTCACATGGCCCTTTTTAATTTGTTTGTCTGCTACCAAAAAGCAACTCAAAATCACCGACTCCACTACCTCCAATATATCGAAGATATCATCGATGCCCTCATTTACCAACAAGATCCCGCCCCAGGAAGCATTCGCTCTGATAGTGTGAGTCGGCTTCACGAGCGACACTATCCCTTTAGCATCCCCCCCACAGAATCTGGAAGAAGACGCCAAAAGAAATGCCGTGTATGCAGCAGAGGAGGAGTAAGAAGAGACACCAGCTATTATTGTCCCGATTGTCCCTCCCAACCTGGCCTGTGCATCGGAAATTGCTTAAAAAATTATCATACATCCATTAGTTCCCCTTATTATTAACAGACTGCCACTTCCCTATTTGCCTGCTACCATGTTACTAACTACCTTCCATGTTAATTAACTGACCCTGGCCTGTTTACCGACAATGCCTCTGCCTGCCAATTTAAACCACGTTTCTGACTTCCACGTGTACCGACCTTGGCCTGTTAATCGACCATGTTTTTGCCTGCCACTTGGACTGATCTTTTGGCCATCTACTTTTAGTACACAGGGGTCTCACATATGTGAGGGGCTTCAGAATAGCGTTCTGAGTAGAGAAAACCAGTTTTTCGTTTTCTGTGCTCCAAGAACAGGGTCTGGTTGCCCGGAGGCTTCAAAGTGATTTGGGTGGGAGAAGCCTCTACCCCTGTCCCCCTGGCCCTAAGCTTGATGGTCCTTCCTGCTGCCTGGACCAATAATTTGGCTGTGCTGACCATATTACTGCCTGTAATGACCCATGACATTATGGACCATGTTTCTTCCTGCTGCTTGGACCAATACTTTGGCTGTGTTGACCATATATCTGCCTGCTGCCTCTACTGACTTTGGACAGCATTTCTGCCGGGACACCTCTGCCTGCTACCTGGACCTGTGCTTTGGCTGTGCTCTGGCTGTGCTGACAGTATCTCTGCCTGTGCGAACTGTGGACAGTATTCCTGCCTGCTGCCTGGATGATTGCTTTTGCTGTCGCTGACCTCATCCCTGCCTGCTGCCTGGACCGATGCTCTCCTCTGTGGACCACTGCACTTCTAAAACCACAGGTAATCTTTTATTATTTGGTATGTACCTGCTATGTGTTAGATATATGAAGGGCCTTCAAAAATGTGATCGGTAGTCAGAAAATGATATGTGCAATTAATGCTGCTAGAATGCCTGGAGGTGCTACTTGGATGTTGGGCCTCTGTATGTGGCCAGGCTGTGTAAAAGTCTCAAACATGTGGTATCGCCATACTCAGGAGGAGTAGCAGAATGCATTTTGGGGTGTAATTTTTGCTATGTACATATTATGTGTTAGAAATATCTTATAAATTGACAACTTTGTGTAAAAAAAATGCATTTTAATTTTTTCTCCACATTTTCCAAAACCTTCTGGAAAAAAATGAACCGTTCAAAAGACTCATAATGCCTCATAGATTATATGTTGGGGTGTGTGCTTTCAAAAATGGGGTCATTTTGTGGAAAATTCTATTGTCCTGGTGCTCCAGGGCCTTCAAAATTGTAATAGGTGGTTGAGAAAGGATATGTGCGATTTATGCTTGTAGAACGCCTGAAAGTGCTACTTCAATGTTGGGTCTCTGTATATGGCCAGGCTGTGTAAAAGTCTCACACATGTGGTATCGCTATACTCAGGAGGAGTAGCAGAATGCATTTTGGGGTGTTATTTTTGCTATGTATATGCTATGCGTTAGAAATATCTAATAAATGGACAACTTTGTGTAAAAAAATGCATTTTCATTTTTTCTCCACATTTTCCAAAACCTTCTGGAAAAAAATGAACCGTTCAAAAGACTCATAATGCTTCATAGATTATACGTTGGGGTGTGTGCTTTCCAAAATGGGGTCATTTTGTGGAAAATTCTATTGTCCTGGTGCTCCAGGGCCTTCAAAATTGTAATAGGTGGTTGAGAAAGGATATGTGCGATTTATGCTTGTAGAACGCCTGAAAGTGCTACTTCAATGTTGGGCCTCTGTATATGGCCAGGCTGTGTAAAAGTCTCACACATGTGGTATCGCTATACTCAGGAGGAATAGCAGAATGCATTTTGGGGTGTTATTTTTGCTATGTATATGCTATGCGTTAGAAATATCTTATAAATGGACAACTTTGTGTAAAAAAAATGCATTTTCATTTTTTCTCCACATTTTCCAAAACCTTCTGGAAAAAAATGAACCGTTCAAAAGACTCATAATGCTTCATAGATTATACGTTGGGGTGTGTGCTTTCCAAAATGGGGTCATTTTGTGGAAAAGTCTATTGTTCTGGTGCACCAGGGCCTTCAAAATTGTAATAGGTGGTTGAGAAAGGATATGTGCGATTTATGCTTGTAGAACGCCTGAAAGTGCTACTTCAATGTTGGGCCTCTGTATATGGCCAGGCTGTGTAAAAGTCTCACACATGTGGTATCGCTATACTCAGGAGGAGTAGCAGAATGCATTTTGGGGTGTCATTTTTGCTATGTATATGCTATGCGTTAGAAATATCTTATAAATGGACAACTTTGTGTAAAAAAAATGCATTTTCATTTTTTCTCCACATTTTCCAAAACCTTCTGGAAAAAAATGAACCGTTCAAAAGACTCATAATGCTTCATAGATTATACGTTGGGGTGTGTGCTTTCCAAAATGGGGTCATTTTGTGGAAAATTCCATTGTCCTGGTGCTCCAGGGCCTTCAAAAGTGTAATAGGTGGTTGAGAAAGGATATGTGCGATTTATGCTTGTAGAACGCCTGAAAGTGCTACTTCAATGTTGGGCCTCTGTATGTGGCCAGGCTGTGTAAAAGTATCACACATGTGGTATCGCTACACTCAGGAGGAGTAGCAGAATGCATTTTGGGGTGTCATTTTTGCTATGTATATGCTATGCGTTAGAAATATCTTATAAATGGACAACTTTGTGTAAAAAAAATGCATTTTCATTTTTTCTCCACATTTTCCAAAACCTTCTGGAAAAAAATGAACCGTTCAAAAGACTCATAATGCTTCATAGATTATACGTTGGGGTGTGTGCTTTCCAAAATGGGGTCATTTTGTGGAAAATTCCATTGTCCTGGTGCTCCAGGGCCTTCAAAAGTGTAATAGGTGGTTGAGAAAGGATATGTGCGATTTATGCTTGTAGAACGCCTGAAAGTGCTACTTCAATGTTGGGCCTCTGTATGTGGCCAGGCTGTGTAAAAGTATCACACATGTGGTATCGCTACACTCAGCAGGAGTAGCAGAATGTATTTTGGGGTGTAGTTGCAATTATGCATATGCTGTGTGAGAGAAAAAAACTGTTAATATGACCAGTTTGTGTAAAAAAAATAAAAAAAAAAATTAAATTTTCCCAAGAATTGTGGGAAAAAAATACAACTTCAAAAAACTCACCACGCCTCTTAGTAAATACCTTGGACTGTCTACTTTCCAAAAAGGGGTAATTTTGGGGTATTTGTACTTTCCTCGCTTGTTAGTGTCTCAAGAAATTAGATATCCCTTCAGTACATCAGGCGTGATCAGATGTGATAAATTTTCAGTGATTGCCACCATAGTTTGTAGACTCTATAACTTTCACAAAGACCAAATAATATACACTAATTTGGGTTCATTTTACCAAAGATATGTAGCAGTATACATTTTGGCACAAATTTATGAAGAAAAATTACTTATTTGCAAAATTTTACAATAGAAACTAAAAAAAAGTGTTTTTTTTTTAAAAAATTGCTGGTTTTTTGCTTATATCGCAAAAAATAAAAAACCCAGTGGCGATTAAATACCACCAAAAGAAAGCTCTATTTGTGAAAAATTTGTTTGGATACAGTGTAGCATGACTAAGTAATTGTCATTCAAAGTGTGAGAGTACTGAAAGCTGAAAATTGGTCTGGGCGGGAAGGTGCATAAGTGCATGGTATTGAAGTGGTTAATGTACGCTTGCAAAAAACGCCGTTTAGGGGCACAAAAAAAAGTTTGCAGTGTGTTATACATATTTTGAGGTGTGTGAAATAAACAATTTCTATATAGTTTTCTCCTACTGTGCTATACTAAAAAAACAACATTTTTTTTGAATAGCATTTTCTGCAGTTCTGTAGCTGTGCGATTCAGCGGTTACGTACTGTGGGTGTGTTCTGCTCTTCCAAAAAACGTTGTTTAGTGGCACAAAAAAAAGTTTGCAGTGTGTTATACATATTTTGAAGTGTGTGAAATAAACAATTTCTATATAGTTTTCTCCTACTGTGCTAAACTAAAAAAACAACATTTTTTTTGAATAGCATTTTCTGCAGTTCTGTAGCTGTGCGATTCAGCGGTTACGTACTGTGGGTGTGTTCTGCTCTTCCAAAAAACGCAGTTTAGTGGCACCAAAAAAAGTTTGCAGTGTGTTATACATATTTTGAGGTGTGTGAAATAAACAATTTCTATATAGTTTTCTTCTACTGTGCTATACTAAAAAAAACAATTTCTATATAGTTTTCTCCTACTGTGCTATACTAAAAAAACAAACATTTTTTTGAATAGCATTTTCTGCAGTTCTGTAGCTGTGCGATTCAGCGGTTACGTACTGTGGGTGTGTTCTGCTCTTCCAAAAAACGCCGTTTAGTGGCACCAAAAAAAGTACAGAAACTACTTTTTGCGGCAAATATCGCCGATTTGACATGCGATTTGACATGTCAAATCGCATGTCAAATCGCACCAGTGTGAACCAGGGCTTATATAGATTTACATGGGAGTCACTACTGTAATTGCAGCTCTTTGACCATTTTTCTTACTGTATTGTATGTTATATTCTTCAAAATAAGGATTATAATGATAATTGCATCATACAGTAAGCTGCAGTTTTTAGGCAAAATGTTTATAAATCAGATACGTAAATCAAAGACTTTCATACCTGGATTACCTGGATTCAGAAATCAGGTAAAGTGGGTACTGAAACCAATACATTTTGGGAACCACTGCTTACGGTAATTGTAAAAAGGTTATCTTGATGGACAACCAGTGACTGACTTACATGTACATACTGGTACCGCAGCTCTTTCACTCTGTCAGAGTTCCTCTCAAATGGTACCCCGTGCTCCTTCAGCCTCTTCCCCCTATTCCACCACCACACACCCTTACTCCTCCTCCTCTTCTTCTTCCTCTTCCTCGAGCAGGCAGTTACCCTTGTTCATTTACTTGGCCAGGTGCCTCCATGTTCAGAAATTGTACTGGTCCTGCATGGTCAAGCTCTATATATACATGTTTGGCAGCATTCACAATCATGGACAGCACCTGTCAGGTAACTAAACATACTGTTTGATTGGTCATTTGAGACCAACTCCAACTCTTCCTTCGTTAAGTTTTAGTTGTACCTGACTGTCAATTGCTGTAATCGTTTTATCAAATGTTCCAAGAGATTAATTTATGGTATTCATGGTATTATGTTCCTGAATAATTTTGACAATTGAACAGACTATTGTGCATGTGATGACTTAAACAATTAAATGACGCTGACACGTTTTGGAGAGAACAACCATTAGACTGAGAATTGACAATCAGTTTAGAGCAACAAGATCTATTCACTTGGAAATTGTGCTAAATGTAGGCTACTTGTACTTAATCATTTGAAAGATGTACTAAGACATAGGGGCTGATTTACTATAACTCCAGGAAGTACTGAGCACATCGCAAAAAATAGCTCCAATTTTTGACAATTAAAAATTCCATGCGCAAATTTGCGAATGAAAAAGAGCGCTATTAGCAGCAAACAAGTGTTAGTAAATGTGAAATCAGCGCTAATTAGCGAATCCGCGTACGCGCAAATGCCAATTTCCACTAAGTTTTTATATAGCACTGCACTGTAACCATGATCCATGTATGTGAAAGAAACATTTTTATATGAGATGTGCTCTATCTATTGATGTATATTGCAATTAGTATTCCTAGTTTTTTTTTCCTTCTTTTGCTAACGAATGCAGTTATGAAGGATTATTACATAGTAATGTCTGCTATTATGTAAAATTACATGTATTAAACATTTAGGTTACCTATTTGTTGTATGTTGTTTTTTTCATGTTTTTATTTTTTCATTTAGGTGGCTATAAAGTGGTAATTATTTATGTCCATTCTTTAATCATACTACACTATTATGCAGGTCTTGTACTTAGCACAATGGCTTAGTGGTCTGCTCCCATGTCTATACAGCTCTCATGTTACAAGTTCAAATACCAGCCAACCTACCATCCAACAGCTATGTTTATTATTTGCACAAGCAAATTAAAATAAACAAACAAAGAAATGTAAACTGCCCGTTAGCTAGTGTGTGATGTTTGGAAGTCCACACCATAATATTATTGAATAAAAGTGCATTGGCAAATTGGCATTCACCTATTTTCAGCATATGCTGCTTTGGCTAATTGGCTAATTGGCATTTGCCTTTTTTCACCAATACAATCTTTTAGTATCTCTCTGTGGGATTTGAACTCATGAGTGCTTCAAAGCATGAGTTTTTCAAGGTAGAAGTACTGACCACTAGCCTATTGAGCGTAGCACAAACATCTACTAGTGTGTGTAGGTTAAGGAGATATTTCTTGCACCTACAGGTAAGCCTTAATCTAGGCTTACCTATAGATGCAAGTTGTCTAAGTAGGTTTACAACCACTTTAATATTATTGTAACAACCATGCTCATGCTGATGTGTAGTGTTGAGCGAACCCGAACTGTAAAGTTCGGGTCCGTACCGAACTTTAGCTTTTTCCCGAACCCGAACCCGAACCCGGACTTTGCCCAAAAGTCCGGGTTCGGGTTCGGCAATCTAATAACGCATTTAGAAATGCTTCAGGGGCCAGCTAATCACCTTTTGATTAGCTGGTGTGCCCTTAGAGGCCATCATAGCCATGCCTACTAATGGCATGGCTGTGATTGGTCAGTGCAACATGTGACCCAGCTTCTATATAAGCTAGAGGCACACAGCACACATGACACTCTGCTTCAGAATAGATAGGGAGAGGATCTAGTCTGCTGCTGCTGCTTTTAGGGAGAGATAGAAATATAGATGAGGTAGTCCTGATTCTACAATCTGAGGGAAAAGATAGAGAGATAGTGTAGTGTAGGGCCAGGTTCCTGTGTTGGTGCTTTTAGGGAGAGAGATCTATTATATAGGAGTCCAGATTCAGAGATTAAAATCAGCGATCTGCATAGGTCTACCTATTTGTGTTGCAGTGCAGTCTTTTTACACTGCCATGAGCCCAGTGTCAGAGAAAATCTAACTTTTAGGGGGAAAAAAAGGCACTTTATTGTTCTCTTTTCCAAAAGACCCATAGGGCAAAAAAAAAAAACATTTTATTTTGCTCGTGCAAAAAAAGACCAGTTTAGGGCAAAAAAAATAAAATTTGCACTTTAATGTACGCTTGCAAAAAACGCTGTTTAGGGGCACAAAAAAAAGTTTGCAGTGTGTTATACATATTTTGAGGTGTGTGAAATAAACAATTTCTATATAGTTTTCTCCTACTGTGCTATACTAAAAAAACAACATTTTTTTTGAATAGCATTTTCTGCAGTTCTGTAGCTGTGCGATTCAGCGGTTACGTACTGTGGGTGTGTTCTGCTCTTCCAAAAAACGCAGTTTAGTGGCACAAAAAAAAGTTTGCAGTGTGTTATACATATTTTGAGGTGTGTGAAATAAACAATTTCTATATAGTTTTCTCCTACTGTGCTATACTAAAAAAACAAAATTTTTTTTGAATAGCATTTTCTGCAGTTCTGTAGCTGTGCGATTCAGCGGTTACGTACTGTGGGTGTGTTCTGCTCTTCCAAAAAACGCAGTTTAGTGGCAACAAAAAAGGTTTGCAGTGTGTTATACATATTTTGAGGTGTTTGAAATAAACAATTTCTTTATAGTTTTCTCCTACGTTGCTATATTAAAAAAAAAACATTTTTTTTAATAGCATTTTCTGCAGTTCTGTAGCTGTGCGATTCAGCGGTTACGTACTGTGGGTGTGTTCTGCTCTTCCAAAAAACGCCGTTTAGTCGCACCAAAAAAAGTTTGCAGTGTGTTATACATATTTTGAGGTGTGTGAAATAAACAATTTCTATATAGTTTTCTCCTACTGTGCTATTCTAAAAAAACAACATTTTTTTTGAATAGCATTTTCTGCAGTTCTGTAGCTGTGCGATTCAGCGGTTACGTACTGTGGGTGTGTTCTGCTCTTCCAAAAAACGCCGTTTTGTGGCACCAAAAAAAGTTTGCAGTGTGTTATACATATTTTGAGGTGTGTGAAATAAACAATTTCTATATAGTTTTCTCCTACTGTGCTATACTAAAAAAACAAAAATTTTTTTGAATAGCATTTTCTGCAGTTCTGTAGCTGTGCGATTCAGCGGTTACGTACTTTGGGTGTGTTCTGCGCTTCCAAAAACACCCATTTAGGGCAAGATCCTAAATTTTGAAAATATGAGGAAAAGGTCAAAGGGACGTGGTGGCCCCGGTCGTGGTGCTGCTGGTGGAGCTCCTGTTGCAGGGAGAGGACGTGGGGGATCTGTGCCAGATACACGCACAAGTGAAACACCTTCCTCAGGTGCGAGTAGGCGACCGAGCCTGCGGCGGTATTTTGTCGCACCTAATGAGGCTGTACGAATGTTTAGGCCAGGACAAGTACAGGTGATAGTAGATTGGGTTGCTGACAGTGCCTCGGGTTCCTTCACATTGTCTCCCACCCACTCTTCTGATGAAAGAACAGAGTTGGCACCTGAAACCCATGTCCATCAGTCTTTCACCTCACCCCCTTGCAAATCAGCCAAGCAGTCTGAGCCCCAAATCATTCAGCAGTCTCTTCTGCTTTTCGATGACTCTGTTAGCAGGGTTTCCCTGGGCCATCCACCTAGCCCTGCCCCAGAAGTGGAAGAGATTGAGTGCACCGATGCCCAACAACTTATGTTTCATGATGAGTACATGGGAGGACCATCGCAGTACGTCTCGGATGATGACGAAACACAGGTGCCAACTGCTGCTGCTTTCGCAATTGTGCAGACAGACAAGGAGGGCAGGGGTGAAGACTGGGTGGAAGATGATGTGGAGGACGATGAGGTCCTCGACCCCACATGGAATCAACGTTATGCAGGTGACCAGTGTAGTTTGGAGGAAGAGGCGGTGGTCGCACAGAGCCACCAGCACAGCAGAAGAGGGAGCAGGGTGCAAAAGCGGAGCGTCTGTCAGCTAGACAGTATGTCTGCTACTGCCCAATGCAGCAAGGGACCGAGCACACCAAAGCCAGGTCCAAGGAGTTCCCCAGCGTGGCAGTTCTTCACACAATGTGCTGATGACAAGACACGAGTGGTTTGCACGCTGTGCAATCAGAGCCTGAAGCGAGGCATAAACGTTCTCAACCTGAGCACAACCTGCATGACCAGGCATCTAAGTGCAAAGCACGAGCTGCAGTGGAGTAGACACCTCAAAAACCAAGAAAGGTCTCTGGCTCCTCCTGCTTCCTCTTCTGCTGCAGTCTCGGCCTCTTCATCCACCTCTGTAGTGACAGTGGCACCTGCCACCCCGCAAACAGAGCATCTGCCAGCAACACTACCACCTGGGTCACCAACCATCTCCACAATGTCCCATGGAAGCGTTCAGCTTTCTATCTCCCAAACATTGGAGCGGAAGAGGAAGTACCCCCCTAGCCACCCGCGATCCCTGGCCCTGAATGCCAGCATTTCAAAACTCCTGGCCTTTGAAATGCTGTCATTCCGTCTGGTGGAGAGGCAGAGTTTTAAAAGCCTGATGGCATTGGCTGTCCCACAGTACGTCGTGCCCAGCCGCCACTATTTTTCCAGGCGAGCCATCCCTTCCCTGCACAACCAAGTGGGGGACAAAATCAGGTGTGCACTGCGCAACGCCATCTGCGGCAAGGTCCACCTAACTACGGATGCGTGGACCAGTAAGCACGGTCAGGGACGTTATATCTCCCTAACAGCACACTGGGTAAATGCAGTGGCGGCTGGGCCTGAGGCAGATAGCAGTTTGGCGCATGTCCTTCCACCACCGAGGATTGCAGGGCGCTTCAGTTTGCCTCCTGTTGCTAACTCCTCCTACTCCGCTTCCTCATCCTCTACCGCCTCCTCATCCGGTCAGCGTAACACCTTCACCACCAACTTCAGCACAGCCAGGGGTAAACGACAGCAGGCAGTTTTAAAACTTTCCTGTTTGGGGGAAAAACCCCACACCGCGCAGGAGTTGTGGAGGGACATGGAACAACAGACCAATGAGTGGTTGCTGTCAGTGAGCCTCAAGCCCGGCCTGGTGGTGTGCGATAATGGGCGAAATCTCGTAGCAGCTCTGGGCCTAGCCGGTTTGACGCACATCCCTTGCCTGGCGCATGTGCTGAACTTGGTGGTCCAGAGGTTCCTTAAAAATTACCCCAATATGCCAGAGCTGCTGCAGAAAGTGCGGGCTGTGTGTGCGCACTTTCGGCGTTCTCACCCTGCTGCTGCTCGCCTGTCAGCGCTGCAGCGTAACTTCGGCCTTCCCGCTCACTGCCTCATATGTGACGTGCCCACAAGGTGGAACTCCACCTTGCACATGCTGGCCAGACTGTGCGAGCAGCAGCAGGCGATAGTGGAGTTTCAGCTGCAGCAATCACGCGTGAGTCGCTCTGCGGAACAGCACCACTTCACCACCAATAACTGGGCCTCCATGCGAGACCTGTGTGCCTTGTTGCGCTGTTTCGAGTACTCCACCAACATGTCCAGTGCCAATGATGCCGTTCTTAGCGTTACTATCCCAGTTCTATGCCTCCTTGAAAAAATGCTTCGGGCGATGATGGAAGAGGATGTGGCACAGGAGGATGAGGAGGAGGAGGAGGAAGCGGGATCATTTCAAAGGCTTTCAGGGCAGTCTTTCACAAGTGGCTACGAGGGTGGGTTCCTGCACCAACAAACGCCAGGTACACAATTGTCCGGCAGAAAGGGAACAGTTCTGGAGGATGACGAGGTGGAGGAGGAGATGGAGGAGGAGGAGGAGGAGATGGAGGAGGAGGAGGAGGCATTTTCACAGCAGGGTGGCACCCAGACCAGCTCGTGGCCATCACTGGTGCGTGTCTGGGGGGATACAGAGGACACAGACGATACACCTCCCACAGAGGACAGCTTTTCTTTGCCTCTGGGCAGCCTGGCACACATGAGCGATTACATGCTGCAGTGTTTCCGCAATGACCGCCGAGTTGCCCACATTTTAACTGGTGCTGATTACTGGGTGGCCACCCTGCTGGATCCCCGTTACAAGCACAACGTACCGTCCTTAATTCCCTCACTGGAGCGGGATCGTAAGATGCGCGAGTACAAGCGCACGCTGGTAGACGCGCTGCTGGTGGCATTCCCACCTGACAGCGGGCGTACTGTGGAAGCACAAGGCGAAGGCAGAGGAGGAGGAAGAGGTCGCCAACGCAGCCGGGGCACCGGCAGCACCTCAGAAGGCAGGGTTAGCATGGCTGAAATGTGGAAAAGCTTTGTCAGCACGCCACAACAACCAGCACCACCAGCTGAGATGGAACGTCTTAGCAGGAGGCAGCATTTCACCAACATGGTTGAGCAGTATGTGTCCACAGGCCTACACGTACTGGATGACGGGTCTGCCCCCTTTAACTTCTGGGTCTCCAAATTGGGCACATGGCCTGAGCTTGCCCTTTATGCCTTGGGAGGTGCTGGCCTGCCCTGCAGCCAGTGTATTATCTGAACGTGTATTTAGCACGGCAGGGGGCGTTATCACAGACAAGCGCAGCCGCCTGTCCAGAGCTAATGTGGACAAGCTCACGTTCATTAAAATGAACCAGGCATGGATCCCACAGGACTTGTCCATACCTTGTGCAGAATAGACATGTATACCGGTGTTGTGACAAAAACTGTCCGGCCATCGGATTGTGTCCGGCCCATATTGCGAAGGCGCAGCGCTTGCGCAGTACAGAGGACAAGGAGATTCACAAAATCTCCGAAGATGAACGGCGCCTGCGCTGTGAGTGCAGGTTCAAGCCCCACCATCCAAGTGGACATACGGTAGCACATAGTAACAGGGCCCCTCACGGGCTCAGTTCGATCTCCACGCTTCGGGCACGGCCTCACTTGGCTCGTCTTGAACCACGGATGGTGTGGCCTTCACCTGAACTCACCACGCAGGCGCCGTTCGTCTTGGGAGATTTTAGAAATCCCCTTGTCCTACATACTGAGCAAGCGCAGTACAGGGTGGACACTATTTGACGGGGGACAGAATTCGACACATCACCGGCATTACACAGCCATTGTTGTATTTTTGAATCAGTGTTGGCTACCTCGTCCTCCTCCACCGCTGCTTCCACCTACACAGCCACATCCACCGCCACTTCAACCTCCTACTCCATATGGACCTCGTCCTCCTAGGTCAAGATTATTATTATTATTTTTTATTTTTTTATGTTATTTTAAGTTATTTCCCTATCCACATTTGTTTGCAGAGCACTTGCCATGCTCTTAACAACATTTTGCTGCCATTTGCAGCCCTCTAGCCCTTTCCATTACCTTTTTAGAGCCTTTTTAGTCTTTAGAAGTCCGGGTCCCCATTGACTTCAATGGGGTTCGGGTTCGGGTCTGGGTTCGGGTTAAAGTTCGGTCCCGAACCCGAACTTTTTTCCGAAGTTCGGCCGAACCCGTCGAACCCGAACATCCAGGTGTCCGCTCAACTCTACTGATGTGGCATTGGCTAATAGGCATTCGCCTCTTTTCAGCATATGCTGCTGAGTGTTTGATGGTGGGACTACTTTATATTCTAGGTATAATAGTACTCAGCACAGTGACTTAGGCCCCTTTCACACTTGTGCGACCTGAAATTTGTGTGATTTTGATGCGACCTTAAACAATGCCTGTGTAATCTTGAGGTCTATGGAAGCAGGAGTCGCAGGGAAAGGCGTGCAAACTTCCGTCTGCATTTTTTCTGCGATCCCAGGGAATGCCTGTCAACTCGTATCAAAGTCGGACCAAAGTAGTACAGGGACTACTTTGAAGTCGGTGTGACTTGAAGTTGCACAGATATAAATGATACACATTGAAAATCATGGGGTATGACTTGTCATGCAACTCTGATGACCAAAGTCTCAGGAAAAGTCGCTCAAATGTGAAAGGGGCCTCAGCCCGAATTTGTGAGCGATTTCAGAGACATCCGTGCACTTTCCTGCACAGATGTCTAGTGAAATCACATAGGTCTCAACTGTCCCTGATTTGGACCAAAGTCCCTCTGTCCCTCTTTCCTCCTCATTTGTCCCTCATTTTGTTCGGAACTGTATAGTTTAATATAAAATGCAATTTTTATCTTTCAAAAAGTGTTTTCCAGCGCTAAACCTTTCATCTAATTTCTAAATTGCTTTGTTTGTAAATTCTCAAAGCCAATCTGAGGCTCGATTCACACCTATGCATGTTGCTTTTGAGCGTTTTTGCCTTGCTTTTTGCGGTGCTTGCCGTGTTTTGCGTTTTTTTTTGTTTTGTTTTATTTCTTAATTTTTATACAGTAATTTTTATTTTTATACATTTCCTTTAAAAAAATAAAAACCGCAAAACGCAAATCGCGGTACTTGCGTTTTTGATGCTGGTCCATTGACTTCTATTACATACAAAACGCTGCTTTTTGCAGGAAAAAAAGTCCCCGACCCTTTCCAAAAACGCAGAGGCACAAAAATGCATTGATGTGAACATGTTCCATAGGAACCCATGTTAAAAAATTTCCATGCATTTCTGCAAAATACAAAATGCACCAAAAAACGCATTAGTGTGAATCAAGCCTAAAGGGATATTATTGTTAAAAAAAAAACACTTGGGGGTTTAACTATATATAATATATATATATATATATATAAAAAAATATATATTTTTTAATAATTCTCCTTTAAGGAGGTGTGTCCTATGCCTACATACTTTTGCTAATAGTTGTCCCTTATACCCATCTCAAATAGTTGGGAGGTAAGAAATCGCCTCCTGAAGTAGTGCAGGAAATACTTTTGGGAATCTGTGTGGCGTCGCACCAATTCGGACAGTTCTATTGCCGTCAATAGGCGCCGATTTGGCCTGCAATTTGACATGTCAATTCAGAGCTATGTGAACATGGGTGAAGTTGCCTAGATATGAATGGAACTCATGGGGGGGGGGAACTTTTAATGCGACTCTGAGGTCCAAAGCTGCATGAAAAGTCACATAAGTGTGAAAGTAACCTAATGAGATTAAATAACTCCTTTGAATAAAGCCCCATTTGCACTTGTGTGACCTTAAAATTGCACAGCTTTGCCATGACTTGAAGCAATGTCTGTGTAATCTTGTGGTGTATGGACCACAAATCGCATCAAAGTCAAACCAAGGTAGTGCAGGGATGAATTTTCCCCACTTTCAGGATGTACAAGTGACAATAGGGCCAAATTCAAAGATATCCTTGAATCTCTTTCACACTGCTGCGACCTGAAAGTCACCCTAATTTGCTGCCACTTTGTCGCTGCAACTTGGCCCCAACTTCTGGGAATGCCTGTGTAATATTGCGCCCTATGTACCTCAAGTCACATGAGGCTCTGTTTCCACTATTGCAACCCTAAATTCGCATGATTTTGCCACAATTTTTTGCCGCGATTTTGATGCGACTTGGAGCAATGCCTGTATATTCTTGAGGTCTATGGAAATCAAGTTGTATCAAAGTGGGTCCAAAGTAGTGCAGGGACTACTTTGAAGTCACTGTGACACAGATATGAACCATACTCATTGGAAATTGGTCTGACTTAAAGTAGCACAGATATGAATGGTTATCATTGAGAATCATGAAAAGTCGCCCAACTGTGAATCAAGTCATATATATTTTAATAGAAAGGAGCTCTCATTTATACTTGCATAGTCCATACTGATTTACATCAGCAGAACAAATGCAGAAGTAGTGATGTGTGCACATGGTCCAGAAGCAAATGTGTAGTGATACCAAACAAATCAATGAAGCCCACCCACACCAAATCGCAAATCCACCCCCACCTTGAGTAAGCACAAGTACATATCCTACACTTACCTGGCAAATCAGCAGCACTTCCTCTATGCTAAAAAGAGGGAGCTCGCCATGTCCAGCTAGATGGAGATCCTGACCAGCACAGGAACTTCCGGGTGGTTACCGTGACTCATTTCCAGGTCAGGAGGTGAAACCACGCTCTGTTGATTGCAGCTGCGAAAATTTGATCTCAATAGCAGCAGGTGAATTACAAAGGAAAAAGGCCCGGTTTGAGCTCTGCTTCACACCGACAGCGGGAGGAAATCGTTCAGCTGAACTCATACGATTTTCATTCCCGCATGTCAGTCCCAACTGCAGGAGGAGGGGAGGGACATCAGAGACATCTGTGCAGGTTTCTGCACTTATATCAATACAAATCACACCAATTAGAACAGCGCAATTGCCACCAATCTGACATGTCAAATCGCACCAATGTGAAACAGTGCTGACTCACACAACACTGCCTATCCTCCAGCTGAAATTATTACCTGCAATTCTCCACAGCTGTAATATATATATATATATAGATATATATATATATAAAGATTCCACCTTTATCATTTACTTGCAGGTGTGCTGAAGCCTAGGTTTACATTGGGGCGATTTGTCATGCACTTTCAGAAATCAAATCACATGACTATTGATGGCAATGTTCCAATCGATGCAACCCCAATTTTGTGGAGCCGCACAGATTTCCAAAAGTAGTTCCTGCACTACTTTTGCCGATTTCAGGTGCGACTTCAATAGACATTTGTGTATGAAGCCACACAGATGTCTATCAAGTAGTACCTAAAATCGCGCTAGCTTAAGTGAAGTAGCGCAATTTCAAAGTAGCATCAATGTCAACAAGGGCAAAGAGATTCATTTTTCGGTGCACAAATTCATATAGAAATAAAATATTAAGGATTTTGCACTTTGCCAAAAAAAAAAAAAAAAAGCGCACACACACACACCAAAGCTCAATAACGTACTTTTATTTTGCTAGCAGAAACAAAATTAGGTACATTCATTTACTAGCTTCAAAAAAATTTGGACAGGATACATGGTGCTACATTTAGCAATTGGATTTTAAGGGCCCTGCTCATAGGAGCTTACAATCTAAAATTTGTCAAAACCTTAGAGTGCACACAGTTTTACTTTTAGTGTATAACGGGCAACACATCACATTTTTATCTGCAAGATTAGAGAAACATACTCAAGTCATTATTCTTACAAAGCATTCCAACATAATAAAAAAGGCACATGTTCAAAACACCCACCCCCACCCCACAATCCACATATACATACATTGGTGACCATGTTCTGCGGAAGCTGTATTTCTGTGTACATGATTAAGCAATGAGATCCAAGAGTAGAAGGTCAGCAGATGCTTCCAAACGATTTTGCACGGTCAGACAGGAACAATACACACACACAATTTTTGATTGAAAAAATGCACAAGAATTTCAGCAAATAACACTAGTTGGGGGGGGGGGGGTTGTCAATCTGCACAATATCATTCCTTCTCCCCCCACAAATCACAGCAAAAAACCTGGCCTTCTCAGACCAAACGATCCCCCATACTGCAGGCCTTTATATAAGAGAGGTTGTTTTGTTAGCAAACTGACACACGCCCAATAGAAGTACACGCCCACTAGAAGTACACAGCCCACCAGTATCTTTCAATCTGTCCCTTCGTGTATGTCTAAAGTTATTTCACCTGATGGGCAGGAACACATAATACTATTTACAACTGTGTTAGCCCTTGGCTATGTGCATCAAATCTCCAACTACAGGCCAAAGATCCAAGTCCATTTGCATGCACATAAACAAAGCAACAGTTTTCTAAGCATATGTACCCGTGCAGTGTAAACCATACAATTTTAAAATGTCCAAGTCCCTGGGCATGATTAGTGCTAACAAACATTAACATCAGTCCCTGGCTCCAATGAGCTTCCAATCTAAAGTCCAAAATAAACTTTCTTACATTAGAGACTATTTTGACAGGAGACAAATAAAATACCAGCATGTCTTCAACATAAGCATTAGCATGTTGGGGAATTGAACCAGCAACCCCAGTGTTGCTAGACAGAATTGCTGCCCACTTAGCCACCAGGCAGCCTTGCACATGTTGTCTGCATCTCTGTGGTGTGAACCAGCCCTAAGTCCATAACCAAGTTCCGTGTCTCCAAGCAATATACAATATATTGGCCTAAGTATTGGGACGTCTGCCTTTAAACGCACATGAACTGTAATCGCATCCAGTCTTAGTCCGTAGGGTTCAATATTGAGTTGGCCCACCCTTTGCAGCTATAACAGCTTCAACTCTTCTGGGAAGGCTTCTGGGAAGGCTGTCCACAAGCTTTAAGAGTGTGTCTATGGGAATGTTTGACCATTCTTCCAAGTGCATTTGTGAGGTCAGGCACTGATGTTGGACGAGAAGGCCTGGCCTGCAGTCTCTGCTCTAATTCATCCCCCCAAGGTGTTCTATCGGGTTGAGGTCAGGACTCTGTCCAGGCCAGTCAAGTTCCTCCACCCCGAACTCACTCATCTATGTCTTTATGGACCTTGCTTTGTGCACTGGTCCAAATCATTTGGTGGAGGGGGATTATGGTGTGGGGTTGTTTTTCAGGGGTTGGGCTTGGTCCCTTAGTTCCAGTGAAGGGAACTCTTAAGGCATCAGCATACCAAGACATTTTGGACAATTTCATGCTCCCAACTTTGTGGGAACAGTTTGGGGGTGGCTCCTTCCTGTTTCAACATGACTGAACACCAGTGCACAAAGCAAGGTCCATAAAGACATGGATGAGTGAGTTTGGGGTGGAGAAACTTGACTGGCCTGCACAGAATCCTGACCTCAACCCGATAGAACTCCCTTTGGGATGAATTAGAGCAGAGACTGCGAGCCAGGCCTTCTCATCCAACATCAGTGCCTGGCCTCACAAATGCACTTCTGGAAGAATGATCAAACATTCCTCATAGACACACTAAACCTTGTGGACAGCCTTCCCAGCCTTCCCAGAAGCTGTTCTAGTTGCAAAGGGTGGGCCAAATCAAATTTTAACCCTACGGACTAAGACTGGGCTGCCATAAAGTTCATGTGTGTGTAAAGGCAGACGTCCCAATACTTTGGGATAAATTGTGTATCTGGCAAGATTTACAGTGGTGGTGGAACCCTCTTACACATAAATACAACATTTAGACATAGTTTTAGGACCTGGGATATGAGACAACTTCTCTACATGAAACAGCATGTTTGGGATTTGAACCCAGACACTAAGGCAGTGGTTCTCAACTCCAGTCCTCAGGGCCCACCAACAGGCCAGGTTTGCAAGATAACTGAAATGCATCACAGGTGATATAATTTGCTCAAGGGATTGCAGTATTCTAGTCTGCATCTCACCAAGGTAATACTTAAAATCCGGCCTGTTAGTGGGTCCTGAGGACAGGAGTTGAGAACCACTACACTAAGGCCCCTTTCACACTGGGGCGTTTTTCATGCGGTTTAGCGCTAATAATAGCGCTGTTATACCGCATGAAAAAATCCTGCCCTGTGCCTTCAATGTGAAAGCCCGAAGGCTTTCACACTGAAGCGGTGCGCTAGCAGGACCGCTCCAAAAGTCCTGCTAGCCGCTTCTTTACAGCGGTAAAGGAGCGGTGTGTTCACCGCTCCTTTACCGCGGTCTCCCATTGAAATCAATGGGACAGCGCGGTAATACCGCCCAGCCCAAACCGCGGCAATAGCCGCGGTTTGCGGACGGTATTAACCCTTTTTTCGGCCGCTAGCGGGGGTTAAATTAACCCCCCTAGCGACCGCATACCGCGGTAAGAACGACGGTATAGCAGCGCTGAAAATCGCGCTGCTATACCGCCACCGCTCCTGCCCGCCCCAGTGTGAAAGGGGCCTAAGGGATGCTAAACAGAAGTTCTAACCTCTAAGCCACAGAGCTGCCACATGTGAATCCTCCTACACGTAAATACACATAAACTACTGCATTTCTTTGGGCATGCAGGTGATGGAATTACATTACTCAAGAGTTATCCTTCTTGATTTATTCTGTGATATTTGGTGTTTTTTGGGGGGTGAGTTTAGAATAGTGATATTACCCTCAAATTTTGGGGAATTACATTTTTATTTCTGATGTTGGAACACATATCAGATTTTTGGGGCTCAAATTATGATTATTTAGAAATAATAAAAAGCACAAAAAAAGTGACTAATTTAAAATTTGCATTTGTGAGTTTGGGTAAAGATTGTTGTGAGATGAAGAGTAACAAGTGAAAGTGACAGAGAAAAATATATTTTATCAAAACATTCCACATTCTAGCTTTCTTTAAAAACAAAATATTTTAATTAGAAGCAACATTGTTGCAAAGGAAAATTTATTTCAGAGAAAGATACATTTCATCTCAACATTAAAAGGATTGATTTGTGAAAGTTACAATGGTATCATTAGAATCAATGGCTAAAACTTGCATTGGACTAAAATAGCTCAGATTTTCACTTCCAAAACATGCTCTTTAATTAGCTCTCATTTCGGTATTTACTATAACTCTTGTGAAAAAAGTCACTTGAGTTAAAATTTGAGTTATATTAGCTCTGGGCATGCTCAGTTTAGCTTGCAAATAGTTGTCCAAAAACTGGCATTTTTTTACTTCTCAGACTTTTAAAGATATTTCAGTGTAGAAATCACTTTTTCACACAGTTTAAAAGCAGATTATCTTTAAATAATATACCACATATTTCAGTACCATTTAGGCAATTATATCAAACATTATATCAAACATTATTTTCATGTGCACAACTCCAGCTTTTAGTAGAGTAAGGATTTGGGCGCTATTTGGATTCTGGGAGCTATAGTAAATTCGATTTTGGTAAGTATTTTTTCTCCAGCGCTATAGTGAATACCATTTTAGCGCTAATTAGCGCAAATTGCCGCGATTCACGCTAATTAGCGCGGAATCGCGGCAATTTGCGCTAATTAGCGTCGCGGCGCTATAGTAAATTACCCCCATTGAGACATGTACTGAGACATTTGCAATTCGATGAAATGATGGGAAATTCAATTCAGTTGTGAACAATTGCCAAGTGGTTTGGCGATTTGTCCATGTCGTTTTGAGAATGTAATTTCTGTTTCAAGAAATGAGCCAAAACAATGGAGAAAAACTGTATTGCATTCTATGCATTAGGATAAAAAGCCTTCTGTGTGCAGCAGCCCTCCTCAACCCCCTTAATATTTACCTGAGCCCATCTCGATCCAGTGATGTTGCAGGATTGTCTCGACTGCCCGGGACTCTCTCCCACTGCTGTCAATCAAATTCAGTGAGCCAATGAGGAGAGAGAGGGGGCAGGGTCGGGTTACTGCTCCATGTCTGAATAGACACAGGGAGCTAAGGCTCTGCTCGGGTGCCCCCATAGCAAGCTGCTTGCTGTGGGGCCACTCAACAGAAGGGAAGGGCCAGGAGCATTGAACAGGGACCCGAGAAGAGGAGGATCTGTGCAAAACCACTACACAAAGCAGGTAAGTATAACATGTTTGTTATTTTTAACAAAAAAAAAAACAAGACTTTAGTATCACTTTAAACATCAGCTCAATTGTAAACTCACAAACAATCTGGACACCCAATCTGGAATCCCAAAATAAAAATTCCATCTCAACCTCTCTTACCAAATTACGTTACAAGCTTCGAACACTACTGTGCTCTCAATATGACAAGTATGGTATTTGAGGCAAATTAAACCCAATTACTATGCCAACAACAATAAAGACAGCAGGTTAAAAGCTTGTAATGCAAAATTGAGATTACCATTTATATACCACCCGTTCACAAAACAAGAGCTGCTTAATCCGCAACATATAGCACATGCCTTTGCAGATTACTATGGCGCCTATATAATTTAAAAGATGACCGCACTATCCAACAACCATCTACGCAAATGGTGTACAGGGTGAACCAATACTTGCGCTAACAGAAATAATAAATAATAAATAATAAATGTAAGAAGCAGCGTGCACAGTCTGTGAAAAGCAAACTTGAAAACATATAAAACCAAAAATGCAGCGCTTCAATGAGAAAAATCAGTCCATGTGTTTCATAACAAAGGAAATACTGTAGATGCAGGAAATTGAAGAACTCCACCACCAAGGACTTCAGTTGTGAACAGATAACACACCACCACAAAAAAACGTGCTCACTAACTGCTTACCAGAAAGCGAGCATTCATAGGCGCCTCTGATGATATCCTATGGGATGAAACATGTCAGGTTGTCCAACGTGAGCACGCTAAGAACCGCAGATTATATCTTTTTGCCTTGATGATCTTTTACCCTGTAAGTAGAATTTTAAATAAACCTACAGTTTACCTTGCGGGCTTCACTATGCTGCTTTTTTTTTTGTATGGGTTTAACATCTCCTGCTGAGGTCTGCAGTAGTGCTATCTAAGTCCTGGTGAGTTCCTTGGATGTTGATGATATCGGATATCTCGGTTGTTGTCCTATCAAGATTGGAGAGCCTTATCCACTGTGATTCCCTGCATTTCATTATATGCCTATGAATGCTCGCTTTCTGGTAAGCAGTTAGTGAGCACGTTTTTTGTGGTGGTGTGTTATCTGTTCACACTGAAGTACTTGGTGGTGCAGTTCTTCAATTTCCTGCATCTACAGTAGTTCCTTTGTTATGAAACACATGGACTGATTTTTCTCATTGAAGCGCTGCATTTTTGGTTTTATAACCATCTACGCAAGATATTCCAAACATTTTCTACAACAACTCAATCTCTCTTCTCTACCCCCCCCCCCCCCCACTTTCTAAATTCTCTGTTTGCCTCCTCTGAAATTATCTCCATGATCAATGCATTACTCAACAGTAACTCCCCAGGCCCAGATGCAGTGGTGGCTGGTGCTCCATTTCTTTGGGGGGGCGCAGACAAACCCCCAACCAACCCCCCCTCACTCGCCCGCAATATGGCCTACAGACAGGCAGATAGATAAACAGACAGATAGAAAGATAAATAAACATGAAGATTTATAGATAGATAGATAGATAGATAGATAGACATGCAGATAGATAAATAAATAAATAGACATGCAGATAGATAAATAGACAGACATGTAGATAGATAGATAGACGTGAAGATAGAAAAACAGATAGATAGATACATAGATAGATAGATAGATAGATAGATAGATAGATAGATAGATAGATAGATAGATAGATAGATAGATAGATAGACATGAAGATAGATAGATAAGCAGATAGATAGATAAATAGACATGTAGAAATATAAATAGATAGACAGAAATGCAGATAGATAGACATGCAGATAGATAAACAGATAGATAGATAGATAGATAGATAGATAGATAGATAGATAGATAGATAGATAGATAGATAGATAGATAGATAGATAGATAGATAGATAGATAGATAGATAGATAGATAGATAGATAGATAGATAGATAGATAGACATGAAGATAGATAGATAAATAGACATGTAGAAATATAGATAGATAGACAGAAATGCAGATAGATAGACATGCAGATAGATAAATAGATAGATAGATAGATAGATAGACATGCAGATAGCTAAATAGACAGACATGTAGATAGATAGATAGATAGATAGATAGATAGATAGATAGATAGATAGATAGATAGATAGATAGATAGATAGAGATAGATAGATAGATACACAGACAGATAGATAAACAAACAGATAGATAGATAAATAAACATGTAGATAGATAAATAGATAGACAGAAATGCAGATAGATATAGATATATAGATAGATAGATAGATAGATAGATAGATAGATAGATAGATAGATAGACATGAAGATAGATAAACAGACATGCAGATAGATAGATAGATAGATAGATAGATAGATAGATAGATAGATAGATAGATAGATAGATAGATAGATAGATAGATAGATAGATAGATAGATACACAGACAGATAGATAAACAAACAGATAGATAGATAAATAAACATGTAGATAGATAAATAGAGAGACAGAAATGCAGATAGATATAGATAGATAGATAGATAGATAGATAGATAGATAGATAGATAGATAGATTGATAAATAGATAGATAGATAAACAAACAGATAGATAGATAAATAAACATGTGGATAGATAAATAGATAGACAGAAATGCAGATAGATATAGATAGATAGATAGATAGATAGATAGATAGATAGATAGATAGATAGATAGATAAATAGATAGATAGATAAACAAACAGATAGATAGATAAATAAACATGTGGATAGATAAATAGATAGACAGAAATGCAGATAGATATACAGTAGATAGATAGATAGATAGATAGATAGATAGATAGATAAATAGATAAATAGATAAATAGACATGTAGATAGATAAATAGATAGACAGAAAGGAAGATAGATAGACATGCAGATAGATAGATAGATAGATAGATAGATAGATAGATAGATAGATAGATAGATAGATAGATAGATAGATAGATAGATAGATAGATAGATAGATAGATAGATAAATGAACAGATAGATAGATAAATAGACATGTAGATATATAAATAGATAGACAGAAATGCAGATAGATAGACATGCAGATAGATAAATAGATAGATAGATAGATAGACAGATAGATAGATAAATAAACATGTAGATAGATAAATAGATAGACAGAAATGCAGATAGATATAGATAGATAGATAGATAAATAGATAAACAGACAGATAGATAGATATGTAGCACACAGATCTTTTCCCCCCTCTTACCTTCTCAAGCAGGGGGATAAGACACACCATGCCACATGCCCGTTTCCTCTAGATTATAAAGGTCAGGCGGTGTTACATACTTGGGTCCTCCAGTTAGTAGCTCCCTTCTTCTGGTTCTCCCCTCTATATTTATAGAGGCGAGTCTTTATCTTTCCCAAATTTGGTCAATGTCCACACAACGTATCAACTCCAACGTGAGTTTATTTTATCTTGGTTCCAGGAACCAAAGAGTTGAAGTGAGAAAAAGGTTAACAGATAGAAGTGGATTCAGGCACACTCTTAGCTTCGTCGCCACTCGGTCCCGAGTGGGTACAGCTCACCCGGATAGTCACTCAATAGCACTAGCAGCCGATGTGATGCTGGAACAATGGCTCAGTCCCCTCCAAGGACCAAGTCAAGGAGATCCCTCCTGAACTTTCAACACTCCGCAGAGGCAATCTGAAAAGTGAGGAATCCTTCCCTCCGACAGGTCACCAGGCCTTTCCTGAGTCAGCAATACTCTATTACTCGCCCCCTTGTTATGGGATCTATCGTCCCCTGGCTTCCTCTGTGTCAGAGCGGTCACCCTCACGCGGGTTCCCTGGGACTCCTCTTTGGTTGTAGACCCAGTCAAAGGTACTGGGCCCACCTGGAACTCTGTAGCCTCAGGGTAGAGGTACCCAAGACTCCTCGATCAAGATGGGGCGCACCCCCCTCTGAGGGGTAGCTCCCTCTGGGCAATGAGCCCTGGGAATTGGCTCTCCGGGCATGGGCCCCGGGAATTTGCTCTCCGGGCATGGGCCCCAGGATTTTGGCTCTCCAGGCATGGGCCCCGGGAATTGGCTCTCTGGGCATGGGCCCCGGGATTTGGCTCTCCGGGCATGGGCCCCGGGAATTGGCTTCCCGTGTAATGGCGTCTGCCCCTTATATACCCTCTCCCGGCATGCACAGCAGGCCAGAACCACTCATCAACGGCAGCCGAGAGAGGACATCCAATACCTACTCCATCACCTGTGGTTCAACCCCGGGTATAGGTGACAACACCACCTATACTCCCAAAGGGGAACTGCATTACAGATGACACAGCAGTAAGGCAGAGTCCAAAATAATCAAAAGACCCGAGCCAACTATTGAACTGGTCACCCTTAAATTTAGGTATAGTGGGGTTAAATTTGGGGACCCCGCTACATACACCCCCCTCTAAATGAGACACTGTCCCCAGTGTCTGGAACAAATTCACACACTCAGTCCTGAGCAGGCGCAAATTTATTCCTGAACTATGTACAATACAAGAATGGTGCCTGAATCAAGACCTGAAGTATAGCAAAGAGGGAGAAGGACAGAAAAACAAACAGTTTTTAAATGTACATACACATTATGTAACAATCCCTCCCATCATCCTATCACAACTATATCCCACCCTTTCTCCGGTGCAGTTGCATGATGGTCTTCCTGCAGGGAAAGAAAATAACATATACACGCTAAATATTCTACACGCTATTAACATCCTAACACTATTAATTAGAAGTGAACTATCTCCCCAAGGAAAGATAGCTCCCTTCTACTAAAGCTGCACACACTAATGCCGCGTACACACGATCATTATTCACAGTGGTTTAAAAACCGCCGTGAATAATGACATTTTAAACGAGGGAACAGCTTGTTCCCCACACACGGTCATTTTTCTGGTCATTTTTTAAAATGACGAGAAAAACGATCGTCTATGGGCTCCGCGGCAGTGTTTCCCTATGGGAAACACTGCCGCGGAAGAAATGTCAGGAAAAACGACGAGAAAAATTAGAACATGTTCTAATTTTTCTCATCGTGATTAATGCCGTTTTTCCCGTCGGGAAAAACGGCAAAAAGCCCACAGACGATCGTTTTTCTCGTCCAAAGGAAAAACAATTCATTTTTCCCGACGGGAAAAATGATCGTGTGTACGCGGCATCAGCCTAGTGTATGGAATAACATTTCCCTGGAATAAGTGCATAAAAGAAAAAGTCCAGCAAACCACTACCACCTAGTGGCAGCACACATTATTACCTAGCCTAAGTGCGTACAGACGCACCACAACACAAATTTCTCTTTGGTTGATCACGGCGGCTTCCAGCTTTGCCCTGACTAACTCTACCCCAAAGTTCAGATCTCATTTTCTTTTCCAAAAGAGGGAAGGGGAAAAAAAAACTTATCCTTCAAACCTCCAGAGAGTAAATTCCCTGGGCATGGAGTCAAACAGCAGTTCAAGGCATTGTCCCTGAAGTGTTATATAAATAAAAAAAACACAAGTCCCACTTCAGAGATAAAAACTGGGATCAGGGAGATCAAGAGGCTTCCAGTCCTTATCCAAGGTCTCTAAGGAATAAATTACATCGTCTCTGTTTTTACTGCAGACCACAACCTGATCCGCATATATGTGCCAACCCAGAGTTCAGTCTTTTCGGCAGCCTTTGTATCTCTCAGTCATTACAGCCGAACATGTAAAATACCTATGGCCTTTCTTTACCTCCAAATGATCCCAGACAAAATCACTGTACCATCGTTCCCAAAAGGCCTCAATTTCAAAAAGCAAGTTCCTTGGGACGTACGGATACTCCCATCCATAGTCCATAGCAACCTTTTGATTCAACAGCCGTTGCAGTTGGGCCACAGGCGGCTTGGTCGCCCGATCTCCAGTTCCTGGCAAGACAATAGCATCCGGAGATCTACGGGGGCGTACGGGCTCCAACTGTGGCATAGGCGGCCTTAATGAGGAACGGGCCTCCGGAACAGCAGGCACGGAAGACACCGGAGCATGCAAGGTGGACACAGGAACAACTTCTCCAGTAATAACAGCGATTTCCACCCGGGGTGCAGTTTCCCCAGAGTCCATGGGCGATCCCTTTACACTACGGGGAGAGGTTAGCAAAATTTTGTCCCATCCCTTCTTTGCAAACAGTTCATCAATTTCTACATCATCGCCAACTTCAGAGGAAGGGTCTATCTCTGAGGTATCATACTCTTCTGCTGGCAAATAGTTCCTGGTCAACACCGACTTTTTCACTTTCAAAAGTTCCCGCGGGTCAGGAACCCAAGCATCCATAATGGAATGAACACTGAGTCTCTTCTCTTTCCCTGGCAAACTTGACACAGTTCTCCCAACCTCCTTACCTTCCCCCTCTGTGGATCGCTTGGAGATCCCTCCGGCTAGACGATCCGGTTCGGGTAGGTGTTGGGTTAGGCCTTGACCACGGCCACGGGAAGCCTTCACATATCCCAGCTTCCTTTTAGCAGGTGGAAGGGAGGACTCCGTTGCAACCAAGGCATCATCCGCTGTGTTCACGGCCTCAGGCTTCTTAATGGCTGGAGCTTCAACCTTCAGTTCCGCTATCTCCACGGTAGTGCGCGTGGGCATGGCTGTGGGAGCACACATTTCCTCCCCGGGAGCAACAGTACCTGAGAAACAGTCCAGGCGGTAGACTTTCGGCACCTCCGTTGGCTGTTCTACCTCAAAGAGGAACTCCCCACAGCGGGTACATCTCCCGAAAGGGCGAAGCTATACGACCAGTCCCTGGCATCTCGCACAAATCACACCCAAGGCCTCTGCATCTCTGCATGTGTAGAGAGAAAAGCGACCTCGGGGCTTCAGCCAGATCCCTGTATCTTTTAGGGAGGTCACAAAAGAGGCAACATTCATGGTTGAACCGGGCAAAGGAACACGAGATCCCGGTGAAGTAGTCATCCATGGAGCAGAAAACATGTCGCCTCATCAATCGTTCAGTTGTACTGTCCCTTTGGCGCCAACCGCACCACGTGGAACACACACTTTAGCTGGGGCTCCTCCCCTTTTTCTTCCTTGCTGCTCGCAATTCACAGGCTTTTTCCGACTTTGAGACACGCCCACAAACTACGCAGTTGGAAATTACAGCCAGGCCTGTACTTTTCTCTCACTTGTGGCACAGTCCAATTTCCAAAAATGGCCAACCTCCAAAGAGTCATGCGGGAAAGTAAAGTCCAGCTTACAGAAACCACTGCAGAATCCCGGACTCGAGCCCCCACGTGTAGCACACGGATCTTTTCCCCCCTCCTACCTTCTCAAGCAGGGGGATAAGACACACCATGCCACATGCCCGTGTCCTCTAGTTTATAAAGGTCAGGCGGTGTTGCATACTTGGGTCCTGCAGTTAGTAGCTCCCTTCTTCTGGTTCTCCCCTCTATATTTATAGAGGCGAGACTTTATCTTTCCCAAATTAGGTCAATGTCCACACAACGTATCAACTCCAATGTGAGTTTATTTTATCTTGCTTCCAGGAACCAAAGAGTTGAAGTGAGAAAAAGGTTAGCAGATAGAAGTGGATTCAGGCACACTCTTGGCTTCGTCGCCACTCGGTCCCGAGTGGGTACAGCTCACCCGGATAGTCACTCAATAGCACTAGCAGCCGGCGTGATGCTGGAACAATGGCTCAGTCCCCTCCAAGGGCCAAGTCAAGGAGATCCCTCCTGAACTTTCAACACTCCGCAGAGGCAATCTGCGAAGTGAGGAATCCTTCCCTCCGACAGGTCACCAGGCCTTTCCTGAGTCAGCAATACTCTATTACTCGCCCTCTTGTTATGGGATCAATCCTCCCCTGGCTTCCTCTGTGTCAGAGCGGTCACCCTCACGCGGGTTCCCTGGGACTCCTCTTTGGTTGTAGACCCAGTCAAAGGTACTGGGTCCACATGGAACTCCGTAGCCTTGGGCTAAAGGTACCTGAGACTCCTCGATCAAGATGGGGCGCACCCCCCTCTGAGGGGTAGCTCCCTCCGGGCAATGGGCCCCGGGAATTGGCTCTCTAGGCATGGGCCTCAGCTCTCCGGGCATGGACCCCGGGATTTTGGCTCTCCGGGCATGGGCCCCAGGAATTGGCTCTCCGGGCATGGGCCACGGGAATTGGCTCTCCGGGTATGGGCCCCGGGATTTTGGCTCTCCAGGCATGGGCCCCGTGAATTGGCTCTCCGGGCATGGGGCCCGGGATTTGTCTCTCCGGGCATGGGCCCCGGGAATTGGCTTCCCGTGTAATGGCGTCTGCCCCTTATATACCCTCTCCTGGCATGCACAGCAGGCCAGAACCACCCACCAACGGCAGCCGAGAGAGGACATCCAATACCTACTCCATCACCTGTGGTTCAACCCCGGGTATAGGTGACAACACCACCTATACTCCCAAAGGGGAACTGCATGCCAGATGACACAGCAGTAAGGCAGAGTCCAAAATAATCAAAAGACCCGAGCCAACTATTGCTCTGGTCACCCCTAAATTTAGGTGAATAGCGGGGTTAAATTTGGGGACCCCACTACAGATAGATAGATAGATAGATAGATAGATAGATAGATAGATAGATAGATATGAAGATAGATAGATAGATAGATAGATAGATAGATAGATAGATAGATAGATAGATAGATAGATAGATAGATAGATAGATAGATAGATAGATAGATAGATAAACAGATAGATAGATAAATAGACATGTAGATAGATAAATAGATAGACAGAAATGCAGATAGATAGACATGCAGATAGATAAACAGATAGATAGTTAGATAGATAGATAGATAGATAGATAGATAGATAGATAGATAGATAGATAGATAGATAGATAGATAGATAGATAGATAGATAGATAGATAGATAGATAGATAGATAGATAAACAGACAGATAGATGAGAGAGAGATAGATAAAACAGATAGATGAGAGGGAGATAAACAGACAGATAAACAGACAGATAGATTAGAGAGAGAGAGAGAGATAAACAGACAGATAGATGAAAGAGAGATATCACTGTCCTCCCCCCAGGGATTTAGTAGTGACAGAAGAAGCACTAGATCGGAACCTGTCCCCCATGGCCCCCCTCCTCTCCCCTCTCCTGCCAGGCACATACCTCGGCTCTGACATATTGATTTGGAAAGATGAAGCTATTAACCAGCAAGCATAGGGCAAGTTACCATACTTTCCAATCACATCCCGGTAATTTTTGAAAAATTGAACGAGGGATGCCCCTGGGATAGTGTGGATTGGAATAAATTATGGATTGCCACCAAGTATATATAGAAAAATATAAAGAATTTTATTTGTACATATTTGACATATGGATCAAAATTGTTTAAAAACAACGAGAGAAAAGACATACACAATCATTGAAACCAATTTGCATGAGGGCACCTACAAGTCATATAACTAGTGGTGACAAAACCGACATGTTTCGGATACTAGAGCTATATCTGTGATAGCTTCCATTATTTCCTTCTTCAAGGTTCATACAATGATTAAAAAGCAGATTGGTCTCTATAGAAGAGAGAAAAACAACATCATGTATAATGGTTATATAGTACAATATCGAGCATTAACATAGTTCCAATATTTTGAAATTCTCCCATATGTGGGCAGCTAAAGGATAAATAGTGCTGCAGAGAAACAACAAAAAAAAAAAAAGGGAGGGGAAAACAAAGAAAAAATAAGAAAACAATGTATATGAGAGTTCATTGGAGATGCATAGATGCGCATATAAAGTACATAATTATATATTTATAGGATACATTACATTTATATCAAATTTATCCATAGTATTGCATACATACATCTCAAGTGGTAACGCAAACATCAGCCGCTTGGAGGGATTGTCCCGATGATGTAGAGCCCAAATGGATATAGTGCAAGTTTAGTGGTCGCATAGAAGAAATGCAGCGACCATAATAACACAGCAACCGTGGTAACAGAGCCAGGGATATATAGCAGGGCCAGCCCAAAAAAGCCCCTCAAAGCTCACAAGGAAGCCCCAAATTGTAGCGGGGACTCGCCACAGGTCTCTCTGCAAAGACATACATATGTGAGTTATAATTTGAGGATCCCATACTAACCCTGTAGACAGTTATCCCACAACTATAATCTAGTATCTGAGCGAACTTCATACCTGTAAGAGTGACGCGAGAGCATCCACACTCTGGCTGTGCAGAAACTAACAAAGCCCGGTGGGATTTTATATAGGGCTGTGGCTTGTGTTACAGCCAATCAGCGCCAACAGGAGGGACAGAAGGAGCTCAGCCAATGAGATAGAGGGTGGGAGGCCACAACAGGGCTAAAAAGTCCGTCCAACTAAAAGAAACAAATGAATCATGTATTGCAGAGAAGCTCTTACCTGACGAGACGCCGCGCGCAAGGGCCGCCCTCGGTCTAGGCGGCATCCGGCGTCACCACGCACACACGTCGGCGTACAGAAAACGTCAGAACGTCGGCGCGGTGACGTCAGACGTCGACCCGACCGCCAGCACAATAGGAAGGGCGGAAGTGACTCAGAATAGATTACTACGGTGTCCGCATCAGGCCAAAAAAGGGGCCAGCGCGGAGGCAACAACATATGCGCCACGCCAAATGGCGCCACCGGGAGGACAGGAAACACAATTAATTGGTCAAAAACCCCATAAGTAGTAACGATGTAACAACAAGGTGAATAGCGGGGTTAAATTTGGGGACCCCGCTACAGATAGATAGATAGATAGATAGATAGATAGATATGAAGATAGATAGATAGATAAACAGATAGATAGATAAATAGACATGTAGATAGATAAATAGATAGACAGAAATGCAGATAGATAGACATGCAGATAGATAAACAGATAGATAGTTAGATAGATAGATAGATAGATAGATAGATAGATAGATAGATAGATAGATAGATAGATAGATAGATAGATAGATAGATAGATAATAAACAGACAGATAGATGAGAGAGAGATAGATAAAACAGATAGATGAGAGGGAGATAAACAGACAGATAAACAGACAGATAGATTAGAGAGAGAGAGAGATAAACAGACAGATAGATGAGAGAGAGATATCACTGTCCTCCCCCCAGGGATTTAGTAGTGACAGAAGAAGCACTAGATCGGAACCTGTCCCCCATGGCCCCCTCCTCTCCCCTCTCCTGCCAGGCACATACCTCGGCTCTGACACAGCACAATGTTGGGTGAATGGCTCTGGCTGAAGGTTGATTCTAGGGCAGAGTTGAAGCAGGGTGCCCTCCACCTTCAGTCCCGATGACTGTGATCACAGGATGCTGTTGTAAAGGGACAGACAGTGGTTTCAGATAACACAGTAATGTAACTTGCTTTTCTTCTCCATCCACGGAGCCGCAGGTCAGGGGCACTTCCGACTTCCTCCTGACACAGATAAACCAGAAGTGACCCCTGGGGAAAGGACCGCCCATGTGCGAATAGAAAACCCCACAGCAAGGGGAATGCATGGAAAACGGAAGCCTTACAGCGCACTGCTTTGCACTAAAAAAAAACGTAAATGGGTCATCTAACATGCTATCACATGATTGCATAGGCATCATGCTTCCCCATAATGCACTGTGTCCGGTGTCTTGCCGAAAAAGTTCCCCCGGCGGATAAGGACTAAGGACCCCCCTGTACTGCGCAGGCGCGGCGCTTGCGCAGTACGAACCTCAACTGAGTCTCCGAAAATAGCCGAACATGTAGAGCTGAGGGTCAGCTCTACACGGCACCTGGGCAATGACTATGACACATGCTCCCGATGCTAGTGCTACTCAGCAAGGGGCGGGGGTGATTTTACCAATAAAGTACACATCTTAGCGGGCCGTGTTGATGGGCGGGTTTTGCAATTGCATCACATTGCAAAACCAGACCTTCATTTGTTTTAACACCCCCCGCTAAGACGTGTACTTTATTGGTAAAATCACCCCCTGCCCCTTGCAGAGTAGCACTAGCATCGGCAGCGTGAGTCATGTGTCATACTCATTGCGCAGGCGCCGTGTAGAGCTGTCTCTCAGCTCTACATGTTCGGCTATTTTCGGAAGCTCAGTTGAGATTCGTACTGCGCAAGTGCCGCACCTGCGCAGTACAGGGGGGTCATTATCCGCCGGGCGGACCTTATTCGGCAGAACACCGGCGCCTGTACACAGTGCATTTGTGCACTTAAAGAACTTAATGCACTTTTTAATTATTTTTTTTAAAGGACCTCTTAAATTATTATTTTTTGTTACGTGACTAGCACTGGGGGGGGGGTGGGCAGCGCCCGTGCGCCCCTTATGGACGGGCCCCCACTGCCCAGATGGATTCACGGACAAATATTGTAAATGTTTTTCAGATATTCTAACCTCATACACGGTGCATCTTTTTATGGCAGCAGCATTCAGTGCATCATTCCCTGCAGAGATGCTGGTAGTAAACATAGTCACCCTCCCTAAACCTGGAAAAGATCCTGTAGCTCCAGCCATTTTTAGACACATTTCATTATTAAATACCGATGTTAAAGTATATGCCAAATTTTTAGCAAAATCTCTCAGCAATATTCTTCCCACCTTGATTAAGCCATTCAAAAAGGCTTCACTAAAGGCAGAAAAGCTTCTAAAGCTACTAGATGCATCATAAATTTACATAAATACATCATGCTGAGACCAGCCGCAAGCCTTCTCTGCTCTTATCTATAGACATTTTATCTGCTATCATGGCTCTATATTCCACACCTTCAGCTAGGGTCTTTTCCTCCAGCCTTTTATTCAAATCCTTTATTATCTCCAATAGAACCCGACAAGGATGCCCCCTCTCTGTCTATTTTCAACCTAATAATTGAACCTCTAGCTGAAATGATAAGATTACATCCTCCCATCTCAGGATTTTGTTTACACAACTTCTCCCATGTCAATAATTTAATTGCTGATGATGTTATTCTGCTCTTAACTGACCCCAATGATCCCTTATGAATGCCCATAAAGTGTTGCAAGCATTTAGTGCTGTATTGTACTACAAAGTTTATTTTTCTAAATCTTTAATTTTGAATCTGGGTATTCCCAGATCGGTACAGAATTACCTTACTGAAAACCTACCTTACTCCTGGGAGGACAAAGGCATCCCATATTTTGGTATCATCTTAACCCCCTCATCTTCCAACTTAGCTGACACCTTATTACAAAACTGTCTAAAGAACTACATCAATTCTCCTGCTGTGAGCTCACATGGTTGGGTAGGCTGGCTATCTTTAAAATGATGATACTTCCTCTAATTCTGTACATCTTTAGGACCTTCCCCATTCCCATCAAACCTGAATACTTTCGCTCCTTTTCAGCCCTGCACAAAAACAAAATTTTGCAAAAAAAAAAGAAATCAAAAAGAAAACCAAAAGAGAGCGAGGTGTCCTTATTCACACCTCATTGAACATAAAAAGGCTGGGGGGCGTAGCCTGGATATAGTACTGTACGGGGAGCTCCAAGTATCCTGAGTAATTCTTAACCTTTAACCCACTTTAGGCTACCCTTCTCCCCACCATCTCTTCAGGAAACCTGCTGTGGACCTGTGACCTGCCTCTCAGCCACTCCACCGCTCCACAATTCAGCAAGAAGTCGCCAGCTCCTGCTGCCTCATGTACAGATGCCATCTTGGTAGGGAAGTTGCAGGCCTTGCTATTGAGGGCAGCAAAACTTCTCTCCTGGTTTGGATAGACCATTTGGCGGAGGAATGTACCGTATTTATCGGCGTATAAAATGCACAGGCGTATAACACGCACCCTAACTTTAAGAGGGAAGTTTCAGGAAAAAAACTTTCCACAGCCCCCTGCGTATAACACGCAGGCACAGTTTACCCTCTATTTTCAGGGTAAAAAAGTGAGTGTTATACGCCAATAAATACAGTAATTTAATTTGCAACAATCTTTGATAAGATCAGAAGCCACCTCTCCAAGACATATCAGCTATCGAGGACACCATGTCGCAACATGTGGACCTCCTGAAGTCACTCCAATGCATGGTTCAGGAGCTGGTGGCCAAATCGGATGATGCAGAGAACCACCTGCATTGAAATAATGTCCGTGTATTGGGCCTCCCTGGAAGAGCAGAAGGGGATCATCTTGCAGAATTTGCAGAAGCTTTTTTCAAAAGTCTCCTGAACCCCACAGAGGTATCGCCTACGTATGTGGTTGAGTGGGCACATAGAGTCCCCATTGGGAAATACACCCCCGGCGCTCCTGCGCGACCATTCCTGGTCAGTAGGGATGAGCCCAATGTTCGAGTCAAACTTAAGTTCGACTCGGACATCGGGTGTTTGCCGAATAGCGAACAATTTGCGGTGTTTGCGGCAAATTCGAAAGCCGCAGAACACTGTTTAAAAGTCTATGGGAGAATAACATGAAAAATCAAAAGTGCTAATTTTAAAGGCTTATATGCATGGTATTGTCGTAAAAAGTGTTTGGGAACCTGGGTCCTGCCCCAGGGGGCATGTATCAATGCAAAAAAAGTTTTAAAAACTGCAGTTTTTTCGGGAGCAGTGATTTCAATAATGCTTAAAGTGAAACAATAAAAGTGAAATATTCCTTTAAATTTCGTGCCTGGGGGGTGTCTATAGTATGCCTGTAAAGTGGCACATTTTTTTGTTTAGAACAGTCCCACAGCAAAATTACATTTCTAAAGGAAAAAAAGTAATTTAAAACTACTCGCGGCTATAATGAATTGTCGGGTCTCGGCAATACAGATAAAACTCATTGAAAAAAATGGCATGGGTTACCCCCCAGTCCATTACCAGGCCCTTTGGGTCTGGTATGGATTTTAAGGGGAACTCCGTGCCGAAATAAAAAAAAATGGTGTAGGGGTCCCCCCAAAAATCCATACCAGACCCTTATCCGAGCACACAACCTGGCAGGCCACAGGAAAAGAGGGGGATGAGAGAGCACCCCCTCCTGAACCGTACCAGGCCACATGTCCTCAACATGGGGAGGATGCTTTGGGGTCTGGACCCTAAAGCACCTTGCCCCCATGTTGATGGGGTCAAGGGCCTCATCCCTACAACCCTTTCCAGGTGGTTGTGGGGGTCTGCGGGCGGGGGGCTTATCGGCATATGGAAGCCCCCTTTAACAGGGGGACCCCCAGATCCCGGCCCCCCCTATGTGAATTGGTAACGGGGTACATCGTACCCCGTTACACGCCACATACTCAACTTATGCCAGAGGAGTCGCTATCCTCCTACATAAATCGGTACCTGGTGTAGTGGAGAAAACTATCACAGATCCAGGGGGCATATTCATTATCTTACTGTTAGATATTCGTGCTACATTATGGGCTTTTGTGAATGTCTATATTCCTACCCCTTTTGACCTTACCATTCTGTATGCTATATGTGAAAAACTTGCCCCATTGCAGGCTACCAGGATCGTGATAGGGGGTGATTTTAATACTATCCTGAATGGGGCACAGGCCGCTCTCCTCACTTTGCCTTGTCAGTAGGGATGAGCCCGATCTTCGAGTCGATTGTAAGTTCAACTCGAACATCGGGTGTTCACCTGTTCGCTGCATAGCAAACAATTTGGGGTGTTCGTGGCAAATTTTAAAAGTAAATATACATGGTATTGTCATAAAAAGTGTTTGGGGACCTGGGTCCTGCCCCAGGGGACATGTATCAATACAAAAAAAATAAGTTTTAAAAACGGCCATTTTTTTTTGGGAGCAGTGATTTTACTAATCATTAAAGTGAAACAATAAAAGTGAAATATTCCTTTAAATTTCGTACCTGGGGTTTCTAAAATTTGCATGTAAAGTGGCACATTTTCCCCGTGTTTAGAACAGCCCCTGCACAAAATGACATTTCTTAAGGATAAAAGTCATTAAAAAAACCCTGAACCAAAATTTAAAAAAAATAAAAAATAAAAAATCGTGGCCCTTCAGGTCTGGTATGGATATTAAGGGGAACCCTGAGACAATTTTTGTTTTTTAAAAATGGCATAGGGGTCCCCCTCAAACGCCATACCAG
Source organism: Rana muscosa (assembly GCA_029206835.1). Taxonomy (NCBI): domain Eukaryota; kingdom Metazoa; phylum Chordata; class Amphibia; order Anura; family Ranidae; genus Rana; species Rana muscosa. The sequence continues at coordinate 636,912,602 of CM055117.1, read as the reverse complement.
AGAGCACCCCCCTCCTGAACCGTACCAGACCACATGCCTTCAACATGGGGAGGATGTCCCCATGTTGATGGGGACGAGGGCCTCATCCCCACAACCCTTGCCCGGTGGTTGTGGGCGTCTGCAAGCGGGGGCTTATCGGAATCTAGAAGCCCCCTTTAACAAAGGGGACCCCCAGATCACGGCCCCCCTATGTGAATTGGTAACAGGGTACATTGTACCCCTACCATTTCAACCAAAAAGTGTAAAAAAAACCAAAAAAACACAGAGACAGCTTGGGACAAGTCCTTTAACTACTTGAGCCCCGTGCTATAGCCAAATGACGGCTTCAGCGCGGACCTGAAAATCCGGGAGGCCGTCAATAGACGGCCACCCCTTTGCGCGCACCCCATGCGCCCCTGCAGGGCGCGCGCTGTGATCACCGGTCCCGGCCCCTTACCACGTGATTAGCTGTCAGCCAATGACAGCTGATCACGTGATCAAAAGAAAGCTCGGTAATCGTTTTTTTTCACTGCTCCCAAAAAAGCCGATCACCAGCTGCTGAGTGAGGGACATCGGTCCCCAGTGGAAGAGGCAATTCTGCCTCATTAGTACCCCCTGCCAGTGCCCCCTGCCAGTGCCCACAGTGACCACCAGTGCCACCTGTCAGTGCCAATCAGTACCACCTATCAATGCCCATCACTGCCACCTAGCAATGCTTACCAGTGGTGCCAGTCAGTGCCTCATCAGTGCCACCTAGCAGTGCTGCCTATCAATGTCACCTACCAGTGCTGATCAGTGCCCATTACTTCCACCCATCAGTGCCCATTACTTCCACCTATCAGTGCCCATCACTGCCACCTATCAGTGCCCATCACTGCCACATATCAGTGCCACCTATCAATGCCACCTATTAGTGCCAATGCTCAGTGCAAACCAGTGCCACCCATCAGTGCCACCTCTCAGTGTCACCTCTCAGTGCCCACCAATGCCACTTCTCAGTGCCCACCAGTGCCGCCTATCAGTGCCCACCAGTGCCGCCTATCCGTGCCCACCAATGCCGCCTATCCGTGCCCACCAATGCCGCCTTATCCATGCCCATCAGTGCAGCCCATTGGTGCCCATTAGTGCAGCCCATCAGTGCCACCTATCGGTGCCCATCAGTGCAGCCTCATCAGCGTACATCAATGTAGGAGGAAAATGACCCGTTTGCAAAATTTTATAAAAAAATATAAAACGGTTTTGTATTTTTTTTTTTTTATTCAGTCTTTTTTATTTTTTTTTAACAGAAAATAAAAACCGCAGAGGTGATCAAATACCACCAAAATAAAGCTCTATTTGTGGGAAAAAAAATGACAAAAATTTCATTTGGGTACAGTGTTGTATGACCGCGCAATTGTCATTCAAAGAGTGAGAGTGCTGAAAGCTGAAAATTGGTCTGGGCAGGAGGGGGTTTAAGTGCCCAGTAAGCAAGTGGTTAATAAAAAAAGAAAAAAAAATTCCAGTGATGTAATCCTTCCACGACCCGACGATACACGCCGCCACAATCGATTCCGCCTCCATAGGAGACGCCCCACGGAATGACGCGAGACCCGCCGTGACAGCTCTTAAATAGCCGAGGGCGGGGCCACCCATGACGTGTGAGGGTGACCCCGCCCCCCTCTGACGCAACTGGGTTTCCGGCGGTTTCCCCGTGGCGTCACAGGAGACCCCACCCCCTCTGATGCCACAGGAAACCTGTGCACGTCACGGGTGGCCCCGCTATTTAAGAGCTGTCACGGCGGGTCTCGCGTCATTCGGCGGGCATCTCCCATGGAGGCGGAATCGATCATGGCGGCGCGTATCGTCGGGTCCTGGAAGGATTACATCGCTGGATCTTTTTTTCTTTTTTTATTAAAGGACTTGTCCCAAGCTGTGTCTGTGTTTTTTTTTTGTCACTTTTTTGGATGAAATGGTAGGGATACAATGTACCCCGTTACCAATTCACATAGGGGGCGGGATATGGGGGTCACCTTTGTTAAAGGGAGCCTTCAAATTGCGATAAGCCCCCTGCCCGCAGACCCCCACAACCACCGGGCAAGGATTGTGGGGATGAGGCCCTTGTCCTCATCAACATGGGGACATCCTCCCCATGTTGAGGGCATGTTGCCTGGTACGGTTCAGGAGGGGGGCGCTCTCTCGTCCCCCCTCTTTTCCTGCGGCCTGACAGGTTGCGTGCTCGGATAAGGGTCTGGTATGTATTTTTGGGGAAACCCCACGCCATTTTTTTAAAAATTTTGGCGCTGGGTTCCCCTTAAAATCCATACCAGACCTAAAGGGTCTGGTATGGATTTTGAGGGGGACCCCTACTCCATTTTTAAAAAAAAATTGGCGCAGGGTTCCCCTTAATATCCATACCAGACCTGAAGGGCCTGGTATGGAATTTGGGGGGACCCCCACGCATTTTTTGGGGGGACCCCCACGCATTTTTTTTTTATTTTGATTCAGGGTTCCCCTTAATATCCCCTTAATATTCATACCAGACCCAAAGGGCCTGGTAATGGACTGGGGGGGAACCCATGTCGTTTTTTTCAATGACTTTTATCTGTATTGCCGGGACCCGACAATTCATTATAGTAGTTTTAAATGACCTTTTTTCCTTTAGAAATTTAATTTTGTGCAGGGACGGTTCTAAACACGGGAAAATGTGCCACTTTACAAGCATACTATAGACACCCTCCAGGCACAAAATTTTAAGGAATATTTCACTTTTATTGTTTCACTTTAAGCATTATTAAAATCACTGCTCCCGAAAAAAACGGCCATTTTTAAAACTTTTCTTTTGATTGATACATGTCCCCTGGGGCAGGACCCAGGTCCCCAAACACTTTTTATGACAATACCGTGCATATTAACTTTTAAAATTAGCACTTTTGATTTCTCCCATAGACTTTTAAAAGGTGTTCTGTGGCTTTCGAATTTGCCACGAACACCCCAAATTGTTCGCTATTCGGCGAACAGGCGAACATCGGGCTCATCCCTAATCCAGACGTAGTTCTGAGATGGAGGCTGACAGTGTATCCTTGATGTCCGTGGCAATGGTCCTTGGGTCTTGCATGCTAAGATGTTGTTGGGGAGGGATACTGTTCTCCCCTGACCCCATCGTACCCATCATAGAGGGAGCAGGCGGCATTCCAGTCAGTGGCGGGGATGCGGCCTGTGTTCGTCTGTGGCGGGAAGACGCCATATTGCCCCTTTGGGTCCGGAACATTCCCAGGATATTTTGGCTCAAACCCCCGTTCTGTTCGTGGGGGGAGCGGGATGCTGAGGCGTTGCGGTATGCTGTCCCCATGGTCTGTCAGCAGTCTGGGGTGTTTTTACCTCCTCAGGAGAGCGATGTCGACCTGCAGCGGTGGGAGCTCTGGATTTACAGGGCCATCTTCCAGTGAGGTCAAACCACGTCCCCCACGTTTGATATTTTAAAACAAAAAAAATTAAGACTTTAGTATCACTCTTTTTTTTATCACTTTTTGTCTCTATAGCCCATACACCCAAGTCCACCCTGGTTGGCAATGTCTGGAGTTGAGCACAGATATTGGGCACTGGAAGGATCTGGGACTGTCAGGGAATTCACAAACTTAGTGTCTGTAAAGGAAGTCTGTTCTGGGTGCTGTGGGTCTTAAGGTATAAAAACACTCACTAAACTTCCTGTGTGAGAAGAACCTTCCTTAATCTACTGTGCTTTTTCCAGAGTTTTAGATGGTGCTGTGTTTGCAGGCTCCGAGGTGAGGGAGCCTCAGTTCTGGAGAGGAAACAAGTGCTTTTTCTAATAGGGTGTGGGAAAGTTCTTGTTTCCCCTTTTGCTTTGGCATATGAAGAATCAGGTGGCAGGGATTTGTTGGCTGGCTGTATACTCGATACAAGTACTAGAACTTTTTCATGTGTGTCTGCTCATGGCCATGGTAGGACATGCACCTCCCCCATCCTTATGATTTCTTAATATATTTGTATATTTTCTTATGAATACGTATTGTTTGCATAAATTAATTCATGGGTATAAATAACTAGAATATGATATCAAAGGTAAATGTATAAGAAGAGGTAAACCTTTATCAATTAATATTGTGACAATTCAATTTACCCCAGCAAAAATAGAATAATAGATGGGATATTGATTTAGTGGCTAAGAAACAATAACAAATATGATTCTGTGAAAAATCATGAAGAAAACTTTTTTTTTTTTTTATAAATCTTTTTATTTAATTTCTTAAACAGACAAAATGTAACATAACATGACAACACATCATACACGTTAAATCTAAAATCTATTAGTAAAATAACACAATCCCATCACCTTGCATAGCAAAAAACAAGAAATAAAGAAATTATGATTATCACTATTATTTCCAATCATTTCTAAACAAAATATCCCATATAGGGAACATCCCTTCTATGAGTTGTTACCTCCCTCTATGTTAGATGCCGTATATGGCTTATCCAGCCACAACCCTTGCCCAGTGGTTGTGGGGGTCTGCGGGCGGGGGGCTTATCGCAATTTGAAGGCCCCCTTTAACAGAAGAAGATGGAAGAAGAAGATGGAAGAAAAGAGAAGACATTTTTTTTACACTTTCTTTGTGAAATGGTAGGGGTACATTTGTACCCCATTACCATTTCACACAGGGGGGGACGGGATCTGGGGGTCCCCTTTGTTAAAGGGGTCTTCCAGATTCCGATAAGCCCCCCGCCCGCAGACCCCCACAACCACCGGGCAAGGGTTGTGGGGATGAGGCCCTTGTCCCCATCAACATGGGGACATCCTCCCCATGTTGAGGGCATGTGGCCTGGTACGGTTCAGGAGGGAGGGGGGGCGCTCTCTTGTCCCCCCCTCTTCCCCTGCGGCCGGCCAGGTTATGTGCTCGGATAAGGGTCTGGTGTGGATTTTTAGGGGGACTCCACGCCATTTTTTTTTTTATTTGGGGTGGAGTTCCCCTTAAAATCCATGCCAGATCTGAAGGGCCTGGTTTGTATATTTGGGGGGAACCCCACGTCATTTTTTTTTTAAATTTGCAGCGGGGTTCCCCTTAATATCCATTCCAGACCTGAAGGGCCTGGTTATGGAATTTGGGGGAACCCCCACGCATTTTTTTTTTGGTTAGCAAAGACTTTCAATGACTTTTATCTGTATTGACGGGAACCAGCAATTCATTACAGCCGCAAGGACTTTTAAATTACTATTATTTTACTTTAGAAATGTCATTTTGCTCTCCAACTGTTATAAACATGGAAAACATGTGCTACTTTACAGGCATACTATAGACACCCCCCGGGGATGATATTTAGGGCCAGTTCACACCGGATGCAGTGCAGTGCGTTTTTTTGATGCCTGAAAAATGCAAAGAAAGTTGATCACATTAATGCCAATGGCATAGTTCACACCACTGCAGTCCGTTCCAGTGCATTTCAGAAAGCCAAAAAATAATTGGCCATGCTGCATTTTTTAGGTACAAAACTGTACTAGACCCCAGTAAAACACATCAAAAACGCAACGGAACGTACCAAAAATGCACTGGAATGCACCGCAACTCACCTAAATGCACCAAAAATGCACTGGAATGTGTCAAAAACGCGCATGCAGAAAAGCACCTGGAACGCACCCAGACTGCGTTTCTATAGTGTGAACTAGGGCCAGTTCACACCATAGAAACGCAATCCGGATGCGTTCCAGGTGCTTTTCTGCATGCACGTTTTTCATGCGTTCCAGTGCATTTTTGGTAAGTTTTTGATGCAGTCCAGTGCTTTTTTCTCACCCCTCTTTTTTATTAACCATAGATAAGGACAAGTGTGTTCAGTGCGTTTTTGGTGCATTTAGGTGTGTTCCTGTGCGTTCCAGTACGTTTATGATGCGTTTATGATGCGTTCCAGTACAGTCCAGTGCAGGTAAAATGCAGCATGTTCTAATTTTTTGGTGGAACTGGAACGCACTGGAACAAACACTGCCATTTAGAACCATATAACCAACTTTCCATGCATTTTGGATGCATAAAAAACGCAATGCACTGCATGTGGTGTGAAATGGCCCTTAAGCAATTTGGCATATTTAAAGGCACTTCTCCTTGTTTTGTTTTTGGTGTTTTAGAAATTGGTGACATTGATATATGTCCCTTAGAGTGGGACCTGGGCCCCCATTTTAAGGCCAATAACTAGAAGATAAGCCAGCCAAGTGGGGACTAGCAAAATTAACAAGTCAGTTCCCATAGACTGCAATGGGATTTGTTGGTGGGGGGGAGGGGTGATTGTCCCATCTCTAATTTTGTAGCATGCTGGATGATGTGCTTAATTTTGGACGGGGGGAGGGGGGGGGTTATTTTTTGCTAGCTGCATTGGTGTTGTTCTGCACATGCCCAGCCAGTTATTTTTTTTTGACGTGCTTTTTGTGTGTGAACAGCGCCTGGATATTTCTGGGCATACTCACTCAGAGAGTGTTTTTATGGTTTAGAAATTGAAGGACATCCTTAACAGGTGTACCCACTTTGAATTTCAGTCTCTACATTGAGTGAACTTGCATTCTGGGTGTTTCATGGACTGTGCATGTGTTTTCAATTGCCTCATTAGCACACAAACATATGTTATATAAAGCTCACAGAGCATTCGGTCGCTTGCCTTGAGAAGAGGCAAGTGTGTGTGTGTGTGGGGGGTAAAATGTACATGTTGGTGTCCTTATCGAGTTTGTAACACATGTATTTTATTTGTTATGTCTTTGCAAAACAAGTGTGACAGCAGGAAGGTAAAGTCACCTGGTTGCATCCAGGGGGGTAGATATATTTCGCCCAGATTCAGGCTTTACGCCGACTTATACAACTAGGTGGAGAGTTGTATAAGGCTAGTGGGCTCATGGATGACTCATACCTCTAGGGAGAGTGTGGGGCGTCGTACAGACAGGGAGTTGATGAGACCAGCTGAAGCTTGTCAGCTCATTTAGGCCTCTATAAGAACTCCCAGCTTCATTAGATGTTAGCTCATGCCTGGACCCAGACCTGTGTGGACTGTCTAGGGAGAGTGAACCCCTGTGCGGTGAGACAAAGCCTGTGTGGCTATTTGCTTGGACATTTAAAACCAGGGACTTAGGGACTAGGACAGCACTAGGCTGATCCCAGTTGTTAGTTAGGAAACCTGTATGTTTAGTCAGAGGTCAAGTTGACCAGGATTTATTTTGTTTATGTTTCTTTTGCTTTGCTGTGTTTTGTCACTGTAAATAGAAAATAAACCGCACCTTTTTGATTTTGAAAACCACAACCACCGTTTGCTGGGCCTGTTTTTGTGTGGGGAGCCCATCTCGGGGGTCACACACACCCGCTGCCGAGCTAACCCCCTCACAGTTGGTGGAGAACCAGTGGCAGTTTTTTTTTAAGCCAGCATGGAGGAGATACTGAAGCAGCTGGCTCTAGCAAATGCCAATCAACAGCAGACAAATGCAGGTTTGCAAAAGAGCCTTGCAGCTCAACAACAGAACTTTGCAGCCCAGCAGCAAGCTCATCAACAGAGCCTTGCAGCCCAGCAGCAAGCTCATCAACAGAGCCTTGCAGCCCAGCAGCAGACAAACGCAACTTTGCAACAGAGTCTGGAGGCTCAGCAACAAGCCCAGCAGCAATCTGAGGCCCGCTTCATAGACCTGTTACAGAAGCAAGAGCAGAGACTACAACAACAGATGGAAGCAGCAATGCAGCAACGTCCGCAGACCAGTGAGGAAAGCCGTCCCACTAATACCGCGTCCTTTGGGGTGAGTCGTTTATTGACAAAAATGACTGGAGAGGATGATCCAGAGGTATTTTTGACCACATTTGAAAGGACCGCTGAAAGAGAAAAGTGGCCTGAGGAGCAGTGGGCTGGACTGGTGGCTCCTCTGTTAACTGGTGAATCGCAGAAAGCTTACTATGACCTAGAGCCTAACCAAGCAAAAGACTATGCGATGCTAAAAGCTGAAATATTGGCAAGGCTGGGTGTCACCCAGGCTGTCCGGGCTCAGCGTGTGCATAACTGGACTTTCCAGCTTGGAAAACCCCCCAGGTCTCAAATGTATGATCTCATTCACCTGAGCAGAAAGTGGCTACAGCCAGAGACTTTGTCCGCACCAAAGATTGTGGAACGTGTTGTAATGGATCGGTTTTTGAGAGCTCTTCCTACTGCCATCCAAAAGTGGGTAAGCCATGGAGACCCAGAGACGGCCGATGGTCTTGTGGATCGTGTGGAGAAATACTTGGCTACAGAGAACCTGACGGCCTCTTCCAGAGACACTCGGACTTTCCACCCTAAGACCAGACCATCCCCAGGGGCGGATAAGAGGATTCCAAGGGGTGAGGGTGGAGAGAGTGAGAGGGTGGGAGCTCTACCCCAAGTTTGGCGAGAACAGCCTGGGAAATCAGCGGCTCAAGAGGCCGCAAGAAGGATCGTTTGCTACCGCTGCCGGCAAGCGGGACATATTGCAGCCAATTGCCCGGTTGTGGAGGAACCCATGCAGTGTGACTTTCTGACGGGCAGACGTCAGTCGCTGTGTGCGACAGTCGCATGCACTGCCATTCGAGGAACTGAGAAACATTTATGCAAAATGTGTGTTAATGGTAGAAATGTTGTGGTATTGCTGGATTCAGGTAGCCTTGTGACCCTGATAAAGGCTGAGTTAGTTAAAACAGAGGTCTCTGGGAATAGCAAGGTAGCTGTTATTTGTGTGCATGGGGACACCCGAGAGTATCCAGTGACTACAGTGTGTTTCGAGACCCCCAAAGGTACCCTCTCTCATCCAGTGGGCTTAGTATCTCAGTTACCGCATGACGCCATTGTGGGAAGGGATTTTCCGAAGTTCTGGGAACTGTGGGATGATCCTGAGCCCCCCACTGGTGCCCCTATGTACCAGGAATGTGATAGCCAGAACTCCCCTGAGAGTGGTGAGGACTCTCCAGAATTTCCTTTATCAGTATTGGCAGGGGAGACTCAAGAATCTGGAGAGGAGCCCACCTCCTCAGACGAAAACCTACCGTCTGTGGAGTTTTCTGATCTTGAGGTTCACAGGGAAAACTTTGCCACAGAACAGTTGAAAGACCCCGCCCTAATAAAGGCACGGGAAAACGTAGTGAAAATAGATGGCGAGTTAGTGAACCCAGATAATACCTGCACTTACCCATACTTCAGCGTAGAGAAGGACCTACTGTATCGGGTGGCAAAAAGGGCAGAAGAAACCGTTGAGCAGCTTGTGGTGCCCAAACCTTACAGGAAGTTGGTGTTGGAGTTGGCCCATGGGCACATTCTTGGAGGTCATCTGGGGACAGAGAAAACCCGAGAGAGGGTATTACAGAGATTCTATTGGCCGGGGGTGATGAAGGACATAGAAAATTATTGTTCCTCCTGCCCTGTGTGTCAGAGGTCGGCCCCGATGCCACATTTCCGTAGCCCGCTGGTCCCTCTACCCATCATTGAGGTCCCGTTTGAGAGGATCGCCATGGATTTGGTAGGTCCTATAATCAAGTCCGCTAGGGGGCACCAGTACATATTAGTTATAATGGACTATGCCACCCGTTATCCAGAAGCGATCCCTCTCCGAAATACCTCGGCCAAAACCATAGCCAAAGAGCTATCTCTTGTGTTTAGCCGGGTGGGTATTTGTAAAGAACTGCTTACGGACCAAGGTACACCCTTTATGTCCCGGGTTATGAAGGAGCTGTGTAAATTGTTCAAAGTGACGCAATTACGTACATCTGTGTATCACCCCCAAACCGATGGGCTGGTTGAAAGGTTCAACAAAACCCTAAAACAAATTTTGAAGAAAGTGGTGGATAGAGATGGAAAGGATTGGGACTGTCTACTTCCTTATCTGATGTTTGCTATTAGGGATGTGCCCCAATCCTCTACGGGATTCTCCCCCTTTGAGTTACTGTATGGGAGACACCCAAGAGGGCTGTTGGATATTGCCAAGGAAACTTGGGAAAGTGAGAGTTCTCCCCACAGGAGTGTGATTGAGCATGTCGCCCTGATGCAAGACCGAATTGCACAGGTAATGCCCATCGTGAAGGAACATTTGGCCCAAGCGCAGTTAGCACAGCAGAGAGTGTACAACCGTGGAGCCAAGACCCGTACCTTTTCCCCAGGGGATAGGATACTGGTACTTGTCCCTACGGTTGAAAGTAAATTCCTTGCCAAATGGCAAGGCCCCTACGAGATAATGGAAAAAGTGAGCGAAGTGAATTACAAGGTCAGACAACCAGGAAGGCGAAAGCCCGAACAGATCTATCACGTTAATCTGTTGAAAGCCTGGAGGGATAGAGAGTCCCTAGTCGCAGACACTTGGTCACCAGCTCAAACTGGTTGCGTGATTCCGGAGGTTGGAATAGCAGCCACCTTGTCACAACCCCAACAACAGGAGGTTAAGGAGTTTGTGCTTCGCAACAAGGAGGTATTCTCTGAGCTGCCGGGACAAACATCTGGGGTAGAGCATGACATCATTACCCCGCCCGGTGAAAGGGTGAAGTTGAAACCCTATCGGATCCCAGAGGCCCGACGGGAGGCAATACGGGAGGAAGTACAGAAAATGCTGAACTTAGGGGTGATAGCGGAGTCCCAAAGTGATTGGACTAGTCCCATTGTGTTGGTGCCTAAACCGGATGGGAGCTGGCGATTTTGTAACGATTTTCGACAGTTGAACAAAGTTACAAAATTTGACACCTACCCCATGCCACGTATAGATGAGTTGATCGACCGGCTGGGAACAGCCCGATACATGACGACTCTTGACCTCACAAAAGGGTATTGGCAAATCCCCCTGGCCAAGTCGGCCAAAGAGAAAACCGCATTTGTAACCCCAGACGGGGCGTTCCAATATAAAAGAATGCCGTTCGGGTTACAGAATGCGCCGGCCACATTCCAGCGGAAAATGGACCAGATGCTGAGGCCCCATCGGAAGTATGCTGCGGCTTACCTGGATGACATAATTGTCCATAGCACAGATTGGGCCTCACATCTGCCAAAAGTGCAAGCAGTCCTGGACTCTGTTCGGGAAGCGGGGTTTACGGCTAACCCCAAGAAGTGTACCATTGGGCAGGAGGAGGCCAAATATCTTGGGTACACCATTGGGAGGGGAGTAATAAAACCCCAACTCAACAAAGTCGAGGCCATCCAGAGTTGGCCACGTCCCAACAGCAAGAAGCAGGTACGAGCCTTTCTGGGAATCGCTGGGTATTATCGGCGATTCATTCCCCACTTTGCTTCTAAGGCTGTGCCCCTAACCAACCTGACGAAGGGGAAAGGGTCGGTCATGATTAAATGGACCCCCGAGGCTGAGGCAGCATTCCAATTCTTGAAACAAGCCTTATGTAGCCAGCCAGTGTTGTACTCACCCGACTTCTCTAAAGACTTTGTCGTACAAAGTGATGCGTCAGATGTGGGGTTAGGAGCAGTATTGTCCCAGGTCTGGAACGGGGAAGAGCACCCAGTCATTTACCTCAGCAGGAAGTTGAAGTCCCATGAGGTAAATTACGCCACGGTTGAAAAGGAGTGTTTAGCGGTGAAGTGGGCTCTAGATTCCCTTCGGTACAACCTGCTAGGTAGGCACTTTGACATGGTTACGGATCACGCTCCGTTAAAGTGGATGGCTCAAAACAAAGAAACAAATAGAAGAGTGAATAGGTGGTTCCTGGCCCTACAGGAATTCAACTTCACAGTAAAGCATCGCCCTGGCGTTCAAATGGGGAATGTGGATGCTTTGTCTCGAGTACATGAATGCCTGATTGCTGGTGTTCCAACCCCGAGGTTAAAACAAGAGGGGGGGGTATGTGACAGCAGGAAGGTAAAGTCACCTGGTTGCATCCAGGGGGGTAGATATATTTCGCCCAGATTCAGGCTTTACGCCGACTTATACAACTAGGTGGAGAGTTGTATAAGGCTAGTGGGCTCATGGATGACTCATACCTCTAGGGAGAGTGTGGGGCGTCGTACAGACAGGGAGTTGATGAGACCAGCTGAAGCTTGTCAGCTCATTTAGGCCTCTATAAGAACTCCCAGCTTCATTAGATGTTAGCTCATGCCTGGACCCAGACCTGTGTGGACTGTCTAGGGAGAGTGAACCCCTGTGCGGTGAGACAAAGCCTGTGTGGCTATTTGCTTGGACATTTAAAACCAGGGACTTAGGGACTAGGACAGCACTAGGCTGATCCCAGTTGTTAGTTAGGAAACCTGTATGTTTAGTCAGAGGTCAAGTTGACCAGGATTTATTTTGTTTATGTTTCTTTTGCTTTGCTGTGTTTTGTCACTGTAAATAGAAAATAAACCGCACCTTTTTGATTTTGAAAACCACAACCACCGTTTGCTGGGCCTGTTTTTGTGTGGGGAGCCCATCTCGGGGGTCACACACACCCGCTGCCGAGCTAACCCCCTCACACAAGTGATTGGTTAACTTTTGTGGATTGTATATTTTTGGTGTGGGTGAGATATGTTCCCCTGAAATAATTCTGATGTTGTTAATGTGTGTTGTTTGTTCACTTTGATTTAATTGTCTGCTGCATTTTTTTGGCCAAAAATTGCTCAAGATGTTGAGTCTGTAACTGTTTCAAATTGACCATGTTTTTTATTTTGCCTTCCCTTTTGTTTTGTTGAACAATAAAATTAGATGGAAAGTTTTGATGTTTGTTTTATGTTTTCTTTGCAACAAATGTGACAGCTGATTGGCATGTCAAAACAAAACAGGTGTGATTTGTCTAATCTGTTGCCTTCATGGTAGTATATACATGGATTGTATTGTGTGCTGCCATGGAGCGTCACCAGGAAATGAAAAATACAGAGCGGTAAGTATTCAATTTTCCCTTTTTACTGCAGTGTTTCTCAGCCTCAGTCCTCAAGTACCCCCAACAGGACATGTTTTGTGAATTTAGCTTATCGAGAATTGCTGTCCAAGATGAAGGAAAACCTGCAAACATGGCCTGTTGGGGGTACTTGAGAAGCACTGATTTAGAGCACTGCACTTAAAAATAGCTCAAGGCCATACAATTCTAATTGTGGGCATTTTGAAGGAAACAAAGTAAGTGTTAGAACCCCTGCGTGTGTGTTTTTTTTTTAGATATTTTTTTTTGTAGTTTGGCCTTTGTCTCCTTGCTTAACATTGGCTTCACTTCCTGTCACACAGCTAAACAGGAAGTGAAGCTAAAACCCTACCAATGGCTTTTCTTGGGGACACACAGATCAATCTAACTAGTGTCCCCATTAAGCAAATTGCACTCTAGCACTTTGTTGTGTTCACCCCAAATCATTGGGTAGTTTGGGGTTTAGTAAAGACAAATCCACTCTGCAGTAAAAGTGTAGCTGCTGAAAATCTGAGGGAAAGTACTGGTGATTGGATGTTACAATCATGTAAAAGCAAAGATGGTTTTTTTTGGCTTGCATGTCCCCCTCAGATATGCAGCAAGTGCACTTGTAGTGCAAAGTAGATTTGCCTTTAGTAAATAAACCCCACAGTCCAAACTACCTAATAATAATTTGTGATGTACCCCACAATATGCTAGACTGCAATGTGCATAATGGGGAAAGTATTTAGACTGACCTGTGTGTCCCCAAGGAAAGACATTGTTAGGGATTTTCCCTCACTTCCTGTGTGGCTATGTGACAGGAAGTGAATTATTTGGAAGGATAAAGTGGCCAAATTATTTAGTTTAACTTTTCAAAGACTCATTCCTAAGTTGAATTGTGATGCATGTCAATGGCCCATTTAGACCATCTTTATTCACTTGAGATCAGCGCTATAACTGATCGACGGCCACAGCATGTCCTCCCCTTTGCGCGCGCTGTGGTCACAGAGTCACTGAGACTCGGGTGATGACAGATCCGAGTAAGGGGCTGATCCCTGCCCTTTACCATGTGATCAGCTGTCAGCAAATGACAGCTGATCACGTGATGTAAACAAAAGCTGGGTAATGGTTTTTGTTTTCTCCTTGTGCTGACAGCGTGAGCATAAAAAAAAGGCAATCACCGGCTTATGTGCAAGGGACATGGGGCCCGAAGAGGAAGAGGCAATTCTGCATCATCTGTGACAATTAGTAGCCCCTGCCAGTGCCACCTATCAATGCCCACCACTGGTGCCAATCAGTGGCACCTAGCAGTGCTGCCAGTGCCTATCAGTGCCCATCACTGCCAACTATCATTGCCACCTAGCAGTGCCACTTCTCACTGCCCACCAGTGCCAAATAGCAATGCCACCTCTCAGTGCCCACCCTTGCCACCTTATCGGTGCCCATCAGTGCAGTCTCATCAGTGTACATCAATGAAGAAGAAAAATTACCTTTTTTAAAAATATTAACCAGTTTCCTACCACCCACCGTCAAATGACATCCTTGGCTTTGGGCGGTGACATCTGAATGATGCCTGTAGTTGCAGGCATCATTCAGATATTATTCTTTTCAGCCGGCGATTCTGTGCACAATAAAAACGATCATAGTGGCAGTTCCGCCGCTTGATCGTTCTTATAGGCGGGGGGAGGGGACGTTCCCCCCCCCCTCTTGCCGCCATCCGGTGCTTCTCCGGGCTCTCCCGTGCCATCAGGGGCTCGGAGAACGATTTGGAGATGACTGGTGACCAGATGGTCATCAGTCATCTCTATGACCGTCGGAGGCGCGGGCACGACGTTATGACATCATGCCGTGTTCCCGTATGTTAACCAAGCCGTGATCTTGGCTGTAAGCATGAGATTGGTGATTTTTTTGGAACAATATCATGCTTTCCAGCCTGGAGGAGAGATGCGGGGTCTTATTGACCCTGCATCTCTCCATAAAGAGGACCTGTCACACACATTCCTATTACAAGGGATGTTTACATTCCTTGTAATAGGAATAAAAGAGAGTTAATATAAGGCTACATGCACACGGACGTTTTTCCAACCGCTTGTTTGAGCGTTTTTTGCAGCTTAAAAACATCTCTCCATGTTAACCTATGGCCTCATGGCCACCATGGCGTTTTGGAGCTGTAAATGGCATAGGCATTTTTAGGCCCCATGTAGACGGGACGCTGGTGCAAGGTGTTCTGAACTAAGGTTGAAAGTGGCGTTTAGAAAGGCGCGCTTTGTGGCGTTTGCATGCCGTGTTTTACCACATTTGCATGTATATGATAAGGAGCTGCCATAAGCTCCAAAAACAGTATTATTTACGATTTTAGCTATTTAGTGAGACCAGAGTGATATGAGCAGCTGAGAGCAGCAGTGTAGTTGTATTTAGCGTGTCACTTGCCACAAGTTGTGGATTGTCCACTTGCCACGTCAGCTGCCCCAAGTTGTGGATTGTCCACAATGCAATGGAAGCAATTTCATTTATATATATATATATATATATATATATATATATATATATATATATATTTTATGGTTTTTCCTCATTTGCCATAAATTTGGAGTTTATCAATGTAAAAAAAAAGGTCACCTTTAAAAACGCTTCTAAACTAAAATGCGGCTAAACGCTGGTACTGCGTCTGAAACGTGGAAATCTTTGGCGTCTGAAGGCATTTTGAGGGTTTGTGAAAAACGATTTTAAACGCAACTGCAGATTTTTTTGCCAGGACAAAAACAGTGTTTTGGATGTAATAGAATTCAATGGACCCGCATCCAAAACGCAAGTACCGCAATTTTGCGGCTATTTTTTGTTTGACCTGTTTATAGCTGGTTGTTAAAAGAAATGTAAAAAAAAAAAAAAAAAAAACGGTTCAAAAAACAAAACCAAAAAAAAACAGCGTGGGGTCCCCCCCCAGGTCCATACCAGGCCCTTGGGTCTAGTATGGATTCAAAGGGGACCCCCCCAAAAAAATGAAAAAAAAATGGCGTGGGGGTCCCCCCAGAATCCATACCAGGCCCTTCAGGTCTGGCATGTATTTTAAGGGGAACCCGTGCCAAAAACAAAAAAAAAATTGCGTGGGGTCCCCTTAGAATACACACCAGACCCTTTATCCGAGCACTCAACCTGGCAGGCCGCAGGGGAAAAGGGGGGAACGAGAGAGCGCCCACCCCTCCCTCCTGAACCGTACCAGGCCGTGTGCCCTCAACATGGGGGGTTTGGTGCTTCGGGGCAAGGGGGGCGACCTGCGGCCCTCCCCACCCCAAAGCACCCTGCCCCCATGTTGATGGGGACAAGGGCCTCTTCCCGACAACCCTGGCCGTTGGTTGTCAAGGTCTGCGGGCGGGGGGCTTATCGGAATCCGGGAGCCCCCTTTAAAAAGGGGGACCCCAGATACCTGCCCCCACCCTATGTGAATGAGTATGGGGTACATCGTACCCCTACCCATTCACCTGGTGGCAAAATAAGTCAATAAAAAAAGACAACACAGGTTTGAAAAGTAATTTATTGGGCAGCTCCGGGGGTCTTTCTGCCGGGCCCCCACTAGCTTCTGCTAGCTCTTTTTCTAGCGGGGGTCCGGGCTTCCTCGCCGTCCTCTTCCGACTTCGGGGGTCTCTTGTTCTGTTCTCCGGTTCTTCTCCCGCTCTCCGACGCCTTCTCCTCGATCTCCGGTTCTTTCTGCCGGATGCCCCGCTATCTTGTGCCAGCTCTTTTGCTAGCGGGGGCCGGTCTTCTACGTCGCCTTCTTCCTTTTTCTCTTCGCCCGATGTTGACTCGTCGCTCTCCACTGCCGCAATGATCTGTCCAAGCAGCGGTGCCAATAAAAGTGGTGGAGAGCGACGAGTCAACATCGGGCGAAGAGAAGAAGGAAGAAGGCGCCGTAGAAGACCAGCCCCCGCTAGCAAAAGAGCTGGCACAAGATAGCGGGGCGTCCGGCAGAAAGAACCGGAGATCGAGGAGAAGGCGTTGGAGAGCGGGAGAAGAACCGGAGAACACAACAAGAGACCCCCGAAGTCGGAAGAAGACGGCGAGGAAGCCCGGGACCCCGCTAGCAAAAGAGCTAGCAGAAGATAGCGGGGGCCCGGCAGAAAGACCCCTGAAGTCGGAAGAAGATGGCGAGGAAGCCCGGGACCCCCGCTAGCAAAAGAGTTAGCAGAAGATAGCAGGGGCCCGGCAGAAAGACCCCCGGAGCTGCCCAATAAATTACTTTTCAAACCTGTGTTGTCTTTTTTTATTGACTTATTTTGCCACCAGGTGAATGGGTAGGGGTACGATGTACCCCATACTCATTCACATAGGGTGGGGGGCTGGCATCTGGGGGCCCCCTTTTTAAAGGGGGCACCCTGATTCCGAAAAGCCCCCCGCCCACATACCCCGACAACCAACGGCCAGGGTTGTCGGGAAGAGGCCCTTGTCCCCATTAACATGGGGGCAGGGTGCTTTGGGGTGGGGGGCCGCAGGTCGCCCCCCTGCCAGAAGCACCAAACCCCCCATGTTGAGGGCATGCGGCCTGGTACAGTTCAGGAGGGAGGGGGGCCGCTCTCGTCCCCCCTTTTCCCTGCGGCCTGCCAGGTTGCGTGCTCGGATAAGGGTCTGGTTTGGATTTTGGGGGGACCCCCACACCGTTTTTCGGCTTAAGGGGTTCACCTTAAAATCCAGACCAGACCTAAGGGTCTGGTTTGGATCTTGGGGGGACCCCCACGCCGTTTTTCGGCTTAGGGGGTTCACCTTAGAATGCAGACCAGACCTAAAGGCCTGGTATGCTCCTGAAGGGGAACCCATGCCGGTTTTTTCATTACAATTTGGCCTGGAGTTCCCCTTCATGATTCATACCAAACATGGGACAGCGAGGCTGCCGAGGACCAGCGCGATGACATCGCGCTGGACACATTCTCGGCCGGCTAGTCGCCTCTAGGACACGACCTGAGCGGCTGCTGCATGCTCAGGTCGTGTCCAGGTCGCCTCGCAAAGTCGCGCTGTCCCTGTGTCAGCCGGCACACGAGTCGCCCGCAAGTCGGATCCGACTTCCCGGGCGACCTCTATTCAAATCAATGGGCTCCCATAGGGAACCATTCATTTTCTTTTTTTTGTTTACAAAAGTTTTATTTGGAAGATTTAAAAGAAAAATACGTTACACAGTTGTGAGGATACTCTTCAGAAGAAGATATAAAGCAGTACAAGATAAACAATGGTGATTAAGTGATGGTTCAAGTAAGAGCAGAAGATACGATAATATGTCAATATGTGGAAAGGGTGCCAGTTGGAGTTGATACCATTCAGAGTAGGAGGTGTCATGGGGAGTAGGGATGAGCCGAACACCCCCGGGTTCGGTTCGCACCAGAACCTTTGAACGGACCGAAAGTTCGCGCAAATTTTCGAACCCTATTCGTTATAATGGACGCGAACGTTCGAAATCAAAATGGCTAATTACAACGGCCAATATGCATGTTAATGTCATAAAACAGGTTTGGGGACCCGGGTCCTGCCCCAGGGGACATATATCAATGCAAAAATAAATTTTAAAAACTAACGTTTTTTCGGGAGCAGTCATTTTAATGATGCATAAAGTGAAAAAAAAAAAGTGAAATTTTCCTTTAAATATGGTACCTGGGGGGTGTCTAAAGTATGCCTGTGAAGTGGCATGTGTTTCCCGTGTTTAGAACTGTCCTTGCACAAAATGACATTTGTAAAGGAAAAAAAGAAGCCATTTAAAACCACTTGCGGCTTTAATGTCATGTCTTGTCCTGGCCGCCATATGGCTGAAAATCCTTGAGAAAAATGGCATGGCTACCCCATCAACCCCCCCCCCCCACCCCAGCCCCTTTGGGTCTTGTATGGATATTAAGGGGGACCCTGCACCCAAAATAAAACCCTATACCTACAACCCTATATACTCTGAACAGCAGTATATAGGTGGTGCAAACAAGACACGGACTGTAGGTTTGTTCTTAAGTAGAATCTGAACAGGTACATTATGAAGTGTAGCTCCATCCCAAAAAAATCTATTTTTAAGCTTTTTGGAGAACATAGGGAGGGGTTATCACCCCTGTAACATTTGCTGTCTTTGCACATCTGTTCAGAACATGTCACCTCACTTTCCGTCCCAATGACAAATGTTTTTGGAAAAGTGGGGTTTTAATTGAAACAAGGATTGGTGGTAAAGCATCAGTAGAGAGGAGATACCCTTTTCCCCCAAAAAAACTAACAAGATAGAATTTCCCTTCCTAGGGGTAGATTTCCTCTCACTTCCTGTTTTCTCTTGCCGTTTGCAAGTAGGAGTCGTTTGTAAGTTGGATGCTTGAAAGTAGGGGCCTGCCGTATATACTCTGCATAAATTTGCAATATTAGATGTTGGTGTAGCCACAAGACTGGTGGGCACAGGAATGGGCCCTGCTGTGAGTTAATAGATCAAGATTTGTACTTGCATGCACCTGTTGAACCGGGCAGAAAAATTGGGCCTTTGGTGGTGGTGGTGGTGGTGGTGGACGGTGTTGCCACAAGACTGTAAGCCCTCACAGTTACTCTTGGTGGGTGCAGGAATGGGCCCTGCTGTGAGTTATTAGATCAAGATTTGTAATTGCATGCACCTGTTGAACAGGGCAGAAAAATTGGGCCTTTGGTGGTGGTGGTGGTGGTGGTGGTGGACGGTGTTGCCACAAGACTGTAAGCCCTCACAGTTACTCTTGGTGGGTGCAGGAATGGGCCCTGCTGTGAGTTATTAGATCAAGATTTGTAATTGCATGCACCTGTTGAACAGGGCAGAAAAATTGGGCCTTTGGTGGTGGTGGTGGTGGTGGTGGACGGTGTTGCCACAAGACTGTAGGCCCTCATAGTTACTCTTGGTGGGCGCAGGAATGGGCCCTGCTGTGAACTATTAGATCAAGATTTGTAATTACACGCCCCTGTTAAACAGGGGCTGAAAAATTGTGCCTTAGGCACTGGTGCTGGTGCCACAACACTGCAACCCCTCACAGATACTGTACTCTGAGCACAGCAATGAGACCTGTTGCAAAGCATTGCCTAAAAATTTTAATTACACGCCCCAACAGGGGCTGAAAAATTGTGCCTTAGGCACTGGTGCTGGTGCCACAACACTGCAACCCCTCACAGATACTGTACTTGGAGCACAGCAGTCACACCTGTTGCGAAGCATCTTTTTAAAAAATTGTAATTACACGCCCCTGTTATACAGGGGCTGAAAAATTGTGCCTTAGGCACTGGTGTGGTGGCATGGATCATTGAGGAGGAGGAAGAGGATAGTCAGTGAACATAATAGGACAGTCACTCAGCATCAGCATAGGCAGTCTTGAAGGGATGTGACATTATAAATTATTCCGTTATATCCGCTTCAGGTGTCTGGTAGCTGGTGGTGATCCAAGACTGATTCATTTTTATGAAGGTCAGTCGATCAACCGAGTCGGTGGACAGGCGCACCCTATGATCGGTGACAAATCCTCCAGCAGCACTGAATGTGCGTTCGGAAAGAACGCTGGATGCAGGACAGGCCAGTAGCTCAATTGCATACTGTGCAAGCTCTGGCCAGTGATCCATCCTCAGGACCCAGTAAGCCAGAGGATTTTCGGTGGGAAAAGTGTCCAAGTCTGACCTTGCCCCTAGGTATTCCTGCACCATGTATATCAGACGCTGGCGATGGTTGCTGGAACCGATCATACCTTGGGGCTGCGGACTAAAAAATTGTCTGAACGCATCGGTCAGACGTCCACCTTCCCCACCGCTCCTTCTGCTACTGACCGAAGCCTCAGCAACTCGTCGTCCAGGACCAGGAGTTTGTAACCTCCCAGTTTCTGGGAACGCGTTGCACAGACCTTTCTGCAAGGCCTCCCTGAGATGTCTCATCCTCTGCTCCCTCTGCGACGGCAAGATAAGGTCCGCAACCTTACCCTTGTACCGTGGATCAAGGAGAGTGGCCAGCCAGTAATGGTCCCTCTCCTTGATCCGAAGAACAAGAGGATCCTTCCGCAGGCTTTGCAGGATCAGGGAGGCCATGCAGCGTAGGTTAGCTGAGGCATTCGGTCCGGAGTCTTCTGGGTCACTGAGGATGACATGATCGCCAGCCACCTCCTCCCAGCCACGTACAAGTCCACTGGTTTGTTGGGACTGTACATCATCCCTAAAAGACTGCTGCTGCTGATGCTGAGTGCCAGGCTCCACCTCCATGCTCACACAATCCTCCTCCTCATCCTCATCCTCTTCCTGTGTGATGGGTGGGACAGAAGGAACACTGTCTGGATAAAGGGGGCCTTGAGAGGCAAGGAAGTCCTCCTCTTCCTGCCTCTGTTCTGCCTCAAGTGCCCTGTCCATTATCCCACGCAGCGTATGCTCCAACAGGTGGACAAGAGGTACAGTGTCACTGATGCATGCACTGTCACTGCTCACCATCCTCGTGGCCTCCTCAAATGGTGAGAGGACAGTGCATGCATCCCTGATCATGCTCCACTGGCGTGGGGAAAAAAAGCCAAGCTCCCCTGACCCTGTCCTGGTGCCGTAGTCGCAAAGGTACTCATTGATGGCCCTCTGCTGCGTGTGCAGTCGCTGCAGCATGGCCAACGTTGAGTTCCACCTGGTGGGCACATCACATATTAGGCGGTTCTTGGGCAGGTTCAGCTCCTTTTGCAGCTCAGTCAGCCGAGCACTGGCATTATAAGATCGGCGGAAATGCACACAGACTTTCCTGGCCTGCCTCAGGACATCCTGTAAGCCTGGGAACCTGCCCAAGAACCGCTGCACCACCAGGTTGAGGACGTGAGCCATACAGGGCACATGGGTGAGCTGCCCCTGTCGCAGGGCAGAGAGGAGGTTGGTGCCATTGTCAGAAACGACCATTCCTGGCTTAAGCTGGCGTGGCGTCAACCACCTCTCGGCCTGCCCCTGCAGAGCTGCCAGAACCTCTGGCCCAGTGTGGCTCCTGTCCCCCAAACACACCAGCGCAAGCACGGCATGGCATCTTTTTGCCTGCGTACTCGCGTAGCCCCTTGTACGCCTACGGAGCACCGCTGGTTCCGAGGACAGAGCACTCGAAGAGGACATGGAGGAAGAAGAAGAGGAAGGGGTGGAGGAGAGAGGTGTGTCACAACCAGTAGTAGCATTTTGGAGGCGTGGTGGCGGAACAACCTCCAACACTACTGCACCTTGTCCTGCATCCCTCCCAGCTGCCAATAGAGTGACCCAATGGGCCGTGAAAGAAAGATAACGTCCCTGTCCATGCCTGCTGGACCATGAGTCAGTGGTAATATGTACCTTACCGCTGACCGCCCTGTCCAGCGAGGCATGGACATTGCCTTCCACATGCCGGTAGAGAGACGGAATCGCCTTCCGTGAGAAAAAGTGGCGTTTGGGAACCTGCCACTGAGGAACCGCACATTGAACAAACTCACGGAAGGGGGCCGAGTCTACCAACTGAAAAGGCAGCAGTTGAAGTGCTAGCAATTTAGCCAAGCTAGCATTCAACCGCTGGGCATGTGGATGGCTGGGAGTATACTTCTTTCGACGGTCCAGCAGCTGGGGCAGGGAAATTTGCCTGCTACAATCGGACGTCGGTGTACTGCAAGTACTTGGTTGTGACACACCAAATTCTACACCTTCAGTCCTCTCAGAGCAGCTTTCAGAGAGGACTGAAGATATAGTGGGGATGGAGATCCCAGCTGATGAGGAGCAAGGAGAGGTCCGCTTTGTTCTTTGGTGTGGGTCTTTTATGTGTGCTTGCCAACGAGCTGCATGGCAGGTCGACATATGTCTGCTCATGCTTGTGGTGCCCAAGCGGCTGATGTTTTGGCCACGCGAGATACGCTTGAGACAAATATTGCAAATAGCAGTGGTGCGATCTGATGCACTCGTCTCAAAAAAGGCCCACACCAAAGAACTTTTGTGATAACGTGCAGAGGCAGCGCCCTGCACAGGCGGAGCTCTGCGGTGTGGTACAGTTGCTGTCCTGGCCTCTAGCTGGCCTCCAGGGGGCATCCTGCCTCGTTGGACATGTGACGCCGCATCCTCCTCCTCCTCCTCCTCTCTCCCTTCAGGCACCTACGTGGAGTCAGTGACCTCATCATCCCCTCCCTCTTCACCACTAGAGCAAACCTGGCAGTAAGCTGCAGCTGGTGGAACAGTACTGCCAGATTGCTGTCCTTCAGCATCCCCTCTCTCTGCGCGCACACTACTGACTTCCTCAAGCTGGGTATCATCATCCGAGCCTTCGAATCATTGGGCATCCTCCTGGAGCATGTACCCAACACTGTGCTCAAACAGTTCGGGGGACTCCTCAGGAGGACATGGTGGGTCTAGGGAAGGGGTGGCTGATGATGCCATTGAGTACGCGTTGGCAGCTGCTCTGCCAGTACCCTGAGCCTGGGTGAGAGAGGATGAAGAGGATGAGGAGGGCTTGGTCATCCATTCTACCAAGCCTTCGGCATGATGCGGCTCCACATGTCCAGCTGCCGAAAACAAAGACAAGCGTGTCCCATGGCCACGTGCTGATGACGATGCACGACCACGTCCACGGCCAGTACTGTTGTCTCTAGAAACAGAGCCTGCCTGCCCTGTGTTCTTGCCTCGGCACGCTCTGCCTCTCCTTGGCGGTCTTCCAGCCATTGTAGTCGGTAGTGTATATAGTATAAAAAATAGAGCTCCTATGTGTGCTCACAACACACTGTAGGTCCTATGGGTGCTGACACTAACACACTATAGGTACTATGTGTGCTGCTGACAAGAAAATATAGGAGCTCTGTTTGCTGCCACTAACACACTAGAAGTCCTATGGGTGTTGCTGAGAAGAAAATATAGGAGCTCTGTGTGATGCCACTAACACACTAGAAGTCCTATGGGTGCTGCTGAGAAGAAAATATAGGAGCTCTGTGTGATGCCACTAACACACTAGAAGTCCTATGGGTGCTGCTGAGAAGAAAATATAGGAGCTCTGTGTGATGCCACTAACACACTAGAAGTCCTATGGGTGCTGCTGAGAAGAAAATATAGGAGCTCTGTGTGATGCCACTAACACACTAGAAGTCCTATTGGTGCTTCTGAGATGAAAATATAGGAGCTCTGTGTGATGCCACTAACACACTAGAAGTCCTATGGGTGCTGCTGAGAAGAAAATATAGGAGCTCTGTGTGATGCCACTAACACACTAGAAGTCCTATTGGTGCTTCTGAGATGAAAATATAGGAGCTCTGTGTGATGCCACTAACACACTAGAAGTCCTATGGGTGCTGCTGAGAAGAAAATATAGGAGCTCTGTGTGATGCCACTAACACACTAGAAGTCCTATGGGTGCTTCTGAGAAGAAAATATAGGAGCTCTGTGTGATGCCACTAACACACTAGAAGTCCTATGGGTGCTGCTGAGAAGAAAATATAGGAGCTCTGTGTGATGCCACTAACACACTAGAAGTCCTATGGGTGCTTCTGAGAAGAAAATATAGGAGCTCTGTGTGATGCCACTAACACACTAGAAGTCCTACGGGTGCTGCTGAGAAGAAAATATAGGAGCTCTGTGTGATGCCACTAACACACTAGAAGTCCTATGGGTGCTTCTGAGATGAAAATATAGGAGCTCTGTGTGATGCCACTAACACACTAGAAGTCCTATGGGTGCTTCTGAGATGAAAATATAGGAGCTCTGTTTGCTGCCACTAACACACTAGAAGTCCTATGGGTGCTGCTGAGAAGAAAATATAGGAGCTCTGTGTGATGCCACTAACACACTAGAAGTCCTATGGGTGCTGCTGAGAAGAAAATATAGGAGCTCTGTGTGATGCCACTAACACACTAGAAGTCCTATGGGTGCTGCTGAGAAGAAAATATAGGAGCTCTGTTTGCTGCCACTAACACACTAGAAGTCCTATGGGTGCTTCTGAGATGAAAATATAGGAACTCTGTGTGATGCCACTAACACACTAGAAGTCCTATGGGTGCTGCTGAGAAGAAAATATAGGAGCTCTGTGTGATGCCACTAACACACTAGAAGTCCTATGGGTGCTTCTGAGAAGAAAATATAGGAGCTCTGTGTGATGCCACTAACACACTAGAAGTCCTATGGGTGCTGCTGAGAAGAAAATATAGGAGCTCTGTGTGATGCCACTAACACACTAGAAGTCCTATGGGTGCTTCTGAGATGAAAATATAGGAGCTCTGTGTGATGCCACTAACACACTAGAAGTCCTTTGGGTGCTGCTGAGAAGAAAATATAGGAGCTCTGTTTGCTGCCACTAACACACTAGAAGTCCTATGGGTGCTGCTGAGAAGAAAATATAGGAGCTCTGTGTGATGCCACTAACACACTAGAAGTCCTATGGGTGCTTCTGAGATGAAAATATAGGAGCTCTGTGTGATGCCACTAACACACTAGAAGTCCTATGGGTGCTTCTGAGATGAAAATATAGGAGCTCTGTTTGCTGCCACTAACACACTAGAAGTCCTATGGGTGCTGCTGAGAAGAAAATATAGGAGCTCTGTGTGATGCCACTAACACACTAGAAGTCCTATGGGTGCTTCTGAGAAGAAAATATAGGAGCTCTGTGTGATGCCACTAACACACTAGAAGTCCTATGGGTGCTTCTGAGATTAAAATATAGGAGCTCTGTTTGTTGCCACTAACACACTAGAAGTCCTATGGGTGCTGCTGAGAAGAAAATATAGGAGCTCTGTTTGCTGCCACTAACACACTAGAAGTCCTATGGGTGCTGCTGAGAAGAAAATATAGGAGCTCTGTGTGATGCCACTAACACACTAGAAGTCCTATGGGTGCTTCTGAGAAAAAAATATAGGAGCTCTGTGTGATGCCACTAACACACTAGAAGTCCTATGGGTGCTTCTGAGATGAAAATATAGGAACTCTGTGTGATGCCACTAACACACTAGAAGTCCTATGGGTGCTGCTGAGAAGAAAATATAGGAGCTCTGTTTGCTGCCACTAACACACTAGAAGTCCTATGGGTGCTGCTGAGAAGAAAATATAGGAGCTCTGTGTGATGCCACTAACACACTAGAAGTCCTATGGGTGCTGCTGAGAAGAAAATATAGGAGCTCTGTGTGATGCCACTAACACACTAGAAGTCCTATGGGTGCTGCTGAGAAGAAAATATAGGAGCTCTGTGTGATGCCACTAACACACTAGAAGTCCTATGGGTGCTGCTGAGAAGAAAATATAGGAGCTCTGTGTGATGCCACTAACACACTAGAAGTCCTATTGGTGCTTCTGAGATGAAAATATAGGAGCTCTGTGTGATGCCACTAATACACTAGAAGTCCTATGGGTGCTGCTGAGAAGAAAATATAGGAGCTCTGTGTGATGCCACTAACACACTAGAAGTCCTATTGGTGCTTCTGAGATGAAAATATAGGAGCTCTGTGTGATGCCACTAACACACTAGAAGTCCTATGGGTGCTGCTGAGAAGAATATATAGGAGCTCTGTGTGATGCCACTAACACACTAGAAGTCCTATGGGTGCTTCTGAGAAGAAAATATAGGAGCTCTGTGTGATGCCACTAACACACTAGAAGTCCTATGGGTGCTGCTGAGAAGAAAATATAGGAGCTCTGTGTGATGCCACTAACACACTAGAAGTCCTATGGGTGCTTCTGAGAAGAAAATATAGGAGCTCTGTTTGCTGCCACTAACACACTAGAAGTCCTATGGGTGCTGCTGAGAAGAAAATATAGGAGCTCTGTGTGATGCCACTAACACACTAGAAGTCCTATGGGTGCTTCTGAGAAGAAAATATAGGAGCTCTGTGTGATGCCACTAACACACTAGAAGTCCTATGGGTGCTGCTGAGAAGAAAATATAGGAGCTCTGTGTGATGCCACTAACACACTAGAAGTCCTATGGGTGCTTCTGAGATGAAAATATAGGAACTCTGTGTGATGCCACTAACACACTAGAAGTCCTATGGGTGCTGCTGAGAAGAAAATATAGGAGCTCTGTGTGATGCCACTAACACACTAGAAGTCCTATGGGTGCTTCTGAGAAGAAAATATAGGAGCTCTGTGTGATGCCACTAACACACTAGAAGTCCTATGGGTGCTGCTGAGAAGAAAATATAGGAGCTCTGTGTGATGCCACTAACACACTAGAAGTCCTATGGGTGCTTCTGAGATGAAAATATAGGAGCTCTGTGTGATGCCACTAACACACTAGAAGTCCTATGGGTGCTGCTGAGAAGAAAATGTAGGAGCTCTGTTTGCTGCCACTAACACACTAGAAGTCCTATGGGTGCTGCTGAGAAGAAAATATAGGAGTTCTGTGTGATGCCACTAACACACTAGAAGTCCTATGGGTGCTTCTGAGATGAAAATATAGGAGCTCTGTGTGATGCCACTAACACACTAGAAGTCCTATGGGTGCTTCTGAGATGAAAATATAGGAGCTCTGTTTGCTGCCACTAACACACTAGAAGTCCTGTGGGTGCTGCTGAGAAGAAAATATAGGAGCTCTGTGTGATGCCACTAACACATTAGAAGTCCTATGGGTGCTTCTGAGAAGAAAATATAGGAGCTCTGTGTGATGCCACTAACACACTAGAAGTCCTATGGGTGCTTCTGAGATGAAAATATAGGAGCTCTGTTTGTTGACACTAACACACTAGAAGTCCTATGGGTGCTGCTGAGAAGAAAATATAGGAGCTCTGTTTGCTGCCACTAACACACTAGAAGTCCTATGGGTGCTGCTGAGAAGAAAATATAGGAGCTCTGTGTGATGCCACTAACACACTAGAAGTCCTATGGGTGCTTCTGAGAAGAAAATATAGGAGCTCTGTGTGATGCCACTAACACACTAGAAGTCCTATGGGTGCTTCTGAGATGAAAATATAGGAACTCTGTGTGATGCCACTAACACACTAGAAGTCCTATGGGTGCTGCTGAGAAGAAAATATAGGAGCTCTGTTTGCTGCCACTAACACACTAGAAGTCCTATGGGTGCTGCTGAGAAGAAAATATAGGAGCTCTGTGTGATGCCACTAACACACTAGAAGTCCTATGGGTGCTTCTGAGATGAAAATATAGGAGCTCTGTGTGAAGCCACTAACACACTAGAAGTCCTATGGGTGCTGCTGAGAAGAAAATATAGGAGCTCTGTTTGCTGCCACTAACACACTAGAAGTCATATGGGTGCTGTTGGGGTGCAATGCTGTGCTAACAGCACTGCGGTTGGTACTACTGCAATACTGTACTAACAGTAAGCACGCACCAGACTAATCCCCAGCAGCAGCTAATAACACACTAACTGTGCAATCAGCAGCAATGAACGATCAATGACTTAGGTAGCAATGGTTTAGCAAAGAAATAGCCAATGGTTTAGCAAAGAAGAGCAAATCTTTCAGTATCAAGCAAAGACAGAATCAGCAGACTGATCTCTCCTAAAGCCGGAACTCATGTGACCGGGGCCGACGGCGTGGCGGCCTTTTAAATGGTGGGGCGTGTACTAAAGCCCCTGAGCTGTAATTGGCTACAGGCGTCCTGCCTGTAGCCAATTATTGCTCTCCGAGTTTCGGGCGCTGTGATTGGCCAAGCATGCGGGGTCACAGTGCATGCTTGGCCAATCATCAACCAGCAATGCACTGCGCCGGCCGCGCCGGCCGCAATGCATTGCGGGGCCGCTCGCATCACACGAATGTAATGCGAACGGCCCAAATAGTTCTGGGCTCGCCGAGCGAGCGAACGCCCGGTGCTCGATTCGAACGTGGGTTCGAATCGAGCACCGGGCCCATCCCTAATGGGGAGTGTGGGAACCCAAAAAAGGTCAGCACATAAAAATATACAAAAGATCCGGGAGGCATATGGATCAGTCATTGGACCAGAACATCCATTTCGAGTTAAAGGTGGGGATGCTATCAAATAGTGTGTGATGAATTCTTTCGGATAACTGAATATTTCTCATTCTGGATATTACCTGGGGCCAGGGGAGATTGTTGGATCTCCAGTTGAGGGCAATCATCCATTGGATTGAGCTTACTAATGAGTGAATCAGTCTAACACAGGGAGGGGGAATATCAGGGATATTAGCATAAAGAATACATATTTGTGGGGAGAGGGAGATTTTTTTTTTAATCATGGATTCTATTTTCAGTTCTGCCTGTCGCCACACTGCCTCCAGGCATCTACAGCTCCAGAAAATATGATTGTATGTGCCAATTTCTGAGCAACCCCTGAAGCAGTATGGAGAAGCAGATGAATAGAAAGAGTGGATCTTATCAGGGGTTAGATATAGTCTAGAAAATAGTTTCATAGGGGATTCTCTGTATGCTGGAGCTATATTACATTTGCGGAGATTCTCAGACATAGTGTTCCATGTATCTATGGGAATGCTGCAGCCTAGTTTGGATTCCCAGTGTAGCATTTGGGTCGATTTTTCAGGCAATGAGGTACTGTTAAGGTCTTTGTAAAGCGTGGAGATTAAGCCTTTATCTCTTGAGGAGTGTATGCAGATGTGTTCAAAAATCGTCGTAGGAGGACGTATAGTTAAAGAATAATGCTCATTGAAAAAGTTTTTAATTTGAATATAGTTTGTGAGTTCCGAGGAAGGAAGATTGTATTTAGATTGGAGTGCAGAGAATGTGAGGAAAGTATTGTTAGAGGACAATGCTTTTAGGGAGGACAAATTGTTATTTCGCCATAGGGGGAACGAATGCATGTTGTTCAAGTTCTGTATAAGCCTAGGGTCCCCCAAGAAGGAAGCAAGAGGGGGTGTGTCAGATGATAGTTTGAGGGTTTTAGTGAGGACGAGCCATAATCGAAGGAGATGGGCCACTATAAGATTAGATTTGAGAAGTTTTTGGTGGAGAATAAAATTAGACCAAATAATTCCTTGGAGATGGTATGGGGTAATAGAAAAAGATTCGAAAATAAGCCAAGGGAGGTTTAAGGTGGGAGCATGCCATTGGGCTATCTGTGAGAGCTTAGTGGCAATGAAATAGTGCCAGATATTGGGGATGCCTAGGCCGCCCTTACTTTGGGGTCTGAACATGAGTGGGTAGCCACATCTTGGTTTTTTTGAAGACCAGATGAATTTGTTGATCTCCCTTTGAAGAGATTCAATTCTTGTTTTAGGGACATTGATAGGTAAAGCTCTAAAAAAATATAATAATTTTGGAAGGAGGGTCATTTTAAAGGCGCAAATCCTTCCAAGGAGGGAAATGTGGTATGTGGACCATATTTTGAGTAGAGAGCTTATCTGTTGGAATAGAGGGGTGAAGTTGGTAGTATATAAGGTTTTATGATGGGAGGTGATGTGGACCCCAAGGTACCTAAAAGATTTATAGCACCATATGAAGTTGAAGTTTTTTTGTAGAGTAGTGGTAAGGTTAGGGTCGAGGTTGATAGGGAGAGCAGAGCACTTATTAACGTTGATACCCAAACCAGAGATGATGTGGAAAGATTTAAGTTCGGAGATGAGGTTTGGTAAAGATGTTAAGGGACTTGATAAAAACACCAGAGCATCATCAGCATAAAGGCTAATTTTGGATTCGTACTGGCCCTTGATATACCCTTTGATATTTGGGTTGTTTCAAATAGCTTGTGCTAGAGGTTCAATAGCCAGGGCGAATAAAAGAGGGGAGAGGGGGCAGCCTTGTCTGGTACCTCTGCTTAAGGGAAAAAAATCAGAGTTATGGCCTGGGATTTTAATTCTGGTATGGGGGAGGTGATAGAGGGCATTAAATCCATGGATAAATCTGTCTGTGATGCCAAATTTAGGGAGAAGATAATTAAGATAGGACCAGTTCACACTATCAAATGCCTTATGGATGTCAAGGCTAAGAAGGCATAGTGGGTTAGAGAAAAGATTAGCATCTTGAATGATGTTAGTAACAAGTCGGATGTTATCTGTGATTTGACGGCCAGGGATAAACCCAGATTGGTCGATATGGATAAGGGAAGTGATAACAGATGCCGGGAACCATTCATTTTCAATAGAGCGCCGCTGACATTTCCATTTACTATAACAGTGCGCCGTTGCTTCCTGCGCCCAGTGAAGGAGTTATCCGGCGCAGCAATTAAGGTTAGAACCAGCGCAGCGCACTGTTATTAGTAAATCAGCCCCAATGTATTTTAAGCAAAGAAAAATCTCTATGAGCTGGTAAAGGGAATTATAAAATTTTTCTGAATTTAACAAAACGACTTGAAGAATTTCTTCCTTCACTTGACAAAACAGCCTAAATAAATAAACAGTATGAGAAAGCATGCAGACACTACCCTGTTAAAAAGTAAAAAAAAAAAAAAAAATTCAGTAAAAATTATCTTCTTGTTTGCACTCTTGGAAAGTAAATAGAAGGTAATTCTCTGCTGTAATTTTAAACAAAGTTGTATCATCATGTTCTAGTTTAAATAATCCCACTAGGAGCGCAATATGAAATTGAAAAAAGACATTTGCTTTATATTGATCAACTTTATTCTGCAAAAGGAATGCAGAATGCTTTTTGTTTGTGTACTCATATATGTGTGTATTCCATAATAACTAGAGATAAACAAATGTTTTTTTTTTTTTTTTAAATCCTCCTTTTAAACAGTGCACCCAGTGTGCCTGTTTGATCACGTTTGCACAATGATTATTTTTGACTTTTCACACTATGGGGGTTTTAGGGCTAATTATTCGGGTTGAGCGAACCCGAACTGTAAAGTTCGGGTTCGTACCGGACTTTTGGGTTTTTGGTACCCGGAGCCGAACCCGAACAATGTACTGTATGTTCGGGTTTGGGTTCGGTGTTTGGCAATGCAATGGCGCATTTTAAGAAGCTGCAGGGCAGCCAATCAACATTCGTTTAACTTGTGTGCCCTTAGAAGCCATCACCGCCATGCCTACTAATGGCATGGCTGTGATTGGCCAGTGCAGCATGTGACCCAGCCTCTATATAAGCTAGAGGCACATATCACAGCACGTCACTCTGCTTCAGTTAGTGTAGGGAAAGGTTGCTGCTGCTGTTGCTGCTGCTGCTGCTTTGAGGGAGAGAATTAGATAGAGTCCTGATTCAGAAATCAAATTACTCAGCGATCTACCTTGCTTTTGTTGTGTTGGTGCAGTGCACAATCTTTTTATCCTGCCCTGAGCCCAGTGCCAGAGAAAAGATAACTTTTATCCGTCTGTTAGTTAGGTTGGCTTCGGCGGGCATTTTATGCAAGCTCAGTGCACCAGCACTGCATATGTTACTGTGAAATACACCCTTTAGATACTGTTCTCCTATTCTGCTATTCAAAAAAAATAAAAATTAGGGCAAATTTTTTTTTTTTGGTGCATTTTCTGCATATCTGTATGTGTGATATAGACACTTTAGATACTGTTCTCCTATTCTGCTCTTCAAAAAAGGAATAATTTAGGGCCCAAAAAGCCGGTTTGACGCACATCCCTTGCCTGGCGTATGTGCTGAATTTGGTGGTGCAGGGGTTCCTTAAAAATTACCCTGATATGCCAGAGCTGCTGCAAAAAGTGCGGGCCGTCTGTGCGCACTTTCGGCGTTCTCACCCTGCTGCTGCTCGCCTGTCAGCGCTGCAGCGTAACTTCGGCCTTCCTGCTCATCGCCTCATATGTGACGTGCCCACAAGTTTGAACTCAACCTTGCACATGCTGGCCAGACTGTGCGAGCAGCAGCAGGTGATAGTGGAGTTTCAACTGCAGCACGCACGTGTGAGTCGCTCTGCGGAACAGCACCACTTCACCACCAATAACTGTGCCTCCATGCGAGACCTGTGTGCCTTGTTGCGCTGTTTCGAGTACTCCACCAACATGGCCAGTGCCGATGACACCGTTCTCAGCGTTACTATCCCAGTTCTATGCCTCCTTGAAAAAACGCTTCGGGCGATGATGGAAGAGGATGTGGCACAGGAGGAGGAGGAGGAAGAGGGATAATTTCCAAGGCTTTCAGGGCAGTCATTCACAAGTGGCTCCGAGGTTGGGTTCCTGCACCAACAAACGCCAGGTACACAACTGCCCAGCAAGGGCACAGTTCTGGAGGATGACGAGGTGGAGGATGAGGAGGAGGAGATGGAGGAGGAGGAACCATGTTCACAGCAGGGTGGCACCCAGACCAGCTCATGGTCATCACTGGTGCATGGCTGGGGAGGACACAGACGATACACCTCCCACAGAGGACAGCTTTTCGTTGCCTCTGGGCAGCCTGGCATACATGAGTGATTACATGCTGCAGTGTCTCCGCAACGACCGCTGAGTTGCCCACATTCTAACAGGTGCTGATTACTGGGTGGCCACGCTGCTGGATTCCCATTATAAGGACAACGTACCATCCTTAATTCCCTCACTGGAGCGTGATTGTAAGATGCGCGAGTACAAGCGCACGCTGGTAGCCGCGCTGCTGGTGGCATTCCCACCTGACAGCAGGGGCACAGTGGAAGCACAAGGCGAAGGCAGAGGAGGAGGAAGAGGTTGCCAACGCAGCCGGGGCATCGCCAGCACCTCATAAGGCAGGGTTAGCATGGCCGAAATGTGGAAAAGCTTTGTCAGCACGCCACAACAACCAGCACCACCAGCTAATATGGAACGTCTTAGCAGGAGGCAGCATTTCACCAACATGGTGGAGCAGTATGTGTGCACACGCCTACACGTACTGAATGACGGGTCTGCCCCCTTCAATATCTGGGTCTCCAAATTGGGCACATGGCCTGAGCTTGCCCTTTACGCCTTGGAGGTGCTGGCCTGCCCTGCAGCCAGTGTTTTATCTGAAAGTGGGGCGTTATCACAGACAAGCGCAGCCGCCTGTCCAGAGCCAATGTGGACAAGCTCACGTTCATTAAAA
The DNA here is from genome assembly GCA_029206835.1 of Rana muscosa. Lineage (NCBI taxonomy): Eukaryota > Metazoa > Chordata > Amphibia > Anura > Ranidae > Rana > Rana muscosa. The sequence continues at coordinate 636,879,040 of CM055117.1, read as the reverse complement.
TGAACCAGGCATGGATCCCACAGGACTTGTCTGTACCTTGTGCAGAATACAGAGGCGGCTCTTTAATTAGGCCAATTAGGCGATTGCCTAAGGCCCCGCGCTTCCCGGGGGCCTCGCAATCTGCCTAACCTGTGTGTGGGAATGTCCCCCCGATTGGTGTCCCCAGGGCCATCTCTAACGCGGGACAAAAGCCTGCGCTGCGGTGCCTGCAATTACTTTTTCCTGGCCAGGGAAGTCATCGAGGAGCCAGTCTGCCACAGCCTACAGGTACTGTCTAATGGTCCTGCACGACACTGACAGCATCCTGTAGTGTAGTACCTCCCGAGCGACCTTACACACACACAGCTGGTATTATGCCATCCTCTGGCATATGATGCCACCTACTGACCCCCTGCCATAATCATTCTCATCATCCCTTGTTCCTGGCATACCACCACCCTACTTTCTGTCATCATACTTCCTACTGTAAGCTTCCTACCAACTTACCCCCTGTCATCATCTCTATCCTCATCATAAACCCCTGTGCCTAGTATCCTACTACCCCACCACCTGTCATCTTCATCCCCCCTGCACCACCAGCTCCTTCCACCCACCCCCTGTCATCTTCATCCCCCTGCACCACCAGCTCCTTCCGCTCACCCCCAGTCATCTTCATCCCCCCTGCACCGCCAGCTCCTTCCACCCACCCCCTGTCATCTTCATCCCCCTGCAACGCCAGCTCCTTCCACCCACCCCCTGTCATCTTCATCCCCCCTGCACCGCCAGCTTCTTCCACCCACCCCCTGTCATCTTCATCCCCCCTGCACCGCCAGCTTCTTCCACCCACCCCCTGTCATCTTCATCCCCCCTGCACCGCCAGCTTCTTCCACCCACCCCCTGTCATCTTCATCCCCCCTGCACCACCAGCTCCTTCCACCCACCCCCAGTCATCTTCATCCCCCCTGCACCGCCAGCTCCTTCCACCCACCCCCTGTCATCTTCATCCCCCCTGCACCGCCAGCTCCTTCCACCCACCCCCTGTCATCTTCATCCCCCCTGCACCGCCAGCTCCTTCCACCCACCCCCTGTCATCTTCATCCCCTTGCAACGCCAGCTCCTTCCACCCACCCCCTGTCATCTTCATCCCCCTGCACTGCCAGCTCCTTCCACCCACCCCCTGTCATCTTCATCCACCCTGCACCGCCAGCTCCTTCCACCCACCCCCTGTCATCTTCATCCCCCTGCACCACCAGCTCCTTCCACCCACCCCCAGTCATCTTCATCCACCCTGCACCGCCAGCTCCTTCCACCCACCCCCTGTCATCTTCATCCCCCCTGCACCGCCAGCTCCTTCCACCCACCCCCTGTCATCTTCATCCCCCCTGCACCGCCAGCTCTTTCCACCCACCTCCTGTCATCTTCATCCCCCCTGCACCGCCAGCTCTTTCCACCCACCCCCTGTCATCTTCATCCCCCCTGCACCCTCAGCTCCTTCCACCCACCCCCTGTCATCTTCATCCCCCCTGCACCGCCAGCTCCTTCCACCCACCCCTGCCATCTTCATCCCCCCTGCACCGCCAGCTCCTTCCACCCACCCCCTGCCATCTTCATCCCCCCTGCACCGCCAGCTCCTTCCACCCACCCCCTGTCATCTTCATCCCCCCTGCTACGCCAGCTCCCCCCCCTGTCATCTTCATCCCCCTGCACCTCTCTGCCAGCCTCCTACCACCCCACCCCCTGCCATCTTCATCCCCCTGCACCGTCAGCTTTTTCCACTCATCCACCCCCTGTCATCTTCATCCCCCTGCACCTCTCTGCCAGCCTCCTACCACCCCACCCCCTGCTATCTTCATCCCCCTGCACCGCCAGCTCTTTCCACTCACCCACCCCCTGTCATCTTCATCCCCCCTGCACGACCAGCTCTTTCCACCCACCCCCTGTCATCTTCATCCCCCCTGCACCTCTCTGCCAGCCTCCTACCACCCCACCCCCTGTCATCTTCATCCCCCTGCACCGCTCTGCCAGCTCCTTCCACCCACCCACCCCCTGTCATCTTCATCCCCCCTACACCGATCTGCCCGCTCCTTCCAACCACCCCTGTCATCTTCATCCCCCCTGCACCGCTCTGCCAGCCTCCTACTACCCCACCCCATCATCTTCATCCCCCCTGCACCACCCCGCCGCCTGCTACCACCCCACCCCCTGTCATATTCATACCCCACTGCCAGCTTCCTACCGCCCCACCCCCACTATCATCATCCCATCTGTACCCCATTGCCAGTTTCTTACCATCCCACCCCCTGTAATCTTCATCCCCCTGTACTCCTCTGCCAGCTTTCTACCACCTCACCCACTATCATCATCATCCCTATACCCCCACCTCTGACATCCTACCACCCTGCCTCCTGTCATCAACATCCCCCTGTAGCCCACCTCTAGCATCCAACCACCCTACCCCCATCATTATCATCATCATCCCCCTGTACCCCACTGACAGCTTCCTACCACCCCACCCACTGTCATCATCATCCCCCTTTGCTGACATCCTATCACTCCGCCCATTGTCATCAACATCCCCATCATTTCTCTCTACCCCACCTCTGGCCTCCTACCACTCCACCCCCTGTCATCATCATCCCCCTGTACCCCTTCTCTGGCATCCTACCACCCTGCCTCCTGTCATTATCATCCTCTTCCCTCCTGTACCCCACCTCTAGCATCCTATCACCCTACTCCCTATCATTATAGGGGAGATATGATCTCAGCCTCTCACCCCAATGCTGCCACATCACCACAAACTGCATCCTGTCATCCAACCAACTTTAACCCAACATTTGCATCACACACCACAATACTGCCCTGCCGCCCAGTGAGCGGTAATGATGTGCTGTAACCTCTAGCAAACAATCAGTGAGCGATAATGATAATGAGTAACCCATAGCAACCAATCAGTGAGCAGTATAAATTTGTAGTAACCTCTAGCAACAAATCAGTGAGTGATAATGATAAGCAGTAACCCATAGCAACCAATCAGTAAGCAGTATACATTTGCAGTAACCTCTAACAACAAATCAGTGAGTGATACTGATAAGCAGTAACCTATAGCAACCAATCAGTGAGCTGTAATAATGTGCAGTAACCTCTTGCAACCAATCAGTGAGCGGTAATGACGTATAGTAACCTCTATCAACCAATGGGTAAACTGTAATGATGTGCAGTAAACTCTAGTAACCAATGGGTGAGTGGTAATATTGTGCAGTAACCTTTAGCAACCAATCAGTGAGCCTGGAGCAATCAGTAAATGTGAGACCATTTTTTTTAAGATAAGTCTATGTGCTTGTTTGTTTTTTGGGATGTTGGCGTGGAGAGGGAAATTGGTAGGGGTGGAGTGGAGGGGGCAGGAAAATGTTTGCCCAGGGTCCAATCAATATTAAAGATTCCCTGGGTGTCCCCAGGCTGGCGGAGTGAGCAGACCAAAACACACTTGGGTAAAGCCATGGAGGTTTCAGCCAGCTGTAACACCTCCCTCAAACGGAGAACATCTCATCAGCTGCAGCCAACAGCAGGCTTTACTGCCGTCCTAGCCTTCTCCCAAAGCCTGCACCACATTGCATGGCAGGAGTTGTAGTTCACCACACCACACAGTAGACTTGCCCCGCCAGTGCCTGTGCTCTGCAGAGACTACACCTTCCAGAACACACTGCAGGGCACTCAAAGCGAATGTGTCGGCTTCTCCTGCTTGTAGGGGATGGAGGAGTGTAAAGAAGGATCACCTGTCTGCACTCTGTCTGTGGCTCTAGTTTTTGGTGGCTGCTGCAGCAATGTGGTGTTACCCTGTTAGCCAGGTGACACTTTGCTTGTCATTACCGTAAGACCATCTCTTGTATCATGTTGCACAGTCTTTTCCCATTGTGATAGTGAGTAGGGCCTCATGACTAAGATTTGCCTAAGGCCTCACAAAGCCTAGAGCCGCCTCTGGCAGAATATACATGTATACCGGCCTTACCCAGCCATTGTTGTATTTTTGATCTCTCTCACTTTTTTGGGGTGTACCCTAATTTAAAAATAAATAAAGTTAAAAACAAAAACCAGTGTTGGCTACCTCGTCCTCCTCCACCGCCGTTTCCACCTACACAACCACATCCACCGCCACCTGAACCTCCTACTCCATATGGACCTCGTCCTCTTAGGTCAAGATTATTATTTTTTATTTTTATGTATTTTATGTTATTTTAAGTTATTATTTCCCTATCCACATTTGTTTGCAGAGCACTTCCCATGCTCTTAACAACATTTTGCTGCCATTTGCAGCCCTCTAGCCCTTTCCATTACTTTTTTAGAGCCATTTTAGTCCTCAAAAGTTCGGGTCCCCATTGATTTCAATGGGGTTCGGGGTCAAGTTCGGGTCAAGTTTGGGTCCCGAACTCAAACTTTTTTCCGAAGTTCGGCCGAACCCATCAAACCTGAACATCCAGGTGTCCGCTCAACCCTACTAATTATGCAAAATTAAAAACAAATTCAGGCAGTTCAGCATATACCAGCCACATTTTGATCCATCTATGGGCAGTCCTGTTGGAGAGCATTCTATCTACTGATTGAGTTCTCACTAAGGGGCTTGCTGGAAATCTTTAGTTTGATAATTACTCCAATCAATAGGCTGCTGCACCGATCAGTGTATTCTGACAGCTGACTCCACTGCTGTCAGAATACAATGGCACAGCCCACTGGCTGAACAAAAAAAAAAAACTAAAAACCTCCTTTACAGTTTATCTAATATTTCACAATATTCCCATCTCTCATTGTCTCTTATCTACAAGCCTGCCTGATAGCCTGTGAGAGGAGCATTTAACCACTTGCTTACTGGGCACATAACCCCTTTCCTGCCCAGGCGAAATTTCAGTTTTCGCCACTGTCACGATTTGAATGACAATTGCGCGGTCGTGCGATGTGGCTCCCAAACAAAATTGATGTCCTTTTTTTCCCACATATAGAGCTTTCTTTTGGTGGTATTTGATCATTTCTGCGGTTTTTATTTTTTGCGCTATAAACAAAAAAATGCAACAATTATGAAAAAAAAACACAATCTTTTTTAGTTTTTGCTATAATAAATATCCCGATTTTTATATAAAAAACAATTATTTTTTTCTCAGTTGAGGCCGATACGTATTCTTCTATGTATTTTAGGTAAAAAAAAAATCGCAATAAGCGTATAGTGATTGGTTTGCGCAAAAGTTATAGCGCCTACAAAATAGGGGATAGAATTATGACATTTTTTTGTATTATTTTTTTTACTAGTAATGGCGGTGATCTGCAATTTTTATTGTGACTGAGACATTATGGCGGACACATCGGACACTTTTGACACATTTTTGGGACCATTCACATTTATACAGCGAACAGTGCTATAAATATGCACTGATTACTGTATAAATGTGACTGGCAGGGAAGTGGTTAACACTAGGGGGGCGGGAAGGGGTTAAATGTGTACCCTGCTAGGTGATTGTTACTGTGGGGGGAGGGGACTGACTGGGGGAGGAGACTGATCTGTGTCCCTATGTACAAGGGACACAGCATCAGTCTCCTCTCTCCCTGACAGGACATGGATCTCTGTGTTTACACACAGAGATCCACATCCCTGCTCTGTGACAGCCATACGTGTGTACATGGTGGACATCGCGGCCGCAAGGCACGTGCATTGGCACCCGTGTGACACAGCGGGCACAACTTTTCCCCGATGCGCGCATCGCGGAAGTAAACAGGAGGACGTCCATGGACGTCCTCCCAGCAATTGAGCGCCGAAATGCGGCCGTCTTTTGAGAATGGCCTGGGCGCAAAGTGGTTAAAATTAGTCACCTCCATTCACTTAATGCATAATGCAGTGGAAAATTACAAAAAATTTACAGGTAAACAAAAAGATCCTTGCATACCATCAAATGGTACGTATCCTTCAACATAGGGTGTACCTTGTCAGGGGTGACCGTCCCTGGAAAAGCACCCTGTCCCCATGTTGATGAGGACAAGGGCCTCTTCCCCACAACCATGGCCTGGTGGTTGTGGAGACAGGAGATGAGAATCTGGAAGACCCCTTTAACAATAGGTGGACACCTAGATACCCCCTTTCCTTGTGGATGGGTAATGGTACCCCTACTCATTCATAAAAAAAGTACAGTGTAAATACACTGTTTTTGACATACAGACACAGTTTCTGAAAAGCTCTTTAGTAAGAAAAAGTCGCATGATGTACATCCATCATAAATCATGTCATCCAGTGATGTAGATCTATGTCAATCATGATGCCCAGCGACCCATGCAAAGATGAAAATTTGCCAAATGCCAGCATATGTCTGGTCCACTTGCTTCACTCCATGATCTGACCATATATATATATTTTTTTTACCCTCTGAATACTCAGAATTTTGTGACATAAGAAAATGAGCCATGTTACCAATGCAAAAATGACCCAATATGCTCACAATTACGTATACCCCTTCCTCACTTCCAGCATACCTAGAGGAGTAATTTCTCCATCTGAGTCCATTGTCTGTCTCCATGGTTTGACTGGACATACGTCAGCTGATTTTGATCCATTCCTTCCAGGATGTCACAATTGATGGTTATATAATGTTGTTGTTGTTTTTTATGAATAATCTATATACAGGTATGAAATACACTTGCTGTCTCATGATGAGGGATGTGCCCACATCAAAAAATCAGTATTTAATAGTGTGGTTTGCTATACATTTTATTTCAGAGCTTTACTATGCTTGCCTTGACTGTTGACCCGTGAAATGCGTCAGTCACAGCAAGCAACCCATCATCTAATTGTGACATGGATGATGAGCAAAGAATGATGTGATATATGATGTAGCTAAATTTGTATAGGATTACTATATGTACTATTCTAGATTTGTAATATAACAATACTGTTTTAACATTTGTACAAATGAAAATTTTGATATTTTACTTTACTTCTTGTGATGCTGATGAAGTCCCGATTTTTCTACTTATGTTTTTTCTTGTTCTTCTACATAGGATGTGGTACTGGACTTAAATATTGTCCAATATCTAGAGGGTTTCCCTTCTGGGATTCCTTACTCCCACCTGTTGAGCGCTTATTTGCTTCACTCCCAGCTAAATACATTTTCTGACACTGGACAGCTTATATAAACAAAGGGTTGAGGTTTTCCAGGTGATGTAATGGTGTCATAACCATGTATGATAAATGAAATCACAAGGATTGTCATGGGGGTTGTGTGGGGTTCCCCCTTAAAATCTAAATTAAGTCAAAGGGGAAACTATTTTTTTTTAGTGGGGTCCAACTTGAAATTCATACCAGACACAAAGGGCCTGGTGTGAAATTTGGGTAGAACCCGCACGCCATTTTCTTTTTAAAATAATCCCTGTCTCCTTTGCTTACATTGATGGGGATTTCCAGCCATGTAAGTTAATGGGGTCAGTGAAATCACCAGTTGTAAATGATTTGGTGCTGCCTAAAGAAATATTTCTTTTCCATTTTAAGCCCTTAGTCCCAACAACCCAACAATGATGTTAGATGATCAGAAAGACATTTGTGTTTACTTAACATGCATCAAGTAATCAAAGACAACATCATTCAAATTTTTAGCAATCACAAATCTGTCAAAAAGTTGTAGTAGTACTCATTTGTGCCCTCATTAATCCAACTTAACCTTAGCTTAAAGTGGTATTAAACTCAAAAGCAAACATTTATTATATCGCAGTTTAGCAATTCTTATGCCACGTACACACGACCGTTTTTCATGATGAGAAAAATGCCATATTTTTATTTGGTCATTAAAAACTATCGTGTGTGGGCTCCAGAGCATTTTTCACGACGTGAAAAATGGGCATTAAAAATTTGGAACATGCTCTAATTTTTCTTGTCGTTTTTCACGTCGTCGTTTTTCACGTTGTTGTTTTTCTCGTCATGAAAAACGGCCGTGTGTAGGCTTTAACGACGTGAAAAAAACACGCATGCTCAGAAGCAAGTGATGAGACGGGAGCGCTCATTCTGGTAAAACTAGCGTTCGTAATGGAGATAGCACATTCGTCACGCTGTAACGGACTGAAGAGCACAAGGCTGAAAAGCGCAAGTCGTCTCTCACCAAACTTTACTAACACAAGGATCAGCAAAAGTAGCCCAAAGGGTGGCGCTATCCGAATGGAACTTCCCCTTCATAGTGCCGTCGTACATTTCGTACGTCACGCGCTTTGCTCTAGCATTTTTTTTCATGATCGTGTGTAGGTAAGGCAGGCTTGAGAAGAATCACGTCGAGAAAAACTTTGTTTTTTTCAATGACATTAAAAACGGTCGTGTATACGCGGCATTAGATGTGATGGCTGCATTCTTTTTTTTTTATTTCCTTTATTTTTACCTGGTGAATCTAGCCAGTAAGTTTGATGTTGCAATTAGATTGTTGAGACAAACCACTTACCAGCGACAGGGATGCTTACAATGGTCAGTGTATAGGCTCCCTAATACAGGAGGTGTATTACTGGCCAGATCACTAGGTTAAAACAGAGAAAAAAAAAAAGGAAAAAAAAAAAAAAGAAAACCAATGTAGCCACATCTAATGATTAGTAGGCTGCAATATATTACATGTTTCCTTTGCGTGTATCGCAATGAAGTGTTGAAAGGATAACAATTGCTTTACTAAATATGTTCACTTTGAACTTCACCAGTCCTCTAGGTATACAAAAGTTACAATAATGTGGTATGATTTTAATCAGATGACTTTGTTGATTATATTTTGTGGTTAACATATGGAGGTGTGCAACTTTCAGCAAATGTTGTGGAAAAATTACATAGCACTTTATTTTCTAATTAAAATTTTGTATACTGTATATTCCCCATAAAAAACAAAGAAAATTAACAAATATGTATTAAAAATTTCTACCAAATTAAAATCATATTGATTCCTAAAAAATATATATAATATGTTAGGGTAGACTACAAATGCTAAAACACGTGTGCAATGAGACATTAATAAAGCAGAAAAGTGCTTTGAGTTTGAAGAGGGTTAAGAGCAGAGGTTTCATACTGCCAGCCCTCCAGCTGTTGCAAAACTACAAGTCCCATCATGCCTCTGCCTGTGGGAGTCATGCTCTTAACTGTCAGCCTTGCAATGCCTCATGTTTTGCAACAGCTGGAGGGCCGCCAGTTTGAGATCCCTGGTTTAGAGAGAAACCCATCCTGGGACAAAAGTGTTTAAGAAATATGTCAAAGGAAAAGGTCCATAAGCTGTGCATCATGAAAAAAACCCAAGCATAGTGAATAAATAACGTCCACTTATTATTACAAATTCTCTTGACTGGGCATAGCATAGAGAGCATAGCTTCACTGAACTCACCAAGTTTTCCCATGTTTTCTTCTACTTCAGTAATTAAAAGGGATATTAAAGATTTTTTTATTTTTGTGAAAATAAAATAACAAATAATATTGCACAGAGTGGTCTCTTACCTCCTCTTTGGCAGTCCCCTGCTGGCGCTGTCTGCTCCTCCCTCCTAGGGTGCCTCTTTAACAAACAGAAGGAACCCATGCATGCGTGCTTTGAGTCAGGCTATGTGCATCCATAGACACATACAGCACCAGTAAGCAAATCCCCTGCTCCCTCCTCACAGGGGTTTGACTGGCAGCAAAATGAGGCTATGCATATTGTTTGTTTAGTCCTGGTGCATGAGGCTTTGGTATTTAGGTTTGGGTGGATGGTACTAGCACACTATTCAATCCCACTGCTGGCAACCTGTCAAACTCTATGATAAGCTGACAGCTACTGCAACGGGGTGGTGCTGGGCAGTGCACTAATTAGTACTTGTGTTTACTGCAGTATGCTCCCAGGAATGAATGTCCAGAAATAAAAATGTTTTTATGGACATTCATCCCTGGGTGCACACTGCACTAAACACATGAACGGATTGGTGAACTGCCCAGCCCTGTCCAGCCACAGTATCCAGCACTTATAACTACCACCTGCATCTAAAGGCCAGAGCTTCATGCATCAGGGCTAAATGCCCAGTGTGCCTGAGGCCTATGTGTTTTCTATTTGAATTACGTTGACTGAGTAAAATAATATTTAGTTGCATTACCATAATGGGTTTCCAGTGCTGCTAGAATGTTAAATCAATAGCAAAAGGATCTATATTTTCAGTCAATACTAAAATCAATTGTGTTACATTACATTTTATAAAAAAAAAAAAAAAATGTATATAGACACAATGCATTTATATTTAATACTGTTAAATACACATTACATTATGTAACTTTTATTTTAAATCATGGCAATATGGAAATCACATACAGTATATTAGTCTGGCAGTTCTAGATAGTTATTTTAAAACTTAGCTAGACCCCTGCAATTACTAATTAGCTTCAGCAGCTTGGCTGTGCTTTTTCACTATGACTTTGCAATCAGTGCTCCATTTCCCAGGAATCATACACTGTTTATTATTACTTTAATCTTGGTGTGCTTTGTGTATTTCTGACATATCTGTTCAGTAACACTACTATGACACATTGCCATTGTCAGGAGCTGCCTGTAAATAAGCCACGACACTGCTGCTCTCTCTCCTTCTGCAAGGTCTTGTATGCACCCCTCCATAGTTTACTGTATGTAGCCTGTATTGGGTGGACATGCCTAGTAGTGATAATGTCACTGTTAGGTAAATAAAGGTAAAAAAATTATAAAAAGAACAGTGTAGTGCCAATATAAGAAAACATATAAACTTATTGCACAATAGCAAAAAGTCTAAGAGCCCATTCACACAGGGGCGTCTTTGGATCCGACTCCAAATCGCCCCAGGTCACCCCTAGTCGCCTCAGGTCGCGCTGGCTGAAGAAATCAATGTAAGTTAATGGAGCCGTCCTTATGCACACTACTGCAGTCGCTCCGACTTCAAAAAAGGTCCCTGTACTACTTCAATCCGACTCCTAGGCGACCTGTAACCATTCATTTCAATGGGAGTCGCCTCTCCCTGTCTTAATAGGAGCGACTCTCCAGGAAGATAACATACATTTCTCCTGCAAAACTCTCTCTCCCCCCTCCCTCCCACAGAGCTGATTCTTGTTTGATTGGCCACTGGAATGTCTCTTGTCCTGCAGGCAACTTGGAGTTGCCTTGTAAGTAGCTCCAGGTCGCGCTGTGATTCATACTCAGGTCATGTCTGAGTTGCCTCATAAAATCGCGCTGGAAGTCGTGTTGCCCCTGTGTGAATGGGCTCAGGTGACAAAGAATAAGACCCACGGTGTTTATAATTGGTGAAGAATACACTTGACACAGCAACGCCAATATACGTGAAGATACTTCTTTATGTGCTCAGATGTCCTGCCACCAACATCAAGTGATCTCAAAACTCACCAGAGCAAATGGCTACCATTACAGCAGCCTATACATCTGTGTAAGAATGGAAGTCCCTCAGGAGTCAATGCAGCAACCCACTTCCAATGGTACCTTCTAATGTACTCCAACTAGGATAAACAAATCATTGTCTTCTCAGACTCATTTATGATTCTGCTCTTCCCAGGATGAGGATTGCTGACTATGGCTATGACTTAGGTGTGTGCTTTGATAGTAGCAGGCATTATTCATTTGTGACAATATGGTCACTAAAACAAACAGCACTGTCATGGTTAGACACTCTCACAGACAGCACCGTAGTACTAATCTTTGATAGCACATGGTCAAATGTGTTACTATGTAGTTAATATGTTGAAGCTGCATTACTAAAGGAGGTGAGATTCTTTAAACTACACATTGGGGTTGATTTACTAAAGGCAAATCCACTTTGCACTACAAGTGCACTTGGAAGTGCAGTCGCTGTAGATCTGAGGGGAAGATCTGAAATGAGGGGAAGCTCTGCTGATTTTATCATCCAATCATGTGTAATTTAAAATGCAATTTTTTATTTTCCTTTCATGCTGTCAGATCTACAGCGACTGCACTTCCAAGTGCACTTGTAGTGCAAAGTGGATTTGCCTTTAGTAAATAACCCCCATTGTGTATATATTACCTTAAATTATCCAATCATGTGCAGATTAGAGGCTAAGTTCACCTTTTCTGGCAGAATTTCACTTTTCATAATAAATAGAAGCTTTTTCTATTTTCATTTCTGGCCCAGAAATCCCAATGTGCTTAACTCTCACTTACCTAATTTATTGAAGCGTTGAACTTTCGCGCACTGTTTGGATGTTCAAAAATGCTTTTACATTCCATCACCTCCCGTAGATCATATACCACCATGTACTTCCTTGCTGCATCACAGAAGAGGGTAAGATAGGTCATGTTCATCTGTCTGAACCATATCTCCCTCAATACTATACCATCTCTTTTATTTTTCACCCACTGTTTGTACAATCTGATTGTACATTCTACTTTAGATATCCTATCAGCTATGTAGTGCAAGAGCCTGCCTGATTTGATACAAATTGAATGGATTGTTCAGGTGGGTCTTCCTATATCTTATGTTCTGCTTAACCACTTAACGACCACTCACTGTATATATACGTCGGCAGAATGGCACCGACGGGCACAATCACGTACAGTGTACGTGATTGCCTTTGTACAGTTGGGGGGTCCGATCGGACCCCCCTCCTATACAGTGAGCGGTCGGTATTCGTTGGGGAGCGATCCGACATGAGGGGGCGGCCATTCGATTCCGGCCACCCCCCCGCGATCGCTCCCGGCGAATGGAAATGCTCTCTCTGCTGTGTAATGTTTACACAGGCAGAGGAAGCAGGAGGAAGTGATGTCATCTCTCATGCGGCGCTCACATATACCGAGCGCCGTACAAGAGAAGACACACAGGTCAGTACACTAACACTAGACTGACACCAGGACACATAGGCACACAAATCGCCCCCCCAGGCCCCCCCAGATCACCCCCCAGCCCCCAGTCACAGTGTCACTGATTGCAGTGACCATTTATTTACTGATCACTGCAATCAGTGACATTTGTGACTGTAAAAGTGTCACTACATTTAGTTTTAGGTCCAGTGTAGCCCCCTAACCCCCCCCTAATAAAGGTTTAACCCCCTGATCACCCCCCAGATAACCCTTTCACCCCCTAGCACCGCCGTCGCTAAGCGATCATTTTTCTGATCGCTGTCTTAGCGTCGGTGATGCAGATCGGTAGCCAGTAATTTTTTTTAGGTTCGCCGCAGGTTTTTATAGCGTCGGGTACCCCCATAAATGATCTAATAAAGGTTTAACCCCCTTAATCGCCCCCCAGGTAACCCTTTCACCCCCTATCACCACTGTTGCTAAGCAATCATTTTTCTGATCGCTGTCTTAGCGTCGGTGATTCAGATCGGTAGCCAGTAATTTTTTTTAGGTTCACCGCAGGTTTTTATAGCGTCGGGTACCCCCATAAATTATCTAATAAAGGTTTAACCCCCTTAATCGCCCCCCAGGTAACCCTTTCACCCCCTATCACAACTGTCGCTAAGCGATCATTTTTCTGATCGCTGTCTTAGCGTCGGTGATTCAGAACGGTAGCCAGTAATTTTTTTTAGGTTCGCCGCAGGTTTTTATAGCGTCGGGTACCCCCATAAATTATCTAATAAAGGTTTAACCCCTTAATCGTCCCCAGGTAACCCTTTCACCCCCTATCACCACTGTCACTAAGCGATCATTTTTCTGATCGCTGTCTTAGTGTCGGTGATGCAGTTCGGTAGCCAGTAATTTTTTTTAGGTTCGCCGCAGGTTTTTATAGCGTCATGTACCCCCATAAATTATCTAATAAAGGTTTAACCCCCTTGATCGCCCCCCAGGTAACCCTTTCACCCCCTATCACCATTGTCGCTAAGCGATCGTTTTTCTGATCGCTGTCTTAGTGTCGGTGATGCAGATTGGTAGCCAGTAAATTTTTTTAGGTTCGCCGCAGGTTTTTATAGCGTCAGGTACCCCCATAAATTATCTAATAAAGGTTTAACCCCCTTGATCGCCCCCCAGGTAACCCTTTCACCCCCTATCACCACTGTCGCTAAGCGATCATTTTTATGATCGCTGTCTTAGCGTCGGTGATGCAGATCGGTAGCCAGTAATTTTTTTTAGGTTCGCCGCAGGTTTTTATAGCGTCAGGTACCCCCATATATTATCTAATAAAGGTTTTAACCCCCTAATTGCCCCTAGTTAACCTGTTCGCCAGTGATCACCATATAAGTGTTACGGGTGACGCTGGTTAGTCAGTTTGCTTTTTATAGTGTCAGGGCACCCGCCGTATATATAACCCAATAAAGGTTTAACCCCCTGATCGCCCGGCGGGTGATATCAATTAGGTTTTAGCGTCAGAGAGGGTCTGCGTCTCACCCCAGGCAGCGTCAGGTTAGTGCCAGTAACGCTAACACCCACGCGTGAAGCATACACCCCCTTAGTGGTATAGTATCTGATCAGATCAATATCTGATCTGATCAGATCTATACTAGTGTCCCTAGCAGTTTAGGGTTCCCAAAAACGCAGTGTTAGCGGGATCAGCCCAGATACCTGCTAGCACCTGCGTTTTGCCCCTCCGTCCAGCCCAGGCCACCCAAGTGCAGTATCGATCGATCACTGTCACTTTCAAAACACAACACACATAACTGCAGCGTTCGCAGAGACAGGCCTGATCCCTGCGACTCCAGTGCTGTAGGAGGTGATTTCACCACCACAGTTAAAAAAAAAAGCATATATGCCGAAGCATTGGGGCAGAGGAGCGGAGGAGCGATTTTGCTCCTAATGCCGCGTACATACGGTCGCAATTCCGACGGAGGCTTGCCCGTGGAAAAGTCTGACCATGTGTGTGCGGCATAACTTTTTTGTGTCAGGATGCCCCCATGCTTCGGCATATATAAATGGTGCATGTATGCCCATCATTAGAAGTGGGTGGATGAAGGGCGGTATTCTAATGGTGGGCATACCCACCGATCAATCTCTTTTTTCGTTCAGCCAACTGGCTGCATGAAAAAAAAAGATTACAATACATGTCCAACAAGGACCAGCAACGTACTGGTATGTTGCTGGACTTTGAATATTTATACCAGAATGATGCCTGCGGGTTTAGGTATCATCTTGGTATCATTCTTTTCAGCCAGCGGCCGGCTTTCATGTAAAAGCAATCCTAGTTGCTAATTAGCCTCTGGACTGCTTTTACAAGCAGTGGGAGGGAATGTCCCCCCCGGATATAAAAAGCGCCATTGGGAAATTGGGAAAGCATTTTATCACACCGATCTTGGTGTGGTCAGATGCTTTGAGGGCAGAGGAAAGATTTAGGGTCTAACAGACCCCAGTTTTTTCAAAAAAGAGTACCTGTCACTACCTATTGCTATTATAAGGGATATTTACATTCCCTGAGATAACAATAAAAATGATAAAAAAAAAAAAAAATATGGAAGGAACAATTTAAAAATAAAATAAAAAAGCCTGTCCTTCCCTGCTCTTGCCCAATGGCGAACGCAAGCGTCGGTCTGGCGTCATATGTAAACAGCAATTGCACCATGCATGTGAGGTATCACCGCGAAGGTCAGATCGAGGGCAGTAATTTTAGCAGTAGACCTCCTCTGTAAATCTAACGGGGTAACCTGTAAAGGCTTTTAAAGGCTTTTAAAAATGTATGTAGTTTGTCGCCAATGCGCGTTTGTGCGAAATTTTAAAGCATGTTGTGTTTGGTATCTATGTACTCGGTCTAAGATCATCTTTTTTATTTCATCAAACATTTGGGCAATATAGTGTGTTTTAGTGCATTAAAATGAAAAAAAAGTGTATTTTTTCCCCAAAAATGCGTTTGAAAAATCGCTGCGCAAATACTGTGTAGAAAAAAATGCAACACCCACCATTTTAATCTGTAGGGCCTTTGCTTTAAAAATATATATAATGTTTGGGGGTTCAACTTAATTTTCTTGCAAAAAAAAAATATGTTTTCATGTAAACAAAAAGTGTCAAAAAGGGCTTTGTCTTCAAGTGGTTAGAAGAGTGGATGTAAGCTTCCTAATGTTGTGTATAAAATGCCAGAACAGTTCAAAACCCCCCCAAATGACCCCATTTTGGAAAGTAGACACCCCAAGCTATATACTGAGAGGCATGTCGAGTCCATGGAATATTTTATATGTCGACACAAGTTGCGGAAATAAGACAATTATTTTTTTTGCACAAAGTTGTCACTAAATGATATATTGCTCAAACATGCCATGGGCATATGTGGAATTACACCCCAAAATACATTCTACTGCTTCTCCTGAGTACGGGGATACCACATGTGTGAGACTTTTTGGGAGCCTAGCCGCGTACGGGACCCCAAAAACCAAGCACCGCCTTCAGGCTTTCTAAGGGTGTAAATTTTTGATTTCACTTCTCACTGCCTATCACAGTTTCGGAGGCCATGGAATGCCCAGATGGCACAAAACCCCCCCAAATTACCCCATTTTGGAAAGTAGACACCCCAAGCTATTTGCTGAGAGGTATTGTGAGTATTTTGCAGATCTCGCTTTTTGTCACAAAGTTTTGAAAATTGAAAAAAAAAAAAAAAATATATATATATATATATATATATATATATATATATATATATATATTTTCTTTCTTCACTTTCAAAAACAAATGAGAGCTGTAAAATACTCACCATGTCTCTCAGCAAATAGCTTGGGGTGTCTACTTTCCAAAATGGGGTCATTTGGGGGGTTTTGTGCTATTTTGGCATTTTATGGCCTTCAAAACTGTGATAGGTAGTGAGGAGTGAAATCAAAAATTTGTGCCTAGAAATCCTGAAGGCGGTGCTTGGTTTTCGGGGTCCCGTACGTGGCTAGGCTCCTAAAAAGTCCCACACATGTGGTATTCCCGTACTCAGGAGAAGCAGCAAAATGTATTTTGGGGTGTAATTCCACATATAACCATGGCATGTGTGAGAAATATATCATTTAGTGACAACTTTTTGTAATTTTTTTTTTGTCATTATTCAATCACTTGGGACAAAAAAATAAATATTCAATGGGCTCAACAGGCCTCTCAGCAATTTACAGTTAAAGCAGCGCAGTGCAAAATTCTGAGATCACCTCTGGTCCTCTAGCTACCAAATGGTCCGGGGCTTAAGTGGTTAACCTAAAGGAAATTGTTCAGAGATTGTACAATCAAATTGAAAAAAAAGGAAAGTGGTCGTGGGACTTTAAATGAGGCAAGGGTGTGTGTCTGAAAAGGTCTAGGATATCAAAAATATATAA
Source organism: Rana muscosa (assembly GCA_029206835.1). NCBI lineage: Eukaryota > Metazoa > Chordata > Amphibia > Anura > Ranidae > Rana > Rana muscosa. The sequence continues at coordinate 636,861,861 of CM055117.1, read as the reverse complement.
ACTGTCACAATCCCAACAGGGAAATCTCTGTAGCCATGAAAGACTGCTGTGTAATCAATCCAATAAATGAGATATCAATAGTGGATGTAACAATTATATAGTATGTATCATCTTAAATAATACACGGATCATGCAGACAAAGGCATAATACAAGTCATAATAATAACATTGACATATTTAATATTCATTTAGGGGGTATACATGACTAGTAAAGAAATCACAATCAATAAATAGACATACATGAACATGATTATCCTTTTAAAATAGATACACATTACGATTGGTAAAAATTCATTGTTGGGCAAACTTGACTTGGCATCCCTGAGCATAGACTCAACGCATTTCTTGGCGTGGGGTGCGTAAGTGTTAACTGGAATGGTAACTAAATGGACAATTAGGTCACTAAAGTCTCAAATGGGTTAAATCATGCTTTCAAAAAAGAGCAGGGTAAGAGATTGTATACATTACCAGTGGCAAAGCCCAAGTACATAGCCCAATGGTCCCAACAAATGGGAATAGGCTGATGGCCCCGGATGAGCTGTCTCCCCCGAGGTTGAGGCGGGGATAGAGCCCCCCCACAAAACAAGGACTCTCCAGCCTACAAGGGGAGCCCAAGAAAGGGTGGCGGGAAACATCAGCCAAGGAGGAACACGAACAGCCACAGCACATTGCCAGACTAGGAGATGGACAAGCAGGAGGCACAAATCAGGCTCTAATGGAAGGAGAGAAGGTGAATGGTAAGACAAAACAAAGATGACCAAATGCAAAGCAGGAGAGTAGGAGAAAAGGAAGTGGGAAAAATAAAGGGATCAGAAGGTCAGAAAAGTAGCTGCAAACAGTGTATATCAAAATTAAACCAAAGGTGGCACTTTGGCAGGTGGGGGGTGTGTGTAATATAAAAAAAATATATAATGGGAACCAAAGTGGTGCCACGACACTGATGCAAATGAAAGGTGTATGGAATAAGGAAGTGTAAGAGTGTGTGTGTGGATGTGGGAAAATGTATGTGGATGAATGGGGATGAAATACAAATAAGTGTAGAAAGAAATCAAATTCCAATCTTTGAAAAGATCTGGGATCCTTGGATTAAATTTCACCTACCTTCTATTAGTGACAACTCGATTCTCATGCCATGGTAGCCGGAGGACTCAATCGGTTAAACTAGCTACTAAACCAAATTTCTGAAGCTTGGGAGCTACCCTGCTCAATATAGTGAACACTGTGTTTTACTTAAACCCTCAAGCCGCGGACCGATTCATTCAGGCCATTCAGGTGGACTCCTACACTCCCCCCCCCTCTGGTTTCCTACTATTCTATTCCATCTATTTTATTTTATATTATCTATCTAATTTTATTTTACCCTATTTTATTTTGATATCTTTACTTCTTTTTCTCTTTTCTTTTCTCTATTATTCTTACTTCATAACGCACCTTATTGAAGCTACAGTATTACTCTACATTACTTTTTTCGAAGATACAGATCAATTTATAATTAATATGTTAAATATTTCTTTCAACTACAGTCTTGAATATATTAGTACAATGATTTATTTACTTTCTATCTCATTTAAGTCCTTATAATTTTCATTAGGATATATTCTGTAGACCCTATTATTTGTTATTTTTCTATATTTGTAATAATTGGACAAATATCAACAACATGTATTACATATGATCTGTATGTGACTAATATATATGTCCAATAAAATACTTTGACAAGGGAAATACAAATAAGTGAGTCCTGATGTGAAATCCCCTAGTGCCTGAAGTGTGGATGGAAATCCTGGGAGCCTCTCCTAGGTCCGGAAGCAATGGAGTGAACCGTGGGTGACATCCTGGCTGAAGTACCCTATGCCTGGGGCGTGTCCCCGCCAGCGTCATGCGTCATCGCTTAGGCCATGGAGGGGGATGGAACAAACACCCACCTGCGGTACAGAGACCTCAGTGGGGGACCATCCCACTCCCTAAACCATGCGGGTTGGAAAAGTCAATGAGACACCAACCGGCGTCAATAGACGCCGGGCGTGCGACGTGCTAGGCATGACACCGATGCACCGAGGTCTGGCCCCGCCCCCATCACATGGAGGGATGGCGAGAGGGGGAGGAGCTGGGTGCATCGCAACCCCGGGGAATAGAGATCAAAAACAACAGTACCTGTCATCAGATGGGCTGGGCAGGCCACCGATAGGTGGAAAAAATGCTAAATGGCTGATGGATCAAAAGAACAAAAGAAACAATAGAGGAGACACAAATACAAAAATAACACAGGTCACCACATGTATTTTTGTCTCCTCTATTGTTTCTTTGTTCTTTTTTTTGTTCCCCACTGTAATGTCCATATATATATTACAGTGGGGAGATGTGGATATTACAGTGGGGAGATGTGGATATTACAGTGGGGGAGATGTGGACATTACAGTGAGGGGGATGTGGATATTACAGTGGGGGAGATGTGGATATTACTAATATCCACATCTCCCCCACTGTAATATCCACATCTCCCACTGTAATATCCACATCTCCCCCACTGTAATATCCACATCTCCCCATCTGCCTGCTTACCACTACACAAGCGGGCAGATCCACAAGCAGTTGAGGCGGGTGATGATGACGTCAGCGCGCAGCTCATCTAGGCCGCCGCCGGGTGTACCAAGATGGCCTCCGCTCCGGAGCTAGGTCGAAGCCGCGGCCTTTCCTATGGCCGAGGCAGCGGAGTGCTCCACGGATCTCCGAGAGAACTCCCTGAAGACCCGGAAGCCGGCGGAGAGGTGAGTACCGATCAAAACAATTTTGATCAATCAAAAAAATTTATGATTAATCTGGGAATTAATCGTTAATTTCCGCAGCCCTAATTAAATATATTTCAAATGCTCCAATTTGCCTCCATGTTACAATACAATAGCTGAACGTCAAGGTGACATTTGTTTCTGTTCTAGGGATCCTGATATTGATGTGTGATGTTGTTTCATTAGCTGCCATGAGAAGTCTCATTGGCTTGTAGTTGGCATTTCACTTCCTGGTAGGAAAAGAGAATGGGGTGGAGTGGAAGAAGCGCACGTTTAGGGGTGGAATGACAGAGGAGGAAGGAGAGACAAAGTACAAAAAATAATAGGAGGGCAAAGTGATACAAGAAGGATAATGTAGGTTGAAATATTTCTACTGGCTGTCATGAGAATCTCCCAGTCTCATTGGCTTTTTTGGATGGCCTATGTGACAAGGAGCATTATGGTGGGGTACTGTAGGCAAAGGAGAGATGCAGTACAGTGGAGATGATTTAGGTAAAGGAGAGAAGCATTATGTGGGGCACAGGATGAGCAAAAGAGGTGCAGAACAGGGACAAGGTGCTGGAAGAGAAAAACAGCACAGGGGGTGCTGGAGAATGACAAAAGATGTGGTACTGATACTGGAGGTTGAGGACAGGAATGGTACAAATATACTGTATATTGTAGGCCTAATTTAACATAGCTAGGAGCCATAATTGAAGCTTTGTGACAAAGTTACATTGTTCTAAAAAGAAGGTAGTCAACATTTCATTTGTGCTAGATTGCTCTTTGTTTCAGAGTTGTATCATGTACAAACATAACCAGCATTAAAATGAAACTCCCGCCTGGCAAACGGACGCCTCGTGTCAATATGGCGTCGCAGACGAACACTCAGGAGGGCCCTGTTATATCCTCCCCTGGTATCCCGGAGGTCATGGCGGCAGTTGCTGCATGCCAGGCCGCTGTGGCTTCTTGCCAAGCGGCCCTGACCAACAAGATCGAAAAGGTGCAGATGGACGTGGGTCTCATCCGACAGGACCTCGACAAGGTCCGCTCCAGACTGACTGAGGCGGAGAGTCGGGTGGGTCAGGTGGAGGATGCCGTGGGAGAAAATACCGGCGCGATCCGTTCACTAACTTCTCAGGTAAAACTGCTGGAACACCGCACGGAGGATTCCGAGAACAGATGCCGCAGGAACAACATCTGTATTGTGGGACTTGCGGAAGGTGCAGAGGGTAAGAACTCCACCGAATTTGCGGAAGGACTGCTCCGCTCCCTTCTCCCGGCGGTCCACTTGTCTCCCTATTTTACGGTGGAAAGAGCGCACAGAGTGCCGCCACAGCCTGGCCCGCAGGGTTCCCCTCCTCGTACCTTCATCCTGCGGCTTCTCAACTTCAGGGACCGGGACGAGCTGCTCAGGGCGGCTAGAGCGGCTGGGGAGCTGTTGCATGGTAATGGCCGCCTGATGCTATTTCCTGATTTCTCCATCGAGACTCAGAAGCTCTGGCGCTCCTTTGATGCAGTTAAAGCAGGTCTCCGCTCCAAGGGCATCAAGTACAGTGTACTCTTTCCTGCCAAGCTGAGGGTGATTGACGGAAAAACGGTACGCTTCTTCACCTCTCCGAGGGATGCTGCACGGTGGCTAGAATCTATCCCCCCTCTGGGATGAGACCAGCGGAGCTGCCGCTTGTATGTTGATCCGCCTGATGCCTTGACCCCTTGGAATGCATCACTTGTCACTGTTTTATATTTTCAGCAGACCAGCGCGCTTTCACTGACCGGAGGATCGGATGTCATCCCCATTTTACTGTGCCTTAATGTTGACACCCGGAGGCGGCCTGCAGCACGGTATGTACTGGTATTTGCTTTCTGCTGGTCACACTTCATCACTGCTCTGCCTGCTGGAGGATGTACTATGGGGGGGGGGGAACTGACTGCCTGTGAGTGACTGCTGTGCAGAAGCACTGGTTCCCCGTGCTGTCTTTGAACCGGCTGTTGCTCCTGTCCCCCCCCCTCATCTCCTGACTGGTATTTCAATCCGTTCCCCTCTGTCCAGTGCTGGCTGCTGCAATCTTTAAAATTTTTGTGTACCTTTTACTGTTACTTTATTGAAATGGTTACCTTTAAGCACTGAGCCCCTGGTATTGCCAGGTGAATTCTACAATCCGATTGGAACATTATAGCAGCATCTCTCGACCCCTATGCTGCTCCTTCAGCTAACCCTAATTCTTGTGATTAACCTCTCCTTTACCTTAGTGTGTTTGTTGCTGGAGCACAGGCGATGCTGACCCTCTGTCTCTTGGAAAAAGCACGCACGCCTCCCAGACATTAGTTGCCTTCGGGCTGGTTGATTGGGTATTATGCAGTCTTGCCGTGGGTGGGATCTGCGGGGTGGGGGGAAGGGATGGTTGGCCATTGCTGACCCATTTTTACTTGCACTGTTGGGCATGGGTTTGAATTCTAAGTTGTCATTGTTTTGTTTTTTTGTTTGTTCCTTTATGGCATGTTCGCATTTACTTGGGGGGGTTGCTGCCGGCCGGCTGGACCCTAGAGGTGGTGGAGGACTAGTACCCCAGGCTCACTGCATGTCTTCCATTAACACACTCACATTGCGATGGCCCAGATATCCATAATTTCATGGAATGTGAGGGGACTTAATTCTGCCCATAAAAGATCCTAGTACTCAATTACAAGAAAGCACTCCCCTCACATCTGTGTGTTACAGGAGACCCACTTGTTGGGATCTCGAATCCTGGGCCTTAAAAAGGCTTGGGTGGGCCATCACTACCACACACCGTACTCCACCTACTCTAGGGGAGTCAGCATCCTGGTGCACAAACAGCTGGCCTTTCAGCTCTTGGACGTCAGGACCGACCCTGGGGGTAGGTATATTATCCTTCATGCCTTGATTGCTAATAATCCATGTGTTTTAGTCGGGCTATACGTCCCTCCACCGGCAGACCCGGCTTTGATGTATACAATTATGCAAAAGGTGATTGATTACGTTGTGGAGGATGTCTTAGTGTTAGGTGACTTCAACCTGACTGCGCCCGCTGACATGGATAGACTTCACTCTGTCTCTCGGTGGGTGCCTGGTCCGGTGGAGTGGGCTCACACCTTTACCTTGACAGACACCTGGCGCCACTTTAACCCCACATCTAAGCAGTTTACCTGTCACTCCAATACGTTTAAAACTCTCTGCCGTATTGATATGATCTATGCTTCTCGATCCCTGCTTAAGAAAGTTACGGCTGTAGATATTCTATCTCGGGGCATCTCTGACCACGCTCCTCTACTTCTTAAGCTATCCATGGGGCCTCCCGGGGAGCGGTTGTGGAGGCTGTCTAGATACTGGATTGAGGAGGAGGGTATTCAGGAAGCAGTTCAGGAGGGCATGTGTCACTATTGGCTGGAGAATGCGGATGCTGCTTCTCCTCTGGTCACCTGGGATGCCTTTAAGGCCTGGACCAGGGGGGAGTACATGGCACGCATCTCCATTGCTCATAGGACGGCTGCGCATTCTCTGGAGGAGTTGGAGGAGAAGGCCAAGACGACCAAGGCCGCATATGTGGCTAACCCCGATCAGGTGACCTATGGGGCTTGGCAGTTCGCTCTGCATCGGTTGTCTCTGTGTAGGGTGGAGGAGACACAGAAGTCTCTCCTCTCCACGGCGCAAAAGATCTTTGAATACGGTAACAAGAGCGGTCAGTTAATGGCGTGGTTGGCTAAGGGGCAGTTTGCTGTCACTCACATAGGTGGAGTCCGGGATTCAGGGGGGGTACTGCTACAATCTCCTAGTGAGATAAATGATAGATTTGCACAATATTACCAGAACCTGTACTCTTCCAGGGTGGATTACTCCTTTCGGGAACTCTCAGAGTTTCTAGATGGGATCCCTCTTCCCACGCTTGGGGATGGGGCCTGTACTGCTTTGGAGACCGACATCACCCTGGAGGAGGTGCAGATTGCTCTTTCACAGCTACAGACGGGTAAGACTCCTGGGGCAGACGGTTTACCGACGGAATTCTATTCCCAACATCAGGACCTGCTGGCTCCTCGACTGGTGGAAGTGTTTGCTCAATCATTTGAGCTGGAGGCTCTCCCTACATCCATGTCTGAGGCGGTGGTGGTGTTGATCCCCAAACCAGACAAGGATCCTGAGGACTGCTCCTCGTACAGGCCAATCTCGCTCCTGAACGTGGATGCCAAGATTCTGGCAAAGGTTTGGGCGAACAGGTTATCTATGGTTCTGGAAGAGGTGATTCACCCGGACCAGACTGGGTTTATGCCTGGGAAGGGAACTGACATTAACCTCCGACATCTCTTTCTTAATATGTCAATACACCATGACAATAGTGGTAAGCGGGTCATCGCCTTGCTGGACGCCGAGAAGGCGTTCGACTCGGTCGAGTGGGTCTTTCTGTGGGAGGTTTTGCGCCGGTTTGGATTTGGGCCTAGGTTCCTCCGTTGGTTGTTGATGCTCTATCGGATGCCCTTGGCCCGAATCCGAACCAATGATAGGTTGTCCGTGCCGCTCTCGTTGCAAAGGGGCACAAGGGTGTCCCTTATCCTCGGCCCTGTTCGCACTTGCACTGGAGCCCCTAGCTGTCTCTATCAGGACCTCGGAAAGGGTTAGGGGGCTGATGGTAGGATCCTTAGAGGACGACGCCCTATTATATTTGCAAGATGCGGACAAGTCACTAACAGCAGCTTTGGAGATATTTGACATTTTCGGTAGGTTCTCGGGGATACGTATTAACTGGTCCAAATCAATTATTTTTCTTCTCGATCCACAGGTCCGTGATCCGGATGGGGAGGCACCATTGCTCTGGGTGGATCAATTTAGGTATTTGGGTATCCAGGTGCGGAGGGAGTTGTTGAGTTACAGGGAACTTAATTTGTTTCCTATCTTGTCCCAGCTTCGGTCCAGGTGTGCCTCATGGGCCTCCTTACCTCTAAATCTCATGGGGCGTATAAATCTTTTGAAAATGCTGTTTCTCCCAAAGTTTTTGTATGTATTTCGTAACAGCCCCACCTGGATACCCAACTCCTTCTTTGCGGAGGTATATCGCTGCGTGGGCTCCTTTATCTGGGGTGGTACGACCCCAAGACTGGCTAAATCAACCCTAATGCTCCCCGTTCATTGCGGGGGCCTTGCGATGCCAAATTATCGAACTTACTTTTGGGCGGCGGTGCTAGTTACAGTCCGGTGGTGGTACGTCCTCTCCAAAAGCAATGCTGCGGTGTGCCTGGAGGTGGCGGTTCTGGGTTCGCTCCAGGAATTGGGTAACCTAGTCTACAGGGGGCATAGGGCGTATGCCGCTCTTCCGCAGCCGACCCGTACGACCCAGATGGCACAAAACCCCCCCAAATTACCCCATTTTGGAAAGTAGACACCCCAAGCTATTTGCTGAGAGGTATTGTGAGTATTTTGCAGATCTCGCTTTTTGTCACAAAGTTTTGAAAATTGAAAAAAAAATATATATATATATATATATATATATATATATATTTTCTTTCTTCATTTTCAAAAACAAATGAGAGCTGTAAAATACTCACCATGTCTCTCAGCAAATAGCTTGGGGTGTCTACTTTCCAAAATGGGGTCATTTGGGGGGTTTTGTGCTATTTTGGCATTTTATGGCCTTCAAAACTGTGATAGGTAGTGAGGAGTGAAATCAAAAATTTGTGCCTAGAAATCCTGAAGGCGGTGCTTGGTTTTCGGGGTCCCGTACGTGGCTAGGCTCCTAAAAAGTCCCACACATGTGGTATTCCCGTACTCAGGAGAAGCAGCAAAATGTATTTTGGGGTGTAATTCCACATATAACCATGGCATGTGTGAGAAATATATCATTTAGTGACAACTTTTTGTAATTTTTTTTTTGTCATTATTCAATCACTTGGGACAAAAAAATAAATATTCAATGGGCTCAACAGGCCTCTCAGCAATTTACAGTTAAAGCAGCGCAGTGCAAAATTCTGAGATCACCTCTGGTCCTCTAGCTACCAAATGGTCCGGGGCTTAAGTGGTTAACCTAAAGGAAATTGTTCAGAGATTGTACAATCAAATTGAAAAAAAAGGAAAGTGGTCGTGGGACTTTAAATGAGGCAAGGGTGTGTGTCTGAAAAGGTCTAGGATATCAAAAATATATAAACTGTCACAATCCCAACAGGGAAATCTCTGTAGCCATGAAAGACTGCTGTGTAATCAATCCAATAAATGAGATATCAATAGTGGATGTAACAATTATATAGTATGTATCATCTTAAATAATACACGGATCATGCAGACAAAGGCATAATACAAGTCATAATAATAACATTGACATATTTAATATTCATTTAGGGGGTATACATGACTAGTAAAGAAATCACAATCAATAAATAGACATACATGAACATGATTATCCTTTTAAAATAGATACACATTACGATTGGTAAAAATTCATTGTTGGGCAAACTTGACTTGGCATCCCTGAGCATAGACTCAACGCATTTCTTGGCGTGGGGTGCGTAAGTGTTAACTGGAATGGTAACTAAATGGACAATTAGGTCACTAAAGTCTCAAATGGGTTAAATCATGCTTTCAAAAAAGAGCAGGGTAAGAGATTGTATACATTACCAGTGGCAAAGCCCAAGTACATAGCCCAATGGTCCCAACAAATGGGAATAGGCTGATGGCCCCGGATGAGCTGTCTCCCCCGAGGTTGAGGCGGGGATAGAGCCCCCCCACAAAACAAGGACTCTCCAGCCTACAAGGGGAGCCCAAGAAAGGGTGGCGGGAAACATCAGCCAAGGAGGAACACGAACAGCCACAGCACATTGCCAGACTAGGAGATGGACAAGCAGGAGGCACAAATCAGGCTCTAATGGAAGGAGAGAAGGTGAATGGTAAGACAAAACAAAGATGACCAAATGCAAAGCAGGAGAGTAGGAGAAAAGGAAGTGGGAAAAATAAAGGGATCAGAAGGTCAGAAAAGTAGCTGCAAACAGTGTATATCAAAATTAAACCAAAGGTGGCACTTTGGCAGGTGGGGGGTGTGTGTAATATAAAAAAAATATATAATGGGAACCAAAGTGGTGCCACGACACTGATGCAAATGAAAGGTGTATGGAATAAGGAAGTGTAAGAGTGTGTGTGTGGATGTGGGAAAATGTATGTGGATGAATGGGGATGAAATACAAATAAGTGTAGAAAGAAATCAAATTCCAATCTTTGAAAAGATCTGGGATCCTTGGATTAAATTTCACCTACCTTCTATTAGTGACAACTCGATTCTCATGCCATGGTAGCCGGAGGACTCAATCGGTTAAACTAGCTACTAAACCAAATTTCTGAAGCTTGGGAGCTACCCTGCTCAATATAGTGAACACTGTGTTTTACTTAAACCCTCAAGCCGCGGACCGATTCATTCAGGCCATTCAGGTGGACTCCTACACTCCCCCCCCCCCCTCTGGTTTCCTACTATTCTATTCCATCTATTTTATTTTATATTATCTATCTAATTTTATTTTACCCTATTTTATTTTGATATCTTTACTTCTTTTTCTCTTTTCTTTTCTCTATTATTCTTACTTCATAACGCACCTTATTGAAGCTACAGTATTACTCTACATTACTTTTTTCGAAGATACAGATCAATTTATAATTAATATGTTAAATATTTCTTTCAACTACAGTCTTGAATATATTAGTACAATGATTTATTTACTTTCTATCTCATTTAAGTCCTTATAATTTTCATTAGGATATATTCTGTAGACCCTATTATTTGTTATTTTTCTATATTTGTAATAATTGGACAAATATCAACAACATGTATTACATATGATCTGTATGTGACTAATATATATGTCCAATAAAATACTTTGACAAGGGAAATACAAATAAGTGAGTCCTGATGTGAAATCCCCTAGTGCCTGAAGTGTGGATGGAAATCCTGGGAGCCTCTCCTAGGTCCGGAAGCAATGGAGTGAACCGTGGGTGACATCCTGGCTGAAGTACCCTATGCCTGGGGCGTATCCCCGCCAGCGTCATGCGTCATCGCTTAGGCCATGGAGGGGGATGGAACAAACACCCACCTGCGGTACAGAGACCTCAGTGGGGGACCATCCCACTCCCTAAACCATGCGGGTTGGAAAAGTCAATGAGACACCAACCGGCGTCAATAGACGCCGGGCGTGCGACGTGCTAGGCATGACACCGATGCACCGAGGTCTGGCCCCGCCCCCATCACATGGAGGGATGGCGAGAGGGGGAGGAGCTGGGTGCATCGCAACCCCGGGGAATAGAGATCAAAAACAACAGTACCTGTCATCAGATGGGCTGGGCAGGCCACCGATAGGTGGAAAAAATGCTAAATGGCTGATGGATCAAAAGAACAAAAGAAACAATAGAGGAGACACAAATACAAAAATAACACAGGTCACCACATGTATTTTTGTCTCCTCTATTGTTTCTTTGTTCTTTTTTTTGTTCCCCACTGTAATGTCCATATATATATTACAGTGGGGAGATGTGGATATTACAGTGGGGAGATGTGGATATTACAGTGGGGGAGATGTGGACATTACAGTGAGGGGGATGTGGATATTACAGTGGGGGAGATGTGGATATTACTAATATCCACATCTCCCCCACTGTAATATCCACATCTCCCCACTGTAATATCCACATCTCCCCCACTGTAATATCCACATCTCCCCATCTGCCTGCTTACCACTACACAAGCGGGCAGATCCACAAGCAGTTGAGGCGGGTGATGATGACGTCAGCGCGCAGCTCATCTAGGCCGCCGCCGGGTGTACCAAGATGGCCTCCGCTCCGGAGCTAGGTCGAAGCCGCGGCCTTTCCTATGGCCGAGGCAGCGGAGTGCTCCACGGATCTCCGAGAGAACTCCCTGAAGACCCGGAAGCCGGCGGAGAGGTGAGTACCGATCAAAACAATTTTGATCAATCAAAAAAATTTATGATTAATCTGGGAATTAATCGTTAATTTCCGCAGCCCTAATTAAATATATTTCAAATGCTCCAATTTGCCTCCATGTTACAATACAATAGCTGAACGTCAAGGTGACATTTGTTTCTGTTCTAGGGATCCTGATATTGATGTGTGATGTTGTTTCATTAGCTGCCATGAGAAGTCTCATTGGCTTGTAGTTGGCATTTCACTTCCTGGTAGGAAAAGAGAATGGGGTGGAGTGGAAGAAGCGCACGTTTAGGGGTGGAATGACAGAGGAGGAAGGAGAGACAAAGTACAAAAAATAATAGGAGGGCAAAGTGATACAAGAAGGATAATGTAGGTTGAAATATTTCTACTGGCTGTCATGAGAATCTCCCAGTCTCATTGGCTTTTTTGGATGGCCTATGTGACAAGGAGCATTATGGTGGGGTACTGTAGGCAAAGGAGAGATGCAGTACAGTGGAGATGATTTAGGTAAAGGAGAGAAGCATTATGTGGGGCACAGGATGAGCAAAAGAGGTGCAGAACAGGGACAAGGTGCTGGAAGAGAAAAACAGCACAGGGGGTGCTGGAGAATGACAAAAGATGTGGTACTGATACTGGAGGTTGAGGACAGGAATGGTACAAATATACTGTATATTGTAGGCCTAATTTAACATAGCTAGGAGCCATAATTGAAGCTTTGTGACAAAGTTACATTGTTCTAAAAAGAAGGTAGTCAACATTTCATTTGTGCTAGATTGCTCTTTGTTTCAGAGTTGTATCATGTACAAACATAACCAGCATTAAAATGAAACTCCCGCCTGGCAAACGGACGCCTCGTGTCAATATGGCGTCGCAGACGAACACTCAGGAGGGCCCTGTTATATCCTCTCCTGGTATCCCGGAGGTCATGGCGGCAGTTGCTGCATGCCAGGCCGCTGTGGCTTCTTGCCAAGCGGCCCTGACCAACAAGATCGAAAAGGTGCAGATGGACGTGGGTCTCATCCGACAGGACCTCGACAAGGTCCGCTCCAGACTGACTGAGGCGGAGAGTCGGGTGGGTCAGGTGGAGGATGCCGTGGGAGAAAATACCGGCGCGATCCGTTCACTAACTTCTCAGGTAAAACTGCTGGAACACCGCACGGAGGATTCCGAGAACAGATGCCGCAGGAACAACATCTGTATTGTGGGACTTGCGGAAGGTGCAGAGGGTAAGAACTCCACCGAATTTGCGGAAGGACTGCTCCGCTCCCTTCTCCCGGCGGTCCGCTTGTCTCCCTATTTTACGGTGGAAAGAGCGCACAGAGTGCCGCCACAGCCTGGCCCGCAGGGTTCCCCTCCTCGTACCTTCATCCTGCGGCTTCTCAACTTCAGGGACCGGGACGAGCTGCTCAGGGCGGCTAGAGCGGCTGGGGAGCTGTTGCATGGTAATGGCCGCCTGATGCTATTTGCTGATTTCTCCATCGAGACTCAGAAGCTCTGGCGCTCCTTTGATGCAGTTAAAGCAGGTCTCCGCTCCAAGGGCATCAAGTACAGTGTACTCTTTCCTGCCAAGCTGAGGGTGATTGACGGAAAAACGGTACGCTTCTTCACCTCTCCGAGGGATGCTGCACGGTGGCTAGAATCTATCCCCCCTCTGGGATGAGACCAGCGGAGCTGCCGCTTGTATGTTGATCCGCCTGATGCCTTGACCCCTTGGAATGCATCACTTGTCACTGTTTTATATTTTCAGCAGACCAGCGCGCTTTCACTGACCGGAGGATCGGATGTCATCCCCATTTTACTGTGCCTTAATGTTGACACCCGGAGGCGGCCTGCAGCACGGTATGTACTGGTATTTGCTTTCTGCTGGTCACACTTCATCACTGCTCTGCCTGCTGGAGGATGTACTATGGGGGGGGGGGAACTGACTGCCTGTGAGTGACTGCTGTGCAGAAGCACTGGTTCCCCGTGCTGTCTTTGAACCGGCTGTTGCTCCTGCCCCCCCCCTCATCTCCTGACTGGTATTTCAATCCGTTCCCCTCTGTCCAGTGCTGGCTGCTGCAATCTTTAAAATTTTTGTGTACCTTTTACTGTTACTTTATTGAAATGGTTACCTTTAAGCACTGAGCCCCTGGTATTGCCAGGTGAATTCTACAATCCGATTGGAACATTATAGCAGCATCTCTCGACCCCTATGCTGCTCCTTCAGCTAACCCTAATTCTTGTGATTAACCTCTCCTTTACCTTAGTGTGTTTGTTGCTGGAGCACAGGCGATGCTGACCCTCTGTCTCTTGGAAAAAGCACGCACGCCTCCCAGACATTAGTTGCCTTCGGGCTGGTTGATTGGGTATTATGCAGTCTTGCCGTGGGTGGGATCTGCGGGGTGGGGGGAAGGGATGGTTGGCCATTGCTGACCCATTTTTACTTGCACTGTTGGGCATGGGTTTGAAGTCTAAGTTGTCATTGTTTTGTTTTTTTGTTTGTTCCTTTATGGCATGTTCGCATTTACTTGGGGGGGTTGCTGCCGGCCGGCTGGACCCTAGAGGTGGTGGAGGACTAGTACCCCAGGCTCACTGCATGTCTTCCATTAACACACTCACATTGCGATGGCCCAGATATCCATAATTTCATGGAATGTGAGGGGACTTAATTCTGCCCATAAAAGATCCTAGTACTCAATTACAAGAAAGCACTCCCCTCACATCTGTGTGTTACAGGAGACCCACTTGTTGGGATCTCGAATCCTGGGCCTTAAAAAGGCTTGGGTGGGCCATCACTACCACACACCGTACTCCACCTACTCTAGGGGAGTCAGCATCCTGGTGCACAAACAGCTGGCCTTTCAGCTCTTGGACGTCAGGACCGACCCTGGGGGTAGGTATATTATCCTTCATGCCTTGATTGCTAATAATCCATGTGTTTTAGTCGGGCTATACGTCCCTCCACCGGCAGACCCGGCTTTGATGTATACAATTATGCAAAAGGTGATTGATTACGTTGTGGAGGATGTCTTAGTGTTAGGTGACTTCAACCTGACTGCGCCCGCTGACATGGATAGACTTCACTCTGTCTCTCGGTGGGTGCCTGGTCCGGTGGAGTGGGCTCACACCTTTACCTTGACAGACACCTGGCGCCACTTTAACCCCACATCTAAGCAGTTTACCTGTCACTCCAATACGTTTAAAACTCTCTGCCGTATTGATATGATCTATGCTTCTCGATCCCTGCTTAAGAAAGTTACGGCTGTAGATATTCTATCTCGGGGCATCTCTGACCACGCTCCTCTACTTCTTAAGCTATCCATGGGGCCTCCCGGGGAGCGGTTGTGGAGGCTGTCTAGATACTGGATTGAGGAGGAGGGTATTCAGGAAGCAGTTCAGGAGGGCATGTGTCACTATTGGCTGGAGAATGCGGATGCTGCTTCTCCTCTGGTCACCTGGGATGCCTTTAAGGCCTGGACCAGGGGGGAGTACATGGCACGCATCTCCATTGCTCATAGGACGGCTGCGCATTCTCTGGAGGAGTTGGAGGAGAAGGCCAAGACGACCAAGGCCGCATATGTGGCTAACCCCGATCAGGTGACCTATGGGGCTTGGCAGTTCGCTCTGCATCGGTTGTCTCTGTGTAGGGTGGAGGAGACACAGAAGTCTCTCCTCTCCACGGCGCAAAAGATCTTTGAATACGGTAACAAGAGCGGTCAGTTAATGGCGTGGTTGGCTAAGGGGCAGTTTGCTGTCACTCACATAGGTGGAGTCCGGGATTCAGGGGGGGTACTGCTACAATCTCCTAGTGAGATAAATGATAGATTTGCACAATATTACCAGAACCTGTACTCTTCCAGGGTGGATTACTCCTTTCGGGAACTCTCAGAGTTTCTAGATGGGATCCCTCTTCCCACGCTTGGGGATGGGGCCTGTACTGCTTTGGAGACCGACATCACCCTGGAGGAGGTGCAGATTGCTCTTTCACAGCTACAGACGGGTAAGACTCCTGGGGCAGACGGTTTACCGACGGAATTCTATTCCCAACATCAGGACCTGCTGGCTCCTCGACTGGTGGAAGTGTTTGCTCAATCATTTGAGCTGGAGGCTCTCCCTACATCCATGTCTGAGGCGGTGGTGGTGTTGATCCCCAAACCAGACAAGGATCCTGAGGACTGCTCCTCGTACAGGCCAATCTCGCTCCTGAACGTGGATGCCAAGATTCTGGCAAAGGTTTGGGCGAACAGGTTATCTATGGTTCTGGAAGAGGTGATTCACCCGGACCAGACTGGGTTTATGCCTGGGAAGGGAACTGAAATTAACCTCCGACATCTCTTTCTTAATATGTCAATACACCATGACAATAGTGGTAAGCGGGTCATCGCCTTGCTGGACGCCGAGAAGGCGTTCGACTCGGTCGAGTGGGTCTTTCTGTGGGAGGTTTTGCGCCGGTTTGGATTTGGGCCTAGGTTCCTCCGTTGGTTGTTGATGCTCTATCGGATGCCCTTGGCCCGAATCCGAACCAATGATAGGTTGTCCGTGCCGCTCTCGTTGCAAAGGGGCACAAGGGTGTCCCTTATCCTCGGCCCTGTTCGCACTTGCACTGGAGCCCCTAGCTGTCTCTATCAGGACCTCGGAAAGGGTTAGGGGGCTGATGGTAGGATCCTTAGAGGATGACGCCCTATTATATTTGCAAGATGCGGACAAGTCACTAACAGCAGCTTTGGAGATATTTGACATTTTCGGTAGGTTCTCGGGGATACGTATTAACTGGTCCAAATCAATTATTTTTCTTCTCGATCCACAGGTCCGTGATCCGGATGGGGAGGCACCATTGCTCTGGGTGGATCAATTTAGGTATTTGGGTATCCAGGTGCGGAGGGAGTTGTTGAGTTACAGGGAACTTAATTTGTTTCCTATCTTGTCCCAGCTTCGGTCCAGGTGTGCCTCATGGGCCTCCTTACCTCTAAATCTCATGGGGCGTATAAATCTTTTGAAAATGCTGTTTCTCCCAAAGTTTTTGTATGTATTTCGTAACAGCCCCACCTGGATACCCAACTCCTTCTTTGCGGAGGTATATCGCTGCGTGGGCTCCTTTATCTGGGGTGGTACGACCCCAAGACTGGCTAAATCAACCCTAATGCTCCCCGTTCATTGCGGGGGCCTTGCGATGCCAAATTATCGAACTTACTTTTGGGCGGCGGTGCTAGTTACAGTCCGGTGGTGGTACGTCCTCTCCAAAAGCAATGCTGCGGTGTGCCTGGAGGTGGCGGTTCTGGGTTCGCTCCAGGAATTGGGTAACCTAGTCTACAGGGGGCATAGGGCGTATGCCGCTCTTCCGCAGCCGACCCGTACGACCCTGCGGGCCTGGGCGGTGGCCAGGCGGGGGCTTCTGGGCCCACGAGACTGGTCCCCTTTTTGTCCACTTTGGGGGAATCCTAACCTAATCTCAGGACAGTTCCCGACCCCCAGATCTGGGCTAGATACGGGATCAAGACTCTTGGGGATGTATTTTCAGCGGGGGCTCTGGTGCCATTTACAATCTTCCGGGATAAATATCAACTGCCCAGATGGATGTACTTCAGATATCTTCAGGTCCGTCACGCTATTCGGGCCCAATTCTCATCTCCTCCCAGACTGGCTATGGACCCGCTTGAGGAGTTGTTGGCTCAGGAGCGACTCCAGAAGCCCCTGTCTGCTGTATATTTGGGGTTGTTGCGGACTGGCTCTGCTAGGGTGGACAGACTCTGGCACCAGTGGAAGGCAGACATGCCGGATCTTGACAGAGAGGATTGGGATGATTGCTTAGCTGACAGCACTGCTTTACTGATCTCGACTAAAGAAAGGTTGATACAGGTCAAATTCCTACATAGAGTTTATTACACTCCCCAGAGACTCCACAAGGTATTCCCGCAGTGCACGCAGGACTGTCCCCGTTGTCAGAATAGTATATTTTCATATGTTCTGGAGCTGTCCTAGGATTGACAGATACTGGGCTAGGGTGGTGAACACTGTTAATGGCTGCCTCGACCTGACACTCCCTGTGTCCCCCAAGCTGGCGCTCCTGGGCATTCAGGATGATGATCAGAGACCCCGTTACACAAAACTACTCCTCACATACCTCTTCTTCTATGCAAAGAGGAAAATTGTTTTGCATTGGAACGCCTCCTCCCCCCTGACAGTGGACTCCTGGGAGAAATCTATTAATGCTGTGCTGCCACTATACAAGTTAACTTACATTAACTTGCCCACAAAAATTTGAAAAAATCTGGCACCCTTGGATGGAGTGGAGGGGGGGGGTGGCCTTCTGACGCGAGACCCTGGGGGGTGGGGATGGGGTGCTGATACGGGCTCTGATTCAGTTGGGATTTGAGTGTATTCTGAATAAATGATACTTTTGTTAGGGTGGTATACAAATTGCCTCTTATGTGATTGTTTATCTGGGTTCCATGTGTACTGTACTTTCCCTTTTATCCCGGTGTATGACTTGGTCCATTTTGGACAATTGTTGTATAATACTTGACTTCTTCTGCCTCAATAAAGGAACATTTTGTTGTAAAAAAAAAAAAAATGAAACTCCCACTTTCAATCCTTGAACCCACACCAAAATAATGGAAATCTTCTTAACGGGGTCAAACTCAATAATAAAGACCTGACAACGTTTCTAAAGTTTTCTTATCAGCAATAATTTAAAAAATAATAAAATTATTGATCAATAAAATCAGACATTTCTGGTGGTAGCCAAGTGAACATAAGCATGTGATTTCTCTTTCAACAGTTTTGTAAGTATGGGCACAATATGGTGGCCCTTTATGCTTTGCACCAGTACAATATATTTACCACCTTTACTATATACCTTACACTGTTTATTTCATAGATATTAAGTTTGCATCAATCCCTGAGGAAGTGAAGTTGTTCACGAAACGCGTCGAGCCACTAGGATGCATTCTTGTACCTACTCTGGATTATTCTATGGAAAATTGTACCTGGCTGTAATATATTATGTACAATATCACAAATCAGTTTGAAAGACGACATCTGTCTGTGGCTGCTGTTGATCTTGAATGTATCAATACATGTATTTATATTGTGAATTTCATCAATAGGAGTGTCGCACCTCATTTAAAGTCCCAAGGGCAAATTGTTGCATTAATGATATACTACTGTCCTCAAAGACAAAGTGATTCTGACTAAGAAATCAGGGAAAATCTTCCCAATGAGACACAGACAGTAATATTACAGTAATATTAAATTTACAGAGCTGCTAACAATGTCTATTAAAGTAATTGTAAATGATCACCTTGTTAAACAACCCATGCAGTTTAAAACTGTTATGAAAGGCAAAACATTTGTGTAAAGATATAAAAAACATTATAAATACCCTTTTTCCCTCTTTTATAAGAGATCACATTCCCTCTGTTCCCTATGTGCTCAGCTGCATAAGAGCTGGGGGAAGAAGATGCAACAGCATACTGAGCTTCCCAGTGAGAGGCTATGCAGAGGGGGGTGTGTCAGAACAAGTCTGATAATAGGAGAAGAACAGGCTGAGTTCCCAGCACAGCTAGAGAGCTGACCATGGTGTGTTCTCCTGCTTAGTGTGGTCAGTTTTTAATAGGAAAGCAGAGGGACTGGCAGGAACACCAGGGATTTTACACAAAGGAAGCAGTACAAAGAGAACAGGATACTTTCTCATACAAGTACATGGTATAGCAGGCACATATAAGGAATGCTGGGGTAACAAACACTTTAACAATTCAAACAAAGAAACTACATGTTGGCCAGAGATTCACGTTAAAAAAATAATTGTCTAAAGATTATAAACATTCATCATGTAACAATACCTAAACAAAGACTTGTGGTTATAGTGAGCAGAGAAAAAGGTTTGGATTTATACAGAGTGTCCCAAAAAGTCGCCATACATAGGAAAAATAGGAAACTGAAGCTAAATGTACCTTTAATTACAAAATATTTATTTCAAAATTTTATAAAATATTTACAAAATATTCTCTATATGCTGGCCGCCTCTTTTTTACACATACACAAAGTCTGTAATAAAATATTTAATTATAAAATATAATATGAGTTTGTTAATTTTTCCCAAGCATGGAGACTTTTGGGACACCCTGTACTATTGAAATCCGACCTGATGTTTGTCCAGCCCTGTTTGCACTTTGGTCATAACACTTTCTTTTGCAGATAATGGAAACAATCGCTATTTATAAGATATGAACTCTGTAAAAATGAATTTTTAGCAAGAGTCAGGAATCTATTCTAAAGCCTCGTACACACGGCCGGGAATCCCGCCAGGAAAAAAACGTTGGTTTTCCTGACGGGATTCCTGGCAAGCTTTCCTTGCCAAGCTGTGCATACAGACGGCTATTCAAAAGAACCGCCGTTCTTTTATTTAAATTTTTTATTTATCATAGGAACAAGGCCCACAAGGACCAACAGGTTACAAAGTAACATACTATACAGTACAAACATTGATCAATCAACACATCACATATATTAGAACAGACTAGTATCCCTGAACATTCCCTTGTAGGTGTTGAATAATGGATCAATAGCACGTGCTGTGTTGGGGTTTAGAATCTTTGCCCACCTGCTCTGAGTTAAGATAGAATGCCGCCGTTCTTTTGAATGGCAAAAACGCGGTGACGTCATTGACTATGAAGAGCCTGCGCTCGTCACATTCGATGCCATCGCCGCCATCTTGCTACACCCTACACTACCCTTGTATGCTATCGCGCATGCGTCAATTTTTTTTCGAGCATGCACGGGTTTACCTGGGGACAGGTAGGCATACACACTCACGGTTTTCTCGGCAGGAAACACTCTGCCGAGAATCCCGACGAGAAAATAGAGAGCAGGTTCCCTATTTTTCTTGTCGGGATTCCCGGCAGTTTTCTCGCAAGCGTACACACGCACGATTTTCACGGCAAATGCTCTCCCAGCAGCTTTCTTGCCGAGAAAACCGTGCGTGTGTACGAGGCTTAACAGTTTTTAGCCACCCATACATCAAATTGTTTTTAAACTGCATGGTTCTTTAGAGGTCCAAGGAAACTAGGTATACAGGTCATTCAAAATCTCCCTTTGTTTTGATGAAGACTCCATTCTTTCCTGTCGGGTTCCATGATGTCGATGGTTGATGATAATATTACCAGTAAATTCTGGGTGTGGCCTGGGACTTTTGGAAGTACATGGTATAGTTTCTGAGAGAGTGTCATAGCATGTATCACCCACAAGTTGCTCAAATCATGTCCCCATGGTTTAATATGGTTAAGAAAGGCAGCAGCTCCACTACTTGGCACTCCTAAGCTGCCCTGCTCCTCCTCACCCTATCAGAAAAATGTATCCAAGCAATCCTGACGATAATTCACTTTTCTATCACTTGAACACATGACCTTGATGATGCAATTTCCAGAAAATGTATGAAAGGAAATTAATTGCATATAGGATGAATAAACTTTGCATTCTGCTTCTGTCTGGGTGTACATATTGAAATTAAATCCAATTCCACAGCTCTGCAATGTGCCCACATGTTCCTGTTTGCTTTTTTCCTGATTTTTATACGTGGGTTTTCTATTCTGACTCTTCTACAAATGGAAATAAATTCATCTGTAGTCACTACAGTCTACATAAAAGGCATCATACTGTGTTTCCTGAATAATAAAAGCTGATTGAGATGTCAATGATACAGCTGTGTATGGCAAAGTAAAACATGGTTGTTTACATTTAAACACAAAGAACAATGAAAGAAAAAGAACAATTATGTTGTCCTTGCACAACATACTGTATGCTTATTGTGTTGCTGCTTCTTCACATGTGAAAGAACCATTTAATGTTATACTAGTCATTTCCAGTTAAACTACTTGGCTCTCTTCAACAAGACAGCAGATTCATTCAGACATTTTACTCTGCATCTTCTGCATTCTGCAAGATTGGCATTGAATTATAAAGAAGGCAAACATTCAGGAAAATAGATTAAAGGAAATCCAGCAGTGATTTCATTTTCAGGCTCAAATGGAATCTCAATTTCTATTGAAATCCCTGATGTCAGCAGATAACACTTTATAATGCATACAAACTTAAACTAATGCCACAGTTCATGTCATTTTGACAACTAATTTTAAAGCAGGATGCACATCGCATTATACAAATAATTATCATACTTTTGTGAACTTAAAGGGGTTGTAAAGGTTCGTTTTTTATTTTCTAAATAGGTTCCTTTAAGCTAGTGCATTGTTGGTCCACTTACCTTTTCCTCCGATTTACCTTGTAAATGTTTTTTTTCTTTGTCTGAATTTCTCACTTCCTGTTTCTCCTCACTAAACTTCACACCATCATCCGAGTGGTGTGGAGTCAGCCAGAACAGCTTACTGAACAGCTTACTGAGGAGGAATAGGAAGTGAGAAATTCAGACAAAGAAAACAAAGAAAAAAAACATTTAGAAGGTAAATCAAAGGAAAAGGTAAGTGAACCAGCAATGCACTAGCTTAACCACTTCAATACCATGCACTTATACAGCTTCCTGCCCAAGCCAATTTTGAGCTTTCAGCACTGTCGCAATTTGAATGACAATTGCGCGGTCATGCTACACTGTACCCAAACAATTTTTTTATTATTTTGTTCCCACAAATAGAGCTTTCTTTCGGTGGTATTTGATCGCCTCTGCGATTTTTATTTTTTGCACAACAAATAAAAAAAGAGTGAATTTTTTTTAAAAAACTAAGTTTTTCTTTGTTTCTGTTAATTTTTTTTGTAAATAAGTACCTTTTCTACTTCAATGACGGGCACTGATAAGGTGGCACTGAAGGGCACTGATAAGGCGACACTGATGGGCACCGATGAGGTGGCACCAATGAGGTGGCACTGATGAGGTGGCACTGATGGGCACTGATGATGGGCACTGATAGGCGGCACTGATGGGCACTGATATGTGGCACTGGTATGCGGCACTGATTGGCACTCATAGGTGGCACTGATGGGCACTTATGGGTGGCACTGATAGGTGGCATGGACGGGCACTGATAGGTGGGCACAGATTGGCATGGATGGGCACGGATGGGCACTGATAGGTGGCACTGATGGACACTAGTAGGTGGCATTGGTGGCACTGGTGCCCAGCAATGCCAGCCACCACACATTGTGAAAGTGCCAGTCAGTGCCCATTTGTGGGCACTGATTGGCATATTTTTTTAGTGTTATATATTTTATTTATTTCTTTTTACTACATGTGGATGGCCATGGGGGCCATCCACATGATTGGGGCTTCCCTGGTGGTCCTGGGGGCTTCCCTGGTGGTCTAGTGTGGGTATCCGAGGGGGGGCTGCGCTGATAAACAATCAGCGCGAACCCCCCCTGTCAGGAGAGCTGCCGATCGGCTCTCCTCTACTTGCGGCTCTTCCTGTTTACATTGTGATCAGCCGTGATTCGACACGGCTGATCACGTGGTAAAAAGCCTCCGACGGAGGCTTCTTACCGAGATCAGTGTAGCGGTGGGTCAGACTGACCCACCGCTCCACCAATCGCCGCGATGCGCGCCCCAGGGTGGATAACAGAACCACTTCCCGGACGTCAATCTGCTATTGACTGGGCGGGAAGTGGTTAAAGGAACCTATTTAGAAAATAAAAAACGAACCTTTACAACCCCTTTAAGTATAAGTTACAGTATCATAGGAAGTAAATAAACAAAATATTTACTAAAAATCAAAAGGTAATCAGACTATTACCCTCTTCTTTCTCTTCCTGTTTATCTGCATATTTATACAGGTGCATCTCATAGAATTAGAATATCATCAAAAAGTAAATTTATTTCAGTAATTCAATTCATAAAGTGAAACTCATATTTTATATAGATGCGTTACACACAACGAGATATATTTCAAGCATTTTCAAGCATGTTGGGGCTCCTTTTGCATGAATTACTGTGTGGAATGGAGGTGATCAATCAGCCTGTGGCTCTGCTGAGGTGTTATGGAAGCACAGGTTGCTTTGATAGTGGCCTTCAGCTTGCCTTTGTAGTTGGGTCTGGTGTCTCTCATCTTCCTCTTGGCAATACCCCACCGATTCTCTATGGGGTTTAGGTCAGGTGAATTTGCTGGTCAAGCACAGTGATACCATGATCATTAAACCAGGTATTGGTACTTTTGGCAGTGTGGGCAGGTGCCAAGTTCTGCTGGAAAATGACATTAGTATCTCCATAAAGCTGGTCAGCAGAGGGAAGCATGAAGTGCTCTAGAATTTCCTGGTAGAGGCCTGCTCTGACTTTGGACTTGCTAAAACACAGTGGACCAACACCAGCCGATGACATGGCTCCTCAAATCATCACTGACTATAAAAACTTTACACTGGACCTCATGCAGGGATTTCTTGATTGAAATGACAATAAAAATGCTGACAGAGGGAATGTGGCTTGTGCATAGCGGAGTGAGCAGAGAAATCTTAGAGCTCCTGCCACTACTTGGGGAAATAAACCTCACCTGCACTAATCCCTGTCACTGTTTTAATACCTACAGGATGCTGAGGTATGAATTAGCTCTGGACTGTTCAGAGTGGAGATGAATTGATTGATTAACACATTAAAAAAAATGTAAATATGTAATGATCAAAGACAAAATTTAAATGTATAATCTATCCAACAAAAAAAAAACATACAAAAGACAAATACTACAGTCTGTATTCATATGACATCTCATAGGTCATTGACCACAGTTCATCAAACCCTTGTACCCCAGAATCCTGAGCAAACCCTGTGACATTATATGCCACACACATTTTTACAATATAAAGCAAGCCTTCATGCAGAAAACATGCCAGCTAGGACCCATTGGTTTTGATAGGGATTAAAATTACTTTATTGACTGATCACTTTAAACATACCCTCAACCAGAAGAGGGCACTGAAACCACTTCTTATTATAGTCAGAGACAGATAAATTCCATATAGGTGGGGGTTCTCTTTCAGTATACAAATACTGTTCACCTTGTGGACAAAACCCATGTTCTCAGGTGTCCTGAAGATATTCCTGATCTACTACAGGCAATTTGGCTCCCACAGCTGCCACCCATAGATTGGCCCTGCACTTTTACCTTACTGAGTAGCTCCAATAGGAGTGTAAATAGCTCCTACTACACTCACCACTGGAATGGTATTCATAAAACCCATCTATATTGTCTGTGACATATATACTGTACCTACAATGTCTATAGTTACAGGATTTTCCACCCCTGCTGCCAGGGTCTTCACTAAGCCTGAGAAGACTCATTTACACCTGACAAGTGACAACATACGTTACTTCGCCTGAATGAAACCTACCTACAGGTACAGTATTCTAAACCTCTACTGCACGACCACCTAACATGTATGAATTCATACAGATCAACTAAACATGTCTTACTCCTCTGACTCCGCCCCCTCCCACTGTACATGTGAAGTCCCAGTGGGCTGCCTTTATCATAAACTGTGTGTTTACTTTGAAGATACTAGGTCTGCAAGCTGGAGAGACCCCTGAGTTGCTTTGAAGAGTTTGGGGTTCATTACTAAAACTGGAAAGTGCAAAACCAGGTTGAGCTTTGCCAATCAGCTTCTAACTTCAGTTTGCCAATCAGCTTCTAACTTCAGCTTGTTCAATTAACCTTTGATCTTTCACAGGAGACTTCAGTGTATTGCACCCATGATCAGTAGATAATGGATGTAATGTCAGACACCTGCAGACACTGCCTACAGCTCTGTGTCCATACCTTTGTACACATTGTCAGTTTCAGAGATGTAGGAAGTGTCAATGGACTATGAGGGTGCTGATCAGAACTCTCATAGTCCATTGAGAACATAAAGTCCATCTGCTGTGGTGGAAGTGCCAAACATGAGCAAATGATTAGAAAATGTCATGGTTTTTTTTTTTCTTTCAGTGGGTCGTTGACCATCAGGCATCAACTTTGACATGGATTGGCATCGTTGGACAACATGACTGATAATGGATTAAAATTTTTGGGATTTTTTTATAAATGACTTGTCAAACATTTGAGTAACTTTATTTCTAGGTTACAACTTTTTTGTGAATGAGTAGGAATACTCTTTACTCTGTAAACATGGTGAGGGAGTGGCATCTGGATGCCCCCGTATTGGTAAAGGGAGCTTTCAGATTCCGATAAGCCCTCAGCCATAAGCCTCCACAGCCACCCAGCAAGGATTGTGTGATGGAGGCCCTTATCTCACCAACATGCTCTCTGACAGGACAGCCTGGCTGCATGTTCAGATTATGGGTCTGGGGATATAGTGGATTTTCTGAATTTTCCCCAATATGGGATAACAACAATCTAATAGAATTTAAAGCCATGGGAAAAATTGAAGAATGGGGTAGAGGTGGAATACACCTACTATCACATATCTTCAAAGCAGGGAGAATTAAATCATTTCAGGAGATAAGGGAAGAATACGCAGTCCCAAACAGATCCTTTTACAGATACCTGCAAGTTAGACATGCGGTGAACGCACAATTTGGACAGGGCCCACCTGCATGGAATGACATGCCTCTTCTCCGCAAGCTGATAAACGCAGAAGACTCTAGAGGGATGATCTCAGAGCTGTATGGGTATATAGAAGAGGTGGACCAGCGTGCGGAATTAGACACTAAAAACAAGGACAAATGGGCGAGGGATGTGGGCCCACTGTCGGGGGAACAGTGGAAAAGCATATTAGAAGCAGGATCCAGAGTGTCACTGTCCCCCTCGCAGATAGTGTCCCACCTTTTTCTGATACATAGAGTATACTACACACCTCAAAGAATGTTCCAGTTTGGTAGTAGGCAGGACGCAAGATGTCAGAGATGTGGGAACGACAGGGGAGACCTAATACACATGTTCTGGAAGTGCCCCAAGCTATATCAGTATTGGAAGGAGATTGTGGAAAAAATAAACGTGGTATTTGAGACTGCTTTGCAGCCAGAGGCTAAGACATGTGTATTGGGCCTCGTGGAATAAGGGGGGTAGCAGGAGACAAAAAAATGGCAATTACAAGGTGTTTGCCATTTCTGCGCAATAAGTTTCCTTCCCTGGAACAATCAGTAAACCCCCCCACAGTGTTAGAATGGAGGAACGCGATAGAGGATATGATTAACAAAGAAGAATTCATATACACTAAAAGGGGAAATAACAAGAAATTGAAAACTATGTGGAAACAATGGATAGAAGTGGAAGCACATCAAGGGTGGGAGTGAAAGTGAAGTCGGTGAAGGGAAGAGGGACAAGGGGGAATGTAAGGGTAGAATGGAAGAAGGAATTGTGGAATGTATTATCGCTGTGATATTTGATTTATATAATGTGACACGTAAAGGATGATGGTCGTATGGTTTTATATGTGGTGTAAAACAAGAATAAAAAAAGATTTGATTAAAGATTATGGGTCTGATATGAATTTTTAGGGCAACATCTCACTTTTTTGTTTCTTTGAATGGCTTTCTCCTTAAAATCTGTAGAAGACCCAAAGGGTCTGGAATGGATTTCCTGGGGGACCTTACGTTTTTTTTGTGTGAAGTACCCCTTTAAAATCCATACCAGACTCTTGAAACAGTTGAAATTATCAGCAAATGACATTCATTGCTAGCTTCTTTTATTAAACAAAAAAACAAAAACTAAAACATCACACAAACCCCTCCAAATATCTTCTAAAATACATAGCAGGCCCTTGGGCAGTTTATGTGCTGTCTTAAAAAAAAACAAAAAAAAAAAACAAAGACGCTGTTAATGGCAGCTGTCAAACTAATTTCCAAGCAATTTTAAAACATTTTTGCTTTGCAAATCTCAGTGATAAAAAAAAAAAAAAAACACTGCCCACAGTTGCATGGAATTTAAAAAATATATATATATTTTTTCTTTGGTACTACTTTGTTCCTAAGGGCAGTTTCCACGTTATGTTAATATCACCTTGCTTATTAGCCCAGAAAAATAGCTTTTTGAGGTTGACAGATTTGCCTCCTATTGATTTTAGTAGGGTTTGGTTTCAGCATCCAAATTTTGAAGTTCACTGAACCCCTGCCAAACCAATCCCAGAGAGGTTCAACTCATCAGTACCAGTAAGGCCTCCACCCTCACAATAATGCAACACTTACACATGGCCTTTCAGAAAGGGTGCTGTGCTAACACAATAGTGAGCAGATGGTGCCAATGCAGACAGAAGGCTGAGTACATACAGTAGGTCCTTGGTTGTTAAGAGGGCAAGGGCCTTTACATCAGTAAAAGAAGTATGGGTTTCTCACTGCCTGGCTACATATTCATGCTAACCCCAAAAAAAAAATAATGATAGAAAAACACCTTTAGACAAATGTAATCACATTTCTGTCCAGAGAGCAGCCTTAAGGAAAACTCCCAAATTAAAATATGCCGAGACTCCTTGAGGTATTTGGGGGTCATGATCTCCTTTGATACCTCACAGTTATTTTCCCTAGATTAGTTGCCATTGTTACGTAACACTATAGGAGACCTCAATATATATATGACTGATAACTATTTTCCTGGCTAGGCCATATAAACATTCTTAAAAAGGACATCACTTCCAGGTTTCTTTACATTTCCCAAACTTTATTAATAGTCATCCCCAAGGTGTTGCACTGAAAATTACAACAAATCTTCACAAAATTCATCTAGGAAATGACACTTCCTTATCACCTAAAATCAACATTGACAAGAATAATGCCGTGATTCTACAAGTCATCTAAACTGTCTTTAGAACAATATCTGTCTTCTCTTGATCTTAGATCATTGCCAAAAACCTAACCTATGATCAGAGGTGTAACTAGAAACTTCAGGGCCCCAGTGCAAGAAACTATGAAGGGCTCCCCTGACTAGTGATGAGCCGAACACCCCCGGGTTCGGTTCGCACCAGAACCCGCGAACGGACCGAAAGTTCGTACGAACATTAGAACCCTATTAAATACAATGGATGCGAACGTTCGAATTCTAAAGTGCTAATTATAACAACTATTATGCATGTTATTGTCCTAAAAAGGGTTTGGGAACCCGGGTTCTGCACCAGGGGACATGTATCAATGCAAAAAGAAGTTTTAAAAACGGTCGTTTTTCGGGAGCAGTCATTTTAATGATGCATAAAGTGAAAAAAAAAAAGTCAAATATTCCTTTAAATATCGTACCTGGGGGGTGTCTAAAGTATGCCTGTGAAGTGCCACGTGTTTCCCGTGTTTAGAACTGTCCCTGCACAAAATGACACTTCTAAAGGAAAAAAAAGCCATTTAAAACTGCTTGCGGCTTTAATGTAATGTCTGGTCCCGGTAATATGGATGAAAATCTTTAAGAAAAATGGCATAGCTACCCCATGACCCCCCCCCCCCCACCCCAGCCCATTACCAGCCCCTTTGGGTCTTGTATGGATATTAAGGGGAACCCCGCACATAAAATAAAAAAGGCCCTATATACTCTGAACAGCCGTATACAGGCGGTGCATACAAGACAGGGACTGTATGTTTGTTCTTATGTAGAATGTGTTTGTAATTTTGAACAGGTACATTGTTTAAGTGTAGCTCCAGCCCAAAAATCTATTTTTAAACTTTTTGGAAAACATAGGTAAGGGTTATCACCCCTGTAACATTTGTTTTGCTGTCTGTGCCCCTGTTCAGAACATTTCACCTCACTTTCCGTCCCAATGACAACTGTTTTTGAAATGTGGTGTTTTTCTTGAAACAAGGATTGCTGATAAAGCATCAGTACAGAGGAGACACCTTTCTCCCATATTAATTCTTACAGGAGAGAATTTTCCTTCCTAGGGGTAGATTTCCTCTCACTTCCTGTTGTCTTCTTGCGTTTGCAAGTAGGAGTCGTTTGTAAGTTGGATGTTTGAAAGTAGGGACCTGCCGTATATAATCTGCAGAAATAGGCCCCTTAGTTGGTGTTGGCACAACACTGTAAGCACTCACAGTTACTCTTGGTTGGTGCTGGAACGCCCTGCTGTCAACTATTATATCAGGAATTGTAATTACATATAATTGTTGAACAGTGGTAGTAAAAATTGGGCCTTTGATGGTGGTGCTGGTGCCACAACACTGTAAGCCCTGACAGTTACTCTTGGTGGGTGCAGCAATGGGCCCTGCTGTGAATTATTAGATCAAGAATTGTAATTGCATGCCCCTGTTGAACAGGGGCTGAAAAATTGGGCCTTTCGTGGTGGTGGTGGTGGTGTTGCCACAACACTGTAAGCCCTCAGAGTTACTCTTGCTTGGTGGGTGCAGGAATGGGCCCTGCTGTGAATTATTAGATCAATAATTGTAATTACATGCCCCTGTTGAACAGGGGCTGAAAAATTGGGCCTTAGGCACTGGTGGCACAACACTGCAACCCCTCACAGATACTGTACTTGGAGCACAGCAATGAGCCCTGTTGCAAAGTATTGCTTCAAAAATTGTAATGACACGCCCCTGTTAAACAGGGGCTGAAAAATTGGGCCTTAGGCACTGGTGGCACGACACTCCAACCCCTCACACATACTGTACTTGGAGCACAGCAATGAGCCCTGTTGCAAAGTATTGCTTCAAAAATTGTAATTACACGCCCCTGTTAAACAGGGGCTGAAAAATTGGGCCTTAGCCACTGGTGGCGGCACCCATAAACAAAAATGATCTTCCAAGCTATCATCATCAATCGTATCATTGAGGACTCGGAGGAGGAGGATAGCCAGTCAACATAACAGCACAGGCACTCAGCATCAGCATCAGTCTTGAAGGGATGTGACATGTTAAAATCAATTAGTCTGTTATATCAGCATCAGGTGTGTGGTAGCTGGTGGTGATCCAAGACTGGTTCATCTTGATGAAAGTCAGTCGATCAACTGAGTCGGTGGACAGGCGCACCCTGTGATCCGTGACAAATCCTCCAGCAGCACTGAATGTGCGTTCCGAAAGAACGCTGGATGCAGGACAGGCCAGTAGCTCAATTGCATACTGTGCAAGCTCTGGCCAGTGATCCATCCTCAAGACCCAGTAAGCCAGAGGATTTTCGGTGGGGAAGGTGTCCAAGTCTGACCTTGCCCCTAGATATTCCTGCACCATGTTTATCAGACGCTGGCGATGGTTGCTGGAACCGATCATACTTTGGGGCTGCGGACTAAAGAATTGTCTGAACGCATCGGTCAGACGGCCACCTTCCCCACCGCTCCTTCTTTGACTGGCCGAAGCCTCAGCAACTCGTTGTCCAGGACCAGGAGTTTGTAACCTCCCAGTCTCTGGGAACGCGTTGCACAGACCTTTCTGCAAGGCCTCCCGGAGTTGTCTCATCCTCTGCTCCCTCTGCGACGGTAACATAAGGTCCGCAACCTTACCCTTGTACCGTGGATCAAGGAGAGTGGCCAGCCAGTAATGGTCCCTCTCCTTGATCCGAAGAATACGAGGATCCTTCCGCAGACTTTGCAGGATCAGGGAGGCCATGCAGTGTAGGTTTGCTGAGGCATTCGCTCCGGAGTCCTCTGGGTCACTAAGGACGACATGATCCGCAGTCACCTCCTCCCAGCCACGTACAAGTCCACTGGTTTCTTGGGACTGTAAATCATCCCTAAAAGACTGCTGCTGATGATGCTGAGTGCCAGCCTCCACCTCCATGCTGACACAATCCTCCTCCTCCTCCTCCTCCTCCTCTTCCTGTGCGATGGGTGGGACAGAAGGAACACTGTCTGGGTAAAGGGGGCCTTGAGAGGCAAGGAAGTCCTCCTCTTCCTGCCTCTGTTCTGCCTCAAGTGCCCTGTCCATTATTCCACGCAGCGTGTGCTCCAACAGGTGGACAAGAGGTACAGTGTCACTGATGCATGCACTGTCACTGCTCACCATCCTCGTGGCCTCCTCAAATGGTGCCAGGACAGTGCATGCATCCCTGATCATGCCCCACTGGCGTGGAGAAAAAAAACAAGCTCCCCTGACCCTGTCCTGGTGCCGTAGTCGCACAGGTACTCATTGATGGCCCTCTGCTGCGTGTGCAGCCACTGCAGCATGGCCAACGTTGAGTTCCACCTGGTGGGCATGTCACATATAAGGCGGTTCTTGGGCAGGTTCAACTCCTTTTGCAGCTCAGCCAGGCGAGCACTGGCATTATAAGATCTGCGGAAATGCACACAGACTTTCCTGGCCTGCCTCAGGACATCCTGTAAGCCCGGGTACCTGCCCAAGAAACGCTGCACCACCAGGTTAAGGACGTGAGCCACACAGGGCACATGGGTCAGTTGTCCCTGTCGAAGGGCAGAGAGGAGGTTGGTGCCATTGTCGCAAACCACCATTCCTGGCTTAAGCTGGCGTGGCGTCAACCACCTCTCGGCCTGGCCCTGCAGAGCAGACAGGACCTCTGCCCCAGTGTGGCTTCTGTCCCCCAAACACACCAGCGCAAGCACGGCATGGCATCTTTTTGCCTGCGTACTTGCGTAGCCCCGTGAACGGCTACGGAGCACCGCTGGTTCATAGGACAAACCACAGGAAGAGGCCATGGAGGAAGAAGAAGAGGAGGGGGTGGAGGAGAGAGGTGTGTCACAACCAGTAGTAGCATTTTGGAGGCGTGGCGGTGGGACAACCTCCAACACTACTGCACCTTGTCCTGCATCCTTCCCAGCTGCCAAAAGAGTGACCCAATGGGCCGTGAAAGAAAGGTAACGTCCCTGTCCATGCCTGCTGGACCATGAGTCAGCGGTAATATGCACCTTACCGCTGACCGCCCTGTCCAGCGAGGCCAAGACATTGCCTTCCACATGCCGGTAGAGAGCCGGAATAGCCTTCCGTGAGAAAAAGTGGCGTTTGGGAACCTGCCACTGAGGAACCGCACATTGCACAAACTCACGGAAGGGGGCCGAGTCTACCAACTGAAAAGGCAGCAGTTGAAGCGCTAGCAATTTAGCCAAGCTAGCATTCAACCGCTGGGCATGTGGATGGCTGGGAGTGAACTTCTTTTGACGGTCCAGCAGCTGGGGCAGGGAAATTTGCCTGCTAGAATCGGACGTCGGTGTACTGCTAGCAGAGTGGCCGCAAGTACTTGGCTGTGACACACCTAATTCTACACCTTCATTCCTCTCAGTGCATGTTTCAGAGAGGACTGAAGTTATAGTGGGGTTGGAGATCCCAGCTGATGCGGTGCAAGGAGAGGTCCGCTTTGTTCTTTGGTGTGGGTCTTTGAGGTAGGCTTGCCAACGAGCTGCATGGCAGGTCAACATATGTCTGGTCAGGCATGTGGTACCCAAGCGGCTGATGTTTTGGCCACGCGATATACGCTTGAGACATATGTTGCAAACAGCAGCTGTGCGATCTGATGCACTAGCCTCAAAAAAGGCCCACACCAAGGAACTTTTTGAATGACGGGCAGAGGCAGCGCCCTGCACAGGCGGAGCTCTGCGGTGTGATTCCGTCGGTGTACTGCCCTTACGCTGGCCACCAAAGGGCATCCTGCCTCGTTGGAGATGTGCCTCCTCCTCATCCTCCTCCTCCTCCTCTCTCCTATTAGGCACCCATGTGGAGTCAGTGACCTCATCATCCCCTCCCTCCTCATCACTGGAGCCAATCTGGCAGTATGCTGCAGCTGCTGGAACATGACTGCCAGATTGGTGTCCTTCTTGAGCATCCCCTCTGTCTGCTCTCACCCTACTGCCTTCCTGTAGCTGGGTTTCATCATCAGACCCTTCGAAACGCTGGGCATCCTCCTGGAGCATGTACCCAACACTGTGCTCAAACAGTTCGGGGGACTCCTCAGGAGGAGGACATGGTGGGTCTAGGGAAGGAGTGACTGATGATGAGTCTGACATTGATACCAGGGAAGAGGACGCTTTGGCAGCTGCTTTGCCAGTACCCTGAGCCTGGGTGAGAGAGGATGAGGAGGAGGAGGAGGGCTTGGTCATCCACTCTACCAAGTCTTCGGCATGATGTGGCTCAACATGTCCAGCTGCCGAAAAGAAGGACAAGCGTGTCCCATGGCCATGTGCTGATGACAATGCACCGCGTCCACGACCAGCACTGTTGCCCCCAGACACAGAGCCTGCTTGCCCTCTTTTATTGCCTCCTGACTGTCTGCCTCTCCTTGTTTGCCTTCCAGACATTCTAATAGATGGCCTGCAGGGAGATGGGAAAAAAGCAATAAGGGCTACCTTCAGGTGTCCTTCTCTGTCCCTTTACTTAAGGATTTCTAAATATGGTTCAGGATGATTGCTTTTGCACAGAATAGCACAACGACAATTTCCCTGACTGTCCAAAAAACAAGGATTTCAAAGATGGTTGATGAGGAATGCTTTAGCACACTATAGCACAAGGAGAATTCACTCACTGTCCTTCCCAGTCCCTAGAAACAAGGACTTGCACAGTGAAAGAAACTGACACTCTCCCTACCTACAGTTTTCTGTCCCTAGAAAAAATGTTTTTTTTAAGCACACTATAGCACAAGGAGAATTCACTCACTGTCCTTCCCAGTCCCTAGAAACAAGGACTTGCACAGTGAAAGAAACTGACACTCTCCCTACCTACAGTTTTCTGTCCCTAGAAAAAATGTTTTTTTTAAGCACACTATAGCACAAGGAGAATTCACTCACTGTCCTTCCCAGTCCCTAGAAACAAGGACTTGCACAGTGAAAGAAACTGACACTCTCCCTACCTACAGTTTTCTGTCCCTAGAAAAAATGTTTTTTTTAAGCACACTATAGCACAAGGAGAATTCACTCACTGTCCTTCCCAGTCCCTAGAAACAAGGACTTGCACAGTGAAAGAAACTGACACTCTCCCTACCTACAGTTTTCTGTCCCTAGAAAAAATGTTTTTTTTAAGCACACTATAGCACAAGGAGAATTCACTCACTGTCCTTCCCAGTCCCTAGAAACAAGGACTTGCACAGTGAAAGAAACTGACACTCTCCCTACCTACAGTTTTCTGTCCCTAGAAAAAATGTTTTTTTTAAGCACACTATAGCACAAGCACAAAACACACTGACACTCTCCCTACCTATCCTTCTCTTTCCCTAAACTAAAGGAATCCAGGTTAAGCAAGAAAGAAATAAAAGTCACTGTCCCTGCCTATGCTGCTCTTTCCCTGCTCCGGAACACTCTACACTAGGCCGCCGTGCTGGCGGCCTTTTATAGTGTGGGGCGTGTACTAAACACCCTCAGCAATAATTGGCCACAGGCATCCTGCCTGTGGCCAATCATTGCTCTCCTCGCTGCCGGCGCTGTGATTGGCCAAGCATGCGGGGTCACAGTGCATGCTTGGCCAATCACAGCGCCTGGATGACACTGCGATGGCGTAGTGCATTGTGGGCCGTTCGCGTCACTCGAATTTGGCGCGAACGGCCCAAATCGTTCGATCTTCGTCGAACGATCGAACAGCCGATGTTCGAGTCGAACGTATGTTCGACTCGAACACGAAGCTCATCCCTACCCCTGACCCCCCCCCCCTCCATATGAGCCCTGGGCTTCCAGTTCTGGGAAGGCGTCCATGGACATTCTGCCAGAACCCTGCCTCTCGCATACCCCCTGGGGAGCACACATCCAGTGCGCTCTGTGACTGCTGTGTCCTTTGGACACAGCTGATCACAGATCATGGTAAAGGGACAATCACAGTGGCCCTTTACCATGTGATCAACTTATCACATGTAAACAGACTTGTCGGTTACCGGCAGTCCTTTTCTCTCACGCTGTGAATGTGTGAGAAAAGGAGAGCCATAAACCGGCAAGACTGTCAGTAAATTGTTTACACTGATAATCAATAATTATTAGTGCAACCCCATCAGTGGACCTCAGTGCAGCCTATAAGTGCTGCTATGAGTGCTGTCTATCAGTGCTCATCAGTGTCGCCTATTGGTGCCCATCAGTACCATCTATCAGTGCTGTGTATCAGTGCCATCTATCAGTGCTCATCAATGCCTCCTATCAGTGCCCATCAGTGCTGCCTATCAGTGCCACCTATCAGTGCTCATTAATACTGCCTATCAGTGCCCATCAGTGCAGTCTATCAGTGCTGCCTATCAGTGCT
Organism: Rana muscosa; assembly: GCA_029206835.1. NCBI lineage: Eukaryota > Metazoa > Chordata > Amphibia > Anura > Ranidae > Rana > Rana muscosa. Next base: position 636,826,208 of record CM055117.1, on the reverse strand, counting down.
CATCAATGCCGCCTATCATTACTCATCAGTGCCGCCTATAAGTGCTGCCTATAAGTGTTCATCAATGCCACGTATCGGTGCAAAAAGAAAAACTGTACTGTATCCTAACCTCTAAATATAGCTGCAGCTCAAAGTGAAATATACACAAACAAATAAGTAAATAATAAATAAATAATAAGAGCTGTGCTCTAAATAACTAACATATAGCTCAATAAAAAATATCATTTATGAAGAAAATATTGACAAGTCCCATATGCGATCCATGTGACAAAAAACAGGTGAGTCCTCCAAGTTAAAGGAGAAGTATGGGAATCCGTTTTTTTTAGGATTCGTATTTACCTCGGTGGATGGAGCATCAGGCTGATGCTCCATCTGTCCCCCGGCGTCTGTGCTCTGAGAACCAAGCCATTGAAAACCGCTGCTGGCTCGGTTCTCACTCCTCCCCTAGCAGAGCCATGCTAACTGTCAGTCAGCATGGCTTCTGCTCCACTTCTCGGCGCTCATTGGATCGCCGAGCAGTGGAGGGGCGGGGAGAGGCTGTCTCAGTGTCTCAGCGACTCGCTGAGACGCTGAGACTGCCATCAATCAGGGCAGCTGGCGGATCCCGACTTGTAAGTCGTGATGACGCGCTGCCCCGACTGAGGCCAGTGACGTCAGCGGAGAGCGGACTTCAGACCACTCTCCGCTGAAAACGTGTCACAGGAGTGCAAAATCAATTACACTCCTGTGACACAGAGGAGAAGCCCAGCCGAATGAGCACAGGCTGGACTTCTCCTTTAAGAATAAAAAAATTAGAAATACTCCTAGATAGAAGAAAGGTGAATGAACCAAAACACACAGTGCTGTAACTTCCTCCTGTGACTGTACTTAGTATTGACTGACAATAGTGAATCCATCACCACGAAGAGTGCACGCTTATAAACTGCACAAGCTTTAAAGTTTGTTACTAACACCGAGCCAAGGCCATTTCCTTAAAGAACCACAAAGAATGGCAGATCGAACCATAGACAGCCTCCATACACCTCTATCAGACTGATGATCTTGTAGATGGCCAGCGACAACAGCAATCCAATTTTTCACTCAGAAATGATGATCAAACCAACCCAAAGGAAAGGGAGGTGAGAATCGCCATAGGTAAAACCAAATTATATTTATTGTATAAAAACAGTATCACTTACATGTGGGTAAAATGTTACCAGTGTAAAACATAAGCCGGCCGGCTACGATACAAACGCCCATCCTATCAGAACGTTAACAGCATGGTGATGTCAGCACGTCTGTCACGTACCTTTGGTGTGAGCCTGACGTGCAGAGGGAGACCTCCCGTACAACCCCGGCTCGGAGACCACTGGAGTGGGGACAGTGGTGGTAAGAGCGCGGTGAGGTAAGGGTGCCTGCTTGGTCCTCTTGGCTGGGTGTAGTAAAGCCAAGCGAAAGCTGGAACAGCTGGAACTGGGAGCAGCGGATGCAGGTCAGCAGGTGCAGGTATGCAGAGCAGCGGATGCAGGTCAGCAGGTGCAGGTATGCAGAGCAGCGGATGCAGGTCAGCAGGTGCAGGTGTGCGGGACCGCGGATGCAGGTCAGCAGGTGTAGGTATGCAGAGCAGCGCAGTCAGACAAGCCAGGTCATTCACATCAGGGTAAACAGCATAAACGGCAGGCAGAGAGTAGTCAGAGTGCAGGCTGGGTCTTGGCAACAGATGATCAGACAGGTAACTTAGCAGGGTCAAACAAGCCAGAGTCAGGACTGGAGATAGGAGGGAGGTCAGGAAGCCGGGTCAAACACAGGAACACGATACAGGCACAGAGTCAGGAACAGAAGCAGATCAAACCGCAAGGGGCAACATCTCTGGAACGTCTTTTATAGGAAGTTCATGGGAGGAGCAAGGGGTTCAGGGTTCAGCATCAATCAAGACACCAAGCAGAGTAGTCTAATCCATTAGATAGGTTATCCAGCAGATCAGGCAGGGAACTGTCCAGCATCCCAGATAGCTCAGTGGGAAAAGTCAATGCCAGACACAGACAAGGTCCCAGGTTCAAGCCCAGTATGTCCCTGACAGTGCCCCCCCCTTAAGGGCAACCTCCGGGTGCCCAAGAGAGCTCTTTTCTGGGGGTGACTGCAAAAAAATGCCTGGATTAACTCTCGGGCATGAATGTTCCGTTGGGGTTCCCAGGAGTTCTCCTCCAGACCATACCCCTTCCACTTAATCAGGAATTGAAGTTGGTTCCCCCTTCTTCTACAGTCCAAGACGGCCTCCACCTCAAACTCCTCATCCCCATCAACCATTACAGGTTCAGGCGGTCCTGATCCTCTGTTTGGGAAGGGATCCGGCACTGTAGGTTTCAGTAGTGACACGTGAAACACTGGGTGAACCTTCAATGAATCTGGTAAAGAAAGTTCATAGGAGACTTCATTTAATCTCCGTTTTACTGGGAAGGGGCCGATGAACTTGGGTGCCAGTTTCCTTGCGGGGCAGGTCATCCTAAGGTTGGCGGTAGACAGCCATACTTGATCGCCTTGTTGAAGGCATAATTCCCCTCTCCTCTTTCTGTCAAACATCCTTTTATTGGTTGCCTGCGCCTTGGTCAAGGCTTCCTGTAATATTTTGTTGTTACGGGTCAGGAAATCAACGGTACTCTGGACTGCTGGGACTGTTGAATCAGAAATGAGATCAGGTAGGAAGGTCGGGTGGAACCCGTAGTTGGAGAAAAACTGAGACTGACCTGTAGCCGAGTGACTGGCATTATTAAAGGCAAACTCCGCCAGGGGTAGTAGTGTTACCCAGTCATCTTGAACAAAGGTGGTAAAGCATCGGAGATATTGCTCGAGCGTTTGGTTCGTCCTCTCGGTTTGCCCATTGGTCTGAGGGTGATAGGCAGAGGACATGGACAGCTCGATCTTCAGGACCTTGCACAAAGCCTTCCAGAAGCGAGAGGTGAACTGCACCCCTCTGTCTGAAACAATGTCTGTTGGAACCCCATGTAACCTTACTATCTCTTTTATGAAGACCTGGGCAGTTTCCATGGCAGATGGCGTGCTCTTCAGTGGCACGAAGTGGGCCATTTTAGATAGACGGTCGACCACTACAAAAATGGCTGAGCAACCTTCTGACGGGGGAAGTTCCACTATGAAGTCCATAGCAATCCTTTGCCAGGGTCGATCAGGAACTGGTAAGGGTCTGAGCAGACCCCAGGCCTTGCTTCTAGCGGTCTTACTACGGGTACAGGTGGCACATGAATTTACATACTCCCTGCAGTTCCTTTCAAGATCCGGCCACCAAAATGTGCGTTGAATTAGTTCCTGGGTTTTATGCATTCCGAAGTGGCCGGCCAGGGGATGATCATGGCACAGATTTAATACTGTTACTCTGACATCTTCTGGTACAAAGATCTTGTTGTCTTTCCATAGTAACCCATCCTTGGGTAACAGGGTAATCCCAGGAGGCCCTGACATATTTGCTGAAGCTTGTTTCAAGCCGGACATTAGATTTGTTTGCAAGAGTAGAAAGTTACCTTCCGATAGAATGATATCAGGGGCTGACACTTCTTTCGGATCATCGAACATGCGAGAAAGGGCGTCTGGTTTGGTGTTCTTTGAGCCGGGCCGGTAAGTTATGTGAAATGAAAACCTAGAGAAGAATAAGGCCCATCGTGCCTGGCGTGGTCTCAGACGCTTGGCAGCTCTCAAATACTCCAGGTTCTTGTGGTCTGTATAAATGAGTATAGGATGCGCTGCTCCTTCCAACAGATACCTCCATTCTTCAAGGGCGGACTTGATGGCCAGGAGCTCCCGGTCCCCCACGTCATAGTTCTTCTCGGCCGGAGTAAGCTTACGAGAGAAGAAGGCTATTGGGTGCATCAAGTCCTTGAGACCCTGGCGTTGAGAGATAACGGCTCCTAACGCTGTCTCTGAGGCATCTACCTCGAGTAGATAAGGTAGAGCAGGGTCAGGGTGACTCAGAATAGGAGCTGACGTGAACAGTCCTTTTAAATTTGTGAAGGCAGCCTGCTTCGGGATTCCAACAAAACCGGACATTCTGCTTGGTCAGCTGCGTAATCGGGGAAATAATAGCGGAGAATCCCTTGATGAACCTCCGGTAGAAGTTGGCGAAGCCAACGAAGCGCTGCACTCCCTTCTTGTCTGAAGGTGCAGGCCAATCCAGAATAGCTGAAACCTTTTGCGGATCCATCTTGAATCCCTCTGTTGAAATTACCAAGCCGAGGAACTGAATACTCTGTCGCTCGAATTCGCATTTTTCTGGTTTTGCGTACAGTCCATGTTGACGGAGTTGACAGAGTACAGCCTTGACATGTTCCCGGTGCTGCTCAATTGAAGTGGAAAAAATCAAAATATCGTCTAGATAGACAATTACGTAAATGTCCAGGCAGTCCCTAAAAATGTCGTTGACTAGATGCTGAAAAGTAGCAGGGGCATTACATAGGCCAAAGGGCATTACTAGGTATTCGTAATGGCCGAACCTGGTCCGAAAAGCAGTCTTCCATTCATCCCCTGCGCGGATGCGGACCAGGTTGTACGCCCCCCGCAGGTCTAGCTTGGTAAACACAGAAGAGGTCCTAAGCCTCTGAAAGAGTTCGGGTACCAGGGGCAGAGGGTACCGATTCTTGACCGTAATTTTATTTAATTCCCAGTAGTCCACACAGGGCCGGAGAGAATGGTCCTTTTTCTCCACAAAAAAGATTCCCGCCCCTGCTGGAGAAGTGGAAGGATGGATGAACCCCCTCTTTAGGTTTTCGTCAACATACTCTTTCAGAACCTCTAGCTCCCGTTCAGATAAGGGGAAGATCCGTCCAAAGGGAATTTTAGCCCCAGGGAGAAGCTCGATTGGACAATCGTATGGACAATGAGGCGGAAGGGTCTCAGCTCCCCGTTTGCTGAAAACGTCCAGGAATCCATGGTATTGTTTGGGCACAGCTGCGCGTACCTCTGAATCCGGCTCCAGGCATAACAGAGGACCAGAAGTGCTGAGACATGGAGGCATGCAGTGGTGTTGGCAATAAGGTGACTGGAACCTAATACTCCCGGACCCCCAATCGATCTGTGGGTTATGGGCCTGAAGCCAGGGTAGACCCAAGATGACTGGAAACAGAGGGGATGCAATGGCATTCAGGCTTAATAGTTCCTTATGATCTGTAGAGGTGGTTACAAGCAAAGGAGGGGTTTCTTGAGTCACTACTCCTGACTTAATACGGGACCCGTCTGCTAAAAAGATGGAAAGTCCCTGGGTCTTTGGCTGGAGTGGGATGTGCTGTTGTGCTGCAAAGTTAAGATCGATGAAACAATTACATGCTCCTGAATCAATTATTGCGGTGACTGGTATTGTACTTCCTGGCAATTGGAACGAGATAGGTAGGGCCAGGTGGGTGGTGTTGGCAGAGGGAGGTGGACCACTTGGAGAAGGGGTAGCTGGGATCTTGCGCAGCTTAGCAGGACATGAGGAAACGTAATGGCCGGCTCCTCCACAATATAAACAAAGATCATTCTGTCGCCGGCGAAGTCGTTCTTCGGCCGACAGGGAAGGTCTCATCAGTCCAAGCTGTCTCGGCTTTATGGTAACAGAAGTCTGATTGGCAGGTAAGGAGTTAACTGGAACTGAACTGGCAACAGCAGGAGATACCCGGGGTAGCATCCAGGCTGGACGGAGCTGCTGGGTAGCCCTCTCTGTTCTGCGCTCCCGAAGTCGTCGGTCTATCTGAATAGACAGGGTGATTAAAGTCTCTAGGGCATCAGGAACACCGACCCGGGCTAACTCGTCTTTCAGTCCCTCAGAGAGACCGAGACGGAACTGGTGCCGTAGGGCTGCATCATTCCACTGGGCATCCGCGCTCCAGCGTCTGAAATCAGTCACATAGTCCTCGACCGCTCTGCGGCCTTGCTGGAGCGCGTGGAGGGCAGCCTCGGCGGTGGAAGTCCGTTGAGGGTCATCATAGAGTCGAGCCATGGCATCAAGAAAAGATGAGAGAGAGTCCAGAGCTTCATAGCGGACTTCCAGCAGATTGTGGGCCCAAGCCTGAGGTTCCCCCTGTAGTAGAGCGATAACAAACCCTACTTTGGTGACCTCTAATGAAAAAGTCAGAGGTAGTAAGGAAAAGTATAGTTCACATACGTTGCGAAACGCCCGGAATTTGCTTCGATCCCCAGAAAACTTATCGGGAACGGGGACCCTAGGCTCAGGAGGTGGTGGCGTTCCACAGGAGGAAGTTGGGACTGAAGGTGCGTCTGCAGTGATGGTCTGGGTTTGCGTCTGCCTATCCACTTGAACGTAACTGCCTTGTAGAGACTTCACGACCCGGGTGAGGGCTGCGAGGTGCTGACTGACGTCATCCATAGGCGAGGTCCCTCTTGCAGGCTCAGATATGGCGGTTTGATACTGTCACGTACCTTTGGTGTGAGCCTGACGTGCAGAGGGAGACCTCCCGTACAACCCCGGCTCGGAGACCACTGGAGTGGGGACAGTGGTGGTAAGAGCGCGGTGAGGTAAGGGTGCCTGCTTGGTCCTCTTGGCTGGGTGTAGTAAAGCCAAGCGAAAGCTGGAACAGCTGGAACTGGGAGCAGCGGATGCAGGTCAGCAGGTGCAGGTATGCAGAGCAGCGGATGCAGGTCAGCAGGTGCAGGTATGCAGAGCAGCGGATGCAGGTCAGCAGGTGCAGGTGTGCGGGACCGCGGATGCAGGTCAGCAGGTGTAGGTATGCAGAGCAGCGCAGTCAGACAAGCCAGGTCATTCACATCAGGGTAAACAGCATAAACGGCAGGCAGAGAGTAGTCAGAGTCCAGGCTGGGTCTTGGCAACAGATGATCAGACAGGTAACTTAGCAGGGTCAAACAAGCCAGAGTCAGGACTGGAGATAGGAGGGAGGTCAGGAAGCCGGGTCAAACACAGGAACACGATACAGGCACAGAGTCAGGAACAGAAGCAGATCAAACCACAAGGGGCAACATCTCTGGAACGTCTTTTATAGGAAGTTCATGGGAGGAGCAAGGGGTTCAGGGTTCAGCATCAATCAAGACACCAAGCAGAGTAGTCTAATCCATTAGATAGGTTATCCAGCAGATCAGGCAGGGAACTGTCCAGCATCCCAGATAGCTCAGTGGGAAAAGTCAATGCCAGACACAGACAAGGTCCCAGGTTCAAGCCCAGTATGTCCCTGACAACGTCGCTCCTCCCCGGCATGTTTCATCAGAAGTCTGACGTTGTCCTCGTCCTCGTGCCCCAGGACAACATCAGACTTGTGACAAAATGTGTTGGGAGGAGGTGAAAACACAATAGTTCAGTGCAAAGATGTGCACAAAAATGTGGTGGTGACTTGAAAAATTAAAAGGTGATCCAGTACAGTGCTCCAGAATCATCCACCACTCCCCTGTGAAATGGACACTCACCAGAAAAGCTGGCTGCTGTTACAGCAGCAAACACGCACTCAGTGTAGACCTGCCATCTGTTGTGGGAAGGCTGTTCACCAACTCGCACCATCCAGATGTAGCTGTAATAAATAAAGCTCACAAGAACCAGATGAAGTCTCCATAGTGTAGTATTTGTTGGAATAGTAAGTTAAAAGCCAAAATAAAATGAATCATAAAAACATATGACAATGGGAGCCACTGCCGACCCAGTATCGGACAGTGGCCTGGCGTCAGCACTAGTGTCTGCTCTCCAAAGCTTTTCATCCAATAGGGGTTATCAAGGGGTCCGCTAGTGTCAGACATCAAACTAGTTTATATAGCCTCTTAAAACTGCTCAAAGAGAACTTGCAAACAAGAAGTGATCCGTCTGCCACTTTGCACACAGGAGAGGGGCGGGAGGAGAAGGAGCAGATCGGCTCTCTCCTCTCTCATCTGTTTGAACCTCTGACTAATTTAGCATTACTGGTGCTATGTATCTGATGATGACATATTGATCCTAATACTACTATGGTGTCATATTGAGTCTGGGTCCTGTCTATATGTGTGTGTATGTTTTTAAAGTAACATTGTTATTTGTATCCTTTTGTTTTCCCCTTTATTTTATACACTCTTTGAATGTTGTTGATGCTATCATACACCAATATTGCCTATACTAACACTGCTATTTTTTGCCATTGGCTTATCAATACTTTATTGAACAAGTATAGAAATCTGGCCCTTTCTTCCTGAGACTCAGTGTCCGCCTTTATTGTTTGGTATATTTTCTCTGCAATTTATTCACGTTTGAAAAGCATCACAACTTTTAAGAGTGGGTTTCTATCTATTCATTTATTCACTTCACTATTAGAAATCACTTGAGTAAAATATTGTTTTTTTTATTTTATTTTTTCAATTTTATTTTCCTTTTTTTTTATTTATTTTACTCTATTAGACCTTATTTATTTATCCTTTATTTTTTTACTTTTATTTTATTTTATTTTATTATTTCCTTTTTTTTTGTTTCCATCCATTGTAATTTTCTTCTTCTGCTATAGCTTTAGATTCTTACTGGCTTGTACGATTGTTTCAGCCAGTCCAGTAATATTGTGACCTCTTCCCCTTTGCAAATCATCGTCTCAGTTGGTTTTAAGTAAGTGATACCTTCATATATGTATCACATTTCTTTGGATTTACTTTTATATTACATTACACATCCCAATTTTTCATTTTCCCCTTTTTTTTGCCCCCTTTTTTGTTTTCACCTTATTCAACCCATCCCTCATTTTGTTTTATATTCTCTATCCTTCTTTTATTATCCAGTTTCCTTATAGGACAGTCCACACCCCTCGTTGTTCTTGGTGGTTTTACTTGCTGGAGATCCATGATTGGGTAAGTTCATTGGCCTTTAGATTGAAGCATGCTGCTCTTGATCCCTTCCTTTAAAAATATTGTAATTTACTATGATGTTTCTCTTTTTTCTTTTTTGTAATAAACATGTAAATATGTATTTATTTCCTATTTTTTGTTTATACAGTGGTCAATACCAGTTTTGAGCACTATCGCACTACCCCCGAAGAAGCTACCAAAGCGAAACATGTTGGGCTGATGCGACCAGTTCTTTGCTGTTTACTTGAATATGATTTGTTAATTGTGACCATTCTCCAATTGCACTATAACCACTTTAGTTTTACTCTTTGTAACCGTGCGATTGCTTGAGATCGATTTTTATGTATATGTTAAATAAAATGTAATTTTTTACTTATAATAATCTCCCTCTCATCTCTACTTCATTGATTGCACCGTTAAAAAATCCCATTTTCCCCTTCCCAACTTTTGAACATATACTTTTCTTGGATGTGGTGCCAACCTATCTTGGTGTTTCACCTCTGTTTGGATGAAATTGTTATTTTTAGTTAAGGGTGGAGGTGCTTAAGTATTTTTGATACTATAGTTAATATTTTTTGCTAAGTCAAATAAAGGTTTTTTGGTACATACATATCATCTGGGGCCACATATAAACCTTCTTTTATTGCAGGTACTGTCCCCCAAGTTACTTTATGGAACCTCTGACTATAGGCCGGGTGGGAAGTGGTAAAGCAACCAATCAGTTTGGTTACTAGACGCTACAGCACATCATTACACCAATCAGTGAGCTGTAATGATGTGCTGTAACCTCAATTACGTTTGAAGACAGAAAGAGGAATTGAGGGAAAGTCAGAGAGAGAAATTGAAGAAAAGTGTGAGAGAGACAGTAAGAGAGAGAGAGAACAAGAGAGAGTGACTTTTTTTGTGGATGACAATAAATACATAAAGTAGTTTCAACAATGTTTTGCAAATGGTGTGTGTGTGTTATCAATTTCTAACATGATCTTGTTCAAATCATTAGGTATGTATGAAGAAGTCGTCATCCACAAAAAAGTCACTATCTCTTGTTCTCTCTCTCTTACTGTCTCTCTCACTCTTTCCCTCAATTTCTCTGACTCTCCCTCAATTTCTCTTTCTGTCTCCAAACATACTAGGCACAACCAAATACATTTTAACATCGCCAAAACAATTGAGTAGTGGTGTAGCGTGGGTTGTCAGTGCCCCGGGGTAAGGCAAGAAATTTGTGCCCCCTAACTCACAAACTTTTAGCACTCCCTGAGTCCCTTTCACTAGTACAGTAGTACTGACCAACCTGATTCCTACACTGACCACTATACTGACCACTACACTAACCTACCTGATTCTTACACTGACCTACTTGACCTGACCACTTTCCTAACCTACCTGATTCCTACATTGACCTACCTGATTCCTTTACTGACCACTACACTGACCTATCTGACCACTACACTAACCTACCTGATTCCTACACTGACCTACCTGATTTCTACACTGTCCACTACACTGACCTACCTGGCCATTACACTGACCCACCTGATTTCTATACTGACCACTACACTACCTGATTCCTACACTGTCCACTAACGCACATTATTATTGGTCACTGATTGCTAGACATTACTGCACATAATTACTGATGACCCATTGGTTGTTAGAGGTTGCTGCACATCAGTACTACTAACTGATTGGTTGATAGAGGTTACTGCAAATTATTATTGCTCACTGAATAGTTGCTAGAGATTACAGTAGATCATTACTGTTCACCAATTAACTGCTGAAGGTTACTGCACATCATCACACTCACTGGTTGATAGAGGTTACTGCACATTATTAATGCTTCCTAATTGTTTGCTAGAGGTTACAGCACATCATTACAGCTCACTGATTGGTTACTATAGGTTACAGCACATCATGACAACCCACTGATTGGTTGCTTAAGGTTACAGCACATCATCTCACTGCCTGCACATCACAGACTGTCGAGGTGATGGGACCCAACAATAGACAAACATTTCTATAACTAGTTATTAGCAATGAGGGTTAAGGGGTACGCTGTGCATGGAGTGCAAGGTTGAGGGCTGCGCTTTATACGGAATGCAGGGTTCAGAGGTGCGCCGGAGGAGGTTTGTTCCTTTGTCTTTCAGGGTATGAAGTTTTTTTTTTGCATTTTGGGAGGCATGTTGTACATGGTATAGAGCAGTGTTTCTCAACTCCAGTCCTCAAGGCGCACCGACAGGTCATGTTTTTGGGATTTCCATTGATTTTCACAGGTGATTTGAGCAGTTTCACTGCCTTAGTAATTATCACAGCTGTTTTATCTGCAGGAAATCCCAAAAACATGACCTGTTGGTGCGCCTTGAGGACTGGAGTTGAGAAACACTGGTATAGAGCTTTGAAGAGCTTTAAGGTTTATTTCAAGTGCCTCTTATAAGGCCCATGCTGATTAGTTACTTGTTTAAGTTCTTATATGAGTTAGTCAAGGCCAGTCTTTTCAGCATTATGTATTTGGGTTTGTGTAATATTTTTTGAAAACAACTCCTAATTTAACTACCTTTGTAACTAAATGCTTTGAGAAACATGCTTCATTAGGGAAACAACATGATGCCATTAGTTTTATGAAAAAATAAAAAAGTAGACTTACATATCACATTTACCACTCACTCATTGTGCAAATTATCTTTGACACCAGATAAAATCATGAGTGAACATGTTTCCCAAGGTCAAACATCCTTCATAAAAGAGCTCTTTTTTTACATATTTGAATATGGGCAAATACCCTCTGGCTGGCTTATTGGTAAAGTTACATTTTGGGATTTATTCTAAAAAAAAGAAATTGATAATATGGGTACAACTATTAAATCTGTAAGAACATTTAATTGGTGGTAGAAGAGAACAGTATATGACTGGGGACCTATTCAAAGGAATGCTAACTTAGCTTTGTGGGTAATCTGAAACAGTTTTCACTATGGCTAAACCTATACATACAGTATATCTTTGCATCATGTTTGTTTAATGCCCAGCAAATTTTTTTTTTTTTTTTAGGGGGGGATCAGAGTAAGAAGAGGCCTTTATATTTTAAAATGTCTTACATTTGTTCATGGCTCTAATCAGGCACCCCCAGGCCTTGCAGAAAACCTAGGGAATAGCAAATAACGTAATTGGTCTCCTGAAATCCTGGCCTGTAGTGTTCTTCATTACATCTGCACTGGGCAAAATAATTCCTGCTCCTGAGTGCATTGTAAGAGATGAGCTGATTGCCAACTTCTTCATACAAGTTGTAGGCACTTTAAACCTTACCATCCCAGCAACTGCATGGCTGTGTACAGTGGTGTGTCTGATTTTTTCTTTCTGTCTGAGGCTGTAGAGATTGATTCTCTGCTCAGGTGGATTCTGTGACACATATCGCTATCCCACATAATATATAAACATTATTTTGTGTGCAAAATGCATGGTGTCTATACTCTAGGGTGAGGATCAGCTGCAACTGTCTCCTCTTCTTCAGCCATAATAGCAGTGGCTGCTGCTCCTATAGACATATTACTAATCAAAACTCTATCTACCATCTTCACCTAGGCGTGTACGTCTGCAAGTAATTTCTTATAACCCTCTTCATGCTACCTACCATGGAAACACTTGTACATGTGGTCCAGCTAAATATAAAAATAATTGAAAAGTATATAACTAAGCAAATGTGATATGTAAGTCTGCTTCATTTTTTTTTTTCAGAAAACTATTGGCATCATTTTGTTTGCCTAATGAAGCATGTTTCTCAATGCATTTAGTTACAAAGGTAGTTGAATTACACAAACCCAAATACATATTGCTGAAAAGACAGACCTTGACTAACTCATATAGGAACCTAAACAAGTAACTAATCAGCATGAGCCTTATAAGAGGCACTAGAAAGAAACCTTAAAGCTCTTCAAAGCTCTACACCATCTACAACATGCCTCCCAAAATGCAAACAAAAAAACAACTTCATACCCTGAAAGACAAAGGAACCGATCTCCTCTCACTCATGAGGGAGAGAGAAACCCCAGGAATGCTCAAGAAGTTAGGTTGGGGGCTCCTCTAAGTAAGCAAGTAGACTCTAGTGGAGGGTAAAATTGGAGACCAGTTGTAGACCTACAAGCAGAAAATATGCAGCAGAGTGGCAGCCCACTGGACAGAACCCTGGAGGAGAATATAGACACATTAATTATGATTTGTTTGATTCTTATTAATGTTTGCTACATAGTCAATTTGTGTAATCTATTCCCCCATGTATATAAAGGTCAGGGACATTCAGGCAGTCCAGAATACCATTCATCAACACATGAAGTAGACGTGCTAGAAAGTATCTGTAAGACTGAAATGCTTTAAAACTTTAACTTTCTAATTTCTGTCACCCAATTTCTGTCACCCAAACCCAAACCTTGGTTTCCTTTCTTATTCGATGGGGTTTTCTAAAGGAAAAAATATTGTTCACTTTGCAAGTGAATCTTTACTTTGCAATAGCGTTTTTACCTAGCTTCGTGACTGTGGTGAAAATTCACTTTGCAAAGAATACTCAATTATGTGCAAGGAAAAGACAGCATTTTTTCTTCCACATGATTGGATGATGAAAGTCAGCAGAGTGCACTTCATTCACTAAGCTAAGGGAAAATCCCCTTGTAAAGCTAAAATAGCTAAGTAAACAGCTCTTTTGCCTTTAGTAAATAAACCCCAATATGGTCTCTCTAAAACTCAGTGTTTGTATTTTATCTCTAAACATAATACCAGATGACTTTTGGATAGTTTGGTGCTAATGCCACTATCCTCTCACATGTGCGTTACACATTTTCCCAGCAAACTAATCTTATAAAACTTAAACGTATAAACTAATTATCCTTTCATTTGATTGCTTTAAATGCAGTGCAGTAGGCTTGGAAGGCTTTATGAAAAAATATATATAAAAACAATGTCCCACTATATAGATCCATCTCACACCGCCTGTTGCACCACCAAACCCAAAAAAAGAAAAAAAGAAAAACCTCCGGCCTCGTCAAATGCTTCCTGCGGACTGGCTGCTCCTCCGTCTGGCATCCGCCCCTTGTGATGTCATCGACCCAGCATGCCCCTGGCAGTGACATTATCGGGTGACTCTGCCCCTTAGCTATTCAAGAAATGTCTGACTGAGGAGCAGGCAGTCTGAGGGAAGCTTTTGACAAGGCCAGAGTTTTTTTCTCCAGGTTCAGCAGTGCGGCGAGTGGCATGAGATGGATCTACATTTTATTTATTTTTTCCTCACTTCCAGTTCTGGTGACACAGTTTTGCCCCTTTAGCAAGTGAGGGAAACACAAGTGCTGCAGATGGCACTTCACACAGCGACTCTGAAGCCCGCACGAGACTCCTACACACCCGACCATGCCGAAACGGGGTAATCCACTGTCAGTACCACAAAAACTCTTGGACTTCGTTTCCCTGGCTGGGGATCGGGAGATTCAAGATGGTGCCGACCCACACATTGGCATTACACTTGCAGATGACTCCTCATCAGATACATGCAGCTCTAAATCCTCTGTCGGCACAGAGGTCTGCATTCCATCTACAAAGGCTGGTGAGTTCTCCCCCCTGACACTCCAACTACCCAACACCTGGCTAAAGCAAAAAACAGCAACCAGGTGTGCCCTCCCATGCTGACGCTGACAGCCATGTTTAGGAGACCACGCAAGTGTTGCAGACGGCACTAGAACAGTTCCCTGCTTCTATTCAACCTGTCTGTATTTCTGATCTGAATGATATGTTAATATCCCTTAGAGGCTCCTTACATATGGACATGCAGCAATGTGTTTCTCACAGTGAACACAAAGTGAAGGATGTTTTTAGTGCATACAATACCCTGGTTGACGCCTATAAAGATCAACAATCTAAACTGCAAAATATCACTGCCAATTTAGCAGGTCTAGAGTACAGATCCAGGCGCAAAAATATTAAGTTTCGAATACTTGAAAAAATTGCTCCTTATCAGCTTCCAAGCTTCCTCCAATAGTTCCTACAGACCTTGGTACCGGACACATGGGGTTTCAAGCTTATGATTGACAGAGCCCTCCACGTTCCTAAGTCTGCTCTTCTGCACTTCCCCACTTCTATCACATCAAAGAACAGGCCGTGTGAGCCGCTAAGAGAAATTCAGCTCTACCAAACCAGTATGCAGGTATATCTCTCTATACAGACCTGTCTCAAGCTATTCCGGAATCTGGGTACTATACACTAAAGCTCTCTGAAATCACAATATTGCCTACAAATGGGGTTTTCCAACTAAGCTGGTGATGAAAATACCACCGGATCCACCTTCACATGATAGGAAGCCCCCCTCCAGGCTCGGCAGCAGTGGACCCAATTGGATCCAACTGATGTGCCTCGTGAGGCACCTACACATTTTCCAGGCCTCACTTGGAGCATCTCTCTTAATTCTATTTCACTCTGGGTATTGTTTGTCTCTCAAACAATGTTTCCCCCCTGATATGTTTGCAACTCCTGTTTTTTTTTGCAGTGTAGTTTTTACTGTTTTTGTTGTTTCCCCTATTATTTGGAAAACTAGCTGACCATCACCTTCAGTCACTTTTGCAGCCTTTTACCCCTGAATAAATTTCTAAGAGCATAGGTACCCTTCCTGGAACTAAATCTCCAGGCCTAGGGCCTTCGTAATGAATATTATCAACATTCTAAATTTACCCTTCACCATTCCAAAGCTTGATAAAGATCCCTCGACCCCAGGTAATTATAGAACTTTATCTTTATTAAATATGGACATTAAAATCCATCCAAAGGCCATTTCACAGAGACTTATAGATAGCATCCCTCTACTTGTCTCAGATCAAGTGCGTTTTGTTAAAGGCCACCAAGCCCCTTATTCGACTAGGCACCTCATCAATGTTATCAGATATGCCAAAGTCAACAAATTCCCTCCCCTCTCTTCTCCTTAGACACTGAAAAAGCCTTTGATCGGGTATACTGGGGCTTCCTTCAGGCAGTGTAATCCAAATTAGTTTTTTTGGTCTCAATCTTGTCCGCAATAACGGCCTTATATACCCATCCTTCAGCTAAAGTTTATGCTAATAGAATGCTGTCTCAGGAATTACAAATTTTGAATGGGACAAGGAAAGGTTTGACCTTTTACTAATCAGGTGTCTCTGTGCTAGAGAGAGTATGGTTCAACTGGCTTCCTACGTCATATCTTTTGGTTTTGCAAATCTATCAATTCCTTCTGGACACACATTTTTAGAACACTATTTGATATTCTTAACCACTTCAGCCCCGGACGAATTTACCCCCTTCCTTACCAGAGCACTTTTTGCGATTCAGCACTGCGTCGCTTTAACTGACAATTGCGCGGACATGCAACGTTGAACCCAAACAAAATTGATGTCCTTTTTTTCCCACAAATAGAGCTTTCTTTTGGTGGTATTTGATCACCTCTGTGGTTTTTATTTTTTGCGCTATAAACAAAAAAAGACTGTCTATTTTGAAAAAAAAAGCAATTTTTTTACTTTTTGCTATAATAAATTTCCCCCAAAAATATATAATTTTTTTCCCTCAGTTTAAGACGTTTATTTTTTTTTGGGTAAATTTTTTTGCAATAAGCGTATATTGATTGGTTTGCGCAAAAGTTATTGTGTCTACAAAATTGGGGATAGATTTATGGCATTTTTATTTTTTTAATTTTTTTACTAGTAATGGCGGCGATCTGCGATTTTTATTGTGCCTGCGACATTGTGACGGACATATCGGACACGTTTGACACATTTTTGGGACCATTCACATTTATACAGCGATCAGTGCTATAAAAATGCATTGATTGCTGTGTAAATGCGACTGGCAGGGAAGGGGTTAACACTAGGGGGCGATCAAGGGGTTAAATGTGTACCCTAGGGAGTGATTCTAACTGTGGGGGGAGGGGACTGAGTAGGGGAGGTGACCGATCGGTGTCCCTATGTACAAGGGACATACCATCGGTCTCCTCTCCCTGACAGGACATGGATCTGTGTGTTTACACACACAGATCCACGTCCTTGGCTGTGTAACTTCAGATCGCGGGTGCCTGGCGGATATCGCGGCCACCAGGCAAACGCCCCCTAGCGGCCGGGAGACCCGAGGACGTCATACAACGGCCACACAGGATGGCAAAGCCACCTTGCAGCCGTCATTTTACAATATGCCGGTATTGAAGTGGTTAAGCAATATATAAAGCCCTCTTTTGAACACCTTACAGATTTTCCAGTGAAATATTGTACACTTATACTACAGATCCTTCTTACGGCCAAATTGCATATAGATCATAATTGGTTATCAACTAATGCCTTGTACACACGGTCGGATTTTCCGTCGGAATAAACACAGACGGGTTTTTACGTCGGAATTCCGTTCAAGCTGTCTTGCATACACACTGTCATACCAAATTCTGACTGCCAAGAACGCGGTGACGTACAACACTACGATGAGCCGAGAAAAATTAAGTTCAATGCTTCCGAGCATACGTCGTCTTGATTCTGAGCATGCGTGGTTTTTAGGAAATTCCGATACAATTTTTTTCCGGGGGAAAACAGAGAACATGTTCTCTTTCTAAGTCTGTCAGAATTTACAAAGGAAAAAGTCAGTTGTGGCATATACACGTTCGGAATATACAATGAAAAAATTCCGCCGGACTTTTTCCATTGGAAATTCCGAACGTGTGTACGCGGCATAACCCTCCAAATCCAATGGAGGTTATTAAAGAAATTTTTGCATTCCACAGTAATTACATTCTTGGCAACCATGGCTAACGCTCTGTAAATTTTTATACCCTCTCCACACATTAGGTTGGCTATATCAGATGGACTTTAACTGTAAGACTCTTAGTCCCTGGGATCTGTCAGTTGTATACCTATGGTTTTCTTATATATATATGTTTTTTGGTTACACATAGGTTTATGCCCATAAGGCATTTGTTTCTCATCTTGTCCTTTGGTATACAATGTAATAACTTCCCTATGCATATGATCTATTATTAAGATGATGAGTCATTGTATCTACCAAAAGACCCTATTTTATAATATGTATCGTATCCTACCTGTGACCAGCTTCTGTCAAAAGGACATGCTGAAAAACAAGCATCTGATTGGCATCCAATTAGCACTGGTAGCTAATGGCGCTGACCGATGGGGGGGGCAGTCCCTCTGTCAGAACACAATAACTTAGCGGGAGATTGCTTTAATAACATTGGATAGTTAGTACATCTAGCTCCTCCCGAGCTCCTCACATTTTTTCTTCAGCCCTCTGGGTTAAATTAAAGTAAGCTGAGTTCTTCCTTTTAGGCTTTGGAAATATTAACACAGCATGGGGCATTCTGAATGATACCATATTATTAAGCGCCTTCTTGTCCAACCACTGGGGAAGCCCTGCAGGGATTGCCTTACACTTTAATTGTGTTAACTTTCAGCTAATGTGAGAATATCTGCACCAGAAGGCCAGTCATGTGATTTGTGCTAGTCATTTGATGAACTGTTAAACAATCATGAAGCGGTCTTTATTCTGCCAACAGGTGTCAACATATATTGAGGTGTAATGTATTTTATACTTTTATTAAACACTTGAATATTTATGAACACCCTCACAGACAGAACTAAAACCCATCTGAGAAAACTGAAAACATTTTACTTATAGTTAAGTCTTGAACACGGGCAGCCTGATTTACAAATACAATGGCAAAGGTACTAATATTTTTTCAGTGGCATAATTTGCAATGTGCACCAAAACCACCGGTAACTAGGGATGACCCGAACACCCCCCCCCCCCCAGTTCGGTTCGCACCAGAACTTGCGAACAGGCAATAAATTAGTTTGAACATCCGAACACCGTTAAAGTCTATGGGACTCGAACATGAAAAATCTAAAGTGCTAATTTTAAAGGCTAATATGCAAGTTATTGTCATAAAAAGTGTTTGGGGACCGGGGTCCTGCCCCAGGGGACATGTATCAATGCAAAAAAAAGTTTTAAAAACGGCCGTTTTTTTGGGAGCAGTGATTTTAATAATGCTTAAAGTGAAACAATAAAAGTGAAATATTCCTTTAAATTTCGTACCTGGGGGGTGTGTATAATATGCATGTAAAGTCGCGCTTGTTTCCCGTGCTTAGAACTTTCCCTGCACAAAATGTCATTTCTGAAGGAAAAAAAGTCATTTAAAACTCACTTGCGGCTATTGATGAATTGTCGGCTCCCGGCAATACAGAGAAAAGTCATTGATAAAAAAATAAAAAATAAAATGCGTGGGGGTCCCCCCAAATTCAATTACCAGGCCCTTCAGGTCTGGTATGGATTTTAAGGGGAACTCCATCCCAAAAAAAAAAATGGTCACTTCCGGTTCCGGCGCCGCATGAGGTAACTACCTCCTCACAGCTCCCGCACCAGGACCCAAAAACTGCTTATAAAGCCAGCCAGAGCGGCCCCTCGTAGCCATCCTCTTCACCCGGGCTACCCCCTCACTAACATGGACCGCTTCCTGGAAAAAAGCGGCGCTCGCTCGTTCGCGGCCGCGGCGGCGCCGCCGGGCCAGCCGCAAATCGAGGCCCCGGCTTCGGCCTATTCCCACGCCGCGGTAGAAGCACAGGCAGCCGACATGGAGGTGAGCGCTCATCCCTCCCTGCAGATCACCACACCCCCTGCCACTGCATCTCAGGGTCCCTCTATGCTATCTTCACAGCCAGCCACACCAGGGGACATTTCCAGCTCCCCACCCCCCGGGGATGCTGCTGATAGCACCCACCGAATTGCTGCTGCTGTAGCAGCTCTTCTCTCCCCCATGATCTCTGCCTCGGTGGAAAAGGCAGTCAACGCAGGCATGCAACAAATTAAAGCCCAACTTGCTGAACACTCCACTAGGCTCAATGAAATGGAACACCGCCTCTCTGAGGTTGAAGATGAACTCTATCAAGCGCAAGCCACAGAACAGTCGCAGGACAAAACAAATCAGTACATCATTCAAAAATTAGAAGATTTGGAAAATAGGTCGAGAAGGAGCAACTTGCGATTTGTAGGCATCCCCGAATCGCTTCCCTCAGCAGCTACGGCAGAATTCTGCTCAAAACGCATCCCGGAGGCTTTAGGCCTTTCAGGCCTGTTCACAGTGGAACGCGCACACCGTATGGGGTCCTTCAATCCCGAACGTAAAACACCCCGACCTATTATTGCCAAGTATCTCAATTATGCCGACAAATCCATCATTCTTCAGACATTCAGACAGTCCCCTTCTCTCCAAATAGACGGGGTAAAAATCCTAATTTTTGCGGACTACTCGATTGAAGTCACCAAGAAAAGAAAAGCTTTTCAACCGATATGTACTGAACTCTTCAAGCAACACATAAAATTTACCCTGGCCTTTCCTGCAACTCTACGCCTCAAATCGCCGAAAGGGGATCAACTTTCCTTCCAGGATCCGGCGGAAGCAGAATATTTTCTCCGCTCCCTAAGGGGTGAAGCACACCCTCACACGCCCTCCAAGTCGAATTCCAGTCCACGAGCGTTGGAACAGAGAAGCCCCCGCAAGGACTCTCCAAAACGTTTTCGACTTTCTGGTCCAGAACAGCGCTACCAAAACTCCCGTTGATGGACTGCCTTACTCCGCCATGAACTTCCTTCCTCACCATTACAGGTCGTATGATCTTTTTTTTTTTGTTCTGTCAACTCGAGTGTCGGGGATACACGATCTACTTATCGTGCTCTCCATTAATCCTCAATCAGGCACTGTCATCCGAGTGATCACCCAGTGATCTTTCCCACAACGGCTCTGAATCCGTGTGCCGTTCCATCCATTCCATCTTATTTTTTATTTGTTTTTTTCCGCATCTTATGTGGTTCAATCAATATATTGTTTCATATGTTATGCCTAAAACCATTCTTTTTTCTCTTTTTCCCCCTACCAGGGTGGTAATGCGTGCGCACATGCCTACAGGCCGCACTGCACACTAGTTCATTTGTACTGTACTTGCCCTCCCTGACTCCGCTGTGTGATTTTTTCTTTTAGGCTCCCTGCCTTAATTCCATTCCAGGGGTCCCTCGCACGTTATCGAGGTCCCCGGGGCGCTCAGGCACAAAAACTGGTCTTTCTTTTCCAAGACGGGTCATGTATGGGGAGCTACCTTGCACAGCGAACTCATGCGGAAAAAAGCGAAGTTCTTTATGATGCTCACGTTAATTTGTTGTTTTGTTTTACTTTGTTCTCTTTTCTTCTACCCCCCCTCATCCCCCCTCTCCCCACTCCACATTTCAACATGCACTCCTTACCCGAGGGCTCCACACACAGATGCTCACATCACTAACGCGCCTAAACTTTACCTCTTGATCCCTGCCTATAATCTTACAGCTACTAAAGCGCCGCCTCTACACCTTATCATCCACGATATCTTAAGGTAATCTCATGGAATGTGAGGGGTCTCCGTTCTCCTAACAAGAGAATGAAGATTCTTCGCCACCTCAAAAGGCTAAAAGCAGACATAGCATTACTTCAGGAATCCCACCTTTCGGCATCTGACTTCAGTCGATTGCAGAAACTCTGGGTTGGAACAGTCTTGGGTTCAGAATCGGTTGGACGGAAGGCTGGTGTCCTCCTTCTTTTCAACAAAAACCTCCCTTGTACTGTTCTATCCACGCATACAGACAACCAAGGACACTTCATCTCCTCCAGGGTTAGAATTGGGACAAAAGAAATAGTGATTTCCAATGTATACGCCCCCAACAGTCCCACAAAGACATTTTACTCTCAGCTCTCCACTTGGCTCCTCAACACTTCTCACTTACCTCACCTAGTTGGGGGAGATTTTAATGACCTCATGCATCCTACAGACGATAGATCCTCTCCAAAAAAAAACATACCGGCGCCTGCTGGAATTGCTCCCATCCTATTTGCCTCCACTATGGACTCCCTCCATCTTACAGACATCTGGTGCTTAACACACCCGGTAGACAGGGAATTCACCTTCTATTCTAATCCTCACAAGATCCTCACTAGGATCGACTATTTTTTTGGGACCGACAGTATCATCCCCCTGGTTTCAGACGCAGAGATCGGAGACATAGCCATTTTGGATCATGCCCCAATACTCCTTACCCTAGACAATCTAGACCTCCCCCCCACCCTAACATCTGGCGCTTCCCTTCCTTCCTCCACAATAATGCTGATTTTCGCGCTTACATGGAACGAGCATGGGAGGAGTTTTCCTCCGCGAATGCTCCACATGCAGGGGACCCGAACCTTCTCTGGGATGCTGGAAAAGCATACTTGAGGGGTCGGATCATCTCATATGCCACTTCCTTTAAAAGAAACGCACTATCGAAATTCAAGCTGGCCAGCGACAGACTTCACCTCGCACAACGCAATCTAGCCACCTCGACGTCACCGGCAAACAAGGCGGAGTGGTCCGCGGCTAAAACTGCCTTGGACTCATGGCGGACACCCTGGAAATCACAAAAAAATCTCACCTAGATGCCTCCCTTCATAAATTTGGTAACAAAGCTGGCAAACTCCTATCCAGACTCTGTAAGGGTGCCCACCGCCCGACGCACATCACCTCACTGCGGGACCACACGGGAACTACACACTCTACCCCACTTTGCATAAATAAAACCATGCTGGAATATTACACAGCCCTTTATGCACCCGATCCCATTGACCATAAAATAGCCCAAGCCTTCCTTGAAAAAATGAATCTACCAACTATCTCAACTGCCCTTCTAGATTCCCTGAATGCCCCTATCTCCCTCGTTGAAATAGAAGGCACTATACATGCTCTCCGCCCCTCTAAAGCCCCTGGCCCGGACGGCTTCACAAGTGAATTTTATAAAACTCTCCAAAATATAACTGCACCCATGCTCCACTCGGTCTATTCCAACATCTGGGCGGGAGGTCCCTATCTACCAACAGGCAACCAGGCCATCATTAAGCTACTTTCTAAAAAGGGCAAAGATCCTCTGGATCCGGGCTCCTACAGGCCTATTTCACTACTCAACCTGGATGTCAAAATTCTCTCGAAGATTGTGGCCTCCAGACTAGCAGTCATCCTCCCGGACCTCATTCACCCGGCCCAATCAGGATTCGTGAAAGGGCGGACGGCCACCCTTAACATACATAAGGTTCTCCTGGCCCTTGAACGAGCCAAACAGGACCCCACAGGAGATTATGCCATCATAACGTTAGACGCTGAAAAAGCTTTTGACAATGTAAGCTTTGACTGGCTTTCCCTCACTTTGTCTAAAATGGGATTCACAGGCCCTTTCTGCCACCTTATCAATGCCATGTATACAGCGCCCTCAGCTAGACTTGTTGAGGCTGGACTCCTCTCAGAGGATTTCCGCCTCCATAAAGGGACCAGACAGGGTTGTCCTCTCTCCCCCTCCTGTTCAACTTAGCCTTAGAACCTTTGTCTAGATACCTTTCCCAGATAGCCCCTTTACGAGGCATCAAAATAGGAAAAGCGGAACTTCGCACCTCACTATTCGCCGACGACGTCCTCATATTCACGGGCAACCCCAGCAACGACATGTCGACCATTAAAACTACCTTTGACGAATTTCGACTGTGCTCCGGCCTCCGTATCAATTATTCCAAGAGCGAGATTCTCCCTATAGGGACACACTCCACACCCCCATGGGCTCACCACTCTCTGTTTAAGGTTGCATCTTCTCACATCACCTACCTAGGTATAAAGATTGGGAAATTGCCCTCTTCCATCTATCACCTCAATTACCCCCCCTCTTCACAAAACTCTATCAGGAACTGTCAAACTGGATGGATCTTCCCCTCTCGCTCCTAGGAAGGTGTCACCTTATCAAAATGATTAGCTTCGCCAGACTGCTTTATCCTTTGCAAACCATTCCCTTGCTTTTGAAACATAAAGATATCAAACTCCTAAACTCCAAAATTTCTCAGTTCATCTGGCACGGCAAAAGACCTCGGATAGCCTTTAAAAAACTACACCTTCCTAGAAGCGACGGGGGTATCGGTTTACCTCATATTAGATTGTATAATTTAGCATGTCTGTTCAGGACCAGCTTAGATTGGATAGCTCAATCATCCCAATACTCTAATTACGTCCTGGAATCCAAAATGGCTCACCCGCACTCTCTGGTGGCCCTTCTACACTGCAGATGGAAAACTGTCCCCCCACCTTATCAACACAATCTCCTGCTAAGGGACACAGCTATAGCTTGGAGAGAAATCAGAAAAACACTCAAGTTATCTCCTTTCATCTCTCCCCATTTACCAATCCAAGGCAATCCTGACTTCATCCCTGGTCTCCACTACAAAGCCTTTTCGGTCTGGCAGGCTCAAGGTCTGTCACACTTCTCCTCACTGTGCGATGGCAACACTGGAAAACCACTGCCCTTTTCCACAATATCCTTGTCTTTTTCTCTGCCCCCCCTCTCACGTATTTCATTACAACCAATGCATTAGTTTCTTATCTAACACGTGTAAAGACAACCTCCGGAGATTCGAAAACAGCTTTTCTGAACGTTTACTGCAAAGTGGACGTTATAAAATCACGGACATCTACAGACCTCTCCTGCAAGAACCTTCCCCGTCTATGTCCTCCTCCTCTATTGCGAACTGGGCTAGGGATTTCCCAGTTCCAGATTTAACGAAAAAAATCCTATCTGGCCTGCAGAAAACCCTTCGACTGACACCTAACGAAATTTGGAGAGAAACCCAACTCAAGATCGCTCACCGGGCTTATATCCCATTTATCTCTCCTAACTCCAATAGAGATGGCGCCTCCTGCCCTCTATGCAAGGCACCCAGACCTTCTCTCTCCCACCGCTTCTGGTCCTGCTCCTTCATTTCCTCATTTTGGGATCAAGTCCTATCCTATATATTCAAAATCACTCTGCTGAAACTCCCCAAAGACCCTTTACTTCTAATATTTGGTTATTGGGACCCTCTATTGTTACCCTGGTCTCTATCGCCGGCTGCATCGATCCCCTCAGGGACTACCAAACGTCCCTCCTCGAAAGACTGGATTTTACTTTGTTTGCTTCTCGCGAGGAGACTCATTCTTAGGCACTGGATCTCTCCCCAAAGCCCTTCTCTCATCCAACTCGAAAAGGACTGCCTCAACCTCTTCTACAAAGAACGACTTCTTACGGACTTTAAAGAACCCAGATCTAGAGCTCGCTTTCTCTACAGATGGGAATCCTTCATCATAACAACCCTCTCGGCAGCGGATCAGGCAGCTCTGGAACAACTCTCTTTCTCGTATGCTGACCCTATCCCAATTGGGCTGTAAATCTTGATGACATTGCACAGTCTATACATTCCGGATGGCCCACCAGGGCTGTTCTTTTCTCGGGACCATTCATGTAATGGAATGAACAGCACACCACTGTCTCTGGAGCTCTCTCCCCCCCCCCGTTTGTATTGATTTTTCCCCTATTCCTGATTCTAAACATAGGGGCGCGTAGACAGATCCATCCAGTCTCCCACCTTCTGGTTGCATTGCTTTTTAGGTAGTTATCTAGGATGACCTGCTGTACCCTCACTAGGTGAGAATTTTGTGTACACAGCACCCTCTCTTCATATCTTCATATCCTCATATCTTCATAACTTCATGACCCCATAAGGTTAGTCTTCAAGTGAGCTAGTGTCATGTGCTACATTTTGTTTTGCCCTACCTGTTGTACCCATCTAGCTACACCGATATTCCTATGTACCATTGTTTTAAACCTGACTAACAGCCTTATGTTCTCTTATGTTCTCTTTTGTACTTGTGTACTTATCTTTACACCTGTTCAAGTGTCTTTCATTATTCCAATAAAAACTTGTTAAAAAAAAAAAAAAAAAAAATGGAGTGGAGTTCCCTCCAAAAATCTATACCAGACCCTTTATCTGAGCACGCAACCTGGCAGGCCACAGGAAAAGAGGGGGGACGAGAGAGCGCCCCCTCCTGAACTGTACCAGGCCACATGCCCTCAACATGGGGAGAATGCTTTGGGGGTCTGTGACCCCTCAAAGCACCATGTCCCCATGTTGATGGGGACAAGGGCCTCATCCCCACAACCCTTGCCCGGTGGTTGTGGGGGTCTGCGGGTGGGGGGCTTATCGGAATCTGGAAGACCCCTTTAACAAAGGGGACCCCCAGATCCCGGCACCCCCTATGTGAATTGGTAAGCAGTACATTGTACCCCTACCATTTCACAAAGAAAGTGTAAAAAATGTAAAAAAAACTCACAGACACCGTTGGGAAAAGTCCTTTATTAAAAAAAAAAAAAAAAAAAAGATTCCAGAGGTGGTAATCCACTCTTGGTATCCTGCGATGGGTGGTCTCCTCTCCGGGGTCCAGCGATGGATGATCTCTCCTCTCTGGGGTCCAGGCTCCAGCGATGATGTCCAGTGCAGCACTCTTCACCGGAGTGGAGACACCTCGGGAATGACGCCGCCGAAGCCAGTGGGTTGGGCCACCCGTCACGTGACCCCGTCCCCCTCTGACGCAAGGGGAAACCCGGGCTTCCCCAGTGACGTTCGGGTGCAACGGAAACCTGCGTTACATCAGAGGGGGGTGGGATCACCCGCACGTCACTGGGGAAGCCCGGGTTTCCCCTTGCGTCAGAGAGGGACGGGGTCACGTGACGGGTGGCCCCACCCTCAGCTATTTAAGAGCTGTCACTGGCTGAAGCCACGTCATTCCCTGGGTGTCTCCGCTCCGGTGAAGAGTGCTGCGCTGGACATCATCGTTGGAGCCTGGACCCCGGAGAGGAGAGATCATCCATCGCAGGATACTGAGAGTGGATTACCGCCGCTGGAATCTTTTTTTTTTTTTAATAAAGGACTTTTCCCAACGGTGTCTGCGTGTTTTTTTTGCACTTTCTTTGTGTCACAGACCCATGTTGAGGGCATGTGGCCTGGTACGGTTCAGGAAGGGGGGCGTTCTCCTGTCTCCCCCTCTTTTCCTGCGGCCTGCCAGGTTGCGTGCTTGGATAAAGGGTCTGGTATGGATTTTTGGGGGGAACTCCACGCCATTTTTTTTTTAATTTGGCGTGGAGTTCAACTTAAAATCCATACCAGACCTGAAGGGTCTAGTATGGATATTTGGGGGGAACCCCACGTAATTTTTTTTTTTAAATTGACGCAGGGTTCCCCTTAATATCCATACCAGACCTAAAGGGCCTGGTAATTGAATTTGGGGGGACTCCCACAAATTTTTTTTTTTTGTTTATCAATGACTTTTCTCTGTATTGCCGGGAGTCGACAATTCATTATAGCCGTGGGTGAGTTTTAAATTACTTTTTTTCCTTCAGAAATTACACTTTGTGCAGGGACAGTTCTAAGCACGGGAAACAAGCGCTGCTTTACAGGCATACTCTAGACACCCCCCGGTATGAAATTTAAAGGAATATTTCACTTTTATTGTTTCACTTTAAGCATTATTGAAATCACTGCTCCCGAAAAAACTGCAGTTTTTAAAACTTTTTTTTGCATTGATACATGTCCCCTGGGGCAGGACCCGTGTCCCCAAACACTTTTTATGACAATAATTTGCATATAAGCCTTTAAAATTAGCACTTTAGATTTCTCCCATAGACTTTTACAGGGTGTTCCGTGGCTTTTCGAATTTGCCGTGCACACCATATTGTTCGCTGTTCGGCGAACGGGCGAACAGGCAATGTTTGAGTCGAACATGAGTTTGACTTGAACTCAAAGCTCATCCCTATTTATAAGTCTCAGTTTTATATAAGCAAGGAGTAAAGCAGAAACCCCCCTCTGAAGTAGATCTGTCACATTTTAACCAAGGATAATCTCAGGGTTTGGACTAAATTTTGTTCATTCAGATGTCTGGGTTCAGTCTGAACTTTTGGGACCTTATGCAGGAATTGTCCAGCTGCCTGCCCCACATTGCATTGCAAAAAACATAGTCTTGCACCTGACCAGAGGTAATGATTTTTGTCCAAAGTCCAAGTCCACACACTATTAATAACTGCTGACACACTGGGGTTGATTTACTGTCAAATTTACTGTACACTTTTGAAAGTGCAGTTGCCCTCTGCAAGTTCAGTTTCTCCAAAGCTTAGTAAACAAGAGAGAGATCTGCTGGCTTCCATCATCCAATCATGTGCAAGCAAAAATGCTGTTTTTATATTTTTTTTGCATGTGATTGGTTGTTCTTTGTAAAGTAAAGCCTTACCTCATTAACTAAGCTCTTGAGAAACTGCACTTACAGAGGGAAACTGCACTTTCAAAAGCGCACAGCTTATTTGCCCCTAGTAAATCAACCCACTGAGTGCTCTGACCTCCTCTCTCAATCAATCCATAAACATTTGTTGATATATCATGATTTAGATACCCGATTAAAAATTGACATGTGTTGGAATGCAATGCTCATTTGTATTTTGTGCAACAACTGCATCAATATCAGTATTTAGTATTTATCCGAGATGTATTCTTCAACCAATAACTGGCAGTGTTTATGTAGCTGCATCTATGGTAAACACTTTGTCTTTTTAGGACAGCAAAGATGTGGAACTCCCTTCCACAATTGGTTCTGTTGGCAGGAAAGTATTGTTAGTTTTAAAAGTCTTTTGGATCTGCATCTTAGTGAACACAATATACAGAGATATGGGAAATGATTATCGACATGAACACACACACACACACACACACTCATGCAGGTTGAACTGGATGGACTATTGTCTTTATTCAAGCTTACCAACTATTTAACTATTTGTAACTATGTAATAAAAGTTTACTGTTTCCTGTCTGCAGTTAAGCAGCAAAGCCCATGTGGACTGTGCACTGTCTGTCAATTCTGTAGGGCTATATACAGAATTTCTAATAGGTAATGGGCCCAGACATAATCCAGAAACCCATCCACAGAAAAAGCTGATAACCCAATCATAACCCAGCTACAGTAAATAGGTGCAAGATACAGCAACAGATAGAAGACTGCAAAAGGACTGGACTTATTTCTAAAGGGAAGTTGTCAACACCAGAGTCCCCATTTTTCCCCATTTTGGGGAACACACAATTTGCACTAGGACTGAGGAAAGATACCCTTTGGGGTATTATTAGAAAAGGGGTTATTTCAGGCCTCCCACTTCCTTGAAACAGGATCATGGCCTAACTGGCAAACATTGACATCCAGCTCCAATCGATACCAATTAGATTTCTGGCACAATTGAGGCACTTCCTGCAGACTTTACCTCCATCTGATAATTTCAAGCGGAAGTTAACGATATTCGAATAATATTGTAATGAGAAGGGATTACTTTCCCATGTTCTTTCAAAGATGTATGACCTGTTGATTAGGCCATCAGGAGATTTCCAATTGCCATTCTTAGGCAAATGGGAAGTGGAATTAGGTAGAACCTTTTCAGAGGAACAACGTACCAGTATAATACACAACATATTTGAATCCTCAATGTGTATGAGGATACAAGAAACAAATTATATGGCTAGGGGGAGAGGGGGGGGGGCTTAGCCGTATATTGCTCCTCTATACTACTTCCATAAGCATCTTCCCTTCCTTTGAGTTAATAAAGAGATTGCATACGGACCATGTTTTCCAATATGTCTCTTTTTTTCTGTCGTGCTGTCCATATCAGTTCTTCCATTTGATTAATCTCCTCTACTTTCTTAAGCCAGAGTCTTATTGGTGGGGGTTGTCTTTGCTTCCAATTGCCAGGTATGTATGCTTTAGCTGCATTTAGAAGATGGCATACTATCGTTTCCTTATATCTCTTTACTGGATTCCCTGTAAACTGACCCTTTTTTTTGTCTGTTTGTTTGCGTGTTTGTTTGCTGTTTGACTGTTGTTATTGGGCTATGTATGTATTTTGTAGACCTGTTTTGTTATTTGATAGACGGTGGGGGTAACTTAAGAGGGGGGATAGAGACAGACACCGTATTAAGAATACTGGAATAGACTGAGATTATAGATAAATGACCAAAGGGAAACGGATACCGGGAGAAATAAACAAGGGATTTATTGTAAATATGAATAAAATTATGAGACTATTAAGTAAAGTCTGAAATATAACTACTTTTCTGATGGAGGAATAGGCTAATCATGTGATTATGTTACTGTAATGATGTATGGAAGATGTCTTGAGATTTACCTTCCTTTTTTGCTGTCTTTACCGTCTTGTTGAAATAAAGAAAATATTTAAATTAGAAGACTGCAAAAGAATAAAATAAAATGTCCAGTAATACAGCTGCAACAGAGCATTCATTTGCAAATCTGATAAGCTAGAACTACCAGTCTTGGAAATTCAATATGAAAATGCTGCTAATAAGAGAAGGTATGTGGAAATGTATAAAGTAAGACCAGAATAATCTTCAGATGCATGGATAGAGAAAGACCAGAAAGCTCAGAGCACAATATCTCTGAGCATAGAAGATGATAAAATCATACATATACTGTATGTAAGTGTGAAACTGCTAAAGATATGTGGGAAGGATTACAAAAGGTGTATGAAAAAGCTGATCTCAGCATTAACTGTATTTGATTAGAAAGCTTTACCAAACCAAGCTAATGAACAGCCAGGATATGCAGGATTACATAAGGCACACATTGGAAATGGTTGAAAGCCTGAGAGGCATAGGAGAAGAAATATTACTCAGCGGTTTACCAGAAAGTTATGAAACGCTTGTCACAGCATTTGATGCACGTCCAGATGATGAACTGACATTGAAATATGTGCAAGCTTGTGGATGACTATAAGTGTAAAACAGAAAGTATTAATAGTGATGGTGCTTCTGTCGCAGAGTCTGCTTTAAAAATGAAAAATAGGAATAAAAACAGTAATATGCAACAAGAAACAAGGTCATTTAAAAGCAGATTGCAGAATCTGGAAAGCTAGAAGGCAAAAACAAACTGAACTATAAAAGGTCAAAAGTGTGAAGGAAGAAACTGATTTTACTTCAGATAATGAATATGTTTTTCACTCCATAAGTAGCAACTGATCTTTGCAGGCATGGTGTGTTGATTCAAGAGCTACGAGTCACATGACAAATGACAGACATTCCTTTATTCACCTTGACCAGAATACAACAGAAAACAATTCCCACAGCTAATAGAAAATAATGAAATCAGAAGGAATAGGAGATGGTTTTCATTGCTGTCCTATTTCCCAGAGTGTCACCAGAAAGATACCTGTGAAAAATGTCCTCTATGTCCCTGCTCTTAAAAAATAACCTTCTATCAGTGAAGAAGCTCACAAAACAAGTCATTGTAATGACCTTCCAAGATGACAGTTGACAAAAGGGGACCTCTTACTTGCAAAGGCTAAAACTACAGATGAACTGTAGCAGCTGAACTGCAATGAGGTGGTTAATTATGCCAAGGGGGAAAAACATTAAAACTGCATTCACACATGGCACACACATGGCACAGTCAACTTGGGAACAGAAGCCCTGACATAATAAAGAAATTATTGAGAATGACTATGCAAGTGGAATAAAAATATATCCATGTAATCAAACAATGAAATGCACCAGCTGCATAAAAAGAAAAATGTAAAGAAAAGCCTTTCCAAAGTCCAATGGAAAAATTTACTTCAGAAAAGAAGAGGTATTTTATCACTTCTATAGATTATTACTCCAGGTATACTATACTATATCTGTTACACAACAACAGTGAATTAACAGAGAAACTTAAAGAGTATTTGGCTCAAGTAAGCAACAAATTTGGCAAAATGCAGAGGGTGTTGTGCACAGACAATGGAACTGAATATACAGATGATAACATACAGGAGATTCTCAGAAAGCATGGCACAATATTTCAAACTACTGTACTGTTCAAACTACTGTAAATTGAAATTAACCACTTTATTGAACGCAGGCAAACTATTGATCCCTAGATTTTGGAAACAGGCCACCTGTCCAACACTAGAGGACTGGAAAAAGGAGGTTAATCGGATAATGGAAGCCGAAAGATGGATTCAAGTAGTGAAGGACAACAAAGGGGAATTTAAGAGGACTTGGACAGGTTGGATACAGTGTGTATACGAAATTGGCTGAGGATAGGAGATATGGAGGGGGAAAGTAGGGGGCATAGTGCATTTATAAGGACCCCCAGTATAGTTTCTCATGGGGTAAGCCACAGAAGTATAAAGAATCTGATCAGGAACTTTGACCAGGATTGATATAGTTTTTTTTTTTTTCTTCTTTTTCTTTTTTTCTTTCTTCCCTCTCTCTCCCATCAACCTCCCTAATAAATTCTGACGGAGTTGAGGGGGTGGAGTGAGATGTCTGCCCCTGAATGGGAGAGAGGGAGTTGAGTCGTGCTGGGGCGGGGAGGGGAGGGCTGGGAGGGGGGGACAAGGAGTAGGGCACACAAAGGAGAAGAGGGCCTAGAAGTAATATTAGGATAGAGAGTGTATATGATCACTGCGAGGACATCACAATTTTTTATTTTTTATTCCCCTGGAGAATATGGGTTTGTCACTTAAAATTGGGGGAAGAGTAGGTTGGGGGGAGGATCGCCTGAATGTAAACATGGGTGAAGATATCACAAGGTATAATTATTTATATTTAAACACTATGGCCATTAGTGGTCTCTTAAGAGGCACTGGTAGAAGGGAATCAATAGATAAACACTTTTTTTTCCTAAAGTTTGCTTGTTCTTTCTCAACCTTGGGAATTAGGCCAGGGGGGCCACAATACACAACTATGGGTAATTAATACCTAAACAAACACGAGGCACAGATAGATATATATATATGTACGTGCGTATGTGTAGGTGAATGTGTATGTATGTATGTGTGTACGTACGTGTGTGTGTGTGTATATGTATGTATATGTGTGTGTGTATATGTATGTATATGTGTGTGTGTGTATATGTATGTGTGTGTGTATGTATGTATGTATGTATGTGTGTGTGTGTGTGTGTGTATGTATTGTGACAGCAGGAAGGTAAAGTCACCTGGTTGCATCCAGGGGGGTAGATATATTTCACCCAGATTCAGGCTTTACGCCGACTTATACAACTAGGTGGAGAGTTGTATAAGCCCAGCTGAGGCTAGTGGGCTCATGGATGACTCATACCTCTAGGGAGAGTGTGGGGCGTCGTGCAGACAGGGAGTTGATGAGACCAGCTGAAGCTTGTCAGCTCATTTAGGCCTCTATAAGAACTCCCAGCTTCATTAGATGTTAGCTCATGCCTGGACCCAGACCTGTGTGGACTGTCTAGGGAGAGTGAACCCCTGTGCGGTGAGACAAAGCCTGTGTGGCTATTTGCTTGGACATTTAAAACCAGGGACTTAGGGACTAGGACAGCACTAGGCTGATCCCAGTTGTTAGTTAGGAAACCTGTATGTTTAGTCAGAGGTCAAGTTGACCAGGATTTATTTTGTTTATGTTTCTTTTGGCTTTGCTGTGTTTTGTCACTGTAAATAGAAAATAAACCACACCTTTTTTTGATTTTGAAAACCACAACCTCCGTTTGCTGGGCCTGTTTTTGTGTGGGGAGCCCATCCCGGGGGTCACACACACCCGCTGCCGAGCTAACCCCCTCACAGTTGGTGGAGAACCAGTGGCAGTTTTTTTTTAAGCCAGCATGGAGGAGATACTGAAGCAGCTGGCTCTAGCAAATGCCAATCAACAGCAGACAAATGCAGGTTTGCAAAAGAGCCTTGCAGCTCATCAACAGAGCCTTGCAGCTCAACAACAGAACTTCGCAGCCCAGCAGCAAGCTCATCAACAGAGCCTTGCAGCCCAGCAGCAAGCTCACCAACAGAGTCTGGAAGCTCAGCAACAAGCCCAGCAGCAATCTGAGGCCCGCTTCATAGACCTGTTACAGAAGCAAGAGCAGAGACTACAACAAATGGAAGCAGTAATGCAGCAACATCCGCAGACCAGTGAGGAAAGCCGTCCCACTAATACCGCGTCCTTTGGGGTGAGTCGTTTATTGACAAAAATGACTGGAGAGGATGATCCAGAGGTATTTTTGACCACATTTGAAAGGACTGCTGAAAGAGAAAAGTGGCCTGAGGAGCAGTGGGCTGGACTGGTGGCTCCTCTGTTAACTGGTGAATCGCAGAAAGCTTACTATGACCTAGAGCCTGACCAAGCAAAAGACTATGTGATGCTAAAAGCTGAAATATTGGCAAGGCTGGGTGTCACCCAGGCTGTCCGGGCTCAGCGTGTGCATAACTGGACTTTCCAGCTTGGAAAACCCCCCAGGTCTCAAATGTATGATCTCATTCACCTGAGCAGAAAGTGGCTACAGCCAGAGACTTTGTCCGCACCAAAGATTGTGGAACGTGTTGTAATGGATCGGTTTTTGAGAGCTCTTCCTACTGCCATCCAAAAGTGGGTAAGCCATGGAGACCCAGAGACGGCCGATGGTCTTGTGGATCGTGTGGAGAAATACTTGGCTACAGAGAACCTGACGGCCTCTTCCAGAGACACTCGGACTTTCCACCCTAAGACCAGACCATCCCCAGGGGCGGATAAGAGGATTCCAAGGGGTGAGGGTGGAGAGAGTGAGAGGGTGGGAGCTCTACCCCAAGTTTGGCGAGAACAGCCTGGGAAATCAGCGGCTCAAGAGGCGGCAAGAAGGATCGTTTGCTACCGCTGCCGGCAAGCGGGACATATTGCAGCCAATTGCCCGGTTGTGGAGGAACCCATGCAGTGTGACTTTCTGACGGGCAGACGTCAGTCGCTGTGTGCGACAGTCGCATGCACTGCCATTCGAGGAACTGAGAAACATTTATGCAAAATGTGTGTTAATGGTAGAAATGTTGTGGTATTGCTGGATTCAGGTAGCCTTGTGACCCTGATAAAGGCTGAGTTAGTTAAAACAGAGGTCTCTGGGAATAGCAAGGTAGCTGTTATTTGTGTGCATGGGGACACCCGAGAGTATCCAGTGATTACAGTGTGTTTTGAGACCCCCAAAGGTACCCTCTCTCATCCAGTGGGCTTAGTATCTCAGTTACCGCATGATGCCATTGTGGGAAGGGATTTTCCGAAGTTCTGGGAACTGTGGGATGATCCTGAGCCCCCCACTGGTGCCCCTATGTACCAGGAATGTGATAGCCAGAACTCCCCTGAGAGTGGTGAGGACTCTCCGGAATTTCCCTTATCAGTATTGGCAGGGGAGACTCAAGAAACTGGAGAGGAGCCCACCTCCTCAGACAAAAACCTACCGTCTGTGGAGTTTTCTGATCTTGAGGTTCACAGGGAAAACTTTGCCACAGAACAGTTGAAAGACCCCGCCCTAATAAAGGCACGGGAAAACGTAGTGAAAATAGATGGCGAGTTAGTGAACCCAGATAATACCTGCACTTACCCATACTTCAGCGTAGAGAAGGACCTACTGTATCGGGTGGCAAAAAGGGCAGAAGAAACCGTTGAGCAGCTTGTGGTGCCCAAACCTTACAGGAAGTTGGTGTTGGAGTTGGCCCATGGGCACATTCTTGGAGGTCATCTGGGGACAGAGAAAACCCGAGAGAGGGTATTACAGAGATTCTATTGGCCGGGGGTGATGAAGGACATAGAAAATTATTGTTCCTCCTGCCCTGTGTGTCAGAGGTCGGCCCCGATGTCACATTTCCGTAGCCCGCTGGTCCCTCTACCCATCATTGAGGTCCCGTTTGAGAGGATCGCCATGGATTTGGTAGGTCCTATAATCAAGTCCGCTAGGGGGCACCAGTACATATTAGTTATAATGGACTATGCCACCCGTTATCCAGAAGCGATCCCTCTCCGAAATACCTCGGCCAAAACCATAGCCAAAGAGCTATCTCTTGTGTTTAGCCAGGTGGGTATTTGTAAAGAACTGCTTACGGACCAAGGTACACCCTTTATGTCCCGGGTTATGAAGGAGCTGTGTAAATTGTTCAAAGTGACGCAATTACGTACATCTGTGTATCACCCCCAAACCGATGGGCTGGTTGAAAGATTCAACAAAACCCTAAAACAAATGTTGAAGAAAGTGGTGGATAGAGATGGAAAGGATTGGGACTGTCTACTTCCTTATCTGATGTTTGCTATTAGGGAGGTGCCCCAATCCTCTACGGGATTCTCCCCCTTTGAGTTACTGTATGGGAGACACCCAAGAGGGCTGTTGGATATTGCCAAGGAAACTTGGGAAAGTGAGAGTTCTCCCCACAGGAGTGTGATTGAGCATGTCGCCCTGATGCAAGACCGAATTGCACAGGTAATGCCCATCGTGAAGGAACATTTGGCCCAAGCGCAGTTAGCACAGCAGAGAGTGTACAACCGTGGAGCCAAGACCCGTACCTTTTCCCCGGGGGATAGGATACTGGTACTTGTCCCTACGGTTGAAAGTAAATTCCTTGCCAAATGGCAAGGCCCCTACGAGATAATAGAAAAAGTGAGCGAAGTGAATTACAAGGTCAGACAACCAGGAAGGCGAAAGCCCGAACAGATCTATCACGTTAATCTGTTGAAAGCCTGGAGGGATAGAGAGTCCCTAGTCGCAGACACTTGGTCACCAGCTCAAACTGGTTGCGTGATTCCTGAGGTTGGAATAGCAGCCACCTTGTCACAACCCCAACAACAGGAGGTTAAGGAGTTTGTGCTTCGCAACAAGGAGGTATTCTCTGAGCTGCCGGGACAAACATCTGGGGTAGAGCATGACATCATTACCCCGCCCGGTTAAAGGGTGAAGTTAAAACCCTATCGGATCCCAGAGGCCCGACGGGAGGCAATACGGGAGGAAGTACAGAAAATGCTGAACTTAGGGGTGATAGAGGAGTCCCAAAGTGATTGGTCTAGTCCCATTGTGTTGGTGCCTAAACCGGATGGGAGCTGGCGATTTTGTAACGATTTTCGTCAGTTGAACAAAGTTACAAAATTTGACACCTACCCCATTCCACGTATAGATGAGTTGATCGACCGGCTGGGAACAGCCCGATACATGACGACTCTTGACCTCACAAAAGGGTATTGGCAAATCCCCCTGGCCAAATTGGCCAAAGAGAAAACCGCATTTGTAACCCCAGACGGGGCGTTCCAATATAAAAAAATGCCGTTCGGGTTACAGAATGCGCCGGCCACATTCCAGCGGAAAATGGACCAGATGCTGAGGCCCCATCGGAAGTATGCTGCGGCTTACCTGGATGACGTAATTGTCCATAGCACAGATTGGGCCTCACATCTGCCAAAAGTGCAAGCAGTCCTGGACTCTGTTCGGGAAGCGGGGTTTACGGCTAACCCCAAGAAGTGTACCATTGGGCAGGAGGAGGCCAAATATCTTGGGTACACCATTGGGAGGGGAGTAATAAAACCCCAACTCAACAAAGTCGAGGCCATCCAGAGTTGGCCACGTCCCAACAGCAAGAAGCAGGTACGAGCCTTTCTGGGAATCGCTGGGTATTATCGGCGATTCATTCCCCACTTTGCTTCTAAGGCTGTGCCCCTAACCAACCTAACGAAGGGGAAAGGGTCGGTCATGATTAAATGGACCCCCGAGGCTGAGGCAGCATTCCAATTCTTGAAACAAGCCTTATGTAGCCAGCCAGTGTTGTACTCACCCGACTTCTCTAAAGACTTTGTCGTACAAAGTGATGCGTCAGATGTGGGGTTAGGAGCAGTATTGTCCCAGGTCTGGAACGGGGAAGAGCACCCAGTCATTTACCTCAGCAGGAAGTTGAAGTCCCATGAGGTAAATTACGCCACCGTTGAAAAGGAGTGTTTAGCGGTGAAGTGGGCTCTAGATTCCCTTCGGTACTACCTGCTAGGTAGGCACTTTGACATGGTTACGGATCACGCTCCGTTAAAGTGGATGGCTCAAAACAAGGAAACAAATAGAAGAGTGAATAGGTGGTTCCTGGCCCTCCAGGAATTCAACTTCACAGTAAAGCATCGCCCTGGCATTCAAATGGGGAATGTGGATGCTTTGTCTCGAGTACATGAATGCCTGATTGCTGGTGTTCCAACCCCGAGGTTAAAACAAGAGGGGGGGGGTATGTGACAGCAGGAAGGTAAAGTCACCTGGTTGCATCCAGGGGGGTAGATATATTTCGCCCAGATTCAGGCTTTACGCCGACTTATACAACTAGGTGGAGAGTTGTATAAGCCCAGCTGAGGCTACTGGGCTCATGGATGACTCATACCTCTAGGGAGAGTGTGGGGCGTCGTGCAGACATGGAGTTGATGAGACCAGCTGAAGCTTGTCAGCTCATTTAGGCCTCTATAAGAACTCCCAGCTTCATTAGATGTTAGCTCATGCCTGGACCCAGACCTGTGTGGACTGTCTAGGGAGAGTGAACCCCTGTGCGGTGAGACAAAGCCTGTGTGGCTATTTGCTTGGACATTTAAAACCAGGGACTTAGGGACTAGGACAGCACTAGGCTGATCCCAGTTGTTAGTTAGGAAACCTGTATGTTTAGTCAGAGGTCAAGTTGACCAGGATTTATTTTGTTTATGTTTCTTTTGGCTTTGCTGTGTTTTGTCACTGTAAATAGAAAATAAACCACACCTTTTTTTGATTTTGAAAACCACAACCTCCGTTTGCTGGGCCTGTTTTTGTGTGGGGAGCCCATCCCGGGGGTCACACACACCCGCTGCCGAGCTAACCCCCTCACAGTATATATATATGTGTATGTATATAATTTCTTAGTTTCTTCCCCCCCACATAAAAATAATAGACACCATGGCCATTCGTGGCCTCTTTGGAAGCAAGAGGGAGCACTGTTCAAGGGATAAATAAGGACACAGTAGGATAACACACAATATAAGTAGAAGGGAAGGAATGAGTGGGGATAGAACAGACACACTCCACTGCAGCCAGGGATGGTGCTGAAGGAGGGGGGGGAGAGGGAATTATATGTTTTTTTGTTTGTTTTTTTTCCTTCTCTTTCTCTCTCTTTTTTCCTTTCTCTTGGGGGGGGGAGGGGGGATATTATTAGTATTACTCTGATAAGATAATTTTGTACTTGGTTCTGCCTTGCAATGCTTATTTGTTTTTATGTAAATGTACAATGTTGAATGGAAATGTAAAATGTTTGAAGTTTACAATAAAATAAAATAAAAATTTTGATTATAAAAAAAAAAAAGAGCAGAGCTAAGAAACTTCTGGACCTAATTCATTCAGATCTTTGCAGTCCAATGGAAAAATTGACTTCAGAAAAGAAGAGGTATTTTATCACTTCTATAGATTATTACTCCAGGTATACTATACTATATCTGTTACACAACAAAAGTGAATTAACAGAGAATATGGCTCAAGTAAGCAACAAATTTGGCAAAATGCAGAGGGTGTTGTGCACAGACAATGGAACTGAATATACAGATGATAACATACAGGAGATTCTCAGAAAGCATGGCACAATATTTCAAACTACTGTAAATTGAAATTAACCACTTTCCAAACTGCAATATGTATATATACATTGCGGTTTGTTTTTCCTAGGCTCTCTGCTAAAAAAAATGTATAATGTCCGAGGGTTCAAAGTAATTTTCTATCAAAAAAATATTGATTTAAACTTGTAAAAAAAAGTGCCAGAAAAAGCCTGGTTAGCAAGTGGTTAATGCAGACAATCCAAATACTGTAAAAGAAGAAACCAGGCCATGAGAGGCTTCAATTAAGAAATCCATCAGAAGCACTAAAGGCATCCCAGCCAAACATCTGTCCTGTGTTGTTTACATAGCATTAAAACCAGAGCTAGATTCATGGGATGAGATGCAAAGTCTGTGAATTCTGTAGGGCTATATAAAGAATTTCTAGCAAGATGGAACAAATAGAAGCACACATTATGGAAAGCAATAATCTAAATATTTATGAGATGTTTACCCGCTTGCCACCCACCCACAGTTTTACCATAAGGGAATGTATACAGGCCAGGAGAAACTGTCCCACAGATTTTATGTATAATGAAACATTACAGGACATTATTTAATTCAGCGTAACAAGAGCATTGCTTCCGATAAATCAAGAAATAGTCTTTTTCAAAAGGATCATAACATAAATAGTTCTGTTTTCGAATGACGCAATTCTTATTTTGTAACAATTTTTTCCACGGCGTTCCAAAGTATCAGAAATATCATAAATAAACATTGAACAGTGTTATACAGTAATAGACAACTTTATGATGTGTTAAATGAGGGATGCTATTTTCCAGCAGAAGAGCAGCCACCTTGGGGTTCATTCTATCACCAAGTTGTTATTATAAATTGGAGCTTGAACTGACGAAAACATGGCGGCCCACCCCTGGATCATACTGATGTGGATTTAACAAATGTATATATTGCAAGGTACATTAATAAACAGAATATATATAGAGTTAGGAGAGGGTCAATGTCACAGACACATAAAAAAATAAACAATTTAACTTTGTATAAATGACACCTCCATACGGAATGTTCTTGGATAATTATTTGGAATTTAAATATATATCACACAAATTAGTTGGGTGCAATTACAGGACAAAGTTATGTAATATCTGGTTTTTGAAATATATACTGATTGTAACAGTTTTATTTTACCCAGTTCAGTATTGGCCTAATGATTGCATACGCAAGGAACTACCTAGTTACCTTATTTCATACTGTATGTATGCAAATATCTGTGTTTTCTGAAAAATCTGGAACCAGATCTGTGTGAATAGTCTGGGGAGTGTGGCCTCTGTACG
The DNA here is from genome assembly GCA_029206835.1 of Rana muscosa. NCBI lineage: Eukaryota > Metazoa > Chordata > Amphibia > Anura > Ranidae > Rana > Rana muscosa. The sequence continues at coordinate 636,785,849 of CM055117.1, read as the reverse complement.
GTGAGCCAAAGCCTGTGTGGTTATTGCTAAGAACTTCAAAAAGCAGGGAGCTAGGGCCTGGGACAGCACAAGGCTGTACCCAGTTGTTAGTTAGGGACTCCAACGTGTGTAGTGAGTGGTCAAGTTGACCAGGATTTCTTTTCATGTTTCTTTTGTTTTGCTGTAATTTTTTGTCTGTATATAGTTCAAATAAAACCACACCCTTTTGTTTTCTCCTACCACTGTCTGCTGTGCCTGTTTTTGTGTGGTGAACCCATCCAGGGGGTCACACACACCCGCTGCTGAGCTAACCCCCTCACAGTTGGTGGAGAACCAGTGGCAGTTTTTTTTAAGGCCAGCATGGAGGAGATACTGAAACAGTTGGCTCTAGCAAATGCCAATCAGCAGCAGACAAATGCAGGTTTGCAAAAGAGCCTTGTAGCCCAGCAGCAAGCTCATCAACAGAGCCTTGCAGCCCAGCAGCAAGCTCATCAACAGAGCCTTACAGCCCAGCAGCAGACAAATGCAACTTTGCAACAGAGTCTGGAAGATCAGCAACAAGCCCAGCAGCAATCTGAGGCCCGCTTCATAGACCTGTTACAGAAGCAAGAACAGAGACTACAGCAACAAATGGAGACATTAATGCAGCAACGTCCGCAGACCAGTGAGGCAAGTAGTTCCGCTAATACTGCGTCCTTTGGGGTGAGTCGTTTATTGACAAAAATGACTGGAGAGGATGATCCAGAAGTGTTTTTGACCACATTTGAAAGGACTGCTGAACGAGAAAAGTGGCCTAAGGAGCAGTGGGCTGGACTGGTGGCTCCTCTGTTAACTGGTGAATCGCAGAAAGCTTATTATGACCTAGAGCCTGACCAAGCAAAAGACTATGTGATGCTAAAAACTGAAATATTGGCGCGGCTGGGTGTCACCCTGGCTTTCCGGGCTCAGCGTGTGCATAACTGGACTTTCCGGCTTGGAAAACCCCCCAGGTCTCAAATGTATGATCTCATTCACCTGAGCAGGAAGTGGCTACAGCCAGAGACTTTTTCCGCACCAAAGATTGTGGAACATGTTGTGATGGACCGTTTCTTGAGAGCTCTTCCTACTGCCATCCAAAAGTGGGTAAGCCATGGAGACCCAGAAACGGCTGATAATCTTGTGGATCGTGTAGAGAAGTACTTGGCTACAGAGAACCTGACTGCCTCTTCCAGAGACTCACGGACTTTTCACCCTAAGACCAGACCATCCCCAGTGGCGGGTAAGATGATTCCAAGGGGTGAGGGTGGAGAGAGTGAGAGGGTGGGAGTTCTACCCAAGGTTTGGCGAGAACAGCCTGGGAAGTCAGGGGTTCAAGAGGCAGCAAGAAGGATTGTTTGTTACCGCTGCCGACAAGAGGGACATATTGCAGCAAATTGCCCGGTTGTGGATGAACCCATGCAATGTGACTTTCTAACGGACAGACGTCAGTCGCTGTTTGCGACAGTCGCATGCACTGCCATGCGGGGAACTGAGAAACATTTATGCAAAATGTGTGTTAATGGTAGAAATGTTGTTGTATTGCTGGATTCAGGTAGCCTTGTGACACTGATAAAGGCTGAATTAGTTACTACAGAGGTCTCTGAGAATAACAAGGTAGCTGTTATTTGTGTGCATGGGGACACCCGAGAGTATCCGGTGTCTACAGTGTGTTTTGAGACCCCCAAAGGTACCCTCTCTCATCGGGTGGGATTAGTGTCTCACTTGCCTCATGATGTCATTGTGGTAAGGGATTTTCCAAAGTTCTGGGAACTATGGGATTGTCCTGAGCCCCCCACTGGTGCCCCTATATACCAGGAATGTGATAGCCAGAATTCCTCAGAGAGTGGTGAGGACTCTCCAGAATTTCCCTTGTCGGTATTGGCAGGGGAGACTCGAGAAACTGGGGAGGAGCCAACATCCTCAGACGAAAACATGCCGTCTGTGGAGTTTTCTGATCTCGAGGTTCACAAGAAAAATTTTGCCACAGAACAGTTAAAAGACCCCACCCTAATAAAGGCATGGGAAAACGTAGTGGAAATAGATGGCGAGTTAGTGAACCCAGATGAGACCGGAACTTACCCATACTTCATTGTGGAAAAGGACCTACTGTATCGGGTGGCTAAAAGGGCAGAAGAAACCATTAAGCAGCTTGTGGTGCCCAAACCTTACAGGAAGTTGGTGTTAGAGTTGGCCCATGGGCACATTCTTGGAGGTCCTCTGGGGACAGAGAAAACCAGAGAGAGCGTATTGCAGAGATTCTATTGGCCTGGGGTCATGAAGGAAACAGAAAATTATTGTTCCTCCTGCCCTGTGTGTCAGAGGTCGGCACCGATGCCACATTTCCGTAACCCGCTGGTACCTCTTCCCATCAATGAGGTCCCCTTTGAGAGGATCGCAATGGATTTGGTAGGTCCGATAATGAAGTCCGCTAGGGGGCACCAGTACATCTTGGTTATAATGGACTATGCCACCCGTTATCCGGAAGCGATTCCTCTCCGAAATACCTCGGCCAAAACCATAGCCAAAGAGCTATCTCTTGTTTTTAGCCGTGTGGGTATTTGTAAGGAACTGCTTACGGACCAAGGTACACCCTTTATGTCCCGGGTTATGAAAGAGCTGTGCAAGTTGTTCAAAGTGACACAATTGCGTACATCTGTGTATCACCCCCAAACAGATGGGTTGGTTGAAAGATTCAACAAAACTCTAAAACAAATGTTAAAGAAGGTGGTGGATAAAGATGGAAAGGATTGGGACTGTCTAATTCCCTATTTAATGTTTGCTATTAGGGAGGTACCCCAATCCTCTATGGGTTTCTCACCCTTTGAGTTACTCTATGGGAGACACCCAAGAGGGCTGTTGGATATCGCCAAGGAAACTTGGGAAAGTGAGAGTTCTCCCCACAGGAGTGTGATTGAGCATGTCGCCCTGATGCAAGATAGAATTGCACAGGTAATGCCAATCGTAAAGGAACATTTGGCCCAAGCGCAGTTGACACAGCAGAGAGTGTACAACCGTGGAGCCAAGACCCGTACCTTTTCCCCGGGGGATAAGATATTGGTACTTGTCCCTACGGTTGAAAGCAAGTTCCTCGCCAAATGGCAAGGCCCCTACAAGATCATGGAAAAAGTGAGCAAAGTGAATTACAAGGTCAGACAACCAGGAAGGCGAAAGCCCGAACAGATCTATCACATTAATTTGTTGAAAGCCTGGAGGGATAGGGAATCCCTAGTCACAGAAACGTTGTCACCAGCTCAGTCTGATTGCATGATTCCTGAGGTTGGAATAGCAGTCACCTTGTCAAACCCCCAACAACAGGAGGTTAAGGAGTTTCTGCTTCGCAACAAGGAGGTTTTCTCTGAGCTGCCGGGACAAACGTATGGGGTAGAGCATGATATTATTACCTCGCCCGGTGAAAGGGTGAAGCTAAAACCCTATCGGATCCCAGAGGCCCGACGGGAGGCAATACGTGAGGAAGTACAGAAAATGCTTAAGTTAGGGGTGATAGAGGAATCCCAAAGTGATTGGTCAAGTCCCATAGTGTTAGTGCCTAAACCGGATGGGAGCTGGCGATTTTGTAACGATTTCCGACAACTGAACAAAGTTACAAAATTTGACACCTACCCCATGCCACATATAGATGAGTTTTTCGACCGGTTGGGAACAGCCCGATACATGACAACTCTTGATCTCACCAAAGGGTATTGGCAAATTCCCCTGGCCAAGTCGGCCAAGGAGAAAACCGCATTTGTAACCCCAGACGGGGCGTTCCAATATAAAAGAATGCCGTTTGGTTTACAGAATGCGCCGGCAACATTCCAGCGGAAAATGGACCAGATACTGAGGCCCCATCAGAAGTATGCTGTGGCTTACCTAGATGATGTAATTATCTATAGCACAGATTGGGCCTCACATCTGCCAAAAGTGCAAGCAGTCCTAGACTCTATCCGGGAAGCTGGGTTTACGGCCAACCCCAAGAAGTGTACCATTGGACAGGAGGAGGCCAAGTATCTGGGGTACACCATTGGGAGGGGAGTGATAAAACCCCAAGTCAATAAAGTCGAGGCCATACAGAATTGGCTGCGTCCCAACAGCAAAAAGCAGGTACGAGCCTTTCTGGGAATCGCTGGTTATTATCGGCGATTCATTCCCCACTTTGCTTCTCAGGCTGTGCCCCTAACCAACCTGACAAAAGGGAAGGAGTCTGTCATGGTTAAATGGACCCCAGAGGCTGAGGCAGCATTTCAATTCTTAAAAAAAGCCTTATGTAGGCAGCCAGTGTTGTACTCACCAGACTTCTCTAGGGACTTTGTCGTACAAAGTGATGCAGCCGACGTTGGGTTAGGAGCAGTATTGTCCCAGGTCTGGAACGGAGAAGAGCACCCAGTCATTTACCACAGCAGGAAATTGAAGTCCCATGAGGTAAATTACGCCACGATTGAGAAGGAGTGTTTAGCGGTGAAGTGGGCTCTAGATTCCCTTCGGTACTATCTGCTAGGTAGGCACTTTGACATGATTACTGATCACGCTCCTTTAAAGTGGATGGCTCAAAACAAAGAGACAAATAGAAGAGTAAATAGGTGGTTCCTGGCCCTACAGGAATTCAACTTTACGGTAAAGCATCGCCCTGGCGTTCAAATGGGGAATGTGGATGCTTTGTCTCGAGTACATGCATGCCTGATTGCTTGTGTTCCAACCCTAAGGTTAAAACAAGGGGGGGGGGGTTATGTGACAGCATGCAGGTAAAATCACCAGGCTGCATCCAGGATGGAAGGTATATATGTCCTAGATTCAGGCTTTATGCCGATTTATACCACTAGGGGGAGTGCGGGGAGTCTTGCAGGGTAAGAGTTAATGAGCCCAGCTGAAGTAAGTGGGCTCGTTAGGGCCTCTACAAGAACTCCCAGCATACTAAGGGAGAGGCTCCAACCTGGAACCAGATCTGTGTGGATAGTCTGGGGAGTGTGGCCTCTGTGCGGTGAGCCAAAGCCTGTGTGGTTATTGCTAAGAACTTCAAAAAGCAGGGAGCTAGGGACTGGGACAGCACAAGGCTGTACCCAGTTGTTAGTTAGGGACACCAACGTGTGTAGTGAGCGGTCAAGTTGACCAGGATTTCTTTTCATGTTTCTTTTGTTTTTGCTGTAATTTTTTTTCTGTATATAGTTCAAATAAAATCACACCCTTTTGTTTTCTCCTACCACTGTCTGCTGTGCCTGTTTTTGTGTGGTGAACCCATCCAGGGGGTCACACACATCCGCTGCTGAGCTAACCCCCTCACAGTATCTAAACAATTTTTTGCTAGTTTAAAGGGGTAATATTATATATTTTTTATTTTTGTGGTGTAAAGAGAGTACTCTTGACAGACAGATGTGGTGATTTACATCGGAGGCGCTTTAAACATGAAGTATGGTGGATATTTGGGTTTCAAGAATTCATCTAGGTCTAAATCACTGCTGGGACGTCAGTCTCTTTCTAAAATAATATTAACCATATCCTACTCACTGATATGCCTCATTTTGTGTGTGGCTAATGATAGATGTGTAGCGCTACCCCCAGTTAAGAGAGCCGCTGGATTTGTTTCGGGCCCTGTGTACAGCACCGCCAACCCCCGGCAATCTACTCGACCCACTCTGACACATCTAGTCTAGGGATTGTTCTCGTATCACAATCTAACAGTATATGCACACAATCTATGTATTGCAAGGGTAACCTCTTTGCATGAAGATAACACACTGATAGCAAGTGATAAAATATAAAGTTTCTTTACTTTGGATAAAAGGCACAAGGTTAACACATAACACATATATGTCAGCAGAGCCCTGCAGACAGAAAGTATAATACAGGCGATTACCCGCCAAGTGCGGCTATCTGTATCTATGCGCCCTTATGGCGCAGCAACAAAAGTTCTACCTACGGATCAGGCCTGACCCAGCTTTAGACTCAGTCTCTGGAAGATCAATTTCTTCGCATGCAACTTGACTGGTGGTGCACAACAGGAACAGTAATTTGTAATCCAACGGGTAGGAAAATTAAAAGGGAGAATGAACCACTCACAGGAGACTACTCAACTCAGTTCCGCCACTAGTCTCCTGTGGGACAGTAAATAGAACCAGGAGGGCCAAGGCAGTCTCTAGGCCTAGTTAAAGTACAGTTTATATGAATGAGCAGGTGCTCGCTCACCACTCCAGATGCGATCCCAGTCCGGGACTTCCACCTACTGTGTCTCCGCACACAGTGTCCGCAACGGCCGGGTCCCCGGTCGTTCTGATGTCCAAACTCGACAAGTCAGGTGCCACCCAGGCTCCGCAGTGGGGTGGAAGGATCTCTGGAAGTTTGTGCAAGGCCCCTGGCTTCAGGCCCTGCACTGTAGCAGATCCGCACAGGAAGACCTGTTGATTGCAGCGCGGTGTCCCAAAGAGGCCGAGCTCCGCCTCGCCCTCTTCTTATATAGCCCCTCCCATGAGTCTCTGCGGTGGCTAAATGCACCCTGGGTGCCGAACGGGGTTCTGGGTTAACGTAGTCCCGGGGCCTTAAAGGAGACCCCGCTACAGATGTTTTTAGCAGTGTTTTTGATTTAGCCTCATTTTAAGAGAATGTGGTTATATTATGTACCTTTATGTGTCTTTGTATTCTTGTATTTTTTTTTTCTTTTTATTTCAAAAGGATAACTGTGATAATGTATAGTGCTTCCCACCTTGTACTATACAGGTGAAGGGTATATTTTTGTGATTAAGAGGCTTTGACAGGTAGCTATGAGTAAGGCTTCACTGGCTGAAATGTGTTAATGTCTCACCGGATTTATACTCAGTGAAATTAAATTGCATTGCCTCTTCGGGTTAACTAAAATAGTGGGAGCCTTTACAGTTGGGTTGCTTAGAGCCTTGTCATGCTACTTTCAAACTTACTATGTCAGCAATTTTCCTTTTTTATGTCATTGTATTGGTGCATTTATTAAGCCTCTGCAACCTTTTGTTTTCTAGACACTGGTCTGATGTTAACCCTGCATAATGTCCACAGTTTGTTACCTTTTTTCTCTCTCAATTTGAAAAATTATTACAATTTTTAATTATAAAAAAATATATATCTGTATGTCGGCTTTTTATATGTTATAAAAGACTGCTCTTTTAGGGAGAGTTTGCTAGTGTATTGTGCCACTGATATGTACTTTTTAGGATTCCTTTTGTGTATGTCTGTGTCAATGACAAATTCTGTTGATGTCTTGCTGCTGTTCCCCCCTTTTTTTTTAAATGTGTCACATTTTCATGTTTATAATTTCAAACGAAAACACAAATTTTTACATTTTCTGCAGCCTAGCCCAAAAAAGCCTAAAAGCTGTGGTGCAAATCTGTATAGTTTTTCCATCTAAATAAAATATATATATATATTTATTATTTATGTTTAGTAAGTTTCATTTCCTAACTAGTGGCAAAACTGTTAAGCAACAAGTTAGTTTTGGTACAAACAAATTCATATCTAAAATTCCTTAATATACCAAAAAATATGATTTTGTAATGTTTTTGAGTCTGCATACCTGCTGCTAGCTATTGTATAAGCATATGTCAAGTATGGCAAAACTGCATAAAGTGCAAATCGATACTATTAAAGGCAAATGCCCCCCCCCCCAAAAAAAATAAAATAAAATAGGGGCTACTGCTAATAAATAACCATGCATACACTGCCTTTTCTTATTTAAAAGCTTGGTGAATAAAAGCAGCATTACCTGAATGTTGAGTGCACACTCTGATCTGGGACTTCACTGTTCTCTATGAACATCATTGTACAATTTGCTATGTACTCTAGGTTTAGGGATCACATTTCATGTGCACAAATTTACATGCTCATGTCATTCTACAGTGCAAATGTATCAATAACAAAAATTAATGATCTGAAGCATACAACGTGACCCACCTTCATCCCTATATCTACACATAAATACAAGTAGTAAGGCTCCTCATTTTTTTGGTTTTGTTTTTTTAAACATTTAATGTTTGTTGGGATTTTAAAGTTATACATGCTTTATACAGAGTAAGGGATATAAAGTAACATACCACTCAGACAAGGCATAATGTGGAGCACATCAGTAATGACAAATAGAAATGGTATAGTACGGAAACAGCATTTATACCATACTCATAAAGTGCATCAAACACTGTAAGGAGATGTCATTGAGATCCATGGTCATGGACTCCACATCTGATTAAATTTAGAGATAGAACCTGTTTTAAGAGCTATACCTTTTTCATAGTTGTAGGTTAGGTTTACAAGAGCCACAAGCTCAGACACATTGGGTGCTTGTGCAGACCTCCAGAGTCTGGTGATGAGCATCTTAGTGGACATGAGAATAATGATAATGATGCTTCAGAGATGTATGGGTAGGTTCTCAATGCCTAAGTGTAGTAAAGCCAGTGCTGGGTCAAGTTTAGTAAGAATCCCAGTGATTTGGGAAATAAGCTGGAAAACTTTATTCCAGTAGCTAGTGAGGCCATTACAAGCCCAAAGTAAGTGTGAAAGAATGCCAGTATGTCCACATCCCCTCCAGCAAAGGGAGAAGTTTTCAGGGGAAAACTTTGCTAAAGGATATCAGCGGGATAAAATCTTTTGAGACATTTCCCAGTGGTTGATACAATGGCTGACACTCTGGGTGTAGCGAATGGCGGTTTTCCATTGTGCATCAGTGAAGTTTTGATGGAGGTCAGATTCCCACAGGGCCATAGGAGGGGTCTTGGAGAATATCCCTTTACTTTGAAGAATAGAGTAAAACAGTGAGATACCTTTAGTTTTGGGATTATGACTTGTGAGGAACTCCCAGGCTGAAGGATGTACAGTGGGGAGAACAAGTATTTGATACACTAACGATTTTTCAGGTTTTCCTACTTACAAAGCATACAGAGGTCTGTAATTTTTATCATAGGTACTCTTCAACTGTGAGAGACGGAATCTAAAACTAAAACTCTAAAAATTCCAGAAAATCACATTGTATGATTTTTAAATAATTAATTTGCATTTTATTGCATGACATAAGTATTTGATCACCTACCAACCAGTAGGAATTCAGGCTCTCACAGACCTGTTATTTTTTCTTTAAGAAGCCCTCCTGTTCTCCACTTATTACCTATATTAACTGCACCTGTTTGAACTCATTACCTGTATAAAAGACACCTGTCCACACACTCAATCAAACAGACCCCAACCTCTCCACAATGGCCAAGACCAGAGAGCTGTGTAGGAACATTAGGGATAAAATTGTAGACCGTCACAAGGCTGAGATGGGCTGCAGGACAATAGGCAAGCAGCTTGGTGAGAAGGCAACAACTGTTGGCGCAATTATTAGAAAATGGAAGAAGTTCAAGATGACGGTCAATCTCCCTCGGTCTGGGGCTCCATGCAAGATCTCACCTCATGAGGCATCAATGATCATGAGAAAGGTGAGGGATCAGCCCAGAACTACACGGCAGGTCCTAGTCAATGACCTGAAGAGAGCTGGGACCACAGTCTCAAAGAGAACCATTAGTAACACACTATGCCGTCATGGATTAAAATCCTGCAGTGCATGCAAGGTCCCCCTGCTCAAGCCAGCGCGTGTCCAGGCCCATCTGAAGTTTGCCAATGACCATCTGGATGATCCAGAGGAGGAATGGGAGAAGGTCATGTGGTCTGATGAGACAAAAATAGAGCTTTTTGGTCTAAACTCCACTTGCCGTGTTTGGAGGAAGAAGAAGGATGAGTACAGCCCCAAGAACAGCATCCCATCCGTGAAGCATGGAGGTGGAAACATCATTCTTTGGGGATGCTTTTCTGCAAAGGGGACAGGATGACTACACCGTATTGAGGGGAGGATGGATGGGGCCATGTATCTTGAGATCTTGGCCAACAACGTCCTTCCCTCAGTAAGAGCATTGAAGTTGGGTCATGGCTGGATCTTCCAGCATGGCAACGACCCGAAACACACAGCCAGGGCAACTAAGGAGTGGCTCCGTAAGAAGCATCTCAAGCTCCTGGAGTGGCCTAGCCAGTCTCCAGACCTGAACCCAATAGAAAATCTTTGGAGGGAGCTGAAAGTCCGTATTGCCCAGTGACAACCCTGAAACCTGAAGGATCTGGAGAAGCTCTGTATGGAGGAGTGGGCCAACCTGGTCAAAAACTACAGGAAACGTATGATCTCTGTAATTGCAAAAATTGTAAAAATACAAAGGTTTCTGTACCAAATATTGAGTTCTGTTTTTCTGATGTATCAAATACTTATGTCATGCAATAAAATGCAAATTAATTACTTTAAAATCATACAATGTGATTTTCTGGATTTTTGTTTTACATTCCGTCTCTCACAGTTGAAGAATACCTATGATAAAAATTACAGACCTCTATATGCTTTGTAAATATTAAAACCTGCAAAATTGGCATTGTATCAAATACTTATTCTCCCCACTGTATGTGCAGGTGTGGCTTGGGTTTAGCCTTCAGAATTGTAGACATGTATGTAGGCGAATACATTTTTTGGGGAGATATAATACGTTATTATTAAGTCTTCCATGGTTTTGAGATGCGGCCCTTGGTAAAGGTAAAGGTCTTCTACCCAGCGAATGCCCACTTTCTGACACCGTTTGGAGAGGAATGAAAGATTCTAAAGTGGAGCTAGGGGTGAGGAATATGGAATTGTATGTGCTATCTACCTTGTGGTGGGTGAAGGCATTCCAGGCTAAAAAGGCAGATATTATTGTGGCAGGGAAGGAGGTTATATCAATATATTTCCATATGTCAGCCAAGAGGATAATTTTGAGGTCAGAGGTATGTAGCAGGTAAGACTCAATATCTACCCATAGATTGTCCGGAGCAGGGTGGAAACAATAGTCTGGGATATCTACCAAGCCTACTCTCCCCTATTACTTGTGCTTGACAAGATGGGTATGGGAGCAACGGGCTCTTTTGTTGTTCCAGATATATTTTTTGATTAAAGATGAAAGGGACTTCATGTAGGAAGAGTTTACTGGAATAGGAAGGGTCCTAAACATATAGAGGATTTGTGGTAGAATCATCATTTTTAATGAGGCCAATCTCCCCATCCAGGAGAGTTTGCAGCGCAGGTACTGCTGAATAGGGATGAGCCGAACACCCCCCAGTTTGGTTCGCATCAGAACATGCGAATAGGCAATAAATTTGTTCGAACATCCAAACACCGTTAAAGTCTATGGGACACGAACATGAAAAATCTAAAGTGCTAATTTCAAAGGCTTATATGCAAGTTATTGTCATAAAAAGTGTTTGGGGACCCGGGTCCTGCCCCAGGGGACATGTATCAATGCAAAAAATAGTTTTAAAAACGGCCGTTTTTTCGGGAGCAGTGATTTTAATAATGCTTAAAGTGAAACAATAAAAAATATTCCTTTAAATTTCGTACCTGGGGGTGTGTATAGTATGCCTGTAAAGTAGCACTTGTTTCCAGTGTGTAGAACTGTCCCTGCACAAAATGTCATTTCTGAAGGAAAAAAAGTAATTTAAAAGTACTCACGGCTGTAATGAATTGTCAGCTCCCGGCAATACAGAGAAAAGTCATTGAAAGTCATTGATAAAAAATAAAAAAAAATGCGTGGGGGTCCCCCAAATTCTATTACCAGGCCCTTCAGGTCTGGTATGGATATTAAGGGGAACCCTGCGCCAAATAAAAAAAAAATATGTGGGGTTCCCCCCAAATATCCATACCAGACCCTTATCCAAGCACAAAACCTGGCAGGCCGCAGGAAAAGAGGGGGGGACGAGAGCGCCCCCCCCCTGAACCATACCAGGCCACATGCCCTCAACATGGGGAGGATGCTTTGGGGTCTGGACCCCAAAGCACCATGTCCCCATGTTGATGGGGACAAGGGCCTCATCCCCACAACCCTTGCCCGGTGGTTGTGGGGGTCTGCGGGCGGGGGGCTTATCAAAATCTGGACATTTAACAAAGGGGACCCCCAGATCCCGTTCCCCCCTATGTGAATTGGTAAGGGGTACATTGTACCCCTACCATTTCACAAAGAACGTGTAAAAAATTGTAAAAAAACATACAGACACAGTTGGGATAAGTCCTTTATTAAAAAAAAAAAAATTGCAGCAGTGGTAATCCACTCTCAATCTCCACTCCAGTGATGTCAGTATCCAGCGTTGGATGACCTGCAGGCTCCAGCGATGATGTCCAGCGAGGAAAAGCACACGGTCCTGTCTCCACCGGAGACACCCCGGAAATCACGTCTCGGCAGCCTGACAGGTCTTATGTAGCTGAGGATGGGGCCACCCGTCACATGACCCCGTACCTCGTCTGACGCAAGGGGAAACCCAGGCTTTCCCAGTGACGTGCGGGTGACCCCGTCCCCCTCTGATGCAACTGGAAACCTTCGCTACATCAGAGGGGGCAGGGTCACCCGTCACTGAGAAAGCCCGGGTTTCCCCTTGCATCAGAGGGGGACGGGGTCACATGACGGGTGGCCCTGTCCTCAGCTTCATAAGACCTGTCAGGCTGCCGTGACGTCATTCCCGGGGTGTCTCCGGTGGAGAGAGGACCGTGTGCTGTTCCTTGCTGGACATCATCGCTGGAGCCTGCAGATCACCCGTCGCTGGATACCGACATCACTGGAGTGGAGATCGAGAGTGGATTACACTGGAATTTTTTTTTTAGTTTTTTAATTTTTTTTTAATAAAGGACTTATCCCAACGGTGTCTGTGTGTTTTATTTTTTATTTTTTACACATTCTTTGTGAAATGGTAGGGGTAGAATGGTACAATGGTACCCCTTACCAATTCATATAGGGGTGGCGGAATCTGGGGGTCCCCTTTGGTAAAGGGGTCTTCCAGATTCCGATAAGCCCCCCGCCCGCAGACCCCCACAACCACCGGGCAAGGGTTGTAGGGATGAGGCCCTTGTCCCCATCAACATGGGGACATGGTGATTTGGGGTCCAGACCCCAAATCATCCTCCCCATGTTGAGGGCATGTGGCCTGGTATGGTTCAGGAGGGGGGGCGCTCTCGTCCCCCCCTCTTTTCCTGCTGCCTGCCAGGTTGCGTGCTCGGATAAGGGTCTGGTATGGATTTTTGGGGGGAACTCCATGCCATTTTTTTTTTATTTGGCGCAGGGTTCCCCTTAATATCCATACCAGACCTGAAGGGCCTGGTAATAGAATTTGGGGGACCCCCACACATTTTTTTTTATTTTTATCACTGACTTTCAATTACTTTTCTCTGTATTGCCGGGAGCCGACAATTCATTACAGCCGCGAATACTTTTAAATTACTTTTTTTCCTTCAGAAATGACATTTTGTGCAGGGACAGTTCTACACACGGGAAACAAGTGCTACTTTACAGGCATACTATACACACCCCCAGGTATGAAATTTAAAGGAATATTTCACTTTTATTGTTTCACTTTAAGCATTATTAAAATCACTGCTCCCGAAAAAACGGCCGCTTTTAAAACTATTTTTTGCATTGATACATGTCCCCTGGGGCAGGACCCAGGTCTCCAAACACTTTTTATGACAATAACTTGTATATAAACCTTTAAATTTAGCACTTTAGATTTCTCCCATAGACTTTTACAGGGTGTTCCGTGGCGAACACCCCAAATTGTTGGCTGTTCGGCGAACGGGTGAACATGAGTTTGACTCGAACTCGAAGCTCATCCCTATTGCTGAACCTCGGCATTAAGCTTAGTTATTAATGGCTTGTAATTAGCTTCACCCAGACGAGCAGATGGGTAAGTCAGGGTTATACCTAAATAAGGTATTTCTTTCTCTGCCCATGAATATGGAAGGGACTTAGATAAGAGGGAGCGTGTCTCCATGGGAATTCCTTCTTCCAGAATTATTGATGTCGAGCAGTTCACTTAATAATATGAGATGGAACTGAAGGATGACAGGACTTGATGAGCGCTTAGGAGAGATGTCGCTGGATTGGATAGCATTAAAATAATGTCATCCGCAAATAAATTAGTAACGTGGGGACGCTCATGGAAGCAAAGTCTGGATATTCCAAGGTGTGTGCCTATGGCTTCAGCTAGTGGCTCAATAATTAGGTTGAAAATGGATGGGGACAATGGACATCCCTGTCGGGTTCCATTAGTTATCTAAAATTATTTGGAAAGAAGGCTTGAAGAGTAGACCCTTGCAGATGGATTTCAGTATAGAGCCATAACGGCTGATAATATTGTGCCTGAGAAACCAAATTTCAGCAATACCTGGTGCCTATATCCCCAATGAAAGCAATCAAATGCCTTCTCTGCATCTATAGATAGAAGCAGGGAAGGCATTCCCATTCGTTCAGCAAAGTTGGTTATGTTCAATAGTCGCCTTGTGGCATCGGACGCCTGACATCCTTTAATAAAGCCAGCTTAATCTGGCTGGATCAAAGATGGGAGAATTCCATGCAGGCTCCTTGCTAATAGTTTAGCATAGACTTTAACATCTGTGTTGAGTAATGAGATAGGTCTAAAATTAGCAGGGGAATCTGGATTTTTGCCTGGTTTATTAAGGGTTAGCTGACAGCATCTCTTCCGGAAATGTTGCTAGAGAAACTACTGTAGTAAAAATGTTTGCTAAACGAGGGGAGAGGAGATCAATCAAACCCTTGTAGTAGACGTTGGTGAATCAATCTGGGCCGGGTGATTTTCCTAGTGGGAGGGATTCAATAATACTTTGGATTTCGTCAGCAGTAAATGGAGCATTTAAAGACTCCAGCTGTGAAGGAGATAGAGATGTGAGCTTAAGTTGGTAGAGGAATTGGCTGATCAGTTCTCAAGTGGGTTGGGGGGTTGAAGCGTCTTGGTTTAAATTGTATAAGGCACTATAATATTCTGAAAAGGCATCAACGATATCTTGGAGGTTCGTAAGCCATTGATTGGTAAAGGGATGTACAATAATGGGAATTCTGAGTTTGCTGCTACAGACCTTTAGCTTGTTCGCCAGGAGTTTGCCCGCTCTGTTATCATTTTCATTATAATGTATTTTAATTCGCCTCATGTAGTGGTCATGCTAAGAACATAACAAAGAGCGGAGCTCATAGCGTAATTTAGTTAGGCTGGCCGAGATGAATTCAGTGGTGGATATCTTGTTTTGCATTTAAAGGTCATGGATAGATTTTATCAATTCATTGATCTTGTTATTAAATTTACATTTAGCTTTGGCACTCAGTTGTATAATAAGCCCTCGCATGTATGCTTTATGAGCATTCCAAAGAGGGAAAACATCTACATCAGGGGTCGCATTTGTACTGAAAAACTCTCTTGTGAGTTTAGAGAGTGATCCAAGGTTATCGGAATCTTGAATAACCACATTATTGCTGCGCCACATAAACACTTTAGGGCCAATATCCTTTTCCTCAACAACAATCGAAATGACTGCGTGGTCTGACCATGTGATGTCGTAGATTGAAGAAGAGGATATTTGCTGCAATAGCCACTTATCAACCAGAAAAAAATCAATATGTGAATAAAATAAGTGTCTATTAGAGAAAAAAGTATAGTCCTTTTCGTTACCATGCTGGCATTGCCATATGTCATTTAGTTCAGACAAGTAGAAAGGCACACAGTTCTGGATGGTTGAAGCCACCTCCAACACTCAGGCTACCAATACGTAGTGACAATATCTTCTTGAATAACTTCTTGATGAAGCAAAGCTGATGAGAATTGGGGACATAAATGTTCACCAGAGTGTAAGGTTTAGAGTTGAGAAGGCACAGTAGAATGATGAAGCGACCCTCCAGGTCTAGAATGGATTATTTAAGTTTGAAGGACAACAAGTCCTTTACAGTCAGGAGGACTCCCTTCTTCTTTTCAGGAGCAGATGCCAGGAGAATGTGAGGATAGGATTTGTGGGAGCAACGGGGAGTTTCATGGTCATGGAAGTGAGTTTTCTGCACAAAGAGGATATCCGATTCCCGTTTGCATGGTTCCTTCCACATAGAAGTTTTTTTTGGGGGTGGTTGAGGCCTTTAGCATTCAAAGATAATATTTTAATGCCCATAGTCATTTGGTAGGGATTTTTACAGTGGAGGTTGGTAAGCCACTTCAAATATGAGGTGTGACCCAATCATAGATATGGTATGTGGATCCAATACGTACTTGCGCAGGTTCGCTAAGCTAAATTGTGAGGCATGTAATAGACCATTGACAACACTGTTTAAGCTGAAAGGTATGTGCTCTTTTAGTGTCCCAAAACAGTAAAGGTTCCAACTGGAAACAAAACAAAGTTGAAATAATCATGTACAATAAAGAGAACAATAAAACCAAACCCCCCTTTATACGCGATGGGGGAAAGAGGCAGGGTAAGCTGCAAAACATTGCGGGTGCAGGAGCATGATGTTGTATACACCTGTAATCGCCGAGAGCTAGTGAAGCACTATGTGCATTGATAGTGGTGGAGAGCCCTAGAAACTTAGATTAGGTGGGATGAATATAGTAAACTTGTTGCCATTCAGGGACAATTTTGGGGGGCCTTTAGGCTTGTGCCTGGTCAGGATAAGAATCAGGGAGGATATCCCACTGGCGTAGCTTGGCCAGGCCTTCTTCCAGAGAAGAAACTTTGTGGAACCTCGATAGGTAACTTCCAGTTTCTCTGGGTACTTCCATTTGTAAGGCACATTATGGTTACGAAGGGTCTTTGTGATAGTTTGCAGGTTCTTTCGTTGCTGTAACGTGTATTGAGAGAGGTCAGGCAGTAAGCCGAGACCAGAAGCTTTCTCTAGGAGCTGTGACAGGTGGCTGAAGGCTTCCAATAGCTGTTCCTTAACCTGGAAGAAATTGATTCTGAGGATTACATCCCTAGGTATCTCGGCAGGAAGGAATAATAGTTTAGGAACTTGGTGTATCCTATTAATCGTCAGGTCTGTGGAAGTGAGATTCGGTATAACTGCCAGGAATAGATCTCTTACAAAGTGAGGTAATTGTGCTGATTGGACCGATTCCGGGATACCCCTGATTTTCAGATTGTTCCTCCAGGTCCGCTAATTTTGCTTTTATCCAGGTAATATTTTCTATTTGTGCCATGTGGGAGTCTACAAGGGTGTTGTAATTTTCGGTAAACTCGGTTAATGAGTTTTCCACATGATCCACCCGATCCCCCGGCTCTGGATCTCAGCTCTGTGTTGGTTTATGCATGTCAGTATGTCATCTTGCAATGAGGCTCTGAGTGAGAGAAGCGTGTCTTTGAGCATTTTATCTGACACTGGCTGACCTGTAGTAGGAAATTCCACAATTGGGTCTAGAGTGGGAGTTAGCGGAGGTGGATATGCTTCAGATGCTTCAGAGCCTGTCTCTCCCTGCATTTCCTCTTCACATGGTTGTGGGGGTTCTCTGCGGGGCTTTGATTTGGCTGGGCTATTTAATGTGGCAGTAGAAGCCCCTGAGTCAGATACTGTGTCATTTAGTGCAGGTGGGATACAGGAATATGGCGCTGGTGCTGTCACTAGAGGTCTGGCGGCGGGCCGTGAATTGTGGGAAACACTGCCATTTTGTTGTAGCCATCGGGAGAATGTCGGGAAGAAGCCCGATAATTTATGGGGGTGTGTCTGCTCTCTTTTCCTGCGGGGCATGGCCAGAGACTTCTTGAAGCTTCAGGCAACAGAAGCGAAGGCTGGTGGACTTCTAGGGCTCTGTTATTCTGGAATTTCCCTGGCGAGTGTGAGGAGCTCCAGGCTCAGGCAGCCATCACGCTGGGCAGTCACTATGCCCATAGGCTACTTGTTTTGACATTCTCCCTTTTACTTGTGGAGAATCATATATTACATCTCCCCTTTTTACATACTTACATGAGATTATTATTTTTACTTATATTCATAGACATCTTGGCACATAAAACTCCTGATGAGTCGACATTACTAGGATTCACGAAAGGCGTAGAGCTCCATGGATGCTAAGATATATCCGCTCATTTACAGACCAACTGTGTATCCTACTATGATTTTTTTTGAACATTACCAAATGTGTGGTGTTTTATCATATATGGATTTTGCTAGGACTATTTTACTGTATATGTTTGCATGATTATTGCATATCTTTTCAATGTATTTTTGTACATCATGGATTTTATAATAAATCATTAATTGTATCCAAGTTGTATTTACTAGACATGTGCACACTGAAATATTTCGTTTCGGAATTTCGTTTTCGTTCGAAAAATACATTTATTTAGTTACTCCTGAAATTCGTTTTTATTTATTTTGTTTTTCGTTAGAAATTGCATTCGTCCGAAAATCTGAATTAACTAAGGTTGAATCTGTCATTGAAGGCTTTTGGTGTCTGTCGAATGTTCAAAGAAGATTTGACGGAGCAGCGAAACTCGGCGCTCTCGTCCCCCCTTCTTTTCCTGCGGCCTGCGCCCCAATCGTACATTTCCGGTCGAATGTTCCGCCTACAAGCTATAGTAGAATTATAATGTTGTATGACTAGTAATAATTATATTTATTAATTATTATTACTAGTTAACCAACATTAGAATTTTTCTATAGCCTATGGGCAGAGTATTTGACTGGAAATGTACGATTACAGCGTCGTACAGTTTATCTGCTCCGTCAAATCTTCTTAGAACTTTCAACAGACACCATAAGCCTTCAATGACAGATTCGACATTTGTATGTTTTTCGATGCTTTGTTGAATCTTCGTCGTTCACGTTGAATTGTCAAGTTAGTTCTAGCTATTTTACTGCTCCTCCTCTTTGGTTACAATCAGCCAATAACATTCATCATCATCATTATTTTTATTTTACTTCCCCCACCCAATTCCAGCAGCGATCTTTTCTCTCTATGTCGAATCTTTTCTCTCTATAATGTCAAATCTTTTCTCTCTATAATGTCAAATCTTTTCTCTCTATGTAGAATAATCTTGGACTAATAGAGTTAAGGTTAGGCACATTCGACCACAGGTTCGATGGACACAGATTTTTATTGTCAGCCTCATGTCGAATCTCCTATCTATATCGAAATGTTGTTGCAACGAAAACGAAAATTAAGCATTTCTTTATATCGGATCTTTCGGTTTTCGGATTCTGCATTTTCGTTTTCGTTTTTGTTAAAACGATAACGAAAATACCTGAAATTCGGACGAAAATGCATTCGGACGAAAACGAATGCACATGTCTAGTATTTACTTAGTGACCTACCTCATTCAAAGTCCCATGAGCATTGCCTTGTACTTACAGTGTAAATGTATCATGATGATTTATCTCTGTTCTTGTTCATTTGTCTTTAGTAACGCAGGCCTATTATGTCAAAATTGTTAGATAATATTTCAAAATCCTGACAAATTATTACATAGATCATTGATCTTTGAATTATATGAACCCATTTTCACTTGACTTTATTTGTCTCTTTGATTTTCACTTAGGAAAATTGATGGACAACTTGCAGTATAAACAAATGAGTGGAAATAAGACTGAAGTAAAAATCTTGGGAAAAATCATTAAACAGCAGTGTTATGCTGTACTAGGTGAGAAAGATATGATGCTGTGTGCATAGTAGAGGATAACATGCTGTGTTTGGAAATGTAAGGCAAGAGAAGGGTAAAGAGGTAACTTGGAGAATAAGCTCTAGGTGTGAGGGGACAAAAGTCAAATAAACAGCTATAGAATATCAGCAAGGGTTAAACCACTATTGTGAGGGTATTGACAGAAAGCCTGTGGAGCATTTATAAGCATGCAAAATAACAAAATGTTAGCACTGTCTCCAATGTGCCATTAATCAGTAGTCAGCCCACTGTTTTTATAGAGATGTAAAAATGTTAAATTATCAAACTTAAATTAATGTCTGAAATATGTAAAGCAAATTTAGAAGGAAGAAAATCAAAATAATTTAATGTTTAGTAGTCAGCACTTTTGAGTGATTTTACTTATTTGACTCACCTCATAAATATTGCATACTTGTCCATATATACTGTATTTGTGCCTTGCTTATACAGTATCCAACAGTTAGAACAATGTTCTGATGCTAGTGTGGCAAATGCTGCAGTCTGGATCCTCCTCGATGATGTAGATGTGCTATGTCCTAAAGGTACAAGGATTGCCAGGCTGGTTCATATACAGCTGGGTATTGATTAAATGTACTTTCATAGAACTCTATATATAAAAATTACATTTAATTTTATTTTGGCCTTTTCTAATTCCATCCTTGATACATTTACAGTATAAGGCTTTTTTTCAACAATCATTTGCAGCATGAAGCAGACATTCATCTTGATTCACCAAACAGTGAAATAGGCACGCACATCTCATTTTGAAATGTTTTCAAGTGCTAACATTTTCAAATAAACTTAATTTACTAATGTTTTACCAGTCCAATGATACAGTAGCACAATATTTTTTGATGATGCAGGGATTGTTTTGTGATATTTTTTCTTTGAAGTAAACCATTGACATGTTTCTTAAAATACATGTTCTATGCTCAGTGGGGATACTTGTGGCATGGTAGGTACTTTATTTGTTTGCCAGAACAATCCATCAGTCATTTGCACCATGGCATTTAAATTTTTTCCCTAAACACCAGGGGAAGAGCCAACCTGAGCTCATGGCATACCCCTAAGATACTACCCAAGCCCAGATAGGCTGCAGGCATTAAGACATGCTTAATATCCTACTGTTTTTAGAAGCTTCCACAGGAACAGAATCGAGAAGACTGTGTCACTTTGCTCAACTCACAGTTTCCACCAACAGCTCCAACTAACAGTTTTCATCTCAGGATTGACTGAGGGGCCAGAATCTGACTGTTCTCTATCCACAGGTACTTATCTCAGAATAACCAGGCAAGTTTTAGTAGCCAGAAGCAAGGTTGTCAGCTATGAATTAATTCATAGACAGTTTGTAAAAAATCAGTGGCTTTGTCTCCCATTCAAAATTGTAATTGAACGGAAGTAGGGATGAGCTGCTGAATTTGGTTGTTCGGAGGTTCAGCAACACCAATTTTGTTTGGCCGAGTTGAACCTCTGGTGGTGGCAAGAAGTGATACATCTAGCAGCAATATTAGTACATTTTCTAAATGTGACAGTTACCCTGAAGGGTGGTTGTTAGGAAGCCACTGTGGTTGTTAGGAAGAGCTGTGAACCTACATCAGACTGAACCCAGGTATGTTTGGATCATCCGTAGACAGGAGAAAGCACCAGTAAAAACATCTCCATTCAGTCAACAAATGTACTGCACATGCACAGTCTTCTAGCCCATAACTGATTCATTATCAGCTGAGCTATGAGGCTGCATGCTGTGTACAGTGATGTAGTAACACCAGTTCATTGTCTGCTACTGTAGTCCCAGAGAGGGAGTGAGAAGAACTAAGCTGTTGAACAAGGACATCCTCACAATCGGACAGACGTGAAAGTAAACACTTGAGGGTGGAACTGGGACCTAGAGGGTTGAGTTTCTGACTGAGAACCAGTGTGGAGAAGAGAAGGGGATGAATGGAACAGAACTTTGAAACATTATTAGCCCTCTCCATATTTATTTTATGGCTGAGTAGTAGTACACCATGAGGCTCAGCTAATTCTGAATCATGTAAATCATCACCTCCAATCCGGCAAGTCATGTTTGTATACAGATCTATTTTCTTGGTCTATAATGTGCAGTGTGCCTACAGCTGGCATCTCTTCCTGCACTCTGAACCCCAAATAGCAGTGGAGAAGGATTATAAGAGCCCTCTCCTAATGCACAACTCCACATGCCAAACTGTCTCAAACCCAGAGCAAAGCATGTGACCTTCCTTCTGCAACTTACTTGCAGTAACACAATGGGGAGATTTACTAAATCTGGAGCTTGCAAATTTGGGGGCAGCTCTGCATAGAAACCAATCAGCTTCCAATTTTAATTGTCAAAGCTTAATTCAAGAAGCTGAAGTTAGAAGCTGATTCAACAGGCTGAAGTTAGAAGCTGATTCTGAGTGCTCCGGTTGAGCTGATTCCAAATTCCGAGTGCTCCGGTTTTAGTAAATTTCACCCACTGTGTTAACCCTCTTTCTCCTGCACACTTTATTTCAGTAGCAAAATGTGTCAACCCTCTCCCTCCTGTGCACTTTATTGCTATAGCACACTGTGATCTGTGTTAACCCTGTCACTCCTGCACACTATATTGCAGTAACCACTGTTATTTGTGTTAAACCTCTGAAAACAGCAGAGAGCAGAGTTTATGACTTCTCCCCTTTGTCCTGTCCATACAGGAGATTCAAAGGGGATCCTGGAGAAAATCTTCATTTTGAAGCAGGCCATTTTCCTTCCAAACTCATAAATCCCCTGTGTATGCAGGTCTGCATGCCAATCCTAACATGATATTAAAAATATAAACATTAAATGCCAACTTTTTCCCCAGTTTCTGGTATTCTGTAGACACTGATGACATAGCCAGGGCCTCCGAGCTGACCCCCTGGGAAGACTATGCTGCCAGTGCTTTCCTGTGTCGGAAATAGAATGAATAGATTTTTTTTTCCAGAGATCTTGGGGAAAAAAAACTTTTATTGTTTGTTTCTGGATAAATCTGACACTTATGTGGGCTGGCATATAAAAGGAAGAAGCAGGCCCCGACAATGTTTTTTTTTTCCTAAACGGCAGCTGAGCTTAGGTTTGCATTCTGCAGAGGGAACAGAGTAGTGAGAATGGGGTGTAGGAAAAGACAAGTAACTAAAAACAACTTAATTTGTTTATCTACAAAGTTTTTTTTTTGGTGCAGTCATTTTAATTAAGGAGGAGCAAGGTGTCTTTAAAGTGACCCTATTGCTATACTTATACAATACAATACAATGTATTGCAGCAAAGATAACGATTAGCAGAACTAACCAAACTTTCCCATTCTGTCCTCTTATATTTGGTCCCTGATTACCTGCTCATTTGTCTGGCTTGTATTACATTATAGTGCTGCTTGTTAAATATATTTGTATCATTATCAAAAAAAAAAAAAATTTTAATGCATAAAGTGTATTTACCTGAATTTGCCTTGACATCAGTTTCCCAGCCTCGCAGCTATGCTGCAATCCCCTTTTCCTAACAGAGAACAAGGAGAAAATAGTCTGGGTAGGCAACTTCAACACTTTAGCTGTTGTGAACTACAAATTCTATCATGCCTCTGCCTCTGAAAGTCATATAAGTGACTATCGGTGCCTTGCAATGCATCATTGGGCTTGTAATTCCACAACAACATATAAATTATAGAGAGATACTAACTTTATAAAAAAAAGTTATAAACAATGAGTTTTGATGAATAGGGATAAGTAGAGCTACTCATTAAATCCAGGTTTTGATCCAAAGACCCTCTTCTGTGCCTCTTTGGCTATGCTGAGCAACCGCCTACAGCCTCTACTTCGAAAGTCTACTCCTTACCTGCGTGAAGTTTTCTCTGCCTATTGATGGCCTGCATGGCTTCACTTAAGGCTTGGACTTTGCCAATGGCCCCATCTGTTTCAACTGTTAAAAGGGAACTACAATCTCTACTGTATGTAGGCAGGTTGAAGTTCCAGGTGCCCATTTACACTGCCTAATCAGGAAGCTAAGAGTCAAGTGTGTTTCCAGGTTGTCTGTTTGGCGGGGGGGCATCTGGAGGACCAGAGAATTGCTGGAATCAGAGTTTAACCCACTATGGGCTTCAATTATGGACCTAACCTAAGCAGGTAGACTGGGGAAGCCACAATCCTGTAGTTAGGGATTAGGGATATCAGGGAAATGTATGCACTTTATTTCAAACTGTTACCTGTTATTGCGTCATCATGTTAATTTATTCTTCAGTAAAGCTTTTTAAAAATTTGCCTTTTCCTGGTCTGAATTTACTAAAGGGGGTGCAATGTAAGTAACTGGCACATATAGTCTACATGTCAAACATTTGTGGTAGAGAGCCCTTGTGGATCGCCCACTCTGGGTTCCCCAGGGTGATGAGCCTAAGCCCAAGTCTGCTTCTTCACCAGAGCACCTGATGGGTGTGGGGGGTTTGCAGCAAGCTGGAACCAGGTCGCAGCCCAAGGGATGCCCAGCTGAGGATGCAGAGTCCACTCGTTGTGCAGAGTACAAACAGAAGGAGACAAAAGAAATCCAGGAGACAAGCTGAGGTCAGCATGGGCAGCAAATAAGCACAGATGGAGAATGAAGCCAGCGTCAGTATATGGGACGTCAGGCACAGGATACACAAGTACCAAGCGATGAGAGCTCAGAAAACTGTGAAGTTGCTCAGGCAGTGTGGGCTACAATGACCATGTCTTATATATATTAGACATGTGCATTTGTTTTCATCCGCATGCATTTTTGTCCGAATATCGGGGGTTTTTCGCGTTCATTTTAACAAAACGACAATGAATGTGCAGAGTCCGAAATCCAAAAGATCCGACATAAAAAATGCTTTATTTTTGTTTTGTTGCGACAATAGTTTGATATAGATAGAAGATTCAACATGACAGTGACAATAGCAATCTGTGTCTAGCGAACCTGCGGTTGAATGTGCCTAACCTAACTCTATTAGTCCGAGATTATTCGACATAGAGAGAAAAGATTCGACATTATAGAGACATGAAAATTTGTTGAAGCAGCTAAAAACATACGATCGCCACGAGCGGACGTTTATGGTCAAATGCTCCACCCATAGGCTATAGAAGAATTCTAATGTTGGTTGACTAGTAATAATAATTAATAGATATAATTATTACTAGGCATACAACATTAGAATTCTACTATAGCTTGTGGGTGGAGCATTCGAACCGGAAATGTACGATTGCGGAGTCGTACAGTTTAGCTGCTTCGTCTAATCTTCTTAGAACATTCGACAGACACCATGAGCCTTCAATGACATATTCAACCTTAATTAATTAGGATTTTCGGACGAATGCATATTTTAACGAAACAAAATATATAAAAACAAATTTCGGAAGTAACTAAATCATTTTATTTTTCAGACGAAAACGAAATTCCGAAACAAAATATTTCAGTGTGCACTTGTCTAATATATATGTAAATAAACTTGGAGGCATGCCAGAAAGTGAATAGAAGGGAAGGAAATAAAAACCCACAGAATAGCAGGTGATTCCCATACAGCCAAACCACACATGTGAAAGGAATCAGGGTAGAGAAAGCACTACAGCAAGGAGGTAAGAACACAAAAGCAGGAAATTACAGGCTAACTTGAGACACTACAGCTCAGGTCACAAAACACATTGGGGTATGAAGATAACGGTACAAGAGTTAATACAGTGAAGATACAGTGGTTACCAAGGGTAACAAAGGTTTCTCTAGCAGCCTGTCATTAGCCATGTACATGTGGCAGGTGAGATAGCCTCTTCAGCTGCGATTCATCTCCTATAGCAACGGAAGCTGATCTGCAACACCGAGGCCCAAAACCTGTACACAGGTACAGAAGAGGAAGAGTTAAGTGAAGTTAAGTGCACACATGGAGTCTGTGCTAGGTGCGCGGAGGGACCCCATACCATTACTGAGAGTGAGGTAGTAGTGATACTCTGCACAGGTTGAGAGGGCATTAGCTCTGTGTGACCCTCTTATATTCACAAATTAAAGTGTTGGTGTATATGACTTTAAGAGAGTTTCCTAGAGTTTGTTCATGTTTATTATCTACCAGGTTGTGAGCATGGCTCAAACAAAAGGTACCCCATGTGTGTGACAGAGACCCTGTACAAAGTGCTCAGAGTAGCCCAGAAGAACCCACCCCAGGGTAGGCCTCCCATGTGACCCTTGCTTGGTGCCCAATGAGGAGGGAAACATGGAGGACGTGAAAACCACTGTATCACCATAACACCCTCTAATTCCCATGTACATGAAAAAACTGGACACTATGGTCCAAAATTTTGGACTCACCAAGCGTTTTTTGCAAGATGTTTTTAGAGCATTCATTTTCAGAATCTGAAATAGCCCAGCTAAAGACCAATTTTCATTTCACGGAATGGTATGCAAAGGCTAATCTCTCAAACGCACTGGGAAAGCTTAAACTCCAAGCTTCTGCTCATGTCTCTGGACATGACCCTCCTCACTGTTTCATAGACCCGATCCACCCTTCCCCCCCAGAAGCATTCTAGTATCTGGAATCCTACGTTTGATGTCAGGTCTCTCTTAGAGCCTATATCATTATCATAAATTTTTGCGATTCGGCACTGCGTTGCTTTAACTGACAATTGTGCGTTCGTGCGATACTGTACCCAAACAAAATCAAATGGCGGCGGCCAGTCTTAAAGTGGTTAAGGTTTAGAATGCTAGTGCACTTGATGGGGTTGAGGTTACCACTGATGAGTTGGCTAGAAGTACTATTCCTTCAGCTGGACGTTTCTCTCCTCATCCACGTTTTTTGTTGTTATATGACCAATAGGTTGGGATATGATCTCTGCAAATATTTGCTGATTTTTCACTCTGGATTACAATAATCCTGTAATCTTAATGTGATACAAATCCCAGGTTTTTTATATACACTGTGTATATAAAAAGTCATAACCATACATAACCGTCAGAAAAGATATCACGCCAGATTTCAAGCTATACATGTTGGTGCTGACTAGGGATGAGCTCGGTGTTCGAGTCGAACATAAGTTCGACTCGAACATCGGCTGTTCGACCGTTCGGCAAACATCGAACGACTTGGGCCGTTCGCGCCAAATTCGAGTGACGCGAACGGCCCACAATACACTGCGCCATCGCAGTGCAATCCCAGCGCTGTGATTGGCCAAGAATGCACTGTGACCCCGCATGCTTGGCCAATCACAGCGCCGGCAGCTAGGAGAGCCATAATTGGCCACAGGCAGGTTGCCTGTGGCCAATTATAGCTCAGGGGGTTTAGCACACGCCCCACACTATAAAAGGCCGCCAGCGCGGCGGCCTTGTGTAGTGTGTTCCGGCGCAGGGAAAGAGAAGGATAGGCAGGGACAGTGTGATATTCTTTGTGCTATTCTTGTGTGCAGGGAGAGAGAAGGATAGGCAGGTAGAGTGTCAGTGTCATATTCTTTGCTAAACCTTGTGTGCAGGGAGAGAGAAGGATAGACAGGGGACAGTGTCAGTGTCACATTATTTGCTAAACCTTGTGTGCAGGGAGAGAGAAGGATAGGCAGGGAGAGTGTCAGTGTCATATTCTTTGATAAACCTTGTGTGCAGGGAGAGAGAAGGATAGGCAGGGAACAGTGTCATATTCTTTGCTAAACCTTGTGTGCAGGGAGAGAGAAGGATAGGCAGGGAGAGTGTCAGTGTCATATTCTTTGATAAACCTTGTGTGCAGGGAGAGAGAAGGATAGGCAGGGGACAGTGTCAGTGTCATTGTTGCTAAGCCTCCTGCACATTATACACCTGAAGTTAGCCCGTATTGCTGTGTTTTCCTGGTGTGTTACACCAACAGGCATTTTCAGCACTTACAGCGGGCGGAGTGCGTCTCCTGCACATTATACACCTGAAGTTAGCCTGTATTGCTGTGTTTTCCTGGTGTGTTACACCAACAGGCATTTGCAGCACTTACAGCGGGCGGAGTGTGCCTCCTGATCATATTACACCTGAAGTTAGCCCGTATTGCTGTGTTTTCCTGGTGTGTTACACCAACAGGCATTTGCAGCACTTACAGCGGGCAGAGTGTGCCTCCTGCACATTATACACCTGAAGTTAGCCTGTATTGCTGCGTTTTCCTGGTGTGTTACACCAACAGGCATTTGCAGCACTTAAAGTGGGCGGAGTGTGCCTCCTGCACATTATACACCTGAAGTTAGCCTGTATTGCTGTGTTTTCCTGGTGTGTTACACCAACAGGCATTTGCAGCACTTACAGCGGGCGGAGTGTGCCTCCTGATCATATTACACCTGAAGTTAGCCCGTATTGCTGTGCTTTCCTGGTGTGTTACACCAACAGGCATTTGCAGCACTTACAGCGGGCGGAGTGTGCCTCCTGATCATATTACACCTGAAGTTAGCCCGCATTGCTGTGTTTTCCTGGTGTGTTACACCAACAGGCATTTGTAGCACTTACAGCGGGTGGAGTGTGCCTCCAGATCATATTACACTTGAAGTTAGCCCGTATTGCTGTGTTTTCCTGGTGTGTTACACCAACAGGCATTTGCAGCACTTACAGCGGGCGGAGTGTGCCTCCTGATCATATTACACTTGAACTTAGCCCGTATTGCTGTGTTTTCCTGGTGTGTTACACCAACAGGCATTTGCAGCAGTTATAGCAGGCGGAGTGTGCCTCCTGATCATATTACACCTGAAGTTAGCCCGTATTGCTGTGTTTTCCTGGTGTGTTACACCAACAGGCATTTTCAGCACTTACAGCAGGCGTAGTGTGATTCCTGCAAAATATACTCCTGAAGCTAGGCCTTATTGCTGGTTTTCCCATCTCCCTGCAGGCCATTAGAATGTCTGGAAGGCAAACAAGGAGAGGCAGACAGTCAGGAGCCAATAAAAGAGGGCAAGCAGGCTCTGTGTCTAGAGACAACAGTGCTGGTCGTGGACGCGGTGCATCGCCATCAGCCCGTGGCCATGGGACACGCTTGTCCTTCTTTTCGGCAGCTGTACGTGTTGAGCCGCATCATGCCAAAGACTTGGTAGAGTGGATGACCAATCCCTCCTCATCCTCCTCATCCTCTCTCACCCAGGCTCAGGGTACTGGCAAATCAGCTGCCAAAGCGTCCTCTTCCCTGGTATCAATGTCATCATCAGTCACTCCTTCCCTAGACCAACCATGTCCTCCTGAGGAGTCCCCCGAACTGTTTGAGCACAGTGTTGTGTACATGCTCCAGGAGGATGCCCAGCGTTTCGAAGGGTCTGATGATGATACCCAGCTAGAAGAAGGCAGTAGCGTGAGAGCAGAGAGAGGGGATGCTCAAGAAGGACACCAATCTGGCAGTCATGTTCCAGCAGCTGCAGCATACTGCCAGATTGGCTCCAGTGATGAGCAGGGAGGGGATGATGAGGTCACTGACTCCACGTGGGTGCCTAATAGGAGAGAGGAGGAGGAGGATGAGGAGGAGGCACATCTCCAACGAGGCAGGATGCCCTCGGGGGGCCAGCGTAAGGGCAGCACCCTACGGAATCACACCGCAGAGCTCCGCCTGTGCAGGGCGCTGCCTCTGCCCATTATTCAAAAAGTTTTTTGGTGTGTGCCTTTTTTGAGTCGAGTGCATCAGATCGCACAGCTGCTGTTTGCAACATATGTCTCAAGCGTATATCGCGTGGTCAAAACATCACCCGCTTGGGCACCACATGCTTGACCAGACATATGTTGACCTGCCATGCAGCTCGTTGGCAAGCCTACCTTAAAGACCCACATCAAAGAACAAAGCGTACCTCTCCTTGCACCGCATCAGCTGGGATCTCCAACCCCACTATGCCTTCAGTCCTCTCTGAAACCTGCACTGAGAGGAATGAAGGTGTAGAATTAGGTGTGTCACAGCCAAGTACTTGCGGGCACTCTGCTAGCAGTACACCGACGTCCGATTGTAGCAGGCAAATTTCCCTGCCCCAGCTGCTGGACCGTCGAAAGAAGTTCACTCCCAGCCATCCACATGCCCAGCGGTTGAATGCTAGCTTGGCTAAATTGCTAGCGCTTCAACTGCTACCTTTTCAGTTGGTAGACTCGGCCCCCTTCCGTGAGTTTGTGCAATGTGCGGTTCCTCAGTGGCAGGTTCCCAAACGCCACTTTTTCTCACGGAAGGCGATTCCGGCTCTCTACCGGCATGTGGAAGGCAATGTCTTGGCCTCGCTGGATAGGGCGGTCAGCGGTAAGGTGCATATTACCGCTGACTCATGGTCCAGCAGGCATGGACAGGGACGTTACCTTTCTTTCACGGCCCATTGGGTCACTCTTTTGGCAGCTGGGAAGGATGCAGGACAAGGTGCAGTAGTGTTGGAGGTTGTTCCGCCGCCACGCCTCCAAAATGCTACTACTGGTTGTGACACACCTCTCTCCTCCACCCCCTCCTCTTCTTCTTCCTCCATGGCCTCTTCCTGTGCTTTGTCCTCGGAACCAGCGGTGCTCCGTAGGCGTTCAAGGGGCTACGCAAGTACGCAGGCAAAAAGATGCCATGCCGTGCTTGCGCTGGTGTGTTTGGGGGACAGGAGCCACACTGGGGCAGAGGTTCTGTCTGCTCTGCAGGGGGAAGGCCGAGAGGTGGTTGATGCCACGCCAGCTTAAGCCAGGAATGGTGGTTTGCGACAATGGCACCAACCTCCTCTTCGCCCTCCGAGAGGGACAACTGACCCATGTGCCCTGTGTGGCTCACGTCCTTAACCTGGTGGTGCAGCGGTTCTTGGGCAGGTAATCGGGCTTACAGGATGTCCTGAGGCAGGCCAGGAAAGTCTGTGTGCATTTCCGCAGATCTTATAATGCCAGTGCTCGCCTGGCTGAGCTGCAAAAGGAGTTGAACCTGCCCAAGAACCGCCTTATATGTGACATGCCCACCAGGTGGAACTCAACGTTGGCCATGCTGCAGTGGCTGCACACGCAGCAGAGGGCCATCAATGAGTACCTGTGCGACTATGGCACCAGGACAGGGTCAGGGGAGCTCGGTTTTTTTCACAACGCCAGTGGGGCATGATCAGGGATGCATGCACTGTCCTGGCACCATTTGAGGAGGCCAAGAGGATGGTGAGCAGTGACAGTGCATGCATCAGTGACACTGTACCTCTTGTCCACCTGTTGGAACATACGCTGCGTGGAATAATGGACAGGGCACTTGAGGCAGAACAGAGGCAGGAAGAGGAGGACTTCCTTGCCTCTCAAGGCCCCCTTTACCCAGACAGTGTTCCTTCTGTCCCACCCATCGCACAGGAAGAGGAGGAGGAGGAGGAGGATTGTGTCAGCATGGAGGTGGAGCCTGGCACTCAGCATCATCAGCAGCAGTCTTTTAGGGATGATTTACAGTCCCAAGAAACCAGTGGAATTGTACGTGGCTGGGAGGAGGTGGCTGCGGATCATGTCATCCTTAGTGACCCAGAGGACTCCGGACCGAATGCCTCAGCTAACCTATGCTGCATGGCCTCCCTGATCCTGCAAAGTCTGCGTAAGGATTCTCGTATTCTTCAGATCAAGGAGAGGGACCATTACTGGCTGGCCACTCTCCTTGATCCACGGTACAAGGGTAAGGTTGCGGACCTTATCTTACCATCACAGAGGGAGCAGAGGATGAGACAACTCCGGGAGGCCTTGCAGAAAGGTCTGTGCAACGCGTTCCCAGAGACTGGGAGGTTACAAACTCCTGGTCCTGGACAACGAGTTGCTGAGGCTTCGGTCAGTCAAAGAAGGAGCGGTGGGGAAGGTGGCCTTCTGACCGATGCGTTCAGACAATTCTTTAGTCCGCAGCCCCAAGGTATGATCGGTTCCAGCAACCATCGCCAGCGTCTGATATACATGGTGCAGGAATACCTAGGGGCAAGGTCAGACTTGGACACCTTCCCCACCGAAAATCCTCTGGCTTACTGGGTCTTGAGGATGGATCACTGGCCAGAGCTTGCACAGTATGCAATTGAGCTACTGGCCTGTCCTGCATCCAGCGTTCTTTCAGAACGCACATTCAGTGCTGCTGGAGGATTTGTCACGGATCACAGGGTGCGCCTGTCCACCGACTCGGTTGATCGACTGACCTTCATAAAGATGAACCAGTCTTGGATCACCACCAGCTACCAAACACCTGAAGCTGATATAACAGACTAATTTATTTTCAAATGTCACATCCCTTCAAGACTGATGCTGATGCTGAGAGACTGTCCTGTTATGTTGACTGACTATCCTCCTCCTCCTCAATGATCCGATTGATGATGATAGCTTGGAAGAACATTTTTGTTTCTGGGTGCCGCCACCAGTGGCTAAGGCCCAATTTTTCAGCCCCTGTTTAACAGGGGCATGTAATTACAATTTTTTATACAATGCTTTGCAGTAGGGCTCATTCCTGCACTCCAACTAGAGTATCTGGGAGAGGTTGCAGTGTCGTGGCACCAGCACCAGTGGCTAAGGCCCAATTTTTCAGCCCCTGTTTAACAGGGGTGTGTAATTACAATTTTTGATGCAATACATTGCAACAGGGCTCATTGCTGTGCTCCAAGTACAGTATCTGCGAGCGGTTGCAGTGTTGTGGCACCAGTGCCTAAGGCCCAATTTTTCTGCCTCTGTTTAACAGGGGCATGCAATTACAATTCTTGATCTAATAATTCACAGCAGGGCCCATTCATGCGCCCACCAATAGTAACTGTGAGGGCTCACAGTGTTGTGGTAACACCAACATGTAAGGGGAAAATTTCAGCTGAGTATATACGGCAGGCCCCTACTTTCAAACATCCAACTTACAAACGACTCCTCCTTGCAAACGGAATGATACAACAGGAAGTGAGAGGAAATCTACCCCATGGAAGGCAAATTCTCTCCTGTAAGAGTTAATATGGGAAAAAAAGTGTCTCCTCTCCACTGATGCTTTATCACCAATTCTTGTTTCAATAAAAACCCCAAATTTTCAAAAAACATTTGTCATTAGGGCGGAAAGTGAGGTGAACTGTTCTGAACAGGTGCACACTGCACAGACAGCAAAACAAATGTTTCAGGGGTGATAACCCTTCCCTATGTTTTCCAAAAAGCTTAAAAATAGATTTTTTTGGCTGGAGCTACACTTAAACAATGTACTTGTTCAAAATTACAAACAGATTCTACATAAGAACAAACCTACAGTCCCTGTCTTTTATGCACCGCCTGTATATGGCTATTCAGAGTATATAGGGCCTTTTTTATTTTGTGTGCGGGGTTCCCCTTAATATCCATACAAGACCCAAAGGGGCTGGTAATGGGCTGGGGTGGGGAGGGGGGCTGTGATGGGGTAGCTATGCCATTTTTCTTAAAGATTTTCATCCATATTACCTGGACCAGACATTACATTAAAGCCGCAAGCAGTTTTAAATGGCTTTTTTTCCTTTAGAAATGTAATTTTGTGCAGGGACAGTTCTAAACACGGGAAACACGTGGCACTTCACAGGCGTACTTTAGACACCCCCCAGGTACGATATTTAAAGGAATATTAGACTTTTTTTTCACTTTATGCATCATTAAAATGACTGCTCCCGAAAAACGGCCGTTTTTAAAACTTCTTTTTGCATTGATACACATGTCCCCTGGTGCAGAACCCGGGTTCCCAAACCCTTTTTAGGACAATAACATGCATAATAGTCGTTATAATTAGCACTTTAGATTTCAAACGTTCGCATCCATTTTATTTAATAGGGTTCTAAAGTTCGTGCGAGCTTTCGGTCCTTTCGCGGGTTCTGGTGCGAACTGAACCCGGGGGTGTTCGGCTCATCACTAGTGCTGACACATAGCACTTTTAAATGTAAATGGTCATTGCTACATGTACTTGCTCTTATTTATTGATAACAAGCTTTTTGTGATATGATCTGTTATATTTTTTTCTGTGTTTTATTTCCTAAACATTGCCAAAGATAAAGAGATTGTCTCCATTCATGCTGCTGGTCGCAAGAAATTCACTATTGTTCCAAGGCTTTTTTATTTCATAGCTTTGGTGAGTTTGTATTTCTCATGCACGAATTGTGGTGGAGAATCATTCGAAGGACATCATGAGCTTTTTTTTTCCTTTAAATCACTGTGATTGGACTTCTTTTTCTTGGTGAAGATATTTTTCAGAAATTTTATTAGGACCATATCTGTATACACAAAAAAATTCTGGAATTTAATTTTGGTACTTTTCTCAACTATATATGGTTTATGTGAGTTGATCACTTTTTGTTTTAAGCTGATATATGAGTTAGCGCCATATATTTATTTTTGTCTTTAATAATTTATTAAGTTAGAGTGGTTTATTCACTTTTAAAGGGGCAGTTTCACTCATCACTATTCACAAATTGTCTAGCGCCATTTCTTGTCACTTTAAACACATATTGCCAGTGCATAGACCCCACGTCATTCACTAGGGGGATATGCTTGTGTATTTATCTAACTACTGCATGAACCTCTCTACTGCTACAGCCATTGGTTTGATCTCAGAACATGACACCCTGATTCCTTTTGCAAGTAGATACACTCATTTGTAAACTACAGACACTTTACTAAATAAACAGTAGACCATCTCAAGTCAGCAGTGCACAAAACTCAATGTGGAACCTATTTTTATGTGTTCCATGGAGCAGGGGTTAACATCACTAGCCTATGAAGAAAATATTATAGTGTCATATTGCGTTGTCATGTGCTCCTACAGTGAATTAGCAAGGTGTCTAAAGCCCCCATTTACTAGTTCACATAATGAATATCCACTTTTCTTAAGCTGATCATAAATGGATTGAAATGTGGCGATTTAGCAGGGACTGGACACATTTCAATCCACATGTGGCTGCTCCCACTTGATAGAAGTCAATCTAATGATTGACTTCTGTTGAACAACATTTTTTCTTGATCAGCAGTTACAACCATTTAGTGTATTCTGAGTTCGGAGACCCCATCTTTCAAAATACAATGTCTCAGCTGAGAGGATTCCTCTATCCTCCTTGCTTTTGTGGATGAAAGAATCTGTATTTTTTTTTTCCATTCAGTCTGCTGCACAAAAAAAAAGATCTATCTTTAGCCAGCTTTAGATTTTCTTAGATTGGTTAATTACTGATAGTGAATTTCATCATGTTCATAATTGGAGGCAATTCCAGGGACACAGTTTACAGAAACAAATTAGTATAACCTGACACCATTACCAAACTATTAGATGCTAATAGAAGTCCTCAGAAACCCCAAAATGTCAAAGTGCATGCATCTACAATTTTAAAGAGATTGCACCAATATAACCTGAATGGGAGATGTGCCAGGAAAAGTCAATTTCTGTTCAAAATGACGGTTTGCAACTGAGCATACAGGCAAAATCAAGGACTTCTGAAACAATGTGATGTGGACTAATGAATCATCGTTTTTTGGTCACAGTAACATAAAACGTGTTTGGTGTAAACTGAACATTGAATTTTAGGAGAAGAACCTCACACCAAAAATAAAACATGTTGGTTGAAATGTTTTGGCTTGGGTTTCAGATACAGATCGTAAACTAATTGCAGTAGGAGTTTGTGATTGATTCATTGAGGAGTTTACCGAAACATTTTTTAACATGAAGTCCACTCTTTTTCCTAACAGAAAAAAACCTTGGATGACAGAGATTCTAAATGTATGAGGATCTTGTGTGTTATATTTGTTTTCATACTTGATTAAACAGAATATTTATTTTGCTCTTAGGTATTCACCTATGTTAAAGTGGGACTATAATGTATTTAGGTAAATTTTAGGTAAATTTACACATTTTAAATTAATCTTCTTTCAATATTAGCCATTATTTGTATGTAGCAAGCAGAAAAGGGTGATAAAAAATAAATATGCAGGTAAAAAAGCAAAATGGCCTGTCAAAAATTTGGTACAAACTTCCAAAGCTCGAAAGCTCCTTCCTCTGGAATTATATAGAGATAAATATATTTCATAATAACTGACAATAATTTTTGAGATCTAAAAGTTTGTAATTTTATTTTAATCAGATGTTAAAATTCAGGTGTTTGTTAAGTTCTTTGCAGAATAAAAGCCTGGGTCAACCTGTGACAAGAGAAGATACATAAAATAGTTCCTGCAAAATACCTTAGCAGTCATTGTCTGACATACATGTATTCCCTAGGTCAGATTCCTACGCTTTTATTTAAATTAAATTTTAACTTTAGTGGGAACTTAGACAGAAATTGAAAATACATATTGGAAATCATACCGTTTATGCTGGTTGTTTTGCCCAGCTCATCAAATACAGGGTTCAGACATATAGTGAGACCTGTGAGTCCCAATTGAGATTTGTAGTGCACTTCAAAGTTGAATGTATCTATAAAAGCTTTTCTTGTGTAAAAAGAAAATATAATGTATTAGAATAGGGAAGTTCCTCTTTATTTATTTGAGAGATGGTCAAAATACCTGCCATCTTTTAGTTCTGAAAGCTTTGAAATTCAATCACTGCTAAATTGTCATTATCCTATAAATAATGAAGTTATCAATACCCAAAAGGTGTTTGGCTAATTCCGAAATCTTATCAATAAGGCATACAGTGGGCATGGCTGAGAAGGTTCTTACATACCATGTAGTTTCTAACTGATATGATTAATTCAAGCCATTGAAAAAATCTGAAGAGCATTAAAAGATGGGGGGGGGGTGAATACCTCCCCACTCCACCCTGCAATATGTAGGCAATGTAATGAAATAAAATAAAATATATCCAGGGGTTAGGCGCAGCCAGACCCCTCTGATCCTTTGGGCACTGAAATGTTTCTAGTTTTAGTCTACAAGTTTTTTTTTTGTTTGTTTCCAGGTCAAATCCCTATAGATACTATTAATGATTTAAAAAATATTTAAGATAATCCAGCAAGGAAAGTTGTGTTACAGATAGCGTAGTTGAGACATACATTTAATCTTGACAAGTAAGTTTGCTCCTTCCAAATACTGAGATTGTACATTTACACCAAACTGTAGATTGAAGTGAAAATCTGTGTATAACGGGATCAATACTTAGTGAAATATATCCCCCCCCCCCTTCCCACATGATCATAGACACATGAGGGTTGATTTGCTGAAGGCAAATAGGCTGTTCCCTTTGCGGAGGCAGTTCCCCATCAGGTCCGCTCAGCCAATGACGTAGGCGGGGTCTGACATACGAGGGGGCGGGCCTGATGGGGAAATTCCTCCACAGTGTAATAAATGAATAGACCTGCCCCTTCTCATGTTCCGCATCTGGTCCGCTTAGCCTTACACCTACGTCATTGGCTGAGCGGACCTGATGGGGAACTTTAGAAGGGGCAGGTCTATTCATTTAATACACTGCGGAGGAAGTTCCCCATCAGGTCCGCTCAGGCTCAGCCAATGACGTTTCGTGTGGACAGCGCTGGACATCGGATCGCCGCGGGACACTGGATTTCATCGCTGGAATGTTTTTTTTTAGTTTTTTTTTTAATAAAGGACTTTTCCAAGGTGTCTGTGTGTTTTTTTTTTTTTAATTACACTTTCTTCGTGAAATGGTATGGGTACAATGTACCCCTTACCAATTCACATAGGGGGGGCGGGATCTGGGGGTCCCCTTTGTTAAAGGGGTCTTCCAGATTCTGATAAGCCCCCTGCCCACAGACCCCCACAACCACCGGGCAAGGGTTGTGGGGATGAGGCCATTGTCCCCATCAACATGGGGACATCCTCCCCATGTTATGTTGAGGGCATGTGGCCTGGTACGGTTCAGGACGGGGGGCGCTCTCTCATCCCCCCTCTTTTCCTGTGGCCTGCCAGGTTGCGTGCTCGGATAAAGGGTCTGGTATGGATTTTTGGGGGAACTCTACGCTATTTTTTTTTTTTTTTGGGGTGGAGTTCCCCTTAGAATCCATACCAGACCTGAAGGGCCTGGTATGAATTATTTGGGGGAACTCCACAATTTTTTTTTTAATTTGCGGCAGGGTTCCCCTTAATATCCATACCAGACCTGAAGGGCCTGGTAATTGAATTTGGGGGGACCCCACGCTTTTTTAATTTTTTTTATCAATTACTTTTTTATGTATTACCGGGAGCCGACAATTCATTATAGCCGTGAGTGAGTTTTAAATGACTTTTTTTCCTTCAGAAACGACACTTTGTGCAGGGACAGTTCTAAGCAAGGGAAACAAGCTCGACTTTACATGCATACTATACACACACCCTAGGTACGAAATTTAAAAGGAATATTTCACTTTTATTGTTTCACTTTAAGCATTATTAAAATCACTGCTCCCGAAAAAACTGCAGTTTTTAAAACTTTTTTTTTGCATTGATACATGTCCCCTGGGGCAGGACCCGGGTCCCCAAACACTTTTTAGGACAATAACTTGCATATTAGCCGTTATAATTAGCACTTTTGATTTTGAAAGTTCAAGTCCATTGTATTTAATAGGGTTCTAAAGTTCATGCGAACATTCTGGCTGTTTGCTGGTTCTGGTGCGAACCGAACAGGGGGGTGTTCGGTTCATCCCTAGTTCTGTGCATTCATCTCTGTGAGCCTACTGCCCTAAACATTGGTACTGCTAAGTGCACCATCCAGTCAAGTTCAGCCACAGCAGCTGTCAGACTCTAATAGATTTAAACACACTGGTAGGAGCAGGGCTGTACAGGACCTGTGCCCTTTACCCTCAGGTAAACCCCAAAGCCCCATGCACCAGGGCTAAATGCCCAGTGTGCATGGGGCCTAAAACATAACGAAATGTGCATATATTACAGAGATGTACTACATTAATTTATTTATTTTTTTGCCCTTATATACAGTTTTTTTTTCCCAACTGTGTAACATATAAATAAGGAAGCATGTAGCGTGGGCCTTAATGGCCAGCTGCCATGCATATGTGCCCACAGTGATCTGAGGTTGTATGCTGAGAGTGCAATCACTGCAAATACCCAGCACACTAATTTAGCTCTCAGAGATAGTTCTGGGACATGGCTTTTGACTGCAAGTTAGCAAGATGGGCTCCCAATCATGTGACTGTTGAAAGACATTCACAGCAGTCACATGATTGGGAGGCTGCACAGCCTCCCTGCAATAAAGCCCACATAAAAGGCCACCAAAAGGCGGCATTAAGGGAATAAGTATCTGATAATTACCATACTGTACCAGCATACAGTACTGTATAAAACTTTTAGGCAGGTGTGCAAAATGCTGTAAAGTAAAAATGCTTTCAAAAATATATATTTTAAATGTTTGTTTTTAATAAATTTACAAAATGCAACGTGAGCGAACAGAAGAAAAATCAAAATCAAATCAATCTTTAGTGTGACTACCCTTTGGCATCAAGCCAGCATCAATTATTCAAGGTACACACAGACAGTGCTTGTACACACATTGGAAATAGCTCAGCAGGTAGGTTGTTCCAAAAATCATGGAGAGCTAACCACAGATCTTCTGTGGATGTAGGCTGCCTCAAATCCTTCTGTAATCCCAGCCAGATTTGATAATGCTGAGATCAAGGCTTTGTGGGGCCAAATCATCAGGACTCCTTGCTCTTCTTTATGCTGAAGATAGTTCTTAATGACATTTGTTGCATGTTTGGGGTTGTTGTCCTGCTGCAGAATAAATTTGGGGCCAATCACATGCCTCCCTGATGGAATAGCATGATGAATAAGTATTTGCTTGCATTTCTCAGCATTGAGTTTACCATTTATCAGGCAACATTGAGGATCACAGACACAGTGGTTAGCCAAAGAAAAGTAATGCAGCAGATGAAAGACACATCATGCTTACTAACCCTTCGACACTTGAAGATGTCCAGCAGTGCCATCAGCATAGCACTGGAAGAAACAAGTGGTAGCCAGGTACACTCATCTACTGAAGAACTCTGGGCATAAGTGGCCTTCATGGAAAAATTGCTGGCAAAAATCCACTACTCCTATTTGGAAAAAAGGCAAAGTGATTCAACTATGCATAAAAACATAGGCACTGGGGTGAAAAATGAGAACCGGTGCTCTGGACTGTTGAGTAAAAATTAGAAATATTTGGCTGTAGCAGGAGGAAGTTTGTTTGCTGAAGAGCTGGAGAGCAGTACAATAATGAGTGTCTGCAAGCAAAAGTGAAGCATGGTGGAGTCCTGGAAGCAGGGCTGCTGTTAGATATCACAGGGCCCGTACAGCCTACCTGACAGCCCCCCCCCCCAAACATATCAAATGACATTTTTGTTAAAATGCAATGGTTGCAATGCAGTTTTGCAGCCATGGCAGAAATTATACCTGTTCTACAGCCACCCCCTGATTTTGTTATACTTTTTTTAAATTGCCGAATGGTAATTTTACATTGTGAGATGGCACTGTAACTGTGAGCCAAGTTTTTGGCTTGCAGTTGCAGAGCGGCCCCATTAAACTCAACGGGGAGTTTGATAGGTGGTGCTGCCTTCCACACTCTGCAGCCTTTGTTAAAAATGTCACAGCTGTGTAGTAAAACATAGTAACCACAGCATGTATACGGCCCTGTCTGACTGTATTTTTAGTATTTGGGTGCGCAACCATGGATGGCGGTAAATCCATGGCTCAGCCGTCCATGTGAAAGAGTCCTTAGGCCGCATTCAGACTTTGCATTTCCTAAATATGTGACAAAGTGCATGGGAAATGCATGCTTTGCAGTACATTTTATAAATGCACTGCAAACACGCATAGCGCTTGTGGTGCCATTAATTGTTAATGGCACCCCAAAAACTATTAGCAGACTTGTGTTTTGTCACGTGGCAAACTTGCAAAGCTGCATTCCTGAAAAGAGCATTCTATGGTGCATTTGTCAAACGTAGGGCAGTCCATTCAAGTTAATGGGCTGCCATATGTGTGAAAAACAGGCTAAAAAAAATGTGAGCAGGAACATGCATTCCCAGTATGCTAAGTATGAATAGGGCCTCAGGGGTGCCATATAGAAATTAATGGTGCAACGATGTCTGTCATGTGGAGGAAGAGGTGTATTCACTGTCCCCTTGCTCCAACATTGCAGTGGCAGCCAGTGTCTACCTGCAATTCTAGGCTGCCTCCTGGTGCATTCTCCCTCTTTCTGAATC
The DNA here is from genome assembly GCA_029206835.1 of Rana muscosa. Classification (NCBI taxonomy): domain Eukaryota; kingdom Metazoa; phylum Chordata; class Amphibia; order Anura; family Ranidae; genus Rana; species Rana muscosa. The sequence continues at coordinate 636,745,382 of CM055117.1, read as the reverse complement.
CTGAACTTTTCTGCAGCTTCATCCCCCCCCCACTCACCCCCTTCCAGCAGAAGCACTACAACATTCAGACACTGCAGGTTACAATGCACACAGAGCACGGTGTGGAGGTCAGCAGAGCAAATCTCAGGACTCAGGGAAGATAAGGCCGGGAACTTCTTACCTCGCTCTTTCCTCTTGCAAGAGATAACACTGCCAATCACAGGGGGGGGGGGGGAGTTTCAAGACACGGCAGCAGTAAAGATTTCATGGCAATGACAGAGAGAGACTCTGCAGCTGTGCCTGCTGCTCCAAAATCAGGACACAGCCCGAGAACAAAGGCAGCATAGGACAGCTTGCTAGATAAAGGAACTGTGGGCATGTAAGTGGCATTGATTCCCTGCACAGCAGCCAGCACTGCAGGGGTTTCACAGGAGTCACACGGCTCTTCTCTCCTGCAGGTGCCCGGGCCCCCCTCTGGACTGATGAGACTCGGGCCCCCTACAGGAGGGCTGGTTGTACTGCCTTATCAGCGCCCTGCCTGAAAATTAGGGTTTGGCTCCCACAGAGCTCTGATCTAAACATCATAGAGTCTGTCTGGGAACACATGAAGAAACAAAAGGATTTGAGGCAGCCTACATCCACAGAAAATCTGTGGTTAGTTCTCTAAGGTGTTTGAAACAATCTACCTGACACGCTCCTTCAAAACCTGTGTGCAAGTGTATCTAGAAGAATTGATGCTGTTTTGAAGGCAAAGGGTGGTCACACACCTGCCTAAAACTTTTGCACAGTACTCTATATTATCTCAATATGTCAATTCGTGGGCAAGACCAGATCATGAGTATTACTGGCACCAACATCCCTTAGCCCTGGTTCACACTGGTGCGATTTGACATGTGATTTGACATGTCAAATCGGCAAAATTTGCCGCAAATTGCGGGCAATGGCACCGTCCTAATCGGTGCGACGCTGCATCTGCAGCGCAGCACCGATTACAAAAAGTAGTTTTTGTACTACTTTTTGCGATTTCAGCCGCGATTTACATTGACATCTGTTTCAGATGTCTTTGAAATCGCGGCCGAAATCGGGACTGCCAGCGGGAGTGAAATTGTGCGAGTTCAGCTGAACTCGCAGGCTTCACTCCCGCAGCCCCAGTGTGAACGTGGGCTTAATGTCAGAAAGTGACAAGGACATGTCATTACACGAAAAGACTGTTGTTTACAAAAATCTGATTAAAAACATCATTACAACCACATGTTTGCATACACCAAACATAGAGGAATTTCTCATCACACTTGCAATTCTACATGTTTTGCCATTCCGGCTTCTTCAGGAAAAGCATGGTGGTGATACTGATGAAATAAAAAAATACAGCATAAAGAAACAAAAAGATTAACATATTAACATCTAAACACCCACCAAACAAGTTATAGTTTCCAGTGAAAACAATCCCTACTTCCAAACGTGCTTAGAAGAAATAGGACAAAAAGCAGAGATCATATGAAGGGAGTCTGTCCTGTAGCACCACACATGCCCACCGCCACAAGATCACAGGGCCCAGGACCGGATCTTCCATAGAAGGAACTATAGGGCCACGGCAAAGATATTGTAATAATAAACCATAAAAATAAATACATCCCTTAATTTAATATACTCAATGATAGCAAAAGACATAATGGTTCGACATATTAATTACTTACTTAGTTTAGCTGTGCTAGGGGTGAGGGGAGCCTATTTATCCTCTAGGTGGCGCTCAAACTGACTTTTAACAAGCTCTAAAGCAGTGATGGTGAACATTGGCACCCCAGATGTTTTGGAACTACATTTTCCATGATGATCAATTACACTGCAGAGTGCATGAGCATCATGGCAAATGTAGTTCCAAAACATCTGGGGTGCCAAGGTTCGCAACCACTGCTCTAAAGTGACATAAAGTATGCACATGAATCAAAAAAAACCTTCAGTATTTCATGTACTTATATATAATAAGAATACTATTTAAATATTATACTGTACATAACTTTGCTCAGAATTTGTAGTCAATATGGGTATAAATGTATAGAGAACAAACACTGGGGAATTGAGCTATACCTATTATAATCCAATGTAATGGTATACAGGTCTGTTGGTAAGTAGTCCTCCACAGATGTATTAAAGCAAACCAGGCCTTATTCTGTGTGAGGAAAAGAGATAAAAGTACAAGCAAAAGGGATCGCTGTCTGATAGGTAAGTCTCTGCGTCAAGTTACAGACCTGAAAAACTGCATGTGCAGAATTAAGGCTCCCTGTGACAACATGGCCACCAGAAAAATGGCCACCAGCGTTCCGGCTCTTATATATCCCCCTCCACCCCACCGGCAAATGGCGTCACAGTGGGATGCGGATGATATGCAAGAAACCACGCATGCACGGGCTGACTCCACTCCCACAGCCTCATCCAGGCATGGCCAGATGGAATAAGCTGTACTCGCTGATAGCCAATGGGCCAGAGCACAAAGCCACAGAAGTAGGAAATGCTTTGGGTAAGGATCAACAGTGCCCGAGCATATGGGAGATGGGGACACCGGAAGTGGGGGGAGTTCCATCACCGCAATGTGCCAGTTCCTGCTGATAGGGGTGTCTGAGTGGTCACACAAGCAAAGTGGGGGGGGGAGTCCCAGCTGTGCCACCCCATATACTTGTTCCAATGTGGCTCTTAGGGTGCCCCGAGCGTATGTATGGGAGTCCGTGGCACCCGGGTCCCCACTTCCCTCATGTCACGGGCACAACGATGGCCGCCACAAAAGACTCTTAAGAAGAAAAAAAAAGGAAAAATTAGAAAAAAGGAGAAAAAAGGGGTATAAAATGAATCCACCAAATACGTAATGTGTAATAATCGGAAACTTTACTTGTTGGGTAGGGCAACCATTAGAGGTGAAGACTAACAAGTTACAATGATCTAAATCCTCATAAGTGCACATTGAGTAACTAAGGATAGTCACAGTAACAACATCCAACACCATATCAATTCAATAATGTTCACAAATACATTTTACTGCTTTAAATACATGGCACGTTAATAGAAGGTAATAAAAATAAAATGTATAGTATTTGACCCCTTATAGACTATCAAAGATCTTTCCTGCTACCCCCAACCTGTGTTGGAGAATGTGTACGCAAACGATTACCTTATACCATATATTGTAGAAATGTGCACACCTCCAGCCATTTTGGTCAAAAGTATTCAACTTAATTGGAGAGATTATTGGGAAAAAAATCACTAGCAGCCCTGATTCACATCGATGCGATTTGGCATGCGATTTGACATGTCAAATTGAATGCCAAATCGGCGGCAATTGCCGACAATGGCAGCATCGGAATCGATGCGACGCGGGATTTGCGGCATCACACCGAGTTTCTGTACTACTTTTGGTGATTTTGGGGTGCAATTTCCATTGACATCTGTGCAGAAACCCACACAGATGTCTCTGAAATTGCCCCCGAAGTCGGGACGGACATGCGGGAATGAAATTGCGCTAGTTCAGCTGAACTCGCACAATTTCATTCCCCCAGTCAGTGTGGACCTAGGCTTAATCCAGAATTGGCACTTCAAAATATAGGAATAGATACCTATCCAAAACCGCTCAGAACAGTTATCGCACACTTACTGTTCACAGTAACCATTACAAGTCATTGTAAATCCCCAGCTCCCCCCAAACCAGAACAGGTATTAGCACGACTAAATGTACAATGCCAATATGAAAAGCTACTTACCCTTAAAGAGCTGAAATTCTCTTTATTTCTAAAAACTTGGGGTCCATGGTTGAATCATCCTAAATCCTCTGTAAGTCTTTTACTGTAATCCCATTGAGTATCGGGCACCTCATTCATTGATACTGTATTACTTTAGTACTTACCGTTTTCTAGTTCTGAAGGTACACGTTTGGTTATTTCACAGTTTATTTCACAGTCGCACGGCTCTCCTGTTATTATTCTGACAAAGTTCTTTTCATCAGACTAATGGGGTTGCTGATCCCTACCCTGTCACAGTTTGTTCCCATTTGGGGTGACAAGTTGGGATTAGTAATCCACTACCACCTAATAAGTACTGACCGGCAAAGCTTTAATTCGATAAGTGTTTCTAACAACACTATTAGCAATATTTTATTTTTTGCTTTTTTGCTTCCTTTTAGTATAGAATTGTTTTGTCTTGTTTAATTTACTCACCGTTCATCTGGTCTACCTGGAGTGTCATTGTATGCTACCATATACAACCTGATGTTTGTCCTTCCAATATTGTATGTGAAAAACTTCAATAAAAATATGTTTTAATAGGAGGTAATGACTACAGAAAGGATTTGTAGCTGATCCCTTCATTCTGCGCAGAATATCTAATAGTCTGCAGAGAATATATATCCACTTGGTCTCCAATTGTAATAATTTTCTATTTATATCGCCCCTCTGCTCATGTGACGGGACATGTTCTAGTGGAAAAAATCCAATGACCTTCAAATCAAAATTATGATACAGGCCCACATGCCTACTAATGGGGGGTCTCCATTTTTTTTCTTTGAGACCAGAGACACATGGTCCCTAAATGAACTTGAAAAATTTACATTTCGACTTGCTGACGTAGCACCACATTTTAAATTTACATTTCATGATATAGACAACATCTATAGTCTGGCATGTGGTTCTGTATTTTGGCACCCACATAGTATTGTTAGGAAGAAGAATATCTCTACCCTTCAAGATAAAAGGACAATAGTTGCATCTCCCACAAGGGAAGGACCCTACAGCCTGTGTCACTGAGTGATCCCGGGCTGAATGATGACTTACAACCAGGCTGTCCCTGAGTGACCTAGAGCATTTATACGTTATTTCCGGATATGGTTTAATAATATTACTGATTATTTTCATCCGATGTCAACAGGTACCAACATTTTTTGTAAATAGCTCTCACTTTATTGTGTTGTGTGCTGTATCTAGTGATAATTCTAATTGAAGTGGTTTGTGTGGTTATTTTGGGTTTGTATATTTGAGGAATCTTTCCTGTACCGTGACCTTATTGAATGCTTTCTTCAATTGCATCTTATCCATTAGTATTGACTATAGGGTTTCCTATACAGTGTAGAGCAAAGTATGCCCTCTCTATTGACAAAAAAAAATCTCGGAAAGTTATCCATTCAAGGTGATAATTGTATGTGAAATTTAAATTGTGTGTATTGTTTTTCAAATTTTCCAAAAATGCCAACAGTCCATCCTTTGATCCTGCCCAAATCATGAAAATATCATCAATATAACGATACCAGGATATTAGGTTGCTCAAGTACTCCATCTGATTCTCATCAGAAAACATTTCACCCCCCGCTCAGGTTTGCATATGAGGGAGCACAGCGTGCCCCCTGCACCTGGAGATAGTGGGAGGGCTTGAACATAAAGGTATTGTGCATGAGGATGAATTCCAAGATTTGTACAATAAATGTGTTGTAATTCCAAGAATTTTGACCACATCCCCCTAAGAGGTCATAGATCACCTGTATGCTCCATCTGTGTGGTATGGAATTGTATAAAGCTTTAATATTGATGGCTACTAACCACGCTCCTTCAGGAACTTGGAGGCCATCAATGAACTTACTTTAAGTAGCTCTATGGGGTCTTTTACAGTACAAATAAAGTGCCTTAACCTGCGGATAAAGATATTCATCCACCATGACATTTTCAGTTAGTGAATTACATCCTGATATGATAGGGCGACCACGGATGGGGTGGGCTAGAGTAAGACTTTTTTAGATTTTGGGCAGGGTGTAGAAAGTTGTAGTTCTTGGATTGGGATTATCCAAGAACCGCAATGTGTTGGTGTCAATCAGAGCCTGCTGAAAAGCTTGTGCTAGAATGTTTTTAAACTTGATTGCACTCTGTTGTACAAAGGTCAATGGCACCTGTTTATTCATTATTACCAAATTCCCACCCTTATCTTAATTAACCACTTGACCACTGGCCACTTAAACCCCCTTAATAACCAGACCAATTTTCAGCTTTCGGTGCTCTCACATTTTGAATGACAATTACTCAGTCATACAACACTGTACCCATATGAAATTTTTGTCCTTTTTTTCACACAAATAGAGCTTTCTTTTGGTGGTATTTAATCACTGTTGGGTTTTTTATTTTTTGCGCTATAAGAGAAAAAAGACTGAAAATTTTGTAAAAAAATGATTTTTTTTTCGTTTCTGTTATAAAATTTTGCAAATTACAATTTTTTCTTCATAAATTTTGGCCAAAATTTATACTGCTACATATCTTTGGTAAAAATAAGTACAAATTGGTGGATATTATTTGGTCTTTGTGAAAGTTATAGAGTCCACAAGCTATGGTGCCAATATCTGAAAATTGATCACACCTGAAGTACTGACGGCCTATCTCAATTCTTGAGACCCTAACATGCCAGAAAAGTACAAATACCCCCCAAATGACCCCTTTTTGAAAAGAAGACATTCCAAGGTATTCAGAAAGAGGCATTGTGAGTTTTTTGAAGTTGTCATTTTTTCCCACAATTCTTTGCAAAATCAAGATTTTTTTTTTCTCTTTTTTTTTTTTTCACAAAATTGTCATATTAGCAGGTTATTTCTCACACACAGCATATGCATTCCACAAATTACACCCCAAAACACATTCTGCTATTACTCCCGAGTATGGCGATACCACATGTGTGAGACTTTTACACAGCGTGGCCACATACAGAGGCCCAACATGCAGGGAGCACCTTCAGGCGTTCTGGAGCACCAAGGCCAATTCTGACATTTCTCTCCTACATGTAAAAATCATCATTTATTTGCTAGAAAATTACATAGAACCCCAAAACATTATATATGTTTTTTTAGCAAAGACCTTAGAGAATATAATGGTGGTTGTTGCAACTTTTTATCTCGCACGATATTTGCGCAGCAATTTTTTTAACGCGTTTTTTACGGAAAAAAAATGTTTTGTGCTTAAAAAAAAAAAAAAAACAGTAAAGTTAGCCCAATGTTTTTACATAATGTGAAAGATGAAGTTACGCCGAGTAAATAGATACCTAACATGTCGCCCTTAAAAATTGCACACACTCGTGGAATGGCGCCAAACTTCGCTACTTAAAAAATCCCCATAGGCGACGCTTTAAATATTTTTACTGGTTACATGTTTTGAGTTACAGAGGAGGTCTAGGGCCAAAATGATTGCTCTCGCTCTAACGTTCGCAGAGATACCTCACATGTGTGGTTTGAAAACCGTTTTCATATGTGGGCGGGACTTACGTATGCGTTCGCTTCTGTATGCGAGCTCACGGGGACAGGGGCGCTTTAAAAAAAAAATATATATTTTATTCTTCATTTTACTTTATTTATTTTAGTTTGACATGTTTTTCCGCCCTAAACATTTTTTTGATCACTTTTATACCTATTACAAGGAACGTAAACATCCCTTGTAATAGGAATATGGCATGACAGGTCCTCTTTACAGTGAGATATGGGGGGGGGGTGTCAATAAGACCCCACATCTCACCTCTAGGCTGGGAAGCCTGAAAAAAAAACAAAAAAAAAAAACAACAATCCTGGCTTTGATCGTAGCGGTGAGTCGGTAGAAGCACCGGAGGGCGGCGGGGGACACATCCCCTCTCGCCTCCCGTAAGAATGATCAAGCGGCGGAACAGCCGCTATGATTGTTCTTATGGTGTAGGGAATCGCCGGCTGAAAAAGCTAATATCTGAATGATGCCTGTAGCTGCTCCCATCATTCAGATATCCCCGCACAAAGTCAAGGACGTCATATGACGGCCGGAGGGCGGGAAGTGGTTATTGCAGAGTATTGCCGGGCATTGCGGAGTATTGCTGGGCATTGCGGAGTATTGCCGGGCATTGCGGAGTATTGCAGGGCATTGCGGAGTATTGCGGACTATGGCAGGTATTGCGGTGTATGGCAGGGTATTGCGGTGTATGGCAGGGTATTGCACGAGTATTGCACAGGGTATTGTGGAGGGTATTGCACAGGGTATTGTGGAGGGTATTGCAGAGTATTGTGGAGGGTATTGCAGAGTATTGTGGCGGGTATTGCAGAGTATTGTGCAGGGTATTGCAGAGTATTGTGCAGGGTATTGCAGAGTATTGTGCAGGGTATTGCAGAGTATTTTGCAGAGTATTGCGCAGGGCATTGCAGAGTATTTTGCAGGGTATTGCAGAGTATTTTGCAGGGTATTGCAGAGTATTGTGGAGGGTATTGCAGAGTATTGTGGAGGGTATTGCAGAGTATTGTGCAGGGTATTGCAGAGTATTTTGCAGGGTATTGCAGAGTATTGCACCAGGGTATTGCAGAGTATTTCACCAGGGTATTGCAGAGTATTGCACCAGGGTATTGCAGAGTATTGCACCAGGGTATTGCAGAGTATTGCACCAGGGTATTGCAGAGTATTTTGCAGGGTATTGCAGAGTATTTCGCAGGGTATTGCAGAGTATTGCACCAGGGTATTGCAGAGTATTGCACCAGGGTATTGCAGAGTATTGCACCAGGGTATTGCAGAGTATTGCACCAGGGTATTGCAGAGTATTGCACCAGGGTATTGCAGAGTATTGGCAGGGTATTTTGCAGAGTATTGGCAGGGTGTATTGCAGAGTATTGGCAGGGTATAGCACAGGGATGGCTGAGCAGGGATGGATGGATGGCTGGATCTGTGACTGCAATTGTCACAGATCCAGCCCACAGTGCTGCTGCTGCCATCCGCTCCCTCCCCCTCCCCTCTCACACTGTACCGATCGGTACAGAGAGGGGAGGGAGGAACCGGCGTCATCAAATGACGCCGGTCTGTTTACAAGTGATTGCTCCGTCATTTGACGGAGCGATCACGTGGTAAACGGCCGCTATCAGCGGCGATTTACCGCGATTCGTGATCCGCCGGGTCCAGAGGAGTTTCCCGTGTGCGCGCCCCAGGGGGCGCGCGGGAGCGCGATTTTGGGAGGACGTTATATAACGTCCTCCCAGAGTTAAGCAACCACCTTGTCGACGTTATTTGTCGGCAGGTGGTTGTTAAGTGGTTAATGACAGCTAGTAAAAATTATGTGGAGACCCCAATTTCCACCTGAATTACAAAGGCCCAAATGTTGGGATTCCCTTGTAAAATGGGAAAGGATTTGGATTTGGGGTTGTATGACAAGGGAGGAGCAAACCTTGGGTTGTCATTAGGGGAGGGCCCAAAAAGGCACCCTCCTGATTACTGATGGTCATCCTTCTTTGGGTTCCCCTCCTCCCATAAATCCATGAGGTCCTGGAGGGCCTGTAGATCTTCCATTGTAATGTTCTCTAATAAGGAGTTGTCAAAGGTGTTCTCCTGTCCCTTGTCATATAGGACTTTATAGATCAAACGCCTGGCAAAAATGTGTAGATCTTTCACTATTTCTAATTTCTCCACTATAAATATATATATAATATATATTTCACTCTTCTGCAATGGCAACTTTGCATCATTTTACTTTTGTTTGCTACTTGGGGTTTTGACATTCTGCTTGTTTTGTGATTATTTTGGGTTTATATATCAAGTAATTTGATTGCAGTGATTTTCAATTTTCATCAACAATTCATTATCTAATAACATTTTTTTAATATAGTACATAACTACTCTGTGAATTTTTATAGTTCAGCAGAATGCAAATCATCTGCTTTTATATATAAAAAATAAATGTTTCCGCATAAAATGCTACAAATGTGCAAAGATTTTTGGCTATTGTTAATTTTACAGTAGTTTAGTGTACATTAAGATTAATGAAACAATAAGCTAGCATGAACATTCTTGTAACGAAAAAATGCTATTTCCACTACTGTGGCAAAAATGTTGCTAAATCAATAATACCATATTATTAAGTTTAGATTACACATGCTAGATTATTAAAGCAATTCAAATTCTGGAAAATTATCTACAGTTTTTCAAAGTAAACGATTTGTCATGCTTAAAGTCAAACCTAAGACAGTGTCACAATAAAAACATAGATTTTTCAAGTCTAATAAAGCGATATATTGTTAATACAATATATAATACATATGAATACATAAATATATGCAAGAAACTTTGGGACAGTTGTTACACTGATCTTATGGGGTTGATTTACTAAAGGCAAATAGACTGTGCACTTTGCAAACTGCAGTTTCTCCAGAGCTTAGTAAATGAGGTAAAGCTTCACTTTGCAAAGAATAACCCAAACGCGTGCAAGAAAAAAAAACAAAAAACTTTTGCTTGCTTGTGATTGGATGATGGAAGTCAGCAGAACTTCTGGTCTATTTGCCTTTAGTAAATTAACTCCTATGTTTCCTAGTATGTGTGCTCCTGTGTGTGCTTGAAAGTGATTGTAAAGGTTTAAAAAAATAAAATAAAAAAATAATAAAAATGTTATACTTATCTGTTCTGTGCAATAGTTTTGCACAGAGCAACCCTAATCTTCCCTGCTTTTTTTTTTAGAATCACTCATCACTACGAAAACAACGTATGCCACTGATGTTCAAATCCTTATAAACAGGAGTCAGGAGACACCAGACAGAGAGAAAAAATTGGCAGTTATGTTCCTACAGTTGCAGCATACTGTTAAATTGGCTCCAGTGATGAGAAGAGAGGGGACAATGATGGGGTCTCTAACCATACCCATGTGCCCAGATGTAATTCAGGTCATTGAGATGACATTGAGGTCAGCTCACAGAGCAACTGAGAGAACAGCTGCCCTGTTCCACCTGCTGGTAAAGCTTCAAAGAGGCAGGCACCTTTGTCTCCCAGTCCCCACTCAGAGCTTACCTATGTAGACCTTTTTCAGCATGTGTGCAGCAAACTGCACCATTGTTATCTGCAGTCTCTTTCTCCATCATATCAAGCATGGCAATACCATCAGCCATTTGAGTACCTGTCAGGAAAGGCTTCACCCGCTGGTGGCACTGTTGGTCCTATGGATTGCAGCACTAGTGTCCACCAGCAGGTGTCCTCTTGCAGCCAGTATCTTTGATAGAGGTGCTCACCTGCTGGTGGTAATGCCTGATCCATGGGCCGTAGTACCGGCGTCCACCAGCGGGTGTATTCCGGCAGTGTGGGGCAGGCAGCATTTCCTCCGCTCAGCTGTCACATGAGGACAATCACAGCAGTCCTATAAATACCCGGCGAGCCCTTACATGCTCGCCTTGGTATCTTTCTCCTTGAGCCCTGACCTCGCTGCTTCTATCTGGACCTTGAGCCTGTACCTCACCTCTCCTGACCCGACCTGATCTGATCCCCATCCTGATCCCCATCCTGAGCCCCATCCTGAGCCTATCCATCCGTCCTCTCCCTGTCTTGTTTGTTCCCTGTCCCCATCTGCTGACTCCCCGTGTATGACCTTGGCCTGGCTACGTTTATGCTTCTGGATCACTCCTTTGTCAATCTCCTGACCTGCTGTGTATGACCCTGGCCTGGCTTACATTGAAGATTCTGGTACTGCCCTTTGCTGTATATATTATTTGTTGTTAGTGGGTTGTTTGGTTGGTTTGCACTGTTTGTATTTATTTATATCACCTCATATCTCAATAAACCTCATTATATTTCACTTTACATACGTTTTGGTTCTCTCTGTGCAGTCCACACAGTCTGGTCAACTAATTCACTGACAGTACCTCTTCTATAAAGAGACATCTGAGGTTTCACCATGCAGCTCAGTGGCAACAGCACCAGGATGATCTCAGGAAAAGAGTTGCACTCCTCCTTCTCCTTTCAGCTCCTCCTATTCAACATCTATCACCTCTTCTCCGCTGCCTACAGCCATAGGAATGAGGATATGTCAAAGGGTGTCCAGAGGTCTACCCTATGGCTCCTCCAATGAGTAAGAGGGTGTGCATGGAACCCTGTAAAGTAGGGGCAAGCGTAAACTGCAACATTGCTTTGATTCTGCAAACTCCACCCCTTAAGCTATAGCCTTGAGCACTAAAGTTTCACTGCCCCAGCTGCTATGGCAAAATAAAAATACACCCCCAGCCACACAATGTCTGACACCTTTATGCCAGCTTGGCAAAATTGATAGCTTTACAACTCCTGTCTTGCCAGTTGGTGGAATCTGACCCCTTTTATTGGAAGGAAAAATATTTTTGCTGGGCATCTGAAAATCATTTAGCACCACATCCCTCATATAAGAATAGCATATAAAAGATCAAAGGGCTTGGGATTTTAAAGTTGCAAAGGTACAACGACAGAGGTAAAAAAAAAAAACACAGTTATTTAAAGAGCATTAAAAACAATATAAGGACATAAAAATGTCCGATATGATCATACATTACATAGACAGGTGCAGACTGATTAGATCTCTACATGTTTCACCATGCCGATGGCTTCTTCAGGAGGATTATTATCAGGCACTGTACATATGATCACTAGAGAGTCAAGAAATAGAAAATATTTTCTTGAGAGACAAAAAATATTTGCATACATCACAAATATCAAATATAAAAACATAACTTACATTTAATTTCCTACATTGGCAAAGAGATTAAGCAGCAAAAAAACCTAGGTCAATTAATTACCTGTATGTTCAAAGAATAAATTTAAAAGAATTATAAAGGCTCCAGAGTCATAGGGATGAATCAATTTGGATCAATTGGTGTAACCATAGAGAGAGCTATTTATATGGATAGATGCCCCCTAGTGGTCCATCTATGGGGAAGATAATAGATAGGAAATATCAATTATCTGGCTAATACATGGAACATATTTTATCTGCAAATTATACTGTGATATATGTCACACACCGCTGGAAATATATATTAATGTAAATTATTATACTATGTAAAAACACACAAATAAATCAAATATATAAATATATAGTGCCACACGGTAGGATATAATAAATCGATAATTCATAAAATTATAGTGCCACAAACGTGACTCATAAAGTGCTGTAGTGCATAAAACAGTGATATTCAAATTCAAGATGGAAAATCTGTCCAATGTAGTTGATATAAAGTTCTTTTGATATGTATTTAATGACTTCAAAAAAATGTGAGAAACAGCTTGCTGCAGTGTTCAAACTCAGGTGCTCCCAGGGTTGCCAACTTTCAGTAAATTTATGAACAGTTTGTAAAATCTGTACTTTTTGCATCTGTCCTTGAATGTCCATTACGGACATGTAGGTTGCATGTCCGTATCTGACATTCATGGACAGATGCAACAATTATGGATTTTACAAACTGTTTGTAAATTTACTGAAAGTTGGCAACCCTGGGTGCTCCCCACCCTCAGGTAATGGCTGCTCACTTCTGAGCTTGTGACCTCACAACTAAGTTTGGTCAAACACGCTTATGAATCACTTTAGGGATTCTAGGCAGGCTGTCTGTTTCAAAGCTGCTTACTGGGATGTCTGTTTCAAAGCTGCCTACTGGTGCTGTCTCCTCACATGGAAAATGGTAAAAAGAAACTCCATGGCATAATATCGTTTAAAATTGTTTATTGTGCAGACAAATAAAACCCCAATGCTGGGTACTCACATGAGTTAGGTGCATTAAGTGCATCGCTCTGTATACTGCCTAAAAACGCTGGGTAATGGCTGGTATCGTAAGTTCGTCCTCTGTATAATAGCTCAGCTGCCTTTCACACCGTCCTGAATGGTGTGAAAGGCAGCTGAGCCACAGAGGACGAATGTACGATACCAGCCATTACCCAGCATGTTTTGGAAAAATGTCCTACGGCATGCCTCCCGCTCACCCCCTGGGGCACGCATCGGGTGCGTTTTTTGACTGACATGTGCCTTGGACACAACGGATCACAGATCAAGTAAAGGGTCAATCACAACAGCCCTTTATCATGTGATCAGCAGTGTCCAATCACAGCTGTCACATGTAAACAGACTTGCCAGTTAACAGAGACAGCGTGTGAGGAAAGGAGGACCAATCTGTCAGGGCACAATGAGTACAACATTTTCATTCATAATCAGGCACTGATACAGCCCCATCAGTGCAACTTATCAGTGCCCATCAGTGCTGCCTATCAGTGCCCATCAGTGCTGCCTATTAGTGCCCATCAGTGCCACCTATCCGTGCCCATCAGTGCCGCCTATCAGTGCCCATCAGTGCTTCCTCATCTGTGCAGCCTCACCAATGCCTCATCATCAGTGCCCATCAGTGCAGCTTATTAGTGCCCCTCAGTTCTGCCTAACAGTGCCCATTAGTGCCACCTATGAATGCCCATCAGTGCCACCTATCAGTGCCCATAAATGCAGCCTCATCAGTGCCTTCTCATCAGTTCCCATCAGTGAAGCTTATCAGTACCACCTCATCAGTGCCCATCAGTGCCATCTCATCAGTGCAACCTCATCAGTGCAGTCTCATTGGTGTCCATCAGTGAACATCAGTGCAGCCTCATCAGTGGCCATGAGTGCAGCCACATCAGTGCCCAGCAGTTCATCCTCATCAGTGCAGCCTCATTAGCGTACATTAGTGAAGAAGAAAATTACTTATTTGCTAAATTTTATAACAGACACTACGGGAAACGTTTTTTTTCTAAATTTTTGGTACTTTTTCATTTATTTAGCAGAAAATAAAAACCCCAGGGGTGATTAAATACCCCCAAAATAAGCTCTATCTGTCTCATAAAAAAGATAAAAAAATTATTTTCATACAGTGTTGCATGACCGCGCAATTGTCATTCAATTGTCAAGTTGGCAATTGTCAAGTGTGACAGCGCTAAAAGCTGAAAATTGTCATGGGCAGGACGTGGGTGAAAGTGGCCAGTATTGAATTGGTTAAAGAAAGTATGAGTAAGCAATAGGGATGAGCCCGCCGTTGAAGTCGAACGTAAGTTCGACTCGAACATCGGGTGTTCGCCCGTTCGCTGAATACCAAACATTACAGGGCGTTTGCAGGAAATTTGAATGCCCGCGGAACGCGCCATAATGAACGGCGAGACTGTCAATGCACGCTGATAAATGGCCAAAGCATGCACCTGACCTGCATGCTTTGGCCAATCACAGCGTGCTCTGCTGTGAGAGCCATGATTGGCCAAAGGCAGGGTGCCTTTGGCCAATTATGGCTCAGGGAGTCCACGCCCCACACTGTGTTTTATGAATGAGAGCAGCAAAATGACATTTGTAAAGGAAAAAATTTCATTTAAAACTGCTTGCGGCTGTAATGTAGTCCCGGATCCCAGCAATATAGATAAAAATCATTGAAAAAAACGGTATGGGTTCCCCCCCAGTCCATTACCAGGCCCTTTGGGTCTGGTATGCCCTTGCAAGCCCTTGGGAGCTGAATTTCATATTGATGAGGTGGGAACAGAGTGTGGAGGTTACTGGATCATTGAAATTTCTTTTAAATCAATTCTGGTTATGCGACACAGTTCCAATTTTTGAGCGGTAACTATGAACCTTATTATACAGTAAAATATGTTAAACTGCTTGTCGATTATGTAATACTAAACTCATTATTATTATTTTATATTTATTTGATTATTTTGATATATTTTCTTGGAATTAAAATTCCCCCGAAGGAGACTATGACTGATTAGGTCGAAACGCATCAGTATTTTCATTGTCAAACGTGATATTCGCCAATTTTCAATGTTTCATGTTTGTGTACACCTGTAACAGGAGCTCATATTTTAAACTTTACCATAAATTTGATTTTCATTTTGTAAAATAAAAGATTTTAACAAAAATGTTTTTTTTGATTGAAGTACTTTCTTTGCTGCAAAAAAAAACCTTAGGGGAACCATCCTTTTATATCCTTTTCCATCTTTATAAAGTTCCATTACCTTGTTACGCAGGTCTTTTGACTGGGACACGAACATGAAAAATCAAAAGTGCTAATTTTAAAGGCTTATATGCAAGTCATTGTCATAAAAAGTGTACGGGGACCCGTATCAATGCAAAAAAAAGCTTTTAAAATTACAGTTTTTTCAGGAGCAGTGATTTTAATAATGCTTAAAGTGAAACAATAAAAATGAAATATTCCTTTAAATATCGTGCCCGGGGGTCTCCTTAGTCTGCCTGTAAAGTAGCACATCTGTGTAATGTGTTTTATAGTGCTGCAGCAAAATTACATTTCTAAAGGAAAAAATGTCATTTAAAATTGCTTGCGGCTGTAATGTATTGCCGACTCCCGCAATATAAGTTAGATAAAAATCAAGTAAAAAAAACAGCGTGGGTCCCCCCCCCCAGTCCATACTAGGCCCTTAGGGTTTGGTATGGATTTTAAGAGGAACTCCATGCCAAAATAAAAAAAAATGGTGTGGTGTCCCCCCAAAATCCATACCAGACCCTTATCCGAGCAAGCAGCTTGGCAGGCCACCAGGATGGGGGGGACAAGCGAGCGCCCCCCCCCCCCCTCCTGAACCATACCAGGCCACATGCCCTCAACATGTCTGCGGGTGGGGGGGCTTATTGGAATCTGGAAGCTCCCTTTAACAATCATGCCGCCCGACGGACCCAAAAACGAAAAACTAAAATACTCGATGGGAGGCATCCTGCTGACTGCTGTCTTTTCGCTGTGACAGCTGTTATACAGGCAAGGGCGGGGCCACACGCTGACGTATCGGATGACCCGCCCCCTCTGATGGCACATGATGTCAGAAGGCGTGGGGGTCACTTGGTTACGTCACTGGGTGGCCCCGCCCTTGCCTATATAACAGCTGTCACAGTCAAGAGACAGCAGTCAGTGGGACGCCTCCCATCGAGGTGGAGTTTCTTTTTTCTTCTATTTTTCTGGTCCGTCGGGCGGCATGATTGAAGAAGGAATTGTAAAAAACGATCTTTTGTGGTTTTTACATTGTACCCAATACATAGGGGGGGCGAGATCTGTGGGCCCCCTTGTTAAAGGGGGCTTCCAGATTCCGATAAGCCCCACCTGCAGACCCCCACAACCACCTGGACAGGGTTGTGGGGATGAGGCCCTTGACCCATCAACATGGGGACAAGGTGCTGTGGGGAGGTGCTCGCTTGTCCCCCCCTTTCCTGGCCTGCCAGGCTGCTTGCTCAGATAAGGGTCTGGTATGGATTTTGGGGGGACCCCATGCAATTTTTTTTAAATGTTGGCTCGGAGTTTCCCTTAAAATCTATGCCAGACCCGAAGGGCCTGGTATAGATTTTGGGGGGTGACCCTCACGCTGTTTTTTTTTTAATTTTGCCATGGAGTTCCCCTTAAAATCTATGGACTGGGGGGGGGACCCATGATGTTTTTTTCCTAATTCTGTCATAGGGTTTCCCTTAATCACTTCAATACACTGTATTATATACTGTACACTGACTGCACTGTATATATATATATATATATATATATATATATATATATATATCTATGTATATAGATATATATATATACTAGACTGCCTGCTATGTTCGAGTCGAGTAGGAGTTCGACTCGAACATTGGCTGTTCGCCCGTTCGGCAAACAGTGAACAATTTGGGGTGTTCGCGGCAAATTTCAAAAGCCGCGGAACACCGTTAAAAGTCTATGGGAGAAATCAAATGTCCTAATTTTAAAGGTTAATATGCAAGTTATTGTCATAAAAAGTGTTTGGGGACCTGGGTCCTGCCCCAGGGGACATGTATCAATGCAATGCCATTTTTCGGGAGCAGTGATTTTAATAATGCTTAAAGTGAAACAATAAAAGTGAAATATTCCTTTAAATTTCGGACCTGGGGGGTGTGTATAGTATGCCTGTAAAGTAGCACATGTTTCCCATGTTTACAAATGTCCCTGCACAAAATGTCATTTCTAAAGGAAAAAAAAAGTCATTTAAAACTACTAGTGGCTATTCATGAATTGTCGGGTCCCGGCAATACAGATAAAAGTAATTGAAAAAAATGGCAGGGGTCCCCCCCACAGTCCATTACCAGGCCCTATGGGTCTGGTATGAATATTAAGGGGAACCCCAAACCCAAAAAAAACGTGGGGTCCCCCCAAATTCCATTTCAGGCCCTTCAGGTTTGGTATGGATATTAAGTGGAACCCCGAACCAATTAAAAAAAAAATGGCGTGGGGTCCCGCCCAAAAATCCATACCAGACCCTTCAGGTCTGGTATGGATTTTGTAAGGGGAACCCTGCACCAAAATAAAAAAAAATGCCGTGGGGTCCCCCCAAAAATCCATACCAGACCCTTATCCGAGCACGCAACCTGGCAGGCCGCAGGAAAAGAGCGGGGATGAGAGAGCGCCTCCCCTCCTAAACTGTACCAGGCCACATGCCTACAACATGGGGAGGCTGTCCCCATGGTTGATGAGGACAAGGGCCTCATCCCCACAACCCTTGCACAGTGGTTGTGGGGGTCTGCGGGCGGGGTGCTTATCGAAATATGGAAGCCCCCTTTAACAAAGGGGAACTCCAGATCCCGGCCCCCCGTATGTGAATTGGTAACGGGGTACATTGTACCCCTACCATTTTACAAAGAAAGTGTAAAAATTTGTAAAAAAACACACAGACACAGTTGGACAAGTCCTTTATTTAAAAAAATAAAAATTCCAGCGATGTAAACCTGTCGATGTCCAACGATGATCCATTCTCCAGCGACGCTGCAGTCTCCCCTCTCCAGCAGGAATGAAACCCCCATGACGCGTAAGAGGGGCCGGGGTCACCCGTCCTTATCATAGGGAACCCTGATACATGTCCCCTGGGGCAGGACCTGGGTCCCCAAACACTTTTTATGACAATAACTTGCATATTAGCCTTTAAAATGAGCACTTTTGATTTTTCATGTTCGTGTCCCATAGATTTTAACGGTGTTCGCGTGTTCGAACAAATTTTTTGCCTGTTCACATGTTCTGGTGCGAACCGAACAGAGGGGTGTTCGGCTCATCCCTAATGCAGAGTATATATATATATTAGGGGTGCACATCTTCACTGGCCTCACAATTCGATTACGATTATCCTGTCCACGATTCGATACGATTTGATTCCACGATGCATCACGATTACTGCGTACGGTTTTCATCCAAAAAATTTAGTTTTTAATAAAAAGACAACCCTCCCTGCATGTAGCAAAGTGTGAAAAAAGAAAACTGCGCTAATGGACCTCTAAATAAAGCTGCAACAATAAGTGTTATACAACACCAAACCATGTAATAAAGAAAAAAAGAGTTGCACGTGGCACCTAAAGTGACAAATGATTATAAAGAACAAATGAGATAAGATATTAAATTGAAAGTACATACAATCAATGAGTACAACAGCTCACACAGTGAATAAACACCAAAAAAAGTGACCTATAAAACAGAGATATAAATCTAAAAAACTGTGATAAAAAATTGCTGATGATAAATTTAATTAAGTCCATATACAAATTTGTCCATAGGCAAAAATATGATTTAAGGAACAAAGTTCATGCAAATAGGTGCATCAAGTAATTGATAATCCTCCACCGTGCAGCTGAATTCCAGACCAAAATAAACACCAAGAGCGAGTGTTTGTGAAGAACAGCCTCCACCAATAAAATGACTGCCTCTTACCGAAAGAGATGGATCCCTTATCACAGGGGATCAGAGAACGCCTGTGGCTATTCCCCAGCCAGGGGTAGGGGGCTTACAGCGTCTACTGCGATGGCGTCTCAACCGGGAGGTCGGCGGCTCACAATGTCAGAAACCTTATCATATTTTTGCCTATGGACAAATTTGTATATGGACTTAATTAAATTTATCATCAGCGACAGTTTTTTAGATTTATATCTCTGTTTTATAGGTCACTTTTTTTGGTGTTTATTCACTGTGTGAGCTGTTGTACTCATTGATTGTATGTACTTTCAATTTAATATCTTATCTCATTTGTTCTTTATAATCATTTGTCACTTTAAGTGCTACGTTCACTTTAGCGCAACTCTGTATTATGTAGCAAAGTGTAAACACAGCAGACAAATTAAAGAGGAGCCCCAAATTACTTACAGGAGATGGTCAGAGACTGCAGACCTGATACAGGAGATGGTCAGAGACTGCAGGCCTACTACAGGAGATGGTCAGAGACTGCAGGCCTACTACAGGAGATGGTCAGAGACTGCAGACCTACTACAGGAGATGGTCAGAGACTGCAGACCTACTACAGGAGATGGTCAGAGACTGCAGATCTACTGCAGGAAATGGTCAGAGACTGTGGATATGATACCAGAGAGGGTCAGAGACTGCGGATATGATACCAGAGAGGGTCAGAGACTGCGGATACGATACAAGAGAGGATCAAGAGACTGCGGATACGATACAAGAGAGGGTCAGAGACTGCGGATACGATACAAGAGAGGGTCAGAGACTGTGGATACGATACAAGAGAGGGTCAGAGACTGCGGATACGATACAAGAGAGGGCCAGAGACTGCGGATACGATACAAGAGGGGGTCAGAGACTGCGGATACGATACAAGAGAGGGTCAGAGACTGCGGATACGATACAAGAGAGGGTCAGAGACTGCAGACATGATACAAGACAGGGTCAGAGACTGTGGATACAAGAGAGGGTCAGAGACTGCAGACATGATACAAGAGAGGGTAAGAGACTGGGGATACGATACAAGAGAGGGTCAGAGACTGGGGACATGATGCAAGAGAGGGTCAGAGACTGGGGACATGATGCAAGAGAGGGTCAGAGACTGGGGACATGATTCAAGAGAGGGTCAGAGACTGGGGACATGATGCAAGAGAGGGTCAGAGACTGGGGACATGATGCAAGAGAGGATCAGAGACTGCGGACAATGTCCCCATAACATCCCCCCAAACGACAATGTATGCTATTTCATTAATTATGGTTTATGTATGTCTTATTGTCTTATGTCGCGTACACACGACCGCTTTTCTCGACGAGAAAAACTGCATTTTTTTTTTCGCAGAGAAAAACGATCGTCTGTGGGCTTTATGTCGTTTTTCTCGTCTAGAAAAACGGCATAAAAAACGACGAGAAAATTTAGAACATGTTCTAAATTTTCTCATCGTTTTTTCCAGCATTTTTTTCCGCGGCAGTTTTCCCATAGGGAAACACTGCCGCGGAGCCCACAGACGGTCGTTTTTCTCGTCAAGAGAAAAAATGACGGGAAAAACGACCGTGTGTAGGGAACCAAGCGGTTCCTTCATTTTTCCTGTCATTATTCACGGCGGTTTTTTAACCGCCGTGAATAATGATCGTGTGTACGCGGCATTAGTGATTGATTTACATCACAGCTTCATTGATACCTTTTTTTTTTGTATGATTTATGATTTTGCTCATCACTGACCCCACACATGCAATGCATGGCTGCATGTGTGGGGTCAGTGATGAGCAAAACCATAAATCATACAGAAAAAAAAAAGGTATCAATGAAGTTGTGATGTGAATCAATCACTAAGACAATAAGACATAAATGAACCATAAATTAGTGTCTGACTTCAGTACTGTACCTGATGATGGTGACAGAGTGTGCATGCACTGGTTTCCTGCTGCAGCCTGTGAGGACAAGCGCGGCCATCCAGTATTCTTCTGGCTCGCTCGGGTCTCCCATTGCCCGAAGCAGCCTGTTGTGAGGACAAGTGCGGGATGCTGGCTCAGGTGTCCTACAGCAGCCTGTGTGACAGCGAGCCGAGGAGGACTCTCTGGCGACCAGGACTCGGGGACACTCGCTCCACATGTCTCCTCTCCTGTAGCAGGCAGCTCATCTCACGGTGACGCGGCTGGGGATGATGTCAGCGGGAGGGCGCCGCTAACGCCCACTGCTCAGTTCGGCTTAGAGGCACGGCACATTGCCTTCGGCTGCTTTGGGGTACAGAGAGGCAGGGCACAGTGCGGCGCGCAGTTAACCCCCCCCCCATAATCGATTATTTCTGGTCACAGCATTGATGACGAATCGCGGACGGCCGAATCGCGGTGCATCGATGCTGCGATTAAATTCAACACCCCTAATTATATATATATATATATATATATATATATATATATATTAATACACTTTCTGCCTGCAATACACACTAAACTGCCTGCACGCCACTATCTAACCTGCCTCCAGCTAACCTTCCCTCAATCATAACACTATATATGGCCGCCGTGTAAGCAGCCTAATATAGTGTGGGGCGTGGACTGAGCCATGATTGGCTAAAAGCACCCTGCCTTTGGCCAATTATGGCTCTCACTGCAGAGCACGCTGTGATTGGCCAATGCATGCAGGTTAGCTGCATGCTTTTGCCAATCATCAGACGTCAATGCACTGTGATCTCACAGTGCATTATGGGGCATTCTGCGGTGCTCGAATTTGCCACAAACGCCACATGATGTTCACTATTCGGCGCACGGGCGAACACCCGATGTTCGTGTCGAAGTTATGTTCAACTCGAACATCGGGCCCATTCCTAACAGACACTAATTGTAATTTAAAAAGCCACAGATGTGGGAAATTAACCTTTAATTGTCATTTTAACCTCTGTGTGTCACCTTGTGTGTCTGTACCAAGGCCAAACATTCCAGGGTTTGTAAACTTTTGATCAGGGACATTTGGGAGATTTCTGGTATCATTATGATTTAAAAAAGGAGCTAAACAACTATGTGATAATAAATGACTTCATATGTTCACTATCACTAAATAAAAGAGGAAAGGAAAAACGTACCGCTCAAAAGCTTAAGAATTCACCAAATAGCTGCTTCCGCCCGGTCACTCACACAGGTGCTGGCTCTGCACTGATGCATGGGAGAAAAAGAAACCCTGGACTGCCGCACTCTGTATAGACAGTTATTTATTCCAAAATTTCAAGTAAAAAATCCAAATTCAAAATAAATCCATAAATCCAAAACAACAAATGCAGATAGTGTGCATGCAGGGAAGGGTGGCTAACGCGTTTCACGTCACGAATTGACGCTTACTCATAGCTGTTCTCCACTTCACTGCCGCCGCTGTCTTCTCCTTTGATCTCGGCTCTCCTCCCCGTCCTGAACGGTGTCCTTCCCCATTGTGGCAGGCAGTGTGACAGGACGCCGAAAACATGGAAGAAAAACAGGTGAGACTGAGAGACTCCCTCTTGAGTCGCGTTGCTGGCCCGGGGGGAGTGGACACGGTTTGGGGAGAGGGAGCAACTAGTAAGTCAGTATAGTCAGTGTAATGTGTAGT
This sequence comes from Rana muscosa, assembly GCA_029206835.1. Lineage (NCBI taxonomy): Eukaryota > Metazoa > Chordata > Amphibia > Anura > Ranidae > Rana > Rana muscosa. The sequence goes on along the minus strand of CM055117.1, from coordinate 636,722,370 downwards.
GGTGTGTATAGTATAGTGTAGTGGTGTGTGTAGTGTAGTGGGTAGTGTATAGTGTAGTGGTTTGTATACTGTGGTAGTGTGTATAGTGTATGAATGAAACAACAAAAGTGAAATATAACTTTACATTTCGTACCTAGGGTGTGTGTATAGTATGCCTGTAAAGTCGCGCTTGTTTCCCTTGCTTAGAACTGTCCCTGCACAAAGTGTCATTTCTGAAGGAAACGTAATTTAAAACCCACTCGCGGTTATAATGAATTGTCGGCTCCCGGCAATACAGAGAAAATTCATTGATAAAAAATAAAAATAAAGCGTAGGGGTCCCCCCAAATTCTATTACCAGGCCCTTCAGGTCTGGTATTGATGTTAAGGGGAACCCTGCCGCAAATTTAAAAAACAAATGCGTGGAGTTCCCCCAAATATCCATACCAGGCCCTTCAGGTCTGGTATGGATTTTAAGGGGATCTCCACCCCAAAATTAAAAAAAAATGGCCTGGAGTTCCCCCAAAAATCCACACCAGACCCTTTATCCAAGCACGCAACCTGGCAGGCCGCAGGAAAAGAGGGGGGAGGAGAGAGCGCCCCCCCTACTGAACCGTACCAGGCCACATGCCCTCAACATGGGGAGGATGTCCCCATGTTGATGGGGACAAGGGCCTCATCCCCACAACCCTTGCCCGGATGCTGTGGGGGTCTGTGGGCAGGGGGCTTATCGGAATCTGGAAGACCCCTTTAACAAAGGGGACCCCAGATCCCGCCCCCCCCTATGTTTTTAAAACCTTTTTTTGCATGGATACATGTCCCCTGGGGCAGGACCCGGGTCCCCAAACACTTTTTATGACAATAACTTGCATATAAGCCTTTAAAATTAGCACTTTAGATTTCTCCCATAGACTTTTCGAATTTGCCGCAAACACTCCAAATTGTTCGCTGTTTGGCGAACGGGCTAACAGGCAATGTTCGAGTCGAACATGAGTTTGACTCGAACTCGAAGCTCATCCCTAGTGGTGTGTATAGTATAATCAGTGGTGTATAGTGTAGTGGTGTGTGTATAGTGTAGTGGTGCGTATTGTGAAGTGGTGCGTATAGTGTAGTGGTGCGTATAGTGTAGTGGTGTGTATAGTATAATCAGTGGTGTATAGTGCAGTGGTGTGTGTGTATAGTGTAGTGGTGCGTGTATAGTGTAGTGGTGTGTATAGTGTAGTGGTGTGTATAGTATAATCAGTGGTGTATAGTGTAGTGGGTAATGTGTAGTGGTGTGTGTAGTGTAGTGGGTAGTATGGTGGTGTATGTAGTGGTGTGTGGGTAGTGTAGTGGTGTGTAAAGTGTAGTGTGTAGTGTAGTGGTGTGTAAAGTGTAGTGGGTAGTGTAGTGGTGTGTGTAGTGTAGTGGGTAATGTATAGCGTAGTGGACAGTGTAGTGGTGTGTGTAACAGGTATTGTAGTGGTGTGTGTGTGTGTAGCGGATAGTGTAGTTGTGTGTGTAGTGGGTAATGTATAGCGTAGTGGACAGAGTGGTATGTGTGTGTAGTGGGTAGTGTAGTGGTGTGTGTGTAGGGGGTAGTGTAGTGGACAGTGTAGTGTGTAGTGTAGTTGATAGTGTAGTGGACAGTGTTGTGGGTAGTGTAGTGGTGTGTCTAGCATAGTGGACAGTGTAGTGTAGGAATCAGGTAGGTCAGTACTATTGTAGGAAGGGAAAGGGACTCAGGAAGTGCTAAAAGTATTATTGTAGGAAGGGAAGGTTAGGGGGGGGTGGCGGGGCACAAAATTACTTGCCTTGCCCCGGGGGCTGTCAACCCACGCTACGCCACTGGTACACACACACAAACAGTTAAGCATTTTTTTTTTCTCAGAGATGTCCTTCCTATGCAGAGAAATTTTGCCAAACTCACAAGCCACTATGTTTGTAACCTTTGTATCTGCTTCTATCTCAGAAAGAACATGATAAGTGTTATGCAGTGTCACATCAATAGCTACATGTTTATAGTCCACAGGTTACACTCTTCCTGACCCAACAGTTGTCCACACTGCTCTTCTCATGTGCAGTCTTTGAGGAAGAGGTGGCTTTTTGCAAGGCAGTGCAAGAGAACAAATTGGCTTAAACAGCATCCTCTTCTCAAACTACATGGCACAAACCAAGGAATTTAGACAAGCAATGTCACCATGTAAACTAGAAATCTGCATACAAATTGGACAGCAACCTACAGTAGCTTCCAAAAAAGTACCACAAAAAACAAATGCCAAGCAAGTATTGCACTGAACTAAAATAGACATTAAAACTCAAACACTGGTACTAACCAAAGATAGTTGGCTGTCTCCAAACTCCTGCTATTTTCAAACTACTGCTGTTTAAGCTATGCATATTTGTCCTGCTGCACTTCCGTCCTGATGCAAAACAGCAAACTCCACCGAGTTTGTAATGTAAATGTAGCACCCTCCTGCTACGTTGTGAGGTTTTTGTTACTCACTTAGCGCCCGCCCGCAATGTGCTGAGGATGAGCAGCCTCTGTAGGCAAAGTGACGTATATAGCGCTTACCACCCTCTCCTCCTTGTCTTTTTGCTCCTTGAAGGAGGAAAGGGCACACCCAGCTCTATAGATTTCAAACTCATTATATCCTTTGCTTAAAAATCTCTGTTTTAAAATGTCAGCTTGTTGGTGAAATACTGCAATATCTGTACAGTGACGTTCCCATTGTACACAGTGGGAGCGTGTCAGCAAGTTCAGGATCTGCTGATCCTGGTAAACAACAGAGAGCTCTCTACAGAGGAAGCACTCTGTCAGTTTCTCATTCCTGCAAAGCAGAGATTAGAAACTGAAAGATCTAAAGTGAAAATGCAGCACACTTTACACACATTACACATAGTTAGGCACATATTTAAATCCTTGATCGCCTTAGATGTTACCTCCTTCAAAGCCAGTGTCAATAATACAGTGACACTGTAGAGTATTTTGTAGAGTATTTTCACTAATCACTGTATTAATGTCACTGGTGATGTCGGTGGCAGTTAGTCAGTTCCCCTCCAGCATCAGTTAGTGTTTGATTTCCCGCCGCACTATTGCAGTCCCATTATAAGTTGTTGTTCACCGCCATTAGAAGTATGAAAACATTTTTTTAAAGTATACTGTAAATACTGTATATACCATAGTTTGGAGGCGCTATAACTTTTACGCAAACCAGTCAATATACACTTGTTGAGATTTTTTTTGTTATCAATGACGTAGCAGAATACATTTTGGCCAAAATTTATGAAGAATTTAGATTTTCTAAGGTTTTTATTGCATATGTTTTATACCAGAGAGTAAAATATATATATTTTTTTTCATTTATATTGCAAAAAAAAAACTGTGGTGATCAAATACCACAATATAATATCTTTGTGAAATAAATTATATAAATTTGGTTTGGGTACAGCATTGCATGATTGCACAATTGTCAGTTAAAGTAGCGCAGTGCTGAATAGCAAAAAATTGCCTGTCATGAAGGGGGTAAAATTTTCCGGAGTTGAAGTGGTTAAGGTAAATTTAGTTTTTGGCTCTCCAGTAATCAGCAGAGCAGAATTCATTGCTTTGGGCTGTTCTGGGTTCTGCAGGCTGCAGGTCTGACTGCTCCCCCCTGTTTTCTGTAGTTTTCCAGAATATAGTCGGTGGAAGTGTCAGGTAGGCAGTCTAAATATTTATGCAGCCCCAGCAATCCCTGGAGAGGTGTGTCCAGATGGTGGTTGGAGAATGTATAATTAGTCTGAAGCCCAGAGGCCAGGGTCTTGTTCAGGAGAAGAAGTTCCCAGCCAGGGAGGGCTGCCTGCCTTCTTGGTTTTCTTGCTGAAGGTCCAGCCTGTTCATCAGAATCCCAGCCATGCTGAAAAGGACTGCTCTTCCACAAACCCTTTCAGGGACTAAATAGGCGTGCCAATGAAGACCTGCCTTGGGAGTTAACTGGGAAACATGTCTGTTGGAATTATACACTTATATACCAAGCTTGAAGGACATCATGAGTTCTGACCTAAAGGGGAAAGAATTTCAGTGAGTGTTGCTTTTATCACCCCTGTTGCACAGAGTGCAAGGCTTGCCTGGCCTGGGTCATTGCTATCGATGTCCTAGTTAGGGTGACCACATTTCCAAACTACCATTCAGGGACACCCTTCCTTCCCAAAAATCAGCTTGTGCTGTAACGAATCACAGCACAGTGATTGGACACAAGAGGCGGGATTTATGATTTCTCCAATCACAAGCAGGGGGCGGGATTGTGCTCCTCCAGGCATTCCCGGCCAGGACAAGTACTGTCAGTGAGTAAATCGGTGATGTGGCAGACTTTTTTGGGGGCATCAGATTGGCCCGGGGGGATGGCTGTGTCAGTTTTATTCCAGGACACTGTATTGTCCTGGCATGAATGTGCCCAGAACAGACCTGCAAAATGCGGGACTGTCCCGGGCAATCCGGGACACATGGTCACCCTAGTCCCAGTGCTGTCTGCTTAGTGTCGCACTGCTTAAATGACTGTTTAGCAGAGCTACTACAAGGAAGAGTGTCTTCATTGTTCCTGTTTGTAATGTGGAGTATTCCACAGCTCCCTGAACCCTATCCAAGTTATTACTGCAATAAACTTTAAAAAAGGCAACCCCTATGGACTGTGATTTATGGGATCAAAGTGTGAAGTTGCTGTTTGCCTGGCTGCTGCACTAGCAGTAATGGAACCTGGGACATTAAATCAATGGCCCTATAAGTAGATGAATGCTACATAAACAAATAACTTCCTTATCCAATAAAACAAAATAGAGTGCTGTTATCTGAAGTGAATATTATGGCTTACTTGGTTAGCAAATACAGATATTCATTCCCAGTACCTCCACTGTGCATTGGGTCTTAAAAATCCTTGATTTATTTGGTTATGTTTCATAAAACCCTTCTCTTAAAACACACACAAAGCTTCTCAGGCTACTCTAAATACAATTCTTGCAGAAGCATAACATACATGAAAGATGCCATTCATGGCAAATTGAAAGCATGAAATCTTCATAAAACAGCCCATGCAAATCATTTTCTGAAATCTTTTTAAGCTTTGTATTCCCAGGAAACCCATTTTCAGAACAATGCTGGCACAAGCAACCAGAAGTGTGAAGATGTGTTCATATTAACATTTCTCAATCAGTGGAAAAGGACTTTCATTGTTATCAATTGATAACTTGCTATTCATAGTTATAATTCCCCAAATCCCCCCTTTTTTTTTGTGAACAAGAATCACTTTTTAAATATGTCAAGACACTTTATAAATATTTTTTATCAATGTAGACCTATAAATAGCAAAAACACTGTGCTTGTAAGTAATATATGATTAGTAAAACGAAATCTGTGTAAGAATAAATGGTACATAAAAGTAATAATTTATAGCTGAACTCAAGAAACACACTTTTGCAGCTCTGTAATCATGAATACATCATAAAATGTTTTTTTTTTTTTTTTTTAATGCAAGCAGTGTGGGTATCTGAATTTGACCTGGAATCAGCCTCTGCTGCCCCTGTTCAGCAGGGCTTGAGTGTAAGAAGAAAAAGAAGAAAAAGAAGAAATAATAAATTAGTTCATGTTTTGACAAGTAACATGCTTTTAGGGTAATAAGACAGATGAGCGCCTCACTGTGCTGCTTCTGATTCCACTGTACAGGAACAGAGAGGGGTGGGTGCAAAACAGCCTGTGCTCAGATGAAATGGGTTTATGCTGGGCATCAGATTGAGGTCATCTTGTGTTGGAAAAAAGTACTGCAGGGGAGAGCTCTGGATTGGAAGTGATAATTCCTAAAACATAATTATAAAATATAATCTAAAAACATTACTGCTTTTTTTATGTTATCCTTTAACCACTTTAAGATTAGCAGGTTAAAACCCCTTCTTGTCCTAGCAATTTTCAGTTTTCAGTCATACTTTGACTGACTTGTCATGCAACATTGTATCCAATTGAATTTTATAAAAAAAACTTTTGGGAAAGATAGAGCTTTCGTTTGGTGTTATTTAATCACCACTTTTTAATTTTTTGTATATTAACCACTTAACAACCACCTGCCGACAAATAACGTCGACAAGGTGGTTGCTTAACTCTGGGAGGACGTTATATAACGTCCTCCCAGAATCGCGCTCCCGCGCGCCCCCTGGGGCGCGCACGCGGGAAACTCCGTGACCGCCGGGTCCAGAGGACCCGGCGGATCACAAATCGCGGTAAATCGCCGCTGATAGCGGCCGTTTACCACGTGATCGCTCCGTCAAATGACGGAGCAATCACTTGTAAACAGACCGGCGTCATTTGATGACGCCGGTTCCTCCCTCCCCTCTCTGTACCGATCGGTACAGTGTGAGAGGGGAGGGGGAGGGAGCGGATGGCAGCAGCAGCACTGTGGGCTGGATCTGTGACAATTGCAGTCACAGATCCAGCCATCCATCCATCCCTGCTCAGCCATCCCTGTGCTATACCCTGCCAATACTCTGCAATACACCCTGCCAATACTCTGCAATACCCTGGTGCAATACTCTGCAATACCCTGGTGCAATACTCTGCAATACCCTGGTGCAATACTCTGCAATACCCTGCGAAATACTCTGCAATACCCTGCGAAATACTCTGCAATACTCTGCGAAATACTCTGCAATACCCTGGTGCAATACTCTGCAATACCCTGGTGCAATACTCTGCAATACCCTGGTGCAATACTCTGCAATACCCTGGTGCAATACTCTGCAATACCCTGCACAATACTCTGCAATACCCTGCACAATACTCTGCAATACCCTGCACAATACTCTGCAATACCCTGCACAATACTCTGCAATACCCTGCAAAATACTCTGCAATACCCTGCAAAATACTCTGCAATACCCTGCGCAATACTCTGCAAAATACTCTGCAATACCCTGCACAATACTCTGCAATACCCTGCACAATACTCTGCAATACCCTGCACAATACTCTGCAATACCCTGCACAATACTCTGCAATACCTACCACAATACTCTGCAATACCCTCCACAATACTCTGCAATACCCTCCACAATACTCTGCAATACCCTCCACAATACCCTGTGCAATACCCTCCACAATACCCTGTGCAATACCCGTGCAATACCCTGCCATACACCGCAATACCCTGCCATACACCGCAATACCCTGCCATAGTCCGCAATACTCCGCAATGCCCTGCAATACTCCGCAATGCCCGGCAATACTCCGCAATGCCCGGCAATACTCCGCAATGCCCAGCAATACTCTGCAATAACCACTTCCCGCCCTCCGGCCGTCATATGACGTCCTTGACTTTGTGCGGGGATATCTGAATGATGGGAGCAGCTACAGGCATCATTCAGATATTAGCTTTTTCAGCCGGCGATTCCCTACACCATAAGAACAATCATAGCGGCTGTTCCGCCGCTTGATCATTCTTACGGGAGGCGAGAGGGGATGTCCCCCCCCCGCCGCCCTCCGGTGCTTCTACCGACTCACCGCTACGATCAAAGCCAGGATTTTTTGGTTTTTTTTTTGTATTTTTTTCAGGCTTCCCAGCCTAGAGGTGAGATGTGGGGTCTTATTGACACCCCCCCCCCATATCTCACTGTAAAGAGGACCTGTCATGCCATATTCCTATTACGAGGGATGTTTACGTTCCTTGTAATAGGTATAAAAGTGATCAAAAAAATGTTTAGGGCGGAAAAACATGTCAAACTAAAATAAATAAAGTAAAATGAAGAATAAAATATATATATTTTTTAAAGCGCCCCTGTCCCCGTGAGCTCGCATACAGAAGCGAACGCATACGTAAGTCCCGCCCACATATGAAAACGGTTTTCAAACCACACATGTGAGGTATCTCTGCGAACGTTAGAGCGAGAGCAATCATTTTGGCCCTAGACCTCCTCTGTAACTCAAAACATGTAACCAGTAAAAATATTTAAAGCGTCGCCTATGGGGATTTTTTAAGTAGCGAAGTTTGGCGCCATTCCACGAGTGTGTGCAATTTTTAAGGGCGACATGTTAGGTATCTATTTACTCGGCGTAACTTCATCTTTCACATTATGCAAAAACATTGGGCTAACTTTACTGTTTTTTTTTTTTTTTTAAGCACAAAACATTTTTTTTCCGTAAAAAACGCGTTAAAAAAATTGCTGCGCAAATATCGTGCGAGATAAAAAGTTGCAACAACCACCATTATATTCTCTAAGGTCTTTGCTAAAAAAACATATATAATGTTTTGGGGTTCTATGTAATTTTCTAGCAAATAAATGATGATTTTTACATGTAGGAGAGAAATGTCAGAATTGGCCTTGGTGCTCCAGAACGCCTGAAGGTGCTCCCTGCATGTTGGGCCTCTGTATGTGGCCACGCTGTGTAAAAGTCTCACACATGTGGTATCGCCATACTCGGGAGTAATAGCAGAATGTGTTTTGGGGTGTAATTTGTGGAATGCATATGCTGTGTGTGAGAAATAACCTGCTCATATGACAATTTTGTGAAAAAAAAAAAAGAGAAAAAAAAAATCTTGATTTTGCAAAGAATTGTGGGAAAAAATGACAACTTCAAAAAACTCACAATGCCTCTTTCTGAATACCTTGGAATGTCTTCTTTCCAAAAAGGGGTCATTTGGGGGGTATTTGTACTTTTCTGGCATGTTAGGGTCTCAAGAATTGAGATAGGCCGCCAGTACTTCAGGTGTGATCAATTTTCAGATATTGGCACCATAGCTTGTGGACTCTATAACTTTCACAAAGACCAAATAATATCCACCAATTTGTACTTATTTTTACCAAAGATATGTAGCAGTATAAATTTTGGCCAAAATTTATGAAGAAAAAATAGTAATTTGCAAAATTTTATAACAGAAACGAAAAAAAAATCATTTTTTTACAAAATTTTCAGTCTTTTTTCTCTTATAGCGCAAAAAATAAAAAACCCAACAGTGATTAAATACCACCAAAAGAAAGCTCTATTTGTGTGAAAAAAAGGACAAAAATTTCATATGGGTACAGTGTTGTATGACTGAGTAATTGTCATTCAAAATGTGAGAGCACCGAAAGCTGAAAATTGGTCTGGTTATTAAGGGGGTTTAAGTGCCCAGTGGTCAAGTGGTTAAGAAAAAGAACTGAACATTTTTGAAAAAAACAAAAAAATAAATTTTGCTTAGTTCCTGTTAAAAAAAATTGGCAAATAAATAATCTCTATTCATGAATTTAGACCAAAATTTATTCTGATACATTTTTTGTGTTTATTATTTAGTCTGTGTGAAAGAGACTTTAAACACTTCAGCCCCGGAAGGATTTACCCCCTTCCTGACCAAGTCCTTTTTTGCGATTCGGCACTGTGACGCTTTAACTGACAATTGCGCAGTTGTGCGATGCTGTACCCAAACAAAATTTACGTCCTTTTTTTTTCCACAAACAGAGCTTTCTTTTGGTGGTATTTGATCACCTCTGCGGTTTTTATTTTTTGTGCTATAAACAAAAAAAGTGCAACAATTTTGAAAAAAAGCTATATTTTTTTACTTTTTGCTATTTGCTATTATAAATATACCCCCAAAAAAATAAAAAATTCTTCCTCAGTTTAGGCCAATATGTATTCTTCTACATATTTTTGGTAAAAAAAAAATGCAATAGGTGTATATTAATTGGTTTGGTTCTACAAAAGAGGGGATAGATTTAAGGCATTTTTATTATGATTTTTTTTTATTAGCAATGGCGGTGATCTGCGATTATCATGACTGCAACATTGCGGCAGACAGATCCGACACTTTTGACACATTTTTGGGACCATTGACATTTATAGAGCGATCACTGGCAGGGAAGGGCTTAACACTAGGGGGCGATCAAGGGGTTAACTGTGTGTTCCCTCACTGTGTTCTAAATGTGTGGGGATGGGACTAACTAGGAGAGATGACAGATTGTGGTTTCTACTTTGTAGAAACACACGATTTGTCTCCTCTTACAGCACAGTGACCGCCGGCCATGCGCATTGGGTCCCCCGCTGAGCAGCAGGCTCTTAAAGGGCCGACGTATGGGTATGTGATTTTGCGCACCCGTGCCACTTTGCCGACGTATATCGGCGTGAGCCGGTCAGCAAGTGGTTAACAAACCATGGTATATACAGTATATTTGAAATCGATCAACTTTGATATCCTAATTACCTCATTTCTATTGATCTAATTTTTTGAGGCCCTAAAATGTCAATACAGTACAAACATGCTAAAATTACCAGTTTTTAGAAGAAAGGATTTTTCCCCCCATGAAGTTGTAATTTTAACATGTTATTTCTCACACACAGCGTAGGCATACTTACAATTAAATTCCAAAACACATGCTGCTACTCCTTCCAGGTATGGTTATAGCACATGTTGCAGACGGGCACATATCCAGAAAGCATTGTCAACCTTTCAGGGAGCATAAATTATACCTTGAATTCCCTGACTAACTATTACATTTATTGATGCCCTGAAGGGACAGGGCAGGAGAAACAGTCACAAAATGACTACATTTTGAGAAGTAGATCTTCCAACATATTCACTAAAAGGCATGGTAAGTCTTTAAAAAAATCAAATTTTCCACACATTTTTTGAAAATTAAGAGAGAAACTGAAAACATATTTTTTACATGATGTTGTCAATTAGGATATTTCTCACACACGGCATAAGCATATTTAGAATTACACCCCAAAACACCCCAAAACACATTTTGTTACTCCTCCCAAGTAGGGATGAGCTGAACACCCCCCTGTTCGGTTCGCACCAGAACCTGCGAACAGCCAGAATGTTCGTGCAAACTTTAGAACCCTATTAGATACAATGGACTTGAACGTTCAAAATCAAAAGTGCTAGTTATAAAGGCTAATATGCAAGTTATTGTCCTAAAAAGTGTTTGGTGACCCGGGTCCTGCCCCAGGGGACATGTATCAATGCAAAAAAAAGTTTTAAAATCTGCCGTTTTTTCGGGAGCAGTGATTTTAATAATGCTTAAAGTGAAACAATAAAAGTGAAATATTCCTTTAAATTTCGTACCTAGGGTGTGTGTAGAGTATGCCTGTAAAGTCACGCTTGTTTCCCGTGCTTAGAACTGTCCCTGCACAAAGTGTTATTTCTGAAGGAAAAAAAGTCATTTAAAACTCACTCACGGCTATAATGAATTGTCGGCTCCCGGCAATACATAGAAAAGTCATTGGTAAAAAAAAAAAATGTGTGGGGGTCCACCCAAATTCAATTACCAGGCCCTTCAGGTCTGGTATGGATATTAAGGGGAACCCTGCCGCAATTTTTTTTTTATAAAAATGCGTGGGGTTCCCCTAAATATCCATACCAGGCCCTTCAGGTCTGGTATGGATTTTAAGGGGAACTCCACCCCAAATTTAAAAAAAAAATGGCATAGAGTTCTCCCAAACATCCATACCAGACCCTTTATCCGAGCACGCAACCTGGCAGGCCACAGAAAAAGAGGGGGGACGATAGAGCGCCCCCCCACCTGAACTGTACCAGGCCACATGCCCTCAACATGGGGAGAATGTCCCAATGTTGATGGGGACAAGGGCCTCATCCCCACAACTCTAGCCCGGTGTTTGTGGGGGTCTGCGGGCAGGGGGCTTATTGGAATCTGGAAGACCCCCCCATGTGAATTGGTAAGGGGTACATTGTACCCCTATCATTTCACAAAGAAAGTGTCAAAAAAGGTAAAAAAAAAAACAGACACCGTTGGGAAAGTCCTTTATTAAAAAAAAAAAAAAAAAAAAAAAAAATAAAACATTCCAGCGATGAAATCCAGTGTCCCGCGGCGATCCGATGTCCAGCGCTGTCCACACGAAACGTCATTGGCTTAGCCTGAGCGGACCTGATGGGGAACTTCCTCCGCAGTGTATTAAATGAATAGAGCCGCCCCTTCTAAAGTTCCCCATCAGGTCCGCTCAGCCAATGACGTAGGTGTAAGGCTAAGCGGACCAGATGCGGAACGTGAGAAGGGGCGGGTCTATTCATTTATTACACTGTGGAGGAAGTTCCCCATCAGGTCCGCCCCCTCGTATGTCAGACCCCGCCTACATCATTGGCTGAGCGGACCTGATGGGGAACTGCCTCCGCAGTGTAATGAATAGACCCGCCCCTTCTCACGTTCCGCATCTGGTCCGGTTAGCCTTACACCTACGTCATTGGCTGAGCGGACCTGATGGGGAACTTTAGAAGGGGCGGGTCTATTCATTTAATACACTGTGGAGGAAGTTCCCCATCAGGTCCGCTCAGGCTCAGCCAATGACGTTTTGTGTGGACAGCGCTGGACATCGGATCGCCGCGGGACACTGAATTTCATCGCTAGAATGTTTTTTTTTTGTTTGTTTTTTATAAAGGACTTTTCCAAGGTGTCTGTGTTTTTTTTACATTTGTTTTACACTTTCTTCGTGAAATGGTAGGGGTAAAATGTACCCCTTACCAATTCACATAGGGTGGGGGGGCGGGATCTGGGGGTCCCCTTTGTTAAAAGGGTCTTCCAGATTCCGATAAGCCCCCTGCCCGCAGACCCCCACAACCACCGGGCAAGGGTTGTAGGGATGAGGCCCATGTTGAGGGCATGTGGCCTGGTATGGTTCAGGAGGGGGGGCGCTCTCGTCCCCCCTTCTTTTCCTGCGGCCTGCGCCCCAATCGTACATTTCCGGTCGAATGCTCCGCCCACAAGCTATAGTAGAATTCTAATGTTGTATGACTAGTAATAATTATATTTAGAAATTATTATTACTAGTCAACCAACATTAGAATTCTTCTATAGCCTATGAGCAGAGCATTTGACCATAAATGTCCGCTCGCGGCGATCGTATGTTTTTAGCTGCTTCGTCGAATCTTCATAACTCTATAATGTCAAATCTTTTCTCTCTATGTCGAATAATCGTGGACTAATAGAGTTAGGTTAGGCACATTCAACCGCAGGTTCGATAGACACAGATTGCTATTGTCACCGTCATGTTGAATCTTCATGTCTTTATAGTGTTGAATCTTTTCTCTCTATGTCGAATAATCTTGGACTAATAGAGTTAGGTTAGGCACATTCAACTGCAGGTTCGATAGACACAGATCGCTATTGTCACCATCATGTCAAATCTTCTATCTATATTGAACTGTTGTTGCAGCGAAACGAAAATAAAGCATTTTTTATGTCGGATCTTTCGGATTCAGGATTCTGTGCATTTGTTAAAACGAATGCGAAAATCCCAGAAATTTGGACGAAAATGCATTCGGACGAAAACGAATGCACATGTCTAGTAAACATAGACATACCTGTGAAAGACTCACCCAGGACAGAGGCTTTTGGAGTGGACTGAATGCTAGCCTCTTGCCTACCGACTATGGGCCCTGGCATTTGAGGGAGCTACAAGCATTTAGGAAGATATTCTGTTATGTATTGCAAAAGGACATTATTAACCACTTCAGCCCCGAACCATTTTGCTGGTCAAAGACCAGGCCCCTTTTTGCGATTCGGCACTGCGTCGCTTTAACTGACAATTGTGGCTCCCAAACAAAATTTATGTCCTTTTTTTCCCACAAATAGAGCTTTCTTTTGGTGGTGAGGAAAGAGAGTTACCGCTCCAGGTGAATATGCTGCAGCAGTTAATGTTTTCTCAGGAAACTGTGGGTGTTGGCAATGCACAAAGCAAATAGTGGAAAGATAATATGGACAGCCGGACACCAAAAAAACCTTGACGGTTGCCTTTATTTGTAAAAGGAAAAGCACTACAAATCACAGCAAGATTGGGGACAAACAGCCGACGCGTTTTGCACTACAATCTACTGCTTACTCATAGCTATACTAATGGTACGTGTAATATCTAGCAGCATCACGTAAAAGGATTACTACTGTAATCCCACTCTCCCGTCAGGCTTAAATTACAGTAGTAATCCTTTTATGTGATGCTGCTAGATATTACCAATAGAATAATTTATTTGCCACATATTCTCACTGAACCGACATTGTCTCCTTTATTTATGCATTTTTATTTTATTCATCTTTATTATTGTTAATTTTATAGCTCTTGGGGCAGCCTAATTACATGTAAATGTTCCGTGTTAGATGAAGGAGAGCATCCAGGCTACTCCAACGAAGGCATCCCCCAGCAGAGGGAATAGTAGGAGGAGTGGAGGGGCGGGCTTGCAGTGTAGTCTAGCTGCCCCCTTTTGCAAACTACGGTGGGAGTGGCCCGGACGCTGTCTATAAATAGACTTAACACGCAGCGCGGTGACATCACCTTTGAAAACGACCGACGTCGAAACGCGTCAGGTGATTGGTCGCTGCAACGCTCACGTCACTTCCGGGTTCGGGAATAGAGTGGTGGAACGCACGGATGGTTCCTGGATCCCACTCACCTGCTACCCAGAAGCTTGACTTATCCCCGCACATTGCTTTTATCGTTAGCAGGTGGATCGCATGCCTTTGAGTGGTGATCCTACCTGCATAGAGTTTTTATTTAATTTTTTATATTCTTTTAAAGTTTTTTGTCTATGTGTGGATAAGTTATTAACTACCCAATAAACTATACGGATTCACACTATGGGAGCCTATTTCCAATTTTTCCTTTAAAAACCTCCGGAGGAGTGGATGTGGAAATCAGAGGAAGGAGAGAGCCGTCTAACCCTCCAGCGGGAATACAGCAGGTGAATAGTGAGGCGTGGAGTCCGGACAACACCAGGAGATCTCCCGGATACCTCCTGAGACGCTCAATACCCCTGTAGGGGTGCAACATTCTGGTGAGTGCAACTAACTCGGGGGGGGGGGGACACCACTGTCATCTATCGCTACAGGAATGTATGGTTAAGAATTGCACCAAGTCACGCTTGTAAAAAACCATTATCTGCTACTGTTCTTATTTTTGTGAAGAAGCAGTCATTTGAACATACTTGGTTAGCCACCACTTGCCCTAAGAATTGACTTATTACTGGGGGTCACCGACGGGGTGGAATATACACCCGACCTCCTATTTAAATATATTTTGGGACTGCCTATTGCCATATGTGATTGTATCTTCATCCATCTTACCCTCTCCTTTTTTTTGTGCCTGTTTCTGTTCGTTTGTTTTGTTTAATGATAGTGGTCACCCTCATGTGAATAGGTACAAGGATATCAGCCTTATGTGAATAGGTACGAGGATATCAGACTATTGGATTCACACACCGGATGAGGACCCCTATCACTACAAATTAACACACCAGCACAAGCTGGGGAGTTTATTATATAATCACACTTTTGTTTCATTGCTTTCACTTTTTTCAATTTTTTTATCACTATTGAGCCCACACTTAGGGCTGTAAGTTTACTCATAGGGTTGGGAGGAACATATAAAATCCACATGTGATGTTATCACCCTGATGTTTACTGCATTTGTTCACTTCACTTATTATTTCATCATCACTAAACAGGACGCACACTCTTTACACAGGCCAGAGTGCACATTTCACTGTTATCACCTCAACTAAATAGGTAGCGCCACTACCCCTTATTACACAATTTTTTTTTTTTATTAGTTATGGCGGCGATCAGCGATTTTTTATCATGACTGCGACATTATGGCGGACACATCAGACACTTTTGACACATTTTTGGGACCATTGTCATTTTTACAGCGATCAGTGTTATAAAAATGCACTGATTACTGTGAAAATTACACTGGCAGTGAATGTGTTAACCAGTAGGTGGCGCTGTAGGGGTTAAGTGTTTCCTAGGGAGTGCTTCTTACTGTAGGGGGGATGGGCTGTGTGTGACATGACACTGATCTCCGCTCCGACTACACGGAGCAGAGATCAGTGTCATTGTCATTAGGCAGAGTGGGGAGATGCTTGTTTACACTAGCATCTCCCCGCTCTATCTCTCCGTGAGACGATCGCAGGTATCCCTGTGGCGATCGAGTCTGCAGGACCCACGCAAAACAAAAGATCAAGTCTTCTGGACAGCAGCACTCCAATAAAAAGCCTTTATTATGTAAAATCTTCAAAAATCCAAATACAGCACAGCAAGTCACAAAATTCTGGTTTAGAGCTGACTAGTTTCACACTTTCTTAGTGTTTAATCATAGCTGCCTAGTGCACAAATGACTCCCATGATATACCCCAAAAAAAGGTCATATGACCCAACCACAAGTGTAGGTGATTAAGTGCTAACGAGTGTTTTCCCACTTTAGGGAGTCATCTTTCACCGAGTCTATTCACGAGTAAATCGTCAACGGCCAATTGGCTGCATTTCCAGGGTACGTTCAAATGTGGTGTTTTTAGGTCTTATGCCGTGTACACACGATCGATTTTTTTCGACGGTGAAAACAACGTCGAGAAAATCAACGTTAAAAACGAGGAACAGCTTGTTCCCCCCACACACGGCCGTTTTAAATGTCATTTTTTGTTTGGTCGAAAAAAACGACCGTGTGTGGGCTCCGCGGCAGTGTTTCCCTATGGGAAACACTGCAGCGGAAAACATGTCGAAAAAAACGACGAGAAAAATTAGAACACATTCTAATTTTTCTCGTCGTTTTTAATGCCGTTTTTCTCATCGAAAAAAATGACAGAAAGCCCACAGACGATCGTTTTTCTCGTCGAATGGGAAAAATTTCGTTTTTCTCAACGAGAAAAACGGCCGTGTGTACGCGACATTAGGGATGCCTCAATATTCTCAATATTATTTATATTCTGTATACACTTCAACATCTTTGCATGTTGACCGGAGGCATACAACATACACAAAGAATATAGTTGAATAAGAAGTAACATATCAGAGTTCTACTGTTTATGAGTTTTTTTTTTTTTCATTTTTTACAGTCTACGAAATTACAGTGACTTTTAAGAAACAGAATAGATCTACTCATTTCCTGCACACATTACCCATCAATATGAGGTTGATCATATCATGTCATTGTGTTATATGAGTGAAGTCTATACATTTTTATAGATGTTTTATACTATTGGTTTTATTGTTTTGGATGATTTGTTTGATGAAATTTACAGTTGTTTAGAACCCGTATACAGTAGGTGCCGCCGATATTGTGTCAATCTCGCAGCTTCTAGCGGCGATATTGACACCCTATGAGCTCCGTCGCGAGAGCCAGCGCCGAGCTGTCTCGTCATCGGGAAAGGAAAGAATGTTCCTTTCACGATGAGCGACACGCATTGCCGATAGGCGGGGATCCAACGCGGTTTCCCGCCAATACCAGGCACTGCGTTTGGTATGAATCCTGAGCGGGAACTCCACGCCAATTTTTAAAGAAAAAACTGGCGTGGGTTCCCCCTCAAGGAGCATACCAGGCCCTTGGGTCTGGTATGGATTTGAAGGGGACTCCCCTAAGCTGAAAAATCGGCGTGGGGGTCCCCCTCAAAATCCAAACCAGACCCTTATCCGAGCACGCAACCTGGCAGGCCGCAGGGGAAGAGGGGGTCGAGAGAGAGAGGCCCCCCTCCCTCCTGAACCGTACCAGGCCGCATGCCCTCAACATGGGGGGTTTGGTGCTCTGGGGCAGGGGGGCAACCTGCGGCCCCCCCACCCCAGAGTACCCTGCCCCCATGTTGATGAGGACAGGGCCTCTTCCCGACAACCCGACCCTGGCCATTGGTTGTCGGGGTCTGTGGGCGGGGGGCTTATCGGAATCCGGGAGCCCCCTTTAATAAGGGGGCCCCCAGATACCGGCCCCCCCACCCTATGTGAATGAGTATGGGGTACATCGTACCCCTACCCATTCACCTGGTGGAAAAAAAAATGGTAATAAAAACACAACACAGTTTTTAAAAGTATTTTATTGCACCGCTCCGGAGGTCTTCTTCCGACTTCGGGGATCTCCGGTGTCATCGCCGCGCTCTCCGGTTCTTTCTTCTGCCGGGCCTCCGCTAACTTCTTTTTAGCTCTTTCGCTAGCGGAGGCCCGGTCTTCTCCGTCGTCTTCTTCTTCTCCCGCTCTCCGGTTCTTTCTTCCGCCGGGCCCCCGCTAACTTCTTTTTAGCTCTTTCGCTAGCGGAGGCCCGGTCTTCTCCATCGTCTCATCCGGCTCTCCGTTGTCCTTCTGCCGGCCCCTCCACTAACTTCTTGGTAGCTCTTTTGCTAGTGGAGGAGCCGGTCTTCCCGTTGTCGCCGTCGACGGAAAGACCGGCTCCTCCACTAGCAAAAGAGCTACCAAGAAGTTAGTGGAGGGGCCGGCAGAAGGACAACGGAGAGCCGGACGAGGTGACGGAGAAGACCGGGCCTCCGCTAGTGAAAGAGCTAAAAAGAAGTTAGCGGAGGCCCGGCAGAAGAAAGAACCGGAGAGCGTGGCGACGACACCGGAGACCCCCGAAGTCGGAAGAAGACCTCCGGAGCGGTGCAATAAAATACTTTTAAAAACTGTGTTGTGTTTTTATTACCATTTTTTTTCCACCAGGTGAATGGGTAGGGGTACGATGTACCCCATACTCATTCACATATGGTGGTGGGGCCGGTATCTGGGGCCCCCTTATTAAAGGGGGCTCCCGGATTCCGATAAGCCCCCCGCCCACAGACCCCGACAACCAACGGCCAGGGTTGTCGGGAAGAGGCCCTGTCCTCATCAACATGGGGGCAGGGTGCTCTGGGGTGGGTGGGCCGCAGGTCGCCCCCTGCCCCAGAGCACCAAACCCCCCATGTTGAGGGCATGCGGCCTGGTACGGTTCAGGAGGGAGGGGGCCGCTCTCTCGTGCCCCCCTCTTCCCCTGCGGCCTGCCAGGTTGCATGCTCGGATAAGGGTCTGGTTTGGATCTTGAGGGGGACCCCCACGCCGTTTTTTCAGCGTAGGGTTCCCCTTCAAATCCAGACCAGACCCAAGGGCCTGGTATGCTCCTGGAGGGGGAACCCACGCCGTTTTTTTCTTTAAAAATTGGCGTGGAGTTCCCGCTCAGGATTCATACCAAACTCAGTGCCTGGTATTGGCGGGAATCCGCGTAGGATCCCCGCTCAATACAGTGTCACGTCTCCTCGCTATTGCAGCGAGCGCGACACGTGTCACCACCCTGCTGCCGAGATCTCGGCACTCCTGTCGCCGAGAATCTCGGCGATGGGAGCGCGATAGATATACAATATCGGCGGCACCTACTGTATGTGTGTTTTTCGGTTGCTTAGGTAACCACACACATTCGGGTATGTATATTAACCACAGCCCGTATAAATATACCCTTTTTTATCTTCACGAAGTTGAAGTCTCAAATGACTACATGTAGGAAATATTGTGTCCATATGTGCTTTTAATTTAGCAATCTGATCAATGTTTTGTGGGGACTTTTGTGCTACATTTTCATATTATTTGATACATTGCAAGTGACGGCTGTTTATGTGGTCATATTAACCTGATTCCATCGCAATTTTTCTGCACTTGATCATATAGAACCACATATCCCCACACACCATAGATCTAATTTGATTGCATTTTGCTCTTAAACCGCACACAAATTTTCTTTTTCCTCTCTCGATATTAGATTTTAATATAACATATATTGGCCATGTATGGCCATATATTAACCATCGTGGGCACATGCGTGTATGTTTAGACTTATTTAGACACATTTGTCTATTCATTACATGCACGTTTACATTCCCACGTTTGAGCTATTCATTATCATCCATCCAATATATACGGCACTGATATATAGTCACTTTAGATTGGCAACTTAAAGGAATACTAGTAGGACAACTTTATTAGCGATATATGGCTATAAACCCTTTCTTCCTTTTTTTGCTAATCTTAGCATTTTTCATCATGCATATACACCACATGATTCCATTATTGATACATTATAATAGTTTTTGATTTTATCCCATCCCTCCCTGCACTATATATTTTTTACATTAATGTTCTATGGGGCATATTATTGTGCGCTACGGATGCATTTGCCTTTGCTTGTGCATCCATTTCAGCACGTTGCACATGTATCATGTAAAGATTTAGGTGGTTCATCCATTGTGTTTCATATATTCACATTCATTTAATTTACACATTCCTCACCTTTTTGCATCAATCACAAGGTTTTTTCACAAATATTTAATTTGCTGCACACCTTTTCAAGGATATTATGTACATATATTTTTAGAATAGTTGGTACAATGAAACCACGCACTTTAAAAAAAAAAAAAAAAAAAACATTTATTTCTTGGACACAGGCTAGTCAGCATGCAATCAACTTTTAATTAACACTCGTTAGCACTTAATCACCTACACTTGTGGTTGGGTCATATGACCTTTTTTTGGGGTATATCATGGGAATCATTTGTGCACTAGGCAGCTATGATTAAACACTAAGAAAGTGTGAAACTAGTCAGCTCTAAACCAGAATTTTGTGACTTGCTGTGCTGTATTTGGATTTTTGAAGATTTTACATAATAAAGGCTTTTTATTGGAGTGCTGCTGTCCAGAAGACTTGATCTTTTGTTTTGCCTGAAATTGCATTGCCTGCACCCTTGGCTGTTGGGAGGAGACAACCACCTAGAGGACATCTACACCTGAGCGGTTTTTGTTTTTGTTCAACATCTGCAGGACCCACGGTCGGGCTCACGGAGAAAGCGGCAGGGTCGCGAGCGCGCCGCCGGCGGGTACGTGCTTATGCCTGTCCGTGCCGCTCTGCCGACGTAAATGTACTGGCGGCGGTCCTTAAGTGGTTAAGGAGCCAGTGTGGGACTCATATAGCAGATGTATGAGAAAGGAATGTTGATTAATGAGATCTGGAAAGCCCTGTGTCTCCTGTTGTCTACCAGTGTGTCTTCTAAGAGTCTTTCACCCATTGTTGTTTGTGCGAATTAACCCTGCTATTGTATGAAGGAGTTCTGTGTTGATATTTATGATAATGTGTATTGTAAGTTGAGTGAGAAGACAGCAAGTCTACCCTGAAAGGTCATATCTCTGAGTCACCTAGTCTAGGTAAATGATTAGTAAACTAGCTCATGTTAATTTGGTTTCTGGATACAGTTTTTATTGTCATCCTGCTGTATATGTTTGTGTATCATCTCAAATAAATCACTTCTTGTTCAGCAACCAAACAAGTATTGTCTTGTTGTGGTTGTCAGCAGTTGGAATATCTGATATATTCAGACGGGAAGAAAGCGGTATATGACGAAAGCACTCAAGCGGAGTGTGGGACGTTTCGTTACATTGGTGGCAAGCAGTGGGATTCTTCCTGCAGTCTGGGACATCCAAACCTCCACCTGGATCCAAGGTCCGGATAGCGGGAGAGGAGGAGAGGTACAGATACCAGCCACCATGGAAGAGGAATTCAGAAGGAAGTTGCGAGAGATACAGATACAGCACAGAGGACCAGTATCAGACCAGGTCCTGCTGGGATGGTATGATTCTATCCGCTGGTAACTCTGGTAAGGAAGCGCTAGCCTATGAGCAACGACACCAGGGAAAAATTCTCTCCTTCTTCCAGGAAAGTTACTGGTCACAGTACGAAGTGCGATTGGTGTTTTTGGGGGAACAACCACATAAGGAATGGAAATCTGAGTTAACCAGGCTGGTCCAGGAGGAGATGCAGTTGGACAAGAGCTACAGAGCCCTCCCCTGGTATGTAGCCCAAGTGTGCCTGTGGACAGTGGACGACACCCGAACAGAAGACTTTGGCTACAGCGGCCTGGGGCTGTTATTAGAGAGGTTGTCACAGGACCCTGACTTTGGGAAAGATTTGGAATGGCGTTCGGAAGAAATCTCAGAGAATGGATGCTGAATGTCTCAGAAGTTCCCTGGGCACTGGAAGATTTGGAGTTTCTTGCCAATCAGGAATGGGAGCTGGAGATTGCCTACAGATAGCTGCTAGATTCTGCTCAGCAGCAGGTCTGGGCTCCCTTTGTCTGGGACTTTCAGGAAATACCAGCTGTCAACTCTGAAATCCTGGCTGAAGAGTCTGCAATGTGGCAGAGTAACAATGTGCTTTGCCAACCTGCCCCCGCAGCTATAGACGGGGAGGTCTTATGGTGGATGCAGCAAGTGCTTACTGACCTTGATGATCCTGTTTCTGCATGGGATGATCTTGGATGGAGGAATGTGTCTGTTCAGCAGCTGGATGAGGGTACAGGAGATGCTTTTAATAAGTACTAGGGATGGGCCGAACACCCCCCGGTTCAGTTAGCATCCACAACATGCGAACGGACCGAAAGTTTGCGCGAACATTCGAACACTGTTAAAGTCTATGGGGCTCGAACGTGAGAAGTCAAAAGTGCGAATTTTAAAGGCTAATATGCAAGTTATTGTCCTAAAAAGGGTTTGGGGACCCAGTTCCTGCCCCAGGGGACATGTATCAATGCAAAAAAAGTTTTAAAAACTGACATTTTTTCGGGAGCAGTGATTTAATGATGCTTAAAGTGAAAAAATAAAAGTGAAATATTCCTTTAAATATCGTACCTGGAGGGTGTCTATAGTATTACTGTAAAGTGGCTTGTGTTTCCCGTGTTTAGAACAGTCCCTGCACAAAATGACATTTCTAAAGGAATAAAAGTCATTTGAAACTGCTTGCGGATTTAATGTAATGTCGGGTCCCGGCTATATGGATAAAAATCATTGAGAAAAACGGCATGGGTACCCCCCCCAACCCCCCCACAGCCCATTACCAGGCCCTTTGGGTCTTGTATGGATATTAAGGGGAACACTGCACCCAAATTAAAAAAATAAAAGGTGTGGGGCCCCCAGGCCCTATATACTCTGAACAGCAGTATACAGGCGGTCCAAACAAGACAGGGACTGTAGGTTTGTTCTTAAGTTGAATCTGTTTGTAATTTGGAACAGGTACATTTTGTAAGTGTAGCTCCAGCCCAAAAATCTATTTTTACGTTTTTTGGATAACATAGGGAAGGGTTATCATCACCCCTGTAACATTTGTTTTGCTGTCTGTGCCCCTGTTCAGAAGATTTCACCTCACTTTCTGTCCCAATGACAATTAGATTTTGAATTTTTTTTTTTTTTTAAGGAAATAAGGATTGGTGAGAAAGCATCAGTGGAGACACGTTTTTCCCATATTAACTCTGATGCCGCGTATAAACGACCGGATTTCCTGTAGGAAAAAAGTTGGATGCTACAGTACAATGCAGTGGAGACAGTATATATTTTATGCACTGCAGATCACCAGGAATGGCCTGGTACACCAGGAATGGCCTGCAGTGAGATCTAGCTACACAGGATACATTGTGTGCATATATATATATATATATATATATATATATATATACACACATATACACACACAAAGCTTGGATGTATATATATATATATATATATATATATATACACATACACTGAATACACTGCAGCTAACTGAATCAACTGCCTGCCTGAAGTATTTTAGAAACAGTACACAAGGGAACGGTCTGCAGTGAGATCTAGCTACACAGGATACAGTGTAAATATATATACAGTGGGGCAAAACAGTATTTAGTCAGCCACCAATTGTGCAAGTTCTCCCACTTAAAAAGATGAGAGAGGCCTGTAATTGTCATCATAGGTATGACTCAACTATGAGAGACAAAATGTGGAAACAAATCCAGACAATCACATTGTCTGATTTGGAAAGATTTTTTTTTGCAAATTATGGTGAAAAATAAGTATTTGGTCACCTACAAACAAGCAAGATGTCTGCCTCACAGACCTGTATCTTCTTCTTTAAGAGGCTCCTCTGTCCTCCACTCATTACCTGTATTAATGGCACCTGTTTGAACTTGTTATCAGTATAAAAGACACCTGTCCACAACCTCAAAAAGTCACACTCCAAACTGCACTATGGTGAAGACCAAAGAGCTGTCGAAGGACACCAGAAACAAAATTGTAGACCTGCACCAGGCTGGGAAGACTGAATCTGCAATAGGCAAGCAGCTTGGTGTGAAGAAATCAACTGTGGGAGCAATAATTAGAAAATGGAAAACATACAAGACCACTGATAATCTCCCTCGATCTGGGGCTCCACGCAAGATCTCACCCTGTGGGGTCAAAATGATCACAAGAACGGTGAGCAAAAATCCCAGAACCACACGGGGGGACCTAGTGAATGACCTGCAGAGAGCTGGGACCAATGTAACAAAGGCTACCATCAGTAACACACTACGCCGCCAGGGACTCAGATCCTGCAGTGCCAGACGTGTCCCCCTGCTTAAGACAGTACATGTCCGGGCCCGTCTGAGGTTTTCTAGAGAGCATTTGGATGATCCAGAAGAGGATTGGGAGAATGTCATGGTCAGATGAAACCAAAGTAGAAATGTTTGGTAGAAACACAACTCGTAGTGTTTGGAGGAGAGAGAATGCTGAGTTGCAACCAAAGAACACCATACCTACTGTGAAGCATGGGGGTGGCAACATCATGCTTTGGGGCTGTTTCTCTGCAATGGGAACAGGACGACTGATCCGTGTACATGAAAGAATGAATGGGGCCATGTATCGTGAGATTTTGAGTGCAAACCTCCTCTCATCAGCAAGGGCATTGAAGATGAAACGTGGCTGGGTCTTTCAGCATGACAATGATCCCAAACACACCGCCCGGGCAACGAAGAAGTGGCTTCGTAAGAAGCATTTCAAGGTCCTGGAGTGGCCTAGCCAGTCTCCAGATCTCAACCCCATAGAAAACCTTTGGAGGAAGTTGAAAGTTCATGTTGCCCAGCGACAGCCCCAAAATATCACTGCTCTAGAGGAGATCTGCATGGAGGAATGGGCCAACATACCAGCAACAGTGTGTGACAACCTTGTGAAGACTTACAGAAAACGTTTGACCTCTGTCATTGCCAACAAAGGATATATAACAAAGTATTGAGATGAACTTTTGATATTGATTAAATACTTATTTTCCACCATAACTTGCAAAAAAAAAATCTTTCCAAATCAGACAATGTGATTGTCTGGATTTGTTTCCACATTTTGTCTCTCATAGTTGAGGTATACCTATGATGACAATTACAGGCCTCTCTCATCTTTTTAAGTGGGAGAACTTGCACAATTGCTGGCTGACTAAATACTTTTTTGCCCCACTGTGTATATATATATATATATATATATATTGTGAGGGGGTTAGCTCGGCAGCGGGTGTGTGTGACCCCCGGGATGGGCTCCCCAGACAAAAACAGGCCCAGCAAACGGAGGTTGTGGTTTTCAAAATCAAAAAGGTGCGGTTTATTTTCTATTTACAGTGACAAAACACAGCAAAGCAAAAGAAACATAAATAAAATAAATCCTGGTCAACTTGACCTCTGACTAAACATACAGGTTTCCTAACTAACAACTGGGATCAGCCTAGTGCTGTCCTAGTCCCTAAGTCCCTGGTTTTAAATGTCCAAGCAAATAGCCACACAGGCTTTGTCTCACCGCACAGGGGTTCACTCTCCCTAGACAGTCCACACAGGTCTGGTTCCAGGCATGAGCTAACATCTAATTAAGCTGGGAGTTCTTATAGAGGCCTAAATGAGCTGACAAGCTTCAGCTGGTCTCATCAACTCCCTGTCTGCACGACGCCCAGCCCTCTCCCTAGAGGTATGAGTCATCCATGAGCCCACTAGCCTTATACAACTCTCCACCTAGTTGTATAAGTCGGCGTAAAGCCTGAATCTGGGCGAAATATATCTACCCCCCTGGATGCAACCAGGTGACTTTACCTTCCTGCTGTCACATACCCCCCCCTCTTGTTTTAACCTCGGGGTTGGAACACCAGCAATCAGGCATTCATGTACTCGAGACAAAGCATCCACATTCCCCATTTGAACGCCAGGGCGATGCTTTACTGTGAAGTTGAATTCCTGGAGGGCCAGGAACCACCTATTCACTCTTCTATTTGTTTCCTTGTTTTGAGCCATCCACTTTAACGGAGCGTGATCCGTAACCATGTCAAAGTGCCTACCTAGCAGGTAGTACCGAAGGGAATCTAGAGCCCACTTCACCGCTAAACACTCCTTTTCAACGGTGGCGTAATTTACCTCATGGGACTTCAACTTCCTGCTGAGGTAAATGACTGGGTGCTCTTCCCCGTTCCAGACCTGGGACAATACTGCTCCTAACCCCACATCTGACGCATCACTTTGTACGACAAAGTCTTTAGAGAAGTCGGGTGAGTACAACACTGGCTGGCTACATAAGGCTTGTTTCAAGAATTGGAATGCTGCCTCAGCCTCGGGGGTCCATTTAATCATGACCGACCCTTTCCCCTTCGTCAGGTTGGTTAGGGGCACAGCCTTAGAAGCAAAGTGGGGAATGAATCGCCGATAATACCCAGCGATTCCCAGAAAGGCTCGTACCTGCTTCTTGCTGTTGGGACGTGGCCAACTCTGGATGGCCTCGACTTTGTTGAGTTGGGGTTTTATTACTCCCCTCCCAATGGTGTACCCAAGATATTTGGCCTCCTCCTGCCCAATGGTACACTTCTTGGGGTTAGCCGTAAACCCCGCTTCCCGAACAGAGTCCAGGACTGCTTGCACTTTTGGCAGATGTGAGGCCCAATCTGTGCTATGGACAATTACGTCATCCAGGTAAGCCGCAGCATACTTCCGA
Organism: Rana muscosa; assembly: GCA_029206835.1. NCBI lineage: Eukaryota > Metazoa > Chordata > Amphibia > Anura > Ranidae > Rana > Rana muscosa. Next base: position 636,695,911 of record CM055117.1, on the reverse strand, counting down.
TGGGGCCTCAGCATCTGGTCCATTTTCCGCTGGAATGTGGCCGGCGCATTCTGTAACCCGAACGGCATTCTTTTATATTGGAACGCCCCGTCTGGGGTTAGAAATGCGGTTTTCTCTTTGGCCGACTTGGCCAGGGGGATTTGCCAATACCCTTTTGTGAGGTCAAGAGTCGTCATGTATCGGGCTGTTCCCAGCCGGTCGATCAACTCATCTATACGTGGCATGGGGTAGGTGTCAAATTTTGTAACTTTGTTCAACTGACGAAAATCGTTACAAAATCGCCAGCTCCCATCCGGTTTAGGCACCAACACAATGGGACTAGACCAATCACTTTGGGACTCCTCTATCACCCCTAAGTTCAGCATTTTCTGTACTTCCTCCCGTATTGCCTCCCGTCGGGCCTCTGGGATCCGATAGGGTTTTAACTTCACCCTTTCACCGGGCGGGGTAATGATGTCATGCTCTACCCCAGATGTTTGTCCCGGCAGCTCAGAGAATACCTCCTTGTTGCGAAGCACAAACTCCTTAACCTCCTGTTGTTGGGGTTGTGACAAGGTGGCTGCTATTCCAACCTCAGGAATCACGCAACCAGTTTGAGCTGGTGACCAAGTGTCTGCGACTAGGGACTCTCTATCCCTCCAGGCTTTCAACAGATTAACATGATAGATCTGTTCGGGCTTTCGCCTTCCTGGTTGTCTGACCTTGTAATTCACTTCGCTCACTTTTTCCATTATCTCATAGGGGCCTTGCCATTTGGCAAGGAATTTACTTTCAACCGTAGGGACAAGTACCAGTATCCTATCCCCCGGGGAAAAGGTACGGGTCTTGGCTCCACGGTTGTACACTCTCTGCTGTGCTAACTGCGCTTGGGCCAAATGTTCCTTCACGATGGGCATTACCTGTGCAATTCGGTCTTGCATCAGGGCGACATGCTCAATCACACTCCTGTGGGGAGAACTCTCACTTTCCCAAGTTTCCTTGGCAATATCCAACAGCCCTCTTGGGTGTCTCCCATACAGTAACTCAAAGGGGGAGAATCCCGTAGAGGATTGGGGCACCTCCCTAATAGCAAACATCAGATAAGGAAGTAGACAGTCCCAATCCTTTCCATCTCTATCCACCACTTTCTTCAACATTTGTTTTAGGGTTTTGTTGAATCTTTCAACCAGCCCATCGGTTTGGGGGTGATACACAGATGTACGTAATTGCGTCACTTTGAACAATTTACACAGCTCCTTCATAACCCGGGACATAAAGGGTGTACCTTGGTCCGTAAGCAGTTCTTTACAAATACCCACCCGGCTAAACACAAGAGATAGCTCTTTGGCTATGGTTTTGGCCGAGGTATTTCGGAGAGGGATCGCTTCTGGATAACGGGTGGCATAGTCCATTATAACTAATATGTACTGGTGCCCCCTAGCAGACTTGATTATAGGCCCTACCAAATCCATGGCGATCCTCTCAAACGGGACCTCAATGATGGGTAGAGGGACCAGCGGGCTACGGAAATGTGGCATCGGGGCCGACCTCTGACACACAGGGCAGGAGGAACAATAATTTTCTATGTCCTTCATCACCCCCGGCCAATAGAATCTCTGTAATACCCTCTCTCGGGTTTTCTCTGTCCCCAGATGACCTCCAAGAATGTGCCCATGGGCCAACTCCAACACCAACTTCCTGTAAGGTTTGGGCACCACAAGCTGCTCAACGGTTTCTTCTGCCCTTTTTGCCACCCGATACAGTAGGTCCTTCTCTACGCTGAAGTATGGGTAAGTGCAGGTATTATCTGGGTTCACTAACTCGCCATCTATTTTCACTACGTTTTCCCGTGCCTTTATTAGGGCGGGGTCTTTCAACTGTTCTGTGGCAAAGTTTTCCCTGTGAACCTCAAGATCAGAAAACTCCACAGACGGTAGGTTTTCGTCTGAGGAGGTGGGCTCCTCTCCAGTTTCTTGAGTCTCCCCTGCCAATACTGATAAGGGAAATTCCGGAGAGTCCTCACCACTCTGAGGGGAGTTCTGGCTATCACATTCCTGGTACATAGGGGCACCAGTGGGGGGCTCAGGATCATCCCACAGTTCCCAGAACTTCGGAAAATCCCTTCCCACAATGGCGTCATGCGGTAACTGAGATACTAAGCCCACTGGATGAGAGAGGGTACCTTTGGGGGTCTCGAAACACACTGTAGTCACTGGATACTCTCGGGTGTCCCCATGCACACAAATAACAGCTACCTTGCTATTCCCAAAGACCTCTGTTTTAACTAACTCAGCCTTTATCAGGGTCACAAGGCTACCTGAATCCAGCAATACCACAACATTTCTACCATTAACACACATTTTGCATAAATGTTTCTCAGTTCCTCGAATGGCAGTGCATGCGACTGTCGCACACAGCGACTGACGTCTGCCCGTCAGAAAGTCACACTGCATGGGTTCCTCCACAACCGGGCAATTGGCTGCAATATGTCCCGCTTGCCGGCAGCGGTAGCAAACGATCCTTCTTGCCGCCTCTTGAGCCGCTGATTTCCCAGGCTGTTCTCGCCAAACTTGGGGTAGAGCTCCCACCCTCTCACTCTCTCCACCCTCACCCCTTGGAATCCTCTTATCCGCCCCTGGGGATGGTCTGGTCTTAGGGTGGAAAGTCCGAGTGTCTCTGGAAGAGGCCGTCAGGTTCTCTGTAGCCAAGTATTTCTCCACACGATCCACAAGACCATCGGCCGTCTCTGGGTCTCCATGGCTTACCCACTTTTGGATGGCAGTAGGAAGAGCTCTCAAAAACCGATCCATTACAACACGTTCCACAATCTTTGGTGCGGACAAAGTCTCTGGCTGTAGCCACTTTCTGCTCAGGTGAATGAGATCATACATTTGAGACCTGGGGGGTTTTCCAAGCTGGAAAGTCCAGTTATGCACACGCTGAGCCCGGACAGCCTGGGTGACACCCAGCCTTGCCAAAATTTCAGCTTTTAGCATCACATAGTCTTTTGCTTGGTTAGGCTCTAGGTCATAGTAAGCTTTCTGCGATTCACCAGTTAACAGAGGAGCCACCAGTCCAGCCCACTGCTCCTCAGGCCACTTTTCTCTTTCAGCGGTCCTTTCAAATGTGGTCAAAAATACCTCTGGATCATCCTCTCCAGTCATTTTTGTCAATAAACGACTCACCCCAAAGGACGCGGTATTAGTGGGACGGCTTTCCTCACTGGTCTGCGGACGTTGCTGCATTACTGCTTCCATTTGTTGTAGTCTCTGCTCTTGCTTCTGTAACAGGTCTATGAAGCGGGCCTCAGATTGCTGCTGGGCTTGTTGCTGAGCTTCCAGACTCTGTTGGTGAGCTTGCTGCTGGGCTGCAAGGCTCTGTTGATGAGCTTGCTGCTGGGCTGCAAGGCTCCTTTGCAAACCTGCATTTGTCTGCTGTTGATTGGCATTTGCTAGAGCCAGCTGTTTCAGTATCTCCTCCATGCTGGCTTAAAAAAAAACTGCCACTGGTTCTCCACCAACTGTGAGGGGGTTAGCTCGGCAGCGGGTGTGTGTGACCCCCGGGATGGGCTCCCCAGACAAAAACAGGCCCAGCAAACGGAGGTTGTGGTTTTCAAAATCAAAAAGGTGCGGTTTATTTTCTATTTACAGTGACAAAACACAGCAAAGCAAAAGAAACATAAATAAAATAAATCCTGGTCAACTTGACCTCTGACTAAACATACAGGTTTCCTAACTAACAACTGGGATCAGCCTAGTGCTGTCCTAGTCCCTAAGTCCCTGGTTTTAAATGTCCAAGCAAATAGCCACACAGGCTTTGTCTCACCGCACAGGGGTTCACTCTCCCTAGACAGTCCACACAGGTCTGGTTCCAGGCATGAGCTAACATCTAATGAAGCTGGGAGTTCTTATAGAGGCCTAAATGAGCTGACAAGCTTCAGCTGGTCTCATCAACTCCCTGTCTGCACGACGCCCAGCCCTCTCCCTAGAGGTATGAGTCATCCATGAGCCCACTAGCCTTATACAACTCTCCACCTAGTTGTATAAGTCGGCGTAAAGCCTGAATCTGGGCGAAATATATCTACCCCCCTGGATGCAACCAGGTGACTTTACCTTCCTGCTGTCACAATATATATATATATATATATTGTGACAGCAGGAAGGTAAAGTCACCTGGTTGCATCCAGGGGGGTAGATATATTTCGCCCAGATTCAGGCTTTACGCCGACTTATACAACTAGGTGGAGAGTTGTATAAGCCCAGCTGAGGCTAGTGGGCTCATGGATGACTCATACCTCTAGGGAGAGTGTGGGGCGTCGTGCAGACAGGGAGTTGATGAGACCAGCTGAAGCTTGTCAGCTCATTTAGGCCTCTATAAGAACTCCCAGCTTCATTAGATGTTAGCTCATGCCTGGACCCAGACCTGTGTGGACTGTCTAGGGAGAGTGAACCCCTGTGCGGTGAGACAAAGCCTGTGTGGCTATTTGCTTGGACATTTAAAACCAGGGACTTAGGGACTAGGACAGCACTAGGCTGATCCCAGTTGTTAGTTAGGAAACCTGTATGTTTAGTCAGAGGTCAAGTTGACCAGGATTTATTTTGTTTATGTTTCTTTTGCTTTGCTGTGTTTTGTCACTGTAAATAGAAAATAAACCGCACCTTTTTGATTTTGAAAACCACAACCTCCGTTTGCTGGGCCTGTTTTTTGTGTGGGGAGCCCATCTCGGGGGGTCACACACACCCGCTGCTGAGCTAACCCCCTCACAGTTGGTGGAGAACCAGTGGCAGTTTTTTTTTAAGCCAGCATGGAGGAGATACTGAAGCAGCTGGCTCTAGCAAATGCCAATCAACAGCAGACAAATGCAGGTTTGCAAAAGAGCCTTGCAGCTCATCAACAGAGCCTTGCAGCTCAACAACAGAACTTCGCAGCCCAGCAGCAAGCTCATCAACAGAGCCTTGCAGCCCAGCAGCAGACAAACGCAACTTTGCAACAGAGTCTGGAGGCTCAGCAACAAGCCCAGCAGCAATCTGAGGCCCGCTTCATAGACCTGTTGCAGAAGCAAGAGCAGAGACTACAACAACAGATGGAAGCAGTGGGCTGGACTGGTGGCTCCTCTGTTAACTGGTGAATCGCAGAAAGCTTACTATGACCTAGAGCCTAACCAAGCAAAAGACTATGTGATGCTAAAAGCTGAAATATTGGCAAGGCTGGGTGTCACCCAGGCTGTCCGGGCTCAGCGTGTGCATAACTGGACTTTCCATCTTGGAAAACCCCCCAGGTCTCAAATGTATGATCTCATTCACCTGAGCAGAAAGTGGCTACAGCCAGAGACTTTGTCCGCACCAAAGATTGTGGAACGTGTTGTAATGGATCGGTTTTTGAGAGCTCTTCCTACTGCCATCCAAAAGTGGGTAAGCCATGGAGACCCAGAGACGGCCGATGGTCTTGTGGATCGTGTGGAGAAATACTTGGCTACAGAGAACCTGACGGCCTCTTCCAGAGACACTCGGACTTTCCACCCTAAGACCAGACCATCCCCAGGGGCGGATAAGAGGATTCCAAGGGGTGAGGGTGGAGAGAGTGAGAGCGTGGGAGCTCTACCCCAAGTTTGGCGAGAACAGCCTGGGAAATCAGCGGCTCAAGAGGCCGCAAGAAGGATCGTTTGCTACCGCTGCCGGCAAGCGGGACATATTGCAGCCAATTGCCCGGTTGTGGAGGAACCCATGCAGTGTGACTTTCTGACGGGCAGACGTCAGTCGCTGTGTGCGACAGTCGCATGCACTGCCATTCGAGGAACTGAGAAACATTTATGCAAAATGTGTGTTAATGGTAGAAATGTTGTGGTATTGCTGGATTCAGGTAGCCTTGTGACCCTGATAAAGGCTGAGTTAGTTAAAACAGAGGTCTCTGGGAATAGCAAGGTAGCTGTTATTTGTGTGCATGGGGACACCCGAGAGTATCCAGTGACTACAGTGTGTTTCGAGACCCCCAAAGGTACCCTCTCTCATCCAGTGGGCTTAGTATCTCAGTTACCGCATGACGCCATTGTGGGAAGGGATTTTCCGAAGTTCTGGGAACTGTGGGATGATCCTGAGCCCCCCACTGGTGCCCCTATGTACCAGGAATGTGATAGCCAGAACTCCCCTGAGAGTGGTGAGGACTCTCCGGAATTTCCCTTATCAGTATTGGCAGGGGAGACTCAAGAAACTGGAGAGGAGCCCACCTCCTCAGACGAAAACCTACCGTCTGTGGAGTTTTCTGATCTTGAGGTTCACAGGGAAAACTTTGCCACAGAACAGTTGAAAGACCCCGCCCTAATAAAGGCACGGGAAAACGTAGTGAAAATAGATGGCGAGTTAGTGAACCCAGATAATACCTGCACTTACCCATACTTCAGCGTAGAGAAGGACCTACTGTATCGGGTGGCAAAAAGGGCAGAAGAAACCGTTGAGCAGCTTGTGGTGCCCAAACCTTACAGGAAGTTGGTGTTGGAGTTGGCCCATGGGCACATTCTTGGAGGTCATCTGGGGACAGAGAAAACCCGAGAGAGGGTATTACAGAGATTCTATTGGCCGGGGGTGATGAAGGACATAGAAAATTATTGTTCCTCCTGCCCTGTGTGTCAGAGGTCGGCCCCGATGCCACATTTCCGTAGCCCGCTGGTCCCTCTACCCATCATTGAGGTCCCGTTTGAGAGGATCGCCATGGATTTGGTAGGTCCTATAATCAAGTCCACTAGGGGGCACCAGTACATATTAGTTATAATGGACTATGCCACCCGTTATCCAGAAGCGATCCCTCTCCGAAATACCTCGGCCAAAACCATAGCCAAAGAGCTATCTCTTGTGTTTAGCCGGGTGGGTATTTGTAAAGAACTGCTTACGGACCAAGGTACACCCTTTATGTCCCGGGTTATGAAGGAGCTGTGTAAATTGTTCAAAGTGACGCAATTACGTACATCTGTGTATCATCCCCCAAACCGATGGGCTGGTTGAAAGATTCAACAAAACCCTAAAACAAATGTTGAAGAAAGTGGTGGATAGAGATGGAAAGGATTGGGACTGTCTACTTCCTTATCTGATGTTTGCTATTAGGGAGGTGCCCCAATCCTCTACGGGATTCTCCCCCTTTGAGTTACTGTATGGGAGACACCCAAGAGGGCTGTTGGATATTGCCAAGGAAACTTGGGAAAGTGAGAGTTCTCCCCACAGGAGTGTGATTGAGCATGTCGCCCTGATGCAAGACCGAATTGCACAGGTAATGCCCATCGTGAAGGAACATTTGGCCCAAGCGCAGTTAGCACAGCAGAGAGTGTACAACCGTGGAGCCAAGACCCGTACCTTTTCCCCGGGGGATAGGATACTGGTACTTGTCCCTACGGTTGAAAGTAAATTCCTTGCCAAATGGCAAGGCCCCTACGAGATAATGGAAAAAGTGAGCGAAGTGAATTACAAGGTCAGACAACCAGGAAGGCGAAAGCCCGAACAGATCTATCACGTTAATCTGTTGAAAGCCTGGAGGGATAGAGAGTCCCTAGTCGCAGACACTTGGTCACCAGCTCAAACTGGTTGCGTGATTCCTGAGGTTGGAATAGCAGCCACCTTGTCACAACCCCAACAACAGGAGGTTAAGGAGTTTGTGCTTCGCAACAAGGAGGTATTCTCTGAGCTGCCGGGACAAACATCTGGGGTAGAGCATGACATCATTACCCAGCCCGGTGAAAGGGTGAAGTTAAAACCCTATCGGATCCCAGAGGCCCGACGGGAGGCAATACGGGAGGAAGTACAGAAAATGCTGAACTTAGGGGTGATAGAGGAGTCCCAAAGTGATTGGTCTAGTCCCATTGTGTTGGTGCCTAAACCGGATGGGAGCTGGCGATTTTGTAACGATTTTCGTCAGTTGAACAAAGTTACAAAATTTGACACCTACCCCATGCCACGTATAGATGAGTTGATCGACCGGCTGGGAACAGCCCGATACATGACGACTCTTGACCTCACAAAAGGGTATTGGCAAATCCCCCTGGCCAAGTCGGCCAAAGAGAAAACCGCATTTCTAACCCCAGACGGGGCGTTCCAATATAAAAGAATGCCGTTCGGGTTACAGAATGCGCCGGCCACATTCCAGCGGAAAATGGACCAGATGCTGAGGCCCCATCGGAAGTATGCTGCGGCTTACCTGGATGACGTAATTGTCCATAGCACAGATTGGGCCTCACATCTGCCAAAAGTGCAAGCAGTCCTGGACTCTGTTCGGGAAGCGGGGTTTACGGCTAACCCCAAGAAGTGTACCATTGGGCAGGAGGAGGCCAAATATCTTGGGTACACCATTGGGAGGGGAGTAATAAAACCCCAACTCAACAAAGTCGAGGCCATCCAGAGTTGGCCACGTCCCAACAGCAAGAAGCAGGTACGAGCCTTTCTGGGAATCGCTGGGTATTATCGGCGATTCATTCCCCACTTTGCTTCTAAGGCTGTGCCCCTAACCAACCTGACGAAGGGGAAAGGGTCGGTCATGATTAAATGGACCCCCGAGGCTGAGGCAGCATTCCAATTCTTGAAACAAGCCTTATGTAGCCAGCCAGTGTTGTACTCACCCGACTTCTCTAAAGACTTTGTCGTACAAAGTGATGCGTCAGATGTGGGGTTAGGAGCAGTATTGTCCCAGGTCTGGAACGGGGAAGAGCACCCAGTCATTTACCTCAGCAGGAAGTTGAAGTCCCATGAGGTAAATTACGCCACCGTTGAAAAGGAGTGTTTAGCGGTGAAGTGGGCTCTAGATTCCCTTCGGTACTACCTGCTAGGTAGGCACTTTGACTTGGTTACGGATCACGCTCCGTTAAAGTGGATGGCTCAAAACAAGGAAACAAATAGAAGAGTGAATAGGTGGTTCCTGGCCCTCCAGGAATTCAACTTCACAGTAAAGCATCGCCCTGGCGTTCAAATGGGGAATGTGGATGCTTTGTCTCGAGTACATGAATGCCTGATTGCTGGTGTTCCAACCCCGAGGTTAAAACAAGAGGGGGGGTATGTGACAGCAGGAAGGTAAAGTCACCTGGTTGCATCCAGGGGGGTAGATATATTTCGCCCAGATTCAGGCTTTACGCCGACTTATACAACTAGGTGGAGAGTTGTATAAGCCCAGCTGAGGCTAGTGGGCTCATGGATGACTCATACCTCTAGGGAGAGTGTGGAGCGTCGTGCAGACAGGGAGTTGATGAGACCAGCTGAAGCTTGTCAGCTCATTTAGGCCTCTATAAGAACTCCCAGCTTCATTAGATGTTAGCTCATGCCTGGACCCAGACCTGTGTGGACTGTCTAGGGAGAGTGAACCCCTGTGCGGTGAGACAAAGCCTGTGTGGCTATTTGCTTGGACATTTAAAACCAGGGACTTAGGGACTAGGACAGCACTAGGCTGATCCCAGTTGTTAGTTAGGAAACCTGTATGTTTAGTCAGAGGTCAAGTTGACCAGGATTTATTTTGTTTATGTTTCTTTTGCTTTGCTGTGTTTTGTCACTGTAAATAGAAAATAAACCGCACCTTTTTGATTTTGAAAACCACAACCTCCGTTTGCTGGGCCTGTTTTTTGTGTGGGGAGCCCATCTCGGGGGGTCACACACACCCGCTGCCGAGCTAACCCCCTCACAATATATACACACACAAAACCCGGGATGCATATATATATATATATATATATATATATATATATATACACTAAATCAGTGTTTCTCAACTCCAGTCCTCAAGGCGCCCCAACAGGACATGTTTTCAGGCTTTCCATTATTTTGCACAGGTGATTCGATCAGTTTCACTACCTTAGTAATTACCACAGCTGTTTCAATCCTGAAAACATGACCTGTTGGTGTGCCTTGAGGACTGGAGTTGAGAAACACTGCACTAAATACACTGCAGCTAACTTAATCGCCTGCCTGCTCAAAGTAAATGAAATTACACTCTCTCTCTCTATCTCTCTCTCCGCCGGAACACACTACAAAAGGTCGACGTGCAGGTGGTCTTATATAGTGTGGGGCATGTACTTAACCCCCTGAGCCATAATTGACCAAAGGCACACTGCCAATTATGGCTCTCTTCGCGGTGACAGCACTGTGATTGGCCAAAGCATGCGGGTCACAGTGCGTGCTTGGCCAATCATCAGCTAGCAATGCACTGTGATGATGCAGTGCATTATGGGACGTGACGCTCAAATTTGGTGCGAATGGCCCATAATGTTCAATCTTCGTCGAACGATCAAACAGCCGATGTTCGAGTCAAACTCATGTTCGACTCGAACAGATAGCCCGACCCTAATAAGTACTAAAAGTAGGGATGAGCCGAACACCGCCTGTTCGGTTTTCACCAGAACCTGCGAACAGACCTAAAGTTCGCGTGAACTTTAGAACCCTATTAAATACAATGGACTCGAACGTTCGAAATCAAAAGTGCTAATTATAAAGGCTAATATGCAAGTTATTGTTAGGGATGAGCTCAGTGTTCGAGTCGAACATACGTTCGACTCGAACATCGGCTGTTCGATCGTTCGACGAAGATCGAACGATTTGGGCCGTTCGCGCCTAATTCGAGTGACGCGAACGGCCCACAATGCACTACGCCATCGCAGTGTCATCCAGGCGCTGTGATTGGCCAAGCATGCACTGTGACCCCGCATGCTTGGCCAATCACAGCGCCGGCAGCGAGGAGAGCAATGATTGGCCACAGGCAGGATGCCTGTGGCCAATTATTGCTGAGGGTGTTTAGTACACACCCCACACTATAAAAGGCCGCCAGCACGGCGGCCTAGTGTAGTGTGTTCCGGAGCAGGGAAAGAGAAGCATAGGCAGGGACAGTGACATTTTTTTTTCTTGCTTAACCTGGATTCCTTTAGTTTAGGGAAAGAGAAGGATAGGTAGGGAGAGTGTCAGTGTGTTTTACTGTGCGAATCCTTGTTTCTAGGGACAGGGAAGGACAGTGAGGGAAATTCTCCTTGTGCTATAGTGTGCTAAAGCATTGATCATCAACCATCTTTAAAAAATCATTTTTTCTAGGGACAGAAAACTATAGGTAGGGAGAGTGTCAGTGTGTTTTACTGTGATAATCCTTGTTTCTAGGGACAGGGAAGGACAGTGAGGGAAATTCTCCTTGTGCTATAGTGTGCTAAAGCATTGATCATCAACCATCTTTAAAAAAACATTTTTTCTAGGGACAGAAAACTATAGGTAGGGAGAGTGTCAGTTTCTTTCACTGTGATAATCCTTGTTTCTAGGGACAGGGAAGGACAGTGAGGGAAATTCTCCTTGTGCTATACTGTGCTAAAGCATTGATCATCAACCATCTTTAAAAAAACATTTTTTCTAGGGACAGAAAACTATAGGTAGGGAGAGTGTCATTTTCTTTCACTGTGATAATCCTTGTTTCTAGGGACAGGGAAGGACAGTGAGGGAAATTCTCCTTGTGCTATACTGTGCTAAAGCATTGATCATCAACCATCTTTAAAAAAACATTTTTTCTAGGGACAGAAAACTATAGGTAGGGAGAGTGTCAGTTTCTTTCACTGTGATAATCCTTGTTTCTAGGGACAGGGAAGGACAGTGAGGGAAATTCTCCTTGTGCTATACTGTGCTAAAGCATTGATCATCAACCATCTTTAAAAAAACATTTTTTCTAGGGACAGAAAACTATAGGTAGGGAGAGTGTCAGTTTCTTTCACTGTGATAATCCTTGTTTCTAGGGACAGGGAAGGACAGTGAGGGAAATTCTCCTTGTGCTATAGTGTGCTAAAGCATTGATCATCAACCATCTTTAAAAAAACATTTTTTCTAGGGACAGAAAACTATAGGTAGGGAGAGTGTCAGTTTCTTTCACTGTGATAATCCTTGTTTCTAGGGACAGGGAAGGACAGTGAGGGAAATTCTCCTTGTGCTATACTGTGCTAAAGCATTGATCATCAACCATCTTTAAAAAAACATTTTTTCTAGGGACAGAAAACTATAGGTAGGGAGAGTGTCATTTTCTTTCACTGTGATAATCCTTGTTTCTAGGGACAGGGAAGAACAGTGAGGGAAATTCTCCTTGTGCTATACTGTGCTAAAGCATTGATCATCAACCATCTTTAAAAAAACATTTTTTCTAGGGACAGAAAACTATAGGTAGGGAGAGTGTCAGTGTGTTTTACTGTGCGAATCCTTGTTTCTAGGGACAGGGAAGGACAGTGAGGGAAATTCTCCTTGTGCTATAGTGTGCTAAAGCATTGATCATCAACCATCTTTAAAAAATCATTTTTTCTAGGGACAGAAAACTATAGGTAGGGAGAGTGTCAGTGTGTTTTACTGTGATAATCCTTGTTTCTAGGGACAGGGAAGGACAGTGAGGGAAATTCTCCTTGTGCTATAGTGTGCTAAAGCATTGATCATCAACCATCTTTAAAAAATCATTTTTTCTAGGGACAGAAAACTATAGGTAGGGAGAGTGTCATTTTCTTTCACTGTGATAATCCTTGTTTCTAGGGACAGGGAAGGACAGTGAGGGAAATTCTCCTTGTGCTATACTGTGCTAAAGCATTGATCATCAACCATCTTTAAAAAAACATTTTTTCTAGGGACAGAAAACTATAGGTAGGGAGAGTGTCATTTTCTTTCACTGTGATAATCCTTGTTTCTAGGGACAGGGAAGGACAGTGAGGGAAATTCTCCTTGTGCTATACTGTGCTAAAGCATTGATCATCAACCATCTTTAAAAAAACATTTTTTCTAGGGACAGAAAACTATAGGTAGGGAGAGTGTCAGTTTCTTTCACTGTGATAATCCTTGTTTCTAGGGACAGGGAAGGACAGTGAGGGAAATTCTCCTTGTGCTATACTGTGCTAAAGCATTGATCATCAACCATCTTTAAAAAAACATTTTTTCTAGGGACAGAAAACTATAGGTAGGAAGAGTGTCATTTTCTTTCACTGTGATAATCCTTGTTTCTAGGGACAGGGAAGGACAGTGAGGGAAATTCTCCTTGTGCTATACTGTGCTAAAGCATTGATCATCAACCATCTTTAAAAAAACATTTTTTCTAGGGACAGAAAACTATAGGTAGGGAGAGTGTCAGTTTCTTTCACTGTGATAATCCTTGTTTCTAGGGACAGGGAAGAACAGTGAGGGAAATTCTCCTTGTGCTATACTGTGCTAAAGCATTGATCATCAACCATCTTTAAAAAAACATTTTTTCTAGGGACAGAAAACTATAGGTAGGGAGAGTGTCAGTTTCTTTCACTGTGATAATCCTTGTTTCTAGGGACAGGGAAGGACAGTGAGGGAAATTCTCCTTGTGCTATACTGTGCTAAAGCATTGATCATCAACCATCTTTAAAAAATCATTTTTTCTAGGGACAGAAAACTATAGGTAGGGAGAGTGTCAGTGTGTTTTACTGTGATAATCCTTGTTTCTAGGGACAGGGAAGGACAGTGAGGGAAATTCTCCTTGTGCTATAGTGTGCTAAAGCATTGATCATCAACCATCTTTAAAAAAACATTTTTTCTAGGGACAGAAAACTATAGGTAGGGAGAGTGTCAGTTTCTTTCACTGTGATAATCCTTGTTTCTAGGGACAGGGAAGGACAGTGAGGGAAATTCTCCTTGTGCTATACTGTGCTAAAGCATTGATCATCAAACATCTTTAAAAAAACATTTTTTCTAGGGACAGAAAACTATAGGTAGGGAGAGTGTCATTTTCTTTCACTGTGATAATCCTTGTTTCTAGGGACAGGGAAGGACAGTGAGGGAAATTCTCCTTGTGCTATACTGTGCTAAAGCATTGATCATCAACCATCTTTAAAAAAACATTTTTTCTAGGGACAGAAAACTATAGGTAGGGAGAGTGTCAGTTTCTTTCACTGTGATAATCCTTGTTTCTAGGGACAGGGAAGGACAGTGAGGGAAATTCTCCTTGTGCTATACTGTGCTAAAGCATTGATCATCAACCATCTTTAAAAAAACATTTTTTCTAGGGACAGAAAACTATAGGTAGGGAGAGTGTCATTTTCTTTCACTGTGATAATCCTTGTTTCTAGGGACAGGGAAGGACAGTGAGGGAAATTCTCCTTGTGCTATACTGTGCTAAAGCATTGATCATCAACCATCTTTAAAAAAACATTTTTTCTAGGGACAGAAAACTATAGGTAGGGAGAGTGTCAGTTTCTTTCACTGTGATAATCCTTGTTTCTAGGGACAGGGAAGGACAGTGAGGGAAATTCTCCTTGTGCTATACTGTGCTAAAGCATTGATCATCAACCATCTTTAAAAAAACATTTTTTCTAGGGACAGAAAACTATAGGTAGGGAGAGTGTCAGTTTCTTTCACTGTGATAATCCTTGTTTCTAGGGACAGGGAAGGACAGTGAGGGAAATTCTCCTTGTGCTATAGTGTGCTAAAGCATTGATCATCAACCATCTTTAAAAAATCATTTTTTCTAGGGACAGAAAACTATAGGTAGGGAGAGTGTCAGTGTGTTTTACTGTGATAATCCTTGTTTCTAGGGACAGGGAAGGACAGTGAGGGAAATTCTCCTTGTGCTATAGTGTGCTAAAGCATTGATCATCAACCATCTTTAAAAAAACATTTTTTCTAGGGACAGAAAACTATAGGTAGGGAGAGTGTCAGTTTCTTTCACTGTGATAATCCTTGTTTCTAGGGACAGGGAAGGACAGTGAGGGAAATTCTCCTTGTGCTATACTGTGCTAAAGCATTGATCATCAACCATCTTTAAAAAAACATTTTTTCTAGGGACAGAAAACTATAGGTAGGGAGAGTGTCATTTTCTTTCACTGTGATAATCCTTGTTTCTAGGGACAGGGAAGGACAGTGAGGGAAATTCTCCTTGTGCTATACTGTGCTAAAGCATTGATCATCAACCATCTTTAAAAAAAACATTTTTTCTAGGGACAGAAAACTATAGGTAGGGAGAGTGTCAGTGTGTTTTACTGTGCGAATCCTTGTTTCTAGGGACAGGGAAGGACAGTGAGGGAAATTCTCCTTGTGCTATAGTGTGCTAAAGCATTGATCATCAACCATCTTTAAAAAAACATTTTTTCTAGGGACAGAAAACTATAGGTAGGGAGAGTGTCAGTGTGTTTTACTGTGATAATCCTTGTTTCTAGGGACAGGGAAGGACAGTGAGGGAAATTCTCCTTGTGCTATACTGTGCTAAAGCATTGATCATCAACCATCTTTAAAAAAACATTTTTACTAGGGACAGAAAACTATAGGTAGGGAGAGTGTCATTTTCTTTCACTGTGATAATCCTTGTTTCTAGGGACAGGGAAGGACAGTGAGGGAAATTCTCCTTGTGCTATACTGTGCTAAAGCATTGATCATCAACCATCTTTAAAAAAACATTTTTTCTAGGGACAGAAAACTATAGGTAGGGAGAGTGTCATTTTCTTTCACTGTGATAATCCTTGTTTCTAGGGACAGGGAAGGACAGTGAGGGAAATTCTCCTTGTGCTATACTGTGCTAAAGCATTGATCATCAACCATCTTTAAAAAAACATTTTTTCTAGGGACAGAAAACTATAGGTAGGGAGAGTGTCAGTTTCTTTCACTGTGATAATCCTTGTTTCTAGGGACAGGGAAGGACAGTGAGGGAAATTCTCCTTGTGCTATACTGTGCTAAAGCATTGATCATCAACCATCTTTAAAAAAACATTTTTTTCTAGGGACAGAAAACTATAGGTAGGGAGAGTGTCAGTTTCTTTCACTGTGATAATCCTTGTTTCTAGGGACAGGGAAGGACAGTGAGGGAAATTCTCCTTGTGCTATACTGTGCTAAAGCATTGATCATCAACCATCTTTAAAAAAACATTTTTTCTAGGGACAGAAAACTATAGGTAGGGAGAGTGTCAGTTTCTTTCACTGTGATAATCCTTGTTTCTAGGGACAGGGAAGGACAGTGAGGGAAATTCTCCTTGTGCTATACTGTGCTAAAGCATTGATCATCAACCATCTTTAAAAAAACATTTTTTCTAGGGACAGAAAACTATAGGTAGGGAGAGTGTCATTTTCTTTCACTGTGATAATCCTTGTTTCTAGGGACAGGGAAGGACAGTGAGGGAAATTCTCCTTGTGCTATAGTGTGCTAAAGCATTGATCATCAACCATCTTTAAAAAATCATTTTTTCTAGGGACAGAAAACTATAGGTAGGGAGAGTGTCAGCGTGTTTTACTGTAATAATCCTTGTTTCTAGGGACAGGGAAGGACAGTGAGGGAAATTTTCCTTGTGCTATAGTGTGCTAAAGCATTGATCATCAACCATCTTTAAAAAAACATTTTTTCTAGGGACAGAAAACTATAGGTAGGGAGAGTGTCAGTTTCTTTCACTGTGATAATCCTTGTTTCTAGGGACAGGGAAGGACAGTGAGGGAAATTCTCCTTGTGCTATACTGTGCTAAAGCATTGATCATCAACCATCTTTAAAAAAACATTTTTTCTAGGGACAGAAAACTATAGGTAGGGAGAGTGTCAGTTTCTTTCACTGTGATAATCCTTGTTTCTAGGGACAGGGAAGGACAGTGAGGGAAATTCTCCTTGTGCTATACTGTGCTAAAGCATTGATCATCAACCATCTTTAAAAAAACATTTTTTCTAGGGACAGAAAACTATAGGTAGGGAGAGTGTCATTTTCTTTCACTGTGATAATCCTTGTTTCTAGGGACAGGGAAGGACAGTGAGGGAAATTCTCCTTGTGCTATACTGTGCTAAAGCATTGATCATCAACCATCTTTAAAAAAAACATTTTTTCTAGGGACAGAAAACTATAGGTAGGGAGAGTGTCAGTGTGTTTTACTGTGCGAATCCTTGTTTCTAGGGACAGGGAAGGACAGTGAGGGAAATTCTCCTTGTGCTATAGTGTGCTAAAGCATTGATCATCAACCATCTTTAAAAAAACATTTTTTCTAGGGACAGAAAACTATAGGTAGGGAGAGTGTCAGTGTGTTTTACTGTGATAATCCTTGTTTCTAGGGACAGGGAAGGACAGTGAGGGAAATTCTCCTTGTGCTATACTGTGCTAAAGCATTGATCATCAACCATCTTTAAAAAAACATTTTTACTAGGGACAGAAAACTATAGGTAGGGAGAGTGTCATTTTCTTTCACTGTGATAATCCTTGTTTCTAGGGACAGGGAAGGACAGTGAGGGAAATTCTCCTTGTGCTATACTGTGCTAAAGCATTGATCATCAACCATCTTTAAAAAAACATTTTTTCTAGGGACAGAAAACTATAGGTAGGGAGAGTGTCATTTTCTTTCACTGTGATAATCCTTGTTTCTAGGGACAGGGAAGGACAGTGAGGGAAATTCTCCTTGTGCTATACTGTGCTAAAGCATTGATCATCAACCATCTTTAAAAAAACATTTTTTCTAGGGACAGAAAACTATAGGTAGGGAGAGTGTCAGTTTCTTTCACTGTGATAATCCTTGTTTCTAGGGACAGGGAAGGACAGTGAGGGAAATTCTCCTTGTGCTATACTGTGCTAAAGCATTGATCATCAACCATCTTTAAAAAAACATTTTTTTCTAGGGACAGAAAACTATAGGTAGGGAGAGTGTCAGTTTCTTTCACTGTGATAATCCTTGTTTCTAGGGACAGGGAAGGACAGTGAGGGAAATTCTCCTTGTGCTATACTGTGCTAAAGCATTGATCATCAACCATCTTTAAAAAAACATTTTTTCTAGGGACAGAAAACTATAGGTAGGGAGAGTGTCAGTTTCTTTCACTGTGATAATCCTTGTTTCTAGGGACAGGGAAGGACAGTGAGGGAAATTCTCCTTGTGCTATACTGTGCTAAAGCATTGATCATCAACCATCTTTAAAAAAACATTTTTTCTAGGGACAGAAAACTATAGGTAGGGAGAGTGTCATTTTCTTTCACTGTGATAATCCTTGTTTCTAGGGACAGGGAAGGACAGTGAGGGAAATTCTCCTTGTGCTATAGTGTGCTAAAGCATTGATCATCAACCATCTTTAAAAAATCATTTTTTCTAGGGACAGAAAACTATAGGTAGGGAGAGTGTCAGCGTGTTTTACTGTAATAATCCTTGTTTCTAGGGACAGGGAAGGACAGTGAGGGAAATTTTCCTTGTGCTATAGTGTGCTAAAGCATTGATCATCAACCATCTTTAAAAAAACATTTTTTCTAGGGACAGAAAACTATAGGTAGGGAGAGTGTCAGTTTCTTTCACTGTGATAATCCTTGTTTCTAGGGACAGGGAAGGACAGTGAGGGAAATTCTCCTTGTGCTATACTGTGCTAAAGCATTGATCATCAACCATCTTTAAAAAAACATTTTTTCTAGGGACAGAAAACTATAGGTAGGGAGAGTGTCAGTTTCTTTCACTGTGATAATCCTTGTTTCTAGGGACAGGGAAGGACAGTGAGGGAAATTCTCCTTGTGCTATACTGTGCTAAAGCATTGATCATCAACCATCTTTAAAAAAACATTTTTTCTAGGGACAGAAAACTATAGGTAGGGAGAGTGTCAGTTTCTTTCACTGTGATAATCCTTGTTTCTAGGGACAGGGAAGGACAGTGAGGGAAATTCTCCTTGTGCTATAGTGTGCTAAAGCATTGATCATCAACCATCTTTAAAAAAAACATTTTTTCTAGGGACAGAAAACTATAGGTAGGGAGAGTGTCAGTTTCTTTCACTGTGATAATCCTTGTTTCTAGGGACAGGGAAGGACAGTGAGGGAAATTCTCCTTGTGCTATACTGTGCTAAAGCATTGATCATCAACCATCTTTAAAAAAACATTTTTTCTAGGGACAGAAAACTATAGGTAGGGAGAGTGTCAGTTTCTTTCACTGTGATAATCCTTGTTTCTAGGGACAGGGAAGGACAGTGAGGGAAATTCTCCTTGTGCTATACTGTGCTAAAGCATTGATCATCAACCATCTTTAAAAAAACATTTTTTCTAGGGACAGAAAACTATAGGTAGGGAGAGTGTCAGTGTGTTTTACTGTGATAATCCTTGTTTCTAGGGACAGGGAAGGACAGTGAGGGAAATTCTCCTTGTGCTATAGTGTGCTAAAGCATTGATCATCAACCATCTTTAAAAAAACATTTTTTCTAGGGACAGAAAACTATAGGTAGGGAGAGTGTCAGTTTCTTTCACTGTGATAATCCTTGTTTCTAGGGACAGGGAAGGACAGTGAGGGAAATTCTCCTTGTGCTATACTGTGCTAAAGCATTGATCATCAACCATCTTTAAAAAAACATTTTTTCTAGGGACAGAAAACTATAGGTAGGGAGAGTGTCAGTGTGTTTTACTGTGATAATCCTTGTTTCTAGGGACAGGGAAGGACAGTGAGGGAAATTCTCCTTGTGCTATAGTGTGCTAAAGCATTGATCATCAACCATCTTTAAAAAAACATTTTTTCTAGGGACAGAAAACTATAGGTAGGGAGAGTGTCAGTTTCTTTCACTGTGATAATCCTTGTTTCTAGGGACAGGGAAGGACAGTGAGGGAAATTCTCCTTGTGCTATACTGTGCTAAAGCATTGATCATCAACCATCTTTAAAAAAACATTTTTTCTAGGGACAGAAAACTATAGGTAGGGAGAGTGTCATTTTCTTTCACTGTGATAATCCTTGTTTCTAGGGACAGGGAAGGACAGTGAGGGAAATTCTCCTTGTGCTATACTGTGCTAAAGCATTGATCATCAACCATCTTTAAAAAAACATTTTTTCTAGGGACAGAAAACTATAGGTAGGGAGAGTGTCAGTGTGTTTTACTGTGCGAATCCTTGTTTCTAGGGACAGGGAAGGACAGTGAGGGAAATTCTCCTTGTGCTATAGTGTGCTAAAGCATTGATCATCAACCATCTTTAAAAAATCATTTTTTCTAGGGACAGAAAACTATAGGTAGGGAGAGTGTCAGTGTGTTTTACTGTGATAATCCTTGTTTCTAGGGACAGGGAAGGACAGTGAGGGAAATTCTCCTTGTGCTATAGTGTGCTAAAGCATTGATCATCAACCATCTTTAAAAAAACATTTTTTCTAGGGACAGAAAACTATAGGTAGGGAGAGTGTCAGTTTCTTTCACTGTGATAATCCTTGTTTCTAGGGACAGGGAAGGACAGTGAGGGAAATTCTCCTTGTGCTATACTGTGCTAAAGCATTGATCATCAACCATCTTTAAAAAAACATTTTTTCTAGGGACAGAAAACTATAGGTAGGGAGAGTGTCATTTTCTTTCACTGTGATAATCCTTGTTTCTAGGGACAGGGAAGGACAGTGAGGGAAATTCTCCTTGTGCTATACTGTGCTAAAGCATTGATCATCAACCATCTTTAAAAAAACATTTTTTCTAGGGACAGAAAACTATAGGTAGGGAGAGTGTCATTTTCTTTCACTGTGATAATCCTTGTTTCTAGGGACAGGGAAGGACAGTGAGGGAAATTCTCCTTGTGCTATACTGTGCTAAAGCATTGATCATCAACCATCTTTAAAAAAACATTTTTTCTAGGGACAGAAAACTATAGGTAGGGAGAGTGTCAGTTTCTTTCACTGTGATAATCCTTGTTTCTAGGGACAGGGAAGGACAGTGAGGGAAATTCTCCTTGTGCTATAGTGTGCTAAAGCATTGATCATCAACCATCTTTAAAAAAACATTTTTTCTAGGGACAGAAAACTATAGGTAGGGAGAGTGTCAGTTTCTTTCACTGTGATAATCCTTGTTTCTAGGGACAGGGAAGGACAGTGAGGGAAATTCTCCTTGTGCTATACTGTGCTAAAGCATTGATCATCAACCATCTTTAAAAAAACATTTTTACTAGGGACAGAAAACTATAGGTAGGGAGAGTGTCATTTTCTTTCACTGTGATAATCCTTGTTTCTAGGGACAGGGAAGGACAGTGAGGGAAATTCTCCTTGTGCTATACTGTGCTAAAGCATTGATCATCAACCATCTTTAAAAAAACATTTTTTCTAGGGACAGAAAACTATAGGTAGGGAGAGTGTCAGTTTCTTTCACTGTGATAATCCTTGTTTCTAGGGACAGGGAAGGACAGTGAGGGAAATTCTCCTTGTGCTATACTGTGCTAAAGCATTGATCATCAACCATCTTTAAAAAAACATTTTTTCTAGGGACAGAAAACTATAGGTAGGGAGAGTGTCATTTTCTTTCACTGTGATAATCCTTGTTTCTAGGGACAGGGAAGGACAGTGAGGGAAATTCTCCTTGTGCTATACTGTGCTAAAGCATTGATCATCAACCATCTTTAAAAAAACATTTTTTCTAGGGACAGAAAACTATAGGTAGGGAGAGTGTCATTTTCTTTCACTGTGATAATCCTTGTTTCTAGGGACAGGGAAGGACAGTGAGGGAAATTCTCCTTGTGCTATACTGTGCTAAAGCATTGATCATCAACCATCTTTAAAAAAACATTTTTTCTAGGGACAGAAAACTATAGGTAGGGAGAGTGTCAGTTTCTTTCACTGTGATAATCCTTGTTTCTAGGGACAGGGAAGGACAGTGAGGGAAATTCTCCTTGTGCTATAGTGTGCTAAAGCATTGATCATCAACCATCTTTAAAAAAACATTTTTTCTAGGGACAGAAAACTATAGGTAGGGAGAGTGTCAGTTTCTTTCACTGTGATAATCCTTGTTTCTAGGGACAGGGAAGGACAGTGAGGGAAATTCTCCTTGTGCTATACTGTGCTAAAGCATTGATCATCAACCATCTTTAAAAAAACATTTTTACTAGGGACAGAAAACTATAGGTAGGGAGAGTGTCATTTTCTTTCACTGTGATAATCCTTGTTTCTAGGGACAGGGAAGGACAGTGAGGGAAATTCTCCTTGTGCTATACTGTGCTAAAGCATTGATCATCAACCATCTTTAAAAAAACATTTTTTCTAGGGACAGAAAACTATAGGTAGGGAGAGTGTCATTTTCTTTCACTGTGATAATCCTTGTTTCTAGGGACAGGGAAGGACAGTGAGGGAAATTCTCCTTGTGCTATACTGTGCTAAAGCATTGATCATCAACCATCTTTAAAAAAACATTTTTTCCAGGGACAGAAAACTATAGGTAGGGAGAGTGTCAGTTTCTTTCACTGTGATAATCCTTGTTTCTAGGGACAGGGAAGGACAGTGAGGGAAATTCTCCTTGTGCTATACTGTGCTAAAGCATTGATCATCAACCATCTTTAAAAAAACATTTTTTCTAGGGACAGAAAACTATAGGTAGGGAGAGTGTCAGTTTCTTTCACTGTGATAATCCTTGTTTCTAGGGACAGGGAAGGACAGTGAGGGAAATTCTCCTTGTGCTATACTGTGCTAAAGCATTGATCATCAACCATCTTTAAAAAAACATTTTTTCTAGGGACAGAAAACTATAGGTAGGGAGAGTGTCAGTTTCTTTCACTGTGATAATCCTTGTTTCTAGGGACAGGGAAGGACAGTGAGGGAAATTCTCCTTGTGCTATACTGTGCTAAAGCATTGATCATCAACCATCTTTAAAAAAACATTTTTTCTAGGGACAGAAAACTATAGGTAGGGAGAGTGTCAGTTTCTTTCACTGTGATAATCCTTGTTTCTAGGGACAGGGAAGGACAGTGAGGGAAATTCTCCTTGTGCTATACTGTGCTAAAGCATTGATCATCAACCATCTTTAAAAAAACATTTTTTCTAGGGACAGAAAACTATAGGTAGGGAGAGTGTCATTTTCTTTCACTGTGATAATCCTTGTTTCTAGGGACAGGGAAGGACAGTGAGGGAAATTCTCCTTGTGCTATAGTGTGCTAAAGCATTGATCATCAACCATCTTTAAAAAATCATTTTTTCTAGGGACAGAAAACTATAGGTAGGGAGAGTGTCAGCGTGTTTTACTGTAATAATCCTTGTTTCTAGGGACAGGGAAGGACAGTGAGGGAAATTCTCCTTGTGCTATAGTGTGCTAAAGCATTGATCATCAACCATCTTTAAAAAAACATTTTTTCTAGGGACAGAAAACTATAGGTAGGGAGAGTGTCAGTTTCTTTCACTGTGATAATCCTTGTTTCTAGGGACAGGGAAGGACAGTGAGGGAAATTCTCCTTGTGCTATACTGTGCTAAAGCATTGATCATCAACCATCTTTAAAAAAACATTTTTTCTAGGGACAGAAAACTATAGGTAGGGAGAGTGTCAGTTTCTTTCACTGTGATAATCCTTGTTTCTAGGGACAGGGAAGGACAGTGAGGGAAATTCTCCTTGTGCTATACTGTGCTAAAGCATTGATCATCAACCATCTTTAAAAAAACATTTTTTCTAGGGACAGAAAACTATAGGTAGGGAGAGTGTCAGTTTCTTTCACTGTGATAATCCTTGTTTCTAGGGACAGGGAAGGACAGTGAGGGAAATTCTCCTTGTGCTATAGTGTGCTAAAGCATTGATCATCAACCATCTTTAAAAAAAACATTTTTTCTAGGGACAGAAAACTATAGGTAGGGAGAGTGTCAGTTTCTTTCACTGTGATAATCCTTGTTTCTAGGGACAGGGAAGGACAGTGAGGGAAATTCTCCTTGTGCTATACTGTGCTAAAGCATTGATCATCAACCATCTTTAAAAAAACATTTTTTCTAGGGACAGAAAACTATAGGTAGGGAGAGTGTCAGTTTCTTTCACTGTGATAATCCTTGTTTCTAGGGACAGGGAAGGACAGTGAGGGAAATTCTCCTTGTGCTATACTGTGCTAAAGCATTGATCATCAACCATCTTTAAAAAATCATTTTTTCTAGGGACAGAAAACTATAGGTAGGGAGAGTGTCAGTGTGTTTTACTGTGATAATCCTTGTTTCTAGGGACAGGGAAGGACAGTGAGGGAAATTCTCCTTGTGCTATAGTGTGCTAAAGCATTGATCATCAACCATCTTTAAAAAAACATTTTTTCTAGGGACAGAAAACTATAGGTAGGGAGAGTGTCAGTTTCTTTCACTGTGATAATCCTTGTTTCTAGGGACAGGGAAGGACAGTGAGGGAAATTCTCCTTGTGCTATACTGTGCTAAAGCATTGATCATCAACCATCTTTAAAAAAAACATTTTTTCTAGGGACAGAAAACTATAGGTAGGGAGAGTGTCATTTTCTTTCACTGTGATAATCCTTGTTTCTAGGGACAGGGAAGGACAGTGAGGGAAATTCTCCTTGTGCTATAGTGTGCTAAAGCATTGATCATCAACCATCTTTAAAAAATCATTTTTTCTAGGGACAGAAAACTATAGGTAGGGAGAGTGTCAGCGTGTTTTACTGTAATAATCCTTGTTTCTAGGGACAGGGAAGGACAGTGAGGGAAATTCTCCTTGTGCTATAGTGTGCTAAAGCATTGATCATCAACCATCTTTAAAAAAACATTTTTTCTAGGGACAGAAAACTATAGGTAGGGAGAGTGTCAGTTTCTTTCACTGTGATAATCCTTGTTTCTAGGGACAGGGAAGGACAGTGAGGGAAATTCTCCTTGTGCTATACTGTGCTAAAGCATTGATCATCAACCATCTTTAAAAAAACATTTTTTCTAGGGACAGAAAACTATAGGTAGGGAGAGTGTCAGTTTCTTTCACTGTGATAATCCTTGTTTCTAGGGACAGGGAAGGACAGTGAGGGAAATTCTCCTTGTGCTATAGTGTGCTAAAGCATTGATCATCAACCATCTTTAAAAAAACATTTTTTCTAGGGACAGAAAACTATAGGTAGGGAGAGTGTCAGTTTCTTTCACTGTGATAATCCTTGTTTCTAGGGACAGGGAAGGACAGTGAGGGAAATTCTCCTTGTGCTATAGTGTGCTAAAGCATTGATCATCAACCATCTTTAAAAAAACATTTTTTCTAGGGACAGAAAACTATAGGTAGGGAGAGTGTCATTTTCTTTCACTGTGATAATCCTTGTTTCTAGGGACAGGGAAGGACAGTGAGGGAAATTCTCCTTGTGCTATACTGTGCTAAAGCATTGATCATCAACCATCTTTAAAAAAACATTTTTTCTAGGGACAGAAAACTATAGGTAGGGAGAGTGTCAGTTTCTTTCACTGTGATAATCCTTGTTTCTAGGGACAGGGAAGGACAGTGAGGGTAATTCTCCTTGTGCTATACTGTGCTAAAGCATTGATCATCAACCATCTTTAAAAAAACATTTTTTCTAGGGACAGAAAACTATAGGTAGGGAGAGTGTCATTTTCTTTCACTGTGATAATCCTTGTTTCTAGGGACAGGGAAGGACAGTGAGGGAAATTCTCCTTGTGCTATACTGTGCTAAAGCATTGATCATCAACCATCTTTAAAAAAACATTTTTTCTAGGGACAGAAAACTATAGGTAGGGAGAGTGTCATTTTCTTTCACTGTGATAATCCTTGTTTCTAGGGACAGGGAAGGACAGTGAGGGAAATTCTCCTTGTGCTATACTATGCTAAAGCATTCCTCATCAACCATCTTTGAAATCCTTGTTTTTTGGACAGTCAGGGAAATTGTCGTTGTGCTATTCTGTGCGAAAGCAATCATCCTCAACCATATTTAGAAATCCTTAAGTAAAGGGAGAGAGAAGGACACCTGAAGGTAGCCCTTATTGCTTTTTTCCCATCTCCCTGCAGGCCATCTATTAGAATGTCTGGAAGGCAAACAAGGAGAGGCAGACAGTCAGGAGGCAATAAAAGAGGGCAAGCAGGCTCTGTGTCTGGGGGCAACAGTGCTGGTCGTGGACGCGGTGCATTGTCATCAGCACATGGCCATGGGACACGCTTGTCCTTCTTTTCGGCAGCTAGACATGTTGAGCCACATCATGCCGAAAACTTGGTAGAGTGGATGACCAAGCCCTCCTCCTCCTCCTCATCCTCTCTCACCCAGGCTCAGGGTACTGGCAAAGCAGCTGCCAAAGCGTCCTCTTCCCTGGTATCAATGTCAGACTCATCATCAGTCACTCCTTCCCTAGACCCACCATGTCCTCCTCCTGAGGAGTCCCCCGAACTGTTTGAGCACAGTGTTGGGTACATGCTCCAGGAGGATACCCAGCGTTTCGAAGGGTCTGATGATGAAACCCAGCTACAGGAAGGCAGTAGCGTGAGAGCAGACAGAGGGGATGCTCAAGAAGGACACCAATCTGGCAGTCATGTTCCAGCAGCTGCAGCATACTGCCAGATTGGCTCCAGTGATGAGGAGGGAGGGGATGATGAGGTCACTGACTCCACGTGGTTGCCTAATAGGAGAGAGGAGGAGGAGGAGGATGAGGAGGAGGCACATCTCCAACGAGGCAGGATGCCCTTTGGTGGCCAGCGTAAGGGCAGTACACCGACGGAATCACACCGCAGAGCTCCGCCTGTGCAGGGCGCTGCCTCTGCCCGTCATACCAAAAAGTTCTTTGGTGTGGGCCTTTTTTGAGGCTAGTGCATCAGATCGCACAGCTGCTGTTTGCAACATATGTCTCAAGCGTATATCGCGTGGCCAAAACATCAGCCGCTTGGGTACCACATGCCTGACCAGACATATGTTGACCTGCCATGCAGCTCGTTGGCAAGCCTACCTCAAAGACCCACACCAAAGAACAAAGCGGACCTCTCCTTGCACCGCATCAGCTGGGATCTCCAACCCCACTATAACTTCAGTCCTCTCTGAAACATGCACTGAGAGGAATGAAGGTGTAGAATTTGGTGTGTCACAGCCAAGTACTTGCGGCCACTCTGCTAGCAGTACACCGACGTCCGATTCTAGCAGGCAAATTTCCCTGCCCCAGCTGCTGGACCGTCGAAAGAAGTTCACTCCCAGCCATCCACATGCCCAGCGGTTGAATGCTAGCTTGGCTAAATTGCTAGCGCTTCAACTGCTGCCTTTTCAGTTGGTAGACTCGGCCCCCTTCCGTGAGTTTGTGCAATGTGCGGTTCCTCAGTGGCAGGTTCCCAAACGCCACTTTTTCTCACGGAAGGCTATTCCGGCTCTCTACCGGCATGTGGAAGGCAATGTCTTGGCCTCGCTGGACAGGGCGGTCAGCGGTAAGGTGCATATTACCGCTTACTCATGGTCCAGCAGGCATGGACAGGGACGTTACCTTTCTTTCACAGCCCATTGGGTCACTCTTTTGGCAGCTGGGAAGGATGCAGGACAAGGTGCAGTAGTGTTGGAGGTTGTTCCACCGCCACGCCTCCAAAATGCTACTACTGGTTGTGACACACCTCTCTCCTCCACCCCCTCCTCTTCTTCTTCCTCCATGGCCTCTTCCTGTGCTTTGTCCTCTGAACCAGCGGTGCTCCGTAGCCGTTCAAGGGGCTATGCAAGTACGCA
The DNA here is from genome assembly GCA_029206835.1 of Rana muscosa. Lineage (NCBI taxonomy): Eukaryota > Metazoa > Chordata > Amphibia > Anura > Ranidae > Rana > Rana muscosa. Next base: position 636,668,652 of record CM055117.1, on the reverse strand, counting down.
GGCAAAAAGATGCCATGCCGTGCTTGCGCTGGTGTGTTTGGGGGACAGAAGCCACACTGGGGCAGAGGTCCTGTCTGCTCTGCAGGGCCAGGCCGAGAGGTGGTTTACGCCACGCCAGCTTAAGCCAGGAATGGTGGTTTGCGACAATGGCACCAACCTCCTCTCCGCCCTCCGACAGGGACAACTGACCCATGTGCCCTGTGTGGCTCACGTCCTTAACCTGGTGGTGCAGCGGTTCTTGGGCAGGTACCCGGGCTTACAGGATGTCCTGAGGCAGGCCAGGAAAGTCTGTGTGCATTTCCGCAGATCTTATAATGCCACTGCTCGCCTGGCTGAGCTGCAAAAGGAGTTGAACCTGCCCAAGAACCGCCTTATATGTGACATGCCCACCAGGTGGAACTCAACGTTGGCCATGCTGCAGCGGCTGCACACGCAGCAGAGGGCCATCAATGAGTACCTGTGCGACTACGGCACCAGGACAGGGTCAGGGGAGCTTGTTTTTTTCTCCACGCCAGTGGGGCATGATCAGGGATGCATGCACTGTCCTGGCACCATTTGAGGAGGCCACGAGGATGGTGAGCAGTGACAGTGCAAGGATCAGTGACACTGTACCTCTTGTCCACCTGTTGGAGCACACGCTGCGTGGAATAATGGACAGGGCACTTGAGGCAGAACAGAGGCAGGAAGAGGAGGACTTCCTTGCCTCTCAAGGCCCCCTTTACCCAGACAGTGTTCCTTCTGTCCCACCCATCGCACAGGAAGAGGAGGAGGAGGAGGAGGAGGATTGTGTCAGCATGGAGGTGGAGGCTGGCACTCAGCATCATCAGCAGCAGTCTTTTAGGGATGATTTACAGTCCCAAGAAACCAGTGGACTTGTACGTGGCTGGGAGGAGGTGGCTGCGGATCATGTCATCCTTAGTGACCCAGAGGACTCCGGAACGAATGCCTCAGCAAACCTACGCTGCATGGCCTCCCTGATCCTGCAAAGTCTGCGGAAGGATCCTCGTATTCTTCGGATCAAGGAGAGGGACCATTACTGGCTGGCCACTCTCCTTGATCCACGGTACAAGGGTAAGGTTGCGGACCTTATGTTACCGTCGCAGAGGGAGCAGAGGATGAGACAACTCCGGGAGGCCTTGCAGAAAGGTCTGTGCAACGCGTTCCCAGAGACTGGGAGGTTACAAACTCCTGGTCCTGGACAACGAGTTGCTGAGGCTTCGGCCAGTCAAAGAAGGAGCGGTGGGGAAGGTGGCCGTCTGACCGATGCGTTCAGACAATTCTTTAGTCCGCAGCCCCAAAGTATGATCGGTTCCAGCAACCATCGCCAGCGTCTGATAAACATGGTGCAGGAATATCTAGGGGCAAGGTCAGACTTGGACACCTTCCCCACCGAAAATCCTCTGGCTTACTGGGTCTTGAGGATGGATCACTGGCCAGAGCTTGCACAGTATGCAATTGAGCTACTGGCCTGTCCTGCATCCAGCGTTCTTTCAGAACGCACATTCAGTGCTGCTGGAGGATTTGTCACGGATCACAGGGTGCGCCTGTCCACCGACTCGGTTGATCGACTGACTTTCATCAAGATGAACCAGTCTTGGATCACCACCAGCTACCACACACCTGATGCTGATATAACAGACTAATTGATTTTAACATGTCACATCCCTTCAAGACTGATGCTGATGCTGAGTGCCTGTGCTGTTATGTTGACTGGCTATCCTCCTCCTCCGAGTCCTCAATGATACGATTGATGATGATAGCTTGGAAGATCATTTTTGTTTATGGGTGCCGCCACCAGTGGCTAAGGCCCAATTTTTCAGCCCCTGTTTAACAGGGGCGTGTAATTACAATTTTTGAAGCAATAATTTGCCATAGGGCTCATTGCTGTGCTCCAAGTACAGTATCTGTGAGGGGTTGGAGTGTTGTGGCACCAGTGCCTAAGGCCCAATTTTTCAGCCCCTGTTTAACAGGGGCGTGTCATTACAATTTTTGAAGCAATACTTTGCAACAGGGCTCATTGCTGTGCTCCAAGTACAGTATCTGTGAGGGGTTGTAGTGTTGTGCCACCAGTGCCTAAGGCCCAATTTTTCAGCCCCTGTTCAACAGGGGCATGTAATTACAATTCTTGATCTAATAATTCACAGCAGGGCCCATTGCTGCACCCACCAAGAGTAACTCTGAGGGTTTACAGTGTTGTGGCAACGCCACCACCACCACCACCACGAAAGGCCCAATTTTTCAGCCCCTGTTCAAAAGGGGCATGTAATTACAATTCTTGATCTAATAATTCACAGCAGGGCCCATTCCTGCACCCACCAAGAGTAACTCTGAGGGCTTACAGTGTTGTGGCAACACCACCACCACCACCACCACGAAAGGCCCAATTTTTCAGGCCCTGTTCAACAGGGGCATGCAATTACAATTCTTGATCTAATAATTCACAGCAGGGCCCATTGCTGCACCCACCAAGAGTAATTGTCAGGGCTTACAGTGTTGTGGCACCAGCACCACCATCAAAGGCCCAATTTTTACTACCACTGTTCAACAATTATATGTAATTAAAATTCCTGATATAATAGTTGACAGCAGGGCGTTCCATCACCAACCAAGACTAACTGTGAGTGCTTACAGTGTTGTGCCAACACCAACAACTAAGAGGCCTATTTCTGCAGAGTATATACGGCAGGTCCCTACTTTCAAACATCCAACTTACAAACGACTCCTACTTGCAAACGCAAGAAGACAACAGGAAGTGAGAGGGAATCTACCCCTTGGAAGGAAAATTCTCTCCTGTAAGAATTAATATGGGAGAAAGGTGTCTCCTCTGTACTGATGCTTTATCACCAATCCTTGTTTCAAGAAAAACACCACATTTCAAAAACAGTTGTCATTGGGACGGAAAGTGAGGTGAAATGTTCTGAACAGGGGCACAGACAGCAAAACAAATGTTACAGGGGTGATAACCCTTACCTATGTTTTCCAAAAAGTTTAAAAATAGATTTTTGGGCTGGAGCTACACTTAAACAATGTACCTGTTCAAAATTACAAACAGATTCTACATAAGAACAAACCTACAGTCCCTGTCTTGTATGCACCGCCTGTATACGGCTGTTCAGAGTATATAGGGCCTTTTTTATTTTATGTGCGGGGTTCCCCTTAATATCCATACAAGACCCAAAGGGGCTGGTAATGGGCTGGGGTAGGGGGGGGGGGGCTGTCATGGGGTAGCGATGCCATTTTTCTTAAAGATTTTCATCCATATTACCGGGACCAGACATTACATTAAAGCCGCAAGCAGTTTTAAATGGCTTTTTTTTCCTTTAGAAGTGTCATTTTGTGCAGGGACAGTTCTAAACACGGGAAACACGTGGCACTTCACAGGCATACTTTAGACACCCCCCAGGTACGATATTTAAAGGAATATTTGACTTTTTTTTTTTCACTTTATGCATCATTAAAATGACTGCTCCCGAAAAACGACCGTTTTTAAAACTTCTTTTTGCATTGATACATGTCCCCTGGTGCAGAACCCGGGTTCCCAAACCCTTTTTAGGACAATAACATGCATAATAGTCATTATAATTAGCACTTTAGAATTCGAACGTTCGCATCCATTGTATTTAATAGGGTTCTAATGTTCGTACGAACTTTCGGTCCGTTCGCGGGTTCTGGTGCGAACCGAACCCGGGGGTGTTCGGCTCATCACTAGTTATTGTCCTAAAAAGGGTTTGGGGACCCGGGTCCTGCCTCAGGGGACATGTGTCAATGCAAAAAAAAGTTTTAAAAACGGCAGTTTTTTCCGGGAGCAGTGATTTTAACCACTTAACGACCGCTCACTGTATATATACGTCGGCAGAATGGCACCGACAGGCACAATCACGTAGAGCATACGTGATTGATTTTGTATAGGAGGGGGGTCCAATCGAACCCCCCTCCTATACAGTGAGCGGTGGCTAATTTTCCGGGAGCGTTCCGGGATGAGGGGGCAGCCATTCGTTTCTGGGCAGCCATTCGTTTCCGGCCACCCCCTCGCGATCGCTCCCGGCGAATGGAAATGCCCCCTCTGTCTGTGTCAGGCAGAGGAAGCAGGAGGAAGTGATGTCATCTCTGGTGCGGCGCTCACATATACCGAGCGCCGTACAAGAGAAGACATCAGGTCAGTGCACACAACACTACACTGACACCAGGACACATAGGGACATAAATCGCCCCCCAGGCCCCCCCAGACACCCCCAGATCACCCCCCAGATCACCCCCCCAGCCCCCAGTCACAGTGTCACTGATTGCAGTGACCATTTATTTACTGATCACTGCAATCAGTGACATTTGTGACTGTAAAAGTGTCAGTACATTCAGTTTTAGGTCCAGTGTAGCCCCCTAACCCCCCTAATAAAGGTTTAACCCCCTGATCACCCCCCAGATAACCCTTTCACCCCCTATCACCACTGTCGCTAAGCGATCATTTTTCTGATCGCTGTCTTAGCGTCAGTGATGTCGATCGGCAGCCAGTAATTTTTTTTAGGTTCGCCGCATGTTTTTATAGCGTCAGGTACCCCAATATATTATCTAATAAAGGTTTAACCCCCTTGATCGCCCCCCAGGTAACCCTTTCACCCCCTATCACCACTTTCGCTAAGCGATCGTTTTTCTAAACGCTGTCTTAGTGTCGGTGATGCAGATCGGTAGCTGGTAATTTTTTTTAGGTTCGCCGCAGGTTTTTATAGCGTCAGGTACCCCAATATATTATCTAATAAAGGTTTAACCCCCTTGATCGCCCCCCAGGTAACCCTTCCACCCCCTATCACCACTGTCGCTAAGCGATCGTTTTTCTAAACGCTGTCTTAGTGTCGGTGATTCAGATCGGTAGCCAGTAATTTTTTTTAGGCTCGCCGCAGGTTTTTATAGCGTCAGGTACCCCAATATATTATCTAGTAAAGGTTTAACCCCCTTGATTGCCCCCCAGGTAACCCTTTCACCCCCTATCACCACTGTCGCTAAGCGATCGTTTTTCTGATCGCTGTCTTAGTGTCAGTGATGCAGATCGGTAGCCAGTAATTTTTTTTAGGTTCGCCGCAGGTTTTTATAGCGTCAGGTACCCCCATATATTATCTAATAAAGGTTTTAACCCCCTGATTGCCCCTAGTTAACCCTTTCACCAGTGATCACCATATAAGTGTTACGGGTGACACTGGTTAGTTAGTTTGCTTTTTATAGTGTCAGGGCACCCGCCTTATATAACCCAATAAAGGTTTAACCCCCTGATCGCCCGGTGGGTGATATCAATTAGGTTTTAGCATCAGAGAGGGTCTGAGTCACACCCCAGGCAGCGTCAGGTTAGTGCCAGTAACGCTAACACCCACGCGTGAAGCATACACCCCCCTTAGTGGTATAGTATCTGAACAGATCAATATCTGATCTGATCAGATCTATACTAGCGTCCCCAGCAGTTTAGGGTTCCCAAAAACGCAGTGTTAGCGGGATCAGCCCAGATACCTGCTGGCACCTGCGTTTTGCCCCTCCGTCCAGCCCAGGCCACCCAAGTGCAGTATCGATCGATCACTGTCACTTACAAAACAAAAACACACATAACTGCAGCGTTCGCAGAGACAGGCCTGATCCCTGCGACTCCAGTGCTGTAGGAGGTGATTTCACCACCACAGTTAAATAAAAAAAGCATATATGCCGAAGCATTGGGGCAGCAGGAGCGGAGGAGCGATTTTGCTCCTAATGCCGCGTACATACGGTCGAAATTCCGACGGAGGCTTGCCCGTGGAAAAGTCCGACCATGTGTGTGCGGCATAACTTTTTTGCGGGAGGATGCCCCCATGCTTCGGCATATATAAATGGTGCGTGTATGCCCATCATTGGAAGTGGGTGGATGAAGGGCGGTATTCTAATGGTGGGCATACCCACCGATCAATCTCTTTTTTCATTCAGTCAACTGGTTGCATGAAAAAAAAAGATTGCAATACATGTCCAACAAGGACCAGCAACATACTGGTATGTTGCTGGAATTTGAATGTTTATACCAGAATGATGCCTGTGGGTTTAGGTATCATCTTGGTATCATTCTTTTCAGCCTGCGGCCGGCTTTCATGTAAAAGCAATCCTAGCGGCTAATTAGCCTCTGGACTGCTTTTACAAGCAGTGGGAGGGAATGTCCCCCCCCGGATATAAAAAGCGCCATTGGGAAATTGGGAAAGCATTTTATCACACCGATCTTGGTGTGGTCAGATGCTTTGAGGGCAGAGGAAAAATCTAGGGTCTAGAAGACCCCAGTTTTTTTCAAAAAAAGAGTACCTGTCACTACCTATTGCTATCATAGGGGATATTTACATTCCCTGAGATAACAATAAAAATGATAAAAAAAAAAAATACTTGGAAGGAACAATTTAAAAATAAAATAAAAAAGCAAAAGTAATAATAAAAAAAAAAAAAGCACCCCTGTCCTGCCCTGCTCTTGCCCAATGGCGAACGCAAGCGTCGGTCTGGCGTCATATGTAAACAGCAATTGCACCATGCATGTGAGGTATCACCGCGAAGGTCAGATCGAGGGCAGTCATTTTAGCAGTAGACCTCCTCTGTAAATCTACTGGGGTAACCTGTAAAGGCTTTTAAAGGCTTTTAAAAATGTATGTAGTTTGTCGCCAATGCGCGTTTGTGCGAAATTTTAAAGCATGTCGTGTTTGGTATCTATGTACTCGGCCTAAGATCATCTTTTTTATTTCATCAAACATTTGGGCAATATAGTGTGTTTTAGTGCATTAAAATTAAAAAAAGTGTATTTTTTAACCCAAAAAATGTGTTTGAAAAATCGCTGCGCAAATACTCTGTAGAAAAAAAAAATGCAACACCCACCATTTTAATCTGTAGGGCCTTTGCTTTAAAAATATATATATATATAACGTTTGGGGGTTCAACATAATTTTCTTGCAAAAAAAAAAATGTTTTCATGTAAACAAAAAGTGTCAAAAAGGGCTTTGTCTTCAAGTGGTTAGAAGAGTGGATGTAAGCTTCCTAATGTTGTGTATAAAATGCCAGAACAGTTCAAAACCCCCCCAAATGACCCCATTTTGGAAAGTAGACACCCCAAGCTATATACTGAGAGGCATGTCGAGTCCATGGAATATTTTATATGTTGACACAAGTTGCGGAAAAACTAAATTTTTTATTTTTTTTTTGCACAAAGTTGTCACTAAATGATATATTGCTCAAACATTCCATGGGCATATGTGGAATTACACCCCAAAATACATTCTGTTGCTTCTCCTGAGTACGGGGATACCACCTGTGTGAGACTTTTTGGGAGCCTAGCCGCGTACGGGACCCCAAAATCCAAGCACCGCCTTCAGGCTTTCTAAGGGTGTAAATTTTTGATTTCACTTCTCACTGCCTATCACAGTTTCGGAGGCCATGGAATGCCCAGATGGCACAAAACCCCCCAAATGACCCCATTTTGGAAAGTAGACACCCCAAGCTATTTGCTGAGAGGTATTGTGAGTATTTTGCAGATCTCGCTTTTTGTCACAAAGTTTTGAAAATTGAAAAAAAAAAAAATATATATATATATATATTTTTCCTTTCTTCATTTTCAAAAACAAATGAGAGCTGTAAAATACTCGCCATGCCTCTCAGCAAATAGCTTGGGGTGTCTATATTCCAAAATGGGGTCATTTGGGGGGGGTTTGTGCTATTTTGGCATTTTATGGCCTTCGAAACTGTGATAGGTAGTGAGGAGTGAAATCAAAAATTTGTGCCTAGAAATCCTGAAGGCGGTGCTTGGTTTTCGGGGTCCCGTACGTGGCTAGGCTCCTAAAAAGTCCCACACATGTGGTATCCCCGTACTCAGGAGAAGCAGAAAAATTTATTTTGGGGTGTAATTCCATCTATAACCATGGCATGTGTGAGCAATATATCATTTAGTGACAACTTTTTGTAATTTTTTTTTGTCATTATTCAATCACTTGGGACAAAAACAATATATTCAATGGGCTCAACAGGCCTCTCAGAAATTTCCTTGGGGTGTCTACTTTCTAAAATGGTGTCATTTGGGGGGGTTTTGTGCTATTTTGGCATTTTATGGCCTTCGAAACTGTGATAGGTAGAGAGGAGTGAAATCAAAAATTTGCACCCTTAGAAATCCTGAAGGCGGTGCTTGGTTTCCGGGGTCCCGTACACGGCTAGGCTCCCAAAAAGTCCCACACATGTGGTATCCCCGTACTCAGGAGAAGCAGCAAAAATGTATTTTGGGGTGCAATTCCACATATAACCACGGCATGTGTGAGCAATATATCATTTAGTGACAATTTTTTGTAATTTTTTTTTTGTCATTATTCAATCACTTAAGACAAAAAAAAATTCAATGGGCTCAACATGCCTCTCAGCAATTTCCTTGGGGTGTCTACTTTCCAAAATGGGGTCATTTGGGGGGGTTTTGTACTGCCCTGTCATTTTAGCAGCTCAAGAAATGAGATAGGCAGTCATAAATTTAAAGCTGTGTACATTTCAGAAAATGTACCCTAGTTTGTAAACTCTATAACTTTTGCGCAAACCAATAAATATACGCTTATTGACATTTTTTTACTAAAAACATGTGGCTGAATACATTTTGGCCTAAATGTATGACTAAAATTGAGTTTATTCGATTTTTCTTATAACAAAAGGTAGAAAATATCATTTTTTTTCAAAATTTTCGGTCTTTTTCCGTTTATATCGCAAAAAATTAAAATCGCAGAGGCAATCAAATACCATTAAAATAAAGCTCTATTTGTGGGAAGAAAAGGACGCAAATTTCGTTTGGGTACAACATTGCATGTCCGCACAATTTACAGTTAAAGCAGCGCAATGCAAAATTCTGAATTCACCTCTGGTCCTTTAGCTACCAAATGGTCCGGGGCTTAAGTGGTTAATAATGCTTAAAGTGAAACAATAAAAGTCCTTTAAATTTCGTACCTGGGGGGGGGGGGGTGTATAGTATGCCTGTAAAGCAGTGCTTGTTTCCCTTGCTTAGAACTGTCCCTGCACAAAATGTCATTTCTGAAGGAAAAAAAAGTAATTTAAAAGCAATGAATTCTTGGCTCCCGGCAATACAGAGAAAAGTCGATGAAAAGTTGATAAAGAAAATGCGTGGGGGTCCCCCCAAATTCAATTACCAGGCCCTTCAGGTCTGGTATGGATATTAAGGGGAACCCTGCGTCAAATAAAAAAAATGACGTGGGGTTCCCAAATGAATAGACCCGCCCCTTCTCACGTTCCCTATCAGGTCCGCTTAGCCAATGACGTAGGTGTAAGGCTGAGTGGACCTGATGGGGAACGTGAGAAGGGGCGGGTCTATTAATATTTTACACTGCGGAGGAAGTTCCCCATCAGGTCCGCTCAGCCAATGACGTAGGCGGGGTCTAACATACAAGGGCGCCCCCGCCCCTTCGTACTTCAGACCCCGCCTACGTCATTGGCTGAGCGGACCTGATGGGGAACTTCCTCCGCAGTGTAGGTCCGCTCAGCCAATGACATTTCGCGTGGAGTGGAGACTGCAGCGCTGGATATCAGATCACCGTGGGACACTGGATTACATCGCCGGAATGGGTTTTTTATTTTTAATTTTTTTATTTTTAATAAAGGACTTTTCCAAGGTGTCTGTGTGTGTTTTTTACATTTTTTTTACACTTTCTTCGTGAAATGGTAGAGGTAAAATGTACCCCTTACCAATTCACATAGGGGGGGGCCGGGAACTGGGGGTCCCCTTTGTTAAAGGGGTCTTCCAGATTCTGACAAGCCTCCCGCCCACAGACCCCCACAAACACCGGGCTAGGGTTGTGGGGATGAGGCCCTTGTCCCCATCAACATGGGGACATCCTCCCCATGTTGAGGGCATGTGGCCTGGTACGGTTCAGGAGGGGGGGCGCTCTCTCGTCCCCCCTTATTTCCTGCGGCCTGCCAGGTTGCATGCTCGGATAAAGGGTCTGGTATGGATTTTTGGGGGAACTCCACGACATTTTTTTTTTATTTGGGGTGGAGTTCCCCTTAAAATCCATACCAGACCTGAAGGGTCTAGTATGGATATTTGGGGGGAACCCCACGTCATTTTTTTTTATTTGATGCAGGGTTCCCCTTAATATCTATACCAGACCTGAAGGGCCTGGTAATTAAATTTGGGGGGACCCCCACGCATTTTTTTTTATCAATGACTTTTCTCTGTATTGCCAGGAGCCGACAATTCATAGCCGCGAGTGCTTTTAAATTACTTTTTTTCCTTCAGAAATTACACTTTGTGCAGAGACAGTTCTAAGCAAGGGAAACAAGCGCTGCTTTACAGGCATACTATACACCCCCACCAGGTATGAAATTTAAAGGAATATTTCACTTTTATTGTTTCACTTTAAGCACTATTTAAGCTTTAAGCATTATTAAAATCACTGCTCCCGAAAAAACTGACGTTTTTAAAACTTTTTTGCATTGATACATATCCCCTGGGGCAGGACCCGGGTCACCAAACACTTTTTATGACAATAACTTGCATATAAGCCTTTAAAATTAGCACTTTAGATTTCTCCCATAGACTTTTACAGGATGTTCCGCGGCTTTTCGAATTTGCCGCAAACACCCCAAATTGTTCGCTGTTCGGCGAACGTGCGAACAGGCAATGTTCGAGTCGAACATGAGTTCGACTCAAACTCGAAGCTCATCCCTAACTAAAAGTACCTCTGACAATGTTATCATGTATATGGGAGCCATGGCCAATACGGACTATTAGTTTATAGTCCAGCGTCACTATTACATGATTATTTGATCTTTCTTTTTTTCCCTTTTTTTTTCCTGTTCCTTTATAGACCTTTTTTGCCATGTGACATATGTGCCTTATCTGCGATTGATCCCAAGGCTGGGGCTTGTGAGCAGAGATCTGGGGGATCCTATTGGGACCTGAGGCAGCTGGCCTAGTCCCCTGCTTAATGGTGGTGCACTGTTCCAACTTCACGGCACCCATTCATTTCCACTTGGGTGTGACCAATGGGATTCATGGTACATGACACAAACTGGATTTGTTTATGTAAAAAATACAGTGTATATGTGTTTTATTTGTTTTGTGTTTTTTTTTTCTCTTGCAAGCATGCTCAATAATTGTGTTTTATTATTCAGCTATATGGTTTGCACTTAAATAATTTCTGAAGAAGCCACATTTGGGGAAACATGTAGAAAAAATTGAGTGCATCCAAGATCACCAACAAACGTTTGGTAAATTTGGACTTGTTTTTACTATTGTATCCACTATATACATAAATGTATCTGAAATCTTTTTTACTCTGTTACAATAAATATATTTTTTTTAATACAACTATTCATGTCTGTAGTACCTTAAGTGCCATAGGGTGATATCGTTTTATAAAAAACAAAAAAACCACCACTGTGCAAAAACAGGAAAAAGTGAATGGCCACCACCTATGTACGAATTGGCTCCTTACCAGATCCCCATAGGAAACAGGCATGTAAAGCTGCAACTAGCCCCAATCCGTCACAGACAGCACTAGTCCTCCAGACAGGCCCTCTCCGTATCAAGCGCTGTTAATCTCCAAACAGATACCAAAAACAGAGGGGGAGACCATAGCATAATACCCTCTTGAATAAGGATTTTTATTAAAAATAAATTATACTCACAACATATATCAGATTTTAAACGTAAAAAAGCCGGCCGGCTTAAACAAAGTACCCTTCCGTACTGGTAGCGTGGTGACTTAGACTTATCAAGGAGAAGCTTAATCCCATTAAAGAAAGTGAGGAGTATTTGGATAAATCACAAAGTCTCCTAAAAATCCTTGAGAAAGAGGATAGGGACCAGAGATCCAAAAAGAAAAAGAAATATAATAGGGACCTAGCAGACTACCATGGGAATATCGTGTTTGAGTGGCAAAAAAAGCTGTTGGAGGAACAATCCAAGGGATCCACCAGTGAAATGGAGATCGGGGCCCCTGTGGTAGTTCCGTCGACCAGTAAAGGGCAACCACCCACTCAAAATTCGGTTCCTAAACGAGGTTCCAATGCCACTAAGCCTACTAGGGGTGGCAGTTATTCCTCGTTTCAATCCCCACGAAGAGGCACTAGTGGTACTAGGAGTGGCAATTTTCAAAATGGACCACCTAGGTCTTTTGGACCACCTAGAGTTGATCATGGTTACAATTTTGATCCTACCTATTACCATTCAGGACAACCGTCCTATGTAAGGGGACCACCGCCTCGAGGTAGAGGGTGGGGTCCCCCAAACCAACGTGGACGAGGCTCTCTCGCTGATGGTCTTGAGGGATGGAGGCGAGGGCCTAGTAATGATTGGGATCAGTGCTCTCCTTCCTTTAATACTGATGAGGGTTGGGAGTATTCAGTTTCTACACAGAATTCCTTTTTCCCTCTTAGGGATAGGGAAGGTCCAGAAACTGATCCCTGGGGGGGGGGCAGCTCACAATACTACCCACAGGGAGGTAGGGAAGGTATGAGTTCAACCCATCACGTTCCTGATAGACCTCTGCCCCCTAGAGGACCACCCATGGCTAATGGCCAGGGGAGTTGGGGTTTTTACAGGACCACCCACGGAGTAAAAAGAATGGGAGAAAGAGGAATGGAAATATTGGGGGGAGGCGGGCAAGAGCAATTAAAGCGATCCAAAACATAAAGGGTCAGGGAATCTTTAATTTGAGCAATAGTGTTTTGTCCGAACCTGAAATTTGCCTTTTGGATAAGGGTCTTAAATTTGCTTTACCAAAAGGTTTGGACAAGTTCCATACATTCATGGACATTCATAAATTTGTTAGGAGGTTGAGCATTAAAAGGTACATGGTGGGGTCTTCTCCTGTCACTCAGGAGAGGCCCACTGAGTTTGTACATTCAGGTCTATCAAACGCATCTTTATTTAATCCTCCAGGGGCCGTAGCACCATCACTTAAGGTATTCCGGGATGTGTTGCTTAGGGACTTGGATGATATGGAGGTGAAGAAGTCTAGGATGAATAAAATTCTGCAGGATGGCCTTGATACATTGTGTAACGACAAGAATCTGGTCATTAGACCTGCAGATAAGGGGGGGGGGGATAGTGATCCTAGACAGGGTATCCTATATGGCCGAGATGTATAAAATTATAGGAGATACCAACACCTATACTCGGCTACCTTCTGACCCTAAAGAAAAATATTGTAGGGATCTTGAGTTTTTGGTAAACAAAGGCTTTTTTGAGGGGGTTTTGAACCAAAAGGAGAGGCTTTACTTAATCCCTAAGGCCCCCTATCCCCTACCATCTACTATCTTCCAAAACTTCATAAAGATCCAGTCTGCCCCCCGGGACGCCCCATTGTTAGTGGAATTGATTCCATCACGTTCCGGGTGGGCAGATATATTGATTTCTATTTACAACCCCTTGTTCGAGCCATGCCCTCTTTTGTTAAAGATTTGCGACATATTATTAATTTATTGTCCGACATCTCTCCTAATAAGGGTCTCTGGATGGTTACAATAGACGTCACATCACTTTACACCATTATCCCCCATGATCTGGGGTTTAGTGCAGTGGAGTGTTTCTTAAAACGAGATTCTGGCCTCCCATACAAACAGATTTCCTTTCTCATGTCTCTGTTAAAGTTTGCCGCTTCCTCCAATTATTTTTGGTTTGACCAGCATTTTTTACAAACAAGAGACCGGGATGGCAATGAGGGCCAAATATGCCCCGAGTTTGGCCAATCTTTTTATGGCCAAATGGGAGGAGGATGTCATCTATGGTACCAGTATGCCTCAGGTGGCCCTTTGGGCAAGGTATATTGATGACATCCTCCTCCTATGGGATGGTCAATACCAGGATTCGGTGGAATTTATGGAGACCCTAAATTTAAACCAGAGGGGAATCCAATTGAATTATGAAGCCAATCAGGAGGCAGTACATTATTTAGATTTGAAAATCGAGATTAGAGAGAGAGTTTTTGTGACATCTACTTACTTTAAGGAGACCGATAGAAACTCTTTCATCCCTTTGGATAGTTGTCATCACGACCCTTGGCTCAGTGGAGTTCCAAAAAGCCAATTTCTTATGCCCCATACACACGATCGTTTTTCATGCCGTTAAAAATGCCATTTTTAAAAATGGGCATTAAAACCGATCGTGTGTATGCTCCGGAGCATTTTTAACGTTGTTTTTCATGTCGTTTTTTTTAACCACGTGAAAAACGATAGTGTGTATGCTTTAACGACATGAAAAAAAACGCGCATGCTCAGAATCAAGTATGAGACGGGAGCGCTCGTTCTGGTAAAACTAGCGTTCGTAATGGAGATAGCACATTCATCACACAGTAACGGACTGAAATGCACAAGGCTGAAAAGCGCGAATCGTCGCTCAACAAACTTTACTAACATGAAGGGTGGCGCCAATCGAACGGAACTTCCCCTTTATAGTGCCGTCGTACGTGCTGTACGTCACTGCGCTTTGCTCGAGCGGTTTTTTTAATGATCGTGTGTACGCAAGACAGGCTTGAGAGGAAACATGAAAAAAAAACGACAAGAAAAACGTTGGTTTAAAAAATGGCATGAAAAATGATCGTGTGTATGGGGCATTAGGCTTCGGAGAAACTGCACGGACAAAAATCAGTTTGAAGAACAAGCAGATCTTCTGACACGGAGATTCCTAGAAAAAGGTTATCAGAGGGATTTCCTTGCTGATACCTTGGATGCAGTTAAGTCGGTAAAAATAGAGGATCTCCTTATCGAGAAAGGCCCCCGAGATAGAAGTGGGGATTTGGGGGTCCCGTTTATCACCACTTACTCTTTGCAGCATAAAAACATTAGAAAACGAATTGGCAAACACTGGCATTTAGTCACTAATGATGCTGTTTTGAGGAATATTGTTCCGGTAAGGCCTAGGGTAATCTTTAAGGGAGTGCCCTCCTTGAGGCATCGTGTGGCCCCAAATATTCTTAATCCACCTATTCCCACTAGGGGTTTCTTTGATCATCTTAGTGGTTACTATATGTGTTGAAGATGTAGAGTATGTTCCTTCAACTCTTGCCCGAGGAGAAGAACGAAATTTTATCTACAGCCACTAATAAGCGATTCACTATTAAGCCATGCATTACCTGTGATACTACGGGTGTGGTTTATATGTTGCAGTGCCCTTGTGGCCTGCAATATGTGGGACGGACCAAACGACCCCTGAAGGTCCGTTTAAATGAACATGTAACAAACATTATATCAGGGTTTAAAAACCATTCGGTGTCGAACCACTACCGTTTGGTACATGACAGGGACCCCTCTAAGACACTATATGTAGGGATTGATAAATATAAACCACATTGGAGGGGGAGTCATATGATTAGAGAAATCTCCAAAATGGAGATGGGATGGATACATAGGCTTAAGACATATGCCCCCTATGGACTGAATATAGAGACAGATGTAAACGCATTTATTAACAATGCTTGATTGATGTACCTCTGTAAACTCAGTGTGGGTTGCCAATATGGGTATCCTTGCCCCCCTCTTCTGAGAGTGGGTTTTTCTCTTCTTTTTTCCTTTTTTTTCCCTTTTTTTGTTTTAGGGTATGTTATAAGGCCAAGGGATGACACTACTAAATTATATAGTATGCAATACATAAGATGTTTGGTTTATCAAACAAGGATATTGCTTATTATTCACAATATAATCAATTTTGTTTACTATTAAGTATATGTTTATACGTATGACACATGGTATAGGTACACAAAGTTATTAATTAATTCAATTATATTATCTATTACTTGATATTGATCCAGCTTGGATATAGGTACTTATTATTAGTTAATAATTAAATCATTTAAATTTATGTATCACTTATAATTTTTCAGTCATGTCATTTATATGACATATTAATTTATTGACACATGTTAGATTATTCACATTATTGCACGAGGTCACATCATGCAGCACGCGGATCTCTTGGGATGGCTTTGTGCCACATAAGAAATCCGTATTATTATATATATTTTTTTTAATTTATTTATGAAGATTGCTTGCCCATTAGATCTTATTTTCAATATTGCCCCTTGGCTGAGATACTTTTAGCCTTGCTGGTGTGTTTAATATGCGAGACACTGGCAGGTGCCCTTGTCCAAGATGGCGCACCTGACTTCAGTAAGGTATGTGACGTAGGTCCGGAAGAGGGCCGGCGCCGCATACAGAGTCCAGCGCTCCATTTGGATATAAGATTAATGACTGCTCCTTTGGCGGTTGTTTTTCGTTTTAAGAGAAATTTTTAATGTGCGATCGGCCTCGCCTCTATTCGTGATCTTTTGGTCTTGCAGCTGTGCTGCAATGCGAGTTTAGGGCATTTGCCCACAATCAAGATGGTGCCCGCAACCCGGATATTGGCACCTCAGAATGAGGCTTGGTGTATGTATATATAGAGGTGAATCACTGCGTGCCCTATCCCATTGAGAACGTCATCTATGACGAAACGCATCTGGGGGACACGCAGTGACGTCACCATGCTACCAGTACGGAAGGGTACTTTGTTTAAGCCGGCCGGCTTTTTTACGTTTAAAATCTGATACATGTTGTGAGTATAATTTATTTTTAATAAAAATCCATATTCAAGAGGGTATTATGCTATGGTCTCCCCCTCTGTTTTTGGTATCTGTTTGGAGCTTAACAGCGCTTGATACGGAGAGGGCCTGTCTGGAGGACTAGTGCTGTCTGTGACGGATTGGGGCTAGTTGCAGCTTTACATGCCTGTTTCCTATGGGGATCTGGTAAGGAGCTAATTCGTACATAGGTGGTGGTCATTCACTTTTTCCTGTTTTTGCACAGTGGTGTTTTTTTTTTGTTTTTTATAAAACGATATCACCCTATGGTATATATATTTTCTTTCATCTGATACGGAGCCGTCAGGAGCGTTCCTATACCAGTTCACAGATTGCTTGGAGACCAGGTATATTCTATCCAGGGACCAAAGGCCCAGGCTGGGTTAAAGCCATCTGTACACTACCCTTTGATCTGTGGTAAGGAGCCAATTTACATACTGGGGATTATTATCCAAAATAAGTCGTGTTTGCAAGTGGATTTTGGATTTCATTTCTATAATTGGTTGGACTTCAATTTTGGGACTATATTGAGACTTCTGGGGAGTCTTGTATGCAAACAGAGTTGGCACAGTTTTTATTTTATTTATCTCGTTTATACATGCTTATCTCATTATTACTGCTTGCCTTTTTTAATTTAATACTAGTTATAAGTGCAGTTTTTCCTGTTCTATAGTACCTTAAGTGCACCTTTAAAATCCCATCCTACATTATTTGACTTTCTGCATATCAATTCGGGATGTGGTGCAATTGTTAACCTCATATCCTCAACATTCAGGTTCTTTTTTTCTTCTATACTATTCAAACCTGCCATTATTCTGCCCTATACTACCCAAACCTGCTACTATACTACCCTATACCTCCCTATACCACCCAAACCTGCCACTATACCGCCCTATACTACCCAAACCTGCCAATATACTGCCCTATATTACCCAAGCCAGCCACTATACTGCCCTATACTACCCAATCTTGCCACTATGCTGTCCAAACCTGCCACGATACTACCATATACTGCCCAAACCTGCCACTATACTACCCAGTACTACCCAAACCTTCCACTTTACCGCCCTATACTACCCGAACCTGCCACTAGTGATGTCGCGAACATAAAATTTTCCGTTTGCGAACGGCGAACACAAATTTCCGCAAATGTTCGCGAACGGGCGAACCGGGCGAACCGCCATAGACTTCAATAGGCAGGCAAATTTTAAAACCCACAGGGACTCTTTCTGGCCACAATAGTGATGGAAAACTTGTTTCAAGGGGACTAACACCTGGACTGTGGCATGCCGGAGGGGGATCCATGGCAAAACTCCCATGGAAAATTACGTAGTTGACGCAGAGTCGGGTTTTAATCCATAAAGGGCATAAATCACCTAACATTCCTAAATTGTTTGGAATAACGTGCTTTAAAACATCAGGTATGATGTTGTATCGATCAGGTAGTGTAAGGGTAACGCCCGCTTCACAGTGACAGACCAAACTCTGACAGACCAAACTCCCCATTTAACGCACCGCAAACAGTCCATTTGCACAACCGCAAGGCTTTAATGATCACCTTAGATGATCACAAAAAAAATTAATGTTTTTTTCTATGCAAAAATTATCCAGCCGATCGCTTTTGGTCTGTTCACAATGAAGCAACGACCTTATCATCTGGGGTGTGCCAACATTGCCATTGCCAACACACTCATAGAGGTGGTCGCTTCATTGTGATACGCAAGCCCCTTCACCACAACAAGGTAACGATCACGAAGGGGAATTGACACATATATGTGCTTTTTTTTTTGTTTTGTTTTTGCAGCCACAGTGCAGCACCAGAGGCCAGAAAAATTAGGCATGTACACATGCCTGAAAAATTAGGTATTGTAGCAGCGGCCAGAAAAATTGATGTTTTCCAGGCAGAAAGTGCCCTAAAACATTGCGGCTTGAACCCTAGTTGGTGGCGGATAAGTCACGCAAGTCATCCGGCATGCAGAGATAAAATACAGCAGCGTGTGGACCATTTTTAGCCCAAGGCAGCTCATCTCATCAGGCCTTTTTTAGTCAAATGTATCGCCCACTGTTAGTCCCTTTGGGATCCATGCCTCATTCATCTTAATAAAGGTGAGGTAATCTAGACTTTTTTGACCTAGGCGACTTCTCTTCTCAGTGACAATACCTCCTGCTGCACTGAAGGTCCTTTCTGAAAGGACACTTGAAGCGGGGCAGGCCAGAAGTTCTATCGCAAATTGGGATAGCTCAGGCCACAGGTCAAGCCTGCACACCCAGTAGTCAAGGGGTTCATCGCTCCTCAGAGTGTCAATATCTGCAGTTAAGGCGAGGTAGTCTGCTACCAGTCGGTTGAGTCGTTCTCTGAGGGTGGACCTCAAAGGGCTGTGGCGATGCGTAGGACTTAAAAAGCTCTGCATGTCCTCCATCAACAACACGTCTGTAAAGCGTCCTGTCCTTGCCGGCGTGGTCGTGGTAGGAGGAGGATTACTTTCACCTCTTCCCCTGTTAGATTCCCGTTGTGCTGGGACATCACCCTTATACGCTGTGTAAAGCATACTTTTAATTTATTTTGGAACTGCTGCATCCTTTCCGACTTCCGGTAATTCGGTAACATTTCAGGCACTTTCTGCTTATACCGGGGGTCTAGTAGTGTGGCCACCCAGTACAGGTCGTTCTCCTTCAGCCTTTTTATACAAGGGTCCCTCAACAGGCACGACAGCATGAAAGACCCCATTTGCACAAGGTTGGATGCCGAGCTACTCATGTCCCGTTCCTCATCCTCACTGATCTCACTGAAGGTCTGTTCTTCCCCCCAGCCATGTACAACACCACGGGTACCAGATAGGTGACAACGACCACCCTGGGATGCCTACTGTGGTTGGTCTTCCTCCTCCTCAAAGCCACATTCCTCCTCTGACTCCTCTTCCTCAGACTCCTCTTCCAGCGTTGCTGCAGGTCCAGCAAGCGATGCTGATAAGGCTGTTTCTGGTGGTGACCACAACTCTTCCTCTTCCTCTTCACGCTCATCTATGGCCTGATCCAGCACTCTTCGCAGGGCACGCTCCAGGAAGAAAACAAATGGGATGATGTCGCTGATGGTGCCTTCAGTGCGACTGACTAGGTTTGTCACCTCCTCAAAAGGACGCATGAGCCTACAGGCATTGCGCATGAGCGTCCAGTAACGTGGCAAAAAAATTCCCAGCTGCGCAGAGGCTGTCCTAGCACCCCGGTCATACAAATACTTGTTGACGGCTTTTTCTTGTTGGAGCAGGCGGTCGAACATTAGTAGTGTTGAATTCCAACGTGTCGGGCTGTCGCAAATCAAGCGCCTCACTGGCATGTTTTTTCGCCGCTGGATATCTGAAAAGTGCGCCATGGCCGTGTAGGAACGCCTGAAATGGCCACACACCTTCCTGGCCTGCTTGAGGATGTCCTGTAAGTCTGGGTACTTATGCACAAAGCGTTGTACAATCAGATTCAACACATGTGCCATGCACGGCACATGTGTCAACTTGCCCAAATTCAATGCCGCCAACAAATTGCTTCCGTTGTCACACACCACTTTGCCGATCTCCATTTGGTGCGGAGTCAGCCACTGATCCACCTGTGCGTTCAGGGCGGACAGGAGTGCTGGTCCGGTGTGACTCTCTGCTTTCAGGCAAGTCAACCCCAAGACAGCATGACACTGTCGTATCCGGGATGTGGAATAGCCCCTGGGGAGCTGGGGCGGTGCAGTTGATGTGGAGCAAGACGCAGCAGCAGAAGAGGACTCAGCCGAGGAGGTTATCGAAGAGGATGGAGTAGGAGGAGTAGAGGAGGTGGCAGCAGGCCTGCCTGCAAGTCGTGGCGGTGTCACCACCAACTCCTCTGCAGAGCCACGCATTACATGCTTGGCAGCCATCAGCAGGTTTACCCAATGCACAGTGTAGGTGATATACCTGCCCTGACCGTGCTTTGCAGACCAGGTATCAGTGGTCAGATGGACCCTTGCCCCAACACTGTGTGCCAGACATGCCATGACTTCCTTTTGCACAATAGAGTACAGGTTGGGGATTGCCTTTTGTGAAAAGAAATTTTGGCCGGGTACCTTCCACTGCGGTGTCCCAATAGCTACAAATTTTTTGAAGGCCTAAGACTCCACCAGCTTGTATGGTAAAAGCTGGTAGGCTAAGTGTTCCGACAAGCCAGCTGTCAGACGCCGGGCAAGGGGGTGACTCTGTGACATTGGCTTCTTACGATCAAACATGTCCTTGACAGACACCTGACTGTGGGCAGATGAGCAGGAACTGCTCAAGGCGAGAGACGGAGTGGCGGATGGTTGAGAGGGGGCAAGGAGGACAGCAGTGGTTGACGTGGCTGAAGATGCAGGACCAGGAGGAGGATGGTGGCTTTGAGCTTGTGTGCTGCTTGTACTCGTCATGTGTTGATCCCATAGGCTTTTGTGATGTGCGATCAGGTGCCTTCGCAAAGCAGTTGTACCTAGGTGGGTGTTGGATTTCCCACGACTCAGTTTCTTTTGGCACAGGTTGCAAATGGCATCGCTGTTATCAGAGGCAGACACACAAAAAAATGCCACACTGCTGAGCTTTGCAATGATGGCATTCTGGTGGTGGCATTGGCGTGCTGTCTGGCTGACCCTGGGTGCCGATACATGCTGTCTGACTGTGCCACTAGCTCCTTGCGACGACCTACCCCAGCTTCCAACTTGTCTCCTCCTCCTCTGTCTCCCCATCTGAAATTTCCCCCTGTTCTTCTTCTCTTCGAGCGGGCACCCACGTGACATCCACATCGTCATCAACCGCTTCACTTGTATCTGACAACTCAGCAAAGGAAGCAGCTGCGGGTACAACATCATCATCATCACACCGTACGTCCATGTGTGTAATGCTGCCTGACTGAGACATATCCCTTTTATCTACATCCTCTGGCAATAATGGTTGCACATCACTCATTTCTTCCAACTCATGTGTAAATAACTCCTCTGACAGATCAAGTGAAGCAGCTGTGGTGCTAGTGTTGGTGGTGGCGGCAGGCAGGCGAGTGATAACTTGAGAGGTGCCCGAAGCTGAGCTGGAGGAGGATGGTGCGTCAAGGTTCTGAGCGGAAGCTGTAGAAGATTGGGTGTCCTGTGTTAGCCAGTCAACTATGTCCTCAGAACTTTTCGAGTTCAGGGTACATGGCCTCTGAACACTGGGCAATATTCTAGGGCCAAAGGGAATCACAGGACCACGACCACGACGGCCCCTGCGGGGTGGCCTGCCTCTGCCTGTCATTTTTTTTAGATTCGTTTAGTTGTACTATGCGTGCAAGCTACTGTGACACCAGATATGAGTGGCACTGTGCACTGGCAGAAGTTGGCAGAGTAGACGCTGTAGGCCTGACACACACGCTGGCAGGCAACTGACTGCTATTCTACTGCAGTCAAGACTGTTTTTTTTTTTAATGTAAGCTACTGTGACACCAGATATGAGTGGCACTGTGCACTGGCAGAAGTTGGCAGAGTAGACGCTGTAGGCCTGACACACACGCTGGCAGGCAACTGACTGCTATTCTATTGCAGTCAAAACTGTTTTTTTTATGTAAGCTACTGTGCCGGGAAAAAAAAAAAGCAGACTGATGTACTAGCCCTAAAAAGGGCTTTTTGGGGTGCTGTCAGGACGCTGTCCTTACAGCAGAGATCAGATGAGTCATTCAGGACTGGAGTGGACACTGAATAAACTGGCCTAGCTATAGATTTCCCTATTAAATCAGCAGCAGCTACACTGTCCCTCCTCTCACTAAGACTGCAGCGTCCAAATGAATCTAAAATGGATGCTGTCCAGGAGGTGGGAGGGTCTGGGAGGGAGGGTATGCTGCTGATTGGCTGGAATGTGTCTGCTGACTGTGAGGTACAGGGTCAAAGTTTGCTCAATGATGATGAATAGGGGGCGGACCGAACATCGCATATGTTCGCCCGCCGCGGCGAACGCGAACAAGCTATGTTCGCCGGGAACTATTCGCCGGCGAATAGTTCGGGACATCTCTGCCTGCCACTATACTACCCAAACTTGCCAAACAGTTCTTATAGTAGGCAGTTAGATTTTATCCTTCTTTTATTTATCACAGTCAGATTAATGAAATATGCTTTATGTTAATATTGTTAAAGTTGTTGTTGTTAATACTTATTTTTATAACTTAATTCTGCATAAAACATTTAACTGTGTCATTTTATGAGATAATTTACGAGGGCAGAGCAGGGTAGAGGTTGGATGGGGCAACTAGTGGCGAGTAACACTTAAGGTCCAGCTAGTAGCTGAGGACTTAAAATTTTGAACCCTGATTATATATACTGTGTGTGTATATATATATAAATTGTAAAGTTTGGGGGATTTTAGCTCCACAGGACTGAGTGCAAAGCTATTAAACTTTAAACAAAAAAAGCTTTTATTTTCAGCAAGCAAATCCAAATAAGGCTTCCAGCAGCACACAAGCACAAAAAAAAATAAAAATAAAGTCTGCTTATCTTCAGCACAAAGTAAAAGTAAAAAGGCACCTACAGTTCGGGGATGGGTCTACTCTTCACCCCAAGGTTTTACCAGTCCTTGTTGAATCTTTTAGCAGCCTCCAGCAGACTCACATTAACCAACTCTTCCTCACCAAAATGTTAGTTATGAGGAAAGATTGCGAGCACTGAACTTATTCTCTCTGGAGAAGAGACGCTTAAGAGGGGATATGATTTAAATTTACAAATACCATACTGGTGATCCCACAAAAGGGAAAAAACTTTTTTGCAAAAGGGAGTTTAACAAGACACGTGGCCACTCATTAAAATTAGAAGAAAAGAGGTTTAACCTTAAATTACGTAGAGGGTTCTTTACTGTAAGAGCGGCAAGGATGTGGAGATCCCTTCCATAGGTGGTGGTATCCGCAGGGAGCATCGATAGTTTCAAAAAACTATTATACTATTATAAGCACCTGAACTACCGCAACATACAGGGATATACAATGTAATACTGACATATAAATCACACACATAGGTTGGACTTGTGTCTTTTTTCAACCTCACCTACTATGTAACTATGTATGTAACACATCTAGCACTACTTCCTGTCTTTAAGAGCCGATTCCTGGAGGCTTTTAACCCTGTGTGTGCTGGAATCCCTGTAGTCAGGGGTTAGATATCAAGGAAATAGGAGGTTGTAGAAAACATGTCTGGTGTGATGTAGCCAACATCCCTAACTGATACAATACAAAAGTTTCCCCTCACAGGGCGGGACTTTATAGGCATGAATTTGCATAACCACTAGGGTAGAGTATAAAAATAATTTATTACAAAAGTAGAAAGTATGATTACATAAAATTGTAGGCCAATAAAAAAGACTTGATATATGCAGAAAATACAATCAATGAATCAATAGAATAGATGTTGAATTATGCCCAATGCATTGCATGCCCAGGGGAAAGGATTATACTCTAGACTGCAATGCTAGTGCACAATTATATGAAAATTGGAATAGTAATTATATAGGTCAGATCCTACGCGTTACGGAGATAACTCCTTCTTCAGGGATAATCCGACATATAATTCAGAATTGAAATCTAAAACAGAGAAGAATACAGTTGTCTCATATGATGGCATTCATTAAACATAAAACACAAAACAAAACATAAACAATAAATATGCAAATGAGGGTGAGCATGGAAAACACCCAATTGGCAGAGTACTCACCTCTGCAGCCATATATCAAGCTTATATATCAGTCATCATAGAACCACAACACCCAGAAAACACAAGGGTTATGGTTTGAAAACAAGTGGTGAAAAAAATCCCCTATATGGGGATGCCCGCTTCATATTTTATGTATGTAGTAATCAATTTTTTGTATTCTCAGATTTATATGTTTGTTTTTATTTTATGCAATTTATGATTTGGTGATATTTACTCACTTCTGCAGCTGCCTATTTATCTCTATTCCGTTTGGATACATTTTGTGGCTATTGGCCCTTAATACAAATACTTTTCAGTAGTTTATGAAATCTGTATTGGCCTGTTCAAGATTGAACAGCAGTGGTGGTAATTATGGGGCCTTTTGCTGCGCACGTTTCCCTGTCTGGATTCGATCCCGGCACACGTAGGCCTCTCCGGCTGCTGGCCGGATCTCTTATGGATGCTGCCATCTGTATGAGCCGGCTTTTTGCGTCGGTTTGGCCTATTTTTTGCGGCACTGCCACTCATGCAATCCGGGACCGTCTGACGGCCTCTCCGTTTCCATTCGTCCACTGGGATCGTGTGTGAATCCCTTGTGCCGCACTCATGTGTCGGTGGGGGCGTGGCGCATGACGTGGCTCTCACTCACTGGCTATCTCGCCTTTTGGGGGGAGGACTTGGTGGTGCGCCGCGCGCCCGGGGGACCGCAGCATTCTAATGACAGGGCACACGTGGTGTTTGACACCCACGTGTATCGCTGAGGAAGCCAATCACTGTGCCTTGATGCTCTTTAAAAGCGACAAAGTCAGTCCTTCAATAGTGCTGTGGCTGATGGGGAGAGAGCACGTGGGGCAGGACAATAACCAGGTGAGATGTGATTTTTTGATCTTCAACTCGTGGCGGTGACTTTTTGGCAATATTAGCAGATGACTATCATCCCCCACTCTGGGTCCATTTGAGACCACAAATGTAGGGTGATACTACAAATGCATCAAGTAATGATGCAATCTTGTGTCTTTTCTTTTGTCTCTCCTCTCATATAGACTCCATAGGCAATTTTGCTTGATGAGTGGACTTGCAATACAAGATAGGGAGTTGGTCTCCCTTTCCTCCATTTTCCGTGTATGCTGGATCTGTGAGGACTCCACCTGTATCTTCTTTTTTCCTTCTTGTGGGAGCTGTGCATACTACATCAAAAGTTCTCCATATTGTCTATCTGCATGCCCCTTCCCTCATCTCCCCATTTCCCATAATTATACAGTATTTTGGGAAGAGGTAAGAAAAATCTATCCAATATCCATGTGAATTCCACTTGATTTCCATCTTGTGTCAACAATATATTTATATTTTTTATACTATTAACCCTTGAATCCCTCCCCTTGGGGAAAAGGGTATACATTTTGGGACAATACCATATAGTGTACAATATGCTTCTTTGACGCATTTATGTGCATTAATCCATAATTAATTTGAGAATTTTTCTTTTTACCTCAGGTATATTAATTTTTCTATGCTTCCCTTTGGAGACGTTTGCGGTCTCGGGTCGCTGTCTGGACATCGCATGTGCGCAGTTTCCACCCATTTCCCCATATAGGGGATTTTTTTCACCACTTGTTTTCAAACCATAACCCTTGTGTTTTCTGGGTGTTGTGGTTCTATGATGACTGATATATAAGCTTGATATATGGCTGCAGAGGTGAGTACTCTGCCAATTGGGTGTTTTCCATGCTCACCCTCATTTGCATATTTATTGTTTATGTTTTGTTTTGTGTTTTATGTTTAATGAATGCCATCATATGAGACAACTGTATTCTTCTCTGTTTTAGATTTCAATTCTGAATTATATGTCGGATTATCCCTGAAGAAGGAGTTATCTCCGTAACGCGTAGGATCTGACCTATATAATTACTATTCCAATTTTCATATAATTGTGCACTAGCATTGCAGTCTAGGGTATAATCCTTTCCCCTGGGCATGCGATGCATTGGGCATAATTCAACATCTATTCTATTTATTCATTGATTGTATTTTCTGCATATATCAAGTCTTTTTTATTGGCCTACAATTTTATGTAATCATACTTTCTACTTTTGTAATAAATTATTTTTATACTCTACCCTAGTGGTTATGTAAATTCATGCCTATAAAGTCCCGCCCTGTGAGGGGAAACTTTTGTACTGTAGTCAGGGGTGGAGGCTCTTTCCCATCCGAATATCACTTCAGAGACTCTGAAATTCCGGGTCCCAAATATCTCTCCATTAACACAGAGAACCGCAAGTCAGTCCTCTCCTAATTAAGGCTATTTCCAGGAATTCGTCACCCATCCTGGGTGACCCCCTGAATACTACCACACTTCCCTTAAAGGGACCATAACCCAAATATTGGTGCTATATAACAACCGTCCTGGACACAACCTTGGCGTCCTGTACAATATATATACATATACAGTATCTCACAAAAGTGAGTACACCCCTCACATTTTTGTAAATATTTTATCATATCTTTTCATGTGACAACACTGAAAAATGACAATTATCTACAATGCAAAGTAATGAGTGTACAGCTTGTATAACAGTGTAAATTTGCTGTCCCCTCAAAATAACTCCACACAACCATTATTATCTAAACCGCTGGCAACAAAAGTGAGTATACCCCTAAGTGAAAATGTCTAAATTGGACCCAAAGTGTCAATATTTTGTGTGGCCACCATTATTTTTCAGCACTCCTTAACCCTCTTGGACATGGAGTTCATCAGAGCTTCACAGGTTGCCACTGGAGTCCTCTTCCACTCCTCCATGATGACATCCTAGAGTTGGTGGATGTTAGACACATTGCGCTCCTCCACCTTCCATTTGAGGATGCCCCACAGATGGTCAATAGTGTTTAGGTCTGGAGACATGCTTGACAAGTCCATCACCTTTACCCTCAGCTTCTTTAGCAAGGCAGTGGTCATCTTGGAGGTGTGTTTTGGGTCGTTATGTTGGAATATTGCCCTGCGGCCCAGTCTCTGGAGGGAGGGGATCATGCTCTGCTTCATGATCCCCTACAAGTTGGCATTCATGGTTATCTCAATGAACTGTAGCTCCCCAGTGCCAGCAGCACTCAGGCAGCCCCAGACCATGACACTCCCACTACCATGCTTGACTGTAGGCAAGACACACTTGCCTTTGTTCTCCTCACCTAGTTGCCACCATTCATGCTTGACACCATCTGAACCAAATAAGTTCATCTTGGTCTCATCAGAGCACAGGACATGGTTCCAGTAATCCATGTCCTTAGTCTGCCTGTCTTCAGCAAACTGTTTGTGGGTTTTCTTGTGCATTATCTTTAGAAGAGGCTTCCCTCTGGGACGACAGCCATGCAGACAAATTTGATGCAGTATGCGGCATATGGTCTGAGCACTGACAGACTGACCCCCCACCCCTTCAACCTCTGTAGCAATGCTGGCAGAACTCATAACTATTTCCCAAAGACAACCTCTGGATATGACGCTGAGCACGTGCACTCAACTTCTTTGGTCGACCATGGCAAGGCCTGTTCTGAGTGTAACCTGTCTTGTTAAACCACTGTATGGTCTTGGCCACCGTGCTGCAGCTCGGTTTCAGGGTCTTGGTAATCTTCTTATAGCCTTGGCCATCTTTATGGAGAGCAACAATTCTTTTTTTCAGATCCTCAGAGTTCTTTTCCATGAGGTGTCATGTTGAACTTCCAGTGACCAGTATTAGAGAGTGAGAGCGATAACACCAAATTTAACACACCTGTTCCCTATTGACTCCTGAGACCTTGTAACACTAACAAGTCACATGACACCGGGGAGGGAAAATGGCTAATTGGGCCCAACTTGGACATTTTCACTTGGAGGGGTACTCACTTTTGTTGCCAGCGGTTTAGTCATTGACTGTGTGCTGAGTTATTTTGAGGGGACTGCAAATTTACACTGTTATACAAGCTGTACACTTACTACTTTACATTGTAGCAAAGTGTCATTTCTTCAGTGTTGTCACATGAAAAGATATAATAAAATATTTACAAAAATTTAAGGGGTGCACTCACTTTTGTGAGATACTGTATATGTACATTTGCTTAAAAATGATTTAGTTGAGGTCGGGGGGCATGGCTTGCCTGAGGAGAAGATGGCTGCTTAATCCCTCAGCTCTGTCAGACAACGGCCTATATTCAACTTTTATTGGGGACCGGAGTTGATTTTTTGCACATAAACATGGGGACCTCATCCCGTGGTGCCTCTGGGTCCAGATCACGTTCTCCGAGAGAACCGGGTGGTCACGTTAATGCGACTATCCCGGGTATGTTCTGGAATCAAAGAAATAACATGGCGGCACTCTCCTCAGCACCTTCTCAGGGACATGACGACATCATCTTATCTCCGACTACACCACCTCCTCCTCCTATGGCGATCAACTCACCGGCTCATCAACAGCCGAGCCTTAACGATCTCCATACTGTGGCTGGCAGATATCAAGGACACGTTATCTGCAGCCATCACGGATCTCCGTCACGAGATACAGGCCATAGCGGGAAGAGTTCATGAGGTGGAAAAGACGGCCATACAGCAACAGATGGAGATAAGAATAATTCACCACACGGCTAATAAGCACACTATGCAACTCCGAGACTTACAAAGACATGTGGAAGAATTAGATAACAGAGGAAGACGCCATAACCTGAGGGTGAGAGGTCTCCCCGAAAGTGTCACCACCGACCAGGTTATCCCCACAGTGACGGCCATGTTTAATCAACTTCTTGATAAACCTCGCCAAACGCCCATAGACATGGAGCGTATACACAGGGCTCTCAGACCACGGGGAAGAGATTCGGATCCACCTCGGGATATAATCTGCTGCCTAACTGATTACAAACTCAAAGAGGAAATTCTCAGAAAGGCTCAGAACAAGACGGATTTAGAATGTGATGGCAGCACCATTCACATTTATCAGGATTTGTTGGCCATTACTTTAAGGCACTGCAGAGTCCTTCGTCCCCTGCTAGAAGTCCTCAAGAATAAAGGCATCCAATATTGTTGGAAGTTCCCCTTCGGCCTAGCGGCAACTCATCAAGGTCGCACCGCTCTATTGAGAGTACCCGAGGAGCTGGAAAATTTCTGCCACACACTGGACATTCCGTTAGTTGAAGTACCGAATTGGTATGCCGATTTCTATATCCACGGATCAGCCTCAAGGATGGACAGAGAGGAACCTATGGAAGCTCTGAACACTCACTTCCGAAGGCGACGCTCTCCCTCAACTACTCGACTGATCCCAGCTTTGGTGTCCCAACATCAGCCTTGCAGTCCTACT
This sequence comes from Rana muscosa, assembly GCA_029206835.1. Taxonomy (NCBI): domain Eukaryota; kingdom Metazoa; phylum Chordata; class Amphibia; order Anura; family Ranidae; genus Rana; species Rana muscosa. The sequence continues at coordinate 636,639,076 of CM055117.1, read as the reverse complement.
ACAGCTCCTATGCCTCGCAGAGCTCGTCGGGACCGTTAGGATGACCCTATGCTGTGCGCCTTTTTCACAGTCGGATAAGTTCACAACTGTTTTATTCTTTTTTCCTTACCTTGTTTTTTTATTTTTTTTTAAATGTTCTCCGTTCATGCTTTGCATGCATCCCACCTTGATATCCCTGTACAGTGCATCGGAGGATATAGGATGCCTATCTCGCAATTGCACACTCTCACGATATACAGTGCCGTGAGGAACTTTCTCCCGCCGTGCATACTTGGTAACACTACCCCTCTGTATGCATCACAGATCGATCCCAGGACTCACACACATTATAACTGCATTTGTCGGTATTCCTGAAAGAGCTTTTTACATCCACGAAGGACCAGAGTTCACTAAGCAATAACTTGTTGAAAGTTGCTACACCTCCTTCGGTACATGAGGGATCCGAATCCCATCTTGAAGATGGAGAACTTTGCATTTCAACTTAATAAGGAATATGTTAATCACCTTGACACCTTTGCACTGAGACTTCCATATTCCACGGACAAAACTGTGACATTTGAAAATGCTTCAGTCACTCTCACTGCATAGATTGTTTTACCCTTATCCTCCCCAGAGTTGAGGATCAGTAACATTATTGGCTCTTAGTGTAAGTATCCCACGGGTTGTGCCTCAGTTCAGTGGGTTACACTCCGGAGATATGTTGAAGTGCACTGTACCAGTCATTGAAAGGATCCTTCTTTTGCTTACAACGGTATAATTTATTTTCGGTGTATTAACGTTGTAATGAGTACCTTTATACTATATACCTCTAGATTTGTGTGATATCTAATTGTGGGGAGCTGAGTGGCAGAGATGTTGCGTAAGAAAAATAGAAAGACAGAAATGCTTCAATGAGCTAGCTTGCAGGATTCGTCAACTCGAAAAAGTACACAAACAAACACAAGCTATAGACACCTTAAACACTCTGATTCAATCCAGAAATTAGATGCTAGATTTATTGGGCAAACAAGTGAGACGCAAATACATTCTCTCCCAAAAGACCTTCTACGAATACGGTAACAAAGCCAGTAAATTACTTGCTAGAGCATTACAGGTAAAAAAAGCTTCTACGACGGTACATTTGCTGACAGATCAGGCGGGTCGTAAACTAATCTCAACACCTGACATAGCAAATCAGTTTGTCATGTATTATTCTCAACTACATAATCTTCCCCCAATGGCTACAAGTACTACTGAGAATATGAGGAAACAGCTGATCACTGGACTTCCTGAAAATGCATAGCCCCACTCCTATTTCGGAATCCTCTTTTCAAGATTTAGACAAGCCCCTGACCAAAGAAGAAGCTGACATCGCACTGAAACAGATGAAAACGGGAGCCCGGGACCTGACGGACTGACTGCAGGTTATTATAAAGCATACCCAGATACTCTAACCCCCATTTTTATTTCAGCCTTTGATGCCTGTGCGTCGTCCATCAAGCCCCCACGAGACCTGTTGACGGCCCACATTACTGTAATCCCTAAACCTAGTAAAGATGTATCACTTGTTTCAAACTACAGACCAATCTCGTTATTGAACGTAGACCTTAAATGGTATGCAAAAATTTTAGTGAATCGAATCCTTCCCCTACTTCCCGATCTTGTGCATCTTGATTAAGTCGGATTTATCCCGGGCAGGGAAGCAAGGGATAACACCCTTAAGGCGCTCAACATTCACCATTGGCTTACATCTACCAACCGTCAGGGTTTTATGCTGTCCCTTGATGCTGAGAAGGCATTCGACAGAGTGGCCTGGGATTATATGACAGAAACTTTGAAAATGATGGGCTTTCCTCCCCGTATGTTAAATTATATTCTTACACTTTACTCAACTCCCACGGCGAGAGTCAGAGTCAATGGCCGCCTGTCGGATGCCTTCTCCGTTTCAAACGGAACCCGCCAGGGTTGCCCACTGTCCCCTTTAATCTTCGTACTTACGCTAGAACCATTGCTTAGATGTATTAGAGCAAATCCAGATCTAAGGGGAAGAGACGTAAATCGACGCACATACAAAGTCGCAGCCTTTGCGGACGACGTGCTCCTTTTTCTGACAAATCCATTGACGACTATCCCAAACTTAATTAAAGACCTCGATCATTTTAAATTATTATCAAATCTCCAAATCAACTTTTCAAAATCAAATGCCCTAAACATTACCCTGCCTTCCGGTTTATGCACACAGTGCCAACATAACTTTCCGTTTAACTGGAACAACAAGACACTCACATATCTTGGTATACAAATACCTGCTTCCCTGTCAGATCTGTATTCTACTAATCACTTACTTTTGCTACAAAAAGTAATACAGGACTTAAAGTCCATAGGACTTTTTTCCTGGTTTGGAAGAGCCGCCATCATTAAAATGAACATTTTACCTAGAATATTGTACTTATTACAAACGGTCCCTATTAAACTTCCCCCAGCCTTTTTCTCGGCTTATAGAAAAGCATGCACTGATTTTATCTGGGGACCATTAAGACTTAGAATTAGTTACTCGAGACTCACCGCCCCTAAACTCAAGGGAGGTGTGGGCTTGCCAGATTTAAGAAAATACCAACAAGCTAGCCATTTGACTAGAATCATTGATTGGAATGTCCACTCTGGAACTAAAGACTGGGTCCAGTTGGCGATTTAAATGGCTTCCACCCCTTTGGCCCATTCTCCATGGCTAGCTCAACATCATATTCCCTTAGCATACCATGCCAATCCATTAATACACACAACACTAACCTTTTTTAGAGATACGTGTACCAAACACAAGATTTCATCGCTCTTAGGTCCTATGACCCCACTTAGACTGAAACCTGCCTTTACCCCTGGAATGCAAAAGCACTTCTTAAAAGATGTTTGGCCACATCCAAATGTGAGAGCTACACACTTCTTTGAAGATGGCCAACTCCTCTCTTACAATAATTTAGCCGCTAAAATGTTGACGGGTACGTTCCCTTTTTGGACGTATGTATGAGTTCGACACTTTCTTCACGCCCCTAAACCCAGACCAGATTGGTCGAGACAACCTACCCCATTTGAAACAATGTGTTTGAAAGCAGAACCCCAACGACATCTTATTTCTTACACATATGCCCTATTATTCTCAGAGCATACTTCCAAAGATAATTGGACTTGTCGCAAATGGGAAAAAGACCTTTCTAAAGAACTGGCTGAAAATGATTGGGTAACCATTTACAACCATATTCATAAGGGTACATTGAACACCTATGCGCAAGAAAATGCTTTCAAACTAGCTTTGAGGTGGTACAGGACCCCCTTCAAACTTTATCATATGTATCCGGCTCTTTCTCCACAATGCTGGAGATGTGGTTCAGAGATTGGATCACTCTTACATATTTGGTGGACGTGTCCTAAAATCCAACCCTTTTGGATAGCTGTCCATAAATACATCACACAAATAACCACCTACAATTTAGAATACACACCAGTTAAATTTCTGTTACACCTCCCCTCGGTGCCACAGAAGGCGTACTTCCGCTCTTTACCTATGCATATGGTGAATGCTGCAAAGATGTATATCCCTACTAAATGGCGCTCCCCTAACCATCCGTCCATTACAGAATGGTTCCATCGTATTGTTAAAACTGCAGAAATGGAAGATCTAATTCACCGGGCAAGAGATACATCCTCCGAATTCACCAAGATTTGGTCTTGCTGGTTACATTTCACTACTACAGATGAATACAAGCAGGTTGTTTCATGATACATCATTGAGAATGATATTAGGATATTTGAGACTCTGGTAATCCCCATCCCACCCCATCTAACCCCCCTCTATACTCCACATCCCCTTCGCTGAGGCTACAAAAATTGAACACTTATGAAATTCCTCCATAACACCTCTAGCTATATATACTTCCCTTATTCTCCCTTCCCAGTTAGAAGGCTATTCCTTCTTCATTTCACCACCTTTTCCACCTGATGGCCCACTTCATTCTTTAACTACTTAGGATTTTACTGTTTAGAACAGTTCTATACTGCCAGATACCCTCCTCACAGGTGTTATATCAACATCTCATTTATGTACCTGTTCGCAAGGTTTCGCTTTCTCATCTTTAGACTCATTTTGCCTTTCTACCACAGTTTGTTGTATGAACTTATCTTTAAGACTGTAAGAGTATACATCTGTATTTATTGTAGCGGCTGCGCCCGCTTTTATTATCTTTATGTACTCCTGTATACGATCTCAATAAAAACTTAAAAAAATGATTTAGTTGTATTTTGCGTGATTGATTAGTCATAAATCCTAAGTAAGGAATCACAATGCCACAATATCCAAGACTTTGTACACTGTAGTATTCTGTAGATTTCTATCTGCACTCAACTAAATAAAGTTTATATAATGTAGAAATTATGTGACCTGGAAACATCTGAGGTTATGGCACAGAACATCTGGGTTTGATGAAAATTACTTTATCTGAATCAAAGAGACAACACTGTGTAAGATAATGGTAAATCATTTAGAGTGAAGTCTGCCATGACAATCTCAAAGGGATAGATACTGTGTTATATACAAAGGTTTGGACATCAGCCCTAGAAAACATGAGAGGTAAATATCTGAAAGAAAAGAATACACATTTTAATTTTCACAGTAGTATTTGAACCAACCTAGTGTTTTCATATTAAAAACCTTGACATTCTGCTCTTAAATTTTAAAAGGTGTCTAAATTCTCTGCACATTATCCAGAAACTCACCAGACATGTTAAAATTTGCCAGGCTTAGATGGTAAATAAACATGGTTTAGAATAAAAAAATAACAATAACTGATTTTACTGAATGCTAAACCTGTACTTGTAACACAAGTTCAGCACCTGAGGTTATTTTTCTTTTTTAAAAATTTGCATAAAATATTAAAAAAGCACAGCCCCCTACTTGCCATGTATCCTCGTGGCCAGGGGGTGACAAAAGCATGATCACAAGCCACGTTGATACCAACTTTCAAGCCCTTAAGCACTGGGAAAATTGTTTAAGCCTGCCCTCCTCCCCCTACAACCCCCCCCCCCAAAAAAAAAATGCCCCAGACGTATTAACAACCCAGGTGCGTGAAAAGATCCAGTTGTATCTAAAAATATCCTCTAGTACTGGATCTTGAAATAGGGAGAAAACGCTCCCTACTTAATTATTTCTCAGCTGGTAGTTGAGACATGAGAAGTAAGTACATTTACATACTGTATATGCACATCATAACCTTTTACTGTGATTTGATCATTGGTAAGAGAATTGTCTAACAAAGAGCTATTCCTTCAGCAAAGAAAAAGATTGAAATATGCAACAAAGTTTGTTAGCATCTTTGCAATGTACATTGATCACCCAGATGGGATTGTTTTATTCTCAACAAAAGTGGACTTACTCTTTAAGTTATCAGTTGTATTATAGAATGCATGACACTTTAAGGCCGGGTTCACACTATTGCGAATTGGATGCGGTATTACCGCATCCAATTCGCAATTAGCAGGAGATTGTGACCGGCTCTCTATGAAGCCGGTTCACATATCTCTGATGCGGCTCCAGTGCAAATTTTCACAGGAGCCCTGTACGTCTTTTGGTCTATTTCAGGTCTGAATTCAGGCCAAAATTCGGGCTTAAATCAGACCTGAAACAGTGAACCAGCACGCACAGGTCCCCTGCTGGAAGCCGCATCGGCATTAGGTGTGAACCCAGCCTAAATCCTGGCATATAGTTATATTTTATTTAGGTATTAAAAGTATTAGTTTATTTCTGTAACATAAGTATTGCTTTGAACTGTCCCCTGGGGAGGCACCCACCTCAGGTAATAATGCTCTGCTTTATTTCTAGGAAAATATCTTGCTATGTTAAGTCGGTTACCTGACTACATCACCAATGTAATCTCAGAATCAGTTTTTGCTTTGATTATTTTTAAGATTAATAAGTATCTATACATTTAATTTCAATAACACTAGCAAAATATCATATTTTCATGTCATATTAAAACACAGATCACATAAGTCTTGAGAGTTTTTTCATTTAGAATAATACAACCGAAGAAAAAAAAATATGTTTTTTAACTGAAAGAAGAAAAGAACATAGACGCAGGCACCTACTGAAAAAGAAAATTTCTATAATTTTAGACAGCTTTATAACAATAAAGTAATTTATAGTAAATGTAATTGCTATACCTAGAAGGATTCCTTCATGCTCTGCGACAAAGTAGCTACCTCATCTCTCAAAGAATATCTTCAATAAAAAAGAATTAATACATTTCTGAAATTTTGCTGTCCAGTTAAAAAAAGCTTAAATTACCTGTTCAAAATTGCCTTTAAAAAGATATATTGTAAGAAAGTGAAAGAAAAAAAGCACTGAGTTTAGGTGAAAGTGGTTTATGATGGCCTAGTAATACAAAGCTAAATGAGATTTTTACCTTTCATAAATGGGCTTTAGCATATATTTGCATTTTATGCCAAAATGAAAATGATCTTAAAATTATAACTGCCTTTTTACTGTAACAAAGCTTTTGTGTGAAATTATATGTGTTATCCCATTTAGAGAATTACTTTACATTAACAGCGACCCACGTTTTATTTAATCTTGCTTTTTTTTCAAGTGGCAATGTTCTGTATGTGGTAAGCAATATTTATTTATGAGTAATTGAAAGATAATTATGCTCCGTAGTTTTTATTACTATCCATTTGTGTTGTCCTATTGGAATAAGCATACACCTGAATTATGCCACCTAGATGCAAACTGTGGATGGTTTACACAAGCAATAATATTTTAATAACTAATTTCTAAAATTTGAGGTTTACAATTCATAATCATATACTGTATACAGTATATAAACCACTCTCTGAAGGAAAATTCTCTGTCTGTAACAACAACTGGATCTACCTTTGATTCAGAGAACCTTGAGGGACCATGAAACTGCAAAAACAGCTGGACAAACTCCAGCTGGAGGAGCAGGACCCACAGAACAGTCTAAGAAGTACTTTCTAAAGCCCTCATTGTGATTTGGAGTTGTTTTAAGGGTATGGCAATGTTCTAAAGTATATAAAATATTATAGTAAAAAATTGAAGCCAAAACTAGTCAGGGTCAGACTGCACGGCAAACAAAAGTGATGACAGGTTTCTCACAAATGTCCGCAGGAGATTTTATAAGCTTTCCGGTGTAATATATTTGTGGGTGGCATTTTGTTGGATTTCAATAAAAAGCTTGTTTTACAGATTAAACTATTGGCTTTATTTTTCATACCTTATGGGGTTTTGTGACAAGCTCACTAAGGGGAGAGGGGATGAAGAGATAGGGATCTGCTAGAGGTTACATTTTAGTACAGACACTTTGTGTCTATCACATAGAATCCCAATAAGGGGGGCGTGGCCTAGCACCGGTGAAGTTGGCAGCTTAATCTCAGTGCTCCGTCACCCAGAGCTCCACTGCAGCCTTTCATTAGCGGGACAATCCTTTTTGTGAAGTGCTGAGATGACCGGGAGAAGCTCCTCAGGCTCCCGGTCACAGCAAGATCCGGCAACGCAGCTCAGTCAGAACATTCCGGCGATGTTCCGAACGCAGATGCAGGGGGACACGCAGGCCTCATCTCAAGCCTCCGAGCGGCTTGCGGCAAGCCCCGCCGTCATTACGGAATCTCTGGGCGCATCAGCTCCGGCAGCAGGTACCTCTGCCCCGCTTACATCCCCCTTACTGTGCCTCTCTGACCTGCAGCAAGTAGCGCTAGACATAAAGACCTCGCTATTTGCAGCCATCACAGACCTCAGGACCGACTTTAGAGCTGTGGCAGCGAGGCTGGAACACGTGGAGACTGCCGCCATGGTACGGCCATACAACAGGTTCAGAAGGTAGTCAGTGTTCATGCACAGCACCTGATTGAGATGCACAGGCACATGGAGGACCTGGACAATAGGGGGCGCAGGCGCAACTTGAGGGTGAGAGGTATCCCAGAGGCAGTAGAGGGACCCCAATTACAACAAGTGGTGTGGGCCATCTTTAACACCCTGCTGGGGCGGCCGCCCGATGCGCCGGTGGAGATGGAAAGATGTCATAGAGCCCTCAGACCGAGGGGTAGAGATACTGACCCCCCCCGAGATGCAGTTTGCTGTCTAGTGGATTTCATACAGAAAGAGGAGATTTTACGCCTAGCCCGCAATCATGAACGCTTGGAGCACAATGGTACACGCATACAGATATTCCAAGATCTGTCTACCATTACCCTGCAACATAGGAGGGATCTGCGCCCTCTCCTACAAGTTCTATGTGAAAGACGCATAGCTTATAGATGGAAATTCCCATTCTGCCTGCAGGCGACCGCTGGAAATCGCACAGCGCAGCTAAGAACCCCGGCTGATTTGCGACCCTTCTGTGACACCCTGGGCATACCACTGACGGAGGTCCCAGATTGGTACAGCGCTTTCTTGCAACCAGACCCTTGGATCCCCACAATGCCCGAGGACACCCCACGTTCACAAAGGCACAGACAGAGGAGACGCAGAACATCGACCAACTCCCCAGTGAGGATCCGCGGGGACATGGAGACGGATGAGAGCCCTCGAGCATCACCAACATCTGTCCGGCGCAAAATGGATCGTGAACCATGATTTTAAAGGTTAGCTGATTCTTTTTTGAACACCTCTACACTTTTTTTTTTTTTTTCATCACCTTGGGACCTTTTGTCGGTTTTCTATGCTGAGGAGGACACTGTTACCCACTTAAGCGCTGAGAGCTGTCTGAATACATCCCCTGGGCAACTGAGATCACTAACACACTGTACCCTACTTGTCCTTATTACTCTCACTCCTGTTGGATGAGGTGCTCAGGTAACGCGGACCTCATTTTGTTTTTTCTCCCCCCCCCCCCTTTTTTTTTTTTCTCTGCTTTTTATTGTTCCTGTGCCCAAAATTGTTGCTATGCCGTATCCTGCATCCATGGCACACAGACTACCTGTCCGGCTTCGGGACATTGCACTTACGTTTTCAGGATGGTGCCTGTGAATCCACAATGGTCAGCATATAAACGACTTGAATTCCCATCAGCCTGGGAGCTGCGAGTGCTCCTATACCTAACCCATTAAGATAGTAGTCGGCCATTGATTGTCAGCAATGAAGCCTCATGTATAATGTCATTTCTCCTGAGGCTTTCCCTCTCCCCTTCCCCCCCCTTTTTTTTATGCCAAAGGTCCCGGCTTAATATCTTTCCGAAGGTGGTTGTATTATGGTACTCATTTCAATGTTAATGTTCACAATGTTGCTTAGGTTGTATTTTTACAAATGGAGAAGCTCTCCTCTCCTGCCTCAGAGCTGAGCGAACTCCTTGGTTAGGGTGGGCGATTCCACCACCTCAGGTTTGTGATTTATTCGCAGCCTGGGTGCTGGATTCCTGAGCTTAGGTGCTCTGGTCCTTACGCCTATAATGTTAGCCTATGTGCCAGTTGTTTTTCCTTTCTTCACAGGTTTAGTAGCATGATCCTCTTATAGTGTTGCAATGTTCCTTGGAATTTCTTACTTCTGCCCTATGTTGACTCTGGCTGTGTAATGATCAGAGACAGGTTTAGACAGCTTTACTATCTAGTTTGGGGCGCTCCAAATTGTCTCCCCTCGCTACACTTAACCTAGGATTGTCCCACAGACCTTACCCCATTACTGTTGGAGTCTCTGGGTGGTGGTTATTTTGACTTATTCCCTAGTGTTAGACCACTCCCTCACCCCAAAGAGGCTGGTTCCCCTTTGACAGTTACCGGCTTATCCCCCTCTTCATACCCATTACCCCCGATTCCTCTTGATTCGGTGGGTCGGCGGGCCTAGACCCACCTCCGGTATATCTCACAACTCCCCTGCGTTGTGGATCTTTGTCACACACAGGTAGAGATTTCTACTCATCTCCTGTAACACCTGCAGTGCTCACATCAGCTTTAGACTTATCTTTCCTCTCTCTCCTTGCTAATATTCTCGAATCCCTTCCCCCCTATTTTCTTTCACTCCCCCACCTGGGACCCCCCTCCGTCTGCATCGTACATTTGTGATCCAAGCACACGACCGTCAATCCCTCATGTCTTCCACAATGCAAATGACAGTTCCTTTATCACTCAAGGTATATTCTTTAAACGCTAAGGGCCTCAATGTGCCAGAAAAGCGTAGCAGTGTTTTAGCAGAGGCTCACCGCTGTAGAGCAAATGTGTTTTTTCTCCAAGAGACCCACTTTAAAACTGGGTCTATACCCCGCCTTGCTAACAAACGCTTTCCCGAAGCGTATCACGCAACCTGTGCGGACTCCAAAACAAAAGGTGTCTCCATCCTATTGGCCAAGTCGCTCATGTTTCACCAGACAGACCAGTTGCTGGATTCCGAGGGTAGGTATATTTTTCTAAAGGGCATCTGGAAACACAAGTCGATAACGCTAGCGAACATATACTGCCCCAACTCCAAGAGGGTGACCTTCCTAAAAGAGACCTTCCTGAAACTAACTTCCTTCCAATCAGGCCTACTGATACTAGGGGGTGATTTCAATATGGCCCTGAATCCCTTGTTAGATACCTCTACGGGCACCTCCTCCCTCCCGTTCTCAGCGCTACGGCAAGTGAAGCTCCAACTAGCCTCTCTTACTCTACACGATACCTGGCGCACTCTTAATCCAGGAGAGAGGGATTATACATTCTTCTCATCGCCCAATAATCGATGCACGAGGCTGGACTACCTTTTCATCCACCAATCTGACCTGCAATATCTTGCAGATGCGACCATCGAGAATATGGTCCTTTCCGACCATCACCCGATTACCCTAACTTTGCGATTCCCACAAAAAATTCAATCCACCAAGACATGGAGATTGGATGCCTCCATTCTCGCTGAACCTGGAGACCAAGCAGACATCCAGCAGGCTCTTACTGAGTATTTCTCCCAGAATGACACACCTGAGGTGTCTCCCATGGTTCAATGGGAGGCGCATAAATGCGTAATACGAGGACATCTCCTCGCTATAGCGGCTAGGAAAAAGAAAGCCCATCAAGCACTGATCACATCTCTCTCCAAGAAAATAGCTAGGCTGGAAGCTCAACACAAGCGTGCCCAGGCTCTCCAAGTAGCTACAGAGCTAGCAGACACGCGAGCCCAGTTGGTGGAGGAACTATTTAGGAAAGCGCGCAAAGGTCTAGTTCTGTCGCATAAACTGTTCTATGAACAAAGCAATAAGCCAGGTAGGCTTCTGGCCAGGCTCGCACAGAAACGCGCACAGACCCATACAGTGCACCATGTGACTGACTCGTTTGGAACAGTTTTTTCCAAGAGTGAAGAGATTGCACATCAATTTCTTCGCTTTTATAGCAAACTTTACAATCTCAAGGGTTCAAACCAGACTCTGAATCCTACTGCTGCTGAAAACCGCTCACGGATGATAAAAGACTTCCTCACTACTTACGGCCCCACAGCCCTATCAGAGACGGATCGGACCACGTTGGAAGCCCCTCTTTCCCTGGAGGAGTGGATGGCTGCACTAAAAGCCATGAAACCTGGCAAATGTCCGGGACCAGATGGCTTTTTGGTGCAATATTATAAATGCTTCTCAGACCTTCTAGCCCTACGCTTCCTAAAAGCCTTTAACACGCTGGCCAATACCTCCTATCCCTCATAATCCTTACGAGAAGCCTATATTACCGTGATTCCCAAAGAAAATAAAGATCCGTCCAATGTAGCTAACTATCGGCCAATTTCACTCTTAAATGTAGATGTCAAACTTTTTGCTAAAGCCCTGGCCAATCGCCTTGTCTTCCATGTGCCGGCCTGGGTGGGCCTGGACCAAGTGGGTTTTGTTCCTGGCAGAGAAGCCAGGGACAATACCATAAAAACTTTGAATCTGCACCACTGGCTCACCTCATCTCAGCAGGAGGGATTTTTCTTGGCAATGGATGCGGAGAAGGCGTTCGATCGCGTGGCCTGGGACTATATGGAAGCTACACTAGCGGCTCTGGGCCTGGGGAATGGTAGGCGTGCCTTCATAGGCTCCCTTTATGTAAACCCAAGAGCTAGAGTCCGTGTCAATGGCCACCTTTCGGAAGCCTTCCCCATACACAATGGCACCAGGCAGGGCTGCCCTCTCTCTCCCATACTCTATATCCTGACCCTAGAACCTCTGCTATGCTGCATTCGAGAAAATTCAAATATAAAAGGAATCACTGTTCGCCACAAGGAATACAAAATTGCAGCTTTTGCGGACGACATCCTGCTCTTTTTGTCCACGCCCCTGTTGTCCCTACCTAACCTTATGCCGATCTTGGACCTCTTCCAGCGTATCTCGAATCTTAAAATCAATTTGTCCAAATCGTCCGCGTTAAATGTCACACTACCGGATGCTCTGGTGCAACTATGCCATGCAAACTTCCCATTTAGGTGGGAGAGAGAGGCCGTCACCTACTTAGGTATCCAGCTACCAGCTACGCTAAAAGCACTGTATTCTAAAAACGTCCTAGCCGAACTAAAACGCATACAACAAGATCTCTCAAGGTGGGATGTGCCCACCCTATCCTGGTTCGGACGAGCTTCTATCCTTAAGATGACAGTCTTACCTCGTATATTATACAAAATGCAGACTATCCCGATACACTTACCTCCTGCATTTTTTGTGGCTTACAGGAAAATGTGTAGAGCCTTTTTATGGGGTGCTAAATCAGCTCGTATCGGATGGGCAAAGCTAGTCCTACCCAAGGAAAAAGGAGGGATTGGTCTCCCGGACATACAACGCTATTATTGGGCTGTCCACATGACCAGGGTGGTAGATTGAAAAATTCATGCCCGGTGTAAAAGCTGGGTGTACCTTGAAAAATTAATTGCAGAAACTGATCTGGGCTCGATTCCTTGGATCCCTAAGAAATTGAGACCTCCTCAGCCCCACACGCATCCGTTGACCGGAGCGACTCTCCAAGCTTTTGACAGAGCATGTAAAGCCCATGCACTGTCTGCCGCAGACTGCCCTATAACCCTCGTTAGAGGTAATCCAGACTTCCCCCGGGTCTATCGCCATCCTATCTTTTTAAGGAATGGCCATACCCACAGATGCAGGCCAAGCACTTCTTTCGCAATGGCAAGTTTCTAAAGCTACAAGAGCTTGCTGCACTGTCTAACACTAAGTCCTTCCCCTCCTGGTCTTATGTGCAATTAAAACACTTTCTAGATGTGCCAGCGAAAATAGTCAAATTCACGAGCCCGCCCACAGTGTTCGAATCCCTATGTTCGAGATCTTCACCCCAGAGTCATGTCATTTTGGCCTTGTACGCGTCCATGTTTGGAGATTCGTACTCCTCTTTACAAACAGACCATACGTTTTGGGAGACAGCCTTAGACAGAGAGATAGGAGACGCTAGTTGGGACCAGATCCATTTATACATACACAAAGGCTCTCTTAATGTCAATACGCAAGAGAACGGGTTCAAACTCAAAACTAGATGGTACAAGACCCCTCAAGTGCTCCATAAGATTTTCCCGACGGTACCTGATTACTGTTGGCGATGTGAATCAGAGATAGGCACCTTTCTCCATGTCTGGTGGTCCTGCCCTCGAATCCAGCCATACTGGCGTAAGATACATGAAGTGACTACAGCAATCTCTTCGCTCCCACTGGAGTTTACACCCGGACAATATCTACTACACCTATCCACAATCCCTAAAAGACAATACTTCAAATCAATAGCTATGCATTTAATAAACGCTGCTAGGCTCTGCATACCGGTACATTGGAGGTCCACGCGGCCGACTTCGCTAAAAGAATGGACACTACGTGTCGACCGTATTGCAATGATGGAGGAACTGATTCTCACCTCACAAGACAAAATCTCGAGCTTCTCAGCTATTTGGGAAAGCGTGGATCGAGTACAAAAACTCCCATTCATATCAGGTATTGATACAACTAGACGTATAAGCTATTGCTATTGCAAATTTATCGTAGATGGTTCTCCCCGGGGATCCGGGAGACTCAGTGATTGTAGCGTATGGACGGTGGACGGAGAGGGTAGAAGGTGGGTTTCCGCCCCCTCTCCGCATTTCCTCCCCCCCTTTTTGTTCTTTTCTTTTCTCTTTTGTTTTTTCTTCTCCCCCCCCCTCTCCCCTATTCTTTTCTTTCCTTAAAATTTTCTGAGTTAGGTAGCAGGTTGGACACAGAGCTCGGGGCGGACGAGATTGTCCGAGTCTGAGCCCTGGGTCCGTGCCCTTAGATAAGAACAATTGGACACGGTTGAGTGATTTTGTCAATGCCCTGGCAGGTGGTTCCGAGAATCTCATGAAAGAGTAGTTAATCAATTCTAGAATAGTCGCATGATACCCTAGAAGGTAAAAGCCTAGGATATTGCCACTTTATTCGATGTCAATGAGCTTCCGAGCATTTACTATGCTCGCTCTAGATGTTTTCTGTACTCTTACCGGTTATTTACTGCTTGGAACACTGCATATGGATCCTGTTGCCCAATTTGTTAAATTGTTGTACTGCTACGATGTGCTGTATACTTTTTCTTTGTGTACTTTGTGTACTTCTTTCAAATATACAATAAAATCTTTGTGGAAAAAAAAAAAAAGAATCCCAATAAAATAAGTTTTTGGTTGTAACATGACAAAATGTGGAAAATTTCAAGTGGTATACATACTTCTTCAAGACACTGTATGTATGCCAATGATGTGTGCTAAAATATCGTATTAATTGACAACTTCATGTAAAAAACACATTTTCATTTTCTTTCCTGCATTTTCCAAAAACTTGTGGCAAAAATTACATTTTCAAAACACTATTAATATGACCCATGAGATTTAAGAGCAGAGAATTCTACGAAGCACACCGCACCCAAAGCTGAGCGAGCATGAGGAGCACATTTAGCTCAGAAAAACTTGTCGGGTCTCTCCGAACCAGGATGCCCAAGTACTGAAATTGGTCCACTCACACCAGCTGAGTGACCGAGGCATCACTCTGCATCTGGGAATCTAGAGGGAATAACATGGACTTGTCCCAATTTATACAAATCCCTGAGAAATTCCCAAATTAATTGAACAGGTCTAATGCTGCCTCAAGGGAAGTAGCAGCATCCTGCAAGTCGAGGAGAGCATCGTCCGCATAAAGATGTTTTCTCCTTAAGGGACCCCACTCGCAACCCCTTACCCGACCTTGATTCTTGAATAAGGATGACCAATGGCTCCAGGGCTAGGACAAAGAGAGAGGGGGACAGATGACACCCTTGTCGGGTGCCACTCTGTAAAGGGAAGGGCTCAGACAATCTATCATTGGTACGAATCCTGGCCTAGGGGGACTGTAGAGCATTTTTATCAATTGGAAGCTTCCTGACGACGTGCAACACACGAAACAGCTGTCGAGGCGCTAGATTACGATCTGACGACACTTCCGGTCCCGCTGGTCCATTGTTTGCCACAGGTTGAACGCACGCCGGCTCACCTTTCCATGAGACTTCAGCCATATCAGCCCACGCTCTTCAGCCTCAGTGCCGGGCTCAAGGCACCAATAAAGTAAGGAGGCATTTGGCTATTTTAATTTGTTATATATTTTTTTAAATAAACGGGATCACACTATTTTCCGTTTTATTTCTTTTTTGTGGTCCGCACTGCTCCATCCGAGCCTCCGTGAGGCAGGGATCTTTCATGCCTGCTCTTTTGATACCATTATCCATATCAGCAAGAGGTACTTGCACAAAGCGTATTTGACTTCTTTTTTAATTAAAAGAGTCAACATCATCTGGTAAGCAGCCAATTTTTTAACACGAGCACTATCGGGTGTTTTGCATTAAGGTGGTGAAGGCTATCACTTCAAGCAATTTTCTCCAATTAATTTTTCCTGTTGTATGCAGATATTATCCAGGATTACTTCCATTGGTTTTCACTATATGGACTATTTCTTGATCTCTTTGATTATATTCATTCAAATCTTGGGACATTATATTACCATTATCACTGTATGCTATTAGTATTGTTGTCATTCAATATATTTACTTTCACGTGTATCTTAATTTAGTTGACAGCTAGGGGCTGTCAGCCATCTTGTACACTAAGGGTACGGTTTCCAGGCTGTTTACATTTTTGGATAGACTAATACCTTTGTTTTTTGGTCTGTCCAGGCAGGCTGGTGTCTAACCTATTTTTCACTTATTACTTATTTAATATAAATCAATTAATATTAGTATTGTTTAGCGCCCCCACCATATTTGCTTTTTTCAGCACATATAATCACTTCTACTTCCCAAAGTAAGCCCCACTCCACCGAGTCAAATGCCTTTTCGGCGTCAAGAGAGGCGATGACTCCTCAACACCCATTCACGTGGGAGATTGAAAGATTCAGCAAGAGGCGACGGAGGTTAATGTCAGTACCCTCTCCAGGCATGAACCCTGTCTGGTCAACGATAGTGAATGATGTCTTCAAGAACCTTAGAAAGACAATTCACCAAGATCTTTGTTATAATCTTTGCATCCACATTCAACAACGATATTGGTCGATATGAGGGATATTCCTCAGGGTTATGCCTCTGACATGGAATCGTGCAAGGCCCCCAATGAAAAAAAACTGTGTAAACAAGGAGGTAGGTCTAGGAGCAAGCAACTCTAGCTGTTGGCAGTAAACTTCAGGAGGGTAGGCCATCAACTTCCAGGGTCTTGCCAGGTTCAAGTTGAGTTATGGCTAACTGAACTTCCTCCAGGGTTATGTATAAACGTCCAAACTAGTCTCCGAGTCAAGAGTAGGAAAGGAAATTCTGCCAAGGTTGGAGCATAGATCCGAAGTAGTATAGGCCACACGAGAAGAATATAAGTCGGTAGTAGTGAAAGAAACGGTCACTGATGCTATTTGGGGGCCGCAAAAGTCCACCCCCTGGGTCCCTAATACCACTGATATGTGTCATAGCAAACTGGCCCTTAGCTAGCCATGCCAAAAGCCCATCATTCTTATTGCCATGTTCAAAAATTCTCTGTGCGTAGTTAGCATAGACTTCTGAGTCATGTCCACCCGAAGCAAAGATACTTGTTTAAGAGCATATTACCAGGCCCCATAAGTACTGGGGCTAGGATTGTCGACGTGAGCAGCCTTCTTCGAACTAACCTTCTTCTCCAACTCATCTAGGGATTGTGCAGATGCCTTACGGGCAGCTGCAATGCGGGAGATGTAGACACCTCAAGCCCAAGCCTTAAAGGCATCCCATGTTACCGTGGGGGAAGTAGATTCTGCATTAGATAGCCAATACTGGCAAATCTCCCCCCTGTACACCTTCCTGTATAGTAGGATCCTCTATCCAGTATCTGGACAGTCTCCACAATGCTCTCCCGGCGGGCCCGTCTCCAAGGTAATCCACACTGGGGAGTGATCAGAGACACCCCTCTGCAAAATAGTGACCTCCGATCAAATACCATCAAAAGAAAGGACGTTAATTTAGTTTGGGTGCAACGTCGCACGACCGCGCAACTGTCAGTTAAAGCAACGCAGTGCTTTTGGTCAGGAAGAGGGTAAATTCTTCTGGGGCTGAAGTGGTTAATATGGACTTCTGGGGGGACTTCATGCATTTTTTTTTTTTATGCGAGGTAACCCATTAAAATTCATACCAGACTCAAATAGTATGGTATGCATTTTGGGGCAGGACTCTCTGATCTTTTTCCATTCTTGCTGTAGCAAATGCCACAGCAAAAAGTGACATTTCCAAAGAAAAGGGTAATACAGTTTAAACTGCCTGCAAATAACATTTCCAAACTTTGCTGGTTTCTTAACAAAATAAAAAACAGTACACGGATGTTAGATATTCGTAGAATATAGTAGAATTGAAGAATCCTTAGCTTGTAGGATACTTAAGAATAAAGTGTTTATCAGATGTTACATTCTTCCAGAGTGTAGGTTACTTCCTTCCTTATCTCTTTTCTAACTAACCTTCTAAACCTTGTATTCTTATACTGTTTTGTAAAGTTATGTCAGCACTTCGAGAGTAACACCCATTCTGCATATATGGTTTTAGTCTATATTAAGATACATTTGTCCTCCTACCATACTAACATAGAAACTCAGAATAGAAATACATACACAACAAAATTACTTTTCTCTATGTCAAAGACATATTGAAGTAATCTTCAAAACTGGCATCATTACATTATAACATTAATATGTATTTTATATATATTTCAGAAACTTTTATCACTTAACCCCTTCCTTACTGGGCACATATACCCCCTTCCTGCCCAGGCGAAATTTCAGCTTTCAGCACTGTCACGCTTTGAATGACAATTGCGCGGTCGTGCGACGTGGTTCCCAAACAAAATTGACGTCCTTTTTTTCGCACAAATAGAGCTTTCTTTTGGTGGTATTTGATCACCTCGGCGGTTTTTATTTTTTGCGCTATAAACAAAAATAGAGCGACAATTTTGAAAAAAAAGCAATATTTTTTGATTTTTGCTATAATAAATATCCCAATTTTTTTTTTTTTTATATTTTTTTTCCTCAGTTTAGGCCGATACGTATTCTTCTACATATTTTTGGTAAAAAAAAATCGCAATCAGCGTTTATTGATTGGTTTGCGCAAAAATTATAGCGTTTACAAAATAGGGGGATAGTTTTATGGCATTTTTATATATTTTTTTTTTTATTAGTAATGGCGGCGATCAGTGATTTTTTTTGTGACTGCGACATTATGGCGGACACATCGGACACTTTTGACACTAATTTGGGACCATTCACATTTATACAGCGAACAGTGCTATAAATATGCACTGATTACTGTATAAATGTGACTGGCAGGGAAGGGGTTAACACTAGGGGGCGAGGAAGGGGTTAAATGTGTTCCCTGGGAGTGATTGTTACTGTGGGGGGAGGGGACTGACTGGGGGAGGTGACCGATCTGTGTCCCTATGTACAAGGGACACAGCATCGGTCTCCTCTCCCTCACAGGACATGGATCTCTGTGTTTACACACACAGATCCATGTCCTTGTCTCTGTAACCGCCGATTGGGGGTGCCTGGCGGACATCGCGGCCGCCAGGCACGCGCATAGGCATTGCAGTGAAGCGCCGGGCACGTGCGCGCGCCGCCGGCGGCGCTCGCGCACCCCCTAGTGGCCAAATAGCGGAGGCCGTATAATAACGCCCTCCCGGCATTTGACAACCACCTTGCGGCCGTATATTCTCGTACGGCGGGCGCGAGGTGGTTAAATAATTATTTAACTCTAATGCCCTGTACACACGATCGTTTTTTCCGATGAAAAAAGCCAGATGGACTTTTTCATCGGAAAAATTAATCGTGTTTGGGCCCCATCGGACTTGGGCCATCGGGCCATTGGGCCCCATCGGACTTTTTTCCATCGGTGTAAAAAAAAGAACATGTTTTAAATTTTTCCGATGAAAAAAAAAACCGATAGGAAGTTCCGATCGTCTGCGTGGAACTCCAACCTAGAAAAAACCCACGCATGCTCAGAATCAAATCAACGCATGCTCAGAAGCATTGAACTTAATTTTTCTCGGCTCGTCCGAGTGTTTTACGTCACCGCATTTTGGACGGTCGGAATTTTGTCTGATGGTGTGTATGCAAGACTGATGGAAGTCAGCTTCATAGGAATTCAACGGAAAATTCCATTGGATTTTATTCCATCGGAAATCTGATCGTGTGTACAGGGCATAAATCTCTAACAACGGCACCCTTACAGTAGGTGTCTGCTATGTATTTTTGGGAAGAGATAAAAAACGCAGCTGAAGTAAAAATGTGTGATTTTAATATAGCAGTAACATTAAAACACTCACTTTAAGGTGTCTTTAGATCGGCATGTGGGGGTCCTGTGGGATGTGCACCTCCGCTCGTGCCAGCAATGTTCAAGCCCAGTGCAGTGGAGCCGGTGTTCAATCCTGTGGAGAGTTTTCCGGGTCTCACGGCCGAATGGAGGCCTGGAGCGCAAGCTGCTCGTCTGTGCTGAGTGCTAAGGCGCAGCGTGGGGCGGGATGGCGTCACAGGACCAAGATGCAATGCATTTCGGTGCATGCGCAGTGAGAGGAGGAACACACTACACTCACCTTTTTCAAGCTGGCTTGTGTTAGCTGTACACAGCCTTTTTATATGCCGGATGGTGTTGCCACCTAGTGGAGCTAGATGTAAGCACACGTCATGTGATACGAGTGACTTACACTAGTGTTGGCAAGATTTGTATTGGACAGCTAAAATTACATTTTCTACAAATATGTAATATAACTAAAAAATGAAGATTCATATAATACAAGAAGTAAAACCCGTAAGACATAATATGGTACTACTAACAGTAGAACAATTAGCCAACGGTCACAAAGACCCAACACTGACAAAAAAAATTCCCCAAACCAAACTATTACAAGACTTAAACGTGTTTTATAATCGTTCTGGCACTCAGTCCACTCCACATTTCTATGGTAATTCTGACTCTATGGAACTGGCTCATAGTAGTACACAACTACTTCACGCGGGCAGTTCCATAGGGGTAGAAAAGAACCATAGCCCCCCTATTCCTAATATTACATTGGATCATGGTGCTGGCAAGCCCATACCTTCTCTCAAGAAAAAAATCCTGAAACGACATAATTCCGAGCATCATGATGACCTAATCCCTTCTCCTTTAGGACAGGTAGGACACAACATAATTCTGTTCCTTGCTCTTCTTTTTTATTGGAGAACCCCTCTCCAGCCGCCCCAAGCAAAAGAAAATTTGCAGGAGAGGCTGTAGAGGGGGTAGAGGAAGAACTAGAGGCCAACCCATCCAAAAATCGCAAACTGTGAAGATTCTCAATTTATCCAAACATACTCTATTCCCAGCCGAAACATCCTTGCTAAGCCGTGGCCTCAACTTTGCTCCCTCCAACACACCTGATCCCTTCACTTTATTCAAAGACTTGAATAGGTATATAAGGAATCTTACCCTAAAAAGTTTTTTTCATAATAAAAATGCTAAAAACACATCCCTTTTGGACACTGCTGAAGGTCCTTCTTCACCTGGGTCTAAGAAAGACCCTACTGATTTTGACTTTGACGCAGACATGATTGATATGCTGGAACAATTTTACCATGATGAGTCCTATACAGGACTCGATCTATACACCCAGCACCTCCACACACCATCATACATTTTACTCTCAAACCAAAATCCATTTTTTACCCCTATCTATCAAAAGGACCACACCTCATCACTTTTTACAATATGTTTTTTGTGGATCTTAAGAGGATGTGTTCACATCCCACCACGCACACCATGTATCTTGGCCATCTCACTCAACAGGAAAACATTGCCCTGTCATCCCTTACCAAAAATGACCAACTCATAATAAAGACTGCAGACAAGGGCGGCGGAATTGTTATACAAGACTAGTGATGAGCCGAACACCCCCGGGTTCGGTTCGCACCAGAACCCGCGAACGGACCGAAAGTTCGTACGAACATTAGAACCCTAATAAATACAATGGATGCGAACGTTCGAATTCTAAAGTGCTAATTATAACAACTATTATGCATGTTATTGTCCTAAAAAGGGTTTGGGAACCCGGGTTCTGCACCAGGGGACATGTATCAATGCAAAAAGAAGTTTTAAAAACGGTCGTTTTTCGGGAGCAGTCATTTTAATGATGCATAAAGTGAAAAAAAAAGTCAAATATTCCTTTAAATATCGTACCTGGGGGGTGTCTAAAGTATGCCTGTGAAGTGCCACGTGTTTCCCGTGTTTAGAACTGTCCCTGCACAAAATGACACTTCTAAAGGAAAAAAAAGCCATTTAAAACTGCTTGCGGCTTTAATGTAATGTCTGGTCCCGGTAATATGGATGAAAATCTTTAAGAAAAATGGCATAGCTACCCCATGACCTCCCCCCTACCCCAGCCCATTACCAGCCCCTTTGGGTCTTGTATGGATATTAAGGGGAACCCCGCACATAAAATAAAAAAGGCCCTATATACTCTGAACAGCCGTATACAGGCGGTGCATACAAGACAGGGACTGTAGGTTTGTTCTTATGTAGAATCTGTTTGTAATTTTGAACAGGTACATTGTTGAAGTGTAGCTCCAGCCCAAAAATCTATTTTTAAACTTTTTGGAAAACATAGGTAAGGGTTATCACCCCTGTAACATTTGTTTTGCTGTCTGTGCCCCTGTTCAGAACATTTCACCTCACTTTCCGTCCCAATGTCAACTGTTTTTGAAATGTGGTGTTTTTCTTGAAACAAGGATTGCTGATAAAGCATCAGTACAGAGGAGACACCTTTCTCCCATATTTATTCTTACAGGAGAGAATTTTCCTTCCTATGGGGTAGATTTCCTCTCACTTCCTGTTGTCTTCTTGCGTTTGCAAGTAGGAGTCGTTTGTAAGTTGGATGTTTGAAAGTAGGGACCTGCCGTATATACTCTGCAGAAATAGGCCCCTTAGTTGTTGGTGTTGGCACAACACTGTAAGCACTCACAGTTACTCTTGGTTGGTGCTGGAACGCCCTGCTGTCAACTATTATATCAGGAATTTTAATTACATATAATTGTTGAACAGTGGTAGTAAAAATTGGGCCTTTGATGGTGGTGCTGGTGCCACAACACTGTAAGCCCTGACAGTTACTCTTGGTGGGTGCAGCAATGGGCCCTGCTGTGAATTATTAGATCAAGAATTGTAATTGCATGCCCCTGTTGAACAGGGGCTGAAAAATTGGGCCTTTCGTGGTGGTGGTGGTGGTGGTGGTGTTGCCACAACACTGTAAGCCCTCAGAGTTACTCTTGGTGGGTGCAGGAATGGGCCCTGCTGTGAATTATTAGATCAAGAATTGTAATTACATGCCCCTTTTGAACAGGGGCTGAAAAATTGGGCCTTTCGTGGTGGTGGTGGTGGTGGCGTTGCCACAACACTGTAAGCCCTCAGAGTTACTCTTGGTGGGAGCAGCAATGGGCCCTGCTGTGAATTATTAGATCAAGAATTGTAATTACATGCCCCTTTTGAACAGGGGCTGAAAAATTGGGCCTTTCGTGGTGGTGGTGGTGGTGGCGTTGCCACAACACTGTAAGCCCTCAGAGTTACTCTTGGTGGGTGCAGCAATGGGCCCTGCTGTGAATTATTAGATCAAGAATTGTAATTACATGCCCCTTTTGAACAGGGGCTGAAAAATTGGGCCTTTCGTGGTGGTGGTGGCGTTGCCACAACACTGTAAGCCCTCAGAGTTACTCTTGGTGGGTGCAGCAATGGGCCCTGCTGTGAATTATTACATCAAGAATTGTAATTGCATGCCCCTGTTGAACAGGGGCTGAAAAATTGGGCCTTTCGTGGTGGTGGTGGTGGTGGTGGTGTTGCCACAACACTGTAAGCCCTCAGAGTTACTCTTGGTGGGTGCAGCAATGGGCCCTGCTGTGAATTATTAGATCAAGAATTGTAATTGCATGCCCCTGTTGAACAGGGGCTGAAAAATTGGGCCTTAGGCACTGGTGGCACAACACTACAACCCCTCACAGATACTGTACTTGGAGCACAGCAATGAGCCCTGTTGCAAAGTATTGCTTCAAAAATTGTAATGACACGCCCCTGTTAAACAGGGGCTGAAAAATTGGGCCTTAGGCACTGGTGCCACAACACTCCAACCCCTCACAGATACTGTACTTGGAGCACAGCAATGAGCCCTATGGCAAATTATTGCTAAAAAAATTGTAATTACACGCCCCTGTAAAACAGGGGCTGAAAAATTGGGCCTTAGCCACTGGTGGCGGCACCCATAAACAAAAATGATCTTCCAAGCTATCATCATCAATCGTATCATTGAGGACTCGGAGGAGGAGGATAGCCAGTCAACATAACAGCACAGGCACTCAGCATCAGCATCAGTCTTGAAGGGATGTGACATGTTAAAATCAATTAGTCTGTTATATCAGCATCAGGTGTGTGGTAGCTGGTGGTGATCCAAGACTGGTTCATCTTGATGAAAGTCAGTTGATCAACCGAGTCGGTGGACAGGCGCACCCTGTGATCCGTGACAAATCCTCCAGCAGCACTGAATGTGCGTTCCGAAAGAACGCTGGATAAAGGGAAAGGCCAGTAGCTCAATTGCATACTGTGCAAGCTCTGGCCAGTGATCCATCATCAAGACCCAGTAAGCCAGAGGATTTTCGGTGGGGAAGGTGTCCAAGTCTGACCTTGCCCCTAGATATTCCTGCACCATGTTTATCAGACGCTGGCGATGGTTGCTGGAACCGATCATACTTTGGGGCTGCGGACTAAAGAATTGTCTGAACGCATCGGTCAGACGGCCACCTTCCCCACCGCTCCTTCTTTGACTGGCCGAAGCCTCAGCAACTCGTTGTCCAGGACCAGGAGTTTGTAACCTCCCAGTCTCTGGGAACGCGTTGCACAGACCTTTCTGCAAGGCCTCCCGGAGTTGTCTTATCCTCTGCTCCCTCTGCGAAGGTAACATAAGGTCCGCAACCTTACCCTTGTACCGTGGATCAAGGAGAGTGGCCAGCCAGTAATGGTCCCTCTCCTTGATCCGAAGAATACGAGGATCCTTCCGCAGACTTTGCAGGATCAGGGAGGCCATGCAGCGTAGGTTTGCTGAGGCATTCGGTCCGGAGTCCTCTGGGTCACTAAGGACGACATGATCCGCAGCCACCTCCTCCCAGCCACGTACAAGTCCACTGGTTTCTTGGGACTGTAAATCATCCCTAAAAGACTGCTGCTGATGATGCTGAGTGCCAGCCTCCACCTCCATGCTGACACAATCCTCCTCCTCCTCCTCCTCCTCCTCTTCCTCTTCCTGTGCGATGGGTGGGACAGAAGGAACACTGTCTGGGTAAAGGGGGCCTTGAGAGGCAAGGAAGTCTTCCTCTTCCTGCCTCTGTTCTGCCTCAAGTGCCCTGTCCATTATTCCACGCAGCGTGTGCTCCAACAGGTGGACAAGAGGTACAGTGTCACTGATGCATGCACTGTCACTGCTCACCATCCTCGTGGCCTCCTCAAATGGTGCCAGGACAGTGCATGCATCCCTGATCATGCCCCACTGGCGTGGAGAAAAAAAACCAAGCTCCCCTGACCCTGTCCTGGTGCCGTAGTCGCACAGGTACTCATTGATGGCCCTCTGCTGCGTGTGCAGCCGCTGCAGCATGGCCAACGTTGAGTTCCACCTGGTGGGCATGTCACATATAAGGCGGTTCTTGGGCAGGTTCAACTCCTTTTGCAGCTCAGCCAGGCGAGCACTGGCATTATAAGATCTGCGGAAATGCACACAGACTTTCCTGGCCTGCCTCAGGACATCCTGTAAGCCCGGGTACCTGCCCAAGAACCGCTGCACCACCAGGTTAAGGACGTGAGCCACACAGGGCACATGGGTCAGTTGTCCCTGTCGGAGGGCGGAGAGGAGGTTGGTGCCATTGTCGCAAACCACCATTCCTGGCTTAAGCTGGCGTGGCGTCAACCACCTCTCGGCCTGGCCCTGCAGAGCAGACAGGACCTCTGCCCCAGTGTGGCTTCTGTCCCCCAAACACACCAGCGCAAGCACGGCATGGCATCTTTTTGCCTGCGTACTTGCGTAGCCCCGTGAACGGCTATGGAGCACCGCTGGTTCATAGGACAAACCACAGGAAGAGGCCATGGAGGAAGAAGAAGAGGAGGGGGTGGAGGAGAGAGGTGTGTCACAACCAGTAGTAGCATTTTGGAGGCGTGGCGGTGGAACAACCTCCAACACTACTGCACCTTGTCCTGCATCCTTCCCAGCTGCCAAAAGAGTGACCCAATGGGCCGTGAAAGAAAGGTAACGTCCCTGTCCATGCCTGCTGGACCATGAGTCAGCGGTAATATGCACCTTACCGCTGACCGCCCTGTCCAGCGAGGCCAAGACATTGCCTTCCACATGCCGGTAGAGAGCCGGAATAGCCTTCCGTGAGAAAAAGTGGCGTTTGGGAACCTGCCACTGAGGAACCGCACATTGCACAAACTCACGGAAGGGGGCCGAGTCTACCAACTGAAAAGGCAGCAGTTGAAGCGCTAGCAATTTAGCCAAGCTAGCATTCAACCGCTGGGCATGTGGATGGCTGGGAGTGAACTTCTTTCGACGGTCCAGCAGCTGGGGCAGGGAAATTTGCCTGCTAGAATCGGACGTCGGTGTACTGCTAGCAGAGTGGCCGCAAGTACTTGGCTGTGACACACCTAATTCTACACCTTCATTCCTCTCAGTGCATGTTTCAGAGAGGACTGAAGTTATAGTGGGGTTGGAGATCCCAGCTGATGCGGTGCAAGGAGAGGTCCGCTTTGTTCTTTGGTGTGGGTCTTTGAGGTAGGCTTGCCAACGAGCTGCATGGCAGGTCAACATATGTCTGGTCAGGCATGTGGTACCCAAGCGGCTGATGTTTTGGCCACGCGATATACGCTTGAGACATATGTTGCAAACAGCAGCTGTGCGATCTGATGCACTAGCTTCAAAAAAGGCCCACACCAAGGAACTTTTTGAATGACGGGCAGAGGCAGCGCCCTGCACAGGCGGAGCTCTGCGGTGTGATTCCGTCGGTGTACTGCCCTTACGCTGGCCACCAAAGGGCATCCTGCCTCGTTGGAGATGTGCCTCCTCCTCATCCTCCTCCTCCTCCTCTCTCCTATTAGGCACTCACGTGGAGTCAGTGACCTCATCATCCCCTCCCTCCTCATCACTGGAGCCAATCTGGCAGTATGCTGCAGCTGCTGGAACATGACTGCCAGATTGGTGTCCTTCTTGAGCATCCCCTCTGTCTGCTCTCACGCTACTGCCTTCCTGTAGCTGGGTTTCATCATCAGACCCTTCGAAACGCTGGGCATCCTCCTGGAGCATGTACCCAACACTGTGCTCAAACAGTTCGGGGGACTCCTCAGGAGGAGGACATGGTGGGTCTAGGGAAGGAGTGACTGATGATGAGTCTGACATTGATACCAGGGAAGAGGACGCTTTGGCAGCTGCTTTGCCAGTACCCTGAGCCTGGGTGAGAGAGGATGAGGAGGAGGAGGAGGGCTTGGTCATCCACTCTACCAAGTCTTCGGCATGATGTGGCTCAACATGTCCAGCTGCCGAAAAGAAGGACAAGCGTGTCCCATGGCCATGTGCTGATGACAATGCACCACGTCCACGACCAGCACTGTTGCCCCCAGACACAGAGCCTGCTTGCCCTCTTTTATTGCCTCCTGACTGTCTGCCTCTCCTTGTTTGCCTTCCAGACATTCTAATAGATGCAATAAGGGCTACCTTCAGGTGTCCTTCTCTGTCCCTTTACTTAAGGATTTCTAAATATGGTTGAGGATTATTGCTTTTGCACAGAATAGCACAACGACAATTTCCCTGACTGTCCAAAAAACAAGGATTTCAAAGATGGTTGATGAGGAATGCTTTGGCACACTATAGCACAAGGAGAATTCCCCTCACTTTCCTTCTTTGTCCCTAGAAACAAGGACTGGCACAGTGAAAGAAACTGACACTCTCCCTACCTACAGTTTTCTGTCCCTAGAAAAAATGTTTTTTTAAAGCACACTATAGCACAAGGAGAAATCCCCTCACTTTCCTTCTTTGTCCCTAGAAACAAGGACTGGCACAGTGAAAGAAACTGACACTCTCCCTACCTACAGTTTTCTGTCCCTAGAAAAAATGTTTTTTTAAAGCACACTATAGCACAAGGAGAAATCCCCTCACTTTCCTTCTTTGTCCCTAGAAACAAGGACTGGCACAGTGAAAGAAACTGACACTCTCCCTACCTACAGTTTTCTGTCCCTAGAAAAAATGTTTTTTTAAAGCACACTATAGCACAAGGAGAAATCCCCTCACTTTCCTTCTTTGTCCCTAGAAACAAGGACTGGCACAGTGAAAGAAACTGACACTCTCCCTACCTACAGTTTTCTGTCCCTAGAAAAAATGTTTTTTTAAAGCACACTATAGCACAAGGAGAAATCCCCTCACTTTCCTTCTTTGTCCCTAGAAACAAGGACTGGCACAGTGAAAGAAACTGACACTCTCCCTACCTACAGTTTTCTGTCCCTAGAAAAAATGTTTTTTTAAAGCACACTATAGCACAAGGAGAAATCCCCTCACTTTCCTTCTTTGTCCCTAGAAACAAGGACTGGCACAGTGAAAGAAACTGACACTCTCCCTACCTACAGTTTTCTGTCCCTAGAAAAAATGTTTTTTTAAAGCACACTATAGCACAAGGAGAAATCCCCTCACTTTCCTTCTTTGTCCCTAGAAACAAGGACTGGCACAGTGAAAGAAACTGACACTCTCCCTACCTACAGTTTTCTGTCCCTAGAAAAAATGTTTTTTTAAAGCACACTATAGCACAAGGAGAAATCCCCTCACTTTCCTTCTTTGTCCCTAGAAACAAGGACTGGCACAGTGAAAGAAACTGACACTCTCCCTACCTACAGTTTTCTGTCCCTAGAAAAAATGTTTTTTTAAAGCACACTATAGCACAAGGAGAAATCCCCTCACTTTCCTTCTTTGTCCCTAGAAACAAGGACTGGCACAGTGAAAGAAACTGACACTCTCCCTACCTACAGTTTTCTGTCCCTAGAAAAAATGTTTTTTTAAAGCACACTATAGCACAAGGAGAAATCCCCTCACTTTCCTTCTTTGTCCCTAGAAACAAGGACTGGCACAGTGAAAGAAACTGACACTCTCCCTACCTACAGTTTTCTGTCCCTAGAAAAAATGTTTTTTTAAAGCACACTATAGCACAAGGAGAAATCCCCTCACTTTCCTTCTTTGTCCCTAGAAACAAGGACTGGCACAGTGAAAGAAACGGACACTCTCCCTACCTACAGTTTTCTGTCCCTAGAAAAAATGTTTTTTTAAAGCACACTATAGCACAAGGAGAAATCCCCTCACTTTCCTTCTTTGTCCCTAGAAACAAGGACTGGCACAGTGAAAGAAACTGACACTCTCCCTACCTACAGTTTTCTGTCCCTAGAAAAAATGTTTTTTTAAAGCACACTATAGCACAAGGAGAAATCCCCTCACTTTCCTTCTTTGTCCCTAGAAACAAGGACTGGCACAGTGAAAGAAACTGACACTCTCCCTACCTACAGTTTTCTGTCCCTAGAAAAAATGTTTTTTTAAAGCACACTATAGCACAAGGAGAAATCCCCTCACTTTCCTTCTTTGTCCCTAGAAACAAGGACTGGCACAGTGAAAGAAACTGACACTCTCCCTACCTACAGTTTTCTGTCCCTAGAAAAAATGTTTTTTTAAAGCACACTATAGCACAAGGAGAATTCCCCTCACTTTCCTTCTTTGTCCCTAGAAACAAGGACTGGCACAGTGAAAGAAACTGACACTCTCCCTACCTACAGTTTTCTGTCCCTAGAAAAAATGTTTTTTTTAAAGCACACTATAGCACAAGGAGAAATCCCCTCACTTTCCTTCTTTGTCCCTAGAAACAAGGACTGGCACAGTGAAAGAAACTGACACTCTCCCTACCTACAGTTTTCTGTCCCTAGAAAAAATGTTTTTTTAAAGCACACTATAGCACAAGGAGAAATCCCCTCACTTTCCTTCTTTGTCCCTAGAAACAAGGACTGGCACAGTGAAAGAAACTGACACTCTCCCTACCTACAGTTTTCTGTCCCTAGAATTTTTTTTTTTTAAAGCACACTATAGCACAAGGAGAAATACCCTCACTTTCCTTCTTTGTCCCTAGAAACAAGGACTGGCACAGTGAAAGAAACTGACACTCTCCCTACCTACAGTTTTCTGTCCCTAGAAAAAATGTTTTTTTAAAGCACACTATAGCACAAGGAGAATTCCCCTCACTTTCCTTCTTTGTCCCTAGAAACAAGGACTGGCACAGTGAAAGAAACTGACACTCTCCCTACCTACAGTTTTCTGTCCCTAGAAAAATTTTTTTTTTAAAGCACACTATAGCACAAGGAGAAATCCCCTCACTTTCCTTCTTTGTCCCTAGAAACAAGGACTGGCACAGTGAAAGAAACTGACACTCTCCCTACCTACAGTTTTCTGTCCCTAGAAAAAATGTTTTTTTAAAGCACACTATAGCACAAGGAGAAATCCCCTCACTTTCCTTCTTTGTCCCTAGAAACAAGGACTGGCACAGTGAAAGAAACTGACACTCTCCCTACCTACAGTTTTCTGTCCCTAGAATTTTTTTTTTTTAAAGCACACTATAGCACAAGGAGAAATACCCTCACTTTCCTTCTTTGTCCCTAGAAACAAGGACTGGCACAGTGAAAGAAACTGACACTCTCCCTACCTAGAGTTTTCTGTCCCTAGAAAAAATGTTTTTTTAAAGCACACTATAGCACAAGGAGAAATCCCCTCACTTTCCTTCTTTGTCCCTAGAAACAAGGACTCGCACAGTAAAACACACTGACACTCTCCCTACCTATCCTTCTCTTTCCCTAAACTAAAGGAATCCAGGTTAAGCAAGAAAGAAATAAATGTCACTGTCCCTGCCTATGCTTGTCTTTCCCTGCTCCGGAACACACTACACTAGGCCGCCGTGCTGGCGGCCTTTTATAGTGTGGGGCGTGTACTAAACACCCTCAGCAATAATTGGCCACAGGCATCCTGCCTGTGGCCAATCATTGCTCTCCTCGCTGCCGGCGCTGTGATTGGCCAAGCATGCGGGGTCACAGTGCATGCTTGGCCAATCACAGCGCCTGGATGACACTGCGATGGCGTAGTGCATTGTGGGCCGTTCGCGTCACTCGAATTTGGCGCGAACGGCCCAAATCGTTCGATCTTCGTCGAACGATCGAACAGCCGATGTTCGAGTCGAACGTATGTTCGACTCGAACACGAAGCTCATCCCTATACAAGACCGCACCAACTATATCACAGAAGCAGAACGCTTATTAGGTGACCATCTCACATACTCCAAACTAAGCTCAGATCCATTACCCGTTTACAAAAAACAAATAGATATACTCATTAATGCAGCACTTTCACAAAACATAATTAACAAAAACGAAGCTTCATTCTTGCGTAGAGATTTTTATCACACGCCTTATTTCTATCACATACCGAAGATTCACAAGAGTCTGACTAATACCCTGGCAGACCTATCATCGCTGCCATGGACAGCATTACCTCTGGTTTATATAAATATATAGACCACCACCTACAGCCCTTGGCCCAGGGGTTACAGTCCTACATCAGAGATGGCACACACCTTCTAGATCTGCTGAAACCGTACAGATGGGAAAACACTTATGTCTGGATGTCTCTAGACGTAAATTCACTGTACACATCTATCCCTCATGACTTTGGACTAGCAGCCCTCAAACACTTCCTCTCAGAAAATCCCTACATGGAGTAATATACGGGCAGATTTTATACTTGAATGTACTAAGTTCTGCCTGACGCACAATTATTTCTGTTTTGACCTACAATACTACCTGCAGGTCCAGGGGACCGCAATGGGCGCAAATTTTGCACCCTCATATGCCAATTTGGCTATGGGTCTATGGGAGCATAGACACATATGGTCCAGCAACCCATTTCAGAAGCATCTTGTGTTCTACGGCAGGTACATCGATGACATCATCATCTGGGATGGTGGTGGTGATGTCATTGATGATTTTATCACCCATTGCAACAACAATACATATGGGCTCTCCTTCACCCATGTATGGGATACAGAGAAGCTCACCTTTCTCGACCTGGACCTATACCATTCTGAAGGCATCATACATGCCAAAAAACATTTCAAGCCCACGGCTGGCAATTCCCTGCTCCATTACAAAAGTTGTCATTATAAAAAAATGGATCAATAATATACCCAAGGGCCAATTTTGCAGACTGAGGCGCAACTGCACCAAAACAGCCTATTATATAGAACAGGGTACCATTGTTAAAAATAAGCTGTATGATAAAGAATACCCTGCTTCTTTGGTCAATCAGGCTTATCAGCATTATTTAGATCATGACACACTCTCTATTCCAAAAAAAGACAATTTTGACCCATCCTCACGTTTCATCACAAAATTTCATACAGATTCCAAAAAAATTGAATACATTTTTAGACAGCATTGGCCCTTACTACATGAGGACCCCCACCTCAAACCCATCCTACCCAATATCCCCAAGATCACCTATAGAAGAGCGGCAAACCTTAAAAACAAAGTAGCACCTAGCAAACTAAGAATACTACAAGCCACCCCTTCACCACATACCCAGATGATCCCTCTGAAAGGTATGTTTCAGTGTAAAAAATCCCTTTGCAAAACATGTGCTTTTGTGAACCATGGTAGAAAACATTTTACCACAAAGGGAAAAACGTACACTTTGGGAAATTTCTTCAACTGTGGTTTGGAATTTGTGGTTTATGGCCTAACTTGTCCTTGTCACCTCCTATATGTCGGACGCACCATCCGTCCCCTCCGGCAAAGATTTGGTGAACATAGGAGGAAAATAGAGAGAGGCAAGGACAAGCAGTGTCCCCCGCCATTTTGCGGAGCACCATTAGAAGTCTACTGATGGCCTAAATGTTTGGGTAATCAAACAGATCCCTAATACATTGTCTGAAGCAGAGAGATTCCAAAGGCTATGTGAAAGACTGACTTTCTGGATATACTCATTAGATACTCTCCATCCAGGAGGTATCAATGAGGAGCTAGAAATATCCACCGTATTATAAATCCTTACTAATTATGTCTCCCCTCATCAGGTGTTGTTGTTCATGTGTCTATCAGACACTCCTATAAATCTAATCGTTCTGGGTCACCTTCTGATCTAGTAAGCATCAATTTGGAGTGTGGGAGGAAACCGGAGTACCCGGAGGGAACCCACGCAGGCACAGGGAGAACGCGCGGGCCCCGGGCGGGTGGTGTCGTGGTTGGGATTCAAACCGGCGACCCCTTTTTGCTGCTTGCCGAGAGTGCTACCCGCTACACCACTGTGCCACCCATATATTTAATATTGACCAACCTGGTGGATATGACCTGTTGTAAATTTCATTTTATGTTTTCTCACATAGATATACACATATTTATCCCTTAAATAAGAATATGTAATTTTATTATATATCATTATATGTTATATACCAATATTCCTTCACATATTGGTAAAATCATCATTTGTTTGTTCTTTCTTGCAAGCATTCTTTTATTCTTTTGATTAATACCTTTTAATGGATGTCTTGCACATACAGCTCTTCAGTGTATCCCACATGCTTTTTGTTTTTAAATGCTTATGGATAAAATGTCTCTTTTAAAGCTATTTCTAATTGTTCTACTGTTAGTAGTACCATATTATGTCTTACGGGTTTTACTTCTTGTATTATATGAATCTTCATTTTTTAGTTATATTACATATTTGTAGAAAATGTATTTTAGCTGTCCAATAAAAATCTTGCCAACACTGGTGTAAGTCACTCCTATCACTTACATCTAGCTCCACTAGGTGGCAACACCACCCCGGCATATAAAAAGGCTGTGTATAGCTAACACAAGCCAGCTTGAAAAAGGTGAGCGTAGTGTGTTCCTCCTCTCACTGCGCATGCACCGAAATGCATTGCATCTTGGTCCTGTGACGCCATCCCGCCCCACACTGCGCCTCAGCACTCATTACAGACGAGCAGCTTGCGCTCCAGGCCTCCATTCGGCCGCCGCACGAGACCCGGAAAACTCTCCACAGGATTGAACACCGGCTCCACTGCACTGTGCTTGAACATTGCTGGCACGAGCGGAGGTGCACATCCCACAGGACCCCCACATGCCGATCTAAAGACACCTTAATGTGAGTATTTTAATGTTACTGCTATATTAAAATCACACAGTTTTACTTCAGCGGCGCCTGCCTTTGTTTTTTATCTCTTTACATGCTCTGGAGTACAGCTTCTGCTCCCCCTTTTTTGCAAGGCAGCCTAGAAGTGCAAAAAGACTGTTACCTCACCACAAAGCAAACTGCTTAAAGGACTTCTTTGGACCTAATGTCCCATGCTATATTTCAGTGAGCGCCACTAACCATGTACCTTTTTTCTATGTATTTTTGGGGACCTTTGAGATAGAGTTCTCTTTTATTAAAAGAAGCTAGAAGGGAGATGTCATTTTCTGGCAGTTTAAAACCTTTTTTTTTTGCTTGCAAATGTCAGTGTTTAAAAAAAAAACACTGCTCCTGGCCGAATTTAATTTTTAATTTTTTTTCATTGGTGCATGTTCCCCAGGGCAGTAACCAATGCTTTTTTATTACACCTTATTGCCTATTAGCCCAGAAAATATGAATTTTTAATAATTTTTATTTATTTTTTTATAAATTGTATCTTTATTAAAAAATTTCCAAAAATACAAACAGAAAATAAATGCCAAACATGCAGTACGGCTTATAAGCATGCTAATTGAAAAGGCATATAACAGATGTTAAAACCATAGAAGTAATGCTACAATGTTACCAAATTCACAAAAGCATAATAATTCAACTGTATAGACCAGGGAGGATGGAAAGGGGGAAGGGGAGGGGGACCCAGGGAGCAAGCGGCATAAACAAAAAATAATATTTCACATAGAAGGAATTGTTGCTCTCTGGGTCCAGTGTCAGTGGGGTCCCAGGATGCCCAAACTGAGGGACCAGGATGCCTCGAGGGGAACCCACCTAGGAGGGAGGGAAAGTGGGAGGAAAGGGAGGGGGCACCATGGAATCACAAATAGAACAGGCTAACAGGACTAAAGAAACATAAAATTTAGCACATATGCTTAAGAGTGTACTGCACTACTGGGGGGGGGGTAGTGAAACAGCACCTGGATTAAGCTTCATCTGATCCCACAAGTCCCAAATCTTGGAAAATTGAGGAAGTGTATCATGGACTGTCGCAGTCAGGTGTTCCATCCTGCAAATTTGTTCCAATATTTGCAGAACCTGTACAAGGGTGGGTGGGAAGGTGGACAACCATCTCAGAAGTATAGCCCTCTTTGCTGCCAGGAGGTTAACTTTTGGGTGTGTCTGGGGATATCAGGGAACAGCAAGCCTAAAAGATTCTGGATCGGGTCCAGAGGGAGAGTAGTTTCAAAGAGCTCCTGTAGATGGGTTTGGATGGAGGACCAGAAAGGCTGAATCATGGGACATTCACAGAAAATGTGGAAATGGGAGCCAACGTCATCCCGGCACATCCAACTAGGGATGAGCTTCGTGTTCGAGTCGAACATACGTTCGACTCGAACATC
Organism: Rana muscosa; assembly: GCA_029206835.1. Taxonomy (NCBI): domain Eukaryota; kingdom Metazoa; phylum Chordata; class Amphibia; order Anura; family Ranidae; genus Rana; species Rana muscosa. The sequence goes on along the minus strand of CM055117.1, from coordinate 636,603,961 downwards.
GGCTGTTCGATCGTTCGACGAAGATCGAACGATTTGGGCCGTTCGCGCCAAATTCGAGTGACGCGAACGGCCCACAATGCACTACGCCATCGCAGTGTCATCCAGGCGCTGTGATTGGCCAAGCATGCACTGTGACCCCGCATGCTTGGCCAATCACAGCGCCGGCAGCGAGGAGAGCAATGATTGGCCACAGGCAGGATGCCTGTGGCCAATTATTGCTGAGGGTGTTTAGTACACGCCCCACACTATAAAAGGCCGCCAGCACGGCGGCCTAGTGTAGTGTGTTCCGGAGCAGGGAAAGACAAGCATAGGCAGGGACAGTGACATTTATTTTTTTCTTGCTTAACCTGGATTCCTTTAGTTTAGGGAAAGAGAAGGATAGGTAGGGAGAGTGTCAGTGTGTTTTACTGTGCAAATCCTTGTTTCTAGGGACAGGGAAGGACAGTGAGGGAATTCTCCTTGTGCTATAGTGTGCTTTAAAAAAACATTTTTTCTAGGGACAGAAAACTATAGGTAGGGAGAGTGTCAGTGTCTTGTACTGTGTGAATCCTTGTTTCTAGGGACAGGGAAGGACAGTGAGGGAATTCTCCTTGTGCTATAGTGTGCTTTAAAAAAACATTTTTTCTAGGGACAGAAAACTATAGGTAGGGAGAGTGTCAGTGTGTTTTACTGTGCGAATCCTTGTTTCTAGGGACAGGGAAGGACAGTGAGGGAATTCTCCTTGTGCTATAGTGTGCTTTAAAAAAACATTTTTTCTAGGGACAGAAAACTATAGGTAGGGAGAGTGTCAGTGTGTTTTACTGTGTGAATCCTTGTTTCTAGGGACAGGGAAGGACAGTGAGGGAATTCTCCTTGTGCTATAGTGTGCTTTAAAAAAACATTTTTTCTAGGGACAGAAAACTATAGGTAGGGAGAGTGTCAGTGTGTTTTACTGTGCGAATCCTTGTTTCTAGGGACAGGGAAGGACAGTGAGGGAATTCTCCTTGTGCTATAGTGTGCTTTAAAAAAACATTTTTTCTAGGGACAGAAAACTATAGGTAGGAAGAGTGTCAGTTTCTTTCACTGTGATAATCCTTGTTTCTAGGGACAAAGAAGGAAAGTGAGGGAAATTCTCCTTGTGCTATAGTGTGCTTTAAAAAAACATTTTTTCTAGGGACAGAAAACTATAGGTAGGGAGAGTGTCAGTGTCTTTTACTGTGCGAATCCTTGTTTCTAGGGACAGGGAAGGACAGTGAGGGAATTCTCCTTGTGCTATAGTGTGCTTTAAAAAAACATTTTTTCTAGGGACAGAAAACTATAGGTAGGAAGAGTGTCAGTTTCTTTCACTGTGATAATCCTTGTTTCTAGGGACAAAGAAGGAAAGTGAGGGAAATTCTCCTTGTGCTATAGTGTGCTTTAAAAAAACATTTTTTCTAGGGACAGAAAACTATAGGTAGGAAGAGTGTCAGTTTCTTTCACTGTGATAATCCTTGTTTCTAGGGACAGGGAAGGACAGTGAGGGAAATTCTCCTTGTGCTATAGTGTGCTTTAAAAAAACATTTTTTCTAGGGACAGAAAACTATAGGTAGGGAGAGTGTCAGTGTGTTTTACTGTGCGAATCCTTGTTTCTAGGGACAGGGAAGGACAGTGAGGGAATTCTCCTTGTGCTATAGTGTGCTTTAAAAAAACATTTTTTCTAGGGACAGAAAACTATAGGTAGGAAGAGTGTCAGTTTCTTTCACTGTGATAATCCTTGTTTCTAGGGACAAAGAAGGAAAGTGAGGGAAATTATCCTTGTGCTATAGTGTGCTTTAAAAAAACATTTTTTCTAGGGACAGAAAACTATAGGTAGGGAGAGTGTCAGTGTCTTTTACTGTGCGAATCCTTGTTTCTAGGGACAGGGAAGGACAGTGAGGGAATTCCCCTTGTGCTATAGTGTGCTTTAAAAAAACATTTTTTCTAGGGACAGAAAACTATAGGTAGGGAGAGTGTCAGTGTGTTTTACTGTGCAAATCCTTGTTTCTAGGGACAGGGAAGGACAGTGAGGGAATTCTCCTTGTGCTATAGTGTGCTTTAAAAAAACATTTTTTCTAGGGACAGAAAACTATAGGTAGGAAGAGTGTCAGTTTCTTTCACTGTGATAATCCTTGTTTCTAGGGACAAAGAAGGAAAGTGAGGGAAATTCTCCTTGTGCTATAGTGTGCTTTAAAAAAACATTTTTTCTAGGGACAGAAAACTATAGGTAGGGAGAGTGTCAGTGTCTTTTACTGTGCGAATCCTTGTTTCTAGGGACAGGGAAGGACAGTGAGGGAATTCTCCTTGTGCTATAGTGTGCTTTAAAAAAACATTTTTTCTAGGGACAGAAAACTATAGGTAGGAAGAGTGTCAGTTTCTTTCACTGTGATAATCCTTGTTTCTAGGGACAAAGAAGGAAAGTGAGGGAAATTCTCCTTGTGCTATAGTGTGCTTTAAAAAAACATTTTTTCTAGGGACAGAAAACTATAGGTAGGGAGAGTGTCAGTGTGTTTTACTGTGCGAATCCTTGTTTCTAGGGACAGGGAAGGACAGTGAGGGAATTCTCCTTGTGCTATAGTGTGCTTTAAAAAAACATTTTTTCTAGGGACAGAAAACTATAGGTAGGAAGAGTGTCAGTTTCTTTCACTGTGATAATCCTTGTTTCTAGGGACAAAGAAGGAAAGTGAGGGAAATTCTCCTTGTGCTATAGTGTGCTTTAAAAAAACATTTTTTCTAGGGACAGAAAACTATAGGTAGGGAGAGTGTCAGTTTCTTTTACTGTGCGAATCCTTGTTTCTAGGGACAGGGAAGGACAGTGAGGGAATTCTCCTTGTGCTATAGTGTGCTTTAAAAAAACATTTTTTCTAGGGACAGAAAACTATAGGTAGGGAGAGTGTCAGTTTCTTTCACTGTGATAATCCTTGTTTCTAGGGACAAAGAAGGAAAGTGAGGGAAATTCTCCTTGTGCTATAGTGTGCTTTAAAAAAACATTTTTTCTAGGGACAGAAAACTATAGGTAGGGAGAGTGTCAGTGTCTTTTACTGTGCGAATCCTTGTTTCTAGGGACAGGGAAGGACAGTGAGGGAATTCTCCTTGTGCTATAGTGTGCTTTAAAAAAACATTTTTTCTAGGGACAGAAAACTATAGGTAGGAAGAGTGTCAGTTTCTTTCACTGTGATAATCCTTGTTTCTAGGGACAAAGAAGGAAAGTGAGGGAAATTCTCCTTGTGCTATAGTGTGCTTTAAAAAAAAAAATTTTCTAGGGACAGAAAACTATAGGTAGGGAGAGTGTCAGTGTGTTTTACTGTGCGAATCCTTGTTTCTAGGGACAGGGAAGGACAGTGAGGGAATTCTCCTTGTGCTATAGTGTGCTTTAAAAAAACATTTTTTCTAGGGACAGAAAACTATAGGTAGGAAGAGTGTCAGTTTCTTTCACTGTGATAATCCTTGTTTCTAGGGACAAAGAAGGAAAGTGAGGGAAATTCTCCTTGTGCTATAGTGTGCTTTAAAAAAACATTTTTTCTAGGGACAGAAAACTATAGGTAGGGAGAGTGTCAGTGTCTTTTACTGTGCGAATCCTTGTTTCTAGGGACAGGGAAGGACAGTGAGGGAATTCTCCTTGTGCTATAGTGTGCTTTAAAAAAACATTTTTTCTAGGGACAGAAAACTATAGGTAGGGAGAGTGTCAGTGTGTTTTACTGTGCGAATCCTTGTTTCTAGGGACAGGGAAGGACAGTGAGGGAATTCTCCTTGTGCTATAGTGTGCTTTAAAAAAACATTTTTTCTAGGGACAGAAAACTATAGGTAGGAAGAGTGTCAGTTTCTTTCACTGTGATAATCCTTGTTTCTAGGGACAGGGAAGGACAGTGAGGGAAATTCTCCTTGTGCTATAGTGTGCTAAAGCATTCCTCATCAACCATCTTTGAAATCCTTGTTTTTTTGGACAGTCAGGGAAATTGTCGTTGTGCTATTCTGTGCAAAAGCAATCATCCTCAACCATATTTAGAAATCCTTAAGTAAAGGGACAGAGAAGGACACCTGAAGGTAGTCCTTATTGCTTTTTTCCCATCTCCCTGCAGGCCATCTATTAGAATGTCTGGAAGGCAAACAAGGAGAAGCAGACAGTCAGGAGGCAATAAAAGAGGGCAAGCAGGCTCTGTGTCTGGGGGCAACAGTGCTGGTCGTGGACGCGGTGCATTGTCATCAGCACATGGCCATGGGACACGCTTGTCCTTCTTTTCGGCAGCTGGACATGTTGAGCCACATCATGCCGAAGACTTGGTAGAGTGGATGACCAAGCCCTCCTCCTCCTCCTCATCCTCTCTCACCCAGGCTCAGGGTACTGGAAAAGCAGCTGCCAAAGCGTCCTCTTCCCTGGTATCAATGTCAGACTCATCATCAGTCACTCCTTCCCTAGACCCACCATGTCCTCCTCCTGAGGAGTCCCCCGAACTGTTTGAGCACAGTGTTGGGTACATGCTCCAGGAGGATGCCCAGCGTTTCGAAGGGTCTGATGATGAAACCCAGCTACAGGAAGGCAGTAGCGTGAGAGCAGACAGAGGGGATGCTCAAGAAGGACACCAATCTGGCAGTCATGTTCCAGCAGCTGCAGCATACTGCCAGATTGGCTCCAGTGATGAGGAGGGAGGGGATGATGAGGTCACTGACTCCACGTGGGTGCCTAATAGGAGAGAGGAGGAGGAGGAGGATGAGGAGGAGGCACATCTCCAACGAGGCAGGATGCCCTTTGGTGGCCAGCGTAAGGGCAGTACACCGACGGAATCACACCGCAGAGCTCCGCCTGTGCAGGGCGCTGCCTCTGCCCGTCATTCAAAAAGTTCTTTGGTGTGGGCCTTTTTTGAGGCTAGTGCATCAGATCGCACAGCTGCTGTTTGCAACATATGTCTCAAGCGTATATCGCGTGGCCAAAACATCAGCCGCTTGGGTACCACATGCCTGACCAGACATATGTTGACCTGCCATGCAGCTCGTTGGCAAGCCTACCTCAAAGACCCGCACCAAAGAACAAAGCGGACCTCTCCTTGCACCGCATCAGCTGGGATCTCCAACCCCACTATAACTTCAGTCCTCTCTGAAACATGCACTGAGAGGAATGAAGGTGTAGAATTAGGTGTGTCACAGCCAAGTACTTGCGGCCACTCTGCTAGCAGTACACCGACGTCCGATTCTAGCAGGCAAATTTCCCTGCCCCAGCTGCTGGACCGTCGAAAGAAGTTCACTCCCAGCCATCCACATGCCCAGCGGTTGAATGCTAGCTTGGCTAAATTGCTAGCGCTTCAACTGCTGCCTTTTCAGTTGGTAGACTCGGCCCCCTTCCGTGAGTTTGTGCAATGTGCGGTTCCTCAGTGGCAGGTTCCCAAACGCCACTTTTTCTCACGGAAGGCTATTCCGGCTCTCTACCGGCATGTGGAAGGCAATGTCTTGGCCTCGCTGGACAGGGCGGTCAGCGGTAAGGTGCATATTACCGCTGACTCATGGTCCAGCAGGCATGGACAGGGACGTTACCTTTCTTTCACGGCCCATTGGGTCACTCTTTTGGCAGCTGGGAAGGATGCAGGACAAGGTGCAGTAGTGTTGGAGGTTGTTCCACCGCCACGCCTCCAAAATGCTACTACTGGTTGTGACACACCTCTCTCCTCCACCCCCTCCTCTTCTTCCTCCATGGCCTCTTCCTGTGGTTTGTCCTCGGAACCAGCGGTGCTCCGTAGGCGTTCAAGGGGCTACGCAAGTACGGAGGCAAAAAGATGCCATGCCGTGCTTGCGCTGGTGTGTTTGAGGGACAGAAGCCACACTGGGGCAGAGGTCCTGTCTGCTCTGCAGGGCCAGGCCGAGAGGTGGTTGACGCCACGCCAGCTTAAGCCAGGAATGGTGGTTTGCGACAATGGCACCAACCTCCTCTCCGCCCTCCAACAGGGACAACTGACCCATGTGCCCTGTGTGGCTCACGTCCTTAACCTGGTGGTGCAGCGGTTCTTGGGCAGGTACCCGGGCTTACAGGATGTCCTGAGGCAGGCCAGGAAAGTCTGTGTGCATTTCCGCAGATCTTATAATGCCAGTGCTCGCCTGGCTGAGCTGCAAAAGGAGTTGAACCTGCCCAAGAACCGCCTTATATGTGACATGCCCACCAGGTGGAACTCAACGTTGGCCATGCTGCAGCGGCTGCACACGCAGCAGAGGGCCATCAATGAGTACCTGTGCGACTACGGCACCAGGACAGGGTCAGGGGAGCTTGTTTTTTTTTCTCCACGCCAGTGGGGCATGATCAGGGATGCATGCACTGTCCTGGCACCATTTGAGGAGGCCACGAGGATGGTGAGCAGTGACAGTGCATGCATCAGTGACACTGTACCTCTTGTCCACCTGTTGGAGCACACGCTGCGTGGAATAATGGACAGGGCACTTGAGGCAGAACAGAGGCAGGAAGAGGAGGACTTCCTTGCCTCTCAAGGCCCCCTTTACCCAGACAGTGTTCCTTCTGTCCCACCCATTGCACAGGAAGAGGAGGAGGAGGAGGAGGAGGAGGATGATTGTGTCAGCATGGAGGTGGAGGCTGGCACTCAGCATCATCAGCAGCAGTCTTTTAGGGATGATTTACAGTCCCAAGAAACCAGTGGACTTGTACGTGGCTGGGAGGAGGTGGCTGCGGATCATGTCGTCCTTAGTGACCCAGAGGACTCCGGAGCGAATGCCTCAGCAAACCTACGCTGCATGGCCTCCCTGATCCTGCAAAGTCTGCGGAAGGATCCTCGTATTCTTCGGATCAAGGAGAGGGACCATTACTGGCTGGCCACTCTCCTTGATCCACGGTACAAGGGTAAGGTTGCGGACCTTATGTTACCGTCGCAGAGGGAGCAGAGGATGAGACAACTCCGGGAGGCCTTGCAGAAAGGTCTGTGCAACGCGTTCCCAGAGACTGGGAGGTTACAAACTCCTGGTCCTGGACAACGAGTTGCTGAGGCTTCGGCCAGTCAAAGAAGGAGCGGTGGGGAAGGTGGCCGTCTGACCGATGCGTTCAGACAATTCTTTAGTCCGCAGCCCCAAAGTATGATCGGTTCCAGCAACCATCGCCAGCGTCTAATAAACATGGTGCAGGAATATCTAGGGGCAAGGTCAGACTTGGACACCTTCCCCACCGAAAATCCTCTGGCTTACTGGGTCTTGAGGATGGATCACTGGCCAGAGCTTGCACAGTATGCAATTGAGCTACTGGCCTGTCCTGCATCCAGCGTTCTTTCGGAACGCACATTCAGTGCTGCTGGAGGATTTGTCACGGATCACAGGGTGCGCCTGTCCACCGACTCGGTTGATCGACTGACTTTCATCAAGATGAACCAGTCTTGGATCACCACCAGCTACCACACACCTGATGCTGATATAACAGACTAATTGATTTTAACATGTCACATCCCTTCAAGACTGATGCTGATGCTGAGTGCCTGTGCTGTTATGTTGACTGGCTATCCTCCTCCTCCGAGTCCTCAATGATACGATTGATGATGATAGCTTGGAAGATCATTTTTGTTTATGGGTGCCGCCACCAGTGGCTAAGGCCCAATTTTTCAGCCCCTGTTTTACAGGGGCGTGTAATTACAATTTTTTTTAGCAATAATTTGCCATAGGGCTCATTGCTGTGCTCCAAGTACAGTATCTGTGAGGGGTTGGAGTGTTGTGGCACCAGTGCCTAAGGCCCAATTTTTCAGCCCCTGTTTAACAGGGGCGTGTCATTACAATTTTTGAAGCAATACTTTGCAACAGGGCTCATTGCTGTGCTCCAAGTACAGTATCTGTGAGGGGTTGTAGTGTTGTGCCACCAGTGCCTAAGGCCCAATTTTTCAGCCCCTGTTCAACAGGGGCATGCAATTACAATTCTTGATCTAATAATTCACAGCAGGGCCCATTGCTGCACCCACCAAGAGTAACTCTGAGGGCTTACAGTGTTGTGGCAACGCCACCACCACCACCACCACCACGAAAGGCCCAATTTTTCAGCCCCTGTTCAAAAGGGGCATGTAATTACAATTCTTGATCTAATAATTCACAGCAGGGCCCATTCCTGCACCCACCAAGAGTAACTCTGAGGGCTTACAGTGTTGTGGCAACACCACCACCACCACCACCACCACGAAAGGCCCAATTTTTCAGCCCCTGTTCAACAGGGGCATGCAATTACAATTCTTGATCTAATAATTCACAGCAGGGCCCATTGCTGCACCCACCAAGAGTAACTGTCAGGGCTTACAGTGTTGTGGCACCAGCACCACCATCAAAGGCCCAATTTTTACTACCACTGTTCAACAATTATATGTAATTAAAATTCCTGATATAATAGTTGACAGCAGGGCGTTCCAGCACCAACCAAGAGTAATTGTGAGTGCTTACAGTGTTGTGCCAACACCAACAACTAAGGGGCCTATTTCTGCAGAGTATATACGGCAGGTCCCTACTTTCAAACATCCAACTTACAAACGACTCCTACTTGCAAACGCAAGAAGACAACAGGAAGTGAGAGGAAATCTACCACTAGGAAGGAAAATTCTCTCCTGTAAGAATAAATATGGGAGAAAGGTGTCTCCTCTGTACTGATGCTTTATCAGCAATCCTTGTTTCAAGAAAAACACCACATTTCAAAAACAGTTGTCATTGGGACGGAAAGTGAGGTGAAATGTTCTGAACAGGGGCACAGACAGCAAAACAAATGTTACAGGGGTGATAACCCTTACCTATGTTTTCCAAAAAGTTTAAAAATAGATTTTTGGGCTGGAGCTACACTTCAACAATGTACCTGTTCAAAATTACAAACAGATTCTACATAAGAACAAACCTACAGTCCCTGTCTTGTATGCACCGCCTGTATACGGCTGTTCAGAGTATATAGGGCCTTTTTTATTTTATGTGCGGGGTTCCCCTTAATATCCATACAAGACCCAAAGGGGCTGGTAATGGGCTGGTGTAGGGGGGGGGGTCATGGGGTAGCTATGCCATTTTTCTTAAAGATTTTCATCCATATTACCGGGACCAGACATTACATTAAAGCCGCAAGCAGTTTTAAATGGCTTTTTTTTCCTTTAGAAGTGTCATTTTGTGCAGGGACAGTTCTAAACACGGGAAACACGTGGCACTTCACAGGCATACTTTAGACACCCCCCAGGTACGATATTTAAAGGAATATTTGACTTTTTTTTTTTCACTTTATGCATCATTAAAATGACTGCTCCCGAAAAACGACCGTTTTTAAAACTTCTTTTTGCATTGATACATGTCCCCTGGTGCACAACCCGGGTTCCCAAACCCTTTTTAGGACAATAACATGCATAATAGTTGTTATAATTAGCACTTTAGAATTCGAACGTTCGCATCCATTGTATTTAATAGGGTTCTAATGTTCGTACGAACTTTCGGTCCGTTCGCGGGTTCTGGTGCGAACCGAACCCGGGGGTGTTCGGCTCATCACTACATCCAACACACCTGGGAAGCTTTGGGGTCATATCTATGTAAGATCTCCCGGGTTCTATACCAAAAAAGTAATATCTTATAGGTCATGTCACGTACCTTCGGTGTGAGCCTGACGTGCAGAGAGAGACCTCCCGTACAACCCCGGCTCGGAGACCACTGGAGTGGGGACAGTGGTGATAAGAGCATGGTGAGGTAAGGGTGCCTGCTTGGTCCTCTTGGCTGGGTGTAGTAAAGCCAAGCGAAAGCTGGAACAGCTGGAGCCGGGAGCAGCAGATGCAGGTCAGCAGGTACAGGAATGCAGAGCAGCGGATGCAGGTCAGCAGGCGCAGGTATGCAGAGCAGCGGATGCAGGTCAGCAGGCGCAGGTATGCAGAGCAGCGGATGCAGGTCAGCAGGTGCAGGTGTGCGGGACCGCGGATGCAGGTCAGCAGGTGTAGGCATGCAGAGCAGCGGAGTCAGATAAGCCAGGTCATTCACATCAGGGTAAACAGCATAAACGGCAGGCAGAGAGTAGTCAGAGTCCAGGCTGGGTCTTGGCAACAGATGATCAGACAGGTAACTGAGCAGGGTCAAACAAGCCAGAGTCAGGACTGGAGATAGGAGCGAGGTCAGGAAGCCAGGTCAAACACAGGAACACGATACAGGCACAGAGTCAGGAACGCAGGGAAGAGAAGCAGATCAAACCACTCTGGAACGTCTTTTATAAGAAGTTCATGGTAGGAGCAAAGGGTTCAGGGTTGACAGCAATCAAGACACCAAGCAGAGTAGTCTAATGGATTAGATAGGTTATCCAGCAGATCAGGCAGAGAACTGTCCAGCATCCCTGATAGCTCAGTGGGAATAGTCAGTGCCAGACACAGAAGAGTTTCCAGGTTCAAGCCCAGTACGTCCCTGACAGTGCCCCCCCCCCCTTAAGGGCAACCTCCGGGTGCCCAAGAGAGCTCTTTTCTGGGGGTGACTGCGAAAAAGGCCTGGATTAACTCTCGGGCATGAATGTTCCGTTGGGGTTATCAGGAATTCTCCTCCAGACCATACCCCTTCCACTTAATCAGGAATTTAAGTTGGTTCCCCCTTCTTCTACAGTCCAAGACGGCCTCCACCTCGAACTCCTCATCCCCGTCAACCATTACAGGTTCAGGCGGTCCTGATCCCCTGTTTGGGAAGGGATCCGGCACTGTAGGTTTCAGTAGTGACACGTGAAACACTGGGTGAACCTTCAATGAATCTGGTAAAGAAAGTTCATAGGAGACTTCATTTAATTTCCGTTTTACTGGGAAGGGGCCGATGAACTTGGGTGCCAGTTTCCTTGCGGGGCAGGTCATCCTAAGGTTGGTGGTAGACAGCCATACTTGATCGCCTTGTTGAAGGCATAATTCCCCTTTCCTCTTTCTGTCAAACATCCTTTTATTGGTTACCTGCGCCTTGGTCAAGGCTTCCTGTAATATTTTGTTGTTACGGGTCAGGAAATCAACGGTACTCTGGACTGCTGGGACTGTTGAATCAGAAATGAGATCAGGTAGGAAGGTCGGGTGGAACCCGTAGTTGGAGAAAAACGGAGACTTACCTGTAGCCGAGTGACTGGCATTATTAAAGGCAAACTCTGCCAGGGGTAGTAGTGTTACCAGTCATTTTGAACAAAGGTGGTAAAGCAACGGAGATATTGCTTGAGCGTTTGGTTCGTCCTCTCGGTTTGCCCATTGGTCTGAGGGTGATAGGCAGAGGACATGGACAGCTCGATCTTCAAGATCTCGCACAAAGCCTTCCAGAAGCGAGAGGTGAACTGCACCCCTCTGTCTGAAACAATGTCTGTCGGAACCCCATGTAAGCTTACTATCTCTTTTATGAAGACCTGGGTAGTTTCCATGGCAGATGGCGTGCTCTTCAGTGGCACGAAGTGGGCCATTTTAGATAAACGGTCGACCACTACAAAAATTGCTGAGCAACCTTCTGACGGGGGAAGTTCCACTATGAAGTCCATAGCAATCCTTTGCCAGGGTCGATCAGGAACTGGTAAGGGTCTGAGCAGACCACAGGCCTTGCTTCTAGCGGTCTTACTATGGGTACAGGTGGCACATGAATTTACATACTCCCTGCAGTTCCTGCCACCAAAACGTGCATTGAATTAGTTCCTGGGTTTTATGCATTCCGAAGTGGCCGGCCAGGGGATGATCATGCCACAGATTTAATACGGTTACTCTGACTTCTTCTGGTACAAAGATCTTGTTGTCTTTCCATAGTAACCCATCCTTGGGTAACAGGGTAATCCCAGGAGGCCCTGACATATTTGCTGAAGCTTGCTTCAAGCCGGACATTAGATTTGTTTGCAAGAGTAGAAAGTTACCTTCCGATAGGATGGTATCAGGAGCTGACACTTCTTTTAGATCATCGAACATGCGAGAAAGGGCGTCTGGTTTGGTGTTATTTGAGCCCGGCCGGTAAGTAATGTGAAATTAAAACCTAGAGAAGAATAAGGCCCATCGTGCCTGGCGTGTTCTCAGATGCTTGGCAGCTCTCAAATACTCCAGGTTTTTGTGGTCTGTATAAATGAGTATGGGATGCGCCGCTCCTTCCAACAGATACCTCCATTCTTCAAGGGCGGACTTGACGGCCAGGAGCTCCCGGTCCCCCACGTCATAGTTCTTCTCGGCCAGTGTAAGCTTACGAGAGAAGAAGGCTATTGGGTGCATCAAGTCCTTGAGACCCTGGCATTGAGAGATAACGTGTCAGAGAACTCACCTTGCCGGACGTGCTGTTCGTCGCCTTGGGGCGGGTGCGCCGACGCAAGCTGCTGTTGTGCGTTCTCCTGTGCGTGCGGGTGCGTGTGCGCACATGCTGCATGCGCCAATACGCACACGCATGCGCCGATGCACGACGTGTGCGCCGATGCGCGCCAAATGGCCTATTTAAATCCCTGGAACACTTCAGCCCTTGCTGTTTGCCTGAAATCTGACCCTCTGACCACCCGGCTTGTTACTTGGACTTCTCCTGCCTTCCGCCTGCATCTGACCACGGCTTGCCCTTGACCCTGAACCCGTCTGCTCCTCTGTACCACGTTGCCTGACCGTTGCCAAGCCCTGCCTGTTATTTGACCATTCTGTGTTGCTCCTGCTCAGCTTCACCCTCCAGCATCCCTGCCTGCCTGTCTGCAGCCTGTGAGGCTCATCTTCCCTTCTGCATCCGGATCCTGAGCCGTCCTCCAGCAAATATCCAGCAGGCTCTCTTACCCTTCCGTACTCCTGTGCCTCCTGTCTGCACTACCAGGGGCCGCGAGTCAGATCCGTACGGGGGACCTTCCTCTGCTCTGTTGGGCTCGTCGACCAGATACGTGTAAGTCTGACATAACGGCTCCTACTGCTGTCTCTGAGGCATCTACCTCGAGTAGATAAGGTAGAGCAGGGTCAGGGTGACTCAGAATAGGAGCTGACGTGAACAGTCCTTTAAAATTTGTGAAGGCAGCCTGTGCCTCGGGATTCCAACAAAACCGGACATTCTGCTTGGTCAGCTGCGTAATAGGGGAAATAATAGCAGAGAATCCCTTGATGAACCTCCGGTAGAAGTTGGCGAAGCCAACAAAGCGCTGCACCACCTTCTTGTCTGAAGGTGCAGGCCAATCCAGAATATCTGAAACCTTTTGCGGATCCATCTTGAATCCCTCTGTTGAAATTACCAGGCCGAGGAACTGAATACTCTGTCGCTCGAATTCCCATTTTTCTGGTTTTGCGTACAGTCCATGTTGACGGAGTCGACAGAGTGCGTTCTTGACATGTTCCCGGTGCTGCTCAATTGAAGTGGAAAAAATCAAAATATCGTCTAGATAGAATTTTACGTAAATGTCCAGGCAGTCCCTAAAAATGTCATTGACTAGATGCTGAAAAGTAGCAGGGGCGTTACACAGGCCAAAGTGCATTACTAGGTATTCGTAATGGCCGAACCTGGTCCAAAAAGCAGTCTTCCATTCATCCCCTGCATGGATGCGGAACAGGTTGTACGCCCCCCACAGGTCTAGCTTGGTAAACACAGAAGAGGTCCTGAGCCTCTGAAAGAGTTCAGGTATCAGGGGCAGAGGGTACCGATTCTTGACCGTAACTTTATTTAATTCCAGATAGTCCACACAGGGCCGGAGAGAATTGTCCTTTTTCTCCACAAAAAAGATTCCCGCCCCTGCTGGAGAAGTGGAAGGACGGATGAACCCCCTCTTTAGGTTTTCGTCAACATACTCTTTCAGAACCTCTAGCTCCCGTTCAGATAAGGGGAAGATCCGTCCAAAGGGAATTTCAGCCCTAGGGAGAAGCTCGATTGGACAATCGTATGGACGATGAGGCGGAAGGGGCGAATATTGTTTAAACTAAAGATGGACTTTAAACGGCACATAGATAGATATTGTAAAAATTCTAGGGGTTTTATTTTTGGTAGAAAAATATAATTGAATTTAGGTAAAAAGTACATTAATACAAAAAAATGACATTATGTAACAGTCATCAATAATTGGCATAGGGTCCCATTTACAAGACTCAACACATCTCCCAGAAATTACATTGACATGTAAAATACACAAAGTAGAATAGGATAATGTATAGCCAACGAACACAAATAAGGAGTGGACGGTATGCACGAGAGATGACTGGTCTTATTGATAGGTCCGGTAAATTCAAAGATAAAGATCTTGCTTTCGCTCGGCTAGTTTCGCGTTCCAAAACACTTCGTCGGGAGCATAGTATTCTGTCAAGATTATACATAAACAATTCAAAAGAGATACTTCAGTTAATATGATTTTAATACTTGTATCTAAAATAAAATTAATAAAAAACATTTTAAAGAAAAAAGCTAATATACACTGATTAAAAGTTTTCGATTGACCACAGAAGGATGAAACACCCACCACCTATAAACTGCCAGCACCGAACCCAGTCACACAACAACTGGGGCATGAAAGTAGCTGTGCAAAATTATAGAAAAAAGCACGAGGAAAAATGAGGCGGAAGGGTCTCAGCTCCCCGTTTGCTGAAAACGTCCAGGAATCCATGGTATTGTTTGGGCACAGCTGCGCGTACCTCTGAATCCGACTCCAGGCATAACAGAGGACCAGAAGTGCTGAGACATGGAGGCATGCAGTGGTGTTGGCAATAATGCGACTGGAACCTAATACTCCCGGACCCCCAATCGATCTGCGGGTTATGGGCCTGAAGCCAGGGTAGACCCAAGATGACTGGAAACAGAGGGGATGCAATGGCATTCAGGCTTAATAGTTTCTTATGATCTGTAGAGGTGGTTACAAGCAAAGGAGGGGTTTCTTGATTCACTACTCCTGACTTAATAAGGGACATGTCTTCTAAAAAGATGGAAAGTCCCTGGGTCTTTGGCTGGAGTGGGATGTGCTGTTGTGCTGCAAAGTTAAGATCAATGAAACAATTACATGCTCCTGAGTCAATTATTGCGGTGACTGGTATTGTCCTTCCTGGCAATTGGAACGAGATAGGTAGGGCCAGGTGGGTGGTGTTGGCAGAGGGAGGTGGACCACTTGGAGAAGAGGTAGCTGTGACCTTGCGCAGCTTAGCAGGACATGAGGAAACATAATGGCCGGCTTCTCCACAATATAAACAAAGATCATTCTGTCGCCGGTGAAGTCGTTCTTCGGCCTACAGGGAAGGTCTCATAAGTCCAAGCTGTCTTGGCTCTATGGTAACAGAAGTCTGATTGGCAGGTAAGAAATTAACTGGAACTGAACTGGCAACAGCAGGAGATACCCGGGGTAGCATCCAGGCTGGACGGAGCTGCTGGGTAGCCCTCTCTGTTCTGTGCTCCCGGAGTCGTCGGTCTATCTGAATAGACAGGGTGATTAAAGTCTCTAGGGCATCAGGAACACCGACCCGGGCTAACTCGTCTTTCAGTCCCTCAGAGAGACCGAGACGGAACTGGTGCCGTAGGGCTGCATCATTCCACTGGGCATCCACGCACCAGAGTCTGAAATCAGTCACATAGTCCTCGACCGCTCTGCAGCCTTGCTGGAGCGCGTGGAGGGCAGCCTCGGCGGTGGAAGTCCGTTGAGGGTCATCATAGAGTCGAGCCATGGCATCAAGAAAAGATGACAGAGAGTTCAGAGCTTCATGGCGGACTTCCAGCAGATGGTGGGCCCAAGCCTGAGGTTCCCCCTGTAGTAGAGCGATAACAAACCCTACTTTGGTGACCTCTAATGAAAAAGTCAGAGGTAGTAAGGAAAAGTATAGTTCACATGCGTTGCGAAACGCCCGGAATTTGCTTTGATCCCCAGAAAACTTATCGGGAACGGGGACCCTAGGCTCAGGAGGTGGTGGCATTCCCGAGGAGGAAGTTGGGACCGAAGGTGAGTCTGCAGTGATGGTCTGGGTTTTCATCTGTCTATCCACTTGAACGTAACTGCCTTGTAGAGACTTCACGACCCGGGTGAGGGCTGTGAGGTGCTGACTGACGTCAACCATAAGCAAGGTCCTTCTTGCAGGCTCAGACATGGCAGTTTGATACTGTCACGTACCTTTGGTGTGAGCCTGATGTGCAGAGGGAGACCTCCCGTACAACCCCGGCTCAGAGACCACTGGAGTGGGGACAGTGGTGGTAAGAGCATGGTGAGGTAAGGGTGCCTGCTTGGTCCTCTTGGCTGGGTGTAGTAAAGCCAAGCGAAAGCTGGAACAGCTGGAGCCAGGAGCAGCGGATGCAGGTCAGCAGGTGCAGGTATGCAGAGCAGCGGATGCAGGTCAGCAGGCGCAGGCATGCAGAGCAGCGGATGCAGGTCAGCAGGTGCAGGTGTGCGGGACTGCGGATGCAGGTCAGCAGGTGTAGGCATGCAGAGCAGCGGAGTCAGATAAGCCAGGTCATTCACATCAGGGTAAACAGCATAAACGGCAGGCAGAGAGTAGTCAGAGTCCAGGCTGGGTCTTGGCAACAGATGATCAGACAGGTAACTGAGCAGGGTTAAACAAGCCAGAGTCAGGACTGGAGATAGGAGCGAGGTCAGGAAGCCGGGTCAAACACAGGAACACGATACAGGCACAGAGTCAGGAACGCAGGGAACAAAAGCAGATCAAACCTCTCTGGAACGTCTTTTATAGGAAGTTCATGGGAGGAGCAAGGGGTTCAGTGTTCACAGCAATCAAGACACCAAGCAGAGTAGTCTAATGGATTAGATAGGTTATCCAGCAGATCAGGCAGGGAACTGTCTAGCATCCCAGATAGCTCAGTGGGAAGAGTCAATGCCAGACACAGAAGAGGTCCCAGGTTCAAGCCCAGTACGTCCCTGACAGGTTGTCTCCCTCTGATCCACACACCTTGAAGACTTGGAAGTAGACTCCCAAATCTTCTGCCATTGAGGTAGTTGGATAGGTCGCTTAATAATCTGGGACCATTTCTGCATGTAAGAGTGATATGTGTCGGTGAGTGAGGAAGATTCATGTAGGTATCTATAGATATCTGAAATAGGATGGGCTTGGTATGGGCCTTGAGCACATAATAGTTCAAATGATGTAGGTTTATCTAAGGTTAAAGTAGGGGATTTAGAGAAGAAATAGTGGAATTTTTAATTTTTACAGATTCAGCTCTTCTTGATTTCAGTGTGGTCCAGTTTTAGCATCTGAACTTCTTTGAAGTTCTCTGGACCCAACTCGAACCAAACCAAAGGCAGTTCAGCTCATCACTAACACCAAGATATCAAATGGGGATTTATCAAAAGCAGAAAGCTGACTAGCAAACAATAGAAACCATTGCACAAGCTGCTGCCATTGCCCATAGGAAGAAAATCACACAACATGATACAAACAATCTACAAAAATTCAGCAGATGATCTTTTACCAAGTCTCCCTCCTTGTACATCAATCAGGATGTACACTTGCTATACAACAACATTACAGACAAGCTGAAGCACTCACAGTAGCTTATTTTTTTCATTCAATAAAAGGCTACTAATTTTCCAAGCAATTTTTTCAGTTCCAGAAAATGTATATACACAAAGTTTGCAAACATCAACAATGTTGTTATACAAGTTCAAGGTTCTTGACATTGTATAACATGTATCTGTTACTGCAGACCCTGGCAAGTGATATGGTCTTACACATAACTAGAGGTTTTGGGCAGGTGGCAGGCAAGAGAGTGGTCAGGGTCAAATGAGGGTCATTATCAGGCATGAAAGTGGTCAGGCCAGTTTGGGCTAGCAATGAAACTTGCAATTTGAAGTGTCAAATAGCTCTATTTGCACAAAACAGGGTAGTTGGCAAGAATACACAGCATCCAGGACTGATGTATAAATATCCCTCAGAGGACACATACAGCATTGTTTTAGAGAGCACTGGAAGTCCTGGCAAGGATTCTGTAAACATTGGAAATACTGGCATTGATTCTTTGAGCTCCAATGGAAAAACTGATAATGACACTGGGAGTGCCATTGGAAATGCAGAAAATTATATTGGAAGTCCTGACAGGGGTTCTGCAAGCAACATGAGTAATACTGACAATGACACTGCTAGTCCTATTGGAAGTATTGACAAGGATACTAGAAGTCTTGGCAGGGATTCTGTGAGCAGCATTGGAAACACTGGCAGAGATTCTGCAGGGATGAGTTCTGAAACTGCTGGCAAGGGTTTTAAAAATAGGAGTTATAGAAGTTTTGGTGGAAGTCCTGGTGGATCTTAAAGTATTGTACCAATATAATAAACAAACATTTACAGAAAAATAATTATAAAAAAACATTAGCAGTGGTATGTAATGGGGGCTAGAGCAACCAAGGTATGCAACTGCAGTAACGATAAATAGGGAGCAAGGGGGAAAAGTAAAGTAGAATCATTGGCTGAAGGCTCCATTGATCCCCAAGAGAGAGAGACAAGGAAAGTAAGGAAAAGGGAGGAGGGGAATGGGATGAAGGATAGACAGCTTGGCATGGAGGAAAAGGTGTAAACAGTCATGGAGGGACCTTAATAAAGTCAGAGAATACAAGTTGAAGGTTGGGGGTAAATAGCACTCAATCCATGGTTTCCATATCTTACAGAATTTCTTCATCATGTTGTTTTGCTGTGCACTAAGTTGTTTAAAGAAAATTCTATAAAGGGGACAGTCTGGGTTTTCAAACCTTATTTGGCTGCAGTACATATATATATGTGTTACAAGTTTGAATTGGCTTTTTCTACATACTTAAGGTTGCCTGCTAAAAAGACCCCATAAAGGTTTTTGTTAAAGGATTGACCTGTAATTGTATATATCACTTAAAAACCTCTGATCTAAAATCCTTGCACTTTTGGGCAGTTCCACCAAATATGCTTAAAAGAACCTAGCACCTAAAATCTGCAAAAATATAGTGGGATGTACATGAAGAGACCAAGTACCAGTGAAGGGAGAGTTTGTAGTTGGCCTTCACTGCGAAGACATGTGCTGCACAACTTACAATGTTGATCAAAATCTGGTTCCAATCCACTACTGCATTTTCCTGCTCAATTCTTCCCTTCATTTGGGAGCATAACAGGGAAGAATACAAGATGCCCGTACCAACAAAATGGAATAAAATGCCTATTCTGGCACTTCTCTCCTACATGTACATATCATCATGCTTTTGCTAGAAAATTAATCAGAACCCCCAAACATTATATATGTTTTTTTTAGCAGACACCCTAGGGAATAAAATGACGGTCATTGCAACTTTTTATCTTGCACGGTATTTGCGCAATAATTCTTCAATTGCCTTTTTTTTGGAAAAAAAATTGTTTATATGAATTAATAAATAACAAGACAGTAAAGTTAGCCCAATCTTTTGGTAAAATATGAAAGATTATGCTACGCGGAGTAAATTGATACCTAACATGTCACGCTTTAAAATTGCGCACACTCATGGAATGGCGCCAAACTTTGGTTCTTAAAAATCTCCATAGGCGATGGTTTGAAAATATTTACATTTTATCAGGTTAGAGTTACAGAGGAGGTCTAGTGCCAGAATTGTTGCACACGCTCATACCTCACATGTGTGGTTTGAACAGCGTTTACATATGTGGGCGGGACTTGCGTGTGCGTTCGCTTCTGAGCGCGAACTACCGGGGACAGGGGCGTTTTAATTTTTACACTTTATTTTTAATTTTTTGATCACTTTTATTCCTATTACAAGGAATGTAAATATCCCTTGTAATAGGAATGGTGTGTGACAGGTCCTCTTTATGGAGAGATGCAGGGTCAATAAGACCCCACATCTCTCCTCCAGGCTGGAAAGCATGAGATCGGGAAAAATAAATCACTGATCTCATGCTTTCAGACGCAATCGCGGCTTTGTTTACTTTTGGGAACCCGGGCGTGACGTCATCACATCGCGCCTGGGCCTCCGACAGTCATAGAGATGACTGGTGATCATCTGGTCACCATTCATCTCTATGCTTGTCATGTGACAAGACAGCGGCGCTGGACAATTTTTTCTCCGGGCTAAACACTTTCAGTAATGTTTTCGCTCTGGCAGTCAAGGAAGTCAAGTCAGGTCTTACTTTTTTTCTGCTCATATGTGGAGACATAATATGGAGGCTCACGGAAACATGATTAGACCATTTATTTTGGATTAAAGAAGCAGAAGAAATGGGGATAGGATGTGTTGTATACACATGCATTATACATGCAAGAGAATGTATTGTGAGAGGTGAAGTGATGTTTTTCCCTTCAAATGTCAATGAGATTATACTGTAGGAATGAAAAAAGGAGCTGCTGCACTGAGGTTACTTTTTGCTGTGACATGGAAAGGGGCTTGTGGGGGTTATGAATTTTTCTCGTGAAAATAAAAGTTAATCAATTATAGTACAGGTTTTGTTTTTAACAATCGATTGTATATAACAAAAAGTAGGAAAACAATTTTACATATTAGAGTATTTCTATTAAGTATAAAATAAAATAAGATACACAGAGTAATAAATGAAGTGAATAATAAATATTAGATTAATAAGCCGGAATAAATATGAAAGTTAAATACTATAAACAAAACGAGATAAGATAGGGGGCAGAGATAGAATAGTATTTTAGAATATGATTGAGTAATGGGGCATATTAGTCTGCAATCAGGGCCAAGGTCCGGCTACTGTATGTGACTTGGCGTATCCTGAAAGAATAAATTAACACATTTTCTACCCCTATTTATACTATAAATAATGTGTGGGGGGGGGGGGAGAAAGGGAATAGTTATAAGGAGAGGGGGAAAAAGGAAACAATGTCCAGAGAATTATATCATGTGGTATAATAGGAATCATGGAACAAAACATTACAGTGTTTATCATATTTTAAGTCTATATCAATAATGTATTTGTACTTGGTGGAAGATAATGATCTATCCATGGTTGCCATACAGATTCAAATTTAGGGATTTTGTCTAAATAAATTGCTTCAGTCTTTGCATGTACCATGGCTTGCGTCACTCTTTATTTAACAGTTTGTATGTGAAGGGAGTTCATTTTCCATGCTTTTGCTATGGATTGTTTAGCCGCTGTTGGCGAAGGGTCAAGCATTGGGGTTTGTAATTTAATAGAGCTACTACTGGGTCAGGCAGTAAGGATATTTTGAAAATTGTTGAGAGAATTTTGAAAACTTTCTTCCGGAATGAGTTAGCTATAGGACAGTCCCACCATGTGTGTATATATGTGCCTGGGTCTGTGCAGCCTCTAAAGCAATTGGCAGGGTATTGATGTTTAAATTTAGCTAAGCGGGATGGTACTAAGTACCATCTAGTAAGGACTTTGTAATTAGTCTCAAGAGCTACTATGTTGGGAGTAGCTGATTTGGTTGCTTGCCATATTTGGGCCCAGTCGTGTTCATCTACAGTAGTTGGAGGTGAAGATCATTCTCCCATTTCTCTATGTATGACGGAAGAGAGGAAGTTGTATGAGAAATCAATTGGGCATATAGATCTGAATTCAATCCTCTTCTATGTGGATTTGACATACAACTTTGCTCAAAAATTGAAAATGTATGAGGTGTAGTGGTTGTTGGTTTGTATGGGGTCAGAAAATGTTTAATTTGTGAATACCTGAAGGTTTCTGTTTGTGGTAAATTGTATTGTTCACATAAAGTCGGAAAAGATAGTATTTTTGAAGCTTGGAAAAATTGGTGGAAAACAATTTGGGGAATGACCAGGCTGGATAGAAGGATGGGTTATGAAGGAAGGAGAGAAGAGGGTTTAATTTAGATTGTAGGCCAAAACGATTTTTTAATTTATCCCTTATGGAAAGGCCATGTTTAGTGTAAGGATTTGTGATTGATTTCCGTTGAGCTGGGGAGAGCCAGAGGAGATTGGCGGTGGAGAGGGGATCACAGTCTACTGATTCTAATGCTAACCATAACGGTATTTCCTTAGTGGCGTGGCATTTTGTTAACTGAGCCAATTGTGCCGCATAATAATATATTGTAAAATCAGGTACCCCAAGGCCTCCTTTTATTTTAGGAGCATATAGTGTATATTTAGGAAGGCGAGGTCTGAGTTTATTCCAGATAAGTTATGAATTTTTCATGTGGATACAGGATTACATTTGAGTCCCCCCCCCCCCCCCCAGGTATCAACATTCCATTAGTATGAGAGTCAAGCCCAGAAGAAGTGAGTAAAAATAAATGTAGCCCTGGTTAAAGGGCATAATAGGTGGCAAATGTTACAGGAGCATCATGAAGTGTACCCACCAGGATTTAGTATTTACCATCAGGGTCTGCGAGTTGTTTACCGCTTTGGACTTGTAGTTAGTTCTCCCAATTGTTTCTTATTGGTGAACACATTTTTGTAGAATTGATATATGTTGAATGCACTAAGGATGGGCTTGAGTTCTGTAAAAAGTGTATCTTCAGCAAACAGACAATGCCTGCATGGTGGGATCAAAAATAATGAAAAGCTTCCAGTGGGGCCAATTAAAGTGAAACAAAACGTCTGGTCCCATGGAGGCTTCCACTGGAAAGTTATGATGTCGGCTAGAGGAAGGGCCAACTCTCAGCTACTATGGTTGATCAGATCTCTTGGATTGAGTAGGAGTATCATCAGGAGACAGCAACCACAATAATTCATTCATTCATTCATTCATTCAGAATACTTTATTAATTCCAAAGGAAATTATTATTCCAGGCATTTCTTAGCTAATACCTGATTGTAAGATCTGTTGTATGTTCATGGCTAGAGAGAGATAAAAAATGTATGTTCCTGGGACTCAAGAGTAGCTACTGTAGAAGGCCATCCAGAGACCATCTATAGAGGGCCCTAATGATCCAATTTAATCAAAGGTACTTAATAGACAGCTCTGAGACAATTATTGAAACAGCACAGTCACTGTGGACCAATGATCTGTATTTATTTAATGTGTTCAGTCATGATCTGTTTATAAACCTTATCAAGGACCTTATGCAGTGTAGCCTCAAACTGTGCCATCAAGGCTGGTGACTCTATAGACTCTGTCTGACCCAAGATGGCCCCCAGAGTCACATGGGCCAGCGGCATCCAATCAGATAGCTCCCCCAGTGACTCAGGAAACCATAGAGGAACCACGTTTCTCTTTATTTCCCTTCCAACTGCAATGTTGCTGCAGTTGAGTGCAACCTGCAGTGGAGAAAGTAGACTGCACCTACCTACACTACCCCTTCTCTTTGACAGATGCTGTTCTTGGCATCACAACACAGTAAAGAACAACATGAAAATTGCCCGTAACATAATTAAGGCACAACATGGAAAAGTTCAAATAACATAATCAGAATACTTTGCAGGGAGCTACCCGTGGTTAGATTGCAAGGGGCAGCAAACAACAATATTATCAGTGGAGTCATGTTGCAAATAATCATCTTCTGGTTGTGACTCTAGGTCTGCAGGTGAATGACAATGAATGAGTCCTCCCTATCCCCTTCACTCAGGCCTAAGGCCGATTCCTCAGACAAGTCTGAATAATCTCTTGTGTTCGCAGGAGCTGTTGGACTGTCCAAAGTCACTGTACTGGGGCTTCCTGCTTATGAAATTGTAGGGGCCACAGGCTCAAGCATAAGAGGAAGCAGCCACCTGGTCATAAATCTGAATCTTCACCCAGGTGACACCTTCCACTAAGATAGGCAACTTATTGGCCACCTCTCGTGTGCCAAAAGCTGGGCATAGAAGTCATACTCTATGTCAGGACCTGGTTCTCCCTCTTACCCTTGCTTCCCATATTGTACATATCTGTACATATTGTTTATAGTTAGTTTGCTAGGTTTCCGTTACTTAGGCATTTTTGGTTGTGGGTAGGGATGAGCCGAACACCCCCCGGTTCGGTTCGCACCAGAACCTTCGAACGGACCGAAAGTTTGCACGATGGACGCGAACGTTTGGAATCTAAAGTGCTAATTATAACGACTAATATGCATGTTATTGTCCTAAAAAGGGTTTGGGGACCCGGGTTCTGCCCCAGGGGACATGTATCAATGCAAAACGAAGTTTTAAAAACGTCAGTTTTTCGGGAGCAGTCATTTTAATGATGCATGAAGTGAAAAAAAAAAAAGTGAAATATTCCTTTAAATATCGTACCTGGGGGGTGTCTAAAGTATACCTGCGAAGTGGCATGTGTTTCCCGTGTTTAGAACTGTCCCTGCACAAAATGACATTTCTAAAGGGAAAAAAAGCCATTTAAAACTGCTGCGGCTTTAATGTAATGTCTGGTCCCGGTAATATGGATGAAAATCTTTGAGAAAAATGGCATGGCTACCCCCATCACCCCCCCCCACCCCAGCCCATTACCAGCCCCTTTGGGTATTGTATGGATATTAAGGGGAACCCCGCACCGAAAATAAAAAAAGGCCCTATATACTCTGAACAGCAGTATACAGGCGGTGCAAACAAGACAGGGACTGTAGGTTTGTTCTTAAGTAGAATTTGTTTGTAATTTTGAACAGGTACATTGTTTAAGTGTAGCTCCAGCCAAAAAATATATTTTTAAGCTTTTTGGAAAACATAGGGAAGGGTTATCACCCCTGTAACATTTGTTTTGCTGTCTATGCACCTGTTCAGAACATTTCACCTCACTTTCCGTCCCAATGACAAATGTTTTTGAAAAGTGGGGTTTTTATTGAAACAAAGATTGGTGATAAAGCATCAGTAGAGAGGAGACACATTTTTCCCATATTAACTCTTACAGGAGAGAATTTCCCTTCCTAGGGGTAGATTTCCTCTCACTTCCTGTTGTCTCCTTCCGTTTGCAAGTAGGAGTCGTTTATAAGTTGGATGTTTGAAAGTAGGGGCCTGCCGTATATACTCTGCTGAAATTTGCCCCTTACATGTTGGTGTTGCCACAACACTGTGAGCCCTCACAGTTACTCTTGGTGGGCGCTGGAACGCCCTGCTGTGAACTATTATATCAGGAATTGTAATTACATGCCATTGTTGAACAGTGGTAGGAAAAATTGGGCCTTTGGTGGTGGTGCTGGTGCTACAACACTGTCAGCCCTCACAGTTACTCTTGGTGGGCACATGAATGTGCCCTACTGTAAATTATTAGATCAAGAATTGTAATTGCATGCCCCTGTTGAAGAGGGGCAGAAAAATTGGGCCTTTGGTGGTGGTGGTGGTATTGCCACAACACTGTAAGCCCTCACAGTTACTCTTGGTGGGCGCAGGAATGGGCCCTGCTGTGAATTATTAGATCAAGAATTGTAATTACATGCCCCTGTTGAACAGGGGCAGAAAAATTATTCATGTTATATCAGCTTCAGGTGCTTAGGCACTGGTGCCACAACACTGCAACCCCTCACAGATACTGTACTTGGAGCACAGCAATGAGCCCTGTTGCAAAGTATTGCATCAAAAATTATAATTACACGCCCCTGTTAAACAGGGGCAGAAAAATTGGGCCTTAGGCACTGGTGCCACAACACTGCAACCCCTCACAGATACTGTACTTGGAGCACAGCAATGAGCCCTGTGGCAAAGTATTGCATCAAAAATTTTAATTGCACACCCCTGTTAAAAAGGGGCTGAAAAATTGGGCCTTAGCCACTGGTGGCGGCACCCAGAAACAAAAATGTTCTTCCAAGCTATCATCATCAATCGGATCATTGAGGAGGAGGAGGATAGTCAGTCAACATAACAGGACAGTCACTCAGCATCAGCATCAGTCTTGAAGGGATGTGACATTTGAAAATAAATTATTCTGTTATATCAGCTTCAGGTGCTTTGTAGCTGGTGGTGATCCAAGACTGGTTCATCTTTATGAAGGTCAGTCGATCAACCGAGTCGGTGGACAGGCGCACCCTGTGATCCGTGACAAAGCCTCCAGCAGCACTGAATGTGCGTTCCAAAAGAACGCTGGATGCAGGACAGGCCAGTAGCTCAATTGCATACTGTGCAAGCTCTGGCCAGTGATCCATCCTCAAGACCCAGTAAGCCAGAGGATTTTCGGTGGGAAAGGTGTCAAAGTCTGACCTTGTCCCTAGGTATTCATGCACCATGTATATCAGACGCTGGCGATGGTTGCTGGAACCGATCATACCTTGGGTCTGCGGACTAAAAAATTGTCTGAACGCACCGGTCAGACGGCCACCTTCTCCACCGCTCCTTCTGCTACTGACCGAAGCCTCAGCAACTCATTGTCCAGGACCAGGAGTTTGTAACCTCCCTGTCTCTGGGAACGCGTTGCACAGACCTTTCTGCAAGGCCTCCCGGAGTTGTCTCATCCTCTGCTCCCTCTGCGATGGCAAGATAAGGTCCGCAACCTTACCCTTGTACCGTGGATCAAGGAGAGTGGCCAGCCAGCAATGGTCCCTCTCCTTGATCCGAAGAATACAAGGATCCTTCCGCAGACTTTGCAGGATCAGGAAGGCCATGCAGCGTAGGTTAGCTGAGGCATTCGGTCCGGAGTCCTCTGGGTCACTAAGGACGACATGATCCGCAGCCACCTCCTCCCAGCCACGTACAAGTCCACGGGTTTGTTGGGACTGTAAATCATCCCTAAAAGACTGCTGCTGTTGATACTGAGTGCCATGCTCCACCTCCATGCTGACACAATCCTCCTCCTCCTCCTCGTCCTCTTCCTGTGTGATGGGTGGGACACAAGGAACACTGTCTGGGTAAAGGGGGCCTTGAGAGGCAAGGAAGTCCTCCTCTTCCTGCCTCTGTTCTGCCTCAAGTGCCCTGTCCATTATTCCACACAGCGTATGCTCCAACAGGTGGACAAGAGGTACAGTGTCACTGATGCATGCACTGTCACTGCTCACCATCCTCGTGGTCTCCTCAAATGGTGACAGGACAGTGCATGCATCCCTGATCATGCCCCACTGGTGTGGTGAAAAAAAACAGAGCTCCCCTGACCCCGTCCTGGTGCCGCAGTTGCACAGGTACTCATTGATGGCTCTCTGCTGCGTGTGCAGCCACTGTAGCATGGCCAACGTTGAGTTCCACCTGGTGGGCATGTCACATATATGGCGGTTCTTGGGCAGGTTCAACTCCTTTTGCAGCTCAGCCAGCCGAGCACTGGCATTATATGATCTGCAGAAATACACACAGACTTTCCTGGCCTGCCTCAGGACATCCTATAAGCCCGGGTACCTGCCCAAGAACCACTGCACCACCAGGTTAAGGACATGAGCCACACAGGGCACATGGGTCAGTTGTCCCTGTCGGAGGGCGGAGAGGAGGTTGGTGCCATTGTCGCAAACCACCATTCCTGGCTTAAGCTGGCGTGGCGTCAACCACCTCTCGGCCTGCCCCTGCAGAGCTGACAAAACCTCTGCCCCAGTGTGGCTCCTGTCCCCCAAACACACCAGCGCAAGCCCCTTGAACGCCTATGGAGCACCGCTGGTTCCGAGGACAAAGCACAGGAAGAGGCCATGGAGGAAGAAGAAGAGGAGGGGGTGGAGGAGAGCGGTGTGTCACAACCAGTAGTAGCATTTTGGAGGCGTGGCGGCGGAACAACCTCCAACACTACTGCACCCTGTCCTGCATCCTTCCCAGCTGCCAAAAGAGTGACCCAATGGGCCGTGAAAGAAAGGTTATGTCCCTGTCCATGCCTGCTGGACCATGAGTCAGCGGTAATATGCACCTTACCGCTGACCGCCCTGTCCAGCGAGGCATAGACATTGCCTTCCACATGCCGGTAGAGAGCCGGAATCGCCTTCCGTGAGAAAAAGTGGCGTTTGGGAACCTGCCACTGAGGAACCGCACATTGCACAAACTCACGGAAGGGGGCCGAGTCTACCAACTGAAAAGGTAGCAGTTGAATTGCTAGCAATTTAGCCAAGCTAGCATTCAACCGCTGGGCATGTGGATGGCTGGGAGTGAACTTCTTTCAACGGTCTAGCAGCTGGGGCAGGGAAATTTGCCTGCTACAATCGGACATCGGTGTACTGCTAGCAGAGTGCCCGCAAGTACTTGGCTGTGACACACCTAATTCTACACCTTCATTCCTCTCAGTGCAGGTTTCAGAGAGGACTGAAGGTATAGTGGGGTTGGAGATCCCAGCTGATGAGGAGCAAGGAGAGGTACGCTTTGTTCTTTGGTGTGGGTCTTTAAGGTATGCTTGCCAACGAGCTGCATGGCAGGTCAACATATGTCTAGTCAAGCAAGTGGTGCCCAAGCTGCTGATGTTTTGGCCACGCGAGATACGCTTGATACATATGTTGCAAATAGCACTCGACTCAAAAAAGGCCCACACCAAAGAACTTTTGGAATAACGGGCAGAGGCAGTGCCCTGCACAGGCGTAGCTCTGCGGTGTGATTCCGTCGGTGTGCTGCCCTTACGCTGGCCCCCGGAGGGCATCCTGCCTTGTTGAAGATGTGCCTCCTCCTCAACCTCTTCCTCCTCCTCTCTCCTATCAGGCACCCACGTGGAGTCAGTGACCTCATTATCCCTTCCCTCCTCATCACTGGAGCCAATCTGGCAGTATGCTGCAGCTGCTGGAACATGACTGCCAGATTGCTGTCCTTCTTGAGCATCCCCTCTCTCTGCGCTCACGCTACTGCCTTCCTCTAGCTGGGTATCATCATCAGACCCTTTGAAACGCTGGGCATCCTCCTGGAGCATGTACCCAACACTGTGCTCAAACAGTTCGGGGGCAGGGATGAGCCGAACACCCCCCTGTTCGGTTCACACCAGAACCTGGGAACAGACAAAATGTTAGTGTGAACTTTAGAACCCTATTAAATACAATGGACTCCAACGTTCGAAATCTAAAGTGTTAATTATAAAGGCTAATATGCAAGTTATTGTCCTAAAAAGTGTTTGGGGACCCGGGTCCTGCCCCAGGGGACATGTATCAATGCAAAAAAAAGTTTTAAAAACGGCCGTTTTTTGGGAGCAGTGATTTTAATAATGCTTAAAATGAAAAAATAAAAGTGAAATATTCCTTTAAATTTCGTACCTGGAGGGTGTGTATGATATGCATGTGAAGTGGCGCATGTTTCCCGTGCTTAGAACTGTCCCTGCAAAAAAAGTCATTTTTGAAAGAAAAAAAGTCATTTAAAACTCACTCGCAGCTATTAATGAATTGTCGGCTCCCGGCAATACATTCAAAAGTCATTGATAAAAAATAAAAAAAAGCGTGGGGGTTCCCCAGAATTCAATTACCAGGCCCTTCAGGTCTGGAATGGATATTAAGGGGAACCCCGCCACAAATTTAAAAAAAAATTGACGTGGGGTTCCCCCAAGTATCCATTCCAGGCCCTTCAGATCTGGCATGGATTTTAAGGGGAACTCCACCCCAAATTAAAAAAAAATGGCGTGGAGTCCCCCTAAAAATCCATACCAGACCCCTTATCCGAGCACGCAACCTGGCCGGCCGCAGGGGAAAAGGGGGGGACGAGAGAGCGGCCCCCCTCCCTCCTGAACCGTACCAGGCCACATGCCCTCAACATGGGGAGGATGTCCCCATGTTGATGGGGGCAAGGGCCTCATCCCCACAACCCTTGCCCGGTGGTTGTGGGGGTCTGCGGGTGGGGGGCTTATCGGAATCTGGAAGACCCCTTTAACAAAGGGGACCCCCAGATCCCGGCCCCCCCCTATGTGAATTGGTAAGGGGTACATTGTACCCCTACCATTTCACGAAGAAAGCGTAAAAAAATGTTTAAAAAAAACACACAAACACCTTGAAAAAGTCCTTTATTTAAAAAAAAACAAAAAAACATTCCAGCGGTGAAATCCAGTGTCCCGCGGCGATCCCGATGTCCAGCGCTGTCCTTCATTGGTTGTGCCTGAGTGGACCTGATGGGGAACTCCCTCTCAGTGTTTTAAATGTATAGACCCGCCCCTTCTAAAGTTCCCCATCAGGTCCGCTCAGCGGACCAGATGCAGAACATGAGAAGGGGCGGGTCTATACATGTATTACCAAAGTGAGAGCAGTGCCCCATCAGGTCCGCCCCCTCGGTATGTCGGACCCGCCTACGTCATTGGCTTGAGCGGGGAACTTCCTTCACTATGTAAATTTAAATTACACAGTGAAGGAAGTTCCCCGCTCAAGCCAATGACGTAGGCGGGTCCGACATACCGAGGGGGCGGACCTGATTACAAAGTGAAGGAAGTTCCCCGCTCAAGCCAATGACGTAGGCGGGTCCGACATACCGAGGGGGCGGACCTGATGGGGAACTGCTCTCACTTTGGTAATACATGTATAGACCCGCCCCTTCTCATGTTCCGCATCTGGTCCGCTGAGCGGATCTGATGGGGAACTTTAGAAGGGGCGGGTCTATACATTTAAAATACTGAGAGGGAGTTCCCCACCAGGTCCGCTCAGGCACAACCAATGAAGGACAGCGCTGGACATCGGGATCGCCGCGGGACACTGGATTTCACCGCTGGAATGTTTTTTTTTTTTTTTTTTAAATAAAGGACTTTTTCAAGGTGTTTGTTTAAACATTTTTTTACGCTTTCTTCATGAAATGGTAGGGGTACAATGTACCCCTTACCAATTCACATAGGGGGGGCCGGGATCTGGGGGTCCCCTTTGTTAAAGGGGTCTTCCAGATTCTGATAAGCCCCCCGCCCGCAGACCCCCACAACCACCGGGCAAGGGTTGTGGGGATGAGGCCCTTGTCCCCATCAGAATGGGGACATCCTCCCCATGTTGAGGGCATGTGGCCTGGTACGGTTCAGGAGGGAGGGGGGGCCGCTCTCTCGTCCCCCCCTTTTCCCCTGCGGCCGGCCAGGTTGCGTGCTCGGATAAGGGGTCTGGTATGGATTTTTAGGGGGACTCCACGCCATTTTTTTTTACATTTGGGGTGGAGTTCCCCTTAAAATCCATGCCAGATCTGAAGGGCCTGGAATGGATATTTGGGGGAACCCCACGTCAATTTTTTTTTAAATTTGCGGCGGGGTTTCCCTTAATATCCATTCCAGACCTGAAGGGCCTGGTAATTGAATTCTGGGGAACCCCCACGTTTTTTTTTTTTTTTTTATCAATGACTTTTGTATGTATTGCCGGGAGCCGACAATTCATTAATAGCCGCGAGTGAGTTTTAAATGACTTTTTTTCTTTCAAAAATGACATTTTTTGCAGGGACAGTTCTAAGCACGGGAAACATGCGCCACTTTACATGCATATCATACACACCCCCCAGGTACGAAATTTAAAGGAATATTTCACTTTTATTTTTTCATTTTAAGCATTATTAAAATCACTGCTCCCGAAAAACAGCCGTTTTTAAAACTTCTTTTTGCATTGATACATGTCCCCTGGGGCAGGACCCGGGTCCCCAAACACTTTTTAGGACAATAACTTGCATATAAGCCTTTATAATTAGCACTTTAGATTTCTCCCATAGATTTTTAGAATTTGCCGCGAACACCCCAATTTGTTCGCTGTTCGGCGAACGGGCGAACAGGCAATGTTCGAGTCGAACATGAGTTTGACTCGAACTCGAAGCTCATCCCTATTCGGGGGACTCCTCAGGAGGACATGGTGGGTCTAGGGAAGGAGTGACTGATGATGACATTGGTACGAGGGAAGAGGACGCTTTGGCAGCTGCTTTGCCAGTACCCTGAGCCTGGGTGAGAGAGGATGAGGAGGATGAGGAGGGCTTAGTCATCCACTCTACCAAGTCTTCGGCATGATGCGGCTCAACACGTCCAGCTGCCAAAAATAAGGACAAGCGTATCCCATGGCCACGTGCTGATGGCGATGCACCGCGTCCATGACCAGCACTGTTGTCTCTAGACACAGAGCCTGCTTGCCCTCTTTTATTGGCTCGTGACTGTCTGCCTCTCTTTGTTGGCCTTCCAGACATTCTAATGGCCTGCAGGGAGATGGGAAAAACCAGCAATTGGGTAGTGTATATTGTGCTGGAGGCACACAACAGCCACTAACTCCTGCAGATGCCTGTATTAGAGAACAGTAATGACGGGTATATACAGGTGTACACTGTGCCACTAACTCCTGCAGATGCCTGTATTAGAGAACAGTAATGACGGGTATATGCAGGTGTACACTGTGCCACTAACTCCTGCAGATGCCTGTATTAGAGAACAGTAATGACGGGTATATACAGGTGTATACTGTGCTGGGGGCACACAACACCCACTAACTCCTGCAGATGCCTGAGAAAACAATAGAACATAGAACACACTGTCCCTGCCTATGTATCTCTTTCCCTGCCTGCCTACCTAGCTAAGAGAACAGCAATAAAGTTTAGATCCAGGTGTATACTGTGCTGGAGGCACACAACACCCACTAACTCCTGCAGGTGCCTGAGAAAAAAATAGAACACAGAACACACTGTCCCTGCCTATCTATCTCTTTCCCTGCACGCCGGAACACACTGCACGAGGCCGCCGCGCTGGTGGCCTTTTATAGTGTAGGGTGTGTACTAAACCCCCCTGAGCTATGATTGGCCACAGGCATCCTCGAATTTGGCGCGAACGGCCCATAACGTTCGATCTTCGTCGAACGAGCGAACAGCCGATGTTCGAGTCGAACGTGTGTTCGACTCGAACACCGAGCTCATCCCTAGTTGTGGTTCACTTGTTGTTTATGTTCACTGTTTGCTGGTGTGTGCATGTCTTTTTGCTTGCTGTTAATACATGTATTTCATTATACATTGTTTGATCCCAGCTTCCTTGTGTAGCTACACATATCTGGTCATCCCAGCTGCTGACTCCTGACACTCCATGACAATGACCTTCCAAGTGACAGTAAGCTGTGTAAATCAGGCATAGTGAGTGAGTGAGTGAGTGAAAAACTTGTATAGCGCTAACAAATGCGAACTAAATCACCTCAAGGCGCTTAGCATCCAGTAGCTTCATGATCCATCAGAAGAGGTGGGTCTTAAGTTTTTTCCTAAAGGCCCGATGGTTTTCTTCCATACGGATATCCGTGGGTAGCGCGTTCCATAGCCGTGGTCCTTGGACTGCAAATCTTCGTTCTCCCTTTGATTTGTAGCGAAATTTGGGGATGTGAAGGAGGTTTTGGTTTGTTGATCGGAGACTGCGTTTGGGGGTGTAATGCTTTATCTTCTTGCATAAATATTGCGGAGCGATTCCTTGTGTGCACTTGTGGGTGAGACAGAGGGTCTTGAATGTGACCCGATCCTTTACGGTTAACCAATGAAGGGTCCTCAGTGCAGGGGTGATGGATTCCCAGGGTTTTTTTCCTGTTATCAGTCTGGCTGCCGTGTTCTGGACGACTTGTAGGCGTGACATTTGGTATTTGGGTAGGCCGAGGTAGAGGGAGTTTGCGTAGTCGAGTCGGGAGTTGATAATTGATCCAACTACTACTGCTGTGTCCTCTTCTGGGATAAAGGGAATGAGTCTACGCAGCAGGCGGAGGAGATAATGAGATCCGCTGATTACTGATCCTATTTGAGCGTCCATCGACATCTCCGAGTCAAAGATGACTCCGAGACTTTTGACTTTGGTGCTCGGGGTGATGGTCTGTCCGAGAATGGTGGGTGGTGTCCAAGAGGTTTTAGTTTTTGTCTTTCGGTTAGCGTGGAGGAGAAGCAGTTCTGTTTTGGATCCGTTGAGTTTAAGTGAACTCTCAGTCATCCAATCATCGATCAATGTGAGGCACTTTTCCAATCCGTGATATTGGTCTTTTTTTCCAGTGATACGAAAGTAGAGTTGGGTGTCGTCCGCGTATGAGTGGTAGCATAAGTCCTGTTTGCTAATGATTTTTAGGAGTGGGCTGAGGTAGATGTTAAAGAGCAGGGGTGACAGTGGTGATCCTTGAGGGACTCCGCAAGAAATTGCGCGAGTTTCAGAGGTGAAGGCTCCTAATTTCACTGTCTGAGAACGATTCTCAAGAAAGGAAGCGAACCAAGGAAGTCAGGGTCTGCGACTCCTGCTACTTCTTTAAGACGAATGAGTAGAGTTTTGTGGTCTACTGTGTCGAACGCTGCACTGAGGTCCAGCAGCACCAAGAGACATGATTCTCCGTCATCTGCGGCTTCGAGGACGTCATCCCATATTTTGAGAAGTGCTGTTTCTGTGCCATGGCCTGGGCGGAAGCCTGATTGTAGTGGATCCAAGAGTTTGTAAGTGTCCAAATGGCCTTGTAGCTGTTGTACTACTGCTTTCTCCATGATCTTGGAAATGGTGTTGAGGCTTGTTACCGGTCTGCGGTAATTTGGGTCCTTAGGGTCAAGATTGGGTTTCTTTAGGAGGGGTTTGATTATACCTTGCTTGAGGGAGTTCGGAACCATACCTTCTTTGAATGATAGATTTACGATGTGTGTAATGGTAGGAGCTAAAATGTCGGTACATTCTTTCAGGAGTTTTGTGGGAATTATGTCATTTGACGATGTAGTGTCTCTGAGGCTTCTGATGATGTTTTTGGTGGTGTCAATGGTGATCGGGACCAGCGAAAATTTTGCTAGTTGTATAATGTTCGTATTGATTTTCTCTGTTTGCTTTGGCTGTGTGGAGTTGGTTGTTTTTTTCTGTTGAATTATTTCCCGAATATTTTCGATTTTGTCGATAAAAAAATCCGATAGCTCATTGCAGAACTCTTGGGTTTTGTTTGCTGGAGGCTCTAGACAGGTAGGGTTCATGGTCCGAGTGACCAGTTTGAAGAGTTCACAAGGCCGGTTTAGGGCTTTTTTTTATGGTATAGGACCACTTGTCCACTAAAAAGGGCAGTCGCTGCTAAACTTGGTGCACCATAGACTCTGGTTTGCTGTGACCTGGTGCTGACTGTCCCAGGGGTCATCCCTCTGCCCCAGGAGCCACTAGTTTAATGAAAGCTTACGTGTGCTTTTGAATTCAGGCTGGCCAGACATTTTGGCTACATGTCCAAAGCGGTCACACCATCAGCATTTCCGGTCCGCCTCTGGGTCCCTCCGTAACTGATTCTCACTCTTAAGGGGAGGGGCTGAAACCCATTTGAATGAGGACATTTCTTGTTTCAGGGAAGCCATGTCCTGGACAAGTTCCCTTAAAGTGTAACTCCACTTTTTTTAACAAAAAAACATTCCCCCTAGGTGATCTATGTACATTGCAAAGATTATAACAAACCTTGTTGCATATTCCTACCCTTTGTTATTCTGAAGAAATCCATGTAAGCTTGTCTGTGCCTCTGTTCCGAGTGAGTCTAATGGGAGCGGCTTCATAATTTTCAGTCAGCCGTGGCAGCTGCAGGGCACTAATAAGGAAAGCTGCTGGGCCTGCATCCCTTTAGACATGTTCCTATTGGGAATATCTCACCAAAAATGAAATTTTTGTTGCAGGGAATGCCTGAAATCTGACTTGTATCTTAGGCAGACTTCTGGGAAAATTGGTGAGCCAATCACACAAGCAGGAAATTATGTTTCTGGGGAGTGGTCAGTACACATTATGTGTACAGAACAACTCCATGTAGCCATATTGCATTGCATTTATAGAAATTTACAGCGGCTGCAGATTGTAAAGGAAAGGTAATTTTTAATAACATTCAATTACAATATGACTTGTATCGCAATTGTGCACGCTATATTAGTTTTTCTTTATTTGCTATTTTGTTTCCCCACAAAGGTGGAGTTACCCTTTAATGCTGTATTTATGGCTGACAGAGGTGAAGGAGCCAAGGCCTCCTCTTTCAGGTGCAATGGGTCAGTCCTCTTTATCACTGCCAAGGTAGCTTCCACGCCTTCCTGTTCCTGGGCAACCACATCCACCACTGTATCATGGAAAGAGATGGGTGGTTGCGCTCTGATTTGCTCCTGCAGGACTTTCCTGATTGGGCCAGCTTTCATTGTTACCACAAACCAGTCCCTTCAGTAGATGGTCTGAGACAATAATATCGACAGAGACAAGTGTATCCCTCTTTTACAGGAGTTTCCAGCGATTCTGGGAGTGCATGAGGCTCTTTTCCTCCTGCTGCCTTGGGACAAAGAACCTCCGCCTCAACTCTGGGACCTTTACATTCTCTCCAAACAGGCCCTCCAGGTGTGCCACAATCTGTTCTGACAGTGTCTGTCCTGAGGGATGGATTGTGGCCTGGCCGGTCCATGTCAAAACAGGGAGGCTTCCAGGAAGGATGATGTGTCCCTGTTCTTTCCCTACTTATCTGGAACCTCTTCTTACCACTATTTCTGTCCCTGACAGACATGTGACCTGTGACCAAGAAACCATATAGGAACCATGTTCCACTTGACTTCCCTTCCAACTGCAATGCTGCTGCAGTTGAGCACCACCTGCAGTGGAACAAGTAGACTGCACCTGTCTACAAATATGTGAAGACTATTGGCAAAAATCCTTTTAATGTTCCAGTGTTCATGTTATCAATTGCTGCATTGTTCTGTCAGCTCACATAACTGCCACACATTGGTGAAGATGTTTCTTCTGTACCTGTGTAAATTCCTAAATATTGAGGGATTCAGGCATTACTACTTTTGGAATAAAATGTAGTTTTGGGGCACACATGCAGAAGTGATTCTCTCTACAAGAAAATTCTAATAACGCTAGTCATACATGGCAAAATTTTTCTCATTAAGCCCACCGGTGCAGTAAGCATTGTCACCATAGAACAGGAAGAGTGTTACTGGCAGGATCACCAGATGACAATAAAAAAAAAAGAAACAGGGGCCGTGGCAGGTCAAGACGCTCTACGGCAGGCCTTGACCTGCCCATACCTACTTTTGCATATAGCATTGCCGTTGCCTTACTCACATACTGACTTTGACTTGGCTCCGAAGAGAAGCTATCTTCCAGAAGGCAGACATCCTCTGCATTCAGGAGACGCACTTTTCGGAGCATAAATTCCCCCAATGCCCCCACTGTTTCCAGGCACAGGCTGACAATAAAATGAGGGCAGTCATGATCGTGGTGCGATCCTCAGTATCCTTTACTCTCACTCATATTGATCAGGTCCCCTCAGGCAGATACTTGATCCTATCAGCCACCATCAATAATCACCCTTTCATCATTGTGAATATTTACACCCCCAACCTCCACCAGAAATCATTTTATAGGACCATTTTGCAAAAAATCCAACACTACCCTAAAAATCCAATTATAATCTGTGGCGACTTTAACAAAGTTGTCGATCCCCAGATGGAATCATCTAATACAAAATGTAGCTAATCCACAGCTCTATCCTCGATGTTCTCCCTTATGCCCTGTACACGCGATCGGATTTCCGATGGAATAAAATCCAATGGATTTTTCCATCGGAATTCCGATGAAGCTGACTTTCATCAGTCTTGCCTACACACCATCAGACAAAATTCCGACCGTCCAAAACGTTGTGACGTACAACACGTACGACGGCACTATAAAGGGGAAGTTCAAATCCAATGGCGCCATCCTTTGGGCTGCTTTTGCTGATTTTGTGTTACTGTGTGTTAGTAAAAGTTTGGTGTTAGCCAATTTGCGCTTTTCAGTCTCCGTGCTTTTCAGTCCGTTACAGCATGACGAATGTGCTATCTCCATTACGAACGCTAGTTTTACCAGAACGAGTGCTCCTGTCTTGTAATTTAGTCTGAGCATGCGTGGATTTTTCTCCGATGGAGTTCCCCACAGAGGATCGGAATTTGCTATCGTTTTTTTTTCCATCTGTAAAATTTAAAACATGTTCTATTTCTTTACACCGATGGAAAAAAGACCAATGGGGCCCAATCACGCTCGTTTTTTCCGATGAAAAAAGTCCATCGGTCTTTTTTCATTGGAAAAACCGATTGTGTGTACGCGGCATAACGGACCTTTACGACCCCTGGAGGTGTCAACACGGTACTGAGAGGGACTACTCTTTCTATTTGAATACCCAAAGATTGTATTCTAGGATTGACCTGTTCTTGACCTCCAAAGCCCTGTTACAAAAAATCACCAGGTCCACAATTGTACTTATTATGTGGACGGACCATGCTCCAGTATCCATCACCATTTCTATGTCCCCCTCTGCTCCCAGACATACTATGTGGTGCATGAATTCCTCAATGCTCAGTGCTGCCGAGACCCGAGAACAGGTTCGATCCAAGATATCTTCTTTCTTTGCCTCTAATACTGGAACCGTTAGTAACCCCACTGTACTCTAGAATGCCCACAAGTCCGTTATAGGGGGAACTTTGCTGAAGTTGGGCGCTCAGGAAAGAAAAAGAAAACCCATACTACTAATACCCTCCTGAGTGCTCAAATCCCTAAATAAACAAAACAGTTCCCAATCCAACTCTGAGGAACTAGGTAAACTGGGGAATGACCTCAGCTCTCACTTGTGAAAGGGTCATGACTTTTTTTTTTTTTCTTTTTTTATTCAAATTTGTCATTGACAAAACAAAAGAAGAAAAAGTGTTTTACAACAATTTGTCCTATACAATAGGAAAATAAATTGACAAACAAGATTATTTCCATCCCCTTTTCTACCCAACTCCTCCCCCAGCCCCACTCCCACCCCCTAGAGCCCGCGTTCCTCAGCCCTCCCTCTCGGCCCCTCCTCCCAGTATTGCGTCTCAAATTAGGAGAGGGGAGAAGAGGGAGGAGAAAAAAAACCAACATATTTTAATTGTTTAATTAAGGGGAAGGATGGTAGACGGGGATAGTCGACAAAGAGGCCAATTCCCCACTCCCCAGAAAGATGGAGTAAACATAGGAAAAAAAGGAATATTCATCAACAACTCTACCAGAGACACCCTGCCCTTTCCACTAGATTGCATATTTCCCAATAAGAATTTCTTATATCGCTACATCTTCTTCGAATAGTCTTTTCCCTTTTTCTGAATTCCTAAATATATTCCAACTCAACCAAGTTTGGTCGTATTGTTCTTTCTTATTCTTGACGGAGAGAAATAAATCCTCCATAGCCTCTATCTCACTAACCCTGTTTAGCCATTCTGGAATTGATGGGGCTCTAGTATCCCTCCAGTGCAGCGGAATTCCAGCCTTAGCTGCGTTGATCATATGACAAATTATAGATATTTTATAGAGCTGAGCTGGAGTCAGTGAGCAATGAAGGAGGAAGAGTGCAGGGTCATCTGGTATTTGTGATTCCGTAATTTCCTGTATAATAATTTTTTGGATCTCCGGCCAATACTGCCTTATTTTTTTACAGGACCAAAATATGTGTAGTATTGACCCGCTCTCTTCCCCACATCTCCAACACATATCTGGGTTCTCCTTTGAGAATTTATGAAGTCATACCGGGGTGTAATACCACTGCGTCAAAAGTTTGTAGTTAGCTTCCTGGGTCCGAGTGCAAACTGAAGAATTAAAGGTCAAGTAGATAATTTGTTTACGTTGTAGTGGGGAGAAAGTCCTATCGAGGTCTCTTTCCCACTTACTAATACCAGGCATCACGTAATCAACAGGTGGATTATTTAACAGTTTATACATCTTAGAGATCCCTTGTGAGAGTGGTTCTTTCTCATCACAATATGATTCGAAAGTCGTTAGTTGCCGTTGAAAATTTGTAGGAGGTCCTAAGGACCTCAAAAAATGACTAATTTAAAGGGCTTGCCAAAAGTTAGTTTCAAAAGGGCCTCCCACTTGGGTCAATGTTTTAACAGTTGGCCATGTCCCTGATTTGAGAAAATGTGATACCTGGTATAAACCCTTATCTTTAAGGCTTTGAAATGCTCCCGTTTCCATACCTGGGACAAAACCTGGGTTTCCCAGGATAGGAAACAGGGGTGATTTTCTGGTTGAGAGATTCGTATTTTGACAAATCCTTGCTGTAATTCGTAAAGTTGTTCCAATTAAGGGGTGTTTTTTAAGAGAAATCGGCAAAACTGTATAACACCAAGGTGCTCTGCATAAAAGGATGGACTCATTTGCTGTTCTATGTCAACCCATCTTTTAAGGTCGGTATGTCTACACCAATCTACTAATCTCAGTAAGTGCACTGCGTAGTAGTACTTCTTTATATCAGGTACTTCAATCCTCCCAAAGTCTTTTAATAAAGTCAGCAGGTCACGTTTAATCCTTGGTCGTTTTCCTGACCAGATGAATTTCATAAAAAGTGTACGTAACTGCTGCAAAAAGGCATTAGGAATCGTAATTGGTAATGTCTGAAATAAATAAAGGATTTTTGGCAGAATAGTCATTTTAATTATATTAATGCAACCAAACCACAAGTGTAGGCCATGTTGCTATTTGTCAAGAAGTGCTCTAATTAAATTATACACAGGGGGGAAATTTATCTTAAAAGTATCTTTTACTTTTGCAGGTATATTTATACCCAAGTGACTTGAAGACTTGCCCCATTTAAAGCCAAAATTAGATTGTATAGTATTTTGTAGTGAAGGTATTATCGCCACACTCATGGCTTCTGATTTACTATGATTTATTTTTAAGTTGGATAGAGTACCATACTTCTCAATCTCTCCTACTAAGTTGGGGAAAGAAGTATGTGGGTATGACAAGGAAAACAACAGGTCGTCCGCATACGCAGAGACCTTGTGCATCCCTTCTCCCACTTGCAGTCCCCGTATATCCGGATTTTGACGGATTCTATTCAAAAGAGGTTCTAAATATAGGGCAAGAAGTAGAGGGGACAAAGGGCATCCCTGGCGAGTCCTATTCGAGACACTGAAGGGCTTTGAAAGGACGCCGTTAACCCTTACAGCCGCCTGTGGGGACGCATAAACACTTGTAATCCATCCAACCATACGTTCCCCCAGGCCCACCTGTTTCAGTACCTCAAAAAGGAATCGACTGTTAACTCTATCAAATGGGTCATGACTTTTACCTTAGGTGACTACGCCATACCTGGTACTCTCAGGGAAATAAATCTGGGAAACTCCTGGCCCAGCAGTATAAACGTAGAGCTGCACAATCTAGAATCCCATTCCTTCTCAACGAACAGGGACATAAATTAACAAATGGCATCCAAGGTGGGTTACTACTAAAGCCTAAACAAGAGGAGCACTCACCAACTATAGCTCACTGGGAATCCACACTACAAATCCGTATTTATCCCCTCATCTGGTACCGAGCAATACGTACCTCCACCGTATATTCTAAGAACATTTCCCACTGGGAAACCCTAAATAAAATACTATATCTCTGGTACTACACCCCTGTGAAATTAGCTTGGATGTTCCCAGCTCAGTCTAGAAAATTCTGGAGAAACTGTGACCTGGATGGACATATGTTTCACATTTGGTGAGAATACCCTTCTATTGTTTTATTCTGGACAGGCATCTCTGCCCTTATTCAGAATGTTACTAACTCTCCTTTTATGTTAACCCCACAAATGGCTCTTTTCAGTCTAGGCTACTTGAACTGGCCCCCTTTACATAAACTCCACCTCTCCCTGGTTGACCCGACTCTTGAGAGCTCCTGTACACTCCCCCCTCCTTCTGGACTGAATAGAGCCTTCTGTGTTTGACTTTTGACAAATGTTTACTATATGGTATAATTTTACACTTCTAAGTACTAACCTGCTACTCTATTCCTTGCCTCTCCCCCTATCACTGCTTCCCCTTTATCCACCACCCCTTTTCTTTTATTTCTTCTATTACAGTGCATTGAAAATGTATTCATACTCTTTGAAATTTTCCACATTTTGTCGTGCTACAACCAAAAATGTAAATGTATTTTATTGGGATTTTATGTGATAGACCAACACAAAGTGGCACATAATTGTGAAGTGGAAGGAAAATTATAAATGTTTTTCAACATTTTTTACAAATAAATATCTGAAAAGTGTGGCGTGCATTTGTATTCAGCCCCCTTTACTCTGATACCCATATCTAATATCTAGTGGAACCAATTGCCTTCAGAAATCACCTAATTAATAAATAGAGTCCACCTGTGTGTGATTTAATCTCAGTATAAATACAGCTTTTCTGTGAAGCCCTCCGCCGAGGTTTGTTAGAGAACCTTAGTGAAAAAACAGCATTATGAAGGTCAAAAGAACACACCAGACAGGTCAGGGATCAAGTTGTGGAGAAGTTTAAAGCAGGGTTAGGTTATAAAAAAATATCCCAAGCTTTGAACATTTCATGGAGCACTGTTCAATCCATCATCCAAAAATGGAAAGAGTATGGCACAACTGAAAACCTACTAAGACATGGCTGTCCACCTAAACTGACAGACTGCGCAAGGAGAGCATCATTCAGAGAAGCAGCCAAGAGGCCCATAGTAACTTAGTGCAGGGATCCACAGCTTCAGGTGGCAGAATCTGTCCACAGGACAACTATTAGTCATGCACTCCACAAATCTGGCCTTTATGTAAGAGTGGCAAGAAGAAAGCCATTGTTGAAAGAAATTCATAAGAAGTCCCATTTGCAGTTTATGAGAAGCCATGTGGGAGACACAGGAAACACGTGGAAGAAAATGCTCTAGTCAAATGAGACCAAAATTTGACTTTTGTGGCCTAAAAGTAAAACGCTATGTGTGGCGGAAAACTAACACTGCACATCACCCTGAACACACCATCCCCACCGTGAAACATGGTGGTGGCTGCATCATGTTGTGGGAATGCTTTTCTTCAGCAGGGACAGGGAAGCTAGTCAGAGTTAATGGGAAGATGGATGGAGCCAAATACAGATGATTCTTAGAAAAAAAACTGTAAAGCCCCGTACACACGATCGGTTTGACTGATGAAAACCGTCCGATGGATGGTTTTCATCAGACCAACCAATCATGTATGGTACCCATCGGTCTTTTTTCCATCGGTTGTAAAAAATAGAACTTGTTTTAAAATTTTCCGATGGATAAAAAACCGATGGGAATTTCCGATCATCTATGGGCAAGTCCATCGGTTAAAAAACCCATGCATGCTCAGAATCAAGTCGACGCATGCTCAGAAGCATTAAACTTCATTTTTCTTGGCTCATCGGAGTGTTTTACGTCACCGCGTTTGGAACGGTCGGTTTTTTGACTGATGGTGTGTGGCCAAGACTGATGGAAAACAGTTTCATCGGATTTCTGATGGACAAATCCATCGGACGAAAATCCATAGGTTATCCGATCGTGTGTACGGGGCTTCAGAGTCTGCAAGAGACTGGGGCAGAGGAACACATTCCAGCAGAACAATGACCCTAAACATACAACCAGAGCTACAATGGAATGGTTTAGATCAACGTATATTCATTTGTACTCGGAGTCTAAGGTACGTGCGGGAAATGACTGAGGGGGAAAACAGGGAAAGTGACCTGGGGTGTTCCCGGGGTCACATGGTCGGTATGCCTAAAAGGGGACATACCCAAGTAAAAGTAAAGGAGAAGAAATAACAAGAAAAAAGGGGAAGGGTGGGTGGGGCACAAGAGAAATGACGACAGGCAAGGAGGAGAGAGGGCGGGTTTAAATACCTTCCGACTCCTCCTACAAATTCAGGCAGGACCTGCGGTCCCGCCTTCTAACTTGTACTCGGAGTCTAAGGTACGTGCGGGAAATGACTGAGGGGGAAAACAGGGAAAGTGACCTGGGGTGTGCCGGGGCA
This sequence comes from Rana muscosa, assembly GCA_029206835.1. Taxonomy (NCBI): domain Eukaryota; kingdom Metazoa; phylum Chordata; class Amphibia; order Anura; family Ranidae; genus Rana; species Rana muscosa. The sequence continues at coordinate 636,560,752 of CM055117.1, read as the reverse complement.
CATGGTCGGCATGCCTAAAAGGGGGCAAAAATAAGACAGTAGGATGAGCTCGCAAAGAGACTGAAATGAAAGTAACCGTATGCAACCTCGAGCAGCCAATGCAAGAAAGCTTGTGATGACTTGACATGTGGATGCGGAACATGTCCGGAAATGAATGCTGAATCCCACCAACCCAACTCCTCAACAACGTGAATGCGAACCCCCTGACGAGAAGCAGCAGACACTGCACCTAACCTGACAGCACGGCCGGCGTGAGCATAAGGAGCAACCCAGGTTTAGGCAGCAGGGAACAGCAATGTGTCATGTACCGAGCTAGTGAAGAAGAGTGCCCCAGGGAGAGGCAATTGGCCCATCCCCGGGAACATCCGCAGACGCCATCACGAGACGATCCTAGACTGACCGAGCACCAGCTTGGAGGATCGCTTGAGCTGAAAGTGCCAAAAACAAACTAAAAGACACAGAAAGCACGTAGACATCGAATGTACGTGACAAAAGAAACCAGGATACCAAGGTGGAAAAGCCTGGAAGGGATTCCAGACCGTATCATGAGTTTCCTAGGCTAAAATTGAAAACGACTTGTTGATCAACCTTCAGCGACGTCCGTTTCCGTAGATCAGATCCGTTTGGACACTAAAATGAGGAAGAAACTACCTAACAGCCTACCACATGGGAGAGCATCCAGCTGAATGCCAGTGCGCAGGTATCCAACATCTGCCCTAGGACCAAGACCCTTCCACCTAACCCTATGCTACTGCCAGAGAGACAACCGAAACGAGAGTTTGCAAGGACGAGCTCCTATGTACAGAAACCCTAACCGACGAAGGACGGATGGCGGCAAAAACTTTGACATCTACCGCCCCTGACACGACCTCTGCAAACAAGAACAACACTGTTAACACAAGAAATAACCAACGAACCCTAAGAAACAGTTACCCCTTCCTACCCTTACTGCTACTTATGCCGGTGACCGTGATTAAAAGACGCAGTAGCATCGTGTAAGCCATGCCAACTGTGAAGATATGACCCTGACCTGTATACAAGACAATGAAATGTAGGTAAGTGCAGGACTGATGGTAACAGTCTCGGGAGTAACGAGATGGAAACTGTCGTGGTGTGACGTAGCAAAACCTACAATGTGAAGAATGAACCAATGTACTGACCATACAAAATATACGCAGGACTGAGAATGTGACAAACCCAAGAATTTGCACAGGCCGAGCAACCTGAGGCGTAGCAGGCAAATTAAAAATGTACACTCAGGCCTGATGAACCTGAAGACGTGTCAGGCCTTTAAATGAGAAAAGAAATGCCCAGATGCATGAAATGAAATGCCCAGATGCATGAAATGTATGTGAAATGTATGAGAAACGGATGAGGAGACCTGCCACCGTACAAGCCAATTAGAAACGCTCATCTAAATCCGTAAGCACCCATAAACGTGATGCGTGACCCCCCCCCCAGCAGTGAAACGCCATGAATCAAATATGAGCATTCCAGCGCTACCAACTAGGAAAACATCATGACTGAACCTTCAAGAGAAATGTAAAATCGCATGAGGAACATAAAATTGCATGAGAAAACAAACACATAAGAACTCAAACATATGTGAACATAATTACATGATAAACGTGACCGCATGAGAATGTGACTAACACGAGAAACGTGATCGCCATGAGAAACGCGATCGCCATGAGAAACGCGATCGCCATGAGAAACGCGAACGCCATGAGAAACACGAACGCCATGAGAAACGCGAACGCCATGAGAAACGTGATCGCATAAAAACAAGACTGACATGAGAAACGTGATCGCATGAGAAACATGATCACATGAGAAACGTGATCGCATGAGAAACGTGATCGCATGAGAACATGACTAACAAGAAAAAAGTAATTGTATGAGAACAAGACTGACAAGAGAAACGTGACGCATGAGAAACGTAACGCATGAGAAACGTAATCGCATGAGAACCAGACTAACAAGAGAAACGTGACCGCATGAGAACAAGACTGACAAGAGAAACGTGATCGCATGAGAAACGTGATCGCATGAGAAACGTGACGCATGAGAAACGTGACCGCATGAGAAACGTGACCGCATGAGAAACGTGACCGCATGAAAACAAGACTGACATGAGAAACGTGATCGCATGAGAAACGTGATCCCATGAGAAACGTGATCGCATGAGAAACGTGATCGCATGAGAAACGTGACCGCATGAGAAACGTGACCGCATGAGAAACGTGACCGCATGAAAACAAGACTGACATGAGAAACGTGATCGCATGAGAAACGTGATCGCATGAGAAATGTGATCGCATGAGAACAAGACCAACATGAGAAACGTGATCGCATGAGAACAAGACTGACATGAGAAACGTGATCGCATGAGAAACGTGATCGCATGAGAAATGTGACTGCATGAAAACAAGACTGACATGAGAAACGTGATCGTATGAGAAACGTGATCGCATGAGAAACGTGATCGCATGAGAACATGACTAACAAGAAAAAAGTAATTGTATGAGAACAAGACTGACAAGAAAAACGTAATCGCATGAGAACCAGACTAACAAGAGAAACGTGACTGCATGAGAACCAGACTGACAAGAAAAACGTGATCGCATGAGAAACGTGATCGCATGAGAAACGTGACGCATGAGAAACGTGACGCATGAGAAACGTAATCGCATGAGAAACGTAATCGCATGAGAACAAGACTGACAAGAGAAACGTGACGCATGAGAAATGTAACTACATGAGAAACGTAACCATCATGAGAAACGTAACCATCATGAGAAACGCCATACAAGAGAACATAACTAGCATGAGAAACGTGACGCATGGAACACAACTAGCACGAGAAACGTGCCTGCAAGAGAACCGTAACACGCGAGAACGTAACTAGCAATAAAACAGGACCGCATGAGAAACGTAACCGCATGAGAACATAACTAGCATGAGAAAGTGTCTGCATGAGAAACGTAACACGTGAGAACAAAACTAGCATAAAACATGACCGCACGAGAAACATGACCGCACGAAAACCTACCTATCATGAGAAACGCAACACAAGAGAACATAACTAGCATTTAGAGACAAGATCGCATGAGAAACGTAACGCACGAGAACATACCTAGCGTGAGAAACAAAACCGCATGAGAAACGTAAAAGCATGAAAGGTAAATCGCATGAGAAACGTGATCGCATGAGAACATTGCCATGAGAAGACCACCCATAAAACTTAAAAGCATGAAAAGGGCACCAACTAGCATGCGAGACGTAATTGCATGAGAACATAAGCATGAACGCAACACATGAGAAACGTAAAAAATGAGAAACGTAAAACATAGAAATGTAGATTGAATAGCATATCGTATGACTGAAACATGCACTCACTGAGCACACTAACTAAAACACTGACCACATACACGCTCCAACCAGAATCCTGACACAGGGGGTGATCGAATGTAGAGGCCGATCGCGTGACACTCCCCCCAACCAACACCAAAATATGGCCGCTGACTCTAAACACTTCTCCCAGTCTGAGAGGAACCCCAAGAGCCCCTCTAATTCCCCCCCCCCACATCACCTCAGCATACACTGGTTATTACTGCGAGACACATCAAACCATGGGGAAGAGACAGGAGACACCATGTGGGAAGAGGTGTAACAGGAACCCAGAATCAGTAAAACTCACCAACGTTGACAGGGAGCCCACAGCACTTACTGGGCTGACCCTGGGAGACATGTCACAGGGGAGGAGACAGGCCATGCTGAGGAGGATGCTGCCTCAGCCAACCAGTGCTCAGCTAACATGATACCGCACAGCCAGAGGGAAGCAGAGTGTGGCCAGAGAAAACATACACACACCCGACCCCCCCGGGATGCGGACAGGAGGTGAGCACTGCTGGGATGGATGGATGGATGGATGGATAGATGAGGGTGCTGTCCATCTGTTGAGCACTGACAGGCCGATCGGGGTCGCTTGTGTGAAATGTGGGGCAGAGGGAGGATATAGGCTGTCAGAGTTGGAGCCTGTACTACCATCTGTTGCTGAGTCCATCCCTGGAGAGCAGGCCCCCGGCCCCCCAAAATGCCAACACACGCGGCTATGAGAAAGAACATGAGTGGGCACCCCCCCCTTGCCCATAGACCCCCCCCCCCAACCGATACTTGTGTCCACACGAGAAGCGGAGAGGCGAGCATGGCAGCAGCCGCACATCCTCCTTGCTGAACGAAAACCAGAAATTACGTCGTGGTCGCACCGGAAATGACCTGTCACAGCCTCCCACAAGAGAAATGACGACAGGCAAGGAGGAGAGAGGGCGGGTTTAAATACCTTCCGACTCCTCCTACAAATTCAGGCAGGACCTGCGGTCCCGCCTTCTAACGTGTTAGAATGGCCCAGTCAATGTCCAGACCTAAATTCAATTCAGAATCTGTGGCAAGACTTGAAAATTGCTGTTTACAGACACTCTCCATCCAATCTGACAGAGCTTGAGATATTTTGCAAGGAAGAATTGCCCAAAATTTCACTCTCTCGATGTGCAAAGCTGGTAGAGACATACCAAAAAGACTTGCAGCTGTAATTGCAGCCAAAGGTAGTTCTACATAGTATTGACTCAGGGGACTGAATACAAATGCATGCCACACTTTTCACATTTAAAAATAAATAAATTGAAAACTATTAACATTTTTCCTTGTCAAAGTATTTTATTGATTGAATAAGCAAGTAAATTACAATACAGTTGTAATAAATATTACAATGAGCCATATGTGTTTAACAGATATGGTAAAAATCTAAGGTCCAACAGTAAACTACCGATTGGTAGGTTATTTAACTACTATAGAAAAAGAAAAAGTACATTAGTTAATAAAACTTGAGATATCTAACTGCGGTGGAAATTATGCTACCGTAAGAGGTAATAGCTTCGAGCAGAACTATTAAAACCGTTAAGTAGAATAATACTTTTTTACTCTTTAGAAAATAAGAAAAAAAATAAGATAATACCAAAAAGAAATAAAAAAAAATGGGGAGGGGGGGAGAGAAAAAAAAAGGGGGGCACACAGAAGCAGAGAGTCACAAGGAAGAGTAGGAAAGAGTAGCAGGAGAGATAGAGAAGAGAGTACAGGAGTTCACTGGATTGGCACAAGTAACTTTTTGCCTGAGGACATAAAAAGAGCATTATGATCTTCACAGTAAAGAGTAGGGTAACATCTAGGTTCTAAGAGTTTGGGTTTGGGTTTTGTAAGTCACTTTTATCTGGGTAGGGTTGTCAGCTACCATCGCATGAGAATTCTGCTATCGCAGGATGGTGATAAGTGGTAGTTAATCCAAGGATTCCATATTTTTTCAAAAACAGGAATTTGGTCCATTTCTATTGCTAACATTTTGGCATGAGACATAAAAACATTTAGTCTACTTTCAGTCTCGGGTATCTCTAGGTCAGGGGTTCTCAATGCCTTAGCAATTGTTTGCTTAGCCGCTGTGGTAAGTTGGATAAGGAGTTTAAATTGTCTATATGTGATATAGTCTGGTTTTAGATTGAGCAAGGCAGTGACTGGGTCTGGTTGCACATTGAGATTAAACATTCTGTAAGCAATTCCAAATATCTTTTTCCAAAAAATCTGAACCAATGGGCAGGACCACCATATGTGCAAGTGGGTACCCGGGTCAGAGAATCCTCGAAAGCATTGAGCTGTGTGGTTTGGCGTAAATTTGGCCAATCTTGAGGGGACGAGGTACCATTGAGTTAATACCTTATAATTGGTTTCTACCGCCGGGATGTTTGGGGAGGAAGATTTTGTTGCTGACCAGATTTTTGACCAGTCAGCCATATCAAATGTTCTTTCCAGGTCCTCCTCCTATTTGCGGGCATATAGAGGTTTGTCGAGGCCAGGGTAAGTAGAGATTTGGAAGTATATTGAAGATATCATACCTCTTGAATGGGGATTTTCCAGGCATGCCGATTCAAAATTTGTAATTTGGAACAGAGAGGTATTAGTATTTAGTAGTGGTGCATAAAAGTTTTTAATTTGGAGGAATCTAAAGAGTTCGGAATTCGGTAAATTATAGATGTCGCATAGGGTTCGAAATGTGAGGAAGGATGTAGGAGATATAAGGTTACTAAGCCGTGTAATGTTCAGTGAGGTCCAAACCTTGAATGATTTGGGGGAGACCCAAGCTGGGTAGAAAGCAGGGTTTTTGGAGAATGATAATAGAGGGTTGTGGGGAGATTATAATTTGTGTTTAAATTTAAGTTTGTCCCATAGAGATAAAAAATGTTTGGCAATGGGATTACGCAGGGTTTTGCATTCTTTGGGGAGGAGCCGTAACAGATTGGAGATGGAGAGTGGGTCACATTCTGTGGCTTCTATTATTACCCATAAAGGTATTTCATGAGTAGCATGATATTTGGTGAGGCTGGCAATGTGTGCAGCTCTATAGTAGTTTGCAAAATTCAGAAAAGCCAAGTCCGTCTGAGTTTAGGTAAATGTAATGTGTGTAATGATATACGGGGTTTGGTGGAGCCCTACACGAAGGTTGCTGTTCTTTTTTTAATTAATCTAAGGTAATAAAATGGGATTGGGATTGGCAAGACTCTAAATAAGTAAAGTAATTTTGGGAGAATTGTCATTCTGATTGCATTAATTTTACCTGTCCAAGATATCGGGAGATGTGTCCATTGTTGTAAAAGTTTTGTGATTTGTTTTAGAATTGGGGGATAGTTTGCTGCGAAAAGGTCGGAATATGAGGCTGTTAGGTGAACCCTCAAATAAGGAATTGATCTCTCTGCCCATGTGAATGGGAGTGCATGTTTAACCGAGTCAGACTCTAATTTGGAGAGGGATATATCAAGGACTCTGGATTTTTTAGGGTTTATTAAAAGACTTGAAATCATCCCAAAGGTGTTGAGGATGGGTAAGAGGTCGTGGGGATGACAAAAATAGTAATAGTGTCATCTGCAAATAGACATAGTTTATGTTGGTATCCAGCAGTTTCAATACCAGTAATTGCCGGGTCTGAACGGATTCGTTGGGCTAGTGGTTCCACTAAAAGGGCGAATAGAAGGGGAGAAAGTGGACATCCCTGGCGAGTTCCTCTTTCTATATTGAATGGATTGGATTTGTACCCTGCAAATTTAACGTATGCGATTGGTTTTTTATAGAGTGCCTCGATCCAAGTTAGAAAGTGGGGGCCAAAACCCCATTTTTGTAGTGTGTAGCGTAGGTAAGGCCATGATATGGAATCAAAAGCCTTTTTTAAATCAAGGGATTGGAAACAGGAGGGCATATGTCTAGCTTTAGCTATCTGTGCTAGTAAAACTGCCCGGCGGACATGGTCTCCCGCTTGGCGTGTTGGCATGAAGCCCACTTGGTCTTTGTGGATGAGATTCCCTATTATATTGTTGAATCTGTTGGCTAAAATTTTAGCTAAAATTTTGATATTGAGGTTAGAAGCGAAATTGGTAGGTAATTTTTGCATAGGGTTTCATCAGTGAGAGGTTTGGGGATCATACAAACAATGGGCGTTAATGTTTCCTGTCTAAAAGATTTTCCTTCTAGCAGTACGTTAAAAGCTTCAGCTAAGATCGGTGATAAAGTGTCTGTGTAGGTTCTGTAATATAAAGCGGAGTATCCGTCTGGGCCCGGCCTTTTGTTTAAATTTAAGTTTTTGATAACCATTGCGACATCTTCTTGTGTGATTTTTTCTTCTAAGACATTCTTTTGGTTAAGAGAAAGTTCCGGTAGATTTATATCAGAGAAGAATGCATCTCCTGCTTTTGGATCAAAGTTGTTGGGTGATGTATATAGCGAGGTTAAGTGGGAATGAAATCTCTGAACTATTTTGATAGGATTACTTGTGTAAACGTCTTTCACCAATTTCAAGCGGATTGGCTTAAATGGTTTGTTCAAGGAGTTAAGCGTGCGTGCTAGGTAAGTTCCTGATTTATTGGACTTCATAAAATAATTATGTATTGAACGTTTATAGGATTTTTCAACTGTTTCGGTCAGGAATAAATCATATGCGATACGAGATTTGTCTAAGCAGGATTTTGTTAGTGGTGATGGATTGTCTTGATGGGATAAAAAGGCAGCATTAAACTCAGATTCCAATTTGCGGGCAAGGGTTTTCCGTTCGCGTTTGAATATAGCTGATTGTTTCTGTATTGTATTTCGGATTACTGGCTTATGAGCTTCCCAAAGTGTTAATGTATTTATTTTGGGGCTGGTATTAAGAGATAGATAGTCTTTAATGGCTTGTTCAATGATTTGACGGTAAGATGGGTGCTTGAGCATAATGTCTGGGAGATACCAAGTGCGGTTGTGGCCTTTGGGTAATGTGGATTTAATAGAGGTAATTACTGCATTATGGTCAGACCATGGGATGGGGATTATGTCTGCTGTGATTATTTCAGGGATCATACCGATAGTTAGGAGTATATGGTCAATCCGTGAAAATGTTTTATGAGGGTGGGAGTAGTATGTACAGTCAGGTCCATAAATATTGGGACATCGACACAATTCTAATCTTTTTGGCTCTATACACCACCACAATGGATTTGAAATGAAACAAACAAGATGCGATTTAACTGCAGACTTTCAGCTTTAATTTGAGGGTATTTACATCCAAATCAGGTGAACGTTGTAGGAATTACAACAGTTTGTATATGTGCCTCCCACTTTTTAAGGGACCAAAAGTAATGGGACGATTGACTGCTCAGCTGTTCCATGGCCAGGTGTGTGTTATTCCCTCATTATCCTATTTACAAGGAACAGATAAAAGGTCCAGAGTTAATTTCAAGTGTGCTATTTGCATTTGGAATCTGTTGCTGTCAACTCTCAATATGAGATCCAAAGAGCTGTCACTATCAGTGAAGCAAGCCATCATTAGGCTAAAAAAACAAAACAAACCCATCAGAGAGATGCAGTACTGTAGGTGCCGCCGATATACCCGGAGCATGTGACTGTGACGTCATGAGAAGCCTATATAAACCGAGCGCACCGCATACCCAGCATTACAGCGGGAGGAAGCGACGAGTCAACATCGAGGAGGAGAAGAGAGAAGAAGACACAGACGGGAAGACGGCCCCTCCACTAGAAAAAGAGCTGGAAGAAGATAGTGGAGGGGCCGGCAGAAGGACAACGGAGAGCCGGCGAGACGACGGGGAAGACCGGGCCTCCGCTAGCAAAAGAGCTGGAAGAAGATAGCGGAGGCCCGGCAGAAGAAAGAAAGAACCGGAGAGGAGAAAAGGGAAGAAGGCAACGGAGAAGACCGGGCCCCGCTAGCAAAAGAGCTGGAAGAAGATAGCGGTGGCCCCGCAGAAGGAAGAAAGAACCGGAGAGCATGGCGACGACACGGAGACCCCAGAAGTCGGAAGAAGACCCCCGGAGCTGTGTAATAAATTACTTTAAAAAGCTGTGTGTGTTTTTTTATTGCCATTTTTTTTCCACCAGGTGAATGGGTAGGGGTGTGATGTACCCCATACTCATTCACATAGGGTGGTGGGCTGGCATCTGGGGGACCCCTTATTAAAGGGGGGCTCCCGGATTCCGATCAGCCCCCGCCCGCAGACCCACGACAACCAACGGCCAGGGTTGTCGGGAAGAGGCCCTTGTCCCCATCAACATGTGGACAGGGTGCTTTGGGGTGGGGGGGCCGCAGGTCGCCCCCCTGCCCCAGAGCACCAAACCCCCCCATGTTGAGGGCATGCAGCCTGGTACGGTTCGGGAGGGAGGGGGGCCGCTCTCTCTACCCCCCTTTTCCCCTGCGGCCTGCCAGGTTAATTGCTCGGATAAGGGTCTGGTTTGGATTTTGAGGGGGACCCCCACGCCGATTTTTCGGCTTAGGGGAGTCCCCTTCAAATCCATACCAGACCGAAGGGCCTGGTATGCTCCTGGAGGGGGAACCCATGTCGGTTTTTTATTTAAAAATTGGCGTGGAGTTCCCGCTCAGGATTCATACCAAACACAGTGCCTGGTATTGGCGGGAATCCACGTCGGATCCCGTTCAATACAGTGCCGCGTCTCCTCGCTATTGCAGCGAGCGCGAGATGTGAGGCCACCCTGTCGCCGGGATGTCGGCACCCCTGTCGCCGAGAATCTCCGTGATACGATCGCGATGAATATACAATGTCGGCGGCACCTACTGTATCAAAAACATTAGGTGTGGCCAAATCAACTGTTTGGAACATCCTTAAAAAGAAAGAATGCACCGGTGAGCTCAGCAACACCAAAAGACCCGGAAGACCACGGAAAACAACTGTGGTGGATTACCGAAGAATTCTTTCCCTGGTGAAGAAAACACCCTTCACAACAGTTGGCCAGATCAAGAACACTCTCCAGGAGGTAGGTGTATGTGTGTCAAAGTCAACAATCAAGAGAAGACTTCACCAGAGTGAATACAGAGGGTTCACCACAAGATGTAAACCATTGGTGAGCCTCAAAAACAATAAGGCCAGATCTGGAACAACATCCTATGGACAGATGAGACCAAGATCAACTTGTACCAGAGTGATGGGAAGAGAAGAGTATGGAGAAGGAAAGGAACTGCTCATGATCCAAAGCATACCACCTCATCAGTTTGTAAATGGATAGAAAACTGGCTAAAAGACAGAATTCAGAGAGTAGTGGTTAATGATTCTTACTCTGAATGGTCCATGGTTATCAGTGGTGTACCCCAAGGTTCAGTGCTGGGACCCTTACTTTTTAATATGTTTATAAATGATATTGGGTCTGAGATCAAAAGTAAAATTTCTGTCTTTGCAGATGACACCAAGCTATGCAGTGGAATAACGTCCTTACAGGATGTCGCCAATTTACAAGCCGACCTCAATGCTCTGTCTAATTGGGCGACTATGTGGCAGATGAGGTTTAATGTTGATAAATGTAAAGTTATGCACTTGGGGCTAAGAATATGAATGCATCATACATACTAGGGGGAGTACAACTGGGGGGATCCGTAGTGGAGAAGGATCTGGGGGTTTTGGTAGATCATAAGCTCAATAATGGCATGCAATGCCAAGCTGTGGTTTCCAAAGCGAGCAAAGTCCTTTCTTGTATTAAGAGAGGTATGGTCTCCAGAGAGAGAGATATCATTTTGCCCCTGTTCAAATCATTAGTAAGACCTCATCTGGAATATGCAGTTCAGTTTTGGGCCCCAGTTCTCAAAAAGGATATTGGGGAACTGGAGAAAGTGCAGAGAAGGGCAACCAAACTGATCAGAGGCATGGAGGAGCTCAGCTATGAGGAGAGATTAGAGGAACTGAATTTATTCTCTCTTGAGAAGAGGAGATTAAGGGGGGATATGATCAACATGTACAAATATATAAGGGGTCCATATAGTGAACTTGGTGTTCAGTTATTCACTTTACGATCAACACAAAGGACAAGGGGGCACTCTTTGCGTCTAGAGGAAAAGAGATTTCACCTCCAAATACGGAAAGGTTTTTTCACAGTAAGAGCTGTGAAAATGTGGAATAGACTCCCTGCAGAGGTGGTTCTGGCCAGCTCAGTAGATTGCTTTAAGAAGGGCCTGGATTCTTTCTTAAATGTACAGAATATAACTGGGTACTAACATTTATAGGTAAAGTTGATCCGGGGAATATCCGATTGCCTCTCGGGGGATCAGGAAGGAATTTTTTCCCCTGCTGTAGCAAATTGGATCATGCTCTTCTGTTTTTTTTTGCCTTCCTCTGGATCAACTGTGGGTTTAGAATTGGGTATATGGGATTGTACGATATATTATTTTTATTTTTAATTTTTTTTTATGGTTGAACTGGATGGACTTGTGTCTTTTTTCAACCTGACTAACTATGTAACTATGTAACTATATCAGTGAAACATGGTGGTGGTAGTGTCATAGCGTGGGCATGTATGGCTGCCAATGGAACTGGTTCTCTTGTATTTATTGATGATGTGACTGCTGACAAAAGCAGCAGGATGAATTCTGAAGTGTTTTGGGCAATATTATCTGCTCATATTCAGCCAAATGCTTTAGAACTCATCGGACGGCGCTTCACAGTGCAGATGGACAATGACCCGAAGCATACTGCAAAAGCAACCAAAGAGTTTTTTAAGGGAAAGAAGTGGAATGTTATGCAATGGCCAAGTCAATCACCTGACCTGAATCCAATTGAGCATGCATTTCACTTGCTGAAGACAAAACTGAAGGGAAAATGCCCCAAGAACAAGCAGGAACTGAAGACATTTGCAGTAGAGGCCTGGCAGAGCATCATCAGGGATGAAACCCAGCATCTGATGATGTCTATGCGTTCCAGACTTCAGGCTGTAATTGACTGCAAAGGATTTGCAACCAAGTATTAAAAAGTGAAAGTTTGATTTATGATCGTTAATCTGTCCCATTACTTTTGGTCCCTTAAAAAGTGGGAGGCACGTATACAAACTGTTGCAATTCCTACACTGTTCACCTGATTTGGATGTAAATACCCTCAAATTAAAGCTGAAAGTCTGCAGTTAAAGCATACCTTGTTCATTTCATTTCAAATCCATTGTGATAGTGTATAGAGCCAAAAAGATTAGAATTGTGTTGATGTCCCAATATTTATGGACCTGCCTGTATATCTACGTTTTGTGGGATTACATTCTCTCCATGAGTCTACTAAATTATATTTGGATAGTAGTTGGGAAAAAGACAATTTGGATGTAATGTGGAGTGGGCTATACAGGGATTTATCTAGAAATTGGAGGAGGACCTGATTGGATTCTCCACACAGTATGACTGTTCCTGTTTTGTGATCATTCAGGACTTGTAGTAAGTGTGATATAAACAGGTTTGGTTTCTTATTGGGTGCATAGTAAGAAACTACAGTAATTTCAGTATCCATTATATGGCCTGTGAGGATTAAATAGCGACCTTCTGGGTCTTTAATTTGAGATTGAAGGGTAAATGTAGTAGAGCGGTGGAAGGCTATGAGGGTGCCTCGCTGCCTAGAGGTAGCCAAAGCCGTAAAGGTTTGCGGATAAAAGTGTGACATAAATTTGGGTGTGGAAGTGTTCGTGAAGTGGGTCTCTTGTAGACAAACTATATGTGCCTTTCTGGCATGGAATGCACAGAAGGCCTTGGTACGTTTCTGGGGGATGTTTAGTCCCTGAACATTCAGGGACAGAATGTTTAGTGGTGCCTTGATAGCTGAGTAGACAAAAGAAACTTACCCAAAAGCAGGTTTCTCTGGTCAATTGGTGCAATCCAGGTGAACTTGAAGGTGGGGGTGGAGAAAGAATTAGAGATGAGTATCGAGGTGAAGAAAAGGAGTAAAACAGAAATGGTTAAAGAAAATAATATGTAAATCCACATAAAGATACATTCAAACTGTTCCCGTGAGTGGAGACAAAAATCACCCTCAGGGGAAAGAATGCTTCCGTCAGACTTCCACATATTATATGTGGTCGAATGAGGGAGGCAAAATAGGGCGCACGGATCTCCCGTTCGTGGGAGGAGAGCCTTCTAATGAAAATATCTTATTGATGTACTTAATTGTAAACCACACAACTTGTAATAGAAACTATTAATGTTATAGTTAACTATATTATGGAAGGGGTGGCAGGGGTAATGGGAAATAAGGGGTTGACAACTGTCTACCCCTATGTTTTCTGGTAGGGAGGTAAGATAAACTGAGGAAGTGATTATAAGGATTAGGGGGTGGAACATGGTCAGAAAACTTCAAAGTTAACAATGGGGGTATAACAAGGATACTACCAGGAAATGGAAAAAAAATTAGGAGTTCCTAGTGTTATAGTACTAATACTACCGAAAGACTTCCTAATGATAGGCTGAAGGTCAACTGGATCTTAAAAATTAAAACAGAGATTAGACCTTTGGCCATAAAATTTCTTATAAATGCCAAAAATACCTTATAGCTATGCCTGTTATATAGGTCAAGAGATATGTAGGGTAATAAACACTATGCCTGCTATAGGCTATGGAGAAAAGAAAGAGAAAAAAAAAAAAACGAAGGCTGTGGCTGCAGTTTGTATATGCAGATCTGGAAGATCATCTGAGGCCGGGATAAAGTAAACATTGGGCATACAGTTCTGGAGGACAAAGGGAGACAGAGTGTGGCAGTTTATATTATTGAACTAAAAGGTATGGGATGTGACACTAAAGCCGTGTACACACGATCGGATTTCCTATGGATTCTAATCCGATGGATTTTTCCATCGGAAATTCGATGAAGCTGACTTCCATCAGTCTTGCCTACACACCATCAGTCAAAAAAACGATCTTCCCAAACGCCGTGACGTAAAACACTCAGATAAGCCGAGAAAATTACCGTATTTTTCGGACTATAAGACGCACTTTTTTCCCCCAGAAATATGGGGGAAAATGTCCCTGCGTCTCATGGTCCGAATACATAACAGGGGCCCCGCCCCCCGCCGTCGCTGGCACCGCCCCTGCCATCCGCTCACAGCCTCTGGAATCCCCCGACCGCCGCCACTGGCTCCGCCCCCCGCCGCAGTGTCAGGGGCTTTGCGATTTGAATTAGAGCCGCTCTCTCTCTCTCTTTCTCTTTTGCTTACAGAAAGGGAGGGGGCGGCGGGGGATATCCGCAGCTCTCCTCTCCCTGTCACAGCGCCGCTGCCGAGTTCTCTGGCAAATAGAGCAGCGGCGCTGTGACAGGGAGAGGAGAGCTGCGGGCTGTCTGTATATCCCCCGCCGCCCCCTTCCCTTTCTGTAGGGAGAAGAGAAAGAGAGAGCGGCTCTAATTGGATTTGCTGGGTCGCCACCCAGATTCCTGCCCACTGTTTCCCCCCCCATGATTGGCCACAGCAGAGGGCCAATCAGAAGACACTGGGAGCATCATGGGAAATGAAGTCCTTGCAGAGTTTATGGCACCAGTTCCCCCAGCATGCAAGCACTCTGCTGGAGGGGAGGGAGGGGGTGTTAGAAGAGGAGCAAAAGAGAATACTCTGCTGGGGGACACCACCAGAGAGCCACGCTGTACCCCGCACCACCAGAGAGCCACGCTGTACCCCGCACCACCAGAGAGCCACGCTGTACCCCGCACCACCAGAGAGCCACACTGTACCCGCACCACCAGAGAGCCGCGCTGTACCCCGCACCACCAGAGAGCCACGCTGTACCCTGCACCACCAGAGAGCCACGCTGTACCCGCACCACCAGAGAGCCACGCTGTACCCTGCACCACCAGAGAGCCACGCTGTACCCCGCACCACCAGAGAGCCACGCTGTACTCCGCATCACCAGAGAGCCACGCTGTACCCCGCACCACCAGAGAGCCACGCTGTACCCCGCACCACCAGAGAGCCACGCTGTACCCCGCACCACCAGAGAGCCACGCTGTACCCCGCACCACCAGAGAGCCACGCTGTACCCTGCACCACCAGGGAGCCACGCTGTACCCACACCACCAGAGAGCCACGCTGTACCCCGCACCACCAGAGAGCCACGCTGTACCCCGCACCACCAGAGAGCCACGCTGTACCCTGCACCACCAGAGAGCCACGCTGTACCCTGCACCACCAGGGAGTTACGCTGTACCCGCACCGCCAGAGAGCCACGCTGTACCCCGCACCACCAGAGCCACGCTGTACCCACACCACCAGAGAGCCACGCTGTACCCACACTGCCAGAGAGCCACGCTGTACCCACACCGCCAGAGAGCCACGCTGTACCCACACAGCCAGAGAGCCACGCTGTACCCACACAGCCAGAGAGCCACGCTGTACCCACACCGCCAGAGAGCCACGCTGTACCCACACCACCAGAGAGGGAGCCACACTGTTCCCGCACCACCAGAGAGGGAGCCACACTTTAACCGCTGTACCCGCACCACCAGAGAGGGAGCCACATTGTACCCGCACCACCAGAGAGGGAGAAAGACCGAGCCACTGCCAGGATACAGACATGCTACACTACTGACTAGAGTCACCCCAGGCAACCCAGAGTGAGCGAACGTCCAGCCAGAGGGATCACTGTTGCGATTTCGCTGGGTCTGGTAAGAGGGCCTGTTGGCCATTATTCATTACTGTTCCCAGGGACTGAGCCATTAGGAAGTGCCTAACCTGATATCCTCTAGGCCTTTTTGACCGCCACAACGTCCCTCTCTGTCCTCTTCCCACGGCGTCCCCTCTGTCCTCTTCCCACTGCGTCCCCTCTGTCCTCTTCCCACGGCATCCTTCTCCCAGGGCGTTACTCTGTCCTCTTCCCAGGGTGTCCCTTTGTCCTTCACCCACAGCAACCCTCTGTCCTCTTCCCACAGCGTCCCCTCTGTCCTCTTCCCATGAAGATGACAGGGCGGGCCTTGACAGGAAGGGGTGGGTCATATTTAAATTAGGGGGTGCGCAAGTTTAGTCAGGCCTAGGGCAGCACAAAACCTAAATACACCACCGATGGCATGGTCACTCTGCGTTTACTGTGGCATGGTCCCTCTGCGTTTACTATGGCATGGTCCCTCTGCGTTTACTATGGCATAGTCCCTCTGTGTTTACTATGGCATGGTCCTTCTGCGTTTACTATGGCAATGGTCAGGCTGCATTTAATGGGCACTGGAAAATATTTTAGTACACAATTTGGTTCAGAATATTTTTTTTCTTGTTTTTCCTCCTCTAAAACCTAGGTGCGTCTTATGGTCAGGTGCGTCTTATGGTGCGAAAAATACGGTAAGTTCAATGCTTCTGAGCATGCGTCGACTTGATTCTGAGCATGCGTGGGTTTTTTATCCGATGGATTTCCACACAGACGATCGGATTTTGCTATCGTTTTTTTCCCATCAGAAAAATTTAAAACATGTTCTATTTTTTCACACCGATGAAAAAAAGACCGATGGGGCCCATACACGATCGGTTCGTCCGATGAAAACAGTCCATCGGACTGTTTTCATCGCTAAAACCGATCGCGTGTACACGGCTTAAGTCTTTAAAAAGACTAGTAGGGTGGTGAAAAGTGAGGCAAGTACTATTATGGGAGTATCTTTCAATCCATAGAATCATCACGTTCCTGAGGAGGAGATGTGAAGCGGCCTCTTTTATGGGTAGGATGGGTTCCATTTTTCAGGTTGGGTTGAGAAGAATTTCCTGCGAATGATAGAGATGTGTATCTTCTGCAGGTTGGAGTGTTTCGTGGTACTGGTTCCATGAGATTTAGGTCTGTGAGAGTTTGCTGAAGTTCATCATAAGATCTACAAGTACATTTTTTCCCTTTGTGAGCAAAGCGTAGGGAAAATGGGAACCCCCATTGATAGATGATGTTCTGGTGCTGTAATTCCAGGAGAAGGGGTTTCATTGCTCGTCTTTTTGCAATCGTTAGCTGGGACAGGTCAGAAAATAATTGATAGTCATTTCCTTGGAAAGTTAGCTGCTTTTTATCCTTGGCAGATGATAGTAGCTGTTCCTTCGTACGATAATAGTGTAATTTCACTATTATATCTCGTGGGGGACCATCTGTTTTTTTTGCAGCAAGGGCACAATGAATTCTGTCAAATTCTAATCTTTCTATAGGAATGGCTGGTTGCAATTCCTGGAACAAAGCAGTAATGGTGGACTGTAAGTCAGTGATGGACTCAGGAATTCCCCTGATATGTAGGTTGGACCTTCTGTCTCTGTTCTCTTGGTCCTCAATTTTGGTTTGAAGAATTAAGTTTTCCTCTTTGAGGTTTTTTATTCTCATAGAGTGAGAATGCTTTAAGTTCCAGTGCTGCTGTGCGCTTGCCAAGTGCTCTTATTTCTCTTGTGAGGTTAGCTGTAATTTGATCTGATGTTTGTTTTAAGGCTTTGTTCAGCATATGTTCAAATTGCTTTAATATCTCTGGAGCTACATGAGAAATCTGTGGGGGATCTTGTGAGGTAAATAGTTCACAGTCTGAATCTGCTGGGGAGTCAGGTTTTGTCAGCCTTTGCCTGTGAGAGCGCACAGATGCTGTATATGAAGAAGAGGGGGGAGGTGCCATTTTAGCTGTGGCTTTCCCCTTAGAGTCCTTCATGAGGGGATTCTTTAACTTTGCACGGCCACCTCCTAATGCCATAATTTCCCCCCAAAATTTTCCAGAAAAGTCCTGGGTACTAGCTTTACCCCGCGTGTAAGTCAATATACTTGCGGGTTTTGAGGAAATTGCGGCTCTCCTCCCGAACAGTGCAGAGCTCTAACACCACATAACCACACTGCTAGAGTCCGCACATGCTCCTCACTATTAACATTTTTCATACACTTCACAATTATGTGCCACTTTGTGTTTATCTATCACATAAAATCCCAATAATATACATTTACGTTTTTGGTTGCAACATGACAAAATGTGGAAAATTGCAAGGGGTATGAATACTTTTTCAAGGCACTGTACTTATATGCATAGAAGGGCACAGGGTTACTTATGTTGGTCTGTACCGGGTACTGTGTACCCTTCCTATAAAGTTGATGTCAATTGATAATGATCATTGTTCTCCAAGTTATTGTACACCACTTAATTTTTTTCTTCAATAAATAAAAAAACAAAAAACAAATGCAGTCCCAACATCTAAGGCAGGGGTCTCAAACTGGCGGCACACCAGCTGTTGCAAAACTACAATTCCCATAAGGCATTGCAAGGCTGACAGTTACAAGCATGACTCAGACAGGCAGAGGCATGATGGGACTTGTAATTTCACAACAGCTGGAGGGCCACCAGTTTGAGAACCCTCATCTAGTAAGCTAAAATATATGACATTTTCATTGTTGGATTTGGATACACAATAATATTCTGAGACTGGATTCAATTAATGGTCTGGTTACAGTATTCAAAATGCACTCGTGGCTGCCATTTTAGCAGATAAGCATAAGAAAAAAAGAAAGACAACTGTAGTTTTTTCAAGCCATTTCCCTGTTTATTGTCATAGAATGCTTTCAGTAGGCACTTGCTGTATTCAGCAATATTTTTTATTTCTCAAGATGGTAAATGAAAACTAACACTGAACAACCATGGAAGTAACTAAAGCTCCTATAGCAGACCTCTAGGCAAAAACACATTCAGATATACATTTTCAAACACAAAGACTCTTCTTATGCCTGTTTTGTGTTCTTGGGTACTTTGAAAGGGACAATATTATTCCATAATTCATGGGGCTTGTAGCTGGAAAATGAAGGCAGGCTCAGAAACCATGCTGTTTCTGTGGGTTTTAGAAACAAACTAACTTATACACAAATAAAATAAATAATATTTCTTTCTCGTACATCACGGGACACAGAGCGACATAGTCATTACTAATGGGTTATATAGTTACCGTCAGGTGCTGGCACTGGCAACTTCCAAAACCGGAAGTACCCTCCCCTATATAAGCCCCTCCCATCCGGGAGCACCTCAGTTTTTTGCCAGTGTCTAAGGTGTTGGCCAAGAAGAAACATGTGTTTTTCACTGAGCTTGCGTACAGGTTCTTTTGGGCCTCAGTAAGCTATTCCGGATCCGACCAAAAAAGCTTCATAGCTAAACGGTCGGTACCCGGGCCTTGCAGAGAAGAGCAAGGTTCTGCCTGTAATGCTTCTCTTAGGAGAGCTGGACCCTGGGATCCAGAGCTCTGGTCATACCCACGACCAAGATGTTTTCTGTGCAGGGTGCTATACAGGTCCAGGGGAGTGGAATCCTTGGGAACCCGGTCCCTGAAGGTTTGATTACAATGCCTGCCGTGATAGGTGAAGTTTGGGCTTTTGTGGACCAAACAAAGTCCTGCGGCGGGGAACAGGTAAGTGGGGGCCCCCAGGAACTTGGTTCTATTGGGGGACCCCCAAGCCTAATTTGTCTTTCTGTCTGTTACCTAACGGTATTCCCGCTAATATCTGTGCATGCCTGTAACTACTAAAAAAATGTAATAATTTTTAATGGTGGTCAAGAAAAAAAAAAAAAAAAAAGAATGTTTTTTATATATGTTTAGTATATTAAACTGCGGTACCTGTGTTTGTCCACTAGAGGCCGCTGTGGAATGTTTTTCTTGTCATATGGACTAGTTTCTTCTCAGAGAGCAAAGTCCAGGCAGCTGGTGAGTTCTCCTACAGGAAACTGTTTCCTCTGCCATGTTGCAGTGTTCGTCTATCCCCCGGCCTGCGGCAAAGGGGGCCCTGGCTCCTGTCCCTGGTTTCCATGTTTGAAAATTAGCGCCGAGGCGCACGTGGCCGCGCGCGTGCGCGTGCACGCGCCTCTATATATAGAGGTGGCCGGAAAAAGGGGCGGGGCCTGGGGGATGACGCTCTGTGCGCGCCGCAGCGCTTCTGCGCATGTGCGGGCGTCCCAGCTGGTTTTTAAAAAGCCACATTATTGCAGTAAGCTGGCTATGAAGTACAGAGACAGAGCTGGCAACATTTAAAGGCATACAGCAAGCGGTTGATACAGGCATCCCCTAGAAAGGCACATTAGTAGACACCAACTGTGATATAGCAGCAATTGTGCTAGACTATTCTCAGTAAAAGTGGTGTATTACGGCTGGAATACCTCAGCTTTAGGCTTAGGAATATGCCGTCCAGTAGCTCCGGAACTGAATCTTCCAGGAAGCGAAGGGGGTCTCATCGGGCTCTGAGGATCTTGGGCATACTCCTGCTGCACCAGTCTCCCCTGAAGTTCAGAGGTAAGTGACCGTAGAGACCCCGCAGGGGTACTTGGTACTGTGGCTGTCCTCAGTCACCTGCTCCTGTGTATGTAACAGAGGAGGTTTTTTCCTCAGCTCTGGGAGGATTAGAGAGAGATTGTCAAAATTTATCGCTGCCTCCCTGTCAGGGAAAGCACGCCCGATCTCCGTCTCCTCCTTCAGAGTGCCTGTTAGCAGAGCAACAGTCCCATACAGGGATCGACCTGCCTGAAGGGGATCAGGATAAGGTTGATTCTGTTATAGAGGAATCAACAGTGGGGGAACCTTTTCTCAGCATCTCAAGCTGAAAGATTATGGGTTCAGTCTCTGACTAACATGGTCCGATCAGCATTTAAAAATGCACCTTGCGGAACCATCAACCACTACTGTATCCTCGTTGGGGTCGCTAGAAGCCCCCAGACTGTTTGTTCTTTTCCACTTCACCCTTTACTGAAAGGGCTCATTTACCAGGATTGGGAACGTCCTGAGAAAATATTTATTCCCCCAAGAGATTTCTGGTGGTCTATCCCATGGAGGATAAGTTCATCAAAAAAAAAAAAAAAAAAAATGGAAGGTCCCTACAGTGGACGCAGCCATCTCTTGTATGTATAAATCACTGACATGTCCAGTGGATAATGTCCAAATGTTCAAGAACCCAATAGATAAAAGATTGGAGTCCTTATAAAAATCTGCTTGGTGATACAACCAGCAGTAGCAGCTATTGGGGTCTGCTAAGCAGTGAAGGATCAGTTGAAACAGGTCTTGAGGGACTTGACAGATCAGCAGGCTTTGCCCTAGCTGATCTACCTAGAGCCTTAGGCTTTGCGGTTGACGCCATAGAGGATTCAGTCCATCAGGCCTCCCGCCTTACGCTGTCTATAGTACATATGCGTAGGCTCCTATGGCTCAGAAACTGGTCTGCTGAAGCTCCCTGTAAAGAATGGCTGGTTAGCGTCCCATTTCATGGTGAACGCTTATTCAGGGAAAACCTGGACAAATATATCCAGAAAATTTCCAGCGGTAAAAATACGCTCTTGCCGGTTAAAAGCAGAGTTAGAGGTCCCTCTTTAAGAGGCCTGCTTCTCCAGTCCCTGGGGCATCGGCTGTGTAACAGTTCCGACGGCCTCCTCGGTCAAATCCCGGGGGTAAAAAACAGGGACAGTAGCAGGGTAATGAGAAACCCTGGGTCAGGGGAGGTACAAAACCTCCCCCAAAGTTAAATTCATTGAAGCCCCCACTCAGTCGGGTGGGGGGAGGACTCCAGTTGTTCGCAAAGAGACCTGGCGGGACACGATCAAGACAGATAGGTGCTCTCCGCAGTAGGGTTGGGATACAGTTTGGAGTTAAAAGACTCTCCTCCTTCCCATTTTGAGGTCAAACGTGCCAAGGGATCCCCGGAAGAGAGAGTCCCTCCTGTTGGCACTAGAACAACTATTGCTCCAAGGAGTAATTATGGAGGTTCCCCTGGAAGAATGAGGGTTCGGGTTTTACTCAAACCTCTTTACAGTCCCGAAGCAAACGCGGACGGGAGGCCCATATTAATTCTAAAAGGGCTATACAAATTCCTGTATATCAGGACTTTCCGATGGAGTCGATCCGATCGGTGGCCACTGCCCTACAAGGGAAGGATTGGTTAGCCACGATCGACATCAAAGATGCTTATTTGCACATTCCCATCTTTCCAGTCCACCAAAAATTTCTACGCTTTGCAGTAGAAGGGCGCCATTTTCAGTTCAGAGCCTTACCCTTCGGTTTGGCCACAGCACCAAGAGTGTTCACAAAAATTCTGGCCCTTTATTGGCCAATCTAAGAACACAAGGTGTAATGATAATGGCATATCGGGATGACTTGTTGCTGATAGACCACTCAGTGAAAAAACTAGACGTGGTCGTTCACAAGACGATCAAGTATCTGGAATCTCACGGTTGGATTATCAACCGAGACAAGTCAGCCCTAAAAACCAGTCAAAAGTCTGGAATACTTGGGGCTAAGGTTGGATTCAGGCCAGAGAAAAATATTCTTGCCTCGAGGAAAGGTGTTGTCTTTGAAAGATTTGATCCACTTAGTGGGTACAAAAAAGACAGCCGTCCATACGCCTGTATATGAGGCTGCTGGGAAAAATGGTGGCATCATTCGAAGCAGTACCCTACGGTCAATTCCATTCAAGGAATTTGCAAGGGGCCATACTGTCAGCCTGGAACAAAAAAGTTCAGGCCCTAGACTTACAATGTCCTTGTCCCCTTCCGTTCGCAAGAGCCTCCGTTGGTGGTTGGTTCCCCAGAATCTGGAAAAAAGGAAATCCTTCAGTCCGATTTCTTGGAAGGGGGTCACTACAGATGCCAGCCTTATAGGCTGGGGAGCAGTACTGGAGCAATAGTCTCTCCAGGGCAGATGGTCGGATGCAGAAAAGGCCCTGCCCATCAATCTCTTAGAGATACGAGCAGCCCGGTATGCCCTAGTAGCATGGACATCCAAACTCCAAGGGTCCCCTGTCAGAATTCAATCAGACAATGCCACAGCAGTGGCATATATCAATCATCAGGGGGGCACCAGGAGTCGTGCAGCCCAGAGGGAAGTAAATTACATCCTGAAATGGGCAGAAAGATATGTCCCAGCCATATCTGCGGTATTCATTCCAGGAGTGGAGAATTGGAAGGCGGACTTTCTAAGTCGCCAGCAATTAGGCCCAGAGGAAGGGTCCCTTCACCCCGAGGTTTTCTGGACAATATGTCAGCGGTGGGGAACATCGGATGTAGATCTTCTAGCATCCAGATTCAACGCAAAGGGGGACAGGTTTGTCTCTCGGACAAGGGATCCCCTAGCTTGCGGCTCGGATGCCCTAGTGTTCCCTTGGGATCAGTTCAAGCTGATATATGCATTCACACCGCCAATGGTTACCTCGATTACTCCGCAGAATCAGGGTAGAAAAGAAACCAGTGATTCCGGTGGCTCCAGCGTGGCCCCGAAGAGCGTGGTACGCGGAGATTGTAGAATTTCAGTGGGGAGTCCTTGGACTCTCCCACGTCGTCCGGCTTTCGCAAGGACCGATATACCACCCTTCCTTACCAGCCCTAGGTTTGACGGCCTGGCTATTGAAGCCCACATTCTAAAAAAAGAGAGGGCTCTCTAATTCTGTGGTATCTACCATGATCAATGCCAGGAAGCCGGTATCCAGGCAGATCTACTATAGAATCTGGAAGGCGTACATCGCCTGGTGTGAAGCCAAGAAATGGCATCCACGTAAGTACGTAATAGGTAGGAGTCTGGACTCCCTACAATGGGCTGTAGATAGGAAGCTTGCCTTGAGTACTATCAAGGGTCAGATTTCGGCCTTGTCAATATTTTTTCAAAGGCCCTTGGCTTCGCATTCACTAGTCAAAGCCTTTATACAAGGAGTGATGCGTATTAGTCCTCCGGTTAATATTCCCATATGTCCATGGGATCTAAACTTGGTTCTGTCGGTTCTACAGAAACAACCATTTGAACCATTACAGCATATTTCTTTGGTTCTTCTCACCAGGAAATTGATTTTTCTAGTAGCCATTTGTTCGGCTAAAAGAGTGTCGGAATTAGCAGCTATGTCCTGTAAGCAGCCGTATCTGGTTATCCATAAGGATAGAGTAGTGTTACGCCCTCATCCAGCCTTTCTTCCTAAGGTGGTATCGAGGTTTCATTTGAACCAAGATGTGGTTCTTCCTTCTTTTTTCCCCAAACCTACTTCGGTAGAGGAAAAGTTATTGCATTCTTTGGATGTAGTAAGAGCAGTTAAAGCTTATCTAAAAGCCACTGCTCAGATTCGCAGAACGGATGCTTTGTTTATTCTGCCGGAAGGCCCCAGAAAGGGTCAGGCAGCGTCAAAATCTACTTTAGCCAAGTGGATTCGACAGGTCATAATACAAGCCTATGGCTTGAGAAGGAGACCGCCTCCGTTCAAAGTTAGAGCGCACTCCACGAGAGCAGTTGGAACTTCATGGGCAGTGCATCACCAGGCCTCCCTGGCTCAAATCTGTAAGGCCGCAACATGGTCTTCAGTACACACGTTTACTAGGTTCTACCAGGTGGACGTTAGAAGTCAGGAGGATGTCGCCTTTGGGCGCAGTGTGTTGCAGGCCGCAAAAGATCCTCATGTCTGATAGCGCTCAGCTTATATATGGTGTATCCCCCCCCTCATTTGGCATTGCTTTAGGACATCCCATTAGTAATGACTATGTCGCTCTGTGTCCCGTGATGTACGAGAAAGAAAATAGGATTTTTATAACAGCTTACCTGTAAAATCCTTTTCTTGGAGTACATCACGGGACACAGAGCTCCCGCCCCTCTTTGGGGACACTTATTGCTTTGCTACAAAACTGAGGTGCTCCCGGATGGGAGGGGCTTATATAGGGGAGGGTACTTCCGGTTTTGGAAGTTGCCAGTGCCAGCACCTGACGGTAACTATATAACCCATTAGTAATGACTATGTCGCTCTGTGTCCCGTGATGTACTCCAAGAAAAGGATTTTACAGGTAAGCTGTTATAAAAATCCTATTATCAGGGAACCTAGCCCAAAAATTAGAACGGTATCATTAGTGCAAAATATGACTGCAGGTCATAATCAAAAAGCAAAAAATAAAATAAAAATCATATTAAAATGTTAGCTGGGATTTTTAATATTTTGTTTTCCTGACAACAATTTTTTCTCTTCCGTTCATGGACGGACACAGCAGCATCTTGACATATGGGTATTATCCTCCTGTTAGGAGATTGACTAGGCAGAAAACAACATGTTAAGTTTTAAAACACATCACACAGTACAGTACCGCCCAGGGGGGCGGTTCCCCTGGGTACATCCCCTCTCCCTGCATCTTGCAGCTCAGTTTTTTCTGCCTAGCATAGGAGAAGGACATGGTTTCCTGTGGGCCCATGTGGCCTGGGGATTTTTTTCTACTTTTTTGATCCTGAGATCTACTATCAACTTCCGACTGGGTGACAGGCTGGATCCCCGATCCTTGTAGTCCCCCCAGTTCGGCCATCGAGCGTGTGCCGAACCTTTTAGCTACGTGCTGGGTCATCCACGACATGCCCTGTTGCTCCAGGGGTGGCCGTTAAACTATATGCTCCGGGGCACACATGTGACCAGGCTCTATGTCCGTGTCACAGTGTGCCAGGCCGACAGCCATGCCGTAACCGCGCGGACGTTGGGTCTGTCTGGAATGCCTTCAGCTGGTCCTCGCAGGACAGGTAAGTAGCAGTCCCCCTGCTCTGGCAGGGTGGTATGGCTGGGCATTCCTGGGGAGGTCGATAGAGGGTTCCACCCGTCCTTTCCTCTCTCTCCCTGTCCTCTCCCTCCTTCCCATGCTCTGTGGGGCTGGGCCTGCTGTACTGACCCGGGGTCCTTCGGGGTGCTCTGTGTCCTGGTTGGGGGCTGTGCGGGGTGCCCAGGGTTCACTCTTAATGGGGGGTGTTGTCCGGTGCCATGGGGGGGCCTCCGTGCTGAGGCCCAGCGTGTGCTCTTCTTCACTCAGAGACGCTCGGAGGCCATTTTGACTGCGTCCGGCGCCATTTTCTGGTGGCCAGGCTTGTATTTAAGGCTGGGAAGCGGCGGCCATTTTCTTGTAGTCCATGCGCTTTTTATACAGGGGCGACTGGTGGCCATTTTCTTGTAGTCTCGGCTCGGTTTTTGCCTCTAGCGGTGAAAACGTCCCTTCTGAATGGCACGCTCAGCGCAGAACACCTCAGGCACAGGAGTACAGCACCTGCATCAGAGAAGTGAGTCACCTGGGGGGGTCCCTCGGTCTGAGCAGCTAGGGGGGTGGACTTTTTGTGCCTTGCCTTGGTCCCTATGGGTGTCAGGCAAGTGTGGGTTGCATGGCGTCAGAAACTGGCGTTTCCTTCCCTGATATTCCCGTGGTGGCAACCGGTGCCCTGTACCTGGGGTGGTTATGGACGCCTTGTCGGTGGTCCTGGAGTCCCTTATACCAGGGTGGAAGCGGTGTGCAGGCGCAAGGGGGGTAAAAACGCCCCCTCCCCCCACCACCTTCGGGGAAGAGTTCTGATTCAGAATCGGGCCTTGCTGTGGCAGATGTCCCCTGTTCTGACCTGTCAGAGGATGCAAACCAGGACCTTTTCGGACTGTGCGGAACGGCGTTCTCGCTTGCTTCCGTGTCCGGTTCAGCGCTAAAAAGGCTCTTGTTGGAGCATTTATCACTGCGTGCAGGTTCCCCGATAAAATGGAGGTTACGGCGAGGGCATCTATTAAGGTGTCGGCCCCTCTGGGTCCCACAGGCCGGCCCGCAGCGCTGAGAGGTTTCCCTACATAGCTTAGGGGATAAGTTTACTTACTAAGACTGGGAACGGCTGCAGTGTTCTGAAAAATCGCATGGCTGTCCGTTGTCCCTTGAGAAATGTTTCCTGTTAATGGACAACTCCCCCGATGGGGTATCCTGGGTATTCCATGAATCCGGTGGATGGGACCCCTGTTTTTTAAGCCCCCTGCTGACAGGAGGTCCGAGGCAGTGGCCCGGTTCTTGTTCAGGGTGGTCACTGATGCTTCCTTAATGGGCAAAGATTTGCTGCACCGTGTTTTGGATAGCGACAGGCTTCCCTGGTCTGCATGATAGCGGACCAGTTGGTGCATGGCATTGAGTATGTCTGCGGCTTTAGATACAGCTCCTTGGCTGTCCAGTACATCAGTATCTGCGGTAGGGGTACGCCGCATGATTTGACTGAAAGGCTGGTCTGCGTACCAGACGTCCGAGAAGGCTCTGGCGGATTTGCTCGGCCAGGGTTGGAGGCTTTGGAACTTTGGAACCTCGCTGGATGACATTATTAAATATGTTGTTTGGGGTGAGAGCCCGGTGCTCCCACAATTCAAAAAAGGTAAGGAGCCACGCCGTAGGCCAGGGTCCTCCTTTTTTTCCGTTTACAAGCATTTTTTTCCTTCCGCCGGGCCCACAGGTCAGCATTCCCAGGCCGACAGGGTGCCCGCTAAGGGACTAATAAGTAACCCTGTTTCTCGCAGAAAAACATGCCTGCAAGTAAATCTGCGCCGACATGGAGATTTTTTGCCCCTGCCCAGCTATGGGTTGGGGGTCGCCCTTGAGAGTTTGCAGCTCGGTGGCCCTCCCTACTTCCGACCAGTGGGTCTGTGAAGTGGTTTCATGGGGTACAAGATGGAGTTTGTCTCTCATTCACCAAGCAGATTTTCTTTCCCTCCAACCTTCATCTCTTTTCGGCTCGCCAGGCTACCTTGTTTGGGGCAGTGCAGGACCTGCTGATGCGCAGGGTGATAGTGCCTGTGCCAGCGCCGAAAAGGTTTCAAGGATTCTACTCTGATCTGGTTGTAGTCCCAAAGAAGGGAGGAGTCGGTCTGGTCCTGGATCTCAAGACCCTCACCAGTTTTGTGAAAGCACAAGGGTTTAGGATGGCAGCTTTTCACTCTGTGGTCGCTGCACTCCATCCGGGGGTTGTTTCTACCACCCTTGGACTTCAAGGACGCATTTATTGTAGTCCCCATATGCGTCAGGCATCAGAGGTTTCTGCGGTTTGCAGGCTGAGATGAGCACTACAAAATGGTAGCTTTCCCTTTTGGCCTGGCGTCGGCTCCAGGAGTCTTTTCCAAGGTGCTCGCCCCGATCCTGGCCTTGCTGAGGCAGAAAGGGATCACAATCAGGGGCTATTTGGTCGATCTCCGTCTGAGAGCAGCTTCCACCTCAAAATTAAGGGGGATGTGGAGATCGCCAGTCAGACTCTTCAGGAGTTTGGTTGGGTACTGAACCTCCAGAAGTCGGTGTGGGTGCTGATTCAATGTGTCAGGGAAATTCCCCGTCTGTTGTCACCAATCTGCGCTCAGTGCGCATGCGCGGCAAAACGGCGCATCGGCGCATGCGCGTGCGTGGCGGGACGGCGCTTTGGCGTGCTCGGGTGCGCGCTCCGGCGCAACGACGAATGCGCGTGCGCAATAGCTCGCCAATGGGACTACAGGCGGGCCTATTTAAACAGACGCAGTAACACTATCTGGTTGCTGGTTTGTCAGCTTTACTGTGTTTCTTGTGCCTGAAAGAAGTTAAAGTTCTCCTGCTGTGATCCGGACCGGATTTGACTACGCTTCTGCTTCTCCTGAACCTGACCCCTTGGCTTGCTAAACGGACTTCTACCTCTCTCCTTGTGCTTGACCCTCGGCCTGTGACCCGGATCTGCTGCCTGTCTCCAGCCCTCTACCTTCTGCCTGTACCCTGGACTTCTTGCCTAACCTGACTATACTGGTGCTTCCTGCTAAACTCCTAAACGGACTTGTGCCTTGCTACTGGTTGCTGTTTGACCCTGTCTACCCTTGGTGTTTGACTCCTGGCCTGTTCTTCAGACTCATCCCTGCTAGATTCTTCAGCAAGACACCTCTACCTGCTGGTGGCCAGTGCTCCCTCGTGCTGTCCTCTCCCTGTCTCACCTTCAGGGGGCGGAGTGCGCTTGGGTGCAAGGGTGAACCACTCTCGGCATCTCGGCCTCGGTAAGTACGTAGCCTGATAGTACAAACCAGCCAGATGTCTGAGGCCGACAGAGTGCGTTCCCCATTTGACACCCTCTGCCAGCAGGTCTCCACCATAACGGACACTGTCCAAAGACTCCAAGAGGGATATACCCAGATTGATGGCCGTCTTCAACAGCTCACCGGTCTCCTAGGGCCAGGCCCCACAGCTGCCACCTCTGCTAACACCGCCACCAACTCCCAAGTACCTACGAGTTCTACAGTAGTGATGGCCACCCCTGAACCCAGGGTCCCTATTCCGGAACGTTTTTCGGGTATCCGCAAAAAATACCGGGCCTTTAAAAACGCCTGCTCCCTCTACCTTGCCCTCCAACCAAGGACCTTCTCTTCGGAAGCAGTAAAGGTGGGGTTTATCATCTCTCTCTTAACGGATGACCCTCAAGCCTGGGCCCATGGCCTGATGGAGCAACAAAGCCCCATATTGGACTCAGTAGAGACATTTTTTGAACATATGGCTCAATTATACGATGATCCCCAGCGATCAGCCACGGCCGAGTCCGTCCTCCATAACCTAACTCAGGGGAGAAGGCCGGTGGAAGACTATACGTCGGAATTTAG
This sequence comes from Rana muscosa, assembly GCA_029206835.1. Lineage (NCBI taxonomy): Eukaryota > Metazoa > Chordata > Amphibia > Anura > Ranidae > Rana > Rana muscosa. Next base: position 636,531,099 of record CM055117.1, on the reverse strand, counting down.
GAAATGGTCCGCCGACACCAAATGGAATGAGGCGGCCCTCAGATACCAATACCGCCAGGGACTATCTGAGACTCTCAAGGACGAGCTGGCCAGGATCGAAACCCCCACTACCTTGGAGAACCTGATCCAATCCGCCATACAACTCGATAGGCGTCTGCGTGAACGACGGGCGGAGCGATTTCAATCTCCTCGTCCCAACTGGCCTCCATCCAGGACTGTACCTCACTACCCACCAACCTCTGCGCCTGCAGTCACACCTCTTCCTGAGCCAGAACCCATGCAGCTCGGGTTGGTTCGGGCTCCCCTGACCCCTGAGGAAAAACAGCGAAGGCGCCAGGCCAATCTGTGCCTATATTGCGGGGGTGCCGGCCACTTCCTCCTCAACTGCCCCGTAAGACCTAGTAAGTCTATCTCTAAAGACACTTTAAACTATCAACTCTTTGACAACCCTCAGTCTTATGTCATTCTCTTTGTGTCTCTACAGCTGCCGGAAGGGGCAATCCGCCTCCCGGCAATTATTGATTCTGGAGCCTGCAGCTGCTTCCTGGACTCTGCCTTAGCCTCAAGATTCCATGTCCCCACTCAACCTAAGGACCACTGCCTTCAGATCCACCTGGCGGATGGGTCCTTGCCCCGTTCAGGGCTGATCACGCAGGAAACCAAACCTATCCTTGCCATCTCTGACTCGGGTCATCAAGAACTTCTCCGGTTAGACCTCATACCTTCCCCGATGTTCCCCATCATCCTGGGTCTTCCCTGGCTACAGGCACACGAGCCCCTCATAAATTGGGTGAAGAAAGAGGTTAGCTTCACCTCCTCCTATTGTTCCCAGAACTGTCTTGCCTCTGCCTCTACGGTCTGCGCTTCCATGATTGCCAAGCCGGACAACCTACAGCATGTTCCTTCCATCTATCTAGAATTCCGGGACGTGTTCGATAAGCAGCAAGCCGACCATCTACCACCTCATCGGCCCTATGATTGCCCTATCGATCTCTTGCCGGGCTCCAAAATTCCGTTCGGACGTATCTTTCCATTGTCCGAAACCGAGTTGAAAGCCCTCAAGGCTTATATTGATGAAAACCTCCAGAAGAGATTTATTCGCCCTTCCTCCTCTCCAGCCGGTGCAGGAATCTTCTTTGTGGAAAAGAAAGACGGGTCCTTAAGACCCTGTATCGATTACCGGGACCTAAACAAGATAACCATTAAGAACAGGTACCCACTACCCCTTATTCCGGAGCTATTTCAGCGCTTCCGATCTGCTCGGGTCTTTTCCAAACTGGATCTACGGGGGGCCTACAATCTTATCAGAATCAGGGCCGGAGACGAGTGGAAAACCGCCTTCAGATCTTGTTTCGGACACTTTGAGTATTCGGTCATGCCGTTCGGTCTTTGTAATGCTCCAGCCACCTTCCAACACCTAGTCAACGACATTTTCAGACAGCACCTTGATGACTTCTTAGTAGTGTACCTGGACGATATCCTCATCTTTTCCACCAACATCGAACTCCACCGGGCTCATGTCATGAAGGTCCTCACCATCCTTCGGAAGCACAAACTCTACCTTAAAGCTGAGAAATGCGAGTTCGAAAAGACCACCGTACAGTTCCTCGGCTTTATCATTTCCATCGATGGGGTCGCAATGGACCCGCAGAAGGTGAAGGCCATTCAGGACTGGCCAGCCCCAACCGACAAGAAGGGGGTACAGCGGTTTATAGGCTTTGCCAACTTCTATAGGAGATTCATCGTGGGCTTTTCCTCCATTGTGGCCCCAATAACCCAACTTACCCGGCAAAATAACCGTTTTCACTGGTCTCCAGAAGCTCAGAAGGCCTTCTCTCGCCTCAAGGACGTCTTCACTTCAGCACCAGTACTTCAGCACCCGGATCCTCTACTGCCGTTCACCCTGGAAGTGGACGCCTCTGAGACAGCCATCGGAGCCATCCTCTCTCAAAGACGAGGCCCCAAGGCTCTCCTGTATCCAGTAGCCTTTGCCTCTAAAAAGTTGACTCCCCCGGAGCGAAACTATGATGTAGGGGACCGGGAATTACTGGCCATAAAATTCGCACTAGAGGAATGGCGATACCTTCTGGAGGGGGCAGTACACCCCATCATGATCTTCACAGATCATAAAAATCTAGAGTACTTAAGAACAGCTCAACGTCTACGCCCCAGGCAGGCCCGTTGGGCCCTTTTCTTCACCCGGTTCAACTTTCACATTTCCTATAGACCCGGCTCCAAGAATGGGAAGGCGGATGCGCTATCCAGGATGTTTCCGGAAACCCCTCAGTCGGCCCAACCAGGCACCATTCTGTCAGCTCAGAACTTTCTGTTGATTCCCCGGGCCGATCTACTCACCTCTATTAAAATCGCTTCCGGGCTCTGCTCTGATCCGGTTACTACCTCCCTGGAGAAGCGGGACGGCCTATTCTGGTCCCAGGACAAGATTTTCGTCCCTCTGGAAACAAGACCGCTGGTCTTGAGGACCTTCCACGATCTCAAACTGGCAGGTCACTTCGGAGCACGTAAATCGTCGGAACTTGTCTCCCGCTCCTTCTGGTGGCCAGGCTGGAGGCAAGATTGTAAGTCTTATGTCGCTTCCTGCACTCAGTGTCAGCGTAACAAGGGGCCAAACACCAAGAGTTGGGGCCTGCTCAAACCCTTACCCATTCCTGAGCGCCCTTGGGCGGACGTGTCCATGGACTTTATCGTGGACCTGCCTTCCTCCGGAGGGTTTACCACGATTCTGGTCGTTGTGGACCGCCTCTCAAAAATGGCTCACTTTTTACCGATGATTGGGACACCTTCAGCCATGGATACCGCTCAAATCTTTTTTAAGGAGATAACCAGGCTTCATGGAATACCAAAGAGTATCACCTCCGACAGAGGGGTCCAGTTCACTTCAAAATTCTGGAAGGAACTCTGCAAGTCACTAGAAGTCAAAACCTGCCTCTCGTCAGCGTACCACCCCCAAAGCAATGGCCAGACGGAAAGAACCAATCAGACCCTGGAGCAATACCTCCGTTGTTTCTGCTCTGCTTCCCAGGATGACTGGGCATCTCTACTTCCTTACGCAGAGTTTGCCTATAACAATTCAATGCATTCTGCTACCAATCAAACCCCCTTTTGGGCCAATTACGGTTTTCATCCCTCCTTTCTCCCTGAAAACATCCCAGAGAGCCCTGTTCCCGCGGTCCAGGACCGAGTGGCTTCTGTCCAGGCGAATTTCCAAAGACTCCAGGAGATGATGCGGAATGCCCAAGGATCCTACAAGAAATTTTATGACCGGGGAAGGAAGGAAAACCCGGCGTTCAGAGTCGGGGAAAAAGTTTGGCTTTCCGCCGCCAACCTCAGATTGCCTATTCCCTCTCGAAAGCTCGGCCCTAGATTTATCGGGCCCTTCAAGATCAAACGAGCTATTAATCCTGTGGCTTTTGAACTAGCATTACCTGATTCCTATAGGATTCACCCAGTGTTCCACTCATCTTTATTAAAACCCGTCATTCCCAACGCCTTTCCTGGAAGAGATGAACCTCCTCCACCACCAGTTGAAGTAGATGGGGAAAAAGAATTTGAGATGGAATCCATCCTGGGCTGTAGGAAAAAAGGCAGACAGTTACAATACTTGGTTAAATGGAAGGGGTACCCCCCGGAGGACAACTCCTGGGAACCATCCAGGAACTTGCATGCTCCTCGCCTAATACGAGCCTTTCACCAAGAACATCCGGAATTAATGGCCAGTCTGGGCGTCCGGAGTCCGCCCCTCGGGGGGGGCACTGTCAGGGAAATTCCCCGTCTGTTGTCACCAATCTGCGCTCAGTGCGCATGCGCGGCAAAACGGCGCATCGGCGCATGCGCGTGCGTGGCGGGACGGCGCTTCGGCGTGCTCGGGTGCGCGCTCCGGCGCAACGACGAATGCGCGTGCGCAATAGCTCGCCAATGGGACTACAGGCGGGCCTATTTAAACAGACGCAGTAACACTATCTGGTTGCTGGTTTGTCAGCTTTACTGTGTTTCTTGTGCCTGAAAGAAGTTAAAGTTCTCCTGCTGTGACCCGGACCGGATTTGACTACGCTTCTGCTTCTCCTGAACCTGACCCCTTGGCTTGCTAAACGGACTTCTACCTCTCTCCTTGTGCTTGACCCTCGGCCTGTGACCCGGATCTGCTGCCTGTCTCCAGCCCTCTACCTTCTGCTTGTACCCTGGACTTCTTGCCTAACCTGACTATACTGGTGCTTCCTGCTAAACTCCTAAACGGACTTGTGCCTTGCTACTGGTTGCTGTTTGACCCTGTCTACCCTTGGTGTTTGACTCCTGGCCTGTTCTTCAGACTCATCCCTGCTAGATTCTTCAGCAAGACACCTCTACCTGCTGGTGGCCAGTGCTCCCTCGTGCTGTCCTCTCCCTGTCTCACCTCCAGGGGGCGGAGTGCGCTTGGGTGCAAGGGTGAACCACTCTCGGCATCTCGGCCTCGGTAAGTACGTAGCCTGATACAATGCCTGGAATACTTTGGCTCGATTCTAGACTACTCGGAGTTGCAGACTCTTCAGGCTGGTCACTGCACTTTTGCATGCGAGTCCTGGGTTTTATGGTGGTCACCTTCGAGGCGGTACCGAGTCTTGCAAACGAAGATTCCTGTCAACATGGGACACATCTCCATTGTCCCTGGATTGTCAAATCCGGGTGAGCCGGCTAGTCAGGGATCCCTGATCCGGTGGCTGAGGCCTCCGGCCCTTCTGTCCGGGAAGTCGTTTCCTTTTCACTGGACGGTAATCACGACGGACGCCAGCCTGACCGGTTGGGAGGGTGTTTGGGCGTACAGTCGACATGGGGTCGCTGGACGCAGGAAGTATCCGCCTGCTGATCTGGGAGCCTTCAGGCGATCAGGCGGTGCCCCTCCACATGGTCTCAGAGGCTGCGGGAACGGATGTGTTTAGACTACTTTCCGGAGACAGGGTTTGCCAGATGTGGATCTCCCGGCTTCTCGACTCAATCAGAAGTTTTGAGGTTTGTGGCCGGGTCCAAAGATCCCTGGGCGGATGCGTCAGACGCGTTAGTGGTCCTGTGGAGACAGTATCGGCCACGTTGGGCCTTCCTCCTGTAAATACTCTTCCTCTCCTGCTCGCAGAGTAGAGGCTGAGGGGATTCCGAGAATTCTAATTTGCTCCAGATTGGCTCCGGCGTCCCTGGTACTCCGCCTTAGAAGACTGGTGGCGGATGTTCCTTGGCAACTGCCAATGTGAGAGGACCTTCTAGCGCAAGGTCATACTTTTCTTCCTGCTTACAGTCCCTGGACTTCACGTCTTGGCTGTTGGCTGTTGAATACTGTGTGACGAGGCCTGTAGGTTTCGGTGATTTCCACCATGCTGAGGGCACGGAAGTCATCTTTTTGGAAGATTACCATCGCACATGGAGGGCCTACATCTGGTGGAGATGGAGTGGCGTTCACGTACATATTCGTTTTCCAGGATCCTGCTGTCTTTACAGCGTGGCGTGGATAAAAGACTTGCTTTTGCTCCATTTAGGGGCAGATATCAGCCTTGGCTGTTTTCTTTCAGCGACCCTTGATGGCTCATTCACTGATGAGTACGTTTGTCCAAGGGTTTCAATATGTGGCCCCTCCGGTTCAATCACTGCTGCCTTTGTGGGATTGTATCTGGTACCCTTGGGGTTTCAGTAACCACCATTTGAAAACATTAGAGAGATTCCGGTTGACACTTTTAGCTTTTTGGGTGGCTTTTGCCTCTACCAGAGGTTTTCTGAGTTGGCGGCCTTGTCTGGCAAGTCTTCCTACTTACACCTCCACAAGGATAAGGCAGTGCTGTACATGCAGACTTTGTTTCTTCTTAAGGTTTTTTTCAGCCTTTTTATCCAAATGGGGACATTGTGCTTCATCCTTGTGTCCTCGACCATCGCACCCCAAGTAGTTGCTTGCTTCCTTGGGCTTGGTCCAAGCTCTGCGGGTGTATCTGTCTACTACAACTCTGTTTTCGGAGGTCAGACTCATTGTTTGTGTCGGTGACTGGTTCAAAGAAAGGCCTGGTGGTCTCGTCGGCCACCATTTCTTGGTAGGTCAGACGGTTTGTAATTCAGGCTTATGCCCTTAAAGGGCAGGCTCCTCCCTTTTCTGTCACGGCGCATTCAACCAGGGAAATAGGTGCCTCCTGGGCAATAGGTGCCCAGGGCTTGGTACATCACTCCACTTATTGCCCTTCTTTTTTATTCATATTGTATCACTTTTATGCTCTGTTGGTTTTTACCCAATAAAACCCGCAATTGACCTGCACTATCAGAGCCCTCCTTTCTTTTTTCTTTCCTCCATGTCCTGGTGAACCGATTGTTTTTTTGAGGTCATCCACATTCCTGAAAGGGATTGTTAAATTGGAAGTTCCACTTCACCATTGGAGGACCGCATTGACATCCAGTACACCTTGAGTTCTTCTCCGGTTTGGGATATCTCCAACAAGGATCGTTCACGTTTGGTCGTTGGATCCATGGGCTTCATCCACGGTTTCCGGCAGTGAGAGTCTTCAGACAAGCCTTTGAGATTTGCCATTTGGATTTCCCATGCTCTATTGATCTGTTGTCGCTGACAGGTAGATCCATCAGCTCTGGTAAGAGTAAAGACCTGTACACACGATCGGTTTTACCAATGAAAACATTCCGATGGACTTTTTTCATCGGACAAACCGATCGTGTATGGGACCCATCGGTCTTTTTTCCATCGGTTTTTAAAAATAGAACATGTTTTAAATTTTTCCGATGGATCAAAAACCGATAGCAAATTCCGATCGTCTATGGGCAAGTCCATCTGATAAAAAACCCACGCATGCTCAGACTGAATTAGGAGATGGGAGCCCTTGTTCTGGTAAAACTAGCGTTCCTAATGGAGAGAGAACATTCGTCCTTCTGCAAATTATTGCCTCGTTTAATGCAGCGCATTGTTTTCTTCTTTAGAATGGTGTTTAAAATGTATTTTTTGCTGCAGATATTTATCCCGAGTTCTGACAAACTTATTTCTTTATTGTTTCTTGTGATCTCTGAATAATTTGATCTATTCTTAAAGCCAGACCTCACTCATTTTAAAAATGATTTAGAATCCAGATTTTTTTTTTTTCTTGTGGCCTTTTTTTTTGGTGTCAAGTTCTCCTAACAACATATGTTTATTTTATTTTTCCCTCAAGGAGGTTGGTGTCCCTTGTTAATTACACATTGTATTTATGAAATGTTCTTGCTACTCACACAATAAAAACACATCAGGCAAGTATTTTGGCTGAAATCAAATCTCCATTTATTCTGGCAAAAAATATAAATAAACCCGAAGGACAACAATTGGAAAATTTGCGGAATATATGAAGACTTTGGACCCCAAAAGCAGACATTACTATGATGAACAATAAAATAAACAACATAAGGAAATCAGGAGCAGCAGCCGAAGACATACATCATCCCAAGCTGTGGTACTCCTACAAACTGCAACTTCTGGAAGAGCAGCTTGAAGCCAGGGAATCACCTTCTGATCTTCCCTGTAGCCTTCCCTCCAGCGTTTGTTCCACGGCCCCGTCCACGCACCATTGCAGGCTGTGCCACTGTCGGTGGTAATGTGGCAGGAGGAGGAGGAGAAGGAGGAGAAGGATGGGCCAGATGGCAGAGATGAGTGGCCTCTGTCAGCTGCCCCCTCCCCCCATGTGAATGGCCGTGTATATCAGATGCTCACAGAGGGCACATTGTCCCGCCTAAATTTGGAACAACTTTTCGGCCAGGTAGGCACTAAAGCCCTCAACAGGGTTAAGGGGTGCCCTCATGATGGCAGCAGTGTCACGTATTATCTGAAGTGACTCTTCCTCCACCGGTGTCATCCGCCGATGTTTTTTCGGTCTGACGTGGAGGGGAGCCACTTGTGACTGTGTGCTGCCACTAGGCCTGGGGACCTGTTGAGTGCCACTTGGCCCTGCCTCCTCCTGGCTGCCACTCACCCCTGCCTCCTCCTGCCTGCCACATCCCTGTGCCTCTTCCTCCTGGCTGACCTCATCCTGTGTAGAAAAAAGGGACATAGTTTGATATTTTGTTGAATCAATCACACACAATTTTTATCTCATGACTGTTGCAATTTGAATGTTCAATAAATTGAAAAGACTTTCATCCTGACCCTGTTTTTTATATATACTGTACCAATCATTTCTGGCCACTTTTTAATTTTTTTTTAAACTTTTTTTTTTTTTTTGGGTTCATTTTTTCATTAGTGAAGAATAAATCTAGTTCACAATAGTACATTGAGGGCAATAAATATGTTTGAAAATACTATACCTGGCTGAAGATGCACAGATCCGGCTCTTCCAGCTCAGGTGGCTCCTCCTCCCCCTCTGCAGGTGTGGAGGGAAGGGTGGAAGGAACGCTGGAAGGAAGGGTGGAAGGAACGCTGGAGGGAAGGGTGGAAGGAAGGGTTGAGGGAAGGCTGGAAAGTGATTCCCTGGCCTCAATCTGGTCTTCCAGAAATTGCAGATGCTTGTAGTACCACAGCTTGGGCTGAACTACTTTGTCTGCTGCTGCTCCTGATCTCATAGAAGCGCGGACTGCTGTGTAGCTTTTTTTGTAAGCATTCCGCATGTTGTTTATCTTATTGTTCATCATAGTGTAGTCAGTCTCTGGGACCCAGGTCTTCATATATTCCGCTAATTGGTTAATTGTTGCCCGACGTACACCACTCTTGTGGTAAGAACTATGTTTGAGCTCCCACAGGTTGCGCAATTATTTGTATTTCTCAATGAATAACAACATAATGTCTGGCTCCCTTAGTTTATGAATTTTACTTTCTGCAAGATAAAACACAAGAAAAAAACAGTAGAGGTCAGCTTCAATTGTCATAATCTTATCCCAATATAGGCCTTTACAATCAGGAACCATTATAGGCCACTGCAGGCCCAAGTTTCATTCTTACCTTAGTTGTTTTTTTTTTCATCACTTCCGGTCGTTCTTACGCCACGCAACCATAACCTCGTTTCCCATTTATATACCCTGCACATGCGTGTAACTCCACCCGCCCATGACGTTCTTTTTCTGCATTTCCCCGCCCCTTCTCGTTCGGCGCACAGTGGGAGACGACGACATGTCGGTGACACAGGTGCGTGCTTTATTATTAAGTACCGACGAGGAATGCCCGGAGGCGGGAACGTCCCGATCCAGGAATAAAAGATACAAGACGACTAATATGTCATTTGTTGAGATGGTGGCGATGGTGGACATCCTGCGGAGGAAAGATTACGATGGGAAGCATGGGCCATACGACATCCCTAATCTCCGGAAGTCTCAAATACTGGAAAAAGTGGCGAGGAGTCTCTATCAGAAATTTGGGGTCAGGAGATCCAAGGAGCAGCTCCGTAAAAGGTGGTCTGAGCTGAAGCTGAGGGAGCCGGAGCAGTATAGGAAGCTTAAAAAAAAACCTTGAAAAAAGTAAGTTTGTTTCCTGGGTTATTTCAAATTGTAATATTTATTCTTGCATGTTTTGCTACATGTGCTTGGATTGTCTGGTTTCACATTGTAAAATGTCGACTTTTATGTTAAGTTGAGTGTCCACTTTTTTGGTAAGGTTTTGTAGTACACACTGATTGTCTTCCAAAAAACATGTTTTGCACATATACACGGAAACCACATGTGGTCATGCATATTTTAATGAAAAAAAAGTTTATAAAAATTGTGGCCTAGATGATGTGTTGTAATTAAATAGAATATGAAATGATAAACTGGATTCTGGGTAAAGGAGAGGACACTGAAGCAGCTGGTTGCACAGCTTTTAACTCAGGAGCACTATAGTGTGGGCCACCTGAACAACCTTTTTAGGGTGTCACACACAGGTGCTCCAGTGGATACCTTGGGGTGTCTCCATGTGTGTTATTTAGGTCCAGAAATAAAAGTATTCCTGCTTTGTTGAATTCACAAAATCTCATGTGTTCATCTTGGAACTCAGCCAAAACTAACAATTGGACCCCACATCCAAGCAATGTTTACAATTTATGTCCTCTAATCTCTGTGTGCTAAAGGATACCTTTTGTTTGTTTCATTCTCATAGGGGAGAGGAGACTGAGAGGACACCAATCTGAGGAGCCTTGGAAGCACAGACCACATAAAGAAAACCAAGATCCAAAAGCACCCCAAGATCAGCATGTGGAGGAAGCGGAGGTGGAGGAAGCGGAGGTGGAGTAAGGAGAGGTGGAGGAAGGAGAGGTGGAGCTTATCACCACAACAGGTCAGTGTCTGTCACCACAACTTCAAGGTAAAAACAGATGTAGGCCTGCATATTTCTAAATACCTTCTTTTCTTTTAGGGGATGAACGTGGTGGTGTGTCCGAAACTCCAACGCCTCCCTTCTGAAGTGCTAGTGCCAAAATACTTATTCAAGAAATAATGGAATGTAGTAGCAAAAATGGCCATTATGAGGAATAGGATGAATGTGATTGAGCAAAAATATAAAAACATTATAGATATTTTGGGGCAAATAGTCTGAAGCCCCCCCCCCTGTTATTTTGTATTTTTTGGCAACAAACATTTGCACTTGTTTTCCCACCAGCCAAAATTTGAAGATGCACACACAGTGTGTCAACATGTGCTATCTGCTGTCACTGGATATCTATGTCCCTGTTTTGGGGGTGCAACCTCTTCCTCGCTACTCAAGTAGGTGAGAGGAAGGGTTTGCACCCCCAAAGCACGTCCATTGATCCCCCATGATGGCAGATAGCACATGTTGACTTTAGCCATGGGCTCACTTTGAAAATAACCATTTGGCAAACAAGAAACTGTGTGCATCTTCAAATTTGGGATGGTTCAGGGGTGACATCACCCCATCTCAGGTTTTATCATTTTCATGTTGAACTTTGTAAGTTCCATTGTTTTGATATATTTGCTATTTTGACCCATGCATGTTTATGCAAAACCAAAAGAAAGCAAAAAATATTATTATTCTTCAAAATGTGGAGCAAAACATTTCTACATTGTATTTAATAAAAAAAAAAACGCACCTGTGGTGCACAGAGTAAAAAATATTTAGTGATATCAACAGGTACTGTACTTGTTGAAAATGTTGCTGGTCTGAAAAATCAAAACAAATGCAGCCACCAAATTTAATGACTGGAAAGTTGCTATATATATAACACAAATCCCAAATCTTCTCTATTATAAGGCTAAAGCAGACCTTCAGATATGTAGGAAGTTCTCATATGAATCAGGGGATAAATGCGGGAAACTATTGGCCAGAACCCTGAGAGATCAGAAGTCAACTAATTATATACCTCACATTACCTCATCTAACAAACCTAAGGCAACAAAACCACAAGAGATAGTACGAGAATTTCAAGAATTTTATCATACACTTTATAATTTAGAGAGTAGACATCCTACACAAGAACAAATAGACCTATATCTCTCGGCTTCATCTATGCCAAGACTTTCGGAAATAGATAGAGACAAAATGGAGGTTCCTATAACCAAGGAAGAACTGGAGGACGCTTTAGGTACCATGAAAATGGGGAAAGCTCCAGGACCGGATGGTCTAACGGCCCAATACTATAAAATCTTATTCCCCTACCTTTCGGAGTATATGGTTAAGTTATTTAATGAGCTAGGGTCTTCAGCAACTTTAACAAAAGATACTCTACTAGCTTATATTACAGTGATACTTAAAGAGGGGAAAGACCCAGCCTCCTGTGGAAGCTATCGGCCAATCTCGTTATTAAACCTAGATCTTAAACTCTTCACCAAGGTTCTGGCAAATAGGATCCAGCAGTATGTTCCTAAGTTGATACATCTAGACCAGGTGGGATTTGTCCCCACAAGAGAAGCGCGAGACAATACCACAAAAGTCATCAATTTACTACAAATAGCAAATAAAATACAGACGCAATGTGTACTCCTTAATACGGATGCTGAGAAGGCCTTTGACAGGGTGAATCGGGAATTTATGCGGGCAGTTCTACACCATGGAGGGTTTGGTAACAGGATACTACAGTGGATTTCCTCCATTTATTCTTGTCCAACTGCCCAGGTACGGGCAAATGGAATACTATCAGAGCCCTTCCCCATTACAAACGGGACGCGACAGGGGTGCCCTCTGTCACCTCTTCTCTTTGCCCTGTCATTGGAACCGTTTCTTTGCACATTGCGACTCAATCAGGATATTTCAGGGATTCAAATAGGGAATATGCAATATAAAATCTCGGCCTACGCTGACGATATGCTGTTTACCCTTACCAAGCCTTTGATTACGATCCCGAATTTGATGAGGGAATTTGAGAAATACGGCACACTTTCGAATCTTTGTATTAACTTTAAAAAATCGGAAGCAATGGGGGTGAACTTACCACACACATCGATAATACAGCTGAAACAAGACTTTAAGTTTAAATGGACAGATAGAGCACTGACGTATCTGGGTACCTTACTTCCAAGTAGTATAGCTAAGATCTATGAGTTACATTTTCCTCCTCTACTGCAAACAGTCAAGACCCTATTGGACAAATGGAGTTCTAGCTTTCATACCTGGCTAGGATGTTGTAATATTATTAAGATGAGTATACTCCCTAAATTCCTATATTTAATACAGGCATTACCCGTACATATCCCTTTAAGTTTTTTTAAAAAGTTTCAGAAGTTAATATTTGAATTTATATGGGCACACAAACAGCCCAGGATACAACAGAAACAACTAATGCTCACTAAGAGGCAGGGAGGGCTGGCTGTACCGGATATACAGAAGTATTACCAAGCAGCTCATTTGAATAGAGTTATTGACTGGAATAGACATAAAGAGACCAAATTGTGGGTACAAATTGAAAATGCCCAGTCAACAGTGTTATTGAACAGAGCACCATGGTGTTATGCAGCACTTCCTAGAGAGGTGACTACAAACCCGGTACTTGGTAATACGGCTAGAATTTGTTCGACCCTGTTTCCCACTCTGGGTATAGAGCCTAGGATTTCCCCTTTATATCCAATACTAGGCAATCCTCTCTTCCAGCCAGGATGTGAAGATAGGGCATTTCGACATTTAGTGACCATGGGATATACTCAAGTATCTAACTACAGTCATACAGGAACATGGCTTACAATAAGGGAATTGATGGAACAAGAAAATATCTTTAGATTAAAATTTTGGAATGCCCTACAGATCACTCACTTTCTCGGTAGTCTTCCGAATCCGGGTCAGCTCGATAGACCCCTTACTACATTCGAGAAACTTTGCAACGGGAAGGGAGTAATATCGCATACACTATCCGTAAGTTACGGATTGTTAATTTCACAATCGGAATCTTACTCCCTGAAATGTGTTCAGGAATGGGAAAAGGAACTGGGCAGGACGTTTAGCTTGGAGCAGCGACAGAAGATGCTTATGCTTACACATGAAACATCAACTTGTGTTAAAACACAAGAAACCAACTACAAGATTTTTACTAGGTGGTACAGAACACCAGAGAAACTGGGGAAAATGTTTCCCGATGTCTCAGATCGATGCTGGAGATGTCAGAAAGATAAAGGCACTATGCTACATATTTTCTGGAACTGCTCCAAGCTAAGAGGTTTTTGGCAGGGGATTAAACAGAGTCTTCAGTTTTGCAAAGAGTTAATAATACCAGAAGACCCGGCGTTCTTCCTCTTACATGTTAACCAGATACCTGACAGGAGATATAAGGAATCATGCATTCCCCACCTCTTAGATGCCGCTAAGGCATGTATCCCCTTAAAATGGAAATCACCATCACCACCGACAATGGAGATGTGGATTCGTAAGGTACAAGAGATCAGTAAACTAGAAGACCTAGTTCTTTCTGCACACCAACAGCATAGAAGGTATTCCGAGACCTGGCATGCTTGGAACACCTTCTTGGCTTCGGATGAGAGGAAAACCCTCTCCGAAAATGAAATGATGGAGGAAAGAATTAACGAACACTAAGCCCATTAATTGAGGTAATTTAGAAAAAGGAAAGTCGGCCATTTTTTTTGACGGTCATAGAGAGACAGAATGGGGGACGGACTCCCCTTTTCTCCTTTTTTCACTTTATTTTTTTTTTCCCTTCTTCCCTCTTTTCCCCTCTTTTTATTTTTATTTTTTGCCACTGTTTTGAATATGAGGTCATGCTTTAGATACTTCTACTGGTCAGGCATTTGAAATAATGGATGTGGAGCTGGATGTATCTTTTGGATATTGTATAATTGTATATTATGATGTTGTATTTCCTCGTATCAAAAAGAATAAATAAAATAATTGAAAAAAATATATATATATATTTTGGACACTCAAAAATGTGTGGCTTGTTCTTTCTATGCTCAATAGCAGTTCCGAAAATGCAAAATGCATGTTTTTTACTGTGATAATTGTGGCTATTTACTAAAGACAAATACACTTGGCACTACAAGAACATGGGAGACACATACTAAAAAAGTAAAAAAGCAATAATGACAAAACAAGTTTTTCAAATATATATTTTTCATTTATTTTTTGGTAAAAAAGGTCAGATATGGTCTGGCATTGCGATGGCCCCCCTATCACATACTTCACGGGCACTTTGGGGGGCCAAGCCAGTACGGGCAGTGTCCAGGCCGGTCAGAATGTTCATCTCAGATAGACCGGCCTCAGGCCCAACTGAAGATATATATGTTGCAAAGTATTGTCTCAAGAAATTGTGCAATATGCAGCAGCAGAAAATTGTGTGGTTGAGTTTGTATTCCACCATGTGGATAGCTGTCTGAAACAGACGGAACCGGCTGGCCATTATCCCGAAGGCATTCTCCACAACCCTCTGGGCTCTGGCCAGCCGGTAATTAAAAACCCTCCTCTCCGGGGTGAGGGTGCATTGGGGAAACGGCCGCATCAGGTGTGGTCCCAGTCCAAAGGCTTCATTTGCGATAAAAACAAAAGGAAGTCCATACACGTTGTCTGCATCTGGAGGCAGTGCCAGGCCCCCAGACTGCAGATGGTAAGCGAACTCTGTCTGCGCGAATACTTCACCATCGGACATCCGGCCGTTCTTCCCCACGTCCACATACAGGAACTCATACCGTGCCAACACCACCGCCATTAACAAAAGACTATTAAAACCTTTATAGTTATAATAGTATGACCCCGAACGGGGGTGGCGGCACTATGTGGACGTGCTTGCCATCAATTGCCCCTCCACAGTTGGGGAAGTCCCACCGCTGGGCAAATTGGTCAGCCACAGTCTGCCATTCCTGTGGTGTTGAAGGAAACTGTGGACTCAAACAAAAAGTATACATTAGTACTTTTGAACTTTACATTGCAAGCAGATTACACAAAGACATTCTTGGCCAACATCAGTATAACATTTATTCTTTGAGGGAGTATTTAAACACAAAAATAGAAGGTCCACTTATCAGATGACTCACCCCCGCTGATGGGACATTTGAAAATATTCTAAGGGGGGGAGGGGGTTATAGCTGATTTTGTACCCCTCAAAAAAAGGCTCTACCACTCTGCTGAACTTGAATGTGAACTAAAACATTTGGTAACATTTTAGGGGGGGGGTGTTCAAAACTACTATGGTGCTGACAAAAAACATTGTTAAGAAAAAACTAGGCTAGGTGTGTTTGGGCCCTGGATAGCATGCTGGTGAGGTTAGTGAAGGGAAATAGGCATGTAGGCCAAAAAAAGAGCCATTATAAGTAAAAACATGCATGGGGAGAAAGGGGACATTCCCAGCATATTACAATCAGGGTAATTTGGGAAGGAGGAAAGAAAGACAATACATTAGCAAACATTCAAAAACTAGAATGTGATGTTAAAGGAGAAAACTTACCTTCATATTGTCCTTCTGCAGGACCTGGATGATGGCAGAACACGTTTCCGGGATAATGATCCCAAGAGCCTGGGGGGAGATGCCTGTTGAGAACTTGAGGTCCTGCAAGCTTCTCCCAGTCGCCAGGTATCTCAATGTGGCAATAAGCCTCTGCTCGGCAGTGATGGCCTGGCACATTACAGTGTCCTGCCTCGTCATATAGGGGGACAGCAAATCCAACAGACGGTGAAAAACGGGGTCCGTCATCCTGAGATAATTCCTGAAATCATCAGGATTATTCTCATGGATTTCCCGCAGCAGAGACATATGAGAGAATTGGTCCCGCTGGAGCAACCAATTCTTGGTCCATGAACTCCTCCTCACCCTGTTCACGGACTGAACTCGGGTTACAGTGTTAACCGCAACACCAAGTCCATAGCCAGCACGAGCTCTACGACGAGAACGTACTTCAAACTTGGCTTTAAACCGGTCGGCTGGTCAGAACGAACTCAAACAGAATGCACCGTGGAACAGCAAGGCCTGAGAAGAACGACCTGAAAAACAGTAACGAGCGGCCAAGAAGGCACTGCAAAACAGTAACGACCTGACTGCATGCTCTGAATAACAAATACGAACCCACAAGCACAAACTGAACACCAGGAAACGATCTGCAAAGCACGGAGACTGAAAAGCGCGAATCGGCTCTCACCAAACTTTTACTAACACGCGGTAACACGAAATCAGCAAAAGCAGCCCAAAGGGTGGCGCCATTCGATTTGAATTTCCCCTTTATGATGCCGTCATACGTGGTGTACGTCGTGTCGTTTTGGTGCGGTCTGTTTTTTGACTGATGGTGTGTAAGCAAGACTGATGGAAGTCAGCTTCATCGGATTTCCGAAGGACAAAACCATCGGATTAGAATCCATAGGATATCCGATCGTGTGTACGAGGCTTTAGAGTATTCTACCTCTGTATTTCTTTGAAAGAGGGGTTACGTGATGGTCTACCTGGTTACACGTCCAGCTTTATCATCTCTTTTTATTGTTTCGTGAATGGACATTTATTATTTATCAATTTTTTAAAATTTCACTATTATTGTTTGCTTACTTTTTTGGGACTCATTTTATATGTATGGTTTCCCTGAACACCTAGCGCTACATCTTTATCACCATCACAGTTTAAATTTTAGTCACATTTTATGCAGCAGCTTTTTGTTCTGTTCATTTAGACTAGCGCACATTTTTATATTTCCACATTGTACCCCAATAGCCTATCAATAATCAGGTCTACTGGAGCCAATCCTGGCACATCAAGCATACCTCCACAAACCCTCTCAAATTTAGTGGGGCATCCACGGCTCTAGTAAATAACCCATTCATATCTTAACTACTTGAGACCCGGGCCATTGTAATTTGACGGCCACAAGGTGGCTCTACAATGCCGGGAGGCCGTCTATTGACGTCCTTGGCTCTTCCCGGCCACTGGGGGCGCGCACGCGCGCCAGCGGCACGTGCGCGTGCCCGCTGCGTCACTCAGGTGCCAATGCGCATGCCTGGCGGCCGCGATGTCCGCCAGGTACCCGCGATCGGCAGTTACAGAGCCAGGGACATGAATCTCTGTGTGTAAACACAGAGATCCACATCCTATCAGGGAGAGGAGACCCATGGTCCCATGGTGTGTCCCTTGTACATAGGGACACCCATCGCTCACCTCCCCCAGTCAGTCCCCTCCCCTAAATGTAAGAATCACCTAGCATGGAACACATTTATCCCCTTGATTGCCCCCTAGTGTTAACCCCTTCCCTGACAGTCACATTTATACAGTAATCAGTGCAGTTTTATAGCACTGTTCGCTGTATAAATGTGAATGGTCCCAAAATAGCGTCAAAAGTGTCCGATGTGTCCGTCGTAATATCGCAGTCCTGACAAAAATCGCAGATAACTGCCATTACTAGTAAAAAAAAAAATAATAGAAAAAAATGTCATAATTCTATCCCCTATTTGTAGATGCTATAACTTTTGCGCAAACCAATCACTATACGCTTATTGTGATTTTTTTTAACAAAAAAATGTAGAATACGTATCGGCCTAAACTGAGAAAAAAAATATTAAAAAAAAAAAAAAAATGGATATTTATTATAGCAAAAGTAAAAAATATTGTGTTTTTTTCAAAATTTACACTATTTTTTTTTTTATAGAGCAAAAAATAAAAACCGTAGAGATGATCAAATACCAGCAAAAGAAAGCTCTATTTGTGGGAAAAAAATGACGTAAATTTTGTTTGGGAGCCACGTCGCACGACCCCGCAATTGTCATTCAAAGCATGACAGCGCTGAAAGCTGAAATTTCGCCTGGACAGGAAGGGGGTATATGTGCCCAGTAAGCACGTGGTTAAAGTAGTACACATGTGATCAAGCCATTCCCCAAGGGATGGATGGGAAGTGCTTTTCCAGTGGAGGAGGATAATTTTAAGTGCCTGAAACAAGGCCCTCGAAACAGCTTCCTTAGAAAAGACATCCAGTATAATGTCATCAAAAGCTCCCAGCAGACAGAACAGACGCTCGGTACGTGTGTAACTTGAGACATCTCCACAGCATGTGTGTGAGATCCAGATGGTCCCTTCTACATTCAAGACAAACTGGCTCTCACAAAAGCCCCATTTTAAACAATTTCTCCCGGGGTATAATGGACTCACAATTAAAGGTATAATTGTGATAAATGCTGAGAAGTATTAAGAGAGCTAGCTTGCACTGCTTAATTTTCTCACTGTTTACTGGACAAGTCCCCCACATCAGACTCCCACAGATCCATGGCCTTACAGGACTAGGCCTCCAAATAGATGTTCAGTAGGGATGCATAACAATTAGAAATGAAGCCCTTCTGTATTTTACTGTGCTGAAACAGACCAAAAATAGGTGTTGGGAAAAGAGAGAAGTCAGAGATCAAATTTTGTGCCTGTACCACATGGGACAACTGCAAATAATGTAACTACATAGATTGTGGACCGTTTAGAGTCTGTAGCAAAGAAAGGAATAGTAATTTACAGCTCTAAAAATATGCTGTATGTGCGTGATACCATATGCACACCACTTAGGAGAATAGGTAAATTTGCCAGATCCAGGTACATTGTATTATTTCAAAAAGTGCTAAATTTTGGAAACCCTGTCACCCCTTGCAGCTGTTTGGCTTTACCTGACAGCAGCTTTACAGAGAAATTGTTTTGTTTTAACAGGCGCTGTTGTGGATTTCTACCTTTTTTTTTTTTTTTTTTTAAGAAATTGCTGTTTGTTTTACTATGTCCTTTCCTGGATGATTACTAAATTGGAGGGTCGGACTTCAGTATATGCATTTTCAGAGTTATAATGAGAAGAACTGCAGCGTCTGAATTCTTTAAGAAAGCAAGCCTAATGCCTGTTACACAAAGCCATTTTTTCATTCAAATTCGGAGGACTTAATGAAAAAAAAAAAATTAGGAGCTTGCGATCAGCTCATTATACTAACTATGTGATGTTAGTACAGCGACCCCCCCCCACTGAGCTATTGTGTTCTGAAAAGGAGACTGCCCCCCCACCACAAGTACACCGGTCAGCCCTCGCAGCCATTGGCTGCCAATGAAAACAAAAATGGTGAGGACAGCCGCACTCCAATCCAGCGTATATTTATTGAAGAAAAACAGGCACTACAAAAACCAGCCATTGGCTGCCAGCGCTGATCGGATGCTAATCGGCTGCTGGTTTTCCAGCATAGTCATTCAACAGAAGCTGTCCGTTCATCAGGCTTCTGTCAGACAAGGTGCTGGACACACAGGCCAAATGTCGGCCAATTTTTGTTGAACCTGCCGATACTGGCCAATATTCGGCAAACATGTATCTGACAAAAATGTAATTGCTATTGCAGGGGATACCTACATTTTTACTTGTATCTTAGTGCAGACTTCTGGGGAAAAACAGTAAGTCACTCACAGAAGTAGGACATTACATTTAGGGGCATTCCTTATACCAATTGTGTACAAAACGCCTTCAGGTTGCCATATCGCATTGAATATTTTGTCAGTTTTTTAAAACGTTTGCAGATAAGATGGTACTGAATGGGATAGCCATTTTAATAACAATAAATTACACATTGGTTTATGTAGCAAATTTAATGCTGAAAGTTGTAAGCACCACAAGCAATATAATAGTTTGTTCCAACCACTGTAACTGTACTTTTGCTGGGCAGCTTGTTCTACCTGAATAAGTGGAGACATTTTTGAATAAAGGCCTGTGAAATAAACTAAATTCATATTTTGTATATTATTATTACATGTATTGGCCACAAACCAGTTACCTGACACATTTGTTGTTATTATTATTATTATTATTATATTATTATACAGGATTTATATAGCGCCAACAGTTTTCACAGCACTTAACAAAATGAAGGCAGACATTAGAGTTACATTACAATTTGGTACAAGAGGAATCAGAGGGCCCTGCTCGTTAGAGCTTACAATCTAAAACATTTACAAAATTCTTTTATGTGAATTGTATTGTTGACAGTGGTTCGAATGAGTATTCTGAGCTTCTTAAAGTCTATTATTGGCTGCCTCTCTCTAACAATTTAATAATATTGATATTATGGAACAAGACATCATAGCATGTAAGTCATTTCAATTTTAATCTAGGTTCTCTCAGAATCTGATAAAAAATCCAAAGAAACCCCAAGGGAAAAATAACTAATATTGTTTTCTTTTCCTTGTTTTCAGATTGTAAATTCTTTCTGTAGTTTGTTGTTCATGGAATGCCAGTGGCTATTTTGTTTAAAATCTCTTAAAAAAACTGTATTTATTATTAAAACTGCAGAAGTTATTGTTTTGTGAACTATTTTTCTTCATAGTCCAGACAGTTGAAAATATTTTCAGTTCATTTATGTAATATAAACAACAATATTAGATAACTCCAAGCAACACTGAGCAAGTTATTTCTTAGTGGGAAATAAAATTATAGTAATAAGAATATAACATATTTGAGAGTAGCGGTAATCTGGGGTGGTAAAACAAGTTAATTATTGTAGTGTTGTTTTGTTTGAAAAGATAGTGGGAACTGACTTAATATTTTCCAACAAACAATAGAGCAAGCTACTTAAAAATTCAATGAACATATGGCATTTTAGTAATTCATACATATTTAACTTTTTATTGCAATAAATAAATAGTAAATTTCTCCTTTTCCTGTCATCCTAAGACGAGATGGTGAGAAAGGTAATCAGGTGGATTTACTAAAGTAAACAAGACATCTAGTTCACTTTGCAATATGAATGTAAATAAGCTTAGTAAACCCGGAGAAGCTGTGTTCATTGGAATTATCCAATTATTTACAAGCAAAAATCTTGTTTTTAATGCACGTGATTGGGTAAATAAAGTGAATAGATCTTCACCCTATTTATTAGGTGCAGTGAACAATCACTTTGCATAGTGGTTATACACATTCACATTCATAATTAGAGTCAGTTGTTTGAATAAAATCTCATAAACCCTGTCAATATAAACTAAGATTCAACTGTTTAAGGGAAATCTTGCATTAAAACCAATTAGATTCTGTGTAAATTAAGTCAGTTGTGTAAAATATTATCTACTGTATGTGAAGAGTCTGGCCCTGTTCAGGTTTCCTATATGAAGAGCCTGGCCTGTCCAATTAATAACTAATTAGAGCAGAGTTTCTGATCTGTTGGTCATGTATGTTATTGGCAATTTATAGCCTCCTCAGTTGCGACTGTACACTGATTGTACAATCCCCTTTAGATCTAACAAAAACTAGGTGCTACAAGGAACTGCCTGACTGGATACAGATTGATTGGATAGTTTAGGAAAGACCTCATATTACATAGACTTTATGTTCTGATCGTAATTTTATGGGGACCCCAAGTACTCTCTGAGTATAATCAAGCACGACAGATCCAGAACACAATTTACAAGAGGAATTCAGACCACATATGGACCAAACTGTGGGGTTTTCAGTGCTAAGTTTGTTTACAGTTTTGATCTTCAACTGAACGGGAAAGGGTCATACTCTTTACTCCAGGATAGTGATACAATTTACTCTTTAGTACTGTGTAGTTAGTTAAAGGGGTTGTAAACCCTATTTTTTATTTTTTTGCATAAAAATAACAAACATGCCTATACTTACCTACTGCAATCCTTTTGCACAGAGCAGCCCAGATCCTCTTTTTCTGGGGTGCCCTACCGATGCTCTAGGCCCCTCCTCTTCATCGGGTGCTCCCACCTAAAGCTGCTTTCCCTGACACAGGCATCGGGACTCGGCCCCGCCCCCTGCTCCCATGTTACTGGATTTGATTGATAGCAGCTCCTGCTGCTATCAATCTGTCCAATGAGGAATGATGCAGTGGCTGGAGCTGCTTCGCTCAAGCACATCAATGGATCGGATTGGGCTCAGGTAAGAAAAAGGAAGGGTCTGGGGGGAGCTGCAGAACAGAAGGATTTTCACCTTAATGCAAAGCTACAACATTTTTGCGGATGGACAGTAGTGTCAAACTCCAATCCTATACAGAACTTGGATTGAGTACTAGATATCCGCGCAATGTAGGGAAGATTAGGCTGCTGCCCCCCTTTTGGACCTGTGCTGGACAGGTCAGTGAAAATGATAGTGATATGTGTAGGGGTGAGTGGCGCTGCTCTTACACTAATATGTAATAATAGGCCTGGGGGCCTGTCCGCATATGGGTGGCCCTTCAATAGGGATATTCCCTCCCTAGGGCAACTGATTAAATTGGCACTGTACAGTATGGGCCGAGAGTATGGTGGCTGGTGTACACTGGGATTATTAATTGGTGATATTATTGTGCTAAAAATGTGTACATTAAAAGTGAGAAAAACAATATATATGTCTGATTCCTATGTTCCTAGTGACAAAATTATCCTGTGCCTAAACACCATCCCTTTTACCATATATATATATAGTGTGATATTACATAGGTGAATGTGTTGTCACTGCTCCAGGTGGGAGCTGCCGTGTGATCGTGCCTATAAACAATATAAAAGTGACAAATACCAATCCTAAAGGTGATAAATACAATCATATGAGTGATATTGAAACACAAAAAATATTTCCAATTAATTGCAACAAATGTTCATGATATTTTAGTCATGCATTAAAAGCACAGGGCCAATCACATGAATTGAAATGTATTAAATCAGTCGTAATAGCCTTGTTGGATAAGACAGAAAGAAAAAAAGGGTCTGATATCACAATTATATGATATATTATTTGATAAATTTCAAGAAGCTGTGGACATACCAGCAAGCACGGTCTGGCGATATAGGGACAATTTCAAATGAACAGTGGGCACTGGCATTGTCTGCAATACCCCTGGCCTCCCTATCCCCAACGCAAAATTTACCACAATTATTTATCTTGCACAAGGCTCACTATACACCAGAAAAATTATTCAAATGGAAATGTAGAGATACAGTCCAAGGTCCCAGATGTAATGGGAGCCCTGCTAATTTAACACATATGCTATGGAGATGCCCTAAACTCCATCGCTATTGGCATTAAATTGTGTCTATGATTAACAATGCTTTTGGGACTGGGTTGTCTCCAGAGCCAGATGGATGTCTTCGTATCCTGGATGATTCTGGGATCCCGAGAGACATCATAGTATCAATAATAAGGAGCATATTCCAGGCCCATAAGCTTATAGCTCAAAATGGATATCCTTATACCCACCAACAGTAGCAGAATGGAAAACACAATTAAGGGAAACCCTAATTAAGGGAAGATATATCTTTCTACACAGAGACTGTCTAGGGAAATTTGAAAACATATGGAGAAGATGGTCTGATATTTTGGATGGATGATGAGATGGGAGTAGATACATTTATGAGCAATAGGGAGAGAGAGAGATGAAATTTGGGGTTGCTTTTGGATGGGAGGGATGTGTTTTGTTGTGGATTGTGTTGTTTGCTTTTTTTTCTCCTTTCTCCTTTTCCTCAGTACATGGGTGGCATGTTGTCTGTGATGTTTGTATATAAAAGCAATAAAAAACTTCAGGCTTTACAACCACTTTAAGCAAAGCTGCTAATGTGATTTGGATTAAAATCGCACGCTGTGTACAAAATTCACAGTATTACAAATCAGTGACATCTGAGATTGTTATAATCATAGATTCCCTGCCTAACAGCCAAGTTCCAGGCCCAGACGGATTTTTGAATGATTACTATAAATTGTTTAAACATATTTTATCGCCTTACCTCAGGCATGTACTTACGGCTGCAGCATCCACAGCCATCTTTCCCCTAGAGAAGTGGTAATGAAAAATCACTGACCACCAATTCAAGGTGATTGCTCATGCAGAGAGAGGTCTTTGTGGTAGGTGATAAATCAGGAACGAAGGGGGACATACTTTTGTTCTCACTGTATAACTCACTTTGGCAAGATGTAATTTCTTTTTGTTGTGCACTAGTCCTGCCTTTCTGCTCTCTCTTAGTGAGAAAATAACTTACAATTGTCCAGAAAAGTGTCCATTTGTTTCTTTATTCAGGGTCCTAAGTTGTTGCTCCCTTTAGGTAAGACCCACTTTGTCAATCCCTCAGAAAATTTATCATTTTTTTCAATGTGCAGAGGAGTCCTCGCTTGCAGCTCTCACTTTGTGGCTCACTTTCAGAATTCTACTGGAAAAGAGTCATTTGTTTTTGTCCATATGAATGAAAGGGTATGGAACGGCGCTATGTCTACAGTAATCACATAGAGTGGAATAAAAATAAACCTACATAAATATATACCAAAGAAACGTGCTAAAAACATCAAAAAAATATTTTAAATACCGTATATACTCGGGTATAAGCTAAGTTTTTCAGCCCTTTGTTTATGGCTGAAAATACCCCCCTCGGCTTATACTTGAGTCAGTGTACCTGATATTGGTGACAGGTTGCGGGCGTCCATTGTTTAAAAGTCACGGTCTCCTCCTGGTTGCTACCATGATAGGCATTTCCCAGCAGACGCTGTGTTCAGTGTTCCGCCTATCATGGATGTTCTCTCATGCTCGGACTCAGTTTCCCAGCAGACACTGTGTTCAGTGTTCCGCCAATCACAGATGTCAGCTTGTCCGAGGATGAAAGGAGCTCCGTGATTGGTGGAACACTGAACACAGTGTCTGCTGGGAAACGCCTATCACGGAATGGGACCAGGAGGAGACCGCAATTTTTAAACAATGAATGGACGCCCGCAGCCTGTCAAGAATTTCAGGTACACTGACTCGGGCACAGTGAGGTTGCAATGGGCACAGTGAGGTTGCAAATGGGCACAGTGAGGCATGCAAATGGGCACAGTGAAGCTGCAAATGGGCATTGTTGACCCTCTTTTCCGCTTACAGTAGCTGCTGCACTCTCACCCTAGGCTTATACTCGAGTCAATACGTTTTCCCAGTTTTCTGTGGTAAAATTAGGTACCTCGGCTTATACTTGGGTTGGTTTATACTCAAGTATATACGGTAATTCTAACTGTGAAAATCAACACTGTATAAACACAAATGTGCAATATAAACACAAATATTGAATAATGTGCATCATTCAGCATCTGATGACTAAAAGTCCAGTTTAGTAAAATATATAAGTAAAAAGTTATAAATCCAAGTCCAGTGCAAAATAATGGTGAAACTAGAAAAAAAAGTCTATATCGGTAAGTACTGTGTTCCAATGAAATCAAAATAAATAGTAATTCAAATGGTGCTCTCTCCCAACAACCGACAATCCACCACTGTGTGCAGTGGCCGCTCACCTTACAATAAATAATGGCAAAAAATAGATAATGCTGCGCTGAATAAAGGATGGGGAACAGGTAACATAAATTAAGTGTACCTAATAGACTAAGAGGTGATAATCAGTAAATAAACATCAAAACATGGAGTAATTATACAACATAAAGGAATAATACAATCAAAGGTGAATGAATCCAAGGTGAAAATAATAATAAGGTGATGAGTGCAGCTGTGAACAGGCACTAAAAAGTCCTCAAACTGTTGCTGCAATTCCTCAAAGCATCATTGCTAAAATAAAAGTCATTCCAATGGTAAAAATATAAGCAAACCGATGATCTGTGTTCTTGTGCAAAAAAGCAAAAACTGTGACTGGTTTAAAAAAATGAGTGAAAGTGCTGGTGCCAGATATTCCAACGTGAAGTGTCATTGTTAAAGGGAGGAGGGAAACTTCCTATG
Source organism: Rana muscosa (assembly GCA_029206835.1). Lineage (NCBI taxonomy): Eukaryota > Metazoa > Chordata > Amphibia > Anura > Ranidae > Rana > Rana muscosa. Next base: position 636,505,115 of record CM055117.1, on the reverse strand, counting down.
TCCCTTGTGATTGGTGTGATTGTCCCCTTACCTTACTGCTGTAAGGTAACAGCATATAAAATCTTTCTAGGTGAATCCAGCGTATTCTCTGGTCATTCCCTGGTATGGCGTCTCCTAGCGCTGTGTGACCTTTATCTTTAATAGAGTTTCCCAATGGACTCCCGCTTGGGGCAGTAGTAATAATTCTCACAGAAAAGGGAGATGGATGCGCCAATAGTGTAGTATGTTTAAAATAAATTTATTGGCAGTAAAATCATAAAAGGTACTCACATAAAGTGCATGAAAAAAGGCATATAGAAACGAGCAGCGAGCTCGCAAATGTCACCTCCGGTGCCTCTGGTGTCTCAACGCGTGTTCGTCACGGTCACTTGACTTCATCAGGTGACCGTGGCCAACACACGTCTTAATATGGGAAAGTCTGGACTAGCATTTTTTAGCTCCACATAGTTCTATTCAATAAAGTCTCTGACCCACTGACTCTCCAGAGACCTCTGGCACAGATGGATCCTGACCTCCCTCGGGTTCCCTCAGCCGTTCCCCTCATATCCTGTTCATAAGGCCTCCTGCCCTCTATTCCCCTGGCCATCGGTCTTGTACATTCACCCCTGTAGTTCAGGCTCTTTATGCAGTGGGGGGGGGGCAATGTGTGTGGGATGAAACATACTCCTGGCTTGTCCAGCTGGAGGTCAAGTTCAGATTTAAGTGCCAGTTCACACCAGATGGTGCAGGAAACCCACGATTCACACATGTTTCCCACACAGCATTTAAAATGCACTGACAGGGCTTCCATCTTTACGTAGTCTTCCTTGTGGGTTTGCGGGCCCGCAATGATTTCACTTGCGCGTATGTGCGGGGGAGTCATGGTCGTGGCACAGCTCTCTCAATGGATGGCATGCCATCCATTGAGAGTGCAGTGCACATGCACCGGTGATGTCCCCAGTTGCTACTAAAGTAAATATCTCCTAAACGATGCACGCAATAATTACTGTACCTACAGGTAAGCTGTATTATAGTATTACCTATAGTTATTAATAAGTAAGGATGAGCCGAACACATCCCCCTTCGGTTCGCACCAGAACCTTTGAATGGACCGAAAGTTCGCGCGAACGTTAGAACCCTATTAAATACAATAGACGCGAACGTTTGAAATCAAAAGTGCTAATTATAACGACTAATATGCATGTTATTGTCCTAAAAAGGGTTTGGGGACCCGGGTTCTGCCCCAGGGAACATGTATCAATGCAAAACGAAGTTTTAAAAACGGCCGTTTTTCGGGAGCAGTCATTTTAATGATGCATAAAGTAAAAAAAAAAAGTCAAATATTCCTTTAAATATGCCTGTGAAGTGGCATGTGTTTCCCATGTTTAGAACTGTCCCTGCACAAAATGACATTTCTAAAGGAAAAAAATCCATTTAAAACTGCTTGCGGCTTTAATGTAATGTCTGGTCCCGGTAATATGGATGAAAATCTTTGAGAAAAATGGCATAGCTACCCCCCCTACCCCAGCCCATTACCAGCCCCTTTGGGTCTTGTATGGATATTAAGGGGAACCCCGCACACAAAATAAAAAAGGCCCTATATACTTGTTTTGCTGTCTGTGCCCCTGTTCAGAACATTTCACCTCACTTTCCGTAACAATGACAACTGTTTTTGAAAAGTGGGGTTTTTATTGAAACAAGGATTGGTGATAAAGCATCAGTAGAGAGGAGACACCTTTTTCCAATATTAACTCTTACAGGAGAGAATTTCCCTTCCTAGGGGTAGATTTCCTCTCACTTCCTGTTGTCTCCTTCCGTTTGCAAGTAGGAGTCGTTTGTAAGTTGGATGTTTGAAAGTAGGGGCCTGCCGTATATACTCTGCTGAAATTTGCCCCTTACATGTTGGTGTTGCCACAACACTGTGAGCCCTCACAGTTACTCTTGGTGGGCGCTGGAACGCCCTGCTGTGAACTATTATATCAGGAATTGTATTTACATGCCATTGTTGAACAGTGGTAGGAAAAATTGGGCCTTTGGTGGTGGTTCTGGTGCCACAACACTGTAAGCCCTCACAGTTACTCTTGGTGGGCGCAGGAATGGGCCCTGTTGTGAATTATTAGATCAATAATTGTAATTACATGCCCCTGTAGAACAGGGGCTGAAAAATTGGGCCTTAGCCACTGGTGCCACGACACTGCAACCCCTCACAGATACTGTACTTGGAGCACAGCAATGAGCCCTGTTGCAAAATATTGCATCAAAAATTGTAATTACACGCCCCTGTTAAACAGGGGCAGAAAAATTGGGCCTTAGGCACTGGTGCCACAACACTGCAAACCCTCACAGATACTGTACTTGGAGCACAGTAATGAGCCATGTTGCAAAGTATTGCATCAAAAATTGTAATTACACACCCCTGTTAAACAGGGGCTGAAAAATTGGGCCTTAGGCACTGGTGCTGGTGCCACGACACTGCAACCTCTCCCAGATACTCTAGTTGGAGTGCAGGAATGAGACCTGCTGCAAAGCATTGCATCAAAAATTGTAATTACATGCCCTGTTAAACAGGGGCTGAAAAATTGGGCCTTAGCCACTGGTGGCGTTACCCAGAAACAAAAATGTTCTTCCAAGCTATCATCATGAATCGGATCATTGAGGAGGAGGAGGATAGTCAGTCAACATAACAGGACAGTCACTCAGCATCAGCATCAGTCTTGAAGGGATGTGACATTTGAAAATAAATTATTCTGTTATATCAGCTTCAGGTGCTTGGTAGCTGGTGGTGATCCAAGACTGGTTCATCTTTATGAAGGTCAGTCGATCAACCGAGTCGGTGGACAGGCGCACACTGTGATCCATGACAAGGCCTCCAGCAGCACTGAATGTGCATTCTGAAAGAACGCTGGATGCAGGACAGGCCAGTAGCTCAATTGCATACTGTGCAAGCTCTGGCCAGTGATCCATCCTCAACACCCAGTAAGCCAGAGGATTTTCGGTGGGAAAGGTGTCCAAGTCTGACCTTGCCCCTAGGTATTCCTGCACCATGTATATCAGATGCTGGCGATGGTTGCTGGAACCGATCATACTTTGGGGCTGCGGACTAAAAAATTGTCTGAACACATCGGTCAGATGGCCACCTTCTCCACCGCTCCTTCTGCTACTGACCGAAGCCTCAGCAACTCGTTGTCCAGGACCAGGAGTTTGTAACCTCCCAGTCTCTGGGAACGTGTTACACAGACCTTTCTGCAAGGCCTCCCGGAGTTGTTTCATCCTCTGCTCCCTCTGCGACGGTAAGATAAGGTCCGCAACCTTACCCTTGTACCGTGGATCAAGGAGAGTGGCCAGCCAGTAATGGTCCCTCTCCTTGATTCGAAGAATACGAGGATCCTTCCGCAGACTTTGCAGGATCAGGGAGGCCATGCAGCATAGGTTAGCTGAGGCATTCGGTCCGGAGTCCTCTGGGTCACTAAGGACGACATGATCCGCAGCCACCTCCTCCCAGTGACGTACAAGTCCACAGGTTTCTTGGGACTGTAAATCATCCCTAAAAGACTGCTGCTGATGATGCTGAGTGCCAGGCTCCACCTCCATGCTGACACAATCCTCCTCCTCCTCTTCCTGTGCGATGGGTGGGACAGAAGGAACACTGTCTGGGTAAAGGGGGCCTTGAGAGGCAAGGAAGTCCTCCTCTTCCTGCCTCTGTTCTGCCTCAAGTGCCCTGTCCATTATTCCACGCAGCGTATGTTCCAACAGGTGGACAAGAGGTACAGTGTCACTGATGCATGCACTGTCACTGCTCACCATCCTCGTGGCCTCCTCAAATGGTGCCAGGACAGTGCATGCATCCCTGATCATGCCCCACTGGTGTGGTGAAAAAAAACCAAGCTCCCCTGACCCTGTCTTGGTGCCGTAGTCACCCAGGTACTCATTGATGGCCCTCTGCTGCGTGTACAGCCGCTGCAGCATGGCCAATGTTGAGTTCCACCTGGTGGACATGTCACATATAAGGCGGTTCTTGGGCGGGTTCAACTCCTTTTGCAGCTCAGCCAGGCGAGCACTGGCATTATAAGATCTGCGGAAATGCACACAGACTTTCCTGGCCTGCCTCAGGACATCCTGTAAGCCCGGGTACCTGCCCAAAAACCACTGCACCACCAGGTTAAGGACGTGAGCCACACAGGGCACATGGGTCAGTTGTCCCTGTCGGAGGGCGGAGAGGAGGTTGGTGCTATTGTCGCAAACCACCATTCCTGGATTAAGCTGGCGTGGCATCAACCACCTCTCGGCCTGCCCCTGCAGAGATGACAGAACCTCTGCCCCAGTGTGGCTCCTGTCCCCCAAACACACCAGCGCAAGCCTACGGAGCACCGCTGGTTCCGAGGACAAAGCACAGGAAGAGGCCATGGAGGAAGAAGAAGAGGAGGGGGTGGAGGAGAGAGGTGTGTCACAACCAGTAGTAGCATTTTGGAGGCGTGGCGGCGGAACAACCTCCAACACTACTGCACCTTGTCCTGCATCCTTCCCAGCTGCCAAAAGAGTGACCCAATGGGCCGTGAAAGAAAGGTAACGTCCCTGTCCATGCCTGCTGGACCATGAGTCAGCGGTAATATGCACCTTACCGCTGACCGCCCTGTCCAGCGAGGCATGGATATTGCCTTCCACATGGCGGTAGAGAGCCGGAATCGCCTTCCATGAGAAAAAGTGGCGTTTGGGAACCTGCCACTGAGGAACCGCACATTGCACAAACTCACGGAAGGGGGCCGAGTTTACCAACTGAAAAGGCAGCAGTTGAAGTGCTAGCAATTTAGCCAAGCTAGCATTTAACTGCTGGGCATGTGGATGGCTGGGAGTGAACTTCTTTCGACGGTCCAGCAGCTGGGGCAGGGAAATTTGCCTGCTAGAATCGGACGTCGGTGTACTGCTAGCAGAGTGCCCGCAAGTACTTGGCTGTGACACACCTAATTCTACACCTTCATTCCTCTCAGTGCAGGTTTCAGAGAGGACTGAAGGTATAGCGGGGTTGGAGATCCCAGCTGATGCGGAGCAAGGAGAGGTCCGCTTTGTTCTTTGGTGTGGGTCTTTAAGGAAGGCTTGCCAACGAGCTGCATGGCAGGTCAACATATGTCTGGTCAAGCATGTGGTGCCCAAGCGGCTGATGTTTTGGCCACGCGAGATACGCTTGAGACATATGTTGCAAACAGCAGCGGTGCGATCTGATGCACTCGACTCAAAAAAGGCCCACACCAAAGAACTTTTGGAATAATGGGAAGAGGCAGCGCCCTGCACAGGCGGAGCTTTGCGGTGTGATTCAGTCGGTGTGCTGCCCTTACGCTGGCCCCCGGAGGGCATCCTGCCTCGTTGGAGATGTGCCTCCTCCTCATCCTCCTCCTCCTCCTCCTCTCTCCTATCAGGCACCCACGTGGAGTCAGTGACCTCATCATCCCCTCCCTCCTCATCACTGGAACCAATCTGGCAGTATGCTGCAGCTGCTGGAACATGACTGCCAGATTGGTGTCCTTCTTGAGCATCCCCTCTCTCTGCTCTCACGCTACTGCCTTCCTCTAGCTGGGTATCATCTTCAGACCCTTCGAAACGCTGGGCATCCTCCTGGAGCATGTACCCAACACTGTGCTCAAACAGTTCGGGGGACTCCTCAGGAGGACACGGTGGGTCTAGGGAAGGAGTGACTGATGATGACATTGAGGACGCTTTCGCAGCTGCTTTGCCAGTACCCTGAGCCTGGGTGAGAGAGGATGAGGAGGATGAGGAGGGCTTGGTCATCCACTCTACCAAGTCTTCGGCATGATGCGGCTCAACACGTCCAGCTGCCGAAAAGAAGGACAAGCGTGTCCCATGGCCACGTGCTGATGACGATGCACCGCGTCCACGACCAGCACTGTTGTCTCTAGACACAGAGCCTGCTTGCCCTCTTTTATTGGCTCCTGACTGTCTGCCTCTCCTTGTTTGCCTTCCAGACATTCTAAAGGCCTGCAGGGAGATGGGAAAACCAGCAATAAGGGGTAGCTTCAGGTGTATATTTTGCAAGAAGCACACTACGCCTGCTGTAAGTGCTGCAGATGCCTGCCTGTGTTACACAACAGGAAACACAGCAATAAGGGCTAGCTTCAGGTGTATATTTTACAGGTAGCACACTATGCCTGCTATAACTGCTGCAGATGCCTGCCTGTGTTACACAACAGGAAAACACAGCAATAAGGGCTAGCTTCAGGTGTATACTGTGCAGGAGGCTTAGCAAAAATATCACTGACACTGTCCCCTGCCTATCCTTCTCTCTCCCTGCACACAAGGTTTAGCAGAATATCACTGACACTGTCCCTGCCTATCCTTCTCTCTCCCTGCACATAAGGTTTAGCAGAATATCACTGACACTGTCCCTGTCTATCCTTCTCTCTCCCTACACACAAGGTAAATGAACAAATATCACTAACACTGTCCCTGCCTATCCTTCTCTCTTCTTGAACCGGAACACACTACACAAGGCCGCCGCGCTGGCGGCCTTTTATAGTGTGGGGCATGTACTAAACCCCCCTGAGCTATAATTGGCCACAGGCATCCTGCCTGTGGCCAATTATGGCTCTCCTCGCTGCCGGCGCTGTGATTGGCCAAGCATGCGGGGTCACAGTGCATGCTTGGCCAATCATAGCGCCGGGATTGCACTGCGATGGCGCAGTGTATTGTGGGCCGTTCGCGTCACTCGAATTTGGCGGGAACGACCCAAAACGTTCGATCTTCGTCGAACGATTGAACAGCCGATGTTCGAGACGAACGTATGTTCGACTCGAACACCGAGCTCATCCCTATTAATAAGCAAGCAGACTTTACTACCACTTTAATGCACCTGATAGAAGGCTGGCTGCATTTTCCCATTAACACAAGCCCTTACATTAGTGGTCAGTGGGACCATAAATGTTTAATGCACCTGAAAACATACTTCATTCATCATCAACATAAGACCATAATTTATAGTCAGTAGCACCCTATCCCTTGATGCAAAAGGCCCTTAAGTTTACTGTTAACTCTCCGAAGAATTTGTAATATTGGCAAGTCAATCTTGTAATATAAACAAGAAATCATCATAGTCAGGAAGATCACAATGCGTATTGCCCAGTGTACAAAGGTGATGATGCTTGAAGTACTGTTTAATATTCAGGATAAAAGAGTAAAGGTGGCATAGGTAACCCTATGAATGAATAAAAAAATAAATAATTAGAGTTGAATAAAATTTAGGCCTAACATAGGTCTGGATGTCTCAGTCAATAGATTGAGTTATATAATTTGTGTGATTGTTTATGATATTTTACAAATGCTATGCTATAATTGACACTTGTGGGGCATAGCAATTCTTTGTGGTATGAAAAATTAAAAGGGGAATTATTTAAAATATTTAAAAAGCTGAATTTATTTTAATCAACAGGTGTGGTTTAACAAGAGTATTCAATTACTTAACCACTCAAGGACCTTGCCTGTTTTTCAGACTCAGTGTTTACACGTTAAAAACAATTTTTTTTGCTAGAAAATTACTTAGAACCCCCAAACATTATATATTGTTTTTTTTCTAACACCCTAGAGAATACAATGGCAGTCATTGCAATCGTTTTTGTCACACCGTATTTGTGCAGCGTTCTTACAAGCGCACTTTTTTTGGAAAAAAATCACTTTTTTTATTAAAAAATAAGACAACAGTAAAGGTAGCCCAATTTTTTTTATATTGTGAAAGATAATGTTACGCCGAGTAAATTGATACCAAACATGTCATGCTTCAAAATTGCGCCCGCTCGTGGAATGGCGTCAAACTTTTACCCTTAAAAATTTCCATAGGCGACTTTTAAAACATTCTATAGGTTGCATCTTTTGAGTTAGAGAGGAGATCTAGAGCTAGAATTATTGCTCTTGCTCTAACAATTGTGGTGATACCTCACTTGTGTGGTTTGAACACCGTTTTCATATGCGGGCGCTACTCACGTATGCGTTTGCTTCTGCACGCAAGATCGTTGAGACGGGGTGCTTTAAAAAAATAAAAATGTTTTCTTATTTATTTTACTTGATTTTATAAATTTTTCCACTTAAAAAAAAAATGGATCACTTTTATTCCTATTACAAGGAATGTAAACATCCCTTGTAATAGAAAAAAGCGTGACAGGCCCTCTTAAATATGAGATCTAGGGTCAAAAAGACCTCAGATCTCATATTTAGACTAAAATGCAATAAAAAAAAAAAATTGTCATTTGAAAAAATGACAACAAAAAAAATGTGCCTTTAAGACGTACGGGCGTAAGTGAAGTTTTGCTTCCGCCCGGCTATGGTATGGAGATGGGTGGGGGCCATCTTCCCCTCACTCGTCTCCATACCCAGCTAGGAAGATGACCCGATCGCCTCCGTCGCTACCGACGGCTCCGGTAAGCGGCGGAGGGAGCGGGAGAGCGGCGGGAGGGGGGCCCTCTCCCACCGCTGATAACGGTGATCTCGTTGAAAATCCGCCACAGAGACCACCATTATCATTTACAGGACCGGCGCCTGAAAAGATGGATACCTCGGTTGTGGCAGCAGCTGCTGCCGTTACCGAGATATCCCTCTTCAAAAAGAGGATGTACATCGACGTGCGCAGGTCCTTAAGTGGTTAATTTAACAACGGCAAAAACAGATGCTTTTTTAAAATAAATAATTTAAATTAGATAATATAAATTCCTGAACATAAAATAAAATAATAATGTATCTTTCAAATTTTAAAATGTTGTTACATTGATAGAAATATGCTTTCACAAATAATTTAAAAATTCTGAAATGTAATATCAGGTATTCATTTTTGAAGCTATGATCATGAAAGTTGTTCTTGGTAAGGTAATTGTTTCCTGTACATGAACCAAACATCACTCCATTTTAAAAAGTATTTGAATTACAGAACATAAAATTTTAATCTAGTAGTAAAAAATTGTGTTTTTAACAAATTACAGCATAACTAAGCACTTGAAATTCAGTTATCTTTACCCTCAGGCGCAATTCATTTAAACTCAAGTTTGAAATTCTAAATCAATCACTTGAGATTTTTTTATGAACAACAATTTATATTCCACAATTAGGAATCAAGAGTTCTATACCAGAAAAAAAATCAATACTACATTATTTCACATTTTAAGTGATACTTTAATGCAGTATTGGCTGTATTATCAATATGAGCTACAGGATAAAAGGTATCTTCAGTGAAGATTTTTTTTCTTAACTGTTTTCAATATTGTTCTTAATTAAGCACCAAAATTGGTATTATATTATATTTGTATGTGATGTGTCTGTCACAAATGAAAGAAAAAAAAAAATCCTAAATTGGTTTACTACTTAAAATGTTTGTTACCCTCAAAACTTCATATTCCTGATATGTGCCTGCTGCACCATGCACTTGTATGAGAAAGTATCCTGTTCTCTTTGTTTGCTTCCTTTATGTGAACTCCCTGGTGTTCCTGCCAGTCCCTCTGCTTTCCCATAAAATCTGACCCCACTAAGCAGGAGAACACACTGTGGTCAGTTCTCTAGCTATGCTGGGAACTAATTGTGCTCTCCTACAATGATTAGACTTGTCCTGGCACGCCCACACTGCACAGTCTTTCACTGGCAAGCTCAGTGTACTGCTGCTTCTCCTTCCTCCATCTTGTATGCAGATGAGAACAGGGGGAATGTGATCACTTATAAAAAAGGGAAAAAAGGTATTTATAATGTATTTTTTAATCTATACAAAATGTTTTGCATTTCATTTCTATTGTAAACTGAATAGGTTTTTTACAAGGTGATCATTTACAATCACTTTAAGGTAATTGTGCACAGAAACACAAGCAAGATCAGTTTTAGAAGTACAGAGCTTTTTACTTAAACAACTGGCTAAACTTAAAAAATAAATAAATAATTCCAATCACTTAACCACTCAATACAGGGCATTTTCACCCCCTTCCTGCCCAGGCCAATTTTCAGCACTGTCACGCTTTGAATTACAATTGTGCGGTCATGCGACGTTGTACCCAAATTACATTTTGATATTTTTTTCCCTACAAATAGAGCTTTCTTTTGGTGGTATTTGATCACCTCTGAGTTTTTTATTTTTTGCGCTATAAACAAAACAAAAAAAAATAATTGAAAAAAAACACAGTATTTTTTACTTTTTGCTATAATAAATATCCTATTTTTTTTTTTACTCAGTTTAGGCTGAAATGTATTCTTCTACATATTTTTGGTAAAAAAAAATCGCAATAAGCGTACATTGATTGGCTTGCGCAAAAGTTATAGCGTCTACAAAATAGGAGATAGATTTATGTCATTTTTATTATAATTTTTTTTTTACTACTAATGGTGGCAATCTGCGTTTTTTATCATGACTGTGACATTGCATCGGACACTTTTGACACTATTTTGGGACCATTCACATTTATACAGCGATCAGTGCTATAAAAATGCATTGATTACTGTATAAATGTGACTGGCAGTGAAGGGGTTAACACTAGGGGGCAATCAAGGGTTTAAATGTGTGTCCTAGGGAGTGATTCTAACTGTGGGGGAGGGGACTGATGAGAGGACCCGGGTCCTGCGCCAGGGGACATGTATCAATGCAAAAAAAAGTTTTAAAAACAGCTATTTTTTCGGGAGCAGTGATTTTAATAATGCTTAAAGTGAAACAATAAAAGTGAAATATTCCATTAAAGAGGAAGTAAACACTCTACAACTTTTTTTGTTAAATATACCCCTGCAAGAGAAAGGCATAATGAGCTAGTATGCATAGCATACTAGCTCATTATGTGGCACAATGTACCCCTTACCAATTCACAAGGGGGGGACGGGATCTGGGGTCGGGATCGGGACGGGATCTGGGGGTCCCCTTTGTTAAAGGGATCTTCCATATTCCAATAAGCCCCCCACCTGCAGACCCCCACAACCACCAGGCAAGGGTTGTGGGGATGAGGCCCTTGCCAAAATTACATTTTGATCATTTTTTTCCCCACAAATAGAGATTTATTTTGGTGATATTTGATCACCTCTGAGTTTTTTATTTTTTGCGCTATAAACAAAAAAAGACCAACAATTTTGAAAAAAACACAGTATTTTTTACTTTTTGCTATAATAAATATCCTATTTAAAAAAAAAAAAATAGTTCCTGCCGCCGTCATATGACTATATGCGGTAGGCAAGTGGTTAATAACACATCTATGCAGTGTCCCAACTAGATTTGCTAGCACCGCCTTCCTAAAATGTTCACTTTTGGTCCAAGGTACATACATATATACAGTATCTCGCAAAAGTAAGTACACTCCTCACATTTTTGTAAATATTTTGTTAGATCTTTTCATGTGACAACACTGAAGAAATTACACTTTGCTACAATGTAAAGTAGTGGGTGTACAGCTTGTGTATATATATATATAGTGGGTATACAGCTTGTATGGTTGACCCCCATTGAGAACGTCTATGTATGACGAAACGCGCCTGGAAGGGCGCGCAGTGACGTCACCATGTCGACTTGAGGAGGAAGGGCTCCTATTGCCGGCCGGCATCTCTTTTTTACATGTGATTTTTAACTGGAACTGTTGTAAGTATAACTTACTTTTATAAATAAACGCTACTTGTTGCGGAGTTACGCTATGGTCCCCCTTCTTTTGCATATTACTGATCCTATGGATCACTCGTGTATGGAGGTAGCTTAACACCCAGAACATCTATCCTGAGAGAGTCCACTTCAGTGTCATCATTCCCCGGAGGTTAAAGGCCGCGGTTGGGTTACAGCCAAATGCTCATTTGTGCTTGCCCTCTGGTAAGCGGCTTTTATATATGGTGGTGGGCTTCTCACTTACTCTGTGGATTCACTGCGGTGTTGGCTCAACCAATGCTTATGGAACCATGCTTCATATATAGACTGTTGTTCGGTGACTTACCTTGAGTGGTATATGCCTAGAGGACATCTATACTAATTTAATCCTCCTGTCATCTGAGAATTCTTTGTGGACCTAATGTTTGGCGCAGCTTCATTTTTTCTTATCTGCTGTTTGTGTTATCCCACCCAAGCTGCTGCCTTTTTTTAGCATTATGTAATTAACCCTTTAGGGCCAGCGCATTTTTTTTCTATTTTTGTTGATAAGGACATGGATTACTGGAACCATGTTCAGTGGTCTGATGAGACCAAAATAAACTTATTTGGTTCAGATGATGTCAGATGGTGGGAAACAGGTTAGGATTACAAAGACAAGTGTGTCTTGCCTACAGTCAAGCTTGGAGGTGGGAGTGTTATGGTCTGGGGCTGCATGAGTGCTGCCAGCACAGGGGAGCTACAGTTCATTAAGGGAACCATGAATGCCAACATGTACTGTGATATTTTGAAGCACAGCATGATCCCCTCTCTTCAGAGACTGGGCCGCAGGGCAGTATTCCAACATGATAATGACCCCAAACACATCTCCAAGATGACTACTGCCTTGCTGAAGAAGCTGAGGGTAAAGGTGATAGACTGGCCATGCATGTCTCCAGTCCTAAACCCTATTGAGCATCTGTGGGGCATCCTTAAACGGTAGGTGGAGAAGCGCAAGGTCTCTAACATCCACCAGCTTTGTGATGTTGTCATGGAGGAGTGAAAGAGGACTCCAGTTGCAACCTGTGAAGCTCTGGTGAACTTCATGCCCAAGAGGGTTAAGGCAGTGCCGGTGGCCACACAAAATATTGACACTTTGGGCCCAATTTGGACATTTTCACTTAGGAGTGCACTCAACTTTGTTGCCAGCGGTTTAGACATTAATGGCTGTGTGTTGAGTTATTTTGAGGGGACAGCAAATTTACTCTGTTATACAAGCTGTACACTCACTACTTTACATTGTAGCAAAGTGGCATTTCATCAGTATTGTCACATTAAAAGATATAATAAAATATTTACAAAAATGTGAGGGGTGTATTCACTTTTGTGAGATACTGTGAATTTTATTGCCGGCAAATGTTTTTGTACATCCAACTGGAAAAAACTTTTATACAATAAATGAGCTTTGTTTAAAAAAACGATAATGCACTATTGGAGCCTTTGTCCTTCTACATGCTCCGTGCTCATTTGGGAGATTGTTCTTTCGAGGAGGATGCCCAGAGTTTACCTACATACTTTGGAGCCAGAATCCATCTTAGACCCAGCAGAGGGCTATATCTGCAGGCGTGTGTGACCTTGCTACGACAGGAGGTCCACTCCTTCAGGTAAGAGTTTCCATTTCTTCCACTGTTGGCCTCACGAGAGATACATCTTTTTCCTTTGGTGGCGGTGGAAACCCTGAGAATTTTCCACATCTTTCCAGATCTGTATTGCCATAGAACTTGATTTACTTGTCACTTTTCAGAGACATTGTTTCATGAGCCACTTTTTATGCACTTTTTACTTTTCAGAGACATTGCTTTATGAGTCACTTTTTTTTACATTGATTATTATATGCACTGTATTTTTTCAATGATTTATGATGTGTTTGGTTTTCATCTTTATATTCTGTTCACTTTTTATTAGCCTTACTATAAAATTATTGTATCCAAATGCCAGGTCCTTACAACCAATCTTAGTCACAAAATACGGGCAAAAATGTAATCATTATTTCCTTGCAATTGAGATAACAATAAAATCCAATATCTAGGGCTATATCTAACCACTAAATCTACCCACCTCTACGAAGCTAATTATAAAAAATGACTACATTCTGTTCATACTGAACTCGTACAACTGGGAAAATTTAACATCTCTTGGATGGGAAGGATAGCGACTTTTAAAATGACAAAAATTCTTTACATCTTCAGGACTGTACCAATACCCTTATCAGCCCTTTTCTTTAATAAACTCGATACCTCACTTTGATCCTTTTTTTGGAAAGGGACTAGAGCAAGAATAACTTTTACCCTCACAAAGCACAGATCAAAAGGAGGTATGGGAATCCCAGTAATTAAAGATTATTATGGGAGGCGCATGCACGGAGCTCTGAGGATGGCTGCCTGAGTCAGGAGCTCCTCACCACCCCAGCCCAGCGGCGCTCATATCTCAGTGAATACTGAACTTAGAGCGGAGCCACAGGTATCCCCGGATTCCCCATAAACCCGGACACATCCCTACCTATTCAGAAATTAAAAAAACCTACCTGGGAGCCGCAATTTTTGTTATAAAAATCGGCCGAAATTCCAAGATGGCGGCCGCAGCGCAGCTTCTAGTCAGCGGAGCTGAGGCACTTCAGGAAGGTAGGAGACTGCCTGAACAAATATCCCAGCAATATCCTCCCCTGACACATGAGAATACCCAGCTGAGTATTTCTCCTGCTACAATCTCCACTGACTCCCTGAGGGGACATGTTCCAGAATCCTATGCTATTTCCCCTATTGGTCCTGATGCTGTGTGTCAGGAACGGCTCTTTTCCTGTCAGCTCTATAACTGCTCCCTCTGCATTTTCTGTAACGGATTTGTACCAGGCTCTGGCTGAACTTCTTGACAGGGGGCTCTCCCAAACGGCGGCTAAAATTACTGGAGAATTAAAAGCTGACTTCCAAACTTTGGGGACCAGAATTGAACATATTGAAAACAAGCTTGACCAAACGGTGTCCATCACAAACCAAAATTCGGAACATATTCAATTAATGCAGGAACAACTGGAAGTGGCCCTAAATAAGATTGGCGATTTAGAGAACAGGTCCAGAAGACATAATATACATATCAGAGGTCTGCCTGAATCCATCACTGACATCCCAGCAGCAGTACAAAATGTTATCCAGTCCTTGATACCTGATATCCCACAACACCGCCTGGAATTGGATAGAGCCCACAGGTCCCTTGGACCCCCCAGAAAGGACGACTTACCAAGAGACATAATTGCTAAACCTCACTTTTACGCAGTAAAAGAGGAATTTATGAGAAAGGCTCGCACCATGTCTGATGTTCAGTGTCACGGTCATTCTGTCCAAATCTTCGCAGATCTTTCCCCTTCTACTATACAGCGTAGAAGGTCTCTGAAACCACTACTACTTGCCCTAACTCAAAAGGACATAAAATATAAATGGGCATTCCCATTTGCAGTGAAATTCATGGATAAAGGGAAGAATTACTCTTTCTCCACTTTTCAGGATGGTGAAAGATTGCTATTGAACCTCAAGTTCATCTCACAAGAGGCTGATATGGACACTTCCCGTTCTGTTCAGAATTCGTCCAAAAGACCGAATCCTACAAGTCCTCAATCTCCGTTGTGGACCAGATCAAGATCCAAGAAGGCTAAGGACAATGGTCCCACTTGATCTAGTCTCTAATGATAGATCTTTACACTTACACCTTGACCCTTTAAGGTCCAGGGATGAATTTATACTAAGGGGACTAGAATGACTATGCAGCACTTTTTCTTTTTATAATATTTTTGCTATTGTTGCATTTTCATTTTTTATTAAATATGTTTTATATATCCTGAGAGGATTTTCATCCTATAGGGTATTTACTTCACTATTTGATTAGGAGGGCCCCCACTCCTTGCTCCCCTTTGGGAGGAAGGACTGAGGGTGACATATGATAGTTCAGATTCAGATTGGACCAGTTCTTGGGGTATATAGTCTTACCTCAGGATACTGCATTGTTGATAGTTCCTGCTATAATATATATATTTTAATTATATATTGTTTTTTAGGGGCGCCCAAGCTGGGGTGGGCCCCATGTACCTCCTCCTTTCCCTCGAGACTCCCAAAGAGCTTTGGGGGAAAGGTAGCCTTTTCCCATTGGGGAATGGGCCTTATTTGCTCTACCTTGCTAGAGATTCTGGGGGAGAACTTCCCCTCTCCCAGAGTTTTCTTCTTTTTGGTGTTTTTTGTAATTTTTCTTCATTTTTTGTCTTTGAAATCTTTTTTTTATTTCTTTTTCTTTTTCAGATCTTTTCTTTCCTTTTCTTTATCTGATCTTTCTTCCACGTGCCTAATCTGCTCTTATGTTACAGAATGTTTTCTAGATTGTAATGATCGTCTACGCAGAATGATGTCCTGGCTTTCCGCTGGCGGACTTGACGGTTTGCTATGCCTGGAGAACAAAGTGGTTGGAGGGGTGAGTGACTTAGATGATGGACACAGCACCTCCCCTGACTCCCATGGCTAATTCTATACAGAGCTCACTTAAAATAGCCACGCATAATGTTCAAGGTATGAATTCCCCCATTAAAAGGCGTAAACTATTTGATTTTTATAAATCTCTTGGTATTGATATTCTTATGATTCAAGAAACCCATTTTCCTAGGCAGTATGATCCCAAATACATCCATCCCCAATTCCCCCAATTCTTTTTGGCAAGTGCTGAAAATAAAACAAAAGGAGCTGCAATTTTTATTTCTAAATCCTGTCATTTTCACTTCGTCTCTGAATTTAAAGATCCTGAGGGTAGATTTATTTTAGTTAAGGGCACACTAGAGGGTCATTTATACTCCCTGATCTCATACTATTCCCCTAACTCTGGGCAAGATAAATTTTTCTGTCTCATATTGGACACCGTATCTCCCTTGTTGGAAGGCACAGTTGTTTGGGGAGGAGATTCAAATGCAGCTTTCGACCAGGGGTTGGATAAATCCAAACCCCCCTCTGCCCAACTTACCAGACCCACTAGGATTAGCCTAAAGATTGCCAAGCTACTGCACGATAGAGGTTTAGCGGACGTCTGGAGAGAATCTAATCCTTCTATGAGAGATTTCACCCATTATTCCCACCCACATGATACCTATGCCAGGATTGACCATATCCTTGTACCTTATTATATACTCCCGGCGGTGATTAAATCCCAAATTATAGACATGATCCTGTCTGACCACTCCTTGGTGATCATGTCCATTCGCTCTATGGCCGGTTTGGCAAAGAGGAGCCATTGGAGACTAAATGAGTCCATACTCTCCAACCCGAAAATAAAGGCAGAAATTGATGTCGCTCTTCAAGAATACTTCCGCTTGAATAAGGTGGAGGATATTTACGCTGAAACCTTGTGGGCTGCCCACAAAGCCTTTATTAGAGGCAAAATTATTCAAATTTCCACACGAATAAAAAAGGAACGCAAAGCGGACATTGTGCGACTGGAGAGGTCATACAGGCCCCTGAGAACACAACACAAAAATAATCCTTCTCCAACTTTATTGGCTGAAATTGATAAAACAAGACTGGAACTTAATTTAACTCTCACGACAAAAGCGGAAAGATCCTTACGTTGGAGTAGTAATAGGTTTTACACTCAGAAAGGAAAAATAGGTAGGATGTTAGTGACTAAATTATCCCCTAGGACTAGGATTTGCTCTATGCCTAAGATTCGCATAGCTGGACAAGCACGGCAAACCCAGAGAAGATTCTTGAGGCATTTCATACGTATTACTCCAAACTATATACTGCTCCTTCACAACTTCCGAGCGACTCGGTGTCCGCATTCATGGATGGCCTACCTATTCCATCCTTGGATGTGGAACATAGAGACTTTCTTGAAACTCCCTTTTCGGTTGAGGAAGTGGCAATGGTTATTGGTGGTCTCAAAACAGGGTCGGCTCCGGGACCTGATGGTTTATCAGTTCCCTATTACAAAGCTTTCACAGACACCCTTATTCCTCATTTGACTGAATTTTTCAATTTTAAAACCCGCTTACATTTCTGTTATCCCAAAACCGGATAAAAACCCGGAAGAAGTCTCTAGTTACCGCGCTATCTCGTTGATAAATAATGATTTAAAAATTCTCACTAAAATTCTGGCAAACCGCCTTTCTTCTTTCATTAATAAATATATCCACAAGGATCAGGTAGGATTTGTACCGGGAAGACAAGGCCCGGATCAGGTGAGAAGGGCAATTGACATTGTCTCCATTTTACAGTCCAACTGGGAGGGAGGTCATAAACAACAGGGTTTTCTCCTGGCACCTGATCTGGAGAAGGCCTTCGACTCTGTGCCTTGGCAGTATCTTCTCTACCTTCTGGATCGATGGGGTTTCGGTCCACGTTTTATGAGTGTAATCAGAGCCCTTTATTCCCAACCCAAAGCCCAAATCCGATTGCAGGGATACTATTCCTCCCCAATACATATTGCCAGAGGCACGAGACAGGGATGCCCATTGTCCCCTATTATTTTTGCCATAGCAATTGAGTCCCTAGCCATTGCCATTCGGCAAAATCCTAACATAAAGGGGGTATCCTGTGGGAATCAGACACACAAATGTGGATTATTTGCGGCCGATTTGCTGCTCTTCCTTACTTCACCCATTACATCCCTCCCGAACCTATACAAAGTTATTTCAGATTTCTCCAAAATTTCTGGGCTTCAAGTCAATTTTGCCAAATTGCAAGCTTTAAAGGTATCCCTTCCATCTTCCACAGTCTCACTCTTACAACAGTCCTTCAAATTTGAATGGAGCCCCTCTTCTATCAAATATTTAGGAATTTCCCTTACTGCATGAACGGAGTCCCTTTACGCAAGCAATTATCCACCCCTATTCCACAAACTTACATCAGATTTAAAAAATTGGTCCAAACATGAACTTTCCTGGTTAGGTAGGATTAACTCCATCAAGATGACCTTTCTACCTAGAATTCTGTACTTATTTCGCTCCCTACCCATACCTGTCAGTAAAAAACAGTTACAGCCTTTACAAAGTATGATTCTCAAATTTGTATGGGTAAAATCTGGTTACAGAATACCCCAGAACACTCTTTATTTACATAGGAAAAAGGGAGGTATGGGATTGCCTAACCTATATAATTATTATTTAGCCGCTAGGCTTGCCCAATTATCAGTAGTATACTCTAGTAATGAAAAACCGGACTGGGTATTTATAGAGGGACAGGCTACCCTCCATTTTTCCTTAGACTTTCTACTATGGTGTCCCCTAAAACAGAGACCTCCCATTTTATCCCCCTCCCTATCTCAATCCTATGCCCTGTGGGACAGACTACGCTCTCTTCCGGCTTTAGTGTCCGAAATTCAGCCACTAGCACACATATTTAATAATCCTAATTTTCCCTCTGGAATGGATATCACGGCTTTTAGCTCGTGGATGAACAAGAGTCTTTATAGAATAGGACACTACTTTACATCTCGAGTCCCTATTACCATGTCCCATTGTCTAAGTAAATTAAATCTTCCAGATTCAGAAAAACTTAGATTTGAACAAATCTCACAATTCTTACACGATATCTGGAGGGATAAACCTAATCCACCAAAATTTACAAATTACGAGCTTTGGTGTGAGTTGGCCATGGGACAAAGGGGAGGTATTTCTATCACCTATTCGTCGCTTACTAGTCCTACTATGAAATCCTCATATATGACAGCTTGGGAGGAAGACCTTCAGCTGAGCTGGGATTTAGGCTCCTGGCAGAGGGTATGCTTTGATTCATTTCGGGGTATTTTGAATACTTCTCTTATAGAAGCTAACGTAAAGATTCTTATGAGGTGGTATATGACCCCCGCCAGGCTTGCGACCATCTACCCTGATACTGATCCCAATTGCTTTAGAGGCTGTCAACTCTTGGGTTCGATGGTGCACGTCTGGTGGGAGTGTCCTAGGATTAGGTCTGTGTGGAAAAGGATATTCAACCTCATATTTAAGGTCACTAAGCTCCTGATTCCCAGGTCAGCAGCTATCGCTCTCCTTAATGCTCGTATTCCTAGTACCCCAAAGCATACTCAGCAGCTGATTCGCTTTATGCTACTCGGGCAAAAATTTCCATTGCTAGGGCTTGGAGACAACCCAGGGTTCCCTTTCAGGCTATACACAATAAGATCTCTTGGATTATGACACAAGAGAAGTTATCTAGTATCTTATCAAATACATTTCCTAAATTCGAAGCTGTTTGGGAACCTTGGGCTGCTTACTGTGGTATCTCTCTAACGATCAAACTCGATCCTGTTCGCTAAGTTCCATAAAACTCGATAATAGGCACGTGATTTCTTTCCTCTTTTTATCTCTTTCCTTCTTTTCTTCTTTCTCTCTATTCTTTGTCTTTTTGTATCTCATTATTTTTATTTTATTTTTTTGGTTTTTGTTTTGGTTTTTGGTTGATAAATGTGACTTAGGGGTTTTAAATAATAGACTATTGGAAAAATTGCTTCAGCAATTCTGTATTTTATTATAAATATGTATTTGGATTCTATAGTCTCAATGTTTTCTACATTAGCTTTCCTCATAATCTGGTGGTTTGGTTAATGTGATGGGCGAGCTGGGAGGGGGGCCTGACCGGGGCACAGGAAGATCCCATCTGAGGTGTCCAGGTTGGGTAGGACCTCACAGACAGTCCGTCATTATGGTTAATTTTTATGCATCTATTTTGTTGCTTACCAGGAGTACACTCGTATTTCTTATTTCTCCAAACCTGGATTTTTATTTGAGATTTCAGTGATGGTCTTATATTTGATTTTCTGTTTAGTGATGATAAAAACAATGTATTATTATCCCTTTTTTTATTTTTTGTTTTTCCCCTTGTGATGCATGGTTGAGCCCTTTGTCATATTGTATTTCTGTGATTTCTTTGATTGTTCTGAAAAATAAAAATCTATTGAACGAGAAAAAAAAAAAAAAAGATTATTACAGAGCGATTCTTCTAGACCAACTTAAAGCGTGGTTTGATCCATCTCCAGTAAGCAATGGGTCCTCTTAGAACAAAATGTGGACAGGCTTTCTAGAAAGAAGTCAGTAACCCATACATATACCCCTATGTGATATACCACTTCAATCATTTGAATTCTTAATACCAGGCCTCTCGGTACAAACATGGTTAGATGCTGGTTACTCTACCCTACAGGAGATCCCAGAAGCAGTCACACACAAACATTTATGTAAGATGTTCCAGATCCAACATCTCCTGCATACCTTCACCTCTAGATAAAAGACTATGAGCATTTTATCATAGATATTCAATCCAAAAAAAGAGGCA
This sequence comes from Rana muscosa, assembly GCA_029206835.1. NCBI lineage: Eukaryota > Metazoa > Chordata > Amphibia > Anura > Ranidae > Rana > Rana muscosa. Next base: position 636,484,223 of record CM055117.1, on the reverse strand, counting down.
TTTCACTTCTTTATTCCTTGCTTCAACCCAATACTCTAATAAAACAAACACCAGTGATACTGAAATGGGAACAAGATTTGGAGCATATTCAGAACAAGAATGGTCCCGAGCAATCAGATCCATCCTAGGAACTTCACATTGTGTATTACATTGGGAAAATGTCTATAAGATACTCTATAACACCAGTTTGATTATCTAAAATCTATAAAGAACACTCTCCAGATTGCTGGCATAACTGTGGGCAACCTGGGAACTTGTTACTTATACTAAAGGTACTGCAAATCAATAGCCAGCTTTTGGAAGTCTACTTTCCAACTGATCTTGTCTATTACAGGGATCATAACCCACCCCTCGCCAGCAATGGCACTGCTAGTACTCTATATAGAAAACTTTACTACTAACTTTAGAACATATTTTAATAGCAGCTAGATTGTCTATAATGTGTCAGTGGAAAAAGATATAGTGCCCACACTTACAGAAGTTGTCTCTAGGGTAAATTTACTTTGCTTATATGAATACTCCTATGCCAGCATCCACGGCAATAGGGTTAGCTTCAAACGGAAATGGGAAGTGTGGATTAAATCCTACAATTTAACCAATATCTTTTGAGAAGCTGGAATATACTGGCAGGTAATTGAACAGCAAGTAACCTAAAGGTAGCAAGTGAGGACAAGTAGTAGTTGATAGATACTACGGCTGTAGTACTATCGCTACTTGTTTTCTTATTTCTGTTGTGTTCTTTTGTTTCCTCTTTCATTGTATGTCTGTTATGCTCTATAAGGTCAAGATTTGTATTTCTAAGTAAGACTATCGGCCTCTAAATAACAGGTTTTTGTACAAGATATGCAAATATACTTCACATCTAGGTTATAACCTCTATGAATCTAAAGGTTAAAATTACTACTATTACTATTTCACGCAGCTTGTAATTATTTACCCATGACAAGGCACCATCTTGTTATGTGGAACATAACCTGTAAGATACCAACTTGTTACTTTAGACTATCTGTACATGCTGCAACTATGTAAATTTATGACCTTGTAACCGTTAAAAAACAATAAAAATGTAATGGGAAAAAAAGGATAAATGAATATTCGTCTTTGGAAATAAAAATTTTATTTACCCCTTTTTGCTTTGATAGGATTTCATAACTTTCCTCCTGTCTCAGGATATCATAACACATTTTGAAATAATGTGCTCTCTCCATTAAGACAATATTCCCCCTTTATCAGCTGATTTAGTTACCAATGACTGGTTGGTGTGTAGCTCCTGTAAGGCAGTCCATTCAGCATAAGTAAGAGTAAAGTGTTTATTTTTACCTCCTCTTTTTTCCCAAAGGGTCTGTAGATCTTTTTCAACCAGCTTAACAAAAATCTGGATGTGAGTTTCCTGTGGGAAAGGGGGAGTGTGGTTACTTTTAAGTTTATATGGGGAGAAGGGTCCTGTCACCTCTCTAGTTCCTCCCTCATTTTAATTTTGTAATGATTCAAGCAACCTCAACATTTCTATATATTTTTATGTCAAATTTTTACTTGGCTGAGTGATTTGATCTTTAAATTCCTTCTTTAATGCCAGTTTTCTAGCAAATAAGTTTATATCTTTGACCCACTCAAATAAATCAAAATCCTTGGTGGATACAAAGGAGAGACTTTTTTTCAAAACTGCTATGTGTGTATCTGTAAGATTTATACTAGATAAATTGTAAGTTTTTAGATCTTCTGCCCCCTTGATCCCATGAACCACCTTCTACCTCAGAATAACAGACAGAGACCCCTTCTCTCAGGTGTTCTTTTTCTAGTCCTGCTCCAGGACATCTGTCTCTTACCTCAGATGAATGAATAGATGGGCTCATAGTTCTTCACTGCCAAGGTTCCCACCAGGGTTCAGCCTCTCCCTGGCTTGGAAGTTCTGGATGTTGGCTGTAAATCTCCCTGATTCCAGAAGCCCTTTAGTGCCAGGGCACGGGCAAAATGGCAAAAAAAGTCATATATTTCATGCAGCTGTTGATGCAGTGTTTGTTCCCTTCCTCCCTCCTAAGCATGCTTTCTCTCTCTCTAGACGCTTTATTAGGGGGCAGGCCTCATTTGTCTTGGAAGAGGGGAGCAGGGGGTGTGGTAACACAGACCATGCAGCTAGCAGAGGCTGTTTACTCTGTTGCTAGGCAACGACAGCCAGATTATCTAAATGGAGGAGAGCCTTCCTTCCTTTCTCACTCTCTCCTCTGGCTCTGTGTGACAGTGGGTTCTGCTAACTTGCTTCTGTTCCTTCCCTGCTGGTGCTGTATAGTGATGAGCCGAACACCCCCGGGTTCGGTTCGCACCAGAACCCGCAAACGGACCGAAAGTTCGCACAAACTTTAGAACCCTATTAAATACAATGGATGCGAACGTTCGAAATCTAAAGTGCTAATTATAATGACTATTATGCATGTTATTGTCCTAAAAAGGGTTTGGGAACCCGGGTTCTGCACCAGGGGACATGTATCAATCCAAAAAAAGTTTTAAAAAAGGCCATTTTTCGGGAGCAGTCATTTTAATGATGCATAAAGTGAAAAAAAAGTCAAATATTCCTTTAAATATCGTACCTGGGGGATGTCTAAAGTATGCCTGTGAAGTGCCACGTGTTTCCCGTGTTTAGAACTGTCCCTGCACAAAATTACATTTCTAAAGGAAAAAAAGCCATTTAAAACTGCTTGCGGCTTTAATGTAATGTCTGGTCCCGGTAATATGGATGAAAATCTTTAAGAAAAATGGCATAGCTACCCCATCACAGCCCCCCCCCTACCCCAGCCCATTACCAGCCCCTTTGGGTCTTGTATGGATATTAAGGGGAACCCCGCACACAAAATAAAAAGGCCCTATATACTCTGAACAGCCGTATACAGGCGGTGCATACAAGACAGGGACTGTAGGTTTGTTCTTATGTAGAATCTGTTTGTAATTTTGAACAGGTACATTGTTTAAGTGTAGCTCCAGCCAAAAAATCTATTTTTAAGCTTTTTGGAAAACATAGGGAAGGGTTATCACCCCTGTAACATTTGTTTTGCTGTCTGTGCAGTGCGCACCTGTTCAGAACAGTTCACCTCACTTTCCGTCCTAATGACAAATGTTTTTTGAAAATTTGGAGTTTTTATTGAAACAAGAATTGGTGATAAAGCATCAGTGGAGAGGAGACACTTTTTTTCCCATATTAACTCTTACAGGAGAGAATTTGCCTTCCTAGGGGTAGATTTCCTATCACTTCCTGTTGTATCCTTTCGTTTGCAAGGAGGAGTCGTTTGTAAGTTGGATGTTTGAAAGTAGGGGCCTGCCGTATATACTCAGCTGAAATTTGCCCCTTACATGTTGGTGTTGCCACAACACTGTGAGCCCTCACAGTTACTCTTGGTGGGCGCATGAATGGACCCTGCTGTGAATTATTAGATCAAGAATTGTAATTACATGCCCCTGTTGAACAGGGGCTAAAAAATTGGGCCTTTGGTGGTGGTGGTGGTGGTGGTGTTGACACAACACTGTAAGGCCTCACAGTTACTCTTGGTGGGCGCAGGAATGGGCCCTGCTGTGAGTTATTAGATCAAGAATTGTAATTACATGCCCCTGTTAAACAGGGGCAGAAAAATTAGGCCTGGTGCCACAACACTGCAACCCCTCACAGATACTGTACTTGGAGCACAGCAATTAGCCCTGTTGCAAAGTATTGCATCAAAAATTGTAATTACACGCCCCTGTTAAACAGGGGCTGAAAAATTGGGCCTTAGTCACTGGTGCTGGTGCCACGACACTGCAACCTCTCCCAGATACTCTAGTTGGAGTGCAGGAATGAGCCCTGCTGCAAAGCATTGCATAAAAAATTGTAATAACACGCCCCTGTTAAACAGGGGCTGAAAAATTGGGCCTTAGCCACTGGTGCTGGTGCCACGACACTGCAACCTCTCCCAGATACTCTAGTTGGAGTGCAGGAATGAGCCCTGCTGCAAAGCATTGCATAAAAAAATTGTAATTACATGCCCCTGTTAAACAGGGGCTGAAAAATTGGGCCTTAGCCACTGGTGGCGGCACCCAGAAACAAAAATGTTCTTCCAAGCTATCATCATCAATTGGATCATTGAGGAGGAGGAGGATAGTCAGTCAACATAACAGGAAAGTCTCTCAGCATCTGCATCAGTCTTGAAGGGATGTGACATTTGAAAATAAATTAGTCTGTTATATCAGCTTCAGGTGTTTGGTAGCTGGTGGTGATCCAAGACTGGTTCATCTTTATAAAGGTCAGTCGATCAACCGAGTCGGTGGACAGGCGCACCCTGTGATCCGTGACAAATCTTCCAGCAGCACTGAATGTGCGTTCTGAAAGAACGCTGGATGCAGGACAGGCCAGTAGCTCAATTGCATACTGTGCAAGCTCTGGCCAGTGATCCATCCTCAAGACCCAGTAAGCCAGAGGATTTTTGGTGGGGAAGGTGTCCAAGTCTGACCTTGCCCCTAGATATTCCTGCACCATGTATATCAGACGCTGGCGATGGTTGCTGGAACCGATCATACCTTGGGGCTGTGGACTAAAGAATTGTCTGAACGCATCGGTCAGACGGCCACCTTCCCCACCGCTCCTTCTTTGACTGACCGAAGCCTCAGCAACTCAGGACCAGGAGTTTGTAACCTCCCAGTCTCTGGGAACGCGTTGCACAGACCTTTCTGCAAGGCCTCCCGGAGTTGTCTCATCCTCTGCTCCCTCTGCGACGGTAGGATAAGGTCCGCAACCTTACCCTTGTACCGTGGATCAAGGAGAGTGGCCAGCCAGTAATGGTCCCTCTCCTTGATTCGAAGAATACGAGGATCCTTCCGCAGACTTTGCAGGATCAGGGAGGCCATGCAGCATAGGTTAGCTGAGGCATTCCGTCCGGAGTCCTCTGGGTCACTAAGGACGACATGATCCGCAGTCACCTCCTCCCAGCCACGTACAAGCCCACTGGTTTCTTGGGACTGTAAATCATCCCTAAAAGACTGCTGCTGATGATGCTGAGTGCCAGGCTCCACCTCCATGCTGACACAATCCTCCTCCTCCTGTGCGATGGGTGGGACAGAAGGAACACTGTCTGGGTAAAGGGGGCCTTGAGAGGCAAGGAAGTCCTCCTCTTCCTGCCTCTGTTCTGCCTCAAGTGCCCTGTCTATTATTCCATGCAGCGTATGTTCCAACAGGTGGACAAGAGGTACAGTGTCACTGATGCATGCACTGTCACTGCTCACCATCCTTGTGGCCTCCTCAAATGGTGCCAGGACAGTGCATGCATCCCTGATCATGCCCCACTGGCGTGGTGAAAAAAACCTGAGCTCCCCTGACCCTGTCCTGGTGCCGTAGTCGCACAGGTACTCATTGATGGCCCTCTGCTGCGTGTGTAACCGCTGCAGCATGGCCAACGTTGAGTTCCACTTGGTGGGCATGTCACATATAAGGCGGTTCTTGGGCAGGTTCAACTCCTTTTGCAGCTCAGCCAGGCGAGCACTGGCATTATAAGATCTGCGGGAATGCACACAGACTTTCCTGGCCTTCCTCAGGACATCCTGTAAGCCCGGGTACCTGCCCAAGAACCGCTGCACCACCAGGTTAAAGCGGAGGTTCACCCACATTTTGAAGTTTCGTGTCAACAGTCCCTCTTTGCGTGTATATAACTAAAAGACTAACCTTTTTTTTTTTTCTGAGCAGTTTTCTTTATTCTTGTTTCTTTTCTCCTACTTCCGGGATTTCCTCCCGCGGGAGTAGGCGTGTCCTTTTCTGTGACATTGTCCTGCAATGTCTCCTGGGAGCAAACTGTCCTGCTTCCCAGGAGTAATATAGTTACGCCTTCCTTCCAAACATCACGATAATTTAATCGTCACGTGACTCGTCTACCCGGTCACGTGACGAGAGCACTGTTTCTTTTTTGTTGAATGGAATCACAACTGGGCGTGTACTTTAACTGTTGATGCCCGTTGTGATGGCAACCAGGAAGTGTTGACGGCGCTGCTCGCCGTCAACACTGCACATGCGCGAGATACCGCGATGAATGCTGGGATTCAAGCATTCATCGCTACCCAGAAGAATATGCTTGTGGGCTTCAAGATGCCCACAAGCAAAATGGGAAATGCAGGAAACATTATATAAAGTGTTTTTTTATCGCAAAACGGACGGGGGATCTTTACCAGCACGAAGAAGTGAGTAATTACAATGCATACGTTCTTGCATAGAATGCATATAAAAAATAAAAATGTATGGACCGCGGAACCTCCGCTTTAAGGACGTGAGCCACACAGGGCACATGGGTCAGTTGTCCCTGTCGGAGGGCGGAGAGGAGGTTGGTGACATTGTCGCAAACCACCATTCCTGGCTTAAGCTGGCGTGGCGTCAACCACCTCTCGGCCTGCCCCTGCAGAGCAGACAGAACCTCTGCCCCAGTGTGGCTCCTGTCCCCCAAACACACCAGCGCAAGCACGGCATGGCATCTTTTTGCCTGCGTACTTGCGTAGCCCCTTGAACGCCTACGGAGCACCGCTGGTTCCGAGGACAAAGCACAGGAAGAGGCCATGGAGAAAGAGGAGGGGGTGGAGGAGAGAGGTGTGTCACAACCAGTAGTAGCATTTTGGAGGCGTGGCGGTGGAACAACCTCCAACACTACTGCACCTTGTCCTGCATCCTTCCCAGCTGCCAAAAGAGTGACCCAATGGGCCGTGAAAGAAAGGTAACGTCCCTGTCCATGCCTACTGGACCATGAGTCAGCGGTAATATGCACCTTACCGCTGACCGCCCTGTCCAGCGAGGCCAAGACATTGCCTTCCACATGCCGGTAGAGAGAAGGAATCGCCTTCCGTGAGAAAAAGTGGTGTTTGGGAACCTGCCACTGAGGAACCGCACATTGCACAAACTCACGGAAGGGGGCCAAGTCTACCAACTGAAAAGGCAGCAGTTGAAGCACTAGCAATTTAGCCAAGCTAGCATTCAACCGCTGGGCATGTGGATGGCTGGGAGTGAACTTCTTTTGACGGTCCAGCAGCTGGGGCAGGGAAAATTTGCCTGCTAGAATCCGACGTCGGTGTACTGCTAGCAGAGTGCCCGCAAGTACTTGGCTGTGACACACCTAATTCTACACCTTCATTCCTCTCAGTGCAGGTTTCAGAGAGGACTGAAGGTATAGTGGGGTTGGAGATCCCAGCTGATGCGGTGCAAGGAGAGGTCCGCTTTGTTCTTTGGTGTGGGTCTTTAAGGTAGGCTTGCCAACGAGCTGCATGGCAGGTCAACATATGTCTGGTCAAGCATGTGGTGCCCAAGCGGCTGATGTTTTGGCCACGCGATATACGCTTGAGACATATGTTGCAAACAGCAGCTGTGCGATCTGATGCACTCGACTCAAAAAAGGCCCACACCAAAGAACTTTTTGAATAACGGGCAGAGGCAGCGCCCTGCACAGGCGGAGCTCTGCGGTGTGATTCCGTCGGTGTGCTGCCCTTACGCTGGCCCCCCGAGGGCATCCTGCCTCGTTGGAGATGTGCCTCCTCCTCATCCTCCTCCTCCTCTCTCCTATTAGGCACCCACTTGGAGTCAGTGACCTCATCATCCCCTCCCTCCTCATCACTGGAACCAATCTGGCAGTATGCTGCAGCTGCTGGAACATGACTGCCAGATTGGTGTCCTTCTTGAGCATCCCCTCTCTCTGCTCTCACGCTACTGCCTTCCTCTAGCTGGGTATCATCATCAGACCCTTCGAAATGCTGGGCATCCTCCTGGAGCATGTACCCAACACTGTGCTCAAACTGTTCGGGGGACTCCTCAGGAGGACATGGTTGGTCTAGGGAAGGAGTGACTGATGATGACATTGATACCAGGGAAGAGGACGCTTTTGCAGCTGCTTTGCCAGTACCCTGAGCCTGGGTGAGAGAGGATGAAGAGGATGAGGAGGGCTTGGTCATCCACTCTACCAAGTCTTCGGCATGATGCGGCTCAACACGTCCAGCTGCCGAAAAGAAGGACAAGCGTGTCCCATGGCCACGTGCTGATGGCGATGCACCGCGTCCACGACCAGCACTGTTGTCTCTAGACACAGAGCCTGCTTGCCCTCTTTTATTGGCTCCTGACTGTCTGCCTCACCTTGTTTGGCTTCCAGACATTCTAATGGCCTGCAGGGAAATGAGAAAACCAGCAATAAGGCCTAGCTTCAGGGGTATATTTTGCAGGAATCACACTACGCCTGCTGTAGGTGCTGCAAATGCCTGTTGGTGTAACACACCAGGAAAACGCAGCAATACAGGCTAACTTCAGGTGTAATATGATCAGGAGGCACACTCCGCCCGCTGTAAGTGCTGCAAATGCCTGTTGGTGTAACACACCAGGAAAACGCAGCAATACAGGCTAACTTTTAGGTGTAATATGATCAGGAGGCACACTCCGCCCGCTGTAAGTGCTGCAAATGCCTGTTGGTGTAACACACCAGGAAAACGCAGCAATACAGGCTAACTTCAGGTGTAATATGATCAGGAGGCACACTCCGCCCGCTGTAAGTGCTGCAAATGCCTGTTGGTGTAACACACCAGGAAAACGCAGCAATACTTGCTAACTTCAGGTGTAATATGATCAGGAGGCACACTCCGCCCGCTGTAAGTGCTGCAAATGCCTGTTGGTGTAACACACCAGGAAAAAGCAGCAATACAGGCTAACTTCAGGTGTAATATGATCAGGAGGCGCACTCCGCCCGCTGTAAGTGCTGCAAATGCCTGTTGGTGTAACACACCAGGAAAAAGCAGCAATACAGGCTAACTTCAGGTGTAATATGATCAGGAGGCACACTCCGCCTGCTGTAAGTGCTGCAAATGCCTGTTGGTGTAACACACCAGGAAAAAGCAGCAATACAGGCTAACTTCAGGTGTAATATGATCAGGAGGCACACTCCGCCCGCTGTAAGTGCTGCAAATGCCTGTTGGTGTAACACACCAGGAAAACGCAGCAATACAGGCTAACTTCAGGTGTATAAGTTGCAGGAGGCTTAGCAACAATGACACTGTCCCCTGCCTATCCTTCTCTCTCCCTGCACACAAGGTTTATCAAAGAATATGACACTGACACTCTCCCTGCCTATCCTTCTCTCTCCCTGCACACAAGATTTAGCAAAGAATATGACACTGACACTGTCCCCTGCCTATCCTTGTCTCTCCCTGCACACAAGGTTTATCAAAGTATATGACACTGACACTCTCCCTGCCTATCCTTCTCTCTCCCTGCACACAAGGTTTATCAAAGAATATGACACTGACACTCTCCCTGCACACAAGGTTTAGCAAAGAATGTGACACTGACACTGTCCCCTGCCTATCCTTCTCTCTCCCTGCACACAAGGTTTAGCAAAGAATATGACACTGACACTCTCCCTGCCTATCCTTCTCTCTCCCTACACACAAGTTTGAGGTACAAATAGCACTGACACTGTGCTTGCCTATGTAACTCTTTCCCTGCGCCGGAACACACTACACAAGGCCGCCGCGCTGGCGGCCTTTTATAGTGTGGGGCGTGTGCTAAACCCCCTGAGCTATAATTGGCCACAGGCAACCTGCCTGTGGCCAATTATGGCTCTCCTAGCTGCTGGCGCTGTGATTGGCCAAGCATGCGGGGTCACAGTGCATGCTTGGCCAATCACAGCGCCGGGATTGCACTGCGATGGCGCAATGTATTGTGGGCCGTTTGCGTCACTCGAATTTGGCGCAAACGGCCCAAATCGTTCGATGTTCGCCGAACGGTCGAACAGCCGATGTTCGAGTCGAACTTATGTTCGACTTGAACACCGAGCTCATCCCTAGTGCTGTACCTACACCTCTCTGGTAAGGTCTATTCTCATGTACTCTGTAAAAGAAACAAAGCCATGGCTCTGACTCTGGGTAAGGATGTTTAGGTTCTTTGTCTCTGTCCTCATTTCAGGTAGTATGAGCTCATCACAGTATGTACAGGTTATCTCAGATCAGCCCATTATATGTCAAGCCATGTTCTCCAACTCCAGGTCCAAGCGGGGTGGGCAGTCCAGCTGAGGGTCTTTGTTGGGCTTACTCAGCAGCAGCCTTACCTGGGAAATTAATGTGAGCTGAATGCTTGAAGGAGATTTTAGCAGATAGAGGGGCTGATGCAGAGAGATTTAAAGCTTTTATCCAACAGGTGGTTACAGAATCTATGCAGCAATTTTCTTTTTCCCCTTCAGAAAGATCTGCTACATGTCAGAACTGTCACTCTTCAGATCATAAGCATCCTCAGGCATCTACTGATTATAAGGTGGTTACATATCGCTCTTCGGGAGACAAGGAGGATCTTCAACTTTCCTTTGATTTCAGTATGGTGAATCTGTTTGTAGAGTTCGTGAAGGATGCAATTGAATGGGAAGCTGAGGTGGAGCCCCCACAGAAGGTGCGTAGTTATTTTCCAGGTCATAAAGGGAAGGCCCCACCTTCCCTTTCATGGTAATAGAAGAAGAGTGGAATGAGCCAGACAAAAGGCCAACCTACAAAATAGGTTCACAAAAGTGTACCCGTTCAGCTCATCAGATCTGTCACTTTTGGCTACAACTTCAGACATTGATGCAGCCCACCAGCGCCTAGCATGTCATGACTGCCATTGGAAAGCTCAGTGACTTTCAAGAATCCCATGGATCACAGAGTGGATTCCTATCTAAATAAAATCTAGTCAGCTGCAGGGTTTGCCTGCCATCCAGCATTAGCCCTGACCTCTGTCTCTAAAGCATGGGTATCGAACGTGGAGACAGCCTTAAAGATGGGGAAGGATTCCAAGAGAAATATCACTTCCCTGGAAGATCTGAATCTAGCCTCAGACTTCATTGCCAAGGCATCAGTGGATTTAGTGAGAAGTTCAGCCAGACTTATGGATTATTCGGTAACTGCAAAGCATGCTTTACGTCTGTGGCATTGGGTCGCTGACCAAGCTTCAAAGCAAGCATTATATTCCATCCCATATAAGGGGAAATCCCTCTTTGGAAAAACTCTGGATGAAGCTTTTAAAAGAGTCACGGGGAGGGGGAGAGTCTGATCTTCTTCAGTCAGGAAAATGGAAGCAGCAGCTTTTTTATCCATATCAGGCAACTCAGAGGAGATTTTGAGATGCCGGATCCTACAAGCATGGTAGGGAGTATAACCAACCCCAGTGAAAAGGAAAAAAAATAGTTGTTTTCTCAGAGGAGTTAAGGCAAGGGCAACTCAGGCTACCAAGACTACAGGAAAGTCCTTCAGAAATGTGGCCCGTCCATCCTCCAGTGGGGTCCAGACTTACCCTATTTTGGAAGGTATGGGTGGACAATATTGTGGACAAATTTATAGTGAATACAATCAAAAGAGGCTACTGAATTCATTTTCTTCAACAACCCCCTACACATTTTGTGTAGGGGGTCAGGGAATCAAAAGAAAATGAGTTTCTGTTACATAGAAGAACTGTTGTTCGGAAAAGCTATAGTTTCAGTTCCCTGTTGTCGAGAAAAGCTACAGTTATAGTACCCCCTCAAGAAAAGGGTAAGGGGTTCTACTCTCCATTTTTTTCTTGTTCCCAGAGCCTCTGGGGGATTCAGACTGGTACTTGACCTGAAAAAGCTGAATGCCTACATAAAGGCAGAGAAGTTCAATATGGAGTCAATTCACACAATCGTATCGATTGTACAGTATCAAAACTGAATGATTTTAATTGACTTACAGAATGTCTATTTGCACGTTCCGTTATTTCCTGGTCTTTTAAAAAATATCTACGTTTTGCAATAGCAGGTCTCCATTTCCAGTTAAACTGCCTGCCCTTAGGGCTGTGCACAGCTCCAAGAGTTATTTCAAAAACATTGCTAGACACAGTGGTTTTTCTCTGTGTTTTGAAAATAGAAATTTATCATTACCTGGACGACATGCTCATTCTAGCGAAATCCAGTTAAGAACTCATTCACCATCAGGAGATAGTTTTGGAGACTCTGGGGAGTTTCAGTTGGTTAATGAACCCTCAAAAAAGCCAGTTGGAACTGAGTCAGGAAATGGAATACCTTGGCACTTTGTTCAATACACGGAGGGGGAAAAGCTTTTTGCTTGAAAGGAAAATCTCGGAGATATCAAATTGTGTACAACAAGTGTACTCCCTGTCAGCAAGAGACTGCATGGTCTTGTTAGGGATGCAAGCTTCAACCATCCCAGTGGTACCATGGGCCAGATGACATATGAGGAAGTTGCAAGTCACCTTTTTACAGCAGTGGAATCACCTTTCGTTCGATCAATCGATCCTTCTCTTTCAGAATATCCGGCAAGATCTCTTTTGGTGGACTCCAAGGGAAAATCTTTCCCAGTGCATGCCTTTCATCCCGGGAGATTGGATTATTATGACTATGGACGCCAGTCTCCGGGGCTGGGGGGGGTCACTGTCAGGGTCAAAGAGTACAAGCACAGTGTAGAAATCCATCTGTATGCCATTCAAATTACCTGGAGCCCATGTTTGTGGCGAGGTACACTTTTGGGAAGCACAGGCGCAAGATACATTCACAATACCCTGGAACTTCCCGTTTCCACTAGCATTGAAGGTCCTTCAGAAGAAATACTCAAAGACAGTTCCAATGACCATAATTCTTCCATATTAGCCAAGGAGAACTGGGTTCCCTCTACTAGTTTACATGTCATCGTGTAATCCTATCCAGCTGCCAATCAGATGAGATCTGCTGATTCAAGGGGAATGGTTACACCAGATTCCAGTGAGACTTCATTTAACAGCCTGGTTATTAAATCATTCCAGTTGAGGGCTTTTGGTTTTCAATCCTAAAGTTGTGGAGACCTTGTAAAAATTTTATAAAAATACCACAAACTCGACTTATGGTCGTATATGGAAGATATTTATGCATTTCTCACCTTTTTCTCCTGGCTTGCCTGACGTATTTTTGTAGTTTTCTCCAATCTGCCTGGACAAGGGCCTAGCGTACAACTCCTTAAAAGTGCAAATATCAGCCCTGTCATCTTTCAATGGGACAAGGTGGGCTGAATATTCCATGGTGAAGCTCTTCATGAGGGCAGCATTGCGCATTGGACCTCCAAGAAAGAGTATCTTTCCATCTTGGGACTTGGCCTTGATGCTCAGGGCATTAATTCAAGATCCATATGTGCCAATTGAAAGTTGTTCAATTTGGTATGTCACCTTGAAGGTGGTTTTCTTAGTTGCCATCACATCTGCAAGGTGGGTCTCAGAATTAGCAGCTCTATTGTGAAAGGAACCCTACTGTCTAGTTCTTCCAGATAAAGTGGTGTTGAGACCTGCCCCCCACCTTTGTTTCAAAGTCGCATCAAGCTTTCATCACAACTGGGAAATATTTTTTTCAGTTTTTCCACCTGAACCCACTTCTTCAAGTCAGGAAGAGTTCAGTTCTTTGGATATGGAGAAACTAATTTCAGCTTACATCTTCAAAACAGCAAGTTTAAGGAAAACTGACAGCCTCTTTGTTCTCCCAGCAGGCCCTAAGAAGGGGGACAAGGCTTATTTCAGAATAATCTCCTCATGGATTATGAAAATAAAAGCAGCCTATGCAAAGCATGTCCAGAGGCAAAGTATGATGGGACTTTAATTATACCCTAGGTGACCATCACATATCAAAAATCCAGAAAGTATAAAATATAACAAATTTTATTAATAATCAGTTAAAAAAATCATAAAAACTTGTGATACAGTAATTCATTACACTATCGATGTACATCCTTAAAACGGGGGTCTACGCATTTCGTGGTCAAACCGCTTCCTCAGGACCCATAAGGATCAATACAATCACACTTGTGAACAACATTCATAAAAACTAGTACTAAAGAAAAAAGAAAAGAGAAAAAAACACACACACACATTAGTATTTTGAATTACTGTATCACAAGTTTTTATGAGGTGTTTTTTTTTACCGGATTATTAATAAAATTTGTTATATTTTATACTTTATGGATTTTTGATATTTTATGGTTGCCTGTGGTATAATAAAAGTCTCATAATACTTTGCCTTTGGACTACGCTACTACTGGGATGATACCTGGCTAGACCAAGTGTCTTATATTCCACTAAAATCCTTATTGTATACAAAGCAAGGATTACCTTCACCTACGAAAGTGCACCTACCAGAGGGGTTGCAGCATCGTGGACAGATCACATGAAAGTTCTGGCATTTGATATCTGCAAGGCAGCCAGCTGGAGTTCTGAGTCCATCTTTGTGAGACACTACAAACTGGATGTAGCCTAGTTTTTCTCATTTTGGTTCTGCTGTCGTATCTACAGCCTAAAACAGCAATTACAATTATTTTTGGCAAGCACGGGTGTTGTTTATTGTTTATTGTTTTTTCTATTCTCACCCTAGATTGGCTAGTTAAGTCCCACTGTTGCTGACATGAGGTGAGCCAGGAATACGGAAAATTGTTACCCGATACTTACCGTAATTTTCCTTTCCTGGCTTATCCTCATGTTAGCAAACTTTTTCCCTCCCTTTGTCCTGTCACATTCTAGTTATGAAACATCTGAGGGAAGGGGTCTCTGTCTTTTATTTTGAGGTAGAAGGTGGTCCTTGGGGGTCAAGGAGGGGTGACCGACTGTTGCTGACATGAGGATAAGCCAGGAAAGGAAATTTATGGTAAGTATCAGGTAACAATTTTCCGCAATCCACTAAACATCTGTTGCACCCATATCATAATTTATCCCCTATTACATACAAAAACCTTAAGGCTGCTTTCACTCTGAGGCGCGGGTGGCGTTGGCGGTAAAACGCTGCTATTTTTAGCTTCGCTTTACCGTCATTTTTGCAGAGGTATTCGGCCACTAGCGGCCGAAAAAGGGTTAAAGCCACCCACAAAGCACTGCTGCAGTGGCGCTTTGCCGGCGGTTCGGCCGCGGTGCCCATTCATTTCAATGGGCAAGAGTGGTGGAGGAGCGGTGTACACACCGCTCCTTCACTGCTCCAAAGATGCTGCTTGCAGGATATTTTTTATGTTTCAATCTTTTTATTCAAGTTTTGTCATACAAAATGTATAAAAGTCGCCACATAACATTGTACAGTCACAGTCAACATTTGGGGTAACACAATGAAGATCACCAAGTGTAGGGGTCCTTGGAGTAGTCCGAAGCTCCGTAGAGCCGTTAACCCCTATTAGCATCGCAGATCATATCTGAACCGTCCACCCAGATGAGCCGCCCCCCCAGCCATCTATCGGGGGGGGCGCAACCCAGCCGGCCGTGTGGGCAGCCCAGAGGTCTGATCAGACTGACAATGGTCCCGTAGGAGCTGAGAAAACAGGGAGCAGCACAAACCTCTAAGGTCTGGATCTGACTCCAAAAATAAACAATAAACAAATTTCAAAAGAGAGGAAAGAGGACAGTGACAAAGAATAGAAGGAAGGAGACAGAGTAAGGAAAGGACAGGTGAGGAGGGGGGAATGGGGGGAGGGAGGGGGGGAGGAGCCCCGATTCAGCATCCAGACATCTCAACCTAATCCCCTAGGCTATGCTGTAAACATCCCCGGGTCATTAGTTAGGTAACGAAGCCATGGGTCCCAAACTCCATGAAACAGTTTCATTTTATCTTGGGCCAGAGCGGTCAAGCGTTCGTTTAGCATCAACCAAGACAATTTGCCTTTAAGCTGATCGAATGGTAGAGCTGCCGATTTCCAGTTCCTAGCAATAGTGATTTTGGCTGAAATAAAAATAAATGTCAAGAGCCTCTTGCAGGACTTGGAGGCTTCCACATCTCCTCCCCCCAGTAGTGCTTGCTTAGCTGATTTAGTTAGGTTTAGTTGGGTAAGGGAGTAAACTAAATTATACACCCTGATCCAAAACCTCCGGACCTTTGGGCATGTCCACCAAATATGATAGGTGGTGCCCATCTGGCCACATCCTCTAAAGCACAACGGGGTAGCTCCTGAGACAAAAGTTGCCAGTCTGACCGGCACCATATACCACCTCAGTAGAACCTTATAATTGGCCTCAATTATTGAAGTATTGACGAGCGAACGAGATGCTGTCTCGGCTATCCTATGCCATTCGTCCAGATCCAGGGTTTCCTGCAAGTCGGTCTCCCATTGGACCATATAAGTCAGCTTTGTCGATACACTCAGCAATATCGAATATATAGCAGATAAATGTCCTTTAATTTTATCATAATTTTTGCATAGATGTTCAATGGGAGTTTGGGTTGCTAGGTTGCTCTTGCGAGCCAGGGTTTGTACATAATGTGAGATTTGGGCGAACCTATAACCCTCCGCTGGAGGCATTTGATGTCTGTCAGCCATAGTCCGTTCGGTCAGCATACCTCTATGATCGCACAAGTCAGCAATACACTTAAAACCCTTATTAGTCCACCATTCGAACGCTAGTGGAGTGAGACCCGGGGTGAATGCTTTATTTTGAAGCAGAGGTGTCAGTGGAGAATGAGGAGATTTGAATTTGTGAGATCTGGAGAGTCTGTCCCATAGTTCCAGTGACATGGATAAAGTAGGGCAAAGTATAGGAGGTCGCTCCTTGATAGGGAGCCATAAAATATAAGAAATAGGTTTGGGACGGCAGGAATAAGATTCCATAGCCATCCAAATGGCCTGTGCCTGTTGGGAGTGAAACCTTGTAAGTTGTGCTATCTGGGCAGCATAAAAATATTTTAATAAGTCTGGAAGACCAAGTCCTCCTCTCCGCTTCAACGTGTATAGAGTGCTCCTATTCACCCTGGGTCTCTTATCACCCCAAATAAACTGTAGTACTTTATTCTGGAATCGTTTAAGGTCATCACGGGCCAATGAAACTGGCAAGGTACGGAAGAAATACAATAATCGAGGTAGAACATTCATTTTAATTGAGTGAAGTCTGCCAAACCATGATGGCGGGTGAACCTGCCACTTAGCCATGTCAGCTGTTAGCCGTTTGAAAAGGGCTGGATAATTCTCTTTGTACAACTCACCAATAGATGAGGTCAGCTGTATGCCTAAATAAGGGAGAGCTGTGGATTCCCATCGGAATTGAAATGATTTTTCAAGCGTAGCCTGAGTGGAGCTTAGCAAAGATAAGTTCAGTGCTCTTGACTTACTATGATTAATTGCCAACCCGGAAATGTTGGAGAAAGGCTGCAAAATAGCATACAAGTTAGGTAGGGATGTGATCGGTGAGGTCAAGGTCAGCAACAAGTCATCCGCAAAGAGTAAACATTTGTGTTCATAGTCTCCGCAATAAATGCCCTGTATATCTCTGCAGGCGCGAATTTTGAGCGCTAGTGGTTCAATCGCCAGGGCGAATAATAGTGGCGACAACGGGCAGCCCTGTCTAGTTCCTCTCCTGATAGGAAATGTTTGGGATGTATATCCTCTGAGCATTAGCGAGGCACTGGGGGAATCATATAATATGTGAAGGAGATCCAGAAAGCGTCTCCCAAATCCAAAGCGTGTGAGAACATCAAAAAGATAGTCCCAGGAGATAGAATCGAACGCCTTCTGGATATCCAATGAAAGTAACATTCCCCTCCTAGTCCCCTTTCCATCCCAATCAGACCGAACCGCCGAGATAAGGTTAATTATCCGGCGGGTTTGGTCCGATGCCTGTCTGGTCGGGACAAAACCTGCTTGGTCAGGATGGATATAACACTGAAGAAAAGTATTAAGTCTCTGGGCCAGTATTTTGGTTAGAATCTTAAGATCCGTATTGATCAGAGAAATTGGGCGATAATTGGAACAGTCTGTATGGTCCTTTCCTGGTTTCGGGATAACACTTATATAGGCTACATTTTCATGGCTGGGGAGCTTGCTGCCGCTTCTCAGGTCATTAAAGTAAGTACAGAGATGTGGGGCCAGAAGATCGTGATATTTCCTATAGTAGTGACCCGGGAATCCATCTGGCCCAGGGGCCTTGGTAGGGTGTAGGGTTTTGATTGCAGCCCTGACTTCAGGCTCTGTAAGAGCACCGTCCATCAGTTCCGCATGGGCTTGTGTCAATTTAGGCAGCTGTAAGTCGCGAAAGAATGTGCTCGCTTCAGATGAATCGAACTTGTCCTGCACTCCATACAGCTTAGCATAAAATTTGTGAAATTCTCCAATTATCCGTTCGGGGTTCTGGGAGGTTAGGCCCGTGGATAGTCGTAGTTTAGGCAAAGTCGGTGTGTACGGTCGAGGAACCAGTTTTCTAGCTAACATTGTGGTAGGTTTATCACCCATCGTATAGAACCTGTGCTTAGACCAACTAATATGTTTCTCCGCTTGAGTAGTCAAGCTAAGATTTAGTGCTAGTCGAGCCTCATCAATTTTATGCCTTATATCTACCAGGGGATTTCTGTGCTGTTCACTAAGTAAGTTATCTAAGTTAGTTTCCAGAATCTTATTTGCCTGTTCCCTATTGCGTTTAATCCTGGCTGCCACTTGTAACAATATGCCCCTAATCGCTGCTTTATGAGCTACCCAGTTAATTGCGGGGGATGTGTCCGATGCCTTATTAAGTCTAAAGTATTCCTGTATTTCCTTTTGAATCTCTAAAAAGATTGTAGGGTCATTCAGCAAGCTCACATTAAGTCTCCACGGGGAGGGTCTAGATTTAGTCCATAGCCCTGAAGTAGAGAGTTTTATCGGGGAATGATCAGACCAAGGGGTAGATAAAATCTTAACCGACTTAATAAATGGTAGCAAAGGCGTACGTACTAGAACGTGGTCTATCCTCGAGTAAGTATGATGGGCTTGTGAAAAGTGTGTAAAGTCTCTGACCGTAGGGTTATTTTCTCGCCAGGCGTCGATGAGGTCATAGAAATGAAACAGACGTGCAACCTTGCTGCTTCCAGTCGGTGGGCGTTTCAATGTTGGTCTAGAGGAGTCCGATTTATCCATAATTCTGTCCAAGGGAATATTACTATCGCCTCCCATAATGACCTGACCCTGGACTTTGGGCATAAGAATCTTCAGCATTTTGCTAAAGAATTCCGGCTGTCCAGTATTCGGGGCATAGTATGATATAAAGGACACCTCCTGGTCATGGAGCCGCCCCACTGCCATAATATATCTACCTCTCTTGTCCTTAACGATAGCGATGGGGGTAAAGGGGGTCCGTTTCGAAAAGCAGATGGCTACACCGCCCTTCTTTTCCCGACCCCCTGCCAAGTAAAACTGTGGATACTTCCCATTGAGGTAACGGGGCGCTGAGACATTGGAGAAATGAGTTTCCTGCAATAGCAGGACTTCAGCCTTCTGTTTATGATAAAACTGGAAAGCCTTAGTTCTTTTAGTAGGGAAGTTAAATCCATGTACATTGTGGCTAACTATCGAATAGTCTGTGTTATATGTGGTGGCCATCGTGGTAGGGCAGAGCACTCTTACCTTGCATAATGAATGAAGCGAGAAGGGTCCCGATGATGATGACTGTTTGGCTATGTGACCTCTCAGACCATGACATAAGGGAAGGGCGCTGAACCGAGGCTCCGAAGAAAGAGGGGGAAGGGAGAGAAGGAAAAGGCATTAGAGAAGAAGAGAAACAAAAATAAAAGCAAAAAAACATATACATAGGCCTTAGGCCCAAACAACCAATATAACTCAATCCTAGCTGATGAATGAAGGAATGGGGAATAACCCCTGCCGGAGACAACATCCGGCAAATTAGGTGCAAGGGTACCATCCTTGTCGTAGGATAGGTAGTCTTGCAGTTGGGTGGCAAGCATGACCACCCCGACCCAAATATGATTACACTCTGTACGAGCAGGCTATTCGAGGTCATATCGGAAATGACAAAATCAATCAATACAGTTTTAACATAACAGGCTGTCTATAGGAACATGCATTCCCAAGGCCAGTGGCGCCGGGGCCGGAAGGGTCCCCATCGGTCGTTCAGGCCCCCGAGCCACAGCCCAACAGGGGAACACATTGCGGTCCGACTAAGGCCCCCAGACTGCTAAAAAGCAAAAAGCAAAATTTCTTCGACCAGGTTGGGCCCGTCGGGGTTGTAAAATATTCGGCTGTCAGCCAGTCCGAAGAACCAGGAACTCCAGTAACTTTGTAAGCCGTGACTTTGTAACCTGTGAACTGTGAACGGTAACGATGGCCCCATCAGGCCCATAGTCCACCATGGGCCCAGGCCATATCCGTGCAATCAAGCACTAACAGTTCCCAAAAGGGGGCAAAAAAGCAAAAAGAGAGAAGAGCAATAATACTCAGGTATTCCGGCGAGCATTTCTGGCCTGTGAGCGTGTGCGATCCTGCCATATCGGGGAGAGGGGACGATGATCCAGACGAGGGGGAGATGAAATCGGAGTCGGAGAGTCCCGTGCAATGATGCCGAGACTAAGCAGTAGGTCTTCGCCTGCTTGGAACGTGGAAAAGGAGTGGGACTTTCCGTTGTAAGTGAATGATAACTTAAAAGGGAACGACCATCGATACTTAATCTGTTTGGCCATAAGTTGCTGGAGTAATGGCCGTAGGTTTCTGCGTTTCTGGACCGTTGATGGCGCCAAATCTGTAAAGAGCTGTATTGGTGTTCCAAATAGCGACAGGTCCGGCCTGTTGCGAGCCGCAAGCATCATCTTGTCCTTAATGCGGTAGTGATGTGGCTTAACAATAATGTCTCGTGGTAGGCCGTCGGCCCTTGGGGCTGTCAGTGCTCGGTGAACGCGATCAACTTCCATGTGGTGGTTGGCTATATCAGGGATAAGGGTTTTCATCAGGTCTTTTACAGCCCCCTCTAGATCTGTGTGAGTTTCAGGGAGGCCACGCACGCGGACATTGTACCTACGAGAACGATTCTCCAAATCTTCAATTTTTGTGAATGCCTCTTCTAATCTATCCTGGAGGTCTGTCACCATGGCTGAGTTCTGGTTGACCCTTTTGATGGCTCCATCCACTTTGGTTTCAATTAGCTCAAAACGCTCTCCCAAGCTATGGATGTCTTTTTTCAGGTCAGTGGTGATTAATGTGCAGGCCTTAGAGAGCTCCTGCTGCAGCATGGTGGAGAATCTGCCCAACAGTACAGCATCAGGGGAATAGTGTGAGAGCTGGGGAATTGGCATATCCTGGCTGGATTGGCTGGATTGGCTAATGAGGACTTCTGCTAAGTCTGCCATGTTCCTATCCATGGAGGAGGCAGGGGAGGCAGGGGAGTTTGGAGAGTCATGTCTATCAGCGTATATGGCTGGGGATGGGGGATGTGATAGTGACTCACCCCGCTGTCCGGTCTCCACCTCTCCCGAGGATTGTGAGGAGAATGGATCCCTAGTTGGCTCCAGATTTAGCTGCCTGTCTCCTCTCTGTGTAGCGCCGTCGGATCTGGCTGCTGCCGTGCTGCCTCGTGTGTCTGGCTTACCCGGCGCCATCTTGGATCGCGGCTGTGCTGTAGGGGAAGGCCCTGCTCTCTTCTGGGCTGTAGTTTGCGTATCGTGTCCTTTCCGCGGCTGCCCCTGTGCCCTACGGTTCATCGCCACTTCGGGGCTGGTGTGGGATCGGTCCTGGCTCACGGACCTCAGTGCCTGCGCTATCGTTAGCTCTGGTGGGTCGGGGTGCCGGGAGCTCGGTCAGCACACGTCCTTCTCCGAGTCCCCGCGCATGCCCGTCTGCAGGATATTTTTTAACGTCCTGCCAGCGCATCGCCTAAGTGTGAAAGCCCTCAGGCTTTCACACTGACACTGCAGGGGAGCCGTTTATCAGGCGCTTTACAGGAGCTATTTTTAGCCCAAAAGTGCCTGAAAAACTCCCCAGTGTGAAAGGGGTCTAAGAGAAATATAATTGAATCTATAATTCATCAATACCCAATAATGTATAAAATTAATCATGAATATGACCAAACGAGGTAAATGCTATGTTCCCTTTGTACACTTAATTATTTGAAGAAGAATTTGAAAAAAATCCTTGCATGTGACCAGGTCATTGAAGTGAACACAGTTTTACGTTATTTACTGATCTAAGTGGGCATCTTCTTAGCTACTGTAAGTACACAATATGAATTTGTATAGCAAATTACCTTCAATAAATGAGAAGCAATAAAAGAAAATCAGTAGGATGCAATGAAGTGTGTGACATGTATCCCGCTATGTGTGCCTGGCAGTTGGATCTGTCTTTCCTCCTGAGTTAATGTTTTTTACATCTTTCTGATTTTCTCTTCTCACTAAACAGGAGAAGTAAAATTAGAGTGATATTTAAAACTTGTTATCTTTATACGGTACATGATAAAAAATAAATAACTCACAGTATTAGTGCTGTCAAGTTAGTATGACATTCAGGCAACTAGCATTTTTAATGTAGGTGATATATGCAGTGGCGTCACTAGGGTTGGTGTCACCCGGTGCGAAAAAAAATGGTGTCACCCCCCAACAACTATAGTCCCCCCTCAGTACAGACCCCCCTCCAACAGTATAGATCCCCTCCCTCAGTACAAACCCGCTCCACTAAGTACAGACTCCCTGCCATCAGTATAGACCCGCCTTCCTCAGTATGAACCTCCCCCTCAGTACAGACACCCCCACCTCAGTGCAGACCCCCTCAGTTACAGACACCCCTCGTACAGACACCCCCCTCGTACAGACACCCCCCTCGTACAGACACCCCCCTCAGTAACAGACACCCCCCTCAGTAACAGACACCCCCCTCAGTAACAGACACCCCCCTCAGTTACAGACACCCCCTCAGTTACAGACACCCCCCCTCAGTTACAGACACCCCCCCCTCAGTTACAGACCCCCTCCTCAGTACCAGACCCCCTCCTCAGTACCAGACCCCCTCCTCAGTACCAGACACCCCCCTCAGTACCAGACACCCCCCTCAGTACCAGACACCCCCCTCAGTACCACACCCCCCTCAGTACAGACACCCCCTCAGTTACAGCCCCCCCTGGTGCAAACTCCCCCTTGTGCAGACCCCAGCAGTACAGACACCCCCTCCCCCATCAGTAAAGATGCCCCCCTTACCTTACAGACCTCAGAACAGAGCGGCAGATACACACAGCGGTGTGTCCCTCGAGCGCAGGCTCCTCCTCCTCCTCCTCTGTGTATGTAAACAGAGAGGAGGCAGAGGGGGCGGCGGCTTCCTTCCGCTCTACTGAGGGACACAGCCGCAGCGTGAGCCTAAGGCACAGGGCAGCGGGCGGGCGATGTCAGTGTGGTGCCGATGCGCTACCCACGGGTGTCACCCCTCTGGTGGGTGTCACCCGGGTGCGGCCCGCCCCCCCCGCACCTGGCTAGCAACGCTAGTGGATATATGCAGTGTTTTGTAAAAACAAGGTAATGCAAATAATCTGTAGGCTGACTCTGTAAAAACATGCTTCCTTATGTGGCTGATAACTTAGTTCAACATTTGTTTGTTAAAAAGATACGTGGTGTAATTGCAAAATGAGTAATTGCTCTATTTAGTGGCTAATCTACATATCTCTAGATTGAATTATATCCTTATGAAATCTAACGACACAAAAACATTGGAGTCAAAAAGCATTGGCAACAAGATATCCAATCCTTGACTGAGCAAAACACAGGAATAACTCTTTCAGTATTTTCTCAATATGGTTATATCTTCCAAAGATAAACTTATACAGCTATATTGTTTCCACAACACATATTGTACTCCTCTTAAGCTTTATAAAATGGGTAGAGATCAATCGCATATCTGTTTAAATTTTAATTTGGAAAAAGGTCATTTAATTACTATGTTGTTGAGATTTTTTAAAGTCAGTTGTTGCTAACTTTATTGCATGTGTGCATTCCTTCTAGAATGCCTTTAAACTTTTTTTTTCTGTCTATAATTCTTTTTTTTTTTGTTTAATATATTTTTATTGAGAAGGTATGTAGATACAACAATAAAATAAGATACATGGAAAATAATTTGTTGGGTTAGCATATAAAGAGAGTCAACCAGGTTCGTAGTAAAAACAGCTTGAGTAACCCAAGTATAATAAAATGAACAACAACTTAAAAATTAGATAAGAAAGAGGGGGAGAAGGGAGAGAAGAGAGAAAGGCAGGAGAAGACTAGGAGAGGGGTGGGGGTGGGGGAAAAAAATCAGGTAGGGGAGCTGGCACACATGGCAACATCAATGAACATGTAGCTATTACATTTAGTTTAGCGAAACCTTAGAGGGAGGTTAGACCCTCCACTTTTAGTACAAATGAGACAACGGAAGTAGCGGTAAGATTTTTTAGGAAGCTTGTGTAACTTAAAGCGGAGGTCCACCCAGAAAAAAAAATACATTAAAAATCCTAAAAAAAAAGAAAAAAATTAATAGAAAAAACAAAAAAAAAATATACTCACCCGAGTAGTCCCCTAATCTGCCTTCTACTGTGCCTCTTCCTTGTCCTCGGATTGAGAACTTCCATTTCCTCTTCTTGTGAATGGGTCGTGCTGCCTTCTGGGAACTGTGTGTATCCCAGGAGGCAAGCCGCCCATTCACAAAGCGCCGTGCGAGTGGCGCATGCGCAGTAGGAAATGGGCAGTGAAGCCGTAAGGCTTCACAGCCTGTTTCCCTTAGTCAGGATAGAGAAGCCGGGAGCCTGGCAGCAGCTATCGATCGCCGTGGTAGGACCGACATCGCCGGCGAGTAGGACAGGTAAGTGTCCTTATTAAAAGTCAGCAGCTACACTGTTAGTAGCTGCTGACTTTAAAAAAAAAAAGAAGAAAAGCTGCACCTCCGCTTTAAGGGGAAGAAAAAATTATGTCTTTGTAGCATTGAGTAGAAAGGAAGGAGGACCAAGGGGCCCAGGTTAAGGTATATTGTTTAGTAGTGTCTCTTGCAATGTGGGTGACTTCTTCCATGAGACTTACTTCCGAAACTTTTTGTAGCCAGGACTTTATGGTTGGAGTTGTAGGTTGACCCCAAAAAGTAGGGATGATAGCTTTAGCTGTATTAACCTCCCTGGCTGTATGATTCTGTCAGATTTTAGGTGCTGAAAGCGGTACCATTATTCTGCATGGAAATTTGGCGTTTTATATTGCAGGCCTGTAATTCTTAGGAATAACTCACTTAAATCTGTCCAAACCAGAGTCTAGTAGACATCCCGGGTATGATAAAGTTCAAAAAACAAAATTATACATTATAATAAAATAAATAACTATAAAATAATTATAACAAATAATAATATAATAATAATAAAAGTGTTTTTCAGTGTTTGATGAGGAATTTCCCCACAAATCACTATCGCTTAATTCTGCAAGTGATTCTAATTTATTATCGCTGTTTTTTAGCTGGTCTAAAACCACTTTTGACATAAAGGGACACTTTTTGGTTGCTATGGACAATCTCCAGTTTCCAGGCAGAAAAAAAAGTTTTTATTATATAAAAGTGCATGCAGGACACTGGGCAGACCACTAGGGACAAAGGGGGTGTGTAATTATTACATACAGTACTGTAATCTGTAAGATTACAGTGTACTGTATGTATACTGTGTTTTAACTTTTTTGAATTTGGCGCCGATCTCCGTCCCCGTGCGTCGTAACGTCGCAGGGAACGGAGCTCGGCGGCACTCGGAAGTGTGTGAATCGAGCGAGATGACGGCTCGATCACACAGCGGAGAGGCATCGCAGGATCCAGGGGACAAGGTAAGTAACTCCTGCCTGGATCACTGCGACGCAGCCCGAGTCTGGCTCGGGGTTACCGCTTTTGGTGCTGAAATTTAACCTCGAGCCAGACTCAGGAATACCGCCAGGGAGGTTAAGGAGGTGTGGAATGAGCGAACGTTTATATGTCTATAATTCTTTTATGACAGAAAATTGAAAATCAGGAATTGAAAAAGGGCATCTACTTTAATTCAAAATGACTGGGGAAAAAAAATGAATCAATCAATTTCTTCCCTCTGAGAAGCTTATATTTATAAAATTAACTGTTCAATTGATTGTTGGTCTGTATAAACCACCACAGGAATGTTACTTAACCTTCGCACCAAGCTGAGCATTTTATTGTCTTTATAGATGCTCAAAATTGCTTGCACTTTCATGAATAAAATTTTATTAACCACTTCAATACTGCACATTTTTTTTTTTCAATTGTATTTAGATTACGACTTTTTTGAAATATAAAGGTTTTAAAGATTCCATAGACATAAAGGCAATGTAAAGGTAGACATGAGTAGAAAGAACAGGTAAATAACGTATGGTAACAAGGTAAGTAATGATATGCTACTTTGTCTTGAGTTTAGCAAAATCTTTAGAAAGTATATGTGTGAACAATACATCACTACAGAGTTTAAAGCCCCAGGATGTAATAATAAAATGAAAAAAGAAAAAAGAAAAAGGCCAAAAAAATAAAAAATATCTAAAATATCATATAATGGTGATTCAGAGCATATAATGACATGAGTTTTCCAACTATGGATCTAAAGGTGCCTGTTCAGGGCTATACTCAGAACTGTCCCAAGTATCCCAAATCTTTATAAATCTCAGCATCAAGTCTTCAATTAATGCAGTCAAGTGCTCCATCCTACGTATATACGCTTTGGCGGATAAAAGGTTGGAAGTGCGGGGTGGGGGGGAGATAACTAACAACACGGTATAACCCATTTGCTGCTAATAGCAATAGCTATAGCAATCAGCCTCCTTGCACGTTTGGAGATATCTAGAAAAGTAGTGTGTAGTATTTAAAAGTATGGTAACATTTAGGAGATTCTGTAAGAGGGTCTGGACATAAGCTCAAAAAGATTTAATAATGAGACAATCCCCAAAAATTATTATTATTTTTATATATGATTTATATCCACTTCCGGACTGGCTTGCGCCGATATACGTTGGCATTTTGAAGAGGGATATCGTTGGTATGGTAGCAGCTAGCTACCATAACCCTGGTATCCTCTTCCTCAGTGAGCGGTCCGGTTTCAGATAAAAGTCATCTCTGCAGCGGATTCGCTGCAAGATTACTTTTATCAGTGGCGGGAGTGGGGCCCCCCCTCCTGCCGCTCTCTGGTGCCCTCTGTCGCTTACCAGAGCCATCAGTAGCGGCGGAGGCGATCGGGTCCTCTCCCTGGCTTGGTATGGAGATGAGTGAGGGGAAGATGGCATTGCAGGGCGGTAGTGACGTAAAAACATCACTTACGCCCATAGCTCTTAAAGAGAATTTTTATTTAATTTTTAATGCATTTAATTAATACAAATTTTTTTTATTGCATTTTGACCCCAGATCTCATTTTTGAGAGGTCCTGTCATGCTTTTGTTTACATCCCTTGTAACAGGAATAAAAATTACACATTTAATTTTTTTAAGAACAGTGTAAAAATACAAAAATGAAAGGTAAAATAAATAAGAAAAAAAATTGATAAATGCACCCCATCAAGCCGAGCTTGCGTACGTGAGCAGCACCCGCATATGGAAACGGTGTTCAAACCACACATGTGAGGTATTGTCACGATCGGTAGAGTAAGAGGAATTCTTCTAGCCTTAGACCTCCTCTGTAACTCAAAACATGCAACCTGTAGAATTTTTTAAACGTCGCCTATGGAGATTTTAAAGGGTAAAAGTTTGTCGCAATTTCACGAGCGGGCACAATTTTGAAGCGTGACATGTTGGGTATCAATTTACTCGGCGTAACATTATCTTTCACAATATAAAAAAAAATGGGCTAACTTTACTGTTGTCTTGTTTTTTAACCATTGCCTTACCGAGCCATTGTAAAATGACGTCGGCAGGAACCTTCTCTCCCTCTGGGTGGACGTCATATGACGTCCTGGGCTTCCCGGCCATCTAGGAGAGCGCACACAGCTGCCGCATCATTTGGGACCCAGTGCGTGTGCCCGGCGGCCGCAATGTAAACACACAGATCCACGTCCTGTCAGAGGAGAGGAAACCGATGTGTGTTCCCAGTACAGAGGAACACAGATCGGTCTCCTCCCCTTGTGAGTTCCCTCCCCCTACAGTTAGAATCCCTCCCTAGGGAACATTGAACCCTTTGATCGCCCCCTAGTGTTAACCCCTTCCCTGCCAGTCACATGTACACAGTAATCAGTGCAGTTTTATAGCACTAATCGCTATATAATTGTGCATGGTCCCAAAAACGTGTCAAAAGTGTCCAATAGGTCCGTCGCAATGTCACGGTCACAATAAAAATCGCAGATCGCCGCCATTACTAGTAAACAAATTAAAATAAATACAAATGCCATAAATCTAACCCCTATTTTGTAGACGCTATAACTTTTGCGCAAACCAATCAATATATGCTCATTGCGATTTTTTTTTACCAAAAAAGATTTAGAAGAATACATATCGGCCTAAACTGAGGAAAAAAATAGTTTTTTTTTTTTTTTAAATTGTGATATTTATTAAATCAAAAAGTAAAAAATATTGTGTTTTTTTCAAAATTGTCGCTCTTCTTTTGTTTATAGCGCAAAAAATAAAAACCGCAAAGGTGATCAAATACCACCAAACGAAATCTCTATTTGTGGGGAAAAAAAACATAAAGATTTAATTTGGGTAAAGTGTTGCGCTGAAAACTAAAAATTGGTTTGGGCAGAAAGAGGGTGAAAATGCCCTGTATTGAAGTGGTTAATTCAAAATTGCATTTTATTCTCCAGGGTGTTAGAAAAATATATATATAATGTTTGGGGGTTCTAATGCCTTGTACACATGACCGTTTTTCTCGGCAGGAAAAAAAGACAATCCCGAAGCCTGTCTTGCATACACACGTTCAGGCCAAATACTGCCCGTCCAAAGCGAGGTGACATACAACACGTACGACGGGACTATAAAGGGGAAGTTCCATTCAAACTGTGCCACCCTTTGGGCTGCTTTTGCTGATCCTCGTGTTAGTAAAAGTTTAGTGAGAGACAATTTGCGCTTTTCAGCCTTGTGCTTTTCAGTCCGTTACAGCGTGACAAATGTGCTATCTCCATTACGAACGCCAGTTTTACCACAACGAGCGCTCTCGTCTCATACTTGATTCTGAGCATGCGCGTTTTTCTCCCACTCGGGAAAGCATACACACGACCGGTTTTCCCGACGGGAAAAAGTCCGCCCGGAAGCCCGACGGGAAAAAAGAAAGCTGGTTCTCTTTTTTTTTTTTGCCAGTTTTCCCGTCAGGAAAACTGTGATGGAGCATACACACAGACAGTTTTGCCGGCCAAAAGCTCTCATGGCAATTTTTCAGACGGGAAAACTGGTCGTGTGTACGAGGCATAAGTAATCTTCTAGCAAAAAAATGTTTTTAACTTGTAAATACCAAATCTCAGAAAGAGGTTCAGTCCTTAAGTGGATATAGCGCCAACAGTTTTCACAGCGCTTTACAATGTTAGGGCAGACAGTACAGTTACAATACAATTTAATACAGTAGGAATCAGAAGGCCCTGCTCGTTAGAGCTAAATTGTGGTAATGGGTACCTATGACACTTCTCCAACACTGCCACAAGGTTTTTGGGTTACGTGCATTTAAAATATTGTGAGCAGGCCCGGACTGGCCATAGGGCATACCGGGCATATGCCCGGTGGGACGGCTGCCGCTATTGCTTAAGGGAGTTGTAGTCTGCGGCGGCTACGTGCTGAAGCTCCCTACTCCTGGGGGATGGAGTCAGTCACAATCACTCTGAGGAGAGGTGAGGAGAGCAGCACAGCCAGCCTACCGCGTGTGCTACAACTCCCCATATTTTGCCCGCCAGTGCCTCTGGAAACGGTAGGTGAATGTTATTCGGTAAATAAAAAAAATTAAAAAAAACCCTGATATGCAACTGGACATTTCTCCAATAGTGGGGATTGGGGTGGAGAAGCAGGCTGCTGTGACCAGGTCAGGAAGTTGTTTGCAGACTATGCACAATATATGAGCCTGTCTTTCAGTCAAATGTCAGTCTGTGCATAAGATGTACCAGGGGGCTACAAATGACATAAATGTGCCAAATATGCAGCAGATGAGATTAATAAATAACCAAAAGCAAGGGTCACTAGTCATGTCTGGTAATGAACACAGGAATAAACACAATTTGGAATGGTACATCTGCAAGATCTGTTATGCTGCTGCTAGGTTTTTTAGCTTTTCCTTTTAATATACAGTGATGATCCATCCACTGCTGTGAATCATCCTGCTGTTTATTATTAGTAGACTTTTTTTTTTAAATCTCAAGCTGAGGCATTGCCTTTCCCTTTCAAAGAACAAGTTTACATAGCTGTGATTTCACCTGCCCCACAGTCATCTATCGCTCTTCAAATTGCTGTTCTTTTAATCAAGACCTAATAGATATTTAGGCAAAAATGTGCAAACAATGCAGCTTACGGTCCAAGGTATGTTTAGTTTTTTTCTCTTTTTTATTATTTTTTTTTAACTTAAAGTTGGAATTCAAGCAAGTCGTAAACTACGTTGAAATCAATTCAGTATATGAGAGTTGTTTTATATATCAAAAAAATGTGTAATTGTTCAGCAGCTACTGCTGTGATCCACTCCAGATATCAGAGCCAGGTCTTCAACCTCGCCTTCAACACTGATTAGTCAGGTGGACTGACAGACAGTGAAGGAGCAGCAGCACACAGACGAGGTCATTCCTCTGCTCCCCTGGTTGGCACATGTGCAAGTAGGCTTTCCACCTTTTGTTCAAGCCAAACCCGAACACTTTAGCGGCACAGGGCACATTTTTTTTTCATAGTATACACTATAGGATTATAAGAGACCTGGAGCATCTTTGGGTGCCCCAAAGAGAGTGGTAATGCAGTGTGCTGCGGCAAACAGTGGATGTGGCCAAACCCGGCATCACGAGTCAGGTAGAGGGCCCCTTAGCAGAATTTTTCTTAAAGCCCCAGGGAGGTCAGGATCGGCACTGCCCCCAGTGCACTCTCAGCTGCGAGTCGGAGCCACACTCGAGTGACAGTGACACCCGTCGGCACATCAGGGGGCCGGGACCCGCAACAATCCCCTTTCTCTCTGGCAAGGTGGCCGCGGCTCTGATGATCTGGTCAGTCTTGGCTCGGCTGTCTCACACAGCCGAGCAGAGTGAAGCCGCCTCCCCCTCCTCCTTTATGTCCACACAGGGGGAGGGGACCCGACATTCAGTCCCGCGCTGATCTGAGGTACATTATGGGTCTGAAGGGGGGTCTGTATTGTAGGGGGGGTTCCGTATTGTAGGGGTGGTCTGAAATGTAGAGGGGTTCTGTATTGTAGGGGGGTCTGTATTGTAGGGGGGTCTGTAATGTAGGGGGGTTCTGTATTGTAGGGGGGTGGGGTCTGTAATGTAGGGGGGTTCTGTATTGTAGGGGGGTCTGAAATGTAGGGGGGTCTGTAATGTAGGGGGGTTCGGTCTGAAATGTAGGGGGGTTCTGTACTGTGGGGGGCTGTGTAATGTAAAGGGGTCCAGAGGTGCAGTGATATGTGATGTAAAGGGGTCCAGAGGAGCAGGGTGCTGTGTAATGTAAAAGGGTTCAGAGGTGCAACGTGCTGTGTAATGTAAAGGGGTCCAGAGGTTCATGGTGCTGTGTAATGTAAAGGGGTCCAGAGGTGCAGAGTGCTGTGTAATGTAAAGGGGCCCAGAGGTGCAGGGTGCTGTGTAATGTAAAAGGGTCCAGAGGTGCGGTGATATGTAATGTTAAGGGGTCCAGGGTGCTGTGTAATGTAAAGGGGTCCAGAGGTGCAAGGTGCTGTGTAATGTAAAGGGGTCCAGAGGTGCAGGGTGCTGTGTAATGTAAAGAGGTCCAGAGGTAAAAAAGGTGCTGGAACCCCACATCCCATCATTAACCACCGCCGCAAAGCGCCCCCCCCCCCCCGGGCTGCTCAGTCTAAAATGCCTGGGCCTATTTTTTGTCCCAGTCCGGGCCTGATCGTGAGTCTTATACCAAAACAGAAGCACCTTATAGGTCGTCTTTCTCTACGTCACTCTGGACTGTTCCGTAAGGGACAAAAATTTACGAGTTGTGGGGTGCACTAAGTGACAGAGTTGAAAAACTCTGGCTTATATCCAGGGGAACATATGGCTGTAAGATAAGCTATCAGGGATATCCAGATTGAAGAGCACATTTAAAAGTGGGGGCAGGGAGAAGAGAGAGAATATCTGTCATAACAGTGTTTACATTGATAAGGTAAATAACATCAGAGCTAAACATAAACTTTGTAATTGAGACATATACTTATCAAGCTTCGACCATAACATAGAACATGAATGTACAGGACAGTAATTCCCATTTCAATTTCAGACCATCTACCGGGCACTTTTACCCTATTCCTGCCCAGGCCAATTTTCAGCATTCCGTGCTGTCACAATTTGAATGACAATTGTGCGGTCATGCAACACTGTACCCATATGACATTTTTATCTTTTTTTTTCACACAAATATAAATTTCTTTTGGTGGTATTTAATCACCATTGGATTTTTTTATTTTTGTACATACTGTCACCAGTGCGGTACAGCATCATCATATAACTGATGTGGCAGTGACCAGGGACACTGACTGGTGATAGTATGTAATATATATATATATATATATATTTTCAATTTTTATTTTTATTTTTTTTACATACTGTGACCATAGTAACACTGTACCACTCTGGAGAGTTGATTAGGATTTTTATTTCATTTTTTTATTTTTTACATATTATGCTTGTTTATAGAAGTGCATTTCACCGCTATAAGCAAATATTTTTACTGAATGACAGTGTGTAGACACTGTGTATTGTTGTGATTAGCTGTGATTGGCCTCAGTTAATCACATGGTACAAATGGACAGCGATTGGCCCTGTCCGTACCATGTGATCACTGTGAGCAATCACAACTGGCAACACAATTGTATACAATGAATGGCATGAAAGGAAGCCATTCATAGTTTACAAATGTCATGTGAACTGCTGTGATTGACAGCAGGCCAGTACACTGGTAGTCATCCACTGTGTCCGGTGGACACAACGTTTGACAGATCGCGCCAGAGCGTGGCCCGTTCTAGGGGGGAGGTCATATGACATCCTCCCGGAACAATAGGGTTCTGGCCTTACCATAATTTTAGGTGGGAAGCAGTTAAGGGATACATACAGACTCCAGTTTTTTCATCAATTAATAAAAACTACCTTTATAATGTGAATGTCGCATTAAAAATAGTTTATGGAAAATTTGGTAATGATATCTCAATTTATATACTTAGAGAAATTATACTTTACATTACTCTTAGTATACAATGTATTTTAGTACAGAAGAGATTTAGATAGATTTTCATATCCCCTTCAGCAAAATATTTTAATAAAATCAATTGGGGAAATATGCCAAAATAGGATAAGCCTAAATCTAACTTTAAATCATTCTTGGCTCACTCCTTTTGGCTCACTCTTTTCTGATTTATCAAACAGCTAAAAATGTGATCGTGTTTATAATATTAGAACACAACTTATGAGTTCTACCAAAGAAGCACAAAATCAAATAATGTGCAACAAAGTGTTATGTTTGAAACTACATTAAATAAATGAATACAGTAAAACCTTGGATTGCGAGCATAATTTGTTCCAAAAACATGCTTGTAAGTCCTTCAGTCCTTCAGTTTATAGTCTATATAAAAATTATATAGTATTGTGATAGATTGTGTAACCATAAAATGTCCATCCACAAATGGCAGTCTCCACAAGGGGATTAGAAGCAAAATCCAGCAGGAACTACAGAGTATGAAAGAGAAGAGATGCGTATCTAAGTGTAGCAAAATGGTTACATTTAATGAAGGTACAACATTTAGCAACTCACATGGTTGATGATTTAAACAGGCACATCTAAGTATGCAGGCATCTGGGGTAAAGCTGTCCACATAGACCATCCTCCGCATCGCTGGCTACCACCGCTGTCAGTCTGCAATCATGACTGGGAAGACTACCCTTCAGTAGAGCGATCTGAAAGCGAGGCTTGAAGCGCTTGTGGAGTGCAGCATGGAAGGGATGACATTGATGGTGTTGCAGAGGACGGTCTATGTGGACAGTTTTACCCCAGATGTCTGCATACTTAGATGTGCCTGTTTTAATCATCAACCATGTGAGTTTCTAAATGTTGAACCTTCCTTAAATGTAACCATATTGCTACACTTAGAGGCGCCTCTCTTCTCTTTTATACTCAGTTGTAACATGATGCTACTTGTATATCAAGACATCGCTTGTATATTAAGTTAAAATTTATTAAAAAGTTTTGCTTGTCTTGCAAAATGCTCTCAAACCAAGTTACTCTCAAACCAAGGTTTTACTATATGTATCCAAACAAAGATTCTGTATCTAAATGAATTATTGCAAATCTCCTACAATAAAGTGCTAAAGTGCATATATAGAAACAAAGAAGTAAAAACAAATGTGCTTAGTGTTTAGTTCATATAATAAAGTTAATTCATTGTCTTCCTCTTGACAATGCCCAGCACAGGAAAAATGTGTTGAGGTGTGGCTATCTTGGTGGGAGGTGCAGGCTGTCAGAGTTTGAGGTTTCCATTCAGAGCTGCATTCGCAGCAATGGCTATTGCCGGCAGGTAGACCTATGGTGTATGTAAAGACTTTTGGCTTTGCATGAGTGATTTCTATGCACTTGTGGATGAAGGCTTTGCGAGTAGTTAAGAAAATAAAACCCACCTTTTGTTGTGGATTTACACTATTGTTCTGTTTTTTTTTTTGTTTGTTTTTTTATGATTGAATGTACTGTTCTGTGCAGAGAAGAAATTGTGGGCTTTGTGGTATGTAACCCTTTGAGAATATTTGAGCACATTTGTTTTTAACCACTTGCTGACTGCATAAAGTACATGCACTGTGGCAAAGTGGTTCTATTTGCGTAAAATTGCTTACCTGAATGCCATTTCGTGCAATAGCCACTAGGGGGCACTTTAGCACCACCGGAGGTCCGATCACATGCTGATTGGACAGAGGGGGACCAATCAGCAGGTCCAGCAGACCTAATGTCTGCTGACAACCTGCAATCGTTCCCTATGTAAACAAGGCAGATCGCCGTTCTGACAGTGGAGTTTCTTTTCTTTTTTTTTTACAAAGTAGTCTTTATTGATTGTAACGGGAGGGCCCGTGGAACCCAGAAGTTCTTAGAAAGTATGAGCCAGGAAATAATGGACATTGAGAATATGTCTTGGATTGCTTTAAACAGGACATCTGTAAAGGACTATTTACTGGTTGTTTGATTCTGAACTCAACAGGTTAATTTAGAGATGCTGATGGGTTCAATTTCAGCCACCTGGCTGCCTGTGTAATGTAAATGAGTCCCGGCTAGCTGCTAAAGATCCTTTCATTGTGAATTGTGATAATTAACTCTGTAATTGTGTGTATTGTAAATTAGCAGACAGACAGTCTGGGGAACGTAAAGGTTATGCATAGTCATTTAAGCTGTAAAGGGATTAGCTAATGAACTCACCTGTTGTCTGCTAAGAGATGTCAGAATAATGTGTATTGGGGAAACCATTATGTGATGTTGTGGGTGGAGTTGTTCATTTGGACTACAGTATTCTTTTATTGTATATAAGAGCCTGTTTTTCTCAATAAAGTGTCAGACCAGTTGGAAACCTCATACAGAGCGTTTGTCTCGTATCTGGGGGAGAAGTATTCCTATGGGTCTCGGTCGCCTCACTGTGGAGTGTCGGTAGCTGATGTGTGTTTGGAAAGGGAATATCCTAAACGGCGTTAACCCCTTTCGTATTGGGATTGCCGTTACATTGATATTTTATAATAGGAACACAAATAACAATACACAAAAATGAGTTCACCGTTGAAAGGTAGTACACATAAGCTCGTAGTACACATGCAATATTTAAACAACATTGTTAATTATTCCGTAAATTATAAGATGGTATGTCAGACTAACGGTGGACATATTAAGAAGGGCAAGAAAAAGGAGGAAAGGACAAGGTGGGGAAAGAGAGGACAGGGAAAAGGGAAGAGCAACAAAATATCAGTCATAGTATAATGCAAACATGGCATACTCCATTTATATAAACAGAAATGAGAAATAATTAAATATTAAGTACCTCTCCCTCAGCGCTCATGGGAATAAATATAATGATCAAGCTGCAACTATAAGGTTAATAATGAATCAAAATATGTGTAAATAAAAGGTAATTATTTCAACTTTAATAGCGCTAAAAAGTTGTTAAAAAAATGCACAGTCCAAAACTCTGCTTGCGTAATCACTTAAAATGCACAATCCAACAAACTCGGTTATAGATAGGAAGTTTATATCTGTGATGCAAAAAACATCCTAAACAGGGAAAGATGATCTTCCTCCACATACAGCTTGTCTGCTAATCCCCAAAGGAAAATCACTTACCAGATGTAAGTGAATTCAGAGCATGTCTGTGTATCTCAGATGTCATCCATCTGGCAGATAATCCCCTCTGATGGTCTCAGACTGGTGGATGGATCTTATATGGCTGTTGTCAGCGATCTCCAAAAGTTTCCATCTGTATGTAACTCATTAGGAAAATAAAAGGGTGCACATAGTGTAATCCAGTAAGGAATCCTTTATTTAGAGCAATTCAATTAGATTTACACTTACAATGTGTCAGCCTTGTTAAAAACAGTATCAAAAAATCTCTTAAATAAAGTTGTGTAGTCCTGCTCTGCCTTACACCGCCACAGCGGTGTTTCCCGGGAAGGCAGAGCAGAGAGTACGATGGCGTAGGTTGCTGCGTGATCCTGCCCTGACGCGCGTTTCCTCAATGCTTTCATCAGAGGGCAACAACAGATGCTCTAGAGAAGGCTCATCTATAAAATCCTGTAATCCTCATCCCAGATCCATGGGCTGCACGGCTGTGGAGAATGCAAAGTGTGTTTTCTCAGGCTTGTCCTGGGGCCATCAGGATGAGGCCTGGTCCAGCGTGGAGCGCACGTGACGTCACGGGTCACTTCCAGGAGGAGGGTCAACCGGGAAGGCACGCTTCCTTTTTTCTACCCTTTCTTGTCTACCACAGAGTCAGCTCTCTAAGGACAGCAGCCACCATTGACCAGCCATATCACTTGCCTTTTTAACCCTTGAACTGCTTGTTACTATCTCTAATGGACTAATTGTCATACCCCAATTACATATGCACTTTGTATTTGCGCCAACAGTTACATTTTCCATTCAACATATCGGATTAGGATCTGGGATGCAAAGTTGTCTCACAAGTTTATACTCTGCCCCGTCGGCCTGAGTTAAGGTGAATTACATAATGTCAGATGCCTTTCCCATACAGAATGGGAATGCGTCAGGGTTTCCCACTGTCGCCCATTATATTTATCCTCACATTGGAACCCTTTTTAAGAACTATATGTGCCCATCAAGATATTAGGGGTATTCCAACAAAAGGAGGGAAACAGAAACTTGCCGCATATGCAGACGATCTGATATTTTTCATAACTTCCCCACTTATATCCCTCCCATCATTGTCATCAGAATTAAGCACATATGAAGCGCTCTCCAATTTTAAGGTGAATTATAGTAATTCCAAGGCAATGGGGTGGAGCTGAATAGATCTTTTCTACATCAGATAGCTACCCAATTTAAGTTCAAATGGGCAGACCCCCATATACAATACTTGGTAACAAATATTCCAAATAAATTGAATAGGGTGTTTGAACTAAACTTTTCCCCAATGGCACGACAGTTTAAGCTAGATTTCCAATGTTGGGATAAGGAGGTTTTTACATGGTTTGGTACGAACAGTATTATAAAGATGAATGTGATGCCAAGACTCCTATACTTGTTACAGACCCTGCCCATTAAAATTCCTCTGGGGTTTCTGAGAGACCTACGTTCAAGATTCTTGAGATTTGCCTGGGCCGTAAAGCCAGCGAGAGTGCGCAGAGCGACCCTGTCACTCGCTAAGGAAAGTGGGGGAATTGGGTTTCTCGACCCAGTTAAATATCACAAAGCTGCACATTTGACAAGGGTGATAGACTGATGTGTGTGTCAAAATAAGAAACCATGAGTTCATATGGAACAGGTGAAGATTACAATACCCCTGGAAGGTCTTCCATGGCTTCCAGATGCGGATATCCCACGAACAGTGAAGAGGCAGCCAACTGTGGGAGCCACAGTACGGACTACTAAAAAGATTTTTAAGACTAATAACATCTCTCCATATCCGAGCCCTTTAATTCTAATTTTAGGTACACCGGATTTTGAGCCAGGCCTTACAGACCCGCGCTTTGTGACTTTGTTACAGCAAGGTGTTAGTAGGCTTTTACACTTCTCATCAGGGAATCAGATAATGATGAGTAGAGAGGTGGAGCAGAGTTTTACGGATCTGGACTTTCTTTGACGAGCACAGCTTAGTACATTCCTCCTGATCGATGCCAGAAATGCTTACTATAAGACGGATACCCTCTGTATTGGAACAACTATGTTTAAAGGGTACAAAAGGGGGGGAAAGTTTGGGACTTTTAGTGAGGCACATAGGTGGAACAATAAATTTTTGAAAAAAGCATGTTTTAATAAAATCACATAGGTTATACAAATATCTTGGCCGAAGGACTCCATATAAAGACATAAGTTAACAAAGATGTTTCAAGATAGCTAAATCACAGCATGTTGTAATAACATAATGCATCTAGGATAGCCTAAGGTACTGAAAGGCTTGTTGTCTCAACGCGTTTCGGCGACTAATCGCCTCATCAGGAGCAGATGCATTTGGTCTGAAAAAACATTAAAAGCAAATATGAGGGCCGATAAATGGTTCTTGGAAAAATGGGATAAAAAACAATATATTGAGACCAACAAGGAGAAGGGGAAAAAAGGGGGATATAGAGGAAGGGGTTCACTCTCCTAATTACATGTAGCAGCACATGGTCAGCAGGTGGCGCCATGCCGGTGGCAAAAGTCAAGTGGCCCTCCCGGAAGCTGAGGGGACGGAGAGCCCCAAGGAGACCAGACAGCAGGACCGGGCCCCCGACGTGATGATAACAGCCACACTGACACTGGCGGCGATGCCGAAAGATAAACTGGGGAGTGTCTGGAGAAAAAGGGGAAAAAAAGGAAAAAATGTGTAGGGAATGTGAATGAGGAAGTATGGGGGCTCGTAGTGATGAGCTCTGGGATAGAAAAGTGAGTGAAAGTGAAAATAGCAAAGGGTAAGAGACTGGATGAATAAGTGAGAAAAAGGAAAAGGTAGGGAGCGATGATTAAATAAAAAAATAGTACAGTAAGAAAAATGCACAAGGTGAAAAGTGAATGAAAGAAAAAGAGGATTGAAGGGGGAGCGTGGGGCTCTGACTGGGGTCAATATATTTACCTGGTGTGTGTGAGTGGAAAATCGATAGGTGAGATGTGAGGAGAGCACGCCAGCTGGCGCCAGCAACCAGCCAGGACGCCCAAACCAAGTGGGGAGCCGGGAGGGGAGCCCAAGTAAGCCCAGGGACACATCCCCAGCGTCACACTGGCGTGACTGAAATGGAGAGGAAATGTGGCCTGGTACAGTTCAGGAGGGGGGGCGCTCTCTCGTCCCCCCCTCTTTTCCTGCAGCCTGCCAGGTTGCGTGCTCGGATAAGGGTCTGGTATGGATTTTAAGGAGAACCCCAACGTCATTTTTTTTTTCAGTTGGCGCAGGGTTCCCCTTAATATCCATACCAGACCTGAAGGGCCTGATATGGAATTTGGGGGGACCCTCACACATTTTTTTTTATTTTGGTTCCGGGTTCCCCTTAATATTCATACCAGACCCAAAGGGCCTTGTAATGGACTGGGGGGAAACCCATGCCATTTTTTTCAAATACTTTTATCTGTATTGCTGGGACCCGACAAGTTATTATAGCCACGAGCAGTTTTAAATTACTTTCCTGGTGCCTCCATGGCAGCATACCTGTGATAAGCTCCGCCCCGGACTCCTCCCCCCAGGATAGTGAATAAATTATAAAATTGACAACCACACATCCCTCTAGCATTCTCCTTTTTTTCCTCATACCTGAAGGATAGTGTGTTGCATGTCTTACCTCTGCCATGTGCAGCTTCCGTCTGGATTCAGGCCTCTCCCAGATGTGGTCCCCTACCTTGGGCTGCTAAATGCGCTGATATGAGGGGAGCCCCTTCTGAGGGTCTTTTGGGGCAGCAGCAGCTTCCAAACTTGGAGCGATAGTCCTGCATTTGGGCACCTGACTGATATACGCTGTAATGCTTGTTTTACGATTGTATGTCTTTTTTTGCTCTGCTTGCCTTTACACCTGTCTCTGGGCATCCCTTGTGCTGCAAGCACTTGTGCGCGAGTGCACCGCTATCTATTTCCGTTTCTGGGTTCCCGAGATCTCAGATTGGCGGGCGGGTTCCGTGCGATGCCTTTGGCAACTCGGCGCATGCTCGGATCTCTGATGCCCTGAGCGCCATCTTGTTTTAGGGAAAAAGCATGTGCTTTTCCCTTACGTCAGGCTATCACATTGTAGGAAGCTGGGGGGGGGGGGGGATCGGGCGTTTACTTCTTCCCTGTATGCTGTTTATGTGTAGGTTAGTAGTCAATCTTTTTTTGTGCTCCATAGGTGCTGTCCATTTGTGCTTATCTCCAACAAGTCCTTCTCGTGGAGTGCTCCTGGTGTGCAAGATTAATTGGTCTTGGTAAGTATTCTATGCTGTTTAAAGGAGGAAAGTAGTTTCTTCCCCCAGTAAAAAAAAAAAGAAGGGTTTTTGTTTCCTGGTTAAATGTAGGATAAAAAAATAAAAATAAAGGGTTTGGTTTCTTTTTTGAATTTTTATAGTATTTTTTTTTTCTTGGTGTATTTGGTACAAGGACATATATGCATGTATATTTTAATGGGGAAAATGCTATGACCTTCTAGGTCATAGGCAGTACTTCCTTGGGGGGGAGGGGGTGGCCCTTCTGTCTCTCCTTTGTTTTTATTTTCTTTAATTTTTCTCTTTAGTGTTTTTTCTACTGTCTTTTTTGCCTCTACCTGCCCCTCAGTTATGAGTCAATCGCCGTCACTCTAAGACCCTCATTTCTTCTTAGGTAGGACATGCACCTAATTCGATAGTTACTTTTTTTTGTTTTCTGGTAACAAAAGAGTGCCTTTACTTTGTTTCAGCCCTATACGCCAAGACAAGTCTAACAAGACTTTTGGCTGTCGCAGTGGTCATTCCCAGCCAAGTTCCGGTCACAGCCACTCATCTAGTTCAGTCGGGCATGTGGGGCCACCCCTATGACAGATAAACTAATCTGAAGAGACTGTCTGCGGGGCTATGCTGAACAGGAAAAAACTGAGGTGCAGAAGGTGACAGATGTGATCAAGAGTCTTCAAGGACTCGTTAGCAGAGACAATGGACTCATCTCCTTCTCAACAGGTCGCTACCTATAGGAAGGATCAAGTGGTGGATCCAGCCCTTCCAGGCCCACCCACTACGGGTCTTGCAGGGTCTACATCAGGAAATGGGAATGCCCCCTAGTGGGGTTTTCTAGGCACCGAAACTATACAAAAGTATGATAAAACATATTTATTGCATATGTACACAAGGTTACAAACAATTTAAAGTTCTGATGGAGTTTACACATACAGAATGTTTAAACACAACATAAATGGCACACAGCAGTGCTATACAGCTAGACATATGGATATGCATCTGTATACGTTGCTGACGCGTTTCCTCATTTACCGGGGTGCGCAGCACCATTCGCTCTCCCTATATATGTCTCATCCCCTTTTTTCTAGTCTATTTTGGGTGGTTAAACACCCTTCCCCCTCCAGAGACTTATAAGAGAGTGAATACTGGAGCTATTAGAATTGACGATTTTTCTGCTACTCTATTCTTTGGCATGCACGTTATATATATGTTTTATACATGATAAACAACTTCTCAGGTGACCGGTGGGAGAAAGTTTCCACTGGCCACCTTTAGGTTGTTTGGAGTACAATTCAACCCCCCCTCTCTAATTAAGCAATGTCCTGATTTATCTATTTGTTATTACATTCTTTTAAACACACACATTACTTATATGATTAGCAATTTTCATAGTGATCAGTGAGCTGAGAAAGTTTCACTGATCCCCCTCCAGGGGGTTGGAGCACAATCCAACTCTTCCCCCCTTTAAACCAAGTAATGTCCCAGAAATGTAAACCATTGCAATATATTTATATTATATTTTGAGCATTCCATGCCCTACAGACAGCATTAATTTTTCTATCGTCATTTTCCAGCTCAAGGTTTTTATCAATATATTAACTTATATACTTATTTACTAAAGCCATGTACACTATTTAATTTTCAATTTTTAACTACATTTCAGTATGTGTGCTCAATTCACGCACTATACTGCTTCTCAATGGGCTTCTTCATTTGGGCTGGTTCCTGTGGGGTGTCCGTGGCCTCCCGGCCGCCCGCCGTCTCGACATGCTGGCGCAGCCCATGGGTGCGGCCTCCTGGCAAGGGGGAGGAGTACAGCCATCTGTGCTCCTAATACGCCCAATGGACGGCGGAGGTTCTCTCCGTCCCCATTCCATGGGCGTTTCCGCTTGCCGGCGGCGTCGCCGATCCCCACCGGGCGTCTCCGCGCCGCTCATGTGTGCGTGCCTGTTGTGCACCCGTGTGACGCCGGGACGCCGCGTGGTTTACGGGGGAGGTGACGTCAGATGTCGGGGACGGTTGTCCTTCCGAGACGCCGAGGTAGCCATCCAGGGAGGGTTGCCTTTTGGCATGGTCGCCCCTGCGAGGCGACGCATGGGGGAGGATCATCCCAGTACATCTTCCTCAATTGAGGATCATATATAAACACACCTTGGAAACTGGGTAGATCTCCTATTGATCCCCAGCTCCACAAACATGGCAGATCAGAAGGTCCAGATTATTGTAAGTATTAAACAGCCTACACAGGCCGACTGTCTCTTTTCCCCTTTTCCTTTTCTTTTGGGTTATATCCCAAAGATTTGGCTTGGAACCTTTTAGTATTAATGGGATTAGTTCCCTTATAATTAGCTTTGACTTCATTATGGTTGCAGCATTTCACACTTCTCACACACACATTTTTCAATTCACTTTCCTCTTATCATCTTCACAACATTCCACTTCATTCCACTTCACCTTTCATATTCACACTTCATTCCTTCACACCTTCGACCACACGTTATTCCTCCAACCTCACTATCACTCATTTTTATTTTCATTTTCACTTTTACTAACCATTTTTTTATTTATTTTTTGTCTTGTTTTGGTCCCCTGTTTTTTGTTTTCTACTTATTTGTCCTTACTAATTTTCCCATCCTTGCTTCACTTTTACTTGCCCCACCCACCACATTCCCTCACTATCACTTAACACACAACATACTTAGTCACTGCTGCACCCATCATATGAATATAACTCATTAATCAATATACCAATATCCCTACTTTTAACAATGTAAGGGCAACATATATGGACCTCATATCTGCCTATATAATAAGATGTCAGATAATCTATAATTTATGAATCGTATGGAAGCAACACCCATGCATCCTACATTGATGTCTTTGATGTCCTCCATAGGTGCTGGGCGCCTGTCCGTGCGCACCCCGCTTTGAGCTCCCCCCTCCGGTATGGCTCCCTGTAGGTCGCATCCATTTTATGGTGGTGCCGGCCCCCGGGGTGTCGGGTGGCTGGGGGGCTGTTGGATCCCTGGAGGCGCCTGCCCTTTTGCGGAGCTCTGATTGGAAGTTAGGTTTTAACACACAGCACACTGGTATTTATATAATTTGTGTCCCTTACCTGTGGGTACATACCCAGGTAATGAAGTGATACTTACCTTATAATTTTTTGCAGCAATCCATATATCCTCTGAAGAAGATCCTTTGCGATCGAAACGCGTCAGCAACGTATACAGATGCATATCCATATGTCTAGCTGTGTAGCACTGCTGTGTACCATTTATGTTGTGTTTAAACATTCTGTATGTGTAAACTCCATCAGAACTTTAAATTGTTTGTAACCTTGTGTACATATGCAATAAATATGTTTTATCATACTTTTGTATAATTTCGCTGCCTAGAAAACCCCACTAGGGGGCATTCCCATTTCCTCACTTACCGGGGTGCACAGCACCATTCGCTCTCCCTATATATGTCTCATCCCCTTTTTTTGCAGGGTCTACATCAGGGCCTCTTCTCCCAACCATAGGAGATAAGGATGGATCTAATGTCTCCACAGATGATTCTGATCCCTCAGGGTTCAGTTTTTTTCTTTAGTTCCTTTTGTCTTGGCAGTTAAGCAAACAATGGGCTGGGAGGAGGCTGAGGAGCCTCCTAAGAAATCCAAGTATTTTTCTTCCCTTTCTGACAGAAGAAACTTTCCTTATTTCCTTTTATGGAGGAGTTAAAGGATCTTATAGAGGGGGGAATGGGGAAAATGGATAACGTTTTTTCCTTGAGCCGATTTATAAGGCTGTACCCTTTAGCAGAGTTTGGTTCTGCTCTCCTGGGCACCCCTCCGGTTGTCGATGCTGCGGTGCTTTGTCTAGCTAAGAACATCACCCTGCCAAGGGACGACTCAGCCTCCCTTAAGGACCCCTTGGAGAGGCGCATCAACTCGGGGCTCAAGAAAGCCTACCAATTGGCAGGAGGCGCCTACAGGCCGGCGGTGGCATTGGCATCAATTGCTAATGCCATCAGGGGCTGAACTGTCAATATTGAGGTGGCCATTCGTTAAGATGTACCTAAGGATGA
Source organism: Rana muscosa (assembly GCA_029206835.1). Lineage (NCBI taxonomy): Eukaryota > Metazoa > Chordata > Amphibia > Anura > Ranidae > Rana > Rana muscosa. The sequence continues at coordinate 636,439,767 of CM055117.1, read as the reverse complement.
CATCATAATGTCACTGGAAGAGCTAAAGTTATCTCCTGACTTTGTGGAGGAAGCATCAATTGATTCAATTAGGTCTTCAGGCAGAGGGATGTTGCCTACAATTATGGCCAAACGGCCTCTGTGGCTAAAGCCATGTGCCGCTGGTGCGACCTCTAAGCAGAATGGGGGCAGATTCCCCTTTGACGAGTAACTGGTGGAAAATCAGGATTACTTCCACAGCACAGGAGTGTTAGACGCTCTCGGGTTTATTCCTCTAAATTTCATTCGTCCAGAAACAGGAAAATTGGAGAAGCTCTCAAGCTACATTCTTGAAATCAATCATGCAGAGGAGTCTTCCCCAACCCCCAAGAGGAGGCGAAATCCTTTTGACACAAGGCCACTCCAAGTTCCTCCAGTCAGGGCCAGGTTGAGAAGGTTTTCAGAGATCTGGTCTAGCCGTGGCAAGGATCCCTGGGTGGTATCCACCGTCCGTATTGGACATTCCTGGACGGTACGGTCTTCGTTCTTCCCCGCAAGACTCATTTGTCCTAACGAAAATACCAGTTTCTCCTCAGAAAGCAGAAGTCCTGCAAAGTTCCTTCTCCTGCTGCAAGTTCAACAAGCAGAACTCCCTGTGCCCCCCTCCAGGAAATTCGCAGGATTCTATTCTCCCCTATTTCTTGTCCCCAGAGAATGGGGGATGGAGGCCAGTGGTAGATTTGAAGCGTCTAAATCGCTTCATTCATTTAGACTCCTTCAAAATGGAGTCCTTACAAACTATTATCATGATGGTCCAGCCGGGGACTGGTTGTGCATCCCCAAGGATGTTTTCGAAGCTACTGTTTGCAGTCCTTGCACCTCTGAGAGAGAGGGCTGTGAGTTTTTCCACTATTTGGACGCCATCCTTCTGCTAGCTCCCAGCCCAGATCAGCTGTGCAATCACAGGGAGGTCCTCCTGCACACCCTGAAGGATTTTGGGTGGCTGGTGAATGGGGAGAGGGGTCTCCTAACCCCATCCCAGTCAACGGTCTACCTCTGTGCTCTTTTCAATACCTCAGCCGGAACACTGGGTCTCCCCCCAAGAGGTAGCGGCTATTGCCAAGAAGATGTGTCACATCAGGTCACACTCTCACCTTTCAGCGTCAAACTCTCTGAATTTAATCAGGACCATGTCATCCTGTATCCCGATGCTACCCTGGGCTCATTGGCACCTGAAGGATTTTCAAGTGGGTTTCCTGTCGCAGTGGAAGACACAGTCACTACGTCAGCGAATTTCTATCTCAGTTCCCTTAAGGAAGGGTCTCCTCTGGTGGTCAAAAAAGGGCCTGATTTCAAAGCCTCTTCTCCTTCAGTGCCTCTCCTGGACCATCCTTATCACTGATGCAAGCTTGAGAGGTTGGGGAGCACACTGGGATCACCTTGCAGTACAAGGCAGGTGGGACTTTCCCACGACCAGAGTTGTCTCCAATCTCCTGGAGTTATGGGCGGCCTATCTAGCCCTAGTGAGCCTGGGAAAATGCCTACATCAGAAGCCGGTCCTATTGTGCCTGGACAACAGGGCAGCAGTGTAATTTTTTTCAACGTCAGGGGGAACCCACAGCATCTCTTTACTAAGAGAGGTAGTGCCCATTACGCTGGGGGCAGAAGGAAACCTGCTGGTCGCGAGGGCGGTCTACCTCCCGAGTCTTCTGAACATGGAGACAGATCATCTCAAAATTTTCATGATGACAATGAGGGGTCCCTTCTCCCCTCCAGATCCAACTGGATCATGATTCTCCAGAATCCTCCAGAAATAGATCTTTTTGCCTCACCAATGAATGCCAAATTGCCAAGGTTTTCTCTCCTGCCTGCCGCCTCCGCCTCATCCTCAGGCGGAGGCGGTAGATGCCTTCTCAAGCCCATGACAATGAAAAACAGCCTATGCATTTCCTCCCAAACCCCTAATCTCGAGGTTTCTGCTCAGGTTGTTGAAGGAGCCAGTCAGAGTGATGGTAATTCTGCCATATTGGCTGAGAAGGCCTTGGTTTCCCTGGGCAATATGCCTCAGTACGTATCGTCCTCTCAAGATTACGGTTTTACTTTAACTTCTCTCTCAAGGGAAATTTGCGCATGCAACTCCTCACAAATTGAACCTGCATGTTTGAATGTCGAAAGGGAGGAATTCCAATCCTTAGGTTGCTCCTCTAGTGGGTTTTCAACTCTTTCAGAAGCCAAAAAGCCCTTCACGAGTTATGTGTACACAAAATTCTGGATTAAGTTCAAACAATTTACGACTTATAAGTGCTTGGATCCTACACATCCTTCCCTGCTGCCCCAAAGAGATGGGCAGAGGGCGTGCTCTTCATTCAATTCTTCAGAGCAGTCAGAAGATCCAGCCACCGGTAAAGCACTCTTTTCCAGCTTGGGTTCTGCCCTTTGTCCTGGACCGTCTGATGTCTTAGCCTTTCACTCCAATAGAATCCTCTTCTCTATGGAATCTTAAGCTCAAGTCCACCTTTTTTTTATTGCGGTAACGTCAGGGAAGGGGTCTCAGAGTTACAAGCCTTGGGGGCAGAAGACGAGCACATATCTTTCTCTTGGATAGAGTGGAGCTACGGACAGTACAAGGGTTTGTCCCTAAAGTTTCTTGTCGATCCACGCTCTCAGAAGCCTAGGTACTACCTACGAATCTGAATTTACGAATCCGCTCTCAGGTTTACTGCAATAATTGGTCATTTCCAGAGTTCTAATATGTTACCTACAGGCCACAGCCCCTTTAGAACATCAAACAATTTGGGGCAAGAACAGAAGAAAAGAGGCCGCATCAAGAACTTTCGCCTCCTGGTGATGTAAGCTAATCCAAAAAGCGTATAGGCTAGATGGATGAATCCTCGGTGGTAAAAGCTAGACTTGTGCACAACGGAAAAATTCGTTCCGTTTCGGTTCGTTTCTTTCCGGTCCTGTTGATTCGTAATCATTCGTAATTTTGCTAGACGGGATTTTTCGTGTTCGGACTCATTCGTATTTTTGCAAGCGACATTTTTCGTTGAATTTTTTGTTGCTTTATAATTCGTACTTTCGGTAGAGTACGTTGTTTTTCGTTGATTCTGGACACAACTCCTACTTTCGTAACTTTTTTTGGGTTCGTACTTTCGGTAGAGTACGTTGTTTTTCGTTGATTCTGGACACAACTCCTACTTTCGTAACTTTTTTTGGGTTTGTTGATTCGTAATTTTCCGTGTCTCTCTCACAACGACGCTGCCTATTATGCCTAATGTGCTTCGAATGGATTTGTACTTTTCTAAATACATTGCGGTTATTTGTAACGATTCGAAATCTCGTATTTTACTTTCGTTTTTAACATGCGGCTATAGGCTCCGCCCCTGTACACCATTTTCAGAGGGTTCAGCACGGTGAGGGAGAAGCAGAGAGCAGAGCAGAGTGAGTGTTATTGTGCTTCGAATGGATTCGAAATCTCGTATTTTACTTTCGTTTTTTACATGCGGCTATAACCTCCGCCCCTGTACACCATTTTGAGAGGGAGTTCAGCACGGTGTGGGAGAAGCAGAGAGCAGAGCAGAGTGAGTGTTATTGTGCTTCGTATGGATTCGTACATTCGTAACTTTTTCATAACGAATTATGCCGAAGACATTCGGGCATTCGCTATTTGCGGTATAATTTCGGTCTTATTCGTAATTGCTTTGTTCGGAAATTCGAATGCTTCCGAATGTCCGAAAGTTGCTAAATTCGGACGAATTTCAATTCGTTACGAAACGAATTGCACAAGCCTAGTAAAAGCCCACTCATCAAGGGCAATCTCTTCTTTTGAGCGGCAAAGCTAATGTCTCTCTAGAGACTATTTGAAAAGTGGCTACGTGATCATTTCCAAACACGTTCATGTGCCATTACAGGATTGATCCAGAGGCGCTCCACTTCGGTGGAGTTCGGAAGAAGGGCAATGGAGTCAGTTCTCTCGTTTTCTTAATTAATTTTTTTCTTATGAGCATTACCCACCCAATTGTTAGCTATTCAATTTATCACAGGTATGCTGCCATGGAGGCACCAGGAAAACGGAAAATTGTATCATACTTACCGTAATTTTCCTTTCCTGGTGCCTATACATGGCAGCATACATGCCCTCCCTTGGTATTCGATATAATAGGAGAATGCTAGAGGGGGGTGTGGTTGTCACTTTTATAATTTATTCACTATCCTGAGGGGAGGAGTCTGGGTCGGAGCTTATCACAGGTATGCCATGGATAGGCACCAGGAAAGGAAAATTACGGTAAGTATGATACAATTTTCCGTTTTTTTTCCTTTAGAAATGTCATTTTGTGCAGGGACTGTTATAAACAAGGGAAACATGTGCTAATTTACAGGAATACTATAGACACCCCCCAGGTATGAAATTTAAAGGAATATTTCACTTTTATTGTTTCACTTTAAGCATTATTAAAATCACTGCTCCCGAAAAAACGTTAGTTTTTAAAACTTTTTTTTGCGTTGATACATGTCCCCTTGGGCAGGACCCAGGTCCCCAAACACTTTTTATGACAATAACTTGCATATTAACCTTTAAAATGAGCACTTGATTTTTCATGTTCGTCTCCCATAGACTTTAACGGTGTTCACATGTTCGAACAAATTTTTTGCCTGTTCGCATGTTCTGCTGCAAACCGGGGGGTGTTCGGCTCATCCCTAGTCTCTATTCATGTTCCTGCACTGTATGGGAGAGTGGAGCTAGAACAACAGTGAGATCAGTGTGCAGGGTTTGTCTTAAGGACTGCAGAATAGATTTCACTGCCACTTCAGAGACTGGCTGCTCGGTTGCAGGAAAGGAGTCTATAAAAGCCTGCAGCTATAGCGTGGGCATATTGGAAATGAGAGAGGCAGGGACAGCAGTTTCCTGTGAAAGCCCATCCATCCGGGGTCTAGATTTTGCTGGGCTACAGGATTTGGGAGTCAGGGGAGGAGAGGACTCACCAAGGTCGCCCTCATAGAGAGGGAAAGCCAATCTGCGATCCAGGGTGGGCTGTCTTTGTCCCTGGAGCGGAGCAGGAGAGGAGCCATGTGTTGCGCCGGTGCCATCTTGGATCTGTCCAGGGCCTCAGGCAGGGTAAAAGTCAGTAAGTTTCCACGGCTGCCCAGGTGTCATGACAGCTGGGTAGTGCAGGGAGTGATCCAGCATTGTGGAGCTTGAAATCGCCCTGATTGTTGCGATGTAGCCACTTTAATAGTAGGGAAGGCAGTGGAGCAACAGAAGAGAGCAGCCATCTACAGCGTCGGCCGGACATGCCCCCCCTTGTGTTTCTGTTAGGAACAAAGATCTTTGTCTTCACCCAGTCAGAACATCCCCCACACAGTTAACAAGCACACTCCCAGGGAACACATTTACCCTTTGATCACCCCTGATGATAACCCCTTCCCTCCCAGTGTCATTAGTACAGTGACCGTGCATTTTTTTAACACTGATCACTGTATTAGTGTCACTGGTCCCCAAAATGTGTCAATTAGTGTCAGATGTGTCTACCACAATGTCGCACTCCTGCTAAAAAATGCTAATTGCTACCATTACTAGTAAAAAAATAAAAACATAAATGATTTGCCATAGTTTGTAGATGCACTAACTTTTGCGCAAATCAATCAATATACGCTTATTGGGATTTTTTTACCCAAAATTTGTAGCAGAATACATATTGGCCTAAATTGATGAAGAAATTTGATTTTTTTTTTTATTATTGGATGTGTTTTATAGCGGTAAGTAAAAAATATTGTTTTTTCTTTTTCAAAATGGTTGCTCTTTTGTTGTTTAGAGCGCAAAAAATAAAAACCGCAGAGGTGACCGCTAAAAGAAAGCCCTATTTTGTGGGAACATAAGGTCCTCAATTTTATTTGGATACGGCGTCAGTTAAAGTAACGTAGTGCCGTATCACAAAAAATTGCCTGGTCATTAAGGGGGTAAAATCTTCTGAGGCTGAAGTGGTTAATTTATATGCACTTCAGCTTTTTATTGTAGGAGATTTGCAATATTTCATTAGATACAGAATCTTTGGATACATATTATTCATGTATATAATGTAGATTCAAACAAAGCACTTTGTTGCACATTATTACATTTTGTGTTGTTTGGTAGAACTGTTAAGTTTTGTTCTATTATTATATACATTATTACAGGTTGTTTATTACAGCAGCTGTCCTGTGAGTTTGATTATTTTTCACATATACCTGCAATAGTAGGAGCGCGGTGTGGGGGTTTGAATTTTTTGCTTTAAAATGTGATTGCATTAAAACATTGTGGGAAAAAAAAATAAAACAGTGGTGTTTTTTCTAAAGTATATTTAGGCAACTTTGCACACCAACAGCAGAGTAACAAAGATTTGTTACAGCTATAAATGTCTCTAATTTCTCCCTCTAGCTAGCTCCAAAATTTCTGTTGTAAGTGGCTACAATGCATCTCTACGAAGTGTTTGGTGATATATAGACATCGACAGATGCATTAATTGACATGAATAGATACTTATTAGCTTGAAACTTAGCTTCAAATGCTTCAAGTTCTCAATGACTAACCTAAAAATAGTTGGAATCTCTGTGGCACAGACATTTCACTGACTGCAAATCGATTTTTGCTAGTAAGAAAAATGCAATTCAGTAGCTGATTCACATCCCTACTACCACTTGTTCTTGTCATATGTTTTTCATTTTTAATAAAATATATTTTATGTAAGCCAAACATTAAACATGTGCAAATTATCTACTTTAATTTAATTTATGATTGATTTATATTCGTTTTTAAAAGTTTTTCATGCTTAAAGCGGAGCTCCACTGAAAAAAAAAATATTAAAAGCCAGCAGCTACAGCTACAGCAGCTGCTGACTTTTAATATTAGGACACTTACCTGTCCTGGAGTCCAGCGACGTCCGCAGCAGAGGACGAGCTCGGTTCCCTACAGTGCAATTCGCGAGTCGCGCTGCGCTGTTCTGACTGGTCCCCGTGTGTTCTGGGAGCCGAGTGTCTCCCAGAACACAACGGGTATTCTGCGGGAAGTGACGTACTTCCCGCAGATTTCCAGCAGGGAGGACTCCCGGAAGTGGGTGCAAATACCTGTCTTAGGCTGGGTTCACACTTGTGCGACACGACAGCCGTCCTTCTTTGGATCCGACTTTGCCCTGCGACATGAAGCCGACATATGTCTGACTTTCAATGAACGGGGATCCGACTTGGATCCTCGCCAATAGCAGGCACTGTGTTTGGTATGAATCTTGAGGGGGAACTCCAGGCCAAATTTTAAAGAAAAAAACGGCATGGGTTCCCACTCCAGGGGCATACCAGGCCCTTGGGTCTGGTATGGATTTTAAGGGGAACCCCTATGCCGAAAAAATGGCGTGGGGGTTCCCCCAAAATCCAAACCAGACCCTTATCCGAGCACGCAACCTGGCAGGCCGCAGGGGAAGAGGGGGTGACGAGAGAGCTGCCCCCCTCCCTCCTGAACCGTACCAGGCCACATGCCCTCATCATGGGGGGTTTGGTGCTTTGGGGCAGGGGGGCGACCTGCGGCCCCCCACCCCAAAGCACCCTGCCCCATGTTGATGAGGACAGGGCCACAACCCTGGCCGTTGGTTGTCGGGGTCTGCGGGCGGGGGGCTTATCGGAATCCGTTAGCCCCCCTTTAATAAGGGGGCCCCCAGATCCCGGCCCCCCACCCTATGTGAATGAGTATGGGGTACATCGTACCCCTACCCATTCACCTGGTGGAAAAAAATGTCAATAAAAAAACACACACAGGTTTTTAAAGTAATTTATTACACAGCTCCGGGGGTCTTCTTCCGACTTCGGGGGTCTCTTCCGTCTTCGGGGGTCTCCGGTGTCGTCTCCGCACTCTCCCGTTCTTCCTTCCTTCTGCTGGGCCTCCGCTATCTTCTTCCAGCTCTTTTGATAGTGGGGCCCGGTCTTCTCCGTCGCCGTCGGCGTCTTCTTCCCTCTTCTCCTCCTCGATGTTGACTCGTCTCTTCCTCCCGCTGTAATGCTTGGCTATTCGCTCATCAACGATTTATATAGGCTTCTCATGACGTCACATGCTCTGGGTGGCCCCAGAACATGTGACTGTGACGTCATGGGAGCATGTGACTGTGACGTCATGAGAAGCCTATATAAATCGTTGATGAGCGAATAGCCAAGCATTACAGTGGGAGGAAGCGACGAGTCAACATTGAGGAGGAGAAGAGAGAAGAAGACGCCGACGGCGACGGAGAAGACCGGCCCCTCCACTAGCAAAAGAAAGAACCGGAGAGCGAGGGAAGAAGGCGACGGAGAAGACCAAGCCCCGCTAGCAAAAGATGTGGAAGAAGATAGCGGAGGCCCGCAGAAGGAAGGAAGAACCGGAGAGCGCAGAGACGACACCGGAGACCCCCCGAAGATGGAAGAGAGCTGTGCAATAAATTACTTTAACAACCTGTGTGTGTTTTTTTTATTGACATTTTTTTCCACCAGGTGAATGGGTAGGGGTACGATGTACCCCATACTCATTCACATAGGGTGGGGGGCCGGGATCTGGGGGCCCCCTTAATAAAGGGGGGCTCCCGGATTCCGATAAGCCCCCCGCCCGCAGACCCCGACAACCAACGGCCAGGGTTGTGGGGAAGAGGCCCTTTCCTCATCAACATGGGAGCAGGGTGCTTTGGGGTGGGGGTCCGCAGGTCGCCCCCCTGCCCCAAAGCACCAAACTCCCCATGTTGAGGGCATGCGGCCTGGTACGGTTCAGGAGGGAGGGGAGGCCGCTCTCTCGACCCCCCTCTTCCCCTGCGGCCTGCCAGGTTGCGTGCTCGGATAAGGGTCTGGTTTGGATTTTGGAGGAACCACCACACCGTTTTTTCGGCGTAGGGGTTGCCCTTAAAATCCAGACCACACCCAAGGGCCTGGTATGCTCTTGGAGGGGAACCCATGCCGTTTTTTTATTTAAAATTTGGCGTGGAGTTCCCCCTCAAGATCAGCACAGTAGAAGTCGCATGCCAAAGTCGGATCATGCAAGACTGCGGTCCGACTTTGATCCGACTTCAATGATAGTCAATGGGCTGAAGTCGGATCACAGTCGGACCAAAGTAGTACAGGGAGCATTTTCAAAGTCGGACCGACATGTGTCGGACCAGTTAAGACGGCTCCCATAGGGAAACATTGATTTTCACACGTCATGCGACATGAGCTCCCAATGTCGCAGCGTTTGTCGCCCCAGTGTGAACCCGGCCTAAGACAGGTATCTGCACCCCCGCCCCACCTGAAAGGTGTCAATTGTGACACCGGAGGGGGGGAGGGTTCCGATGAGTGGAAGTTCCACTTTAGGGTGGAGCTCCGCTTTAATTATACATGAAAGGGGGTATGCTTTATGCAAAAAATCGAATCAGTGTTTGAAAAAAACTTCTTTATATGTGTAGTTTGAGATACATGTGTAATTTTAGGCAGCTATATTTGTTCTTTAAACATGCAGGTTATGTTTCTTGCTTTGTAGTAGTGCTGTACAATAATGTTGTCTTATGAATTGTACATACTGACTATAGAATGTGAAAGAGCAACATGCACAGCAAGCTTTACAAAAGATTTGCAATCCTTTCAGCAAGCTTAACCACTTAAGACCCAGACCATTATGCAGCTTAAAGACCTGGCCACTTTTTGCGATTCTGCACTGTGTCGCTTTAACTGACAATTGCGCGGTCGTGCGACGTGGCTCCCAAACAAAATTGGCGTCCTTTTTTTCCCAAAAATAGAGCTTTCTTTTGGTGGTATTTGATCACCTTTGCGGTTTTTAGTTTTTGCGCTATAAATAAAAATAGAGCGACAATTTTGAAACAAATGCAATATTTTTTACTTTTTGCTATAATAAATATCCCCAAAAAATATATAAAAAAAAAGTTTTCCTCAGTTTAGGCCGATACGTATTCTTCTACATATTTTTGGTAAAAAAAATTGCGATAAGCGTATATTGATTGGTTTGTGCAAAAGTTATAGCGTTTACAATATAGGGGGTCGTTTTATGGCATTTTTATTAATTTTTTTTTTTTACTAGTAATGGCAGTGATCAGTGATTTTTTTTTGTGACTGCGACATTATGGCGGACACATCGGACACTTTTGACACTATTTTGGGACCATTGTCATTTTTACAGCTATCAGTGCTATAAAAATGCACTGGTTACTGTAAAAAATGACACTGGCAGTGAACGGGTTAACCAGGAGGGGGTGCTGTAGGGGTTAAGTGTGTCCTGATTTGTGTTTCTTACTGTGGGAGGGGCGTGGCTTAGCGTGTGACATCACTGATTGTCGTTCCCTATGACAGGGAACAGACGATCAGTGACAGGCTCACTAGGAAGCACGGGGAGAGGTTTGTTTACACTAACCTCTCCCCGTTCTTCCTCTCTGTGACCCGATCGCGGGACACCAGCGGCGATTGGGTCCACTGTTCCCGCGGGGATGTTCATGGAGAAGAGGACCGGGTTGCGAGCGTTCTGCCGGCGGCGCGCTCACGACCCATGGCTGGGCTCTTAAAGGGGACGTACCTGTATGCCCTTGTGCCCAGCCATGCCATTCTGCCGACGTACATCAGCGTGCGGCAGTCCTCAAGTGGTTAAAGCAGCATTTTTGATGCTTTTAAAGAAAACTTAATTTCTGAGGGAGATGTTAAAGTGACACCACATGATATAATTTTTCTCCAAAAACAATCCATACATATCCACTACTTAATAGCCACGTGATCTATTTTTTATTAACCCTTTTGTTGCCATGGGGCAGCGGGGGGGTATTACACACAATCCAGTGGCTGCAGCCACCGGGATTGCATGTGAAACTGACAGGTAGACTCCTGCCTATAAGGTGAGAACTATCATGCGGCGGCGCTGACCCATGATCGCTCTCACACATCCCCAGTACTGGCGCCACCCCCCGCAGCTGCTGGAGGGGAAGGAGAAGACCGTGTTAAAACATTGATTGAGATACACATGTTACATATCGCCGCGCACACCGGAGTGAGAGCAATAATTCTAAAGCCTCGTACACACAGTCGGACTTCAAAAAAACTTTTCCGTGAATTTTTGTCCAAAGGGAGTTGGCCGGGCACACCCATAGCATACACACTGCAGGACTTTTCTGCAAACTTTCCCAAAACTTTCCCAACATCACGTGGTTTTTCTGCTCTTTTCTGCTCTTTACCGCCACCCTTTGGTCAACTTCTGCTATTGTTGGTTGATTTTAACATTGGTTCTGGGCATGCATATTTGTACTTCAGACAAAAGTCAGATGGATTTCTGTACACACGGTCAGACTTTGCACCATCGGACTTTTGTTGCCGAAAAGTTTGTCCGCTTGCAGAGCGAACTTTTGTCCGATGAAAACTGAAAAAATTTGTCCGATGGAGCGTACACACGGTTGGATTTTTTGGAAAACTTGCTCATTTTGAAGTTTGTTGGCAAAAAGTCAGACCGTGCCATAACACAGGACCTACTCCATAACTAGGGATGAGCTTCGTGTTCGAGTCGAACATACGTTCGACTCGAACATCGGCTGTTCGATCGTTCGACGAAGATCGAACGATTTGGGCCGTTCGCGCCAAATTCGAGTGACGCGAACAGCCCACAATGCACTACGCCATCGCAGTGTCATCCAGGCGCTGTGATTGGCCAAGCATGCACTGTGACCCCGCATGCTTGGCCAATCACAGCGCCGGCAGCGAGGAGAGCAATGATTGGCCACAGGCAGGATGCCTGTGGCCAATTATTGCTGAGGGTGTTTAGTACACGCCCCACACTATAAAAGGCCGCCAGCACGGCGGCCTAGTGTAGTGTGTTCCGGAGCAGGGATAGAGCAGCATAGGCAGGGACAGTGACTTTTATTTCTTTCTTGCTTAACCTGGATTCCTTTAGTTTAGGGAAAGAGAAGGATAGGTAGGGAGAGTGTCAGTGTGTTTTGTGCTTGTGCTATAGTGTGCTTAAAAAAAACATTTTTTCTAGGGACAGAAAACTGTAGGTAGGGAGAGTATCAGTTTCTTTCACTGTGCAAGTCCTTGTTTCTAGGGACCTGGAAGGACAGTGAGTGAATTCTCCTTGTGCTATATTGTGCTTAAAAAAAACATTTTTTCTAGGGACAGAAAACTGTAGGTAGGGAGAGTGTCAGTTTCTTTCACTGTGCAAGTCCTTGTTTCCAGGGACCTGGAAGGACAGTGAGTGAATTCTCCTTGTGCTATATTGTGCTTAAAAAAAACATTTTTTCTAGGGACAGAAAACTGTAGGTAGGGAGAGTGTCAGTTTCTTTCACTGTGCAAGTCCTTGTTTCCAGGGACCTGGAAGGACAGTGAGTGAATTCTCCTTGTGCTATATTGTGCTTAAAAAAAACATTTTTTCTAGGGACAGAAAACTGTAGGTAGGGAGAGTGTCAGTTTCTTTCACTGTGCAAGTCCTTGTTTCCAGGGACCTGGAAGGACAGTGAGTGAATTCTCCTTGTGCTATATTGTGCTTAAAAAAAACATTTTTTCTAGGGACAGAAAACTGTAGGTAGGGAGAGTGTCAGTTTCTTTCACTGTGCAAGTCCTTGTTTCCAGGGACCTGGAAGGACAGTGAGTGAATTCTCCTTGTGCTATATTGTGCTTAAAAAAAACATTTTTTCTAGGGACAGAAAACTGTAGGTAGGGAGAGTGTCAGTTTCTTTCACTGTGCAAGTCCTTGTTTCCAGGGACCTGGAAGGACAGTGAGTGAATTCTCCTTGTGCTATATTGTGCTTAAAAAAAACATTTTTTCTAGGGACAGAAAACTGTAGGTAGGGAGAGTGTCAGTTTCTTTCACTGTGCAAGTCCTTGTTTCCAGGGACCTGGAAGGACAGTGAGTGAATTCTCCTTGTGCTATATTGTGCTTAAAAAAAACATTTTTTCTAGGGACAGAAAACTGTAGGTAGGGAGAGTGTCAGTTTCTTTCACTGTGCAAGTCCTTGTTTCCAGGGACCTGGAAGGACAGTGAGTGAATTCTCCTTGTGCTATATTGTGCTTAAAAAAAACATTTTTTCTAGGGACAGAAAACTGTAGGTAGGGAGAGTGTCAGTTTCTTTCACTGTGCAAGTCCTTTTTTCTAGGGACCTGGAAGGACAGTGAGTGAATTCTCCTTGTGCTATATTGTGCTTAAAAAAAACATCTTTTCTAGGGACAGAAAACTGTAGGTAGGGAGAGTGTCAGTTTCTTTCACTGTGCAAGTCCTTGTTTCCAGGGACCTGGAAGGACAGTGAGTGAATTCTCCTTGTGCTATATTGTGCTTAAAAAAAACATTTTTTCTAGGGACAGAAAACTGTAGGTAGGGAGAGTGTCAGTTTCTTTCACTGTGCAAGTCCTTGTTTCTAGGGACCTGGAAGGACAGTGAGTGAATTCTCCTTGTGCTATATTGTGCTTAAAAAAAACATTTTTTCTAGGGACAGAAAACTGTAGGTAGGGAGAGTGTCAGTTTCTTTCACTGTGCAAGTCCTTGTTTCCAGGGACCTGGAAGGACAGTGAGTGAATTCTCCTTGTGCTATATTGTGCTTAAAAAAAACATTTTTTCTAGGGACAGAAAACTGTAGGTAGGGAGAGTGTCAGTTTCTTTCACTGTGCAAGTCCTTGTTTCCAGGGACCTGGAAGGACAGTGAGTGAATTCTCCTTGTGCTATATTGTGCTTAAAAAAAACATTTTTTCTAGGGACAGAAAACTGTAGGTAGGGAGAGTGTCAGTTTCTTTCACTGTGCAAGTCCTTGTTTCCAGGGACCTGGAAGGACAGTGAGTGAATTCTCCTTGTGCTATATTGTGCTTAAAAAAAACATTTTTTCTAGGGACAGAAAACTGTAGGTAGGGAGAGTGTCAGTTTCTTTCACTGTGCAAGTCCTTGTTTCCAGGGACCTGGAAGGACAGTGAGTGAATTCTCCTTGTGCTATATTGTGCTTAAAAAAAACATTTTTTCTAGGGACAGAAAACTGTAGGTAGGGAGAGTGTCAGTTTCTTTCACTGTGCAAGTCCTTGTTTCCAGGGACCTGGAAGGACAGTGAGTGAATTCTCCTTGTGCTATATTGTGCTTAAAAAAAAACATTTTTTCTAGGGACAGAAAACTGTAGGTAGGGAGAGTGTCAGTTTCTTTCACTGTGCAAGTCCTTGTTTCTAGGGACCTGGAAGGACAGTGAGTGAATTCTCCTTGTGCTATATTGTGCTTAAAAAAAACATTTTTTCTAGGGACAGAAAACTGTAGGTAGGGAGAGTGTCAGTTTCTTTCACTGTGCAAGTCCTTGTTTCCAGGGACCTGGAAGGACAGTGAGTGAATTCTCCTTGTGCTATATTGTGCTTAAAAAAAAACATTTTTTCTAGGGACAGAAAACTGTAGGTAGGGAGAGTGTCAGTTTCTTTCACTGTGCAAGTCCTTGTTTCCAGGGACCTGGAAGGACAGTGAGTGAATTCTCCTTGTGCTATATTGTGCTTAAAAAAACATTTTTTCTAGGGACAGAAAACTGTAGGTAGGGAGAGTGTCAGTTTCTTTCACTGTGCAAGTCCTTGTTTCCAGGGACCTGGAAGGACAGTGAGTGAATTCTCCTTGTGCTATATTGTGCTTAAAAAAACATTTTTTCTAGGGACAGAAAACTGTAGGTAGGGAGAGTGTCAGTTTCTTTCACTGTGCAAGTCCTTGTTTCCAGGGACCTGGAAGGACAGTGAGTGAATTCTCCTTGTGCTATATTGTGCTTAAAAAAAAAACATTTTTTCTAGGGACAGAAAACTGTAGGTAGGGAGAGTGTCAGTTTCTTTCACTGTGCAAGTCCTTGTTTCCAGGGACCTGGAAGGACAGTGAGTGAATTCTCCTTGTGCTATATTGTGCTTAAAAAAAACATTTTTTCTAGGGACAGAAAACTGTAGGTAGGGAGAGTGTCAGTTTCTTTCACTGTGCAAGTCCTTGTTTCCAGGGACCTGGAAGGACAGTGAGTGAATTCTCCTTGTGCTATATTGTGCTTAAAAAAAACATTTTTTCTAGGGACAGAAAACTGTAGGCAGGGAGAGTGTCAGTTTCTTTCACTGTGCAAGTCCTTGTTTCTAGGGACCTGGAAGGACAGTGAGTGAATTCTCCTTGTGCTATATTGTGCTTAAAAAAAACATTTTTTCTAGGGACAGAAAACTGTAGGTAGGGAGAGTGTCAGTTTCTTTCACTGTGCAAGTCCTTGTTTCCAGGGACCTGGAAGGACAGTGAGTGAATTCTCCTTGTGCTATATTGTGCTTAAAAAAAACATTTTTTCTAGGGACAGAAAACTGTAGGTAGGGAGAGTGTCAGTTTCTTTCACTGTGCAAGTCCTTGTTTCTAGGGACCTGGAAGGACAGTGAGTGAATTCTCCTTGTGCTATATTGTGCTTAAAAAAAACATTTTTTCTAGGGACAGAAAACTGTAGGTAGGGAGAGTGTCAGTTTCTTTCACTGTGCAAGTCCTTGTTTCCAGGGACCTGGAAGGACAGTGAGTGAATTCTCCTTGTGCTATATTGTGCTTAAAAAAAACATTTTTTCTAGGGACAGAAAACTGTAGGTAGGGAGAGTGTCAGTTTCTTTCACTGTGCAAGTCCTTGTTTCCAGGGACCTGGAAGGACAGTGAGTGAATTCTCCTTGTGCTATATTGTGCTTAAAAAAAACATTTTTTCTAGGGACAGAAAACTGTAGGTAGGGAGAGTGTCAGTTTCTTTCACTGTGCAAGTCCTTGTTTCCAGGGACCTGGAAGGACAGTGAGTGAATTCTCCTTGTGCTATATTGTGCTTAAAAAAACATTTTTTCTAGGGACAGAAAACTGTAGGTAGGGAGAGTGTCAGTTTCTTTCACTGTGCAAGTCCTTGTTTCCAGGGACCTGGAAGGACAGTGAGTGAATTCTCCTTGTGCTATATTGTGCTTAAAAAAAACATTTTTTCTAGGGACAGAAAACTGTAGGTAGGGAGAGTGTCAGTTTCTTTCACTGTGCAAGTCCTTGTTTCCAGGGACCTGGAAGGACAGTGAGTGAATTCTCCTTGTGCTATATTGTGCTTAAAAAAAACATTTTTTCTAGGGACAGAAAACTGTAGGTAGGGAGAGTGTCAGTTTCTTTCACTGTGCAAGTCCTTGTTTCCAGGGACCTGGAAGGACAGTGAGTGAATTCTCCTTGTGCTATATTGTGCTTAAAAAAAACATTTTTTCTAGGGACAGAAAACTGTAGGTAGGGAGAGTGTCAGTTTCTTTCACTGTGCAAGTCCTTGTTTCCAGGGACCTGGAAGGACAGTGAGTGAATTCTCCTTGTGTTATATTGTGCTTAAAAAAAACATTTTTTCTAGGGACAGAAAACTGTAGGTAGGGAGAGTGTCAGTTTCTTTCACTGTGCAAGTCCTTGTTTCCAGGGACCTGGAAGGACAGTGAGTGAATTCTCCTTGTGCTATATTGTGCTTAAAAAAAACATTTTTTCTAGGGACAGAAAACTGTAGGTAGGGAGAGTGTCAGTTTCTTTCACTGTGCAAGTCCTTGTTTCCAGGGACCTGGAAGGACAGTGAGTGAATTCTCCTTGTGCTATATTGTGCTTAAAAAAAACATTTTTTCTAGGGACAGAAAACTGTAGGTAGGGAGAGTGTCAGTTTCTTTCACTGTGCAAGTCCTTGTTTCTAGGGACCTGGAAGGACAGTGAGTGAATTCTCCTGCTGTTATATTGTGCTTAAAAAAAAACATTTTTTCTAGGGACAGAAAACTGTAGGTAGGGAGAGTGTCAGTTTCTTTCACTGTGCAAGTCCTTGTTTCCAGGGACCTGGAAGGACAGTGAGTGAATTCTCCTTGTGCTATATTGTGCTTAAAAAAAACATTTTTTCTAGGGACAGAAAACTGTAGGTAGGGAGAGTGTCAGTTTCTTTCACTGTGCAAGTCCTTGTTTCCAGGGACCTGGAAGGACAGTGAGTGAATTCTCCTTGTGCTATATTGTGCTTAAAAAAAACATTTTTTCTAGGGACAGAAAACTGTAGGTAGGGAGAGTGTCAGTTTCTTTCACTGTGCAAGTCCTTGTTTCCAGGGACCTGGAAGGACAGTGAGTGAATTCTCCTTGTGCTATATTGTGCTTAAAAAAAACATTTTTTCTAGGGACAGAAAACTGTAGGTAGGGAGAGTGTCAGTTTCTTTCACTGTGCAAGTCCTTGTTTCCAGGGACCTGGAAGGACAGTGAGTGAATTCTCCTTGTGCTATATTGTGCTTAAAAAAACATTTTTTCTAGGGACAGAAAACTGTAGGTAGGGAGAGTGTCAGTTTCTTTCACTGTGCAAGTCCTTGTTTCCAGGGACCTGGAAGGACAGTGAGTGAATTCTCCTTGTGCTATATTGTGCTTAAAAAAAACATTTTTTCTAGGGACAGAAAACTGTAGGTAGGGAGAGTGTCAGTTTCTTTCACTGTGCAAGTCCTTGTTTCCAGGGACCTGGAAGGACAGTGAGTGAATTCTCCTTGTGCTATATTGTGCTTAAAAAAAACATTTTTTCTAGTGACAGAAAACTGTAGGTAGGGAGAGTGTCAATTTCTTTCACTGTGCAAGTCCTTGTTTCCAGGGACCTGGAAGGACAGTGAGTGAATTCTCCTTGTGCTATATTGTGCTTAAAAAAAACATTTTTTCTAGGGACAGAAAACTGTAGGTAGGGAGAGTGTCAGTTTCTTTCACTGTGCAAGTCCTTGTTTCCAGGGACCTGGAAGGACAGTGAGTGAATTCTCCTTGTGCTATATTGTGCTTAAAAAAAACATTTTTTCTAGGGACAGAAAACTGTAGGTAGGGAGAGTGTCAGTTTCTTTCACTGTGCAAGTCCTTGTTTCCAGGGACCTGGAAGGACAGTGAGTGAATTCTCCTTGTGCTATATTGTGCTTAAAAAAAACATTTTTTCTAGGGACAGAAAACTGTAGGTAGGGAGAGTGTCAGTTTCTTTCACTGTGCAAGTCCTTGTTTCCAGGGACCTGGAAGGACAGTGAGTGAATTCTCCTTGTGCTATATTGTGCTTAAAAAAAACATTTTTTCTAGGGACAGAAAACTGTAGGTAGGGAGAGTGTCAGTTTCTTTCACTGTGCAAGCCCTTGTTTCTAGGGACCTGGAAGGACAGTGAGTGAATTCTCCTTGTGCTATATTGTGCTTAAAAAAAACATTTTTTCTAGTGACAGAAAACTGTAGGTAGGGAGAGTGTCAGTTTCTTTCACTGTGCAAGTCCTTGTTTCCAGGGACCTGGAAGGACAGTGAGTGAATTCTCCTTGTGCTATATTGTGCTTAAAAAAAACATTTTTTCTAGGGACAGAAAACTGTAGGTAGGGAGAGTGTCAGTTTCTTTCACTGTGCAAGTCCTTGTTTCCAGGGACCTGGAAGGACAGTGAGTGAATTCTCCTTGTGCTATATTGTGCTTAAAAAAAACATTTTTTCTAGGGACAGAAAACTGTAGGTAGGGAGAGTGTCAGTTTCTTTCACTGTGCAAGTCCTTGTTTCCAGGGACCTGGAAGGACAGTGAGTGAATTCTCCTTGTGCTATATTGTGCTTAAGAAAAACATTTTTTCTAGGGACAGAAAACTGTAGGTAGGGAGAGTGTCAGTTTCTTTCACTGTGCAAGTCCTTGTTTCCAGGGACCTGGAAGGACAGTGAGTGAATTCTCCTTGTGCTATATTGTGCTTAAAAAAAACATTTTTTCTAGGGACAGAAAACTGTAGGTAGGGAGAGTGTCAGTTTCTTTCACTGTGCAAGTCCTTGTTTCAAGGGACAGAGAAGGACACCTGAAGGTAGCCCTTATTGCTTTTTTCCCATCTCCCTGCAGGCCATCTATTAGAATGTCTGGAAGGCAAACAAGGAGAGGCAGACAGTCAGGAGGCAATAAAAGAGGGCAAGCAGGCTCTGTGTCTGGGGGCAACAGTGCTGGTCGTGGACGCGGTGCATTGTCATCAGCACATGGCCATGGGACACGCTTGTCCTTCTTTTCGGCAGCTGGACATGTTGAGCCACATCATGCCGAAGACTTGGTAGAGTGGATGACCAAGCCCTCCTCCTCCTCCTCATCCTCTCTCACCCAGGCTCAGGGTACTGGCAAAGCAGCTGCCAAAGCGTCCTCTTCCCTGGTATCAATGTCAGACTCATCATCAGTCACTCCTTCCCTAGACCCACCATGTCCTCCTCCTGAGGAGTCCCCCGAACTGTTTGAGCACAGTGTTGGGTACATGCTCCAGGAGGATGCCCAGCGTTTCGAAGGGTCTGATGATGAAACCCAGCTACAGGAAGGCAGTAGGGTGAGAGCAGACAGAGGGGATGCTCAAGAAGGACACCAATCTGGCAGTCATGTTCCAGCAGCTGCAGCATACTGCCAGATTGGCTCCAGTGATGAGGAGGGAGGGGATGATGAGGTCACTGACTCCACGTGGGTGCCTAATAGGAGAGAGGAGGAGGAGGATGAGGAGGAGGCACATCTCCAACGAGACAGGATGCCCTTTGGTGGCCAGCGTAAGGGCAGTACACCGACGGAATCACACCGCAGAGCTCCGCCTGTGCAGGGCGCTGCCTCTGCCCGTCATTCAAAAAGTTCCTTGGTGTGGGCCTTTTTTGAGGCTAGTGCATCAGATCGCACAGCTGCTGTTTGCAACATATGTCTCAAGCGTATATCGTGTGGCCAAAACATCAGCCGCTTGGGTACCACATGCCTGACCAGACATATGTTGACCTGCCATGCAGCTCGTTGGCAAGCCTACCTCAAAGACCCACACCAAAGAACAAAGCGGACCTCTCCTTGCACCGCATCAGCTGGGATCTCCAACCCCACTATAACTTCAGTCCTCTCAGAAACATGCACTGAGAGGAATGAAGGTGTAGAATTAGGTGTGTCACAGCCAAGTACTTGCGGCCACTCTGCTAGCAGTACACCGACGTCCGATTCTAGCAGGCAAATTTCCCTGCCCCAGCTGCTGGACCGTCGAAAGAAGTTCACTCCCAGCCATCCACATGCCCAGCGGTTGAATGCTAGCTTGGCTAAATTGCTAGCGCTTCAACTGCTGCCTTTTCAGTTGGTAGACTCGGCCCCCTTCCGTGAGTTTGTGCAATGTGCGGTTCCTCAGTGGCAGATTCCCAAACGCCACTTTTTCTCACGGAAGGCTATTCCGGCTCTCTACCGGCATGTGGAAGGCAATGTTTTGGCCTCGCTGGACAGGGCGGTCAGCGGTAAGGTGCATATTACCGCTGACTCATGGTCCAGCAGGCATGGACAGGGACGTTACCTTTCTTTCACGGCCCATTGGGTCACTCTTTTGGCAGCTGGGAAGGATGCAGGACAAGGTGCAGTAGTGTTGGAGGTTGTCCCACCGCCACGCCTCCAAAATGCTACTACTGGTTGTGACACACCTCTCTCCTCCACCCCCTCCTCTTCTTCTTCCTCCATGGCCTCTTCCTGTGGTTTGTCCTATGAACCAGCGGTGCTCCGTAGCCGTTCACGGGGCTACGCAAGTACGCAGGCAAAAAGATGCCATGCCGTGCTTGCGCTGGTGTGTTTGGGGGACAGAAGCCACACTGGGGCAGAGGTCCTGTCTGCTCTGCAGGGCCAGGCTGAGAGGTGGTTGACGCCACGCCAGCTTAAGCCAGGAATGGTGGTTTGCGACAATGGCACCAACCTCCTCTCCGCCCTCCGACAGGGACAACTGACCCATGTGCCCTGTGTGGCTCACGTCCTTAACCTGGTGGTGCAGCGGTTCTTGGGCAGGTACCCGGGCTTACAGGATGTCCTGAGGCAGGCCAGGAAAGTCTGTGTGCATTTCCGCAGATCTTATAATGCCAGTGCTCGCCTGGCTGAGCTGCAAAAGGAGTTGAACCTGCCCAAGAACCGCCTTATATGTGACATGCCCACCAGGTGGAACTCAACGTTGGCCATGCTGCAGCGGCTGCACACGCAGCAGAGGGCCATCAATGAGTACCTGTGCGACTACGGCACCAGGACAGGGTCAGGGGAGCTTGGTTTTTTTTCTCCACGCCAGTGGGGCATGATCAGGGATGCATGCACTGTCCTGGCACCATTTGAGGAGGCCACGAGGATGGTGAGCAGTGACAGTGCATGCATCAGTGACACTGTACCTCTTGTCCACCTGTTGGAGCACACGCTGCGTGGAATAATGGACAGGGCACTTGAGGCAGAACAGAGGCAGGAAGAGGAGGACTTCCTTGCCTCTCAAGGCCCCCTTTACCCAGACAGTGTTCCTTCTGTCCCACCCATCGCACAGGAAGAGGAAGAGGAGGAGGAGGAGGAGGAGGATTGTGTCAGCATGGAGGTGGAGGCTGGCACTCAGCATCATCAGCAGCAGTCTTTTAGGGATGATTTACAGTCCCAAGAAACCAGTGGACTTGTACGTGGCTGGGAGGAGGTGACTGCGGATCATGTCGTCCTTAGTGACCCAGAGGACTCCGGAGCGAATGCCTCAGCAAACCTACGCTGCATGGCCTCCCTGATCCTGCAAAGTCTGCGGAAGGATCCTCGTATTCTTCGGATCAAGGAGAGGGACCATTACTGGCTGGCCACTCTCCTTGATCCACGGTACAAGGGTAAGGTTGCGGACCTTATGTTACCGTCGCAGAGGGAGCAGAGGATGAGACAACTCCGGGAGGCCTTGCAGAAAGGTCTGTGCAACGCGTTCCCAGAGACTGGGAGGTTACAAACTCCTGGTCCAGGACAACGAGTTGCTGAGGCTTCGGCCAGTCAAAGAAGGAGCGGTGGGGAAGGTGGCCGTCTGACCGATGCGTTCAGACAATTCTTTAGTCCGCAGCCCCAAAGTATGATTGGTTCCAGCAACCATCGCCAGCGTCTAATAAACATGGTGCAGGAATATCTAGGGGCAAGGTCAGACTTGGACACCTTCCCCACCGAAAATCCTCTGGCTTACTGGGTCTTGAGGATGGATCACTGGCCAGAGCTTGCACAGTATGCAATTGAGCTACTGGCCTGTCCTGCATCCAGCGTTCTTTCGGAACGCACATTCAGTGCTGCTGGAGGATTTGTCACGGATCACAGGGTGCGCCTGTCCACCGACTCGGTTGATCGACTGACTTTCATCAAGATGAACCAGTCTTGGATCACCACCAGCTACCACACACCTGATGCTGATATAACAGACTAATTGATTTTAACATGTCACGTCCCTTCAAGACTGATGCTGATGCTGAGTGCCTGTGCTGTTATGTTGACTGGCTATCCTCCTCCTCCGAGTCCTCAATGATACGATTGATGATGATAGCTTGGAAGATCATTTTTGTTTATGGGTGCCGCCACCAGTGGCTAAGGCCCAATTTTTCAGCCCCTGTTTTACAGGGGCGTGTACTTACAATTTTTTTAGCAATAATTTGCCATAGGGCTCATTGCTGTGCTCCAAGTACAGTATCTGTGAGGGGTTGTAGTGTTGTGCCACCAGTGCCTAAGGCCCAATTTTTCAGCCCCTGTTTAACAGGGGTGTGTCATTACAATTTTTGAAGCAATACTTTGCAACAGGGCTCATTGCTGTGCTCCAAGTACAGTATCTGTGAGGGGTTGTAGTGTTGTGCCACCAGTGCCTAAGGCCCAATTTTTCAGCCCCTGTTCAACAGGGGCATGCAATTACAATTCTTGATGTAATAATTCACAGCAGGGCCCATTCCTGCACCCACCAAGAGTAACTCTGAGGGCTTACAGTGTTGTGGCAACACCACCACCACCACCACGAAAAGCCCAATTTTTCAGCCCCTGTTCAACAGGGGCATGCAATTACAATTCTTGATCTAATAATTCACAGCAGGGCCCATTGCTGCACCCACCAAGAGTAACTGTCAGGGCTTACAGTGTTGTGGCACCAGCACCACCATCAAAGCCCCAATTTTTACTACCACTGTTCAACAATTATATGTAATTAAAATTCCTGATATAATAGTTGACAGCAGGGCGTTCCAGCACCAACCAAGAGTAACTGTGAGTGCTTACAGTGTTGTGCCAACACCAACAACTAAGGGGCCTATTTCTGCAGAGTATATACGGCAGGTCCCTACTTTCAAACATCCAACTTACAAACGACTCCTACTTGCAAACGAAAGAAGACAACAGGAAGTGAGAGGAAATCTACCCCTAGGAAGGAAAATTCTCTCCTGTAAGAATAAATATGGGAGAAAGGTGTCTCCTCTGTACTGATGCTTTATCAGCAATCCTTGTTTCAAGAAAAACACCACATTTCAAAAACAGTTGTCATTGGGACGGAAAGTGAGGTGAAATGTTCTGAACAGGGGCACAGACAGCAAAACAAATGTTACAGGGGTGATAACCCTTACCTATGTTTCCCAAAAAGTTTAAAAATAGATTTTTGGGCTGGAGCTACACTTCAACAATGTACCTGTTCAAAATTACAAACACATTCTACATAAGAACAAACCTACAGTCCCTGTCTTGTATGCACCGCCTGTATACGGCTGTTCAGAGTATATAGGGCCTTTTTTATTTTATGTGCGGGGTTCCCCTTAATATCCATACAAGACCCAAAGGGGCTGGTAATGGGCTGGGGTGGGGGGGGGTCATGGGGTAGCTATGCCATTTTTCTTAAAGATTTTCATCCATATTACCGGGACCAGACATTACATTAAAGCCGCAAGAAGTTTTAAATGGCTTTTTTTTCCTTTAGAAGTGTCATTTTGTGCAGGGACAGTTCTAAACACGGGAAACACGTGGCACTTCACAGGCATACTTTAGACACCCCCCAGGTACGATATTTAAAGGAATATTTGACTCTTTTTTTTCACTTTATGCATCATTAAAATGACTGCTCCCGAAAAACGACCGTTTTTAAAACTTCTTTTTGCATTGATACATGTCCCCTGGTGCAGAACCCGGGTTCCCAAACCCTTTTTAGGACAATAACATGCATAATAGTTGTTATAATTAGCACTTTAGAATTCGAACGTTCGCATCCATTGTATTTAATAGGGTTCTAATGTTCGTACGAACTTTCGGTCCGTTCGCGGGTTCTGGTGCGAACCGAACCCGGGGGTGTTCGGCTCATCACTATCCATAACACTAAACTGATACCTATAGGGGGCTTTTGAAGCATCGCTCATAGAAAATATCGGGTACTGAAGTTTGACACCATTTCACAGGCACACAAAAATGTAAGGTTTGGCATGTTGGGTATCTATTTACTCTGTGAAACCTTGCCTTTTATATTTTAGCAAAAATTTGAGCAGTTTATTGCGTTTGTTTGCCCTAAAATATCCGTTAGTGTGTTCTTTACTGAAATTTGCGGTAATATCGTGTGACATAAAAAATTGGAACTACCATTAATTTATTCTCTAGGGTATCTGCTTTCAGAAAATATATAATATTTGTGGGTTTTGTGTAATCTTCGGGCCTAAAATAATTTTTTAAACATGTGTGCAAAAAATGAAAAAAAGGGCTCTGGCAGCGAAAAGAGTGATATAATTTCCTATTGTGTTTTTCTGCTTCCTTGTAATGTCCTCTGTGAGCTCCCAAACCTCTCCTTTTCACCCACACTTTCATTTGTTTGGAATAAACAGTGTTTATTAATTGTGATCATGTGCACTGCTCTATGCACATACAAATCCCATAGACCATTAGGGAGTAAGGAAGAGAGGGTGGCTATGTTTCTACATACAGAGGGACCAGTGCAAACAAATTTAGCCACCCTTTAGCAGGATGTCAGATCACAGCAGCAAAGAAAAGGGAATGTAAAGATTTAGAGGAGGCTGAGGGCAATAGAAAGAACTTGTTTAGTGTCACTTAAAACATAATGCTTATAGGTATAGCTGTCTGTCACTTTAAACAAGCAGGTAACTGGCTTCAGCAGCTTTCAACAAAGTTGAAGTGGTGCTGAAGTCCACAGATGCCTGCTAGCAGCCTATTATAACGAGACAGTTTGCTCTCCTGTTTAAATCTATGTTTAATCTTTCCAAGTTGGAGCTAAATGGTGTTTTAAAGGCTCGAAAAAGATTGCATGAAGCTTGCCAAAAGCTTTACAATTATTTTTCAAAAATTTGCTATACACACTTTTATTTTACAACCTGAAGCCTGTATCGACAAAGCCTGCCTGTTTTCTTCTCTCAAATCTAGCAGTCAGATGTGACTGACTAAACACAATAGATGACTTTTGTAAAACACAAGGCACGCAGGCTGAATCCAGCCCACCAGGCCATTTCATGTGGCCTTCGCACCTCTCCCTCAGCTGCGGCACCCCCTTCTTCTCCATCTCCACCTTGTCTCAGCAGTCAGCAGCAAACTCCTCTGCCAGATCCTACACTTCTCCATGTAGTTCTCTGCCACCCCCAGTCTCAGCGGTGGGCAGCAGAGAGGAGGCCAAAACTCCTCCTAGATGTCCTGCTCCTCTCTGTGCAGCCGCAGAACCCCCTCATTTATGCCACCCCTGGTTTCCGCTTTAGGTCGACTCCTGCAGCTGACTCTAGCCCTCCTCTGGTCCTCCACCAGGCCCTACACTTTCTGTTTCCTATTTCCTCCCCCAGCTTCTTCCTGGCAACAGCACATGGCAAGAGGAGGGGGGGGTGCACTGTAATAAGGGAGGTTGGGGGACCCTTTACTTCTATATGTGAAACTCCAACCATGTAAAATGTTAAAGTTAGGTGAAAAATTTGGTAGAAACTACCTTTGATATATCAACAAGTGTGCTCTCTAAATATATGTTATTTTTCACTTTAACATAAATATTGACATAATGATATCCTCACTCTTTTCAGTGTTAGTTAATAATGCTAAACACCTTCTCAATTTAATTAGAATTACATACTCTAAAAGCCGGTTCACACTGGGGCGGCACGACTTTGGGGGCGACTCGGCAAGGCGATCTCAAGACGACTTGAGAGGCGACTTGCAAAATGACTTCTGTATTGAAGTCAATGCAAGTCGCCCCTGAGTCGCCCCCAAAGTCGTACAAGAACCTTTTTCTAAGTCGAAGCGACTTGCGTCGCTCCTATTAGAACGGTTCTATTGAATAGAGCGGAACGCGACTTGTCAGGCGGCTGAGTCATCTGAGGAGTCGCCACAGTGTGAACCGGCTCTCAAGTTTAATAAATGTGTATTTGTTATATTGTATTTATGTTTGAATACATATGTATTTCAATATTATCCTTCATATTGTCACAAAGGTACAGCTTTGAAATTGCTGAGATATTACAACATTGATAATGGTTCACTTCTAAAGTTTTGAAGCAGTATTAAACTAATTCTTAGATGTGATGGCTAAATTAATTTATTTTTATTTTTTTAGGCTTTCTTTCCTCTATTTTCTTCCAATACATTTTTATTAAAGTATTTAGGGTACAAAAACCTACAACTGCAGGAAATGCAGAGGAGAAGAAGAGAGAAACAACAAGGTTATATACCTCGCAGGGCAAAGAAGTGTCCATAGTTACAATGCAGAGCCATACAAGAGATAAAATAGGACAAAATAATATAGCAATCATCAGTTATTTTTTGGCAATCGTGTCCACGGAAACCAAGTCTTTACAAAGGTCTTTAATGAGTCATTCCTTACAGCTAATAATTTCTCAAACTGTTGTTTGCTTGTACAGTTAGGTGGACTACTGCCTCTGTGCCATCTCTCTCTTTTAATGTCTCCATATGACAAGTATGGCAGCCAGTAATATACTAGTAATAATTTTCCTGAAGTTAGGAGTGTAATCATCTATACCTATATTTAGGATAGCAAGGGCTGGCCTGGGATCAGTAAAGATTCCTGTGACACCAGAAAGAAGATGGAAAACGCTCCTCCAGAAGCTCCTCAGGTTTTTACATGACCAAAATACAGTATCTCACAGAAGTGAGTACACCCCTCACATTTTTGTAAATATTTTATTATATCTTTTTAATGTGACCACACTGAAGAAATGACACATTGCTACAATATAAAGTAGTGAGTGTTCAGCTTGTATAACAGTGTAAATTTGATGTTCCCTCAAAATAACTCAACACACAGACATTAATGTCGAAAAATGCTGACAGCAAAAGTGAGTACACCCCAAGTGAAAATGTCCAAATTGAGCCCAAAGTGTCAATATTTTAGGTGGCCACCATTATTTCCAGCACTGTCTTAATCCTCTTGGACATGGAGTTCACCAGAGCTTCTTCGCAGATTGCCACTGGAGTTCTTCCACTCCTCCATGACAACATCACGGAGCTGGTGGATGTTAGAGACCTTGCGCTCCTCCACCTTCCATTTGAGGATGCCCCACAGATGCTCAATAGGGTTTAGGTCTGGAGACATGCTTGGCCAGTCCATCACCTTTACCCTCAGCTAATTTAGCAAGGCAGTGGTCATCTTGGAGGTGTGTCTGGGGTTGTTATCATGTTGGAATACTGCCCTGCAGCCCAGTCTCTGAAGGGAGGGGGATCATGCTCTGCTTCAGTATGTCACAGTACATGTTGGCATTCATGGTTCTCTCAATTAACTGTAGCTCTTGAACGATTTGTGAAATTTTGCTTTTGATGCGTTGGGCTTTCAAACTGTTTGCTGAGAATTTACCTGCCTTGTTATTGTGGGCGTAATATTGAAGTTTCAAGAACCTCATACACTTATCATGTTGGATTTGTAAAAGCTCTCAAAGTTCTGTACACAGCTTAAGAAGCAAAGACGAGACTTCTTTAGTGGATTTAGCTTTGTTTTAAATCTCTAAGTCATGGATGGATTCTAGCAAGTGATTATAATTACTTATACTGTACATATATATACCGTAATTTTTGCTCCATAGGACGCACCTGACCATAAGACGCACCCAGGTTTTACAGGAGAAAAACAAGAAAAAAAATATTCTGAACCAAATGATGTACTAAAATATTTAATATTATATTACTACTATAGGTGGGTGGTGGACACACAGCAATATCAGCCCCCCTATCAAATAAGCTCAGCTACACTATACCTGGGTGGTGGTGGACACACAGCAACCCCCCCCCCTTCCCAGATCAGCTCAGGGTGGCAGGGCAGACACAAACACCCCTTCAGCCTCTCATATAACAACAGCTCAGATGATGAACATTGGATACCATCCCACACCTCCCACCCCCTTATCACTCACCTCAGGCAGTGGAGGACACTGCCATTACAATCCACCACCCCCTCTGGCTGGCTCTCAGCATCAGATACACCCGGGCAGCAGCTAGGAAGGAGGACTGAGGACATAATTTGCAGCAGCAGCAGCGGCAAGTGGAGAGAGGCAGGAAGTGTGACTGGACCAGACCAAGGCGCCGGGGGTGTTCCAGCTGAAAAAAAAAAAAAAGCCATCCAGGGCTCTTGTCATTTGCAGGATGGGGTCACATCTGGCGGGTGTCAACTTACCTGGGTGCGGAGTGCACCATTATAGCAACAACACTGACAACCCCCATGTTTTGGCACCTGGGGCAGACCGTCTCCCCCCGCTCCCCCTTGGTATGCCCCAGCAAGGATATGCCTCACATCCTGTCATCTCTCCTCCACAGAGAAGCCGAGTGTCTGTATTCTGACACAGCGGTGGCGATGGGGGGGGGGGGCGGCGCCTGCTCAGTATTCGCTCCATAAGACGCAGGGACACTTTTCCCTATTTTTTGGGGGGGGGTAAAAGTGCGTCTTATGGTGCGAAAAATACGGTATATATATATATATATATATATATATATATATATTGTGACAGCAGGAAGGTAAAGTCACCTGGTTGCATCCAGGGGGGTAGATATATTTCGCCCAGATTCAGGCTTTACGCTGACTTATACAACTAGGTGGAGAGTTGTATAGGCCCAGCTAAGGCTAGTGGGCTCATGGATGACTCATACCTCTAGGGAGAGTGTGGGGCGTCGTGCAGACAGAGATGAGGAGACCAGCTGAACCTTGTCAGCTCATTTAGGCCTCTATAAGAACTCCCAGCTTCATTAGATGTTAGCTCATGCCTGGAACCAGACCTGTGTGGACTGTCTAGGGAGAGTGAACCCCTGTGCGGTGAGGCAAAGCCTGTGTGGCTATTTGTTTGGACTTTTACTAAACCAGGGACTTAGGG
This sequence comes from Rana muscosa, assembly GCA_029206835.1. NCBI lineage: Eukaryota > Metazoa > Chordata > Amphibia > Anura > Ranidae > Rana > Rana muscosa. Next base: position 636,410,801 of record CM055117.1, on the reverse strand, counting down.
ACTAGGACAGCACTAGGCTGATCCCAGTTGTTAGTTAGGAAACCTGTATGTTTAGTCAGAGGTCAACTTGACCAGGATTTATTTTGGTTATGTTTCTTTTGCTTTGCTGTGTTTTGTCACTGTAAATAGAAAATAAACCGCACCTTTTTGATTTTGAAAACCACAACCTCCGTTTGCTGGGCCTGTTTTGTGTGGGGAGCCCATCCCGGGGGGTCACACACACCCGCTGCCGAGCTAACCCCCTCACAGTTGGTGGAGAACCAGTGGCAGTTTTTTTTTAAGCCAGCATGGAGGAGATGGAAGGGAAAAACGTACCGCTCAAAAGCTTGAGAATTCACCAAATAGCTGCTTCCGCCCGGTCACTCACACAGGTGCTGGCTCTGCACTGATGCATGGGAGAAAAAGAAACCCTGGACTGCCGCACTCTGTATAGACAGTTATTTATTCCAAAATTTCAGGTAAAAAATCCAAATTCAAAATAAATCCATAAATCCAAAACAACAAATGCAGATGGTGTGCATGCAGGGAAGGGTGGCTAACGCGTTTCACGTCACGAATTGACGCTTACTCATCTGAGTAAGCGTCAATTCGTGACGTGAAACGCGTTAGCCACCCTTCCCTGCATGCACACCATCTGCATTTGTTGTTTTGGATTTATGGATTTATTTTGAATTTGGATTTTTTACCTGAAATTTTGGAATAAATAACTGTCTATACAGAGTGCGGCAGTCCAGGGTTTCTTTTTCTCCCAAGCATGGAGGAGATACTGAAGCAGCTGGCTCTAGCAAATGCCAATCAACAGCAGACAAATGCAGGTTTGCAAAAGAGCCTTGCAGCTCAACAACAGAGCCTTGCAGCCCAGCAGCAGACAAACGCAACTTTGCAACAGAGTCTGGAGGCTCAGCAACGAGCCCAGCAGCAATCTGAGGCCCGCTTCATAGACCTGTTGCAGAAGCAAGAGCAGAGACTACAACAACAGATGGAAGCAGTAATGCAGCAACGTCCGCAGACCAGTGAGGAAAGCCGTCCCACTAATACCGCGTCCTTTGGGGTGAGTCGTTTATTGACAAAAATGACTGGAGAGGATGATCCAGAGGTATTTTTGACCACATTTGAAAGGACCGCTGAAAGAGAAAAGTGGCCTGAGGAGCAGTGGGCTGGACTGGTGGCTCCTCTGTTAACTGGTGAATCGCAGAAAGCTTACTATGACCTAGAGCCTAACCAAGCAAAAGACTATGTGATGCTAAAAGCTGAAATATTGGCAAGGCTGGGTGTCACCCAGGCTGTCCGGGCTCAGCGTGTGCATAACTGGACTTTCCAGCTTGGAAAACCCCCCAGGTCTCAAATGTATGATCTCATTCACCTGAGCAGAAAGTGGCTACAGCCAGAGACTTTGTCCGCACCAAAGATTGTGGAACGTGTTGTAATGGATCGGTTTTTGAGAGCTCTTCCTACTGCCATCCAAAAGTGGGTAAGCCATGGAGACCCAGAGACGGCCGATGGTCTTGTGGATCGTGTGGAGAAATACTTGGCTACAGAGAACCTGACGGCCTCTTCCAGAGACACTCGGACTTTCCACCCTAAGACCAGACCATCCCCAGGGGCGGATAAGAGGATTCCAAGGGGTGAGGGTGGAGAGAGTGAGAGGGTGGGAGCTCTACCCCAAGTTTGGCGAGAACAGCCTGGGAAATCAGCGGCTCAAGAGGCGGCAAGAAGGATCGTTTGCTACCGCTGCCGGCAAGCGGGACATATTGCAGCCAATTGCCCGGTTGTGGAGGAACCCATGCAGTGTGACTTTCTGACGGGCAGACGTCAGTCGCTGTGTGCGACAGTCGCATGCACTGCCATTCGAGGAACTGAGAAACATTTATGCAAAATGTGTGTTAATGGTAGAAATGTTGTGGTATTGCTGGATTCAGGTAGCCTTGTGACCCTGATAAAGGCTGAGTTAGTTAAAACAGAGGTCTCTGGGAATAGCAAGGTAGCTGTTATTTGTGTGCATGGGGACACCCGAGAGTATCCAGTGACTACAGTGTGTTTCGAGACCCCCAAAGGTACCCTCTCTCATCCAGTGGGCTTAGTATCTCAGTTACCGCATGACGCCATTGTGGGAAGGGATTTTCCGAAGTTCTGGGAACTGTGGGATGATCCTGAGCCCCTCACTGGTGCCCCTATGTACCAGGAATGTGATAGCCAGAACTCCCCTGAGAGTGGTGAGGACTCTCCGGAATTTCCCTTATCAGTATTGGCAGGGGAGACTCAAGAAACTGGAGAGGAGCCCACCTCCTCAGACGAAAACCTACCGTCTGTGGAGTTTTCTGATCTTGAGGTTCACAGGGAAAACTTTGCCACAGAACAGTTGAAAGACCCCGCCCTAATAAAGGCACGGGAAAACGTAGTGAAAATAGATGGCGAGTTAGTGAACCCAGATAATACCTGCACTTACCCATACTTCAGCGTAGAGAAGGACCTACTGTATCGGGTGGCAAAAAGGGCCGAAGAAACCGTTGAGCAGCTTGTGGTGCCCAAACCTTACAGGAAGTTGGTGTTGGAGTTGGCCCATGGGCACATTCTTGGAGGTCATCTGGGGACAGAGAAAACCCGAGAGAGGGTATTACAGAGATTCTATTGGCCGGGGGTGATGAAGGACGTAGAAAATTATTGTTCCTCCTGCCCTGTGTGTCAGAGGTTGGCCCCGATGCCACATTTCCGTAGCCCGCTGGTCCCTCTACCCATCATTGAGGTCCCGTTTGAGAGGATCGCCATGGATTTGGTAGGTCCTATAATCAAGTCCGCTAGGGGGCACCAGTACATATTAGTTATAATGGACTATGCCACCCGTTATCCAGAAGCGATCCCTCTCCGAAATACCTCGGCCAAAACCATAGCCAAAGAGCTATCTCTTGTTTTTAGCCGGGTGGGTATTTGTAAAGAACTGCTTACGGACCAAGGTACACCCTTTATGTCCCGGGTTATGAAAGAGCTGTGTAAATTGTTCAAAGTGACGCAATTGCGTACGTCTGTGTATCACCCCCAAACCGATGGGCTGGTTGAAAGATTCAACAAAACCCTAAAACAAATGTTGAAGAAAGTGGTGGATAGAGATGGAAAGGATTGGGACTGTTTACTTCCTTATTTGATGTTTGCTATTAGGGAGGTGCCCCAATCCTCTACGGGATTCTCCCCCTTTGAGTTACTGTATGGGAGACACCCAAGAGGGCTGTTGGATATTGCCAAGGAAACTTGGGAAAGTGAGAGTTCTCCCCACAGGAGTGTGATTGAGCATGTCGCCCTGATGCAAGATCGAATTGCACAGGTAATGCCCATCGTGAAGGAACATTTGGCCCAAGCGCAGTTGGCACAGCAGAGAGTGTACAACCGTGGAGCCAAGACCCGTACCTTTTCCCCGGGGGATAGGATATTGGTACTTGTCCCTACGGTTGAAAGTAAATTCCTTGCCAAATGGCAAGGCCCCTACGAGATAATGGAAAAAGTGAGCGAAGTGAATTACAAGGTCAGACAACCAGGAAGGCGAAAGCCCGAACAGATCTATCACGTTAATCTGTTGAAAGCCTGGAGGGATAGAGAGTCCCTAGTCGCAGACACTTGGTCACCAGCTCAAACTGGTTGCGTGATTCCTGAGGTTGGAATAGCAGCCACCTTGTCACAACCCCAACAACAGAAGGTTAAGGAGTTTGTGCTTCGCAACAAGGAGGTATTCTCTGAGCTGCCGGGACAAACATCTGGGGTAGAGCATGACATCATTACCCCGCCCGGTGAAAGGGTGAAGTTAAAACCCTATCGGATCCCAGAGGCTCGACGGGAGGCAATACGGGAGGAAGTACAGAAAATGCTGAACTTAGGGGTGATAGAGGAGTCCCAAAGTGATTGGTCTAGTCCCATCGTGTTGGTGCCTAAACCGGATGGGAGCTGGCGATTTTGTAACGATTTTCGTCAGTTGAACAAAGTTACAAAATTTGACACCTACCCCATGCCACGTATAGATGAGTTGATCGACCGGCTGGGAACAGCCCGATACATGACGACTCTTGACCTCACAAAAGGGTATTGGCAAATCCCCCTGGCCAAGTCGGCCAAAGAGAAAACCGCATTTGTAACCCCAGACGGGGCGTTCCAATATAAAAGAATGCCGTTCGGGTTACAGAATGCGCCGGCCACATTCCAGCGGAAAATGGACCAGATGCTGAGGCCCCATCGGAAGTATGCTGCGGCTTACCTGGATGACGTAATTGTCCATAGCACAGATTGGGCCTCACATCTGCCAAAAGTGCAAGCAGTCCTGGACTCTGTTCGGGAAGCAGGGTTTACGGCTAACCCCAAGAAGTGTACCATTGGGCAGGAGGAGGCCAAATATCTTGGGTACACCATTGGGAGGGGAGTAATAAAACCCCAACTCAACAAAGTCGAGGCCATCCAGAGTTGGCCACGTCCCAACAGCAAGAAGCAGGTACGAGCCTTTCTGGGAATCGCTGGGTATTATCGGCGATTCATTCCCCACTTTGCTTCTAAGGCTGTGCCCCTAACCAACCTGACGAAGGGGAAAGGGTCGGTCATGATTAAATGGACCCCCGAGGCTGAGGCAGCATTCCAATTCTTGAAACAAGCCTTATGTAGCCAGCCAGTGTTGTACTCACCCGACTTCTCTAAAGACTTTGTCGTACAAAGTGATGCGTCAGATGTGGGGTTAGGAGCAGTATTGTCCCAGGTCTGGAACGGGGAAGAGCACCCAGTCATTTACCTCAGCAGGAAATTGAAGTCCCATGAGGTAAATTACGCCACCGTTGAAAAGGAGTGTTTAGCGGTGAAGTGGGCTCTAGATTCCCTTCGGTACTACCTGCTAGGTAGGCACTTTGACATGGTTACGGATCACGCTCCGTTAAAGTGGATGGCTCAAAACAAGGAAACAAATAGAAGAGTGAATAGGTGGTTCCTGGCCCTCCAGGAATTCAACTTCACAGTAAAGCATCGCCCTGGCGTTCAAATGGGGAATGTGGATGCTTTGTCTCGAGTACATGAATGCCTGATTGCTGGTGTTCCAACCCCGAGGTTAAAACAAGAGGGGGGGGTATGTGACAGCAGGAAGGTAAAGTCACCTGGTTGCATCCAGGGGGGTAGATATATTTCGCCCAGATTCAGGCTTTACGCTGACTTATACAACTAGGTGGAGAGTTGTATAGGCCCAGCTAAGGCTAGTGGGCTCATGGATGACTCATACCTCTAGGGAGAGTGTGGGGCGTCGTGCAGACAGAGATGAGGAGACCAGCTGAACCTTGTCAGCTCATTTAGGCCTCTATAAGAACTCCCAGCTTCATTAGATGTTAGCTCATGCCTGGAACCAGACCTGTGTGGACTGTCTAGGGAGAGTGAACCCCTGTGCGGTGAGGCAAAGCCTGTGTGGCTATTTGTTTGGACTTTTACTAAACCAGGGACTTAGGGACTAGGACAGCACTAGGCTGATCCCAGTTGTTAGTTAGGAAACCTGTATGTTTAGTCAGAGGTCAACTTGACCAGGATTTATTTTGGTTATGTTTCTTTTGCTTTGCTGTGTTTTGTCACTGTAAATAGAAAATAAACCGCACCTTTTTGATTTTGAAAACCACAACCTCCGTTTGCTGGGCCTGTTTTGTGTGGGGAGCCCATCCCGGGGGTCACACACACCCGCTGCCGAGCTAACCCCCTCACAATATATATATATATATATATATATATATATACATTATACACATGTTTGAGCTTTGGGGTACACACCCTAATGCAATAGGCACACCTATGATTCTGTAGTTGCAGGTACTATTTCATTGCCCAAAGATACAGAAAAAGCATTGATGTACTTACTTAAACCAGCTCTAATCTCCATTGTAAAAACAGAACGACTTCCGGTTCCGGCGCCGCATGGAGTAGCTGCGCCTCTGCACAGCTCCCGCTACAGGTACCCCAATTCGGCCTAAAAAACCGGCCTGAGTGGCCCTAACAACATACCTGTCACCACCGAGGCACCCCCACCACCCGCAGGTCATGGATGGACCGTTTTTTCGAAAAGTCCGGCACCCGATCGCACGCTGCCGTCATGGCCCCGTCGGACAGGCCGCAAATCGAGCCCCCGGCTCCGGCCTACTCGCACGCTGCGGCGGACACACAGCCAGGAGAGATGGAGGTTAGTGGCTGCGCTTCTCAGAAGCCCTTAAACTCACCCTCCTCAGCACTCCAGGGCCCAGCTCTACCACTCTCTCTCTCAACCATACAAGGGAACACTATTCCTGATACCCCCTCGGGGGATGATGGTCATACACAGCGCATAGCACAAGCAGTGGCTGCGCTCCTGAACCCTATGATTGCAGCCTCTGTGGAAAAAGCAGTCAATGCAGGCATGAACCAAATCAAAGCCCAGTTATCTGAACACACTCAAAGGCTGAATGAAGTTGAACATCGCCTATCAGAAGTAGAAGATGAACTCTACCAAGCACAGTCCGCGGAGCACTCCCAAGACAAAACTAACCAATACATTATCCAGAAGTTGGAAGACCTGGAAAATAGGTCCAGAAGGAGCAACTTGCGTTTTGTAGGTGTCCCGGAGTCGTTACCCCCTACAGCTCTTGCGGACTTCTTTTCTAAACGCATCCCCGAAGCAATGGGCCTTCCAGGCCCGTTCACAGTGGAACGCGCGCACCGGATGGGCACCCTCAAACCTGAACGCAAATCCCCTCGCCCCATCATTGCCAAGTACCTAAATTATGCAGATAAATCCACTATTCTCCAAAAATTCCGGCAATCCCCGGCTCTACAAATAGATGGGGTAAAAATCCTCATCTTTGCCGACTACTCAATAGAAGTATCTAAGAAGAGGAAAGCCTTTCAGCCGGTTTGCTCTGAACTATTTAAGCAGCAAATAAAATTCACTCTGGCTTTCCCTGCAACCCTGAGACTTCGATCGCCCAATGGGGAACAACTCTCCTTCCAGGATCCCTCGGAAGCAGAATCCTTCATTTGCTCTCTTCGCCCGGACTCTCTCCACCAGACGCCTTCCAAATCTGCCTCCAGTCTCCGCTCTCTGGAACAAAGAAGCCCACGCAAGGATTCCCCCAAACGTTTTAGGCCTTCTGTTCCGGATTATCGCAATAGAAACACCCTGACCTGAAGTCTTGGTTCTGAGCCGCAACCATTACATCCTTCACCGCAGGTCGTATGTTTTTTATTTTTTCTCTTTCTTTTACATATGTTCTTCTGACATATACCTCCCTGCCTACCCCCCAGCCGACCTGCCCTACCCTGATGGAGGGTCTATTCCGAGGTCACTTAGACTTAGCACCCCATCGCTATCTCTTTCTTTTTGGCTCCTCAGGACGCTACGCTGTTTCAACCCGTGTTCTCTATCACAGATACCATGGATCCACGGAAGTTCTATCGTGTCTGTTTTCTTTCTCTTATTTTTATATTCTCTACAGGTCCCCACAGTGTTTCAATGCTATTAACAGGCCTGCCGGCCGAGAGACATCTGTAGATGTCAAACTGCTCTGTTTCAATATTTGTTCTAGTGTCATGTTTGAATGTTTGGTTTCCATATTTGATCTAGTGCAGATGCTAATTGTACTACTGCTTACTTGTTCCCCTTTTTCACCGTGAGTCTGCTGTGCACCACTCTCCACTCCCTCTTTCGTAACAATCTGAGCCTCTAGAGCCTCGTGTCAGTAGTCCCAGGGCTCTCAGGCACCTTCGCTATCTCCCCCTCCCTCTTTGGAGGTCCTGTATGAGGAGCCGCTTGCACAGTGAATTCATGCGGAAAAAAGTGAAGTTCACGAATATGTATATTCTGGTTCTGTTGTTTTTTCCTGTTTGGTTCCCTACTACCTTCCCTCCCATCCCACTCCTTCCTTATTGCATTTTCTCCTGCATCGTCTACCCAAAAGCTTGCTGCCCGCATAACCCATGCAACTCCATTCCTCAGTCGAGTCTCCTATATCCAATCTATGATACACTGATCTCAGGTCCCCTCAAATACCTCCTCTTTAACACACCACCTTAGGGTTGTTTCATGGAATGTTAAGGGTCTCCGTTCTCCCCACAAGAGAATGAAGATCCTCCGCCACCTTAAACGGTTGAAAACCGATATTGCGCTACTTCAGGAAACACATCTCCATTCTTCTGACTTCCACCGAATGCAGAAACTGTGGGTAGGGACAGTCCTGGGCTCAGAGGCAGTGGGGCGTAAAGCTGGTGTCCTCCTGCTGATCCATAGAAACCTCCCATGCTCCATCCTCTCCACTGACACAGACGACCAGGGGCGCTTTATCTCGACCCGAGTTAAACTCGGGTCTAAGGAGATATTAATATCTAACATATATGCCCCCAACAGCCCGACGAAACCTTTTTACTGTCAATTATCCTCATTGCTCCTCACCCCTACTCATCTACCCCATTTGATTGGGGGAGATTTCAATGACATTATGCACTTGACAGATGACAGGTCCTCACCAAAATCATCGTTAGCACCCTCCTCTCCCTCCACCCATACACTGCTCGCGTCAACCATGGACTCCCTACATCTCTCAGACCTATGGCGTCTATCTCATCCAACAGATAAGGCCTTTACATTTTACTCTAACCCCCACAAGATCCTTACCAGGATCGACTACTTCTTTGGCTCCGATAACCTTATACCCTTTATATCAGAAACCGGGATAGAAGACATTGCCATATCTGACCATGCCCCAATTACACTTACCCTTGAACGACTGGATCTCCCTCCACACCCCAACCTTTGGCGCTTTCCCTCATTCCTCCACAATAACACGGACTTTAGAAATTATATAGTGCACTCCTGGGAAGAATTCTCCTCAGCTAATGCCTCCCATTCAGGCGACCCGAACCTCTTCTGGGATGCTGGTAAGGCCTTCCTGAGGGGGAGGATCATATCTTATGCTGCTACTTTTAAGAAGAATGCGCTATCTAAGTTTAAGCTAGCCAGTACTAGACTACACAGTGCGCAACTCAAATTAGTCACTTCCACAACTCCCGCTGACAGAGACGAATGGTCGGCAGCTAAATCCTCCTTTGACGCCTGGGCAACTACCCTTGAACTTACCAAAAAAGCTCACCTAGACGCCACCTTACACAAATTCGGGAACAAATCTGGCAAACTTCTTTCTAAGCTTTCCAAGGGGTTTTCCCGTCCGACCCACATAACCTCACTTAGAGATCACCTGGGGAAGGTACATTCCACCCCTCCTGCTATTAACAAAGCCATGCTGCAATTTTACACGGCCCTATATGGCCCAGATCCCATTAACACAGAGGCTGCACAATCCTTTCTAGACAAAATGCACCTTCCTTCCATATCTCCCGTCCAGCTGGACTCCCTAAATACCCCCATCACGACAGATGAAATAACACTCGCCATTAGAAATCTTCGCCCCTCGAAAGCCCCGGGCCCCGACGGCTTTACTAGCGAGTTCTACAAAACTCTCCCCGACATAGCGATACCCATGCTTCACTCTGTTTATTCCGGCATTTGGGCTGGTGGCCCTTATCTTCCCTCGGGCAATCAAGCAATCATTAAACTTCTCGACAAAAAGGGTAAAGACCCACTAGAACCAGGTTCGTACAGGCCTATCTCATTACTTAACATAGATGTTAAAATCCTATCGAAAATAGTGGCCTCCAGACTAGCAGTAATCCTCCCAGACCTCATACACCCTGCGCAATCCGGTTTTTAAAAGGACGCACGGCCACCCTGAATATTCGCAAGGTGCTTTTAGCCCTCGAACAGGCCAAACGAGACCCCAAGGGAGACTATGCCATAATAACTCTAGACGCTGAAAAAGCCTTCGACAACGTAAGCTTCGATTGGCTCAAGCTCTCGCTTTCCAAAATGGGGTTTAATGGTCCCTTTTGTCACCTCATAAGTGTCATGTACGCATCGCCCTCAGCTAGACTAGTCACAGCAGGTCTTCTTTCGGAAGAATTCCGCCTTCATAAAGGGACCAGGCAGGGGTGCCCATTATCCCCTCTATTATTCAACATTGCCCTAGAACCCCTCTCCAGATTCCTATCCCACGTTGCTCCCATTCGAGGTATCACTGTTGGATCCATGGAACTGCGCACGTCACTCTTCGCGGACGATGTCCTCATTTTCACGTCTAACCCACCAGCTGACGTCTTGACAATTAAAAACATCTTCGACGATTTCAGAATATGCTCGGGACTCCGCATAAACTATTCTAAAAGCGAAATTCTCCCGATCGGTGGCCAATCAAAACCTCCTTGGTCTCAACACTCTCTTTTTCAAGTTGCCACGTCTCACATCACCTACCTAGGGATTAAGATTGGGAAACTGCCATCTTCTCTTTACCATCTTAACCACTTAAGCCCTGGACCATTTGGTAGCTAGAGGACCAGAGGTGAATTCAGAATTTTGCACTGCGCTGCTTTAACTGTAAATTGTGCGGACATGCAATGTTGTACCCAAACGAAATTTGCGTCCTTTTCTTCCCACAAATAGAGCTTTCTTTTAATGGTATTTGATTGCCTCTGCGATTTTTATTTTTTGCGATATAAACGGAAAAAGACCGAAAATTTTGAAAAAATATGATATTTTCTACTTTTTGTTATAAGAAAAATCGAATAAACTCAATTGTAGTCATACATTTAGGCCAAAATGTATTCAGCCACATGTTTTTAGTAAAAAAATGTCAATAAGCGTATATTTATTGGTTTGCGCAAAAGTTATAGAGTTTACAAACTAGGGTACATTTTCTGAAATTTACACAGCTTTAAATTTATGACTGCCTATCTCATTTCTTGAGGTGCTAAAATGACAGGGCAGTACAAAACCCCCCCAAATGACCCCATTTTGGAAAGTAGACACCCCAAGGAAATTGCTGAGAGGCATGTTGAGCCCATTGAATTTTTTATTTTTTTGTCCCAAGTGATTGAATAATGACTAAAAAAAAAAAAATATTACAAAAAGTTGTCACTAAATGATATAATGCTCACACATGCCATGGTTATATGTGGAATTTCACCCCAAAATACATTTTGCTGCTTCTCCTGAGTACGGGGATACCACATGTGTGGGACTTTTTGGGAGCCTAGCCGCGTACGGGACCCCGGAAACCAAGCACCGCCTTCAGGATTTCTAAGGGCGCAAATTTTTGATTTCACTCCTCACTACCTATCACAGTTTCGAAGGCCATAAAATGCCAAAATAGCACAAAACCCCCCCAAATGACCCCATTTTAGAAAGTAGACACCCCAAGGAAATTGCTGAGAGGCCTGTTGAGCCCATTGAATATATTTTTTTGTCCCAAGTGATTGAATAATGACAAAAAAAAAAAATTACAAAAAGTTGTCACTAAATGATATATTGCTCACACATGCCATGGTTATATGTGGAATTACACCCCAAAATACATTTTTCTGCTTCTCCTGAGTACGGGGATACCATATGTGTGGGACTTTTTAGGAGCCTAGCCGCGTACGGGACCCCGAAAACCAAGCACCGCCTTCAGGATTTCTAGGCACAAATTTTTGATTTCACTCCTCACTACCTATCACAGTTTCGAAGGCCATAAAATGCCAAAATCGCACAAAACCCCCCCAAATGACCCCATTTTGGAATATAGACACCCCAAGCTATTTGCTGAGAGGAATGGCGAGTATTTTACAGCTCTCATTTGTTTTTGAAAATGAAGAAAGAAAATATATATATATATTTTTTTTTTTTCAATTTTCAAAACTTTGTGACAAAAAGCGAGATCTGCAAAATACTCACAATACCTCTCAGCAAATAGCTTGGGGTGTCTACTTTCCAAAATGGGGTCATTTGCGGGGGTTTTGTGCTATCTGGGCATTCCATGGCCTCCGAAACTGTGATAGGCAGTGAGAAGTGAAATCAAAAATTTACACCCTTAGAAAGCCTGAAGGCGGTGCTTGGTTTTTGGGGTCCCGTACGTGGCTAGGCTCCCAAAAAGTCTCACACATGTGGTATCCCCGTACTCAGGAGAAGCAACAGAATGTATTTTGGGGTGTAATTCCACATATGCCCATGGCATGTTTGAGCAATATATCATTTAGTGACAACTTTGTGCAAAAAATAAATAAAAAATTGTCGTTTTTCCGCAACTTGTGTCAACATATAAAATATTCCATGGACTCGACATGCCTCTCAGTATATAGCTTGGGGTGTCTACTTTCCAAAATGGGGTCATTTGGGGGGGTTTTGAACTGTTCTGGCATTTTATACACAACATTAGGAAGCTTACATCCACTCTTCTAACCACTTGAAGACAAAGCCCTTTTTGACACTTTTTGTTTACATGAAAACATTTTTTTTTTTGCAAGAAAATTATGTTGAACCCCCAAACATTATATATATTTTTAAAGCAAAGGCCCTACAGATTAAAATGGTGGGTGTTGCATTTTTTTTTTCTACACAGTATTTGCGCAGCAATTTTTCAAACGCATTTTTTGGGTTAAAAAATACACTTTTTTAGTTTTAATGCACTAAAACACACTATATTGCCCAAATGTTTGATGAAATAAAAAAGATGATCTTAGGCCGAGTACATAGATACCAAACACGACATGCTTTAAAATTTCGCACAAACGCGCATTGGCGACAAACTACATACATTTTTAAAAGCCTTTAAAAGCCTTTACAGGTTACCCCAGTAGATTTACAGAGGAGGTCTACTGCTAAAATGATTGCCCTCGATCTGACCTTCGCGGTGATACCTCACATGCATGGTGCAATTGCTGCTTACATATGACGCCAGACCGACGCTTGCGTTCGCCATTGGGCAAGAGCAGGGCAGGACAGGGGTGCTTTTTTTTTTTTTTCTTTTTTTTTTTATTATTAATTTTGCTTTTTTATTTTATTTTTAAATTGTTCCTTCCAAGTATTTTTTTTTTATCATTTTTATTGTTATCTCAGGGAATGTAAATATCCCCTATGATAGCAATAGGTAGTGACAGGTACTCTTTTTTTGAAAAAACTGGGGTCTTCTAGACCCTAGATTTTTCCTCTGCCCTCAAAGCATCTGACCACACCAAGATCGGTGTGATAAAATGCTTTCCCAATTTCCCAATGGCGCTTTTTTATATCCGGGGGGGCATTCCCTCCCACTGCTTGTAAAAGCAGTCCAGAGGCTAATTAGCCGCTAGGATTGCTTTTACATGAAAGCCGGCCGCAGGCTGAAAAGAATGATACCAAGATGATACCTAAACCCGCAGGCATCATTCTGGTATAAACATTCAAAGTCCAGCAACATACCAGTACGTTGCTGGTCCTTGTTGGACATGTATTGTAATCTTTTTATTTCATGCAGCCAGTTGGCTGAACGAAAAAAGAGATTGATCGGTGGGTATGCCCACCATTAGAATACCGCCCTTCATCCACCCACTTCCAATGATGGGCATACACGCACCATTTATATATGCCGAAGCATGGGGGCATCCTCCCGCAAAAAAGTTATGCCGCACACACATGGTCGGACTTTTCCACGGGCAAGCCTCCATCGGAATTTCGACCGTATGTACGCGGCATTAGGAGCAAAATCGCTCCTCTGCCCCTGCTGCCCCAATGCTTCGGCATATTTGCTTTTTTTTTTAACTGTGGTGGTGAAATCACCTCCTACAGCACTGGAGTCGCAGGGATCAGGCCTGTCTCTGCGAACGCTGCAGTTATGTGTGTTTATGTTTTGTAAGTGACAGTGATCGATCGATACTGCACTTGGGTGGCCTGGGCTGGACGGAGGGGCAAAACGCAGGTGCTAGCAGGTATCTGGGCTGATCCCGCTAACACTGCGTTTTTGGGAACCCTAAACTGCTGGGGACGCTAGTATAGATCAGATCAGATATTGATCTGTTCAGATACTATACCACTAAGGGGGGTGTATGCTTCACGCGTGGGTGTTAGCGTTACTGGCACTAACCTGACGCTGCCTGGGGTGTGACGCAGACCCTCTCTGACGCTAAAACCTAATTGATATCACCCGCCGGGCGATCAGGGGGTTAAACCTTTATTGGGTTATATACACGGCGGGTGCCCTGACACTATAAAAAGCAAACTAACTAACCAGCGTCACCCGTAACACTTATATGGTGATCACTGGTGAAAGGGTTAACTAGGGGCAATCAGGGGGTTAAAACCTTTATTAGATAATATATGGGGGTACCTGACGCTATAAAAACCTGCGGCGAACCTAAAAAAAATTACCAGCTACCGATCTGCATCACCGACACTAAGACAGCGTTTAGAAAAACGATTGCTTAGCGACAGTGGTGATGGGGGTGAAAGGGTTACCTGGGGGGGCGATCAAGGGGGTTAAACCTTTATTAGATAATATATTGGGGTACCTGACGGTATAAAAACATGCGGCGAACCTAAAAAAAATTACTGGCTACGATCTGCATCACCGACACTAAGACAGCGTTTAGAAAAACAATTGCTTAGCGACAGTGGTGATAGGGGGTGAAAGGGTTACCTGGGGGGCGATCATCGGGGTTAAACCTTTATTAGGTAATATATGGGGGTACCTGACGCTATAAAAACCTGCGGCGAACCTAAAAAAAATTACCGGCTACCGATCTGCATCACAGACACTAAGACAGCGTTTAGAAAAACGATCGCTTAGTGACAGTGGTGATAGGGGGTGAAAGGGTTACCTGGGGGGCGATCAAGGGGGTTAAACCTTTATTAGATAATATATTGGGGTACCTGACGCTATAAAAACCTGCGGCAAACCTAAAAAAAATTACTGGCTACGATCTGCATCACCGACACTAAGACAGCGTTTAGAAAAACAATTGCTTAGCGACAGTGGTGATAGGGGGTGAAAGGGTTACCTGGGGGCGATCAAGGGGGTTAAACCTTTATTAGATAATATATTGGGGTACCTGACGCTATAAAAACCTGCGGCGAACCTAAAAAAAATTACCGGCTACCGATCTGCATCACAGACACTAAGACAGCGTTTAGAAAAACGTTTGCTTAGTGACAGTGGTGATAGGGGGTGAAAGGGTTACCTGGGGGGCAATCAAGGGGGTTAAACCTTTATTAAATAATATATTGGGGTACCTGACGCTATAAAAACCTGCGGCGAACCTAAAAAAAATTACTGGCTGCCGATCGGCATCACTGACGCTAAGACAGCGATCAGAAAAATGATCGCTAAGCGACAGTGGTGATAGGCGGTGAAAGGGTTATCTGGGGGGTGATCAGGGGGTTAAACCTTTATTAGGGGGGGTTAGGGGGCTACACTGGACCTAAGACTAAACTTTGGTGACACTTTTACAGTCACAAATGTCACTGATTGCAGTGATCAGTAAATAAATGGTCACTGCAATCAGTGACACTGTGACTAGGGGCTGGGGGGGGTGATCTGGGGGTGATCTGGGGGGGGCGATTTATGTCCCTATGTGTCCTGGTGTCAGTGTAGTGTTGTGTGCACTGACCTGATATCTTCTCTTGTACGGCGCTTGGTATATGTGAGCGCCGCACCAGAGATGACATCACTTCCTCCTGCTCCCTCTGTCTGACACAGACAGAGGGGGCATTTCCATTCGCCGGGAGCGATCGCGAGGGGGTGGCCAGAAACGAATGGCTGCCCCCTCATCCCGGAACGCTCCCGGACACTTAGCCACCGCTCACTGTACAGAAGGGGGGTCCGATCGGACCCCCCAACTATACAAAGGCAATCACGTATGCTCTACGTGATTGTGCCTGTCGGTGCCATTCTGCCGACGTATATATACAGTGAGCGGTCGTTAAGTGGTTAACTACCCCCCTCTCTTTGGAAAAATCTCTCAGGAACTGTCTAACTGGATGGATCTCCCCCTATCGCTCTTGGGAAGGTGCCACCTGGTAAAAATGATCAGCTTTGCCAGACTACTGTATCCTTTGCAAACTATTCCACTATTGTTAAAACACAAAGATATATCGGCTCTCAATTCTAAAATCTCTAAATTCCTTTGGCATGGCAAAAGGCCACGCATAGCTTTTAGGAAACTGCACCTTCCCAGGACCGAGGGGGGTATTAGCCTGCCACATATTAGAATGTATAATCTTGCTTGTTTAGTTAGGACTAGCCTCGACTGGCTGGCCCACCAATCCCGTCATTCCAACTATGAACTAGAGTCTGAAATGGCACAACCCTACTCCCTGGTGGCCCTCCTGCATTGCAGGTGGAAATCTGTCCCCCTCCCACTGCAACATAACCTCCTTCTACGCGACACAGCCTTGGCCTGGAGGGAGACCAGAAAAATCCTAAAGCTCCCATCCTACATCTCCCCCCACCTTCCCATTAGGGGGAATCCTGGTTTTCTTCCTGGCATGCACAGCAAACCTTTTGAAATATGGCAGGAGCATGGCCTATCAAACTTCTCCGCGCTCTGTGATCTCACGACCGGAAAGCCCTTGTCTTTCTCGACAGTGGCTACCCAATTCTCCTTACCTCCTTCCCATAGGTTTTACCACAATCAATGTGTCAGTTTTCTCTCCAGTACCTGCAAAGAACCATCCTGGAGATTTAAACCAAGTTTCTTAGATCGGTTGCTAAAGATTGGTCACTTCTCTATCTCGAACATATACAAGCGTCTGCTACATGAATTCTCCCCACCTCTCACATCGTCTTCTATAGCCAACTGGAGCAAAGACTTCCCAGACCCTAACCTCATCGAAAAGATTCTATCTGGCCTCCAAAGAGTTCTTCGCTTAACCCCTAATGAAACATGGAGGGAAACGCAGCTAAAAATTGCTCACCGAGCATATATTCCCTTCCTCTCTCCCAAATCCGAGACGGAGGGAACTGCATGCCCCTTATGTTCAGTTACCAGACCTTCGCTTTCTCACCGCTTTTGGTCCTGCTCCTTCATCTCCTCATTTTGGGATCAAGTTATTCTCTACATCTTCGAAGTCACGCTATTGACAATCCCCAAAGACCCTTTTCTCTTAATTTTTGGATATTGGGACCCCCTACTGCTACCCTGGTCATCCTCCTCATCTAAGGCCGCATCCCCCAAGGGGGCGGCCCCAAACTCTCCCTCAAAGGATTGGATCCTGCTATGCCTACTCATCGCAAGGAGACTCATCCTCAGACATTGGATTTCACCTCAAAGTCCACCCATCATCCAACTCAAAAAGGATTGTCATAGTCTTCTATACAGAGAACGACTCCTCACAGACTTTAAAGACCCCAAATCCAGATTTCAGTTTCTCATTAGATGGCAATTGTTCATCTCTTCAGCTCTATCTCCAGACGACCAACTGGATCTTCACACGCTTTCCTTCTCATATGATGAGCCAATCCCTGAGGATCCGTAATCTGTAATCCGTATAGTCATTCCTGGATATCATCTTTTTCTTTTTCAATATTACTACACTCGGTGGACACTTTTGGAGCCCCTATATGACGTTGCATCCTCTTAAGCCCGCAAGTCTTCCCCCCCCCACGGTGCTTTCCTGGTTGTACCCCTCCCCCCCCCCCCCGTCTATTAGAATTTATTTTTATTTTTTCTCAGGGGTTAGCATTCCGATCCATCCAATTTTCTGTCTTCAACCTTATCTAGACTGTGTATTTGCTGCAACCCCACGACGTTAGTTGTTTTTGTCTTTCTTTAAATACCTTCCTGTGTTCATCAACTGTTCAGTCCTGCTGACATATGTGCTATGTACAGATCTTTGTTTGTTAGATCTCATGCAGTTTCTGTAAAAACAACTGACAATAATCTGTATATGTGTCTTTGTACTCTCTTTTTTTTTGTTTCTCTACCCCAATAAAAACATAAAAAAAACAAAAACAAAAAAAAAACAGAACAGGTGCTCTAAGAGAGGATGCTTGCAGTGGCCACTTGCTCACTATACCTTAGTACAGAATGTATTATGGCTATTTGACTTCTAGCGATAGTACAGTAATATACAGTGATTACAGGAAAAGGGATAAAAGGGTGGCAGGAGGGGTAGCTGCCCTGGGCATGGTGGTGGGGTGGGGTGCCCCCTCACCACATGTTTGAGATAAGTGCCTGGCAACCAGTCGGTGACTGGCTTTATGTCTGCTCTGACAGCTACTGCTGTCACACAATGCTAACCCTTCACCCCATACACCAAAAGCTGGCATGGAAGTACACACAACACATCTGCAATGCAAACTCCATGCCAACCATGGGCAGCCAGATCAAGGGGGCAGACATGGATGAAGGGCAGTACAACCATTCTACATCACGCATTAGAGGGGGGGATGCAAGTCCATATCCCTGCCCTTGGCGGTGGATGAACCTTATCGCAGTACTGGTTCTAATATATAATACACATGTAAAATAGCAAACAGCATTACATTTTTATGCTTGGAATGGCACCACTTGGTGTCACATGTTAAGTTACTGGACCATACACCCCTGGGAAAACTGAATTTATAAATTATTTTCCGTATGTAAGCTAAAAAAAAAGTATGTGTATCTATGCACATTATGGGCAAATGGGGGGTTGATTTACTAAAGGCAAATCCACTTTGCACTACAAGTGCAAGTAACCTGTGTGTTATTGCTACAATCCCCTCTGTTACATTATGTGCCCAGTGTATGTGTTTAAAAAAAAAAAAAGCAGATTTGTACTATATTTCATAGCGCTCTCACGTGACCGCTCGCCGCTCTCCTCTCCTCCCGGCTAACGTCAGCAGGGAATTCTCAGCCCTTCCCGCTGCAGTTATCAGAACAGGAGAGGAGAGCGGCGGGCAGTCACATGAGCGATGCTATGAAATAAGGTATAAAACAGCATTTTTTAAACAAAAACACATACACTGAGCACATAACGTAATGTAACAATAACACACAGTGGCTTTACAACCACTTTAAGTGTATGCATGGGTTTCCGCTAGGTTCTTTGGATTTCTTTCATGCTCTAAACACAAAGTGAAAGTGTTGGAAAGCTGATGCAGATATGACTCTTACCAGACAAAATATTGCTGCATGGTTCACACCCTTCTGTTATATTGGAAAACAACAGTAACACAAAGACAGGAAATTACATTCTAATAATGTAGTTTCACTAGAAAGAACAATGTACAATAAGAATGCCACCCAATGGCTAAACTGCAAAACACAGTATAATATATGAGAAGTGTTGTTTCACCTGTTTTATGTCTGTATGAACGGTATGCTAACAGACAGTATTTGGTATGTGTCAAATCTGTCCTAAAAATGGGAACAAGTCATTTTGTGAATGTAGCATTAGTCTGTTATCCCAGTTGGCATAAAGCTAAAGTAAATGGTGAACGTGTAATCTACATAGACCTGCATTATAAGTGAGCAAATCGTTAATAAAAACATGTTTGTTGTCTCAGTTATTTTACCCCTGAGAATAAAATAATGAGAAAAATTAGTCATGTTCATTACTGGAGGCAGAGTGGGTGAGTAAATAAATGGAACTACAGGGAAAACATGCATGTTTTGAGAATTTAGAGTGAAATGAAGAGGGGGGGGGGGGTTTAATGGTGCCACAAATATTTACCAGGAATATATATATATTATTCAATAAAAACGTTTTTAATTAATAACAAAGTATAAAAAAGAGTAAACCACGTTGACTCTCGGAACTATCGATATACATATAAAATCATCACAGATTGATGGAAACAATAATATGCAGATAAAGCTATATGTAACTGTATAAATGCCTGTAGGGCTCTACATGTTTTGCTATAGTGCTTCTTCAGGAGCTGTGAGGCAGATATTGAGCATAATATAAGCTCCTGTTGATAGCAGGACAGGAGGGACGCTGTCACTACTTCCTCGGTGGGCTGTCTGATCGGGTTTTCCCCTTAACTGGGAGCCTGAATTCACTCTGGCTGTACCATCTGGAAGTCTCTATTTTTTCTAGATTTGGTAGCTGATTGATGGGAATTTCTTTTCCTCATCACATATCTGCTATATGATGCCACAAACTGTATCCTGGGCATACCTGAAGTTATTGATTTAAGGAATCATTTTCATATTTTCTTGGTGCTTACCCTGCGATTACCATTGCTGGATTTTGATGTCCCCCTGTCTGCCTCTTTGAGTTGAACATCAGGAGTTTAACAAATTTATCTACCACTTATATGATGCTCAATATCTGCCTCACAGCTCCTGAAGGAGCACTACAGCAAAACATGTAGAGCCCTACAGGCATTTATACAGCTACATATAGCTTTTTTAGTTTAAACGTTTTTTATTGAACTGTATATACATACAGAATAATTACTCGTGGTACAAGGGTAATACAGTATCCATCATGAATAAAAATGAATGATAAAACAGTACTAAACATATTTCAGGGTAAACATCCATGAGTGCAATCATAGTTCACATAGTATTCTAAGTTTTCTCAAGTAAGAGTTGCCGTATTATTCAACCACCGGTCCCACACCTTGTTGTATTTGGAGGGGCATCCTCTATTTATATACAGGAATTTCTTAAAAGGAAGGCTACTATTGACCTCGAATTTCCACTCCTCGAATGTAGGGGGTGTCTGTCTCATCCACTTTCTGGCAATAACTCTCCTAGCTAAGAATAACGTTTCATGTAGGAAGGTCATTGTATATTTGTCTGTATCCGGTTCAGGGAATATCCCCAGAATACACGGCTTTGGGTTCAGAGTTAGAGGAGAGCCCATAGTATCATGGATGAATTCTACAATTTGTTTCCAATAATTTTGAATTTTGTTGCAGGCCCATAGCATATGAAAGAACGTGCCTGTTTCAAGTAGGCACATAGGGTACATATAGCTTTATATGCATATTATTGTTTCCATCAATCTGTGATGATTTTATATATATGTCGGTAGTTCCGAGCATCAACGTGGTTTACTCTTTTTTATACTTTGTTATTAATAAAAAACGTCTTTACTGAATAATATATTCCTGATATATATTTGGCACCATTAAAATCCCCCTCTTCATTTCCCTCTAAATTCTTTAATTTGGGATGGAGGTGCCTTGATCTCTTGAGTTTCATGCATGTTTTGAGGACAATAACAAACTAAGCATGCAATGTGCAGTTTTTGCTGCAATAATGCTTACAGTGTATGCTTAAATGTAAATATGTATGATATCATAGAACTGATGTGCACAGATCATTCACAGACTAATTGTGTTAAATATCTTCATTTAATTCAAAGATGACTTTAGAGATGTTTGCCAGATCTCTACCTCACTAGTGATCTGACATAGCAGGGGTTTATCATGTAAATGTTTTTCATTGCTTATGTAGCAGATTTTTCAAACCTATAAAGCATCTACTTTTTAATTTTGGGAACTTTATTGGATCCATGCCCAGGTAATAAGTTGAGAACCGATCTGTTTTTATTTTAGTTTATGTTGTATTTTGAAGTTCAATACAGAGTCGTATATTAGAAAAAAAATTATTTTGTCATGAAAGAAGCTGCAGGAAATTACCTGGCAAGAGATACCTTTATCAATAAGTAATGACTTAGGACATTTCTTATTGCTCATGTGTTTTTAAAGTACGCATTGTTATAGGTTTGCGAGAAAACCAGTTGCATCAATTTATAATATGTCATATTAGAAAATAATGTTTAATAGGATATACAAAATATATATCATTATATATATATATATATATAATTTTTCAAATTAAATTTGATGTTTTGCTACAAAGGATTACCATGTAAATGCCTAGGAAGCAACCACAACCAAATGGTCCTTTTATGGTAGGGACATATTTATGTGGGCTAAGTGCAATATGCAAGTGTGAGTCATGGAAGTGCAGGCATTAGTGGCCAAGGTGAAAGGTGTGTGGATTATTGTGACATGGTTCAGCATCAGCTTCTTTAATTGATTTCGACATACCTTCACCTGAGATCTCAGACCGGCAAAGATGCACCTCCGCCAGATGCAGTGATCACAGATCGAAACAGGGAGCAAGTAGCTACTGTATAAAACACCCACCATGTGCACTGACTGCAGGCTCCTTTTATGAATTACATATTTCGGAATAGTAAAGTATCTCTTTTTAGGCCACCAGCCCTATTTGCTTATCAGTCCCTAATAGAAAGATTTACCTTTAATTAGGGCATTATTATAAAGCAGTGAATGGGATTTTCACCAAACGGGTAGTTAATAAATCCCTGTAATTTAAAATGTATGTCCCAGTAAGATTTACTTGTAGTGAATGTTTGGTAATTGTATTCACCAGACCAGAAATGAGGAAACATGTCCAACTGCAACATGGACAGCAATATATATGTACTTATTTTTAATATAGTAGCAGATGGCTATAACACCTGTGGGCTTTGCCTTGCTATCTCTGTTCCTGTTGCAGATTTTCCTTTGCTTCTCGTCTGGTGCATTCCTGGGCATACACTTTATTTATAAATTGATTTTAGTCTGGCCTTAATAACTAGAATGATACCAAATACATTTTAATTGTACAGAAATTAAAATAAAAGCAATGCTATATTAAAAGTAAATGGAACTGCTACTGGCAACACATACAGACAGACATACAGACAGACATGTCCAGGTGCTTGCATTTAGGTTTGCTCTTCAAAGTCTGGGGATTCCTATATGATCTCACATTTAAACATCATTTCAGCTTCCTGAGTTTCCTTACC
Source organism: Rana muscosa (assembly GCA_029206835.1). NCBI lineage: Eukaryota > Metazoa > Chordata > Amphibia > Anura > Ranidae > Rana > Rana muscosa. The sequence continues at coordinate 636,388,180 of CM055117.1, read as the reverse complement.
ACTTAAAGTGGTTGTAAACCCACTTAGACAACTTGCACCTACAGGTAAGCCTAGATTAAGGCTTACCTGTAGGTGTAAGAAATATCTCCTTAACCTACACGGTTAAGGAGATATTTACTATTAAATAGTCCGCTGATGACGTCACACGCATGCGCAATAGCGCATGCGTGTGACGTCATCGCCGCTCCCGCCAATCACAGCGCCGGAGCGGCGATACACTGAGGGCAATGACGGGACATTGAGGCAAGATGGCGGCGGCAGCGGAGGTGACCGAGGACCGCTGTGGGGGTTTCAATCTCAGGTAAGTCATTCATAATGAGCTAGTATGCTATGCATACTAGCTCATTATGCCTTTCTTTTGCAGGGTTTTTTTTTGCCTTTACGTCCTCTTTAACTGTCACTATAGGCTAAAAACAGCAGCCTGAGATTTGGGAGTCATTGGACACTGTAGAAGAAAGTTACCTCTAGGTTACCTCTAGGTGCCTCCTATGTGGTGTCATTGGCAATTTTGGTTAATATTTATTCTTTAGGTTTTCTTTTGGGACATCCTAGATGTTTTGCATTAGCTGAGTAATGTCAAAAATACTTTGAAATAAAAAACACAGCATATTTCATTAAGAGCCGGTTCACACAGGAGCGACTCGGGAGGCGACTTCAAGTCGCCCCAAGTCGCGCTATTTTTAAAACTAATTGAAGTGAATGGAGCCGTTTTAATGTATACGACTGCAGTCGCTCCAACTTTAAAAAAGGTTCCTGTACTACTTCAATCCGACTTCTAGGCGACTGCTAGGAGACCTGTACCCATTGATTTCAATGGAAGTTGCCTTCAAGTCGGATCCCCTGTCTTAACAGAAGCAACTTTCCAGGAAGAGAACATACATTTCTCAGGCAAACCCCTCCCTCCCACAGAGCTGATTCAAGGTTTATTGGCCACTGGAATGTCTCCTGTCCTGGAGACGACTTGTAAGTCGTCCCATGTCATGCTGTGGTGCAGGCTCAGGTCGCTTCCAGGTCGCTTCCAGGACGCCTCCTCAAGAGTCGTGTTGCCCCTGTGTGAACCGGCTCTTAATGAATTATCACAAAAATAATATTATAGAATACAAAATCTTAAAACTGCAACTTTGCAAGCAACTTAGTAAACTGATTTAAAGTGTTTGTTACCCCCCAACACTTCATATTCCTGATATGTGCCTGCTGTACCATGTACTTGTATGGAAAATATTCAGTTTTCTTTGTATTGCTTGCTTTGTGTGAAATCCCTGGTGTTCCTGCCAGTCCCTCTGCTTTCCTAATAAAACTGACCACACTAAGCAGGAGAGCACAGCGCAGTCATTTCTCTAGCTATGCTGGGATCTTAGTGAGCTCTCCTCCAATGATCAGACTTGTTCTGACATGCCCCCACTGCACAACCATTCACTGGGAAGCTCAGTGTGCTGCTGCTTCTCCCCCCCCCCCAGCTCTTATGCAGCTGAGAACAGAGGAAATGTGATCACTTCTAAAAAAGGTAAAAAAGTTTTTATAATGTTTTTTTTTATTCTATAAATTATTTTTATATCTATACAAAAATGTTTTGCCTTTCAATTCTATTTTAAACTGAAGGGGTTGTTTTACAAGGTGACTGTTTACAATCACTTTAACCACTTGTTGCCTGCCATATAGCAAAATGACGGCGGCAAAGTGGTTCCGTTATCCTGATCGGACGTCATATGACGTGACCAGGATACTAGCCGGCGCACAGTGTGGCAATCGGTGGTGCAGCGCGTCAGTCTGACATACCGCAACTCTGATCTAGGCAAAGAGTCTCTGACGGAGACTTGTTACCACGTGATCAGCAATGTTCAATCACGGCTGATCACAGTGTAAACGGCTTTTCCTCATTAGCGTCTGTCAGGTGTCTTATTATCAGCGCAGCCCTCTGAGGATGCCCACACTGGACCACCAGGGACACCACCAGGGATGCCAACCACTTGTGACCACCAGGTATGCCACCCATGACCACCAGGGATGCCAATCAGTGCCCACAATGGATACAAATCAGTGCCCATAGTTGATGCCAATCAGTGCCAAACACTAATGCCTGCCAATCAGTGATGCCCATCAGTACCATCCATCAGTGTACTTCAGTGCCACCCATCAGTGCCCCCTATCAGTGCCCATCAGTGCCGCCTTTCAGTGCCCATCAGTGCCACCTATGTGTGCCCATCAGTGCAACCTATGTGTGCCCATCAGTGCCACCTATCAGTGCCCATCAGTGCTGCATATTAGTGCCCATCATCAGTGCTATCAGTGCCACCTCATCAGTGCCACCTCATTGGTGCTATCTCATCAGTGCCCATCAGTGTCGCCTTATCAGTGCCCATCAGTGCAGCCCCATCAGTGCCCGCCGGTAAAGGAGAAAATGTACTTATTTATAAAGTTTTGTAACAGAAACCAAAAAAAATCGGTCTTTTTTTATTTGTTTAGCAGAAAATAAAAATGCCAGTGGTGATTAAATACCACCAAAAGAAAGCTCTATTTGTGGGAACAAAATTATAAAAATGTTGTTTGGGTACAGTGTACCATGACTGCGCAATTGTCATTCAAAGTGCGACAGCGCTGAAAGCTGAAAATTGGTCTGGGCAGGAAGGTGTATAAGTGCCCTGTATTGAAATGGTTAAATAGGTTCAAAGTCTTTCTAAGAACTATACATTATATAAGTGTTGTGCTTTTCAGCGATTTTCTTTAACGTTAGCACTGAATACTGAATATAAAATTAGTTCACTCTTCATTATATACACAGAACATTATTGTGTGTTATTTAGAAATGAAGCAATAAACACATTAATAGACAGACCATATTAGCTTCATTAATTACTGTCAGTCTTGAGACCTCTACTTACACTTTCACAAAGATTAAGGATCACCTTTATTTTAATGAATTAAAGTAAACTGATGTATTTGTGTTGTATGCATTCTACATATAATTAGCTAAGGTTTTGTTTTTTAATTGGAGTGTCACAGAGACAAAGTATGTACTTTTGCACTATGGAGCTTGACCTTAAGCTTTTTTGTTTTTACGAAGTAGAGGCAAAGATAAAAAATACATATATTCATTAGCCTGATTGTTAGCTTGATTACAAATAAAATAAATATGCATGTGTCCATAAATAAAATAAATAAAGAAACCATTTTTGGACCAGTTAAAAGGTTCCCGAAGCATTTTTGGCCAGCTTAGGAGACAATTTACTCTCTATGGGTTCCCAGCACACATCCCTAACCAAAAATTACTTGGTGGAACAGCAACCCTTTGGAAATCTTTGAAGATCACTTTCACAGATCACAGATTTCCTAAAATAAGATGGTGCTAAAGTTGTTTTCAATAGCTAAACATGAAGTACATACTGTTACATACTGTATAGCTACTCATTATTAGTTATCAAAGGTGGAGTAAGATGGTTCAGGGTGGTAAGATCATACTTCTGATGTCAATGATTGCCTTAAATATAATTTATCCATACAGGGCATTCACTTAAAACAGACAGACAATGATGCATAAATATGCTTATGCAGAATTACCTTCTCATATGACAGCATTGATTGGCCCAGTGCTGTTACATGAAGTGAAATTGGGGGCTATCCAACTTCCAATGCATTCATTTTTCATCTTCTCTGTACACGGAATGATCCACTCTGCTCCAAGTCTGTTCACTACTGTATACCTCACACAGTCTCCTTCAATACAGGTGCCAGCCCAGCTCACAAAACAGCTTGAGAATAGGGATGAGCTCGGTGTTCGAGTCGAACATAAGTTTGACTCCAACATCGGCTGTTCGACCGTTCGGCGAACATCGAACGATTTGGGCCGTTCGCGCCAAATTCGAGTGACGCGAACGGCCCACAATACACTGCGCCATCGCAGTGCAATCCCGGCGCTGTGATTGGCCAAGCATGCACTGTGACCCCGCATGCTTGGCCAATCACAGCGCCGGCAGCTAGGAGAGCCATAATTGGCAACAGGCAGGTTGCCTGTGGCCAATTATAGCTCAGGGGGTTTAGCACACGCCCCACACTATAAAAGGCCGCCAGCGCGGCGGCCTTGTGTAGTGTGTTCCGGCGCAGGGAAAGAGTTACATAGGCAGGGACAGTGTCAGTGCTATTTGTACCTCAAACTTGTGTGTAGGGAGAGAGAAGGATAGGCAGGGAGAGTGTCAGTGTCATATTCTTTGCTAAACCTTGTGTGCAGGGAGAGAGAAGGATAGGCAGGGGACAGTGTCAGTGTCACATTCTTTGCTAAACCTTGCGTGCAGGGAGAGAGAAGGATAGGCAGGGATAGTGTCAGTGTCATATTCTTTGATAAACCTTGTGTGCAGGGAGAGAGAATGATAGGCAGGGGACAGTGTCAGTGTCACATTCTTTGCTAAACCTTGTGTGCAGGGAGAGAGAAGGATAGGCAGGGAGAGTGTCAGTGTCATATTCTTTGATAAACCTTGTGTGCAGGGAGAGAGAAGGATAGGCAGGGGGCAGTGTCAGTGTCATTGTTGCTAAGCCTCCTGCACATTATACACCTGAAGTTAGCCCGTATTGCTGTGTTTTCCTGGTGTGTTACACCAACAGGCATTTGCAGCACTTACAGCGGGCAGAGTGTGCCTCCTGCACATTATACACCTGAAGTTAGCCCGTATTGCTGTGTTTTCCTGGTGTGTTTTACCAACAGGCATTTGCAGCACTTACAGCGGGCGGAGTGTGCCTCCTGCACATTATACACCTGAAGTTAGCCCGTATTGCTGTGTTTTCCTGGTGTGTTACACCAACAGGCATTTGCAGCACTTACAGCGGGCGGAGTGTGCCTCCTGCACATTATACACCTGAAGTTAGCCCGTATTGCTGTGTTTTCCTGGTGTGTTACACCAACAGGCATTTGCAGCACTTACAGCGGGCGGAGTGTGCCTCCTTCACATTATACACCTGAAGTTAGCCCGTATTGTTGTGTTTTCCTGGTGTGTTACACCAACAGGCATTTGCAGCACTTACAGCGGGTGGAGTGTGCCTCCTGCACATTATACACCTGAAGTTAGCCCGTATTGCTGTGTTTTCCTGGTGTGTTACACCAACAGGCATTTGCAGCACTTACAGCGGGCGGAGTGTGCCTCCTGCACATTATACAGCTAAAGTTAGCCTGTATTGCTGTGTTTTCCTGGTGTTACACCAACAGGCATTTGCAGCACTTACAGCGGGCGGAGTGTGCCTCCTGATCATATTACACCTGAAGTTAGCCTGTATTGCTGTGTTTTCCTGGTGTGTTACACCAACAGGCATTTGCAGCACTTACAGCAGGCGTAGTGTGATTCCTGCAAAATATACTCCTGAAGCTAGGCCTTATTGCTGGTTTTCCCATCTCCCTGCAGGCCATTAGAATGTCTGGAAGGCAAACAAGGAGAGGCAGACAGTCAGGAGCCAATAAAAGAGGGCAAGCAGGCTCTGTGTCTAGAGACAACAGTGCTGGTCGTGGACGCGGTGCATCGCCATCAGCACGTGGCCATGGGACACGCTTGTGCTTCTTTTTGGCAGCTGGACGTGTTGAGCCGCATCATGCCGAAGACTTGGTAGAGTGGATGACCAAGCCCTCCTCATCCTCCTCATCCTCTCTCACCCAGGCTCAGGGTACTGGCAAAGCAGCTGCCAAAGCGTCCTCTTCCCTGGTATCAATGTCATCATCAGTCACTCCTTCCCTAGACCAACCATGTCCTCCTGAGGAGTCCCCCAGACTGTTTGAGCACAGTGTTGGGTACATGCTCCAGGAGGATGCCCAGCGTTTTGAAGGGTCTGATGATGATACCCAGCTAGAGGAAGGCAGTAGCGTGAGAGCAGAGAGAGGGGATGCTCAAGAGGGACACCAATCTGGCAGTCATGTTCCAGCAGCTGCAGCATACTGCCAGATTGGCTCCAGTGATGAGGAGGGAGGGGATGATGAGGACACTGACTCCACGTGGGTGCCTAATAGGAGAGAGGAGGCGGAGGAGGAGGATGAGGAGGAGGCACATCTCCAACGAGGCAGGATGCCCTCGGGGGGCCAGCGTAAGGGCAGCACACCGACGGAATCACACCACAGAGCTCCGCCTGTGCAGGGCGCTGCCTCTGCCCGTTATTCAAAAAGTTCTTTGGTGTGGGCCTTGTTTGAGTCGAGTGCATCAGATCGCACAGCTGCTGTTTGCAACATATGTCTCAAGCGTAAATATCGTGTGGCCAAAACATCACCCGCTTGGGCACCATATGCTTGACCAGACATATGTTGACCTGCCATGCAGCTCGTTGGCAAGCCTACCTTAAAGACCCACACCAAAGAACAAAGCGGACCTCTCCTTGCACCGCATCAGCTGGGATCTCCAACCCCACTATACCTTCAGTCCTCTCTGAAACCTGCACTGAGAGGAATGAAGGTGTAGAATTAGGTGTGTCACAGCCAAGTACTTGCGGGCACTCTGCTAGCAGTACACCGACGTCCGATTCTAGCAGGCAAATTTCCCTGCCCCAGCTGCTGGACCGTCGAAAGAAGTTCACTCCCAGCCATCCACATGCCCAGCGGTTGAATGCTAGCTTAGCTAAATTGCTAGCGCTTCAACTGCTGCCTTTTCAGTTGGTAAACTCGGCCCCCTTCCGTGAATTTGTGCAATGTGCGGTTCCTCAGTGGCAGGTTCCCAAAAGCCACTTTTTCTCACGGAAGGCGATTCCGGCTCTCTACCGGCATGTGGAAGGCAATGTCTTGGCCTCGCTGGACAGGGCGATCAGCGGTAAGGTGCATATTACCGCTGACTCATGGTCCAGCAGGCATGGACAGGGACGTTACCTTTCTTTCACGGCCCATTGGGTCACTCTTTTGGCAGCTGGGAAGGATGCAGGACAAGGTGCAGTAGTGTTGGAGGTTGTTCTGCCGCCACACCTCCAAAATGCTACTACTGGTTGTGACACGCCTCTCTCCTCCACCCCTCCTCTTCTTCTTCCTCCATGGCCTCTTCCTGTGCTTTGTCCTCGGAACCAGCGGTGCTCCGTAGGCGTTCAAGGGGCTACGCAAGTACGCAGGCAAAAAGCTGCCATGCCGTGCTTGCGCTGGTGTGGTTGGGGAACAGGAGCAACACTGGGGCAGAGGTTCTGTCTGCTCTGCAGGGGCAGGCCGAGAGGTGATTGACGCCACGCCAGCTTAAGCCAGGAATGGTGGTTTGCGACAATGGCACCAACCTCCTCTCCGCCCTCCGACAGGGACAACTGACCCATGTGCCCTGTGTGGCTCACGTCCTTAACCTGGTGGTGCAGCGGTTCTTGGGCAGGTACCCGGGCTTACAGGATGTCCTGAGGCAGACCAGGAAAGTCTGTGTGCATTTCCGCAGATCTTATAATGCCAGTGCTCGCCTGGCTGAGCTGTAAAAGGAGTTGAACCTGCCCAAGAACCGCCTTATATGTGACATGCCCACCAGGTGGAACTCAACGTTGGCCATGCTGCAGCGGCTGCACACACAGCAGAGGGCCATCAATGAGTACCTGTGCGACTACGGCACCAGGACAGGGTCAGGGGAGCTCGGTTTTTTTCGCCACGCCAGTGGGGCATGATCCGGGATGCATGCACTGTCCTGGCACCATTTGAGGAGGCCACGAGGATGGTGAGCAGTGACAGTGCATGCATCAGTGACACTGTACCTCTTGTCCACCTGTTGGAACATACGCTGCGTGGAATAATGGACAGGGCACTTGAGGCAGAACAGAGGCAGGAAGAGGAGGACTTCCTTGCCTCTCAAGGCCCCCTTTACCCAGACAGTGTTCCTTCTGTCCCACCCATCGCACAGGAAGGAGGAGGAGGAGGAGGATTGTGTCAGCATGGAGGTGGAGCCTGGCACTCAGCATCATCAGCAGCAGTCTTTTAGGGATGATTTACAGTCCCAAGAAACCAGTGGACTTGTACGTGGCTGGGAGGAGGGGCTGCGGATCATGTCGTCCTTAGTGACCCAGAGGACTCCGGACCGAATGCCTCAGCTAACCTACGCTGCATGGCCTCCCTGATCCTGCAAAGTCTGCGGAAGGATCCTCATATTCTTCGGATCAAGGAGAGGGACCATTACTGGCTGGCCACTCTCCTTGATCCACGGTACAAGGGTAAGGTTGCGGACCTTATCTTACCGTTGCAGAGGGAGCAGAGGATGAGACAACTCCGGGAGGCCTTGCAGAAAGGTCTGTGCAGCGCGTTCCCAAAGACTGGGAGGTTACAAACTCCTGGTCCTGGACAACGAGTTGCTGAGGCTTCGGTCAGTCAAAGAAGGAGCGGTGGGGAAGGTGGCCGTCTGACCGATGCGTTCAGACAATTCTTTAGTCCGCAGCCCCAAGGTATGATCGGTTCCAGCAACCATCGCCAGCATCTGATATACATGGTGCAGGAATACCTAGGGGCAAGGTCAGACTTGGACACCTTCCCCACCGAAAATTCCTCTGGCTTACTGGGTCTTGAGGATGGATCACTGGCCAGAGCTTGCACAGTATGCAATTGAGCTACTGGCCTGTCCTGCATCCAGCGTTCTTTCAGAACGCACATTCAGTGCTGCTGGAGGATTTGTCACGGATCACAGGGTGTGCCTGTCCACCGACTCGGTTGATCGACTGACCTTCATAAAGATGAACCAGTCTTGGATCACCACCAGCTACCAAACACCTGAAGCTGATATAACAGACTAATTTATTTTCAAATGGCACATCCCTTCAAGACTGATGCTGATGCTGAGAGACTGTCCTGTTATGTTGACTGACTATCCTCCTCCTCCTCAATGATCCGATTGATGATGATAGCTTGGAAGAACATTTTTGTTTCTGGGTGCCGCCACCAGTGGCTAAGGCCCAATTTTTCAGCCCCTGTTTAACAGGGGCATGTAATTACAATTTTTTATGCAATGCTTTGCAGCAGGGCTCATTCCTGCACTCCAACTAGAGTATCTGGGAGAGGTTGCAGTGTCGTGGCACCAGTGGCTAAGGCCCAATTTTTCAGCCCCTGTTTAACAGGGGCATGTAATTACAATTTTAGATGCAATACTTTGCAACAGGGCTCATTGCTGTGCTCCAAGTACAGTATCTGTGAGGGGTTGCAGTGTTGTGGCACCAGTGCCTAAGGCCCAATTTTTCTGCCCCTGTTTAACAGGGGCATGTAATTACAATTCTTGATCTAATAATTCACAGCAGGGCCCATTCATGCGCCCACCAAGAGTAACTGTGAGGGCTCACAGTGTTGTGGCAACACCAACATGTAAGGGGCAAATTTCAGCTGAGTATATACCGCAGGCCCCTACTTTCAAACATCCAACTTACAAACGACTTCTCCTTGCAAACGGAAGGATACAACAGGAAGTGAGAGGAGATCTACCCCTAGGAAGGCAAATTCTCTCCTGTAAGAGTTAATATGGGAAAAAAAGTGTCTCCTCTCCACTGATGCTTTATCACCAATTTTTGTTTCAATAAAAACCCCAAATTTTCAAAAAACATTTGTCATTAGGACGGAAAGTGAGGTGAACTGTTCTGAACAGGTGCACACTGCACAGACAGCAAAACAAATGTTACAGGGGTGATAACCCTTCCCTATGTTTTCCAAAAAGCTTAAAAATAGATTTTTGGGCTGGAGCTACACTTAAACAATGTACCTGTTCAAAATTACAAACAGATTCTACATAAGAACAAACCTACAGTCCCTGTCTTGTATGCACCGCCTGTATACGGCTGTTCAGAGTATATAGGGCCTTTTTTATTTTGTGTGCGGGGTTCCCCTTAATATCCATACAAGACCCAAAGGGGCTGGTAATGGAATGGGGTAGGGGGGTGGGTGTGATGGGGTAGCTATGCCATTTTTCTTAAAGATTTTCATCCATATTACCGGGACCAGACATTACATTAAAGCCGCAAGCAGTTTTAAATGGCTTTTTTTCCTTTAGAAATGTAATTTTGTGCAGGGACAGTTCTAAACACGGGAAAAAAGTGGCACTTCACAGGCATACTTTAGACACCCCCCAGGTACGATATTTAAAGGAATATTTGACTTTTTTTTTTCACTTTATGCATCATTAAAATAACTGCTCCCGAAAAACGGACGTTTTTAAAACTTCTTTTTGCATTGATACATGTCCCCTGGTGCAGAACCCGGGTTCCCAAACCCTTTTTAGGACAATAACATGCATAATAGTCGTTATAATTAGCACTTTAGATTTCAAACGTTCGCATCCATTGTATTTAATAGGGTTCTAAAGTTCGTGCGTACTTTCGGTCCGTTTGCGGGTTCTGGTGCGAACCAAACCCGGGGGTGTTCGGCTCATCACTACTTGAGAACAAGGAAGGATACGCTACATGGCTGCGCTCTGACCATAAAAACCACCTTTATTCCCACATATCCCTAAAATGACAAGCAGCAGCACAGAAAAAGCAGTGTGGCGGACTGAAGTTTTACACATTTCACATGTGTCTCAGTGCTTAATCATAACGTATGATTATCCTTTCTTGCTATCCATTCTGTGTTGCATCACAAATGTGGGCGTTCTAAGGTGATTAAAAAAAAAATCTTTCAGCTGCTTTAGCGAGCTCTCTGTGTGTCTGTAAATGCTGTGCCTGCACCGTCTAGCTGTCAGATCTACTGTATATACACTATATATATTGTGATATGGGGTGATAAGAGGTAGAGTTGTTGAGTTATTTTTAAGTGAGTCTACGTCAGACAGGAACTATAGTAAAGGGCTCTGCAGCCAACTTTTATTGAAACACAAAGTCCAACATAAATTTTAGTTCAAACTGGTTTCCCACACAGGTATTCTTCTCAAGCAATCATACACAATGAAAAATACAAGCTCGCCTGGCTACACTTCAACAGCACTGCTGCTGTTAGCACTGGTCTCCCAGATCACAGGTTTTTCAGGCTCAGGCAACTCACTGTACTGCCCCAATCATGGCCTCCAGATAGGGTTTCCAGGCATCCTGGGTTCTCACACACTTCTCAGATATTCAGACTCCTACTAGTCCCCTCTGGGGAATTGCTATTCACCTTAGCTTTCTCAGTTTCTGTGGACCTATGTAGCTGCCTGACCTTCCCAGTCCTGTGGGCAAGTAGTCCCCCCAACATGGGGTCTCATCTCCCAAGAAGGTCACCCCTCCTGACTGAAGCACATCATTATCTTCACACAATGACTGTATCTCCAAATGGAAATAACTGTCCTGAGCTTTTCTCAAACTTGACTGATAATGACCCTGCATACCTGTGCACTCACACAGGTGGCAGGTGTCCATTAAAACCTGGACACTGGATTGAAGGTTCCATCCCACTCAAGACAGTTTGGAACCTTCAAGTTCCAGGCCCCAATCTGGCACTACCAAATCTGGAGAAAACTTACAATACCGTTTTCACTACTCCCAAAACATGCCTGAGCTTCAAACTAAAACTTTGAGAATCCTGTCTCATCTTTGCATCCCTTTCCTAATTTCGCAGCATGATAGGGCCTTGCATTATCACTCTATATAAGACTAAGATAAATGATTATTACTGATGTTGAGGGTACTGATGATGCTATGTCTCTTATCATATTCTTACAAATTGATCTCAGCCTGCCTACTAGACTCTTATTACTGCTTTTTGTCTTGTATCTTGTTTGGCCGGCTATTAATGACGTTGGCTTGTTTTCTGGACTCTGTTTTCGCTTCTTGTTTTAGTAATATTCTGCTCAGAATTTCCTAGTCTCAGTGTATTCACCAACTCTGCCTCTGTCTCCTGATCTGGTTCCCTGCTGCCTAACTGTGTCTGCCCTTGGCGAATGCCTCAACATAGTTCCTGTAACCTGCTCTGGTAGAATCATGTTATTGCATTTGGTTCCTGCTCCATGATACTAAGCTTTCTACTCCACACTTCTGGCAGCTATACAAATTCATCATTGCCTGCAACTCACCTGCTTCCCCACGACGCACTCATGCCATTTTGTACCCTTAGATTCTCTGTCGCCACCTTAATAAGTGTTGAACAGAAGGTGCAAGAGGAGCCTCCTTATCTATTTGGTCTCTACATGATAGTAAAAGAGAAGCAGCACAAAGCCAATCAGTTATGCCGCAGCACAAAGAGCATTCCAATGAGAGGAGAGAGCAGGTTGATAGAGAAATAAGCTCATTAGCCTGCTGCTTTTTCTTTCATTGTTCATTCAAAGGATGAGGTTAGTAAGGAGCCCTGTAAGTGAAAATAATAATTGTGTGCATGATTTGGGACAACCCTCAGTGCCAACATCCCAAAATAGAACATAGGAAACAGTTGTCATGGATGTATGAGACTTTTAAAGCACCAAATATAACACAAAACCATATTTAATAAAAAATATATATATTTTTATTATTCAAACATTTGAACATTTCCCAATAAGGAGAGGGGCAAAAGTGCAGGTAGAGATCCCTGGAGCAGCAGAAAATCTGAAAAACATACATAATATATCAAACTGTTCAAAAAAACTAACCTTAAATACAAATGGCCAACTGCAACCATTCAGCAAGGAAAGAAGCAAAAACAACTATGCCCCTTGAAGATCCCCTTATATCTGTCCCAAAACCGGAAATTGGAAGTGAGCAGAAATTGCAGAGGAAAAGATCCACAGGTGATCAAATAGAATGTCTAAAATCAAGCAGAAAAGCCACAACAATTGGTTGCTGGCCTCTTCTGGATTCCCCTCCTTTGTCTGTGCTGGAAATATGCCAACATAACACATGCGTGGGGGCAGCACGTAGCGGCCATCCAATTGCACTTCAAGTCACTGGAAGACTGCTGACAAGCCTGAAAAGAGAACAAGGTGGGGCTCAACCCGAATGAGTGTGTAGTACAATACAATCAGAAGCATCCTGGTGATAGCAGCAGCTAGATTTATTGCACATGATTTATGTCTCACCGTTTCTGCATTTATTGGTACTTTTATATTCACACACCACTAGGTGGCAGCAACAACTTCCACATATCCTACAATCAGAAGCATAGCTTCCAATTCACAAGCAGTAAGTTGGCAGCTTACTATCCCTCCAATCTGTATGGTAAACCAGAACAGGTAGAGTAAGTTGAAAAGAATGCAGAGTCCCAACTTGAATGGCTTCACTGCATTTCTTGTGAACTGTGATAATAAATTGCTTTACAGAGGTCAGAGAGGGCTTGTTTTAAAGGATAGTTATTGTTTGGTAATCATAGTAACTATATCATTTGTGATGCAGGATGTGCCAAACCTTTCAAGAAAATTGTGGTTTTTATAGGGTTTTCCGTGTTATGTGGTGACTACATCATTCTCCGTTTATGATTTATTTTTTACACAGGTGTCTTTACGGTGGCCTTTACACCTCCACCACCCAATCAATATGTCCCTAAGGAGCTAAATATAAAATCAAATTCAAATTAACTATGTTATTTACATTTAGGAGAGAAAAACCTTTATAATGTTTACTATTTATAGTATTTTTTTTATATATTTTTTCAATTGTGCTTAATTTAATATTAGTATTTCATTTTTTTTCAAAGGAAATATATATATATATTCATATATAACTACTATTACTGTAGTTGATTGTAGCTGTAGTTGATAAAAATACATTCTCTTAATTTCATTTTGGCATATGCTTTCCTAAAATTATTGCAATCATTAGACCATACAACTCTGCTTGTGATAAAGATAGTATTGAAGTTAACCTCCCTGGCGGTATGATTCTGTCTGGAATTATGTACCAAAAGTGGTACAATTATTTTGCATGGAAATTGTAGGCCTGTAATTCTTAGTAATTACTTACTTAAACCTGACCAAACAAGACTCTAGTAGACATCCCAGATGTGATAAATTTGAAACACAAAATCATGAATTATAATCTAATAAATAATATAATTTTATTCAATAATGTAATAAAAAATAATGAAATTTGTCAAACAAAGAAAATTCAATAAACATTATGAGTGTGATAAATGTTAAAGCATGGAACTTCACAATCTGGACAATGGCACCTTGTTTCTTTTCGGACTTTCTTTCCATTGCCATCTCTCTTTGAACAGCAAACCATGCACATCCTGGTAGGTGCTGCCTTTTTTGCGGTTGGTGGTATGTAGTCCAAAAAGTGACGACCAGTCAGGTGTTCTGGGTTGACAACGCCAACAGCACGTCGTCCGGGTCTGTTAGCAGCTACTGATGGCGTCTGGTGGTTGACAAAAATCTGCTCAGCCACCTTCCAGATAAAGTCAGAATAAACAAGAGGCATGTCACTCTTAGCTCTGTACAGGATATATGCATTCCAAAGGCATTGTTTCAGAAGATGCCTGAAAATCTTCTTATAATATTTTTTTTTCTGTTTGTGCATAGCCAGTTAAAATGTCATTGCCTAATCGGCTCTGTCGACACCTCCCATTGTATTATTACAGTCCATCACGACTTCAGCAGATCTTTCCCACCTTTTGTGTGGACCATTGCAGTGGATGTATTGTGCACAGTACTCAAGAGACACACATCCTTCTTGTCTCGCCATCGCATTGCCATCATCTTACCCTTCTGAAAGGCAACCATTTCTCCGGTTTTAATTTTTTTCTTGGCAAACATAGATGGCATGTCACGTCGATTAGGCCTAATGGTACCATACCCATTAGTCTTGTTTTGTAGCAAAACCTCATACAGTTCCGGAGACGTGTAGAAATTATCCGTGGTCACACAATATCCTTGGTTCAGCAATGGCTCCAGCAGTGTAAGGACTGTTTAAGTGGCCATCCCATAGCCGCTGTACCTGGGGTTGAACTTCGTGCCTTTACCTGTGTAAATTACCGAATTCCAGATGTACCCAGTGGATGACTCGCAGAGCATGTAGAATTTGATGCCAAACCGCGCTCTTTTGGATGCAATAAGCTGTATCCAGCTTAGGCGTCCCTTCTAAGCCATCAAACTTTCATCCACGCTGATGTCCCTTTTTGGCACGTAGGTCCACTGGAAATTGGTCACAATCATTTGGCATACCTTCCAGATTTTTTTTAGTTTGGGCACAGGATGCGTGGCCTCATCAAATTCTTCATTGTTCGTGAAGTGGAAATACTTGATGAGGGAAAACCGGTATTCTGACATCACGGTGCCAAAAAACGGAGTGGCCAGTAAGTTATTGGTGGTCCAGTACCATTTCTGGAGCGGTTTCCCCACCACCCCCTGAAGAATGATGAGTCCCAGAAACTGCCAGATGTCCTCTTTGGTCACCGGTTCCCACTTTCTGCTTCTGGAAAACCTGACATGCAGCGTAGCGGATTGCTGATCTTGGTAGTGATTTGTCTCTATGACAATTTTTTCAATTACCTCTTCAGTGAGGAATAATTGCAGGTATGCCAGAGGGTTGTCACGCTCAACATCTACCTTCATCCCAGGTGATCCAGTGAACGGAAATCTTAGGGGCGCTACCTGGTCCGTATCGCAGTCTATAGGGCACCAAGTGCGCACATCGCTGAGGTCAGGTGCAGGATCATAGCCGTTGTCACTTGCCAGATCAGTGTCAGTGTCAGACGACAAATCTCCCCACGACTCACTATCACTCAGTTCTGTGAACAACTCCGTGTCGCTGCCGCTGTCACTCAACTGGTCCAAAAGCGCCCTTGTAGTAAAGTGGTGCTTTTTTGATGCCATGTTATAAATATTTTTATGGGCACAAATGACAGTAAAATGCCAGGCAAGAGGCACTGTACAGTGATCAGATCTGAGATGATACAGTGCAATCCTCTCAGATTACAATGTATCACCTCTTTTATGTTTGTGTTACTTTTTGGACTTTTGAAATTCCCGCCCAGTTCCGCTCCCATGCACCGGTGCTGCTCGCAGGGAACGGAAACAGGAAGTCAGATGACGGTGGGCACTCTCGCCGGCGAACACAGCGCAGGACATCATCGCTGGATCGCCAGGAGAAGGTAAGGGGACTCCGCTGGCAGCTCTGCAATGTTACCCCAAGCGTGACTCGGGGTTACCGATCCTAGCAGAAAAAAACAACCCCGAGTCATGCTCGGGAATACCGCCAGGGAGGTTAAGCGCCCAAATGCAGCTGATTAAAACTTATAGTAAAGTAACATTAGGGTAAATATATCATTATGATTCATCTTTGTTTATTTTGTTAGTCTAAAGCCCTGTACACACGATCGGATAACCTATGGATTTTCGTCCGATGGATTTGACCATCGGAAATCAGATGAAACTGTTTTTCATCAGTCTTGGCCACACACCATCAGTTAAAAAACCGACGGCAAGAAAACGACGGCACGTACAAAACGTACGACGCGCTATAAAAGGGCCGAACAAATCTAATGGCGCCACCCCTTGGGCTGCTTTTGCTGATTTCGTGTTACCGCGTGTTAGTAAAAGTTTGGTGAGAGCCTGTAATGTGCAAGCCTATTTGCCTCCCTGTTTGGTGAGAGCCGATTCGCGCTTTTCAGTCTCCGTGCTTTGTAGATCGTTTCCTGGTGTTCAGTTTGTGCTTGTGGGTTTGTATTTGTGATTCAGTGCATGCAGTCAGGTCGTTACTGCCTTGCAGTGCCTTCTTGGCCGTTCGTTTACTGTTTTTCAGGTCGTTCTTCTCAGGCCTTGCTGTTCCACGGTGCGTTCTGTTTGAGTGCGTTCTGAGCAGCCGACCGGTTTAAAACCATGTTTGAAGTGCGTTCTCGTTCTCGAGCTCGTGCTGGCTTTGGGCTTGGTGTTGCAGTTAACACTGTAACCCGAGTTCAGTCTGTGAACAGGGTGAGGAGGAGTTCATGGACTAAAGCCTCGTACACACGACCGAGTTTCTCGTCGTTAAAATCACGTCGTTTTTTTCGACGAGATTCTTGTTAACCTTGACGAGTTTCTCGTCAAGCTTTCTATGCGTACACACTGACATTTCCCAATTTCCTCATTATTCTCCGCGCTCACGTCCAGCACGTACAACGGCACTATAAAGGGGAAGATCGATTTTCTTGGCGCCACCCCTTGGGCTGCTTTTGCTGATCTTGTGTTACCACGTGTGAAGTACAAGTTTGGGAAGAGACGATTTGCGCTTTTCAGTCTTCATGCTTTTCAGTTCGTTTTCTGAGGTTCAGTTTGTGCTTGTGGGTTCGTATCTTGACTTTCAGGGTGTCTAGGCAGGTCGTATCTGTTTTACAGTGCGTTCTTGCCCGTTCGTTTCAGATTTTCAGTTCGTTATTCATGATAAGACGACCGTTTCCTAGCCATGTCGCCTGGACTTTCTCGTCGTCGAGTTTGTGCTGTGCGTGCGCTTGGTGTTGGTCTGCTTGTTTTGGACCAAGACCAGTCCATGAATGGTGTGAGGAGGAGTTCATGGACCAAGAATTGGTTGCTCCAGCGGGGCCAATTCTGCCACATGCCTCTGCTGCGGGAGATAGTCGAGAATAATCCTGAGGACTAGAGGAATTTTCTGCGGATGTCTGACCCTGTTTTTCAGGAACTGTTGGCTTTGGTGTCCCCCTATATTACCAGGCAGGACACCGTTATGTGGGAAGCCATCAGTGCTGAGCAGAGGCTCATCGCCACCTTACGTTATCTGGCGACAGGGAGAAGTCTTCAGGACTTGAAGTTCACGACAGGCATCTCCCCCCAGGCTCTGGGCCTCATAATCCCAGACACCTGTTCTGCCATTATACAAGTCCTGCAGGAGGACTATATTAGGGTAAGTTTTCTCCATTAACATCACATTTTATGTATTTCATGTATGATAATGTATTGTATTTCTTTCATCCTTCCCTAATTACCATGATTGTAATATGCTGAGAATGTCCCCTTTGTCCCCATGCATGCTGGAAGCTTTAGATTGCCCCTTTTTTCTCCTCCATGCATATTTCCCTTTACTAACCTTTCCAGCAGGGGCGCCTGTTGCAACAATGCAACAAATGTTTGGGGGTCCAACCCCAATTTAGGAAATAAACTTCCTCCATTTTTGCAAAGGTGCCTATTAAACGCCCCCAGTTGTCCCCTCCAATGCAGCCATTTTGTCCCCTCCAATGCAGCCATTTTGTCCCCTCCAATGCAGCCATTTTGTTCCCTCCAATGCAGCCATTTTGTTCCCTCCAATGCAGCCATTTTGTCCCCAGCCCTGCACATACATTCTTGTGGTCAGCGCCATCCTTCTTCTGTCCTTGATGTCTTCTCCTTCCCTTGATGTTGCATCAGCCAATCATGTTACCATTAAACAGACTTGGTGAACATGATTGGCAGAGCAGTCTGTCAGTGTTTACCCAAGGAATGCTCCCCCCCCCTGCGTCCCCTATTTAACTTTTATGAAGCCAATTACATCCCTCAGGCTGTAATGTGCAAGCCTATTTGCCTCCCTGTTTCTGATATGCAATTTTCACCCCATAAATGCCGCAGTTATTCATATGTTGGTCGCTTAACAGGGGGCCATACACCTGAATAGTGGGCGGCATTGACAATACATAGGTTAATGCAAGGCAAGAACCTATGTATTGTTCTGAGTGACGGGCACAGGAGAGAGGGGGCAGTGTTCCAGCGCCCACTCTGGACGCACCGCCACTGCACTGCTATCCTGTGGCCAAACACATCTCCCCCCCCCAAAATCATGTATTAACCACTTCCCTACCCAGCCATAGACAAATGACGTCCACAGATGGGATCTCCCATCCTGGGTGGACGTCATATGACGTCCTCGGCTTTGTAGGGGGATATCTGAATGATGCCTGCAGCTAGAGGCATCATTCAGATATCCTTTTGAAGTGCCGGCGATTCTGTGCACCATAAGAATGATCATAGCGGCGGTTCCACCACTTGATCGTCCTTATAGGCGGCGGGAGGGGACACCCCCCCTCCCGCCACCATCCGGTGCTTCTCCGGGCTCCCCCGTGCGATCGGGGACCCGGAGCGAATCTTCCGGCATCGTTGGTGGAGTCACGTGATGAGCATAGAGATGACTGGTGACCAGATGGTCACCAGTCATCTCTATGATCGTCGGAGGCCCGGGCGCGATGTGATGACGTCACGCCCAGGTCTCAAATGTAAACAAAGCCGCCATTGCGGCTGTAAGTATGAGATCAGTGAAAAAAATTTCACTGATCTCATGCTTTCCAGCCTGGAGGAGAGATGTGGGGTCTTATTGACCCCGCATCTCTCAATAAAGAGAACCTGTCACACACATTCCTATTACAAGGGATGTTTACATTCCTTGTAATAGGAATAAAAGTGATAAAAAAAAAAGTAAAATCATTGTAAAAAAATAAATAAATAAGTAAAATAAATAAATAAATAATAATAAAAAAAATTTAAACGCCCCTGTCCCCGGTAGCTCGCGATCAGAAGCGAATGCACACGTAAGTCGCCCACATATGTAAACGCCGTTCAAACCACGCATGTGAGGTATAGCCGCGTGCGTTAGAGCACGTGCAACAATTCTAGCATTAGACCTCCTCTGTAATTTTAACCTGGTAACCTGTAAAAAAATTAAAGCGTCGCCTATGGAGATTTTTAAGTACCGAAGTTTGGCGCCATTCCATGAGTGTGCGCAATTTTAAAGCGTGACGTTAGGTATCTATTTACTCGGCGTAACATTATCTTTCATATGTTCCCAAAAAATTGGGCTAACTTTACTGTTTTGTTATTTTTTAATTCATGAAACCATTTAAAAAAAAAAAAAGGCGTTTGAAAAATTATTGCGCAAATATTGTGCAAGAAAAAATGTTGCAATGACCGTCATTTTATTCCCTAGGGTGTCTGCTAAAAAAACATATATAATGTTTGGGGGTTCTGAGTAATTTTCTAGCAAAAGAATGATGATTTGTACATGTAGGAGAGACGTGCCAAAATTGGCCCGGTATTGAATAGGTACAAAAAGCCCTGTATTGAAGTGGTTAATGGACCATCAGAGGTGGTGATGAATATGAAACATGAGCCTTCCATTATACTTATTGAAAACACCTTAATAAACGTAGAATTTGATTGATTTTGGCCTCTAATGTTTTTTATTATAATCTCCTTGTAATGTAATATTTTTAATTTCTAATTTTCTTTCATCTTGTTTGACTCCCCAGCTTCCTTCCACGCCACAGGAATGGCAGACTGTGGAATCGGAGTTTGCCACGCGGTGGGACTTCCCCAACTGCGGTGGTGCCATAGACGGGAAGCACGTCCGCATCGTGCCGCCACCCCGTTCTGGGTCCTTCTACTTCAATTACAAGGGGTTTCATAGCATTGTGCTGATGGCGGTGGTGTCAGCACGGTATGAATTCCTCTATGTTGATGTAGGGAAGAATGGCCGGATGTCCGATGGGGGATCCTTCATCCAGATGAAGTTTGCCCTCCGTCTCCAGAGTGACGACCTTGCATTGCCACCAGATGCAGGGAGTATTGAAGGACTCCCCTTTGTTTTCTTGGCTGATGAAGCCTTTGGACTCGGACCGCATCTTATGAGGCCATTTCCTCAGAGGACCCTGACCCCAGAGAAGAGGGTGTTCAATTACCGGCTGGCCAGGGGCCGAAGAGTCGTTGAAAATGCCTTCGGCATAATGGCCAGCCGGTTCCGCATTTTTATGACTTCCGTACACTTGGCGGACTACAAAATAAACTATGTAGTTTTATGCTGCTGTGTGCTACACAATTTTCTCAGCAGAAAATCTAATTCATATATGGCCTCAGTATTGCCTGAGGCTGGACTTTCACCTGCTAATCCCCTGCCAGGCCTGGAATCTGCCCGTCCTGGCTTGCCCCCCCAAAATGCCCGTGAGGTTCGGGACAAATATATGGAATATTTCACGGGTAGGGGGGCAATTCCTATGCCAGGCTATGGCTAAAGATTCCTGGAGAATGATTAAAATAAAAATCTGATTTCTAATTTTAACTTAGGCTTGTTAACTGTCTCCTAGTTTGTCTTAGTGCATTTGTAGTGCCAAGTGTATTTTCCTTTAGTAAATAACAACCATTTCACTATGTAACCTTAAAAAAAAACACAAATCAGGTTAGAGCGTATTGAAAAAAGAAGCTACACGTTGTTTCTGTTCAAACATTTTACTCTGTGCACATTCACACACGTTTCCTTTTTTTAATTTTTTTATTTTGTATTTTTTCCTGGCCACAAACCGCCAATTATTTTCTTAGGAAAATACAATAGCAGTTGCATTCCAAAAATTACAACATTGGATACCTCTCAGCAATCTGACACATTCACTTACACAAACTATGTCTCTATGTGCCCATCCTAATATGGGGTCTTGCCACCCCTTGCCCAGCCAAAAATTGAATATGCACACATTTTGTATTAATTTCCACTAGGGATTTGAGACTCCTAATCCCTATTGTCAACATGTGCTATCTGCCATCAGGGGTGATCAATGGACGTGTTTTGGGGGTGCAACCCCTTCCTCAGTTCACCTACTTTAGATACGAGGAAGGGGTTGCACCCCCAAAAGACATACATGGATATCCCCTGATGGCAGATAGCACATGTTGACACACTGTGTGCATATTCAATTTTTGGCTGGTTGCATTGTCAAAAACAGTATAAAAAGGTTGATGAACAGTCATTCCTGAAAAAAATGGGGGTTTGGTTGACTTATTCGATTCTCCCCAAAACATCTAGAATGTCTTTAAATGTTTGATCCATTACATGAATTATTTGTTTTATTCTGTCCAGTTCCGTGCTACATTCCATCACTTGCTGTATTATTCGGAGGGCACTGTCAGCAGAGAAACGTGTACTATCCTTCACCACAACATTTACATCCCCTAAAAACAAAATACAAAAGGTATTATAACTCTGCAGGCCTACATCTCTTACCTGAAGCTGTGGTGTCAGATACTGACCTGTTGTGGTGACCAGTTCCACAACGTCATCCACCTCTCCTTCCTGCACTTCTCCTTCCTCCACCTCAACTTCCTCAACATCCTTCGGTTGTGGGTCTTTGGGAGTTTGGGGTTGTTGTGAAGCTGTGGGGTTCCTGTGCTCCCTGGAGTGTTCTCCTCCCAGTCTTCTCTCCCCTATGAGAATCAAACAAAAGGTCTATTTATCACACTGAAATTCTCTATGAAAAATAAAAACAGGCTAAATTGTTTGGAAGTGGGGTACAAGTGTGTGTTTGGGCGGAAGTTAAAGATGAATGCATTATTTCTGACCAATAATATGTTTAATATTCACCTTTGGCTGTCAGTTTTTAGACATGGAGGCACCACAAAAAATCACTAATGCACCTGTGTGGGACACCCAAAAAAGGCGGGTCTGGTGGCCCACACTATAGTGCTCCAAAGTACAGATGTGGTACCAGCTGCTGAGTGTCCTCTCCTTTACGGTGACTAAAGTTTGCATTTCATTCTCTTTACAAACACATCATCTAGCCTAAAAATTTTGAACACAAATGTTAAAAAAACACGCAGATGTCTAATTACTTTTGTGGCTATAAAATAAGCCAAAACAGCGGATAGTGGCCGAACGAAGTGTCTGTAACGTAACAAACGATTACTGTGCCAAACCAAGTTCAAATTATTAAATTATGGAAGGGAGTCCAATATGATAAAATCACAAAAAGGAGCAACATGTAAGTTGAGAAAAACATTAATAGCCGAAAAGTGTACATTTTACTTATTTTTTGCTAGCATTCCCTTAATGCTCCTTAACTGCTCTGGCTCCCTCAGTTTGAGGTCTGACCACCTCTTTCTGAGCTGCTCATTTGAGCGTTTCACCCCGAAATTCGTCTTCAGACTCTTCACGACTTTATTGAGGATTTTGGCCTTCCTTCTATTTGGTTTGCTATACGGCCCATGCTTTGCGTCATAATCAGACTTGAGCAAGATGTCCACCATCTCCGCCATCTCCGCAAAAGACATATTAGATGCCTTGAATCTCCTCCTTGATCGTGACGTTTCCTCGGTCTCCGGGCTTGTCTCCTCCTCGTTAGTTGCGGAATTATCAGACACCTGCTGTAACTCTGCCATATCTGTCTGCGCGCCGAAAGAGAAGGGGCGGGGAAAAGATGTTAGTTAGAACATCATGGGCGGGCGACGTGTGCGGAGCGACGTGTTCGTAGTTTGACGCATGCGTGGTGTATATATAGCAAACACACATGTGACTATACTACTGTAACGCAGAGCGCTCCGGGTGTCCCATCCATCCCGGAGCGCCCGTGGCGTCTGTCCCCCTGCAGCGCTCCGGTCGGCTCCTCTGACCGTGAGCGCTGCTCTGATGCTGGCGGGGATGTGATCCATGCGGAGGCACCTGTCCGCCCGCGGATCGCATCCCATCCTGCTCACCGGCCTCCTCCCCCTGCTCCGTCCCGGCGCGCGCGGTCCCGCTGCTCTCTAGGGCGCGCGAGCCGGCCTTCTTAAATTTAAAGGGCTAGTGCACCATTGATTGGTGCCTGGTCCAATTACTGTGTCACACTCTGAAACACTTAAAAACCCACTCCCCCTTCCTGTCCTTGCCGGATCTTGTTGCCTTAGTGCCCTGAGAAAGCGTTTTGTACTTGCCTTTCCAGTGTATCTGACCTTCTGCCGTTGGCCCCTGACTACGTACCATTGCCGCCTGCCCTGACCTTCCGCTACATCTGACCTTGCCTCTGCCTAGTCCCAGTGTACCGTGCCTATCTCAGCTGTCAGAGAAGTCGAGCCGCTACTGGGGGACACGACCTGGTTGCTACCGCCGCAGCAAGTCCATCCCGCCTTGCGGCGGGCTCTGGTGAAAACTGGTAGCTGCTTAGAACCGGTCCTCCAGTGCGACCCGTGCCTTCGCCTCTCTGGCACAGAGAATCCACCTCCTGTGTCCTCACTAGCCGCCAGTCCGGGCCCTGACAGTAGATCCGGCCATGGATCCCGCTGAGGTACCGCTGCCAAATCTCGCTGACCTCACTACCGTGGTTGCCCAGCAGTCGCAACAGATCGCCCAACAAGGACAGCAGCTGTCGCAGTTGACCGCCATGGTCCAGCAGCTTCTGCCGCCGCAGCCTCCAGCATCTTCCCCTCTCCGAGCTGCCGCTACTACCTCGAGAATTCGCCTGTCTCTTCCGGAGAAATTTGACGGGGATTCTAGGATGTGCCGGGGATTCTTGTCCCAATGTTCCCTGCATCTTGAGATGATGTCTGACCAGTTTTCCACAGAACGGTCTAAAGTGGCATTCGTGGTCTCTCTGTTGTCTGGAAAGGCCTTGGCCTGGGCCACGCCACTCTGGGACCGCAACGACCCTGCTACAGCCACCGTTCAGTCCTTCTGAAGGTTCGCAGCGTTTTTGAGGAACCAGCCCGAGCCTCATCCGCTGAAACCGCCCTGCTTAACCTTGTCCAAGGAAACTCTTCTGTGGGCGAATATGCCATACAGTTCTGCACACTGGCCTCAGAGTTAGCCTGGAATAATGAGGCTCTCTGCGCGACCTTCAAGAAGGGTTTATCCGGCCACATTAAGGATTAAGGATTGTCTGGCCGCACAAGAGATACCCTCTTCCTTGACGGAACGCATCCATTTAGCTACCCGCATCGATATGCGTTACGTCGAAAGACGCCAAGAGCTTCGCCAGGAGAAAGATCTCATTCGCACCAGGCGTTATCCGCGCCTGGCTCCTCTCTTTCTGAATCCAATGCATCTTGTTACCGCGCCTCCCGCCGAGGAGGCCATGCAAGTGGACCGGTCTCGCCTGACCCTACAAGAGAGGTCTCGCCGTAGGAACGAGAACTTATGCCTTTATTGTGTGAGCTCTGATCACTTCTTAAAAGACTGCCCTATTCGTCCTCCGCGTCAGGGAAACGCCCGCACCTAGTGAACGTGGGAGAGGCGTTACTGGGTGTGAATTCTTCCTCTCCACGTCTGACTATTCCTGTGCGGATTTCTCCTTCTGCTGGTTCCCTCTTCCCTGCGGTGGCCTTCCTGGACTCTGGTTCTGCAGGAAACTTTATTGAAGCCTCTTTCATCAACAGGTTCAACATTCCTGTTACCCGTCTCATCAAACCCTTCTTCATTTCCTCTGTAAATGGAGAGAATTTGGATTGTACCGTGCGTTACCGCACCGAACCCCTGCTCATGTCCGTTGGTGTTCTTCACCAAGAAAAGATTGAATTCTTTGTTTTGCCGAACTGTACTTCTGACATCCTTCTTGGCCTACCCTGGCTCCAGCGTCACACTCCTACCCTCGACTGGACCACTGGGGACATCAAATCCTGGGGTGACTCCTGTCACAAGCATTGCCTTAAGTCTGTACCGACCTGTCAAGTCCCCATCACTACTCCTTTGCCTGGCCTTCCAAAGGCCTATCAGGACTTTTCTGATGTCTTTTGTAAAAAACAGGCGGAGGTCTTACCACCACATAGACCCTACGACTGCCCCATTGACTTGCTCCCAGGTACTACACCACCCCGTGGCAGAATTTACCCTCTCTCCTCTCCTGAAACCAAGGCCATGACTGAATACATTCAGGAGAACCTCAAGAGAGGTTTTATTAGGAAATCATCTTCTCCAGCCGGAGCGGGCTTCTTCTTCGTGGCCAAGAAGGACGGATCTCTACGCCCTTGCATAGACTATCGTGGTCTCAATAAAATCACTATTAAAAACCGCTACCCTCTGCCTCTCATCTCGGAGCTCTTTGACCGTCTGCGCGGAGCAAAAGTTTTTTCTAAATTGGACCTCAGGGGCGCTTATAACCTCATCATAATCCGTAAAGGAGATGAATGGAAAACCGCATTTAACACCAGAGACGGTCACTTTGAATATCTCGTCATGCCGTTCGGACTTTGCAACGCCCCTGCAGTCTTTCAAGATTTTGTCAACGAAATCTTCCGGGACCTACTGTATACCTGTGTGGTTGTCTATCTTGACGACATCCTAATCTTCTCTGCCAACCTTAAGGAACATCGGCTCCATGTCCGTCAAGTGCTCCAGCGCCTCCGCGTAAATCATCTTTACGCTAAATTTGAAAAATGCCTTTTTGAGCGCAGCAGTCTTCCTTTCCTAGGTTATCTGGTCTCTGGACAAGGTCTTCAAATGGACCCTGACAAACTCTCCGCAGTCTTGGGTTGGCCACGCCCCTCTGGACTTCGTGCTATCCAACGCTTCCTTGGTTTCGCCAACTACTATCGTCAGTTCATACCCCACTTCTCCACCATCGTTGCTCCTATAGGGGCACTGACCAAAAAAGACGCGAATCCTAGGTCCTGGCCGCCTCAAGCGGAGGAAGCCTTTACTCGCCTTAAGGCCGCCTTCTCCTCTGCACCTGTCCTGTCTCGGCCAGATCCTCTAAAGCCGTTCTTCCTTGAAGTCGACGCCTCCTCGGTAGGAGCCGGAGCTGTGCTTCTTCAAAAAAACGCTAAAGGGAAAAACGTCACTTGTGGTTTTTTCTCTAAAACTTTCTCCCCTCCGGAAAAAAACCATTCCGTGAACTGTTGGCCATCAAGTTGGCATTAGAAGAGTGGAGACATCTCCTGGAAGGATCCCTTCATCCTATCTCCATCTACACTGACCATAAAAATTTGTCCTACCTTCAGTCCGCTCAGCGCCTAAATCCTCGCCAGGCCAGGTGGTCATTGTTCTTTGCCCGCTTCAACTTCCAGATCCATTTTCGGCCCGCAGACAAAAATGTCAGGGCTGATGCTTTGTCCCGTTTCTTCGATACCTCTGAAACTGAGACTCCTCCTCAACACATCATACCCCCTGAGTGTCTGATTTCCTCTGCTCCTGCTTCTCTCGTGCCAATTCCTCCAGGAAAGACTTTCGTTACTTCACGCCTTCGGCTTCAGATACTCAAGTGGGGCCATTCCTCCCATCTAGCCGGTCACGCTGGGATCAAAAAATCCATACAATTGATTGCCAGACACTATTGGTGGCCTACCCAGAAGGAAGATGTGACTGACTTTGTATGGGCCTGCACTATCTGTGCACGTGACAAGACTCCTCGCCAGAAGCCTGCAGGTCTTCTCCTTCCCCTACCTGTGCCTGAACAACATCGCCATGGATTTCATCACGGACCTCCCTTTGTCTCGTAGTAACACTGTCATCTGGGTGGTCGTTGACCGCTTTTCTAAAATGGCTCATTTTGTCCCGCTCCCTGGTCTTCCTACTGCACCTCAGTTGGCGAAGCATTCTTTTCTTCAAATTTTCCGCCTCCATGGGCTGCCCTCACATATCGTCTCGGATAGAGGTGTTCAATTCATCTCAAAATTTTGGAGAGCTCTCTGTACTCAACTAAAAATTAAGTTGAATCTTTCTTTCGCTTATCACCCGCAGTCCAATGGACAGGTGGAGAGAGTTAACCAGGTCCTTGGCGACTACCTACGACATTTTGTCTCCGCCCGTCAAGACGATTGGGTCGACCTATTGCCCTGGGCAGAATTCTCATACAATTTCAAGAACTCTGAATCTTCCTCCAAGTCGCCTTTCTTTGTGGTCTACGGCCGTCACCCATTGCCCCCCCCTCCCCATTCCCACGTCTTCTGGAGTTCCGGCCGTGGATGAATTAACTCAGGACTTTGCCTCTATCTGGAAAGAGACTCAAAAGTCGCTCTCACTGGCCTCTGACCGCATGAAGAGACATGCAGATAAAAAAAAGAAGAATCCCTCCTGTCTATGCCCCTGGTGACAAGGTGTGGCTCTCCTCCAAATATGTTCGGTTTCGGGTACCTAGCTACAAGCTGGGCCCTCGTTACCTCGGGCCATTTAAAATCAAAAACCAAATCAATTCTGTTTCTTACAAGCTCCACCTTCCTCCTTCTCTTCGTATTCCCAACTCTTTTCATGTGTCTCTTCTTAAACCCCTCATTCTTAACCGATTTTCCCCTAAGGTCACTGCTCCTGCTCCTGTCTCTGGTTCTTCTGATGTCTTCTCGGTGAAAGAGATCCTCGCCTCCAAGGTCATCCGAGGTAAAAAATGTTTTTTAGTGGATTTGGAATAACTGTGGTCCTGAGGAAAGGTCCTGGGAACCTGAGGCCAACATTTTAGATAAAGAGCTCATCCGAAGATTCTTGGGTTCCAAGAAGAGGGGGAGACCTAAGGGGGGGGTACTGTAACGCCGAGCGCTCCGGGTGTCCCATCCATCCCGGAGCGCCCGTGGCGTCTGTCCCCCTGCAGCGCTCCGGTCGGCTCCTCTGACCGTGAGCGCTGCTCTGATGCTGGCGGGGATGCGATCCATGCGGCGGCACCTGTCCGCCCGCGGATCGCATCCCATCCTGCTCACCGGCCTCCTCCCCCTGCTCCGTCCCGGTGCGCGCGGTCCCGCTGCTCTCTAGGGCGCGCGCACCGGCCTTCTTAAATTTAAAGGGCCAGTGCACCATTGATTGGTGCCTGGTCCAATTACTGTGTCACAATCTAAAACACTTAAAAACCCACTCCCCCTTCCTGTCCTTGCCGGATCTTGTTGCCTTAGTGCCCTGAGAAAGCGTTTTGTACTTGCCTTTCCAGTGTATCTGACCTTCTGCCGTTGGCCCCTGACTACATACCATTGCCACCTGCCCTGACCTTCCGCTACGTCTGACCTTGCCTCTGCCTAGTCCCAGTGTACCGTGCCTATCTCAGCTGTCAGAGAAGTCGAGCCGCTACTGGGGGACACGACCTGGTTACTACCGCCGCAGCAAGTCCATCCCACCTTGCGACGGGCTCTGGTGAAAACCGGTAGCTGCTTAGAACCGGTCCTCCAGTGCGACCCGTGCCTTCGCCTCTCTGGCACAGAGGATCCACCTCCTGTGTCCTCACTAGCCGCCAGTCCGGGCCCTGACAACTACGTTCGGTGTGCGGAGAGAGGAGTTCAAGTTACGGACGTGCGAACGAAGGTATGTGATTTTGTGACTTGGACAAATAGTTGGCCTATACTGTCTTGAGAATGTTGTAGAATATATATGGTGACTACGATGTTAAGGAGGTTAGACTGTGTGCCTCACATTAGTTATATATTATTTATTTTACTTGCAGACCCAAAATGAATGTCTTTATAAGTGACAAGGAATTCATTGCGGAATTTATAGACCGGGTAAGGGAGCTGCCCGCTCTTTGGGAGACGAAAAACCCCATCCACAAAAAAAGAGGGGTGAGAAAAGCAGCGCTGGAGACCCTGCTCCCAATTGTGCATACCAAGGTGCCCACAGCCACAGCAAAACAGGTGGACACTAAAATTGGGAGCTTGAGAGGCACCTACAGGACTGAACGCTCGAAGGTCCTGGCTTCTCAGAGGTCAGGAGCAGCAGCAGATGATGTTTATGTCCCGAATTTGTGGTACTACAGCAGGATGTCCTTTCTGGATGACCACATTGAGGCAAGGCCATCACTCTCCACTCTTCCCCCCAGACTTCCCTGCAGCCAACCTGAGCCTTCTCTGGAGCAAGAGGAGGCAGCCATCCTGGATGATCCTGATTTGGCCATCTGGAGCCAGGTATAGTATTAAATGAAAATGTATTGGGATAAAATTAATGTTTGCCAAATATGTCAAGATGACAAACATAAACTATTTAGAGTTCCACAAGTGAAATCAAGAACTCTAGACATTAGTCTACACTTAATTGGGTGCTAAATAGTCAATCTGATGTAGTTGTAAATTTTAGAAACTGATTTCAGGATTTACATTCTAATTGGTTCAATCATGATTATAAATTTGGAGGCAAAGATTAAAGCAACATATTAAACTATGTCCCTTTTTCATACACAGGATGAAATCAGCCAGGAGGAGGGTCTGGAAACTGTCAGGCAGGAGGAGGAAGGGCCCAGTGGCAGCCAGGAGGTGGCAGGGCCCAGTGGCAGGCAGGAGGTGGCAGGGCAAAGGAGAAGCACCAGATCACAGGTGCCTCCCATCCGATTTCCCAAAAGAGGCAGGAGGGACAGGACCACCAGTGAGGCAGCAATGGCCCTTATTAAAGAGGCCCATGCCACCCTCAAAGAGCCCACATCCCCTGAAGAGGCCATTGCCGGCCTAGTGGAGGCAAAGTTCAAGGTGATGAGCATGGAGCAACGCCTCCTATGCGAGCCCCTGCTCATCACCTTGCTCAACAAGGGGGTGATGGGAAAAATTACCCCCAATACTGCAATTTGTGAGCTGGCACAACTGTCCCAACCTCAACCTCCTCCTCCACCTCCACCTTCTTCTTCTGCCCCACCCCCTTCTCCTCCACCTCCACCTTCTTCTTCTGCCCCACCCCCTTCTCCTCCACCTCCATCTTCTTCTTCTGCCCCACCCCCTTCTCCTCCACCTCCTCCTCCTCCTGACAGGAGTACCCCTCCAGTGGCCCAGCCTCCAGCCAAACGAAAAAGGAAGGCTGCAGGGAAGGCTTCAGGAAAGGTTGCAGGGAAGGTTGCCAGGAAGACAAGGAAGTGATGGCCTTGCTTCATTGTGGTTGGACAGAAGGCAGCCTGTTGTAGTACCACACACTTGGGACATATATCTCACCTGCTGCTGTTCCTGACCTCTGGGAGGCCAGCATCAGATTGTGCTCAGAAATGTTGGCCTTCTCAAGCTCCCAATTTTAGTGTCCACACAGGGTTGATGTGTGGTCTGGGGTCCCTGGGATGCACAAATGGCAGCAGGTTCTCCAGCGCTGCCTTCTCTTTATTTTATTTGAAACATGAATAAATGTTATTTTTGTTTAAGTTCATACTTGACTATGTGTATTTGTAAAAATTTAAAATTTAGCTTTGGAGTAAGCAGAGACATTTGACTGACAAAAAAAGGGACAGATAACAACCCCCCTAAAAAATAAAAGAATCTGATTTCCCAAAAAGAGGGTGTTAAATTTTACAACTATATATTAAAATATTCAATGGGAGATCACTATCAAAACATTGCGAAATTAAAATTAACATCAGTTTGAAAAATATAAAAATTTAAAATATTCATAAAAACTTGCACGATATAATACACATAAATCTTCTTAAGAGCAGCATGAAAAAGGTTTAAAAAATATAGTCATAACTCTGTGTGAATATCAGCAGCAAAAGAAGTTCTTTCGTTTTGATTAATGTAACATTCTAAAGAAGATTTCAATGCACAACATTTAAACGATGCAATAATTTCGAGCGCAACGAATGTGCTATCTCCATTACGAAGGCTTGTTTTACCAGAAGATGCGCTCCCGTCTCATACTTGCTTCTGAGCATGCGCGCTTTTGAAAGACTCGTTAAAGCATACACACGAACCATTTTCTCGTCACAAAAGAGGCCGACGAGAAACACGACGAGGAAATCTGGAATCCTGACGAGAAAATAGAGAGCAGGTTCTCTATTTTCTCGTTGAGATTCACTGCAATTTTCTCGTCGTAAAACCATACACACGAACGTTTTTCTCGATCAAAAAGCTCTCGCGGCACTTTTCTTGCCGGTTTTGGACGAGAAAATCGGTCGTGTGTACGAGGCTTCAGAATTGGTTGCTCCAGCGGGACCAATTCTCTCATATGCCTCTGCTGCGGGAAATCCATGAGAATAATCCTGATGATTTCAGGAATTATCTCAGGATGACGTATTTCACCGTCTGTTGGATTTGCTGTCCCCCTATATCACGAGGCAGGACACTGTGATGCGCCAGGCCATCACTGCCGAGCAGAGGCTTATTGCCACGTTGAGATACCTGGCGACTGGGAGAAGCTTGCAGGACCTGAAGTTCTCAACAGGCAGCTCCCCCCAGGCTCTCGGGATCATTATCCCTGAGACGTGTTCGGCCATCATTCAGGTCCTGCAGAAGGACTATATGAAGGTAATTTTGCTCCTTTAACCTCACATTATATGTTTTGATTGTTTTAGAATCTTCTTATTTTTTTCCTCCTAACCCAAATTTGCCTGTTTGTAATATCCTGGTAATGTCCCCATTTTCCCCATGCATTTTTTTACCTGTAAAGGCCTTTTTGGGCCCTACATGCCTATTTCCCTTCACTAACCTCTCCAGCATGCTATCGTGGGCGCAAACCCAGCTAGCCTTCTATTTTCCTTTTCCTTTTTTTGGGGTCATTGCCCGCGTAGTTTGACAACCCTCCCTCCCCCCCTAAAGATGTTAAAAAAAATTAAGTTCTCAATCAAGCTCAGCAGAGTGGTAGAGCCTTTTTTTGGATCCCCCACAATCACCTTAGGCCCCCCCCCCTTAGATTATTTTAGAATGTCCACTCAGCGGGGGTGAGGCATCTGCTAAGTGGGCCTTTGTTTATTGGTAGGAAAAACTCCCTTAAATAATAATGTTAGAATGATGTTGGTCAACACTGTTTTTGCGTGTAATCTGCTTGCACTGTAAACATAAACCGTACTAATGTCTTCTTTTTGTTTGACTCCACAGTTCCCTAGCACACCACAGGAATGGCTGACTGTGGCCTCCCAATTTGCCCAGCGGTGGGATTTCCCCAACTGCGGAGGGGCAATTGATGGGAAGCACGTCCACATAGTGCCGCCACCCCATTCGGGGTCATACTATTTTAACTATAAAGGTTTTAATAGCATAGTGTTAATGGTCGGTGGTGTCGGCACGGTACGAGTTCCTGTATGTGGACGTGGGGAAGAACGGCCGGATGTCCGATGGCGGAGTATTCGCAGAGACGGAGTTCGCTCACCGTCTGCAGGCTCGGGGTCTTGCACTGCCTCCAGATGCAGAGAACGTGGAAGGGCTACCGTTCGTTTTCATTGCGGATGAAGCTTTTGGACTAGGACCACATCTCATGTGGCCGTTTCCCCAATGCACCCTCACCCCGGAGAGGAGGGTTTTTAATTACCGGCTGGCCAGAGCCCGGAGAGTTGTGGAGAATGCCTTCGGGATAATGGCCAGCCGGTTCCGCCTGTTCCAGACAGCTATAAATTTGGCGGATTATAAACTCAACAACATTGTCTACTGCTGCTGCTTGTTGCACAATTTTTTACGGAAATTCTCCACAAATTATGTGTCATCAGTTGGGCCTGAGGCCGGTCCCTCTGAACTGATAAATCTGACCGGCCTCAGAACTGCCCGTACTGGCTTGGCCCCCCAAAGTGCCCGTGAAGTACGCCAGAAATACGTAGAGTACTTCACGGGTAGGGGGGCCATCGCAATGCCAGACCACATCTGACCTTTGATTTTACCTTTTTTAAATAAACAAAAATATTTGATTTACTACAAACTTGTGTTGTCATTCTTTTATTTGTGGTTTATGTGTCTCCCAGGTTCTAGTAGTGCCAAGTGTATTTCTCCTTAGTTTTTTTTTTTTTTTTATTATCTTTTTTTATTAATTTTCCAAAAACATATATAACACACATTACAATACATGAAACACATTTTACAGTCTCAATATTTCCCATTACAAATTAAAAAAAAAGGGAAAAAAAGGAGGGAGAGATGAGGAAATGGAGAGAGAGAGAGAGAGAGAGAAGAAAAAAAAAAGGGGGGGAGGGAGTGGGTGGGGATGATTTTAGAAGGGCGGGGGATGGGGGAATACAGTCCCCCATACTCTCCCCCAAATATATTATGTGCTATCACTCTAGTGTTGATGTCTTCTAAAGTGAAATTAAATAATAAAGAGAGAAAAAAGGTGGTTTCAAAAACTACTACAAACTAAAAAACAAGTGTTAAAGTCTAAAAGTAGACAGTATAAAGGACTGGGGGATGACTGTACAGATAGAGTGACAAAACATGTATATAAAGAGAAAAGTGAGAGGTAAAGTTATCGTCACCTGTGCCAAAAAAAAAAAAAAGGGGAGGAAAAGAAAGAGAGACGGGGAAAAGGAGAGGGGGAGAATGAGGGAGAGAAAAAAAAAGGGGGGGGGGTGAGGATGATTTTAGAAAGGGGGGGGATGGGGGAATACGATCCCCCATACTCTCCCCCAGATATATTATGTGCTATCACTCTAGTGTTGATGTCTTCTAACGTAAAATGAATTAATAAAGAGTGAAAAAAAAGTGATTTCAAAAACTACTACAAACTGAAAAACAAGTGTTAAAATCTAAAAGTAGACTGTATAGAGGACTAAGGGATGAATTTACAAGTGACTACACTGATGAAGTGACAAAACATATATGTAGAGAGAAAAATAACAGGTAAAATTATCGTCACCTGTGCCCAAAAAAAAAAAAGGGGGGGAGTAGGGAAAGCCTCAGGGAAGAACAAATCTAATCCCTCTCTCTCCGAGAAAAGGAAGAGAACAAAAATAGGGGTGTAAAAAAGGAAAGAAAAGGGAGGAACATTTGTATTTTCTGACTGGTTCCTTGGTAGCATGGAAAAGAATGGTCCATGCATCAGCAGGGAGATTAATATTGGATATTTGTTGGATAATTCGAATAATGCTAGACCAGAAGGGGCGGATGAGTGGGCACGACCACCATATATGAGCGTGGGTTGCTCTGTTCCCACAATTCCTCCAACACAGCGGGGAGTTGTCGGGGAGCATCTGATGAAGCTTTGATGGGGTGTAGTGCCATCTGGTTAGTAGTTTGTAATTGACCTCAGCCATCCTTGATGCAATTGAAGAGATATGAGTCAGCTGTAGGACTTTATCCTTTTGGCTGTCTGAGAGGCAGGATTCCAAGTCTGCCTCCCACTTAGCGAGAAAGGGAGGATAAGTATCACCTTGGAGCTTGATGAGTAATTTGTATACCGAGATACAATGTTCAGGTGGGTCCGTAGTATTTCTCCTTAGTAAATAGCCTCCAATCTCAGAGGTAAAAACACTGTTTTTGCATCTTCAGAACTGCTATTGAGCATAGAAAGAACAAGGCACACCTTTTTTAGACTTCCCAAATGTTTTTATTGATTGCAACACAGTTTTGCTTTTTTTTCGAAATATTTTGTGCGGCTTTTTTAGCAGAAACATGCATGGGTCAAAAGCCACATTTTTTTTTCAGAAAAAGTAATAAAATAACACAGTGAAAAATACAAACAGGAGATGGGGTGATGTTACCCCTGATCCATCCCAAATGTGAAGAACCACACTTTCTTTTTGGGGCTCAAATGGGTATCTTCAACAAGATCTCATGGCTAGGGTAAACATGTGCTATCTCCCATCATGGGGGATCAATGGACGTGCTTTGGGGGTGAAAACCCTTCCTCTCCCCTACTTGAGGAGGGAGGAAGAGGTTGCACCCCCAAAACAGGGACATAGATATCCTGTGACGGCAGATAGCACATGTTGAGTCTTCAGTGTGTGCATCCTCACATTTGGGCTGGTGGAAATCCCATAGAAAAATTCCGACACATAACAAAACACACTATTCTCCCCAAAATATCTATCATGTTTTT
The DNA here is from genome assembly GCA_029206835.1 of Rana muscosa. Taxonomy (NCBI): domain Eukaryota; kingdom Metazoa; phylum Chordata; class Amphibia; order Anura; family Ranidae; genus Rana; species Rana muscosa. Next base: position 636,353,056 of record CM055117.1, on the reverse strand, counting down.
ATATTTTTGCTCAATCACAATCATTCTCTTTCTCATAATGTCCATTTCGCTACTGCATTCCATGATTTCCTGAATGATTATTTTGGCGCTGGCACTCGAGAATGGAGGATTTGGACTTCCTGACACACCCCCACGTTCAGTCCCTAAAAAGAAACAAATATTTTAAAACTATGCAGGCCTACATCAGGATTTACCTTGAAGTTGTGGTGACAGACACTGACCTGTTGTGCTGATAAGCTCCACCTCTCCTTCCTCCACCTCCCCTTCCTCCACCTTCACTTTCTCTAACCTCCGCTTCCTGAACCTGCTGAACTTGGTCTGCTTTGGGATCTTCGGGGAGTTTCTGTGGTGTTGGGTTCCTCGTCTCATGAGCATGGTGTCCTCCCACTCTCCTCTCCCCTATGGGAATAGCAAAAAAAAGTAGCCTTTAGCACACAGACTTTTTAGGCCTGAAAATGGATTCTCATTGTTTTTAAGTGGGGTACAATTGATATTTGGCCCTGAGTTTCAAGATGAACATATGAGATCTTGCAAACTCAACAAAGCAACATGTTATTTTGGAGGACACTCACAAATACACTTGGATAACCACCAAGGTATCCACTGGACCACCTGTGTGTGACACCGTTAAGAAATTTGGTCATGTGGCCCAGAGTATAGTATCTTGATGAAGAACAAAAAAGAGTACACAACTGCTGGAGTGTCATCTCCTTTACCCAGAATACAGTTTAGCCTTTCCTTCACATTCTAGTTTTACTTACAACACATCATCTAGCCAACAATGTGTAGATAAACATTGTTTAAGTAAAATGAGGCATGCCCACATGTAGTTTACGTGGATATGTGCCAAACATGTTTGGGGGAAGAGCAGCAATTTTTTTTACAACACATTTAGCAAATAAGTGGACTCTCCACTTAACATAAAAGTTGAGATTTTAAAATGTGAAACCAGTCAAGCCAAGCACATGTTGCAAAACATGGAAAAATACATATTACAATGTGAAAGAACACAGTAAAATAAACTTACTTTTTTCAATGCTTTTTATAAGCTTCCTATACTGCTCCGGCTCCCTGAGCTTCAGGTCTGACCACCTTTTATGGAGTTGTTCCTTGGATCTCCTGACACCATATTTTTTTATAGAGAGTCTTCGCCACTTTGTCCATAATTTGTGACTTCCGGAGATTAGGGGTGTCGTATGGGCCATGCTTGCCGTCGTAATCCTTCCTCCGCAGAATGTCCACCATCTCCGCCATCTCAGAAAAAGACATATTAGTCGCCTTGTATCTTTTCTTACTGGATCGGGACGTTTCCGCCTCCGGGCTTTCCTCGTCGGTAATTTCTAATAAAGAAGCCACCTGTGTCTGCGACATGTCGCCGTCTCACACTTTGCGCCGATCGTTAAGGGGCGGGGAAATGCTGAAAAAGTCCGTCATGGGCGGGCGACGAGGGCGGAGTTACACACATGCGCAGGGTATAAAAAGGGAAAGAAGTTATTAGGGATGCGCGGAGTAAGGATGACCGGAAGTGAACCAACGAAGTGAACTAAGGTAAGAAGGGAACTCGGGCCTGCAGTGGCCTATAATGGTTCATGATTGTAAAGGGCAATATTGTGATAAGTTGAGGAGAATCAATTCTGATCCTTTTCTTTTTTTTACTTGATGATCCAAAAAGATGCATAAACTACAAGAGTCGGAGGTGATGCTAACTTTTATTGAAAAATATAAGGAACAGCGCAACCTGTGGGAACTGAAACACCCTGCGTACCACAAAAGTGATGTACGTCGGGCAACTATTACCAAATTAGCAGAGGATATGAAGCCATGGATCCCAGATGCAGACTACACTATGATCAATAATAAAATCAACAACCTGCGTAATTCGTATAAAAAAAAATACAAGGAAGTGCGCCAGTCAAAGAGATCAGGAGCAGCAGCCGACAATATAGTAAAGCCCAAGCTGTGGTACTACAGACATCTTCAATTTCTGGATGACCAGATCGAGGCCAGGGAATCTATTTCCAGCCTTCCCTCAACCCTTCCTTCCATCCTTCCCTCCAGCGTTCCTTCCACCCTTCCCTCCACCCCTGCAGAGGTGGAGGAGGAGCCTCCCGAGCTAGAAGAGCCAGATCTTCGCATCTTCAGCCAGGTATAGTATTTTTGATCATAATTATTGTCCACTAAGTAATATTTTGTGGAACTGTTTGGATTAGCCATAAATGATATCATCCCCCCCCCAAAAAAAAAAAAAAACAGTAATGAGATCAAAATTGTGTGTGATAGATTCCCCAAATAATCAAATTTTTTATTTTATTTTAAAAACAGGATGAGGCAAGCCAGGAGGAAGAGGGTCAGGAGTGTGGCAGGCAGGAGGAGGCAGGGCCAAGTGGGACTCAGCAGGTCCCCAGGCCTAGTGGCAGCACCGTCTCCCAAGTGGGTCCCCTCCACGTCAGACCGCCAAAACAACGGCGGATGACACAAGTGGAGGAGGAGTCACTAAAGATGATTCAGGAGGCTTCTGCCATTATGAGGGCCCCCTCAACCCTACAGAGGGCTTTAGCACCTATCTGGCGGATAAGTTGCTCAGAATGGAGGCAGGACAACGGGGCCTTTGTGAGCACCTCATATATATGGCCGTACACATGGGGGCGAGGGGGCTGCTGACTGAGGCCACCCATATCTCGCAGCAGGCCAATCCCTCTCCTCCTTCTCCTCCTCCTCCTGCCACATCACCACCCACAGTGGCCCAGCCTGCAAGGGTGCGTGGACGGGGCCGTGGAGAGAACGCTGCAGAGAGGCGTGGAAGGAAGGCTACAGGGAAGAGCAGGAGGTGATTCCCTGGCCTCGAGCTGCTCATCCAGAAATTGAAGGTTGATGGAGTACCACAGCTTGGGATGATGTATGTCTTTGGCTGCTGCTCCTGATTTCATGCTGTTGTTGATTTTATTATTGATCATAGTCAAGTCTGCATTTGGGATCTAATGACTTCATATTCTCTGCTAATTTCTGAATAGTTGCCCTTCGTTTTTTTTTTGTTTTTTTTTTCGAAATAAAGGGAAATTTGATTTCAGCCAACATACATGCCTGATGTGTTTTTTTTTTAAGTAGCAATAAGATTTTATAAATACAATGTGTAATTAATAACAAGGGACACCAACCTCCATGAGTAAAAAATAAAAAAAATATGTTGTTCGGAGAAATTGACACACCAAAAAATGCACCACAAATTTTAAGACAAAAACAAAAAAAAAGGTGTAATTTGTGAGGTCGGCCTTGAAGAATTAAGCTAGTTATTCCTAAGAGCACAAGAAAGAAGAAAGACATACGTTTCTCTGAACTCATGAGAAAGATCTGCTGCCAAAATGACATTTTAAAGACCGTTCTAAAGCAAAAAAACATGCGCTGCATTAAATGAAGCAATAACTTGCAGAATGACGAATGTGCTCTCTCCATTAGGAACGCTAGTTTTACAAGAACGAGCGCTCCCGTCTCCTAATTCAGTCTGAGCATGCATGGGTATTTTAACCGATGGACTTGCCCATAGACGATCGGAAATTCCCATCGGTTTTTTATCCATCGGAAAATTTTAAAACAAGTTCTATTTTTTCCAACCGATGGAAAAAAGACCGATGGGTACCATACACGATCGGTTGGTCTGATGAAAACCATCCATCGGACGGTTTTCATCAGTCAAACCGATCGTGTGTACGGGGCTTTCCTGTATGCAGTCAATTTAAGTGCTGTGATTTATAATGGCCTCATTTGTCTTTTGTTCTTACAATATATTAACTGTACTAATAAATTATTATTGTTTGAACAGAACAAAAACAAAAAGTAAAACTGTATTTACTGTATCTGCTTGGAGTTAAAGAATAATTTCCTTATCCTTCCTGTCTGCATAAGATGTTCAGGGAAATCTCTGCAATGGGACACAATTGGCAAGAAAAAGAAACTACGGGGGTTTTAACCCCAACCTACTCAATCCAATTTGGATTTAGATATACTGTAAGTTTTATTAGGATTGCAATGTCTACCTCCTCCACATATGCATATCAATGGAAAACTGGAAAGTGCTTACAACACTGCTAAGATTTCATTGCAGCAGGGAAACTATGTTGTCAGGTCAGATAAGCCATTTTCTTAATTCACAGGAATTTGTTAAAAAAAAAAAAAAAAAGCTACAAGCCCTGTCTGCCACCATAGTAGACATACTTGTAGTTTCAATGAACTGCAAGCATGCTAAGCAGCTTGCTTGTAGTTCCTTTATTTTTCCTCTAGCTTTATAACAGAAAGCCTGTATAGAAGTACAGACACAAAGCTGGAGGAAGACTGCAGGAGTCTGATATTGCATCTCTGATCTGCTATGTTTTATTTTTATTTTTTTTAAGTTAACTTATCCTTTAATAAAATTAAGTGCAAGTGTCCACATACTGGATCTCTATCTTCTAAAGAAATGTCATTACAGGTAAAAAAAATGGTCATCTGGGCTCTCCTTGATGTAATTTTTCTTTTAATAAATACATACTGTATGAATTTATTTTGCAGGATTCGGTGTCTGAAGGATTACATAACCTGGGAAGTTGTTTATTTTATAATAATACGTTTTTGAAAATTGCAGTGCTTTCATTGATTTGTGTATGGATATAGACGCTGCATTAGGTCTATGAATAGATAGCTGATTTCTTTGTGATTTGTAAGCAACAACAGCAATACTAACAATGCTCAGTAATGTTATCACTAAAATTCAACAGGTCATTACTGACATGCTATAAAATTGTATTCTGTGTATCTATCTGTGTATCTAACTATCTATCAGCCTATGAATGGGATGATCTTCTAAAAGCTGTTCTGAACAGGATTTTGTTATCCTTCCACAGCCTTCACCTCCAAGCAGACATGGTTTTTAGCAAGATGGAGCAAGGTTCTGTAGCACAGGAGGTGAAAAAAGGGTATTAATAATATCTCAGATATTTTAAATAATCACTCAAGGAAACAGCATATGATGTTTAGCCATCATAGTTGCAAAAATCAGTACATAAATTTGACATAACATGCCCTATCCTTGCTTGACATCAGCAGTTCAGCGTGACATGAGTTCACTTAAACATTTTAAATTATGTGTTTATGATAATGAGATGTCAAATATTAGCATGAAGTAAAAACATACCATATAAAAGTGAAGTTTTATCATTAAAACATATTTTGTTGAGCCGCTATGCCAGATTTTCTTTTGTATTAGTCCATCCTTAAAGCTCAATAAAACATTATTTGCAGAGATTTGGTCATCTGCTAAGTCTTTTTTACCCCTTCATGCTGACCGTACGCAAATATGCGTTCTCGGTTTGAAGGGGTTATACAGGGGTGGTGCCTGCAGCTGCAGGCCTCACCCTGGTACTGTTTTTTAGAACCAGCAGTTGGCTTTTTAGTGATAACAACCGATGCGGCTAAAAGCCTCTTGGCTGTTATCCTAAGGAGCGGGAGGGGATGTCCTCTCCTCCCGCTGCCTTCCACGGCTCTCCTGGGCTCTCCTGTCCCACTGGGAGGCCCGAGCGACCAGCCGACTTATCCGGCAGCTGGCCGAAGACCTGTATGAAGCCAGAATCGGCTTTGATCGGGTCTCTGATCTAGTAACCCAGAAGCGATGTCATGACATCACTTCCAGTTTACTCGGCTGACAATGGCGCGATTTAAAAAAAAATGGTATTCCAAAACGCAGATTTTGAATGCTTTTAAGTGCAAAGAGTACCTGTCACTGCCTATTACTGTCTTATATTCCTTGTGACAGCAATAAAAATGATCAGCATTTTCTTTTTTTTAGGAGACAGTGTAAAAAAATAAAAATTAAATATAAAAATGTAAAGCGCCCCGTCCCTCCGTGCTCGCACGCAGAAGCGAATGCAAATGTAAATGATGTTCAAACCTCACATGTGAGGTATTGCCACGATCATCAGAGCGGGGGAAATAATTCTAGCACAAGACCTCTTCTGTAACTCTAAGCTGGATAACCTCTAGAAAATTTTAAATTGACGCCTATGGTACTGTAGTTTGTCGCATTCCACGAGTGTGTAAAATTTCAAAGCATGACATGTTAGCTATCTATTTACTCGGCGTAACATCATCTTTTACATTATAAAAAAAAAGGGCTAACTTTACTGTTTTTCTTTTTAAATTAATGAAAGTGTCTTTTTTCCCCAAAAAATTGTTTGAAAGACCGGTGCGCAAATACCGTGTGACATAAATAATTTGCAACAATCGCCATTTTATTCTCTAGGGTCTCTGGTAAAAAAATATATATCATGCTTGGGGGTTTTAAGTAATTTCCTAGCAAAAAATACGGATTTTAACTTGTAAGCAACAAATGTCAAAAATAGGTTTAGGTATGAAAGTATAATGTAATAGGAAGAAGAGGTCAGAAACCGAAAGTAAAATAATGAAAGTGAAATAATATGAGTTTTCTTTGTATATTTATCCCTAACTGGCAATGAAATATCTGTTCAACCTGTTTTTAGAAAATAAAATAAAGAATAAAAAAAAAAAAAGTATAATGTGGATTTGCTTTTTACTGTATCTATAGTCTGCAAAAAATAAATGATATATATAAATTAGAAACTAAATTAGGTACTGGCAATCTATTAGTATAAATAAAACATAATAAAATATTTCTGATTTTGGTACCTGATGGCTGATGGGTTAGGCACGTGAGTGTGAGCTCTGTCCAACCAATACCCTGAGCAAAGCCTGTAGTCCTTCCCAGGCCTTTTTTAATTTAAATGAAGAAAACTCAAGCTTGTGCAGCTATCAATTAGCCCTCCCCCTAATACAGGAGTCAGTCGCATCAAATGTGATTCAAACTCCCAAAAAAGTCTAGCAATGAATAGTGCAGCACTCCAATTCTTTCTATACATACTTTCTATATATATATATATATATATATATGTAGCGGGCCTCACTCTCCCTCTCCGCTTCTATCGCCTGGTTGGCTGGTGTGGTCTAGGGGTACCTGGGAGAGGAGAGTGCAGGAACACTATGCCAAGCTCTCACCTCGTATGTGTATGAGGGTTGAGCAAAGTCACTTAAATTACCTCTGGGTCTGCTCACTGCATACGAAGCTTCCGCTTGTTCCGTGGAAATGTGTCAGCCAGTAACAGAGCCCCACACCAATTAAAAGTCCAACTTTATTTCTCCATTGCAGGGTGAACATAATAGTTGAACTTTCAGTAAGACAGACAGACAGGGGTGCGGATACGAGTAGGCCCAGGCACAAATGAATTCTCCTATTCCTTTGCAAGCGAATAGGCCTGGCGCACGGTCTCTGCCACCGACCGGGTGAACTGTTGAGGCCCTTGCCACAGGCCTAATAGCAGGTCTCTGCCACCGACCTGAGTTGACTAGTTGGACCGCTGCCACCGGTCAGTGAACATGAACCACCTTCCTCTATGAACTTGGCCCCTGTCCGGGAAAGATATCCCTCCGGGCGGTCTCCAGAGGTTAGCCCGTCACTGGCAATATGCTGCACCAGGTCTTCGGATGAATCCCTCCTCCGGTCCCTTACGCCTCTGGATTCGGGTGCCCAACACCCGGGGCACCCTAGGACAATCCCTCCCTGGCGGGACCCAGCGGAAGGTACAGGGCCCCAGGCCTCTGGCCGAATACCTCACCCCAGACTGAAGGTGTCTGGGATGGAACACGGACTCCAAGTGTCCAGGCCTAGGCCGCCTGGACACTGACCGCGGACAGCAGCCCTCAGGCTGAAGGTGCCTGGGACTCGAACCTTGTGGCGAAGATGTCCGCCCCCTTTATACCCTCTCCCAGCAAGCACAGCGGGTTCCCCGCCCCGTCGTAAACTGCTGTGAGAGGTCACAAAGGGTACGGCACTGCAGTGACGGTTCAACCCCAGCCCAAAGTGACAGCGCCACCTTCTGGGCCGCAGGGAACTGGTCATCACTGATGTCTTCACCAGACCCAAACACTCTGAAAAGTACATACCCGCTACATATATATATTGTAAGATTAGGGGTTATCAGCTCTCGTAGTAGATGCATTTTTCCAGTGATTCGGGCCAGTCAGGAACTCTGTTTAAGGGCATGGTAGCCCATTTTTATTTAAAAAGCACAAAAGTTCACAAATACATCCATAGCATTTCACAGGGGGGTTCCACCATTCCTGTATCTTGCATACTTAACAGTTTAGCCTCCTAGCTTTACCTTCTTGCTATCCGGCTGTTTCAGGCCTTTAGCCTAGGCCTCAGGTCTGCTCCTCAGAACAAACAGAGTTTCCTAGAGATAAGCTCACTCCTCGCTTACTCCAGGTCAGCGCTTTCTTGCTTACTTCAGCAATGACGTCTGCCTCTTGCAGACACACACACTTTGGCTGCACCCATGCAGCATAGATAGCCTCTGACTTCCTCTCAGAGGGATGGGAGTCCACCTGACTCCCAGGGACAGACTTCCTGTCTGTTGGGTGGGGCCCTGATCCATAGTCATGTCAGAACTAAATAGCCCAACACACAGCTGTTCAATCAGCGTGTCTTTCTTTAACAAATCTGGCGTAAACCAACACCCTTTAAGGACGCATAGGGTCTCCCCATCACAATATATATTTAAATATATATATATATATATATATATATATATATGCTTTGAACCCATGAGATTTATTATTGAACGAGCTACAACAGGGACATGTTTTGTTTACAGAACAAAAAAGGAAAAATTTTAAATTAGTTGTGTAAAAGAGCTCAAGGCAATGACAGCTGAGAGGAAAATTTCATCACCATTATTTTTCAGTTGCTGTATATAACGTCTGTTTCAGCATTACATTTTTCTGGAACAGAAGGAAGACACTCTCACATCTGGCAACATGTCCTTGCAACTGTATAAAAATGTATATTCAGCCTTAGAAAGACAGTATTGTGCTTGTATGCAGGGGGCATTTGGGTCACATGGGTTCACTTTACACATTATCTTTAAATTGGAAGAAAAACCTTCTTAAAATGGATACCGCAAATCATTCTGTTCAATATATTTGTTCTTTAGGGAGACAAAAGGCAATTGAGTCTTCATCATACATCTTTAAAATCATCTAAGTGAGACACATTAAGTTCTGAGGTTCCTTTGTTTAATGGGACTTTTATTGACTTGCTGCAACCATTTCACATTCGTCATGGTGACGAACAGATGTCATTTTATGCTCTTTTGTTTTCTAAGATCAGAAAGTGTCATTTCCAATGGAGCCTTTGTAGATACTGGAATGAAAATGTTGCAGGATTTCTTTTTGGAGTAAGGAAGGGAAACCCAATATGTAAACATGCTACAAATAGCAGCCACATAAAATAACCTAGTAAGATATAGATTATATATATATATATATATATATATATATATATATATATATATATAGTATATACTGTATAAACATAGTATATTTACCAAATATACAAAACGCATAATGTGCCACTTTTTCAATACTAACTGATGCATTTTACAATTTTGCACGCCGTCTGGTGGATATCTTTGATGTGGGAAACTTGGGTTTTTATGCCAATACAGAGCTGTTTGATGCTCTTGCTCAGTGTAAGTGAAACTTTATGTAGCGCTACCCCCAGTTAAGAGAGCCGCTGGATTTATTTCCGGGCCCTGTGTGCAGCACCACCAAATCCCGGCAATCTTACTCGACCCACTCTGGCACAGCTAGTCTAGGGGTTATATGTATATCACATTTAAATAGTATTGCAAGGAATAATCTCCTACAGTAAGACAACACACTGAGGCAGAGATTAAATATAACCGTTTACTCTTAAATCAAAAGTAGCATAGACAGAACACAACATATGCAATTGGTTAGCAGAGCCCTGCAGAATTCAACACAGCATACAATAATGGCGCTGCGCGGTACTTCACCACGTGTAGCTATTATGGTATGCGCGCACTATGACGCACTAAACAATACCCTAACTTCCCACCCCGGTCAGGCCTGACATGGAATGAATCTCAGTCACCTCCTATATGGAGTTCTTCGCATGCCAGCTTTCGGTGGTGCACTTGATGAATAGCAATTTGTAATCCACAACAGGCAATACTTGAAACACTATACTGGGAGGGACACTTAAACTCTGTCCTGCTACCGGTCCCCCCCCCGGGGAACAGCAAATAAACGAAACTGTGGGCCTATGCAGTCTATAGGCCTGAACACGGCACAGTCTATTGGTCTGGGCAGGTGCCCGCTCACCACTCCGGACGCGATCCCAGTCCGGAACGTCCACCCTGATGTGTATCCGCACACAGTGTCTGCAACGATCGGGGTCCCCGATCGTTCTGATGTCCTCACTCGACAAGTCAGATGCCACCCAGGCTCCGCAGTGGGGTGGAAGGCTCTTTGGAAGTTGCGCAAGGCCCAGGCTTCAGGCCTTGCACTGCAGCAGATCCGCACAGGAAGAAAGTCTTGCTTGCAGCGCGGTGTCCAAAGAGGCCGAGCTCCGCCTCGCCTCCTCCTTAAATAACCCCTCCAATGAGTCTCTGCGATGGCTAACTGCACTCTGGGTGCCGAACGGGGTTCTGGGTAATGTAGTCCCGGGGCCTTAAAGGAGACCCCGCTACACACTCCCCCCACTTAAAGTCTTTGGTCCCCAAAGACAACATAAACTTAAATCACAGAACGTACAACATTAATCAAACTTTCGTATGATGTTGGCAGAGGAAATTCCCACCAAAACCGAGGCGGTGAATTCCCCTGCCCACAGGTCACACTATCATCAGTGTCCTGCCTAACTGTGCCAGAGAGTGAGCTGGGGTTGCCTCCCACCAAATGAACAGTGAGAGGATCAGGGTCTTCCATACTCCTTCTGGCAGTAACCACAGTGTCTTCCGCACTTCTCCCCATCTGTGGGTAAGTTAATCTTCTGGGAGGCTTTATGGCTCTTCGCTTCCTCTGTCCTCTTGGACTTTCTGTTAAAACGGACCCCTCTTCTGGAACTAACTCAGGAATCACTTCTGGTTCGGGAACACTGGACTCCGGGGCAGGGAGGTACAGGGACTTATTTTAAATATTTTTTTTTGGTGGTAGGGTCAGTACACTTTAATTGGGGTACTTCCCTGGGTTGTGTTTTAAGATATTCCTAGGAAAATTAATAATTAATTTTTCCACATCCGATTGCGAGCTATTCGGGGTATTTAGCTCTTATAAATCAATGACATTTACATTATATTAGTCCAAGCTTGGTACATGGATTATTTAAAACTTCAATATGGTTCAGGCTTTGTAATAATGAATGGTTATGTGGATTCTATGTAAATGTGTTGTATTCATTATTTCCGTTTTTGAGACATTGCATTAATACCCCAGAATGCAGTCAGCAGCTTTCTGGTTGCCTTCTATTATTAGTGCATATTTGATTGATGAGCGCTATACAGTGTTTTTTAAGATGGATTTAATGAATATACCTAGCTTCGGATACAGGTTTAAGCATCACCTACTTCCTCATACATGGGGGGGAGGTGCTTTCACTGTAGACGAAGGATGTGGGAGTCACATCTCCCCTCCCCTGGTGTTGTGGGAGTGGTATTGGATGTCCATCATGACTTCATCGTCATGGTTGATTGATATGAAAACGAGGCGTGAATGCGCCTCGGGACTTCACCGTCAATGTTGTTGATATGAAGACGAGGCGTGGACGCGCCTCACGTGTATTTATTGAGTGACGTTTCAGTGCGTCGCCCGTGCCCTTTGAGAACGTTTGATTAAACAAAACTAGTCAGGGCGGTGCTACGTACTAAACGTCACTACTACGTGACCCCGTTAGCACGGGCGAACGCATATTTTATGCCGGAAATTTTAAACTTATATTTTTTATGTACTATTTTGTATGCCTCTTCAACATGGAATAAATCTCAACTTGAGGTAATACACTAGTGGAGTCCCCCCCTTTTTCTTCCTTTCTTCCATACACTGGTATCCTACTCGGAAGTTTGCACCACGCTGCTTGGAGCTACAGATCTCAGTGGCTGGAGTGGATGAGACAGCACAGTACGTGTTAGGAGCCAGCACCGGGATTTCGGATCGGGGATATCTTCTGGATTCCTGGGATTAACATCTATACCCCGCAGAGGGTGATATCTGCAGGCCCAATAGACCTTGCCACAGTGGAGGTCCAACATCTTTTGGTAAAGTACCCATCTTTAACTATATTCACCGTGGTGGATGCGGCTCCTCTTCTGGCGTTTGTGGATTTCCTTTGGGCACTTTTTTCCATTGTATTATCACTGAGGGTTTTTCATTTTTTTATTGTTTCCTTGGAGAATCAATATAACTATTGGACAATTTTTTTATTCCTTTTTGTAATATTGTGTGGGGAATTTTTTCATAGGACTTTCTCATCACATCAGTACATGTTTTTATGTATGTAATGGTTATAATTTAGTAGGAATAATATAGTGATTGTTAATATTTTTCATCAGAACAATTCAGCTGCAGTACAATCTAGTAGGAATAACACAGTGGTTGCTAAATTAGATCTATATCATTTATTTGCAGTACTGCTTTGCACAATACATTACCGTGGATATATATTTATTTTCAGGCCGTGGTTTACATAAATATGTACGTTAAAGGTTTTATTAATTTTGTACTAGAATTTATTAGTTGAGTTCTATTTCATTAAGATTGGGCGCGATAATTTTTTTATTCTTATATTGCTTTTTGTATGGTTTCACATATTTTATTTGTCGCAGCCTAGGTGTGAATAACACATTCATTTTCAATTTTCCAATTTTTCACATTAGCACAGTAATTACACACATTTTTTCACAGGTACAGGGACTCCCTTGGGTCCTCTTCTGGGGGTAAGTCACAAGCACTCTCCCAGGAATCTGACCAAGGACTGGATGGAATGAACTCAGAAGCTTCTGCATTCAGCTTGGAGCTCACTGGAGATGATGGGCACCCGGTTGACTCCTTCACCGGGGCCCGCTGAAGTTTTCCGGCGGCTTGCGGTTATTCATCTTTTTTTTCTTCGGGCTGGCACACACTTTGGCGAGATGGCTAGCTCCTCCACAATTGAAACAAATCACATCCCCCCAATCTTCCAGGGATGCGGGCGCTGAGGTGTTGGGAAACAGCTCCTTCCTCTGACTTTCCCTCTCTGGTTCCCTTGTCTTCTTTTCCATCAGGGAGGTCAACATCCCCAACACTTGGAACATCTGTGACTTCAAGGTATCCACCTCTGAGTCTCTTTCCAGGGTCATGGCCGTCCTGACCATCACTGGAGGAGGATTTACTGACTCAACTGGTAGGCTCCTCTTCTTCTCTTCCAGCATAGCTTCTTCCTCTCTGACCACCCAGATCAAGTCAGGGTACTCCAGGCTCTTCCCATCCTGTCTTGTGAGTAGCGCCAATGCGATGGGGTCCAGGGGCTCAGATCCTCTCATCACCTGTTGGACACGGGCCTCATCCACCTTCCGTGGGTCAATCCCCTTCTTAAGAATCATCTTATGCAGGATCTTATCCAGGTGCCTCATGAACTCTGACAGCTTCTCTCCTGTCTTCTGGTAGCAATGCTCCAGCTGATAAGTGAGCTCAGTGATTTTCTCTGTTCCACCAAACACATTCTGCAGGATGTCCAGATAGTCCTGCGCATTACAGTCTGTCTTACTCATCTTGAGATTGCGTATGGCCTCTAGAGCAGGCCCCTTCAAGCTCTCAGCAATTCTCTGCTTCTTTCTGTGGTCTGGGACTTCCCATTCTTCAAGGGCCAGTGAGGAATTCGTCCTGACATCCACCACCCATGCTTTCTGATATGGTGACAGTGACATCACCAGCTGCCTCACCGCTTCTTCTTGCCAGATCCCTGGGAGTTCTATGACTACTACCCCGGCTGGATCTATGTTGACAGTTTTACACCAGTGTCCTACTTCTAGTGGGTCCATGCTGGTACTTTTTGGCACGTTACTTGCTGCAACAGGATCCTGGACTCGAGAGCCCCCACGTGTAGCGCTACCCCCAGTTAAGAGAGCCGCTGGATTTATTTTCGGGCCCTGTGTGTAGCACCACCAACCCCCGGCAATCTTACTCGACCCACTCTGGCACAGCTAGTCTAGGGGTTATATGTATATCACATTTAAATAGTATTGCAAGGAATAATCTCCTACAGTAAGACAACACACTGAGGCAGAGATTAAATATAACCGTTTACTCTTAAATCAAAAGTAGCATAGACAGAACACAACATATGCAATTGGTTAGCAGAGCCCTGCAGAATTCAACACAGCATACAATAATGGCGCTGCACGGTACTTCACCACGTGTAGCTATTATGGTATGCGCGCCCTATGGTGCACTAAACAATACCCTAACTTCCCTCCCCGGTCAGGCCTGACATGGAATGAATCTCAGTCACCTCCTATATGGAGTTCTGATGTCCTCACTCGACAAGTCAGATGCCACCCAGGCTCCGCAGTGGGGTGGAAGGCTCTTTGGAGGTTGCGCAAGGCCCAGGCTTCAGGCCTTGCACTGCAGCAGATCCGCACAGGAAGAAAGTCTTGCTTGCAGCACGGTGTCCAAAGAGGCCGAGCTCCGCCTCGCCTCCTCCTTAAATAACCCCTCCCATGAGTCTCTGCGATGGCTAACTGCACTCTGGGTGCCGAACAGGGTTCTTGGTAACGTAGTCCCGGGGCCTTAAAGGAGACCCCGCTACATTTATAATAAGGGATAAGATTTTAAATATGGGTTTATGCTGTGGGGATCTTTTTTTATGCTTTGTGTTCTTACATGTGATATTGGACCATTTAAGCTGATGTGTTTTGTTAGTGAGTTTTATCTGGCTATATTCCATCTAATCTGGAAAGCTCCAAGTGAAGGAAATATCGGGCTGATTCTTGGTTCCTGGAGGATATTGTTAATTACAACAAGCGTGTTTTGACCTATCTTTCTTAGATGGTCGGGTTTCTCTGGTAAGTGTTTGGTCTCACTGCATGTGGGTGAAAGTATTCACAAGTAGTTGCTGTGGATCACCAAGTATACTAAAGAAGCACATAGAAGATTTGGTCACATAGGTATTTGGTCACGCTGACCTTTATTACTTTTGATTTGCTTTGCTTTGCATGGACTTTTTATGCACAGTTTTGAATTTGTATATTCATAAGCACATATAATGTACAGTATACACATACAGGTCATGTGGATATTTGGTCACGTGGACATTTATGACTTTTGTTTTGCTTTGCATGGACTTTTTATGCACCATTTTTCGTTTTTTATGTTTATAAGCGCATTCATATAGAGATTTGTTCTATATTTGTATTGATGTGTATTTGTTTGTATTACAAACAAATACAAATCAAATCAAATATACACTCTTTATAGTAAAAAATTTATACCTGGTGTCAGGATATAGTGGTAGTAGCCACATGTATAACGGAAAAGTTATAATCAAATACTTACCGTAATTTTCCTTTCCTGATGGACTCCATGGCAGTCTATGTGTGGATTAACCCTGCCTCCTCTCCCATGCTAGAGGACCCCACTCCTATAAATTTGAGCTCACCGCTAAAGACTGTGTTCTGTAACTAGCCAACTCTTGACCGATGGGTGGGAACTGCCATGGAGTCCATCAGGAAAGGAAAATTACGGTAAGTATTTGATAATACATTTTTTGTTTTCCTGACAGACTCCATGGCAGTCTACGTGTGGGAAATAACTTGTCAGACCAAACGGGTGGGTATGCTGATCAAAAGAAATGTAATTTGGCCAATCAACCGACAGGATTCTTAAACCAAAGTTCACAGAAGATAGAGAAGCAGGCTCTATGCAGTAATGTGACATAAAAGGTATTAATGGAGGACCGCTTTGCTGATGATGTCTGGAGCCACATGCTGGCTGCTGCCCACGAAGCTGCCATACCCCTGGTGGAATGTGCCATCACCGCCTCCCAAGGAGCCAAGCCCTTAGCTCTATAAGCCTGCTGAATGGACTGGACGATCCAGGACGCAATCGCTCTGGTCAAAGCTCACTTCCCTCTGTTACTGCCAGAGTGCAGGATAAACAGGTAGTCGGAGCGTCTAAAGGAGGAAGTAACTTGCAGGTATTCCTTCAGAATTTCGCCTACATCCAGAGAATGAGCTTCAATGGACCCCGGGGTCCTGAATGTAGGTAGGGCGATTTCTTGTTTCTCATGGAACACTGAAGTGACTTTCAGGTTTGAGCCGAGCATAGGGATGAGGACCATCTGGTCCGGGAAGCATGTCAGAAAAGGTTCTTTATGACCTAAGGACCCGATCTCAGAAACCTTTTAGCTGAGGGGATGGCTACTAGGAAAGCAACTTTTGCAGAAAGGTCTTTGATAGAAAGCGGGGACTCACTGTCCAGACAGTGAGTCGAGACCAAGGGGAAGATCCCATTTTGGGAATCTTGGTCTTCTTTGGGGCCTCAGTCTTTTCGCCCCACGGAAGAACTGCCAAATTAGAGAGTTAACAGCCCATGATGTTCTGGAGAAGGCCGACAAGGCTGAGACTTGGACCCTGAGAGAGCTGATGGATAGAGACAGATCTAGGATGGATTGAAGGAAGCTGAGGATATCCTTGATTTCTGGATTTCTGAATGATCTGCTCGTAGAGAATGAGAATTCGACAAACTTGGCCCATATTCTACCATTAACTTAATTTGTGCTCGTCTTTCTTGAGCTCATGAGGGTAGAAATCACCCTTGAAGCGCACCAGAGAGATTTCAGCCTCTCCCTCTCAAGAACAGACCATCAATCTCAGTAATGCCGGACAAGGGTGCAGGACTGCCCCCTGAGAAAGAAGGTCCGGCCTGAGAGGAAGAGGCACCGGGTCCCAGTGGCTGTGTTGGGTCAGGAGGGGAAACCATGGCCTGTTGGGCCAGTAAGATGCTATCACCACCACCTCGACCGCTTCTGTTTGGAGTCTCCGTAAGAACCTGTAGATGATCAGGAGCGGTGGAAAGGCATATGCCCTGTTGAAGGTCCACTGATCTGTCAGGGCATCTATTCCGAAGGCCTGGCTGCAACGGCCCCGTGCGTAATACTTCTTGATCTTGAAGTTGCAGGCGGATGCAAATAGATCCACTTTGGGATAGACTCCCAGGGACAGGATCCACTCGAACGTCTGCACATAAAGAGACCACTCATTGTTGTCTAACTGAGTGCGAGACAGGAAGTCCACTTGGACATTCTGGACTCCGGGGATGAAGACTGCAAAAATATTGGAAAAAAAAACTGTGCTAATTCGTGAATAAACCTAAACTAAAGCTGCAACAATAAGTGCAATAAAAAAATAGTGAAGCAGCGCTAGTAGTCAAAGTGCAATTAAATAAAACATATACGAAGTGCAAAACATAAATAAATAGTTCAAAAGAACATACAATATTAGTAACTAAAACACCAACTTCCTTGAAGTCTTGGTGAATATAAGTGAAATATCATGAATACTTCAGTGCATCAAAACATAATATAGACTGTATATGCAATGCAAAAAATGATAATGTGAATCCAAACGTGATAATTATCCAAAACGAAAGTGTATCCAAACGTGAAAATTATCAAAAACAAAAGTGTATGGTCATATAGTTTGTATAATCCATAACAATCTCCCTGGAAAGATGGAAATAATCCGGTAGACAAGGAGAGAGGAGAGGGAAAAGAACAGGTGTGGGAGTCCCAGTATTCACATCAAATGGAAAGCCACAGGTATATATATAATTCCACAATCCTCCCCCGGTAGTACCAGCCTCTCACCTTGTAGATAGACCCATAAGGGTCAGATACAGCTCTGATCACTCTCCAGCATAGACTCCACAGCAGATCACTGCAGCTTTTTTTCTCCCCACCGCTTTTGCAGATCTTGTAGATGTATCCAAAAGGGTCAGATAGACCTCTCACCGATCTCCAGCGTAAACACAACAGAGGATTTCTGCAAATACTTTCACCGCTGCAACCAATATATATCCGGGGTCTTACAGTCCCTTTGATCAACAGCTCAATAAAAAAGAGAGGGACTCCATGGTGAAGTACATTGTAAAAGCGGATAAAAAGCATTTATTTTAAAACTAAAGATAAAAACAATAGCAAAAAACGCCCAAATAACAAAAACGCTATAAGACAGCAAGCACTTCCGGTCACGGCCGTAAACCGGAAGTAGACGTCACTTAGCTCCTCCTCCCGACGTGTTGCGTCACAGATCACGTGACTTTATCAAGGGCGTAGGAGCTGAGTGACACAATGGAGCCTAAATACTTCCTGGTAGTCATGGAAACCCAATACTAATTGCTTCAATGCTAAATTTATGCAAATAAGTGAAGTGAGAGCAGGGAGATCTGGGAGGACAACAGAAAACTCCAAACTCCCACTAAGCAGAACAATGTTAAAAAACCATGATATATCTAATCACATAACATGGATAATGGCGTCCTACATAAATACCTATACATAAAACATCACACGTCATGCTCCAGATACCGAAAATATAAATAGATAAATTAAATAATAATAAAGTAAAATAAAATAAAATAAAATAATAATAAAGTAAAGTAATAAATAAAATAATAATAAACAAAAAAAGTAAAATAAAGTAAAATAAGATAAAGTAAAAATAAAAATAAAATAAAATAAAAAATAAATAAAATAAAGTAAAATAAAAATAAATATACATATAATAATAATAAAATAAAGTAAAGTAAAAAAAATGAAATTATCGGCATCGAGACCAGGACCATAAAATGAATCGTACAAGCACTAATATAAAACTAAGACCTCTAATAATTTGAAATAAAGCAGTTCAGATCGAACTCTATGTTAAGGCCAGCAGGAGCAAAAGACTGCATTTCAAAGATCCAACGGGATTCACTTTGACTGAGGGTAATGACTTTATTGCTTCCTCTCCAATGAGGCTTGTATTTGTCGATTTCCCAAAAGGAGTGGCAGCTAGGGTTTTTCCCATGAACCTCAGCAAAGTGTCTGGACACGCTATGCTTGGGAAAACCTGATTTGATATTTTGTACATGCTACCTAAGGCGCTTCCAGAGGGGCCTTTTTGTTCTACACACGTATTGGAGTTTACAGGAACACTCCAATACATAAACAGCCACCTCTGTTCGGCATGAGATGAATTCTTTAAAAGCATATTTCTTTCCTGTAGTGGTAGCTGTAAATTCATCTTTTTTGGTTTTCTTACATTTCGTATGTCTGCAAGCATAGCAGTTTTTACATGGATAAAATCCTTTTCCCTCAAAAAACAGCTTTTTTGTGGGAGGGTCCAGAACATTTTTCGCTACCAGGTCACGGAGAGTGGGAGCCCTTCTATAAATTAATTTGGGTAATGGAGGTAGTACTTGAATCAGATGGCGATCAGCTGTTAAAATATTCCAATGTCTGCGAATAATCGATTCTAATTTCCTGAACTGCATATAGTCAAGGATCAGTGGGATCTCTGCATAATTAGATTCTTCTTTTTCTTTATTCCTCAAAAGATTATGCCTTTCCATATTACCCACTTCTTCAATTATCTTGTCGAGAAATGATTTATCATATTCTCTATCTAGAAAACGCTCTCCAATAAATTTGGCTTGTTGCCTAAAGTCCGATTCTGTAGTGCAGTTCCTCCTAAACCTGACTAGCTGTCCCTTAGGGATATTCATCAACCACAGCGCATGGTGACACAGCTGTCGGTGGGAAGATAGCTGTTTCTATCAACTGCCTTGAAGAAGGTTTCTGTTTTGATGGTTTTATCTTATTGCCAGATTTCTAGATCTAAGAAATTGATCCTTGATTCATTAATATCCCAGGATAGCCTGATATTATTATCGTTTATTTCCAATTTTTGACTAAATTGTGTCAGGCTCTCTTTATCACCTTTCCAGATAAGAATTATATCGTCGATATACCTCTTATACATAATCAATTCAATTGGTCTATTTTTGTATATAGAGTCTTCTTCCCATCGTGCCATATGTAGGTTTGCTACGCTGGGGGCAAATTTGGCCCCCATTGCTACCCCTTTTATTTGTTTAAAATAACAGGAATCAAACCAGAAGTAATTATGGTTGAGACTATAATCTAGACTATCCAGGAGAAATTTTCTCTGTTTACACTTTAAGTTGCTAAACTCCCTTAGAGTCCATCTGGGGGCTGATAGGGCATCTTCATGACTAATATTAGTGTATAAGGAAGCCACATCTGCTTTAGCTAGATAGATTGGTTCATCAACTAATATGATGGCTTCAAGTAGCTGTTTGAGGTGCTTCCTGTCTTGTAAATATGATATTGTTTCTTTTACTACTGGTTGCAGGAAAAGTGAAAAAGAAAAAAAGTGACCCTATGAATGATGTTTAGGGGTATCGTGTGAAAACATATGTCAAAGTAACACACATAAAAAATTATTAATATTACCACAATTACCAAATGAACAATAAAGGTAGTGATAAGTGAGTGAAAATTAAATGTGATGATCACAGAACTCACATCAAATTAAAAATTACACTCTGCCTGTGAAACATAAATAATGTCATATGAGTGAGTAAAGAGCACGGTGGCTCTCAAAGTAGATGAACACTGTGAATATGGTGGTATAAAAATTCAACACAGGACAAAATATTCAGTAGCAAATTTCATGAATGAAATGCATTGAAAGCCTTCAAAACAATCCTCCACCGTGACCGATACAGTCCATAATGGATAGACACCAGGGATAAAGTGATGGATAGGACAGCCTTCACCCAGAAACACACTACTGCTTACCGCAGATCGATGATCCCTTATGACAGGGGATCGGAATGCGCCTGTGACTAATTCCCCAGCCGAGGGTATCTGGCATACAGCATACAACAAGGGAGATGGCGTCCTGACCAGGAAGTGGCAGCTCGCAGTATTAAAATGCGGTCCCAATGTCACAGTATACCCAGAAAGGAAAGAAGGCTAATAGTGTAAATCCTTACACACTTTATTGCACATATGGTTAAAAATGGACACTTACAAAAAATGACGAGTAAAACAAGCAAAATTCAAGCCGGCCGGCTCTCAATACAAACAGCCCGTACAGTTCCGGGATTGCGTGGGCGCGGTGATGTCTGCACTCGGCTCCCCCCTACGCGTTTCATCACTACAGGACGTGTTCACGGGATACGGGCGGCGTACTGACGTACCGCAATATATAGCTATCTCACCTAACCAAGCCTCGGTGGGAACCGCGGGACGTGAGAAGACGCCGCCATCTTAGTTAAGGGATGGAATACTCAGATTCCTATGCAATAAGTAAGGTAAAATGGGCAAAATACCGAACCATGTTAAAAACATTAGGAGAATAAATTACTAAGGTTAAAAAGAAGAAAATAAGGTGCTTTGCCACATAAAGAGCCTGAAGATTGGGGCAAAGGTACCCCCTTGGGACTAAGGCACAAAGAGAATTTAGAAAACAGAAGGCAACTCGCACTGTGCCGAGATTGACATCAAGTTCACAGCGGCAGTATGATACCTAAAAAAACCTAGACCTTTATGCGACTATAAATTAAATTAAATAGCGCAAAGAAAAATACATGAGACGTGGATGTCATCTAGCAGTTAATGAAAAATAACCAGATAAGGCAAAATAAAAAATAAATAAATAATAATAAAATATCAATAATAAAAAAATTGGTTATTATTATATATTATATGTTATTATTACCATATAAATATAATCTTGTTACATATGAAGAGGCTCATAATGTCTAAGTGCATATGTAAGGATTCCAAGTGGCACAACCTAATAGAGGATCCCAACAATCAGCCCTCACTATGGCAGATATATAAAACAAGAAGAGATCTTATTGAAATATATCTATCATGAATTATCAATGAAACAATTGACGTCCACATCTGTGTTCAGATCAAAGGGGGTGTAGCACTTGATCTTATGTACCCACGACATCTCCAATCTGGAGATACTGTGGGCCAAGTTGCTACCCCTCCAATGGGGGCTATATTTATCAATGCCTAAAAAAATGGTGTTAGTAGGGTCTCTGTTGTGGGCGGTTAGATAGTGTTTTGACACAGAATGTTTAGTATAGCCCCGTCTGATGTTCCCTATATGTTCATTGAGACGCACCTGTAGTGGGCGTTTAGTTCTGCCCACATACTGCAATCCACAGGGGCATTGAAGCATGTAAACCACAACCTCCGTGAAGCAAGAAATAAAGGGTTTGATGTCAAAGCTCCTATTGGTGCAACTAGAACTAAACTGGGTGGTCCTTCTGGATCTGCATCCGTTTAAAAAGCAAACCTGACACCTCCTACATTGGTAATAACCCGTAAGTTCAGAGAAGAAGGTAGGCCTAATGATAGGTGGATCAAGTATATTGGGCGCCAGTTTATCCCTCAATGCAGGGGCTCCTCTAAATACTACCTGAGGTTTATCTGGTAAAATGGTGTTAAGTACCCTGTCATTTTTGAGGATGTGCCAATGCTTATTGACAATATGTCTGATCTGGGAGTGTTGACACGAAAAATTGGTCACAAAGGGATTGCGGAATGAAGCACCCGCCTCCCTTTTGTCCTTCTCCTCCAATAGATCAGCACGATTGACCTCACTCACTGAATCTAGAGTAGCTCTAAGAGACTGAGGGGAATAACCCTTATCAATAAATCTTTGTGTCAGAATCTGAGACTGTGCCAAAAAGGTATTATGATCGGAGCAATTCCTCTTTAGACGTAAAAATTTACTCTTAGGCACAGCACTCAGCCAGGAGGCATGGTGACAACTGCCACTGGGGATGAAAGAGTTCCTATCGGTGGGTTTGAAAAAAGTGAAAGTGATAAATCCATCCCCACCGACGGATATAGTAAGGTCCAAAAAATGAACCTTCTCTTGGCTAGCCTCATAACTCAAATGGATACCTCTGGAATTGACATTCAGAGAATCCATGAAAACAGAGAGGTCAGACTTACTGCCCCTCCATAGGAGGAGGATGTCGTCTATGTACCGAGCCCACAAGGCCACATCAGGCCTCGTGTCAACACAGAAGACATCCTCCTCCCACTTGGCCATGAAGAAGTTTGCCAAACTGGGGGCGTACTTAGCCCCCATGGCGACACCTCTATCCTGCCTGTAAAAACACCCATCAAACTAAAAAAAGTTATGAGTAGCTGCATACTCCAATAACTCCATAATAAAGGCCGTCTGCTCCGCCAACAGATCGGAATCACGGTCCATATAGTATCGGACAGCCTCTAAACCCAACTGATGAGGAATCACGGTATACAGAGATGTAACATCTGCTGTAACCAGCCAGATGCCATCACTGGGTGTATATTCAGAGAGAAGATTGATGACATGGCGAGTATCCTTCACATACGATGGAATCTTACGCACTAATGGTTGCAAAAAAAGTCTATTGTAAGTCCTAACTGTACGGGCTGTTTGTATTGAGAGCCGGCCGGCTTGAATTTCGCTTGTTTTACTCGTCATTTTTGTAAGTGTCCATTTTTAACCATATGTGTAATAAAGTGTGTAAGGATTTACACTATTAGCCTTCTTTCCTTTCTGGGTATACTGTGACATTGAGACCTCATTTTCATACTGCGAGCTGCCACTTCCTGGTCATGACGCCATCTCAATTGTTGTATGCTGTATGCCAGATACCCTCGGCTGGGGAATTAGCCACAGGCGCATTCCGATCCCCTGTCATAAGGGATCATCGATCTGCGGTAAGCGGCAGTGTGTTTCTGGGTGGAGGCTGTCCTATCCATCACTTTATCCCTGGTGTCTATCCATTATGGACTGTATCGGTCACGGTGGAGGATTGTTTTGAAGGCTTTCAATGCATTTCATTCATGAACTTTGCTACTGAATATTTTGTCCTGTGTTGAATTTTTATACCACCATTTTCACAGTGTTCATCTACTTGGAGAGCCACCGTGCTCTTTACTCACTCATATGACATTATTTATGTTTCACAGGCAGAGTGTAATTTTTAATTTGATGTGAGTTCTGTGATCATCACATTTAATTTTCACTCACTTATCACTACCTTTATTGTTCATTTGGTAATTGTGGTAATATTAATACTTTTTTATGTGTGTTACTTTGACATATGTTTTCACACGATACCCCTAAACATCATTCATAGGGTCACTTTTTTTCTTTTCACATTTAGCGCAACTTTTTTCTTTTATTATGCAAAAATATTGGCCAGGTTTCTCTGGGCCCAAGATATGATGGGCTTGACTTCTTGGAGCAGGGTGGAGCTCCGAGTGCCCCCCTGCCTCTTTACATAGGAAACCGCTGTGGTGTTGTCCATCCATAATAACACTGATTTCCCTTTCAGGAGATGAGTGAATGTATGAAGGGCACACCAGGCTGCCCGAAGTTCCAGGACGTTTGTGCTTGGGTTGTGAAGATGGGCATCCCACTTGCCTTGTGCAAGTTCTGACCTGCAAAGGTCTCCCCATCCAGCACCGCTGGCATCGGTCGTGACCGTGACCCTTCAGACGGGGCCAATGGAGTGCCAAGTGAGCAGATTTCTGCGCTGAAGCCAACAGACGAGGCTGCTCCTCATTACTGATATTATGTGAATAGACTGATTGTTGTCCCCTGATTTCCATTGCTGAAGAAACCCTGTCTGAAAAGGGTGTAACCTCCACAGAGACCACTTGACCATGGGGGTCGTAGAGACCATTGTGCCGATAATTTTTAAACACTGTTAGGCCTTCAGGCATGAGGAGCTCAGAGCCTGAGAAATTCTCTCTCGGATGACTGGGATCTTCTCCACTGGGAGAGAGATGGTATTTTCCACCATGTCAAACTGGGCCCCTAAGTATACCAGGTGCTGGACTGGTTCTAGCAGGCTTTTTTCCAGGTTTAGGAGCCACACGAATTCGATCAACGTGGAGATAACCTGCTCCCTTTGGACCAACAGCTGCTCCTTGTCTTGGGACAGCAACAGGAGGTCATCGAGGTAGTGGTACAAGCGTATCACTTTTGTTCTGATAATGGCCACCACGGCCAGAAGAACTTTCAAGAAGATCCGGGGTGAGGTTGTCAGCCCGAAAGGGAGGCGAACTGTAGATGTTCTTGCCCGACTTGGAACCGGAGGTATTTGCGGAATTCCTCTGCCACAGGCACATGGAAGTAAGCACCTTTTAAGTCGATTGAGATTAATCAATTGCCTGGCTGCACGGCTTGCTAGATGGTAGACAGAGTCTCCATTTAGAATCTCTCGTATTTTATAAACTTGTTTAGATAAGTTAGGTCTATCACTGGGCAACATGAACCATTTTTCTTCTGTACTAAGAAGACAGGGGAGTATACCCCCAGGAACTCTTCGCCCTACCGTACAGGCACCACCGCTCCCTGTGTTTTCAGCGAATCCACGTTGGACAGTAACACCTGCTTCTTTTTTTCTGACCATGATAGCAGGGTGGAAATTAATCTGGTGGGTGGAGTACAGGTGAAGGACCATTTGTGGCCTGAGGAGACCTTCCTGATGGTCCAGTAGTCTGAGATTGAGGCCACTCCGACGCGCCGGAAGAGGAGCAGACGAGCCCCCACCCGCCCCGCCTGGGTGGGCCCAATCTCAAAATGACTTATCGGGCTCATGTCCACTGGACACCTGGCTTTTAGTGGACTTACGGAAGGGTGCCTGCCCTCTGCTCCAATTCCTTCTGAAGTCTCGGCCGGGCCTGTAAGAGCGTGCTTCCCTTGAACACTCAGTACTGCATCTTCTGCGCTGGGGTCTCTTCTGACTGAACAGACACCTATCCTGGGGTAGGAAGTCCAACATCCCATCCGTGGCCGGGCTATGGCGCTATCTAACCTGTTGCCGAATAACGAGGACCCCTCAAAGGGGATCCTGCACCAGGCTTGTTTTGATGCTGGATCAGCAAGCCAAGGACTTAACCATAGGGCCCGCTTAGCCGTGACCGAGGATAGCATAGTCCAGGCCAGCGGGCATATAAGGTCGATAGAAGCCTCCCCCAGGAAGGCCGTTGCCAGCTTCAGTTCCTGGACTGCTGAGCCTCTGGCCAGCTCTTCTGAAACGCCTCTGAGTACGGAGTCCAGGTTCTATGTCCAGGCTTCCATAGCCTTGGACATGGCCACGAGGGCAAGGGCGGGTTTGCAAGCCATACCGGCTAGCCCGTAAATTCTCTTGAGGTCTTGGTCTATTCTCCTCTCGAGTCTGTCCTTGAAGGATACAGCATCCTCTAAAGGAAGAGTGATGTGTTTAGCCAAACGCAGCAATGCTGCGTCTACGAGGGGAACGTTTTCCAGATGTTTCACTTCCTCTGACTTGAAGGGGTATAATCTGGAGGTTTTGCTTGACATAGAGGTTTTCTTGTCTACTTTGCCCTACTCCTCATCAATGATATCCTTCAGTTCAGAAAGGAGTGGAAAGTTGGAACGTTCCTTCCCCAGGTGTTTAACCACTTAACGACCGCCCACTGTAAATATACGTCAGCAGAATGGCACCGACAGGCAGAATCACGTATATGTACGTGATTGCCTTTGTATAGTTGGGGGGTCCGATCGGACTACCCTTCTTTACAGTGAGCGGTCGTTTTACCTTCGGGAGCGATCCGACATGAGGGGACGGCCGTTCGATTCCGGCCACCCCCTCTCGATCGCTCCCGGCGAATGAGAGAGCTTCCCCTGCCTGCCAGGAAGGAGGAAGTGATGTCATCTCTCCTGGGGCGCTCACATATACCGAGCGCCGTACAGGAGAAGATGCCAGGTTAGTACACAAAACAGCACACTGACACCAGGACACATAGGCACATAAATCGCCCCCCCAGGCCCCCCCAGACACCCCCAGATCACCCCCCAGCCCCCCCCCAGCCCCCAGTCACAGTGTCACTGATTGCAGTGACCATTTATTTAGTGATCACTGCAATCAGTGACATTTGTGACTGTAAAAGTGTCACTACATTTAGTTTTAGGTCCAGTGTAGCCCCCTAACCCCCCCCCCCCTAATAAAGGTTTAACCCCCTGATCACCCCCCAGATAACCCTTTCACCCCCTATCACCACTGTCACTAAGCAATCATTTTTCTGATCCATGTCTTAGCGTCGGTGATGCTGATCGGTAGCCAGTAATTTTTTTTAGGTTCGCCGCAGGTTTTTATAGCGTCGGGTACCCCCATATATTACCTAATGAAGGTTTAACCCCCTTGATCGCCCCCCAGGTAACCCTTTCACCCCCTATCACCACTGTCACTAAGTTATAATTTTTCTGATCGATGTCTTAGCGTCGGCGATGCTGATCGGTAGCCAGTAATTTTTTTTAGGTTTGCCGCAGGTTTTTATAGCGTCGGGTACCCCCATATATTACCTAATAAAGGTGTAACCCCCTTGATCACCCCCCAGGTAACCCTTTCACCCCCTAGCACCGCCGTCACTATGCGATCATTTTTCTGATCGATGTCTTAGCGTCGGTGATGCTGATCGGTAGCCAGTAATTTTTTTTAGGTTCGCCGCAGGTTTTTATAGCGTCAGGTACCCCCATATATTATCTAATAAAGGTTTAACCCCCTGATCGCCCCCCAGGTAACCCTTTCACCCCCTATCACCACTGTCGCTAAGCAATCGTTTTTATGATCGTTGTCTTGGTGTCGGTGATGCCGATAGGTAGCCAGTAATTTTTTTTTAGGTTCGCCGTCAGGTTTTTATATAGCGTCAGGTACCCCCATATATTACCTAATAAAGGTTTTAACCCCCTAATTGCCCCTAGTTAATCCTTTCACCAGTGATCATCATATAAGTGTTACGGGTGACGCTGGTTAGTTAGTTTGCTTTTTATAGTGTCAGGGCACCCGCCGTATATAACCCAATAAAGGTTTAACCCCCTGATAGCTCGGCGGGTGATATCAATTAGGTTTTAGCGTCAGAGAGGGTCTGCGTCACACCCCAGGCAGCGTCAGGTTAGTGCCAGTAGCGCTAACACCCACACGTGAAGCATACACCCCCCTTAGTGGTATAGTATCTGATCAGCTCAATATCTGATCTGATCAGATCTATACTAGCGTCCCCAGCAGTTTAGGGTTCCCAAAAACGCAGTGTTAGCGGGATCAGAACAGATACCTGCTAGCACCTGCGTTTTGCCCCTCCGTCCAGCCCAGGCCACCGAAGTGCAGTATCGATCGATCACTGTCACTTGCAAAACACAACACACATAACTGCAGCGTTCGCAGAGACAGGCCTGATCCCTGCGACTCCAGTGCTGTAGGAGGTAATTTCACCACCACAGTTAAAAAAAAAAAGCATATATGCCGAAGCATTGGGGCAGCAGGAGCGGAGGAGCGATTTTGCTCCTAATGCCGCGTATATACGGTCGAAATTCCGACGGAGGCTTGCCCGTGGAAAAGTCTGACCATGTGTACGCGGCATAACTTTTGCGAGAAGATGCCCCCATGCTTCGGCATATATAAATGGTGCATGTATGCCCATCATTAGAAGTGGGTGGATGAAGGGCGGTATTCTAATGGTGGGCATACCCACCGATCAATCTTTTTTTTTCGTTCAGCCAACAGGCTGCATGAAAAAAAAGATTACAATACATGTCCAACAAGGACCAGCAACGTACTGGTATGTTGCTGGCTGGACTTTGAATGTTTATACCAGAATGATGCCTGCGGGTTTAGGTATCATCTTGGTATCATTCTTTTCAGCCAGCAGCAGGCTTTCATGTAAAAGCAATCCTAGTGGCTAATTAGCCTCTGGACTGCTTTTACAAGCAGTGGGAGGGAATGTCCCCCCCGGATATAAAAAGCGCCATTGGGAAATTGGGAAAGCATTTTATCACACCGATCTTGGTGTGGTCAGATGCTTTGAGGGCAGAGGAAAGATCTAGGGTCCAATAGACCCCAGTTTTTTCAAAAAAGAGTACCTGTCATTACCTATTGCTATCATAGGGGATATTTACATTCCCTGAGATAACAATAAAAGTGATAAAAATAAATAAATATGGAAGCAACAGTTTAAAAATAAAATAAAAAAGCAAAATTAATAATAAAAAAAAAAAAAAAAAAAAAGCACCCCTGTCCTGCCCTGCTCTTGCCCAATGGCGAACGCAAGAGTCGGTCTGGCGTCATATGTAAACAGCAATTGCACCATGCATGTGAGGTATCACCGCGAAGGTCAGATCGAGGGCAGTAATTTTAGCAGTAGACCTCCTCTGTAAATCTAACGGGGTAACCTGTAAATGCTTTTAAAGGCTTTTAAAAATGTATATAGTTTGTCGCCAATGCGCGTTTGTGCGAAATTTTAAAGCATGTCGTGTTTGGTATCTATGTACTCGGCCTAAGATCATCTTTTTTATTTCATCAAACATTTGGGCAATATAGTGTGTTTTAGTGCATTAAAATTAAAAAAAGTGTATTTTTTCCCAAAAAAATGTGTTTGAAAAATCGCTGCGCAAATACTGTGTAGAAAAAAAAATGCAACACCCACCATTTTATTCTGTAGGGCCTTTGCTTTAAAAATATATATAATGTTTGGGGGTTCAACATAATTTTCTTGCAAAAAAAAATATGTTTTCATGTAAACAAAAAGTGTCAAAAAGGGCTTTGTCAAGTGGTTAGAAGAGTGGATGTAAGCTTCCTAATGTTGTGTATAAAATGCCAGAACAGTTCAAAACCCCCCCAAATGATCCCATTTTGGAAAGTAGACACCCCAAGCTATATACTGAGAGGCATGTCGAGTCCATGGAATATTTTATATGTTGACACAAGTTGCGGAATAATAATTTTTTTTTTTTTTTTTTTTTTTGCACAAAGTTGTCACTAAATGATATATTGCTCAAACATGCCATGGGCATATGTGGAATTACACCCCAAAATACATTCTGTTGCTTCTCCTGAGTACGGGGATACCACATGTGTGAGACTTTTTGGGAGCCTAGCCGCGTACGGGACCCCAAAAACCAAGCACCGCCTTCAGGCTTTCTAAGGGTGTCAATTTTTGATTTCACTTCTCACTGCCTATCACAGTTTCGGAGGCCATGGAATGCCCAGATGGCACAAAACCCCCCAAATGACCCCATTTTGGAAAGTAGACACCCCAAGCTATTTGCTGAGAGGTATTGTGAGTATTTTGCAGATCTCGCTTTTTGTCACAAAGTTTTGAAAATTGAAAAAAAAAAGAAAAAAAAAAAAATGTTCTTTCTTCATTTTCAAAAACAAATGAGAGCTGTAAAATACTCACCATGCCTCTCAGCAAACAGCTTGGGGTGTCTACTTTCCAAAATGGGGTCATTTGGGGGGTTTCGTGCTATTTAGGCATTTTATGGCCTTCAAAACTGTGATAGGTAGTGAGGAGTGAAATCAAAAATTTGCGCCCTTAGAAATCCTGGAGGCGGTGCTTGGTTTCCGGGGTCCCGTACGTGGCTAGGCTCCTAAAAAGTCCCACACATGTGGTATCCCCGTACCCAGGAGAAGCAGCAGAATGTATTTTGGGGTGCAATTCCACATATAACCATGGCATGTGTGAGCAATATATCATTTAGTGACAACTTTTTGTAATTTTTTATTTTTTTTGTCATTATTCAATCACTTGGGACAAAAAAAAAATATTCAATGGGCTCAACAGGCCTCTCAGCAATTTCCTTGGGGTGTCTACTTTCTAAAATGGGGTCATTTGGGGGGGGTTTTGTGCTATTTTGGCATTTTATGGCCTTCAAAACTGTGATAGGTAGTGAGGAGTGAAATCAAAAATTTGCGCCCTTAGAAATCCTGAAGGCGGTGCTTGGTTTCCGGGGTCCCGTACGTGGCTAGGCTCCTAAAAAGTCCCACACATGTGGTATCTCCGTACTCAGGAGAAGCAGCAGAATGTATTTTGGGGTGCAATTCCACATATAACCATGGCATGTGTGAGCAATATATCATTTAGTGACAACTTTTTGTAATTTTTTTTTTTTTGTCATTATTCAATCACTTGGGACAAAAAAAAATATTCAATGGGCTCAACATGCCTCTCAGCAATTTCCTTGGGGTGTCTACTTTCTAAAATGGGATCATTTGGGGGGGTTTTGTACTGCCCTGTCATTTTAGCACCTCAAGAAATGAGATAGGCAGTCATAAATTAAAAGCTGTGTAAATTCCAGAAAATGTACCCTAGTTTGTAAACGCTCTAACTTTTGCGCAAACCGATAAATATACGCTTATTGACATTTTTTTTACTAAAGACATGTGGCTGAATACATTTTGGCCTAAATGTATGACTAAAATTGAGTTTATTCGATTTTTCTTATAACAAAAATTAGAAAATATCATTTTTTTTCAAAATTTTCTGTCTTTTTCTGTTAATATCGCAAAAAATAAAAATCGCAGAGGCAATCAAATACCATTAAAAGAAAGCTCTATTTGTGGGAAGAAAAGGACGCAAATTTCGTTTGGGTACAACATTGCATGTCCGCACAATTTACAATTAAAGCAGCGCAGTGCAAAATTCTGAATTCACCTCTGGTCCTTTAGCTACCAAATGGTCCGGGGCTTAAGTGGTTAAAGAACTGCCTTTGCTTAGCCGGAGGAGTGGAAGGATCTTCCCACTTAAGGGCCTCTTTGACTGCTTTGACTAGTGGGGAAACAAGAGTGAAGTCGAAGCCTCCGACAAATTTGTCTCACTCTAACTCACTGTCTGAAGATCCGGGAAATGTGACATAATGCTAGAATGCGCCCGGATCCTCCTGGGCCTCGTCAGCCAGGGAGCCAGATAAAGTGATAGACTGGGTCTGCATGCAGGTTGTACCCCAGTCCTTTAAGGATTGCTGGACCACAGGCTTAACAAGAGACTCCATGTGTTGGTTTTTCTACTCTTTTTGCCCGGGCATAACATGGATCACACAGTGAATTGCCCTCCAGGACCCGAGACCCACATCCTCAGCAGGCTCTGCGATCAGAGTGGCTGTCATGGCAGTGGGTGCGGTGTCTGGAGGAGGAATAGGAACATCTCCTCTGCTGGTGGGTCCTGGACGGAGAGTCACGTCTGGTCCTGGAAGAAGAATGATGTTGATGTAGCTGTTGTGGCCTGGCAAGGTTTCCGTCGTCCCGTCCAGGTTGAAGATCTGACCTAGAGGGGCTGAACAGAATAAAAGGAGGGTAGGGAAAGAACAGAAGCATGTCGTTAGGACACCTGTCCCTCCACCAGCAATCCTGGCCCCTCTTCCCTCACGTACCTTGAGCATGAGCTCTAGACGCATAAGGGTGGTGATCTGTCCATGGCACCTCCAAGGAAGACCAGGAAAAAAAGTCCCACAGTTTGTAGGAAAAACACTGAACAGTCCTGGGACAGGGAGGAAGAGAGACAAATGGTGACCAGAAAAAAAGGGATTTTTATAACAGCTTACCTGTAAAATCCTTTTCTTGGAGTACATCACGGGACACAGAGCGACTTAGTCACTACTAATGGGTTATATAGATTACCTTCAGGTGTTGGCACTGGCCAATTCCAAACCGGAAGTACCCTCCCCTATATAAGCCCCTCCCATCCGGGAGCACCTCAGTTTTGTAGCCAAGCAATAAGTGTCCAAAAAAGAGGGGTGGGAGCTCTGTGTCCCGTGATGTACTCCAAGAAAAGGATTTTACAGGTAAGCTGTTATAAAAATCCCTTTTTCTTTTTCGTACATCACGGGACACAGAGCGACTTAGTCACTACTAATGGGACGTCCCAAAGCAATGCCAAATGAGGGGAGGGATACATAAGCTGGGCGCCATCAGGCATGAGGCTCTTTTGTGGCCTGCAACACACTGCGCCCAAAGGCGACATCCTCCTGACTTCTGACGTCTACCTGGTAGAATCTAGTAAACGTGTGTACTAAGGACCATGTTGTGGCCTTACAGACCTGAGCCAGGGAGGCTTGGTGATGCACTGCCCATGAAGTTCCAACTGCTCTTGTGGAGTGCGCCCTAACTTTGAACGGAGGCGGTCTCCTTTTCAAGCCATAGGCTTGTATTATGACCTGTCGAATCCACTTGGCTAAAGTAGATTTTTGATGCTGCCTGACCCTTTCTGGGGCCTTCCGGCAGAACAAACAAAGTATCCGTTCTACGAATCTGAGCAGTGGCTTTAAGATAAGCTTTAACTGCTCTTACTACATCCAAAGAATGCAATTACTTTTCCTCTACCGAACTAGGTTTGGGGAAAAAGGAAGGAAGAACCACATCTTGGTTCAAATGGAACCTCGATACCACCTTAGGAAGAAGGCTGGATGAGGACGTAACACTACTCTGTCCTTATGGATAACCAGATATGGCTCCTTACAGGACAAGGCGGCTAATTCCGATACTCTTTTAGCCGAACAAATGGCTACTAAGAAAATCAATTTCCTGGTGAAAAGAACCAAGAAAATGTGCCGCAATGGTTCAAATGGTTGTTTCTGTAGAACCGACAGAACCAGGTTTAAGTCCCATGGACATATGGGAATACTAACCGGAGGGCTAATACGCATCACTCCTTGTATGAAAGCTTTGATTAATGAATGCAAAGCCAAGGGCCTTTGAAAAAAATATTGACAAGGCCGTCTGACCCTTGATAGTACTCAAGGCAAGCTTCCTACGTACAGCCCACTGTAGGAAGTCCAGAATCCTACCTATTACGTACTTACGTGGATGCCATTTCCTGGCCTCACCCCACGTGATGTACGCCTTCTAGATCCTATAATAGATCTGCCTGGATACCGGCTTCCTGGCATTGATCATGGTAGATACCACAGGATTAGAGAGCCCTCTCTTTTTTAGAATGTGGGCTTCTATAGCCAGGCCGTCAAACCTAGGGCTGGTAAGGAAGGGTAGTATATCGGTCCTTGCGAAAGCAGGTCCGGACGATGTGGGAGGGTCCAAGGACTTCCCACTGACATTTTTACAATCTCCGCGTACCATGCCCTTCGGGGCCACGCTGGAGCCACCAGAATCACTGGTTTCTTTTCTACCCTGATTCTGCGGATTAATCGCGGTGGGAATGCATATATCAGCTTGAACTGATCCCAAGGGAACACTAGGGCATCCGAACCGCAAGCTAGGGGATCCTTTGTGCGAGACACAAATCTGTCCACCTTTGCGTTGAATCTGGATGCTAGCAGATCTACATCCGGTGTTCCCCACCGCTGGCATATTGCCTGGAAAACCTCGGGGTGAAGAGACCATTCCCCCGGGCATAATTGCTGGCGACTTAAAAAGTCCGCTCTCCAATTTTCCACTCCTGGGATAAAAACCGCGGATATGGCTGTGACATACCTTTCTGCCCATTCCAGGATGCAATTCGCTTCCCTCTGGGCTGCACGACTCCTGGTGCCACCCTGGAGATTGGTATATGCCACTGCTGTGGCATTGTCTGATTGAATTCTGACAGGTGACCCTTGGAGTTTGGATGTCCATGCTACTAGGGCATACCGGGCTGCTCGTATCTCTAAGAGATTGGTGGGCAGGGCCTTCTCTGCTTCTGACCACTTGCCCTGGAGAGACCATTGCTCCAGTACTGCCCCCCAGCCTATGAGGCTGGCAACTGTAGTGACCACCTTCCAAGAAACCGGACTGAAGGGTTTCCCTTCCCAGATTCTGGGGCACCAACCACCAATGGAGGCTCTTGCGAACGGAAGGGGACAGGGACATTGGTAAGTCTAAAGCCTGAACTTTTTTGTTCCAGGCTGACAGTATGGCCCTCTGCAAGTTCCTTGAATGGAATTGACCGTAGGGTACCGCTTCGAATGAAGCCACCATTTTTCCCAGCAGCCTTATACACAGGCGTATGGATGGTTTTTCTTTTTTGTACCCACTAAGTGGGTCAAATCTTTCAAAGACGACACCTTCTCTGGAGGTAAGAAAATCTTTCTCTGATTTGAATCCAGTCTTAGCCCCCAAGTATTCCAGGCTTTTGACTGGTTTTTAGGGCTGACTTGTCTCGGTTGATAATGCAACTGTGAGATTCCAGATACTTGATTATCTTGTGAACGACCACTTCTAGTTTTTTTCACTGAGTGGTCTATCAGCAACAAGTCGTCTAGATATGCCATTATCGTTACACCTTGTGTTCCTAGTTTGGCCAATCGTAGGGCCAGAATTTTTGTGAACACTCGTGGTGCCGTGGCCAGACCGAAAGGTAAGGCTCTGAACTGAAAATGGCGCCCTTCTACTGCAAGGCGTAGAAATTTCTGGTGGGCCGGACAGATGGGAATATGCAAATAAGCATCCCTTTTGTCGATCGAGGCTAACCATTCCTGCCCTTGTAGGGCGGTGGCCACCGATCGGATCGACTCCATCCGAAAAAGTCCTGATATGTAGGAACTTGTTTAGCCCTTTTATATTTAATATGGGCCTCATGTCCCCATTTGGTTTGGGGACTGTGACAAGGTTCGAGTAAAACCCGAACCCGTTTTCTTTCAAGGGAACCTTCATGATTACCCTTGGGGCAATAGTTGCTCTAGTGCCAGAAGGAGGGATCCACTCTTCTGAGGATCGCTTGGCACGTTTGACCTTATAAAATGGGCAGGAGGAATGTCTTTTAACTCCAGCCTGTATCCCAGACTTACTGCGGAGATCACCCATCTCTGATGGTGTCCCGCCAGGTCTCTGTGAACAACTGAAGTCTTCCCCTCACCCGACTGAGTGGGGGCAACCCTTCATGACTTAGGGGGAGGTTTTGTACCTCTCTTGACCCAGGGTTTCTTGTTACCCTGTGATTGTCCCTGATTTCTGCCCCCTGGATTTGACCGCGGAGGCCGTCGGAACTGTTTCACAGCCGATGTGCCAGGGACTGGAGAAGTAGGCCTCTTAAAAGAAGGACTTCTACCCTTGTTCTTAACCGGTAAGAGTGAACTTTTACCGGCAGAAATTTTCTGGATATATTTGTCCAGATCTTCTCCAAATAAGCGTTCTCCATGAAATGGGAAGCTAACCAGCAGTTTTTTACAGGGAGCTTCAGCAGACCAGTTTTTGAGCCACAGAAGCCTATGCATATGTACTATAGACAGCGTAAATCGGGAGGCCTGTTGGATTGTATCCTTTATGGCGTCCACCGCAAAACACAAGGCTCTAGGCAGGTCAGCTAGGGCAAGAGCCTGCTGATCTGGTAAGTCCCTTAAGACTTGTTTCAACTGATCTTTCACTGCTTGGCAGACTCCAATCGCTGCTACCGCAGGTTGTGTCACCTTGCTTGCTGTAGAGAAAGCAGATTTTAGTAAAGACTCCAATTTTTTATCTATTGGGTCTTTGAACATTGGAACATTATCTACTGGACATGTCAGTGATTTGTTAACAGAAGAGATGGCTGCGTCCACTGTAGGGACCCTCCATTTTTTTATGAACTTATCCTCCATGGGATAGATCACTGGAAATCTCTTGGGGGGAGCAAATATTTTATCAGGATGCTCCCAATCCTGGTAAATAAGCCCTTCTAATAAAGGGTGGATTGGGAAGGAACAGATAGCCTGGGGAGCTTTTAGCGACCCCAGCGAGGAAACCGTAGTGGATGGTGGTTCCGCCAGAGGCATTTTAAATGCTGATCGGACCATATTAGTCAGAGACTGAACCCATAATCTTTCAGCCTGAGATGCTGAGAAAGGTTCTTCCACTGTTGATTCCTCCATAACTGAATCAACCTCATCCTGATCCCCTTCAGGTAGGTCGATCTCTGTGTGGGGCTGTTCCTCCACTAACAGGCACTCTGAAGGAGGAGACGGAGATCGGACGCGCTTTTCCTGTGACAGGGAAGCAGCGATCAATGCTGTTAATCTCTCTTCCAATCCTCCCAGAGTTGAGGATAAAACCTCCTCTGTTATATATACAGGAGCAGGTGGACTGGGGACAGCCGCAGCACCAGGCATTCCTGCGGGGTTTCTACGGCTACTGACCTCTGAATTCTCAGGGGAGATTATTGCAGTACAAGCATGCCCTATATCCTCAGAGCCCGATGGAGACCCCTTTGGCTTCCTGGAAGACCTATTTCCGGAGCGTCTGGACGACATATCCTTTAAGCACAAAGCTGAGGTATTCCCGTCGTCATACACCAATTTTTGCTGGTAATAGTCTAACACAGTTGCTGCTATATACCAGCTGGTGTCCACTAAAGTGCCTTTCTATGGGGATGCCTGCATCAACCGCCTCTGTGTGCCACTGTTTGTTGCTAGCTCTGTTTGTATCCAGCTGACACTTGTACTGTGTCTTTTAACCATGCTGGGACGCCTGCACATGCGCAGAAGCGCCGCGGCGCGCATCGAGCGTCATCCACCCGCCCCGCCCCTTTTTTTTCATAGGAGGCGCGTGCACGCGCCCGCGTGCGTGCCCGTGCGCCATTGGCGCCCTTTTCGAAATCAAACAGGGACTAGGAGCCAGGGCCCTTTTTGCCGGAGGGCCTGTGCGGTGGATGAGCGCAGCAACAGGGCAGAGGAAGTGGATTCCCACAGAGAAACTTACCAACTGCCTGGATCTTTTGACTTGAGAAAACCAAAGATCCACATGACAAGAAAAATGGACTACAGCGGCCTCTAGTGGTTTAACACAGGTACCGCGGTCCCCTTTTTTTTTCTTGACTACTATTAAAATTTTACATTTTCAGTAGTTACAGGCATACACAGATATTAGCGGGAATACCGTTAGGTAACAGACAGAAAGACAAATTAGGCTTGGGGGTCCCCCAATAGAACCAAGTTCCTGGGGGCCCCCACTTACCTGATCCCCGCCGAAGGACTTTGTTTGGTCCACAGAAGTCCAAACTTCACCTATCACGGCAGGCATTGTAATTAAACCTTCAGGGACCGGGTTCCCAAGGATTCCACTCCCCTGGACCTGTATAGCACCCTGCACAGACAACATCTTGGTCGTGGGTATGACCAGAGCTCTGGATCCCAGGGTCCAGCCCTCCTAAGAGAGGCATTACAGGCAAAACCTTGCTCTTCTGCTGCAAGGCCCGGGTACCGACCGTTTAGCTATGAAGCTTTTTTGGTGGGATCCGGAACAGCTTACTAAGGCCCAAAAGAACCTGTACGCAAGCCCAGTGAAAACACATGTTACTCTTTGGCCAACACCTTAGACACTGGCAAAAAACTGAGGCTTATATAGGGGAGGGTACTTCCGGTTTGGAATTGGCCAGTGCCAACACCTGAAGGTAATCTATATAACCCATTAGTAGTGACTAAGTCGCTCTGTGTCCCGTGATGTACGAAAAAGAAAGAGAGAAAGTCAGGTTACTGTCTCTTTAAAAGCCACCATTGACACAAAAGGCACAGATCAGAGCTAGTCCTTACCTCCCACAGGATGCCCAGGGCTTGGGGAAGCTGCCGCACCCTGCCCGCAGGAGATCTCACAGAAGCAGTGGCTCGCAGGCTATATTAATTCCCCGCCTGGATGACGTCACCTCCGTGTCCCCCACTTGCGCCTACAGTCAGGTCTTCCGCCGAACCGCGGCCGAGACCCAGAAGAAAGACGGTGTTCTGGAAAGCAGAAGCACTCCAGATGCCATGAGGGGCCAAAGGAAAGTAGCCAGGGTAAGGGAAGTGAGAGGGAACTGGACACACATGTATGTAACAAAAACACTGCCATAGAGATACACTGAAGGACTCCTGACATGCTGCACTTCTCCTTCTGGGCATATGCAGGCTGCCCCCACCACTGGGGCATACATGCCTGAAGCCACTCACCCGCCGGTGGCTGGGCCCTGGGCTCTCCACACCACTCTGTCGGTATGCCATCGGCCCACGCGGGGCTTATTCATCCAGTTTTGGACGTGAGGAAAACGTAAGTGTATAATATGTAGGTCCAAAGAGGAGGACAAAAAAGGAACATAGTCTCTAGTGGTGAGCTCAAATTTATGGGAGTGGGGACCTATAGCATTGGGGAGGAGGCGGGGTTAACCCACGCGTAGACTTCCATGGAGTCTGTCAGGAAAAAAGGTGTTTTTCCCAAAGAGGATTCCTTTTATCACATTTTGTACACTGCCTGGACTGATAGTCACTTGCACTTCTTCCCCCAATCCTCAAATGACAGTTACTTAAGGAATCTATTGTGTGATTTAACTTGGAAGCCTTTTCAGCAGCAAACAGAAGTCCACAACCACAAAAAATAAATAAAATACAATGCTCCTTTTCAGATCAGTATAGTCTCGGTAATAGGAGTATGCTTACTTCAAGAAAACATCAACAGAAGAGAAACCAGCATAGGATCACAGGGCTCAGGCAGCAAAGGAGCTTTCTGATATGTACAGTATCTCACAAAAGTGAGTACACCCCTCACATTTTTGTAAATATTCTATTATATCTTTTATTTGACAAAATAATTTATTGAAGGAATTTACATACAGATAATAAATTTGAGCGCCGTCGGATGAATATCCGCGTCGCCCAAGATATAACATTTCAACCAAAGGTACAGACAGAACAGAAGATCCATTATACACCTGAGGGAGTAACTAGTAAAATACATTCCACATTGGAACTGGATGGATCAGTAAGACAGCTAGGTATCTAGACAACTAGATTTAAGAAAGTGGTAATAAGTAGTACAAATATAAACAAAAGCCAACATAAAAAAAATTAAAAGGGGGGTAACCTGCGATATTGTCCCAAAGAGCATGAGTTAATAGGAATTAAATAGTAAGTTCGTGAGGCAACACTAGCAAATGG
The DNA here is from genome assembly GCA_029206835.1 of Rana muscosa. NCBI lineage: Eukaryota > Metazoa > Chordata > Amphibia > Anura > Ranidae > Rana > Rana muscosa. Next base: position 636,313,484 of record CM055117.1, on the reverse strand, counting down.
ACCTTAAAGGCGAGCCTTTGGAGGAAACAGTAGCTTGACTCTAACCAGATCCGATGAGTTCTTAAAAGGGAAAAGAGAGGACCAAAAAGTTTAGGGAGAAATGACTGTATCCATTAGAGATAGGAGAGTTTTGTAGTAGACGAAGGGGGTATGCAAGGATTTGTGTGGGTCTGAGGGACTTGAGGCAGCCAGGAAGGCTCCCCATCTTAGGAAGAAACGATGGTTCGAGGCCAAAAGGTCGTAACTTTTTCCTTGTGGAGTTGCAGGAATAGTTCTTGTTTGACCAATGATATTGTTGGAGAGGAAGATGAAGTCCAGTTTTTCAGGATTGCTCTCCTTGCCGCAAAAAGGGTAATGAGGATCCACTCTTTATGTTGAGGGCCACCATTGGAGGACCAGGTTAGAAGTTGCTTGTCCTAATAACCAAAGATCAGAAGCAGGGGGTCTTGAGGGAGTTGTAGTAGGGTGACTCCCTTGATGAAAGAAATGATTTGCTGCCAGAAGGAGGAAATGAAGGAACATGACCAGAAACGGTGGGTTAATGTGGGTTTTGGCTGGTTGCAGAGTGGACATAGAGAAGAAGCAGCCTGGGGGTTATTTTTGTCCATAAGAAAGGGTATGTAAGCCCGGTGTAGTTTTTTCATCTGAGTTTCTCTCCAGTGTTCACAAGGTATCAATTTGAGAACTTTGTTGTACCCCTGTAGGAGTTTGTCAGTTAGCTCCGTATCTGGAAAGTCCTTTCCCCAGTGCGCAACGGAGGAAGAAGCTATGGGCTGTGTGATCTTGCGCAGTAGGGGTTTATATATGCCAGAAATGGTATGGTATCCGTGACAGAAGCTTTGAATCTTTTGCATCCTTCCCTACAAGAGGCGCGGATAAAATTGACACATTGTCAATAGTAGAATAAATGGGAGTTAGAGAGAGCAAATTTGCGGGCTATGGCTGGAAAGTCTATTGGCTGACCAGTATCCAAATCGCAGAGGGATGAAAAGTTTTTCAGGCTGTTCCTTGCCCAGGTAGTGTAGATGTGGAGATCCAATCCCGGGGAGAAACTAGGGTTTTCTTGAATAGGCGAGTGACTGAATAGGAAAGGGGATAATTTTTCACTCTTCCGCGTTTCTCTCCAAGCCAAGACAGTGTCACGTAGAAGGAGGTTGTGTCGTAAGTCCGGGCGAATAGATTTCCACTGGCAATGTAGCAGAGCCACCAGGGAGTAGGGATGAGCCATTGCTGATTCAAGATGATAATTAGAGTATCGAGATGTCTGTTGTACCCAATCAATGCCTTTCCTTAGTAAACAAGCAAGGTTATACAGCTTAATATTTGGTAAACTAGCACCACCCTTGCTCCTAGGAAGATGCATTTTTGTTAGTGCTATACGTGGTCTCCTTTGTTTCCATATAAATTTAGAGATGGCTTTGTTTAACAACTGTATGTCTGTGTTTTAGGAGTAAAGGTATAGTTTGGAGTGGGTACAGGAGCCGGGTGAAACTAACCATCTTAAATAAGTGGCATCTTCCCAGTAGTGAGAGAGGCAGATCTATCCAGTTCTGGAGTTCATGAATGATTTTGTCAATTAGAGGAGGATAGTTTAGGGTGTACAAGGAGGACGGGAGATTACCTATCTTAACCCCTAGGTAGGTAATGTGGGACTTGGCTACGGTAAATGGGGAAAGTGAAGCCCAGGGGGAGTTGGACGTGGGACCTAGGGGAAGAATTTAGCTTTTATCGTAATTTATACGTAGACCAGAACATAATCTAAAATCATCGAATATAGGTTTTATGGTGAGCATGTCAGAGGTGGGGTTGCTGGTAAATATGAGGACGCCATCTGCAAAAAGGGCAGATCTCAACTCATGAACCCCCAAATGGATTCCATGCAGAGAAGCATCAGAGTTTAGGAATCTAGATAGGGGCTCCAGTGCTAAGTTGAAAAGTAAGGAAGATAATGGGCAGCCTTGCCTCGTTCCTTTAAATAGGCGGAATTCTTCAGATAAGAGGTCTGCCACTACCAGTCTGGCCGCGGGAGCAGAATACATAGATTTGATAAGGTGGTGGAAGGGACCCGAGAGGCCCATTTTCGAGAGAACTAGAGAAAGCCAGTCAAAGCTGACGTTGTCAAAAGCTTTTTCCACGTCCAGAGTGATAATGGCATAATCCCCCCCCTCTGTGATTTAGTGCATAGTCAAAACCCGACTGCGCCGGATGGATTAAGGAGGGAATGATAGTGGCAAGTCTGGTGGCAATTATTTTTGACAGTAACTTGACGTCCAGGTTCAAATGGGAAATGGGTCTATAGGAACCCGGGTTCAGTGGGTCTTTCCCTTTTTTCGAAAGTAGTTTCACAATGGCTTGGTTACTGGAGGGTAGGTATTGCCCACCTTTCCAAATGTGATTATATACATCCAGGAGGATGGGTTTGAATGTCTCATTGAGGGTCTTGTAAATCTCCCCAGTAAGGTCATCAGGGCCTGGGGCCTTGCCAAGGGCAGTGTGGTTTATGGCATTGGAAATCTCCAACAGAGAAATGGGTGCATTAAGGAACTGTAGCTGGGAAGAAGTGACCGATGGTAGATTAATGTTATCAAGGAATTTTTTAGCTAGACAGAAGTCAATGGAGTCCGGCGAGTATAGGGAGGAGTAGAAGGAAAGCAGGATTTTATTAACTTCTAATGGTGTCTTTTTGATGGAGCCGGATGTATCACGGAGAGCTGTGATATGTGTAGGCTTGTGTGGACCTTTGAAAAGTCTAGCCAAGAACTTGCTCGATTTATTGCCAAACTTGTAAAGGTGTGCGTCAGCATGTGCCTGTTTGGTGAGTTCCATGATATCCACCCATGTGTCAAAATAATTTTTGGCTGTACGCCAGGCGTCTCTGTTGTCGGGTGAGTCCTGAGAGGCCAGGGCTCGTTGTGCTCGATTGAGGCGGGAACTGGTTGCCTTGTAACTGGATAGGGAATGTTTCTTTTGTGAGGTAGCATATGATATGACTCGTCCCCAGAGATTAGGGTCAGCTGCATGGGAGGAGTTGGCGTCAGCAAACTCCCTCCATGCCCCTTCCATGTAGGTCTGAAAGTCAGCGTTTTTGTAAAGATAGGATGGGAAGCACCATAGATGGGCGTGGGACTTACCGTATATACTCGAGTATAACCCGAGTTTTCTCCTGAACCCCAAACATGGCGCACATGTAGCTCCACTCTTTTTCTACAAGTGTGCAAAGCCTGTTGTCCAGGGGACGTACGGCCGGGGAGCACCAATTTTTCAAAACCGGGCACCCCTTCTATAGACTCCCATGTTAAACGGTAATTTCTCTGGTAAATTTGGTGACCCAGGCCCGGCCGGACATAGTTTCTCTGGACCCGAAACTTAGCACACATGTAGCCTCATTTCTCCTTTACAAGTGTGCAAAGTTTGTTGTCTAGGGGACATACGGCTGGGGAGCAAATATATTTCAAAGCCGGGCACCCCTTCCATAGACTCCCATGTTAAACGTCAGTCTAGTCATGGACACAGTGAGGCATGGGCACAGTGAGGCATGGGCACAGTGAGGCACGAGCACAGTGAGGCATGAGCACAGTGAGGCATGAGCACAGTGAGGCATGGGCACAGTGAGGCATGGGCACAGTGAGGCATGGGCACAGTGAGGCATGGACACAGTGAGGCATGCACATGGACACAGTGAGGCAAAGTGAGGCACAGTGAGACATGCAGATGGACACCTTAGGCTTATACTCGAGTCAATACGTTTTCCCAGTTTTTTGTGGTAAAATTAGGTGCCTTGGCTTATATTCGGGTCGGCTTATACTCGAGTATATACGGTATAAGGATATTGAGATTGGAGCATGGTCTGATATAACTATGTCATGTATCTCGGTCTCAGAAATCAGAGGGATCATGTTGTCAGTGCCAAAGAAGAAGTCAATTCTAGTAAACACCTTCTGTGGACATATATAGAGAGGAACCTCCCCTGGTCATCAGCATTGGTTGAAAGAACTGTGCACTAAAGACGTTTGTGAATCAGTATGATAACCCCCGCCTTGCGGCCCACCGCGTCAGAACCTAGTACCGAACACAACCATAGTTTATGCATGCGGTTGTCATCTGAGTGAGACAGATGAGTTTCCTGAAGTAGAGCTATCTCGGTTTTAAGTCTTTTAAGGTGTCTTAGGACCATAAGCCTCTTAATAGGGGATCTCAACCCTTTTACATTCCAGGAGACAATTCTCATGGGGGGGGGGGGTGTATAGCTTGAGGAGATGTGCAGGTTTTAGTATCCTATAAGCATCAGCTGGACATTGGGAGGCCAATACTTGAGGGGAAGGGAGAGCATGTTGCCTAGGTGAATTATTGATTGCTTGAAGAGTGTGCAGGTAATAAAGGTGGGTGGAGTGGATAGAACACGGGTCATGAAAAAGTGGGGAAGGGTAACAAACATAAAAATAACCAAAACAACATGCATAGGACTTTGATTTTTTCCGCATTGGAAATCAGTAAGAGTCAGTTCCCTACCACCGGACCAACCAAAGGTGTGCCTATTTGCCCCACATTTACGAAAGTACAGTGTGGTGGGCATAGACCGCCAGGTGAAGGTGCTCGCAGAGGTTGCTCCTTCGAGATCTGTTCTCCAAATCTTCAAATTTTTGAAGGACATATTGATTAGTCTTGTCCCGGGCTTCCTCAGTTGCCTGAGCCTTGTAAAGTTCTTCCAAACTGACAATTTTTTCCTCCACTTCATTGAGCCGGGAGGAATGTTCCCCTAGCTCTTTCTTGATCTGATGCATGCCTGCTGTAACTGCTTTCTCTACTGAGGCAGAGATAGTGGGAGTAAGGATCGCTGCTACAGCCTGCGCGATCCGCTCAATGTCACTTGCTTCCCGCAGTTGCGACGGAGGGGGCTGGCTGCCACTCACCTCCATGCTGGGCGTATCTTCCGCACTGGAGGACAAGGCCGCATCCCCGGCCTCAATTTGGCGCTGAGCCGCCATGGATCGCAGGTCGGTTTTTTCTACAAAACGATCCATGTACAGGGATCCCAGTGATAAGGGGAAGGTGTGCGGGCGGTGTGCTGGTATCGGAGGATGGCAGGGCCGATTTTACAGTCAGATGTAAGGACTGGGAAGCGGGAGCTGTGGAGGTTTACTGCTCCATCATGAGGCGCCGGAACCGGAAGTGATTATATCTTTGCATATGACAACACTGAAGAAATTACACTTTGCTACAATGTAAAGTAGTGAGTGTACAGCTTGTATAACAGTGTAAATTTGCTGTCCCCTCAAAATAACTCAACACACAGACATTAATGTCTAAACTGCTGGAAACAAAAGTGAGTACACCCCTAAGTGAAAATGTCCAAATTGGGCCCAATTAGCCATTTTCCCTCCCCGGTGTCATATGACTCGTTAGTGTTAGTGTTAAGGTCTCATGTGTGAATAGGGAGAAGTTAAATTTGGTGTTATCACTCTCACTCTCTCAGACTGGTCACTGAAAGCTTAACATGCTACCTCATGGCAAAGAACTGGTACATAGGTTGGACTTGATGTGTCTTTTTTCAACCTCACCTACTATGTAACTCTCTGAGGATCTGAAAAAAAGAATTGTTGCGCTACATAAAGATGGAATAGGCTATAAGAAGATTGTCAAGACCCTGAAACTGAGCTGCAGCACGATGGCCAAGACCATACAGTGGTTTAACAGGACAGGTTCCACTCAGAACAGGCCTCGCCATGGTTGACCATAAAGGTTGAGTGTATGTGCTCAGTGTCATATCCAGAGGTTGTCTTTGTGAAATAGACGTATGTGTGCTGCCAGCATTGCTGTGATGTTGTGTTTTCTTGTACAGAAGAGGAGAAGGGAGCATGCACTCCCCCTCTGCCAGAACGGTAATCTAAGGTCTGTGTAAGTTTGCAGAGGATGCTTACAGTGAGACAATTGCAGAGGAGGGCCCTCAAGAGGAGCGTTATCTTGCTGTCAGCCTGAAGGTACTTTGATTCGGGTCCCATGTGACCGGGGGGGGGCAGTCATTGGGGAGTGTAAAGAGTGGAAAAACTGGGGGGTGTAAGAGTAAATGGGGATAGACTGGGGGGGATTTTTGCTAGGAGCGAGTGGGGGGATTTTGGTTAAGAAGAGGAATAGGGGGGATATGACCACCTATACCCTGCCCTACTGACCCCCAGTCCTCCATCCCGCTGACCTCTGTAGCCTGCTCTAATGACGCCCGGTCCTCCGTCCTGACCCCTGTACCCTGCCCTACCTACCCCTGGTCCTCTGTCCTGCTGACCCCTGTATCCTGCTCTACTGACCCCTGGTCCTCTGTCCTGCTGCCCTTTGTACCCTGCCCTTTGTACCCTGCCCTACTGACCCCCTTTCCTCCGTTCTGCTCATCCCGGTACCCTGCTCTATTGACCCTAGATCCTCCATCCTGCTGACTCCTGTTCCCTGCTCTACTGACCCCCTGTCTTCTGTCCTTCTGACTCCTGTACTCTGCAATACCGACACCCTGTCTTCCATCCTGCTGACCCCTGTACCCTGCTCTACTGACCCCCTGCCTTCTGTCCTGCTGACCCCCTATACCCTGCCCTACTGACCCCCTGTACCCTGCCTACTGACTCCCTGTCTTCTGTCCTGCTGACCCCTGTATGCTACCCCACTGACCCCCTGTCTTTCGTCCTGCTGACCCCTGTACCCTACCCTACTGACCCCCTGTCTTCTGTCCGGCTGCAGTGCTGACATTGTGGCACTGGAACAGCTTTTTTTTAAGGTAAGTTTCACATAATGGGCTAGTATGCGATGCATACTAACACATTATGCCTTTGCCTTGCAGGAAGGAAAAAAAAATTCCAGCTGTAAGAAAACACTTTAAAAACTAAAAGTGGCAAAATCTGTCACCCACTACACTTGTATTATATAAATATTTTCCTGCACAGAATTTTCATCGTTTGATGTTTACGGTGATAGAGTGCTTTATTATGTTGTCAATCTGGATGAACACCTTTTGGTGTGAAGTCAAGCCAGGAATTTCACTAAAACATCTTTTCACCTCTTTTATGAACAAATATAATACAGAAATTTAATTGTCTGAACCTTTCACACCATTAAACTCGAATCTCCAAAACAAGTGAAATAAGTTAAAGTGATATTAAAGCAGAGTTTCACCGGAATTTTTTTTTTTAAAAGCCAGCAGCTACAAATACTTACCTGTCCAGGTCGCCCGTGACATCGGCAGCCGAAGCCAAGCTACCGCTCGGCTCTCGGCTTCTTCCGCCGCCATCCTCGGTGAGGGAATCGGGAAGTCAAGCGCTGCGGCTTCACTGCCCGGTTCCCTACGGCGCATGCGCGAGTCGCGCTGCGCCATCCTCACTGGTCCCCGTTGTGTTCTGGGAGCCGAGTGTTTCCCAAGGGGGGGTGACGCAAAGGGGCGGGACTCCCGCGGGAGTCTGCTCCCAGAAGTGGTACAAATACCTGTTTTATACAGGTATCTGTACCCCCTCCCCCCTGAAAGATGCCAAATGTGACACCGGAGGGGGGGAGGGTTCCGAAAAGCGGAGGTTCACTTTTGGGTGAACCTCCGATTTAAAGGCTTATTTTTTTTAATAACAAACATGTTATGCTTACCTGCTCTGTGCAAGGGTTTTACACAGAACAGCCTCTTTCCTCCTCTTCTCGGGTCCTCCACCAGAGATCTAGGCTCCTCCCCTCCTGCTGAGTGCCCCATAGCAAGCTGCTTGCTATGGGGCACTCATACGTACTCGCTTCCGAGCCCCACTCTGTGTGTCCATAAGACACACAGAACTGGTCTCGAACCCACCCCTGCTCCCTCCTCACTGTCTGTAATAGAGAGCAGCAGGAGCAAATGGCACCCACTGTTGTATCTGAGCCAATGAAGAGGCAGAGACCTGGGACAGCAACCACTCCCGTGGACATCGCTGGATCGGTATCAGGCTCAGGTAAATAGTAGGAGGCCATACATTGGTAGATTTTTGAACAAACATTTGCATGAAAAATCTTGTCAGTACGTTCATTAATTCCAACAAGTAACTTGACAAATGTAATTCGAAAGCACTTCAACATTGATCTGCTTTTAACATTCAATTTTGGTGGGAAGGATTTTTCTAGGAACCACATACACTTTATACAATTAAATTGTCAAGAAAAGTTTTCACTTTGCTTACCTTTGATTTGGCTTTGTTTCAAAAATGTTACGCCATGTAGCTTTAGTGGTGCTTCAAAGCGTCTTCAAAGCCTTCATAGATGTCAGGTGAGTACTTACCGAGGCCGAGATGCCGAGAGCGGTTCACCCTTGCGACTAGGCGCACTCCGCCCCCTGGAGGTGATACAGGGGGTGGATGGCACGAAGAGGCACTGGCTACCAGCAGGAAGGATAGGTCTTGCAAGATGATCTTGGTAGAGCTGGACAGCTGTGTGATGACAGGAGAGCTGGATGGTCGCAGGAGGATTCTCCAACAGGAACAGGCTGAGGGTCAAACACAGGTAGGTGAAGCTCTTAACAGAACACTGACAGGAGACACAAGAGTCCAGAGCACAAGTGGAAGATCCAGGCAAGGAGGCAAGAGTCCAACCCAGATTACAGGCTGAGGGTCTAGCACTGCAGACAAGTAGCAAGTCCAAGGTACAAGCAGAAGGTCTGGGGCTGGAGACAAGTAGCAGGTCCAAGATGCAGGCAGAAGGTCAAGGGCTGGAGACAAGAGGCAGATCCAAGTCACAGGCCGGGGGTCAAGCACAGAGATCAACAGGCCGAGGGTCAGGTCCAGGAGGAGAGCAGAGTAGTCAGTGTCAATCTGGGTCACAAGAGTTTAGATACAGGAAACAGGAAGCAGGCTCAAACAGGAAGCTGAAGACAAACCAGTAATCCATCAGAGTACCTGGGCAGACTTATATAGGCCAGCCAGAGTGCTGATTGGGCGTGCACTAGCGTGCATGCGTGCGCGGTTCCATCGGCCGTGAACGCGAATGTGTCGAATCGCCGTTCCGCCGCGCATGCGTGCAGGGGCGCGGCTGGCGCGGCTGAACTGGTTGTTTCTCTGACAATAGAACTCTATGGAAAAGCTCACTTGAAGCCCCACAAAGCCTCACCAAAGCCTCATCGAAGCCCCACCAAGGCCTCATCGAAGCACCAAGCAAAAGCAAGGTGTAAACAGGACTATAAGCTAACCATTTTATTTAGTGACAGGTGCTTTGACTGGCGTTCAGAGAGCTTTAACAAAGGGTGTCCGAAGCCATGTTTTGAAGCAAGTGTAAACTACCCCTAATGGGAACTCAAGTGGTGCTGCACAACTATAGTGCTTTAAGACACACCATTTTGGTAACAGTAGTGACTTATAGGTTCTCTATTCCTTTGGAAGTTGTGAGAAAAGTGAGCTAGACAATACAGTTTTTTAAATCTCTCTGTAGGACTGATACATCAATGTGTTGTACCCTCTAAATTAGAGTGACATCCCTTTAGAGACCAATTACATTCAAATATGCCTGAAAGTTTAAATCTGATGCCTTGCTTCCAGTAAAAATGTTGTTTTATTGACCTTGACATTTGACAAAATACATCTATGCAATTAGAGCTTTTTGAACTCAGTTATTATTCCCGGCCTCTTACCATAGTACCACAACCTGCAATAAAATTCTGTTTGTTAATTATTTATATGTATTAATTTATCTTCTTTTTTTTCTTTTTTTTTTTTAAGTGGTTTAAACTAATTCATTTACAGTAATAGATTGTATCACATTTCAGTGTGTAGCTTAAATATCTTTAATTTGAACATATATAACCCAAATACCATTACCTTATAATTTGTAGTGGGGTTTATATGATAAAATATACCCTCTATTATTATTTATAACAAGGGTGTCCAATCTACGGCCCACGGGCCTCATGAAGCCCACAGCCACTAAATGTTGCCCAAAAATAAATCGTAAACTTACTTAAAAATTGTAATTTTTTAATGTATTTTAAAAATGTGTTCACACTGAGACCCCTTTCACACTGGGGCGGGCAGGAGCGGTGGCGGTATAGCAGCGCGATTTTCAGCGCTGCTATACTGTCGTTCTTACCGCGGTATGCGGTCGCTAGGGGGGTTAATTTAACCCCCGCTAGCGGCCGAAAAAGGGTTAATACCGCCCGCAAACCGCGGCTATTGCCGCGGTTTGCGGGCGGTATTACCGCGCTGTCCCATTGATTTCAATGGGAGACCGCGGTAAAGGAGCGGTGAACACACCGCTCCTTTACCGCTGTAAAGAAGCGGCTAGCAGGACCTTTGGAGCGGTCCTGCTAGCGCACCGCTTCAGTGTGAAAGCCTTCGGGCTTTCACATTGAAGACACAGGGCAGGATTTTTTCATGCGGTATAACAGCGCTATTATTAGCGCTAAACCGCATGAAAAACGCCCCAGTGTGAAAGGGGCCTTAGAAAACACATGCGTCGAACAGTATCTCTTTACTGAACTGAAATATCCCACTGTTTTCAACAGCACCTATATTTGTAAACAACTATTTTCAAGGATGAAGCAAACAAATGGCAAAATTAGAACCAAAATATCGGATGAGCACCTTGAGAATTCATTGAGAATCATTACTACATCCATCAAACAAGATATTGATGAGTTAGTTTATCAAAAATAATGTCAAATATTGAACTAGTTTTATGTTGTCCTCTTTTACTTTTATATTAAAAAATATTCCAAAAAAGTTAAGTTTTATTACTCAGATCAGTACATTATCTACATCAGTAATCGTTAACTTGTGGTCTGCCCGACTTTCAGCTATCCTTATTGTTTAGTATATTTTATGTGCGGCCCATTCCTCTTCTACTTTCTTAAGTGTCCAATTACAACAAAAACAGAATATGGGTATACAAAATGTCAAATTGATTTGGGAGGATTTTACAGGTAGGCTGAATTTGTTATACTAGTGGGCGAGGCTTACTTAGGCACTTTTACTAATTTAAAGATTGGACTTTCGGTTTTCTCCAGTGAAATAAATACATCCCCCTACCCCTAATTATGTGCCTTTTATTGTTTGACCTCATCTAGATATTTCTAAATCTTCAAAATGTTATTGCATGCCCACATTAGGTTTTAAGCTGTGAGAGTGAGGTACTAAAGGCAGAGATGTACATTTTAAACTGAGGTCCAAAGATGCTGAAGGACAAAGGAAATAATATACGGTACATATGTAAAACTATACACATTTAAAACTGAGAGAAGCAAAAACTAGAAAAAAAAGGTAAAGTTATTTATCCTCTCTCATTAATTTTCTTAGCTACTTTCTTCTTTGACCAGTGCCTTTAACCCAATATTTTAAACTCCAGGCTGCTGTAAAACGTAACCATGCAGTGGTGTTCCCCTTTGCACTGCGTAGGTTAAATATTAATTTGGTTAGCAGATGATGGAATCAGTTATTCCTCACTCCTGCAGGCTTTCTCCTCTCTGTGTACCTTGTCCCCTGAAGCAGCTTTACTTAACCACTTCCTTACCCGGCCTATTCTGGCACTCCTCTCCTACATGCAAAAATCATAATTGTTTTGCTAGAAAATTACTCAGAACCTCCAAACACTATATTTTTTTTTTTAGCAGACACCCTAGGGAATAAAATGGCGATCATTGCAACTTTTTTTCTCGCACGGTATTTGCGCAGTAATTTTTCAAACGCATTTTTTTAGGAAATAAACAAACTGTTTCATGAATTAAAAAATATTAAAACATTAAAGTTAGCCCAATTTTTTTGCATAATGTGAAAGATGAAGTTACGCCGAGTAAATAGATACCTAACATGTCACCCTTCAAAATTTCACACGCTCGTGGAATAGCGCCAAACTTCGATACTTAAAAATCCTCATGGGCGACTCTTAAAATTATTTTACTGGTTACATGTTTTGAGTTACAGAGGAGGTCTAGGGCTAGAATTATTGCTCTCACTCTAACGTTCGCTGTGATACCTCACATGTGTGTTCTGAACACCGTTTTCATATTTGGGCGGGACTTACATATGCGTTCGCTTCTGCGTGCGAGCTACCGGGGACAGGGGCACTTTAAAAAAAAAAATTGTTAATTTTACTTTAAACTTTTTACTTTGACACTTTAAAAAAAATAATAATAATTTGATCACTTTTATTCCTATTACAAGGAATGTAAACATCCCTTGTAATAGGAATAAGCATGACAGGTCCTCTTTGCAGTGAGATATGGGGTCAATAAGACCTCACATCTCACCTCTAGGCTAGGAAGCCTGAAATAAGAAAAAACAAAAAACGATCCTGGCTTCCCAGCCAAGGCGGTGCCGTTTTTTTGAATGCAGAGGCCGGGCGTGACGTCCTAACATCGCGCCTGGCCTCCGAACGATCATAGAGACTCTGGCGACCATCTGGTCCGCCGGAAATCTCTATGGTGGGCAGCCAGGGCCGGCGGATCTGTTCTCCGACTCACCGATCGCACAGGTGAGTCGGTAGAAGCACCGGAGGGCGGCGGGGGGGGGGGCATCCCCTCTCGCCGCCTGTAAGAACGATCAAGCGGCGGAACAGAATCGCTGGCTCTAAAAGATGATATCTGAATGATGTAATAAAGCAAATCAATCAGCGCAAATAAAAACTAACAAAAAAATAAAATAAAAGACAGTAGCTATAATCATGAAAATAATAAAAATAAGAGGCAGTCCATAAATTTTCACTGTAAGAGATAGAGAACAAGTGTCCAAAGGAGTGACTCCTTAAATATCAAATAGTGACTGTGTGATATTCCTCCACCACCGAGAATGGTTTGCAGCTCACCTCAAAACATGGACCCCTGAGCTAGTCAGTCAGGTCATGTAAGCAGTTTCCCACACTGGGAATGAATAGCCAAGGTAAAACAGGATCAGCTGAACAATACGATCAGTGGAAGTCCACAGGTCAAATGAGGTCACAGCTCCGGCCCAGACAGTATGATGTATATGGAAAGAGACATAGAAATCTAGTGCTCTCCGTTTGATACAACATTCATTTATTGCATAAAAAGAGGAAATACACTTACAAGCGAAGCACTGAACGAACCCCAGTGCATGGGAATAGCAGCATGTAATCACGAGTGTCAGCATGGAAGGACGCGGGTGACGTCACGCTAGTTCACGTATTCCATACGCGTTGCGTCCCAAGGGGGCGGGACTTCATCAGCGGTGATGGAACAGCGTAAATCACCCGCTATTAGTACTAATGCAAAGCCGTACCAGCCAATCCAGACAAAGGAAACACAGGATTGTCATGGAGACCCAACTAGCAGGAAATAGAACAGAGGCCAGGACGGACAAACTTCAAAGAAAAACGTGACATCCCACAGGGATATTATTCAATGAGAATAACACGTCTATTTGGCACATTTGATTATCAAACGAGCCATAAACAAAAATAAACAACGTGTAAATGGTAACCCGCGTCCTTGCTGACTCTCATGAAACAGTATAAAAAGATTAATAATCATATATAAGGTATATCATGTAGGTGTAAGGCTGAGGACCTGATGCGGAACGTGTGAAGGGGCGAGTCTATTCATGTATTATACTGGAGGAAGTTCCCCATCAGGTCCGCTCCTCCAATGACGTAGGCGGGGTCTGACATACGAGGGGGCGGACTTCATGGGGAACTTCCTCCAGTATAATAAATGAATAGACCCGCCCCTTCTCACGTTCCACATCAGGTCCTCAGCCTTACACCTACGTCATTGGCTGAGCAGACCTGATGGGGAACTTTAGAAGGGGCGGGTGTATTCATTTAATACACTGCAGAGGAGGTTCCACATCAGGTCCGCTCAGGCTCAGCCAATGATTTTTTTTTTATCAATGACTTTTGTATGTATTTCAGGGAGCCGACAATTCATTATAGCCGCAAGTTACTTTTTTTCCTTCAGAAATGACACTTTGTGCAGGGACAGTTCTAAGCACGGGAAACAAGCGCGACTTTACATGCATTTACACACCCCCTAGGTACGAAATTTAAAGGAAAATTCCACTTTTATTTTTTCATTTTAAGTATTATTAACCACTTCCATACAGGGCACTTATACACCTTCCTGCCCAGACCAATTTTTAGCTTTCAGCGCTGTTGCACTTTGAATGACAATTGCACAGTTGTGCTACACTGTACCCAAACTACATTTTTAGCATTTTGTTCCCACAAATAGAGCTTTCTTTTGGTGGTATTTGATCACCTCTGCGATTTTTATTTTCTGCAATTTTTTTTTAAAAAAGAACGAAAAATTTGGAAAAAAAAAACATATTATTTTGTTTCAGTTACAAAACTTTGTAAATAAGTAAGTTTTCTCCTTCACTGATGGGCACTAATGGGGCTGCACTGACGGGTAGACATGTGCAATTCGTTTCGTTCCGAATTCGTTTTTTAACGAATTTCGACAAATTCGTTAATTCGGAAATATCCGAATTAACGAAAACTCATTTAACAAATTTTAACGAATATTCGTAAATTCAAATTTACGAATGTACGAATTTACGAATATACAAATTTACCAATGCACGAATTTACGAATGTACAACTATCCGGAAATTCGTAAATTTGAATTTACGAATTTCCGAATATTCGTACATTCGTAAATTTGTACATTCGTACAATCGTAAATTAATAAATTCGGAAATCTGAAATAATAATTAACTAATAACTTAACTATTACTAACTATTCAATTATAGGTATTGTAATTTCCTTTCAAATTTGGCTGTTAGTGAACTTAACGAAGTTACGAATTGTTTTCCGACATAATGAATGCCGTATCTAAACGAATGGAACGTAATGAATTAATAATAATAATAAATAACAATAATAATAATAAAAACGTTTTATTATTATTATTATTAATTTGTTCCGTTCCATTTGTTTAGATGCGGCATTTGTTATTTCAGGTTATGCGTAACTTCAGATAAATTTGTATTCGTTACGTTCGCTAACAGCCAAATTTGAAAGGAAATTACAACTATAATTTAATAGTTATTTTTTCAGATTTTCAAATTTTCGGGTTTTCGAAAATATAGAATTTCCAAATTTCCGAAATTACGAATGTATAAATTTACGAATGTATAAATTTACGAATGTACGAATTTACGAATGTATAAATTTACGAATGTACAAATTTACGAATGTACAAATTTACGAATGTATAAATTTACGAATGTACAAATTTACGAATGTACAAATTTACGAATGTATAAATTTACGAATGTACAAATTTACGAATTTACGAATTGCGATCATAACGAATGACCCGAAAAACGAAAAAAAAAAAAAACCAATGAAACGAAAACGAAAACTAACGATTTTTTTGGCAGTGCACATGTCTACTGACGGGCACTGATAAGGTGGCACTGATGGGCACCGATGAGGCGGCACTGATGGGCACCGATAGGTGGCACGGATGGGCACCGATAGGCAGCACGGATGGGCACCGATAGGCGGCACGGATGGGCACCGGTAGGTGGCACAGATGGGCACAGAAAGGTGGCACGGATGGGCACAGATAGGCACAGATTAGCGGCACGGATGGGCACAAATAGGCGGCACGGATGGGCACAGATAGGTGGCACGGATGGGCACAGATAGGCGGCATGGATGGGCACCGATAGGCGGCATGGATGGGCACCAATAGGCGGCATGGATGGGCACTGATAGGTGGCACGGATGGGCATGGATGGGCACTGATAGGTGGCATGGATGGGCACTGATAGGTGGCACTGTACTGTAATGTGTTGTACTAATGGATGCCAATCAGTGCCAAACAATAATGCCTGCCAATCAGTGATGCCCATTGTGGGCACTGATTGGCATCCATTGTGGGCACTGATTGGCATCCAATAGGGGCACTGATTAGCATCCCTGGTGGTCTAGGGTGGCATACCTGGTGGTGGGAATCCCTGGTAGTCTGGTGGCATCCCTGGTGGCCCAGTGTGGGCATCCTCGGGGGGGCTGCGCTGATAATCAATCAGCACAAACCCCCCCTGTCAGAGGAGAAGCCGATCGGCTCTCCTCTACTCGCGTCTGACAGACACGAGTGAGGAAAAGCCGATCACCGGCTTTTCCTGTTTACATCGTGATCAGCCGTGATTGGACACGGCTGATCACGTGGTAAAGAGTCTCCGTCGGAGACTCTTTACCTAGATCGGTGTTGCGGGGTGTCAGACTGACATCCCGCAACAATGATTGCCGCGATGTTCGCCCCCGGGGCCGCGCAGCGGCTCAAAATCCTGAGGACATCATATGAGGTCCAGTCAGGATTTTGAAACCACTTTGCCGACGTCAATCCGCTATAGGGTGGGCGGCAAGTGGTTAAAATCACTTCTCCAGAAAAAAATGCAGTTTTTAAAACTTTTTTTTGCATTGATACATTTCCCCTGGGGCAGGACCCGGGTCCCCAAACACTTTTTAGGACAATAACTTGCATATAAGCCTTTATAATTAGCACTTTTGATTTTGAACGTTCGAGTCCATTGTATTTAATAGGGTTCTAAAGTTCACGCGAACATTCTGGCTGTTCGCAGGTTCTGGTGTGAACCGAACGGGGGGTGTTTGGCTCATCCCTAGCCAGCAGGTACTAAAACTTTTGTCTCATGAATCCAATGAGATTCCCTACGGCTTAACTGACGTATAAAACTCCCGCCTCTCCAATGCATCTTCATGTCCTATTATAGTGTACAGTGAGCCCACATCCGCAGTAACAAAAATACTGGATGGTGAACAGGTAACAGCCTCCAATAATTGGATAATGTGTTTGGTATCCTTAAGGAAGGCCTCTGTTTTTGACACCAAAGGTTACAGGAATGAATCAATATACTGCCCTACTCTAGAGAAGATGGAGTCGATACCATTAATGATAGGCCTTCCCGGAGGGTTGGCACAATCTTTATGGACTTTTGGAAGGCAGTATATGATAGGTGTCCTACAAAACAAAGGATCAAGATAGAGTGCCTCCTTTTTATTTATAAGAAAGCCCCCTTGTTACGTGATCGTTTAGCACCGGGTGTTGTTGATCCCCCGGTGCACTCTGAAAATATACTTTTTTCTTTCCTTTCTGGTTTCTATGCCTGTGGGCGGTGCACAGCCTGCAGGCATTCTAAGTGCAATACTAAAAAGCGGAAAGATTTTCTCGCCACGGCCACTAATAGATCATATAAGATAGGCCAGCTGATTACATGTACCACTATAGGGGTTGTCTGCATGCTCGAATGTGAATGTGGTCTCCAATATATTGGCAGGACCTTTAGACGACTTCACGTTCGATTGGGAGAGCATGTGAACAACATCAAGAGGGGAGTCAAAACACACAATGTCTCTAGACATTTTAAACTGGTGCATAACCAAAATCCCAGAGGTTTGAAATTTTGGGGCATTGAAAGAGTAATTAAACATTGGAGAGGCGGGAGTTTTATACATCAGTTAAGCCGTAGGGAATCTCATTGGATTCATGAGACAAACGTTTTAGTACCTGCTGGCTTGAACGTTGAATTTGATGTAAATTGTTTCATCTCCGATCGCTAATTTTTTTACTCATTTTTAAGTATCTGTAGGTGTTGATGCCTTTTGGTATGTTTTTATATGTATTTCCTTTTTTCTTTTAATGTTTCTAAGGGTATTTTCCTTTTTATACATATTTTCTTTTTTATATATGTTTATTAATCTTTTTATACTGTTTAATGAGAGTCAGCAGGGACGCGGGTTACCATTTACACGTTGTTTATTTTTCTTTATGGCTCGTTTGATAATCAAATGTGCCAAATAGACGTGTTATTCCCATTGAATAATATCCCTGTGGGATGTCACGTTTTTCTTTAAAGTTTGTCCTCTGTTCTATTTCCTGCTGGTTGGGTCTCCATGGCAATCCTGTGTTTCCTTTGTCTGGACTGGCTGGTACGGCTTTGCATTAGTACTAATAGCGGGTGATTTACGGGGCTCCATCACCGCTGATGAAGTCCCGCCCCCTTGACACGCAACGCGTACGGAATACGTGAACTAGCGTGACGTCACCCGCGTCCTTCCACGCTGACACTCGCGATTACATGCTGCTATTCCCATGCACTGGGGTTCATTCAGTGCTTCGCTTGTAAGTGTATTTCCTCTTTTTATAATAAATGAATGTTGTATCAAACGGAGAGCACTAGATTTCTATGTCTCTTTCCATATACATCATACTGTCTGGGCCGGAGCTGTGACCTCATTTGACCTGTGGACTTCCACCGATCGTATTGTTCAGCTGATCCTGTTTTACCTTGGCTATTCATTCCCAGTGTGGGAAACTGCTTACATGACCTGACTGACTAGCTCAGGGGCCCATGTTTTGAGGTGAGCTGCAAACCATTCTCGGTGGTGGAGGAATATCACACAGTTACTATTTGATATTTAAGGAGTCACTCCTTTGGACACTTGTTCTGGGTTTCTATCTCTTACAGTGAAAATTTATGGACTGCCTCTTATTTTTATTATTTTCATGATTATAGCTACTGTCTTTTATGATATCTGAATGATGCCTGTAGCTGCAGGTA
Organism: Rana muscosa; assembly: GCA_029206835.1. Taxonomy (NCBI): domain Eukaryota; kingdom Metazoa; phylum Chordata; class Amphibia; order Anura; family Ranidae; genus Rana; species Rana muscosa. The sequence goes on along the minus strand of CM055117.1, from coordinate 636,294,971 downwards.
TCATTCAGATATCCCGGCTCAAAGTCAAGGACGTCCATGGACGTCCCTCCGGCGGGAAGTGGCGCTCTTGTGTTTTTTTTTTTTTTTAATCACAGCTTATGCAATCTAAATTAGCATATGCTGCATATGAAAACATTTGCTGTCTTAGTTAGTTTTTATGTACTCACTGTACCCTCCGGATACCGGAAAGCTTCCATCCTTAGTGTGGGCATTTGAAGCCTGCTCAGAGTTTCTTCCGGGTAATGGTTCAGCTGGCTACCTGATTTCACGCACTCGGTATATTGCAGGTAGGCGGAGGAAGTTCCCGCCTCATTATTATGGCAACTTGTTAATCAATGAGAGGAAGCCGCTCAGGTGTAGATGCTTCCCAGTAATTACTTATTCCCAATGACCATGGGTGCAGGCAATGCGCACTAAGGCAAAACAAAAGAACAAATCTTCTGGACAGCAGCACTCCGAATAAAAGTGCCTTCATTTGTAAAATCCATAGTCCAAAAACCACACAGCACACTGGTCAAGCTGATGCGTTTCACACTGTACTAGTGTTTAATCATAGCTATCTAGTACACAAATGATTTCTATAATATACCCCTCGAAGAAAGGTCATGTGATCCAACAACGAGGTGTGAGTGATTAACCAATAATGAACAAGTGATGAGGTGATTAGAATTAAAGGGTGTGTAGTCCCAATAAAAAAAAAGTAAATAGCTCACAAACTGTGCAAGTGAAATAGGTGAAAAGAAGTGAATGTTAAAAGAACTAATATAAATAATAAGAGGATGGTGTGTTGTATAATAAGTAACTAAGTATATTGTGTATCTATATATATGCACCTGAGTGCATGTGATTCATAAAATGGTGAACCATGACATTGTTAATAAATCCTTGATTCTTAAAATCCAATGTAATGCTAACTGTGTGTAAAAAAACAGAGTCCCAAATTCATGGAAAATACTATTGAAGTGTACCATACCATAGTGTCTAATGAAACTATATTGCATGTGGTGCATGAAACAATGTGAAGAAGAATATGTAAATGATGATAATCATGTCCCATAAACACCAATGTAAATAAAGTATTAAATTACTAAAAATAGTCCTGAATAGCATGCATAAATGATGCATGTGCACATATAGAAAGTTTATTAGTACCAATGACTGCATGTCATGAGTGGATAATTATTAATAAAATTCCTTTTATAAAAATAGTGAATTGTAATTAATAAAAAGGATGCTATGTGTATAAATCAACTTTTCATAACAATTAGGAACATTCGTTATGATAAATTTAAAAAGCAAACCCAGGAAGTCAGCACAGCACAGGGATGGTGGTAGCCCCTCATAATGAGCACAGCAGGGGTACAGCCCCAGGAGGAAGTCAGCACAGCACAGGGATGGTGGGAGCCCCTCATAATGAGCACAGCAGGGGTACAGCCCCAGGAGGAAGTCAGCACAGCACAGGGATGGTGGGAGCCCCTCATAATTAACATAATGTGTCGACGACTGCCATATTGAGAAAGGTATTGTAGCCCGGGCCGTTAGTTCATATTTTGTAATTCGTGTCCGAAATTCAATTTGGATTGAATACGAATTTTCATTAAGTTCGTTAACTTTTCGTAACAATTACGAACATTCGTTATGATGAATTTAAAAAGCAAAAAATCCCTTTCTCAAATTCCAATCTGAAATTCGTCAATGAAATTTCATATTTCGAAAAATTCGGAAGCATCTAAATTTGTATTTCGGATGATTCCGAATGTACGAATTTTTGGAAATTCGTATGAATTTTCGATTTGTACGAAACGAATCGCACTTGTCTAACATGCACAAGGGAGGACCATCAGGAGGATGTTAAGGCCCCCCCCCCACATTCCAGAGTGTTGGAAAATGGACCCACGGTAGATTTAGTGTGCCGTTTAGGCTCAATCAGCATAGGGAGTAACACGAGTAGCTCTGCATCCATTGTGATAGTGCAGGCTAGGGATGGAGCTCGTACCAGCTCCTGTGATAACGGAGGGGAGAGGGGGAAGAAACCATATGACATCCTCCCAGAAGGGGCCATGCAGCGGGGAGATCTGTCATCAGCTGTGTCCACAGCCGATCACTGATCAGAGTACCATCTCGCTGCCGGTACCATGTGACCGCTGTGACATATCACAGCAGGTCACATGACAGTTGTAAACAATGGATGGCTTTCTTTATGCCATCCATTGTGTGCAATTGTGCTGCTAGCTGTGATTGGTCAATATGATCACTTAGTACAGACAGGGCCAATCACAGCCTATCTGTACCACGTGATTAGCTTTGACTAACCACAGCTCATCACAACAAAACAAACTTAATGAATCATTCAGTAAAATGCTTGCTTACAGCAATGTAATTCACTGCTATAAGCAATCATAATGTGTAAAAGAATAACAAAATGAATCCTGATTACTTCCCCGCAGTAGTACAATGTTACTATGGTAACATTATATTGCTCTGGTCACAGTGTGTTAAAAAATCATTAAAAAAAGAAAAAAAGTAATAAAAAATAATTTTTTGTTGTACTGTCACCAGTCGGTATCCCAGGAAGTGCCAGTAAACAGCTTTCCTTGGTTCACGCTGTCAGGGAGAGCAGATCGGTGGCTCTCCCTGTCAGAGGGGGGTCTGCGCTGATAATCAGCACATTGATTATTAGCGCAGCCCCCATGAGAGGTGCCAATCCACGCCCATCAGCTGCCAGTCTGTGCCCCATCAGTAACACCTGTCAGTGCCCATCAAAGTTCCAATCAGTGCCCATAAATGTACCAATCAGTGCTCATAAATGTGCCAATTAGTGCACCACCAGAAATGCCTGTCAGTGCCCTTCAGATGCCAATCAGTAATGCCTGTCAGTAGCTCATCATCAGTGCTGCATATCCAGTGCCATCTATCAGTGCCCATCAGTGCCACCTATCAGTGCCCATCAGTGCCGCCTATCAGTGCCACCTATTAGTGCCCATCAGCGCCGCCTATCAGTGCCCATTAGTGCCACCTATCAGTGCCCATCAGTGCCGCCTATCAGTGCCCATCAGTGCTGCATATCAGTGTAGCCTATCCGTGCCCATCAGTGCTGCATATCAGTGCCACCTATCAGTGCCCATCAATTCTACATATCAGTGCCTCCTCATTAGTGCCCATCAGTGCCACCTCATCAGAGCCCATCAGTGCTGCCTGATCAGTGCCCATTAGTGCAGAATCATCAGTGCCCATCAGTGGAAATGGATACAAAAAATTCTGTGCTGCCTTATGGTGAAGCCGCTCACACGACCAATTGAAAAATGGTGAAAAACAACAAAACAAAAAAAGTGTAGCGCTAAAACTAAATATGAACTGCACTGAAAGTGCAGTAATCAACAATACATATTCAAATTATACAAACATCTTAAAGGACACAGTGAAGAAATGAAAATCAGTAAAGGAGAAAACAAAATTTTATAACAAAAACAAATAAAATCTTTTTTTTTTAAATGTTGGTCTTTTTTCGTTTGTTTAGCAAAAAATTAAAAATAAACCCAGAGGTGATCAATTACTACCAAAAGAAAGCTCTATTTGTGGGAAGAAAATTATAAAAATTTAGTTTGGGTACAGTGTTGCATGACTGCGCAATTGTCATTCAAATTGTGACAGCGCTGAAAGCTGAAAATTGTCCTGGGCAGGAAGGGGGGAAAGTGCCTGGTATTCAAGTGGTTAAAGTAGAACTCCACTTTAAAAAATAAACTTGACACACAAAAAAATTGAAAGTGCAGCTTTCACTAAAATATTCATCCTCCAACCTGTGATGTTTCACGGAGAAGCTCCACTCTGTTCACTTGCAGCCATTCCAATTCCAGGTTGAATGACAGTCAATGTCATTATATTCAGTGTTAATGTATTCAGCTAGTATATTATTTTCAAAGAGCTGGCACTATTGACTATCTGGATACCTGAACAGTGATTGCATTTGATTTGTTTGGCCAACCATTTGCCTTCACCCTCTCCCTCCTTTTTTCGAAGTTTGACAAGTTGTGTGGTACCAACATGCAGTTCAAGGCGTGTATAACAGGCTTAAGTGTATTCATTTTTTTTCAAGGAAAAGGGAGTGTCAGGGAAGCTGAAGGGTTGGGAGTGATATGGGCTTCATGATCTAAACACCAGTCACCAGTAAGGCTACTAAACTGAAATGAAACTGATAATTCAAGTAGTGTTTTATTTGAAGCACAAATATGGTGCATTTCCTGGCAACCTTTTATGATTATAGTTTGTGAAATACTGCTTATGTCAACACAAATTCTATTAAATTCAATTAATAGTTATAAAAGCTTTTCCAACAGACTGAAATATAAAAATTAAGACTAAGATATTTTATGCTATAAAAATGCACTTAGATGATCAATACCTAAACTGATGACCAATCCAGCAAGGACACTGTCACACTTATCTTCATTTTTAATTGTTTAACAACGGCTGTGTTAATTGTTTCAGAATAGAATGACACTTCACAGTCACTCTTGTAGAAATTAATATAATATTTTTTATGCAAAAAAAATATTTATTTTTGATAGTTAATAAAGAAATATGGAGGTTACATTCCCTAAAATGTATCTAACAGCAAAATATTTGTTTTGGATGGTACACGGAAGTTCTAAAACTTGTGTCATGGTTTTTATTGCTCTCTGTTTACCAGGTACAATGATTTAGCCTCTCCATTTGTCTTGATGAGCATTGTCACTGGGTTAAATAGTAAAGGCAAATCCAAAATGTAGGACTTATTCATACTGCCATAAAAAAACACATATATGTGTATTTGTTTAAATTATGGATCTGAATGTGGCTGCATTGTAATAGAGCCAGTCACACATGTACATAAACATGAGTTGCTTTCAGATCCGTAACACAGAATCCAAAAATCGACATCTAAGAACATTATGCATTAAGCCTAGGGTCACATTGCAGTGATTTGGCATGCGATTTTACATGTCAAATTAGCCCATTAGAATGCCTCCTATACGTACATTTAGTAAATTAAGCCAATAGGATTTCTAATCCCCAGACCGGTGAAGTGACAACCCGATGTGTCAGAGCGGGTGATCGCCAGACTCCAGGTCAGCAGGACTGGGGGGATGGCGAGAGGGTCCAGTGTAAGTTCACCTTATAGATTTTTCTGTAAAGGGTAACTTACCCTTTAAGAACATGTTAGTTGTCAAGCTGCCTTTCCAATCCAAAGGCTTTTTGAGCCATGCACCCAAAAATATGAAAAAATATTAAGAGTAGTAGTTCTAAATTAAAGTGTAGCGGGGGTGGCGGTTTGTGGTGTAATATAAGACTGTCATTGACCTTGAAGCAATGCATTGTGGAACTTGCGCTACCAGGAGAACGGGACTCCATTGACATGAGTAGGTAATAGACTATGGTACCCACAATGCAGTTGTCCTCCCAGAGTGCATTGCATCCCCGCAGAGCTTTGTGGGAGAGGTTACTTAAAGGAGGGGAGGAGCTTTGTTCAGCCTCTTGGTATCTTCGCCTCCTTCCTGCAAGACGTCTGCGTGAGGCCTGCTGCCCTGGGGACTAGGCCTGAAGCCTGGGCCTACAACTCTGCCCGGGCGATCACCGAGACAACTGGGTGGCTTTTCCTGTGAGACCCGCTTGCGCTTTCCAGATACCGGAGCGGTCCGTCTGCTGACATCTACAACTGCCGAGAGAGAGAGACTGGAGTCTGCACGTTGCGGAGAGGCCACGGATTGACTCACTTTCAGCGGAACAAAACAGGTGGACTAAGCCTGTTCTGGTGAGAGGGCACCTGCCTATATTATACAACTGTTCTAGGCCCATTGACTCTTGAAGGCCCAACAGCAGCAGAATAGTACGCCACACGTATATAAGGACATAGTGCAGCGCATGGTTACTACGCAGACTGAGATAGAGTTATACTGACTGAAAGTTCACTTCCATAAACATTGTGAAGGTTTAGTTGCTTTTTTATTCCTTTTGGATTACAAGTATAACGTGCACCAACGTTGCTAGCGAAGACTCCCACCATTGAGGAACTTGTGTAGTGATATTGTCAGGCCTGACTGGAACTAACACTATGGGACATCGGGTGGTATTGCCCGCTAGGGGGAGCTTGCGAGCACTATACTTGTTTCATTAGATCATAAGTAGATTTAACATTGTTTTAGAAACCCTTTTTGTCTTTATCTTTGTTGACTCTTGCAGGGCCCTCCTGAGTCAACTGTATGCATATGTGTGTTACTGTTCCCTTTTTCTCATACCAAGTAAAGTACCCCTCCTTGGTTAAGTAAAACATTTTGGTGGAAGTATCTTTGTTTCCTGAGGGACTGCTACCAGAGAAAGGTAACAATATTATTACATGTTATTGTGATATATCTATATACATGCAAAATTGTGCTCCCAGTAGGGATGAGCTCGGTGTTCGAGTCGAATGCATGTTCGACTCGAACATCGCCTGTTCGGCGAAACCAGAACTTTGTGGGCCGTTCGCGCCAAATTCGTGTGACGCGAATGGCCCACAATGCACTGCGCCATCGCACTGCATTGCCGGCGCTGTGATTGGCCAAGCATGCACTGTGACCCCGCATGCTTGGCCAATCACAGCACCGGCAGTGAGGAGAGCCATAATTGGCCACAGGCAAGATGCGGCGGCCTTGTGTAGTGTGTTCCGGCGTGCAGGGAAAGAGATACATAGGCAGGGACAGTGTGTTCTACAGTCAATTTTTTTCTCAGGCATCTGCAGGAGTTAGTGGGTGTTGTGTGCTCCAGCACAGTATACACCCGTATCTACCCTTTATTGCTGTTCTCTAAGCTAGATAGGCAGGCAGGGACAGTGTGTTCTTTTCTCAGGCATCTGCAGGCAGGGGTTGCTGTTCATTGCTGTTCTCTAAGCTAGATAGGCAGGCAGGGACAGTGTGTTCTTTTTTCAGGCATCTGCAGGCAGGAGTTACTGTTCATTGCTGTTCTCTAAGCTAGATAGGCAGGCAGGGACAGTGTGTTCTTTTTTCAGGCATCTGCAGGCAGGAGCTGTTGTTCATCGCTGTTCTCTAAGCTAGATAGACAGGCAGGGACAGTGTGTTATTTTCTCAGGCACCTGCAGGCAGGAGTTGCTGTTCATTGCTGTTCTCTAAGCTATATAGGCAGGCAGGGACAGTGTGTTCTTTTCTCAGGCATCTGCAGGCAGGAGTTGCTGTTCATTGCTGTTCTCTAAGCTAGATAGGCAAGCAGGGACAGTGTGTTATTTTCTCAGGCATCTACAGGCAGGAGTTGCTGTTCATTGCTGTTCTCTAAGCTAGATAGGCAGGCAGGGACAGTGTGTTCTTTTCTCAGGCATCTGCAGCAGTTAGTGGGTGTTGTGTGGCCCAGCACAGTATTCACCTGTATATACCCGTCATTGCTGGTCTCTACTAAAGGCATCTGCTGGAGTTAGTGGGTGTTGTGTGGCCCAGCACAGTATTCACCTGTATATACCCGTCATTGCTGGTCTCTACTAAAGGCATCTGCTGGAGTTAGTGGGTGTTGTGTGCCACCAGCACAATATACACTACCCAATTGCTGGTTTTCCCATCTCCCTGCAGGCCATTAATATGTCTGGAAGGCCAACAAGGAGAGGCAGACAGTCAGGAGCCAATAAAAGAGGGCAAGCAGGCTCTGTGTCTAGAGACAACAGTGCTGGTCGTGGACGCGGTGCATCGTCATCAGCATGTGGCCATGGGACACGCTTGTCCTTATTTTCGGCAGCTGGACGTTTTGAGCCGCATCATGCTGAAGACTTGGTAGAGTGGATGACCAAGCCCTCCTCATCTTCCTCATCCTCTCTCACCCAGGCTCAGGGTACTGGAAAAGCAGCTGCCAAAGCGTCCTCAATGTCATCATCAGTCACTCCTTCCCTAGACCCACCGTGTCCTCCTGAGGAGTCCCCCGAACTGTTTGAGCACAGTGTTGGGTACATGCTCCAGGAGAATGCCCAGCGTTTCGAAGGGTCTGAAGATGATACCCAGCTAGAGGAAGGCAGTAGCGTGAGAGCAGAGAGAGGGGATGCTCAAGAAGGACAGCAATCTGGCAGTCATGTTCCAGGAGCTGCAGCATACTGCCAGATTGGCTCCAGTGATGAGGAGGGAGGGGATGAGGAGGTCACGGACTCCACGTGGGTGCCTTATAGGAGAGAGGAGGAGGAGGAGGATGAGGAGAAGGCACATCTCCAACGAGGCAGGATGCCCTCCGGGGGCCGGCGTAAGGGCAGCACACCGACTAAATCACACCGCAGAGCTCCGCCTGTGCAGGGCGCTGCCTCTGCCCGTTATTCCAAAAGTTCTTTGGTGTGGGCCTTTTTTGAGTCGAGTGCATCAGATCGCACTGCTGCTGTTTGCAACATATGTCTCAAGCGTATCTCGCGTGGCCAAAACATCAGCCGCTTGGGCACCACATGCTTGACCAGACATATGTTGACCTGTCATGCAGCTCGTTGGAAAGCGTACCTTAAAGACCCACACCAAAGAAAAAAGTGGACCTCTCCTTGCTCCTCATCAGCTGGGATCTCCAACCCCACTGTACCTTCAGTCCTCTCTGAAACCTGCACTGAGAGGAATGGAGGTGTAGAATTAGGTGTGTCACAGCCAAGTACTTGCGGGCACTCTGCTAGCAGTACACCGACGTCCGATTATAGCAGGCAAATTTCCCTGCCCCAGTCCCTACCGTCGAAAGAAGTTCACTCCCAGCCATCCACATGCCCAGCGGTTGAATGCTAGCTTGGCTAAATTGCTAGCACTTCAACTGCTGCCTTTTCAGTTGGTAGACTCGGCCCCCTTCCGTGAGTTTGTGCAATGTGCGGTTCCTCAGTGGCAGGTTCCCAAACACCACTTTTTCTCACGGAAGGCGATTCCAGCTCTCTACTGGCATGTGGAAGGCAATTTCCATGCCTCGCTGGACAGGGCGGTCAGCGGTAAGGTGCCTATTACCACTGACTCATGGTCCAGCAGGCATGGACAGGGACGTTACCTTTCTTTCACGGCCCATTGGGTCACTCTTTTGGCAGCTGGGAAGGATGCAGGACAAGGTGCAGTAGTGTTGGAGGTTGTTCTGCCGCTACGCCTCCAAAATGCTACTACTGGTTGTGACACACCTCTCTCCTCCACCCCCTCCTCTTCTTCCTTCTCCATGGCCTCTTCCTGTGCTTTGTCCTCGGAACCAGCGGTGCTCTGTATGCGTTCAAGGGGCTATGCAAGTACGCAGGCAAAAAGATGCCATGCCGTGCTTGCGATGGTGTGTTTGGGGGACAGGAGCCACACTGGGGCAGAGGTTCTGTCTGCTCTGCAGGGGCAGGCCGAGAGGTGGTTGACGCCACGCCAGCTTAAGCCAGGAATGGTGGTTTGCGACAATGGCACCAACCTCCTCTCTGCCCTCCGACAGGGACAACTGACCCATGTGCCCTGTGTGGCTCACGTCCTTAACCTGGTGGTGCAGCGGTTCTTGGGCAGGTACCCGGGCTTACAGGATGTCCTGAGGCAGGCCAGGAAAGTCTGTGTGCATTTCCGCAGATCATATAATGCCAGTGATTGGCTGGCTGAACTGCAAAAGGAGTTGAACCTGCCCAAGAACCGCCTTATACATGCCCACCAGGTGGAACTCAACATTGGCCATGCTGCAGCGGCTGCACATGCAGCAGAGGGCCATCAATGAGTACCTGTGCGACTACGGCACCAGGACAGGGTCAGGGGAGCTCGGGTTTTTTTCACCACGCCAGTGGGGCATGATCAGGGATGCATGCACTGTCCTGGCACCATTTGAGGAGGCCACAAGGATGGTGAGCAGTGAAAGCGCATGCATCAGTGACACTGTACCTCTTGTCCATCTGTTGGAGCATACGCTGCGTGGAATAATGGACAGGGCACTTGAGGCAGAACAGAGGCAGGAAGAGGAGGACTTCCTTGCCTCTCAAGGCCCCCTTTACCCAGACAGTGTTCCTTCAGTCCCACCCATCACACAGGAAGAGGAGGAGGAGGAGGAGGATTGTGTCAGCTTGGAGGTGGAGCCTGGCACTCTGCATCAACAGCAGCAGTCTTTTAGGGATGATTTACAGTCCCAAGAAACCCATGGACTTGTACGTGGCTGGGAGGAGGTGGCTGCGGATCATGTCGTCCTTAGTGACCCAGAGGACTCCGGACCGAATGCCTCAGCTAACCTACGCTGCATGGATGGCCTCCCTGATACTGCAAAGTCTGTGGAAGGATCCTTGTATTCTTCAGATCAAGGAGAGGGACCATCACTGGCTGGCCACTCTCCTTGATCCACGGTACAAGGGTAAGGTTGCGGACCTTATCTTACCGTTGCAGAGGGAGCAGAGGATGAGACATCTCCGGGAGGCCTTGCAGAAAGGTCTGTGCAACGCGTTCCCAGAGACTGGGAGGTTACAAATTCCTGGTCCTGGACAACGTGTTGCTGAGGCTTCGGTCAGTCAAAGAAGGAGCGGTGGAGAAGGTGGCCGTCTGACCGATGCGTTCAGACAATTTTTTAGTCCGCAGCCCCAAGGTATGATCGGTTCCAGCAACCATCGCCAGCGTCTGATATACATGGTACAGGAATACCTAGGGGCAAGGTCAGACTTGGACACCTTTCCAACCGAAAATCCTCTTGTTTACTGGGTCTTGAGGATGGATCACTGGCCAGAGCTTGCACAGTATGCAATTGAGCTACTGGCCTGTCAGTGCTGCTGGAGGCTTTGTCACGGATCACAGGGTGCACCTGTCCACCGACTCGGTTGATCGACTGACCTTCATAAAGATGAACCAGTCTTGGATCACCACCAGCTACCAAGCACCTGAAGCTGATATAACAGAATATTTTTTTTTTAAATGTCACATCCCTTCAAGACTGCCTATGCTGATGCTGAGTGACTGTCCTGTTATGTTGACTGACTATCCTCCTCCTCCTCAATGATCCGATTGATGATAATAGCTTGGAAGAACATTTTTGTTTCTGGGTGCCGCCACCAGTGGCTAAGGCCCAATTTTTCAGCCCCTGTTTAACAGGGGCATGTAATTACAATTTTTTATGCAATGCTTTGCAGCAGGGCTCATTCCTGCACTCCAACTAGAGTATCTTGGAGAGGTTGCAGTGTCGTGGCACCAGCACCAGTGCCTAAGGCCCAATTTTTCAGCCCCTGTTTAACAGGGGCGTGTAATTACAATTTTTGATGCAATACTTTGCAACAGGGCTCATTGCTGTGCTCCAAGTACAGTATCTGTGAGGGGTTGCAGTGTTGTGGCACCAGTGCCTAAGGCCCAATTTTTCAGCCCCTGTTTAACAGGGGCATGTAATTACAATTCTTGATCTAATAATTCACAGCAGGGCCCATTCCTGGGCCCACCAAGAGTAACTGTAAGGGCTTACAGTGTTGTGGCAACATCACCACCACCACCACCACCACCAAATGCCCAATTTTTCTGCCCCTCTTCAACAGGGGCATGCAATTACAATTCTTGATCTAATAATTTACAGTAGGGCCCATTCATGCGCCACCAAGAGTAACTGTGAGGGCTGACAGTGTTGTAGCACCAGCACCACCACCAAAGGCCCAATTTTTCCTACCACTGTTCAACAATGGCATGTAATTTCAATTCCTGATATAATAGTTCACAGCAGGGCATTCCAGTGCCCACCAAGAGTAACTGTGAGGGCTTACAGTGTTGTGGCAACACCGACACCTAAGGGGCAAATTTCTGCAGAGTATATACGGCAGGCCCCTACTTTCAAACATCCAACTTACAAACGACTCCTACTTGCAAACGGAAGGAGACAACAGGAAGTGAGAGGAAATCTACCCCTAGGAAGGGAAAGTCTCTCCTGTAAAAGTTAATATGCGAAAAAGGTGTCTCCTCTCTACTGATGCTTTATCACCAATCCTTGTTTCAATAAAAAAAACACTTTTCCAAAAACATTTGTCATTGGGACGGAAAGTAAGGTGAAATCTTCTAAACAGGTGCACAAACAGCAAAACAAATGTTTCAGGGGTGATAACCCTTCCCTATGTTCTCCAAAAAGCTTAAAAATAGATTTTTGGGCTAGAGCTACACTTAAAAAATGTACCTGTTCCAAATTAGAAAAAGATTCTACTTAAGAACAAACCTACAGTCCCTGTCTTGTTTGCACCGCCTGTTCTGTTCAGAGTATATAGGGCCTTTTTTTAATTTTGGGTGTGGCCATTTTTCTCAATGATTTTGATCCATATTGCCGGGATTAGACATTACATTAAAGCCGCAAGCAGTTTTAAATGACCATTTTTTTCCTTTAGAAATGTAATTTTGTGCAGGGACAGTTCTAAACACGGGAAACACGTGGCACTTCACAGGCATACTTTAGACACCCCCCAGGTATGATATTTAAAGGAATATTTCACTTTTTTTTTCACTTTATTCATCATTTACATGACTGCTCCCAAAAAAACGGCCGTTTTTAAAACTTGTTTTGCATTGATACATGTCCCCTGGGGCAGAACCCGGGTCCCCAAACCCTTTTTAGGACAATGACTTGCATATTAGCCGTTATAATTAGCACTTTTGATTTCGAACGTTCGCATCCATTGTATTTAATAGGGTTCTAAAGTTTGCGCGAACTTTCGGTCCGTTCGCAAGTTCTGGTGCGAACCGAACCGGGGGGTGTTCGGCTCATCCCTAGCTCCCAGCATTCAATGGGTCTCACAATTGCTAGTTACACCAGTTGTGCCAAGGGAGGGTCTGGGCCAGTTGAGGGGGTTGCAAACAGAGTACTGACCCAAACTAAACCAGCAGCTCCTCCGGGGGTAGTGCTACAAAAGTGTTACTAAATCCACAACAGTAAAATCAGTCTGTACATGCAGTAAAGCATGCTTTGTTATACTCACTGTAGAACCTATGGGGTTAATCCTCTGCATTGTGTAAAAAGGCTGTTTAATCCTGTCTTCTCTGATCCTCCTCTTCTTCCACAGTTCCCAATCTATCTCTTGATAGAACAAAGCATTGGGGGCACTTTTCACATGCTCAGTTTGGTATGTATCGCTAGAGAGTTTTTTTTTCTTGGAAGGGTGCATTTGATCAGCACAGGGCCGATCAGCACTGACCAGACAGAGGGTCAGGGGTCCTAAAGCCTCAAAAGGCAGTCATAGTAGAATGAAAACTCCTCCTACAAACTTTAACCAGACACTCATAGAAGTCATAAGGCAGTTTTTATTTTCAAAAATAATTGCATTTTCATGTTCTCTGTACTGTGGGAGACCAGATATAGTGAATGCAGGGTCCTGGGTTTAGTAACAGTTTAAAGTGGTTGTTAAGCCACTGTGTAATGTACATGCAATCCCCTCTGTAAGAAAACGTTCTATGCCCCAGTGTCTGTGCGTTGTCAAAAATATGCCCATTTATACCTTATTTCACAGCACCACTTGGCACTTCCATGACTCCTTGCTGCTCCCTCTCCTGATCTGAGAGCTACAGAGGGAGGGGCCAAGAATCCCCCACTGATGTCAGTAGGGAGGAGGAGAGAGCCGAGACCTCAATCGGGGAGGAGGGGAGGAGATGCAGAGAGCAGCCAGGAGTCGCGTGAGCGCCGAGCGGTGCTATGAATTAAGGTAGTAATGGGCTAGTTTTTTACAAAGCACAGACACTGGAGCATAGTACTTTAACAGAGGGGATTGCATGTACATTACACAGTTATTTCAGCAGAAGCAGGAGGGGGGGTGGCCCTGACACAGAGCTGACAGGCAGGCAGGGAGGGGAGAGAGAGGACAGAGGAGAGCTGCAGATAGCTGTGGATGATGGAGACACGTAAACTGACCATGGTGCTCAGCAGCCATGATAAACCGTGGTCAGTTGGGGGGAGGGCAGAACCAGGCAGGATCAGCCAGGTATTTCAGTTGATACAGGGTGCCAAATTACACAGCACAAGCACTGTGCTGTTTAACATGCTTTAAAGTCACAGGATTCATTTTTGTTTTATTATTAGAGTTACAAACGCTTTAATTTGCTATACACTTGTTTTGAATCATTAATTCTAAAAATACTGAGGCCAGAGACAGCTAGTCAACTATACTTCTCAGAAGATGGCAGCCTACACATTTCTCTTATTACAGGTTTTTGTTAAAATGTTCCTTTAACACTCAAATATTCAGGTTTACTTTGTATTAAATGTGCAAACAAATGGCAATTTTTTTTTTGTTTTTACTTTGTATTACCATAACTTTTAACTCCTCGTAGAGTTATAGGGCTTATATATGACAGTATTATTTACACATAGTTTGATATGTTGATCAAATTGCACAATTTCTATGTTCTATAATTGTATATATTCTGAATGAACCCACTGCTTTACACCCTTTCTAGAAAACTGTGCACAAAGACAGGGATTCTTAGTTTACATACATTGCAATATATGTCATCCCTCTCTGACCAGTCCCTACTCTACTCTGCAAAAAGCAAATGCGTCAGTGGATATAGTGCCTTTATGGGGCAGATAGACAGAGGTTGTACCTTAAACATGTATTGCAACGTATGTGAGATAAAAATCCCTGTTATTGTGCAAAGTAATTTGATGGTGGAGATTGTAGCACTGCCCTTCATTTTTCACAAATTAACAAATGGTACAAACAAATCTCAATGCCTAAAACCAGTTTTGCAATTTTATCATGTGTTAGTAAAACTGTACATATTTTTCCAACTACTATCCAGGATAATTAAACTTTTTTTTAGAGGACAAATGAGCCCCCCACTTGGTGGTAAATTGTCATATACCGTATCTATTCTTTTTTATTATCAAAGAAAAACTGACCTAAAATAGTAAAAAATAAATAAATAACTTTAACTGTATATTCTTGCTATTACCATAACCAAATACCATAATCAAATAACAACCCAAAACAAATTATCACATGCCTGGTAATCGCAGAGATGCCACATATGTGTTTAATATTTGCTATTTGTACACATAGTAAGACTCAGAAACAGTAGTGTGCCTTTTACTTTTTTATCTAATCTAAAACACCCTGACACTAATTGACACAATTTTTTTATTTATTTCTAACCAAAACACATTGACCTATCCCTGACCTTTGACCTTGGCCTGACAGTGACCTAGATCAAACTTTGATCTAGCTAAAGAACAGGGGTGGGTTGTACAGTTGTTGATTACTGTGACAGCCAATCAGAGGCTATCACAACAATCATGTGATGAAGAGCCAGTCCTCTCAGATCCTGATCATTAGTATGATACCCAAAGCTGTTGGTGACAACAGCTTCATTTCTGTGCTGAAAGTGTGCCCCGAGTACAAATAAAGGTATGCACATATGGAAAAGAAGACCCACTTCATTGAGGCAGCATATTTGCATACACTGCGCGGCAAGGGGTTAAAATCTGCGTATTTACTTCCTCTAAAAGAAAAATTTGAATTTATGTTACATTTTTCTAATCCAAATTTCTGAAAGCATTGAAGTCAACAGGAGACTGTTTTTGATGTTGAATTTTAGTACATTGGAAGGCTGCGAGAGAACCCATTATCACCTCATATGGCATGAGATCTTGTTAATGCAAAGAAAAAAAAGAGGAAAAGATGGTACAGGTAAGAGAACTTTTCATATAGTTTTAAGAATGACATCTTGAAACCATATGAAAAACAAAAAGCTTTTAAATTATAGGTATGGGGGATGTGTTAATGCTATGTATATGTAGTGTAGGGATGAGCCGAACACCCCCCGATTCGGTTCGCACCAGAACCTGCGAACAGACCGAAAGTTTGCGTGAACTTTAGAACCCTATTAATGTCTATGGGACTCGAACGTTCGAAATCAAAAGTGCTAATTATGAAGGCTAATATGTAAGTTATTGTCCTAAAAAAGGGTTTGGGGACCCGGGTCCTGCCCAAGGGTACATGTATCAATGCAAAAAAATAATTAAAAACGTCCGTTTTTTCGGTAGCAGTGATTTTAACCACTTAACGACCGCTCACTGTATATATACGTCGGCAGAATGGCATGGACAGGCACAATCACGTACCTGTACGTGCCTGCCTTCGTATGGGTGGGGGGTCCAACAGGCTGCATGAAAAAAAAGATTACAATACATGTCCAACAAGGACCAGCAACGTACTGGTATGTTGCTGGACTTTGGTTATACCAGATTGATGCCTGCAGGTTTAGTTATCATATTGGTATCATTCTTTTCAGCCAGCAGCCGACTTTCATGTAAAAGCAATCCTAGCGGCTAATTAGCCTCTGGACTGCTTTTAAAAGCAGTGGGAAGGAATGTCCCCCCCGGATATAAAAAGCGCCATTGGGAAATTGGGAAAGCATTTTATCACACCGATCTTGGTGTGGTCAGATGCTTTGAGGGCAGAGGAAAGATCTAGAGTCCAATAGACCCCAGTTTTTTCAAAAAAAGAGTACCTGTCAGTCACTACCTATTGCTATCATAGGGGATATTTACATTCCCTGAGAGAACAATAAAAAAAAAAAATATGGAATGAACAGTTTAAAAATAAAATAAAAAAGCAAAATTAATGATAATCCCGCCCTGCTCTTGCGCAATGGCGAACACAAGCGTCGGTCTGGCGTCATATGTAAACAGCAATTGCATCATGCATGTGAGGTATCACCGCGAAGGCCAGATCGAGGGCAGTCATTTTAGCAGTAGACCTTCTCTGTAAATCTAACGTGGTACCCTGTAAAGGCTTTTAAAAATGTATGTAGTTTGTCGCCACTGCGCGTTTGTGCGAAATTTTAAAGCATGTCGTGTTTGGTATCTATGTACTCGGCCTAAAATCATCTTTTTTATTTCATCAAACATTTGGGCAATATAGTGTGTTTTAGTGCATTAAAATTTAAAAAAGTGTATTTTTTCCCCAAAAAATGTGTTTGAAAAATCGCTGCGCAAATACTGTGTGGAAAAAAAAATGCAACACCCACCATTTTAATCTGTAGGGCCTTTGCTTTAAAAAAAATATATAATGTTTGGGGGTTCAACATAATTTTCTTGCAAAAAAAAAAAATGTTTTCATGTAAACAAAAAGTGTCAGAAAGGGCTTTGTCTTCAAGTGGTTAGAAGAGTGGATGTAAGCTTCCTAATGTTGTGTATAAAATGCCAGGACAGTTCAAAACCCCCCCAAATGACCCCATTTTGGAAATAAGACACCCCAAGCTATATACTGAGAGGCATGTCGAGTCCATGGAATATTTTATATGTTGACACAAGTTGCGGGAAAAAAAAAAATTTATTTTTTATTTTTATTTTTTTTGCACAAAGTTGTCACTAAATGATATATTGCTCAAACATGCCATGGGCATATGTGGAATTACACCCCAAAATACATTCTGTTGCTTCTCCTGAGTACGGGGATACCACATGTGTGAGACTTTTTGGGAGCCTAGCTGCGTACCGGACCCCAAAATCCAAGCACCGCCTTCAGGCTTTCTAAGGATATAAATTTTTGCTTTCACTCCTCACTGCCTATCACAGTTTCGGAGGCCATGGAATGCCCAGATGGCACAAAACTGGGGTCATTTGGTGGGGTTTTGTGCCATCTGGGCATTCCATGGCCTCCGAAACTGTGATAGGTTGTGAGGAGTGAAATCAAAAATTTGCGCCCTTAGAAATCCTGAAGGCGGTGCTTGGTTTTCGGGGGCCCGTACGCGGCTAGGCTCCCAAAAAGTCCCACACATGTGGTATCCCCGTACTCAGGAGAAGCAGCAAAATTTATTTTGGGGTGCAATTCCACATATAACCATGGCATGTGTGAGCAATATATCATTTAGTGACAACTTTTTGTATTTTTTTATTTTTTTTGTCATTATTCAATCACTTGGGACAAAAAAATAATATTCAATGGGCTCAACATGCCTCTCAGCAATTTCCTTGGGGTGTCTACTTTCCAAAATGGGGTAATTTGGGGGGGGGTTGTACTGCCCTGCCATTTTAGCACCTCAAGAAATGAGATAGGCAGTCATAAATTAAAAGCTGTGTAAATTCCAGAAAATGTACTCTAGTTTGTAGACGCTATAACTTTTGCGCAAACCAATAAATATACGCTTATTGACATTTTTTTTACTAAAGACATGTGGCTGAATACATTTTGGCCTAAATGTATGACTAAAATTTAGTTTATTCGATTTTTCTTATAACAAAAAGTAGAAAATATCATTTTTTTTTCCAAATTTTCAGTCTTTTTCCGTTTATATCGCCCAAAAAAAATCGCACAGGCAATCAAATACCATTAAAAGAAAGCTCTATTTGTGGGAAGAAAAGGACGCAAATTTTGTTTGGCTACAACATTGCATGTCTGCACAATTTCCAGTTAAAGCAGCGCAATGCCAAATTGTGAAATCCCCTCTGGTCATTAAGCTGCGTAATGGTCCGGGGCTTATGTGGTTAATGATGCATAAAGTGAAAAAATAAAAGTAAAATATTCCTTTAAATATCGTACCTGGGGGGTGTCCATAGTATGCCTGTGAAGTGGCATGTGTTTCCCGTGTTTAGAACTGTCCCTGCACAAAATGACATTTCTAAAGGAAAAAAAGTAATTTAAAACTGCTTGCGGCTTTAATGTAATGTCTGTTCCCGGCAATATGGTTGAAAATCATTGAGAAAAATGGCATGGTTATCCCTCCCCCCCAGCCCATTACCAGCCCCTTTGGGTCTCATATGGATATTAAGGGGAATCCCGCACCCAAATTTAAAAAAAGGAAAGGCGTGGGGCCCCCAGGCCCTATATACTCTGAACAGCAGTATAGAGGTGGTGCAAACAAGACAGGGACTGTAGGTTTGTTGTTACGTAGAATCTGTTTGTAATTTTGAACTCCCTGCCTGTGGTATTTGTATCAGAATACCAGCAATTGTATTCAGGTAAGCTTTTGGTGCACACTGCAAAGGACACTAAAGCAAAATACTGCAGCTCCCTGTCTGTATTTGTATCAGAACACCAGCAATTGTATTGAGGTAAGCTTTTGGTGCACACTGTGAAAAGGACACTAAAGCAAAATACTGAAGCTCCCTGCCTGTATTTGTATCAGAACACCAGCAATTGTATTCAGGTAAGCTTTTGGTGCACACTGTGCAAAGGACACTAAAGCAAAATACTGCAGCTCCCTGCCTGTATTTGTATCAGAACACCAGCAATTGTATTCAGGTAAGCTTTTGGTGCACACTGTGCAAAGGACACAGTACATTAAGTGAAACACTGCAGCTAGCACAATCACCTGCCTGCCTGTCAGTATAGAGAACAACAGGAACGGATCTAGCTAAACTCAATACAGTGTGTAAATATATATACAACACCTAGGATGCATATATATCCTCTACACA
Organism: Rana muscosa; assembly: GCA_029206835.1. Classification (NCBI taxonomy): domain Eukaryota; kingdom Metazoa; phylum Chordata; class Amphibia; order Anura; family Ranidae; genus Rana; species Rana muscosa. Next base: position 636,275,645 of record CM055117.1, on the reverse strand, counting down.
CTCTAACTGCAGCTAACTGACTCGCCTGCCTGCTCTATCTAACTCAAATCAAATTACACTGTCTCTCTCTCTGTCTCTTTCCTTTAACCAATGCCAACACACTACACAAGGCCGCCAAGCCGGCGGCCTTACATAGTGTGGGGCGTGTACCTACTCCTCTGAGCCATGATTGGCCAAAGCCACCCTGGCTTTTGCCAATTACGGCTCTCTGTACCTACGGCGCTGTGATTGGCCAAGCATGTGGGTCATAGTGCATGCTTGGCCAATCATCAGCCAGCAATGCACTGCGATGCCGTAGTGAATTATGGGCCGTGACGCGCCACTCAAATTTGGCATAACGGCCCATAATGTTCGAAATTCAATGAACGGTCGAACAGCCGGAGTTTGAGTCGAACATGGGTTCGACTCGAACTTGAAGCTCATCCCTAATGTAGTTGTCAGGGTCACCTGTGGCCAGGTGACAGATGCACACCGTAGGGGGACAGGAGTGCACCGCGAGGTAGTGAACCCTATGGCTGGCTTCTGCGGATAGGAAACTGGGTGGTTGTGGAAAGCGGGACCAGAGGAGCACAACCAGGATCCAAACGGAAGCTAGAGCCAAGATTCCCCAGGGCGCGGAGTCTAAGACCCAGCTGGTCTTCTCCAGGGCCTCTAGTGGTGAGGATGTTAGCTGCAGGCTGGGACCAGGTCGCGGCCCCTGGAGTTTCCTAGCTCATGCCCCGTAGGATAAGGGGAAAAGAGGGGAAGCAGCAGCACACGATAAGAGAGAACCGAATAACAAGCTGAAGGTCAGGGGCCACAAGCAGACAAGGATAACGAAGAACGAGCCGAAGGTCAAGGGTCACGAGCAGACAGGGATAGTCGGGGACAAGCCAATAACGTAACAGAGAGACAGACGTAGCACACGGCAGGCAGGAACCCAAACACACAATGCCTAACAAACACGTTGATCAGCAAAGCAGGCTTGCAGTGCACAGGTTAATATAGTGTTCTGTGATAGGGCCTGGGGTGGAGTCAGGCTGGGAGGAGATTATAAAGGAAGCCAGGTGAAGGAGGTCTGGTCTCTAGATGAACACATGAGGAGGAAGGTAAGATGGCAGACAGACATTAATGCATATCCATGACAGTACCCTCCCTCTTACGAGGCCTCCCCCTTCCCCGCCTGGGCCCAGGTTTAGAGGGAAACTTCAGATGAAACTCCTTTAACAGATGAGGTGCAAAGACCTCAGATGCAGTGATCCAAGACCTCTCCTCAGGACCAAACCCTTTCCAATGAACGAGGTACTGAAGAACGCCTTTACAGAGTCGGGAGTCCAGAATTTGACTGATCTCGTACTCCTGATTATCCTCAGAGACAGGCGCCACGGTAGGGAGAGGACGAGAGAATTTATTGAGGACTAAAGGCTTTAGAAGAGCAACATGAAAGGAGTTAGTGATTTTAAGGCTCTTAGGAATCTGGAGTTTGAAACAAACCGGATTCAGTTTAGCAGTAGTGATGAGCCGAACACCCCCGGGTTCGGTTCGCACCAGAACCCGCGAACGGACCGAAAGTTCGAACGAACATTAGAACCCTATTAAATACAATGGATGCGAACGTTCGAATTCTAAAGTGCTAATTATAACAACTATTATGCATGTTATTGTCCTAAAAAGGGTTTGGGAACCCGGGTTCTGCACCAGGGGACATGTATCAATGCAAAAAGAAGTTTTAAAAACGGTCGTTTTTCGGGAGCAGTCATTTTAATGATGCATAAAGTGAAAAAAAAAAAGTCAAATATTCCTTTAAATATCGTACCTGGGGGGTGTCTAAAGTATGCCTGTGAAGTGCCACGTGTTTCCCGTGTTTAGAACTGTCCCTGCACAAAATGACACTTCTAAAGGAAAAAAAAGCCATTTAAAACTGCTTGCGGCTTTAATGTAATGTCTGGTCCCGGTAATATGGATGAAATTCTTTAAGAAAAATGGCATAGCTACCCCATGACCCCCCCCCTACCCCAGCCCATTACCAGCCCCTTTGGGTCTTGTATGGATATTAAGGGGAACCCCGCACATAAAATAAAAAAGGCCCTATATACTCTGAACAGCCCTATACAGGCGGTGCATACAAGACAGGGACTGTAGGTTTGTTCTTATGTAGAGTCTGTTTGTAATTTTGAACAGGTACATTGTTGAAGTGTAGCTCCAGACCAAAAATCTATTTTTAAACTTTTTGGAAAACATAGGTAAGGGTTATCACCCCTGTAACATTTGTTTTGCTGTCTGTGCCCCTGTTCAGAACATTTCACCTCACTTTCCGTCCCAATGACAACTCTTTTTGAAATGTGGTCTTTTTCTTGAAACAAGGATTGCTGATAAAGCATCAGTACAGAGGAGACACCTTTCTCCCATATTTATTCTTACAGGAGAGAATTTTCCTTCCTAGTGGTAGATTTCCTCTCACTTCCTGTTGTCTTCTTGCGTTTGCAAGTAGGAGTCGTTTGTAAGTTGGATGTTTGAAAGTAGGGACCTGCCGTATATACTCTGCAGAAATAGGCCCCTTAGTTGTTGGTGTTGGCACAACACTGTAAGCACTCACAGTTACTCTTGGTTGGTGCTGGAACGCCCTGCTGTCAACTATTATATCAGGAATTTTAATTACATATAATTGTTGAACAGTGGTAGTAAAAATTGGGCCTTTGATGGTGGTGCTGGTGCCACAACACTGTAAGCCCTGACAGTTACTCTTGGTGGGTGCAGCAATGGGCCCTGCTGTGAATTATTAGATCAAGAATTGTAATTACATGCCCCTGTTGAACAGGGGCTGAAAAATTGGGCCTTAGGCACTGGTGGCACAACACTGCAACCCCTCACAGATACTGTACTTGGAGCACAGCAATGAGCCCTGTTGCAAAGTATTGCTTCAAAAATTGTAATGACACGCCCCTGTTAAACAGGGGCTGAAAAATTGGGCCTTAGGCACTGGTGGCACAACACTGCAACTCCTCACAGATACTGTACTTGTAGCACAGCAATGAGCCCTGTTGCAAAGTATTGCTTCAAAAATTGTAATGACACGCCCCTGTTAAACAGGGGCTGAAAAATTGGGCCTTAGGCACTGGTGGCACAACACTGCAACTCCTCACAGATACTGTACTTGGAGCACAGCAATGAGCCCTGTTGCAAAGTATTGCTTCAAAAATTGTAATTACACGCCCCTGTTAAACAGGGGCTGAAAAATTGGGCGTTAGGCACTGGTGGCGGCACCCATAAACAAAAATGATCTTACAAGCTATCATCATCAATCGTATCATTGAGGACTCGGAGGAGGAGGATAGCCAGTCAACATAACAGCACAGGCACTCAGCATCAGCATCAGTCTTGAAGGGATGTGACATGTTAAAATCAATTAGTCTGTTATATCAGCATCAGGTGTGTGGTAGCTGGTGGTGATCCAAGACTGGTTCATCTTGATGAAAGTCAGTCGATCAACCGAGTCGGTGGACAGGCGCACCCTGTGATCCGTGACAAATCCTCCAGCAGCACTGAATGTGCGTTCCGAAAGAACGCTGGATGCAGGACAGGCCAGTAGCTCAATTGCATACTGTGCAAGCTCTGGCCAGTGATCCATCCTCAAGACCCAGTAAGCCAGAGGACTTTCGGTGGGGAAGGTGTCCAAGTCTGACCTTGCCCCTAGATATTCCTGCACCATGTTTATCAGACGCTGGCGATGGTTGCTGGAACCGATCATACTTTGGGGCTGCGGACTAAAGAATTGTCTGAACGCATCGGTCAGACGGCCACCTTCCCCACCGCTCCTTCTTTGACTGGCCGAAGCCTCAGCAACTCGTTGTCCAGGACCAGGAGTTTGCAACCTCCCAGTCTCTGGGAACGCGTTGCACAGACCTTTCTGCAAGGCCTCCCGGAGTTGTCTCATCCTCTGCTCCCTCTGCGACGGTAACATAAGGTCCGCAACCTTACCCTTGTACCGTGGATCAAGGAGAGTGGCCAGCCAGTAATGGTCCCTCTCCTTGATCCGAAGAATACGAGGATCCTTCCGCAGACTTTGCAGGATCAGGGAGGCCATGCAGCGTAGGTTTGCTGAGGCATTCGCTCCGGAGTCCTCTGGGTCACTAAGGACGACATGATCCGCAGCCACCTCCTCCCAGCCACGTACAAGTCCACTGGTTTCTTGGGACTGTAAATCATCCCTAAAAGACTGCTGCTGATGATGCTGAGTGCCAGCCTCCACCTCCATGCTGACACAATCCTCCTCCTCCTCCTCCTCCTCCTCTTCCTGTGCGATGGGTGGGACAGAAGGAACACTGTCTGGGTAAAGGGGGCCTTGAGAGGCAAGGAAGTCCTCCTCTTCCTGCCTCTGTTCTGCCTCAAGTGCCCTGTCCATTATTCCACGCAGCGTGTGCTCCAACAGGTGGACAAGAGGTACAGTGTCACTGATGCATGCACTGTCACTGCTCACCATCCTCGTGGCCTCCTCAAATGGTGCCAGGACAGTGCATGCATCCCTGATCATGCCCCACTGGCGTGGAGAAAAAAAACCAAGCTCCCCTGACCCTGTCCTGGTGCCGTAGTCGCACAGGTACTCATTGATGGCCCTCTGCTGCGTGTGCAGCCGCTGCAGCATGGCCAACGTTGAGTTCCACCTGGTGGGCATGTCACATATAAGGCGGTTCTTGGGCAGGTTCAACTCCTTTTGCAGCTCAGCCAGGCGAGCACTGGCATTATAAGATCTGCGGAAATGCACACAGACTTTCCTGGCCTGCCTCAGGACATCCTGTAAGCCCGGGTACCTGCCCAAGAAGCGCTGCACCACCAGGTTAAGGACGTGAGCCACACAGGGCACATGGGTCAGTTGTCCCTGTCGGAGGGCGGAGAGGAGGTTGGTGCCATTGTCGCAAACCACCATTCCTGGCTTAAGCTGGCGTGGCGTCAACCACCTCTCGGCCTGGCCCTGCAGAGCAGACAGGACCTCTGCCCCAGTGTGGCTTCTGTCCCCCAAACACACCAGCGCAAGCACGGCATGGCATCTTTTTGCCTGCGTACTTGCGTAGCCCCGTGAACGGCTACGGAGCACCGCTGGTTCATAGGACAAACCACAGGAAGAGGCCATGGAGGAAGAAGAAGAGGAGGGGGTGGAGGAGAGAGGTGTGTCACAACCAGTAGTAGCATTTTGGAGGCGTGGCGGTGGGACAACCTCCAACACTACTGCACCTTGTCCTGAATCCTTCCCAGCTGCCAAAAGAGTGACCCAATGGGCCGTGAAAAAAAGGTAACGTCCCTGTCCATGCCTGCTGGACCATGAGTCAGCGGTAATATGCACCTTACCGCTGACCGCCCTGTCCAGCGAGGCCAAGACATTGCCTTCCACATGCCGGTAGAGAGCCGGAATAGCCTTCCGTGAGAAAAAGTGGCGTTTGGGAACCTGCCACTGAGGAACCGCACATTGCACAAACTCACGGAAGGGGGCCGAGTCTACCAACTGAAAAGGCAGCAGTTGAAGCGCTAGCAATTTAGCCAAGCTAGCATTCAACCGCTGGGCATGTGGATGGCTGGGAGTGAACTTCTTTCGACGGTCCAGCAGCTGGGGCAGGGAAATTTGCCTGCTAGAATCGGACGTCGGTGTACTGCTAGCAGAGTGGCCGCAAGTACTTGGCTGTGACACACCTAATTCTACACCTTCATTCCTCTCAGTGCATGTTTCAGAGAGGACTGAAGTTATAGTGGGGTTGGAGATCCCAGCTGATGCGGTGCAAGGAGAGGTCCGCTTTGTTCTTTGGTGTGGGTCTTTGAGGTAGGCTTGCCAACGAGCTGCATGGCAGGTCAACATATGTCTGGTCAGGCATGTGGTACCCAAGCGGCTGATGTTTTGGCCACGCGATATACGCTTGAGACATATGTTGCAAACAGCAGCTGTGCGATCTGATGCACTAGCCTCAAAAAAGGCCCACACCAAAGAACTTTTTGAATGACGGGCAGAGGCAGCGCCCTGCACAGGCGGAGCTCTGCGGTGTGATTCCGTCGGTGTACTGCCCTTACGCTGGCCACCAAAGGGCATCCTGCCTCGTTGGAGATGTGCCTCCTCCTCATCCTCCTCCTCCTCCTCTCTCCTATTAGGCACCCACGTGGAGTCAGTGACCTCATCATCCCCTCCCTCCTCATCACTGGAGCCAATCTGGCAGTATGCTGCAGCTGCTGGAACATGACTGCCAGATTGGTGTCCTTCTTGAGCATCCCCTCTGTCTGCTCTCACGCTACTGCCTTCCTCTAGCTGGGTTTCATCATCAGACCCTTCGAAACGCTGGGCATCCTCCTGGAGCATGTACCCAACACTGTGCTGAAACAGTTCGGGGGACTCCTCAGGAGGAGGACATGGTGGGTCTAGGGAAGGAGTGACTGATGATTTGTCTGACATTGATACCAGGGAAGACGACGCTTTGGCAGCTGCTTTTCCAGTACCCTGAGCCTGGGTGAGAGAGGATGAGGAGGAGGAGGAGGGCTTGGTCATCCACTCTACCAAGTCTTCGGCATGATGTGGCTCAACATGTCCAGCTGCCGAAAAGAAGGACAAGCGTGTCCCATGGCCATGTGCTGATGACAATGCACCGCGTCCACGACCAGCACTGTTGCCCCCAGACACAGAGCCTGCTTGCCCTCTTTTATTGCCTCCTGACTGTCTGCCTCTCCTTGTTTGCCTTCCAGACATTCTAATAGATGGCCTGCAGGGAGATGGGAAAAAAGCAATAAGGGCTACCTTCAGGTGTCCTTCTCTGTCCCTTGAAACAAGGACTTTCACAGTGAAAGAAACTGACACTCTCCCTACCTACAGTTTTCTGTCCCTAGAAAAAATATTTTTTTTAAGCACAATATAGCACAAGGACAATTCACTCACTGTCCTTACAGGTCCCTGGAAACAAGGACTTGCAGAGTGAAAGAAAAAAAACACTCTCCCTACCTACAGTTTTCTGTCCCTAGAAAAAATGTTTTTTTTAATCACAATATAGCACAAGGACAATTCACTCACTGTCCTTACAGGTCCCTGGAAACAAGGACTTGCAGAGTGAAATAAACTGACACTCTCCCTACCTACAGTTTTCTGTCCCTAGAATAAATGTTTTTTTAAGCACAATATAGCACAAGGACAATTCACTCACTGTCCTTACAGGTCCCTGGAAACAAGGACTTGCAGAGTGAAAGAAAAAAAACACTCTCCCTACCTACAGTTTTCTGTCCCTAGAAAAAATGTTTTTTTTTAATCACAATATAGCACAAGGACAATTCACTCACTGTCCTTACAGGTCCCTGGAAACAAGGACTTGCAGAGTGAAAGATAAAAAACACTCTCCCTACCTACAGTTTTCTGTCCCTAGAAAAAATGTTTTTTTTAATCACAATATAGCACAAGGACAATTCACTCACTGTCCTTCCAGGTCCCTGGAAACAAGGACTTGCAGAGTGAAAGAAACTGACACTGTCCCTACCTACAGTTTTCTGTCCCTAGAATAAATGTTTTTTTTAAGCACACTATAGCACAAGGACAATTCACTCACTGTCCTTACAGGTCCCTGGAAACAAGGACTTGCAGAGTGAAAGAAAAAAAACACTCTCCCTACCTACAGTTTTCTGTCCCTAGAAAAAATATTTTTTTTTATCACAATATAGCACAAGGACAATTCACTCACTGTCCTTCCAGGTCCCTGGAAACAAGGACTTGCAGAGTGAAAGAAACTGACACTGTCCCTACCTACAGTTTTCTGTCCCTAGAATAAATGTTTTTTTTAAGCACACTATAGCACAAGGACAATTCACTCACTGTCCTTACAGGTCCCTGGAAACAAGGACTTGCAGAGTGAAAGAAAAAAAACACTCTCCCTACCTACAGTTTTCTGTCCCTAGAAAAAATGTTTTTTTTAATCACAATATAGCACAAGGACAATTCACTCACTGTCCTTACAGGTCCCTGGAAACAAGGACTTGCAGAGTGAAATAAACTGACACTCTCCCTACCTACAGTTTTCTGTCCCTAGAATAAATGTTTTTTTTAAGCACAATATAGCACAAGGACAATTCACTCACTGTCCTTACAGGTCCCTGGAAACAAGGACTTGCAGAGTGAAAGAAAAAAACACTCTCCCTACCTACAGTTTTCTGTCCCTAGAAAAAATGTTTTTTTTAATCACAATATAGCACAAGGACAATTCACTCACTGTCCTTACAGGTCCCTGGAAACAAGGACTTGCAGAGTGAAAGAAAAAAAACACTCTCCCTACCTACAGTTTTCTGTCCCTAGAAAAAATGTTTGTTTTAATCACAATATAGCACAAGGACAATTCACTCACTGTCCTTCCAGGTCCCTGGAAACAAGGACTTGCAGAGTGAAAGAAACTGACACTGTCCCTACCTACAGTTTTCTGTCCCTAGAATAAATGTTTTTTTTAAGCACACTATAGCACAAGGACAATTCACTCACTGTCCTTACAGGTCCCTGGAAACAAGGACTTGCAGAGTGAAAGAAAAAAAACACTCTCCCTACCTACAGTTTTCTGTCCCTAGAAAAAATGTTTTTTTTTATCACAATATAGCACAAGGACAATTCACTCACTGTCCTTACAGGTCCCTGGAAACAAGGACTTGCAGAGTGAAAGAAAAAAAACACTCTCCCTACCTACAGTTTTCTGTCCCTAGAAAAAATGTTTTTTTTTAATCACAATATAGCACAAGGACAATTCACTCACTGTCCTTACAGGTCCCTGGAAACAAGGACTTGCAGAGTGAAATAAACTGACACTCTCCCTACCTACAGTTTTCTGTCCCTAGAATAAATGTTTTTTTTAAGCACAATATAGCACAAGGACAATTCACTCACTGTCCTTACAGGTCCCTGGAAACAAGGACTTGCAGAGTGAAAGAAAAAAAACACTCTCCCTACCTACAGTTTTCTGTCCCTAGAAAAAATGTTTTTTTTAATCACAATATAGCACAAGGACAATTCACTCACTGTCCTTACAGGTCCCTGGAAACAAGGACTTGCAGAGTGAAATAAACTGACACTCTCCCTACCTACAGTTTTCTGTCCCTAGAATAAATGTTTTTTTTAAGCACAATATAGCACAAGGACAATTCACTCACTGTCCTTACAGGTCCCTGGAAACAAGGACTTGCAGAGTGAAAGAAAAAAAACACTCTCCCTACCTACAGTTTTCTGTCCCTAGAAAAAATGTTTTTTTTAATCACAATATAGCACAAGGACAATTCACTCACTGTCCTTACAGGTCCCTGGAAACAAGGACTTGCAGAGTGAAAGAAAAAAAACACTCTCCCTACCTACAGTTTTCTGTCCCTAGAAAAAATGTTTGTTTTAATCACAATATAGCACAAGGACAATTCACTCACTGTCCTTCCAGGTCCCTGGAAACAAGGACTTGCAGAGTGAAAGAAACTGACACTGTCCCTACCTACAGTTTTCTGTCCCTAGAATAAATGTTTTTTTTAAGCACACTATAGCACAAGGACAATTCACTCACTGTCCTTACAGGTCCCTGGAAACAAGGACTTGCAGAGTGAAAGAAAAAAAACACTCTCCCTACCTACAGTTTTCTGTCCCTAGAAAAAATGTTTTTTTTTATCACAATATAGCACAAGGACAATTCACTCACTGTCCTTACAGGTCCCTGGAAACAAGGACTTGCAGAGTGAAAGAAAAAAAACACTCTCCCTACCTACAGTTTTCTGTCCCTAGAAAAAATGTTTTTTTTAATCACAATATAGCACAAGGACAATTCACTCACTGTCCTTACAGGTCCCTGGAAACAAGGACTTGCAGAGTGAAATAAACTGACACTCTCCCTACCTACAGTTTTCTGTCCCTAGAATAAATGTTTTTTTTAAGCACAATATAGCACAAGGACAATTCACTCACTGTCCTTACAGGTCCCTGGAAACAAGGACTTGCAGAGTGAAAGAAAAAAAACACTCTCCCTACCTACAGTTTTCTGTCCCTAGAAAAAATGTTTTTTTTAATCACAATATAGCACAAGGACAATTCACTCACTGTCCTTACAGGTCCCTGGAAACAAGGACTTGCAGAGTGAAAGAAAAAAAACACTCTCCCTACCTACAGTTTTCTGTCCCTAGAAAAAATGTTTTTTTTAATCACAATATAGCACAAGGACAATTCACTCACTGTCCTTCCAGGTCCCTGGAAACAAGGACTTGCAGAGTGAAAGAAACTGACACTGTCCCTACCTACAGTTTTCTGTCCCTAGAATAAATGTTTTTTTTAAGCACACTATAGCACAAGGACAATTCACTCACTGTCCTTACAGGTCCCTGGAAACAAGGACTTGCAGAGTGAAAGAAAAAAAACACTCTCCCTACCTACAGTTTTCTGTCCCTAGAAAAAATGTTTTTTTTAATCACAATATAGCACAAGGACAATTCACTCACTGTCCTTACAGGTCCCTGGAAACAAGGACTTGCAGAGTGAAATAAACTGACACTCTCCCTACCTACAGTTTTCTGTCCCTAGAATAAATGTTTTTTTTAAGCACAATATAGCACAAGGACAATTCACTCACTGTCCTTACAGGTCCCTGGAAACAAGGACTTGCAGAGTGAAAGAAAAAAAACACTCTCCCTACCTACAGTTTTCTGTCCCTAGAAAAAATGTTTTTTTTAATCACAATATAGCACAAGGACAATTCACTCACTGTCCTTACAGGTCCCTGGAAACAAGGACTTGCAGAGTGAAATAAACTGACACTCTCCCTACCTACAGTTTTCTGTCCCTAGAATAAATGTTTTTTTTAAGCACAATATAGCACAAGGACAATTCACTCACTGTCCTTCCAGGTCCCTGGAAACAAGGACTTGCAGAGTGAAAGAAAAAAACACTCTCCCTACCTACAGTTTTCTGTCCCTAGAATAAATGTTTTTTTAAGCACACTATAGCACAAGGACAATTCACTCACTGTCCTTACAGGTCCCTGGAAACAAGGACTTGCAGAGTGAAAGAAAAAAAACACTCTCCCTACCTACAGTTTTTTGTCCCTAGAAAAAATGTTTTTTTTAATCACAATATAGCACAAGGACAATTCACTCACTGTCCTTCCAGGTCCCTGGAAACAAGGACTTGCAGAGTGAAAGAAACTGACACTGTCCCTACCTACAGTTTTCTGTCCCTAGAATAAATGTTTTTTTTAAGCACACTATAGCACAAGGACAATTAACTCACTGTCCTTACAGGTCCCTGGAAACAAGGACTTGCAGAGTGAAAGAAAAAAAACACTCTCCCTACCTACAGTTTTCTGTCCCTAGAAAAAATGTTTTTTTTTATCACAATATAGCACAAGGACAATTCACTCACTGTCCTTACAGGTCCCTGGAAACAAGGACTTGCAGAGTGAAAGAAAAAAAACACTCTCCCTACCTACAGTTTTCTGTCCCTAGAAAAAATGTTTTTTTTTATCACAATATAGCACAAGGACAATTCACTCACTGTCCTTACAGGTCCCTGGAAACAAGGACTTGCAGAGTGAAATAAACTGACACTCTCCCTACCTACAGTTTTCTGTCCCTAGAATAAATGTTTTTTTTAAGCACAATATAGCACAAGGACAATTCACTCACTGTCCTTACAGGTCCCTGGAAACAAGGACTTGCAGAGTGAAAGAAAAAAAACACTCTCCCTACCTACAGTTTTCTGTCCCTAGAAAAAATGTTTTTTTTAATCACAATATAGCACAAGGACAATTCACTCACTGTCCTTACAGGTCCCTGGAAACAAGGACTTGCAGAGTGAAAGAAAAAAAACACTCTCCCTACCTACAGTTTTCTGTCCCTAGAAAAAATGTTTGTTTTAATCACAATATAGCACAAGGACAATTCACTCACTGTCCTTCCAGGTCCCTGGAAACAAGGACTTGCAGAGTGAAAGAAACTGACACTGTCCCTACCTACAGTTTTCTGTCCCTAGAATAAATGTTTTTTTTAAGCACACTATAGCACAAGGACAATTCACTCACTGTCCTTACAGGTCCCTGGAAACAAGGACTTGCAGAGTGAAAGAAAAAAAACACTCTCCCTACCTACAGTTTTCTGTCCCTAGAAAAAATGTTTTTTTTTATCACAATATAGCACAAGGACAATTCACTCACTGTCCTTACAGGTCCCTGGAAACAAGGACTTGCAGAGTGAAAGAAAAAAAACACTCTCCCTACCTACAGTTTTCTGTCCCTAGAAAAAATGTTTTTTTTAATCACAATATAGCACAAGGACAATTCACTCACTGTCCTTACAGGTCCCTGGAAACAAGGACTTGCAGAGTGAAATAAACTGACACTCTCCCTACCTACAGTTTTCTGTCCCTAGAATAAATGTTTTTTTTAAGCACAATATAGCACAAGGACAATTCACTCACTGTCCTTACAGGTCCCTGGAAACAAGGACTTGCAGAGTGAAAGAAAAAAAACACTCTCCCTACCTACAGTTTTCTGTCCCTAGAAAAAATGTTTTTTTTAATCACAATATAGCACAAGGACAATTCACTCACTGTCCTTACAGGTCCCTGGAAACAAGGACTTGCAGAGTGAAAGAAAAAAAACACTCTCCCTACCTACAGTTTTCTGTCCCTAGAAAAAATGTTTTTTTTAATCACAATATAGCACAAGGACAATTCACTCACTGTCCTTCCAGGTCCCTGGAAACAAGGACTTGCAGAGTGAAAGAAACTGACACTGTCCCTACCTACAGTTTTCTGTCCCTAGAATAAATGTTTTTTTTAAGCACACTATAGCACAAGGACAATTCACTCACTGTCCTTACAGGTCCCTGGAAACAAGGACTTGCAGAGTGAAAGAAAAAAAACACTCTCCCTACCTACAGTTTTCTGTCCCTAGAAAAAATGTTTTTTTTTAATCACAATATAGCACAAGGACAATTCACTCACTGTCCTTACAGGTCCCTGGAAACAAGGACTTGCAGAGTGAAATAAACTGACACTCTCCCTACCTACAGTTTTCTGTCCCTAGAATAAATGTTTTTTTTAAGCACAATATAGCACAAGGACAATTCACTCACTGTCCTTACAGGTCCCTGGAAACAAGGACTTGCAGAGTGAAAGAAAAAAAACACTCTCCCTACCTACAGTTTTCTGTCCCTAGAAAAAATGTTTTTTTTAATCACAATATAGCACAAGGACAATTCACTCACTGTCCTTACAGGTCCCTGGAAACAAGGACTTGCAGAGTGAAATAAACTGACACTCTCCCTACCTACAGTTTTCTGTCCCTAGAATAAATGTTTTTTTTAAGCACAATATAGCACAAGGACAATTCACTCACTGTCCTTCCAGGTCCCTGGAAACAAGGACTTGCAGAGTGAAAGAAAAAAACACTCTCCCTACCTACAGTTTTCTGTCCCTAGAATAAATGTTTTTTTTAAGCACACTATAGCACAAGGACAATTCACTCACTGTCCTTACAGGTCCCTGGAAACAAGGACTTGCAGAGTGAAAGAAAAAAAACACTCTCCCTACCTACAGTTTTTTGTCCCTAGAAAAAATGTTTTTTTTAATCACAATATAGCACAAGGACAATTCACTCACTGTCCTTACAGGTCCCTGGAAACAAGGACTTGCAGAGTGAAATAAACTGACACTCTCCCTACCTACAGTTTTCTGTCCCTAGAATAAATGTTTTTTTTAAGCACAATATAGCACAAGGACAATTCACTCACTGTCCTTCCAGGTCCCTGGAAACAAGGACTTGCAGAGTGAAAGAAAAAAACACTCTCCCTACCTACAGTTTTCTGTCCCTAGAATAAATGTTTTTTTAAGCACACTATAGCACAAGGACAATTCACTCACTGTCCTTACAGGTCCCTGGAAACAAGGACTTGCAGAGTGAAAGAAAAAAAACACTCTCCCTACCTACAGTTTTTTGTCCCTAGAAAAAATGTTTTTTTTAATCACAATATAGCACAAGGACAATTCACTCACTGTCCTTCCAGGTCCCTGGAAACAAGGACTTGCAGAGTGAAAGAAACTGACACTGTCCCTACCTACAGTTTTCTGTCCCTAGAATAAATGTTTTTTTTAAGCACACTATAGCACAAGGACAATTAACTCACTGTCCTTACAGGTCCCTGGAAACAAGGACTTGCAGAGTGAAAGAAAAAAAACACTCTCCCTACCTACAGTTTTCTGTCCCTAGAAAAAATGTTTTTTTTTATCACAATATAGCACAAGGACAATTCACTCACTGTCCTTACAGGTCCCTGGAAACAAGGACTTGCAGAGTGAAAGAAAAAAAACACTCTCCCTACCTACAGTTTTCTGTCCCTAGAAAAAATGTTTTTTTTTATCACAATATAGCACAAGGACAATTCACTCACTGTCCTTACAGGTCCCTGGAAACAAGGACTTGCAGAGTGAAATAAACTGACACTCTCCCTACCTACAGTTTTCTGTCCCTAGAATAAATGTTTTTTTTAAGCACAATATAGCACAAGGACAATTCACTCACTGTCCTTACAGGTCCCTGGAAACAAGGACTTGCAGAGTGAAAGAAAAAAAACACTCTCCCTACCTACAGTTTTCTGTCCCTAGAAAAAATGTTTTTTTTAATCACAATATAGCACAAGGACAATTCACTCACTGTCCTTACAGGTCCCTGGAAACAAGGACTTGCAGAGTGAAAGAAAAAAAACACTCTCCCTACCTACAGTTTTCTGTCCCTAGAAAAAATGTTTGTTTTAATCACAATATAGCACAAGGACAATTCACTCACTGTCCTTCCAGGTCCCTGGAAACAAGGACTTGCAGAGTGAAAGAAACTGACACTGTCCCTACCTACAGTTTTCTGTCCCTAGAATAAATGTTTTTTTTAAGCACACTATAGCACAAGGACAATTCACTCACTGTCCTTACAGGTCCCTGGAAACAAGGACTTGCAGAGTGAAAGAAAAAAAACACTCTCCCTACCTACAGTTTTCTGTCCCTAGAAAAAATGTTTTTTTTTATCACAATATAGCACAAGGACAATTCACTCACTGTCCTTACAGGTCCCTGGAAACAAGGACTTGCAGAGTGAAAGAAAAAAAACACTCTCCCTACCTACAGTTTTCTGTCCCTAGAAAAAATGTTTTTTTTAATCACAATATAGCACAAGGACAATTCACTCACTGTCCTTACAGGTCCCTGGAAACAAGGACTTGCAGAGTGAAATAAACTGACACTCTCCCTACCTACAGTTTTCTGTCCCTAGAATAAATGTTTTTTTTAAGCACAATATAGCACAAGGACAATTCACTCACTGTCCTTACAGGTCCCTGGAAACAAGGACTTGCAGAGTGAAAGAAAAAAAACACTCTCCCTACCTACAGTTTTCTGTCCCTAGAAAAAATGTTTTTTTTAATCACAATATAGCACAAGGACAATTCACTCACTGTCCTTCCAGGTCCCTGGAAACAAGGACTTGCAGAGTGAAATAAACTGACACTCTCCCTACCTACAGTTTTCTGTCCCTAGAATAAATGTTTTTTTTAAGCACAATATAGCACAAGGACAATTCACTCACTGTCCTTACAGGTCCCTGGAAACAAGGACTTGCAGAGTGAAAGAAAAAAAACACTCTCCCTACCTACAGTTTTCTGTCCCTAGAAAAAATGTTTTTTTTAATCACAATATAGCACAAGGACAATTCACTCACTGTCCTTCCAGGTCCCTGGAAACAAGGACTTGCAGAGTGAAATAAACTGACACTCTCCCTACCTACAGTTTTCTGTCCCTAGAATAAATGTTTTTTTTAAGCACAATATAGCACAAGGACAATTCACTCACTGTCCTTAGAGGTCCCTGGAAACAAGGACTTGCAGAGTGAAAGAAAATAAACACTCTCCCTACCTACAGTTTTCTGTCCCTAGAAAAAATGTTTTTTTTTAAGCACAATATAGCACAAGGACAATTCACTCACTGTCCTTCCAGGTCCCTGAGAAACAAGGACTTGCAGAGTGAAAGAAAAAAAACACTCTCCCTACCTACAGTTTTCTGTCCCTAGAAAAAATGTTTTTTTTAATCACAATATAGCACAAGGACAATTCACTCACTGTCCTTACAGGTCCCTGGAAACAAGGACTTGCAGAGTGAAAGAAACTGACACTCTCCCTACCTACAGTTTTCTGTCCCTAGAATAAATGTTTTTTTAAGCACAATATAGCACAAGGACAATTCACTCACTGTCCTTCCAGGTCCCTGGAAACAAGGACTTGCAGAGTGAAAGAAACTGACACTGTCCCTACCTACAGTTTTCTGTCCCTAGAATAAATGTTTTTTTTAAGCACACTATAGCACAAGCACAAAACACACTGACACTCTCCCTACCTATCCTTCTCTTTCCCTAAACTAAAGGAATCCAGGTTAAGCAAGAAAGAAATAACAGTCACTGTCCCTGCCTATGCTGCTCTATCCCTGCTCCGGAACACACTACACTAGGCCGCAGTGCTGGCGGCCTTTTATAGTGTGGGGCGTGTACTAAACACCCTCAGCAATAATTGGCCACAGGCATCCTGCCTGTGGCCAATCATTGCTCTCCTCGCTGCCGGCGCTGTGATTGGCCAAGCATGCGGGGTCACAGTGCATGCTTGGCCAATCACAGCGCCTGGATGACACTGCGATGGCGTAGTGCATTGTGGGCCGTTCGCGTCACTCGAATTTGGCGCGAACGGCCCAAATCGTTCGATCTTCGTCGAACGATCGAACAGCCGATGTTCGAGTCGAACGTATGTTCGACTCGAACACGAAGCTCATCCCTATTTAGCAGTTACCGTGTATGGACCGATGAATCGTGGAGCAAACTTCAGAGAAGGAACTCGGAGCTTGATGTTCCTGGTAGAGAGCCAGACTTTGTCCCCTGGCTGAAGAGAAGGCGGTTTACGCCTGCGGCGGTCGGCAAAGCCTTTGAATTTTTCAGCAGCTGCCCGGAGGGAATCATGAACGTGACCCCAAACGGAATTGAGAGACTCCTGAACCGAAGCCAAAGCTGGAATGTCTGGAGAACAGATCATGGGAAGAGGAAGTTGAGGGTGTTTTCCATAAACTGTGAAAAAGGGTGTCTTCTGCGAACTGGTATTCACATGATTGTTATGGGAGAATTCTGCCCACGGGAGTAGAGAGGACCAATCGTCATGGTGAGAAGACACAAAGGTGCGAAGAAAGACCTCTAACTCCTGATTAACCCTCTCAGTCTGTCCATTGGATTGGGGATGGTAAGAAGAAGAAAAATCCAAGACAATATTGAGGGATTTGCAAAAGGCTCTCCAAAAACGAGACGTGAATTGGACTCCCCTGTCGGAAACAATATGAGAAGGGACCCCATGTAGGCGGAGAATTTCCCGAATGAAAATGGGAACCAAGGCAGGGGCAGAAGGAAGACCAGGAAGAGGAACAAAATGAGCCATCTTGGAGAATCGATCGATTACCACCCAAATGACAGTATTATTCTCAGACAGTGGGAGATCGGTGATAAAATCCATGGCAATATGGGCCCAGGGTTCCTTAGGAATGGGCAATGGCATGAGGAGACCAGCAGGAGCTTGTGTGGAGGATTTGGACTGAGCACAGACATGACAAGCTTTAACGTAGTCTTTGACGTCTGAGCGGAGATTAGGCCACCAGTAGTGACGACTGATGAGTAGGAAGGATCGGAGGAATCCAGAATGCCCTGCCACCTTGGAATCATGTCCCCAACGAAGGATCTTAGCTCTTAGCTCAGTGGGGACAAAGGTCTTACCAGGCGGAATTTTTGACTTCAGGGTGGTAGAGTGGGCAACAATGCATGAGGTGGGAATGATCGGCTCAGGTTCAGGGGCGGACTCCTCGTCCAAAGTGTCAAATGACCTAGAGAGCGCATCAGCCCGACCGTTGCAGGAACCAGGTTTGTAGGTAATCGTGAAATTAAAACGGGCAAAGAAGAGACTCCACCTGGCCTGTCTAGGATTCAGACGTTTAGCATTCTGTAGATACTGTAAATTCTTGTGATCGGTAAAGATCGTTATGGAGTGAGGGGAACCCTCCAAGAGATGACGCCACTCCTCTAACGCCAATTTAATTGCGAGAAGTTCCCGATCACCGATGGCATAATTCCTCTCTGCCTGAGAATTTTTTTTGGAGAAGAACGCACATGGTTAGCGTCTCTTCTCAAAGATTTGAAGAAGCACAGCTCCCACCCCCATTGAGGAAGCGTCCACTTCAATAAAAAATGCATTCCCAGGATTTGGTCTCCTCAAGAGGGGGCCAGAAACAAAGGCCTGTTTCAGGTTGTGAAATGCAGAGACAGCTTCGGGAGGCCAGTCTCTGGCATTCACACCCTTCTTGGTCAAAGCGATAATAGGCGCGGCAATGGAAGAGTAATTCCTTATGAACTGCCTATAATAATTAGTGAAGCCAAGAAAGCGCTGTGTGGCCTTGAGGCTAGCAGGAAGAGGCCAGTTGGTGATAGCCAAGACCTTCCCAGGGTCCATACGAAGACCCGAACATGAGACGAAGCACCCCAAAAACAGGACCTCAGAACATTCAAAGGAACATTTCTCCAGCTTGGCATAGAGATTGTTCTCTCTAAGACGTTGAAGTACAGTGCGGACATGGTTTCTGTGGACGAGCAGATTTTCAGAAAAGATCAGAATGTCATCCAGATAGATGACAACAAACTGGTACAGCAGATCTCTGAAGATTTCATTGACAAAGTTTTGAAACACGGCTGGAGCATTACACAGACCAAAAGGCATCACCAGATATTCGTAATGCCCGTCTCTAGTGTTGAATGCAGTCTTCCATTCGTCACCCTCCCGTATTCGAATGAGATTGTACGCGCCTCTGAGATCCAACTTGGTGAAAATGGAGGCACCCTTCAACCTATCGAATAGCTCAGATATTAAGGGTAAGGGGTATTGATTTTTAATAGTAACAGCATTTAAACCCCGATAATCGATGCAGGGTCTTAAGGTACCATCCTTTTTGGCAACAAAAAAGAACCCTGCCCCTGCAGGCGATGAGGATTTCCGGATGAAACCTCTCTCCAGATTCTCTGCGACATACTCCGACATGGCCTGGGTCTCTGGGATGGACAGAGGGTAGGTACGACCCCTGGGTAGAGTTGCTCCGGGGACAAGATCAATAGCACAGTCAAAAGACCTGTGGGGAGGAAGCACCTCAGCTGATTTCTTACAGAACACATCCCGGTAATCGCTGTATGCAGCAGGAAGATCAGAAGAAACAGAAGTGGCAGCAACCGGAAGACTCTCCTTGGGGGTCACCTTGAGAAGACACGACGAGAAACATGAGGAACCCCAGGCCAGGATCTGCCCAGAGACCCAGTCCACATGTGGAGAGTGGAGCTGTAGCCAAGGGAGGCCCAATACAACTGGGGTAGAGGCCTTGGGTAGAATAAGAAAGGATATCCACTCCTGGTGGAGAATCCCTACCGACATCCTAATGGGTAGCGTCTGGAAGCGAATAGGGCCCCCTGGGAGAACAGTGCCATCAATTGCCGAGACTACCAATGGGGTAGTGAGAGGTGAAAGGGTAAGCTTCATAGAAGAAGCAGTTCTCCAATCCATAAAATTGCCGGCAGCCCCGGAATCCAGGTATGCAAGGGTTGACTGAGGAGAAGTGCCTACATGAAGGAACACCGGCAAGAGCAGGCGAGAAGGTGATGTTTCTGGGTCCAATACTCCACCTTCCAAATGTATTAGACCCGAGCGTTTCCCGGACGAAGCGAGCAGGAGTCACGAAAATGACCCTTGCCCCCACAATAGAGGCACAAGCCCAGAGTTCTGCGCCTAGCACGTTCTTCGGGGGTTAGTCTGGTCCGGCCCAGCTGCATAGGTTCTTCAGCAGGTAGAGGATGCTCCACGGAATGAAGGGAGGGGAGCTCAGACTGGCTAGGACCCAGGGAGTGCTGGCGTCTTTTTTCTAAGGACCTCTCTTGAAAACGAATGTGGATCTGGTTGCATAATGAAATTACATCGTCCAGACCGACGGGAATGGCTCTTCCCGCTAATTCGTCTTTCACTCGGTCAGAGAGGCCATGTAAAAAGGTAGCGACCAGGGCCTCATTATTCCAGCTCAATTCAGCTGTGTGGATACGGAACTGAAGAGCATATTGCCCCACTGAACTAGATTCTTGGCGAAGACGTAAGACAGCACTAGCCGCTGAAGAAGCCCGAGCCGGCTCTTCGAAGATGTTACGGAAGAGCTTCAAGAAATCGGACAGACTGGAAACCACCGGATCGTTCCTCTCCCACAGGGGGGCAGCCCAGGCCAAAGCTTCACCGGAGAGGAGGGAAATGATATAGGCTACCTTAGCCCGGTCAGACAGGAAGCTTTGAGGCTGAAGCTCAAAATGAATTGTACATTGGCTGAGAAACCCCCTGCAGGCCTTGGAGTCCCCAGAGAAACGGGACGGAGCTGGCAATCTTAGTGAGTGTGAGGCTGCGACTGGTGCGATAGGTACAGCCGCTGGTTGTACTTGGGGTTGCGGATTCGGGGTTTCCAAGGAGACCTGAAGCTGCTCGAATCGAGAAGCCAGATCCTGGAGGAATCGCATCACCTGAGTCTGATTTGATTCCTGGGTCTCAAGTCTGCGAACTATGCCCTGCAATGGATCATCCGCGGGGAGCGGGATGTCAGCCGGGTTCATGGCTGATCAAACTGTCAGGGTCACCTGTGGCCAGGTGACAGATGCACACCGTAGGGGGACAGGAGTGCACCGCGAGGTAGTGAACCCTATGGCTGGCTTCTGCGGATAGGAAACTGGGTGGTTGTGGAAAGCGGGACCAGAGGAGCACAACCGGGATCCAAACGGAAGCTAGAGCCAAGATTCCCCAGGGCGCGGAGTCTAAGACCCAGCTGGTCTTCTCCAGGGCCTCTAGTGGTGAGGATGTTAGCTGCAGGCTGGGACCAGGTCGCGGCCCCTGGAGTTTCCTAGCTCATGCCCCGTAGGATAAGGGGAAAAGAGGGGAAGCAGCAGCACACGATAAGAGAGAACCGAATAACAAGCTGAAGGTCAGGGGCCACAAGCAGACAAGGATAACGAAGAACGAGCCGAAGGTCAAGGGTCACGAGCAGACAGGGATAGTCGGGGACAAGCCAATAACGTAACAGAGACACAGATGTAGCACACGGCAGGCAGGAACCCAAACACACAATGCCTAACAAACACGTTGATCAGCAAAGCAGGCTTGCAGTGCACAGGTTAATATAGTGTTCTGTGATAGGGCCTGGGGTGGAGTCAGGCTGGGAGGAGATTATAAAGGAAGCCAGGTGAAGGAGGTCTGGTCTCTAGATGAACACATGAGGAGGAAGGTAAGATGGCAGACAGACATTAATGCATATCCATGACAGTAGTGTTATAGAACCACCACATTTTTCAGAGAGCATAGGCAACAGCATACTTTGTCAGCATTAGCTTTGTTTAAACCGAGCCAAAAAGACACTGCTCCAGTTAATGCTGTAGAGAACCGCTGATGCTCAGCAAGACTTCTGTCAACTGGTATCCTCTAAAACGAAAATGAAAATGACCTGCACTTAGCAATAAGTCTGTGCATATAATTTATTCCAAAGCAATAAAACAGCATAGAGCAATCATGCTGGCCATTGCCATTTTAGCTTTGCCTATAGACATCAGCAGCACCCAAAATCTTTTTTTTTTTTTCTGTTTGTTACAGGTAAGAAAGGCTTTTTCTTAAGCTTTAGTAATTGTGGAGACAAGGAAAATAAAATCTAATATATTTGAAATGCACCTCCCCATGGCTTGTTTCTCCATGTTTAGTCTTATTTGTGGTGGTATCAAAAACATCCCTGGCCAAAAGTGTGTTCAAGGAGTTACCTATCTTATAACCTGGGTTACAAAATTGGGAACAGCAGCCATTTATCAGCATTTTATTCACGATGCCCACAAGATTGCTAATTTCCCTTTGATTTTGGTGAGAAATCTCTTCTTTTATTTTGTCAACTTTTAGATAGGTGTGCCAATTGTGGCATGATTCACAAGACATAGAAATTCAGAGATAACCAGTGGCACATGTGAAATAGTGAGATTACTGTGCTGAAATATTTTCATGTGGAACTAAATTGGAATGGATTACAATTTGTGATTCCAAATAGCATTTATTTTTATAATTTGAATGAATTTTTTTTTTTTCATGTTTAAAATGTTTTCGTTTGATTCATTATTTAACTAAAGAACAGAAAAAAAGAAATTTACTATCCTGCATTGTTTACAGAGCATAGCACACAGTAAATCTAAAACGTGCACAAACATTGTAATACCTCATCCAAGTCTATCCAGTGTAGAGATGTGATCAATTCTCCCTGTTGGTTATAAATCCTATGCACTTCCCTTGGTATGTGGATGCACTGACCTGCAGACACAGCTTGTCTGCTTTCTTCATTGCTGTGTTGTGTAATTTCTATGATTAGTGATGTCATCAGCAATGTTTTTTTTGCACAGCATGACCAGTAAATCCCTCTTGTAAAATATATAACATTTGAAATCATCCTGGAATAATCTTATGGCCACATAGACAGAACTGAGAACACGTGTATGTTGTATAGAGTGAAATATAATGCCCAGATGTTTGTTTGCTATACCAATGGACAATGCATTAAAATGTTATTTTCTGAAGAGACTGTAATTTGTTGTCTTTGATTGTAACTGCTCTGTCTCTCAAAAGCCCAAAACCCAAAAATGTTTGGTGTGGATCATTGTGGCTATACAGCATTTTTTTTCTTAATTGGAAATGTACTTGTTATTTACAAAGCTTGATTCAGTGGAGACCCTGTTGTTATTTAAATAAATAATCCCACTGCCCTTACAGACCACAAGGACTTTTTTTTTTCTTTTATTGAAAAGAATTGCAATATTTTAAATTTCACATTAGCTCCAGATAAGACAAAGCAAAATTTATAATGGCATGCTGATACATTGACAGTGATGGCTAACATTACCATAGGTAGTACAATAAAAAGTACTTCTAGGTGACATGTCAATTGGTAGTTTTCTTAATAAGTGAAAACAAGCAATTTTATATTTGCAGGAGTCCCTGCATGTGACACAAGTCAATCAAAGTCCTCTATTAATGCTTTACATTTATGAGTTGACAAGATTAATAAATCTTGCCCGTACTTATTTCAGGCACAGCATGTGTAACATTAACATGAATTATTCTTTCAAACATGATGAAATAATATAGTTAATGCAAAAGGCTTGTGATGTGGTGCCTGACATCCCATGTAAAAAATAAAATAAAAAATAATATATAGATATATAGATATATAGTTATATATCTATATATCTATAGATATATAGATCTATAGATCTATATATCTATATCTATAGATCTATATCTATAGATATATATCTATATACATACACAATATCTCACAAAAGTGAGTACACCCCTCACATTTTTGGAATTATTTTACTATATCTTTTCATGTGACAACACTGAAGAAATTACACTTTGCTACAATGTAAACTATGGAGTGTACAGCTTGTAAAACAAGTATGTAAATTTGCTGTCCACTCAAAATAACTCAACACAAACCGCTGCCAACAAAAGTGAGTACACCCCTAAGTGAAAATGTCCAAATCATGCCCAATTAGCCATTTTTCCTCCCCAGTGTCATGTGACTTGTTAATGTTACAAGGTCTTAGGTGTGAATAGGGAGCAGGTGTGTTAAATTTGGTGTTATTGCTCTCACTCTTTCATACTGGTCCCTGGAAGTTCAACATGGCACCTCATGGCAAAGAATTCTCTGAGGATCTGAAAAAATGAATTGTTGCTCTACATAAAGATGGCCTAGGCTATAGTAAGAATGCCAAGACCCTGAAGTTTGAGCAGTTGAGCTGCAGCACGGCGGCCAAGACCATACAGTGTTTAACAGGACATGTTCCACTCAGAACAGGCCCTGCCATGGTCGACCAAAGAAGTTGAGTGCACATGCTCAGCGTTATATCCAGAGGTTGTCTTTGGGAAATAAATGTATGTGTGCTGCCAGCATTGCTGCAGAGGTTTAAGGGGAGGGGGGTCAGCCTGTCAGTGCTCAGACCATACTCTGCACACTGCATCAAATTGGTCTGCATGGCTGTTGTTCCAGAAGGATGCCTCTTCTAAATATGATGCTGAAGACAAGCAGACTAAGAACATGAATTACTGGAACCATGTCCTGTGGTCTGATGAGACCAAGATAAACGTATTTAGTTGGTGTCAAGCGTGTGTGGCGGCAACCACTTGAGGAGTACAAAGACAAGTGTGTCATGCCTAAGGTCAAGCATGGTGGTGTGAGTGTTATGATCTGGGGCTGCATAAGTGCTGCCATCCCTAGGGAGCTACAGTTTATTGAGGAACCATGAATGCCAACATGTACTGTGACATACTGAAGCAGAGCATAGTTACATAGTTACATAGTTAGTCAGGTTGAAAAAAGACACAAGTCCATCTAGTTCAACCATAAAAAAAAAAATATATATATATCGTACAATCTCATATACCCAATTCTATACCCACAGTTGATCCAGAGGAAGGCAAAAAACCCCAGCAGAGCATGATCCAAGTTGCTACATCAGGGGAAAAAATTACTTCCTGATCCCCCGAGAGGCAATCAGATATTCCCCGGATCAACTTTACCTATAAATGTCAGTACCCAGTTATATTATGTACATTTAAGAAAGAATCCAGGCCCTTCTTAAAGCAATCTACTGAGCTGGCCAGAACCACCTCTGCAGGGAGTCTATTGCACATTTTCACAGCTCTTACTGTGAAGAAACCTTTCCGTATTTGGAGGTGAAATCTCTTTTCCTCTAGACGCAAAGAGTGACCCCTTGTCCTTTGTGTTGACCGTAAAGTGAATAATTCAACACCAAGTTCACTATATGGACCCCTTATATATTTGTACATGTTGATCATATCCCCCCTTAATCTCCTCTTCTCAAGAGTGAATACATTCAGTTCCTCTAATCTTTCCTCATAGCTGAGCTCCTCCATGCCTCTTATCAGTTTGGTTGCCCTTCTCTGCACTTTCTCCAGTTCCCCAATATCCTTTTTGAGAACTGGGGCCCAAAACTGAACTGCATATTACAGATGAGGTCTTACTAATGATTTGAACAGGGGCAAAATGATATCTCTCTCTCTGGAGACCATACCTCTCTTAATACAAGAAAGGACTTTGCTCGCTTTGGAAAACGCAGCATGCCATTATTGAGCTTATGATCTACCAAAACCCCCAGATCCTTCTCCACTATGGATCCCCCCAGTTTTACTCCCCATAGTATGTATGATGCATTCATATTCTTAGCCCCCAAGTGCATAACTTTACATTTATCAACATTAAACCTCATCTGCCACATAGTCGCCCAATTAGACAGAGCATTGAGGTCGGCTTGTAAATTGGCGACATCCTGTAAGGACGTTATTCCACTGCATAGCTTGGTGTCATCTGCAAAGACAGAAATGTTACTTTTGATCTCAGACCCAATATCATTTATAAACATATTAAAAAGTAAGGGTCCCAGCACTGAACCTTGGGGTACACCACTGATAACCTTGGACCATTCAGAGTAAGAATCATTAACCACTACTCTCTGAATTCTGTCTTTTAGCCAGTTTTCTATCCATTTACAAACTGATATTTCCAATCCTGTAGACTTTACCTTGCACATGAGCCGTGTGTGGGGAACTGTATCGAACGCTTTTGCAAAATCCAAGTATACCACGTCCACAGCCACCCCTCTGTCCAAGGTCTTACTTACCTCTTCATAAAAAGAAATCAGGTTTGTCTGACAACTTCTGTCTTTCATGAATCCATGCTGTCTGTTGCTTAAATAGTTTTTTTTCCAGCATGATCCCCTCCCTTCGGAGACTGGGCTGCAAGGCAGTATTCCAATATGATAATGACCCCAAACACACATCTAAGCCGACCACTGCCTTGCTAAAGAAACTGAGGGTAAAGATAATGGACTGGCCAAGCATGTCTCCAGACCTTGAGCATCTGTGGGACATCCTTAAACGGAAGGTGGAGGAGCGCAAGGTCTCTAACATCCACCAGGTCCGTGATGTCATCATGGAGGAGTGGAAGAGGACTCCAGTTGCAACCTGTGAAGCTCTGGTGAACTCCATGCTCAAGAGGGTTAAGGCAGTGCTGGAAAAAAATGGTGACCACACAAAATATTAACACTTTGGGCCCAATTTGGACATTTTCACTTAGGGGTGTACTCACTTTGTTTCCAGGGGTTTGGACATTAATGGCTGTTTGTTAAGTTTTTTTTGAGGGGACAGCAAATTTACACTGTTATATAAGCTCTACACTTACTACTTTGCTTTGTAGCAAAGTGCCATTTCTTCAGTGTTGTCACATGAAAAGATATAATAAAATATTTACAAAAATGTGAGGGGTGTACTCACTTTTGTGAGATACTGTACATCCAAAATTATATCATGTTGTAGTTAGCTACATACTGACCTAGTATAAGATGTAAGTACTCCTTAAATCAGTGTTCTATATTTCAGTGTTACTAGTCATATGTCATGACAATGTTTGTATGCTACTTCATAATATCTTGTACTGTCAATGATAAATG
Source organism: Rana muscosa (assembly GCA_029206835.1). Classification (NCBI taxonomy): domain Eukaryota; kingdom Metazoa; phylum Chordata; class Amphibia; order Anura; family Ranidae; genus Rana; species Rana muscosa. Next base: position 636,249,018 of record CM055117.1, on the reverse strand, counting down.
TTTTAGTGAAAGTGTATGTCCAGACATTACCCAAATTTACCCCCAAACCTCCCTTTATCCCTCTAGACCAGCATTCATATTTTTTCCTTTCACCTTTTTCCTTCTTCAAGAAAAAACATAGATTACTCCCTGTGACATCATCATCAATATTGCAAAATTCTTGCAGTGGCAGCTGCTGGGAAATTAGCTCCTACTGATTGTCAGGAACCATAAACCAGCCGGAGACAGAAAGTGCAGTTAAAATCATGTCTTTAATGAAATGGCAAAAAAAACACAGTTCAGGAACATCAATACGTCAATAAACATAAGCTAGGGTTTGGATACCAGAGGCAGTAATCAGATGAGCTGAGATTAGGAAACCAGAAGTCAGCATAGTCAGGAGCAAAAAATCAGGAACAGGAATCAAAAGGGAAGTCAGCCAGGCCAAGACATACACAGGAGCACAGGAAGGAACGCACTTGAAGATCATAGACCACACAAGGGCAAGGAATAAATTAGCTAAACTGCTTAGATAGCAAACAGGGGCTGGCTGTAGGCTGGACTAATGAGGCTGGTTAATAGTAACCAGGTGAGCCACTGTGGTAACAACGAGTGGCTGGTAACTAACCAACAGCTGAGCAGCTTCTGAGTACTGAAAGAAAAGAGCTGATCCTTAAAGTAGCAGGAGCCCAGCCCTGACACTGACATAGGCATGCACCCCGACCTACATCTCCCAAATGCACTGTGTTGTCAGCTCAAACATGAAGTTAAGAACAAGATTTATTGGAGATGAACAGGTAATTGTTTGTACTTGCAGGGTTTTTTAAAGGATAAAGCATGGGGAAGTGTGAATGCATTACAGAGATGCACTTTTTAAAAAAAAAAAACAATAGTAGGTAATGAGGTTACAATACTTTTCATTGATATTTATTTTTTTTGTTAGGACAGGGACTATTTTTTAACAAGATAGAAGTCTTATATAGAAAAAAAAAATAGGTTTATAACTGCAAAGAATACATTTTACACAGAAAATGTATTAAAATAAAATGCCAGACAATATTTATTATCTCATTACTTATCATGGAACTAAAACAGTTCAAGGCAGCAGTTAAGTGGGATTGCTAATGTTGTCAATCATATATCTAGCATAGTGATCATTATAACCTTTGCCCTATTTCTTCACTGACCTTGTATAGAGGTCAAGTGTTATTTGACTAGAAGGATTTTTATTATATTAGGTACAGACAAAATTGAATAACCTTTTTATACTTATTCTGAAATACATGGCAAAACTATTCATTCAATTTTTAATGTCAAGTTCTGAAAACAATATAACTGGAAAAAAAAAAAAAAAACTGAGATCTGGATGTCTATGTCATTTCTAATTGTAAACTTTCACATGTATTTCCCGGCTGTAATCAACACTATAATTCTGTGTGTTATACGCCGATACATACGGTATTTTCATTACGCTGATCTTTCAGCATTAAAAATACAGTTCCCCTCTGGCTTGGTACTGTAGGTCTTAAAATACATGCAATAGCTGGAGTGCAGAGACACGTGTGTAGGGACAAAAGGGTATTTAGGCCCAGAAACATTGGTGCATAGTTTACCCACAATAAATTGCAAATAGCAGATTCAGCATTACCCCTCGTATCTACTTCTTGGCATGTACGCTTTATTAAACAATACAGATAACTGGTGTTCATTCCATTGTAGAATTTCTTCTTTAGACGCGTGCTTTTTTTATACTTACACTTCAAAATGATTAACTGGAGTGGAAGCTGTTGTTTTAACACATTTTAACACATTTAAAGGTTTAGTATGGGTCCTGAAGTTGAAATGTTCTGCAGTGATTGCCTAATTGCAAGTTGATTTGTGGCTGCACCTCATCATTGATCTAACATCTTAGTGATAAACATATTCCCTACTTATTTTCATATACAGTATTTAAAAGGCTAAAAATCTGATCCAATGTATTTCTTTTGACATAATACTTTTATGCAAAGCTAAATCAAAGCACTGAGGTCACCTGGCACATTACGGCTGACATACTATTTCCCTGCTGTTTTCCTCAGTAATGGAATTCTGCTAATATCCTTCCTGTACTTTAATACAAATGTATAAAACATAGCTCTTTAAATTATTATATATCCACAAAGAAGACATATAGAAAATTAAGAAAACAGTTACACCCACTCCAGTTCCATATTTCCATAAGATCTGTAATCTTTTTGGACAATATGCAAAGTATAGATGCATAAAAAGAATGCGAATAATCCCTCTAGGGTGGGTCCTGACAGCTGATCTTAGCACTTGCATGAGGGAACAAACTGAATTGGATTTACTTATAGTCAAATGCAGTAAAACATAGACAGTACATATTATGGATTATATGGAAAAGGAATGTCAAATAAATATTTAAAGATTCACTGAAATATTCTTATGTGAACATTGATTTTTAAACTGTTTCCTAAAGCTGGGCTCTGTGGAAAATAATAATCCTCTCCTGCAGCGGGGCTCCACCTCAGTGGTTAAATCCTAATTTCTACCTAGGATACCAGTAACAAAGACTTTTATTTATCTCTTCCCTTGCTCCCCAGGCAAATGGTGCCCTCTTCTTCTCTGTGATGCCAGTTAGTGGGTGGTCTCTCGACATTTTCACATACAATGGAAAGCTATTGACCCTACATAAGAGTATCTGTGACCACTGGACTGCCTTAAAAAGGCTGTGGGGGGGGGCTAGTCACATAGCATGGAGTGGTGTGCAAGAGTAAGGGATTAGGTAAGTAAAAGTTATTTTTACAATTACCCTATGCATAAAAAAGTATCTTAGCCTTGCTGTGTTGGGGGGACCCCACAGCAAAGGAGGATTTTTCCCCCCTGAGTTGAATAATCATAATCACATGTATAATATGTTACAATTAATGGTATAAAAAAATATCAACATTAAATTATTAAAGTGGTTGTATTATTTGTTGGGCTGTAACACAAGAGCCTTCATACCACAAATCTCTCAAGTATAGGTTGCAGGTTAAATAAGAAGACTGCATGGTGATGAATCTATTTGATCATATTTCTTTATTAACTATTTGTGTCCAGCATACTGTTTACATACCTTTACTGTGCCCACTACACTATAGATGTGCTCTGCACTGATCTCTTTGTTTGTTCTGTAGCTACTGCTTTTGGAGCCTCCATTCATCTCTTTTGTATCTGACTATGGGGTTGATTTACTAAAGGCAAATCCACTCTGCACTACAAGTGTTCTGCAAGGGCACTTGAAAGTGCACTGAAAGTGCACTTGGAAGTGTAGTCACTGTAGATCACTGTAGATCTGAGGGAAAGCTCTACTGATTTTATCAAGCAATCATGTGCAAGCAAAAAAGCTGTTTTCTTATTTTCCTTGCATGTCCCCCTGAGATCGACAGCAACTGCACTTTCAAGTGTGCTTTTGGTGCCTTTCAAGTGCACTTTCAGTGCACTTGTAGTGCAAAGTGGCTATGTCTTTAGTAAATAACCCCCCGTGTTCTGCATCTTCCCTCTTAAAGTGATAGCTATAGCTGATTAGAAAATAATCTATATAAGCCCTATTTACCATGCCACATCCTTAATGGATGAGGCTGAACTTTTGAGGCACTTCATACAAGCAGAATATTTCTTTAAAATCACATAATCTTTTATTTATACAAATAAGCAATTAAAACCAGTGCAAAAAAAGAGAAATTATATTGACCTAATAACGAGTTATTGCTATATCCTCCATTAATGTAAATTAAGGCATAACCAATCAGTACAATTGTCCAGTTACTTTAAACAATGTCAGACAAAATTTTTCTTTCAACCTTAAAGGGTTGCATTAAGGTGAAAAAACATTCGACAATACCGCCCCCCCCCCCCCGAGCCCCCGTTTTACTTACCTGGCCCCTCGAAAGTCCCGCGCTCGCTCCCGTCATCCTCCGAGTTCCTGAGCCCGGCCGTTGATTGGCTACACTGGATGGATTGAAAGCAGCGCAGCCATTGGCTGGCGCTGCTGTCAATCACATCCAATGACGCGGCGCGCCGGGGGCGGAGCCGAGTGATAAAGTCGGCGGCTATGGCCGCCACTGTATCACGGGAGCGCGCCCGCAGTAACTCCACACCATGCGAGCTCGCTCGCATTATGGTGTGGAGTTCTTGCGGGGAGGAGCTGAAACAGCCGCCGAGGGACCCCAGAAGACCAGCATCGGCGCCACTGTGTGCAAAACGAGCTGCACAGTGGAGGTAAGTATAACATGTTTGTTATTTTATTTTTTTTTAAACGGGAACCTTTAGTGTTCCTTTAATGCATTTCCTGCATTAAGATAAAAAATGTTTTATAGCTTTCTACCCTCCTCCCTGCCACCCTGTGCAAAACAATTCCACAGAGCAGGTGAGTATAACATGTTCAGGAGTGCATAGATTCAATACGCAGGGGTTTATTTACTAAAAGCTAATCCACTCTGCACTAAAAGTGCACTGCAAGTGCATTTGGAAGTGCAGTTGCTGTAGATCTAAGGGGAAGCTCTGAAATGAGGGGAAGCTCAATCCAATCATGTACAAGCAAAAAATTTTTTTTTTTTCCTTGCATGTCCCCCTCAGACTTACAGCGACTGCACTTCCAAGCATGGGTGTAGCATAAGGGGTTGCAGGGGTCACAATCACAACCCCATCCCTAGCTCCAGGAGGCCCCTGCAGCCTCCCTGTCATATTATCATATACTCCACAAAGTCCAGCTCCGATCTGCCCAAGGGCCCCACAGCCAAGCTCCAGTACTGGGCTTCTACTTTGCCTTCCATGGTCCACACCCCTCCCTTCTCATTGGCTGGGGATAAGCTGTGAGCCATTTCCTGAATGGAGAGGAGTACAGGGTGAGAACAGCCCAGGGGCCAGGTCAACTTTTGCATCGGGCCCACAAGCTTCAAGCTACGCCTCTGCTTCCAAGTGCACTTGTAGTGCACAGTGGATTTGCCTTTAGTAAATCAACCCCTATGAATATTAGAACACACTAATAAAACACACATAACGTTGACTAGACTGTTGCCAAAGCAAGATCAGAATTTTTCTATGCTTAATTTGGCACATAAACATCAACTTCATCAATGGTGCTGATCTTTCACTATACCTGGCTCACACTTTTCTGTTGCCGAGTCACACATTTTCTTGGACATGTAAACATTTTTACCTTATAAGCTCATATATTATTATCAAGGATCTTTTGATGATGTCGATTGTACTAAACATGTCAGAAAGTGATGTCAGACTGGAACCGGAAGTGCCCATTCCACCATCTTTGAAAAATGGAAATTTGTACCTATCAGCCAATGTAAGCAATGCTGGTCTAAATTAACAATTTTTTGTGGGATTTTGTGCACCACTTGGCTTTTCTTCTTCCTACATTTCCTTATGCTACCTACCAAGGGGAAGTGATCTGCCTGAAATACCAGATATTTTGAGCGAATCTACCTAACCCTGTGTCTTAGGGATTGAGTCTGGTAAGGTGTTTTGTGTATGGGGGAAGGATCACATTAATATGAGGGAGTAAGGGAAGTTGGTTTTGTACAAATCAGTGCACTGATTTATGAGAGCACAAATACACATAATAATTATTGATGTGAAGATAATACACTATTGTTGTGTTTTTTCGTATAACAAATTTGTTCGGTGAGGTTGGCAAGATTATGGGAGCATATTTGGAGCACCATGCTGTTGTTAATGCGGAGGTGCAGCCAAAAAAAAAAAAAAGTCAGCAGCTACTAACAGTGTAGCTGCTGACTTTTAATAAGGACACTTACCTATCCTACTCGCCTGCGATGTCGGTCCCGCCACGGCAATCGATCGCTGCTGGCAGGTCCCGGCTCCTCCATCCTGAGTAAGGGAAACAGGATTTTCTACTGCGCATGCGCCACTCGCACGGTGCTTTGTGAATGGGCGGCTTACCTCCTGGGATACACACAGTTCCCAGAAGGCAGCGCGCCCCATTCACAAGAAGAGGAAGCGGAAGGAGACCCACCGCGGACGAGAAGAGGCACATTAGAGGCAGATTAGGGGACTTCCGCATAGCAACAGGCATTTAGGGTGAGTATAAAATGTTTTTTTTTTCCTATAATTTTTTTTTTTTTTTTAGGATTTTTAATGTAAACATTTTTTCAGGGTGGACCTCCGCTTTAATTGATTTGCAATTGGATATTTGTGTTTTTGGTAATGATACACACATTAGGGAAATAGAGAATGCACACAAGCATGCAGTGTAAAATGCTATGTTACACATTAGACTTGTGCACAACGGAAAAATTCGTTCCGTTTCGGTTCGTTTCTTTCCGGTCCTGTTGATTCGTAATCATTCGTAATTTTGCTAGACGGGATTTTTCGTGTTCGGACTCATTCGTATTTTTGCAAGCGACATTTTTCGTTGAATTTTTTGTTGCTTTATAATTCGTACTTTCGGTAGAGTACGTTGTTTTTCGTTGATTCTGGACACAACTCCTACTTTCGTAACTTTTTTTGGGTTCGTTGATTCGTAATTTTCCGTGTCTCTCTCACAACGGCGCTGCCTATTATGCCTAATGTGCTTCGAATGGATTTGTACTTTTCTAAATACATTGCGGTTATTTGTAACGATTCGAAATCTCGTATTTTACTTTCGTTTTTAACATGCGGCTATAGGCTCCGCCCCTGTACACCATTTTGAGAGGGTTCAGCACGGTGAGGGAGAAGCAGAGAGCAGAGCAGAGTGTTATTGTGCTTCGAATGGATTCGAAATCTCGTATTTTACTTTCGTTTTTTACATGCGGCTATAACCTCCGCCCCTGTACACCATTTTGAGAGGGAGTTCAGCACGATGTGGGAGAAGCAGAGAGCAGAGCAGAGTGAGTGTTATTGTGCTTCGTATGGATTCGTACATTCGTAACTTTTTCATAACGAATTATGCCGAAGACATTCGGGCATTCGCTATTTGCGGTATAATTTATTTTTGATTCGGTCTTATTCGTAATTGCTTTTCGTTCGGAAATTCGAATGCTTCCGAATGTCCGAAAGTTGCTAAATTCGGACGAATTTCAATTCGTTACGAAACGAATTGCACAAGCCTACTACACATGTGATCATACTGTATTTTGAGTGAATATTTTCTATGCGATTTGAGGGTACTACATAGTTACATAGTTAGTCTGGTTGAAAATAAAGCCCATCCAATTCAACCAATAGAAGGGTAAAAATATATACAATCATATATACCAGGGATATGCAATTAGCGGACCTCCAGCTGTTGCCAAACTACAAGTCTCATGAGGCATAGCGAGACTCTGACAGCAGCAAGCATGACACCCAGAGGCAGAGGCATAATGGGACTTGTAGTTTTGCAACAGCTGGAGGTCCGCTAATTGCATATCCATGATATATACAGTATGTAATGCTATACCCACAGTTCATCCAGATGAAGGCAAAAAAAAAAACAATAAAGCATGATCCTATTTGCATCAGCAGGGGACAAATTTCCTTCCTGATCCCCCAAGAAGCAATCAGATATTCTCTGGATCAACTTTACCTAAAAATATTAGTATCCAGTTATATTATGTGTATCTAGGAAAGAATCCAGGCCTTTCCTAAAACAAACTACTGCGCTGGCCAGAACTGGCTCTTGAGGGAGTCTATTCCACATTGTCCCAGAGTGTTCCCTTGTTCTCTGTGATGACCCTGAAGTGAATAACTCAACACCAAGCTCACTATATGGACCACTCATGTACTGTATTTATACATGTTGATCATACCCCCCTTAATCTCCTCTTTTCAAGAGGGAATAAATTCAGTTAAGCTAATTGTTCCTCATAGCTGAGCTCCTCCATGCCTCTTATCAGTTTGGTTACCTTTCTCTGCACTTTCTCCAGTTTCCCAATATCATTTTTATGAACTGGTGCCCAAAACTGAACTGCATACTCCAGATGAGGACTTACTAATGATTTGTACAGGGGCAAAATTATGTCTCTTTCTCTGCAGTCCATGCCTCTCTTAATACAAGAAAGGATTTTGCTTGCTTTTGATACTTGGCATTGCGTGCTATTACCGGTATTAAGCCTATGATCCACCAGAACACCCAGATTCTTCTCCACCATTGACTCCCCCAGTTGTACTCCCCCTAGTATGTATAATGCATGCATGTTTCTAGCCCCCAAGTGCATAACTTTACATTTATTAACATTAAACCTCATTTGCCAAATAGTTGCTCAATTAAACAATGCTTTGAGGTCTTGCACTTTTGTTGAACTGAAGAGTAACCAATGTGAAACAAAATAATAAATGTACTTGAAAAGAAAAGGCAATGATAAAGGTGTGTAAAAGGTAACAGTGTAAACCAAATGTGCATATAAATAGAGATGGCCTTGCGGTTCGCCCCGCGGTCGGTTTGCCGCGAATTTTGCGCATTCGCGGTTCGCGAAACCGGCGGACATATGGCGCTATTCGCGGCCGGTTCGCGGCCGGTTCGCGGCCACCATATCCTGAATCTTTTACATTGTGGAACTTTGACCTATGACACATCCATCATGTGGTACAGGACAGCCAATGAGACATTTCAGCAGATGGACATACCCCCTACCTTATAAATAGACCTGATCTGGCTGCCATTTTACATTCTGTTATTTGTCAGCGTAGGGACAGGTTGCTGTGTGGAGCAGGGACAGACTGTAATCCTAGCTATTAGGTCCACAAAAGTCCTTTTAAGGACTGGTATAGGTGTACAATTGTTTTGTGTGCAGTGTATAGGGGTGTAATATACTTTTAGTTCATTTCAATTGTGCACCATTGGGACTGCAGTGCTGAGCGGTTCTGCAGCTGTCTTTAGTCAGTGTAGGAAGGTTGCTGTGTGTGTACTAGCAGGGACAGACTCTACTAAAACAAGGACTGGTATAGGTGTACAGTCCACAAAAGTCCTTTTACGGACTGGTATAGGTGTACTATTTTGTGTGCAGTAAATAGGGGTGTACTACACGCATAAAATACTCTAAGAAGAATAGTATAGTGCATTTCTACTGTGCAGCTTCTGAGCGGTTCTGCTGCAGCTCTTTTCTCGGTTTAGGTAGAAATTGCCGCTGTGTGTCGCAGGCACAGACTAGCGACTAAAATCGCTAACCAATAAAGCTCCCCAAAAGTTCATTTTAAGGACTGGTATAGGTGTACTATTTGCTGTGCAGTATATAGGGGTCTAATACACGCATAAAAAACTTTCAAACATACTATATAATATATACTATATACTATACTATATAATATATAGTGCCTTTCAACTGTGCAGCATTTCTACTGTGCAGCTTCTGAGCGGTTCTGCTGCAGCTCTTTTCTCGGCTTAGGTAGAAATTGCCGCTGTGTGTCGCAGGCACAGACTAGCGACTAAAATCGCTAACCAATAAAGCTCCACAAAAGTTCATTTTAAGGACTGGTATAGGTGTGTACTATTTGGTGTGCAGTATATAGGGGTCTAATACACACATAAAAAACTTTCAAACATACTATATACTATACTATATAATATATAGTGCATTTCAACTGTGCAGCATTTCTACTGTGCAGCTTCTGAGCGGTTCTGCTACAGCTCTTCTCTCGATTTAGGTAGAAATTGCCGCTGTGTGTCGCAGCCACAGACTAGCGACTAAAATCGCTAACCAATAAAGCTCCACAAAAGTTCATTTTAAGGACTGGTATAGGTGTGTGCTATTTGGTGTGCAGTATATAGGGGTCTAATACACGCATTAAAAAACTTTCACATATAGGAAGAATAGTATAGTGCATTTCTACTGTGCAGCATTGTGACTGCTGAGAGGTTCTGCAGCGATACTACAAAGAGTGACAAACGCAATTAGAAAAAAGTATTATAACTGCTGTGATAGACCAGTGGCCCCTGAAAACGACAGTTTGAAGCGGGGTGTTATACACCTTCTTCCACAAAGACTGCCCTCCTCTACAGCCTTTTGTCACAGGGTCATTTAAAAAGATGACAGGCAGAGGAAGAGGCAGGCCCTTCCGCAGGGGTGGTAGGGGTAGGGCAGGAGCACCAGGCCGGAGCCAAAGTGGGAAGTTGCAGAAGGTGCGTTCGATTACGTCAAAGGACGCACCAGACTTGGTTGAGTGGCTCACTCAGCCTTACTCTTCTGCACCCTCCTCATCCTCTCTATCTGCACCCTCTTCACGCTCTGCTGTGTGCACCCCCAAAGACACTACCACCAACACCACCGCCACCATATACCCTCCGCTTGAGTCACAGGAATTATTTTCCGATCCATCACAAGACTTCTCTGATGCGCAGGCATTCTTGACATTGGATTAGGAAGAGGAGGTAGCAACAACTAGACTTGTGCACAACGGAAAAATTTGTTCCGTTTCGGTTCGTTTCTTTCCGGTCCTGTTGATTCGTAATCATTCGTAATTTTGCTAGACGGGATTTTTCGTGTTCGGACTCATTCGTATTTTTGCAAGCGACATTTTTCGTTGAATTTTTTGTTGCTTTATAATTCGTACTTTCGGTAGAGTACGTTGTTTTTCGTTGATTCTGGACACAACTCCTACTTTCGTAACTTTTTTTGGGTTCGTACTTTCGGTAGAGTACGTTGTTTTTCGTTGATTCTGGACACAACTCCTACCTTCGTAACTTTTTTTGGGTTCGTTGATTCGTAATTTTCCGTGTCTCTCTCACAACGACGCTGCCTATTATGCCTAATGTGCTTCGAATGGATTTGTACTTTTCTAAATACATTGCGGTTATTTGTAACGATTCGAAATCTCGTATTTTACTTTCGTTTTTAACATGCGGCTATAGGCTCCGCCCCTGTACACCATTTTGAGAGGGTTCAGCACGGTGAGGGAGAAGCAGAGAGCAGAGCAGAGTGAGTGTTATTGTGCTTCGAATGGATTCGAAATCTCGTATTTTACTTTCGTTTTTTACATGCGGCTATAACCTCCGCCCCTGTACACCATTTTGAGAGGGAGTTCAGCACGGTGTGGGAGAAGCAGAGAGCAGAGCAGAGTGAGTATTATTGTGCTTCGTATGGATTCGTACATTCGTAACTTTTTCATAACGAATTATGCCGAAGACATTCGGGCATTCGCTATTTGCGGTATAATTTATTTCGGATTCGGTCTTATTCGTAATTGCTTTGTTCGGAAATTCGAATGCTTCCGAATGTCCGAAAGTTGCTAAATTCGGACGAATTTCAATTCGTTACGAAACGAATTGCACAAGCCTAGCAACAACCGCCACTCAGCAGTCTGACGACAGTACCCAGATCAGCCCAAGGATGTTGGTCCCCGCTGTTGCTGCCTACTCCGAGATCTCTAATGTTAGTGGTGGGGAAGGTGACGTAGATGATGATGTGTCTATGGACGTCACGTGGGTGCCCACAAGAGAGGACCAGGAGGGGAGTTCAGAGGGAGAGATGGACCAGCAGATAGGGAGGAAAGGCAGGCGGAACTTACATTGCACAGGAGTGACAAACAAGACTGCTAATGTATCAGGACTCAGAGCGAGCCATCAACCATGTACGGTCACATCTGGCGCTCCCAGGACTCCGGCACATGGCTCCACAGTGTGGGCTTTTTTTAACGTGTCCGCTGCTGACAATAGTGTTGCCATCTGCAGCCTTTGCAGTCAACGCATAAGTCGCGGTAAGCCCAACACTCACCTAGGGATGACCGCCTTAAGAAGGCACATGAACTCCCATCACCGAGCCCAGTGGGAGCAACGCCGTCAGAACCCACAAAGCCAAACTCCAGGCTCTCACCGTCCAGCCTCTTCTACTACTTCTCCTCTCTCTTCACAGTTGTCCTCCACTCCACCTTCCATCATCACGTCCCCAAGTTTATCTGGAAAAAGGCAGGCTTCCGTGGGACAAATGTTCGAGCGTAAAAGAATGATGACGCCAGATAACCCTCTTGCCCAACGGTTGACCGCTGGCTTGTCAGAACTCCTAGCCCGCCAACTACTGCCATATAAACTGGTGGACTCGGAGGCCTTTCGAAAATTTGTGGCCATTGGAACACCACAATGGAAGGTCCCAGGAAGGAAATATTTCTCCCAGAAGGGCATCCCAGAGCTATATGGCCATGTTCAGCGGCAAGTGAATGTATCTCTGGCACACAGTGTCGGTGCCAAGATACATCTGACCACAGACACGTGGTCTAGCAAACACGGGCAGGGAAGGTATATTACTTTTACTGCCCACTGGGTGAACCTTCTGATGGCCGTCAAGCATGTAACCCGTGGCACCCGTGTAGATTTGGTTTTACCGCCACGGATTGCATGCAGGCCTGCCTCTTCTTCTCCTCCTCCTCCTACTCCATCCTCCCTCTCCTCCTCGGCTGATTCCTCCTCTTCCGCTGATACCGTCTCTTCCGCTGCGCCGCCCAAGATCCCCAGAACCTATTCGACATGCCAAGTGAGACGTTGCCATGCTGTGCTGCGTCTGTTGTGCCTGGAAGCCAAGAGCCACACTGGCCCTGCACTCCTTTCAGCTTTGCGTTCACAGGCAGATCAGTGGCTAACACCGCTCAATTTGACAGTTGGTAAAGTGGTGTGCGACAACGGTGCCAATCTGCTGAGCGCATTGAAACAGGGCAAAATTACACACGTGCCATGCATGGCACACGTCTTGAACTTGGTTGTGCAGCGATTCGTTGTCAAATACCTTGGGGTCCAGGACGTCTTGCGGCAGGCAAGGAAAATCTCGGCCCATTTCAGAAGATCTTACACGGCCATGGCTCGCCTTGCTGACATTCAGCGGCGACACAATCTGCCAGTCAGACGTCTTATTTGTGACTGCCCGACGCGATGGAACTCAACCTTGTATATGCTTGATAGGCTGCTCCAGCAGAAACGTGCAGTTAACGACTACCTGTACGAACTCTGCGCCAGAACAGGTTCTGGGGATCTTGGTTTTTTTCACCGCGTCAGTGGCTGCTCATGCACGACGTATGCAGACTTTTGCGGCCATTTGATGAGATCACCAAACTGGTCAGTCGCAGCCATGGTGCCATCAGTGACATCATACCTTATGCCTTCTTTATGGAGCGTGCATTGCGTCGTGTCATTGATCAAGCCGTCGAGGAGCAGGAGCAGGAAGATGAGGAAGTCGCAATGCTGGATGAATTCCCAGGGGGGGGCTACTCTATCTGAGACAAGTCAACAACAGGAGTCTGAAGAGGAGTCAGAGGAGGATGGTGCCGGGGCGGATGAGGAGGAGCAAGAAGAGCATGCTTTAAACCTTTCTGGGATCCCTGCTGTTGTTGTTCGTGGATGGGGGGAGGAGATCGAGGACGACATTATCCTGGATGATGACGAGCAGGAGCCAGGCCACCACACTGCTTCCAGTTTAGTGCAAATGGGGGCCTTCATGCTCCAGTGTTTTAAGAGGGACCCCCGTATAAAAAGCATAAAGGGCAAGGACCATTACTGGGTGGCAACGTACTTGGACCCCCGGTACAAACAAAAAATGGCAGAAATGTTACCACTATCACAGAGGGCTGTCAGAATGGAGCACTTCCAGGCCTTGCTTCGAGAAATGCTGCATTCTGCTTTTGCGTGCGCTGGCAGAGGAATTTCCACTCCCAGAGGAACAGTTGTGGATACCAATCCAACAGCGCCTGCAACAAGAGGACGGTTTGAAGATGTCTTGGTCACTTCTGATATGAGATCATTCTTTCAGCCGACCCATCGACAGGTCTCATCCGGATCCAGCATCAGGGAATGCCTAGACCGACAGGTGTCCGACTACATCGGATTAACGGCCGATGTGGACGCTCTGAGAAGTGATGAACCCCTGGACTACTGGGTGGGCAGGCTTGACCTCTGGCCAGAGCTTGCACAATTTGCAATGGAACTGTTGGCTTGCCCCTCGTCCAGTGTCCTGTCCGAAAGGACGTTCAGCGCAGCAGGGGGGATCGTGACCGATAAGCGCACTCGCTTAGCTCACGACAGTGTTGACTACCTCACATTTATAAAAATTAATGAGGCATGGATCTCTGAGGAATTCAACACATGTGACCAGTAGACCATGTTTCATTCAAATTCCTCATGACAGGCCACAAATATCCACCACCACCTATAACAATTATTCATGGTCCTTGTCTTCTTGGGTAAATACAGCGGCATAAAAGACCTTTTATGTCCGTCGAATGCCTAATTTTTGGGGCATGTGGTGCCCAAAACGTATTTATCCTGTGAATGCCTAATGTACCTCCAGCCACAGAATTTAAAGTTCTTTGCTGTCAGATGAATGCCTGTTGGCTAATTTTTGGGGCCTGTACTGGCCGACACTTACTGTGAATGCCTAATTTTTCAGACTGGAATTGAAAATCAATTCCGCTAAATTGTGGAACGGATGCGGACCCATTTTACAGACGTGTGAATGGACCCTATATGTATTTGACATGTATTTACCGGCTGCTGTCAGTTCCGGCTGATTTAGGCCGAGCTATTACAATAAAACCGAGCAATATTACAAAAAACGAAATAAACGTTATAACTGTATAAACGATTTATACAACTTATAAAAAAACATTTATGGCAACTTTTCCAATAGCAGGATCATCTCATGCACCCCCTTCATAGCCTGGCCTTGCGTCTCTTCCATGGCCTTCATGCGCTCCTGAATTGACAAAAAATTTCAGATAAAAAAAGAATGCTTGTCGTTGTCGATCTCAAATTTGCTTAATACTTCTGTTATGTCATTGTCCATGTTGTGGGACTATGTGTGCACAGCTAGTAATTATTTTGTGGCTGCAAATATGACCTGGAGGTTTTTAATGTTCGCCTCCCATTGAAATGAATGGGGCCCGCCGCGAACCCGCGGTTCGCGAACATTTACCCGCATTCGCGCGATCGCGTTCGCGAACCGTCACGGGAGATGTTCGTCCATCCCTACAAATAAACTCTTCAAATAACAAGTTCCTTACAATCAAGCAAATACCAAATGATCTGTACAACAAACAAGATGACATATGTAGGGGTTTCAAATAGGGAGTCCCTCTACCTGCCTCAGGCCAGCTTATATAATAACACAATTGCCACACCCAAAGAACCCTGATCAGTACTGAGAGATTTACTTTGAACACAGAATAAGGCAAAAACAGCGTTGTTCTCAGAATCAAATCTGTTTAATAATTGCGGAAGCAGAAACTTCTATAGTCTTAACATTATCCAATAACAAAGAAGGGGAAGGGGGCGTGATTGATACATTGGGTGTACATCTTGCATATCATTATACCTAGATTGAACAACCTTTTAAACATGGCTGCCATACCCACGTCATCTGTTTACATGACTCATAATCAAGTTTGTGGTGTTCTGTCTTTAACAGAAGAACAGGGAACTATGTTTCAGACAGTGATACGCCACAATAAGCTTCATATAGACAAATACAGAGAAGTAATATTCCTATTAAGCTGCATTTAATACATGGTTTTAAAACCTGTGGTTTCTGCAGAAAGTTCTGCAGAAGATGTGTCAACAGCATGCAAAAGAAGTTCAATTTGGCTAACAAGACTACATCAAGTTGAACTCATATTTTGTATTTGAAACCCATAGCTGATAGCTAAATAGCTATCTCAAACATGAATGTCTCAAAATGGTGTCGCCATGGCTCTTTGTCATATTACTACAACATATATAACAAATGTGGGTGATTAATCAATCGATGCTCATCAAGCTGATGGACATACACTAAAGAGTGAAGTGAAAATGTGACAAGTAACAAGTCTCTAAGGCAGTCTTCTTAGGATTAAGGTGAAAAACAGTGAAGAGTGGTGCTACAGTCTTAACCGTGCAAACTGATGAATATAAAAGGGTGTCTCTTCATTCCATGAAATGACACCTCTGTGTGAAGTGGTCTCTCACCTTACTGCTGTAAGGTAACAGCATAAAAAAAAACAGTGGTTGCAATATCTTCTGGGGGTCTTTATATAAATGGCTGATGGCTTGAGAAAATCATACTACAATATATAGGTGTAGCGCCCCCCCCCCAATATTTGGGGGCGCTATGTGGAAATTTAGGGGTAGTCTGAGCCGGTAGTTGGGCTCAGACCAATCACTGATTCATTATTGCTTCTGCTCTGGGTGTGATACTGCCTGGCTGTAGTGTTCTCTGTTGCCTGTAGGTGTCACTGTCACCGCCGGCATAGGTTGAACTACAGGGGGTATCCTCTCTCGGCAGCCATGCAGTGGGTGTGGTCAACCCGCTGTGCATTCTGGGAGAGGGTACATAAGGAGCAGACGTCATTAGGCGTGGGGCGTTCCAGGGGACCTTTGGTCCTGTAAGTGTGCCTCGTGGCCCACATGGCACGAGGTGCGCGAGTGTGTTTGGGCCTGGGCACTTTCAGCCCGAGGTTTTGATGCTGCAATGTAGGCCCGGCTCTGCTGGCAAAGGCCTACACCTCAGAGAAGAATGCCAGGTTGCCCACTTGTAGGGAGCCCACCTTTAGGAAAGGAGTCCAGGGGAGGATCAGTCCCAGAGGAGATTAGCGACGGTACTGCTGTCTCGGGAAGAGACCTGGAAACTTCCCTAAAGAGGGATTCATTGTCTCTATTATCTGTGTTCCATCCCGACTGCTAGGACCGCTCTTAAAGGGACTATCCGGGTGAGCAATACCCACTCAGGCTTGAGTGGCGACGAAAGACTGACACTGAGCTCTAAGTGTTGCGTGCCTGAACCTTCCCCTACTTTCTCAACTTCCTACTCTCTCTCTTCAAGTTTACCTCAAGTATAAAGAATAAAACCTTGCTGATTGGGTTTTACTCCTGTGTGGACATTGGCCTTATTCTGAAAGATTTCTGCCTAGACAACGGAGAGAAGGGATCCACTCTAGAGAGGTAATTGCTGCAAGACCCAACAATAACACTGCTCGCTCCTCTCTATACACAGGGAGGGGATACCGGGCAAGTAGCAGGTGTGCCCCGCTATTGGCGGAGAAAAGTGGGGTCTGTGTGCTATATATGCATTTCCCTTCTCCCTATATCCCCCTCCCCCTTTGGGTGAGAGTGAGATTACATTATAGAGGAATCACCGTCCAGTACACAGCATTGATTCTTGGGACAATGAGAGGAAGACCCTGAACGAAAAACTATTGAAGAGACGAATGACAGTTCTTTAATAGAGACTTTTATGATTTCATTTGTTTTGTTATTTGTATCACTTACCTGCAAATCAAGTCAATGTATACACATTATTGGTGGCTGGAAGAAGTATAACAAGCACTATTGAAGACATTTGAGTTTATTTGCTTTTTAATTTTTTGTTTGATGTTGGTTTGATTGATTGCTCACAAATGTTTGTAATTAAATTTTTATTCATTTTCATATGCATTTATGTATATACAGTATGATTGATGAAATATTGGTTTGATGGTAAGTAAAGGTTTTTGCACTAGAGAACTAAAAGAGTACCCATATGTGAATGTTTTCATGTGGGGGATGCTTAGAGGTTTTAAAACAAGAATAACAGCTTACAGGACTTGTGTTTTCAGATTTTTGATCTATTCTATAGAAGTGATGCTCCGGCTCCCTACAAACACACACACACACAGACACAGACTTTATGTCTTTTGCAAGGGGCCATTTAACTCTAGAAATGACAGAAGAAGGCATTCATGTTCTGGAATTAAACTTTATGGGTATCCAACACATTGCAATGTCTAGTGATTAACAAGTGATAACTAGTGAAAAAAACACTGCAAGACTTGGTTGAGGAACAGCCGTCACTGTAGTTACCACTGCTATTTAGCAATATTAAATACATAAATAAATAAATAAGCAAAATAAATACATTTTGTGAGGCCTAAAATAGAAACGTTTAGGGCTTTAATACATATTCAGCTTGCATTAGAGATCAGTTTGTGGAATTTTTTAGATTTTTCTTTGAGTCCTTCACAGATGTTTCTGACTTCTGACCTACTACTGTCCATCTTCTAAGATGCATGAAGCTGCTTGTTTGTTTGCATTGACTAATTTAGCCCTGGCTGATGGGATATGTACAGCCTAAAACTATTATCTTTGCAGCCAAGCCATAGGATTTCCTGCCTTTCTTCCATCAACCCTTGCTTGACAGGCTGTCAGAAAAGATGAAGACAGTACAATAAAAACAAATCTCCTGTGCTCCGGTGTTTCACTGCGTGCGGATAGTGTGGACCATTCTTTTTTGTATAAAAGGCACAAACTAGAATCTTGCAGCCCTCCTCAGAACAATGGATGTTCATAAAACTGAAAAATAAGAAAAAAGAAAAGAGGGCGCACCGACCTAGTGCATTACCAGATAAAAACTTTATTAAAACTGATAAAAGACAAAAATGGTCCTACTCACAAACTAACTTTTCATATAGGCATTTCTGGCAATCACTCGGAGTCCCGTGACAGCTGCAACCAGGATACGGTGACCAGTGGGTCGGACGGTACCCGAAAGTAGCTGAATGGCTGACGCGTTTCCGGGGCGCACCCCTTTCCTCAGAGCCTAAGCAGACCGTGATCGGTCTGCTTAGGCTCTGAGAAAAGGGGTGCGCCCCGGAAACGCATCAGCCATTCAGCTACTTTTCGGGTACCGTCCGACCCACTGGTCACCGTATCCTGGTTGCAGCTGTCACGGGACTCCGAGTGATTGCCAGAAATGCCTATATGAAAAGTTTGTTTGTGAGTAGGACCATTTTTGTCTTTTATCAGTTTTAATAAAGTTTTTATCTGGTAATGCACTAGGTCGGTGTGCCCTCTTTTCTTTTTTCTTAGAAAAGATGAAGAGGCACTATGGATGACTGCATCTGTGGCCTAGAATGTAGGTAGAGAGCAAAACAGGCTGAACAGTGGAAGAGAGCCATGAGGAGCACAAGGAAATGAACAGCATAGAATGATGTGCAGGGAAGGAGGTTAAATCACCAAAGACTAGAACCCATGAGAGCTAGAGGAGATTTTGTGGAGAGCGGTGAAAGCTAACTGTTGTTTGTTTTTTTAAAGCCTATATATTGGTTATTGGTGTGCCAGTGTACTGTGGGTCCAGTTACAGGGTGGGTCATCACTGGAGAAGATAGAAGAACCCTGCCTTTCCAGTAGCTCATGCAGAGGTAGTGCTACTTTAGTACTGTGAAAACAGATTTTCTGATGATAACACAATGCCCTATTCACAAGCCCTTAAAGCGGAGCTCCGCCGAAAAAATAATATTAAAAGCCAGCAGCTACAGCTACAGCAGCTGCTGACTTTTAATATTAGGACACTTAACTGTCCTGGAGTCCAGCGACGTCCACAGCAGAGGACGAGCAATCGCTCGTCACTCTGCTGCCCCCACCGCCATCCTCGGTGAGGGAACCAGGAAGTGAAGCCTTGCGGCTTCACTGCCCGGTTCCCTACGGCGCATGCGCGAGTCACGCTGCACCATTCTGACTGGTCCCCGTGTGTTCTGGGAGCCGAGTGTCTCCCAGAACACAACGGGTATTCTGCGGGAAGTGACGTACTTCCCGCAGATTTCCCTCAGAGAGGACTCCCGGAAGTGGGTGCACATACCTGTCTTAGACAGGTATCTGCACCCTCCTCCCCCCTGAAAGGTGTCAATTGTGACACCGGAGGGGGGGAGGGTTCCGATGAGCGGAAGTTCCACTTCAGGGTGGAGCTCCGCTTTAAGAAGACCCGTTCACAAGTTAGTTATGTAATGAGTTGATATGTTTTTTAGTAGTACTGGTACTGGTTCCCAATATAAACTCTTGCCCAGTAGCGCTGCCCTTTATGCCTCTTACACTGGTCACATTTTGACGGAAAGTCCCTGATTTGGAACAAAGTCCCTCTGTCCCTCTTTCCTCCTCATTTGTGCCTCATTTTGGTCTGATTTTTATAGTTGTATATACAATGCACTATATATATTTTTCCAGTGCAAAACCTTTCATCCAAATTCGAAATTGTTGCATTTGTAAATGTCAAAAGTCAGTATAAAGGATTAGTAGTGGTAAAAAAAAGAAACACTTGTGGGTTTAACTAATATTTGTTTGTATAATTCTCCTTGAATTGTAGCAGGGGGTGTGTCCTATGTTTACATACTTTTGCTAGTAGATGTCCCTAGTTCCTATCTCAAAAAGTTGGGAGGTATGAAACAGCCTATCCACCACAGAGTCATTCAAAGAATTTTGTGTTGCAAAAAAGAAACTGGCAAAGACAATATTTTCATTTTATCATACTGATTGCTAAAATGGTTGTTTATTTATGGAACCATCCATTTTGCAATAGATTTCAGATTGTGGATAGTAGAAGACCTGACTGTGTTATCAAAACCATTATTTTATTGAATAAACATATTGTATAAACTACCTGCCTCCACCTCTGTTGAATGGTAATAGTATGGACTTGGTGATAATATAAAAACAGTTTCAGACCCACAATCAGAAAAGCTAAATTGAGTATAAACAATAGCCATAGACTAGGACTCAGGAATATGCAATTAGCAGACCTCCAGAAGTTGCAAAATTACAAGTCCTATCATGCCTCTGCCTCTGGGTGTCATGCTTGTGACTGTCAGAGTCTTGCTATGCCTCATTGGACTTGTAGTTCTGCAACAGCTGGAGGTCTGTTAATTGCATATTCCTGGACTAGGTAATGGCTATTTGTATGATTTTTTTTTTCTTTTTTTTTACAATTGTTCAATAAGAAAGGCCATTGAAAATACATAACCAATAATACAGCTAACTAAATATAGTCTTGAAACAAATGGGTCTATTGTTTAATCTTTCTATGCTTCTGTAAAATTGTTATGTTTTCTTTCACAATGCAAAGTCACTTTGATAGGGATAAGCCGAACACCCCCTCCCTTCTTCTAGCTTTACCTTGCCCTCGTCACCCAATGTTCTCCCGGTGTGTCCTATTATTATGCTGGCATGGTTTGTCTGTATGGTGACATCATATCAAATGTATACTGCCGATATTGCTATGTATGTCTGTCGATTACGCTGTTTAACATGTGTATATAACAGGATAAATTATGTAATACTTGTCCATGTTCGTATGAGATAACGATCAATCAATTTGTCTTTTTGTATGATCTTTACGGTGTTAAATTTGTTAATGTATGTGTGCACCTGTGGATGTCGTGCGGATTTGGGGATATCCCACAACCTAGCCACGGTCCTCTATAGGTGCACACACAGCTTTACTATGTTTGATTTAAAGAAAAAATATTTATTATTTTTTCTTTTACAGTGCTATGCATCGATCAGCCTGGCTTCCCTCGTTTGCTGCGCTATATAGGGTTAATTCCCCCCTCTGCGACGGACACGCGCTGATCCAGCCAGGGGCGGATGTGTTATGATTTTTACACACCGCCCCTGGATCTTCCACGTCACTCTGCCTGTGAACTGTGGTCACGGCGCATGCGCGGAATGGGTTTCTGACGCATGCGCCATGGGATCAGCGGATACAGGCGGCGCCTTGTATTGGAGGACATAAGAGGCAGAGGTAATCACCTCTTGCTACGGACGGCTATCATCTGGGACCTACATATCTGCTGGTTCAAGGTAAGCACGGTATCCCGATACCAGGGATCTTCTATTTATGTAACTGCAGGGACCTCTCCCGACCAATAGTCTGGAGAATGTACCCTGTCATGTGCTACTGCGCACTCAAGCCTTTGCCTTCTACCATTTTCAGATCAGCTGTATCCTATAACGGCAGGCCGGTCCATCCTTCGGTCCATTTACTGAGACAAGCATAGACAGTTCTGTCTTTATGAATTGCATGTACTGGGTCACTCTGGCCATGCCAATATTTTGTGTCCAACTTCAACAGCAGTGACACATTAAATGATTACAATTAGTCCCGGATCTTTGATATTGCTCTGCATTGCGGGTTAGTCCCTGGATGTTTGTTATTCCCTTTTTCACTCCCAGCACAAGCAATTATTCTGTGTCCTGTCATCACATATCCTCATAATTTTTTCCTTCACATCCTTAACCATTGTCAATTTCTGTTGTTTTTTCCTTCTGGTTGGTGCTTCCCCCCCCCTTTTTTTTTTTTTTCTACTATTCCATTCCCTTACCTCCCCTAGTCCTCTCATTCCTTATCCTTTCTTGATCGTGTTTTTGACCTCAATGCAACACCCACATTTATGTTAATTTCAATGATTGCCTATTCAACCCCATTTCATTTATTGTTTTAATTCACACTACACTGGTAGTGATTTTATCAAATATTTTCAACAAATCAACTTCTTTATTCCATTTCACTTCAACCCACTCAAGTATTCATTCACTCACCATCCCATCATGCACATTCACTACTCACACATTTTTACCACACCATTCTAATTCCGTGTTTTAATTACAAGTCTATTTAATTAACCAGATTTCATTTTCATTATCACTCCATATAAATTTTACCTAATTTTACCTTTTTTCCTTTTCTTCTCTGGTTTTCCTTCCTTCTCTCATATTTCTCACTTTCACAATATTAGTTTCACTCCCCCCCTTTTTCTCTCCCTTTCCCCCCCTCCCCCTTTTTCCCCCTCCCTTCACTACACTGGCCACTATTGTATAGTGGCAGTGGTTCCCACACGGTCACTCCATTCAATCTCCCCCCCCTTTCTTTCTTTTTTTTTTTCCCCGCCCCCTTCCCTTTCCCCTGTGTCTCTCTCTTTCCGTATTCACCCACCAGACCCTAACCTTGTTATGCAATTAATATTCCAGTGCCGTCATCTTTTCCTCCCGGGTCCGTCCCAGGGGGTAGCACCCCCTCTTTTCGTGGTGCTACAGCGCATCATACAATTCTCCTCGGTTATACCGATCAGTTTGGTGAGCCAGGTCTGTATTTACAATTTATACCAGTATACTCCCATTGATTTAACAATAATGACATTATTCTTATACTAAATTATAATTATCTTATAGATTGTACTGTTTCATGACGCCTCCAGAAGAAGCGGTCTATACCGCGAAACATGTTGAGGAATCGTCAATTGCACCAGTACTAATTTTCTGCACACCTGTAGAAATTGTAAAATGTGTCTTGTTTTCATTATATTGTATGTAATGTGTTATACTGTACCACAAGTTCAGTGTTTAAATTTTGCTATTATTTTCTATTAAAATGTTTTAAATTTTACATTTGCTGTGTACGGGTGCCGCAATAGTCCCATTTACTTCTAGGCGACAGCGGAGTTGGGAGTTATCCCCATATATATCGCCATTTCTTCTTATTCATACTTTTGCTAGTAGATGTCCCTAGTTCCTATCTCAAAAAGTTGGGAGGTATGAAACAGCCTATCCACCACAGAGTCATTCAAAGAATTTTGTGTTACAAAAAAGAAACTGGCAAAGACAATATTTTTATTTTATCATACTGATTGCTAAAATGGTTGTTTATTTATGGAACCATCCATTTTGCAATAGATTTCAGATTGTGGATAGTAGAAGACCTGACTGTGTTATCAAAACCATTATTTTATTGAATAAACATATTGTATAAACTACCTGCCTCCACCTCTGTTGAATGGTAATAGTATGGACTTGGTGATAATATAAAAACAGTTTCAGACCCACAATCAGAAAAGCTAAATTGAGTATAAACAATAGCCATAGACTAGGACTCAGGAATATGCAATTAGCAGACCTCCAGAAGTTGCAAAATTACAAGTCCTATCATGCCTCTGCCTCTGGGTGTCATGCTTGTGACTGTCAGAGTCTTGCTATGCCTCATTGGACTTGTAGTTCTGCAACAGCTGGAGGTCTGTTAATTGCATATTCCTGGACTAGGTAATAGCTACTTGTATGATTTTTTTTTTTTTTTTTTTACAATTGTTCAATAAGAAAGGCCATTGAAAATACATAACCAATAATACAGCTAACTAAATATAGTCTTGAAACAAATGGGTCTATTGTTTAATCTTTCTATGCTTCTGTAAAATTGTTATGTTTTCTTTCACAATGCAATGTCACTTTGATAGGGATAAGCCGAACACCCCCCCGGTTCGGTTCGCACCAGAACCTGTGAACAGACCGAAAGTTTGTGCAAAATTTAAAACCCTATTAAATACAATGGACTTGAACGTTCAAAATCAAAAGTGCTAATTATAAAGGCTAATATGCAAGTTATTGTCCTAAAAAGGGTTTGGGGACCCGGGTCCTGCCCCAGGGGACATGTATGAATGCAAAAACAAGTTTTAAAAACTGCAGTTTTTTTGTGAGCAGTGATTTTAATGATGCTAAAAGTGAAAAAAAAAGTGAAATATTCCTTTAAATATCGTACCTGGGGGTGTCTAAAGTATGCCTGTGAAGTGGCACGTGTTTCCCGTGTTTAGAACTGTCCCTGCACAAAATTACATTTCTAAAGGAAAAAAAGTCATTTAAAACTGCTTGCAGCTTTAATGTAATGTCTGGCCCCGGCAATATGGATAACAATTATTGAGAAAAATGGCATGGGTACCCCCCACCCCCCTACCAGCCCCTTTGGGTCTTGCATGGATATTAAGGGAAACCCTGCACCCAAATAATAAAAAGGCCCTATATACTCTGAACAGCAGTATACAGGCGGTGCAAACAAGACAGGGACTGTAGGTTTGTTCTTAAGTAGAATCTGTTTGTAATTTTAAACAAGTTCCTTTTTTTAAGTGTAGCTCCAGCCAAAAAATCTATTTTTAAGCTTTTTGGAAAACATAGGGAAGGGTTATCACCCCTGTTACATTTGTTTTGCTGTCTGTGCACCTGTTCAGAACATTTCACCTCACTTTCCGTCCCAATGACAAATGTTTTTTGAAAATTTGGTTTTTGTTTTTTTTATTGAAACAAGGATTGGTGATAAAGCATCAGTGGAGAGGAGACACCTTTTCCCATATCAACTCTTACAGGAGAGAATTTCCCTTCCTAGGGGTAGATTTCCTCTCACTTCCTGTTGTCTCCTTCCGTTTGCAAGTAGGAGTCGTTTGTAAGTTGGATGTTTGAAAGTAGAGGCCTGCCGTATATACTCTGCAGAAATTTGGCCCTTAAGTGTTGGTGTTGCCACAACACTGTAAGCCCTCACATTTACTCTTGGTGGGTGCTGGAACGCCCTGCTGTGAACTATTATATCAAGAATTGTAATTACTTGCCATTGTTGAACAGTGGTAGGAAAAATTGGGCCTTTGGTGGTGGTGGTGGTGCTGGTGCCACAACACTGTAAGCCCTCACAGTTACTCTTGGTGGGCGCAGGAATGGGCCCTGCTGTGAATTATTAGATCAAGAATTGTGATTACATGCCCTTGTTAAACAGGGGCATAAAAATTGGGCCTTAGGCACTGGTGCCACAACACTGCAACCCCTCACAGATACTGTACTTGGAGCGCAGCAATGAGCCCTGCTGCAAATTATTGCATCAAAAATTGTAATTACATGCCCCTGTTAAACAGGGGCATAAAAATTGGGCCTTAGGCACTGGTGTCACAACACTGCAACCCCTCACAGATACTGTACTTGGAGCGCAGCAATGAGCCCTGCTGCAAAGCATTGCATCAAAAATTGTAATTACACGCCCCTGTTAAACAGGGGCTGAAAAATTGGGCCTTAGGCACTGGTGCTGGTGCCACAACACTGCAACCCCTCACAGATACTGTAGTTGGAGTGCAGCAATGAGCCATGCGGCAAAGCATTGCATCAAAAATTGTAAATACACGCCCCTGTTAAACAGAGGCTGAAAAATTGGGCCTCAGGCCTCGTACACACGACCAATTTTCTCGTCGTAAACAGTCAAGAAAAGTGCCGCGAGAGTTTTTTTGTCTAGAAAAACGTTCGTGTGTATGGTTTTACGACGAGAAACTTGACGAGAATCTCGACGAGAAAATAGAGAACCTGCTCTCTATTTTCTCGTCAGGATTCCAGATTTCCTCGTCGTGTTTCTCGTCGGCCTGTTTTGTGACGAGAAAATGGTTCGTGTGTATGCTTTTACGACTCTTCCAAAAGCGCGCATGCTCACAAGCAACTATGAGACGGGAGCGCATCTTCTGGTAAAACAAGCCTTCATAATGGAGAGAGCACATTCGTCACGCTCATAAATATTTCATCGTTTAAATGTTCTGCATTGAATTCTTCGTTAGAATGTTACATTAATCAAAACGAGAGACCTTCTTTTGCTGCTGATATTCACACAGAGTTCTGCCTTATTTTTAACCTTTTTCATGCTGCTCTTTATAAGATTTATGTGTATTATATCGTGCAAGTTTTTAGGAATAATTTAAATGGTTAGATTTTTCAAAATGATGTTAATTATAATTTCTCAATGTTTTGATAGCGATCTCACATTTAATTTTCTAATCTATATTTTTAAAATTTCACACCATGTTTTTGAGCTAATCAGATTTAGTTATTCTTTTGGGGGGGTGATATCTGTGCCTTTTATTGTCAGTCAAATGTATCTGCTTACTCCAAAGCTTTTTTTTTTTTATTTAAAAATACACATAGTCAAGTATGAACTTAAACAAAAAACACATTTATTCATGTTTATAAATTAAATAAAGAGAAGGCAGCGCTGGAGAAGCTGCTGCCATTTGTGCATCCCAGGGACCCCAGAGCACACACCAACCCTGTGTGGACACTAAAATTGGGAGCTTGAGAAGGCCCACATTTCAGAACACAATCTGATGCTGGCCTCCCAGAGGTCAGGAACAGCAGCAGGTGAGATATATGTCCCAAGTGTGTGGTACTACAACAGGCTGCCTTCTGTCCGACCAGTGCGACCACAATGAAGCAAGGCCATCACTTCCTCTTCTTCCTGGCAACCTTCCCTGCAGCCTTTCCTGAAGCCTTTCCTGAAGCCTTTCCTGCAGCCTTTCCTGCAGCCTTCCTTCTTCGTTTAGCTGGAGGCTGGCCCACTGGAGGGGTACTCCTGTCAGGAGGAGGAGGTGGAGGTGTAGCAGAAGGGGGTGGGGCAGAAGAAGAAGGTGGAGGTGTAGCAGAAGGGGGTGGGGCAGAAGGTGGAGGTGTAGCAGAAGGGGGTGGGGCAGAAGGTGGAGGTGTAGCAGAAGGGGGTGGGGCAGAAGGTGGAGGTGTAGCAGAAGGGGGTGGGGCAGAAGGTGGAGGTGTAGCAGAAGGGGGTGGGGCAGAAGGTGGAGGTGTAGCAGAAGGGAGTGGGGCAGAAGGTGGAGGGGTAGCAGAAGGGGGTGGGGCAGAAGAGGAAGTTGGAGGTGGAGGTTGAGGTTGGGTCAGTTGGGCCACCTCACATATGGCGGTATTGGGGGTAATTTGCTCCATCACCCCCTTGTTGAGCAAGGTGATGAGCAGGGGTTCGCATAGGAGGCGTTGCTCCATGCTCATCACCTTGAACTTAGCCTCCACTAGGCCGGCAATGGCCTCTTCAGGGGATGTGGGCTCCTTGAGGGTGGCATGGGCCTCTTTAATAAGGGCCATTGCTGCGTCACTGGTGGTCCTGTCCCTCCTGCCTCTTTTGTGAAGCCTGATGGGAGGCACCTGGGATCTGGTGCTTCTCCTTTGCCCTGCCACCTCCTGTCTGCCACTGGGCCCTGCCACCTCCTGGCTGCCACTGGGCCCTGCCACCTCCTGGCTGGTACTGGGCCCTGCCACCTCCTGGCTGCCACTGGGCCCTGCCACCTCCTGGCTGGTACTGGGCCCTGCCACCTCCTGGCTGCCACTGGGCCCTTCCTCCTCCTGCCTGACAGTTTCCAGACCCTCCTCCTGGCTGATTTCATCCTGTGTATGAAAAAGAAACATAGTTTAATATGTTGGTTTAATCTTTGCCTCAAACTTTGTAATCCTGATGGAAGCAATTAGAATGTAAATGCATAAATCCTTGCTTTAAATTTACCACTACATCAGCTTGACTATTTACCACACAATTAAGTGCAGAATAATGTCTACAGATCATGATTTCACTTGTGGAATACAAAATAATGTATGTTTCTCATCCTGACATATTTGGGAAACATTAATTTTATCCCACTACATTTTCAGTTAATACTATACCTGGCTCCAGATGGACAAATCAGGATCATCCAGGATGGCTGCCTCCTCTTGCTCCAGAGAAGGCTCAGGTTGGCTGCAGGGAAGTCTGGGGGGAAGAGTGGAGAGTGATGGCCTTGGCTCAATGTGGTCATCCAGGAAGGACATCCTGCTGTAGTACCACAAAACCGGGACATAAACATCATTTGCTGCTGCTCCTGACCTCTGAGAAGCCAGCACCTTAGAGCGTTCAGTCCTGTAGGTACCTCTCAAGCTCCCAATTTTAGTGTCCACTTGTTTTGCTGTGGCTGTGGGCACCTTGGTATGCACAAATGGGAGCAGCTTCTCCAGCGCTGCTTTTCTCACCCCTTTTTTTTTATGGATGGGGTTTTTGGTCTCCCACAGAGCCGGCAGCTCCCTTACCAGGTCAATAAATTCCGCCAGGAACTCTTTGTCGCTAATAAAGACATTCATACTGTATCTGCAAGTAAAATAATTTGAACAAAATAGTGTAAAATCAAAAATAACCTCACACAGCGGCGCTAAAAAACGATACCCTCCCCCTCCTGTGTCCGTGTGATTGGACTGAGAGAAGGTTACTGTTAATCAATTAAATATATACACCCTGTGACATAAGTGAATAATGTGCACAAGTAAACTAAATAAAGTCCACACAAATTCAATCCAAATGTGAGACAATCTTCTTCCAAATTCTCCACCACACACAGTGTTTAGTGTTTTCGTGATCCCGCTCCCATCAGATGGACACTCACCACAGCAAGTTGCCTCACACTTTCGTGTTTGGCTTAAAGACGTGTGCAAAGATCTTATACAGCTTTGCGGGCGATCCTCCCAATTCAAATCAAGTGTTTTTAAAGTTGTAATCCATATGCAAATGTAAAAGAAAGCTCCAAATAGTGTGATAACGTAAAATCAGTTTAATTACACACCAAACACGCACTTAAAATACTGCAATTACCTAAAACACAATTTAAATAAGCGTGTAAAACCACTGCAACTCCAAAGGCAAAAGTGCACCGAACAGCGAGTGTACAGGTCGCGGCGGACCCTCAATAAACCAGTCAGATCTCACCACCTTCCCGCTGCCACTCACTACTCCTTCGCTGCTCAATTCGATCCTGTGACGTCGAATAATCCGTCAGACGGTTACCGCATAGCCACGCCCCGACATGTTTCGTCGAATAGACTTATTCATGGGATTGGCTGTGCGGCATACCAGCTCCACCTTTTATTTCTCTTAACTTATGGGCGGAAGTACAATCTCTCCTCCATCCGCTTTGGGCGGATATGCGTCGTTCCCATACGACTTTCCATACCGCCCACCTTCCCAGCCCATCTGAGGGCGGAAGTGCGTCATCCGTTATATGCACCATGGGCGGAAGCCGGATATAACTTCCATTGACACAAAGCGAGTGTCCCCGCTGCCCACATACACTCGCTATTGGTGTCCATCTATATTTCAACTCAAATATCCTATACCATATTAGCAGTCGTGTGGCACATATCTACTTGGGGATGTAGTTCAGTGTTATCAAACATTAAAAACATTAACAATAATATATAGCGCATATGCTAAATATCATAGAAAAAATTATCAATATTTTAAAACCACTAGTAGCACCATGAGATCTTAATCTTATTATTACCACTCTGTATTTAATGTGATACAGATATACTCAGTTGCGGGATCAAAAAACATCAAGTATTCTGAACAAAAAAAAATATATATATAAGTGGTAAATATTAGATATTTTTGTTTAACCTAAAGAAAAAAAACAATTAGTATATATATATATATACGTGCTGCGAATTTTTTTAACTCATAGACAGTTATCCTATCTTACACATGGTATATATATACACCTAATACACATCACCATACCTATGTGTACATTACAGGAAACTATTACTAGAAAAAAACAATAATATTAATAATAATATGTCCGTAACATACATTCACTGATTGAATGTGTTAACAGACCTAGACCGTGATGGAAAGCTATTAAATAAATATTTTAGACCCACAAATATCTAAAATTGTTAAACTATATCACAACCAACTATAATTATTTAAAATAATTTAAAAATTGTTTAAAATTATTTAAAATTATTTAAAATCATTTAAAAGTTGTTAACAAAACAGTTCAAATCCAATTCAATATTGAGGCCCCTAGGGTAAAGACTTTTTAAAAGAAATATCCACTTTGTCTCTCTTTGTGATAAATCTCTCACACGATTTGAGCCCCTCCACGATGGATGCACAAAATCTATACCACAGAATTGTATTAAAGAGGGATCTTGTTGGTGTTTCTCCTTAAAATGTAACGACACGCTATGGTATCTAAAGCCATTTTTTATATTTGTAAGATGTTCCCCTATACGTGTCTTGAGCAATCTCTTAGTTCTACCCACGTAATAAAGCCCACAAGGGCACCACATGAGGTATACCACATAAGATGAATTACAAGATATAAATTCTTTAATATCAAATGTTTCCTGGTCATTATTGGTAACACTCATTATCCCTCTATTCTGTACTTTTACTGTTCTGCAGCATTTGCATCTTCTACATGAGTAAAATCCTTTCAGATCAAACCGCAAATTACGTTCATTTGGGGGATCCAAAATTTTATTAACCACCCTGTCACCAAAACTCGGGGCTCTTCTATATATAAATTTTGGTGTATTGGGTAGAGCCTCCCCCAGATGTCTGTCACGTCCCAAAATGTGCCAATGCTTTCTAATGATGGTCTCAATTTCTTTGTATTGATGATGGAAACCTGTTATAAAGCCCCATTGATGTTGTCCATCATTAATCTGAGTTGATTTATTTACAAAGCACTGGCTCCTTGGGGCTTCACCTATTTCATGTATTAAATTTTGAAGAGGTTCCTCTCGATATCCTTTATGTATAAATTTGTCTTTCAACATATTTGCCTGAATCACAAAGTCCTCCTGACTAGTGCAGTTACGGCGCACCCGGAGTATCTGACCTTTTGGAATATTTCGTATCCAGGCTGGATGATGCCCACTTCTAATTGAAATATAACTATTTCTGTCCGTGGGCTTAAAGTATACCCGGGTATTCAAGCATCCTACTCCCTTCATAATAGTGACATCGAGAAAATTTATCTCCTCATTACTGATCTGATAGTCCAACTTTATGTTGTTATTATTATTATTTAATATTTCTAAGAACTCAACCGCCGATTCTTTCGATCCCTCCCAGATAAATAGGAGGTCATCAATAAATCATCGATAAAAACGTAATTGTGGTTTTTTATTCCTGAAAATGTGTTTATCCTCCCACTCGGCCATAAACAGGTTGGCGAGACTGGGGGCAAACTTAGCCCCCATCGCCACGCCAACCTGTTGTGAGAAGAAGCAGTCGTGGTACCAAAAATAGTTATGGCTCATACAAAAGTCCAATATATGTCCTAAAAAGCGTTTCTGCATATCCGGAATATCGTCCCTCTTACTTAAAGCCCAATTCAGTGCTAATGCAGCATCTTCATGCTGAATAACAGTGTATAGTGCTGACACATCAGCTGTAACTAAATACGTCTCAGAATCCATATTAATTTCCACTTTTTCTAACAGACGTAATAAGTCAGCTGTGTCCTTCAAATAGGCCTTTGTATCTTTCACGCTGGGTTGTAAAAATGTATCTAAATATTCCCCCAGTCTGGAGGTTACAGACCCTATTCCATTCACTATTGGTCGTGCTGGAGGGTTCAGAGCATTTTTATGCATTTTCGGCAGTGTGTAAATCACCGGAATTCTGCAAGCTGAGGGGACCAAGTATCTTTTTTCTTTTAAATTTAAGGCATTGGTCATATATCCCCATTCAACCAAGGACACCAACTGTGTTCTATATGTTTCTGTTGGGTCAGAGCGTAGCTTTTTATATGTGATCTGATCATCCAATAGATCCATCAGTTGTTTATGGTACATCAATTTGTCCATTATTACCACTCCTCCTCCTTTATCCGCCGGGCGGATAATAATATCCTTCTTTTTTTCTAAACTTTTGACACCTTCTTTAATATATTCAGGGTTAATATCCTTCTTTTTTATCGGGAGTTCTTCAATATCCTTTAAAACCATATGTTTAAAAACTTCAATAAAATGGTTATTAGAATTTTGTGGGTTAAAAATGGATTTATTCTTAAGACCACTATCTATTCTTTCTGCCATATTATAATTTCTAATTACAGGATTAATAGGATGACCTAAAAAGTATTTTTTAATATTCAATTTACGGATGAACTTGTGGGTGTCAATATACACCTCAAATTTATTCAAGGTTTTTCTGGGTGCACACTTCAGGCCCAAGTTCAGAATATTCAATTCCTTCTTGTTTAATTCTACCGTACTCAGATTGAATATTCCAGCATTTAATTGTTTCTCATCCTTTTCTTTGGATTGTTTGGCCCTCCCTGCCCTTCGTCCCCTTCTTCTCTTTGGAAGGGTAAGAGTTCGCTGTTTGGGATATAGGGAGGTCCACTCCTGACATTGCCTTTCTGCGTTTGGTGATTGTTCCTCCTCGGTGTGCCCCCTCTTCCTCTCCCACCCCTCCCCCGTTGTCCTAAAAAAGATTCCCGATAATAATTTCCATCATATTCTTCTTCCGCCATAGATTGATATCTATTATAGATGGGTATCGGGTTTCTCGGTTCTGGGGGGTGTTCAATCAGTGGTTGATACCATCGTTGTTGTTCTTGTTGAGGCCCATATCCATAAGGGTCATTCCCCCCATATGAGTGGTTCACTCTGGGTGATTGATAATTTCCATTGTATTGGTACTCATCCCTACCATATCTATTTGGGCCCGGAGAATATATACTAGCTCCGTATTGTCCACTTCTATTCACTATTCTATAAACGCTTTTTAGGACATATATTGGACTTTTGTATGAGCCATAACTATTTTTGGTACCACGACTGCTTCTTCTCACAACAGGTTGGCGTGGCGATGGGGGCTAAGTTTGCCCCCAGTCTCGCCAACCTGTTTATGGCCGAGTGGGAGGATAAACACATTTTCAGGAATAAAAAACCACAATTACGTTTTTATCGACGATTTATTGATGACCTCCTATTTATCTGGGAGGGATCGAAAGAATCGGCGGTTGAGTTCTTAGAAATATTAAATAATAATAATAACAACATAAAGTTGGACTATCAGATCAGTAATGAGGAGATAAATTTTCTCGATGTCACTATTATGAAGGGAGTAGGATGCTTGAATACCCGGGTATACTTTAAGCCCACGGACAGAAATAGTTATATTTCAATTAGAAGTGGGCATCATCCAGCCTGGATACGAAATATTCCAAAAGGTCAGATACTCCGGGTGCGCCGTAACTGCACTAGTCAGGAGGACTTTGTGATTCAGGCAAATATGTTGAAAGACAAATTTATACATAAAGGATATCGAGAGGAACCTCTTCAAAATTTAATACATGAAATAGGTGAAGCCCCAAGGAGCCAGTGCTTTGTAAATAAATCAACTCAGATTAATGATGGACAACATCAATGGGGCTTTATAACAGGTTTCCATCATCAATACAAAGAAATTGAGACCATCATTAGAAAGCATTGGCACATTTTGGGACGTGACAGACATCTGGGGGAGGCTCTACCCAATACACCAAAATTTATATATAGAAGAGCCCCGAGTTTTGGTGACAGGGTGGTTAATAAAATTTTGGATCCCCCAAATGAACGTAATTTGCGGTTTGATCTGAAAGGATTTTACTCATGTAGAAGATGCAAATGCTGCAGAACAGTAAAAGTACAGAATAGAGGGATAATGAGTGTTACCAATAATGACCAGGAAACATTTGATATTAAAGAATTTATATCTTGTAATTCATCTTATGTGGTATACCTCATGTGGTGCCCTTGTGGGCTTTATTACGTGGGTAGAACTAAGAGATTGCTCAAGACACGTATAGGGGAACATCTTACAAATATAAAAAATGGCTTTAGATACCATAGCGTGTCGTTACATTTTAAGGAGAAACACCAACAAGATCCCTCTTTAATACAATTCTGTGGTATAGATTTTGTGCATCCATCATGGAGGGGCTCAAATCGTGTGAGAGATTTATCACAAAGAGAGACAAAGTGGATATTTCTTTTAAAAAGTCTTTACCCTAGGGGCCTCAATATTGAATTGGATTTGAACTGTTTTATTAACAACTTTTAAATGATTTTAAATAATTTTAAATAATTTTAAACAATTTTTAAATTATTTTAAATAATTATAGTTGGTTGTGATATAGTTTAACAATTTTAGATATTTGTGGGTCTAAAATATTTATTTAATAGCTTTCCATCACGGTCTAGGTCTGTTAACACATTCAATCAGTGAATGTATGTTACGGACATATTATTATTAATATTATTGTTTTTTTCTAGTAATAGTTTCCTGTAATGTACACATAGGTATGGTGATGTGTATTAGGTGTATATATATACCATGTGTAAGATAGGATAACTGTCTATGAGTTAAAAAAATTTGCAGCACGTATATATATATATATATACTAATTGTTTTTTTTCTTTAGGTTAAACAAAAATATCTAATATTTACCACTTATATATATTTTTTTTTTTGTTCAGAATACTTGATGTTTTTTGATCCCGCAACTGAGTATATCTGTATCACATTAAATACAGAGTGGTAATAATAAGATTAAGATCTCATGGTGCTACTAGTGGTTTTAAAATATTGATAATTTTTTCTATGATATTTAGCATATGCGCTATATATTATTGTTAATGTTTTTAATGTTTGATAACACTGAACTACATCCCCAAGTAGATATGTGCCACACGACTGCTAATATGGTATAGGATATTTGAGTTGAAATATAGATGGACACCAATAGCGAGTGTATGTGGGCAGCGGGGACACTCGCTTTGTGTCAATGGAAGTTATATCCGGCTTCCGCCCATGGTGCATATAACGGATGACGCACTTCCGCCCTCAGATGGGCTGGGAAGGTGGGCGGTATGGAAAGTCGTATGGGAACGACGCATATCCGCCCAAAGCGGATGGAGGAGAGATTGTACTTCCGCCCATAAGTTAAGAGAAATAAAAGGTGGAGCTGGTATGCCGCACAGCCAATCCCATGAATAAGTCTATTCGACGAAACATGTCGGGGCGTGGCTATGCGGTAACCGTCTGACGGATTATTCGACGTCACAGGATCGAATTGAGCAGCGAAGGAGTAGTGAGTGGCAGCGGGAAGGTGGTGAGATCTGACTGGTTTATTGAGGGTCCGCCGCGACCTGTACACTCGCTGTTCGGTGCACTTTTGCCTTTGGAGTTGCAGTGGTTTTACACGCTTATTTAAATTGTGTTTTAGGTAATTGCAGTATTTTAAGTGCGTGTTTGGTGTGTAATTAAACTGATTTTACGTTATCACACTATTTGGAGCTTTCTTTTACATTTGCATATGGATTACAACTTTAAAAACACTTGATTTGAATTGGGAGGATCGCCCGCAAAGCTGTATAAGATCTTTGCACACGTCTTTAAGCCAAACACGAAAGTGTGAGGCAACTTGCTGTGGTGAGTGTCCATCTGATGGGAGCGGGATCACGAAAACACTAAACACTGTGTGTGGTGGAGAATTTGGAAGAAGATTGTCTCACATTTGGATTGAATTTGTGTGGACTTTATTTAGTTTACTTGTGCACATTATTCACTTATGTCACAGGGTGTATATATTTAATTGATTAACAGTAACCTTCTCTCAGTCCAATCACACGGACACAGGAGGGGGAGGGTATCGTTTTTTAGCACCGCTGTGTGAGGTTATTTTTGATTTTACACTATTTTGTTCATATTTTTTATTTAAAGTGGCTGCTGCATATTTGGTATAGGTTTAGTTTTAACCCTTAAGCGCGGTGGTGGTATATATGGGAAGGGCGCAACTTAATATTACCAGTTTTACACAGTATTTTTATTTAACCACCTGCTGCTATGGAAGCTATTAATTTCCTGTCTAATAGACAGATGAATCCTGATAATATCTTCTCAGCAAACCATGATATGGTAGAGAGTGAGGAGGATTACTCAGCATTATTAAAAAACCTGGAAAACCTGCTTGAAAAACAGGTGAAGACATGGTGGGATGTGTTTACATTTGAGCACTATGAGAGGGAAAATTTGATCTTTAGAAGCCTGCGGTGGGAAGTATCACCACAGGATGGATTGAGTGAGCCTAAGTATATGGATGAATGGCTCCATTTCTTTAATAGAGTAGGGAGGGAGCTGCAAGGTTTGGTTTTAAAAAGGAAACAAATCAAACTAAGTAGACTCAATGAAAAAATTAAAGATATACAAGAGAAACTAGAACCTGTTAATGAATCTAATATGGTAAAGGAATTTAATAACAATATGAAGAAAAAGCTGGAAAAAGTAGACCGTGATACACAAAAAAGGAAAGTTAAAAAATATAATAGGGATTTTACTGATTTTAAGACTAATAACATATATGTGTGGCAAAATACTAATTCAGGTAATGACCAGACTCTGAATGAGGTTGAAGCCCATAAGGAAACAACTGTTGCCCCTAAAAAGGCCATAGTGAAAAATATAAGTAATAAAGGAATTAATAAAAATAAAAAAGGAGAACAGCCTCCTGTATATCCACTTCGGGGAGGTACACCCCAAGTGAATAGAAGTGGACAATACGGAGCTAGTATATATTCTCCGGGCCCAAATAGATATGGTAGGGATGAGTACCAATACAATGGAAATTATCAATCACCCAGAGTGAACCACTCATATGGGGGGAATGACCCTTATGGATATGGGCCTCAACAAGAACAACAACGATGGTATCAACCACCGATTGAACACCCCCCAGAACCGAGAAACCCGATACCCATCTATAATAGATATCAATCTATGGCGGAAGAAGAATATGATGGAAATTATTATCGGGAATCTTTTTTAGGACAACGGGGGAGGGGTGGGAGAGGAAGAGGGGGCACACCGAGGAGGAACAATCACCAAACGCAGAAAGGCAATGTCAGGAGTGGACCTCCCTATATCCCAAACAGCGAACTCTTACCCTTCCAAAGAGAAGAAGGGGACGAAGGGCAGGGAGGGCCAAACAATCCAAAGAAAAGGATGAGAAACAATTAAATGCTGGAATATTCAATCTGAGTACGGTAGAATTAAACAAGAAGGAATTGAATATTCTGAACTTGGGCCTGAAGTGTGCACCCAGAAAAACCTTGAATAAATTTGAGGTGTATATTGACACCCACAAGTTCATCCGTAAATTGAATATTAAAAAATACTTTTTAGGTCATCCTATTAATCCTGTAATTAGAAATTATAATATGGCAGAAAGAATAGATAGTGGTCTTAAGAATAAATCCATTTTTAACCCACAAAATTCTAATAACCATTTTATTGAAGTTTTTAAACATATGGTTTTAAAGGATATTGAAGAACTCCCGATAAAAAAGAAGGATATTAACCCTGAATATATTAAAGAAGGTGTCAAAAGTTTAGAAAAAAAGAAGGATATTATTATCCGCCCGGCGGATAAAGGAGGAGGAGTGGTAATAATGGACAAATTGATGTACCATAAACAACTGATGGATCTATTGGATGATCAGATCACATATAAAAAGCTACGCTCTGACCCAACAGAAACATATAGAACACAGTTGGTGTCCTTGGTTGAATGGGGATATATGACCAATGCCTTAAATTTAAAAGAAAAAAGATACTTGGTCCCCTCAGCTTGCAGAATTCCGGTGATTTACACACTGCCGAAAATGCATAAAAATGCTCTGAACCCTCCAGCACGACCAATAGTGAATGGAATAGGGTCTGTAACCTCCAGACTGGGGGAATATTTAGATACATTTTTACAACCCAGCGTGAAAGATACAAAGGCCTATTTGAAGGACACAGCTGACTTATTACGTCTGTTAGAAAAAGTGGAAATTAATATGGATTCTGAGACGTATTTAGTTACAGCTGATGTGTCAGCACTATACACTGTTATTCAGCATGAAGATGCTGCATTAGCACTGAATTGGGCTTTAAGTAAGAGGGACGATATTCCGGATATGCAGAAACGCTTTTTAGGACATATATTGGACTTTTGTATGAGCCATAACTATTTTTGGTACCACGACTGCTTCTTCTCACAACAGGTTGGCGTGGCGATGGGGGCTAAGTTTGCCCCCAGTCTCGCCAACCTGTTTATGGCCGAGTGGGAGGATAAACACATTTTCAGGAATAAAAAAACACAATTACGTTTTTATCGACGATTTATTGATGACCTCCTATTTATCTGGGAGGGATCGAAAGAATCGGCGGTTGAGTTCTTAGAAATATTAAATAATAATAATAACAACATAAAGTTGGACTATCAGATCAGTAATGAGGAGATAAATTTTCTCGATGTCACTATTATGAAGGGAGTAGGATGCTTGAATACCCGGGTATACTTTAAGCCCACGGACAGAAATAGTTATATTTCAATTAGAAGTGGGCATCATCCAGCCTGGATACGAAATATTCCAAAAGGTCAGATACTCCGGGTGCGCCGTAACTGCACTAGTCAGGAGGACTTTGTGATTCAGGCAAATATGTTGAAAGACAAATTTATACATAAAGGATATCGAGAGGAACCTCTTCAAAATTTAATACATGAAATAGGTGAAGCCCCAAGGAGCCAGTGCTTTGTAAATAAATCAACTCAGATTGATGATGGACAACATCAATGGGGCTTTATAACAGGTTTCCATCATCAATACAAAGAAATTGAGACCATCATTAGAAAGCATTGGCACATTTTGGGACGTGACAGACATCTGGGGGAGGCTCTACCCAATACACCAAAATTTATATATAGAAGAGCCCCGAGTTTTGGTGACAGGGTGGTTAATAAAATTTTGGATCCCCCAAATGAACGTAATTTGCGGTTTGATCTGAAAGGATTTTACTCATGTAGAAGATGCAAATGCTGCAGAACAGTAAAAGTACAGAATAGAGGGATAATGAGTGTTACCAATAATGACCAGGAAACATTTGATATTAAAGAATTTATATCTTGTAATTCATCTTATGTGGTATACCTCATGTGGTGCCCTTGTGGGCTTTATTACGTGGGTAGAACTAAGAGATTGCTCAAGACACGTATAGGGGAACATCTTACAAATATAAAAAATGGCTTTAGATACCATAGCGTGTCGTTACATTTTAAGGAGAAACACCAACAAGATCCCTCTTTAATACAATTCTGTGGTATAGATTTTGTGCATCCATCGTGGAGGGGCTCAAATCGTGTGAGAGATTTATCACAAAGAGAGACAAAGTGGATATTTCTTTTAAAAAGTCTTTACCCTAGGGGCCTCAATATTGAATTGGATTTGAACTGTTTTATTAACAACTTTTAAATGATTTTAAATAATTTTAAATAATTTTAAACAATTTTTAAATTATTTTAAATAATTATAGTTGGTTGTGATATAGTTTAACAATTTTAGATATTTGTGGGTCTAAAATATTTATTTAATAGCTTTCCATCACGGTCTAGGTCTGTTAACACATTCAATCAGTGAATGTATGTTACGGACATATTATTATTAATATTATTGTTTTTTTCTAGTAATAGTTTCCTGTAATGTACACATAGGTATGGTGATGTGTATTAGGTGTATATATATACCATGTGTAAGATAGGATAACTGTCTATGAGTTAAAAAAAAAAAAAAAAAAAATTCGCAGCACGTATATATATATATATACTAATTGGTTTTTTTCTAGTAGGTTAAACAAAAATATCTAATATTTACCACTTATATATATATATTTTTTTGTTCAGAATACTTGATGTTTTTTGATCCCGCAACTGAGTATATCTGTATCACATTAAATACAGAGTGGTAATAATAAGATTAAGATCTCATGGTGCTACTAGTGGTTTTAAAATATTGATAATTTTTTCTATGATATTTAGCATATGCGCTATATATTATTGTTAATGTTTTTAATGTTTGATAACACTGAACTACATCCCCAAGTAGATATGTGCCACACGACTGCTAATATGGTATAGGATATTTGAGTTGAAATATAGATGGACACCAATAGCGAGTGTATGTGGGCAGCGGGGACACTCGCTTTGTGTCAATGGAAGTTATATCCGGCTTCCGCCCATGGTGCATATAACGGATGACGCACTTCCGCCCTCAGATGGGCTGGGAAGGTGGGCGGTATGGAAAGTCGTATGGGAACGACGCATATCCGCCCAAAGCGGATGGAGGAGAGATTGTACTTCCGCCCATAAGTTAAGAGAAATAAAAGGTGGAGCTGGTATGCCGCACAGCCAATCCCATGAATAAGTCTATTCGACGAAACATGTCGGGGCGTGGCTATGCGGTAACCGTCTGACGGATTATTCGACGTCACAGGATCGAATTGAGCAGCGAAGGAGTAGTGAGTGGCAGCGGGAAGGTGGTGAGATCTGACTGGTTTATTGAGGGTCCGCCGCGACCTGTACACTCGCTGTTCGGTGCACTTTTGCCTTTGGAGTTGCAGTGGTTTTACACGCTTATTTAAATTGTGTTTTAGGTAATTGCAGTATTTTAAGTGCGTGTTTGGTGTGTAATTAAACTGATTTTACGTTATCACACTATTTGGAGCTTTCTTTTACATTTGCATATGGATTACAACTTTAAAAACACTTGATTTGAATTGGGAGGATCGCCCGCAAAGCTGTATAAGATCTTTGCACACGTCTTTAAGCCAAACACGAAAGTGTGAGGCAACTTGCTGTGGTGAGCGTCCATCTGATGGGAGCGGGATCACGAAAACACTAAACACTGTGTGTGGTGGAGAATTTGGAAGAAGATTGTCTCACATTTGGATTGAATTTGTGTGGACTTTATTTAGTTTACTTGTGCACATTATTCACTTATGTCACAGGGTGTATATATTTAATTGATTAACAGTAACCTTCTCTCAGTCCAATCACACGGACACAGGAGGGGGAGGGTATCGTTTTTTAGCGCCGCTGTGTGAGGTTATTTTTGATTTTACACTATTTTGTTCATATTTTTTATTTAAAGTGGCTGCTGCATATTTGGTATAGGTTTAGTTTTAACCCTTAAGCGCGGTGGTGGTATATATGGGAAGGGCGCAACTTAATATTACCAGTTTTACAAAGTAAAATAATTTATATTTAAATAATGTGAGGCAAACAGTCTAACCTCCTTCACATCCTAGTCACCATATATATCCTCCACCAATCTCAAGACAGTATAGGCCCACAAGTCTCACAAAATCACATACCTTCGTTCGCACGTCCGTCACTTGAACTCCTCTCTCCGCACACCGAACGTACTATAGTCACATGTGTGTTTGCTATATACACACCACGCATGCGTCCAAATTCGAACACGTCGCTCCGCACACGTCGCCCGCCCATGACGTTCTAACTAACATCTTTTCCCCGCCCCTTCTCTTTCGGCGCGCAGACAGATATGGCGGAGTTACAGCAGGTGTCTGATAATTCCGCAACTAGCGAGGAGACAAGCCCGGAGACCGAGGACACGTCACGATCAAGGAGGAGATTCAAGGCATCGAATATGTCTTTGGCGGAGATGGCGGAGATGGTGGACATCTTGGTCAAGGCTGATTATGATGCCAAGCATGGGCCGTATAGCAAACCAAATAGAAGGAAGGCCAAAATCCTCACTAAAGTTGTGAAGAGTCTGAGGGCGAAGTTCGGGGTGAAACGCTCAAATGAGCAGCTCAGAAAGAGGTGGTCAGACCTCAAACTGAGGGAGCCAGACCAGTTGAGGAGCATAAAGAGGATGCTCGCTAAAAGTAAGTAAAATGACGACCTTTCTGCTATTAATCTTTTTAGAAACTGACCTTTTTTTTTTTTTTTTTCATATTGGACTCCCTTCCAAAATGTAATATTTTGAACTAGGTTGGGCACAGTAATCGTTCGTTACGTTACCGACACTTCGTTCGGCCACTATCCGCGGTTTTGGCTTATTTAAGACCCCCAAAAGTAATTAGACATCTGCCATTTTTGATCAAGTATTGTGGCTAATTTTTAAGTCTAGATGATGTGTTTGTAAGGAGAATGAAATGCAAACTTTAATCAGTGTAAAGGAGAGGACACTCAGCAGCTGCTTCCACATCTGTACTTTGGAGCACTAGTGTGGGCCACCAGACCCGCCTTTTTTGGGTGTCCCACACAGGTGCATCAGAGTTTATTTGTGGTGCCTCCATGTCCAAAAAATTACATCCAAATGTGAATACTAAACATATTTGGGGTCATAAATAATGCATTTTTCTTTAAATTCCGCACAAACGCACACTTGTACCCCACTTCCAAACAATTTAGCCTGTTTTAAGTTTAAAAATGAGATTTTTACAGTGTGATAAATAGACCTTTGGTTTTATTCTCATAGGGGAGAGAAGACTGGGAGGAGGACACTCCAGGGAGCACATGCACCCCACAACTTCCAAGCAACCCCAAACTCCCAAAGATCCACAACCGAAAGATGTGCAGGAAGTTGAGGTGGAGGAAGGAGAAGTGCAGGAAGGAGAGGTGGATGACGTTGTGGATCTGGTCACCACAACAGGTCAGTATCTGACACCACAGCTTAAGGTAAGCGAGGTAGGCCTGCAGAGTTTTATTAATTTTTTTTAATGGTTTTTAGGGGATGGAAATGTTGTGAAGGATAGCACACCGTTCTCTGCTGACAGTGCCCTCCGCCTCATCCAGCAAGTGATGGAATGTAGCACGGAACTGGACCTAATTAAACAAAGAATCCATGTGATGGAACAAACATTTAAAGACATTCTCGATGTTTTGGGGAGAATTCAATAAGCCATCCAAACACATTTGTTTTTACATGTTTGTTTTTATATTTTTACTAATTTTTTGAGTAACAAAGCAGCCAAAAATTGAATATGCACACAGTGTGTGAACATGTGCTATCTGCCATCAGGGGATATCCATGTACGTCTTTTGTGGGTGCAACCCCTTCCTCGTATCAAAAGTCGGTGAACTGAGGAAGGGGATGCACCCCCAAAACACGTCCATTGATCACCCCTGATGGCAGATAGCACATGTTGACAATAGGGATCAGGATTGTAAACTTCCTATTTGCAAAAAATTAAAAATGTGTGCATATTGAATTTTTGGCTGGGCAAGGGGTGGCAGGACCCCATATTAGGACGGGCACATAGAGACATAGTTTGTGTAACTGAATGTCTCAGATTGCTCAGAGGTATCCAATGTTGTCATTTTAGAAATGCAAGTGGTATTTTTGTATTTTCATAAGCCAAAATTTGCCGGGTTGTGGCCAGGCCAACCCCAAAGTAAAAAAAAAAAAAAAAGTGCAGAGAGTAAAATATTTGACCACAAACAACGTGTAGCTTCTTTTTATAATACTCTCTAAGCTTATTTGGTTCTTTTGTAAGGTAACATAGTGAAATTGGTTGTTATTTACTAAAGTAAAATACACTTGCCACTACAAATGCACAAAGACAAACTAGGAGACAGGAAAGAACAAATAATTAAAGGTTTAAACAAGATTTTTATTGGGATACTTAGACATAG
Source organism: Rana muscosa (assembly GCA_029206835.1). Lineage (NCBI taxonomy): Eukaryota > Metazoa > Chordata > Amphibia > Anura > Ranidae > Rana > Rana muscosa. The sequence continues at coordinate 636,205,455 of CM055117.1, read as the reverse complement.
GCTGGCATAGGAATTGCCCCCCTACCCGTGAAATACTCCATGTATTTGTCCCGAACCACACGGGCATTTTGGGGGGGCAAGCCAAGACGGGCAGATTCCAGGCCCGGAAGGGGATTTGCAGGGGAAAGTCCAGCCTCTGGCAAAACTGAGGCCATATACGAATTAGATTTTTTGCTCAGAAAGTTGTGTAGCACACAGCAGCATAACACTACATAGTTTATTTTGTAGTCCGCCAAGTGGATGGAAGTCATAAAAAGGCGGAACCGGCTGGCCATTATGCCGAAGGCATTTTCAACGACTCTTCGGGCCCTGGCCAGCCGGTAATTGAACACACTCTTCTCTGGGGTCAGGGTCCTCTGTGGAAATGGCCTCATAAGATGCCGTCCGAGTCCGAAGGCTTCATCAGCCAAGAAAACAAAGGGGAGTCCTTCAATATTCCCTGCATCCGGTGGCAATGCAAGGTCGTCACTCTGGAGACGGAGGGCAAACTCCGTCTGGATGAAGGATCCCCCATCGGACATCCGGCCATTCTTCCCTACATCAACATAGAGGAATTCATACCGTGCTGACACCACCGCCATCAGCACAATGCTATGAAACCCCTTGTAGTTGTAGTAGTAGGACCCAGAACGGGGTGGCGGCACGATGCGGACGTGCTTCCCGTCTATGGCACCACCGCAGTTGGGGAAGTCCCACCGCGTGGCAAACTCCGATGCCACAGTCTGCCATTCCTGTGGCATGGAAGGAAGCTGTGGAGTGAAACAAGATGAAATAATATTAGAAAAACAAAGGCATACATTACAAGCAAATTCTAAACCAAAAAATTAGAGACCAACATCAATCTAATTATACGTTTATTAAGGTGTGTAAAAAAAGTATAATGGAAGGCTCATTTATCATATTCATCACCACCTCTGATGGGCCATTACTAAATTATTTTGGGGGGGGGGGAGATGTGTTTGGCCACAGGATAGCATTGCAGTGGCGGTGCGTCCAGAGTGGGCGCTGGAGCACTGTCCCCTCTCTCCTGTGCCCATCACTCAGAACAATACATAGGTTCATGCGTTGCATGAACCTATGTATTGTCTATGCCGCACACTATTCAGGTGGATGGCCTCTTGTAAAGCGACCGACATATGAATAATTGCGTCATTTAGGGGGTAAAAATTGCAGAGCAGAAACAGGTATTAAAAAAGTCTTGCAAATTACAACCTGAGGGATGTAATTGGCTTCCTCAAAGAAAAATCGGGGACGCAAGGAGGGGGCATTCCTTGTGTAAACACTGACAGGCTGCTCTGGCAATCATGTTCACCAAGTCTGTTTAATGGTAACATGATTGGCTGATGCAACATGAAGGGAAGGAGAAGACATCAAGGACAGAAGAAGGATGGCGCTGACCACAAGAAGGTAAGTGCAGGGCTGGGGGGAAACTGGCTGCATTAGAGGGGACTAAATGGCTGCATTGGAGGGGACAACTGGGGGCGTTTATTAGGCAACAGAGCAAAAAAGGAGGAAGTTTATTTCCGAAATTGGGGTTGGAACCCCCCAACATTTGGAGCAACAGGCGCCCCTGCTGGAAAAGTTAGTGAGGGGAAATATTTAGGGAGGATAAAAAAGGGGCAATCTAAAGCTTCCAACATGCATGGGGACAAAGGGGACATTCTCAGCATATTACAATCATGGTAATTAGGGAAGGATGAAAGAAATACAATACATTAGCATACATGTAATACATAAAATGTGATGTTAAGGGAGAAAACTTACCCTAATATAGTCCTCCTGCAGGACTTGTATAATAGCAGAACAGGTGTCTGGGATTATGAGGCCCAGAGCCTGGGGGGAGATGCCTGTGGTGAACTTCAAGTCCTGAAGACTTCTCCCTGTCGCCAGGTAACGCAACGTGGCGATGAGCCTCTGCTCAGCACTGATGGCTTCCCGCATAACGGTGTCCTTCCTGGTAATATAGGGGGACACCAAAGCCAACAGTTCCTGAAAAACGGGGTCAGACATCCTCAGAAAATTCCTGTAGTCCTCAGGATTATTCTCGACGATCTCCCGCAGCAGAGGCATGTGGCAGAATTGGTCCCGCTGGAGCAACCAATTCTTGGTCCATGAACTCCTCCTCACACCATTCATGGACTGGTCTTGGTCCAAAACAAGCAGACCAACACCAAGCGCACGCACAGCACAAACTCAACGACGAGAACGTCCAGGCGACATGGCTAGGAAACGGTCGTCTAATCAGAACGTACAGAACAGAACGCACTTTAGAACAGCAAGGCCTATGAATAACGAACTGAAATTCAGAAACGAACAGGCAATAATGCACTGTAAAACAGATACGACCTGCCTAGATGCCCTGAAAGTCAAGATACGAACCCACAAGCACAAACTGAACCGCAGAAAACGATCTGAAAAGTACGAAGACTGAAAAGCGCGAATCGTCTCTTCCCAAACTTTTACTTCACACGCGGTAACACGAGATCAGCAAAAGCAGCCCAAGGGGTGGCGCCAAGAAAAAAGATCTTCCCCTTTATAGTGCCGTCGTACGTGCTGGACGTGAGCGCAGAGAACCACGAGGAAATTGGAAAATGACAGTGTGTACGCATAGAAAGCTTGACGAGAAAATCGACAAGCTTAACAAGAATCTCGTCGAAAAAAACGACGTGTTTTTTACGATGAGAAAATCGGTCGTGTGTACGAGGCCTCAGGCACTGGTGCTGGTGTCACAACACTGCAACCCCTCACAGATACTGTAGTTGGAGCGCAGAAATAAGCCCTGCTGCAAAGCATTGCATCAAAAATTGTAAATACACGTCCCTGTTAAACAGGGGCTGAAAAATTGGGCCTTAGCCACTGGTGGCGGAGCCCAGAACCAAAAATGGTCTTACAAGCTATTGGCATGATCATTGAGGAGGAAGAGGATAGTCACTCAGCATAACAGGATAGTCACTCAGCATCAGCATAGGCAGTCTTGAAGGGACCTGACATTTCAAAAAAAAATATTCGGTTACATCAGCATCAGGTGCTTTGTAGCTGGTGGTGATCCAAGACTGATTCATTTTTATGAAGGTCAGTCGATCGACCGAGTCGGTGGACAGGCACACCCTGTGATCGGTTACAAAGCCTCCAGCAGCACTGAATGTGCGTTCCGAAAGAACGCTGGATGCAGGACAGGCCAGTAGCTCGATTGCATACTGTGCAAGCTCTGGCCAGTGATCCATCCTCAAGACCCAGTAACTCAGAGGATTTTCGGTGGGAAAGGTGTCCAAGTCTGATCTTACCCCTAGGTATTCCTGCATCATGTAAATCAGACGCTGGCGATGGTTGCTGGAACCGATCATACCTTGGGGCTGCGTACTAAAAAATTGTCTGAACGTATCGGTCAGACGGCCACCTTCTCCACCGCTCCTTCTTTGACTGACCGAAGCCTCCGCAACACGTTGTCCAGGACCAGGAATTTGTAACCCCCCAGTCTCTGGGAACGCATTGCACAGACTTTTCTGCAAGGCCTCCTGAAGATGCTTCATCCTCTGCTCCCTCTGCGACGGCAAGATAAGGTCTGCAACCTTACCCTTGTAACATGGATCAAGGAGGGTTGCCAGCCAGTAATGATCCCTCTCCTTGATCACACGAATACGAGGATCCTTCCGCAGGCTTTGCAGGATCAGGGAGGCCATGCAGCGTAGGTTTACTGAGGCATTCAATGCAGAGTCCTCTGGGTCACTGAGGACGACATGATCCGCAGCCACCACCTCCCAGCCACGTACAAGTCCACGGGTGTCTTGGGACTGTAATTGATCCCTTGAAGACGATGCTGAGTGCTAGTCTCCACCTCCATGCTGACACAATCCTCCTCCTCCTCGTCCTCTTCCTGTGTGATAGCCGGGCCAGCAGGAACACTGTCTGGATAAAGGGGGCCTTGAGAGGTAAGGAAGTCCTCCTCTTCCTGTCTCTTTTCTGCCTCAAGTGCCCTGTCCATTATTCCATGCAGCGTGTGCTCCAACAGGTGGACAAGAGGGTCAGTGTCACTGATGCATGCACTGTCACTGCTCACCATACTTGTGGCCTCCTCAAATGGTGCCAGGACAGTGCATGCATCCCTGATCATGGCCCACTGGCGTGGGGAAAAAAAATCCAAGCTCCCCTGACACTGTCCTGGTGCCATATTGCAATAGATACTCATTGATGGCCCTCTGCTGCGTGTGCAGCCGCTGCAGCATAGCCAACGTAGAGTTTCACCTGGTGGGCATGTCACAGATTAGGCGGTTCTTGGGCAGGTTGTAATCCTTTTGCAGGTCAGCCAGCAGAGCACTGGCATTATATGACCGGCGGAAATGCCCACAGAGTTTCCTGGCCTGCTTCAGGACCCCCTGTAAGCCCGGGTACCTGCCCAAGAACCGCTGCACCACCAAGTTAAGGATGTGAGCAAAACAGGGCACATGGGTCAATTGTCCCTTTCGGAGGGCAGAGAGGAGGTTGGTGCCATTGTCGGAAACCACCTTTCCTGGCTTAAGCTGGCGTGGCGTCAACCACCTCTGAGCCTGCCCCTGCAGAGATGACAGAACCTCTGCCCCAGAGTGGCTCCTGTCCCCCAAGCACACTAGCTCAAGCAACGCTTGGCATCTTTTTGCTTTCATAGCCCCTTGAATGCCTATGGAGCACCGCTGGTTCCAAGGACAAAGCACAGATAGAGGCCATGGAGGAATAAGAAGAGGAGGGGGTGGAGGAGAGAGGCGTGTCAGAATCACCAGTAGTAACATTTTGGAGGCGTGGTGGCGGAACAACCTCCAACACTACTGCACCTTGTCCTCTATCCTTCCCAGCTGCCAGCAGAGTCACCCAATGCTCCGTGAAAGATAGGTAATGTCCCTGTCTATGCCTGCTGGACCATGAGTCAGCGGTAATATGCACCTTACCACTGACCGCCCTGTCCAGCGAGGCCAAGACATTGCCTTCCACATGCCGGTAGAGAGCCGGAATCGCCTTCCGTGAGAAAAAGTGGCATTTGGAAACCTGCCACTGAGAAACCGCACATTCCACAAACTCACGGAAGGGGGCAGAGTCTACCAACTGAAAAGGCAGCAGTTGAAGTGCTAGCAATTTAGCCAAGCTAGCATTCAACCGCTTGGCATGTGGATGGCTGGGAGAGAACTTCTTTTGGCGGTGCAGCAGCTGGGGCAGGGAAATTTGCCTGGTACAATCGGACGTTGGTGTACCGATAGCAGATTGCCCGCAAGTACTTGGCTGTGTCACACCTAATTCTTCACCTTCATTCCTCTCAGTGCAGGTTTCAGAGAGGACTGAAGGTATAGTGGGGTTGGAGATCCCAGCTGATGAGGAGCAAGGAGAGGTCTGCTTTGTTCTTTGGTGTGGGTCTTTTAGGTAGGCTTGCCAATGAACTGCATGGCAGGTCGACATATGTCTGGTCAAGAACGTGGTGCCCAAGCGGCTGATGATTTGGCCACGCGAGATACGCTTTAGACATATGTTGCAAATGGCAATGGTGCGATCTGCTGCACACGTCTGAAAAAAGGCCCACACTAAAGAACTTTTGGAATAACGCGCAAAGACAGCAGCGCCCTGCACATGTGGAGCTCTGCGGTGTGATGCAGTCGGTGTGCTACCCTTAAGCTGGCCCCTGGAGGGCATCCTGCCTCATTGGAGATGTGCCTCCTCCTCCTCTTCTCTCCTATCAGGCACCCACGTGGAGTCATTGACCTCATCATCCCCTCCCTCCTCATCACTGGAGCAAATCTGGCAGTATGCTGCAGCTGGGGGAACATGACTGCCAGATAGCTGTCCTTCTTGGGCACCCCCTCTCTCTGGGCTCACGTTACTATCCCCTCTCTCTGGGCTCACATTACTGCCTTCCTCTAGCTGGGTTTCATCATCGGAGCCTTCAAAACGCTGGGCATCCTCCTGGAGCATGTACCCAACACTGTGGTCAAACAGTTCGGGGGACTCCTCAGGAGGACATGGTGGGGCTAGGGAAGGAGTGACTGATGCCATTGAGCCGAGGGAAGAGGCCGCTTTGGCAGCTGCTTTGCCAGACAAAGTACCCTGAGCCTGGGTGAGAGAGGATGAGGAGGATGAGGACGGCTTGGTCATCCACTCTACCAAGTCTCGGGCATGTTGCGGCGCAACATGGCCAGCTGCTGAAAATAAGGACAAGCGTGTCCCACGGCCACGTGCTGATGAGGATGCACCGTGTCCACGACCAGCACTGTTGCCTCTAGACACAGAGCCTGCTTGCCCTCTTTTATTGCCTCGTGACTGTCTGCCTCTCCTTGTTTGCCTTCCAGACATACTAATGGCCTGCAGTGAGATGTAGCCCCCCCCCCTTTCCTGACCTGACAGGCTGCTTGCCCAGATAAGGGTCTGGTATGGATTTTGGGGGGCCCCACGCTGTTTTTTTGTTTAATTTTGGCATGGGGTTGCCGTTTTTTTCTTTTTTCTTGTTCGGCCGCAGCAGCAAAGGAGGGGGGCGGATCAGATCTCATAACTGGAGTTAAAAAGCACTTTGAAACATGGGCAAAGTACTACATGTACTTTGTCCCAGTAGAGGACAGAACTGTAAAAATATAATTATAATTTATCAATTTTCCTGAGTGATCACCTGAATGTTGCTGCTGGTACCCAATATTATAATAATCTCTAATGATCTTACCATATTTGGCTGGATCAGCAGATAATTTTATGTCAATTTATACAATATGATTTTATGTCAATGCATACAATAAACGCTGAACTACACTAATCAAAAACATCTATGAAAGCTGTTTTACTTGCCAATAAATTCGTATTTCTGTCGATCCAGTCTTGAAATGTACACAGCTCAGCTACACAGCACAGCTGTATCTTCACATTCAAATACTTCTCCGTCATACTGCTCTCCTACTAGTACTCTGATTTCTGTTATACAATAGACTGTATGTGGCTGGTATCAAGTCAAATTTGGGTACCTACACTACTTGTATTTTAAAAAATAAATTTAATTGCTGTAGTAATTTGAGTCCTTTGTATCTGATCTGAAATAAGCTTCAAAATTGCGTAATATTAATTTTATATGAGATTATATGAAATATTTAAAACCATGCTGGAAACATTTTATGAAACTCTCTTATATAAATAAAATTTGCATTGCTATTGTGGTGATGTGCGCTTCCTGCCTGCACAGTGTAATGATTTTCAGTGTAGTACATCTATGTTCAATTTGTGAGACAGACAGAAAAATCTTCACTCCACGCATACATATTTTTTTCCTGAGAAATGTGTAAAAAACATGGGGAGAGTTATTCTTTTAGAAATGAAATATTTTATTGAGATATATGGCAGGTTCCACTTCATGAACTCCGTAAAAGAGAACTTGCTATCTTTCTATACTGTACATTCGGTGTCACTATTGCATACAGTATCTAAATCACACACAGATAGTACACACACTGCGGATGATCTTTAATGTTAATATTAGCATACTTTTTTCTAAAGTCATACTGATTTAAATATCACTCAGCATAATAACACTATCTCCATCTAGTGGTGGAATGAGGCATATTTAAAATCTAAAATCTAAAATTTAAACTGTTAAAATAGAATTGAAAGGTATTTTATAGTGTGTGCTTGTGTGTGTTTTTTGCCACAGTTTTATATCTTTATCTACTATTGGAGATAATGGAATACTTAGAAATGGAAACTTCTGCTCAATCCAAGCAAATTAAGTGCAAATGTCAGTATTTAGGCTACAATCAAGTACACTATGCAATCAGCAATGTTTTTTTAGGTAGATATTAGGGTAAAAAACATACCGTATATACTCGAGTATAAGCCGAGATTTTCAGCCCTTTTTTTTGGGCTGAAAGTCCCCCCCTCGGCTTATACTCGAGTCAGCGAAAAAATTTACATTGAAAATAGTACCTGTAAAGACGTTGCGGCTGCGGCGTCCATCGTTCGAATTCCGCGGTCTCTTCCTGTTCCTTCCGTGATAGGCGGAGAGTGTCTGATGAGAATCGCCTATCACGATCATTCTCTCATCCTCAGTTTCCCAGCAGACGTCTGTGATTGGCGGAACACCCAACACAGTGTCTGCTGTGAAACTGAGGATGAGAGAATGATCGTGATAGGCGATTCTCATCAGACACTCTCCGCCTATCACGGAAGGAACAGGAAGAGACCGCGGAATTCGAACGATGGATGCCGCAGCCGCAACTTCTTTACAGGTATGATTTACAATGTAAAATAGCGAGCTAGTGAACAGTGAGGATAGGAGAACAGTGAGGATAGGAGAATAGTGAGGATAGGAGAACAGTGAGGATAGGAGAACAGTGAGGATAGGAACAGTAAGGATGACCCTCGGCTTATACTCGAGTCAGTAAGTTTTCCCAGTTTTTTGAGGCAACATTAGGTACCTCGGCTTATACTCGAGTCGGCTTATACTCAAGTATATACGGTATTTCTTATTTTATTTTCAATATAGTAAGTAAGTAGCTCAGGGACAGGAAAGGAAGAAATATGAATGGGCAGGCACACCCACATGAAATTGACTCTCACAGTGACACTGACAGCAGTGTGCAGCAGCACAGATGATGATGACACCTCACCGACATGATACGTCTCTTCCTGAGTCACAGTGACAGTCTCTCTCCATGGCGGGGGGGGGGTCTATTCAGCCCACTCTAGTCCAAATAGCACTGACAGTCCCGCTCCAGGCTTACCTTGCTTGTTTCCCGCAGACCCGCACACAAGGATCTGGCCGCACCGCTTGTCTCCCTTGCACCATGACATCACATAACACACTGGCACCACCTCTGCCAGACCTGTCGGTACAGCTCAAACGCACTATAGCAGGCACTTGGATGGTCTCAGCTGGCTCCGGACCTGGAACTGTGCATGCCAAGCGTCACAGTCAAATTTTTTTGCTGGCAGCCTTTTCCTGTCACTGCTGTTTTTCACTCGCTGCCAGTAAAAATACTGACGGTTGGCAACACTGGATATGTAAAATATGCTGCAGATAGTCTTTCCATGGAACTGAATGGAGTATGTGATCGAGAAAGGGATGGTTGGCATTCAGGATGACATCCAAAAAATAGTATTCCTTTATTAAGTAAATATGTACAATGCTGTAAAAGCAGCCTACACATTTGGGGTGTTAATCCTTAGTCATGTGTCATGGATATGCAGTAATGTTTGTCTGTCAGCTTATCTCTCCATGTGTTCAGCTTAAGAGGCCAGCTAATCTCACCTGGCTGCTTAAGTAATCTCTCCTTAAAGCATGGCTCCACCCCACTGTGCACTGCAAGCCAGCCCTGCTGATCAATATTGTGTTTTTGGCTTCTGTGTGCTACTTGCTCTGTGTTCTACGTCTGATTCCAGTTACCAATCTTGGCTTGTTCTTGACTATCCTTACCTGCTTGTTACCCCGACCTTTGGCTATCTCCTGACTATCCTTACTTGCTCGTCGCCCCAACCTTTGGCTATCTCCTGACTATCCTTTGTTGTCGCTGTCTGCTGCTTCCTCTCTACCTCCCTGTAGTCTACTGTGAGCGTGAGCTGGGAGGCCCTAAGGGTCGTGACCTGGAGCCAGACTGCAGCTAAATCCATCCCCACCACTAGGGGCCTCTGGTGAAAACCCGCTGGCTCTTAGATTCCGCACCCTGGGAAATCTCCTGCTCTAGGTCCCAGTGTCATCCATGTTGGTACTACAGGGTACCTAATCCTGTATCACCTAGAGCTCCATCCACAGTAGTCAGCCATAGGGTCCACTACCTTGCAGTGCACTCCAGACCCCAACAGGTGCATCTGTCATCTGGTCTCAGGTGACCTGACATCATGGCTGATAAAAAACAGAATAAGTAACACTTAAATAGTATATAAAAAGGTCACATAATTAACCAACAAAGGTGAATTAAAAATGCAAAAGGGAAAACCTGACATGACCCGTGCAATGGAACACATTACAGAAGGTATAGGCATATGAAAAAACAGGCAAATTAAAAGTGACCCACAATAGCATGCATAGTTGATATTATTCCAAAATAGAATACCATAACATTATTGGATTCTGACAGTCACTAAATTATATATTGCTCAAACATGCCATAGTTATATGTGGAATTGCACCCCAAAATACATTCTGCTGCTTCTCTCGAGCATGGGGATACCACATGTGTGGGACTTTTTGGGAGCCTAGCCGCGTACAGGATCCCAAAAACCAATCAACGCCTTCAGGATTTCTAAGGGCGCAAATTTTTGATTTCACTCCTCACTACCTATCACAGTTTCGAAGGCCATAAAATGCCAAAATAGCACAAAACCTCCCCAAATGACCCCATTTTGGAAAGTAGACACCCCAAGCTATTTACTGAGAGGCTTGTTGAGTCCATGGAATATTTTATATTTTGCCACAAGTTGCGGGAATATGACAAACCTTTTTTTTTTGCACAAAGTTGTCACTAAATTATATATTGCTCACACATGCCATAAGCATATGTGAAATTACACCCCAAAATACATTCTGCTGCTTTTCCTGAGTACGGGGATACCACATGTGTGGGACTTTTTGGGAGCCTAGCCGCGTACGGGACCCCAAAAACCAAGAACCGCCTTCAAGATTTCTAAGGGCATACATTTTTGATTTCACTCCTCACTACCTATCACAGTTTTGAAGGCCATAAAATGCCAAGATGGCACAACCCCCCCCCCCCAAATGACCCCATTTTGGAAAGTACACACCCCAAGCTATTTACTGAGAGGCATGTTGAGTCCATGGAATATTTTATATTTTGCCACAAGTTGCGGGAATATGACAAACTTTTTTTTTTTTGCACAAAGTTGTCACTAAATTATATATTGCTCACACATGCCATAAGCATATGTGAAATTACACCCCAAAATACATTCTGCTCCTTCTCCTGAGTACGGGGATACCAAGTGATTGAATAATGACAAAAAGAAAAAAAAATGTACAAAAAGTTGTCACTAAATGATATATTGCTCAAACATGCCATGGTTATATGTGGAATTGCACCCCAAAATACATTTTGCAGCTTCTCCTGAGTACAGGGATACCACATGTGTGGGACTTTTTGGGAGCCTAGCTGCGTACGGGACCCCAAAATCCAAGATTTCTAAGGGCATACATTTTTGATTTCACTCCTCACTACCTATCACTACCTATCACAGTTTTGAAGGCCATAAAATGCCAAGATGGCACTGTATGGCACTGTATATACGCGGCATAAAAGATTATGCCGCGTACACACGGTCAGACTTTTATATAAATAATTCTGCGCTGCAGCTGAATGGCGCACCTGAAAACAAAAAATTACATACCTGAAAAGCAACATGATAAAACATTGCAGAATAGAATACAGTAAAAAAGAGCAGAACAATAGAGAGAAAATAGAGAGAGAGAGAGAACAATAAAACTACAACTATTTTTTTTTTTTTCTTTTATATTTTTTTTGTGTTTTTTTTTATGTTTTTTTTTTCTTTTTTACACTTTTTTTGTAACTTTACCAACTGTAATAGTTCGGGTCTCTCAAAATGCGATGGAATCTTGGGAGACCCTGTGTAAGTGTGTCCTAGTCTGTGAAATGCTGTACCCTACGCTAAAACTTCACTTTTGTGTGGAAGCATTCAAAACATTCACCAATGCAAAGACCAGGATTGTCAGGACAGAGTGGACAAAAACAATGGGTGTCACGCCTAAATCCGCGCTTGCTACAGACACGACATCTTTTTTGGGGGGCTCGTTGGGTAAGGGTACTCTCGAGGACATACGGAAAATGCCTCTCATGCAGACAGCTTACTGCATTTGGTTGGGGATGGTGAGGTGCAGAACCGCCTGGATACAGGAGATCTGTGACTATCTCATCCTGGAATTTTAGGAAGGATAAAGTCCCGCCTGAAGCTCTGTATAGCACATGAGCATTCAGCAAAGCAAATTGAAATAAGGATAGAGACACTTTTTTGTACCAGCGTCTCGCCTTACGGGCAATTAGATATGGCGCCAACAACTGGTCGTTGAGGTCCACCCCTCCCATATTTTGGTTATATTCATGGACACAGAGGGGTTTCTCCACAACACCAGTCGCTGTACGAATTTGGACTGTCGTGACTGCGTGAAGGGAGGTAAGAAGGAAAACATTCTTATTATCCCTCCACTTCACAGCGAGCAAATTATTACACTTCAAGCAGGCTCTCTCCCCCAGCCTAATACGGGAATCTACAAGCCCCTGGGGAAAGCCCTGGCGATTAGGTCGCACGGTGCCACATGCTCCAATCTGATAATCAAACAAATGACTAAACAGTGGCACGCTCGTGTAATAATTGTCCACATACAAGTGGTACCCCTTTCCGAATAAGGGTGACACCAAGTTCCACACTATATTGCCAGCGCTCCCTATGCAATCTGGGCAGTTCTCGGGCTCTACCTGACTATCTTTTCCCTCATAAACCGTAAAGCTCCATATATAGCCTGTTGCCCTGTCACAGAACTTATAGAGCTTGACCCCGTATCTGGCACGCTTGCTGGGAAGGTACTGCTTTAAAGACAAGCGGACAGAAAATTTAATCAGGGACTCATCAATGCAGACAACTTGATCGGGAATAAACAAGGCTGCAAAACGTACGTTGAAGTGGTTTATGAAGGGCCGAATTTTGTAGAGCCGTTCGTATTCAGGGTCTCCACGTGGACGACAAAGTTCATTGTCATTGAAATGCATGAACCGCAAGATCTGCTCGTATCGTTTCCTGGGCATGGAGGCAGAGAACACGGGCATGTGGTGAATTGGGTGCGTGAACCAATAAGCACGCATTGACGAGAATTTATGTGTGCCCATGTTGAGGGAAAGGCCCAGAAAGGTCTTAAATTCGGAAACCGTAATTGTTTTCCAATCTCTGGCAATGGAAGGCAACTGGGGATTAGCGGCGATGAATTGACCAGCATATAAATTACTCTGGTCCACAATAGATCTATAGAGATCTTCCGTGAAAAACAGCGAATAATAATCGATTGGCATAAAATCAGCTGTTTCCACCTGAATACCGGGTTGGGCAGTGAATGGGGGAAGTACGGGTTCTGCAGAAGTGGTGGGGACCCAATCAGGATAGGCGAATTCTGCCAGAAGGGCACTATGGGCACGACGGGCCTGCCTTTGTCTTCTTTGTGGCAGCGGGACACTACTTGTGCTTGCCACCTCGCCAGCTTGAACTGCAATTATGGGACTCGCCACGTCACCACGTGATACTGCAGTGCTGGATGTATGCCCAGGCTGCACTAGGCCGCTGGTGCTTGCCAGTTCACCAGAAGGAATAGCGGCGCTAGTACTACTCTGCTCCATAATACGAGAGCCCTGCAGTTCTTGCTCCTCAACAACATCAGAAGATCAGGATCGGGTATGCCTGACCTTAGCAGGGACCCCACATTCGTCGTCAGTGCTATATGACATGGAGCCGCTGTCTTCACTGTCTTCTACGGGAATGTATTCTGAGCCTGAATCTGACAGATATGTGACCTCCTCTTCACTATCTGTCATGCTCAGAATCTCGTAGGCCTCTTTACTAGTGTACCTTCGATTTGCCATTTTGGGCTCTAAATTTAGTGGTACACTAGTAAGATTCACAGGTAAAAAAAGCACCTGACTGTCAGCAAATGTATCAAACGCTTAAAAAAAAAATTGTTAGCGATCGCAGGGATCAGGCCTGTCTCTGCAAACGCTGCAGTTATGTGTGTTGTGTTTGGTAAGTGACAGTGATCGATCGATACTGCACTTGGGTGGGCTGGGCTGGGCTGGGTGGAGGGGCTAAATGCAGGTGCTAGCAGGTATCTGGGCTGACCTCGCTAACACTGCGTTTTTGGGAACCCTAAACCGCTGGGGAAGCTAGTATAGATCTGATCAGATACTATACCACTAAGGGAGGTGTATGCTTTGCGCGTGGGTGTTAGCATATCACCCGCCGGGCAATCTGGGGGTTAAACCTTTATTGGGTTATATACGGCGGGTGCCCTGACACTATAAAAAGCAAACTAACTAACCAGCGTCACCCGTAACACTTATATGGTGATCACTGGTGAAGGGGTTAACTAGGGGCAATCAGGGGGTTAAACCTTTATTAGGTAATATATGGGGGTACCTGACGCTATATAAAAACCTGACGGGGAACCTAAATAACAAAATAACTAACTAGCTAACCAGTGTCACCAGTAACACTTATACGGTGATCACTGGTGAAAGGGTTAACTAGGGGCAATTAGGGGGTTAAAACCTTTATTGGATAATATATGGGGGTACCTGACGCTATAAAAACCTACGGCGAACCTACATAACTAAATAACTAACTGGCTAACCAGTGTCACCAGTGACACTTATACGGTGATCACTGGTTAAAGGGTTAACTCTATGGGCAATCAGGGGGTTAAAATAATATATGGGGGTACCTGATGCTATAAAAACCTGTGGCAAACCTAAAAATAAATAACTGGCTACCTAGGGCACCACCGACACTAATACAGCGATCGGAAAAACGATCGCTTAGTGACGCTGGTGTTAGGAGGTGAAAGGGTTACCTGGGGGCGATCAAGGGGTTAAACCTTTATTAGGGGGGTTAGGGGGCTACCCTGGACCTAAAGGGGGCCTAAACCTAACTGCCCTGCAACTGTTTACTGTCACAAATGACACTGATTGCAGTGATCAGTAAAAAAATTACCACTGCAAACGGTGACACTGTGACTGGGGGTACTGGGGGTGATCTGGGGGTGACTGGGGGCTGTAAGTGTCCCTATGTGTCCCTACGTGTACTGGTGTTAGTGTAGTGTAGTGTTGGTGCACGCGCTGGATCGAAAAGACCGCCACGAGGAGAGATGACATCACTTCCTCTGCCTGTGTTTACGTTATACAGGCAGAGGAAGATTGTCATTCACCGGGAGCGATCGTGAGGGCGTGGCCGGAAACCAATTGCCGCCCCTTCATCACGGATTGCTTCCGAACGGAAAACCACCGCTCACTGTACCGGAGGGGGGTCCGATCGGACCCCCCACCCATACGAAGACAGACACGTACAGGTACGTGATTGTGCCTGTTCGTGCCATTTTGCCGACGTATATATACAGTGAGCGGTCGTTAAGTGGTTAAGATCTACTCTGCATGCTGATATTATTGAACTGACCAGCCAGTTTAAATCAGAAATCTCTGCAGTTAACAAGCGGGTCTCCCATGTGGAAACAAAATGGGCGAATTCGCCTCCACATTTAATGAACTGGTCGATGCCCACAATGATAGAGATGATGAGTTATTACAGATACAACAAAAACTAGCAAATTTAGAAGACAGATCAAGGAGGAATAATATTAAAATAAGGGGGAAACCTGAGACAATCAAACCTCCTGACCTAAAAGAGTACTTTGTTAATGTCATGAAAGCAGTACTCCCTGACGCACCTCCAGAAGATCTCATTGTGAATCGTATTCATAGGCTTCCCAAGCCCAAACATATTGCCTCACACCTGCCCAGGGACACTATAGTCAGAATCCATTTTTTTCATACCAAGGATCACTTCATGGCTGCTGTTAGACACCGTGACAATCTGCCTTCTGACCTGCAGGATCTTTCATTTTTTACTCACCTTTTGGCATTCACTATGCATCAACGCAGACAACTGGCTAGCATTACAAAACCTCTGAATAACCACAAGATAGTGTACAGATGGATTTATTCAGCAAAGCTGTTGATAACTAAAGATGGCAATAATCACATAATTGCTAATATCAAGGAAGGTATGCGCCTCATGCGAGAATGGCAAATAATTCCTCCTGGAGATACAGAAGGGAACCGTGCTGGAACACCTGTATCAAATCGAGATGATTCAGATACTGAGACAGGCTAATACTTGGGCTTACATGCCACAATCACTCTTATCTCTGTTGGCCCAAGGGATGGCCGTGTTGTTTTATCCCTTCACCTGAACCCCTAAGTCGAGCGGTTGTTCTACCGCACAGATTCTAACCAGAATCGCAATCTGTTCTTCTGTGTTATTATTTTTCTCTTCTTCTTCTTTTTTATGACTGTTTTCAACAAGGTTGTTGCAACAGAAACTTCAGTATTCATTATCGGACTCAGCAGACTGTAACTCAGCACCTACTAAAACCCTTCCTTCTGTGAAAAATCCAGCGATTCATTCCCTGTGCACATCTCTGATGTGTTTAAATACATAGGAGATATTTCTGGTATTGGGATTCAAATGGTCACAGTCAGTGACGGACACTCATGCAGGGCACACGGGCGCCGCCCCCCCCCCTATCCATGTGTCCGGCCCTCTCATCTACATGCGGGGTACTGGACTCATGGATTTCAATGTGTTCTTTTTTTTTAAGCACATGAATAGAGCCTGAGGCTCTAATTAGCTTAAAAGAAAGGTAGGCTTGAGCTCACCCACTTGTGCGACAATAGCAAATTAATATTCACTATTGTCTTCCTGATTCTCCTCCCAGCCAATCCGGAAGAAGTTCCTGAGATCCGATTGGCCAGGGAATCTTAGGACTCCTGGTCAATCGGGTCTCAGTCATAACCCACTTTCTGTTCAGCCTGGAGGAGAAGCAATGGCCCCGTAATGAGGAGCTGCAGCCCGAATCAATGCCTGCCTCCTTCCTAAGGTAAGGAGGCCTCTGATCGCCACCGCATTCCCGTCCTTCTCTCACACGGGGGGGGTTGCCGCATTCCTGTCCATTTTCTGTGGGAGAGATCGCCGCATTCTTGTCTGTCTCCCATGCAGGGGGGATCGGCGTTGGTTTGCCGCCGCCCCCCCCAAAATATTTAGCACCAACCGCCACTGCTCACAGTAGTGTTCTGAGATGCGTGTGCGTAAGGACTGTATGATACAGCCCACATATTGCACTTTACATTTATCACATTGGATTAGATATAACACATGGTCCAAGCCACAATGAATATACTGTGCAATTGTATTTATTTTTCCTGTGGCAAAAGATTTATAATTCTAATTGGGTCTGTGAACCCTATAGGATAAGAATGTACTAACCCCATAGCGAAATGATCCTGGATAAGAGAGACAGGTTTTTCTGGTGATATGGGAGTGAAAATGACTAGGTACCAAAATTTATCGCAAAGTGTGGGGCCCTACAGCTACTAAAGCCAATACCTTCAGATAAGATGTTTTATAGTGCCTTATCAGTGTACAAAATGTGTATTTTTTTCCATTAAACTCACTATTTTATCATACTCTACAGAATAGGTTATGACAAAATTCAACCTCCCATCTTTTCTGGATTTGGCCCTGGACCTAAATCTAACAGAATGAGTACTAGAGAGTAGATCCACCTGTTGTTTATGACAAGGGACAATTAAATCCCCTATCTATATTCCATTGAGGGTAGTCCTGATTGGAGAGTCTATCTCTGATAACCTCACACTCCCTGTAAAATGAAAGGTCAGTAAAGCAGTTTCTCTTTGCACGGATAAACTCCTCTACAGGTATAGCATTTATCGTATTTGTAGGGTGGTAACTACAGGCTATAAGGGTGGTATTACCCATACAGGATTTCCTAAACTGGATGTTAGGACTATTCATAATCACCTTGTAATGTGATGTCAAGATCTATAAAGTTAAGATTCCTGTTGACATAATAAAACAAAATATTCCGACCAAAGGGGCTACTTGGGTATCCCAAATGATCAGCAGATCATCAATAAAGCCACCAAACCCCCCCCCCCAAAAAAAAATGGGTTATTATGTAAGAAGATAAAACACTCCTCCCACCACCCCATAAATTTGCTAATGATGGTGAAAATTTGGCTCCCATATAGGCGCCGCACAACTGCAAATAAAAAGAATCATCAAAAAGAAAAAAGAAAAACAGGAATTCAATACATGTCAAAAGGTAGCTCTGAAGCTCTGGAGAATAACTACTGTACTTATTCAAGTGATGTTGTATCGCTGTGATTGCCAGATGATGTGGGATAGATGAATAAGGGGCCACAACATCTAATGTCACCCAAACATATTGATTTGTCAATTGGATATTTTTTATTTGAAATGAAACATAAAAAGGGAACCTATACCCGCTACAATGGGGCATCCCTGTATTAGTACAGAGGGTTTGTAAATCTTGGGTAGGCGATTGTATGATCTGTCACATTATGGGAAGCAGTATAACCTACCCCTTTCCTGCTAGAGGGGAGGAGGTTCTCCAACAATTTTAACTATAAGTATGATAATTATGTAAAATAATCTGAGAAATTACAAAGACAAATTACAAAGTTCCTGCTGCTCAAAGTCTCACGGGGTAGATTTGCTGTGGTGTTAACCTTTTATTTTGTCGTTTTTTTACAAGTGCTGAAAGCGGATTGTGCGTGGTGCTTCTTTTCCACTCAACAAGGTTTAATAAACTGAACCCGTCTCTGGCATCTCAATCAAAATTAATCCAGACCCCAAGGCTGCTTTCACACTGGGGCCGTCCGTGCATTAGCGCTAAAGCACCGCACGTTTCAGCGGCGCTTTAGCGCTGTTTAAGTGGCGCTTTTCGGCCGCTAGTGGGGCACTTTTAACCCCAGCTAATGGTCTTATTGTGGTGCTTCCGAAGTGCTTTTCAGGCGCTTTCATTTCAATGGGCAGAGCATTTTAGGAGCGGTAAAAACAGCTCTCCCAAACCGCCCCAAAGATGCTGCTTGCAGGATTCTTCCTAACTTCCCGCAAGCATTGTGAAAAGTCACACTGAAATGAATAGGAGGCGGTTTTCAGGCGCTTTACAGGTGCTTATTCTAGCGCTAAAATGCCTGAAAACCGCCTCAGTGTGAAAGGGGTCTTAACCAATGTGCACTTTTTTCATGATAAGCCCTTAATAACACCTAAAATTAAGCTGGTTAACTGCTAATAATACATTTTGAAATTACAATTTGAATTAAAATCACAAGTTATCATAGAGCCTGGAAAATTACATATAAACTTAATTAAAATAAAAAATAAACTTTGACATTTTAAATTCAAAATTTCACTGCTCCTATTTAATATGAAAGGTGACTTACAAACTATACCCTTACTGATAAGTCTTTGATGATGTTGCAAATTCTCATTTTGCATATAATTAAATTCAGAAAATGAATTATATTTTTCAGCCTATTGACACATCTGTGAGGGAAAAAAAATGCTTACCCAGAATGAGTAATGTGTCCTTATTACAGTATTGCATTGTGAAATATTAAATGACAACTAAAGCATTCATACGTCAGCATTCACTGGACAGATTTTAAAAGGTGGACATCTTAGTTCCTTAATAGTTTCTTAGCCTTGAGGCAATGTTTTTAGCATACTACAGTAGGCAGAACCATCATTTGACAGGCCCTCCATTCGTTGCATGGACATGTTGTGGAACGTTTTCTGTGTCTATGATAGACAGTATCCTTCTCCTGTATTTCCGCTTCTTTGTGTATGCATACACGTTTGAGGAGGTAGGTAGGAGGAAAGCACTGTGTGATATAGCGCTGAGGACTTCAGCAATGCTTCGGCGGAGGTTCCGGGACCAAGTTAGCTGGTTGTGTTTGTATTTGGCGCCAAATACAAACACAACCAGCTGACTTGGTCCTGGAACCTCCGCCGAAGCATTGCTAAAGTCCTCAGTGCTACGGATGAGCCGAACACCCCCCCCCCGGTTCGGTTTGAACCAGAACCTGCGAACGGACCGAAATTTTGCACGAAATTTAGAACCCTATTAAATACAATGGGACTCGAATGTTCGAAAATCAAAAGTGCTAATTATCAAGGCTAATATGTAAGTTATTGTCCTAAAAAGGGTTTGGGGACCCGGGTCCCCAATGCAAAAAAAAGTTTTAAAAACAGCAGTTTTTTCGGGAGCAGTGATTTTAATGATGCTTAAAGTGAAAAAAAAAAGTGAAATATTCCTTTAAATATCATACCTAGGGAGTGTCTATAGTATGCCTGTGAAGTAGCATGTGTTTCCCGTGTTTAGAACTGTCCCTGCACAAAATGAAATTTCTAAAGGAAAAAAAGTCATTTAAAACTGCTTGCGGCTTTAATGTAATGTCTGGTCACGGCTATATGGATGAAAATCATTGAGAAAAATGGCATGGGTACCCCCCCAGCCCATTACCAGCCCCTTTGGGTCTTGTATGGATATTAAGGGGAACCCCGCACCCAAATTAAAAAAAGGCCCTATATACTCTGAACAGCAGTATACAGGCGGTGCAAACAAGACAGGGACTGTAGGTTTGTTCTTAAGTAGAATCTGTTTATAATTTGGAACAGGTACATATTTTTAAGTGTAGCTCCAGCCCAAAAATCAATTTTTAAGCTTTTTGGAAAACATAGGGAAGGGTTATCACCCCTGTAACATTTGTTTTGCTGTCTGTGCACCTGTTCAGAACATTTCACCTCACTTTCCGTCCCAATGACAAATATTTTTAGAAAATTTGTTTTTTATTGAAACAAGGATTGGTGATAAAGCATCAGTGAAGAGGAGACACCTTTTTCCCATATTAACTCTTACAGGAGAGAATTTCCATTGCTAGAGGTAGATTTCCTCTCACTTCCTGTGGTTTCCTTCCGTTTGCAAGTAGGAGTCGTTTTTAAGTTGGATGTTTGAAAGTAGAGGCCTGCCGTATATACTCTGAAGAAATTTGGCCCTTAGGTGTTGTCTGAACACTGTCTGGATAAAGGGGGCCTTGAGAGGTAAGGAAGTCCTCCTCTTCCTCCCTTTGTTCTGCCTCAAGTGCCCTGTCCATTGTTCCATGCAGCGTGTGCTCCAACAGGTGGACAAGAGGGACAGTGTCACTAATGCATGCACTGTCACTGCTCACCATCCTCGTGGCCTCTTCAAGTGGTGCCAGGACAGTGCATGCATCCCTGATCATGGCCCACTGGCGTGGGGAAAAAAAATCCAAGCTCCCCTGACCCTGTCCTGGTGCCATATTGCAACAGATACTCATTATTGGCCCTCTGCTGCGTGTGCAGCCGCTGCAGCATGGCCAATGTAGAGTTCCACCTGGTGGGCATGTCAAAGGTTAGGCGTTTCTTGGGCAGGTTGTATTCCTTTTGCAGCTCAGCCAGCCGAGCACTGGCATTATATGACCGGCGGAAATGCCCACAGAGTTTCCTGGCCTGCTTCAGGACCTCCTGTAAGCCCGGGTACCTGCCCAAGAACCACTGCACCACCAAGTTAAGGACGTGAGCCAAACAGGGCACATGGGTCAGTTGTCCCTGTCGGAGGGCGGAGAGGAGGTTGTTGCCATTGTCGGAAACCACCATTCCTGGCTTAAGCTGGCATGCGTCAACCACCTCTGAGCCTGCCCCTGCAGAGCTGACAGAATCTCTGCCCCAGTGTGGCTCCTGTCCCCCAAGCACAAAAGCTCAAGCACCACATGGCATCTTTTTGCCTGCATACTTGCGTAGCCCCTTGAGCACCTACGGAGCACCGCTGGTTCTGAGGACAAAGCACAGGAAGAGGCCATGGAGGAAGAAGAAGTGGGGGTGGAGGAGAGAGGTGTGTCAGAATGACCAGTATTAGCATTTTGAAGGCGTGGTGGCAGAACAACCTCCAACACTACTGCACCTTGTCCTGCATCCTTTCCAGCTGCCAGCAGAGTCACCCAATGCGCCGTGAAAGATAGGCAACATTCCTGTCCATGCCTGCTGGACCATGAGTCAGCGGTAATATGCACCTTACCGCTGACCGCCCTGTCCAGCGAGGCCAAGACATTGCCTTCCACATGCCGGTAGAGACCCGGAATCGCCTTCCGTGAGAAAAAGTGGCGCTTGGGAACCTGCCACTGAGGAACCGCACATTCCATAAACTCACGGAAGGGGGCAGAGTCTACCAACTGAAAAGGAAGCAGTTGAAGTGCTAACAATTTAGCCAAGCAAGCATTCAACCGCTGGGCATGTGAATGGCTGGGAGCGAACTTCTTTCGGCGGTGCATCAGCTGGGGCAGGGAAATTTGCCTGGTACAATCTGACGTTGGTGTACCGATAGCAGATTGCCCGCAAGTACTTGGCTGTGACACACCTAATTCTACACCTTCATTCCTCTCAGTGCAGGTTCCAGAGAGGACTGAAGGTATAGTGGGGTTGGAGATCCCAGCTGATGAGGAGCAAGGAGAGGTCCGCTTTGTTCTTTGGTGTGGGTCTTTTTTGTATGCTTGCCAATGGACTGCATGGCAGGTCGACATATGTCTGGTCAAGCACGTGGTGCCCAAGAGGCTCATGTTTTTGCCACGCGAGATACGCTTCAGACATATGTTGCAAATAGCAACGGTGCGATCTGCTGCACACGTCTGAAAAAAGGGCCACACCAAAGAACTTTTGGAATAACGCGCAGAGACAGCAGCGCCCTGAACATGCGGAACACTTTAGTGTGATGCAGTCGGTTGGCTGCCCTTAATCTGGCCTGCCTCATTGGAGATGTGCCTCCTCTTCCTCCTCTCTCCTATCAGGCACCCACGTGGAGTCAGTGACCTCATCATCCCCTCCCTCTTCATCACTGGAGCAAATCTGGCAGTTTGCTGCAGCTGGGGGAACATGACTGCCAGATTGCTGTCCTTGCTGTCCTTGTTGGGCACCCCCTCTCTCTGGGCTCACGTTACTGCCTTCCTCTAGCTGGGTACCATCATCGGAGCCTTCAAAACGCTGGGCATCCTCTTGGAGCATGTGCCCAACACTGTGGTCAAACAGTTTTGGGGACTCCTCAGGAGGACATGGTGGGGCTAGGGAAGGAGTGACTGGTGCCATTGAGCCGAGGGAAGAAGCCGCTTTGGCAGCTGCTTTGCCAGACAAAGTACCCTGAGCCTGGGTGAGAGAGGATGAGGAGGATGAGGACGGCTTGGTCATCCACTCTACCAAGTCTTCGGCATGGTGCGGCTCAACATGGCCAGCTGCCGAAAAGAAGGACAAGTGTGTCCCACGGACACGTGCTGATGAGGATGTACCGTGTCCACGACCAGCACTGTTGCCTCTAGACACAGAGCCTGCTTGCCCTCTTTTATTGCCTCTCCTTGTTTGCCTTCCAGACATACTAATGGCCTGCAGTGAGATGTAGCTGCACAAAGGTGAGATGTATATATATAGATCTATTATACTGCAGCTAGCACAATCAACTGCCTGTTGTGGTATTAGTATGAGAAAAACAGCAATTGTCTTCAGTTAGTTTTAGGTGCACACTGTGCAGAGGACACAGTACACTAACTGAAAATACAGCAGCTCCCTGCCTGTGGTATTGGTATGAGAACACCACCAATTGTATTCAGGTACCTTTAGGTGAACGCTGTGCAAAGAACACAGTACACTAAGTGAAAATAAAGCAGATCCCTGCCTGTGGTTTTAGTATGAGAACACCACTAATTGTATTGAGGTACCTTTATGTGAACGCTGTGCAAAGGACAGAAGTACACTAAATAAAATTAATGCAGCTCCCTGCCTGTGGTATTGGTATGAGAACACCACCAATTGTATTCAGGTACACGCTGTGCAAAGGACACTAAGTGAAACACTGCAGCTAGCACAATCACCTACCTGCCTGTCAGTATAGAGCAGTGTTTCTCAACTCCAGGCACACCAACAGGTCATGTTTTCAGGCTTTCCATTATTTTGCACAGGTGATTTGATCAGTTTCACTGCCTTAGTAGTTACCACAACTATTTCATCTTAGGGAAATTCCGAAAACATGACCTGTTGGGGCGCCTTGAGGACTGGAGTTGAGAAACACTGGTATAGAGAATAACAGGAATGGATCTAGCTAAACTAAATACAGTGTGTAAATATATATACAACACCTAGGATGCATATATATCCTCTACACACTGTAAATGCAGCTAACTGACTCGCCTGCCTGCTCTATCTAACTCAAAATAAATGAAACTGTCTCTCTCTCTCTCTCTTTAACCACCGCAACACACTACACAAGGCCGCCACGCCGGCGGCCTTATATAGTGTGGGGTGTGTACTAAACCCCCTGAGACATAATTGGCCAAAGCCACCCTGGCTTTGGCCAATTATGGCTCTCTGTTTTTGCGTGCTGTGATTGGCCAAAGCATGCGGGTCATAGTGCATGCTTGGCCAATCATCAGCCAGCAATGCACTGCGATGCCGCAGTGAATTATGGGCCGTGACGCGCCACTCGAATTTTGGCGCAAATGGCCCATAATGTTCGAAATTCGGCGAACAGCTGATGTTCGAGTCGAACATGGGTTCGACTCGAACTCGAAGCTCATCCCTACTCAGCGCTATATTACACAGTGTAAATTGTAATAAGGGGTGATGGCGCTACCTCCCACCAGAATGACCAATAGAGGTCTAGATAGTTAACAGACTGTGATCCAAGCGCCAAAATAATATATAAGTGGTGTACTCAATAAAGTGAACCAGGCTGTCTATGCAGTAACACTAATTACATCTGGGACAGCTAGGGATGGTTGAACAATGATTAGTCTATGACAGGGGAGCTAAACTTAGAATAAACTCTATAATAGGATAGATAGAGGTGTCTATATGCCTATGTGGAACCTGAAGATCCACTTCTTGTCAACCGTTCATACGGATGTTTTCACTCACTGGATGGAAATATAGACTGAACTTTATTTAAGGACAGCTATAAGCCACATCATTTATATGTGTGCGGAACTGCTGACACACATAAGCAACTATTGCACCGGTTATTGTCACCGCCATTTTTTATTGAAGCACTTATATGACTTATTTGGTTTATTTAACTCATTTGATTGAAGTCACACTGGGAATATTCACATGATTTTTTTGATATTCCACATAGGCATATAGACACCTCTATCTATCCTATTATAGAGTTTATTCTAAGTTTAGCTCCCCTGTCATAGAATAATCATTGTTCAACCAGCCCTAGCTGTCCCAGATGTAATTAGTGTTACTGCATCGAGACCTCTATTGGTCATTCTGGTGGGAGGTAGAGCCGTCACCCCTTATTACAATTTACACTTCTTTATCCTCCCTAGGGAGAATTTCAGGGGGGCTGCAACCTTTTGGTATTTACCTAAGCGTGGAATCCCATATCTTTTTTATGCTATATCACACAGTGCTTTTCTCCTACCTACCTCCTCAAACGTGTATGCATACACAAAGAAGTGGAAATACAGGAGAAGGATACTGTCTATCATAGACACACGTTCCACAGAATGTCCCTGCAACGAATGGAGGCGGTAATGTAGGAAAACCATCCCCTTATTTACTTTTCCGTTTTTTCACGAGCTATCTGTGAGACCACTTTGCCCTATAAGATACTTATGATCTATACACCAACCGGACAGACCCTTTGGGTGCCTGGTAACTGCAGCAGTATACGGTAAACAAATGGCTACTAAGCCTGGATCATATATACATCTTCGTACTGGGGCTTAAATGGTCTTATTCACTGATAGCCAAAAATGAATGATACTGTGTGAATGAAGATCCTCCATACACAAAATAGGATCACCGCTCATAAAAACCAAAATCTGAGCAAGGACAATTTAAAATTCAGCAATCAGCAAACTACTTCTCGGTGACAGGTCCATATAAGATCTGAGTTCACCATAGATGCCCAGATTTAGATACAACAGCAACACAATATCTAAGATCTTAAGCCCTTACAACATGGAAGGACTTCCTTGATACATCCGATTCTTAAATTGTTAAATGATCTTTACATCAAGGACTGCCATGAATGCATTTCTATTTTTATCTTCTAATCCTGGAAAGCATCAGTGACAATAGACCAATAGTCAGCTACCTTATTACACACCTGCTACTCCTCTACATCCCCCGGGGGGCCACACATGCATAGATTTCCCATATACTGCATATTTTGTTAAAAGACTAGCGGAGTATTTACCGCTCGGGAATCCTGCATATGTGGTTATTTAGCCGTCCAGACCTTTCATGTTTATTGTTTGTCTATTGTTCGCACATGTCTATGTGTTTTTTGTTTGTGCACCTTATTGTTAACCTCCTTTTAACGGCACTACACTGATTGATAATAAGCAAAACTAGTTTTTCATAGCTCTTTCTATGAGAGCAACACGTTTTATCATGTAACTTGACCTTTTGATACATTTAATAAAATAATACTTTTTATCCATGATCCATTATTGTGCATTATAGCCAATAGTAGCCCTCTATTTTTCTTTGGGGATTCCTGTTTCTTCAGGCCCTCCCATGGAAATACAACTTTTTCATATGCAGTCAATTGGCTATGGCAGAAACCTCTATAAGAGGAGCGGCAGTGGATTGGAGGTCAAATTTCACAACAGCAGACATACGGTGAAGATTTGGTCTTTCCTTTTTGTATAGATATATTTTAACCACTTGCATCTGCAGGCCTTTTTCTCCCTAAACCTCCTTGAGTCCCAGAGCATTTCTTTCCTTTTGATAATGTCTCAGTTCCACCCATTATACCTTTTGGGATTTGTTGTTTGCCTTAAGATATTACAAATCATTTTTGTGATTGATAGGCTCCCAACTCTTTTACTGTCACATATGTAAGGCTAAATTTGGTAGCAGCAGGGGGTTTAAACATATTTCCTTCTCTGCTGAATAGATAAGGACAGCAGAGAGCGCGTCTGTGTGTAGCAGTATAAAAATGTATTTATTCACGCAAAAATTGGCAACTTACAAGGCAATGTAGTGATATCTAGCGTATACAGTGGGTACGGAAAGTATTCAGACCCCCTTAAATTTTTCACTCTTTGTTATATTGCAGCCATTTGCTAAAATAATTTAAGTAAATTTTTTTCCTCATTAATGTACACACAGCACCCCATATTGACAGAAAAACACAGAATTGTTGACATTTTTGCAGATTTATTAAAAAAGAAAAACTGAAATATCACATGGCCCTAAGTATTCAGACCCTTTGCTCAGTATTTAGTAGAAGCACCTTTTTGATCTAATACAGCCATGAGCCTTTTTGATAAAGAAGCAACACGTTTTTCACACCTGGATTTGGGGATCCTCTGCCATTCCTCCTTGCAGATCCTCTTCAGTTCTGTCAGGTTTGATGGTAAACGTTGGTGGACAGTCATTTTTAGGTTTTTCCAGAGATGCTCAATTGGGTTTAAGTCAGGGCTCTGGCTGGGCCATTCAAGAACAGTCACGGAGTGGTTGTGAAGCCACTCCTTTGTTATTTTAGCTGTGTGCTTAGGGTCATTGTCTTGTTGGAAGGTAAACCTTCGGCCCAGTCTGAGGTCCTGAGCACTCTGGAGGAGGTTTTCGTCCAGGATATCCCTGTACTTGGCCACATTAATCTTTCCCTCGATTGCAACCAGTCTTCCTGTCCCTGCAGCTGAAAAACACCCCCACAGCATGATGCTGCCACCACCATGCTTCACTGTTGGGACTGTATTGGACAGGTGATGGAGCAGTGCCTTGTTTTCTTCACACATACCGCTTAGAATTAAGGCCAAAAAGTTCCATTTTGGCCTCATTAGACCAGATAATCTTATTTCTCACCATCTTGGAGTCCTTCAGGTGTTTTTTTTAGCAAACTCCATACGGGCTTTCATGTGTCTTGCACTGAGGAGAGGCTTCTGTCTGGCCACTCTGCCATAAAGCCCCGACTGGTGGAGGGCTGCAGTGATGGTCAAATTTCTGAAACTTTCTCCCATTTCCTGACTGCATCTATGGAGCTCAGCCACAGTGATCTTTGGGTTCTTCTTTACCTCTCTCACCAAGGCTCTTCTCCCCCAATAGCTCAGTTTGGCAGGACGGCCAGCTCTAGGAAGGGTTCTGGTCATCCCAAACGTCTTCCATTTAAGGATTATAGAGGCCACTGTGCTCTTAGGAACCTTAAGTGCAGCAGATTTTTTTTGTAACCTTGGCCAGATCTGTGCCTTGCCACAATTCTGTCTCTGAGCTTTTCAGGCAGTTCCTTTAACCTCCATGATTCTCATTTGCTCTGACATGCACTGTGAGCTGTAAGGTCTTATATAGACAGGTGTGTGGCTTTCCTAATCAAGTCCAATCAGTATAATCAAACACAGCTGGACTCAAATGAAGGTGTAGACTCAAGGATGATCAGAAGAAATGGACAGCACCTGAGTTAAATATATTAGTGTCAAAACAAAGGGTCTGAATACTTAGGACCATGTGATATTTCAGTTTTTCTTTTTTAATAAATCTGCAAAAATGTCAACAATTCTGTGTTTTTCGGTCAATATGGGGTGCTGTGTAGAGAAAGGGAGTTACCGCTCAGATGTGACTGATGAACCTCTTCACTGAATCCAAAGCCGCGGGTGCTGGCAATGCATGTGGAGATGCGGAAATGGAAGAAAATTTGGACAGCCGCACTCCAAAAATAGTTCATTTTATTGTAAAATCAAATCACAAAAATATATACCACAGCAAAAACAGATGTAAACTGACGCGTTTCACATTGTAGCTCAGTGCTTATTCATAGCTTGGGGTGCTGTGTGTACATTAACCACTTGCTTACTGGGCACATATACCCCCTTCCTGCCCAGGCGAAATGATAGCTTTCGGCACTGTCACGCTTTGAATGAAAATTGCGCGGTCGTGCGACGTGGCTCCCAAACAAAATTAACGTCCTTTTTTTCCCACAAATAGAGCGTTCTTTTGGTGGTATTTGATCATCTCTGTGGTTTTTATCTTTTGCGCTATAAACTAAAAAGTGCGTCAATTTTGAAAAAAAACACAATATTTTTTGATTTTTGCTATAATAAATATCCCATTTTTTTTTTATATATTTTTCCTCAGTTTAGTTCGATACATATTCTTCTACATATTTTTGGTAAAAAAAATCACAATCGGCGTTTATTGATTGGTTTGCGCAAAAGTTATAGCGTTTACAAAATAGGGGGTAGTTTTATGGCATTTTTATTTATTTTTAATTTTTTTTACTAGTAATGGCGGCGATCAGTGATTTTTTTCATTACAGCAACATTATGGCGGACACATTGGACACTTTTGACACTATTTTGGGACCATTCACATTTATACAGCGAACAGTGCTATAAAAATGCACTGATTACTATATAAATGTGACTGGCAGGCAAGGGGTTAACACTAGGGGGCGAGGAAGGGGTTAAATGTGTGCCCTATTAGTGATTACTACTGTGGGGGGAGGGGACTGACTGGGGGAGGTGACCAATCTGTGTCCCTATGTACAAGGGACACAGCATCGGTCTCCTCTCCCTGACAGGACATGGATCTGTGTGTTTACACACAGAGATCCACGTCCTTGGCTGTGTACCGGCCGATCGCGGGTACCAGGCGGACATCGCGGCCGCCAGGCACGCGCCCCCCAGTGGCCGGAGGAGCGGAGGCCATAAAAAGATGGCCTCCCGGATTTCTAGAGCCACCTTCTGGCCGTCTTTTGTACATGGCCCGGGTCAGAAGTGGTTAATGAGGAAAAAAAATTAACTTAAATGATTTTTGCAAATGGCTGCAATATAACAAAGAGTGAAAAATTTAAGAGGGTCTGAATACTTTCCGTACCCACTGTACATGTAGAAACGTCATTTAGGGTCAGCTACGGGGTTGGACCTTTGCAGAAAAGGATGAGCTTCATCGAGAGGGATTGCAGCACCTGTAGCTGCAAAGAAAACACCACCAGGGGCAGCAGACATAGGGGGTTATTTACGAAAGGCAAATCCACTTTGCACTACACTGCAAACTACAAGTGCACTTGAAATTGCACTGAAAGTGCTCTTGGAAGTGCAGTCGCTGTAAATCTGAGGGGTAGATCTGAAATGAGGGGAAGCTCTGCTGATTTAGATTTTTTGCATGTCCCCCTTGGATCTACAGCGACTGCACTACTAAGTGCCCTTTCAGTGCAATTTTAAGTGCACTTTGCACTTGTAGTTTGCACTTGTAGTGCAAAGTGGATTTGCCTTTCGTAAATAACCCCCAAAGTGTAGCAATTAGTAAATGAAAAACAAGCTATGTAAAAAGTGACACATAGAAGTAAAGTATTAATCGACTCATAGACTTATAACATGTGGGTCTTCCACCTCACATGGGTCTGATCATCCATTAATTATCCAGATGTAGAAGAGCAATTAGCTATTGGTTTGAGAAAGAGGCAGGCCCATCTTGAAATGCATAACCATGCCCATGCACGTGATATTACTTCCTGAGCCATGTGTTTACCAGGGCAGGACCAACTTGTGGTCTCCCAATGCTCTCCAGGGCCCCCATCCACATGCATAGGCTCCAGTGACAGCTGAACCCTAATTGGCTCTTCTACATCTGGATGATTAAAGGACAATTGGACCAACATGGGGTGGAAGACTTGCATGTTTTAAGGCTTTTATGTGAGCTGCTATTTACATGCTACACTTAGTCTGCTGCCCCTGGTGGTGTCTCCTTTGCAATACAGCTACAGGTGCTGCAATCCCTCACAAGGAAGCTCATCCTGTTCTACGAAGGTCCATTCCTAGAAGCTGACCCTTAAAGTGGAAGTAAACCCATCCATAAAACAGTTTTGTTTCCGGCTTGTGCCAGAAATGTAACACTCCCATTGGTTGTGCTCTCAACCAAACTGTCAAACCATCCAATGGCTGGTGTCTAAACTGATCACATGTGTAGCATAATGGGAGTTGTAGATTAAACAGAGGCAAAGATGGCAGCTTCCTTGCTTGAAACCGATAGGGGGGTTTACTTCCACTTTAATGACATTTCTACATATACTTTATATCAGGGTTGCCAACTTTCAGTAATTCTATGAACAGTTTGTAAAATCTGTACTTTTTGCATCTGTCCTTGAATGTCTATTACAGGCATGTAGGCTGCATGTCCGTAACTGATATTCATAGACAAATGCAACAATTATGGATTTTACAAACTGTTTGTAAATTTACTGAAAGTTGGCAACCCTGCTTTATATGCCTTATATCACTACATTATCTTGTAAGTTGCCAACTCTTTTGTAATACATTATTTTTCCAAATTGTTGGTCAATTTCTCATTTGTTTAACCAAAAAAAAAAAAAACAAGTGGTGATTAAATACCACCAATAGAAAGCTGTATTTGTGTGAAAAAAAATTATAATGATTTGATACGGGTACAGTGTTGCATGACCGCGCAATTGTCATTCAAAGTGCAACAGCTTTGAAAACTGAACATTGGTCTGTTTAGGGGGTAAAAGTGCCTGGTGTTGAAGTTGTTAAAATGTGATTGTTGCAAAGCAATGAATAACTGAAGATATCAAGCACTATGTATAGTCAAAACTGTCTTTCAGCTTTGCATATACAGTAGTGAATTGTTAAAACCTCTGTCAGCTATTTTTTGTGGGTTTAGTTGTCATCTGTCTTCTGTTGAATGGATTATTTTTCACTTCCTATCTCACAGATGCAACAGGGAGCAATAGGGAAATTTCTACAAAGGAAAAGGACTACCCATCTTAGACGATTGTCACTGGAACATGTGTCACTAACGGAAGACTTAGCTTCACCTTTTGTTCTGGGGACAATTGTAACTTTTTTGATTTTCTATCACTTTCTGTCTCTTTGGCAGAGGACCCCAGGACAAATGAAAAGGGTGAAGCTACCTTGAAGTAACACAGACAACATTAACAACTTGTCAGAAGTTCTAATCCTTCCTTACTGTATATGAAACTATTAACATTTTATTACCTATACATACACTTTAAATTATACTAGCACAACATCTATTACCGGTATATACAGAGGGAATCTTTCCTAATAAAATAGTGGTAGCATATTATACTGTATTTTAAGTACACATTCATTTGATTTACTGTGGTAAATTTAATGATATAGGCATCTTCATACTTCTTAATAGAAAAACAGAATAAAAGTAAAAAGAATGATAGCTTAATATACACACAAAATGTTAGCTAAAAACTGAGCTATGTGCATGGCAGACACATGTAGAAACTCACAACTGCAGAAGCATGTGTCATTAATCGAGTACAACACAAATCCCTTCAATGAAATATATAGATACAGTATATATATATATATATATATATATATATATATATATATATATATATACACACACAGTATATTAGGCTTGTGCAATTTGTTTCGTAACAAATCGAAATTCTTCCAAATTTAGCATCTTTCGGACATTCGGAAGCATTCGAATTTCCGAACAAAGCAATTACGAATAAAACCGAATCCGAAATAAATTATACCGCAAATAGCGAATGCTCGAATGTCTTCGGCATAATTCGTTATGAAAAAAGTTACGAATGTACGAATCCATACGAAGCACAATAACACTTACTCTGCTCTGCTCTCTGCTTCTCCCTCACCTCTCAAAATGGTGTACAGGGGCGGAGGCTATAGCCGCATGTAAAAAACGAAAGTAAAATACAAGATTTCTAATCCATTCGAAGCACAATAACACTCTGCTCTGCTCTCTGCTTCTCCCTCACCGTGCAGAACCCTCTCAAAATGGTGTACAGGGGCAGAGGCTATAGCCGCATGTAAAAAACAAAAGTAAATTACGAGATTTTGAATCGTTACAAATAACCGCTATGTATTTAGAAAAGTACAAATCCATTCGAAGCACATTAGGCATAATAGGCAGCGTCGTTGTGAGAGAGACATGGAAAATTACGAATCAACGAACCCAAAAAAGTTACGAAAGTAGGCGTTGTGTCCAGAATCAACGAAAAACAATGTACCCTACCGAAAGTACGAATTATAAATCAACTAAAAATTCAACTAAAAATTTCGCTTGCGAAAATACGAATTAGTCCGAACACGAAAAATCCCATCTAGCAAAATTACGAATGATTACGAATCAACAGGACCGAAAAGAAACAAACCGAAACTAAACAAATTTTTCCGTTGTGCACAAGTCTAATATATATATATATATATATATTATTATTATTATTATTTTTTTTTCAGCAGAAATTTATTCTGTGCAACTTCTAGTCACTCATTCTAGGATGGAAGAAGAACTGTGACGTACCATTTGCAGACCTTTCATAAAATCGACACTACCTGCTTGTCAGGCAAGTACTTACCGAGGCCGAGATGCCGAGAGTGGTTCACCCTTGCACCCAAGCGCACTCCGCCCCCTGGAGGTGAGACAGGGAGAGGAAAGCACGAGGGAGCACTGGCCACCAGCAGGTAGGAGTATCTTGCTGTAGGGTCTGGTAGAGACGGGTTTACTTGAGAGCAGGCCGGGGGTCAAACACCAGGAGTAGACAAGCTCAGACAGGAACCAGTAGCAAGAGAACAAAGTCCAGGCAGGAGCTTAGCAGCAAGCAACAAGTCCAGGCAGAGACTGGTAGGCAGGTTAAACAAAAGAAGTCCCGGGTGCAGGCAGAGGGTCAGGGGCTGGAGACAGGCAGCGGATCCGAGTCACAGGCCGAGGGTCAAACACTTGAAGAAAGGTGGAAGTCCATAAAGGAAGCCAAGGGGTCAGGTCCAGGAGAAGTAGGAGAGTAGTCAAGCCGGTCCGGGTCACAACAGGAGATCAACTTATTTTCAGGCACTTGGAAACACAGGAACGCTGACAAACCAGCAACCAGACAGTGTCACTGAGCTTGTTTAAATAGGCCCGCCTGTAATCCTATTGGCGCGCCATTAGGCACGCGCGTGCGCCGATGCGCGCACCCGAGAACGCCGAAGCGCCGTCCCGCCGCGCATGCGCCGAAGCGTCGTTCCAACACGCATGCGCGCTGGGCGCAGATTGGTGACAACAGATGGAGAATTTCCCTGACACTGCTTTAGCTGGAGAAGCCTGAACTGGTTTTAAAGTGGATGTAAACCCTAACATATGCCCAGTGAAGTGAACATCTTCAGATGATACACAGAGAGGAAACAAATCCTCCTACATAAGTTTTACATGTATATCTGCTGTCTTGAGCTTTATATAAACTTTAGAAAGTTCAGATCCTGTTAGGAGATTTTCTCTTCCTGGTTAGCACTGCAGTGAAGCCTGGGCATACAGCCAAGACAGCTGATTGGAGGAAAGGCACACACCCCCTCTCCTTATAGGTTGAGAACTTCAGTTCTGTTTGTTGCATCGTTCAGCACTCTGCTAATCTATTTATAGCATCCTCCCCAACACAAAATTCAGGCTGCTTTTATCTCGGAGAACTTGTCAGATGTTCTCAGGCTGATAACAAAAGAACGGGGCAGGAGGGGGGCGTGGCCGGCAGCCGAGGAAGATGGAAGCTTAAGCTCCCAGCTCGTCAGCCAGGGGGAACAAAAAAACAACACAGGCCGCAAGCAAAGCCCCATCCACAGCCATCCTTGTTCCTGAGTAGTGATGAGCCGAACACCCCCGGGTTCGGTTCGCAACAGAACCCGCGAACGGACCGAAAGTTCGCACAAACTTTCGAACCCTATTAAATATAATGGATGCGAACGTTCGAAATATAAAGTGCTAATTATAACGACTATTATGCATGTTATTGTCCTAAAAAGGGTTTGGGAACCCGGGTTCTGCACCAGGGGACATGTATCAATCCAAAAAAAAGTTTTAAAAACGGCCGTTTTTCGGGAGCAGTCATTTAAACCACTTCAATACCATGCACTTATGCACCTTCCCGCCCAGACCAATTTTCAGCTTTCAGTACTCTCACACTTTGAATGACAATTACTTAGTCATGCTACACTGTATCCAAACCAAATTTTTATCATTTTCTTCTCACAAATAGAGCTTTCTTTTGGTGGTATTTAATCGCCACTGGGTTTTTTATTTTTTTGCGATATAAGCAGAAAAACAGCAATTTTTTTTTTAAAAAACACTTTTTTTTTAGTTTCTATTGTAAAATTTTGCAAATAATAGGATTTTTATAACAGCTTACCTGTAAAATCCTTTTCTTAGGAGTACATCACGGGACACAGAGCGACATAGTCATTACTAATGGGTTATATAGATACCGTCAGGTGCTGGCACTGGCAACTTCCAAAACCGGAAGTACCCTCCCCTATATAAGCCCCTCCCATCCGGGAGCACCTCAGTTTTGTAGCAAAGCAATAAGTGTCCCCAAAGAGGGGCGGGAGCTCTGTGTCCCGTGATGTACTCCTAAGAAAAGGATTTTACAGGTAAGCTGTTATAAAAATCCTAATTTCTTTCTCGTACATCACGGGACACAGAGCGACATAGTCATTACTAATGGGATGTCCTAAAGCAATGCCCAATGAGGGGGGGGATACACCATATATAAGCTGAGCGCTATCAGACATGAGGATCTTTTGCGGCCTGCAACACACTGCGCCCAAAGGCGACATCCTCCTGACTTCTAACGTCCACCTGGTAGAACCTAGTAAACGTGTGAACTGAAGACCACGTTGCGGCCTTACAGATTTGAGCCAGGGAGGCCTGGTGATGCACTGCCCATGAAGTTCCAACTGCTCTCGTGGAGTGCGCTCTAACTTTGAACGGAGGCGGTCTCCTTCTCAAGCCATAAGCTTGCATAATGACCTGTCGAATCCACTTGGCTAAAGTAGATTTTGACGCTGCCTGACCCTTTCTGGGGCCTTCCGGCAGAATAAACAAAGTATCCGTTCTGCGAATCTGAGCAGTGGCTTTTAGATAAGCTTTAACTGCTCTTACTACATCCAAAGAATGCAATAACTTTTCCTCTACCGAAGTAGGTTTGGGGAAAAAAGAAGGAAGAACCACATCTTGGTTCAAATGAAACCTCGATACCACCTTAGGAAGAAAGGCTGGATGAGGACGTAACACTACTCTGTCCTTATGGATAACCAGATATGGCTCCTTACAGGACATAGCTGCTAATTCCGATACTCTTTTAGCCGAACAAATGGCTACTAGAAAAATCAATTTCCTGGTGAGAAGCACCAAGGAAATATGCTGTAATGGTTCAAATGGTTGTTTCTGTAGAACCGACAGAACCAAGTTTAGATCCCATGGACATATGGGAATATTAACCGGAGGACTAATACGCATCACTCCTTGTATAAAGGCTTTGACTAGTGAATGCGAAGCCAAGGGCCTTTGAAAAAATATTGACAAGGCCGAAATCTGACCCTTGATAGTACTCAAGGCAAGCTTCCTATCTACAGCCCACTGTAGGAAGTCCAGAATCCTACCTATTACGTACTTATGTGGATGCCATTTCTTGGCCTCACACCACGCGATGTACGCCTTCCAGATTCTATAGTAGATCTGCCTGGATACCGGCTTCCTGGCATTGATCATGGTAGATACCACAGCATTAGAGAGCCCTCTCTTTTTTAGAATGTGGGCTTCAATAGCCAGGCCGTCAAACCTAGGGCTGGTAAGGAAGGGTGGTATATCGGTCCTTGCGAAAGCCGGACGACGTGGGAGAGTCCAAGGACTCCCCACTGAAATTTTACAATCTCCGCGTACCACGCTCTTCGGGGCCACGCTGGAGCCACCGGAATCACCGGTTTCTTTTCTACCCTGATTCTGCGGAGTAATCGAGGTAACCATTGTGGCGGTGTGAATGCATATATCAGCTTGAACTGATCCCAAGGGAACACTAGGGCATCCGAGCCGCAAGCTAGGGGATCCCTTGTCCGAGAGACAAACCTGTCCCCCTTTGCGTTGAATCTGGATGCTAGAAGATCTACATCCGATGTTCCCCACCGCTGACATATTGTCCAGAAAACCTCGGGGTGAAGGGACCCTTCCTCTGGGCCTAATTGCTGGCGACTTAGAAAGTCCGCCTTCCAATTCTCCACTCCTGGAATGAATACCGCAGATATGGCTGGGACATATTTTTCTGCCCATTTCAGGATGTAATTTACTTCCCTCTGGGCTGCACGACTCCTGGTGCCCCCCTGATGATTGATATATGCCACTGCTGTGGCATTGTCTGATTGCATTCTGACAGGGGACCCTTGGAGTTTGGATGTCCATGCTACTAGGGCATACCGGGCTGCTCGTATCTCTAAGAGATTGATGGGCAGGGCCTTTTCTGCATCCGACCATCTGCCCTGGAGAGACTATTGCTCCAGTACTGCTCCCCAGCCTATAAGGCTGGCATCTGTAGTGACCACCTTCCAAGAAATCGGACTGAAGGATTTCCTTTTTTCCAGATTCTGGGGAACCAACCACCAACGGAGGCTCTTGCGAACGGAAGGGGACAAGGACATTGTAAGTCTAGGGCCTGAACTTTTTTGTTCCAGGCTGACAGTATGGCCCCTTGCAAATTCCTTGAATGGAATTGACCGTAGGGTACTGCTTCGAATGATGCCACCATTTTTCCCAGCAGCCTCATATACAGGCGTATGGACGGCTGTCTTTTTTGTACCCACTAAGTGGATCAAATCTTTCAAAGACAACACCTTTCCTCGAGGCAAGAATATTTTTCTCTGGCCTGAATCCAACCTTAGCCCCAAGTATTCCAGACTTTTGACTGGTTTTTAGGGCTGACTTGTCTTGGTTGATAATCCAACCGTGAGATTCCAGATACTTGATCGTCTTGTGAACGACCACGTCTAGTTTTTTCACTGAGTGGTCTATCAGCAACAAGTCATCCAGATATGCCATTATCATTACACCTTGTGTTCTTAGATTGGCCAATAAAGGGCCAGAATTTTTGTAAACACTCGTGGTGCTGTGGCCAAACCGAAGGGTAAGGCTCTGAACTGAAAATGGCGCCCTTCTACTGCAAAGCGTAGAAATTTTTGGTGGACTGGAAAGATGGGAATGTGCAAATAAGCATCTTTGATGTCGATCGTGGCTAACCAATCCTCCCCTTGTAGGGCAGTGGCCACCGATCGGATCGACTCCATCGGAAAGTCCTGATATACAGGAATTTGTATAGCCCTTTTAGAATTAATATGGGCCTCCCGTCCGCGTTTGCTTCGGGACTGTAAAGAGGTTTGAGTAAAACCCGAACCCTCATTCTTCCAGGGGAACCTCCATAATTACTCCTTGGAGCAATAGTTGTTCTAGTGCCAACAGGAGGGACTCTCTCTTCCGGGGATCCCTTGGCACGTTTGACCTCAAAAATGGGAAGGAGGAGAGTCTTTTAACTCCAAACTGTATCCCAAACCTACTGCGGAGAGCACCTATCTGTCTTGATCGTGTCCCGCCAGGTCTCTTGCGAACAACTGGAGTCCTCCCCCCACCCGACTGAGTGGGGGCTTCATGAATTTAACTTTGGGGGAGGTTTTGTACCTCCCCTGATCCAGGGTTTCTCATTACCCTGCTACTGTCCCTGTTTTTTACCCCCGGGATTTGACCGAGGAGGCCGTCGGAACTGTTACACAGCCGATGCCCCAGGGACTGGAGAAGCAGGCCTCTTAAAGAGGGACCTCTAACTCTGCTTTTAACCGGCAAGAGCGTATTTTTACCGCTGGAAATTTTCTGGATATATTTGTCCAGGTTTTCCCTGAATAAGCGTTCACCATGAAATGGGACGCTAACCAGCCATTCTTTACAGGGAGCTTCAGCAGACCAGTTTTTGAGCCATAGGAGCCTACGCATATGTACTATAGACAGCGTAAGGCGGGAGGCCTGATGGACTGAATCCTCTATGGCGTCAACCGCAAAGCCTAAGGCTCTAGGTAGATCAGCTAGGGCAAAGCCTGCTGATCTGTCAAGTCCCTCAAGACCTGTTTCAACTGATCCTTCACTGCTTAGCAGACCCCAATAGCTGCTACTGCTGGTTGTATCACCAAGCAGATTTTCATAAGGACTCCAATCTTTTATCTATTGGGTTCTTGAACATTTGGACATTATCCACTGGACATGTCAGTGATTTATACATACAAGAGATGGCTGCGTCCATTGTAGGGACCTTCCATTTTTTTTTTTTTTTTTTTTGATGAACTTATCCTCCATGGGATAGACCACCGGAAATCTCTTGGGGGAATAAATATTTTCTCAGGACGTTCCCAATCCTGGTAAATGAGCCCTTTCAGTAAAGGGTGAAGTGGAAAAGAACAAACAGTCTGGGGGCTTCTAGCGACCCCAACGAGGATACAGTAGTGGTTGATGGTTCCGCAAGGTGCATTTTTAAATGCTGATCGGACCATGTTAGTCAGAGACTGAACCCATAATTTTTCAGCTTGAGATGCTGAGAAAAGGTTCCCCCACTGTTGATTCCTCTATAACAGAATCAACCTTATCCTGATCCCCTTCAGGCAGGTCGATCCCTGTATGGGACTGTTGCTCTGCTAACAGGCATTCTGAAGGAGGAGACGGAGATCGGGCGTGCTTTCCCTGACAGGGAGGCAGCGATAAATGTTGACAACCTCTCTCTAATCCTCCCAGAGCTGAGGAAAAAACCTCCTCTGTTACATACACAGGAGCAGGTGACTGAGGACAGCCACAGTACCAAGTACCCCTGCGGGGTCTCTACGGTCACTTACCTCTGAACTTCAGGGGAGACTGGTGCAGCAGGAGTATGCCCAAGATCCTCCGAGCCCGATGAGACCCCCTTCGCTTCCTGGAAGATTCAGTTCCGGAGCTTCTGGACGGCATATTCCTAAGCCTAAAGCTGAGGTATTCCAGCCGTAATACACCACTTTTACTGAGAATAGTCTAGCACAATTGCTGCTATATCACAGTTGGTGTCTACTAATGTGCCTTTCTAGGGGATGCCTGTATCAACCGCTTGCTGTATGCCTTTAAATGTTGCCAGCTCTGTCTCTGTACTTCATAGCCAGCTCACTACAATATTGTGTTTTTTTTTTTTTAAACTGCTGGGACGCCCGCACATGCGCAGAAGCGCTGCGGCGCGCACAGAGCGTCATCCCCCAGGCTCCGCCCCCTTTCCCGGCTCACCTCTATATATAGAGGCGCGTGCACGCGCACGCGCGCGGGCACGTGCGCCTTCGGCGCTAATTTCAAATATGGTAACAAGGGACAGGAGCCAGGGCCCCTCTTTGCCGCAGGCCGGGGGATGGACGAGCACTGCAACATGGCAGAGGAAGCAGTTTCCTATAAGAGAACTCACCATCTGCCTGGACTTTGCTCTGCTGAGAAGAAGCTAGTCCACATGACAAGAAAACATTCCACAGCGGCCTCTAGTGGACAAACACAGGTACCACAGTCTAATATATTAAATATATATATATAAAAAAATTTTTTTTTTTTTTTTTTCTTGACCACCATTAAAAATTATTACATTTTTTTAGTAGTTACAGGCATGCACAGAATTTTTCGGGAATACCATTAGGTAACAGACAGAAAGACAAATTAGGCTTGGGGGTCCCCCAATAGAACCAAGTTCCTGGGGGCCCCCACTTACCTGTTCCCCGCCGCAGGACTTTGTTTGGTCCACAAAAGCCCAAACTTCACCTATCACGGCAGGCATTGTAATCAAACCTTCAGGGACCGGGTTCCCAAGGATTCCACTCCCCTGGACCTGTATAGCACCCTGCACAGAAAACATCTTGGTCGTGGGTATGACCAGAGCTCTGGATCCCAGGGTCCAGCTCTCCTAAGAGAAGCATTACAGGCAAAACCTTGCTCTTCTCTGCAAGGCCCGGGTACCGACCGTTTAGCTATGAAGCTTTTTTGGTCGGATCCGGAATAGCTTACTGAGGCCCAAAAGAACCTGTACGCAAGCTCAGTGAAAAACACATGTTTCTTCTTGGCCAACACCTTAGACACTGGCAAAAAACTGAGGTGCTCCCGGATGGGAGGGGCTTATATAGGGGAGGGTACTTCCGGTTTTGGAAGTTGCCAGTGCCAGCACCTGACGGTATCTATATAACCCATTAGTAATGACTATGTCGCTCTGTGTCCCGTGATGTACGAGAAAGAAAAGTAATTTGTCTTCATAAATTTGTGCCAAAATTTATACTGCTACATATCTTTGGTAAAATGAACCCAAATTAGTGTATATTATTTGGTCTTTGTGAAAGTTATAGAGTCTACAAACTATGGTGGCAATCACTGAAAATTTATCACATCTGATCACGCCTGATGTACTGAAGGGATATCTCATTTCTTGAGACACTAACAAGCGAGGAAAGTACAAATACCCCCAAATTACCCCTTTTTGGAAAGTAGACAGTCCAAGGTATTTACTAAGAGGCATGGTGAGTTTTTTGAAGTTGTATTTTTTTCCCACAATTCTTGGGAAAATGTAATTTTTTTTTTTTTACACAAACTGGTCATATTTAGAGTTGAGCGGGTAGCTGGATATTCGGGTCCGGCGGGTTCGGCCGAACTTCGGAAAAAAGTTCGGATTCGGGACCGAACTTTAACCCGAACCCGGACCCGGACCCGGACCCCATTGAAGTCAATGGGGACCCGGACTTCTGACGACTAAAAAGGCTCTAAAAAAGTAATGGAAAGGGCTAGAGGGCTGCAAATGGCAGCAAAATGTTGTTAAGAACATGGCAAGTGCTCTGCAAACAAATGTGGATAGGAAATAACTTAAAAGAACATAAAAAAATAAAAAAATATGCTGGAGGCCCCCTTTTCAGCAGAAGAGGTACAGGAAGTCATTAAGAACCTCAGAAACTCAACGGCACGATGCCACACATATGGTGGGAATGCCCCAGAATACGCCCTTTCTGGAATAAATTATTTAATTTAATGGATAAGCTAGTGGGAAAATAAAATACTTTGAAATAAAAATGTAGCGGGGTGCTAAATTTAAGGAAAGTGTTTGAGTGGTAAATAGGCTCAAATACCCTAATTCTGTAGGATTCATGGACCATTTTGTCCTCGGGGGACAGTATTGGTGTGCAGTTCCCTGCGGCCTACAGGTGGCGCCTTTTGTGTCCCCTCTTGGCAGTAGTACAGCGGGGCGGGGAACCTGCTGTGCATGCCGGGAGAGCATATAAAAGGGGCAGACCTTTGGCATGGGGGCTGATGTCCAGTGGGGTCCGCGCCAAGGTGCCTTCGGCCTGGGTGCATGTGTTCCTGTTCCATCTCGGGCACCTTTAGCCCGGGGTGAGGTACTATCCTGGAGTTCTTGCTGCCCTGGGTATGGAGGCCTAGGGGCGGGAGTAAAGCCTGGAGTCCAGAGCCGCCTCGTGTAGGGGACCCTGTTCCAGGGAAGGGAGGATCATTCTGATGGACCGATGCGGGAGTAACGGTGAAGGAATGGTCTGTTGACTCCCTGGAGAGATGTCTTCCCCTTGATATGGGCTAGGTTCGTAGAAGGAGAAGCTCAAGGTCACCTTGACTGTATCAGAGGCCTTATTCAACCGGCCCGTGGTAGGGGCCTTATACACCCTGGTCTGTGGCTGAGACCAAAGTTCTCCAGGCCCGTGGCAGGGGCCTTGTACACCCGGTCTGTGGCAGAGACCAACCTCAATGTCTGTGGCAGAGACCGTGCGCCAAAAACTGTTTGAGAAACCTAAGCAGTGAAGTGAATGTGCTACGTTTGTGCCTGGACCTCCTCCACACCTTAAGCTGTCCTGTTTCTTTGCTCTAACCTTTTCTATCTGAGTACAGTTTATTTTGCCATGAGAGAATAAGAGTTGGAGTTTCAGCTGGTGTGGACATTGACTTTACTGGCAATTAAAGGACTTGCCTCTACCTACAGTAGAGGTGAGAATCATCCTCTGGAGGAGTTTTGACTCCGGCTGTGGACACGGCCCGTCAAGTACACCGCTCAACCTCTTTATATAGGATGATACGGGCTGGTAGTGCGGTGTGCCTTTCTCCCTCCTGCGAAGAGCCAACAACATAAAGGCAGGTAAGGGGGAAAGGATCTGTGCGCTACAAAAAAATAAAATAAAAATTTTAATCTTGGCCTAGCAGGACGAGGTCCATATGGAGTAGGAGGTTGAGGTGGCGGTGGATGTGGCTGTGTAGGTGGAAGCGGCGGTGGAGGAGGACGAGGTAGCCAACACTGGTTCAAAAATACAACAATGGCTGGGTAAGGCCGGTGATGTGTCGAATTCTGTCCCCTGTCGAATAGTGTCCGCCCTGTACTGCGCTTGCTGAGTATGTAGGACAAGGGGATTTCAAAAATCTCCCAAGACTAACGGCGCCTGCGTGTTGAGTTCAGGTGAAGGCCACACCATCCGTGGTTCAAGCCGAGCCAAGCAAGGCCGCGATCGAAGCGAGCCCGTGAGGGGCCCTGTTACTATGTGCTACCGTATGTCCTCTTGGATGGTGGGGCTTGAACCTGCACTCACAGCGCAGGCGCCGTTCATCTTCGGAGATTTTGTGAATCTCCTTGTCCTCTGTACTGCGCAAGCGCTGCGCCTGCGCAGTACGGGCCGGGCACAATCCGATGGCCGGACAGTTTTTGTCACAACACCGGTATACATGTCTATTCTGCACAAGGTACGGACAAGTCCTGTGGGATCCATGCCTGGTTCATTTTAATGAACGTGAGCTTGTCCACATTGGCTCTGGACAGGCGGCTGCGCTTGTCTGTGATAACGCCCCCTGCCGTGCTAAATACACGTTCAGATAATACACTGGCTGCAGGGCAGGCCAGCACCTCCAAGGCATAAACGGCAAGCTCAGGCCATGTGCCCAATTTGGAGACCCAGAAGTTAAAGGGGGCAGACCCGTCATCCAGTACGTGTAGGCCTGTGGACACATACTGCTCAACCATGTTGGTGAAATGCTGCCTCCTGCTAAGACGTTCCATCTCAGCTGGTGGTGCTGGTTGTTGTGGCGTGC
Organism: Rana muscosa; assembly: GCA_029206835.1. Taxonomy (NCBI): domain Eukaryota; kingdom Metazoa; phylum Chordata; class Amphibia; order Anura; family Ranidae; genus Rana; species Rana muscosa. Next base: position 636,161,931 of record CM055117.1, on the reverse strand, counting down.
TGACAAAGCTTTTCCACATTTCGGCCATGCTAACCCTGCCTTCTGAGGTGCTGCCGGTGCCCCGGCTGCGTTGGCGACCTCTTCCTCCTCCTCTGCCTTCGCCTTGTGCTTCCACCGTACGCCCGCTGTCAGGTGGGAATGCCACCAGCAGCGCGTCTACCAGCGTGCGCTTGTACTCGCGCATCTTACGATCCCGCTCCAGTGAGGGAATTAAGGACGGTACGTTGTCCTTGTAACGGGGATCCAGCAGGGTGGCCACCCAGTAATCAGCACCAGTTAAAATGTGGGCAACTCGGCTGTCGTTGCGGAAACACTGCAGCATGTAATCGCTCATGTGTGCCAGGCTGCCCAGAGGCAAAGAAAAGCTGTCCTCTGTGGGAGGTGTATCGTCTGTGTCCTCTGTATCCCCCCAGCCACGCACCAGTAATGGCCACGAGCTGGTCTGAGTGCCACCCTGCTGTGAACATGGCTCCTCCTCCTCCTCCATCTCCTCCTCCACCTCGTCATCCTCCAGAACTGTGCCCTTTCTGCCGGACAATTGTGTACCTGGCGTTTGTTGGTGCAGGAACCCACCCACGTAGCCACTTGTGAAAGACTGCCCTGAAAGCCTTTGAAATGATCCCGCTTCCTCCTCCTCCTCCTCATCCTCCTGTGCCACATCCTCTTCCATCATCGCACAAAGCGTTTTTTCAAGGAGGCATAGAACTGGGATAGTAACGCTGAGAACGGCGTCATTGGCACTGGCCATGTTGGTGGAGTACTCGAAACAGCGCAACAAGGCACACAGGTCTCGCATGGAGGCCCAGTTATTGGTGGTGAAGTGGTGCTGTTCCGCAGAGCGACTCACGCGTGATTGCTGCAGCTGAAACTCCACTATTGCCTGCTGCTGCTCGCACAGTCTGGCCAGCATGTGCAAGGTGGAGTTCCACCTTGTGGGCACGTCACATATGAGGCGGTGAGCTGGAAGGCCGAAGTTACGCTGCAGCGCTGACAGGCGAGCAGCAGCAGGGTGAGAACGCCGAAAGTGCGCACACACAGCCCGCACTTTCTGCAGCAGCTCTGGCATATTGGGGTAATTTTTAAGGAACCTCTGGACCACCAAGTTCAGCACATGCGCCAGGCAAGGGATGTGCGTCAAACCGGCTAGACCCAGAGCTGCTACGAGATTTCGCCCATTATCGCACACCACCAGGCCGGGCTTGAGGCTCACTGACAGCAACCACTCATCGGTCTGTTGTTCCATGTCCCTCCACAACTCCTGCGCGGTGTGGGGATTTTCCCCCAAACAGGAAAGTTTTAAAACTGCCTGCTGTCGTTTACCCCTGGCTGTGCTGAAGTTGGTGGTGAAGGTGTTACGCTGAATGGATGAGGAGGCGGTAGAGGATGAGGAAGCGGAGAAGGAGGAGTTAGCAACAGGAGGCAAACTGAAGCGCCCTGCAATCCTCGGTGGTGGAAGGACATGCGCCAAACCGCTATCTGCCTCAGGCCCAGCAGCCACTGCATTTACCCAGTGTGCTGTTAGGGAGATATAACGTCCCTGACCGTGCTTACTGGTCCACGCATCCGTAGTTAGGTGGACCTTGCCACAGATGGCGTTGCGCAGTGCACACCTGATTTTGTCCCCCACCTGGTTGTGCAGGGAAGGGATGGCTCGCCTGGAAAAGTAGTGGCGGCTGGGCACGACGTACTGCGGGACAGCCAATGCCATCAGGCTTTTAAAACTCTGCGTCTCCACCAGACGGAATGACAGCATTTCAAAGGCCAGGAATTTTGAAATGCTGGCATTCAGGGCCAGGGATTGCGGGTGGCTAGGGGGGTACTTCCTCTTCCGCTCCAATGTTTGGGAGATAGAGAGCTGAACGCTTCCATGGGACATTGTGGAGATGGTCGGTGACCCAGGTGGTAGTGTTGCTGGCAGATCCTCTGTTTGCGGGGTGACAGGTGCCACTGTCACTACAGAGGTGGATGAAGAGGCCGAGACTGCAGCAGAAGAGGAAGCAGGAGGAGCCAGAGACCTTTCTTGGTTTCTGAGGTGTCTACTCCACTGCAGCTCGTGCTTTGCACTTAGATGCCTGGTCATGCAGCTTGTGCTCAGGTTGAGAACGTTTATGCCTCGCTTCAGGCTCTGATTGCACAGCGTGCAAACCACTCGTGTCTTCTCATCAACACACTGTGTGAAGAACTGCCACGCTAGGGAAGTCCTTGGACCTGGCTTTGGTGTGCTCGGTCCCTTGCTGCGTTGGGCAGTAGCAGATGTACTGTCTAGGGGACGAATGCTCCGTTTTTGCACCCTGCTCCCTCTTCTGCTGTGCTGGTGGCTCTGTGCGACCACCGCCTCTTCCTCCGAACTACACTGGTCACCTGCATAACGTTGATTCCATGTGGGGTCGAGGACCTCATCGTCCTCCACATCATCTTCCACCCAGTCTTCACCCCTGCCCTCCATGTCTGTCTGCACAATTGCGAAAGCAGCAGCAGTTGGCACCTGTGTTTCGTCATCATCCGAGACGTGCTGCGATGGTCCTCCCATGTACCCATCATGAAACATAAGTGGTTGGGCATCGGTGCACTCAATCTCTTCCACTTCTGGGGCAGGGCTAGGTGGATGGCCCTGGGAAACCCTGCTAACAGAGTCATCGAAAAGCAGAAGAGACTGCTGCATGATTTGGGGCTCAGACTGCTTGGCTGATTTGCAAGGGGGTGAGGTGAAAGACTGATGGACATGGGCTTCAGGTGCCAACTCTGATCTTTCAGCAGAAGAGTGGGTGGGAGACAATGTGAAGGAACCCGAGGCACTGTCAGCAACCCAATCTACTATCGCCTGTACTTGTCCTGGCCTAAACATTGGTACAGCCTCATTAGGCGTGACAAAATACCGGCGCAGGCTCGGTCGCCTACTCGCACCTGAGGAAGGTGTTTCACTTGTGCGTGTAGCTGGCACAGATCCACCACGTCCTCTCCCTGCAACAGGAGCTCCACCAGCAGCACCACGACCGGGGCCACCACGTCCCTTTGACCTTCCCCTCATATTTTCCAAATTTAGGATCTTGCCCTAAATGGCGTTTTTTGGAAGACCACAACACACCCACAGTACATAATGGCTGAAACGCACAGCTACAGAACTGCAGAAAATGCTATTCAAAAAAAAAAGGTTGTTTTTTTTAGTATAGCACAGTACAAGGAAAATATATAGAAATTGTTTTTTTACACACACCTCCAGATGTGTATTTCACACTGCAAAATATTTTCTGTGGCCCTAAATGGCGTTTTTTGCCAGACCACAACACACCCACAGCACGTAACCGCTGAATCGCACAGCTACAGAAAATGCTATTCAAAAAAAAAGGTAGTTTTTTTTAGTATAGCACAGTACAAGGAAAATATATAGAAATTGTTTATTTTACACACCTCCACATGTGTATTTCACACTGCAATTTATTTTCTGTGGCCCTAAATGGCGTTTTTTGCAAGAGCACAACACAACCACAGTATTTAACCACTGAATCGCACAGCTATAGAAGTGCAGAGAATGCTATTCAAAAAAAATGTTGTTTTTTTTAGTATAGCACTGTACAATATATAGAAATTGTTTATTTTACACACCTCCACATGTGTATTTCACACTGCAATTTATTTTCTGTGGCCCTAAATGGCGTTTTTTGCAAGAGCACAACACAACCACAGTGTTTAACCACTGAATCGCACAGCTATAGAAGTGCAGAGAATGCTATTCAAAAAAAATGTTGTTTTTTTTAGTATAGCACTGTACAATATATAGAAATTGTTTATTTTACACACCTCCACATGTGTATTTCACACTGCAATTTATTTTCTGTGGCCCTAAATGGCGTTTTTTGCAAGAGCACAACACAACCACAGTATTTAACCACTGAATCGCACAGCTATAGAAGTGCAGAGAATGCTATTCAAAAAAAATGTTGTTTTTTTTAGTATAGCACTGTACAATATATAGAAATTGTTTATTTTACACACCTCCACATGTGTATTTCACACTGCAAAATATTTTCTGTGGCCCTAAATGGCGTTTTTTGAAAGAGCACAACACAACCACAGTATTTAACCACTGAATCGCACAGCTATAGAAGTGCAGAGAATGCTATTCAAAAAAAATGTTGTTTTTTTTAGTATAGCACTGTACAATATATAGAAATTGTTTATTTTACACACCTCCACATGTGTATTTCACACTGCAAAATATTTTCTGTGGCCCTAAATGGCGTTTTTTGAAAGAGCACAACACAACCACAGTATTTAACGACTGAATCGCACAGCTATAGAAGTGCAGAGAATGCTATTCAAAAAAAATGTTTTTTTTTTTAGTATAGCACTGTACAATATATAGAAATTGTTTATTTTACACACCTCCACATGTGTATTTCACACTGCAATTTATTTTCTGTGGCCCTAAATGGCGTTTTTTGCAAGAGCACAACACAACCACAGTATTTAACCACTGAATCGCACAGCTATAGAAGTGCAGAGAATGCTATTCAAAAAAAATGTTGTTTTTTTTAGTATAGCACTGTACAATATATAGAAATTGTTTATTTTACACACCTCCACATGTGTATTTCACACTGCAAAATATTTTCTGTGGCCCTAAATGGCGTTTTTTGAAAGAGCACAACACAACCACAGTATTTAACCACTGAATCGCACAGCTATAGAAGTGCAGAGAATGCTATTCAAAAAAAATGTTGTTTTTTTTAGTATAGCACTGTACAATATATAGAAATTGTTTATTTTACACACCTCCACATGTGTATTTCACACTGCAATTTATTTTCTGTGGCCCTAAATGGCGTTTTTTGCAAGAGCACAACACAACCACAGTATTTAACCACTGAATCGCACAGCTATAGAAGTGCAGAGAATGCTATTCAAAAAAAATGTTGTTTTTTTTAGTATAGCACTGTACAATATATAGAAATTGTTTATTTTACACACCTCCACATGTGTATTTCACACTGCAAAATATTTTCTGTGGCCCTAAATGGCGTTTTTTGAAAGAGCACAACACAACCACAGTATTTAACCACTGAATCGCACAGCTATAGAAGTGCAGAGAATGCTATTCAAAAAAAATGTTGTTTTTTTTAGTATAGCACTGTACAATATATAGAAATTGTTTATTTTACACACCTCCACATGTGTATTTCACACTGCAATTTATTTTCTGTGGCCCTAAATGGCGTTTTTTGCAAGAGCACAACACAACCACAGTATTTAACCACTGAATCGCACAGCTATAGAAGTGCAGAGAATGCTATTCAAAAAAAATGTTGTTTTTTTTAGTATAGCACTGTACAATATATAGAAATTGTTTATTTTACACACCTCCACATGTGTATTTCACACTGCAATTTATTTTCTGTGGCCCTAAATGGCGTTTTTTGCAAGAGCACAACACAACCACAGTATTTAACCACTGAATCGCACAGCTATAGAAGTGCAGAGAATGCTATTCAAAAAAAATGTTGTTTTTTTTAGTATAGCACTGTACAATATATAGAAATTGTTTATTTTACACACCTCCACATGTGTATTTCACACTGCAAAATATTTTCTGTGGCCCTAAATGGCGTTTTTTGAAAGAGCACAACACAACCACAGTATATAACCGCTGAATCGCACAGCTGCAGAGAATGCTATTCAAAAAAAAGTTTTTTTTTTTTTTTTTTTAGTATAGCATAGTACAAGAAAAATATATAGAAATTGGTTATTTCACACAACTAGAGATATACACTGCAAAATATTTTTTTTGCCCAAAAATAGGTCTTTTTTGCGCACAACAAAGTGCCTTTTTTTTTTTTGCAACAGCACAATAAAGTGCCTTTTTTTTTTTTTTGTGGCCCAAAAATGGGTCTTTTTAGCAAAAGCACAATAAAGTGCCTTTTTTTTTTTTTCTGACCAAAATAGGTCTTTTAGCAAGAGCACAATACAGCCACAGTATGGAATAGGTGTATCACTCAACGTAATGCAGTGCTGGTGCACTGAGCTTGCAACACAAACAGATAAACCTATGCAGATCGCTGAGCTATTATATCTCTCAATCTGGACTCCTATCTAAATATCTCTCCCTGAAAGCACAAACAGGATCCTGCCCCTACACTACACTACACTACACTGTCTCCCTATCTTTTCTATCAGTAGATTGCAGAATCAGGACTAACTCCTATCATATAATTCTCTCCCTCACAGCAACAGCAGCCAGGATCCTTTCCCTACACTGTCTAAAAGCAGAGTGACGATCTGTGCTGTGTGCCTCTTTCTTATATAGAAGCTGGTCACATGCTGGGTCACATGTTGCACTGACCAATTACAGCCATGCCATTAGTAGGCATGGCTATGATGGCTTCTAAGGGCACACCAGCTAATCAAATGGTGATTGGCTGGCCCCTGAAGCATTTCTAACTGCGCCATTAAATTTCCGAATCCGAACCCGAACCCGGACTTTAGCGCAAAATCCGGGTCCGGGTCCGGGGTCGGGAAAACGCCAAAATTCGGTACGGACCCGAACTTTACAGTTCGGGTCCGCTCAACACTAGTCATATTAACAGTTTTTTTCTCTCACACAGCATATGCATAATTGCAACTACACCCCAAAATACATTCTGCTACTCCTCCTGAGTGTAGCGATACCACATGTGTGAGACTTTTACACAGCCTGGCCACATACAGAGGCCCAACATTGAAGTAGCACATTCAGGCTACAAGCATAAATCGCACATATCCTTTCTCAACCACCTATTACACTTTTGAAGGCCCTGGAGCACCAGGACAATGGAATTTTCCACAAAATGACCCCATTTTGGAAAGCACACACCCCAACGTATAATCTATGAAGCATTATGAGTCTTTTGAACGGTTCATTTTTTTCCAGAAGGTTTTGGAAAATGTGGAGAAAAAATGAAAATGCATTTTTTTTACACAAAGTTGTCCATTTATAAGATATTTCTAACGCATAGCATATACATAGCAAAAATTACACCCCAAATGCATTCTGCTACTCCTCCTGAGTATGGCGATACCACATGTTTGAGCCTTTTACACAGCCTGGCCACATACGGGCCCAACATCCAAGTAGCACCTCCAGGCATTCTAGCAGCATTAATTGCACATATCATTTTCTGACTACCGATCACATTTTTGAAGGCCCTTCATATATCTAACACATAGCAGGTACATACCAAATAACAAAAGATTACCTGTGGTTTTAGAAGTGCAGTGGTCCACAGAGGAGAGCATCGGTCCAGGCAGCAGGCAGGGATGAGGTCAGCGACAGCAAAAGCAATCATCCAGGCAGCAGGCAGGAATACTGTCCATAGTTCGCACAGGCAGAGATACTGTTAGCACAGCCAGAGCACAGCCAAAGCACAGGTCCAGGTAGCAGGCAGAGGTGTCCCAGCAGAAATGCTGTCCAAAGTCAGTAGAGGCAGCAGGCAGATATATGGTCAACACAGCCAAAGTATTGGTCCAAGCAGCAGGAAGAAACATGGTCCATAATGTCATGGGTCATTACAGGCAGTAATATGGTCAGCACAGCCAAATTATTGGTCCAGGCAGCAGGAAGGACCATCAAGCTTAGGGCCAGGGGGACAGGGGTAGAGGCTTCTCCCACCCAAATCGCTTTGAAGCCTCCGGGCAACCAGACCCTGTTCTTGGAGCACAGAAAACGAAAAACTGGTTTTCTCTACTCAGAACGCTATTCTGAAGCCCCTCACATATGTGAGACCCCTGTGTACTAAAAGTAGATGGCCAAAAGATCAGTCCAAGTGGCAGGCAAAAACATGGTCGATTAACAGGCCAAGGTCGGTACACGTGGAAGTCAGAAACGTGGTTTAAATCAGCAGGCAGAGGCATCGTCGGTAAACAGGCTGAGGTTAGTGCACGTGGAGGTCAGAAACGTGGTTTAAATCGGCAAGCAAAGACATCGTCGGTAAACAGGCCAGGGTCAGTTAATTAACATGGAAGGTAGTTAGTAACATGGTAGCAGGCAAATGGGGAAATGGCAGTCTGTTAATAATAAGGGGAACTAATGGATGTATGATAATTTTTGAAGCAATTTCCAATGCACAGGCCAGGTTGGGAGGGACAATCGGGACAATAATAGCTGGTGTCTCTTCTTACTCCTCCTCTGCTGCATACACGGCATTTCTTTTGGCGTCTTCTTCCAGATTCTGTGGGGGGGATGCTAAAGGGATAGTGTCGCTCGTGAAGCCGACTCACACTATCAGAGCGAATGCTTCCTGGGGCGGGATCTTGTTGGTAAATGAGGGCATCGATGATATCTTCGATATATTGGAGGTAGTGGAGTCAGTGATTTTGAGTTGCTTTTTGGTAGCAGACAAACAAATTAAAAAGGCCCATGTGAAACAGGTGAAACGCAACTTTTTTGTGGCAATAACGGGACTTTCTGGTTGATAAGTAGGGCTGTAGCATCTGGTCGTTTAAATCCACCCCCCCCCCATGTACAAATTGTAGTCGTGGACACATTCGGGCTTTACAATGGAGCCGCGTCTTCTTGGGATCTCCACCATGGTGTCATTGTGGATCGTAGAGAGGATGTGGACATCTTTCTTGTCCCTCCACTTCATGGCCAACACCTCCTCGTTCCTCATGGATGCCGATTCTCCAGGTCGCAATTTTTTTGTCAATAAATTTTGTGCGAATCCCTTCCGTTTTTTTTTTAAGGTACCGCAGGCCGGGGTTTGTTTACTGTAAAGGTGGCGAAAAAGGGGCAGGCTGGTATAATAATTATCAACATATAAATGGTAACCTTTTCCAAACAGGGGGTATGCCAACTCCCAGACAATTTTCCCACTGGTTCCAATATATGTGGGGCAATCACGGGGCTGGAGCTGGGAGTCTTTGCCTTCGTAGATCCTGAATTTGCAGACGTATCCAGTGGCTCGATCACATAATTTATTTAATTTTAACCCATACCTGGCTCTCTTGCTTGGTATGTACTGCTTGAACTGCTGTCGGCCGGTGAAATGTACGAGGGACTCGTCCACACAAATTTTTTGGTCTGGGATGAAAACTTCTTCAAATCGCTGGGAAAAGGCATTGATTAGGGGGCGTAACTTGTACAATTTGTCGTAGTTGGGATGATCTCGGGGAGGGCACTGTGAATTGTCATTGAAGTGGAGAAAGCGCATAATCATGTCGTATCTTTTCCTGGACATGACAGCGGAATATATGGGCATGTGTTGGATGGGGCGTTTGGACCAATATGAATGGACTTCGTTCTTTTTTGTAAGCCCCATATTGAACATAAGGCCCAAAAATAATTTAAATTCCTCCAATGTTAGACGCCGCCACTGGAACATGCGGGCGTAGGAAGAATCGGGGTTGGCAGCAATAAATTGGGATGCATACAGATTCGTTTGATCCACTATATTCTGCAGCAAATCTTGTGGGAAAAATAAACAAAAATAATCAAATTTAGAAAAATTTGTAGTGTCGGGCTGCACACCTGGCTGTGCGGTGAAAGGGGGGATGATAGCGGATCCTGAGTTGGCAGGCAACCATAAGGGGTTTGCCAGGGCATCGGGAAGGTAGGATTGGGGCTGGATTCTTCGGGTTGGGCGTGCATTTCCATTGCTTGTACTGGGCTCCTCTTCCTGGGGTATGGCGCTGCTGGTGGTGGGCAGTTCTCCTGATCTTGGTGCGGATCTTGGTGCTGATCGCATTCTTTTGGGAGGGACGGTTTCCTCCGGGGACTCGGACTCTGAGCCACTATCCTCCACTGGCTCATATTCCGAACCAGAATCGGATAATGGGAGCTCCCCGCTGCTCTCATCATCCGACATGACAAGAATGGCATATGCCTCCTCAGGTGTGTAAACCCTTTGGGACATTATGGCAGTGCTTATAGGTGGGCCTGTGTAATGGTACTGCTGGTGGTAGTGGTGGCGGTCTGTGTGGTAGTACCGATGGAGGTATTAGTGGTGGGCCTGTGTGGTGGTACCGATGGCGGTATGGGTGGTGGTGGTACCAATGGCGGTACAGGTGGTGGTGGTACCGATGGCGGTACGGGTGGTGGTGGTGGCGGCGGGTACCGATGGCGGTACAGGTGGCGGTACGGGTGGTGGTGGTAGCGATGGCGGTAGGGGTGGTGGTGGTACCGATGGCGGTAGAGGTGGTGGTGGTACCGATGGCGGTACAGGTGGTGGTGGTACCAATGGCGGTACATGTGGTGGTGGTACCGATGGCGGTACGGGTGGTGGTGCCACTACCGACGGTGGTACGGGTGGTGGTACTGGTGGTGGTACCGATGGCAGCACTAGTGGTGATACTGGTAGCGGGCCTGTGTGGCAGTATAGATGCTGGGCCTGGTGGTGGTACTGGTACCGATGGTGGTACTGGTAGCCTGTGTGGCGGTACCAATGGCGGTACCGATGGAGGTGGGCCTGTGACAGATGATTGACAGATGGGCTGATTGATTGACAGATGGGCTGATTGATTGATTGACAGATGGGTTGATTGATTGACAGATGGGGTGATTGATTGACAGATGGGCTGATTGATTGACAGATGGGCTGATTGATTGACAGATGGGCTGATTGACAGATGGGCTGATTGACAGATGGGCTGATTGGCTGGGCTGATTGATGTGCTGGGCTGTGTGACAGGTCCTCTTTATGGGGGGGGGGCGTGTTGTGCACTGTAAACTTATGTAGACAAACTACACTGAGCTAACTTACTGATCTCTTCTCTCTCCTCACAGATCGGTGTGTGAGGAGAGAGCAGGGATCAGGTAGTAACTCCTGTGGAGTTTGTTTACATTTGTGACCGGCTGTGATTGGACACAGCCGGTCACGTGGTAAACAGCCAATTCATTGGTTGTTTACTCTGATCGGGGACGCGCTGTGTCCAAGGGACACTCGCCTTCCCCGATCCCCGCTCTGCAAGCATGTGGCGGCGCGCACGGAGCGCGCCGCCGAGTCTGTTTTTGACAGGTGATCGGCTGTGACTTTGACACAGCCGATCACATGGTAAACAGCCAATGAAATTGGCTGTTTACCGTGATCGGGGAAGCGCTGTGTCCGAGGGACACATGCCGTCCCCGGTCACCGCGCTGCGCGCCCCCGTGGGCGCGCGCAAGGCATTATCCTGCAGGACGTCATATGACGTCCAGTATCGATAATGCAACCACTTCCCGGACGTCAATTCACTATTGACTGGGCGGGAAGTGGTTAATGATGCATAAAGTGAAAAAAAAGTCAAATATTCCTTTAAATATCGTACCTGGGGGGTGTCTAAAGTATGCCTGTGAAGTGCCACATGTTTCCCGTGTTTAGAACTGTCCCTGCACAAAATTAAATTTCTAAAGGAAAAAAAGTAATTTAAAACTGCTTGCGGCTTTAATGTAATGTCTGGTCCCGGTAATATGGATGAAAATCTTTAAGAAAAATGGCATAGCTATCCCATCACCCCCCCCCCCTACCCCAGCCCATTACCAGCCCCTTTGGGTCTTGTATGGATATTAAGGGGAACCCCGCACACAAAATAAAAAAGGCCCTATATACTCTGAACAGCCGTATACAGGCGGTGCATACAAGACAGGGACTGTAGGTTTGTTCTTATGTAGAATCTGTTTGTAATTTTGAACAGGTACATTGTTTAAGTGTAGCTCCAGCCAAGAAATCTATTTTTAAGCTTTTTGGAAAACATAGGGAAGGGTTATCACCCCTGTAACATTTGTTTTGCTGTCTGTGCAGTGTGCACCTGTTCAGAACAGTTCACCTCACTTTCCGTCCTAATGACAAATGTTTTTTGAAAATTTGGGGGTTTTATTGAAACAAGAATTGGTGATAAAGCATCAGTGGAGAGGAGACACTTTTTTTCCCATATTAACTCTTACAGGAGAGAATTTGCCTTCCTAGGGGTAGATTTCCTCTCACTTCCTGTTGTATCCTTCCGTTTGCAAGGAGGAGTCGTTTGTAAGTTGGATGTTTGAAAGTAGGGGCCTGCCGTATATACTCAGCTGAAATTTGCCCCTTACATGTTGGTGTTGCCACAACACTGTGAGCCCTCACAGTTACTCTTGGTGGGCTCATGAATGGGCCCTGCTGTGAATTATTAGATCAAGAATTGTAATTGCATGCCCCTGTTGAACAGGGGCTGAAAAATTGGGCCTTTGGTGGTGGTGGTGTTGACACAACACTGTAAGGCCTCACAGTTAGTCTTGGTGGGCGCAGGAATGGGCCCTGCTGTGAATTATTAGATCAAGAATTGTAATTGCATGCCCCTGTTGAACAGGGGCTGAAAAATTGGGCCTTTGGTGGTGGTGGTGTTGACACAACACTGTAAGGCCTCACAGTTCCTCTTGGTGGGCGCAGGCATGGGCCCTGCTGTGAATTATTAGATCATGAATTGTAATTGCATGCCCCTGTTGAACAGGGGCTGAAAAATTGGGCCTTTGGTGGTGGTGTTGACACAACACTGTAAGGCCTCACAGTTACTCTTGGTGGGCGCAGGAATGGGCCCTGCTGTGAATTATTAGATCAAGAATTGTAATTACATGCCCCTGTTAAACAGGGGCAGAAAAATTGGGCCTTAGGCACTGGTGCCACAACACAGCAACCCCTCACAGATACTGTACTTGGAGCACAGCAATGAGCCCTGTTGCAAAGTATTGCATCTAAAATTGTAATTACATGCCCCTGTTAAATAGGGGCTGAAAAATTGGGCCTTAGCCACTGGTGCTGGTGCCACGACACTGCAACCTCTCCCAGATACTCTAGTTGGAGTGCAGGAATGAGCCATGCTGCAAAGCATTGCATAAAAAATTGTAATTACATGCCCCTGTTAAACAGGGGCTGAAAAATTGGGCCTTAGCCACTGGTGGCGGCACCCAGAAACAAAAATGTTCTTCCAAGCTATCATCATCAATCGGATCATTGAGGAGGAGGAGGATAGTCAGTCAACATAACAGGACAGTCTCTCAGCATCAGCATCAGTCTTGAAGGGATGTGACATTTGAAAATAAATTAGTCTGTTATATCAGCTTCAGGTGTTTGGTAGCTGGTGGTGATCCAAGACTGGTTCATCTTTATGAAGGTCAGTCGATCAACAGAGTCGGTGGACAGGCGCACCCTGTGATCCGTGACAAATCCTCCAGCAGCACTGAATGTGTGTTCTGAAAGAACACTGGATGCAGGACAGGCCAGTAGCTCAATTGCATACTGTGCAAGCTCTGGCCAGTGATCCATCCTCAAGACCCAGTAAGCCAGAGGATTTTCGGTGGGGAAGGTGTCCAAGTCTGACCTTGCCCCTAGGTATTCCTGCACCATGTATATCAGACGCTGGCGATGGTTGCTGGAACCGATCATACCTTGGGGCTGTGGACTAAAGAATTGTCTGAACGCATCGGTCAGACGGCCACCTTCCCCACCGCTCCTTCTTTGACTGACTGAAGCCTCAGCAACTCGTTGTCCAGGACCAGGAGTTTGTAACCTCCCAGTCTCTGGGAACACGTTGCACAGACCTTTCTGCAAGGCCTCCCGGAGTTGTCTCATCCTCTGCTCCCTCTGCGATGGTAAGATAAGGTCCGCAACCTTACCCTTGTACCGTGGATCAAGGAGAGTGGCCAGCCAGTAATGGTCCCTCTCCTTGATCTGAAGAATACGAGGATCCTTCCGCAGACTTTGCAGGATCAGGGAGGCTATGCAGCGTAGGATAGCTGAGGCATTCGGTCCGGAGTCCTCTGGGTCACTAAGGACGACATGATCCGCAGCCACCTCCTCCCAGCCACGTACAAGCCCACTGGTGTCTTGGGACTGTAAATCATCCCTAAAAGACTGCTGCTGATGATGCTGAGTGCCAGGCTCCACCTCCATGCTGACACAATCCTCCTCCTCCTCCTCTTCTTCCTGTGCGATGGGTGGGACAGAAGGAACACTATCTGGGTAAAGGGGGCCTTGAGAGGCAAGGAAGTCCTCCTCTTCCTGCCTCTGTTCTGCCTCAAGTGCCCTGTCCATTATTCCACGCAGCGTATGCTCCAACAGGTGGACAAGAGGTACAGTGTCACTGATGCATGCACTGTCACTGCTCACCATCCTTGTGGCCTCCTCAAATGGTGCCAGGACAGTGCATGCATCCCTGATCATGCCCCACTGGCGTGGTGAAAAAAACCCGAGCTCCCCTGACCCTGTCCTGGTGCCGTAGTTGCACAGGTACTCATTGATGGCCCTCTGCTGCGTGTGCAGCCACTGCAGCATGGCAAACGTTGAGTTCCACCTGGTGGGCATGTCACATATAAGGCGGTTCTTGGGCAGGTTCAACTCCTTTTGCAGCTCAGCCAGGCGAGCACTGGCATTATAAGATCTGCGGAAATGCACACAGACTTTCCTGGCCTGCCTCAAGACATTCTGTAAGCCTGGGTACCTGCCCAAGAACCGCTGCACCACCAGGTTAAGGACGTGAGCCACACAGGGCACATGGGTCAGTTGTCCCTGTCGGAGAGCGGAGAGGAGGTAGGTGCCATTGTCGCAAACTACCATTCCTGGCTTAAGCTGGCGTGGCGTCAACCAACTCTCGGCCTGCCCCTGCAGAGCAGACAGAACCTCTGCTCCAGTGTGGCTCCTGTCCCCCAAACACACCAGCGCAAGCACGGCATGGCATCTTTTTGCCTGCGTACTTGCGTAGCCCCTTGAACGCCTACGGAGCACCGCTGGTTCAGAGGACAAAGCACAGGAAGAGGCCACGGAGGAAGAAGAAGAGGAGGGGGTGGAGGAGAGAGGTGTGTGACAACAACCAGTAGTAGCATTTTGGAGGCGTGGCGGCGGAACAACCTCCAACACTACTGCACCTTGTCTTGCATCCTTCCCAGCTGCCAAAAGAGTGACCCAATGGGCCATGAAAGAAAGGTAACGTCCCTGTCCATGCCTGCTGGACCATGAGTCAGCGGTAATATGCACCTTACCGCTGACCGCCCTGTCCAGCGAGGCCAATACATTGCCTTCCACATGCCAGTAGAGAGCCGGAATTGCCTTCCGTGAGAAAAAGTGGCGTTTGGGAACCTGCCACTGAGGAACCGCACATTGCACAAACTCAGGGAAGGGGGCCGAGTCTACCAACTGAAAAGGCAGCAGTTGAAGCGCTAGCAATTTAGCCAAGCTAGCATTCAACCGCTGGGCATGTGGATGGCTGGGAGTGAACTTCTTTCGACGGTCCAGCAGCTGGGGCAGGGAAATTTGCCTGCTAGAATCGGATGTCGGTGTACTGCTAGCAAAGTGCCCGCAAGTACTTGGCTGTGACACACCTAATTCTACACCTTCATTCCTCTCAGTGCAGGTTTCAGAGAGGACTGAAGGTATAGTGGTGTTGGAGATCCCAGCTGATGCGGTGCAAGGAGAGGTCCGCTTTGTTCTTTGGTGTGGGTCTTTAAGGTAGGCTTGCCAACGAGCTACATGGCAGGTCAACATATGTCTGGTCAAGCATGTGCTGCCCAAGCGGGTGATGTTTTGGCCACGCGATATACGCTTGAGACATATGTTGCAAACAGCAGCTGTGCGATCTGATGCACTCGACTCAAAAAAGGCCCACACCAAAGAACTTTTTGAATAACGGGCAGAGGCAGCGCCCTGCACAGGTGGAGCTCTGCGGTGTGATTCCGTCGGTGTGCTGCCCTTACGCTGGCCCCCCGAGGGCATCCTGCCTCGTTGGAGATGTGCCTCCTCCTCATCCTCCTCCTCCTCTCTCCTATTAGGCACCCACGTGGAGTCAGTGACCTCATCATCCCCTCCCTCCTCATCACTGGAGCCAATCTGGCAGTATGCTGCAGATGCTGGAACATGACTGCCAGATTGGTGTCCTTCTTGAGCATCCCCTCTCTCTGCTCTCACGCTACTGCCTTCCTCTAGCTGGGTATCATCATCAGACCCTTCGAAACGCTGGGCATCCTCCTGGAGCATGTACCCAACACTGTGCTCAAACAGTTCGGGGGACTCCTCAGGAGGACATGGTTGGTCTAGGGAAGGAGTGACTGATGATGACATTGATACCAGGGAAGAGGACGCTTTGGCAGCTGCTTTGCCAGTACCCTCCTCATCACTGGAGCCAATCTGGCAGTATGCTGCAGCTGCTGGAACATGACTGCCAGATTGGTGTCCTTCTTGAGCATCCCCTCTCTCTGCTCTCACGCTACTGCCTTCCTCTAGCTGGGTATCATCATCAGACCCTTCGAAACGCTGGGCATCCTCCTGGAGCATGTACCCAACACTGTGCTCAAACAGTTCGGGGGACTCCTCAGGAGGACATGGTTGGTCTAGGGAAGGAGTGACTGATGATGACATTGATACCAGGGAAGAGGACGCTTTGGCAGCTGCTTTGCCAGTACCCTGAGCCTGGGAGAGAGGATGAGGAGGATGAGGAGGGCTTGGTCATCCACTCTACAGAGTCTTCGGCATGATGCGGCTCAACACGTCCAGCTGCCGAAAAGAAGGACAAGCGTGTCCCATGGCCACGTGCTGATGGCGATGCACTGCGTCCACGACCAGCACTGTTGTCTTTAGACACAGAGCCTGTTTGCCCTCTTTTATTGGCTCCTGACTGTCTGCCTCTCCTTGTTTGCCTTCCAGACATTCTAATGGCCTGCAGGGAAATGGGAAAAGCAGCAATAAGGCCTAGCTTCAGGAGTATATTTTGCAGGAATCACACTACGCCTGCTGTAGGTGCTGCAAATGCCTGTTGGTGTAACACACCAGGAAAAAGAAGCAATACAGGCTAACTTCAGGTGTAATATGATCAGGAGGCACACTCCGCCCGCTGTAAGTGCCGCAAATGCCTGTTGGTGTAACACACCAGGAAAAAGCAGCAATACAGGCTAACTTCAGGTGTAATATGATCAGGAGGCACACTCCGCCCGCTGTAAGTGCCGCAAATGCCTGTTGGTGTAACACACCAGGAAAAAGCAGCAATACAGGCTAACTTCAGGTGTAATATGATCAGGAGGCATACTCCGCCCGCTGTAAGTGCCGCAAATGCCTGTTGGTGTAACACACCAGGAAAAAGCAGCAATACAGGCTAACTTCAGGTGTAATATGATCAGGAGGCACACTCCGCCCGCTGTAAGTGCCGCAAATGCCTGTTGGTGTAACACACCAGGAAAAAGCAGCAATACGGGCTAACTTCAGGTGTATAATGTGCAGGAGGCTTAGCAACAATGACACTGACACTGTCCCCTGCCTATCCTTCTATTTCCCTGCACACAAGGTTTATCATAGTATATGACTCTGACCCTCTCCCTGTCTATCCTTCTCTCTCCCTGCACACAAGGTTTAGCAAAGAATATGACACTGACACTGTCCCCTGCCTATCCTTCTCTCTCCCTGCACACAAGGTTTATCAAAGTATGGCACTGACACTCTCCCTGCCTATCCTTCTCTCTCCCTGCACACAAGGTTTAGCAAAGAATGTGACACTGACACTGTCCCCTGCCTATCCTTCTCTCTCCCTGCACACAAGGTTTAGCAAAGAATATGACACTGACACTGTCCCCTGCCTATCCTTCTCTCTCCCTGCACACAAGGTTTATCAAAGTATGACACTGACACTCTCCCTGCCTATCCTTCTCTCTCCCTGCACACAAGGTTTAGCAAAGAATGTGACACTGACACTGTCCCCTGCCTATCCTTCTCTCTCCCTGCACACAAGGTTTAGCAAAGAATATGACACTGACACTGTCCCCTGCCTATCCTTCTCTCTCCCTGCACACAAGTTTGAGGTACAAATAGCACTGACACTGTCCCTGCCTATGTAACTCTTTCCCTGCGCCGGAACACACTACACAAGGCCGCCGCGCTGGCGGCATTTTATAGTGTGGGGCGTGTGCTAAACCCCCTGAGCTATAATTGGCCACAGGCAACCTGCCTGTGGCCAATTATGGCTCTCCTAGCTGCCGGCGCTGTGATTGGCCAAGCATGCGGGGTCACAGTGCATGCTTGGCCAATCACAGCACCGGGATTGCACTGCGATGGCGCAGTGTATTGTGGGCCGTTTGCGTCACTCGAATTTGGCGCGAACGGCCCAAATCGTTCGATGTTCGCCGAACGGTCGAACAGCCGATGTTCGAGTCGAACTTATGTTCGACTCGAACACCGAGCTCATCCCTATTCCTGAGACACCGGAGAGCAAGATGAGCATGTCCAGGATGCGATACATGGAGCACAAGCCCCAAAAACTGACCGAATTTGCTTACAAGCCGGCGGAGCGGGACACAGTATTCCAAGATGGCGCCGGCCCGATCGTGCCGTGGGACTCAAACAGACCTCCCGGACGACATTCCAGAAGAACCGCTCACCACAGGTACTCCTCCTCTGCTATCTCAACCCCCGGAGAGTGACATTCTCCCTAACAGCCCAGCAAAGGCTAAAATGCAGCTAGACACACCGCTGCAGCGGCCGCTGCATCCACAAATCGAGGCCCAGGCTTTTTATCCCCTCCTCTCCAACCAGGCCCTGCACTCATCCATGGCCTCCTTCCCCACCTCGGGCCAGCCAGTCATGGATACCACCCTAAAAGACATGCTACTCTCTCTGCAAACATCCCTCATGACTGACCTCTCCTCACTGTTTACCAAAATTACCTCAGACATCCACTCACTAGATGAAAGAGTGACTAATGTTGAGAGGGGCCTAACTGACTGAACCTCCACAGTAAATGAAGTCATTAACATTTATGATGATATCAAAGAGGAACAGTCATGGATGCGTGCCAAGCTGGCCGATTTAGAGGACAGGTCCCGCAGGAACAATGTAAAGATGAGAGGTGTTCCTGAGTCCATCCTGCCTGTGGACCTACCACGCTATGCAAAAGAATTGATGCATGTCATTTTACCTGAAGCGTCTCCACGAGATGTCATAATTGACAGAATTCATAGAATCACCAAACCATCCCTTCTGGCAGCCTCAGTCCCCAGAGACGTACTGATGAGAGTCCACTTCTACCACATTAAAGAAATACTTTTGATGGGGGTTAAAGCTAAAACGCCCCTACCCGCTCTCTATACAGGGATTCAATTCTACCCTGACCTCTCCAAATACACCCTCCAACTGAGACGTCAAATCAACCCAATCACCAAAGGTCTTTACAACCACAAAATACAATATAAATGGCGCTACCCAGCCACTCTCGTCATCATGAAGAATGGTCAGTCCCACACCGTCGGAGATCTCGACAAAGGCCTGTGACCCCTCCACACCTGGGGAATACTACCATATCCCACAAAATCCGCTCCACTTGCAAGAGGATCAACTCCCCCCCGCAGAAATCTGGACCTCAACCACACCTAAATGGCACTCATCCATGTGACAAGCTTGGCCAAAAAGCGTCATTACAGATCCCCTGAGTTATGACCACCTGATACCCCTGGTTCCATCTTCCAGTGCTAATAACAGTTTTTTTTACCCCCACTTGGAGGCTACCGTAGTGCTTAACACCCCTCCACGAATCCTTTTGTTGTTATCCGTTTTACAAGCTACTTGAAACCTCTCAATAATACCTTTTTTTCTACTTTGTTTTTTCTTTTCGTGCATTGTTTTAGTAGTTAACGTATTGCTCTATTCACAGCTTTCTAATCCACCCTCCTTTCAGGCACTTGGACTGCCACGCCTACTACAAGTAAAGTGCCCAGGTTCCATCGGATCCGAACTTCACCACCTATCTGTTATGCCCTGTACACACGATCGGATTTTCAATGGCATAAAATCCAATGGATTTTCCATCGGAAATCCGATGAAGCTGACTTCCATCAGTCTTGCCTACACACCATAAGTCAAAAATCCGACCGTCCCAAATGCCGTGATGTAAAACACTCCAAAGAGCCGAGAAAAATTAAGTTCAATGCTTCTGAGCATGCGTTGACTTGATTCGGAGCATGCGTGGGTTTTTTCTCCGATGGAGTTCCCCACAGACGATCGGAATTTGCTATCGTTTTTTTTTCCATCTGTAAAATTTAAAACATGTTCTATTTTTTATACCGATGGAAAAAAGACTGATGGGGCCCACACACGATCGGTTTGTCCAATGAAAAAAGTCCATCGGTCTTTTTTCATCAGAAAAACCGATGGTGTGTACACGGCATAAGTGTTACTGCATGACACCTTCCAACCAAAATTCCACAAGATGCCGCTCACTATCCTCTCACTAAACACCAACGGGCTGAATCACCCAGCCAAACACCACTCACTTTGGAAAACCGCCACGACTCTCCACAGTGACATTCTTTGCATGCAAAAAACCCACTTACTATTATCGAACATTTCCCTTTTCAACAACCATCAGTTCCCACATGTCTTCAATGCTACCCACTCTACTAAGTCTAAAGGCGTCATGATTGCTATTAAAGACACGGTGGACTTCCAATTACTAGATGTCACATCAGACTCTGAAGGCCATTTTATAATCCTTATCTGCAACATCAACCGTGTACCTTACACTCTTATTAATATATATATGCCCCGAACTCCCACCAAATGAAGTTTCTGCGTAAGGTGCTACGCACCGCCATACCAATCCAAAAAGGTCATCTAATACTCTGTGGAGACTTCAACCTGGTCCCAGACATAACCACGGACTCCACATCACCTCTGAAAAACTTTATCTCTACTCATGATCTATATGACATCTGGCGCTGTCACCATGGGTCCGAATGAGACTTTACCTTTTTCTCCTCCAGACACCGCTCGTATTTGAGATTAGACCTGTTTTTAACGGACAAATGGATTTTGCAAAAAATCTGTATTTCCGCAATACACACCACGACATGGTCGGACAACGCCCCAATCTCAATTACTCTAATCTACAAAGTAACACGTTTTTCTCTGGCGCGCAAATAACTACATTATCCAACACGACAAATATGCGACAGAGATCGCTGATCACAATACTGACTTTTTCTCACTAAACAAGGGCACTGTGTCCGACCCGGCCGTGGTGTGGAGCGTGCATAAAGCTTTCATGAGAGGCATGCTGATTAAATTAAGCTCTTACCATAAAAAGAAGAGGACGCAGCGTTTAGATGAACTGACAGCTCAGATAGCGGCCCTAGAACCAAGCCATAAAAACAACCCTCAAGACCCACAGACAAACAAACTACTGTCCTTCAGACAAGAACTTAAAGCCCTACTCCTTCATTCCTATGAACTCCTGCAAAGGAAACTGAAAGTAACTACATACTCCACCTCTAACAAGGCGGGGAAAAAACTTGCACAACACCTAAAAGGCAGACGTGCCAAAACTAGAATAACCCAACGCTTCCACCCCCATATGAAAATTCCCTTGAGTAACCCGCAAGACATAGCCGATGCATTCAGCGCCTATTACGGTGACCTGTACAATCTGAAAAAAGATCTCCATACTCCGCAACCCACTCACGATGATATTGACCAATTTCTCTGCACCCTTGACCTACCTACCCTGAATGGGGAACAATTAGACACCCTTAATGCCCCGTTCACGGAACAGGAAATTAAATCAGCTATTGACTCACTACCAAGTGGTAAAGCACCAGGCCCCAACGGTCTGACCGGAGAATACTACAAACAATTCTCCCCACACCTAACCCCATACCTCACTGAAGTTTTCAACCACGCTGCCTCCTCTTCTACCTTTCCGAATTAATACTTAAAAGAATTGGTTATTAAGTTACCGAAGCCAAATGAAGTCGAATGTCCCCCAAAATTTTCGCCCAATATCCCTACTCAATCTCGACCTCAAAATATACGCCAAAACTATAGCAGCAAGGCTACTTGAGATTATGCCCACCCTTATCCACAAAGACCAGACAGGTTTCACGAGAGGTAGACAGGCATCAGATGCCACCAGGAGGATAATTAACCTCATTCACCACGCAGAATCCACCAGAACGCCTTCTCTGCTCTTGTCTTTGGATGCAGAGAAGGCGTTCGACAGGGTCCACTGGTCATACCTCAAGGCAGTACTCCAAAAATTTGGGTTCCAGGGACACATTCTGAGCGCCATTATGGCACTATACTCCAACCCTGTGGCCCAAGTGTTCACAGAAGGCATGCTCTCTTGCCCATTCCCCATCACTAATGGCACGCCTCAGGGCTGCCCATTATCCCCACTCATTTTCAACATGATTATGGAACCCCTGGCGGAACACCTCAGCTCAAACCCCGCTATATCAGGCCTTCAAATAGGCACTTCAACCCACAAGATCAGCCTCTTCGCTGATGATGTCATTCTCATTCTCACCAATCCGACTTCCTCCCTGGCAGAAGTACAAAAGTTGTTACACTGGTTCAGCTCAGTTTCATACTATAAGGTTAACACGACCAAATCCTTCATACTAGACTTAAACATTGACGCTACCACGCGTAATCGACTGCAACTACAACACCAGTTCGCGCGGGCAGACAAAGACATTTCCTACCTAGGCATACAGCTACCGAGAATACTTAAAAACCTCTACTCATGTAACTTCTTACCACTCCTACAAGACATCCAAACGACCTCACAAAAATTTGCGAAACATGATCTCTCCTGGTCAGGGAGACTTGCGGCTTTTAAAATGATATGCCTCCCTCAAATACTGTACCTTTTCAGGACCCTTCCTGTCCCAATACTCCCCTCATTCTTCAGATCCCTTCAAACGATCTACAACAAATATCTTTGGAACGGCAAAAAGCCCAGATGCGCCCACCTAAAGCTGATTAAACAAACTGGCGGGGGGCACAGGATCCATAGACTTAGAAGACTATTACTTAGCAGCCATACTAGCTCAACTACCCACCTGGTTCCAACCCTCCTCAAGCCCAACTTGGGGACAAATAGAGAATTTCTTACTCACAAGGCCCATTCTAAAGAACTGGTAATTAAGCAACCCTCTAGGTGCCCCCATTCCGGCATCTGTTTCCCCAACCATGAAAGTTTCAGCCCATGCCTGGAAAAAAATTATTACCATCCTAGATTACAACCCCGACACTCCTCGAATTGATATTCCTTTGGAGTCCCTCCAGTACTTGTCACCGGGCCTACTACTATCTCGATGGACCCTCAAAGGGATCCTCTCCCTACAAAACCTACTACAAGGTAACCGCCCCAAACCCTTCTCCCAATTACATACCGAATACGACCTTTCAGCTACAGAGCACTTCACATTCTTACGCATACACCACTGCCTGAGCAACATACCTCTTCCCCTTTACAACATCCACCCTAAGACCTGGGACTATCTCACCAACTCTGCCTCCAAAACCAAAGGCATCTCCCATTTCTACAACAGCCTTTATCAAAAACGCACCTTCTCCAAACAAAACCCACACCACCGTTGGGACACTGATTTCGCATGCACCTTTACCGACTCCCAATGGCAATACGCACTTAAGACCGTCTATAATGCCACCAAGTGCTCGACCCTTTGGGAACTCACAGAAAATATCCTTACGCTGGTAAATTACTCCAGCCAAAATGGCATCTTATGGCCCTCAAACCCCCCAACACATGCTGGAGATGCAAATCCGCCATAGGAGACATGTTCCACATTTTCTGGGTGTGCCCCAATATACAGAAATACTGGGAAGACATTTTTGCGCTGATTTCATGCGTAACTAAATTCACGATCTCCCCGTCTCCCGCACTCGCAATTCTAAACTTAACCATTGATAACATCCCTTGCCCCCTTAGATACGTAACAACTCATTTACTCCTTGCAGCCAGACTCAACATAACAAGGCATTGGAAGTCTGAAAAATCTCCAACAATAGCCCAAACCACAGGCCCTACACTTCAGCTACGAGACTACAACAGCCACCTCCAATGGTCAGGCTGCTAAAACCCACAAGAACTGGCAACCATGGACCGACTGGACTAATGCTGCGCCTGTCACCTAACGATACTGCTACACTACTCCTTTTTTCTTGACCGAGCAATACATACGACAGTTATAACGGTTATCTACTAAATGTTCTAGCAAGTTTCAGCTAGGAAAAGTTCACCAATGTTTGGAATATATTACTAGATCCTCTCCACTCCTGTGACACTAAAGCTCCCATTCGGGGTGTCACAGTAGGGGAGAAGATTGATCATACCTCCAGATACTCACAATGTTATCCACTTTATAATTGGCTTAGTGCATTCTGTTAGTGTACGCAAGTTAATTTGTCTTGATGTACTAAACGACGTTGTTGCACGACGTACAATGCTTTATTGTACATTGTATACCATATGCAAAATCAATAAAATACTTGAAAGAAAAATGAAAAAAAAGAACGGGGCAGGAGACAGCTACGGTGCTTGGAAGAGAGATAAGAAAACACTGCAGATATATGTGGGTTTACATCCACTTTAAGTTTTTAGGCAACTGACACTGCCCAAAAAAATGGCAAAACTAATATTGGTTTGCACAATCCAGGCAATGCACTGTTCTGATGGGTCTGTGGCACAAGGTCCAACCTGAGAAGGTGTTCCTTGGTAGTTGCATGAGACAGATACATCAATAGGCAGAGCATCTAAGAGATAAGCACTCCTGCACTCCTGAACAGGAGGGTCCCTCATTCTGATATGTACAACCTGCTCCTGAAGTCATCACACGCAGCACAGTTCTCTTTGAAAGGTAAGCTGAATCAGCTTCAGAGAGCAATGTACTTCAAAACGCAATCTTTACTAATGATTTTGGACCTACAGTAGAGCATAATATTGGAGCTGCCACTGTTTCTGATTAGTATGAGTAAGAGCATATATATTTTTCAAGCTAATTGCATAGAGGTCAGCTTTAAGATATGTGTGGTACATTATAAAAAAGTATAAGATTATAAAAAAATAAACAATCATACTTACCTACATGGCTGCAGCACCAATCCCAGATTTTTTCTGCTGGATTATTTTCCGAATGTTGTCGATTTTGTCAATAAAAAAATCGGATAGTTCATTGCAGAATTCCTGTGTTTCCTTTGCTGAACACTCCAGGCAAGTGGGATTCATGGTCTGAGCCACTAATTTGAAGAGTTTGTGGGGACGGTTTAGGCCTTTTCGATGGTATTAGAATTTTTTTTTTGCTTTAAAGATTGCTTTATGATATTTCCTGGTGAGTGTTTTGTAGGTTGTGTGGTTCTCCTTTGTTGAGTTTCTTCTCCAGGCTCCTTCTGCTCTTCTACGTTCTTGTTTCAGTAAGGTGACAGCGTCATTAAACCAGCGCGAATTGTTATTGTGGATGAATGCTCTGCATCTTGGAGCAACTGTGTCTGCTGTCTGTAGCAAAGCTTTGTTCAGGGAGTTGAGTGTTTCTTCCGTTGAGTGGTTTTCTTTTAGCATTTCCATTTTGTTCAATAGTGTGGTTTTGAAAAGCTCAGAGTGTAGTTTCTTCTGTGATCTTGTCCAGTGTGTTGTTGTTGATTGTATAGGTTTTTGGAGGGGGGTGTTGGTCGTTATAATAAATTTGATGGCATGGTGGTCTGTCCATAGGTGTCCATAGGTGTGCACAGCCTATATCATTAGGGTGTGCACCCCACACGCTGTGTGTGTGTGTCTATATGTATATGGCCCAGTAGATTATTCTCCCTGCTGGCAGGGTGAAAGAGAAGTGTGTAAGAACTTCTCTTATGGCAGAGGAGGTACGAGGGAGATCATTCCCATCTCCCTGCCGGCACACAGAGCAATAATGCTAATGTGCACTATGTGATTAGGGTGTGCCCAGGTACACCTGGCACACCCTGTGTGCACGCCTATGGGTCTGTCCATGGTAGAGGCAGGTTGTCCAGTGTGTTGATGTCCATATTTTGTTTGAAGATTAGGTCGAGAATGTGACCCGATACATGTGTGGGAGTATTTATCAGTTGTTGCAAGCCTATTGATGCAGGCGGTGGCGATGGGGTCTTCGGAGGAGTTGGCCCAGAGGTTGAAGTCACCAAGTACCAGGAGGTTTTTGGTTTTCATGGTGTATGTAGAGAAGAATTCACTGAAAGGTGTGAGGAGTTGTGTCTTTGGTCCTGGTGGTCTGTAGCAAAGCAGTATGTGGATGGTATCCTGGGGTATAGTTTGAAGTTGCAAAGTGAGTGTTTCCATGAAAGGCAATGGGTTCTGTAGAGTTGGTTTGATGAGCATAAGGTGGGCTTTGTAGATTACTGCTAGGCCTCCTCCTCTTTGTCCTGTTCTATGCTCAGTTAGGATGCGGTAGTTCTCCGGCACTAGTTCTGCTAGGATTGTGTTGTAGTCGGGTGTTAGCCAGCTTTCCGTGATGAAGAGGCAGTCTATGTTGTGTTGGGTGATGAAATCAGGAATTTCCTGTCTGTGCTTGACTGCAGATCTGGTGTTGATCAGGGCACTTGATAGGTGTTGTAGTTGCCGTGGTACTATCCTGTTTTTTCCGGTTGATAGTCGACTGATTCTTAGGATTAGTTCTTTTTGTAGTATTTTTTGGAGGAATGTTGGTATTGTTGCAGCAGTGTTCTTTAGGCTGCGGAGGGTGTCAGCTGAGTATTTAATGTTGACCATGTTGAGAAAGTGCTGATGATGATGAAACGATGAGAAGATGTTGATGTAGATAGCGATGATTATCCTGATGGCGCTGATGTTGATAATGATGAGCAATGAGATGCGGTCGGTGCTACCCTGGATCAGCTATCTGATTGATGGAGCCCAATGTACTTACCTAGTTGTCAGGTTTGATGGACAACTGGTGCTGGTCCTGAGAGGAGGATGAGGATGATGATGATGATGCAATGATGATGGTAATGAAGATGATGATGATGATGATGAGATTGATGATGGAAATGACGATGATAGGATGATGATGATGATGATAATGAGGATGATGATAGGATGATGATGGTCCTCGTGATGACGGCAATGGTCCCCAATCTATCTATCCCCCCAGTTGATCCAGAGGAAGGCAAAAAACCCCAGCCAAGCACGGCCAATAGTGCTACAGCGGGGGAAAAAAATCCTTCCTGATTCCTCTAGAGGCGATCGGGGCTACCCTGGATCAGCTAACTAATGGATGAACCTGATATACTTACCTAGTTGTCAGGTTTCCCAGGACAACTGGTGATGATGCTGAGAAGAGGATGATGATGATGATGATGCGAATGTGGATTAGGATGCGGATGATTATGATGATGAGGATGATGATAATGCGAGTGAGGATGCAGGTGATGATAATGCGGATGATGAGGATGATGAGGAGGATGAAGATGATGATGGTGCTGAGAATGAGGATAATGATGATGGTAAAGAGAATGAGGATGAGGATGCGGATGGTGATATCTTCAGAGTGGTGGTTATATTGTACTGCAGTCAGGGTCCTGTTAGTTATAGGCCCAGGTTTACGAAGATGGCCACTGATGCCTAGACTGGGTCGGAAGAGTGCTGAGGCCGAACAGGGTGGACCAATATGGCCACTGATGCCTGGGCTGGGTTAGGAGAGTGCTGAGGCCTGGCAGGGTGGACCAAGATGGCCTCCGCGGCCTGAGCTAGGCCGAAGCCGTGGGCTGTCCTGAAAAGGAAAGGCGGTGGAGGTTGCAGCTTCGGGCCTGCTGATGGCTAGGGGTGGTTCCAATGCGGGAGACACAGGCGTGCCCGCTAAGGAGGGGGTGAGGAGGAACGATCTAGATGGAGGATCTCCGGACTAGGCATCAGCTGCGGACTGTCTTGCCGGCGGTTGCCGGTCTAAGTGGAGGCCCGAATGGGGGCTGGGATGGCAGCCTGGATGGCGGCGGGTGGAGGCGGTGGCGGCTTCCGACGGCGTGTAGGTAAGCTGTGAGAGCTGTGAGAGCTGATTGTGGGGGGAGAGTGCCAGGGGCCGTGGTCTGTTTGGCAGCACCTGTGGGGAGGCAAGAAAGATAAATGTCTCTGGATGGCAGGAGCTCCTGCAACACACGTCTCACCCAATCAAGAGTCGTATCAGGTGTCCTAAAAATCTCCATAGGCGACGCTTTAATTTTTTTTTACGGTTACCAGGTTAGAGTTACAGAGGAGGTCTATGGCTAAAATTATCGCTCTCGCTCTGACGATCACGGCGACACCTCACATGTGTGATTTGAACACCGTTTACATATGCGGGCGCGACTTCCATATGCGCTTTAAAAAAAAAAAATCGTATTTATTTTATTTATTTTTATAATATAAAATTGTGTTTAAAAAAAATAATAATTTGATCACTTTTATTGCTGTCACAAAGAATGTAAAAATCCCTTGTGACAGTAATAAGTGGTGACTGGTACTCTTTATGGAGGGATCGGGGTCTAAAAGACCCCCAATCCCTCCTTTGCAAACGGCGATTCTGAATACTGTGTATTTTTTTGAAATCCGGCGCCATTGGCAGCAGAGTAACCCGGACGCC
This sequence comes from Rana muscosa, assembly GCA_029206835.1. NCBI lineage: Eukaryota > Metazoa > Chordata > Amphibia > Anura > Ranidae > Rana > Rana muscosa. The sequence goes on along the minus strand of CM055117.1, from coordinate 636,133,601 downwards.
GCTGACGTCGCTTCCGTGGTTACATTGCAGGGACTTAATCACGGCCGTTCGTGGCTTTGTTTCAGTCTCTCTCTAGGCGCCGAAGGTGGCGCATCGTGGATCGGGTCTCCCGTTGGGATGGGAGGCCCGGTAAGAGCGGCGGAGGTGGCGGGAGGAGGGGATGTCCCCTCCCGCTCCTCCGGGATAATAACCGAGCGGCTTTTAGCTGCAACGGTTGTTATCTCTGGAAAGCCAATCACCGGCTCTAAAAATTTATACCGGGATGATGCCTGCAGCTGCGGGCATCATCCCGGTATAACCCCCGAAAGCCAAGGCCACATATCTGCGTACGCTCGCGGGAAAGGGTTAAGCCTACAGAAAGCTGGTGACTGTCAATCACCAGTTCTTTGCTCTGCCACTCCAGCCCTTCCTGGAGCACTGGGCATTGCAGTGGGCAGGAGCACCTGGTTCAGGCTCTCAGACGCTAGCTGCTAGTTCAGGCTTCTGGGTGGATTCTGACCATATGACTGACCAGCTCTGTGATGCCAGCCAACAGCTTTAGTCCACTGTCGGCTGAAAACGGGTCACAGGAGTCAAAAAAAGCTTTGGCTATACTTCCTTTAAAATAGAAACACCCTATAGATATCCCATCATTACAAATATTAACCAACATTTATTTTTTTTCAAGATGGAGATCACCTTTAAAATAGTTGCTGGCATAAGGTCCATCTATTTTAACATTTTTAATGTAAGAAATACGATAAATATATAATTTTTAACAATCGTTTGAAGATCAACATGCAGTGAACTAAGTTTTATGCCTAAATTTAACTGTAAAGGATTAATTAGAGGCTGAACTTCACAATTTAACAAATGCAGTTTTATATTTTATCCTTGATATACAAGTGCCTAGAGAAGATCGTGTTTAAATATCATATGGTGAACATTTAGGACGATTTTCATTCTGACCTTCAAAAATGGTCTCTAAGAAAGGAGAAAGTACTTAGCCTGAAGTCCAAGCTCATGTGTAGAGTGCAAATTAAGCTTTATGTCATTCTTAAAGGTTGCTTTTGAAAGATGCAGGGAATGGCAAATCATTATTAATGGAGTGTCATAACTCCAATTAACATGGACTATACTTTGCAGTGTATTGTTTCTGTTAAAATGTTTGAAAATATTCATGCTTTATTTATCTTTAACATGTTCATTGTAGTAAAATTACAAAAAACAAAACATATATACATTGTGTATAAATTATATTTGTTGGTATAATGCTTACAACATTATGAAATTAATCCTGGCTGGCAGGACTGTGGACAGTGTATATGTCACTTAGGTTTCTCCCCTACACATGATGAGGAGCTCTATAGTTGTGTCCATTATGGAGAAGGCTCTCCATTTAACTCTTTCTCTTCCATGAGATTCTGCTGCTGGGTGAAAAATCTGACTGCTAACCAAACACTAAAAAGGTACATGCACTGCTTGTTTGTTTTTGGGATTAGGAGGCACCCTGTTGGTCATTTTAGTCAGAACTTTTAGTCAGAACTGACATTTGTTCAGTTAGTGGCTTAGATGAGCAAAAACTTTGTTTGTTTTATGCTTGCTGTACAAAGCAACCCTGCATTTAACTATGCATGTTTGCTGCCTTGCTGAATACAAATTCAGGAAAAACCTGCTTGGACTGTTTCTGGCTGTTACTAAGTTGTTCCTGTCTCATGTATTGTTTACTGCTGCACCTTTCCCCATTACTACATGGCACTCAGTTAGAAGCAACTGACACCTATTATTGAACCAAATGGAGTAGCTTGTAAAAAAAGCTTGAATGGCAAATCCTTACCCACAGGAAATAAACTACTGGACCACCTAACAGATGTGACAGCTGAATGAAGCCCACCTGAGCTCCTTAAAAGGACAGCAGCAATTGAACCTCTCTCTATAACAGCAGATTGTTAGAGCTGGACTCGGCCCTTCCTTCTCTGAGCTGGTCACTCAGCTGTCGGATATCTGCCAGCTCCTATCTCTCCACAGTGACTCACCTGTTGATGATTTCCTGCTCGTCAGTCCTGCCTACTTAAGCCGTTCAGCCCAGATGATCCTACTTTCTGTTCCACTATACTGATCCCTGACTTCCTGACTCTCTGGCTTGTCTGACTATCCGTTCCGGTTACCGAGCTTTGGCTATGTTTTGACTATGTTTGTTCTATTTACTTTTATTATTAAACAAGTGTGATTTAACTGTAATTCTATCTCAGTCTGATTCATGGTTTCTGACACAGATACAGGTCCTGTTAGAGAGGCAGATGCTGGCCAATGTCTACAAATGACTCCAGAGCCCATTAGGGAAAAATTTCCTGAGGGTGGTGTTGAAACCTACCGTGCCAACTTTAAAAATGAGATGCTGCCCAATGAGCAGAAGGGAGATGTGTTAGTACCCTTTTTAATGAGGGTTCCCAAATTACCACTTTGGTCCCTAAAGATGTCGTATTGGATGAAACATATAGGACATAGTCTATGCAATGATGTCAGGCCTCTGTTTCAATTCTAGGTGTAGCAGCTTTTTATGTGAGTTTTACATGCTGTTTTACCCTATTTGGATGTGGTTTATAGTATGTTTCTAATATTCCTAATAAACTACTATACTATGGTCACACTCTGTCTGCTCCATTGGTGAGCTTTGTTACTACAGCCCCCACCAGTATTCTGTTTTGTAAAGAGAGGAGGACAGAGACTAGGCATCCATTAGAAGACTGGAGCTATGCAGAAGGAGCATTTGAGACTTGATTGATCAGGCTGTGTTTGCTTCACTCATTGCAGCATATATTTCTGGTGAGTGTGCAGTTCACTAGGTGCTCCCTAGACGTTTTTTGATTTTTTTACAGCAGCTGTTTTTGGCTGTAGATGTTTTTTTCTACAGTAATTAAACTCTCCATCATGTTATCCTATGTGTTCAGGCACACATAGGCTGTTATTAGCAGTTTTGGGCAGTGGCGTTTTTGAGCAGTAAAAACAAAACTAGTGGGTTCTGAGAGACGTTTTTCAGCTGTAAAAACGCTGATAAGCGCTGATAAACGTCAATAACTGCTCAAAAACTTCGCTCACCAACGTTTAACGTTTTTGATCCATTGAAAAAAATAAAATAAAATAAAACGCTAAAAAACGCTAATAAACGCCAAAAACAGCTATTGCAAAAACGTTGAAAAGCTCACTGCAAAGCTACTGGTGTTTTTATAACATTATTATTATTATTTTTTTAAACTCAATTTTATTGAGGATTTTACATATGTAACAGGTAATAAAACAAAATTATTTTAACGTCCAGTGTGCATGAGGCCTGAAAGTCCACACACTGACAGATTTGATGTACGTTGGATTGGATGGTGGAAGACACTTCATATTTCTTTAACCATAACACTTGGTTGTTGACTTCAATAGAAACATTTTTCTCACCAAAACCTTGTTTTATACATGTGTTTTGTAACACTATTGGTTAAAGTATAGTTGCATTCATGTATTACAATTAACTTTTTATTTTGCATTCATTTGGATCCAATTTAACATATTTATTTATTTTTATATTAATTGATTCATTCACATTTATTTTTGTAGCACTGCAATTACTTATTCATACATACCCATCAGGATTTGTATATATTGTATCAATCCACATTGTTGCTAACAGCCTATGTTTTGATACCATAGCACTGACTTTGTTTCTTTTTTGGGAAGTGGCTCACTTCGACTTACAACTTCAGGATATCAACCTAAGCTCAAATGAGAAATCCTTGCCAGGCCTTAGGTTATCATAGGCGTCTGAGCACAATATGTGTTCATAAGAAATATAATACTGGAAAGCATGTTAGGTCCCAAATAAATGATCTGTCCCACCTTACAAATAAGTGGTTGCAACTGCAAGTACTGAACCCCACTCAGGTTGTAGAGCTAGTGGTCTGTGCCCACTACATCAGAGCCTACAGAACCTCTATATTTTCACTTGGGACTTTCAAGGCAATATACACAAATTATCTTAAAAGGCAATTTTTCCAATCTTTATTATAATACATAGTAAAACAATGTATAAAATTAAATTGCTACACCACAGTGCTTATTTTTTTCTGAAACATTGTTTAACTAAGACAAATCCGATGTGTTTCAGAAAATTCCTTCCTCAGGGGTGAAGAAGGTATGCCAAATCTACAATACAATGAATCTTTAAATACATAATTAAATGGACCAAAATATCATTGTGTAGTCCATACCATACTTACATTCTTAATTTGTACCAAAAACAATAGAAACCAGCGATAAAATAAAAAGAGAGCAAAATCAGAGTTGGCATACTTCTATCCCTCGACTAAGAGCCCAACCGTACCATCACAGGAGGACCACCTTGCATCTACTGTGGCCACCTAGCACGCAGCAGAGAGAGTACAAAAAAAAAACAACTAAAAAGACCTCACTCTGACATACATACATGACCCACCTGTCTGAATGGCTCATTTTGCAAGTGCTTATAGAATGCAAAGTTTATTTTGGTATGGATACCCATACAGCGCCATCAATGAAATCTATTATTCTTTATAATGTATTCATAAAATAATATTACTGTATGTTCTTTACTAACAGGGAATAAACATGTGCAATGAGACCCTAGTTATTGTAATGAAAAAATATATATGAATAAATGTCAGAATATAACTATAAATAAACTCCACAATGTACCCCCCAGAGAGCCTGACCATCGATGGATGTGGGGAATTTGAGAATATGTTCCAAATTATTGCACTGTGTGTATTGCTATGTTAACAGCCAAATCGTAAATATGTGCAGTAGCAAAGGAAAGCCCAGTACTTGGACTAGAGCACTGTGTGGGGGTCATAATGTTCTAAAGGACAAAACTGAAGCAACTAAAGGTTAGGTACAGCCATTGACTAAAGCAGGTTACCACCTTTCTAGGGATTGTAGGATACTACTGGAGATTCATACCTAACTTTGCTATGATATCAGCTTCTCTAACTAACCTTATCAAAGGGAAAAGTCCACCATGGAGAAGTCAAATGAAGAAGCAGAGAAAGCTTTCTAATGGCTAAGGCAGTATTGTGTAAGGGACCCGTGTTAACAAAAGGATCTCCTGAGTATTAATTTAGCTGTTATTAATACAACGATTAATTTAATGCCCCATGCAATATTAAGGCCAAAGGGAGTATAGAACTGTGTTTCTAAAAATCCAGATTGTTTCCTTGCTAGAGTTTTTTTTTTTATTACACCATCTCCAGTGTGGATTGAACCTATATTTGCCAATAAATTGTTTACCATTAGGGTCCCTAATGCATAATGCATAGATATGCTATGGCCTTTGAAACCATTCTTGAAGCTACATACAGTATATGTTCTCCAAGATGAACATGTAATGCCTGCCTACTGTACCTGTATCCTCTAGGCCACATGGGCATTGCAGCAGATATGCAAAATGTGAGGAATTGCATGTAGTAAATTCTGATATTTGATAATTTTTGTTCTTTTGATTGGACCAAACTTCAGACTGTTTTTTTATTATATACACACGGTGCATTTTTACAGGAAAAAAACCTTTCATATTACCAAAGAAAGAAGGTTTAGTTGGATGTTCTATAATATTTGGGGATAATATGTCCCTCAAACAGGGAACTTTCCTAAAAAAAATTGACGATTCTCTGGTAACACTGGCAATATGTCTTGTCATATAAAGAAATATTCTGCACACTAGTTAAAAAAAGCTGCAAAACAACAAAGTGGCAAGAATCACCCTGAATTAAAGTGTAAATGTGCTGTGCTATTACTGAATAGGGATGGGCCGAACACCCCCCTGTTCGGTTCGCAGCAGAACTCCCAAACAGGGGAAATGTTCTAACCTGAACAACGAACCCCATTGAAGTCTATGGAAGCCAAACAGGAAAAATTTTGAAGGCTTATATACAAATAATTGACCTTAAAAGGGGTATGTGTGTTTGTGTACTGCCCTGGGGGACATGTATTAATTTAAAAAAAATGATAGTTTTTTCAGGAGCAGTGAATCACAGGAATGCAGTTAGTTTTGCACTCTTGTGACACGTTTTCAGCAGAGGGCAGGCTGAAGTCATCATGACCATGGAGTTGGGAGTCGCCAGATCCCTGGATCGACACCCGGCTTAGCCTCTCAGTGAGCGGCTAAGAACATGAGCTGGCTGCCCCCTCCACAGCACAGCTCTCCAGTGAGTGAGGAGGGGGCAGAGCAGAGAGCAATGACTGACAGTCAGCAGCTCTCTGCTCACGGAGCTGTGAGAACCGAGTTATCGCCGGTGTTCAATCACTGGGTTCTCAGTGTTAGAGGCGCCGGGGGACAGGTGCAGCATGGGACAGATGCTGCATCCACCTAGGTAAGTACGATTCTTAAAAAAAAAAAAAAAAAAACATACTTCTCTTTTAAAGTGCAGCAATAAAAAATAAAAAAACTTTAAATATAGTGCCTGGGGGGTCCCCTTAATGTGCCTGTGAAGTGGTGCATCTGTAGCATGCATAAAACATGCTACAGCAAAAACAAGTCAAATCCCATTTAAAATGACTTGCAGTTACCCGGCTATTGAAAAAAAAAAAAAAAAAAAGGTGTGGGGTCCCCCCTAGTCCATACCAGGCCCTTACCTGGGCATGCAACCAGGCAGGTCAGGAAACGAGGGACAAGCGAGTGCCCCCCAAACCATACCAGGCAACATGCCCTCAACATGGGGGGGTGGATATTTTGTGGCACCCCAAAGCACCTTGCCTCCATGTTGATGGGGACAAGGGCCTCTTCCCGAAAAAACCTGGGCCGTGGTTGTCGGGTCTGGGGGTGGGGGGCTTATCAGAATCTGGAAGCCCCTTGTTACAATGGGGCACCCAGATCCTGCCCCCCCCCATGTGAATGAGTATCGGTTACATAGTACTCCTACCCATTCACCAAAAATGTGTACAAAGGTAATAACCACACGAGACAGTTTTTGACCAATCCTTTAAAAAAAAGAAAAGAAATAGTGTCCCTCGATGTATATTCATCGTCAAAAACACTCTCCCCTCCTGGTAGGCCTCCCACCTTATGCACGATCTGCGCTTTGACATTTCTTATATAAGAAATGGGCGGGTCACATGGCTACATTCCTCGGTGGCACCGCCTCCTTCTGACATCATGTCAAAGTGCAGAGCGGGCATACGGTGGGAGGCCTCCCAGGAGGTGAGAGCGTTTTTTGTTGCTTTTTTATTTTTTGGGTCCAGCGGGCGACAAAGAGACACTATTTTTTATTTTTTAATAAAGGATCAGGCAAAAACTGTGGTGGTTATTACTTTGTAAACTTTTTTGGTGAATGAGTAAGGGGTACAAAGTACCCGATACCCATTCACATGGGGGGGCTGGGACCTGGGGCCCGCCTTGTTAAATGGGGCTTCCAGATTCCAATAAGCCCCTCCACCCGCAGACCTTGACAACCACAGCCCAGGGTTGTCGGGAAGAGGCCCTTGTCCCCATCAACATGGGGACAAGGTGCTTTTGGGTAGGGGGCACCAAAAGCACCCACCCCCCCATTTTGAGGGCATGTGGCCTAGTATGGTTCAGGAGGGGGGCGCTCATTCGCCCCCCCCCTTTCCTGACCTGCAAGGCTGCATGCCCGGATAAGGGTTTGGTATGGATTTTTTTTGATGTGGGGGTTCCCCTCCAAATCCATTCCAAACCTGAAGGGCCTGGTATGGACCTGGGGGACCCCACGCCGTTTTTTTCTTTTTCTTCCGGCAATTTATTTTATTTAGCTCTGATGTCCTGTACAGACAAGCGGAATTCCCGTCGGAAAAAACTTGGATGGTTTTTCCGACAGAATTCCGCTCAAGCTTGCCTTGCATACACACGGTCACACAAAAGTTTGGTGAACTTTTGACTGCCAAAAACGCGGTGACGTAAAAGACTACGACGAGCCGAGAAAATGAAGTTCTATGCTTCCGAGCATGCGTCAATTTGTTTCCGAGCATGCGTCGGAATTTAGCGCGTCGGGATTTGTACACACGATTGGAAATTCCGATCAAATTTTTTACAGACGGGAAAATAGAGAACCTGCTCTCTATCTTTTTCTGCCAGTTTTTCCGTTGGACAAAGTCAGATGGAGCATACACACGGTCGGGATTCCTGACCAAAAGCTCTTATCGGACTTTTTCCGACGGGAAAACCGATCGTGTGTATGGGGCATTAGCAGGGAAACCCATTGACAGCTGATAACTCATCGGTTGTCAAGGATAACTTGCCACAAATTTGTGGCAGTGTTGAATTGTAAGTCTGTTAAACTTGCTGCACATTTTCACTGTCAAGTTGTACACTTGCAGAGCACTTGAAGCACAAGTTCTATTTGACACTTTTCCAATTTGTAGCAAATTTGTGTGGCAAGTCTCTAGCAAGAGCAAAGTTTTAGTGATGAGTCTACAGCAAGAGCTCTGCAAGTCTGCAGCATGAAAATTCAGCCACAGTGACCTCTGTGATGGGATGACTATTGCACAACATAACTGAACCAGAACTTGCACCAGACTTGCAGAATGTTTGCGTATAAAGTTTATCTGGAGTCATGCAATGTGAACTTTGTGAAGCCTGGCAAGTCTAGCAAAAAGCAAGTCATTTTCAAACTTGCAGCACAATTGTTTGCTATCTGGGATTAAAATAAACCACATGTTCTACTTTAAAATCCAATGTCCAGTGCTGCTGGGGTGGATGGCTGACATCATTTAGTATAATCATTCCTTTTTATGTGTGAGCTAGCCAAAGCTCATAGTTGCCAACATTGCAAAAAAATGAATAGGGGCACTTTTTTGTCTGTAGGTGGATTCTTGCTATAATTAGGGGGCGGGGCATTTGTTTGAAGGCTGGACGCAGCGATGAAACAAAAATACAGCGCGCGGAGCACGCCGTGGTGACAAAATAGGCGTGGTTTAAATGGAAAATGGGGCGGGACTTAAAGGGGCATGGTTTAAAGGGGTGTGGTTAGAGTCTGAGATGAACGAGGGATGGAGGGAGTAAGTAAGGGAGATAGAAAGAAAGAAAGAAAGAAAGAAAGAAAGAAAGAAAGAAAGAAAGAGAGAGAAATAGGGAGGGAAGGAGAGAGAAAGAAGGAAAGAAAGAGGGATGGAGGGACAGCAGGCCCATATCCTACACCACAATAGAAGTATGTGTATTCCAGAAAGTTTAACAATCAGCAGAACCAGATAAAGATACTCTAAACACCTGGTGTTGGCTCTTCAATCATCACAGCACCATGGTTGGTATGGTGTCAGGATGATTGAAGCGCATTATTTCAATTATTTCATTGTAATATAAAATGAAATAGTTCAACACACCATAATGCAGAATCAGCGGGAGCCCTGAGCGTGTCACTTGCCACGTTGCCTGCCACCAGATGCAATCAGGTGTCCCTTCAGGTGTCCCTTCAGGTGTCCCTTCTTACATCAGGCATTCCCAACAGAGTCCCTCCTTACATCAGGTGCTCCCAGCGGAGTCCCTCCTTACATCAGGTGCCTCCAGTGGAGTTCCTCCTTACATCAGGTGTCCCCAGCGGAGTCCCTCCTTACACCAGGTGCCCCCAGCTGAGTCCAACCTTACATCAGGTGTCACCAGCGGAGTCCCTCCTTACATCGTGTGTCCCCAGCGGAGTCCCTCCTTACATCAGGTTTCGGCAGCCAGCGGAATCCCTCCTTACATCAGATGTTCCCAACCATTGGAGTCCTTCCCTACATTAGGTGTCCCCAGCCAGTGGAGTGCCTCTTTACCTCAGGTGTTCCCAGTCAGCGGAGTCCCTCCTTACATCGGATGACCCCAGCCAGCGGAGTCCCTCCTTACATCAGGTGTCCTATCATCACCCAGGTGCAGGCCACTAATGATTTGGCCTCTGCGTCATTACAGAAGACCAGCTCGTGGAGGCCGAAGGGAAGAACCAAGAGGCGGAGCCTAGGTTACGCCTCTTCAGTCTTCCTCATGATAGCTGATCTTCAGTAAAATGGCAGCCGGCAGAGACATTTTACAAGTGCCGGCCGTGGACCTCTAACGGTGGCGGAAAAAAATGCAAAACTGCGTTTTCCCGGGACATTTCCCGGGAAACTGCAAGACCGGGACAAAGGTCTAAATCCCGGGAATGTCCTGGGAAATTCAGGACAGTTGGCAACTATGAAGGGCACTCTCACTCTCTCTGTGGTATAAGAGCCAGATGCTGGGTGAAATGGCTGACTGCTGACAGAAAGTCTTTTTGGACAAGCAAATGTTTTTCTTGTGTTATGCAAAGAACTTACTGTATTAAAGTTTGCTTCATTACTGCCTTGCTGAATGAAAGCACAGGAAAACCTGCATGCCCTTGAATTAGTCAGTCCTGATATGGGTCTTGGCGCCTGGAATCTTTGAAGAACTAGAAGATTTGAAGATAGAGACTTGAGTGGGTTGAAGCCTCCAATACTGGGTCAAAGTTTTGACAGCAAACAGTGCACTGATTTCGCAAGCATGCACAGCCTATTTAGGATAGATGTTGGCAACACTTCAGGGCTCCAACCACCGCAGGAGTTCACATAGCTGTGAGTGGGTAGCTAGAGATGGTACATTTGTGCACAAAAGTTTGATTTTTTATCTAAATAATAAAGGCAAGGGCCTAAGCCTGGAGGCCAGATCAGCGCTTCTGCAAAGTAAAAGCTAGGAGGCTGGTACAAAGTGTTTGTCTGTGGTGGACTGCTTGAAAACTGCTGCATGGGCAACCCATGCATTTTTTTTTTACTAAAAAGCCTAAACAAACATTAAATCCGCATTAGTTTTATTTTTTAGGTTTCATTTCCTTTTTTTATTTTGGTGATCAGGCTGGTATTTTCATCTACCTTTAACAGGTCAAGATGTTATGCAGAAGTGACAATTAGAGGGTTGAGACAAACAATTTAGTCAAGTCCATGTACAATAAATCGGCTAGTGCATCTAAAGCCTCGTACACATGGTCGGACTTCAAATAAACTTTTCCGTGGATTTTTGTCCGAAGGAAGTTGGCCGGGCACACCCATAGCATACACACGGCAGGACTTTTCTGCAAACTTTCCCAAAATCACGTGGTTTTTCTGCTCTTTTCTGTACACGTGGTCGAACTTTGCACCATCGGACTTTTGTTGCCGAAAAGTTTGTCCGTTTGCAGAGCGATCTTTTGTTCGATGAAAAACAAAAAAGTTTGTCCAATGGAGCGTACACACACGGTCATATTTTTTGGAAAACGTGCTCATTTTGAAGTATGTTGGCAAAAAGTCTGACCGTGTGTATGGTCCTTTACACTGCCCTCTAGAGAGGTTGACAGTGCTGCTGTCCAAGTGTAACTCCATTTCTCCTCCATAGAGTGGAGCCATTCTGAAACAGGAAGTGTGTTACTGACCTAATCACCATGTAAAAATAAATGAAGGCGAAAAAGCCTAAAAAAAGTGAATGCAGCCACTACATTAAAGCGGTTGTAATTTTTTTAACTTTTACCTACAGGTAAGTCTATAATAAGGCTTACCTGTAGGTAAAAGTTAAAAAAATGACATTACAACTTATATGTAGGTAAAAAAAATATCTCCTAAACCTTTACGGTTTAGGAGATATTCCCCTCGCAATGCGCCGCTGACAGCAGCGGCGCATGCGCACAGGGGATTCTCGGTCTGAAGGCTCGGCAGGCGCCGGACCTCGCCGGAACGAAGTCTCCCGCGCGCACGCGTGGGAGTGAGACATTGCGGCTCTAGCCACTCACAGCGCTGGAGCCACGATACCCGGAAGACACGCCGAGGCAACATGTCATCTTCCTCGGTGTGGACCAGGTGAGTTAACGATACCTCGTTCTAAGGTAGGTATTTCAGAATGAGCTAGTATGCGGTGCATACTAGCTCATTATGCCTTTCCCTTGCAGGTGACAAAAAAACTAAAACTTTTGTGAATTTACAACCGCTTTAAAGGATGGGCAAGCTGCAAAAAATAGTATAACATTTTTGTTTTTAGTTTCATACCGATTTAGTAAAAGTGGGCAATGAAATCCCTGAAAAAGAAGAATAAGTGAATGACTGTGTCCTTGGAAGTGCTTCTGTGTGTGTATATATATATATATATATATACACTGTATATATTGGGTTGGGTTTGACCAGTGGAGGCTCGTCCATAAGGGCTCCTGGGGCAGTGCCCCACCAGTCAAAAAATAAATAAATAAATGAAAATAAACTATATGTGTCTGTGTAATAAAATGTGTTCTGTGCCTTTAAATGCTGGCCGTGCACTTGCAGTTCCCTTTCCTGATTGTTTTATCACTCTCTGCAGCTGTTGCTCGGTAGATTAGGAAAAAAATACTTTTTTTGTTCTAATCCGCCTAGCAACAGGTCATCAGTCCAAAAAATCATTTAGAGTAAACAGTTTCTCCACATTTATTGGATGTCTGAGTTTGCCATTCTGGTAATAGGAGTGCATTAGGACAGGCCGAAATGCTGACCTGGCCCGCCTATTGAGCTCCCTTATTGGAGATTTTCCCCTGGAGCAGTTGCAAGAGGAAGTGAGGAAAGTGTAAGGCTGGGAGCAGCTCGCTGTACAGCCAGTGAGCCTAGGTTCACATTGGAGCGGGTTTTAAATCGTGCAAGTTCAGCTGAACTTGCACGATTTCATACCAACAATGCAGTCTGACTTTGGGAGGCTATTTGACAGACATCTGTGCGGATTCCTGCACAGATGTCTATACAAATTGCCTCCCGAAGTCACCAAAAGTAGTACAGGAACTAATTTTGGGAATCGGTGAGGTGTTGCACAGATTCGAATGATGCTATTGCCGGCAATCACATGCTAAATCAATTCAATGTGAACCTAGGCTGAAGGTGGAAGGGAGGAGACACACACCAACATGAGTCAGCACATTTCTCTGCTAGCACATCTAAAGCCCCGTACACACGATCGGATAACCTATGGATTTTCGTCGGATGGATTTGTCCATCGGAAATCCGATGAAACTGTTTTTCATCAGTCTTGGCCACACACCATCAGTCAAAAAACCGACCGTTCCAAACGTGGTGACGTAAAACACTCCGATGAGCCGAGAAAAATGAAGTTTGATGCTTCTGAGCATGCGTCGACTTGATTCTAAGCATGCGTGGGTTTTTTAACCGATGGACTTGCCCATAGACGATCGGAAATTCCCATCGGTTTTTTATCCATCGGAAAATTTTAAAACAAGTTCTATTTTTTACAACCGATGGAAAAAAGACCGATGGGTACCATACACGATCGGTTGGTCTGATGAAAACCATCCATCGGACGGTTTTCATCAGTCAAACCGATCGTGTGTATGGGGCTTTAGAATTTACCAATGTAGCGGCCTCACCCCCCGTCCCCTTGTGAATAAAGTGGCTTGCTTGTCTAGGGGTATGCGGGAGGAGGGTGAGGTATACTACGGCCCCTGTCCTCTAAGGTGTAGAGGTGAAGGCCAACACTATTTTACCTTCGAGTCCTGTGTTCTGGATGGAGCCTCTGGCCCTCCTGCAGAGGGCAAGTTTGACTGTCAGTAATAGAGCCCCACACCATAAAAAGTCCAACACTCCTTTATTCTTCTTCACATATGAACAGTATCAGTTGAACTTTCAAACTAACAAACAGGGTGTGGATACGAGTAGGCCCAGGCACAATGAACTCTCCTATTCCGTCTTTGGCGAATAGGCTTGGCGCACAGTCGCTGCCACCGACCGTGAGTTTGGTCGCTACCACCGACCGGGTGAACTGTTGAGGCCCCTGCCACAGGCCTAATAGCAGGTCTCTGCCACCGACCTGAATTGACTATATGTACCGCTGCCACCGGTCACAGAACATGAATTACCTTCCTTTATGAATAGGCCCTTGTTGGAGAAGGATATCCATCCAAGCGGTCTCCAGAGGTCCACCCGACACTGGCAATATGCTGCACCAGCTTCACAAAGGGTCACCTCTCTGGTCCTTTACGCCCTGGATTCAGGTGCCCAACACCAGGGGCACCTTAGGACGATCCCTCCCTCGCGGGACCCAGCGGAAGATACTGGGCCCCAGGCCTCCGGATGAGTACCTCACCCCAGACTGAAGGTGTCTGGGATGGAACACGAACTCCACGTGTACAGGCCGAGGGCGCCTGAACACTGACCACGGACAGAGCAGCCCTCAGGCTGAAGGTGCCTGGGACTCGGACCTTGTGGTGAAGATGTCAGCCCCATTTATACCCTCCCCCAGCAAGCACAGCTGCAGTACAGCTGCCGTGGGAGATCACAAAGGGTACGGCACTGCAGTAGTGGTTCAACCCCAGCTCAGAATGACAGCGCCACCTACTGAGCCGCAGGGAACTAAACACCACTGATGTCCTCACCCGAACAGAATACAACCCTATTCTTCCAATTAGTGCATCTGGGTCATGCTACCACCCAGATGCTCCCCCCTAAATAGTACATGCCCGCTACACCAACATACCAGCTCCAGGCTGCAGGTAAGACAATTTGGGAAGAAGACCTGCAGTGAACCTTGCTGAGTTATGGTAGTCAGTGTTGGAATGATAGAAAAGGGGGGGACGGTTTCAATTCCCCCTTTTCTCATGGGAGTGCGGCAGGCCGAACGGTTTCAAGATCCCCCTGATAAGCATGACAGGTCTCTCAGGGGGAACAGCTGGGGATCACATGGCCTAGGGAGAGAAAAAACGTGACTTTCCCGGGTTTTCTGTTGAACACCTGGTGATCATGCGTCCTGCTCATGTTGTTTCCCGGCTTTTTTAGGGCTAAAGTGGTACTGGGCTAGCTAGTACCAGCTTATTCAAGTTCTTAATAGGGCTATATAAAGGGGGTTCCGTTTTATGGTTCATTCGCCTCAGAAGACAGGATCTGTGGTGTTCTAGGAGTTCTTCTCCATTGAACAAACAGGGTCTTCTGAGGCCAGAAGATGAGTCTACTTCGGCGGCTGATTGAGCGGGCGGGAGAATAAGGCTGCGAAGAGTGAATTCAGCAGTGCCTCGACTTACCTCCAGCTTCGCCTCAAGAAGCTCCGGTGGGAGCTACATCTGCAGCAGAGGAATCTCGAATCCTTGCGGCCGAAGGAGGACCATCGGTGAGGGAGCCCAGCGAATCCATGTTGAGCCCGGAAGAGGAAGGAGCCGCACTGACGGAGGACGTTCTACACCTGCAGAGGGTCAGTAGCGCCGTGTCATCGGGGGGGGGCGGGGCTCCGTGAAAAGGAGGCGGACCCCATGCCGCAGGCTCTCCCCTTCACCAACCCAGGCTCCGGCAGCCAAAAGAACCGGGCAGCCGTCGAGAGGACATGGGGAAGCTTCCGGAGGACGGGCAGAGAGGCGGCACCAGTAGCGGTACCAGTAGCGGAGGCGGAGCTGTGGGCGGTACGTCATCACAGTCTCCACACCTCCTTCATCAGCATAGTTCGTCGCCCTGACAACACATACAGCGGTCTGAGGTCAGTACTAGGCCGGCTGGCAGAGCAGCTCCTTCTAATGAGGCGGAGGAGGCTGGTATTTCCGTAGCTGGTGAGTCATCTAATATAATTACTCTGCATAATATTGCTGAATCACTAGTCAAACTAACTAATGAAGTTCAGTTGTTAAAAAATTCTGTTCCAGTTCCTGTTAATTCTATTGTGGATGTATGGTCGCCATCTTGTGGCCAAATAGCAAATGACGAGCAGATTTTACATTCAATTGATAGTAATGTTCTTCTTATCAGAATGCAAAAATTAAAAATTTACCTGAAACTTGCCTAAGAGAACCCATTTCTTGTGAGGTTTCTCCACTAGGTTTTCATATATCTTTATCAATAAAAGAAAAGATATGGAGAGGTGAATTTTTAGATATATTATCCTTACTTCCTTCTGCTAAAGATTTTATTATGAAAGATAAAAAAGAAGACGAGGATCATAGGAGGCCTGTGACCAGGTCTTTCAACAACTGGTTGCAGGCTTTCTGCATTTTTTCTGGTATTCTTTGTGAAAAATTTCCGGAGAAAAGTCCGGGGCTTTTTCAGCATCTGGATGTCATTTTGGAAGCTTATAAAAGCTTTGGTGGTACCTCTTGGTTTAACTATGACGAAGCTTTTTGTCCACAAATCCTTGAAATGGGGAGTAAAAGATGTGGGCCTCTGGCTCAATCTTTTTCTCCCTCAGCGACAACATTTTTCCAAACAAATTCAAAGTTCACAACAAACAACCGTTCAGCCTTCCGGTTACAAAAAAAGGAATATGTTTTAACTTTAATGACGGACAACGTAAGTGGCCCAACTCTTGCAGGTACCACCACGAGTGTGCCTTTTGCTCAGGAACACATTCGGTTAGCAAATGTTTTAAACAAATGTCTACATTTAACCAACAGGGACCTGTTCAAAAAGGCTTGCACCCCCGTGATTTGGCAAAACATGTTACCTTGGCTCAAACTATACCCAGACAAGGCGAAGGCTCAGCTAATTCTTGAAGGATTTAGAGAGGGTTTTGTTTTGCCAGCATTTAGCAGTAAAGGTTGTACGCTAATAAACAATTTAAAATCGATAGATCATTATTTTAATATAGTTTTGGAGAAAATGTATAAGGAGGTTTCTGAAGGGAGGGTAGCTGGTCCTTTTAGTTTCCCCCCATTTATTAATTTCAGGATTTCACCATTGGGAATTGTCCCCAAGAAAGACAAAAATTATTTTAGGTTGATTCACCACTTATCTTTTCCCAAGGGTCATTCTTTGAATGACCAAATTGAGGATAGTCTTTCTTCTGTTTCCTATGCGTCTTTTGAGGATGCTTTAGTTAAACTTAGGCTGTTGGGTAGGGGGGCCCTTATGGCAAAAGCAGATATTAAATCTGCTTTTCGCCTCCTTCCTCTTAACCCGGTTTGTTTTAATTCTTTAGGTTTTTTTCTTTGATGGTTATTTTATTTTGATAAATGTTTGCCAATGGGCTGTTCTTTGTCCTGTTTTTATTTTGAATCCTTTTCATCCTTTTTAGAGTGGGTAGTTATTAATATAGCTGAATCAAATTTTTTGATTCATTATTTAGATGATTTTTTATTTTTAGGCCCCCCTCATTCTTCTGATTGTTTTTTGTTATTGGATTCTTTTTTCAAAATATGCAGTCATTTCGGCGTTCCTTTAGCCTTTGAGAAAACAGCGTGGCCCTCGACTTGTATTGAATTCTTGGGTATCACGAATAATTCCGAGCTAATGGAGTTCAGGTTACCTGAGGATAAATTAGTCAAGCTTAGATCTTCTTTATTATCCATCATTAGAAAGAAAAAAGTTTGTCTAAAGGAGATGCAATCACTACTCGGTTTATTGGCTTTTGCATCTAGGATTATGCCGGTTGGGAAGGTGTTCTCAAGGAGACTATATCTTGCCATTTCTGGTTTAAAATCCCTGTTTTCTCATGTACGAGTTTCTCATGATATGAAGGAAGACATGTTGGTCTGGCTTCAATTCCTTACATATTTTAATGGGAAAGCTGTTTGGCAGGAAGAATTTATTCTGGATAAGGATTTTTTTCTATTTACCGACTCTGCTGGGTCCTGCGGTTTTGCTGCCATTTGGCGAACACAGTGGTGTGCTGAGCGCTGGACTCATAGTTGGAAAACCAAAGGTCTTTTAAAGAATATTGTATTAGAACTTTTCCCTATAATTGTAGCTTTAGAAATCTGGGGTCAGCATTTTCAGAATAGACGTATACTGGTTAGGACTGATAACAAAGGTGTTATGTTTGCAATAAACTGTCTAACGTCCAAATCTCCGCCGGTCATTGTCCTTCTACGCCATATGGTATTCCGGTGCTTGAGTTGGAATATTTGGTTGAAGGCAATTCATGTGGCAGGTAAGGACAATGACGTGGCGGATTCTCTGTCTCGCCCACAGATGGAGCGATTTTTTCAGCTGTGTCCAGATGCGGATCCTGTAGGGATGCAGTGCCCAACCAAATTATGGGACCTGGTTTGAAGCCCATTTCTGCATACATCCAACATTCAATTGCACCCTCAACTTTGGCTGGATATCGATCGGCCTGGTTGATGTGGTTGATGTTCTTGAATACTATAAAAAAACCTGCTGTTTAATTTTCTGAAAATTTAATTTTGCTCTTTTTGGAATCTTTATTTAACAAAAATTATTCCTGGTCTTATGTCCAGAAGACATTTTCTGGTGTTTACTTTTTTCTAAAACTCAATCGTTTTTCATCTTGTTTAACGTTCTTTTCAGTACAGCAAGCTATGAAAGGTTATAAGAAATGTAATTTTAAGGGGGGCGTGGCCTGGCGCGCGGCGGAGATGGCAGCACACTAGAGGAGCTCCTCAGCACGCACGACCATTAGAAGCCCTACACCCGACCACAGGCTCTCAGATGCCGGGCAGAAGGCTGTATTCAACTCCCCGCTCCCACCTGCGCCACAAAAACTGGATCATCCGCAGCGAAAAACATAGCGGACATCTTTAAAACCCAGCAGACAGGCCGCAACGGATCTCCGAGATCCAAGATGGCGCCGCCGCAACACGAGGAAGACGACATCGAGGACTCCCGACCAGCTCCTGTAGACTCTAACAGGGGTAAGCCTGCATCAGATCACCCCTTAACATTGGCAGATATGTCTGTGATAGCCGCGGACATCAAAGCAACTTTCTCAGCGGCTGTCACGGACTTGAAAACGAGCATGATAGTTATCAATGAAAAGATGGCGGCGGTGGAACACGCAGGTCAACATAGGGACAAGGCCATACACAGGTTAGAGCTAACCACACAGGCCCAAACACAACATTTCATTGACATGAATCGGCATATAGAAGATTTGGACAATAGGGGCAGGAGGTGCAACATTAGGGTGCGGGGGATCCCCGAATCTGTCGAGCATGAGCAAATTGTACCGGCCCCAGGAGAGTGTTCAACAGTCTATTAGAACGCCAAGAGGACATGGAGATAGACTTTGTATGGTCACATAGGGCTCTCAGACCCAGAAGCTCTGATTCAGCACCCCCGAGAGACATTATATGTTGCCTGCAGAGCTTTGGCCTTAAAGAGGATATGATGCGCAAGGCGCGGAGAAATGACAGGATCATTTTTAACGGTGCGACAATAATGCTGTTTCAGGACTTGTCTCAGATAACTTTGAGAAACAGACGTGCCCTACGCCCCTTGTTGGATCGGTTAAGGGAAAGGGACCTGAAATATTCGTGGCGTTTTCCGTTCGCTTTGACTGTATCTTACAATGGCCACATGCATATATTACGCTCTCCAGCAGACCTTCCTGAGTTTTGTGAATCACTGATATGGAGCATGTAGCCCTCCCTGAATGGTACGCGGAATTCCTACACACCCCACTGGAGAGGAGCCCCCCCCACCTGACACCTGACACTTCATGTCACCTGACACCAGACTTTCTAAGAAAGCTAGGCAGGGGCGAGGTGGGAGTAGCAGACCCGACACACCGGGCAGACACGCGGGGCCTTCCAGGGACCGAAACGCAGAGTGACACTTTGCAGCATTGTTGGCACTCCCCTACTCCATGTTCCTGCTACCTGCCTCACCTCTCCCCCTGTGGTGAGACCTTTGTTCACGCTCTGATCCTCTACCCTCACTCCCCTTACCCACATTGCCTTGTTGGTAATTGATGCCTGACTTGGACCCTTCGAGGTAAATACTCATCGCCTCCTTCACTTGAATCCCGGTTTGAGTCCTTTCCTGATGCACAGGCCGATCTGGAATACTAGGGACTGTCTGCTTTTTTATACAACCATTATACCTAATCCCCCACTATGATCGTCCTCATTGAAATAGTTGTCGGAGTTTGACCTTTGACCCCACTAATGACTTGCCCTGGACGTGGCTCAATGTCAGTTTTTTCCCAAGTTGTACTCCCTGAAACCAGTTGCTTTAGACATATCCTGATGAATATACATATTCTGTTAGCCACAAAGTCTACCTTTTCATCCTGAGAGATGTATCCTTGCCCCCTGAATGGTTTGTCTCTACGGTGCCCAGATCTTCCAGCCCCTACCGAATACTTCAACTCTCTTGCAGATTTATTATGGAAGACTCTAGGTGCACTTGGTCCTTCATTTCCGGCTAAATAGGGATCCAGATGTACACAGACAATATGTATATCTATAAGCCTCTGCCCTACGGGCTAGAAGGGCGTTATAATTGCACTTTTCCCTGATGCTCCCTTTTCTGTGAGCGGTTGTTTATTGTTTATTTTTGCCTAAGAAAATATAGTTTACACCATGGTCGGGTGTACAACACACTGAATTGTTTAATATGTTTTATCTAAATTGGTCGTGTGGGCGATGAATGGGAGGATCCTTTCATTTGGTCGGATCTTCCTTGACATTGCTCTTCTGGGTGGGCTGTCGTCGGGTCGTTTGTCTCCCAGCGACCCCACAGAGAGCTCCTTGCTCCCCCTTTTGGGAGGCAGGGATCTCTACTATAAGTTGGCGACTATCCCTTCCTGGGAGGGTTTTTGACCACCCAGGGGGTGGGATGATTTCTACGCCATCTCTCTCTCTTTGACCTTCTGTTTCTTCATAAATCTTTTGGCCCCATTTTGTATTTCTTCAGGAGACCCATTTCAAAACGCGCCATATACCGAGACTCACAGATTTGTATTTTACCAGAGCGTTCCATGCCATGAATGATGAATCTAAGACTAGAGGGGTATCCATATTGATCAGTAGGGACGCCCCCTTTGAGTTGTCTGAACAACTCTGTGATACGCAGGGTAGATTTGTGTTTCTGAAGGGGACATATGCAGGCACACCGGTAACACTTGCAAATGTGTACTTTCCAAATAGAGCCCATGTCAAGTTCTGCCAGAACATAGTCAGGGAACTCCAAGGGTTTGTGGCTGGTTGTACGATTCTTGGGGGGGATTTTAATGTGCCTCTGAATCCCCTCTTGGATACGTCCAATGGCAAGACATGTATCTCTTATAAGATCCTCAAGAAGATAAAATCGCTACTGCAATCCTTGCAATTGATAGACACTTGGCGCTTCCTTGACCCAGACGGCCGAGATTACACCAATTTCTCTGTACCCCATTCAAGATATGCCAGATTGGACTATTTGTTCATAACGCAGAGGGATCTTCCCAGGGTCTCGGGGGCACATATAGGTCTTCAGACGATCTCAGATCATTCCCCCGTATCCCTTTCACTAGACATGTCACATGTGCCCAAACAACAACCCACTTGGCGCCTGAACGCCTCACTACTGACTGACCCAGACCTACTACCTAAAATCTCCGCCGAATTGACAGACTTTTTCAAAACTAACATCACCCCAGGGATGGATCCTTTGATCATGTGGGAGGCCCACAAATGTACCATTAGAGGGATGTTGATTGCGCTGGGTTCTAAACGCAAAAAAGAAAGGGAGGCCACCATTCGGAATCTGATCACGAAGATCAATTCCTTAGAGACACAACACAAGGAATCTTTGTCGATAGACTCTGCTACTCGGCTGTTAGAGACTAGGCGGGAATTACAGTTGATACTTGACTCACGGGCGAAGCGCATGCTGTTTTTCAAAAAAAAAATCTACTACGAATCCGGGAATAAGACGGGCAGAGTGCTGGCCAGAGCCTTGAAGGAACATGCTTCCTTCAACAACATTTCTGGCATCAGAAACCCTGCGGGGAAACTTGATGTTGCATCAGAAGCAATTGCGGGACATTTTCATAGTTTCTACTCTAAGCTTTATAACTTACCCCCCCAACATAAACAACCACATATGGAAGGAGACAGAACACAGATTATCCAAGAATATTTAGCTAAAAGTGGTCTTCCAGCTATATCAGAGCTTGACTCTACATCACTGGAATCCCCAATCTCCTCCTTGGAGCTCAGACAGGCTATTAAACAGCTCAAATCTGGCAAAAGCCCTGGACCGGACGGGTACTCGGCAATTTACTATAAGACCTTTATAGACACCTTAACAGAACCTCTGAAAGAGGCTCTGAACTCCCTGTCTGGGCCCAAGGAGATCACTCCCGACTTCCTGACCGCACACATAGCAGTGATTCCGAAACCAGGAAAAGACCCAGGAGAATGCGCTAGCTATAGGCCCATTCCCCTGTTAAATTTAGATGTGAAGTTGTTCGCAAAGGTCCTGGCCTTGAGGTTGGGTCCACTTCTGCCAAAACTGGTTGGTTTGGAGCAGGTGGGCTTCATACCTGGCAGGGAAGCAAAAGATAACGTTACCAAAGCGTTGCTCCTGATTCATGCAGCGAAGGTGCGAAAGATCGAAGGCTTTCTCCTCTCCACTGATGCGGAGAAGGCCTTTGATCGGGTGGCCTGGGACTTCATGATGGCAGTATGTGACCGAGTAGGCCTGGGTCCGCACATGCTGTCGTGGATTTCAGCATTATATAGGAACCCCTCTGCGTACCTAAAAATAAATGGTACTCTGTCTAAAAAGGTATCCATCTCTAATGGATGCCCATTATCACCCCTGTTGTTTATTCTTTCATTGGAACCTTTCATCAGGACGATCCAGAACAACCCTGCGATTCATGGTTTCCAGATTCAGGATAGGGAGTTTAAAATGGCGGCCTATGCGGATGACCTTTTATTCTTCCTGACCGACCCAACCTTGACCGTCCCCAGTCTCTTAAAAGAATTCGCCCACTTTGGCTATTTAGCAAATTTAAAGATAAATTATTTGAAATCTGAAACTCTCAATATTTCACTCCCAGAAGCTGTACTCTCCCTGACTAAGTCCAACTCCACATTTCGGTGGGATCCCACCACCCTTCGGTACTTAGGAACATGGCTGACCCCACAACTACAATCTATTTACGAGGTAAATTATCCCCCCATGCTCAAAACCTGTGAAACAGATCTCAATAATTGGCATCTAGGCACCTTCTCGTGGTTTGGTCACGCGGCCATCATCAAGATGGTGGTCCTGCTTAAATTCCTTTACTTGATGCGCACCATACCTGTCAAGATCCCTCCGAAATTCTTTAAAGCACTAAACTCCATCATTCTGAAATTTTTATGGCACCACAAGAAACCAAGGGTGAAATTATCTACTCTGATGATGCCTAAAGATTCGGGTGGGATTAATCTACCGAATTTTAAAAACTATTACTATGCAGCACATGTAGCCAGGGTCATCGATTGGCACTGCCACGATGGCACGAAAGATTGGGTTAAGCTAGAAGCGACCTTGAGCGCGTTCCCACTCACGCTCTCACCATGGATCCCAGGGTCGGGCCTTCTCTCCAGCCTAAAAAGTTGCCCGATCACGCATAATACATTAGACATTCTGAGAACACTAGTTAAAAAGAAAAAGACAAATATCACCACGATCCCCAGCCCTCTGACCCCGCTGAATGACAATCCTGACTTTTCCCCGGGTATTCATAACTCCACGCTCCATTCAGCAACGAATGATACCTCCCTACGAGTGGGTGAATGCTTTCTAGGTACTAAGGTTAGAAACTGGACATCCCTCAAGACTGATTGCGAATTACCCCATCTAAAGCAGTGGACTTACTTTCAGATCCGGAGCTACTTAGGCAAGTTTAGAAACTCTCAAGATCTTTACAGACCTCTGACCGCGATGGAAGCGGCCTGTCACAACAAAACCCCAGTGTTTAAGGCCACCTCTCTAGCATACTCCTGGTTGCAAAACCCGGGAGATGCGGGGGAGAGTGCGCATAGGAGAGAGTGGTCCCGAGACCTAAACACAGAGATATCGGATGAACAATGGAAATATGCATGCATCTTGGTACACAAATGCTCCATAAGTACTAAATTACAGGAAACAAGCTATAAGTTGCTGACACGGTGGTACCACACACCCGTAAGACTTCACAGATGGGATAGCCAAAAATCTGAGATCTGTTGGAGATGTCAAACTGAAAGGGGCACGTTAGCTCACATTTGGTGGCACTGTGCTCTGATCACCAGCTACTGGTCAGAAGTTCGGAAACTGATTAAACAGATCACTGAAACTAAGCTAAACCTAGATGCTGCATGTTGCCTGCTACATATATCCAGTTTCTCACTTAAGAGATACAAACATTCCCTGACAAAACACCTTCTAAATGCGGCCAAGTCCCTAATTCCCCTGTATTGGAACTCGTCTCAAGTCCCATCCATTTCTGAATGGCTCAATAAAGTAGGGGAAATAGCCACCATGGAAGACACCCTGGCCCAGGACGGTGGTGATGCGAAGAAGTTTCACGACATCTGGCAACCGTGGTTTGATTTTAAGTATTCTCAGGAATATACACATGAGGGTAAGAACACACCCACCTAAGACTGTTCGATATGGTAACTTCTCCTACGGTTGGCCCTTGGAAGCTGACCGCCTTTTAAGACTAATCCGGCTACTCTTTGAACTGAGCGCAATACCCATCCCCCTTTTTTTTTTCTCCCTACCTTGATTTGCTTCCCCCCTACTTTCTCTTTCCCTTTTCTTAAATCTAAACACTGCTACAATTGAGATAGCGGATGTTGACAATAATGTTTGATCAGAAAGTACTGACCAATAATGCTCTTTTATCCCTTATAACTAGAAGACACTGTTACGTTCTAACTTTTTGACTATGTACAGATTGACATTATTTCCTATGAAGTATGTTCAGAAGACTGGTAATAATGTGTAATGGCTTTATTTCTTTACTAATCATTCAACATTCTCATTGACAGTCATGACTCATGCCCGTGACTGTCGCCAGACGGCAGTCTTCAGCTAAGCATTGTTACTGATTTTTTGCCACACTGTACTGTTTTGATCGCAATGTTTGCAGTTGCATCTGCGTTCTTTGATAAGTGCACTCCTGTATTGTTTTCATTCTTTTTCTTAATAAATGCTTTGAATGAAAAAAAAAAAAGAAATGTAATTTTAAAAAAGATCAACGTGCTCCTATTACCCCTGTTATATTAAATAATCTTTGTTCAGTTATATCCCTTATTTGTTTTTCAGAGTTTGAAGCTGTTCTTTTTTGTGCGTTTTTTTCCCTAGCATTTTTTGCGGCGCTTAGGGTATCAGAGTTTCAGTTAATTCATGCCTCTGATGTGCTTA
This sequence comes from Rana muscosa, assembly GCA_029206835.1. NCBI lineage: Eukaryota > Metazoa > Chordata > Amphibia > Anura > Ranidae > Rana > Rana muscosa. The sequence continues at coordinate 636,108,578 of CM055117.1, read as the reverse complement.
TTTCGGACGGTATGTTAAAAAATGTTATTCGTCGGTCAAAAACAGATCAATTTGGTATTGGTAGTTGGGTGAGTTTATTTGCTTGCGACAGCTCTCCTATTTGCCCAGTAAAATTAGTAACTCATTATGCTATTATTAGGCCTTCATTATCGAACAATTTTTTCATTCATGAATCGGGCGCCCCGTTAACTAAATATCAATTCATTAGTGTGTTTAAGAAATGTTTACAAAAATTTAATCTTCAGGAGTATCATCTTACGTCGCACTCTTTTAGAATTGGTGCAGCTACTGAGGCTTCTAGGTTGGGTCTCGAATCTGATGTTATTAAAGGAGTTGGTAGATGGAATTCTGACCGTTATCTTTTATATATTCGTCCTAATCAATCTGTTTGATTTATTTTAGGTAAATTCAGAACGGTATGGATTATCGGCCATTCATACGTGTTTTGGGCACATCAGAGAGCTGCTGCAAGAATATATTCTAGCAATTTGGGTTTGGATCCATCTATGTTTAGAGTTTTATGGTTCGGTAAAAGGGGTATGGTTTGGTCTAGTCTTTTGTTAGAATTTCATAAGCTCCTCAGGAATTTTCCACATCCAGATGTGCTGATTATACATCTGGGGGGGAATGATATTGGGAAGTTAAAAACACTGGATCTCATTTTTAAGATTAGGGATGACCTATTGAAAATTCAATTACTATTACCACACACTGTCATTATTTTTTCTGAATTGGTTCAAAGGCTGCAATGGCTTTCTTTACCGGCCATGCGTCCTTTGGAAAAAGTTTGGTGTCGCATAAATAGGGCAGTTGCTAAGTTATTATCGGTTTTGGGCATGTTTTCTTTCAGGCATACTGAGTTAGAGGCCGGTTTCATACAAGGTCTATATAGAGAGGATGGGGTTCATTTATCTGACTTGGGTTTGGATATATTTAATGCTGACTTGGGCACTTGTATTGAGATGGCCGTGGTTGTGGGGGTTTGGTGATAGGTGGATTGAATCCACCTGTCTTTTGGATAATTTGAAGTTTTAAATATTATATAAGCTTGAGCTGTAGCTGTTTAAAGGTATAATTTATTTATAAGAAGTTTTTCTGTATATTGAAATCCAATAATAAAGCAGCCACGGCCTTATCTATCCAATACTGGGTTTTGTGTATTATTATAATTTATTAATAGAGGTTTAAGGTCCTGCCTGCTGTCCCGTGTGGATTAAGGTGGATAGTCATACTACCTGGGCTGGAGGGAGGGAGCTCTGCTTGAATGGTCCTTCATCAAGCAGCAAAGCACAGCATTCCACTGAGCAGCTGCAATACAGCATAATAAGTCTATCTGATCATTAAACTGTGACTTGTGGATGTACAGAAATAGATCATTTATTTTTGCTGTGATGTTCAGTGCTAGCACTAATATACTGGTGGGGTCACTGGTGCACCCTTCTTAGTGTGATTACATATGGTTCATCACCATAAAAAGTGAGCTGACACTTGGCGCACCCTACACCCAAGTGCAAAGGATTTTACATTCTTCTCTGCCCCACATAATAAATATTCACGACTAGACTACATATTTCTTACCCAACAGGATCTCCCATTCCTAAAAGTAGCGACCGTCGAACCGATGACTTTTTCTGACCACCATCCTATCTCAATGACCCTCACTTTCCCTGAAAAAGTACGCCACTCACAAATCTGGAGACTAGACCCTTCCATCCTGACAGACAAAACCAAAGAATTAGAGATTCAAACCTGTTTACGAAATTATTTTGCAGAGAATAACACCCCGGACACCTCAAAACTTACTCAGTGGGTGGCTCACAAATGTGTTGTCCGAGGTAAATTAATTTCCCTGGGGGCCGCAATTAGAAAGGAAAAAAAGGCCAAACTGGCTGACCTTTTCTCCAAACTTAAAAAACTAGAAGCTTTACACAAACGAAGCCTGGCTCAGAAAACCCAAGCAGAACTATTAGAGACTCACACACTTATACAGGAAGAAATAGGCCACCACCTCAGGAAGAAATACACCCTAACTCAGAAACTCTTTTATGAGTTCGGCAATAAAAGTGGACATCTTCTTGCTCAAGCTATACGTAAGAAAAAGGCAGCTAACACGATACACCACATACAATCCCACACAGGCAAGACGCTCACAAACAACAATGACATAGCCGGAGAGTTCGAGAAGTACTACTCGTCCCTATACAACCTAGGCAAGTCCAAACCCCCTACTACCTCACTAGATGACAGACCTACCAATATTAACTTGTTTTTAGACCAATTTGCCCCAGGGAAACTTTCCGCAGATTCCACCACAACACTTGAATCCCCGATCTCTATCCGTGAATGGAAAGATGCTATAAAACAACTTAAGCCGGGTAAGAGCCCGGGTCCCGACGGTCTTTCCGCTGTATATTTCAAGACGTTCTCAGACCTCCTCCAACAACCCTTTCTCGACGCCTTCAACACCCTCTCTCCCTCGAACCCCTTCAAAAGCGAGATGCTAGAAGCCCATATTGTAGTTATCCCCAAAGACGATAAGCACCCCACCCAGACTGGAAACTATAGACCAATATCCTTACTGAATGTAGACGTCAAAATCTTCTCCAAGATTTTGGCAAACAGACTCCTACCACTTCTCCCCTCCTTAATCTCCCATGACCAGACCGGTTTTGTCCCTGGACGGGAAGCCAGGGACAATACTGTCAAAGCAATAAACTTACACCATCTTATGACACAGACTTCCCAAAAAGGCTTGTTTTTGTCGCTCGATGCGGAGAAGGCGTTCGACAGAGTAGCCTGGGACTATATGACAGCGGTCCTAAGGGCCATAGGACTTGGCCCATATATGTTGGACCTAATCATGTCGTTATACACGGGCCCGTCGACTAAGGTACGGGTCAACAATACTCTGTCGGACGCCTTCCCCATCGGAAACGGCACAAGACAGGGATGTCCCCTGTCTCCCATCCTCTTTGTACTCACGCTTGAACCATTCCTCCGTAAACTAATACACAATCCAGATATTCAGGGTATAAGCTCCTCCAAAAGAGAATACAAATACGCCGCGTTTGCGGACGATATATTGTTGTTCCTGTCAAACCCACTGATTTCCTTGCCAAACCTTCTTTCTGAATTCAAACACTTTCAGTCCCTCTCCCACCTTAAAATTAATTTCTCGAAATCCTTTGCCCTAAACATTACACTACCTCAACATATAGTGGACCAATGTAAGGCTAATTTCCCGTTCCAATGGAAACAAGACTCCATCACATACTTAGGCATACAACTCCCTTCCAAACTTTCCGATCTATACGCGAAAAACCATATCCCTATACTACACAGACTATCATCTGACCTTGAAACCTGGAACAAACCGCTCTTCTCTTGGTTTGGCAGAGCAGCAATACTCAAGATGAATGCCCTCCCGAGATTACTCTACATATTACAGACAATTCCTATTCATGTACCTCCGGCCTTCTTTAAATCTTACAGACACATATGCTCTAAATTCTTATGGGGGAACCGTAGACCTAGAATCAGCTTTATGCAGCTTACTCGACCTGAAAGGCTTGGTGGCATAGGCCTTCCCAATCTCCTCAATTATCACACCGCAACACACCTAACCAGGATAGTGGACTGGAACACCCAGTCTCTCCACAAAGATTGGGTTGCTCTAGAAGCATCCTTCTCTACCCTCCCTTTGGAGTCTCTCCCATGGATACTCCCTACCCACATCCCATCTGCATTACGCATACACCCACTAATAGGCCCTACCCTGCAACGTTTCAGAATACTTTGCTGCCAATCACCCATATCTTTGATCCCCAGCCCACTGACCCCTGTTACAAGGAACCCTGGCTTCCCACCAGGTATGCACGCAAAGTTTCTTCCTGATAACTGGACTAATAGCCCACTTAGATCTCATCAATTCTTCTCACAGGGCAAACTCCTGTCTGCACACCAATTCTCTTCCCGACTAAGCAAGCCGCCCATTCCCCCCTGGACATATATTTTAATGGCCCATTATCTAAAATCCCTAGACAAAAATACACAATGTTCCAGAGAACTCACCCCTTTTGAGAAGCTATGTACCCAAACAACACCCCAATCACACTTAGTATCGACCACACATGAACTCCTTTTTGCCGAGATGAAAGCTAATGAGACCTTAGCCTGTAAAAAATGGGAGCTAGACCTCTCTATCTCTCTCCCAGGGGAACAATGGGAACAAATTTTTCTCAACATACATAAAGGATCAACGAATGTTTCTACCCAGGAAAACAATTATAAGATCCAATCTAGATGGTACCGCACACCCGCCCTCTTGCATAAATTTAACCCCACTGTTCCAGAGATTTGCTGGAGATGCCACCGGGAAAGGGGAACCCTTCTCCATATATGGTGGTCCTGTCCGTCCCTAAAAGGTTTCTGGGAAGAAGTATGCCACATAACATCCCGAGTTACTTCATATCAATTAGATTTTTCACCCTCTCAATTCCTCCTTCACCACTCACCCCTGCCACACAACTCCTACCACAAATCCCTAGCAATGCATATGATCAATGCGGCAAAACAATGCATCCCTTTACATTGGAACACAACTCACCGTCCAACACTAACAGAATGGTTTAACAGAATATTCAAAATTGAGGAAATGGAAAATCTTATACATATTGCAAGAGATACACCGACATCATTTAGCAAAAAATGGGCTTGCTGGATACACTATAAAACGACACCAGAATACACAAACTCCCTACACCCTGTCCCAGGATAAAATACTCCTCGGAGAAATACCATTACGATCTATGACGAGCCCAGCGCCCCCCAGGACCCTAAATCTCCCATGTTCACCTCAGTCCCCTATAACCTCCCCAAGGTAGATCAATCTTTATTCTCTCCTGACACCCCTTCTGAACACCCCAAGTGGTCAGGGAGGCCAGAGACCGACCCCCTGCCAATGCTCCTCCCTCTTACCTCACCCCCCCTGATCCCCCTCCCCCCCCCCCTGATTCATATGCTTCTGTATAAACACAACCACTACCTCAGCCGGTACCCCCCCCATCCATACGCGTTCAACGAAATAAATCCGATGGTAGCTCCTTCTCTACCTGCAGCCATGATACACTTACCGGCCCTTCTCTACCCCGTAGACCAATACTCCGCAACGATATCTACGACCCTACCTAGCCCTCACCTACTTACGGGTTACACCTCCGTCAACGGTATCAGACTCTGATAACATCTCACCCCTACCTTGGTTTAAGGTAGCCCATCCCATCATAGCCTAGCTCATGAAGACTATACCGGCACACCTCACTCTCACTACCCCAAAGTTGAATTGTATATGACACTGAAATTTCGTTCTTGTTCCCTTTTTGTGGTTGTATCAATACCTCAATACCCTTTTTGTACTTCAACTGTCCAAGATATCTGTAAATGCTTATTACGTTTCAATAAAATATCTTTGAAAAAAAAAAAAAAGTGAGCTATTCGCTAGACAAATTTCCCTAATTTTCTTCTTATGAAGTCTGTCTGTCTTTCCCATTAGGGTGTCTTTCACTATATCCCATAATAGGGCCCCTAATCCCAGTCAATGCCTAAACAATATAGGAAAATTAGGCTTTTCCTGTCTCCAGTTCTATAGCACTGGTCCTCTCATACTGCAGTGAACCCCATGATAATATCCTACCTTTTTCCTGCCATATGTACTACAACCATCTGAAAAATACTGTACATTGTCGATGTTGTCCAGAGCATAAAAATTAGATTTCTCTGTTCATTTTTTTAACTTGCACTGACAATATGAAAGGAAGAAATTGAATAAAAATTATGCAAATCCATGCCATTTCAGAAATGGGACTTGATTACTTTTCAGCAACAGACTTATGCCGCGTACACACAATCTGAATTTCCGACAACAAAACTGTGTTTTTTTCCCCAATGGATGTTGGCTCAAACTTGTCTTGCCTACACACGGCTGCACAAATGTTGCTCGGAAACGCCGATGGTCAAGAACGTGGAGATCTACAACACTACGTCGAGCTGAGAAAAATTAAGTACAATGATTCCGAGCATGCGTCAAATTGGTTCCGAGCATGCGCAGCACTTTTGTGCGTCGGAAATGGCTACACACGATCAGAATTTCCGACAAGAACTTTTGTTGTCGAAAAAATTGAGAACCTGCTCTCAAACATTTGTTGTCGGAAGTTCCAACAGCAAATGTCCGATGGAGCGTACAGACAGTCGTAATATCCGACCAAAAGCTCACATCGAACATTTGTTGTCCGAAATTCCGATTGTGTGTACGCGGCATAACAGTAATACGATAAACTCAACGGAGGCTAATTCAATGGACTTAGCATTTCTGTGAATGAGATGTAGCACTGATGTGTGCACTTTGGAGTTAGAACTCTAGCTGATAATCTGGATTTATCTTTTTCAATTACACCTGAAACTTTTTCTTATGTATATTATTTATAGTTATGTTGTGGAATAATTACTTTTAAGGATGTCCTTGCTTAATTGTATGACATCTTTCTTTAGTAATACTTTCTTGCTACTGTAAGATCACACAATTCGTTGTTGGTGGAGTCGATTTTCCAGCTCTTGTAGTTATGTTTTTTTTAAATGCAGCTTTGCACAGTAATTTTGAATATATGATTTTGCTTCAGTAATAAATTAGATTTTGTTAGGTATCAACGTTACCATTTTTAGCTCTTTACTGTCTTGGAGTGCAATGTTTCAACCAGTGGATGACTTTTATTTATCAAGATTTGATTTATTTTGTTTCTTTTCCATTGTGCTATACTAAATCTATGTTAAATGTATTTTTACAAAGTCACGTGGCTGTAATATCACAGCAATTTTTCTATTCCTTACAAAAAGCAGCTGGCATAAAGTGTCTAAAGTGTCTAATTCTTCTAAATGCTCTTACAGCTAGCCAATCTGTCAGTTTAATGCAATAAAAGAAAACTAACTTCTCAATAGAATCCCCTTCTTATAATGTTACTTAGGACACATAAACTGGTTAAAGAATATTTACGGTACATGCTTCTTGTGATTCTCTTGTCAAATTTGTTTATTAAATTTTCAAAATTACAAGCATATATTGTCAATAAACATAGTCACTATAAATAGTAGCAGTTAAGGAGAACACAAATTAGATATTTATGTCAAGCTCCAGTGATTTTTGAAGGCAACAACAACAGAAGAGGAGAAAAAAAACAGTAATTTAAGTTTAACATATGTTGACCATTATCTGGAGACTTGCTAAAATATATGCTTAGTGTTGAATTTAGTAATTACAAACCAGATTTAGTAATAATATATAACATGTAAGGTAATATAAGGATTTATAAAGAAAAAATGAAGGGTCATAATTTCTCGACCTCATATAATGTTATTGTAATATATAAGGTTTGTATTGTTTCAAAGGAGCTCTAAAGCTGAAATATACTGATAAATAAAAAACATAAAAAAAATAAAAATGTTGCTACCATTTTTGCATATAATAACAATATATGCTAGGAAAGAAAAAACAACAAAAAAAGAGCTAAAGAGCGAAGATAGAAGAGAGGGAAGGGTAAGAAGAAGAAGAGAAAAAAAATAAAGATAGTAGGTAGAAAAGATAGAAAAGGTCGAAAAGGTCCCCGGGGTATCTTATAATGTTGGTCTGATAATATTAGTATATTAAATAGCTATTAGTAGTTATATTACCAAGGTCTTAATAATGTGATGTCAAAGTTGGGAGGGAAAAAATTAGTCACCCAAGGATTCCAGATTTTTTCAAATTTTCCAATATTATCATTGGTAATGGCTTCCGTTTTTGAGTGGGTCATGGCTTGGTTTATTCTGGTTTTGGTTTCTGAGATCATTAATGTTGGGGTTTTCCACACTTTGACGATTGTCTGCTTTGCTGCAGTAGTGATTTGTAGAAGGAGTTTGAATTGAGTGTGGGAAATAGAAGTCGGTTTTAGATTTAGTAGTGCAATTGAAGGGTCAGGTTTGATTGTTTTTTTGAATAAGGTAGAGAGGATAAGAAAAACCTCTTTCCAAAAACATTTTGTAACGGGACAATCCCAAAATATGTGTATGTGTGATCCTAGTTCACCACAGCCACGGAAGCAGAGTGGGGAGTATTGCGGAATATATTTCGCGATTCTGACAGGAACCAAATACCAGCGCAAAAGTACTTTATAATTTGTCTCTAGAGCTATTATATTTTGTGAAGATGATTTTGCTTCTTGTGATTCTCAAGCCAGTAATAAACACTCAGGATTGTCACTGAGTTTTTTTTTATATTACCCTACACGCACAAATGAGTGTACATACATACTCTCATTTGGGCCCTTTCACACTAGCAGTCTGATCAGGTCTGTCTGTGAGTTTTTCACACCCCATTGGACCCTCCATTTTCTCTATGGAGTACATGGTGTAAACAGACATGCTAAATGAAAAAAAAATAACATTGCAGCAATAGAAAAATTGTGTTGGAGTTCCAATCCATACCAGGCCCTTTGGGTCTGGTATTGATTTTAGGGGAACCCCACACCAAAAAAAATGGCATGGGGTCCCCCCAAAATCCATACCAGACCTTTATCTGAGCATTCAGCCTGGCAGGCCAGGAAAGGGGGGGAGCGAGCGAGCATCCCCACTCCTAAACCTTGCCAGGCCACATGTCCTCAACATGGGGAGGTGCTTTGGGGCAGGGAGGGCTCTGCCCCCTACCCCAAAGCACCTTTTCCCCATGTTGATGGGGACAAGGGCCTCTTCCTCATAATCCTGGGCTGTAGTTGTGGGGGTCTGCGAGCAGGGGGCTTATCGGATCCTGGCCCCCCATGTGAATAAGTATGGGGTACATTGTACCCCTACCCATTCACCAAAACAAGTGTCAAAAAGAAATAATACCTCAGACACTGTTTTTGACAATTCCTTTACCAAGAATTAAAAAGCAATGTCCCTCGTATGTAGATCCATCGTCAATAACAAAAAAGCTCCGCCCGGGACGAAGGCTAACCACCGACTGCAGGCTCCGCCATTTGACAGTTCTTATATTGGTAAGGGGAGGGGCCACCTGGCGACATCACCTGGTGGCATCACCTCCATTGTGACATCACTGCCCCAGCATACCCCCCGCCCCAAAGGACCCTCCCATGTTGAGGGCATGTGGCCTGGTATGGTTCAGGAGGTGGGGTACTCACTTGTCTCCGCCTTTTCTAAAATAATTTTTCATTTTTAATATTTCACTTTAAGCATCATTAAAATCACTGCTCCTGTAAAAAAAAAAAAAAAATTGGCATCGGTACATGTCCCCCAGGGCAGTACCCGAGCCCCCATACCTTTTTTTCTTTCAAAATATTTTATTTTTCAATAATCATTAAATAAATCATAAAATAAAACAAATAATATACAGTATAACATACGAATAATTCATACAGGCGAATAATAATATAGACAGCACAAATAATATTCCATATTCAAAAAATTTAATAAAAATAAATAAATAAAAGAGCAATACGTATCTTTACTTTCAATAGAAGATTTATCCAATAAAGGCCAGAAAGCCTAAAAAATGTTATATAGATTTACTTTAGCTAAACCAGAATAAAAAGAAAAAATTCATTAATCGAGATCCACGCCCATCCATGGCACCCCTATAGGGATCATGCTGTGCCAGAAGAGGGTATCCCACGTGTATTTAAATAGGCTCTTAATAAAGTCCTCTAACCCTTACAAATCAAGAGATAAAACCAATGAAATAGGATGAAGGGTCATCCACACTATAACCTTTCAATCAAAAAATTTTGTAAAGACCCTAGGAATATCATAAGAATATGTTTCTTATAAGGATCTCCAAGATTCATATCAGAAAAAATAAAGATAAAAATAAAAGTAGAAGACAAAAGCACAATAAAAGATGGAAGGGGGGAGGAGAAAAGGAGAGGGGTGTACATGCCTGACTTAATGACCCCAAGCTGGAAAACAATGGAACAATTCAATGAAGAGATAATCCAATATAATTCGCCCAAGGTTCCCATATCTCTTCAAATTTTGGAACTGTGTTATTTAATATACTAGTTAGTTTTTCTTGAGTCATAATCCAATAAATCTTTCGTTTGACATCAAAAAGGAAGGGTTTTTGTTTTTTCCAAGCTTTTGCTATGGTGATCTTGCCTCCGGTGAGAATGAAGTGAATCAGTAATTGAGTAGGTTTAGATATACGAGGAACATGTGCATTCAGGAGAGCAACAAATGGGGATCTGGGAATCTGGTTTCCAGTGACTTTAAAGATTAAATTAAAAACTTTATTCCAAAAGGGGCGAGTCCTAGGACACTCCCACCATGTATGGGCCATTGATCCTATAAGTTGGCAACCTCTGAAGCATTAAGGATCAGCTGAAGGGTAAATATTAGCTAATTTAGAGGGGGTAAGATACCACCTTGTTAAAACTTTTACATTGGCTTCCACCAGATATACATTCAGAACGCCTTTAAAGGAGTTCGAACAAGCAGTATGCCAGACTTTCAGGTCCAAAGTACAACGGAAGTCCTTTTCCCAAGCTGTCATGTAGGGGGACTTCTCATTAGAATGAGTGAGGGACGAATACACTAGAGAAATAGCTCCCACTGGTTCCATAGCTCTATCACACCATGTTTCGTAATTAGTATATTGGATCGAGGAAGGGATATCCTAGATGTACTAGTCAGGAATTGTGAAATTTGGCGATAATGTAATTTTTCAGAGTCTGGGAGTATTAAAATTTTGATACAATGATCTAGGGTGTCAGGAAAGGTTCCATCCGCTGGTGGCATTTATTATTTATCTTGCAGTACTGTGGTCCACCAGCAGGTGTCTCCTGGCAGTTTGTAACTGTCAGGAGAATCTTTCCCTGCTGGTGTTGTATTATCTTTTGGACGCAGTACTGGTTTCCACCAGCGGATGGATCCTGGCAGTGTGGAGCAGACTGCCCTCCCTCCGATCAGGTGTGACCTGAAGCTAATCAGGCATTCCTATAAATACCCGGCAGGTGTATACACACACTGCCCTGGTATCGTCCTCGTGCCCTGACCTGTAGCCTGTCTGCTTGAACCTTGATCCATGTATCCTGATCCCTGTAACCTAAACCTGTAACCTGATCCTGAACCTGTTGTGTCCGTCCTAATCCCTGATCCCTGCTCTGCAGCCTGGTTGCCCCCTGCTTGATCCTGTCTCCCTGTCCTGATCCATCCTTACCCCATCTGCTGATCCCCCTGTGTATGACCTCGGCCTGGCCCTGTTTATGATTCTGGTTTCCCCATTACTTGTACATATTTGTCTGTTACTGTTATTAATTGTGGGTTCTGTTTGGTATTGGTTGTTGTGCACTGTGTGGTATTGGAGGTGGTTATATATATATATTATTTCACTTATCTTTAATAAATCTTTATATTTCACTTATACGTGTTTGGTGTTCCTCTGTTGCTAGCTGCACAGTTCTGGTCACACTTGGTACGTGACATAGGGATATAAGACACCCAGATTTAATGAAGTTTCCTATACGGTATAGTCCCCTATTAGTCCACCATCTGAAATCATCAACATTCAGACCAGGGGGGAAAATCTGGATTATTAAATACAGGTGTGAGAGGCCGTCCAGCAGATGTAAGGGTTGGAAGATTTCTAAATTTGTCCCAAAGCGCTATAGATTGCGACAAGTTAGGAGACATTATAGGAGGACGAAACTTGGTAGGGCACCATAGGAGATAATCCAAGGAAAAGCAGGGTACTGCTTGATTTTCTATTAAGACCCAATCAGGCTTTTCAGTCTTAGAGTATATTGAGGAGAGTTGTGCTAATCTTGCTGAAACAAAGTATTTGTATAAGTCTGGGAGACCTAGTCCCCCTCTATTTCTATGAAGAAAAAGAGTGCTCTGTGATACACAGTAACCAGAGGAACCCCAAATAAATTTGAGAATCTTGCTCTGAAATGACTTCAAATTATTTTTTTTAATAGGGATGGGCAATGATCTGAAATAATAAAGAATCCTCGGGAGTAAAGTCATTTTGACAGAATTGATTTTGCCAAGCCAGGACATATCATATTTGGACCAGGCTTTGCGATCAATTTCCAATTTCTTAAATAGGGGCGGGTAGTTACAGTCATATAGATTTTCCGTTCGTGCAATTAGAGTTATACCTAGGTATTTGATAGAATCTTTCCATTCAAATTTGAATGATTGCTGTAATGAGGAAACAACAGAACAGGGGAGCGAGATGTTTAGGGCCTGTGATTTCGTATAGTTTACTGTTAGACCTGAAATTTTTGAAAAGTCATTGTAAGTACTTTGCAAATGTTTGGTAAAGAAATTAAAGGGGAAGTAACAAACAAAAGAATGTCATCCGCAAATAGCCCACATTTATGTGTCTGATTTCCGCATACCACCCCCTGAACGCTAGGGTTTTGACGAATTTCTCTTGCCAGGGTTTCTATCACAATGGCAAAGATGAGCGGAGAAAGCGGGCAACCTTGCCTAGTGCCTTTTTCTATGTTAATCGGTTTTGAATAATGACCTTGGAGACGAAGCAATGCTGTGGGATGAGAGTACAGGGAGTGAAGAAGACCCCTAAAGCGCATTCCAAAACCCCAACGTTCCATAAGGGTAAAAATATAAGTCCATGAAACCAAATCAAAAGCCTTAAGAAGGTCCAATGATAAAAGGAATCCCTGTTGCCTCGTGCCCCCCTCCCAATTAATCTGAAGTATAGAGATTAAATCTATTGCTCTCCTTATCTGGCCAGGCCCTTGTCTACCAGGGATGAAGCCAACTTGATCTTTATGTATATACACATTAATAAAAGAGGCTAGACGATTGGCTAGTATCTTCGTCATTATTTTTATATCATTGTTTATCAAAGAGATTGGACGGTAGTTATTAATTTCTTCAGGATTTTTATCAGGCTTAGGTAAAATTGTGATATATGCAGTATTTAATTGGACATCTAAAGGAACACCCACTGTTTTAGCATTGAAAAATTTAGTTAAATGTGGAGCTAATGTTTCCGCGAAGGCCTTATTATAGGGAATAGAGAACCTGTCAGGACCCAGAGCCTAACCCGCTTTGAGACCTTTAATGACTTCAAGAACCTCCTCCTCAGTAAAGGCAGATTCAAGTAAATCCCTATGCGAAGAGAGAAGGGTAGGAATGGGGAGGTCATCAAGGAATTTAGTAACTGAGTCTGTATCAATTTGGGAGGAAGATTTAGAGAGGTCGGAAAAAAACTCATGAAAGGCCTCCAGAACTTTGACAGGGTTAGCTGTGGGAGGCTGACCAGAAATTCAGATTTTAGGAGTAGTATTGATTCGAAACCGGGGGGAAAGCTTAGCAGCTAATAAGGGTCCTATTTTAGCATGAACATAGAATTTGTTACTCGTCCAGCGAATAGCTTTATCAGCTTGAGTAGTGAGGAGTAAGTTTAGATCAAGTCTAGCTTTATCAATGAGGGCAATAGGAACTTTGGACGGGTCCTTTTTGTGTTTGGCTCTGAGAGAGGCATATTCTTTTTCTAAGCGGTCTATTTTATCTTTACGTTCCCTTTTGAGTTGCGTTGCTAGCTGAATTATTTTACCCCGTATGAAAGCCTTATGAGCCGCCCAAAGCGTTTCAACCGAGACTTCTCCAGTATCATTGAGAAGAAAATAATCTTGAAGAGCTTTATTAATCGTCTCAACTCTTAATGGATCAGAAAGAATGGATTCGTTGAGTTTCCAATTGCCCCTATTTCCACTCAAAGCATTAGAGTGAAGAGTTATAAGTACAATTGAGTGATCTGAAAAGACAGTATCTTTAATACGAGCATTGAGAATAAATGGGAGAAGAGATGTGGACGTTAAAATATGATCAATTCTAGCATATGTATTATGCCGAAGTGAGTGAAATCTCTTTTTGAAGGATTCAGCTCCCTCCATATGTCAGCCAGGTTATGGGTCGAAAGTAATTTTGCAAATTTGTGACTTTCTCTAGTAGGTCTAGTTAGTTGAGTACCTTGGGGTTTAGATTTGGCCAAAGCCTGGTCCAAAGCAACATTGGAATCGCCTCCAAGAAGGATCGTGCTTTCTAGTAAGGGATTGAGGGAATCCATCATGACTTTAAAAAAAGAAGCTTGACCCTTATTAGGGGCATAGTAGGAAACTAAAGAATAAAGGTGCCCTTCAATGGTACTTTTTAGTAGAATAAATCGTCCCTCAGGATCTAAGTATTCAGCAATCTTTTCAAATTGACAAAATTTATTGTCTTATTCTCGGCATTGGCTAGGTGAAATTGTGAATAATGTGAATGTAGGAAAGTAGGAGTATACCGTATAGGAAAGTGTTTCTCTTGGAGTAGGAGAATATCAATTTTAAGAATTTTATAATAGTCTAAAAATGTTCTCCTTTTGGTTGGAGAGTTTAGGCCCTGTACATTGTGCGAGGCAATTAGTAGGTTGGAATGTGTGGTATTAGCCATGGAAGTCAAGGTGGAAGCATCTATTACAGTCGTACCCACTCACCCAGAAGAGATAGCTGGTAAAAGTTGAGCTCAGAATTTCTCTCAGCAAATACCCATATGTGAATGTGCTCACTGTAAATCTGGTGGATGTGATCCTGTAAAATACAGATAAGTCAGTCATGTACACAGAGGGAAAGAAAAGAAGGATGAGGGAGAAGAAAAAAAAATGGAAAAAGTAGAACCAATAAAAAAAGAAAAAAAAGAAAAGTCTCCTAACATCAAATATCAGGATCGGGGGGGGGGGACAACCCCCCCAGAGCCCTTCAACAAAAATCTCTGACCCAAAGGTACAGACAACCTATCCTCCAAAGACTACTGGTCTTCAAAAGATAGGTGGAGGCGCATGTGAGCCATCCCTCCACAGGACGCCCCCAAAAGAAAAAAAAATTGCATTCAAGTTGTAACACGGTTATATAACATTTTGAACTGAACATATCAGGATGTCCACAAGTGACCTATATAGGATTAGCGAATCACTACCCCTCAAAAAAAAAAAAAAATATATATATATATATATATATATATATATATATATATATATATCTATATGAAGAGAGATAATAAGAGTCCATATATAAGTCTAATATAAAAGTTTAGAATTTATCCATATATATATATATATATTGTAACCTGGGGGGCAGGTAGTAGGTACAAAAAGCTCCCTGGGATGAGCAGGCACAGATACCAAGTCCATTGGATCAGTGAAAACACAGTGGGGTTTATTGGTGCTATATACAAAGTCAATGACAGGTGCTGTACAGTGTGGTGAAAACAAACAGAAGAAAAAATAGCTAAACAAAAGCCTAGCCGTGTCTCGGCTCTAACTACACAGTATGTACAGGCCCTCACTACCAGGCTGGACAAGCCTAACACTTGTCAGCTTCCACATACACAGGGTAACAAGTTTTACCAACCTTCTTGCTCTCACAGACCAACGTTGTCTGTGTCTCCCAGGCTGAGCAAAGGCTGTCTGCTCAGGTGAGCTTTTAATTAAGCTGGTGGAGAGAACCAACACCTGAAGTGGATCCTGGCTCAGAGATCCCTGAATGTATATGAGAGGAGCCTGGGAGATGTATAAACCCCGAACAGGACTTTCCCAAGCTCTCTCTGGGATGCTCTGTCACACATCCTCCCCCCTTGTTTCAACCCCAGGGTTGGAACACCTGTAGCCCAACAGGAGTGAACACGGGAGAGGGCATCTACATTCCCCATCTCAACACCTGGCCTGTGTTTTACCATAAAGGCGTAATCTTGTAGGGCCAAAAACCACCGGTTCACCCGCCTATTAGTCTCCTTCTTTTGGGCCATCCATTTCAGGGGAGCATGGTCAGTTATTAACTCAAACTGGCGCCCCAACAAGTAGTACCTGAGCGCGTCCACGGCCCACTTTATGGCCAGACACTCCTTTTCAATGACTGCGTACTTCTTTTCATGGTCATTGAGCTTTCTGCTTAAGTACACCACAGGGTGTTCTTCCCCATTGTGTACCTGTGAAAGTACTGCCTCGATACCAACATCAGACGCATCTGTCTGGACCAAAAAGTTTTTGGAGAAATCGGGGGAGTATAGGATTGGCTGTGCACAAAGAGCCTTCTTCAGGACTTGAAAAGACTCTTCTGCTACTGGAGACCATTTCACCATTACGGAGGCTTTCCCTTTCGTAAGGTCTGTCAGTGGGGCAGCTATAGTTGCGAAATTTGGGATAAATCTTCTATAGTACCCCGCAATGCCAAGAAAGGCCCTGACCTGCTTCTTGTTTGCAGGGCGTGGCCACTCCTGGATGGCTTCTATTTTATTCACCTGGGGCTTTATGACACCCCGGCCAATAGTGTAGCCCAAATACCTGGCTTCCTCTAGCCCAATGGCACATTTTTTTGGATTTGCCGTAAACCCCTCCTTGAAGAGGGAATCCAGGACAGCCTGGACACGGGGCAAGTGAGACTCCCAGTCAGTGCTATGCACCACTATGTCGTCCAGATAGGCTGCAGCATACTGTCGGTGAGGTCTTAGGGTCCTGTCCATAGCCCTCTGAAATGTTGCAGGGGCATTTTGCAACCCAAAAGGCATTTTCTTATATTGAAACGACCCCTCCGGGGTCACAAATGCAGTCTTTTCTTTGGCACTACCAGTCAGGGGTATTTGCCAATATCCTTTGGTCAAGTCCAAAGTGGTCAGATAACGGGCCTTGCCAAGTCGGTCTATAAGCTCGTCTACCCTGGGCATTGGGTATGTGTCAAACTTTGTTACCGCATTAAGCTTTCTGAAGTCATTACAAAACCTCCAAGTGCCATCCGGTTTTGGGACCAATACAATGGGGCTAGACCAGTCACTATTGGATTCCTCAATAACATCTAGCTCCAACATCCTTTTAACTTCCTCACCGATGTCCTTTCTTCTAGCTTCGGGAATTTGGTATGGTTTGAGCTTGACACGGACTCCAGGTTCAGTAACAATATCATGCTGAACTGCTGAAGTCGTGCCCGGCAACTCTGAAAATTTCTCTTTATTCCTCATCAGGAACTCTCTAGCTTCCTGTTTCTGGGAACATGACAGGGTGTCTGGAATCGTGACCTCAGGGATCAGAGGGGATTCAGTACCTTTAAGGGTTACCGGGAGGGACCTCGCAGTTAATGCCAGTCTATCCTTCCAGGGTTTTAACAGGTTTATGTGGTAAATCTGTTCGGGCTTCCTTTTACCTGGTTGATACACCTTGTAATTGACCTCCCCAACTCTTTCAATTACTTCAAAGGGTCCCTGCCACTTAGCCAGGAATTTGCTCTCAACAGTGGGAACTAACACGAGGACCCGGTCACCAGGTGCGAAAACACGAAGTTGGGCCCCCCTGTTGTATATCCTCTGTTGGGCTGCTTGGGCCTGCAGTAAATGTTCTTTTACTACCGGCATGATTGCTGCAATCCTATCCTGCATTTGAGCGATATGCTCAATAACACTTTTGTGAGGTGTCTGCTCCCCCTCCCAAGTTTCCTTGGCTATGTCTAAGAGTCCCCAAGGGTGTCTCCCATAAAGCAACTCAAATGGAGAGTACCCCGTAGAGGACTGGGGAACTTCCCTGATGGCGAACATCAAGTAAGGTATCAGGAAGTCCCAGTTTTTCCCATCCTTATCAACAACCTTTTTTAACATACTCTTTAATGTCTTATTGAAGCGTTCCACCAAGCCATCCGTTTGAGGATGGTACACTGAGGTACGCAACTGCGTCACCTTAAATAACTTGCAGAGCTCCCTAGTTATTCGTGACATGAATGGGGTACCTTGGTCTGTAAGGACTTCTTTCGGGACGCCAACCCGACTGAACACCATAAACAGCTCTTTGGCAATGTTTTTAGCAGATGCAGTGCGTAAGGGAACGGCCTCAGGGTAACGGGTAGCGTAATCCATGATCACGAGGATATGTTGATGACCGCGGGCAGATTTGGGGAGTGGACCCACAAGGTCCATGGCAATCCTCTCAAAAGGCACTTCAATAATGGGCAAGGGCACTAACGGACTTCGGAAGTGGGGTTGGGGGGCTGACATCTGACACACAGGACAGGATTGACAATAATTTTCTATGTTTTTCCGTATCCCAGGCCAGTAAAACCTGCGCAACACTCTTTCAGTGGTTTTCTCAACCCCTAAATGGCCTCCTAGCAAGTGCCCATGAGCAAGTTCCAACACCACCCGTCTGTATAACTTAGGGACTACCAACTGTTCAACCACTTCATCATTAGATTTACATACACGATACAGTAAATCCTCATTGCTGCAGAAATATGGAAAACAGAGCCTGTCCCCTGGTTCGACAGGTACCTCATTAATCACTATTACATTTTCCCAGGCCCTGGCAAGGGTAGGGTCTTTTCTCTGCTCCGTACCAAAATTTTCCTTGTGCACATTAAGATTGGCAAACTCTAACGTAGGCTCAGATTCAGCAGGCGGCTGTCCAGCTCTACTGGTTGTGGGGACTTCTTCCGGCTCCCCCAGCTCTCCTGCCATAACTGAGAAAGGATCACCCGGAGAGCCCTGAGAGGAGTCCCCTGAACTCACAAGGTCAGTAATGGCCACGAGTTCTGGCTCTGCGACTGAGTTAGGTACTGCGACTGGGTCGGGACAATCCCACAGTTCCCAAAACTTAGGGAAGTCCCTACCAATGATAGCCTCATGCACCAAGTGGGGCACCAGTCCGACCGAATGGGTCACCGTACCTAAGCCAGTTTTAAACTGAACAGTGGCTATTGGATACTCGCGGGTATCCCCATGTACACAGATCACAGCAACCTTTTTTGCATGAAAATTCACAGTTTCAACCATCTCAGCTGTAACCAAAGTAACCAGACTTCCAGAGTCCAGCAAGGCCATAATAGGCTTATTATTAATAGTCACATGACACATGTGTTTTCCCACATTTGGCATTGCAGCGCATGAAACAGCAGCAAACATAGACTGCCTTCTAAAAGATAGATCACACTGCATTGGTTCATCTGTCAATGGACAGTTTGCTGCAACATGTCCCAGTTCTTGGCAACGAAAACACCTGATGTTTCCCCAGTTTGGTTTGCTGACAGGCAGTGGCTTCCCTTGCTTGGGCCGCCACACTTCAGTCCTGGCACCAAAATTCCCCCCCCTATTTCCTTGCCATGCTTACCACCCACTTCCCCTGGAACAGTCTTACCGGTTGCCTGGGGAGACCGTGGTTTTGGATGGAAAGTCCGTGCGGCTGTAGGGGTGGTGACCAGGTTCTCTGCAGCAAAGTACCTCTCAACGAGCTCCACCAGGTTGTCTGCTGACTTGGGGTCTCCTTGACTCACCCACTTCTGCAGGGGAATTGGCAGTGACCTCAGGAATTGGTCCATGACCACACGCTCCACTATTTGTGGCGCAGACAGGGACTCCGGCTGTAGCCATTTCCGCACCAGGTGGATCAGATCAAACATCTGCGATCTTGGGGGCCTCTTTTCTTGGAAGAACCAGCTGTGGACCCACTGAGCTCGAACAGCCAAGGTAACGCCAAGCCGTGCCAGGATTTCCCGCTTGACCTTCTCATAATCTCCCGCTTCTGCTGACTCCAGATCATAGTAGGCCTTCTGCGCTTCTCCAGAAAGTAAGGGGGCGATCAGTCCTGCCCACTGGGTTTGGGGCCAACCTTCCCTCTCAGCGGTCCGTTCAAATGTTAGTAGGAAAGCCTCTGGATCATCATCTGCCGTCATCTTTGAAAGAAAGCGACCCACATGGATGGTTGAGGGCTTGTCTCCAATATCCTTCATTATCGCAGGTGACCCCTGTGCTAGCGTCTCCATAACCTCAGTAAGGATTTTCCTATCCGCTTTTGCAGCAGTGGCAAGCTGTTCAAACAGCCTCTGCGATTGCTCCTGTACAGCACCAATCTGTTGGAACAGCACCTTGGTTTGCTCCTGTGCGATAGCGTTGGCTTGCTGTTGTGCAGCGTTAGTTTGCTGTTGTGCAGCGTTTGCTTGCCGCAATTCAGCGTTAGTTTGCTGTTGTGTAGCGTTTGCTTGCTGCCATGCAGCGTTAGTTTGCTGTTGTGCAGCATTTGCTTGCTGCAACGCGGCATTTGCCAACACCATTTGTTTGAGGAGGTCCTCCATGTTGTCACTTTAGGTACTGGCCTTTTAAGTAGTAACTTACTACAGCTGGTCGCAGCCTCCACCATATGTAACCTGGGGGGCAGGTAGTAGGTACAAAAAGCTCCTTGGGATGAGCAGGCACAGATACCAAGTCCATTGGATCAGTGAAAACACAGTGGGGTTTATTGGTGCTATATACAAAGTCAATGACAGGTGCTGTACAGTGTGGTGAAAACAAACAGAAGAAAAAATAGCTAAACAAAAGCCTAGCCGTGTCTCGGCTCTAACTACACAGTATGTACAGGCCCTCACTACCAGGCTGGACAAGCCTAACACTTGTCAGCTTCCACATACACAGGGTAACAAGTTTTACCAACCTTCTTGCTCTCACAAACCAACGTTGTCTGTGTCTCCCAGGCTGAGCAAAGGCTGTCTGCTCAGGTGAGCTTTTAATTAAGCTGGTGGAGAGAACCAACACCTGAAGTGGATCCTGGCTCAGAGATCCCTGAATGTATATGAGAGGAGCCTGGGAGATGTATAAACCCCGAACAGGACTTTCCCAAGCTCTCTCTGGGATGCTCTGTCACAATATATATATATATATATATATATATATATATTTTTTTTTAAAATAAGATAGTACAGGTTGTTGTTGTAAATTTAAGTCACTAGGGGCACAAAAAATGCGGAAGGGGGAGAACAATCGACAGACTTCCCCAAAGGGAAAAAGTTGGACCCTCGGTCCAAACGAGAATTAAGGGAAGAAAAAAAAACAGACAATACAATCAAATCAAGTAGGGCCAGCATCCTTCATTTTCTTGGCTCTTCCTTTGTTCCATTGGGGAGAATTTGGACTCGTCGGCGTTGGTCTTTTAGATGATCCAGAACTGGGCGGAGAAGTATCCATTTCTGCCTCATGCGAGATTAATTTCAGTTGTAAGAACAACTTTTCACCTTCTTGAAAGTTGGAGAAAGAATAGGATTTCCCGTTGATAGTAAATCTAACAGTGAATGGAAAGGCCCATCTGTATCTGATATCCCTTTTAGTGAGGACTAACAATAAAGGTTTCAATGACCTCCTGCGCTGTATAGTGGACAGAGAAAGATCAGCAAACAATTGAATTGAATGACCCTGGTATGTCACTTGTGGAGAAGATCTAGTTTGCTTCATAATATCTTCCTTCACTGCATAGAAATGAGGCTTGACAATAATGTCCCTCGGATTACCATCCTTCCTAGGTGGTCCCAGGGCTCTGTGTGCCCTATCCAGTTCCAGTCGGTCAAGTGGGGTATTAGGAAGCATTTTTCTAAATAAGTCCTGGACCGCTTTGGGTACATCAATTACAGATTCAGGAAGTCCCCTAATTCTGACATTGTATCTGCGGGACCTATTTTCGTGTTCATCGATTTTAGACAATGCAATATCCAGTTGTTCCTAAACAGTGTTGATATGTTCCATATTTTGATTAGTAGCTGCAGCAGTTTCATCGATTTTATTTTCAATAAAGTCAATTTTAGAGCCCAAGCTTTGAAAATCTGCTTTCAGATCCCTTGTGATTTTATTAGCAGTTTGTGCCAGACCTTTGTCAAGTAAGTCAGAGAATTTCTGAAATAAGTCCGCCATTTGATAAGCCTCTATTCCCTGACAGGCGTCTGAAGTAAAAGAAATTGCCTGAATAGCAGTGTCATGCCCCAATGCAGTAAGGCTATATTCTGAGGCAGAGAGGTTAGTTATGGTTCCAGATGTAGTTGGAGTGGTGGTAATTACCTGAGTAAGTGCCTCTTGAGTGCCTGAGGAGAACTTAGCAGTGGAAGAGCGGGTATTATTTTGTTTTTCAGTCAGAAATGGCGGATCAGGGATCAAATGCTGTGATGTGGCAGCCATCTTGGATTTTACATCCATCATTAGTAAGCCAAATAACGGCCTGAAAACCTCTAAAAAATAGGATTAGGTAAGCTGGGGATGTTCTCTGGTCTTCCGGTAGTCAGCTGTGTCGAAATGAGGGCAGAACCGCCGCCGTATTTGCCGCTATTGGCACCGCTGTGGAGGGATGGAGCGGAGCTCTTGGCTCAAGCGGCCATCTTAGGAGCCTCGCGCATGCGCACTCCCCCATACCTTTTTTATGCCCAATAACTTGCATATAAGCCTTCAAATTGGGGACTTTTAATTGTTTAAGTTTGGGTCCCATAACTTTAAGAATGACTTTAATAGGGTTTGTGGTTTCAGTCTGAATTTTTTTATATGTTTGGGAGTTCTGGTGTGAACCCATTCCCTGACACTGGGGAATTTGGTTATTTTCCAGTGTCCAGATATCAGCGCTGTGCCCCAGTTACAATTCTTTGTAGCCCCCTTTTAGCAAATGCCTCTTATGTGGGAAAAACTGAAAATGGCGCCACTTCCTGAGTCTTGGGCCAAGTCATGCCTGTAATCCAATAACATAGAAAAATACAGTACTCGAATATGGCCTTATTTAGAGGGCACTTCCATCAGATACTTTCCCCCTGCACGACCAAGAACTATCAGACACAGCTAAGAACATCATGTGCAACAATGCTAGACATCTGTACCACCTACTAAGCGGTTTGTAATTCTTTCCTGTATCTGACTTGCTATTCTCAACCTAAAAGTTAGGAGACAGTACAGTATTTCTCCCAATCTTCTTCCGAGAGCACATAGCCTAGTTCCCTCTCCCATTCTCTAGCAAAATGAGTGAGGATGAGATTCTGATAAAAGTAATGTACAGTATTTTATATTTGAGATAATACATGTGTAGCACTACCCCCGTAGGAGCTGCTGATTTTGATGTTGGGCCTACATTCTGATTCTCAACCCCTTAACTGGCTCAAACCCTCCCTTGGCACAACTGGTAGTGAAAAGAATTGGGAAACCCACTGGGCAACAGAAATCTGCATATATATACCACATTAAGTACACATATATATATATTTTACCTTTCTCCGTTTGAGGTCCTTCAGGCCAATAAAGTACTTCACACAGGTATATACTTAAACAAAGATAAAGTTTACTTATAAAAGGTAATAAGCAGGTTAAGACAATTATGCATATATATTCAAGTGACTCTGCAGGGCCCTGCAAGAGTCAATACTATGTAAAAGATAAGAGTTTTATATTGTACTAATGTCTATTTCCTATAGATAACAATCTTTTTTTTTTTTTTTTTGATTTCAAAAAAAGGTTTATTGTGATTAGATGCAGTACAATTATAAAAGAAGGTAACAAAGGACCCCAAACGAGGTCGGTACAAAATATGATCATCAGAAACAAACAAAAAAAGGTCACTTGGAGTTACGTTCCATCACAATATCATAGACCACAGTACCTATTATAGAGGGTAGAGCAGACTCAGCATACTGTGACAGCAGGAAGGTAAAGTCACCTGGTTGCATCCAGGGGGGTAGATATATTTCGCCCAGATTCAGGCTTTACGCTGACTTATACAACTAGGTGGAGAGTTGTATAAGCCCAGCTAAGGCTAGTGGGCTCATGGATGACTCATACCTCTAGGGAGAGTGTGGGGCGTCGTGCAGACAGAGATGAGGAGACCAGCTGAACCTTGTCAGCTCATTTAGGCCTCTATAAGAACTCCCAGCTTCATTAGATGTTAGCTCATGCCTGGAACCAGACCTGTGTGGACTGTCTAGGGAGAGTGAACCCCTGTGCGGTGAGGCAAAGCCTGTGTGGCTATTTGTTTGGACTTTTACTAAACCAGGGACTTAGGGACTAGGACAGCACTAGGCTGATCCCAGTTGTTAGTTAGGAAACCTGTATGTTTAGTCAGAGGTCAACTTGACCAGGATTTATTTTGGTTATGTTTCTTTTGCTTTGCTGTGTTTTGTCACTGTAAATAGAAAATAAACCGCACCTTTTTTTTTGAAAACCACAACCTCCGTTTGCTGGGCCTGTTTTGTGTGGGGAGCCCATCCCGGGGGTCACACACACCCGCTGCCGAGCTAACCCCCTCACAGTTGGTGGAGAACCAGTGGCAGTTTTTTTTTAAGCCAGCATGGAGGAGATACTGAAGCAGCTGGCTCTAGCAAATGCCAATCAACAGCAGACAAATGCAGGTTTGCAAAAGAGCCTTGCAGCTCAACAACAGAGCCTTGCAGCCCAGCAGCAGACAAACGCAACTTTGCAACAGAGTCTGGAGGCTCAGCAACGAGCCCAGCAGCAATCTGAGGCCCGCTTCATAGACCTGTTGCAGAAGCAAGAGCAGAGACTACAACAACAGATGGAAGCAGTAATGCAGCAACGTCCGCAGACCAGTGAGGAAAGCCGTCCCACTAATACCGCGTCCTTTGGGGTGAGTCGTTTATTGACAAAAATGACTGGAGAGGATGATCCAGAGGTATTTTTGACCACATTTGAAAGGACCGCTGAAAGAGAAAAGTGGCCTGAAGAGCAGTGGGCTGGACTGGTGGCTCCTCTGTTAACTGGTGAATCGCAGAAAGCTTACTATGACCTAGAGCCTAACCAAGCAAAAGACTATGTGATGCTAAAAGCTGAAATATTGGCAAGGCTGGGTGTCACCCAGGCTGTCCGGGCTCAGCGTGTGCATAACTGGACTTTCCAGCTTGGAAAACCCCCCAGGTCTCAAATGTATGATCTCATTCACCTGAGCAGAAAGTGGCTACAGCCAGAGACTTTGTCCGCACCAAAGATTGTGGAACGTGTTGTAATGGATCGGTTTTTGAGAGCTCTTCCTACTGCCATCCAAAAGTGGGTAAGCCATGGAGACCCAGAGACGGCCGATGGTCTTGTGGATCGTGTGGAGAAATACTTGGCTACAGAGAACCTGACGGCCTCTTCCAGAGACACTCGGACTTTCCACCCTAAGACCAGACCATCCCCAGGGGCGGATAAGAGGATTCCAAGGGGTGAGGGTGGAGAGAGTGAGAGGGTGGGAGCTCTACCCCAAGTTTGGCGAGAACAGCCTGGGAAATCAGCGGCTCAAGAGGCCGCAAGAAGGATCGTTTGCTACCGCTGCCGGCAAGCGGGACATATTGCAGCCAATTGCCCGGTTGTGGAGGAACCCATGCAGTGTGACTTTCTGACGGGCAGACGTCAGTCGCTGTGTGCGACAGTCGCATGCACTGCCATTCGAGGAACTGAGAAACATTTATGCAAAATGTGTGTTAATGGTAGAAATGTTGTGGTATTGCTGGATTCAGGTAGCCTTGTGACCCTGATAAAGGCTGAGTTAGTTAAAACAGAGGTCTCTGGGAATAGCAAGGTAGCTGTTATTTGTGTGCATGGGGACACCCGAGAGTATCCAGTGACTACAGTGTGTTTCGAGACCCCCAAAGGTACCCTCTCTCATCCAGTGGGCTTAGTATCTCAGTTACCGCATGACGCCATTGTGGGAAGGGATTTTCCGAAGTTCTGGGAACTGTGGGATGATCCTGAGCCCCTCACTGGTGCCCCTATGTACCAGGAATGTGATAGCCAGAACTCCCCTGAGAGTGGTGAGGACTCTCCGGAATTTCCCTTATCAGTATTGGCAGGGGAGACTCAAGAAACTGGAGAGGAGCCCACCTCCTCAGACGAAAACCTACCGTCTGTGGAGTTTTCTGATCTTGAGGTTCACAGGGAAAACTTTGCCACAGAACAGTTGAAAGACCCCGCCCTAATAAAGGCACGGGAAAACGTAGTGAAAATAGATGGCGAGTTAGTGAACCCAGATAATACCTGCACTTACCCATACTTCAGCGTAGAGAAGGACCTACTGTATCGGGTGGCAAAAAGGGCCGAAGAAACCGTTGAGCAGCTTGTGGTGCCCAAACCTTACAGGAAGTTGGTGTTGGAGTTGGCCCATGGGCACATTCTTGGAGGTCATCTGGGGACAGAGAAAACCCGAGAGAGGGTATTACAGAGATTCTATTGGCCGGGGGTGATGAAGGACGTAGAAAATTATTGTTCCTCCTGCCCTGTGTGTCAGAGGTTGGCCCCGATGCCACATTTCCGTAGCCCGCTGGTCCCTCTACCCATCATTGAGGTCCCGTTTGAGAGGATCGCCATGGATTTGGTAGGTCCTATAATCAAGTCCGCTAGGGGGCACCAGTACATATTAGTTATAATGGACTATGCCACCCGTTATCCAGAAGCGATCCCTCTCCGAAATACCTCGGCCAAAACCATAGCCAAAGAGCTATCTCTTGTTTTTAGCCGGGTGGGTATTTGTAAAGAACTGCTTACGGACCAAGGTACACCCTTTATGTCCCGGGTTATGAAAGAGCTGTGTAAATTGTTCAAAGTGACGCAATTGCGTACGTCTGTGTATCACCCCCAAACCGATGGGCTGGTTGAAAGATTCAACAAAACCCTAAAACAAATGTTGAAGAAAGTGGTGGATAGAGATGGAAAGGATTGGGACTGTTTACTTCCTTATTTGATGTTTGCTATTAGGGAGGTGCCCCAATCCTCTACGGGATTCTCCCCCTTTGAGTTACTGTATGGGAGACACCCAAGAGGGCTGTTGGATATTGCCAAGGAAACTTGGGAAAGTGAGAGTTCTCCCCACAGGAGTGTGATTGAGCATGTCGCCCTGATGCAAGATCGAATTGCACAGGTAATGCCCATCGTGAAGGAACATTTGGCCCAAGCGCAGTTGGCACAGCAGAGAGTGTACAACCGTGGAGCCAAGACCCGTACCTTTTCCCCGGGGGATAGGATATTGGTACTTGTCCCTACGGTTGAAAGTAAATTCCTTGCCAAATGGCAAGGCCCCTACGAGATAATGGAAAAAGTGAGCGAAGTGAATTACAAGGTCAGACAACCAGGAAGGCGAAAGCCCGAACAGATCTATCACGTTAATCTGTTGAAAGCCTGGAGGGATAGAGAGTCCCTAGTCGCAGACACTTGGTCACCAGCTCAAACTGGTTGCGTGATTCCTGAGGTTGGAATAGCAGCCACCTTGTCACAACCCCAACAACAGGAGGTTAAGGAGTTTGTGCTTCGCAACAAGGAGGTATTCTCTGAGCTGCCGGGACAAACATCTGGGGTAGAGCATGACATCATTACCCCGCCCGGTGAAAGGGTGAAGTTAAAACCCTATCGGATCCCAGAGGCTCGACGGGAGGCAATACGGGAGGAAGTACAGAAAATGCTGAACTTAGGGGTGATAGAGGAGTCCCAAAGTGATTGGTCTAGTCCCATCGTGTTGGTGCCTAAACCGGATGGGAGCTGGCGATTTTGTAACGATTTTCGTCAGTTGAACAAAGTTACAAAATTTGACACCTACCCCATGCCACGTATAGATGAGTTGATCGACCGGCTGGGAACAGCCCGATACATGACGACTCTTGACCTCACAAAAGGGTATTGGCAAATCCCCCTGGCCAAGTCGGCCAAAGAGAAAACCGCATTTGTAACCCCAGACGGGGCGTTCCAATATAAAAGAATGCCGTTCGGGTTACAGAATGCGCCGGCCACATTCCAGCGGAAAATGGACCAGATGCTGAGGCCCCATCGGAAGTATGCTGCGGCTTACCTGGATGACGTAATTGTCCATAGCACAGATTGGGCCTCACATCTGCCAAAAGTGCAAGCAGTCCTGGACTCTGTTCGGGAAGCGGGGTTTACGGCTAACCCCAAGAAGTGTACCATTGGGCAGGAGGAGGCCAAATATCTTGGGTACACCATTGGGAGGGGAGTAATAAAACCCCAACTCAACAAAGTCGAGGCCATCCAGAGTTGGCCACGTCCCAACAGCAAGAAGCAGGTACGAGCCTTTCTGGGAATCGCTGGGTATTATCGGCGATTCATTCCCCACTTTGCTTCTAAGGCTGTGCCCCTAACCAACCTGACGAAGGGGAAAGGGTCGGTCATGATTAAATGGACCCCCGAGGCTGAGGCAGCATTCCAATTCTTGAAACAAGCCTTATGTAGCCAGCCAGTGTTGTACTCACCCGACTTCTCTAAAGACTTTGTCGTACAAAGTGATGCGTCAGATGTGGGGTTAGGAGCAGTATTGTCCCAGGTCTGGAACGGGGAAGAGCACCCAGTCATTTACCTCAGCAGGAAATTGAAGTCCCATGAGGTAAATTACGCCACCGTTGAAAAGGAGTGTTTAGCGGTGAAGTGGGCTCTAGATTCCCTTCGGTACTACCTGCTAGGTAGGCACTTTGACATGGTTACGGATCACGCTCCGTTAAAGTGGATGGCTCAAAACAAGGAAACAAATAGAAGAGTGAATAGGTGGTTCCTGGCCCTCCAGGAATTCAACTTCACAGTAAAGCATCGCCCTGGCGTTCAAATGGGGAATGTGGATGCTTTGTCTCGAGTACATGAATGCCTGATTGCTGGTGTTCCAACCCCGAGGTTAAAACAAGAGGGGGGGGTATGTGACAGCAGGAAGGTAAAGTCACCTGGTTGCATCCAGGGGGGTAGATATATTTCGCCCAGATTCAGGCTTTACGCTGACTTATACAACTAGGTGGAGAGTTGTATAAGCCCAGCTAAGGCTAGTGGGCTCATGGATGACTCATACCTCTAGGGAGAGTGTGGGGCGTCGTGCAGACAGAGATGAGGAGACCAGCTGAACCTTGTCAGCTCATTTAGGCCTCTATAAGAACTCCCAGCTTCATTAGATGTTAGCTCATGCCTGGAACCAGACCTGTGTGGACTGTCTAGGGAGAGTGAACCCCTGTGCGGTGAGGCAAAGCCTGTGTGGCTATTTGTTTGGACTTTTACTAAACCAGGGACTTAGGGACTAGGACAGCACTAGGCTGATCCCAGTTGTTAGTTAGGAAACCTGTATGTTTAGTCAGAGGTCAACTTGACCAGGATTTATTTTGGTTATGTTTCTTTTGCTTTGCTGTGTTTTGTCACTGTAAATAGAAAATAAACCGCACCTTTTTTTTTGAAAACCACAACCTCCGTTTGCTGGGCCTGTTTTGTGTGGGGAGCCCATCCCGGGGGTCACACACACCCGCTGCCGAGCTAACCCCCTCACAATACAAAAAAAAAAAAAAAGGAAGAAAAAAAGTAGGCGCCAACAAATTTAAGGCAGACCCTGAGGGACAACGGCCCTACGTCTACTCCCGACCAGTCCACGCACCCCAATTGGGATCCTGCTGCGCACAGAACGATCGGGAACAGAACACCCAGGGAGGGATATGAACAAAGGGCTTGGCAACCCGCCAACCTGTCCAGATTGCTGATCCCCTGAGGATGCGGACCATCCAGGGGGAGTCTGACCTCGAACCTCTGTTAATAGTCTGAAGGGGTTGAAAAATCCAACTAATGGAATGGCTTCCAAATGCCTGTAAGGCGGAGCATCTAGCTGTATCCATCAACATAAAACAAGAAAGACTACACAGATGTAAAACCTGAGTAGCCAGTGACAGTCTAAGACCGAGATTAAGAATAGGAAGAAAAGAAAGGAAGAAATAGGGATAGGGAAGAGAAGGGGGAGCGAACTAGAGAATAAGAGGGAGAGAAGGGGGCGGGGGAAGTCAGGATTCCTCGGGGAGAGGGGGGAAAAATGGTCAGCAACGTGCCGAATCGGGGCCGTCCAGTACTCACCTATTGGGGCAGAAGGGATATGCCTATATGCATAGCCCAGGGTTCCCAAATAAGACGGAATTTTTCTGGATTGTCTAGTAAGGTATTAGAAACCCTTTCCTGTGTCATTATCCAGGAAATCTTGTGTTTAGCTTGGCGAAATGACGCCGAGGGCGACTTCCAGGCGTGGGCCAAGGTAATCTTGGCCCCCAGAAGGATGAAGTGTATGAGAGAGCGGGACAATTTAGGGACCTTAGGGAGAGCATCATTAAGGAGGGCAATAGTAGGGTTCTGCTTCACCTCGAAACCAGTGACTTTGCGAATGAGGCTGAAAATTCTATTCCAGAACCCCCTAATTTTAGGGCATTCCCAGAGGGTGTGGAGGAGAGAGCCTACGAGGCCACATCCTCTGAAGCAGAGGGGGGAAGACTGCGGATAGAGCCTAGAAAGGCGCGTAGGGACCAGGTACCATCTGGAGATAACCTTAACGTCCGCCTCCATCAGGGAGGTGTTTAAGATACCCTTGAATGAGCGGGAGAAATTTGTGTGCCAAGTGTCTAGATCCCATTCAAACTGGAGGTCACGCTCCCATTTCAACATATAGCTCGCTTTGCCCTGAGGGTCAGCTAGCGCTGAATAGATCAGGGAGATGCCCCCCCTGAGGCCCATGGCCGAGGAACACCAATGCTCATATTTGGTAAGCGAGAGTGGGTTGTCTGAACTTTTCCAGACCCGACGCAGAAAATGTAACAACTGATAATAGCGGAAGGTTTCGGAGGAGGGCATGTCCAGTTTGGAAGTGCAGTATTTGAGCGAGATGGGGCCATCATTGTTAAAATATTGTCCTATTCTGTATAAACCCTTGTCAAGCCACCATCCAAAAGCCTTGATGTTTAGACCCGGGGGGAATTGGGGATTGTGGAAAATGTGAGCGAGGGGATGCCAGGAAGAGGATAGTGCGGGATGTTTATGAAGGATATCACAGAGAGCCATTGAGTGAGAGAGGGCGGGTGACAGGATCGAGGGGCGGTCCTTACGTGGTCTCCAGGCTAAATAGTCCAATGTGTGGTTAGGGGTTGCCTGCCTTTCTATGTCTACCCAGTCAGGTTTAGGTCCTTTAGTATATATTGCTGAGAATTGACAGAGTTGGGCTGCTTGGTAGTACCACCACATATTGGGAAGGCCAAGGCCTCCTTTCTTCCTTGCCCTATACAGAACTTTTTTAGATAGACGATATCCCTTGCCCCCCATATGAACTGTATGATTTTTGATTGGAGTCTATCCAGTGCTCGCTTCTTGACAGGGATAGGCAGGGACCGGAAGAGATAAAGCAATCTGGGCAAGAGGGTCATCTTGACCGAATTGACTCTACCCAACCAGGACAATTTATAAAGAGACCATTGTGTAAGTTCAGTTGTTAGTTTTTTGAACATGGCAGGGTAATTGTGTTGGAATAGGAGCTCTACTTTTGGGGTGAGGAAAACACCTAAATAGGGAAGAGAAGAGGCGCACCAGGAGAAGGGGAAGTTTGTTTTGAGCCTATCGACTATATCTTGGGGTGTAGTGACGTTCAAGGCCATTGACTTTGCCATGTTGACCTGAAGGCCTGAAACCTTTCCAAAAGTGGTGAGGAGTTTATATATTGGGGGTCGACTTGAGAGGGGAGGTGACGAAAAGGAGGACATCGTCCGCAAAGAGGGCGCATTTGTGTGTACGTTGACCACATTGAACCCCGTGAATGTCCGGGTGTTGTCTAATTGCTAGAGCTAGGGTTTCTATCGCTATTGCGAAGAGAATAGGGGAGAGCGGGCAGCCCTGTCTGGTACCGTTTAAGATTGGGAATTGGTCGGAGAGACGTCCCTGTAGTTTGATCTGGGCTTTCGGGGAGGAATATAGAGACTCCAGGGTTCTTAGGAATTCCGGGCCAAAGCCCCAATGGCGTAGAATGGTAAAAAGGTATGGCCAGGTGACCGTATCAAAGGCCTTTTGGAGGTCTATGGAAAGAATGTATCCCTTCTGGGGGGCCCGCCATCCCAGGAGGATTGCATGAGGGAAATCAAATCTACCGCTCTCCTGATCTGGTCCGGTCCCTGTCTCCCGGGAATGAAACCCACCTGATCCTTATGAACATAAGAAGCGATGAAGGAGGCTATTCTGTTGGCCAAAATCTTGGTCATGATTTTCAGATCATTATTGATCAACGAAATCGGCCTATAGTTGCCTACATCACTAGGATCTTTTCCCTGTTTGGGGATCACAGAGATATATGCGAGGTTGGCAGCGGGTTCGAGAATGGAGCCTTCTCGTAGGGAGTTAAAGAGACTGGCCAGACGAGGAGATAGGACCCCAGAGAAAGTTTTGTAATAAAGGGCGGAGAAACCGTCCGGCCCTGGCGCCGAGTCTGTTTTGAGATTTTTGATGACCTCCTGGACCTCTTTAGTGCTAAAAGGTGATTCCATCATGGATCTATGGGACTCTGAAAGTTTGGGGAGATCAATGTCCGCCAAAAATGATTCTAAGGCCTCGTACACACGACCAATTTTCTCGGCAGGAACCAGCAAGAAACTTGCTGGCAGAGAGGTCTTGCCGAGTAAATCGGTCGTGTGTACGCTGCTATCAGGTTTCTCGTCGAGAAAACCGACAAGAAACCTCGACGAGAAAATAGAGAACCTGCTCTCTATTTTCTCGTCGAGATTCTCGTCGGCATGTTTCTCGACGAGAAAAGTGAGTGTGTGTACACTTACCTGTCCTCCCAGAAGCCCGCGCATGTTCGAAATGAATTCGACGCATGCGCGGTAGCTTCCTAGGCATACGTAGGGTATACCAAGATGGTATACCAAGATGGCGGCGACGGCATCGAATGTGACGAGCGCATGCTCGACGTAGTCGATGACGTCACCGCGTACGCTCCTTTCAAAGAACCGCGGGTTCTTTGAAA
The DNA here is from genome assembly GCA_029206835.1 of Rana muscosa. Classification (NCBI taxonomy): domain Eukaryota; kingdom Metazoa; phylum Chordata; class Amphibia; order Anura; family Ranidae; genus Rana; species Rana muscosa. Next base: position 636,076,003 of record CM055117.1, on the reverse strand, counting down.
CCAGCGTGTGTACACTCGGCCGGGACAAGTTTCTTGTCCAAGAATCTCGTTGAAAAAAACGACATGTTTTTTTTCAACAAGAATCTCGGCCGTGTGTACGAGGCCTAAGGGTACAGGGTCGGCAGAGGAGGGAGATGTGTATAGTTTGGAGTAGAAAGCCTGAAAGGTTTCTAGGATTTTATGGGGGTTCTGGGTGAGAGAACCCGATAACGATTTAATCTTGGGTAAGGAGAAATTTTGGATCCTTGGGGAGAGTTTGGCCGCCAAGCGTGAGCCAATTTTATCAGCTTGTAAGTAGAATTTGCCACTTAACCAGCTCAAGTGTTTGTCTGCATTAGAAGTTAAGGCAAGATTTAAAGCAATGCTAACTTGGCCAGACTGGCTGGAGTGGGGTTAGACTTATGGGCTTTACTAAGTAGTGTAAAATCCCTTTCCAAGTTTTCTACATCCACCTTCCTTCCTTTTTTCAGGTTGGAAGCCATTTGAATCATCCTCCCCCTCAAGACGGCTTTATGAGCTCCCCAGAGAGAGCTAGGGGACGTTTCCCCGGTGTCATTGAGGAGGAAAAATTATTGGATGTCCTTTTCCAGCATGGTGCAGTGGACCGGGTTGGCAAGGAGGGATTTACTCAAGCGCTACTGAGGGGGGCCTGAAGGTGAAAGGGAGCTAGAGATTCTAAGGGTTACTAAGGAGTGGTCCGACCACGGAACTTCTTGTATTGAGGAGTGAGAGACAGTGTGAATGTCCGAATTGGGTACGAAGATGTGGTCAATCCTGGCAAATGTTTTGTGTGGGGCAGAGTAATGGGTAAAGTCTTTGGCCGTGGGATTCAATTCCCTCCAAGAATCAATCAGGCCCAAGTCGTGTAGGAGTCGAGCGATTCTGAGGCTTTGTTTGGAGGGTCTCTTAACCACTTAAGCCCCGGACCATTTCGGGCCATTAGGACCAGGCCTGTTTTTGGGATTCGGCACTGCGCTGCTTTAACTGTAAATTGTGCGGACATGCAATGTTGTACCCAAATGAAATTTGCGTCCTTTTCTTCCCACAAATAGAGCTTTCTTTTAATGGTATTTGATTGCCTCTGCGATTTTTATTTTTTGCGATATAAACAGAAAAAGACCGAAAATTTTGAAAAAAAATGATATTTTCTACTTTTTGTTATAAGAAAAATCGAATAAACTCAATTTTAGTCATACATTTAGGCCAAAATGTATTCAGCCACATGTCTTTAGTAAAAAAAATGTCAATAAGCGTATATTTATTGGTTTGCGCAAAAGTTATAGCGTTTACAAACTAGGGTACATTTTCTGAAATTTACACAGCTTTAAATTTATGACTGCCTATCTCATTTCTTGAGGTGCTAAAATGGCAGGGCAGTACAAAACCCCCCCAAATGACCCCATTTTGGAAAGTAGACACCCCAAGGAAATTGCTGAGAGGCATGTTGAGCCCATTGAATATTTTTTTTTTTTTGTCCCAAGTGATTGAATAATGACAAAAAAAAAAATTACAAAAAGTTGTCACTAAATGATATATTGCTCACACATGCCATGGTTATATGTGGAATTGCACCCCAAATACATTCTGCTGCTTCTCCTGAGTACGGGGATACCACATGTGTGGGACTTTTTAGGAGCCTAGCCACGTACGGGACCCCGGAAACCAAGCACCGCCTTCAGGATTTCTAAGGGCGCAAATTTTTGATTTCACTCCTCACTACCTATCACAGTTTCGAAGGCCATAAAATGCCAAAATAGCACAAAACCCCCCCAAATGACCCCATTTTGGAAAGTAGACACCCCAAGCTATTTACTGAGAGGCATGTTCAGTCCATGGAATATTTTATATTTTGCCACAAGTTGCGGGAATATGACAAACTTTTTTTTTTTTTTGCACAAAGTTGTCACTAAATGATATATTGCTCACACATGCCATGGGCATATGTGAAATTACACCCCAAAATACATTCTGCTGCTTCTCCTGAGTACGGGGATACCACATGTGTGGGACTTTTTGGGAGCCTAGCCGCGTACGGGACCCCAAAAACCAAGCACCGCCTTCAAGGTTTCTAAGGGCATACATTTTTGATTTCACTCCTCACTACCTATCACAGTTTTGAAGGCCATAAAATGCCAAGATGGCACAAAACCCCCCCAAATGACCCCATTTTGGAAAGTAGACACCCCAAGCTATTTGCTGAGAGGCATGTTGACCCCATTGAATATTTTTTTTTTGTCCCAAATGATTGAATAATGACAAAAAGAAAAAAAAATGTACAAAAAGTTGTCACTAAATGATATATTGCTCACACATGCCATGGTTATATGTGGAATTGCACCCCAAAATACATTCTGCTGCTTTTCCTGAGTACGGGGATACCACATGTGTGGGACTTTTTGGGAGCCTAGCCGCGTACAGGGCCCCAAAAACCAAGCACTGCGAACGCTGCAGTTATGTGTGTTGTGTTTGGTAAGTGACAGTGATCGATCGATACTGCACTTGGGTGGGCTGGGCTGGGCTGGGCTGGGCTGGGCGGAGGGGCTAAATGCAGGCGCTAGCAGGTATCTGGGCTGATCCCGCTAACACTGCGTTTTTGGGAACCCTAAACCGCTGGGGATGCTAGTATAGATCTGATCAGATCTGATCAGATACTATACCACTAAGGGGGGTGTATGCTTTGCGCGTGGGTGTTAGCGTTACTGTCACTAACCTAACACTGCCTGGGGCGACGCAGACCCTCTCTGGCGCTAAAACCTAATTGATCTCACCCGCCGGGCGATCAGGGGGGTTAAACCTTTATTGGGTTATATACGGCGGGTGCCCTGATGCTATAAAAAGCAAACTAATCAACCAGCGTCACCCGTAACCTTTATATGGTGATCACTGGTGAAAGGGTTAACTAGGGGCAATCAGGGGGTTAAAACCTTTATTAGGTTAAATATGGGGGTACCTGACACTATATAAAAACCTGACGGGTAACCTAAATAACTAAATAACTTACTGGCTAACCAGTGACACCAGTGACGCTTATACGGCGATCACTGGTGAAAGGGTTAACTCTAGGGGCAATCAGGGGGTTAAAATAATATATGGGGGTACCTGACACTAATAAAAACCTGCGGCGAACCTAAAAAAAAATAACTGCCTATCTAAAACACCACCGGCACTAAATACAGCGATCGAAAATACGATCGCTTAGTGACGCTGGCGTTAGGGGGTGAAAGGGTTACCTGGGGGGCGATCAAGGGGTTAAACCTTTATTAGGGGGGGTTAGGGGGCTACCCTGGACCTAAAGGGGCCTAATCCTAACTGCCCTGCAACTTTTTACTATCACAGATGACACTAAAAGCAGTGATCAGTAAAATAAATGATCACTGCAATCAGTGACACTGTGATTGGGGGCTTTGGGGTGACCTGGGGGGTGATCTGGGGGTGACTGGGGGGTGATTTGTGTGCCTATGTGTACCTACGTGTCAGTGGACTGTTGGTGCACTAACCTGCTTCTTCTCTGCTCGGCGCCGGGAACGAAAAGACCGCGGCGAGGGAGATGACATCACTTCCTCCAGCCTTGTTTACATCACATGGCGGAGGAAGCATTTTCATTGGCCGGGAGCGATCGCGAGGGGGGGGCGGAATCGAGCGCCCCCCCCTCATGCCTGATCGCTCCCGAAAACTTAACGGCCGCTCACTGCAGTGAAGGGGGGTCCGGATGGACCCCCCAACTGCACAAAGGCGATCACGTAGATCTACGTGATTCTGCCTGTCCGTGCCATTCTGCCGACGTAAATCGGCGGTGGGCGGTCGTTAAGTGGTTAAGGCGTGGCCTGTTCTGGTGGGATTTGTCAAGTGTGTGGTCAAACGTGATATTGGAGTCACCCCCTATTAAGACTCTACCTTCTAGATGAGAGGAGAGGGTTGAGAACATGGAAGCGAAAAAATTTGCCTGGCCCCGATTGGGGGCATAGTATGAAACAAAAGAATACGTCACCCCTTCTATGAGCCCTTTGACCAGCAGGTACCTACCATTTTCATCACGAATTGTGCGAATGTGGGTAAATGGGATACGTTTAGCCAAGAGAATGGCCACCCCTCTCTGTTTGGTGTCAGCATTCGCAAGGTAGAAGGTGGGAAAGCTACGGTGTAGGAAGGAGGGGGTATAGCTAGCGGGGAAGTGGGTCTCCTGAAGAAGGACAACATCAAGGCTTCTGGCGTGGTAGCTCTGAAAGGCCTTCCGGCGTTTAGAAGGGGAATTAAGTCCCTGTGTATTGTGGGAAGCTACTTTCAAAGGCAGCTTGCGAGCGTCAGTCTCAGCCATGGGTGCCCGAGGGGGGGTGCGAGAATGTAAAAGGGGAGCTTACCTGGAGAGAAGAGAGAATCCGGACATCCAGCGCGAGGTAGGCTATCAACAAACGCCCTGGAGTAAGGCCTGGGGGAGTTCTCCGCGAGGAATCCTGGAGGAGGGAGGAGGAGAACACTGTGGGGAGGGGAGAAGGGGGGGGAGAAGAAATGGAAGAAAAAGAGGAGGAAAGATCAGAGATGTCATTATGTTGGTCAGTTAAATCACAAAAGGAGAACAAAACAAACATATGCAAAAATTCAGATAAAATTCAACAGGACCGGCTAGCCGGGTCCAAGTCCAAGGACTCCTGCAAGAGGGGTCTTGGAGAGAGTGCAACCCCAGTAGGGGTTGTCTACCTGATGTCACCAGAGGGATTAAAAGTCCCTCCGCGTCACAACAGAGAGAGCGGCATGATGAGCCGCTCCAGCCGTCACAGCCCCCAATAGGGGGTAAAACAGTACTGGAACGGCCAAAGTGCAGAAAATACTGTAAACAAACAAATATAACGAACCGTAAAACTGTATAACCAGAACATAACCAGTGCATGGAGTGGAACCTGCAAGGGAGAGGAAGGGAAGGTGGGGAGGGAGGGCAAGAGAGGAAGGGGGGGGGAGGGGGAGGGGAAAAAAAAGGGGGGGGACAGGGGGAAGGAAGGGTATAGGCTACTAGGCCTGACCATAGGTTGGAACTAGGAAAGGCCCATCATATATGCAACAAGTCAGAAAGGCAATGAAATCGTCCTCCTCATCGAGGTGGTAGGAACGGGGGGTATTGGGAGTCCCAACTAGCCATAAGATGGGCAAGTGGGGCCCAAACCAAACAGATCAAGACCCTGGCCCACCTGAAGCCAGTCAGGGCCGTGCAGGTCTGTCTACCACCATACTAGGGGGGGAGAGTAGTTAGCTCTCTGAATTATTAGGGATAGTCAAAAGCAACCCATCTCCCGTCCGGGAGAAAAACAAAAGAAGTCCCTCATCTCGGGGGTCGGGATTCTCTCTGTCTCTTCGTTTGTTGTTTATTCCATAACGGGGTCAGAGGACTGCCGGGGGGTGGATGCTTTGAGGAGCCTGATTTGGTTGTCGCTTGTTGTGCAGCAAGTTCTTGGGAGATAAGACCAAGATGAAGAAGGAGACGTTCGCCGTCTTGAAAGGTGGAAAAGCCAAAGGATTTGTCCCTGAAATGAAATTGTAGGCGGAACGGAAAAGCCCAGCGGTACTTGATGGAATTCTGGTTGAGGACCTCCAGGAGGGGTTTAAGGGACCTCCGTTTCTGGACAGTGGTGGGTGAGATCTCAGCAAAGATTTGGATTTTATTCCCTTGGAAGGAGAGATTGTCCAGGTTGCGGGTCTGCCTCATAACATCCTCCTTCACACCATAGTAATGGGGCTTGACTACAATGTCCCTTGGGAGACCATCTGGGCGGGGGGGCTGGAGGACTCTGTGAGCCCTGTCAAGTTCCAATCTGTGGTCCTGAATGTCTGGCATGAGTTCTTTAATGAACAATTTAACTGTGCTGGGAACATCAGTAACAGATTCAGGGATCCCACGTATACAGAAATTATACCTTCTACTCCTGTTCTCTAAATCATCGATTTTAGAGAGAGCTGTCTCAAGTTGATCTTGTAAGGTTTGGATGCATGTGGTATTTTGGTTAGTACGGGCGGCAGTGTTATCCACAGCCTGCTCAATTGCATCCATGCGGGCTCCCAGGCTCTGCAAATCAGCCTTAATGGTAGCAGTGATCTGAGTGGCATTGTGGGCTAGGCCTGTGGCTAGCAGCTCAGAAAAGTTCTGCAGCATAAGTTGCATGTCAGCGGAGTGAACTGGCTGCAAGGGGGGGGAGAGGTGGGGGCCTGCCAGGCTTAAGGGGGATCGCAGCATGGGAGAGTGGGGGAGATCTCCAAAAGTCCGTTTCAGCAGGGACTCAGTGGATGCTGGGGAGATCCCTGGGGGGTTGCAGGTACTCACAGGAGTTGCCAGCAGACCGATCTGGTGCTGGTAATGGGAAGGAGGATCCGCAATGGAGTCTGGGTCTTCCATGCTGCCTTGAGCTGCGGCCGCCATCTTGGATGATGCAGGGGCTGCCAGTGTAAAGTCGAGCTGGCGGCTCACCTCCCTCTTTTGTGAGCCGCCCGGCATATGAAAGTGTCCCTGGTTCACCCGGGAGGCGATGCGGTCAGTCCTGGCCGGTTCCCGCTCGGTCTGTAGGCTCAGGGGGCTGCGAGAGGCCGGAGCAGCGCGGAGCTCCCGTTCAGAGCGTCTTCCCGGAAGTCCCGCGCATGTGCACTTAGATAACAATCTTATGCTCGCGAGCTCCCCCTAGCGGGCAATACCACCCCGTGTCCCATCAAAGTTAGTTCCTGTCAGGCCTGACACAGATTATTGTACTAGTTCCTTGAGGGTGGGAGTCTTCGCTAGCAAAACGTTGGTGCACTTATTAATTGTAATCCACAGGAGGTAACATATGTGAATTAGACTCCCGCAATGCTTTTGGGAGTGAAACTGACAGTCAATGTAACGCCAACTTTAAACTACGCAGTTACTACACACTGCGCTATGTTCTGCGGTGTGTCTATCTCACTACTCGGGTGGTGATGGGCCTTCAAAAATCACAGGCCTAACAAACATTTTTAGATTTTGGGCAGGTGCCCGCTCACCCGAACAGGCCTAGTCCGCCTGACACGCTCTACGATCGTTACCTCGATCCCCGACCTCTCGGCAACTTTCAGCCTCTGGTCCCTCTCACAGCAGCTGGAGATGTCGGTTGGCTGACGACTCCGGTCCGAGGGTAACACGGGCTGGTCACACTGGGAAGGATCCCTCTCTGGTCTGGTGATCCTCCGCGAAGTTGTAGGCCCAGGCTTTGGGCCTAGTCGCTCCGGCAGCAGACCTCACACAAACTTCGTGCTTGGTTGAGCGCGGAGTCCAGAGAGACCGAGCACAGCCCCGCCTCTCCTTTAAGTAGCCTCCCCCAACAGGCTGTGCGGGGGTTTGTGATGCATTCTGGGAGTACAGCTGCACTGTGGGTACCATAGTCTATTAGGTATCCACGGCAACGGAGTCTCTCTCTCCCTGTACCATAAGTTCCCAATGCATCACTGAACATAAGTAAACAAACCGTGTATAAGTTTGTAACTGGAACTCCGGGGGAAGTTTGAGGTGTACACATGTAACAATAGTCTATAACAGTATAACCCCGCTACACACATCCCCCACTTAAAGTCTTTGGTCCCCAAAGAGGACAACAGTTTGTAGCCTGATACATGCTTTGTCAATACATGCAGAGAGATTTTTAGTTAGTTTATGCAGGACAATAAACAATTTGCATTTTCAGTAACAGTGTTTAAACTCAAACAGCTCATTTCATGACATAGAGTGGACAGAGGAACTTCCCACCAATTATCATAGGAAGGTAGGTTGTTCTGTCCAAAAACCATTGACACTGAAGTGTCTTGCCCAGATGTGCCAGGGGGTGAGCTGGGGTTGTCTTCCACTAAATTTGCAGTGGAAGAACAAGGTATGTACCCTGTCCTCTTAGAAGTGAGAATGGCTTCTTTCGAGAATTTACCCAATTGATAATAAGTTAGTCTTTTTGGAGGGTGAATAACTCATCTTTCTCTTTGTTCCTTAGGTGTTTGATTCTCATGCTTCTTTTCCGAGCTTAGTGTTCCCAACATATCCAGGAGGGTTTGGTTAAAACGCTCAGGCTGAGCATCTCCTTGTGGGTGATAGGGAGTGGTTCTGGTCTTCTTGATGCCAAGCAAGTGCAACAGCTTCTTTATAAGATTGCTCTCAAAGTCTCTCTCTTGATCTGAGTGGATACGCTGGGGTAATCCATAGTGGACAAAGAATTTCTCTACTAGGACTTTTGCCACTGTTGAAGCCTGCTGATCCTTTGTTGGGTATGCTTGGGCATATCTGGTGAAATGATCAGTAACTACCAGAACATTCCCTTGTCCACTCAGGTCAGGCTCCAAGCAAAGGAAATCGATGCACACCAGTTCCATAGGTCCCTGACTCTGAATATGGCCCATTAGGGCAGCTCGGTGAGGTAGGGTCTTCCTCTAAATGCACCGGATACAAGAGTGACAGTAGCCTTCAACTTCAGTATGCAGGGCCAGTAGAATCTGTCTCTCACTAGCTGGAAGGTACTTTCTGGGCCCAGATGACCATGATGGTCGTGAAGGGCAGTTAGAACTGTTTCTCTGTGCTTGCTGGGCAGGAACAGCTGCCACATTTCTTCTGGACCATCAGAGGGGCCCCTTCGGTAGACCACCCCTTGGCACAGCTGTAATCGGTCCCATCTCTATGTAGCAGTCAAACCTCTTTTGGAGAATCTGTGAGAAGCACATCAGGACCTTGGCCCTCCAAAGCCTTCAACACTAATCTTCCAAGGGGATCTTCCTCTTGGTCCTTCCTATGGTCCTTCTTGGACAACTTGGGTAGACCTTCTTCTCCCATTTGGGTCACGTTACAGTAGTGCTTGGGTACTCCCACAGCCGTAACTCCAATCTCTTTGGTTCTGGAACCCCCTCCAGCCTGGAATTCAGCTCCCTGGTATAAAGCTCGCACTCCTTCTGGGGTCACTTGAGTCCATTCCTCTGTGGGGTCACTTAGGCACTGAGGCCTTATGGATAGAGTATCCACATTCCTGTTTCCAACACCTGGTCGGTATTTCAGGCTGAACGTGAATCCTGAGAGGGCGGCCAACCACCTATGTCCTGTGGCATCCAGTTTGGCAGTGGTTAACAGGTAGGTGAGCGGATTGTTGTCAGTTTTCACCACAAACTCGGCTCCATATAGATAGTCTCGTAGCTTATCCACTACAGCCCATTTTAAAGCAAGCAATTCCAGCTTGTGTGTGGGATAGTTCTTCTCGGCTGGCACTAGGCTCCGACTCACATAGGCAACAGGCCGTAGGTAGCCATTGTGTTCCTGGTATAAAACCCCACCCAATCCATCTCTACTGGCATCCACATGCAGCTCGTAGGATTTTCCAGTATCTGCATAAGTCAACACAGGGGCAGTAGTTAGGCTTTTCTTGAGTTGGAGAAATGCCTCCTCACACTTGGTGGTCCACTGGTCTTGGATAGACTCTTTAGGCTTCCTAGGCCCCATGGTGGGTTTCACTGGTCTGATTGATTCTGGAACATCATCTTCCTCTTCAGTCCTCAGCAGTTCGTTCAGGGGTCGGGCAATCTTGGAAAATCCCTTTACAAACCTTCTGTAATAAGAACAGAATCCCAAGAACGACCGAAGCTCGATCACATTAGTGGGCCTAGGCCAAGAGGTGATGGCCTCCAACTTCCCTGGGTCCATGGATATCCCTTCAGCGGATACAATGTGGCCCAGGTAATGGACTGAGGGCTGGTAAAATTGACACTTTTCCCTTGAAAGCTTCAGGCCTTCTTCATGGAGCCTCTTTAGGATCTTCTCCAGTCGCTCTTCATGTTCTTCCAGAGTTCTTCCGAACACAATGATGTCGTCCAAGTATACCAGTGCTTCAATCAGATTCATGTCACCCACCGTCTTCTCCATAAGTCTTTGGAAAGTGGCTGGGGCTCCTGACAAACCATAAGGCATGCGGTTGAACTCGAAGAAGCCTACTGGAGTGATGAAAGCTGTCTTCTCCTGATCTTCAGCATGCATAGGGATTTGATAGTACCCACTTTTCAAATCCATCACACTGAACCACTTGGCCCCTGACAAACTCTGCAAAGCATCTTCTATTCGGGGAGTGGTATACTGGTCAGGTATAGTCCTTTTGTTGAGTGTCCGATAGTCGATACACAGCCTCAGTGACCCATTCTTCTTCCGGACTACCACTATTGGAGAGGCGTAGGGGCTCCTGGACTCTCGAATAATGCCTGTCCTTTTAAGTTCTGCCAGTTGCTCACGCAGATCCTCCAAGTCAGCCAAAGGAACCCATCGGACTCTCTCTCTCTAAACAGCCTATTTTCCTGGAGGCGAATCTTGTGGGTGGCACTCTTTGCACATCCCACATCAAACTCATTTTTAGAAAAGATCCTCTGCCATCGGGCGAGTTGGGCCTTGGCCCTCTCCTTCCATACTGGTGGGAGGGTCGTGTCCTCAGAACAAAGCTTCTCCACAGTGACTTCACCCCTTTCTTCCCTCTTTAAGTCAGATGGGGCAACAGGTTTGGCTTGATTCACTTGGCCCAACAGCATTCTAGCGGGTACCTTCACTGGTGTGGTAGCAGTATTCCTGATGCTTACTGAGACCCTACCGTGACTTTTCTTTAGAGTCTTCAAGGGAACCAATTCAGGGATTATTTCAATCCTTTTTGTTTTTCCTGTGGGTCTGGTTCAAGGACGATAAAGGGTCCTGGTTGTTTCCAGGTAAGTTTTACAGAAGCCCTTAAACAGGTCACCTCTCCTGGTTGTAACACCCTTTCCGTTCTGTCCAGCTTCCAGAGTCTCCCAACCCCTTCTGCTGGGGCCTTCTGTTCCATCACCAGGCGCTTGTATGCTTGCTGTAACATGGGGTGGACTCTTGTTGTGGAGGTATCCTTCTCCTGGGCTAGGGGTGTCAACAGTCTACTGACTAGGTCAGTGTTGGTCCGTATGATGAGCGAGCTCTTGCTGGCTCCTGGCGGGTGAGGGCAGACCACTACCAGGGTGTCAAAAGTCTCTGCCTCTCCTGCCACAGAGGGATCAAAAGTCAGTTTGATTGGGGGGGGCGTGGCTACCGAGCTACTGCATGGTCGTCTGACTGCATAGCTCTGCTCCAGACACGGGAACCACTGACGAATAGCGCAACACCGGCCGCTACTTTCCCCACTACACCACATCCGTGAGCCCCAGGACACTTGAGGAATGACCCGAAAGCGGAAAGACCACACTCAGCCCAAGAAACTGGAGGATTTCTTCCCGTCGAGAGACCGCGGGCCTATCCAAGATGGCGCCGACGGGGGGAATATCTCACCATCCTCCTCCAACAGCGCGCGATCTGTGGCCGCCAGCCCAGGATCGCCTCTGAATCACACTCAGACACCTCCGCTGGCCTCTACCCCGCTATCTCGAAGCCCAGCGAAATCTAAGCCTCGTCTGGATGGCAACGGTCAGCAGGTGAGCAACACACACAGTCCTATGGAGGATACGAGGGAGCTGGTCGACCCTTTCACCTCATTCCCCACGACAGGTCACCCTGTATCAGACACTACTCTCAAAGACATGCTTGTCTCCCTCCGCAGCTCTATGCACGCAGACCTGATGCAATGCATGCAGAACTTTAAATCTGACATAGGAGACTTAGCAGGCAGAGTAGACCATATTGAGGGGAAAATGGGAGAGTTTGCAGCATCCCACAACACTTTGATTGATGCACACGCTGATCACTCAGAGGAACTCTCGTGGCTCAGGGCAAAGGTCGCTGACCTTGAAGATAGGTCAAGGAGGAACAATGTGAAAATTAGAGGGCGAGCTGGAGTCCATCCTTCCAACCCAACTCCAACAATATGCCCGAGACCTATTGAAACAATTCCTGCCCTCTGTCCCAGAAGTGGAAATGCAAATTGACCGCATCCATAGATTACCCAAACCATCCCATCTCCCGGATAATATCCCCAGAGATGTCCTGATGCGGGTTCACTTCTACCAAGTGAAGGACCAACTGATGACTGCATTTCGCAAAAATCAGCAACCACCTGCTCAGTTCTCACATATTCAACTGTTCGCGGATTTGTCACAATTTACCATGCACAAGCTCAAATCCCTCCTGACAGTGACCAAAGCACTCCGCAACCACAACATCCCCTATAGGTGGGGGTACCCAGTTAAGCTCACGGTCACACATGAGGGCAAGTCCACAGTTATCACGGATATAGAGGAAGGTCTCTCCTTCCTGCGCACCTTAGATATTCTGCCAGTGAAATCTTCTGCAGGGCCTTCACCCCCACCTAAGCTTGACCCACAATATGAATGGCAAATGGTGTCGAAAAAGAAAAGCAACAAAAAACAAACATCTTAACCAACTAGCCCGCACCTTAGTATGACTCAGGCACTTCAAGGTTCCCGGTATGTTCTGGAGTATGTAGACCACTGACTCTTTCAAGTTGATACCCTCCCGTCAAGTTATGGGAAGCGAGACTTCCCTCTGGTTCTTGTTTGAACTTTCTTTTTACCTTTTGCACAATGAACTGTGTATTGTTGCTTTTTTTCTACTTCCCCCCCCCTCTGTCTTAATCTCTTTGTCCCCCATTATCCCACCTACTCAAGCCTGTTCCTGGTTGATCCTGCCTCAAAGAATCTGCAATCCTACTCGTCTCAAGAACAACAACATTGCATCTCCACACCATCGCCTGACCCTGAGATATTGGTCATCTCGGCTGACAGGAGGTACGTTCATCATATACGCTCCTCATTAATACATGGCGCTTAAGATAGTCTCTTTCAACGTGAATGGCCTGAATCACCCGGCCAAGAGGGCCTCAGTCTGGAGAGAGGCTCTCAAACTTCAGGCTGATGTCCTATGTATTCAAGAGACACACTTCCTCTCGGACAGTCCTCCCTATTTTCGCCACAACCGATTCCCTCATATCTTTTCTGCCTCGGCATCTTCCAAAAAGAAAGGTGTCCTTATCGCGGTTAGAGACTCAGTAGCCTTTACCTTGTTGGACTCACATGCTGACCCAGAAGGGAGGTACTTCATACTGATAGGCGAGTTTAACAACAAGCCCTTCACCCTTGTCAACCTGTATGCTCCGAACTCCCACCAACTTAGATTCCTGAAAAGGCTGTACAGCAAGGTTGCTGAGCTTAAACAAGGGTCTCTGGTCATCTGTGGGGATCACAACCTAACTGTGGATTACGTACTCGACTCTTCCTCTGAATCCAAGCGCCCAATACCCCAACTCCAAAACCTTCTCCACTCAGAAGACCTTTTTGATGTCTGGAGATGCCAACATGGCAATGAAAAAGACTATACCTTCCACTCTACTCGGCATAACTCTTATTCGAGAATAGACTTGATCCTTGTAGACAAAATACTTCTGCAGGCGGTGTCCTCCTCCAGCGTCCATGATATCACGTGGTCTGACCACGCACCTGTTTCAATCACGGTGATAGAGGGATACACCCCTAGTCCTGCTTACATATGGAGGGCCAACTCTCGTGTCTTTGGGATGCCCACACATGTCTCTACTATAACTAGCAGATTGGCTACCTTCTTCGAAGATAATGTGGGCTCGGTCTCGGACCCTGCAATGTTATGGTGTGCCCATAAGGCATTTGTTAGAGGTATAATATTACAAATTTGTGCAAGGGAAAAGAGGCGGAGGACCCACAGGCTAGAGCAACTCCTTACTACTATTCAGAAGTTGGAGGCATTGAACAAATCTTCCCCTGATACACAGATATCCCAACAGCTATCACAGCATCGCGCTGAGCTCAGGTTGTTTCTTATTGAACAACATTCTAAGCACTTTCAGTACTTAAAGTTAAATCACTACGCCTCGGGTAACCGAGCAGGCAAATGTTTGGCCCAAAGGCTTAAAAGTACTAGGGTCAAAACAAAAATCCCGTTCCTACTACACCCAAGTAATCACCAGAAAATACTCAATCCCAAAGAAATAGCTAACTCTTTCGCCGACTACTACTCCTCTCTTTATAATTTACAGGCTGACCCTAACACCCCCCAACCCACAGGAGAGGCTATACAGAAATTCCTAGAGAAATTAAACCTTCCCTCCTTGTCTCCCGATCACCTCCACTCTCTTAATTCGCCTATTACAGAGCGTGAGATCAAGGAGGTCATAAAAACACTCCCCCTAGGCAAATCCCCGGGTCCTGATGGACTTCCTAACGACTATTATAAGGCCTTCCTAAGTAATTTAACACCAACTCTTCAAGAGGTGTTCAACGCTGCAATGTCCTCTGCCTCCTTTCCTCCAGAGATGCTTAAGGCGTATATTGTCACTATCCCTAAACCTGGGAAAGAACATACTGATCCAGCTAATTTCAGGCCTATATCCCTTCTCAACGCCGACGTGAAGATATATGCTAAACTCTTAGCGCACAGATTAATGCCTATCCTCCCCCTGCTACTTGGCCCGGATCAATCCGGCTTCACCCGGGGTAGACAAACATCGGATGCCACAAGAAGGGTGTTGGGAGTGATTCAATCTGCCAATCTCTGTCGAACGCCTTCCCTGCTCCTATCCTTGGATGCGGAGAAGGCGTTCGACCGGATACACTGGGGCTACATGAACCAAACACTGCAGAAATTCGGATTCTCGGGGCCCATCCTCTCTGCCATACTGGCTCTATACTCCTCCCCCTGTGCCCAGGTCTACACATCTAACATGCTTTCAAATACCTTCTCTATTTCCAATGGCACAAGACAGGGGTGCCCCCTCTCCCCCTCAATCTTTAACCTTCTTATTGAGCCGCTGGCGGAGAGGATCAGGTCCCATCCAGACATTACAGGCTTTCATATCCAAGGCAAATACCATGATATCAACCTATTTGCAGATGACATCATTCTGTTCCTGACCGTCCCTTCCGTATCCCTACGTAACGCCCACGAAACTCTCACTGAATTCGGTGATATCTCCTTTTACAAAGTTAATTTCTCAAAATCAGTTATCTTAGATCTAGACATCCCACCCAATCTGAAAAATCATCTCCAGAATACCTATCCTTACTCTTGGAGCAAATCACACATTACCTACCTAGGTATTAAAATTACCTCAGACCCCTCACTGCTAGCTGAGATTAACTATTCCACTCTGATCAACAAATTAACAGTAGAACTGACACGTCTCTCCAATGTTGAACTGACTTGGTCTGGGCGCTTGGCGGCGTTTAAAATGTTAATCCTCCCTCAGATGCTCTATATATTTCGGTCACTTCCCATTCCTCTATCCCCCATACATATTAAAAAGCTTAACACTCTTCTCTCTCATTTCATTTGGAAAACAAAGAGACCAAGATGCTCCAAAACCCTTCTAGTTAAGCACCGCTTAGCGGGAGGGATGGGGTTGGTTGATATCCGAGACTACTATCGTGCCTCTCTCCTAACACAACTTAAGAGTTGGATTGATCCAACGACTCCTTCCATATGGAGAGACATTGAACAGTCACTCATACCATCCGCAGACCTGAAATCCCTCCTCTTTGCAGATATGTGGAGACGACTGCCTCTACGAGATCTGCCCCCAACCATCCAGGCCTCTCTACAGGTCTGGAGAGACCTGAGAAATCTCCAAGACCCACACACTGACCTGATAGATATCCCTGCACCTATTGAGACTCTATCCCAGATTGTACCTAATCTCTCCATCAAAAGCTGGAAGAATAGAGGTATTAAGACTATAGATGATCTTTACCAAGACGATGTCCTTCTCTCATTCACTGCCCTGCAAAACACATTCTCACTGCCTTCCACAGACCTATACAAGTATATACAAATCTCCCATTTTCTCAGACCACTAAGCACATGCAGGCTTCGCCTCCCGAGAGTGGTGTGGAGCTTCTATAATACTAATCCTACCCCCACTAAGGGAATCTCCCTATTCTATAATTTATTCCAACATAAAATGACGTTTATAAAATCCCAACCATTTGAGAAATGGGAGGTAGACTTGGGTCAAACTATTTCTGTTCCCCAGTGGCAACACGCATTTCGTTCACTCTATAAGGCATCTAGATGCGTTAACCATTGGGAATTATCCCAAAAGATAGCACTTCGGTGGTATCTCACTCCCTACAGGCTTTCCAAGTTCGGGTCCCAAAGCTCCCCACTATGCTGGAGGAACTGCGGTACAACAGGCAACCTACTCCATATGCTATGGGCTTGCAGACACCTGACCAGTTTCTGGAACTCAATTTTTCGTCATATTTCAGGAATTACGGGGGGTTTAACCCGCCCTAATCCCGCCCTAGCCATTCTAAATGTAGGAATTGAAATTTTCCCTCCCGACTACAGAACAGTGATAAATCATATTCTCTTAGCTGCCAGGACGCTAATTGCAAGAAACTGGAAATCAGACAAAGCACCAAATGTTTCCGAAGTACTGCTTATCACCCAAACAAACTACGTCTACGAATCTATGATGGCCAACAGACTTGGCAATCAACTTAGGTTTAACAAACACTGGGAAATCTGGTCAACCTGGCATAAAAGTCCTTCTTAAAGTGCACTATACGACACATGTTTCAAATGTACCTAAATGAATAATTGTATTTCATGTTCGGTAAATTATTTCCTGTACTTGATGACCTAGCATGTTCACTACAGATCAAC
Organism: Rana muscosa; assembly: GCA_029206835.1. Taxonomy (NCBI): domain Eukaryota; kingdom Metazoa; phylum Chordata; class Amphibia; order Anura; family Ranidae; genus Rana; species Rana muscosa. Next base: position 636,059,400 of record CM055117.1, on the reverse strand, counting down.
CACTCCCTCCCTCGCGCATCCCCCTTCCTCCTTCTTCCCCCCGCCCTTACTCCCCACTTCTCCCCCCTCCCTCTCCTTCCCCCCCTTTTTCCTTCCCCCCTTCTTATCCTCCTGTGCTTCCTTGCATAGGCCATGATGTTTTCACCTCCCACTGTTGTTATTGAATCTATTCATTGATCCCCCTTTGGGACTATTATTTTCTTTTGATGTGCATGTAGTAATATAGACATGTCAAGCAGTGAAAATTACCTTTTGTTTACTTCCTTTATCTGTATCATCTTGTCTGAAATTCTTATCAATAAAAACAATAAAAAAAAAAAAAAAGTCAGTTTGATTGGCAGGTATCCATCATAAGGGAAACTGAGTCCCAATGCCCCATATCTCCAGTTCTTCCAGTTTCTGCAATGGAAGATGTCTGAGGTGCTTGGTATAGAAGTCCCTATATAGAAGAGTCACTTGAGCCCCAGTGTCTAGAAGGGTCTTTGTATAGATTCCTTCTACTTGGATTGACACTATTGGGGAAGGCCCCACTAGATTGGCAGGGAGTTTTCTCGGAGTGGCCTTCCTGGTTGGTTCGGTAATCTGCACTCTTACTCGGCTTCTGCACTTGATCAGCCTCAGAGTTGAAGGACTTCTTGGGTTCTTCTGGAGTGTTTTTGTTGGGCAGAACATTGGTCTGGATAGTCAGCATGGACACCTGAGTCCTCAGAAGCTCAAACTGAGAGTCACTTTCATCAGCACTGATCAATCTGACTCAAGCAGTTGGTTCTGATTGCTGGTTCTTCTTTTTATAGTCCAGCAGGACCTCTTCCTTCCTGACCATCCGGATCACGTCAGGGTACTCCAGAATGCTACCGCCCTGGCGGGTTTGCAACAGAAGTGCAATGGGATCTAGGGGCTGGGCTCCCCGTAGGACTTGTTGTGCACGGGTCTCATCCACTTTCCGAGGATCCATTCCCTTTTTTAATAGAATCTGATGCAGGATTTTGTCCAAGCGCCTGATGAAGTCAGACAGTTTCTCTCCCTCCTTCTGGTAACAGTGCTCCAGTTGGTAGAGGAGTTCAGTAACTTTTTCAGTCCATACAAACACATCCTGTAAGATATCCAAGTAATCCTGTGCAGTGCAGTCTCTCTTACTGAGCTTGAGATTACGTATGGCCTCCAGGGCAGGTCCCTTTAGACTCTCTGTAATCCTTTGCTTCTTGTGTTTCTCAGGTACTTTCCACTCTTCTAGAGCCTGAGTGGCATGATCTAGCCATTCTTCAAACCCATCTTCTACAGAAGGCACTGGCTGTTTCCCAGAGAATGTCCTGAGTTTCCTGTATCCAGTCATCAGGTAGTCTGGGGTATCTTTCTTACATTTAGCCACAATTTCCCCAAAAAACAGCGCATAGCTCTGGCCCAAGGGTAGTCAATGGGGATGAACCGGAACTCTCTTTCTGGCCACCCCCTCCTGTGCTGGGTCCTCCCTGGCTAGTGGAGGTAGGACCTTCCCCTGGAGATTCTGGGTGTATCAAGAGAAATTCTACTTGGTTGGCAGTCTTTATACTAACTCCTTTAAAGTGTTCTGAAACTCCCTTCTTCCATTCACACAGTGCATAGGTGTGTGGGTTGATGGTATCTGTTCTCATGTCAATCACCCATGGTTTCCTGTCTGTGGACAGTGTTCTCAAAACTGGGAGTAGCTGCTCCTCTGTCCAGGCTTCTCTTTTAATTTTAATCACTAGACCGTTGCCCCGGAAGGATGTTTTCCTCCAGACACCACCGTGCTGCAGCAGCAGGGTCCATTGTTGTACTCACAAGGGTTCTGTCTAGGGGGGAGTTGATTGCAGAACAGTAGGAATCTCGGACGAGCCACCACGTGTAGCACTACCCCCGTAGGAGCTGCTGATTTTGATGTAGGGCCTACGTTCTGATTCTCAACCCCTTAACTGGCTCGAACTCTCCCTTGGCACGACTGGTAGTGAAAAGAATTGGGAAACCCACTGGCTATTGGGTAACACAAATCTGCATATATATACCACTTTAAGTACACATATATATATATATATATATATATATATTTTACCTTTCTTCGTTTGAGGTCCTTCAGGCCAATAAAGTACTTCACACAGGTATATACTTAAACAAAGATAAAGTTTACTTATAAAAGGTAATAAGCAGGTTAAGACAATTATGCATATATATTCAAGTGACTCTGCAGGGCCCTGCAAGAGTCAATACTATGTAAAAGATAAGAGTTTTATATTGTACTAATGTCTATTTCCTATAGATAACAATCTTATACTCGCAAGCTCCCCCTAGCGGGCAATACCACCCCATGTCCCGTCAAAGTTAGTTCCTGTCAGGTCTGACACAGATTATTGTACTAGTTCCTTGAGGGTGGGAGTCTTTGCTAGCAAAACGTTGGTGCACCTATTAATTGTAATCCACAGGAGGTAACATATGTGAACTAGACTCCCGCGATGCTTTTGGGAGTGAAACTGACAGTCAATGCAACGCCAACTTTAAACTACGCAGTTACTACACACTGCGCTATGTCCTGCGGTGTGTGTAACTCATTACTCGGGGGGTGATGGGCCTTCAAAAGATACAGGCCTAACAAACATTTGTAGATTCTGGGCAGGTGCCCGCTCACCCGAACAGGCCTAGTCCGCCTGACACGCTCAACGATCGTTACCTCGATCCCCGACCTCTCGGCAACGCTCAGCCTCTGGTCCCTCTCACAGCAGCTGGAGATGTCGGTTGGCTGACGACTCCGGTCCGAGGGTAACACGGCTGGTCACACTGGGAAGGATCCCTCTCTGGTCTGGTGGATCCTCCACGAAGTTGTAGGCCCAGGCTTTGGGTCTAGTCGCTCCGGCAGCAGACCTCACGCAAACTTCCTGCTTGGTTGAGCCCGGAGTCCAGAGAGACTGAGCGCGGCCCCGCCTCTCCTTTAAGTAGCCTCCCCCAACAGGCTGTGCGGGGTTTGTGATGCATTCTGGGAGTACAGCTGCACTGTGGGTACCATAGTCTATTAGGTATCCACAGCAACGGAGTCTCTCTCTCCCTGTACCATAAGTTCCCAATGCATCACTGAACATAAGTAAACAAACAGTGTATAAGATTGTAACTGGAACTCCGGGGGAAGTTTGAGGTGTACACATGTAACAATAGTCTATAACAGTATAACCCCGCTTCACATGGGAACAATCCGTTTGCCCTAGGCATATAAATTCAAAAATAGCTAGTTCCCCTGATACATATTCCTAAGAAACAAGATACAAATAAAAATGTTTTAGTTGAAGATATTGATACCACCTTCCCAAAAATGAAGAGCCCTGTGGCACTATATCATTTATGGTTCGAAGGCCTGAGGAGCAAACAGCTTGTCTTACTGGTGAAGGGAAGGTGGAAGACCATTATAAAAAAAAGGGTTACATGGAGACCTGGAGGGAATTCAGGGTTTTCCATAATTAAAGTTAAATAATATTTTACCTCAATAAACATGTCATATTCCTGCTATGTGCCTGTTGTACCATGTACCGTATATACTTGAGTATAAGCTGACCCGCATATAAGCCGAGGCACCTAATTTTACCACAAAAAAATGGGAAAACTTATTGACTCAAGTGTAAGCCTAGGGTGTCCATCTGCATGACTCACTGTGCATCACTTTACCTCACTGTGTCCATGCGCATGCCTCACTGTGCCTCACGGTGTCCATGCCTCACTGTGCCCATGCCTCACCGTCACTGTGCCCATGCCTCACTGTGCCCATTCCTCACTGTCACTGTGCCCATGCCTCACTGTGTCCATGCCTCACTGTGCCCAATCTCCCTACCTGATCTCCAGGGATGTGTGACTAGACTGACATTTAACATGGGAGTCTACGGAAGGGGTGCCGGGCTTTGAAAAATCGGTGCTCCACGGCTGTAGGTCCCCTGGAAATAAACTTTGCACACTTTTAGATGAAGAGTGGAGCTACATGTGTGCCATGTTTGGGGTCCAGGGGACCTAGAGCCGGCCGGTACCGGGTCCCCAAAATCACTGGAGAAATAACCATTTAACATGGGAGTCTATGGAAGGCATGCCCGGGTTTGAAAAATCGGTGCTCCCCGGCCGTAGGTTCCCCGGACAACAAACTTTGCTCACTTGTAGAGGAAGAGTGCGGCTACATGTGTGCTAAGATTGGCCAGGATCAGACGCACAAAGTTGAAGACAGACACAGACTCGTGTATAAGCCGAGGGGGGCATTTTCAGCACAAAAAAAGGTGCTGAAAAACTTGGCTTATACTCGAGTATATACGGTACTTGTCTTTAAAAGTATAGTGTGATTTTTGTATTTTTTCCTTTGTATGAAATACCTAGTGTTCCTGCTAGTTTCCCTGCTTTCCCATTTCAAACTGACCATGCTAGGCATGGGAGCACATCCTTCCCAGTTTGGTCAATCTTCTGGCTGGGCTGGAAGAACAGCCTGCCTGTCCTCCAATGGTAAAAGACTTGTGCTGATGCGCCCCCATTCACAGCCATTCTCTAGGAAGTTCAGTATTTCTCCACCACCATCTCTCTAAGCCCCTCATGCAGCTGAGAACAGAGATTGTGTGATCAGTTTAAAAAAAAAAGTATTTATAATACCAATGATGTCATGCCGCATGACCGGAAGTGAGTGGAATGCCATCTTATGAGCTACAGAAGTGACTGTGAGCCTTAACAGGTAATACATGTTTGTTTGTTTTTTGTCTGAGGTGCACCAGTACAGTGCACAGTTTTATGTGAGTGGAATTGTATTGGGTTTTACTAAAATACTGGTGGGAATATAAAGAGCGCTATGATTGTTCATTCTTTTTGAGCTTCTGGTGGTATTTCAGGATGGATATGGATTGAGTGACCTGGATACTGCAAAGGGGGAGACCAGTCATGGCTTCAGCAATCCCAGTTAAAGGGGAAGGTGCATTATGCCGTGTACACACGATCGGTTTTACCAATGAAAACAGTCCGATGGACTTTTCTCATCGGACAAACCGATCATGTATGGGCCCCATCGGTCTTTTTTCCATCGGTGAGAAAAAATAGAACATGTTTTAATTTTATCCGATGGGAAAAAAAACGATAGCAAATTCCGATCGTCTGTGTGGAACTCCATTGGACAAAAAACCCACGCATGCTCAGAATCAAGTCGACGCATGCTCAGAAGCATTGAACTTAATTTTTCTCAGCTTGTTGGAGTGTTTTACGTCACGGCGTTTGGGACGGTCGGATTTTTGACTGATGGTGTGTAGGCAAGACTGATGGAAGTCAGCTTCATCGGATTTCCGATGGAAAAATCCATCGGATTAGAATCCATAGGAAATCCGATCGTGTGTACAGGGCTTTAGACCTATAATCCATAGGTGAAATAAAAAGGTGAGGGCATTTGATTGTTAGTGATGGGATTGCACAATATATGGTGAAATTGCTGGTACAATTGGAAGCATAGGAAACTGTCACAGGAAAATGAAGACTATGATTATATAGAAAAATACACTGTCACAAACATATGGTGGACATATTATATGTTATTTAAAGGACTTACAGTATGTGAATAATTATTGTTTAGTCACAGATAATATAAATCTGTGGATTATGGAATAATTGGATTTTCACATATTTGACAGCATTATTGAACATAGTATGTTACAACGCAGCACTGTTTTTTAAGTTTGCATGTCATACTGTGATAGAGTAATATTAAGCCATTGTGACTTCCAAACATTAATTTTAAAATTACTATATAAACCAAACTGAGCTATCTCTCGTAACAAGGAAGAAAAAGCAATTTGCAGATTAGACACATACAAAAGAAGGTCGAGGGCAAATAAACACAGTTTATGATCATTTTCCCCAACATTAATGCCCTGAATTGCATTCAATATATTCACTTCATTAGATAATAGCCAATTATCTTGATTCTAGCTGTTGGAGCCAAGTATAATGCCACCATTCATTTTTTAATAAATTCAGCCGGCACACCTACCTGTACCAAAATAGCTCCCAAAAATTGTCAATCCAGGTGATTAAAGGCCTTTTATGCCTCTAAAGCTAATAGGCATAATAGGAGCCTATGTCTAGGGGCATAGTCTATAAGAAATATTATCTTAATTGTATTATCTTATGTTTCCCAATGGGTCACAAAGCTCAGTTGATCCATATTAGTAAGTATCTGAATATAAAGTTGTAAGCAAGAGGCCAACATTTTTGCAACATTAATCAATGATACTGGCCAATAACTCAAAAACTGTGTCAAATCCCTTTGCTCCCTCATAATTTGGGTAATCTGAGGCCTGGGCTTTCTGAGCCTGCCTAGGAAAAGGACACTCCCTTGACACTGTTTTTAAAGCAGTATTCAAAACTGGGACTAACGAGTCACAAAATTGTTTATTAAAAACCCCTGAAAAGACACTTCCCAAGGCTCTTACTCACTGGTAGGGATTTATTTGTACTAATAATCTCCACAGAAAAAGGGGTCAATAATTTTTCCACCTTCCTAACTGTGTTAAAGCAGTTTGCCATACAGTATATATTGCCAAAATTGGGTAGGCCTCCTTAATTTCATAGATCCCTTATTCTGATTGTCTAAATCAGAGGTAGGCAACGTTTGATCTACTCAAACAACATGGAGGAGATTCCAAAGATCCCCGAGGGGGGGTTCCCTTTTAAAAAAATAAATAAATTATCAAGCCCCCAATAAAATGATGACATGGAGAACACAGTATGTCACAGTAGTATCATCTGCCCCCTCCACATCACCTCCTATAGTAGTGTCCTCTGTCTCCCCTTTAAACCCCCCTTAAAAGTAGTATCCTTGGGGGCATGACTGGATGTGAACGAGGCAGGACGTGTTTCCCTGGAGCTCCACATCTATCCTGCTCATTGATCTGATTATTGGAGCTTTCCTGCCAGTTATCCAGCACCAGGGGTACCGGGTTTTGTCACTGCACTCCGGGATATGAGAAAGGGGGCAACCAACTCAAGGCATCAGTCGCAGAAGTGCCAGCGACAGACCCGCTCCACTTATGGCCCGGAAACCTGGCCCCGCCACCTTGCCTTCTCCTCACTCAGCAAAGAGCACCAAGAAGCAGGCTAAGAGGATGGCGCACATGGCTGCAGTGCAGGGTCCGGACCCTGGAGTCTCCCTACTGGCCTCTCCTGACCAGGATAATCCACAGGAGGCCATCATTAGACCCTCATAATAGTGTGTGTTATAACTGTAGGGGGTGGGATTGACTAGAGGAGATGACAGATCGCTGTTCCTAGCTAGTAGGAACTCATGATCTGCCTCTCCTCTCCTCACAGAACAGAGATGTGTGTGTTTACACATACACGTCCCTGTTCTGGCTCTTGCGCCCGTGATCGCGCGTGGTTGGCAGTCATCGTGACTGCTAGGCCACGCACATCGGCACCCCCGCAGTGCAGCGGGCGTGTGCGCGCACCTGCTATCCCGTTTAAAGGAGCTGACATACAGCTACGACGGCTCGCGGGTTTGTGGCGACCTGACGCAGTATAATTATGTCAGCTGGTTGGCAAGCGGTTTATAAAGGAATTGTCAAAAACTGCCTCCTGTCGTTTCTACTTTTTTGACACTTTTTTGGTGAATGGGTAGGGGTACAATGTATCCCATACCCATTGACATAGGGTGGGCTGGGATATTGGGGCCCCCTTAATAAAGGGGGCTTCCAGATTCCGATAAGCCCCTCGCCCGCAGACCCCCACAACCACTGGGGAAAAGGGTTGTGGGGATGAGGCCCTTGTCCCCATCAACATGGGGACAAGGTCCTTTGGGGGGACCCCAAAGCACCCTCCCCATGTTGAGGGAAAGTGGGCTGGTATGGTTCAGGAGGGGGGGGCGCTCGCTCCCCCCTTTCCTGGCCTGCCATGGCTGCTTGCTCGGATAAGGGTCTGGTATGGACTTTGAGGGGGACCCTGCGCTACTTTTTTTAAATTTTGGCATGGAGTTCCCCTTAAAATCCATACCAGGTTAGGGTCTGGTATGGACTGGGTGGGGGACCCACACCGATTTTTTGATTGATTTTTATCTATATTGCCAGGATCCAGCAATACATTATAGCCGCAAGCAATTTTAAATGACATTTTTTCCTTTAGAAATTTAAAGCGGTTGTATACCCTCTTGTGATACATGCACCTACAGGTAAGCCTACATTAAGTTTTACCTGTAGGTGCTTGCAATATCTCCTTAACCTACATAGTTAAGGAGATATTTGCAGAAAAGCGAGCACCAATGTCTACGGCGCATGTGCGCCGTAGATAACAGCGCAGGCTCACTGAGCGCGGCGGCTCTTGAATGGGAGCTTGACGGAAAGTGCCAGAATGCGCGCATGCGCGGGGATCATGCCGTTCCTTGCGCATGCGTGGGAGTGACGTCATCGCCGCTCCGACCAGTCACAGCGCCGGAGCGGCGATACCCGGAAGTCACTCTGGGTATCATGGCGGCGATGGAGGACGTGTCCGGGGACCGCTGCAAGGGCTTCGATCTAAGGTAAGTAATTGATATGAGCTAGTATGCTAGTCATACTAGCTCATTATGCCTTTGCCTTGCAGGTTTTAAAAAAAAAAAAAGTTTTGGGGTATATAACCACTTTAATTTTGCTGCGGCACAGTAAAACACATGAGAAAAATGTGCCATTTTACAGGCAGACTAAGGGGACCCCCAGACACGATATTTAAAGGAATATTTCATTTTCATTGTTTCACTTTAAGCATTATTAAAATCACTGCTCCTGAAAAAATGGCAGTTTTAAAAACCTTTTTTGATACATGTCCCCAGGGGCAGTACCCGGGTCCCTAAACACTTTTTTATGGCAATAACTTGCATATAAGCCTTTAAAATTAACACTTTTGATTTTTCACGTCCGTGTCCCATAGACTTTAACGTTGTTCACATTTTCGCACAAATTTTTGGTCCGTTCACACGTTCTGGTGTGAACAGAACAGGGGGCGTCATTTTTCTCTCACACGTAACTGCCACACACCGAAATAAGGCTACCGAGACAGTGTGTGTGTGTAGGCTGCAACTTTGTAAAAAAAAAACACCAGTGGCCAGCATCTTACACTTGGTCGGAACCAGTTCTTTGCAATGCATTATGGGACAATTGGTGAAGCAATTCCCACAGATGACCTCTAAAGTTAGGATTTAATCCGAATGTCTGAACAACCAACGTTCAATCCAAACTTGGGTTTTGGACGAAACTGTTAATACCCAAATGTCTGTATAGCTTGTTAAAATTTTACCATTTTGACTATATAACTTAAACTTTTATTTAGACTGAGGTTTTTACACTTAAGCCTCGTACACACGATCGGACTTCCATCTGACTTTTTCGTGGATTTTGTCCGAAGGGTGTTGGCCGTGAACTTGTTCTTCATACACACAGCAGAACATTTTCAGCCAACATTCACCAAACCACGTGGTTTTTCAGCTCTTTACCACGACCCTTTGGGCAACTTCTGCTATTGTTGTCTGATGTTTAGCATTGGTTCCGGGCATGCGTGTTTGTACTTTGGATTTTAGTTGGAGGGACTTGTGTACACACGATCGGATAAACCGATGTAACAGATTTATTGCCCAACAGATGGTGAGCATGAACAGCCAACATTTGTTGTCGTTAATTCAGCCAACAATTGTCTGATGGAGCATACACACGGTTGGATTATCCGACACAACACGTCCATCAGACAATTATGGCCATAAAATTGGATTGTGTGTACGGGCCTTTAGTCTTGACAAATTGCTGTGCAGTTTTACCTATTAGAGTACTGCAAGTGTTAATGCTTTGTGTACATACAGTAGGTTAGATTAATATTTCAAAGTAATTTTGTGATCCAAGTCTGGCTCTTTGAAGAATGCAGATTTCAGTGAAACTTTGACACACATGATTACATCACTGATTCTCCTCTCTTATTAGGTGCTCCTATGTAGATCACTCATTTTTGTAAGGATACCCTCTCCTTGTGGGTCCAGAAATTGCAGAAAAGCTAGAGTTTTTTTTATGAGTTTCTGTTGGTGAAGGTTGAGTAAAGCTCTCATCTACTTACTACATGCTCTTTTTATTTATATATTGGTATTCTTGATTATCAATCAATATGACCTCAAGTTGTTGAGTTTTTGGAAGGAGAGCAAAAAAATTTAAAAAGAAAGTCACACTAGACTGGTCAACAATGGTCAGTCAACAATGTATGGGTTTCTGGGCTAATTAGCAGTTCACTTCCACTGGCCATCATTCCAATGGTAGTTTGCACAACTGCATTAGATTTTGTGTGCACTAGTTTTAGTAAATCTCCCCCAATAAGTCAAGCCAAGTAAGCCTAGTTTAATTGTATCTCATATGCTGCATTTTTTGCAATATTACTAAGTAAATAGGATTGACAATGATAATGCCATTTATATTCAGTCTCTGCAATTGCGGTCCAGGGGAAGGCAAAAAGAAACTCTGTTCAACCTTTAAGCTGGCCATAGATTTTTTATTTTATTTTTTTCATCCAGGGGTCTGAGTGAAAAAAAAAGAATAGATTCCTTCATCCACAAAAAAAAGATGGATGGAGGAATCCCCCCGCTGTGAGAACAGACAAACTTTCCGGGAACAAATGTCTGATGGAGCAAATCCTATCGTGTGTACACAAGTCCATCGGACTAAAGTCCACAGTAAAAACACACATGCTCAGAACCAATGCTAAAGATCAGCCAACAATAGCAGAAGTTGCCCACAGGGTGGCGGTAAAGAGCTGAAAAAACCCGTGATTTGGTGAAAGTTTGCTGAAAAAGTCCTGCCGCGTGTATGCATACCAAGTTCACGGGCAATGCCCTTCGGAGCAAAATCCATGGAGAAGTCAGTTGGAAGTCCGATCGTGTGTATGAGGCTTAACAGTGATAGTATGTAAAATATTGGGGTTGGTGATAAGGGACTATATCCAAGATTTTGATGAATACAGTATCATTATTAGTAATCAGCATGGCTTTACGAAAGCCAAACAAACCTGTTAACATTCTATGAGGAAGCAAGCTGCCATCTAGATAAGGGATGTCCTGCGGATGTGGTGTACCTGAATTTTGCAAAAGCATTTGATACAGTCCCCCATAAACGCTTGATTTATAAACTGAGGTCTGTAGGCATAGACCATAGGGTTTTTACATGGATAGAAAATTGGTTACAAAGGGCATGTCCAAAGGGTGGTGATAAATAGTGTGTACTCAGAATGGTCTGGAGCGGTAAGTGGAGTACCCACAGGCTCTGTCTTGGGACCAATTCTGTATAATTTATTTAAAAACAACAGAGGATGGGATAAATAGCTCAATCTCAGTGTTTGCTGATACAAAGCTAAGCAGGGCAATAACTGCACAGCAGAATATAGAAACTTTACAAGAAGACCTCAATAAAATAATGTGATGGGCAACTATATGATGAGTGAGTTGAAAAATGGAAAGTGATGCACTTGGGGGCTAAAAATATAAACACGACTTACTCACTAGGGGGAAAACCTCTGGGGGATTCCAGGATGGAAAAAGATCTTTGGGTCCTAGTAGATGACAGGCTTAGCAATGGCACACAATGCCAAGCCAAAGCCAGTAGAATATTGGCATGCATAAAAAAGGGATGAATAATAAAGTGAAGTAGCGCTAATTTAGGAAGCACAGTAAAGCAATAAGGTGCTAATGAACAAAGCCAATCCTCAAATGCATATATATATATATATATATATATATATATATATATATATATATGATATATATAAATAAATATAAATATATATAAATGCATATATATATATACACAAATAACTGAAAACAAAAAAAAAAAGTGCATCACAGTGTAATATTAACAGTGAAATGAAAGTGTATATCAACACAATAGTCAATTTGTAAAGTGCATCCAGAGTAATCTGATAATTGAACAGACAAACTCAGTTCTTATTCCAAAAATAAATTTTTTCCTCATTCTCTATTCATTGGAATTTTTTTCTATTTGTAGATATTTGCCATCTCCTACTGTTTCCTTTCTTTTAATTATGTTTTAAGGATTTATTCTACATTTATACTCCAGCTTTTGCAATACCTTACCTTATTAGTGAGAGTGAGATTTACCCTAGTCTACTCCCAGACTCCTTTGCTCGCACTCTGTATTTGCATATTTGAAACCCATTATTGATTGTTATGCTGTTTCCATGACCACCATTAGTATATAAGCTCACTTGTGTCACCTAGCTCCCATACCCTTGATAAAGTCATGTGAGGTGTGACGCAACGCGTCGGGAGGAGCTGAGTGACATAACTTCCGGTTACGGCCGTGACCGGAAGTCATTGAAATCTCTTCGTTTTTGGCGTTTTTAGACTTTTTTTTACTGTTTTTGTCGTTTTAACAATAAACGCAAGATTTTTTAAACTTTAATGCACTATGGAGATTCCTTTTGTTTGCTCTTGACTTCATGGTTCTGGAGATACCATCCCCAAAAGAAAAGAGGTTGGAGAAACTGGATGAACAGCCAAAGAGATCCCTTGTTCTGACACCTGGAGGAGGATACAACAACCGTGCCCGGTGACCGGTATTCCTTGATGCATCACTAGACCCATTGGGGTCTTCCCATAAGGTAAGAGGCTAGTACCACTGGGGGAGGATTTCAGAAGAATGTCTGCACTTCCAACCTTCCCTTTGTAATTTGAACTCCCTTACCTCTCCCTTTCCCCCTCATCTCCATTTGCTCGCCCGGGAGGTGATTCCATTTGGAATAAGAGCTAAGCTTGTCTGTTCAATTATCAGATTACTCTGGATGCACTTTACAAATGGACTATTGTATTGATATACACTTTAATTTCACTGGTAATATTACACTGTGATGCACTTTATTGTTTTGTTTTTGTTTTTTCAGTTATTTGTATATGATTATGCATTTGAGGATTGGCTTTGTTTATTAGCACCTTATTGCTTTACTGTGCTTCCTAAATTAGCACCACTTCATTTTATTATTCATCTCTATTGGTGCTGGCAAACACTATAGAAGTTTTGGCTACTGTTTATTGTTTCACTTAGCACTTTATATATTAGCACTTTGTCCCTTATTAGCACTTTGTCCCACATCAGCACTTTTTTGATAGCACATTAGTATTTTCAAAACTTTGACATAAAAAAGGGAAATTACTCCAGAGACAAAATGATAATCCAGTCACGTTATGAAACTGGTTTGGCCACATCTGGAGTATGCCATCCAGTTCTGATCACCAATCCTCACAAAGCATGTGCTGGAACTGGAGAGAGTCCAGAGAAGGGCAACAAAATTATTAAGGGGGCTGGAGGACCTAAGATACTACAAACATTAAACGTATTCTCCCTGGAGAAGAGAAGCTAGAGAGGAGATATGATAGCTATATACAAATACCTCAATGGTGATTCTAGCATGGAAAGTAGATTATTCAGTACCAGGAAGTAGAAGACGACACGTGGTCACTCAATGAAATTGGATAATTAACCACTTCAATACAGGGCACTTAAACCCCCTTCCTGCCCAAGCCATTTTCAGCTTTCAGCGCTGTCACACTTTGAATGACAATTGCGCGGTCATGCAAAACTGTACCCAAATTAAATTTTTATCATTTTTTTCCCCACAAATAGAGATTTCTTTTGGTGGTATTTGATCACCTCTGCGTTTTTTAATTTTTTGCGCTATAAACAAAAATAGAGCGACAATTTTGAAAAAAAAGCTATATTTTTTAGTTTTTGCTATAATAAATATCCCCAAAAAATATATAAAAAAACATATTTTTTCCTCAGTTTAGGCCGATACGTATTCTTCTACATATTTTTGGTAATAAGCGTATATTGATTGGTTTGCGCAAAAGTTATAGCATCTACAAAATAGGGGATATATTTATAGCATTTTTATTATTATTATTTGTTTTACTAGTAATGGCGGTGATCTGTAATTTTTATTGTGACTACGATATTGCGGCAGACATATCGGACACTTTTGACACATTTTTGGGACCATAAACACTTATACAGCGATCCGTGCTATAAAAATGCATTGATTACTGTATAAATGTGACTGGCAGGGAAGGGGTTAACACTAGGGGGCGATCAAGGGGTTAATTGTGTTACCTAGGGAGTGATTCTGACTGTGGGGGGAGGGGACTGACTGGGGGAGGTGACCGATCGTTGTCCCTATGTACAAGGGACACACCATCGGTCTCCTCTCCCTGACAGGACGTGGATCTCTGTGTTTACACACAGAGATCCACGGTCCTGCTCGGTTACTGGGCAATCATGGGTGCCCGGCAGACATCACGGCCGCCGGGCACGTGCATCGGGTCCCCAGGGACGCGGCGGGCTCGCACGCCCCCTAGTGGCTCGGGAAGGCGATCACGTCATATGACGTCCGCCCAGAACGAGAGGCTCTTCGTCCCGCCGGCGGGCGGTAGAGAAGTGGTTAAACTGTGTAGGGGGGTTTTCACTGTCAGGGCAGTAAGGATGTGGAAATCACTTCCATAATCAGTGGTGTCAGCAGGAAATTTTATTTAAAAAAAACTCTTACATGGGCATCTTAGCAAGCACAATATACAGGGATATGGGATATTTTTTTTTTTTTAACATGAGCACTCACACGGATTGAACTGGATGGACTGGTGTCTTTATTCAACCTTTCCAACTATGTACCTATGTACTTCTAAACTCTTATTGTAAGTAATACATGAAAATAGTGCGTCTACATCAATAGGTAAAATATCCAAGGTTAGCCAAGGTTGAGGTTATCCAAGATAGTGAGAGGATGTAATGTATTCACAGATAAATCCTCCACATATACAGTGACTTGAAAAAGTATTCACACCCCTTGCAATTTTCCACATTTTGTCATGTTACAACCAAAAATGTAAATGTATGTTATTGGGATTTTATGTGATAGATCAACACAAAGTGGCACATGTGACAGACTCAACCGAGACTGAATGCTAGCCTCTTGCCCATCGACTATGGGCCCTGTCATTTGAGGGAGCTACAAGAATTTAGGAAGATATTCTGTTACGTAATGCAAAAGGACAATATTAATGAGGCCATGATGGTCTCTCCCAGTGTGGGACTCAGTGGACGGATGTATGTGAAAGGAATGCTGATTAAGGAGATCTGAAAAGCCCAGGTCTTTCAGCCAATAGTTTATTGTGCTCATTAATACACCTTGGTCTCTTAGCAAACTATTGGGGCATGTGTTTATACTTATGTGTATTGTAAGTTGTGAGTTAGGAGACGGCAAGTCTACCCTGAAAGGTCATATCTCTGAGTAACCTAGTCTGGGTAAATGATTAGATAACTAGCTCATGCTAAAAAGGTTTCTAGTTACAGTTTGTATTGTCAGCCTGCTGTATATATTTGTGTATCATCTCAAATAAATAAGTTCACGTTCAACAACCAAATGAGTATTGTCTTGTTTGTTGTTGTCAGTGGTTGGAATATCTGATATCTATATTCAGACTGGCAGAGGCGGCTCTAGGCTTTGTGAGGCCTTAGGCAAATCTTAGACATGAGGCCCCACTCACGGAAAAAAAAATGAAAGCGATAGAAATTAACTGCATAAATTGCATATATTACAGTAAGAGCCTTAAATCATATGAACTATGTATTCACAGTTTCTATAATTTTCTCTAACCAATTACTCTTCAATCAAATATCATTATACATAGGGTATATTAGCAATGTGTTAAAGTTATAGCAAATGTGTCAAAAAACATATTTCCATCAAGGTCAGGTTAATATAACCCAGCCAGCACAGAGTTCCCCCTTACATCAGCGTCTTCAGGAGAACCCCTTACAGTGCAAGGGGAAATTTGATGTAAAGGGGAATGCTGCAGAATTTGGTGTAAGGGGGAACTCTGATGTAAGGGTGGGGGTTACTGATATAAGGGGTAACCTTTATATCAGTGCCCCCTTACCTTACTGTATTCACTCCCCCCCTTACATCAGTGACCACCCCTCTGACTGGCCTGGCGGTGCTGTCACTGATCTCCCTCTCAGGTGCACTGTGCAGACATTTCTCTCTGAGCTCCAGCATGGCGGCTTTGGTCAAATCCTATAGTCTCCTCTCTACAGTCAACACACACCTGACTCCTCCAATGACACCCGTCCTAGCAGCGCTCCCACTCTTGACTCCTCTGTAGCCCCCCCCCCCCAAAGACTTTAGACATGATACAAGAGATGGTCAGAGACTGTGCGGCTATAATACAGGAGATGGTCAGAGACTTGCAGACATGATACAAGAGATGGTCTTATTATTGGACCCTAGGAAAACATTTACCTGGGCCCCCCACCCCTAGCAATTTCACTCTCCACCCCAACATCCCAAAAAACAAACACACACATAGACTTATCTAAAAACAACTTTAATAATGTAAACATAAATATCTGGTTCACACTCACTGATTGCTCAAGGCTCACTAATTGGTTGCTAGGTTACTGCACATCATACCCACTCACTAATTGGTTGTTAGAAGTTACTGCACAATATTACCACTCAATGTTTGGTTGCTCGAGGTTACTGCACATCATAAAAGCTCACTGATTGGGTGCTAGATGTTACTGCACATTATTACTGCTCATTGATTGGTTGCTATTAGTTACTGCTCATTACCCAGGAGGTGGGGTGGTAGGAAGCTGGCAGAGGGGCACAGGTGGTATGAAGATGACAGGGGGGATGGTGAGAAGCTGGCAGAGGGGTACAGGTGGGATTAAGATGACAGACAGGGTGGTAGGAAGCTGGCAGAGAGGTACAGGTGGGATGAAGATAACAGGGGGTGGATGGAAGCTGACAGAGGGGTACAGGTGGGATCAAGATGACAGGCGGGGTAGTAGGAAGCTGGCAGAGGGGTACAGGTGGGATGAAGGTGACAGGCGGGGTGGTAGTAATCTGTCAGAGGGGTACAGGTGGGATGAAGATGACAGGGGGTGGTAGGAAGCTGGTAGAGGGGTACAGGTGGGATGAAGATGACAGTGGGGGTGGTAGGAAGCTGGCAGAGGGGTACTGGTGGGATTCAGATGACAGTGGGGGTGGTAGGAAGCTGGCAGAGGGGTACTGGTTGGATGCAGATGACAGACAGGGTGGTAGGAAGCTGGCAGAGGCACACTGGTGGCATGAAGATGACAGGCGGGGTGGTAGGAAGCTGGCAGAGGGGTACTGATGGGATAAAGATGACAGGCGGGGTGGTAGGAAGCTGGCAGAGGGATACAGGAGGGATGAAGATGACAGGGGGGTGGATGGAAGCTGGCAGAGGGGTACAGGTGGGATGAAGATGACAGGCGGGGTGGTAGGAAGTTGGCAGAGGGGTACAGGTGGGATGAAGATGACAAGCGGGGTGGTAGGATTATGGCAGAGTGGTACTGGTGAGATGCAGATGACAGACGGGGTGGTAGGAAGCTGGCAGAGATGTACAGGTGGGATGAAGATGACAGGCGGAATGGTAGGAAGCTGGCAGAGGGGCACTGGGGGGATGAAGATGACAGGCGGGGTGGTAGAAAGCTGGCAGAGGGGTATTGGTGGGATGAAGATGACAGGGGGGTAATAGGAAACTGGCAGATGGGTACAGGTGGGATGAAGATGACAGGGGGTGGTAGGAAGCTGGCAGAGGGGTACAGGTGTGATGAAGATGACAGGGGGTGGTAGGAAGCTGGCAGAGGGGTACAGGTGGGATGAAGATGACAGGGGATGGTAGGAAGCTGGCAGAGGAGTACAGGTGGGATAAAGATGACAGGGGGTGGTAGAAAGCTGGCAGAGGGGTACAGGTGGGATGAAGATGACAGGGGGGTGGTAGGAAGCTGGCAGAGGGTACAGGTGGGATGAAGATGACAGGCGGGGTGGTAGGAAGGTGGCAGAGGGTACAGGTGGAATGAAGATGACAGGCTGGGTGGTAGAAAGCTGGCAGAGGGGTACAGGTGGGATGAAGATGACAGGGGGGTGGTAGGAAGCTGGCAGAGGGGTACAGGTGGGATGAAGATGACAGGCGGGGTGGTAGGAAGGTGGCAGAGGGTACAGGTGGGATGAAGATGACAGGCGGGGTGGTAGGAAGGTGGCAGAGGGGTACAGGTGGGATGAAGATGACAGGCGGGATTGTAGGAAGCTGGCAGAGGGGCACTGGTAGGATCAAGATGACAGGCGGGGTGGTAGAAAGCTGGCAGAGGGGTATTGGTGGGATGAAGATGACAGGGGGTGATAGGAAGCTGGCAGGGGGGTACAGGTGGGATGAAGATGACAGGGGGTGGTAGGAAGCTGGCAGAGGGGTACAGGTGGGATGAAGATGACAGGGGGTGGTAGGAAGCTGGCAGAGGGGTACAGGTGTGATGAAGATGACAGGGGGGTGGTAGAAAGCTGGCAGAGGGTACAGGTGGGATGAAGATGACAGGGGGGTGGTAGAAAGCTGGCAGAGGGTACAGGTGGGATGAAGATGACAGGCAGGGTGGTAGGAAGGTGGCAGAGGGTACAGGTGGGATGAAGATGACAGGCGGGGTGGCAGGAAGGTGGCAGAGGGGTACAGGTGGGATGAAGATGACAGGCGGGGTGGTAGGAAGGTGGCAGAGGGTACAGGTGGAATGAAGATGACAGGCTGGGTGGTAGAAAGTTGGCAGAGGGGTACAGGTGGGATGAAGATGACAGGGGGTGGTAGGAAGCTGGCAGAGGGGTACAGGTGGGATGAAGATGACAGGCGGGGTGGTAGGAAGGTGGCAGAGGGTACAGGTGGGATGAAGATGACAGGCGGGGTGGTAGAAAGGTGGCAGAGGGGTACAGGTGGGATGAAGATGACAGACGGGATTGTAGGAAGCTGGCAGAGGGGCACTGGTGGGATCAAGATGACAGGCGGGGTGGTAGAAAGCTGGCAGAGGGGTATTGGTGGGATGAAGATGACAGGGGGTGATAGGAAGCTGGCAGGGGGGTACAGGTGGGATGAAGATGACAGGGGGTGGTAGGAAGCTGGCAGAGGGGTACAGGTGGGATGAAGATGACAGGGGGGTGGTAGGAAGCTGGCAGAGGGGTACAGGTGTGATGAAGATGACAGGGGGGTGGTAGAAAGCTGGCAGAGGGTACAGGTGGGATGAAGATGACAGGGGGTGGTAGAAAGCTGGCAGAGGGTACAGGTGGGATGAAGATGACAGGCAGGGTGGTAGGAAGGTGGCAGAGGGTACAGGTGGGATGAAGATGACAGGCGGGGTGGCAGGAAGGTGGCAGAGGGGTACAGGTGGGATGAAGATGACAGGCGGGTGGTAGGAAGGTGGCAGAGGGTGGCTGGCTGGTAGGTGTGATGAATGGTAGTCAGTAGGCGGCATCATATACTGGATAATATGCAGATCATAGTGTGTGTGTGGGGTGGCTGGCAGCAGTGATTTTCGGGGGGGGCGGGGGTCAGGGGGGTGACGTCACTGGATGTGTGTCTGTGTCGGGCAGGACTGTCTTTATCATGCTGTACCTTGAGGCGCAGACAGGTTCCCCGAAGATCTCTCGGCACCAGTTCTGGCAGTGGCAGGTTCCTCTCCTTTACAGACAGCCCGGCGTCAGTCCTGGAGAGTGAATAAGGGAGCTGCTCAGCCGCCATGCTCTGCACATTGCAGGAGATCCGCAGAGCGCGGCAGAAGGGGAGGAGCCGGAGGAGGGGAGTACATGGAGGAGCTGCAATACACTGACCCTGGGACCTCGGGAAGTGATTAAGAGGTCAGTCCGCCCCCTGCCTGGGAAAAACTATTTGTGATTTTGCAGGCATAAACACGGCCCTGGGGACACCGACCGGGAGACATTCGCAACCCACTCTCACACACACATTAGGCAAATTAGGTGGACAGGAGGCCCTTGTGATAGCGCGAGGCCTTAGGCAATCGCCTAATTTGCCTAATTAGAGAGCCACCTCTGCAGACTGGGAGGAAGCTGTATATGACGAAAGCACTCAAGCGGAGTGTGGGACGTTTCGTTACATTGACACATAATTGTGAAATAAAAGGAAAATGATAAAGGGGGAGAAGGGAGAGGAGGTGTTTGTCGTACCTCCCCAACAGTCGGCCAGGGTGGAGGAAGCAGTCTTTCCTCCCCAGCAAAGAGCCGTGCACCTGGGAGACAGTACCACAGACATGTTGTCCCAGCAGCCAGATGAGGGAACGAAAAAGGAAGCAGCCGGCTCACCCCCCCCAATGGCAGCTACACCGTTTGGGAGTGGAGGAAGCCAGCTTCCTGACCCAATGGTTAGCCGGAGCGGAGGATGTCGAGACCCCTGAAGAAATGCTGGCAACAGGGCAGAGTGCTACCAACTTCTGCCCAGCACCGGCAACAACTGTGGCGTGCCAGGGGGCCGGGGCAGTCGGCCTCTCTCTCCAGCGACAAGCTGATGTAGTGAAGCTTCTACTCCCAGCTGAATAACTGGCAACAGGACAGAGCACCGCTGGCCTCTGCCTAGCGCCTACAGTGTCTCTACAGCTTAAGGAAGCTGGGGCGATCGGCCCCTCTGCCCAGCAGCAGACCGAGCCCCGGAATGTTAAAAAACACCCAGCTGAAGCGCTGAGAGTCAGACAGAGAGTCAATGACCTCTGCCCCACACCTACTGATGTCAGCTATTCCTTGCAGCCAAGAATGGAGATCATGCGGACTGACTATGTGAGTTCACTTTGCCTGACTAACGCATGCCCAGACCAGGTGGAGGTCTGGGACCTTGTTAGTCAACCTTTGATGGGGAAGAAATGTGACAGACTCACCGGGGACAGAGGCTTTTGGAGGGGACTGAATGCTAGCCTCTTGCCTACCGACTATGGGCCCTGGCATTTGAGGGAGCTACAAGCATTTAGGAAGATATTCTGTTATGTAATGCAAAAGGACATTATTAAGGAGGCAATGATGGTCTCTGCCAGTGTGGGACTCAGAGGACAGATGTATGTGAAAAGAATGCCGATTAATGAGATCTGAAAGGCCGGGTCTTTCACCCAATAGTTTATTGTGCTCATTAACACACCTTTTTCTCCTAGCAAATTATTGGGGGATGTGTTTATACTTATGTGTATTGTAAGTTGTGAGTTAGGAGACGGCAAGTCTACCCTGAAAGGTCATATTTCTGAGTCATCTAGTCTGGGTAAATGATTAGATAACTAACTCATGTTAATTAGGTTTCTGGTTACAGATTGTATTGTCAGCCTGCTGTATATATTTGTGTGTCATCTCAAATAAATCAGTTCATGTTCAGCAACCAAACGAGTATTGTCTTGTTTGTTTTTGTCAGCAGTTGGAATATCTGATATTTATATTCAGACTGGGAAGAAGCTGTATATGATGAAAGCACTCAAGCGGAGTGGGGGACGTTTTGTTACATTGGTGGCAAGCAGTAGTACACTTCTTGCCGTCTGGGACATCCAAACCTCCACCTTAATCCAAGGTCCGGATAACAAGAGAGGAGAGGTACAGATACCAGCTGCCATGGAATTCGGAAGGAGGTTGCGAGAGATGCAGATACAGCAAAGAGGACCAGTATCAGAGTAGGTCCTGCTGGGATGGCATGATTCTATCCGCTGCAAACTCTGGAAGGAAATGCTAGCCCGTGAGCAGCACCACCAGGGAAAAGTTCTCCCCTCCATCCAGGAAAGGTACTGGTCGCAGTATGGATTGCGGGTGCTGTTTTGTGCCTGTCCAGCAGCATGCCAGAGAATCGGCAGTGGAAAATCTGTAGATTGCCATCGCCAAAGTTGAAGTGTTTATGTTCAGCAACCTAATGAATATTGTCTTGTTTGTTGTTGTCAGCGGTTGGAATATCTGATATCTATATTCAGACTGGGAGGAAGCTGTATATGACGAAAGCACTCAAGCGGAGTGTGGGACGTTTCGTTACATTGGCACATAATTGTGAAATAAAAGGAAAATGGGGGTGTGGCCTGGAGCTTGAAGGGAATGGCAGCAGACTAGCTGAGCTCTGCACCTCCGTGGCTCAAAAACCCCTTCCAGCCTTGATAAAAATCGGCGATGGGCAGACGAGACAACGTGCCCACTAGCAACCGACATAACAGGTCACAATCTACCCCCTGATCCCGCGGAAAACCGGAGATATTTGAGACACAAGCTCAGAGGACAAGGGGACGTGCTGCTGCCAAGATGGCGCTGCTGGAGCATGAGGCTGCACACAGTGAGGACTCAATGTCGGCTTCAGAGGACATGGTAAGAGACACAGACCACTCTGACCACCCACTGCGCTTCTCTGAGATGGCAAAATTTGCAGCAGACATTAAAAGTACATTCTCCTCAGCCATCACTGACCTAAGAGCAGACTTCATGGCACTATCAGACCGCTTGTCCCATACTGAGAGAGCAGAAGCCAAAAGAGACAGAGTGGTGGAGAAGCTGACATCCACAGTCTCATCCCATGCCACGCATTTAATTCTTATTAATAGACATTTAGAAGATTTATATAACAGAGGACGCAGGGTGAACATTAGAGTGAGAGGAATACCAGAACATATAGAAGCTGCACAAATCAAACCAACACTCCAAGCAGTCTTTAATGACCTGCTCGATCACCCTAAGGACACTGACATTGAATTTGTCCGGGCGCACAGGGCCCTTGCACCCCGTCCCTCAGATGCAGCGCCACCAAGGGATATAGTTTGCTGTTTACAAAATTTCCCACTAAAGGAGGAGATATTGAACAAGGCCAGGCGCAATGAAAGGATCCTTTTTGAAGCACATGCTGTGACCCTGTTCCAGGATCTATCTCACATAACACTGCAGAACAGACGAGCTATGCGGCCTATGATCACTGCATTGAAAGATAAAGGCATACCATATTGTTGGCGTTTTCCTTTTGCCATGAATGCCACTTACATGGAAAAACAATACTACTTAAGAATGCCTGAAGACATCCCAGCTTTTTGTGAACATCTACAGCTTCCCCTGATTGATTTGCCAGACTGGTACAAAGAATTCCGCATTCCATCACAGGGATCATCCCCACCAACTACTCCCCAAGCATCACCTTTTAGGCCTTCATCATCCAAAAAAGCCAAGCCCGACAAATACCCGGGATCCAGCACAAGCAGATAAGCCTACACCACCAAAGGCATGAGAATATAGGAAAATGCCTAACTTCCTTACCTTATTCCCTGTCTGTCTCGCTTATCTGGACCATGAGATTTGACTCGTTTCTGCAACCACCACATTGTCTGACCTGACATGCACAGACAGTTTATAGCATCACAAAACTGGCCACAACAAACATGAGAGCCTGTACTGACCTTTCATGGTAGCAATAACCATCCAACTTCACCATAATATAATCTTATTTCTTGAATACAGGAAGTTTCTTAACAGAAAACTCCATAAATGCTTCGACTCCATATACAATTTCTTGTTCAGGAGTGACATCTACTGGAGGAAACTGGGATGGCATTATTTAAGCCTTTTACAGGCAAAGAAACCTACGGCATATCCAATCACAAAATATATGGCAAGGTTTGAAATATGCTATCGTGAAAAGTTTTGGCTGAACATAACTGCCCTTTTTCTTTTTCTTTTATTGGTTTGATTACAAGACATGATTATGTAGAGAGAATGATGGAAAATATTTTCTCTTTTTTCTCTCAATTCCCTTCAGCAACTAGAACAAACTATCATCTTAAAGTATAACACTGCTTCTGCTTAAGATTTTTGATACAAGGGTGATACCACATGGTGAAAAGTTGAAACGGCATTAGAGAAGGGAAAACATTCTCTCCTCACAGGTCATGGAGTCTTAAAACAGCAAAGTTGGATGAATATTGACTCGAGTTTCCAGTTATGTATGCCCACTGCTCAGCGTTCTCTGTTTATTTTAATTAATTTAAAATATATGCCAGTTTGAATACAATGCATGAGCTCCTAATGAAAGAGATAGATTTATGGGAAAGGGCAACTGCATGTCTAGAAGTGGATTCTATATGGTCCAGATCAGTTATGAGCCGGTGGGGAAGATGCTCCCCTGCCTGACTTGTAACCCCCACTAGACTGTCAACAATTATGATGGATCTAGGAGCGAGATGATAGATACCTTCTGATGCCAAATATGTCGTTTCTGGAGGTGGGACCTAGTTGGTCCACCCAGAAGGGCGAATATGACGGAAT
Source organism: Rana muscosa (assembly GCA_029206835.1). Lineage (NCBI taxonomy): Eukaryota > Metazoa > Chordata > Amphibia > Anura > Ranidae > Rana > Rana muscosa. Next base: position 636,035,280 of record CM055117.1, on the reverse strand, counting down.
AACTACTCATAGATGTTACATAACCATTGTTATTACACTCAGTTCGGAGGTATAGACACATGCCTGATTTTACAAGGTTTAACTAAGTTGGAGGGCACCTGGATGTCCTTAATATAAGCTTAATGGAAAACTGGTGCATGATTGTTGCTATGCACCACTGCTCCACATTGTTTACACTGTTAAAATTTTATACCAAACTCATGTTATCGCCTCAAAGGCTGGAAGGGGTACATGACTCATTTTATTTTTAAATGCTTTAAGATAAGTCACGGGAGTTCACACTCACTATTGTACTTACACCAAGTTACTTGATCAGGTTTTAAGGTATAACTACCCCTAATCCCCTACAGTGACTACCTCCCATTGCTCCCACCAGTGGATGTGGGTTGGCATTACCAACACACACCCACTATATTTTTCTCCTTAGGATAACACCTGGAGACGTGTTTACTACTTCTCATTGCAAGTAACACTCATCTGGAGAGTTACTATAACCTTACTTTTTCTTTTTCTTACCTTTACCTTTTACTAAAACTTTCTCCTCCTTTTTCTCACCTTTTTCCCTTCCTTCCTCTTCCCATTTTTACATATATTTTATCTTAAACACAGACCTTTAATTTGACAGTAGGATATTCACGGTTGTCTCTTAAGTAAATAGATCATAATCTCTGATCTATCAAAATGCCATATACATCGATAAATAACCATTCTTTTGTGATATCCCACAATGTCAGGGGCTTGAATACACCAGAGAAATAAGTATCGCTACTTCGTGAACTGCATAAAGCTAAGCCTGCGGTGGTATTTCTCCAGGAGACTCACTTGAAAACAGGTAACATCTCCAAACTACATGACAAACACTATCCACAAACCTTTCACGCAACTAACCCCACATCCAAATCTAAAGGAGTTTCCATTCTATTACATACAAATTCAGAGATTGTTGTTTCACAACAATTAACAGATTCAGAAGGGAGATACATCTTCCTCAAAGGTGAATGGGCGGGGATTCCAATTACGTTGGCCAATGTATATTTTCCTAATTCCGCACAAATCACATTTTGCCAACACGTAATTGATGACCTAAAAAGCTTTGCAACAGGTTGCATCGTGTTTGGGGGGGATTTTAACTTAGCTCTGAATCCATTACAGGACACATCAGATGGCAAATCTAGTGTGCCATATAAAAAACTAAAGAGAATCAAAACACTCCTTGCCTCACTCACTTTAATTGACTCATGGCGCTCATGTAACCCAACAGGAAAGGATTTTACATACTTCTCAGCAATACACAACAAATTCACACGCATTGACTACATCTTCCTTACACAAAGAGACTTACCCCTCTTACAATCAGCCAAGATTGGAATAAAGACTTTCTCGGACCATGCACCCATATCAATGACCTTGCATAAAAAAACAGAAGGCCTAGAGCCACAAATTGGAGGTTAAACCCTTCCCTGCTCACGGATATGGCAGACGCAAACAAAATATCAGAAACAATTAAATATTATTTTAAAGAAAATGAGTCGGAAGACATATTACCTATGAACATATGGGAAGCTCACAAATGCGTTGTCAGAGGGGAATTTATCAGGTTGGGGGCTGCAAAAAAGAGAGAAGCTGAAAAAGAACTCATGGCTTTAACGCAGGCCATAAGTGACATGGAAGCCAAACAAACAATCTGAAACAGCCACAGCTTTACTTGAATAACGGAAAAAAATACAGTCTATTCTGAACCTTAAGGCTCAAAAGATCATCTTTTCAAGAAGGGGGTTCTTCTATGAACATGGGGATAAATCAGGTACATTTTTAGCAAAAGCATTAAAAGAAACATTGTTATCCACAAATATTCTAGCCATTAAAACTAGACAAGACCGAATAACTAATGATACTCAAAAGATTGCCCGACGATTTCAAAAATATTATGCAGATCTGTATAATCTACCACCTACACACAAACCCAAAGACCTTACAGAACCAAGAGCAGAAATAATTCACAAATTCCTCACAGATAGCGGACTCCCCACTCTAAATGACACAGACACATAAACATTAGAGGAACCAATAACAGCACTAGAAATGACCGAAGCTATTAAATCCCTTAAATCAGGGAAAAGCCCAGGACCAGACGGCCTCACGGCACACTATTACAAGACATTCTCCGATATCCTGACACCTCACCTCCTCAAGACTTTGAACTCACTAAAAAACCCACAAGCCATCTCTGAAGACTTTTTAAGAACCCATGTAACGGTATTACCTAAACCTAATAAAGACCCAACAGACTGTGCCAATTACAGACCGGTATCCCTACTTAACCTTGACTTGAAATTGCACGCAAAAATATTAGCAAGCCGACTAAGACCTTTACTGAATCAACTAATAGGACCAGAACAGGTGGGATTTATGCCTGGCAGGGAAGCCAAAGATAATGTGATAAAAGCTATGAACCTTATACATAAAACACACATAGATAAACACAAAGGCATGCTATTATCAACTAATGCGGAAAAGGCCTTCGACCGAGTGTCGTGGGACTTCCTATTTGCCACATGCTCCCATATAGGTCTAAAAACACATATGCTAACTTGGATAAAGGCCTTATACCACAACCCGACAGCCCAGATCAAAATAAATGGTACACTATCTGACAAAGTAAGAATTCAAAATAAGACTAGACAGGGATGCCCATTATCACCCCTGCTATTCATTCTCACCCGGGAACCACTAATCTGCACTATAAATAAACTACCTGACATTCATGGTTTCAATATCAATGAGAAAATATATAAATGCGCAGCATACGCGGACGATTTACTGTTTTTTATATCCCAACCACATATCACCATGCCCAACTTATGTAACGTATTCTCCCAATATAGCTATATATCAAATTTCAAAATTAATTACAATAAATCCGAAGCTTTGAACTTGACACTACGGGAAACCACACTAAATAATGCAAAAAACAATTGCAAATTCAAATGGGAAACAACATCCCTCACATACTTGGGGATACAATTAACTCCGAAATTAGACTCAATGTACAAAGACAATTTTCAACCACTCTTACAAAACATTACCAAAGATCTAGAGAAGTGGACGTTTACATTTTTTTCTTGGTTTGGCAGGGCAGCTATAATTAAAATGTCAATTCTGCCTCGAATACTATATGTTTTCCAAACAGTACCTATACTACTACCCTCAAAGTTCTTCAAATACTTACATAGCTTGTTAAGAAAATTTATTTGGGCCTCCAAAAAACCAAGAATCAGTCTAAACTTACTTACTATGAATAAACAAAAATGGAGGTATGGGTTTTCCCAATTTTAAAAATTATTACCTAGCTACGCATCTAACTAGAATCATAGATTGGACTTGCCACAATGAGAATAAAGATTGGGTGGGACTGGAGAATAGCATGGGATCTATACCGGTGTCACACACCCCATGGATACCCTGGAACTCATGTCCGAAAATACTGAAACAACGTCCCCTCATAGGGGCAACACTAAAAAACCTACAAACAATTATTTAGAGACACTCACTCACATCCTCATTGGGGCCACTAACCCCATTGACAACTAACCCTGACTTCCCATTGGGAATGGATGGTTCTATCCGATCTCTTTGCAACAGAAACACACCACTCTTAGTTGCACACTGCTTAAAGAATAACAAAATCAAGTCTCATGTAGATTTGCAAAAGGAAGTAGGACAAATACCCCTACACATCACGGAATATCAACAAATACATGATTTTATCATGAACTCTCAAAGACAAAAACATTTCACTAGACCCTTAACACCCTTCGAAACCATATGTTTCTTGGCTACCACGACCACAAAGAACATCTCCTTAACATACACCTGGTTGCAGTCCTATGATTTACAGGAGCCCAACAGACACAAAATATTCTGGGAAACAACCCTAAAAAGAACCTTTACGAGAGATCAATGGCTACAAGCCTGTGTGTTCGCACACAAATGCGCAATCAGTGTGAGATTACAAGAAACTTCATTCAAAATCCTAACAAATTGGTATATCACACCAAACAAATTACACAAATGGTTCTCGATGGTTCCTGGACATTGTTGGCGCTGCAACCGGGAAGAAGGCACCTTATACCACATCTGGTGGGAATGTGACTTGATTAAACCATTTTGGAACCGTGTAATCAAGATCATAAAACACATTACAGAAACAAAAATTCATTTAGACAAAGCTTGCTGTCTTATAAACATCACCAATTGCACCATGAGAAAATAAAAAAAACTCCTTGACCAGATTCTTAATCACTGCAGCAAAAACAGTGATACCGAGGCACTGGAGAAGTACCGCCGCACCCATGATTAAAGAATGGCTAGAAGAGATACATCTACTCCGAGGTATGGAGGAGATCAGGGCTACATCACAGGAGAATACAGAAAAATTCAATAAAATGTGGCAACCGTGGATCATTTTTAAATACTCTGATTCCTATACCACCTTTACTCGAACATAGACCTTCAAATATCGAGAAACGTGAATGAACAATATCTCTCCTTATTTTTATTTCCCTTCCTTCTATTCCCTTTCATTTCTATCACTATACCTTCTTCTATGGGCTTCTCCCTGAGGTCCACAAAGTTTTACTTTTGTTCCTTTCTTTTTGAGATTAAATAATCAATTTTTTCTACAAATATTCGGAGTATTTCTAAATAGACTATCGATGCAATGATCGGTTAATTACGAAGCCACTTCAATGGTTTTATTATTAAAATACTCTACTATTGAACTCAATTATACAATGTTATACTTTTATATGATACTTATGTACAAATGCTAGTATGATTGTACAAATGTTATCATTAAGCATTAATAAAAGCTTTATGGTTTAAAAAATAAAAGGAAAATGATAAATGGTTTTCATTTTTTTTTACAAATAAATATGTGAAAAGTTTGGGGTGCATTTGTATTCAGCCTCCCTGAGCCAATACTTTGTAGAGCCACCTTTCACTGCAATTACAGCTACAAGTCTTTTTGGGTATGTCTCTACCAGCTTTGCACATTTAGAGAGTGCATTTTTGCCCATTCTTTTATTGCAAAATAGCTCAAGCTCTGTCATATTGGATGGAGAGCATCTGTGAACAGCAATTTTCAAGTCTTGCCACAGATTCTCAATCGGATTTAGGTCTGGACTTTGACTGGGTCATTCTAACACATGAATATGCTTTGATCTAAACCATTTGATTGTAGCATTTGCTGTATGTTTAGGGTCGTTGTCCTGCAGGAAGGTAAACCTCTGCCCCAGTCTCAAGTCTTTTGCAGACTCTAAAACCCTGTACACACGATCGGATAACCTATGGTTTTTCGTCCGATGGATTTGTCCATCGGAAATCCGATGAAACTGTTTTTCATCAGTCTTGGCCACACACCATCAGTCAAAAAACCGATGGCAAGAAAACGACGGCACGTACAAAACGTATGACGTGCTATAAAAGGGCCGAACAAATCTAATGGCGCCACCCCTTGGGCTGCTTTTGCTGATTTCGTGTTACCGCGTGTTAGTAAAAGTTTGGTGAGAGCCGATTCGCGCTTTTCCATCTCCGTGCTTTGCAGATAGTTTCCTGGTGTTCAGTTTGTGCTTGTGGGTTTGTATTTGTGATTCAGTGCGTGCAGTCAGGTCGTTACTGCCTTGCAGTGCCTTCTTGGCCATTCGTTTACTGTTTTTCAGGTCGTTCTTCTCAGGCCTTGCTGTTCCACGGTGCGTTCTGTTTGAGTGCGTTCTGACCAGCCGACCGGTTTAAAACCATGTTTGAAGTGCATTCTCGTTCTCAAGCTCGTGCTGGCTTTGGACTTGGTGTTGCAGTTAACACTGTAACCCGAGTTCAGTCTGTGAACAGGGTGAGGAGGAGTTCATGGACTAAGAATTGGTTGCTCCAGCGGGACCAATTCTCTCATATGCCTCCGCTGCGGGAAATCCATGAGAATAATCCTGATGATTTCAGGAATTATCTCAGGATGACGGACCCCGTATTTCACCGTCTGTTGGATTTGCTGTCCCCCTATATCACGAGGCAGGACACTGTGATGCGCCAGGCCATCACTGCTGAGCAGAGGCTTATTGCCACGTTGAGATACCTGGCGACTGGGAGAAGCTTGCAGGACCTCAAGTTCTCAACAGGCATCTCCCCCCAGGCTCTCGGGATCATTATCCCTGAGACGTGTTCGGCCATTATTCAGGTCCTGCAGACGGACTATATGAAGGTAATTTTGCTCCTTTAACCTCACATTATATGTTTTTATTGTTTTAGAATCTTCTCTTTTTTTCCTTCTAACACAACTTTGCCTGTTTGTAATATCCTGGTAATGTCCCCATTTTCCCCATGCATGTTTTTACCTGTAAAGGCCTTTTTGGGCCTTACATGCCTATTTCCCTTCACTAACCTCTCCAGCATGCTATCGTGGGCGCAAACCCAGCTAGCCTTCTATTTTCCTTTTCATATTTTGGGGGTCAGTGCCCTGGTAGTTTGACAACCCTCCCTCCCCCCCCTAAAGATGTAAAAATATTTTTAGTTCTCAATCAAGCTCAGCAGAGTGGTAGAGCCTTTTTTTGGATCCCCCACAATCAGTTGCAGTTACCTGTCAGTTGAGAACGGACGTGTGTTGCAGGAGCTCCTGCCGTCTGCCTTCCAGGGCACATTCCGCGGTTCTTCCTCCCATACAGGGGCTGCCTAACAGGCCACGGCCCCTGGCACCTGGCCCTATCCTTCCACAGCTGCTCCCAGAGCGGAGCACTGCTCGTCCACTCGCCATCGGAAGACGCCATCCGGGCCGCCATTCGCCCTTGACCGGCAACTGCCGGCAAGATAGTCCGTGGCTGAGGCCTAGTTCCGGCCTCCTCCAGCCCAGCATCGTCCCCCCTCTCCCCCATCCTTAGCGGGCAAGCCGTGTCTCCCGCATCGGAGCTCCCCCAAGCGGCCCGAAGCCGCAACCACCACCGCCTGTCCTTTTTAGGACAGTCCGCGGCTCCGGCCTAACTTCCAGCCGCGGCGGCCATCTTGGTACACCCGCCCGGCCTCAGCACTTCCTGACTCAATCTAGGCACCAGTGGCCATCTTGGTACACCTGGGCCCATATCTATCAGGATCCTGACAGTACCAAGAAAAGTATAGCAGGAAATATACTCTGCAAATACCATCATCTTCATCCTTATCCTCATTCTCATGACAATACTCATTCTCAGCACCATCATCTTCACCCTCATCATCATCATCCTCATTGTTATCCTCATCAGCAGCATCTTCCTCATCATCATCCTCATCCTCATTCACATCATCATCCTCATCTTCCTCTCAGCATCACCACCAGTTGTCCTGGCAAAGCTGACAACTAGGTAAGTATACCGGGCTCCCCCATTAGCTAGCTGATCCAGGGCAGACCCGATCGCCTCTAGAGGGATCAGGAAGGAATTTTTTCCCCCGCTCTAGCACTATTGGCCCGTGCTTGGCTGGGGTTTTTCGCCTTCCTCTGGATCAACGGGGGGATTAGATAGTTGGGGAGCAGCGCCGTCTACACCAGGATCATCATCATCATCATCAGTCGTCCATCAAACCTGATAACCAGGTAAGTATATCGGACTCCTTCCATTAGCGGGAAGGTTAGGGTAGCTCCAACCGCCTCCAGGGATTAGGAAGGAATCATCATCACTAGGATCATCATCAGCATTGGATCATCATCAGCATTGGATCATCATCAGCATTGGATCATCATCACTATCGGATCATCATCACTATCGGATCATCATCACTATCGGATCATCATCACTATCGGATCATCATCACCATCGGATCATCATCACCATCGGATCATTCATCACTATCGGATCATCATCCTTGTCAACATCAAACACCAACTTCAAGCATTAGCACACCTCAGCAGCTCTCTCATCGCATCGCTCATCATCATCATCATCAACATCAGGATCATCATCGTTATCAACATCATCTCATCGCCTCATCATTATCAGCACTTTTTCAACATGGTTAACATTATATACTCAGCCGACACCATCCAAAGCCTAAAGAACTTTGCCACAACACTACCAACACCCATCCAAAAAAAATTACAAAAAGAACGAATCGTAAGAATCAGTCGACTATCAACAGGAAAAAACAGAGCACCATGGCATCTACAACATCTATCAAGTGCCCTAATCAACACCAGATCTGCAGTCAAACACAGACAGGAAATCCATGATTTCATAACCCAACACAACATAGATTGCCTCTTCATCACGGAAAGCTGGCTAACACCCGACTGCAATACCATCCTAGCAGAACTAGTGCCGGAGAACTACTGCATCCTAACGGAGCATAGAACAGGACAAAGAGGAGGGGGCCTAGCAGTAATTTACAAAGACCACCTTACGTTCATCAAACCAACTCTACAGAACTCATTGCCTTTCATGGAAACACTCACTCTGCAACTGCAAACTACACCCCAGGATACCATCCACATACTGCTCTGCTACAGACCACCGGGACCCAAGACACACCTCCTCACACATTTAAATGAATTTTTCTCGACATACACCATGAAAACCAAAAATCTGCTGCTACTTGGAGACTTCAACCTTTGGGCCAATTCCCCCGAAGACCCTATCGCCACTGCCTGCATCGACCAACTAGAAAAACTAGGCTTGCAACAATTGATAAATACTCCTACTCATGTATCAGGTCACACTCTTGACCTAATCTTCAAACAAGATATGGACATCAACACACTGGACAACCAGCCTCTACCATGGACAGACCATCATGCCATCAAGTTTACTATAACGACCAACACGGCCCTCCAAAAATCAATACAATCAGCAACAACACACTGGACAAGATCACAGAAGAAACTATACTCTGAGCTTTTCAAAACCACGCTATTGAACAATATGGAAATGCTAAACCAAAACCACTCAACAGAAGAAACACTCAACTTCCTGAACAATGCTTTGCTACAGACAGCAGATACGGTTGCTCCAAGACGCAGAGCACTCATCCGCAAAAACAATGCAGGCTGGTTCAATGACGCTCTTACTTTACTGAAACAAGAACGCAGAAGAGCAGAAGGAGCCTGGAGAAGAAATGCAACAAAGGAGAACTACACAATCTACAAAGCACTCACTAGGAAATATCATAAAGCAATCTTCAAAGCAAAAAGAGACCATTTCGCAAACACCATCGCAAAAGCCCTAAACCGCCCCCACAAACTCTTCAAACTAGTAGCTCAGACCATGAATCCCACCTGTTTGGAGTCTTCAGCAAACGAAACTCAGGAATTCTGCAATGAACTATCCAATTTTTTTATCGACAAAATTGATAACATTAGGAAAATAATTCAGCAGGAAAAATCAAACAACCCCACACAGCCAAAGGAAGAAAAGAACCAGATAAATATTCTGCAATCAAAGAAATTTACTCTGGTCCCAATTACAATCGACACTACTAAAAACATCATCAGAAGCCTCCGAGATAGCACTTCACCGAACGACATCATTCCGGCAAAACTGCTGAAAGAATGTACCGACATCTTGGCAACCCACATAACACACTTCATCAACCAATCGTTCAAAGAAGGTATTGTGCCGACTTCCCTTAAACAAGGAATAATCAAACCCCTCCTAAAGAAACCTAACCTTGACCCGAATGACCCAAATTTTAGAAGACCGGTAACAAGCCTGAACACCATCTCCAAGATTATCGAGAAAGTTGTAACACAACAGCTACAACTTCATTTGGATACCCACAATCTCCTGGACCCACTTCAATCGGGGTTCCGCCCAGGCCATGGGACGGAAACGGCACTTCTCAAAATATGGGACGACGTACTAGAAGCAGCAGATGACGGAGAATCATGTCTCCTGGTGCTGCTGGACCTCAGTGCAGCCTTTGACACAGTAGATCACAAAATCCTACTTACGCGTCTCACCGAAGTAGCAGGAGTCGCAGACACAGACCTACCATGGTTCGCATCCTTCTTAGAAAACCGATCCCAGACAGTGAAACTGGGAGCCTTTACCTCGGCACCACGCACAAATACATGCGGAGTACCTCAAGGATCACCCCTGTCACCGGTACTCTTCAACATCTACCTTCGGCCACTCCTCAAAATCATCAGTGAACAGGACATGCGTTATCACTCCTATGCAGATGACACTCAACTATACTTTCGCATCAACAACAAAAAAGATCAATATTACGGACTGGAAAAATGCCTTACATTGATCAACAATTGGATGACAGAGAGCTCCCTCAAGCTTAATGGATCCAAAACAGAACTGCTCATTTTCCACGCTAACCGAAAGAAAAACGCCAGGACCACATGGACGCCACCCACCATCCTGGGACAAAACATAACCCCAAGCACCAAAGTTAAAAGCCTGGGAGTTATCTTTGACTCAGACATGACTATGGACGCACAAATAGGATCAGTAGTCAGTGGATCCCACCACCTTCTCTGCCTGCTACGAAGACTCATCCCGTTCATCCCGGAAAAAGACAGAGCAGTAGTAGTCGGAACCATTATCAATTCACGGCTTGACTACGCTAACTCACTTTACCTAGGACTACCCAAATACCAAGTTGCACGTCTACAAGTCGTCCAAAACACAGCGGCCAGACTGGTAACAGGGAAAAAACCCTGGGAATCAATCGCACCATCCCTGAAAAGCCTCCATTGGCTAGCCGTAAAGGATCGGATCACATTCAAGACCCTCTGCCTCACCCACAAATGCGCACAAGGAAACGCTCCTGAATACTTATGCGAGAAAATAAAACACTACACCACTACTCGTGACCTTCGATCAACTAACCAAAACCTCCTCCACATCCCCAAGACCCGCTACAAAGCCAAGGGAGAACGAAGGTTTGCTGTCCAAGGACCAAGGCTATGGAATGCGCTACCCACGAATATCCGCATGGAAGAAAACCATCGGGCCTTCCGGAAAATACTAAAGACCCATCTCTTCTAACGATCTCAACGACACTGGATGCAAAGCGCCTTGAGGCGATTTAGTTCGCAATTGCAGCGCTAAACAAGTTACTCACTCACACTCACACTCACTATGGTTTAAAAAATAAAAGGAAAATGATAAATGGTTTTCATTTTTTTTTACAAATAAATATGTGAAAAGTTTGGGGTGCATTTGTATTCAGCCTCCCTGAGCCAATACTTTGTAGAGCCACCTTTCACTGCAATTACAGCTACAAGTCTTTTTGGGTATGTCTCTACCAGCTTTGCACATTTAGAGAGTGCATTTTTGCCCATTCTTTTATTGCAAAATAGCTCAAGCTCTGTCATATTGGATGGAGAGCATCTGTGAACAGCAATTTTCAAGTCTTGCCACAGATTCTCAATCGGATTTAGGTCTGGACTTTGACTGGGTCATTCTAACACATGAATATGCTTTGATCTAAACCATTTGATTGTAGCTTTTGCTGTATGTTTAGGGTCGTTGTCCTGCAGGAAGGTAAACCTCTGCCCCAGTCTCAAGTCTTTTGCAGACTCTAAAACCCTGTACACACGATCGGATAACCTATGGTTTTTCGTCCGATGGATTTGTCCATCGGAAATCCGATGAAACTGTTTTTCATCAGTCTTGGCCACACACCATCAGTCAAAAAACCGATGGCAAGAAAACGACGGCACGTACAAAACGTATGACGTGCTATAAAAGGGCCGAACAAATCTAATGGCGCCACCCCTTGGGCTGCTTTTGCTGATTTCGTGTTACCGCGTGTTAGTAAAAGTTTGGTGAGAGCCGATTCGCGCTTTTCCGTCTCCGTGCTTTGCAGATAGTTTCCTGGTGTTCAGTTTGTGCTTGTGGGTTTGTATTTGTGATTCAGTGCGTGCAGTCAGGTCGTTACTGCCTTGCAGTGCCTTCTTGGCCATTCGTTTACTGTTTTTCAGGTCGTTCTTCTCAGGCCTTGCTGTTCCACGGTGCGTTCTGTTTGAGTGCGTTCTGACCAGCCGACCGGTTTAAAACCATGTTTGAAGTGCATTCTCGTTCTCAAGCTCGTGCTGGCTTTGGACTTGGTGTTGCAGTTAACACTGTAACCCGAGTTCAGTCTGTGAACAGGGTGAGGAGGAGTTCATGGACTAAGAATTGGTTGCTCCAGCGGGACCAATTCTCTCATATGCCTCCGCTGCGGGAAATCCATGAGAATAATCCTGATGATTTCAGGAATTATCTCAGGATGACGGACCCCGTATTTCACCGTCTGTTGGATTTGCTGTCCCCCTATATCACGAGGCAGGACACTGTGATGCGCCAGGCCATCACTGCTGAGCAGAGGCTTATTGCCACGTTGAGATACCTGGCGACTGGGAGAAGCTTGCAGGACCTCAAGTTCTCAACAGGCATCTCCCCCCAGGCTCTCGGGATCATTATCCCTGAGACGTGTTCGGCCATTATTCAGGTCCTGCAGACAGACTATATGAAGGTAATTTTGCTCCTTTAACCTCACATTATATGTTTTTATTGTTTTAGAATCTTCTCTTTTTTTTCCTTCTAACACAACTTTGCCTGTTTGTAATATCCTGGTAATGTCCCCATTTTCCCCATGCATGTTTTTACCTGTAAAGGCCTTTTTGGGCCTTACATGCCTATTTCCCTTCACTAACCTCTCCAGCATGCTATCGTGGGCGCAAACCCAGCTAGCCTTCTATTTTCCTTTTCATATTTTGGGGGTCAGTGCCCTGGTAGTTTGACAACCCTCCCTCGCCCCCCTAAAGATGTAAAAATATTTTTAGTTCTCAATCAAGCTCAGCAGAGTGGTAGAGCCTTTTTTTGGATCCCCCACAATCACCTTAGCCCCCCCTTAGATTATTTTAGAATGTCCACTCAGCGGGGGTGAGGCATCTGCTAAGTCGGCCTTTGTTTATTGGTAGGAAAAACTCCCTTAAATAATAATGTTAGAATGATGTTGGTCAACAATGTTTTTGCGTGTAATCTGCTTGTACTGTAAACATAAACCGTACTAATGTCTTCTTTTTGTTTGACTCCACAGTCCCCTAGCACACCACAGGAATGGCTGACTGTGGCCTCCCACTTTGCCCAGCGGTGGGATTTCCCCAACTGCGGAGGGGCAATTGATGGGAAGCACGTCCACATAGTACCGCCATACTATTCGGGGTCATACTATTTTAACTATAAAGGTTTCAATAGTATTGTGTTAATGGCGGTGGTGTCGGCACGGTACGAGTTCCTGTATGTGGACGTGGGGAAGAACGGCCGGATGTCCGATGGTGGAGCATTCGCTGAGACAGAGTTCGCTCACCATCTGCAGGCTGGGGGTCTTGCACTGCCTCCAGATGCAGAGGACATGGAAGGGCTACCGTTCGTTTTCATGGCGGATGAAGCTTTTGGACTAGGACCATACCTCATGCGGCCGTTTCCCCAACGCACCCTCCCCCCGGAGAGGAGGGTTTTTAATTACCGGCTGGCCAGAGCCCGGAGAGTTGTGGAGAATGCCTTCAGGATAATGGCCAGTCGGTTCCGCCTGTTTCAGACAGCTATCAATTTGGCGGAATATAAGCTGAACAACATTGTCTACTGCTGCTGCTTATTGCACAACTTTTTGCGAAAATTTTCTGCTAATTATGTGTCATCAGTTGGGCCTGAGGCCGGTCCATCTGAACTGACAAATCTGACCTGTCTCAGCACTGCCCGTACTGGCTTGGCCCCCCAAAGTGCCCGTGAAGTACGTCAGAAATACGTAGAGTACTTCACGGGTAGGGGGGCCATCGCAATGCCAGACCACATCTGACCTTTTATTATTACCTTTTTCAAATAAATTTTTTTTTGGATTTACTACTAAGTTGTGTTGTCATTCTTGTATTTGTGGTTTATGTGTCTCCCAGGTTCTAGTAGTGCCAAGTGTATTTGTCCTTAGTAAATACCCTCAAATCTCAGAGGTAAAAACACTGTTTTTGCATCTTCAGAACTGCTATTGAGCATAGAAAGAACAAGACACACCTTTTTTAGACTTCCTGAATGTTTTTATTGATTGCACAACATTTTTGGTTGGTTTGCAAAATTCTAGCCTTTTTTTTGTTTGTGCGGCTTTTTTTTGCAGAAACATGCATGGGTCAAAAGCCAATATTTTTTTTCTGAAAAAGTAACAAAATAACACAGTGAAAAATACAAACATGAGATGGGGTGATGTTACCCCTGATCCATCCCAAATGTGAAGAACCACACTTTCTTTTTGGGGCTCAAATGGGTATCTTCAACATGATCCCATGGCTAAGGTAAAAATGTGCTATCTGCCATCATGGGGGATCAATGGCCGTGCTTTGGGGGTGAAAACCCTTCCTCTCACCTACTTGAGTAGGGAGGAAGAGGTTGCACCCCCAAAACAGGGACATAGATATCCTGTGACGGCAGATAGCACATGTTGAGTCAGTATGTGCATCATCACTTTTGGGCTGGTGGAAATCCCATAGGAAATTTCGGACGCATAACAAAACACAAAAACAGGGGGGGGGGGTTCACACTATTCTCCCCAAAATATCTATCATGTTTTTATATTTTTGCTCAATCACAATCATTCTCTTTCTCATAATGTCCATTTCGCTACTGCATTCCATGATTTCCTGAATGATTATTTTGGCGCTGGCACTCGAGAATGGAGGATTTGGACTTCCTGACACACCCCCACGTTCAGTCCCTAAAAACAATTTTTTTTTTTTAAACTATGCAGGCCTACATCTGTATTTACCTTGAAGTTGTGGTGACAGACACTGACCTGTTGTGCTGATAAGCTCCACATCTCCTTCCTCCACCTCCGCTTTCTCCCCCTCCGCTTCCTGAACCTGCTGATCTTGGTCTGCTTTGTGATCTTCGGGGAGGTTCTGTGGGGTTTGGTTCCTCGTCTCCAGAGCATGGTGTCCTCCCAGTCTCCTCTCCCCTATGGGAATTTAAAAAATAATGTATCCTTTAGCACACAGACTTTTTAGGCCTGAAAATGGATTCTCATTGTTTTTAAGTGGGGTACAATTGATATTTGGCCCTGAGTTTCAAGATGAACATATGAGATCTTGCAAACTCAACAAAGCAACATGTTATTTTGGAGGACACTCACAAATACACTTGGATAACCTTCAAGGTATCCACTGGACCACCTGTGTGTGACACCGTTAAGAAATTTGGTCATGTGGCCCAGACTATAGTATCTTGATCAAGAACAAAAAAAAATACACAACTGCTGGAGTGTCATCTCCTTTACCCAGAATACAGTTTATCCTTTCATTCACACTCTAATTTTCCTTACAACACATTATCTAGCCAACAATGTGTAGATAAACATTGTTGAAGTAAAATGAGGCATGCCCACATGTAGTTTACGTGGATATGTGCCAAACATGTTTGGGGGAAGAGCAGCATTTTTTTTTTTAAAACACATTTACCAAATAAGTGGACTCTCCACTTAACATAAAAGTTTACATTTTAAAATGTGAAACCAGTTAAGCCAAGCACATGTTGCAAAACATGGAAGAATACATATTACAATGTGAAAGAACACAGTAAAAAAAACTTACTTTTTTCTATGCTTTTTAGAAGCTTCCTATACTGCTCCGGCTCCCTCAGTTTGAGGTCTGACCACCTTTTACGGAGTTGTTCCTTGGATCTCCTGACCCCATATTTTTTATAGAGAGTCTTCGCCACTTTGTCGATAATTTGTGACTTCCGGAGATTAGGGGTGTCGTATGGGCCATGCTTGCCGTCGTAATCCTTCCTCCGCAGAATGTCCACCATCTCCGCCATCTCAGAAAAAGACATATTAGTCGCCTTGTATCTTTTTTTACAGGATCAGGACGTTTTCGCCTCCGGCTTTCCTCGTCGGTAATTTCTACTAAAGAAGCCACCTGTGTCTGCGACATGTCGCCGTCTCACACTGTGCGCCGATCGTTAAGGGGCGGGGAAATGCAGAAAAAGTCCGTCATGGGCGGGCGACGAGGGCGGAGTTACACGCATGCGCAGGGTATAAAAAGGGGAAAGAAGTTATTAGGGATGCGCGGAGTAAGGACGACCGGAAGTGAACCAACGAACTGAACTAAGGTAAGAAGGGAACTCGGGCCTGCAGTGGCCTATAATGGTTCATGATTGTACAGGGCAATATTGTGATAAGTTGAGGAGAATCAAATCAGATTTTTTTTTTTTATCCTTGTTTTTTTACTTGCTGATCCAAAAAGATGCATAAACTACGTGAGCCGGAGGTGATGCTGACTTTTATTGAAAAATATAAGGAACAGCGCAACCTGTGGGAACTGAAACACCCTGCGTACCACAAGAGTGATGTACGTCGGGCAACTATTTGCAAATTAGCAGAGGATATGAAGCCATTGATCCCAGATGCAGACTACACTATGATCAATAATAAAATCAACAACCTGCGTAATTCCTATAAAAAAAATACAAGGAAGTGCGCCAGTCAAAGAGATCAGGAGCAGCAGCCGACGATGTAGTAAAGCCCAAGCTGTGGTACTACAGACATCTTCAATTTCTGGATGACCAGATCGAGGCCAGGGAATCTATTTCCAGCCTTCCCTCAACCCTTCCTTCCACCCTTCCCTCCAGCGTTCCTTCCACCCTTCCCTCCACCCCTGCAGAGGCGGAGGAGGAGCCTCCTGAACTTGAAGAGCCAGATCTTCGCATCTTCAGCCAGGTATAGTATTTTTGATGATAATTATTGTCCACTAAGTAATATTGTGTTGAACTGTTTGGATTACCCATAAATGATATCATCCCCCCCCAAAAAAAAAATATGCACCAGTAATGATATCCAAATTGTGGGTGATAAATTCCCCAAATAATACAATTTTTCTTTTTATTTTATAAACAGGATGAGGCAAGCCAGGAGGAAGAGGGTCAGGAGTGTGGCAGGCAGGAGGAGGCAGGGCCAAGTGGGACTCAGCAGGTCCCCAGGCCTAGTGGCAGCACCGTCTCCCAAGTGGCTCCCCTCCACGTCAGACCGCCAAAACAACGGCGGATGACACAAGTGGAGGAGGAGTCACTAAAGATGATTCAGGAGGCTGTTGCCATCATGAGGGCCCCCCTCAACCCTAAGGAGCGGTTTAACAGCTATCTGGCGGATAAGTTGCTCCAAATGGAGGCGGGACAACGGGCCCTTTGTGAGCACCTCATATATATGGCCGTACACATGGGAACGAGGGGGCTGCTGACTGAGGCCACCCATCTGTCACATCAGGCCAATCCCTCTCCTCCTCCTCCTCCTCCTGCCACATCACCACCCACAGTGGCCCAGCCTGCAAGGGTGCGTGGACAGGGCCGTGGAAGGAACACTGCAGGGAAGCGTGGAGGGAAGGCTACAGCGAAGAGCAGTAGGTGATTCCCTGGCCTCGAGCTGCTCATCCAGAAGTTGCAGGTTGATGGAGTACCACAGCTTGGGATGATGTATGTCTTTGGCTGCTGCTCCTGATTTCATGCTGTTGTTGATTTTATTATTCATCATAGTCAGGTCTGCATTTGGGATCTAAGGACTTGATATTCTCTGCTAATTTCTGAATAGTTGCCCTTCGTTTTTTGTTTGCTTTTTTTCCGAAATAAAGGGAAATTTGATTTCAGCCAACATACATGCCTGATGTGTTTTTTTTTTAAGTAGCAATAACATTTCATAAATACAATGTGTAATTAATAACAAGGGACACTAACCTCCATGAGGAAACGAAAAAAAAAAAAAAGTTGTTCTGAGAAATTGACACACCAAATAATGCACAACAAATTTAAAGACAAAAAAAAAAAAAAAAGGGGGAATTTGTGAGCTCGGCCTTGAAGAATGAAACAAATTATTCCTAAGATCACAAGAAAGAAGAAAGACATACGTTTGTCAGAACCAGGGATGAGCCGAACACCCCCCTGTTCGGTTCACACCAGAACCTGCGAACAGACAAAATGTTCGTGTAAACTTTAGAACCCTATTAAATACAATGGACTCGAACGTTCGAAATCTAAAGTGTTAATTATAAAGGCTAATATGCAAGTTATTGTCCTAAAAAGTGTTTGGGGACCTGGGTCCTGCCCCAGGGGACATGTATCAATGCAAAAAGAAGTTTTAAAAACGGCCGTTTTTTCGGGAGCAGTGATTTTAATAATGCTTAAAATGAAAAAATAAAAGTGAAATATTCCTTTAAATTTCGTACCTGGGGGGTGTGTATGATATGCATGTAAAGTGGCGCATGTTTCCCGTGCTTAGAACTGTCCCTGCAAAAAGTGTCATTTTTGAAAGAAAAAAATGCATTTAAAACTCACTCGCGGCTATTAATGAATTGTCGGCTCCCGGCAATACATACAAAAGTCATTGATAAAAAAAAAAAAAAAAGCGTGGGGGTTCCCCAGAATTCAATTACCAGGCCCTTCAGGTCTGGAATGGATATTAAGGGGAACCCCGCCGCAAATAAAAAAAAAATTGACGTGGGGTTCCCCCAAATATCCATTCCAGGCCCTTCAGATCTGGCATGGATTTTAAGGGGAACTCCACCCCAAATTAAAAAAAAAATGGCGTGGAGTCCCCCTAAAAATCCATACCAGACCCCTTATCCGAGCATGCAACCTGGCCGGCCGCAGGGGAAAAGGGGGGGACGAGAGAGCGGCCCCCCCTCCCTCCTGAACCGTACCAAGCCACATGCCCTCAACATGGGGAGGATGTCCCCATGTTGATGGGGACAAGGGCCTCATCCCCACAACCCTTGCCCGGTGGTTGTGGGGGTCTGCGGGCGGGGGGCTTATCGGAATCTGGAAGACCCCTTTAACAAAGAGGACCCCCAGATCCCGGCCCCCCCCCTATGTGAATTGGTAAGGGGTACATTGTACCCCTACCATTTCACGAAGAAAGCGTAAAAAAATGTTTAAAAAAACACACAAACACCTTGAAAAAGTCCTTTATTTAAAAAAAACAAAACAAAACATTCCAGCAGTGAAATCCAGTGTCCCGCAGCGATCCCGATGTCCAGCGCTGTCCGTCATTGGTTGTGCCTGAGCGGACCTGATGGGGAACTCCCTCTCAGTATTTTAAATGTATAGACCCGCCCCTTCTAAAGTTCCCCATCAGGTCCGCTCAGCGGACCAGATGCGGAACATGAGAAGGGGCGGGTCTATACATGTATTACCAAAGTGAGAGCAGTTCCCCATCAGGTCCGCCTCCTCGGTATGTCAGACCCGCCTACGTCATTGGCTTGAGCGGGGAACTTCCTTCACTATGTAAATTTAAATTTACATAGTGAAGGAAGTTCCCCGCTCAAGCCAATGACGTAGGCGGGTCCGACATACCGAGGGGGCGGACCTGATGGGGAACTGCTCTCACTTTGGTAATACATGTATAGACCCGCCCCTTCTCATGTTCCGCATCTCGTGCATGTGAAGTGGCGATGTTTCCCGTGCTTAGAACTGTCCCTGCAAAAAATGTCATTTTTGAAAGAAAAAAAATGCATTTAAAACTGACTCGCGGCTATTAATGAATTGTCGGCTCCCGGCAATACATACAAAAGTCATTGAGAAAAAAAAAAAAAAAGCGTGGGGGTTCCCCAGAATTCAATTACCAGGCCCTTCAGATCTGGCATGGATTTTAAGGGGAACTCCACCCAAGTTTAAAAAAAAAATGGCGTGGAGTCCCCCTAAAAATCCATACCAGACCCCTTATCCGAGCACGCAACCTGGCCGGCCGCAGGGGAAAAGGGGGGGACGAGAGAGTGGCCCCCCCTCCCTCCTGAACCGTACCAAGCCACATGCCCTCAACATGGGGAGGATGTCCCCATGTTGATGGGGACAAGGGCCTCATCCCCACAACCCTTGCCCGGTGGTTGTGGGGGTCTGCGGGCGGGGGGCTTATCGGAATCTGGAAGACCCCTTTAACAAAGGGGACCCCCAGATCCCGCCCCCCCCCCTATGTGAATTGGTAACGGGTACATTGTACCCCTACCATTTCACGAAGAAAGCGTAAAAAAAATGTTTAAAAAAACACACAAACACCTTGAAAAAGTCCTTTATTTAAAAAAATAAATAAATAAACATTCCAGCGGTGAAATCCAGTGTCCCGCGGCGATCCCGATGTCCAGCGCTGTCCTTCATTGGTTGTGCCTGAGCGGACCTGATGGGGAACTCCCTCTCAGTATTTTAAATGTATAGACCCGCCCCTTCTAAAGTTCCCCATCAGGTCCGCTCAGCGGACGAGATGCGGAACATGAGAAGGGGCGGGTCTATACATGTATTACCAAAGTGAGAGCAGTTCCCCATCAGGTCCGCCCCCTCGGTATGTCGGACCCGCCTACGTCATTGGCTTGAGCGGGGAACTTCCTTCCTTCTGAGCGGACCTGATGGGGAACTTTAGAAGGGGCGGGTCTATACATTTAAAATACTGAGAGGGAGTTCCCCATCAGGTCCGCTCAGGCACAACCAATGACGGACAGCGCTGGACATCGGGATCGCCGCGGGACACTGGATTTCACTGCTGGAATGTTTTGTTTTGTTTTTTTTAAATAAAGGACTTTTTCAAGGTGTTTGTGTGTTTTTTTAAACATTTTTTTACGCTTTCTTCGTGAAATGGTAGGGGTACAATGTACCCCTTACCAATTCACATAGGGGGGGGGGCCGGGATCTGGGGGTCCTCTTTGTTAAAGGGGTCTTCCAGATTCCGATAAGCCCCCCGCCCGCAGACCCCCACAACCACCGGGCAAGGGTTGTGGGGATGAGGCCCTTGTCCCCATCAACATGGGGACATCCTCCCCATGTTGAGGGCATGTGGCTTGGTACGGTTCAGGAGGGAGGGGGGGCCGCTCTCTCGTCCCCCCCTTTTCCCCTGCGGCCGGCCAGGTTGCATGCTCGGATAAGGGGTCTGGTATGGATTTTTAGGGGGACTCCACGCCATTTTTTTTTAAATTTGGGGTGGAGTTCCCCTTAAAATCCATGCCAGATCTGAAGGGCCTGGAATGGATATTTGGGGGAACCCCACGTCAATTTTTTTTTTATTTGCGGCGGGGTTCCCCTTAATATCCATTCCAGACCTGAAGGGCCTGGTAATTGAATTCTGGGGAACCCCCACGCTTTTTTTTTTTTTTTTATCAATGACTTTTGTATGTATTGCCTGGAGCCGACAATTCATTAATAGCCGCGAGTGAGTTTTAAATGCATTTTTTTCTTTCAAAAATGACACTTTTTGCAGGGACAGTTCTAAGCACGGGAAACATGCGCCACTTTACATGCATATCATACACACCCCCCAGGTACGAAATTTAAAGGAATATTTCACTTTTATTTTTTCATTTTAAGCATTATTAAAATCACTGCTCCCGAAAAAACGGCCGTTTTTAAAACTTCTTTTTGCATTGATACATGTCCCCTGGGGCAGGACCCGGGTCCCCAAACACTTTTTAGGACAATAACTTGCATATAAGCCTTTATAATTAGCACTTTAGATTTCTCCCATAGATTTTTCGAATTTGCCGCGAACACCCCAATTTGTTCGCTGTTCGGCGAACGGGCGAACAGGCAATGTTCGAGTCGAACATGAGTTCGACTCGAACTCGAAGCTCATCCCTAGTCAGAACTCATGAGAAAGATCTGCTGCCAAAATGAAATTTTAAACACCCTTCTAAAGCAACAAAACATGCGCTGCATTAAACGAAGCAATAACTTGCAGAATGACGAATGTGCTCTCTCCATTAGGAACGCTAGTTTTACCAGAACGAGCGCTCCCGTCTCCTAATTCAGTCTGAGTATGCGTGGGTTTTTTAACCGATAGACTTGCCCATAGACGATCGGAAATTACCATCGGTTTTTTATCCATCGGAAAATTTTAAAACAAGTTCTATTTTTTCCAACCGATGGAAAAAAGACTGATGGGTACCATACACGATCGGTTGGTCTGATGAAAACCATCCATCAGACGGTTTTCATCAGTCAAACCAATCGTGTGTACGGGGCTTAACAGTTATTTTTGTAAGATTGCCCTGTATTTGGCTCCATCCATCTTTCCATCAATTCTGACCAGCTTCCCTGTCCCTGTTGAAGAAAAGCATCCCCACCACATGATGCTGTTCAGGGTGATGTGCAGTGTTAGTTTTCCACCACACATAGCAATTTGCTTTTAGGCCAAAAAGTTCAAGTTTGGTCTCAACTAACCAGAGCACCTTCTTCCACATGTAGCGCCCTCTACCATAGGTAGGTGCAGAGGTAAGGTGTTTTGGGTGATAGTTTCCAGGCAGGTAAATTTAGTCAGGCCTATGCTGCATGCTAGGCCCGCTTGTTTGGATCTGGGGGGCAGGGAGTGGTTAGTGTAGCAGTGGGTGTGACTACTTGTCTTTCGGTTCTTGGGCGCCTCCCCTGCTTCCAGGGAGAATGTTCTGGAAGAGGGGAAGGGCTGGGAATTGGAGTGACAGGGAGTTCATGTGAGGAGCCCTGACCAATCCCCAACTGGGTTTGGCAGGGGGCGGGCCTCCTACATAAACTCAGGTCCAGCCCACTGGAGGGGAGTTGTCGGCTGGGTGAATTGAAGAATGGAGTGTTAGACTTTAGCAGGGGGCTCACCCCCATCAGGGGGGGTGAGTGCCCCAGAAGAGTTGCTCGGGAGCTGGGAGGGAGCCTCTCCTTACACGGTCATGGAGAGGTGTCCTGGAACAGGAGCTGGAGAGAAGCAGTCGGTACGCATGGTCCGGGTAAATTCTTCAAGGACTTAGGGCAGGAGAAGTTCGGTGAGTGAGGCACAGTGGATATCTGGAAGAGGCATGCCAGGGGAGCTGGGTTTTGTGGGGTTTTGTGTCAAGTCCCTGCAGTCTGAGAACTCTGAGATTTGCAAGTCAGACTGGTTGGGATCAGTTTATTTCTGCTAAGTAACTAGGCCGTCCTATAGGGGTGCTGCAGGCCCCTGGCCTATCAGAATTCAGCAAGTTCAGCAACAGCCAGGGATTATTCAGAGTGATGCCTGATACAGTTCAAGATGATGGGGTGGAAAGACTAATGCTGTGACAGGGAAGTTTGTGCAGGAGGAGAAGAGTCCTGGGAGTAACAGTCTTCAGGAGTTGTGCAGAGGAGAAGTGTAAAGTCAAAGTCTGTCAAGGTTAGAGTCCATGATTTTTCTAAGTGCTCTATTCAGAAGATGCAAAACGCAACCGCTATAGCAATTCTTCAAGTTAATCAGCAAAGTCACAATGACCATTGCCAGTTTAAAGCGCAACCGATATAACGTGGTGAATGTAATATGTTCTATGGGCATCCCATACCCTTTCCCCAACCAAGTTATATCCCCCAAATAAACAAAAACAAAACAACGCAAATGACTGTTCATTGTCTACTGGAGAGTGATGTATGGAAGTCTGGCAGCAGGGTGAATATGCATGGATGTTAGTAATTAGTAGCAACCACACCGCTAAACACACATTTGCTGTGTCCCCCACATGGCTTCTCACAAACTGCAAACGGAACTTCTTATGGCTTTCTTTCAACAATAGCTTTCTTCTTGCCACTCTTATATAAAGGCCAGATTTGTGGAGTGCAGGACTAATAGTTGTCTTGTGTACAGATTCTCCCATCTGAGCTGTGGATCTCTGCAGCTCCTCCAGAGTTACCATGGGCCTCTTGGCTGCTTCTCTGATTAATGCTCTCCTTGCCCAGTCTGTCAGTTTAGGCAGACGGCCATGTCCCCAGATGACGACTTGTGAGTCAAAACTAGTCGGGTGGACCTACCTACACATATCGCTCAAGTACCTGTACTTTCATATGATACGCCCATTAATGACCATCTAAATGTGAGTGTTCATGTTTACATTTTATTAAATACTACTCTTTTTAAACGGTATCACGCTATGCAAATATTTTTCATTATATCACGCATGTTATATAGATACCTGGCCTCTGCTTTCTACATGTATATAGGTTATACCCATTGATGTTCTAACTCATTGGCGTTGAATGACCGTTTTGGATCCAGAACCAGCTGTATTCATCGGGTCTATTGACCATTAAGCCTTTCTCGACTTGGGCGGTATATGCCTCTCCAAGTCAGAGACATCTGGTAAGCCTCCTCTTATCATTGGTGGTGGTGTTTTCAAGCATTCCTTCCAAATAGAGGGTCACTTTCCTGGTTTGATTTTCCTGTCAGCCTCCTGGACTACACTTTCACTTTCGACTTTTTTAGTCACCTATTTACCATTGTCACCAATTCTTTTATCCTCTGGACTATTGTTCACTCATCAGTTGAGGTGTTAACATTATGATCAACACAGTGGGGTCACTGTACTGATCACATTTAAGGATTCATTTCAGGGTTTCACATTTATAGGTGTTTATGTACTGTTCAAAGAATTATTTTAATATTACACCTGGTTACAAAAATAGCGCTGCACTTTTCCATATACAGATAGGTTTGCAGTTGTGCCATACTTTTTCCATTTTCGGATGATGGATTGAACAGTGTTTAGTGAGATGTTCAAAGTTTGGGATATTTTTTTATAACCTAACCCTGCTTTAAACTTCTCCACAACTTTATCCCTGACCTGTCTGGTGTGTTCCTTGGCCTTCACGATGCTGTTTGCTAACTAAGGTTCTCTAACAAACCTCTGAGCTCTTCACAGAACATCTGTATTTATACTGAGGTTAAATTACACACAGGTGGACTCTATTTACTAATTGGGTTACTTCTGAGGGCAATTGGTTCCGCTAGATTTTAGTTAAGGGTATCAGAGTAAAGGGGGTGAATACAAATGCATGCCCCACCTTTCAGATATATATTTGTAAAAACAAAATTTAACCACTTAAGGACCGGACCAATACGGACCATAATGACCAGAGGTGATTTCACAATTTGGCACTGCGCTGCTTTAACTGGAAATTGTGCGGACATGCAATGTTGTACCCAAACGAAATTTGTGTCCTTTTCTTCCCACAAATAGAGCTTTTTTTTAATGGTATTTGATTGCCTCTGCGATTTTTTTTTTGCGATATAAACGGAAAAAGACCGAAAATTTTGAATTTTTTTTTATATTTTCTACTTTTTGTTATAAGAAAAATCGAATAAACTCAATTTTAGTCATACATTTAGGCCAAAATGTATTCAGCCACATGTCTCTAGTAAAAAAAATGTCAATAAGCGTATATTTATTGGTTTGCGCAAAAGTTATAGGGTCTACAAACTAGGGTACATTTTCTGGAATTTACACAGCTTTTAATTTATGACTGCCTATCTCATTTCTTGAGGTGCTAAAATGGCAGGGCAGTACAAAACCCCCCCAAGGAAATTGCTGAGAGGCATGTTGAGCCCATTGAATATATTTTTTTTTTGTCTCAAGTGATTGAATAATGACTAAAAAAATTAAAATAAAAAAAATTACAAAAAGTTGTCACTAAATGATATATTGCTCACACATGCCATGGTTATATGTGGAATTGCACCCCAAAATACATTTTGCTGCTTCTCCTGGGTACGGGGATACCACATGTGTGGAACTTTTTAGGAGCCTAACCGCGTATGGGACCCCGAAAACCAAGCACCGCCTTAAGGCTTTCTAAGGGCACAAATTTTTGATTTCACTCCTCACTACCTATCACAGTTTCGAAGGCCATGAAATGACAAAATAGCACAAAACCCCCCAAATTACCCCATGTTGGAAAGTAGACACCCCAAGCTATTTGCTGAGAGACATGGTGAGTATTTTACAGCTCTCATTTGTTTTTGTAAATGAAGAAAGAAAATATTTATTTTTTTCTTTTTTCAATTTTCAAAACTTTGTGACAAAAAGTGAGATCTGCAAAATACTCACTATACCTCTCAGCAAATAGCTTGGGGTGTCTACTTTCCAAAATGGGGTCATTTGGGGGGGTGTTTGTGCCATCTGGGCATTCCATGGCCTCCGAAACTGTGATAGGCAGTCAGGAGTGAAATCCAAAATTTACACCCTTAGAAAGCCTGAAGGCGGTGCTTGGATTTTGGGGTCCCGTACGCGGCTAGGCTCCCAAAAAGTTTCACACATGTGGTATCCCCGTACTCAGGAGAAGCAGCAGAATGTATTTTGGGGTGTAATTACACATATGCCCATGGCATGTTTGAGCAATATATCATTTAGTGACAACTTTGTGCAAAAAAATAAAAAAATTATTGTCTTTTTTCCGCAACTTGTGTCAACATATAAAATATTCCATGGACTCGACATGCCTCTTAGCAAATAGCTTGGGGTGTCTACTTTCCAAAATGGGGTCATTTGGGGGGGTTTTGAACTGTCCTGGCATTTTATACACAACATTAGGAAGCTTACATCCACTCTTCTAACCACTTGAAGACAAAGCCCTTTCTGACACTTTTTGTTTACATGAAGAAAAAAAAATGTTTGCAAGAAAATTACGTTGAACCCGCAAACATTATATATTTTTTTAAAGCAAAGGCCCTACAGATTAAAATGGTGGGTGTTGCATTTTTTTTCCCACACAGTATTTGCGCAGCTATTTTTAAAACACATTTTTTTGGGAAAAAATACACTTTTTTTATCTTTAATGCACTAAAACACACTATATTGCCCAAATGTTTGATGAAATAAAAAAGATGATCTTAGGCCGAGTACATGGATACCAAACACGACATGCTTTAAAATTTCGCACAAACGCACAGTGGCAACAAACTACATACATTTTTAAAAGCCTTTAAAAGCCTTTACAGGTTACCACATTAGATTTACAGAGGAGGTCTACTGCTAAAATTACTGCCCTTGATCTGACCTTCACGGTGATACCTCACATGCATGATGCAATTGCTGTTTACATGTGACGCCAGACCGACGCTTGCGTTCGCCTTTGCGCAAGAGCAGGGCAGGACAGGGGTGCTTTTTTTATTTTATTTATTTTTTATTATTAATTTTGCTTTTTTATTTTATTTTTAAACTGTTCCTTCCATATTTTTTTATCTTATTATTTTTTATTGTTATCTCAGGGAATGTAAATATCCCCTATGATAGCAATAGGTAGTGACAGGTACTCTTTTTTTGAAACAAATGGGGTCTATTAGACCCTAAGTCTTTCCTCTGCCCTCAAAGCATCTGACCACACCAAGATCGGTGTGATAAAATGCTTTCCCAATTTCCCAATGGCGCTTTTTATATCCGGGGGGGACATTCCATCCCACTGCTTGTAAAAGCAGTCCAGAGGATAATTTCCTGCTAGGACAGCTTTTACATGAAAGCCGGACGCTGGCTGAAAAGAATGATACCAAGATGATACCTAAACCCGCAGGCATCATTCTGGTATAACCATTCAAAGTCCAGCAACATACCAGTATGTTGCTGGTCCTTGTTGGACATGTATTGTAATCTTTGTTTTCATGCAGCCGATTGGCTGAATGAAAAAAAGAGATTGATCGGTGGATATGCCCACCATTAGAATACCTCCCTTCATTCACCCACTTCTAATGATGTGCATACATGCACCATTTATATATGCCGAAGCATGGGGGCATCATCCCGCAAAAGTTATGCCACGTACACACGGCCGGACTTTTCCACGGGCAAGCCTCCGTCGGAATTTCGACCGTATGTACGCGGCATTAGGAGCAAAATCGCTCCTCCACCCCTGCTGCCCCCATGCTTCGGCATATATGGTCTTTTTTTTAACTGTGGTGGTGAAATCACCTCCTACAGCACTGGAGTCGCAGGGATCAGGCCTGTCTCTGAGAACGCTGCAGTTATGTGTGTTGTGTTTTGTAAGTGACAGTGATCGATCGATACTTCACTTGGGTGGCCTGGGCTGGACGGAGGGGCAAAACGCAGGTGCTAGCAGGTATCTGGGCTGATCCCGCTAACACTGCGTTTTTGGGAACCCTAAACTGCTGGGGACGCTAGTATAGATCTGATCAGATCAGATATTGATCTGTTCAGATACTATACCACTAAGGGAGGTGTATGCTTTGCGCGTGGGTGTTAGCGTTACTGGCACTAACCTGACGCTGCCTGGGGCAACGCAGACCCTCTCTGACGCTAAAACCTAATTGATCTCACCCGCCGGGCGATCCAGGGGTTAAACCTTTATTGGGTTATATACGGCGGGTGCCTTGACACTATAAAAAGCAAACTAACTAACCAGCGTCACCCGTAACACTTATACGGTGATCACTGGTGAAAGGGTTAACTAGGGGCAATAAGGGGGTTAAAACCTTTATTAGATAATATATGGGGGTACCTGACGCTATAAAAATCTGGCGGCGAACCTAAAAAAAATTACTGACTACATGCGGCACCAGCATAACTAATACAGCATACATAAATGAACACCAACCACTGTGTAGATCAATATCCAAATGGTAGAAATTCTAATTATTAATGAAAAATAAATTAATTAAATAGGACTCAGCTCATAAACCGAGATGAATGAAAAAAGTTTTTCCCAAGTGTCCAAGATTAATGGTAGTAGAAATGTGAAGAATCCACTGTGCCAAACTTGTTCCAAACACGATAGGAAATAGTGATGATTAGGGATGAGCTTCGAGTTCGAGTCGAACTCATGTTCGACTCGAACATTGCCTGTTCGCCCGTTCGCCGAACAGCGAACAAATTGGGGTGTTCGCGGCAAATTCGAAAAATCTATGGGAGAAATCTAAAGTGCTAATTATAAAGGCTTATATGCAAGTTATTGTCCTAAAAAGTGTTTGGGGACCGGGGTCCTGCCCCAGGGGACATGTATCAATGCAAAAAGAAGTTTTAAAAACGGCCGTTTTTTCGGGAGCAGTGATTTTAATAATGCTTAAAATGAAACAATAAAAGTGAAATATTCCTTTAAATATCGTACCTGGGGGGTGTGTATGATATGCATGTAAAGTGGCGCATGTTTCCCGTGCTTAGAACTGTCCCTGCAAAAAATGTCATTTTTGAAAGAAAAAAATGCATTTAAAACTGACTCGCGGCTATTAATGAATTGTCGGCTCCCGGCAATACATACAAAAGTCATTGATAAAAAAAAAAAAAAAAGCGTGGGGGTTCCCCAGAATTCAATTACCAGGCCCTTCAGGTCTGGAATGGATATTAAGGGGAACCCCGCCGCAAATTTAAAAAAAAATTGACGTGGGGTTCCCCCAAATATCCATTCCAGGCCCTTCAGATCTGGCGTGGATTTTAAGGGGAACTCCACCCCAAATAAAAAAAAAAAATGGCGTGGAGTCCCCCTAAAAATCCATACCAGACCCCTTATCCGAGCACGCAACCTGGCCGGCCGCAGGGGAAAAGGGGGGGACGAGAGAGCGGCCCCCCCTCCCTCCTGAACCGTACCAAGCCACATGCCCTCAACATGGGGAGGATGTCCCCATGTTGATGGGGACAAGGGCCTCATCCCCACAACCCTTGCCCGGTGGTTGTGGGGGTCTGCGGGCGGGGGGCTTATCGGAATCTGGAAGACCCCTTTAACAAAGGGGACCCCCAGATCCCGGCCCCCCCATGTGAATTGGTAAGGGGTACATTGTACCCCTACCATTTCACGAAGAAAGCGTAAAAAAATGTTTAAAAAAACACACAAACACCTTGAAAAAGTCCTTTATTTTAAAAAAAAAAAAAAAAAAAAACATTCCAGCGGTGAAATCCAGTGTCCCGCGGCGATCCCGATGTCCAGCGCTGTCCTTCATTGGTTGTGCCTGAGCGGACTTGATGGGGAACTCCCTCTCAGTATTTTAAATGTATAGACCCGCCCCTTCTAAAGTTCCCCATCAGGTCCGCTCAGCGGACCAGATGCGGAACATGAGAAGGGGCGGGTCTATACATGTATTACCAAAGTGAGAGCAGTTCCCCATCAGGTCCGCCCCCTCGGTATGTCGGACCCGCCAACGTCATTGGCTTGAGCGGGGAACTTCCTACACTATGTAAATTTAAATTTACATAGTGAAGGAAGTTCCCCGCTCAAGCCAATGACGTAGGCGGGTCCGACATACCGAAGGGGCGGACCTGATGGGGAACTGCTCTCACTGTGGTAATACATGTATAGACCCGCCCCTTCTCATGTTCCGCATCTCGTCCGCTGAGCGGACCTGATGGGGAACTTTAGAAGGGGCGGGTCTATACATTTAAAATACTGAGGGGGAGTTCCCCATCAGGTCCGCTCAGGCACAACCAATGAAGGACAGCGCTGGACATCGGGATCGCCGCGGGACACTGGATTTCACCGCTGGAATGTTTTTTTATTTTTTTTAAATAAAGGACTTTTTCAAGGTGTTTGTGTGTTTTTTTAAACATTTTTTTATGCTTTCTTCGTGAAATGGTAGGGGTACAATGTACCCCTTCTCAATTCACATAGGGGGGGGCGGGATCTGGGGGTCCCCTTTGTTAAAGGGGTCTTCCAGATTCCGATAAGCCCCCCGCCCGCAGACCCCCACAACCACCGGGCAAGGGTTGTGGGGATGAGGCCCTTGTCCCCATCAACATGGGGACATCCTCCCCATGTTGAGGGCATGTGGCCTGGTACGGTTCAGGAGGGAGGGGGGGTCGCTCTCTCGTCCCCCCCTTTTCCCCTGCGGCCGGCCAGGTTGCGTGCTCGGATAAGGGGTCTGGTATGGATTTTAGGGGGACTCCACGCCATTTTTTTTAAAATTTGGGGTGGAGTTCCCCTTAAAATCCATGCCAGATCTGAAGGGCCTGGAATGGATATTTGGGGGAACCCCACGTCAATTTTTTTTTTAATTTGCGGCGGGGTTCCCCTTAATATCCATTCCAGACCTGAAGGGCCTGGTAATTGAATTCTGGGGAACGCTTTTTTTTTTTTTTTTTATCAATGACTTTTGTATGTATTGCCGGGAGCCGACAATTCATTAATAGCCGCGAGTCAGTTTTAAATGCATTTTTTTCTTTCAAAAATGACATTTTTTGCAGGGACAGTTCTAAGCACGGGAAACATGCGCCACTTCACATGCATATCATACACACCCCCCAGGTACGAAATTTAAAGGAATATTTCACTTTTATTTTTTTCATTTTAAGCATTATTAAAATCACTGCTCCCGAAAAAACGGCCGTTTTTAAAACTTCTTTTTGCATTGATACATGTCCCCTGGGGCAGGACCCAGGTCCCCAAACACTTTTTAGGACAATAACTTGCATATTAGCCTTTATAATTAACACTTTAGATTTCGAACGTTCGAGTCCATTGTATTTAATAGGGTTCTAAAGTTTACACGAACATTTTGTCTGTTCGCAGGTTCTGGTGCGAACCGAACAGGGGGGTGTTCGGCTCATCCCTGGTGATGATAGTGAAGCACCTCCACCTAAGTAAACACTGCCGCTTACCGAATAGACGTGATCTCTTATAACAGGAGATCAAATACAGCATAGGCTAATGACCCAGCCTAGGGTTCTTTATGGAAAACACCTCAGCTCTGCATACAGCATACAGGGATGTAGACTTCAGAATAGCTTCTCAGCTCAGTATACAGCATATACGGATGTGGACCTCAGCCAGCAGCACCCGGGGTCACGCCACATGAAATGATGAATAAATACGCATAGCATAAAACCCTTTGACGGTTTATTAAGAACAAGTGAGGTTACACTTACGGTTAAGAAGTTTAAAAACGAGCCGGCGAACATAAAAAAATAACTGACTACCTAGCGGCATCACCGACACTAATACAGAGATCAGAAAAACGATTGCTTAGTGACAGTGGTGCTAGGGGGTGAAAGGGTTACCTGGGGGGCGATCAAGGGGTTAAACCTTTATTAGGTAATATATATGGGGGTACCTGACATTATAAAAACCTGACGGCGAACATAAAAAAATAACTGACTACCTAGCGCATCACCGACACTAATACAGCGATCAGAAAAACTATTGATTAGTGACAGTGGTGCTAGGGGGTGAAAGGGTTACCTGGGGGGCGATCAAGGGGTTAAACCTTTATTAGGTAATATATATGGGGTACCTGACGTTATAAAAACCTGACGGCGAACATAAAAAAATAACTGACTACCTAGCGCATCACCGACACTAATACACCGATCAGAAAAACAATTGATTAGTGACAGTGGTGCTAGGGGCTGAAAGGGTTACCTGGGGGGCGATCAAGGGGTTAAACCTTTAATATGGGGGGTTAGGGGGCTACCCTGGACCTAACACTAACAGCCCTGACACTTTTACAGTTACAAATGTCACTGATTGCAGTGATCAGTAAATAAATGGTCACTGCAATCAGTGACACTGTGACTGGGGGCTGGGGGGTGATCTGGGGGTGACTGTTAGCGATCGCGTGCCTATGTGTCCTGGTGTCAGTGTACTGCTTGTGCACTTACTTGATGTCTTCTCTCAACGGTGCTCTGGTATATGTGAGCGCCGCAGGAGAGATGACATCACTTCCTGCTGCTTCCTCTCTGCCTGTGTTTACATTACACAGGCAGAGGAAGCATTTGATTCGCTGGGAGCGATCGTGAGGGGGTGGCCAGAAACCAATGGCCGCCCCCTCATCACCGGTCGCTCCCAGAGCGATCCCGACTGTCCACTGTACCGATCGGACCCCCCATCCATACGAAGGCAGTCACGTACAGGTACGTGATTGTGCCTGTACGTGCCATTTTGCCAACGTATATATACAGTGGGCGGTCGTTAAGTGGTTAAAACCATTCATCATTTTCCTTCCACTTCAAAATTATGTGCCACTTTGTGTTTGTCTATCACATAAAATCCCACTAAAAATATATTTAGGTTTTTGGTAACATGACAAAATGTGGAAAATTTCAAGGGGTATGAATACTTTTTCAAGGCACTGTATTCAATATAGATATAATATATAATAAATGTTTCTGTGTCCTTAGAAATAATTTGATGTCTGAGTGCAAAATGTATTAAAAAACATTTTTGTTATTGCCTGCAACTTTTCTATTATGCATCTTATTTCCTAAGAACTTGTCATACATCTTGACACAATTGGACTGGGTCATAATGACTGTTACCTCCTTTATCAGAGGCTTTTAGCCCAATGTCAACAAAGTTTCGTAATGTTTCGAGAACCTAATGTTGTCCATAGGTTACATTTGTTCTTGTCCTTTTATAGGAGAATGATTTAACATCTCACCATTTTTATTTTTAAGCTGATATTCATGGATTTTCATGCAAGGCACAAATACCATAACAAGAATGATATACAAGGATATACTTTTACCAAATCTCAGGGAGTCGGCGTATGGTGCCACATCCCAATAACATAAATAGTCAGGTCTTTTAAGGCACCATACTAACAACACAAGTAAGTAGATAAAACAATGAAATTAAAATATGAAATCACATTAAAAGTGTTTAGCTGGATAACAACATCACATCCAAATAAAATGCATACATATGATTGCATACCAAAATACCATAAAAACAAGCAAATAGAGAGCAAATCTTGTATCCCGCTAACAGTAACCAGTACACAGCTTCATTAGGGCCAGTGTGGGATTGCTGTAGAAAGTTAAAGAAAATTTATGACAATATACAGAAAATATATATACAGTGTATATATCTATATATATATACATATCTATATATATCTACAGTATATAGATATATAAAACATAATACATGTTTGAAAAACTGATTTTACAAACAAAATTCACTGCTCACCACAACTGATTTTGCATGAACATCGACTCATGAGATGGTGTCATAAATTACCTAAAAAAAAAACAATCCCCTGAGACATCAGTGGAAAGGGGCAGCCAGGCACGGAGCCAAATATAGGGAGAGGCAGAGGCTGCAATTGACCACACTGTTTCAGCTGAAATGCAATAAAATAAATAGGCATACTGAGTACAACAATCCTAAAGATCATAATATACAGCATATGACAATGCCAATCCATGGATATATAACACAAAAGAAAGGGAGAGTAAGGGAAAGGGTCACTGGCCAGTGTCCCTCATTAACATAGTTGGAACATTGTAAAAATGATAATTAGAAATTAGAAAACTAATAAAACAATAAAATAGAAGTCACTAAAACATGCCCAAATTCACATTAAACTAGGCTGCTTTGCAGTAAAAGAGAAGTGACTTATAGATATGGATTGCTGACTCTGGATTCTGTAACATTGATAAAAAATTGATAATGGGGGTCTAACATCACATTCCTACCCCCAAAGATTTTAAGACCCATTACTCCTTTAAAAGGAAGAGTATCAACAGCAAGTCCCAACATAGTGATCTATGTTAAAAACTGAATATGTTCACCTATAATGCAATCTCCAATTAGCGTGACAGAGCCAGCAAGCATCACGCATTCTGGCCACCGCCCTCCCCCTAAATTTCCCCACTGGCCGGGATGCCTCCAGCGCTGCACGCCCACATTGATTATGTGGCAGACATCACGCAGTACACAATGGTGCCGCAACGTCATAGCTAGCATGGGCACCCAGAATACCGCGTATACGTCTGCTCACATGGGGACACTTTATCCCAGCAACCATAGGGCAGCGATACCACACACGCAGACAGGGAAATTGCACACCCGCCCTGCAGGGAGAAAGAACACCCCCTGTAGCTGGGCGCCCAAATAAATGGCAAAAACATTCCCCTATAAGGGCCAACCACCAATGCCACCCATCACATGAGAATAATGGAAAATAATCAAAACATACAAATAAGCCACATGGCTCACTAGCCACCATTCCAGTCACACCATTTAAATAATAAACCAACATACAGTAACTCAGCATAGCCATCAAATAATAACATTAAATCACCAAAAACTGTGGACTAGTAATTAAAGCTCTAGTCAATAATTGGACAATGTATCCTACCTAATTATAAAAAAACTGTCATACAGATTGATTAGAGAAAAGGTTTAAATGACAATGGGATGTTCAAACCAGGGGGATTGGTCGTTTTCAAACTGTAGATCCAAAGGGTTTCCTGTCTTTTGTTATTAAAGTTGCCCCCCATCGGATCCTCATAGATCCTATCGAGGGCGAAAAAAGATGACACTTGGACCATACCCGTGCATTAATTCCACATGTTTTCCTATTACACACAGGCTTTAAAAAGCCTTGACGGCACCATGCATGAGGCTAGCGATGGGGTCATCACAGTGAGCCAAGTCTGGATGCCATATATTGGAATATTGATGTGACACGCCTTGTTTTATCTTTTTTTTTACCATTTTCAATAAAAATTGTGTGAACAATCTGCACTCTCAGTGTCTGTCTGCTTCCCACATATTATCTTGCCATTGGGAGACGGTCTGTGAGGAAAGAGGGAGACTGGAGAAGAGTTACATTTGTACACATGTAAATAAAGTGCAGTTGGCCTCCTTTTATCAGTGGGGGTCCAACAATTAAGGTGAGCAGATACCCATAAGGTGGGGTGAAGGATACTCTGGTGTGCATGGTGTGGAAACTAGAGCTTTCTTTTACTGTCCGAAGATAAACTTATGGTAATTGCAATAGGAGATTGCAAAAAAAAAATGAATGGTGTATGGGACTCTATTTATGGACTTTTTCTACCACTTTTGCACTTTATATTGACTTTGGAATGAATATATTTAATATCACTGTGACATATGGATTGATTATGTTATTATTTATTTCATGATTTACATGATTCATTGCACATTCTTTGCACATTTTTATGGTTCATTGTAGATTTAATGAGGTTTGAGCTACTCGCTGATTTATCATATCTTAACAGATTTATTTATATACGGTATATATATATAT
The DNA here is from genome assembly GCA_029206835.1 of Rana muscosa. NCBI lineage: Eukaryota > Metazoa > Chordata > Amphibia > Anura > Ranidae > Rana > Rana muscosa. The sequence continues at coordinate 635,999,589 of CM055117.1, read as the reverse complement.
ATTTATATACTGTACAAATATATATACATCTATTTTATTTAGATAGCGTTTATAATTTATTGATTTGGGGCACTGATAACGCAAACATTTTGTAGTGCTAGCTGCTTTCTGTTTATTTATATTTTTTTATATTTTTGAATAGAGCGTGGGGTTATTATAATATATTTTTTTTGTCTTACCAACATAAAAGGTGCCGCAGGTACAGGTCATTAGGAAGACAATTCCCATGGTCTGACAGTCAACATGGAGTTTAGATAAAAAAAAAAAAAAACCCTTGTGGAAGGGGAAACTTTTCCCCTTCACAAATCTAGGGACAAAAGTCACATTTGCAACATCTGAAAGTTCCAATCCTGTCAGAAAAGCAGCCCATGGTGTCTGATGGAATGAAATGGCTATGGACCAACTGTCACGGAGGAACTGGCTTCTACAAAAAACTATCTTGGGACAGTCATGAACAAATTTAGAAATTGTCTCTGTGAAAAAATGCCAATTGCCCATAAGAAAATTATGGTATTGATCCTGATGGGCACTAAACCTGGTGATTACAGTAAATTTGTGGTGTTGGGGTTGGAACGTGGTTTAGAGAAGAAGATAAAATCCTCTCTTTTTATTTTTTTTGCTCTCTGGTAAGATTTCTTAAGAAGTTTAATGCTGTACCCAGTCAGAAGTCTATCCCTCAGTGCTTTGGCCTCCCTTTCAAAATCCATTTCCTTTGTACAATTATATATATATATATAATGTGCAAATTGATGTGATAGATCTGTTCGGGCTTTCGCCTTCCTGGTTGTCTGACCTTGTAATTCACTTCGCTCACTTTTTCCATTATCTCGTAGGGGCCTTGCCATTTGGCGAGAAATTTGCTTTAGGGATAAGTACCAATACCCTATCCCCCGGGGAGAAGGTACGGGTCTTGGCCCCACGGTTGTACACTCTCTGTTGTGCCAACTGTGCTTGGGCCAAATGTTCCTTTACAATTGGCATTACCTGTGCAATTCTATCTTGCATCAGGGCGACATGCTCAATCACACACCTGTGGGGAGAGCTCTCACTTTCCCAAGTTTCCCTGGCAATATCCAACAGCCCTCTTGGGTGTCTCCCATAGAGTAATGCGAAGGGTGAGAAACCCATAGAGGATTGGGGTACCTCCTTAATGGCAAACATTAAATAGGGAATAAGACAGTCCCAATCCTTTCCATCTCTATCCACCACCTTCTTTAACATTTGTTTAAGGGTTTTGTTGAATCTTTCAACCAACCCATCTGTTTGGGGGTGATACACAGATGCACGCAATTGGGTCACTTTGAACAACTTGCACAATTCTTTCATAACCCAGGACATAAAGGGTGTACCTTGGTCCGTAAGCAGTTCTTTACAAATACCCACGCGGCTAAAAACAAGAGATAGCTCTTTGGCTATGGTTTTGGCCGAGGTATTTTGGAGAGGAATCGCCTCTGGATAACGGGTGGCATAGTCCAATATAACCAAAATGTACTGATGCCCCCTAGCGGACTTCACTATCTGACCTACCAAATCCATTGCAATCCTCTCAAAGGGAACCTCAATGATGGGAAGGGGTACCAGTGGGTTACGGAAATGCAGGAGGAACAATAAATTTCTGTTTCCTTCATGACCCCAGGCCAATAGAATCTCTGCAATACTCTCTCTCTGGTTTTCTCTGTCCCCAGATGACCTCCAAGAATGTGCCCATGGGCCAACTCTTATGCCCCGTACACACGATCGTTTTTCATGCCGTTAAAAATGCCATTTTAAAAAATGGCCATTAAAAATGATTGTGTGTAGGCTCCAGAGCATTTTTAACGACGTGAAAAACGGCCATTAAAAATTCCGGACATGCTCTCTTTTTTCACGTCGTTTTTCATGTCGTTTTTTTTAACGACGTGAAAAACGATAGTGTGTATGCTTTCACGACGTGAAAAAAAACGCTCATGCTCAGAATCAAGTATGAGACGGGAGCGCTCGTTCTGGTAAAACTAGCGTTCGTAATGGAGATAGCAGATTCATTACACAGTAACGGACTGAAAAGCGCGAATCGTCGCTCAACAAACTTTACTAACATGAAGGGTGGCGCCATTCGAACGGAACTTCCCCTTTATAGTGCAGTCGTACGTGTTGAACGTCACTGCGCTTTGCTTGATCGTTTTTTTTAATGATGGTGTGTACGCAAGGCAGGCTTGAGAGGAAACATGAAAAAAAACGAGGAGAAAAACGTCGGTTTAAAAAATGACATTAAAAACGATCGTGTGTACGGGGCATAACACCAACTTCCTTAAAGGTTTAGGCACCACAAGTTGCTCAATGGTTTCTTCTGCCCTTTGAGCCACCCGATACAGTAGGTCCCTTTCCATGATGAAGTACGGGTAAGCGCAGGTCTTATCTGGGTTCACTAACTCGCCATCTATTTTCATTACATTTTCCCGTGCTTTTATTAGGGTGAGGTCTTTTAAGTGATCTGTGGCAAAATTTTCCTTGTGAACCTCGAGATCAGAAAACTCCACAGACGGCATGTTTTCATCTTAGGATGTTGGCTCCTCCCCAGTTTCTCGAGTCTCTCCTGCCAATACCGACAAGGGGAATTCTGCAGAGTCCTCACCACTCTCAGAGGAATCCTGGTTATCCCATTCCTGGTATATAGGGGCACCAGTGGGGGGCTCAGGATAATCCCATAGTTCCCAGAACTTTGGAAAATCTCTTCCCACAATGGCATCATGTGGCAAGTGAGACACTAACCCCACCTGATGAGAGAGGGAACCTTTGGAGGTTTCAAAACACACCGTAGTCACAGGATACTCTTGGGTGTCCCCATGCACACAAATAACAGCTACCTTGTTATTCCCAGAGACCACTGTAGTAACTAATTCAGTCTTTATCAGTGTCACCAGGCTACCTGAATCCAGTAACACAACAACATTTCTACCATTAATACACATTTTGCATAAATGTTTCTCAGTTCCCCGAATGGCAATGCATGCGACTGTCGCAAACAGCGACTGATGTCTGTCCCTTAAAAATCACATTGCATGGGTTCATCCACAACCGGGCAATTTGCTAAAATATGTCCCTCTTCCCGGCAGCGGTAGCAAACAATCCTTTTTGTTGACTTCCCGGGTTGTTCTCGCCAGACATTAGGTAGAACTCCTACCCCTTGGAATCATCTTACCCGCCACTGGGGATGGTCTGGTCTTAGGGTGGAAAGTCCGTGAGTCTCTGTAGCCAAGTACTTCTCTACATGATCCACAAGCTTATCGGACGTTTTTGGGTCTCCATGGCTTAGCCACTTTTGGATGGCAGTAGTAAGAGCTCTCAGGAAACGATCCATCACAACACGTTCCACAATCTTTGGTGTGGACAAAGTCTCTGGCTGTAGCCACTTCCTGCTCAGGTGAATGAGATCATACATTTGAGACTTGGGGGGTTTTCCAAGCCGGAAAGTCCAGTTATGCACACGCTGAGCCCGGGCGGCCAGGGTGACACCCAGCCGTGCCAATATTTCATTTTTTAGCATCACATAGTCTTTTGCTTGGTCAGGCTCTAGGTCATAATAAGCTTTCTGCGGTTCACCAGTTAACAGAGGGGCCCCCAGTCCAGCCCACCGCTCCTTAGGCCACTTTTCCCTTTCAGCAGTCCTTTCAAATGTGGTCAAAAAAACCTCTGGATCATCCTCTCCAGTCATTTTTGTCAGTAAACGACTCACCCCAAAGGATACGGTATTAGTATAGTATTAGTATATAGTATATATTATATTATAGTATATATATATTAGTATTAGGAACCACTTGCCTGACTGGTCTGCGGACGTTGCTGCATTAATGTCTCTATTTGTTGTTGTAGTCTCTGCTCTTGCTTCTGCAACAGGTCTATGAAGCGGGCCTCAGACTGCTGCTTGGCTTGTTGCTGAGCTTCCAGACTCTGTTGGTGAGCTTGCTTCTGGGCTGCAAGGCTCTTTTGCAAAGTTGCATTTGTCTTCTGCTGGGCTGCAAGGCTCTGTTGTTGAGCTTGCTGTTGGGATGCAAGGCTCTTTTGCAAACCTGCATTTGTCTGCCGCTGATTGGCATTTGCTAGAGCCAGCTGTTTCAGTATCTCCTCCATGATAGCCTTTAAAAAAACTGCCACTGGTTTTCCACCAATTGTGAGGGGTTAACTCGGCAGCGGGTGTGTGTGACCCCCTGGATGGGTTCACCACACAAAAATTAGGCACAGCAGACAATGGTAGGAGGAAAAACAAAAGGGTGCGGTTTTATTTGAACTATATATTTGAGTATTTCCGAGTCTCTGCGGCGCCCCCCACTTCTGGCCACATGCGGTATTGCATGCCATAGAAGTCAATGTGGAACTAATTATTTTTGTTTCAATTGGCTTCTATGGGAAAACTCGCTTTGATATGCGAGTGCTTTGGATTACAAGCATTTTCCTGGAATAGATTATGCTTGTATTCCAAGGCTCAACTGTATATATAGATATATGGATATATATATAGATATAGATATAGATATACTGATATATATATACAGTCATGCTCAAAATTGTTGGCACCCCAGAAATTTTTGCAGAAAATTAAGTATTTCTCACAGAAAAATATTGCAGTAACACTTGTTTTGCTATACACATGTTTATTCCCTTTGTGTGTATTGGAACAAAACAAAAAAAGGGAGGAAAAAAAGCAAATTGGACATAATGTCACAAAAAAATAAAAAAATGGGCTGCTCAAAATTCTTGGCACCCTGAACTTAATATTTGGTTGCACATCCTTTGGAAAAAATAACTGAAATCAGTCGTTTCCTATAACCATCAATAAGCTTCTTACACCTCTCACCCGGAATTTTGGACCACTCTTCCTGCTCCAGGTCTCTCTTATTGGAAGGGCGCCTTTTCCCAACAGCAATTTTAAGATCTCTCCACAGGTGTTCAATGGGATTTAGATCTGGACTCATTGCTGGCCACTTTAGAGCTCTCCATCGCTTTGTTGCCATCCATTTTTGGGTGCTTTTTGACGTATGTTTGGGGTCATTGTCCTGCTGGAAGACCCAAGATCTTGGACGCAAACCCAGCTTTCTGACACTGGGCTCTACAGTGCGACCCAAAATCCTTTGGTAATCCTCAGATTTCATGATGCCTTGCACACATTCAAGGCACCCAGTGCCAGAGGCAGCAAAACAACCCCAAAACATCATTGAACCTCCACCATATTTCACTGTAGGTACTGTGTTCTTTTCTTTCTAGGCCTCATTCCATTTTCGGTAAACAGTAGAATGATGTGCTTTACCAAAAAGCTCTATCTTGGTCTCATCTGTCCACAAGACGTTTTCCCAGAAGGATTTTGGCTTACTCAAGTACATTTTGGCAAACTGTAGTCTTGCTTTTTTATGTCTCTGTGTCAGCAGTGGGGTCCTCCTGGGTCTCCTGCCATAGCGTTTCATTTCATTTAAATGTCAATGGATAGTTCGTGCTGACACTGTTGCTCCCTGAGCCTGCAGAACAGCTTGAATTTCTTTGGAACTTGTTTGGGGCTGCTTATCCACCATCCGGACTATCCTGTGTTGCAACCTTTCATCAATTTTTTCTCTTCGGTCCACGCCCAGAGAGATTAGCTACAGTGCCATGAGTTGCAAACTTCTTGATAATGTTGCGCACTGTGGACAAAGGCAAATCTAGATCTCTGGAGATGGACTTGTAACCTTGAGATTGTTGATATTTTTCCACAATATTCAACAAAAGTCCTCAGACAGTTCTCTTCTCCTCTTTCTGTTGTCCATGCTTAGTGTGGCACACACAGACACACAATGCAAAGACTAAGTGAACTTCTCTCCTTTTTATCTGCTTTCAGGTGTGATTTTTATATTGCCCATACCTGTTACTTGCCCCAGGTGAGTTTAAAGGAGCATCACATGCTTGAAACAATCTTATTTATCCACAATTTTTAAAGGGTGCCAAGAATTTTGAACAGCCCATTTTTGAAGTTTTGTGTGACATTATGTCCAATTTGCTTTTTTTCCTCCCTTTTTTTGATTTGTTCCAATAAACACAAAGGGAATAAACATGTGTATAGCAAAACATGTGTTACTGCAATACTTTTCTGTGAGAAATACTTGATTTTCTGTGTCCATGACTAGACTGACGTTTAACATGGGAGTCTATGGAAGGGGTGCCCAGCTTTGAAAAATCGGTGTTCCCTGGCCGTAGGGCCCCCGGACAACAAACTTTGCACACTTGTAGAGGAGCAATGGGGCTACATGTGTGCAAAGTTTGGGGTCCAGGGGACCTACGGCCGGGCCGGTACCGGGTCCCCAATGTCCGGGAGGTCAGGCGCAAAAATGTGACTCGAGTATAAGCCGAGGGGGGGCATTTTCAGCACAAAAAAATGTGCAGAAAAACTCGGCTTATACTCGAGTATTAGGATGAGGTGTATAATAAAGGCCTTCAATACACCGCTCAGCGCCTCGGACTCGCAAAAAAATCTTGTAGTAGGTAACCGACACTAGAAATGGATAACACACAAAAAAATGTGATACCATACACAAATTTCTCTGATAACTCAAAGAATTTCTAAAGGGAGCAGCCGTTTAAAAAATTTAAGATATTAAAAAGATAGTATAAACATAAAACAGTGAATCTGTGTCAGAAATATACTAGAAACAGCGCTGATGTTGGTGTGATTCAGGTGGCCAACTCCACATCCAAAGCATTAAACAGTTTATGGCAGATGAAACAAGAATGCAGAGTGTCCAATAATGTTCATTGGTGGTCCTAGATACAAACAGCATGCACCTTCACCGTAAAATCTGATCCACCCAGTGGGAACACACTCCCCCTCAGGGGTTTAAACTCACCAGAGCTGCAGCCACCTTCCACTCACTGTCTCAGCGAGACATGCTGTGAATGCTTGTAAACCTGGCACTGGGATATTAGTGCTTCACTTGAGTCCCCACTGATCAAACATCTCCTTGGCTGATGCTGAATGCTGAAAAGGTTCCGATTTACTCCCCTGTTCAAGGCATTGTTTGAGCTTTGCTCTGGTGAGTTTAAACCCCTGAGGGGGAGTGTGTTCCCACTGGGTGGATCAGATTTTACGGTGAAGGTGCATGCTGTTTGTATCTAGGACCACCAATGAACATTATTGGACACTCTGCATTCTTGTTTCATCTGCCATAAACTGTTTAATGCTTTGGATGTGGAGTTGGCCACCTGAATCACACCAACATCAGCGCTGTTTCTAGTATATTTCTGACACAGATTCACTGTTTTATGTTTATACTATCTTTTTAATTTTTTTATTATACTCGAGTATATACGGTAAGTAAGGAAGAGATATATTTTCTGGATTTAAACATTAGGGTAGGTATGAGCTTCGAGTTCGAGTCGAACTCATGTTCGACTTGAACATTGCCTGTTCGCATTTTCGCCGAAGAGCGAACAATTTGGGATGTTCGCGGCAAATTCGAAAAGCCGCGGAACACCCTGTAAAAGTCTATAGGAGAGATCTAAAGTGCCAATTTTAAAGGCTTATATGTAAGTTATTGTCATAAAAAGTGTTTGGGGAGTGGGACCCGAGTCCTGCCCCAGGGGACATGTATCAATGCAAAAAAAAGTTTTAAAAATGCCCGTTTTTTGGGGAGCAGTGATTTTAATAATGCTTAAAGTGAAACAATAAAAGTGAAATATTCCTTTAAATTTCGTACCTGGGAGGTGTATATAGTATGCCTGTAAAGTCGCGCTTGTTTCCCGTGCTTAGAACTGTCCCTGCACAAAGTGTCATTTCTGAAGGAAAAAAAGTCATTTAAAACTCACTCACGGCTATAATGAATTGGCAGCTCCCAGCAATACATAGAAAAGTCATTGATAAAAAATAAAAAATAAAATGTGTGGGGGTCCCCCCAAATTCAATTACCAGGCCCTTCAGGTCTTATATGGATATTAAGGGGAACGCTGCCGCAAATTAAAAAAAAATGCGTGGGGTTCCCCCCAAATATCCATACCAGGCTCTTCAGGTCTGGTATGGATTTTAAGGGGAACTCCACCCCAAATATAAAAAAAATGGCGTGGAGTTCCCCCAAAAATCCATACCAGACCCTTTATCTGAGCACGCAACCTGGCAGGCCGCAGGAAAAGAGGGGGGGGGCGAGAGAGCGCCCCCCCTCCTGAACCCTACCAGGCCACATGCCCTCAACATGGGAAGGATGTCCACATGTTGATGGGGACAAGGGCCTCATCCCCAAAACCCTTGCCCGGTGGTTGTGGGGGTCTGCGGGCAGGGGGCTTATCGGAATCTGGAAGACCCTTTAACAAAGGGGACTCCCAGATCCCGCCCCCCCTATGTGAATTGGTAAGGGGTACATTGTACCCCTACCATTTCACGAAGAAAGTGTAATTTTTTTTTAAATAACTGAATAGACCCTCCCCTTCTCACATTCCCCATCAGGAGCGGACCTGATGGGGAATGTGAGAAGGGGCGGGTCTATAATTTTTTTTACACTGAAGAGGAAGTTCCCCATCAGGTCCGCTCAGCCAAGATGTAGGCGGGGTCTGAGATACAAGGGCACCCCTGCCCCCTCGTACCTCAGACCCCGCCTACGTCATTGGCTGAGCCGACCTGATGGGGAACTTCCTCCGCAGTGTAGGTCAGCTCAGCCAATGACGTTTTGAGTGGAGACTGCAGCGCTGGACATCGGATCGCCGCGGGACATTGGATTACATCGCTGGAATGTGTTTTTTATTTTTTATTTTTAATAAAGGACTTTTCCAAGGTGTTTGTGTGTTTTTTTTACACTTTCTTCATGAAATGGTAGGGGTACAATGTACCCCTTACCAATTCACATGGGGGGGGCGGGATCTGGGGGTCCCCTTTGTTAAAGGGGTCTTCCAGATTCCGATAAGCCCCCTGCCCGCAGACCCCCACAACTACCGGGCAAGGGTTGTGGGGATGAGGCCCTTGTCCCCATCAACATGGGGACATCCTCCCCATGTTGAGGGCATGTGGCCTGGTATGGTTCGGGGGGGGCACTCTCTCGTCTCCCCCTCTTTTCCTGCGGCCTGCCAGGTTGCGTGCTCGGATAAAGGGTCTGGTATGGATTTTTGGGGGAACTCCACGCCATTTTTTTATTTGGGGTGGAGTTCCCCTTAAAATCCATACCAGACCTGAAGGGTCTAGTATGGATATTTGGGGGGAACCCTGCGTAGTTTTTTTTTTAAATTTGATGCAGGGTTCCCCTTAATATCAATACCAGACCTGAAGGGCCTGGTAATTGAATTTGGGGGGACCCCCACGCATTTTTTAATTTTTTTTATCAATGACTTTTCTCTGTATTGCCGGGAGCCGACAATTCATTATAGCCGCGAGTGGTTTTAAATGGCTTTTTTTCCTTCAGAAATTACATTTTGTGCAGGGACAGTTCTAAGCAAGGGAAACAAGCGCTGCTTTACAGGCATACTATACACCCCCCCAGGTACGAAATTTAAAGTAATATTTTACTTTTTATTGTTTCACTTAATGCATTATTAAAATCACTGCTCCCGAAAAAACTGACGTTTTTAAAACTTTCTTTTGCATTGATACATGTCCCCAAACCCTTTTTAGGACAATAACTTGCATATTAGCCTTTATAATTAGCACTTTAGATTTCGAACGTTCGAGTCCATTGTATTTAATAGGGTTCTAAAGTTCACGCAAACTTTAGGTCTGTTCGCAGGTTCTGGTGCGAACCGAACAGGGGGGTGTTCCGCTCATCCCTACATTAGGGTACAGAATAATAGATTGGTGACTTCCACACATTTCAAAGACACTGACCCTAATGGTTTCATTGAGGTAAAAAGCTGCCATCATAGGATTTAGCTTAAAGCCGCACTGAAAAGTCAGTTCCTCCATTTAAAGAGGAACTGTACTTTTCGCAAATACTTTTTACAAGAGGCGGATATTTTAAATAAAAGATCCCTCGAAAAAGGATATAAGTCTGTGGAGCTCAACTGGGTAATCCAAGAAGGATAAAAAGAGATAAGATGGATATTTTAGCTCCTTCCGTTGAGAAAGTGAAGGATCATCCATCTAAAGGATCATCTAGCTAAAAGCTTTGGGCCCATTGTTGCCTGAAACGCCAGCTGTGTTTTTCAAGGGTGTCCCCCCCCCCTGAGGTTACAGATTGCTCCTAATGTAATTGATCCTCCTAAAAAAAAGTATTTTATTTCATCAGATGAAGGGGTTTTACCCCTCTAGAAGGTGTGTGGTCTGCCAGACTAGTTGCCTTAAGTATAGAAAGTATACATCTTTTCAGTCTAACGTTACTTCTAAAAATTATGTGATTGACCCTTTTTTAACTTGTTCATCGAAAAATGTGGTGTACATCATCACCTGCTTATGTGGGCTATAATATGTTGGTCGCACTATACGCACCTTTCAAGTGCGGATGAAAGAACATATTGCAAACATAAAAAAAAATTTCCAAACACTTTGATTCCCATCATGGGTGAAACCCAAAAGGTATTTCCTTTATGGCTATTGACCAATTTAATTCCCATTGGTGAGGTAGCCATATTAGGAGGAAAATCTTCAGACTTGAGACTATGGTAAGTGGATTTTTTGGTTAAGGACATATAGGCCCTATGGTTTACTAACTTATGTGAGAAATTTGAGGGTCATTTTTAGGATATAGTACATGTATAGGACGTTTGCAATATGAATTTATGAGACGTTTGTTTTCAGCTGTAACAATTGGGCGTGAATATTTCCAACCACTAGATGCCATCATAAGCATTCCTCATAGGATGTTTACATATATTGGCAATGTCGCCAAGTACTTTATACATTTTATATGTTTTTATTTAATATGAGACTTTTTTTTCTATTGGTCATTCTGTCTCATTACTGTATGTAATTGACTGTATATAAATGGACGATCGGCCATCTTACCGGTTGGAAACTATGTTAAGGCCATGAGGATTTATATGCGAGTTACCTCGTTCCCATGGTTCTCGTCCCCAGAGTGTAGGGAAAAGTCTATTTTCTCTTTTAAGAAGGCCAATATAATAAAAATAATTTTCGGCCTTTGGTAGAGTCAATTCAATATGGCCCTAGGGGCCTGTCAGACCACTCCCCACTAATATTGAATATACAACCTGAGGGACTGATATCTACTCCTTTTTGGAAAATTAACCCACAATGGCTATTATTACTGACGGAGGAAGATAAGATAAGATAGAGTCACAGTTAATTGAATTCTTTAAGGTAAATAAAAACTCAACCTCTTTATAAGTAGTTTGGGATACTATGAAGGCATATATGAGTGGAATAATGATTAAAGAAATCCATAAAATTAAGAGTTTATCTAGGAGGCGAGAGGAGGAAGTAATGAAAAGGGTGACTCAAACAGAACAGGATTATATTAGGGATCCCATAGAAGAAAAGCGTCTGGCATGGCAGGAGGCACAGGTAGCTCATAAAAGTTTGGCTTTAATTAAAGCAGAAAATAGTAGATTTTTTCAAAAACAAAAACATTATGAGATGGGGGAACAGGTGGGACGTATGCTGGCAACTATAGTTCGGGCTCAAGAAAACCCGAATACTGTTACAGCAGTTAAAAATTTTGAGGGTGAGGAGAAGTATGATACAAGTAGCATTCAGAAGATATTTGTTGATTTCTACACCTCGCTTTATGAGTCTAAGTTCTCGAACCCCATTAGTCAAGCGAAACAATTTTTGGATAAATTGGTTCTCCCAAAACTTAAATTAGAGGATAGAGAAGCACTCGATAGTCCCATATCCCTGGAAGAATTGAGCCTAGCCGCTTCACAAACTCATAATAATAAAGCACCAGGATTGGACGGACTACCGACTGAGATATATAAAAAATTTGAAAAAATTATATTACCAGAACTTCTAGAGGTACTAAATGAGGTGTATGAAAAACAAACACTTCCAAAATCAATGCAGGAAACAATAGTAATAGTGATTCCAAAACAGGGTAAGGACCCAATGTTGCTCGAATCATATCGTCCTATATCCCTCCTTACCTCATGTGTAAAGATTTTGGCCAGGGTCCTTGCAAATAGGTTATCAAAATATATTAGTAGTTTGATACATAAAGATCAAACAGGTTTTATTCCAAAGAGAGCAGCTGCAACAAATATTCGTAGATTATTTTTGAATTTGCAATTGCCTATGGAAAATAGGGGATCTAGAGCCATACTATGTTTAGACGCCCAAAAAGCCTTCGACATGGTCTAATGGGAATATTTATGGACTGTATTGGAGGCCTTAGGAATAGGTAAGGGTTTTCTGAAATGGGTGAAAATATTATATAGGGACCCGAAAGCTAGGGTAAGAATTAATAATACACTATCTAGCCTATTTACCCTATCTAGAGGGACAAGACAGGGTTGCCCTTTATCGCCATTACTGTTTGCTATAGCAGTAGAGCCCCTAGCCATTGCCATTAGACAATCAACTAAAATAGTTGGGTTTTGTCGGGTAGGTAGAGAGGATAAAGTGGCCCTGTATGCAGATGACGCTCTTATTTTTCTGGGGGACACCTCAAACTCACTATCGGAACTTATGAGCCTTATCTCCATATATGGGTCATTTCCGGGCTTCCAGATAAATTGGGACAAATCCATACTTTTACCATTAGATGAGTTAAAAACCCCATTATTAAATCAAGCTTCTAAAATTCAAATTAAGGACACTGTGAAATATTTGGGGATAGAGATTTCTCGAGATGTAAAAGACTATATTAAGTTGAATTTGAAACCATTATTAGAAAAATAAATGCCGAAATTGGTGCAAGTTACCTCTGACGGTGATAGGAAGAGCAAATCTTATCAAAATGATCTGGGCTCCGCAATTACTTTATGTGTTTAATAATTCACCGGTATGGATTACAGCTTTTTGGTTTAGAAAATTAGAATCTCTCTTTAGAGAGTTGATTTGGAGGAATAAACGACCACGTATAAAGTTAACAACCTTAATGTTAAATAAGGAAGAGGGTGGTCTTGCAATCCCCCATCCCAAAAACGATTTCTTAGCCTCACAAATTCAACATTTTAGTGGTTGGACTAAAGTATTACTCTCTGACCCGATACAGAACCTACTATTAACAGTATATGAGGCTTATCCACTAATTTCTTTATTAGAATCGAGAAATTAATTGTGTGATAAAGGTTTCCACACGGGTAAATTATTTGACATGGTATGGCAGGAAATGAGGAAAATTACTGAGGTAAAGGGATTTACTTCATATACGCCAATTTGGAATAATTGTAGATATGTGGAAGTGAGGAATTTGGAGGGGTTTGAGTTTTGGAGGCAGAAGAGAATAAGGTATATGACACAGCTATTTGAGGAAGATGTGATGAAAACCTTTAGTGAACTAAGCAAAGAATATAATATTCCAAATCAAAGATTTTTTCAATTTCTTCAGCTTAGGCATGCGATAAAAACACAGGGGCGCACACAGGAATTGAAGTTTAATAAGTCAGTGGAGATAGCCTTGTTGGATAAGACAGGGCAAAAAAAAAGGGTCTGATATCACAATTATATGACATATTGATAAATTAAAAAAAAAAAAAAAAACTGTGGATATACCAGCAAGATTAGCTTGGTCAGGGAATATTGGAATAATTTCAGATGAACAGTGGGCACAGGCACTATCAGTATTACCCCAGGCCTCATTATCTCCAACACAAAATTTAACACAACTATTTATCCTACATAGGGCACATTACACACCAGAGAAGTTATTTAAATAGAAATATAGAGATACAGACCGATGCCCTAGATGTAAAGGGAGAGTAGCTAATCTAATACACATGATGTGGAGATGCCCCAAGCTTCATCGCTATTGGTCTGGGGTGATATCTATGATTAATAGGGTATTTGAGTGTAGGATGAACATGGAGCCTGGGGGATGTCTTCTGGGTATACTGGATGAATCGATGATCCCAGTGGAATATATTGTTTCAATAAAATAGAAGTCTATTCCAGGCTCGTAAGCTTATTGCACAAAAGTGGCTTTCACCATACCCACCCACTGTAGAAGAGTGGAAAATACAAGTAAGGGAAACGATAAATAAAGAAAAGTATATTTTCTTACGCAGAGGTTCCCCAGAGAAATTTGAAAAAATATGGAGAGGGTGGTGTGATATTTTGGAAGTATGAGGGGAGGGGGGATGGGTGAGGGGAGTTGAGGGAGGGGGGAAGTAAAGTGAGATAGGGGTAAGGGGGATGTAATTTGTGTGTGTTTTTTTTTCCTCTCAATGCGGGCAGGGGTTGTATGTTGTATTTGATGTTTTTGCTGTTTGTTTGTATGTATGTAAAGGAAAGAAAACAATAAAAAGACGATTTGATTTAAAAAAAAGAAGGCCAATGTCCAGACAGTATTAAACCTCAACAAAAGAATTTATTTTTCTTGCGTTGAAACTTAGTAGAGAAAGTGGAGGATAGAGAGAGAGTTAAACAGGAAGGGAGGTTCAAGCATGCTTATTTACTCTCGTCGCCACTCAAGCCTGAGTGGGTTTTGTTCACCCGGATAGTTCCCTCTCACGGTCCTAGCAGCCGGAGTGGAGCACGAAACATTCACTTTAGATTTGTTTCTCCTAGGGACGTGTTAAGAAGATCCTCTTTTTAGCTCCTAAGTCCCGAACTTTTCAGCACTTGTAATTTTAAAGACCATAGGTGCCAATGGGGCACATTACAAGGGCTTCTTAGCGAGTCATGGAATCCTTCCCTCTGACAGGTAACCAAGCCTCTCCCGAGACGGCGACATCCTTCACCGATCCCCTTAGAAAGGTCCTCCCCTGGTTGCCTCTCCTTCATAGCGGGCCACCCTCCCACGGGCACCCTGGGATTCCGCTGGTTGGTTGTAGGCCTCAGTTAAAGGTACTGGGCCTACCTCGAATGATGGGGCCTCGGGCTAAAGGTGCCCGGGACCCAGCACATTCACACGCACCCCTGGCCATGAGGGCGACCGAAGGTGGGGTACATGCCGAGGACAAAGGCCCTGCGCCAATTGCGTCTGCCCCTTAAGTACCCTCTCCCAGCATGCACAGCCAGTAGACGGCTGCCCAGAGAGGACACCCAATCATGCTGCAATGTTTCCTGTGGTTCAACCTGGGACCTGGGCAACATTGCCACCTGCAGGTCAAAGGAAACTGTACGACCAAACAACATCACAGCAGAGCAGAGTGCAATTTAAAGAAAACAAACAGCCTGAGCCAAACTAATGCTCAGGCTACCCCCTAAATTTCAAACATAGCAGCCCAAGATATGGGGACCCCGCTACATTTCTAAGATGTTTTATCTTTTAAACATTTGGACTCTTTTAAGGGAATAAGCGCTGCATTTGTGTTATAATCTAAAAGGGTACACTTTCATAATGTGACCTATTAGATTGCAAGCATTAAAGTGGAGCTCCACCCTAAATAGCAACTTTTGCTATTTGGAACCCTCCCCCCCTCCGGTGTCACAATTGACACCTTTCAGGGGGGAGGGGGGTGAAGATACCTGTCTAAGACAGGTATTTTCACCCACATCCGCGACTCGTCTCTCCGGGAATCTGCGGGAGTTACGTCACTTCCCGCAGACTTCCCTTGGTGTTCTGGGAGACACTCGGCTCCCAGAACACAGGAGCACCAATCAGAACGGCGCAGCGCGACTCACGCATGCGCCGTAGGGAACCGGGCATGAAGCCGCAGGGCTCCACTTCCTGGTTCCCTCAGCGAGGATGGCGGAGGGAGCAGCAGAGTGACGAGCGGTCGCTCGTCCTCTGCTGCGGACGTCGCTGGACTCCAGGACAGGTAAGTGTCCAAATATTAAAAGCCAGCAGCTGCTGTAGCTGTAGCTGCTGACTTTTAATATTTTTTTTTCCGGCGGAGCTCCGCTTTAAGGAGCAGGGCTGTCCTAATCCTCTTGTATTGAATTGTATTGTTGCTCTACTCTCCCTTATATTGCAAAGCGCTGCACAAACGGTTGGCGCTATATAAATCTTGTAAAATAATAATAATATTATTATTATTATTATTATTGTGATCTGTGCTGATGTGCTGATGATCTGTGCTGATGTTCAACAATGGGGATCAACCTTGTTTTGTAAGATTACATCAATGTATTTAGGTACCTTAAAAGAACAATCATCCTGACTGTGGGGTTTCAAATAGAGCAGCAAAAGGTGTCAATGACAAGTCTTTAATTCTAACACGCAGCCTAATTCTTAGTTGATTTTAAAACCACTTAAAACTAACGAGAGGTATGTCTATCTAATCTTTGACATGTCATTGGGCTTCCGAATTATAATTTCACTATATGTAGTACCTGAAGTGTGAACATTTAATTATATATTTAAAAACTCCTTACTATTAGAAAAAAAATAAAACTTTTTTTTTTATTAGTGTATGTCAGTGTTCTCTAAACAGTATGTAAATTACAGCTCTTTCTCTTGGCAGACAAAATGTTGTTGCTTGAACATGCTACAAGTGCAGAATGACAATATTTTCCTGACTGCAATATGCTTTCCTATTTGGTAAAAGAGTCCTCTTTATATTCCTTGCAGGGGTGCTTTCCCTAATGTTTTTGCAGGGGTGGATTAATTGGAGTTTATCTTTAGAAATAGAATCTGACATTACTTGGAACACTTCACCAGCTAATTTGCATGTAAGCATTACTATTAGCAAAGACTTTTGAAAGGATAGGGAAACATTTCACATACTCATTTGCATGTAATACTCAGCACAGCTTCTGTGTGCAAGTGTTTACATGAAGCTATGAATTTAAAAGAACTGTTTTCAACAGCTATTTCTCTTTCTCCCCCAAAACTGCCACACAAAAGTATTTATGTGAACACATGTTTTGGGCAAATGATTTTCCCAACTTCTGAAATGGCCTTGACATTGCAAAAGTCAAAATAAAGGTTGCAATGAATAAAATAATGAATGAAAGTGCATTTAATGGTTCCTAATTACATTACTTAACACAAATGGAAAAGGTGCAGGTTGTTTAAGGATATGTTGTTATGAGATAGTTATGTTGCCATTTTCATTTTTAAAACCCCTTCTTATAAAGGGAAAGTATTAATATTTAGCAAGTGTAGCGGGTATGTACTTTCCCGGGTGTAAATTTGAATTTGACAGAGACATTAGTGATGTGTAATTCCCTGCAGCCCAGTAGGTGGCGCTGTTGCCCTGGGCTGGGGTTGAATCATTGCTGTGTGCTGTGCCTCCTTTTTGTCTTCCCTCGGCAGCGGTATGGTGGGGCGGGGAACCAGCCGTGCTTGCTGGGAGAGGGGATAAAGGGGCCAGCCATCTTTGTCACGGGGTCGAAGTCCCAGGCACCTTCAGCTTGCGGACGGTGGTTCGTGTCGGTCCTCTGGGTGGCCTAGGCCTAGAGGACAGCCGGAGGTCGTGTTCCATCTCAGGCACCTTTAGCCTGGGGTGAGGTACTCGGATGGAGGTCCGGAGCTCAGTGCCCAACACTGAGTTCCGCGAGGGAAGGAGATCCTAGGGAACCCCGGGAGTGGGTACCCGAATCCGTGAAGGCGCAATGGACTGGGGGGAGCTCCTCACTTGAAGACCCGGTGCAGCATATTGCCGGTGACAGGTGAGCCTCTCGTCGGAGACCGCCTGGAAGGAAATTCCCCCTCGTGCGGAGACCGTAACCCACTTTCAGGAAGGAAAGTGGAGAACTACATTGTGTCTGAGCCTATTCGCATCCACACCTCCTTTTCTGTTCTGTTTCTACCAAGGGAGTTCAATTGATTGTGTTCATTCGAGAAGAATAAAGGAGTGTTGAACTTTAATGGTGTGGGGCTCATTTCCTGACAGACATTGTTCAAGGTGACTCTTGGAGGGAGGATCCAGGTGCACAGCACTGACCCGAAGGTAATACAAGAACGTTGCTTATACCGCACTGACACATGTGGTGGAAGCCAGGCGTGGTGTCCCCGCTCCCTCCCCTCTAAGATACCCCTAGACAAGAGAAAGACGAGACGAGAGAAAGAGGGGAGTGGAGGTGGCCGCTACACAAGCATGTATTCTGAGCTATGATTGCATTTTTTAACTACTTGAATGGCAGCTGCTATTTGAAAATGGTGCTGGGATAGCAGCCATTAATTTTAGGGATGTTTTAAAAGGGTGTTTACATGTCCACTGAAACTGGCCACTTCATAGGAGAGCACTGCAATAATGGATGTAAACACAACACTTGCACGTTGTGTTTCCATCCAGAGTGTATTAACGTCACCACACTTCCTGTCATTATGAAGACTGAAACAAAACTGTTGTAGTTCTATCCCACCTCTCCCTACAGCAAAAAACTCTTAATGCCATGCACACATGACCGTTTTTAATGTCATTTTAAAAAACAACGTTTTTCTCGACGTGATTTTTCTTGTTTCCTCTCAAGCCTGTCTTGCATATACACGTTCATTAAAAAAAACGCTCAAGCAAAGCGCAGTGACGTACAACATGTATGATGGCACTATAAAGGGGAAGTTCCCTTTGGATGGCGCCACCCTTCATGTTAGTAAAGTTTGTTAAGCGACGATTCACGCTTTTCAGCCTCGTGCTTTTCAGTCCGTTACAGCGTGACGAATGTGCTATCTCCATTACGAACGCTAGTTTTACCAGAACGAGCGCTCCCGTCTCATACTTGGTTCCCCTTGTAAAAGCATACACACTACCATTTTTCACATTGTTAAAAAAAAGACATGAAAAACGACGTGAAAAAATAGAGCATGTTCGAAATTTTTAATGGCCGTTTTTCACGTCGTTAAAAATGCTCTGGAGCATACACACGATCATTTTTAATGCCCAATTTAAAAAATGGCATTTTTAACGGCGTGAAAAAAGATTGTGTGTACGCGGCATCACTCCTACAAAACCCCTCAACCACGTGCCTGCCAGTGTGATGGGTAAAGTGGTTGGGAAGGGGGCACACTGAAATATGAGTGTCCATTATGAACACACTAAACTCTGTGCTGGTCTCCAACAGATTTATGTCCCACCTCTAGCGATTAGATAAATCAGGTGCAAGAATTTACAGTTTTGGTGTGGCAGCCTTGATGAAACTCAAAGGATGCATACCACCCTTTATGAATTCCCCCCCCAGAATGGTTATTACACTATCACTAACGGTGATTGGTATTAAAAGCCTGTATCTGCAACTCCCCCTGGAGTTCTTAGTAGCAGTGCAGAAACATTTTTAATTAAAGAATAACTGAGAGCAACTGTATTTTTAGAGCATGAATTGTGCCTTGTCTGTAACTATTTTAAATCATGTTAGTTTTACCTGGGTATGATAAAAATCTGCTTGGTTTTGGTTCATAAACAGTTTTTTTTTAATCTTGCTTAAAATTTTAAATTCCTGAACTTTGAGTTGAACCTCTTTGAAGTCTGTAGGGGTTAATCTTATTATTTAATTCTGGACATTTCTAAGGCTAAAAAGCAAGCTTTTATTCAAAGAAAAGGCATGGGAAACTAGATACTGGACATGTCCTTGGAGGGCATGTACCAATGGCAAAATAATAAAATACAATAAAAAAATTATCTCTGCCTTTTAAAGGATTGTCATCTCTCTCTCTCTCTCAAGGTTTCAACGTTATGACTGCTGTGGGCCCACCCTTTTATAAAATGTATCTGAGTTATCCATTCCTTCAAAATATTGGATCTTCTGTTCCCTTTTTGGGCAAAGGTTTGTGAATCACAAACTTCATGAATCCTGGTGAGCACCATCTTTAGTTTTAATGGATGTGTATAGAAATGTGTGTAACTGACCATTCAAACCTTCATTTAATTGGTGATCAGAAATTACCAAAAAGTTACACATATGTGCTGCTCAAATTCTTTGACATTGTTTTCTTTTTCTTTTTTTAATGGGAGAACGTTTTTTTCCCAAGAACAAGGAGCATGTGTAAGAATTGCCATGTACAAACTGGATTGTAATAAACATCAGTCTCTACAAATGTGTTGTAGTGGAATGGGCTTCTGCCATTCTGTGTCATCTGTGAAAAACAAAAATATAGGTCGCTATTAGCACATATTTTTTCAAAGGTACTGTGGGTGATTACATGGAGTTACTAAATCTAATTAGCAAGGAAAATTATACAGTATAAATAAAAGTAATTAGATTGGTGATTCATTCTCAGAAAAATTGGTTTCAACCAATACATTAAATATTCCTGGTTTTGAGTAAAGTTGTCGTGTGAATCTATTACTGTGGCCCTGATCTTCACATCCATAGAGAAGCTCATGCATGAAAAAAATACTATGCAACACTTTGTCCTTGTCTCTTATCACTTCTGAATTTTAAGCCTAAGGTTTAAATCTGACGCTTTCATACATATGAACTGTGAAGAGCATTCTTATGCTGAAATTCACACGTTCTGTGTTCATGTAAAAAGTGCAGCTGCTCCTTTGCTTGCAACATAATACCATTATTTGTACTTTCCTTCTTTTGTTCTGTATTTTGTTCATTGTTCACATTCTTTTCATACTGCCTACATGCTGTGATACACTTTAACAGGATTTTGCTACTACTATGCAATGTACTTTAAAATAATATTTTATCTTTCACAGCCAATGCCATACATATGCAAAATGTATTCAGCTGAATACTAAGTTCTTTTTTCTCTACTGTATGTCATTTGTGTTATGCAAAATATCAAGTGCAAATAACTGCTTTGTGGAACATGACATATTTTCATTTTTATCTTTACATTAAACCTTTAATAACTGCATTGTTTACCAGTGCTGTAATCACAGTAATTTAATGCTGCTTTTATATAATGCAAGTGATAATCATGGAAATAACTTTTTCAAAACAGTATTACTGTAATCAGAGGCTAATGATGTCACCAGGTATAACTGCAGAACTGGGACAACAATCACTATAATGCCGCGTACACACGATCGTTTTTTCTGATGAAAAAAGACCGATGGATTTTGTTCATTGGACAAATCGATCGTGTGTGGGCCCCATCGGTCTTTTTTCCATCGGTATAAAAAAATAGAACATGTTTTAAATTTTACCGATGGAAAAAAAAACCGATAGCAAATTCCGATCGTCTGTGGGGAACTCCATCGGAGAAAAAACCCACGCATGCTCAGAATCAAGTCGACGCATGCTCAGAAGCATTGAACTTAATTTTTCTCGGCTCTTCGGAGTGTTTTACGTCACGGCGTTTGGGACGGTCGGATTTTTGACTGATGGTGTGTAGGCAAGACTGATGGAAGTCAGCTTCATCGGATTTCCGACGGAAAAATCCATCGGATTTTATTCAATCGGAAATCCGATCATGTGTACAGGGCATAACAGTTACTAAAACAATTTAATAACCGCTTATGAAAGATAATACACCACCTGTTATAAAACCAGTAACCAGACCGCTATGAAATTCTTTGTCTCGGTTTACCATTTACAACTTTTTTTTAAATATTTTTGTAGCTGGTGTTTGGCTAGGAATACATCATGATAAGTTGTACCACAGTGCATTTAAAATGACCATATTATGTTTTTCAAGGTACCTAGAACAATGGACAGTGTGAATAATAAACCCTTAAAGTGATTGTAAAGTCTCTTTTTTTTTTTTTTAGATAACAAATATGTTTTACTTACCTGCTCTGTGCAATTGGTTTTGCACAGAGCAGCAAGGATCCTAATCTCGGGTCCCTCTTCGCCGCTCTTAGCCCCTCCTTCCTGTCGAGTGCCCCCACAGCAAGCAGCTTGAATGGACACAACTCTGTGTGTCCATTTAGACAAGGAGCTGCCAATCGACCCACCCCTCTCTCCTCTGATTAACTAACTGACTTTGATTTACAGCCGCAGAAGCCAATGGCGCCGCTGTTGTGTCTCAGCCAATCATGATGAGAGTCCTGGATGGCTGAGGGAATCGTGGAGATTGCTAGACAGAGATGGGGCTCGGGCAAGTATTAGAGGGGTGCTGGGGAGGCTGCTGCACACAGAAGGCTTTTTATCTTTTTTATCAAAGATAAAAAAAAAACTTTTGCCTTTACAACGCCCTTTAGTAGTGTAGTCAAAAAAAAAAAAAAAAAACGCCACAAGGGACATGATTTATTACTGAAGTACTGTGTCTCTTGTCTGCTGTTGTCTTCTGGTAACGTTGGAAGCCTTTTTTACCAGTGCCCCCCCTGACAACCCCCCCTCCAATCTCCCTGTGATGGGGGTTAATAGAAATGAAAAAACTGTCATTTGCACTCATCAAGTGTGCCCAACTATACCCACTCTTTCTGTCCAGCTCCTCCTTTCTGTACTACAGTTTTTATAACTTAAACAGGATCACTGAATGGGTGACATGTGAACGATTTAAAGGTCCACCTTCGAGTTATAGATTATATTTCATTCATAGAAGCTGTATTACAAGCTTCTATGAATGAAGGACCTGAGTGGAAAGGGTGGACATAGTTGGGCACTCTTGATGAGTGAAAATGACAGCTGCCCCAGTTCCATGAATCCCCTCTGCACAGAAAGATTATGGCAAATGGGGTAGAGGAGCATCAATGGAGGAGGATTTCAAGGAAACAAGGATCCAGCAGCACAAGGAACATAGGGGGAGATTTTTTAAAACTGGCGCACACAGAATCTGGTGCAGCTGTGCATAGTAACCAGCTTCTATCTTCAGCTTGTTCAATTAAGCTTTGCCAATAAAACCTAGAAGATGATTGGTTTCAATGCACAGCTGCACCAGATTCTGGGTGCACCAGTTTTAGTAAATCTCCCTCACAATGTATCAATTGTAAGGTGAGTCCCTTTTCCTTGATATTTGTGTTTTGTTTTTTGGCTGCGGGAATTCTGCGGGTAGTACGTCACTCCCCCAGAATACCCATTGTGTTCTGGGACACTCGGCTCCCAGAACACAACAGGGACCAGTGAGAATGGCGCAGCGCGACTCGCGCATGCACCATAGGGAACCGGGCAGTGAAGCCGCAAGGCTTCACTTCCTGGTTCCCTCACCGAGGATGGCGGAGGGGGCAGCAGAGTGACGGGTGATTGCTCGTCTTCTGCTGCAGACGTCGCTGGACTCCAGAACAGGTAAGTTTCCCAATATTAAAAGTCAGCAGCTGCAGTATTTGTAGCTTCTGGCTTTTAATATTTATTGTTTCAGGGGAAACTCCGCTTTAAAGAGTACTTGGCAATTTGTAGGATATGTAAGTCCCCAAAATAAAAAATAAAAACAAAATTAAAATCAACAAAGAATACTAAAATAACTTACCAGTTTACACCTCATCGTGACTCCAACCCTAATCTTTTGTAGAGCTGCGGGGGTCAGCAGGATCTTCAGCATCCAACACATCTGGGTTTTATCAAATGTCTGCATTCCACACTGCAGGTTGTAGCTCCACCTGTCAGCTGGTAAACCATTAGTCTTTTTCCCTTGCAGTTACTGTATCTAATGCAGAGGATCCTACATGCCCATGTAGCTGTGCAACAAATAGACGACTGGACTGACTGGTGACTGGAATGGTAAGTATTATCAAAATGAAAATACTATGTTTTTTTAAGAACTTTAAGTTGGGACAGAGTTATATCAAGAAGTCACTGGTGAGGATCTGTTAAGAAGAGGGATGTAGTTCAAGTCATACAATTACTCACAGTCATACTCATAGTCACACCTTTTTTTATTCAACATTCCTTGTCATTTGAAAAAGAAATGTATAAGGATAATGGATTTTCTTGGTATCATCTCGGATATCACATAAAACTTCTCTGTTAAAATCATAGAAAATGTTATTACATAAAATACTTAAAACAAATCCAACACCTGAGATATTATCTATATGGATGCTCATACAAAAACATAGCTTCCATCAGACTAAAGCTCAGTTCCTATATCCTAAAATGCAACCAAGTTTGTAAATATATCACAAGACTGATTGAACACAGGAGAACATGCATACAGTTTACATTTCTCAACATGCTTAACAGCAATTACTGCCTCCTTAGGAGGTTGGGGAGCTGAAAAGATCTATGAAAAATGAAAAGCACAGAGATAATATATATCACAGAACAACAGTATATGTAAAAAAAAAAAACATATGCAACATATATTCAGGACTGCTGAAGAGGGGGGTTTCCAAATCTTATACAAGGGTGCTGGACGAACTGACCAAACAGAGAGGACAGAAACATAGGGCCACAACCCTCACCTGACAGACACGGCAGCAGCCTTAGCAGGGTGAGAAATATAAAATCATTGTTTTATAGCAGTGTTAGCAGGGTGAGAACTATATATAACTGATTTCTGTTTATGGGAGCAGCATTGCTAAAAATGCCCCATGCAGTGTAGCCCCAGTGCAGCTCTAGAAAAAATATAACTGTGTATACCCTTATTTTTGTGCAGGACACCATTCAGTTTATACATACAGTATGTATGGATCTCCTGCCCTCTACTGTCTGTATTTGTAAATAGCTGTGCTGCATATCACTGAATTATGTGTAACACTTGCTGTTGTTGAGTTAAAAGCCCCAGAAAAAGGAATTAAAGAAAGAGAGAGGTTTTTGGGACCACAAGGAAGAGGTGCTGCTGAAACCAGACCAAAAGCAGAAATGTTTAGGCAAGTGCTCCTATGTTTAATAGTTTACTATTGTTGCCCATAGCTTCTGGGTGTAGAGTTTTTATGGTTTTGGTTCTGTTATTCACCAACAGGTTTAGTGCAATATCCTGTTTTCGGGAGGGCCATTTCCCATAAACCCCTCATAATTTTGTAGTCAAAACTCTAGTCTGCTAAATTAGCAATTTTTCATTTTCTTAACACTCTGCTCCTCTTTATGAAGTTGCCAGGCATGTTTCACAGCTTTTAAAGTACCATTCAGCTCTAGTTTGTAAATGTTGAACACAGATCCTAATAGGAGTGCTGATTGCTACTTTAAACAAGCTGCTAGCAGGCTTCAGCACTAGTTAAAGCTTGTTGAAATCCTGCTGAAGCCTGCTAGCAGCTTGTTTAAAGTGACAGTCCTATTAGGACCGGTGTCAAACATTTCCAAACAGGTGATGAAGATCACTTTAAAGGCTAAAAAAAATCAGCTTGAAGCTTGCCGAAAGTTGCTGAAAGTTTCATAAAAGCTTGCTGTTCACACTGCTCTTATAAAGCTAAAGCCCATCTAAAACAGGACTAAATGTGCCTAGAAAAGGAATGATGGAATAATGGAGTCTCTCCCCATGCATAAAGCTACCGGATTTGGTTTATTCATTTTCATGTACTAACAGATATTTCAGAAATGTTGACAGCCAGTGCAGTAAAGTTCAGTACCACTACAGCAAAAGGATTTAAAAACAGCAAAAGAAAATAAAAATAAAAATTATAAAATGCCAGCACAGATTTTGTCAAAAATTATATTTTATTATAGTGGCAGGGAGAGTATGCTTTAAATATAGAAGTATACAGCTTGCAAGCAAATCAATTAAAAAGGTTATAAAAGCACAATCCATTTTATTCAAACCTTAATATTAAATACCCTGAATACATTTTCATATTTGATAATATAATCTAATATTACAATGTATTTTTATTCACTTGTGTGGGTGCAGTCTACTGTGTGTTATCCTGATTAAGAAATAGTCCTCTGTACAATTTCAACAATTTTGATTCCAAAGCTTGTGCTAATGCAATCAAATACTACTCAAAGATCATAAAAATCACATTGCATTTTCAGGTAGGTATTATTAAATATACAGTTCAAAGCAAAAAAACAAAACAAAAGGACACTTTTAAGCCCACTTTCAAGGCAAAAATCTTTAACCACTTGCCGACCAGCGCACGCACTTTTACGTCGACAGAATGGCACGGACAGGCAAATGGGCGTACAGGTACATCCCTTTAAATTTTCCCGCCGTGTGGTCACGCCCTACCGCAAGCTCCGTGACCTTGCCCGTGGGACACGTGGACTCAATGTCCGCCGGTGTCCCGCGATCGGGTCACAGAGCTGAAGAATGGGGAGATGTCAGTGTAAACACAACATCTCCCCGTTCTTCCTAGTGACATGTCACTGATCGAATGTTCCCTCTCATCGGGAGCAGCGATCAGTGATGTGTCACTCGTAGCCACGCCCCCTAACAGTTAGAATCACTTCCTAGGGGTAATTTTTGCTTTGTACATACTATGTGTTAGAAATATCTAATAAATTGTGTAAAAAAAATGTGTTTTCATTTTCTTTTCCCATTTTCCAAAAACTTGTGGAAAAAAAAATCACATGTTCAAAAGACTCACTATGGTTATATGTTGGGGTGTTTACTTTTCAAAATGTGGTAATTTTGTTGGCTTTTCCATTGTCCTGATGCTCCAGGGCCTTCAAAAGTGTAATGCCGCGTACACACGACCGTTTTTAATGTCATTGAAAAAACTGTTTTTCTCGACGGGATTCTTCTCAAGCCTGCCTTGCCTACTCACGATCGTGAAAAAAATGCTTGAACAAAGCGCAGTGACGTACGAAGGCACTATAAAGGGGAAGTTCCATTCGGATGGCGCCACCCTTTGGGCTGCTTTTGCTGATCCTCGTGTTAGTAAAGTTTGGTGAGAGACGATTCGCGCTTTTCAGCCTCGTGCTATTCAGTCCGTTACAACGTGACGAATGTGCTATCTCCATTATGAACGCTAGTTTTACCAGAACGAGTGCTCCCATCTCATAACTTGCTTCTGAGCATGTGCGTTTTTTTCACGTTGTTAAAGCCTACACATGGGCATTTTTCACGACGAGAAAAACTATGACGTGAAAAACTCAGAGAAAAAATAGAGCATGTTCCAAATTTTTAATGCCCATTTTTCACGTCGCGAAAAATGCTCTGGAGGCTACACATCGTTTTTAATGACCAAATAAAAAAAATGCATTTTTCTCATCATGAAAAACAGTCGTGTGTACGCGGCATAAGAGGTAGTCAAGAAATGAAATGTGTAATTTATGCTCCTAGAACACCTGACGGTGCTCCCTGCATGTTGGGCCTCTGTATGTGGCCAGGCTGTGTAAAAGTCTCACACATGTGCCATACTCAGGAGGAGTAGCAGAATGTATTTTGGGGTGTTATTGCAAGTATGCATATGCTGTGTGTGAGAAATAACTTGTTACCATGACAATTTTGGGAAAAAAAAATCTTGATTGTGCAAAGAATTGTGGGAAAGAATGACAACTTCAAAAAACTCACCATGCCTCTTACTAAATACCTTGGACTGTGTGGACCTTGGGTATTTGTACTTTCCTGACATTTCAGGGCCTCAAGAAATTAGATAGACCATCAGTACATCAGGTGTGATCAATTTTCAGTGATTGGCAGCATAGCTTGTGGACTCACAAAGACCAAATAATATACACTAATTTGAGTTATTTTTACCAAAGATATGTAGTAGTATATATTTAGACTTCGGGCCCAGACGGGTTCCCAGTTGAGTTTTACAAAACATACATAGAAGACCTAGCCCCCAGACTACAGTCGCTCTTGTCTCGGGTGTCAGAGTCTTGGTCTCTCCCGGATTCGATGAGTGACGCGGTGATAGTGGTCCAATGAGGACCTCACCCTCTGTTCTTCCTACCGCCCCATCTCCCTCCTTAACGTTGACGCAAAAATATTTGCGAAGGTCCTTGCCAACCATTTGAATACCATAATCAAGGCTTTGGTCCACCCGGACAAGACGGGCTTTATGCCAGGGCGGGGCACAGACATAAAAATACATCGCTTACATACCCATATGGCGATTGCGGACCTGGACAGCCCTGGAGTGGTGGCCTTGCTCGATGCCGAGAAGGCTTTCGACTCGGTCAAGTGGGGCTACCTGTGGACGGTCCTTTCTCGCTTTGGCTTCGGCCCTCGTTTCCTGTCCTGGATACAGATACTGTATGCTTATCCCAGAGCACGCATATGCACCAACGGACCCCTGTTGGACTCCTCCTTCCTAGGGAGGGGGACCCGGCAGAGCTGCCCACTGTCACCGGCACTATTTGCCCTGACACCGGAACCGTTGACTGCTCATCTTCGGGGGACTCTGGAGTTCGGGGCATATGGGTGGGCCCACTGGAAGAAAAGCTGTCACTATATGCGGATGATTCCCTGTTATACCTGGTGGACGCATCCGCCTCTTTGTGAAATGTGCTGACCCAATTTGACACCTTTAGCCGCTTTTTGGGGATTCGTATCAACTGGGACAAATCAGTACTGTTTCCACTTCACCCGTTGATGCCCCGGACGGACTCTCACACGCCCCTACGCTGGGTTGATGAATTTACCTATCTGGGAGTGAGGGGAGCTACCTAGTCAGGAATGTGTTCCCAGTATTAGACCAACTGACGTGGCACAATCTCCCTCTCACACCCATGGGACGAGAGAACCTCATCAAGATGATTTACCTACCCAAACTGTTATATTTTTTCAAGCAGACCCCCGTTACTATACCTCGAACCTTCTTCCGGCAATTAGATAGTATAGTGACAAACTTTATCTGGGCTGGCCGTCCCCCTAGGGTGGCGCAGCGCATCCTTTACCTCCCTTTGTTGGGTGGTGGACTGGCACTCCCACATTTCCTTATATATTACTGGTCAGTGCTCTTGGTTACAGTTAGGTGGTGGTTCTCTAAGCCTATGCAGAATCCGGCCATCCAATTGGAAGCTGCCGTTCTGAGTTTGTACGCGGCAGTCTCCAATCTGGTTTTTAGGGGATGTAAGGCGCACCCCTCTGTTACGGGACCCATGAAAACTGTTATACAAGTGTGGCAATCCTCCAAGGCGACAGGCACTAAACCAAGGACTGTCTCCCCCCCCCCCATACCCCACTTTAGGGTAACCCCCTTCTTCCTCACTTGAATACGGTGCCTGACCCTACAACATGGGCTTGACGGGGAATTCTTACCCTCCGGCATGTGATGCCGAACGGTAAGGTCATGACATTTCAGGAACTAAGACAGACTTATCAACTCCCCGACTCCTTCCAATTCAGATATTGGCAGCTGTGGCATGCCCTCAACTCGCAGTTTCCGGACTCGGTGACTCTCGAGTCAGATTCGATTGAGCGTCTCCTGATTTCGGGTGTGATGGGGAAGTCCCTCTCTTCCCTTTACCTATACCTCACGGTGGCTCACGATACTGACACGGCAGTGGTTTTGGGTAAATGGAGCACTGACATCTCAGATCTTGATGAGGAGGTGTGGGAGGAAAGTGTCTCCTCCTATGTCCCCTCCATGATTGCTTCTAGGGTTCGTTTCATCCAGCTAAAGTTCCTGCACAGGGCATACTACACCCCGCAGAGGTTGGCTAAGATATATCCCTCCAGGAGTCCATTGTGCCCACAATGTTCACTTGAGCCGGGATCATTCTTTCACATGGTTTGGTCCTGTCCCAAATTGTGCCTCTACTGGCAGGAGGTGGCAGAAAGCCTGACTGAGCTGTGTGGAGTGGAGATACCACTGGATCCTCGCCTGTTCTTGCTTACCTATTTGGGAGAAATTGAGGGAGATAGATATGTTAAACTATGCATCACTTTCACCTTATTCTATGCTAGGAGGGAGATCTTGCTATGCTGGAGGGGGCCGGAACTTCCTACTAGATCCTCTTGGCGGACTGCGATTAGCAGGGTGCTGCCTGTGTACAGGATCATGTACGAGAGCAGAAACTGGCCAGCAAAATTTGACAAAATCTAGTCAAGCTTGGTTGACGCCTGCGGCTAACGCCCCCGTGACCTCAGCCTCCCTGGGTACAGTGGTTGTTGGATGGTTGTGAAGGGTGGCCCTGGGCCTTCCCCTCTCCCCCTCTCCCCTTCCCTGCCTCCCCTTCCCCTCCCTCCCCCTCTCCCTTCCCCCCTCTCCCTTCCCCCTCTCTCCTCTGCTTCCCCTCCCCCTCCATCGTTGCACTTCTCTCCTGCTCCCCCCCCTCCGGGCTGGGGGTGTCACTGCTGTGGGGTGGCTGCTCGTACTGACTTGAACCAATTATCTCCCTTGCTCAGTTACGAAGTCTCAAATGTTTTGATTCCACTTAAGTGTATATTCTACCTGATGTTTTCTCACCTTATGTCCGACATGCTGATGTGACATGGTGCAAAGATTTTACCTTTTCGACTGTCATTGCATTGTAAGTTAATAATGTGTCAAAAAACTTTACTGTTAAAAAAAAAGAGAGAGAAAAGATTTGACATTATAGAGACATGAAGATTCAACGAAGCAGCTAAAAACATACGATCACCACAAACGGACATTTATGGTCGAATGCTCCACCCATAGGCTATAGAAGAATTCTAATGTTGGTTGACTAGTAATAATAATTAATAAATATAATTATTACTAGTCATACAAAATTAGAATTCTACTATAGCTTGTGGGCGGAGCATTCGACCGGAAATGTACGATTGCGGCATCGTACAGTTTAACTGCTTCGTCGAATCTTCTTAGAACATTAGACGGACACCATAAGCCTTCAATGAAAGATTCGACCTTAATTCGGATTTTCGGACCAATGCATTTTTTAATGAAACAAAATAAATAAAAGTGAATTTCGGGAGTAACTAAATAAATGAAACAAAATATTTCAGTGTGCACACACACGTCTAATAACTATTGCGATTTATGATGTACAGGATAATCTTATAAAATCTTTTTGTTTATATAGTGAAACCTGTTTTGTCTGAAGCCCCGTACACACGATCGGATAACCTATGGTTTTTCGTCCGATGGATTTGTCCATTGGAAATCCGATTAAACTGTTTTTCATCAGTCTTGGCCACACACCATCAGTCAAAAAACCGACGGCAAGAAAACGACGGCACGTACAAAACGTACGACGCGCTATAAAAGGGCCAAACAAATCTAATGGCGCCACCCCTTGGGCTGCTTTTGCTGATTTTGTGTTACCGCGTGTTAGTAAAAGTTTGGTGAGAGCCGATTTGCGCTTTTCAGTCTCCGTGCTTTGCAGATCGTTTCCTGTTGTTCAGTTTGTGCTTGTGGGTTTGTATTTGTGATTCAGTGCATGCAGTCAGGTCGTTACTGCCTTGCAGTGCCTTCTTGGCCGTTCGTTTACTGTTTTTCAGGTCGTTCTTCTCAGGCCTTGCTGTTCCACGGTGCGTTCTGTTTGAGTGCATTCTGAAAAGCCGACCGGTTTAAAACCATGTTTGAAGTGCGTTCTCGTTCTCGAGCTCGTGCTGGCTTTGGACTTGGTGTTGCAGTTAACACTCTAACCCGAGTTCAGTCTGTGAACAGGGTGAGGAGGAGTTCATGGACTAAGAATTGGTTGCTCTAGCGGGACCAATTCTCTCATATGCCTCTGCTGCGGGAAATCCATGAGAATAATCCTGATGATTTCAGGAATTATCTCAGGATGACGGACCCCGTATTTCACCGTCTGTTGGATTTGCTGTCCCCCTATATCACGAGGCAGGACACTGTGATGCGCCAGGCCATCACTGCCGAGCAGAGGCTTATTGCCACGTTGAGATACCTGGCGACTGGGAGAAGCTTGCAGGACCTCAAGTTCTCAACAGGCATCTCCCCCCAGGCTCTCGGGATCATTATCCCTGAGACGTGTTCGGCCATTATTCAGGTCCTGCAGACGGACTATATGAAGGTAATTTTGCTCCTTTAACCTCACATTATATGTTTTTATTGTTTTAGAATCTTCTCTTTTTTTTTCCTCCTAACACAAATTTGCCTGTTTGTAATATCCTGGTAATGTCCCCATTTTCCCCATGCATGTTTTTACCTGTAAAGGCCTTTTTGGGCCCTACATGCCTATTTCCCTTCACTAACCTCTCCAGCATGCTATCGTGGGCGCAAACCCAGCTAGCCTTCTATTTTCCTTTTCATATTTTTGGGGTCAGTGCCCTCGTAGTTTGACAACCCTCCCTCCCCCCCAAAGATGTAAAAATATTTTTAGTTCCCAATCAAGCTCAGCAGAGTGGTAGAGCCTTTTTTTGGATCCCCCACAATCACCTTAGGCCCCCCCTTAGATTATTTTAGAATGTCCACTCAGCGGGGGTGAGGCATCTGCTAAGTGGGCCTTTGTTTATTGGTAGGAAAAACTCCCTTAAATAATAATGTTAGAATGATGTTGGTCAACAATGTTTTTGCGTGTAATCTGCTTGCACTGTAAACATAAACCGTACTAATGTCTTCTTTTTGTTTGACTCCACAGTTCCCTAGCACACCACAGGAATGGCTGACTGTGGCCTCCCAATTTGCCCAGCAGTGGGATTTCCCCAACTGCGGAGGGGCAATTGATGGGAAGCACGTCCACATAGTGCCGCCACCCCGTTCGGGGTCATACTATTTTAACTATAAAGGTTTCAATAGTATTGTGTTAATGGCGGTGGTGTCGGCACGGTACGAGTTCCTGTATGTGGACGTGGGGAAGAACGGCCGGATGTCCGATGGCGATGCATTCGCTGAGACGGAGTTCGCTCACCGTCTGCAGGCTGGGGGTCTTGCACTGCCTCCAGATGCAGAGAACGTGGAAGGGCTACCGTTCGTTTTCATCATGGATGAAGCTTTTGGACTAGGACCACACCTCATGCAGCCGTTTCCCCAACGCACCCTCACCCCGGAGAGGAGGGCTTTTAATTACCGGCTGGCCAGAGCCCGGAGAGTTGTGGAGAATGCCTTTGGGATAATGGCCAGCCGGTTCCGCCTGTTTCAGACAGCTATCAATTTGGCGGAATATAAACTGAACAACATTGTCTACTGCTGCTGCTTATTGCACAACTTTTTGCGAAAATTTTCTGCTAATTATGTGTCATCAATTGGGCCTGAGGCCGGTCCATCTGAACTGACAAATCTGACCGGCCTCAGCACTGCCCGTACTGGCTTGGCCCCCCAAAGTGCCCGTGAAGTACGCCAGAAATACGTAGAGTACTTCAAGGGTAGGGGGGCCATCGCAATGCCAGACCACATCTGACCTTTTATTATTACCTTTTTGAAATAAAAAAAAAATTTGATTTACTACAAACTTGTGTTGTCATTCTTGTATTTGTGGTTTATGTGTCTCCCAGGTTCTAGTAGTGCCAAGTGTATTTGTCCTTAGTAAATACCCTCAAATCTCAGAGGTAAAAACACTGTTTTTGCATCTTCAGTACTGCTATTGAGCATAGAAAGAACAAGGCACACCTTTTTTAGACTTCCAAAATGTTTTTATTGATTGCACAACATTTTTGGTTGGTTTGCGAAATTCTAGCATTTTTTTTGTTTGTGCGGCTTTTTTTGCAGAAACATGCATGGGTCAAAAGCCAATATTTTTTTTCTGAAAAAGTAACAAAATAACACAGTGAAAAATACAAACCTGAGATGGGGTGATGTTACCCCTGATCCATCCCAAATGTGAAGAACCACACTTTCTTTTTGGGGCTCAAATGGGTATCTTCAACATGATCCCATGGCTAAGGTAAACATGTGCTATCTGCCATCATGGGGGATCAATGGCCGTGCTTTGGGGGTGAAAACCCTTCCTCTCACCTACTTGAGTAGGGAGGAAGAGGTTGCACCCCCAAAACAGGGACATAGATATCCTGTGACGGCAGATAGCACATGTTGAGTCAGTGTGTGCATCATCACTTTTAGGCTGGTGGAAATCCCCCACGTTCAGTCCCTACAAAATTTTTTTTTTTTTAAAACTATGCAGGCCTACATCTGTATTTACCTTGAAGTTGTGGTGACAGAGACTGACCTGTTGTGCT
Source organism: Rana muscosa (assembly GCA_029206835.1). Taxonomy (NCBI): domain Eukaryota; kingdom Metazoa; phylum Chordata; class Amphibia; order Anura; family Ranidae; genus Rana; species Rana muscosa. The sequence goes on along the minus strand of CM055117.1, from coordinate 635,965,951 downwards.
GATAAGCTCCACCTCTCCTTCCTCCACCTCCCCTTCCTCCACCTCCGCTTTCTCCCCCTCCGCTTCCTGAACCTGCTGATCTTGGTCTGCTTTGTGATCTTCGGGGAGTTTCTGTGGTGTTTGGTTCCTCGTCTCCTGAGCATGGTGTCCTCCCAGTCTCCTCTCCCCTATGGGAATTAAAAAAATTATGTATCCTTTAGCACACAGACTTTTTAGGCCTGAAAATGGATTCTCATTGTTTTGAAGTGGGGTACAATTGATATTTGGCCCTGAGTTTCAAGATGAACATATGAGATCTTGCAAACTCAACAAAGCAACATGTTATTTTGGAGGACACTCACAAATACACTTGGATAACCACTAGGGTTGTCCCGATACCGATACGTATCGGGACCGATACCAAGCATTTGCGCGAGTACTTGTACTCACGCAAATGCTCCCGATGCCCAGTCCGATACTTTTTTTTTTCCAGAGCGGACGCAGAGAGGGGGTGGAGAGTGGGGGGCGGAGAGCAGGGCGGAGAGCGTGGCGGGGGGCGGAGACCAGGGCAGAGAGCGGGACGGAGAGTGCGGCGGGGGGCGGAGAGTGGGGCGGGGGGTGGAGACCAAGGCGGAAAGCGGGACAGAGAGTGCGGCGGGGGGCGGAGACCAGGGCGGAGAGCGAGTCCCTCACCTGCAGTTGAAACTGGTAAGCTGGCAGGGGTGCAGGGCGCAGCCGCATCAGGATCGGTGACCGGTGATGTCGCATTCGGTCGCCGTCAGCGGCTGAACGTCCCCACACCCATCTTGGTACACCCTGCACTTGGCTGCAGTAAGCAGCAGACATCTTGTTACACCCAGCCCGAGCTATATGGGCTGGGTGTAACAAGATGTCTGCTGCTGCTTACTTCAGCCGAGTGCAGGGTGTACCAAGATGGGCGTTGCAGCAGTTTTTTTTATTTTAAATCCTGTGTCATTTTTTTTTCCCCGCAGCATTTCAGTGCCAGCCACCTATCAGTACCCACAAGTGCTACCTATCAGTGCAATCAGTGCCATCTACCAGTGCCACTGGTAGATGGCACTGATTGCACTGATAGGTGGCACTTGGTGGCACTGATGTGGCACTTGTGGGCACTGATATGTGGCACTTGTGGGCACTGATGGCACTGAAAGGTGACACTTGTGGGCACTGATAGGTGGCACTTGTGGGCACTGACAGCACTGATAGGTGGCACTGATTGCACTATCAGTGCTGTCAGTGCCCACAAGTGCCATCTATCAGTGCCACCTATCAGTGCCCACAAGTGCCACCTTTCAGTGCTATCAGTGCCCACAAGTGCCACATATCAGTGCCCACAAGTGCCACATATCAGTGCCCACAAGTGCCACCTTTCAGTGCTATCAGTGCCCACAAGTGCCACATATCAGTGCCCACAAGTGCCACATATCAGTGCCCACAAGTGCCACCTTTCAGTGCAATCAGTGCCATATATCAGTGCCCACAGGTGCCACCTATAAGTGCCACCTATAAGTGCCACCTATCAGTGCAATCAGTGCCATCTATCAGTGCCAGCCACCTATTAGTGCCCATCAGAGCCAGTCACCAGTCAGTGCCCATAAGTGCCACCTGTCAGTGCCACCTATCAGTCCCCATCTTTCAAACTGTCACATGACATTGAAAAAAAAGTATCGGTAATCGGTATCGGCGAGTACTTGGAAAAAAGTATCGGTACTTGTACTCGGTCCTAAAAAAGTGGTATCGGGACAACCCTAATAACCACCAAGGTATCCACTGGACCACCTGTGTGTGACACCGTTAAGAAATTTGGTCATGTGGCCCAGAGTATAGTATCTTGATCAAGAACAAAAAAAGTGGCAGACGAACAGACCCGCACTGCAGGGACACGTCGCCCTCTTGAGGCCTGCTGACCCTCCGGGGCCCTCAGCTCTCTACCTTCGTGACCGAGAGACGAGGAGACTGCCCGGTTCCGACCTATCAGCTGCCGCTGTCGCGTTCTGCAGAACAGAACTACCCGAAGATCCCGGCCTCCAGCTCCAGCATCCAGCTGCCTGACGCCATCCTGCGGCCTGCCGACCCGGACTTCCCCTTCTCTGGAGCGCAGTAAGTAGCAGGGCAACAGCCCTATCTTGCCACAACGAGACGCCCCCTGAAGTGACTGTCCACGGGTGCACTGGAGGGGTTCTTAGCGGGGACACCGTAGGCCTATTCCGAGCGAAGCACCCTCGATCGGCCTCCATCCCCAGGAAAGACCGCGGCTTCGGCCTACCCTCGGAAGTCAGCGGCCATCTTGCGACTCCCGGCACTCCGCTCCTATCCCACTCCATCCCCCCACAGCTACCTCTACACCAGTTTCAGTGCCCCAGAGGGATTAATACCCACCATATTTAACTGTCAAGGCACAAAACTGACGCTCAACCCGCAAAGTAGCTGCATGGAAGGAGGGACTTGCTCACTGGGCCTCAGCTTGCTACACCTTTAACCTAACAGCAGCAAAGGCCCAATCACCCTGGTCTGACTCAGCCCAGCCCCTATTTAGCAGCAGCAGCCCGGCATACAATCCAGGGGGGACGCACAGACCGCTGCAGCTTGGGCCTTTCCTATTGGACTGTAACCAGGTATCTGCGATCTATCGCAGCAATCATTCCTTCCCCAACGCAACTCTCACACACGTCACACCGACGCTCAGACCGTGCACCTACCCAAGCACGACAGATCCCCGCTCTACAACCTTCACTCAGGAATCAGGGATAATGGCTTGGCGCGTGGAGCTGATAACAGATATGTGAGTGAATCCTGAGTCGCTGTGAGACCTGGGCCTGAAAACAAACCGTACGCACAGTGAATATGTCCACACAGATTAAAAAAGGGACACATAACCACGTTCTCCGCTCTCTGACTACCCCCAAAAGGCGGCTATCATCATCAAACTTGAACAAGTACAGATATAGTGGGGGAGGGAGAAACTCAAAAATGGAGACACCCCACAGACATAATATGGAAGAGGACTTGGATGAAGACGAAGTATCCCTCCCTCCATCTGAGGATTCTGCTGCGGGTCACAACGATAATGACAGACCTCTGACCTATGCTACCATGACAGACATAGCTGCGGACATCAAAAGATCATTCACCTCCGCCATTACGGGCATTAAAACTGAGCTGCTTAGGCTCTCAGAACAAATGGCTGTGACGGAACGTGCAGGGAAAAGAAGAGACAGGGCATTGATCAGATTGGATGACATTACCGCTTCCCATTCCCAACACCTGATTGTAATGAATAGGCACCTGGAAGACTTGGATAATAGAGGGAGGAGACATAACATAAGAATCAGAGGTGTTCCTGAGACAGTCCTTCCAGACCAAATTAAACCAGCACTAACTTCCATCTTCAATAGTCTCCTTGACAGACCTGAACAATCTCCCATAGAATTTGACAGGGCTCACAGAGCTCTAAGACCTACAGCACCAGAGGGAAACCCACCTAGGGATATCATATGTTGCCTACCCAATTTCGGCCTGAAGGAAGATGTCATCCAAAAAGCAAGATCCAAAGACCAAATCCTGTTCAACGAATCCACAATTCAATTGTTTCAAGATCTGTCACCAATTACTCTTAAGAACAGAAGAGCATTGCGGCCACTACTGGATGTCTTAAGAGAAAAAGGCATCAATTATAGATGGAAATTTCCGTTTGCTCTTCAAGCCTCTTACATGGGCAAACAACACCTGCTCAAAATCCCAGAGGATTTAAAAAAATTCTGCGAAAACCTACAAATAGCTCCGATTGATCTTCCTGAGTGGTATGCGGAATTTTTGTTGCCGCCGGAAATCAACAACTACCAAACCAGCTCTGGATCAACACCCTCCCGATCACCTTTCCAACAAGGATCCTATCGCAGAAACGCCAACAGAAGCAATTTTGATCCTCCTTCTTCCGCCAAAGGAACCAAAAGTCCAAAGCTCATGTAAAAAGACCAATATTCACTTCTACAGCATCCACCCACAACACGGACAGGGGACATCCACACATCCCCCCCCTCCATGCCCCCCTTTGTAGGGGGGGGGGTTTCTCTCCCTCCCCAGGAAGCCCAAGACTGTAACCTCTGTTTTGAAGCCCAGTTGGCTTTGCTGCCATTTCATGAAGGCGACCAGTCAACCCTCTTCACTTCGCTCAATTATTTCCCTCTCCTGACCCGATCCGCCGTGCATAAAACTTGCAACCTAAGGACACTGTACCCACAGCGTACGACGACTTAGGAATAGAACCCAAGGGGAGACTACTTTCAAAGGATTTATTAGTACTTGCACGATTTCTCCCCTCCCAACTGAGGGGTGAGACGAGTGAACAGGCCGGGAACTGACGACTTCAATATTTCTACTCGCCTCTTCTCTTTCTATACCCTGAAATTCCTGAGACTAGCTCTCCAGGGAACCACCTCGGGCTAGATGCCCAGAATACGCAACACCCTCACGAGAACTTCTTTCTCCAATCCGACAGAACAGTGAGTATTCTAACGGGCTACACTTAAAGATATAGTGAGAATTATCTCCCTGGATATCTGAGGGTGCACCAAATTCACATCTGCAAACATAAGCTATGTCGCACAGACACTGACTGCTTTTACACGCATTGGCGGACCCACTTATATCGGCAGTTACTGGTGGAGACAGACTTTCCCACAAATTTGTTAAGGGTAATCCGCCAACATGCCACCACTCTTAGGAAACTATTGTTATTTGGAAGATATGGGTCCTCTCTTTTATGATTGCTGTTATCCGTTTTGTGTTATTTTTCAATTGTACAAGCCTCTTTCTGGGCCTCTAAGCGCTCTCTCCTGTCTATCCTGCACGGAGCAACAAGCTGTTTGTACCATGTGAGATAGTGGGACAAGACTTTTTCATGATACTAACTATCTAAAGACTCTAACTGTTACCATGCGAGGCATGAACTGTTCCACTTAACCTAGTGAGACAGCTTCATTGTTACCATGAGAAGCATGAACTGTTCCACATAATCTTGGAAGACAGCTGGGTCCCCCCCATCCCCCCCCTTTTTTTTTCCCCCCCTGTCCTACAATGTTGTTACTATTCTGTTAGTTAACGGTTTAAGATCACAATATGACTTTACGATGCTCAACTCCCCAGGTCTCCCGGATCTGTCTCACTTTCTAGGAGATACACTCTCACACACAACACACCTTAGTGATACTTTTTTAGGAATCACCACCTCACGGCCACATCTGTTCTGTTGCGCCTCCCATTCAACCCTCAGAGTTGTCACAGATGTCTCGTTTCAAAGACGACTTATCTGCTCCTCACCTTTTAGGTGTGACTCGAGCATCCACTTAACCTCCCCTTCCTGTTCATCCCTTTTTCTTCTCCACAATCCCTATCCCTGTCCTTACCCTACCCCAACCCTATTAATAACAAGATACAGTACTATCTAGTAACTCCCTGTTTTTAGATCATGGCTTACACTCATCTAGGGAAATCTCCTACACTAATATCCCACAATGTTAATGGTCTTAATATTCCAGAGAAGAGATCTAAGCTGCTCAGAGAACTTAAAAAAGCTCGCCCATCAGTAGTTTTCCTGCAGGAAACACATTTCAAGAGCAAAAATGTCACTACATTCACTGATAAAATATTCACAAAAATGTACCATGCCACAAACCCCCTAGCCAAGACTAAAGGAGTTTCTATATTAATTGACAAAGATTCCCCTTTTGTAGTCAAACAACACCTCATGGACCCCGATGGTCGCTATCTTTTCCTTAAAGGCGAATGGGCTGGTACCTCCATCACACTCGCTAATGTATACTTCCCAAATACCGCTCACATCTCATTCTGCCACAAGATAATCAATGAGCTTAAATGGTTTGCAGAAGGTTGTATCATTTTGGGAGGAGATTTCAATATCCCCCTCTCTCCCCTCAAGGACACTTCTACAGGACACACGGCAGTAACATATAAGATCCTCAAACGAATTAAGGCACTCTTAAGATCCTTATCTTTGGTAGACACCTGGAGATCTATACACACTACTGGGAGAGATTATACCTTTTTCTCCTCTCCGCACAAACGATACTCGCGAATCGACCTGATTCTGATCTCGCAAAGGGACTTGCACTCCCTACTTCAGGCTGAGATAGGTATAATCTCCTTATCGGACCATGCCCCTACAGCCATCTCATTGAAATTCGACCGTCCGAAACAACCCACCTTTAACTGGAGACTCAATGCTTCACTCCTGACTGACCAGATCATTAAAGATGACATCCATGTAGCAATTAATGAGTACTTTAAAACCAATAGCGATACAGACACTAACCCACTAAATAACTGGGAGGCTCATAAGAGTGTTATAAGAGGAGAACTTATGAGATGGGGCGCCAGGAAAAAAAAAAGAGAGGGAGAAAGAAATAACTAAACTGTCCTCACAGATAGCCACACTGGAGTCACAACACAAACAATCACTCTCAATCAAGGTAGAAGAAGAGCTGACACGCTGTAGGGAAGCCCTCAAATGTATACTTGATCTTAAAATCAGAAAGGCCCTCTTCTTCAAGAGAAGCATTTACTTTGAGCATGGAGATAAAAGCGGGAAATTGTTAGCCAAAGCACTTAAAGACACTACTATGAAAGGACGCATATACGCTATCAGGGACAAAGACGGTACCCCCAAACACAAGCCTACTGAAATAGCGGACCTTTTTCATAAGTTTTATTCAAAACTATATAATCTTCCAGTACAACACAGACCCCCACATATAACAACCACGAAACAAGAAACGATCCATGAATTCCTTAAGGATAGCAAAATGCCCACACTCAATCAGGAGGACACGGATAAAATAGAAGAACCCATTACCACCGAAGAAATTCTATTGGCAATTAAAGGCCTCAAAACAGGGAAAAGTCCGGGACCAGGTGGTTTCACGTCACAGTATTACAAAACGTACACACATCTCCTTGTAAAGCCCCTTAGATCCACCTTCAACTATTTAGCTACAAATGAACATAACTCGAAATCCTTCCTCATGGCAGACATTGCAGTAATACCCAAGCCAGATAAAGACCATTCTGAATGTGGAAATTACAGACCCATTTCCCTACTGAATATTGATCTGAAACTATTGGCCAAAATATTAGCTAACAGACTGAAACCCTTATTATCAAAAATTATAGGCCCAGAACAAGTAGGATTTATGCCTGGTAGAGAAGCATGAGATAATACCACCAAAGCATTAAATTTAATACACTTCTCCCGAAACTCTAAAACAAGAGGTATGCTGCTTTCCACCGACGCTGAGAAGGCTTTTGATAGAGTCTCCTGGGACTATATGATGGCTACATGCGCCCATGTTGGCTTAAATGAACACATGCTCTCATGGATCGCAGCCCTCTACCGAAACCCGTGCGCAAAGATTAAAGTCAACAATATCTTCTCTGACCCCGTTAAGATTAACAACGGTACACGTCAGGGATGCCCCCTCTCCCCCCTTCTCTTCATCATCTCACTGGAGCCCCTGATAAGGAAAATAAACCTGACGACTGATGTATCAGGATTTAAGATAGGAAAGAGGGAGTACAAAGTCGCTGCCTATGCAGATGACTTATTATTTTTTATATCACAACCACATATCTCCATCCCTAACTTAAAAAAAAATCTTTGAGACGTTTGGATTCATATCCAACTTTAAGATTAACCAATCTAAATCTGAAGCCCTGAATATTAATTTACCCCCTGACCAACTAAACTTAATAAAAGACAACTACAATTATAGATGGGATCAAAACACACTGAAGTATCTAGGGATAAACCTGACCAACAATTTAGACTCTCTATATCAACATAACTATAAGCCGTTACTTACCTCACTGATTAAAGAGCTACGAGCATGGTCCTCCAAGACCTTCTCGTGGTTCGGCAGAGCTTCAATTTTAAAAATGACAATCCTCCCGAGGTTGCTCTACCTTTTTAATGCACTTCCCATTAAAATCCCAGGGGCTTTTTTCACGAGCCTTCTTAAAGCACAGAGAGATTTCCTATGGGCAGGCAGGAAACCCAGAATCAACTTCAACTTGCTGACACGTCCCAAAAATAGAGGAGGAATAGGTCTACCGGACTTTAAAAAATATCACCAAGCATCCCACATCACTAGAATACTTGATTGGCATTGCCACGGACAGGACAAGGACTGGATCCAATTGGAACAAAGTTTAACTCCAAACAACCTACTATTCTACCCCTGGACACTACACTCCAAAAGAGGCAAAAATCAGACGCACCCCTTAGTAGCAAACACCCTTTATGTATGGCACAAAACTGTACTCAAACACAACATTGCTTCCATACCTGGTCCTCTAACTCCGGTCACCAACAATCCTGATTTTATCCCGGGACACCTCTTGAAGGTTGCGACCCCATACACGACTTCCCAATGCCTATCAAACTCAAAGGTTAAATCTTTGGAAGCCCTACGGGCAGACTGGAAGGGACCATTCCCTGACCTCTGGTTTTACTTACAACTAAGAGACTTCTTGATTAATAGCAGATGTAGGTCATTATACTGCTTGCCAATGACTCCACTCGAAAATCTCTGCTTCAAGAGAACCTCAGTAGCACATACCACTTCCCTAGCCTACGCCTGGTTAATGGAGGCTCAGCACACAGATGACTTGAAACATAAGGCTAAATGGGAAAGTGACCTTAAAACTAAAATATCGACAAAACACTGGGAGAAGGCATGTATTATGACGCACAAATGTTCCATCAGCTCCAAATATCAGGAGGTCTCTTACAAAATCCTCACTCAATGGTACATTACACCCCAGAGATCCGGGAGGTGGTCCACCGCAGCCCCGGATACATGTTGGCGCTGTGAACAGGATGTTGGCACTTTCCTCCATATTTGGTGGGAGTGTCCATTAATTCTTGAGTACTGGGCTGAGATCAGGAAGTGGATCCAATTCATAACTGAAACCACTGTAAAACTCACAGCGGCTGCCTGCCTGATTAACATTAACACCCTCACTATAGGCAAATATAAGAAATCTCTCACTAGACACCTCCTCCTTGCAGCAAAAACACTCATCCCCCTTCATTGGAAGACCAAACGGATACCAAAAATCAGAGATTGGTTGGATAGAGTAGAACACATACACAAAATGGAAGAAATAGCAGCCATGAAAAGAGAAATCAGCAACAACTTTAATGAAACCTGGCAACCTTGGGTTTTATTCTCATTCTCCCCCGAATTCCAGCTGCTTACTGCATAACTCCTCACCCCCTACATTAGGTAAATGAGACTGACTGTGAAGTCCACACTTGCTGAGACTAATCTATAATACACTGAATATGTATTCGAGATGATCTGCTAATGTATCTGTATACCCTGTACCTTCATGCTCTATTGATCCTGCTACTACGCCCCACCCTTCCCTTTCTTACCCGCTTTTCTTTACCCTCTCATCCACCCCATTTCCTCCCGCCACATTTTCTTAAATTTTATGTACAGCATATACCTATTTCATATTGCGCCTTTATCATTTTACGGGCTTGATAATGATTAAGCCCTAGATGTTAAAAAAAAAAAAAAAAAATTATTTTGTTGTGATATGATTGCTTCTTTTTTATTACCTGTTATCTGTACCAAGCCTCAATAAAACTTTGATTGTGAAAAAAAAAAAAAAAAGTACACAACTGCTGGAGTGTCATCTCCTTTACCCAGAATACAGTTTAGCCTTTCATTCACATTCTCATTTTCCTTACAACACATCATCTAGCCAACAATGTGTAGATAAACATTGTTGAAGTAAAATGAGGCATGCCCACTTGTAGTTAACGTGGATATGTGCCAAACATGTTTGGGGGAAGAGCAGCATTTTTTTTTTAACAACACATTTACCAAATAAGTGGACTCTCCACTTAACATAAAAGTTGACATTTTAAAATGTGAAACCAGTCAAGCCAAGCACATGTTGCAAAACATGGAAGAATACATATTACAATGTGAAAGAACACAGTAAAAAAAACTTACTTTTTTCTATGCTTTTTAGAAGCTTCCTATACTGCTCCGGCTCCCTGAGCTTCAGGTCTAACCACCTTTTACGGAGTTGTTCCTTGGATCTCCTGACCCCATATTTTTTATAGAGAGTCTTCGCCACTTTGTCCATAATTTGTGACTTCCGGAGATTAGGTGTGTCGTATGGGCCATGCTTGCCGTCGTAATCCTTCCTCCGCAGAATGTCCACCATCTCCGCCATCTCAGAAAAATACATATTAGTTACCTTGTATCTTTTTTTACAGGATCGGGATGTTTCCGCCTCCGGGCTTTCCTCGTCGGTAATTTCTACTAAAGAAGCCACCTGTGTCTGTGACATGTCGCCGTCTCACACTGTGCGCCGATCGTTAAGGGGCGGGGAAATGCAGAAAAAGTCCGTCATAGGCGGGCGACGAGGGCGGAGTTACACGCATGCGCAGGGTATAAAAAGGGGAAAGAAGTTATTAGGGATGCGCGGAGTAAGGACGACCGTAAGTGAACCAACGAACTGAACTAAGGTAAGAAGGGAACTCGGGCCTGCAGTGGCCTATAATGGTTCATGATTGTAAAGGGCAATATTGTGATAAGTTGAGGAGAATCAAATCTGTTTTTTGTTTTTTTTATCCTTGTTTTTTTACTTGCTGATCCAAAACGATGCATAAACTACGTGAGCCAGAGGTGATGCTGACATTTATTGAAAAATATAAGGAACAGCGCAACCAGTGGGAACTAAAACACCCTGCGTACCACAAGAGTGATGTATGTCGGGCAACTATTTGCAAATTAGCAGAGGATATGAAGCCATGGATCCCAGATGCAGACTACACTATGATCAATAATAAAATCAAGAGCCTGCATAATTCGTATAAAAAAAAACACAAGGAAGTGCGCCAGTCCAAGAGATCAGGAGCAGCAGCCGATGATGTAGTAAAGCCCAAGCTGTGGTACTACAGACATCTTCAATTTCTGGATGACCAGATCGAGGCCAGGGAATCTATTTCCAGCCTTCCCTCAACCCTTCCTTCCACCCTTCCCTCCAGAGTTCCTTCCACCCTTCCCTCCACCCCTGCAGAGGCAGCGGAGGAGCCTCCTGAACTTGAAGAGCCAGATCTTCGCATCTTCAGCCAGGTATAGTATTTTTGATGATAATTATTGTCCACTAAGTAATATTGTGTTGAACTGTTTGTATTACCCATAAATTATATCATCCCTACCCCAAAAAAAAATATGCACCAGTAATGATAGCCAAATTGTGGGTGATAGATTCCCCAAATAATAAAATTTTTCTTTTTATTTTATAAACAGGATGAGGCAAACCAGGAGGAAGAGGGTCAGGAGTGTGGCAGGCAGGAGGAGGCAGGGCCAAGTGGGACTCAGCAGGTCCCCAGGCCTAGTGGCAGCACCGTCTCCCAAGTGGCTCCCCTCCATGTCAGACCGCCAAAACAACGGCGGATGACACAAGTGGAGGAGGAGTCACTAAAGATGATTCAGGAGGCTGCTGCCATCATGAGGGCCCCCCTCAACCCTACGGAGGGGTTTAGCAGCTATCTGGCGGATAAGTTGCTCCAAATGGAAGCGGGACAACGGGCCCTTTGTGAGCACCTCATATATATGGCTGTACACATGGGGGCGAGGGGGCTGCTGACTGAGGCCACCCATCTGTCACATCAGGCCAATCCCTCTCCTCCTTCTCCTCCTCCTCCTGCCACATCACCACCCACAGTGGCCCAGACTGCAAGGGTGCGTGGACGGGGCCGTGGAAGGAACACTGCAGGGAAGCGTGGAGGGAAGGCTACAGGGAAGAGCAGGAGGTGATTCCCTGGCCTCGAGCTGCTCATCCAGAAGTTGCAGATTGATGGAGTACCACAGCTTGGGATGATGTATGTCTTTGGCTGCTGCTCCTGATTTCATGCTGTTGTTGATTTTATTATTCATCATAGTCAGGTCTGCATTTGGGATCTAAGGACTTGATATTCTCTGCTAATTTCTGAATAGTTGCCCTTCGTTTTTTGTTTGCTTTTTTTCCGAAATAAAGGGACATTTGATTTCAGCCAATATACATGCCTGATGTGTTTTTTTTAAAGTAGCAATAACATTTCATAAATACAATGTGTAATTAATAACAAGGGACACCAACCTCCATGAGGAAACGAAAAAAAAAAAAAAAAGTTGTTCAGAGAAATTGACAAATAATGCACAACAAATTTAAAGACCAAAAAAAAATAAAAAAGGGGGAATTTGTGAGCTCGGCCTTGAAGAATTAAACTAATTATTCCTAAGATCACAAGAAAGAAGAAAGACATGTTTGTCAGAACTCATGAGAAAGATCTGCTGCCAAGATGACATTTTAAACACTGTTCTAAAGCAACAAAACATGCGCTGCATTAAACAAAGCAATAACTTGCAGAATGACGAATGTGCTCTCTCCATTAGGAACGCTAGTTTGACCAGAACGAGCGCTCCCGTCTTCTAATTCAGTCTGAGCATGCGTGGGTTTTTTAACCGATGGACTTGCCCATCAACGATCGGAAATTACCATCGGTTTTTTATCCATCGGAAAATTTTAAAACAAGTTCTATATTTTCCAACTGATGGAAAAAAGACCGATGGGTACCATACACGATCGGTTGGTCTGATGAAAACCATCCATCGGACGGTTTTCATCAGTCAAACCGATCATGTGTACGGGGCTTAACTGTGTGTCCTGAGGAAGCGGACAAGAGAAACGTGTTACACACAAGGACTCATTTAGTTATTAAAATACAAAACTGGTGGATGATTCTTTCTTTATTGTACATGTGTATTTACGTTTTTATGGATTCAGCATTGCTTTAAGTAATAATGTTATAAATAAACATATACGTTTGTGTCCAAACTTGCCTAAAAAGTCCAGTTTAGTGCTTCTTTTATTCTCTCTATACTGTACTGTATATGTGTGTATACGAATTTGGTGTTGCAGTGATTCTCTTGCTATGACTAGAAAACATGGGTCAGACACTCGCCCTCTGGACTTGGGACACTAAAAGACACAACAGACAAATCCCAGAGGGGAGACCAACATCAGAAGAAGGAATGATCTCCATAAATATAATCAATCCAAAAGCAGCACCAACTGCCACCTTGAATTTACCCGATCTCAATAATAAACTCTGATCTCCTTTATCTTGTTGTACCCAACACCTCACAGCCACATATTTCTCCCAGGAGAGAAATGTCTAATGTTCTTCTAGCAGAGCAGCAAGGCAAAACCACTGATTCTTCAGCAAAATCAAGGTTAACTAAATATCTTGCTCATCCACACTGATTGCCTATAAGAGGATGATATTGTTGTGCTCTGCTTGTGTGGATATTTGTATACCTTTTATTTAATCTAAGTATGGCCATTAGTGATGAGCCGAACACCCCCGGGTTCGGTTCGCACCAGAACCCGCGAACGGACCGAAAGTTCGCACGAACGTTAGAACCCTATTAAATACAATGGATGCGAACGTTTGAAATCTAAAGTGCTAATTATAACGACTATTATGCATGTTATTGTCCTAAAAAGGGTTTGGGAACCCGGGTTCTGCACCAGGGGACATGTATCAATGCAAAAAGAAGTTTTAAAAACGGAAGTTTTTCGGGAGCAGTCATTTTAATGATGCATAAAGTGAAAAAAAAAGTCAAATATTCCTTTAAATATCGTACCTGGGGGGTGTCTAAAGTATGCCTGTGAAGTGGCATGTGTTTCCCATGTTTAGAACTGTCCCTGCACAAAATGACATTTCTAAAGGAAAAAAAGCCATTTAAAACTGCTTGTGGCTTTAATGTAATGTCTGGTCCCGGTAATATGGATGAAAATCTTTAAGAAAAATGGCATAGCTACCCCATGACCCCCCCCCCCTACCCCAGCCCATTACCAGCCCCTTTGGGTCTTGTATGGATATTAAGGGGAACCCCGCACACAAAATAAAAAAGGCCCTATGTACTCTGAACAGCCGTATACAGGCGGTGCATACAAGACAGGGACTGTAGGTTTGTTCTTATGTAGAATCTGTTTGTAATTTTGAACAGGTACATTGTTTAAGTGTAGCTCCAGCCAAAAAATCAATTTTTACGCTTTTTGGAAAACATAGGGAAGGGTTATCACTCCTGTAACATTTGTTTTGCTGTCTGTGCCCCTGTTCAGAACATTTCACCTCACTTTCCGTCCCAATGACAAATGTTTTTGAAAAGTGTTTTTTTTATTGAAACAAGGATTGGTGATAAAGCATCAGTAGAGAGGAGACACCTTTTTCCCATATTAACTCTTACAGGAGAGAATTTCCCTTCCTAGGGGTAGATTTCCTCTCACTTCCTGTTGTCTCCTTTCGTTTGCAAGTAGGAGTCGTTTGTAAGTTGGATGTTTGAAAGTAGGGGCCTGCCGTATATACTCTGCTGAAATTTGCCCCTTACATGTTGGTGTTGCCACAACACTGTAAGCCCTCACAGTTACCCTTGGTGGGCGCATGAATGGGCCCTGCTGTGAATTATTAGATCAAGAATTGTAATTGCGTGCTCCTGTTGAACAGGGGCTGAAAAATTGGGCCTTTGGTGGTGGTGGTGTTGACACAACACTGTAAGCCCTCACAGTTACTCTTGGTGGGCGCAGGAATGGGCCCTGCTCTGAATTATTAGATTAAGAATTGTAATTACATGCCCCTGTTAAACAGGGGCAGAAAAATTGGGCCTTAGGCACTGGTGCCACAACACTGCAACCCCTCATAGATACTGTACTTGGAGCACAGCAATGAGCCCTGTTGCTAAGTATTGCATCAAAAATTGTAATTACACGCCCCTGTTAAACAGGGGCTGAAAAATTGGGCCTTAGGCACTGGTGCTGGTGCCACGACACTGCAACCTCTCCCAGATACTCTAGTTGGAGTGCAGGAATGAGCCCTGCTGCAAAGCATTGCATAAAAAATTGTAATTACATGCCCCTGTTAAACAGGGGCTGAAAAATTGGGCCTTAGCCACTGGTTTCGGCACCCAGAAACAAAAATGTTCTTCCAAGCTATCATCATCAATCGGATCATTGAGGAGGAGGAGGATAGTCAGTCAACATAACAGGAAAGTCTCTCAGCATCAGCATCAGTCTTGAAGGGATGTGACATTTGAAAATAAATTAGTCTGTTATATCAGCTTCAGGTGTTTGGTAGCTGGTGGTGATCCAAGACTGGTTCATCTTTATGAAGGTCAGTCGATCAAACGAATCGGTGGACAGGCGCACCCTGTGATCCATGACAAATCCTCCAGCAGCACTGAATGTGCGTTCTGAAAGAACGCTGGATGCAGGGCAGGCCAGTAGCTCAATTGCATACTGTGCAAGCTCTGGCCAGTGATCCATCCTCAAGACCCAGTAAGCCAGAGGATTTTCTGTGGGGAAGGTGTCCAAGTCTGACCTTGCCCCAAGGTATTCCTGCACCATGTATATCAGACGCTGGCGATGGTTGCTGGAACCGATCATACCTTGGGGCTGCGGACTAAAGAATTGTCTGAACGCATCAGTCAGACGGCCACCTTTCCCGACGCTCCTTCTTTGACTGACCGAAGCCTCAGCAACTCGTTGTCCAGGACCAGGAGTTTGTAACCTCCCAGTCTCTGGGAACGCGTTGCACAGACCTTTCTGCAAGGACTCCCGGAGTTGTCTCATCCTCTGCTCCTTCTGCGACGGTAAGATAAGGTCCGCAACCTTACCCTTGTACCGTGGATCAAGGAGAGTGGCCAGCCAGTAATGGTCCCTCTCCTTGATCCGAAGAATACAAGGATCCTTCCGCAGACTTTGCAGGATCAGGGAGGCCATGCAGCGTAGGTTAGCTGAGGCATTCGGTCCGGAGTCCTCTGGGTCACTAAGGACGACATGATCCGCAGCCACCTCCTCCCAGCCACGTACAAGTCCACGGGTTTCTTGGGACTGTAAATCATCCCTAAAAGACTGCTGCTGATGATGATGCTGAGTGCCAGGCTCCACCTCCATGCTGACACAATCCTCCTCCTCCTCTTCCTGTGCGATGGGTGGGACAGAAGGAACACTGTCTGGGTAAAGGGGGCCTTGAGAGGCAAGGAAGTCCTCCTCTTCCTGCCTCTGTTCTGCCTCAAGTGCCCTGTCCATTATTCCACGCAGCGTATGTTCCAACAGGTGGACAAGAGGTACAGTGTCACTGATGCATGCACTGTCACTGCTCACCATCCTCGTGGCCTCCTCAAATGGTGCCAGGACAGTGCATGCATCCCTGATCATGCCCCACTGGCGTGGTGAAAAAAACCTGAGTTCCCCTGACCCTGTCCTGGTGCCATAGTCACACAGGTACTCATTGATGGCCCTCTGCTGCGTGTGCAGCCGCTGAAGCATGGCCAATGTTGAGTTCCACCTGGTGGGCATGTCACATATAAGGCGGTTCTTGGGCAGGTTCAACTCCTTTTGCAGCTCAGCCAGGCGAGCACTGGCATTATAAGATCTGCGGAAATGCACACAGACTTTCCTGGCCTACCTCAGGACATCCTGTAAGCCCGGGTACCTGCCCAAGAACCGCTGCACCACCAGGTTAAGGACGTGAGCCACACAGGGCACATGGGTCAGTTTTCCCTGTCGGAGGGCGGAGAGGAGGTTGGTGCCATTGTCGCAAACCACCATTCCTGGCTTAACCTGGCGTGGCGTCAACCACCTCTCGGCCTGCCCCTGCAGAGCAGACAGAACCTCTGCCCCAGTGTGGCTCCTGTCCCCCAAACACACCAGCGCAAGCACGGCATGGCATCTTTTTGCCTGCGTACTTGCGTAGCCCCTTGAACGCCTACGGAGCTCCGCTGGTTCCGAGGACAAAGCACAGGAAGAGGCCATGGAGGAAGAAGAGGAGGGGGTGGAGGAGAGAGGTGTGTCACAACCAGTAGTAGCATTTTGGAGGCGTGACGGCGGAACAACCTCCAACACTACTGCACCTTGTCCTGCATCCTTCCCAGCTGCCAAAAGAGTGACCCAATGGGCCGTGAAAGAAAGGTAACGTCCCTGTCCATGCCTGCTGGACCATGAGTCAGCGGTAATATGCACCTTACCGCTGACCGCCCTGTCCAGCGAGGCCAAGACATTGCCTTCCACATGCCGGTAGAGAGCCGGAATCACCTTCCGTGAGAAAAAGTGGCGTTTGGGAACCTGCCACTGAGGAACCGCACATTGCACAAACTCACGGAAGGGGGCCGAGTCTACCAACTGAAAAGGCAGCAGTTGAAGCGCTAGCAATTTAGCCAAGCTAGCATTCAACTGCTGGGCATGTGGATGGCTGGGAGTGAACTTCTTTCGACGGTTCAGCAGCTGGGGCAGGGAAATTTGCCTGCTAGAATCGGACGTCGGTGTACTGCTAGCAGAGTGCCCGCAAGTACTTGGCTGTGACACACCTAATTCTACACCTTCATTCCTCTCAGTGCAGGTTTCCTAGAGGACTGAATGTATAGTGGGGTTGGAGATCCCAGCTGATGCGGTGCAAGGAGAGGTCCGCTTTGTTCTTTGGTGTGGGTCTTTAAGGTAGGCTTGCCAACGAGCTGCATGGCAGGTCAACATATGTCTGGTCAAGCATGTGGTGCCCAAGCGGGTGATGTTTTGGCCACGCGATATACGCTTGAGACATATGTTGCAAACAGCAGCTGTGCGATCTGATGCACTCGACTCAAAAAAGGCCCACACCAGAGAACTTTTTGAATAACGGGCAGAGGCAGCGCCCTGCACAGGCGGAGCTCTGCGGTGTGATTCCGTTGGTGTGCTGCCCTTACGCTGGCCCCCCGAGGGCATCCTGCCTCGTTGGAGATGTGCCTCCTCCTCATCCTCCTCCTCTCTCCTATTAGGCACTCATGTGGAGTCTGTGACCTCATCATCCCCTCCCTCCTCATCACTGGAGCCAATCTGGCAGTATGCTGCAGCTGCTGGAACATGACTGCCAGATTGGTGTCCTTCTTGAGCATCCCCTCTCTCTTCTCTCACGCTACTGCCTTCCTCTAGCTGGGTATCATCATCAGACCCTTCGAAACGCTGGCCATCCTCCTGGAGCATGTACCCAACACTGTGCTCAAACAGTTCGGGGGACTCCTCAGGAGGACATGGTTGGTCTAGGGTAGGAGTGACTGATGATGACATTGATACCAGGGAAGAGGACGCTTTGACAGCTGCTTTGCCAGTACCCTGAGCCTGGGTGAGAGAGGATGAGGAGGATGAGGAGGGCTTGGTCATCCACTCTACCAAGTCTTCGGCATGATGCGTCTCAACACGTCCAGCTGCCGAAAAGAAGGACAAGCGTGTCCCATGGCCACGTGCTGATGGCGATGCACCGCGTCCACGACCAGCACTGTTGTCTCTAGACACAGAGTCTGCTTTCCCTCTTTTATTGGCTCCTGACTGTCTGCCTCTCCTTGTTTGCCTTCCAGACATTCTAATGGCCTGCAGGGAGATGGTAAAACCAGCAATAAGGCATAGCTTCAGGAGTATATTTTGCAGGAATCACACTACGCCTGCTGTAAGTGCTGCAAATGCCTGTTGGTGTAACACACCAGGAAAACACAGCAATACGGGCTAACTTCAGGTGTATAATGTGCAGGAGGCACACTCCGCCCGCTGCAAGTGCTGCAAATGCCGGTTAGTGTAACACACTAGGAAAACACAGCAATAAGGCCTAGCTTCAGGAGTATATTTTGCAGGAATCACACTACGCCTGCTGTAAGTGCTGCAAATGCCTGTTGGTGTAACACACCAGGAAAACACAGCAAAACGGGCTAACTTCAGGTGTATAATGTGCAGGAGGCACACTCCGCCCGCTGTAAGTGCTGCAAATGCCTGTTGGTGTAACACACCAGGAAAACACAGCAATACGGGCTAACCTCAGGTGTATAATGTGCAGGAGGCACACTCCGCCCGCTGTAAGTGCTGCAAATGCCTGTTGGTGTAACACACCAGGAAAACACAGCAATACGGGCTAACTTCAGGTGCATAATGTGCAGGAGGCACACTCCGCCCGCTGTAAGTGCTGCAAATGCCTGTTGGTGTAACACACTAGGAAAACACAGCAATACGGGCTAACTTCAGGTGTATAATGTGCAGGAGGCACACTCCGCCCTCTGTAAGTGCTGCAAATGCCTGTTGGTGTAACACATTAGGAAAACACAGCAATAAGGCCTAGCTTCAGGAGTATATTTTGCAGGAATCACACTATGCCTGTTGTAAGTGCTGCAAATGCCTGTTGGTGTAACACACCAGGAAAACACAGCAATACGGGCTAACTTCAGGTGTATAATGTTCAGGAGGCACACTCCGCCCGCTGTAAGTGCTGCAAATGCCTGTTGGTGTAACACACCCGGAAAACACAGCAATACGGGCTAACTTCAGGTGTATACTGTGCAGGAGGCTTAAGCAACAATGACACTGACACTGTCCCCTGCCTATATTCCTCTCTCTCTGCACACAAGGTTTATCAAAGAATTTGACACTGACACTCTCCCTGCCTATCCTTCTCTCTCCCTGCACACAAGGTTTATCAAAGAATATGACACTGACACTCTCCCTGCCTATCCTTCTCTCTCCCTGCACACAAGGTTTAGCAAAGAATATGACAATGACACTGTCCCTTGCCTATCCTTCTCTCTCCCTGCACACAAGGTTTAGCAAATAATATGACACTGACACTGTCCCCTGCCTATCCTTCTCTCTACCTGCACACAAGGTTTAGCAAAGAATATGACACTGACACTCTCCCTGCCTATCCTTCTCTCTCCCTGCACACAAGAATAGCACAAAGAATATCAACACTGTCCCTGCCTATCCTTCTCTTTCCCTGCGCCGGAACACACTACACAAGGCCGCCGCGCTGGCGGCCTTTTATAGTGTGGGGCGTGTGCTAAACCCCCTGAGCTATAATTGGCCACAGGCAACCTGCCTGTGGCCAATTATGGCTCTCCTAGCTGCCGGCGCTGTGATTGGCCAAGCATGTGGGGTCACAGTGCATGCTTGGCCAATCACAGCGCCGGGATTGCACTGCGATGTCGCTGTGTATTGTGGGCCGTTCGCGTCACTCGAATTTGGCGCAAATGGCCCAAATCGTTCGATGTTCGCCGAACGGTCGAACAGCCGATGTTCGAGTCGAACGTATGTTCGACTCGAACACCGAGCTCATCCCTAATGGCCATCTTCATAATCAGATCATGTTATCATCCGTATCAGCAGAACAAAACTTGGTGTACACACAAAATGTACAGTCAATTATGATTATTGTTCTCAATCTTTGAAGACTGTTATTTAACTATTTATTTGAAGTTAGGTATATGGTAGTCATGCATCCTGTAATCTTCATGGTTTTCGAACTACAGCTCCTTTTTCCAGTATTGAGTTTGATTTTAGTTGGCTGCAAAAAACTGAGACTGAGTTTTAAAACAGCTGGATTGCCTCAGGTTCCAGAGCCCTTGTGACCATAAAGAGCAATTTAACCAGAAGCAAAACAACTATGGGCTTTTTTGTTTTGACATTATCATACATTACAGAAAGAAATTTTTATCTCTTAAAAAGTTAAAAATCAAAGTAAAAGAGATTAGAAAAATGAAAAAGACTGTTTAATTATGTAAATACACACATAATTTGTCAATTTTGTGCTAACATTTTTCAACACAAAAGCTGGATGATTGTTTCTACAGACAGAATGAGGTCATCAATCCAGTATTTTTATGTTTGAAAATAACACACATAACTCATCATTCTTTAATGATGAGTCATGTCTGACCATGGTCTATTACAGCCTGCATGATACATCTGAATTATTCTAAATATAATGGTTTGACAGTAATTCTAAATATAATGGTTTGAGAGTAACTTGGTTTGAGAGCGTTTTGCAAGACATTGGGCTAAAGTTTGGGGTGAACCTCCGATAATACCCAATCATACCTAGGAAGGTTCTCACTTGTTTCTTGGTGGCCAGAGCAGGCCAGTATTTTATGGCTTCTACCTTATGGACCTGGGGTTTGATTAGGCCCTGCCCTATGGTGTATTACAGATACCGAGCCTCTTCTAACCCTATGGCACACTTCTTTGGGTTTGCTGTCAAGCCGGGCATTTCTGATGGAGTTTATGACAGCATGGACTCTGGGTAGGTGACTTTCCCAATCTGTGCTCCAGATAACCACATCGTCTAGATAGGTTGCAGAATAGCATTGATGTGGGCTAAAGATCTCATCCATCATCCACTGGAAAGTAGCGGGAGCTCCATTTAACCCAAAGAGCATCCGCACATACTTCCATAATCCCTCATCTGTTGCAAACACAGTTATTTATTTTGCTTCCTCTGTCAGGGGAACCTGCCAATACCCTCTAGTAAGATCAAGCGTAGTTATGTACCTGGTGGGGCCCAACTTCTCCACTAATTCATCAACCCGGGGCATGGGATATGTATCAAACTTTAAAAGCGTGTGTGAAAAGGGGGGAAGTGGCGCTACCTATGAGTTGAAGAGCAATCTATCAGGTCGCTCTTCGCTGGGAAAGGTACACAAATAGGTACCACCAGTAAGTGAGCCTAATGGTCTAGGGTGCCCCTGGTTGACTGTCCCTATGTAAAGTAATGGGAACTAGTACCAAAGAAGCACTAGCATGTACCAATAGTGTGCTTTCTTGCCTATGAGTGAACTAATATGATTAATAAAGTGACTGTGCTCCTTTAAACATTGTGCAAATGAACAGGAATCATAAGTGATTAAACAAAATCATATGACACTCGAAGCACCTCCAAGTGTCCCAGGGGCGGATCCAGGGGGGGCAACAGGGCAATTGCCCCCCTCCCCCGAGACCATCTGTCACACACACTTGCTTGCTCTGTTTTTTTTTTTTTGTGCCTGATCTCCCGGACTTTAGGGACCAGGTACTGGCCGGTCATAGGTCCCCTGGACCACAAACATGGCACACATATAGCCCCATGTCTCCTCTACAAGTTTGCAAAGTTTGGTGTCTGGGGGACCTACGGCCGGTGAGCACTGATTTTTTTAAACCTGGGCACCCCTTTCATAGACTCCAATGTTAAACGGTAATTTCTCTGGTGACTTTGCGTACCCAATACCGGCCAGATACTAGGTCCCGTGGACCCCACACTTGGCACACATGTAGCCCCATGTCTTCTCTACAGGTGTGCAAAGTTTGGTGTCTGGGAGACCTACGGCCGGGAAGAACCGATTTTCAAAGCCGGGCACTCCTTCCATAGACTCCCATGTTAAACATCAGTCTAGTCATGGGCACAGTGAAGCATGGGCACAGTGAGGCATGGGCACAGTGAGGCATGCAGATGGACACCCTAGGCTTATACTCGAGTCAATACGTTTTCCCAGTTTTTTGGGGTAAAATTAGGTGCCTCGGCTTAAATTCGGTTCGGCTTATACTCAAGTATATACAGTACTTGTTCTGCGGCTGCCGCTGCCTCTCTGAGTCTCTCTCTCAGTTTCTCACATCAGACGATCAGCGGCGCAGAGAGGGAGACTCGTCTAATGTAGTTACGTGGCGCACTGACACAATACCAGGAGCGGAGGAGGAGGTGGGTGGAGCCTCTTCTCTGCACTCGTTGCTAACGCCTGGGCCACTTGGCGTCTAGCAACGAGTGACGTCAGTGAGTCACGTCGGGCCGCTCTGCGGGCAGGTGCGATAGCGTGCGGCTCCACAGACATGTAAGAAAGCGGGCGGCTCCGCTTGCGGTGCGCTTTGTGGGCGGGCGGCGCGGTTCGTGGGCAGACCGTGCTGCTCAGTGTGTTGGCAGCGCAGGTGAGAGTGAGAGAGCAGGCTCAGTGTGGCAGCTGGCCAATCAGCTAGCCGGGAGCGGGGGAGCAGAGAGATGAGATCATCCCTCACCGCCTGTGCCTGCCCTGCATTCCTGCAGTGACTTCCGCCCTCACTGTGCAGGCAGCAGAGAGACTACATTATCTCTCTGCTGCCTGACTCTGGGAGTCTGGGACACAGCAAGAGACAACCAAAACTACACCTTAGCAGGCAAGTTAGTGACAATCCGCAAGGTGTGGCAGGCGACGTGGCAAGTGACAATCCGCAAATTGTGTCAGGTGACGTGGCAAATGACAATCTGCATCTGGTGGCAGGCAAGGGACACTCAGCAAGGTGTGGCAGGTGACGTGGCAAGTGACAATCCGCAAGGTGCCACAGGTGACAATCCACAAGGTGTGGCAAGTGACAATCCACAAGATGTGGCAGGTGATGTGGCAAGTGACAATCCGAAACGTGTGGCAAGTGACACGCTCAGGGCTCCCACTAATTGCAGGCGACGGTGGCAAGTAACACACTCGGGGCTCCCACTGATTCTGCATTGAACTATTTAATTTTATATTACAATGTAATAATAGAAATAATGCGCTTCAATCATCCTGACACCATAACAACCATGGTGCCGGGATGATTGAAGCGCCAACACCAGCCATTTCCCCGATAAATTTCCCACAAAAAAACTATTTTTTGGCAGTGCCCCTCCCGAGAAAAGACTCAGGATCCGCCCCTGAAGTGTCCTAGTTTAACCGCACATGGGTAATATAAATAATTGTGCTCCTGTGCTAGGCACTGTGCAGGCAAACCAATATCAAATATAATGTACCAGGAAAAAAACTGTGTATATATATCACTCATATCAAAATAAAAATGAAATTCGGACTAAAGTTCATATAAAAAACAAAATAAATGATAAAGTCCAAGAAATGTGTATGTATAGCCCAAGTGTGTATCACACACAAATTTCTATAGCAAATGCAGAAAAATCTTCAAAGTGACTTGTGCTTGATGTGATTGCAGAGAAAACCAGGTGACTCTTGCGCTCCTCCTTTCGGGGTATATCACTTAAAAGTATGTGCTGCAGGCACGCAGCTCGAACGTTCCTTTGGCTGGTCCTCCAGACCTCCAAGAAGTTCAAATGGTACTCTTTGATGTCATCAATTCGCTGGATTGCGGGCAATTAAAAGTATCCTCCTGTATAATCCCAGTGTCGGCTCCTCATTTAAAACTATGGGCTCCCATAGCGTAATTCCGAAAAAATATTCAACTTTTATTTAAAACTTGACACACATGTAGCCCCACTCTTCCTCTACAAGTGTGTAAAGTTTGTTGTCCGGGGGACCTACGGCCGGGGAGCACCGATTTTTCAAAGCCGGGCACCCCTTCCATAGACTCCCATGTTAAACGGTCATTGCTCCGGTGATTTTGGGGACCCGGTACTGGCCGGTTGTAGGTCCCATGGACCCGAAACCTGGCACACATGTAGCCCCATTTCTCCGCTACAAGTGTGCAAAGTTTTTTGGGGGACCTATGGCCGGGGAGCACCGATTTTTCAACGCCGGGCACCCCTTCCATAGACTCCCATGTTAAACGTCAGTCTAGTCATGGACACAGTGAGTCATGGACACAGTGAGGCATGGGCACAGTGAGGCATGCACATGGACACAGTGAGGCAAAGTGAGGCACAGTGAGGCATGCAGATGGACACCCTAGGCTTATACTTGAGTCAATACGTTTTCCCAGTTTTTTGTCGTAAAATTAGGTGCCTCGGCTTATATTCAGGTCGGCATATACTCGAGTATATACGGTACTTCCTCTATTTGTATTGGTGACCATTATCACTTGGCCTAAAAGTGGTGAAAATGTTGTCACTACAAGAGGTATTGAGGGGAAATCTGTCACTTCCTGTTTTGTCTACAGGGACTAGAGTGATGTTAAATTCCCTCAATGGGACGCAGATGACAAAAACAAAAGGGTTTTACCATTAAAGTGATTGTAAATGATCACATTGTAAAACAACCCATTTACTTTAAAATATAAATGGAAGGTAAAACATTTGTTTATTATAAATATATTTTTTCCCAGCTCAGAGCTGGGAGGAGGAGAAGCAGCAAGGACACTGAGTTTCCCAGTGAATAGCTGTGCAGGGGGGGGCGTATCAGGACAAGTTTGATCATTGGAGGAGAGCAGGCTGAGCTCCCAGCATAGCTAGAGAACTGACCACGGTGTGCTCTCCTGCTTTTGACGGGAAAGCAGAGGGACTGGCAAGAACACCAGGGATTTCACACAAAAAATCTATAGAATTTAATAAAATAAAAAGACCATAATAGCTAAAGAAATTAGAATAAAATTTATTCATTTCACATTGCTAATAAGGATATATTGGGAAGGCTAGGTACACATGTAAATAACATGGTACCGGGCCAATCCACTATAGATAAAACTTTATAGCTTTTAAATAAAAATAAACAATAAAATGTGTACCCGCTATTATAGTTATATTAATTGCACCATTGCTTCCTCCATCGGTTGAGTCAGAGGTAAGTAGAACTAAGGAGTATGGGGACCCTCAGCAGCAACACCACTGGTAATTAAATAAGCAATAGTTTAGTTAAAAATAATTTTGAATAACCAAAATAGTAGCGCTCAGTGTCTTACAACACAAATCTAAATATAAACCATATACACTCCGTGAGATAGTGCATAAATGAGAATGTTCATAAATATACACCCTGTAAAGAAATGTGCATACAATAAACTCATCAAGTGTCCATAACGTTCATGACAGTGATTTAAAACAATTGATATAAAGTGTTTAACTGAAAATGAGTCCATAAAAATGTGCACAAAATAAGTCTATAGAAAGTGCATCCAAAAGTGACTTCAAATGAAGATGATGACAAATAAAACTTTCTTGTGTTTTCTTCAAACCTTCACCACACCAATGTGCTCAGTGATTCCACTCCCTAAGGACTTGCACTCACCACAAGAATATGCCTCGCACTCTCATGCTTGGCTAATCAGCTTGATTACCCCCCAGGGTATCACAAACGATTCCAAAATGATGAAATTAGGTCAGTCAAGTCTCCCACATGAAAAAACAAATGCTTCCAATAGTGAAGTATATCAAAACTTTTAATTAAAATAACACAGCACAAGTGACCATCAATGGTTACACTCACATTTAGACAGATAAAATTGGGCACTTCAAAGCAAACATTTCCAAACGCCAGGCAAGTTTATAGTAGGCTGCCGCGATGTATTGCGGTCTCGGCGGACCATATAAGCATGTATGTCTCACCATCCTTCATGTACGCTTGCCTCTCCACTGCAATCGAATCACCGCAGACTCCCACCCAAACACCAAACTGTATATTCGACGAGTGGTCGAAAGATCCAAACGCTGCACACCAGGTGACTGTCGTGTAGCTCCTCCCAGACTAGTTTCGTCGTAAGACTTCTTCCAATTGGGTGAGCTACACACACTTACACCTCCCTCTTTATACTCCGACTGTGATTGGTTACGGTCGTATTTCCTGCTGCGCATGTGCGTATTTCCCGTCCCCATGAGCGCAATACATCGGGCATGACCCCCACAATCACAAACATGGAGGACAAGTCTAAATAACATACTGCGATCTGCATCTAATCTCTAATTTATATTCGCTGCAGGTACTATTCAGTTTAAATGTTGTGTATATCAAACACCAATAAGTGTCACTTCTATAATAACCAATAAAAAAACTTTTTATACTCAAAATTGGCGCCAATAGTTTAGTGGCAATATATGGGGAAATAACAGAAAGGAATATGACAGAAACAAAGTATAACAATGTAATGGCATGACAATAGACAAAAAGGCTATAGATCAGGGGTCTCAAACTGGTGGCCCTCCAGCTGTTGTGAAACTACAAGTCCCATGAGGCATTGCAAGGCTGACCATTACAAGCATGACTCCCACAGGCAGAGGCATGATGGGACTTGTAGTTCTGCAACAGCTGGAGGGCCGCTAGTTTGAGACCCCTGCTATAGATAGTGAGTCAGTATAATGGGATTATAATGGACCTATTGCCATGATGCAATGCAGTGGTCCCATGATATAGCCAATGCAAAGTAAATAATACAAATGAGTAAGAAAAGAGGGGAAAGAGGGGAGGAACTCATATGCAGCGTGCAGATGTGTTTAACCCAAGGACAGAAATGCCAGCAAGTGGCCGGCAAATGCCCATATTAGAAAAAGCCTAGTGCGGTGTAAACGGGGGATCCCTTACCTCGTCCAAGAGTGATAATGGGGAGGTCCGAAATGCCTGCGTTGTCCGTTCAGCAGTGACATATAGTCACTGTCCAGCCGAGAAGATGCGTGTGTCGACTGATGTGCCGGCACTGCCATCTTAAATGCACACGGTCCCACCGGAAGTGAAGAGTCAAACTTGACCCCTGACATCACTTCCGGCGTGGGTGTCCCTGAACGAGCGCATACGCACAAGGACCGAATAGCCGGTCACTGCAGGAAACACAGAGTTAGAGGTACAGTATAAAGAACCTTACTGCCTGCCGTCCAACAGTGATATATATATTATGAGTAAGCATCTATCTTTGATGTGAAACGCGTCAACTATCCACCCCTGCATGTCAGTTTTCTGTTTTTGTCTGTTTTTGGACTTTTGAATCTATGGATTAACTTTGGATTTTAATTTTGGAATTTTGAAAATAAATTGTTTATACAGAGTGCGGCAGTCCAGGGCTCTTTTCTTTCCCAGTGATATATCCACTAGATGGCAGCAGTAAGTCACATAATAAACAGCACAAGAATAGAACAACTATATTGATGGAAAAAATTTAAGAAAAATAATAAAAAAATAATTACAAAGAAAAAGAAGAAAAATAAAGAAAAATTGGTAGGTGGATCTCTGGTTAAATATCCACCTAGCCTCTTGCTGAAGAATTTTCTCATCAAAGTCCCCTCCCCTTTCTAGTTCAAAAATGACTTCTAAGGCAAAAAAGGAGATGTACGAGGGATCATAGCTGTGGTGTAATCCGACATGTTTGCAAATTGGGGTATATAGCAGTCCTGCATCCAAGTAATACAGATGGTCTTGTATACGTCTAGCAAAAGGACGCTTGGTCTTGCCGATATAAAATGTGCCACATAAACATGTGGCTAAATAGACAATATCAATAGTACAGCAATCGGCGTATTCTTTAGACTTGTGAAAACCATCTCTGGGTAAAGGGCACCCCATCCCTTCTTTAATCCATGGGCATTGATCACAGCTGCCACATCTAAAAGTCCCCTTTCCACCCGTTGCCCCTAGGCTAGGGGCATCCGGGGGAAAGTGACTATGAACAAGGCTGTCCCTAATGGACTGGGACCTCCTATAGACAATTTCTGGTTTTGCTGCCACGTATTTGGAGATAATGGGATCCTCGGAGAGGAAGTGCCAATTGTTGGCCACCAGTTTGTGGAAAACATCCTGATGTGAACTTAAGGTAGTGATAAATTTAGTAGTTGGATTGGATTCATGAGTCTTATGCCCCATACACACGATCGTTTTTCATGCCGTTAAAAATGCCATTTTAAAAAATGGCCATTAAAAATGATCGTGTATAGGCTCCAGAGCATTTTTAACGACGTGAAAAACGGCCATTAAAAATTCCGGACATGCTCTCTTTTTTCACGTCGTTTTTCATGTCGTTTTTTTTAACAACGTGAAAAACGATAGTGTGTATGCTTTCACGACGTGAAAAAAACGCGCATGCTCAGAAGCAACTATGAGACGGGAGCGCTCGTTTTGGTAAAGCTAATGTTGGAAATGGAGATGGCACATTCGTCACGGTGGAATTAATAGCATCGTTTTAATGCTGCGCATTCCGTTCTTCTTTTGATAATGCTTTAAAATTACCCTCTTTTGATAATGACATTGAGAGTTATGCCAAACTTGTTTCTAAAGTAATTCCAAATTGCTGTAATGATTCTAAAATATTATTTATAAGCCGCACCTCCCTCCTAAATAATACTACTAATAATAAAATAATGTAATTCTCCTTTTTTATTTAAATTTTATTTTACTTTTTTTTTTTTTTTTTTGTGGCCTTTTTTTTATTATTTTGGCTTAAATTATTCTTGTGTAAAGTTACCACCACAACCTTCCAAATGTGTCTCATTTGGCCTCAGGGAGGTTTGTGTCCCCTGATAATAACAATAATATAATTTGAGATGTCCCTGCCTGCTCCCTAGCAAGCTCTCTTTTGAAATACAAATCACATAGTCAAGTATTTAAAGGGCACTAAAATTATTTTTATTTCAGAACATTAACAAATTAAAGTGGAAGGCAGCACTGGAGAGCCTGCTTGCATTTGTGCATCCCTTTGACCCCACAACAACCATCCAAGATGTCCAAACCAAAATAGAGATTAGATCCCCAAAAAAAATGAGCCCAATCTTGTCCTGAGCTCCCAGAGGTCAGGAGCCACAGCAGATAAGTCCTATATGTCCCCAGTCTGTGGTACTACAGCAGGCATTATTTTCTCCTCTTCCTTGTAGCCTTCTCTCCAGCCTTCTCTGCAGCCTTGGTTGGTTTCTTCCTTGGAGGCTGGGGATCAGGAGGAGAGGTTGTGGCAGGAGGAGGAGGAGGAGGTGGAGGAGTAGGGACAACCTCCGTTATGTCCATGTACCTAGTGAGTTCACCCAGCACGCCCTTATTGATGACTTTCAATAGCAGGGTCTCACTGAAATTTTTTTGCTGCAACTCCATTTGCCCTAGTTTGTGGGCGAGGACTGCGGCAAATCCCTCATCAACAGAGGGTGCCTCTCTGAGGGCCGCTGTTGCCTCTCTGAGGAAGGCCCTGGTTTCCTCCTCCACCTGCCTACCTCTCCTTGGCCCTCGTGGTTTAACTACCAGGGGAGGCATCTGGGCTCTTGTGCTGGGCCAAGCCTCCTCCTGGGTGCCACTGGGCCCAGCCTCCTCCTGGGTGCCACTGGGCCCTGCCTCCTCCTGGGTGCCACTGGGCCCTGCCTCCTCCTGATCCCCAACATCACCCTCTTCCTGGCTCAGCTCTGGCTGTAAAAAAAGAAAGGGACATTATTTATTTTGCCACATCATCATTCACAGACATTGTTCACCTCTAGACATTGTTGAAATCAATGCCAAAAGTTATGTCATTTTCATTGATTCCGCATCCTGGTTTTGTTGTCTTGTGCACATAAAATTAGGCCACTACTGTATCTTGCTCTTCACAAACTTTATTGGTAGAAGTGTACATACCTTTAACAATACTAACATCTTTTAAAATTCTAGAATTTTGTACGATATAAATATAGATATCAATACTTTACCTGGCTCCATATCTCCAAATCTGCCTCCTCAAGGCCCTGATCTTGATCCTCAGAGGAAGCCAGAGCAGGGTTGACAGGAAGGCTGGAGGACTGGCTGCAGGGAAGGCTGGAGGGTTGTGTACAAGGAAGGCTGGATTGACCTCTGGGGGGGGAAGGGTGGAGAGAGATTCCCGCACTTCCAGCTGGTCATCCAGAAAAGCAAGCTTACTGTAGTACCACAGACTGGGTTTATAAACCTTATCTGCTGGTGCACCTGACCTCTGGGACCTGAGGACCATAGTCCTCTGGGTCCTGTATGTCCCTCTGATGGTCGCAATTTTGTTTTTGACATCTTGGAGAGTTGTTGTGGGTATCTTTGTTTGCACAAATGCAAGCAGGCTCTCCAGTGCTGCTTTCCTGGCGTCTTTATATTTATTACCGCCACTTTTTGTTTGCCATAATATAGGGAGCTCTTGCCATTTGTCGATGAACTCCCCCATGAAGTCTGGGTTTTTAAAAGTATTCATGATATCTGTAAAAGCGAGAAACCAAAAAAAAATATATTTCAGGCAACATTCCTCAACTGTGCATTGTCTACATATTTTGAGAACACAAATCTCCTCGTCTGATGAACCTCAAAAAGTAAAATTGTTAGGTACCTTCGTCACGACGTTCGTTGCTAACTCCCTCTCCCGACAAATGAACGTATTTCCCAGACATGGATCTTCACTTGATATACACAGCGCATGCGTGAAACTCCGCACGCTTTCCCCGCCCCTGACGTTCGATATTGTACTTTACCCGCCCCTTCTCGCTCGTAGTGCTGAACAAAACATGGCGGAGACACAGGTGGCTGAGATTACCTCTACAGAGGATGAAATTACAGAGGAGCCCAAATCAAGACCCAGGAGATATAAGGCATCCAACATGTCATTCGAGGAAATGGTGGAGATGGTCGCCATTTTAAAGAAGGAGGATTATGATGCCAAGCATGGTCCGTATAAAAGGCCTAATCTGGTCAAGTCCAGAATTATGGGCAAAGTGGTCAAAAGTCTTCACCAAAAATTCGGGGTGTGCAGAACGAAGGAACAGCTCAGAAAACGATGGTCAGATCTGAAGTTGCGGGAGGCCGACCAATATAAAAGAATCAAGAAAGTAATATTAAAAAGTAAGTTTTTTTTTTGAGTTTCCATGGTACATATTATTTTCTTGTATTCTCTCGTGTATTTTTAACTTTCATATAGTACACTGAAAGATACCATCTTTCAGGTTCGTCCGCACAGTAAACGGACGTATTAAACCTCTTTCTCCGTACAGTTCCTCAAACGATGTTTTAGGATCATCCAGTGTGAACACCCATGTATTTTGGTTTATTTGGGGGAGTAAATTTGGGCCTCACTGATTTTTTGTGTGCTAATCCAAAGGACATTTGTTCGTTTGAAAAAACGATATGCATGGTAATGTTAAAGGGAGTGAATGCTCAGCAGCTGATGAAACATCTGAACGCAGTAGTACAAGTGTGGGCCTAAAGCCAAAAAGCTTGAGGGAGTCACACACAGGTGATCCAGTGTAGATACTTTGGGGTGTTACAATGTTTCAAATTTGTGTTCAAAATGTATATGCTCTGGTTTGGGCTATGGATCCAATCATTTGTCCCGGTTGGCACAGGGGGTAAAATTTAAAATGGAGCATGCTTCAAAAGAATGATTTCAACGTTTTTTTTCATGTTTCTTATTTTAGCAAAATTGAGTCGCTACTAATGAAACTATTCCTTTTATTTCAATCTCCCTAGGGATTCGAAAAGCTACCTCAGATGAGACGAGAATTGCAATACCTACAACAATACCCCCAGAACCCCAGGATGGAGAGGAATGTGATGTTGTGGAAGTGGAAAGTGGCACCACCACAGGTCAGAGAGAAACCAGACACATGCATGTTAAATAGATGTAGGCCTACATATTCTATCCTACATATTTCTTTTTACATTTAGGTGCAGTTCTGGCCGAAGACCCCAATAAGTTGACACATCACAGTGCCCAGATCCTGATCCAATACCTGATGGTCTGCTGTCGTGACCTCGAAAAAATTAAGGGAGATTTGCTAGAGATCAGGGCAAATACAAAGCGGGTGGAGGAAAGGCTCCAAAATATCATGGCTGTGTTTGGGCGTGTCTAATGTTTTTACACCAAATAACGTTTTACTTGCAGAGTTTTCTCTGTTTTTTTTTTTATTTTACCCTTTAATGACTAGCACATGTTTAGCTTTTTCAAAATTTTGACAAATATAGTTTGTTTAGGCATGGCTGGTCATGCGTTGTAATACACCCGAAATTAAGGGAACATCCACATTTCTAAGGAAGTTGCCCACCTAAACAAAAAAAATAAAGGTATTTTTACATAACAAATCATTGTGGCTTCATTATGTAAATGTGGTGCTGAGTGAACTAATCAATGTTTGGTGTTTACACTGACAATGAAGGCTAATTAAAAGATTGTTTAATCCACATGGCAAAACAAGTGCACTAGGTAAACCTACCAGAAACATCAAACATTATACAATAAAAAATCCAAACCAATCTTTACTCAAGATAAAGTTTTATTTTTTTGGTCTAAAATTATTATAGATTGTCTGGCATTTCAATGACCCCCCTACCCATAAAATAGTCCACATATTGGTTACGGACCTCACGTCCGGTTGGGGGGGCCAAGCCAGGACGGCCAGGTTCCAGGGCCACCAAAGTTTCTGCATTGATTAAAGAGGCCTCAGGCCCACTCAAAGATATATAACTCGTTGAATGCACCCTTAGGAAATTATGCAGCACACAGCACGTCATAACCACATGGTTCCATTTGTATGGGGCAAGGTGGATGGAGGTAAGGAAGAGGCGAAATCGGCTGGCCATGATCCCAAACGCATTTTCCACCACCCTTCTGGCTCTGGCCAGCCGATAATTGAAAACCCTCCTCTCAGGTGTGAGTGTGCGTTGCGGGAATGGCCTCATCAAATGGGGTCCCAGGCCAAACGGCTCATCCGCCACAAACACAAAAGGTAGTCCCTCCACATTCTGCTCCGCTGGTGGCAAGGCCAGCAGATCCAAAAGGAGCCGTTCTCCAAACTCCGTCTGGGCAAAAACTCCTCCATCAGACATCCTGCCATTCTTGCCAACGTCCACATAGAGGAACTCGTAGGTGGCCGACACCACTGCCATCATCACGACGCTGTGGAACCCCTTATAATTATAATAAAAGGATCCCGAATGGGGTGGTGGGACGACCCGAACATGTTTGCCGTCGATGGCTCCTCCACAGTTCGGAAAGTTCCATCGCTGGGCAAACTCGGAAGCCACATTCTGCCATTCATGTGGCGAAGAAGGGAACTGTGGAATTAAAGAAATAACAAATTAATACTTGTAGCCAGAAACATTGAAAGCAGATTTCATACACACATTCATGGCCAACATTGGTAGAAACTGTTAAAAACATAAAAAATTGGAAGCAAGAAAATAAAAAAAAAAAAAAAACATTATGGGGGGGGGGTTGAAGATGAGTTGGGAATATCACACATGAAGGCTGTAGCACTCTGTATTGAAGTTAACAAAAATAAAACATTCCTAGGCAAAATTTAGGGTGCGTTTTGGGTAAAGCACTACGATGGAACATATAATAAAAAACATGGAAATGACTAGGCAAGGTAGGTATGGCCCCAGGATAGCATGCTGGAGAGGTTAGGTAATCCAACTTTACAGGTAGGCCTCAAACCCCAAACTTTAAATAATAAAACATGGGGAGAAAGGGGACATTCCCTGCAGCTAAGAATCATGTGAATTAGGGACTGCAAATAAAGCAAATTAAAAATATCAAAAAATAAAAACCATACAATGTGAATTTTTGAAGAAGAACACTTACCTTAATATAATCCTCCTGCAAAACTTGAAGGATGGCAGAACAAGTCTCTGGCATAATGATCCCCAGAGCCTGGGGGATATGCCTGTGGAGAACTTAAGGTCCTGCAGGCTTCTCCCAGTAGCCAGGTATCGCAACGTGGCGATGAGCCTCTGCTCAGCACTGATGGCTTCCCGCATAACGGTGTCCTGCCTGGTAATATAGGGGGACACCAAAGCCAACAGATGCTGAAATACGGGGTCAGACATCCTGAGGAAATTCCTGAAATCATCAGGATTATTCTCCCTGATCTCCCGCAACAAAGGCATGTGACAGAATTGGTGCCGCTGGAGCAACCAATTCTTGGTCCATGAACTCCTCCTGACCCTGCTCATGGCATGGAGTCGGGATACAGCATGAACCCCTGCACCAACTACAGCACGAACTCTACGACGAGTACGTAGCCGCAACATGGCTAGATAACGGTCGGCTGAACAGAACGAACTAGAAGAACGCACAGAAGAACAGCAAGGCCTATGAAGAACAAGCTGAAAAACACGAACGTGCAGAGCAGGCCGCACTGAATAAACAGATACGAACTGACTACAAGCAGTGCTAAACAGATACGAACCCACAGGCGCAAACTGAACTCCCGAAAACGATCTTCAAAGCACGAAGACTGAAAAGCGCGAATCGTCTCTCACCAAACTTTTACTAACACGTGGTAACACGGAATTAGCAAAAGCGTCCCAAAGGGTGGCGTCATTCGAACGGAACTTCCCCTTTATAGTGCCGTCGTACGTGTTGAACGTCACTGCGCTTTGCTTGATCGTTTTTTTTAATGATGGTGTGTACGCAAGGCAGGCTTGAGAGGAAACATGAAAAAAAACGAGGAGAAAAACGTTGGTTTAAAAAATGACAGTAAAAACGATCGTGTGTATGGGGCATTATGCTGCGTACACACGACCGTTGAGGAGAAAAATGCCATTTTTTTATTTGGTCATTAAAAACGATCGTGTGTGGGCTCCAAAGCATTTTTCACGACGTGAAAAATGGGCATTAAAAATTTGGAACATGCTCTAATTTTTCTCGTAGTTTTTCACGTCGTCGTTTTTCTCGTCATGAAAAACGGCCATGTGTAGGCTTTAACGACGTGAAAAAAACGTGCATGCTCAGAAGCAAGTGATGATAGGGGAGCGCTCGTTCTGGTAAAATTAGTGTTCGTAATGGAGATGGCACATTCGTCACGCTGTAACAGACTGAAGAGCACAAGGCTGAAAAGCGCAAATCGTCTCTCACCAAACTTTACTAACATGAGGATCAGCAAAAACAGCCCAAAGGGTGGCGCCATCCGAATGGAACTTCCCCTTTATAGTGCCGTCGTACATTTTGTACGCCACCGCGCTTTGCTCGAGCATTTTTTTTTCACGATAGTGTGTAGGCAAATGCAGGATTGAGAAGAATCACGTCGAGAAAAACTTCGTTTTTTTCAATGACATTAAAAATGGTTGTGTGTACGCGGCATTAAGCTTAAAAATCAATGACTCCCTAGTGTTGGATTTTTCCCGTTTGTAAGATTTTTTTAAGGACCTTTTTACTATATCCTCTGCTGAGTAGCCGTGAATATAGGGCTTTGACTTCCAACTCAAAGCTCTCCTCTCTGGCGCAGTTGCGGCGCAACCTTAGATACTGGCTAAATGGAATGCTCCAAACCAGGGAACGAGGATGAGCACTTGAATAATGAAGGATTGTGTTGCCCGCTGTTTCCTTCCTATAAAGCAGGGATATGCAATTAGCGGACCTCCAGCTGTTGCAAAACTACAAGTCCCATCATGCCTCTGCCTCTGGGTGTCATGCTTGCTGCTGTCAGAGTCTCGCTATGCCTCATGGGACTTGTAGTTTGGCAACAGCTGGAGGTCCGCTAATTGCATATCCCTGCTATAAAGCTACTATGTATTGTTCCATCATCATTGAGAAAAAGGCGTACATCCAAAAAGGGGATGCTTAAAGGGTCAGATTGAATAGTAAATTTAATATTAAAGATATTGTGGGAAATGACCCTCCAATTGTTCAGGAACTACAATTCCCATCATGCCTAGTTATGTCTGGGAATATCAGAGTTTTAAAATGCCTCATGGGGTGTGTAGTTCTGCAACAACTGGAGGGCCATAGTTTGAAGATCCCTGCTTTAACTGGTCTATTAAAAATGAAAATAAAATGTTTTGCTTTAGAAATACTTGAATATGTTTCTTTTTTTACAACATATAAATGGGTAGATAAATACAATTGTTTCAATAAGATTCAGTGTAAGTTAAGGTACATTTTTTAAAAGGGTGATCTGACACCATTGTAAAATAATGCTTATTTTAAGCCAATATATTTACAAAGAGATCTGACCAAGTATAATGTTATACAGTATACAGCATGCTACCATGTGCCCAATAACTGCTGCAGTATTATGACAAAATAAATTTTTCCTGTGCTCCAAGCTGCAACTTCATAAAACAGGAATAGACCTTGCAGTTTTATTGTCATAGAGATCTAGATTTTACCTAAAAAATTGAATTTTAAGATGGGAAATGTATCCTGATCTGGCAAACACATAGATAGTAAATTTTCATTGTGGTTATGGTGAATGACAATAAATGACCCACCACATGTATGTGTGGTGACTTAGCAGTGAATGACCAGGGCACATTAATATGCTACTTACAGTTATTTTGTTTCAGGAATGTAATTTACATGGTCTAAATTTGTTTCAGTTTCATCACACTAATGCCTAAAAGATAATCTCTTTTAGTATCTCAATGTTAATTTAGTGTGCTAACTGACATGGAAGTGAGAACCATAGACAGGAGGGTTTATAATAAGATAAATTTAGCGGAGCAATCTCTGATGTCATCAAATTCAGCATCTGTTATCAGATAAAAAACATAAATGCAATGATTCCTGTTAAGTAGTCCAACTTTATGCTGTATACTTCTGAATTTGTGTGACATCCATTATTTCAAACATTGTATGAAAAGAAGTAAAAGCTTTTAAAGTGTTTGTTAACCCCAAAAAAAACAGATTCTGGTCCTTTAAACACTTAAGGACCGCCGCACGACGATGTACGTCAACAGAATGACACGGACAGGCACAAGGGCGTACAGGTACGTCCCCTTTAAGAACCCGTCTGTGGGTCACGTGCTGGTGGCGTGCTCACGACCCGGTCCGAAGCTCTATGACCGCACCCGCGGAACCTGTGGACCCGATCACTGCCGGTGTCCCGCGATCGGGTCACAGAGCTGAAGAACGGGGAGTAGGGATGAGCTTCGTGTTCGAGTCGAACATACGTTCGACTCGAACATCGGCTGTTCGATCGTTCGACGAAGATCGAACGATTTGGGCCGTTCGCGCCAAATTCGAGTGACGCGAACGGCCCACAATGCACTACGCCATCGCAGTGTCATCCAGGCGCTGTGATTGGCCAAGCATGCACTGTGACCCCGCATGCTTGGCCAATCACAGCGCCGGCAGCGAGGAGAGCAATGATTGGCCACAGGCAGGATGCCTGTGGCCAATTATTGCTGAGGGTGTTTAGTACACGCCCCACACTATAAAAGGCCGCCAGCACGGCGGCCTAGTGTAGTGTGTTCCGGAGCAGGGATAGAGCAGCATAGGCAGGGACAGTGACTGTTATTTCTTTCTTGCTTAACCTGGATTCCTTTAGTTTAGGGAAAGAGAAGGATAGGTAGGGAGAGTGTCAGTGTGTTTTGTGCTTGTGCTATAGTGTGCTTAAAAAAAACATTTATTCTAGGGACAGAAAACTGTAGGTAGGGACAGTGTCAGTTTCTTTCACTCTGCAAGTCCTTGTTTCCAGGGACCTGGAAGGACAGTGAGTCAATTGTCCTTGTGCTATATTGTGCTTAAAAAAACATTTATTCTAGGGACAGAAAACTGTAGGTAGGGAGAGTGTCAGTTTCTTTCACTCTGCAAGTCCTTGTTTCCAGGGACCTGGAAGGACAGTGACTGAATTGTCCTTGTGCTATATTGTGATTAAAAAAAACATTTATTCTAGGGACAGAAAACTGTAGGTAGGGAGAGTGTCAGTTTATTTCACTCTGCAAGTCCTTGTTTCCAGGGACCTGGAAGGACAGTGACTGAATTGTCCTTGTGCTATAGTGTGCTTAAAAAAACATTTATTCTAGGGACAGAAAACTGTAGGTAGGGAGAGTGTCAGTTTCTTTCACTCTGCAAGTCCTTGTTTCCAGGGACCTGGAAGGACAGTGAGTGAATTGTCCTTGTGCTATATTGTGCTTAAAAAAACATTTATTCTAGGGACAGAAAACTGTAGGTAGGGAGAGTGTCAGTTTCTTTCACTCTGCAAGTCCTTGTTTCCAGGGACCTGGAAGGACAGTGACTGAATTGTCCTTGTGCTATATTGTGATTAAAAAAAACATTTATTCTAGGGACAGAAAACTGTAGGTAGGGAGAGTGTCAGTTTATTTCACTCTGCAAGTCCTTGTTTCCAGGGACCTGGAAGGACAGTGACTGAATTGTCCTTGTGCTATATTGTGATTAAAAAAAACATTTATTCTAGGGACAGAAAACTGTAGGTAGGGAGAGTGTCAGTTTATTTCACTCTGCAAGTCCTTGTTTCCAGGGACCTGGAAGGACAGTGACTGAATTGTCCTTGTGCTATATTGTGATTAAAAAAAACATTTATTCTAGGGACAGAAAACTGTAGGTAGGGAGAGTGTCAGTTTATTTCACTCTGCAAGTCCTTGTTTCCAGGGACCTGGAAGGACAGTGACTGAATTGTCCTTGTGCTATATTGTGATTAAAAAAAACATTTATTCTAGGGACAGAAAACTGTAGGTAGGGACAGTGTCAGTTTCTTTCACTCTGCAAGTCCTTGTTTCCAGGGACCTGGAAGGACAGTGAGTGAATTGTCCTTGTGTTATATTGTGATTAAAAAAAACATTTTTTCTAGGGACAGAAAACTGTAGGTAGGGAGAGTGTTTTTTTTCTTTCACTCTGCAAGTCCTTGTTTCCAGGGACCTGGAAGGACAGTGACTGAATTGTCCTTGTGCTATATTGTGATTAAAAAAAACATTTATTCTAGGGACAGAAAACTGTAGGTAGGGAGAGTGTCAGTTTATTTCACTCTGCAAGTCCTTGTTTCCAGGGACCTGGAAGGACAGTGACTGAATTGTCCTTGTGCTATAGTGTGCTTAAAAAAAACATTTATTCTAGGGACAGAAAACTGTAGGTAGGGACAGTGTCAGTTTCTTTCACTCTGCAAGTCCTTGTTTCCAGGGACCTGGAAGGACAGTGAGTGAATTGTCCTTGTGCTATATTGTGCTTAAAAAAACATTTATTCTAGGGACAGAAAACTGTAGGTAGGGAGAGTGTCAGTTTCTTTCACTCTGCAAGTCCTTGTTTCCAGGGACCTGGAAGGACAGTGACTGAATTGTCCTTGTGCTATATTGTGATTAAAAAAAACATTTATTCTAGGGACAGAAAACTGTAGGTAGGGAGAGTGTCAGTTTATTTCACTCTGCAAGTCCTTGTTTCCAGGGACCTGGAAGGACAGTGAGTGAATTGTCCTTGTGTTATATTGTGATTAAAAAAAACATTTTTTCTAGGGACAGAAAACTGTAGGTAGGGAGAGTGTTTTTTTTCTTTCACTCTGCAAGTCCTTGTTTCCAGGGACCTGGAAGGACAGTGACTGAATTGTCCTTGTGCTATATTGTGATTAAAAAAAACATTTATTCTAGGGACAGAAAACTGTAGGTAGGGAGAGTGTCAGTTTATTTCACTCTGCAAGTCCTTGTTTCCAGGGACCTGGAAGGACAGTGACTGAATTGTCCTTGTGCTATAGTGTGCTTAAAAAAAACATTTATTCTAGGGACAGAAAACTGTAGGTAGGGACAGTGTCAGTTTCTTTCACTCTGCAAGTCCTTGTTTCCAGGGACCTGGAAGGACAGTGAGTGAATTGTCCTTGTGCTATATTGTGCTTAAAAAAACATTTATTCTAGGGACAGAAAACTGTAGGTAGGGAGAGTGTCAGTTTCTTTCACTCTGCAAGTCCTTGTTTCCAGGGACCTGGAAGGACAGTGACTGAATTGTCCTTGTGCTATATTGTGCTTAAAAAAAACATTTATTCTAGGGACAGAAAACTGTAGGTAGGGAGAGTGTCAGTTTATTTCACTCTGCAAGTCCTTGTTTCCAGGGACCTGGAAGGACAGTGAGTGAATTGTCCTTCTGTTATATTGTGATTAAAAAAAACATTTTTTTCTAGGGACAGAAAACTGTAGGTAGGGAGAGTGTTTTTTTTCTTTCACTCTGCAAGTCCTTGTTTCCAGGGACCTGGAAGGACAGTGACTGAATTGTCCTTGTGCTATATTGTGATTAAAAAAAACATTTATTCTAGGGACAGAAAACTGTAGGTAGGGAGAGTGTCAGTTTATTTCACTCTGCAAGTCCTTGTTTCCAGGGACCTGGAAGGACAGTGACTGAATTGTCCTTGTGCTATAGTGTGCTTAAAAAAAACATTTATTCTAGGGACAGAAAACTGTAGGTAGGGACAGTGTCAGTTTCTTTCACTCTGCAAGTCCTTGTTTCCAGGGACCTGGAAGGACAGTGAGTGAATTGTCCTTGTGCTATATTGTGCTTAAAAAAACATTTATTCTAGGGACAGAAAACTGTAGGTAGGGAGAGTGTCAGTTTCTTTCACTCTGCAAGTCCTTGTTTCCAGGGACCTGGAAGGACAGTGACTGAATTGTCCTTGTG
The DNA here is from genome assembly GCA_029206835.1 of Rana muscosa. NCBI lineage: Eukaryota > Metazoa > Chordata > Amphibia > Anura > Ranidae > Rana > Rana muscosa. The sequence continues at coordinate 635,925,142 of CM055117.1, read as the reverse complement.
CTATATTGTGATTAAAAAAAACATTTATTCTAGGGACAGAAAACTGTAGGTAGGGAGAGTGTCAGTTTATTTCACTCTGCAAGTCCTTGTTTCCAGGGACCTGGAAGGACAGTGACTGAATTGTCCTTGTGCTATATTGTGATTAAAAAAAACATTTATTCTAGGGACAGAAAACTGTAGGTAGGGAGAGTGTCAGTTTCTTTCACTCTGCAAGTCCTTGTTTCCAGGGACCTGGAAGGACAGTGACTGAATTGTCCTTGTGCTATATTGTGATTAAAAAAAACATTTATTCTAGGGACAGAAAACTGTAGGTAGGGAGAGTGTCAGTTTATTTCACTCTGCAAGTCCTTGTTTCCAGGGACCTGGAAGGACAGTGACTGAATTGTCCTTGTGCTATATTGTGATTAAAAAAAACATTTATTCTAGGGACAGAAAACTGTAGGTAGGGACAGTGTCAGTTTCTTTCACTCTGCAAGTCCTTGTTTCCAGGGACCTGGAAGGACAGTGAGTGAATTGTCCTTGTGTTATATTGTGATTAAAAAAAACATTTTTTCTAGGGACAGAAAACTGTAGGTAGGGAGAGTGTTTTTTTTCTTTCACTCTGCAAGTCCTTGTTTCCAGGGACCTGGAAGGACAGTGACTGAATTGTCCTTGTGCTATATTGTGATTAAAAAAAACATTTATTCTAGGGACAGAAAACTGTAGGTAGGGAGAGTGTCAGTTTATTTCACTCTGCAAGTCCTTGTTTCCAGGGACCTGGAAGGACAGTGACTGAATTGTCCTTGTGCTATAGTGTGCTTAAAAAAAACATTTATTCTAGGGACAGAAAACTGTAGGTAGGGACAGTGTCAGTTTCTTTCACTCTGCAAGTCCTTGTTTCCAGGGACCTGGAAGGACAGTGAGTGAATTGTCCTTGTGCTATATTGTGCTTAAAAAAACATTTATTCTAGGGACAGAAAACTGTAGGTAGGGAGAGTGTCAGTTTCTTTCACTCTGCAAGTCCTTGTTTCCAGGGACCTGGAAGGACAGTGACTGAATTGTCCTTGTGCTATATTGTGATTAAAAAAAACATTTATTCTAGGGACAGAAAACTGTAGGTAGGGAGAGTGTCAGTTTCTTTCACTCTGCAAGTCCTTGTTTCCAGGGACCTGGAAGGACAGTGACTGAATTGTCCTTGTGCTATATTGTGATTAAAAAAAACATTTATTCTAGGGACAGAAAACTGTAGGTAGGGAGAGTGTTTTTTTTCTTTCACTCTGCAAGTCCTTGTTTCCAGGGACCTGGAAGGACAGTGAGTGAATTGTCCTTGTGCTATATTGTGCTTAAAAAAACATTTATTCTAGGGACAGAAAACTGTAGGTAGGGAGAGTGTCAGTTTATTTCACTCTGCAAGTCCTTGTTTCCAGGGACCTGGAAGGACAGTGACTGAATTGTCCTTGTGCTATATTGTGATTAAAAAAAACATTTATTCTAGGGACAGAAAACTGTAGGTAGGGAGAGTGTCAGTTTATTTCACTCTGCAAGTCCTTGTTTCAAGGGACAGAGAAGGACACCTGAAGGTAGCCCTTATTGCTTTTTTCCCATCTCCCTGCAGGCCATCTATTAGAATGTCTGGAAGGCAAACAAGGAGAGGCAGACAGTCAGGAGGCAATAAAAGAGGGCAAGCAGGCTCTGTGTCTGGGGGCAACAGTGCTGGTCGTGGACGCGGTGCATTGTCATCAGCACATGGCCATGGGACACGCTTGTCCTTCTTTTCGGCAGCTGGACATGTTGAGCCACATCATGCCGAAGACTTGGTAGAGTGGATGACCAAGCCCTCCTCCTCCTCCTCATCCTCTCTCACCCAGGCTCAGGGTACTGGAAAAGCAGCTGCCAAAGCGTCGTCTTCCCTGGTATCAATGTCAGACAAATCATCAGTCACTCCTTCCCTAGACCCACCATGTCCTCCTCCTGAGGAGTCCCCCGAACTGTTTCAGCACAGTGTTGGGTACATGCTCCAGGAGGATGCCCAGCGTTTCGAAGGGTCTGATGATGAAACCCAGCTAGAGGAAGGCAGTAGCGTGAGAGCAGACAGAGGGGATGCTCAAGAAGGACACCAATCTGGCAGTCATGTTCCAGCAGCTGCAGCATACTGCCAGATTGGCTCCAGTGATGAGGAGGGAGGGGATGATGAGGTCACTGACTCCACGTGGGTGCCTAATAGGAGAGAGGAGGAGGAGGAGGATGAGGAGGAGGCACATCTCCAACGAGGCAGGATGCCCTTTGGTGGCCAGCGTAAGGGCAGTACACCGACGGAATCACACCGCAGAGCTCCGCCTGTGCAGGGCGCAGCCTCTGCCCGTCATTCAAAAAGTTCCTTGGTGTGGGCCTTTTTTGAGGCTAGTGCATCAGATCGCACAGCTGCTGTTTGCAACATATGTCTCAAGCGTATATCGCGTGGCCAAAACATCAGCCGCTTGGGTACCACATGCCTGACCAGACATATGTTGACCTGCCATGCAGCTCGTTGGCAAGCCTACCTCAAAGACCCACACCAAAGAACAAAGCGGACCTCTCCTTGCACCGCATCAGCTGGGATCTCCAACCCCACTATAACTTCAGTCCTCTCTGAAACATGCACTGAGAGGAATGAAGGTGTAGAATTAGGTGTGTCACAGCCAAGTACTTGCGCCCACTCTGCTAGCAGTACACCGACGTCCGATTCTAGCAGGCAAATTTCCCTGCCCCAGCTGCTGGACCGTCGAAAGAAGTTCACTCCCAGCCATCCACATGCCCAGCGGTTGAATGCTAGCTTGGCTAAATTGCTAGCGCTTCAACTGCTGCCTTTTCAGTTGGTAGACTCGGCCCCCTTCCGTGAGTTTGTGCAATGTGCTGTTCCTCAGTGGCAGGTTCCCAAACGCCACTTTTTCTCACGGAAGGCTATTCCGGCTCTCTACCGGCATGTGGAAGGCAATGTCTTGGCCTCGCTGGACAGGGCGGTCAGCGGTAAGGTGCATATTACCGCTGACTCATGGTCCAGCAGGCATGGACAGGGACGTTACCTTTCTTTCACGGCCCATTGGGTCACTCTTTTGGCAGCTGGGAAGGATTCAGGACAAGGTGCAGTAGTGTTGGAGGTTGTCCCACCGCCACGCCTCCAAAATGCTACTACTGGTTGTGACACACCTCTCTCCTCCACCCCCTCCTCTTCTTCCTCCATGGCCTCTTCCTGTGGTTTGTCCTATGAACCAGCGGTGCTCCGTAGCCGTTCACGGGGCTACGCAAGTACGCAGGCAAAAAGATGCCATGCCGTGCTTGCGCTGGTGTGTTTGGGGGACAGAAGCCACACTGGGGCAGAGGTCCTGTCTGCTCTGCAGGGCCAGGCCGAGAGGTGGTTGACGCCACGCCAGCTTAAGCCAGGAATGGTGGTTTGCGACAATGGCACCAACCTCCTCTCCGCCCTCCGACAGGGACAACTGACCCATGTGCCCTGTGTGGCTCACGTCCTTAACCTGGTGGTGCAGCGCTTCTTGGGCAGGTACCCGGGCTTACAGGATGTCCTGAGGCAGGCCAGGAAAGTCTGTGTGCATTTCCGCAGATCTTATAATGCCAGTGCTCGCCTGGCTGAGCTGCAAAAGGAGTTGAACCTGCCCAAGAACCGCCTTATATGTGACATGCCCACCAGGTGGAACTCAACGTTGGCCATGCTGCAGCGGCTGCACACGCAGCAGAGGGCCATCAATGAGTACCTGTGCGACTACGGCACCAGGACAGGGTCAGGGGAGCTTGGTTTTTTTTCTCCACGCCAGTGGGGCATGATCAGGGATGCATGCACTGTCCTGGCACCATTTGAGGAGGCCACGAGGATGGTGAGCAGTGACAGTGCATGCATCAGTGACACTGTACCTCTTGTCCACCTGTTGGAGCACACGCTGCGTGGAATAATGGACAGGGCACTTGAGGCAGAACAGAGGCAGGAAGAGGAGGACTTCCTTGCCTCTCAAGGCCCCCTTTACCCAAACAGTGTTCCTTCTGTCCCACCCATCGCACAGGAAGAGGAGGAGGAGGAGGAGGAGGAGGAGGAGGAGGATTGTGTCAGCATGGAGGTGGAGGCTGGCACTCAGCATCATCAGCAGCAGTCTTTTAGGGATGATTTACAGTCCCAAGAAACCAGTGGACTTGTACGTGGCTGGGAGGAGGTGGCTGCGGATCATGTCGTCCTTAGTGACCCAGAGGACTCCGGAGCGAATGCCTCAGCAAACCTACGCTGCATGGCCTCCCTGATCCTGCAAAGTCTGCGGAAGGATCCTCGTATTCTTCGGATCAAGGAGAGGGACCATTACTGGCTGGCCACTCTCCTTGATCCACGGTACAAGGGTAAGGTTGCGGACCTTATGTTACCGTCGCAGAGGGAGCAGAGGATGAGACAACTCCGGGAGGCCTTGCAGAAAGGTCTGTGCAACGCGTTCCCAGAGACTGGGAGGTTGCAAACTCCTGGTCCTGGACAACGAGTTGCTGAGGCTTCGGCCAGTCAAAGAAGGAGCGGTGGGGAAGGTGGCCGTCTGACCGATGCGTTCAGACAATTCTTTAGTCCGCAGCCCCAAAGTATGATCGGTTCCAGCAACCATCGCCAGCGTCTGATAAACATGGTGCAGGAATATCTAGGGGCAAGGTCAGACTTGGACACCTTCCCCACCGAAAATCCTCTGGCTTACTGGGTCTTGAGGATGGATCACTGGCCAGAGCTTGCACAGTATGCAATTGAGCTACTGGCCTGTCCTGCATCCAGCGTTCTTTCGGAACGCACATTCAGTGCTGCTGGAGGATTTGTCACGGATCACAGGGTGCGCCTGTCCACCGACTCGGTTGATCGACTGACTTTCATCAAGATGAACCAGTCTTGGATCACCACCAGCTACCACACACCTGATGCTGATATAACAGACTAATTGATTTTAACATGTCACATCCCTTCAAGACTGATGCTGATGCTGAGTGCCTGTGCTGTTATGTTGACTGGCTATCCTCCTCCTCCGAGTCCTCAATGATACGATTGATGATGATAGCTTGTAAGATCATTTTTGTTTATGGGTGCCGCCACCAGTGCCTAACGCCCAATTTTTCAGCCCCTGTTTAACAGGGGCGTGTAATTACAATTTTTGAAGCAATACTTTGCAACAGGGCTCATTGCTGTGCTCCAAGTACAGTATCTGTGAGGGGTTGCAGTGTTGTGCCACCAGTGCCTAAGGCCCAATTTTTCAGCCCCTGTTCAACAGGGGCATGTAATTACAATTCTTGATCTAATAATTCACAGCAGGGCCCATTGCTGCACCCACCAAGAGTAACTGTCAGGGCTTACAGTGTTGTGGCACCAGCACCACCATCAAAGGCCCAATTTTTACTACCACTGTTCAACAATTATATGTAATTAAAATTCCTGATATAATAGTTGACAGCAGGGCGTTCCAGCACCAACCAAGAGTAACTGTGAGTGCTTACAGTGTTGTGCCAACACCAACAACTAAGGGGCCTATTTCTGCAGAGTATATACGGCAGGTCCCTACTTTCAAACATCCAACTTACAAACGACTCCTACTTGCAAACGCAAGAAGACAACAGGAAGTGAGAGGAAATCTACCACTAGGAAGGAAAATTCTCTCCTGTAAGAATAAATATGGGAGAAAGGTGTCTCCTCTGTACTGATGCTTTATCAGCAATCCTTGTTTCAAGAAAAACACCACATTTCAAAAACAGTTGTCATTGGGACGGAAAGTGAGGTGAAATGTTCTGAACAGGGGCACAGACAGCAAAACAAATGTTACAGGGGTGATAACCCTTACCTATGTTTTCCAAAAAGTTTAAAAATAGATTTTTGGTCTGGAGCTACACTTCAACACTGTACCTGTTCAAAATTACAAACAGACTCTACATAAGAACAAACCTACAGTCCCTGTCTTGTATGCACCGCCTGTATAGGGCTGTTCAGAGTATATAGGGCCTTTTTTATTTTATGTGCGGGGTTCCCCTTAATATCCATACAAGACCCAAAGGGGCTGGTAATGGGCTGGGGTAGGGGGGGGGTCATGGGGTAGCTATGCCATTTTTCTTAAAGAATTTCATCCATATTACCGGGACCAGACATTACATTAAAGCCGCAAGCAGTTTTAAATGGCTTTTTTTTCCTTTAGAAGTGTCATTTTGTGCAGGGACAGTTCTAAACACGGGAAACACGTGGCACTTCACAGGCATACTTTAGACACCCCCCAGGTACGATATTTAAAGGAATATTTGACTTTTTTTTTTTCACTTTATGCATCATTAAAATGACTGCTCCCGAAAAACGACCGTTTTTAAAACTTATTTTTGCATTGATACATGTCCCCTGGTGCAGAACCCGGGTTCCCAAACCCTTTTTAGGACAATAACATGCATAATAGTTGTTATAATTAGCACTTTAGAATTCGAACGTTCGCATCCATTGTATTTAATAGGGTTCTAATGTTCGTTCGAACTTTCGGTCCGTTCGCGGGTTCTGGTGCGAACCGAACCCGGGGGTGTTCGGCTCATCACTAACGGGGAGAGGTAAGTGTAAACAAACCTTTCCCCGTTCTTCCTAGTGGCATGTCAGTGATAGTCTGTTTCCTGTCATAGGGAACGACGATCAGTGACGTCACACGCCAAGTCACGCCCCCCCCCTACAGTAATAATCACTCATTAGGTCACACTTAACCCCTACAGCGCCACCTAGAGGTTAAACCCTTCACTGCCAGTGTCATTTTCACAGTATTCAGTGCATATTTATAGCACTGATCGCTGTAAAAATGACAATGGTCCCAAAAATGTGTCAAAAGTGTCCAATGTGTCCGCCATAATGTCGCAGTCATGATAAAAATCACTGATTGCCGCCATTACTAGTAAAAAAAATAAATAATAAAAATGCCATAAAACTACCCCTATTTTGTAGACACTATAACTTTTGCGCAAACCAATCAAACGCTTATTGCGATTTTTTTTTTACCAAAAATATGAAGAAGAATACGTATCGGCCTAAACTGAGGAAAAAAAATGTATGTATTTTTTGGGGATATTTATTAAAGCAAAAAGTAAAAACACATGTAATTTTTTTAAAAATTGTCGCTCTATTTTTGTTTATAGCGCAAAAAATAAAACTGCAGAGGTGATAATATACCACCAAAAGAAAGCTCTATTTGTGGGGTAAAAAGGACGTCAATTTTGTTTGGGAGCCACGTCGCACGACCGCGCAATTGTCAGTTAAAGCGACACAGTGCCGAATCGCAAAAAGGGGCCTGGTCCTTTAGCAACAAAATGGTCTGAGGCTTAGGTGGTTAAAACAGAATACACAGCATAGTGCTTGTGCTGTGTAATCTGCCCCCCTCTAAACTGTAAAAAAAATACCCGAACCTGCCACTTCCTGAATGCCCTCTCTATTAGACATGTGCACACTGAAACATTTTGTTTCGGAATTTAGTTTTCGTCCCGAAATTCATTTTCATTTATTTCGTTTTTCATTCGAAATTGCATTCATCCAAAAATCCGAATTAATTAAGGTTGAATCTGTCATTGAAGGCTTATGGTGTCTGTCGAATGTTCAAAGAAGATTCGATGGAGCAGTGAAACTGTACAACACTGCAATCGTACATTTCCGGTCGAATGTTCCGCCTACAAGCTAGCTATAGTAGGTTATCTAATGTTGTATGACTAGTAATAATTATATTTATTATTATTACTAGTCAACCAACATTAGAATTTTTCTATAGCCTATGGGCGGATGCATTTGACCGGAAATGTACAATTGCAGCATCATACAGTTTAGCTGCTCCGTCGAATCGTCTTAGAACTTTCGACAGACACCATAAGCCTTCAATGACAGATTCAACATTTGTATGTTTTTCGATGCTTTGTCGAATCTTCGTCGTTCATGTTGAATTGTCAAGTTAGTTCTAGCTATTTTACTGCTCCTCCTCTTTGGTTACAATCAGCCAATAACATTCATCATCATCATTATTTTTATTTTACTTCCCCCACCCAATTCCAATGTCAAATCTTTTCTCTCTATAATGTTGAATCTTTTCTCTCTATAATGTCGAATCTTTTCTCTCTATGTCGACAAATCTTGGACTAATAGAGTTAAGGTTAGGCACATTCGACCACAGGTTCGATAGACACAGATTGTTATTGTCAGCGTCATGTCGAATCTCCTATCTATATGTGTCACTTACCTGAAACCGAAGCCTGCGATGTCCCCGATTTCCTCGCCGGCTCTGTGCGTCCATCTTCCTTCCGGGGTCGCGGACTCTGGCTCTGTGACTGGCCGGAGTCACGTGACGTCACTCCCGCGCATGCATTCGGGAGCCACCAGTCACGGCATGACCTTTACTGAAAACAGCACGCCGTGACCCTTCTAAAGTGCGCATGCGCCGAATACATTGGCACATGCTCAGAAGAAATCCTTGTACGGGGAATTGTAAATATCTTTTAAACCGTGTAGGTACAGCACCTACAGGTAAGCCTTAATCTAGGCTTACCTGTAGGTGAAAGTGTGTTGTAAGGGTTTACAACACCTTTAAGTAAATAGGTTTTCAGTGTAAATAGAAAAAAAAACTATTAATTGAGTTAAAATGAAAAAAATAAACTGCTATACACTGTATTGCCTCTGTAAACATATAGGTTAACTGGCACTTAAATTTTTTTATCATTCACTATAAATACAAGGCCAACCATGTTTTAGCTTTTAAGTTTTCATCGAACTGGCATAAAACTTTTCTCACATTAGCAATAGAAAATTGGTGCTAACAAAAGTCAGGTTTTCATAATTGCTCTGCATTATTTTAACATTTATTGGATGAATACCTTTATCAGTTATTTTCACAACATAAAAACCACCTTTGGAAATTACAAAAATGCAATCAGTACTATTGAAGCCTTTAAAACAGCTACGCGGGCAACTTTAACAAGGTTATTTTTCTGTAACGTCTGCTGTATATGTTGATCAAAACAAATCTAATAATAAAAAATAACTGAACTGTGAAAACTGTGCTCATAAATAGTCAGGAAAAGGGTAAAGGACTAGTAAGCAGCATTGCTTGTGGTCTTTCTGCAGATGATCTTTGCCTTATTGTTAACTTACAGGGGTAGATTTACTAAAGGCAAATAGGATGCTCTCTTTCCAAGGGATTTTCATTTTGCGAAGACATTTTCCCTTAGCTTAGTGAATAAGGTGAAGCTCTGACTTACATCATTCAATCATCTGTAAGCAAAAGTGTGAAGGTGACCATATTGATAGAAGCAGAAATGTGCTTCTCATGTCAGATGGGGCCCCACAGATATCTGACCCCCACATGAATGAATAGGGGTACGAGGTACAAGCCAAACGTAAATAAAACTCGCAATGTAGTAGCAAAAAAAATTGTCTCCAAATGTAAATTCTTTTTTTTACAATGTGACACAAGCCAGCTAATGGGAAACTGTAATTTAGTAGTGGTGATACCACCACTAAAGGAATGACTCATGGCTGCATCAGCTTGATGATTGGTCAGGCAGGAGACCTGGTCACATCTGGTCATTTTGTTTATCTTTTCAGCAAACAAGCTGGGTTTAGGTCCAACTCATGGTTGATCCCTACCCGAAGATCATCAAAGATAGGTGTTGAGGATACCTAAACTGGCAAGGTCAACAGTTGCTGTTACTAATCCTTGACCTTAATATAAATACAATCCTGAGGTTACGCTACGTTAATGGGGCTTTAAATGTTTTGTTGCTTTTTCTTTAGTATGTGAATAAAAAATAAATTCTTATTAATGCAACAAAAGCTTGTGTATTCTCTGGATATCACTACTCAGATGGTGGTTACTTTAAAAGCGGATAAGCTTCAGTCTAAAAATATTTAAAGTACCACAACAAAAAGAAACGATTATTATTTTAATAAAAAATGCAGGCGTGAAAGTCAATATGAATGTTAACATTTTGTTTTTAGTTCATACTCTTACTTTTTTATGATTATTAATTACTTGTGCAATATGATTAGCAATTCATTATAGTAATACTATAAATGTATGGCAGTTGAAAATATTGATGTTATTACAGTTTAACAAAAATAGTAGTAGTAGGTATAGTTTTATACCTCAAACAAATGTGCACATATAGTTACTCATAAAACACAGAAACAATTGTTTTGTTATTATTAAATGAGAGTCTAATCAAAAAGTTCATCAATAGTCCTCATATTTAGTGTTTCTGAATCTGTGCTCCACCAAAAAGTGTAGTACTCCGCTACCACTAAGAATCCTCAATCACCTGGCCATTGGACCTATATAAATATACAGGTCACAATGTGCTTTATTCAATAATCTGGTAACATCTCCCCTCCTCATGTACTCCAATATGTCCAATTGATGATTGTTAGACAGGTCAAATAAAAGAGGGAAGAAGGAGGAGGAGAAAAGAAGAGAGGAAAAGAAAATGCTGTTGGGAGAGGTCTCACTACAGGAAAACATTGAATGTATAAATAAAATACAAATGCAAGATAGCTTTAAAAAAGGGATAGGGGAAGATACAGCAAAGCTGACCCCTGAAACTAGAAGTATGTCCAGACTGACATCTAGGGATGAGAAAGAACAGGTCCTAAAAGAAAATAAACCGGAGGACTTAAACAAAACGTTGCCTCCGAAGGTACCCCAAGTTTCTTGGGGTCTAGATGGAAGACATATAGCGGATACTTCCCTGGAACAGAATAATGATTATTCTCAAACACAACAAGAGAATATGGAGGAATGTGGTCTAGAGGGCTTAGGTGGGCATAAGGTTACCGGAAGCCTAAGTCAACCTGCTAGAAAAATAGATGAACCTACCATAAAGGAACCAAATCTGAGTGATGTCTTTTCCGCAATACAGGCATGTAATAACTCCCTAACGAATCAAATGTTAGAGTTGAAAAAGGATATAACAGTTATAAGACAAGAAAATCAAAAAATCTCTGAACGTACAACTGATTTGGAAAATAGGGTCAGCAAAACAGAAGACGCCCTGCCCTCTTTAATGAAGGAACTCCAACAGACCAAAAAACAAATAACGGATCAAGCGCAAAGACTGGATAATTTGGAGAATAGGCAAAGACGTAATAATGTTCGTATACTAGGTGTCCCTGAACAGGAAGGAGGACAATCAATGACCGACTTTTTTGAAAAATGGATAATGGATATACTAGGCATGGAGGGATTTTCTAAACTCTATACAATTGAAAGAACTCATCGTATTCCTAGTCGACAGATCTCCTCCTCAAGTAAACCCAGGACAGTTATAATTAAGATGCTGAATTACAGAGATAGAGACTTAATCCTTTCTAAAGCACGCCAAAAAGGAAATATTGAGTATAAGGGCAATAAAATCTCCTTTTACCCAGATTTTTCAATGGAAGTACAGAAAAACGTGAAAAATTTAAAGAGACTAAGCGTAATCTGCGTCTAAAACAAATAACATACTCAATGTTATTCCCGGCAAAGCTGAGAATTATGGATGGAGAAAACGTTCTTTTTTTTGAAAATCCGGAAGCAGTCAACGTATGGTTAGATGAAAAGAACACAAAAGAGAAGGAAGAGACCTCCTAGTCGAATTCAAAAAAAAAATCTTATTTTTTTTCTTTTTTTTTCCTCTTTTCTTGATCCCCACAATCTCTTTGGCTGAACCTTTTTTGTTCTTGTTCTTTATATATAGCACATGCATTTCACATGCGACTGTTGATGGTCATTAGGAAGACCCCTTGTATGAGTCCCGTGTGGACTGTTTTGAGGGGAAGAGGTTTCTACCAACCTGGGTGGTTGGTGGGAATCCCTTGGGTTGATTGGGCCCGCAGAAGAGGGAGTTTGGGGGTTTGGGGGGGTGTACTGTTTGGGGTTTAAAATTTGAGTTTTTTTTTGTTTTTTTTTCCTCCCGGGTTTCCTTTGCTCTCTTTTTTATTTACTTTTTCCCTCTCTCTCCCTCCCTCTCTCTCTCTCTCTCTCTCATCTTTTGCTCTCTCTTTTTCTTTTTCTTTTTCTTTCTCATATCAGACATTGAAGCTATGGTTAAACATTTTCTGTTGAACTGTCATGATGAGTAGTAAAATAGGGGTGCTATCATGGAATGTGAGGGGGATAGGAGACAGGCAGAAGAGGCAAGCTGTCTATGAGACTATTGAAACTTATAAACCTAAGATAATATTTTTGCAGGAGACCCATCTCGAGCGAGAGAATACTGTGCTCTTTGAAAGAGCAAGATATCCGTATCAATTCCACGCTACATACACCACATACTCTCGAGGTGTCAGTATTTTAACTGCCCGCTCGATACGGTTCTCATGCAAAAAGAGTTTTATAGACCCAGAAGGTCGATATATTGTGTTAAGGTGTCTAATAGATGATATAAACCTTTTATTGATCAATGTTTATGTTCCTCCTCCTTATAGTGATGAAGTGCTGAAATATGTCTTTGGGAAAATGGTACAACGGCCGCATTTGCCAACTCTTGTAATGGGAGACTTTAATAATATACTGAATGAGGGGGAAGATAGACATAGCATCATAAAAGTAAAACAAACTGTGAAGAGAACTCGATTCGCTAAACAATTACAAGAGATGGGGCTAATAGACATCTGGAGAAATAGATATCCACAAAGACGGGAATACTCATGCTGCTCGAGTACATATAAATCCTTGTCAAGAATTGATCTGGCATTGGGGAATGATAATTTGCTTCCTCTGGTAGAATCAATTCAATATGCCCCTAGGGGTTTGTCAGACCACTCTCCGTTAATATTGAATATACAATCTGAGGGACAGTCACCAACCCCTTCTTGGAAAATTAATCCACAATGGCTATTATTATTGAGGGAGGAAGATAAGATTGAGTTACAGTTAATAGAATTATTTAAGGTAAATAAAAACTCAACGTCCTTATTAGTAGTTTGGGATACTATGAAGGCATATTTGCGTGGAATAATGATTAAAGGAATTCATAAAATTAAGAGTTCATCTAGAAGACGAGAGGTGGAAGTAATGAAAAGGGTGACTCAAACAGAACAGGATTATATTAGGGACCCTATAGAAGTAAACCGTATGGCCTGGTAGGAGGCGCAGGTAGCTCATAAAAGCATGCTCTTAACCAAAGCAGAAAATAGTAGATTTTTTCAAAAACAAAAGCATTATGAGATGGGGGAACAGGTGGGACGTATGCTGGCAGTTATAGCTCAGGCACAAGAAGGCCCTAATACTATTACAGCAGTTAAAAATTCAGAAGGGGAGGTGAAGTATGACACAGGCAGCATTCAGAAGATATTTGTGGACTTCTACACCTCACTATATGAGTCTAAGGTATCTAATCCCAGTAGCCAAATTAAACAATTTTTGGATAAATTGGATCTCCCAAAACTTAAATCAGAGGACAGAGAAGCACTTCACAGTCCCATATCCCTAGAAGAACTGAGATTAGCCATTTCACAAACCCACAATAATAAAGCACCAGGGATGGACGGATTACCGACTGAGATATACAAAAAATTTGAAAAAATTCTATTACCAGAACTTCTAGATGTGATAAAAGACGCGTATGAAAAACAAAAACTCCCGAAATCAATGCAGGAAACAATAGTAATAGTGATTCCAAAACAGGATAAAGACCCAATGCTGCCCGAGTCATATCGTCCTATATCCCTCCTTACCTCAGACGTAAAGATTCTGGCCAGGGTTCTTGCAAATAGGCTATCAAAATATATTAGTAGTCTGATACATGAAGATCAAACAGGCTTTATCCCAATGAGAGCAGCGGCAACAAATATTCGTAGATTATTTTTGAACATGCAATTGCTTATGGAAAATAGGGGATCTAGAGCAATATTATGTTTAGACGCCCAAAAAGCTTTTGACATGGTGGAGTGGGAATATTTATGGAAGGTATTGGAGGCCTTTGGAATTGGTACTGGTTTTTTGAAATGGGTGAAAATATTATATAGGGACCCTAAAGCTAGGGTTAGAATTAATAATATATTATCAAGCCTGTTCTCCTTATCTAGAGGGACAAGACAGGGCTGCCCGTTATCCCCATTACTATTTTCTATAGCAATAGAGCCCCTCGCCCTTGCTATAAGACAATCAACTAAAATAGTTGGGTTTCGTCGGGCAGGTAGGGAGGACAAAGTGGCCCTCTATGCAGATGACACTCTTATTTTCTTGGGGGACACCTCAAATTCATTATCGGAACTTATGAGCCTTATCTCCATATTTGGATCATTCTCTGGCTTCCAGATTAACTGGGATAAATCCTTACTTTTACCATTGGATGAGTTAAAAACTCCATTGTTAAACCAAGCGTCTAAAATTCTAATTAAGGATACAGTGAAATACCTGGGGATAGAGATCTCTCGGGATGTAAAAGATTATATTAATTTGAATTTGAAGCCACTATTAGCAAAATTTAAAGATAAATGTCGAAGCTGGTGCAAACTACCTCTGACGGTGATAGGAAGAGCAAATCTAATTAAAATGATTTGGGCCCCGCAATTGCTTTATGTGTCTAATAATTCACCTGTATGGATCACAGCTTTTTGGTTTAGGAAATTAGAATCTCTTTTCAGGGAACTGATTTGGAGGAACAAACGACCACGTATAAAGTTAACAACCTTAATGTTAAATAAGGAAGAGGGCGGCCTTGCAATTCCCCATCCCAAAAATTACTTTTTAGCCTCACAAATTCAACATTTCAGTGGATGGACAAAAGTATTACCTTCTGATCCTATACAGAATCTACTACTATCAGTATATGAAATTTACCCATTAATTTCATTGTTAGAATCGAGAAATCAACTGAGCGATAAAAGATTCCATACGGGTAAATTATTTGACATGGTATGGCAAGAGATGAGGAAAATCACTGAGATAAAGGGATTTACTACATATGCACCAATTTGGAATAACTTCAGCTATGCGGAATTGAGGAAATTGGAGGGGTTTGAGCTTTGGAGGCAGAAGGGAAGAAGATTTATGCCACAGCTATTTGAGGAAGATCAGATGAAGTCCTTTAGTTCACTAAGCAAAGAATATAATATTCCAAATCAAAGATTTTTTCAGTTTCTCCAGCTTAGGCATGCGATAAAAGCACAGGGGCGTACACAGGAACTTAAATTCAATAAGTCAGTGGTGATAGTCTTGTTAGACAAGATGGGACAAAAAAAAAAGGGGTTTGATATCACAATTATATGACATATTATTTGATAAATTTAAAAAAAACGGTGGACATACCAGCAAGATTAGCCTGGTCGGGGGATATTGGGACAATTTCAGATGAACAGTGGGCACAGGCACTAACAGCAATACCTCAGGCCTCTTTATCCCCAACACAAAATTTAACACAACTATTTATTTTACATAGGGCACATTATACACCAGAGAAATTATTTAAATGGAAATGTAGAGACACAGATCGATGTCCTAGATGTAAATGGAGAGCAGCCAACCTAATACATATGATGTGGAGATGCCCCAAACTTCATCGTTATTGGTCCGGGGTGGTATCTATGATTAATAGGGTACTTGAGAGTGGGATCCTCAATGAGCCTGGAGGATGTCTTCTGGGCATATTGGACGAATCGACAATCCCAGTGGAATGCATGATTTCAATAAATAGAAGTTTATTTCAGGCTCGTAAGCTTATTGCGCAAAAGTGGATTTCACAATATCCTCCCACCGTAGAAGAGTGGAAAATACAAATAAGGGAAACGATAATCAAAGAAAAATATATTTTTTTACGCAGAGGCTCCCCAGAGAAATTTGTAAAAATATGGAGAGGGTGGTGTGATATTTTGGAGATATGAGAGGAGGTGGGACAGGGGGGGGGGGAGAGGGATGGGGGGGAGGGGTGGGAGAGCTGGGGGTAAGGAGGAGGCAGTTTATTTAATTTTTTTTTTCTTTTTTCTTCTTTCTCTCCATTCACCCTCATAACGCGGGCATGGGTTGTATGTTGTACTGTATGTATTTGGTTGTTTTTGTTTTTTGTATGTATGTAAGAAATAATAATAAAAAGATGATTTGATCAAAAAAAAAGACAGGTCCCCTTTAAATCATAGGCATCCATCCACACCACTGTATAGAATTCTGAAAGAGGAAAGAGGAGGCCTCCGATAATGCAATACCTTTTATTACTAATTTAATTCTCCTCTTCCCAGCTCTGAGCTGATGAAAATCCACAATATAGCATGCTCACATATTAAAAACAAGTCACAGGGAGTTATTTACGAAAGACTAATCCACTTTGCACTGCAAGTGCACTTGGAAGTGCAGTCGCTTTTTGATCTGAGGGGAAGATCTGAAATGAGGGGAAGCGCTGCTGAATTTATCATCCAATCATGTACAAGCAAAAATGCTGTTTTTTTATTTTCCTTGCATGTCCCCCTCAGACCTACAGCGACTGAACTTCCAAGTGCACTTGTAGTGCAAAGTGGATTTGCCTTTAGTAAATAACCCCCAAAGACTCATTGTCGGCATTAAAAAACACACACTTCCAGTTTCAGTAAGAAGTAACGTCACCCAGCTTCATCCAAGAGTTACGTCACATGCCCACGTGACTTCCTCATTGTGTTTTATGAGTAACTATATATATATATATATATATATATATATATATATATATATATATATATATATATATACTGTATATATATATTATGCCACTGATGGTATTATTTTTTAGTATTATTTAACTATGTTCACTGGTTTTAACACTTTATATTCATCACATCATTTTAGATATTTGTTGTATTTTTTGTTGAATTTTTTTCTTCTGAAATTTCATATTGGATAATCATTGGGGGATTTAGCGCCACAACTTATACTTATTTTTTACTTTTTTACATGTGGGGACACATTAAGCCTCTGCAGCTATATCTTTAGTGGTGTTATTATTAACATTGTTATTATTAAATTATGTGATGACCACATCCTGACCAGTAATAGGAGCTAGATTAAGAAGATCAGTATCTCCCTGCTCACTATTGTCATATGCATCAAGGCCCACGGGTAAGACTGTGTTTATAAGCATTGTTTAATAATAATAATAATAACATTTAGGTAGTGCATAAGTGGTCTTTATCCTTTTTCAGTCTATTCTGTATATGCACATCTATTTGAGGTGATTACAATTAATGGTTTTATTTATGTTTTGATTGATGTTTATATTAATATTAATATACTATATATTTTTGGGAGTAGTGCAACACTGTTCTTAGATTGTTGTTGGTTTGGTGTGGGAACCCATTATTGGTGTATGCTGCAGCTCCAAAAATGTTGTTTTGTTTAGTTTTTTGGAAACGTACAGAGATTATTTATTCCTAGGTATAATTTTATGTTAAACAGTATATCCTTAACCAAAACACAGGCACATGAAATTTTATTATTTTGGAAATATTAACATCATAACCAAAAAAGTGTAAAGCTAGATAGATAGGGTAATTAATTTTTGTTTTTTGGATTTTGCTTTCATTGCTTTCATTAAAATGTATTTCTCTTTTAAATAAGCATTTTTGTTGTTCATCATGCAATCTATATTTGTAGTTACATAATTAACAACATTATTTTTGCTATCAATGCCAGACATTAAAACAAAATCAGATCTTAATTCTTAATTTTCCTAATTATCTTTCCAATATTGCAATTTTGTTTGTTCTTGCAACCAAAAGGATAAGAGTTAGGGCTTAGTTGTCACAGGCAGATGACTGAGTATAATTCTTCCAGCAATCTGACCATGCATTTATAGTAAGATAGTAACACTGCTTACCACAATGCATCTGTATTATCCTATGAACTAAAATGGTCTAAAAAAGCCAATGCTTCCCAATGCAAACAATAAAACAGTTGTGCAAATTAAATTCAGCATTTGGAAATTGACAGTTCCTGGTGCAGGAGAGAAAGAAATTATGATACAAAGAGACACTCAGACTGTTTCAGATATTATGATACATATGTGTTTTGTGGCCAAGAGTAAAAATAATAGCAAATAACCACATTTGAGTTTACAGACCTCTACGATTAAGCCCAGTGTGGGAGAAACATGTTAGCGGTCATGACCATTGGACAGTGTCTTTCATTCACTTCACATTGGAGTTGAATACAGTGTGCGGCGGTACTGGTATGCTATATTGTTTCTTGGAGCAAGATGTGCTGGCAGAGACAGAGCACCAGAAGACAGAGTGTAAATCTGGGAGATGGATACTGCAGGCTTGGAGCAGCTCTGATCTGTCATGGTATCACAGACAGTTTGTCATACAATCACATTGCGGCCAAGAGTAAAAATAATAACAAGTAACCACACTTGAGTTTAGAGAAAATGGGGATCATGTGGCAGCAGATTGATTTTAGCTAATCTTAAATTAGAAAAATTATGCACATTATAATGCATACCATCACAAGATATATTTGGATAAGGTAAGTAGTCAAAAGGAAACAAATGCATTTAGAGAAATTTGCAATAGCACTTTATTTTGACTTGACATAATAACAATAGTATATTCCTGAGATAATTAGCTGTGTCTGTATTTTTTAAATCAGAAGAAGTTTTATTGTGCCAGTAGAAATGAGAAATACATTACATATCCGTATAATGTAAAACATCCAAAAACAGCACATGTCAATAATAAAGACATATAAAATAGCGGCACCAAAGTAGTACACAAAACAAATTATTTTTTATGAAAGAGAGAGAGTCCAGATAGGCAGGAAAGCATAGACCCGTCTACTCGGTTTTACAAGAGAAAAGGCCAACAAACAGTAAATATTACCCATAATATTCTACCTGTACAGACAGGATCTCCCCCACTGCAGCAGAGGGTAACTGCAGAGCTTGCATTATTCAGTCTAAAATAAAGAACACCGAAGTCATCATCCACCCAACGAGAGAAACCACTTACATCTGTAACAACCAATGCATGATCAATCGAGGGGGTGGCAACCCAGCAGGGTTGCCAACTTTCAGTAAATTTACGAACAGTTTGTAAAATCTGTACTTTTTGCATCTGTCCTTGAATGTCCATTACAGACATGTAGGCTGCATGTCCGTAACTGACATTCATGGACAGATGCAACAATTATGGATTTTACAAACTGTTTGTAAATTTACTGAAAGTTGGCAACCCTGCAACCCAGGTGTTTCCAGCTATGCCTGTCATATTGAAAAGAATTTTCGAGCTGCATTTCTATGCTGATATGTAAGGTGTTCCCTAATGAGGACATAGTTCATTTGTTCCACCCACTGAGTTTTAGTCGGTACATGTGCACTAATCAAAACCTTGCTATCAGTTTACGAGCTATATACAATAATCTAATCACCGCTATATTGACTGGATGAGGAAAGAGTTCCTCATCTATTGCTCCCAAAGCACATATTAAGGGATCCAATGGGATCCTAACCTGAAATACAGAGGAGATGACCTCAGTGATGTCACCCCAATAGTGATGTTGCTTGGGGCAGCACCAGATTAGGGGAATTAGAGATCCCTCGTCCCTACAACATTTAGGGCATATAGAGGAATCTCTCCTTCCCCACCAACACAGTTGTATAGGCGTGCAGTAAGCCCTATGCAACAAAAACAAATGAGACAACCTGTGTGATTGTGAAACGGAAGTGAGGGGCCCGGATTGTAGACATAAATCTCAATTTTCCTCAGAAATGTCTCCCAGGTCCTGTGTCCAACCCCTTCTACCTGGAAGATTCGCTGAATCCTGTGTGGATAGTAGTGATGAGCCGAACACCCCCGGGTTCGGTTCGCACCAGAACCCGCGAACGGACCGAAAGTTCGAACGAACATTAGAACCCTATTAAATACAATGGATGCGAACGTTCGAATTCTAAAGTGCTAATTATAACAACTATTATGCATGTTATTGTCCTAAAAAGGGTTTGGGAACCCGGGTTCTGCACCAGGGGACATGTATCAATGCAAAAAGAAGTTTTAAAAACGGTCGTTTTTCGGGAGCAGTCATTTTAATGATGCATAAAGTGAAAAAAAAAAAGTCAAATATTCCTTTAAATATCGTACCTGGGGGGTGTCTAAAGTATGCCTGTGAAGTGCCACGTGTTTCCCGTGTTTAGAACTGTCCCTGCACAAAATGACACTTCTAAAGGAAAAAAAAGCCATTTAAAACTGCTTGCGGCTTTAATGTAATGTCTGGTCCCGGTAATATGGATGAAATTCTTTAAGAAAAATGGCATAGCTACCCCATGACCCCCCCCCTACCCCAGCCCATTACCAGCCCCTTTGGGTCTTGTATGGATATTAAGGGGAACCCCGCACATAAAATAAAAAAGGCCCTATATACTCTGAACAGCCCTATACAGGCGGTGCATACAAGACAGGGACTGTAGGTTTGTTCTTATGTAGAGTCTGTTTGTAATTTTGAACAGGTACATTGTTGAAGTGTAGCTCCAGACCAAAAATCTATTTTTAAACTTTTTGGAAAACATAGGTAAGGGTTATCACCCCTGTAACATTTGTTTTGCTGTCTGTGCCCCTGTTCAGAACATTTCACCTCACTTTCCGTCCCAATGACAACTGTTTTTGAAATGTGGTGTTTTTCTTGAAACAAGGATTGCTGATAAAGCATCAGTACAGAGGAGACACCTTTCTCCCATATTTATTCTTACAGGAGAGAATTTTCCTTCCTAGTGGTAGATTTCCTCTCACTTCCTGTTGTCTTCTTGCGTTTGCAAGTAGGAGTCGTTTGTAAGTTGGATGTTTGAAAGTAGGGACCTGCCGTATATACTCTGCAGAAATAGGCCCCTTAGTTGTTGGTGTTGGCACAACACTGTAAGCACTCACAGTTACTCTTGGTTGGTGCTGGAACGCCCTGCTGTCAACTATTATATCAGGAATTTTAATTACATATAATTGTTGAACAGTGGTAGTAAAAATTGGGCCTTTGATGGTGGTGCTGGTGCCACAACACTGTAAGCCCTGACAGTTACTCTTGGTGGGTGCAGCAATGGGCCCTGCTGTGAATTATTAGATCAAGAATTGTAATTACATGCCCCTGTTGAACAGGGGCTGAAAAATTGGGCCTTAGGCACTGGTGGCACAACACTGCAACCCCTCACAGCAACTGTACTTGGAGCACAGCAATGAGCCCTGTTGCAAAGTATTGCTTCAAAAATTGTAATGACACGCCCCTGTTAAACAGGGGCTGAAAAATTGGGCCTTAGGCACTGGTGGCACAACACTGCAACTCCTCACAGATACTGTACTTGGAGCACACCAATGAGCCCTGTTGCAAAGTATTGCTTCAAAAATTGTAATGACACGCCCCTGTTAAACAGGGGCTGAAAAATTGGGCCTTAGGCACTGGTGGCACAACACTGCAACTCCTCACAGATACTGTACTTGGAGCACAGCAATGAGCCCTGTTGCAAAGTATTGCTTCAAAAATTGTAATTACACGCCCCTGTTAAACAGGGGCTGAAAAATTGGGCGTTAGGCACTGGTGGCACAACACTGCAACTCCTCACAGATACTGTACTTGGAGCACAGCAATGAGCCCTGTTGCAAAGTATTGCTTCAAAAATTGTAATTACACGCCCCTGTTAAACAGGGGCTGAAAAATTGGGCGTTAGGCACTGGTGGCGGCACCCATAAACAAAAATGATCTTACAAGCTATCATCATCAATCGTATCATTGAGGACTCGGAGGAGGAGGATAGCCAGTCAACATAACAGCACAGGCACTCAGCATCAGCATCAGTCTTGAAGGGATGTGACATGTTAAAATCAATTAGTCTGTTATATCAGCATCAGGTGTGTGGTAGCTGGTGGTGATCCAAGACTGGTTCATCTTGATGAAAGTCAGTCGATCAACCGAGTCGGTGGACAGGCGCACCCTGTGATCCGTGACAAATCCTCCAGCAGCACTGAATGTGCGTTCCGAAAGAACGCTGGATGCAGGACAGGCCAGTAGCTCAATTGCATACTGTGCAAGCTCTGGCCAGTGATCCATCCTCAAGACCCAGTAAGCCAGAGGATTTTCGGTGGGGAAGGTGTCCAAGTCTGACCTTGCCCCTAGATATTCCTGCACCATGTTTATCAGACGCTGGCGATGGTTGCTGGAACCGATCATACTTTGGGGCTGCGGACTAAAGAATTGTCTGAACGCATCGGTCAGACGGCCACCTTCCCCACCGCTCCTTCTTTGACTGGCCGAAGCCTCAGCAACTCGTTGTCCAGGACCAGGAGTTTGCAACCTCCCAGTCTCTGGGAACGCGTTGCACAGACCTTTCTGCAAGGCCTCCCGGAGTTGTCTCATCCTCTGCTCCCTCTGCGACGGTAACATAAGGTCCGCAACCTTACCCTTGTACCGTGGATCAAGGAGAGTGGCCAGCCAGTAATGGTCCCTCTCCTTGATCCGAAGAATACGAGGATCCTTCCGCAGACTTTGCAGGATCAGGGAGGCCATGCAGCGTAGGTTTGCTGAGGCATTCGCTCCGGAGTCCTCTGGGTCACTAAGGACGACATGATCCGCAGCCACCTCCTCCCAGCCACGTACAAGTCCACTGGTTTCTTGGGACTGTAAATCATCCCTAAAAGACTGCTGCTGATGATGCTGAGTGCCAGCCTCCACCTCCATGCTGACACAATCCTCCTCCTCCTCCTCCTCCTCCTCCTCCTCCTCCTCTTCCTGTGCGATGGGTGGGACAGAAGGAACACTGTCTGGGTAAAGGGGGCCTTGAGAGGCAAGGAAGTCCTCCTCTTCCTGCCTCTGTTCTGCCTCAAGTGCCCTGTCCATTATTCCACGCAGCGTGTGCTCCAACAGGTGGACAAGAGGTACAGTGTCACTGATGCATGCACTGTCACTGCTCACCATCCTCGTGGCCTCCTCAAATGGTGCCAGGACAGTGCATGCATCCCTGATCATGCCCCACTGGCGTGGAGAAAAAAAACCAAGCTCCCCTGACCCTGTCCTGGTGCCGTAGTCGCACAGGTACTCATTGATGGCCCTCTGCTGCGTGTGCAGCCGCTGCAGCATGGCCAACGTTGAGTTCCACCTGGTGGGCATGTCACATATAAGGCGGTTCTTGGGCAGGTTCAACTCCTTTTGCAGCTCAGCCAGGCGAGCACTGGCATTATAAGATCTGCGGAAATGCACACAGACTTTCCTGGCCTGCCTCAGGACATCCTGTAAGCCCGGGTACCTGCCCAAGAAGCGCTGCACCACCAGGTTAAGGACGTGAGCCACACAGGGCACATGGGTCAGTTGTCCCTGTCGGAGGGCGGAGAGGAGGTTGGTGCCATTGTCGCAAACCACCATTCCTGGCTTAAGCTGGCGTGGCGTCAACCACCTCTCGGCCTGGCCCTGCAGAGCAGACAGGACCTCTGCCCCAGTGTGGCTTCTGTCCCCCAAACACACCAGCGCAAGCACGGCATGGCATCTTTTTGCCTGCGTACTTGCGTAGCCCCGTGAACGGCTACGGAGCACCGCTGGTTCATAGGACAAACCACAGGAAGAGGCCATGGAGGAAGAAGAAGAGGAGGGGGTGGAGGAGAGAGGTGTGTCACAACCAGTAGTAGCATTTTGGAGGCGTGGCGGTGGGACAACCTCCAACACTACTGCACCTTGTCCTGAATCCTTCCCAGCTGCCAAAAGAGTGACCCAATGGGCCGTGAAAGAAAGGTAACGTCCCTGTCCATGCCTGCTGGACCATGAGTCAGCGGTAATATGCACCTTACCGCTGACCGCCCTGTCCAGCGAGGCCAAGACATTGCCTTCCACATGCCGGTAGAGAGCCGGAATAGCCTTCCGTGAGAAAAAGTGGCGTTTGGGAACCTGCCACTGAGGAACTGCACATTGCACAAACTCACGGAAGGGGGCCGAGTCTACCAACTGAAAAGGCAGCAGTTGAAGCGCTAGCAATTTAGCCAAGCTAGCATTCAACCGCTGGGCATGTGGATGGCTGGGAGTGAACTTCTTTCGACGGTCCAGCAGCTGGGGCAGGGAAATTTGCCTGCTAGAATCGGACGTCGGTGTACTGCTAGCAGAGTGGGCGCAAGTACTTGGCTGTGACACACCTAATTCTACACCTTCATTCCTCTCAGTGCATGTTTCAGAGAGGACTGAAGTTATAGTGGGGTTGGAGATCCCAGCTGATGCGGTGCAAGGAGAGGTCCGCTTTGTTCTTTGGTGTGGGTCTTTGAGGTAGGCTTGCCAACGAGCTGCATGGCAGGTCAACATATGTCTGGTCAGGCATGTGGTACCCAAGCGGCTGATGTTTTGGCCACGCGATATACGCTTGAGACATATGTTGCAAACAGCAGCTGTGCGATCTGATGCACTAGCCTCAAAAAAGGCCCACACCAAAGAACTTTTTGAATGACGGGCAGAGGCAGCGCCCTGCACAGGCGGAGCTCTGCGGTGTGATTCCGTCGGTGTACTGCCCTTACGCTGGCCACCAAAGGGCATCCTGCCTCGTTGGAGATGTGCCTCCTCCTCATCCTCCTCCTCCTCCTCTCTCCTATTAGGCACCCACGTGGAGTCAGTGACCTCATCATCCCCTCCCTCCTCATCACTGGAGCCAATCTGGCAGTATGCTGCAGCTGCTGGAACATGACTGCCAGATTGGTGTCCTTCTTGAGCATCCCCTCTGTCTGCTCTCACGCTACTGCCTTCCTCTAGCTGGGTTTCATCATCAGACCCTTCGAAACGCTGGGCATCCTCCTGGAGCATGTACCCAACACTGTGCTGAAACAGTTCGGGGGACTCCTCAGGAGGAGGACATGGTGGGTCTAGGGAAGGAGTGACTGATGATTTGTCTGACATTGATACCAGGGAAGACGACGCTTTGGCAGCTGCTTTTCCAGTACCCTGAGCCTGGGTGAGAGAGGATGAGGAGGAGGAGGAGGAGGAGGAGGGCTTGGTCATCCACTCTACCAAGTCTTCGGCATGATGTGGCTCAACATGTCCAGCTGCCGAAAAGAAGGACAAGCGTGTCCCATGGCCATGTGCTGATGACAATGCACCGCGTCCACGACCAGCACTGTTGCCCCCAGACACAGAGCCTGCTTGCCCTCTTTTATTGCCTCCTGACTGTCTGCCTCTCCTTGTTTGCCTTCCAGACATTCTAATAGATGGCCTGCAGGGAGATGGGAAAAAAGCAATAAGGGCTACCTTCAGGTGTCCTTCTCTGTCCCTTGAAACAAGGACTTGCAGAGTGAAATAAACTGACACTCTCCCTACCTACAGTTTTCTGTCCCTAGAATAAATGTTTTTTTTAATCACAATATAGCACAAGGACAATTCAGTCACTGTCCTTCCAGGTCCCTGGAAACAAGGACTTGCAGAGTGAAATAAACTGACACTCTCCCTACCTACAGTTTTCTGTCCCTAGAATAAATGTTTTTTTTTAATCACAATATAGCACAAGGACAATTCAGTCACTGTCCTTCCAGGTCCCTGGAAACAAGGACTTGCAGAGTGAAATAAACTGACACTCTCCCTACCTACAGTTTTCTGTCCCTAGAATAAATGTTTTTTTTAATCACAATATAGCACAAGGACAATTCAGTCACTGTCCTTCCAGGTCCCTGGAAACAAGGACTTGCAGAGTGAAATAAACTGACACTCTCCCTACCTACAGTTTTCTGTCCCTAGAATAAATGTTTTTTTTAATCACAATATAGCACAAGGACAATTCAGTCACTGTCCTTCCAGGTCCCTGGAAACAAGGACTTGCAGAGTGAAATAAACTGACACTCTCCCTACCTACAGTTTTCTGTCCCTAGAATAAATGTTTTTTTTAATCACAATATAGCACAAGGACAATTCAGTCACTGTCCTTCCAGGTCCCTGGAAACAAGGACTTGCAGAGTGAAATAAACTGACACTCTCCCTACCTACAGTTTTCTGTCCCTAGAATAAATGTTTTTTTTAATCACAATATAGCACAAGGACAATTCAGTCACTGTCCTTCCAGGTCCCTGGAAACAAGGACTTGCAGAGTGAAATAAACTGACACTCTCCCTACCTACAGTTTTCTGTCCCTAGAATAAATGTTTTTTTTAATCACAATATAGCACAAGGACAATTCAGTCACTGTCCTTCCAGGTCCCTGGAAACAAGGACTTGCAGAGTGAAATAAACTGACACTCTCCCTACCTACAGTTTTCTGTCCCTAGAATAAATGTTTTTTTTAATCACAATATAGCACAAGGACAATTCAGTCACTGTCCTTCCAGGTCCCTGGAAACAAGGACTTGCAGAGTGAAATAAACTGACACTCTCCCTACCTACAGTTTTCTGTCCCTAGAATAAATGTTTTTTTTAATCACAATATAGCACAAGGACAATTCAGTCACTGTCCTTCCAGGTCCCTGGAAACAAGGACTTGCAGAGTGAAATAAACTGACACTCTCCCTACCTACAGTTTTCTGTCCCTAGAATAAATGTTTTTTTTAAGCACAATATAGCACAAGGACAATTCAGTCACTGTCCTTCCAGGTCCCTGGAAACAAGGACTTGCAGAGTGAAATAAACTGACACTCTCCCTACCTACAGTTTTCTGTCCCTAGAATAAATGTTTTTTTTAATCACAATATAGCACAAGGACAATTCAGTCACTGTCCTTCCAGGTCCCTGGAAACAAGGACTTGCAGAGTGAAATAAACTGACACTCTCCCTACCTACAGTTTTCTGTCCCTAGAATAAATGTTTTTTTTAAGCACAATATAGCACAAGGACAATTCAGTCACTGTCCTTCCAGGTCCCTGGAAACAAGGACTTGCAGAGTGAAATAAACTGACACTCTCCCTACCTACAGTTTTCTGTCCCTAGAATAAATGTTTTTTTTAATCACAATATAGCACAAGGACAATTCAGTCACTGTCCTTCCAGGTCCCTGGAAACAAGGACTTGCAGAGTGAAATAAACTGACACTCTCCCTACCTACAGTTTTCTGTCCCTAGAATAAATGTTTTTTTTAATCACAATATAGCACAAGGACAATTCAGTCACTGTCCTTCCAGGTCCCTGGAAACAAGGACTTGCAGAGTGAAATAAACTGACACTCTCCCTACCTACAGTTTTCTGTCCCTAGAATAAATGTTTTTTTTAATCACAATATAGCACAAGGACAATTCAGTCACTGTCCTTCCAGGTCCCTGGAAACAAGGACTTGCAGAGTGAAATAAACTGACACTCTCCCTACCTACAGTTTTCTGTCCCTAGAATAAATGTTTTTTTTAATCACAATATAGCACAAGGACAATTCAGTCACTGTCCTTCCAGGTCCCTGGAAACAAGGACTTGCAGAGTGAAATAAACTGACACTCTCCCTACCTACAGTTTTCTGTCCCTAGAATAAATGTTTTTTTTAATCACAATATAGCACAAGGACAATTCAGTCACTGTCCTTCCAGGTCCCTGGAAACAAGGACTTGCAGAGTGAAATAAACTGACACTCTCCCTACCTACAGTTTTCTGTCCCTAGAATAAATGTTTTTTTTAATCACAATATAGCACAAGGACAATTCAGTCACTGTCCTTCCAGGTCCCTGGAAACAAGGACTTGCAGAGTGAAATAAACTGACACTCTCCCTACCTACAGTTTTCTGTCCCTAGAATAAATGTTTTTTTTAATCACAATATAGCACAAGGACAATTCAGTCACTGTCCTTCCAGGTCCCTGGAAACAAGGACTTGCAGAGTGAAATAAACTGACACTCTCCCTACCTACAGTTTTCTGTCCCTAGAATAAATGTTTTTTTTAATCACAATATAGCACAAGGACAATTCAGTCACTGTCCTTCCAGGTCCCTGGAAACAAGGACTTGCAGAGTGAAATAAACTGACACTCTCCCTACCTACAGTTTTCTGTCCCTAGAATAAATGTTTTTTTTAATCACAATATAGCACAAGGACAATTCAGTCACTGTCCTTCCAGGTCCCTGGAAACAAGGACTTGCAGAGTGAAATAAACTGACACTCTCCCTACCTACAGTTTTCTGTCCCTAGAATAAATGTTTTTTTTAAGCACAATATAGCACAAGGACAATTCAGTCACTGTCCTTCCAGGTCCCTGGAAACAAGGACTTGCAGAGTGAAATAAACTGACACTCTCCCTACCTACAGTTTTCTGTCCCTAGAATAAATGTTTTTTTTAATCACAATATAGCACAAGGACAATTCAGTCACTGTCCTTCCAGGTCCCTGGAAACAAGGACTTGCAGAGTGAAAGAAACTGACACTCTCCCTACCTACAGTTTTCTGTCCCTAGAATAAATGTTTTTTTAAGCACAATATAGCACAAGGACAATTCACTCACTGTCCTTCCAGGTCCCTGGAAACAAGGACTTGCAGAGTGAAAGAAACTGACACTGTCCCTACCTACAGTTTTCTGTCCCTAGAATAAATGTTTTTTTTAAGCACACTATAGCACAAGCACAAAACACACTGACACTCTCCCTACCTATCCTTCTCTTTCCCTAAACTAAAGGAATCCAGGTTAAGCAAGAAAGAAATAACAGTCACTGTCCCTGCCTATGCTGCTCTATCCCTGCTCCGGAACACACTACACTAGGCCGCCGTGCTGGCGGCCTTTTATAGTGTGGGGCGTGTACTAAACACCCTCAGCAATAATTGGCCACAGGCATCCTGCCTGTGGCCAATCATTGCTCTCCTCGCTGCCGGCGCTGTGATTGGCCAAGCATGCGGGGTCACAGTGCATGCTTGGCCAATCACAGCGCCTGGATGACACTGCGATGGCGTAGTGCATTGTGGGCCGTTCGCGTCACTCGAATTTGGCGCGAACGGCCCAAATCGTTCGATCTTCGTCGAACGATCGAACAGCCGATGTTCGAGTCGAACGTATGTTCGACTCGAACACGAAGCTCATCCCTAGTGGATAGTAATAGGTTAGAGTAGACATGAGAAATCAAGCCCTTTCTTATCTGGCCGTAAAAATGTCCTTAATTAACGAATGACTGACTAGTAGAAGAGTGGATATTCGGCTTTGGGCCTGGAGAGCGTGTCTTAATTGAAGACACCTATAGAATTGAGTTCTAGGGAGATAAAATAAATTTTGTAAGTCTACAAAGGACTTCAATATATTATTATGATATAATTGGGCAACCCTGTGAACACCAGCCACCCTCCACTCCTGGAAACCCTCCAGTTGATAGACTTCTACTATGTTAGGATTACCCCCACAGTGGGGTTTATTCCAGAAACCCCAAAATTCTCAGACTAGACCTGACAGTAGACCAAAGTTTTTTAAAGAAGGACCACAGCAGTAAACGGGGAAACCCTGCCTCGATTAAGACCGGTTTATCATGTTCCAGTTCGCAATATGTTCTCTATTGGGTCACAGTCAGCCATCAACCCATAGCCACTTAGATGCTGAAGTTGAGAAGCGTAAAAATACATTTTAGGGTTGGGAACTGCAGCTCCTCCCCGATCCTTACCATATTGCAGAGTGGAAAGACTAATTCTAGCAACTTTTTTCTTCCAGATCAGAGATCCAAACAGGGTATCAATACGAGTGAACCATCTACGTGGAATCCACTGTGGGGAGTTGTGCATGATATACAACAATTGGGGACACCAGACCATTTTAATAAAATTATTTCTACAAATTACGGACAATGGTAGTTTACACCAGGTGTTGCATGTCATTTGAAGCTTTTTGAAAAGGGGCAAAATATTCTCCTCCATGTAGGACAACGGGTTTGCAGAGACATGCACTCCTAAGTATTTAAAATAGGAGACTACCTTGAGGGACCCTGCAGCCTCCGGCAACAAAATCGTTCGTACATCTAGAGGCAAGAGAACCAATTTTCTCCAATTGATGGAGAATCCCGACAAGGAGCAAAAGTGCTGAATCACCTCCATAGCACTAGTCAGGGATATATCCGCATCCCCCAGATATAAAAGTGTGTCGTCCGCATAAATGGAAACCTTCTCAATGCCCCGCTCCCTCTCAAACCCCACTATAGATGGGGATAATCGTATAATGGCAGCGAGTGGTTCAAGCGCCAGCGCAAACAGCAGGGGTGATAATGGGCACTCCTGCCTGGTGCCCCGAAAGAGAGGGAAAGGATCCGACCGGTCTCCATTCACCCAAATTCTAGCTGTGGGGGATGCATACAACAGTTTAACCCAACTGATAAAGTTCTCACCAAGCCCAAATCTCTTTAGCACTTTCCACAGGTAAGGCCATTCGACGCTGTCAAAGGCCTTAGCTGCATCTAGGGAGAGAATCACTCTCTGCCCTGGGTTGTCTACTGGGATCTGGAGGTTTAGAAATAAGCACCGGATATTAAGGGCCGTGGACCTAGTGGGAATGAAACCTGACTGGTCTTTATGTACAAGTTTGCGAATAACTTTGGTTAGTCTGGTGGCTAGAACCCTGCCCAATAATTTTACATTCGTGGTCAATAATGAAATAGGTCTATAAGAATCTGGAGAGCACGCTTCCTTACCATGATTCAACAATAACACAATGATCGATTCGTTCATGGACTGGGGAAGGTTACCCTTCTCCAGTGCATCCACAAACACCTTCCTGAGGAGGGGCAGTAACGTGTTAGAATACCTGATGTACACCTTCGCCGGCAAGCTGTCCGATCCCGGAGACTTACCCGCAGAGGAAAGCGCCAGCGCCTCCGACAGCTCCTCAACCATTAGGGGAGCATTCAATTGCTTCATGTCCAGGGCCAAAAGCTCGGGAGTTGACACTGATCAAGAAAAGATTAAATTTCCGCCCCACCGGGTGAAACCTTAGAAGAATACACATCAGCATAGAAATTCCGAAACACAGCTAATATGTCAGCATAAGCAGTAATCAGGTCCCCTGAAGGGTTAACAATGGCCTCGATATGGGACTGACTCCTCTGTGATCTCACCATCATAGCCAGCATTTGACCCGTGCTTTCCCCTTACTCATAATATTTCTGTTGGAGGAAGAACCGTTTATTTTCAGCTTTTGTTAGCACCAGATGCTTAGCGATATTCTGAGCTTCCTGCCAAGATCTTTCAGTTTGTTCAGAAGGGGAGTCAACAAATGCAGACTCAGCCCTCTCAACCTCCCGAAGAACGGATTGTTCCCAAGACCGGGTCTCAGTCTTAATGGAATTTATAGTCTTAATGAACTGGCCTCTTAGGAAAACCTTCAGTGTATCCCAGAATATCCCAGGACTAGCTGAAGGCTTATTGAAGCGTATAAATGTGGACAGTCTATCAGTGATGGGGTCAGGAGTCGGAAAGAGCGATAACCAGAATGGGTTAAGTTTCCAACATGTCCGCTTGGACACTCCAGATGTGAAAATTGTTACACACAAGGGAGAGTGGTCAGAAACAGTCCTCGCCTCATAGCTTAAGGAAGATATTAGGGGAGCGTGGCATCATTTCCCAGACCAAGGTAAATCCTGGAAAGGCCTCTGTGCGTAGCTGAATGGCATGAATACCGCTTCACATGTGGGTTCTTAATCCTCCAGACATCCCTCAGTCCCAGCTCTGTGAGAGGCCGAATGAATGATGTTAAGCCCCCCCTCACATTACATGTTGGGGCTCTTGTAGAAGGTTTATCAAGATCCGCATTGAAGTAATTATTAAAATCCCCCACAACAAGTGTGGGGATGCCAGGGTGGCGTGCCAAAAAAGTAGCCAAAGTTTTAAGAACCTCGACAGAAAATGGGGGTGGTATATACACATTCATAATAATGCATTGCAGACCCTATAAAGAACATAAAAGGAAAACAAACCTGCCATAGGGGTCAACAAGTGAGGTAGTACATACAAAGGGGACATTTGCACCCATTAGTATACTGACCCCCCTGGCGTAGGAGGAGAAGGCAGAGTGAAACTGAGTACCAAATAATTTAGCCGAAAACTGAGAATCCTGGCCAGGGGACGGATGGGTCTCCTGCAGACATACCACAGATGAACCCAGGTGTTTAACCATGTGAAGCACCGCCAAACGTTTCACCCTGTCTCCTAAACCCCTGACATTCCAGCTGGTTATAACTAGTGTTGAGCGGACCCGAACTGTAAAGTTCGGGTCCGTACCGAATTTTGGCGTTTTCCCGACCCCGGACCCGGACCCGGATTTTGCGCTAAAGTCCGGGTTCGGGTCCGGATTCGGGAATTTAATGGCGCAGTTAGAAATGCTTCAGGGGCCAGCCAATCACCATTTGATTAGCTGGTGTGCCCTTAGAAGCCATCATAGCCATGCCTACTAATGGCATGGCTGTGATTGGTCAGTGCAACATGTGACCCAGCATGTGACCAGCTTCTATATAAGCAAGAGGCACACAGCACAGATCGTCACTCTGCTTTTAGACAGTGTAGGGAAAGGATCCTGGCTGCTGTTGCTGTGAGGGAGAGAATTATATGATAGGAGTTAGTCCTGATTCTGCAATCTACTGATAGAAAAGATAGAGAGACAGTGTAGTGTAGTGTAGGGGCAGGATCCTGTTTGTGCTTTCAGGGAGAGAGATTTAGATAGGAGTCCAGATTGAGAGATATAATAGCTCAGCGATCTGCATAGGTTTATCTGTTTGTGTTGCAAGCTCAGTGCACCAGCACTGCATTACGTTGAGTGATACACCTATTCCATACTGTGGCTGTATTGTGCTCTTGCTAAAAGACCCATTTCGGGCAGAAAAAAAAAAAAAAAAAAAAAGGCACTTTATTGTGCTTTTGCTAAAAAGACCCATTTTTGGGCCCCCCCAAAAAAAAGGCACTTTATTGTGCTGTTGCAAAAAAAAAAGGCACTTTGTTGTGCGCAAAAAAGACCTATTTTTGGGCAAAAAAAATATTTTGCAGTGTATATCTCTAGTTGTGTGAAATAACCAATTTCTATATATTTTTCTTGTACTATGCTATACTAAAAAAAAAAAAAAAACTTTTTTTTGAATAGCATTCTCTGCAGCTATGCGATTCAGCGGTTATATACTGTGGGTGTGTTGTGCTCTTCCAAAAAACGCCACTTAGGGCCACAGAAAATATTTTGCAGTGTGAAATACACATCTGGAGGTGTGTGAAAAAACAACATTATTTTTGAATAGCATTCTCTGGCCTCTGCAGCTGTGCGATTCAGCGGTTATATACTGTTGGGGTTGTTGTGCTCTTCAAAAAAACGCCATTTAGGGCCACAGAAAATAAATTGCAGTGTGAAATACACATGTGGAGGTGTGTAAAATAAACAATTTCTATATATTGTACAGTGCTATACTAAAAAAAACAACATTTTTTTTTGAATAGCATTCTCTGCACTTCTATAGCTGTGCGATTCAGTGGTTAAATACTGTGGTTGTGTTGTGCTCTTCCAAAAAACGCCATTTAGGGCCACAGAGAATATTTTGCAGTGTGAAATACACATCTGGAGGTGTGTGAAAAAACAACATTATTTTTAAAAAGCATTCTCTGGCCTCTGCAGCTGTGCGATTCAGCGGTTATATACTGTTGGGGTTGTTGTGCTCTTGCAAAAAACGCCATTTAGGGCCACAGAAAATATTTTGCAGTGTGAAATACACATCTGGAGGTGTGTGAAATAACATTATTTTTGAATAGCATTCTCTGGCCTCTGCAGCTGTGCGATTCAGCGGTTATATACTGTTGGGGTTGTTGTGCTCTTCCAAAAAACGCCATTTAGGGCCACAGAAAATAAATTGCAGTGTGAAATACACATGTGGAGGTGTGTAAAATAAACAATTTCTATATATTGTACAGTGCTATACTAAAAAAAACAACATTTTTTTTGAATAGCATTCTCTGCACTTCTATAGCTGTGCGATTCAGTGGTTAAATACTGTGGTTGTGTTGTGCTCTTGCAAAAAACGCCATTTAGGGCCACAGAAAATATTTTGCAGTGTGAAATACACATCTGGAGGTGTGTGAAAAAACAACATTATTTTTGAATAGCATTCTCTGGCCTCTGCAGCTGTGCGATTCAGCGGTTATATACTGTTGGGGTTGTTGTGCTCTTGCAAAAAACGCCATTTAGGGCCACAGAAAATATTTTGCAGTGTGAAATACACATCTGGAGGTGTGTGAAAAAACAACATTATTTTTGAATAGCATTCTCTGGCCTCTGCAGCTGTGCGATTCAGCGGTTATATACTGTTGGGGTTGTTGTGCTCTTCCAAAAAACGCCATTTAGGGCCACAGAAAATAAATTGCAGTGTGAAATACACATGTGGAGGTGTGTAAAATAAACAATTTCTATATATTGTACAGTGCTATACTAAAAAAAACAACATTTTTTTTTGAATAGCATTCTCTGCACTTCTATAGCTGTGCGATTCAGTGGTTAAATACTGTGGTTGTGTTGTGCTCTTCCAAAAAACGCCATTTAGGGCCACAGAAAATATTTTGCAGTGTGAAATACACATCTGGAGGTGTGTGAAAAAACAACATTATTTTTAAAAAGCATTCTCTGCACATCTATAGCTGTGCGATTCAGTGGTTAAATACTGTGGTTGTGTTGTGCTCTTCCAAAAAACACCATTTAGGGCCACAGAAAATATTTTGCAGTGTGAAATACACATCTGGAGGTGTGTGAAAAAACAACATTATTTTTAAAAAGCATTCTCTGGCCTCTGCAGCTGTGCGATTCAGCGGTTATATACTGTTGGGGTTGTTGTGCTCTTGTAAAAAACGCCATTTAGGGCCACAGAAAATATTTTGCAGTGTGAAATACACATCTGGAGGTGTGTGAAAAAACAACATTATTTTTGAATAGCATTCTCTGGCCTCTGCAGCTGTGCGATTCAGCGGTTATATACTGTTGGGGTTGTTGTGCTCTTCCAAAAAACGCCATTTAGGGCCACAGAAAATAAATTGCAGTGTGAAATACACATGTGGAGGTGTGTAAAATAAACAATTTCTATATATTGTACAGTGCTATACTAAAAAAAAACAACATTTTTTTTTGAATAGCATTCTCTGCACTTCTATAGCTGTGCGATTCAGTGGTTAAATACTGTGGTTGTGTTGTGCTCTTCCAAAAAACGCCATTTAGGGCCACAGAAAATATTTTGCAGTGTGAAATACACATCTGGAGGTGTGTAAAATAAACAATTTCTATATATTCTTCTTGTACAGTGCTATACTAAAAAAAAAAACCTTTTTTTTGAATAGCATTTTCTGCAGCTGTGCGATTCAGCGGTTATATACTGTTGGGGTTGTTGTGCTCTTCCAAAAAACGCCATTTAGGGCCACAGAAAATAAATTGCAGTGTGAAATACACATGTGGAGGTGTGTAAAATAAACAATTTCTATATATTGTACAGTGCTATACTAAAAAAAACAACATTTTTTTTGAATAGCATTCTCTGCACTTCTATAGCTGTGCGATTCAGTGGTTAAATACTGTGGTTGTGTTGTGCTCTTGCAAAAAACGCCATTTAGGGCCACAGAAAATATTTTGCAGTGTGAAATACACATCTGGAGGTGTGTGAAAAAACAACATTATTTTTGAATAGCATTCTCTGGCCTCTGCAGCTGTGCGATTCAGCGGTTATATACTGTTGGGGTTGTTGTGCTCTTGCAAAAAACGCCATTTAGGGCCACAGAAAATATTTTGCAGTGTGAAATACACATCTGGAGGTGTGTGAAAAAACAACATTATTTTTGAATAGCATTCTCTGGCCTCTGCAGCTGTGCGATTCAGCGGTTATATACTGTTGGGGTTGTTGTGCTCTTCCAAAAAACGCCATTTAGGGCCACAGAAAATAAATTGCAGTGTGAAATACACATGTGGAGGTGTGTAAAATAAACAATTTCTATATATTGTACAGTGCTATACTAAAAAAAACAACATTTTTTTTTTGAATAGCATTCTCTGCACTTCTATAGCTGTGCGATTCAGTGGTTAAATACTGTGGTTGTGTTGTGCTCTTCCAAAAAACGCCATTTAGGGCCACAGAAAATATTTTGCAGTGTGAAATACACATCTGGAGGTGTGTGAAAAAACAACATTATTTTTAAAAAGCATTCTCTGCACATCTATAGCTGTGCGATTCAGTGGTTAAATACTGTGGTTGTGTTGTGCTCTTCCAAAAAACACCATTTAGGGCCACAGAAAATATTTTGCAGTGTGAAATACACATCTGGAGGTGTGTGAAAAAACAACATTATTTTTAAAAAGCATTCTCTGGCCTCTGCAGCTGTGCGATTCAGCGGTTATATACTGTTGGGGTTGTTGTGCTCTTGTAAAAAAAGCCATTTAGGGCCACAGAAAATATTTTGCAGTGTGAAATACACATCTGGAGGTGTGTGAAAAAACAACATTATTTTTGAATAGCATTCTCTGGCCTCTGCAGCTGTGCGATTCAGCGGTTATATACTGTTGGGGTTGTTGTGCTCTTCCAAAAAACGCCATTTAGGGCCACAGAAAATAAATTGCAGTGTGAAATACACATGTGGAGGTGTGTAAAATAAACAATTTCTATATATTGTACAGTGCTATACTAAAAAAAACAACATTTTTTTTGAATAGCATTCTCTGCACTTCTATAGCTGTGCGATTCAGTGGTTAAATACTGTGGTTGTGTTGTGCTCTTCCAAAAAACGCCATTTAGGGCCACAGAAAATATTTTGCAGTGTGAAATACACATCTGGAGGTGTGTAAAATAAACAATTTCTATATATTCTTCTTGTACAGTGCTATACTAAAAAAAAAAA
The DNA here is from genome assembly GCA_029206835.1 of Rana muscosa. Lineage (NCBI taxonomy): Eukaryota > Metazoa > Chordata > Amphibia > Anura > Ranidae > Rana > Rana muscosa. The sequence goes on along the minus strand of CM055117.1, from coordinate 635,888,468 downwards.
ACTTTTTTTTGAATAGCATTTTCTGTAGCTGTGCGATTCAGCGGTTACGTGCTGTGGGTGTGTTGTGGTCTGGCAAAAAACGCCATTTAGGGCCACAGAAAATATTTTGCAGTGTGAAATACACATGTGGAGGTGTGTAAAATAAACAATTTCTATATATTGTACAGTGCTATACTAAAAAAAACAACATTTTTTTTGAATAGCATTCTCTGCACTTCTATAGCTGTGCGATTCAGTGGTTAAATACTGTGGTTGTGTTGTGCTCTTCCAAAAAACGCCATTTAGGGCCACAGAAAATATTTTGCAGTGTGAAATACACATCTGGAGGTGTGTGAAAAAACAACATTATTTTTAAAAAGCATTCTCTGGCCTCTGCAGCTGTGCGATTCAGCGGTTATATACTGTTGGGGTTGTTGTGCTCTTGTAAAAAACGCCATTTAGGGCCACAGAAAATATTTTGCAGTGTGAAATACACATCTGGAGGTGTGTGAAAAAACAACATTATTTTTGAATAGCATTCTCTGGCCTCTGCAGCTGTGCGATTCAGCGGTTATATACTGTTGGGGTTGTTGTGCTCTTCCAAAAAACGCCATTTAGGGCCACAGAAAATAAATTGCAGTGTGAAATACACATGTGGAGGTGTGTAAAATAAACAATTTCTATATATTGTACAGTGCTATACTAAAAAAAACAACATTTTTTTTGAATAGCATTCTCTGCACTTCTATAGCTGTGCGATTCAGTGGTTAAATACTGTGGTTGTGTTGTGCTCTTCCAAAAAACGCCATTTAGGGCCACAGAAAATATTTTGCAGTGTGAAATACACATCTGGAGGTGTGTGAAATAAACAATTTCTATATATTTTCCTTGTACTGTGCTATACTAAAAAAAACAACCTTTTTTTTTTTGAATAGCATTTTCTGCAGTTCTGTAGCTGTGCGTTTCAGCCATTACGTACTGTGGTTGTGTTGTGGTCTTCCAAAAAACGCCATTTAGGGCAAGATCCTAAATTTGAAAAAATATGAGGGAAAGGTCAAAGGGACGTGGTGGCCCCGGTCGTGGTGCTGCTGGTGGAGCTCCTGTTGCAGGGAGAGGACGTGGTGGATCTTGATCTGTGCCAGCTACACGCACAAGTGAAACACCTTCCTCAGGTGCGAGTAGGCGACCGAGCCTGCGGGGGTATTTTGTCGCGCCTAATGAGGCTGTACCAATGTTTAGGCCAGGACAAGTACAGGCGATAGTAGATTGGGTTGCTGACAGTGCCTCGGGTTCCTTCACATTGTCTCCCACCCACTCTTCTGATGAAAGATCAGAGTTGGCACCTGAAGCCCATGTCCATCAGTCTTTCACCTCACCCCCTTGCAAATCAGCCAAGCAGTCTGAGCCCCAAATCATGCAGCAGTCTCTTCTGCTTTTCGATGACTCTGTTAGCAGGGTTTCCCAGGGCCATCCACCTAGCCCTGCCCCAGAAGTGGAAGAGATTGAGTGCACCGATGCCCAACCACTTATGTTTCATGATGGGTACATGGAGGACCATCGCAGCACGTCTCGGATGATGACGAACACAGGTGCCAACTGCTGCTGCTTTCGCAATTGTGCAGACAGACATGGAGGGGCAGGGGTGAAGACTGGGTGGAAGATGATGTGGAGGACGATGAGGTCCTCGACCCCACATGGAATCAACGTTATGCAGGGGACCAGTGTAGTTCGGAGGAAGAGGCGGTGGTCGCACAGAGCCACCAGCACAGCAGAAGAGGGAGCAGGGTGCAAAAACGGAGCATTCGTCCCCTAGACAGCTACTGCCAACGCAGCAAGGACCGAGCACACCAAAGCCAGGTCCAAAGGACTTCCCTAGCGTGGCAGTTCTTCACACAGTGTGTTGATGACAACACACGAGTGGTTTGCACGCTGTGCAATCAGAGCCTGAAGCGAGGCATAAACGTTCTCAACCTGAGCACAAGCTGCATGACCAGGCATCTAAGTGCAAAGCACGAGCTGCAGTGGATGTAGACACCTCAAAAACCAAGAAAGGTCTCTGGCTCCTCCTGCTTCCCTCTTCTGCATGCAGTCTCGGCCTCTTCATCCACCTCTGTAGTGACAGTGGCTCCTGTCACCCCCGCAAACAGAGGATCTGCCAGCAACACTACCACTTGGGTCACCAACCATCTCCACAATGTCCCATGGAAGCGTTCAGCTCTCTATCTCCCAAACATTGGAGCGGAAGAGGAAGTACCCCCCTAGCCACCCGCGATCCCTGGCCCTGAATGCCAGCATTTCAAAATTCCTGGCCTTTGAAATGCTGTCATTCCGTCTGGTGGAGACGCAGAGTTTTAAAAGCCTGATGGCATTGGCTGTCCCGCAGTACGTCGTGCCCAGCCGCCACTACTTTTCCAGGCGAGCCATCCCTTCCTGCACAAACCAGGTGGGGACAAAATCAGGTGTGCACTGCGCAACGCCATCTGTGGCAAGGTCCACCTAACTACGGATGCGTGACCAGTAAGCACGGTCAGGGACGTTATATCTCCCTAACAGCACACTGGGTAAATGCAGTGGCGGCTGGGCCTGAGGCAGATAGCGGTTTGGCGCATGTCCTTCCACCACCGAGGATTGCAGGGCGCTTCAGTTTGCCTCCTGTTGCTAACTCCTCCTTCTCCGCTTCCTCATCCTCTACCGCCTCCTCATCCATTCAGCGTAACACCTTCACCACCAACTTCAGCACAGCCAGGGGTAAACGGACAGCAGGCAGTTTTAAAACTTTCCTGTTTGGGGGAAAATCCCCACACCGCGCAGGAGTTGTGGAGGGACATGGAACAACAGACCGATGAGTGGTTGCTGTCAGTGAGCCTCAAGCCCGGCCTGGTGGTGTGCGATAATGGGCGAAATCTCGTAGCAGCTCTGGGTCTAGCCGGTTTGACGCACATCCCCTTGCCTTGGCGCATGTGCTGAACTTGGTGGTCCAGAGGTTCCTTAAAAATTACCCCACTATGCCAGAGCTGCTGCAGAAAGTGCGGGCTGTCTGTGCGCACTTTCGGCGTTCTCACCCAGCTGCTGCTCGCTGTCAGCGCTGCAGCGTAACTTCGGCCTTCCGCTCACCGCCTCATATGTGACGTGCCCACAAGGTGGAACTCCACCTTGCCACATGCTGGCCAGACTGTAGCGAGCAGCAGCAGGCAATAGTGGAGTTTCAGATGCAGCAATCACGCGTGAGTCGCTCTGCGGAACAGCACCACTTCACCACCAATAACTGGGCCTCCATGCGAGACCTGTGTGCCTTGTTGCGCTGTTTCGAGTACTCCACCAACATGGCCAGTGCCAATGACGCCGTTCTCAGCGTTACTATCCCCAGTTCTATGCCTCCTTGAAAAAACGCTTCGTGCGATGATGGAAGAGGATGTGGCACAGGAGGATGAGGAGGAGGAGGAGGAAGCGGGATCATTTCAAAGGCTTTCAGGGCAGTCTTTCACAAGTGCTACGAGGGTGGGTTCCTGCACCAACAAACGCCAGGTACACAATTGTCCGGCAGAAAGGGCACAGTTCTGGAGGATGACGAGGTGGAGGAGGAGATGGAGGAGGAGGAGGAGGAGGAGGAGGAGGAGGAGCCATGTTCACAGCAGGGTGGCACTCAAGACCAGCTCGTGGCCATTACTGATGCGTGGCTGGGGGGATACAGAGGACACAGACGATACACCTCCCACAGAGGACAGCTTTTCTTTTGCCTCTGGGCAGCCTGGCACACATGAGCGATTACATGCTGCAGTTGTTTCCGCAACGACAGCCGAGTTGCCCAAATTTTAACTGGTGCTGATTACTGGGTGGCCACGCCTGCTGGATCCCCGTTACAAGGGACAACGTACCGTCCTTAATTCCCTCACTGGAGCGGGATCGTAAGATGCGTGAGTACAAGCGCACGCTGGTAGACGTGCTGCTGGTGGCATTCCCCACCTGACAGCGGGCGTACGGTGTGAAGCACAAGGCGAAGGCAGAGGAGGAGGAAGAGGTCGCCAACGCAGCCGGGGCACCGGCAGCACCTCAGAAGGCAGGGTTAGCATGGCCGAAATGTGGAAAAGCTTTGTCAGCACGCCACAACAACAGCACCACCAGCTGAGATGGAACGTCTTAGCAGGAGGCAGCATTTCACCAACATGGTGAGCAGTATGTGTCCACAGGCCTACACGTACTGGATGACGGGTCTGCCCCCTTTAACTTCTGGGTCTCCAAATTGGGCACATGGCCTGAGCTTGCCGTTTATGCCTTGGAGGTGCTGGCCTGCCCTGCAGCCAGTGTATTATCTGAACGTGTATTTAGCTCGGCAGGGGGCGTTATCACAGACAAGCGCAGCCGCCTGTCCAGAGCCAATGTGGACAAGGCTAACGTTCATTAAAATGACCAGGCATGGATCCCACAGGACTTGTCCGTACCTTGTGCAGAATAGACATGTATACCGGTGTTGTGACAAAAACTGTCCGGCCATCGGATTGTGCCCGGCCCGTACTGTGCAGCGCAGCGCTTGCGCAGTACAGAGGACAAGGAGATTCACAAAATCTCCGAAGATGAACGGCGCCTGCGCTGTGAGTGCAGTTCAAGCCCCACCATCCAAGAGGACATACGGTAGCACATAGTAACAGGGCCCCTCACGGGCTCGCTTCGATCGTGGCCTTGCTTGGCTCGGCTTGAACCACGGATGGTGTGGCCTTCACCTGAACTCAACACGCAGGCGCCGTTAGTCTTGGGAGATTTTTGAAATCCCCTTGTCCTACATACTCAGCCAAGCACAGTACAGGGCGGACACTATTCGACAGGGACAGAATTCGACACATCCACCGGCCTTACCCAGCATTGTTGTATTTTTGAACCAGTGTTGGCTACCTCGTCCTCCTCCACCGCCGCTTCCACCTACACAGCCCACATCCACCGCAACCTCAACCTCCTACTCCATATGGACCTCGTCCTGCTAGGCCAAGATTAAAATTTTTATTTTATTTTTTTGTAGCGCACAGATCCTTTCCCCCTTACCTGCCTTTATGTTGTTGGCTCTTCGCAGGAGGGAGAAAGGCACACCGCACTACCAGCCCGTATCCTCCTATATAAAGAGGTTGAGCGGTGTACTTGACGGGCCGTGTCCACAGCCGGAGTCAAAACTCCTCCAGAGGATGATTCTCACCTCTACTGTAGGTAGAGGCAAGTCCTTTAATTGCCAGTAAAGTCAATGTCCACACCAGCTGAAACTCCAACTCTTATTCTCTCATGGCAAAATAAACTGTACTCAGATAGAAAAACGTTAGAGCAAAGAAACAGGACAGCTTAAGGTGTGGAGGAGGTCCAGGCACAAACGTAGCACATTCACTTCACTGCTTAGGTTTCTCAAACAGTTTTTGGCGCACGGTCTCTGCCACAGACATTGAGGTTGGTCTCTGCCACAGACCGGGTGTACAAGGCCCCTGCCACGGGCCTGGAGAACTTTGGTCTCAGCCACAGACCAGGTGTATAAGGCCCCTGCCATGGGCCGGTTGAATAAGGCCTCTGATACAGTCAAGGTGACCTTGAGCTTCTCCTTCTACGAACCTAGCCCATATCAAGGGGAAGACATCTCTCCAGGGAGTCAACAGACCATTCCTTCACCGTGACTCCCACATCGGTCATCAGAATGATCCTCCCTTCCCTGGAACAGGGTCCCCTACAACGAGGCGGCTCTGGACTCCAGGCTTTACTCCCGCCCCTAGGCCTCCATACCCAGGGCAACAAGAACTCCAGGATAGTACCTCACCCCGGGCTAAAGGTGCCCGAGATGGAACAGGAACACATGCACCCAGGCCGAAGGCACCTGGGCGCGGACCCCCACTGGACATCAGCCCCCAGGCCAAAGGTCTGCCCCTTTTACATGCTCTCCCCGGCATGCACAGCAGGTTCCCCGCCCCGCTGTACTACTGCCAAGAGGGGACCACAAAGGCGCCACCTGTAGGCCGCAGGGAACTGCACACCAATACTGTCCCCCGAGGACAAAATGGTCCATGAATCCTACAGAATTAGGGTATTTGAGCCTATATACCACTCAAACACTTTCCTTAAATTTAGCACCCCGCTACATTTTTATTTCAAAGTATTTTATTTTCCCACTAGCTTATCCATTAAATTAAATAATTTATTCCAGAAAGGGCGTATTCTGGGGCATTCCCACCATATGTGTGGCATCGTGCCGTTGAGTTTCTGAGGTTCTTAATGACTTCCTGTACCTCTTCTGCTGAAAAGGGGGCCTCCAGCATATTTTTTTATTTTTTTATGTTCTTTTAAGTTATTTCCTATCCACATTTGTTTGCAGAGCACTTGCCATGTTCTTAACAACATTTTGCTGCCATTTGCAGCCCTCTAGCCCTTTCCATTACTTTTTAGAGCCTTTTTAGTCGTCAGAAGTCCGGGTCCCCATTGACTTCAATGGGGTCCGGGTTCGGTTTAAAGTTCGGTCCCGAATCCGAACTTTTTTCCGAAGTTCGGCCGAACCCAGCCGGACCCGAATATCCAGCTACCGCCTCAACTCTAGTTATAACACTTTGCTTAGCCATGAGGAGCTAAAATCACAAATATAGACCCCATAATACTGAGATAACGATACAGCAAAGTCCAGGCAATGACCTATAAAAACAGACAGGACCAGATTCAGATTATAACAGTTGGTGGTGTATAGTTTCTGATCAGGAATACACTTCCTATAAAAATAAATATTAGACAGGTAGAAATCTTTTAGACCAACTGGGTCCTGAGCAGCAAAAAAACCCCCAAAAAAAACTAAAACGGTATTGTCCACGAGGGACTCCGAACTGGGGGGCTAAGTTCAGTAGCCAGCATTGAAGAGCCAACAGGCAACAGGCCTTCCGTAGTAATCTTTGACATAGGTGTTGTCGTCACACCTTGTGAGCACAATCTTCCACCAAAACAGGAGCAATAAAACATAACTGTGCAGTTCTCAAATAGAAGTATGGTGTTCCAATCATGGAGAAGTGGGGGAACAGTGATCATGTTGCCCTCCTTCGCCTACCCAGATCATCTCGTAGAGAGCGCTCCTCCCTATCCAGCTATTGCATTGCAAGTGCAGGTTTCTCAAAAAAAGTGAACTTCATCCCTAGCCACCACCCTCAAGCGTGCAAGGGGAAAGCATGGCATATTGTAGCTCCAAGGAGCGGAGTCTTTTCTTCACATCATTAAACTGGGCTCTCAATTTTTGCACCTCTGCTGAAAAGTCCAGAAACAAAGAGATTTTTGGGTTATCCATCACTTGGACATCGCCCAGGGTGCAATCTTTAGATAGAATAACATCCCGGTCTTTGCAGTTGATTAGTTTAAACAAGAAGGCTCTAGGGGGGTTTCCAGGAGGTAGAGGCCTAGAAGGGACCCGGTGCACACGCTCAACAGCAAACATTGGGGAAAAAGCATCCTTCCCAAATTTTTCAAAGAGCCATTGTTCAATAAACTGGACTGGATTATTTCTTTCCATCCTTTCAGGAATACCAATAGCTCTGACATTATTTCTGCGAAGCCTGTTCTCCAAATCATCGAGTCTAGCGGTATGTTTAGCAACCAACATCTGCTGAGCGTGCGACTCCCTTTGCATTTGTGCCCAGTCATCCTCAATGGTGCTGATACGCCCTTCTATGGCAGTAGTGCGGTCTCGCAACTTCTGCATGTCTTGGCGCATGAAAGACATCTCAGCTTTCATCCCCTTAATTTCTGACGCCAATACAGTGATTGAAAGGTTGCAGGACGTAACCGCAGAGAGAATGACCCGCAATGTGGGTTCAGGCCCAGGCAGGTCTGATGATGTGGCCGCCTGCATGCTATTGAGCTCGGGGGTATTACTCACTGTGTCCCAGGGCAGCGCAGGCACCGTTGGATCCTCCAGTGGCACTGTATCATCTGCGTCCGACAGAGAGCTGCTATGATCCTCCATCCTATCCCCCTGCAATGCTGGTGAATCTTGCGTGCCAAGGAGAAAAGCTTCTTTGCAGCCTTACTGTACTTTTCTTTGGCTGTTTTTCGCGCCGCCATCTTGGAGCGCGTGTGGCTGAGCCGAGCGGGCCGCAGATCCCTGTTTAGACATCACCCGGTGGCTAAAAAGCACAGTGGCAGGTGGGCAACGATGTCAGGCAGCTCCGGAGCGTGAGGATCAATCGGTAATGAGGACGCAGCAGTGTATAGCAGGATAATAGTACGGATCCTCGGTGGAGCTCACACGATGTGCGTCCTTCTACATCCGCTGCCAAGCCACACCCCCAGCTGTGTCTGTTTAAGCCTATGATTATTTACCTAAATTTTTAGTTCCTACCACATATATAAAGCACTCAATTACTGTACACTACAATGTATGATGAAACAAATATGTAAATTCATTAACACATCCCCTATTTTTCCTTGCCTCATGTATATTTCTTTATATAGGTAGAGCCACGAGAATGAAATGTGATCATATATGGATATCTGGTTTACATATTAAAATAGTGTGCTGGATATATTTAATTTTTCTTTTTTTATTCAGTGTTTTAAATTATCTTTAAAATATACAAATTGCACATTTGGCAATAGACAGACATAAATCTTGTGATTCTTAAGTTGTAATTGCTATCTATAAGTCAATTGAATGTCACACTCTTGCCAATAACTCTTGGAGCAATGCCCTGAACAGCTGGAATATGTGACAAACGTTTCACCTCTCACTTTTAGGATTGATTTCCACTTTAAGGTTGAACCCAAGCATTATGGAACAGTATGTTTAAGTTTGTTGAGAGTCTGTCATACAGAATTACACTAGTGCTAAAAAATGAATTCATCACTTCAATTCAAACAGTTTCTTAACCTTTGCAAAACTAAAAATATAATTATCTCCAAGGTAAATCAACATGAGCAAGATTGAGTAAATTAATTTATACAGTATCTCAAGGGTAAATAGCAGCATCCATTGTAAGTGTTAGTTTCTAAACTTTGAAAATATTAAATATGTTACTTTAAACTGGTTAATTTTCACACTTTGTTAGCTAGTAAATATGCTGTATTTATTTAATTAATTGTATTCAGTATAAACACATACTCTTACCATATATATATATATATATATATATATATATATATATATATATATATATACACACACACACACACACACACACACACACACAGTACACCCCTCACATTTTTGTAAATATTTTATTATATCTTTTCATGTGACAACACTGAAGAAATGACACTTTGCTACAATGTAAAGTAGTGAGTGTACAGCTTGTATAACAGTGCAAACTTGCTGTCCCCTCAAAATAACTCAACACACAGCCATTAATGTCTAAACTGCTGGCAACAAAAGTGAGTACACCCCTAAGTGAAAATGTCCAAATTGGGCCCACTTAGCCATTTTCCTTCCCCAGTGTCATCTGAAAAAAAAACGATAGGAAATTCCGATCATCTGTGTGGAACGGAGAAAAAACCCACACATGCTCAGAATCAAGTAGACGCATGCTCAGAAGCATTGAACTTCATTTTTCTCGGCTCGTCTGAGTGTTTTACGTCACCGCGTTTTGGACGGTCGGGATTTTGTCTGATGGTGTGTATGCAAGACTGATGGAAGTCAGCTTCATTGGAATTCCGATGGAAAATTCCATCGGATTTTATTCCATCAGAAATCCGATCGTGTGTACAGGGCCTTAGTGTTACAAGGTCTCAGGTGTGAATGGGGAGCAGGTGTGTTAAATTTGGTGTTATCACAGGCAAGTCAGATTGTCAGGACTATTGAACCTGGCATCAAAAAATTTGAATAATCGTTGATATAATCATTTATTTTTAGGGATAAATTGAATAATCTTTTACATCTCCTATGTTTTCAGGTTTATTTACTGTAACAGTACAAGATCTTCATGTGTGCATTTGTATTTAGAAGCACTAAGGCCCCTTTCACACTGAGGCGCTTTGCAGGCGCTATTGCGCTCTAAATAGCGCCTGCAATGCGCTCCAAAAAAGCCTCTCAATACTATCCAATGTGAAAGCCCGAGGGCTTTCACACTGGAGCGTTGCGCTTGCAGGAGGCTCAAAAAACTCCTGCAAGCCGCATCTTTGAGGCGCAATAGGAGCGCTAAAAATAGCGCTCCTGTAGCGCCCCTGCCCATTGAAATCAATGGGGTAGCGCCTCTAATACGCCCGCAAAACGCCTCAAAGAGGCGTTATTGCGGGCGTTTTTAACCCTTTTTCGGCCGCTAGCGGGGGTTAAAATACCCCCGCTAGCGCCCGCAAATCGCGGCAAAAAAACGGTATAGCGGCGCTAAAAATAGCGCCGCTATACCGCCAGCGCATCCAGCACCTCAGTGTGAAAGTAGCCTTAATGTTACAATTAGGGATAGGTGAGCAGTTCAGCCCGAGCATGAGTTCGGGTTGAACATTGGCTGTTTGCACATTCGCCGAACAACCAACTTATTGGAGCATTCAACCGTTTGTTCGGCCCACCGAAGGACCACAATGCACTGCACCGCCACACAGTGCATTGGAATCCCTGATTGGCTACAGCAATGAAAGCTTTGCCAGATCAGGGCACAGAATACTATCAGAGCCACGATTGGACTCTGTCATGAGGCCGCTATCCAATCATGGTTCATTGCTGTTATTCCCGTCCCAGACTATAAAATTATTATTTTAACCACTTCCCTACCCAGCCATAGTAATATGACGTCCACAGATGGGATCTCCCATCCTGGGTGGACGTCATATGACGTCCTCTGCTTTGTAGGGGAATATCTGAATGATGCCTGCAGCTAGAGGCATCATTCAGATATCCTTTTGTTCTGCCAGCGATTCTCTGCACCATAAGAACGATCATAGCGGCGGCTCCACCACTTGATCGTTCTTATAGGCGGCGGGAGGGGGCACCCCCCCCTCCCGCCGCCATCCGGCTCTCCCAGGTACCGTTGTGTTCCTTAGGACACAGCAGTTCCCTGATGGGGGTAAATGAGTGGCGGTGGAGCAGCAGCGGCGGGCAGCGGAGCTTTCTGTGCGGCGCGGCGGGCAGCGGAGCGGCTTACCGGCTCCCATATGCAGAGCTGCAGCAGCGGCGTGCACGACGCCCGCGCGCGCCCCCGGGGGCACGCAGCGCGGCGATCTGGGATCCGGTGTGTCCCTCTGGACACACCGATTCAAGTAATGTGGTGGCGGGCGGCGGAGATTCCGGTATAAACTTACCGGAATTGATGATGCAGAGATGCGCAGCGCGGCGATCGGGGCTGAGGTTTTTCCCTTGGATACAGCCCAGCCTCGATCAGGGTAAAGAGCCAATGAAATTGGCTCTTTACCACGTGACCGGCTGTGTCCAATCACAGCAGGTCACTAAATGTAAACAAAACACACAATTGTGTGTAACTCACTGTTGCCTGGTTCTCCTCTTCACACACACCTGTGAGGAGGAGATCAGCTAACAGTGAGTTACACATATGTTATACACATATACATATGTACTACTGTGCCCAGATTGCCCCCCCTAAATAAAGAGTACCTGTCATCTAGTACCTGCCACCAGATCACCCGCCACCCACCTGTCCATCAGGAGTACCTGTCCATCAGGAGTACCCGCCACCTCAGAGTACCCGCCACCTCAGAGTACCCGCCACCAGTCCATCAGGAGTACCTGTCCATCAGGAGTACCCGCCACCTCACCTGAGTACCCGCCACCTCAGAGTACCCGCCACCAGTCCATCAGGAGTACCTGTCCATCAGGAGTACCCGCCACCTCACCTGAGTACCCGCCACCTCAGAGTACCCGCCACCAGTCCATCAGGAGTACCTGTCCATCAGGAGTACCTGTCCATCAGCAGTACCCACCACCTCACCTGAGTACCCGCCACCTCAGAGTACCCGCCACCAGTCCATCAGGAGTACCTGTCCATCAGGAGTACCCGCCACCTCACCTGAGTACCAGCCACCTCAGAGTACCCGCCACCAGTCCATCAGGAGTACCTGTCCATCAGGAGTACCTGTCCATCAGCAGTACCCGCCACCTCAGAGTACCCGCCACCAGTCCATCAGGAGTACCTGTCCATCAGGAGTACCCGCCACCTCACCTGAGTACCCGCCACCAGTCCATCAGGAGTACCTGTCCATCAGCAGTACCCGCCACCTCACCTGAGTACCCGCCACCTCAGAGTACCCGCCACCAGTCCATCAGAAGTACCTGTCCATCAGGAGTACCTGTCCATCAGGTGTACCAGCCACCTCACCAGGAGTACCCGCCACCTCACCAGGAGTACCCGCCACCAGTCCATCAGGAGTACCTGTCCATCAGGAGCACCCACCACCTCACCAGAGTACCCGCCACCTCACCAGAGTACCCACCACCAATCCATCAGGAGTACCTGTCCATTAGAGTACCCGCCACCTCACCAGAGAACCTGCCACCAGAGTACCTGCCACCTCACCAGCGTACCCACTATGTCCAGAAATGTGTACACCCCAGAAGAAGCATATCAAATACTCAGTCTGACCGATGAGAGCAACAGGGAGCTCTCACCGCTCAGTTCTGATTCCGATTCTGGTTCGGAATATGAACCCCCCGAAGGCAGCACATCCGGATCCGAATTAGAGGAGGACACAGTCCGTCCAAAAAGAAGACGGTCTGAACACCAGGCAGCGACCAGCAGTGCCAACGGCGGTAGACCCCAGGAGGCGAGGTCCAGTGCAAGCGCTGCTAGACCCCAGGAGGAAAGGCCCAGTGCAAGCGCTGCTAGACCCCAGGAGGAAAGGCCCAGTGCAAGTACACGCCAAAGAAGTAGGACCCGAACCCAGCTTCCAGATGGCTTGGCAAACCCATTGTGGCTGCCTTCTACCTCAGGGTCAGCCACGATCCCCCCTTTTACAGCACAGCCAGGTGTGCAGGTCAACACTGAGGGTTTTTCCAAACTTGATTTTTTTAATTTATTTTTCCCTGATGAATTGGTTCAAGGCATTGTGGAGCAAACTAATCTTTTTGCTCAACAATTCATTGAAAACAACCCCAGCTCCAGCTATGCCCGCCCTTTTGAATGGAGACCCCTAACAGTGGTGGAGCTTAGATTGTTTTTAGGCCTAACGTTTAACACGGGGCTTACAAAAAAAATGAAATGAATAGGTATTGGTCGAAGAAACCCATCCACCATATGCCAATTTTTACATCGGCCATGTCCAGGTCCCGATACGAACTTATAATGCGGTTCCTGCATTTCAGTGACAACTCACAGTGCCCCCCCCCCCGAGCTCACCCAAACTTTGACAAATTATATAAAATTCGCCCCCTAATTAATTTTTTTTCCAAGAAGTTTGCCGAACTTTATGTCCCTGACCAAAACATTTCTGTGGACGAATCCCTGGTGCATTTCACAGGCTGGCTGGGAATCAAGCAATATATCCCCAGTAAGCGGGCGAGGTACGGCTTGAAGCTCAACAAGCTCTGTGAAAGCGCCACTGGTTATGTGCACTCTTTCCGCATGTACGAAGGCAAAGATTCCCAGCTCGAGCCCCCTGAGTGTCCATCGTACATGGGAATAAGTGGAAAAATTGTTTGGGAGTTGGTATTTCCACTCCTCCAAAAGGGGTATCATATTTATATGGACAACTATTATACCAGCCTGTCCCTTCTCCGCCACCTCTACCTAAAAAAAACTCTGGCGTGTGGTACAACAAGAATAAACAGAAAGGGCTTCCCACAGCGTCTTGTCACCACAACCATTCAAAAGGGGGAATCGGCAAGCTTGAGGAACAAGGAAGTGTTGGCTGTGAAGTGGAGGGATAGGAAAGATGTGTACATCATGTCCACCATCCACGATGACACCTCGGTGGAACTTCACAGAAGACGCAGTACCGTTCGCAAGCCTTCCTGCATCAATGAGTACAATAAATTCATGGGGGGTGTGGATTTAAATGATCAAATGTTGCAGCCCTATCTTTCAACCCGAAAATCCCTCTTCTGGTATAAAAAAAATCGCAATTTACTTTTTTCATTTGGCCCTGTTAAATTCTTTCATAGTCTACCAAAAATCCACACATAGACCCACCACCTTCATGAGATTTATTGAAGACATTGTCACTGCCCTGATCTACCAACAAACATCCCCCCCAGAAAGCATTCACTCAGATTGTGTCAGCAGACTACATGAGCGCCATTTTTCAGACCATATTCCACCATCACGATCCGGAAGACGACGCCAAAAAAAATGTCGGGTGTGCACCAGAAGAGGAATTAGGAAAGACACCAGCTTCCATTGTCCCGACTGTCCCTCCCAACCTGGCCTTTGCATCAGAAAATGCTTCAAGCGATATCACACTCTCGAAAACTATTAGCCCATATTTCTAATACTGCCATTTCCCCGTTTTCAATATGTCCTGAATATTTCCCTGCCTCAACAAACCATATCATTGTCTTCCATGTGAACTGACCCTGGCCTGTTTCTCGACTATGTCTCTGCCTACCGTCTGCATTGTTTATCCGCCATGTTTCTGCCTTTCACGTGAACTGACCCTGGACTGTATGGATTATGCCTCTGCCTACCGTTTATTTCTGCCTTTTACCTGCACTGACCTCGGCCTGTTGACCATGTTTTTGCCTGCCCCCTTGGACTGATCTTTCACCCTGCTACACAGGGGTCTCACATATGTGAGGGGCTCCAGAATAGTGTTCTGAGTTCAGAAAACCAGTTTTTGGTTTTCTGTGTTCCCAGAACAGGGTCTGGTTGTCCGGAGGCTTCAAAGCGATTTGGGTGGGAGAAGCCTCTACCCCTGTCCCCATTCTTTCCTGACCGTTGCCCTAAGCTTGATGGTCCTGCCTGCTCCCTGGACAAATACTCTGGCTGTGCTGACCATACCTCTGCCTGCTGCATGTACTAACTATGGACAGTATTCCTGCCTGCTGCATGGACGATCCTTTGTTCCTTTTGCTACTGCTGACCACATCTCTGCCTGCTATCTGGACCAATGCTTTGGCTGTGCTGACATCATCTCTACCTGTACTGACTATTCCTGCCTGCTGCCTGTTTTGCTGTCGCTGTCCACGTTCCTGCCTGCTGCCTGGACCGATGCTCTCCTCTTTGGACCACTGCACTACTAAAACCGCAGGTAATCTTTTCTTTACCCTTTTTCTCAGAAGAATGTATTTTGGTTTATAATTGGTATGTACAGTACATGCTATGTTTTAGAAATATGAAGGGCCTTCAACAATGTGATAGGTTGTCAGGAATTTATGTGTGTAATTTATGCTCCTAGAACACATGACGGTGCTACTTAGATGTTAGGCCTCTGTATTTGGCCAGGCTGTGTAAAAGTCTCACACATTTGGTATCGCCATACTCAGGAGTAGAAGAATGTATTTTGGGGTGTCACTTTTGCTATGTACATGCTATGTGTTGGTAATATCTTATAAATGGACAACTTTGTATAAAAAAAATGCGTTTTCATTTTTTTCCCACATATTCCAAAAACTTCTGGAAAAAAATGAACCGTTCAAAAGACTCATTATGCCTCATAGATTATACGTTGGGGTGTTAGCTTTCCAAAATGGGGTCATTTTATGGGAGTTTCCATTGTCCTGGTGCTCCAGGGTCTTCAAAACTGTAATAGGTGGTTGAGAAATGAGATGTGTAATTTATGCTCCTAGAATGCCTGAAGGTGCTATTTCAATGTTGGGCCTCTGTATTTGGCCAGGCTGTGTAAAAGTCTCACACATTTGGTATCGCCATACTCAGGAGGAGTAGCAGAATGTATTTTGGTGTGTAATTTTTGCTATGTACATGCTATGTGTTGGTAATATCTTATAAATGGACAACTTTGTATAAAAAAAATGCGGTTTCATTTTTTTCCCACATATTCCAAAAACTTCTGGAAAAAAATGAACCGTTCAAAAGACTCATTATGCCTCATAGATTATACGTTGGGGTGTTAGCTTTCCAAAATGGGGTCATTTTATGGGCGTTTCCATTGTCCTGGTGCTCCAGGGCCTTCAAAACTGTAATAGGTGGTTGAGAAATGAGATTTGTAATTTATGCTCCTAGAATGCCTGAAGGTGCTATTTCAATGTTGGGCCTCTGTATTTGGCCAGGATGTGTAAAAGTCTCACACATTTGGTATCGCCATACTCAGGAGGAGTAGCAGAATGTATTTTGGGGTGTCATTTTTGCTATGTACATGCTATGTGTTGGTAATATCTTATAAATGGACAACTTTGTATAAAAAAAATGCGGTTTCATTTTTTTCCCACATATTCCAAAAACTTCTGGAAACAAATGAACCGTTCAAAAGACTCATTATGCCTCATAGATTATACATTGGGGTGTTAGCTTTCCAAAATGGGGTCATTTTATGGGCGTTTCCATTGTCCTGGTGCTCCAGGGTCTTCAAAACTGTAATAGGTGGTTGAGAAATGAGATGTGCAATTTATGCTCCTAGAATGCCTAAAGGGGCTATTTCAATGTTGGGCCTCTGTATTTGGACAGGCTGTGTAAAAGTCCCACACATTTGGTATTGCCATACTCAGGAGGAGTAGCAGAATGTATTTTGGGGTGTCATTTTTGCTATGTACATGCTATGTGTTGGTAATATCTTATAAATGGACAACTTTGTATAAAAAAAATGCATTTTCATTTTTTTCCCACATGTTCCAAAAACTTCTGGAAAAAAATGAACCGTTCAAAAGACTCATTATGCCTCATAGATTATACGTTGGAGTGTTAGCTTTCCAAAATGGGGTCATTTTATGGGCGTTTCTATTGTCCTGGTGCTCCAGGGTCTTCAAAACTGTAATAGGTGGTTGAGAAATGAGATGTGTAATTTATGCTCCTAGAATGCCTGAAGGTGCTATTTCAATGTTGTGCCTGTGTATTTGGCCAGGCTGTGTAAAAGTCTCACACATTTGGTATCGCCATTAGGGATGAGCTTCGTGTTCGAGTCGAACATACGTTCGACTCGAACATTGGCTGTTCGATCGTTCGACGAAGATCGAACGATTTGGGCCGTTCGCGCCAAATTCGAGTGACGCGAACGGCCCACAATGCACTACGCCATCGCAGTGTCATCCAGGCGCTGTGATTGGCCAAGCATGCACTGTGACCCCGCATGCTTGGCCAATCACAGCGCCGGCAGCGAGGAGAGCAATGATTGGCCACAGGCAGGATGCCTGTGGCCAATTATTGCTGAGGGTGTTTAGTACACGCCCCACACTATAAAAGGCCGCCAGCACGGCGGCCTAGTGTAGTGTGTTCCGGAGCAGGGATAGAGTAGCATAGGCAGGGACAGTGACTGTTATTTCTTTCTTGCTTAACCTGGATTCCTTTAGTTTAGGGAAAGAGAAGGATAGGTAGGGAGAGTGTCAGTGTGTTTTGTGCTTCTGCTATAGTGTGCTTAAAAAAAACATTTATTCTAGGGACAGAAAACTCTAGGTAGGGACAGTGTCAGTTTCTTTCACTCTGCAAGTCCTTGTTTCCAGGGACCTGTAAGGACAGTGAGTTAATTGTCCTTGTGCTATATTGTGCTTAAAAAAAACATTTATTCTAGGGACAGAAAACTCTAGGTAGGGACAGTGTCAGTTTCTTTCACTCTGCAAGTCCTTGTTTCCAGGGACCTGTAAGGACAGTGAGTTAATTGTCCTTGTGCTATATTGTGATTAAAAAAAACATTTATTCTAGGGACAGAAAACTCTAGGTAGGGACAGTGTCAGTTTCTTTCACTCTGCAAGTCCTTGTTTCCAGGGACCTGTAAGGACAGTGAGTTAATTTTCCTTGTGCTATATTGTGATTAAAAAAAACATTTATTCTAGGGACAGAAAACTCTAGGTAGGGACAGTGTCAGTTTCTTTCACTCTGCAAGTCCTTGTTTCCAGGGACCTGTAAGGACAGTGAGTTAATTGTCCTTGTGCTATATTGTGCTTAAAAAAAACATTTATTCTAGGGACAGAAAACTCTAGGTAGGGACAGTGTCAGTTTCTTTCACTCTGCAAGTCCTTGTTTCCAGGGACCTGTAAGGACAGTGAGTTAATTGTCCTTGTGCTATATTGTGATTAAAAAAAACATTTATTCTAGGGACAGAAAACTCTAGGTAGGGACAGTGTCAGTTTCTTTCACTCTGCAAGTCCTTGTTTCCAGGGACCTGTAAGGACAGTGAGTTAATTTTCCTTGTGCTATATTGTGATTAAAAAAAACATTTATTCTAGGGACAGAAAACTCTAGGTAGGGACAGTGTCAGTTTCTTTCACTCTGCAAGTCCTTGTTTCCAGGGACCTGTAAGGACAGTGAGTTAATTGTCCTTGTGCTATATTGTGCTTAAAAAAAACATTTATTCTAGGGACAGAAAACTCTAGGTAGGGACAGTGTCAGTTTCTTTCACTCTGCAAGTCCTTGTTTCCAGGGACCTGTAAGGACAGTGAGTTAATTGTCCTTGTGCTATATTGTGATTAAAAAAAACATTTATTCTAGGGACAGAAAACTCTAGGTAGGGACAGTGTCAGTTTCTTTCACTCTGCAAGTCCTTGTTTCCAGGGACCTGTAAGGACAGTGAGTTAATTTTCCTTGTGCTATATTGTGATTAAAAAAACATTTATTCTAGGGACAGAAAACTCTAGGTAGGGACAGTGTCAGTTTCTTTCACTCTGCAAGGCCTTGTTTCCAGGGACCTGTAAGGACAGTGAGTTAATTGTCCTTGTGCTATATTGTGCTTAAAAAAAACATTTATTCTAGGGACAGAAAACTCTAGGTAGGGACAGTGTCAGTTTCTTTCACTCTGCAAGTCCTTGTTTCCAGGGACCTGTAAGGACAGTGAGTTAATTTTCCTTGTGCTATATTGTGATTAAAAAAAACATTTATTCTAGGGACAGAAAACTCTAGGTAGGGACAGTGTCAGTTTCTTTCACTCTGCAAGTCCTTGTTTCCAGGGACCTGTAAGGACAGTGAGTTAATTTTCCTTGTGCTATATTGTGATTAAAAAAAACATTTTTTCTAGGGACAGAAAACTGTAGGTAGGGAGAGTGTTTTTTTTCTTTCACTCTGCAAGTCCTTGTTTCCAGGGACCTGTAAGGACAGTGAGTTAATTGTCCTTGTGCTATATTGTGCTTAAAAAAAACATTTATTCTAGGGACAGAAAACTCTAGGTAGGGACAGTGTCAGTTTCTTTCACTCTGCAAGTCCTTGTTTCCAGGGACCTGTAAGGACAGTGAGTTAATTTTCCTTGTGCTATATTGTGATTAAAAAAAACATTTATTCTAGGGACAGAAAACTCTAGGTAGGGACAGTGTCAGTTTCTTTCACTCTGCAAGTCCTTGTTTCCAGGGACCTGTAAGGACAGTGAGTTAATTTTCCTTGTGCTATATTGTGATTAAAAAAAACATTTTTTCTAGGGACAGAAAACTGTAGGTAGGGAGAGTGTTTTTTTTCTTTCACTCTGCAAGTCCTTGTTTCCAGGGACCTGTAAGGACAGTGAGTTAATTTTCCTTGTGCTATATTGTGATTAAAAAAAACATTTTTTCTAGGGACAGAAAACTGTAGGTAGGGAGAGTGTTTTTTTTCTTTCACTCTGCAAGTCCTTGTTTCCAGGGACCTGTAAGGACAGTGAGTTAATTGTCCTTGTGCTATATTGTGCTTAAAAAAAACATTTATTCTAGGGACAGAAAACTCTAGGTAGGGACAGTGTCAGTTTCTTTCACTCTGCAAGTCCTTGTTTCCAGGGACCTGGAGAGACATTGAGTGAATTGTCCTTGTGCTATATTGTGATTAAAAAAAACATTTATTCTAGGGACAGAAAACTCTAGGTAGGGACAGTGTCAGTTTCTTTCACTCTGCAAGTCCTTGTTTCCAGGGACCTGTAAGGACAGTGAGTTAATTTTCCTTGTGCTATATTGTGATTAAAAAAAACATTTTTTCTAGGGACAGAAAACTGTAGGTAGGGAGAGTGTTTTTTTTCTTTCACTCTGCAAGTCCTTGTTTCCAGGGACCTGTAAGGACAGTGAGTTAATTTTCCTTGTGCTATATTGTGATTAAAAAAAAACATTTATTCTAGGGACAGAAAACTCTAGGTAGGGACAGTGTCAGTTTCTTTCACTCTGCAAGTCCTTGTTTCCAGGGACCTGTAAGGACAGTGAGTTAATTTTCCTTGTGCTATATTGTGATTAAAAAAAACATTTTTTCTAGGGACAGAAAACTGTAGGTAGGGAGAGTGTTTTTTTTCTTTCACTCTGCAAGTCCTTGTTTCCAGGGACCTGTAAGGACAGTGAGTTAATTTTCCTTGTGCTATATTGTGATTAAAAAAAACATTTTTTCTAGGGACAGAAAACTGTAGGTAGGGAGAGTGTTTTTTTTCTTTCACTCTGCAAGTCCTTGTTTCCAGGGACCTGTAAGGACAGTGAGTTAATTGTCCTTGTGCTATATTGTGCTTAAAAAAAACATTTATTCTAGGGACAGAAAACTCTAGGTAGGGACAGTGTCAGTTTCTTTCACTCTGCAAGTCCTTGTTTCCAGGGACCTGGAGAGACATTGAGTGAATTGTCCTTGTGCTATATTGTGATTAAAAAAAACATTTATTCTAGGGACAGAAAACTCTAGGTAGGGACAGTGTCAGTTTCTTTCACTCTGCAAGTCCTTGTTTCCAGGGACCTGTAAGGACAGTGAGTTAATTTTCCTTGTGCTATATTGTGATTAAAAAAAACATTTTTTCTAGGGACAGAAAACTGTAGGTAGGGAGAGTGTTTTTTTTCTTTCACTCTGCAAGTCCTTGTTTCCAGGGACCTGTAAGGACAGTGAGTTAATTTTCCTTGTGCTATATTGTGATTAAAAAAAACATTTATTCTAGGGACAGAAAACTCTAGGTAGGGACAGTGTCAGTTTCTTTCACTCTGCAAGTCCTTGTTTCCAGGGACCTGTAAGGACAGTGAGTTAATTTTCCTTGTGCTATATTGTGATTAAAAAAAACATTTTTTCTAGGGACAGAAAACTGTAGGTAGGGAGAGTGTTTTTTTTCTTTCACTCTGCAAGTCCTTGTTTCCAGGGTCCTGTAAGGACAGTGAGTTAATTGTCCTTGTGCTATATTGTGCTTAAAAAAAACATTTATTCTAGGGACAGAAAACTCTAGGTAGGGACAGTGTCAGTTTCTTTCACTCTGCAAGTCCTTGTTTCCAGGGACCTGTAAGGACAGTGAGTTAATTTTCCTTGTGCTATATTGTGATTAAAAAAAACATTTATTCTAGGGACAGAAAACTCTAGGTAGGGACAGTGTCAGTTTCTTTCACTCTGCAAGGCCTTGTTTCCAGGGACCTGTAAGGACAGTGAGTTAATTGTCCTTGTGCTATATTGTGCTTAAAAAAAACATTTATTCTAGGGACAGAAAACTCTAGGTAGGGACAGTGTCAGTTTCTTTCACTCTGCAAGTCCTTGTTTCCAGGGACCTGTAAGGACAGTGAGTTAATTTTCCTTGTGCTATATTATGATTAAAAAAAACATTTTTTCTAGGGACAGAAAACTGTAGGTAGGGAGAGTGTTTTTTTTCTTTCACTCTGCAAGTCCTTGTTTCCAGGGACCTGTAAGGACAGTGAGTTAATTTTCCTTGTGCTATATTGTGATTAAAAAAAACATTTTTTCTAGGGACAGAAAACTGTAGGTAGGGAGAGTGTTTTTTTTCTTTCACTCTGCAAGTCCTTGTTTCCAGGGACCTGTAAGGACAGTGAGTTAATTGTCCTTGTGCTATATTGTGCTTAAAAAAAACATTTATTCTAGGGACAGAAAACTCTAGGTAGGGACAGTGTCAGTTTCTTTCACTCTGCAAGTCCTTGTTTCCAGGGACCTGGAGAGACATTGAGTGAATTGTCCTTGTGCTATATTGTGATTAAAAAAAACATTTATTCTAGGGACAGAAAACTCTAGGTAGGGACAGTGTCAGTTTCTTTCACTCTGCAAGTCCTTGTTTCCAGGGACCTGTAAGGACAGTGAGTTAATTTTCCTTGTGCTATATTGTGATTAAAAAAAACATTTTTTCTAGGGACAGAAAACTGTAGGTAGGGAGAGTGTTTTTTTTCTTTCACTCTGCAAGTCCTTGTTTCCAGGGACCTGTAAGGACAGTGAGTTAATTTTCCTTGTGCTATATTGTGATTAAAAAAAACATTTTTTCTAGGGACAGAAAACTGTAGGTAGGGAGAGTGTTTTTTTTCTTTCACTCTGCAAGTCCTTGTTTCCAGGGACCTGTAAGGACAGTGAGTTAATTGTCCTTGTGCTATATTGTGCTTAAAAAAAACATTTATTCTAGGGACAGAAAACTCTAGGTAGGGACAGTGTCAGTTTCTTTCACTCTGCAAGTCCTTGTTTCCAGGGACCTGGAGAGACATTGAGTGAATTGTCCTTGTGCTATATTGTGATTAAAAAAAACATTTATTCTAGGGACAGAAAACTCTAGGTAGGGACAGTGTCAGTTTCTTTCACTGTGAAAGTCCTTGTTTCAAGGGACAGAGAAGGACACCTGAAGGTAGCCCTTATTGCTTTTTTCCCATCTCCCTGCAGGCCATCTATTAGAATGTCTGGAAGGCAAACAAGGAGAGGCAGACAGTCAGGAGGCAATAAAAGAGGGCAAGCAGGCTCTGTGTCTGGGGGCAACAGTGCTGGTCGTGGACGCGGTGCATTGTCATCAGCACATGGCCATGGGACACGCTTGTCCTTCTTTTCGGCAGCTGGACATGTTGAGCCACATCATGCCGAAGACTTGGTAGAGTGGATGACCAAGCCCTCCTCCTCCTCCTCATCCTCTCTCACCCAGGCTCAGGGTACTGGAAAAGCAGCTGCCAAAGCGTCGTCTTCCCTGGTATCAATGTCAGACAAATCATCAGTCACTCCTTCCCTAGACCCACCATGTCCTCCTCCTGAGGAGTCCCCCGAACTGTTTCAGCACAGTGTTGGGTACATGCTCCAGGAGGATGCCCAGCGTTTCGAAGGGTCTGATGATGAAACCCAGCTAGAGGAAGGCAGTAGCGTGAGAGCAGACAGAGGGGATGCTCAAGAAGGACACCAATCTGGCAGTCATGTTCCAGCAGCTGCAGCATACTGCCAGATTGGCTCCAGTGATGAGGAGGGAGGGGATGATGAGGTCAATGACTCCACGTGGGTGCCTAATAGGAGAGAGGAGGAGGAGGAGGATGAGGAGGAGGCACATCTCCAACGAGGCAGGATGCCCTTTGGTGGCCAGCGTAAGGGCAGTACACCGACGGAATCACACCGCAGAGCTCCGCCTGTGCAGGGCGCTGCCTCTGCCCGTCATTCAAAAAGTTCTTTGGTGTGGGCCTTTTTTGAGGCTAGTGCATCAGATCGCACAGCTGCTGTTTGCAACATATGTCTCAAGCGTATATCGCGTGGCCAAAACATCAGCCGCTTGGGTACCACATGCCTGACCAGACATATGTTGACCTGCCATGCAGCTCGTTGGCAAGCCTACCTCAAAGACCCACACCAAAGAACAAAGCGGACCTCTCCTTGCACCGCATCAGCTGGGATCTCCAACCCCACTATAACTTCAGTCCTCTCTGAAACATGCACTGAGAGGAATGAAGGTGTAGAATTAGGTGTGTCACAGCCAAGTACTTGCGCCCACTCTGCTAGCAGTACACCGACGTCCGATTCTAGCAGGCAAATTTCCCTGCCCCAGCTGCTGGACCGTCGAAAGAAGTTCACTCCCAGCCATCCACATGCCCAGCGGTTGAATGCTAGCTTGGCTAAATTGCTAGCGCTTCAACTGCTGCCTTTTCAGTTGGTAGACTCGGCCCCCTTCCGTGAGTTTGTGCAATGTGCGGTTCCTCAGTGGCAGGTTCCCAAACGCCACTTTTTCTCACGGAAGGCTATTCCGGCTCTCTACCGGCATGTGGAAGGCAATGTCTTGGCCTCGCTGGACAGGGCGGTCAGCGGTAAGGTGCATATTACCGCTGACTCATGGTCCAGCAGGCATGGACAGGGACGTTACCTTTCTTTCACGGCCCATTGGGTCACTCTTTTGGCAGCTGGGAAGGATTCAGGACAAGGTGCAGTAGTGTTGGAGGTTGTCCCACCGCCACGCCTCCAAAATGCTACTACTGGTTGTGACACACCTCTCTCCTCCACCCCCTCCTCTTCTTCTTCCTCCATGGCCTCTTCCTGTGGTTTGTCCTATGAACCAGCGGTGCTCCGTAGCCGTTCACGGGGCTACGCAAGTACGCAGGCAAAAAGATGCCATGCCGTGCTTGCGCTGGTGTGTTTGGGGGACAGAAGCCACACTGGGGCAGAGGTCCTGTCTGCTCTGCAGGGCCAGGCCGAGAGGTGGTTGACGCCACGCCAGCTTAAGCCAGGAATGGTGGTTTGCGACAATGGCACCAACCTCCTCTCCGCCCTCCGACAGGGACAACTGACCCATGTGCCCTGTGTGGCTCACGTCCTTAACCTGGTGGTGCAGCGGTTCTTGGGCAGGTACCCGGGCTTACAGGATGTCCTGAGGCAGGCCAGGAAAGTCTGTGTGCATTTCCGCAGATCTTATAATGCCAGTGCTCGCCTGGCTGAGCTGCAAAAGGAGTTGAACCTGCCCAAGAACCGCCTTATATGTGACATGCCCACCAGGTGGAACTCAACGTTGGCCATGCTGCAGCGGCTGCACACGCAGCAGAGGGCCATCAATGAGTACCTGTGCGACTACGGCACCAGGACAGGGTCAGGGGAGCTTGGTTTTTTTTCTCCACGCCAGTGGGGCATGATCAGGGATGCATGCACTGTCCTGGCACCATTTGAGGAGGCCACGAGGATGGTGAGCAGTGACAGTGCATGCATCAGTGACACTGTACCTCTTGTCCACCTGTTGGAGCACACGCTGCGTGGAATAATGGACAGGGCACTTGAGGCAGAACAGAGGCAGGAAGAGGAGGACTTCCTTGCCTCTCAAGGCCCCCTTTACCCAGACAGTGTTCCTTCTGTCCCACCCATCGCACAGGAAGAGGAGGAGGAGGAGGAGGAGGAGGAGGAGGAGGAGGATTGTGTCAGCATGGAGGTGGAGGCTGGCACTCAGCATCATCAGCAGCAGTCTTTTAGGGATGATTTACAGTCCCAAGAAACCAGTGGACTTGTACGTGGCTGGGAGGAGGTGGCTGCGGATCATGTCGTCCTTAGTGACCCAGAGGACTCCGGAGCGAATGCCTCAGCAAACCTACGCTGCATGGCCTCCCTGATCCTGCAAAGTCTGCGGAAGGATCCTCGTATTCTTCGGATCAAGGAGAGGGACCATTACTGGCTGGCCACTCTCCTTGATCCACGGTACAAGGGTAAGGTTGCGGACCTTATGTTACCGTCGCAGAGGGAGCAGAGGATGAGACAACTCCGGGAGGCCTTGCAGAAAGGTCTGTGCAACGCGTTCCCAGAGACTGGGAGGTTGCAAACTCCTGGTCCTGGACAACGAGTTGCTGAGGCTTCGGCCAGTCAAAGAAGGAGCGGTGGGGAAGGTGGCCGTCTGACCGATGCGTTCAGACAATTCTTTAGTCCGCAGCCCCAAAGTATGATCGGTTCCAGCAACCATCGCCAGCGTCTGATAAACATGGTGCAGGAATATCTAGGGGCAAGGTCAGACTTGGACACCTTCCCCACCGAAAATCCTCTGGCTTACTGGGTCTTGAGGATGGATCACTGGCCAGAGCTTGCACAGTATGCAATTGAGCTACTGGCCTGTCCTGCATCCAGCGTTCTTTCGGAACGCACATTCAGTGCTGCTGGAGGATTTGTCACGGATCACAGGGTGCGCCTGTCCACCGACTCGGTTGATCGACTGACTTTCATCAAGATGAACCAGTCTTGGATCACCACCAGCTACCACACACCTGATGCTGATATAACAGACTAATTGATTTTAAAATGTCACATCCCTTCAAGACTGATGCTGATGCTGAGTGCCTGTGCTGTTATGTTGACTGGCTATCCTCCTCCTCCGAGTCCTCAATGATACGATTGATGATGATAGCTTGGAAGATCATTTTTGTTTATGGGTGCCGCCACCAGTGCCTAACGCCCAATTTTTCAGCCCCTGTTTAACAGTGGCGTGTAATTACAATTTTTGAAGCAATACTTTGCAACAGGGCTCATTGCTGTGCTCCAAGTACAGTATCTGTGAGGAGTTGCAGTGTTGTGCCACCAGTGCCTAAGGCCCAATTTTTCAGCCCCTGTTTAACAGGGGCGTGTCATTACAATTTTTGAAGCAATACTTTGCAACAGGGCTCATTGCTGTGCTCCAAGTACAGTATCTGTGAAGGGTTGCAGTGTTGTGCCACCAGTGCCTAAGGCCCAATTTTTCAGCCCCTGTTCAACAGGGGCATGTAATTACAATTCTTGATCTAATAATTCACAGCAGGGCCCATTGCTGCACCCACCAAGAGTAACTGTCAGGGCTTACAGTGTTGTGGCACCAGCACCACCATCAAAGGCCCAATTTTTACTACCACTGTTCAACAATTATATGTAATTAAAATTCCTGATATAATAGTTGACAGCAGGGCGTTCCAGCACCAACCAAGAGTAACTGTGAGTGCTTACAGTGTTGTGCCAACACCAACAACTAAGGGGCCTATTTCTGCAGAGTATATACGGCAGGTCCCTACTTTCAAACATCCAACTTACAAACGACTCCTACTTGCAAACGCAAGAAGACAACAGGAAGTGAGAGGAAATCTACCACTAGGAAGGAAAATTCTCTCCTGTAAGAATAAATATGGGAGAAAGGTGTCTCCTCTGTACTGATGCTTTATCAGCAATCCTTGTTTCAAGAAAAACACCACATTTCAAAAACAGTTGTCATTAGGACGGAAAGTGAGGTGAAATGTTCTGAACAGGGGCACAGACAGCAAAACAAATGTTACAGGGGTGATAACCCTTACCTATGTTTTCCAAAAAGTTTAAAAATAGATTTTTGGTCTGGAGCTACACTTCAACAATGTACCTGTTCAAAATTACAAACAGATTCTACATAAGAACAAACCTACAGTCCCTGTCTTGTATGCACCGCCTGTATACGGCTGTTCAGAGTATATAGGGCCTTTTTTATTTTATGTGCGGGGTTCCCCTTAATATCCATACAAGACCCAAAGGGGCTGGTAATGGGCTGGGGTAGGGGGGGGTCATGGGGTAGCTATGCCATTTTTCTTAAAGATTTTCATCCATATTACCGGGACCAGACATTACATTAAAGCCGCAAGCAGTTTTAAATGGCTTTTTTTTCCTTTAGAAGTGTCATTTTGTGCAGGGACAGTTCTAAACACGGGAAACACGTGGCACTTCACAGGCATACTTTAGACACCCCCCAGGTACGATATTTAAAGGAATATTTGACTTTTTTTTTTTCACTTTATGCATCATTAAAATGACTGCTCCCGGAAAACGACCGTTTTTAAAACTTATTTTTGCATTGATACATGTCCCCTGGTGCAGAACCCGGGTTCCCAAACCCTTTTTAGGACAATAACATGCATAATAGTTGTTATAATTAGCACTTTAGAATTCGAACGTTCGCATCCATTGTATTTAATAGGGTTCTAATGTTCGTTCGAACTTTCGGTCCGTTCGCGGGTTCTGGTGCGAACCGAACCCGGGGGTGTTCGGCTCATCACTAATCGCCATACTCAGGAGGAGTAGCAGAATGTATTTTGGGGTGTCATTGCAAGTATGCATGTGCTGTGTGAGAGAAATAACTTGTTATTATGACAATTTTGTGCAAAAAAATAAAAATTTAAAAAAATTTAAAACATTTCCCAAGA
Organism: Rana muscosa; assembly: GCA_029206835.1. Lineage (NCBI taxonomy): Eukaryota > Metazoa > Chordata > Amphibia > Anura > Ranidae > Rana > Rana muscosa. The sequence goes on along the minus strand of CM055117.1, from coordinate 635,860,717 downwards.
ATTGTGGGAAAAAAGTACAACTTCAAAAAACTCACAATGACTCTTACTGAATACATTGGAATGTCTGCTTTCCAAAAAGGGGTAATTTGGGGGGTATTTGTACTTTCCTGGCTTGTTAGGGTCTCAAGAAATGAAATAGGCCTTCAGTACATCAGGTGTGATCATATGTGATAATTTTTCAATGATTTGCACCATAGCTTGTAGACTCTATAACTTTCACAGAGACCAAATAATATACACTTTTTTGGTTATTTTTACTAAAGATATGTAGCAGTATACATTTTGGCCCAATTTTATGAAGAAAAATTACTTATTTGCAAAATTTTACAATAAAAACAAAAAAAAAAGTGTTTTTTTAAAAAAAAATCTTAATTTTTTCGCTTATATTGCAAAAAATAAAAAACCTAGCGGTGATTAAATACCACCAAAAGAAAGCTCTGTTTGTGAGAAAAAAATGATACAGTGTAGCATGACTGAGTAATTGTCATTCAAAGTGTGAGAGCGCTGAAAGCTACAAATTGGTCTGGTAAGGAAGGGTGTATAAAAGCCCTGTATTGAAGTGGTTAATAATGGTCATTTTCAGTGTGATATTGGTTTGGAGAGAGATAGAACAGCGCTATGTTCAGTGCTATTAGACAGTTAATGTGCTATAGTGTGCTATTCTGATTCTATTGTCAGTGTAGAATATCAGTTTAGCGTGAATCCAGGGATAGTTTAGTGTGAGTGTACTGCGACCATTCATCTTTACATTAGTGTGAATGAAGGGATAGTTCAGTCAGTGTGAGTGTAGTGCGACCAACCACCATTTGTCTTTACATTAGTGTGAATGTAGGAATAGTTCAGTCAGTGTGTATTGACCGTTTAACACAGTATACTTCATTGCGTTACTGCAAGTTTAACAATGTATATTTCAGTATGTTACGTGCCCTTTAACACAATACATTTCTGTGCATGCTTAACACAGTATTTCTTTTTCGTACATCACGGGACACAGAGCGACTTAGTCATTACTAATGGGTTATATAGATTACCTTCAGGTGCTGGCACTGGCCACTTCCAAACCGGAAGTACCCTCCCCTATATAAGCCCCTCCCATCCGGGAGCACCTCAGTTTTTTGCCAGTGTCTAAGGTGTTGGCCAAAGAGTAACATGTGTTTTCACTGGGCTTGCGTACAGGTTCTTTTGGGCCTTAGTAAGCTGTTGCGGATCCCACCAAAAAAGCTTCATAGCTAAACGGTCGGTACCCGGGCCTTGCAGCAGAAGAGCAAGGTTTTGCCTGTAATGCCTCTCTTAGGAGGGCTGGACCCTGGGATCCAGAGCTCTGGTCATACCCATGACCAAGATGTTGTCTGTGCAGGGTGCTATACAGGTCCAGGGGAGTGGAATCCTTGGGAACCCGGTCCCTGAAGGTTTAATTACAATGCCTGCCGTGATAGGTGAAGTTTGGGCTTCTGTGGACCAAACAAAGTCCTGCGGCGGGGATCAGGTAAGTGGGGGCCCCCAGGAACTTGGTTCTATTGGGGTACCCCCAAGCCTAATTTGTCTTTCTGTCTGTTACCTAACGGTATTCCCGCTAATATCTGTGTATGCCTGTAACTACTGAAAATTAAAAATTTTAATAGTAGTCAAGAAAAAAAAAAAAAAGGACCGCGGTACCTGTGTTAAACCACTAGAGGCCGCTGTGGTCCATTTTTCTTGTCATGTGGATCTTTGGTTTTCTCAAGTCAAAAGATCCAGGCAGTTGGTAAGTTTCTCTGTGGGAATCCACTTCCTCTGCCCTGTTGCTGCGCTCATCCACCGCACAGGCCCTCCGGCAAAAAGGGCCCTGGCTCCTAGTCCCTGTTTGATTTTCGAAAAGGGCACCAATGGCGCACGGGCGTGCACGCGCCTCCTATGAAAAAAAAGGGGCGGGGCGGGTGGATGATGCTCGATGCGCGCCACGGCGCTTCTGCGCATGTGCAGGCGTCCCAGCTTGTATAAAGACACAGTACAAGTGTCAGCTGGATGCAAACAGAGCTAGCAACAAACAGTGGCACACAGAGGCGGTTGATGCAGGCATCCCCATAGAAAGGCACTTTAGTGGACACCAGCTGGTATATAGCAGCAACTGTGTTAGACTATTACCAGCAAAATTGGTGTATGACGACGGGAATACCTCAGCTTTGTGCTTATAGGATTTGTCGTCCAGACGCTCTGGAAATAGATCTTACAAGAAGCGAAAGGGGTCTCCGTCGGGCTCTGAGGATTTTGGGCATGCTGTACTGCGCCAATCTCCCCTGAAATTTCAGAGGTCAGTAGCCGTAGGAACCCCGCAGGAGTACCTGGTACTGCGGCTGTCCCCAGTCCACCTGCTCCTGTATATATAACAGAGGAGGTTTTATCCTCAACTCTGGGAGGATCGGAAGAGAGATTAACAGCATTGATCGCTGCTTCCCTGTCACAGGAAAAGCGCGTCCGATCTCCGTCTCCTCCTGCAGAGTGCCTGTTAGTGGAGGAACAGTCCCAGAGATCGACCTACCTGAAGGGGATCAGGTGAGGTTGATAAAGTTATAGAGGAATCAACAGTGGAAGAACCTTTCTCAGCATCTCAGGCTGAAAGATTATGGGTTCAGTCTCTGACTAACATGGTCCGAGCAGCATTTTAAATGCCTCTGGCGGAACCATCAACCACTACTGTCTCCTCGCTGGGGTCGCTGAAAGCTCCCCAGACTGTCTGTTCCTTCCCAATCCACCCTTTATTGGAAGGGTTTATTTACCAGGATTGGGAGCATCCTGTAAAATATTTACTCCCCCCAAGAGATTTCCAGTGATCTATCCCATGGAGGATAAGTTCATAAAAAAAAAAATGGAGGGTCCCTACAGTGGACACAGCCATCTCTTGTGTAAATAAATCACTGACATGTCCTGTAGATAATGTTCCAATGTTCAAGGACCCAATAGATAAAAAATTGGAGTCTTTACTAAAATCTGCTTTCTCTACAGCAAGCATGGTGACACAACCTGCAGTAGCAGCGATTGGAGTCTGCCAAGCAATGAAAGATCAGTTGAAACAAGTCTTAAGGGACTTACCAGATCAGCAGGCTCTTGCCCTAGCTGACCTACCTAGAGCCTTGTGTTGCGGTGGACGCCATAAAGGATACAATCCAACAGGCATCCCGCTTTACGATGTCTGTAGACATATGCGTAGGCTTCTATGGCTCAAAAACTGGTCTGCTGAAGCTCCCTGTAAAAAATTGCTGATTAGCTTCCCATTTCATGGAGAACGCTTATCTGGAGATGATCTGGACAAATATATCCAGAAAACTTCTGCCGGTAAAAGTACACTCTTGCCGGTTAAGAAAAAGGGTAGAAGTCCTTCTTTTAAGAGGCCTACTTCTCCAGTCCCTGGCACATCGGCTGTGAAACAGTTCCGACGGCCTCCGCGGTCAAATCCAGGGGGCAGAAATCAGGGACAATCACAGGGTAACAAGAAACCCTGGGTCAAGAGAGGTACAAAACCTCCCCCTAAGTCATGAAGGGTTGCCCCCACTCAATCGGGTGAGGGGAAAACTTCAGTTGTTCACAGAGACCTGGCGGGACACCATCAGAGATGGGTGATCTCCGCAGTAAGTCTGGGATACAGGCTGGAGTTAAAAGACATTCCTCCTGCCCATTTTATAAGGTCAAACGTGCCAAGCGATCCCCAGAAGAGTGGATCCCTCCTTCTGGCACTAGAGCAACTATTGCCCCAAGGGTAATCATGAAGGTTCCCTTGGAAGAAAACGGGTTCGGGTTTTACTCGAACCTTGTCACAGTCCCCAAACCAAATGGGGACATGAGGCCCATATTAAATATAAAAGGGCTAAACAAGTTCCTACATATCAGGACTTTTTCGGATGGAGTCGATCCGATCGGTGGCCACCGCCCTACAAGGGCAGGAATGGTTAGCCTCGATCGACATAAGGGATGCTTATTTGCATATTCCCATCTGTCCGGCCCACCAGAAATTTCTACGCCTTGCAGTAGAAGGGCGCCATTTTCAGTTCAGAGCCTTACCTTTCGGTCTGGCCACAGCACCACGAGTGTTCACAAAAATTCTGGCCCTACGATTGGCCAAACTAGGAACACAAGGTGTAACGATAATGGCATATCTAGACGACTTGTTGCTGATAGACCACTCAGTGAAAAAAACTAGAAGTGGTCGTTCACAAGATAATCAAGTATCTGGAATCTCACGGTTGCATTATCAACCGAGACAAGTCAGCCCTAAAACCAGTCAAAAGCCTGGAATACTTGGGGGCTAAGACTGGATTCAAATCAGAGAAAGATTTTCTTACCTCCAGAGAAGGTGTCGTCTTTGAAAGATTTGACCCACTTAGTGGGTACAAAAAAGAAAAACCATCCATGCGCCTGTGTATAAGGCTGCTGGGAAAAATGGTGGCTTCATTCGAAGCAGTACCCTACGGTCAATTCCATTCAAGGAACTTGCAGAGGGCCATACTGTCAGCCTGGAACAAAAAAGTTCAGGCTTTAGACTTACCAATGTCCCTGTCCCCTTCCGTTCGCAAGAGCCTCCATTGGTGGTTGGTGCCAGAATCTGGAAAAAGGGAAACCCTTCAGTCCGGTTTCTTGGAAGGTGGTCACTACAGATGCCAGCCTCATAGGTGGGGGGCAGTACTGGAGCAATGGTCTCTCCAGGGCAAGTGGTCAGAAGCAGAGAAGGCCCTGCCCACCAATCTCTTAGAGATACGAGCAGCCCGGTATGCCCTAGTAGCATGGACATCCAAACTCCAAGGGTCACCTGTCAGAATTCAATCAGACAATGCCACAGCAGTGGCATATATCAATCACCAGGGTGGCACCAGGAGTCGTGCAGCCCAGAGGGAAGCGAATTGCATCCTGGAATGGGCAGAAAGGTATGTCACAGCCATATCCGTGGTTTTCATCCCAGGAGTGGAAAATTGGAGAGCGGACTTTTTAAGTCGCCAGCAATTATGCCCGGGGAATGGTCTCTTCACCCCGAGGTTTTCCAGGCAATATGCCAGCGGTGGGGAACACCGGATGTAGATCTGCTAGCATCCAGATTCAACGCAAAGGTGGACAGATTTGTGTCTCGCACAAAGGATCCCCTAGCTTGCGGTTCAGATGCCCTAGTGTTCCCTTGGGATCAGTTCAAGCTGATATATGCATTCCCACCGCGTTTAATCCGCAGAATCAGGGTAGAAAAGAAACCAGTGATTCTGGTGGCTCCAGCGTGGCCCCGAAGGGCATGGTACGCGGAGATTGTAAAAATGTCAGTGGGAAGTCCTTGGACCCTCCCACATCGTCCGGACCTGCTTTCGCAAGGACCGATATACTACCCTTCCTTACCAGCCCTAGGTTTGACGGCCTGGCTATTGAAGCCCACATTCTAAAAAAGAGAGGGCTCTCTAATCCTGTGGTATCTACCATGATCAATGCCAGGAAGCCGGTATCCAGGCAGATCTATTATAGGATCTAGAAGGCGTACATCACGTGGTGTGAGGCCAGGAAATGGCATCCACGTAAGTACGTAATAGGTAGGATTCTGGACTTCCTACAGTGGGCTGTACATAGGAAGCTTGCCTTGAGTACTATCAAGGGTCAGACGGCCTTGTCAATATTTTTTTCAAAGGCCCTTGGCTTTGCATTCATTAGTCAAAGCTTTCATACAAGGAGTGATGCGTATTAGCCCTCCGGTTAGTATTCCCATATGTCCATGGGACTTAAACCTGGTTCTGTCGGTTCTACAGAAACAACCATTTGAACCATTGCGGCACATTTCCTTGGTTCTTTTCACCAGGAAATTGATTTTCTTAGTAGCCATTTGTTCGGCTAAAAGAGTATCGGAATTAGCCGCCTTGTCCTGTAAGGAGCCATATCTGGTTATCCATAAGGACAGAGTAGTATCACGTCCTCATCCAGCCTTCTTCCTAAGGTGGTATCGAGGTTCCATTTGAACCAAGATGTGGTTCTTCCTTCCTTTTTCCCCAAACCTAGTTCGGTAGAGGAAAAGTTATTGCATTCTTTGGATGTAGTAAGAGCAGTTAAAGCTTATCTTAAAGCCACTGCTCAGATTCGTAGAACGGATACTTTGTTTGTTCTGCCGGAAGGCCCCAGAAAGGGTCAGGCAGCATCAAAAATCTACTTTAGCCAAGTGGATTCGACAGGTCATAATACAAGCCTATGGCTTGAAAAGGAGACTGCCTCCGTTCAAAGTTAGGGCGCACTCCACAAGAGCAGTTGGAACTTCATGGGCAGTGCATCACCAAGCCTCCCTGGCTCAAGTCTGTAAGGCCACAACATGGTCCTTAGTACACACGTTTACTAGATTCTACCAGGTAGACGTCAGAAGTCAGGAGGATGTCGCCTTTGGGCGCAGTGTGTTGCAGGCCGCAAAAGAGCCTCATGCCTGATGGCGCCCAGCTTATGTATCCCTCCCCTCATTTGGCATTGCTTTGGGACGTCCCATTAGTAATGACTAAGTCGCTCTGTGTCCCGTGATGTACGAAAAAGAAAAAGGGATTTTTATAACAGCTTACCTGTAAAATCCTTTTCTTGGAGTACACAGAGCTCCCACCCCTCTTTTTGGGACACTTATTGCTTTGCTACAAAACTGAGGTGCTCCCGGATGGGAGGGGCTTATATAGGGGAGGGTACTTCCGGTTTGGAAGTGGCCAGTGCCAGCACCTGAAGGTAATCTATATAACCCATTAGTAATGACTAAGTCGCTCTGTGTCCCGTGATGTACTCCAAGAAAAGGATTTTACAGGTAAGCTGTTATAAAAATCCCTTTATTTCAGTGTGTTACTGCAAGTTTAAAGCTGTATATTTCAGTGTGTTACCTGCCGTTTAACGCAGTACATTTCTGTGCATTACTGCAGGCTTAACACAGTATATTTCAGTGTGTTACTGCAAGTTTAATGCCGTACAGTTCAGTGCATGACTGCAAGTTTAACGCCGTATATTTCAGTGCGTTATCTTCCATTTAACACAGTACAGTTCAGTGCATTACTGCACGTTTAACGCCATATATTTCAGTGCATTATCTCTCGTTTTAACACCGCACAGTTCAGTGCGTTACTGCAAGTTTAACGCTGTATATTTTTATGTGCGTTATATGCCGTTTAACACAGTACATTTCTGTGCGTTAGGGCATGCTAAAAGCAGTATATTTCAGTGCATTACTGCAAGTTTAATGCCGTACCGTTCAGTGCATTACTGCAAGTTTAACGCTATATATTTCAGTATGTTATGTGCTGTTTAACGCAATACAATTCTGTGCATTAGTGCATGCTAAACACAGTATATTTCAGTGCGTTACTGCAAGTTTAACTCAGTACAGTTCAGTGTATTACTGCAAGTTTAACACTGTATATTTCAGTGCGTTACGTGCCATTTAACGCAGTACATTTATGTGCGTTACTGCAGGCTTAACGCAGTATATTTCAGTGTGTTACTGTAAGTTTAACGCTGTACAGTTCAGTGCATTATTGCAAGTTTAACTCAGTATATTTCAGTGCGTTATCTTCCGTTTAACACAGTACAGTTCAGTGCGTTACTGCAAGTTTAACGCCATATATTTCAGAGCGTTACGTGCCATTTAACGCAGTACATTTTTGTGTGTTAGGGTACGCTAAAAGTAGTATATTTCAGTGCATTACTGCAAGTTTAACGCTGTATATTTCAGTGCATTACGTGCCATTTAGCGCAGTACATTTATGTGCGTTACTGCACGCTTAATGCAGTATATTTCATTGGGTTACTGCAAGTTTAACGCCTTATATTTCAGTGCGTTATCTTCTGTTTTATGCAGTACAGTTCAGTGCGTTACTGCAAGTTTAACGCTGTATATTTCAGTGCGTTATCTTATGCTTAAAGCAGTATGGTTTAATGCATTACTGCAAGTTATGTGCGTTAGTGCATGCTTAACGCAGTATATATCCGTGCGTTACTGCAAGTTTAACGCCATACAGTTCAGTGCATTACTGCAAGTTTAAAGCTGTATTTTTCAGTACGTTACGTGCCGTTTAACGCAGTACATTTCTGTACATTACTGCAGGCTAAAAGCAGTATATTTCAGTGCATTACTGCAAGTTTAATGCCGTACCGTTCAGTGCATTACTGCAAGTTTAACGCTATATATTTCAGTATGTTATGTGCTGTTTAACGCAATACAATTCTGTGCATTAGTGCATGCTAAACACAGTATATTTCAGTGCGTTACTGCAAGTTTAACTCAGTACAGTTCAGTGTATTACTGCAAGTTTAACACTGTATATTTCAGTGCGTTACGTGCCATTTAACGCAGTACATTTATGTGCGTTACTGCAGGCTTAACGCAGTATATTTCAGTGTGTTACTGTAAGTTTAACGCTGTACAGTTCAGTGCATTATTGCAAGTTTAACTCAGTATATTTCAGTGCGTTATCTTCCGTTTAACACAGTACAGTTCAGTGCGTTACTGCAAGTTTAACGCCATATATTTCAGAGCGTTACGTGCCATTTAACGCAGTACATTTTTGTGTGTTAGGGTACGCTAAAAGTAGTATATTTCAGTGCATTACTGCAAGTTTAACGCTGTATATTTCAGTGCATTACGTGCCATTTAGCGCAGTACATTTATGTGCGTTACTGCACGCTTAATGCAGTATATTTCATTGGGTTACTGCAAGTTTAACGCCTTATATTTCAGTGCGTTATCTTCTGTTTTATGCAGTACAGTTCAGTGCGTTACTGCAAGTTTAACGCTGTATATTTCAGTGCGTTATCTTATGCTTAAAGCAGTATGGTTTAATGCATTACTGCAAGTTATGTGCGTTAGTGCATGCTTAACGCAGTATATATCCGTGCGTTACTGCAAGTTTAACGCCATACAGTTCAGTGCATTACTGCAAGTTTAAAGCTGTATTTTTCAGTACGTTACGTGCCGTTTAACGCAGTACATTTCTGTACATTACTGCAGGCTAAAAGCAGTATATTTCAGTGCATTACTGCAAGTTTAATGCCGTACCGTTCAGTGCATTACTGCAAGTTTAACGCCATATATTTCAGTACAATATCTTCCGTTTAACACAGTACAGTTCAGTGCGTTACTTCATGCTTTATGTAGTATATTTCAGTGCGTTACTGCAAGTTTAATGCCGTACAGTTCAGTGCGTTACTGCAAGTTTAACACCTTATACAGTATTTCAGTGCGTTATCTTCCATTTTACGCAGTACAGTTCAGTCTATTACTGCAAGTTTAACGCCTTATATTTCAGTGCATTATCTCCTGCTTAAAGCAGTATGGTTTAGTGCATTGCTGCAAGTTTAACGCCGTATATTTCAGTGCGTTACATTCCGATCAGCAAAGTATCGTTCAGTGCGTTACATGCCTTTTAATGCAGTACATTTCTGTGCATTAGTTCATGCTTAGCGTAGTATATATCAGTGCGTTACTGCAGGTTTAATGTCATACAGTTCAGTGCGTTACTGCAAGTCTAAAGCCGTATATTTCAGTACGCTATCTTCCATTTAACGCAGTACAGTTCAGTGTATTACTGCAAGTTTACTGCCTTATATTTCAGTGTGTTATCTTCCATTTAATGCAGTACAGTTCAGTGCCTTACTGCAAGTTTAACACTGTATATTTTAATGCATTATCATCCATTTAACGCAGTACATTTCTGTACATTAGTGCATACTTTACACCGTATATTTCAGTGCGTTACTGCAAGTTTAACACTGTACAGTTCAGTGCATTACTGCAAGTTTAACGCTGTATATTTTAGTGCATTACATACTGTTTAATGCAGAACATTTCTGTGCATTAGTGCACACTTAACGCAGTATATATCAGTGCGTTACTGCAAGTTTAACGCTGTATATTTCAGTGTGTTTCTGCAAGTTTAACGCTGTACAGTTCAGTGAATTACTGCAAGTTTAACACTGCATATTTCAGTGTGTTATCTTCCATTTAACGCAGTACAGTTCAGTGCATTACTGCAAGATTACCGCTGTGTATTTCAGTGCATTACATACCGTTTAATGCAAGTTTAACACAGCATATTTCAGTGTGTTACTGCAAGTTTAACGCCGTACATTTCAGTGCAGTACTGCAAGTTTAATGCCATATATTTCAGTGCGTTATCTTCCATTTAACGCGGTACAGTTCAGTGCATTACTACAGGTTTAACACAGTATATTTCAGTGTATTACTGCAAGTTTAATGCCGCACAGGTCAGTGCATTACTGAAAGTTTAACGCTGTATAATTCAGTGCGTTATGTGCCGTTTAACACAGTACATTTCTGTGCATTACTGCAGGCTTAACGCAGTATATTTCAGTATGTTACTGCAAGTTTAATGCTGTACAGTTCATTACATTACTGCAAGTTTAACGTTGTATATTTCAGTGGTTTATCTTCCATTTAACGCAGTACAGTTCAGTGCGTTACTGCAAGATTAACTTTGTATATTTCAGTGCATTACATACCGTTTAATGCAGTACATTTCTGGGCATTAGTGCACGCTTAACGCAGTATATAACAGTGCATTACTGCAAGTTTAACATCATATATTTCAGTGCATTACATACCGTTTAATGCAGAACATTTCTGTGCATTAGTGCACGCTTAACGCAGCATATATCAGTGTGTTACTGCAAGTTTAACGCTGTACAGTTCAGTGCATTACTGCAAGTTTAACACAGTATATTTCAGTGTGTTATCTTCCATTTAACGCAGTACAGTTCAGCGCATTACTGCAAGTTTAACACAGTATATTTCAGTGCGTTATCTTCCATTTAATGCAGTACAGTTTAATGTGTTACTGCAAGTTTAACGCCGTATATTTCAGTGCAATACATACCGTTTAATGCAGAACATTTCTGTGCGTTAGTGCACGCTTAACGCAGTATATATCAGTGCGTAACTGCAAGTTTAATGCCGTACAGTTCAGTGCATTACTGCAAGTTTAATGCAGTATATTTTTGTATGTTACTGCAAGTTTAACGCCGTACAGTTCAGTGCATTACTGCAAGTTTAACACTGGATATTTCAGTGTGTTACGTGCTTTTTAATGCTGTACATTTCTCTGCATTACTGCAGGCTTAACGCAGTATATTTCAGTGTGTTACTGCAAGTTTAACGCCATATATTTCAGTGCATTATTCTCTATTTAACGCAGTACAGTTCAGTGCATTACTGCAAGTTTAACACAGTATATTTCAGTGTGTTACTGCAAGTTTAAGGCCATACCGTTTAGTGCATTACTGCAAGTTTAACAATGTATAATTCAGTGTGTTACGTGCTGTTTAACACAGTACATTTCTGTGCGTTACTGCAGGCTTGATGCAGTATATTTCAGTGTGTTACTGCAAGTTTAACGCCGTACAGTTCAGTGCGTTACTGCAAGTTTAACGCTGTATATTTCAGTGCATTACACACAGTTTAATGCAGTACATTTCTGTGCGTTAGTGCACGCTTAACGCAGTATATATCAGTGCGTTACTGCAAGTTTAACGCAGCACAGTTCAGTGCGTTACTGCAAGTTTAACGCTGTATATTTCAGTGCGTTATCTTTTGTTTAACACCATACAGTTCAGTGCATTATTTCAATTTTAACGCCGTATATTTCAGTGTGTTATATGCCGTTTTAACGCAGTACATTTCTGTGCATTAGGGCACGCTAAAAGCAGTATATTTCAGTGCATTACTGCAAGTTTAACGCCATACAGTTCAGTGCATTACTGCAAGATTAATGTCGTATTTTTCAGTGCGTTATGTGCCAATTAGTGCAGTACATTTCTGTGCGTAACTGCATGCTTTATGCAGTATAATTCAGTGCATTACTGCAAGTTTAACGCCGTACAGTTCATTACATTACTGCAAGTTTAGCGTTGTATATTTCAGTGCGTTATCTTCCATTTTACGAAGTACAGTTCAGTGCGTTACTGCAAGTTTAACGCCTTATATTTCAGTGCGTTTTCTTCCATTTTAAGAAGTACAGTTCAGAGCGTTACTGCAAGTTTAACGGTGAGTTTCAGTGAGTTATCTTCTGCTTAAAGCAGTTCGGTTTAGTGCTTTACTGCAAGTTTAACTCCGTATATTTCAGTGCATTATCTTCCGTTTAACATAGGGGGTTATGTACTAAAGGAAAATCCACTTTGCACTACAAGTGCAAACTACAAGTGCAAAGTGCACTTAAAATTGCACTGAAAGTGCACTTGGAAGTGCAGTCACTGCAGATCCGAGGGGAACATGCAAGGAAAATAAAAAACAGCATTTTAGCTTGCACATGATTGGATGATAAAATCAGCAGAGCTTCCCCTCATTTCAGATCTACCCCTCAGATTTACAGCAACTGCACTTCCAAGTGCACTTTCAGTGCAATTTCAAGTGCACTTTGCATTTGTAGTTTCCACTTGTAGTGCAAAGTGGATTTTCCATTAGTAAATAACCCCCATAGTATTTTTCAGTGTGTTACTACAAGTTTAATGCTGTATATTTCAGTGAGTTACATGCCGTTTAATGCAGTACATTTCTGTGCATTAGTGCATGCTTAACGCAGTATATATCAGTGCAATACTGCAAGTTTAACGCCGTACAGTTCAGTGCGTTACTGCAAGTTTAACACCATATATTTCAGCGTGTTATCTTTCATTTATTGCAGTACAGTTCAGTGCCTTACTGCAAATTAACGCTGTATATTTCAGTGCGTTATCTTCTGTTTAACGAAGTACATTTCAGTGCATGCTTAACACAGTATATTTCAGTGCATTACTGCAAGTTTAACATGTACAGTTCAGTCCGTTACTGCGAGTTTAACTCTGTATATTTCAGTGCATAATCATCCGTTTAACGCCGTACAGTTCAGTGCCTTACTGCAAGTGTAACGCTGTATATTTCAGTGCGTTACGTGCCATTTAACACAGTACATTTCTGTGCATTAGTGCACGCTTAACGCAGTATATTTCAGTGTGTTGTCTTCCGTTTAACGCTGTATAATTTAGTGCGTCACTGCAAGTTTAACCGTATATATCAGTGTGGTATAGTTTTACTGCAGTATAATGTAATGTATCAGTGGAGTGTATCAGTGTAGTAGGGAGTACTCAAGTTAAAGTGCACCAAACACCACTTTCCATTGGCATTCACGTACACATTTCCACATCTATATTACATTAATAAGCACGTCTGGGAGGAAAAAAAAGGAGAGGCAGATGTTCCCATGGCACTGTGAGGGGGGCCAGCAGCGTATGTGTCCACAGGCAAAGGTGGATGTGGTCAGTCCACATTAGTTGCCAGAGTGGCTAAACCTGACACCTTATCCACAGCTATTCTTGCCATAGCCCCAGCATCATGCATGGAGGAGTCAGCTGAGTTATTTGAACACAGCGTCAGTCACTTGTTCCTTGACGATGCACCGCCATTACTTGATTCAGATTTTGGTTCTGAGGTTGAGGTTGAGGAAGGCAGCAACATGAACCTACAGAGAGAACACTGGTACACAAATTGGCAGTCATGTTCTTCCAGCCGCAGCGTATTGCCAAGTTGTCTCCAGTGGTAATGAGGATGGAGGATATGATGACGATGAGGTCACTCTCGCGACTTGGGTGCCAGATAGAGCAGAGGAGGAAATTGAGGGTGAGGCACAACCTTAATGAGGCAGCCATTGTGGAAGAGTAGAGAGAAACCACCCCTTTCCATCACATTGTGGAGCTGTTATCTCCAGGCCCACTTCCCACAGCAAAAAAATAAATACAGTCACTGCCACCCACATGCCCAGCGTCCAATTGCAAGCTTGTAAAAGCTGCATGCTCTACAAATTCTGCCTTTCCATCTGGTGGATTCTGTACCATCAAGTGGAAGGCACCGTTGTGGCATCGCTGGGCAAGGCAGTCAGCCGCAAAGTCTATGTTATTGCTGACACGTGGTCCAGCAAGCATGGTCAGGGACAATATAGTTTGTTCATAGCACACTGGGTAACTCTGCTTGCAACTCAGAAGGGTGCAGGACAGGGCTCAGTGCTGCAGCTTGCTTTGCCTCCACATCTCGATACAGCTAGTAGTGATGATGCCAGATTTGTAAGATCTACCCCCTTCTCCGCCACCATGCCCTCTTCTCTGAATTGTCCTATGAACCACAAGTACTCCCTATGTGTTCAAAGGCCTATTCAATGAGTCAGGCTAAATGGTGCCTTGCAGTGCTTCAGCTGGTGTGTCTAGGGGACAGGAACCACACCGGAGAAGAGATTCTTTCAGCTCTGCAGGGACAGGCCCAGAGGTGGTTCATGCTATGCCAGCTTGAGCCAGGAATGGTGGTGTGTGATAATGGCACAAACCTCCTGTCCGCCCTTAAACAGAGAAAGTTGATATGTGACATGCCTGGCGCATGTCTTCAATTTGGTGGTGCAGCATTTCCTAAATAGATACCCAGGGTTGGAAGATCTGCTAAACCAGGCCAGAAGAGTCTGTAGCCATTTTAGGCGGTCATACACAGCCAGTGCTCGGTTGGATGAAATTCAGCGGGAATTCCACCTGCCTGTAAACCACCTGATTTGTGACATGCCCACCAGGTGGAACTTGATTTTGGCAATGCTGCAGCGACTGCACATGCAGCAGAGGGCCGTCAACGAGTACCCGTGTGAGTATGGCACAACGATAGGCTGAGCATGTCATTGGCTGCTCATAAAGGATGCATGTGTCAGGGAAGGTTCCATCCGCTGGTGACACTGCCTGATATTTGGCGTGCAGTACTGTGGTCTACCAGCAGGTGTCTCCTGGCAGTCTGGAACTGCCAGGGGAGCTTTCCACTGGTGATGGCATTATGTGATCTTTGGGCCGCAGTACTGGTGTCCACCAGTGGGTGGTTCCTGGCAATGTGGGGCCGACATCATCTCCTGCAATTAGGCATCACTTGAGTCTGATTGCAGGAGATGTGTATAAATACCTGGCAGACACACTCTTACTTTGCCTTGGTATCTCTCCTTGAGCCCTGATCCTGAGAAGCTCTGTATTTGTACCTGATCCTGTTCCTGTCTGTTACCTGAACCCTGAACCTTGTGCCTGTACCAGTCCCTCCTGTGATCCATCCATCTTCTCCTTATCCTGTTTGTTTTCCCTTTCCCGAGCTGCTGATCTCCCGTTGACGACCCTGGCCTGGCCCTGTTTAGGATTCTGGTTTTCCCCATTACTTGTACATGTTTGTCTGTTACTATTATTATTTGTGGGTTCTGTTTGGTATTGGTTGTTGTGCACTGTGTTGTATTGGAGGTGGTTGTATCTATATTATTTCACTTATCTTTAATAAATCATTATATTTCACTTACACACGTTTGGGTTTCATCTGTTGCAGTCCACATAGTTCTGGTCTTATCTGATACATGACAGCATGCACCTTGCTGTCACCATTTGAGGAGGCCACAAGGATGATGAGCTATGACAATGCATGCATCAGTGACACAGTCCCTGTTGTGTTCCTGCTAGAGCAGACTCTGCGTGGCTTTATGGACAGGGCACTCGAGGCAGAGCAGCGGGAGGAAGAGGAGGACTTCCTTTCCTTTCAAGGCCCACGTTATGCAGACATCATTGCTCCTATGCCACAGAATACACAAGAAAAGAGGGAGGAGGAGGATTCTGGCAGTTTTGGAAGCATTGAAGCAGATGAAGACATTCATCAAACAGTAAGAGATGGTTTTACATCTGCAGAACCCTTGGGAGTAGCACGTGGCTGGGAGGAGGCAGTTCCAGATACTATAATCCTCAGTGACCCTGAGGAGTCTGCATCTCTTGCCTCCGCAAATTTACGGTGCATGGGCTCCCTCATGCTTTAGAGCCTGCAACCCAAAAATACATGCCGTAAAGGAGAAGAATAACTATTGGTTGGCAACCCTTCCTTGACCACCGTTACAAGGGTAAAGTCTCAGAACTCATCCCGTCCCCATAGAGAGCGCATAAGATCAAGTCTCTTGAGGACACCTTAAAGAGGAGTTTATCTAATGCTTTTCCCGACTCCGGTAAGTTACAGTGTCGTGGAAAATTTTGTTTTGAGGCTTCTATTGGTAAAGAGAGGAGTTATTAAAACCTCGGACAAAGGGGGTAACATTGTTTTGATGTCACATCCACAATATCAATAAATGTGCCATGATGTACTGAACAATAAACGGTGGTATTGTGCCATCGACTCGAACACTGTTTCAACTTTTGAAAGAGAATTTTGAGAACTTTGCACCCAGGCATATGAGGAAGGCTTGATAGTGAAGGAAACACTGGAGTAATTAATCAACCCTTTTCCATGTACACCAAAATTTTATACTCTTCCCGAAGTCCATAAAAATATCACACGTCCACCAGGTAGGCCCATAATCTCTGGCATTGGGTCTCTGACAGAGAACGCCAGTAGATTCGTGGACTCTTTTCTCCTCCCTCATGTTACACGTCTACCTTCTTACATAAAAGATACACCTGATCTGTTAAAGCATGTATAGGGGACTCATGTTCCCCCGGACACCCTTCTCGTCGTTATTGATATAGAATCTCTATACTCTAGTATCCCGAACGAGAGGGGCGTCCATGTGACGGGGTCCTTTCTCATGGAACAGGACAGGCTCGCTTGGCCACTAAATCGTTTTGTACTTGACTTACTCAAATTCATTTTGACAAAGAATTACTTTGTCTTCGTGGTTCAACTGTATCTTCAGACACAAGGAGTAGCCATGGGCACCAAATTTATACTTAGGTGGCTGGGAGAGAGAAGTATTCTCCAGTGAAACCTTTACCCCATGGCTCTCTTTGATTCAATATTGGTTTAGATATATTGATGATCTACTAGTCATATGGACTGGCATTATGAAAGAGCTATGTTCATTTCTGGAAGAACTCAACATCAATCAATATAACCTTAAATTCACGCACACTCTCAGTGACAAACAGGTGTCCTTTCTGGACCTTATTATTTTAATAGGCATAGATGGATACATCTATACAGATCTGTATAGAAATCCCAGTGCGGGGCACACACCCAGAGTCTTCATCCACCATCATTGGTCAGAAGCATCTCCTATGCCCAGTACATAAGATTATGAAAGAACTGTACATGAGACCAGGATGTTAGGAAACAATCTGATCTTTTGCAACAGAGACTCTTAGCAAGGGGCTATACTAGAACCTTTCTGAGACACTCTTTCAATAGAGCTAAGGCCAAATATAGAATGTCCTTACTCTATGGGACCATTCCCAATCACATTAGCAGACTGTGGGTTTTGTCACACGTTATTCTACAAATGAATCCCAATTACGATCGCTCATTACTAAGAACTGGCATTTTCTTTCTGAAGACCATACTATCTCGAAATACGTGAAACAGACGCCTGAGTTGATCTTCAGGAGTGCGACTACTCTGAAAGATCATTTCACTTTCAGTCACTACGTCCCTAATAAAACCTCCAGCTCCCTTCCACATGGGACATACCG
Organism: Rana muscosa; assembly: GCA_029206835.1. Lineage (NCBI taxonomy): Eukaryota > Metazoa > Chordata > Amphibia > Anura > Ranidae > Rana > Rana muscosa. Next base: position 635,843,269 of record CM055117.1, on the reverse strand, counting down.
CTGTGGCAATTGCTCATGGTGCCCATGGGTATGGGAAGGACAGGGTATACGTTTGCCCAATGGCCAATGGCATAAATCGTGCACTTATTCTAATTGCTCTACACAGGGCGTCATATATATTATGAACTGTAGGTGTGGCTACACGGTCTGTGATGGCTGTGAAGCTGAAATAACCTTTGTACGCCCATTCAAGTTATATATCCTGGTATGTTTATTTGTTATGTACATTGTATGTACATTGAACTAGCAATATGAGATACACTTGGAAATTACTTTATCATCTAAAATCATGTTTACTATACTGTTTGGACAGATCTTTCTGCTGCTTCCCTCTTTTGCCTGCAGGGGCTTCCGTGCCCTCCGGGGTGGGCCTACTCTTTTGGACCGCGACCTACATCGCTGTTCTGGGTAAGGGCCATGATTATCTTTGGGGAGGGACACTATGCTCACCATAACTTTGCTATTATGTTGTCATCTTTTGTGATGCTATATCCTTTTTATCATGATTAATGTATTTTTCTCTTTCTATTGTATAGTATTATACACTGTCTTGTATGCAAACAAAATCTCCTGAAGAAGCAGTGAATTTCCACGAAACATGTCGAGCATGCCAGCATAATTGAGACTTGGTGAACTGGTATTACCACCTCTTTCAGTTGCACCTTTTATGTTTAGATAGACAGATCTGCTTTCTGAAATCTGTATGTTTTAAATATGTTGATGTCAATTCAATAATACTTTATTTGTTTTATATAACTGTGTATCTTAACTGTTATGGTACCATTAAAGTCAATTAGCCTCAAATACAAACCTTTCCAATCTGGCAAAGTGTTTTCAGTTCTCCCAAAACATAAATGATCCAAAGCTGTTTAAAAATCATCTGAGCGGGGGGATGTGGCTTAACGTGGAAGCCAGATGGTCACATAATCCCGGACTACTCACCCACAAGGGCCTCATCACATAAAAAGGCTTAAAAAAAGGAGATCACTCATCTAATAACAGCTCCCCCACCAGCCAGCACTCCTATCCTCCTACCCCATCATCTAGCAGCCTGGCCAGGACAAAACCTAGGCTGGATGGCACTGGATTAAGTCTGGCGGTGAGCCCTGCTACTGACTCTGGGGAAGATACAAGGGAGATGCCGGAGTCAATTTAATCAGGATATACAAGATATGGGGATCAGAGTGGATCACATAGAGGCCAAAATGGAGGAATATGCTTCCACCATAAATGATCTGGTTGATGCCAATAATGAAAAGGAGGGCGAGAATGAGTGGACCAAGTCAAAACTGTCAGACATAGAGGACAGGTCGAGAAGGAACGATTTAAAAATAAGGGGATCCCTGAATTAGTTCAGAAATCCTCCCTGCGCCTCTATTCCGCAGCTCTTTTTAAATCCCTCATACCAAGTCTTTCAGATTTAGCCGTCACTATTGACAGGATCCATTGCCTGCCTAAACCGTCTCATCTGTCTGACCAAATACCCAGAGAAGTGCTTCTCTGTTTACATTTCTTCCATATTAAAGAGCACCTCATGTCCATCATGTGAAAACCAGAACAAATTCCATCACAGTACCAACGCTTGCAAATTTTTGCTGATTTGTCACAATATACCCTACAGAAAAGGAAAGAATTGAATACTGTGACCCGTGAGTATTGAGAAATCATAAAATCGCATACAGGTGGGGATATCCAACACAAATCTCTATCACTAAGGATAACCATACCTTCATAGTGAACACCTTAGAGAAGAGGATTGCTCTTTTGGAGGAATGGGGTATCCTTTCTGATCCTGCTAAGGATGGCACCACCACCAGCCCTCTACACCAGATTGAACCAGAGTGGAAAAAAATATGGCGAAAAATGCCAAATCTCACACATAAACATAAATGGATGGTCTATATCAGTACTTTTTTGGATGTCGACGTCACTAGGAGCGACAAAAGACCACTCAAGCATCAAATGGACCGAGACACAGGTACCTCCACTGTGACTTTCTACTGGACAATATCCCAAAAAATGTACAGATGTTATACCACTCAGTGTGAGAATATAGCCAATTTTTCCAAACCAAAGATACTATTATTACTTACAGTTCTGGATTTGGCCATTAGATGGTGCTCAAGCATCACATAAGGAGCTTCATATTGTTACTATAGCATTGACATTGCCCACAATATATGACACTCTCTATTAACTCCAAAGGGGCTTAATCACCTTGAAAAACGTAAATCCTTTTGGAATGAAGCACTAATGAACCACAGTGACATAATATGCGCCCATAAGACTCACTTTTGTAAACAATCTCTACCTAGGTGCACGCATAAGAATTTCCCATATGTTTATACTGCCAATGCAGACTCTAAGGTTAGAGGTGTACTTATAGCCATTAGGGACTCTGTGGCATTTACCCTTCACAAGGAAATATAAGACCCCCACAGTCGATACTTGATATTACTCTGTGATCTGAACTCCACAACATATACAATAGTGAATGTTTTTTCTCCTAATAAGCACCAAGTCCACTTCTTCAGCAAATTAATGAAAAGGTTTGATCTCACCAAAAAGGACTACTCATATTATGTGGAGATTTCAACATCACCTCGGATTCGACAATCCAATACTAAGCGTTCAAGCCCAACTTTATAACCTTCCCTCCATAAACAAAACCTGTATGATGTATGGAGATGCCCACATGCCAATGAAAGGGATTTTACCTTCTTCTCTTCACCTCATCAAGTCTACACTAGAATCAACCTTTTCCTAGTTGATCAACAAGTTCTACTTCTATAATCCTCTCTATAGCAGACTCGGCTTCTCCTAACCTGAACCCAATTTGGAGAGCAAATTCATACCTTTTACAACAGGAAGAGTAAAAAAAAAAAAAAATTTGAAGGAATTTTTTTAATGACAATGCCGGCTCTGTAAAAAACCCTTTTATGTTGTGGAATGCTCATAAAGCTTTTTTAAGGGCTATTTTTATCCAATTGGACAGCGGCAAAAGCGCCTGGACAAAATAAATCTTAATAATAGATACCCAGAACAAAACTTAAAGCCTCAACTACCCTCTCCCAAAAATGATCGCAGCTCAGATACGACCTTAGACTAATTTTATTAGAAAATTTTGAGAAAACGTCTAAAAGACTAAAGGTGACATACTATGTCAATGGTAATAGGGCAGGAAAGCTCCTGGCTCAAAACTTCAGAAGGCATAGATACAGAACCAGGATACCTAGATAATTCACCCTGGAACTAAACAAAAGGAGTTCCATCCCCAAAAAATAGCAGACACCTTTAGTTATTACTACGGAACAGTATATAACTTAAAAGAGGACATGTCAACGCATCAACCAACTTCAGAAGCAATTAACAAATTCCTGGCTACATTATCCATACCAAAATTGTCATCAACCCAGCTCCAATCTCTAAACCAGTACCCCCCGGAGATCCACAAAGTCATAGAATTCCTTTCTTTGAACAAATCACCAGGTCCCGATTGTTTAAATTTTGAATATTACAAGGAATTTAAGGCATTATTATCCCAATATCTACATCAGATTTTCCACGCCGCCGCTGCCTCTTCCTCTTTTCCACCTGAGATGCTTGAAGCTTTAGTTGTACCTTTTCCCAAGCCAGGGAAGGAGCCCAATTCCCCTTCAAATTTTAGGCCAATATCATTATTGAACATACCGTATATACTCGAGTATAAGCCGACCCGAATATAAGCCGAGGCACCCAATTTTACCACAAAAAACTGGGAAAACGTATTGACTCGAGTATAAGCCTAGGGTGTCCATCTGCATGCCTCACTTTGCCTCACTGTGTCCATGTGCATGCCTCACTGTGTCCATGCCTCACTGTACCCATGCCTCACTGTGCCCATGCCTCACTGTGTCCATGACTAGACTGACGTTTAACATAGGAGTCTATAGAAGGGGTGCCCAGCTTTGAAAAATCAGTGCTCCCCGGCCGTAGGTCTCCCAGACAAAAATCTTTGCACATTTATAGAGAGGAAATGGGGCTACATGTGTGCCAAGTGTCTTGTCCAGGGGACCTACGATCGGCTGGTACCGGGTCCCCAAAATTACCGGAGAAATTACCGCTTAACATGGGAGTCTATGGAAGGGGAGCCCGGCTTTGAAAAATCGGTGTTCCCCGGCCGTAGGTTCTCTTGACAACAAACTTTGCACACTTGTAGAGGAAGAGTGGGGCTACATGTGTGCCAAGTGTGGGGCCGGTAGCAGGTCCCCAAAGTCCGGGAGATCAGGCGCAAAAAGGTGACTTGAGTATAAGCCGAGGGGGGCATTTTCAGCACAAAAAAATGTGCTGAAAAACTCGGCTTATACTCGAGTATATACGGTAACTTAAAACTCTATGCAAAATTAATAGATTTACGTCTTGTCAATATATTGCCCACACTTATTCATCCCGACCAAACAGGCTTTACCAAACATAGGCAAACTTCGGACGCTACACGTAGACTGGTGAACATTATACACCCAGTCAGGGTGCAGTGAAGGCCTTCTCTGCTCCTGATGCTGGATGCAGAGAAGGCCTTTGATTGTATACATTGGCTATACTTGGCAAAAGTGTTGGAATCATTTGGTTTCACAGACAATATCTTTTCTGACATTATGGCTCTATACTCCAAGCTATCAGCCCAAGTATACCTGTCTGGAATTGTATCCTCTCCATTTACTATATCTAATGGTATGAGGAAATTGTGCCCCTTATCCCCTTTAATATTTAACCTCTTAAAGGAACCCTTAGCCATTTATATCAGAGCTCACCCAAATATAAAAGGTTTCCCAACAGGAGATAATATGCATTCCATTCGCTGACAATATTATAATGATTCTTATGGAAGTGGACTCCTCCCTGGCTGCGGCACATGAGGCATTAGAATTATTTAATTGGATCTCTTATTACAAGGTCAATGACAGCAAATCTTATAAATTGGAATTGATACTTCTATGAGAACTAGACTTAGCTCGCAATATCCATATGTTTGGAGTACTGATGGGATAAAATACTTAGGCATTATATTAACAGCAACTGCTGACCAACTGATAGAAGCAAACTATACATCCTTTCTCCATAAACTTACCTCTAAGCTTCAAGACAGAGCTAACCTGGTCTGGACTATTGGCAGCTTTTAAAATGATGATACTACTCACATTTATTTATCTATTCAGAACACTTCCTATCCCGGGTCCCCAATTTTTTTTTCTAAAGCCCAATCTATAATAAATAAATGCCTATGTGCTTTTAAAAAACTGATAAAAACCAGAGTAGGAGGGGTAGGACATGTACTACTTAAGGACTACTATGTTGCAGCTATTCTCGTCAGGTTGAAACCTTGGTTCCCACAGAACTATAATTCAAGATGGCATGAACTAGAGGAATATCAATGCTCTAATACAAATCTTTATGACCTACTATTCGCTAGTAGCTTCATGCCTGGCGACTCCCTTTTAATGACACCTACTATGATAGCCCCACTCCGAGCCTGGAAATTACTTTTGGATACCCCTATAGATGACTTAGCTTCCAAGTCCATTTCCCTACCTATATCTAGCTTACAAATATTAATACCAAACCTGAAAATAAAGCATTGGATATCCAAAGGCATAAAAACAGTAGAGGACATTCAAATAGGCCCATTACTTAAAACTTTTAGCACAGCTCAAATTGAATACGAACCCGCTGATCATTATAAGTATATTCAAATCTCACACTTACTAGCATCCATCCCTAATCCCTCCATTGTACTAATTTGGAGGGTATTCTCATATTTCATTAGCTCTAATAATTAAATTAAAGGCATTTCATTATTTTACAATTTCCTAAGCCAAAAATCAATGTTTACCAAATCTCCTTCTATGATATTGTGGGAAATAGACTTGATGTCCTCCTACACACCTGAACAATGGAAAAAAAGCACTCACAATTACATACACAGCCACCAAGATTTATGGGAACTTTCCCAAAAAATACTTCTTAGGTGGTACACCTACGAGATTAGCTAGTTTTAACCCTCAATCCTCTCCACTTTGCTGGAGACAATGTGGAAACAGGGGCTCAATGCTCCACATTTTTTGGGCTTGTCCGGCTCTAGGAACCTTTTGGTCTGACATTTTCAATACTATAGAGCAAATCACTGGCTACCGGCTCTCCAAAAATCCAGGATTGGCTATTCTATCCTTAGGAATAGACTCCATTTCACATAGTATCTCACATTTTACCAAGTGCCAGACTAGAAATAGTAAGACGTTGGAGACACACTGGAGCTCTGACTCTAAGTTATTAGAACTTCCAACCTGCATATCACTTATGCGGTAATGTTCACAGCCTCCCAAGGCATCTATCAAACTAAAAATCTGCATTGGAAACCTTGGATAGACTGGTATGAAGCTAATAAACCCAGCCAATAATCTTCAAATCTAAAATCTTTACTGGATCACACGGCCTTAATAAAATTATTTTGTTCTATACTCCCCACTAGTCCTAACATTGCATCCAATTTCTTTGTTACTTATAGTTTGTTACATTACTCTATTAGTTTATCCCTTAATGAAAGTCTTTACAATAAGAGACCCTTGCAACATATGATGTGTAATGAATAAGATGATTCAGATTGTACCATTAAGCACCATATTTTGCTGAACTTGAAATTACTCTGAGGGTCATGCTGACTCCACCTCTATGTCACAGTGTGATCCCTTTGGGACGACTGGAGGCAGGAGAGGCAATATATATAATAAATCAGTAATGGAAGCTAATGCTGAACCTAGCATTAGGGTAGCTCTGTTACAGGTAAAGATATAACTCCTATATTATGCAAATGTATTACATTATTCCATCTATGACATTATATGTAAGCATAGTACATTATGTATATCTGTAAACATGGTCCAAGTTGTATTACCCATCTGTATAACATTGTTATTCACTTTTCTGTTATAATTGTAAAACTTTCAATAAAAACCATTGAACATAAAAATCATCTGAACATTCTCTCGGGAATGGATGAATTCAACAGATGTTAAAGACCACCAAAATTACTGGTCAATAAGCATTTTATGTCAATCACTGCCATTACTCTTGGTTACTCTCCACTGCAGCTTTATTTTGGGTTTCTGAAGTGTTTTAAAAATGCCAGTACAGTAAAAAGCTCAGTAATTCAATACCATTTCAATCCAGCAGTGTGTCCAGTGCAACATTTCTATATACATTGTAATTTGCCCCTTAAAAGATGTCCCAGGTAATCTCACTAATTGGTTTTCCACACAATGATATTCTCCATGAAGTGAATGAACTCACCAGATATAGTTTACTACAAAGAGTTAATGGTCAAATAACACTTATGGATCTATTTGTAGAAAAGAATGCATTGTTAATTATCTAACAGATCTGCCTGTACATTTGTTCTGTGCGAGAATATTTTTTAGGCTTTTTTTCTTTTATGTTCTTTTATTATTAGCAGCATTAGAATACCACATTAGGAACACTAAATGGAATTGAAGAACGTAGGCAATGCATACATCTTTGTAACAATGTACAATATAACAAATCTAGAAAACGCTAGAGGGAATTTTCAAATAAATGGAACCAATCAATAGAGCTGTAGTGGAGAGAAAGTGTAATTAAGGGCAACAGCAGTGATTGATATAAAAGTGCTCACTGATCATTCATTTTGGTCACCTTTTAACATCTGGCGAGTACATTCATCACCAAAGAAATGCTCATATGATTCTTGTACAACTTTGGTTAATTTATGTTTTTGGAGGACTGAGCACTTTTGTGTGTTTTCATCTATTATCTCATTTATTTAATCATTCATGTGTTTATGTAGCTATTTTTTTTTATGTGCAGTACTCTTTATGATAAAACAAGAGTAGCAGATTATTTTGTTAGAAAATACAGAACACTGCAAGTTATTGTTCTTTTTACCTCAACTGTCTCTTGAAGTCTTGTTCTGCTAGGTTTTCATATTGCCCATTCATCTAAGAGCTCTTACTGAAATGACTTTCTTTACTTGCATTGCTGATACTAAATCACCTATTTTCTTTTAAAACTCCTTGATTTTTTATCAGCTTTTGAAAATACAAGGCCTATAGCATTTCTTCACTCACTCTGTAAATTGTGTTTCAAGTCAAATTCACACTAGATAGCACATTTATTTCCAAGCTGTTTTTTTATAAACCTGTATTATATTCCTGCTGTTTGTTAAAGCCTGACTCTAGACAATTTTTTTGCTTAGTTTTAGATAGAATAGGGAATGGTTAGAATGCAGTTTTAATGGCTGTCTGCATCCTAAGGGAAGAGTTCTCTCCACACATATTGGCCCTGGGACATCTTGTATATTAGCAAAATTAAGGTGGCTTCAGGTATTTTTAAGAGTGCACTGGTTTTTAAATGCAAATTGAGGGTTAAGGAACCCTGTTTCAACTATTCTGAACCTGTTTTTCTACAAAAAATAGGCTCATCATTGGCTGGGAACATGGCTTTGGATATTGCAAAAAACATGACTTATTATAACAACTGTGTCAAATAAAAAAGCTTCATAAGCCGTACATCATGAAGTAGACCCATGTGCATGAAGTGAGATGAATAGCAGCCGCAGCCCAGACTCCAGCCAGGCAATGCACCCAATGCGTTTCACTCCACCCCATGGAGCTTAATCATGGGGACTAATTATAACAAATGCCAGATTGTTTCCCCCATAATTAGCTATTGTCTGTTTGCTATCTTTATAGTGTCACAGTGGCCAGGTTCTTGCCCACACATAATTACTAGGGATGAGCCGAACACCCCCGGGTTCGGTTCGCACCAGAACCTTCGAACGGACCGAAAGTTCGCGCAAATTTTCGAACCCTATTCGTTATAATGGACGCGAACGTTCGAAATCAAAATTGCTAATTACAACGGCCAATATGCATGTTAATGTTATAAAACAGGTTTGGGGACCCGGGTCCTGCCCCAGGGGACATATATCAATGCAAAAAGCAATTTTAAAAACTAAAGTTTTTTCGGGAGCAGTCATTTTAATGATGCATAAAGTGAAAAAAAAAAAGTGAAATTTTCCTTTAAATATGGTACCTGGGGGGTGTCTAAAGTATGCCTGTGAAGTGGCATGTGTTTCCCGTGTTTAGAACTGTCCTTGCACAAAATGACATTTGTAAAGGAAAAAAAGAAGCCATTTAAAACCACTTGCGGCTTTAATGTCATGTCTTGTCCTGGCCGCCATATGGCTGAAAATCCTTGAGAAAAATGGCATGGCTACCCCATCACCCCCCCCCCACCCCAGCCCCTTTGGGTCTTGTATGGATACTAAGGGGGACCCCGCACCCAAAATAAAACCCTATACCTACAACCCTATATACTCTGAACAGCAGTATATAGGTGGTGCAAACAAGACATGGACTGTAGGTTTGTTCTTAAGTAGAATCTGAACAGGTACATTATGAAGTGTAGCTACATCCCAAAAAAATCAATTTTTAAGCTTTTTGGAGAACATAGGGAGGGGTTATCACCCCTGTAACATTTGCTGTCTTTGCACATCTGTTCAGAACATGTCACCTCACTTTCCGTCCCAATGACAAATGTTTTTGGAAAAGTGGGGTTTTAATTGAAACAAGGATTGGTGATAAAGCATCAGTAGAGAGGAGATACCTTTTTCCCAAATTAAATCTAACAGGATAGAATTTTCCTTCCTAGGGGTAGATTTCCTCTCACTTCCTGTTTTCTCTTGCCGTTTGCAAGTAGGAGTCGTTTGTAAGTTGGATGTTTGAAAGTAGGGGCCTGCCGTATATACTCTGCAGAAATTTGCCCTATTAGATGTTGGTGTAGCCACAAGACTGGTGGGCACAGGAATGGGCCCTGCTGTGAGTTAATAGATCAAGATTTGTACTTGCATGCACCTGTTGAACCGGGCAGAAAAATTGGGCCTTTGGTGGTGGTGGTGGTGGTGGTGGACGGTGTTGCCACAAGACTGTAAGCCCTCACAGTTACTCTTGGTGGGTGCAGGAATGGGCCCTGCTGTGAGTTATTAGATCAAGATTTGTAATTGCATGCACCTGTTGAACAGGGCAGAAAAATTGGGCCTTTGGTGGTGGTGGTGGTGGTGGACGGTGTTGCCACAAGACTGTAGGCCCTCATAGTTACTCTTGGTGGGCGCAGGAATGGGCCCTGCTGTGAACTATTAGATCAAGATTTGTAATTACACGCCCCTGTTAAACAGGGGCTGAAAAATTGTGCCTTAGGCATTGGTGCTGGTGCCACAACACTGCAACCCCTCACAGATACTGTACTTGGAGCACAGCAGTCACACCTGTTGCGAAGCATCTTTTTAAAAAATTGTAATTACACGCCCCTGTTATACAGGGGCTGAAAAATTGTGCCTTAGGCACTGGTGCTGGTGCCACAACACTGCAACCCCTCACAGATACTGTACTCTGAGCACAGCAATGAGACCTGTTGCAAAGCATTGCCTAAAAATTGTAATTACACGCCCCAACAGGGGCTGAAAAATTGTGCCTTAGGCACTGGTGCTGGTGCCACAACACTGCAACCCCTCACAGATACTGTACTCTGAGCACAGCAGTCACACCTGTTGCGAAGCATCTTTTTAAACAAATTTAATTACACGCCCCTGTTATACAGGGGCTGAAAAATTGTGCCTTAGGCACTGGTGCTGGTGCCACAACACTGCAACCCCTCACAGATACTGTACTCTGAGCACAGCAATGAGACCTGTTGCAAAGCATTGCCTAAAAATTGTAATTACACGCCCCAACAGGGGCTGAAAAATTGTGCCTTAGGCACTGGTGCTGGTGCCACAACACTGCAACCCCTCACAGATACTGTACTCTGAGCACAGCAGTCACACCTGTTGCGAAGCATCTTTTTAAAAAATTGTAATTACACGCCCCTGTTATACAGGGGCTGAAAAATTGTGCCTTAGGCACTGGTGTGGTGGCATGGATCATTGAGGAGGAGGAAGAGGATAGTCAGTGAACATAACAGGACAGTCACTCAGCATCAGCATAGGCAGTCTTGAAGGGATGTGACATTATAAATTATTCCGTTATATCCGCTTCAGGTGTCTGGTAGCTGGTGGTGATCCAAGACTGATTCATTTTTATGAAGGTCAGTCGATCAACCGAGTCGGTGGACAGGCGCACCCTCTGATCGGTGACAAATCCTCCAGCAGCACTGAATGTGCGTTCGGAAAGAACGCTGGATGCAGGACAGGCCAGTAGCTCAATTGCATACTGTGCAAGTTCTGGCCAGTGATCCATCCTCAGGACCCAGTAAGCCAGAGGATTTTCGGTGGGAAAGGTGTCCAAGTCTGACCTTGCCCCTAGGTATTCCTGCACCATGTATATCAGACGCTGGCGATGGTTGCTGGAACCGATCATACCTTGGGGCTGCGGACTAAAAAATTGTCTGAACGCATCGGTCAGACGTCCACCTTCCCCACCGCTCCTTCTGCTACTGACCGAAGCCTCAGCAACTTGTCGTCCAGGACCAGGAGTTTGTAACCTCCCAGTTTCTGGGAACGCGTTGCACAGACCTTTCTGCAAGGCCTCCCTGAGATGTCTCATCCTCTGCTCCCTCTGCGACGGCAAGATAAGGTCCGCAACCTTACCCTTGTACCGTGGATCAAGGAGAGTGGCCAGCCAGTAATGGTCACTCTCCTTGATCCGAAGAACACGAGGATCCTTCCGCAGGCTTTGCAGGATCAGGGAGGCCATGCAGCGTAGGTTAGCTGAGGCATTCGGTCCGGAGTCTTCTGGGTCACTGAGGATGACATGATCGCCAGCCACCTCCTCCCAGCCACGTACAAGTCCACTGGTTTGTTGGGACTGTACATCATCCCTAAAAGACTGCTGCTGCTGATGCTGAGTGCCAGGCTCCACCTCCATGCTCACACAATCCTCCTCCTCCTCCTCCTCCTCCTCCTCTTCCTGTGTGATGGGTGGGACAGAAGGAACATTGTCTGGATAAAGGGGGCCTTGAGAGACAAGGAAGTCCTCCTCTTCCTGCCTCTGTTCTGCCTCAAGTGCCCTGTCCATTATCCCACGCAGCGTATGCTCCAACAGGTGGACAAGAGGTACAGTGTCACTGATGCATGCACTGTCACTGCTCACCATCCTCGTGGCCTCCTCAAATGGTGAGAGGACAGTGCATGCATCCCTGATCATGCTCCACTGGCGTGGGGAAAAAAAGCCAAGCTCCCCTGACCCTGTCCTGGTGCCGTAGTCGCAAAGGTACTCATTGATGGCCCTCTGCTGCGTGTGCAGTCGCTGCAGCATGGCCAACATTGAGTTCCACCTGGTGGGCATGTCACATATTAGGCGGTTCTTGGGCAGGTTCAGCTCCTTTTGCAGCTCAGTCAGCCGAGCACTGGCATTATAAGATCGGCGGAAATGCACACAGACTTTCCTGGCCTGCCTCAGGACATCCTGTAAGCCTGGGAACCTGCCCAAGAACCGCTGCACCACCAGGTTGAGGACGTGAGCCATACAGGGCACATGGGTGAGCTGCCCCTGTCGCAGGGCGGAGAGGAGGTTGGTGCCATTATCAGAAACGACCATTCCTGGCTTAAGCTGGCGTGGCGTCAACCACCTCTCGGCCTGCCCCTGCAGAGCTGCCAGAACCTCTGGCCCAGTGTGGCTCCTGTCCCCCAAACACACCAGCGCAAGCACGGCATGGCATCTTTTTGCCTGCGTACTCGCGTAGCCCCTTGTACGCCTACGGAGCACCGCTGGTTCCGAGGACAGAGCACTCGAAGAGGACATGGAGGAAGAAGAAGAGGAGGGGGTGGAGGAGAGAGGAGTGTCACAACCAGTAGTAGCATTTTGGAGGCGTGGTGGCGGAACAACCTCCAACACTACTGCACCTTGTCCTGCATCCCTCCCAGCTACCAATAGAGTGACCCAATGGGCCGTGAAAGAAAGATAACGTCCCTGTCCATGCCTGCTGGACCATGAGTCAGCGGTAATATGCACCTTACCGCTGACCGCCCTGTCCAGCGAGGCATGGGCATTGCCTTCCACATGCCAGTAGAGAGACGGAATCGCCTTCCGTGAGAAAAAGTGGCGTTTGGGAACCTGCCACTGAGGAACCGCACATTGAACAAACTCACGGAAGGGGGCCGAGTCTATCAACTGAAAAGGCAGCAGTTGAAGTGCTAGCAATTTAGCCAAGCTAGCATTCAACCGCTGGGCATGTGGATGGCTGGGAGTATACTTCTTTCGACGGTCCAGCAGCTGGGGCAGGGAAATTTGCCTGCTACAATCGGACGTCGGTGTACTGCAAGTACTTGGTTGTGACACACCTAATTCTACACCTTCAGTCCTCTCAGAGCAGCTTTCAGAGAGGACTGAAGATATAGTGGGGATGGAGATCCCAGCTGATGAGGAGCAAGGAGAGGTCCGCTTTGTTCTTTGGTGTGGGTCTTTTATGTGTGCTTGCCAACGAGCTGCATGGCAGGTCGACATATGTCTGCTCATGCTTGTGGTGCCCAAGCGGCTGATGTTTTGGCCACGCGAGATACGCTTGAGACAAATATTGCAAATAGCAGTGGTGCGATCTGATGCACTCGTCTCAAAAAAGGCCCACACCAAAGAACTTTTGTGATAACGTGCAGAGGCAGCGCCCTGCACAGGCGGAGCTCTGCGGTGTGTTACAGTTGCTGTGCTGGCCTCTAGCTGGCCTCCAGGGGGCATCCTGCCTCGTTGGACATGTGACGCTGCATCCTCCTCCTCCTCCTCCTCTCTCCCTTCAGGCACCCATGTGGAGTCAGTGACCTCATCATCCCCTCCCTCTTCACCACTAGAGCAAACCTGGCAGTAAGCTGCAGCTGGTGGAACACTACTGCCAGATTGCTGTCCTTCAGCATCCCCTCTCTCTGCGCGCACACAACTGACTTCCTCAAGCTGGGTATCATCATCCGAGCCTTCGAATCGTTGGGCATCCTCCTGGAGCATGTACCCAACACTGTGCTCAAACAGTTCGGGGGACTCCTCAGGAGGACATGGTGGGTCTAGGGAAGGGGTGGCTGATGATGCCATTGAGTACGCGTTGGCAGCTGCTCTGCCAGTACCCTGAGCCTGGGTGAGAGAGGATGAGGAGGATGAGGAGGGCTTGGTCATCCATTCTACCAAGCCTTCGGCATGATGCGGCTCCACATGTCCAGCTGCCGAAAACAAAGACAAGCGTGTCCCATGGCCACGTGCTGATGACGATGCACGACCACGTCCACGGCCAGCACTGTTGTCTCTAGAAACAGAGCCTGCCTGCCCTGTGTTCTTGCCTCGGCACGCTCTGCCTCTCCTTGGCGGTCTTCCAGCCATTGTAGTCGGTAGTGTATATAGTATAAAAAATAGAACTCCTATGTGTGCTCACAACACACTGTAGGTCCTATGGGTGCTGACACTAACACACTATAGGTACTATGTGTGCTGCTGACAAGAAAATATAGGAGCTCTGTTTGCTGCCACTAACACACTAGAAGTCCTATGGGTGCTGCTGAGAAGAAAATATAGGAGCTCTGTGTGATGCCACTAACACACTAGAAGTCCTATGGGTGCTGCTGAGAAGAAAATATAGGAGCTCTGTTTGCTGCCACTAACACACTAGAAGTCCTATGGGTGCTGCTGAGAAGAAAATATAGGAGCTCTGTTTGCTGCCACTAACACACTAGAAGTCCTATGGGTGCTGCTGAGAAGAAAATATAGGAGCTCTGTGTGATGCCACTAACACACTAGAAGTCCTATGGGTGCTGCTGAGAAGAAAATATAGGAGCTCTGTTTGCTGCCACTAACACACTAGAAGTCCTATGGGTGCTGCTGAGAAGAAAATATAGGAGCTCTGTTTGCTGCCACTAACACACTAGAAGTCCTATGGGTGCTGCTGAGAAGAAAATATAGGAGCTCTGTGTGATGCCACTAACACACTAGAAGTCCTATGGGTGCTGCTGAGAAGAAAATATAGGAGCTCTGTTTGCTGCCACTAACACACTAGAAGTCCTATGGGTGCTGCTGAGAAGAAAATATAGGAGCTCTGTTTGCTGCCACTAACACACTAGAAGTCCTATGGGTGCTGCTGAGAAGAAAATATAGGAGCTCTGTGTGATGCCACTAACACACTAGAAGTCCTATGGGTGCTGCTGAGAAGAAAATATAGGAGCTCTGTTTGCTGCCACTAACACACTAGAAGTCCTATGGGTGCTGCTGAGAAGAAAATATAGGAGCTCTGTTTGCTGCCACTAACACACTAGAAGTCCTATGGGTGCTGCTGAGAAGAAAATATAGGAGCTCTGTGTGATGCCACTAACACACTAGAAGTCCTATGGGTGCTGCTGAGATGAAAATATAGGAACTCTGTGTGATGCCACTAACACATTAGAAGTCCTATGGGTGCTGCTGAGAAGAAAATATAGGAGCTCTGTTTGCTGCCACTAACACACTAGAAGTCCTATGGGTGCTGCTGAGAAGAAAATATAGGAGCTCTGTGTGATGCCACTAACACACTAGAAGTCCTATGGGTGCTGCTGAGAAGAAAATATAGGAGCTCTGTTTGCTGCCACTAACACACTAGAAGTCCTATGGGTGCTGCTGAGAAGAAAATATAGGAGCTCTGTTTGCTGCCACTAACACACTAGAAGTCCTATGTAGGGATGAGCTTCGTGTTCGAGTCGAACATACGTTC
The DNA here is from genome assembly GCA_029206835.1 of Rana muscosa. Taxonomy (NCBI): domain Eukaryota; kingdom Metazoa; phylum Chordata; class Amphibia; order Anura; family Ranidae; genus Rana; species Rana muscosa. The sequence goes on along the minus strand of CM055117.1, from coordinate 635,827,549 downwards.
GACTCGAACATCGGCTGTTCGATCGTTCGACGAAGATCGAACGATTTGGGCCGTTCGCGCCAAATTCGAGTGACGCGAACGGCCCACAATGCACTACGCCATCGCAGTGTCATCCAGGCGCTGTGATTGGCCAAGCATGCACTGTGACCCCGCATGCTTGGCCAATCACAGCGCCGGCAGCGAGGAGAGCAATGATTGGCCACAGGCAGGATGCCTGTGGCCAATTATTGCTGAGGGTGTTTAGTACACGCCCCACACTATAAAAGGCCGCCAGCACGGCGGCCTAGTGTAGTGTGTTCCGGAGCAGGGATAGAGCAGCATAGGCAGGGACAGTGACTGTTATTTCTTTCTTGCTTAACCTGGATTCCTTTAGTTTAGGGAAAGAGAAGGATAGGTAGGGAGAGTGTCAGTGTGTTTTGTGCTTGTGCTATAGTGTGCTTAAAAAAAACATTTATTCTAGGGACAGAAAACTGTAGGTAGGGACAGTGTCAGTTTCTTTCACTCTGCAAGTCCTTGTTTCCAGGGACCTGGAAGGACAGTGAGTGAATTGTCCTTGTGCTATATTGTGCTTAAAAAAAACATTTTTTCTAGGGACAGAAAACTGTAGGTAGGGAGAGTGTTTTTTTTCTTTCACTCTGCAAGTCCTTGTTTCCAGGGACCTGGAAGGACAGTGAGTGAATTGTCCTTGTGCTATATTGTGCTTAAAAAAAACATTTTTTCTAGGGACAGAAAACTGTAGGTAGGGAGAGTGTTTTTTTTCTTTCACTCTGCAAGTCCTTGTTTCCAGGGACCTGGAAGGACAGTGAGTGAATTGTCCTTGTGCTATATTGTGCTTAAAAAAAACATTTTTTCTAGGGACAGAAAACTGTAGGTAGGGAGAGTGTTTTTTTTCTTTCACTCTGCAAGTCCTTGTTTCCAGGGACCTGTAAGGACAGTGAGTGAATTGTCCTTGTGCTATATTGTGCTTAAAAAAAACATTTATTCTAGGGACAGAAAACTGTAGGTAGGGAGAGTGTCAGTTTATTTCACTCTGCAAGTCCTTGTTTCCAGGGACCTGGAAGGACAGTGAGTGAATTGTCCTTGTGCTATATTGTGATTAAAAAAAACATTTTTTCTAGGGACAGAAAACTGTAGGTAGGGAGAGTGTTTTTTTTCTTTCACTCTGCAAGTCCTTGTTTCCAGGGACCTGTAAGGACAGTGAGTGAATTGTCCTTGTGCTATATTGTGCTTAAAAAAAACATTTATTCTAGGGACAGAAAACTGTAGGTAGGGAGAGTGTCAGTTTATTTCACTCTGCAAGTCCTTGTTTCCAGGGACCTGGAAGGACAGTGAGTGAATTGTCCTTGTGCTATATTGTGATTAAAAAAACATTTTTTCTAGGGACAGAAAACTGTAGGTAGGGAGAGTGTTTTTTTTCTTTCACTCTGCAAGTCCTTGTTTCCAGGGACCTGGAAGGACAGTGAGTGAATTCTCCTTGTGCTATATTGTGCTTAAAAAAAACATTTATTCTAGGGACAGAAAACTGTAGGTAGGGAGAGTGTCAGTTTATTTCACTCTGCAAGTCCTTGTTTCCAGGGACCTGTAAGGACAGTGAGTGAATTGTCCTTGTGCTATATTGTGATTAAAAAAAACATTTTTTCTAGGGACAGAAAACTGTAGGTAGGGAGAGTGTTTTTTTTCTTTCACTCTGCAAGTCCTTGTTTCCAGGGACCTGTAAGGACAGTGAGTGAATTGTCCTTGTGCTATATTGTGCTTAAAAAAAACATTTATTCTAGGGACAGAAAACTGTAGGTAGGGAGAGTGTCAGTTTATTTCACTCTGCAAGTCCTTGTTTCCAGGGACCTGTAAGGACAGTGAGTGAATTGTCCTTGTGCTATATTGTGATTAAAAAAAAACATTTTTTCTAGGGACAGAAAACTGTAGGTAGGGAGAGTGTTTTTTTTCTTTCACTCTGCAAGTCCTTGTTTCCAGGGACCTGTAAGGACAGTGAGTGAATTGTCCTTGTGCTATATTGTGCTTAAAAAAACATTTATTATAGGGACAGAAAACTGTAGGTAGGGAGAGTGTCAGTTTATTTCACTCTGCAAGTCCTTGTTTCCAGGGACCTGTAAGGACAGTGAGTGAATTGTCCTTGTGCTATATTGTGATTAAAAAAAACATTTTTTCTAGGGACAGAAAACTGTAGGTAGGGAGAGTGTTTTTTTTCTTTCACTCTGCAAGTCCTTGTTTCCAGGGACCTGTAAGGACAGTGAGTGAATTGTCCTTGTGCTATATTGTGATTAAAAAAAACATTTTTTCTAGGGACAGAAAACTGTAGGTAGGGAGAGTGTTTTTTTTCTTTCACTCTGCAAGTCCTTGTTTCCAGGGACCTGTAAGGACAGTGAGTGAATTGTCCTTGTGCTATATTGTGCTTAAAAAAAACATTTATTCTAGGGACAGAAAACTGTAGGTAGGGAGAGTGTTTTTTTTCTTTCACTCTGCAAGTCCTTGTTTCCAGGGACCTGTAAGGACAGTGAGTGAATTGTCCTTGTGCTATATTGTGATTAAAAAAAACATTTTTTCTAGGGACAGAAAACTGTAGGTAGGGAGAGTGTTTTTTTTCTTTCACTCTGCAAGTCCTTGTTTCCAGGGACCTGTAAGGACAGTGAGTGAATTGTCCTTGTGCTATATTGTGATTAAAAAAATCATTTTTTCTAGGGACAGAAAACTGTAGGTAGGGAGAGTGTTTTTTTTCTTTCACTCTGCAAGTCCTTGTTTCCAGGGACCTGTAAGGACAGTGAGTGAATTGTCCTTGTGCTATATTGTGCTTAAAAAAAACATTTATTCTAGGGACAGAAAACTGTAGGTAGGGAGAGTGTTTTTTTTCTTTCACTCTGCAAGTCCTTGTTTCCAGGGACCTGTAAGGACAGTGAGTGAATTGTCCTTGTGCTATATTGTGATTAAAAAAAACATTTTTTCTAGGGACAGAAAACTGTAGGTAGGGAGAGTGTTTTTTTTCTTTCACTCTGCAAGTCCTTGTTTCCAGGGACCTGTAAGGACAGTGAGTGAATTGTTCTTGTGCTATATTGTGATTAAAAAAAACATTTTTTCTAGGGACAGAAAACTGTAGGTAGGGAGAGTGTTTTTTTTCTTTCACTCTGCAAGTCCTTGTTTCCAGGGACCTGTAAGGACAGTGAGTGAATTGTCCTTGTGCTATATTGTGCTTAAAAAAAACATTTATTCTAGGGACAGAAAACTGTAGGTAGGGAGAGTGTCAGTTTATTTCACTCTGCAAGTCCTTGTTTCCAGGGACCTGGAAGGACAGTGAGTGAATTGTCCTTGTGCTATATTGTGATTAAAAAAAACATTTTTTCTAGGGACAGAAAACTGTAGGTAGGGAGAGTGTTTTTTTTCTTTCACTCTGCAAGTCCTTGTTTCCAGGGACCTGGAAGGACAGTGAGTGAATTCTCCTTGTGCTATATTGTGCTTAAAAAAAACATTTATTCTAGGGACAGAAAACTGTAGGTAGGGAGAGTGTTTTTTTTCTTTCACTCTGCAAGTCCTTGTTTCCAGGGACCTGTAAGGACAGTGAGTGAATTGTCCTTGTGCTATATTGTGCTTAAAAAAACATTTATTCTAGGGACAGAAAACTGTAGGTAGGGAGAGTGTCAGTTTATTTCACTCTGCAAGTCCTTGTTTCCAGGGACCTGTAAGGACAGTGAGTGAATTGTCCTTGTGCTATATTGTGATTAAAAAAAAACATTTTTTCTAGGGACAGAAAACTGTAGGTAGGGAGAGTGTTTTTTTTCTTTCACTCTGCAAGTCCTTGTTTCCAGGGACCTGTAAGGACAGTGAGTGAATTGTCCTTGTGCTATATTGTGATTAAAAAAAACATTTTTTCTAGGGACAGAAAACTGTAGGTAGGGAGAGTGTTTTTTTTCTTTCACTCTGCAAGTCCTTGTTTCCAGGGACCTGTAAGGACAGTGAGTGAATTGTCCTTGTGCTATATTGTGCTTAAAAAAAACATTTATTCTAGGGACAGAAAACTGTAGGTAGGGAGAGTGTTTTTTTTCTTTCACTCTGCAAGTCCTTGTTTCCAGGGACCTGTAAGGACAGTGAGTGAATTGTCCTTGTGCTATATTGTGATTAAAAAAAACATTTTTTCTAGGGACAGAAAACTGTAGGTAGGGAGAGTGTTTTTTTTCTTTCACTCTGCAAGTCCTTGTTTCCAGGGACCTGTAAGGACAGTGAGTGAATTGTTCTTGTGCTATATTGTGATTAAAAAAAACATTTTTTCTAGGGACAGAAAACTGTAGGTAGGGAGAGTGTTTTTTTTCTTTCACTCTGCAAGTCCTTGTTTCCAGGGACCTGTAAGGACAGTGAGTGAATTGTCCTTGTGCTATATTGTGCTTAAAAAAAAAATTTTTTCTAGGGACAGAAAACTGTAGGTAGGGAGAGTGTCAGTTTCTTTCACTGTGAAAGTCCTTGTTTCAAGGGACAGAGAAGGACACCTGAAGGTAGCCCTTATTGCTTTTTTCCCATCTCCCTGCAGGCCATCTATTAGAATGTCTGGAAGGCAAACAAGGAGAGGCAGACAGTCAGGAGGCAATAAAAGAGGGCAAGCAGGCTCTGTGTCTGGGGGCAACAGTGCTGGTCGTGGACGCGGTGCATTGTCATCAGCACATGGCCATGGGACACGCTTGTCCTTCTTTTCGGCAGCTGGACATGTTGAGCCACATCATGCCGAAGACTTGGTAGAGTGGATGACCAAGCCCTCCTCCTCCTCCTCATCCTCTCTCACCCAGGCTCAGGGTACTGGAAAAGCAGCTGCCAAAGCGTCGTCTTCCCTGGTATCAATGTCAGACAAATCATCAGTCACTCCTTCCCTAGACCCACCATGTCCTCCTCCTGAGGAGTCCCCCGAACTGTTTCAGCACAGTGTTGGGTACATGCTCCAGGAGGATGCCCAGCGTTTCGAAGGGTCTGATGATGAAACCCAGCTAGAGGAAGGCAGTAGCGTGAGAGCAGACAGAGGGGATGCTCAAGAAGGACACCAATCTGGCAGTCATGTTCCCGCAGCTGCAGCATACTGCCAGATTGGCTCCAGTGATGAGGAGGGAGGGGATGATGAGGTCACTGACTCCACGTGGGTGCCTAATAGGAGAGAGGAGGAGGAGGAGGATGAGGAGGAGGCACATCTCCAACGAGGCAGGATGCCCTTTGGTGGCCAGCGTAAGGGCAGTACACCGACGGAATCACACCGCAGAGCTCCGCCTGTGCAGGGCGCTGCCTCTGCCCGTCATTCAAAAAGTTCTTTGGTGTGGGCCTTTTTTGAGGCTAGTGCATCAGATCGCACAGCTGCTGTTTGCAACATATGTCTCAAGCGTATATCGCGTGGCCAAAACATCAGCCGCTTGGGTACCACATGCCTGACCAGACATATGTTGACCTGCCATGCAGCTCGTTGGCAAGCCTACCTCAAAGACCCACACCAAAGAACAAAGCGGACCTCTCCTTGCACCGCATCAGCTGGGATCTCCAACCCCACTATAACTTCAGTCCTCTCTGAAACATGCACTGAGAGGAATGAAGGTGTAGAATTAGGTGTGTCACAGCCAAGTACTTGCGCCCACTCTGCTAGCAGTACACCGACGTCCGATTCTAGCAGGCAAATTTCCCTGCCCCAGCTGCTGGACCGTCGAAAGAAGTTCACTCCCAGCCATCCACATGCCCAGCGGTTGAATGCTAGCTTGGCTAAATTGCTAGCGCTTCAACTGCTGCCTTTTCAGTTGGTAGACTCGGCCCCCTTCCGTGAGTTTGTGCAATGTGCGGTTCCTCAGTGGCAGGTTCCCAAACGCCACTTTTTCTCACGGAAGGCTATTCCGGCTCTCTACCGGCATGTGGAAGGCAATGTCTTGGCCTCGCTGGACAGGGCGGTCAGCGGTAAGGTGCATATTACCGCTGACTCATGGTCCAGCAGGCATGGACAGGGACGTTACCTTTCTTTCACGGCCCATTGGGTCACTCTTTTGGCAGCTGGGAAGGATTCAGGACAAGGTGCAGTAGTGTTGGAGGTTGTCCCACCGCCACGCCTCCAAAATGCTACTACTGGTTGTGACACACCTCTCTCCTCCACCCCCTCCTCTTCTTCTTCCTCCATGGCCTCTTCCTGTGGTTTGTCCTATGAACCAGCGGTGCTCCGTAGCCGTTCACGGGGCTACGCAAGTACGCAGGCAAAAAGATGCCATGCCGTGCTTGCGCTGGTGTGTTTGGGGGACAGAAGCCACACTGGGGCAGAGGTCCTGTCTGCTCTGCAGGGCCAGGCCGAGAGGTGGTTGACGCCACGCCAGCTTAAGCCAGGAATGGTGGTTTGCGACAATGGCACCAACCTCCTCTCCGCCCTCCGACAGGGACAACTGACCCATGTGCCCTGTGTGGCTCACGTCCTTAACCTGGTGGTGCAGCGCTTCTTGGGCAGGTACCCGGGCTTACAGGATGTCCTGAGGCAGGCCAGGAAAGTCTGTGTGCATTTCCGCAGATCTTATAATGCCAGTGCTCGCCTGGCTGAGCTGCAAAAGGAGTTGAACCTGCCCAAGAACCGCCTTATATGTGACATGCCCACCAGGTGGAACTCAACGTTGGCCATGCTGCAGCGGCTGCACACGCAGCAGAGGGCCATCAATGAGTACCTGTGCGACTACGGCACCAGGACAGGGTCAGGGGAGCTTGGTTTTTTTTCTCCACGCCAGTGGGGCATGATCAGGGATGCATGCACTGTCCTGGCACCATTTGAGGAGGCCACGAGGATGGTGAGCAGTGACAGTGCATGCATCAGTGACACTGTACCTCTTGTCCACCTGTTGGAGCACACGCTGCGTGGAATAATGGACAGGGCACTTGAGGCAGAACAGAGGCAGGAAGAGGAGGACTTCCTTGCCTCTCAAGGCCCCCTTTACCCAGACAGTGTTCCTTCTGTCCCACCCATCGCACAGGAAGAGGAGGAGGAGGAGGAGGAGGAGGAGGAGGATTGTGTCAGCATGGAGGTGGAGGCTGGCACTCAGCATCATCAGCAGCAGTCTTTTAGGGATGATTTACAGTCCCAAGAAACCAGTGGACTTGTACGTGGCTGGGAGGAGGTGGCTGCGGATCATGTCGTCCTTAGTGACCCAGAGGACTCCGGAGCGAATGCCTCAGCAAACCTACGCTGCATGGCCTCCCTGATGGATCACTGGCCAGAGCTTGCACAGTATGCAATTGAGCTACTGGCCTGTCCTGCATCCAGCGTTCTTTCGGAACGCACATTCAGTGCTGCTGGAGGATTTGTCACGGATCACAGGGTGCGCCTGTCCACCGACTCGGTTGATCGACTGACTTTCATCAAGATGAACCAGTCTTGGATCACCACCAGCTACCACACACCTGATGCTGATATAACAGACTAATTGATTTTAACATGTCACATCCCTTCAAGACTGATGCTGATGCTGAGTGCCTGTGCTGTTATGTTGACTGGCTATCCTCCTCCTCCGAGTCCTCAATGATACGATTGATGATGATAGCTTGTAAGATCATTTTTGTTTATGGGTGCCGCCACCAGTGCCTAACGCCCAATTTTTCAGCCCCTGTTTAACAGGGGCGTGTAATTACAATTTTTGAAGCAATACTTTGCAACAGGGCTCATTGCTGTGCTCCAAGTACAGTATCTGTGAGGAGTTGCAGTGTTGTGCCACCAGTGCCTAAGGCCCAATTTTTCAGCCCCTGTTTAACAGGGGCGTGTCATTACAATTTTTGAAGCAATACTTTGCAACAGGGCTCATTGCTGTGCTCCAAGTACAGTATCTGTGAGGAGTTGCAGTGTTGTGCCACCAGTGCCTAAGGCCCAATTTTTCAGCCCCTGTTTAACAGGGGCGTGTCATTACAATTTTTGAAGCAATACTTTGCAACAGGGCTCATTGCTGTGCTCCAAGTACAGTATCTGTGAGGGGTTGCAGTGTTGTGCCACCAGTGCCTAAGGCCCAATTTTTCAGCCCCTGTTCAACAGGGGCATGTAATTACAATTCTTGATCTAATAATTCACAGCAGGGCCCATTGCTGCACCCACCAAGAGTAACTGTCAGGGCTTACAGTGTTGTGGCACCAGCACCACCATCAAAGGCCCAATTTTTACTACCACTGTTCAACAATTATATGTAATTAAAATTCCTGATATAATAGTTGACAGCAGGGCGTTCCAGCACCAACCAAGAGTAACTGTGAGTGCTTACAGTGTTGTGCCAACACCAACAACTAAGGGGCCTATTTCTGCAGAGTATATACGGCAGGTCCCTACTTTCAAACATCCAACTTACAAACGACTCCTACTTGCAAACGCAAGAAGACAACAGGAAGTGAGAGGAAATCTACCACTAGGAAGGAAAATTCTCTCCTGTAAGAATAAATATGGGAGAAAGGTGTCTCCTCTGTACTGATGCTTTATCAGCAATCCTTGTTTCAAGAAAAACACCACATTTCAAAAACAGTTGTCATTGGGACGGAAAGTGAGGTGAAATGTTCTGAACAGGGGCACAGACAGCAAAACAAATGTTACAGGGGTGATAACCCTTACCTATGTTTTCCAAAAAGTTTAAAAATAGATTTTTGGTCTGGAGCTACACTTCAACAATGTACCTGTTCAAAATTACAAACAGATTCTACATAAGAACAAACCTACAGTCCCTGTCTTGTATGCACCGCCTGTATAGGGCTGTTCAGAGTATATAGGGCCTTTTTTATTTTATGTGCGGGGTTCCCCTTAATATCCATACAAGACCCAAAGGGGCTGGTAATGGGCTGGGGTAGGGGGGGGGGGTCATGGGGTAGCTATGCCATTTTTCTTAAAGAATTTCATCCATATTACCGGGACCAGACATTACATTAAAGCCGCAAGCAGTTTTAAATGGCTTTTTTTTCCTTTAGAAGTGTCATTTTGTGCAGGGACAGTTCTAAACACGGGAAACACGTGGCACTTCACAGGCATACTTTAGACACCCCCCAGGTACGATATTTAAAGGAATATTTGACTTTTTTTTTTCACTTTATGCATCATTAAAATGACTGCTCCCGAAAAACGACCGTTTTTAAAACTTCTTTTTGCATTGATACATGTCCCCTGGTGCAGAACCCGGGTTCCCAAACCCTTTTTAGGACAATAACATGCATAATAGTTGTTATAATTAGCACTTTAGAATTCGAACGTTCGCATCCATTGTATTTAATAGGGTTCTAATGTTCGTTCGAACTTTCGGTCCGTTCGCGGGTTCTGGTGCGAACCGAACCCGGGGGTGTTCGGCTCATCACTAGTCCTATGGGTGCTGCTGAGAAGAAAATATAGGAGCTCTGTGTGATGCCACTAACACACTAGAAGTCCTATGGGTGCTGCTGAGAAGAAAATATAGGAGCTCTGTTTGCTGCCACTAACACACTAGAAGTCCTATGGGTGCTGCTGAGAAGAAAATATAGGAGCTCTGTGTGATGCCACTAACACACTAGAAGTCCTATGGGTGCTGCTGAGAAGAAAATATAGGAGCTCTGTTTGCTGCCACTAACACACTAGAAGTCCTATGGGTGCTGCTGAGAAGAAAATATAGGAGCTCTGTTTGCTGCCACTAACACACTAGAAGTCCTATGTAGGGATGAGCTTCGTGTTCGAGTCGAACATACGTTCGACTCGAACATCGGCTGTTCGATCGTTCGACGAAGATCGAACGATTTGGGCCGTTCGCGCCAAATTCGAGTGACGCGAACGGCCCACAATGCACTACGCCATCGCAGTGTCATCCAGGCGCTGTGATTGGCCAAGCATGCACTGTGACCCCGCATGCTTGGCCAATCACAGCGCCGGCAGCGAGGAGAGCAATGATTGGCCACAGGCAGGATGCCTGTGGCCAATTATTGCTGAGGGTGTTTAGTACACGCCCCACACTATAAAAGGCCGCCAGCACGGCGGCCTAGTGTAGTGTGTTCCGGAGCAGGGATAGAGCAGCATAGGCAGGGACAGTGACTGTTATTTCTTTCTTGCTTAACCTGGATTCCTTTAGTTTAGGGAAAGAGAAGGATAGGTAGGGAGAGTGTCAGTGTGTTTTGTGCTTGTGCTATAGTGTGCTTAAAAAAAACATTTATTCTAGGGACAGAAAACTGTAGGTAGGGACAGTGTCAGTTTCTTTCACTCTGCAAGTCCTTGTTTCCAGGGACCTGGAAGGACAGTGAGTGAATTGTCCTTGTGCTATATTGTGCTTAAAAAAAACATTTTTTCTAGGGACAGAAAACTGTAGGTAGGGAGAGTGTTTTTTTTCTTTCACTCTGCAAGTCCTTGTTTCCAGGGACCTGGAAGGACAGTGAGTGAATTGTCCTTGTGCTATATTGTGCTTAAAAAAAACATTTTTTCTAGGGACAGAAAACTGTAGGTAGGGAGAGTGTTTTTTTTCTTTCACTCTGCAAGTCCTTGTTTCCAGGGACCTGGAAGGACAGTGAGTGAATTGTCCTTGTGCTATATTGTGCTTAAAAAAAACATTTTTTCTAGGGACAGAAAACTGTAGGTAGGGAGAGTGTTTTTTTTCTTTCACTCTGCAAGTCCTTGTTTCCAGGGACCTGTAAGGACAGTGAGTGAATTGTCCTTGTGCTATATTGTGCTTAAAAAAAACATTTATTCTAGGGACAGAAAACTGTAGGTAGGGAGAGTGTCAGTTTATTTCACTCTGCAAGTCCTTGTTTCCAGGGACCTGGAAGGACAGTGAGTGAATTGTCCTTGTGCTATATTGTGATTAAAAAAACATTTTTTCTAGGGACAGAAAACTGTAGGTAGGGAGAGTGTTTTTTTTCTTTCACTCTGCAAGTCCTTGTTTCCAGGGACCTGTAAGGACAGTGAGTGAATTGTCCTTGTGCTATATTGTGCTTAAAAAAAACATTTATTCTAGGGACAGAAAACTGTAGGTAGGGAGAGTGTCAGTTTATTTCACTCTGCAAGTCCTTGTTTCCAGGGACCTGGAAGGACAGTGAGTGAATTGTCCTTGTGCTATATTGTGATTAAAAAAAACATTTTTTCTAGGGACAGAAAACTGTAGGTAGGGAGAGTGTTTTTTTTCTTTCACTCTGCAAGTCCTTGTTTCCAGGGACCTGGAAGGACAGTGAGTGAATTCTCCTTGTGCTATATTGTGCTTAAAAAAAACATTTATTCTAGGGACAGAAAACTGTAGGTAGGGAGAGTGTCAGTTTATTTCACTCTGCAAGTCCTTGTTTCCAGGGACCTGTAAGGACAGTGAGTGAATTGTCCTTGTGCTATATTGTGATTAAAAAAATCATTTTTTCTAGGGACAGAAAACTGTAGGTAGGGAGAGTGTTTTTTTTCTTTCACTCTGCAAGTCCTTGTTTCCAGGGACCTGTAAGGACAGTGAGTGAATGTCCTTGTGCTATATTGTGATTAAAAAAAACATTTTTTCTAGGGACAGAAAACTGTAGGTAGGGAGAGTGTTTTTTTTCTTTCACTCTGCAAGTCCTTGTTTCCAGGGACCTGTAAGGACAGTGAGTGAATTGTCCTTGTGCTATATTGTGCTTAAAAAAAACATTTATTCTAGGGACAGAAAACTGTAGGTAGGGAGAGTGTTTTTTTTCTTTCACTCTGCAAGTCCTTGTTTCCAGGGACCTGTAAGGACAGTGAGTGAATTGTCCTTGTGCTATATTGTGATTAAAAAAAACATTTTTTCTAGGGACAGAAAACTGTAGGTAGGGAGAGTGTTTTTTTTCTTTCACTCTGCAAGTCCTTGTTTCCAGGGACCTGTAAGGACAGTGAGTGAATTGTCCTTGTGCTATATTGTGATTAAAAAAATCATTTTTTCTAGGGACAGAAAACTGTAGGTAGGGAGAGTGTTTTTTTTCTTTCACTCTGCAAGTCCTTGTTTCCAGGGACCTGTAAGGACAGTGAGTGAATTGTCCTTGTGCTATATTGTGCTTAAAAAAAACATTTATTCTAGGGACAGAAAACTGTAGGTAGGGAGAGTGTTTTTTTTCTTTCACTCTGCAAGTCCTTGTTTCCAGGGACCTGTAAGGACAGTGAGTGAATTGTCCTTGTGCTATATTGTGATTAAAAAAAACATTTTTTCTAGGGACAGAAAACTGTAGGTAGGGAGAGTGTTTTTTTTCTTTCACTCTGCAAGTCCTTGTTTCCAGGGACCTGTAAGGACAGTGAGTGAATTGTTCTTGTGCTATATTGTGATTAAAAAAAACATTTTTTCTAGGGACAGAAAACTGTAGGTAGGGAGAGTGTTTTTTTTCTTTCACTCTGCAAGTCCTTGTTTCCAGGGACCTGTAAGGACAGTGAGTGAATTGTCCTTGTGCTATATTGTGCTTAAAAAAAACATTTATTCTAGGGACAGAAAACTGTAGGTAGGGAGAGTGTCAGTTTATTTCACTCTGCAAGTCCTTGTTTCCAGGGACCTGGAAGGACAGTGAGTGAATTGTCCTTGTGCTATATTGTGATTAAAAAAAACATTTTTTCTAGGGACAGAAAACTGTAGGTAGGGAGAGTGTTTTTTTTCTTTCACTCTGCAAGTCCTTGTTTCCAGGGACCTGGAAGGACAGTGAGTGAATTCTCCTTGTGCTATATTGTGCTTAAAAAAAACATTTATTCTAGGGACAGAAAACTGTAGGTAGGGAGAGTGTTTTTTTTCTTTCACTCTGCAAGTCCTTGTTTCCAGGGACCTGTAAGGACAGTGAGTGAATTGTCCTTGTGCTATATTGTGCTTAAAAAAACATTTATTCTAGGGACAGAAAACTGTAGGTAGGGAGAGTGTCAGTTTATTTCACTCTGCAAGTCCTTGTTTCCAGGGACCTGTAAGGACAGTGAGTGAATTGTCCTTGTGCTATATTGTGATTAAAAAAAAACATTTTTTCTAGGGACAGAAAACTGTAGGTAGGGAGAGTGTTTTTTTTCTTTCACTCTGCAAGTCCTTGTTTCCAGGGACCTGTAAGGACAGTGAGTGAATTGTCCTTGTGCTATATTGTGATTAAAAAAAACATTTTTTCTAGGGACAGAAAACTGTAGGTAGGGAGAGTGTTTTTTTTCTTTCACTCTGCAAGTCCTTGTTTCCAGGGACCTGTAAGGACAGTGAGTGAATTGTCCTTGTGCTATATTGTGCTTAAAAAAAACATTTATTCTAGGGACAGAAAACTGTAGGTAGGGAGAGTGTTTTTTTTCTTTCACTCTGCAAGTCCTTGTTTCCAGGGACCTGTAAGGACAGTGAGTGAATTGTCCTTGTGCTATATTGTGATTAAAAAAAACATTTTTTCTAGGGACAGAAAACTGTAGGTAGGGAGAGTGTTTTTTTTCTTTCACTCTGCAAGTCCTTGTTTCCAGGGACCTGTAAGGACAGTGAGTGAATTGTTCTTGTGCTATATTGTGATTAAAAAAAACATTTTTTCTAGGGACAGAAAACTGTAGGTAGGGAGAGTGTTTTTTTTCTTTCACTCTGCAAGTCCTTGTTTCCAGGGACCTGTAAGGACAGTGAGTGAATTGTCCTTGTGCTATATTGTGCTTAAAAAAAAAATTTTTTCTAGGGACAGAAAACTGTAGGTAGGGAGAGTGTCAGTTTCTTTCACTGTGAAAGTCCTTGTTTCAAGGGACAGAGAAGGACACCTGAAGGTAGCCCTTATTGCTTTTTTCCCATCTCCCTGCAGGCCATCTATTAGAATGTCTGGAAGGCAAACAAGGAGAGGCAGACAGTCAGGAGGCAATAAAAGAGGGCAAGCAGGCTCTGTGTCTGGGGGCAACAGTGCTGGTCGTGGACGCGGTGCATTGTCATCAGCACATGGCCATGGGACACGCTTGTCCTTCTTTTCGGCAGCTGGACATGTTGAGCCACATCATGCCGAAGACTTGGTAGAGTGGATGACCAAGCCCTCCTCCTCCTCCTCATCCTCTCTCACCCAGGCTCAGGGTACTGGAAAAGCAGCTGCCAAAGCGTCGTCTTCCCTGGTATCAATGTCAGACAAATCATCAGTCACTCCTTCCCTAGACCCACCATGTCCTCCTCCTGAGGAGTCCCCCGAACTGTTTCAGCACAGTGTTGGGTACATGCTCCAGGAGGATGCCCAGCGTTTCGAAGGGTCTGATGATGAAACCCAGCTAGAGGAAGGCAGTAGCGTGAGAGCAGACAGAGGGGATGCTCAAGAAGGACACCAATCTGGCAGTCATGTTCCCGCAGCTGCAGCATACTGCCAGATTGGCTCCAGTGATGAGGAGGGAGGGGATGATGAGGTCACTGACTCCACGTGGGTGCCTAATAGGAGAGAGGAGGAGGAGGAGGATGAGGAGGAGGCACATCTCCAACGAGGCAGGATGCCCTTTGGTGGCCAGCGTAAGGGCAGTACACCGACGGAATCACACCGCAGAGCTCCGCCTGTGCAGGGCGCTGCCTCTGCCCGTCATTCAAAAAGTTCTTTGGTGTGGGCCTTTTTTGAGGCTAGTGCATCAGATCGCACAGCTGCTGTTTGCAACATATGTCTCAAGCGTATATCGCGTGGCCAAAACATCAGCCGCTTGGGTACCACATGCCTGACCAGACATATGTTGACCTGCCATGCAGCTCGTTGGCAAGCCTACCTCAAAGACCCACACCAAAGAACAAAGCGGACCTCTCCTTGCACCGCATCAGCTGGGATCTCCAACCCCACTATAACTTCAGTCCTCTCTGAAACATGCACTGAGAGGAATGAAGGTGTAGAATTAGGTGTGTCACAGCCAAGTACTTGCGCCCACTCTGCTAGCAGTACACCGACGTCCGATTCTAGCAGGCAAATTTCCCTGCCCCAGCTGCTGGACCGTCGAAAGAAGTTCACTCCCAGCCATCCACATGCCCAGCGGTTGAATGCTAGCTTGGCTAAATTGCTAGCGCTTCAACTGCTGCCTTTTCAGTTGGTAGACTCGGCCCCCTTCCGTGAGTTTGTGCAATGTGCGGTTCCTCAGTGGCAGGTTCCCAAACGCCACTTTTTCTCACGGAAGGCTATTCCGGCTCTCTACCGGCATGTGGAAGGCAATGTCTTGGCCTCGCTGGACAGGGCGGTCAGCGGTAAGGTGCATATTACCGCTGACTCATGGTCCAGCAGGCATGGACAGGGACGTTACCTTTCTTTCACGGCCCATTGGGTCACTCTTTTGGCAGCTGGGAAGGATTCAGGACAAGGTGCAGTAGTGTTGGAGGTTGTCCCACCGCCACGCCTCCAAAATGCTACTACTGGTTGTGACACACCTCTCTCCTCCACCCCCTCCTCTTCTTCTTCCTCCATGGCCTCTTCCTGTGGTTTGTCCTATGAACCAGCGGTGCTCCGTAGCCGTTCACGGGGCTACGCAAGTACGCAGGCAAAAAGATGCCATGCCGTGCTTGCGCTGGTGTGTTTGGGGGACAGAAGCCACACTGGGGCAGAGGTCCTGTCTGCTCTGCAGGGCCAGGCCGAGAGGTGGTTGACGCCACGCCAGCTTAAGCCAGGAATGGTGGTTTGCGACAATGGCACCAACCTCCTCTCCGCCCTCCGACAGGGACAACTGACCCATGTGCCCTGTGTGGCTCACGTCCTTAACCTGGTGGTGCAGCGCTTCTTGGGCAGGTACCCGGGCTTACAGGATGTCCTGAGGCAGGCCAGGAAAGTCTGTGTGCATTTCCGCAGATCTTATAATGCCAGTGCTCGCCTGGCTGAGCTGCAAAAGGAGTTGAACCTGCCCAAGAACCGCCTTATATGTGACATGCCCACCAGGTGGAACTCAACGTTGGCCATGCTGCAGCGGCTGCACACGCAGCAGAGGGCCATCAATGAGTACCTGTGCGACTACGGCACCAGGACAGGGTCAGGGGAGCTTGGTTTTTTTTCTCCACGCCAGTGGGGCATGATCAGGGATGCATGCACTGTCCTGGCACCATTTGAGGAGGCCACGAGGATGGTGAGCAGTGACAGTGCATGCATCAGTGACACTGTACCTCTTGTCCACCTGTTGGAGCACACGCTGCGTGGAATAATGGACAGGGCACTTGAGGCAGAACAGAGGCAGGAAGAGGAGGACTTCCTTGCCTCTCAAGGCCCCCTTTACCCAGACAGTGTTCCTTCTGTCCCACCCATCGCACAGGAAGAGGAGGAGGAGGAGGAGGAGGAGGAGGAGGATTGTGTCAGCATGGAGGTGGAGGCTGGCACTCAGCATCATCAGCAGCAGTCTTTTAGGGATGATTTACAGTCCCAAGAAACCAGTGGACTTGTACGTGGCTGGGAGGAGGTGGCTGCGGATCATGTCGTCCTTAGTGACCCAGAGGACTCCGGAGCGAATGCCTCAGCAAACCTACGCTGCATGGCCTCCCTGATGGATCACTGGCCAGAGCTTGCACAGTATGCAATTGAGCTACTGGCCTGTCCTGCATCCAGCGTTCTTTCGGAACGCACATTCAGTGCTGCTGGAGGATTTGTCACGGATCACAGGGTGCGCCTGTCCACCGACTCGGTTGATCGACTGACTTTCATCAAGATGAACCAGTCTTGGATCACCACCAGCTACCACACACCTGATGCTGATATAACAGACTAATTGATTTTAACATGTCACATCCCTTCAAGACTGATGCTGATGCTGAGTGCCTGTGCTGTTATGTTGACTGGCTATCCTCCTCCTCCGAGTCCTCAATGATACGATTGATGATGATAGCTTGTAAGATCATTTTTGTTTATGGGTGCCGCCACCAGTGCCTAACGCCCAATTTTTCAGCCCCTGTTTAACAGGGGCGTGTAATTACAATTTTTGAAGCAATACTTTGCAACAGGGCTCATTGCTGTGCTCCAAGTACAGTATCTGTGAGGAGTTGCAGTGTTGTGCCACCAGTGCCTAAGGCCCAATTTTTCAGCCCCTGTTTAACAGGGGCGTGTCATTACAATTTTTGAAGCAATACTTTGCAACAGGGCTCATTGCTGTGCTCCAAGTACAGTATCTGTGAGGAGTTGCAGTGTTGTGCCACCAGTGCCTAAGGCCCAATTTTTCAGCCCCTGTTTAACAGGGGCGTGTCATTACAATTTTTGAAGCAATACTTTGCAACAGGGCTCATTGCTGTGCTCCAAGTACAGTATCTGTGAGGGGTTGCAGTGTTGTGCCACCAGTGCCTAAGGCCCAATTTTTCAGCCCCTGTTCAACAGGGGCATGTAATTACAATTCTTGATCTAATAATTCACAGCAGGGCCCATTGCTGCACCCACCAAGAGTAACTGTCAGGGCTTACAGTGTTGTGGCACCAGCACCACCATCAAAGGCCCAATTTTTACTACCACTGTTCAACAATTATATGTAATTAAAATTCCTGATATAATAGTTGACAGCAGGGCGTTCCAGCACCAACCAAGAGTAACTGTGAGTGCTTACAGTGTTGTGCCAACACCAACAACTAAGGGGCCTATTTCTGCAGAGTATATACGGCAGGTCCCTACTTTCAAACATCCAACTTACAAACGACTCCTACTTGCAAACGCAAGAAGACAACAGGAAGTGAGAGGAAATCTACCACTAGGAAGGAAAATTCTCTCCTGTAAGAATAAATATGGGAGAAAGGTGTCTCCTCTGTACTGATGCTTTATCAGCAATCCTTGTTTCAAGAAAAACACCACATTTCAAAAACAGTTGTCATTGGGACGGAAAGTGAGGTGAAATGTTCTGAACAGGGGCACAGACAGCAAAACAAATGTTACAGGGGTGATAACCCTTACCTATGTTTTCCAAAAAGTTTAAAAATAGATTTTTGGTCTGGAGCTACACTTCAACAATGTACCTGTTCAAAATTACAAACAGATTCTACATAAGAACAAACCTACAGTCCCTGTCTTGTATGCACCGCCTGTATAGGGCTGTTCAGAGTATATAGGGCCTTTTTTATTTTATGTGCGGGGTTCCCCTTAATATCCATACAAGACCCAAAGGGGCTGGTAATGGGCTGGGGTAGGGGGGGGGGGGTCATGGGGTAGCTATGCCATTTTTCTTAAAGAATTTCATCCATATTACCGGGACCAGACATTACATTAAAGCCGCAAGCAGTTTTAAATGGCTTTTTTTTCCTTTAGAAGTGTCATTTTGTGCAGGGACAGTTCTAAACACGGGAAACACGTGGCACTTCACAGGCATACTTTAGACACCCCCCAGGTACGATATTTAAAGGAATATTTGACTTTTTTTTTTCACTTTATGCATCATTAAAATGACTGCTCCCGAAAAACGACCGTTTTTAAAACTTCTTTTTGCATTGATACATGTCCCCTGGTGCAGAACCCGGGTTCCCAAACCCTTTTTAGGACAATAACATGCATAATAGTTGTTATAATTAGCACTTTAGAATTCGAACGTTCGCATCCATTGTATTTAATAGGGTTCTAATGTTCGTTCGAACTTTCGGTCCGTTCGCGGGTTCTGGTGCGAACCGAACCCGGGGGTGTTCGGCTCATCACTAGTCCTATGGGTGCTGCTGAGAAGAAAATATAGGAGCTCTGTGTGATGCCACTAACACACTAGAAGTCCTATGGGTGCTGCTGAGAAGAAAATATAGGAGCTCTGTTTGCTGCCACTAACACACTAGAAGTCCTATGGGTGCTGCTGAGAAGAAAATATAGGAGCTCTGTGTGATGCCACTAACACACTAGAAGTCCTATGGGTGCTGCTGAGAAGAAAATATAGGAGCTCTGTTTGCTGCCACTAACACACTAGAAGTCCTATGGGTGCTGCTGAGAAGAAAATATAGGAGCTCTGTTTGCTGCCACTAACACACTAGAAGTCCTATGTAGGGATGAGCTTCGTGTTCGAGTCGAACATACGTTCGACTCGAACATCGGCTGTTCGATCGTTCGACGAAGATCGAACGATTTGGGCCGTTCGCGCCAAATTCGAGTGACGCGAACGGCCCACAATGCACTACGCCATCGCAGTGTCATCCAGGCGCTGTGATTGGCCAAGCATGCACTGTGACCCCGCATGCTTGGCCAATCACAGCGCCGGCAGCGAGGAGAGCAATGATTGGCCACAGGCAGGATGCCTGTGGCCAATTATTGCTGAGGGTGTTTAGTACACGCCCCACACTATAAAAGGCCGCCAGCACGGCGGCCTAGTGTAGTGTGTTCCGGAGCAGGGATAGAGCAGCATAGGCAGGGACAGTGACTGTTATTTCTTTCTTGCTTAACCTGGATTCCTTTAGTTTAGGGAAAGAGAAGGATAGGTAGGGAGAGTGTCAGTGTGTTTTGTGCTTGTGCTATAGTGTGCTTAAAAAAAACATTTATTCTAGGGACAGAAAACTGTAGGTAGGGACAGTGTCAGTTTCTTTCACTCTGCAAGTCCTTGTTTCCAGGGACCTGGAAGGACAGTGAGTGAATTGTCCTTGTGCTATATTGTGCTTAAAAAAAACATTTTTTCTAGGGACAGAAAACTGTAGGTAGGGAGAGTGTTTTTTTTCTTTCACTCTGCAAGTCCTTGTTTCCAGGGACCTGGAAGGACAGTGAGTGAATTGTCCTTGTGCTATATTGTGCTTAAAAAAAACATTTTTTCTAGGGACAGAAAACTGTAGGTAGGGAGAGTGTTTTTTTTCTTTCACTCTGCAAGTCCTTGTTTCCAGGGACCTGGAAGGACAGTGAGTGAATTGTCCTTGTGCTATATTGTGCTTAAAAAAAACATTTTTTCTAGGGACAGAAAACTGTAGGTAGGGAGAGTGTTTTTTTTCTTTCACTCTGCAAGTCCTTGTTTCCAGGGACCTGTAAGGACAGTGAGTGAATTGTCCTTGTGCTATATTGTGCTTAAAAAAAACATTTATTCTAGGGACAGAAAACTGTAGGTAGGGAGAGTGTCAGTTTATTTCACTCTGCAAGTCCTTGTTTCCAGGGACCTGGAAGGACAGTGAGTGAATTGTCCTTGTGCTATATTGTGATTAAAAAAACATTTTTTCTAGGGACAGAAAACTGTAGGTAGGGAGAGTGTTTTTTTTCTTTCACTCTGCAAGTCCTTGTTTCCAGGGACCTGTAAGGACAGTGAGTGAATTGTCCTTGTGCTATATTGTGCTTAAAAAAAACATTTATTCTAGGGACAGAAAACTGTAGGTAGGGAGAGTGTCAGTTTATTTCACTCTGCAAGTCCTTGTTTCCAGGGACCTGGAAGGACAGTGAGTGAATTGTCCTTGTGCTATATTGTGATTAAAAAAAACATTTTTTCTAGGGACAGAAAACTGTAGGTAGGGAGAGTGTTTTTTTTCTTTCACTCTGCAAGTCCTTGTTTCCAGGGACCTGGAAGGACAGTGAGTGAATTCTCCTTGTGCTATATTGTGCTTAAAAAAAACATTTATTCTAGGGACAGAAAACTGTAGGTAGGGAGAGTGTCAGTTTATTTCACTCTGCAAGTCCTTGTTTCCAGGGACCTGTAAGGACAGTGAGTGAATTGTCCTTGTGCTATATTGTGATTAAAAAAATCATTTTTTCTAGGGACAGAAAACTGTAGGTAGGGAGAGTGTTTTTTTTCTTTCACTCTGCAAGTCCTTGTTTCCAGGGACCTGTAAGGACAGTGAGTGAATTGTCCTTGTGCTATATTGTGCTTAAAAAAAACATTTATTCTAGGGACAGAAAACTGTAGGTAGGGAGAGTGTCAGTTTATTTCACTCTGCAAGTCCTTGTTTCCAGGGACCTGTAAGGACAGTGAGTGAATTGTCCTTGTGCTATATTGTGATTAAAAAAAACATTTTTTCTAGGGACAGAAAACTGTAGGTAGGGAGAGTGTTTTTTTTCTTTCACTCTGCAAGTCCTTGTTTCCAGGGACCTGTAAGGACAGTGAGTGAATTGTCCTTGTGCTATATTGTGCTTAAAAAAACATTTATTCTAGGGACAGAAAACTGTAGGTAGGGAGAGTGTCAGTTTATTTCACTCTGCAAGTCCTTGTTTCCAGGGACCTGTAAGGACAGTGAGTGAATTGTCCTTGTGCTATATTGTGATTAAAAAAAACATTTTTTCTTGGGACAGAAAACTGTAGGTAGGGAGAGTGTTTTTTTTCTTTCACTCTGCAAGTCCTTGTTTCCAGGGACCTGTAAGGACAGTGAGTGAATTGTCCTTGTGCTATATTGTGATTAAAAAAAACATTTTTTCTAGGGACAGAAAACTGTAGGTAGGGAGAGTGTTTTTTTTCTTTCACTCTGCAAGTCCTTGTTTCCAGGGACCTGTAAGGACAGTGAGTGAATTGTCCTTGTGCTATATTGTGCTTAAAAAAAACATTTATTCTAGGGACAGAAAACTGTAGGTAGGGAGAGTGTTTTTTTTCTTTCACTCTGCAAGTCCTTGTTTCCAGGGACCTGTAAGGACAGTGAGTGAATTGTCCTTGTGCTATATTGTGATTAAAAAAAACATTTTTTCTAGGGACAGAAAACTGTAGGTAGGGAGAGTGTTTTTTTTCTTTCACTCTGCAAGTCCTTGTTTCCAGGGACCTGTAAGGACAGTGAGTGAATTGTCCTTGTGCTATATTGTGATTAAAAAAAACATTTTTTCTAGGGACAGAAAACTGTAGGTAGGGAGAGTGTTTTTTTTCTTTCACTCTGCAAGTCCTTGTTTCCAGGGACCTGTAAGGACAGTGAGTGAATTGTCCTTGTGCTATATTGTGCTTAAAAAAAACATTTATTCTAGGGACAGAAAACTGTAGGTAGGGAGAGTGTTTTTTTTCTTTCACTCTGCAAGTCCTTGTTTCCAGGGACCTGTAAGGACAGTGAGTGAATTGTCCTTGTGCTATATTGTGATTAAAAAAAACATTTTTTCTAGGGACAGAAAACTGTAGGTAGGGAGAGTGTTTTTTTTCTTTCACTCTGCAAGTCCTTGTTTCCAGGGACCTGTAAGGACAGTGAGTGAATTGTTCTTGTGCTATATTGTGATTAAAAAAAACATTTTTTCTAGGGACAGAAAACTGTAGGTAGGGAGAGTGTTTTTTTTCTTTCACTCTGCAAGTCCTTGTTTCCAGGGACCTGTAAGGACAGTGAGTGAATTGTCCTTGTGCTATATTGTGCTTAAAAAAAACATTTATTCTAGGGACAGAAAACTGTAGGTAGGGAGAGTGTCAGTTTATTTCACTCTGCAAGTCCTTGTTTCCAGGGACCTGTAAGGACAGTGAGTGAATTGTCCTTGTGCTATATTGTGATTAAAAAAAAACATTTTTTCTAGGGACAGAAAACTGTAGGTAGGGAGAGTGTTTTTTTTCTTTCACTCTGCAAGTCCTTGTTTCCAGGGACCTGTAAGGACAGTGAGTGAATTGTCCTTGTGCTATATTGTGCTTAAAAAAAACATTTATTCTAGGGACAGAAAACTGTAGGTAGGGAGAGTGTTTTTTTTCTTTCACTCTGCAAGTCCTTGTTTCCAGGGACCTGTAAGGACAGTGAGTGAATTGTCCTTGTGCTATATTGTGATTAAAAAAAACATTTTTTCTAGGGACAGAAAACTGTAGGTAGGGAGAGTGTTTTTTTTCTTTCACTCTGCAAGTCCTTGTTTCCAGGGACCTGTAAGGACAGTGAGTGAATTGTTCTTGTGCTATATTGTGATTAAAAAAAACATTTTTTCTAGGGACAGAAAACTGTAGGTAGGGAGAGTGTTTTTTTTCTTTCACTCTGCAAGTCCTTGTTTCCAGGGACCTGTAAGGACAGTGAGTGAATTGTCCTTGTGCTATATTGTGCTTAAAAAAAATATTTTTTCTAGGGACAGAAAACTGTAGGTAGGGAGAGTGTCAGTTTCTTTCACTGTGAAAGTCCTTGTTTCAAGGGACAGAGAAGGACACCTGAAGGTAGCCCTTATTGCTTTTTTCCCATCTCCCTGCAGGCCATCTATTAGAATGTCTGGAAGGCAAACAAGGAGAGGCAGACAGTCAGGAGGCAATAAAAGAGGGCAAGCAGGCTCTGTGTCTGGGGGCAACAGTGCTGGTCGTGGACGCGGTGCATTGTCATCAGCACATGGCCATGGGACACGCTTGTCCTTCTTTTCGGCAGCTGGACATGTTGAGCCACATCATGCCGAAGACTTGGTAGAGTGGATGACCAAGCCCTCCTCCTCCTCCTCATCCTCTCTCACCCAGGCTCAGGGTACTGGAAAAGCAGCTGCCAAAGCGTCGTCTTCCCTGGTATCAATGTCAGACAAATCATCAGTCACTCCTTCCCTAGACCCACCATGTCCTCCTCCTGAGGAGTCCCCCGAACTGTTTCAGCACAGTGTTGGGTACATGCTCCAGGAGGATGCCCAGCGTTTCGAAGGGTCTGATGATGAAACCCAGCTAGAGGAAGGCAGTAGCGTGAGAGCAGACAGAGGGGATGCTCAAGAAGGACACCAATCTGGCAGTCATGTTCCAGCAGCTGCAGCATACTGCCAGATTGGCTCCAGTGATGAGGAGGGAGGGGATGATGAGGTCACTGACTCCACGTGGGTGCCTAATAGGAGAGAGGAGGAGGAGGAGGATGAGGAGGAGGCACATCTCCAACGAGGCAGGATGCCCTTTGGTGGCCAGCGTAAGGGCAGTACACCGACGGAATCACACCGCAGAGCTCCGCCTGTGCAGGGCGCTGCCTCTGCCCGTCATTCAAAAAGTTCTTTGGTGTGGGCCTTTTTTGAGGCTAGTGCATCAGATCGCACAGCTGCTGTTTGCAACATATGTCTCAAGCGTATATCGCGTGGCCAAAACATCAGCCGCTTGGGTACCACATGCCTGACCAGACATATGTTGACCTGCCATGCAGCTCGTTGGCAAGCCTACCTCAAAGACCCACACCAAAGAACAAAGCGGACCTCTCCTTGCACCGCATCAGCTGGGATCTCCAACCCCACTATAACTTCAGTCCTCTCTGAAACATGCACTGAGAGGAATGAAGGTGTAGAATTAGGTGTGTCACAGCCAAGTACTTGCGCCCACTCTGCTAGCAGTACACCGACGTCCGATTCTAGCAGGCAAATTTCCCTGCCCCAGCTGCTGGACCGTCGAAAGAAGTTCACTCCCAGCCATCCACATGCCCAGCGGTTGAATGCTAGCTTGGCTAAATTGCTAGCGCTTCAACTGCTGCCTTTTCAGTTGGTAGACTCGGCCCCCTTCCGTGAGTTTGTGCAATGTGCGGTTCCTCAGTGGCAGGTTCCCAAACGCCACTTTTTCTCACGGAAGGCTATTCCGGCTCTCTACCGGCATGTGGAAGGCAATGTCTTGGCCTCGCTGGACAGGGCGGTCAGCGGTAAGGTGCATATTACCGCTGACTCATGGTCCAGCAGGCATGGACAGGGACGTTACCTTTCTTTCACGGCCCATTGGGTCACTCTTTTGGCAGCTGGGAAGGATTCAGGACAAGGTGCAGTAGTGTTGGAGGTTGTCCCACCGCCACGCCTCCAAAATGCTACTACTGGTTGTGACACACCTCTCTCCTCCACCCCCTCCTCTTCTTCTTCCTCCATGGCCTCTTCCTGTGGTTTGTCCTATGAACCAGCGGTGCTCCGTAGCCGTTCACGGGGCTACGCAAGTACGCAGGCAAAAAGATGCCATGCCGTGCTTGCGCTGGTGTGTTTGGGGGACAGAAGCCACACTGGGGCAGAGGTCCTGTCTGCTCTGCAGGGCCAGGCCGAGAGGTGGTTGACGCCACGCCAGCTTAAGCCAGGAATGGTGGTTTGCGACAATGGCACCAACCTCCTCTCCGCCCTCCGACAGGGACAACTGACCCATGTGCCCTGTGTGGCTCACGTCCTTAACCTGGTGGTGCAGCGCTTCTTGGGCAGGTACCCGGGCTTACAGGATGTCCTGAGGCAGGCCAGGAAAGTCTGTGTGCATTTCCGCAGATCTTATAATGCCAGTGCTCGCCTGGCTGAGCTGCAAAAGGAGTTGAACCTGCCCAAGAACCGCCTTATATGTGACATGCCCACCAGGTGGAACTCAACGTTGGCCATGCTGCAGCGGCTGCACACGCAGCAGAGGGCCATCAATGAGTACCTGTGCGACTACGGCACCAGGACAGGGTCAGGGGAGCTTGGTTTTTTTTCTCCACGCCAGTGGGGCATGATCAGGGATGCATGCACTGTCCTGGCACCATTTGAGGAGGCCACGAGGATGGTGAGCAGTGACAGTGCATGCATCAGTGACACTGTACCTCTTGTCCACCTGTTGGAGCACACGCTGCGTGGAATAATGGACAGGGCACTTGAGGCAGAACAGAGGCAGGAAGAGGAGGACTTCCTTGCCTCTCAAGGCCCCCTTTACCCAGACAGTGTTCCTTCTGTCCCACCCATCGCACAGGAAGAGGAGGAGGAGGAGGAGGAGGAGGAGGAGGATTGTGTCAGCATGGAGGTGGAGGCTGGCACTCAGCATCATCAGCAGCAGTCTTTTAGGGATGATTTACAGTCCCAAGAAACCAGTGGACTTGTACGTGGCTGGGAGGAGGTGGCTGCGGATCATGTCGTCCTTAGTGACCCAGAGGACTCCGGAGCGAATGCCTCAGCAAACCTACGCTGCATGGCCTCCCTGATGGATCACTGGCCAGAGCTTGCACAGTATGCAATTGAGCTACTGGCCTGTCCTGCATCCAGCGTTCTTTCGGAACGCACATTCAGTGCTGCTGGAGGATTTGTCACGGATCACAGGGTGCGCCTGTCCACCGACTCGGTTGATCGACTGACTTTCATCAAGATGAACCAGTCTTGGATCACCACCAGCTACCACACACCTGATGCTGATATAACAGACTAATTGATTTTAACATGTCACATCCCTTCAAGACTGATGCTGATGCTGAGTGCCTGTGCTGTTATGTTGACTGGCTATCCTCCTCCTCCGAGTCCTCAATGATACGATTGATGATGATAGCTTGTAAGATCATTTTTGTTTATGGGTGCCGCCACCAGTGCCTAACGCCCAATTTTTCAGCCCCTGTTTAACAGGGGCGTGTAATTACAATTTTTGAAGCAATACTTTGCAACAGGGCTCATTGCTGTGCTCCAAGTACAGTATCTGTGAGGAGTTGCAGTGTTGTGCCACCAGTGCCTAAGGCCCAATTTTTCAGCCCCTGTTTAACAGGGGCGTGTCATTACAATTTTTGAAGCAATACTTTGCAACAGGGCTCATTGCTGTGCTCCAAGTACAGTATCTGTGAGGAGTTGCAGTGTTGTGCCACCAGTGCCTAAGGCCCAATTTTTCAGCCCCTGTTTAACAGGGGCGTGTCATTACAATTTTTGAAGCAATACTTTGCAACAGGGCTCATTGCTGTGCTCCAAGTACAGTATCTGTGAGGGGTTGCAGTGTTGTGCCACCAGTGCCTAAGGCCCAATTTTTCAGCCCCTGTTCAACAGGGGCATGTAATTACAATTCTTGATCTAATAATTCACAGCAGGGCCCATTGCTGCACCCACCAAGAGTAACTGTCAGGGCTTACAGTGTTGTGGCACCAGCACCACCATCAAAGGCCCAATTTTTACTACCACTGTTCAACAATTATATGTAATTAAAATTCCTGATATAATAGTTGACAGCAGGGCGTTCCAGCACCAACCAAGAGTAACTGTGAGTGCTTACAGTGTTGTGCCAACACCAACAACTAAGGGGCCTATTTCTGCAGAGTATATACGGCAGGTCCCTACTTTCAAACATCCAACTTACAAACGACTCCTACTTGCAAACGCAAGAAGACAACAGGAAGTGAGAGGAAATCTACCACTAGGAAGGAAAATTCTCTCCTGTAAGAATAAATATGGGAGAAAGGTGTCTCCTCTGTACTGATGCTTTATCAGCAATCCTTGTTTCAAGAAAAACACCACATTTCAAAAACAGTTGTCATTGGGACGGAAAGTGAGGTGAAATGTTCTGAACAGGGGCACAGACAGCAAAACAAATGTTACAGGGGTGATAACCCTTACCTATGTTTTCCAAAAAGTTTAAAAATAGATTTTTGGTCTGGAGCTACACTTCAACAATGTACCTGTTCAAAATTACAAACAGATTCTACATAAGAACAAACCTACAGTCCCTGTCTTGTATGCACCGCCTGTATAGGGCTGTTCAGAGTATATAGGGCCTTTTTTATTTTATGTGCGGGGTTCCCCTTAATATCCATACAAGACCCAAAGGGGCTGGTAATGGGCTGGGGTAGGGGGGGGGGGTCATGGGGTAGCTATGCCATTTTTCTTAAAGAATTTCATCCATATTACCGGGACCAGACATTACATTAAAGCCGCAAGCAGTTTTAAATGGCTTTTTTTTCCTTTAGAAGTGTCATTTTGTGCAGGGACAGTTCTAAACACGGGAAACACGTGGCACTTCACAGGCATACTTTAGACACCCCCCAGGTACGATATTTAAAGGAATATTTGACTTTTTTTTTTTCACTTTATGCATCATTAAAATGACTGCTCCCGAAAAACGACCGTTTTTAAAACTTCTTTTTGCATTGATACATGTCCCCTGGTGCAGAACCCGGGTTCCCAAACCCTTTTTAGGACAATAACATGCATAATAGTTGTTATAATTAGCACTTTAGAATTCGAACGTTCGCATCCATTGTATTTAATAGGGTTCTAATGTTCGTTCGAACTTTCGGTCCGTTCGCGGGTTCTGGTGCGAACCGAACCCGGGGGTGTTCGGCTCATCACTAGTCCTATGGGTGCTGCTGAGAAGAAAATATAGGAGCTCTGTGTGATGCCACTAACACACTAGAAGTCCTATGGGTGCTGCTGAGAAGAAAATATAGGAGCTCTGTGTGATGCCACTAACACACTAGAAGTCCTATGGGTGCTGCTGAGAAGAAAATATAGGAGCTCTGTTTGCTGCCACTAACACACTAGAAGTCCTATGGGTGCTGCTGAGAAGAAAATATAGGAGCTCTGTGTGATGCCACTAACACACTAGAAGTCCTATGGGTGCTGCTGAGAAGAAAATATAGGAGCTCTGTTTGCTGCCACTAACACACTAGAAGTCCTATGGGTGCTGCTGAGAAGAAAATATAGGAGCTCTGTTTGCTGCCACTAACACACTAGAAGTCCTATGGGTGCTGCTGAGAAGAAAATATAGGAGCTCTGTGTGATGCCACTAACACACTAGAAGTCCTATGGGTGCTGCTGAGAAGAAAATATAGGAGCTCTGTTTGCTGCCACTAACACACTAGAAGTCCTATGGGTGCTGCTGAGAAGAAAATATAGGAGCTCTGTTTGCTGCCACTAACACACTAGAAGTCCTATGGGTGCTGCTGAGAAGAAAATATAGGAGCTCTGTGTGATGCCACTAACACACTAGAAGTCCTATGGGTGCTGCTGAGAAGAAAATATAGGAGCTCTGTTTGCTGCCACTAACACACTAGAAGTCCTATGGGTGCTGCTGAGAAGAAAATATAGGAGCTCTGTTTGCTGCCACTAACACACTAGAAGTCCTATGGGTGCTGCTGAGAAGAAAATATAGGAGCTCTGTGTGATGCCACTAACACACTAGAAGTCCTATGGGTGCTGCTGAGATGAAAATATAGGAACTCTGTGTGATGCCACTAACACATTAGAAGTCCTATGGGTGCTGCTGAGAAGAAAATATAGGAGCTCTGTTTGCTGCCACTAACACACTAGAAGTCCTATGGGTGCTGCTGAGAAGAAAATATAGGAGCTCTGTGTGATGCCACTAACACACTAGAAGTCCTATGGGTGCTGCTGAGAAGAAAATATAGGAGCTCTGTTTGCTGCCACTAACACACTAGAAGTCCTATGGGTGCTGCTGAGAAGAAAATATAGGAGCTCTGTTTGCTGCCACTAACACACTAGAAGTCCTATGGGTGCTGCTGAGAAGAAAATATAGGAGCTCTGTTTGCTGCCACTAACACACTAGAAGTCCTATGGGTGCTGCTGAGAAGAAAATATAGGAGCTCTGTTTGCTGCCACTAACACACTAGAAGTCCTATGGGTGCTGCTGAGAAGAAAATATAGGAGCTCTGTGTGATGCCACTAACACACTAGAAGTCCTATGGGTGCTGCTGAGAAGAAAATATAGGAGCTCTGTTTGCTGCCACTAACACACTAGAAGTCCTATGGGTGCTGCTGAGATGCAATGCTGTGCTAACAGCACTGCGGTTGGTACTACTGCAATACTGTACTAACAGTAAGCACGCACCAGACTAATCCCCAGCAGCAGCTAATAACACACTAACTGTGCAATCAGCAGCAATGAACGATCAATGACTTAGGTAGCAATGGTTTAGCAAAGAAATAGCCAATGGTTTAGCAAAGAAGAGCAAATCTTTCAGTATCAAGCAAAGACAGAATCAGCAGACTAATCTCTCCTAAAGCCGGAACTCATGTGACCGGGGCCGATGGCGTGGCGGCCTTTTAAATGGTGGGGCGTGTACTAAAGCCCCTGAGCTGTAATTGGCTACAGCCGTCCTGCCTGTAGCCAATTATTGCTCTCCGAGTTTCGGGCGCTGTGATTGGCCAAGCATGCGGGGTCACAGTGCATGCTTGGCCAATCATCAGCCAGCAATGCACTGCGCCGGCCGCGCCGGCCGCAATGCATTGCGGGGCCGCTCGCATCACACGAATGTGATGCGAACGGCCCAAATAGTTCTGAGCTCGACGAGCGAGCGAACGCCCGATGCTCGATTCGAACATGGGTTCGAATCGAGCACCGGGCCCATCCCTAATAATTACCACTGGCTGTTTATTTTGCTGGGGTATTGCCACAATTACCTGTTTATAGGGATGAGCTTTATGTTCGAGTCGAACATGAGTTTGACTCGAACATTGGCTGTTCGTCCGTTCGGCGAACAATTTGGGGTGTTTGCGGCAAATTCGAAAAGCCGCGGAACACCCTTTAAAAGTCTATGGGAGAATCCTAAAGTGCTAATTTTAAAGGTTAATATGCAAGTTATTGTCATAAAAAGTGTTTGGGGACCTGAGTCCTGCCCCAGGGGACATGTATCAATGCAAAAAAAAAGTTTTAAAAACGGCAGTTTTTTCGGGAGCAGTGATTTTATTAATGCTTAAAGTGAGACAATAAAAGTGAAATATTCCTTTAAATGTCATACCAGGGGGGTGTCTAAAGTATGCCTGTAAAGTAGCACGTTTCCCGTTTTTAGAATACTCCCTGCACAAAATGTAATTTCTGAAGGAAAAAAAGTAATTTAAAACCACTCGCGTCTATAATGAATTGTCGGGTCCCCGGCAATACAGAGAAAAGTAATTGAAAAAAACTAGTGTCCCTATGTCCCGCGGTGATCCGATGTCAAGCGATGCTGCAGTCTCAGTGTCCACTCCACATGAAACCCCCATGATTTAAGAGGGGGCGGGGTGACCTGTCATAGGGTAAGCCAAGGCTTTCCCCGGCAAGCGGGGAATACCCAATGATGTGACATCACGGGGTGGGGTCACCCGCCTACGTCATAGGGTATTCCCCAGCAAGCGGGTAAAGCCAGGGCTTACCCTATGATGTGATGGGTGACCCCGCCCCCTCTTACGTCATGGGGGTTTCGTGTGGAGTGGAGACTGGAGGAGACCGCAGCATTGCTGGACATCGGATCGCATAGAGAACAACGCTGGACAGACTGGATTACATCGCTGGAATGTTTTTTTTATTTTTTTATTTTTAATAAAGGACTTATCCCAACTGTGTCTGTGTGTTTTTTTACAATTTTTTATACTTTCTTTGTGAAATGGCTGGGGTACAATGTACCCGTTACCAATTCACATAGGTGGGGGGAATCTGGGGGTCCCCTTTGCTAATAGGGGCTTCCAGATTCCGATAAGCCCCCTGCCCGCAGACCCCCACAACCATTGGGCAAGGTTTGTGGGGATGAGGCCCTTGTGCCCATCAACATGGGGACATCCTCCCCCCATGTTGAGGGCATGTGGCCTGGTAAGGTTCAGGAGGGGGTGCTCTCTCTTCCCCCCCTCTTTTCCTGCGGCCTGCCAGGTTGAGTGCTCGGATAAGGGTCTGGTATGGATTTTTGGGGGGACCCCATGCCATTTTTTCTTATTTTGGTGCGGGGTTCCCCTTAAAATCCATACCAGACCTGAAGGGTCTGGTATGTATTTTTGGGGGGACCCCACGCCATTTAAAAAAAAAATGGTGCGGGGTTCCCCTTAATATTAATACCAGACCTAAAGGGCCTGGTAATGGAATTTTGAGGGGACCCCCACGCATTTTTTTTTTTAATTTTGATTCCCTGTGCAAAATGACATTTTTGAAGGAAAAAAGTAATTTAAAACTACTTGCATCTATTAATGAATTGTCGGGTCCGGCAATACAGATAAATGTCATTGAAAAAAACGGCAGGGGTTCCCCTTAAAATTCATACCAGACCCAAAGGGCCTGGTAATGAACTGGGGGGGACCCCTGACGTTTTTTTTTAATGACTTTTCTCTGTATTGCCGGGGACCTGACAATTCATTATAGCCGCGAGTGGTTTTAAATGACTTTTTTTCCTTCAGAAATGACACTTTGTGCAGGGACAGTTCTAAACACGGGAAACATGCGCTACTTTACAGGCATACTATAGACACCCCCCAGGTATGAAATTTAAAGGAATATTTCACTTTTATTGTTTCACTTTAAGCATTATTAAAATCACTGCTCCCGAAAAAACGGCCATTTTTAAAACTTTTTTTGCATTGATACATGTCCCCTGGGGCAGGACCCGGACCCCCAAACACTTTTTATGACAATAACTTGCATAGTAACCTTTAAAATCAGCACTTTAGATTTTTCATGTTCGTGTCCCATAGACTTTAAAGGTGTTCACGTGTTCGAACAAATTTTTTGCCTGTTCGCATGTTCTGGTGCGAACCAAACCGGGGGATTGCCTGTTTATTTTCTTTTTAATGTATTGTAACAATTGCCCATTTCTTGCCTGTTTATTACATTCTATATTTGCCATTTTATTTCCCATGCATTATCATGACTGATTTTTTTTTTTCCTGGACACAGTAAAGATTACCGTATTTATCAGCGTATAACACGCACCCTAACTTTAAGAGGGAAGTTTCAGGAAAAAAAACTTTCCACAGCCCCCTGCGTATAACACGCAGGCACAGTTTACCCTCTATTTTCAGGGTAAAAAAGTGAGTTTTATACGCCAATAAATACAGTACCTGTTTGCTGCCTGTCTTAGGGGCATTACTGGCCTTAAAAACTAATGATGACATATTCTGTTATAGGTAGATCATTATTTTAAAGTACATTTTACATGAGCAGTGCCAAATGGCAACATTAAGAGCTAATTTCTGTGAAGTTAACTTAATTTTGTTGAGTAATTTAGCTGAAATAACTCTACTCATCCCTAATGCTTATTTTTCTCACATATTCTGCCCCTGTGATGCTAGCAGCTCTTCCAGATGCACTTTTCAGAACCGTTTTCTCAAAAGATAAAAGCTGAAGCACATTTACAGACCTAAAAAAGTAGGATTTTTAAAACAGCTTACCTGTAAAATCCTTTTCTTGGAGTACATCACGGGACACAGAGCGACATAGTCATTACTATGTGGGTTATTTAGAATTACCTTCAGGTGCTGGCACTGGCAACTTCCAAAACAGGAAGTACCCTCCCCTATATAAGCCCCTCCCATCCGGGAGTACCTCAGTTTTGTAGCAAAGCAATACGTGTCCCCAAAAGAGGGGTGGGAGCTCTATGTCCCGTGATGTACTCCAAGAAAAGGATTTTACAGGTAAGCTGTTTTAAAAATCCTACTTTCTTGTTCATACATCACGGGACACAGAGCAGCATAGTCATTACTATGTGGGACGTCCCAAAGCAATGCCAAATGAGGGGGGGGATACACCATACATAAGCTGGGCGCCATCAGGCATGAGGATCTTTTGCGGCCTGCAACACACTGCGCCCAAAGGCGACATCCTCCTGACTTCTAACGTCCACCTGGTAGAACCTAGTAAACGTGTGTACTGAAGACCATGTTGCGGCCTTACAAATTTGAGCCAGGGAGGCCTGGTGATGCACTGCCCATGAAGTTCCAACTGCTCTTGTGGAGTGCGCCCTAACTTTGAACGGAGGCGGTCTACTTCTCAAGCCATAGGCTTGTATTATGACCTGTCGAATCCACTTGGCTAAAGTAGATTTTGATGCTGCCTGACCCTTTCTGGGGCCTTCCGGCAGAACAAACAAAGAATCCGTTCTACGAATCTGAGCAGTGGCTTTTAGATAAGTTTTAACTGCTCTTACTACATCCAAAGAATGCAATAACTTTTCCTCTACCGAGCTTGGTTTGGGGAAAAAAGAAGGAAGAACCACATCCTGGTTCAAGTGAAACCTCGATACCACCTTAGGAAGAAAGGCTGGGTGAGGGCGTAATACTACTCTGTCCTTATGAATAACCAGATATGGCTCCTTACAGGACATGGCGGCTAATTCCGACACTCTTCTAGCCGAGCATATGGCTACTAAAAATATCAATTTTCTGGTGAGTAGAACCAAGGAAATGTGCCGCAAAGGTTCAAACGGCTGCTTCTGCAGAACCGACAGAACCAAATTTAGATCCCATGGGCATATGGGAGCTTTAATCGGTGGAATAATACGAGTCACCCCTTGCATAAAGGATTTGACAAGTGAATGCATAGCCAGGGGCCTTTGAAATAGTATTGATAAGGCCGAAATCTGGC
This sequence comes from Rana muscosa, assembly GCA_029206835.1. NCBI lineage: Eukaryota > Metazoa > Chordata > Amphibia > Anura > Ranidae > Rana > Rana muscosa. The sequence goes on along the minus strand of CM055117.1, from coordinate 635,793,930 downwards.
CCTTGATAGTACTTAGGGCAAACTTCCTGTCTACAGCCCACTGCAGGAAGTCCAGAATTCTGCCTATAATGTACTTACGTGGATGCCATTTTCTGGCCTCGCACCAAGTGATGTACGCCTTCCAAACTCTATAGTAGATCTGCCTGGATACAGGCTTCCTGGCATTGATTATAGTTGATACCACAGAGTTAGAGAGACCTCTCTTCTTTAGGATGTGGGATTCAATAGCCAGGCCGTTAAACTTAGAGTTAGTAAGGAAGGGTGGTATATCGGTCCTTGCGAAAGCAGGTCCGGACGACGTGGAAGGGTCCAAGGACTCCCCACAGACATTTTGATGATCTCCGCGTACCAGGCCCTTCGGGGCCACGCTGGAGCCACCAGGATCACCGGCTTCTTTTCCAACCTGACTCTGCGAAGGAGTCGAGGCAACAATTGTAGCGGAGGGAATGCATATATCAGTCTGAACTGATCCCAAGGGAACACCAGAGCATCCGAGCCGCAAGCGAGGGGATCCCTTGTCCGGGAGACAAATCTGTCCACCTTTGCGTTGAATCTGGATGCTAGCAGATCTACATCCGGTGTTCCCCACCGCTGACATATTGCTCGGAAGACCTCGGGATGAAGGGACCATTCCCCTGGGCATAACTGTTGGCGACTCAGAAAGTCCGCCTTCCAATTCTCCACCCCTGGAATGAAGACAGCTGATATACATGGGACATGCTTTTCTGCCCATTCCAGGATGTGACTTACTTCCCTCTGGGCTGCACGACTCCTGGTGCCTCCCTGATGATTGATATATGCCACTGCTGTGGCATTGTCTGATTGAATTCTGACAGGGGACCCTTGGAGTCTGGATGTCCAGGCTACTAGGGCATACCGGGCTGCTCGTATCTCTAAGAGATTGATGGGCAGGGTTTTTACTACATTTGACCATCTGCCCTGGAGAGACCATTGCTCCAGTACTGCCCCCCAGCCTTGAAGGCTGGCATCTGTAGTGACCACCTTCCAGGATATTGGACTGAAGGGTTTTCCCTTCTGGAGATTCTGGGGGATCAACCACCAGCAGAGACTCTTCCGAACGGAAGGGGACAAAGCCATCGGGAAGTCTAGAGCCTGAATTTTTCCGTTCCAGGCTGACAATATGGCCCTCTGTAAATTCCTTGAGTGGAATTGGGCGTATGGCACAGCTTCGAATGATGCTACCATCTTTCCTAGCAGCCTCATGCACAGGCGTATGGACGGCTGTCTTTTTGCACAAAGCAGACGGACCAAGCCCCTCAAAGAGGATACCTTGTCTAGAGGTAAGAAAATCTTCCTCTGGTCTGAATCCAGCCGTAGCCCTAGATATACCAGGTTTTTCACTGGCTGTAGGGCTGACTTGTCCAGGTTGATGACCCAACCGTGAGATTCTAGATACTTGATTGTATCGACAATTACCACTTCTAGCTTGGCAACTGAGTGGTCCATCAACAACAGGTCGTCTAGGTATGCCATTATCGTTACACCTCGTGTTCTTAGATTGGCCAACAGTGGGGCCAGAATTTTTGTGAACACTCGTGGTGCTGTGGCCAGACCGAATGGTAAGGCTCTGAACTGAAAATGGCGCCCTTCTACTGCAAAGCGTAGACATTTTTGATGACCTGGAAAGATGGGAACATGCAAGTAAGCATCTTTGATGTCGATCGAGGCTAACCATTCCTCCCCCTGTAGGGCAGAGGTGACCGATCGGATCGACTCCATCCGGAAAGACCGGAGGTTTAGAAATTTGTTTAGACTCTTTAGGTCCAATATGGGTCTTATGTCCCCGTTTGGCTTCGGGACTGTGAAAAGGTTTGAGTAGAAACCCAACCCCCACTCTTCCATAGGAACCTCCATAATTACTCCTTGGAGCAATAGTTGTTCTAACGCCAATAGGAGAGACCCTCTTTTCAGAGGGTCTCTTGGCATGCCTGACCACATAAAATGGGAAGGAGGAGACTCTTTTAACTCCAACTTGTATCCCAGAGTTACTGCGGAGAGCACCCATCTGTCTTTGATCGTCTCCCGCCAGGTCTCTGCGAACAACTGAAGTCTTCCCATCACCCGTACTTATGTTTAAAATAAGAAATACCCTTTATTGGTTTCGGGCAAAATAAAATCGCATTCACATGAAGTTAAAACAAGGAAGGCGGCAAATTCAAAAAACTGATCGTACTCAGCTGCTGTGTTGCAGTCAGCTGTAGCGTAGTGATGGCCCGATCAACAGCTCCACCCGACGCTGCGTTTCGTCATACAAGGCGTCCACTGGGAAAGGAGGCTGCTTAAACATAAGTATTGCACCATGAGGTTTTTTTCTTTTTTCTTTTTATTTCAACATCCTTTCTTGCTGCATGAACGAGGGAATCCCTTGTAAGATCTCCTTGCTCTGAGGGCCCCTGGAGGATCGGGATATCGGACGACTGGAGGTAAAAGACCAGCGGCATATCGGTGGATGTTTCTATTCATGCATGAGCCCCATATGATCTCTGTAATCGGGATCCACCTGAGCTGGTAAGCCTCCATTGCCTTTATCAGTTATTCCAGCAAGTTGAAACAGTCTCGCCTTATCTGCACCACAGGATCGGGTTTTGTTTGTTTTGTTTGATGGAAATCGTTTGATGTCAACATCCCATTTATACGAACTTTAAACATACTTGAACTGTGTACCGCGGAGTGTATTAGTTTCAGGGGACAATATTCATTGTTGTGGTTTTTGATTTTTGTTTTTCCCCTTTTTTCCACCTTTTTTCACTTGCTAATCAGGTGGCACTATAGGACATTTGTTTAAGTGTCTATTTATTCACATGTTTACTTTCATTTTTTAATTGTACGATCATAAGCACTGTGTGGGCTTACTTAATAGGTTGCGCACTGATTTATATATATTTTAGAATATTGAAGGACTCCCCTTTGTTTTTTTGGCTGATGAAGCCTTCGGGCTCGGACCACATCTTATGAGGCCATTTCCTCAGAGGACCCTGACCCCAGAGAAGAGGGTGTTCAATTACCGGCTGGCCAGGGGCCGAAGAGTCGTTGAAAATGCCTTTGGCATAATGGCCAGCCGGTTCCGCCTTTTTAGGACTTCAATACACTTGGCGGACTACAAAATAAACTATGTAGTATTATGCTGCTGTGTGCTATACAATTTTCTTTGCCGCAAATCTAATTCCTATATGGCCTCAGTTTTGCCTGAGGCTGGACTTTCCCCTGATAATCCCCTGCCGGGCCTGGAATCTGCCCGTGCTGGCTTGCCCCCCCAAAATGCCCGTGAGGTTCGGGACAAATACATGGACTATTTCACGGGTAGGGGGGCAATTCCTATGCCAGGCTATGTCTAAAGATTCCTGTCTAACGATCCAAATAAAAATCATGTTTAAACTTCTAACTTTTGTTGGTTTCCTGTCTCCTAGTTTGTCTTAGTGCATTTGTAGTGCCAAGTGTATTTTCCTTTAGTAAATACCAACCATTTCACTATGTAACCTTTAAAAATTTACCAAATAAGGTTAGAGCATATTAGAAAAAGAAGCTACACGTTGTTTGTGTTCAAATATTTTACTATGTGCAAATTCACACACCTTTTTTTTTTTAGTTTACATTTTTTGTTTGCCTGGCCACAAACCGGCAATTGTTTTCTTAGGAACATAAAAAACAACAGTTGCATTCCAGAAATTACAAAATTGGATACCTCAGAGCAATCTGAGACATTCACTTACACAAACTATATGTCTCTATGTGCCCGTCCTAATATGGGGCCCTGCCACCCCTTGCCCAGCCAAAAATTGAATATGCACACAATTGGGATTATTTTCCTATAGGGATTTTAGACTCCTGATCCCTATTGTCAACATGTGCTATCTGCCATCAGGGGTGATCAATGGACGTGTTTTGGGGGTGCAACCCCTTCCTCAGTTCACCTACTTTAGATACGAGGAAGGGGTTGCACCCCCAAAAGACGTACATGGATATCCCCTGATGGCACATAGCACATGTTGACACACTGTGTGCAGATTCAATTTTTGGCTGGTTTGATTGTCAAAAAGTTTTTTAAAAGTTGAAGAAGAAACATGAAAAAAAAGGGGGTTGGGATGCCTTATTGAATTCTCCCCAAAACATTGAGAATGTCTTTAAATGTTTGATCCATCACATGAATTCTTTCTTTAATTTTGTCCAGTTCCGTGCTACATTCCATCACTTGCTGGATGAGGCGGAGGGCACTGTCAGCAGAGAAACCTGTACTATCCTTCACCCCAACATTCACATCCCCTAAAAACAAAATAAAAAAGGTATTATAACTCTGCAGGCCTACCTATCTTACCTGAAGCTGTGGTGACAGATACTGACCTGTTGTGGTGACCAGTTCCACAACGTCATCCACCTCTCCTTCCTGCACTTCTCCTTCCTCCACCTCAACTTCCTCCACATCTTTAAGTTGTTGGTCTTTTGGAGTTTGGGGTTGTTGTGAAGCTGTGGGGTTCCTGTGCTCCCTGGAGTGTCCTCCTCCCAGTCTTCTCTCCCCTATGAGAATCAAACAAAAGGTAGAGTTATCACACAGAAATTCTCTATGTAAAAAAAAAACAGGCTAAATTGCTTGGAAGTGGGGTACAAGTGTGTGTTTTGGCAGAAGTTAAAGATGAATGCATTATTTCTGACCAAGAATATGCTTAGTATTCACCTTTGTCTGTCATTTTTTAGACATGTAGGCAACACAAAAATTCTCTGATGCACCTGTGTGGGACACCCAAAAAAGGCGGGTCTGGTGGCCCACACTATAGTGCTCCAAAGTACAGATGTGGAAGCAGCTGCTGAGTGTCCTCTCCTTTACAGTTTACAGTTTGCATTTCATTCTCTTTACAAACACATCATCTAGCCTAAAACTTGGTGCCCCAAATTTCCAAAAAAATGGCAGATGTCTAATTACTTTTGTGGCTGTAAAATAAGCCAAAACAGCGGATAGTGGCCGAACGAAGTGTCTGTAATGTAACGAACGATTACTGTGGCCAACCAAGTTCAAAATATTACATTTTGGAAGGGAGTCCAATAAGAAAAAAAAACTAAACCAGCAACATGTCAGTTTATAAAAGGATTAATAGCATAAAAGTGTACATTTTACTTACTTTTTACGAGCATTCTCTTAATGCTCCTTAACTGCTCTGGCTCCCTCAGTTTGAGGTCTGACCACCTCTTTCTGAGCTGCTCATTTGAGCGTTTCACCCCGAAATTCGTCTTCAGACTCTTCACGACTTTAGTTAGGATTTTGGCCTTCCTTCTATTTGGTTTGCCATACGGCCCATGCTTTGCGTCATAATCAGACTTGAGCAAGATGTCCACCATCTCCGCCATCTTGGCAAAAGACATATTCGATGCCTTGAATCTCCTCCTTGATCGTGACGTTTCCTCGGTCTCCGGGCTTGTCTCCTCCTCGTTAGTTGCGGAATTATTAGACACCTGCTGTAACTCCGCCATATCTGTCTGCGCGCCGAAAGAGAAGGGGCGGGGAAAAGATGTTAGTTAGAACGTCATGGGCGGGCGACGTGTGCGGAGCGACGTGTTCGTATTTTGACGCATGTGTGGTGTGTATATAGCAAACACACATGTGACTATAGTACGTTCGGTGTGCGGAGAGAGGAGTTCAAGTGACGGACGTGTGAACGAAGGTATGTGATTTTGAGACTGTGCCAAATTGTTGGCCTATACTGTCTTGAGAATGTTGTAGGATATATATATGGTGACTACGATGTTAAGGAGGTTAGACTGTTTGCCTCACATTAGTTATATATTATTTATTTAACTTGCAGATACAATATGAATGTCTTTCTTAGCGACAAAGAGTTCCTGGCGGAATTTATTGACCGGGTAAGGGAGCTGCCGGCTCTGTGGGAGACGAAAAACCCCATCCACAAAAAAAGAGGGGTGAGAAAAGCAGCACTGGAGAAGCTGCTCCCATTTGTGCAGACCAAGGTGCCCACAGCCACACCAAAACAAGTGGACACTAGGGATGAGCTTCGTGTTCGAGTCGAACATACGTTCGACTCGAACATCGGCTGTTCGATCGTTCGACGAAGATCGAACGATTTGGGCCGTTCGCGCCAAATTCGAGTGACGCGAATGGCCCACAATGCACTACGCCATCGCAGTGTCATCCAGGCGCTGTGATTGGCCAAGCATGCACTGTGACCCCGCATGCTTGGCCAATCACAGCGCCAGCAGCGAGGAGAGCAATGATTGGCCACAGGCAGGATGCCTGTGGCCAATTATTGCTGAGGGTGTTTAGTACACGCCCCACACTATAAAAGGCCGCCAGCACGGCGGCCTAGTGTAGTGTGTTCCGGAGCAGGGAAAGAGAAGCATAGGCAGGGACAGTGACATTTATTTTTTCTTGCTTAACCTGGATTCCTTTAGTTTATGGAAAGAGAAGGATAGGTAGGGAGAGTGTCAGTGTGTTTTACTGTGCGAATCCTTGTTTCTAGGGACAGGGAAGGACAGTGAGGGAATTCTCCTTGTGCTATAGTGTGCTTTAAAAAAACATTTTTTCTAGGGACAGAAAACTATAGGTAGGAAGAGTGTCAGTTTCTTTCACTGTGATAATCCTTGTTTCTAGGGACAGGGAAGGACAGTGAGGGAATTCTCCTTGTGCTATAGTGTGCTTTAAAAAAACATTTTTTCTAGGGACAGAAAACTATAGGTAGGGAGAGTGTCAGTGTGTTTTACTGTGTGAATCCTTGTTTCTAGGGACAGGGAAGGACAGTGAGGGAATTCTCCTTGTGCTATAGTGTGCTTTAAAAAAAACATTTTTTCTAGGGACAGAAAACTATAGGTAGGGAGAGTGTCAGTGTGTTTTACTGTGCGAATCCTTGTTTCTAGGGACAGGGAAGGACAGTGAGGGAATTCTCCTTGTGCTATAGTGTGCTTTAAAAAAACATTTTTTCTAGGGACAGAAAACTATAGGTAGGGAGAGTGTCAGTGTGTTTTACTGTGCGAATCCTTGTTTCTAGGGACAGGGAAGGACAGTGAGGGAATTCTCCTTGTGCTATAGTGTGCTTTAAAAAAACATTTTTTCTAGGGACAGAAAACTATAGGTAGGAAGAGTGTCAGTTTCTTTCACTGTGATAATCCTTGTTTCTAGGGACAAAGAAGGAAAGTGAGGGAAATTCTCCTTGTGCTATAGTGTGCTTTAAAAAAACATTTTTTCTAGGGACAGAAAACTATAGGTAGGAAGAGTGTCAGTTTCTTTCACTGTGATAATCCTTGTTTCTAGGGACAGGGAAGGAAAGTGAGGGAAATTCTCCTTGTGCTATAGTGTGCTTTAAAAAAACATTTTTTCTAGGGACAGAAAACTATAGGTAGGAAGAGTGTCAGTTTCTTTCACTGTGATAATCCTTGTTTCTAGGGACAAAGAAGGAAAGTGAGGGAAATTCTCCTTGTGCTATAGTGTGCTTTAAAAAAACATTTTTTCTAGGGACAGAAAACTATAGGTAGGAAGAGTGTCAGTTTCTTTCACTGTGATAATCCTTGTTTCTAGGGACAGGGAAGGAAAGTGAGGAAATTCTCCTTGTGCTATAGTGTGCTTTAAAAAAACATTTTTTCTAGGGACAGAAAACTATAGGTAGGAAGAGTGTCAGTTTCTTTCACTGTGATAATCCTTGTTTCTAGGGACAGGGAAGGACAGTGAGGAAAATTCTCCTTGTGCTATAGTTTGCTTTAAAAAAACATTTTTTCTAGGGACAGAAAACTATAGGTAGGAAGAGTGTCAGTTTCTTTCACTGTGATAATCCTTGTTTCTAGGGACAGGGAAGGACAGTGAGGGAAATTCTCCTTGTGCTATAGTGTGCTTTAAAAAAACATTTTTTCTAGGGACAGAAAACTATAGGTAGGGAGAGTGTCAGTGTGTTTTACTGTGCGAATCCTTGTTTCTAGGGACAGGGAAGGACAGTGAGGGAATTCTCCTTGTGCTATAGTGTGCTTTAAAAAAACATTTTTTCTAGGGACAGAAAACTATAGGTAGGAAGAGTGTCAGTTTCTTTCACTGTGATAATCCTTGTTTCTAGGGACAAAGAAGGAAAGTGAGGGAAATTCTCCTTGTGCTATAGTGTGCTTTAAAAAAACATTTTTTCTAGGGACAGAAAACTATAGGTAGGAAGAGTGTCAGTTTCTTTCACTGTGATAATCCTTGTTTCTAGGGACAGGGAAGGAAAGTGAGGGAAATTCTCCTTGTGCTATAGTGTGCTTTAAAAAAACATTTTTTCTAGGGACAGAAAACTATAGGTAGGAAGAGTGTCAGTTTCTTTCACTGTGATAATCCTTGTTTCTAGGGACAGGGAAGGAAAGTGAGGGAAATTCTCCTTGTGCTATAGTGTGCTTTAAAAAAACATTTTTTCTAGGGACAGAAAACTAGAGGTAGGAAGAGTGTCAGTTTCTTTCACTGTGATAATCCTTGTTTCTAGGGACAGGGAAGGAAAGTGAGGGAAATTCTCCTTGTGCTATAGTGTTCTTTAAAAAAACATTTTTTCTAGGGACAGAAAACTATAGGTAGGAAGAGTGTCAGTTTCTTTCACTGTGATAATCCTTGTTTCTAGGGACAGGGAAGGAAAGTGAGGGAAATTCTCCTTGTGCTATAGTGTGCTTTAAAAAAACATTTTTTCTAGGGACAGAAAACTATAGGTAGGAAGAGTGTCAGTTTCTTTCACTGTGATAATCCTTGTTTCTAGGGACAGGGAAGGAAAGTGAGGGAAATTCTCCTTGTGCTATAGTGTGCTTTAAAAAAACATTTTTTCTAGGGACAGAAAACTATAGGTAGGAAGAGTGTCAGTTTCTTTCACTGTGATAATCCTTGTTTCTAGGGACAGGGAAGGAAAGTGAGGGAAATTCTCCTTGTGCTATAGTGTGCTTTAAAAAAACATTTTTTCTAGGGACAGAAAACTATAGGTAGGAAGAGTGTCAGTTTCTTTCACTGTGATAATCCTTGTTTCTAGGGACAGGGAAGGACAGTGAGGGAAATTCTCCTTGTGCTATAGTGTGCTAAAGCATTCCTCATCAACCATCTTTGAAATCCTTGTTTTTTTGGACAGTCAGGGAAATTGTCGTTGTGCTATTCTGTGCAAAAGCAATCATCCTCAACCATATTTAGAAATCCTTACGTAAAGGGACAGAGAAGGACACCTGAAGGTAGCCCTTATTGCTTTTTTCCCATCTCCCTGCAGGCCATCTATTAGAATGTCTGGAAGGCAAACAAGGAGAGGCAGACAGTCAGGAGGCAATAAAAGAGGGCAAGCAGGCTCTGTGTCTGGGGGCAACAGTGCTGGTCGTGGACGCGGTGCATTGTCATCAGCACATGGCCATGGGACACGCTTGTCCTTCTTTTCGGCAGCTGGACATGTTGAGCCACATCATGCCGAAGACTTGGTAGAGTGGATGACCAAGCCCTCCTCCTCCTCCTCATCCTCTCTCACCCAGGCTCAGGGTACTGGAAAAGCAGCTGCCAAAGCGTCCTCTTCCCTGGTATCAATGTCAGACTCATCATCAGTCACTCCTTCCCTAGACCCACCATGTCCTCCTCCTGAGGAGTCCCCCGAACTGTTTGAGCACAGTGTTGGGTACATGCTCCAGGAGGATGCCCAGCGTTTCGAAGGGTCTGATGATGAAACCCAGCTACAGGAAGGCAGTAGCGTGAGAGCAGACAGAGGGGATGCTCAAGAAGGACACCAATCTGGCAGTCATGTTCCAGCAGCTGCAGCATACTGCCAGATTGACTCCAGTGATGAGGAGGGAGGGGATGATGAGGTCACTGACTCCACGTGGGTGTCTAATAGGAGAGAGGAGGAGGAGGAGGATGAGGAGGAGGCACATCTCCAACGAGGCAGGATGCCCTTTGGTGGCCAGCGTAAGGGCAGTACACCGACAGAATCACACCGCAGAGCTCCGCCTGTGCAGGGCGCTGCCTCTGCCCGTCATTCAAAAAGTTCTTTGGTGTGGGCCTTTTTTGAGGCTAGTGCATCAGATCGCACAGCTGCTGTTTGCAACATATGTCTCAAGCGTATATCGCGTGGCCAAAACATCAGCCGCTTGGGTACCACATGCCTGACCAGACATATGTTGACATGCCATGCAGCTCGTTGGCAAGCCTACCTCAAAGACCCACACCAAAGAACAAAGCGGACCTCTCCTTGCACCGCATCAGCTGGGATCTCCAACCCCACTATAACTTCAGTCCTCTCTGAAACATGCACTGAGAGGAATGAAGGTGTAGAATTAGGTGTGTCACAGCCAAGTACTTGCGGCCACTCTGCTAGCAGTACACCGACGTCCGATTCTAGCAGGCAAATTTCCCTGCCCCAGCTGCTGGACCGTCGAAAGAAGTTCACTCCCAGCCATCCACATGCCCAGCGGTTGAATGCTAGCTTGGCTAAATTGCTAGCGCTTCAACTGCTGCCTTTTCAGTTGGTAGACTCGGCCCCCTTCCGTGAGTTTGTGCAATGTGCGGTTCCTCAGTGGCAGGTTCCCAAACGCCACTTTTTCTCACGGAAGGCTATTCCGGCTCTCTACCGGCATGTGGAAGGCAATGTCTTGGCCTCGCTGGACAGGGCGGTCAGCGGTAAGGTGCATATTACCGCTGACTCATGGTCCAGCAGGCATGGACAGGGACGTTACCTTTCTTTCACGGCCCATTGGGTCACTCTTTTGGCAGCTGGGAAGGATGCAGGACAAGGTGCAGTAGTGTTGGAGGTTGTTCCACCGCCACGCCTCCAAAATGCTACTACTGGTTGTGACACACCTCTTTCCTCCACCCCCTCCTCTTCTTCTTCCTCCATGGCCTCTTCCTGTGGTTTGTCCTCGGAACCAGCGGTGCTCCGTAGGCGTTCAAGGGGCTACGCAAGTACGCAGGCAAAAAGATGCCATGCCGTGCTTGCGCTGGTGTGTTTGGGGGACAGAAGCCACACTGGGGCAGAGGTCCTGTCTGCTCTGCAGGGCCAGGCCGAGAGGTGGTTGACGCCACGCCAGGTTAAGCCAGGAATGGTGGTTTGCGACAATGGCACCAACCTCCTCTCCGCCCTCCGACAGGGACAACTGACCCATGTGCCCTGTGTGGCTCACGTCCTTAACCTGGTGGTGCAGCGGTTCTTGGGCAGGTACCCGGGCTTACAGGATGTCCTGAGGCAGGCCAGGAAAGTCTGTGTGCATTTCCGCAGATCTTATAATGCCAGTGCTCGCCTGGCTGAGCTGCAAAAGGAGTTGAACCTGCCCAAGAACCGCCTTATATGTGACATGCCCACCAGGTGGAACTCAACGTTGGCCATGCTGCAGCGGCTGCACACGCAGCAGAGGGCCATCAATGAGTACCTGTGCGACTACGGCACCAGGACAGGGTCAGGGGAGCTTGTTTTTTTTTCTCCACGCCAGTGGGGCATGATCAGGGATGCATGCACTGTCCTGGCACCATTTGAGGAGGCCACGAGGATGGTGAGCAGTGACAGTGCATGCATCAGTGACACTGTACCTCTTGTCCACCTGTTGGAGCACACGCTGCGTGGAATAATGGACAGGGCACTTGAGGCAGAACAGAGGCAGGAAGAGGAGGACTTCCTTGCCTCTCAAGGCCCCCTTTACCCAGACAGTGTTCCTTCTGTCCCACCCATCGCACAGGAAGAGGAGGAGGAGGAGGAGGAGGAGGAGGAGGAGGAGGAGGATTGTGTCAGCATGGAGGTGGAGGCTGGCACTCAGCATCATCAGCAGCAGTCTTTTAGGGATGATTTACAGTCCCAAGAAACCAGTGGACTTGTACGTGGCTGGGAGGAGGTGGCTGCGGATCATGTCGTCCTTAGTGACCCAGAGGACTCCGGAGCGAATGCCTCAGCAAACCTACGCTGCATGGCCTCCCTGATCCTGCAAAGTCTGCGGAAGGATCCTCGTATTCTTCGGATCAAGGAGAGGAACCATTACTGGCTGGCCACTCTCCTTGATCCACGGTACAAGGGTAAGGTTGCGGACCTTATGTTACCGTCGCAGAGGGAGCAGAGGATGAGACAACTCCGGGAGGCCTTGCAGAAAGGTCTGTGCAACGCGTTCCCAGAGACTGGGAGGTTACAAACTCCTGGTCCTGGACAACGAGTTGCTGAGGCTTCGGCCAGTCAAAGAAGGAGCGGTGGGGAAGGTGGCCGTCTGACCGATGCGTTCAGACAATTCTTTAGTCCGCAGCCCCAAAGTATGATCGGTTCCAGCAACCATCGCCAGCGTCTGATAAACATGGTGCAGGAATATCTAGGGGCAAGGTCAGACTTGGACACCTTCCCCACCGAAAATCCTCTGGCTTACTGGGTCTTGAGGATGGATCACTGGCCAGAGCTTGCACAGTATGCAATTGAGCTACTGGCCTGTCCTGCATCCAGCGTTCTTTCGGAACGCACATTCAGTGCTACTGGAGGATTTGTCACGGATCACAGGGTGCGCCTGTCCACCGACTCGGTTGATCGACTGACTTTCATCAAGATGAACCAGTCTTGGATCACCACCAGCTACCACACACCTGATGCTGATATAACAGACTAATTGATTTTAACATGTCACATCCCTTCAAGACTGATGCTGATGCTGAGTGCCTGTGCTGTTATGTTGACTGGCTATCCTCCTCCTCCGAGTCCTCAATGATACGATTGATGATGATAGCTTGGAAGATCATTTTTGTTTATGGGTGCCGCCACCAGTGGCTAAGGCCCAATTTTTCAGCCCCTGTTTTACAGGGGCGTGTAATTACAATTTTTTTAGCAATAATTTGCCATAGGGCTCATTGCTGTGCTCCAAGTACAGTATCTGTGAGGGGTTGGAGTGTTGTGCCACCAGTGCCTAAGGCCCAATTTTTCAGCCTCTGTTCAACAGGGGCATGCAATTACAATTCTTGATCTAATAATTCACAGCAGGGCCCATTGCTGCACCCACCAAGAGTAACTCTGAGGGCTTACAGTGTTGTGGCAACGCCACCACCACCACCACCACGAAAGGCCCAATTTTTCAGCCCCTGTTCAAAAGGGGCATGTAATTACAATTCTTGATCTAATAATTCACAGCAGGGCCCATTGCTGCACCCACCAAGAGTAACTCTGAGGGCTTACAGTGTTGTGGCAACGCCACCACCACCACCACCACGAAAGGCCCAATTTTTCAGCCCCTGTTCAAAAGGGGCATGTAATTACAATTCTTGATCTAATAATTCACAGCAGGGCCCATTGCTGCACCCACCAAGAGTAACTCTGAGGGCTTACAGTGTTGTGGCAACGCCACCACCACCACCACCACGAAAGGCCCAATTTTTCAGCCCCTGTTCAAAAGGGGCATGTAATTACAATTCTTGATCTAATAATTCACAGCAGGGCCCATTCCTGCACCCACCAAGAGTAACTCTGAGGGCTTACAGTGTTGTGGCAACACCACCACCACCACCACCACCACGAAAGGCCCAATTTTTCAGCCCCTGTTCAACAGGGGCATGCAATTACAATTCTTGATCTAATAATTCACAGCAGGGCCCATTGCTGCACCCACCAAGAGTAACTGTCAGGGCTTACAGTGTTGTGGCACCAGCACCACCATCAAAGGCCCAATTTTTACTACCACTGTTCAACAATTATATGTAATTAAAATTCCTGATATAATAGTTGACAGCAGGGCGTTCCAGCACCAACCAAGAGTAACTGTGAGTGCTTACAGTGTTGTGCCAACACCAACAACTAAGGGGCCTATTTCTGCAGAGTATATACGGCAGGTCCCTACTTTCAAACATCCAACTTACAAACGACTCCTACTTGCAAACGCAAGAAGACAACAGGAAGTGAGAGGAAATCTACCACTAGGAAGGAAAATTCTCTCCTGTAAGAATAAATATGGGAGAAAGGTGTCTCCTCTGTACTGATGCTTTATCACCAATCCTTGTTTCAAGAAAAACACCACATTTCAAAAACAGTTGTCATTGGGATGGAAAGTGAGGTGAAATGTTCTGAACAGGGGCACAGACAGCAAAACAAATGTTACAGGGGTGATAACCCTTACCTATGTTTTCCAAAAAGTTTAAAAATAGATTTTTGGGCTGGAGCTACACTTCAACAATGTACCTGTTCAAAATTACAAACAGATTCTACATAAGAACAAACCTACAGTCCCTGTCTTGTATGCACCGCCTGTATACGGCTGTTCAGAGTATATAGGGCCTTTTTTATTTTATGTGCGGGGTTCCCCTTAATATCCATACAAGACCCAAAGGGGCTGGTAATGGGCTGGGGTAGGGGGGGGTCATGGGGTAGCTATGCCATTTTTCTTAAAGATTTTCATCCATATTACCGGGACCAGACATTACATTAAAGCCGCAAGCAGTTTTAAATGGCTTTTTTTTCCTTTAGAAGTGTCATTTTGTGCAGGGACAGTTCTAAACACGGGAAACACGTGGCACTTCACAGGCATACTTTAGACACCCCCCAGGTACGATATTTAAAGGAATATTTGACTTTTTTTTTTCACTTTATGCATCATTAAAATGACTGCTCCCGAAAAACGACCGTTTTTAAAACTTCTTTTTGCATTGATACATGTCCCCTGGTGCACAACCCGGGTTCCCAAACCCTTTTTAGGACAATAACATGCATAATAGTTGTTATAATTAGCACTTTAGAATTCGAACGTTCGCATCCATTGTATTTAATAGGGTTCTAATGTTCGTACAAACTTTCGGTCCGTTCGCGGGTTCTGGTGCGAACCGAACCCGGGGGTGTTCGGCTCATCACTAGTGGACACTAAAATTGGGAGCTTGAGAGGCACCTACAGGACTGAACGCTCTAAGGTCCTGGCTTCTCAGAGGTCAGGAGCAGCAGCAGATGATGTTTATGTCCAGATTTTGTGGTACTACAGCAGGATGTCCTTCCTGGATGACCACATTGAGGCAAGGCCATCACTCTCCACTCTTCCCCCAGACTTCCCTGCAGCCAACCTGAGCCTTCTCTGGAGCAAGAGGAGGCAGCCATCCTGGATGATCCTGATTTGGCCATCTGGAGCCAGGTATAGTATTAAATGAAATTGCATTGTGATAAAATTAATGTTTGACAAATATGTCAAGATGAGAAACATACAATATTTTGGCTTCCACAAGTGAAATCAAGATCTCGAGACATTAGTCTGCACTTAATTGGGTGCTAAATAGTCAATCTGATGTAGGTGTAAATTAGAAAAAATGATTTCTGGATTTACATTCTAATTGCTTCAATCATGTTTATAAAGTTTGCTGCAAAGATTAAACCAACATATTAAACTATGTCCCTTTTTCATACACAGGATGAAATCAGCCAGGAGGAGGGTCTGGAAACTGTCAGGCAGGAGGAGGAAGGGCCCAGTGGCAGCCAGGAGGAGGCAGGGCCCAGTGGCAGCCAGGAGGTGGCAGGGCCCAGTGGCAGCCAGGAGGTGGCAGGGCCCAGTGGCAGCCAGGAGGTGGCAGGGCAAAGGAGAAGCACCAGATCCCAGGTGCCTCCCATCCGGCTTCCCAAAAGAGGCAGGAGGGACAGGACCACCAGTGAGGCAGCAATGGCCCTTATTAAAGAGGCCCATGCCACCCTCAAAGAGCCCACATCCCCTGAAGAGGCCATTGCTGGCCTAGTGGAGGCAAAGTTCAAGGTGATGAGCATGGAGCAACGCCTCCTATGCGAGCCCCTGCTCATCACCTTGCTCAACAAGGGGGTGATGGGAAAAATTACCCCCAATACCGCCATTTGTGAGGTGGCACAACTGTCCCAACCTCAACCTCCTCCTCCACCTCCACATTCTTCTTCTGCCCCACCCCCTTCTCCTCCACCTCTACCTTGTTCTTCTGCCCCACCCCCTTCTCCTCCACCTCCACCTTGTTCTTCTGCCCCACCCCCTTCTCCTCCACCTCCACCTTGTTCTTCTGCGCCACCCCCTTCTCCTCCACCTCCTCCTCCTCCTGACAGGAGTACCCCTCCAGTGGCCCAGCCTCCAGCCAAACGAAGAAGGAAGGCTGCAGGGAAGGCTTCAGGAAAGGTTGCAGGGAAGGTTGCCAGGAAGACGAGGAAGTGATGGCCTTGCTTCATTGTGGTCGGACAGAAGGCAGCCTGTTGTAGTTCCACACACTTGGGACATATATATCACCTGCTGCTGTTCCTGACCTCTGGGAGGCCAGCATCAGATAGTGTTCAGAAATGTTGGCCTTCTCAAGCTCCCAATTTTAGTGTCCACACAGGGTTGCGGTGTGCTCTGGGGTCCCTGGGATGCACAAATGGCAGCAGCTTCTCCAGCGCTGCCTTCTCTTTATTTTAGTTCAAACATGAATAAATGTTATTTTTCTTTAAGTTCATACTTGACTATGTGTATTTGTAAAAATGTAAAATCTAGCTTTGGAGTAAGCAGATACATTTGACTGACAAAAAAAGGGACAGATACCAACCCCCCAAAAAAATAACGAAATCGTATTTTCCAAAAAAGGGTGTAAAATTTAAATAATATATATTAAAAGATTCAATGGGAGATCACTACCAAAACATTGCGAAATTACAATTAACATCAGTTTGAAAAATATCAAAGTTTTAAATATTCCTAAAAACTTGCACGATATAATACACATAAATCTTCTTAAGAGCAGCATGAAAAAGGTTAAAAAAAGATAGTCATAACTCTGTGTGAATATCAGCAGCAAAAGAAGTTCATTCGTTTGGATTAATGTAACATTCTAACGAAGATTTCAATGCCCAACATTTAAATGATGCAAAAATTTGCAGCGTGACGAATGTGCTATCTCCATTACGAAGGCTTGTTTTACCAGAAGATGTGCTCCCGTCTCATAGTTGCTTGTGAGCATGCGCGCTTTTGGAAGAGTCGTAAAAGCATACACACGAACCATTTTCTCATCACAAAACAGGCCGACGAGAAACACGACGAGGAAATCTGGAATCCTGACGAGAAAATAGAGAGCAGGTTCTCTATTTTCTCGTCGAGATTCACTGCAATTTTCTCGTCGTAAAACCATACACACGAACAGTTTTCTCGACAAAAAAGCTCACGCGGCACTTTTCTTGCCGGTTTTGGATGAGAAACTCGGTCGTGTGTACGAGGCTTTAGAAGTGAAAAATTGCCCGTTTTTGGACAACTAGGTGCAAACACAACTGAGCATGCTCAGACCTGAAATAACTCAAATTTTAACTCAAGTGTCTTTTTTCACAAGAGTTATAGTAAATACCGAAATGAGAGCTAATTAAAGAGCATTTTTGGAAGTGAAAATCTGTTCTATTTTAGTCCAATGCAAGTTTTAGCCATTGATTCTAATGATACAATTGTAACTTTCACAAATAAATTCTTTTAATGTTGAGATGAAATGTATCTTTCTCTGAAATTAATTTTCCTTTGCAACAATGTTGCTTCTAATTACAATATTTTGTTTTCAAGAATGCTAGAATGTGGAATGTTTTGATAAAATATATTTTTCTCTGTCACTTTCACTTGTTACTCTCCATCTCACAACAATCTTTACCCAGACTCACATAGGTGTCTTTACAGAGCACAAACAATACCATTGATGATGCAAATTTAAAATGAGTCACATTTTTTTGTGCTTTTTATTATTTCTAAATAATCATAATTTGAGCTCCAAAAATTTGATATGTGTTCCAACATCAGAAATCAAAATGTCATTCCCCAAAATTTGAGGGTAATATCACTATTCTAAACTCACCCACAAAAAAACACCAAATTTCACAGAATAAATCAAGAAGAATAACTCTTGAGTAATGTAATTCCATCACCTGTATGCCCAAAGAAATGCAGTATTTATGTGCATGAGGATCTCACATGTGGCAGCTCCGTGACTTAGAGGTTAGAACTTCTGCTTAGCATCCCTGAATGTCTGGGTTCAGATCCCAAACATGCTGCTTCATGTAGAGAAGTTGTCTCATCTCCCAGGTCCTAAAACTATGTCTAAATGTTGTATTTATGTGTAGGAGGGTTCCACCACCATTGTAAATCTTGCTAGATACAAAATTTAGCCAAAAGTATTGGGACGCCTGATAAAAAAGGGGAAAAAAAAAGAAGGGGTTTTTTGGGACTTTAAATGAGGTTCAGGGGCCGTTCAGATCCCCTCCTCCATCCCGGGTTTAGTATTCAAAAAGGAAAGTAGAGAGCGGGACTTTGTATGAGGCACACGGACACAAAGAGATAACTTTGATGGAGGACAGCTTTTAATTGGTTCAAATCGCAATACAATTTCATATTTAAATTGTATGCATTTTGCTATATATCAATACTTTTTTATATTTCATCCGAACCAAATATTGCACAATAGTAAATAAATATTCCATCAAGGATATTTCATATATTTACAGATACACAGTACATATCTTCCAGACATTGCAGTCGCTACCTATGCAACTTGGTAATCCACTAAAACATTTTCTTTAAAAAAAGGAGACATAAGCAGGGGGGATTTGGTATATATTGGAAGGAACGTCCATAAAGGTTGATGAGTATATACACTTATCGGTAGATATTAGCTCTATGCATTTCGGGCCTTGCGGGCCGCTCATCAGGAGCAAAAACCGAAGTGATCATCTAGGGATGAAAAAGACAGATACATTTTAATGATCTAAAAGAATGCTACAGAGCTGGTGAGCGAACATAGAATAGGAGAAAATCCCCCACCCATACATTTAACCCACAGAACTTACAGATGCGTCTGCATGGGGGTGGTGTGTCCACGAGAGTCACGGACCAGCCAGAAGGCGTCACAACCGGGAGCTGGGGAGGCATGGCAGGGCGACAACGACCCATACTAACAACGCCCCGTGAGGGTGGAAAAATAAAATTCAAAGTGGTTGTGAGCTATGTAGGGTAACCCCAAATGTGGGGACCTCTGTGAAAAAAGAAACATTTTTTTTTTAAAACTGTCACACTAAAAAAATGTTGTAACACTAAAAGCTATGTGTATCTGTATGTGAAAAAGTGGTGTGTGTCAGGGTGTGGGGGAGGGTAGTGTGAGGTGAGAGGACATTAATTAGGCAGGGAAAGAAAAGAAAAAAGGGAGAAAAAGAAACAGGGAAAAGGCTGAGAAAAAAAGAAAAAGAAAAAAAGGGAGCAATAAAAGGGATTAAAGAAAGGAAAGCCAAATAGTGAGTGAATATTGGGAAGAGAAGAAGATACCTGTTGCAAAGTGGAAAAGACATACAGATAAAAAAGCCAGATAGTGTGTCAATATTGAAGAGAAAAGAAAATACCTGTTGCAAAGTGAAGAGAGCAAGTTATGCAGTGTGAGTGCTGTTCCACACTGAGAAGTGATGTGTGTGATCCTGAGTGTAGGGCCCAACAAAGGGAGAGGCCTATATGGGAAGTGCCGCCATAGCCACGCCCCCAACGTCACACTGACACATGCATGTGGGGGAGAGAGGAGGGAAGGCGTCATCAACCAGGCCGTAAGACCAGGCGAGATGCGCCCAACCAACCAATCATTCCCTGCCTTTACACACACATGAACTTTAATGGCAGCCCAGTCTTAGTCCGTAGGGTTAAAATTTGATTTGGCCCACCCTTTGCAGCTAGAACAGCTTCTGGAAAGGCTGGGAAGGCTGTCCACAAGGTTTAGTGTGTCTATGGAGATGTTTGAACATTCTTCCAGAAGTGCATTTGTGAGGCCAGGCACTGATGTTGGATGAGAAGGCCTGGCTCGTAGTCTCTGCTCTAATTCAGCCAAAGGGTGTTCTATCGGGTTGAGGTCAGGACTCTGTGCAGGCCAGTCAAGTTTCTCCACCCCAAACTCGCTCATCCATGTCTTTATGGACCTTGCTTTGTGCACTGGTGTGCAGTCATGTTGGAACAGGAAGGGGCCATCCCAAAACTGTTCTCACAAAGTTGGGAGCATGAAACTGTCCAAAATGTCTTGGTATGCTGATGCCTTAAGAGTTCCCTTCACTGGAACTAAGGGTCCAAGCCCAACCCCTGAAAAACAATCCCACACCATAATACCCCTCCACCAAATGATTTGGACCAGTACACAAAGCAAGGTCCATAAAGACATGGATGAGTGAGTTCGGGGTGGAGGAACTTGACTGGCCTGGACAGAGTCCTGACCTCAACACAACCGAACACCTTGGGGATGAATTACAGTAGAGACTGTAGGCCAGGCCTTCTCATCCATCATCAGTGCCTGACCTCACAAATGCACTTGGAAGAATGGTCAAATATTCCCATAGACACACTCCTAAACCTTGTGGACAGCCTTCCCAGAAGAGTTGAAGCTGTTATAGCTGCAAAGGGTGGGCCAACTCAATATTGAACCCTAGGGACTAAGACTGGGATGCCATTACAGTTCATGTGTGTTTAAAGGCAGGCGTCCCAATACTTAGGCCAATATATTGTATATTGCTTGGAGACACTGAACATGGCTATGGACTTAGGGCTGGTTCACACCACAGAAATGCAAAGAACATGTGTGTGGCTGCCTGGTGGCTAAGTGGGTAGCAATTCCGTCTAGCATCACTGGGGTTGCTGGTTCAATTCCCCAACATGCTAATGCTTGTGTCAAAGTTTATATGCTCTCCCTGTGTTGGTTTCTCACCACAATCCAAAGACATGCTGGTATTTTATTTGTCTCTAATGTAAAAAAGTTAGTTTTGGACTTTAGATTGGAAGCTCATTGGAGCCAGGGACTGATGTTAATGTTTGTTAGCACTAATCATGCCCAGGGACTTGGACATTTAAAATTGTAGGGTTTACACTGCACAGGTACATATGCTTAGAAAACTGTTGCTTTGTTTATGTGCATGCAAATGGACTTGGATATTTGGCCTGAAGTTGGAGATTTGATGCACATAGCCAAGTGCTAACATAGTTGCAAATAGTATTATGTGTTCCTGCCCATCAGGTGAAATCACTTTAGACATACACGAAGAGACAGATTGAAAGATACTGGTGGGCGTGTACTTCTATAGGGTGTGTACTTCTATTGGGCGTGTGTCAGTGTGCTAATACAACCTCTCTTATATAAAGGCCTGCAGTATGGGGGATTGTTTGGTCTGAGAAGGCCAGTTTTTTTTGCTGTGATTTGTGGGTGGAGAAGGAATGATATTGTGCAGATTGACAAACCCCCCAACTAGTGTTATTTGCTGAAATTCTTGTGCATTTTTTCAATCAAAAATTGTGTGTGTATTGTTCCTGTCTGACCAAGCAAAATCGTTTGGAAGCATCTGCTGACCTTCTACTCTTGGATCTCATTGCTTAATCATGTACACAGAAATGCAGATTCCAGCAGAACATGGTCACCAATGTATGTATATGTGGATTGTGGGGTGGGTGTTTTGAACATGAGTCTTTTTTAATATTATGTTGGAATGCTTTGTAAGAATAATGACTTAAGTATGTTTCTATAATCTTGCAGATAAAAATTTGATGTGTTGCCCGTTATACACTAAAAGTAAAGCTGTGTGCACTCCAAGGTTTTGTCAAATTTTAGATTGTAAGCTCCTATGAGCAGGGCCCTTAAAATCCAATTGCTAAATGTAGTACCATGTATCCTGTCCAAATTTTTTTGAAGCTAGTAAATGAACATAATTTTGTTTCTGCTGGCAAAATAAAAGTACATTATTGAGCTTTGGTGTGTGGTTTTTTTTTTTTTTTTTGTTATTTTGTGTTTTTTGGTGGTGGTTTTGGCGAAGTGCAATATCTTTTTTTCTATATGCATCTGTGCACCAAAAAACTAATCTCTTCACCCTGGTTCACATTGATGCTACTTTGAAATTGCGCTACTTCACTTGAGCTAGCGCAATTTTAGGTACTACTTGATAGACATCTGTGTGGCTTCATACACAAATGTCTATTGAAGTCGCACCTGAAATCGGCAAAAGTAGTGAAGGAACTACTTTTGCAAATCGGTGCGATGCCACAAAATTGGGGTTGCATCGATTGGAACAGTGCCATTGCCACCAATAGTCATGCGATTTGATTTCTGAAATTGCATGACAAATCGCCCCAATGTAAACCTAGGCTTCAGCACACCTGCAAGTAAATGATAAATGTGGAATCTTTATATATAACCGCTCTGAAGAATTGCAGGTAATTAATTCCGCTGGAGGCTGGGCAGTGTTGTGTGAGTCAGCTCTGGTTCACATTGGTGCGATTTGACATGTCAATTCGGTGGCAATTGCGATGTTCTAATTGGTGCGATTTGTATTGATATCAGTGCAGAAACCTGCACAGATTTCTCTGATGTCTGTGCCCCCCCCCCCCCCTCCTGCATGGAACTCGTATGAGTTCAGCTGAACGATTTCCTCCCGCTGTCAGTGTGAGGCAGGGCTCAAACTGGGCCTTTTGCCTTTGTAATTCACCTGCTGCTATGCCAGAGACACCATTTCTTATCAAACTCCCTTAAGTTTACCTTCAAATATCATTATATGTAAAAATACAGATTTGCATATCTGCAAATAATAAATTCTAATCGTGATTGAGATCAAATATTCACAGCTGCAATCAACAGAGCGTTGTTTCACCTCCTGACCCAGGAATGAGTCATTGTAATCACCCGGAAGTTCCTGTGCTGGTCAGGATCTCCATCTAGGTGGACATGGCGAGGTCCCTCTTTAGCAAAGAGGAGGTGCTGCTGATTTGCCGGGTAAGTGTAGGATATGTACTTGTGCTTACTCAAGGTGGGGGTGGATTTGGTGTGGGTGGGCTTCATTGATTTGTTTGGCATCACCACACATTTGCTTCTGGCCCATGTGCACACATCACTACTTCCTGCATTTGTTCTGCAGATGTAAATCAGTAAGGACTATGCAAGTATAAATGAGAGCTCCTTTCTATTAATATATATATGACTTGATTCACAGTTAGGCGACTTTTCATGATTCTCAATAATAACCATTTATATCTGTGCTACTTTGAGTCACACCAACTTCAAAGTAGTCCCTGTATTACTTTGGTGTGACTTTCAGGCTCAGTTTCCACTAGTGCGACTTGGGACTGCAAAGTCGATTGACATGTCATACCCCATGTTTTCCAATGGGTATGGTTCATATCTGTGCGACTTCAAAGTAGTCCCTGCACTACTTTGGTCCCACTTTGATACGACTTGAGGTCCATAGACCTCAAGAATATACAGGCATTGCTCCAAGTCGCATCATAATCGCGGCAAAATCATGCCAATTTAGGGTTGCAATAATGGAAACAGAGTCTCATGTGACTTGAGGTACATAGGGCGCAATATTACACAGGCATTCCCAGAAGTTGGGGCCAAGTTGCAGCGGCAAAGTGGCAGCAAATTAGTGTGACTTTCAGGTCGCAGCAAAGTGAAAGAGATTCAAGGATATCTTTGAATTTGGCCCTATTGTCACTTGTGCATCCTGAAAGTGGGGCAAATTCGTCCCTGCACTACCTTGGTTTGACTTTCATGCGATTTGAGGTCCATGCGCCACAAGATTACATAGACATTGCTTCAAGTCATGGCAAAGCTGTGCAATTTTAAGGTCACATAAGTGCAAATGGGGCTTTATTCAAGGTGTTATCATTTAATCTCATTAGGTTACTTTCACACTTATGTGACTTTTCATTTGGACCTCAGAGTCGCATTAAAAGTTACCCCTCATGAGTTCCATTCATATCTATGCAACTTTACCTGTGTTCACATAGCTCTGAATTGACATGTCAAATTACAGGCCAAATTGGCACCTATTGACGGCAATAGAACTGTCCAAATTGGTGCGACACCACACAGATTCCCAAAAGTATTTCCTACACTACTTTGGGCGACTTCAGGAGGCGATTTCTTACCTCCAAACTTTTTGAGATGGGTATAAGGGACACCTATTAGCAAAAGTATGTAGGCATAGGACACACCTCCTAAAACACCTTCTTAAAGGAGAATTATAAAAAAAAAAAAAAAGGATTAGTTAAACCCCTAAGTGCTTTTTTTTTTTTATAACAATAATATCCCTTTAGATTTGTATGTAAATTCCCAAAGCCAAGCAATTTAGAAATTAGATGAAAGGTTTAGCGCTGGAAAACCCTTTTTGAAAGATAAAAATTGCATTTTATATAAAACTATACAGATCAGAACAAAATGAAGGACAAATGAGGAGGAAAGAGGGACAGAGGGACTTTGTTCCAAATCAGGGACAGTTGAGACCTACTGTATGTGATTTCATTAGACATCTGTGCAGGAAAGTGCACTGATGTCTCGGAAATCGCTCACAAAGGCGGGCTGAGGCCCCCTTCACACTTGAGCAACTTTTCCTGTGATTTTGGTCATCAAAGTTGCATGACAAGTCATACCCCATGATTTTCAATGTGTACCATTTATATCTGTGAAACTTCAAGTCACACCGACTTCAAAGTAGTCCCTGTACTACTTTGGCCCGACTTTGAAACGAGTTGAGGTTCAAAGACCTTAAGTTTACAGGCATTCTCTGGAAACGCAGAAAAATTGCAGACGGAAATTTGCACACCTTTCCCTGCGACTCCTGCATCCATAGATCTCAAGATTACACAGGCATTGCTTAACGTCGCATCAAAATCACACAACTTTCAGGTCGCACAAGTGTGAAAGGGGCCTAAGTGACTGTGCTGAGTACTATTATACCTAGAATATAAAGTAGTCCCACCATCAAACACTCAGCAGCATATGCTGAAAAGAGGCGAATGCCTATTAGCCAATGCCACATCAGCATGAGCATGGTTGTTACTATAATATTAAAGTGGTTGTAAACCCACTTAGACAACTTGCACCTACAGGTAAGCCTAGATTAAGGCTTACCTGTAGGTGCAAGAAATATCTCCTTAACCTACACGGTTAAGGAAATATTTGCTTTTAAAACAGCACCGGTGACGTCACACACGCGCACTAGGGGGTCAGCATCATTGCCGGTTTTATGAATGGGATCTTGCCGAACTCCAGCGCGCATGCGTGTGACGTCATCGCCGCTCCGGCCAATCACAGCGCCGGAGCGGCGATACACTGACGGCAGTGACGGGACATCGAGGCAAGATGGCGGCGGAGGGGAACGACGAGCAGCTCGGGGGCTTCGATCTTAGGTTAGTCATTCATAATGAGCTAGTATGCTATGTTTTGGCAACAAAACTGGAAATGAGTGTCGAATGAAGAGGTGGGGTGGACTGATCCCTGGCGTGATAGAAACCCTGGGAACAAAAGTTTCTCTTGCTTTTCTAAATCTTATATGTCCCTATCCCGCATAGATCTGACTATTTGTTCTACAGAGGCCACCCGGTTCATATCGGAGATCATATATGCCATTCGCAGCATATCTGATCACTCGCCGTTGATTACTAAATTAGAGGTGAGGCCCCTATCGCTTATGACCAAGGCCCCCTGGAAATTGAATGCCTTCTGGCTGAATTTGTTCTCATCACATGCTCAGATAGCGGCTCAGATTGGGGAATTCTGGCAAGACCAGGGGAACCATACTGGACCGGGGACTGCTTGGGAGGCCTTTAAGGCCTTCCTTCGCGGTACATTTATCAGGGAAATCCACAGGATTAAACAAACTACTAGTGCACAGAGGGAGGGATTGGAGTGGCTGGTGAGTGATCTGGAGGCGAGGTTTATATCGGACCCCACTGAGGAGCGCAAAGACTCATGGTTAGCTGCCGGTGAGGCACTCAGTCGGTGTACTACCTCAGCAGCAGAAAGGAAACGTTTTTTTAATAAACTGGCATATTATGAGGAGGGGGAGAAAACCGGTCGCCTGCTAGCCAAAATTGCCCATGCGCAACAGAGGTCACCCTCCATTGGTGCACTTAGAACCCAGGCTGGTATAGTAACCAATGCCCCAGATGTCATTATGTCTGAATTGGTCTCGTACTACTCTACCCTGTATCAGTCTAAACAGACCTACTCTGAGAGTTCCCTACTGACATACCTAGAATCGGTAGACCTGCCCAAATTATCTGAGGCTGCTAGGCAGCAATTGGATGCCCCTTTTACTTTGGAGGAGCTCCAGTCGGCGGTCGGGATGTTCCCTAACTCTAAAGCTCCGGGGGAGGACGGTATCCCAATTGAAGTGTACAAACAATATGCGGGGGGTATGCTACCTAAACTACTTAATGTGTTCAAGGCTGCCAAAGCAACAGGTTGCCTTCCATTGTCAATGACCAAAGCTATTATCGTACTGCTTTTGAAACCGGGCAAGGATCCGTTGGATCCGGGCTCCTATAGACCGATTTCCCTCCTACAGAATGATGTGAAAATTCTAGCTAAAGTTCTGGCGGTGCGCTTAAATGGAGTAATATCCACTGTTATACACTCTGATCAGGCAGGGTTCATGCCCCAGAAATCCACGGCAATAAATTTACGTAGGATTTTTCTTAATATGCAGTCGGAAGCGGATAATGGGGGGGGCAGGGCGCTACTGTCTCTGGACACTCACAAGGCGTTCAACAGTATTGAATGGACGTTCTTGAGGGCCATTTTGAGGAAGTTTGGGTTTGGGGAGGAGTTTATCTCCTGGGTTCAGTTGTTATACCACACCCCAAGGGCGGCCATCAGGGAGGCAGGCAGAGTGTCACCAGACTTTTGGTTGTACAGGGGCACTAGACAGGGATGCCCCCTGTCGCCACTTCTATTTGCCCTGGCGGCTCTCATTCGCTCTAACAAAGATATCCGAGGCTTTCAATACGGGGACCTACAGGAAAATTTAATGATGTATGCGGATGACACTATGCTGCTGCTGGGAGATACCGGGGGGTCACTGAGTGAAGCTATGAGGGTGGTGAAGACCTTCGGATTTTATTCAGGGTTGGTGGTGAACTGGACTTAATCCTCGCTCATGTTTCTTGACGTGGGTTCGGACCAGCAACTGCCAACGATTCTTGATATCCCGGTGTCCAGGCAGATTAAATACCTAGGAATAAACGTCACCCCTGTCCAGTGGCGGCCCATGCATAGGGGGCGCCCGGGCGCTGTTCCCCCCCCCCAGGCAGTCAAAAAAAAAAATATATTAAAAAAAAAAATTTTTTTAAAAATGTCCCACTAGCTTCCGGACTAGCTTGCGACGGACTGAGAGGATCTCGCCAGGAGGTAAGCGGAAGCTCGCCTGGCTATTGCAATGCAAAGTAATATTCTCAACAGGGAGCAGCGGAACCCCCCCGCCGATCGCCGATTCATTTTTTGTTTTCTTTGGATGACACGGCCGGCAGGAGCAGCGGCACCCCCCCGCTTATTCAAATTTAAATTACACGGCCGGCGCGGCGGGAGCAGCGGCACCCCCCCTGATTATTTTTTCTTTCCCTTCAAATGACACGGCCGGCGGGAGCAGCGGCACCCCCCCTGATTATTTTTTCTTTCCCTTCAAATGACACGGCCGGTGGGAGCAGCGGCACCCCCCCCGATATATTTTTTTTTTCCTTCAAATGACACGGCCGGCGGGAGCAGCGGCACACTCCCCCTCCCCCCCCCCCCGTTTATTAATTTTTTTTTTATAAACTACACGGCCGGCGGGAGCAGCGGCACCCAAACCCCCCCCCCCCACTTTTTTTTTCCTTTAAATGACATTTAAAGAAAAAAAAAAAGTAATCAGGGGGGGTGCCACTGCTCCCGCCAGCCATGTCATTTAAAGGAAAAAAAAAGTAATCAGTGCGTTTGCGGCTGTCTATTATTACTGGCATGATGGGGCTGTCTATTATTACTGGCATGATGGGGCTGTCTATTATTACTGCCATGATGGGGCTGTCTATTTGTACTGGCATGATGGGGCTGTCTATTTGTACTGGCATTATGGGGCTGTCTATTTGTACTGGCATGATGGGGCTGTCTATTTGTACTGGCATGATGGGGCTGTCTATTTGTACTGGCATGATGGGGCTGTCTATTTGTACTGGCATGATGGGGCTGTCTATTATTACTGGCATGATGGGGCTGTCTATTTGTACTGGCATGATGGGGCTGTCTATTATTACTGGCATGATGGGGCTGTCTATTATTACTGGCATGATGGGGCTGTCTATTATTACTGGCATGATGGGGCTGTCTATTAATACTGGCATGATGGGGCTGTCTATTTGTACTGGCATGATGGGGCTGTCTATTTGTACTGGCATGATGGGGCCGTTTCTTTGCTGGTCTGGGGATGTCTCTTTGCTGTATTGGGATGTCTCTCAGAATGAATATCTGGTCACCAACCACCCAGCGAATGCCCGCCCCACATCTCTGCCCTACTTCCCCCAGGAATTGGGCTGCCCAGTATAAAATGCCCGGGCCTATTTTTTGTCCCAGTCCGAGCCTGCTGGGGCTATATACTCTGTCCTGTGATGCTGGGGCTATATACTATGTCCTGTGATGCTGGGGCTGTATACTCCTGACACTATGAGTGGAAGCAAGTGGAATACAGGGGACAGAGTGGGTGGATTCTATAAGGGGTGTGGCTTATGAGAAGTGGGAGGGGTCAAACATGGAGGGGCGGGGTCTTGCGCCCCCCCATCCTAAAACTTCACCACCTGCCACTGCCCCTGACCCTTTGGAGTATCTTAGGCTCAATCTTACCCCTTTGCTGAATCGTAGCTGTGATAGAATCAAGGTGTGGTCCAGGCTAAAAATTTCACCAGTAGGTAGGATCAACCTAATAAAAATGATTCTTATTCCACAACTACTTTACGTGTTGCACAACTCGCCTCTTGTAATCCCACTAAAACAGTTTTGAATCATTAACTTGATGTTCCGCTCCCTTATCTGGCATTCTTCTTCGGCTAGGGTGAGTTTGGAACAGCTTCAACGTCCTAAGGAGGCAGGGGGATTAGCACTGCCAAATCCCTGTCTGTACTACTTGGCCGCCCAGTTGCAACACATAGCTAGATCACTGAACCCGGCCCCCGACCCAGAGTTGAACTTGATGGACTCCACCACCTCACTCATTAAATTTACGATTAAAGAGGGTGTAGCGGAGGGGTTGGAAGCTTTGCGTATGGGTAAATCTAATAAACAGTACCCCACGTATAGCCTAATGCAAAAAATCGGGAATAAAGTCAGGACATTACAGCAGGTCACGGGGTTTACTAAATTCAACCCTATATGGCACAATGACCGCTACATGGAGATAGGAAAACTACAATACTGTAAACGGTGGCAGCAGTACGGTGTTAATTACCTGTATCAAATATTCCGAAATGGAGAGCTGCGTTCATTTTCCACTCTTCAGGAGGAATTTGGACTTCCTGGTTCCATGCTATTTTACTATGTCCAGCTCCAGCATGCGGTAAGGGCCGAAAATGACGTTGATATCTGGGTTCAGACTAAAGCTCCTATCTTTATCTACATGGCAGAGGTGGCATCGTATAAAGGCTTCATATCCTGTAGTTATTCTATGCTCCTTAACTTGTTTCTGCCTGATATGACCCGTAAGGTGATAGCCCAGTGGGAGGGAGATGTTGGACCTTTTGAGGAGGAACAGTGGGAGGAAGCACTTTTGGCAGTCTCTCAGTGTTCGCTGAATGTACCCCAATGTCTGTCGCAGTTGTACATACTTCTCAGAGTTCACTATACGCCAGCCAGACTGGCTAGAATGGGGGTTCGTGATGATCCCTCCTGCACATGTTGCATGCGGGATCACGGCGACTTGATACACTTGCTGTGGCGTTGCCCAAACTTCATGCTTACTGGACGGGGGTGATGGAGGTCCTTAACCGAACCTTTCAGGTTCAAATTGCTAAAGAGCCCAAACCCTGCTTGTTAGGTATTATTGAGGGTGACACGCTTGAGGAGATGCCCAGACAGGCGATAGCTAGGGCCCTCTTTCAGGTCCGAATGCCGATTCTACGGCACTGGAAGTCAACGGAACCCCCTACTGTGAAGGAGTGGATAAAACAAATGGGTAACACCTTGAAGTTAGAAAAACTTATTTACCAACATAGAGGCAGTACAGAAAATGTTTCCAAACTATGGGATCCATGGTTGAGTGTGCCTGGGTTGGCTCCGGTGGAATTAGTAATGGATAGATTGTTATAAGTTTCCTAGTGCTCTTGCATCGGTAGCAGGGACCCAGTTAATTGGCGGCACTATTGTCTCAAGGTATTGTTCACTGTCTTGAATGGGAAGATGCATATAATGTACATGTTTGTGTGAAATGTGCAGTATTTTTTGAAACTAAGCATGATACAGGTTTTATGTATTATGGTGTTCTGATGCCAATAATGGATGTAACGTAATTTGTTTTTCAATAAAACATTTTTTTTGAGATAAAAAAGGAAATGAGTGTCGAAACAAGAGCACCAAAGCGGAGAGAAACCACAAGAGACAACAGAGAAAACATGAAAAATGCTCAAATACAATAAAAAACCTAAGCTGCCAACTATGAAAAGTTAATATACAAACCATACAATAATAGGCTTAGCCCTCTTAAGGATCAAGAAGTCTATAAACAGAAATCTGATCAACTTTAACTTTTTCTTGAGAAAGAGGATCATGATCAGAAAATCAAGAAAAAGAAAAAGTATCATCGTGATTTCATAGACTATTCTAATAAAATGGTCTTTAAATGGCAAGTGAAGGCATTGGAGGAAATGGAGGGTGTGGTCGCCCCTCCTCCCCTTCCACTAGCTCAATCATCTTCTTTACCCCCACATGCGACGTTGCCTTCAGCCCCTCTCCAGGGTGGCAGTAACCTCCCTGTTGGTGGAGGAGGTAATCAGAATCTTCCCGATTCTCAGTCAGGTTATACTTCAGTTAAACCCAGGAATAAAAGTAAAAATAAACCTAGAAGAATGGACTCTAACCACCCTGATGTCTACTACTATCAGAGTGATACTAACTACTCACAGAGAAATGGTCCTTCTTCAAAAAGACCTTTCTATGATCATGGCTATCGCAGATATGACAACCATGGAGAGGATTTCCCTCCTCCCTATGTTAGTCATTCTAAGCATGGTAACTCTAGAGAAGACCCTAGGGATTACTATGATCATTCTAACTATAGACATACCCCTATGAGGAACCCTGTTCCTGTTCATAATAGGTTCGCTCCTCTCTCCTATCACAATGGAGATTGTTTTGAGGAGGAGCCTGTGATCTCCAAACATCCGAGCCAATTTACAGATCATCTGTTGAGATATAGACAGGAACAACATGAATCTCCCTCAGACTTTGGAAGATCCACTAAACCTCGTTTTTTTCCCCCGGCCAACATCAGACCCAAAAGGGGTCACGACGAAAAAGAGGTATTAGAGGGGGGAGGCGGATCAGGTCCAAAAAAAAGGAAGCATTAAATGTAAGTGGAGTGTTTAATCTGAGTAAGGTTCAACTGACACAGGGTGAACAACATGTGTTAAGTCAGGGCTTGAAGTTTGTACCACCTCGCAAACTTAAATTTGAAACCTTCATAGATGCCCACAAATTTATACATAAGATGAATATCAAACGACATTTTGCTCTTAACCCCATCAGGGATGTTAGCCTTACCACCTCCTCAGCTGGACCCCTTATTTCATTGTCCAACAGTCAGCATTTATCTGGTAACTCTTGGTCAGTTCCAACTAGACATACCAGTTTTTCTAATGCTTCTCTTTTCAACCCTCCTGGTTTATTGCCCCTAGTATACAAATTTTCAAAGAGATGGTACTTCAGGATATACTAGATCTGAAAACTCCTAAACTTAGGGGTAATCATGATTTTCAAAGACACCTTAAACAAATTTGTGCTCGCAATGACATCATCATACGCCCTGCGGATAAGGGTGGTGGCGTTGTTATTTTAAATAAAAATGATTACTTGACAGAAATGAACAGGCTTTTATCTGATGTTACTACATACTCTCGCTTGGCTTGTAACCCGACGGTTAAATATAAGAGAGAAATATCATTATTAATTGATGAAGGGTTCTCTTTAGGTGTGTTGAACAAAAAAGAGAGACTTCATTTAGTACCTTCTGCACCTAGAGTGCCAGTCATTTATTACTTGCCTAAGGTGCATAAAGATCTCACCTGTCCACCTGGCCGACCGATCATTAGCAGCATTGATTCGGTTACGGCTAGTGTTAAGCGAACCCGAACTGTAAAGTTCGGGTCCGTACCGAACTTTAGCTTTTTCCCGAACCCGAACCCGGACTTTGCGCAAAAGTCTGGGTTTGGGTTTGGGTTCGGCAATCTAATTACGCAGTTAGAAATGCTTCAGGGGCCAGCCAATCACCTTTTGATTAGCTGGTGTGCCCTTAGAAGCCATCATAGCCATGCCTACTAATGGCATGGCTGTGATTGGTCAGTGCAACATGTGACCCAGCTTCTATATAAGCTAGAGGCACACAGCACACACGTCACTCTGCTTCAGAATAGATAGGGAGAGGATCTTGTCTGCTGCTGCTGCCTTTAGGGAGAGATAGAAAAATACATGAGTTAGTCCTGATTCTGGAATCTGAGGGAAAAGATAGAGAGACAGTGTAGTGTAGGGCCAGGTTCCTGTTTTTTGCTTTTAGGGAGAGAGATATATTATATAGGAATAGGAGTCCAGATTCAGAGATATAACTCAGCGATCTGCATAGGTTTACCTGTTTGTGTTGCAGTGCAGTCTTTTTACACTGCTATGAGCCCAGTGTCAGAGAAAATCTACCTTTTATCTGCAAGCTCAGTGCACCAGCACTGCATATATTACGTTGAGAGATATACCGTTTCCATACTGTGGGTGTATTCTGCTCTTGGAAAAAGATCCATTTAGGACAAAAAAAAAGGCACTTTATTGTGCTCTTTTCCAAAAAGACCCATTAAGGGCAAAAAAAAAAATTGCACTTTAATGTACGCTGGCAAAAAGACCCATTTAGGGCCACAAAAAATATTTTGCAGTGTGTTATACATATGTGGAGGCGTGTGAAATAACCATTTCTATATATTTGTCTTCTACTGTGCTATACTAAAAAAACAACATTTTTTTTTAATAGCATTTTCTGCAGTTCTGTAGCTGTGCGATTTAGCGGTTACGTACTGTGGGTGTGTTGTGGTCTTCCAAAAAACGCCATTTAGGGCCACAAAAAATATTTTGCAGTGTGTTATACATATGTGGAGGTGTGTGAAATAAACAATTTCTATATAGTTTTCTTCTACTGTGCTATACTAAAAAAGCAAAAAAAAATTTGAATAGCATTTTCTGCAGTTCTGTAGCTGTGCGATTCAGCGGTTACGTACTGTGGGTGTGTTGTGGTCTTCCAAAAAACGCCATTTAGGGCCACAAAAAATATTTTGCAGTGTGTTATACATATGTGGAGGTGTGTGAAATAAACAATTTCTATATAGTTTTCTTCTACTGTGCTATACTAAAAAAACAACATTTTTTTTGAATAGCATTTTCTGCAGTTCTGTAGCTGTGCGATTCAGCGGTTACGTACTGTTGGTGTGTTGTGGTCTACCAAAAAACACCATTTAGGGCCACAAAAAATATTTTGCAGTGTGTTATACATATGTGGAGGTGTGTGAAATAAACAATTTATATATAGTTTTCTTCTACTGTGCTATACTAAAAAAAATATTTTTTTTTTAATAGCATTTTCTGCAGTTCTGTAGCTGTGCGATTCAGCGGTTACGTACTGTGGGTGTGTTGTGGTCTTCCAAAAAACGCCATTTAGGGCCACAAAAAATATTTTGCAGTGTGTTATACATATGTGGAGGTGTGTGAAATAAACAATTTATATATAGTTTTCTTCTACTGTGCTATACTAAAAAAAAAAACATTTTTTTTGAATAGCATTTTCTGCAGTTCTGTAGCTGTGCGATTCAGCGGTTACGTACTGTGGGTGTGTTCTGCTCTTCCAAAAACACCCATTTAGGGTAAGATCCTAAATTTGGAAAATATGAGGAGAAGGTCAAAGGGTCGTGGTGGCCCCGGTCGTGGTGCTGCTGGTGGAGCTCCTGTTGCAGGGAGAGGACGTGGTGGATCTGTGCCAGATACACGCACAAGTGAAACACCTTCCTCAGGTGCGAGTAGGCGACCGAGCCTGCAGCGGTATTTTGTCTTTACTCCCGCACCTAGGCCTCCATACCCAGGGCAGCAGGAACTCCAGGATAGTACCTCACCTCGGGCTAAAGGTACCCGAGATGGAACAGGAACACATGCACCTGGGCGTGGACCCCACTGGACATCAGCCCCCAGGCCAAAGGTCTGCCCCTTTTATATGCTCTCCCGGGATGCACAGCAGGTTCCCCGCCCCGCTGTACTACTGCCAAGAGGGGACACAAAAGGCACAGCACTGTATCGGCGGTTCAACCCTAGCCTACCATGGCAGCGCCACCTGTAGGCCGCAGGGAACTGCACACCTATACTGTCCCCCGAGGACAAAACGGTCCATGAATCCTACAGAATTAGGGTGTTTGAGCCTATTTACCACTCAAACACTTCCCTTAAATTTAGCACCCCGCTACATTTTTATTTCAAAGTATTTTATTTTCCCACTATCTTATCCATTAAATTGAATAATTTATTCCAGAAAGGGCGTATTCTGGGGCATTCCCACCATACGTGTGGCATCGTGCCATTGAGTTTCTGAGGTTCTTAATGACTTCCTGTACCTCTTCTGCTGAAAAGGGGGCCTCCAGCATATTTTTTTATTTTTTTTATGTTATTTTAAGTAGTGTTGAGCGAACCCGAACTGTAAAGTTCGGGTCCGTACCGAACTTTAGCTTTTTCCCGAACCCGAACCCGGACTTTGCCCAAAAGTCCGGGTTCGGGTTCGGGTTCGGCAATCTAATTACGCATTTAGAAATGCTTCAGGGGCCAGCCAATCACCTTTTGATTAGCTGGTGTGCCCTTAGAGGCCATCATAGCCATGCCTACTAATGGCATGGCTGTGATTGGTCAGTGCAACATGTGACCCAGCTTCTATATAAGCTAGAGGCACACAGCACACACGTCACTCTGCTTCAGAATAGATAGGGAGAGGATCTAGTCTGCTGCTGCTGCTGCTGCTTTTAGGGAGAGATAGAAAAATAGATGAGGTAGTCCTGATTCTACAATCTGAGGGAAAAGATAGAGAGATAGTGTAGTGTAGGGCCAGGTTCCTGTTGGTGCTTTCAGGGAGAGAGAATATTATATAGGAGTCCAGATTCAGAGATTAAAATCAGCGATCTGCATAGGTTTACCTATTTGTGTTGCAGTGCAGTCTTTTTACACTGCCATGAGCCCAGTGTCAGAGAAAATCTAACTTTTAGGGGAAAAAAAAAGGCACTTTATTGTGCTCTTTTCCAAAAGACCCATAGGGCAAAAAAAAAAAAAACATTTTATTTTGCTCGTGCAAAAAAAGACCCGTTTAGGGCAAAAAAAAAATTAAAAAAATTTGCACTTTAATGTACGCTTGCAAAAAGAGCCATTCAGTTGCACAAAAAATAGTTTGCAGTGTGTTATACATATGTGGAGGTGTGTGAAATAAACAATTTCTATATAGTTTTCTCCTACTGTGCTATACTAAAAAAACAACATTTTTTTTGAATAGCATTTTCTGCAGTTCTGTAGCTGTGCGATTCAGCGGTTACGTACTGTGGGTGTGTTCTGCTCTTCCAAAAAACGCCGTTTAGGGGCACCAAAAATAGTTTGCAGTGTGTTATACATATTTGGAGGTGTGTGAAATAAACAATTTCTATATAGTTTTCTCCTACTGTGCTATACTAAAAAAACTAAATTTTTTTTGAATAGCATTTTCTGCAGTTCTGTAGCTGTGCGATTCAGTGGTTACGTACTGTGGGTGTGTTCTGCTCTTCCAAAAAACGCCGTTTAGGGGCACAAAAAATAGTTTGCAGTGTGTTATACATATTTGGAGGTGTGTGAAATAAACAATTTCTTTTTTTTTTTTTTTGAGAAAAAAAGTTTTTTATTGAACAATTTACATTTGGAACATAATTCTGCAAGTTACAAGGCAATACTGGAGAAATGCATAAAACAAGAAATGTGGCTTATACATATATATAGGCACAGTAGATCAAAAAACTTGTTCAGATTGAACACTGGATTCAGTGACTATCAATAAGTGGAAAACCCTATGTCCACGCTATTCATGGAATTGCACGCTAGAAGGATGTATAGTATTACGGACCATCAGTGCATGTGTCTGCGGACTCAAGCCATCGATCCCAGATTTTGTAGTACTTATCTGGACAACCTCTGTTGATGTATATGAACTTTTTGTAGGGAAGAGTGTTATTTATATCTAGTTTCCAATCGTTGAAGCTGGGGGGAGTGGGTCTCATCCACTGTCTGGCTATAATTTTTCTAGCATTAAACAATGTTTCATGCAAGAATGTTTTAGTGAATTTGTCCATCTCAGAGTCGGGGAATATCCCCAGTAAGCATTGTTTGGGGTCCAGGGTCAATGGGGATCCCATGTCATCATGGAGGAAGTCAACAATCTGCTTCCACAGACCCTGAAGGACCGGGCACGCCCAGAGTAGATGGAAGAATGTGCCCGTCGTTTGGTTACACATTGTGCACAAGGTAGAAAACTGTCGTCTAAAGCGGGCGATTCTTAGGGGGGTGAGATACGCTCGGTGCACCACGTATAACTGGGTCAGCCTGTCAGAGAGCTTGGGGGATACAGTCTTGCATGAGTCTAGGGCTTCACTCCACTCCTCATCCTCCAGTGGGCCCACCTCTCTTTCCCATCTTGGTTTAAGGCTGTAAGCTAGCGTGGTAGATGATGGGGTGAGAAGCATGACATAAAAATCAGAGATCAGCTTTCGCGGGTCCACACCCTTAACCACAGCCATAATAACATTAGGCGTAGATTGTGGCAAAGGCTGGGGAAACTGAGCTTGGGCTGCGTGACGCACCTGGAAGAATCTAAAAAGCATAGAATTGGGCAGCAGGAACTCATTTTGGAGGTCCTCAAAGTTTTTAAGTGTGCCATCGGAAATTATGTGGTGCAAATAATATATTCCATATTCGCACCATATCTCTGTGTCAGGGATCAAGAGAAACTCTGAGAGTAGTCTATTGTGCCATAAGGGGGTATAGTTGTTGTATTTAGGGGTCGTTAATGTTTTAGTGGTGATGTCCCATACGCGCCTATATTGGTATAATAGGGACCCACGGTCTCTATTGGAGTTATTCCCACTATGTCCCACTGCAATTGCAGTGAGTGGGTCAGTGGTCAGTTGTGCCCACCGTGGACAGAGGAGGGTGAGGAATCTGAGTCTGTCGGTTTTATCTATGTGGTATAGTTGAGACAGTTGGGACGCAAGGTAATAAAGATTTAAGTCAGGGAGGGCTGTTCCACCTAGGTCAGTAGGGTTCTTAAGGACTCTCCAGGCCAGCTTGTGTCTGTTGTTACCCCAAATAAATGTCTTGAGTATGGCCTCCATTGACTTGAAAAATTTCAAGGGTAAGTATACGGGTGTGTGCCAGAGTATATACAATATTTTCGGAAATAATATCATTTTAACAATGTTAATACGGCCCCACACGCCGAGCGGCAGTCTCGCCCATACCTGGGTTCTAGACTTGATGAGATCGAAAAGGGGTTCTATGTTCAGGGATATATAGTCAGCCGGTGTTCTATTCACCAATACTCCAAGATATTTGATAGTGTTCACTCGCTGGAGTGGTAACTGTGCCTGTAGCTTGGGAGAGGGGAAACTATCCATAGGCAGTATTTGAGATTTCTCCCAATTAATTTTAAGGCCAGAGAACTGACCAAAGTGTTCAATTGTATGCAACGCCTTCTGAAGCGATGTGGCAGAGTCGGCCAGGTATAGTAGCGTGTCGTCTGCGTATAAGCTAATTTTTTCAGTCAGGGAACCAAGGCAGAGACCCTGAATCTCGGGGTCCCCTCTAATGGAGATTGCAAGGGGCTCCGCCGCCAAGGCATAGAGGAGCGGAGACAGTGGGCAGCCCTGTCTAGTGCCCCTGGATAAGTCAAATGTCTGGGAGGCCCTCCCGTTGGCCACTACTTTACCCCTGGGTGCCAGATATAATAATTGAACCCACTTAATAAATTTAGGTCCAAAACCAAAGCCACGGAGGCATCCCCAAAGGTACCGCCACTCCACTGAGTCAAAGGCCTTGGCAGTATCCAAAGCCACCACCACCCGGGACCCAACATTAGTATGTGTCGCTTGTAAGTTAATATACAATTTTCTGAGGTTGAAGGAGGTGTTACGCCCCGGCATAAATCCAGCTTGGTCAGCATGGATCAGGGTTAGAATCACTTGGTTAAGGCGTAGGGCAAGTACTTTAGCCAGAATCTTTATGTCTACCTGGAGTAGCGATATTGGTCTATAAGATTCCGGGAGGCCTGGGTCCTTGCCTGGCTTAGGTATGAGGATAATTACCGCCTCGCCCATCGATGGGGGTAAGGTGAAATTGTCAAATAGATGGTTGAAGAGGGACAATAACTTGGGGGCAAGTATCTCGATGTATTGGGCGTAAAATTCTATGGGCAACCCATCTGAACCCGGGGCCTTGGATCTGGCGAAGCTCCCAATCGCTGTGGTTATTTCGTCGAGTGTAATAGGTGCGTCTAGCATAGCCATTTGGGCATCGTCTAGCTGTGGAAAGATGATTTCCGCCAGTAGATCTTCCAATTGAGAGTCAGTGGTAGAAACCTGGGACGTATATAGTTGAGAAAAGAAGTCCCTAAATTCAGAAGTGACAGCCTGGGGTTCCGTAATCTTTTCCCCATTAGGACCAGTGAGGGAAATGACAGTAGGGGGTCTATCCTCACTATGTGCCAAGTAGGCCAACAGTTTACCCGCTCTCTCCCCATGTTCATATAATTTTTGTCTGGCAAAGAAAAGTTTTTTCCTGGCCGTCTCGTGTTGTAGCTGATTAACCACCCTGGTTTGTAACCTGAGTCGGGCAGCTCCATCAGGAGAGGGGTTCGACATGTACCCCTGTTCAGAGGAGGACAGATCCCGCATTGCCCCGTCCAGTATGGCTGATGAATTAGCCTTCAGCCTGTTGATAAAGGAGGTCAGAGTCATACGTGCATGCAGTTTGAAGGCTTCCCATACTACGTCTGGGGATGCAGATCCGTCATTCTCTAAAAAGTAAGTTCTCCAACTGTTACCAAGCTCGTCATCCTCCGATAACAGGGTGAGCCAAAACGGATTCAGGCGCCACGTACGGGGCGGTTTGTCTAATGGGATGGAGAGGCTAATGAAATATGGGCTATGGTCTGAAAGTAATCTGGGGGCAAATTCAGCTTCCAGTAATCTTGGGGCAAGGGTACTAGAAATGAATATAAAATCTATACGGGACATGGTGTTATGGGTAGTTGAGAAACAGGAGTAAGCTCGAGTGAGCGGGAATTTAAAACGCCAGGTGTCAGTGAGATTAAAGGAAGAGATAAGTCGGGAGAATCTAGTGTGGGTTGGAGCTGTAGTAGATAATGGCGAGGGCGACAGTTTGTCTAATGTAGGGTTCAACGTAGCGTTAAAATCCCCCAGCCACACCGCCTGAATCGAAGGATGACGAGTCATATATAGCAAGCCCTCTGTGACTATAGTAGAATTAAATGGTGGAGGTACATAGAATGCCATCAGTAGGAAAGGTTCACCATACAATTTAACCGAAAGAAAGACATAGCGCCCCTGTGGGTCAGACTGAACATCACACAGCTCAAAATGTACCGTCTTGGCAATCAAAACTGAGACTCCGCGGGCGTGGGACGAGTGGGATGAATGATATGCCCACCCAATCCATGGCCGGCGGAGTGCCATCTGGAGCCGACCCTCAACGTGTGTCTCCACTAACACCACAATGTCGGCTCGTTGTTTTTTGAGAAATGAGAAAACTGCAGATCTCTTTACCTTGTCCCCAAGCCCACGCACATTCCAAGTGAGCAGTTTTATCGATGCCATAAGTCAAACATTAAAACATATCGTGGGACAGTAGCATTACATGAATACAAGGTTTGCCATCTATGCAGTATCAATGTTAGCATGCACTTCGTTGTATTGCAGTCCATCAAGAAAAAACGAACCTCCCCCTCCCCCCTCCCCACCCTGCATCTTCCCCAACTGATGCGGGTATGTTCCCAAAACCAAAAGAAAGTAACAACCGGTAGCAGATAAAACCAAAATATCTTGCTGTTACGTAAAAGATCTGCAGCGATCTCCTCACATGGGAGGTGTGGAAGATCCAATGCCCGCAAATAAAGAGCAACAGGCTCTTCTTGTACTGTGAACCAGAAGTACAGTGCGGGGTCGGTGGTATAGAAAGTTCTGCAGTCACATAATAAAGAGATGCGTGTTCCGGTTGCTGGGGGGCGAAAATTCGCTGTGTTAGGCATGTGGAGTGTAGGACTGATTGTGCTCCGCAATTACAGTCTCCAGGGTAGTTACATGGATCAACCAGTCAGTGGGGGCCCTAAGTATGGGAGACCCCCTCTGCAGGTTACAATTGAAAGAGGATTATAGCAGGGGAAGGCAAAAGGGGGTCCCAGGGGTAAGGAGCAATAGGGTATGCGCCGCGGGCAGTAAAGGGGAGACAAAAAAAAAGGGGGGTAACATACCAGGATTTGCAGACTCCCGCTGCGGCGTATAATGTGCTGGTGATGATGACAGGCAATCAATAGTGCTGATGAACATGCTCGGTCAGGTCACTCCGCCGCCCCTCTGGCGGGCCCCGGACGCTCCAACCAGGCAATGACTTCCTGAGGATCCTCAAAAAAGAACACACGGCCGTCCCTTTCGACTCTAAGACGAGCTGGAAATAGCATAGAGTATTTAAGATGTTGTATCCGGAGCCTCCTCTTCGCCTCCATGAAGCCTTGGCGGCGGCGCTGCACCTCGGCAGAAAAGTCGGGGAAGATAGCGATCTTGGAGTTTCCAAGGTGGATGTTACCTTTTTCCCTGGCCATGCGCAGCGCCGCATCTCTATCTTTGTAATTCAAGAATTTTGCTATAAACGTGCGGGGGGGAGCCCCCTGAGGAGGAGATCTGGCAGGCATACGATGAGCCCTCTCCACCGCCAGGGTGGGGGAGAAGGCCTCGCGGCCATAGGTGTCAACAAGGAGTTTCTCCAAGAAGGTGGTAGGATCTTTGCCCTCAGCTCCCTCGGGGAGGCCGATGAAACGGAGGTTGCACCTCCGGAGCCTATTTTCCATATCATCTTGCTTGCTTAGAATCTGATTGATTTGGAGCTGCATTCGATCGGAGCTGACTTGGAGCGGCGTAACGGTGTCCTCCACCTCTCCAATGCGGGTTTCGGCAGTCGTGACACGCTCACGAAGTTTCTGGAAGTCTTGTCGCATGAGTGAAAGGTCCACCTTGACCCCCTCTATTTGCGCCGTCAGGGACGTCCGGCAGTATGTGATCGCCTCGAGCAGTTTAGCTGTGTCGCCTCCCGTAGCGTCCTGCTCACCGCCTGCGGCACCGCCATCTCTTTCCTCCTCCTGGCGGCGGTACTGGTCCAATTTCGCCAGGGTGGCCTTTGGCGTTTTTGGCGGAGTCATGGCAGGTATCCGCTGTGATCCCTCCCCCCTCCAAAGCAGGCAGCTCAGTCTATACCGAATGGTAGGGAGCTGTAGGGCTGGTGGGCCAGGAAGAGTCACTAGTCAGCAGGCCGGGTGAAGCAAGATGGCCACCGACCAGCACTAGGCCGAAGCCGGGGCCTTTCCTGAACGCGGCGGCCGCGCAGTCAGAGGCTGATGTATCTGCCTCTGTGGGTGTGAGGGGTCCTCAGGGGGACTCGGTGGGCCCCTGCAGGCTGTTACCTGAGAGCAGGAGGGCCAGGAAGCAGCACAGGCGGCAGGTCGGGTGGAGCAAGATGGCCGCCGACTTCCAGGGCTAGGCCGAAGCCGCGGACTTTCCTAAATGCGGCACCCGCGATCGGGATCGCGGCCCTGCGGAGGCCGCCGTACGAGCGGAGGATGGTGGATTTGCGGCCACGGATGTTCAGGGTCCCCAGGGGGTCCCGCTGGGCTGGTGCAGGATGACGCTGAAGGTCAGGATGGGCTGTACAGGAGTAATGGACGGAGCTCAAATCATGCACGTCCTACTCCATGCTATGTCAGGCCACGCCCCCCGAAATAAACAATTTCTATATAGTTTTCTCCTACTGTGCTATACTAAAAAAAAAAACATATTTTTTAATAGCATTTTCTG
The DNA here is from genome assembly GCA_029206835.1 of Rana muscosa. Classification (NCBI taxonomy): domain Eukaryota; kingdom Metazoa; phylum Chordata; class Amphibia; order Anura; family Ranidae; genus Rana; species Rana muscosa. The sequence continues at coordinate 635,751,879 of CM055117.1, read as the reverse complement.
CAGTTCTGTAGCTGTGCGAGTCAGCGGTTACGTACTGTGGGTGTGTTCTGCTCTTCCAAAAACACCCATTTAGGGTAAGATCCTAAATTTGGAAAATATGAGGAGAAGGTCAAAGGGACGTGGTGGCCCCGGTCGTGGTGCTGCTGGTGGAGCTCCTGTTGCAGGGAGAGGACGTGGTGGATCTGTGCCAGATACACGCACAAGTGAAACACCTTCCTCAGGTGCGAGTAGGCGACCGAGCCTGCGGCGGTATTTTGTCGCGCCTAATGAGGCTGTACGAATGTTTAGGCCAGGACAAGTACAGGCGATAGTAGATTGGGTTGCTGACAGTGCCTCGGGTTCCTTCACATTGTCTCCCACCCACTCTTCTGATGAAAGAACAGAGTTGGCACCTGAAACCCATGTCCATCAGTCTTTCACCTCACCCCCTTGCAAATCAGTCAAGCAGTCTGAGCCCCAAATCATGCAGCAGTCTCTTCTGCTTTTTGATGACTCTGTTAGCAGGGTTTCCCAGGGCGATCCACCTAGCCCTGCCCAAGAAGTGGAAGAGATTGAGTGCACCGATGCCCAACCACTTATGTTTCATGATGAGTACATGGGAGGACCATCGCAGTACGTCTCGGATGATGACTAAACACAGGTGCCAACTGCTGCTGCTTTCGCAATTGTGCAGACAGACAAGGAGGGCAGGGGTGAAGACTGGGTGGAAGATGATGTGGAGGACGATGAGGTCCTCGACCCCACATGGAATGAACGTTATGCAGGTGACCAGTGTAGTTTGGAGGAAGAGGCGGTGGTCGCACAGAGCCACCAGCACAGCAGAAGAGGGACTGCCCAACGCAGCAAGGGACCGAGCACACCAAAGCCAGGTCCAAGGAGTTCCCTAGCGTGGCAGTTCTTCACACAATGTGCTGATGACAAGACACGAGTGGTTTGCAGGCTCTGCAATCAGAGGCTGAAGTGAGGCATAAACGTTCTCAACCTGAGCACAACCTGCATGACCAGGCATCTAAGTGCAAAGCACGAGCTGCAGTGGAGTAGACACCTCAAAAACCAAGAAAGGTCTCTGGCTCCTCCTGCTTCCTCTTCTGCTGCAGTCTCGGCCTCTTCATCCACCTCTGTAGTGACAGTGGCACCTGCCACCCCGCAAACAGAGGATCTGCCAGCAACACTACCACCTGGGTCACCAACCATCTCCACAATGTCATATGGAAGCGTTCAGCTCTCTATCTCCCAAACATTGGGGTGGAAGAGGAAGTACCCCCCTAGCCACCCGCGATCCCTGGCCCTGAATGCCAGCATTTCAAAACTCCTGGCCTTTGAAATGCTGTCATTCCGTCTGGTGGAGACGGAGAGTTTTAAAAGCCTGATGGCATTGGCTGTCCCACAGTACGTCGTAACCAGCCGCCAATATTTTTCCAGGCGAGCCATCCCTTCCCTGCACAACCAAGTGGGGGACAAAATCAGGTGTGCACTGCGCAACGCCATCTGTGGCAAGGTCCACCTAACTACGGATGCGTGGACCAGTAAGCACGGTCAGGGACGTTATATCTCCCTAACAGCACACTGGGTAAATGCAGTGGCGGCTGGGCCTGAGGCAGATAGCAGTTTGGCGCATGTCCTTCCACCACCGAGGATTGCAGGGCGCTTCAGTTTGCCTCCTGTTGCTAACTCCTCCTACTCCGCTTCCTCATCCTCTACCGCCTCCTCATCCGGTCAGCGTAACACCTTCACCACCAACTTCAGCACAGCCAGGGGTAAACGACAGCAGGCAGTTTTAAAACTTTCCTCTTTGGGGGAAAAACCCCACACCGCGCAGGAGTTGTGGAGGGACATGGAACAACAGACCAATGAGTGGTTGCTGTCAGTGAGCCTCAAGCCCGGCCTGGTGGTGTGCGATAATGGGCGAAATCTCGTAGCAGCTCTGGGCCTAGCCGGTTTGACGCACATCCCTTGCCTGGCGCATGTGCTGAACTTGGTGGTCCAGAGGTTCCTTAAAAATTACCCCAATATGCCAGAGCTGCTGCAGAAAGTGCAGGCTGTGTGTGCGCACTTTCGGCGTTCTCACCCTGCTGCTGCTCGCCTGTTAGCGCTGCAGCGGAACTTCGGCCTTCCCGCTCACCGCCTCATATGTGACGTGCCCACAAGGTGGAACTCCACCTTGCACATGCTGGCCAGACTGTGCGAGCAGCAGCAGGCGATAGTGGAGTTTCAGCTGCAGCAATCACGCGTGAGTCGCTCTGCGGAACAGCACCACTTCACCACCAATAACTGGGCCTCCATGCGAGACCTGTGTGCCTTGTTGCGCTGTTTCGAGTACTCCACCAACATGTCCAGTGCCAATGACGCCGTTCTTAGCGTTACTATCCCAGTTCTATGCCTCCTTGAAAAAACGCTTCGGGCAATGATGGAAGAGGATGTGGCACAGGAGGATGAGGAGGAGGAGCAGGAAGCGGGATCATTTCAAAGGCTTTCAGGGCAGTCTTTCACAAGTGGCTATGAGGGTGGGTTCCTGCACCAACAAACGCCAGGTACACAATTGTCCGGCAGAAAGGGCACAGTTCTGGAGGATGACGAGGTGATGGAGGAGGAGGAGGAGGAGGAGGAGCCATTTTCACAGCAGGGTGGCACCCAGACCAGCTCGTGGCCATCACTGGTGCGTGGCTGGGGGGATACAGAGGACACAGACGATACACCTCCCACAGAGGACAGCTTTTCTTTGCCTCTGGGCAGCCTGGCACACATGAGCGATTACATGCTGCAGTGTTTCCGCAATGACCGCCGAGTTGCCCACATTTTAACTGGTGCTGATTACTGGGTGGCCACCCTGCTGGATCCCTGTTACAAGGACAACGTACCGTCCTTAATTCCCTCACTGGAGCGGGATCGTAAGATGCGCGAGCACAAGCGCACGCTGGTAGACGCGCTGCTGGTGGCATTCCCACCTGACAGCGGGCGTACGGTGGAAGCACAAGGCGAAGGCAGAGGAGGAGGAAGAGGTCGCCAACGCAGCCGGGGCACCGGCAGCACCTCAGAAGGCAGGGTTAGCATGGCTGAAATGTGGAAAAGCTTTGTCAACACGCCACAACAACCAGCACCACCAGATGAGATGGAACGTCTTAGCAGGAGGCAGCATTTCACCAACATGGTTGAGCAGTATGTGTCCACAGGCCTACACGTACTGGATGACGGGTCTGCCCCCTTTTACCTTCTGGGTCTCCAAATTGGGCACATGGCCTGAGCGTGCCCTTTATGCCTTGGAGGTGCTGGCCTGCCCTGCAGCCAGTGTATTATCTGAACGTGTATTTAGCACGGCAGGGGGCGTTATCACAGACAAGCGCAGCCGCCTGTCCAGAGCCAATGTGGACAAGCTCACGTTCATTAAAATGAACCAGGCATGGATCCCACAGGACTTGTCCGTACCTTGTGCAGAATAGACATGTATACCGGTGTTGTGACAAAAACTGTCCGGCCATCGGTTTGTGTCCGGCCCATACTGCGAAGGCGCAGAGCTTGCGCAGTACAGAGGACAAGGAGATTCACAAAATCTCCGAAGATGAACGGCACCTGCGCTGTGAGTGCAGGTTCAAGCCCCACCATCCAAGTGGACATACGGTAGCACATAGTAACAGGGCCCCTCACGGGCTCGGTTCGATCGCCACGCTTTGGGCACGGCCTCACTTGGCTCGGCTTGAACCACGGATGGTGTGGCCTTCACCTGAACTCACCACGCAGGCGCCGTTCGTCTTGGGAGATTTTTGAAATCCCCTTGTCCTACATACTGAGCAAGCACAGTACAGGGTGGACACTATTTGACGGGGGACAGAATTCGACACATCACCGGCCTTACCCAGCCATTGTTGTATTTTTGAATCAGTGTTGGCTACCTCGTCCTCCTCCACCGCCGCTTCCACCTACACAGCCACATCCACCGCCACCTCAACCTCCTACTCCATATGGACCTCGTCCTCCTAGGTCAAGATTATTATTTTTTATTTTTATTTTTTTTATGTTATTTTAAGTTATTTCCCTATCCACATTTGTTTGCAGAGCACTTGCCATGCCCTTAACAACATTTTGCTGCCATTTGCAGCCCTCTAGCCCTTTCCATTACTTTTTTAGAGCCTTTTTAGTCCTTAGAAGTCCGGGTCCCCATTGACTTCAATGGGGTTCGGGTTCGGGTTAAAGTTCGGTCCCGAACCCGAACTTTTTTCCGAAGTTCGGCCGAACCCGTCAAACCCGAACATCCAGGTGTCCGCTCAACTCTAGTTACGGCCCGTATAGGCAAATATATTGACAAATTTTTACAACCTCTAGTTTCAGGAACTCCCTCTTACTTACGAGATACCACCCAGGTCATCAACCTCTTGGATGGATGTGGATGGAGGGAGGGGTTCATCTTAGCGACGGCGGATGGGGCCTCCCTCTATACCATAATTTCTCATGAGCAGGGTCTTGAGACAGTTAGTCACTACCTCAGTCAGGATTTCACTCTTTCTTTGATTCAGAGGGATTTTATTATCAATTTGCTTATTTTCGCAACAAGCCTTTTTTTTTTGGTTTGGCGGTGAATTCTTTCTACAAACATGCGGTGTGGCTATGGGGGCTAAATTTTCCCCCAGCCTCGCCAATCTATTTATGGCCTATTGGGAAAGGGAGGTCATTGATACCAATCCCCCGAGTGAATTACGTCTCTGGAAGAGGTATATTGACGATTTTTTACTTCTCTGGGAAGGTGACCTCCCTTCACTTCAAACTTTTTTTTACCAAGCTTAATATTAACAATAGAGGTATTAGTTTGAAGTATGAAACCAGCCAGTCAGAAATTCAATTTCTGGATTTAAATATTTTGGTGAGAGATGACAAACTAATTACCACCACGCACTTCAAAGAAACGGATCGGAATTCCTACATTCCTCTGACTAGCTGTCGTCACCCCTCCTGGTTGAGTGCAGTCCCTAAAGGTCAATTTCAAAGAATCAGAAGGAATTGCACCACTTTGGTTGACTATCAACAACAGGCACAAGTCTTAAAATTAAGATTTTTAGAGAAGGGTTATAATGAGGAGAGCATTGCTAATGTCCACAACATGAATAGAGACCTTATGCTTAGTGGTTCTAACCAGACCAACTACACAACAGATAATAAGTTTGGGTATGCAATGATCACGGGTTATTCTGATCATCACTTTTCGGTCAAAAGAATCCTCAATAAACATTGGAAGATTCTGAAAAATTATAAAATTCTGGGGCCCATCATTCCAGATAAGCCATTAGTGATTTTCAGAGGAGCTTCCTCTTTACGTCATAGGTTAGCCCCCAATGTTCTAGATCCCCCCAAAGTTGTGTCTTTCTTTCAGACCATGAAAGGTTTCTTTCCGTGTAGGAAATGTAAAATCTGTCAGGTTAACTAATGTCAGGATCGTAAGCTTGAATCCTTTCAATCTACACAGACAAATAAGGTTTACAATATTGATTCATTCATCACTTGCTCTAGTGAATGTGTATATCTTGTCCAATGTCCATGCTCAAAACAGTACATTGGACAAACAAAAAACCCCCTCCATGTCAGATTGGAAGAACATGTAGGGAACATTAAGCGTGGATTCCCTAAGCATAATTTATCTAAACATTATGCTTTACATCACAACCAGCAACTGAAGGGCACTCTTTTTGTTCCAATTGAAAAACTCCTCCCACATTGGAGGGGTACAAATAGGGTTCGTTCTATATCCAAGTTAGAAACGAAGTGGATATTTGACATGAAATCTTATTAACCCCATGGGTTAAATGTTGAGTGGGACATTAACTGCTTCATCAACAATGCCTAGTTCTGTTCTGTCTTTTTTATAGTTTTTAAATTAAACTTTTTAATCAATTGTTATTATAGTATCAATTTATATAGTATACATATTATTGTATGGTTTGTATATTAACTTTTCATAGTTGGCAGCTTAGGTTTTTTATTGTATTTGAGCATTTTTCATGTTTTCTCTGACGTCTCTCTTGTGGTTTCTCTCCACTTTGGTGCGCTTGTTTCGACACTCATTTCCAGTTTTGTTGCCATCTATTTCTTGATTACAAGATGGCAGACATACTACTAGGCAGGTCTACCGATTCTAGGTATGTCAGTAGGGAACTCTCAGAGTAGGTCTGTTTAGACTGATACAGGGTAGAGTAGTACGAGTCCAATTCAGACATAATGACATCTGGGGCATTGGTTACTATACCAGCCTGGGTTCTAAGCGCACCAATGGAGGGTGACCTCTGTTGCGTATGGGCAATTTTGGCTAGCAGGCGACCGATTTGCTGCCCCTCCTCATAATATGCCAGTTTACTAAAAAAACGTTTCCTTTCTGCTGCTGAGGTAGTACACCGACTGAGTGCCTCACTGGCAGCTAACCATGAGTCTGTGCGCTCCTCAGTGGGGTCCGATATGAACCTCGCCTCCAAATCACTCACCAGCCGCTCCAATCCCTCCCTCTGTGCACTAGTAGTTTGTTTAATCCTGTGGATTTCCCTCATAAATGTACCGCGAAGGAAGGCCTTAAAGGCCTCCCAAGCAGTCCCCGGTCCAGTATTGTTCCCCTGGTCTTGCCAGAATTCCCCAATCTGAGCCGCTATCTGAGCATGTGATGAGAACAAATTCAGCCAGAAGGCATTCAATTTCCAGGGGGCCTTGGTCATAAGCGATAGGGGCCTCACCTCTAATTTAGTAATCACCGGCGAGTGATCAGATATGCTGCGAACGGCATATATGATCTCCGATATGAACCGGGTGGCCTCTGTAGAACAAATAGTCAGATTTATGCGGGATAGGGACATATAGGATTTAGAAAAGCAAGAGAAACTTTTGTTCCCAGGGTTTCTATCACGCCAGGGATCAGTTCACCCCACCTCTTCATTCGACACTCATTTCCAGTTTTGTTGCCATCTATTTCTTGACCACAAGATGGCAGACATACTACTAGAGGCTTCCAGCACTTGTTTTCCGGTGTCCATCAGTTATTGTGGTAGCGCCTTGTTTGTTTCTCCAGCCCTTTCGCTTCTGCCCTCAGTCAAGATGGCGTCGCGGCATTATATAAGGGCATACATAATGACGTTCGGTTAACAGCCAATCCCAGATGACGTCCCCTAGTTACGAAACGCGTAGGTGTGGCTTGTGTTATCTACGTCATTACGCCCTCTCCACAGGAGTTACGAGTGCGAACAAGTGCATAGAAGCGGGGGAAGCCCGGACAGGACGCCGAGAGACAATGTGTCCTGTCTGTTTACCTAACCGCCTATACTTGCCAACTGATTGTAAGTGCAATACTTTTTCTTTATACAATAAATGTGTATGCATTATCACACTATGGAGCTTTTTATTTTCCTCTGAGATACCAACCATGGTTTATACCTGTATCCTGATACCGGCAGTGGGTCTGAAGGGAGACCTAAAATCCCTATGCTCACATTGACCGCCGTAACAGTGGTCCATTCCATCTGGTAAGGAGATTTTGATATTACCTTCTGCGGTGTCTCTAATGGTGGATGGAACTCTCTCCTATTTTCAAGTTTTCCTGCTTCATATCAAGACAACTTTACCTCAAGGATATATTTCTCCCCTTTTTTTTTTCATTGCTGATTGCCAGCCAGTTATACTGACTGCACTATTGTGATTGGGACTATTCTCCTCCGCAGATTGTTTTTTTCACATCAATTTGTGTCTTCACTGTTGTGATTGGGACTATTTTAGTTTCTTGAGGTGTTTTGCTGTTTTTTTGCACAATTGTTCATCAAATATCTACATGCACTTCAATAATCAATTATTATTGGTTACATTTTTTCAGATATCTTATCACACAAGGTTTATGTTCATTTATTAGCGCCGTACTTTATTTTTATTTCTAGTGTTTTTATCTACAGGTGCGCCCTTACCTGCATAAAGAACAGATGAGTACTGTCCATGATACCTTTTTTTGTTTGCATTAACATCCAAATTGTCTAGCACAAACTTTTGGGGTGTGTCCCCTTATCCAAAGTCCAAGCAGTTACTGTTACTGGAGTACAGCTTGGGCCTTGAAGAAGGGGACACACTCCAAAAGTTTGTCCTGAAAATTTAGATGTTAGTTCCAAAAAAAGTAATAAATTATCAGTCCTCAATTGTAGACATGTGCAGAATGGAAAAATGTGTTTAGTATCATTTTGGGTATATTTGTCATGTTACTAATTTCGTTTTCAGAATTAGTTTAGTTTTTTTTATTCTTTTTCTAATGAATTTAGAATTTTTGGAACAATTAGAATCCGGCAAGCCTGCTGCCGCATCCTAAACAACCGATGACTCATCACTTCCCCACTGACAGCTGAATGTAAACAAAACAATTGCAGGAACCATGCTAACAGCTGAAGAGTCCAAAAATAACCAAACATTTGTCCAAATTTATATTCGGACCAAGATGAATTGCACACGTCTACTTCATTTTTCTTTTTGCAAGTGCACTAATATGGCTGCAATTACCTCAAACCTTAGATGCATAGGAAGTTTTTGTGGTAACGATGAACTGTGCCTTTAAGTCATTGTGGGGCATTTGAATCAGCATTAATACTGCCCTTATATGGTAAATCAGCATTACCCCTTTACATACACAGCTGAGATTATATTGAAATTGTTTGCTATCTCTTTGCCCCTGAGTATTATATATCTCAAATGTGTTTGTTGTTATTCTTCATACCTCTTTTTAACATTAGAATTAAGCCATATAGGGTTTATGCAAAGCCTTTTACCTTTTGGCCACTGAATATATAGTGCAAAGTGTTTACATTAAATCAATTTGAAACACTCCCTTTTATGATATATTTGTTGGCTGCCTTTCTTAAATGAAGAGTTAATAAAATATTGTTATTGTCACAGTTCATTATTAACATTAGGAATACGTTCTGCATTGTCTGAGATGAACAAATCCAGTAAAGCATCTATAAAATGTGTCACAAAACTGTCCTGAAGTAAGTTCATAAATGTTTACTATTTAGCTGGACCAGCAAAGTTATTAGACCTACCAACTTTAAAACCGTTAAAATCCCTCATTATTACCGCAGTCCCAGCCATTTCTATGTAAGGGAGATGCTGAGCCTCTAACTTCACAGTATTGTTGAATGGAGTCATCCATCCTGTGGAGCCATTGTGTTCTGGCTGGGGGGGACTGGGGGAACTGTCCATGTCAGGAGAGCACAATGATTTCTGCTAGCAGCTATAGCCGCTGGCAATAATTGCATGTAAAAATCTGACATGCTGATTGTTCCCAAGTTGATTGATGGATGGAATCAGCCTGCCCATGGATGCTTTGAATGTCGGTTGGTCCCTGCTGAACCGGACAAGATTCAAACCATCCATGGCCAGCTTTACCACGCTAATATATTATCCTTAGTCACTAACGGGAGGGCCTGTGGAACCCAGAAGTTCTTAGAAAGTATGAGCCAGAAAATAATGGACATTCAGAATATGTCTTGGAGTGCTTTAAAATGGGCTTGTAATATTAATCCACAATATCTCCCAGGATAGAAGTAAAATAATTTACTGGTTGTTGATTCTGAACTCAACAGGTTAATTGAAAGATGTTAATGTCATCACCTCCAACCACCTGGCTGCCTGTGTAATGTAAATGAGTCCAGGCTAACTTCTAAAGATCTTTTCATTGTGGATTGTGATAATTAACTCTAATTGTATAATGGATTCCTATGATAATGTGCATTGAAGTTCAGGAGACAGCCCGGCTACTAAGGGAATTAGGTAAATAACTCATGTAAATTAGGTCTGGTCAAAGGTGTAATTATGATATTGTAAGTTAGCCGACAGCCAGTCTGGAAAAACCTAAAGGTCATGCATATTAGTCATTTAAGCTGTAAAGGGATTAGTTAATGAACTCACCTGTTGTCTGCTAAGGGATGTCAGAATAATGTGTATTGGGGGCTCGTTATGTAACCATTGTGTGATGTTGTGGGTGGAGTTGGGTCATTGTTCATTTGGACTACAGTATTCTTTTAGTGTATATAAGAGCCTGCTTTCTCAATAAAGATTGTCAGACCTGCTGGAAACCTCAACACAGAGCGTTGTCTAGTTTGTGGAGGGAGAATTATTTGTATAGGGTCTTATTCAGCTGGTTGGGAGTGTGTGGTAGCTGCCGTGTGTTCGGGAATGGAATATCTTAAACAATGTTAACCCCTGTTGTTACAGTCACTAATCCAGAACTACTTGAAGGTGAACTCACCCAGCTCATATACACCCTACTAATTAATTTGTCTCTTGTTTCTTTGTTCTTTACCTTTTAAGCAAAAGTAGCTTCGAGATAAACTGCAAGAAATTTGAGCTGATAAAGATTCTGGGTTCCAGACCCTGTTTTATGTCACAATGTTGTACTACTAAATGTACCAATGCATAAAATGTATAAATTATGTTTTAGAATTGTGTAGAGACACACCAAGTTAATAAAATAGTTGTGATACTTTTAAGCAAGCAGGAAATCCTTTTTTTAATTCAACTTTGTGTTTTAGGTCTGTGCTACTACCTCCTTTACCTCGCTAGGGAAATGTTCAAAAACATCACCTATGTAGCATATAAGGTAATATGGGAGGGATGCCATCCACTAAAACTTGCATACATGGTGGTACAATGCTGTTGACTGACAGTACCTAATTACCGCATCCAGAAACCAGAGCCTTCCATTTGCGCCAGCAAACTTCTGGAATGTGACATCACCATGCCATAGATGGAAGGGGCGGGAGCCATGCGCTGGATGTTCGGGAGGCTGTTCCATCCAATGGAGTGGCCATCCCTTGCTGTCTTCGTGGTGGTAATGCCACGCTAGGCCCACACTATATAAGGGGGGGGGGAGTTTACCAGCCTTCTGTGCATTCATCACAGGCCCAGAGGACACCATACATTTTTGTGCAACACTGCATGAGATGAGACTCTACAATTTTTAGTACACATTCATCTATTTCTAGTATCTCTACATAGTCTATGTCGCAGCATCCAAGTACAGCTTACTTACCTTGTCCCTACGATCCTGCGATGTACTCTGGCTGTATCCTCCGGCCGGATCCTCCGCCCGATGTATCAGTGTTCCGTGCTCTGTTCCCTGTGAGCGTCACCATGCATGGGGCGAAGTATCAAATCATTTCACCTCAGTTTTGTCCCTAGTGCTTTGTCCAGTGCCGCGCTTGCACTTTTACCATTCTTTCTGCCATTCTTTCTGCCTGGAAACATCAGAACGTCCATGGCATCCAAAAACCATCCCTCTACATTAAAAGCGGTTTTAGACCAGCTAGAAAACAGCAGTAGTGAATTAGAGTCACTTGCAGAATTAAACGATAGTGATTAGTGGGGAAATTCGTCATCAGACACTAAAAGTGACATCAGCGACGATTCTAGGACTAAGCTCAGTGATGTGTGAACTTGCTGCTCTATTGATTGTGGTACAGATCATGCAGCGCTGAGCTCAGTCGCAGAATCGTCCCTGTCGTCACTTTCAGTGTCTGATGACGAATTTCCCCACGAATCACTATCTCTCAATTCTGCAAGGGATTCTAATTCACTATCGCTGTTTTCTAGCTGGTCTAAAACTGCTTTTGACGTAGAGGGACGCTTTCCATTGTCCTGATTGTGACGCCAAACTTTGTGCAGTCCCCTGTTTCAATTTGTTTTATACCCAGGATGTTTACTAAACAAATATGCAGTGTCTAGTATTACAGCACCCTTGTTTGGACACATTTCTGTGTTTCTGTTTCGATTACATTATTTAATAAAATTTATTATTATTATATTATTTTTTATAATTATTTATAGTTATTTATTATATTATAATTTATGATTTTGTGTTTCAAACTTTATCATACCCGGGATGTCTACTAGACTCGTTTGGACAGATTTAATTACAGGCCTACAATATGAAACAACAAATTTCCATGCAAAACAATGTACCAGTTTGACATTCAAAAATCAGACATAATCAGACCACCAGGGAGGTTAAAGGATCCCCAATAATCATAACAGTAATTATTTTAATGATATAATTAAATTTGGTTTAACCAATAATAACAGTATTACTATTATCACTTTGGTGTTTTACATAGATAGTTATATCTGTCATACTTTATGGGTACTTTCACACTGAGGCGTCGTGGGCGTTGGCGGTAAAGTGCCGCTATTTTTAGCAGGGCTTTACCGTCGTTTTTGCTGCGATTTTTGGCCGCTAGCGGGGCGCTTTTAACCCCCGCTAACCCCCGCTAATGCGATTTAGGAGCAGTATATTCACCGCTCCAACAGCGACTCAAAGATGCGGCTAGCAGAACTTGCCAGCGCAACACTCCAGTGTGAAAGCCGTCAGGCTTTCACACTGGAGATAAAGGAGCGGCTCGTTCAGGGCACTTTTGAGGTGCTATTTTTAGCGCAAAAGCACCTCCAAAGCGCCTCAGTGTGAAAGCAGCCCAAGGATCATTGTGGCACTTATATTACAAAACTTATTAAAGTTACTTCATAAACTTTTTGACCCATTGCGTTGTACCACATTATAGGCTCCTATATCACTCCATCTCTGGGGTCCCCCTTTTGTGTATGGATAGTTGACCTCTGTGGGTTCACTCTGGGAGGTCTCTGGGGTGGCAGTAATGGCCCTGGTGTGATGAACTGATAATTCCAGCACTGTTTTATTTTACTAAAGCTGTATTTCAAATTCATATAACAAAAACCTCTTGTAAGTAAATGTACCAGTATCCAAATATAGTGTTTTTACTGTGAATTTTAGCAATTCTGTCTAATGTGTATGATCTTTTTCAGATCTTGTTCATACCTCTCTGGTTTATTCACCCCTGAAGAAAGGAACTAATTTTCTGAAAGGAGTTGGGTATGCCTCACCAGTGCTACACTTGTGGCGTAGAATACAGAGTGGACTTTAACTTTATGTATTTTACTATTGATTACATATGGTTATGTTGTTCTACATTGCACATACACAGCCATCTCTTTTATGAGAATGTTTTTATTGGTATTCTGTAGGATATACTGTGTGTATATATATATATATATATATATATATATATATATACATACACACATACACACACAGTGGGGAGAACAAGTATTTAATACACTGCCGATTTTGCAGGTTTTACTACTTACAAAGCATGTAGAGGACTGTAATTTTAATCATAGGTACTCTTCAACTGTGAGAGATGGAATCTAAAACAAAAATCCAGAAATCCACATTGTATGATTTTTAAATAATTAATTTGCATTTTATTGCATGACATAAGTATTTGATCACTTACCAACCAGTAAGAATTCCGGCTCTCACAGACCTGTTTTTTTTTTTAAGAAGCCCTCCTGTTCTCCACTCATTTCCTGTATTAACTGCACCAGTTTGAACTTGTTACCTGTATAAAAGACACCTGTCCACACACTCAAACAGACTCCAACCTCCCCACAATGGCCAAGACCAGAGAGCTGTGTAAGGACATCAGGGATAAAATTGTAGACCTGCGCAAGGCTGGGATGGGCTACGGGACAATAGGCAAGCAGCTTGGTGAGAAGGCAACAACTGTTGGCGCAATTATTAGAAAATGGAAGAATTTCAAAATGACGCTTAATCTGATCGGTTTGGGGATGCTTTTCTGCAAAGGGGACAGGACGACTGCACCGTATTGAGGGGAGGATGGATGGGGCCATGTATCGCGAGATCTTGGCCAACAACCTCCTTTCCTCAGTAAGAGTATTGAAGATGGATTGTGGCTGGGTCTTCTAGCATGACAATGACTCGAAACACACAGCCAGGGCAACTAAGGAGTGGCTCCGTAAGAAGCATCTCAAGGTCCTGGAGTGGCCTAGCCAGTCTCTAGACCTGAACCCAATAGAAAAGGGAGGGAGCTGAAAGTCCGTATTGCCCAGCAACAGCCCCAAAACCTGAAGGATCTGGAGAAGATCTGTATGGAGGAGTGGGCCAAAATCCCTGCTGCAGTGTGTGAAAACCTGGTCAAGAACTACAGAAAAAGTGTGATCTCTGTAATTGCAAACAAAGGTTTCTGTACCAAATATTAAGTTCTACTTTTCTGATGTATCAAATACTTATGTCATGGAATAAAATGCAAATAAATTACTTAAAAATCATACAATGTGATTTTCTGGATTTGTGTTTTAAATTCCTTCTCACAGATGAAGAGTACCTATGATAAAAATTACAGACCTCTGCATGCTTTGTTAGTAGGAAAACCTGCAAAATCGGCAGTGTATCAAATACTTATTCTCCCCACTGTGTATATATACTCAGCTAGACATCCCCCCAATATCACAATATATATATATATATACCCACAGTATACATATATATATATATACACACACAGTATATATATATATATATATATATATATATATATATATATATATATATATATATACACACACACACACACAGTATATATATATATATATATATATATATATATATATATATATATATATATATATATATTGTGATATTGGGGGGATGTCTAGCTGAGTGATAGATGCGTTTTAAGTGAGTTCACCGCCAACAGGAACTAAGGTTTAAGGGCATGGCAGCCCACTTTTATTGAAAGTAACAAAAGAAAAGTTCACACATGTATTTGGTTGCCCACACAGGGGTTCTTCTCCCAAAATTACAACAAATGAAAAATGCCAATCCACCTGGCTCTTAAGGCTCACTCAGCCTTGGGCGCAGTTCCTTGCTGCACAGGCCCACTCCTGGCATCTAGGAAGGGCTCTCCTGACACTCCAGGCTTCCACACTCCTCCAAGACTCACGGTTCCCTCTGGTCCCCAAGACTCTCTCTTCCAGTTGTCTCAGCTATAGTCTCCCCAACTCTCTCAGCTGGCCCAACTCTCTCAGTCCACTGACCTGGAACCTCTCCCACATGGAGGATCTGAAAAAATGAATTGTTGCTCTACATAAAGATGGCTATAAGAAGATTGCCAAGACCCTGAAACTGAGCTGCAGCACGGTGGCCAAGACCATACAGTGGTTTAACAGGACAGGTTCCACTCAGAACAGGCTTCGCCATGGTTGACCAAAGAAGTGGAGTGCACGTGCTCAGCATCATATCCAGAGGTTGTTTTTGGAAAATAGACATATCAGTGCTGCCAGCATTGCTGCAGAGGTTGAAGGGGTGGGGGTCAGGCTGTCAGTGCTCAGACCATACGCCGCACACTGCATCAAATCGGTCTGCATGGCTGTTGTCCCAGAAGGAAGCCTCTTCTAAAGATGATGCACAAGAAAGCCCGCAAACAGTTTGCTGAAGACAAGAAGACTAAGGATATGGATTACCGGAGGAGTACAAAGACAAGCGTGTCTTGCCTACAGTCAAGCATGGTGGTGGGAGTGTCATGGTCTGGGGCTGAATGAGTGCTACTGGCGCTGGGGAGCTACAGTTCATTGAGGGAACCACGAATGCCAACATGTACTGTGACATTGTCATAGAAATCCTGTCAGCTACAGGATTCCTGGACTTCCTGATTCCGAATCTCGGGCACGTCCACGCGCGCGATGGCGAGCACGTGCGCGCGGGGGCACGCGCACGCTCCACAAAGCTCGCCAGAAGAGCTATTTAAACATGCCTGTGACAGACAGTCCCTGCTGTCTGCTCTACAGCGTGTAGTACCCAAAGAGACCTGATTCGTGAATTTACCTGCATCTGACCCGGCTTACCTTGACCCTTCCAGTTTCCTGCCTGCCTCTGACCCCCGGCTTTGTTTGACCAATCTTCTGCCTGATCCTCCAGTACCTTGCCGCCAGCCAATTCTACCGACCCGGCTTGTCCGACCAATCTCTCCAGTTGCTGTGTCCTGGTTCCAGTCCAGTCAGCCTCATCAGTTCCAGTCCAGTTGCTTGTTCCTGGTTCCAGTCCAGTCTGCCTCTTCAGTTCCAGTCCAGTTGCTGTATCCTGGTTCCAGTCCAGTCAGTCTCATCAGTTCCAGTCCAGTTGCTGTGTTCCTGGTTCCGGTTCAGCCTGCCATACTTCCTGGGTGCCTGGATCCGTCCCAGTCTTCAGACTCTACTCTACCTTGATCCATCCTGCCAGGCACTCGTACCCCTTCTACCTCCGTGCCTCCTGTCTTCAGTACCAGGGGCCGCCGGTGGAAGCCGTAAGAGAGGCCTCCCTCTACAGATCCGGGCTCGTCACCGTCAGGTACGTGACAGACATACTGAAGCAGAGCATGACCGCTTCCCTTCTGAGACTGGGCTGTAGGGCAGTATTCCAACATAACGACCCCAAACACACCTCCAAGATGAACACTGCCTTGCTAAAGAAGCTGAGGGTAAAGGTGATGGACTGGCCAAGCATGTCTCCAGACCTAAACCCTATTGAGTATCTGTGGAACACCGGACCCGAACATACAGTCAATTGTTCGGGTTCGGGTACGGGACCCAAAAACCCAAAAGTTTGGTACGGACCCAAACTTTACAGTTCGGGTCCGCTCAACCCTATTCACTTTCAGTAGAGAAAGACCATGTCCTTACTTTGCCAAGAAGTGCTGTGCTTTGTAGAAAATCTCTGTAAAACTTTAGACTGGCTAGATAGAAATACAAACCCTTTGGCAGGTAAACAGCTCTCATGTATGTATTTCATTTGTATACTTATCTGTTTGCCTGAAGTTCAGCTTTAAATGCTTTTTTTAGAGGTTCCTTCCAACTAAAGAGTTAAGCTCTGATAAAGGAGGAAGTCGTATATTCTTGAAAGAGTTTGAAAACCCTCTAAGAATTTTTGCATTTTAAAATTTCTCTACTATTGAAACCTTGTAGGTCTCTCTTCTTTTCTTTCTTTAACTTGATTACAACATTGATATGTAAAAATAAGTGAATAAGCAATAAATGAATTCCTTTGCTTTGTGCAGAACCTGTTCACAGTATTGATATCCCTGCCCCCTGCCCTCTGCCCCCAGGTGGCTCCACCACCAGACAGCATTATAGAACCATGCAATGCTATTTTCCTGACTGCACGCTTCAATTCAAAGTCCCCAAAAAAAAAAAATAGTTCTTTTATATCTCTGCCCCCCAGGTGTCTCAGTGAAAAGTATATATATAGCCAAATTACAGTAGCAAATGTAACATTTGGGTTTTCCCATCACTTTCTGTCTTGGTGACAATGTTTACTGGGACAAATAGAGATGGTTAAGCAACCCACTCTATCAAATAAAATAAAATGGCTATACATCTGGTTGTGTCTAAGTTTCAGTGGCCAAGGCAGCCAGTTGGTTGAGAGCTAGTCTCTATTAGAAAGCACCTGGTTGACTCTACCTACTGGTATACAACAGTCTGTTGCTGACTGGTGTTTTTATGGCCAGAAATTTAACAGCAGTTCTTATTTCTTATAAATTGTGGGAAGCAGAGTACCTGCTCCAGTCTCTTGGTCAATGAACTTGTAAATCTCAAAAATCTTAAATAAATAAAATACATATAGGTAACAAATGTAATAAGTGGCTTTTGTTCTCATCTCCTTGAAGTACAGCAAGAAGATGACAGTAAGTGGCATCCCACTATAAGATAGACATGGTGTGGCAGAACATCTTAAGGGCCATTCTGTCACTATAGAAAAGGGGTAATGGCTAAGCATGACATTTTCAATGTTTAATACATTTAACTATGTTTATATTTCATGTTACTAATTTCCACAGATACCTTTACTTTGCATCTAATAAAACATATACAATCAAAGCAATTAACAGTTTTAGCACAGTCTGACTTTTTACCTAATAAATCATTAATCTAAGTCACTTCTCATAGAAAAAAGGATACGCTGTACACATTTCAATGACAACAAAGTGCAGAGTAAGATGACCTTTTAGTTTAATAACCTCAGAGACTTTTTAATCTTTATCTTCGCAAAAAAATATGCTACATGCCCTTGTGTCTAGGATCAGAGGAAATAAAACTATTTCTTTAAAAATGTAAAAAATCACATATTAGCATATGAAAGTGTGAAGCAACAACTATATTATATTAGACAATTTGAAATGTAATAACAATTTAATAAAAAAAAAAAATTAAAGTTAACCACTTGAAGACCGGGCATTTTCTGCCACTTTTTGTTTACATGTGAAAATCTTTTTTTTTTTGCTAGAAAATTAGTAAGAACCCCCGAACATTTTTTATTTTTTTTTAAAGAGGAAGTAAACCGTCATGCATAATTTATACCTATAGGTAAGCCTATAACAAGGCTTACCTATAGGTACTGTAAATATCTCCTAAACGTGCGCCATTTAGGAGATATTTACTGTAACCGCTCTGAAGGAATGTGCCATGACCTGCAGCTCCCACGTGCATGCACGGGAGTGACATCACGTGGCTTCAGCCAATCACACAGCCAGAGTCCACGGACCTGGAAGGAAGATGGGGGCGAAGATGGATGGGGCCTCTAGCAGGGACAATGAGGGCTTTGTTTGCAAGCAAGTTTAACATAATGTGCTAGTATGTGATACACACTAGCACATTATGCCTTTACTTTGCAGGTAAGAAAAAAAAAAGTGTTTACTTCCTCTTTAAATCAGAGGCCCCAGAGAATAAATTGCATGCATCATACATACTAAGGGGAGTACAACTGGGGGTATCAATGGAGGAGAAGGATCTGGGTGTTTTGGTAGATCATAGGCTTAATAATAGCATGTGATGCTAAGCTGTGGTTTCCAAGGAGAGCAAAATCCTTTTTTGTATTAAGAGAGGTATGGACAGCAGAGAGATATCATTTTACCCCTGTACAATTCTTTAGTAGGACCTCATCAGGAATATGCAGTTCAGTTTTGGGCACCAGTTCACAAAAAGGATATCAGGGAACTGGAGTAAGTACAGAGAAGGGCAACCAAACTGATAAGAGGCATGGAGGAGCTCAGCTACAAGGAAAGATTAGAGGAACTGAATTTATTATCTTTTGAGAAGAGCAGATTAAGGAGGGATAGGATCAACATGTATAGATAAATAGAAGGACAATATAGTGAACTTGATGTTGAGTTTTTTTTTTTTTACAGGGGGCACTCTTTACGTCTACAGGAAGAGAGATTTATTCTCCAAATATGTAAAGGTTTCTTCACAGTAATGCCGCGTACACACGATCGGAAATTCCGACAACAAATGTCCGGTGTGAGCTTTTTGTCGGAAATTCCGACCATGTGTAGGCTCCATCGGACATTTTGTGGTCGGAATTTCCGACCACAAAAATTTGAGAGCAGGTTCTCAAATTTTCCGACAAGAAAAGTTCTTGTCGGAAATTCCGATCGTCTGTATGCAATTTAGACGCACAAAAAAACACGCATGCTCAGAATCAATCAGAAGAGCCGAACTGCCTATTGAATTTCATTGATCTCGGCTCGTCGTACGCCTTGTACGTCACCGCGTTTTTGACGTTCGGTATTTCCGACAAGATTTGTGTGACCGTGTGTATGCAACAAGTTTGAGCCAACATTCCGTCATAAAAAAATCCACGGTTTTGTTGTCGAAATTTCCGATCGTGTGTACGCGGCATAAGAGTTTTGAAAATGTTAAATAGACGCCATCGAGAGCTGGTTATGGCCAGCTCATTTGTTTGCTTTAAAAAAGCCCTGGATTCTTTACTGAATGTACATAATATTAAACTGGATACTAATATTATAGGTAAAGTTGATCCAGGAAAGATTGCACCTCTTAGGGGAACAGGAAGGAATTTTTCCCCTGCTGAAGCAAATTGGTTCATGCTTTGCTGTGATTTTTTTCCTTCCTCTTGATAAATTGTGGCTATAGGATTATGTATATAGGACTGTATGATATTATTATTATTTTTTCCTTTTTTTGATTGAACTAGATGGACTTGTGTATTTTTTCAACCAAAATAACTATGAAAAACAGGGTGATTCTTCATACTGTCAGGAAATTTTAAGCGAAAGGTTACTGGGTTGATTTGAACAGAGATCTGAAAAGGTCCCACAAACTTTTGACCCAACTTAGCAGAGGGAACATGAACCATCAAATTGTTGGTAGATAACCAAACTATCACCCACATTAACCACTTCAGCCCCGGAGGATTTGGCTGCCAAATGACCAGAGCACTTGTTGCGATTCGGCACTGCATCACTTAACTGACAATTGCGCGGTTGTGCGACGTAGCTCCCAAACAAAATTGATGTCCTTTTTTCCCACAAATAGAGCTTTCTTTTGGTGGTATTTTATCACCTCTGCGGTTTTTATTTTTTGCGCTATAAACAAAAATAGAGCGTAAATTAAAAAAAAAATTATAATCTTTTTTACTTTTTGCTATAATAAATATCCCCAAAAAATATATAAAAAAATATATTTTTTTCCTCAGTTTAAGCCGATACCTATTCTTCTACAGTACCTGCCGCCAATTTTGTATATCCAGCGCGATGGTATCTCGCTGGAAATCACTGCTGTGCTTCTCGTGCTCGCCACCCCCACGAGATGCAGCACATCCATAGGAATCTATTGGGGGCGGCGAGCGGGAGGAGCGACAGTGCTCGGCGCTGGCTCCTGCGACGGAAGTCGCGGGGTACCAATGTTGCCGCTGCTGAGCCACAACATTATACAATATCGCGGTCCGGTACTGTACATATTTTTGGTAAAAAAAATTATCGCAATAAGCGTTTGATTGGTTTGCGCAAAAGTTATAGAGTCTACAAAATAGGGGATAGTTTTATGGCATTTTTATTAATAATTTTCTTTTTACTAGTAATGGCGGCGAGCAGCGATTTTTATCGTGACTGCGACATTATGGCGGACACATCGGACACTTTTGACGCTATTTTGGGACCATTGTCATTTATACAGCGATCAGTGCTAAAAAAATGCACTGATTACTGTGTAAATGACACTGGCAGGGAAGGGGTTAACCACTAGGGGGCAAGGAAAGGGTTAGGTGTGTCCTAGGGAGTGATTCTAACTGTATGGGGGCTGGGCTACCTGTGACACAACACTGATCACTGCTCCCGATGACAGGGAGCAGAAGATCAGTGTCCTGTCACAAGGCAGAACAGGGAGATGCCTTGTTTACACAGGCATACCCCCGTTCTGCAGCTCTGTGAAACGATCGCAGGACACCGGCGGACATCGAGTCCACTGGTCCTGCGGGACGGTCACGGTGCTCTCGGCAGGGGCGCACGCGCCCACATGGCAGCAAATTTAAAGGGACGTACATGTACGCCCATTTGTCTACCTGTGCCATTCTGCCGATGTAAATGTTCGTGCGGCGGTCGGCAAGTGGTTAAAAGGCAGAAGTGATCTGCAATGGGTGCAGTGTGTGTATTATAGCTGAGCCTCCTTCAAAGTATCAATCAATTTCTCCTGAATCAACTGTAATCTAGTTAATCTATTGATAACGGCAAGAGTTGGATTTGAGATGGGGAGATCAGGATCAAAAACTGAATTAAAACTGGTATTTAAGAAAAAAGGGGTTTGGGAAGTGGAGTTACAGTATGTTTGGAATTGTTATAAGCAAACTCTGTCATAGGAAGTTAGTCCACTCAGTCATCCTGAAGATAACTAACAAAACATCAAATACTGCTCTAAAGTTTGATCGGTCCTTTATGTCTGACCATTAGACTGAGGATAAAAAGCAGAAGGAAGATTAATTGTTACACCTAAAGCTAAACAAAAGCTCTTCCGAAATTTCAAAGTACTCTTCTGTCAGACACCACATCACTAGGAACTCCATGTAGTTTAAAGACTTCTCAAAATCATTAACTTCAAAGTTTGTTTGTTCAGCAGAGGATACCCTCTTAACAGGTATAAAATGAATAATTTTAGTGAGATGGTTGACAACTAACAAGATATCCATTTCATCGGAGGAAGATCAACCACAAAGTCTATAGAAATTGACCTCCATGGTCTTGATAAAACAGGGAGTGGTTGGAGCAACCCAAAAGGAGAAGATCTGGGTGTCTTACTATAATCACAGTTCAGACACAAGGTCACGTAGTTCTTGACATCTTTCTTGCAACCAGGCCACCAAAAAGAATGTGATAAAATGTCTTATGTCTAAGAAACCCCAAAATGCCCAGCAAGTTTAGAGTCATGCATCTACCTGAAGGTTTCTACCCAAACCAGTTCAAGTACATAGAGATGATGTGCCTTTCCCTATTGGGAGAGGCACCCGTCAAGGATGTCCTCTCTCCCTCCTTGTCACGTACCTGATGGAAGAGTCTGATTATGCAGAGGGAGGCCTCCCTTACACCTCTCACTTGCGGCCCCTGGTAGTGAAGACAGGGGGCGCAGGAGTGTAGAGTCGCACGAGAGCCTGGTAAAAGTCGCTGGTGGTGCGCTGGACCGGAACTGGGACGGAGACTGGAATAGATCCGGAAACAACTGACAGCCTAACAACTGGAGCTCAGGCGGGTGCGGTCAGATGGGCTGGAAGCGTGGGTACACCAGTCCCAAGCAGGTAGGTACTGGAGCGGGATCAGGTATGAGCAGGTTCAGGCAGCTGGCAGGTCTCAGGTTCAGGTAAGTACTGGAGCAGGATCAGGTATGAGCAGGTTCAGGCAGCTGGCAGGTCTCAGGTACAGGTAAGTACTGGAGCAGGATCAGGTATGAGCGGGTTTAGGCAGCTGGCAGGTCTCAGGTACAGGCAGGTTCGGCAACGGGCAGGCAACAAGGCAGCAGAAGGAACAGGCAGGAACGTAGTCAACACAGGCCGGGGGTCAGGTACAGGCAGATCAGCAAGGATGGTCAAACAAGCCAGGAAGGGTCAGCTGGAGCAGGATTCAGGTAAGCAGGGGTCAGAGGTCTCAGGTAACGCTGTAGACCGAACAGCACAGAGCCCAGCCATCAGCCCCTTCAAATAACCCCATCTGGCGCCATGAGCCGCCGCTGCGTGCTCCCGCGCGTGCCCGCGCACCGCTATCGCGCATGCGCACATCAGCGTGCGCCGATGCGCCACTACCGCGCATGCGCGAAGAGGCGCCGATATCGTCAATGACATTTCTGGTTTGCCCTTCCTGACTCTCCTCCTATTTGCACTCCTCATTGAACCCTTGACCCATTTAATTTGATCTGATCCAAACATAAAAGGTATTGAATTAGCTGGATATCATCATAAAGTATGTATTTTTGCAGATGACATCTTAATCTTCATTTCATCTCCCCATATCACAGCACCTAATCTCCTCTCTGTCCTAAACTGGTTTGTACACATTTCGGCCTTAACAGTTAACTATCAAAAATCAACTGCACTCAACATTTCCTTGCCTCGTTCAGACCTTCAGCTTGCTAAAGATTCACTTCCCTTGTCTTGGACACCTCATAGACTTCCATACCTAGGAATACAACTCACTCCTAAAATAACTGACTTATCCTCAGCTAACTTCCCTTCATTACTAAAACAGGTTACTGAATTATTATCTCAATGGTCCTCTATCCCGCTATCCTGGATTGGCAAAATAAATGTGATTAAGATTGCTATATTGCCCAAGTTTTTATATCTTTTTGGAGTCTTGCCCATCCCAGTTCCATCTAATTTTTTACAGCTTACACAGTGCAGAATTATATCCTTTATCTGGGGTAAAACAAAACCTTGAACCTCTAAATCCACTCTGTCTCCCACAATGCTGCGGAGGTTTAGGTCTCCAAAATATTTCTGCTTACTATCATGCTGCACACCTTGCACATTTACCAAAATACCATGCGATCAAAGAAATCCTTTATGGGTATCAATTGAGTCTATTGACTGTGATCCTATTTCAGTGTCTAACATATTATGGTTAAGACCAACTGATTGTACTTTTATTCGCAATCCTATCACAAAACATTCTTGGTCCCCGCTAGAATATCGAAACATGCTTCGGATTACCCTGAAGCTTGTTTTTGCGGCTGTTCATAGTCTGGCACTTAAGTTCATATTTGGTGGGATTGCCCAATTGACCAAAAATTCTGGAAGGCAGTTTTTGACTTGGCCTCCAAAATCTTTGATACACCTATACAGCCCAATCCTGCTACAGCCCTATTAAACCTGAAACCTGATGGGATCACACAATTTCAATTTTGCTTTCTTTTACAGCTCCTAATAGCCACAAAACAAACCATTGCTAAGGCATGGAAAATGCAATATTTAATTTTAGATGACACCATACACAGAACTAATAAAGCTCTTATTCATGCTAAAATGGAAGCAATCAAAAGAGATCGAATTGGTCAATTTGAGAAACTCTGGCTTCCTTCCGTTTACCTCCAGACTTTGATGACACACTATTATTGCCTTGGTAATTTTACTCTATTTGACTATAATTTCTATTCATTTGGGATCGCATCACCACTTGTAAACCCCCGATTCCCTTCCCCCCTTTTTTCTACCCTCTTCTCTCTATCTACTCCTATTTTTGTTTTCCACCTTTCCGTCAATATTGTGTGGTACTAATAAACACATTATCTTTTCTGTTTTTAAAATATACCTATTAGAATGATCTCCATATTACTGCACTTGCAAAATTAACCAATAGTCACTAGCTTACTTTTTTTTCCTTCTGATGACATTTTCTAATGCATTCACTATAATACTTTATTGGTTTATGTGTTGCACTACTCGTTACATTTTTACATTGTTATGTACTCATCCGCTTCATAAATCGATATGTTTAGCTTTATTGCTACTTGAATATTATGCCAACATCCTTTTATGTACTCAATTTGTCAATCTATATTATATTAAAAAAATAATAAACAAATTTGATGAGAAAGGGGGATAAAGGTAGAGAAAAGTCAAAGAATGCAATAATTTTTTTTTTTTAATGAATAACCTATTATAAAATCTAAATCCACTTTACTGACTACTCATGAACAAGGGTACAATAGAGCAAACCTTGCCAACTATGTCAAGTATAATAGGTTAATGTATGAAATGTTAAATGAGTTTGTTAATCTGCAAAAGAAATAACATGATCTCATATTCATTCCCTAATGGCAACAAAAGCACGTTAAATCATGTTTTCCTGAGGGTCAAAAAGGTCTTTATTAGTTGTGACAGCAGGAAGGTAAAGTCACCTGGTTGCATCCAGGGGGGTAGATATATTTCGCCCAGATTCAGGCTTTACGCCGACTTATACAACTAGGTGGAGAGTTGTATAAGCCCAGCTGAGGCTAGTCGGCTCATGGATGACTCATACCTCTAGGGAGAGTGTGGGGCGTCGTGCAGACAGGGAGTTGATGAGACCAGCTGAAGCTTGTCAGCTCATTTAGGCCTCTATAAGAACTCCCAGCTTCATTAGATGTTAGCTCATGCCTGGACCCAGACCTGTGTGGACTGTCTAGGGAGAGTGAACCCCTGTGCGGTGAGACAAAGCCTGTGTGGCTATTTGCTTGGACATTTAAAACCAGGGACTAGGACAGCACTAGGCTGATCCCAGTCGTTAGTTAGGAAACCTATATGTTTAGTCAGAGGTCAAGTTGACCAGGATTTATTTTGTTTATGTTTCTTTTGCTTTGCTGTGTTTTGTCACTGTAAATAGAAAATAAACCGCACCTTTTTGATTTTGAAAACCACAACCTCCGTTTGCTGGGCCTGTTTTTGTGTGGGGAGCCCATCTCGGGGGTCACACACACCCGCTGCCGAGTTAACCCCCTCACAGTTGGTGGAGAACCAGTGGCAGTTTTTTTTTAAGCCAGCATGGAGGAGATACTGAAGCAGCTGGCTCTAGCAAATGCCAATCAACAGCAGACAAATGCAGGTTTGCAAAAGAGCCTTGCAGCTCAACAACAGAACTTCGCAGCCCAGCAGCAAGCTCATCAACAGAGCCTTGCAGCCCAGCAGCAGACAAACGCAACTTTGCAACAGAGTCTGGAGGCTCAGCAACAAGCCCAGCAGCAATCTGAGGCCCGCTTCATAGACCTGTTGCAGAAGCAAGAGCAGAGACTACAACAACAGATGGAAGCAGCAATGCAGCAACGTCCGCAGACCAGTGAGGAAAGCCGTCCCACTAATACCGCGTCCTTTGGGGTGAGTCGTTTATTGACAAAAATGACTGGAGAGGATGATCCAGAGGTATTTTTGACCACATTTGAAAGGACCGCTGAAAGAGAAAAGTGGCCTGAGGAGCAGTGGGCTGGACTGGTGGCTCCTCTGTTAACTGGTGAATCGCAGAAAGCTTACTATGACCTAGAGCCTAACCAAGCAAAAGACTATGTGATGCTAAAAGCTGAAATATTGGCAAGGCTGGGTGTCACCCAGGCTGTCCGGGCTCAGCGTGTGCATAACTGGACTTTCCAGCTTGGAAAACCCCCCAGGTCTCAAATGTATGATCTCATTCACCTGAGCAGAAAGTGGCTACAGCCAGAGACTTTGTCCGCACCAAAGATTGTGGAACGTGTTGTAATGGATCGGTTTTTGAGAGCTCTTCCTACTGCCATCCAAAAGTGGGTAAGCCATGGAGACCCAGAGATGGCCGATGGTCTTGTGGATCGTGTGGAGAAATACTTGGCTACAGAGAACCTGACGGCCTCTTCTAGAGACACTCGGACTTTCCACCCTAAGACCAGACCATCCCCAGGGGCGGATAACAGGATTCCAAGGGGTGAGGGTGGAGAGAGTGAGAGGGTGGGAGCTCTACCCCAAGTTTGGCGAGAACAGCCTGGGAAATCAGCGGCTCAAGAGGCCGCAAGAAGGATCGTTTGCTACCGCTGCCGGCAAGCGGGACATATTGCAGCCAATTGCCCGGTTGTGGAGGAACCCATGCAGTGTGACTTTCTGACGGGCAGACGTCAGTCGCTGTGTGCGACAGTCGCATGCACTGCCATTCGAGGAACTGAGAAACATTTATGCAAAATGTGTGTTAATGGTAGAAATGTTGTGGTATTGCTGGATTCAGGTAGCCTTGTGACCCTGATAAAGGCTGAGTTAGTTAAAACAGAGGTCTCTGGGAATAGCAAGGTAGCTGTTATTTGTGTGCATGGGGACACCCGAGAGTATCCAGTGACTACAGTGTGTTTCGAGACCCCCAAAGGTACCCTCTCTCATCCAGTGGGCTTAGTATCTCAGTTACCGCATGACGCCATTGTGGGAAGGGATTTTCCAAAGTTCTGGGAACTGTGGGATGATCCTGAGCCCCCCACTGGTGCCCCTGTGTACCAGGAATGTGATAGCCAGAACTCCCCTGAGAGTGGTGAGGACTCTCCGGAATTTCCCTTATCAGTATTGGCAGGGGAGACTCAAGAAACTGGAGAGGAGCCCACCTCCTCAGACGAAAACCTACCATCTGTGGAGTTTTCTGATCTTGAGGTTCACAGGGAAAACTTTGCCACAGAACAGTTGAAAGACCCCGCCCTAATAAAGGCACGGGAAAACGTAGTGAAAATAGATGGCGAGTTAGTGAACCCAGATAATACCTGCACTTACCCATACTTCAGCGTAGAGAAGGACCTACTGTATCGGGTGGCAAAAAGGGCAGAAGAAACCGTTGAGCAGCTTGTGGTGCCCAAACCTTACAGGAAGTTGGTGTTGGAGTTGGCCCATGGGCACATTCTTGGAGGTCATCTGGGGACAGAGAAAACCCGAGAGAGGGTATTACAGAGATTCTATTGGCCGGGGGTGATGAAGGACATAGAAAATTATTGTTCCTCCTGCCCTGTGTGTCAGAGGTCGGCCCCAATGCCACATTTCCGTAGCCCGCTGGTCCCTCTACCCATCATTGAGGTCCCGTTTGAGAGGATCGCCATGGATTTGGTAGGTCCTATAATCAAGTCCGCTAGGGGGCACCAGTACATATTAGTTATAATGGACTATGCCACCCGTTATCCAGAAGCGATCCCTCTCCGAAATACCTCGGCCAAAACCATAGCCAAAGAGCTATCTCTTGTGTTTAGCCGGGTGGGTATTTGTAAAGAACTGCTTACGGACCAAGGTACACCCTTTATGTCCCGGGTTATGAAGGAGCTGTGTAAATTGTTCAAAGTGACGCAATTACGTACATCTGTGTATCACCCCCAAACCGATGGGCTGGTTGAAAGGTTCAACAAAACCCTAAAACAAATGTTGAAGAAAGTGGTGGATAGAGATGGAAAGGATTGGGACTGTCTACTTCCTTATCTGATGTTTGCTATTAGGGAGGTGCCCCAATCCTCTACGGGATTCTCCCCCTTTGAGTTACTGTATGGGAGACACCCAAGAGGGCTGTTGGATATTGCCAAGGAAACTTGGGAAAGTGAGAGTTCTCCCCACAGGAGTGTGATTGAGCATGTCGCCCTGATGCAAGACCGAATTGCACAGGTAATGCCCATCGTGAAGGAACATTTGGCCCAAGCGCAGTTAGCACAGCAGAGAGTGTACAACCGTGGAGCCAAGACCCGTACCTTTTCCCCGGGGGATAGGATACTGGTACTTGTCCCTACGGTTGAAAGTAAATTCCTTGCCAAATGGCAAGGCCCCTACGAGATAATGGAAAAAGTGAGCGAAGTGAATTACAAGGTCAGACAACCAGGAAGGCGAAAGCCCGAACAGATCTATCACGTTAATCTGTTGAAAGCCTGGAGGGATAGAGAGTCCCTAGTCGCAGACACTTGGTCACCAGCTCAAACTGGTTGCGTGATTCCTGAGATTGGAATAGCAGCCACCTTGTCACAACCCCAACAACAGGAGGTTAAGGAGTTTGTGCTTCGCAACAAGGAGGTATTCTCTGAGCTGCCGGGACAAACATCTGGGGTAGAGCATGACATCATTACCCCGCCCAGTGAAAGGGTGAAGTTAAAACCCTATCGGATCCCAGAGGCCCGACGGGAGGCAATACGGGAGGAAGTACAGAAAATGCTGAACTTAGGGGTGATAGAGGAGTCCCAAAGTGATTGGTCTAGTCCCATTGTGTTGGTGCCTAAACCGGATGGGAGCTGGCGATTTTGTAACGATTTTCGTCAGTTGAACAAAGTTACAAAATTTGACACCTACCCCATGCCACGTATAGATGAGTTGATCGACCGGCTGGGAACAGCCCGATACATGACGACTCTTGACCTCACAAAAGGGTATGGGCAAATCCCCCTGGCCAAGTCGGCCAAAGAGAAAACCGCATTTGTAACCCCAGACGGGGCGTTCCAATATAAAAGAATGCCGTTCGGGTTACAGAATGCGCCGGCCACATTCCAGCGGAAAATGGACCAGATGCTGAGGCCCCATCGGAAGTATGCTGCGGCTTACCTGGATGACATAATTGTCCATAGCACAGATTGGGCCTCACATCTGCCAAAAGTGCAAGCAGTCCTGGACTCTGTTCGGGAAGCGGGGTTTACGGCTAACCCCAAGAAGTGTACCATTGGGCAGGAGGAGGCCAAATATCTTGGGTACACCATTGGGAGGGGAGTAATAAAACCCCAACTCAACAAAGTCGAGGCCATCCAGAGTTGGCCACGTCCCAACAGCAAGAAGCAGGTACGAGCCTTTCTGGGAATCGCTGGGTATTATCGGCG
Source organism: Rana muscosa (assembly GCA_029206835.1). NCBI lineage: Eukaryota > Metazoa > Chordata > Amphibia > Anura > Ranidae > Rana > Rana muscosa. The sequence goes on along the minus strand of CM055117.1, from coordinate 635,722,452 downwards.
ATTCATTCCCCACTTTGCTTCTAAGGCTGTGCCCCTAACCAACCTGACGAAGGGGAAAGGGTCGGTCATGATTAAATGGACCCCCGAGGCTGAGGCAGCATTCCAATTCTTGAAACAAGCCTTATGTAGCCAGCCAGTGTTGTACTCACCCGACTTCTCTAAAGACTTTGTCGTACAAAGTGATGCGTCAGATGTGGGGTTAGGAGCAGTATTGTCCCAGGTCTGGAACGGGGAAGAGCACCCAGTCATTTACCTCAGCAGGAAGTTGAAGTCCCATGAGGTAAATTACGCCACCGTTGAAAAGGAGTGTTTAGCGGTGAAGTGGGCTCTAGATTCCCTTCGGTACTACCTGCTAGGTAGGCACTTTGACATGGTTACGGATCACGCTCCGTTAAAGTGGATGGCTCAAAACAAGGAAACAAATAGAAGAGTGAATAGGTGGTTCCTGGCCCTCCAGGAATTCAACTTCACAGTAAAGCATCGCCCTGGCGTTCAAATGGGGAATGTGGATGCTTTGTCTCGAGTACATGAGTGCCTGATTGCTGGTGTTCCAACCCCAAGGTTAAAACAAGAGGGGGGGGTATGTGACAGCAGGAAGGTAAAGTCACCTGGTTGCATCCAGGGGGGTAGATATATTTCGCCCAGATTCAGGCTTTACGCCGACTTATACAACTAGGTGGAGAGTTGTATAAGCCCAGCTGAGGCTAGTCGGCTCATGGATGACTCATACCTCTAGGGAGAGTGTGGGGCGTCGTGCAGACAGGGAGTTGATGAGACCAGCTGAAGCTTGTCAGCTCATTTAGGCCTCTATAAGAACTCCCAGCTTCATTAGATGTTAGCTCATGCCTGGACCCAGACCTGTGTGGACTGTCTAGGGAGAGTGAACCCCTGTGCGGTGAGACAAAGCCTGTGTGGCTATTTGCTTGGACGTTTAAAACCAGGGACTAGGACAGCACTAGGCTGATCCCAGTCGTTAGTTAGGAAACCTGTATGTTTAGTCAGAGGTCAAGTTGACCAGGATTTATTTTGTTTATGTTTCTTTTGCTTTGCTGTGTTTTGTCACTGTAAATAGAAAATAAACCGCACCTTTTTGATTTTGAAAACCACAACCTCCGTTTGCTGGGCCTGTTTTTGTGTGGGGAGCCCATCTCGGGGGTCACACACACCCGCTGCCAAGTTAACCCCCTCACATAGTATACCGAACAGATAAATAAAAAATACTCCATATTAAATTGGCAAAACTCTGGGAATGCAATGAAAATATAAATGAGTTTATTTATAGACAAAACAGAATAAAGGTATAGAAACTGTACACATTTTATGTGGCTCTCTTCAAACAATAGACCAATAGACACAAGCTCAAGATTAAATCTTTTGTAAATCACCAATTATTTTTCTACAATAAATTCTGTTGAAAAGTTTGTAGCCTTTTAACTGACATGTAACTGACACTGAAGTCAATAGAAGCCGAATGTTAAATAATGCTAATGGCTATTTTCATGGCTAGTAGGCAAGGGATTGTCAAACAAATTGAATGGTGGAGGGGGGGGGGGCGGTTTACTGCTCAGGGGAACAAGTGCCAAAGCAAAAAAATACCATTTGGTGGGAAGCAGTGATTTTAATGATGCTTTAAAGGCTAAATTAAAATGCAAAATTGCCTTAAATAGCATGCCTGGAGTATCATCTGTATGCAGCACTATGGCAACATGCACACAGCCAAATAGCCACAGCCAGTTTATGTGTGGCCAAAACTCTACAGAAATGGCTGCATCCCGAGTCGGCTGTATTCGCATGTAACTGCTTAGATGGATGGTTATACAGTATGTGAACAACAAAGGCTCTGGCCATTGATTTGTACAGAGTAAAAATCTAACAGCCACCATTTACAGCTGCTACTGGTCCCCCACAGTGTTTGTAGGCACTGCTTAGAACCGCCAACAAGAATCTACTGTGCATCCGTGTGAAAGTAGCCTTATACTGAGTTTAAAGTTTATGTAAAGGCAACATTCAGTATTTGCCTCGTGGTCATTGTACCTGGAGCAAAAATTTAGGAAAATAAAAAATTTAGGTTATCACCAAAACAAAAGATAACAAGAGATCTCCCAATAGTTATACCTGTTTAAGTGTATAACTACTGGGAGAGTAGATTTTCTCCCACTTTGAGATAATTATGGTTACTTCATTTGAAAACATTCTTTTATATCTACTGTAAATGTATACCTTTGCACTCCGTGTTCACATGACAAATTAAGCAAAGTTAAATGCCAGGAAGCCACAATCTCAAAGTTGCCCAACCACATACATATACAATATGGGTACGCTATCACTTTACAAAAACTTTGCAATGTGCAAAATTGCAATATCAAACACATCAATCTCAGAAAAAAAATGTGAAATATAAAACATAAAAAAAACACAAAAAAACAATAACAATCATTAAATGTATTGTGAGGGGGTTAACTCAGCAGCGGGTGTGTGTGACCCCCTGTATGGGTTCACCACACAAAAACAGGCACAGCAGAAAGTGGTAGGAGAAAACAAAAGGGTGTGGTTTTATTTGAACTATATACAGACAAAAAAAATACAGCAAAAACAAAAGATACAGGAAAAGAAATCCTTGCCAACTTGACCGCTCACTACACACAATGGTGTCCCTAACTAACAACTGGGTACAGCCTTGTGCTGTCCCAGTCTCTAGCTCCCTGCTCTTAGAAGTTCTTAGCAATAACCACACAGGCTTTGGCTCACCGCACAGAGATCACACTCCCCAGACTATCCACACAGATCTGGTTCCAGGTTGGAGCATCTCCCTTAGCATGCTGGGAGTTCTTGTAGAGGCCCTAATGAGCCCACTTACTTCAGCTGGGCTCAATAACTCTTCCCCTGCAAGACTCCCAGCACTCCCCCTAGTGGTATAAATCGGCATAAAGCCTGAATCTAGGACATATATACCTTCCATCCTGGATGCAACCTGGTGATTTTACCTGCCTGCTGTCACATACCCCCCCTCTTGTTTTAACCTTGGGGTGGGAACACAAGCAATCAGGCATGCATGTACTCGGGGCAAAGCATCCACATTCCCCATTTGAACGCCAGGGCGAAGCTTTACCGTAAAGTTGAATTCCTGTAGGGCCAGGAACTACCTATTTACTCTTCTATTTGTCTCTTTGTTTTGAGCCATCCACTTTAAAGGAGCGTGATCAGTAATCATGTCAAAGTGCCTACCTAGCAGATAGTACCGAAGGGAATCTAGAGCCCACTTCACCGCTAAACACTCCTTCTCAATCGTGACGTAATTTACCTCATGGGACTTCAATTTCCTGCTGAGGTAAATGACTAGGTGCTCTTCCCCGTTCCAGACCTGGGACAATACTGCTCCTAACCCAACATCGGATTCATCACTTTGTACGACAAAGTCCCTAGAGAAGTCTGGTGAGTACAACACTGGCTGGCTACATAAGGCTTTTTTTAAGAATTGAAATGCTGCCTCAGCCTCTGGGGTCCATTTAACCACGACAGACTCTTTCCCTTTTGTCAGGTTGGTTAGGGGCACAGCCTGAGAAGCAAAGTGGGGAATGAATCGCCGATAATAACCAGCGATTCCCAGAAAGGCTCATACCTGCTTCTTGCTGTTGGGACATGGCCAATTCTGTATGGCCTCAACTTTATTGACTTGGGGTTTTATTACTCCCCTCCCAATGGTGTACCCAAAATACTTGGCCTCCTCCTGTCCAATGGTACACTTCTTGGGGTTGGCCGTAAACCCAGCTTCCCGGATAGAGTCTAGGACTGCTTGCACTTTTGGCAGATGTGAGGCCCAATCTGTGCTATAGATAATTACATCATCTAGGTAAGCTGCAGCATACTTCTGATGGGGCCTCAGTATCTGGTCCATTTTCCGCTGGAATGTTGCCGGCGCATTCTGTAAACCAAACGGCATTCTTTTATATTGGAACGCCCCATCTGGGGTTACAAATGCGGTTTTCTCCTTGGCCGACTTGGCCAGGGGAATTTGCCAATACCCTTTGGTGAGATCAAGAGTTGTCATGTATCGGGCTGTTCCCAACCCGTCGGCCATCTCATCTATACGTGGCATGGGGTAAGTGTCAAATTTTGTAACTTTGTTCAGTTGTCGGAAATCGTTACAAAATCGCCAGCTCCCATCCGGTTTAGGCACTAACACTATGGGACTTGACCAATCACTTTGGGATTCCTCTATCACCCCTAACTTAAGCATTTTCTGTACTTCCTCACGTATTGCCTCCCGTTGGGCCTCTGGGATCCAATAGGGTTTTAGCTTCACCCTTTCACCGGGCGGGGTAATAATATCATGCTCTACCCCATACGTTTGTCCCGGCAGCTCAGAGAAAACCTCCTTGTTGGGAAGCACAAACTCCTTAACCTCCTGTTGTTGGGGGTTTGACAAGATGACTGCTATTCTAACCTCAGGAATCACGCAATCAGACTGAGCTGGTGACAAAGTTTCTGCGACTAGGGATTCCCTATCCCTCCAGGCTTTCAACAGATTAATGTGATAGATCTGTTCAGGCTTTCGCCTTCCTGGTTGTCTGACCTTGGAATTCACTTCGCTCACTCTTTCCATTATCTCGTAGGGGCCTTGCCATTTGGCGAGGAACTTGCTTTCAACCGTAGGGACAAGTACCAATATCTTATCCCCCGGGGAAAAGGTACGGGTCTTGGCTCCACGGTTGTACACTCTCTGTTGTGCCAACTGCGCTTGGGCCAAATGTTCCTTTATGATTGGCATTACCTGTGCAATTCTATCTTGCATCAGGGCGACATGCTCAATCTCACTCCTGTGGGGAGAACTCTCACTTTCCCAAGTTTCCTTGGCGATATCCAACAGCGCTCTTGGGTGTCTCCCATAGAGTAACTCAAAGGGTGAGAAACCCGTAGAGGATTGGGGTACCTCCCAAATAGCAAACATTAAATAGGGAATTAGACAGTCCCAATCCTTTCCATCTCTATCCACCACCTTCTTTAACATTTGTTTTAGAATTTTGTTGAATCTTTCAACCAACCCATCTGTTGGGGGTGATACACAGATGTACGCAATTGTGTCACTTTGAACAACTTGCACAGCCCTTTCATAACCCGGGACATAAAGGGTGTACCTTGGTCCGTAAGCAGTTCCTTACAAATACCCACACGGCTAAAAACAAGAGATAGAACTTCGGCTATGGTTTTGGCCGAGGTATTTCGGAGAGGAATCTCTTCCGGATAACGGGTGGCATAGTCCAATATAACCAAAATGTACTGATGTCCCCTAGCGGACTTCATTATCGGACCTACCAAATCCATTGTGATCCTCTCAAAGGGAACCTCAATGATGGGAAAAGGTACCAACGGGTTACGGAAGTGTGGCATCGGTGCCGACCTCTGACACACAGGGCAGGAGGAACAATAATTTTCTGTTTCCTTCATGACCCCAGGCCAATAGAATCTCTGCAATACTCTCTCTCGGGTTTTCTCTATCCCCAGATGACCTCCAAGAATGTGCCCATGGGCCAAATCTAACACCAACTTCCTGTAAGGTTTGGGCACCACAAGCTGCTCAATGGTTTCTTCTGCCCTTTTAGCCACCTGATACAATAGGTCCTTTTCCACGATGAAGTATGGGTAAGTGTAGGTCTCATCTGGGTTCACTAACTCGACATCTATTTCCATTACGTTTTCCCGTGCCTTTATTAGGGTGGGGTCTTTTAATTGTTCTGTGGCAAAATTTTCCTTGTGAACCTCGAGATCAGAAAACTCCAGAGACGGCATGTTTTTGTCTGAGGATGTTGGCTCCTCCCCAGTTTCTCGAGTCTTCCCGGCCAATACCAACAACGGAAATTCTGGAGAGTCCTCACCACTCTCAGAGGAATTCTGGCTATCACATTCCTGGTATATAGGGGCACCAGTGGGGGGCTCAGGATAATCCCATAGTTCCCAGAACTTTGGAAAATCCCTTCCCACAATGGCATCATGAGGCAAGTGAGACACTAACCCCACCCGATGAGAGAGGGTACCTTTGGGGGTCTCAAAACACACTGTAGTCACCGGATACTCTCGGGTGTCCCCATGCACACAAATAACAGCTACCTTGTTATTCCCAGAGACCTCTGTAGTAACTAATTCAGCCTTTATCAGTGTCACCAGGCTACCTGAATCCAGCAAGACAACAACATTTCTACCATTAATACACATTTTGCATAAATGTTTCTCAGTTCCCCGAATGGCAGTGCATGCGACTGTCACAAACAGCAACTGACGTCTGTCCCTTAGAAAGTCACATTGCATGGGTTCATCCACAACCGGGCAATTTGCTGCAATATGTCCCTCTTGTCGGCAATGGTAGCAAACAATCCTTTTTGCTGCCTCTTGAGCCCCTGACTTCCCAGGCTGTTCTCGCCAGACCTTAGGTAGAACTCCCACCCTCTCACTCTCTCCACCCTCACCCCTTGGAATCATCTTACCCGCCACTGGGGATGGTCTGGTCTTAGTGTGGAAAGTCCTTGAGTCTCTGGAAGAGGCAGTCAGGTTCTCTGTAGCCAAGTACTTCTCTACACGATCCACAAGATTATCCGCCATTTCTGAGTCTCCATGGCTTACCCACTTTTGGATGGCAGTAGGAAGAGCTCTCAAGAAATGATCCATCACAACACGTTCCACAATCTTTGGTGCGGACAAAGTCTCTGGCTGTAGCCACTTCCTGCTCAGGTGAATGAGATCATACATTTGAGACCTGGGGGGTTTCCAAGCCGGAAAGTCCAGTTATGCACACGCTGAGCCCGGACAGCCAGGGTGACACCCAGCCGTGCCAATATTTCAGTTTTTAGCATCACATAGTCTTTTGCTTGGTTAGGCTCTAGGTCATAGTAAGCTTTCTGCGATTCACCAGTTAACAGAGGAGCCACCAGTCCAGCCCACTGCTCCTTAGGCCACTTTTCTCTTTCAGCAGTCCTTTCAAATGTGGTCAAAAACACCTCTGGATCATCCTCTCCAGTCATTTTTGTCAATAAACGACTCACCGCAAAGGACGCAGTATTAGTGGAACTACTTGCCTCACTGGTCTGCGGACGTTGCTGCATTAACGTTTCCATTTGTTGCTGTAGTCTCTGTTCTTGCTTCTGTAACAGGTCTATGAAGCGGGCCTCAGATTGCTGCTGGGCTTGTTGCTGAGCTTCCAGACTCTGTTGCAAAGTTGCATTTGTCTGCTGCTGGGCTGCAAGGCTCTGTTGATGAGCTTGCTGCTGGGCTGCAAGGCTTTGTTGATGAGCTTGCTGCTGGACTGCAAGGCTCTGTTGATGAGCTTGCTGCTGGGATGCAAAGCTCTGTTGTTGAGCCACAAGGCTCTTTTGCAAACCTGCATTTGTCTGCTGCTGATTGGCATTTGCTAGAGCCAGCTGTTTCAGTATCTCCTCCATGCTGGCCTTAAAAAAACTGCCACTGGTTCTCCACCAACTGTGAGGGGGTTAACTCAGCAGCGGGTGTGTGTGACCCCCTGGATGGGTTCACCACACAAAAACAGGCACAGCAGAAAGTGGTAGGAGAAAACAAAAGGGTGTGGTTTTATTTGAACTATATACAGACAAAAAAAATACAGCAAAAACAAAAGATACAGGAAAAGAAATCGAAATCCTGGTCAACTTGACCGCTCACTACACACAATGGTGTCCCTAACTAACAACTGGGTACAGCCTTGTGCTGTCCCAGTCCCTAGCTCCCTGCTCTTAGAAGTTCTTAGCAATAACCACACAGGCTTTGGCTCACCGCACAGAGATCACACTCCCCGGACTATCCTCACAGATCTGGTTCCAGGTTGGAGCATCTCCCTTAGCATGCTGGGAGTTCTTGTAGAGGCCCTAATGAGCCCACTTACTTCAGCTGGGCTCATTAACTCTTCCCCTGCAAGACTCCCAGCACTCCCCCTAGTGGTATAAATCCGCATAAAGCCTGAATCTAGGACATATATACCTTCCATCCTGGATGCAACCTGGTGATTTTACCTGCCTGCTGTCACAGTATATAATAAAGTGCTAGTGCAAAATAAATAACATAAAATGTTATATTTAGAGGTGAATAGATAATAAAATGTCATATGTTGGTAGAGTCATCAATTTACAGTAACTTCTTAAAATGGAAGTAAACCCACTGGGGGAAGTTACACCTACAGGTAAGCCTAGATTAAGGCTTACCTGTAGGTGTTTGCAGTATCTCCTAAACCTACACGGTTTAGGAGATATTTGCCAAAAAGAATGCACCGATGTCTACGGCGCACTGAGAATGCCGGTTTTGTGAATGGCTAATGCCAGCTTTGACGGCTCCCGCGTGCATGTGCAGAGTGACGTCTTCGCCGCTCCGGCCAATCACAGCGCTGGAGCGGAGATACCTGGAAGTAACCTTCCGGAGAGATGTCTGCGGCCAGGGGGGGAGACGAGGACAGCTTTGGGGGCTTCGATCTAAGGTAAGTAATTCATAATGAGCTAGTATGCTAGTCATACTAGCTCATTATGCCTTTGTCTTGCAGGTCTTTATTTTTTTGAAATTTTTTTTGGGGGGTTTACAACCACTTTAATACTCCACAATCATGTGCAAACAATAAAGTGCTCATCGGTGGACTGAGAACTCATGGAGCCCCCTGGGCAACAGGAGATCATGGGGACCCCTGTGTCCCTACCCATAGTTAAGCCACACCCACACAAAGCCCCATCCCATCTTGTAGACGCATACTCCACCAGGGTACGTGGGACAGGGCTGAGGACGCCGAGTGCCTAAAGAAGGGGAGACTTAAAGCTGGAGATCCAATAAAAACAGGGTTTCTCAACGTTTTAGCCAAGGAACTCTTGGCAAAAAGTTTGAGATCTCAGGAAACCTGTGTGTTTATTTTTTATTTTTTACACTTTCTTTGTGAAATGGTAGGGGTACAATGTACTCCTTACCAATTCACATAGGGGGGGGGCTGGGATCTGGGGGTCCCCTTTGTTAAAGAGGTCTTCCAGATTCGGATAAGCCCACCGCCCGAAGACCCCCACAACCACCAGGCAAGGGTTGTGGGGACGAGGCCCTTGTCCCCATCAACATGGGGACATGGTGCTTTGAGGGGTCACAGACCCCCAAAGCATCCTCCCCATGTTGAGGGCATGTGGCCTGGTATGGTTCAAGAGGGGGCGCTCTCTCATCCCCCCTCTTTTCCTCTGGCCTGTCAGGTTGCGTGCTCGGATAAAGGGTCTGGTATGGATTTTTGGGGGGAACTCCACGATTTTTTTTTTAAATTTGGCTTGGAGTTCCCCTTAAGATCCATACCAGACCTGAAGGGCCTGGTAATTGAATTTGGGGGGCCCCCACGCATTTATTTTTTTATCAATGACTTTTCTCTGTATTGCCCGGGAGCCGCCAATAATTATAGCCGCGAGTGCTTTTAAATTACTTTTTTCCCTTCAGAAATGACACTTTGTGCAGGGACAGTTCTAAGCATGGGAAACAAGCGCTGCTTTACAGGCATACTATACACCCCCCCCCCCCCCCCAGGTACAAAATTTTAAAGGAATATTTCACTTTTATTGTTTCACTTTAAGCATTATTAAAATCACTGCTCTGGAAAAAACTTTTTTTTGCATTGATACATGTTCCCTGGGGCAGGACCCAGGTCCCCAAACCCTTTTTAGGACAATAACTTGCATATTAGCCTTGATAATTAGCACTTTTGATTTTGAACGTTCGAGTCCATTGTATTTAATAGGGTTCTAAAGTACGCGCAAACTTTAGGTCTGTTCGCAGGTTCTGGTGCGAACCGAACCGGAGGGTGTTCGCCTCATCCCTACTGTTGATATAGCAATAATTTTTAGAAATGGCTTAAAAAAAGAATACATTTTATAACGTACCTATTTAATGTGAAACTTGTGCTTGCATCATTCTGTGCAGATACTCAATTCTGGGTCGAACCTGAGATAAACAGTGCACAGGGGTCAGCAGGGCAGAGCACGGGGGGTCAAGCAAGCACAGTACACAGGGGGGGCAGCAGGGCAGAGCATGGGGGGAAGCATGGCAAAGTATAAGAGTCAGCAGGTCAGAGCACAGGGGGTCAGGAGGGCACAATATCTGTGTGTAGGGGGGGCAGGAGGGCACACTACATGGGGAGCAGCAGGGCACATAATGGGGCACACCGGGGCACATTACAGGTGGGGGGCACAGTAGGACACATTGCATGGGGGGAGGCAGAGGTGCACATTATGGGGCTCAGCAGAGAACATTACATGGGGCAGGAGGGCACATTATGGGACACAGCAGAGCACACTTTGGGGCATATTACATGGGTGCATGAGGGCATATAATGGGACACAGCAAAGCATATTACATGAGGGCACGAGGGCACATTAGGGGGCAGAGCACATGGGGGGCAAAGTGTCTTATTGTGGGGCACAGCAGGGCACATTATGAGGCACAACTAGACTATACATTATGGGGCACAGTGGGAAGCGAATGTAATTATACATCTCATGATGCGCTCCTCCCCGCCGGCCCCTCCTCTCTTCTTGTCTGTCCCAGGCTATTTCAAATACAAGCATCTGGGGTGGATGGGAGGGAAGGAGGGGCCGGCGGGGAGGAGCACACCACGAGAGTACTAATTACAGTTCCTTAGCAGGAAGCAGGAACCCGATCTACCTGTCAGCTAGCTGTGATTGAGGGGTAGATCGCAGTGAAATCTGTCATGGGGCCCCCTACTGGCCACGGGCAGTGCCCAAATTGCCCGAATGGTCAGTCCACCCCCGAAAGTGCTTGTGCAATAAATAAAACTCAAAAGTGTGATTAAATAGGTTATCTATTCACCGCTGAATATGACATTTTCTGCTATTTATTTTGCGCTAGCATTTTATTATGCACATTTAATATTTTTTTTTCTTTATGCTTTATATTTTAAAACATTTTTTAGATAGATTTTTTTTTTTTTATATTGTAATTTTGCACAAATTTTTCTAATCACTTGACCTTCGGATTTACCCCCCTTCATGTAGCCAAATAAAATGTATGTCATTTTTTCCCACACATAGAGCTTTCTTTTGGTGGTATTTGATCACCACTGCATTTTTATTTTTTGCATTTTTAAAAAAAAAAGACCAACAATTTTGAAAAAAAAACAAATTTTTTTTTTACTTCTTCCTATAAAACTTATCCGATAAAAAATTTAAAAACAATCAAATTTCTTCATAAATTTAGGCCAATATGTATTCTGCTACATGTTTTTGATCCGGCGCACAGCTGGTGCCCTATAGCAGTAAAACTGCGGGCGGTCAGCAAGTGGTTAAAGAGATAGGGCACGGTGGGGATTTACCAGAGGCTTCATTTGTTTCATGGTTATTAGTGTAAATTTGTGGTGTGGAAAAATATAAAAAAAAATATGTGAGAATTAGAATCATGAATATGTTAAATCAATAGTAAACTGTCTAGGAAAACGATAACTAGAGCTATTGAGTAGATTCTGTAGTCACTTATGGCTGAGGATAAACACACAGCATGAAATATTTATAAATATTGACTCACCTCTTTCAGATATGTTACCATGTGTTAAAGGGATACTAAAGCTTTGTTGTTTTTTTTTAAATAAAACAGGTCATACTTGCCTTAACTGTGCAGTTCGTTTTGCACATAGTGGCCCCGAACATCCTCTTCTGGGATCCCTCTGCGGCTCTCGCGGCTCCTCCCCGCATCAGATAACCCCCTAGAAGAAGAGCTCTCCCAGGGGGTTACCTTGCAGGCGCACTCCCGAGTCCAGCATTCGGCACCCATAGCCGCCAAATGCAGGGCTCGGCCTTGCCCCCCGGCGCATGCGTCATTGGAATTGATTGACAGCAGTGGGAGCCAATGGCTGCGCTGCTATCAATCTATCCAATGAAGAGCCGAGAACCCCGGGCAGAGAGACTGCGCGTCCTCGTTGTGGGACATTCCAGGGCTCAGGTAAGTAAAACGGGGGGGGCTTGGGGGCCTGTGACTGTCAGAAGTTTTTTCATCTTAATGCATAGGAGGCATTAAGATGAAAACACAGGAGGGTTTACAACCCCTTTAAATCACACATATCTGGGGCATCAACTATAGAAGACTATTAAAAGAAGGTCTGCAATATCATCTTTGACTTTACAGAAGGCACCCGCTTTGACAGACCACCACCCATGAGAGTGCTATAAATAGGGATGGACGAACATCTCCCGGGACGGTTCGCGAACGCGATCGCGCGAACGTGGGTAAATGTTTGCGAACTGCGGGTTCGTGCCGGGCCCCATTCATTTCAATGGGAGGCGAACATTAAAAACCTCCAGGTCATATTTGCAGCCACAAAATAATTACTAGCTGTGCACACATAGTCCCACAACATGGACAATGACATAACAGAAGTATTAAGCAAATTTGAGATCAACAACGACAAGCATTCTTTTTTTATCTGAAATTTTTTGTCAATTCAGGAGCGCATGAAAGCCATGGAAGAGACGCAAGGCCAGGCTATGAAGGGGGTGCATGAGATGATCCTGCTATTGGAAAAGTTGCCATAAATGTTTTTTTTTTTTTTATAAGTTGTATAAATCGTTTATACAGTTATAACGTTTATTTCGTATTTTGTAATATTGCTCGGTTTTATTGTAATAGCTCGGCCTAAATCTGCCGGAACTGACAGCAGCCGGTAAATACATGTCAAATACATATAGGGTCCATTCACACGTCTGTAAAATGGATCCGCATCCGTTCCACAATTTAGCGGAATTGATTTTCAATTCCAGGCTGAAAAATTAGGCATTCACAGCCTGGATAAAGAAGTAAGTGTCGGCCAGTACAGGCCCCAAAAATTAGCCAACAGGCATTCATCTGACAGCAAAGAACTTTAAATTCTGTGGCTGGAGGTACATTAGGCATTCACAGGATAAATACGTTTCGGGCACTACAGGCCCCAAAAATTAGGCATTCAACGGACATAAAAGGCCTTTTATGCCGCTGTATTTACCCAAGAAGACAAGGACCATGAATAATTGTTATAGGTGGTGGTGGATATTTGTGGCCTGTCATGAGGAATTTGAATGAAACATGGTCTACTGGTCACATGTGTTGAATTCCTCAGAGATCCATGCCTCATTCATTTTTATAAATGTGAGGTAGTCAACACTGTCGTGAGCTAAGCGAGTGCGCTTATTGGTCACGATCCCCCCTGCTGCGCTGAACGTCCTTTCGGACAGGACACTGGACGAGGGGCAAGCCAACAGTTCCATTGCAAATTGTGCAAGCTCTGGCCAGAGGTCAAGCCTGCCCACCCAGTAGTCCAGGGGTTCATCACTTCTCAGAGCGTCCACATCGGCCGTTAATCCGATGTAGTCGGACACCTGTCGGTCTAGGCGTTCCCTGATGCTGGATCCGGATGAGACCTGTCGATGGGTAGGCTGAAAGAATGATCTCATATCAGAAGTGACCAAGACATCTTCAAACCGCCCTCTTCTTGCAGGAGCTGTTGGATTGGTATCCACAACTGTTCCTCTGGGAGTGGAAATTCCTCTGCCAGCGCACGCAAAAGCAGAATGCAGCATTTCTCAAAGCAAGGCCTGGAAGTGCTCCATTCTGACAGCCCTCTGTGATAGTGGTAACATTTCTGCCATTTTTTGTTTGTACCGGGGGTCCAAGTACGTTGCCACCCAGTAATGGTCCTTGCCCTTTATGTTTTTTATACGGGGGTCCCTCTTAAAACACTGGAGCATGAAGGCCCCCATTTGCACTAAACTGGAAGCAATGTGGTGGCCTGGCTCCTGCTCGTCATCATCCAGGATAATGTCGTCCTCAATCTCCTCCCCCCATCCACGAACAACAACAGCAGGGATCCCAGAAAGGTTTAAAGCATGCTCTTCTTGCTCCTCCTCATCCGCCCCAGCACCCTCCTCCTCTGACTCCTCTTCAGACTCCTGTTGTTGACTTGTCTCAGATAGAGTAGCCCCCCCTGGGAATTCATCCAGCATTGCGACTTCCTCATCTTCCTGCTCCTGCTCCTCGACGGCTTGATCAATGACACGACGCAATGCACGCTCCATAAAGAAGGCATAAGGTACGATGTCACTGATGGCACCATGGCTGCGACTGACCAGTTTGGTGATCTCATCAAATGGCCGCAAAAGTCTGCATGCGTCGCGCATAAGCAGCCACTGACGCGGTGAAAAAAAAACAAGATCCCCAGAACCTGTTCTGGCGCAGAGTTCGTACAGGTAGTCGTTAACTGCACGTTTCTGCTGGAGCAGCCTATCAAGCATATACAAGGTAGAGTTCCATTGTGTCGGGCAGTCACAAATAAGACGTCTGACCGGCAGATTGTGTCGCCGCTGAATGTCAGCAAGGCGAGCCATGGCCGTGTAAGATCTTCTGAAATGGGCCGAGATTTTCCTTGCCTGCCGCAAGACGTCCTGGACCCCAGGGTATTTGACAACGAATCGCTGCACGATCAAGTTCAAGACGTGTGCCATGCATGGCACGTGTGTAATTTTGCCCTGTTTCAACGCGCTCAGCAGGTTGGCACCGTTGTCGCACACCACTTTACCAACTGTCAAATTGAGCGGTGTTAGCCACTGATCTGCCTGTGAACGCAAAGCTGAAAGGAGTGCAGGGCCAGTGTGGCTCTTGGCTTCCAGGCACAACAGACGCAGCACAGCATGGCAACATCTCACCTGGCATGTCGAATAGGTTCTGGGGATCTTGGGCGGCGCAGCAGAAGAGACGGTATCAGCGGATGAGGAGGAGTCAGCCGAGGAGGAGAGGGAGGATGGAGTAGGAGGAGGAGGAGAAGAAGAGGCAGGCCTGCATGCAATCCGTGGCGGTAAAACCAAATCTACACGGGTGCCACGGGTTACATGCTTGACGGCCGTCAGAAGGTTCACCCAGTGGGCAGTAAAAGTAATATACCTTCCCTGCCCGTGTTTGCTAGACCACGTGTTTGTGGTCAGATGTATCTTGGCACCGACACTGTGTGCCAGAGATACATTCACTTGCCGCTGAACATGGCCATATAGCTCTGGGATGCCCTTCTGGGAGAAATATTTCCTTCCTGGGACCTTCCATTGTGGTGTTCCAATGGCCACAAATTTTCGAAAGGCCTCCGAGTCCACCAGTTTATATGGCAGTAGTTGGCGGGCTAGGAGTTCTGACAAGCCAGCGGTCAACCGTTGGGCAAGAGGGTTATCCGGCGTCATCATTCTTTTATGCTCGAACATTTGTCCCACGGAAGCCTGCCTTTTTCCAGATAAACTTGGGGACATGATGATGGAAGGTGGAGTGGAGGACAACTGTGAAGAGAGAGGAGAAGTAGTAGAAGAGGCTGGACGGTGAGAGCCTGGAGTTTGGCTTTGTGGGTTCTGACGGTGTTGCTCCCACTGGGCTCGGTGATGGGAGTTCATGTGCCTTCTTAAGGCGGTTGTCCCTAGGTGAGTGTTGGGCTTACCGCGACTTATGCGTTGACTGCAAAGGCTGCAGATGGCAACACTATTGTCAGCAGCGGACACGTTAAAAAAAGCCCACACTGCGGAGCCATGTGCCGGAGTCCTGGGAGCACCAGATGTGACCGTACATGGTTGATGGCTCGCTCTGAGTCCTGATACATTAGCAGTCTTGTTTGTCGCTCCTGTGCAATGTAAGTTCCGCCTGCCTTTCCTCCCTATCTGCTGGTCCATCTCTCCCTCTGAACTCCCCTCCTGGTCCTCTCTTGTGGGCACCCACGTGACGTCCATAGACACATCATCATCTACGTCACCTTCCCCACCACTAACATTAGAGATCTCGGAGTAGGCAGCAACAGCGGGGACCAACATCCTTGGGCTGATCTGGGTACTGTCGTCAGACTGCTGAGTGGCGGTTGTTGCTACCTCCTCTTCCTGATCCAATGTCAAGAATGCCTGCGCATCAGAGAAGTCTTGTGATGGATCGGAAAATAATTCCTGTGACTCAAGCGGAGGGTATATGGTGGCGGTGGTGTTGGTGGTAGTGTCTTTGGGGGTGCACACAGCAGAGAGTGAAGAGGGTGCAGATAGAGAGGATGAGGAGGGTGCAGAAGAGTAAGGCTGAGTGAGCCACTCAACCAAGTCTGGTGCGTCCTTTGACGTAATCGAACGCACCTTCTGCAACTTCCCACTTTGGCTCCAGCCTGGTGCTCCTGCCCTACCCCTACCACCCCTGCGGAAGGGCCTGCCTCTTCCTCTGCCTGTCATCTTTTTAAATGACCCTGTGACAAAAGGCTGTAGAGAAGGGCAGTATATGCGGAAGAAGGTATATAACACCCCGCTTCAAACTGTCGTTTTTGGGGGCCACTGGTCTATCACAGCAGTTATAATACTTTTTTCTAATTGCGTTTGTCACTCTTTGTAGTATCGCTGCAGAACCTCTCAGCAGTCACAATGCTGCACAGTAGAAATGCACTATACTATTCTTCCTATATGTGAAAGTTTTTTATGCGTGTATTAGACCCCTATATACTGCACACCAAATAGTACACACCTATACCAATCCTTAAAATGAACTTTTGTGGAGCTTTATTGGTTAGCGATTTTAGTCGCTAGTCTGTGCCTGCGACACACAGCGGCAATTTCTACCTAAACCGAGAAAAGAGCTGCAGCAGAACCGCTCAGAAGCTGCACAGTAGAAATGCTGCACAGTTGAAATGCACTATATATTATATATTATAGTATATAGTATATATTATATAGTATGTTTGAAAGTTTTTTATGCATGTATTAGACCCCTATATACTGCACACCAAATAGTACACCTATATCAGTCCTTAAAATGAACTTTTGGGGAGCTTTATTGGTTAGCGATTTTAGTCGCTAGTCTGTGCCTGCGACACACAGCGGCAATTTCTACCTAAACCGAGAAAAGAGCTGCAGCAGAACCGCTCAGAAGCTGCACAGTAGAAATGCTGCACAGTTGAAATGCACTATATATTATATAGCATAGTATATATTATATAGTATGTTTGAAAGTTTTTTATGCGTGTATTAGACCCCTATATACTGCACACCAAATAGTACACCTATACCAGTCCTTAAAATGAACTTTTGTGGAGCTTTATTGGTTAGCGATTTTAGTCGCTAGTCTGTGCCTGCGACACACAGCGGCAATTTCTACCTAAACCGAGAAAAGAGCTGCAGCAGAACCGCTCAGAAGCTGCACAGTAGAAATGCACTATACTATTCTTCCTAGAGTATTTTATGCGTGTAGTACACTTCTATTTACTGCACACAAAATAGTACACCTATACCAGTCCGTAAAAGGACTTTTGTGGACTGTACACCTACACCAGTCCTTAGAAGGACTTTTGTTTTAGTAGAGTCTGTCCCTGCTAGTACACACACAGCAACCTTCCTACACTGACTAAAGACAGCTGCAGAACCGCACTATACTATTCTTCCTAGAGTATTTTATGCGTGTAGTACACCCCTATTTACTGCACACAAAATAGTACACCTATACCAGTCCGTAAAAGGACTTTTGTGGACTGTACATAGTTACATAGTTACATAGTTAGTCAGGTTGAAAAAAGACAAAGTCCATCCAGTTCAACCATAAAAAAAAAATAAAAAAAAAAAAAAAATAACTAAAATAAAAAAAAAATATCGTGCACTCCCATATACCCACTTCTATACCCACAGTTGATCCAGAGGAAGGCAAAAAACCCCAGCAGAGCATGATACAATTTGCTACAGCAGGGGAAAAAATTCCTTCCTGATCCCCCGAGAGGCAATCGGATTTACCCTGGATCAACTTTACCAAGAACTGTTAGTACTCAGTTATATTATGTACATTTAGGAAAGTATCCAGGCCTTTCTTAAAGCAATCTACTGAGCTGGCCAGAACCACCTCTGCAGGGAGTCTGTTCCACATTTTCACAGCTCTTACTGTGAAGAAACCTTTCCGCATTTGGAGATGAAATCTTTTTTCTTCTAGACGTAAAGAGTGCCCCCTTGTTCTCTGTGTTGACCGTAAAGTGAATAACTCATCACCAAGTTCACTATATGGACCCCTTATATATTTGTACATGTTAATCATATCCCCCCTTATTCTCCTCTTCTCAAGAGTGAATAAATTCAGTTCCTCTAATCTTTCTTCATAGCTGAGCTCCTCCATGCCTCTTATCAGTTTGGTTGCCCTTCTCTGCACTTTCTCCAGTTCCCCGATATGCTTTTTGAGAACTGGTGCCCAAAACTGAACTGCGTATTCCAGATGAGGCCTTACTAATGATTTGTACAGGGGCAAAATTATATCTCTCTCTCTGGAGTCCATACCTCTCTTAATACAAGAAAGGACTTTGCTCGCCTTGGAAACCACAGCTTGGCATTGCATGCCATTATTGAGCTTATGATCTACCAAAACCCCCAGATCCTTCTCCACTACGGATCCCCCCAGTTGTATTCCCCCTAGTATGTATGATGCATTCATATTCTTAGCCCCCAAGTGCATAACTTTACATTTATCAACATTAAACCTCATCTGCCACATAGTCGCCCAATTAGACAGGGCATCGAGGTCGGCTTGTAAATTGGAGACATCTTGTAAGGACGTTATTCCACTGCATAGCTTGGTGTCATCTGCAAAGACAGAAATGTTACTTTTGATCTCAGACCCAATATCATTTATAAAGATATTAAAAAGTAAGGGTCCCAGCACTGAACCTTGGGGTACACCACTGATAACCTTAGACCATTCAGAGTAAGAATCATTAACTACTACTCTCTGAATTCTGTCTTTTAGCCAGTTTTCTATCCATTTACAAATTGATATTTCCAATCCTGTAGACTTTACCTTACACATGAGCCGTGTGTGGGGGACTGTATCAAACGCTTTTGCAAAATCCAAGTATACCACGTCCACAGCCACGCCTCTGTCCAAGGTTTTACTTACCTCTTCATAAAAAGAAATCAGGTTTGTCTGACAACTTCTGTCTTTCATGAATCCATGCTGTCTGTTGCTTAAATAGTTTTTTTCCAGCCAGAACTCATCTATGTGGTCTTTTATTAATCTCTCCAGTATCTTCCCAACTATGGAAGTTAAACTAACAGGTCTATAGTTACTTGGTAAAGACTTTGTTCCCTTTTTAAATATAGGCACCACATTGGCCCTGCGCCAATCCAGTGGTACTATTCCTGTCATTAATGAGTCCCTAAAAATTAGATACAATGGCTTTGAAATTACAGAGCTCAATTCTTTTAGGATCCGTGGGTGTATGCCATCTGGTCCAGGTGCTTTATCCACCTTTATTCTGTCTAAATATTTCTGGACCATATCACTTTTGAGCCATTGTGGATTTGAGGCTGTGTCACTACCACCCCCATTATGGACATGAGCTCCCCCATGCTCCATTGTATACACAGAGCTGAAGAAAGTATTTAATAAATTAGCCTTCTCTTTGTCCCCAGTCACCCACTCTAGATTATTTTGTAAAGGGCCTACATGCTCAGACTTGACCTTTTTACTATTAATATATTTGAAGAATTTTTTGGGGCTTGTCCTACTATCTTTTGCAATCTGTCGTTCGTTTTGAATTTTTGCATCCTTGATTTCCTTTTTACATATCCTGTTATATTCTTTGTAACATTTAAACGACACTAGTGTTCCTTCATTTTTATATTTTTTAAAAGCGCTTTTCTTATTGTTTATAGCTTTTTTAACTTTAACTGTGAGCCACATAGGTTTTATTTTTAGCCTTTTAAACTTATTGCCCATGGGAATATACTTTGCAGTGAGTTCACAAACAGTCTTTTTGAAGAATTCCCATTTCTGTTCTGTGCCCATTGATGCCAATATTCTCTCCCAGTCTAAGTCCTGGAGAGCAGCCCTCATCCTTGGAAAATTTGCTTTATTGAAATTAAGTGTTTTTATCCTTCCTGCATGTATTTCTTGCTTACAGCTAACATCAAATGAAATCATGTTATGGTCACTGCTACCCAGGTGTTCCTTTATCTGAACATTAGTAATATGCTCTGCATGGTTTGAGATTACCAGGTCCAACAGAGCATCATTCCTAGTTGGGGCCTCAATAAACTGGACCATAAAATTGTCCTGCAATAGGCTTATAAATTTTTGCCCTTTAACTGTCCCAGCAGTGCCATTACTCCAGTCAATTTCTGGGTAGTTAAAATCCCCCATTATTACCACCGTCCCAGCCCTTGCAGCCCTTTCCATCTGTGCAAGGAGCTGAGTCTCCACCTCCTCATTAACATTGGGTGGTCTATAACAAACTCCAATGATTAACTTTGAACTACGCACATCTGTATGCAGTTCCACCCATAATGCTTCAGCCTCATCACACTCTCCATCAACCAGGTCCTCTTTCACACTCGCTTTGAGATCACTTCTCACATAGAGACAGACCCCGCCACCTTTCCTTTTTGCCCTGTCTCTCCGAAAGAGTGCATAGCCAGGAATATTAATAATCCAGTCATGTGAGGATTGAAGCCACGTTTCAGCAATACCGATTACGTCATAGCTCTCCTCATGCACCAGAGCTTCCAACTCACCTATTTTGCTTGGCAGACTTCTGGCATTGGTGAACAAACACTTTAATGTATTACATTTTTCTCTGGTATTTTTCATATAATTTTTAGTAGTACAAATGGCACTATAGTTTCCAATGGCTGTTTGCAACATGGGAACTTTCTTGTCACCTGCCATAACCCTCCCCCCATCTATCCCCATTCCACTCTCCATTAATGTCTGACCACTAACTGACCTGTGTGCCCGATGTAATTCTAGTTCACCCTCCCCCCTCAAACCTAGTTTAAATACTCCTCCAGCCTTCCCATAAACCTCTCCCCCAGCACAGCAGACCCCCTTCCATTCAAGTGCAAACCGTCTTTAGCATATAGGTTGCACCCCAATGAAAAGTCAGCCCAGTGCTCTAGAAACCCAAATCCCTCCTCCCTACACCAGGTCTTTAGCCATGCATTCAGCTCTCTAATCTCCCCCTGCCTTTCCTGTGTTGCGCATGGCACAGGCAATATTTCAGAGAATATCACCTTGGAGGTCCTTGCCTTCATCTTGCAGCCTAGTTCTTTAAATTGATTCTTAAGGAGCCTCCACCTTCCATGTATACTGTCATTGGTTCCAACGTGGACCAAGACAGCTGGGTCATGCCCAGCCCCTCCCAGTAATTTATCCACCCGGTCCACCACATGCCGAACCCTGGCACCAGGGAGACAGCAAACCATTCGGTTGAGGCGATCCTGGCGACAAATTATTCTATCAGTCCTTCTGATTATAGAATCCCCTATAACCACCAACTGTCTTGGCCTACCTGCACTCCCCTCACCACCTCTACTAGATGGGTTGCTGTCCCGGCTGTTAGGGGTAGCAGTGACATCTAGGGCTGCCACCTCTGTGTTTGCCACCTCCACATCTTCACCCAACGTGGAAAATTTGTTTTGATGCACAAATACAGGACTGGCCTTCCTTTTCTGCAAGCCCCTTCCACTCCCTCTAACTACATTAACCCATCTTCCTATCTGATAATCCTGACTTGCCACTCCACCCTCCACATCAGCCCTACTGACCACCTGCTCAGCGAGCAGAGGACCCCTTTCAAGGTTGTCCTTTCCGCCCAGTGTTGCAACTTGCTCTTCCAGATCTCTAATGTGAGCTTCCAGAAGGGCAACCTGCTCACATCTGTCACAGCGGTATCCATCCTGGAGCTGTTGCACCAATTTTGCATACATGTGGCACACTGTGCACTGAGCAAAACCTTCAACCCTGCTAGCACTCATTTCCCAGTTGCAATATAATTACTTGTAGGAAGTTTATATTGTTACTCACAGTTTAGAAGACTCCTGTTTTAAACTCCTGGTTTTTAACTCTCCACTGTAGTTCAAAATTCCACTGATGTTCACAAAATCCACATGCAAGCCACCATCAGCAGGGAGCCAGCTCCTAAGGGAGTTTGTACAGACACTTATATACTCACCTGTGAACAATTAACCACTCCCCTTAATTAGCAGAAAGAAAAAAAGCTGTTTAAAAAGTGTCAGAGAAAGGAGTGGGGGGGGGGAAGTATTTTTAAAACTGATAAACGTATCAAATAAAGGACAAAAAAAAAGAAATAAATCAACACTTGCAAGCAGAAGCAGTTAAAAGCAAGTCCTGGTTTTTAACTCTCCACTGTAGTTCAAAATTCCACTGATGTTCACAAAATCCACATGCAAGCCACCATCAGCAGGGAGCCAGCTCCTAAGGGAGTTTGTACAGACACTTATATACTCACCTGTGAACAATTAACCACTCCCCTTAATTAGCAGAAAGAAAAAAAGCTGTTTAAAAAGTGTCAGAGAAAGGAGTGGGGGGGGGGAAAGTATTTTTAAAACTGATAAACGTATCAAATAAAGGACAAAAAAAAAGAAATAAATCAACACTTGCAAGCAGAAGCAGTTAAAAGCAAGTCCTGGTTTTTAACTCTCCACTGTAGTTCAAAATTCCACTGATGTTCACAAAATCCACATGCAAGCCACCATCAGCAGGGAGCCAGCTCCTAAGGGAGTTTGTACAGACACTTATATACTCACCTGTGAACAATTAACCACTCCCCTTAATTAGCAGAAAGAAAAAAAGCTGTTTAAAAAGTGTCAGAGAAAGGAGTGGGGGGGGGGGGGGAAGTATTTTTAAAACTGATAAACGTATCAAATAAAGGACAAAAAAAAAGAAATAAATCAACACTTGCAAGCAGAAGCAGTTAAAAGCAAGTCCTGGTTTTTAACTCTCCACTGTAGTTCAAAATTCCACTGATGTTCACAAAATCCACATGCAAGCCACCATCAGCAGGGAGCCAGCTCCTAAGGGAGTTTGTACAGACACTTATATACTCACCTGTGAACAATTAACCACTCCCCTTAATTAGCAGAAAGAAAAAAAGCTGTTTAAAAAGTGTCAGAGAAAGGAGTGGGGGGGGGGGGAAGTATTTTTAAAACTGATAAACGTATCAAATAAAGGACAAAAAAAAAGAAATAAATCAACACTTGCAAGCAGAAGCAGTTAAAAGCAAGTCCTGGTTTTTAACTCTCCACTGTAGTTCAAAATTCCACTGATGTTCACAAAATCCACATGCAAGCCACCATCAGCAGGGAGCCAGCTCCTAAGGGAGTTTGTACAGACACTTATATACTCACCTGTGAACAATTAACCACTCCCCTTAATTAGCAGAAAGAAAAAAAGCTGTTTAAAAAGTGTCAGAGAAAGGAGTGGGGGGGGGGGGGGAAGTATTTTTAAAACTGATAAACGTATCAAATAAAGGACAAAAAAAAAGAAATAAATCAACACTTGCAAGCAGAAGCAGTTAAAAGCAAGTCCTGGTTTTTAACTCTCCACTGTAGTTCAAAATTCCACTGATGTTCACAAAATCCACATGCAAGCCACCATCAGCAGGGAGCCAGCTCCTAAGGGAGTTTGTACAGACACTTATATACTCACCTGTGAACAATTAACCACTCCCCTTAATTAGCAGAAAGAAAAAAAGCTGTTTAAAAAGTGTCAGAGAAAGGAGTGGGGGGGGGGAAAGTATTTTTAAAACTGATAAACGTATCAAATAAAGGACAAAAAAAAAGAAATAAATCAACACTTGCAAGCAGAAGCAGTTAAAAGCAAGTCCTGGTTTTTAACTCTCCACTGTAGTTCAAAATTCCACTGATGTTCACAAAATCCACATGCAAGCCACCATCAGCAGGGAGCCAGCTCCTAAGGGAGTTTGTACAGACACTTATATACTCACCTGTGAACAATTAACCACTCCCCTTAATTAGCAGAAAGAAAAAAAGCTGTTTAAAAAGTGTCAGAGAAAGGAGTGGGGGGGGAAAGTATTTTTAAAACTGATAAACGTATCAAATAAAGGACAAAAAAAAGAAATAAATCAACACTTGCAAGCAGAAGCAGTTAAAAGCAAGTCCTGGTTTTTAACTCTCCACTGTAGTTCAAAATTCCACTGATGTTCACAAAATCCACATGCAAGCCACCATCAGCAGGGAGCCAGCTCCTAAGGGAGTTTGTACAGACACTTATATACTCACCTGTGAACAATTAACCACTCCCCTTAATTAGCAGAAAGAAAAAAAGCTGTTTAAAAAGTGTCAGAGAAAGGAGTGGGGGGGGAAAGTATTTTTAAAACTGATAAACGTATCAAATAAAGGACAAAAAAAAAGAAATAAATCAACACTTGCAAGCAGAAGCAGTTAAAAGCAAAAGTCCTGGTTTTTAACTCTCCACTGTAGTTCACAATTCCACTGATGTTCACAAAATCCACATGCAAGCCACCATCAGCAGGGAGCCAGGTACACCTATACCAGTCCTTAGAAGGACTTTTGTTTTAGTAGAGTCTGTCCCTGCTAGTACACACACAGCAACCTTCCTACACTGACTAAAGACAGCTGCAGAACCACTCAGCACTGCAGTCCCAATGCTGCACAATTGAAATGAACTAAAAGTATATTACACCCCTATACACTGCACACAAAACAATTGTACACCTATACCAGTCCTTAAAAGGACTTTTGTGGACCTAATAGCTAGGATTACAGTCTGTCCCTGCTCCACACAGCAACCTGTCCCTACGCTGACAAATAACAGAATGTAAAATGGCAGCCAGATCAGGTCTATTTATAAGGTAGGGGGTATGTCCATCTGCTGAAATGTCTCATTGGCTGTCCTGTACCACATGATGGATGTGTCATAGGTCAAAGTTCCACAATGTAAAAGATTCAGAATATGGTGGCCGCGAACCGGCCGCGAATAGCGCCATATGTCCGCCGGTTTCGCGAACCGCGAATGCGCAAAATTCGCCGCGAACCGACCGCGGGGCGAACCGCAAGGCCATCTCTAGCTATAAAGACTTGAAAAAACGACAGAAGTCAAAAAATAGCTTACGTATTTATTTTTTAATCTGTAAACTTCCTACTTACAGTAGGTGACTGCGATATTGTAGCATCGGCGATATTCGCCCTCCGCGACCCCCATCATGCGAGCCAGCACCGAGCTCTGACGCTCCTCCTGCTCGCCGCCCCCAAGAGATTCCTATGGATACGCTGCATCTCGTGGGGGCGGCACAGCCTCACAGTGCCGATTTCCAGCACGATCCCATCGTGCTGGAAATGAAAAATGGGGGAACTAATGCGCAAACCAATAAGGGATAAAATATACTAAAAACAAAAAAAGTAGCAGCCACCTAAAAAGTGTTCACACACTGAAAGGTATAACTATAAAAAGGGGGGGGGGTGAGGGGGCGCTCACTATAAAAATATTTTAAACTATATAAAATAGCGTGCATAAAACATCAAATATTGATAATTGCAAAACACATCCATAAATGACTCTTTATAAAGGTGAAATAAAAATACCACTGTGAAAAATAATTAAAAAGTGCAACAATCCAGTGCAGAAATCACCTGTGTAAAAAAATATATAAATGTAATCCTGTGTATGCAAAATACATACACTAGAAAGGACAATATAAAATTGTGCAATAAACAGTCTTTAGTGCAGAAAAAACAATAAAAAAAACAAAAATAAAACATGCAAAATAATTCAAGTCTTTGTGCTGGGAAATCTCTAAGCCACACTCCACAGCAATGTACAAAATAAATCCAAAAAGTGCAGATGAAAAACAATTGTCTCTTAATTGCAGTGATATCCAATAAAGTGCAGGTGCTTTCATCCAGTGCTACGTGCCAAACGTTTCCCCCAGCCTCTCACCTTAAGAGGCTAAATAATAAGCCTTTCTGTTGTATTCCTCATAAAAAACGATCACTGCTCACTTTCTCTCTATGGTCACTCCTCCTGGTTAGATGCTCAGACAGACACATGCAGGATAAAGAGGGTACTCCATAGTGTAGTATTTAACACAAAAACAATCTTTTATTAATGGTAAAACAGCATATACTGCATATAATTCAGCATATACTGATAGTACAGTGTGCAGGAAGACTTCTGGGTTCGGCCGCACCCGGAAAGTGATGTCACCACGGCTCTGTCCTCACGCGTATCGTGACTGTCCACGATCAAAGGATCGCGCTGGAAATACAATCTCGCGGGCACGTACTGTAGACTGTGCTTTATATCTTGGTAACATTTTTCACTTGATAAATCTCATGACAAAATGTGTTTAAACCTGCAATGATGCTCAGTATGTAATATGACCCTTTTCTACTAATGAATTTAGAAGGCATGTAAAAATAAAAAAAATTATACTAGCTTTTAAAAGAGAACGGGAAAGGGTAACATCCTCTCATATTTTTATTGCTGTCTGTATTCAGGTGATAACTGTATAAGAGGGGAACTCTCCTCATTTTGGAGGGATGTCCTTCACTTTCTGCTGTGTCACCGAGATATGAATTAAAGAGAAGCCTCCCCAATAGGACACAGATGGCACAAAAAATGCATTATAAGGTTTTTCTTTTGTTTTCAAAAAGTTTTTTATTATGCAAAAAAAAAAGTATTACCATACACGTAGACATAAGACACAAATCAAATCAACCTGTATCAAATCAAGATGATAACAATGGTGGACAATAGTTTCAGAGAATCAAGCAGAATATTTAGAGGTACCTATGATCTCAGCCACTCAAAGCCATTAGGTGACATTATAAGCAGATCATGCAGGTAAACCAGTAACCGAAGCAAATAAAAAGGAAATAATAATAAAAAAAAAAAAAACACAACAAACAGAAATTCGGTCAGTCTTGAAGTCTAAACAAGAACCAAGGGTTCCATTTAGCATCAAATAAGGGGATAGAGCCGTTCAAGGTATGAAATATTTTTTCCGACAACATCATTTAATCTACAGGTGTAATAACCTGAGCAAATGGAACCGAGGTCGTTTTCCAATGCAATGCAATGGCCCACTGCATGGCAATGCAGATTGAATGGATCAATTTCATAAGAGGTTTGGGGGTATCAGGCAGACTTTGAAATAAGAGACAGTGCTTGTGTGTCAGAGCCATGGGTCCACCCGCCAATTTGTCCATCAAATCCAGGGTCTCCCTCCAGGTAGGCAGCAACTTTTCACAGTCCCAAAATAGGTGCAGGAAGGAGCCCTGGTGGGCGCAACCCCTAAAGCAAGAGGGGGAGGCATGCGGGTAAATTTTACTTAGGCACAGGGGAGTGTAATACCACCTAGTCAATAATTTAATAGCCGTTTCCCTGACCGTCAAAGACTTGGTACATTTACGCATGTTTTGCCAACCTTTCGCCCAATCCAAATCCTCTTCTCCCAAATTAAGGTCCTGCTCCCACTGGGATATATATTTCACAATGGGCTTCTCATGAACTGATTCCAATGATTTATAAACACCCAAAATTAGACCTTTTTGTCTGGGGGCAGAATAGCATATACCTTCAAAAAATGTGTTTGAATCAGAAGCTGGAAAAGTATAGTGCTGATGAAAAAAATGTCAGATTTGGAGAAAGTGGTAAAATTCTCCAGCTGGGATATGATGACTATTTTGTAAATATGAGAAAGTTAAAAATTTTGAATCTATGAGAAAGTCATCCAACTTAGTCAAGTCACTGTCCACCCAGATCTGAAAAGATGCCGGGTGATCATACGCCGGGGGGGAATCTAGAATCTCCAAGAAATTAGGCTCCCCGGGGGTCTGAGATATAAAATTATATTTCAACATATAGTCATCCCAAAACTTCAATCCAACCGCCACTATTGAGTTTTTAGAACTCAAACCAGACTTAGAGGGGTTTGAGGACCATAAAAGTCCCGGAAGGTATAGGGGCAAGATAGAATTTCGTTCAAACCTAACCCAGGGGACCCTGGAATCAATAATATTCCATTGGGCCTGTTGAGTATATCTACTCACAAGATAGTAAAGCCATATCTGGGGGACCCCCAGGTCACCTCTTATGGAGGAACGGTACAGAATATCTCTAGCGAACCTCGGGGGTTTATCCTGCCAAATAAATCTGTTAAAATGGGACTGGATATTAATTAGGTACGTTTTTGAGAGTCTAATTGGTAGGGAGCGAAATAGGTAAAGTAACTTATGGAGAATCGTCATTTTAAGGGCTGTAACCCTACCTAGGAAAGAAATGTGAAGTGGGGACCAAAGTTTAAGCAACTGTTTTAATTTAGATATCATCTGAGGATAATTGGCCCCGAAGAGTTTGCAAAAGTCCCCGGTCAGGTTAATACCCAAATATGGGACATGGGCTCCAGCCCAAGTGAAAGGGAATGATTGTTTAAGCTGGTGGAGTTCCGCGGGTAAAAAAACCCACTCGAAGGGCCACAGACTTTGAGACATTTACTGAGAGACTGGAGATCCATGCAAAACTCGATAAGGTCTGGAGCAGGTTCGGCAATGTAATTAAGGGATTGGTGAGGAACATCAGCACGTCATCAGCGTACATGCAAAATTTGTAAGAGGAGGAGCCTTTACAATATCCTGTGATGTCAGGGTTACCCAATATAGCAATGGCTAAGGGCTCAAGAGCTAGAGCAAAGATTAGCAGGGAAAGAGGGCACCCATGTCTAGTACCCCGGCCTAGGCTGAAAAACTACACCCCGGGATCTTAACTCGTGTTTTAGGGTTCTGGTAAAGGGCCTGGAAGGCATGTAAGAATTCCCCCTGAAAGCCCATGCGTTGCAGCAGGGTGGACACATAGCTCCAAGACACACTGTCGAAAGCCCTATGGATATCAAGGCTAAGCATAAAAAGCTTCCTGGAAAATAGGTTTGCATCCTGAATTATATCTGTGGCCAGATGTATGTTGTCTGTAATAAGCCTGTGGGGAATAAAACCCGATTTGTAGGGAGATATAAGTGAGGAGATTATGCCTGCCAATCTGTCAGCTAAAATCCTACTGAAAATGTTTTAATCATTATTTATGACCGAAATGGGTCTATAATTCTGAGGGAGCATATGATTTATGTTAGGCTTAGGGATCAGAGACATGTTCGCCAATAGCATCTCCTCAGGAAAGCTGCCCCCCTGCAATACGGAGTTGAAAAGCTGAACCAGTCTAGTGGATAAATATATAATCATACATCACAGTACAAGTATGGTATGGCGATATAGTTACCGCTTAAAAATGGAGTAGACAGTTGCATAGCCAGAAAGGTCAGAAAACCGTGGAGCAATCCGGATGGTCATGTAGTCGCCCGCCATCCCCCCACACACAGGGTGAAGGAGCCCAATTCCTTGGGCTTACAAGAAGCCACACCGGTGACGCTTGCCAGAAGGCAGGAGAGGACATGGGCTAGCACAAAGGTATTTTGAATAAAAAAGACCACACAAAAAATATAATCCAACACATATTTATTTTACTTGGATATTTATATGGCCACGGTGTTATCCATAGGGGGTTAACATAAATCCTTTATATAAAAATTAAATAAGCCATCATGGCCAAATTATGTTATCAAATATTTAACTGGTGACCATCCAGTCCAAGCTGGACGACTACTCCCCCGTTTGGACAACAACATGACTTCTAAAAATAGGGAGGGAGGGCGGGCGCCGCTGCCTGGTCCAGAACGGTCTGAGGTAAACTGCTCCCCGCTCTTCTGATAGCTTCACCCGCGCGGGCTAGTCAGAGCTGAACTGGCCAATCAGCTGCTCGCCCCTGTCCACCAATCCCATGGCTGTTGCTGCACAGGGATTTTGCCTCAAGCTCAAACAACCTGTGGGGATAAAACAAAGCAGGAGAACTGCAATCCTTTCCCCTTTGAGCTAACCCATGGTGGTCCAGCTTAATGCTGTGACCTTTCATGGGCTAGCACAAAGGTATTTTGAATAAAAAAGACCACACAAAAAATATAATCCAACACATATTTATTTTACTTGGATATTTATATGGCCACGGTGTTATCCATAGGGGGTTAACATAAATCCTTTAAATAAAAATTAAATAAGTCATCATGGCCAAATTATATTATCAAAAATGTAACTGGTGTCCATCCAGTCCAAGCTGGACGACTACTCCCCACCGGCCGGAGCCAGTAGCATAGGTACTGGCTGCGGCCGCCCCACCACCGTGGCTGATACAATCAAATCTTGCAGACCCATATTGAAAATGTCCAGGCCTATAAAAGATAAGTGGACCATATCCTTCCTGAACAAACCTGGGACAAAACCTTCCAATTCCGAATGGCGAAAGGAAAGACCGCCAGATGAAATTAGAAAACTATGAATTGTTCTATTAAGTCTCCTCCGTATCCTATCCAAATAAAACAGGCCACCCTGAGGAGACCACAAAAGCCTCGGGATCATTTCCAAAATTGTCAAGGTCGTGGATGGGAACATAAGTTTTATGAAACAAAGATCCCTCTTCATTTCACATAATAAATCCCATGTGCCCATTTTCCCGATATCATTCCCTCCCGCATGAATGACCAAAATTTGGGGGGGAGGCCAAATGCTGGCCAAATAGGATAATTGTTCCTTAAGATTCATCCAACACAAACCCGTGACACCTGACCAAAAAACCTTAAAAGACTTAGAGTCCAGACCTAAATTGGAGGAGTAAGTTCTGGATTCAGCATGTTTGGCCGCCCAAAACACGTAGGAGTGGCCCACTATCCAACCAATTGTCTTGAGGTGATCTGAAAAGAAAAATTACAAAATTAGAAGCTCAGGACGAACATACAACTTATATCTGTTACTACCCCAACGGCCTATACGTTTTAATTTTTCTTCTGAAAGACCCAATGAATCAGCTGTAGTGGCCACCCCAATCCAAAATGAATGGGAAGAAAAGCGGAAACCGGAGAGGTTGAGGCGTTTTAAACAGGCAGCCAAAACAGCTGAGAATTGGAACCCAGTCAACGACGATAAGTCCTCGTGAACAAAAAAGGAGTCAAAAGAAACAGGTCTAACTGACATATACATAGAAACTTGACGGACAGGACATATAGCCTCATTTGATGAGCTGGCTAAAGAGAACCATTGACCTTTACCAACCGGGGAAGATTTGGACCTACAAATGAAAAAATGAAGGAAACCTCCTTCTATTACAACATGAGAAAACCTAAGAAAAGATAAACAACGTTTATTTGCAGCCGTAAATTCACCAATCCTAAGGGCTCCAAAGAAAGCTACTGAGAATGCCGCTCTAAAAAGTAAGGACTCAAAATCAGATGAACAAACCTCCTGAAGAATTCTAAGGAGATCCGCCAACAAGGAAACTGAAATTGGACGCCTATTGTCCTGAGAAAACCTAGAGTTCCTAAATCTCTTAAGGACTTGAGTAACTTGAAAGAAAGAGGTAAGAGCAGGCAGACCTGCAAATTTAGAAAGAATGAGACCCCGGCTAAAATTTTGCTTATAGAAGCAGGGCTAAGGTTTGACTGGATAAGGAAAGATAAGAATGCTAAAGCTACATAAGAGGTGACGTTCAAAGGATCCAAACTCAAAACTTGACAGAAAGAACACCATCTAGACCATGAAAGCTTATAATCCAACCACGTCTTTTTTGACACTGAATTCCTGAGGTTACAGAGTATCAGTCCCAGATTAAGCCCCAGAGGAAATCTGGGCAAGGGGTCCCTTGTTGGTCCGCTGCTGGCGCCAAATCCCGAAACTTCTTGAACTGTGAACGAGACAAAGCATCAGCAATGTTATTATGTATACCCGGTATGTGTTCTGCTTTCAGCCAAATGTTAAAACGCATACAATATAAAACCAGAAAACGCAATAATTTCAATAATTTAATCACAGGTTCCGACTTAGAAGATAAAGTGTTGACAGCAAAAAGTACACCCTTGTTGTCAGTGTGCAGCAGGATCCTACGATTCATAAAGTCCTCCTTCCAAATTACAACTGAAACTAGGACCGGGAATAGTTCCAAAAGGACCAAGTTCTGCAGGACGTCCTTCTGAAGCCATTCCTTGTGCCATTTACCAGCACACCAGTGGCCCTTCAAAAATGCCCTGAAGCCTATGGACCCAGATTCATCAGTAAAGAATTCCAACTGAGTGCTGTCAGCAAACTCCTGTTGCCATATCGTGGAACCATTAAAATTACCCAAAAAGGAATCCCAAATTTTTAGGTCCTCCCTGATCCCCTTGGAGATACGAATGTGAGCGAATGGGTTTTTTATACCCCCAATAGCAAGGGAAAATCTGTGTGAAAAAACCCTAGCCATAGGAATAATTCTAGCTGCAAAAGCAAAAAGTCCCAAAAGAGATTGGGCTTCTTTCAGCAGAACCTTTTTCTTGGATAGAAAAACTGAGATCAAAGATCATCTTCTGGAGTTTTTGCTCCGGCAACCGGAATTCCATGTGTTCAGAATCAATCATAATGCCCAAAAATTCGAGGGAGGTAGAGGGAAAAAACGTTTTTTCGGATGCCAGAGGCACACCGAAGTGCTTACAAACATCAACGAATGCCTGAAAAGTTTCCAGGCATTCCGCTGACTCAGCCGGACCGATAAATAAAAAATCATCCAAATAATGAAGAATTGCCACATGGGGTGATAGTTCGGACAAAACCCAATGTAAAAAAGTGGAGAATTCTTCAAAATAAAAGCAAGATAATGAAAACCCCATGGGCATACATTTGTCAAAATAGAATTGACCCATAAATTGAAAACCCAAGGAGTTGAAACCTTGTGGGTGGACTGGGAGTAAGCGAAAAGCTGATTTAATGTCAGCTTTGGCTAACAAAGAACCTTGGCCGGACCGCCTTAACAAGACTAACGCCTCATCAAAAGACGAGTAGCACACCGGGGCTAAAACATCGGAGACCTCATCATTCAATGAAAATTTTGGAGGATAAGAAAGATGGTGTATCATCCTATAACAGCCCGGCTCCTTTTTAGGAACTATTCCCAATGGTGAAAGGCAAAAATCCCGAAATGGCGGAACCGAAAAGGGGCCAGCAATCCTACCATCTGATAGTTCCTTAGATATTTTTTCCTGGACCACCTCCGCGTGTTTATAAGCGGATATCAAATTCTGTACCCGGGTACAACCCGGGCCTTTAAAAGAAGGGACCAAAAACCCTTCTTGGAATCCATCAATTAACAGAGCCGCCATCCTGCGATCTGGATAGCGCTCTAGCCATGGGCGTATTTTTGACAGATTCACTGGAGTCTGAGCTTTTACCAGGAGTGTCCCTGGGCAATGACTGGAAAGAGGTAGCATTTGATTTGCGAAAACACCTACTAGCCACGTGCGCCCCATTACAGTGGGAGCATTCATGTCTATATCTACAATTCGTCAGGAATTTGCACTGACCTTCATTGAAGGCAAAGCAGAAACCTCTGCGAAATGCATTTTGAGTGCTGGGTTGCAGTCTAGGGGTGAACTGCGGCTTAGTTGGTAACATTAGATTCAACCACAAACCCATGTCCTTAGAACCCCAGTGTAATGAGGGATGGACTGCCAATTTTTGAGGAAAATTCTCGTCGTATGTGAACCAAGCAGAACCTCCAAAGTGGCAAAATGCTTCAACAACTATGTCCAAGTGTTGAAACAAACCTGAGCATTTACCAGGGAAGCGTTCCCCCATAACTGCTGCATAGATGCAAAAGGCTTGCAACCAGTTCTGGAAGGTTCTAGGGATAGCCCTTCTCCTATTTTCCTCCGACCTATCACCAGCCTGCCTATCAGATTTGAATAAGAATTCTTTGGAGGCCGGTAACAATGATAGTATATCAAGGAATTCTCCCCTCCAAATCTTGTCTTTAACTGATTTGGGTAAATGAAAACCCAGTGGTGATATCTCACATGGGAGGGGCTCTTTAAAAGAAGATTCACTCACCATGCCCGCAGAGGGTCTAAGGAGCTGTGAGGGGTTAATAGAAAATTGAGGGGTAACAACCCTAGAGCGGGTAGACATTTGTTCTTGGTCCTGTACTATAGGAACATTAACATCCTGCCAAATGGCACCAACATCATTCATAAAATGCTTATTAGCCATGCTTTTATTAGCTTCATTAGAAGTGTTAAAACACATAATTTCAGCACCAGCCTTCTGTGCCCTCTGACATTCATCCAATGCATTACACCGCAGCTGAATGCCTTGCTCAGCACCAATAACTTGTGCCCCTAAAATTTCACTGGAATTTACAGTGTGTTTTGCACCAGCCACCTGTGCCCCTTGCAAACCTGCAATATTATCTGCACCATTAACATGTGCCCCTTTAAACTGTAGTAAAGCATTAGACAAAGAATCAATTAACACTGAAAATTTTGAACTGGGAGAAATGACAGACATCTCACCATCATGGACCACCTCTTTGTTATCACTCGTCTCCTCAGGTATAGGGTGAGTAGCGCTGCACTCCCGCGGACGAGAAGCACTCTGTGACAGGATATTGACTGCTCTCTCCTGACCTGTCAGCTGAGGAGAAGCCGCTGTCCTCTGACGCTTCTTCTTCCTAGCAGGCTGCTGTCTTGTTCCACCCCCGCCCGCAGACGAGCCTTCTTCTGTTTCAGGGGGAATATGGACAGGTGGAGCTGGACCGCTCTCCTCCTCCAGGCACCGCACTAACCATTCCTCACTGCCTCTGCTCTCCGCCCTCTCCAACAGCTGACATAAGAGGGCCTCACGGCTGCTGGGAGAACGGCGCTTCATAGTGCAGGAGCTCTGCGCCGCTGCCTGGTCCGGAACGGTCTGAGGTAAACTGCTCCCCGCTCTTCTGATAGCTTCACCCGCGCGGGCTAGTCAGAGCTGAACTGGCCAATCAGCTGCTCGCCCCTGTCCACCAATCCCATGGTTGTTGCTGCCCAGGGATTTTGCCTCAAGCTCAAACAACCTTTTGGGATAAAACAAAGCAGGAGAACTGCAATCATTTCCCCTTTGAGCTAACCCATGGTGGTCCAGCTTAATGCTGTGACCTTTCATGAGAAACACCTGCAACAAGTTCCCAAATTAATGACCATATATTGAATAAGGAGATAGGGTAACTCTTGGCTGTATTGCAAGAGTAAAGCATAGTGCCACTAGCAGGTGGATACAGGTCACACTCAGAGTATCAACCCATTTGGTAGATAAACTTATCTATAAAACCCCCTTTTAATTAAACATTTGTAAACTCCCCTTACACAGTAAATGCCCTCTGTTTCTCTCCCCTACCATCACAAAAGGAAATGTAAATCAATCTGAGGATGCACAGGGTGATCCTCATATCTTCCAAAAAGCCTCAAAGACTGCATGCAACAAATTATGCTATACAGGTGGCCAAACTGAACATGTACAATCATATTGTCACTTCAAAGTCATTAGAAAATTCAGGGGCTGCAACAAAGCCTTATTCAGTACACAAGACAGATTTTTGTCCCCACTTCCCAGGAATTCAGTAAAGTCTGGCCCAGCATGCATTTATTTTCTGTGGTTTATTGAGTGCATCCAGTCATCGGCATAGCTGTGAATTTGCTGGATTTCACCCAATATAAAGGAATTTAGCTCTGGTTGCCAGGTCATTACCAGATTACTTACCTCTCTGCAATTTCTGTTTGTGTGCCTGTGATGGATAGGGAGCCTGCGTCAGTGCAAAGTGGACCAGGTGGGGGTGAGCAAGGACACCAAGGACTAAAGATGCAATCAGAGGGGTAAGTGTTTGATTGCATATGTACATACACAGTGTGAATGTGTCTGTGTATGCATGTTCTATGCAGCGTGTATGAATGTGCATAGGTGGTACTGCTGTTCTATGTATAGAGGGTGGTAGTGAAAAGAATCACAAAGGGTGCTGTATGTTGGGTTGCATATAATTCTGACTCCTAATCTATACATGTGTGACAGAGCGAGGTTTTGTCTCTATGGAATTGGATTGAAAATGGACACAGAGGTTGCATGTCTGCTGAGTGCAGAGCTTAAGAGCTTAGGTTTTGAGAGGAGAAAATTGCTCTGGCAGCTTTCTCCGGATTTTTCTATCTCCAGATGGGGCTCTGTAATTTGGAGATCCCCAAGATGGGATGGGATCTCCAACCCTGCTTCTGGGTGTGGACAGCCAGCAGGGTGTGAGCCCAGGTGCACACACCCCAGGTTCACATAGAAAGAGGGGCTGGTGAGAGCTGGTAAGAGCTGTAAGAGGTGGAAGGTGGAGTGTGAGCAGCTTGCTGCTATTGAAAGGTTGTAGGTTGTGACGGCTACAAGGGCCTAGGAGACCAGAAAATGGCCTGGGAGGCGGCAAAAGCCAAGGCGGCTAGCAAGTCCAAGGGGGCTGGAGGAAGTCCTGAAGTCTGGGGGACAGTGAGCAAACCTAGGGGGCTGGCGAATCCTGAGTAAGCCATGGCAGCAAGGAACTGCAAACCGAGGCAGAGTAAGCTGGCTTTTTTTTCATTGTTGCATTTGCTGGAGAATAATACCTGTGCGGGAAATTCTGTGTATAAACCTTTATTTTGTCCCTTTTTATTTCACCCTTAAAACGTATAACTGACTGCCGTGGACTCACTGGAAAAATGCATCTATACCTGAGCTAAACACCCCCAACGCCTGACACCTGACCCCTGCACTATGTACAGCCAATCCAGCAAGAAGGCCACCAGGAATATATAGAGAGTTCACCCTCTTGTACCTGCATACTCTAAACTAAAAAACAAATCTGAAACGTATAAGGATTGATGGGAGAACAGTGGTAGGTTTTAAGTGGATCCTTTCTGACAGTTGTGGTCCCCTGTGTTATTAGAAAAAATATATAGTCGCGCTAACTTATGAATATAAACATAAGCCCACCACTGAGTAATTGAAAAAATTGTTTCCAAATCACCACAGTGATAAATTATGTGAGTGCTCAGTGAAGAACAATAACTAAACAATGTAAACAAAGCATATAAATTAATAATAATACAAACTTAATTAATAATATTATTACATGCTTGTATAGGACCCTTAAATGATCAAGTCTAAAGTCCATACAAAAAAACACACCCGTGATCAAGTGTCCATACTAGATAAAAAAGAAAAAAGGAAAAAAGAAAGAAAACAAAACAAAAACGATTCCAAATCTTCTTGTATTCGTGACTTTCACCACCACCAGTAAAGATTCCTGCTTACCAAAAAGCGATGGTCCCCTATGACGGAGGACCCCAAACAGCCTCAAATGGTAATCAATAGGACTCCAAGCTTCAGTATATGTTGAGCCTCAATTAATTTGGTAGCCAAAACGCTCATATACCATCATGCAGTACTCGATGCGGAACATGAAAGGAAGGGAGGACACTACATAGTGTAAAATCCTTGGTGGATGTTTATTTAAAAGAAGAAAACATACTTACAAAAATGCAGTTTAAAAACAGCCTTAGAAGTGTGACAGCGCCGACCGGTCAAAGGCGCTAGTCACACACATACGTCCGTGGAAGTCGAGCAGTGGAGGGTGACGTCAGCACAAAGCTCGTATCCTGCCCTACGCGTTTCGTGAAAATTCACGTCGTCTCGGGGCACGGGCGATGGGCTGCGTCACCCCCTCTTTATAGGGAACACAAGAACTCAAGGGTCCGGCCCGAGGGAGGGCGCGCGCGCGCGCACCTCGCGCCGCGAGGTAACCACGCCACGCTATCGCATCCGCCAAACAGCAAAAACAGCGGATGCGCGCGCATCTCTCCCCACGAGGAAACCAAGCCTCGTTTGCAAATACATACCGTGCGCGTCATCACGCCAAGCGGGATGACGAAAACATGGTGGGGAGTATGCCGCACATACGCGTGTCCATGGCAACAATGGCCACGACCGCAATACGCGCGCCACCCAAGGGGGAGGAGCCTCCAGGTGTGTCACAGGAGACAGTAAGACCCACAACCTCCGCCGCAACCATAATGTGCGGTGAACATAATGGGACCTTAAACTGCTCCAAATTTAACAACCTAACTATAGAGGACATATACATACATGAATAAAATATAAAACATAAATGTCATAAAAATATCTAAAACCATACATGTTTAAAAATACGTAGATAAATTGCCTCATAATAGTTAATAGTCCTTAAATGATAATAAAATCACCAAGGTTACAACAGTTACCATCTAATCTCGTCCCTCTTACAACCCCGCTTAACATGGTCAAATGTCCATTACAAAACGGGAAAAAGAGACGATAGCGTGGCGTGGTTACCTCGCGGCGCGAGGTGCGCGCGCGCGCGCCCTCCCTCGGGCCGGACCCTTGAGTTCTTGTGTTCCCTATAAAGAGGGGGTGACGCAGCCCATCGCCCGTGCCCCGAGACGACGTGAATTTTCACGAAACGCGTAGGGCAGGATACGAGCTTTGTGCTGACGTCACCCTCCACTGCTCGACTTCCACGGACGTATGTGTGTGACTAGCGCCTTTGACCGGTCGGCGCTGTCACACTTCTAAGGCTGTTTTTAAACTGCATTTTTGTAAGTATGTTTTCTTCTTTTAAATAAACATCCACCAAGGATTTTACACTATGTAGTGTCCTCCCTTCCTTTCATGTTCCGCATCGAGTACTGCATGATGGTATATGAGCGTTTTGGCTACCAAATTAATTGAGGCTCAACATATACTGAAGCTTGGAGTCCTATTGATTACCATTTGAGGCTGTTTGGGGTCCTCCGTCATAGGGGACCATCGCTTTTTGGTAAGCAGGAATCTTTACTGGTGGTGGTGAAAGTCACGAATACAAGAAGATTTGGAATCGTTTTTGTTTTGTTTTCTTTCTTTTTTCCTTTTTTCTTTTTTATCTAGTATGGACACTTGATCACGGGTGTGTTTTTTTGTATGGACTTTAGACTTGATGTAAAGGTATGTACTTACCGAGGCCGAGATGCCGAGAGTGGTTCACCTTTGCGACTTGACGCACTCCACCCCCTGGAGTTGAGACAGGGAGTGGATGGCGAGAAGCGGCACCGGCTACCGGCAGGTGGTGGGTACTTTTAGACGGTCCGGTAGTGTTGAGTAGACTGAAGAAACAGGCTTCAAGCGGGAACTAGTCGGATTGGTAAAGTTCAAACAGCAGGAGATAATGGAAGCCGGTGCAGGTTGAGTCCGGGTTGCAATTGCAAGGTAACAGTCCCGGCTGGGGGTCTAGCACAGTAAAAGGCAACAAGTCCAGAGAATACCGGGAACCAGGCAGGAGTTCAAAGGAAACGCGGAAGTCCAAAAGGTACAAGCAGGAGGTCAAGGATTGTAGACAAGCAGCAGATCCGAGTCACAGGCCGAGGGTCAAACACAGGAGAAGGCAGAAGTCCGTATAGCAAGCCGAGGGTCAGGTCCAGGAGAGAGATCAGAGGAGTCAAGCCAGTCCGGGTCACAAGGAGATTTTCAAGATAGTTTTCCAGAGTCTTGGGTATACAGGAAAGCTGACAAACCAGCAACTTGTCAGTGCAACTGGATCTCTTTAAATAGGCCCGCCTGGATTCCTATTGGTGCGCCGCCGCGCATGCGCGCGCGCCGCTGCGTCGGCGCGCGCACCCGAGGACGTAGAAGCGCCGTCCCGCGCACGCGCATGCGCCGAAGCATCATTCCGCCGCGCGTGCGCATTGGGCGCTGATTGGCGCCGTTGGACGGATTTCCCTGACAGTGCCCCCCTCCTAGGGGCGGACTCCGGACGCCCAGACTAGACATCAACTCGGGATGTTCCTGGTGAAAGACTCTAATTAGGCGGGGAGCATGTAGGTTCCTAGATGGTTCCCAAGAGTTGTCCTCTGGGGGATACCCCTTCCATTTGATTAAATACTGCAACTGCCTGCCTCTTTTCCTGCAGCCCAAGATAGATTCCACCACATACTCATCTTCACCATCAACCTCCACAGGTGGAGGAGGTGGCTCATCCCTTCCCGGGAAGGAGCTGGAGACTACTGGTTTCAACAGAGACGTGTGGAAGACCGGGTGTATCCTGTAGGAGTCGGGCAGTGCCAATTCAAAGGCCACAGGGTTGATTACTCGCTTGATTTTAAAAGGGCCTATAAATCTTGGTCCCAATTTCCGTGAAGGGATCGGTAATTTGAGGTTGGTGGCGGAGAGCCATACTTCCTCCCCAACTTTGAAGACTGGATTTTCCTTCCTACCCTTGTCATAGTATCTCTTGTAAGACTCCTGGGCGTTTTGCATCATTTCCTGGAGTCTCAGAAAATTAGATTGAACAAAGGCTATCCGATCTTGAACAGCAGGAACAGAGCTCTCCGGAATGTCATCAGGGAGGAAGGAAGGATGGAAGCCAAAGTTGGCCCAAAAAGGAGTTTGACTGGTGGCTGAATGCACCGAGTTGTTATATGCAAATTCAGCGTAGGTTAATAGGGAGGACCAATCGTCTTGTGAGGCTGAGCAAAAACAACGGAGATATTGTTCTAGGGTTTGATTGGTTCTCTCTGTCTGTCCGTTGCTCTGGGGGTGATATGCCGATGATAGGCAAATCTTGACTTCTAAAGATTTGCAAAGTTCCTTCCAGAATTTCGACGTGAATTGAACGCCTCTGTCAGAGGTGATGCTCTTAGGCACCCCATGGAGCCTGATTATCTCCTGAAAGAAGGCTTTGGCTGTATCTGCAGCAGAGGGGGTACCGATCATGGGCACGAAGTGTGCCATTTTGGAGAGGCGGTCAATTACGACCAGAATCGTGGTAAAACCTCCAGAGGGCGGTAGATCTACAATGAAGTCCATGGACACATCTGCCCACGGACGTTCAGGGATAGGCAAAGGTTTGAGTAGTCCCCAACTCTTGGTTTTGGGTCCCTTATACCGTTGGCAACGGGTACAGGAGGCAACATAGGACTTGCAATCTTGTCTCCAACCAGGCCACCAGAAGGAGCGAGAGATTAGTTCCATGGTTTTTTTGGTTCCAAAGTGACCAGCTAGTTTGTGGTCGTGGAAAGTTTTCAGAATCAGTTGCCTTGTTTCCAGAGGGACGAAGACTTTACCTTGGGACCAGAGCAAGTCATTATGCTTCTCTAGGGAAGAGGTTACTTGGTCAGGACAATGCTTAGAGGCGGCTTTTATGGAAGTTAGTAGATCAGCCTGTGGAATGAGCAGAAAGTTTTGTGCTGATAGGATGGTACTTGGTTCCTCTGCTTGAGGGGTCTCGGGAAACATCCTAGAGAGTGCATCCGCCTTCACGTTCTTGGAACCGGGCCTATAAGAGATATGAAAGTTAAACCTGGTGAAGAAGAGGGCCCATCGGGCTTGTCTGGGTCGAAGACGTTTTGCTGTTCTCAGATATTCTAGATTCTTATGATCCGTGAATATCATGACAGGGTGAGGGGCTCCCTCCAGAAGGTATCGCCATTCTTCCAGGGCGAATTTGATAGCTAATAGTTCCCGGTCTCCGACGTCATAATTACGTTCTGGAGAAGTTAATTTACGAGAGGCAAAGGCTACTGGATGAAGAAGGGATTTGGGGCCCTGCCTTTGAGAGAGGATGGCCCCAGTGGCTGACTCTGAAGCATCTACTTCCAGAGTAAATGGCAGTAGCGGATCTGGATGCTTCAATACAGGTGCCGATGTGAATGCATTTTTTAGTTTATCGAAGGCATCCTGAGCTTCCGGTGACCAGTGAAAGCGGTAGCCCTGGCGTGTCAGTTGGGTTATAGGTGCCACAATAGAGGAGAACCCCACAATGAACCTCCTGTAGAAGTTGGCGAAACCTATAAACCGTTTTACCCCTTTCTTGTCTGTTGGGGCTGGCCATTCCTGGATAGCTTTGACTTTCTGCGGGTCCATTGCGACCCCATTGGTAGAAATAATAAATCCCAAAAATTGCACAGTGGTTTTCTCAAAGTCACATTTCTCGGCCTTGAGGTAAAGTCTATGTTCTCGGAGAATAGTGAGGACCTTGATGACATGGATTCGGTGCAGTTCAAGGGAGGACGAAAAAATAAGAATATCATCTAAGTAGACTACTAGGAAGTCGTCCAAGTGTTCACGGAAAATGTCATTGACCAGGTGCTGGAAAGTAGCTGGGGCGTTGCAAAGCCCGAATGGCATGACCAAGTATTCAAAATGACCGAACCTAGATCTAAAAGCCGTCTTCCATTCGTCTCCAGCCCTGATCCGGATGAGGTTGTAGGCCCCTCGAAGGTCCAGTTTAGAGAAGATCCGAGCTGATCGGAATCGTTGGAACAACTCCGGGATGAGAGGAAGCGGGTATCTATTTTTAATAGTAATTTTATTTAATTCCCTATAGTCGATGCAGGGCCTCAGAGTCCCGTCTTTTTTTTCAACGAAAAAGATACCGGCACCGGCTGGGGAAGAAGAGGGGCGAATGAATTTCTTTTCCAGATTTTCCTCAATGTAAGACTTGAGGGCCTTCAACTCAGATTCGGACAAGGGAAAGATGCGGCCGAATGGAATTTTGGAGCCAGGCAGAAGGTCAATGGGACAATCGTAGGGACGATGTGGAGGTAGGCGGTCGGCCTGCTGTTTGTCGAAGACGTCCTGGAATTCTAAGTATGCTGATGGAACATGTGGTAGGTTATCCGGTTGAGGGGTTAAAGTAGCACAGACAGTGGGAAGTGCGGGAAGACAGTGTTGGGAACAATATGAAGAAGTGAAGTTAACTTCCCTTTTGGCCCAGTTTATATGAGGCTCATGTGCTTGTAACCAGGGGAGGCCCAGGATGATGGGAAACATGGGAGATGGGATGAGGTCAAATCGAAGGTATTCTTGGTGGCCTGAATCCGTGATAGCAAGGATGGGTTTTGTTTCTTGCGTAATTACCCCTGAACGAGGCAGGGATCCATCCGCCAGACGAACCTGAAGATAACGGTCCTTGGTTTGCAGAGGAAAGTGAAGTTGGGAAGCAAGTGAAGAGTCCAGAAAGCAGCTGCAGGCTCCTGAATCAATAATCGCCGGTAGGCGGGTTGCTCCTGTTGGTAGCTGTAGAGAAATGGAAAGAACAACATAAGTCTGTGGTAAGCCAGAAACTTGGTAGTTCAAAGTGTCTTTGAGGGTACACTTACTAGGTCTCACTGGGCAGCTCCGAAGGAAATGGCCAGTACCCCCGCAGTAAAGACACAGATTGGCCTGACGTCTGCGCTGTTTTTCCTCAGGAGAAAGGGGAGGACGAACCAGACCAAGCTGCATGGGTTCAGGCTCGGGAGGAGAAGATGCTGTAGGAACTTGGATGGGTGGGTAGGTAGGAGCTGATCGGGGCAAAGTCCAGTTTGGACGGGTAGTCTGGAAACGCTCGGAACGCCGCTCCCGCAGGCGTCTGTCAAGCTGAGTGACAGACTGGATCAAATCTTCCAGAGTAGTTGGAACGCCAATCCTGGCCAGCTCGTCTTTAAGAGCCTCAGACAGTCCTTGGCGATATTGGTATTTAAGGGCCGTCTCATTCCAGCCAGTGTCAGCTGACCATTTCCGGAATTCGGCCGTGTAGTCCTCCACCGGCCTTCTCCCCTGGGTTAAACTGTGGAGAACAGACTCAGCTGTAGCTGATCGCTGAGGATCGTCATACAGCTGCGCCATACTCTCGAAGAAGGTGTCCACGGAATCTAGTATGGGGCTGCTTTGCTCCATCAGGCCATGGGCCCAGGCCTGGGGTTCGTCGGTTAGAAGGGAGATGACGAACCCCACCTTTACCACTTCTGAAGAGAAAGTCCTGGGTTGAAGGGCGAAGTAAAGAGAACATGCATTTTTGAAAGCCCGATATTTCTTACGGACGCCAGAAAATCGCTCAGGCAGGGGGACCCTGGGTTCAGGGGTAGCCATTACTACGGTGGGATTTGCCTGATTTTGAGACGTGGAGGCAACATTGGCAACGGTAGCAGCTGGTGATGCTGGTCCTGTAGCTCCAGTAAGTAGCTGAAAGCGGCCATCCATTTGGACATAACCTTCTTGTAATTTCTGAACCGCATCGGTTAGTGCGGTGACTTGCTGACATAGGGTCTCGAACGGTGAACGCACCCTGTCGGCCTCAGACATCTGGCTGGTTTGTACTGTAAAGGTATGTACTTACCGAGGCCGAGATGCCGAGAGTGGTTCACCTTTGCGACTTGACGCACTCCACCCCCTGGAGTTGAGACAGGGAGTGGATGGCGAGAAGCGGCACCGGCTACCGGCAGGTGGTGGGTACTTTTAGACGGTCCGGTAGTGTTGAGTAGACTGAAGAAACAGGCTTCAAGCGGGAACTAGTCGGATTGGTAAAGTTCAAACAGCAGGAGATAATGGAAGCCGGTGCAGGTTGAGTCCGGGTTGCAATTGCAAGGTAACAGTCCCGGCTGGGGGTCTAGCACAGTAAAAGGCAACAAGTCCAGAGAATACCGGGAACCAGGCAGGAGTTCAAAGGAAACGCGGAAGTCCAAAAGGTACAAGCAGGAGGTCAAGGATTGTAGACAAGCAGCAGATCCGAGTCACAGGCCGAGGGTCAAACACAGGAGAAGGCAGAAGTCCGTATAGCAAGCCGAGGGTCAGGTCCAGGA
The DNA here is from genome assembly GCA_029206835.1 of Rana muscosa. NCBI lineage: Eukaryota > Metazoa > Chordata > Amphibia > Anura > Ranidae > Rana > Rana muscosa. Next base: position 635,678,147 of record CM055117.1, on the reverse strand, counting down.
GAGAGATCAGAGGAGTCAAGCCAGTCCGGGTCACAAGGAGATTTTCAAGATAGTTTTCCAGAGTCTTGGGTATACAGGAAAGCTGACAAACCAGCAACTTGTCAGTGCAACTGGATCTCTTTAAATAGGCCCGCCTGGATTCCTATTGGTGCGCCGCCGCGCATGCGCGCGCGCCGCTGCGTCGGCGCGCGCACCCGAGGACGTAGAAGCGCCGTCCCGCGCACGCGCATGCGCCGAAGCATCATTCCGCCGCGCGTGCGCATTGGGCGCTGATTGGCGCCGTTGGACGGATTTCCCTGACACTTGATCATTTAAGGGTCCTATACAAGCATGTAATAATATTATTAATTAAGTTTGTATTATTATTAATTTATATGCTTTGTTTACATTGTTTAGTTATTGTTCTTCACTGAGCACTCACATAATTTATCACTGTGGTGATTTGGAAACAATTTTTTCAATTACTCAGTGGTGGGCTTATGTTTATATTCATAAGTTAGCGCGACTATATATTTTTTCTTATTTGTATGCACTGTTAGTTTTCAGAATAGTTGCTGCTTTTTCCCTTTGTTTGTTCCTAGGCATTTGATATATCTGCCTAGTTCCATACCTGTAGCGCAATTTCTTTTTTCACTTTCTACCCTGTGTTATTAGACCTGAAGCTCCTCAGAGAGGCTCAGAAATTTTAATTGAACTTGCTAGTGGGACACAAGTTTGTATACCTATTGTAAAAGTACATTTAAAACCCTTTCCCGCCAAGCGGACGCAGATATGCGTCCTCGGCTTCCGGGGGTTATACCGGGATGATGCCTGCAGCCACAGGCATCATCCTGGTATCATTTTTTAGAGCCGGCGATTGGCTTTCCAGGAATAACAACCGATGCAGCTAAAAGCTGCTCGGTTGTTATCCCAGCGGAGCGGGAGGGGACATCCCCCCCTCCCGCTGCCTCCGCCGCTTTTACCGGGCCTCCCGTCCCACCGGGAGACCCGATCCACGATGCGCCATCTCCGGCGCCTAGAGACAGACTGAAACAAAGCCGCAAATGGCTTTGATTCAGTCTCTTCACTGTAACCACGGAAGCGACGTCATGACGTCACGTCCGGGTTACTCGGCTGCCAATGGCGCCAGATTTATAAAAATACACAGTATTCAGAATCGCCGTTTTTGGCAATCTGAATACTTTGAAGTGCAAAGGAGGGATTGGGGGTCTTTTAGACCCCCGGTCCCTCCATAAAGAGTACCTGTCACCACTTATTACTGTCACAAGGGATGTTTACATTCCTTGTGACAGCAATAAAAGTGATCAAATTTTTTTTTTTTAAAAACACAATTTTTTATTATAAAAATAAATAAGATTTTTTTTTAAAGCGCCCCGTACCCGCGAGCTCGCGCAGCAAAGAAAACGCATACGGAAGTCGCGCCCGCATATGTAAACAGTGTTCAAATCACAGATGTGAGGTATCGCTGCGATCGTCGGAGCGAGAGCAATAATTCTAGCCATAGACCTCCTCTGTAACTCTAACCTGGTAACCATAAAAAAAATTAAAGCGTCGCCTATGGAGATTTTTAGGTACCGTAGTTTGTCGCCATTCCACGGGTGCGTGCAATTATAAATAATGACATGTTTGGTATCTATTTACTCGGCATAACATCATCTTTCACATTATACAAAAAAATTGGGCTAACTTCACTTTTGAATTTTTTTAAAATTCATGAAAGTTAATTTTTCCAAAAAAGTTGCGTTTAAAACACCGCTGCACAAATACCGTGTGACATAAAATATTGCAACAATCGCCATTTTATTCTCTAGATTCTCCGATAAAAAAAGATCTATAATGTTTGGGGTTTCTAAGTAATTTTCTAGCAAAAAATATGCATTTTAACTTGTAAACACCAAATGACAGAAATGGGCTTAGTCATGAAAGGGTTAAACTATTGACAGAGAAATTGTAATTTTATCTACATGCTTTCAATATACAATATGTTACCCCAAGAAGAAGCCTTAGCAGGTAATTTTTGTTTCTTTGGGGGGTTGTCAAAGAGCATGACTTTTATAAATAAGTTTGATATTGTGTTTATAAAGTGCAGTTGATGCCATTTCAGTGTTTTGGACAAGATTTTGCTATCTTTGATTTTGTACCTGGCTGGAGTGTATGGCCTAGACATTTGAAAGATTTCCATCTTCCTCTCAGAGTTTCTTCCAGTGAAATGTAAATGACTAGAGGGAGCAGTGTAGAGGGCTGTAGGTGAAGCAAAAAGAGACATAGGGGTCGATTTACTAAAGGCAAATCGATTGTGCACTTTGCAAGTGGAGTTGTCCCAAGACAGTAAATGAGGAAAGCTTCACTTTGAAAATAATACCCAATCACGTGCAAGGAAAATAAAAAAAACAGCATTTTTGCTTGCACGTGATTGAATGATGCAAGTCAGCAGAGCTTTGCTAAGCTCTGAAACAACTGTACTTGCAGAGTGCAATTGCACTTTGCAAAGTGCACAGTCTATCTGCCTTTAGTAAATCAACCCCATACTGTGGGTAGACTTTTATAGATTTTAGATTTTATCTTGGTAATTACACATATAAGGAATATGTTTGGTGATGATCAACTGAGAATGCGGATTCTTGGACCGGAGATTTCACTCCTGTTTTGTGATCCTTGACAGTGGTTTATAGCAATACGTGACAAAATGCAGAGAGCAGTTGGAGCAAATGCCCTGTGACTGCAATTTAATAATTATATTGATGGAGATTAACCTCCAATGCAAACTGAAACTGTGATTGATGAAAGCACTGGAAAACAATGTGAAATCTTCTGTTTGAGTAGAACAGTGACTACTATGATCAGGCAATGTTTTTAAGGAGGTAATCATGTTGATACAGTTAGGCTGATTTATTAAAGTAGTAAATAAGCAATATTGCGCTAAGTGCATATAGAGTAGATTAAATTATGTAAGTGACCAACAGCAGCTCTCACAACAATGTACACTTCATAACAAAAATTTAAATCAAAAACGTGTAGCGCTGTCAAACCATGACCTTAATGATTAAAGTGCAAAAAAAAATCTAATATAATGCAATAAAGATGAAAACGTGAAAAAATGTAAAAAGGAAAAATAAAATAAAAATTATTATTAATAGTCCAAATGTCCCAATTCCACATCCATAAAGTCAACTCAAAACGTGTGATGATCCAATGTTCAAATTGTGAAGACACCCAGTGATCCCCACAGGATAGACAGGGTAAGTATATCTGCTTACCAGATTTTAGGACCCTCCAGGGTCTATCTGCGCATTAGTGAGCTTTCACCCCTCACCATGGGCCTAACCGCATCCACTACCCAGCCTGCTTAATTGGATTCAACAGGTGTAAATTCCACAGTTATCATCAGTTAAGGAAAAACAGAAACGATAATATTAGGCTCAAAATGGAAACAATTGTTTGTCCAGCACCCTCCACGAGGTTCGGACGTCACCGCTGCTCCGTGCCTAGCCTGATGTACGTTTCGTTCAATGGGACTTCTTCTGTGAGGCAGTAAGGGTCTTACATCCTGCCTTACATGTCCAAGGATTGAAAATTATTCAAATGTTTTTAAACTAACCTCCACATCAAAAGAATAGGCACATCCTGGGTCAAATTTGAGTTTTCATAAAGCAGTTCACTCTGCTGTACAGGTGATAATACTTATACAAAAGGAAGATTTAAAATCATTACAAAGGATTAGTGGTAAAAATAGCAAAACAGTAAAAGAACACAACAAATGCATTTTGCTTGACTAGTCAACAACCATACTCATTATCATACTTGACAAATTCCATGATAACAGCCACAGATAAGAGTGCCATACAAATTACTGTCCTTCTTTAAGACTTTTGATGGCTGTTCCCTAGCATCTGCTCCTCAGAGAGATGGCAGAATAATTACCCTGCAAGAATCACAAATGATCAGCAATAAATGTAGTGTTATAATGGGGAACAGGTGAAACATATTAGTCAAAATTATCTGTTAAAAATAGAATTTGATCCCTGCTTTGTTTGATGAGAACACTGTGCACTCAGTGTGATGTTTAGTTCAAAAATCATAAAGCATTGGAAATGTTTAGGAGCAAAGCTTGTATAGTATTTTCTCATTTGAAACAAGAAAAATACATACTTTGTTTTATTTTATAAGATAAGAGGCGAAAAGCTAAACTTTACCAACATTATATAGGTTTATTTTAATCTTAAAGCATATGTTAGTTATTTGTTTATTGCCATGGTATTGCAAGCTTTAAAGTAGGTCTAAATCTTAACTGGATATTAGTTTGGACATTAGTTTGCTAAAGTACTGGTTCTCATAAGCAATGTATACTTTTTAATAGAAAGGACCCCTTTCTATCTACATCTAAGTGCTGCTGATCTTCTCCAGGACCTACATGACAAGATCACCAAGTACTTTTTAACGGAAGCAGCAGATTTGAAAACTTTAAACACTGTTTGAAACTATTACCATGTGGAATTTTATATTAGATTTTAGTGATTGGGATTAGGTCTAATTTAAAACTACTTCCAGTTACATTGTGGAGCTGTTTTAATAGGGCATATGTGTGTATCCAGACACATCAATTTTATGTGGACACCCACATTGTATCTCTGCAGTATATACTGTTTGCCTGTGATGCACTCACAAAATTGTGCGCACACTGCAAATAAGTAAGCCTACTAAGAAGTGTGCTTTGCTATGGCATGTAAGCCTTATGCCGCGTACACACGCTCAGAATTTCCACAAATGTTCGATGGGAGCTTGTCGGAAATTCCGACCGCGTGTAAGCTCTATCGGACATTTGCTGTTGGAATTTCTGACTACAAAAATTTGAGTGCTGGATCTCAAATTTTCCGACAACAAAATCCGTTCTCGTAAATTCCGAGCGTGTATAGACAATTCCGACGCACAAATTTCCACGCATGCTCTGAATCAAGTACGAGACGGAAGCGCTCGGTCTGGTAAAACTAGCGTTCGTAATGGAGATGGCACATTCGTCACACTGCAAATTTTTTAATCTTTTAATGCAGCGCATTCTCTTCTTCTTTATAATGCTAGAATAATGAAGTTGTTTTGCTGCTGATATTCACACAGAGTTCTGACAAACGAATTTCTTAATTATTGCTGAAAAGCACAAGGCTGAAAAGCACGAATCGTCTCTCACCAAACTTCTTCTAACACGAGATTAGCAGAAGGAGCACAAAGGGTGGTGCACTTGGTATTGAACTTCCCTTTTATAGTGCCACCGTACATGTTGTACGTGACCGCATTCTTGGCGATCGGAATTTCCGACAACATTTGTGCGACCGTGTGTATGCAAGACAAGTTTGAGCCAACATCCGGTTTTGTTGTCAGAATGTCCGATCGTGTGTACGCGTCATTAGGCCTTGTACACACAGTTTGATTGTTGGACAACCGAACTTCTGATTTTTATCAAAAGCACGTGTGCAGGATTTTGTCTAGCACACTGCCTGGAGGAACGTCCAGTGAACTCTATCAAACGCCTTCTCTGCATCTAGGGATAGTAGCAGAGAAGGCGTTTGATTTTGTGCAACGTGGTGGATGAGGTTGAGCATCCTTCTGGTTGCGTCTGGGGCCTGCCTTCCCGGGACAAACCCAACTTGGTCTGAGTGTACCAACTCAGGGAGTAACACCATCAGTCTGGTGGCAATAACTTTGGTGAGTAGCTTGATGTCAGTGTTCAGGAGAGATATTGGCCTATAGTTAGAGGCAACAGAGGCATCCTTCCCAGGTTTTGGGATGGTGGATATAATTGAACGTAACATATCAGTAGGCAAGGAGCCCGAGGAACCAGCAGTATTGAAGAGGTCTGTTAGTTTAGGGACTAAGATGTCGGCAAATTTTTTGTAAAATATATTAGTGAAGCCATCCTCTCCTGGGGACTTATGTAGTGGGAGAGCCTTAATTGCCCTGAGGACTTCTTCCGTAGTGAATGGTTTAGAGATATTTTCGAATTGGGTCTCTGAAATTGTGGGTAAATTGATCGGAGTTAGAAAGCTACAGATTTTCTCTGCAGTTGGTTGGGGAGTAAGAGGGTAATTTTTGAGGTTGTAGAGGGATGTGTAGAAGTCACTAAAGGCATTTTCAATTTCTTGAGGGTTGGTTAAAAGTTGCTTTGAAGTAGGGTGGGGAAGGAAAATAATTGCGGCTTTTCTGCATTGGGCCTTAATTTGCTTCGCTAGAAGTGATCCAGCTCTATTGCCTAAAGCAGGGATATGCAATTAGCGGACCTCCAGCTGTTGCCAAACTACAAGTCCCATGAGGCATAGCGAGACTCTGACAGCATCAAGCATGACACCCAGAGGCAGAGGCATGATGGGACTTGTAGTTTGGCAACAGCTGGAGGTCCGCTAATTGCATATCCCTGGCCTAAAGCATAAAAATTGGCCTTGGAGTATTTAAAATTATGTTTGAATTTGTGGAGCAGAAGGGTGCGCAATTTTTGTCTTAGCTCTAGGAGCTTGATGGGTTGCGTGTGGGAGGGAGAGGATTTATTTAATTTTTCTATATCGGATATTTGGGACATAACCTTGTCAATCTTTTGGGTTCTCTGGCGTCTCGCTCTTTTACTCAGCTTTATGAAAATTCCTCGAAGGAATACTTTAGGTTGACCAGAGTGTAAATTTGTCCATGTCGGGCAGTTCGTTAAGTTCAAAGAAAGATTGGTGCTCGTCTCTATTTCTCGTTGGACCTTAGGGTCTTCTAACAAGGAGGCGTCCAGTCTCCATATTCTTGGTGGTCCAGGTCGCAAGTCACCAAGTGTTATCGAAATAGGGGCATGGTATGACCAGGAAATTAGACCAATGTCAGAGTTCATGACGTTTTGGAGGGTCCATTTGTCCACCAGGAAGAAGTCAATGCGTGAATAGGATAGCTGTGGGTTGGAAAAATACGTATAGTCAAGCTCTGAGCCATGTTGCGCTCATACATCGAAGAGATCTAGGTCGTGGAGCAGGGGATTCAAAGCCGGCCGTTTTTAGTGGAGGTATCCATGGAGGGATTGCCAATATATTCCGGTTGCCGCCCATGACTAAGTTTCCTTGTCCCAAGTTATTAACCTTTTTGAAGAGTCGTCGGAGAAAGCGGAGTTGTCTGAAGTTTGGCCCGTATATATTGACCAGGGTGTAGGTGGTTTGAGCAATGGAGCAAATGAGTATCATGTAGCGGCCCTGCAGATCAGCATAGGTGTGGTGGTGTTGGAACTGAAGGGTATCACGGACAGCTGTCAGTACTCCATTCTTTTTTCTTGGACCCGAGGCAAGATATATGGTGCCATATCCCTTGAGTCTGATTTTCCGGGTTTTTGATTCTGCAAAATGCGTCTCCTGTATAAAAATAATGTCCGCATTTTGTTTGGTCAGTTCCCTTTGTAAATTAGCCCATTTTTGTGGGCTGTTCAGGCCCTTGACATTCAGGGAAGTCAGTTTTATTGGCATGGTAAGGCTGTCAACTATGCTAGGTGTTGAAAAGTACTTGCTTATTCGTATAGGAGTGTGGTCTGGGGTGATCGGATCAGTCCAGTTAGTAAAGATGGGTTAATGTAGTAAGTCCAAAAGATTTGTTGGAGGCTGGTGTGGAATAGGGAGGGAGGTAAAAAGAGAGAGCCTGTTAACAATTCGGGTTCAATGTGCAGAATTACTGCTGACAATTTCCAAACGGGGGGATTTCCAAGAACTCTGAGCCAGTGGATGGAAAGAGAGGCTTGGAAGAGGCAGTGATCTGCTGTAACCCAGCTATAAAACATATTGGGTCTTGTGCACAAACAGGAAGAATCAGGCATCTTGAAGGGACTAGTAGGCTTCAATTTGGGAAGGAGGAGAAGGAGGTAGTCTCTGGCTTTCCTCAGGGATTATGCGCCAGAGCCTCAGTAGCTGGAGGCCAGCTTGAAGTGTGCGCACCAAATGGGTTTTACCTTGAAATGTGATCAACAGCTTGGTGGGAAACCCCCATTTGTACGGTATATGGTGGATCTGGAGTGCTTTCGTGATCGTGGTTAGTTGCTGACGATTCTCCATGGTTGCCTTGCAATAGCAGTAAAAGGGTTTGGGAGGTTTAGAGTGCGCTTGGCAGCAAACATCACTTTTTCTTTTGCGTTGTAGAAGTGTATGTGTGCTAATACATCTCTGGGTTTCTCTGCTGGGGGGTAAGGCAGTTTTGGCAGCCTATGAGCTCTATCAATTTCCAAATCTCTGTCCGTTATGTCAGGCACTAGCGTTCGCATTAGGAATTGCAGGAATCGTACCAGCTCAGAATTTTATATTGTTCTTGCGAGAGCAATCTTCGAGTTTGGCTAGCTTAAGCTTAATTGCCTGTATCTCATCTTCATACTCTGTGCATAACTCTACTATATCATTATGAGCAGTGAAGAGATCAGACGTTTTGTTTTCAACATGCTGAAGACGCTGGTCCTGGTGTTGTACTACAGTGGCCCACGAGGATACTGCAGCTGAGAGGTCTGAGTACAATGTCTGTTTAAGTGAGATCAGCATGTTCTTCATCGTTTGCTCAGAGGATGGGCTGGTCTGAGGCAGGAAAATTATCTATGGCTGAGTGGTGCTGGATGTCAGGAGGAGGTAAGGTGAAGGGTATTCTGGGGCTTTGCCCTGGGATGTCATCCTCTCTTCTGGGCTTTGATTTCACAGGGGAGGCAGAGGAAGGTGAGTGGGGTGGGGAGTACTCAGTTTGCCAGTGAGGGGAAGCCTGGGCATTGTGGTCCGCCGCCGCTAGTGTGAGGAGAGGGCAGAGCCGCATGTCTGTGTGAGCCGTCGGCGCCATCTTATCCATGGCCAGTGAGAAGAAGTCAGTCAGCCTTTGAGGCATGTTCAGCTGCTTCCTTCTTTTTAGCATTGTGCCTGGGTGTTGTGTGACCTGCTGGGGGGATGATCGGATGGTTTTCGTCCTGTTTTTCACGCTGTGGATCCGCTATTATCCGGGTGTTGTGCGGAGCATACCGTTTAGGCAGCCATAAGTGATGCCGATGTTCTGCCGAGAAAGGTCCCCCCGGCGGATTATGCCCCCCTGTACTGCGCAGGCGTGGTGCTTGCGCAGTACGAACCTGAATGAGCCTCCAAAAATAGCCAAACATATGTAGAGCTGAGAGTCAGCTCTAGACGGCGCCTGCGTGGACATCGTTGTAAGTGGCCAGTCGGCTCACTCGGCCTCCTGGCTCTTTTTTTAACATCCTCCATGTCCACGGGGATGGTAAGGAAAGAGCCTGGATGTCAGAAGCGTAGCACAATTTGGTGTGCGCAGGCGCCATCTAGAACTGACTCTCAGCTCTACATGTTCGGCTATTTTCGGAGGCAAGCGCCGTGCCTGCGCAGTACAGGGGGGGCATAATCCGCAGGGGGACCTTTCTCGGCAAGACACCGGCAAGCCACCCCCCGCACTGATTGATTATCAGTGCAGCCCCCCCGAGAAAAAACCCAGCCAGGACCACCGGGGATGCCCACCTATGGCCACCAGGGATGCCCACTCATTGACAGCAAGGATGCCCACCCATGGCCACCAGGTAAGCCCACTAGAGCCCACCAGGGATTGCAATCAGTAGCCATTAGTGATGTCACTCTGTGCCCATCAGTGATGCCTGCCAGCACCTCAGTGCCATCTATCAGTGCCATCCACCAGTGCCGCCTATACATACCATCCAGTGCCACATATCAGTGCCACCTATGAGTGCCCATCAGTGCCGCCTATGAGTGCCCATCAGTGCCGCCTATGAGTGCCCACCAGTGCCGCCTATGAGTGCCCACCAGTGCCGCCTATGAGTGCCCACCAGTGCCGTCTATGAGTGCCCACCAGTGCCATCTATGAGTGCCCACCAGTGCCTTCTATGAGTGCCCACCAGTGCCGTCTATGAGTGCCCACCAGTGCCGTCTATGAGTGCCCACCAGTGCCGTCTATGAGTGCCCACCAGTGCCGTCTATGAGTACCCATCAGTGCTGTATATCAGTACGTCATCAGTGCCAATCAGTACTGCCTCATCAGTGCAGCCTCATCAGTGCCCATCAGTGAAGGAGAAATACTTATTTACAAAGTTTTGTAACATAAACAAAGAAAACTAAATTTTTTTTTCGTTCTTTTTTTATTTGTAGCGCAAACAATAAAAGCCCCAGAGGTGATCAAATACCACCAAAAGAAATCTCTATTTGTGGAAAAAAATGATAAAAATTGTGTTTGGGTACAGCGTCGCATGACCGCGCAATTGTCATTCAAAGCTTGAGAGCACTGAAAGCTGAGAATTGGTTTGGGCAGGAAGGTGTATAAGTGACCATTATTGAAGTGGTTAAAATAAGAATGTTTTGGGTCTATCTTACAGCTGTTACACTATCTAACTGCTATTAGGAATATAAGATGTACATTTATTGTAGGCCATCTGACTATATTAAAATACTATCAATTATCAGATCAATGATACTATCAGTAACAAACTGGGACCTTAGTATTCTGGCTGAAACAAAGGTCTCGACTTACAAAAGTTGTGATGGCTTGTTAATGTAACACAACAGTACACTAATGCACAATTACTAATGACCAAAACCAATGGACACTATTCTGTACTTTTGATACGGTTGACCACCCCCTCCTCCTAAAAAAAACTCCACGCTTTTGGTCTCCGTGTACTCTCCACTGGTTCTCTTCCTACTTATCTGACCGCACCTTTGGCGTAACTTACAATCTTCTTCCTCCTCTCCTCTTCCTTTAAATATTCTGTTATTGGACCTCTCCTATTCTCGATCTACACCTCCTTTCTGGGTTAGCTGATAATCTCCCATGGCTTCCAAAATCATCTCTACGCTGACGACACCCAAATGTATCTCTCTACCCCTCAGCTCACTCCTTCAGTCTCCTCATGTATCACTAATTTACTAACAGACATATCAGCCTGGATGTCACACAATTTCCTCAAACTCAATCTATCCAAAACTGAGCTCATAATCACCCCACGTGCCCTTTCCCCTGATTTCTCTGTCAAGATTGATGGCCCAACTGTTATCCCATCCCCGCATGCCAAGGTTCTAGGTATAATTCTGGACTCTGAACTATCCTTTCGGCCCCACATCAAATCACTGTCCAAATCTTGCTGCCTCAACCGCTGCAACATATCCAAACTACACCCCTTTCTAACCAATGACACCACAAACCTCCTAGTTTCCTGCCTGGTCATCTCTTGCCTTGACTACTGCAACTGCCTTCTCATTGGCTTATCTTTACATAGGTTATCCCCCTTCAGTCCAATATGAATGCTGCTGCCGGGCTCATCCACCTTACCAACCGCTCAGTGTCTGCCACTTATCTCTGTCAATCCCTCTACTGGCTTCCGCTCACCCAAATCTTTTTATTCAAAATACTAATAACAACTTACAAAGCAATCCACAACTAAGTCCCCAGCTAAATCACTAGCCTAGTCTCAAAATACCAACCTAATCATTCTCTTCGTTCCTCCCAAGACCCCCTGCTCTCTAGCTCCCTTGTCACCTCCTCCCAGCCTCTCTTATCCTACGGAACTCCCTATCCCAATCTGTCTGATTATCTCCTACTTGCTTTTAGATGATTACTGAAGACCCTATTCTTCAGAGAAGCCTGTTCTGCCCACACCTAACAACTGTACTTTCATTTTCTCCATTAGCTCATTCACCACAACTATTACCTTTTGTATCACTTGAACCTTCCTCCTAGATTGTAAGCTCTAATGAGCAGGGCCCTATGATTCCTTCTTTATTGAATTGTATTGTAACTGTACTGTCTGCCCTGATGTTGCAAAGCACTTGCCAAACTGTTGGCACTATATAAATCCTGTATAATAAGAATAATAATGTAATGATAAAATGTGATACAAATATGTTTGTTATTCTTGTTATTTAGCCCTGTTCAATAGTATTTTTTTTCAAACTATTCATCTCAAAGCAGGCCTTACAATAAAACGCAAAATCTGCCTAATATACCAGGCCCTTCCCCCATAAATAGCAGCATTAAAGTTAAAAAAAAATACAAAAAGTTTATAAATGCACTTACTTTTCTTCCAGACTCTGTACTGCAGAGGTGAAGTCATGCTTCTTCCGTTGAGATTCTGGGGAATTTAGAGCAACTAAAATCCCACAAGATTACACTAAAGCATAGTGCAAGAGTATTACCTCCTGAGATTTGGGCTATTAATCATTTCCCCAGATCTTGCCGGAAAGATGACATCCTCACCAATGTGCCAGAAACTTAAATATATTTAATACCTTTTTTCGCTACAGATTTTTAAAAGGGTAACTCCACCTTTGTGGGAAAAAAAGCTAATAAAAAAATATAATAATTAATACAGTTGGGACAAGTCATATTGTAACTGAATCGTATTAAAAATTACCTTTTCTTTTCAATCTGCAGCACTGCAGTTTTCTGTAAAATGCCATGAAATATGGTAACCTGGAGGCATTCTGTACACAGATAATGTACAGAAAATCCCCCAACAATGTAATTTCCTGCTTGTGTGATTGGCTCACTGATTTTCCCAGTCACCTGCACTAAGACACAAGTCAGATTTTGGGCATCCCCTGCAAAAAAAAAAACATTTTTGGTGAGATACTACCAAAAGGAAATCACTTCTAAAGGGAGGAAGACTGACACTTTCCTGATTAGAACCCTGCAGGTGCAGCGGCTGTATGATAATTATAAAATCACTCCCATACAGATTCACTCTGTACATGGATACAGGCAAACAAACAGCCATTTCTTTAGCATAACAAAAGGTAGGAATCTGCAACAAAGTTTGGTAAAATCCCTGCAATGTACTTTGATCACCCAGCGGAACGTTTTTTTTTCTCAACAAAAGTGGTATTACTCTAAAACAGCTATTATGATTGAGAAGGGGGCCATAATATTAACCGCTTCAATACAGGGCACTATTACTCCCTTCCTGCCCAGGCCAATTTTCAGCTTTCAGCGCTGTCACACTTTAACCTCCCTGGCGGTATGAATATGTCAGATTTTTGTGTCTCAAAGCGGTACATTTTTTCCATAGAAATTTGGTGTTTTATATTGTAGGCCTATAATTCTTAGGAATAACTTACGGTACTTAAATCTGTCCAAACAAGAGTCTAGTAGACATTCCGGGTATGATAACGTTTAAAACACAAAATCATAAATTATAATATAATAAATAACTATAAATAATTTTCAAAAATAATATAATAATAATAATAAAATGTATTCAATAATGTAATCATATTAAAAACACTGAAATTTGCTCAGTCACAGTATTGTCACTGTCGTCACTTTCAGTGTCTGATGACAAATTTCCTACACGAATCACTATCGCTCAATTCTGCAAGTGATTCTTATTTACTATCGCTGTTTTCTAGCTGGTCGAAAAAGGACGTAAAGGAATGGTTTTTAGATGCCATGGACATTCTTAAGTTTCCAGGCAGAAAGAATTGCATATATGATATAAAAGTGCAGGCAGGGCACTGGACAAGCCCTAGGGACAAAAGGGATGTGAAATTATTTGATACAGTAATGTAATCTTACAGATTACAGTATACTGTATGTGTTATGTTTTTTGCACTTTTGGAATTTGCCGCCGGGCTCCATCCCCATGCGCCGCAGCGCTCGCAGGAAACAAAACCCATCACACAGTATATCAGGGGGAGGGACACAGCCTGCAGACACAGCGGGAGGACATTGCAGGATCCAGAGTGTAAGATGGGAAGCAGCTGTCATTGTCTGAACACTGTTTGTTTAAAATTAAATATTTAACTGTCATTCTGCTGTTTGGCCACAAGATGCTGCTGTTTTTTTCTGACACAGCTAACGGGCTGTTTGGACAGAGATTCATAAAAAAAGAGAGAGCGAGCAGGCAGCCATTTTGAGAAGGAGTTTTGTTCTGAGGACTGTGTGCAGAGAATCCTACAGCAACCAGGTGTGGAAACAGACTTCAGTGACCAGAACTGTAACTGAATGAAGCTACTTGTGTCCAAGATCCTGATCCTGTCCAGAGGAACGAAGAATTGCTTACAGGAAGACGGATGAGAGCTGAGGAACAAAACAATATACACTGCGGGACCGCATACTTATTGGAGAGACATTTTGTTTGGGTCAGAGTCACCAGCGGATGCAGAGCAGACCCGGGTCGGTAAGATCGTGCATGCACCCCATACTTTGTTGGCGCCTAGAGATGGAGACTAGGCCTGTAGATAGTTAGTAGGGTGTCTGTTTGTTTCAGGCCACAATTGTAGCTACTGTTCACTACAGGGACTCCATAACCTAAAGTGACGCTTCACAATTGGAGAGCTGATGAACTTTTTTTACAAACTCAAGATAGACTGGCGTCGTGCTCAGGAGGAACACGCAGACGCATGATACAACACCGGTTAAGATAAGGGGAAATACGGTAGAGCTTTGTAAGTTTGTAAACTGTTGTGCTGCACCGCAGGCTAGCCTGCACCACACACCCATACAGTTATTTTTGTGTAGTTTTTAGGGTTTTAACAGGTAAGGTGTGGCGGTTTGGTTGTGCCCACCAGTAGGCAAATTACTTTGTCTCTCTCCTGCAACCTACGTAGGGCGCCGCGCTGTGCAGCATAATGGCCCCAGCCTTCGGGCTGGGTGTCTGTAAATTTATTGCATGTTCCCAGAATTGGCGGTTGGGTAAATTTACTGCGTCTAAGCCCAGGTTCACACTGAGCTGCGGGAGTGAAGCCAAGCGAGTTCAGCTGAATTCGCACGATTTCACTCTTGCTGGCAGTCCCGATTTCAGCCGCGATTACAAAGACATCTGACACAGATGTCAATGTATATCGTGGCCGAAATCGCAAAAAGTAGTACAAAAATGACTTTTTGAAATCGGTGCAGCGCCGCAGATGCCATTGCCGGCAATTTGCGGCAAATATCGCCGATTTGACATGCGATTTGACATGTCAAATCGCATGTCAAATCGCACCAGTGTGAACCAGGGCTAAGTAAAATTTTGTTTTAACAAGAGCTGGTGGTGGAGTTGTTTTCCTTGTTCGTAACTTCGCTGTATCCTGGGGAGCCCATCCTGTTACACGTACTATATCTTGGCGTAGTCGGCAGGATACAGCGACCATTATGGACGGGAATGCAGTGGGAGACCCTCCCCCGGCGCCAGGACCCAGCTCAGGGTGTGCCAGTGCAAGGCCAACTTGTCCTCGCCATGTCTGCCCCAGTAGGGTATATCCCCGTGGGGGCGCTGTTGCGTCATCTGCCAAAATTTTACGGTAAAAACATGACGTTGCAGGACTGGACTAAAAGAGTGCAAAGTGCAGTTAGGATGTGTAACCTGACCCCCGAACTACAGGCAGAGGTTGCGTTGGGGGCTCTAGAGGGTGACATCAGACGGACAGTGATGGTGAGGCCCGAATCCGAGAGACACACCCTAGAGAAAATATTCTCCCTTCTGGAGAAAGCCCAGGGGGGGGCGTATCAAAGTGGTGCAGTTGCGGAGCCACTTCTTCAACAGACCACAGCGAAAGGGTGAGACCCTGATGCAGTACTCTAATGCCCTACAGGAGATGTTAAGTGAAATGCAGCGGCGAGACCCCGAGGCCATGGGAGCCTTCCGGCGGGTGGACCGGCTACTACGAGACCAGTTCATAGTGGGGCTCTCCAACAAGTTCTTACGGGACAAATTGCAGGAGATGACCCATGTTTTCAGGGTACTCTGATGAATGAGCTGTATCAACTGTATGGCATCGATTGTTCCCGCACCACCTCGTATCACCCCCAGGGAAATGGGGCATGCGAGCGGTTCAACCGCACCTTGCTCCAGATGCTGCAGACTCTGAAGGATAACCAAAAGGCTCCGTGTCCCGAGTACCTACCTGAACTGATGTGGGCCTATAACAACAGGGTACACATTACCACCGGCTACTCCCCACATATGCTCATGTTTGGGAGAGCTGGACGGGAGATTGAAGATCTCCACATGCCAGATCCGGTGGAGCCATCATCAAGAAATACCACTGCATGGGTGCAAGAGCACTACCGCCGGCTAAGAGCAATCCACAAGGTTGTGGGGGAGCGCCTGGGACAAGTGGTACATCCTAACCCAAGACAAGTGCAGAGGGATGGGTTTGCCCAGGGTGATCGAGTGATGGTCAAAGCTAAGCGGCCATCTGGAAAGTTGGATGGGCGGTGGGAGGCTTTTCCTTACACGGTGAAGAAGAGGATAGACCCTGACATCCCGGGTTTATGAGGTAGAACCAATAGGGACTGGGGGGCCTTCACAAAACTTGCATCGTAACATGTTGAGACGTTGTAATTTTGATAAGCCTGTGTGCATGGAGGAGATGCCTCCTTCTGCTCAGGGTACAGAGCAAATACCCTTGGAGGAGGAGGAGGAATGGTGGACTGACCCTGACCCGGTACCCACAGAGGCTGCAGCCGTGACAAGTTTGCCACCTCGGGAAAGTGTTGAGCAGTCAGCAACCCCTCTGCCATTAGATGTGTCTGATGTCCTCAGTGCTTCTCCCTCTTCGACATGCCACAATTGTAGCTACTGTTCACTACAGGGACTCCATAACCTAAAGTGACGCTTCACAATTGGAGAGCTGATGAACTTTTTTTACAAACTCAAGATAGACTGGCGTTGTGCTCAGGAGGAACATGCAGATGCATGATACAACACCGGTTAAGGGAAGGGGAAATACAGTAGAGCTTTGTAAGTTTGTAAACTGTTGTGCTGCACCGCAGGCTAGCCCGCACCACACACCCATACAGTTATTCTTGTGTTGTTTTTAGGGTTTTAACAGGTAAGGTGTGGCGGTTTGGTTGTGCCCACCAGTAGGCAAATTGTTTTGTCTCTCTCCTGCATCCTGCGTAGGGCACCGCGCTGTGCAGCATAAGGGTCCCAGCCTTCGGGCTGGGTGTCTGTAAATTTATTGTATGTTCCCAGAATTGGCGGTTGGGTTCATTTACCGCGTCTAAGTAAAATTAAGTTTTAACAAGAGCTGGTGGTGGAGTTGTTTTCCTTGTTCGTGACTTTGCTGTATCCTGGGGAGCCCACCCCAGTACACGTACTACAAGGGGACAAGGTAAGAAACTTTGCCTGGATACTCCGATGCAATCCTGAGTGTGGCTCTCGGGGTTACCGCTTTTGGTAGTGAAAATTCACCCCAAGCCACACTCGGGAATACCGTCAGGAAGGTTACATGATAATTGTGTGGTCATGCAACACTATACCCAAATGGAATTTTTATCATTTTTTTCACACAAATAGAGATTTATTTTGGTGGTATTTAATCACCACTGTTTTTTTGTTTTTTGCTAAAAAAAAAAAAAAAAAAAAAGATGAGTACATTTTAAAAAAAGATTCCCTTTCTGTTTCTGTCAGAAAATTTTGTAGCTAAGCAATTTTTCTCCTTTACTGATGTGCGCTGATGAGGCTGCACTGATAGGCTACACTGATGGGCATGGATAAGGCAGCACTGATGAGGAGGCAGTAATATACAGGGCACTGGGCACTGATAGGTGGCACTGATAGGTGCCACTTAGGGGCAATAATAGGGGGCACGGATAGGAGGCACTGATGGGCGGAACTGATGAGCAGGCACTGATGGGAACTGAGAGGCAGCACTGACTGGAATTTCTGATGGGCACTGATGGGCACAACTTGGCATTACTGATGGGCACAGATTGGCATCACCAATGGACACTGACTGGCATCACTGATGGGCACTGTTGGGGCTGCACAGATAATGATGATCAGTACCCTGACTATCTGTACAGGTCTCCCCTGTGAGGAGATGCCACTGATCTCCTCTCCTCACACTAAAGCCCCATACACAATACGATTTTATGTAGATTTTTGTCTTCAGATTTACCAAAACCATGTAGTGCAAGGGCCTGCCTGATTGCATACAAATTTAAACTCTTAAGGTTTGACCTCATATTATATGGTTTTGGTAAATCTGAAGACAAAAATCTGAAGAAAATCTAATAGTGTGTATGATGGGCTTTAGTCAGTGTGAGGCGAGCTGATAAGTGGCGCATGTGATTGGACACAGCCGATCACATGGGTAAAAAGCTGTGTCATCGGCTCTTTACCGAGATTGGGTTTGCACCCACGGACGCGCAAGCGTGGTGAGACTGGGGCAACATATGATGTCATCCCAGAACAAGAGGGGATCCTTCCCGCCATCATTTGTCTAAACGGTGGGTGGGAGGAGGTCAAGCGAGCATTGCATTTTTTTTATAGGGGATGTTTTTTAATAACACGTAATTATTTTCTGTTTAAATATTCTTATATATTAAGATTATATAATCTCTATAGACAGTGCTACCACAATTTTTTTTTATATTAATTATAATCCAAACCTCTATATTCATGCATATTCATAAAGTCTATATCAAATAGAATTCATGAAGTGAAACAATTCATCACAGGATCCCATACACCTTCTAGTGAATGTGCAGTCCTAGAAAGCATAAACAATTTCTTCACAAAAAATGCTCTTCACTTAATCACCACAGTGCCCTTCACCCCACCTCATGGGTGTCCTCTCACCTGCTCAACTGGACCTCGCTATGCTAAGGAGGTCAAATGCATTTTTTTATTATTAATATAGGGACACTGCTCCACTTGTTCAACAGCTTCGATCTTCAACGCCTCAGTGTTGCCCGATTCATATGAAAAGCAAGAAGCAAGCCCAATAGTGCAAATGGCTTTATCTAATTGTTATTAATAACCTGAAAATCACTCACATACTATAAGTAAAAAGACAGCATAACTAGTATCTTGTGTATCGCCTCTGAAGCTCCACCTGACTCCACCAAAAGTGTTTATGTCACCGTCATTCTGACGTGTTGTGCCCAATCAGCTTTCTCATATGTATGTGTAGCACCATCTACCTTAGATAGGTAGGTGCTAGAGTAGTGGGTTTGTTTTGTACTGTCAGTGCAGGTAAATTTAGGCAGGACTATGCTGTGAGCTAGGCCTGTTTGTTTTTGATCTGGGGGCTGGGGAGTGGTTTAGTGTAACAGCAGGTTACTGACATGTGCTTCTTGGGTGCCTCCTCTGGTTTTCAGAAGGTTCTGGAAAAGAGGCAGGGCAGAGAGCTGGAGTGACATGGGGTGTATTTGGGAGCCCTGACCAATCCCCAACTAGGATTGGCAGGGGGCAGGCCTCCTATATACCCATGGTCAGCCTGTTGTGGGAGGAGTTGCCGGGTGGAAGAACTGGATGATGGAGTGTTAGACTGTCATGGTCTGAGGAAACCCCCTTTCTGGGGGGGGGGGGGCGGTGACCTCAGGCCTTGAGCTCGGGAGCTGGAAGTGACCCTTTCTCTACATTAGGGGTTTCAAACTGGCAGCCCTCCAGCTGTTGCAAAACTACAAGTCCCATCGTGCCTCTGCCTGTGGGAGCCATGCTTGGTACACAAGTAAAAATGCGCATGAGTCCAAATCACTGATATTCCATTAGTGTAGGATTAGGTGATAGATGTACAAAATAATGTACAGTCAGTGAGGGTAGAGTCCGAGCTCTAGGGATATGTAGACAAGAGAATGGGGGCCAAGGAGGGGATGATATAACAAACAGTCTCAGGGCTGCCATCAGAGGAGAAACAGAAACCGTGTTCCAATACTGTAGAAAAAAAAGCAAGGGAAGAGGCGCCTCTAAGTGTAGACGTTTAAAACAATTTTATAAACAGGTTGAAGTACAGGCAACTCACATTAAGCGAGGTAAAAGCAGGCATTGTACAAATTCCACGGGTAAGAAAAGGTGTCCTCAGGTCAGTCATGCTCCTCGCTCCACTGCTCCTCGCCTGCCAGGAACAACAACTACCCAGGCCTTGCTCTGAAGCTCCCCCCTCCACCTCCGCCAGCTTTCCACCATCAGCGGTGCAACATGACTTATAGCAGCACAGCGCCCCAGCAGGAGAAGGAACAGCATGACTGACCTGAGGAGACCTTTTCTTACCCGTGGAATTCGTACAATGCCTGCTTTTACCTCGCTTGAGTTGCCTGGGAGCCATGCTTGTACAGTACCTGACCAAGATATTCATTCCAGCGGCTCGGCATTGGCGATATTCACCCTCCGCGACCCCCGTTGCGGGAGCCAGCGCCAAGCTCTGTCGGCCTAAGGATGCGCTGCATCTCGTGGGGGCGGTGAGCGCAAGAAGCACAGCCTCGCAGTGCTGATTTCCAGAGTGATCCCATTGTGCTGGAAATACAATGTCGGCGGCACGTAGTGTAACTGTCAGCCTTGCAACGCCTCATGGGACTTGTAGTTTTGTAACAGCTGGAGGGCCGCCAGTTTGAGACCCCTGCTCTACATGGTCATTGAGAGGTGTACTGGAACAGGAGCAGGAAGAGGACAGTTGGGAGCACTGCCAGGAAAGTCATTCAGCAGGGATCCATGCCGGGGTCGGTGAGTGAGAAGCACAGTGTGAAGCTCTGGGAGAGACATGCCAGGACTTGGATGTGGAGCCAGAGAGAGAGACTGTGGTGTTGTTTTGGAGTCAAGTCGTTGCAGCCATGAGGGCTGGCAATATTTGCATTGGACATGCTGGGATCAGTAGTCCACCAAGTGTCATTTAGCACATCTATTCTTCTCAACTAAAACGGTTTCTACCACAAAGGGGACTGCAGACCCCTGCCTGTAAAGGGCTACTAGAAAAACATTAGGACTTATTCAGAGTGAGGCCTACTGTAGCCATGTGCTAACTTTGACAGGAACCTAGATTTAGACAGTGAAGTGAAGCAAGTGATCTCAAGTATTGTGCTGGAGGAGATGTGCAGAGGAAGAGACTGTCAAATTTAGACTCAACCAACATTGATTTCATTGAGAAATATTCATCATTTGGGCATACCATGTCCCTTTCCCCATCAAAGTTTAATCCCCTAATAAAAACAACAAAAACAAGCAAGAGACAGATCATTGTCAGGGAAAGTGTGCCAAAATGGATGTCTGACCAACAGGGTGAAATGTGTGGATAAAAACAAAAATTGCCGCTCAAGGCAGATGGGATAAGGGAGGTACTTCTCTCGGAGACCTTGGGTGCCGGCAATGCACGTAGCAATTGAGGAAAAAATAAGATAAAAGAGGACAGCCTATGAGTAAGCACTGATTTTGTGCGAAACGCGTCAGCTATCCTGTTCTAGCTGGTTTTTGTAGTGCCTGTTCATTAAACACACGTTGGACTGGAGTGCGGCTGTCCTCTTTTATCTTATTTTTTCCTGAAATGTGTGGATGCTAGAACACGGGGGGCACCGCTACATATGAATATGCACAAATATAGAGAATTGGAATATAATGAATATTTAATATTAAATTTTTTGTGGTAGCACGGCACTATATTGAGAGTATATATATATATATATATATATATTTTGCATATAGCACAGGTGGGTGTATTAATTTAAGTGATAGCTGCTTCCTTTTTTCCATATAGGATATATTTTTTCTTGGACTGAACACTAGCTATTGATTTATGTTATTTTTTTTATTTTTTTATATTTGATCACTGTTGTGGTTTGAGACACTGAATATTAGAATATTGTGACAAGCGCGGGAGTTTTTTTTACACATTCTTATATATTAAGATTGTTATGCAGCACTAGGGGTCTTGTTGAATAATGCAAAGAACAATGTTGGAAAAGCAGTAATGCAGTAATTTATTCAATGCTAAGGATTTATTATTTACCTCACTTAATACCGTGTCATTATTTGTAGTGCCTTGATATCTATTAAGCTAAAAAATCTGTAATGCGCATGTAGTTTATTTTATTACTATTATTACAGAACCTACCTTAAGGGGCTAGCACTGTGACCTTTCAGCACTAGAAATGTGAATTAAATCCATTCTGTATACCCTATGTTGCTATTGTGCTTGAATTGGTTCATTGCAGCAATCAAAAAGTATACTGTTTAGTTTATTAGCCTTGGCCCCAACTGGTGATTGATTGTTTACTTGACTGTGAAATAAATTAGATTGTAATCTATTTTGGGGCAGGGATTAATATAAATGTTTCACTGTGTGTTCTGTAAAGCGCAACAGAATATGCTGTGATTTTTTTGAATTGCTGTGAAAGAAAATGTGAAATATCAATGTTTTATCTGTATTTATTAAATGACTCAAAACATTTAAACCGATGTGACATCTGGCTATGCCTTGTTGATTTAATATAGCTTATTTGAAACCCTTCATACATTGATCAAACTTTACATTCAGGCCATTAAAAAATAGATAAAAGTATCTTGTATTTAACTTTTATTTTAAATTAAATACCTACGTTTTTTTTATTAATAAATTAAGCAAAAAGCATTGCTATGTCCAATAACAATACAAGTCAATATTTATGTGAACTTAAACCTCTTTCTACCTACCCCATCAAATACACAGCTCCAGAACTAGGTTGAAACTGACAGCCTCAAGTTCCAGAGAGAAGATCAGGAACTTTGCTCTGAATCGTGTGATCCCGATCCTCAGCCTATCATTGTGAGTGACACAAAAGAAAAGTGGGAAACATTTTTCTGTTAAAAAATATCAAATAATTAAAAATCACATTTTGTATTGATTCCTCCTAAGAGTATACAAAGAAGGATATATTCTAAACTTAGTACACATTACAATCCTGACTGTAAAATCTCCTGTAGATGTACTATTAACTATGTAGAGCAAGGGCCTGTCTAACGGTATACAATTGGATTAGATAAACATGTAGCGGCGCATAGCAGATACTTTTGGTAAATCTAAAGTTGATTGTACATATATTGTACAGTCAGATTGTAACATGTATAATGAGCTTTACTTTGAGTAGATTGTAAGACAACTAAATATCTTCTAACAAATAGAACACCTCTGGAACACACCTACTTTTGTTGTACAAAGATCCATTACAAAAAATTACATTGTCTCCTATGTGACTGGTTTCTATCTGCACCAGTTTAATGTGTTTTGAAAGGAAAGCTACAGTATATGGGCACAGAAACACCTACATGTGTGCATTGCCACATGCACTGGAATAGTTTAAATCCGAATTAACATACAAAAAGGTTTATTATTTATTTATTATTATTATTATTGTTGAAAGGGTTAAAGTGGTTGTAAACCCATATAACTTCTTTTTTTTTCTAGCCCCCCTGCAAGACAAAGCTATAATGAGCTAGTATGACTAGCATACTAGCTCATTATGTACCACTTACCTTAGATCTGGGCCCCCGAAGCCGTCCGTGTCCCTCTCTCCAGCCGCAGCCATCGCTGCGGCGATAGCCGGAATGTTACTTCCGGGTATCGCCGCTCCAGCCAATCACAGCGCCACTCCGGCGCTGTGATTGGCCGGAGCGGCGAAGACGTGACTCCGCGCATGCGCGCAGGAGCCCTCAAATTCGGCTAAGCCCAAGCATTGCTGGGACTTAGCCGAATTTGTGAATGGGATTAACCCCAATGGGATGGGATTAACCCCATGAATGCGCCGTAGACAGCGGCGCCTGTGATTTTAGTAAATATCTCCTAAACCGTGTAGGTTTAGGAGATATTTCTTGCACCTACAGGTAAGCCTTAATCTAGGCTTACCTGTAGGTGCAAGTTGCAAAAGTGGGTTTACAACCACTTTAAAGTATATGTGAGGAGACTCTAATAGCATGGAAAATGATAGTGTAAAAATTATGTATTTACCTTCCTATTTTGAGAAGTCGCAATGTCTCCTAAATCTGCTTGTTTTTCTGAGCAAGAGGTGTGATTGAAACTGCAACATCCTACATGTTCTGGTGAGATAGCTATTACTTCCAAAACTACACAAGATTCACTGTCAATAACTCAATGCAGGGCAGGACATATCAGCTACAGGCCAACCACAGGATTGCAGGCACACTGTGCATTGACACAGTGGGGGAGATTTAGTAAAACTGGAATATGCAAAATCTGGTGCAGCTCTACATAGAAACCAATCAGCTTCCAGGTTTTATTGTCAGAGCTTAATTGAACAAGCTGAATTTAGAAGCTGATTGGCTACCATGCACAGCTGCACCAGATTCTGAGTGCTCTCTCTCCCAGTGTTCTGTTCTTCTCAGTGTAGAAGAAGGAAAGAATACTGACAACTTGGGTTGAGCGAACCCGAACTGTAAAGTTCGTATTGGTACCAGACTTTTGGGTTTTTGGTACCCGGACCCAAACCCAAACAATTTACTACATGTTCGGGTTCGAGTTCGGTGTTCGGCAATGTAATGGCGCATTTTAAAAAGCTGCAGGGCAGTCAATCAACATTTGTTTAACTCGTGTGCCCTTAGAAGCCATCACAGCCATGCCTAATAATGGCATGGCTGTGATTGGCCAGTGCAGCATGTGACCCAGCCTCTATATAAGCTAGAGGCACATCGCACAGCATGTCACTCTGCTTTAGATAGTGTAGGGAAAGGTTGCTGCTGCTGCTGCTTTGAGGGAGAGAATTAGATAGGAGTCCTGATTCAGAAATCAAATTACTCAACGATCTACCTTGATTTTGTTGTGTGGGTGCAGTGCACAATCTTTTTATCCTGCCATGAGCCCAGTGCCAGAGAAAAGATAACTTTTATCCGTCTGTTAGTTAGGTTGGCGTCGGCGGGCATTTTATGCAAGCTCAGTGCACCAGCACTGCATATGTTACTGTGAGATACACCCTTTAGATACTGTTGGTCTATTCTGCTATTCTAAAAACACCCATTTCCTGCATATCTGTATTTAGTGAGATACACACTTTAGATACTGTTGTTTTATTCTGCTATTCCAAAAAATGTATTTAGGACAAAAACATTTTTTGGCAATGTTTTCTGCATATCTGTACGTGTGAGATACACACTTTAGATACTGTTCTCCTATTCTGCTATTCAAAAAAAAAAAAAAATTTAGGGCAAAATTTTTTTTCGCCCAACGTTTTCTGCATATCTGTACGTGTGAGATGTATCAGTTTAGATACTGTTCTCCTATTCTGCTATTCAAAATAAAAATAATTTAGGGCAAAAAAAATTTTTGGTGCGTTTTCTGCATATCTGTACGTGTGAGATACACTTTAGATACTGTTCTCCTATTCTGCTATTCAAAATAATAATAATTTAGGGCAAAACAATTTTTTTTGGTGCGTTTTCTGCATATCTGTACCTGTGAGATAAACCCTTTAGATACTGTTGCTCTATTCTGCTATTCAAAAAACACCCATTTAGGGCAAGATCCTAAATTTGAGAAATATGAGAAGAACGTCAAAGAAGGGATGTGGCCCCAGTCATGGTTCTGCTGGTGGAGCTCCTGTTGCAGGGAGAGGACGTGGTCGATCTGTGCCAGCTACACGCACAAGTGAAACACCTTCCTCAGGTGCGAGTAGACGACAGACCCTGCAGCGGTATTTGGTCGGGCCTAATGTGGCTCTATGAATGTTGAGGCCAGGACAAGTACAGGCGATAGTATATTGGGTTGCTGACAGTGCCTCCAGTTCCTTCCCATTGTCTCCCACCCAGTCTACTGCTGAAAGATCAGAGTTGGCACCTGCAGCTGATGTCCATCAGTCTTTCACCTCACCCCCTTGCAAATCAGCCAAGCAGTCTGAGCCCCAAATCATGCAGCAGTCTCTTCTGCTTTTTGATGACTCTGTTAGCAGGGTTTCCCAGGGCCATCCACCTTGCCCTGCCCCAGAAGTGGAAGAGATTGAGTGCACCAATGCCCAACCACTTATGTTTCAAGATGAGTACATGGGAGGACCATCGCAGCACGTCTCGGATGATGAAGAAACACAGGTGCCAACTGCTGCTGCTTTCGCAATTGTGCAGACCGACAAGGAGGGCAGGGGTGAAGACTGGGTGGAAGATGATGTGAAGGACGATGAGGTCCTCGACCCCACATGGAATCAACGTGATGCAGGTGACCTGTGTAGTTCGGAGGAAGAGGTGGTGGTCGCACAGAGCCACCAGCACAGCAGAAGAGGGAGCAGGGTGCAAAAATAGGATTTTTATAACAGCTTACCTGTAAAATCCTTTTCTTGGAGTACATCACGGGACACAGAGCGACATAGTCATTACTATGTGGGTTATATAGATACCTTCAGGTGCTGGCACTGGCAACTTCCAAAACCGGAAGTACCCTCCCCTATATAAGCCCCTCCCATCCGGGAGTACCTCAGTTTTGTAGCAAAGCAATAAGTGTCCCCAAAAGAGGGGTGGGAGCTCTGTGTCCCGTGATGTACTCCAAGAAAAGGATTTTACAGGTAAGCTGTTATAAAAATCCTATTTTCTTTCTCGTACATCACGGGACACAGAGCGACATAGTCATTACTATGTGGGATGTCCTAAAGCAATGCCCAATGAGGGGGGGATACACCATACATAAGCTGAGCGCTATCAGACATGAGGATCTTTTGCGGCCTGCAACACACTGCGCCCAAAGGCGACATCCCGACTTCTAATGTCCACCTGGTAGAACCTAGTAAACGTGTGTACTGAAGACCATGTTGCGGCCTTACAGATTTGAGCCAGGGAGGCCTGGTGATGCACTGCCCATGAAGTTCCAACTGCTCTCGTGGAGTGCGCCCTAACTTTGAACGGAGGCGGTCTCCTTCTCAAGCCATAGGCTTGCATTATGACCTGTCGAATCCACTTGGCTAAAGTAGATTTTGACGCTGCCTGACCCTTTCTGGGGCCTTCCGGCAGAATAAACAAAGTATCCGTTCTGCGAATCTGAGGAGTGGCTTTTAGATAAGCTTTAACTGCTCTTACTACATCCAAAGAATGTAATAATTTTTCCTCTACTGAACTAGGTTTGGGGAAAAAAGAAGGAAGAACCACATCTTGGTTCAAATGAAACCTCGATACCACCTTCGGAAGAAAGGTTGGATGAGGACGTAACACTACTCTGTCCTTATGGATAACCAGATATGGCTCCCTACAGGACATAGCGGCTAATTCCGACACTCTTTTAGCCAAACAAATGGCTACTAGAAAAATCAATTTCCTGGTGAGAAGAACCAGGGAAATATGCTGTAATGGTTCAAATGGTTGTTTCTGTAGAACCGACAGAACCAGGTTTAAGTCCCATGGACATATGGGAATATTAACCGGAGGGCTAATACGCATCACTCCTTGTATAAAGGCTTTGACTAGTGAATGCGAAGCCAAGGGCCTCTGAAAAAATATTGACAAGGCCGAAATCTGACCCTTGATAGTACTCAAGGCAAGCTTCCTATCTACAGCCCACTGTAGGAAGTCCAGAATCCTACCTATTACGTACTTTCGTGGATGCCATTTCTTGGCCTCACACCAGGCGATGTACGCCTTCCAGATTCTATAGTAGATCTGCCTGGATACCGGCTTCCTGGCATTGATCATGGTAGATACCACAGGATTAGAGAGACCCCTCTTTTTTAGAATGTGGGCTTCAATAGCCAGGCCGTCAAACCTAGGGCTGGTAAGGAAGGGTGGTATATCGGTCCTTGCAAAAGCAGGTCCGGACGATGTGGGAGGGTCCAAGGACTCCCCACAGACATTTTTACAATCTCTGCGTACCATGCTCTCCGGGGCCACGCTGGAGCCACCAGAATCACTGGTTTCTTTTCTACCCTGATTCTGCTAAGTAATCGAGGTAACAATTGTGGCGGTGGGAATGCATATATCAGCTTGAACTGATCCCAAGGGAACACTAGGGCATCCGAGCCGCAAGCTAGGGGATCCCTTGTCCAAGAGACAAACCTGTCCACCTTTGCGTTGAATCTGGATGCTAGCAGATCTACATCCGGTGTTCCCCACCGCTGACATATTGTGCGAAAAACCTCGGGGTGAAGGGACCATTCCCCTGGGCATAATTGTTGGCGACTTGAAAAGTCCGCCTTCCAATTCTCCACTCCTGGAATGAATACCGCGGATATGGCTGGGACATAACTTTCTGCCCATTTCAGGATGCAATTTACTTCCCTCTGGGCTGCACGACTCCTGGTGCCACCCTGATGATTGATATATGCCACTGCCGTGGCATTGTCTGATTTAATTCTGACAGGGGACCCTTGGAGTTTGGATGTCCATGCTACTAGGGCATACCGGGCTGCTCGTATCTCTAAGAGATTGATGGGCAGGGCCTTTTCCGCATCCGACCATCTGCCCTGGAGAGACCATTGCTCCAGTACTGCTCCCCAGCCTATAAGGCTGGCATCTGTAGTGACCACCTTCCAAGAAATCGGACTGAAGGATTTCCCTTTTTCCAGATTCTGGGGAACCAACCACCAACGGAGGCTCTTGCGAACGGAAGGGGACAAGGACATTGGTAAGTCTAGGGCCTGAACTTTCTTGTTCCAGGCTGACAGTATGGCCCTTTGCAAATTCCTTGAATGGAATTGACCGTAGGGTACTGCTTCGAATGATGCCACCATTTTTCCCAGCAGCCTCATGCACAGGCGTATGGACGGCTGTCTTTTTGTACCCACTAAGTGGATCAAATCTCTCAAAGACAACACCTTTTTTCGAGGCAAGAATATTTTCCTCTGGCCTGAATCTAGCCTTAGCCCCAAGTATTCCAGACTTTTGACTGGTTCTAGGGCTGACTTGTCTCGGTTGATAATCCAACCGTGAGATTCCAGATACTTGATTGTCTTGTGAACGACCACTTCTAGTTTTTTCACTGAGTGGTCTATCAGCAACAAGTCGTCTAGATATGCCATTATCGTTACACCTTGCGTTCTTAGATTGGCCAATAATGGGGCCAGAATTTTTGTGAACACTCGTGGTGCTGTGGCCAGACCGAAGGGTAAGGCTCTGAACTGAAAATGGCGCCCTTCTACTGCAAAGCGTAGAAATTTTTGGTGGACTGGAAAGATGGGAATGTGCAAATAAGCATCTTTGATGTCGATCGAGGCTAACCATTCCTCCCCTTGTAGGGCAGTGGCCACCGATCAGATCGACTCCATTCGGAAAGTCCTGATATGCAGGAATTTGTTTAGCCCTTTTAGATTTAATATGGGCCTCACGTCCCCGTTTGGCTTCGGGACTGTAAAGAGGTTTGAGTAAAACCCAAACCCCCATTCTTCCAGGGGAACCTCCATAATTACTCCTTGGAGCAATAGTTGTTCTAGTGCCAACAGGAGGGACTCTCTCTTCCGGGGATCCCTTGGCACGTTTGACCTCATAAAATGGGAAGGAGGAGAGTCTTTTAACTCCAATCTGTATCCCAGACTTACTGCGGAGAGCACCCATCTGTCTCTGATCGTGTCCCGCCAGGTCTCTGCGAACAACTGGAGTCTTCCCCCCACCCGATTGAGTGGGGGCAACCCTTCATGCATTTGACTTTGGGGGAGGTTTTGTACCTCTCCTGACCCAGGGTTTCTTATTACCCTGCGATTGTTCCTGATTTTTACCCCCGGGATTTGACCGAGGAGGCCGTCGGAACTGTTTCACAGCCGATGCCCCAGGGACTGGAGAAGCAGGCCTCTTAAAAGAAGGACCTCTAACTCTGTTTTTAACCGGCAAGAGTGTACTTTTACCGTTGGAAATTTTCTGGATATATTTGTCCAGGTCTTCCCCGAATAAGCGTTCACCATGAAATGGGAAGCTAACCAGCAATTTTTTACAGGGAGCTTCAGCAGACCAATTTTTGAGCCATAGAAGCCTGCGCATATGTACTACAGACAGCGTAAGGCGGGAGGCCTGATGGATTGAATCCTTTATGGCGTCAACCGCAAAGCATAAGGCTCTAGGTAGATCAGCTAGGGCAAGGGCCTGCTGATCCGGCAAGTCCCTTAAGACCTGTTTCAACTGATCCTTCACTGCTTGGCAGACCCCAATAGCTGCCACTGCTGGTTGTGTCACCAAGCCTGCTGTAGAAAAAGCAGATTTTAATAAGGACTCCAATTTTTTATCTATTGGGTCCTTGAACATTTGGACATTATCCACTGGACATGTCAGTGATTTATTCACACAAGAGATGGCTGCATCCACTGTAGGGACCCTCCATTTTTTAATGAACTTATCCTCCATGGGATAGACCACCGGAAATCTCATGGGGGGAGTAAATATTTTATCAGGATGTTCCCAATCCTGGTACATGAGCCCTTCCAATAAAGGGTGAAGTGGAAAGGAACAGACAGTCTGGGGAGCTTTTAGCGACCCCAGCGAGGAGACAGTAGTGGTTGATGGTTCCGCAAGGTGCATTTTAAATGCTGATCGGACCATGTTAGTCAAAGACTGAACCCATAATCTTTCAGCTTGAGATGCTGAGAAAGGTTCCTCCACTGTTGATTCCTCTATAACAGAATCAACCTCCTCCTGATCCCCTTCAGGCAGGTCGATCCCTGTATGGGACTGTTGCTCCGCTAACAGGTACTCTGAAGGAGGAGACGGAGATCGGGCGTGCTTTCCCTGTGACAGGGAGGCAGCGATTAATGTTGACAATCTCTCTTCTAATCCTCCCAGAGCTGAGGAAAAAACCTCCTCTGTTACATACACAGGAGCAGGTGAACTGAGGACAGCCACAGTACCAGGTACTCCTGCGGGGTCTCTACGGTCACTAACCTCTGAATTTTCAGGGGAGACTGGTGCAGCAGAAGCATGCCCAAGATCCTCAGAGCCCGATGGAGACCCCCTTCGCTTCCTGGAAGATTTAGTTCCGGAGCTTCTGGACGGCATATTCCTAAGCCCAAAGCTGAGGTATTCCAGCCGTAATACACCACTTTTACTGAGAATAGTCTAGCACAATTGCTGCTACATAACAGTTGGTGTCTACTAAAGTGCCTTTCTAGGGGATGCCTGCATCAACCGCCTCTGTGTGCCTTTTTACTGTTGCTAGCTCTGTCTGTGCACTTCAATAGCCAGCTGTGATTGTGCCTTTAAACATGCTGGACGCCCACACATGCGCAGTAGCGCCGCAGCGCACACCGAGTGTCATCCACCCGCTCCGCCCCTTTCCAGATCGCCTCTATATAGAGAGGCGCACGCGCGCGGGCACGTGCGCCTTCGGCGCCTTTTTTGAAAAAATAAGGAGCTAGATGGGAGCCAGGGTCCCTGCCGTAGGGCCCGGGGATGGATGAGCGCAGCAACAGGGCAGAGGAAACAGCTTCCCAAAGAGAACTTACCAACTGCCTGGATTTGACTTCGGAAGAAAAAATCCACATTACAAGAAAAAGAACCATAGCGGCCTCTAGTGTTTAACACAGGTACCGCGGTCTTGCATATTTTTTTTTTTTCTTGCCTACTATTAACATTTTTACATTTTCTCAGTAGTAACAGGCATGCACGGAATATTAGCGGGAATACCTTCGGTAACAGGCAGAAAGACAAAATAGGCTTGGGGGTCCCCCAATAGAACCAAGTTCCTGAGGGCCCCCACTTACCTTTTCCTCGCCGCAGGACTCTGTTTGGTCCACAGAAGCCCAAACTTCACCTATCACGGCAGGCATTGTAATTAAACCTTCAGGGACCGGGTTCCCAAGGATTCCACTCCCCTGGACCTGTATAGCACCCTGCACAGAAAACATCTTGGTCGTGGGTATGACCAGAGCTCTGGATCCCAGGGTCCAGCCCTCCTAAGAGAGGCATTACAGGCAAAACCTTGCTCTTCTCTTGCAAGGCCCGGGTACCGACCGTTTAGCTATGAAGCTTTTTTGGTCGGATCCGGAATAGCTTACTGAGGCCCAAAAGAACCTGTACGCAAGCTCAGTGAAAAACACATGTTACTTCTTGGCCAACACCTTAGACACTGGCAAAAAACTGAGGTACTCCCGGATGGGAGGGGCTTATATAGGGGAGGGTACTTCCGGTTTTGGAAGTTGCCAGTGCCAGCACCTGAAGGTATCTATATAACCCACATAGTAATGACTATGTCGCTCTGTGTCCCGTGATGTACGAGAAAGAAAGCGGAGCGTCCATCCCCTAGACAGTACGCCTGCTACTGCCCAACGCAGCAAGGGACCGAGCACACCAAAGCCAGGTCCAAGGAGTTCCCTAGCGTGGCAGTTCTTCAGACAATGTGCTGATGACAAGACACAAGTGGTTTGCACGCTGTGCAATCAGAGCTTGAAGCGAAGCATAAACGTTCTCAGCCTGAGCACAACCTGCATGACCAGGCATCTAAGTGCAAAGCACGAGCTGCAGTGGAGTAGACACCTCAAAAACCAAGAAAGGTCTCTGGCTCCTCCTGCTTCCTCTTCTGCTGCAGTCTCGGCCTCTTCATCCACCTCTGTAGTGACAGTGGCGCCTGCCACCCCGCAAACAGAGGATCTGCCAGCAACACTACCACCTGGGTCACCAACTATCTCCACAATGTCCCATGGAAGCGTTCAGCTCTCTATCTCCCAAACACTTGAGCGGAAGAGGAAGTAACCCCCTACCCACCCGCGATCCCTGGCCCTGAATGCCAGCATTTTAAAATTCCTGGCCTTTGAAATGCTGTCATTCCATCTGGTGGAGATGCAGACTTTTAAACGCCTGATGGCATTGGCTGTCCCACAGTACGTCGTGCCCAGCTGCCATTACTTTTCCAGGCGAGCCATCCCTTCCCTGCACAACCAAGTGGGGGACAAATTTAGGTGTGCACTGCGCAACGTCATCTGTGGCAAGGTCCACCTAACTATGTATACGTGGACCAGTAAGCATGGTCAGGGACGTTATATCTCCCTAACAGCACACTGGGTAAATGCAGTGGCGGCTGGGCCTGAGGCGGATAGCAGTTTGGCGCATGTCCTTCCACCACCAAGGATTGCAGGCGCTTCAGTTTGCCTCCTGTTGCTAACTCCTCCTACTCCGCTTCCTCATCCTCTACCGCCTCCTCATCTGGTCAGCGTAACACCTTCACCACCAACTTCATCACAGCCAGGGGTAAACGACAGCAGGCAGTTTCAAAACTTTCCTGTTATGGTGAAAAACCCCACACCGTGCAGGAGTTGTGGAGGGACATGGAATAACAGACCGATGAGTGGTTGGTGGCAGTGAGCCTCAATCCCGGCCTGGTGGTGTGCGATAATGGGCAAAATCTCGTAGCATCTCTGGGCCTAGCCAGTTTGACGCACATCCCTTGCCTGGCGCATGTGCTGAATTTGGTGGTGCAGAGGTTCCTTAAAAATTACCCCGATATGCCAGAGCTGCTGCAGAAAGTGCGGGCCGTCTGTGCGCACTTTCGGCATTCTCACCCTGCTGCTGCTCGTCTGTCAGCGCTGCAGCGTAACTTTGGCCTTCCCGCTCACCGCCTCATATGTGACGTGCCCACAAGGTGGAACTCTACCTCGCACATGCTGGCAAGACTGTGCGAGCAGCAGCAGGCGATAGTGGAGTTTCATCTGCAGCACGCACGCATGAGTGGCTCTGCAAAACAGCACCACTTCAACACCAATAACTGGGCCTCCATGCGAGACCTGTGTGCCTTGTTGTGCTTTTTCGACTACTCCACCAACATGGCCAGTGCCGATGACGCCGTTCTCAGCGTTACTATCCCAGTTCTATGCCTCCTTGAAAAAATGCTTCGGGTGATGATGGAAGAGGATGTGGCACAGGAGGAGGAGGAGGAGGAAGAGGAATTATTTCCAAGGCTTTCAGGGCAGTCATTCACAAGTGGCTCCGAGGGTGGGTTCCTGCACCAACAAATGCCAGGTACACAATTGTCCAGCAAGGGCACAATTCTGGAGGATGACGAGGTGGAGGATGAGGAAGAGGAGATGGAGGAGGAGGAACCATGTTCACAGCAGGGTGGCACCCAGACCAGCTCATGGCCATCACTGGTGCGTGGCTGGGGGGATACAGAGGACACAGACGATACACCTCCCACAGAGGACAGCTTTTCGTTGCCTCTGGGCAGCCTGGCACACATGAGCGATTACATGCGGCAGTGTCTCCGCAACAACCGCGAGTTGCCCACATTCTAACTGGTGCTGATTACTGGGTGGCCACGCTGCTGGATCCCTGTTACAAGGACAAGGTACCGTCCTTAATTCCATCACTGAAGCGTGATCGTAAGATGCGCGAGTACAAGCGCACGCTGGTAGACGCGCTGCTGGTGGCATTCCCACCTGACAGCGGGGGGCACAGTGGAAGCACAAGGCACAGGCAGAGGAGGAGGAAGAGGTCGCCAACGCAGCCGGGGCACCGCCAGCACCTCAGAAGGCAGGGTTAACATGGCCGAAATGTGGAAAAGCTTTGTCAGCACGCCACAACAACCAGCACCACCAGCTGATATGGAACGTCTTAGCAGGAGGAAGCATTTCACCAACATGGTGGAGCAGTATGTGTGCACACGCCTACACGTACTGAATGATGGGTCTGCCCCCTTCAACTTCTGGGTCTCCAAATAGGGCACATGGCCTTAGCTTGCCCTTTACGCCTTGGAGGTGCTGGCCTGCCCTGCAGCCAGTGTATTATCTGAAGGTGTATTTAGGACGGCAGGGGGCATTATCACAGACAAGCGCAGCCGCCTGTCCAGAGCCAATGTGGACAAGCTCACGTTCATTAAAATGAACAAGGCATGGATCCCACAGGACTTGTCCATACCTTGTGCAGAATAGACATGTATACCGGCCTTACCCAGCCATTGTTGTATTTTTGATCTTTCTCACTCTTTAGGGGTGTACCCTAATTTAAAATAAAATAAAATTAAAAACCAGTGTTGGCTACCTCGTCCTCCTCCACCGCCACTTACACCTACACCGCCACATCCACCGCCACCTCAACCTCCTACTCCATATGGACCTCGTCCTCCTAGGTCATGATTTTTTTTTTTATGTATTTTTTGTTATTTTAAGTAATTTCCCCATCCACATTTGTTTGCAGAGCACTTGCCATGCTCTTAACCACATTCTGCTGCCATTTGCAGCCCTCTAGCCCTTTCCATTACTTTTTTAGAGCCATTTTAGTCCTCAAAAGTTCGGGTCCCCATCGACTTCAATGGGATCAAGTTCGAGTCCCGAATTCAAACTTTTTTGCGAAGTTCGGCCGAACCCATCAAACCCGAACATCCAGGTGTCCGCTCAACTCTACTGACAACACCATGATGGGATTTGCAGCCTGTGGCTAGTATCGTCATCCCAAGAAGGAAGCACTGCAGGGGTGAAGATTCTGGCAGTATTACCAAGTATTCATTAACCTTTCACACAGACAATAATCACAGAACTTAAAGTATAACTAAAGGCAAAAGTTTTTAGTTTTAGGTAGAGTGGAGATGAATTAGAACATCTATTAGGTTTTTTTTTTTGTGACTTCAGCTCCTCTATTCATCTTGTTTACCGCTATCATTGAAAGTGAGGGGAAGACACACAAACGGGGAGTGATGATTGACTGGACGTATGGGCGGGTTTCTGCTGCACTTCCAGCGTGAGCCGTGAGCTGAGAGATGGCACAGCCGCAGCGCGTGATGCCTTTGGTGTGAGACGCTGACTTCAACTCCAGCACGAGACGCTGCGGAAGCTGTAGACGCTGCAGCCGGAGCCGCCAGCCAGAGCCGCCATACCGTGCAGTATTCTAAGCGTTACCTGCGCAGGACGCGGGACGCAGGGCATAGGGTGAGACACATACACAGCCATTGGAGATCAAGCACTACTGCTGCCGGAGAAAGAAATTGAAGAGCCCTCTGTGTTGTGGAATCCCCTGCCAGACTGCCGCTTCATATGCTTCATATGCGGGTTCAGTGATCTGGGCAGGCTCCGGCGTACGGAACGGAGGAAGGTGTTGGGCTGCGGCGGTGTCCACTGTCTACACCGTTGGAGGGGAGGAGAGCCAGGGGGGGTCTGGCCCAGTCTAGCCCAGGCGTGAGAGACGGCGGACTACGGACCTGCAGGTGGGAGCTGCAGGTGGATGAAATCAGCATCTCTGGGCAGAAGTTCAATGGAGGTAAAGTAACAGATATTATTCTGGACTATGCTATAAACTGTGTCCTTCGTACTCTGCCAGCTACTTACGTACTTTTCAAGTACTCTTTCACCCTACTTAATCTGAGGGAAGAAGGAGTAAAAGCAAGCAAGTGAGATACCTCTACATTCTTTATTCAGACACATATGCGATTCTGCCTCTCCTCCCCTTTTTTGTCTAGCAAATAAATGAACAAATGAATAAACAGCAGGACCATAGGGGTGATTCTGATGTAATATGATGTTGGCAAATGTAAGGATACAAAATCTGAAAGTTATTGAGCACTGCTTTTGAAAGGGAAGGAGGATAAGGAGAAAAGTATAGACACTATCTTCCAGATAAAAACTCCTGATATAATTCCGGGTAAAATCAGAAAATTAACGAGAGCCTGAATGGCCCCCGGTAAAGCCAGAGGTAAAACACAGACCGTCACCCCATGCTCCTCTCCCCTAGCAAAATTTATAAAAGGAACCGCAAAACCAACAGAAAAATCCCCGTTAAAGACCCTTAAAGTTACTGAGCTACAAGAAGAGACCCAGGGTACAATGACAGCAGAGCAACCTACTTTTGCTAAAGACATTATGGAGGCTATAAAAAAAAAGCAGCGAGACCCTTACAGCTAAAATAGATGCCTTTGCAGTAGACGTTAGTATAATGAGGCATGAGTTTGACAAAGTACAGCAAAGAACTGCGGCAATTGAAGCTCGGGTCTCAAAGATAGAAGAAAAACAAAAAATGGAGAATAGAGAGTGGCACATAATGAAAAAGCAAATAGTAACACTGCAAGAAAGAGCAATCGACACAGAGAGCCGATTAAGGAGGAATAATGTCCGGATTTTGGGGATACCAGAGCGAGCAGAGGGAGACAGCCCAGTAAAATTTGCAGAGGAACTATTGACGGGAATCTTAGGTCTGATAGAAAAAACTCCAACATTCATAATAGAGAGAGCGTATAGGATATCCTCTCGTATCCCTAAGCCAGGAGAGTTTCCTAGACCCTTTCTACTACGACTGTTAAATTTTCAAGATCGAGATAAAATCCTTTCAACAGCCAGGATGAAAGAGGACATACAATATCAAAATGTGAAACTGATGTTTTTTCCAGACTACCCCCCAGAAATACAGGAAAAGAGAAAAGCATATAGCGAAGTTCGAAAAAGACTCAGGGAGAAGGGTCTAAAGTAGTCTTTTATATCCCAGTAAATTAAGAGTGAATGATGAAAAGCAAACACTTTTTTTTTAAACGCCAGATGCAGCAACGGAGTGGCTGGACAAGATCAGATAGCCTCATATATGTGGCCTTTTTTTTTTTTTTGTCTTTTTTTTCTCTCTTATTATGTAAAGGTTTTTTTTTTTTTGGGACATATAAGATAGGGTTGGAAGGCCCTATTAATTATCCATATGGCTAACTTTGAAGACACTGGAAGATGTTGACTGAAGATGATAATAGACATTGACAGATATTGATTGATATCAATAGTAGATGATTAATGATTAGATGTGTTCTCTGGGTTTTTTTTTTTTTGGGGGGGGGGGAGGGGGGTGAAGGGGGTGAATTGAGATGGTTAAATGGTTGGATTAAAAGAAGTGAACACGATAAGAGATAAGGAAATTAAAGTAAATTTACACAATCTTTACACAAAATACACAAAACACACAAGCCTTTGAGGGAAGAGATAGTGGCACTAAATAATGGAAAGAGAAGAAAGAAAAAGGGGAAATTAAATCACAACACATTTTTGTAGAAGGAAGAGAGAGAAGAAAAGGGAAAAATCCCTTTTTTTTTTACACAATGATGAAAATTCACTGTACATTAAGTATATTAGACACACTCAAAGGAAGGGGGGAAAGGGAGAGAAAGGTTTTTTTTCACAATAGGAGATGTGCGGAGGGGGAGGGAGGTGAGGAAGAGGGGAGGGGGGAAGAGGGGAGGGGGGAAGAGGGGAGGGGAAGGGAAAAGAAAGAGAACATATGTTTGTTTTTTTTTTTATCAAGGCAATCTGAAAATATTTGGAAAAAATAAAAATAATTTAAGTAGGAAGTGTCTAGGGGAAAAATAAAGAAAAAAGAAGGATGCATAGCAGTAATACTTTTTTACCCTGTTTTGTGTATCTTTGTATTTTGTTACTCTATGAGAAAAGGCCTGCTTACCTAGGTAATAATGATGGTATATTGCAATTAATGTTGAACCCACCATATGTCTGTATGAAAGGAAGTGTTGTTAAAAAAATATTTTTTATTTTTTGGGTGTTGGGAGGGTTGAGAGGAGAAATGTTGGGTACTGACTACGGAATATATACCAAGGTCAGTAAAATAGGGTTTGGTCAAAATGCCTCTCCATCCTCATCCAGGTATGAATGGAGTTACAGATATAAGGAGGAGATGGAGAGGGATAGGGTGGGAGGGGAGGCGGGAGGGAAGGTGGGGCAAGAGTGAGAAGTATAAATGACCAGAGGTGTAGTAAAAAATTCCAGAAGAGACTCTCTCCCCAAGACGGAAAGTGTAATAGACAGCCCTCGAGGTTAAAATATAATGTTAGGAAAAAAAAGTAATGATAATACTTATTCAATAATATCGTGGAATGTCAGAGGATTGAACTCTGGGTTCAAGCGAGCGTTAATGTTCCAGTATATAAAAAAATACAGTCCGCAACTAATTATACTACAGGAGACACATCTAATGGGAAAAAAAATAACAACGTTAAAAAAAAATTGGATACAAAAAGAGTATCATGCTACCTACTCATCCTATGCCAGAGGGGTCTCAGTGTTAGTAAATAAATCCTTTCCTAGAAAGGTGGAAAAAGCTTATATAGATGAACAGGGGAAATATGTGATTTTGTTATATGAGATTGGGCAACAGAGGTATATTATAGTAGCAATATATATCCCACATCCATTCACAGTTGAAATCTTAAATGAGATAATGGGAACATTTTTACAGTATCCTTCAGCAAAACTGATGCTCATTGGAGATTTCAACTCCGTGATGTCCGTTGAATTGGATAGGCCGAAGCCTCCAAAAAATCACTCAGACGATTTATATAATTGGGCACAAACGATGGGGGTAACGGAAATATGGAGATGGAGAAATCCAGAAAAAATAATGTATTCCTGTTATTCTACATCATATAAAACAGCATCCAAGATAGATCTGGCATTTGCAGATTCTGCAATGCTAATAGATATCGTTGATGCTAAATATTTACCATGCGGCCTATCAGACCATGCTCCCCTACAGGTGTTAATATGTATTCCTACCTCAAGAGACACAACACTGTGGAGGTTGTCCCCACAGTGGGTGATGTACCCAGAAATATCAGTAAAAATGGTAACCATAATAAATGAATATTGGGAAAACAATGAGGGAACATCCTCAGTAGACATAGTGTGGGACGCATTCAAAGCATATCTACGGGGTCAATATATATCGAATATTGCAGCAATAAACAAAAAGCAGAAGGTCAAGGTGCAGCAGTTACAGATACAGGTAGAGGGTAGTAAAACAAAATACAGTCAAGACCCAAGTAACCCCAATTTTGATTCAATGATGGCTGCACAAAGAGAGTTACAATTACACATGGAGGAGATAACAAGATTAGACATACATAAAAAGAAACAAAATATCTTCGAAATGGGAGATAAAAATGGGAGGTTCCTAGCAAGACTGGCACAACAGGAACATCAACCAACAATCATAGCAGAAATAGAAACGCCAGAAGGAATAAGAATAAAAGAACCAGATGAAATATTGAAGACCTTTGGCGATTACTATGCTGGGTTATATACCTCCTCTCTCCCCTCCGGCTCCCATCCAGGGGCCATGTCGGACCTATTGGACCGGGTAGCCCTCGGGTGGTTGTCAGACAGGGAGAGGGAGGCATTGGTTAAACCAATTACAAGCAAGGAAATAGTAAAAGCCATAAATACATTCCCAGGGGAAAAAACACCAGGGCCAGATGGAATTCCTGTTGAATTCTATAAAAAACGGGGGCGCATGCGCGGAGTCTAGCGGTGCGGTAATGCAGAGCTAGAGCTCCGTACCGTTCGTGGGGAGAGCCGGTATCCAGCATTAACCCGCAAGTATAATTACATACCAGAGGGGTAGAACAAGTACCAGAGACCCTGTAGTCCATTTTGTGGGCAGAATTATGGCTCAGAGAGGGAGCGGTACCAAGTTAAAAAATCCTGTCATGAAAGCTCCTAAGGGGAGAACCGTGACTAAAGGGGCACAATCCTCTGCCTCATTCACAGCTTCTATGCGCTCACACCAGTTAAACCTGTCACAGCCTATATTCTCAGTTGACTCTGACAATGATTTATTTACCATACAAGACTCTCCTCAGACCTCACAAATAACTCCAGCCATATTTACACAATTTGAAAATATGCTCCATAAAGCACTAAAGCAGACATCTGACCAAATTACCTCAAACCTCACGAGAGAAATAAGGGAAATTGGTAAGCATACAGCTGCCTTAGAGATAAAAACTGAGGACTTAGAAAATATTTCTCTGGAACATTCAATGGAACTTGAAAATCTCAAAGAGGAAAATATCTTGCTTCACAACAAGCTAGAAGACCATGAGAATAGGGACAGGAGGTCCAATTTGCGAATCAGGGGTATCCCTGAGGCAATTCTTGACCTGCAATCAACAATTACTGCACTGTTCCAGGAATTGCAACCAGCCATTCCCATTGAAAGAATGGAATTTGACAGAATTCATCGAGCACTTGCTGCTAAAAAACCTGACGGTCCTCCACGGGACATCATAGTGAAACTACACTACTACCGCACAAAAGGAATGCTTCTGTCATCAGCCAGAGATAAAAAACAGTTAAATTTTCAAGGACATGAATACCAACTGTTTGCTGATTTGTCCCAAACTACAATTTCTAAGAGAAGAGCATTAAAACCCCTTCTTCAGGAACTCCAAAGCCATGATATCCCATATCAATGGGGATTCCCATTCTCTTTACGATTCGCCTATAAAGGGAAAAGATACACTTGCAGAACCTATGAAGAACTTCAACAAACACTCATAGATCTACATTTAATGGATCCAGATCCAAGAAATACCCCTCTGCAGAGTAGAGCAATGCCCCTTTCATCCAAAGGGCATCACTCCCAACCCAATTTGGAAAATGGTAATCATCCATCCCACAAGAGAAGTCGTCATACATCTCCTCCTCAGGAAAGAGAAGATTCAATGGACTGACAGAAACCTCAAAGAAATCAACCTGTTCGCTTTTACCCTGCTATGGACCTTTTGAAGACATATTGTGCAACACATAGCACTCATTAACAAACTAATGCACAATAATAAGTGTTGCCCCAGATGCAGTTCCTTTTCTCTTACACTGATTGCTCATAGTTTTCCAGTTAAGCTTAAATACTAAGCTTAAATACTAAAAATGCTAACCAGCATACGGTCAAAGTTTTTTCTATCCTTTTTTGTCTTTTTTGATCATTTTTTTTTTTTTTTAGCATAACTTAGGGTAAGCAAAAGTCCTGCTATCCTAGATTTTCTGGTTCTTGAAGAAGAACATTATATAGTTTCTCCTGACGTTCACTAGACTATTGAAGAACATAGGTCATACTTATTTTACCAGTCCCCCCTCTTTGTAAGTCAAATGATTGATCTTATATTACTGAATGGGAACTAATAGAACAACAGTATTATTTACCTTTGGGGATCTTTTTTATTAATTCCCCTAGCCGACAGTTTAGTTATTACTCCTAGTGTGTAAAGGAGGACCCCCAATTCCTGCTCTATCCTCACCCTTTATTACCACCCCTCTAGTTTAGGTAGCTTTTTCACCAGGAGATCCTGGAGCAATCAGCAGATTTTCTTAAAATTTTGTCACCCCTATAGTCCCTCCCCTGGAGTATTTACCTATAATCTTAACAGTTTTCATATGCATTATTAGGTTAACGAATTATTCTATATCGTATTATTCTTTTCAGATGGCTCTCCCCCCCTTTTGAACGGGAGATCCGTGCGCCCTACTTTGCCTCCCTCATTCGACCACATAAAACATGTGGAAGTCTGACGGAGGCGCTATTTCCCCAGTGGGGGATTTTTGCCCCCACTTGCGGAAAACACTTAAATGTGTCTATATGTCAGTAGATGTATTATTTTGTCTAAACAGTCAAATTTTATTTCATTCTATCACTCTAGTATTCATCTTCTATCTGCTTTCCTTCCCCCTCTTCGAGTCCACTCGGATCGCATTGAATAACACAAATTACTTGGCAACAGGTAAGTCCTCCTTACCCACCCTATTACCATGGCACCATTAAACATTTTGTCCCTGAATGTTCAGGGACTGAACATTCCTCAAAAACGAACCAAGGCCTTCCGCGTATTTCATGCCAAAAAGGCACACATAGTTTGTTTACAAGAAACTCACTTCACAAAAACTACCACACCCAAATTTATATCCCATTTCTATCCACAAACCTACACGGCCTCGGCTGCCTCCAAGCAACGGGGTACTCTCATAGCCTTCCATCGTTCTACCCCATTTATACTCCAATCACAATTAAAAGATCCTGAAGGACGATACTTAATTCTTACGGGTCACATAGTGGATACCGCAATAACTGTAGTTTCTTATTATGCACCAAATAAACAACCCAATCCATTTATGTCACATTTATTACAAGTAGTGAATGATCATAAAATAGGAACAGTTATGCTCTGTGGTGACTCCAACCAGGTTCTCCTCCCGTTTCTGGATAAATCCCCGTACACACCATCACAAACAAATGTCAAGAAGTCCTTCTCACAAATCCTATCCAAACATAATTTAGTAGATTCATGGAGAGAAGCCAACCCCACTACACGGAAATACACATACTATTCCCATCCCCACAAAACATTTTCAAGGATTGATCATATATTTCTAACTATAGGCATGCTCCCTGAAATCATTGCTGCAGACATAGTCCCCATTCCATGGTCCGACCATAATGCTGTACTCACCTCCATTAAATCATTATTACCCAAAGGCCATGATCGTACTTGGAATCTCCCAGACATTCTACTCAAACACCCAACTTATCGCCAAACTATTGAACAAGACATAAAAGAATACATTACCCTTAACTCTAGCCCAGAAATTAGTATGCTAACTCTATGGGAAGCTCATAAACCTGTGATACGCAACACAATCCAGAAACAATCAGCTATATTTAAACGAGAACGGAAAACCCTTGCCCGTAAACTGGAAATGGATTTTAACACGGCCTTTATATCCCATCAAGAAAATCCATCCACATTAACTAAATCCCGATTAGACAAGACCCGAACTGCATACAACTTATTTCTCACAGAAGCCGTAGAAAAATCCTATAAACGCTCAAGATTTAACCGCTTCATGAAAGCTAATAAGCCCGGGACATACCTTGCAAGAACACTCAACTCCCTAAACAAACCCTTTAAACCAATTCGGCTAAAACTAGCAAAGGAAGTATACACATGCAACCCTCACAAAATAGTCAAAAAATTTCATTCCCACCTATCCTCATTATATGCTTCATCTAATAACTTTGATCCGCTAGCTGCAGATACATTTTTCTCCGACTTACATTTGCCAGGACTTTCCCCTGACCAAAATAAAATCCTAGAAGAAAT
Source organism: Rana muscosa (assembly GCA_029206835.1). NCBI lineage: Eukaryota > Metazoa > Chordata > Amphibia > Anura > Ranidae > Rana > Rana muscosa. Next base: position 635,634,693 of record CM055117.1, on the reverse strand, counting down.
TATTTCACCAGAAGATGTCGCCAAGGCTATTAAAGAATTAAAAATAAACAAGAGACCAGGCCCAGATGGCTACTCAGCTTTATATTACAGAACCTATACAGACATATTATCACCAATCTTAGCAGACGCCTTCAATGTACTATTGAAAGGAGAATCCTTTAGACAGGAAACCCTGACCGCCATTATTTGTATGATCCCAAAACCTCTCACGGATGATACCCTATGTACAAACTTTCGCCCAATTTCCCTTCTGAACCTAGATATCAAAATCTTAGCCAAAATATTGGCCAAAAGACTAAATAGAATAATAGGCAAGCTCATCCATAAGGATCAAGTAGGATTTATGCCAAAGCGGCAGGCGGGAGACAATGTCCGTCGGGCCGTATTGCTAGCCCACATAGCCAAAAAACGACGTATACCCTCCTGTTTTCTGTCCCTAGATATAAAAAAGGCCTTTGACTCCATAACCTGGCCGTACCTTAATTACACATTACAAAAATGGGGTTTTGGCCCTCACTTCCTAACATGGATAGAAGCACTCTATAACAAACCAATTGCATATATAAAATACGCAGGCTATAAATCTAATTCCTTTAATATAGAAAGAGGAACGCGCCAGGGATGTCCACTCTCCCCCCTCCTATTCGCCCTCCTAATAGAACCCCTAGCTCAACGAATCCGCACAGATCCAACAATCACAGGCATCGAATTAGCTGGATACCTTCATAAATTATGCCTATTTGCGGATGACATACTCCTATTTCTATCATCCCCACAAGTCTCTGGACCCAATCTTCTATCCGTTTTAGATAAATTTGCAGTGATTTCGGGACTTACAATAAATCCCAAAAAATCCATGGCCCTAGATATATCCCTCACTAAAGTAGAATCAGACTCGGCCAAAACTGCACTTCCTTTCATATGGACTGAGAGGTCAATCCCCTATTTAGGGATTCACCTAAAAGCCTCATACTTAGATCTCTTTGCAGCAAACTATCCCCCACTCCTCAAACAAATAATAACTCTTTTACAACAATGGACACATCTCCCAATTTCATGGATAGGTAAAATTAATGCAGTCAAAATGACAATTCTCCCTAAAATACTCTACTTATTTAGAGTCTTACCAATCCCTATCCCATCTTATTATCTTAGAATACTCCAAAGAAAAACATCAAACTATGTCTGGGGCTCCAAAAAACCCCGTGTATCGTTACATACATTTTATTTACTGAAACTTAAGGGAGGCCTTGGGTTCCCTAATTTTGCTAATTATTATAGAGCGGCACATATTGCCAGCCTCACTAAATATCACACTAATGACGATATACCTATATGGGTAATAATAGAAGCAGCAGAATGCGACCCTCTATCTATATCCAATGTACTATGGCTCCTCCCTAAAGAAAGAAAAACCCTAAGTAACCCTATTATAAAACACTCTTTAGCCGTATGGGATAACCTTAGATTTAAACATCAGCTACATTCACCTCACAACCCTCTCTTATCATTCCTTAAAAACCCTGCTTTTTACCCAGCATGGGTCTCACCCAAGTCATTTAGGGTATGGAATTCATTGAATATTACTCGGCTTAATTACCTAACCTCTACATCATCTTTTCATACGTTTCCTACCCTTTGCGACACCTATAACTTGCCGAACTCGGAACTTTTCAGATATCTCCAAATTAAAAACTTTTACGCACCTTTGTTAATTACTGACACCCCTTTATCCCAACTTACAATATTTGAATCTGCATGTTTAAAAGACCCCCATTCAAGAGGACTAATATCGTCAATATACACCCACATTACAATTTACCCAGGTTTAGACAAACCACCTTATGCACGTAAATGGGAGGAGGACCTGGAAAGAGAATTCGATGTGGCTGATTGGTCCAAAATATGGTCTATAACAAAATCTTCTTCACCAAATGTTTTGGCGGTAGAAACCAACTATAAAGTTCTAACCCGTTGGTACCTCGTTCCCTATAGATTGGCGAAATTTACGCCAAACCAAACAGGCCAATGCTTCCGGGGCTGTCCCGACCCGGGCACCCACCTACACATTTGGTGGTCTTGCCCGTTGATACAATTATACTGGGAACAGATATTTGAAACTGCCTCCAGAATATTTGGCTTCACTATACATCCTGAGCCAGCCACGGCCTTGCTAAATTTAAAACCAGATTACATCACATATAAACAATTTAAAATTCTCACTCAATTGTTTACGGCAGCCAAACAAACAATTGCAAAAGCATGGAAGACCCCTAAACTGGAAATAGCCGAGACTATACGTAGAGTCAATGGATTTATGGCTCACGCCAAAATGCTGGCCATAGAAAGAGATCAAATTCCAATCTTTGAAAAGTTATGGAACCCATGGATTAAATATCACCTATCTTCATTCCGCGAAGACTTGATTCTCATGCCATGGTAGCAGGTGGATCATATCGCGAACATTCTATTATCCTGTTGTAATACACAGGTCAAAGACCAATGAACTCGAGCCATCCGAGTGGACTCCTATACCCCCCCCTCTACTTTCCTACTATCCTATTCTACTTATTTTTAGGTTACCTACTTATCCACTTCTATTTTCATGTCATTTTTACGCTATCTTTTACGTCCATTTAAAGTTCACTTAGATCTTTATTTTTATTTGAAAAGCATTATCTAAGCGGCATTATGATATTGCACTATGTAATTAGTTCTTAATTGTACTGAACCAAATAATATTTGTTTATTCGTTATCTTACCATCTACTGTAACATACATCTAGTGCGTGGATGTATCCACCGTTGATTTCTGCTTAGCCCTTAGAAACTATACAGCAATATGCACATTGTAGACCATGAATTTACTACGTATTCTTTACAATAGAAATATGTAATCAATGTTCTACAACCATTATAAATGTATGTTCTGTACATTTCTGTTATATCTCTTTCAATAAAATACTTTAACAAGGAATTCTATAAAAAACACAAAGATATATTGGCTCCAAAACTAGAAAAGGTATATTCTGAAGGACTGCTGAAGGAGATGTTGCCGGACGCAATGAGAAAGGCACATATAACTCTAATATATAAAGAGGGTAAAGATCCAAAACTGTGCCCCTCATATAAGCCAATAGCATTATTAAATACAGATTTAAAAATATTAACAAAAATATTAACATCTAGATTACAGCCGCTATTAAGATCTATAATAGACCCAGATCAGACGGGATTTATGCCGCAAAGGACGACAGATGTAAATCTACGTAGATTATTTACGAATATACATGCACACCACAACTGTGAAGGGTCTAGGACGGTAGTTTCCCTGGACATAGAAAAGGCCTTCGATACTATAGAATGGCCCTTCCTATGGGAAATACTTAGGAGAATGGGGTTTCTCTCAAAATGTATTAGCTGGGTTCAAACAATATATAGGAAACCTATGTCAGCAGTTAAACTCAGGGGAAGGCTATCACCCTTCTTTGAGTTGTACAGAGGTACAAGACAGGGCTGCCCTCTCTCTCCAGCATTATTTGCGGTAGCAATAGAGCCAGTGGCAGAGGCTCTGAGGAAGTCACAAGAGATCCAGGGACTCCAAATAGGAGGGCTGGAGGAGAGGGTAGCCCTATATGCAGATGACATGCTGCTATTTCTAAAAGATGCGGGTCCGTCACTGAATGGGGCGTTGGAGCTATTAAATATCTTCTCACTATATACAGGACTTAAGGTAAACTGGGGTAAATCATTACTATTTGCTATAGACCAAGGAGCACAAGATACAGCGACCCCAAACCTCCCATTAAAATGGGTAGTAGAATTTAAATATCTGGGTATAGTTATATCACGACAGGTTGAAAAATTTAAAAGTTTGAATTTAGATCCAGTATTACAGGAAAATAGAAAAAAAATTAAAAATGTGGGAAAAATTACCCCTATCCCTACTAGGACGTACAAATTTGATAAAAATGAAGATTCTTCCCCAGTTGTAATACCTGTTTAGAAACTCACCACAATGGTTATCAAAAAGTTTCTTTGCACAGATACATGGTGAATTAGCTTCATTTATATGGCAAAATAAATTGGCTAGAATAAAATTAAATACACTTATGCGCCCGGTGTCACAAGGAGGGTTGGCTTTCCCAGACCTATATAGGTACTATTTAGCAGCACAGCTGGTAACAGTGGGAAGGTGGCTGAGTCCTGACGGACACAATCCCGCCACAGTAGTAGAGGCTGCAATGGTACAGTCGCTGGAGGCACTGCAGGCACTGCCATTCTGTGGGATAAAAAGTAGCCGAGATCTAACTCCATCTATGATAACGACAGTAAAAGCATGGAAGGCGGGCATGATAGGAGAGAGTAATTTAAAAGTAGACATATCTCCAAACACCCTATTGTGGAGAAATCCGCAGCTTAGGCATTTAGATCTATTCCAGATCCGGGAGTATGGACAAAATTTAAAATCATTGAAAGTGAGGGATTTCCTCTCGGGACAGGAAGTTAAGGTAAATCTCCCCAATGGGACACAGATGCTTATAGTTCTACCTTAATCAGGGGGATTCATAAAAAGTGCCCAAGACACCCTTTATAATTCCAACACGCCTGTTGTAATAGGTTGGTACTTATATCTGGGGTACTCACTGCTGTGATGAGTGGCACTGCAGTGTTCATATGCACACTAGGGCCATAGTGTGATTGTGCTTCCTCCCTGCTGCTGCAGCTATGATGCAGAGAGCGCAGTGGTGGGGAGTTTTTGTTTTGGGGGGGGGCAGAAAGTGATGGCTATTCACAGGCACTCCTTACCCATCAGATCCAGTTCCTTTGTGATTGACAGCAGGCAGTGGGTGGGTCCTTGGACAGTAAACAGCCTGTTATTAGGGATGAGCCGAACACCCCCCGTTCGGTTCGCACCAGAACCTTCGAACGGACCGAAAGTTTGCGCAAACTTTAGAACCCTATTAAATGGACGCGAATGTTCAAAATCTAAAGTGCTAATTATAACGCCTAATATGCATGTTATTGTCCTAAAAAGGGTTTGGGGACCCGGGTCCTGCCCCAGGGGACATGTATCAATATAAAAATAATTTTTTAAAACGGTTGTTTTTTCGGGAGCAGTGATTTTAATGATGCATAAAGTGAAAAAAAAGTGAAGTATTCCTTTAAATATTGTACCTGGGGGGTGTCTAAAGTATGCCTGTGAAGTGGCATGTGCTTCCAGTGTTTAGAACTGTCTCTGCACAAAATGAAATTTCTAAAGCAAAAAAAAGCCATTTAAAACTGCTTGCGGCTTTAATGTAATGTCTGGTCCCGGCAATATGGATGAAAATCATTGAGAAAAATGGCATAGCTACTCCATCACCCACCCCTGCCCCAGCCCATTACCAGCCCATTTGGGTATTGTATGGATATTAAGGGGGAACCCCGCACCCAAAATAAAAAAAGGCCCTATATACTCTGAACAGCAGTATACAGGTGGTGATAACAAGACACGGACTGTAGGTTTGTTCTTAAGTACAATCTGTTTGTAATTTGGAACAGGTAAATTTTTTAAGTGTAGCTCTAGACAAAAAATCTATTTTTAAGCTTTTTGGAGAACATAGGGAAGGGTTATCACCCCTGTAACATTTGTTTTGCTGTCTGTGCACCTGTTCAGAACATTTCACCTCACTTTCCGTCCCAATGACAAATGTTTTTGGAAAAGTGGGGTTTTTATTGAAACAAGGATTGGTGATAAAGCATCAGTGGAGAGGAGACACCTTTTTCACATATTAACTCTCACAGGAGAGAATTTGCCTTCCTAGCGGTAGATTTCCTCTCACTTCCCGTTGTCTCCTTCCGTTTGCAAGTAGGAGTCGTTTGTAAGTTGGATGTTTGAAAGTAGGGGCCTGCCATATATACTCTGCAGAAATTTGCCCCTTAGGTGTTGGTGTTGCCACAACACTGTAAGTCCTCACAGTTACTCTTGGTGGGTGCTGGAACGCCCTGCTGTCAACTATTATATCAGGAATTGTATATACATGCCACTGTTGAACAGTGGTTGGAAAAATTGGGCCTTTGGTGGTGGTGCTGGTGCCACAACACTAAGTCCTCACAGTTACTCTTGGTGGACGCAGGAATGGGCCCAGCTGTGAAATATTAGATCAAGAATTGTAATTACATGCCCCTGTTGAACAGGGGCAGAAAAATTGGGCCTTAGGCACTGGTGCTGGTGCCACAACACTGCAACCCCTCACAGATACTGTACTTACAACGCAGCAATGAGTCCTGTTGCAAAGTATTGCATCAAAAATTGTAATTACACTCCCCTGTTAAACAGGGGCTGAAAAATTGGGCCTTAGCCACTGGTGGCGGTGCCCAGAACCAAAAATGTTCTTTCAAGCTTTCAGCATGATTATTGAGGAGGAAGAGTATAGTCACTCAGCATAACAGTATAGTCACTCTGCATCAGCATAGGCAGTCTTGAAGGGATCTGACATTTCAAAGAAAATTATTCTGTTACATCAGCATCAGGTGCCTGGTAGCTGGTGGTGATCCAAGACTGATTCATTTTTATGAAGGTCAGTCAATCGACCGAGTCGGTTGACAGGCGCACCCTGTGATCGGTTACAAAGCCTCCAGCAGCACTGAATGTGCGTTCCGAAAGAACGCTGGATGCAGGACAGGCCAGTATCTCAATTGCATACTGTGCAAGCTCTGGCCAGTGATCCATCCTCAAGACCCAGTAACCCAGAGGATTTTCGGTGGGAAAGGTGTCCAAGTCTGATCTTGCCCCTAGGTATTCTTGCACCATGTAAACCAGACGCTGGCGATGGTTGCTGGAACCGATCATACCTTGGGGCAGTGGACTAAAAAATTGTCTGAATACATCGGGCAGATGGCCACCTTCTCCACCGCTCCTTCTTTGACTGACCGAAGCCTCAGCAACACGTTGTCCAGGACCAGGAATTTGTAACCTCCCAGTCTCTGGGAACGCGTTGCACTGACCTTTCTGCAAGGCCTCCCAAAGATGCCTCATCCTCTGCTGCCTCTGCGATGGCAAGATAAGGTCCGCAACCTTACCCTTGTAACGTGGATCAAGGAGGGTTGCCAGCCAGTAATGATCCCTCTCCTTGCTCGCACGAATACGAGGATCCTTATGCAGGCTTTGCAGGATCAGGGAGGCCATGCAGCGTAGGTTTGCTGAGGCATTCGGTGCCGAGTCCTCTGGGTCACGGAGGACGACATGATCCGCAGCCACCTCCTCCCAGCCACGTACAAGTCCATGGGTGTCTTGGGACTGTAATTGATCCCTTGAAGACTGGTGCTGATGCTGAGTGCTAGTCTCCACCTCCATGCTGACACAATCCTACTCCTCCTCCTCCTCCTCCTCCTCTACCTGTGTGATAGCCGGGCCAGCAGGAACACTGTCTGGATAAAGGGGGTCTTGAGAGGTAAGGAAGTCCTCCTCTTCCTGCCTCTGTTCTGCCTCAAGTGCCCTGTCCATTATTCCACGCAGCGTGTGCTCCAACAGGTGGACAAGAGGGACAGTGTCACTGATGCATGCACTGTCACTGCTCACCATCCTAGTGGCCTCCTCAAATGGTGCCAGGACAGTGCATGCATCCCTGATCATGGCCCACTGGCGTGGGGAAAAAAATCCAAGCTCCCCTGACCCTGTCCTGGTGCCATATTGCAACAGATACTCATTGATGGCCCTCTGCTGCGTGTGCAGCCGCTGCAGCATTGCCAACGTAGAGTTCCACCTGGTGGGCATGTCACAGATTAGGCGGTTCTTGGGCAGGTTGTAATCCTTTTGCAGCTCAGCCAGCCGAGCACTGGCATTATATGACCGGCGGAAATGCCCACAGAGTTTCCTGGCTTGCTTCAGGACCTCCTGTAAGCCCGGGTATCTGCCCAAGAACTGCTGCACCACCAAGTTAAGGACATGAGCCAAACAGGGCACATGGGTCAGTTGTCCCTGTCGGAGGGTGGAGAGGAGGTTGGTGCCATTGTCGGAAACCACCTTTCCTGGCTTAAGCTGGCATGGCGTCAACCACCTCTGAGCCTGCCCCTGCAGAGCTGACAAAATCTCTGCCCCAGTGTGGCTCCTGTCCCCCAAACACACCAGCTCAAGCACCGCATGGCATCTTTTTGCCTGCATACTGGCGTAGCCCCTTGAACGCCTACGGAGCACCGCTGGTTCCAAGGACAAATCAGCACAGGAAGAGGCCATGGAGGAAGAAGAGGAGGGGGTGGAGGAGAGAGGTGTGTCAGAATCACCAGTAGTAACATTTTGGAGGCGTGGTGGCGGAACAACCTCCAACACTACTGCACTTTGTCCTGCATCCTTCCCAGCTGCCAGCAGAGTCACCCAATACGCCGTTAAAGATAGGTAACGTCCCTGTCCATGCCTGCTGGACCATGAGTCAGCGGTAATATGCACCTTACCGCTGACCGCTCTGTCCAGCGAGGCCAAGACATTGCCTTCCACATGCCGGTAGAGAGCTGGAATCGCCTTCCGTGAGAAAAAGTGGCATTTGGGAACCTGCCACTGATGAACCGCACATTCCACAAACTAACGGAAGGGGGCAGAGTCTACCAACTGAAAAGGCAGCAGTTGAAGTGCTAGCAATTTAGCCAAGCTAGAATTCAACCGCTGGGCATGTGGATGGCTGGGAGCGAACTTCTTTCGGCGGTGCAGCAGCTGGGGCAGGGAAATTTGCCTGGTACAATCGGACGTCGGTGTACCGATAGCAGATTGCCCGCAAGTACTTGGCTGTGAAACACCTAATTCTACACCTCCATTCCTCTCAGTGCAGGTTTCAGAGAGGACTGAAGGTATAGTGGGGTTGGAGATCCCAGTTGATGAGGAGCAAGGAGAGGTCCGCCTTGTTCTTTGGTGTGGGTCTTTTAGGTGTGCTTGCCAATGGACTGCATGGCAGGTCGACATATGTCTGGTCAAGCACGTGGTGCCCAAGCGGCTAATGTTTTGGCCACACGAGATACGCTTTAGACATATGTTGCAAATGGCAATGGTGCGATCTGTTGCACACGTCTGAAAAAAGGCCCACACCAAAGAACTTTTGGAATAAGACAGCAGCGCCATGCACATGCAGAGCTCTGCAGTGTGATGCAGTCGGTGTGCTTCCCTTAAGCTGGCCCCTGGAGGGCATCCTGCCTCGTTGAAGATGTGCCTCCTCCTCCTCCTCCTCTCTCCTATCAGGCACCCACGTGGAGTCAGTGACCTCATCATCCCCTCCCTCCTCATCACTGGAGCCAATCTGGCAGTATGCTGCAGCTGGGGGAAAATGACTGCCAGATAGCTGACCTTGTTGGGCACCCCCTCTCTCTGGGCTCACGTTACTACCCCCTCTCTCTGAGCTCACGTTACTGCCTTCCTTCAAAACGCTGGGCATCCTCCTGGAGCATGTACCCAACACTGTGGTCAAACAGTTCGGGGGACTCCTCAGGAGGACATGGTGGGGCTAGGGAAGGAGTGACTGATGCCATTGAGCCGAGGGAAGAGGCCGCTTTGCAGCTGCTTTGCCAGACAAAGTACCCTGAGCCTGGGTGAGAGAGGATGAGGAGGAGGAGGACGGCTTGGTCATCCACTCTACCAAGTCTTCGGCATGTTGCGGCTCAACATGGCCAGCTGCCGAAAAGAAGGACAAGCGTGTCCCACGGCCACGTGCTGATGAGAATGCACCGTGTCCACGACCAGCATCACTGTTGCCTCTAGACACAGAGCCTGCTTGCCCTCTTTTATTGCCTCGTGACTGTCTGCCTCTCATTGTTTGCCTTCCAGACATACTAATGGCCTGCTGTGGTGTTAGTATGGGAAAAGCAGCAATTGTTTTCAGTTAGTTTTAGGTGAAAACTGTGCAGAGGACACAGTACACTGAAAATACTTGCAGCTCTCTGCTTGTGGTTTTATTATGAGAACACCACTATAATAGTATTAGTCACTAACTGTATTCAGGTGAGCTTTAGGGGAATGCTATGCAAAGCGCACAGTAGTACACTAAGTGAAACACTGACTGTCTGCAGCTAGCACAATCACCGGCCTGCCTGTCACAGTATAGAGAATAACTGTATTCAGGTGAGCTTTAGGTGATCGCTATGCAAAGAACACAGTAGTACACTAAGTGAAACACTGACTGTCTGCAGCTAGCACAATCACCGGCCTGCCTGTCACAGTAAAGAGAATAACTGTATCCAGGTGAGCGTTAGGTGAATGCTATGCAAAGCAAACAGTAGTACACTAAGTGAAACACTGACTGTCTGCAGCTAGCACAATCACCTGCCTGCCTGTCACAGTATAGAGACTAACAGGAACGGATCTAGCTAAACTCAATACAGTGTATAAATATATATACAACACCTAGGATGCATATATATCCTCTACACACTGTAACAGCAGCTAACTGACTCGCCTGCCTGCTCTATCTAACTCAATATAAATGACACTGTCTCTCTCTCTGAAACTGTCTCTTTCACAAACACCAACACACTACACAAGGCCGACTTCCAGGCGGCCTTATATAGTGTGGGGCGTGTAACTTCTCCTCTGAGCCATGATTGGCCAAAGCCACCCTGGCTTTGGCCAATTATGGCTCTCTGTACAGACGGCGCTGTGATTGGCCAAGCATGCGGGTCATAGTGCATGCTTGGCCAATCATCAGCCAGCAATGCACTGCGATGCCGCAGTGAATTATGGGCTGTGACGTGCCACTCTAATTTGGCGCGAACGGACCATAACGTTCGATCTTCATCGAACGATCGAACAGCCGAATTTCGAGTCGAACGTGTGTTCGACTCGAACACGAAGCTCATCCCTACCTGTTATTGCCTTTAGAATTCACCAACTGCCTGCTTGTCAATATTCTGGAGAGAGCAGACCTGAGAGGGAACTCTGCCAGGTTCTGCACACTGCAGCATCACTAATTGTTAAGAGGCTGTCAGCTGTGAAGTCAGCATGACAGCATCCTTAACAACCAGTGAAAGAGTGTGAGTAGTGGCAGCAAATATGTCACTCTGTTACGTTGCGTATAGGGGCAGGCACTTTGTCTGTCTCTGTACACCAGCGTAGAAGAAGTCTTAATGACCTCCAATTTCTTTATCTATACATCTCGAGGTAATTATTTTTTAATTTGGTCATTATTTTTTTTTACAAAGTGGCACTATTGGGAACTACCTCAGTCTGCTACACATTAGTAAAGGTACAAAAAATAATGACACTGATTTTTTAATCTAGCGCAGGCTATTTAAAAAGGCCCTAGTGCCCAAGAAGTGTCGGTAGTGATTCATTGAATTTCCCTAAATATATTATATTTGACTTTGTCTAAAAAAGGAAATGGGAGTTTTTGATTTCTTTAGGTTTACATACACTTTAACCACTTAAGCCCCGGACCATTTGGTAGCTAGAGGACCAGAGGTGATTTCAGAATTTTGCACTGCGCTGCTTTAACTGTAAATTGTGCGGACATGCAATGTTGTACCCAAACGAAATTTGCGTCCTTTTCTTCCCACAAATAGAGCTTTCTTTTAATGGTATTTGATTGCCTCTGCGATTTTATTTTTTGCGATATAAACGGAAATAGACCGAAAATTTTGAAAAAAAATGATATTTTCTACTTTTTGTTATAAGAAAAATCGAATAAACTCAATTTTAGTCATACATTTAGGCCAAAATGTATTCAGCCACATGTCTTTAGTAAACAAAATGTCAATAAGCGCATATTTTTTGGTTTGCGCAAAAGTTATAGCGTCTACAAACTAGGGTACATTTTCTGGAATTTACACAGCTTTTAATTTATGACTGCCTATCTCATTTCTTGAGGTGCTAAAATGGCAGGGCAGTACAAACCCCCCCCCCCCCCAAATGACCCCATTTTGGAAAGTAGACATCCCAAGGAAATTGCTGAGAGGCATGTTGAGCCCATTGAACATATATTTTTTTGTCTCAAGTGATTGAATAATGACAAAAAAAAAAAAATACAAAAAGTTGTCACTAAATGATATATTGCTCACACATGCCATGGTTATATGTGGAATTGCACCCCAAAATACATTTTGCTGCTTCTCCTGAGTACGGGGATACCACATGTGTGGGATTTTTTGGGAGCCTAGCCGCGTACGGGCCCCCGGAAACCAAGCACCGCCTTCAGGATTTCTAAGGGCGCAAATTTTTGATTTCACTCCTCACTACCTATCACAGTTTTGAAGGCCATAAAATGCCAAAATAGCACAAAACCCCCCAAATGACCCCATTTTAGAAAGTAGACACCCCAAGGAAATTGCTGAGAGGCCTGTTGAGCCCATTGAATATTTTTTTTTGTCCCAAGTGATTGAATAATGACAAAAAAAAATTAAAAATTACAAAAAGTTGTCACTAAATGATATATTGCTCACACATGCCATGGTTATATGTGGAATTACACCCCAAAATACATTTTGCTGCTTCTCCTGAGTACGGGAATACCACATGTGTGGGACTTTTTAGGAGCCTAGCCGCGTACGGGACCCCGAAAACCAAGCACCGCCTTCAGGATTTCTAGGCACAAATTTTTGATTTCACTCCTCACTACCTATCACAGTTTTGAAGGCCATAAAATGCCAAAATAGCACAAAACCCCCCCAAATGACCCCATTTTGGAAAGTAGACACCCCAAGCTATTTGCTGAGAGGCATGGTGTGTATTTTACAGCTCTCATTTGTTTTTGAAAATGAAGAAAGAACTTATTTTTTTTTTCAAAACTTTGTGACAAAAAGCGAGATCTGCAAAATACTCACAATACCTCTCAGTAAATAGCTTGGGGTGTCTACTTTCCAAAATGGGGTCATTTGGGGGGGTTTTGTGCCATCTGGGCATTCCATGGCCTCTGAAACTGTGATAGGCAGTGAGAAGTGAAATCAAAAATTTACACCCTTAGAAAGCCTGAAGGCGGTGCTTGGTTTTTGGGGTCCCGTACGCGGCTAGGCTCCCAAAAAGTCTCACACATGTGGTATCCCCGTACTCAGGAGAAGCAGCAGAATGTATTTTGGGGTGTAATTCCACATATGCCCATGGCATGTTTGAGCAATATATCATTTAGTGACAACTTTGTGCAAAAAAAAATAAATAAATTGTCTTTTATCCGCAATTTGTGTCAACATATAAAATATTCCATGGACTCGACATGCCTCTCAGTATATAGCTTGGGGTGTCTACTTTCCAAATGGGGTCATTTGGGGGGGTTTTGAACTGTTCTGGCATTTTATACACAACATTAGGAAGCTTACATCCACTCTTCTAACCACTTGAAGACAAAGCCCTTTTTGACACTTTTTGTTTACATGAAAAAAATTGTTTTTGCAAGAAAATTATGTTGAACCCCCAAACATTATATATATTTTTAAAGCAAAGGCCCTACAGATTAAAATGGTGGGTGTTGCATTTTTTTTTTCTACACAGTATTTGCGCAGCGATTTTTCAAACGCATTTTTTTGGGAAAAAATACACTTTTTTTAATTTTAATGCACTAAAACACACTATATTGCCCAAATGTTTGATGAAATAAAAAAGATGATCTTAGGCCGAGTACATAGATACCAAACACGACATGCTTTAAAATTTCACACAAACGCGCATTGGCGACAAACGACATACATTTTAAAAAGACTTTAAAAGCCTTTACAGGTTATCCCGTTAGATTTACAGAGGAGGTCTACTGCTAGAATTACTGCCCTCGATCTGACCTTCGCGGTGATACCTCACATGCATGCTGCAATTGCTGTTTACATATGACGCCAGACCGACGCTTGCGTTCGCCATTGGGCAAGAGTAGGGCAGGACAGGGGTGCTTTTTTTTTTTTTTTTTATTATTAATTTTGCTTTTTTATTTAATTTTTAAATTGTTCCTTCCATATATTTTTTTTTTTTTAATTTTATTGTTATCTCAGGGAATGTAAATATCCCCTATGATAGCAATAGGTAGTGACAGGTACTCTTTTTTGAAAAAAATGGGGTCTTCTAGACCCTCGATCTTTCCTCTGCCCTCAAAGCATCTGACCACACCAAGATCGGTGTGATAAAATGCTTTCCCAATTTCCCAATGGCGCTTTTTATATCCGGGGGGGGGGACATTCCCTCCCACTGCTTGTAAAAGCAGTCCAGAGGCTAATTAGCCACTAGGATTGCTTTTACATGAAAGCCGGCCGCTGGCTGAAAAGAATTATACCAAGATGATACCTAAACCCGCAGGCATCATTCTGGTATAAACATTCCAGTACGTTGCTGGTCCTTGTTGGACATGTATTGTAATCTTTTTTTTTCATGCAGCCAGTTGGCTGAATGAAAAAAGAGATTGATCGGTGGGTATGCCCACCATTAGAATACCGCCCTTCATCCACCCACTTCTAATAATGGGCATACATGCACCATTTATATATGCCGAAGCATGGGGGCATCCTCCCGCAAAAAAGTTATGCCGCACACATATGGTCGGACTTTTCCACGGGCAAGCCTCCGTCGGAATTTTGACAGTATGTACGCGGCTTTAGGAGCAAAATCGCTCCTCCGCTTATATATGCATCTTTTTTTTTAACTGTGGTGGTGAAATCACCTCCTACAGCACTGGAGTCGCAGGGATCAGGCCTGTCTCTGCGAACGCTGCAGTTATGTGTGTTGTGTTTTGTAAGTGACAGTGATCGATCGATACTGCACTTGGGTGGCCTGGGCTGGACGGAGGGGCAAAACGCAGGTGCTAGCAGGTATCTGGGCTGATCCCGCTAACACTGCGTTTTTGGGAACCCTAAACTGCTGGGGACGCTAGTATAGATCTGATCAGATCAGATATTGATCTGATCAGATACTATACCACTAAGGGGGGTGTATGCTTCACGCGTGGGTGTTAGCGTTACTGGCACTAACCTGACGCTGCCTGGGGTGTGACGCAGACCCTCTCTGATGCTAAAACCTAATTGATATCACCCGCCAGGCGATCAGGGGGTTAAACCTTTATTGGGTTATATATACGGCGGGTGCCCTGACACTATAAAAAGCAAACTAACTAACCAGCGTCACCCGTAACACTTATATGGTGATCACTGGTGAAAGGGTTAACTAGGGGCAATTAGGGGGTTAAAACCTTTATTAGATAATATATGGGGGTACCTGACGCTATAAAAACCTGCGGCGAACCTAAAAAAAATTACTGGCTACCGATCTGCATCACCGACGCTAAGACAGCGATCAGAAAAATGATCGCTTAGCGACAGTGGTGATAGGGGGTGAAAGGGTTACCTGGGGGGCAATAAAGGGGGTTAAACCTTTATTAGATAATTTATGGGGGTACCTGACGCTATAAAAACCTGCGGCGAACCTAAAAAAAATTACTGGCTACCGATCTGCATCACCGACACTAAGACAGCGATCAGAAAAACGATCGCTTAGCAACAGTGGTGATAGGGGGTGAAAGGGTTACCTGGGGGGCGATCAAGGGGGTTAAACCTTTATTAGATAATTTATGGGGGTACCTGACGCTATAAAAACCTGCGGCGAACCTAAAAAAAATTACTGGCTACCGATCTGCATCACCGACACTAAGACAGCGATCAGAAAAATGATCGCTTAGCGACAGTGGTGATGGGGGTGAAAGGGTTACCTGGGGGGCGATCAAGGGGTTAAACCTTTATTCGATAATTTATGGGGGTACCTGACGCTATAAAAACCTGCGGCGAACCTAAAAAAAATTACTGGCTACCGATCTGCATCACCGACGCTAAGACAGCGATCAGAAAAATGATCGCTTAGCGACAGTCGTGATAGGGGGTGAAAGGGTTACCTGGGGGGGTGATTAAAGGGGTTAAACCTTTATTAGATAATTTATGGGGGTACCCGACGCTATAAAAACCTGCGGCGAACCTAAAAAAAATAACTGGCTACCGATCTGCTTCACCGACGCTAAGACAGCGATCAGAAAAATGATCGCTTAGCGACAGTGGTGATAGGGGGTGAAAGGGTTACCTGGTGTCACGCCATGTCTGGGATTTGATCCCAGGGCCTGGTGTTCATAGACTGTTTTCCTATGTCCTGAGCCACCAGTGAACTGGTTTTATGTTAGCATCGTAGTTATGTTCTTTTTCACTAGTGGGGATGTTTGCTCCACCCTGGGACCAGCTGTCAGCAGTCTTCTCATTAGTGTCCCTATATATTCCCACTTCCCCTTCCTGTCCGTGCCTTAGGATAGGTTCCTGTTTATGGATGCTCTTGCTTTTTGGTTATCTACTTGGCTCGTCTTGACTACGATTCCTGGATTATCCCTTGAACCTGGTTAACCTTGCTGCCGACCCTCCCTGGCTTGTTCTGACTACGTTACCTGGATTGTCCTTTTCCCTCCTGGGATCCTGTCTTCTGCCTACTAACCATGAGTTGTTGCTGGGGGTTGTGGTTAGGCTATCTGCACCTTCCTTTGTGGTTCCTTATTTCCTGTCTGTGGGAGATCTCAGCCGTCCCTCCACCTGACACCGGGATAACAAGACTACCGGTCAGGAAAGCGGAGGGACGGTTGTAGTTTCCTGGCAGACCTGACACCTGGGGGGCGATCAAGGGGGTTAAACCTTTATTAGATAATTTATGGGGGTACCCGACGCTATAAAAACTTGCGCGAACCTAAAAAAAATTACTGGCTACCGATCTGCATCACCGACGCTAAGACAGCGATCAGAAAAATGATCGCTTAGCGACGGCGGTGCTAGGGGGTGAAAGGGTTATCTGGGGGTGATCAGGGGGTTAAACCTTTATTAGGGGGGGTTAGGGGGCTACACTGGACCTAAAACTAAATGTAGTGACACTTTTACAGTCACAAATGTCACTGATTGCAGTGATCAGTAAATAAATGGTCACTGCAATCAGTGACACTGTGACTGGGGACTGGGGGGTGATCTGGGGGGCCTGGGGGGCGATTTGTGTGCCTGTGTGTCCTGGTGTTAGTGTACTGACCTGTGTGTCTTCTCTTGTACGGCGCTCGGTATACGTGAGCGCCGCATGAGAGATGACATCACTTCCTCCTGCTTCCTCTGCCTGTGTAAACATTACACAGCAGAGGGAGCATTTCCATTCACCGGGAGCGATCGCGCGGGGGTGGACGGAATCTAATGGCCGCCCCCTCATGTCGGATCGCTCCCCAACGAATACCGACCGCTCACTGTATAGGAGGGGGGTCCGATCGGACCTCCCAACTGTACAAAGGCAATCACGTACACTGTACGTGATTGTGCCTGTCGGTGCCATTCTGCCGACGTACATATACAGTGAGTGATCGTTAAGTGGTTAAGGGGCATAAAGCATTGAATGTGACATTCTTCAAAGCATTCACTTCAGTGAAGATACCCCTGGAGTGAATGCTTCTGTAAAAGTCCCTTTTAGAGTGAGGTTTAATTTACAGTGTTCAGATAAAAAGTATTAGGTGTTATGAAGTGTTATTAGAACACTTAAAAAGTTACTAAACCCAGGACCCTGTATTCACTATATCTGGTCTCCCTAAGTAAACAGAACATGGAAATGGAATTATTTTAGTAAATATAAACTAAATACCTTTTCTCATCAGCAGTATTTAGCAGTCTTGTGACTTCTATCAGCTCCTGGTAAAGCTTGTAAAATACGTTTTCAAACTGCACTCAGCTGTCCTATCAGCATGCAGGACCTCTGAACCTCTGTCTGGACAGTGATGATTGGCCCTGTTCTGATCATATGCACTCTCCCCCCCCAAAAAAAGAGTAATAGCAATACACACCAAAGTGAGCATGTGCAGCCTGACTCCAAGACCTGTTCTGGAGTCAGTTGAAGAAGAGGAGGATCTGTGCATACAAGATCAATCAGCCTTTATATACAATGCAGAGGATTAACCCCTTAGGTTCTACAGTTAGTTTAACATGCATGCTTTACTGCATGCTGTGGGTTTAGTAACACTTTAATTATAAGTCACATTTTTATACAATTGTATTTTGTAAAACACTGGACAGCTATGTTATGCACACTATTCTTGAAGGCTAATGCCACAAAAACAAGCAGCATCAGTCTGCCAGTGGTGAGAACAGATATATATATATAGATATATATATATACACACACACACACAATATTTTTATTAAACAATTTACTAAATAAGAGCCTAATTTGTCCAGAAAAAAAAAAGACTGTGGAGCATTTTGCAAAATGGTTGGAGACTTATTGTTTTGCAAACCCATGCTTACCAGAAATTTAGAATCACAAAGGTCACAAAGGTTTCAAGTGCTCATGGACATGAAGAAGGTAAAACCTTGAAGATGGCATATACTACCTTACCAAGCTGATAACTGAGTGTGGCTCAAAGAGGTGTTTTAAGGCCAACTTAGCATCCTAAATTAGATATATTAGTCACTGGCTGACAAATATTGATTTCAGATAAATGTTACATTCTGCTGCTTTTGTTATCTTTATTTCTACTCCACAGGGAGCTGAAGTTAATGTGTTACTTATAAACGTAAGACACTTCACATACAAATCTCTACATAAACTATAGTGCATAATACTGTACTATAAACAGAATGAAATGTGTAAATATATTTTCAGATATTTTTGAAAAGCATAATAATACATTTATAAAAATCAGAAAAAAAATGTGAGTTTATAAACACAGTTTCCTGGGTCTTGTATCATAGGACTGTAGAATAAATAAGTGATGCCTGTTTCTATCTTGACACCTGATCTTTGTTTTGCAAATAATAGACCTTGAGCATATTTTTTACATATTTCATATCTCATGCTAAGTGCATAAAAGTATGTTCAGTTTACCATGTATTCTGTTAAATTCGATAAAGGATGTTACATTATATAGTTTCATACATTTATTAACTGGAAGCTGGGTTTCTAATGATGTATACACAAGCTGCAATAGCTATGCAAATTTTTTCCAAGTCTAACAAAAACAAAGTAACAAACATTAAGCTGAACCGTAGAGGATACATTCTCATGTGGATACTACAATAACTTTATCAGACACTTTCATCACAATAAACAGGCAAGGGTGACTTTAGTTTGAGGTTTTGGCACCTGCATAAAAAAAAAAAAATAATCCTTTAGAGAAACTTCATAGGGGATTTGAAAGTATGGTTTCCCTCTAATATTTATTTTTTACATTTCTTATCACAAAATTCAGTTGCTCTCAAACTCAGCAACCAATAATACCACCATTATAGATTTAGATTCCAATGTACAGTATCATACTCTAGTAAAAAGAAAAATGCCAGATATCTACAAAACGGATACAGCTAAGGTAATGATGTATGTGCAGAAATGGAGAGGGAGGGAGTGGTCCAAATTTGCAGTGTGACCAATAGGTATGTGGCTTCATCAGTGAATATTCGTCATCCAGCCCCAGAAAAAGGTTATATCTGCTTTACTAAAACTAAAACCATAAACCCATATCAGTTCATTAAAATTTGTATTTTCTTACGGACATATGAGTCCTAGGGTGATAAAATGTTTTCACTAAATCTCACCTATCAATTCAATATTTGCTGACTGGAAAATTAGTGATGTATAGGAAAGCTCTATAAGGGTAGATTTAGTCATGCTTGCTGCCCACCAATAGCTACAAGTTGGGTCAATTTAGCCTTGGTCATCAAGCAAAGCATCACAGTCATGGCATGCAAACATCCTCCTCCGCTGCCTATTGCAGCTTGACCACTTAAGGACCTTGCCTGTTTTTCAGACTCGGTGTTTACATGTTAAAAACTATTTTTTTTTGCTAGAAAATTACTTAGAACCCCCAGACATTATATATTGTTTTTTTTTCTAACACCCTAGAGAATAAAATGGCGGTCATTGCAATACTTTTTGTCACACCGTATTTGCGCAGCGGTCTTACAAGCACACTTTTTTTTTTTAAAAATACACTTTTTTTTATAAAAAAATAAGACAACAGTAAAGTTAGCCCAATTTTTTTTATATTGTGAAAGATAATGTTACGCCGAGTAAATTGATACCCAAATGTCATGCTTCAAAATTGCGCCCGCTCGTGGAATGGCGTCAAACTTTTACCCTTAAAAATTTCCATAGGCGACGTTTAAAATATTCTATAGGTTGCATATTTTGAGTTACAGAGGAGGTCTAGGGCTAGAATTATTGCTCTCACTCTAACGATTGCGGCGATATCTCATTTGTGTGGTTTGAACGCCGTTTTAATATGCAGGCGCTACTCACGTATGCGTTTTGCTTCTGTGCGCGAGCTCGTAGAGACAGGGTGCTTTAAAAAAAAAAAAAATCGTATTTATTTTACTTGATTTTATTTATTTTTACACTGTTTTAAAAAAAAAATGGGTCAATTTTATTCCTATTACAAGGAATGTAAACATCCTTGTAATAGAAAAAAGCATGACAGGTCCTCTTAAATATGAGATCTGGGGTCAAAAAGACCTCAGATCTCATATTTAGACTAAAATGCAATAAAAAAAAAAAAAATTGTCATTTGAAAAAATTACAACAAAAAATGTCCCTTTAAGACGTATGGATGGAGCTGACGTTTTGATGTCGCTTCCGCCCTGCTATGGTATGGAGAAGGGTGGGGGCCATCTTCCCCTCACTCGTCTCCATACCCAGCTAACAAGAGGACCCGATCGCCTCCGCTGCTACCGACGGCTCCGGTAAGCAGCGGAGGGCGCGGGAGAGCGGCGGGAGGGGGGGGCCCTCTCCCGCCGTGGATAACGGTGATCTCGCGGTGAATCCACCGTAGAGACTACCTTTATCATTTACAGGACCGGCACCTGAAAAGATGGATACCTTGGTTGTGGCAGCAGCTGCTGCCGTTACCCAGATATCCCTCTTCAAAAAGAGGATGTATATAGTCGTGCGCTGGTCCTTAAGTGGTTAAATGGGGGCTAGTTGGCAGGCAGTAAATATGCACAGTTGAGCCCCCCAACCACAAGTCTAAACAAGGCCTAAAAGAAAGAAACAACTGTATATTTAAGTGACATCCTTTTGTAGCATCAAAGGGAAGAGTAACAAGGAGTGACCCCTGAAAAACCCCCAGTAGGAAGAACAATGGACTATCTCGGTACCCAGTTAGTAAGCAAAAATATTAAAGCTATATAAATTGTATTATGCCAAAAATGTCATAATGCCAAAATGTCAATAAATGGTAGTAAATATTTATATATATTTGGTTGTTAAAATTAAATTTTTGCTTTGTTGTAGATGATACTGTGTATAATAGCTCATGAAGAAGCAGTTTTAGCCGCAAAACATGTAGAGCATATACAGTACATCATGAATCAAATGCCTTCAGCGCCTTCATTCGTCTGAGACTACTATGTGGCCAGTTAGACATGTTTGTATAACTTTCTGTTTGTTGAGGTTATCATGAATTGCTGTTTTACCATACATTGTGAATCTATGTATTTTTAAACAATTTTGTACAAATAAAATTTATATATTTTTAATATTTTAGTTTAATAATTGGGTACCAAGATAGTCCATTGTTTTTCCTACTTGGGGTTTTACAAGTGTCACCCCTAATTCCTCTTCCCTTTTATCCAGTTTACAATGATGCTACCAATATAATCTTCTAAAGATGTACACATATAAAGGCTTAAATGCTGCTTTTGTAGCATCAGTAGGGCCTTACCTACCATATACATCGACAAGCTACCTCTTTATTGAGAAACCCAAAGCATAATTAAACTTAAATAAAATATCCACTTTTTGAGTATCTTTGGATTCAATAGAGCTGAGTAAGGAATTACTTTTTACATAGTAAAGTGAATATTCACTTTCCACATTATATGTAAATAAGGTAAATCTGTGCTCATTTTGAATATCCAATCATGTGTGAGAATTTTTAAAAAAAAATCTGAATTTTTGATAGCATATGATTGCTTTTTCAAAATGAACACAGGTTCGTCCATGTTTAATAACATTTCATTTGCAAATGTCGAAAAGTGAGATGCTTGCACTCACAGGCACATGAATTTCGACATTTGGGAGGGAAGGCAGAAGAGCACTGGGGAAAGAGTGTACAGTATGGATACTCCTTCCCCAGTGCTCTTCTGCCTTCCTGTCAGGGAAATTCCCCGTCTGTTGTCACCAATCTGCGCTCAGTACGCATGCGCGGCGAAACGGCGCATCGGCGGGCCTATTTAAACAGAAGCAGTGACACTATCTGATTGCTGGTTTGTCAGCGTTGCTGTGTTTTCTAGTGCCTGAAATAAGTTAAAGTTCTCCTGCTGTGACACGGACCGGATTTGACTACGCTTCTGCTTCTCCTGAACCTGACCCCTTGGCTTGCTTAACGGACTTCTGCCTCTCTCCTTGTGCTTGACCCTCGGCCTGTGACCCAGATCTGCTGCCTGTCTCCAGCCCTCTACCTTCTGCCTGTACCCTGGACTTCTTGCTTAACCTGACTAGTCTGGTGCTTTCTGCTAAACTTCTAATCGGACTTGTGCCCTTGCTACTGGTTGCTGATTGAACCTGTCTACCCTTGGTGTTTGACTCCCGGCCTGTTCTTCAGACTCAGCCCTGCTAGATTCTTCAGCAAGACACCTCTACCTGCTGGTGGCCAGTGCTCCCTCGTGCTGTCCTCTCCCTGTCTCACCTCCAGGGGGCGGAGTGCGATTGGGTGCAAGGGTGAACCACTCTCGGCATCTCGGCCTCGGTAAGTACTTAGCCTGATACTTCCCTTCCCCGTGCACCTGTCACTCTAACAGACATATGGCCGTGAATATTTATACTAGGGGTGGACAGAGCCTGATCAGGAACTGAGAGATTAGTTCTTCATCAGGTTGGCTCTAATTTTGAGTTACAGAGCATGGCAGTGGGTAGATCCATAGCCCCTTTTCAGATTAATAGCAGCATTTAAATTTGCCCACTGCTGTGCACTGTCATTCAAAAGTGGAGCGGACCGGATGGGAAATAAATCTTTAAGTTCCCTGTCAGGCTCCACCCACCCAGTGACAAGTGGGCATTGCCCATATTTGGGTAATGGCATCAGCTGAATCCCTGGTGCTTTTGTTTACATTTAGGGTTCAGCTGAAGAATCTCCCGGTTGACAGTTAAATGAGGCAGAGGATACAGTCCTGTATGCCAGTTTAGAGTTGGTCTTAATTACCACCAGTTTCCTAATAGGAAATTTCTTTAAGAATTTGCCACTGCCATAGCAATAGATTCTTAGGAAATACTGGAATTTGCCACACGTATCGGTAATGTTACCAACACTGGCTCAAATGCTTGCCTGAATTAGGCACAGGTAGTCCTTAAGGAAATTATGTATGAGCCCTTTTTAGTTTACCTGATGGTGTTCTTGGGGTATGACTGAGCCACTATTGAGGACAGCCCCTGATCACTGGACCTCCCGCTCACTTGTCTGGCAACACCTAGTAACAGAACCCCATTCAGCCTCATTAGCATGTAGGGGGGTAGGTAGTTTGAAAGATGACACTTCCTCCATGTTTTTCTCCTCAGTGGGTGCCAAGTAAGGGTCACATAAGAGGCCTACCCTGGGGTGGGTTCTTCTGGAATATGCTAGGCATTTTGGATTGGTTAACTGCCTTACACATGGATTACCTTTACTTGAACAGATGATTGCACTCTAGTTAAGTCCCTCGATGTTTAAAAACACTACCACGGTCACTGATGCAATTAGGAGGTACACACTGAGCCACACTGAGCCAATGCCCTCTCCAATGTATCCCTGCTAGCTCACTTCCAGTAATATAATGGGATCTCGCCATGCATCTAGCATGGACTTCATGCGTGCACTCATTTAACTCCTCTTCCTTACCTGTGTGCAGGCTGAGGACCTCTGCAGTGCTGATCTGCTCCTGGTGGTATGGGAGAGGGACCTGCTCATGGAGAGAGTGCCAACAACAACTCCTCCTGAAACAAGCTATCCCATCAGCACATGTACATGCTTACACAGGCTTTTAGAGAAAACTTTGTTACCCTTGGTAACCACTTGTGCCTTTACACTATATTAACTCTTGGACTGCTGGTTTTGTACCCTGTGTAAAACTGACCTGAACTGTAGACTATGTGTGCCAGTTACTTGCATTACACCCATTTATGAAAACATCAGACCAGGTAAAGGCAAAGTTTCAAGATCTTTACTTAAATAACATGGCATAACAGTAGAGCAAAAGTCTTTGCTTAATTAATCCCTATATCAGGCCTAGGGCTGCCCCAGCATACCTGCATAGGAAAGAGTTTTAGTAAAACTCAAACATTGGCATCTTCGGGCAGTCTGTAGCTCTCAGTGGTCCCACACTCTGTAGAGGTTCTGTATCCAGGGGTGATCTGGATTCAGCTGACGACTGTGTGGACAGGTCCCAGCAAAAGCAAGATGCGAATAAGCACACCTACTCACTCATGGGCACCCCTTGAATCAGACCCCTGTCCCATTTTTATATAGTAAAGGACCAGTGAGTCGGACCTAAGAAACCCCACCATGAAAGAACCAGGAAACATATTAACACTAACGCTCCCCACTGGGGCAGCATAAAACTCTACCTGCATATAAGCATATTGCCAGCACATGTTGTTCCCCACAGTGGTAATGAGCAGAAATTAAGAGAAGGAAAACTCACAGAGAAATATCCTGCTCTCTATCCTGTGGTTTATAACAGCTGAAGTCTGCATGGCAGCAAGATTGCACTATTCCTAGATGCACTCTGCCAATGATCCCAGGGAGCAGAGGGAAGGAAAGAACAAGAAGGCAAATCTCCAGACCACCAGCACAAATTCAGAAGCTCTGTGGGAAGGAAGGGCAGTCCACACTACTCAATACTTGAATTTGAAAAAGAGGATATGAAAAGAAAGATATTTATAAGCATCAGCAGCTCTTTCCCTTCATGAAAACTTTAACCAACCAGTTTGAGGGGCAGGAATAACCTTTATGGAAAATAGGAATGCAGCGCTAAAAATCTAAATATGACCAGAGAAATTCTGTGTGAATGACCAGAGAATAATCTCTAGATAGAACTCACTCAAACTATAACATAAAAAGTGCAAAAAGGAAATGTACATAAGTCTGGAACACATAAAAATGTGTAGTGTGTCCAGCACCCAAATGTGACTGTTATAATGCACACCAAAGTGTCCTATAACAAAATAAGAAAACAGAGTCCACGATGGATGTGCAGAATCTGATGTGAAGCGTGGGCTGTCGCCGTAGTAGATGGTATTTTATCTAAATACCCCAAGCGTACTGGAAGTATCATCCAACATCAATGGTAGAAAGGTAAGTAATGGATACTCTTACCGTGAGTCAGATGAGAATAGACATGGACAAGATTCTGGATCCAGGTACTCCAAAGGGGATGTCTCCAATCCAACCTCTAAACAGTAATGCTACTGTGATACGGAAAGGCCTCCCTCAGCAGAGATAACACAGGAGGCATGAGCCCCAACGAACCTCCCGAAGTGGGTATCCCCTTGAGCCGGATATCATAAGAAAAAAACAAAATGGCTCCACATGATGAAAGTAAATCCAAAAAGTGGTAAAAAATGGACAGCATTTATTGGCATAGAAATCCAAAGAAATGACAATACATGTAGCCTTAATAGTTACACGTAAAAAAATTGTATAAAATGGTGAATCCTCAAGGTAAAAAAGCGTGATGACAAGGGTGTAGCAGACTAAAAACCTGACATGTTTCGAGCGATGGCTCTTCATAGTGTCTATTCCTTGACACTAAATACAGTGACTCACAAAAGTGAGCTGAAGCTCATTATATCCAGAAGAGAGGATATCGATCCCACACAAATATCCCATTCATAGCCAGTGGAGACTGTGATCGGGCAGATACCATTAAATGCAGAAACCAGAAAAGTAATGACTGGTACTCCAGCAGGGAGATAGAAGAATCCTCTAGCCGTGAGACAGAGTGCTTGTAAAAGATCACTAGTGTAACCACTTCCGTGTGTATCCACCACCAGGTATACAGGCTGCTCACCTCAAAACATGGACCCCTGTTTTACCAGAAGGTCAAAAATGCAGTCCCTTTAACAAGGGTAATGATAAAGATGAGAGGGGTGTCTTCATACGGTCCTTCAACCGAAATCCTCAATCATTCAATAATCCCACAACGGACTTATGGATTTGCGTTATTACATGCAAAATTTCTAAAAGAAATGCATAGTGCTCTCCATATGTAAAACACTTGATTTATTGAATAAAAAAGTTACTCACAAGCACGGCACAGAAAACCCTGTGCTCGGCTGGTAGTCATGTAACATAAGTATGGAACCAGGTAGATGGCTGTCCTGACGTCATGTAGCCCCTCGCACGCGCATCGTCCGTGGGCAAGGACTTCCTCAGCGAAAATGAAATGGGACCAGCGTGTCAGTTTATTTATATAGGCCATATTCCTGGTGTGTGCAATATCTAAAAACAAACTCCTGCCCACCCTATGATTAGGGGACCATGCAGCAAGCGCTCTCATTGGTGGCCAAGAAACATGCCAAATTGGAGAAACTGGCAATCATTGGCTAAAAGCATATGAGGCACTAGGAGCTTCCGGGTAGGGACCCTCACCTAGTCCGTCGCGGCTCCAATCAGCGGTGGAATCGTTGGGGATATCACCTCCCAGTCTGAATACTTCCGGGTTGGCGTTCCCCACGTGATCCGTCGTCAAAGCAACAGCGGTGCAGAGACAAGTCATTCGCTCCGCTAATCGCACCTCCGTAGGAACGAGGGCGGGGCAGAGCGGTCACGTGACACTAGATGTCAACAAAGCACGGAGGAAAAACAATCCCCCAGCGTGCAGACTATACAGAACCCCAAAGTTAAAAGTCAAATCTGCCCCTACTTCTAATAACCGTCCCTCCGAGCTGCAACATAACTGTCATGAATAAGGGTATATGACAATGCTAACAGGCAATATTATTGATGATGTACCGCAAACACAGTACCCTGCAATATGCCACTCAGTGTCAAAAGCCTGTAATGCATACAAGATCTAAAGAAAAGAAAAGAAAAAGAAAAAAAATAAGCACCAATGCCCCCACTGTCTATAATGAAAGATACATAAAGGGGTACCGTACTAAATGCAAGAATGCATATAGGCTCCTTTGCGTCACATATAAACAGACCAAAAGATCCGACCATATAGAGGGCACAATGATCAATATGTATAGAGACTCACTTCAACACCCCCCTTTTTTTTTTTTGGAGGACCTATCGGTCCTCATAATAATAACAATCGTGTCTCACTGCTAGAGGATTCTTCTATCTCCCTGCTGGAGTACCAGTCATTACTTTTCTGGTTTCTGAACTTCATAATATATGGACTCTTTGTGTTACATGTGATTCTAGCGCTGCACTGCTTTTTATACACGTTTAATTTAAAGATTTTTTATATTGACCTTCAGTGTTCAGCTGCATTGTGTTAGGATTGGTTTTGCGCTGTCTGGTTCTTTTTATTATTGTTCTGCTTTCCAATATATTACAGTCTAGCAGCATTACCATGGAAGTTTTCCAAAATTTAGAAAAGAGAGAAGTTAAAATTGGAGATATTTTTTCTAGGAATCAAACTACTGGGGAAGGAAATGAACTCACTTATACCTTAAGAAAACTAGGGCACGTTTTTGAGAAAAAGGTTGACCCGGTGGGACATAGTTTCCTTTGAACAATACCTAGTAGCAAAAATTATTCCGAGACGCTTGAGGTGGGATGTCCCGCCTAATGATGGCCTTATGGATGATGAGGCCATCACAGAATGGGGAATTTTTTTTATTAAAAAGGGTCTGGAATTATTAGAATTTTTATTACTTAGGAAACAAAGAAAAATGAAAATGCTAGAGGCTCAGATTAGGGACTTGAGGACCACATTGGAACCTTTTAAAGAATCTGAGGAATTCCTGAGATTATCTAGGGACTTGAAAAACAGATTAATCAAATGGGATACCGAGACTCAAAATAAGAAAAAGAAAAAGTTCATCAGAGATTTGGATGACTTTGGGAAAAATAGTGTGTTTAAGTGGCAAGTGGCCCCCTCAGATGTGAGTTCCACACAGGTGAACCCGGACCCTTCCAATGTAGACATGGCCAACACCCCGCTCCCCACCCCCAGGGGGGGGGCAAGGTCTATGTCTATGATAATTCGTAAATATCCGGTTGTGGGAACACCTCTGAATGAGGGTCACTATCAGGAAGTCTCCAATAAAAAGGGCAAAAACAAAAGAGGACGGGGAAAGAGAGGTGGTTATCATCACTCCCCATATCGGCATCAGGTATATAATGCACCCCCGAGGTGGAATGATTCTTACGGTGGCTATCAGCAACAGCAACCTAATTACTCACACACACCAGTGAGTATAATGGCTCCTATGCTGATAGAGGTAATCAATCAAACCACTATCAGAACAACTATGCACATAATAATTATGATACATTTGCTTATGGAGGTTCAGCTCCACCACAACATGCAAATCAATTACCCACGCATAACCGCTTTTCACCTCTGGCTTATAAGGGCCCACGTGGGGGAGGGGATTTTCACGGAGCACCGAGAGGTGCAGGGAGAGGTGCCCCCTTCATCCCCCCCAATCCGGGAGGATGGCAGGGGACACAACCCCAGCAGCCTATTCAGGAAGGTGTGCCCCTGCGAAAAAGAAAAGCAAGAGAGGAAGGAGAGGAGGCAGGAGAACTCAAAAGAGTAAAGCCCCAATAGGTGCGGGAATTTATAATTTGAGTGGAACACCCCTTAGTGAAGAAGAAATTAAAGTACTTGACAAGGGTCTCAAATATGCCCCTACTCGCAATATAAATAAATTTCAAACGTATGTTAACTTGCAAAAGTTTATTCGTAGTTTGAACATTAAGAAGTATTTTTTGAATACCCCTTCCACTAGGACATTAAGTGCACCGATAAGTCAGACAAGTCATCATTCTACTTTGCGGAATAAATCTGTTTTCAACCCCCCCACCTCAGACACTAAGCATCTTGAGGTGTTTAGGAATATGGTTGCGAGGGATTTGGAGAAGTTAAAAATCCGTAAAGTGAATGATCTTGTGTACATTCAAAACGGTATAAAATCACTGACGGAGAGGAAGGACCTGGTCATACGCCCTGCTGATAAGGGGGGGGGGGCTGGTGGTACTCAGTAAGGCCTACTACAAGAACAAAATGGACAATCTCCTTAGTGATACCAACACTTATAGCATTATGACAAGAGATCTTATGCTTGAATTTAAGGGAGAACTCAATTTTCTAGTAGAAAGGGAGAAGCACATAGGAGTGTTGAGCACAAAAGAAGGCACTTTATTTAGACCCCCTGTTTTGCCGCACACCCATTATTTATTTCCTCCCAAAGGTCCATAAGGATAGCACCAACCCTCCTGGGAGACCCATAGTGAATGGGATAGATTCTGTCACTTCCAGACTTGGTCAATACATAGATTCCTTCCTCCAGCCGCTAGTGACAAAAACCAACGCATTTCTTAAAGACACCAAACATGTCATACAAATTCTGGAGTCTTTGACAATCACGTCCTCTTGCCTTCTGATCACGACTGATGTTAGTTTGTTGCATACGATCATCAGCCATGAGGATGCCTTATCCTCGGTCAGTTGGGCATTAGGAACATCTGGTTTGTCTAGAAGACATCATAATTTTTTGATTGACAGTCTTACCTTTTGCTTATCAAAGAATTACTTCTGGTATGGTAGGCAATTCTTCCTTCAAACTAGAGGGGTATCTATGGGGGCCCGGTTCGCTCCCAGTGTTGCCAATTTATTTATGGCACACTGGGAGGAAGAGGCCGTTTTTAAGAACAAACCCCCACAATTGTTATGTTACCAGAGGTATATTGACAACCTTATTATGATCTGGGATGGCGATAGAGCAAGCTTCGACACGTTTGCATCTAAATTGAATGCTAACGGTATGAACATTGTTCTAACATGGAACATTAGTTTGGATAGATTGGTCTTTTTGGATCTTGATCTGACCAAAAATGGGGATAGGATAATTATGATTACTCATTTTAAGGCTCATTATTGCACCAATGAAGGTGATTTTGTTTCACAATCACAGGTATTGACCAAGATTTATTGAAAAAGGATATGATAAGAATAGCTTAGGTATAGAAATGGAGAATGTCCGTAATCTGGACAGAAAAGTACTTGTGTCAAATGTCCCCAAGGTCAATCAAAACGATCCTATAAGGACACGAATGATCTTGGACTTTAATATCCAGTATAGGAAGTTTGAAGGGATTGTACAAAAGCATTGGCCAATCCTTAAGCATGACAGGATTCTAGGCCCTTTACTCCCTGATCGTCCGCAATTCATCTACAAAAAAGCACCTTCCTTAAGGGATAAGTTAGCCCCTGGGGTCATTGACCCTCCTACTCATTCTGAGAACAGAATCTTTGATTTTCTGACTGGCTTTCATAAATGTGGTCGTTGCCCACCATGTCGACAGGCCAGAAAGAATATAAAGAAGCGGAAGGAATTTGTGGCATCAGCAACTGGAAAAAAACTATAAGATCAAGGATCTGATTACTTGTGACGCTACTGGGGTTGTGTATATGTTACAGTGTGACTGTGGTCTACAATATGTCGGTAGGACGTCTAGGCCCCTTCATGTCAGGATAGGGGAACATGTCAACATAATTAAAAGGGGGTTGGTCACACACAATGTTTCGAAACACTTCCGTCTCCACCATAACCGTAGCCCAGTTGGGCTACAGTTTTGGGGGATAGAGAAGATGACGAACCATTGGAGAGGAAGCAACTTCATTCGGCATCTTAGCCGGCGCGAGTCTTTTTGGGTATACGAATTGAAGGTGGGGGTCCCGTTGGGGTTACACGTTGAGTTCGATCTCAATTGTTTTATTTCTGACCGCTAGCATTGATAATTTCTGTTTTAGTTTTTTTTATATGTTATTATGTATGCAATATGTGATATTTGTTTAACAGGTTAGATGGTTGTGCTGACGTCTATATTAATTCTACAGGTCTACTCATGACTGTTTTATTACCTTCATGCACCTCTGGCCCCTGTCTAGTGCCACGATTGTTATTATTATGAGGACCGATAGGTCCTCCAAAAAAAAAGAAAAGGGGGGGGGTGTTGAAGTGAGTCTCTATACATATTGATCATTGTGCCCTCTATATGGTCGGATCTTTTGGTCTGTTTATATGTGACCCAAACAAGCCTATATGCATTCTTGCATTTAGTACGGTACCCCTTTATGTATCTTTCATTATAGACAGTGGGGGCATTGGTGCTTATGTTTTTTCTTTTTCTTTTCTTTTCTTTTCTTTAGATCTTGTATGACATGCATTACAGGCTTTTGACACTGAGTGGCATCATCTATAATATTGCCTGTTAGCATTGTCATATGCCCTCATTCATGACAGTTATGTTGCAGCTCGGAGGGACGGTT
The DNA here is from genome assembly GCA_029206835.1 of Rana muscosa. Lineage (NCBI taxonomy): Eukaryota > Metazoa > Chordata > Amphibia > Anura > Ranidae > Rana > Rana muscosa. The sequence continues at coordinate 635,603,302 of CM055117.1, read as the reverse complement.
ATTAGAAGTAGGGGCAGATTTGACTTTTAACCTTGGGGTTCTGTATAGTCTGCACACTGGGGGATTGTTTTTCCTCCGTGCTTTGTTGACATCTAGTGTCACATGACCGCTCTGCCCCGCCCTCGTTCCTACAGAGGTGCGATGAGCAGAACGAATGACTTGTCCCTGTACCGCTGTTGCTTTGACGACGGATCATGTGGGGAGCGCCGACCCGGAAATATTCAGACTGGGAGGTGATATCCCCTGCGATTCCACCGCTGATTGGAGCCGCGACGGACTAGGTGAGGGTCCCTACCCGGAAGCTCCTAGTGCCTCATATGCTTTTAGCCAATGATTGCCAGTTTCTCCAATTTGGCATGTTTCTTGGCCAACAATGAGAGCGCTTGCTGCATGGTCCCCTAATCATAGGGTGGGCGGGATTTTGTTTTTAGATATTGCACACACCAGGAATATGGCCTATATAAATGAACTGACACGCTGGCCCCATTTCATTTTCGCTGAGGAAGTCCTTGACCACGGATGATACGCGTGCGAGGGGCTACATGACGTCAGGACAGCCATCTACCTGGTTCCATACTTATGTTACATGACTACCAGCCGAGCACAGGGTTTTCTGTGCCTTGCTTGTGAGTAACTTTTATATTCAATAAATCAAGTGTTTTACATATGGAGAGCACTATGTACTTCTTTTTGAAATTTTGCATGTAATCACGCAAATCCATGAGTCCGTTGTGGGATTATTGAATGATTGAGGATTTCGGTTGAAGGACCGTATGAAGACACCCCTCTCATCTCTATCATTACCCTTGTTAAAGGGACTGCATTTTTGACCTTCTGGTAAAACAGGGGTCATGTTTTGAGGTGAGCAGCCTGTATACCTGGTGGTGGATACACACGGAAGTGGTTACACTAGTGATCTTTTACAAGCACTCTGTCTCATGGCTAGAGGATTCTTCTATCTCCCTGCTGGAGTACCAGTCATTACTTTTCTGGTTTCTGAACTTCATAATATATGGACTCTTTGTGTTACATGCGATTTTAGCGCTGCACTGCTTTTTATACACGTTTCATTTAAGGATTTTTTATATTGACCTTCAGTGTTCAGCTGCATTGTTTTAGGATTGGTTTTGCGCTGTCTGGTTCTTTTTATTAAGATACCATTAAATGGATCTTAAATGCAGTCCTGGCCAGACCAGGTATTGTATAATTAAACACAGGTTTAACAGAGTACAAAGAGCACACGAACATTGAGGCTTATTCTCTGAGAAGCCTCAAGATGTCATTTGCCTCCGCCACTACTACTACTACGCCAGAGAGTTGATTCTCCAGAAGAGCAAATACATCAAATCTGTTTTTAAAGAACCCTTAACACTATTTACCCAGATTTATTATTATTATTGATATTATTATTCAGGATTTATAATGCCAACAGCTTGCTCAGCTCTTGAAAATATAAAGGAAAACTGTTCAGTTACAAAACAAATTAGATAAGAAGGTAGGAAGACCCTGCTCGTGAGCTTATCATATAGACATAGGTTACATTAGGCTATTGCCCAAAGGTCTGTAGGAAATGCATGCTATCTGATAGCAACATACCCTAGTTCAATAGTTGCAAGCTTTGAATTCAATTGAAATGATGCTATGTTTATACTTTATTATCTGCTAATCATGGACTGGACAGTAGATGCACCAGTTCAATTATGATTTACCTTCAATTCCCCTAAATGGACCAAGGGGAACCTGTCATACACTGGCATTTGTGATCCTACTACAGGGCTGTTTTGTCAGGTAAATTTTTTCATGTATTTCTCAATGTTCTGCCCTGGTTTATATTCTAAGTTATATTGCTTAAAGCGAGTTCCACCCAAAAGTGGAACTTCCACTTTAAGCACTCCTCACCACCTTACATGCCACATTTGGCATGTAATTTCTTTTTTTGGGGGGGATGGGTGCTTCGGTAGGAGTGGGACTTCCTGTCCCACTTCCTACTTCCACCTAGGGACCGCCTAGATGACTCCTCTTCCCTCCCACCCAGGAGATCGCCTGTCCATTCAGGGAGCACAGCGCGACTTGCGCATGCGCAGTGCGTGCCTGACCGTGAAGCCGAAAGCTGTCATGGCCGGCTGCCCACAATGTGAATGGAGGCACTGAGGAGAGGAGCGACGCTCCATGCGGCCGCATCGCTGGACCGTGAAACAGGTAAGTGTCTGTTTATTAAAAGTCAGCAGCTATACTTTTTGTAGCTGCTGACTTTTAATAAACATTAAAAGGCTGGAACTCCGCTTTAACCACTTGACAACTGGGCACTTAAACCCCCTTCCTAACCAGACGAATTTTCAGCTTTCGGTGCTCTCACATTTTGAATGACAATTACTCAGTCATACAACACTGTACCCATATGAAATTTTTGTCCTTTTTTTCACACAAATAGAGCTTTCTTTTGGTGGTATTTAATCACTGTTGGGTTTTTTATTTTTTGCGCTAAAAGAGAAAAAAGACTGAAAATTTTGTAAAAAATTTAATTTTTCTTTGTTCCCGTTATAAAATTGTGCAAATTAGTATTTTTTCTTCATACATTTTGGCCAAAATTTATACTGCTACATATCTTTGGTAAAAATAAGTACAAATTGGTGGATATTTTTTGGTCTTTGTGAAAGTTATAGAGTCCACAAGCTATGGTGCCAATATCTGAAAATTTATCACACCTGAAGTACTGACGGCCTATCTCATTTCTTGAGACCCTAACATGCCAGAAAAGTACAAATACCCCCCAAATGACCCCTTTTTGGAAAGAAGACATCCCAAGGTATTTAGAAAGAGTCATTGTGAGTTTTTTGAAGTTGTCATTTTTTCCCACAATTCTTTGCAAAAATCAAGATTTTTTTTTCTTTTTTTTTTTTTTTCACAAAATTGTCATATTAGCAGGTTATTTCTCACACACAGCATATGCATACCACAAATTACACCCCAAAACACATTCTGCTATTCCTCCCGAGTATGGCGATACCACATGTGTGAGACTTTTACACAGCGTGGCCACATACAGAGGCCCAACATGCAGGGAGCACCTTCAGGCGTTCTGGAGAACCCAGGCCAATTCTGACATTTCTCTCCTACATGTAAAAATCATCATTTATTTGCTATAAAATTACATAGAACCCCAAAACATTATATATGTTTTTTTAGCAAAGACCTTAAAGAATATAATGGTGGTCATTGCAACTTTTTATCTTGCACGGTATTTGCGCAGAAATTTTTCTAACGCGTTTTTTACGGAAAAAAACTGTTTTGTGCCTAAAAGAAAAAAAAAACAGTAAAGTTAGCCCAATGTTTTTGCATAATGTGAAAGATGAAGTTACGCCGAGTAAATAGATACCTAACATGTCACCCTTCAAAATTGCACACGCTCGTGGAATGGCGCCAAACTTCGCTACTTAAAAATCCTCATAGGCAACGCTTTAAATATTTTTACTGGTTATATGTTTTGAGTTACAGAGGAGGTCTAGGGCCAAAATTATTGCTCTCGCTCTAACGTTCGCAACGATACCTCACATGTGTGGTTTGAACACCATTTTCATATGTGGGCGGGGCTTACGTATGCGTTCACTTCTGCATGCGAGCTCGCGGGGGCAGGGGCGCTTTAAAAAAAATATATATATTTTATTGTTCATTTTACTTTATTTATTTTAGTTTGACATGTTTTTCCGCCCCAAATTTTTTTTTGATCACTTTTATTCCTATTACAAGGAATGTAAACATCCCTTGTAATAGAAATATGGCATGACAGGTCCTCTTTACAGTGAGATATGGGGTCAATAAGACCCCACATCTCACCTCTAGGCTGGGAAGCCTGAAAAAAAAAAAAAAAAAAAACAATCTTGGCTTTGATCGTAGCGGTGAGTCGGTAGAAGCACCGGAGGGCAGCGGGAGGGGGGGCATCCCCTCTCACCTTCCGTAAGAGCGATCAAGCGGTGGAACAGCCGCTATGATCGTTCTCATGGTGCAGGGAATCGCCAGCTGAAAAAGCGAATATCTGAATGATGCCTGTAGCTGCTCCCATCATTCAGATATCTCCGCACAAAGTCAAGGACGTCATATGACGGCCGGCGGGCGGGAAGTGGGTATTGCAGAGTATTGCCGGGCATTGAGGAGTATTGCCGGGTATTGAGGAGTATTGCCGGGTATTGAGGAGTATTGCCGGGTATTGAGGAGTATTGCCGAGTATTGCCGAGTATTGCCGAGTATTGCCGAGTATTGCCGGGTATTGCCGGGGTATTGCCGGGTATTGTGGAGTATTGCAGGGTATTGTGGAGTATTGCAGGGTATTGTGGAGTATTGCTGGGTATTGTGGAGTATTGCCGGGTATTGTGGAGTATTGCGGAGTATGGCAGGGTATTGCGGAATATGGCAGAGTATGGGCAGGGTATTGCACAGTATGGGCAGGGTATTGCACAGTATGGGCAGGGTATTGCACAGGGTATTGCACAGGGTATTGCAGAGTATGGGCAGAGTATGGGCAGGGTATTGCACAGGGTATTGCAGAGTATTGCACAGGGTATTGCAGAGTATTGCACAGGGTGTATTGCAGAGTATTGCACAGGGTGTATTGCAGAGTATTGCACAGGGTGTATTGCAGAGTATTGCACAGGGTGTATTGCAGAGTATTGCACAGGGTGTATTGCAGAGTATTGGCAGAGTATTGCACAGGGATGGCTGAGCAGGGATGGATGGATGGCTGGATCTGTGACTGCAATTGTCACAGATCCAGCCCACAGCTGACATGGGGGAGGGAGCGGACATGATCCGCTCCCTCCCCTCTCCTCTCACACTGTACCGATCGGTACAGAGAGGGGAGGGAGGAACCGGCGTCATCACATGACGCCGGTCTGTTTACAAGTGATCGCTCCGTCATTTGACGGAGCGATCACGTGGTAAACGGCCGCGATTAGCGGCCATCTACCGTGATCCGTGATGCGCCGGGTCTTCCGGACCCGGCGGTCACGGACATATCCTGGAGCGCGCCCCAGGGGGCGCGCGGGAGCAAGATTCTGTGAGGACGTCCCTGGGACGTCCACTCAGGATAACTCGACCGCGCTGTGGACGTCTTTTGTACATGACGCGGTCGGGAAGTGGTTAAGGTGTTACTAAACCAGGACACTACATTTACTATATCTGGTCTCTCACAGTACACAAAACATTGAAATTAAATAGTTTTAGTAAATATAAACTGCTAAACACCTTTTTTTATCAACAGTTATAGCAGTCTTGTTACTTCTATGAGTGTCTGTTTAAAGCTTGTATGAGGAGTTTTCATTATGCTCAGGCTGCAGGACCATTGACCCTCTGTCTGGACAGTGCTGATCACATGCACTCTCCCAAGAAAAAAACAACTCTTAAGCAATACACACAAAACTGAGCATGTGTAGCTTGTCCCCCAGCCTCTGTTCTATCAGGAGATGATTTGGGGACTGTGGAAAAGGGGGAAGATCAGAGAAGACATGGTCAAATATCCTTTTTACACAATGCAGAGGATTAACCCTTTAGGTTTCACAATAAGTATAACAAGCATGCTTTACTGCATATACGGACTGATTCTACTGTTGTGGGTCTAGTAACACTTTAAAGGGTAAGTTCACCTTGACAGAAAAATCTGTCAAGGTGAACTTACACAGGATGCCCTATTCACCCCCCTCAGTCCCACTGATCTAGAGCCACCTCAGGTATAGCCACGTCAGGGGTCCAGGGCTTAGAAATCCCTGCAGCTGAATCTCCAAAACGTACCCCGTCAGGAGGGACGTTTCTGAGCTTTCTAATCGGTTTGCATCGTCACAATCAGAATCCACGTGAATGCCATGGGGATTTCTAAGCCCTGGACCCCTGACGCCGGCTGTACAGGGGCTCAGAACCACCATAAAGCAACAATCTTACCTATTGAAATTGAAATATTAAATATAAAACAAATCATTTTAATTCACATCACCATACACATATATATGTCCAATTACAATAAAAAATATATATTTAATTTTGATAATCTAAACTATAATAATATTTTAAAAAAAACTATAGTATAACTACTATAAAAGAACTAATAGAATCCTTTAAATCAAATCTGATTCTACTCTTCATGGGAAATAACGGCCTCATTCTGTACTAAGGGAGGGTCATAAATCCTATACCATATGGGGCAAATTTATTGTGCACAGTTCTAAAAAATAAACGCCATTTGGAAGGGAAAGAAATTGCTTTGTTAGACTGTATTGCTCCAGATTAACAAATCTCCTCCTTTTCCTTCAGAAATTGTTTGACTTGAAACAATAAAAACATTTCACAAAATTGATCAAAGTACAACAAAGGAGGGAACAGGTCTGAGAAAACTACCCACATAAGCTTTACATAAGTTTTAAGATACAACTCTAAATTTCTGTCAGAATTTGGGGTTACTAGGGTAATGAAACACATAAAGTACTTCAAATGAAAATTGAAGTACTTAAAGTGGAGGTCCAGCCACCTTCAGAAAAAATTAAAAGTCAGCAGCTACAAATACTGTAGCTGCTGACTTTTAATATTAGGACACTTACCTGTACAGGGATCCTGCAATGTCACCCCAGTCAATTTTTCCATCGGCTCTCTGGTGCTGGCACAGCCATTGTTTCTAAGGGAAACCGGCAGTGAAGCCTTGTGGCTTCACAGCTGATTCCCTACTGCACATGCGCAAAATGCTGAACGGAAATAAAATGGTATTATACTATGAGGGCTCCCCTTCGGTCCCCTTGTATAAGATCTGAGGAGTATATACAGTGATAGAAGGAGAGTGCTGGAGGAGTGGAGGAGCTGCCTGATTCCTGCAAAGACCCAGGAGGGTAATATGCACAAGCCTATGGAGACTTTGTAGCTGAACAGTTCTGGTGAGCGTTGCAAGATACATAGTGGTGTATGAGGCACAGAAAGTGTATAAGCTGCACTGAGGCATTTTACTGTATATATGCACATAGGAGTTGCATTTAAGCACTTTGGATATGAAGCACTATAGGAAGAATTTCTGAAGCACTTTATAATTTTTTTTATAATTCCACATGTGGACATTTATTATTTGGACGTTAAACAGCAGTTTATTGTATGATGGTATAGTTTAGTTACTGCATATATTTCCTGAATGAGTCCACGGGACATTTTTTGTTATTATAGATAGAATGATATGATTATAGGACAGTGCTGTGAATATAGTAGAGACGTTTACTATAAGGATCAATTTGTAGGTGCCTAGTGAACAGCAGCAGTTTAAAAAAGACGATTTAAAGTGACAGCGCTGTGGAATTATGCCTGAGAGGTTTTTTTTTCTGATTTTTAACCTGTAAGTTTATAGCAATGTGGTTACACAAAAAAACGTTAGAATGCCTGTTTGGAATCAAGGGCTTTCTGAATATTCATAAATATTATGAAGCCTCTGAACTTAGCAGAACCTTAGGTTTGGTGTATAGTTAATCTCAGAAAAAAATTATTGGAGGTGGAAGAGGTTCTTACAAGCAAGGAGCTTGGTAAGCTGCTTTGGGTAGACACATTTCTTAGAAGTCTAGAATCAATGGCCACCCCTATAACCATGAAAACATACAAAATCTGGGACAATGTGTGGTGCAAGCAAAACTGGGAGAACTCCTCCTTATTATTTCCATTAGGCTAACCTTGAGTTTTCACCAGGCTTTCATTCAGATGACAAATTCCAGTACTGGATGGTGGAGGTTTCATTGTGCTTATATTACATCAAGAAGAGTAATACGATTATTGAATTCACTAACTTGAGAAACCACTGGAGCCCTACAACCCAAGATCATTGGAGTTTATTATGTTATTACTAATTGATAGATGGTAAAAGGGACTGAGAGAGTATGAGTAGGTGAGACTTTCATGCTGTATGTCATATATGGTGGATATGCATACAAATACAACCTTACCAGGAATAGATAATTACTTGTATATCTCAAACTACTAGTGTAACCCTCCCACAATATCTCTGGGTGCTCCTGTTGCATTATATACCCATGCCAGCTCTTAAAAACAAAAAAAGATAATTAATGCCCCATCTATTAAATGTGGTTGACATACTGATACCAAGCTATGCCTAGCAGGGGAGTAGGCACTGTGAGTTGATAAAATCTATCTTATGGAAGACTATACTACAAAAAAAAACTTCCAGGTGTTTAAAACAGTCCCTGACATTATTTTTACATTAGCTTGATCATATCGATATGTTCAGATGGTGATAATTTTCAATTTGTTCTGATCATTCCCATGGTAACACCCACTTTGATGGAACAGAGACACTTTCATTCTCCCAGTTTTCTTGTCTATGTGATGTTTGTATATACAAAAGGCATGAAACCACTGTTGAAATTCAACCAATATCGTTATAGCATGGAAACAGAATGTATTTTATCTTGTGTATTAACCCATGACATAGTAGGTTGCTTTTTCAAACATGTATACAGTAGGTTGCTTCTTTAAAGATTTGTTTGTTATTTTAGAAAATGTATAGTATAGAAAGTTTAGTATAGAAAATGTTTATAAATGTTTATTGAACAAAAAGTGTTTTGGGGCCAGAAGTGTGAGATCATAAAATACTTCTGGAGGACCAGGGACAGGAAACACAATTACATTTTTTATAGTCTTGCTACAAATAATACTTGGACATTTTTAATATAAAAATTATATACCGTGAAATGAATAAAAACGGGTAAGAATAAGGTCATGCTATTTGTTGTTTGTAATAATCAATAAAGGTCAATGACTTCAATAACAATTATCCATTTAAGTATAGTATTATGATGTTCAGGTATACTCTAACCTCTTTATGCTGGTCTTTTCTTCTGGTTCCAACTGCACATTATAAAATGAAAATTATATATTTAAATAATATTGCCAATAAATCACCTACCTATAAATCTGTGATATAAATCTGTGGTAAAGGCAATGTAGTAACTGAGATACATGAAAGTAAGGATGACAAGGGCTGAAAATATGAAGAGAGACTTCATTTAAATAGCTAAACATTTTAACCACTTAAGCCCCGGACCAATACGCAGCATAAAGACCAGGCCCCTTTTTGCGATTCGGCACTGCGTCGATTTAACTGACAATTGCACGGTTGTGCGACGTGGCTCCCAAACAAAATTGACGTCCTTTTTTTCCCACAAATAGAGCTTTCTTTTGGTGGTATTTGATCACCTCTGCGGTTTTTATTTTTTGCGCTATAAACAAAAATAGAACGACAATTTGGAAAAAAAATCAATATTTTTTACTTTTTGCTATAGAAAATATCTCCCAAAAATATATAAAAACACATTTTTTTTCCTCAGTTTAGACCGATACGTATTCTTCTACATATTTTCGGTAAAAAAAAAAAATCGCAATCTTCGTTTATTGATTGGTTTGCGCAAAAGTTATAGTGTTTACAAAATAGGGGGTCGTTTTATGGCATTTTTATAAAAAAAAATTTTACTAGTAATGGCGGCGATCAGCAATGTTTTTCATGACTGCGACATTATGGTGGACACATCGGACACTTTTGACACATTTTTGGGACCATTGTAATTTTTACAGCGATCAGTGCAATAAAAATGCACTGGTTACTGTAAAAATTACACTGGCAGTGAAGGGGTTAACCACTAGGGGCGCTGAAGGGGTAAGTGTGCCTAGGGGAGTGATTACCACTGTGTGGGGGCATGGCTACTAGTGACACATTACCGATCTCCGCTCTGATTACACAGAGCAGAGAACGGTGACATTGTCAGTAGGGGAGTGGGGAGATGTTGTGTTTACACTAACATCTCCCCACTCCATGCCTCCGTGAGACGATCGCTGGGATCCCCGCAGCGATCGAGTCCGCGGGACCCGCGGTCCGACTTACTGTGTTGCGTTTGTTAAAAATATGATTTTTATTATATTAATCAGACATAGGATACATGGGACAATATTACAATAGTGAGTTGGTCAGATTACTGTCAGTCTTTTGGTTTGAGTAGATTTCTCAAACAAATGCTGTTTTCATACAATGGGGTTAGATACCATTGTTGTATTCAACAGGATAGCTACAGTAAACAAGTAAGACATTACTTGTTTGAGATTTCTTTCAGCTCTCAAACTGAAAGAATGACTGTTAGATTACTGACAGATTTGGTTTGAGTAGACAATAGGTAGATAGCATTGTTGTATTCAACAGTCCATTGTTGAATACAGCTACAGTAAACAGTTATGTTTTCTGTTGTTTGGTAACTCAGCCTGACACATAAAAGCAGGCATAAGCTAGGACACACACACACACACACATCATGTTGCTGTAACATCAGAAGAAGCAACTCATCCTAAGAAGAACAGAACCTGGTCTCCAAGAATAATCATTGCCGATGGAGATCACGAGTAACAGAAGATAAGTAACTTAAATGTATTTGTACTGTTATAGACCATAGACTGTTCTATTTTCTAGGCATTTTGCTTGTTATAGATATCTGTCAGTCTTGTAGTGTATTCCTAATATTGTAATAGTTTTGTATGTACAGCATCTTGTATAGTAAAAGCACATTTACACACTGCAGAAGTCTCAGCTTCCTTGTTATACCACAGAGTAACCTTGCTAGATAGACGCAAGCAAAACACTTACGGGGAAGGCAGGGGGGTCGCGACCCCGACGTTGGACAGTTAAAGGGGACGTACAGGTACTAGGGATGAGCTTTGAGTTCGAGTCGAACTCATGTTCGACTCGAACATTGCCTGTTCGCCGAACAGCGAACAAATTGGGGTGTTCGCGGCAAATTCAAAAAGTCTATGGGAGAAATCTAAAGTGCTAATTATAAAGGCTTATATGCAAGTTTTTGTCATAAAAAGTGTTTGGGGACCCGGGTCCTGCCCCAGGGGACATGTATCAATGCAAAAAATTTTTTTTAAAACGCCCATTTTTTTGGGAGCAGTGATTTTAATAATGCTTAAAGTGAAACAATAAAAGTGAAATATTCCTTTAAATTTCGTACCAGCGGGTGTGTATGATATGCATGTAAAGTGGTGCATGTTTCCCGTGCTTAGAACTGTCCCTGCACAAAGTGTCATTTTTGAAGGAAAAAAAGTCATTTAAAACTCACTCGCGGCTATTAATGAATTGTCGGCTCCCGGCAATACATAGAAAAGTCATTGATAAAAAAAAAAAAGCGTGGGGGTCCCCCAGAATTCAATTACCAGGCCCTTCAGGTCTGGAATGGATATTAAGGGGAACCCCGCCGCAAATTTAAAAAAAAATGCGTGGAGTTCCCCCAAATATCCATACCAGGCCCTTCAGATCTGGCATGGATTTTAAGGGGAACTCCACCCCAAATTTAATAAAAAAATGGTGTGGAGTCCCCCCAAAAATCCATACCAGACCCTTATCCGAGCACACAACCTGGCCGGCGCCGGGGAAAAGGGGGGGATGAGAGAGCGGCCCCCCTCCCTCCTGAACCGTACCAGGCCACATGCCCTCAACATGGGGAGGATGTCCCCATGTTGATGGGGACAAGGGCCTCATCCCCACAACCCTTGCCCGGTGGTTGTGGGGGTCTGCGGGCGGGGGGCTTATCGGAATCTGGAAGACCCCTTTAACAAAGGGGACCCCCAGATCCCGCCCCCCTATGTGAATTGGTAAGGGGTACATTGTACCCCTACCATTTCACGAAGAAAGTGTAAAAAAATGTAAAAAAAAAACCACACAAACACCTTGAAAAAGTCCTTTATTAAAAAAAAAATCATTCCAGCGGAGAAATCCAGTGTCCCGCGGCGATCCGATGTAATTTAAATTTACGCAGTGAAGGAAGTTCCCCGCTCAGGCCAATGACGTAGGCGGGGTCTGACATACCGAGGGGGCAGACCTGATGGGGAACTTCTCTCACTTTGTAATACATGTATAGACCCGCCCCTTCTCATGTTCCGCATCAGGTCCTCAGCCTTACACCGAGTCATTGGCAGAGCGGACCTAATGAGGAACTTTAGAAGGGGCGGGTCTATACATGTAATAGACTGCGGAGGAAGTTCCCCATCAGGTCCGCTCAGGCCCAGCCAATGGTGGATAGCGCTGGACATCGGATCGCCGCGGGACACTGTATTTCTCCGCTGGAATGTTTTTTTTTTTTTTTTTAATAAATGACTTTTTCAAGATGTTTGTGTGGTTTTTTTTTTACATTTTTTGACACTTTCTTCGTGAAATGGTAGGGGTACAATGTTTGTTAAAGGGGTCTTCCAGATTCCGATAAGCCCCCCGCCCGCAGACCCCCACAACCACCGGGCAAGGGTTGTGGGGATGAGGCCCTTGTCCCCATCAACATGGGGACATCCTCCCCATGTTGAGGGCATGTGGCCTGGTACGGTTCAGGAGGGAGGGGGGGCGCTCTCTCGTCCCCCCTTTTCCCCTGCGGCCTGCCAGGGTGCGTGCTCAGATAAGGGTCTGGTATGGATTTTTTGGGGGACTCCACGCCATTTTTTTTTTATTTGGGGTGGAGTTCCCCTTAAAATCCATGCCAGATCTGAAGGGCCTGGTATGGATATTTGGGGGAACTCCACGCATTTTTTTTTTAATTTGTGGCGGGGTTCCCCTTAATATCCATTCCAGACCTGAAGGGCCTGGTAATTGAATTCTGGGGGACTCCCACGCTTTTTTTTTTATCAATGACTTTTCTATGTATTGCCGGGAGCCGACAATTCATTATTAGCCGCGAGTGTGTTTTAAATGACTTTTTTTCCTTCAAAAATGAATTTTTTTGCAGGGACAGTTCTAAGCACGGGAAACATGCGCCACTTTACATGCATATCATACACACCCCCCAGGTACGAAATTTAAAGGAATATTTCACTTTTATTTTTTCATTTTAAGCATTATTAAAATTACTGCTCCCGAAATAACGGCCGTTTTTAAAACTTATTTTTGCATTGATACATGTCCCCTGGGGCAGGACCCGGGTCCCCAAACACTTTTTATGACAATAACTTGCATATAAACCTTTATAATTAGCACTTTAGATTTCGAACGTTCGAGTCCATTGTATTTAATAGGGTTCTAAATTTCACACAAACATTTTGTCTGTTAGCAGGTTCTGGTGCGAGCCGAACAGGGGGGTGTTCGGCTCATCCCTGACAGGTACGTGATTGTGCCTGTACGAGCCATTCTGCCGACGTATATATACAGTGGCTGGTCCTTAAGTGGTTAAAGTAGCAGACATCAAGTATTTAAAATAAGATAAATGAATTTGGATAAAATTCAGGGTGATTTCTGTTCTCAAAGTTTAACTAGGAAAATTAATCAATATAAGGCAATTGGATAGGCACGGTAAATCCACAGAACTTACATAGCAAATAATGATGAATTTAAATGTGCATTCCTTTACAGTGTAGGGATGAACACGTGCATAATAAATAAATCCTGAATGTACCTTGCAAACTGAGTTAAGTAAAAGCACTAACTTATGCCCCGTACACACGGTCGGACTTTTTCCCGGCCAAAATCACATCGGAATTCCATCGGAGTAAAAGAGAACATGTTCTCTATCTAAACTCTGACGGAATTCCTCAGAATTTCCGATGGAAAAAGTCAGCTGGGGCATACACATGGTTGGAATATCTGATGGAGAATTCGTGTGTACAAGGCTTTATACATCCAAAAATTTTTACTTTTGTTTCCTCTGTTCTGATAAGATGCACTAAGTAATGCTCATGTCAGTGTTTTACTAATATAAAGTGCATGCATGTAAAATGCACCAAGTTGGCATGTAAAAACACCATTCCTGGAAGCATTGTGGGCGGAGCTCTGAAGATGGCTGCTTGAGCCAGTAGCTCCTCACCACCCCAGCACAGCGGCGCCCATAACTCCGGTTCTACTGAATGAAATTTGGAACCCCCAGACTCCTGGGCACCCCCCATCTATAAATAATATTTTTTACGGCTCAATGGAAGCCGCAACGGCTGATCGAAATTCCGGCCGAAAATCCAAGATGGCCGCCGAGTCGCAGATTGTTTGTGACAGTGCTGAGGTAAATTCAAAGGGCATTAATATGGCAGATCTGATAGCCCAACAATGTTCCTCACACGCATCTGGCTTTATTATACAGACTATCTCTCCATCTCATCCCCCTCATGAATCCCTGAGGGAACATTTTCAGGAGAACTCAGCATTAACCCCTTTGGCTAATCCTATTATGGATCAGGACAGCTCTTGTCCTGTCAGCTCTCTGGCCAATACATCTACATTTTCTATGGCCAACTTGTACCAGACCCTGGCTGAATTACTTGATAGGGGCCTCTCTCAAACTGCGGCTAAAATCACGGGAGAATTAAAGGCTGATTTTCAGAATTTAGGAGCCAGAATTGAGAACATAGAGTGTAAGTTAGATCAAACAGTGTCCGCCACAAATCAAAATGCAGAACAAGTCCATTTTATTCAAGAACAATTAGATACAGCTTTGTCTAGGATCGACGATTTGGAAAATAGATCCAGGAGATATAATATCCGTATTAGAGGACTTCCAGAAACCATAACTGACATCCCGGCAGCGATTCAAAATATGATTCAATCCCTAATCCCAGAAATTCCACAAGACCACCTGGAGCTAGATAGAGCACATAGGGCCTTAGGTCCTCTAAGGAAAGATGGTCTACCGAGAGACATAATAATTAAACCCCATTTCTATGCGATAAAGGAGGAAATTATGAGCAAGGCGCAAAATATGTCTATGATTCTATGCCTGGGTCATAAAATCCAATTATATGCAGACCTCTCTCCCTCTACAATGCAACACAGACGTGCAATGAAGCCTCTACTTCTAGCCCTCATACAAAAAGACATTAAATACAAGTGGGCATTCCCATTTGCAGTAAAATTCTCTTACAAAGGGAAGAATCATTCCTTTTCTACTTTTCCTGACGGCGAAAAACTGTTATTGAATCTCAAGATCATCACTCAAGAAAATGACATGGACACTTCTCGAAGTGGCCCACAATCTTCAAAGAGACCGAACCCTACCAGCCCTCAATCTCCCTTGTGGACCAGGGCAAGAACCAAGAAAGCCAAAGACAATGGTCCCGCTTGAAGAGACCCAAGCTCACAATTTATACTTTGTACTCCTCGATTCCCATGAGTTCCAGGAAAGATTTATTCTAAGAGTCTGGAACGAATGTTTTTTTTTTTTGTTCTGACTGTTTAAATTTTTCCAAAATGTTTTGCAAGGGGTTTTTATCCCCCTCTCAATTTTTCTGAGTTCGATCTACTACTTGTAGAATTCTTTGTCCAATTTGGGAGGGTGGGACTCTCGCTCCTCTGTCCACTTCATGGGGGAGAAGTGGGGGTCCCTACCCTGTATTTGGTAGATCTAGTATGTCTTTAGTTTTTTTTTTTAAGGGGCGCCCTGGCTGGGGTGGGTCCCATGTGCTTCCACCTTTCCCCTGAGTCTCCTAGAGACTTTGTGGAAGGAATAGCCTTTTCCTTAGGGAACAGGCTTTTCATTTTCTACCTTGGTAGAAGTTTTGGGGAGGAATTTATCCTCCTCGAGATCATTTTCATCCTTCTTTCGGTTTTTTAAAATTTGAATTTTGTTTTTTTTATTACTGTTTTTCTATGACAATTTTTTACTCTTCTTATTTTTTCCACTTTTTCAAATATTTTTTCTCCTTTCCTATCTCTAATCCTATTATCACATGCCTGGCAGTTCTGGTTTTTGCAGATTCAATTGAAGGTACCGGCAACATGATCCTTTGGCTTTTGATTACCCGTCTAGAACACTTACAGATCCTGAGGATGGTGTATTGCGGTAAGGTAGATATAGTGGATGACGATGGCAGCTCCCTCCCTGAGTCCCATGGCTGATTCCATACTAGGTTCACTCAAAATAGCTACACATAATGTTCAAGGCATGAATTCCCCTGTTAAGAGATGCAAACTCTTTGACTCTTATAGATCCCTGGGTATTGACATACTCATGATTCAGGAAACCCATTTCCCTAGGCAATTCAATCCCAGCTTTATACACTCCCGATTCCCATAATTTTTTTTAGCTAATGCCGAAAAGAAAACTAAGGGTGTGGCTATTTGTATTTCAAAATCATGCCACTTTAGTTTCATATCTGATTTCAAAGATCCTGAGGGCAGGTTTATACTGGTTAAGGGCACAATAGAGGGACAAATATATTCTCTGATTTCATATTATTCCCCCAATTCAGGGCAAGATACATTTTTTCGATTCATCCTGGACACCCTATCTCCTCAATTAGAGGGCACAATCATTTGGGGGGAGATTCCAATGCAGCATTTGATCAGGGGTTGGACAAATCCAAACCCCTATCGACCCAATTAACCAGACCCACTAAGATAAGCCTGAAAATAGCTAGACTTTTGCATGATAAAGGCCTAGCTGATGTATGGCGAGAATCTAATCCTTCTATAAGAGATTATACTCATTACTCTCACCCACACAACACCTACTCTAGGATTGACCATATCCTGGTTCCTTCCTATATTCTCCCGGATGTTATTAAATCAATCATCAAAGACACGGTCCTTTCTGATCACTCCATGGTTGTCATGTTCCTACGCATTAAAACTGGTAGATCAAAGGGGGGTAATTGGAGACTAAATGAGTCTTTACTTTCCGATCCAGCCATACAAATGGAAATAGATAAAGCTCTTCAAGAATACTTCAGCTCCAATGATATAGAAAATGTTTCCGCCAAAGTCCTTTGGGCTGCTCATAAGGCCTTTATTAGGGGCAAGCCTATCCAAATTTCGACAAGAATCAAAAAGGAAAGGGAAGCGGACATTGATAGATTGGAGAGATCATACAGGACCCTGAGAACACAGCATAAAAGGAAACCTTCTCTATCCTTATTGTCTAAGATTGAAAGGAGTAGACTAGAACTCAATTTAGCACTCACTACAAAAGCGGAGAAATCTCTCCGTTGGACAAGTAATACATTTTATACTCAAACAGGTAAAATAGGTAGAATGTTGGCATCCAAATTGTCTCCTAAAACAAGAGTTTATTCCATACCTAAGATCTGCATTGCTGGACAGGACCCTACGGCTAACCCTGAAAAGGCTTTTCAGACATTTTATTCCGAACTCTATAGCGACCCTTCAAATATACCCATGAACTCGGTATCCTCATACCTAGATGGCCTCCCTATTCCATCCTTGAATATGGAACATAGAGATATCCTAGAAGCTCCCTTCTCTGTTGAAGAGGTTACAGCAGTAATTCAAGATCTCAGGGCGGGATCAGCCCCGGGACCTGATGGATTATCAGCTCCCTACTACAAAGCCTTCAAGGACACCCTTACCCCATATTTAACAAAATGTTTTAATTTTACTACAAGGGGTTCCCAATTAGGTACACAACTTAATACAGCCTACATTACTGTTACCCAAACCTGGATAAAAACCCAGAAGAAGTTTCCAATTATCGCCCTATTTCTTTGATAAATAATGATTTGAAAATTCTCACTAAAATTTTAGCGAATCGCCTCTCCTCTTTTATTACTAAATATATCCACAAGGATCAGGTAGGATTTATGCCAGGAAGACAAGGCCCAGATCAAGTGAGAAGAGCGATTGATATTATCTCCCTTTTGCAGTCCAACTGGGACGGAGGTCAAAAACAACAGGGTTTCCTGTTAGCACTTGATCTGGAGAAGGCCTTCGACTCTGTATCCTGGCAATACTTTTTTCCCCTATTAGAACGATGGGGTTTTGGCCCACGTTTTATGGGAGTTATTAGAGCTCTGTATTCTCAACCTAAAGCTCAAATTCGTATACAGGGATATTATTCCTCTCCGATAAATATAGCCAGGGGTACAAGACAAGGTTGTCCACTATCCCCTATTGTCTTTGCTATGGCCATTGAAAGCTTGGCCATAGCCATTAGACAAAATTCTGACATTAAAGGCGTAACCTGTGGGAATCAGATGCATAAATGCGGACTTTTCGCAGATGATTTGCTTCTCTTTCTTACCTCTCCCATTACCTCCCTCCCGAATCTTTATAAAGTAATTTCTGATTTTTCTAATATTTCAGGACTCAGGGTCAATTTTGCCAAGTCACAGGCACTAAATATTTCCCTCCCATTACCCATAGTTTCCCTCATCAAACAGTCTTTCAAATTTGAATGGAATTCTTCTCATATTAAATATCTGGGAATCTTTCTGACTGCTCGAACAGAATCTCTTTACACAAGTAACTATCCTCCCCTATTCCATAAAATTATTACAGATCTTAAAAATTGGGACAAATTCAAACTATCTTGGTTGGGCAGGATTAATTCAGTGAAAATGACATTACTCCCTAGAATTTTGTATCTATTTCGTTCCCTCCCTATTCCCATCAGGAAAGATCAGATAAATTCCTTACAGAGTAAAATTCTCACATTCGTATGGGGCAAATCTAGTTACAGAGTTCCCCAAAACACCCTATATTTAAATAGGAAGAAGGGAAGGGTGGGTTTGCCAAACTTATATAATTATTTTTTAGCTGCCAGACTAGCACAATTATCTATATTTTATTCCAAGAATGAAAAACCGGACTGGGTGCTGATAGAAGAACAGGCGGTACCACAATTATTCTTAGAGTACCTGCTTTGGTGCCCACAAAGACAGAGTGAGTGAGTGAGTGAAAAACTTGTATAGCGCTAACAAATGCGAACTAAATCGCCTCAAGGCGCTTAGCATCCAGTAGCTTCATGATACATCAGAAGAGGTGGGTCTTAAGTTTTTTCCTAAAGTCCCGATGGTTTTCTTCCATACGGATATCCGTGGGTAGCGCGTTCCATAGCCGTGGTCCTTGGACTGCAAATCTTCGTTCTCCCTTTGATTTGTAGCGAAATTTGGGGATGTGAAGGAGGTTTTGGTTTGTTGATCGGAGACTGCGTTTGGGGGTGTAATGCTTTATCTTCTTGCATAAATATTGCGGAGCAATTCCTTGTGTGCACTTGTGGGTGAGACAGAGGGTCTTGAATGTGACCCGATCCTTTACGGTTAACCAATGAAGGGTCCTCAGTGCAGGGGTGATGGATTCCCAGGGTTTTTTTCCTGTTATCAGTCTGGCTGCCATGTTCTGGATGACTTGTAGGCGTGACATTTGGTATTTGGGTAGTCTGAGGTAGAGGGAGTTTGCGTAGTCGAGTCGGGAGTTGATAATTGATCCAACTACTACTGCTGTGTCCTCTTCTGGGATAAAGGGAATGAGTCTACGCAGCAGGCGGAGGAGATAATGAGATCCGCTGATTACTGATCCTATTTGACCGTCCATCGACATCTCCGAGTCAAAGATGACTCCGAGACTTTTGACTTTGGTGCTCGGGGTGATGGTCTGTCCGAGAATGGTGGGTGGTGTCCAAGAGGTTTTAGTTTTTTTTTTTTTTCAAATTAATTTTATTTGAAGTTTTCATAATAACAGAGATATGACATTGGCCACATGGGTTTCAAAAAATCATACAACAAGGTATAACTAGAATAAAGGTGAACCATAATATGACTTTATATGGGAATACATTAGCAACTAGCTAGATATCAGATTCTACTAGGGGATTAGAATAAAGAACGGATCACGGCATACATATAAACTTAAGGTATGTGTGGTCAGTGTCCAGTATTCCGGGGTAAGAATGAGTTATATAACTGTAGAGGGTCGGAGGAAATGGAGTTCTCAATGGGGGTATATCGAAGAGGAGTAGGACAAACTTGTGAAGGCCTCGTTCCCCCCGCCCACCCCTATTGGGATCATACTGTGGGCGAGAAGACGACCTATTTGTATTGACAGGACAATGAAAGACAGACGGTTTTTCAGTAGTATAGTAAAACCTGACATTTCCATTATTACTGCTACCCCTCCTGGAATGGTCACGTAAGTACTAAGCAATCTCGTCAAGGAGACTAAGACGTCTTTTAGTGTAATGTAAAAGTCACAGAAATTATTTTAAAAGCTCGACATATGGGATATCCAATTTCAGGTATGAAGTATGGTGCAAAACTGAATTCTTAATATCCTTACTCGAGAGGGTAGAGGGAGGAAAGGGGGGGACTAGGGGAATGACGGAGTGATCGAAATATTCTGAACGGTGTAGTCAGGGTTTTCAGGTGGGAGTGTTGTTTCCTGTTAAAGGAATCGGATTCACGTGGGGGATCGTGGTTGATGTTGTCTCTCTATATTGGATCCAGCAAGCCCATATAGCTCTGAATTTAGTGGGGTTGTCCTTGGCTTGGAAAATAAGACTTTCCATCTCCGCTATTTTGTCAACTCTATTATGCCATTCGGCTACGGAAGGGGGGGCCGTGCTTCTCCAGTGGATTGGTATGCATTGGGATGCTGCGTTTATAAGGTGTAGGGTAAGAGATTTGCGGTAGGTTGAACTAGGAATGGATGTATGGTGAAGTAGGTATTGTCCTGGGGAGAATTCTGGAGTGTACGTAGTGATTTTGGTGATTAAAGTATGTATGTCTTTCCAGAAAGGTTGTATCAGAGGGCATTCCCACCAAATGTGGAGGAATGACCCAGGGGCGGAATTACATCTCCAGCATAGAGGGGAAACGGTCGGGAAGAATCGATGTATTTTGTCTGGCGTACGGTACCATCTTGTGTATAATTTATACCTATTTTCTTGCGCGGATACATTGACCGAACCTTTGTGTGTATGTTCGCAGACACGATCCCATTCTACCGTGGAGATGTTTAAGGACAGATCATTGGCCCATAGTGTGCGAGTCCGAGTGTCGGGGGGGCTCCTGAGAGTAAAAGGGCATACAGGGTGGATATTAAATGTCTGTGTGGTTCCGTGTCTGTGCAGAGGTGTTCGAAGGGCGTAAGAGATCTAGACCACTGAGAGAGAGGGCGAGCCTGATGGAGGAAATGATGTATTTGCAGATATTTAAAGAAGGGTATGCTGAGGTTAGGGAATTTGGAGGACAATTCAGGTTGTGTGAGAAGTGCGTCGACTTCAAAGCATTGATATGCCCTGACCGGGGGGTCCACGGGTCCTAAGTGCCTGACCTTGGCAGGTATACCCGCTGGAAAGTCCGGGTTCTGGGTAAGAGGCATCATTGGCCCGGGAAACGGTGTCGTTTGGAGGATGTGACAGGAGGTTTTGAAGTTGTGTAGAGTTGGACCTATTAGAGGATGAGTGGAGCAGTTCCGGGGGATGGAGCCTGTGTTAATCCATGGTAGATGGGTAAGAGAAATTTGGGAAAAATAATTTTCCACTTGCACCCAGTCTTTGCTAGATGCATGTACATGCCAATCCACAATACGTGTTAATTGGCAAGCCCTATAATAAGAGTGTAGATCTGGAAGACCTAAGCCGCCCCTACTTTTGGGAAGCGTCAATTTTGCCCAGCTCAGACGAGGGGGTCCCGCTGACCAGAGGAGGCGTCTGCATATTTGTTTAAATGAGGTAAAATAGGACGGGGGGAGTTTAATCGGAATAGCTTACAAGAGATATAGTAATCTGGGCAGCACATTCATCTTTAGGATAGCAGCTCTGCCAAACCAGGAAAAGGGGCCCCTTAGCCAGTCAGTTGTGTCCTCCCTAATAGTCTGAAGTGTGTGGAGAAAGTTCTTCGAGGTTTTAGTTTTTGTCTTTCGGTTAGCGTGGAGGAGAAGCAGTTCTGTTTTGGATCCGTTGAGTTTAAGTGAACTCTCAGTCATCCAATCATCGATCAATGTGAGGCACTTTTCCAATCCGTGATATTGGTCTTTTTTTCCAGTGATACGAAAGTAGAGTTGGGTGTCGTCCGCGTATGAGTGGTAGCATAAGTCCTGTTTGCTAATGATTTTTAGGAGTGGGCGGAGGTAGATGTTAAAGAGCAGGGGTGACAGTGGTGATCCTTGAGGGACTCCGCAAGAAATTGCGCGAGTTTCAGAGGTGAAGGCTCCTAATTTCACTGTCTGAGAACGATTCTCAAGAAAGGAAGCGAACCAAGGAAGGTCAGGGTCTGCGACTCCTGCTACTTCTTTAAGACGAATGAGTAGAGTTTTGTGGTCTACTGTGTCGAACGCTGCACTGAGGTCCAGCAGCACCAGGAGACATGATTCTCCGTCATCTGCGGCTTCGAGGACGTCATCCCATATTTTGAGAAGTGCTGTTTCTGTGCCATGGCCTGACACGATCAGTCTGACCCTATTGAACCCTTCGTTCACCTCTATTGAGCCACAGATGTAAACGGACTTGTGGCCATTTACACCCACCTACCTCTAATTCGATCCCCTAAAAAAAAAAACGGAAGGGGGGATTTGTCCCCTTCCATCTGGGTAGATTGGATCGGAGGGCCAATAGAGTAGAGTGGGCTGTGCCCCTGTCTGCTCAGCATATGCAGAGTGGACATGGACCTGTCATCTGCCTGCTCTGTTCACTGTGGCCCGTGACCAGTTACCAAGTCGCTTAAGTGGCCCTCGTGCTTCAAAAGGTTGGGCACCCCTGATGTAAGGGCTTTGATCCAAATCCCAATTGGAAGGGGAGCATGTCTATGTATGTTGGACATCCTAGTTCATAATGGATCATCAGGCAAGAAGTGTTAGGTAAGAGGTGGACAGTAGAGCATGCATCTATCTTTTCCTCATACCATAAGTTAGGAGTTTATTTATGAAATATACTAACAAATGTTTGGTTATATGAACTATATTAACTCTACTTTATGCAACCAAAGGCACTGAGCAGAAGTTCTCCAAGTAGTAGGCTGAATGTTGTCAGAATGTTTATACTGAAATAATAAAACAGTATTGTATTTATGAAATTATGCAAATCTTGGTTTTGGGAGATTTACCCTTTTCCATAAATATTAACAAGCAAATTCAAGTTTGTTTATCCGTGCTATTATGAAGACAAGTGACACAAATGATATGCTCAAAAATATATATTTATTAACTAAAAATACAGTGCAAATTAATATCAGGTATATTTTGTGATAATTCAAATAAATGGATATACTTCTAAATATCAAAGATAAATGATGATACAGATAATATTCACCTTTCTACACAAGCTCTTATAACAAAATACCACATTTCAATTCCTGAATGATACTTGTTAAATTTAGACTTGGTAACTCATAGTGAATAGCTTCCGTGACTCCACGGACTTGTGTAAACAATTGTGTTTACCTTATCACGGTGTGATTTCTTCTCAAAACAAACAGGCCTCCTACTTACACTCTAAAATGCACAAACAAAATGTTATATCGTGCACAACTTGATAATTTGAGCAAGACTTTTTTTTAAATTTAGCATGAATCTATTTTACACACATATCATGACAAAACCATTGTACAAAGTTGGCTTTAGCTTTTTAAAGACAGACAAAACTGTGTAGGTCTCTTAATATTTGGAATATAATTATTTCATACTGCAGTTAAAAATAATACAACTCCAATTTGCTCTGCCATATATTTAAATGATTTTAGTAATGTATATGCAAAACAATTCAATTACCAAAAGGGTACACATGAAAAGATTAATACTTTACCAGGACTTAAGAATTCTGTCGTTTTGAGAAGCAAAGTCCCAAAGGGACTTCTTTCCACATTCCTATATCTTTCTGCATTTCAAGATCTCCTCGCATTCCAGAATCCTCATAGCATCCTTCCTGCCCAAGAGATAGCGAGAAATCCCTTCTCTATGATCTGGAACTACTTTTTATCTCACTCAAAAAGTGTGTGTGTGTGTCATTACTATGTAATTGATGATGTAATATGACAATGGGGTTTATATGTTACCATGACAACCAAGTATGCGGCCATCTTGAATAATGACTATTTTCACCTCTAGGGGCAGTGTTGTATAAGAAATTACTTCTAATATTATTTTTGTTTATGTCTAAGACAATTTATGACAACCCTTTGTCCTAGGCTCCACAGAAAACCATTGACTAAGATTGACAATCATGTATCAATTTCCCTAGCCATCCTGGCGTCTAGCTTAGATATATGTATATGAGAAGATATACCCCACATAATTATAAATTCCTTAAAACTAAAGTCATTGGAATTTAACTATAAGCCTAACAGTTATTCATGAACATTCTCACTAATAGAATACCATGTTTGCAACTTTTATCATAGTAATCTATATATGTATGCAACGGGTTTTTATGAATAACTAATACATTAAGATATTATGAAAGAAACATTATTATTTAAAATATATAATACAATAGGAATAAGCTCTCTTGTTTCGTTCATGCAAAGAAAACTTCTTTGAGCTCACGTGAAACAAGAGCTTCTTACCATTTTCTTATCTTGTTTATTTTACCAAGTGTCTAATTTATGGTCTGGGAAGATGGTACAGGCAAACTTACAGTGTCTCCTTGTGAGACATTCTTGAGCCATTATAAACTGTGATTCAACTTTTAGAGAGAAAATGGCTTCCCTCATGTTCATATGAAAAATATACAATATACAATATACAGACTTTATATATATATGAATATAAATTCTTTTAACCCCAATAATCCTGACAAATCCCCCCCACATTTCCCCTAATTTTCCAGCGATCAACCATGGACATATTAGGGAAACTGGTCTGAAGAAATATCATAGTCGTTTAAAAGATATGGCCATATTTATTATTTTTCTTTATACTTGAAGGACGTTTCTCTCTTCATCCATATGATAAATGAATGTTCTTGTCTGACTTGGATCTTCCTTGATGGATTCAAGTCTTTATGGAAACAAAATAAACTGTTGCAGTGGTGGTGTACCCCCCACCCCATTTCAAGTGTAATGAAAACAAAGCTGGTAAACCAGAAATTGAAGAAACTCTTCAGTGAATCCATTCTTGTATCGTTACATGCTGAAAATGGGATATATTATCCCTCCTTTCAATATATATTCTGGGATTCAAGCACAAAAGGGAATTCTGTTTCTGCAACAAATCTTTCTTTCCGCAATACGAATCCTGGAGCATCTTGCTTCATGACTCCTGATGAAGGATTTGGTGTGGTGACAGCTTTCATCCAGAACTAGGCATCACGGATTATCATCATCCAAACTATCACTGTGTCTTTGGTAGTTAACTTTGTCTTTACCAATCAACGATCTGGTCTGGATTGTGGTTTGGTGATAGGTTCAATCCGGAACTGGACGCCAAGGATTAACATCATCCATATGATCGCTGTGTCTTTGGTAGTTCACTTCGTCTTTTTTTTATATTTCAACTTTTTATTGTTTTGTTTTGAAATAAACAGAAAGCAACAACAGATATCATAAGGTACATTCTATATACTTCTTGTATCACCGACGAACATTTGTCTTCTACTATATATATCATACATCCTAATATGCAATATCCACCATTCTATGTATGTTAAGTCCTCACCTCTCGCCCGGGCCTTACTCATATTACTCATAACCCTCCCCCCCAAGGCCCTACTTTGTCCTCAGGCTGGCCAGGGGATTTCTGCCCCATTTATTCCTCTATCTCATTGCCACTCTCTTTATTTCGACTTAACCTCCCCCCCAAAGAAGAAAAAGTCAATAAATAAATAACAAAGAAAGAAAAAAAAAACCCTAAGGGGGGTTAAAGCTCCCACTCTCTCTCCTCTACGCCCCCCCAGTCCCCTGACAGCATCCGTTCAGTTATGGTCTATTAGGGTTTTCCCCTCCTCTGAGTATTTAAAAAGATTCCATTCTGACCATGTTTCAAGATAAACTCCCCGTTTCTGCCGGGAGGTCCAGACCAGGTCCTCCATCATATTCAAGTCTTCTACTCGCTTAAGCCACATCCCTACTGATGGTGGCTGGGTCTGTTTCCACATTGCTGGAATACAGGCTCTTGCCACATTCAGAAGGTGACAGAGGATCGATCTCCTATACTATTTCACTGCAGTGTCCGAGTCCTGTAACAGGAAGAAAGTCATATCCTCCGGCAGCTCCACCTCTCTGAACTTTTGCGCCTATTCTCAAACCTCCTTCCAGAAACTCTGTATTCTGGGACAAGTCCAGAAGATGTATATTAACGTCCCTCCATTTCCCCCACACCGCCAGCACTTATCTGATATATCTGGGTAACATCTGCTTAATACGGCTGGGGTACGGTACCATTACGGAAGGATCTTAAAGTTCATCTCCTGCATTTTTATACAGACTGAGGTTTCAAACATGTTACGTAGTATCTTATTCTTTTGCTCCTCTGAAAAAACACTATCCAACTCCATCTCCCACCTCCTAAAGAAGAGCAACTGAAACTCTTCACCAGGGGTATTCAGCAATTCACTAATTTTAGAGAGCGTATGCCGCAGTATGCCACTCCCATTACAGTACTCCTCAAACTTTGTTAGCTTTCGTTCATATTTACTCGGTAAGCTCAGGGTATCAAAAAAGTGTCTTAATTGCATTGCACTCCAAAAGTCCAATTGACATGATCTTTGTCCCGTCATCATCTCCTGAATCGTGGGCCAAACACCCGCCCTCAGAAAGTGAGATACTTGAAACAACCCCTGTTCAACCAGTTTACTAAAGGGTCCCTTCTTCAGTCCCGGTCCAAACTGTGGATTCCCCAAAATGGGGAAAAGGGGTGAGTCTAGTGTTGATAGTTTCCCCTTCACAAATAGCCCATATGCCATCCGAAGCGTGGGACCTATCAAGGGGTGCGTCTTCACACCCCCCGGGAGGTCCTTGTAACACCATGCCGCTCGATGAAGTAATCCACTACACTGAGCTTGTTCTAGCTCTGACCAAATTTTTCCCTCACTATGTCGACTCCAATCAATCAGGCGGCTTAATAAGGCCGCTTGGTAATATTTGTATATATCTGGCATTGACACACCTCCATATCATTTAGGTAATGACATCAACAATCCCCTAATTCTTGGGTGTTTATTTGCCCATATGAATCTTCCAAACAGGGACTGTGTCTGTTTAAAAAACTGTTTAGGTATCGCAATAGGGAGCGTCTGGAAGAGGTACAAAAATTTCGGCAAGATGTTCATTTTAATGATATTGCACCTCCCAAACCACGAATGAAACCCTTTTCTGCCATCCATCCAGAAGGATCCGCACTCTGGCTAGTAATGGTAAAAAATTAAGCTTAGATATTTGTGAAAGATCCGCCGGGATGGAGGTCCCTAAATACGTCAATGCTTGATCTGTCCATTTAAATTTATAATTAGCTTTCAAAGTGTTCAGTTCTTCCTTAGGGATCGCAATTCCCATTGCTTCAGATTTTACATAATTGATCTTAAAATTTGATAAGTCTCCATATGTCTCCAATTCTTGGAGCAGGTTAGGGAGGGAAACCATCGGATTAGTCAGGTTAAACATCATATCATCCACATACACTGATATCTTATGCTCTATACCTCCCACAGGCACCCCCTTAATGTCTGGGTTCATTCGGATCCTACTCAATAGTGGCTCTACCAACAGGGCAAATAGAAGAGGTGATAACAGACACCCTTGTCTTGTCCCGTTACATAACTTAAAAAGTGGGGACAATACTCCATTCACTTTAACCTGGGCCGTGGGCTGAGTATAATTACTTGAAATCCATTGCAGCATCTTATTCCCGAACCCCATGTATCTCAAGACCGAGAGCATAAATTGCCAGTTAATACGATCAAAAGCATTTTCCACATCTGTTCCCAGGAAGACACATGGGGTTCGGGATGTGCCTACCAAATGGATCAAGTTCAAAGTCTTGATCGTGTTGTCCCGGGCTTCTCGTGTTTGCACAAACCCTACCTGATCTCTATGGACCAGGCAGGGTATGTGCTGCTGCTCTAGTCGTATTGCCAGGATCTTGGAAAAGAGCTTCAAATCCGTATTTAATAGCGAGATCGGCCTATAGCTCCCACACTGGGAAGGATCCTTACCTTCCTTCGGTATGACCGCAATCAATGCTTTCAGGGATTCTGTATGAAAGGAACTTGTGTCTCCTAACCCATTAAACATTTTTAGCAGGAATGGTCCTAAAATAGGGAAGAGAAGTCTATAATATTGAATTTTAAAGCTATCCGGACCTGGAGCTTTACCTCTCTTCCCCCTTTTCACTGCCTCCTGAATTTCTTCTATAGTAATGGGCCTCTCCAATTCCTGACTTACTGCTGATGTTAAACTCGGAATGCCTGAGGTTGCTATATACTCTTCCATTGTAGTTTGGTTCTGAGAACTTGATTGCAAGTTATACAAAGCTGTATAAAAATTTCCAAACCGCTGAGTTATCTCTCTAGGTAGCCTAAGTTTTTCACCTCCCGCCCCTCTAATCATTGATACATAAGTCTTTGATTGTTGCTCCCTCAAAGAGCTAGCCATTTGCTTCCCACACTTGTTCCCAAATTCATAGTTTTGTCTCCTGCCTGTCTGTATTGCCCTCTTTACTTTGTACAAAAGTAACTCTGTAGTCTGTCTACGCACCACCAACAGGAGCCTTTCCAGGTCTGGATTAGGGCTCAGTTTATGTAGAAGTAGATGTAGAAGTTCTAACCGTGTGATCTCTTCCAGGAGCCCAGTCAACTTTGCTTCCCTTTCCCTCTTAGAACGAGGCCAGCGTTACCACTGACCTCCCAATTGTCCCTTTCAGGGCCAGGTATTGTCCCCCGACATCCTCCAGGGTGTCTGTGCATGACCATGGAATCTTATTTGAGATCAGAATAGATGCCCCCCCTTCTTTGCCACCAGATTGGTGGCATGATATCCAATTGGGTAAGCTCTATTTCTAAGAAAGGGGAGACCTCCCTCTCTGAAGTGCTTCTCCTGAATAAAGGCTATCTCACTCCCCGCCCGCTTCAGCTCCCGCAGGAGTATCTGTCTCTTCTCTGGAGTGTTTAACCCTTTTGCATTGATCGACATTATTGACAATGCATCCATTTTTCAGGAATATTTGCCTTATCAAAAGGGGGAAAGAGAGAAAAGAAAGAAAAAATAAAAAATTTAAATAAACTGCCCCATAACAATATCCCATGGTTACCCAATATCCCTCTCTATATATATATGTTTCAGCAGACCTCAATTCTGACACTCCTACCCTCTACCTCTCTCTGCTATCTGCACCCTGCACCCTCCCCTTTCTTTTATTCTTCCTATCCACATTGTTATCGTCACTTATTAACAGTTATCATTTGCAAGGTATGAGATCTATTTATACCACAGTATACTTTTAGTTCTCCATAAACTCAAAAATAAATAAAACTAATAATACAGGAGATATCATCAAAACAATACTTTACATATTATTCCTATCCAACAATGCATTACAGATATCGCCTATATTACACATTGCCACCTGCTCTGGCCATTTCCCCCCCATAAAAATAAGAAAAATAGAGAGAGAGAGAAAGAAAGAAAGAAAAAACCTCCTCTGTACTATTTCTTGACTTACTATATTATCCCCACTCAACACATACCTCCTCTGCCCCCCCTCTTCACCCACCCATCCCCCCCCCCCGGCGGGGCCCCACTTGTGCATATCTAAATTAACCCCCAGTGACAATGTATATATTGCTTGCCCAAATCTAATTTGTGAATTTCGCCTTTACCAATCAACGATCTGGTCTGGATTGTCAATCTTTTTCTATTTAAGTAAATAGACAGTATGAATACATATTCTTAATATTTACATGTTCTAACTATGCTATATATATACATATATATATATATATATATATATATATATTGTGACAGCAGGAAGGTAAAGTCACCTGGTTGCATCCAGGGGGGTAGATATATTTCTCCCAGATTCAGGCTTTATGCCGACTTATACAACTAGGGAGTTGATGAAGCCCAGCTGAGGCTAGTGGGCTCATGGATGACTCATACCTCTAGGGAGAGGGCTGGGCGTCGTGCAGGCAGGGAGTTGATGAGACCAGCTGAAGCTTGTCAGCTCATTTAAAGGCCTCTATAAAAACTCCCAGATTTGTTTGCTCATGCCTGGAACCAGACCTGTGTGGACTGTCTAGGGAGAGTGAACCCCTGTGCGGTGAGGCAAAGCCTGTGTGGCTATTTGTTTGGACTTTTACTAAACCAGGGACTTAGGGACTAGGACAGCACCAGGCTGATCCCAGTTGTTAGTTTAGGAAACCTGCATGTTTAGTCAGAGGTCAAACTGACCAGGATTTATTTTGTTTATGTTTCTTTTTGGCTTTGCTGTGTTTTTGTCACTGTACATAGAGAAATAAACCGCACCTTTTGATTTTGAAAACCACAACCTCCGTCTGCTGGCCCTGTTTTTGTGTGGGGAGCCCAACCAGGGGGTCACACACACCCGCTACCGAGTTAACCCCCTCACAGTTGGTGGAGAACCAGTGGCAGTTTTTTTTAAGCCAGCATGGAGGAGATACTGAAACAGCTGGCTCTAGCAAATGCCAATCAACAGCAGACAAATGCAGGTTTGCAAAGGAGCCTTGCAGCCCAGCAGCAAGCTCATCAACAAGCCCAGCAGCAATCTGAGGCCCGCTTCATAGACCTGTTACAGAAGCAAGAGCAGAGACTACAACAAATGGAAGCAGTAATGCAGCAACGTCCGCAGACCAGTGAGGAAAGCCATCCCACTAATACCGCGTCCTTTGGGGTGAGTCGTTTATTGACAAAAATGACTGGAGAGGATGATCCAGAGGTATTTTTGACCACATTTGAAAGGACTGCTGAAAGAGAAAAGTGGCCTGAGGAGCAGTGGGCTGGACTGGTGGCTCCTCTGTTAACTGGTGAATCGCAGAAGGCTTACTATGACCTAGAGCCTGACCAAGCAAAAGACTATGTGATGCTAAAAGCTGAAATATTGGCAAGGCTGGGTGTCACCCTGGCTGTCCGGGCTCAGCGTGTGCATAACTGGACTTTCCAGCTTGGAAAACCCCCCAGGTCTCAAATGTATGATCTCATTCACCTGAGCAGGAAGTGGCTACAGCCAGAGACTTTGTCCGCACCAGAGATTGTGGAACGTGTTGTAATGGATCGGTTTTTGAGAGCTCTTCCTACTGCCATCCAAAAGTGGGTAAGCCATGGAGACCCAGAGACGGCCAGTGGTCTTGTGGATTGTGTAGAGAAATACTTGGCTACAGAGAACCTGACGGCCTCTTCCAGAGACTCTCGGACTTTCCACCCTAAGACCAGACCATCCCCAGGGGCGGATAAGAGGATTCCAAGGGGTGAGGGTGGAGAGAGTGAGAGGGTGGGAGCTCTACCCAAAGTTTGGCGAGAACAGCCTGGGAAGTCAGGGGCTCAAGAGGCAGCCAAATGGATTGTTTGCTACCGCTGCCGGCAAGCGGGACATATTGCAGCAAATTGCCCGGTTGTGGAGGAACCCATGCAATGTGACTTTCTGATGGACAGACGTCAGTCGCTGTGTGCGACAGTCGCATGCACTGCCATTCGGGGAACTGAGAAACATTTATGCAAAATGTGTATTAATGGTAGAAATGTTGTGGTATTACTGGATTCAGGTAGCCTTGTGACCCTGATAAAGGCCGAATTAGTTAAAACAGAGGTCTCTGGGAATAGCAAGGTAGCTGTTATTTGTGTGCTTGGGGACACCCGAGAGTATCCAGTGACTACAGTGTGTTTCGAGACCCCCAAAGGTACCCTCTCTCATCCAGTGGGGTTAGTATCTCAATTACCGCATGATGCCATTGTGGGAAGGGATTTTCCGAAGTTCTGGGAACTGTGGGATGATCCTGAGCCCCCCACTGGTGCCCCTATGCACCAGGAATGTGATAGCCAGAACTCCTCTGAGAGTGGTGAGGACTCTCCAGAATTTCCCTTGTCAGTATTGGCAGGGGAGACTCAAGAAACTGGAGAGGAGCCCACCTCCTCAGACAAAAACCTACCGTCTGTGGAGTTTTCTGATCTGGAGGTTCACAGGGAAAATTTTGCCACAGAACAGTTAAAAGACCCCGCCCTAATAAAGGCACGGGAAAACGTAGTGGAAATAGATGGCGAGTTAGTGAACCCAGATAATACCTGCACTTACCCATACTTCAGCGTAGAGAAGGACCTACTGTATCGGGTGGCAAAAAGGGCAGAAGAAACCGTTGAGCAGCTTGTGGTGCACAAACCTTACAGGAAGTTGGTGTTGGAGTTGGCCCATGGGCACATTCTTGGAGGTCATCTGGGGACAGAGAAAACCCGAGAGAGGGTATTACAGAGATTCTATTGGCCTGGGGTGATGAAGGACATAGAAAATTATTGTTCCTCCTGCCCTGTGTGTCAGAGGTCGGCCCCGATGCCACATTTCCGTAGCCCGCTGGTCCCTCTACCCATCATTGAGGTCCCGTTTGAGAGAATCGCAATGGATTTGGTAGGTCCTATAATCAAGTCCGCTAGGGGGCACCAGTACATATTGGTTATAATGGACTATGCCACCCGTTATCCAGAAGCGATCCCTCTCAGAAATACCTCGGCCAAAACCATAGCCAAAGAGCTATCTCTTGTTTTTAGCCGGGTGGGTATTTGTAAAGAACTGCTTACGGACCAAGGTACACCCTTTATGTCCCGGGTTATGAAAGAGCTGTGTAAATTGCTCAAAGTGACGCAATTGCGTACATCTGTGTATCACCCCCAAACCGATGGGCTGGTTGAAAGATTCAACAAAACCCTAAAACAAATGTTGAAGAAAGTGGTGGATAGAGATGGAAAGGATTGGGACTGTCTACTTCCTTATTTGATGTTTGCTATTAGGGAGGTGCCCCAATCCTCTACGGGATTCTCCCCCTTTGAGTTACTGTATGGGAGACACCCAAGAGGGCTGTTGGATATTGCCAAGGAAACTTGGGAAAGTGAGAGTTCTCCCCACAGGAGTGTGATTGAGCATGTAGCCCTGATGCAAGATCGAATTGCACAGGTAATGCCCATCGTGAAGGAACATTTGGCCCAAGCGCAGTTGGCACAGCAGAGAGTGTACAACCGTGGAGCAAAGACCCGTACCTTTTCCCCGGGGGATAGGATATTGGTACTTGTCCCTACGGTTGAAAGTAAATTCCTTGCCAAATGGCAAGGCCCCTACGAGATAATGGAAAAAGTGAGCGAAGTGAATTACAAGGTCAGACAACCAGGAAGGCGAAAGCCCGAACAGATATATCACGTTAATCTGTTGAAAGCCTGGAGGGATAGAGAGTCCCTAGTCGCAGAAACTTGGTCACCAGCTCAAACTGGTTGCGTGATTCCGGAGGTTGGAATAGCAGCCACCTTGTCACAACCCCAACAACAGGAGGTTAAGGAGTTTGTGCTTCGCAACAAGGAGGTGTTCTCTGAGCTGCCGGGACAAACATCTGGGGTAGAGCATGATATTATTACCCCGCCCGGTGAAAGGGTGAAGTTAAAACCCTATCGGATCCCAGAGGCCCGACGGGAGGCAATACGGGAGGAAGTACAGAAAATGCTGAACTTAGGGGTGATAGAGGAGTCCCAAAGTGATTGGTCTAGTCCCATTGTGTTGGTGCCTAAACCGGATGGGAGCTGGCGATTTTGTAACGATTTTCGTCAGTTGAACAAAGTTACAAAATTTGACACCTACCCCATGCCACGTATAGATGAGTTGATCGACCGGCTGGGAACAGCCCGATACATGACGACTCTTGACCTCACAAAAGGGTATTGGCAAATTCCCCTGGCCAAGTCGGCCAAAGAGAAAACCGCATTTGTAACCCCAGACGGGGCGTTCCAATATAAGAGAATGCCGTTCGGGTTACAGAATGCGCCGGCCACATTCCAGCGGAAAATGGACCAGATACTGAGGCCCCATCGGAAGTATGCTGCGGCTTACCTGGATGACGTAATTGTCCATAGCACAGATTGGGCCTCACATCTGCCAAAAGTGCAAGCAGTCCTAGACTCTATCCGGGAAGTGGGGTTTACGGCTAACCCCAAGAAGTGTACCATTGGGCAGGAGGAGGCCAAATATCTTGGGTACACCATTGGCAGGGGAGTGATAAAACCCCAACTCAACAAAGTCGAGGCCATCCAGAGTTGGCCACGTCCCAACAGCAAGAAGCAGGTACGAGCCTTTCTGGGAATCGCGGGTTATTATCGGCGCTTCATTCCCCACTTTGCTTCTAAGGCTGTGCCCCTAACCAACCTGACGAAAGGGAAAGGGTCGGTCATGATCAAATGGACCCCCGAGGCTGAGGCAGCATTCCAATTCTTGAAACAAGCCTTATGTAGCCAGCCAGTGTTGTACTCACCCGACTTCTCTAAAGACTTTATCGTACAAAGTGATGCGTCAGATGTGGGGTTAGGAGCAGTATTGTCCCAGGTCTGGAACGGGGAAGAGCACCCAGTCATTTACCTCAGCAGGAAGTTGAAGTCCCATGAGGTAAATTACGCCACGGTTGAAAAGGAGTGTTTAGCGGTGAAGTGGGCTCTAGATTCCCTTTGGTACTATCTGCTAGGTAGGCACTTTGACATGGTTACGGATCACGCTCCGTTAAAGTGGATGGCTCAAAACAAGGAGACAAATAGAAGAGTGAATAGGTGGTTCCTGGCCCTACAGGAATTCAACTTCACAGTAAAGCATCGCCCTGGCGTTCAAATGGGGAATGTGGATGCTTTGTCTCGAGTACATGAATGCCTGATTGCTGGTGTTCCAACCCCAAGGTTAAAACAAGAGGGGGGGTATGTGACAGCAGGAAGGTAAAGTCACCTGGTTGCATCCAGGGGGGTAGATATATTTCTCCCAGATTCAGGCTTTATGCCGACTTATACAACTAGGGAGTTGATGAAGCCCAGCTGAGGCTAGTGGGCTCATGGATGACTCATACCTCTAGGGAGAGGGCTGGGCGTCGTGCAGGCAGGGAGTTGATGAGACCAGCTGAAGCTTGTCAGCTCATTTAAAGGCCTCTATAAAAACTCCCAGATTCATTAGGTGTTTGCTCATGCCTGGAACCAGACCTGTGTGGACTGTCTAGGGAGAGTGAACCCCTGTGCGGTGAGGCAAAGCCTGTGTGGCTATTTGTTTGGACTTTTACTAAACCAGGGACTTAGGGACTAGGACAGCACCAGGCTGATCCCAGTTGTTAGTTTAGGAAACCTGCATGTTTAGTCAGAGGTCAAACTGACCAGGATTTATTTTGTTTATGTTTCTTTTTGGCTTTGCTGTGTTTTTGTCACTGTACATAGAGAAATAAACCGCACCTTTTGATTTTGAAAACCACAACCTCCGTCTGCTGGCCCTGTTTTTGTGTGGGGAGCCCAACCAGGGGGTCACACACACCCGCTACCGAGTTAACCCCCTCACAATATATATATAGTGATTGGTTAATTATATTTTAACTAATTAAAATCATCAATGATCTTATGATAAATTATCACAATGTCATTTTATTACATTCACATTCTCTTGATCCTTATAAGTCTCTTCTTATACATTACCTTCCAGCATTCTTAGTTGGAACCTAGGGTTCTAAGGTCAAGCATACAATTGAATACTTTATACCATACCCCAAATATGTCCTCAATTCACTGATGTTGGCAAATACTTTTGACTTCATCACAGCCTCCATTTTCTTCTTGTGGGAGACTTAGGCTGCAAACCTTAGGTCTCAGAAGATGAACCTTGGAGCGACACCAGTGGTCTTTCTGAAATTTAATTTTAAATACCTTCCTCTCTCAACTGGTTAAGAACATGTCTAATCTCTAGTACATGCTTTTCAAACATTATGCTATTTAACAAAAATATCATCCACATATGTTAAACTTCCTCTTAAAAGGTACATCAGGCATTAGCCTGATGTAAAATAACAACCAAAAACAAAATCAAATCAAAACTGAAATTTATATAACAAAATAACATTCTGTTCCAGTTGTACTATTCCTTACCACATTAAATGCCAACTTGTATGGGTCTTCAGGACTTACCTGAATGGTCCACCATCATTGAGCATAATTTAGTCTAGTGAAGTACTTAGCGCCTTGTATTTTTATATCGAGCATTGGTCAATATATGGCACAGCTAGCCGTACATATATACTCATTTTTCTTTCTCGTACATCACGGGACACAGAGCGACATAGTCATTACTAATGGGTTATATAGATACCGTCAGGTGCTGGCACTGGCAACTTCCAAAACCGGAAGTACCCTCCCCTATATAAGCCCCTCCCATCCGGGAGCGCCTCAGTTTTTTGCCAGTGTCTAAGGTGTTGGCCAAGAAGAAACATGTGTTTTTCACTGAGCTTGCGTACAGGTTCTTTTGGGCCTCAGTAAGCTATTCCGGATCCGACCAAAAAAGCTTCATAGCTAAACGGTCGGTACCCGGGCCTTGCAGAGAAGAGCAAGGTTTTGCCTGTAATGCTTCTCTTAGGAGAGCTGGACCCTGGGATCCAGAGCTCTGGTCATACCCACGACCAAGATGTTTTCTGTGCAGGGTGCTATACAGGTCCAGGGGAGTGGAATCCTTGGGAACCCGGTCCCTGAAGGTTTGATTACAATGCCTGCCGTGATAGGTGAAGTTTGGGCTTTTGTGGACCAAACAAAGTCCTGCGGCGGGGAACAGGTAAGTGGGGGCCCCCAGGAACTTGGTTCTATTGGGGGACCCCAAGCCTAATTTGTCTCTCTGTCTGTTACCTAATGGTATTCCCGCAAAATTCTGTGCATGCCTGTAACTACTAAAAAAATGTAATAATTTTTAATGGTGGTCAAGAAAAAAATAAATATTTTTTTATATATATTTAAGATATTAGACTGCGGTACCTGTGTTTGTCCACTAGAGGCCGCTGTGGAATGTTTTCTTGTCATGTGGACTAGTTTCTTCTCAGCAGAGCAAGTCCAGGCAGATGGTGAGTTCTCTTATGGGAAACTGCTTCCTCTGCCATGTTGCAATGCTCGTCCATCCCCCGGCCTGCGGCAAAGAGGGGCCCTGGCTCTTGTCCCTAGTCTCCATTTTTCAAAATTAGCGCCGAAGGCGCACGTGGCCGCGCGCGTGCGCGTGCACACGCCTCTATATATAGAGGTGAGCCAGGAAAGGGGGCGGAGCCTGGGGGATGACGCTCTGTGTGCGCCGCAGCGCTTCTGCGCATGTGCGGGCGCCCCAGCATGTAAAAACCACAGTTTTGTGTGGTGAGCTGGCTATGAAGTACAGAGACAGAGCTGGCAACATTTAAAAAAAGGGCATACAGCAAGCGGTTGATACAGGCATCCCCTAGAAAGGCACATTAGTAGACACCAACTGTGATATAGCAGCAATTGTGCTAGACTATTCTCAGTAAAAGTGGTGTATTACGGCTGGAATACCTCAGCTTTAGGCTTAGGAATATGCCGTCCAGAAGCTCCGGAACTGAATCTTCCAGGAAGCGAAGGGGGTCTCATCGGGCTCGGAGGATCTTGGGCATACTTCTGCTGCACCAGTCTCCCCTGAAGTTCAGAGGTAAGTGACCGTAGAGACCCCGCAGGGGTACTTGGTACTGTGGCTGTCCTCAGTTCACCTGCTCCTGTGTATGTAACAGAGGAGGTTTTTTCCTCAGCTCTGGGAGGATTAGAGAGAGATTGTCAACATTTATCGCTGCCTCCCTGTCAGGGAAAGCACGCCCGATCTCCGTCTCCTCCTTCAGAGTGCCTGTTAGCAGAGCAACAGTCCCATACAGGGATCGATCTGCCTGAAGGGGATCAGGATGAGGTTGATTCTGTTATAGAGGAATCAACAGTGGGGGAACCTTTTCTCAGCATCTCAAGCTGAAAGATTATGGGTTCAGTCTCTGACTAACATGGTCCGATCAGCATTTAAAAATGCACCTTGCGGAACCATCAACCACTACTGTATCCTCGTTGGGGTCGCTAAAAGCCCCCAGACTGTTTGTTCTTTTCCACTTCACCCTTTACTGAAAGGGCTCATTTACCAGGATTGGGAACGTCCTGAGAAAATATTTATTCCCCCAAGAGATTTCCGGTGGTCTATCCCATGGAGGATAAGTTCATCAAAAAAAAAAATGGAAGGTCCCTACAGTGGACGCAGCCATCTCTTGTATGTATAAATCACTGACATGTCCAGTGGATAATGTCCAAATGTTCAAGAACCCAATAGATAAAAGATTGGAGTCCTTATGAAAATCTGCTTGGTGATACAACCAGCAGTAGCAGCTATTGGGGTCTGCTAAGCAGTGAAGGATCAGTTGAAACAGGTCTTGAGGGACTTGACAGATCAGCAGGCTTTGCCCTAGCTGATCTACCTAGAGCCTTAGGCTTTGCGGTTGACGCCATAAAGGATTCAGTCCATCAGGCCTCCCGCCTTACGCTGTCTATAGTACATATGCGTAGGCTCCTATGGCTCAAAAACTGGTCTGCTGAAGCTCCCTGTAAAGAATGGCTGGTTAGCGTCCCATTTCATGGTGAACGCTTATTCAGGGAAAACCTGGACAAATATATCCAGAAAATTTCCAGCGGTAAAAATACGCTCTTGCCGGTTAAAAACAGAGTTAGAGGTCCCTCTTTAAGAGGCCTGCTTCTCCAGTCCCTGGGGCATCGGCTGTGTAACAGTTCCGACGGCCTCCTCGGTCAAATCCCGGGGGTAAAAAACAGGGACAGTAGCAGGGTAATGAGAAACCCTGGGTCAGGGGAGGTACAAAACCTCCCCCAAAGTTAAATTCATTGAAGGGTTGCCCCCACTCAGTCGGGTGGGGGGAGGACTCCAGTTGTTCGCAAGAGACCTGGCGGGACACGATCAAAACAGATAGGTGCTCTCCGCAGTAGGTTTGGGATACAGTTTGGAGTTAAAAGACTCTCCTCCTTCCCATTTTTGAGGTCAAACGTGCCAAGGGATCCCCGGAAGAGAGAGTCCCTCCTGTTGGCACTAGAACAACTATTGCTCCAAGGAGTAATTATGGAGGTTCCCCTGGAAGAATGAGGGTTCGGGTTTTACTCAAACCTCTTTACAGTCCCGAAGCAAACGCGGACGGGAGGCCCATATTAATTCTAAAAGGGCTATACAAATTCCTGTATATCAGGACTTTCCGATGGAGTCGATCCGATCGGTGGCCACTGCCCTACAAGGGGAGGATTGGTTAGCCGCGATCGACATCAAAGATGCTTATTTGCACATTCCCATCTTTCCAGTCCACCAAAAATTTCTACGCTTTGCAGTAGAAGGGCGCCATTTTCAGTTCAGAGCCTTACCCTTCGGTTTGGCCACAGCACCACGAGTGTTTACAAAAATTCTGGCCCTTTATTGGCCAATCTAAGAACACAAGGTGTAATGATAATGGCATATCTGGATGACTTGTTGCTGATAGACCACTCAGTGAAAAAACTAGACGTGGTCGTTCACAAGACAATCAAGTATCTGGAATCTCACGGTTGGATTATCAACCGAGACAAGTCAGCCCTAAAAACCAGTCAAAAGTCTGGAATACTGGGGGCTAAGGTTGGATTCAGGCCAGAGAAAAATATTCTTGCCTCGAGGAAAGGTGTTGTCTTTGAAAGATTTGATCCACTTAGTGGGTACAAAAAAGACAGCCGTCCATACGCCTGTATATGAGGCTGCTGGGAAAAATGGTGGCATCATTCGAAGCAGTACCCTACGGTCAATTCCATTCAAGGATTTTGCAAGGGGCCATACTGTCAGCCTGGAACAAAAAAGTTCAGGCCCTAGACTTACAATGTCCTTGTCCCCTTCCGTTCGCAAGAGCCTCCGTTGGTGGTTGGTTCCCCAGAATCTGGAAAAAAGGAAATCCTTCAGTCTGATTTCTTGGAAGGTGGTCACTACAGATGCCAGCCTTATAGGCTGGGGAGCAGTACTGGAGCAATAGTCTCTCCAGGGCAGATGGTCGGATGCAGAAAAGGCCCTGCCCATCAATCTCTTAGAGATACGAGCAGCCCGGTATGCCCTAGTAGCATGGACATCCAAACTCCAAGGGTCCCCTGTCAGAATTCAATCAGACAATGCCACAGCAGTGGCATATATCAATCATCAGGGGGGCACCAGGAGTCGTGCAGCCCAGAGGGAAGTAAATTACATCCTGAAATGGGCAGAAAAATATGTCCCAGCCATATCTGCGGTATTCATTCCAGGAGTGTCGAATTGGAAGGCGGACTTTCTAAGTCGCCAGCAATTAGGCCCAGAGGAAGGGTCCCTTCACCCCGAGGTTTTCTGGACAATATGTCAGCGGTGGGGAACATCGGATGTAGATCTTCTAGCATCCAGATTCAACGCAAAGGGGGTCAGGTTTGTCTCTCGGACAAGGGATCCCCTAGCTTGCGGCTCGGATGCCCTAGTGTTCCCTTGGGATCAGTTCAAGCTGATATATGCATTCACACCGCCACAATGGTTACCTCGATTACTCCGCAGAATCAGGGTAGAAAAGAAACCAGTGATTCCGGTGGCTCCAGCGTGGCCCCGAAGAGCGTGGTACGCGGAGATTGTAAAATTTCAGTGGGGAGTCCTTGGACTCTCCCACGTCGTCCGGACCTGCTTTCGCAAGGACCGATATACCACCCTTCCTTACCAGCCCTAGGTTTGACGGCCTGGCTATTGAAGCCCACATTCTAAAAAAGAGAGGGCTCTCTAATGCTGTGGTATCTACCATGATCAATGCCAGGAAGCCGGTATCCAGGCAGATCTACTATAGAATCTGGAAGGCGTACATCGCGTGGTGTGAGGCCAAGAAATGGCATCCACATAAGTACGTAATAGGTAGGATTCTGGACTTCCTACAGTGGGCTGTAGATAGGAAGCTTGCCTTGAGTACTATCAAGGCTCAGATTTCGGCCTTGTCAATATTTTTTCAAAGGCCCTTGGCTTCGCATTCACTAGTCAAAGCCTTTATACAAGGAGTGATGCGTATTAGTCCTCCGGTTAATATTCCCATATGTCCATGGGATCTAAACTTGGTTCTGTCGGTTCTACAGAAACAACCATTTGAACCATTACAGCATATTTCCTTGGTGCTTCTCACCAGGAAATTGATTTTTCTAGTAGCCATTTGTTCGGCTAAAAGAGTATCGGAATTAGCAGCTATGTCCTGTAAGGAGCCATATCTGGTTATCCATAAGGACAGAGTAGTGTTACGTCCTCATCCAGCCTTTCTTCCTAAGGTGGTATCGAGGTTTCATTTGAACCAAGATGTGGTTCTTCCTTCTTTTTTCCCCAAACCTACTTCGGTAGAGGAAAAGTTATTGCATTCTTTGGATGTAGTAAGAGCAGTTAAAGCTTATCTAAAAGCCACTGCTCAGATTCGTAGAACGGATACTTTGTTTATTCTGCCGGAAGGCCCCAGAAAGGGTCAGGCAGCGTCAAAATCTACTTTAGCCAAGTGGATTCGACAGGTCATTATGCAAGCTTATGGCTTGAGAAGGAGACCGCCTCCGTTCAAAGTTAGAGCGCACTCCACGAGAGCAGTTGGAACTTCATGGGCAGTGCATCACCAGGCCTCCCTGGCTCAAATCTGTAAGGCCGCAACATGGTCTTCAGTTCACACGTTTACTAGGTTCTACCAGGTGGACGTTAGAAGTCAGGAGGATGTCGCCTTTGGGCGCAGTGTGTTGCAGGCCGCAAAAGATCCTCATGTCTGATAGCGCTCAGCTTATATATGGTGTATCCCCCCCCTCATTTGGCATTGCTTTAGGACATCCCATTAGTAATGACTATGTCGCTCTGTGTCCCGTGATGTACGAGAAAGAAAATAGGATTTTTATAACAGCTTACCTGTAAAATCCTTTTCTTGGAGTACATCACGGGACACAGAGCTCCCGCCCCTCTTTGGGGACACTTATTGCTTTGCTACAAAACTGAGGTGCTCCCGGATGGGAGGGGCTTATATAGGGGAGGGTACTTCCGGTTTTGAAAGTTGCCAGTGCCAGCACCTGACGGTATCTATATAACCCATTAG
The DNA here is from genome assembly GCA_029206835.1 of Rana muscosa. Lineage (NCBI taxonomy): Eukaryota > Metazoa > Chordata > Amphibia > Anura > Ranidae > Rana > Rana muscosa. The sequence continues at coordinate 635,561,525 of CM055117.1, read as the reverse complement.
TAATGACTATGTCGCTCTGTGTCCCGTGATGTACTCCAAGAAAAGGATTTTACAGGTAAGCTGTTATAAAAATCCTATTATTTAGCTGTCTCAGATCAGCATATAAACTCATTGACCATTTAGTTTAAGAATACCAAGTATAGGATTATTATAAGAACTATGCACTGAACTTACAACAGTCCTCTCCTTGAAATTCCTAATGATTTCCACTAGCGAAACATAACAAGCTAGGGAAGGACAGTAATGCTTCATGTAAAAATAAGGGTGCGTTGGATCAGACTGAATCCTAGTAATGTGTATGCCTATTAGACCACCATCACAGGAATCTTTTAGCAAACATTTTTAAACTCCATGAAAATTTATTTTTACCATGGGTGTGGAAATGATTGAAATCTTTTTTATATTATACATCCTGTCTGCGAAACATTTTAATGCAGCAGGATTCTTAAAATTTTGGCCTATTTATACATGGCCGGGTAATAATAAAAATGTATAAATTTTAAAAAAATGTACTAGTACCTATATGAATAATGACCTCATGTGCTACTAATATGTTTACTGCATAGGGCAGTAACTAAGATGATTTAAGGGCTTCATGTTCATTTATGTTTTTCTTTTAATCTGGACCACAATGTGGAATTTACCAGATCCATGTGTATAGCAAAGCGATGTAATATATTGTTGCCAATGTACACATGATATTTCGAGTCATTGGTTATCAGGAATAAATGATTGGCTGATTTATTTTTATTTTTTTTATCATGAGGGATTTGAATATCTAAATATTTACTTTAGGACTGGCCAACTATTTTAATAACTTTTTACTAATGTGATTATATTCCTGGCATAAATATGAACCTTATTAACATTCCCCAGGTTACTAACCTGTTAGGGAAAAGAACACCTTGCCATACAATCCCAGTAGGAATTGAGTATAATTACTGAGCTCATTAGAGTCAGTATATACTGTATGGATGTGAACATTGAGAACATCACCTTCCAAGCAAACCTCTCAACCTTTTTCCAGGGAACATACATCTGGTATGATCCTTCTGTCTAACCCTTCTAGGGGAATTGGAGTTACCTGTACAAAGGTGCCATCTAGAATTTAATTATTCCATGAGATGGATCTCAACTATACTCACTGATTGTGAGAGAACTGAGAAGGTTCATATTTATGGCCTTGTCACTTGAGACCATATAACATTTTACTAAAATCACAATAGGATTTAATCTTTTAAGGAGATCGATACCAATAATTAATCGATTGTGGGGCATATTAACTATAAATACGGGAATGTAAATTACTTCATTCCCTTTAAGTTGAAGTTCAACTGGGCTTTTTTTTATGATTTTCAGGGCAGTGCCTAAAATATTTACAAAGTCAGCTTTAAAAAATTTTTAGCTGATATATTTTTCAGAAAATAATTCATAGATTTATTAGAAATGTTTCTTAAACGAAATAGTTCCTTGGATATATTATCATAACAGTAAAGCCCTGTACACACGATCGGATAACCTATGGATTTTCGTCCAATGGATTTGACCATCGGAAATCCGATGAAACAGTTTTTCATCAGTCTTGGCCACACACCATCAGTTTAAAAACCAACGGCAACAAAACGACGGCACGTACAAAACGTACAACGCGCTATAAAAGGGCCAAACAAATCTAATGGCGCCACCCCTTGGGCTTCTTTTGCTGATTTCGTGTTACCGCGTGTTAGTAAAAGTTTGGTGAGAGCCGATTTGCGCTTTTTAGTCTCCGTGCTTTGCAGATCGTTTTCTGTTGTTCAGTTTGTGCTTGTGGGTTTGTATTTGTGATTCAGTGCGTGCAGTCAGGTCGTTACTGCCTTGCAGTGCCGACTTGGCCGTTCGTTTACTGTTTTTCAGATCGTTCTTTTCAGGCCTTGCTGTTCCACGGTGCGTTCTGTTTGAGTGCGTTCTGACCAGCCGACCGGTTTAAAACCATGTTTGAAGTGCGTTCTCGAGCTCGTGCTGGCTTTGGGCTTGGTGTTGCAGTTAACACTGTAACCCGAGTTCAGTCTGTGAACAGGGTGAGGAGGAGTTCATGGACTAAGAATTGGTTGCTCCAGCGGGACCAATTCTCTCATATGCCTCTGCTGCGGGAAATCCATGAGAATAAACCTGATGATTTCAGGAATTATCTCAGGATGACGGACCCCGTATTTCACCGTCTGTTGGATTTGCTGTCCCCCTATATCACGAGGCAGGACACTGTGATGCGCCAGGCCATCACTGCTGAGCAGAGGCTTATTGCCACGTTGAGATACCTGCCGACTGGGAGAAGCTTGCAGGACCTCAAGTTCTCAACAGGCATCTCCCCCCAGGCTCTCGGGATCATTATCCCTGAGACGTGTTTGGCCATCATTCAGGTCCTGCAGAAGGACTATATGAAGGTAATTATGCTCCTTTAACCTCACATTATCTTTTTTTATTCTCGTTTTTTTTTTTTTTTTCCTCCTAACACAAATATGCCTGTTTGTAATATCCTGGTAATGTCCCCATTTTCCACATGCCTTTTTTTACCTGTAAATCCCTTTTTGGGCCCTACATGCCTATTTCCCTTCACTAACCTCTCCAGCATGCTATCGTGGGCCAGGTAGCCTTCTATTTTCCTTTTCATTTTTGGGGGGTCATTGCCCTCGTAGTTTGACAACCTTCCCTCCCCCCCTAAAGATGTTAAAAAATTAGTAGTTCTCAATCAAGCTCAGCAAAGTGGTAGAGCCTTTTTTGGGATCCCCCACAATCACCTTAGGCCCCCCCCTTAGATTATTTTAGAATGTCCACTCAGCGGGGGTGAGGCATCTGCTAAGTGGGCCTTTGTTTATTGTGCGGAAAAACTCCCTTAAATAATAATGTTACTCAACAATGCTTTTTTGTGTGTAATCTGCTTGCACTGTAACCATAAACCGTACTAATGTCTTCTTTTTGTTTGACTCCACAGTTCCCTAGCACACCACAGGAATGTCTGACTGTGGCCTCCCAATTTGCCCAGCGGTGGGATTTCCCCAACTGTGGAGGGGCAATTGATGGGAAGCACGTCCACATAGTGCCGCCACCCCGTTCGGGGGTCATACTATTTCAACTATAAAGGTTTTAATAGCATAGTGTTAATGGCGGTGGTGTCGGCATGGTACGAGTTCCTGTATGTGGACATGGGGAAGAATGGCCGGATGTCCGATGGCGGATCATTCGCGGAGACGGAGTTCGCTCACCGTCTGCAGGCTGGGGGTCTTGCACTGCCTCCAGATGCAGAGAACGTTGAAGGGCTCCCGTTCGTTTTCATTGCGGATGAGGCTTTTGGACTAGGACCACACCTGATGCGGCCGTTTCCCCAACGCACCCTCACCCCGGAGAGGAGGGTTTTTAATTACCGGCTGGCCAGAGCCCGGAGAGTTGTGGAGAATGCCTTCAGGATAATGGCCAGCCGGTTCCGCCTGTTCCAGACAGCGATACATTTGGCGGATTATAAACTGAACCACATCGTCTACTGCTGCTGCATATTGCACAATTTTCTATGCAAATTTGCAAACAATTATGTTTCATCGTTTGGGCCTGAGGCCGGTCCATCTGAACTGATTAATCTGACCGGCCTCAGCACTGCCCGTACTGGCTTGGCCCCCCAAAGTGCCCGTGAAGTACGCCAGAAATACGTAGAGTACTTCACGGGTAGGGGGGCCATCGCAATGCCAGACCACATCTGACCAAGTATTAAACCTTTTAAAAATAAAAATAAACATGGAATTCATACAAACTTGTGTTGTCATTCTTGTATTTTGGGTTTATGTGTCTCCCAGGTTCTAGTAGTGCCAAGTGTAATTGTCCTTAGTAAATAGCCTCAAAACTCAGCGAAAAACACGTTTTTTGCATCTTCAGAACTGCTCTTGAGCATAGAAAGAACAAGGCACACCTTTTTTAGACTTCCCAAATGTTTTTATTGTTTGCACCGCATTTTTTTTTGGTTTTTAGAAATACTATTTTTTTTTTTATGTGCGGCTTTTTTTGCAGAAACATGCATGGGTCGTAAGCCATTTTTTTAAGTCTGAAAAAGTAATAAAATAACACTGTGAAAAATACCAACTGGAGATGGGGTGATGGTACCCCTGATCCATCCCAAATGTTAAACACACTTTCTTTTGGGGCTCAAATGGGTATCTTCAACAAGATCCCATGGCTAGGGTAAACATGTGCTATCTGCCATCATGGGGGATCAATGGTCGTGCTTTGGGGATGTAAACCCTTCCTCTCCCCTACTTGAGGAGGGAGGAAGAGGTTGCACCCCCAAAACAGGGACATAGATATCCTGTGACGGCAGATAGCACATGTTGAGTCTTCAATGTGTGCATCTTCACATTTGGGATGTTGGAAATCCCTGAGATAATTTCAGACGCATAACAAAAAACACAAAAAGGGGGGGTTCACACTATTCTCCCCAAAATATATATCATGTTTTTATATTTTTGCTCAATCACAATCATTCTCTTTCTCATAATGTCCATTTCGCTACTGCATTCCATGTTTTTCTGAATGATTATTTTGGTGCTGGCACTCGAGAATGGCAGATTTGGACTTCCTGACACACCCCCACGTTCAGTCCCTAAAACAAAAAAAAAGGTTTTACACTAGGCAGTCCTACATCTGTATTTACCTTGAAGTTGTGGTGACGGACACTGACCTGTTGTGCTGATAAGCTCCACCTCTCCTTCCTCCACCTCCCCTTCCTCCACCTCCGCTTCCTCCACCTCCGCTTCCTGAACCTGCTGATCTTGGTCTGCTTTGGGAGCTTCTGGGATTTTCTGTGGGGTTGGGTTCCTCGTCTCATGAGCATGGTGTCCTCCCACTCTCCTCTCCCCTATGGGAATTTACAACAAAATGTATACTTTAGCACACAGACTTTTTTAAGGCCTGAAAAGGAATCCTCAATGTTTTGAAGTGGGGTACAATTGATATTTGGCCCTGAGTTCCAACATGAACATATGTTATGCTTGCAAACTCAACAAAGCAACCTGTTATTTTTGAGGACATTCACAAATACACTTGGATAACCACCAAGGTATCCACTGGACCACCTGTGTGTGACACCGTTAAGAAATTTGGTCATGTGGCCCAGAGTATAGTATCTTGCTGAAGAACAAAAAAGAGTACACAACTGCTGGAGTGTCATCTCTTCTTTCAGTCACATTCTAAATTTCCTTACAACACATCATCTAGCCAACAATGTGTAGATAAACATTGTTGAAGTAAAATGAGGCATGCCCACATGTAGTTTACGTGGATATGTGCCAAACATGTTTGGGGGAAGAGCAGCAAGTTATTGGTCAAAACATTGGGCAAATAAGTGGACTCTCCACTTAACCTAAAAGATGAGATTTCAAAATGTGAACCCAGTCAAGCCAAGCACATGGTGCAAAAAATGGAAGAATACATATTACAATGTGAAAGAACACAGTAAAATATACTTACTTTTTTCTATGCTTTTTATAAGCTTCCTATACTGCTCCGGCTCCCTGATCTTCAGGTCTGACCACCTTTTACGGAGTTGTTCCTTGGATCTCCTGACCCCATATTTTTTATAGAGAGTCTTCGCCACTTTATCCATAATTTGTGACTTCCGGAGATTAGGGGTGTCGTATGGGCCATGCTTGCCGTCGTAATCCTTCCTCTGCAGAATGTCCATCATCTCCGCCATCTCAGAAAAAGACATATTAGTCGCCTTGTATCTTTTTTTACAGGATCGGGACGTTTCCGCCTCTGGGCTTTCCTTGTCTGTAATTTCAAGTAAAGAAGCCACCTGTGTCTGCGACATGTCGCCGTCTCACACTGTGCGCCGATCGTTAAGGGGCGGGGAAATGCAGAAAAAGTCCGTCATGGGCGGGCGACGAGGGCGGAGTTACACGCATGCGCAGGGTATAAAAAGGGGAAAGAAGTTATTAGGGATGCGCGGAGTAAGGACGACCGGAAGTGAACCCACGAAGTGAACTAAGGTAAGAAGGGAACTCGGGCCTGCAGTGGCATATTAATGGGTCATGATTGTAAAGGGCAATATTGTGATAAGTTGAGTTTTTGTACTTGCTGATCCTAATAGATGCATAAACTAAGAGAGCCGGAGGTGATGCTTGTTTTTATTGAAAAGTATAAGGAACAGCGCAACCTTTGGGAGCTCAAACACCCTGCGTATCACAAAAGTGATGTACGACGGGCAACTATTACCAAATTAGCCGAGGATATGAAGCCATGGATCCCAGATGCAGACTACACTATGATCAATAATAAAATCAACAACCTGCGCAATTCTTATAAAAAAAAATTCAAGGAAGTGCGCCAGTCCAAGAGATCAGGAGCAGCAGCCGACAATGTAGTAAAGCCCAAGCTGTGGTACTACAGACATCTTCAATTCCTGGATGACCAGATCGAGGCCAGGGAATCTATTTCCAGCCTTCCCTCAACCCTTCCTTCCACCCTTCCCTCCAGCGTTCCTTCCACCCTTCCCTCCACCCCTGCAGAGGCGGAGGAGGAGCCTCCCGAGCTAGAAGAGCCAGATCTTCACATCTGCAGCCCGGTATAGTATTTTTGATGCTAATTATTGTCCACTAAGTAATATGGAGTTGAACGGTTTGGCTTAGCCATAAATGATCCCACCCCCCCTCCAAAATAAACCAGTAATGAGATCAAAATTGTGTGTGATTGATTCCTCAAATAATAGAAATCTACACTTTATTTTATAAACAGGATGAGGCAAGCCAGGAGGAAGAGGGTCAGGAGTGTGACAGGCAGGAGGAGGCAGGGCCCAGTGGGACTCAGCAGGTCCCCAGGCCTAGTGGCAGCACCGTCTCCCAAGTGGCTCCCCTCCACGTCAGACCGCCAAAACAACGGCGGATGACACAAGTGGAGGAGGAGTCACTAAAGATGATTCAGGAGGCTGCTGCCATTATGAGGGCCCCCCTCAACCCTACGGAGGGGTTTAGCACCTATCTGGCGGATAAGCTGCTCAGAATGGAGGCGGGACAACGGGCCCTCTGTCATCTATATGGCCGTACACATGGGGGCGATGGGGCTGCTGACTGAGGCCACCCATATCTCGCAGCAGCCCAATCCCTCTCCTCCTTCTCCTCCTCTTCCTGCCACATCACCACCCACAGTGGCCCAGCCTGCAAGGGTGCGTGGACGGGGCCGTGGAGAGAACGCTGCAGAGAGGCGTGGAAGGAAGGCTACAAGGAAGAGCAGGAGGTGATTCCCTGGCCTCGAGCTGCTCATCCAGAAATTGAAGGTTGATGGAGTACCACAGCTTGGGATGATGTATGTCTTTGGCTGCTGCTCCTGATTTCATGCTGTTGTTGATTTTATTATTGATCATAGTCAGGTCTGCATTTGGGATCTAATGACTTTATATTCTCTGCTAATTTGGGAATAGTTGCCCTTCGGTTTTTGATTTGTTTTTTCCAAAATAAAGGGAAATTTGAGCCAACCTACATGCCTGATGTGTTTTTTTGAGAAGTAGCAATAAGATTGCATAAATACAATGTGTAATTAAGAACAAGGGACACCAACCTCCATGATTTTTCCAAAATTAAATATTATGTTGTTCTGAGAAATTGACACACCAAAAAATGCACAACAAATTTTAAGAGGCAAAAAACATAAAGATGTAATTTGGGAGGTCGGCCTTGCAGAATTTTAATAATTATTCCTAATATCACTAGAAAAAAGAAAGACATACATTTGTCAGAACTCAGGAGAAAGTTCTGCTGCCAAAATGACATTTTAAAGACCGTTCGAAAGCAAAAAAACATGCGCTGCATTAAACGAAGCAATAACTTGCAGAATGACGAATGTGCTCTCTCCATTAGGAACGCTAGTTTTACAAGAACGAGCGCTCCCGTCTCCTAATTCAGTCTGAGCATGCGTGGGTTTTTAAACCGATGGACTTGCCCATAGACGATCGGAAATTCCCATCGGTTTTTTATCCATCGGAAAATTTTAAAACAAGTTCTATTTTTTCCATCCGATGGAAAAAAGACCGATGGGTACCATACACGATCGGTTGGTCTGATGAAAACCATCCATCGGACGGTTTTCATCAGTTAAACCGATCGTGTGTACGGGGCTTAACAGTTGTTACACTTTTGTCTGCTTGTATAAGGAGGAGATGGGCCTCTGCCTTTTCACACAGACACACATTCCTAAAGACTGTCAGACTTTTCTTCACAGCAGTTTTAGCTGCAAGATAAAATCATTCTCCTCCTCCCCCCCCCCTTGCAAAAGAGGGGATGGAACTCATTTTAGAAAGAAAAAAACATATATATTTAAACATTTGAGGGGCTTTGCTCATGTGTTTTTTCTTTTTACTGGTCAATTTCAGACATTTAAATATTTTAACACCTCAGCTAGCTTTTCACTGTTTAGTTTTATAACTGGGTGTAACTTTCCTCTGATTGGGAGGACTGGAGTTTTTAACAATTCCAGCATAATTACTTTTTGGAGCCTCAATTTGTCCCTGCTTCTTTTTAAGCTGAGCCTCAGCTATTATCTGAGTGGGCTTTTTAAATTTATCCTGAGGCTTCCCACTGTTCTGTAGAACAGCAAATAGAGTGGTCTGGTGCTCTATTTTAGCCAAACCAAACCCTTTTTGTGGATGAGCAAGAAATTGGGAGAAGGCTGGGGTTTGAACTTTAATGGTACCATATATTAACTGATAACCAGTAAAATTTAAGAAAGTACAAAAATTATTTTATTACAAAAACAATATAAATATCACATATTCATAGAATAAATTTATTTAATCATGACAACTATAAAGTGACTAAACATCCCATCATTGTAGATATCAACAATATAAAGTATAAATCAAAAAAGAAAAAAAATGCCAGACTTTGCTTTAAAAAAATTATATTTTAGAACTGGCAATTAAAAAGACCACATTTGTGCTTATTTATTGCTGCACAAACATCCACAGTTATAAGGTTAACAGTTGAGATTGGTTGGGGAAAAGGGTCAATATTTTCAGTAAGATTTTGTCCAATATGCAGTTTCTACTCTTCTATTGCTTATCAGGTAAGATGTATCAAGTGACTTATGTGTTTTTAGTGCTAGGGACATTAGTCATAATGCTGTGTAATGTGTTATTGAGGCAAACAAAACTATATTGCCAAATTATAACTGGAAAATAATTTGTATCGGTCTTAAGCCTCCTATATTTTCTCCAGTTAAATTATTGACTGCATCCCTATTCTATCTGAAGCCAACTACTGTATGTCTGAATTTTGAATTTGTTTAGTTTTTTTTTAAATTCCAGCCTATTATTGTACATCTCTTTAAAAAATATTTTGTGATATTGTGATGGGAGGCTGCATTAGTTCAAGAGCATGAAAAATCCAATTACAAGAAATTTATGTCTTTTGAAATATAAGACTTACCATTGATATATTTATTAATTTGTGCTCAGCAAAAATTGTAAATGAATGTGTCTAATGAAACAAAGGAAATATCTCTTGTTAATATTTATTACAGCTGGCTTTTAAAAAACTAGAATATGAAAATGCATTTCTCTAGAACTGAATTCCATGATACCCCATGAAACTAGAATATGAAAATGCATTTCTTTAAAACTGAACTCTATGAAACTACATGGAAACTATAAAAACACAAACAAACATCTGTTTTCCCTACATTTTGATAAAATTGTATTTGTTTAACTTAAATGCCACTTTTCTGCTTATTTTTTAAAGTTTTGATGCCATTACAGGGCTCTAATATAATTATCCATACATCAGCAACCAGTGGGAGGCGTTAGTGGGGAAGTAATTGGCATATGGGTGTCCAGAGCTGTGGAAAGAGCTTTGATTGGCTGCATATGCAGTGACATGGAAGCAGTAAACTCCCTTGTCATATTCAGCAAGGTACACTGTACACTCTGACTTTGTACACAGTATTGAATTGGTTTTGTTTAGTTTTAGAAGGCCACATTTGAAACAGGAAGAACAACTCAGCATTTAATCCAAAAAGCAAAATTGGAGTGTTTTTAGTTACACTAGAAAAATATTGTATTGACTCCATGCACAAAAGGTAAGCATTTTACTAGGCCACAGTTTAACAGGCATAGACTCGGCAACTTTTAATCAAGAAAGCACAATTGGAGTACACTATTACTGAGAGATAATAGCCATACACTAAGCTAAATAAGCATTCATTATGCTCAGCAGGGATGAGCCGAACACCCCCCTGTTCGGTTTGCACCAGAACCTGCGAACAGACAGAATGTTTGCGTGAACTTTAGAACCCTATTAAATACAATGGACTCGAATGTTCTAAATCTAAAGTGCTAATTATAAAGGCTAATATGCAATTGTCGACCCGGGTCCTGCCCCAGGGGACATGTATCAATGCAAAAAAAAGTTTAAAAAATAAAAGTTTTTACGGGAGCGGTGATTTTAATAATGCTTTAAATGAAAAGATAAAAGTGAAATTTTCCTTTAAATTTCGTACCTGGGGGGTGTGTATGATATGCATGTAAAGTCGCGCATGTTTCCCGTGCTTAGAACTGTCCCTGCACAAAGTGTCATTTTTGAAGGAGAAAAAGTCATTTAAAACTCACTCGCGGCTATTAATGAATTGTCGGCTTTTATCAATACATAGAAAGTCATTGATAAAAATAAAAAAAAAGCGTGGAGGTTCCCCCAAATTCAATTACCAGGCCCTTCAGGTCTGGAATGGATATTAAGGGGAACCCCGCCGCAAATTAAAAAAAAAATGGCTTGCGGTTCCCCCTAAATATCCATACCAGGCCCTTGAGATCTGGCATGGATTTTAAGGGCAACTCCACCCCAAATTTAAAAAAAATGGCGTGGAGTCCCCCCAAAAATCCATACCAGACCCTTATCCGAGCACGCAACCTGGCCGGCTGCAGGGGAAGAGGGGGGGATGAGAGAGCGCCCCCCCCTCCCTCCAGAACCGTACCAGGCCACATGCCCTCAACATGGGGAGGATGTCCCCATGTTGATGGGGACAAGGGCCTCATCCCCACAACTCTTGCCCGGTGGTTGTGGGGGTCTGCGGGCGGGGGCTTATCGGAATCTGGAAGACCCCTTTAACAAAGGGGACCCCCAGATCCCGGCCCCCCCTATGTGAATTGGTAAGGGGTACATTGTACCCCTACCATTTCACAAAGAAAGTGTCAAAAAATGTAAATAAAAACACACAAACACCTTGGAAAAGTCCTTTATTAAAAAATAAAAAACAAATAAAAAAAAACATTTCAGCAATGAAATCCAGTGTTCCGCTGCGATCCCGGTGTCCAGCGCTGTCCGTCATTGGTTGTGCCTGAGCGGACCTGATGGGGAACTTCCTCCGCAGTGTTTTAAATGTATAGACCCGCCCCTTCTAAAATTCCCAATCAGGTCCGCTCAGCGGACCAGATGCGGAACGCGAGAAGGGGCGGGTCTATTCATGTATTACACAGTGAAGGAAGTTCCCCATCAGGTCCGCTCTACGAGGGGGTGGACCTGATGGGAACTTCCTTCACTGTGTAATACGAGAATAGACCCGCCCCTTCTCATGTTCCGCATCTGGTCCGCTGAGCGGACCTGATGGGGAACTTTAGAAGTGGCGGGTCTATACATTTAAAACATTGCGGAGGAAGTTCCCCATCAGGTCCGCTCAGGCACAACCAATGACGGACAGCGCTGGACATCGGGATCGCCGCGGGACACTGGATTTCATTGCTGGAATGTTTTTTGTTTTTGTTTTTTTAATAAAAGGACTTTTCCAAGGTGTTTGTGTGTTTTTATTTAAAAAAAATTACACTTTCTTCGTGAAATGGTAGGGGTACAATGTACCCCTTACCAATTCACATGGGGGGGGCGGGATCTGGGGGTCCCCTTTGTTAAAGGGGTCTTCCAGATTCCGATAAGCCCCCTGCCCGCAGACCCCCACAACCACCGGGCAAGGGTTGTGGGGATGAGGCCCTTGTCCCCATCAACATGGGGACATCCTCCCCATGTTGAGGGCATGTGGCCTGGTACGGTTCAGGAGGGAGGGGGGGGCCGCTCTTCCCCTGTGGCAGGCCAGGTTGCGTGCTCGGATAAGGGTCTGGTATGGATTTTTGGGGGGACTCCACGCCATTTTTTTTTACATTTGGGGTGGAGTTCCCCTTAAAATCCATGCCAGATCTGAAGGGCCTGGTATGGATATTTAGGGGGAACCGCACGCCATTTTTTTAAAATTTGCGGCGGGGTTCCCCTTAATATCCATTCCAGACCTGAAGGGCCTGGTAATTGAATTTGGGGGAACCCCCACGCTTTTTTTTTATTTTTATCAATGACTTTTCTATGTATTGATAAAAGCCGACAATTCAGTAATAGCCGCGAGTGAGTTTTAAATGACTTTTTTTCCTTCAAAAATGAGACTTTGTGCAGGGAAAGTTCTAAGCACGGGAAACATGCGCGACTTTACATGCATATCATACACACCCCCCAGGTACGAAATTTAAAGGAATATTTCACTTTTATTGTTTCACTTTAAGCATTATTAAAATCACTGCTCCCGAAAAAAACGTCTGTTTTTAAAACTTTTTTTTGCATTGATACATGTCCCCTGGGGCAGGACCCAGGTCCCCAAACACTTTTTAGGACAATAACTTGCATTTAAGCCTTTATAATTAGCACTTTAGATTTCTCCCATAGACTTTTCGAATTTGCCGCGAACACCCCAAATTGTTCGTTGTTCCGCGAACGGGCGAACAGGCAATGTTCGAGTCGAACATGAGTTCGACTCGAACTCGAAGCTCATCCCTAATGCTTAGTGAACATTTTCTACTCCTTTACTGAATCATCCCAACAGTGCCATGTGGATTCAATAAAATAATTAACACAAGACAATGACGTCTTTCAGAAACTTAGTAACTGTAAATATCACTCGATGATTTTCTATACAGTATAACACAAGACTTCAGCAAATGTCAATCAAATGCACAGTTTTAATACAAATTACAATACACATAATTGCCATCAACACTTAAACATGTAAAAAGAATTTTAAATTTTTTAAGAGATAAAACTGTGCAAAAAACAAACAAAAAAAAAACACACTCTTTTACAATTATAATGCTGTATGCTGCCAAAACAATGGAAACTTAAAGTACTGTATTTATTGGCGTATAACACTCACTTTTTTACCCTGAAAATAAAGGGTAAACTGTGCCTGCGTGTTATACGCAGGGGGCTGCGGAAAGTTTTTTTTCCTGAAACTTCCCTCTTAGGCCCCTTTCACACTGAGGCGGTTTGCAGGCGTTTTAGCGCTAAAAATAGCGCCTGAATAGCACCTGAAAATTGCCTCCCATGTATCTCAATGTAACCTTTCACATTGAGGCGTTGCGCTGGCTGTGCGGTAAAAAAACTCCTGCAAGCAGCATCTTTGGTGCATGTTTTGTGCGCTATAAATAGCGCATTAAAAACGCCTATATCCATAGGAATACATGGGTACCGCTCTAAAACCGCCTGAAAATAAACCAAAAACGCCTGAAATCCATTCTCTGGATGCTGTGGGAAGGTCACATGACCGCATTGATGGGTCACATGATGCTGGGATACCAGGAAATCCGGTTTCATATGTGGAGAGGGGAGAGAGAGAGACAGACACAACAGCATGGATGCTGAACCGAGCCAGGAGGTACAGCCTAGTGCTGAAGAAGCATCTTGGAGAGCCTCTGCCTCTATTGAACCTAAACAGTTCATCCAAACAATGCGGGAACACCCAGAACTCTGGGATAAGAAAAGTGCATTGTATGCTAATAGAAACAAAAAAACAGTTGGATGGAATGCAGTTGCTACCCTGCACATTCCACGCTGGGTTTCCCTGAGCAAAAAAGACAAAGCTGGCAAAAGTAAGTTTAAATACCAATCTAGTTGGTCCCAAAATCCAAAATCCCAGCCTTGATCCCACTTCCCATAGTCCCAAAATACAAAAACCTAACATTTATCCGACTTCCCATAGTCCCAAAATACAAAAACCCTACCTTTATCCCACTTCTAATAGTCCCAAAATACAAAAACCTAACCTTGATCCCACTTTCCATAGTCCCAAAATACAAAAACCTAACCCTAATCCCACTCCCCATACTCCCAAACCCCCAACCCTAATCCCACTCCCCATACTCCCAATACCCCAAACCTTAACCCTAATCCCACTCCCCATACTCCCAAACTTCTAACCCTAACCCTAATCCCACTCCCCATACTCCCAATACCCCAAACCTTAACCTTAATCCCACTCCCCATACTCCCAAACTTCTAACCCTAACCCTAATCCCACTCCCCATACTCCCAAACCCCCAACCCTAGCCCTAATCCCACTCCCCATACTCCCAAACCCCCAACCCTAACCCTAATCCCACTCCCCATACTCCCAAACCCTAACCCTAATCCCACTCCCCATACTCCCAAACCCCCAACCCTAACCCTAATCCCACTCCCCAGACTCCCAAACCCCCAACCCTAACCCTAATCCCACTCCCCATACTCCCAAACTTCTAACCCTAACCCTAATCCCACTCCCCAGACTCCCAATACCCCAAACCTTACCCTAATCCCACTCCCCATACTCCCAAACCCCCAACCCTAACCCTAATCCCACTCCCCAGACTCCCAAACCCCCAACCCTAACCCTAATCCCACTCCCCATACTCCCAATACCCCAAACCTTAACCCTAATCCCACTCCCCATACTCCCAAACTTCTAACCCTAACCTTAATCCCACTCCCCAGACTCCCAATACCCCAAACCTTAACCCTAATCCCACTCCCCATACTCCCAAACTTCTAACCCTAATCCCACTTCCCAGACTCCCAAACCCCCAACCCTAACCCTAATCCCACTCCCCATACTCCCAAACTTCTAACCCTAACCCTAATCCCACTCCCCAGACTCCCAATACCCCAAACCTTAACCCTAATCCCACTCCCCATACTCCCAAACTTCTAACCCTAACCCTAATCCCACTCCCCAGACTCCCAAACCCCCAACCCTAACCCTAATCCCACTCCCCATACTCCCAAACTTCTAACCCTAACCCTTATCCCACTCCCCATACTCCCAATACCCCAAACCTTAACCCTAATCCCACTCCCCATACTCCCAAACTTCTAACCCTAACCCTAATCCCACTCCCCAGACTCCCAATACCCCAAACCTTAACCCTAATCCCACTCCCCATACTCCCAAACTTCTAACCCTAACCCTAATCCCACTCCCCCGACTCCCAAACCCCCAACCCTAACCCCACTCCCCATACTCCCAAACTTCTAACCCTAACCCTAATCCCACTCCCCAGACTCCCAATACCCCAAACCTTAACCCTGATCCCACTCCCCATACTCCCAAACTTCTAACCCTAACCCTAATCCCACTCCCCAGACTCCCAAACCCCCAACCCTAACCCTAATCCCACTCCCCATACTCCCAAACTTCTAACCCTAACCCTAATCCCACTCCCCATACTCCCAATACCCCAAACCTTAACCCTAATCCCACTCCCCAGACTCCCAAACTTCTAACTCTAACCCTAATCCCACTCCCCTTACTCCCAATACCCCAAGCCTTAACCTTAATCCCACTCCCCATTCTCCCAAACTTCTAACCCTAACCCTAATCCCACTCCCCATACTCCCAAACCCCCAACCCTAACCCTAATCCCACTCCCCATACTCCCAATACCCCAAACCTTAACCATAATCCCACTCCCCATACTCCCAAACTTCTAACCCTAACCCTAACCCTAATCCCACTCCCCAGACTCCCAATACCCCAAACCTTAACCCTAATCCCACTCCCCATACTCCCAAACTTCTAACCCTAATCCCACTTCCCAGACTCCCAAACCCCCAACCCTAACCCTAATCCCACTCCCATACTCCCAAACTTCTAACCCTAACCCTAATCCCACTCCCCAGACTCCCAATACCCCAAACCTTAACCCTAATCCCACTCCCCATACTCCCAAACTTCTAACCCTAACCCTAATCCCACTCCCCAGACTCCCAAACCCCCAACCCTAACCCTAATCCCACTCCCCATACTCCCAAACTTCTAACCCTAACCCTAATCCCACTCCCCATACTCCCAATACCCCAAACCTTAACCCTAATCCCACTCCCCATACTCCCAAACTTCTAACCCTAATCCCACTCCCCAGACTCCCAATACCCCAAACCTTAACCCTAATCCCACTCCCCATACTCCCAAACTTCTAACCCTAACCCTAATCCCACTCCCCAGACTCCCAAACCCCCAACCCTAACCCTAATCCCACTCCCCATACTCCCAAACTTCTAACCCTAACCCTAATCCCACTCCCCATACTCCCAAACCCCCAACCCTAACCCTAATCCCACTCCACATACTACCAAAAGACATATTCCGACACAGTAGTATTACTGTTTTTTTTTTGTTTTTTTTATTACAAATAGATTATTAATTGTATTTATTCTAAACATTCCAGTATTAAATGCATACATCAAATGTGATAAGAGAAGACTACAATCTAGAAAATATGTAACAAATGTAGCTATTAATCATGTGCAATTAGATTATTTCTTAATTAATTTTATTTTTGTCATTTTAACCATTTTTAACCATTAGTGTAATTTGAACCAAATGTGGAAATTTGAACATATGTAATCCTGAATTTGTGACTTTCTAAAAAAATCAAAATTATAAAAAGAATAACACAAAAAACATTTTTGCGGCATTGAACATGTCAAGTAGCAAGAAATATACAAAAGCCCTTTAAATTCATATATTTGAAGTGTTAGATCATATCAGCTTGCCAACTTATGGCTTCAGCAGGACTCAAAAAATAATCAGCAAACACATCCCTTATTGTGAATCCAACTCTTGGGCCACGCACATGGGGAAAATCGGCTGGTTCCATGTTATGCGACAACGTATCCTTGAAATTAATCCCATCTCTCTCCCGTACTAAATTGTGTAACACGCATGCTGCCTTTATAACTTTACAAGCATTTTCTACTTTTAAGTTAATTGGTTTCTGGAATATTTGCCATTTGTTGGCCAGTATTCCAAAGGCGCATTCGACTAGTCTTCTTGCTCGGCATAGACGGTAATTGAATATTCTCTTCCGAGTATCAAGATTTCGCAATGAATATGGCTTCATAAGATGGTCATCAGTAGTGATGAGCCGAACACCCCCGGGTTCGGTTCGCACCAGAACCCGCGAACGGACCGAAAGTTCGAACGAACATTAGAACCCTATTAAATACAATGGATGCGAACGTTCGAATTCTAAAGTGCTAATTATAACAACTATTATGCATGTTATTGTCATAAATAGGGTTTGGGAACCCGGGTTCTGCACCAGGGGACATGTATCAATGCAAAAAGAAGTTTTAAAAACGGTCGTTTTTCGGGAGCAGTCATTTTAATGATGCATAAAGTGAAAAAAAAAAAGTCAAATATTCCTTTAAATATCGTACCTGGGGGGTGTCTAAAGTATGCCTGTGAAGTGCCACGTGTTTCCCGTGTTTAGAACTGTCCCTGCACAAAATGACACTTCTAAAGGAAAAAAAAGCCATTTAAAACTGCTTGCGGCTTTAATGTAATGTCTGGTCCCGGTAATATGGATGAAATTCTTTAAGAAAAATGGCATAGCTACCCCATGACCCCCCCCCCTACCCCAGCCCATTACCAGCCCCTTTGGGTCTTGTATGGATATTAAGGGGAACCCCGCACATAAAATAAAAAAGGCCCTATATACTCTGAACAGCCGTATACAGGCGGTGCATACAAGACAGGGACTGTAGGTTTGTTCTTATGTAGAATCTGTTTGTAATTTTGAACAGGTACATTGTTGAAGTGTAGCTCCAGCCCAAAAATCTATTTTTAAACTTTTTGGGAAACATAGGTAAGGGTTATCACCCCTGTAACATTTGTTTTGCTGTCTGTGCCCCTGTTCAGAACATTTCACCTCACTTTCCGTCCCAATGACAACTGTTTTTGAAATGTGGTGTTTTTCTTGAAACAAGGATTGCTGATAAAGCATCAGTACAGATGAGACCCCTTTCTCCCATATTTATTCTTACAGGAGAGAATTTTCCTTTCTAGGGGTAGATTTCCTCTCACTTCCTGTTGTCTTCTTTCGTTTGCAAGTAGGAGTCGTTTGTAAGTTGGATGTTTGAAAGTAGGGACCTGCCGTATATACTCTGCAGAAATAGGCCCCTTAGTTGTTGGTGTTGGCACAACACTGTAAGCACTCAGTTACTCTTGGTTGGTGCTGGAACGCCCTGCTGTCAACTATTATATCAGGAATTTTAATTACATATAATTGTTGAACAGTGGTAGTAAAAATTGGGGCTTTGATGGTGGTGCTGGTGCCACAACACTGTAAGCCCTGACAGTTACTCTTGGTGGGTGCAGCAATGGGCCCTGCTGTGAATTATTAGATCAAGAATTGTAATTACATGCCCCTTTTGAACAGGGGCTGAAAAATTGGGCCTTTCGTGGTGGTGGTGGTGGTGGCGTTGCCACAAGACTGTAAGCCCTCAGAGTTACTCTTGGTGGGTGCAGCAATGGACCCTGCTGTGAATTATTAGATCAAGAATTGTAATTGCATGCCCTGTTGAACAGGGGCTGAAAAATTGGGCCTTAGGCACTGGTGGCACAACACTACAACCCCTCACAGATACTGTACTTGGCGCACAGCAATGAGCCCTGTTGCAAAGTATTGCTTCAAAAATTGTAATGACACGCCCCTGTTAAACAGGGGCTGAAAAATTGGGCCTTAGGCACTGGTGTCACAACACTCCAACCCCTCACAGATACTGTACTTGGAGCACAGCAATGAGCCCTATGGCAAATTATTGCTAAAAAAATTGTAATTACACGCCCCTGTAAAACAGGGGCTGAAAAATTGGGCCTTAGCCACTGGTGGCGGCACCCATAAACAAAAATGATCTTCCAAGCTATCATCATCAATCGTATCATTGAGGACTCGGAGGAGGAGGATAGCCAGTCAACATAACAGCACAGGCACTCAGCATCAGCATCAGTCTTGAAGGGATGTGACATGTTAAAATCAATTAGTCTGTTATATCAGCATCAGGTGTGTGGTAGCTGGTGGTGATCCAAGACTGGTTCATCTTGATGAAAGTCAGTCGATCAACCGAGTCGGTGGACAGGCGCACCCTGTGATCCGTGACAAATCCTCCAGCAGCACTGAATGTGCGTTCCGAAAGAACGCTGGATGCAGGACAGGCCAGTAGCTCAATTGCATACTGTGCAAGCTCTGGCCAGTGATCCATCCTCAAGACCCAGTAAGCCAGAGGATTTTCGGTGGGGAAGGTGTCCAAGTCTGACCTTGCCCCTAGATATTCCTGCACCATGTTTATCAGACGCTGGCGATGGTTGCTGGAACCGATCATACTTTGGGGCTGCGGACTAAAGAATTGTCTGAACGCATCGGTCAGACGGCCACCTTCCCCACCGCTCCTTCTTTGACTGGCCGAAGCCTCAGCAACTCGTTGTCCAGGACCAGGAGTTTGTAACCTCCCAGTCTCTGGGAACGCGTTGCACAGACCTTTCTGCAAGGCCTCCCGGAGTTGTCTCATCCTCTGCTCCCTCTGCGACGGTAACATAAGGTCCGCAACCTTACCCTTGTACCGTGGATCAAGGAGAGTGGCCAGCCAGTAATGGTCCCTCTCCTTGATCCGAAGAATACGAGGATCCTTCCGCAGACTTTGCAGGATCAGGGAGGCCATGCAGCGTAGGTTTGCTGAGGCATTCGCTCCGGAGTCCTCTGGGTCACTAAGGACGACATGATCCGCAGCCACCTCCTCCCAGCCACATACAAGTCCACTGGTTTCTTGGGACTGTAAATCATCCCTAAAAGACTGCTGCTGATGATGCTGAGTGCCAGCCTCCACCTCCATGCTGACACAATCCTCCTCCTCCTCCTCCTCCTCCTCCTCCTCTTCCTGTGCGATGGGTGGGACAGAAGTAACACTGTCTGGGTAAAGGGGGCCTTGAGAGGCAAGGAAGTCCTCCTCTTCCTGCCTCTGTTCTGCCTCAAGTGCCCTGTCCATTATTCCACGCAGCGTGTGCTCCAACAGGTGGACAAGAGGTACAGTGTCACTGATGCATGCACTGTCACTGCTCACCATCCTCGTGGCCTCCTCAAATGGTGCCAGGACAGTGCATGCATCCCTGATCATGCCCCACTGGCGTGGAGAAAAAAAACCAAGCTCCCCTGACCCTGTCCTGGTGCCGTAGTCGCACAGGTACTCATTGATGGCCCTCTGCTGCGTGTGCAGCCGCTGCAGCATGGCCAACGTTGAGTTCCACCTGGTGGGCATGTCACATATAAGGCGGTTCTTGGGCAGGTTCAACTCCTTTTGCAGCTCAGCCAGGCGAGCACTGGCATTATAAGATCTGCGGAAATGCACACAGACTTTCCTGGCCTGCCTCAGGACATCCTGTAAGCCCGGGTACCTGCCCAAGAACCGCTGCACCACCAGGTTAAGGACGTGAGCCACACAGGGCACATGGGTCAGTTGTCCCTGTCGGAGGGCGGAGAGGAGGTTGGTGCCATTGTCGCAAACCACCATTCCTGGCTTAAGCTGGCGTGGCGTCAACCACCTCTCGGCCTGGCCCTGCAGAGCAGACAGGACCTCTGCCCCAGTGTGGCTTCTGTCCCCCAAACACACCAGCGCAAGCACGGCATGGCATCTTTTTGCCTGCGTACTTGCGTAGCCCCGTGAACGGCTACGGAGCACCGCTGGTTCATAGGACAAACCACAGGAAGAGCCCATGGAGGAAGAAGAAGAGGAGGGGGTGGAGGAGAGAGGTGTGTCACAACCAGTAGTAGCATTTTCGAGGCGTGGCGGTGGGACAACCTCCAACACTACTGCACCTTGTCCTGCATCCTTCCCAGCTGCCAAAAGAGTGACCCAATGGGCCGTGAAAGAAAGGTAACGTCCCTGTCCATGCCTGCTGGACCATGAGTCAGCGGTAATATGCACCTTACCGCTGACCGCCCTGTCCAGCGAGGCCAAGACATTGCCTTCCACATGCCGGTAGAGAGCCGGAATAGCCTTCCGTGAGAAAAAGTGGCGTATGGGAACCTGCCACTGAGGAACCGCACATTGCACAAACTCACGGAAGGGGGCCGAGTCTACCAACTGAAAAGGCAGCAGTTGAAGCGCTAGCAATTTAGCCAAGCTAGCATTCAACCGCTGGGCATGTGGATGGCTGGGAGTGAACTTCTTTCGACGGTCCAGCAGCTGGGGCAGGGAAATTTGCCTGCTAGAATCGGACGTCGGTGTACTGCTAGCAGAGTGGCCGCAAGTACTTGGCTGTGACACACCTAATTCTACACCTTCATTCCTCTCAGTGCATGTTTCAGAGAGGACTGAAGTTATAGTGGGGTTGGAGATCCCAGCTGATGCGGTGCAAGGAGAGGTCCGCTTTGTTCTTTGGTGTGGGTCTTTGAGGTAGGCTTGCCAACGAGCTGCATGGCAGGTCAACATATGTCTGGTCAGGCATGTGGTACCCAAGCGGCTGATGTTTTGGCCACGCGATATACGCTTGAGACATATGTTGCAAACAGCAGCTGTGCGATCTGATGCACTAGCCTCAAAAAAGGCCCACACCAAAGAACTTTTTGAATGACGGGCAGAGGCAGCGCCCTGCACAGGCGGAGCTCTGCGGTGTGATTCCGTCGGTGTACTGCCCTTACGCTGGCCACCAAAGGGCATCCTGCCTCGTTGGAGATGTGCCTCCTCCTCATCCTCCTCCTCCTCCTCTCTCCTATTAGGCACCCACGTGGAGTCAGTGACCTCATCATCACCTCCCTCCTCATCACTGGAGCCAATCTGGCAGTATGCTGCAGCTGCTGGAACATGACTGCCAGATTGGTGTCCTTCTTGAGCATCCCCTCTGTCTGCTCTCACGCTACTGCCTTCCTCTAGCTGGGTTTCATCATCAGACCCTTCGAAACGCTGGGCATCCTCCTGGAGCATGTACCCAACACTGTGCTGAAACAGTTCGGGGGACTCCTCAGGAGGAGGACATGGTGGGTCTAGGGAAGGAGTGACTGATGATGAGTCTGACATTGATACCAGGGAAGAGGACGCTTTGGCAGCTGCTTTTCCAGTACCCTGAGCCTGGGTGAGAGAGGATGAGGAGGAGGAGGAGGGCTTGGTCATCCACTCTACCAAGTCTTCAGCATGATGTGGCTCAACATGTCCAGCTGCCGAAAAGAAGGACAAGCGTGTCCCATGGCCATGTGCTGATGACAATGCACCGCGTCCACGACCAGCACTGTTGCCCCCAGACACAGAGCCTGCTTGCCCTCTTTTATTGCCTCCTGACTGTCTGCCTCTCCTTGTTTGCCTTCCAGACATTCTAATAGATGGCCTGCAGGGAGATGGGAAAAAAGCAATAAGGGCTACCTTCAGGTGTCCTTCTCTGTCCCTTGAAACAAGGACTTTGACAGTGAAAGAAACTGACACACTCTCCCTACCTACAGTTTTCTGTCCCTAGAAAAAATGTTTTTTTTAAGCACAATTTAGCACAAGGAGAATTCACTCACTGTCCTTCCAGGTCCCTGGAAACAAGGACTTTGACAGTGAAAGAAACTGACACACTCTCCCTACCTACAGTTTTCTGTCCCTAGAAAAAATGTTTTTTTTAAGCACAATTTAGCACAAGGAGAATTCACTCACTGTCCTTCCAGGTCCCTGGAAACAAGGACTTTGACAGTGAAAGAAACTGACACACTCTCCCTACCTACAGTTTTCTGTCCCTAGAAAAAATGTTTTTTTTAAGCACAATATAGCACAAGGAGAATTCACTCACTGTCCTTCCAGGTCCCTGGAAACAAGGACTTTGACAGTGAAAGAAACTGACACACTCTCCCTACCTACAGTTTTCTGTCCCTAGAAAAAATGTTTTTTTTAAGCACAATTTAGCACAAGGAGAATTCACTCACTGTCCTTCCAGGTCCCTGGAAACAAGGACTTTGACAGTGAAAGAAACTGACACACTCTCCCTACCTACAGTTTTCTGTCCCTAGAAAAAATGTTTTTTTTTAAGCACAATTTAGCACAAGGAGAATTCACTCACTGTCCTTCCAGGTCCCTGGAAACAAGGACTTTGACAGTGAAAGAAACTGACACACTCTCCCTACCTACAGTTTTCTGTCCCTAGAAAAAATGTTTTTTTTAAGCACAATTTAGCACAAGGAGAATTCACTCACTGTCCTTCCAGGTCCCTGGAAACAAGGACTTTGACAGTGAAAGAAACTGACACACTCTCCCTACCTACAGTTTTCTGTCCCTAGAAAAAATGTTTTTTTTAAGCACAATTTAGCACAAGGAGAATTCACTCACTGTCCTTCCAGGTCCCTGGAAACAAGGACTTTGACAGTGAAAGAAACTGACACACTCTCCCTACCTACAGTTTTCTGTCCCTAGAAAAAATGTTTTTTTTTAAGCACAATTTAGCACAAGGAGAATTCACTCACTGTCCTTCCAGGTCCCTGGAAACAAGGACTTTGACAGTGAAAGAAACTGACACACTCTCCCTACCTACAGTTTTCTGTCCCTAGAAAAAATGTTTTTTTTAAGCACAATTTAGCACAAGGAGAATTCACTCACTGTCCTTCCAGGTCCCTGGAAACAAGGACTTTGACAGTGAAAGAAACTGACACACTCTCCCTACCTACAGTTTTCTGTCCCTAGAAAAATTTTTTTTTTAAGCACAATTTAGCACAAGGAGAATTCACTCACTGTCCTTCCAGGTCCCTGGAAACAAGGACTTTGACAGTGAAAGAAACTGACACACTCTCCCTACCTACAGTTTTCTGTCCCTAGAAAAAATGTTTTTTTTAAGCACAATATAGCACAAGCACAAAACACACTGACACTCTCCCTACCTATCCTTCTCTTTCCCTAAACGAAAGGAATCCAGGTTAAGCAAGAAAGAAATAAAAGTCACTGTCCCTGCCTATGCTGCTCTATCCCTGCTCCGGAACACACTACACTAGGCCTCCGTGCTGGCGGCCTTTTATAGTGTGGGGCGTGTACTAAACACCCTCAGCAATAATTGGCCACAGGCATCCTGCCTGTGTCCAATCATTGCTCTCCTCGCTGCCGGCGCTGTGATTGGCCAAGCATGCGGGGTCACAGTGCATGCTTGGCCAATCACAGCGCCTGGATGACACTGCGATGGCGTAGTGCATTGTGGCCCGTTCGCGTCACTCGAATTTGGCGCGAACGGCCCAAATCGTTCGATCTTCGTCGAACGATCGAACAGCCGATGTTCGAGTCGAACGTATGTTCGACTCGAACACGAAGCTCATCCCTAGTCATCAGCCACAAAAACATAGGGCATATCAGGACCCTGTGTCCCAGGCAATGGTTGGTTATCCGGCAAGTCAAGTTGGTTGGAAGCAAGACGCTTTCCAAATTTTGTATTCTGGAAGACTGTGGAGTCCGCACAGCTACCAAAAGATCCTATATCTACAAATATGAATTTATAGTCGGAATTAGGGATGAGCTTCGTGTTCGAGTCGAACATACGTTCGACTCGAACATCGGCTGTTCGATCGTTCGACGAAGATCGAACGATTTGGGCCATTCGCGCCAAATTCGAGTGACGCGAACGGCCCACAATGCACTACGCCATCGCAGTGTCATCCAGGCGCTGTGATTGGCCAAGCATGCACTGTGACCCCGCATGCTTGGCCAATCACAGCGCCGGCAGCGAGGAGAGCAATGATTGGCCACAGGCAGGATGCCTGTGGCCAATTATTGCTGAGGGTGTTTAGTACACGCCCCACACTATAAAAGGCCACCAGCACGGCGGCCTAGTGTAGTGTGTTCCGGAGCAGGGAAAGAGAAACATAGGCAGGGACAGTGACATTTATTTTTTTCTTGCTTAACCTGGATTCCTTTAGTTTAGGGAAAGAGAAGGATAGGTAGGGAGAGTGTCAGTGTGTTTTACTGTGCGAATCCTTGTTTCTAGGGACAGGGAAGGACAGTGAGGGAATTCTCCTTGTGCTATAGTGTGCTTTAAAAAAAAAAATTTCTAGGGACAGAAAACTATAGGTAGGGAGAGTGTCAGTGTCTTTTACTGTGCGAATCCTTGTTTCTAGGGACAGGGAAGGACAGTGAGGGAATTCTCCTTGTGCTATAGTGTGCTTTAAAAAAACATTTTTTTCTAGGGACAGAAAACTATAGGAAGGAAGAGTGTCAGTTTCTTTCACTGTGATAATCCTTTTTTCTAGGGACAAAGAAGTAAAGTGAGTGAAATTCTCCTTGTGCTATAGTGTGCTTTAAAAAAACATTTTTTCTAGGGACAGAAAACTATAGGTAGGGAGAGTGTCAGTGTCTTTTACTGTGCGAATCCTTGTTTCTAGGGACAGGGAAGGACAGTGAGGGAATTCTCCTTGTGCTATAGTGTGCTTTAAAAAAACATTTTTTCTAGGGACAGAAAACTATAGGTAGGGAGAGTGTCAGTGTGTTTTACTGTGCGAATCCTTGTTTCTAGGGACAGGGAAGGACAGTGAGGGAATTCTCCTTGTGCTATAGTGTGCTTTAAAAAAATTTTTTTTTCTAGGGACAGAAAACTATAGGAAGGAAGAGTGTCAGTTTCTTTCACTGTGATAAACCTTGTTTCTAGGGACAAAGAAGGAAAGTGAGTGAAATTCTCCTTGTGCTATAGTGTGCTTTAAAAAATAATTTTTTCTAGGGACAGAAAACTATAGGTAGGGAGAGTGTCAGTGTCTTTTACTGTGCGAATATTTGTTTCTAGGGACAGGGAAGGACAGTGAGGGAATTCTCCTTGTGCTATAGTGTGCTTTAAAAAATCATTTTTTCTAGGGACAGAAAACTATAGGTAGGGAGAGTGTCAGTGTCTTTTACTGTGCGAATCCTTGTTTCTAGGGACAGGGAAGGACAGTGAGGGAATTCTCCTTGTGCTATAGTGTGCTTTAAAAAAACATTTTTTCTAGGGACAGAAAACTATAGGTAGGGAGAGTGTCAGTGTGTTTTACTGTGCGAATCCTTGTTTCTAGGGACAGGGAAGGACAGTGAGGGAATTCTCCTTGTGCTATAGTGTGCTTTAAAAAAACATTTTTTTCTAGGGACAGAAAACTATAGGAAGGAAGAGTGTCAGTTTCTTTCACTGTGATAAACCTTGTTTCTAGGGACAAAGAAGGAAAGTGAGTGAAATTCTCCTTGTGCTATAGTGTGCTTTAAAAAAACATTTTTTCTAGGGACAGAAAACTATAGGTAGGGAGAGTGTCAGTGTCTTTTACTGTGTGAATCCTTGTTTCTAGGGACAGGGAAGGACAGTGAGGGAATTCTCCTTGTGCTATAGTGTGCTTTAAAAAAACATTTTTTCTAGGGACAGAAAACTATAGGTAGGGAGAGTGTCAGTGTCTTTTACTGTGCGAATCCTTGTTTCTAGGGACAGGGAAGGACAGTGAGGGAATTCTCCTTGTGCTATAGTGTGCTTTAAAAAAACATTTTTTTCTAGGGACAGAAAACTATAGGAAGGAAGAGTGTCAGTTTCTTTCACTGTGATAAACCTTGTTTCTAGGGACAAAGAAGGAAAGTGAGTGAAATTCTCCTTGTGCTATAGTGTGCTTTAAAAAATCATTTTTTCTAGGGACAGAAAACTATAGGTAGGGAGAGTGTCAGTGTCTTTTACTGTGCGAATCCTTGTTTCTAGGGACAGGGAAGGACAGTGAGGGAATTCTCCTTGTGCTATAGTGTGCTTTAAAAAAACATTTTTTCTAGGGACAGAAAACTATAGGTAGGGAGAGTGTCAGTGTGTTTTACTGTGTGAATCCTTGTTTCTAGGGACAGGGAAGGACAGTGAGGGAAATTCTCCTTGTGCTATAGTGTGCTAAAGCATTCCTCATCAACCATCTTTGAAATCCTTGTTTTTTTGGACAGTCAGGGAAATTGTCGTTGTGCTATTCTGTGCAAAAGCAATCATCCTCAACCATATTTAGAAATCCTTAAGTAAAGGGACAGAGAAGGACACCTGAAGGTAGCCCTTATTGCTTTTTTCCCATCTCCCTGCAGGCCATCTATTAGAATGTCTGGAAGGCAAACAAGGAGAGGCAGACAGTCAGGAGGCAATAAAAGAGGGCAAGCAGGCTCTGTGTCTGGGGGCAACAGTGCTGGTCGTGGACGCGGTGCATTGTCATCAGCACATGGCCATGGGACACGCTTGTCCTTCTTTTCGGCAGCTGGACATGTTGAGCCACATCATGCCGAAGACTTGGTAGAGTGGATGACCAAGCCCTCCTCCTCCTCCTCATCCTCTCTCACCCAGGCTCAGGGTACTGGAAAAGCAGCTGCCAAAGCGTCCTCTTCCCTGGTATCAATGTCAGACTCATCATCAGTCACTCCTTCCCTAGACCCACCATGTCCTCCTCCTGAGGAGTCCCCCGAACTGTTTGAGCACAGTGTTGGGTACATGCTCCAGGAGGATGCCCAGCGTTTCGAAGGGTCTGATGATGAAACCCAGCTAGAGGAAGGCAGTAGCGTGAGAGCAGACAGAGGGGATGCTCAAGAAGGACACCAATCTGGCAGTCATGTTCCAGCAGCTGCAGCATACTGCCAGATTGGCTCCAGTGATGAGGAGGGAGGGGATGATGAGGTCACTGACTCCACGTGGGTGCCTAATAGGAGAGAGGAGGATGAGGAGGAGGCACATCTCCAACGAGGCAGGATGCCCTTTGGTGGCCAGCGTAAGGGCAGTACACCGACGGAATCACACCGCAGAGCTCCGCCTGTGCAGGGCGCTGCCTCTGCCCGTCATTCAAAAAGTTCTTTGGTGTGGGCCTTTTTTGAGGCTAGTGCATCAGATCGCACAGCTGCTGTTTGCAACATATGTCTCAAGCGTATATCGCGTGGCCAAAACATCAGCCGCTTGGGTACCACATGCCTGACCAGACATATGTTGACCTGCCATGCAGCTCGTTGGCAAGCCTACCTCAAAGACCCACACCAAAGAACAAAGCGGACCTCTCCTTGCACCGCATCAGCTGGGATCTCCAACCCCACTATAACTTCAGTCCTCTCTGAAACATGCACTGAGAGGAATGAAGGTGTAGAATTAGGTGTGTCACAGCCAAGTACTTGCGGCCACTCTGCTAGCAGTACACCGACGTCCGATTCTAGCAGGCAAATTTCCCTGCCCCAGCTGCTGGACCGTCGAAAGAAGTTCACTCCCAGCCATCCACATGCCCAGCGGTTGAATGCTAGCTTGGCTAAATTGCTAGCGCTTCAACTGCTGCTTTTTCAGTTGGTAGACTCGGCCCCCTTCCGTGAGTTTGTGCAATGTGCGGTTCCTCAGTGGCAGGTTCCCAAACGCCACTTTTTCTCACGGAAGGCTATTCCGGCTCTCTACCGGCATGTGGAAGGCAATGTCTTGGCCTCGCTGGACAGGGCGGTCAGCGGTAAGGTGCATATTACCGCTGACTCATGGTCCAGCAGGCATGGACAGGGACGTTACCTTTCTTTCACGGCCCATTGGGTCACTCTTTTGGCAGCTGGGAAGGATGCAGGACAAGGTGCAGTAGTGTTGGAGGTTGTTCCACCGCCACGCCTCCAAAATGCTACTACTGGTTGTGACACACCTCTTTCCTCCACCCCCTCCTCTTCTTCTTCCTCCATGGCCTCTTCCTGTGGTTTGTCCTCGGAACCAGCGGTGCTCCTTGGCGTTCAAGGGGCTACGCAAGTACGCAGGCAAAAAGATGCCATGCCGTGCTTGCGCTGGTGTGTTTGGGGGACAGAAGCCACACTGGGGCAGAGGTCCTGTCTGCTCTGCAGGGCCAGGCCGAGAGGAGGTTGACGCCACGCCAGCTTAAGCCAGGAATGGTGGTTTGCGACAATGGCACCAACCTCCTCTCCGCCCTCCAACAGGGACAACTGACCCATGTGCCCTGTGTGGCTCACGTCCTTAACCTGGTGGTGCAGCGGTTCTTGGGCAGGTACCCGGGCTTACAGGATGTCCTGAGGCAGGCCAGGAAAGTCTGTGTGCATTTCCGCAGATCTTATAATGCCAGTGCTCGCCTGGCTGAGCTGCAAAAGGAGTTGAACCTGCCCAAGAACCGCCTTATATGTGACATGCCCACCAGGTGGAACTCAACGTTGGCCATGCTGCAGCGGCTGCACACGCAGCAGAGGGCCATCAATGAGTACCTGTGCGACTACGGCACCAGGACAGGGTCAGGGGAGCTTGTTTTTTTTTTCTCCACGCCAGTGGGGCATGATCAGGGATGCATGCACTGTCCTGGCACCATTTGAGGAGGCCACGAGGATGGTGAGCAGTGACAGTGCATGCATCAGTGACACTGTACCTCTTGTCCACCTGTTGGAGCACACGCTGCGTGGAATAATGGACAGGGCACTTGAGGCAGAACAGAGGCAGGAAGAGGAGGACTTCCTTGCCTCTCAAGGCCCCCTTTACCCAGACAGTGTTCCTTCTGTCCCACCCATCGCACAGGAAGAGGACGAGGAGGAGGAGGAGGAGGAGGAGGAGGATTGTGTCAGCATGGAGGTGGAGGCTGGCACTCAGCATCATCAGCAGCAGTCTTTTGGGGATGATTTACAGTCCCAAGAAACCAGTGGACTTGTACGTGGCTGGGAGGAGGTGGCTGCGGATCATGTCGTCCTTAGTGACCCAGAGGACTCCGGAGCGAATGCCTCAGCAAACCTACGCTGCATGGCCTCCCTGATCCTGCAAAGTCTGCGGAAGGATCCTCGTATTCTTCGGATCAAGGAGAGGGACCATTACTGGCTGGCCACTCTCCTTGATCCACGGTACAAGGGTAAGGTTGCGGACCTTATGTTACCGTCGCAGAGGGAGCAGAGGATGAGACAACTCCGGGAGGCCTTGCAGAAAGGTCTGTGCAACGCGTTCCCAGAGACTGGGAGGTTACAAACTCCTGGTCCTGGACAACGAGTTGCTGAGGTTCGGCCAGTCAAAGAAGGAGCGGTGGGGAAGGTGGCCGTCTGACCGATGCGTTCAGACAATTCTTTAGTCCGCAGCCCCAAAGTATGATCGGTTCCAGCAACCATCGCCAGCGTCTGATAAACATGGTGCAGGAATATCTAGGGGCAAGGTCAGACTTGGACACCTTCCCCACCGAAAATCCTCTGGCTTACTGGGTCTTGAGGATGGATCACTGGCCAGAGCTTGCACAGTATGCAATTGAGCTACTGGCCTGTCCTGCATCCAGCGTTCTTTCGGAACGCACATTCAGTGCTGCTGGAGGATTTGTCACGGATCACAGGGTGCGCCTGTCCACCGACTCGGTTGATCGACTGACTTTCATCAAGATGAACCAGTCTTGGATCACCACCAGCTACCACACACCTGATGCTGATATAACAGACTAATTGATTTTAACATGTCACATCCCTTCAAGACTGATGCTGATGCTGAGTGCCTGTGCTGTTATGTTGACTGGCTATCCTCCTCCTCCGAGTCCTCAATGATACGATTGATGATGATAGCTTGGAAGATCATTTTTGTTTATGGGTGCCGCCACCAGTGGCTAAGGCCCAATTTTTCAGCCCCTGTTTTACAATTTTTTTTGCAATAATTTGCCATAGGGCTCATTGCTGTGCTCCAAGTACAGTATCTGTGAGGGGTTGGAGTGTTGTGGCACCAGTGCCTAAGGCCCAATTTTTCAGCCCCTGTTTAACAGGGGCGTGTCATTACAATTTTTGAAGCAATACTTTGCAACAGGGCTCATTGCTGTGCTCCAAGTACAGTATCTGTGAAGGGTTGTAGTGTTGTGCCACCAGTGCCTAAGGCCCAATTTTTCAGCCCCTGTTCAACAGGGGCATGCAATTACAATTCTTGATCTAATAATTCACAGCAGGGCCCATTGCTGCACCCACCAAGAGTAACTCTGAGGGCTTACAGTGTTGTGGCAACGCCACCACCACCACCACCACGAAAGGCCCAATTTTTCAGCCCCTGTTCAAAAGGGGCATGTAATTACAATTCTTGATCTAATAATTCACAGCAGGGCCCATTGCTGCACCCACCAAGAGTAACTCTGAGGGCTTACAGTGTTGTGGCAACACCACCACCACCACCATCACCACGAAAGGCCCAATTTTTCAGCCCCTGTTCAACAGGGGCATGCAATTACAATTCTTGATCTAATAATTCACAGCAGGGCCCATTGCTGCACCCACCAAGAGTAACTCTGAGGGCTTACAGTGTTGTGGCAACGCCACCACCACCACCACCACGAAAGGCCCAATTTTTCAGCCCCTGTTCAAAAGGGGCATGTAATTACAATTCTTGATCTAATAATTCACAGCAGGGCCCATTGCTGCACCCACCAAGAGTAACTGTCAGGGCTTACAGTGTTGTGGCACCAGCACCACCATCAAAGGCCCAATTTTTACTACCACTGTTCAACAATTATATGTAATTAAAATTCCTGATATAATAGTTGACAGCAGGGCGTTCCAGCACCAACCAAGAGTAACTGTGAGTGCTTACAGTGTTGTGCCAACACCAACAACTAAGGGGCCTATTTCTGCAGAGTATATACGGCAGGTCCCTACTTTCAAACATCCAACTTACAAACGACTCCTACTTGCAAACGCAAGAAGACAACAGGAAGTGAGAGGAAATCTACCACTAGGAAGGAAAATTCTCTCCTGTAACAATAAATATGGGAGAAAGGTGTCTCCTCTGTACTGATGCTTTATCAGCAATCCTTGTTTCAAGAAAAACACCACATTTCAAAAACAGTTGTCATTGGGACGGAAAGTGAGGTGAAATGTTCTGAACAGGGGCACAGACAGCCAAACAAATGTTACAGGGGTGATAACCCTTACCTATGTTTTCCAAAAAGTTTAAAAATAGATTTTTGGGCTGGAGCTACACTTCAACAATGTACCTGTTCAAAATTACAAACAGATTCTACATAAGAACAAACCTACAGTCCCTGTCTTGTATGCACCGCCTGTATACGGCTGTTCAGAGTATATAGGGCCTTTTTTATTTAATGTGCGGGGTTCCCCTTAATATCCATACAAGACCCAAAGGGGCTGGTAATGGGCTGGGGTAGGGGGGGGGGGGGGGTCATGGGGTAGCTATGCCATTTTTCTTAAAGATTTTCATCCATATTACCGGGACCAGACATTACATTAAAGCCGCAAGCAGTTTTAAATGGCTTTTTTTCCTTTAGAAATGTAATTTTGTGCAGGGACAGTTCTAAACACGGGAAACACGTGGCACTTCACAGGCATACTTTAGACACCCCCCAGGTACGATATTTAAAGGAATATTTGACTTTTTTTTTTCACTTTATGCATCATTAAAATGACTGCTCCCGAAAAACGACCGTTTTTAAAACTTCTTTTTGCATTGATACATGTCCCCTGGTGCACAACCCGGGTTCCCAAACCCTTTTTAGGACAATAACATGCATAATAGTTGTTATAATTAGCACTTTAGAATTCGAACGTTCGCATCCATTGTATTTAATAGGGTTCTAATGTTCGTACGAACTTTCGGTCCGTTCGCGGGTTCTGGTGCGAACCGAACCCGGGGGTGTTAGGCTCATCACTAGTCGGAATCTACCACAGCCATCAAAACAACAGAGAAATTATTTTTGTAGTTATAGTATTGACTTCCGCTATGGCAAGGTTTCATTAACCTTATGTGTTTGCCATCAATTGCTCCGAGACAATTTGGGAAATTAGTCTTGCTCAAGAAGCGCTGTGCAATATCTTCCCATTTCTGTGTATTCGGAATTGGCATAAATATATGTTTAAGTTTCCATATTTCATCACATGTATGCTTGATGATTTCACCAATAGTAGATATTCCTAGTCTGAATTCATACTGTAGTGACGTATACATATTTCCAGTTGCAAGATATCTGTAAAAAGAGAATAATTATTTTCATCTTTCAGTAAGAATGTTAAAGATTAGATGGAAAACTATGCGTGATAATTTCCGTAGAGAGTTAACTAAACAGCAGAAAAGTGGGTCAAGCGGGAAGACCAGTCGTGTTTATTGCCATTTTGCTGAGCTCCAGTTTTTGAAGCCTGTAATGCAGCTGAGGCAGTAAGCATTAAATATACACTGTTGTATGTCTCTTCAAGAACAATGCCGCAAAATTTCTTATTATTATTAATTACTTATTTTTTCCCCAGAACAGAAAGCAATATTAGCTCCGAATCTGAGGAGGAGCCTACCCCGACTCCAGACGAAGATATCAATGAAACTCAGGTACTCTTCGATGATGAAGATGAAGGAGATGCACCCAGGCAAGCACCAGAGCCACATATCTCTAAAAACCAAACTAGATCTAAACCAAAAACTAAATCACAACAAACCCAAGAGTTTATAGACGTTGTGAAGAACCTAATTTCTAGCCAAAAGCAAGAAACGGGTGAACTCGCATCCGTCGCAAGGAGTTTTATCCCTCAAATGGCCAAGGTTGACCCAGATTTACATTGTGACCTAATATGTGACATATTTAAAGTAATTAAGTCATATCAAGAGAGATCCGGATCTCCATCTGTCCGCCCTCAGTCATATGATGTTCTCCGTCATAATCCTCATGGAGGGTATAGCAATCAAGGCACACCGGGAACATCATATGACAATCATGTCATGTCCTTCCCACCAATACCAAATCACATGTCCATGCCTCATAACTATAATTTTCAGCCAATGCCATACGACATGCCCCTTCATCGTCCCCCAATCCAACATCCTCCTCATCCCCATAAAGAGGATTCACACACTCAACCGCCGTGTTACCAAGACTTGCGATTTCATTGTTGGGTTATTAGTTTTGGATGTTTTGAATAAAGTTTGGAGAACAAACGTTAGTAAAGTTTTGATAATGGAAGTTATACTGCCATGATATTTTTCGATGTTTGCACTAATGTTTTAAAAACAAAGTAGTATCCAGAGTTTTGGAAAGAAAATTTTATGTTTATATGGAGATATATATATATATATATATATGTATATATATATATATATATATATATATATATATATATATATATATTGTTGGGTGGGGGACACTTGTAAAAACAATTAGTATCCCCTACCAAGGCGTTTGGTTCCATTATTCAATAGAGCCAGGTTATCTTCAAAAACGGTTGGTTTATTCTTCCAAAGACAAGTAAAAGACAATGCTTACATAATGACAGCTGGTAACACATGGTAAGTTTGTAGCTTCAGAAGGGGGAATGAGGAGACAGATCGTAAGATGGTATATCTTCGAGAAGGGTCCCTTGACCTTCCATAGCGAAGGATCACTTCTCCCGACAGTTCTCCAGGGCCCCATCGCCCGACATTCCCAACTCATGTTGATAACTCTTGGTTCTTATACAGTTTAATTATGTTATGTCAGCATTATTTACATTTAGCATCGCTCCAAGGAAGGTATCATTAACTGTCCTACAGAAGTAACACCGACTTGTATATATTTAGTAACATAACTCCACCCATTGTCCTGACATAGTTCCTTAGAATAGCTATTACATACACAGCAAATGTCCTTTGTATATCCCCAGCAACCTTCAAATTTAACATGTTTCAATAAAGAGTACAGAAACTTTTATCACTTAAAATAGTAATAAATTCAATATCTAACATATATATAGATACATTTACACTTATAAGTTATTTCGATACGAATATGTATTAAAGATTTTATATTTTTTTATGCACATGTTGTGCTGTTGTATGTTCAAAACACGAATACAGTAAATAAATGTTTACCGTTATACAAACATATGTGTTTTGATGTATGATTAGTTTACATGTAAACGCATTGATTAATAGTAAAAATTACCTCAGCGTTATCAGTAATCGTTCACATGGTGTTATAGCATCCCTGCAATTGGTATCCTGTCTCACCAAGGCAGGTGTCAACAGATCCAGAAGAAAGTCGAATCTAGTGAAAGAAATACATGAGTTGTTAACACTACTAAAAAAAAGAAAGCTATTCTATGCTATGCTAATCCATGTAATATGCTAAACAAACTGATCATGCTGACTTTGGAAAAGAATGCTACGTATACTTAACACATACATGGGACACTACTCATACTTTGCTAAACACATAAATTTAAGTTTGGGAGTAGGGATGAGCTTCGAGTTCGAGTCGAACTCATGTTCGACTCGAACATTGCCTGTTCGCCCGTTCGCCGAACAACGAACAAATTGGGGTGTTCGCGGCAAATTCGAAAAATCTATGGGAGAAATCTAAAGTGCTAATTATAAAGGCTTATATGCAAGTTATTGTCCTAAAAAGTGTTTGGGGACCTGGGTCCTGCCCCAGGGGACATGTATCAATGCAAAAAGAAGTTTTAAAAACGGCCGTTTTTTCGGGAGCAGTGATTTTAATAATGCTTAAAATGAAAAAATAAAAGTGAAATATTCCTTTAAATTTCGTACCTGGGGGGTGTGTATGATATGCATGTGAAGTGGCGCATGTTTCCCGTGCTTAGAACTGTCCCTGCAAAAAGTGTCATTTTTGAAAGAAAAAAATGCATTTAAAACTGACTCGCGGCTATTAATGAATTGTCGGCTCCCGGCAATACATACAAAAGTCATTGATAAAAAAAAAAAAAGCGTGGGGGTTCCCCAGAATTCTATTACCAGGCCCTTCAGGTCTGGAATGGATATTAAGGGGAACCCCGCCGCAAATAAAAAAAAAATTGACGTGGGGTTCCCCTAAATATCCATTCCAGGCCCTTCAGATCTGGCATGGATTTTAAGGGGAACTCCACCCCAAATTTTTAAAAAAAATGGCGTGGAGTCCCCCTAAAAATCCATACCAGACCCCTTATCCGAGCACGCAACCTGGCCGGCCGCAGGGGAAAAGGGGGGGACGAGAGAGCGGCCCCCCCTCCCTCCTGAACCGTACCAAGCCACATTCCCTCAACATGGGGAGGATGTCCCCATGTTGATGGGGACAAGGGCCTCATCCCCACAACCCTTGCCCGGTGGTTGTGGGGGTCTGCGGGCGGGGGGCTTATCGGAATCTGGAAGACCCCTTTAACAAAGAGGACCCCCAGATCCCGGCCCCCCCCCCTATGTGAATTGGTAAGGGGTACATTGTACCCCTACCATTTCACGAAGAAAGCGTAAAAAAATGTTTAAAAAAACACACAAACACCTTGAAAAAGTCCTTTATTAAGAAAAAAAAAAAAAAAAACATTCCAGCGGTGAAATCCAGTGTCCCGCGGCGATCCCGATGTCCAGCGCTGTCCGTCATTGGTTGTGCCTGAGCGGACCTGATGGGGAACTCCCTCTCAGTATTTTAAATGTATAGACCCGCCCCTTCTAAAGTTCCCCATCAGGTCCGCTCAGCGGACCAGATGCGGAACATGAGAAGGGGCGGGTCTATACATGTATTACCAAAGTGAGAGCAGTTCCCCATCAGGTCCGCCTCCTCGGTATGTCGGACCCGCCGCCTAATTTAAATTTACATAGTGAAGGAAGTTCCCCGCTCAAGCCAATGACGTAGACGGGTCCGACATACCGAGGAGGCGGACCTGATGGGGAACTGCTCTCACTTTGGTAATACATGTATAAACCCGCCCCTTCTCATGTTCTGCATCTCGCCCGCTGAGCGGACCTGATGGGGAACATTAGAAGGGGCGGGTCTATACATTTTAAATACTGAGAGGGAGTTCCCCATCAGGTCCGCTCAGGCACAACCAATGAAGGACAGCGCTGGACATCGGGATCGCCGCGGGACACTGGATTTCACCGCTGGAATGTTTATTTATTTATTTTTTTAAATAAAGGACTTTTTCAAGGTGTTTGTGTGTTTTTTTAAACATTTTTTTACGCTTTCTTCGTGAAATGGTAGGGGTACAATGTACCCCTTACCAATTCACATAGGGGGGGGGGCCGGGATCTGGGGGTCCCCTTTGTTAAAGGGGTCTTCCAGATTCCGATAAGCCCCCCGCCCGCAGACCCCCACAACCACCGGGCAAGGGTTGTGGGGATGAGGCCCTTGTCCCCATCAACATGGGGACATCCTCCCCATGTTGAGGGCATGTGGCCTGGTACGGTTCAGGAGGGAGGGGGGGCCGCTCTCTCGTCCCCCCCTTTTCCCCTGCGGCCGGCCAGGTTGCGTGCTCGGATAAGGGGTCTGGTATGGATTTTTAGGGGGACTCCACGCCATTTTTTTTTTAAACTTGGGGTGGAGTTCCCCTTAAAATCCATGCCAGATCTGAAGGGCCTGGTAATTGAATTCTGGGGAACCCCCACGCTTTTTTTTTTTTTTTTTTTATCAATGACTTTTGTATGTATTGCCGGGAGCCGACAATTCATTAATAGCCGCGAGTCAGTTTTAAATGCATTTTTTTTCTTTCAAAAATGACATTTTTTGCAGGGATAGTTCTAAGCACGGGAAACATGCGCCACTTCACATGCACATCATACACACCCCCCAGGTACGAAATTTAAAGGAATATTTCACTTTTATTTTTTCATTTTAAGCATTATTAAAATCACTGCTCCCGAAAAAACGGCCGTTTTTAAAACTTCTTTTTGCATTGATACATGTCCCCTGGGGCAGGACCCGGGTCCCCAAACACTTTTTAGGACAATAACTTGCATATTAGCCTTTATAATTAACACTTTAGATTTCGAACGTTCGAGTCCATTGTATTTAATAGGGTTCTAAAGTTTACACGAACATTTTGTCTGTTCGCAGGTTCTGGTGCGAACCGAACAGGGGGGTGTTCGGCTCATCCCTGTTTGGGAGTATGGGGAGTGCTATTAGGGTTAGGGTTAGGAGTTTGGGAGTATGGGGAGTGGGATTAGGGTTAGGGTTAGGAGTTTGGGACTATGGGGAGTGGGATTAGGGTTAGGGTAAGAAGTTTGGGAGTATGGGGAGTGGGATTAGGGTTAGAAGTTTGGGAGTATGGGGAGTGGGATTAGGGTTAGGGTTAGGAGTTTGGGAGTATGGGGAGTGGGATTAGGGTTAGGGTTAGGAGTTTGGGACTATGGGGAGTGGGATTAGGGTTAGGGTTAGAAGTTTGGGAGTATGGGGAGTGGGATTAGGGTTAGGGTTAGGAGTTTGGGACTATGGGGAGTGGGATTAGGGTTAGAAGTTTGGGAGTATGGGGAGTGGGATTAGGGTTAGGAGTTTGGGACTATGGGGAGTGGGATTAGGGTTAGGAGTTTGGGAGTATGGGGAGTGGGATTAGGGTTAGGGTTAGGAGTTTGGGACTATGGGGAGTGGGATTAGGGTTAGGGTTAGAAGTTTGGGAGTATGGGGAGTGGGATTAGGGTTAGAAGTTTGGGAGTATGGGGAGTGGGATTAGGGTTAGGGTTAGGAGTTTGGGACTATGGGGAGTGGGATTAGGGTTAGAAGTTTGGGAGTATGGGGAGTGGGATTAGGGTTAGGGTTGGGAGTTTGGGAGTCTGGGGAGTGGGATTAGGGTTAGAAGTTTGGGAGTATGGGGAGTGGGATTAGGGTTAAGGTTTGGGGTATTGGGAGTATGGGGAGTGGGATTAGGGTTAAGGTTGGGGGTTTGGGAGTATGGGGAGTGGGATTAGGGTTAGAAGTTTGGGAGTATGGGGAGTGGGATTAGAGTTAAGGTTTGGGGTATTGGGAGTATGGGGAGTGGGATTAGGGTT
Source organism: Rana muscosa (assembly GCA_029206835.1). Lineage (NCBI taxonomy): Eukaryota > Metazoa > Chordata > Amphibia > Anura > Ranidae > Rana > Rana muscosa. Next base: position 635,522,816 of record CM055117.1, on the reverse strand, counting down.
AGGGTTGGGGGTTTGGGAGTATGGGGAGTGGAATTAGGGTTGGGGGTTTGGGAGTCTGGGGAGTGGGATTAGGGTTAGGGTTGGGGGTTTGGGAGTAGAAGTGTGTGTAGATGACTGGGATATTGCGACTTACGTTGCGATGCTCATCCGAGTGTAATTTCGGAACTTATCAGGGTGCACTCTCAGGTCCTGATAGAGCAACACGTATTGTCCTCTGTCTGCATGCATTTGATGGATGGGATGAACCCAATATCGACGTTGTGGTCTCTGTTGGAGTATATGTTCCCATACATATAGCACAAACATCAGCAGCAGCTCAAAATACTCCATCTGCTTCCTGTTCTCTTTCTCCCCTGATGAAATAACAGGAAGTGATGTAAGGGGGTGGGGTTGTTTGCTGATGCCAACGCTTTAATAGCGCTATTAAAACGCATGGGCGTTAGCGCTATTTTTAGCGCTAACGCCGCAAAAACGCGGTAAAAACGCGCTACTATCGGTATGCGTTTTTACCGCGGTTTTTCAACGCCTCAGTGTGAAAGCAGCCTTAAAGTTAGGGTGCGTGTTATACGCCGATAAATACGGTATATACTATAATTATAAGTATTACAATAAAAGTCATACAAACCTTCTAAACATATGGTATAAATCAAAATTCAATGAAAATGGTTCAAAAATGATTATACGACCTACAACCGTTACCAAAAATGTCTTAGTTAAAAATAAAATATATATCAAACCCACACTGAGATCTAAATTGGCAGCAGCACCTGTAAAAGCCTGAATACCCTGCTTAGACAATGTAATTAAGAAAGACAGGTGCGCTCACCCATTATATCAACCATATAAGCTTAAGAAAATCAAGAAATTGCATCAACATGATATAAACATGACTTAAAATTTGAAAAAATATATAAAGCACAAAAGAGCTCTAAATATATAGGACAAAGGCCCAGATAAAGCAAAAAGATATATGTAACAAAATGTCCAACAAAAAAGTGCAGACAGTATGTAACTAAATCACAAAAATAAAACCAATCAAAACTGAATACACTTATATGTAACATAGTCCCACAAAATCAAATGCAAAAAAGTCCCAATTAATAATCAATGAAACCCAGTGATGAAAAGTGTTCTCAGTGGCAAAAAAATATTCCAATACAGTAAAGTGCTCCAGTGCTTGAGTGAAACCAGACATGCAAAGTTGCTTACCAAATATAATAGATCTTAGCACTGGAGATCTAAATGCCCTCATGAAAAAGGTAACAATCAGGTAGCTTGCTCAAAGGACCATACATCCAGCATGGATCATCATCAGTCCACACTGTCTTGTGAGGTCAGGACAGCCACCTACCTGGTTCTTATATGTGTATTTTACATGACCTTAATCCGTACTGTGCCGTGTTTGTGAATAGTTTATCCTTTTAAATAAATTAGTGTTGTTTATGCAAATGGTGAGCACTATGTATTTTCTTTGCATCTTTACATGATCCAATGTATATTTACAAGTGGGTTTGGAGGCCATTTATTGACTGAGCAGTCTGAGTGAAGGACCCTATGCTAAGACATCACCTCTCATCTTTACAATTACCATTCTTAAGGGACTGCGTGAATGACCTTCTGTTTGTTCAGAGGTCCATTCATTAAGGTGAGCGGCATGTATCTTTGGTGAAGGAGACACTTTTATGGATGCACAGTGATTGTTTAAAGCACCCTGTTCACTGCCTAAGGAGTTCTCTTCTTCTGTCCCTCACTATTAATACCCCTTGGCCTCAACACGCTATACTTTTGGACTTGTTTTTGTAATTTTAGTTTACTTAATTTTTTTTAGCGATGCCCTGCTTTTATATTTACTTGAGTGAAACCAAACATGCAAAGTTGCTTACCAAATATAATAGATCTTAGCACTGGAGATCTAAATGCGCTCATGAAAAAGGTAACAATCAGGTAGCTTGCTCAAAGGACCATACATCCAGCATGGATTATCATCAGTGCAGACTGTCATGTGTAGTAAAACCATTACACTCAAAGGGCATCGTCCCAGCATGGATCATCAGCATAAGACCAGATTAAATGGTATTCACAGCCACAGCATCCACAATTGCAGCAGCAAAGTACACAGTGTATAATTCAATTCATCCAAGCACAGGCGGCAGGTGTGTTCCATCACTTAATCTGGCTCCACCTGACATGTTTCAAACAAAAGGGCTTTATCAAAGATGAATGCCCCTCAAAACATAATTTTATTACCTGCTTATTCTGAGAGTAAGTCTTTTCATGTCAGTGGACCAAGCTGACAGGTGTACTTAAAATCATCAGCTTTTAACCATATAGTAAAAACCTTTATCCCAAAAAGAAAAAAAAATGGTTGCTGTAACTGCTTAAAGAGGAAGTAAACCCTCCTCAAGAAAAAAATAAGACCCTGCAAGAAAAAGGCATAATGAGCTAGTATGCATAGCATACTAGCTCATTCTGAATTACTTACCTGAGATCAAAGCCCCCGCAGCGGCCCTTGTTTGCCTCCTCCGTCGCCGCCATGATACCCGGAGTGACTTCCAGGTATCGCTGCTCCGGCGATGTGACTGGCCGGAGAAGCGATGACGCCACTCCCGCGCATGCGTGCGGGAGCTGCCAGTGATGGCATGATCGCCTTCACTAACGGCACACTCAGTGCTCCTGCGCCGTTGTCTACCAGCATTGTCGCGGCTGGTGCCAGGGAAGAAGATAGTTTAAATGAAGGACGTCTACTCCTTTTTACTGGTAAAAGGGCACTCTTCCCACCTGATTTTTTTTTTTATATATTTATCCAAATCATCCCTGAACAACCGTTCCCCATGAAAGGGAAAACCTGCCAATAGCTTTTGCATGGCAACTCAGCTGACCAATGCTTTAACCAGAGAATTTTATACATATGCACTGATAGGAGAGCAAGGCGTGACACCTGATGAATAGAATCTTTAAGAGCATCAACCGCAAAACATAAGGCCCTAGGTAGCTCACTTAACTCACAGGTCGCTTCCCCTTGAACAGGGACACTTTTAATAACCCGCTTAAGCTGTTTTTTTAGGGATTGACAAATCCCTTTTGCTGCAACTGCAGGCTGTGCTGCTGCTCCTACTACAGAAAATGAGACTTTGAGCAAGGATTCCAGTTTCTTATCAGCTGGATCCTTAAAAACCTGGACATTGTCTACTGGACAAGTTAGACTTTTATTAACAGAATAAATAGCAGCATCTACTGCTGGCAAATTCCCATTTCTTAGTGAACTTTTCCTCCATAGGATAGAGAAGAGAAAATCTTCTAGGAGGAAGAAAATATCTATCTGGGTGATCCCAGTCAGCATATATCAGCTGCTCTAGCAATGGGTGTACAGGAAATGCATGTGGACCCTGTGGGGGCCTTAACCACTTAACGACCGCTCACTGTATATATACGTCGGCAGAATGGCACCGACAGGCACAATCACGTAGAGCATACGTGATTGCCTTTGTATAGTTGGGGGGTCCAATCGGACCCCCCTCCTATACAGTGAGCGGTGGCTAAGTGTCCGGGAGCGTTCCGGGATGAGGGGGCAGCCATTCGTTTCCGGCCACCCACTCGCGATCGCTCCCGGCGAATGGAAATGCCCCCTCTGTCTGTGTCAGACAGAGGAAGCAGGAGGAAGTGATGTCATCTCTGGTGCGGCGCTCACATATACCGAGCGCCGTACAAGAGAAGACATCAGGTCAGTGAACACAACACTACACTGACACCAGGACACATAGGGACATAAATCGCCCCCCAGGCCCCCCCCAGACACCCCAGATCACCCCCCAGCCCCCAGTCACAGTGTCACTGATTGCAGTGACCATTTATTTAGTGATCACTGCAATCAGTGACATTTGTGACTGTAAAAGTGTCAGTACATTCAGTTTTAGGTCCAGTGTAGCCCCCTAACCCCCCCTAATAAAGGTTTAACCCCCTGATCACCCCCCAGATAACCCTTTCACCCCCTATCACCACTGTCGCTAAGCGATCATTTTTCTGATCGCTGTCTTAGCGTCAGTGATGCCGATCGGCAGCCAGTAATTTTTTTTAGGTTCGCCGCATGTTTTTATAGCGTCAGGTACCCCAATATATTATCTAATAAAGGTTTAACCCCCTTGATCGCCCCCCAGGTAACCCTTTCACCCCCATCACCACTGTCGCTAAGCGATCGTTTTTCTAAACGCTGTCTTAGTGTCGGTGATGCAGATCGGTAGCTGGTAATTTTTTTTAGGTTCGCCGCAGGTTTTTATAGCGTCAGGTACCCCAATATATTATCTAATAAAGGTTTTAACCCCCTGATTGCCCCTAGATAACCCTTTCACCAGTGATCACCATATAAGTGTTACGGGTGATGCTGGTTAGTTAGTTTGCTTTTTATAGTGTCAGGGCACCCGCCGTATATAACCCAATAAAGGTTTAACCCCCTGATCGCCCGGCGGGTGATATCAATTAGGTTTTAGCGTCAGAGAGGGTCTGCGTCACACCCCAGGCAGCGCCAGGTTAGTGCCAGTAACGCTAACACCCACGCGTGAAGCATACACCCCCCTTAGTGGTATAGTATCTGAACAGATCAATATCTGATCTGATCAGATCTATACTAGCGTCCCCAGCAGTTTAGGGTTCCCAAAAACGCAGTGTTAGCGGGATCAGCCCAGATACCTGCTGGCACCTGCGTTTTGCCCCTCCGTCCAGCCCAGGCCACCCAAGTGCAGTATCGATCGGTCACTGTCACTTACAAAACAAAAACACACATAACTGCAGCGTTCGCAGAGACAGGCCTGATCCCTGCGACTCCAGTGCTGTAGGAGGTGATTTCACCACCACAGTTAAAAAAAAAAAGCAAATATGCAGAAGCATTGGGGCAGCAGGAGCGGAGGAGCGATTTTGCTCCTAATGCCGCGTACATACGGTCGAAATTCCGACGGAGGCTTGCCCGTGGAAAAGTCCGACCATGTGTGTGCGGCATAACTTTTTTGCGGGAGGATGCCCCCATGCTTCGGCATATATAAATGGTGCGTGTATGCCCATCATTGGAAGTGGGTGGATGAAGGGCGGTATTCTAATGGTGGGCATACCCACCGATCAATCTCTTTTTTCGTTCAGCCAACTGGCTGCATGAAAAAAAAAGATTACAATACATGTCCAACAAGGACCAGCAACGTACTGGTATGTTGCTGGACTTTGAATGTTTATACCAGAATGATGCCTGCGGGTTTAGGTATCATCTTGGTATCATTCTTTTCAGCCTGCGGCCGGCTTTCATGTAAAAGCAATCCTAGCGGCTAATTAGCCTCTGGACTGCTTTTACAAGCAGTGGGAGGGAATGCCCCCCCGGATATAAAAAGCGCCATTGGGAAATTGGGAAAGCATTTTATCACACCGATCTTGGTGTGGTCAGATGCTTTGAGGGCAGAGGAAAAATCTAGGGTCTAGAAGACCCCAGTTTTTTCAAAAAAAGAGTACCTGTCACTACCTATTGCTATCATAGGGGATATTTACATTCCCTGAGATAACAATAAAAATGATTAAAAAAAAATACTTGGAAGGAACAATTTAAAAATAAAATTAAAAAGCAAAATTAATAATAAAAAAAATAATAAAAAAAAAAGCACCCCTGTCCTGCCCTGCTCTTGCCCAATGGCGAACGCAAGCGTCGGTCTGGCGTCATATGTAAACAGCAATTGCACCATGCATGTGAGGTATCACCGCGAAGGTCAGATCGAGGGCAGTCATTTTAGCAGTAGACCTCCTCTGTAAATCTACTGGGGTAACCTGTAAAGGCTTTTAAAAATGTATGTAGTTTGTCGCCAATGCGCGTTTGATCGAAATTTTAAAGCATGTCGTGTTTGGTATCCATGTACTCGGCCTAAGATCATCTTTTTTATTTCATCAAACATTTGGGCAATATAGTGTGTTTTAGTGCATTAAAATTAAAAAAAGTGTATTTTTTAACCCAAAAAATGCGTTTGAAAAATCGCTGCGCAAATACTGTGTAGAAATAAAAATGCAACAGCCACCATTTTAATCTGTAGGGCCTTTGCTTTAAAAATATATATAATGTTTGGGGGTTCAACATAATTTTCTTGCAAAAAAAATAATGTTTTTATGTAAACAAAAAGTGTCAAAAAGGGCTTTGTCTTCAAGTGGTTAGAAGAGTGGATGTAAGCTTCCTAATGTTGTGTATAAAATGCCAGAACAGTTCAAAACCCCCCCAAATGACCCCATTTTGGAAAGTAGACACCCCAAGCTATATACTGAGAGGCATGTCGAGTCCATGGAATATTTTATATGTTGACACAAGTTGCGGAAAAACGACAATTTTTTTTTTTTTGCACAAAGTTGTCACTAAATGATATATTGCTCAAACATGCCATGGGCATATGTGGAATTACACCCCAAAATACATTCTGTTGCTTCTCCCGAGTATGGGGATACCACATGTGTGAGACTTTTTGGGAGCCTAGCCGCGTACGGGACCCCAAAAACCAAGCACCGCCTTCAGGCTTTCTAAGGGTGTAAATTTTTGATTTCACTTCTCACTGCCTATCACAGTTTCGGAGGCAATGGAATGCCCAGATGGCACAAAACCCCCCCCAAATGACCCCATTTTGGAAAGTAGACACCCCAAGCTATTTGCTGAGAGGTATTGTGAGTATTTTGCAGATCTCGCTTTTTGTCACAAAGTTTTGAAAATTGAAAAAAAAAAAATATATATATATATATATATTTTCTTTCTTCATTTTCAAAAACAAATGAGAGCTGTAAAATACTCGCCATGCCTCTCAGCAAATAGCTTGGGGTGTCTATATTCCAAAATGGGGTCATTTGGGGGGTTTTTGTGCTATTTTGGCATTTTATGGCCTTCGAAACTGTGATAGGTAGTGAGGAGTGAAATCAAAAATTTGCGCCCTTAGAAATCCTGAAGGCGGTGCTTGGTTTCCGGGGTCCCGTACGCGGCTAGGCTCCCAAAAAGTCCCACACATGTGGTATCCCCGTACTCAGGAGAAGCAGCAAAATGTATTTTGGGGTGCAATTCCACATATAACCATGGCATGTGTGAGCAATATATCATTTAGTGACAACTTTTTGTCATTTTTTATTTTTTTTTAGTCATTATTCAATCACTTAAGACAAAAAAAATAAAAATTCAATGGGCTCAACATGCCTCTCAGCAATTTCCTTGGGGTGTCTACTTTCCAAAATGGGGTCATTTGGGGGGGTTTGTACTGCCCTGTCATTTTAGCACCTCAAGAAATGAGATAGGCAGTCATAAATTTAAAGCTGTGTAAATTTCAGAAAATGTACCCTAGTTTGTAAACTCTATAACTTTTGCGCAAACCAATAAATATACGCTTATTGACATTTTTTTTACTAAAAACATGTGGCTGAATACATTTTGGCCTAAATGTATGACTAAAATTGAGTTTATTCGATTTTTCTTATAACAAAAAGTAGAAAATATAATTTTTTTTCAAAATTTTCGGTCTTTTTCCGTTTATATCGCAAAAAATAAAAATCGCAGAGGCAATCAAATACCATTAAAAGAAAGCTCTATTTGTGGGAAGAAAAGGACACAAATTTCGTTTGGGTACAACATTGCATGTATGCACAATTTACAGTTAAAGCAGCGCAGTGCAAAATTCTGAATTCACCTCTGGTCCTTTAGCTACCAAATGGTCCGGGGCTCAAGTGGTTAAGGAACCCAAAGCTGGGTGCAACTTGTATCCAGAACGGACCAATTCCGTAAGGGATTGCACTAGCAATTTCTGAGATTGCGAGGCTGAAAAGGGCTCTTCTGAGAGTGAATCCTCAGAAGGGAAATTATCCGCCTGCCATTCTTCCCGGTCACCCAATGGAATATTCATATCAGGCCATTCCTGTTCCAACACTGGAAGGTCGGGCGAAGGAGAAAGGGGACCTATCGCGTTTTTTCCTAGACTGGGAAGAAGATGCAAACAGATCAGCTATTTTTCCTTCCAAACCAGCTAAAGCTGAAGCCAAATCGTCCTTGGTGACATATGCAGAGGCAGAAGTTTTGGAAGTGCCTACTATGTCTGAGAGTCTGAATGACTCAGACTGGCCAGTTGCTTCTGGTCCTTCAGGGGAGGATAGAACTGTGGAAGCGGGACTAGGATCCTCAGACCCTGTCCGCGGCGCCTTTGCACTCCTCCCCTTCGAATGCTTCTCACCCTTCCTTCGGGAAGACATTGTTCTAAGCACAAAAGGCAGAGGTACTTAAAATGTGCATCTACTGCCTAGCTATAGTCCAGCACTGAAAATATGCCGCTATCACTTCTCAGCCTGATGCTGTGTAGACGTGCCCTTAGGAATGCCTGTAACCAACACCCATACAGTGCTTACATGCCCTTGTATGCTCTGTGTCCCTCTGTCAGCCACCAGAATCTTTTCAGAGTAAAAGCTTAATAGGCAGTGAGCCCTGCGCCGTGTATTACGTGAACGTTAGTTTCCACGTGCACGCCGGCCACGTCAAGCCCCCTGCGTCCTAGGATAGCTTATTTAAAATGAGCTATTCCCGCGCACGCAAACTAAAGAACAGTCCTGCAAACGAACGAGCGGTCCTGCAAACGGAACGCTCGGGGGGAGAAGGGCTGCATCCCCAGGGAAAACCGACCGCATGTTTCAGAGACGGCGATCCCCTAGCCCTTTTCGGCAGCCATGACAGAGCCGGGTAAGGAGGCAATGCTGTTCCACAGGAGCGCAGGCAGACACTGAGCACACTGCAGGGGAAGCATGGTAATGTTGAACATCAGGTATGTTATAATTAAACTTTTTGGTGGTAAAAACAGGCAAGCCATCGTTTACTCATAAGAAGTCCAAAAGTGAACTGTATGAGTTCCTTAGGATTTTCTTTGACTTACCATTCCTGCCGCAGGACACTGCTGGAAATACACAGCCAGATCCAATCTTCACCCATCACGGTGGGCCATGTCATGACGGACCTTCAAGGATCGGGTCCCCCTTGTATACTGGGGTCCACACCCTTGGACCCGTACAGCACCCTGCCAGGACAACCTTTGGTTTTGGTATGTGACCAAGGTGCCGGACCCCAGGGTCCAGCCCTCAATAGAGGAGCATTACAGGCAAGTGACCTTGGTTTTTCACGAGGCTCGGGTACCATCCATTTTGGCCATTGCTCTTTGGCATCCAGGATGGATCCGACTGCATAGCCCCTTGATCCTGCTTAAGAATGGGGATTCTTCTTTAGCATAGCACTTCTTCAACCGTGACCAACACCTTTAGACACTGGCGAAAAAACTGAGGTACTTCCTGAATGGGAGGGGTTATATAGAGGGGGACTTCCTGTCTTGGGTTGCCAGTGTCCATTCACCTATAGGTGGCGTATAACCCACATAGTAATTACTATGGCTGCTCTGTGTCCCGTGATGTACGATAAAGAAAAAAAATATATATATATTATATATATATATATATATAGTAAAACCTTGGATTGCGAGCATAATTGGTTCCGGAAACATGCTTGTAATCCAAAGCACTCATATATATCAAAGCTAATTTCCCCATAAGAAATAATGGAAACTCAGATGATTTCTTTCATAACCATTTATTAAGTCCTTCAGTTTATAGTCCATATAAAAAGATTATAGCAATGTGATAGGTTGTGTAACCATAAAATGTCCATCCACATATGGCAGCCTCCACAAGGGGATTAGAAGCAAAATCCATCAGGACTCGGAGCTACAGAGTATAAAAGAGAAGAGAGGTGCAGCAATATGATTACATTTAATGAAGGTACAACATTTAGCAACTCACATGGTTGATGATTAAAAGAAGCACATCCAAGAATGCAGGCATCTGGGGTAAAGCTGTCCACATAGACCATCCCCACACCGGCGGCTCTCACAGGTGTCAGTCTGCAATCAAAAAGTTTCTTGCAAACAAGGTTTTGGGAAATCAAGACATTTGTGGTCTCTGGAGTTAAATTTGAACCTCTACAAAAGGTGTCAGCTTGGTTACAAGCTTCTTAGTCAATGAATGGAAGTGCGTTCTTCCCAACATAACAACAAACAACTGAGTGTCAAGTGGCTGGGTGCAAAGAACAGGTTGGCAGAGTTCACTTGTTGTGCTGTTTATCCTGGGTGCACTGAAACTAGATAAATCTTCAGCTCAGTTTGCAAAGTGAATATTTATTTTGCTTCCAATAATTATCAGAACTATGAACACTAAATATTTATGCACAAATTTGTTTCTTAAATAAAACTGTCTATACTAAAACTGGCTTCAAATATCTCTAAAGAAGGTACAAATGCCTGCGGGTTTATATGTTCTTGTTGTTCTTTATAAATAGATTAGCTTAGTGCAGGTAAGGACATTCAGTATTAAATTACATTGTTTCCTACTGCATATCGGACTACTTATTAGAAATACAGTTTTTTCTTTTTCTTTTGTGTGACCATTGTGCAACCAGTTCAATAGTAATTGTATCATACGCAAAAGTAATAGAGTACTATTCAGTCTAAAGTTCAGATTGTTTGCTTCTGATCAGTTTAGTAATTGTTTATATGTTGACAGTCTGTAGCTTTATTTGTTCTTTTAGGATACTAAGACATGTATTATTGCTGCTATTATGCAATTAACTACGTAAAAACAAAAGCATTAGTTGTGACAAGTGATGATTCGAGGGTCACACAACGTATTCCTTCATTTAAAAAAATAAAGGAACTCATAATTCTTGTGTCTTTTCCAGTAATATCAGTCATGTTTAGATTTCAGCATAGGTCAGTTGACTTGAATCTTTTTTTCCAAGTCATCTTCCAGGACGGCTTACAGAGAGATAGGCTCCTCCCACCTAGAACAGGAAACACATGATCCACATCATAAAAGTCTTACTCATGCATTAGCACCTCAGTATTTGTGTTTCCTCAGGCTAGACAGGCACTATCCAAGGGATGTTTGTTATTTTTTTGGGCCTTCGTGCCAGGCGGCAGGGGCCCCCCCGACGTCCATACCCAGTCAACAGGGGTAGTTCCCCTGGGGTATGAGTCAGTTTGGGGCCACCCAGGAGACCCGAAACAGGGGTCATGGGTGATGGTATGGGACCCCACCTCCCAAGTCGGGTGTATCCTCAGCGAGGTTACCTGTGAGGGTGGAGGAGGTGATCCAGTGGGTCCAGCCGCGGCACAGCAGGGTATCCTCCTGGCGGAGGCTCGGGCAGCCGTAGAGCCGGTATCCTTCCCGGACAGATGGATCTACAGAGGGGAGTCTCTAGCTCCAGGACAGCATGGAGCTGGGCGCACAGCTAGTGTGTCACTTCCGGCGCAGAAAACAGGAAGTGACACGACAGGAAGTCCCGCGGAGGCCATCTTGGTACACCCATTTGGAAGCCTAGTTGAAAATAACAGGCGTGCTGTGCCGTGGGGCGGCGTCGGATCCACAGCGCCGCTCCGGACCTCCACTCCTCTCATATTTAAGGGACCCGGACCTAAAGATGGCGCCGCGCAACATGGAAGGACCCAGAGACGCAGAGCTGGAGGCGCCATCGGTCGCATCGGGCCCTAAGGTAAGAAAATAAGGGGCAGACCGCTTCTTTCCTTTTCTTACCCTCCTGTGGGGGCGGCACAGGGGGGAGTCTGTTTATTCCAGAGACCGTTTGTTTCTCCTATGCTGATGGTGGCAGACGTCACATATTCTAGCATAGGCTCTGGTGGTGGGTACTTCTCATAATTCTTAGACTAGAATAAGAGAGTCCACGTGGTGTTTCTGGTTTGGGTGTTTACTTCAGTGTAAGTAATATGCAGGCGCTTGTCATTTACTGTATTACAGGACAGGTCCCACGAGCCCAGAGATAAAACAGAAACACCTAGAAAAAGATGCCCAATATGTACCAGGAAGTTGCAAATTGGGTGGAAAAAGAATGCTTGTCAGGACTGCATAGACAGACTTATCAAGGGAGAAACAGGCCCTGTTCTCAAAGGCTTTATGGACTCATTAAAGTCAGGGATGAAACAGACGTTTCAGTCCTTTAAGCCCACACAGCAAGAGACACTTGCTGAACCCAGCCCAGGTACTTCAGGCACCAGTACTACCGTGAGGCCAGAAGTTAGGGCCCAGGTACGGGCAGTCCACCAGCATCGAGTCCTGGAGGACGGGGAGGACAACTCAGGCTCAGCCTCAGACCCTGAGGAGATAGACCCGAGCGAGGAAGGGCCAGAAAAGATGCAAAAATTCCTTTTTCCTTCAGAGGAGACAAAGGAGCTCCTGAAAGCAATCTACGACACCCTGGAACTGGAGTCCCCAGAGAACCAGGAGTTGTCAGTGCATGACCTCCTATATGAAAGCCTTCAGCCTAGACAGGGCAGAACCTTTCCGGTGCATGGATCCCTAAGGGAGACCATACTTCATGAATGGAGGAAGCCGGAGAAAGCAGTATTCTTCCCTAAAAATTTAAAGAGAAGGTTCCCCTTTAAGGAAGAGGATACAAAGCTGTGGGATAGATGTCCCAGACTGGACGCTTCCATAGCCAAGGTCTCTAGAGCTTCAGAACTTTCCTTTGAGGATACAGGTATCCTGAAGGACCCAATGGACAGGAAGGCGGAGGGCTATTTAAAAAAGGCGTGGGAAGCTTGCTCCGCCAACTTTAGACCCGCACTAGCCACCACATGCGTGGCGCGTACACTTGACTTATGGCTTAAACAGCTCCGCACTCTTCTGGAGTCAGACACTCCTAGGGAAGAGATTCTGGATGCTTTACCCACGCTAAGTAAGGCAGTGGCCTATATAGCGGATGCATCCACGGAGTCGGTCACATTCTCGGCCAGATCCACAGCCTTGGTTAATGAAGCCAGGAGGGCTATCTGGCTGAAGACCTGGGGAGGAGACTCTGTCTCAAAGACAAGACTCTGTTCCCTCCCGTTTGATGGAGATCTGCTCTTTGGAAAGGAGCTGGAATCCGTCCTAGAGAGGTCGGCCGATAAAAAGAAAGGGTTCCCTTTTCCCAAGAGGCAACAACAAAAGAGGAGTTTTCGTCCCTTTCAGGTGTCAAGTGAAAGGAACTCTCACCGGGGGGATAGGAGACGGAATAACAGAGCCCAAGACCAGAAAGGGGGTTGGCAATACAGGAGGGGAAGGGGCAGAGGAGGTTTCCTCTTTAGACCCTCCCAGCCTAAGAACACTTCCCAGTGACTCAGTCGGGCCTGTGGGGGGGAGATTGGGGTCATTCCTTCCACAGTGGCAGACCATCTCCAGCAGCCGTTTTATCCTAGATCTGATCGCATCAGGGTACAGGATAGAACTTTTAGGCTGCCCCCCTCAAAATTTTTTCATAACAAGTCTCCCAAGAGACGCGGAAAAAGCCACAGCTATGTCTTCCCTCCTGCAGAGTATGCTGGAAGAGAAGGTGATAAGCTTCATCCCCCCATCTCTAAGGAAAGAGGGATTCTACTCTCAAGTTTTTCTGATAAAGAAATCATCAGGAAAATTTCGACTGATTCTAAATCTGAGACAAGTAAACATGTACGTAAAGTACAGACGTTTCAAGATGGAATCAATCTACTCCACCAGAGAGCTGTTAACCCCTGGGGTCTTCATGGTCTCATTGGACCTAGGGGACGCCTATCTTCACGTCCCTATTCGAGAGGAGTCCCAACAATTTCTCAGATTTGCAGTAAGAAAAGGGTTCAGAACCCTCTATTTTCAATTCAATGCTCTGCCCTTCGGACTAGCGTCAGCTCCACGCATTTTTACGAAGATACTGGCAGAAGCGCTAGGGACTCTGAGATCAGAGGGAATTCAGATTATCCCCTATCTGGACGACCTACTGATTTTTGCAGACTCAGCAGACGAAGTCAGACGGAACCTGAGCAGAACTACCAGACACCTTCAGCAACTAGGGTGGCTGGTAAATCAGGAGAAGTCACAATTAGTACCTACTCAGAGCATTGTATACCTAGGATACCTGATAGACTCAAGGAAGTCCAAGATATTCCTGACAAAGGAAAAGGTAGAGACAATTTTGACAGAGGTGAGGAACCTCTGCACTTGTTCAAGGACCTCAATTCAGAGTATAATGAGGGTCCTTGGGTTAATGACAGCGGCCATCCCAGGAGTCCAGTGGGCTCAGTTCCATACTCGAGCGCTTCAGGCGTTCATGCTTTCTCTCTGGGATGGACAAACAAATTCACTTCAGAGACAGACGGAAATTCTGCAGGAAGTAACGCTCTCAATAGAATGGTGGTTGATCCCTGCAAACCTCTCGGCTGGCCGACTCTGGTCCCAACACTGTCCTCTGGCAGTCACCACGGACGCCAGCGGGCAGGGCTGGGGGGCCCATTCAGGCACTCTGATAGCCCAGGGGCTCTGGAACCGGCAGGAAGCCGGCCTCTCCTCCAATGCGAGGGAGATGAAGGCGGTTCTAAAGGCCCTAGTAGCCTTTTGCCCATCCCTAAGGGGAAGACATGTGCAGGTCCTTTCGGACAACATTACCACGGTTTGTTACCTCAACAAGCAAGGGGGTACGAGAGTCCCGGGTCTGATGAGGATAGCAAGAGAGATCCTTCAATGGGCAGAAGAAAACCTGTTATCCCTATCTTCCATTCACCTAAAAGGGGAATTAAATTCTCTGGCAGATGCCCTAGGCAGAGAGACGCTGTCTTCGACAGAATGGTGCTTGAATCGAACAGTGTTCGAAGAAATAGTGCAGAAGTGGGGAGACCCACAGATAGACCTTTTTGCTACAAGACACAACAGGCAGGTGAAACAGTTCTATTCCCTACAGAGAGATCTTCTCAGTCGGGGCCTAGATGCCCAAATCCCAGTCTTGGGAGGCAGATCTGGTATACGCATTTCCACCGTTTGCCCTCATTCTGAGGATTATCCGGAAGATAAGAGGGTCCAACACAAGGGTCATCCTGATCGCGCCATTTTGGCTGAGGAGGTCTTGGTTCTCAGGTCTTCTAAGACTCAGCATTGCAGAACCTTGGAGACTACCTTACAGGTCGGACCTCTTATACCAGGGAGAAGCGAATCATCCAGAACTGAGCTCTCTTTCTCTGACGGCTTGGCTTCTGAAAGGGAGCTGTTAGAGCTGAGAGGGTTATCGGCCAAGGTAATCGATACCATTCTTAGCAGCCGAAAGCCGTCCACTAACACAATTTATAATAAAATTTGGAAGAGATTTGGGGACTGGCGCAGACTCAACAACAGAGTGTCAGGTGCCATGGTCCCGGCGGTTCTAGATTTCCTCCAAGCCGGAGCAGATCTAAACCTTGCAGTTAGTACTCTTAAGGTTCAGGTGGCCGCCCTGTCCAACTTTTTAAATCAAAGACTGTCAGAAGAACCACTGATCAAAAGATTTCTTGTGTCCATCAGCCGGAGACGAGTCCCCAAAGCAAGGAGGTTCCCTCCCTGGGACTTATCAACAGTATTACAGGGTCTCGGTAGGGCATCATTTGAACCTATAGATGAACTACCCATAAAACTGTTAACCCTGAAGACAGTAGTTTTGGTGGCCCTAGTCTCGGCTAGGAGAGTCAGTGAGATCCAGGCACTTTCAGTGATCGAGCCTTTCTGCACCATTTTACAAGACAAAATTAACCTCTCGCTTGACCCAGCTTTTCTCCCCAAGGTATCGTCTAACTTCCATAGGTCAGAAGAAATAGTGATACCATCATTCTGCGGAAATCCAAAGAATGATAAGGAAGCAGGATTTAATAAAATAGACGTCAGGAGATGCCTGATTGCCTACATAGAGCACACCAAGGAGTGGCGACGCTCCACCAGCTTGTTTGTTTTATTCGCAGGTCCTAACAAGGGGAAAGAGGCATCCAAAGGTACCATCGCCAGGTGGATGAAGTCGGCCATTGCGGAGGCATACAAGGCAGTCTCCCGCACACCTCCATTAGGTATAAATGCTCACTCCACAAGAGCGGTTTCTACTTCTTGGGCTGAAAGGGCAGGAGCATCTCCCCTCCAGATCTGCAAGGCCGCAACCTGGTCCAGTTTCCAGACTTTTGTGAAGCATTACAGACTGGACCTGCTTGCCAGCCAGGACCAGTCTTTCGGCAGGAAAGTGCTGCAGGCTGTGGTCCCGCCCTGATCAGGTAGTACTATATTGTCCTCTCTGTAAGCCGTCCTGGAAGATGACTTGGAAAAACAGTGTTATTACCTGTTAACTACTTTTTCCAGGAATCTTCCAGGACGGCGTCAGTTCCCTCCCTTTTTATGAGGTGAGTAGCAATGTAAAGCATATATAAGGATAGAGCTACGCTGATCCAGGTTTAATGATTCTGAGGCCTTCGGTTATTTGTTAAATACTGAGGTGCTAATGCATGAGTAAGACTTTTATGATGTGGATCATGTGTTTCCTGTTCTAGGTGGGAGGAGCCTATCTCTCTGTAAGCCGTCCTGGAAGATTCCTGGAAAAAGTAGTTAACAGGTAATAACACTGTTTTCTTTATGATTTGGTTCTTAAAATAATTTGTTTGATATACAGTGTTATTATTGTCTGTAATTTTGTTGCATCTAGTTATTAAACTTGCAAATTTGATTTCACTGACACCACAGAGAAAACAAATGTACCCAAATACGCAGTACACTCAGGGCCGGCCCAAGACATTGTGCTGCCTGGGACCAAGAATTAAATGCTGCCCCCCCCCCAAAAAAAAATAATCACGCCCACCAAAAGGCCCCCACATTCATTATTTTATATCATGATAACTAAAGGGGACCCGTCATGGCTCTATACATGTATAGGAGTAAAAAGAGGACCTGTCGTGGCTCTATACATGTATAAAGAGGACCTGTCATGGCTCTATACATGTATAAAGGATAATAAAGAGGACCTGTCGTGGCTCTATACATGTATAAAGAGGACCTGTCATGGCTCTATACATGTATAAAGGAGTATAAAGAGGACCTGTCATGGCTCTATACGTGCATATAGGTGTATAAAAGGACCTGTCAGGGCTCTATACATGTATATAGGAGTATAAAGGGACCTGTGCATGGCGGGCGGCCGCAATGTCTTTTGCGCAAACTAATCAATGTACGCTAATTATGTTTTTTTTGGTACCAAAAATATGTAGAAGAATACATATTGGCCTAAACTGATGAAGAAATTATTTTTTTATACATTTTTGGGATATTTATTATAGCAAAAAGTAAAAAATATTGTTTGTTTGTTTTTTTTAATTGTTGCTCGTTTGTTGTTTATAGTGCAATAAATAAAAACCGCAGAGGTGATCAAATATCACCAAAAGAAAGCTCTATTTGTGGGAAAAAAAGGACGCCAATTTTATTTGGGTACAGTGTCGCATTACCGCGCAATTGTCAGTTAAAGCGACACAGTGCCGTATCGCAAAAAATGGCCTGGTTATTAAAGGGTTTGTAAAGGTTCGTGATTTTTCACCTTAATGCATCCTATGCATTAAGGTGAAAAAACACCTGGCAATGACTGCCCCCCAGCCCCCCTGTTTTACTTACCTGAGCCCATTCACTTGCTGTGCGCGTCCCCCGGCGTCCTCTTCTCCACGGAGTCTGGCCGTTAATTGGCTAGATTGATAGCAGTGCAGCCATTGGCTCGCGCTGCTGTCAATCACACCCAATGACCCGGGCCCTGGGGGGGTGGGAACGAGTCATACACGTTGTGTCTATGGACGCAGCGTGTATAACAGGGAGCGTGCCCGCAAGCTAACCCCCTTGGGAGAGTGCTTCCCAGAAGGGGGTTAGCTGATGCAGGGAGGAGCCAAGACAGCCGCCGAGGGACCAGAGAATCGGGGCCACTCTTTTCCAAACGCACTGCACAGTGGAGGTAAGTATAACATGTTTGTTATTTAAAAAAACAAAAAAAACAAAGCCATACAACCGCTTTAAGTGGGCAAATCTTTCCGGTTCTTAAGTGGTTAATCAGGGCTGGGCAAGGCAAGTCCCTCTCAGAGGCTCTCATGTCTCATACAACTTGTGATGTGTGTTTGTACTTACAGTTTTGCTTCGGACTCCACCACCAGATGTGGGTTGTCACCTGCCACACGTTGCGGATTGTCGGCTGCCACATGTTGCGCATGGTCACTTATGTCACCTGCCACACGTTGCGGGTTGCCACTTGCCACACGTTGCGGATTGTCACTTGCCACGTCACCTGCCACACGTTGCGGATTGTCATCTGCCACACGTTGCGGGTTGTCTCTTGCCACGTCACATGCCACAACATCACCTGCCACACGTTGCGCATTGTCACTTGCCACAACGTCACCTGCCACACGTTGCGGATTGTCACTTGCCACAACGTCACCTGCCACACATTGCGGATAGTCCCGTGCCACACATTGCGGATTGTCACTTGCCACGGCGTCACCTGCCACACGTTGCATATTGTCACTTGCCACAACATCACCTGCCACACATTGCGGATAGTCCCGTGCCACACGTTGCGGATTGTCACTTGCCAAGCGTCACCTGCCACACCTTGCGTATTGTCACTTGCCACATGTTGCGGATTGTCACGACGTCACCTGTCACACGTTGCAGATTGTCACTTGCCACAACGTCACCTGCCACACGTTGCGGATTGTCACTTGCCACGGCGTCACCTGCCACACGTTGCGGATAGTCCCGTGTCACACGTTGCGGATTGTCACTTGCCAAGCGTCACCTGCCACACGTTGCGTATTGTCACTTGTCACACGTTGCGGATTGTCACGACATCACCTGTCACACGTTGCGGGTTGTCACTTGCTGTGTCCCAGAGTGAAGGCAGGCAGCAGAGAGATGATATAATCTCTCTGTTGCCCATGGCTGCACAGTGAGGGTGAAACTGTGGTGATGCAGGGCGGCGGGGAGAGATGACATCATCACTCTGCTCCGCTGCCCGCTCACTTGCTGACTGCTCCCAACCCCCCCCCCCCCCCCGCTGCGAGTGCTCTGTCCGCCCCTGTCACCAACAGCAGCGGCGCCGGGCTCCTCACAGGGAGCGGTGCCTGCAGTGCTCACTCGCTGACTGCCCCCTCCCCTCGCCTGTGAGTGTCCTCACAGGCAGCGGCGCCGGTACACCGGGCTCCTCACAGGGAGCGGCGCCTGCCCATGCCTGCTCACTCGCTGACCGCCCCCCCCCGCCTGTGAGTGTCCTCAGCGGCGCCGGGCTCCTCACAGGCAGCGGAGCTGGCTGGCTGGCGGGTGTCAGTTTGCCGCCCCCCTAACAGTGCCGCCTGGTACCATGGTACCACCCGGTCCCATCATAGGGCCGGCCCTGAGTACAGTATACGATAGACTGCAGCAGGGCAGATCCACTGCTTGGCTGTGCAAACAACATAGGCTGGCTGCAGACCTTGGCAGTGTTTTACCACATGCACATTAAAACGCATTGTGGTAAGGCAGCCTATTCATTTTGAATATGTTACCAACCCACCACAACAGACAGAGGTGGTTCACATCTGTGCATTGTGGTGCAATAAAAGACAGTTCCAGTGGGGTATGTTGAGAATGTGCATTGCTGTGCTATTCAGAATGGAAGGCACTGCAAAAAACTGTGCTGCATGTCATGCGTTACCATATATTGCAAAATATAGTGTGAATCTAGCCAATAAAGAGTACCTATCAGCCAAAAATAATTACATGAGGGACTGTTTGTCCCCTATGTGATGAAAAAAAAAATGGTGACAAAAAAAAAGTTACACCCAAGCACATAAAATCCCCCCCACATGAAAATGTTGTTTATCATACTTTGGGGGATGGCATCAATTACTGTAAAGGAGCACTCAGTAGATGACCAAAGATGCATGCCCATGGTGCCAGGTTCTAGCAATCTCTTAGAAATAGCAGCCATATCATTACATGTTTTCAAAGTTCAAACTCTTCTCATTTCTGAAATAATGTAGAGGAGACTATTGGACTGATTTACTAAAGTAGCTGATAATCCCAACACAATACTAGGGGGCTGATTTACGAAACGTTTGCGCCATGAGTATTGGCGTATCTGCGTGCACAATGGCTGTTTTGGTATTTACAAAACATTAGCGCCGGTAGCACAGCCCTATTTCCCATTTACTATAGTGTTGTCGGCGGACGGGAGGAGGCGCTCAGTGCGCCACTATGGACCTGGCGCACGGCATGTTAAAATCGAAATATAAAGAAGCTGGAAGTGAGAATATAATGGGGGTGATGTGGGGTGATGTGAGGAAGTGTAGGGACACCTGCCCAAATAACTAATATGCCCAAAATAGAGTGAGAAAGTAACTTTTTCAAAACCAGCCCGCTGCGCCGGCAAGTACGATTCGAGCTGCGGGAAGTTTTTTTGAGCTCAGCGCAGGAATTTCAATGGTTCAAATGCGCCAAGACACTGTGCCGGCAAAATCTTAGTAAATGTCAAGTCTTGTAAACTAATTTGCATAAGTTGAACAGGCGCAGCTCTGAACTTCTCAGTGCGCCAGCAAAATGACATTTCTAAAGGAAAAAAAAGGCATTTAAAAGCACCCGCGGCTGTAATGAATTGTCGGCTCCCGGCAATATAGAGAAAAGTCATTGAAAGTCTTTGATAACACAAAAAAAAAGCGTGGGGGTCCCCCCAAATTCTATTACCAGGCCCTTCAGGTCTGGAATGGATATTAAGGGGAACCCCGCTGCAAATTTAAAAAAAAAATGACGTGGGGTTCCCCCCAAATATCCATACCAGGCCCTTCAGATCTGGCATGGATTTTAAGGGGAACTCCACCCCAAATTTAAATAAAAAATGGCATGGAGTCCCCCCAAAAATCCACACCAGACCCTTTATCCGAGCACGTAACCTGGCCGACCGCAGGAAAAGAGGGGGGGACGAGAGCGCCCCCCCTCCTGAACCGTACCAGGCCACATGCCCTCAACATGGGGAGGATGTCCCCATGTTTATGGGGACAAGGGCCTCATCCCCACAACCCTTGCCCGGTGGTTGTGGGGGTCTGCGGCAGGGGGCTTATCGGAATCTGGAAGACCCCTTTAACAAAGGGGACCCCCAGATCCCGCCCCCCCATGTGAAATGGTAATGGGGTACAAATGTACCTCTACCATTTCATAAAGAAAGTGTAAAAAATGAAAAAAATGACAAGAGCCGGTTTTTGACAATTCCTTTATTAATGTCTTTTCCTTTCTTCCATCTTCTTCCATCTTCTTCTTCCGTCCTCTTCTTCTTCCATCTTCTTCTTTTCTCCATTCGGGTTTCTTCCTCCATCTTCATCTTCCTTCTTCCTTCGGTGTTCTCGTCCGCATCTTGCTCCGGCATCTTCCCTTCTTCTTTTCTTCTCCGGCCGCTCCGTTTGAATTGGAGGTTCCCACTGGGTGATGCTTCAGTTCTCCTCTTGGTCCGCTGCCACCCGGTGGCTCCGCCCCCCTCTGACACCACGGGGAAAGTCCCAGTGAAATCCATGTGCGCAAATACAGAGCGAGATAAAAATTTGCAATGACCGCCATCTTATTCCCTAGGGTGTCTGCTCAAAAAACATATATAATGTTTGGTGTTTGGAAGTAATTTTATAGCCCTATATTTATGATTTTTACATGAAGGAGAGAAGTGCCAGAATAGGCCCAGTGCTGAAGTGGTTAAAATATCCTTTTTTTTTTTTAAACTCGGCCTTTTGTATTTATAGAAAAAAAAACGCAAAGGTGATCAAATAGCACCAAAAGCAAGCTCTATTTGTGTGCCAACAAATAATACATTTTCATTGGGTTACAGTGTTGTATGAGCGCGCAATTGTCATTGAAAGTGCATCAGCGCTGAAATTTGAAACTTGGTCTGGGCAGTGCGCAAGTGGTTAATATAAGGCTACATGCACACGGACGTTTTTCCAGCCGCTTGTTTGAGCGTTTTTTGCAGCTTAAAAACATCTCTCCATGTTAGCATATGGCCTCATGGCCACCATGGCGTTTTTGAGCTGTAAATGGCATAGGCGTTTTTAGGGCCCATGTAGACGGGACGCTGGTGCAAAGTGTTCAGAACTAAGGTTGAAAGTGGCGTTTAGAAAGGCGCGCTTTGCGACGTTTGCATGCCGTGTTTTACCACATTTGCGTGTATATGATAAGGAGCCGCCCTAAGCGCCAAAAACAGTATTATTTACAATTTTAGCTATTTTGTGAGGACAGAGTGATATCAGCAGCTGAGAGCAGCAGTGTAGTTGTATTTAGCGTGTCACTTGCCACCAGGGTGTCGACGTGTCCCGGATTGCCTGGGACGGTCCCGCATTTTGCAGGTCTGTCCCGGGCACCTTCATTCCAGAACAATACAGTGTCCCAGAATGAAACTGACACAGCCACCCCCCGGGCCAATCTGATGCCCCCAAAAAAGGCCGCCACATCACCGCTTTACTCACTGACAGTACTTGACCTGGCCGGGAATGCCTGGAGGAGCACAATCCCCGCCCCCTGCTTGCGATTGGAGAACTCATAAATCCCGCCTCTTGTGTCCAATCACTGTGCTATGATTCGTTACAGCACAAGCTGATTTTTGGGAAGGGGTGGTGTCCCTGAATGGTAGTTTGGAAATGTGGTCACCCTACTTGCCACATCACTTGCCACAAGTTGTGGATTGTCCACTTGCCACGTAAGCTGCCCCAAGTTCTGGATTGACCACAATGCAATGGAAGCAATTTCATTTATATATATATATATATATATTATGGTTTTTCCTCATTTGCCATAAATTTAGAGTTCATCAATGTAAAAAAATAGGTCACCTTTAAAAACGCTTCTAAACTAAAATGCGGCTAAACGCTGGTACCGCGTCTAAGACGTGGAAATTTTTGGCATCTGAAGGCATTTTTAGGCTTTGTGAAAAACGATTTTAAACGCAACTGCAGATTTTCTTCCCAGGCCAAAAACAGTGTTTTGGATGTAATAGAATTCAATGGACCGCAATTTTGGGTCGATTTTTTGTTTTACCTGTTTATAGCTGGTTGTTAAAGGAAATGTAAAAAAAATGCCAGTTCAAAAAAAAAAAAAAACTAGAAAAGAAAAAAACCAGCGTGGGGTCCCCCCCCAGGTCCATACCAGGCCCTTGGGTCTAGTATGGATTCAAAGGGGACCCCCCCAAAATGAAAAAAAAATGGCGTGGGGGTCCCCCCAGAATCCATACCAGGCCCTTCAGGTCTGGCATGTATTTTAAGGGGAACCCCGCGCCAAAAAAATAAATAAATAGCGTGGGGTCCCCTAAAAATACACACCAGACCCTTTATCTGAGCACTCAACCTGGCAGGCCGCAGGGGAAGAGGGGGGGGCGAGAGAGCGGCCCCCCCTCCCTCCTGAACTGTACCAGGCTGCGTGCCCTCAACATGGGGGGTTTGGTGCTTCGGGGCAGGGGGGGCAACCTGCGGCCCCCCACCCCAAAGCACCCTGCCCCCATGTTGATGGGGACAAGGGCCTCTTCCCGACAACCCTGGCCGTTGGTTGTCGGGGTCTGCGAGCGGGGGGCTTATCGGAATCCGGGAGCCCCCTTTAAAAAGGGGGACCTAAGGGTCTGGTTTGGATTTTGGGGGGACCCCCACGCCGTTTTTCGGCCTAGGGGGTTCACCTTAAAATCCAGACCAGACCTAAGGGCCTGGTATGCTCCTGGAGGGGAACCCATGCCGGTTTTTTCATTAAAATTTGGCCTGGAGTTCCCCTTCATGATTCATACTAAACATGGGACAGCGAGGCTGCCAAGGACCAGCGCGATGACATCGCGCTGGAGACATTCTCGGCCGGCTAGTCGCCTCTAGGACACGACTTGAGCGGCTGCTTCATGCTCAGGTCGTGTCCAAATCGCCTCGCAAAGTCGCGCTGTCCCTGTGTCATCCGGCACACGAGTCGCCCCGCGAGTCGGATCCGCTTCATCCGACTTCCTGGGCGACCTCTATTCAAATCAATGGGCTCCCATAGGGAACCATTCATTTTCAATAGAGCGCCGCTGACATTTGCGCCCAGTGAAGGAGTTATCTGGCGCACCAATTAAGGTTAGAACCAGCGCAGCGCACTGTTATTGGTAAATCAGCCCCATGGTGTCAATATTCACTACAATTATCCAATCATGTAAAAAATAAATTCCTGTTTACTTTGAATATCCAATCATGTGCAGATGAAATAAGGAATTTATTCCAATCCATGATTGAGTAATTGAAGTAATTATTCACACAATTTATTGTATGAGAATTCTCAACTTTGGCATATCAACTTAAAAATGTAGGAGACTTCTAAATAAAGACTTCACATGTGCACATGTGCCCCGGAGCATGTGACTGACGTCATGGGAACATGTGACTTTGACGTCATGAGAAGCCTATATTAATCTCTGCGGACCGAAGATTTAGCATTACTGCGAGAGGAAGAGATGAGTCAACATCGAGGAGGAGAAGAGGGAAGAAGACGCAGACAGCGAAGACGGGAAGACCGGCTCCTCCACTAGCAAAAGAGCTTCAAGAAGGTAGTGGAGGGGCCGGCAGAAGGACAACGGAGAGCCGGACGAGACGACGGAGAAGACCGGGCCTCCACTAGCAAAAGAGCTAAAAAGAAGTTAGCGGAGGCCCGGCGGAAGAAAGAACCGGAGAGCGCGGCGAAGAAGAAGGCGACGGAGAAGACCGGGCCTCCACTAGCAAAAGAGCTAAAAAGAAGTTAGCGGAGGCCCGGCGGAAGAAAGAAAGAACCGGAGAGCGCGGCGAAGAAGAAGGCGACGGAGAAGACCGGGCATCCGCTAGCAAAAGAGCTAAAAAGAAGTTAGCGGAGGCCCGGCGGAAGAAAGAAAGAACCGGAGAGCGCGGCGACGACACCGGAGACCCCCGAAGTCGGAAGAAGACCTCCAGAGCGGTGCAGTAAAATACTTTTAAAAACTGTGTTGTGTTTCTATTGCCATTTTTTTTCCACCAGGTGAATGGGTAGGGGTACGATGTACCCCATACTCATTCACATAGGGTGGGGGGGGCGGGATCTGGGGGCCCCCTTATTAAAGGGGGCTCCCGGATTCCGATAAGCCCCCCGCCCGCAGACCCCGACAACCAATGGCCAGGGTTGTCGGGAAAAGGCCCTGTCCTCATCAACATGGGGGAAGGGTGCTCTGGGGTGGGGGGGCCGCAGGTCGCCCCCCTGTCCCAGAGCACCAAACCCCCCATGTTGAGGGCATGTGGCCTGGTAAGGTTCAGGAGGGAGGGGGGCCGCTCTCGTCCCCCCCTCTTCCCCTGCGGCCTGCCAGGTTGCGTGCTCAGATAAGGGTCTGGTTTGGATCGTGAGGGGACCCCCACGCCGTTTTTTCGGCGTAGGGTTCCCCTTCAAATCCAGACCAGACCCAAGGGCCTGGTATGCTCCTGGCTCGCCGTTTTTTTCTTTAAAAATTGTCGTGGAGTTCACGCTCAGGATTCATACCAAACGCAGTGCCTGGTATTGGGGGGAATCCAAGTCGGATCCCCGCCTATCGGCAATGCGTGTCGCTCATTGTGAAAGGAACATTTTTTCCTTTCCCGATGATGAGACAGCTCGGCGCTGGCTCTCGCGACGGAGCTCATAGGGTGTCAATATCGCCGCTAGAAGCGGCGAGATTGACACAATATCGGCGGCACCTACTGTATGTGTATAATGGTGTATATTCTTTCCCATTCTTGTTTAGCCAATTCTTTCTCCCATTTGTTCAACTCTTCCATATCAGGTTTAGGGGTAACTTGTTAGGGAGGATGTTATAGATGGCCGAGATTAGATATTGTTGTGCAATCTATGAAATGCAAAGTTTTTCAAAAGGAAAATATAATCTACTATAAACTTCTCTGGTTGTAGGAAGATTCAGGAAATGTCTAATCTGAAAAGAAGACCACAGAGGGAATTGTGGAAGTGAAGTCAGCGTCAACAGGTCCTGTTGTCAGAAAACGCCCTGAGCAAAAAAAGTGTCCTGCTCTGGTATCACTTGGAATATGCAATAATGAAGAAAATCCGCATGTATTCCAGGAAGAAATTCTGAATAAGCCTTCCAGGTGGACATAGGGCCGGTAAGAGAAAGCTGAACTTTTGCAGAGTGCGCACAAGCATTGTAGAGTCAGATCTATAAATGGGTGATCCCTCAGGGTCCCACCAGGCTTAAGCCATGGCACCATTTCTAAACGGTTACTTGAAAAGAATTGTTCGATCTTGACCCAATCTTTTAATGTAGCATGCACCTGCCAGTCTGGTAGCCTAGTCAACTGACATGCTCTATGGCAGGGATATGCAATTAGCGGACCTCCAGCTGTTGCAATACTACAAGTCCCATCATGCCTCTGCCTCTGGGTGTCATGCTTGTTGCTGTCAGAGTCTTGCTATGCCTCATGGGACTTGTAGTTCTGCAACAGCTGGAGGTCCGCTAATTGCATATGCCTGCTCTATGGTATCATTTCCTCTTGGGGAGGCCCATTCCTTATTTATATTTAGGAAGTGAAAGGTGAGCTAGACCTATCCTCGGGTTAGCTGCCTTCCAAAGAAAGGTTCCGAATGTTTTGCATAATGTGGCAAAGAACACCATGGGTCATTTGATGAGAACTAAAGGGGAATAGACTGTGCACTTTTAAAGGGTGACCATGCATTCTGCAAGTGTAGTTGCTCCAGAGCTTAGTAAACGAGGTAAAGCTTCCCTTTACAAAGAGTACCCAATCACATGCAAGGCAAATAATATAAAACATAATTTTTGCTTGCACATGATTAGATGATGGAAGTCAGCAGAGATCTTCATCATTTACAAAGGCCTGGAGCAATTGCACTTGCAGAGTGCAACTTCACTTGCAAAAGTGCACAGTTTATTTGCTTTTAGTAAATCGATCCAAAGGTCTGTTCCAATTTGCAATGTCTTCTTGCACTTATTTAGGTAGGGTCAGGAAATGTCATACGTATACCTTGTTAAGATAGAATGGAAGTTGGATCATCGGGTAGGTAACTGCATCTAATTCACAAGCAAGAGGAAAATCAAATTAAACATTGCATGACGATCTCCTGAGATAGCTTAATGTTAAGGGGGTGCAACTTGGTATGATTGATTTTCATATTCAATATAGAACCACAAAGTTTTACATAAGGGAGTTGATTTACTAAAGGAAAATAGGCTGTGCACTTTGGACATTGGGGAGTTGATTTACTAAAGTCAAATAGGCTGTGCACTTTGCAAGTGCAGTTGCACTCATTTTTCCCAGTGGTTAGTGTATGTGGTGAAATTCAGATGATTTCCATCATCCAAACAAATGCAAGTCAAAATGCTGTTTTTTTTTTTTGTTTTTTTTTTTCCTGCACTTGATTTGGTATTATTTACAAAGTGAAACTTCACATGCCATATGCATTTAGCAAATCAAGCCCAAGGTGTTAGCTTACCAATGGCATTTTATAGCAACATACATTTGTCATTGTTAATGATAGCAAAGAGAATAGAAAGCTGAAAAGTAAATTCAGTCCAAGCAAAGAAAGTCAAGCTTTGCTCTAAAGACCAGCTAGTGGGGTAGCGATCACCCAGACTGTATTATGGAATATAGTCTCTCATCTACCAATCTACAGAAATCAAAGATTTTAGCATAGTTCAGAGATAGGCAAGTTATACAATTGTCTACCATCCTTTTCAATGTGACAATTGCAGTCTTTCCTGACTTCTCCATGGGGTTCTAGTTCCAATGCTTAAAGTTTACAGAGATCAGGCCCCTATGCGATAGCATATAGGTGACAGGTCCTCTTTATTGAGACACCTTTATTGAGACACCTAGGGTCTTTTAGGCAGTAAAAAGGTTACCCTTGTACTCCATTGCAGCTGATGGAATACAGTTTGTGTTCCATCAGCTGCATCTCCGCAATCCCAGTGATTGACAGCGCCGGATCAGGAGGTGATGGCATACATGTTGCTTCCTGGTACCAACAGATGTTCGTAGAACTCCCACCACCCTTCCCCATGACATCCATCATGATCACACCGGGTCCGCAGGTGGGATATCGTGTAAGTGAATGGGTGGCTTCAAAGCCGCTTGTATCACTTCTACATGAAATCTGACAGTCGGCTTTACACCCAGTATAGCAGCCAGGAGTGTTTTAAAAAGCATGTGTTCCCAGCACCATTGCAGTGACACTGGGACTCAAGTGGTTAATAGAGATGTGAGAAACATTTTTAGTACTCAGGGGTTCTTAACAAAAAAAAAACTTAAATGGCACAAAAAGCATGAATGGTATGCTTTAGTACATAACACAGGAATCAAATTAGGAGTCCATAAAGTACATAATAGGCAACAATAGAGTTAATTCCAGAATGAATTGGAACTCTGAATGACAATAACCAAAGAAAACACCAGAGGACACAATATGAGTGTAGTATTGGTATATTTATTGAAAGATCATATAAGAGTCAAATGGCAACTCAAATTTTATTGGTAAAAGAGCGCTTATTGTATGGATTCAGAGTTTGATCTCCCTCCTGTAGAGACTGTGATGGCTTGTGGAAGTAGAGTGTTCAAGTAACCAACCAAGTATGGGAGGGAGTCAGCTACCAGCTGGCTTGGCCAGGAATGACAGGAGCCTCAGACAAAATGGAAGCCAATAAAACAATGAAGGCACAGGCAGATGGGCATTGTAGGGGGGCATGGCTATGCGTTTTGAGGCCACCCTGCCTCTTTACTAAGCTGATTACTACTGTGGACATACCAAGCCTAAATAGCCCATAGTACTAGAAGATCTAGCTGGATCAGGATTGTTAATGGCACAAAATTGTTATAACAAACTGGCAACAAAGGACTGCAAAATAATAAATATTCCCAGTGCCAAGAATAAATTCACAAGCGATACATAGAACTATAACATGAAAGCACAAAAATAACACACAAAGATACTGAAATTATAAAAAAAAAATTATACTTACCAGAAATGGCTGTTGCTAGGCAGATCGTCCTAATCTGCCACTTACTATTCCGCAGTAGTCTTCAGTCTTCTCCTCCTCGCATTGTCTTCTGGGACATTTGGGTGTGCTGTCTTCTGGGACCTGTGTGTGTCCCAGAAGAAAGCTGGCCATTCACAAAGCGCTGCGCGACTAGCGCATGCGCAGTAGGAAATGGTCAGTGAAGCCGCAAGGCTGCCCTGCCGGTTTCCCTTACTTTGATTGGTGGCGCCGATAGACGGATCGGCCTCCGGCGGCCGACATCGCGGGCACCCTGGACAGGTAAGTGTGCTTATTAAAAGTCAGCAGCTACAGTGTTTGTACTACTCTCAACTTGAAGCTATGAGGTTAATTTACTAAAGGCAAATTGACTGCAGTTGCGCTCTGTAAGTGCAGTTGCTCCAGAGCTTAGTAAATAAGGCAAAACTTCACTTTGCAAAAAACAACCAATCACATGGAAGTCAGCAGAGCTTCTGCTCATTTACTAAGCACTGGAGCAACTGCTCTTTGCAAAGTACACAGTCTATTTGCCTTTAGTAAATCAACCCCTATGTCTTTTGGATACAAAGGGAAATTTAGAACTGAAACAATATCACACAATTCTTACATACTGAAAGGTGATTACCCCCAACAACAGCACACTGGATGATAGATGTCAATGACAATATGCCCTGTAAGGATTGTCTATATACTCAAAGTCTCTTCCCAATTTTCATAAAATTTTGGACAGATGATTGTCACAGGGCTTCACCTGTGTTGATCCTGGGTAAAAGTCCATACCCTTACAACATAAGATGGAGTCAATGCCCAACCCCCATAGTTTCCATGTTTATATACTCTACTTAACTAGCATATAATACTCATTGTGAAGTGCTGTACCATATCGACATCTAGAGAGAAGTAGTAACGGTCTCTGGTGGAAATTACATAAACACCAGGGATGAGCCGAACACCCCCCTGTTCGGTTCGCACCAGAACCTGCGAACAGACAAAATGTTCGTGTAAACTTTAGAACTATGTAAATTTAAATTACACAGTGAAGGAAGTTCCCCGCTCAAGCCAATGACGTAGGCGGGTCCGACATACCGAGGGGGCTGACCTGATGGGGAACTGCTCTCACTTTGGTAATACATGTATAGACCCGCCCCTTCTAATGTTCCGCATCTGGTCCGCTGAGCGGACCTGATGGGGAACTTTAGAAGGGGCGGGTCTATACATTTAAAATACTGAGAGGGAGTTCCCCATCAGGTCCACTCAGGCACAACCAATGAAGGACAGCGCTGGACATCGGGATCGCCGCGGGACACTGGATTTCACCGCTGGAATGTTTTTTTTTTTGTTTTTTTTTAAATAAAGGACTTTTTCAAGGTGTTTGTGTGTTTTTTTAAACATTTTTTTACGCTTTCTTCGTGAAATGGTAGGGGTACAATGTACCCCTTACCAATTCACATAGGGGGGGCCGGGATCTGGGGGTCCCCTTTGTTAAAGGGGTCTTCCAAATTCCGATAAGCCCCCCACCCGCAGACCCCCACAACCACCGGGCAAGGGTTGTGGGGATGAGGCCCTTGTCCCCATCAACATGGGGACATCCTCCCCATGTTGAGGGCATGTGGCTTGGTACGGTTCAGGAGAAAGGGGGGGCCGCTCTCTCGTCCCCCCCCTTTTCCCCTGCGGCCGGCCAGGTTGCGTGCTCGGATAAGGGGTCTGGTATGGATTTTTAGGGGGACTCCACGCCATTTTTTTTTAAAATTTGGGGTGGAGTTCCCCTTAAAATCCATGCCAGATCTGAAGGGCCTGGAATGGATATTTGGGGGAACCCCACGTAAATTTTTTTTTAATTTGCTGCGGGGTTCCCCTTAATATCCATTCCAGACCTGAAGGGCCTGGTAATTGAATTCTGGGGAACCCCCACGCTTTTTTTTTATCAATGACTTTTGTATGTATTGCCGGGAGCCGACAATTCATTAATAGCCGCGAGTGAGTTTTAAATGCATTTTTTTCTTTCAAAAATGACATTTTTTGCAGGG
The DNA here is from genome assembly GCA_029206835.1 of Rana muscosa. NCBI lineage: Eukaryota > Metazoa > Chordata > Amphibia > Anura > Ranidae > Rana > Rana muscosa. Next base: position 635,491,946 of record CM055117.1, on the reverse strand, counting down.
ACAGTTCTAAGCACGGGAAACATGCGCCACTTTACATGCATATCATACACACCCCCCAGGTACGAAATTTAAAGGAATATTTCACTTTTATTTTTTCATTTTAAGCATTATTAAAATCACTGCTCCCGAAAAAACGGCCGTTTTTAAAACTTCTTTTTGCATTGATACATGTCCCCTGGGGCAGGACCCGGGTCCCCAAACACTTTTTAGGACAATAACTTGCATATAAGCCTTTATAATTAGCACTTTAGATTTCTCCCATAGATTTTTCGAATTTGCCGCGAACACCCCAATTTGTTCGCTGTTCGGCGAACGGGCGAACAGGCAATGTTCGAGTCGAACATGAGTTCGACTCGAACTCGAAGCTCATCCCTAATAAACACACATAAACTTGAATTAATTTCTCCTTTTCCCTTTAATTTGTTCCTTTTCCCCTAATATTTTCCTTATTGATAGTTATACAAAGCTTGTTTAGGGCTCTGATTGGTATTACAATAAAGCAGAAGTCCGTTTTCTGTGGTTGTATTGTAATACCCTAATGACCTTACATACTGTATGGCATATTTGTTCCAGAATGGAAACCTATTGCTATGAACAATGTGACATTGCCATCACCAGTGTATTCCTCATTGTAAAAGCATCTCTCACTGTACTTGTATTGTGTGGCTATACTGTACAACTACAATTTGGTAAGGAAAAAACAAAACAAAAAAAACCTCAAGAAAAGCTAACTGGTTGCTTAAGGGTTGAGGAGTGTTTTTACTATAGCATGCATTCCACAACCAGTTCATTTTCAGGGCAGAGCTTCCAGTGCGGGGAGCAATACCCTACCCAAAGCCTTGCTAATATGAACCCACCCAAGTCCATATAAAACATATAATCAAATCATCTCAGCAAAATATGTAAAATATAACCCACTACACTAACTCAAACAAAAACTGTGCATATGCTACTACACAATTATCAATAATAGTCCATTGAATAAATATGTTTTGTAATAATTATAAAAGTAAACGTATAGCTGATCCTGGCTGTTTTAAAATGATCTGCACTATTGACCTTATATAACAGAAAGGTCCAATGTTGAAGGTGAGAGCGTGTCCACAGTAGCTTGTGGTGGAGTGGAACATTTCACATATTGTTCTCCATGAACGTTTACTTTAATGATTATCACAAAGAATAATTTATTTAATTGACAATTATTGATAATTGTGAAGTGGCATATGTACATGTAGCAAGGTGTTACCATTGCTAGCATCTTAAAGGACTGCAATCTGTGCAGTGAATAAGTTTGGCTCCCTTCAGTGTTTATTTCATGCTAGTTGGTTACAACTTGTTTGGTTCAGTTAGCGAGAGACAAAGACTCCATTACAGTAAGTAGCACAGAGACTACATTGCCCACAAGGCCTCTGTGCTACGCTACCATAGGGTGGTGCACCGCACAAAGCCTGATGGAAGGGGGTATTTAAGACAAGCGCGCCCAAGAGCATGCTCTCTCGGGACACCATCTTCAAGCTGGCTGGAGGCCTGTTTTTAGGCCTGTTGTGAGCGTGCCTAGGCCCGAGAAGCCTGGGCCTGTTGGGACTGAGGGCGTTCGCCTAACCAGAGAGGGATCCCTGCAGACAGTCTTGCTGATCAACCGGAGGAGGATCGGTCTGCAGCTTGCAGCATCCTGAGCCTCTTATCCATCATTATCCAGAGGACAGCCGGGTGGAGAACCCAGGGGGCCTGGTGTCACAGAGAGACGGACCATTAAAGGAGGGCTCCGGACTGAGAGGAAAAGCAGCAAAACAAGGCCTCATCTGGTGAGCGGGCACTTGCCCATCAATTTAGTTATTTGACTGCCAGGAGTGTGACTATCATCAGCTTTACTTGTGCTTGTTGGCGCTTGCATCTCCGCACGTAGAAACTCAACGCTGTGAGGAAACTAGTATCCGTTGTACTGTTAGCTGTGTGCTTCAATTATCAGTTTCTTCCCTCACCTTATCTTTTGGATTACAAATGTTTAAGTGCACCAACGTGACTAGCTGAAGATTAACTGACTCTTAAAGGAACAGTCATCTACTTTTCTATCCTTGCAAGTGGTTGCTACAGGACACACACCCATTGACTGTCCACAAGGGGGAGCCATAGAGTTGTGATTCTGCAATATTGATCATAATTGTTTGTATCACCCCGTGTTTTCTGCTGTTCACGTGAGACTTGGTGGAGAGGTGTCCCAGTGTTGATATTACTGCACTGGGAGATTCCTCCATCATACCCTCGCTCAAGTCTGACCCTCAGGTTACGTTATTGCGGTCGGATTTCAGAGGTATTTCTGAACCAGTGGTATTTCATTGATTTATGCAGGGAGTTATATATTTTGAATGCTTATTGTATAACCATTGTCCCCTTTCTTTACCAAGTAAACATATCACCATTGGTTAAGCTACAATTTGTGTGGGACTCTGTCTTTGCATCTGAGTGGCAAGTGAACAACACCAAGGTAACCTCATTTTATTACAGTTATTGTTGTGTGTGTATCATTGAGGTCCCTTACAGCCAAATGGGGTCCTCAATCATATAATTGTCTATTTGTGCCATAGGGGATTTGAGCCAGATTCTGGGGGTTGACAGGCAGAGTGCAGGCCCAAAACTAAACCAGCATCTCCTACGGGGGTAGTGCTACATACAATTTTTGTTTGAATTAGTGCAATGACATTGCACATTTTCACACATTTTACATGTTTTGTTGAGAATATTGCAATTTCATTATATGGTTTATATGCACTTTTAAAAACGATTGATTGTAAGCAACTAAGAGCGGTACAACATGTGTTATGCAGCTTGGGAAGGTGGATTAACACATTGTTTACTGCAGCTGGTTTGCTTACTATATGTTTGGTGAGAGCAAGAATTATTTTGTTATGCTTTTCTATGAACCCCTTGTTTACATACTTACAGTACCTCTTCTGAGGTGGCTTCCCTTTTTACACAAGACCAACTCTTCTTGCCAAAAGATATCAACACTGGGATCCCAACACCAGAATCTTTTGTGACTTACTTTTCATAAATCATACTTGTTTTGTTTTATTTCCTACATAAACTGTTATGTATTTAGTGTTTCCATTTTATTACAGTTATACTAGTAAACACATTGATCAATTATAGAGATTTTCCAGAGTGTTTGATGGATAAATGAATGGCTGATGCTTAGGTTATCATTTTGCATTTGTGACTTTTTTTTAAATGTGAATAGGATTAGGTTCCTTACAAAAGGTAGGTTATTATTTCCCAGCTGGTGAGTTCAGATGTTTAATAGTAAACAAAAAAGTTGTAATAGTAATTTCTGGTATGACATACAGTATTTGTATTAAGAGCACACTGAAGCTGTATTGTGAGGTGGACAACTCCTCTTTTCTAAGGGCTCTTCACAAGTGCTCTGCAGAGTGATTCATATTGGAATGTTTTTCAGTGGGCATTCAATAGGTGGTAAGGGGCCCACTGATTTCTGATTTAACCCTGCAAATGCCTCACTACCATTCTGCTAGTTGTGGAAGGTTGTGGCATGGCCACATAGACTTGCATTAGTCACGTACAGCGGCAGTAATGTCCACCAAATAAGACATTTTTTTTTTTAATTTTTGCAGCGGCTATGAAGCACACTGCTTGAGGCAAATGCACAGCCCATGCAACTGCATACCCAGGTTCAGGTGGGCAGTTGAGGAGCAGTAAAACCATGGCTCAAGATCTTGGTTTTACCACCCCCTAGTCTAAAGTAAAGCTTTAAAGACCTTTCAAAATTTGTGGATCCTTTTCTTTCGATAACATCTAAAGAACATTTGTTCTTCCCTGTTAATAATCCATGATGGTAATAATTAAATGAGGCATACATTTCAGCAGAGGTGGGGGATTTGAGTCACATGACTTGACTCAAGTCAGACTTGAGTCACCTGTTTGAGGACTTGCGACTTGCTTGACAGAATTCAATAAATGACTCGACTTGACTTTGACTTGCGACTTGACTTTGACTTGGGCTATATGACTTGCAATGACTTGGCACCACTAACACTGACCGCAAGCCGCCGTCTGCCTACCTGATCAGCGTGTCATGCAGACAGATGGTGGCCATTGCAGTGTTCAAAAGCCGTGCCTCCTAATCTGTGATAGGTGGAACACTCAATTTCACAGCAGGCAGTGTTTAGCCTATCACGGACATCCTCTTATCCTCGTCTGTGTTATGAGGATGAGCGGATGTCCGTGATAGGCGGAACACTGAATGCTGGGAAATTGAGTGTTCCACCTATCACAGACGAGGAGGAGGCGCGGCTTTTGAATACTGGAATGGCCGCCGGGATGCCGCCGATCAGGTACATGGCTGACGGGCACAGTGAAGCATGGGCACAGTGAGACACGGGAACAGTGAGGCATTGGGCACAGCGAGGCATGGGCACAGCGAGGCATGGGCACAGTGAGACAGGGGCACAGTGAGGGATTGGGCACAGTGAGGCACGGGCACAGTGAGGCACGGGCACATAACCAATATTATTTATTGTTATCCCTCCTATTATTTTTATACAGTATGGGGTAGATCAGTATTTTGACTTGATTTGTGACTTGACCAAAATAAATGACTTGCTTGACTTCTAACAGGGACTCGACTTGACTTGCTTGCTTTTAGTCACAGTAACTTGGGACTTGGTTAAGACTTGAGACTTGCTTGTGACTTGCACATGTGTGACTTACTCCCATGTCTACATTTCAGACACAATGGGGTTGATTTACTAAAGGAAAATCCACTTTGCACTTGAAAGTGCACATGGAAGTGCAGTCGCTGTAGATCGCTGTAAATCTGAGGGGAAGCTCTGCTGATTTTATCATCCAATCATGTGCAAGCTAAAATGCTGTTTTTTATTTTCCTTGCATGTCCCCCTCAGATGTACAGCATCTGCACTTCCATGTGTACTTTCAAGTGCAAAGTGGATTTTCCTTTAGTAAATCAACCCCAATGCTGTATTCAAATAATGACAATTAACATGTTATAGAATAAATGATGGCAAATATACTATTACATTAATAGTTTTCATAATTAAACTTTGAGTTAAACTTTCCAGCTCTTTGCAGAACAAAAGATTAAATATTTGTCTATGAGTTCACGTTACTGCCATTTAATAAATCTAAATCTAGTTTTAGCCCTTTTGGCATTTAGTCCCAGTCTCATATTTCTAAAGAAATCTCATTGCTTAAGCAAACATCATGAATAACATTTGCACAGGCAAGAAAATTACTTTGCTGACATATTTGCATCTACAAACTATTTTCCACCTACTGGGTTTATAACCAAAACTTCATTCTACAACATAAAGCAATCAATAAAAATAGCAGCATAGAATCCAACAACTACAGGTAATTGCATTCATTTATTAGAGTCGACTAGTTGAACATATGCCCAGTACTAGTTTTGCCAAAAAACTTTTCTTTGAATGTTAAGAAAAATAGATACAATTGATGACAAGATATGTGCAAATGTTGCCTGTACAGATTTTCAAAGGTTTAACAGCAACTTTTGCACTATTATCTGGAAACAGGGAAGACTGTGTATTTTTTGTATTTGGAGACAGCATATAAGGAAATGAGAATCTGGGTTCACACTGGTACGACAAACGCTCCGACATTTGGAGCTCATGTCGCATGACGTGTGAAAATCAATGTTTCCCTATGAGAGCTGTCTTAACTGGTCCCACATAAGTCGGTTCGACTTTGAAAAAGGTTCCTGCACTACTTTGGTCCTACTTCAGTCCATTGACCATCATTGAAGTTGGATCAAAGTCGGATTGCCGTCTTGACTGATCTGACTTTGGCATGTGACTTGTGCTCTGATGATCTTGAGGGGGATCTCCACGCCAAATTGAAAAAAAAACAGCACGGGCTCCCCCTCCAAGAAGCCCTACACCAAAAAAATGGTGTGGGGGTCCCCTCACAATCCATACCAGACCCTTATCCGGGCACGCATGCATTTTTTTTTTTTATTTGGCGTGGAGTTCCCCTTCAAGATCATCAGAGCACAAGTCGCATGCCAAAGTCGGATCAGTCAAGACGGCTATGCGACTTTGATATGACTTTGGTGATATTCAATGGGCTGAAGTAGGATCAAAGTCAGGCCAAAGTAGTGCAGGCAGCATTTTCAAAGTTGGACCGACTTGTGTCGGACCAGTTAAGATGGCTCTCATAGGGAAACATTGATTTTCACACGTCATGCGTCATGAGCTCCCAATGTTGGAGCATTTGTCGGCCGGTTTCACACTGGTACGACATGACTGTTGTGCCACCTTGGATCCGACTTCAATGAACAGGGATCAGACTTTGATCCCCGACAATACCAGGCACTGTGTCTGGTATGAATCTTTAGGGCAGGGATATGCAATTAGCGGACCTCCAGCTGTTGCCAAACTACAAGTCCCATGAGGCATAGCGAGTCTCTGACAGCAGCAAGCATGACAACCAGAGGCAGAGGCATGATGGGACTTGTAGTTTTGCAACAGCTGGAGGTCCGCTAATTGCATATAAATGCTTCCAAGAGCATACCAGGCCCTTCGGTCTGGTACGGATTTTAAGGGGAACCCCCATGCCGAAAAAATGGGGGAAATTTGTGGGGAAAAAAGGATATCACTTTTGTTTTAGTACAAAGTCACACACCCGCGCAATTGTCAGTTAAAACGATGCTGTACCGAATCACAAAAAATGGCCTGGTCATTAGGGGGGCAAATCTTCTGGGGCTGAAGTGGTTAATATCCTCATATGTTCCCTCACCATCAGGAAAAGGAAGGGTTACACCCTTGGCATCTTACTCCCAGCAAGGACAAGTGGCGACCTTTCTCTCTACATAGCTTAACCTATACTTGCTTCCTTATTTCCTGTGCAACCTTTTACTGCAGACCTTAATGCACATTTGTGTGGTATTGTGCAGCATCTTCATTTGTATTCTAAAGTGTTATAATTATGCATCTGTTAATGCTATTTGGAACTTACCATATATATTCGAGTATAAGCCGACCCGAATATAAGCCGAGGCACCGAATTTTACCACAAAAAAATGGGAAAACGTATTGACTCGAGTATAAGCCTAGGGTGTCCATCTGCATGCCTCACTGTGCCCATGCCTCATTGTGCCTCACTGTGTCCATGCCTAACTGTGCCTTGCTGTGCCCATGCCTCACTGTGTCCATGCCTCACTGGGCCCATGACTAGACTGACGTTTAACATGGGAGTCTATGGAAGGGTTGCCCGGCTTTGAAAAATCGTTGCTCCCCGGCCGTAGGTCCACCAGACAACAAACTTTGTACACTTGTAGAGGCGAAATGCGGCTACATGTGTGCCAAGTTTCGGGTCCAGGGGACCTACGATCGTCCGGTACCGGGTCCCCAAATTCACCAGAGAAATGACCGTTTAACATAGGAGTCTATGGAAGGGGTGCCCGGATTTGAAAAATCGGTGCTCCCCGGCTGTAAGTCCCCCGGACAACAAACTTTGCACACTTGTAGAGAAAGTGAGGGGCTACATGTGTGCTACGTTTGGGGTACCGGGTCCCCAAAGTCCAGGAGATCAGGCGCAAAAAGATGACTCGAGTATAAGCCGAGGGGGGCATTTTCAGCACAAAAAAAATGTGCTGAAAAACTCGGCTTATACTTGAGTATTTACAGTATGTGCTTTTACTGCTGTAAGTTTTAATAATACCATTAACGAAAAAAAAAAAGAAAAACGCATATATAGTACATCTGTGCAATACCTATACATTTCACTATGTTTTGTCACTTTAACCCCTTCCATACCGGGTCATTGTAAAATGACGCCGGCATGAACCCTTTATTCCTCGGGGTGGACGTCATATGACGTCCAGCCCTTTTTGCCACTACTGCGGGCCCCTGGGGGCCCGCAGAGCGGCGATCGGTGACGAGGCATGTCCCTCGGACACAGCCCATTCCAGATCAGGGTAAAGAGCCAATAAAATAGGATTTTTTACTCACCGTAAAATCCTTTTCTCTAAGTCCATGGACCGACACAGCTTCTCTATTGACAAAGTGGGTATTATCCGTTAATTAGGAGTGACTAGGCAGAAAAACTTGTAAAAAGTGTTGCATCACACCTTCTACAGTCCCGCCCAGGGGGCGGACCCCCCGGGAATATCCTCTCAGTCTGCATCTCGCAGATCAGTTCGTCAAAAAGCAGTACAAACTTAAAAGGAGGGGTGGGTGCTGTGTCGGTCCATGGACTCAGAGAAAAGGATTTTACGGTGAGTAAAAAATCCTATTTACTCTTTCGTCCATGGACCGACACAGCTTCTCTATTGACAAAGTGGGACGTCCCAAAGCAGTGCCAGAGAAAAAACGAGGGGTGGTAACAGAATAAAAATAAACTTCACCCCAAACACAAAACAGCACTCCTCCACAGAGGAGTTGCAACTCTAAACGTCCGCTTGCAAAACCTTGCAGCCAAAAGAGGCATCCGAAGATGCACCTACATCAACTTGATGTCGGAAAGCCCAAGAGGCACCTCTTGCCCTGGTCGAATGTGCCGTGACCGGAAAGGGGGGCGCTTGACCCTTTAAGGCTTAAGCCTGGATTATTATCTGTCGGATCCACCTAGAGATGGTGGCTGACGAGACTGCTTGGCCCTTCTTGGGACCAGCCACCGAAACAAACAGTGAGTCTGACTTCCGGAACAGGGAAGTAGCAGATAGGTATACTCTCAAAGCTCTGACAACATCCAAGGAATGCAACGCCGACTCCTTAGGATTCGACGGATGAGGACACAAGGATGGAAGTACAATGTCTTCGTTGAGATGAAAAGCCGAAACGACCTTCGGAAGAAAGGAAGGCTGCGGCCGCAGCACCACCTTATCCTTGTGGAAAATCAAATAGGGAGCCTTGCAGGACAAGGCTGTCAGCTCAGAGACTCGTCTAACTGACGTAACAGCCACCAGAAAGACCACTTTCTGAGAAAGTGTCAACAGGGGAATATCTCTAATATTCTCAAACGGTGCCTTCTGAAGCACCGAGAGGACCAGGTTCAAGTCCCACGGAGGTAGTGGGGGAAGGATCTGAGGGGCCACATGTCGAACCCCCTGCACAAATGTACTTACAAGAGAGTGAGTCGCCAGGGGTCGCTGAAAAAAGACAGGCAGGGCAGATATCTGTCCCTTAATCGTACTTAAGGCAAGCCTTTGGTCCACCCCATGCTGTAAAAACAGCAGGATTCTGGAAACCAAATAAGTAGGCGGATGCCATTTCATTTCCTCACACATGGAGATGTAGGCATTCCATAGTAGAGATTACTGAATCTGTAAGGCCCCGGTCTCTCAGTACCTGGTTCTCAAAAGCCATGCCGTTAAAGCCAGTGACTGTAAAGCAGGATGGAGTATGGGACCTTGCGATAGCAGGTCCTTCCGTAGTGGTAGGCGCCAGGGGACGTCTGCTACCAGACGTACTAAATCGGCGTACCAAGGACGCTGAGGCCAATCCGGAGCAATTAGGATCATTGGAATTCCCTCTGCTTCCACTCTGCGGAGCAGAAGAGGAAGAAGCCTTAAGGGAGGGAAGGCATAGATTAGCCGATACTGACCCCACGATGCCACCAACGCGTCCGTTGCGTCTGCCCATGGGTCTCTTGACCGGGCCACAAACCTCAATACCTTCCGATTGAGTAGGGAAGCCAGAAGATCTACGTCTGGTGTGCCCCATCTTTGGCAGAGGAGTTGGCACCTCCGGGTGTAAGGACCATTCTCCCTGGTCCAGCATCTGGCGGCTCAGGTAGTCCGCCTGCCAGTTTTTCACACCCGGAATGTACACGGCCGACAGTGCCGGTACGCTTCTCTCTGCCCACTTCAGGATGCGAGCGACCTCCGATGCTGCAGCTGAGCTTCTTGTTCCTCCTTGATGATTGACATATGCCACTGCTGTGGCGTTGTCTGACTGGATCCTGACTGGACGCCCTTGCAGCCTCTGAGACCATTTGAAGAGGCACAGCCTGATCGGCCGGATTTCCAGGACATTGATCGGGAGGAGGGCTACCTCTGGGGTCCAGCGACCTTGCACAGACTGAACACCCCAGACTCCCCCCCAACCTGTAAGGCTGGCGTCCGTCGTGATCGCTATCCAGTAAACCCAAAGAAATGACTTCCCGGCCATAAGAGCCGGTGCTGTCAGCCACCATACCAGGGATCTCTTGATTAGGTGGCTCACTCGGATTTGATAATCCAGAGATGAAGGGCATCTGTTCCATCTGGACAGAACTTCCTTCTGTAACACTCGAGTGTGGTATTGAGCATATGGGACCGCCTCGAAGGAGGCTACCATGAGGCCCAACACTCGCATGCAAAAACGGAGTGACGACCAATTCCTGGAAGTCAGCTGCCGTACTGCAGCCCGGGAGGGTCTGCAACTTCTCCACAGGGAGGAATACCTTTGCCTCTGAGGAATCCAGAATCAACTCCAGGTACACTAGGCGTTGAGTGGGCACCAATACTGACTTTTGCGTGTTTAGTATCCAACCACAGTCTCGAAGAGTCTGACAGGTAATAGACACGCTTACCTCTAATTCTGAGCTTGAAGGGGCCTTCAGTAGAAGGTCGTCCAAGTAGCCCATGATAGCGATACCCCGCTGTCTTAGAAGTGCCAAAATCGGAGCGAGCACCTTGGTGAACGTCCTGGGTGCTGAGGCAAGGCCAAATGGGAGGGCCACAAACTGGTAGTGGTTCTTCCCGATAGCAAATTGCAGAAACCTCTGGTGTCTGGCATATATGGGGACATGCAGGTATGCGTCCTTGATGTCCAAGGAGGCCAGAAAGAACCCCGGATGGAGAGCCGTGACTACAGATTGAACCGACTCCATCTGAAATCTTTGTACTTTCACAAAGCAATTGAGGGCTCTGAGATCCAAGATTGGACGAACCCCCTCCTTCTTCGGCACAATGAACAGATTTGAGTAAAAACCCTGACCCCGTTCCTGTTCTGGAACTGGAATAACTACCCTGCGTTCCAGTAGACCCTGGACCGCCCCATACAGGGCCTCCCGACGGGTCGGTAGTAGCTGGAGTTTGGAGGTGATGAATCTGTCCGGTGGACAAGAGAGAAACTCTGAGGAGATTACTTTGCAAACCCACCTGTCGGAGACTAGAGCTGTCCACTGACTCGCGAATTTGCAAAGACGTCCCCCCACCTGAGAGCTGGGTGGGGGCGGACCTTCATGTGGATGCAGATTTGTCCGCAGGCTTGTTGGGTATGCGGGACCAAGGACGCCTTTGTCCTTGGGCAGGCGCTTTATCGGCCTGGGGTCTTTTCCCTGTTGCCCTAGGGGGACGAAAAAAACGCTTGCGTGCAGTAAAGGAGGGCCCTTGCCGTGGCCCCTTACCCTTGCTAATTTGGGGAAGCAAGTGCTTTTACCTCCTGTGGCATCCTTGATGATGTCATCCAGAGAAGTCCCAAAAAGTCTGTCGCCCTTAAAAGGCAGATCCAACAGGGCTTTCTTGGAAGTCTGGTCTGCAGACCAGCCTTTTAGCCAGATCAGGCGGCATATTGCTACTGCATAAACTGAAGCTTTAGACAGCAGGGGAATAGTATCCATGTCTGACTCGCAGACAAACTTAAGGCCCTGGACCAACTGGTCGGCCAATGTTATCTCATCAGGAGGAGCATCTCGCTCCTTAACCCCTGGAGTAGCAATCTTGCCCATTCAGTAAGTGTCTGAGACACTAGGGCCCCCGCCAAATGCCGGGCGTACTGCCGAGCCTACCACTGAGTATAGGTAGCAAGCGAGTGCTTCAGCCTTCTTATCCACAGGGTCCTTGAAAACAGGAGCCCCTTCTACAGGAATTGTGGTGGCTCTATTAAGTCTGGACACCGGAGGGTCCACTATAGGGGGAGAGGTCCATTTCTTCAGAAAACTCTCCTCAAAGGGGTACCGTACCGCAAACCTCTTTGGGGCTGTAAAGACCCTCAGTGGGTTCTCCCATTCCTTGTATAAGAGTTTATCAAAAGACACACAAGGGAACACCTTAGCAGTGCGGGCAGGTCTATGAAACCCAAGTGGACCGGAGTCTCTGCTGCTTCTGCAGTATTTTACAACTTTAGCGTATCCCGCACTGCAGTAATAAGGTCAGATACCAATGCCGTCTCGCGTACTGACCTGGACTTGGAGTGCTCCTCACTGTCCGGTCACGGTCTGCAGTCTCTGATGCGTCAGAATCTGGGCCCTGAGCCGTAGCTGGACCTGGTTCTGCATCAGAATTATCCCCAGAAGCTTGCAGGGACGGAGCGTTTACTACCCCCTGTATTCCCGTGTGCTGCTTCCACCCTGGCAGCAAACGCCTCTAGGATTGCCGTCATAGCGTTCATAGACACCTCAGGGGCACCAGTTGCTAAATCTGGTGTTTCAGGGGAGAAGACATCTGGCTCAGATGCCATGCTGACCACACGCTGACACCCACAGGGCTCCAGGCAAGATATCAATAGGCCACCCTCCTGCGCTGCAGAGATGCTGGGTTATCCAGAGGACTGACCACCCTGGACCGGTACTGCTATGCTGCCATGTGCTGCGCCTGTGATGCTGTCCCACTGCTGCGGTGTCAGTCTGCTTCTTTTATCAGCACTTCCTGTGTGAATTTTAGCGCCAGTGTAATGCACCCAAGAGGCCGGAGGCTCTCGCAAAATGGTTGCCAAAAACGTCTGTATGGAAGATAATGTGGGCTCTAAGAAAATGGCCGCCGAGCCTTAGATAGAGGTCAAGCAGCTGTAGCCCACAAAAAGATAGCCGCCGAACGGCAATATATACATACAGGGTGGACAAACATGGCCGCCGATCAGCTGATAGGGGCCAGTGGGTGTGGCCAAACCACAGGAAGATGGCCGCCGGGCAGTCACAAGAGGCCGAACTCAGCATGGACCACCCCAAAATGGCCGCCAACAGCATGGAGGAGGAAGCACATACAGGTAAGCAGAAATTACATTTCTTTTAAATGTTAGTTACAGCCAGCCCCGCTCCAGTGGAACCCCTTAGGTGACCCCCAGAACCCAGCAACCTTTAGCTTAGAAGCCCAGGGGAGGAGGGAAAGGCAGGGAGAGAGGGAAGAAAGGGGCCACAACCACTTACTTGATCTCTCCAGGAATGTCCAGCTAAATCACCCAGCCGAGGCAGGGGAGTTTTACTTACCTATCCTGCATGTATTATGCTGGAAGACATTCCAAACAGATCATCGTCCGCGCACGGAAGGTGACTGTTGGCCAGGCATGCTGTGATTGGACCCAAAAGAGACGATCATATGTATGCCCTGAAGAGTGACGCTCACCGGACAGGCTGCTGCGACTCGGCCGTAAGGTCAGCCGAAGCTGAGCGGTCCGATGCAAGCCTTGGAGCGTAAGCTCACCGGCCAGGCTGCTGCGACTCGGCCGTAAGGTCAGCCGAAGCTGAGAGGTCCGGTGCAGGCCCTGGAGCGTAGGCTCACCGGCCACCCGTGGAGCGACGGGCATGTCGTGGAAAACCCAGCGCGTAGCTAGGGTCGGCACACGCTCGATGGCCGAAACTGTGGAGACTACAAGGATCGAGGATCCAGCCTGTCACCCAGTCGGCAGTTGATCGAAGATTGCAGGAAACAACAAATGTAGCAAAAAAATATATATTTTTTCCCCCGGACCAATGGGCCCGAAGGGAGCCATGTCCTACTCCTTGCTAGACAGAAAAAAACTGATCTGCGAGATGCAGACTGAGAGGATATACCCGGGGGGTCCGCCCCCTGGGCGGGACTGTAGAAGGTGTGATGCAACACTTTTTACAAGTTTTTCTGCCTAGTCACTCCTAATTAACGGATAATACCCACTTTGTCAATAGAGAAGCTGTGTCGGTCCATGGACGAAAGAGTAAATTGGCTCTTTACCACGTGACCAGCTGTTTCCAATCACAGCCGGTCACTTTGCATAGGTCCGGCGTGCACACCGCTCATGCGCGCCCCCAGGGGCGCGCAGCGCGGCGATCGGGGACGATGCTCGTCCCTTGGACAAAGCCCAGCCCCGATCAGGGTAAAGAGCCAATGAAATTTGGCTCTTTACCACGCGACCAGCTGTGTCCAATCACAGCCGGTCACAAGTGTAAACAAAGAGGACTGTAACGGCTGTCTCTGGGTTCTCCTCCTCACACCGATCCTGTGTGAGAAGGAGAAATCAGAACAGTGAGTTACAGTTACAGTGTCTGTCAGTACTGTGCCCAGATCAAGAGTACCGGAGTACCTGTCACCCCCCATCAAGAGTACCGGAGTACCTGTCACTCCCCCATCAAGAGTACCGGAGTACCTGTCACTCCCCCATCAAGAGTACCGGAGTACCTGTCACTCCCCCATCAAGAGTACCGGAGTACCTGTCACCCCCCATCAAGAGTACCGGAGTACCTGTCACCCCCCCCCCCCATCAAAAGTACCTGTCACCCCCATAAAAAGTACCTGAGTACCTGTCACCCCCCCATCAAGAGTACCTGTCACACCCCCCATCAAAAGTACCTGTCACCCCCCATCAATAGTACCCGAGTACCTGTCACCACCAATCAAGAGTACCCGAGTACACGTCACCCCCCCACCAAGAGTACCCAAGTACACGTCACCCCCCATCAAGAGTACCTGAGTACCCGTCACACCCCATCAAGAGTACCTGAGTACCTGTCACCCCCCATCAAGAGTACCTGAGTACCTGTCACCCCCCATCAAGAGTACCTGAGTACCCGTCGCCTCCATCAGGAGTACCCAAGTACCTGTCACCCCCCCATCAAGAGTACCTGTCACACCCCCATTAAAAGTACCTGTCACCCCCCATCAATAGTACCCGAGTACCCGTCACCCCCCATCAAGAGTACCTGAGTACCCGTCACCCCCCATCAAGAGTACCTGAGTACCCGTCACCCCCCATCAAGAGTACCTGAGTACCAGTCACCCCCCATCAAGAGTACCTGAGTACCCGTCACCCCCCATCAAGAGTACCTGAGTACCCGTCACCCCCCATCAAGAGTACCTGAGTACCTGTCACCCCCATCAAGAGTACCTGAGTACCCGTCACCCCCATCAAGGGTACCTGAGTACCCGTCACCCCCATCAAGAGTACCTGAGTACCTGTCACACCCTATCAGGAGTACCCGAGTACCCGTCACCTCCATCAGGAGTACCCGTCACCTCCATCAGGAGTACCCGTCACCTCCATCAGGAGTACCCGTCACCTCCATCAGAAGTACCCGTCACCTCCATCAGGAGTACCCGTCACCTCCATCAGGAGTACCCGTCACCTCCATCAGGAGTACCCGTCACCTCCATCAGGAGTACCCGTCACCTCCATCAGGAGTACCCGTCACCTCCATCAGGAGTACCCGTCACCTCCATCAGGAGTACCTGAGTACCCGCCACACCCCATCAAGAGTACCTGTCACACCCCCCATTAAAAGTACCTGTCACCCCCCATCAATAGTACCCGAGTACCCGTCACCCCCCATCAAGAGTACCTGAGTACCCGTCACCCCCCATCAAGAGTACCTGAGTACCCGTCACCCCCCATCAAGAGTACCTGAGTACCAGTCACCCCCCATCAAGAGTACCTGAGTACCCGTCACCCCCCATCAAGAGTACCTGAGTACCCGTCACCCCCCATCAAGAGTACCTGAGTACCTGTCACCCCCATCAAGAGTACCTGAGTACCCGTCACCCCCATCAAGGGTACCTGAGTACCCGTCACCCCCATCAAGAGTACCTGAGTACCTGTCACACCCATCAAGAGTACCTGAGTACCTGTCACACCCTATCAGGAGTACCCGAGTACCCGTCACCTCCATCAGGAGTACCCGTCACCTCCATCAGGAGTACCCGTCACCTCCATCAGGAGTACCCGTCACCTCCATCAGGAGTACCCGTCACCTCCATCAGAAGTACCCGTCACCTCCATCAGGAGTACCCGTCACCTCCATCAGGAGTACCCGTCACCTCCATCAGGAGTACCCGTCACCTCCATCAGGAGTACCTGTCACCTCCATCAGGAGTACCCGTCACCTCCATCAGGAGTACCCGTCACCTCCATCAGGAGTACCCGTCACCTCCATCAGGAGTACCTGAGTACCCGCCACACCCCATCAAGAGTACCTGAGTACCCGTCACACCCCACCAGGAGTACCCGAGTACCCGTCACCTCCATCAGGAGTACCCATCACCTCCATCAGGAGTACCCGTCACCTCCATCAGGAGTACCCGTCACCTCCATCAGGAGTACCCGTCACCTCCATCAGGAGTACCCGTCACCTCCATCAGGAGTACCCAAGTACCCATCACCCCCCATCAAGAGTACCCGACACCCCCCATCAAGAGTACCCGAGTACCCGTTGCCCCCCATCAAGAGTACCCGAGTACACATCACCCCCCATCAAGAGTACCCGAGTACCCTTCACCGACCCAACAAGAGTACCTGAGTACCCGTCACCCCCCATCAAGAGTACCTGAGTACCCGTCACCCCCCATCAAGAGTACCTGAGTACCCGTCACCCCCCATCAAGAGTACCTGAGTACCCGTCACACCCCATCAAGAGTACCCGAGTACCCGTCACCTCCATCAGGAGTACCCGTCACCTCCATCAGGAGTACCCGTCACCTCCATCAGGAGTACCCATCACCTCCATCAGGAGTACCCGTCACATCCATCAGGAGTACCCGTCACATCCATCAGGAGTACCCCGTCACATCCATCAGGAGTACCCCGTCACATCCATCAGGAGTACCAGTCACCTCCATCAGGAGTACCCGTCACCTCCATCAGGAGTACCCGTCACCTCCATCAGGAGTACCCATCCCCTCCATCAGGAGTACCCGTCACCTCCATCAGGAGTACCTGAGTACCCGTCACCCCCCATCAAGAGTACCTGAGTACGCGTCACCCCCCATCAAGAGTACCTGAGTACCCATCAACCCCCATCAAGAGTACCTGAGTACCCGTCACCTCCATCAGGAGCAGGGATGAGCCGAACACCCCCCTGTTCGGTTCGCACCAGAACCTGCGAACAGACAAAATGTTCGTGTGAACTTTAGAACCCTATTAAATACAATGGACTTAAACGTTCGAAATCTAAAGTGCTAATTATAAAGACTTATATGCAAGTTATTGTCCTAAAAAGTGTTTGGGGACCCGGGTCCTGCCCCAGGGGACATGTATCAATGCAAAAAGAAGTTTTAAAAACTGACGTTTTTTCGGGAGCAGTGATTTTAATAATGCTTAAAATGAAAAAAAATAAAAGTGAAATATTCCTTTAAATTTCGTACCTGGGGGGTGTGTATGATATGCATGAAAAGTGGCGCATGTTTCCCATGCTTAGAACTGTCCCTGCAAAAAATGTCATTTTTGAAGGAAAAAAAAGTTATTTAAAACTCACTCGCGGCTATTAATGAATTGTCGGCTTTTATCAATACATACAAAAGTCATTGATATAAAAAAAAAAAAGCGTGGGGGTCCCCCAGAATTCAAATACTAGGCCCTTCAGGTCTGGAATGGATTTTAAGGGGAACCCCGCCGCAAATTTAAAAAAAATGGCGTGGGGTTCCCCCAAATATCCATACCAGGCCCTTCAGATCTGGCATGGATTTTAAGGGGAACTCCACCCCAAATATAAAAAAAATGGCGTGGAGTCCCCCCAACAATCCATACCAGACCCTTATCCGAGCACGCAACCTGGCCGGCCGCAGGGGAAGAGGGGGGATGAGAGAGCGCCCCCCCTCCCTCCTGAACCGTACCAGGCCACATGCCCTCAACATGGGGAGGATGTCCCCATGTTGATGGGGACAAGGGCCTCATCCCCACAACCCTTGCCCGGTGGTTGTGGGGGTCTGCGGGCGGGGGGCTTATCGGAATCTGGAAGACCCCTTTAACAAAGGGGACCCCCAGAACCCGGCCCCCCCCTATGTGAATTTAAATTTACACAGTGAAGGAAGTTCCCCGCTCAGGCCAATGACGTAGGCGGGGTCCGACATACCGAGGGGGCGGACCTGATGGGGAACTTCTCTCACTTTGGTAATACATGTATAGACCCGCCCCTTGTCATGTTCCGCATCTGGTCCGCTGAGCGGACCTGATGGGGAACTTTAGAAGGGGCGGGTCTATACATTTAAAACACTGAGGAGGAAGTTCCCCATCAGGTCCGCTCAGGCACAACCAATGACGGACAGCGCTGGACATCGGGATCGCCGCGGGA
Organism: Rana muscosa; assembly: GCA_029206835.1. Lineage (NCBI taxonomy): Eukaryota > Metazoa > Chordata > Amphibia > Anura > Ranidae > Rana > Rana muscosa. The sequence goes on along the minus strand of CM055117.1, from coordinate 635,473,718 downwards.
CACTGAATTTCTCCGCTGGAATGTTTTTTTTTTTTTTTTAATAAAGGACTTTTTCAAGGTGTTTGTGTGGTTTTTTTTTACATATTTTTACGCTTTCTTCGTGAAATGGTAGGGGTACAATGTACCCCTTACCAATTCACATGGGGGGGGCCGGGATCTGGGGTCCCCTTTGTTAAAGGGGTCTTCCAGATTCCGATAAGCCCCCTGCCCGCAGACCCCCACAACCACCGGGCAAGGGTTGTGGGGATGAGGCCCTTGTCCCCATCAACATGGGGACATCCTCCCCATGTTGAGGGCATGTGGCCTGGTACGGTTCAGGAGGGAGGGGGGGCCGCTCTCTCGCCCCCCCCCTCTTCCCCTGCGGCCGGCCAGGTTGCGTGCTCGGATAAGGGTCTGGTATGGATTTTTAGGGGGACTCCACGCCATTTTTTTTTAAATTTGGGGTGGAGTTCCCCTTAAAATCCATGCCAGATCTGAAGGGCCTGGTATGGATATTTGGGGGAACCCCACGTCATTTTTTTAAAAATTTGCGGTAGGGTTCCCCTTAATATCCATTCCAGACCTGAAGGGCCTGGTAATTGAATTCTGGGGGACCCCCACGCTCAATGACTTTTCTATGTATTGATAAAAGCCGACAATTCATTAATAGCCGCGAGTGAGTTTTAAATGACTTTTTTTTCCTTCAAAAATGACACTTTGTGCAGGGACAGTTCTAAGCACGGGAAACATGCGCCACTTCACATGCATATCATACACACCCCCCAGGTACGAAATTTAAAGGAATATTTCACTTTTATTGTTTCACTTCAAGCATTATTAAAATCACTGCTCCCCAAAAAACGTCAGTTTTAAAAAAAAAATTACATTGATACATGTCCCCTGGGGCAGGACCCGGGTCCCCAAACACTTTTTATGACAATAACTTGCATATAAGCCTTTATAATTAGCACTTTAGATTTCTCCCATAGACTTTTCGAATTTGCCGCGAACAACCCAATTTGTTCGCTGTTCGGCGAACGGACGAACAGGCAATGTTCGAGTCGAACATGAGTTCGACTCGAACTCGAAGCTCATCCCTAATCAGGAGTACCCGTCACCTCCCCATCAAGAGTACCCGTCACCTCCCCATCAAGAGTACCCGTCACCCCCCCATCAAGAGTACCCGTCAACCCCCCATCAAGAGTACCCGTCACCCCCCCATCAAGAGTACCCGTCACCCCCCCATCAAGAGTACCCGTCACCCCCCCATCAAGAGTACCCGTCACCCCCCCATCAAGAGTACCCGTCACCCCCCCATCAAGAGTACCCGTCACCCCCCATCAAGAGTACCCGTCACCCCCCCATCAAAAGTACCCGCCACCCCCCCATCAAAAGTACCCGTCACCCCCCCATCAAAAATACCCATCACCCCCCATCAAAAGTACCCAAAACCCACCATCAAGGAGTACCCGTCACCCCCCCCCCATCAAGGAGTACCCGTCATCCCCCCATCAAGGAGTACCCGTCATCCCCCCATCAAGGAGTACCCGTCATCCCCCCCATCAAGAGTACCCGTCATCCCCCCCATCAAGAGTACCCGTCATCCCCCCATCAAGAGTACCCGTCATCCCCCCCATCAAGAGTACCCGTCACCCCCCCATCAAGAGTACCCGTCACCCCCCCATCAAGAGTACCCGAGTACCCGTCACTCCCCATCAAGAGTACCCGAGTACCCGTCACCCCCCATCAAGAGTACCCGAGTACCCGTCACCCCCCCATCAAGAGTACCCGTCACCTCCATCAGGAGTACCCGTCACCTCCATCAGGAGTACCCGTCACCTCCATCAGGAGTACCTGTCCCGTGAGCGCAGCAGTGCCTGATGTGCAGCCAATTAGTTCCTGTCGTTCAGCCCTGTCATACAGCCACCATGTCCAAAAGATTATACACCCCAGAGGCATACCAAATGTTAACCCAGAGTGATGAGAGCAGCGGGGAGCTCTCACCACCCCAGTACAGTTCTAATTTAGATTCTGGTTCGCAATACGAGCCCCCCAAAATCAGTACATCCGAATCAGAGGAGGAAGTAGTCCGGCCAAATAGAGGACAGTCTGAACTCCAGGCAGCTACCAGCAGCGCCGAACACCCCAATGGCCAATGAGCAAATGCCAATGGCGCTAGACCCCAGGAGGAGAGGCCCAGTACAAGCGCTGCTAGACCCCAGGAGGAAAGGCCCAGTACAAGCTCTGGAATTCCACACCGAGGAAGTAGGGCCCAAACCCATCTTCCAGACGGCTTGGCCAACCCATTGTTGCTGCCTTCTAGCACAGGGTCAGCCACAATCCCCCCTTTCACAGAACAGCCAGGTGTGCGGGCCAACACCGAAGGTTTCTCTGAAATTGATTTTTTTAATTTATTTTTCCCTAATGAGTTCCTTCAAAGCATCTTAGACCAAACAAATCTTTTTGCCCGTCAATACATACAAAACAACCCCAACTCATGCTATGCCCGCCCTTTTGAATGGAGACCCCTAACAATGGAGGAGCTTAGATTGTTTTTAAGCCTTACGCTGAACATGGGGCTTAAAAAAAAAATTTACTTCATTCATATTGGTCTAAAAAGCCCATCCTCCATATGCCAATTTTTTCAGCTGTGATGTCCAGGTCCCGCTATGACATGATCATGCGGTTCCTGCATTTCAGTGACAACTCGCAGTGCCCCCCTCCCCCCCGAAATCATCTGGACTTTGAAAAATTGTTTAAAATTTGCCCCCTAATAGATTTTTTCAATAAGAGGTTTGCTAAACTTTACATCCCGGAACAGAACATCTCTGTGGATGAATCCCTGGTCCATTTCACAGGCCAGGTGGGAATCAAGCAGTATATTCCCAGTAAGAGGGCGAGATACGGCTTGAAGCTCAACAAGCTCTGCGAGAGCTCCTCCGGATATGTGAATGCCCTTCGTGTGTACGAAGGCAAAGACTCCCAGCTCCAGCCCCCTGAGTGTTCATCGTATATGGGAATAAGTGGGAAAATTGTATTGGAGTTGGCATTCCCACTCCTCCAAAAGGGGTATCATATATACATGGACAATTATTACACTAGTTTGCTTCTTTTTCGCCACCTATTCCTGAAGGACACTTTGGCCTGTGGCACTTCAAGAAAAAACAGGAAAGGCTTCCCACAGAGTTTACTCACCACAAGGCTACAAAGAGGGGAATCGGCAAGCCTGAGGAACGAGGAAGTGTTGGCCGTGAAGTGGAGGGATAAGAAAGATGTTTACATCATGTCCACTATCCACAATGACACCTCGGTGGAACTTCACAGAAGACGCGGTACATGGGTGGATTTAAACGATCAAATGATGCAGCCCTATCTTTCAACACGAAAGTCTGTCTTTTGGTACAAAAAAGTTGCAATATACTTCTTCCATTTGGCCCTTTATAATGCATACGTCACGTCACCAAATGCCCATCCCCTTTATCAGATTTATCGAAAATATTGTCACTGACCTAATCTATCAGCAAGGCTCTGCCCCACAAAGCATTCACTCCGATTGTGTCAGCAGACTGCATGAGCGCCATTTTCTTGACCATATTCCACCTTCAGCAACCGGAAGAAGACGCCAAAAAAGATGTCTGGTGTGCAGCAAAAGTGGAATTAGGAAAGACACCAGTTACCATTGTCCCGACTGTCCCTCCCAACCTGGCCTATGTATCGGAAAATGCTTCAAGCGATATCAAACTCTAGAAAATTATTAGCCCAAATTTCTATAAGACTGCCACTTCCCCGGTTTCAATTTCTGTGCTGATTATTTCCCTGATGCCTCAACCAACCAACCTAATAACCTAAACTCAACTGATCCTGGCCTGTTTATCGACTATGCCTCTGCCTGCCGTCTGCATTGTTTATCCGCCATGTTTCTGCCTTTCACGTGAACTGACCCTGGACTGTATCGACTATGCCTTTGCCTGCCAACTGCATTGCTTATCCGCCATGTTTCTGCCTTTCACGTGAACTGACCCTGGACTGTATCGACTATGCCTCTGCCTACCGTCTATTTCTGCCTTTTACCTGCACTGACCTCGGCTTGTTGACCATGTTTTTGCCTGCCCCTTGGACTGATCTTTTACCCTGCTACACAGGGGTCTCACATATGTGAGGGGCTCCAGAATAGTGTTCTGAGTTGAGAAAAACAGTTTTTGTTTTTCTGTGTTTCCAGAAAAGGGTCTGGTTGCCTGGAGGCTTCAAAGCGATTTCGGTGGGAGAAGCCTCTACCCCTATCCCCATTCTTTCCTGACCGAGGCCCTAAACTTGATGGTCCTGCCTGCTGCCTGGACCAATACTCTGGCTGCACTAACCATATCTCTGCCTGCTGCATGTACTATGGACAGCTTTCCTGCCTGCTGCATGTACTATGGACAGTATTCCTGCCTGCTGCATGGACAATCCTTTCGCTGCTGACCACATCCGCCTGCTACCTGGACCGATGCTCTCCTCTGTGGACCACTGCACTACTAAAACCGCAGGTAATCTTTTCTTTACTCTTTGCTCAGAAGAATGTATTTTGGTTTGTAATAGGTATGTACAGTACATGCTATGGGTTAGAAATATGAAGGGCCTTCAACAATGTGATAGGTTGGCAGGAATTTGCGTGTGAAATTTATGCTCCTAGAACGCCTGGAGGTGCTACTTGGATGTTGGACTTCTATGTGGCCAGGCTGTGTAAAAGTCTCACACATGTGGTATTGCCATACTCAGGAGGAGTAGCAGAATGTATTTTGGGGTGTAATTTTTGCTATGTACATGTTATGTGTTAGAAATATCTTATAAATGGACAACTTTGTGTAAAAAAAATGTGTTTTCATTTTTTTCCACATTTTCCAAAAACTTCTGGAAAAAAATGAACCCTTCAAAAGACTCATTATGCCTCATAGATTATACGTTGGGGTGTTTGCTTTCCAAAATGGGGTCATTTTGTGGGCGTTTCCATTGTCTTGGTGCTCCAGGGCCTTCAAAAGTGTGATGGGTTGTCATCTAATGAGATGTGTAATTTCTGCTCCTAGAATGCCTGGAGGTGCTACTTACATGTTGGGCCTCTGTATGTGGCCAGGCTGTGTAAAAGTCTCACACATGTGGTATCGCCATACTCAGAAGCAGCAGCAGAATGTATTTTGGGGTGTCATTGTAAGTATGTATGTGCTGTGTGAGAGAACAAACTTGTTATTATGACAATTTTGTGTAAAAAAAAAACAAACTGTCTTTTCCTACAATTCTTGGGAAATTTAAGATTTCCAAAAATTCACCATGCCTCCTAATAAATACCTTGGAATGTCTACTTTCCAAAAAGGGGTCATTTGGGGGGTATTTGTACTTTCCTGGCTTGTTAGGTTCTCAAGAAATGAGATAGGCCGTCAGTACATCAGGTGTGATCAGATGTGATCAATTTTCAATGATTGGCACCATAGCCTGTAGACTCTAACGTTCACAGAGACCAAATAATATACACTAATTTGGGTTATTTTTACTAAAGATATGTACAGTAGCACTATACATTTTGGCCCAAATGTATAAAGAAAAATGATTTCTTTGCAAAATTTTAAGATGGAAATTAAAAAAAAAGTGTTTTTTTTTCAAAATGTTCTCTATTTTTTTGCTTATATTGCAAAAAATAAAAAACCTAGCGGTGATTAACCACTTCCCGCCCAGTCAATAGCGAATTGACGTCCGGGAAGTGGTTGCAATATCGATACTGGACGTCATATGACGTCCTGCAGGATAATGCCTTGCGCGCGCCCGCGGGGGCGCGCAGCGCGGTGATCGGGGACGGCATGTGTCCCTCGGACACAGCGCTTCCCCGATCACGGTAAACAGCCAATTTCATTGGCTGTTTACCATGTGATCGGCTGTGTCAAAGTCACAGCCGATCACCTGTCAAAACAAACTCGGCGGCGCGCTCCATGCGCGCCGCCACAGGCTTGCAGAGCGGGGATCGGGGAAGGCGAGTGTCCCTTGGACACAGCGCGTCCCCGATCAGAGTAAACAGCCAATGAATTGGCTGTTTACCACGTGACCGGCTGTGTCCAATCACAGCCGGTCACAAATGTAAACAAACTCCACAGGAGTTACTACCTGATCCCTGCTCTCTCCTCACACACCGATCTGTGAGGAGAGAGAAGAGATCAGTAAGTTAGCTCAGTGTAGTTTGTCTACATAAGTTTACAGTGCACAACACGCCCCCCCCCATAAAGAGGACCTGTCACACAGCCCAGCACATTAATCAGCCCAGCCAATCAGCCCATCTGTCTATCAGCCCATCTGTCAATCAGCTCATCTGTCAATCAGCCCATCTGTCAATCAATCAGCCCATCTGTCAATCAATCAGCCAATCTGTCAATCAATCAGCCGATCTGTCAATCAATCAGCCGATCTGTCAATCAATCACCCCACCTGTCAATCAATCACCCCATCTGTCAATCAATCAACCCATCTGTCAATCAATCAATCAGCCCATCTGTCAATCAATCAGCCCATCTGTCAATCATCTGTCACAGGCCCACCTCCATCGGTACCGCCATTGGCACCGCCACACAGGCTACCAGTACCGCCATCGGTACCAGTACCACCACCAGTACCGCCACCAGGCCCAGCATCTATACTGCCACACAGGCCCGCTACCAGTATCACCACTAGTGCCGCCATCGGTACCACCACCAGTACCACCACCCGTACCACCGTCGGTAGTGCCACCAACACCTGTACCACCACCTGTACCGCCATCTGTACCATCACCACCCGTACCACCACCACCTGTACCGCCATCGGTACCACCACCACCCATACCGCCATCGCTACCACCACCACCCGTACCGCCACCTGTACCGCCATCGGTACCGCCGCCACCACCACCACCCGTACCGCCATCGGTACCACCACCACCTGTACCGCCATTGGTACCACCACCACCCATACCGCCATCGGTACCACCACACAGGCCCACCACTAATACCTCCATCGGTACTACCACACAGACCGCCACCACTACCACCAGCAGTACCATTACACAGGCCCACCAATAAGCACTGCCATAATGTCCCAAAGGGTTTACACACCTGAGGAGGCATATGCCATTCTTGCCATGTCGGATGATGAGAGCAGCGGGGAGCTCCCATTATCCGATTCTGGTTCGGAATACGAGCCAGTGGAGGATAGTGGCTCAGAGTCCGAGTCCCCGGAGGAAACTGTCCCTCCCAAAAGAATGCGATCGGCACCAAGATCAGCACCAAGATCAGCACCAAGATCAGGAGAACTGCCCACCACCAGCAGCGCCATACCCCAGGAAGAGGAGCCCAGTACAAGCAATGGAAATGCACGCCCAACCCGAAGAATCCAGCCCCAATCCTACCTTCCCGATGCCCTGGCAAACCCCTTATGGTTGCCTGCCAACTCAGGATCCGCTATCATCCCCCCTTTCACAGCACAGCCAGGTGTGCAGCCCGACACTACAAATTTTTCTAAATTTGATTATTTTTGTTTATTTTTCCCACAAGATTTGCTGCAGAATATAGTGGATCAAACGAATCTGTATGCATCCCAATTTATTGCTGCCAACCCCGATTCTTCCTACGCCCGCATGTTCCAGTGGCGGCGTCTAACATTGGAGGAATTTAAATTATTTTTGGGCCTTATGTTCAATATGGGGCTTACAAAAAAGAACGAAGTCCATTCATATTGGTCCAAACGCCCCATCCAACACATGCCCATATATTCCGCTGTCATGTCCAGGAAAAGATACGACATGATTATGCGCTTTCTCCACTTCAATGACAATTCACAGTGCCCTCCCCGAGATCATCCCAACTACGACAAATTGTACAAGATACGCCCCCTAATCAATGCCTTTTCCCAGCGATTTGAAGAAGTTTTCATCCCAGACCAAAAAATTTGTGTGGACGAGTCCCTCGTACATTTCACCGGCCGACTGCAGTTCAAGCAGTACATACCAAGCAAGAGAGCCAGGTATGGGTTAAAATTAAATAAATTATGTGATCGAGCCACTGGATACGTCTGCAAATTCAGGATCTACGAAGGCAAAGACTCCCAGCTCCAGCCCCGTGATTGCCCCACATATATTGGAACCAGTGGGAAAATTGTCTGGGAGTTGGCATGACCCCTGTTCGGAAAAGGTTACCATTTATATGTTGATAATTATTATACCAGCCTGCCCCTTTTTCGCCACCTTTACAGTAAACAACCCCGGCCTGCGGTACCTTAAAAAAAAACGGAAGGGATTCCCACAAAATTTATTGACAAAAAAATTGCGACTTGGAGAATCGGCATCCATGAGGAACGAGGAGGTGTTGGCCATGAAGTGGAGGGACAAGAAAGATGTCCACATCCTCTCTACGATCCACAATGACACCATGGTGGACATCCCAAGAAGACGCGGCTCCATTGTAAAGCCTGAATGTGTCCACGACTACAATTTGTACATGGGGGGGTGGATTTAAACGACCAGATGCTACAGCCCTACTTATCAACCAGAAAGTCCCATTATTGGCACAAAAAAGTTGCGTTTCACCTGTTTCACATGGCCCTTTTTAATTCGTTTGTCTGCTACCAAAAAGCAACTCAAAATCACCGACTCCACTACCTCCAATATATCGAAGATATCATCGATGCCCTCATTTACCAACAAGATCTGGAAGAAGACGCCAAAAGAAATGCCGTGTATGCAGCAGAGGAGGAGTAAGAAGAGACACCAGCTATTATTGTCCCGATTGTCCCTCCCAACCTGGCCTGTGCATCGGAAATTGCTTCAAAAATTATCATACATCCATTAGTTCCCCTTATTATTAACAGACTGCCATTTCCCTATTTGCCTGCTACCATGTTACTAACTACCTTCCATGTTAATTAACTGACCCTGGCCTGTTTACCGACGATGCCTCTGCCTGCCGATTTAAACCACGTTTCTGACTTCCACGTGTACCGACCTTGGCCTGTTAATCGACCATGTTTTTGCCTGCCACTTGGACTGATCTTTTGGCCATCTACTTTTAGTACACAGGGGTCTCACATATGTGAGGGGCTTCAGAATAGCGTTCTGAGTAGAGAAAACCAGTTTTTCGTTTTCTGTGCTCCAAGAACAGGGTCTGGTTGCCCGGAGGCTTCAAAGCGATTTGGGTGGGAGAAGCCTCTACCCCTGTCCCCCTGGCCCTAAACTTGATGGTCCTTCCTGCTGCCTGGACCAATAATTTGGCTGTGCTGACCATATTACTGCCTGTAATGACCCATGACATTGTGGACCATGTTTCTTCCTGCTGCTTGGACCAATACTTTGGCTGTGTTAACCATATATCTGCCTGCTGCCTCTACTGACTTTGGACAGCATTTCTGCCGGGACACCTCTGCCTGCTACCTGGACCTGTGCTTTGGCTGTGCTCTGGCTGTGCTGACAGTATCTCTGCCTGTGCGAACTATGGACAGTATTCCTGCCTGCTGCCTGGATGATTGCTTTTGCTGTCGCTGACCTCATCCCTGCCTGCTGCCTGGACCGATGCTCTCCTCTGTGGACCACTGCACTTCTAAAACCACAGGTAATCTTTTGTTATTTGGTATGTACCTGCTATGTGTTAGATATATGAAGGGCCTTCAAAAATGTGATCGGTAGTCAGAAAATGATATGTGCAATTAATGCTGCTAGAATGCCTGGAGGTGCTACTTGGATGTTGGGCCTCTGTATGTGGCCAGGCTGTGTAAAAGTCTCAAACATGTGGTATCGCCATACTCAGGAGGAGTAGCAGAATGCATTTTGGGGTGTAATTTTTGCTATGTACATATTATGTGTTAGAAATATCTTATAAATTGACAACTTTGTGTAAAAAAAAATGCATTTTAATTTTTTCTCCACATTTTCCAAAACCTTCTGGAAAAAAATGAACCGTTCAAAAGACTCATAATGCTTCATAGATTATACGTTGGGGTGTGTGCTTTCCAAAATGGGGTCATTTTGTGGAAAATTATATTGTCCTGGTGCTCCAGGGCCTTCAAAAGTGTAATAGGTGGTTGAGAAAGGATATGTGCGATTTATGCTTGTAGAACGCCTGAAAGTGCTACTTCAATGTTGGGCCTCTGTATATAGCCAGGCTGTGTAAAAGTCTCACACATGTGGTATCGCTATACTCAGGAGGAGTAGCAGAATGCATTTTGGGGTGTCATTTTTGCTATGTATATGCTATGCGTTAGAAATATCTTATAAATGGACAACTTTGTGTAAAAAAAATGCATTTTCATTTTTTCTCCACATTTTCCAAAACCTTCTGGAAAAAAATGAACTGTTCAAAAGACTCATAATGCTTCATAGATTATACGTTGGGGTGTGTGCTTTCCAAAATGGGGTCATTTTGTGGAAAATTCCATTGTCCTGGTGCTCCAGGGCCTTCAAAAGTGTAATAGGTGGTTGAGAAAGGATATGTGCGATTTATGCTTGTAGAACGCCTGAAAGTGCTACTTCAATGTTGGGCCTCTGTATGTGGCCAGGCTGTGTAAAAGTCTCACACATGTGGTATCGCTACACTCAGGAGGAGTAGCAGAATGTATTTTGGGGTGTAGTTGCAATTATGCATATGCTGTGTGAGAGAAAAAAACTGTTAATATGACCAGTTTGTGTAAAAAAAAAAAAAAAATTCCCAAGAATTGTGGGAAAAAAATACAACTTCAAAAAACTCACCACGCCTCTTAGTAAATACCTTGGACTGTCTACTTTCCAAAAAGGGGTAATTTTGGGGTATTTGTACTTTCCTCGCTTGTTAGTGTCTCAAGAAATGAGATATCCCTTCAGTACATCAGGCATGATCAGATGTGATAAATTTTCAGTGATTGCCACCATAGTTTGTAGACTCTATAACTTTCACAAAGACCAAATAATATACACTAATTTGGGTTCATTTTACCAAAGATATGTAGCAGTATACATTTTGGCACAAATTTATGAAGAAAAATTACTTATTTACAATATTTTACAATAGAAACTAAAAAAAAGTGTTTTTTTTTTTTTTTAAATTGCTGTTTTTTTGCTTATATCGCAAAAAATAAAAAACCCAGTGGCGATTAAATACCACCAAAAGAAAGCTCTATTTGTGAGAAGAAAATGATAAAAATTTTGTTTGGATACAGTGTAGCGTGACTAAGTAATTGTCATTCAAAGTGTGAGAGTACTGAAAGCTGAAAATTGGTCTGGGCGGGAAGGTGCATAAGTGCATGGTATTGAAGTGGTTAAATACCACCAAGAAAGCTCTGTTTGTGAGAACAAAATGATAAAAATTTTGTTTGGATACAATGTAGCATGACTGAGTAATTGTCATTCAAAGTGTGAGTGTGCTGAAAGCTAAAAATTGGTCTGGGCAGGAAGGGTGTATAAATGCCCTGTATGGAAGTGGTTAAAGACCCTGCAAGAACAGAAAAACAAATGTTAGTCTGCAAGAAGTTTACTTGGTTCTTATGTCATGGCAATACACAGCAATTTTATAGACTGAGTGGTGTCAGCTTTGCCCAGTTGTCTTCTTTGCTTAACCATACCTTTCACTCCACTGTGAAAGCCCAAGGGCTTTCACACTGGAGCGGTGGACTGGCAGGACAATAAAAAACACTGCTCCTAAAGCGCCCCTGCCCATTGAAATCAATGGGCAGCGCTGCTGAACCGCAGGCAAAGCGCAGTGGTTTTAACCCTTTTTCGGGCACTAGCGGGGGTTAAAAGTGCCCCGGTAGCGGCCGCATAGCGCCGCAAAAATTACGGTAAAGAGCCGCCGACTGTGAAAGTGGCCTTTTTCACTGCAATCTGTGAATGAATGAACTACAAGTACTGTTTCAACTGCGGCAGATGGCTTAGGCCCCTTTCATATTGAGGCGCTTCTAAACTGCCAGTAAAACACTGAGCGCTTTTGAAGAGCTTTTTAGGCACTTATAAAGCGCTTTCCATGCATTTCAATGGAGAGGTTTGTTTTTTCGCCGTCCTGCCAGCGCACTGCCCCCAGTGTGAACGCATTCATTGATTTTAATGGTAATAGGTTTTCGTGAGTTTTTCAGGTGCTTTTTTTAGCGTGTGAAAGGGGTCTTATAGTTCATTGATTATTCCTGCTGTTCATTAAGGGTGCTTTCACACGAGGCATCCGTGGCATCGGCGGTAAAGCGCCGCTATTTTTAGCGGCGCTTTACCGTCATTTTTGCGGAGGTATTTGGCCACTAGCGGTGCACTTTTAACACCTGCAAAGCACCGGCGGTTGGACCGCGCTGCCCATTCATTTCAATGGGCAGGAACAGGGGAGGAGTGGTATATACACCGCTCCTTCACCGCTCAAAAGATGCTGCTTGCAGGAGTTTTTTTTAACATCCTGTCAGCGCTTTCACACTGAGACTGCAGGGGAGCCGCTTTACATGCGCTATTTTTAGCCCAAAAGCGCCTAAAAAATGCCCCAGTGTGAAAAGGGTCTAACTGTCTGCCCATATAGGAGGTATGGGACACAGCTGTACTGAGAGTCTGCAGGAGCCTGACATTGCACCTGTGACCAGCACGTCAGGGGTGCAATGTTCTGCAGAATCCTAAGAAAAAAATAATAAATGCAATTTTTTTACGTGGAAAAAAAAATGCACATTTATTTTAATTTTTTTAACAAAAGTGAGCTTATCCTTCAAACTCTGAGATAACACAGAAGTTTAAGTTAAGCAGCCTTGAATTTCAGCTCTGAATTTCTGACATGAGCAAAAGGTTTTTCTTTTTTTAATGTAGTGGACAAACATAACAAAAATCTTTCAATGATATACTTCACAGACCCAAAACTTAGCAAATAACAGAATTCATTGTAAGGGTTTACATACACTTTAAAGTGATTGTAAGGCTTTGTTTTTTTTAAAATGACAAACATGTCATACTTACCTCCACTGTGCAGTTCGTTTTGCACAGAGTGGCCCCGGTCCTCCTGAGTCCAGCATTCGGCATCCATAGATGCCAAATGTAAGACTTGGCCCCGCATAGGATGCATTAAGGTGAAAAAATATGAGGATTTACAACCCCTTTAAAGGTGTTGCTTGCTGAAAAACTCGGTTCATATTAAGGCTACTGCTGGGCTCAGACTTCTTTTAGCAAAGAAACTAGAACTGTGCAGAATGTCTTAAGTGGACTTTATTTTAAAACACTGCCTCCTCTAAAGCTGCTGCTAGTGCTTTTTATTAAATGTACACTACTGTGCAAAGGTTTTAAGCAGGTGTGAAAAAATACTGTAAATTAGAAATTATTTTAGAAATAAAAGTGTTAATAGTTGAGAAGCCTGTAATACACACAAGATATCTTCCCAACTGGGTCCTATGACCCCACTTAAACTCAACCCAGACTTCTCTCCTGGAATGAAAGCATCCTTCTTAAATGATATTTGGCCATACCCAAATGTGAGAGCAGGACATTTTTTTGAAGGAGGACAGCTCCTCACCCACGCTGCCTTGACAAACAAAATGACGGGTTCGTTTCCCTTTTGGACATATGTACAGATTCGACATTTTCTCAATGCCCCTAAACACAGAACTGAATGGTCGAGACAACTAACTCCATTCGAATCAATGTGCTTAAAAACAGAACCTCAACGACATCTCATCTCTTATACATATGCCCTTTTATTCTCTAACTTTTCTTCCAATGACAATTGGACATGTCAAAAATGGGAAAAAGATCTTTCCATAGATCTCACAGAAAATGATTGGGAGACTATTTTTACGAATATCCATAAGGGAACGCTAAATACCTACGCACAAGAAAATGCTTTCAAAATAGCTTCACGTTGGTACAGGACTCCCCTCAAACTTCATCACATGTACCCGAAACTTTCTCCACTCTGCTGGAGATGTGGTGCAGAACAGGGATCGCTTTTACATATATGGTGGACGTGCCCGAAAATACAAGCCTTTTGGTTAGAAGTCCATAAATACATCCACCACATAACCACCTTCAATCTAGAGTTCACTCCAGCCCAATTTCTACTACATCTTCCCTCGATTCCACGTAGGGCGTATTTCCGCTCTTTATCTATGCACATGATAAATGCAGCCAAATTATGTATCCCCGCTAAGTGGTGCTCCCCTGATCCACCATCCATAGCGGATTGGTTCCACCGTATAGGTAAAACTGCGGAATTGGAAGATTTAATTCACCAGGTGAAAGATACTCCCTCTAAATTCACTACAATTTGGTCTTACATTTACTGGCTACATTTCGTTACTACAGACAATTACAAAAAGGTTGTATCATAATTTGACCTTAAGAGTGGTGGAGATGCATTAAAGACACTGGTCCCCCACCCTTTCCCTCCTGCCCCTTATCACGGTTTCCTATAAAACACCCCCCATCTTTTTTATATAAGTGACTATAATATATTAATAACCCGATATCCCTGATCGTACCCCTTGTAGAGTTCACTTCCCTTACCTCCCTTTACCACTTAGAGAGTCTCACTCTTTCTAATGACACTTTTTACCCCTGATAACCCCATTCAGTCATTATCGACTTAAGAATTTACAGTTTAAAAGTGATTTACCTACTCAGGTACCTTTTATCTTATGTTTAATACATACGAATGCAATTATATACCTTGTTAAAGCTTATTTTATCTTCCATTAGATCATTTATTTTGATCTGTTACCTAATGTGTTTTTTTTTTTTGTTTTTTTTTTAAACTTCACCTTACATTTGTATAATTATACATATATGCTCATCGATGTAGCTACGTAAGCATTTATTGATTTACTGTAATGTTAAATTTACATCTTCTGATTATATTACTTTACTTATGTGCTTGCTGTTGTGGCTGTGTCCACGTTTCTTGCTTTTCTGTAATTCTGTTGATATCAATAAAAACTTTTCAACAAAAAAAAAAAAGTGTTAATAGTTTATTTTTTAATAATTAACAAAATGGAAAGTAAATGAACAGAAGAGAAATTTCAATCAAATCAATATTTGGCGTGACCACACGTTGCCTTCAAAACAGCATCAATCTAGGTACCGTATATACTCGAGTATAAGCCGACCCGAATATAAGCCGAGTCACCTAATTTTACCACAAAAAACGTATTGACTCGAGTATAAGCCTAGGGTGTCCATCTGCATGCCTCACTTTGCCTCACTGTGTCCATGCCTCACTGTGCCCATGACTAGACTGACGTTTAACATGGGAGTCTATGGAAGGGGTACCCGGATTTGAAAAATCGGTGCTCCCTGGCCGTAGGTCCCCCGGACAAGAAACTTTGCACACTTGTAGAGAAACAGTGGGGCTATATGTGTGCCAAGTTTGAGGGCCAGGGGACCTACGGCCGGCCAGTACCGCCTCCCCAAAGTCCGGGAGATCAGGCGCAAAAAGGTGACTCGAGTATAAGCCGAGGGGGGCATTTTCAGCACAAAAAAATGTGCTTAAAAACTCGGCTTATACTCGAGTATATACGGTACACTTGCACACAGTTTTTTAAGGAACTCAGCCAGTAGGTTGTTCTTAACATCTTGGAGAACTTATCAAAAGATCCTCTGTGGATTTAGGCTGCCTAAAATCCTTCTGCCTCTTCATGTAATCCCAGACAGACCAGGACTCCTTGTACTTTATGTTGAAGATTGTTCTTAATGACATTGGCTGCATGTTTGGGGTTGTCATGCTGCAGAATAAATTTGGGGCTAATCACACACCTCTCTGATGGTATGACATAATGGATAAGTTTCTGCCTGTATTTCTTAGCATTGAGGACACCATCCTGACCAAAACTCCTACTCCATTTCCAGATATGCAGCACCAAATTTGTAAGGAACCACCACCATGTTTCACTTTAGACACTCATTATCATACTGCTTTACAGCCCTTTTGTGAACAAACCGCCTC
This sequence comes from Rana muscosa, assembly GCA_029206835.1. Classification (NCBI taxonomy): domain Eukaryota; kingdom Metazoa; phylum Chordata; class Amphibia; order Anura; family Ranidae; genus Rana; species Rana muscosa. The sequence goes on along the minus strand of CM055117.1, from coordinate 635,457,834 downwards.
CTGCTACAGCCAAATATTTCAACTTTTGACTCATCGGTCCAGAGCACCTACTGCCATTTTCCTGATACAGTTCCCCAGTTCCTATGTTTTAATGCATAGTTGAGCGCCTTGGTCTTATTTTTATGTCAGAGGTAGTGATGAGCCGAACACCCCCCTGTTCGGTTCGCACCAGAACCCGCGAACGGACCGAAAGTTCGAACGAACATTAGAACCCTATTAAATAGAATGGATGCGAACGTTCGAATTCTAAAGTGCTAATTATAACAACTATTATGCATGTTATTGTCCTAAAAAGGGTTTGGGAACCCGGGTTCTGCACCAGGGGACATGTATCAATGCAAAAAGAAGTTTTAAAAACGGTCGTTTTTCGGGAGCAGTCATTTTAATGATGCATAAAGTGAAAAAAAAAAGTCAAATATTCCTTTAAATATCGTACCTGGGGGGTGTCTAAAGTATGCCTGTGAAGTGCCACGTGTTTCCCGTGTTTAGAACTGTCCCTGCACAAAATGACACTTCTAAAGGAAAAAAAAGCCATTTAAAACTGCTTGCGGCTTTAATGTAATGTCTGGTCCCGGTAATATGGATGAAATTCTTTAAGAAAAATGGCATAGCTACCCCATGACCCCCCCCCCCTACCCCAGCCCATTACCAGCCCCTTTGGGTCTTGTATGGATATTAAGGGGAACCCCGCACATAAAATAAAAAAGGCCCTATATACTCTGAACAGCCCTATACAGGCGGTGCATACAAGACAGGGACTGTAGGTTTGTTCTTATGTAGAATCTGTTTGTAATTTTGAACAGGTACATTGTTGAAGTGTAGCTCCAGACCAAAAATCTATTTTTAAACTTTTTGGAAAACATAGGTAAGGGTTATCACCCCTGTAACATTTGTTTTGCTGTCTGTGCCCCTGTTCAGAACATTTCACCTCACTTTCCGTCCCAATGACAACTGTTTTTGAAATGTGGTGTTTTTCTTGAAACAAGGATTGCTGATAAAGCATCAGTACAGAGGAGACACCTTTCTCCCATATTTATTCTTACAGGAGAGAATTTTCCTTCCTAGTGGTAGATTTCCTCTCACTTCCTGTTGTCTTCTTGCGTTTGCAAGTAGGAGTCGTTTGTAAGTTGGATGTTTGAAAGTAGGGACCTGCCGTATATACTCTGCAGAAATAGGCCCCTTAGTTGTTGGTGTTGGCACAACACTGTAAGCACTCACAGTTACTCTTGGTTGGTGCTGGAACGCCCTGCTGTCAACTATTATATCAGGAATTTTAATTACATATAATTGTTGAACAGTGGTAGTAAAAATTGGGCCTTTGATGGTGGTGCTGGTGCCACAACACTGTAAGCCCTGACAGTTACTCTTGGTGGGTGCAGCAATGGGCCCTGCTGTGAATTATTAGATCAAGAATTGTAATTACATGCCCCTGTTGAACAGGGGCTGAAAAATTGGGCCTTAGGCACTGGTGGCACAACACTGCAACCCCTCACAGATACTGTACTTGGAGCACAGCAATGAGCCCTGTTGCAAAGTATTGCTTCAAAAATTGTAATGACACGCCCCTGTTAAACAGGGGCTGAAAAATTGGGCCTTAGGCACTGGTGGCACAACACTGCAACTCCTCACAGATACTGTACTTGGAGTACAGCAATGAGCCCTGTTGCAAAGTATTGCTTCAAAAATTGTAATTACACGCCCCTGTTAAACAGGGGCTGAAAAATTGGGCGTTAGGCACTGGTGGCGGCACCCATAAACAAAAATGATCTTCCAAGCTATCATCATCAATCGTATCATTGAGGACTCGGAGGAGGAGGATAGCCAGTCAACATAACAGCACAGGCACTCAGCATCAGCATCAGTCTTGAAGGGATGTGACATGTTAAAATCAATTAGTCTGTTATATCAGCATCAGGTGTGTGGTAGCTGGTGGTGATCCAAGACTGGTTCATCTTGATGAAAGTCAGTCGATCAACCGAGTCGGTGGACAGGCGCACCCTGTGATCCGTGACAAATCCTCCAGCAGCACTGAATGTGCGTTCCGAAAGAACGCTGGATGCAGGACAGGCCAGTAGCTCAATTGCATACTGTGCAAGCTCTGGCCAGTGATCCATCCTCAAGACCCAGTAAGCCAGAGGATTTTCGGTGGGGAAGGTGTCCAAGTCTGACCTTGCCCCTAGATATTCCTGCACCATGTTTATCAGACGCTGGCGATGGTTGCTGGAACCGATCATACTTTGGGGCTGCGGACTAAAGAATTGTCTGAACGCATCGGTCAGACGGCCACCTTCCCCACCGCTCCTTCTTTGACTGGCCGAAGCCTCAGCAACTCGTTGTCCAGGACCAGGAGTTTGCAACCTCCCAGTCTCTGGGAACGCGTTGCACAGACCTTTCTGCAAGGCCTCCCGGAGTTGTCTCATCCTCTGCTCCCTCTGCGACGGTAACATAAGGTCCGCAACCTTACCCTTGTACCGTGGATCAAGGAGAGTGGCCAGCCAGTAATGGTCCCTCTCCTTGATCCGAAGAATACGAGGATCCTTCCGCAGACTTTGCAGGATCAGGGAGGCCATGCAGCGTAGGTTTGCTGAGGCATTCGCTCCGGAGTCCTCTGGGTCACTAAGGACGACATGATCCGCAGCCACCTCCTCCCAGCCACGTACAAGTCCACTGGTTTCTTGGGACTGTAAATCATCCCTAAAAGACTGCTGCTGATGATGCTGAGTGCCAGCCTCCACCTCCATGCTGACACAATCCTCCTCCTCCTCCTCCTCCTCCTCCTCCTCTTCCTGTGCGATGGGTGGGACAGAAGTAACACTGTCTGGGTAAAGGGGGCCTTGAGAGGCAAGGAAGTCCTCCTCTTCCTGCCTCTGTTCTGCCTCAAGTGCCCTGTCCATTATTCCACGCAGCGTGTGCTCCAACAGGTGGACAAGAGGTACAGTGTCACTGATGCATGCACTGTCACTGCTCACCATCCTCGTGGCCTCCTCAAATGGTGCCAGGACAGTGCATGCATCCCTGATCATGCCCCACTGGCGTGGAGAAAAAAAACCAAGCTCCCCTGACCCTGTCCTGGTGCCGTAGTCGCACAGGTACTCATTGATGGCCCTCTGCTGCGTGTGCAGCCGCTGCAGCATGGCCAACGTTGAGTTCCACCTGGTGGGCATGTCACATATAAGGCGGTTCTTGGGCAGGTTCAACTCCTTTTGCAGCTCAGCCAGGCGAGCACTGGCATTATAAGATCTGCGGAAATGCACACAGACTTTCCTGGCCTGCCTCAGGACATCCTGTAAGCCCGGGTACCTGCCCAAGAACCGCTGCACCACCAGGTTAAGGACGTGAGCCACACAGGGCACATGGGTCAGTTGTCCCTGTCGGAGGGCGGAGAGGAGGTTGGTGCCATTGTCGCAAACCACCATTCCTGGCTTAAGCTGGCGTGGCGTCAACCACCTCTCGGCCTGGCCCTGCAGAGCAGACAGGACCTCTGCCCCAGTGTGGCTTCTGTCCCCCAAACACACCAGCGCAAGCACGGCATGGCATCTTTTTGCCTGCGTACTTGCGTAGCCCCGTGAACGGCTACGGAGCACCGCTGGTTCATAGGACAAACCACAGGAAGAGGCCATGGAGGAAGAAGAAGAGGAGGGGGTGGAGGAGAGAGGTGTGTCACAACCAGTAGTAGCATTTTGGAGGCGTGGCGGTGGGACAACCTCCAACACTACTGCACCTTGTCCTGAATCCTTCCCAGCTGCCAAAAGAGTGACCCAATGGGCCGTGAAAGAAAGGTAACGTCCCTGTCCATGCCTGCTGGACCATGAGTCAGCGGTAATATGCACCTTACCGCTGACCGCCCTGTCCAGCGAGGCCAAGACATTGCCTTCCACATGCCGGTAGAGAGCCGGAATAGCCTTCCGTGCGAAAAAGTGGCGTTTGGGAACCTGCCACTGAGGAACCGCACATTGCACAAACTCACGGAAGGGGGCCGAGTCTACCAACTGAAAAGGCAGCAGTTGAAGCGCTAGCAATTTAGCCAAGCTAGCATTCAACCGCTGGGCATGTGGATGGCTGGGAGTGAACTTCTTTCGACGGTCCAGCAGCTGGGGCAGGGAAATTTGCCTGCTAGAATCGGACGTCGGTGTACTGCTAGCAGAGTGGGCGCAAGTACTTGGCTGTGACACACCTAATTCTACACCTTCATTCCTCTCAGTGCATGTTTCAGAGAGGACTGAAGTTATAGTGGGGTTGGAGATCCCAGCTGATGCGGTGCAAGGAGAGGTCCGCTTTGTTCTTTGGTGTGGGTCTTTGAGGTAGGCTTGCCAACGAGCTGCATGGCAGGTCAACATATGTCTGGTCAGGCATGTGGTACCCAAGCGGCTGATGTTTTGGCCACGCGATATACGCTTGAGACATATGTTGCAAACAGCAGCTGTGCGATCTGATGCACTAGCCTCAAAAAAGGCCCACACCAAAGAACTTTTTGAATGACGGGCAGAGGCAGCGCCCTGCACAGGCGGAGCTCTGCGGTGTGATTCCGTCGGTGTACTGCCCTTACGCTGGCCACCAAAGGGCATCCTGCCTCGTTGGAGATGTGCCTCCTCCTCATCCTCCTCCTCCTCCTCTCTCCTATTAGGCACCCACGTGGAGTCAGTGACCTCATCATCCCCTCCCTCCTCATCACTGGAGCCAATCTGGCAGTATGCTGCAGCTGCTGGAACATGACTGCCAGATTGGTGTCCTTCTTGAGCATCCCCTCTGTCTGCTCTCACGCTACTGCCTTCCTCTAGCTGGGTTTCATCATCAGACCCTTCGAAACGCTGGGCATCCTCCTGGAGCATGTACCCAACACTGTGCTGAAACAGTTCGGGGGACTCCTCAGGAGGAGGACATGGTGGGTCTAGGGAAGGAGTGACTGATGATTTGTCTGACATTGATACCAGGGAAGACGACGCTTTGGCAGCTGCTTTTCCAGTACCCTGAGCCTGGGTGAGAGAGGATGAGGAGGAGGAGGAGGGCTTGGTCATCCACTCTACCAAGTCTTCGGCATGATGTGGCTCAACATGTCCAGCTGCCGAAAAGAAGGACAAGCGTGTCCCATGGCCATGTGCTGATGACAATGCACCGCGTCCACGACCAGCACTGTTGCCCCCAGACACAGAGCCTGCTTGCCCTCTTTTATTGCCTCCTGACTGTCTGCCTCTCCTTGTTTGCCTTCCAGACATTCTAATAGATGGCCTGCACGGAGATGGGAAAAAAGCAATAAGGGCTACCTTCAGGTGTCCCTTCTCTGTCCCTTGAAACAAGGACTTTCACAGTGAAAGAAACTGACACTCTCCCTACCTACAGTTTTCTGTCCCTAGAAAAAATGTTTTTTTTAATCACAATATAGCACAAGAAAAATTCACTCACTGTCCTTACAGGTCCCTGGAAACAAGGACTTGCAGAGTGAAAGAAAAAAAACACTCTCCCTACCTACAGTTTTCTGTCCCTAGAAAAAATGTTTTTTTTAATCACAATATAGCACAAGAAAAATTCACTCACTGTCCTTACAGGTCCCTGGAAACAAGGACTTGCAGAGTGAAAGAAAAAAAACACTCTCCCTACCTACAGTTTTCTGTCCCTAGAAAAAATGTTTTTTTTAATCACAATATAGCACAAGAAAAATTCACTCACTGTCCTTACAGGTCCCTGGAAACAAGGACTTGCAGAGTGAAAGAAAAAAAACACTCTCCCTACCTACAGTTTTCTGTCCCTAGAAAAAATGTTTTTTTTAATCACAATATAGCACAAGAAAAATTCACTCACTGTCCTTACAGGTCCCTGGAAACAAGGACTTGCAGAGTGAAAGAAAAAAAACACTCTCCCTACCTACAGTTTTCTGTCCCTAGAAAAAATGTTTTTTTTAATCACAATATAGCACAAGAAAAATTCACTCACTGTCCTTACAGGTCCCTGGAAACAAGGACTTGCAGAGTGAAAGAAAAAAAACACTCTCCCTACCTACAGTTTTCTGTCCCTAGAAAAAATGTTTTTTTTAATCACAATATAGCACAAGAAAAATTCACTCACTGTCCTTACAGGTCCCTGGAAACAAGGACTTGCAGAGTGAAAGAAAAAAAACACTCTCCCTACCTACAGTTTTCTGTCCCTAGAAAAAATGTTTTTTTTAATCACAATATAGCACAAGAAAAATTCACTCACTGTCCTTACAGGTCCCTGGAAACAAGGACTTGCAGAGTGAAAGAAAAAAAACACTCTCCCTACCTACAGTTTTCTGTCCCTAGAAAAAATGTTTTTTTTAATCACAATATAGCACAAGAAAAATTCACTCACTGTCCTTACAGGTCCCTGGAAACAAGGACTTGCAGAGTGAAAGAAAAAAAACACTCTCCCTACCTACAGTTTTCTGTCCCTAGAAAAAATGTTTTTTTTAATCACAATATAGCACAAGAAAAATTCACTCACTGTCCTTACAGGTCCCTGGAAACAAGGACTTGCAGAGTGAAAGAAAAAAAACACTCTCCCTACCTACAGTTTTCTGTCCCTAGAAAAAATGTTTTTTTTAATCACAATATAGCACAAGAAAAATTCACTCACTGTCCTTACAGGTCCCTGGAAACAAGGACTTGCAGAGTGAAAGAAAAAAAACACTCTTCCTACCTACAGTTTTCTGTCCCTAGAAAAAATGTTTTTTTTAATCACAATATAGCACAAGAAAAATTCACTGACTGTCCTTACAGGTCCCTGGAAACAAGGACTTGCAGAGTGAAAGAAAAAAAACACTCTCCCTACCTACAGTTTTCTGTCCCTAGAAAAAATGTTTTTTTTAATCACAATATAGCACAAGAAAAATTCACTCACTGTCCTTACAGGTCCCTGGAAACAAGGACTTGCAGAGTGAAAGAAAAAAAACACTCTCCCTACCTACAGTTTTCTGTCCCTAGAAAAAATGTTTTTTTTAATCACAATATAGCACAAGAAAAATTCACTCACTGTCCTTACAGGTCCCTGGAAACAAGGACTTGCAGAGTGAAAGAAAAAAAACACTCTCCCTACCTACAGTTTTCTGTCCCTAGAAAAAATGTTTTTTTTAATCACAATATAGCACAAGAAAAATTCACTCACTGTCCTTACAGGTCCCTGGAAACAAGGACTTGCAGAGTGAAAGAAAAAAAACACTCTCCCTACCTACAGTTTTCTGTCCCTAGAAAAAATGTTTTTTTTAATCACAATATAGCACAAGAAAAATTCACTCACTGTCCTTACAGGTCCCTGGAAACAAGGACTTGCAGAGTGAAAGAAAAAAAAACAAACACTCTCCCTACCTACAGTTTTCTGTCCCTAGAAAAAATGTTTTTTTTAATCACAATATAGCACAAGAAAAATTCACTCACTGTCCTTACAGGTCCCTGGAAACAAGGACTTACAGAGTGAAATAAACTGACACTCTCCCTACCTACAGTTTTCTGTCCCTAGAAAAAATGTTTTTTTTAATCACAATATAGCACAAGAAAAATTCACTCACTGTCCTTACAGGTCCCTGGAAACAAGGACTTGCAGAGTGAAAGAAAAAAAAACACTCTCCCTACCTACAGTTTTCTGTCCCTAGAAAAAATGTTTTTTTTAATCACAATATAGCACAAGAAAAATTCACTCACTGTCCTTACAGGTCCCTGGAAACAAGGACTTACAGAGTGAAATAAACTGACACTCTCCCTACCTACAGTTTTCTGTCCCTAGAATAAATGTTTTTTTAAGCACAATATAGCACAAGGACAATTCACTCACTGTCCTTCCAGGTCCCTGGAAACAAGGACTTGCAGAGTGAAAGAAAAAAAACACTCTCCCTACCTACAGTTTTCTGTCCCTAGAAAAAATGTTTTTTTTAATCACAATATAGCACAAGGACAATTCACTCACTGTCCTTCCAGGTCCCTGGAAACAAGGACTTGCAGAGTGAAAGAAACTGACACTCTCCCTACCTACAGTTTTCTGTCCCTAGAATAAATGTTTTTTTAAGCACAATATAGCACAAGGACAATTCACTCACTGTCCTTCCAGGTCCCTGGAAACAAGGACTTGCAGAGTGAAAGAAACTGACACTGTCCCTACCTACAGTTTTCTGTCCCTAGAATAAATGTTTTTTTTAAGCACACTATAGCACAAGCACAAAACACACTGACACTCTCCCTACCTATCCTTCTCTTTCCCTAAACTAAAGGAATCCAGGTTAAGCAAGAAAGAAATAACAGTCACTGTCCCTGCCTATGCTGCTCTATCCCTGCTCCGGAACACACTACACTAGGCCGCCGTGCTGGCGGCCTTTTATAGTGTGGGGCGTGTACTAAACACCCTCAGCAATAATTGGCCACAGGCATCCTGCCTGTGGCCAATCATTGCTCTCCTCGCTGCCGGCGCTGTGATTGGCCAAGCATGCGGGGTCACAGTGCATGCTTGGCCAATCACAGCGCCTGGATGACACTGCGATGGCGTAGTGCATTGTGGGCCGTTCGCGTCACTCGAATTTGGCGCGAACGGCCCAAATCGTTCGATCTTCGTCGAACGATCGAACAGCCGATGTTCGAGTCGAACGTATGTTCGACTCGAACACGAAGCTCATCCCTAGTCAGAGGTATGCCTTTGGGCTACAGTTCATCTATGAAGACCACTTATGACCAGTATTCTCCAAACAGTAGATGGGTGTACCTGAGTCCAACTGGTTTCTGCCAGTTATGTATTGATGGCACTGCTGGACATCTTCAGATGTCACGGGAAAGTACCGGCAAGCTTGGTGTGTTTTTCTTATGCTTCATTGTTTCCTTGGCCAACCACTGCATCTACGGCATCTATGTTGCCTGTTTCTTTGTGTTTCTTCAAAAGAGCTTAACCTTTTCCATACAGGGATTTTTATACCACTTCCATACCGGGCCTATTCTGGCACTTCTCTCCTACATGTACAAATCATCATTCTTTTGATAGAAAATTAGTCAGAACCCCCAAACATTATATATGTTTTTTTAGCAGACACCCTAGGGAATAAAATGACGGTCGTTGCAACTTTTTATCTTGCACGGTATTTGCGCAATAATTTTTCAAACGCCTTTTTTTGGGGAAAAAAATGGTTTCATTAATTAAAAAATAACAAAACAGTAAAGTTAGCCCACATTGGGATTTCAGATGAGGCTTCTTTTAGGCGCTTTACAGGTGCTTTTTTTAACGCTAAATCCCCTTTCACGCTGGGGCATTTTTCAGGCGCTTCAGTGTGAAAGCACTCAGGCTTTCACATTGGGATTGCAGATGCAGCTTCTTTCAGGCGCTTTACATGCGCTTTTTTTGTGCTAAAGCACCTAAAAAATGCCCCAGTGTGAAAGGGGTCTTACAGACCACTTATACCTACAGGTAAGCCTAGATTAAGGCTTACCTGTAGGTGCAACAAATATCTCCTAAACCTACATGGTTTAGGAGATATTTGCAGAAAAGACAGCACCGATGTCTCCGGCGCATGCGCGCCGTAGACAACGGCGCAGGCGCACTGAGCATGCCGTTAATGAATGGGACATGCTGTTAGTGGCCAGCTCCTGCACGCAAGCGCAGGAGTGACCTCATCGCGGCACCAGCCAGTCATAGCGCTGGAGCCGCGATAACCGGAAGTCACTCCGGGTATCATGGCGGCGACAGAGGTGGCGAACGAGGATGGCTGCGGGGGCTTCGATCTCAGTTAAGTACTTCATAATGAGCTAGTATGCTATGCATACTAGCTCATTATGTCTTTGTCTTGCAGGGTATTTATTTTTTTCATTTTGTTACAGAGGGTTTACTTAGTCTTTAACTACGTAGTGCAGGGGCATTCCTGATTGCATACAAATTTAAAGTGTTTACGTTTGACCTCATATTATATGCTTTTTGTAAATCTAAAGGAAAATTGTACAAGAATATTGTATCATGTATGGCCAGCCTAAGAATTAATACTGGTTTGAAGCCAAAGTGTAGTCACACCAAGTATTGATTTGATTAAAAATGTTCTTCTGTTCACTGATAAAAATAAACTAAAATATATACTTGTAGAGAAACAGTGGGGCTATATGTGTGCCAAGTTTGAGGGCCAGGGGACCTACGGCCGGCCAGTACCGCCTCCCCAAAGTCCGGGAGATCAGGCGCAAAAAGGTGACTCGAGTATAAGCCGAGGGGGGCATTTTCAGCACAAAAAAATGTGCTTAAAAACTCGGCTTATACTCGAGTATATACGGTACACTTGCACACAGTTTTTTAAGGAACTCAGCCAGTAGGTTGTTCTTAACATCTTGGAGAACTTATCAAAAGATCCTCTGTGGATTTAGGCTGCCTAAAATCCTTCTGCCTCTTCATGTAATCCCAGACAGACCAGGACTCCTTGTACTTTATGTTGAAGATTGTTCTTAATGACATTGGCTGCATGTTTGGGGTTGTCATGCTGCAGAATAAATTTGGGGCTAATCACACACCTCTCTGATGGTATGACATAATGGATAAGTTTCTGCCTGTATTTCTTAGCATTGAGGACACCATCCTGACCAAAACTCCTACTCCATTTCCAGATATGCAGCACCAAATTTGTAAGGAACCACCACCATGTTTCACTTTAGACACTCATTATCATACTGCTTTACAGCCCTTTTGTGAACAAACCGCCTCCTGCTACAGCCAAATATTTCAACTTTTGACTCATCGGTCCAGAGCACCTACTGCCATTTTCCTGATACAGTTCCCCAGTTCCTATGTTTTAATGCATAGTTGAGCGCCTTGGTCTTATTTTTATGTCAGAGGTAGTGATGAGCCGAACACCCCCCTGTTCGGTTCGCACCAGAACCCGCGAACGGACCGAAAGTTCGAACGAACATTAGAACCCTATTAAATAGAATGGATGCGAACGTTCGAATTCTAAAGTGCTAATTATAACAACTATTATGCATGTTATTGTCCTAAAAAGGGTTTGGGAACCCGGGTTCTGCACCAGGGGACATGTATCAATGCAAAAAGAAGTTTTAAAAACGGTCGTTTTTCGGGAGCAGTCATTTTAATGATGCATAAAGTGAAAAAAAAAAGTCAAATATTCCTTTAAATATCGTACCTGGGGGGTGTCTAAAGTATGCCTGTGAAGTGCCACGTGTTTCCCGTGTTTAGAACTGTCCCTGCACAAAATGACACTTCTAAAGGAAAAAAAAGCCATTTAAAACTGCTTGCGGCTTTAATGTAATGTCTGGTCCCGGTAATATGGATGAAATTCTTTAAGAAAAATGGCATAGCTACCCCATGACCCCCCCCCCTACCCCAGCCCATTACCAGCCCCTTTGGGTCTTGTATGGATATTAAGGGGAACCCCGCACATAAAATAAAAAAGGCCCTATATACTCTGAACAGCCCTATACAGGCGGTGCATACAAGACAGGGACTGTAGGTTTGTTCTTATGTAGAATCTGTTTGTAATTTTGAACAGGTACATTGTTGAAGTGTAGCTCCAGACCAAAAATCTATTTTTAAACTTTTTGGAAAACATAGGTAAGGGTTATCACCCCTGTAACATTTGTTTTGCTGTCTGTGCCCCTGTTCAGAACATTTCACCTCACTTTCCGTCCCAATGACAACTGTTTTTGAAATGTGGTGTTTTTCTTGAAACAAGGATTGCTGATAAAGCATCAGTACAGAGGAGACACCTTTCTCCCATATTTATTCTTACAGGAGAGAATTTTCCTTCCTAGTGGTAGATTTCCTCTCACTTCCTGTTGTCTTCTTGCGTTTGCAAGTAGGAGTCGTTTGTAAGTTGGATGTTTGAAAGTAGGGACCTGCCGTATATACTCTGCAGAAATAGGCCCCTTAGTTGTTGGTGTTGGCACAACACTGTAAGCACTCACAGTTACTCTTGGTTGGTGCTGGAACGCCCTGCTGTCAACTATTATATCAGGAATTTTAATTACATATAATTGTTGAACAGTGGTAGTAAAAATTGGGCCTTTGATGGTGGTGCTGGTGCCACAACACTGTAAGCCCTGACAGTTACTCTTGGTGGGTGCAGCAATGGGCCCTGCTGTGAATTATTAGATCAAGAATTGTAATTACATGCCCCTGTTGAACAGGGGCTGAAAAATTGGGCCTTAGGCACTGGTGGCACAACACTGCAACCCCTCACAGATACTGTACTTGGAGCACAGCAATGAGCCCTGTTGCAAAGTATTGCTTCAAAAATTGTAATGACACGCCCCTGTTAAACAGGGGCTGAAAAATTGGGCCTTAGGCACTGGTGGCACAACACTGCAACTCCTCACAGATACTGTACTTGGAGTACAGCAATGAGCCCTGTTGCAAAGTATTGCTTCAAAAATTGTAATTACACGCCCCTGTTAAACAGGGGCTGAAAAATTGGGCGTTAGGCACTGGTGGCGGCACCCATAAACAAAAATGATCTTCCAAGCTATCATCATCAATCGTATCATTGAGGACTCGGAGGAGGAGGATAGCCAGTCAACATAACAGCACAGGCACTCAGCATCAGCATCAGTCTTGAAGGGATGTGACATGTTAAAATCAATTAGTCTGTTATATCAGCATCAGGTGTGTGGTAGCTGGTGGTGATCCAAGACTGGTTCATCTTGATGAAAGTCAGTCGATCAACCGAGTCGGTGGACAGGCGCACCCTGTGATCCGTGACAAATCCTCCAGCAGCACTGAATGTGCGTTCCGAAAGAACGCTGGATGCAGGACAGGCCAGTAGCTCAATTGCATACTGTGCAAGCTCTGGCCAGTGATCCATCCTCAAGACCCAGTAAGCCAGAGGATTTTCGGTGGGGAAGGTGTCCAAGTCTGACCTTGCCCCTAGATATTCCTGCACCATGTTTATCAGACGCTGGCGATGGTTGCTGGAACCGATCATACTTTGGGGCTGCGGACTAAAGAATTGTCTGAACGCATCGGTCAGACGGCCACCTTCCCCACCGCTCCTTCTTTGACTGGCCGAAGCCTCAGCAACTCGTTGTCCAGGACCAGGAGTTTGCAACCTCCCAGTCTCTGGGAACGCGTTGCACAGACCTTTCTGCAAGGCCTCCCGGAGTTGTCTCATCCTCTGCTCCCTCTGCGACGGTAACATAAGGTCCGCAACCTTACCCTTGTACCGTGGATCAAGGAGAGTGGCCAGCCAGTAATGGTCCCTCTCCTTGATCCGAAGAATACGAGGATCCTTCCGCAGACTTTGCAGGATCAGGGAGGCCATGCAGCGTAGGTTTGCTGAGGCATTCGCTCCGGAGTCCTCTGGGTCACTAAGGACGACATGATCCGCAGCCACCTCCTCCCAGCCACGTACAAGTCCACTGGTTTCTTGGGACTGTAAATCATCCCTAAAAGACTGCTGCTGATGATGCTGAGTGCCAGCCTCCACCTCCATGCTGACACAATCCTCCTCCTCCTCCTCCTCCTCCTCCTCCTCTTCCTGTGCGATGGGTGGGACAGAAGTAACACTGTCTGGGTAAAGGGGGCCTTGAGAGGCAAGGAAGTCCTCCTCTTCCTGCCTCTGTTCTGCCTCAAGTGCCCTGTCCATTATTCCACGCAGCGTGTGCTCCAACAGGTGGACAAGAGGTACAGTGTCACTGATGCATGCACTGTCACTGCTCACCATCCTCGTGGCCTCCTCAAATGGTGCCAGGACAGTGCATGCATCCCTGATCATGCCCCACTGGCGTGGAGAAAAAAAACCAAGCTCCCCTGACCCTGTCCTGGTGCCGTAGTCGCACAGGTACTCATTGATGGCCCTCTGCTGCGTGTGCAGCCGCTGCAGCATGGCCAACGTTGAGTTCCACCTGGTGGGCATGTCACATATAAGGCGGTTCTTGGGCAGGTTCAACTCCTTTTGCAGCTCAGCCAGGCGAGCACTGGCATTATAAGATCTGCGGAAATGCACACAGACTTTCCTGGCCTGCCTCAGGACATCCTGTAAGCCCGGGTACCTGCCCAAGAACCGCTGCACCACCAGGTTAAGGACGTGAGCCACACAGGGCACATGGGTCAGTTGTCCCTGTCGGAGGGCGGAGAGGAGGTTGGTGCCATTGTCGCAAACCACCATTCCTGGCTTAAGCTGGCGTGGCGTCAACCACCTCTCGGCCTGGCCCTGCAGAGCAGACAGGACCTCTGCCCCAGTGTGGCTTCTGTCCCCCAAACACACCAGCGCAAGCACGGCATGGCATCTTTTTGCCTGCGTACTTGCGTAGCCCCGTGAACGGCTACGGAGCACCGCTGGTTCATAGGACAAACCACAGGAAGAGGCCATGGAGGAAGAAGAAGAGGAGGGGGTGGAGGAGAGAGGTGTGTCACAACCAGTAGTAGCATTTTGGAGGCGTGGCGGTGGGACAACCTCCAACACTACTGCACCTTGTCCTGAATCCTTCCCAGCTGCCAAAAGAGTGACCCAATGGGCCGTGAAAGAAAGGTAACGTCCCTGTCCATGCCTGCTGGACCATGAGTCAGCGGTAATATGCACCTTACCGCTGACCGCCCTGTCCAGCGAGGCCAAGACATTGCCTTCCACATGCCGGTAGAGAGCCGGAATAGCCTTCCGTGCGAAAAAGTGGCGTTTGGGAACCTGCCACTGAGGAACCGCACATTGCACAAACTCACGGAAGGGGGCCGAGTCTACCAACTGAAAAGGCAGCAGTTGAAGCGCTAGCAATTTAGCCAAGCTAGCATTCAACCGCTGGGCATGTGGATGGCTGGGAGTGAACTTCTTTCGACGGTCCAGCAGCTGGGGCAGGGAAATTTGCCTGCTAGAATCGGACGTCGGTGTACTGCTAGCAGAGTGGGCGCAAGTACTTGGCTGTGACACACCTAATTCTACACCTTCATTCCTCTCAGTGCATGTTTCAGAGAGGACTGAAGTTATAGTGGGGTTGGAGATCCCAGCTGATGCGGTGCAAGGAGAGGTCCGCTTTGTTCTTTGGTGTGGGTCTTTGAGGTAGGCTTGCCAACGAGCTGCATGGCAGGTCAACATATGTCTGGTCAGGCATGTGGTACCCAAGCGGCTGATGTTTTGGCCACGCGATATACGCTTGAGACATATGTTGCAAACAGCAGCTGTGCGATCTGATGCACTAGCCTCAAAAAAGGCCCACACCAAAGAACTTTTTGAATGACGGGCAGAGGCAGCGCCCTGCACAGGCGGAGCTCTGCGGTGTGATTCCGTCGGTGTACTGCCCTTACGCTGGCCACCAAAGGGCATCCTGCCTCGTTGGAGATGTGCCTCCTCCTCATCCTCCTCCTCCTCCTCTCTCCTATTAGGCACCCACGTGGAGTCAGTGACCTCATCATCCCCTCCCTCCTCATCACTGGAGCCAATCTGGCAGTATGCTGCAGCTGCTGGAACATGACTGCCAGATTGGTGTCCTTCTTGAGCATCCCCTCTGTCTGCTCTCACGCTACTGCCTTCCTCTAGCTGGGTTTCATCATCAGACCCTTCGAAACGCTGGGCATCCTCCTGGAGCATGTACCCAACACTGTGCTGAAACAGTTCGGGGGACTCCTCAGGAGGAGGACATGGTGGGTCTAGGGAAGGAGTGACTGATGATTTGTCTGACATTGATACCAGGGAAGACGACGCTTTGGCAGCTGCTTTTCCAGTACCCTGAGCCTGGGTGAGAGAGGATGAGGAGGAGGAGGAGGGCTTGGTCATCCACTCTACCAAGTCTTCGGCATGATGTGGCTCAACATGTCCAGCTGCCGAAAAGAAGGACAAGCGTGTCCCATGGCCATGTGCTGATGACAATGCACCGCGTCCACGACCAGCACTGTTGCCCCCAGACACAGAGCCTGCTTGCCCTCTTTTATTGCCTCCTGACTGTCTGCCTCTCCTTGTTTGCCTTCCAGACATTCTAATAGATGGCCTGCACGGAGATGGGAAAAAAGCAATAAGGGCTACCTTCAGGTGTCCCTTCTCTGTCCCTTGAAACAAGGACTTTCACAGTGAAAGAAACTGACACTCTCCCTACCTACAGTTTTCTGTCCCTAGAAAAAATGTTTTTTTTAATCACAATATAGCACAAGAAAAATTCACTCACTGTCCTTACAGGTCCCTGGAAACAAGGACTTGCAGAGTGAAAGAAAAAAAACACTCTCCCTACCTACAGTTTTCTGTCCCTAGAAAAAATGTTTTTTTTAATCACAATATAGCACAAGAAAAATTCACTCACTGTCCTTACAGGTCCCTGGAAACAAGGACTTGCAGAGTGAAAGAAAAAAAAACACTCTCCCTACCTACAGTTTTCTGTCCCTAGAAAAAATGTTTTTTTTAATCACAATATAGCACAAGAAAAATTCACTCACTGTCCTTACAGGTCCCTGGAAACAAGGACTTGCAGAGTGAAAGAAAAAAAACACTCTCCCTACCTACAGTTTTCTGTCCCTAGAAAAAATGTTTTTTTTAATCACAATATAGCACAAGAAAAATTCACTCACTGTCCTTACAGGTCCCTGGAAACAAGGACTTGCAGAGTGAAAGAAAAAAAACACTCTCCCTACCTACAGTTTTCTGTCCCTAGAAAAAATGTTTTTTTTAATCACAATATAGCACAAGAAAAATTCACTCACTGTCCTTACAGGTCCCTGGAAACAAGGACTTGCAGAGTGAAAGAAAAAAAACACTCTCCCTACCTACAGTTTTCTGTCCCTAGAAAAAATGTTTTTTTTAATCACAATATAGCACAAGAAAAATTCACTCACTGTCCTTACAGGTCCCTGGAAACAAGGACTTGCAGAGTGAAAGAAAAAAAACACTCTCCCTACCTACAGTTTTCTGTCCCTAGAAAAAATGTTTTTTTTAATCACAATATAGCACAAGAAAAATTCACTCACTGTCCTTACAGGTCCCTGGAAACAAGGACTTGCAGAGTGAAAGAAAAAAAACACTCTCCCTACCTACAGTTTTCTGTCCCTAGAAAAAATGTTTTTTTTAATCACAATATAGCACAAGAAAAATTCACTCACTGTCCTTACAGGTCCCTGGAAACAAGGACTTGCAGAGTGAAAGAAAAAAAACACTCTCCCTACCTACAGTTTTCTGTCCCTAGAAAAAATGTTTTTTTTAATCACAATATAGCACAAGAAAAATTCACTCACTGTCCTTACAGGTCCCTGGAAACAAGGACTTGCAGAGTGAAAGAAAAAAAACACTCTCCCTACCTACAGTTTTCTGTCCCTAGAAAAAATGTTTTTTTTAATCACAATATAGCACAAGAAAAATTCACTCACTGTCCTTACAGGTCCCTGGAAACAAGGACTTGCAGAGTGAAAGAAAAAAAACACTCTTCCTACCTACAGTTTTCTGTCCCTAGAAAAAATGTTTTTTTTAATCACAATATAGCACAAGAAAAATTCACTGACTGTCCTTACAGGTCCCTGGAAACAAGGACTTGCAGAGTGAAAGAAAAAAAACACTCTCCCTACCTACAGTTTTCTGTCCCTAGAAAAAATGTTTTTTTTAATCACAATATAGCACAAGAAAAATTCACTCACTGTCCTTACAGGTCCCTGGAAACAAGGACTTGCAGAGTGAAAGAAAAAAAACACTCTCCCTACCTACAGTTTTCTGTCCCTAGAAAAAATGTTTTTTTTAATCACAATATAGCACAAGAAAAATTCACTCACTGTCCTTACAGGTCCCTGGAAACAAGGACTTGCAGAGTGAAAGAAAAAAAACACTCTCCCTACCTACAGTTTTCTGTCCCTAGAAAAAATGTTTTTTTTAATCACAATATAGCACAAGAAAAATTCACTCACTGTCCTTACAGGTCCCTGGAAACAAGGACTTGCAGAGTGAAAGAAAAAAAACACTCTCCCTACCTACAGTTTTCTGTCCCTAGAAAAAATGTTTTTTTTAATCACAATATAGCACAAGAAAAATTCACTCACTGTCCTTACAGGTCCCTGGAAACAAGGACTTGCAGAGTGAAAGAAAAAAAAACAAACACTCTCCCTACCTACAGTTTTCTGTCCCTAGAAAAAATGTTTTTTTTAATCACAATATAGCACAAGAAAAATTCACTCACTGTCCTTACAGGTCCCTGGAAACAAGGACTTACAGAGTGAAATAAACTGACACTCTCCCTACCTACAGTTTTCTGTCCCTAGAAAAAATGTTTTTTTTAATCACAATATAGCACAAGAAAAATTCACTCACTGTCCTTACAGGTCCCTGGAAACAAGGACTTGCAGAGTGAAAGAAAAAAAAACACTCTCCCTACCTACAGTTTTCTGTCCCTAGAAAAAATGTTTTTTTTAATCACAATATAGCACAAGAAAAATTCACTCACTGTCCTTACAGGTCCCTGGAAACAAGGACTTACAGAGTGAAATAAACTGACACTCTCCCTACCTACAGTTTTCTGTCCCTAGAATAAATGTTTTTTTAAGCACAATATAGCACAAGGACAATTCACTCACTGTCCTTCCAGGTCCCTGGAAACAAGGACTTGCAGAGTGAAAGAAAAAAAACACTCTCCCTACCTACAGTTTTCTGTCCCTAGAAAAAATGTTTTTTTTAATCACAATATAGCACAAGGACAATTCACTCACTGTCCTTCCAGGTCCCTGGAAACAAGGACTTGCAGAGTGAAAGAAACTGACACTCTCCCTACCTACAGTTTTCTGTCCCTAGAATAAATGTTTTTTTAAGCACAATATAGCACAAGGACAATTCACTCACTGTCCTTCCAGGTCCCTGGAAACAAGGACTTGCAGAGTGAAAGAAACTGACACTGTCCCTACCTACAGTTTTCTGTCCCTAGAATAAATGTTTTTTTTAAGCACACTATAGCACAAGCACAAAACACACTGACACTCTCCCTACCTATCCTTCTCTTTCCCTAAACTAAAGGAATCCAGGTTAAGCAAGAAAGAAATAACAGTCACTGTCCCTGCCTATGCTGCTCTATCCCTGCTCCGGAACACACTACACTAGGCCGCCGTGCTGGCGGCCTTTTATAGTGTGGGGCGTGTACTAAACACCCTCAGCAATAATTGGCCACAGGCATCCTGCCTGTGGCCAATCATTGCTCTCCTCGCTGCCGGCGCTGTGATTGGCCAAGCATGCGGGGTCACAGTGCATGCTTGGCCAATCACAGCGCCTGGATGACACTGCGATGGCGTAGTGCATTGTGGGCCGTTCGCGTCACTCGAATTTGGCGCGAACGGCCCAAATCGTTCGATCTTCGTCGAACGATCGAACAGCCGATGTTCGAGTCGAACGTATGTTCGACTCGAACACGAAGCTCATCCCTAGTCAGAGGTATGCCTTTGGGCTACAGTTCATCTATGAAGACCACTTATGACCAGTATTCTCCAAACAGTAGATGGGTGTACCTGAGTCCAACTGGTTTCTGCCAGTTATGTATTGATGGCACTGCTGGACATCTTCAGATGTCACGGGAAAGTACCGGCAAGCTTGGTGTGTTTTTCTTATGCTTCATTGTTTCCTTGGCCAACCACTGCATCTACGGCATCTATGTTGCCTGTTTCTTTGTGTTTCTTCAAAAGAGCTTAACCTTTTCCATACAGGGATTTTTATACCACTTCCATACCGGGCCTATTCTGGCACTTCTCTCCTACATGTACAAATCATCATTCTTTTGATAGAAAATTAGTCAGAACCCCCAAACATTATATATGTTTTTTTAGCAGACACCCTAGGGAATAAAATGACGGTCGTTGCAACTTTTTATCTTGCACGGTATTTGCGCAATAATTTTTCAAACGCCTTTTTTTGGGGAAAAAAATGGTTTCATTAATTAAAAAATAACAAAACAGTAAAGTTAGCCCACATTGGGATTTCAGATGAGGCTTCTTTTAGGCGCTTTACAGGTGCTTTTTTTAACGCTAAATCCCCTTTCACGCTGGGGCATTTTTCAGGCGCTTCAGTGTGAAAGCACTCAGGCTTTCACATTGGGATTGCAGATGCAGCTTCTTTCAGGCGCTTTACATGCGCTTTTTTTGTGCTAAAGCACCTAAAAAATGCCCCAGTGTGAAAGGGGTCTTACAGACCACTTATACCTACAGGTAAGCCTAGATTAAGGCTTACCTGTAGGTGCAACAAATATCTCCTAAACCTACATGGTTTAGGAGATATTTGCAGAAAAGACAGCACCGATGTCTCCGGCGCATGCGCGCCGTAGACAACGGCGCAGGCGCACTGAGCATGCCGTTAATGAATGGGACATGCTGTTAGTGGCCAGCTCCTGCACGCAAGCGCAGGAGTGACCTCATCGCGGCACCAGCCAGTCATAGCGCTGGAGCCGCGATAACCGGAAGTCACTCCGGGTATCATGGCGGCGACAGAGGTGGCGAACGAGGATGGCTGCGGGGGCTTCGATCTCAGTTAAGTACTTCATAATGAGCTAGTATGCTATGCATACTAGCTCATTATGTCTTTGTCTTGCAGGGTATTTATTTTTTTCATTTTGTTACAGAGGGTTTACTTAGTCTTTAACTACGTAGTGCAGGGGCATTCCTGATTGCATACAAATTTAAAGTGTTTACGTTTGACCTCATATTATATGCTTTTTGTAAATCTAAAGGAAAATTGTACAAGAATATTGTATCATGTATGGCCAGCCTAAGAATTAATACTGGTTTGAAGCCAAAGTGTAGTCACACCAAGTATTGATTTGATTAAAAATGTTCTTCTGTTCACTGATAAAAATAAACTAAAATATATTTTTGAAAGCATTCGTACTTTACAGCATTTCTTCACACCTGCCTAAAGCGTAAAGCCTTATTTGAAAGTAAAAGTATAAGCCTACAATTGTTTTGCAGGCTTAGCGAATTAGATTAAGGCTGGCTATGCATTCAGAGTCGGGACAAGGTCATCTAGCACCCAGAGCGAAGGTGCCAAACTGTCGCACCACCCCCCCCCAACATGTGTGAGCAATATTGTGTCAGAAATACCCCCCCCCCAAATACCCCTAAACGAAAATTCCCCCTAAAAGAAAATTCCCCCTTCCTCCCAGTATAAATTCCCCACATGTTAAAATCCCACATCGCAGCACAAATATTTGGCCCTCGATCCCCCCTACTAGCTAAACTCACCCTCCAAAAAAATATACCCCTCTCAGCACAAATTCCCTCTCCTCCCAAAAATACTCATCCTAGCACAAAGCCTTTACCCCTCAAATTTCCTGTCTGAGCACACATCACCCCCAGCACAAATCCCCCTGAAATTTCCCCACAAGCACAAATACCAAATTTCACACTTCCAGCAAATATTCCCCCCAATCCCCCCTCCTAGCACAAATTTCCTCCTTCCCAATGTCCCCCTCCCAGCAAATATCCCCCCCTCCAAAACCCCGACTGAAATACCTCATCTCAGCACAAATCTTTGGCCCTCATCCCCGCTACCAGCTAAACATTCTCTCCCTCTCCCTCAAATCTCCTCTCCTAGCACAAATCCTCTACGCCTCAAATTTCCCCTCTGAGCACAAATCCACCTGCACAATACCCACCAAATTCCCCCTCCTAGTAAAAATCCCCCCAAAATTTTCCCTCCAAGCACAACTCCCATCGAAATTGTGTACAATGTAGGGGGCGCTGGCGTACTATATATATAAAGCACAGAACTGCACATATAAGTGAACCATAATGATAACAAATAATATAATGCAAATAATAAAATAAATAAGTCCCAATATTAGTGATCCAAACGTGACATTCAGAGTCCATAAACCAACACAAACATCTGCTTGCTGTTGTGATAAACTTGAAATTTCGTGGTGTAAAAGATGTTAGCAATCCATACATCAAACGTGACCATTCAATGTTGCTAGAGAAAAACTTGAAGTGATATACGAAGTGATCCTTCACCAACTCTATAAGAACACACCCAATGTGCCTGGATATAGAATCTGCTTACCAGAGGTATTTGACCACTTTAGCCAAAAAGAAGCCAAAAAGAAGGTCAATTAACGCTTATGCAGGATTGTGCCTGCTTACATATACGGAAACTGGAGATGTACACCTTCCTCCTCATAAGTGACGGCCGGATAATGAAAGAAAATAATGGATGATATCCATAGCGTAAAACCATTTAATTTTGAAATAAATGCATAAAAATGAGCCAAACGGCTACTCACATTTAAAAGTGCCTAACCCGGCACTGGGGCTGCTGGCTTGTCAGAAGATATGTTGCGGGGAACCGCTACGATCCTACCACCTCCGTGGATGGCGTGCGTTCCACCTCCTTACTTCCGGCAACCACCCAGTGTGGATGTAGCGTATGGAACGTGACCAGGTACCGCCTCCCATCGCCTCTACTAAAACAAAATCTCACCCCAAACCCCCCCCCCAAAAAAAAAATTACCTCGTAGCACAAATCCCCTCTCAAATCCCCCTTGTAGCACAAATCCCCCCTCAAATCCCCCTTGCAGCACAAATCCCTGCATTCACCCTCCCAGCACATATCCCCCCAAATCACTCTTCCTGGAAAACCCTCTCTCTGTATCACCCCCCTGCACAAATCCTCTCCCTAATTTCCCCTTCTAAATCAAATCTTACCCCCAATGCCCCAAAATTTCCCTTTCCCAGTACATCCCCCCCAAACCCTCCTCCTAGCACAAATCCTCCCTCCTAGCCTATACTCTCTTTGCCCAACCTCCCAGTAGTAATCTTCTTCTTACCCCCTTCCAAACACAAATACTCTCATCCCCAACACAAATGTTTCCCCATGTCCCCAGTGCAGTTCTTACTGCCCTCACACACACACACCCCTCAGGTGCAGTGCGGCAGATGTCAGTGGGATGTCTATCCTCTTAAGCTCCACCTTATCTTGACATTTCAGATTTGAAGAGGATGGGGAGGAGCCTAGGCCAAGCTGAATTTTAACACACTTGCCAGGCAGCTGGTGGGAAGAGATGCTGGGCTTGGGGACAGGACTGACTATAGGATTGGGACTTTCCAGAGTTTCCTCTCTACCCATGTTCTTTAATGGGAGGAACAGGGGGTGGCTAAGCAAGAGGTAAGTCCATAATCTCGTGTCAAATAGAATCATCATTTATAGTTCAAAAGTTTTCCCTTCCTGAGTATTTTTTTTTCACATTTTTAAGATTCAACACATGCATGCCTTCCATATAGTGGTCTGGTTGTGAGAATTGATGTCCCACAACTGTGCAGTGATTCTTTTTTCATAATTTCTGTCTTTTTTCACCATTATAGATTCCTCGGTTTTATTTTTACAATAAATGAAGCTATAATATTGAAGGTCCATATGCATGTGTGATACTTCATAATGGATTGATTTGACTACACAGTTTTCAGTGTTTGTTGTAGCAAGGTTTGGTTCCACTGTTTCGCGTTTAACCTCGTTTTTCTGAAAGCAAAAAAATGGGTTCAGACGCAAACATTTCCCCGTTTCAGACGCAAAACGCGGCCCCGGCATTTTGCCGCAATTTCGTTTATAAAGGTTTTTAAAGGTGACCTATTTTTTTACATTAGAAATCTCAAAAATTATGGCAAATGATGAAAAACCATAAAAAACAAAACAAATTGCTTGCATTGCATTGTGGATAATCCACAACTTGTGGCAGGTGAGATGGCAAGTGGACAATCCACAACTTGTGGCAAGAGGACAATGCACAACTTGTGGCAGGTGACGTGGCAAGTGGACAATCCACAACTTGTGGCAGGTGACGTGGCAAGTGGACAATCCACAACTTGTGGCAGGTGACGTGGCCAGGTGACATGGCAAGTGGACAATCCACAACTTGTGGCAGGTGACATGGCCAAGGGGAGATGACGAGTGGACAATCCACAACTTGTGGCAGGTGACGTGGCAGGTGACGTGGCTAGTGGACAAGCCACTTAGCGTGTCACTTGCCTTACGGCTTCACTGCCCGTTTCCTACTGCGCATGCGCGACTCGCACGGCGCTTTGTGAATTGGCGGCTGCCTCCTGGGATACACACAGTTCCCAGAAGGCAGCGTGCCCCATTCACAAAAAGAGGAAGCGGAAGGACATACACCGAGGCAAAGAAAGAGGCAGATTAGGGGACTTCCGCATAGCAACGGGCATTTCGGGTGAGTATAATTTTTTTTTTTTATATTAATTTTTTTCTTTTTTTTATAGGAATTTTAGTGTTAAAAATGTTTCTGGGTGGACCTCCGCTTTATTAACAGCCATCTTAGTCATTCCATAGCTTTTCTTGACAACTGTCTTAGTTAATTACTAGTGTTGAGTGTCTGTGTGTTTTTTGTTTGTTTTTCTTTCTTTCTTAGGGATAGTCTAACTTAACAATTTGCTAAAAGTTTGTGAATTCATACCAAAAACCAGGGAAAAGGGAACACATTGAAAGTGGATACTAAAATTAAACACAATTTTACAAATCTCTGATTGTCACCATTAGTGAAATATTGCACCTGCTTACCCTGGACAATATACTCTATTTTCCCAAAGGTATTGGGATGCCTGCCTTTACACGCACATGGACATTATTGGCATCCCAGTCTTAAGCTCCGTAAACACGGTCAGACTTTTGCCAACAAACTTCATTTTGAGCAAGTTTGCCCAAAAATCCGACCGTGTGTATGCTCCATCGGACAAAAATTCGGTCTGCAAACGGACAAACTTTTGACCAACAAAAGTCTGATGCAGCAAAGTCCGACCGTGTGTACAGAAAACCATCAGAGTTTTGTCCGATGGACAAAACAAATAATTTTAAAATCAACCAACAATAGCAGAAGTTGACCAAAGGGTGGCGGTAAAGAGCAGAAAAACCCACGTGATGTTGGAAAAAGTTTTGGGAAAGTTTGCAGAAAAGTCCTGTGGTGTGTATGCTATGGGTGTGCCTGGCCAACTCCATCCAGACAAAAATCCACGGAAAAGTCAGATGGAAGTCCGACCGTGTGTACGAGGCTTTAGTCCGTAGGGTTCAGTATTGAGTTGGCCCACCCTTTGCAGCTATAACAGCTTCAACTCTTCTGGGAAGGCTGTCCACAAGGTTTAGGAGTGTGTTTATGGGAATGTTTGACCATTCTTCCAGAAGTGTATTTGTGAGGTTAGGCACTGATGTGGACGAGAAGGCCTGGCTCACAGTCTAATTCATTACAAAGGTGTTCTATCGGGTTGAGGTCAGGACTGTGCAGGCCAGTTAAGTTCCTTCACCCCAAACTCGCTCATCCATGTCTTTAAGGACCTTGCTTTTTGAACTGATGCACAGTCATGTTGGAACAGGAATGGGCCATCCCAAGCTGTTTCCACAAAGTTGGGAGCATGAAATTGTCCAAAATGTCCCGGTTTGCTGAAACCTTAAGAGTTCCCTTCACTTGGAACTAAGGGGCCAAGCCCAACCCCTGAAAAACAAACCCACACCATAACCTCGCCCCCCCCCCCCCCACTCCACCAAATGATTTGGAGGAGTGCACAAAGCAAGGTCTATAAAGACATGGAGGAGCCATTTTGGTGTGGAGGAACTTGACTGGCCTGCACAGAGTCCTGACCTCAACCCAATAGAACACCTTTGGGATGAATTAGAGCCGAGACTGTGAACCAGGCCTTCTCATCCACATCAGTGCCTAACCTCACAGATGCATTTCTGGAAGAATGGTCAAACATCCCCATAGACACACTCCTAAACCTTGTGGACATCCTTCTCAGAAGAGCTGAAGCGGTTATAGCTGCAAAGGGTGGGCCAACGCAATATTGAGCCCTACAGACTAAGACTGGGGTGCCATTAAAGTTCACGTGCATGTAAAGGCAGGCGTCCCAATACTTTTAGTAATATAGTGTATGTTCTGGAATGAGAATTTGCTTATTTAATTCCTGTACGTCTCTTGTCATATCATAAAAAATGACTGTAGCATAAGGATCACCATACACAAGTCATTGATGTGAGGTCCAATGAAAAGTATGCTTAACCGGTTCCCGACCGACTCCTAAATGGCACGGCTGGGCAAAGTAACGTATATTTACGTCACTTTGAAATTCCCGCCATGCGGGTGCGTGCGCGCCCCTGCCGCGAGCTCCGTGACCGTGCCCGCGTGACCCGCGGACTCAATGTCCGCCTGTGTCCCGCGATCAGGTCACAGAGCTGCAGAACGGGGAGAGGTAAGTGTAAACAAGCATCTCCCCGTTCTGCCTAGTAGCACTGTCCATATGCTCAGCGATCAGTGACATGTCACTCGTAGCCACGCCACCTAACAGTTAGAATCACCCCCTAGGACACACTTAACCCCTTCAGCGCCACCTAGTGGTTAACCCCTTCACTGCCAGTGTCATTTTTACAGTAATCAGTGCATATTTATAGCACTGATCGCTGTAAAAGTGACAATGGTCCCAAAAATGTGTCAAAAGTGTCCGATGAGTCCGCCATAATGTCGCAGTCACGATAAAAATCGCAGATCGCTGCCATTACTAGTAAAAAAAAAAAAAAATGCCATAAAACTATCCCCTAATTGTAGACGCTATAACTTTTGCGCAAACCAATCAATATACGCTTATTGCGATTTTTTTACCAAAAATATGTAGAAGGATACTGTACGTATCGGCCTTAACTGGAAAAATTTTGTTTTTTTTATAGATTTTTTGGGGGATATTTATTATCGCAAAAAGTAAAAAATATTGAATTTTTTTCACAATTGTCGCTATATTTTTGTTTATAGCTCAAAAAATACCACCAAAAGAAAGCTCTATTTGTGGGAAAAAAAGGACATCAATTTTGTTTGGGAGCCACGTCGCACGACCGCGCAATTGTCAGTTAAAGCGATACAGTGCCGAATCACAAAAAGTCCTCTGGTCTTTGGCCAGCCAAATGGTCCAGGGCTTAAGTGGTTAAAGTTTACAAAAAGGCATTTCTTTATTTATTTTGGATAGAGTAGGGGTAGAAATAAAACTGCTAGCATGTTATTTCTTTTATCTATGCCTCATTAAAGTGGTTGTAAACTCAATAAAAAAATAAAAAAAAGCCCTTCAGGACAAAGGCATAATGAGCTAGTATGCATAGAATACTAGCTCATTATGAATTACTTACCTGAGATCGAAGCCCCTGCAGCGGTCGTTGTCCACCCCTCCGGCAGCGACATCTCTCCCGGGGGTTACTTCTGGGTATCGTGGCTAATCGCCGGTAATGGCACACAGACTGAAGCAACGGCACATAGGTGCCATTGCTTCAGTTTGCTTTAGTGCGCATGTGCCCATGACATCAGCACGTGCAGGGGACAGGGGATATCTCGTAAACCGTGCAGGAGTTATCTGGGGTAGCTACAGGTAAGCCTTAATATAGGCTTACCTGTAGCATAAAGTGGTTGTAAAGGGTTTTACAACCACTTTAAGGGGATTCTCCTTCACTTTCTGTCATGTAGATTCAACAGAAAGTAAGCGGATATATTTCCAATTTGAGATAGATCCCCTCTTAGACCCCTTTCACACTGAGGCGTTTTTCAGGCACTTTACGGCTAAAAATAACACATGTAAAGTGCCTAAAAAAGGCCTCTTAAGTCTCCCAGTGTGAAAGCCCGAGTGCTTTCACACTGGGCCGGTGCGCTTGCAGGACCAAAAAAAAAGTCCTGCAAGCAGCGTCTTTGAAATCAATGGGCAGCGCTGTCGAAATGCCTGCAAAGCTAGCGGGGGAAAAAAGCGCCCCGCTAGCAGCCGTAAAGCGCAGCTAAATTGACGGTGAAGTGTGCTAAAACCACGCTAGCAGTGTGAAAGGGTTCTTAAGGTGGGTATAAATTGATCAAAATTCAGACGGTTCAGCAGGCACCTGCCAAATTGTGATCTGAAATCTGTCAATTGGGCATGCATGGAAACCCTTCATCGATCAGTTTCTGTAGCCAATTGGCTGTAGGTGCTGATCACTGTATTCTCCGGAGACTCCCTCTGTCAGAAAACAATATTGCAGCAAAGAGAACTCCTTTATCCACGGTGGATGTGTGGATGGGGAAATCCATTACATTTTTTACATTTGGCCCACCAGCAGAACAAAAAAAGCCTAACCGGGTATACCCAGCTGTCACAAGAACAAGTGTCTGCATTGGAAGATTTTCCTTCCATTCCTGTTTTGATGATCAGGATAATAAGATGTGGTGAATCTGAAAGTGGTTCTAACTCCTCACCACTCTATACAAATCTAAAAAAAAAAAAAATCTTTAGTTATACTTTGCATAAAAAATGAGCAAGAAATATATTATGAAATAGCATTGGTTAATACAGGTTTCATCTATGTTAATGCAATGCAAGTTTAGAATGCTGATATTATTACATCAAGATGGAATTAATCCATTGGGACCTTCAGTATACTATAAGGAAGCCAGAGATATACAGTATTGGCATAAAAGATGACCATGTGCTAGCCCATAAGAAAGCTTCCCCTATGACCTTTTTGAAGAAGGTATGCACTAAAATTTATATTCTCAGTGTTGGGATGATTCTGCCATGCATGACCTGTTTTAACCCCCTGCAGTCTCCCATGGAAAGTAATTAGCCTAGGTGCAGCATGAAATATAATTGAACTGTTATGAATGAGAAATTGCTACATTAGAAATATGTTATTGTACATTAACAATTGTTAAATTGTACCTACTGATATAGATCTCTCATACTTTCTGAAGAAGCAGATTTATTCTGGGAAAACTTCCAGCTTCGTATTAGTGATCAGTGTGTTCTGAAATAATGTTTCCCCTCCTAAGACTATAACAGCTGTAAAAGAGTAGAGTATATATGGGTAGCTGTAATATTCATATTATAGGCTCACAACTGCTTATACTTAATTGTATTATTATATTAAACAAACTAGTAAATATTATTAAAAATACATTATATTTCTTGTATGTGTGACTCCTTAAAGGGTAACTTCACTTTAATGAAAAAAATGTAAAAAAGCACACACAGTTGCTACGCAAGCCATATTGTAATTGACTGTTATTAAAAATTGCCTTTCATTTTCAATCTGCAGCGCTGTAATATTCTGGAAAATGCAATGCAATGTGGAAATCTGAAGGTGTTTTGTATACAGATGACCCCCCCCCCGCCCCCCAGAAATGTAATCTCCTGCTTGCAGAAATTTATGAATGGCCTACTGATTTTCTCAATGAAGTATGAGCATGTTCAACAGCACACCTGTAGTCCATTCACAAGTTCTCCAGCTTGCTAACAAAATGCCTATACAGAGGTATGGGGGACGTGTCTGTAGGAGCCTGACATTGCACTGCAATTCACCAATTGTGAGTGCAATGCTTTACAGGCTTCTGAAAATAATGTACATTTTATTCTGCAACCATGTGCTAATTACAATTTTTTTCCCTAAAGGTGAACTTCCGCTCATTTGTCTCCTCCCCCCCTCCGGTGCCACATTTGTCACCTTTCAGGGGAAGAGAGGAGCGAATATCTGTCTTTGACCCCACTTCTGGGAGTCTGGGCCGCGGGGAATTACATCAGCAGCTTGGCTCCCTCCTCCTCCCCCCCACTGCTGGGCCAGTAGGAGAGCGCAGCGGTGCTTCGTGGATGCGAAGTAGGGACCCAGCGTGAAGCCGTAATGCTACACTGCTGGGGTCCCTTACCCGCAATGGAGAAGGCAGCACCCGACAGCTGATGGAAACATCAGCTGCAGTGCTGACATCAGTGGATGCTGGACTCCAGGAAAGGTAAGTGTCCTATTAGTATGTGTAGCTGCTGGCTTTTAATTTTTGCAGGAGTGGGGGGGACCTCCTCTTTAATAGGGATGAGCTTCGAGTCCGACTCGAACATTGGCTGTTCGCCAGTTCGGCGAACAGCTAACAATTTGGGGTGTTTGCGGCTAATTCGAAAAGCTGCGGAGCACCCTGTAAAAGTCTATGGGAGAATTCTAAAGTGCTAATTTTAAAAATTCATTTTCAAGTTATTGTCCTAAAAAGTTTTTGGGGACCTGGGTCCTGCCCCAGGGGACATGTATCAATGCAAAAAAAAGTTTTAAAAACTGCAGTTTTTTCGGGAGCAGTGATTTTAATAATGCTTAAAGTGAAATATTATTTTAAATTTCGGACCTGGGGGGTG
Source organism: Rana muscosa (assembly GCA_029206835.1). Taxonomy (NCBI): domain Eukaryota; kingdom Metazoa; phylum Chordata; class Amphibia; order Anura; family Ranidae; genus Rana; species Rana muscosa. The sequence continues at coordinate 635,427,828 of CM055117.1, read as the reverse complement.
TCTAAAGTATGCATGTAAAGTAGCGCATGTTTCCCGTGCTTAGAATTGTCCCTGCACAAAGTGTAATTTCTGAAGAAAAAAAAAGTCATTTAAAACTACTAGCGGCTATTCATGAATTGTCCACGTAAATTAAAAAGAAAAATTACGTGGGGTTCCCCAAAAAAAACATACCAGATCCTTCAGGTCTGGTATGGATTTTAAGGGGAACTCTGCGCCGAAATAAAAAAAATGGGGTGGGGTCCCCCCAAAAATCCATACCAGACCCTTTATCCGAGCACGCAACCTGGCAGGCTGCAGGAAAAGAGGGGGGGACGAGAGAGCGCCCCCCTCCTGAACCGTACCAGGCCACATGCCCTCAACATGGGGAGGGTGCTTTGGGGGTCTGTGACCCCTCAAAAGCCTTGCCCAGTGGTTGTGGGGGTCTGCAGGCGGGGGGCTTTTTCAGAATCTGGAAGCCCCTTTAACAAAGGGGACCCCCAGATCCCGCCCCCCCCTATGTGAATTGATAACGGGTACATTGTACCCCTATCATTTCACAAAAAAATAGACAAATTGTTAAAAACCACACAGACACAGCTTTATAAGTCCTTTATTAAAAAGAAAAAAAAAAAAGATTCCAGCAATGTCTCGATCTTCATTCTCGGTATCCAGCGATGGGTGATCTCCACACTCCAACGATGATATCCAGCGAGGAACACGCACACGATGCTGACTCCAACAGGGAGACACCATGGGAATGACCGTGGCCAGCCTGATATCTCTTATGTAGCTGAGGGCGGGGCCACCTGTCACGTGACCCCACCCCTCTCTGATGCAAGGGGGAAACGCCAGGCTTTCCCAGTGACGTGGATGGGTGACCCTGCCCCCCTCTGATGCAACAGAAACCATCCATCCACGTCAATGGAAAATCCCAGTGTTTCCCCCTGCGTCAGAGGGGGGCGGGCTCACGTTACGGGTGGCCCCGCCCTCAGATACATAAGAGCTGTCAGGCTGACCGCGGTCATTCCTGGGGTGTCTCCCCGGTGGAGTCAGCATTGTGTGCGTGTTCCTCGCTGGATGTCATCGCTGGAGCATGAAGATCACCCATCGCTGGATACCGAGAATGGAGATCGAGACACCGCTGGAATCTTTTTTTTTTTTTTTTTTTTTTTAATAAAGGACTTATAAAGCTGTGTCTGTGTGGTTTTTAACAATTTGACTCTTTTTGTGAAATGATAGGGATACAATGTACCCGTTATCAATTCACATGGGGGGGTGGGATATGGGGATCCCCTTTGTTAAAGGGGGATTCCAGATTCCGATAAGCCCCCTGCCCGCAAACTCCAACAACCACCAGGCAAGGGTTGTGGGGATGAGGCCCTTGTCCCCATCAACATGGGGACAAGGTGCTTTGAGGGGTCACAGACCCCCAAAGCATCCTCCCCATGTTGAGGGCATGTGGCCTGGTACGGTTCAGGAGGGGGGGCACTCTCTCGTCCCCCCCTCTTTTCCTGTGGCCTGACAGGTTGCGTGCTCGGATAAAGGGTCTGGTATGTATTTTTTGGGGGAACCCCACGTCATTTTTTTTTTAAATGACGCGGGGTTCCACTTAATATCCATACCTGTAGGGCCTGATGTGGAATTTGGGGGGACCCCCACATTTATTTATTTTTTAATCTTGGTTCCCTGCACAGAATGTCATTTTTGAAGGAAAAAATTGTTGGGTCCAGCAATAGAGATAAAAGTCATCAAAAAAATTGAATTTTTCGCTTATCATCCATGGACTGACACGGCATCTCTTATGCCGCGTACACACGATCGTGATTCACGGCGTTGAAAACACCGCCGTGAATCACGGCATAAAAAAAATGAGAAACGAGGGAACGGCATGTTCCCCCACACACGACCGTTTTTCCCGTCATTTTTTTCTTTGACGAGAAAAACGACCGTCTGTGGGCTCCGCGGCAGTGTCTCCCTATGGGAAAACTGCCGCGGAAAAAAATGATGGAAAAAACGATGAGAAAATTTAGAACATGTTCTAATTTTTCTCGTTGTTTTTCCTGCCGTTTTTCTCAACGAGAAAAACGGCATAAAGCCCACAGACGATCGTTTTTCTCGGCGAAAAAAAAAAATTCATTTTTCCCGACGGGAAAAATGATCGTGTGTACGCGGCATAATTCACTGTACACGTGGGTTACGTCCCTGCTTGCAGGAGAAGACCTAGGCAGAATGTGAGAAGTTATACATACATTCTAAAAGCCAGAGTTGAACAGCCCCGCCCAGGGGGGCGGTCCCTCCGGACATAACCCACCCCCTGCAGTCAGCAGACCTCAGTTTTTTTCTGCCTAGCAGAAGGAGAAGACGTGGCTCTCTCAGGAGCCAGTCTCCTGGAAGATTTTACTTTAATTTTTATTCCTTTGGGAATTTTATTATTTTATTTTTGAGACCTTCAATCAACTGTCGGCTGGGCAACAGGTTGGGTACACTAGTATCCTCGTAGTCTTCCCTGTCCGACCATCGAGCGTGCTGATCCTTGCCTTGTGTGCGTGAGACTCAGTTCACGACATGCCCCATGACTCCAGGGGTGGCCGGGTTGCTTTCATGCTCCCGCAGTCCTCTCAAGATTGAACAGTACCTAACGGACTGTTTCTCTCGCGGTGGACCGGGCCGACAGCTACGCAGTACGACTCTGTGATAGGTCTGTCAGAAACACACCAGTGGGTCCCTCAGGGCACAGGTAAGTAGTCTCTCCTGCCTGCAGGTGAGTACAAAATGCTGTGTGTGTTTCTCTGTGGGGGATTTTCCCTGTCTCCCCCTGTGTTTTATTGTCACTCTCTGTCACCATTGCTGGCGCTGTGCTGTGTGGGGTGCCTGGGGGTCATACTGTCCTTGGGGGGGGCTCATGCTGGTCTGCATATCGCTGGGGGCCTTTTGTGTTATTTTGGGGCCTGGGCGCCGTTTGGCGCTGTGTGTGTGCTGTTTTGAATTTTTTAATTTTATCTGCGCATGGCGGCCATTTTGCCGCGGATCGCCTCAGTGAAGTGTGGCGGCCATTTTCTTGTAGCCCGCGCGATTTTCAGCACTAGTTTGGCCTCTGTCGCAGCTGTAAACAGCGCAAATCTCCTCAAAATCTCCTCACAGCTCACTCGCGCTGACACAGCGCGGTGCAGACAGACGTATCTGAGCGGGTCTGGTGAGTCCCCTGGGCGCCCCCTCCTCAGTCAGCACAGCATGTGGGTGGACTTTTTTTATCTGAGGAGTCTCAGAGAGGGGCAATATGGAGTCAGTGTCACAGCTTCCCCTTACATGTTTGAGGCAACAGGCAGTGCTCTAGCACCTGCGGTCCCTATGGACCAGTTGTCGGCAGTCCTGGAATCATTAACCTGACCAGGAGGGAAGCAGTGTGTGAGCGCAAGGGAGCAAAAAAGTCCATCTCCCCACTTTATTTCCCCCCAAAAAAAGATAAATAAATAAAGGGGGTGTGCACTGATTCAGATATGGGCCTAGCCACTACCGCTCAGGACCCTAGCTCTGAATATTTGATGGTTTTGAACAGGAAATTCCTTGCAAGGAAGACTCCAGTTCTGAGTCAGTAAATGACAGGGCGCTTGTTAGGTGAACTCATTGCTGCGGTGAGGGACACTCTCAAGCTGATTGCTGCGGATGCAGAACCTCAGGCGGACAGTCTCCTTTGGTTCTTTAAGGCCGGGCCTTCTAAAAAGGTTTTTTCATATGTACCTTTCTTTGACCAGCTCATTGATAAGGTCTGGGAAAAAGCCGCAGAAGACTTTTATGGTCCCGCAGCGTTTGTCTATCAGATACCCCTTGAAGATGCCCTACTTAAAACATGGGTTTCTCCCCCAGTGGTCGACCCTCCAGTCGCCCAGTTGAACAAGGCCACCACTCTCCCGATGGAGGGGACTCCTGTATTTAAGGACCCCGATGACAGGAGGTCAGAAGTGGTGAGCAGAGCCATGTTTGCCTTGTTGGGGTCCGCCCTACGGCCTGTGGTAGCGGCGACCCTTGTGTCTCAGACACTTACGGGATGGGTAAAAATTTTGCACCAGTCTGTACAGGAGCATATTATTCCTCCAGACACTATTGCTCTGGCCCACCAAATGGTGCAGGGCCTGGTTTAGGTTGCGACGCCACGTTAGACGCGGCCCCTAATATTCAGGGCCTCTGTCTCGGCGGTGGTATTGTGTCATCTTATCTGGTTGAAATGCTGGTCTGCTGACCTAGCCTCTAAAGAAGCTTCTGACGGATCTACCATTTAAAGGTGGTAACCTTTTAGGTGATGCGCTGGATGATATCATCAAGGATGTCACGGGAGGTAAAAGCACTCTTCTTCCTCAGTCTAGCTAGGGTAAGGAGGCCCGCCGTAAGCAGGGTCCTTCCTTTCCAGCAAAATTGTTTTTTTTTTCGTCAGAGTCCACGGGTAGGCCCTCCCAGACTGACAGCAGTGCGGCTGGTGGACACATGCGCCCCTGGGTGCGTAAGCCAAACAAGCCCGCCTCCGCGTGAAGTCTTGCCCCCACCAGTCTCTGGGGTGGGGGGACGACTTTGCAGGTTCACAGATCGGTGGACCTCCCGGATCTCCTACCGGTGGGTGTGCGAGGTGATCACCTCAGGTTACAGGATAGAGTTCCGTTCCTGGTCCCAGACAGATTCTTCCCTCAAATCTCCCTCTCCTTCCTGCCTGTCGGGGGCTATTCAGGATTTGATCAGGTCCGGAGTGATTGTGCCGGTTCCGTCACAGGAGAGGTTTCAGGGATTCTACTCAAATCCGTTTGTCGTCCCAAAAAAGGACGGGGTTCGGCCTATCCTGGACCTCAAGGCCCTGAATGCCTTTGTGAAGGTGCAAAAGTCCTGCATGTTATCCATTCACACGGTGATCGATACACTCCGTCAAGGGGATTTTCTGGCGGCCTCGGACATCAAGGACGCCTACTGGCATGTTCCGATCTGCGCAGGTCACCAGAAGCTTCTGCGCTTGCGATCGGCGAAGTCCATTATCAATTTGTAGCTCTTCCTTCGGCCTAGCCTCGGCACCGAGGGTGTTCACCAAGGTGCTTGCACCCATTCTAGCTTTGCTGAGACAGCGAGGCATCGCTGTCGTGGGCTATCTGGACGATCTTCTTCTAAGAGCAGAAAGTGGCTCAGAATTAGAAGACAGTGTGACTATCGTCAGTCGGACCCTCAGGGACTTCGGGTGGCTCCTGAACATTCAGGAGTTAGTCCTGGTCCCGACTCAGCGTCTGGAGTATCTAGGTCTGATTCTGGACTCCTTGAAGGCAAAGGTATTCCTACCTCCAGGGAAGTTACCGATACTTCAGTCTGCAGTGCAGGTGCTGACATCCCGAAAATGGTTGTCAATCCAATTTTGCATGATAGTCCTGGGACTCATGGTGGCCTCTTTCGAGGGCCGTTCCGTATGCCCAATCACACCAGGGCATTGCAAAAGGAGATCTTGTGCTCTTGGGACAAATTCCCGTTGTCTTTGGGTCTTCCGATCCAGGTGAGTCACTTGGTCAGGGCGTCCCTGACATGGTGGTTGGGGTTCCCGGCTCTTCGGTCCGGGAAGTTGTTCCTCCCCAACCAATGAACGATGTTCACGATGGTCGCCAGCCTGACAGGCTGGGGTGGAGTCTGGGGAGTCCTGTCAGCCCAAGGGCTTTGGACTCCGGACGAAGCCCGTTTTCCGATCAATGTTCTGGAAATACGGGCCATCAGACTGTGCTTCTCCTCGTGGTCTGAGGGATTGCAGGATTGCTATATTAGGATCCAGTCGGACAACGTCACGGCGGTGGCGTATGTCAACCAGGGGACTCGGAGCGCAGCTGCGGCTTCCGAGGTCGCCTGTACCCTGAAGTGGGCTAAAAGAAGCATGCCGGCTCTGTCGGCCATTTACATTCCGGGCATAGACAATTGGCTGGCGGACTATTTGAGTCGCCAGACGCTGGACCAGGGAGAGTGGTCCTTGCACCCGGAGGTATTTCAACTCCTTTGCCGATGGTGGGGCACGTCGGATGTGGACCTGATGGCCTCTCGACTCAATCGCAAGATGTCGAGGTTTGTGGCCAGATCCAGGGATCCTTGGGCGGATGCCTTGGATGTGTTAGTGGACCCATGGGGTCATTATCACCTGATATACGTTTATCCTCCACTGCAGTTGCTCCCTCGCCTGCTGCACAGGGTGGCGACCGAGGGAATTCCAGTGATCCTCATTGCTCCGGATTGGCCTCGGCGTCACTGGTACGCTGATCTGGTACGTCTCGTCGCGGACATTCCCTGGTGGTTGCCAATAAGGGAGGACCTTCTGTCTCAAGGTCCTATATTTCATCCTGCTTTACAGTCTCTGGCTTTGACGGCATGGCTGTTGAAAGTCTCTCGGGCTCGGTCATTTCGACCATATTAAGGGCATGGAAGTCTTCCTCCAGAATGATCTATCACCGTACCTGGAAAGCTTACATCGCCATGTGCGAAGAGCTGGACTGACGTCCTCGGACGTATTCCGTCCCTAGAATCCTGCGTTTCCTGCAGCATGAAGTGGCCCAAAAGCTCGCTTTGAGTACCATTAAGGTTCAGATTTTGGCCTTGGCCGTCTTCTTTCAGCGACCACTAGTGGGTCATTCCTTGGTTAGCACCTTTGTGCAGGGGGTTCGCCATGTGCTCCCTCCTGTCAAGCCTCCTCTCCCACCGTGGGATCTGAATTGGTACTGTCAGGGTAGGCTTCACCCACTGGTGGCGCTGTCGGTCCTATGGATCGCAGTACTAGTGTCCACCAGCAGGTGTCCTCTCGCAGCCTGTATCTTTGACAGAGGATCTCACCTGCTGGTGGTAATGCCTGATCCATGGGCCGTAGTACCAGCGTCCACCAGCGGGGGTATTCCGGCAGTGTGGGGCAGGCAGAACTTCCTTCGATCAGCTGTCACATGAGGGCAATTATAGCAGTCCTATAAATACCCGGCGAGCCCTTACATGCTCGCCTTGGTATCTTTCTCCTGGAGCCCTGAATGTAGCCTGTATCCGGACCTTGAGCCTGTACCTGTCCTGTCCCGTCCCGTCCCGACCTGACCTGATACCCGTCCTTAGCCTATCCATCCGTCTTCTCCCTGCCTGGTTTTGTTCCCTATTCCCATCTGCTGACTCCCCGTGTATGACCCCGGCCTGGCTTTCATTCAATATTCTGGTACTGCCCTTTGTTGTATATATTATTTATTGTTTGTGGGTTGTTTGGTTAGTTTGCACTGTTTGTATTTATCTATATCACCTTCTCAATAAACGAGGGTTGTCCCGATACCACTTTTTTAAGACCGAGTACAAGTACCGATACTTTTTTTCCAAGTACTCGCCGATACCGATTACCAATACTTTTTTTAATGTCATGTGACGCATTGATAGATGGCACTGGCTGATGGGCACTAAAAGGTGGCACTGACTGATGGCTGGCAGTGGCACTGATGGATGGGCACTGATAGGTGGCACTGATGAGTGGAACGCACTGATGGCTGGCACTGAAAGATGACACTGATAGGTGGCATGCACTGATGGATGGGCATTGATAGGTGGCACTGATTATGCAGCACTGATAAATGGCACGCACTGATGGCTGGCACTGAAAGATGGCACTGATAGGTGGCACGCACTGAAAGATGGCACTGATAGATGGCACGCACTGATGGCTGGTAGTGGCACTGATGGATGGGCACTGATAGGTGGCACTGATTATGCAGCACTGATGAGTGGCAAGTACTGATGGCTGGCACTGAAAGATGGCACTGATAGGTGGCACGCATTGAAAGATGGCACTGATAGGTGGCACACACTGAAAGATGGCACTGATAGATGGCACGCACTGATGGCTGGCAGTGGCACTGGTGGATAGCTGGTACTGATGGATGGGCACTGACAGATGGCTTGCACTTATGGGCAAGCACTGAAATAAATGACATGAAAGCAACCTAAACTATTTTTTTATGCTGCCTGCAACGCCCATCATGCTACACCCTGCACTTGGCTACATAAAAGCAGCAGCGGACATCTTGTTACACCTAGCCCGAACTATATGGGCTGGGTGTAACAAGATGTCTGCTGCTGGCTTAATGTGGCCGAGTGCAGGGTTTACCAAGATGGGTGTTGGGACCCGGGACTGGTTAAAGCACTGACAGTGTAAACCGGCAACACAGAGCGTCACTTCAGTTACCGAATGTGACGGCTCCGGTCACCGATGGATGATGCGGCTGCCCCCTTTCCCGCCACCAGCTTACCTGCTCGCTCGCTCTGCCCGCTGACTCTGCCCGCTGACTCCGCCCGCTGACTCCGCCCACGTACTTCCTGTTGCACGCCGCCTCTCTCTCCCCATCACAGGTATCGGATCAGGCATCGGGAGCATTTGCACGAGTACAAGTACTCGCGCAAATGCTCGTATTGGTACCGATACTAGTATCGGTATCGGGACAACCCTACAATAAACCCCATTATATTTCACTCTACATGCGTTTTGGTTATCTCTGTGCAGTCCACACAGTCTGGTCAATTAATTCTCTGATAGGTACTCTCGGTTCTCCAGGAACCTCCTGTTGAGGATATCAGGGATATTCCCCTCTTGACTTTGTTTCAGAAAGTGGCCCTTTTAGTGGCAATTACTTCTGTTAGACGAGTGTCTGAGTTGGCGGCTTGTCCTGCAAGCCGCCATATTGGGTCATCCATAAGGATAGGGCGGTGTTGCGTCCGCGACCTTCTTTTTTGCCAAAGGTGGTCTCGGCCTTTCACCTAAATGAGGACATTGTCCTCACGTCCTTGTGTCCTCACCCATCGCATCCCAGAGAGTTTGTGCTTCACACATGGACGTGGTACGAGCCTTGCGGGCGTACCTGTCTGCTACTGCTTCTATTCGGAAGTCTGACTCACTGTTTGTGACTGCCTCTGTTCCGAAGCATGGCCAAGCGGCTTCGTCTGCCACCATTTCTAGGTGGATCAGACAAACCGTCATTCAAGCCTATGCTCTCAAGGGGCGGGCGCCTCCCTTTCCGGGCACGGCGCATTCCACCAGGGCAATTGGTGCTTCCTGGGCTTTCCGACATCAAGCGTCGGTTGCACAAGTGCGCAAGGCGGCGACCTGGTTGTCTGTTCTAAGTTTTATAAGGTTAATGTGGCTACATCTTTGGATGCTTCCTTCGGCCGCAAGGTTTTGCAGGCCACTGTTTAGAGTTGCACCTCCTCCGTTGAGGAGCTCTGCCTTGTCTGGAGTGAAGTTTTTTGGTTTTTCCCTTTATACTGCTCCCATCCCTCTTGACACTGCTTTGGGACATCCCACGTGTACAGTGAATAAGAGACGCTGTGTCAGTCAATGGATGATAAGAGAAAATAGGATTTTTGTACTCACCGTAAAATCCTTTTCTCTGACATCCATGGACTGACACAGCACCCACCCTTCCTTTTTAGGTTTGTACTGCTTTGTTACGAACTGAGTTCTGCTGACTGCAGGGGGTGGGTTATGTCCGGAGGGACCGACCCCCTGGGCGGGGCTGTTCAACTCTGGCTTTTAGAATGTATGTATAACATCTGACATTCTGCCTAGGTCTTCTCCTGCAAGCAGGGACATAACCCACGTGTACAGTGAATAAGAGACGCCGTGTCAGTCCATGGATGTCAGAGAAAAGGATTTTTAAGGTGAGTACAAAAATCCTATTTTTTCAATGACTTTTCTCTGTATTGCCGGGACCGACAATTCATGAATAGCCGCTAGTAGTTTTAATTGATTTTTTTCCTTTCAGAAATGACACTTTGTGCAGGGATAATTCTAAGCACGGGAAACATGCGCTACTTTACATGCATACTTTAGACACCCCCCCAAGTACGAAATTTAAAGGAATATTTCACTTTTATTGTTTCACTTTATAATCAAATAGTCTTTATTTCTTTTTTTTATATGAACATTCTTATATATATATATATATATATATATATATATATATATACTGTATATATGATACTTTCTTCCATAAACAACAATATATATATATCATATAAACACAAACAATAATAGAGTACCCTCCTCCCCTCCTCCCACCCCATCACATTTTCCCACATCCCACATCCTCTCCTCTCTGTATTGCCGGGACCGACAATTCATGAATAGCCGCTAGTAGTTTTAATTGATTTTTTTTCCTTTCAGAAATGACACTTTGTGCAGGGATAATTCTAAGCACGGGAAACATGCGCTACTTTACATGCATACTTTAGACACCCCCCCCCAAGTACGAAATTTAAAGGAATATTTCACTTTTATTGTTTCACTTTATAATCAAATATTCTTTATTTATTTTTTTATATGAACATTCTTATATATATATATATATATACTGTATATATGATACTTTCTTCCATAAACAACAATATATATATATCATATAAACACAAACAATAATAGAGTACCCTCCTCCCCTCCTCCCACCCCATCACATTTTCCCACATCCTCTCCTCTCCCCCTCCCTCCCTCCCTCCCCCTCCCATCCCTATATTCCACCCCTCACTCTATACTGTGCCTCCACCTCTAACCAATGTTTCCAAATGTTCATAAATTTCTTCCTATTTCCCCTCTTATTATATATAAATTCTTCTTTTCTAATGGTATTGTCTATTAATTTCCTCCATTCTGTCCCTGTTGGGGGGTCTTTTGCTTGCCACCTTTGCGCTATAAGCTTCCTACCTTGGAACAAGCACCTTAATATTGCCGTTTGTGTGTCTACTGATATTCCCCTGTCTTCTATCAATCCTAGCACACATAGTTTAGCTTCTGGTTGTAAAGATGTCCCAAATACAAAGTTTATTCTATCTATTATCTCCTTCCAATACCAGTACAATTTGGGACATCTCCACATCATGTGCACTAAATCTCCCTCCTCAGTTCTACATCTCTGGCATTTTGCATCTTTCCTACCACCAAACTGATACATTCTTCGGGGTGTATAATATGCTCTGTGTACTAAATATAATTGTGAAACCATTTGAGGGGGGGAAAGTGTAACTCTCGGACCTGCCTCTAGTATCCTTTTCCACTGATCTTGTGTTATTGGGCCCAAATCTCTTTCCCATTTTCCCTTGCTTTCGAGTCTCTCTGTCATGATCAGTGTCATTGCCTGGGTCACCTGCTGGTGGTGCTATTGCTTTCAGCACCAAAGGGTGCAGTTCTGGTGGCCACCAGCGGGTGTCTCCCATTTGTCTGGAGCCGAAATCATCTCCTGCAATCAGGCGTCACCTGAGACTGATTGCAGGAGGTGTGTATAAATACCCAGCAGACACTAAAGCATTTGCTCTGGTATTGTCTTGGAACCCAGACCTGTATGCCTGAACCTGAACCTTGTGACCTGTTACCTTGTATCCTGTGTTCCTGAACCCTGCATCCATCCCTGGACCCCTGCCTCTGTACCTTGTATCCTGTGTTCCTGAACCCTGCATCCATCCCTGGACCCCTGCCTCTGTACCTTGTATCCTGTGTTCCTGAACCCTGCATCCATCCCTGGACCCCTGTCTTGCAGACTCATCCCTTCCTCCTGTTGTCCCTTCCGGCTCCCTGTTCAATCGGACTGATCTCTCGTGTATGACCCTGGCTTGATTACATTTACGCTTTAATCTCTAAACTGTATTCACGTTGGTGTAGGGAGTTGTTTTGTGTGTCACTGTGGTTGTTTGCTGGTTGCCTTTATTGTTTTAGGAATTATCCTTTCAATAAACTCATATATATATTTACTTACCTTGTGCCTAGTTCCTTTAGTGCAGCCCACTGATCTGCGTACCCTGTGCTGGATGCCGTGTTAGGCATCCGTGACAGAATACCAGAGCCATTCAAGCAGATCGACTGCACTTGGGAATTGGGTCTGGGCACTGCTATTGCTTTAAAAATGCAGCTTGACGATATTCTGTATTTTTCGCTACTAGCAACAGAGGACAGGGAGTTTTGTTCTCAAACATTAAGTGAACACACTAGAGAGCAGTTGTTGGAATGCATCCGCATAGCCCATGTTTTTGTGGATCTGGGCAGTTTTGTGTTTGAGGATGTGCAAGATCTGATCTGTATCTGTACAGAGTTGACCCTGTCTGATGCCTCCAGTGGAGACGATGACTATACACCCCCTTTTAGTGCAGCTCAGGTAGAGTCCTTGGTGTGGCTGTTGGAAGATGACTCAGTCTTTTTCCTTGAGCAGTACTCAACTTGTCCTACACAGGTGCTTGCAGCATGTATTGAGTCAGTGCAGTCTCTGGTCAGACAAGCAGTATGCAAACCTAACTTTGTGCAATCATTACTACAGGCCTGGTCAAGTTTATTGTACTCAGCCCCTGTCGGTTCCCTGCCACCCATTCCTGTGTCTAGACACCAGCCTGCTGGGATGTCTGCGTCTCCTTTACCCCCAACTACCACAGTGGCCAACCAATACACCCTCCTACCAATGAAATACCAGTACCCTGTTTCCCCCTGCTGCACTTACCCTGCCTTTAACCCTCCTGCTTCGTCTCGGCTGCCTCCATCAGTTCCCCTAAGACCCCCTTCAAAATCCGCACCCTCTGCTTCACCATCCTTCCGCTCTTCGCCTCTACCAGCTGCATCCACCACCTACAGCCCTGTATACATATACAAATCTTCGGCGGCTAAACCAAAGAAAAAACGGAAGTTCTTTCCAACTCACACGATCCTGCCAGTAACCCAGCCTGTCTCCGCACCAGCCGACCCGTTGCAGCCTGTCTCCGCACCAGCCGACCCGTTGCAGCCTGTCTCCGCACCAGCCGACCCGTTGCAGCCTGTCTCCGCACCAGCCGACCCGTTGCAGCCTGTCTCCGCACCAGCCGACCCGTTGCAGCCTGTCTCCGCACCAGCCGACCCGTTGCAGCCTGTCTCCGCACCAGCCGACCCGTTGCAGCCTGTCTCCGCACCAGCCGACCCGTTGCAGCCTGTCTCCGCACCAGCCGACCCGTTGCAGCCTGTCTCCGCACCAGCCGACCCGTTGCAGCCTGTCTCCGCACCAGCCGACCCGTTGCAGCCTGTCTCCGCACCAGCCGACCCGTTGCAGCCTGTCTCCGCACCAGCCGACCCGTTGCAGCCTGTCTCCGCACCAGCCGACCCGTTGCAGCCTGTCTCCGCACCAGCCGACCCGTTGCAGCCTGTCTCCGCACCAGCCGACCCGTTGCAGCCTGTCTCCGCACCAGCCGACCCGTTGCAGCCTGTCTCCGCACCAGCCGACCCGTTGCAGCCTGTCTCCGCACCAGCCGACCCGTTGCAGCCTGTCTCCGCACCAAGCGACCCGTTGCAGCCTGTCTCCGCACCAAGCGACCCGTTGCAGCCTGTCTCCGCACCAAGCGACCCGTTGCAGCCTGTCTCCGCACCAAGCGACCCGTTGCAGCCTGTTTCCAAACCAAGCGACCCGTTGCAGCCTGTTTCCAAACCAAGCGACCTGTTGCAGCCTGTTTCCAAACCAAGCGACCTGTTGCAGCCTGTTTCCAAACCAAGCGACCTGTTGCAGCCTGTTTCCAAACCAAGCGACCTGTTGCAGCCTGTTTCCAAACCAAGCGACTTGTTGCAGCCTGTTTCCAAACCAAGCGACCTGTTGCAGCCTGTTTCCAAACCAAGCGACATGTTGCAGCCTGTTTCCAAACCAAGCGACCTGTTGCAGCCTGTTTCCAAACCAAGCGACCTGTTGCAGCCTGTTTCCAAACCAAGCGACCTGTTGCAGCCTGTTTCCAAACCAAGCGACCTGTTGCAGCCTGTTTCCACACCAGCCGATCCGCTCCAGCCTGTTTCCACACCAGCCGATCCGCTCCAGCCTGCTTCTACACCAGCCGATCCGCTCCAGCCTGCTTCTACACCAGCCGATCCGCTCCAGCCTGCTTCCACACCAGCCGATCCGCTCCAGCCTGCTTCCACACCAGCCGATCCGCTCCAGCCTGCTTCCACACCAGCCGATCCGCTCCAGCCTGCTTCCACACCAGCCGATCCGCTCCAGCCTGCTTCCACACCAGCCGATCCGCTCCAGCCTGCTTCCACACCAGCCGATTCGCTCCAGCCTGCTTCCACACCAGCCGATTCGCTCCAGCCTGTTTCCACACCAGCCGACTTGTTCCAGCCTGTTTTCACACCAACCAACCTGTTCCAGCCTGTTTCCACACCAGCCAACCTGTTCCAGCCTGTTCCAGCCTGTTTCCACACCAGCCAGCCTGTTCCAGCCTGTTTCCACACCAGCCAGCCTGTTCCAGCCTGTTTCCACACCAGCCAACCTGTTCCAGCCTGTTTCCACACCAGCCAACCTGTTCCAGCCTGTTTCCACACCAGCCAACCTGTTCCAGCCTGTTTCCACACCAGCCAACCTGTTCCAGCCTGTTTCCACACCAGCCAACCTGTTCCAGCCTGTTTCCACACCAGCCAACCTGTTCCAGCCTGTTTCCACACCAGCCAGCCTGTTCCAGCCTGTTTCCACACCAGCCAACCTGTTCCAGCCTGTTTCCACACCAGCCAACCTGTTCCAGCCTGTTTCCACACCAGCCAACCGGTTCCAGCCTGTTTCCACACCAGCCAACCTGTTCCAGCCTGTCTCCGCACCAGCCGACCCGTTGCAGCCTGTCTCCGCACCAGCCGACCCGTTGCAGCCTGTCTCCGCACCAGCCGACCCGTTGCAGCCTGTCTCCGCACCAGCCGACCCGTTGCAGCCTGTCTCCGCACCAAGCGACCTGTTGCAGCCTGTTTCCAAACCAAGCGACCTGTTGCAGCCTGTTTCCAAACCAAGCGACCTGTTGCAGCCTGTTTCCAAACCAAGCGACCTGTTGCAGCCTGTTTCCAAACCAAGCGACCTGTTGCAGCCTGTTTCCAAACCAAGCGACCTGTTGCAGCCTGTTTCCACACCAGCCGATCCGCTCCAGCCTGTTTCCACACCAGCCGATCCGCTCCAGCCTGCTTCTACACCAGCCGATCCGCTCCAGCCTGCTTCTACACCAGCCGATCCGCTCCAGCCTGCTTCCACACCAGCCGATCCGCTCCAGCCTGCTTCCACACCAGCCGATCCGCTCCAGCCTGCTTCCACACCAGCCGATCCGCTCCAGCCTGCTTCCACACCAGCCGATCCGCTCCAGCCTGCTTCCACACCAGCCGATCCGCTCCAGCCTGCTTCCACACCAGCCGATTCGCTCCAGCCTGTTTCCACACCAGCCGACTTGTTCCAGCCTGTTTTCACACCAACCAACCTGTTCCAGCCTGTTTCCACACCAGCCAACCTGTTCCAGCCTGTTCCAGCCTGTTTCCACACCAGCCAGCCTGTTCCAGCCTGTTTCCACACCAGCCAGCCTGTTCCAGCCTGTCTCCGCACCAGCCGACCCGTTGCAGCCTGTCTCCGCACCAGCCGACCCGTTGCAGCCTGTCTCCGCACCAGCCGACCCGTTGCAGCCTGTCTCCGCACCAGCCGACCCGTTGCAGCCTGTCTCCGCACCAAGCGACCTGTTGCAGCCTGTTTCCAAACCAAGCGACCTGTTGCAGCCTGTTTCCAAACCAAGCGACCTGTTGCAGCCTGTTTCCAAACCAAGCGACCTGTTGCAGCCTGTTTCCAAACCAAGCGACCTGTTGCAGCCTGTTTCCAAACCAAGCGACCTGTTGCAGCCTGTTTCCACACCAGCCGATCCGCTCCAGCCTGTTTCCACACCAGCCGATCCGCTCCAGCCTGCTTCTACACCAGCCGATCCGCTCCAGCCTGCTTCTACACCAGCCGATCCGCTCCAGCCTGCTTCCACACCAGCCGATCCGCTCCAGCCTGCTTCCACACCAGCCGATCCGCTCCAGCCTGCTTCCACACCAGCCGATCCGCTCCAGCCTGCTTCCACACCAGCCGATCCGCTCCAGCCTGCTTCCACACCAGCCGATTCGCTCCAGCCTGTTTCCACACCAGCCGACTTGTTCCAGCCTGTTTTCACACCAACCAACCTGTTCCAGCCTGTTTCCACACCAGCCAACCTGTTCCAGCCTGTTCCAGCCTGTTTCCACACCAGCCAGCCTGTTCCAGCCTGTTTCCACACCAGCCAGCCTGTTCCAGCCTGTTTCCACACCAGCCAACCTGTTCCAGCCTGTTTCCACACCAGCCAACCTGTTCCAGCCTGTTTCCACACCAGCCAACCTGTTCCAGCCTGTTTCCACACCAGCCAACCTGTTCCAGCCTGTTTCCACACCAGCCAACCTGTTCCAGCCTGTTTCCACACCAGCCAACCTGTTCCAGCCTGTTTCCACACCAGCCAACCTGTTCCAGCCTGTTTCCACACCAGCCAGCCTGTTCCAGCCTGTTTCCACACCAGCCAACCTGTTCCAGCCTGTTTCCACACCAGCCAACCTGTTCCAGCCTGTTTCCACACCAGCCAACCTGTTCCAGCCTGTCTCCGCACCAGCCGACCCGTTGCAGCCTGTCTCCGCACCAGCCGACCCGTTGCAGCCTGTCTCCGCACCAGCCGACCCGTTGCAGCCTGTCTCCGCACCAGCCGACCTGTTGCAGCCTGTCTCCGCACCAAGCGACCTGTTGCAGCCTGTCTCCGCACCAAGCGACCTGTTGCAGCCTGTCTCCGCACCAAGCGACCTGTTGCAGCCTGTTTCCAAACCAAGCGACCTGTTGCAGCCTGTTTCCAAACCAAGCGACCTGTTGCAGCCTGTTTCCAAACCAAGCGACCTGTTGCAGCCTGTTTCCAAACCAAGCGACCTGTTGCAGCCTGTTTCCAAACCAAGCGACCTGTTGCAGCCTGTTTCCAAACCAAGCGACTTGTTGCAGCCTGTTTCCAAACCAAGCGACCTGTTGCAGCCTGTTTCCAAACCAAGCGACCTGTTGCAGCCTGTTTCCAAACCAAGCGACCTGTTGCAGCCTGTTTCCAAACCAAGCGACCTGTTGCAGCCTGTTTCCAAACCAAGCGACCTGTTGCAGCCTGTTTCCAAACCAAGCGACCTGTTGCAGCCTGTTTCCAAACCAAGCGACCTGTTGCAGCCTGTTTCCAAACCAAGCGACCTGTTGCAGCCTGTTTCCAAACCAAGCGACCTGTTGCAGCCTGTTTCCACACCAGCCGATCCGCTCCAGCCTGTTTCCACACCAGCCGATCCGCTCCAGCCTGCTTCTACACCAGCCGATCCGCTCCAGCCTGCTTCTACACCAGCCGATCCGCTCCAGCCTGCTTCCACACCAGCCGATCCGCTCCAGCCTGCTTCCACACCAGCCGATCCGCTCCAGCCTGCTTCCACACCAGCCGATCCGCTCCAGCCTGCTTCCACACCAGCCGATCCGCTCCAGCCTGCTTCCACACCAGCCGATCCGCTCCAGCCTGCTTCCACACCAGCCGATCCGCTCCAGCCTGCTTCCACACCAGCCGATCCGCTCCAGCCTGCTTCCACACCAGCCGATTCGCTCCAGCCTGCTTCCACACCAGCCGATTCGCTCCAGCCTGTTTCCACACCAGCCGACTTGTTCCAGCCTGTTTTCACACCAACCAACCTGTTCCAGCCTGTTTCCACACCAGCCAACCTGTTCCAGCCTGTTCCAGCCTGTTTCCACACCAGCCAGCCTGTTCCAGCCTGTTTCCACACCAGCCAGCCTGTTCCAGCCTGTTTCCACACCAGCCAACCTGTTCCAGCCTGTTTCCACACCAGCCAACCTGTTCCAGCCTGTTTCCACACCAGCCAACCTGTTCCAGCCTGTTTCCACACCAGCCAACCTGTTCCAGCCTGTTTCCACACCAGCCAACCTGTTCCAGCCTGTTTCCACACCAGCCAACCTGTTCCAGCCTGTTTCCACACCAGCCAACCTGTTCCAGCCTGTTTCCACACCAGCCAGCCTGTTCCAGCCTGTTTCCACACCAGCCAACCTGTTCCAGCCTGTTTCCACACCAGCCAGCCTGTTCCAGCCTGTTTCCACACCAGCCAACCTGTTCCAGCCTGTTTCCACACCAGCCAACCTGTTCCAGCCTGTTTCCACACCAGCCAACCTGTTCCAGCCTGTTTCCACACCAGCCAACCTGTTCCAGCCTGTTTCCACACCAGCCAACCTGTTCCAGCCTGTTTCCACACCAGCCAACCTGTTCCAGCCTGTTTCCACACCAGCCAACCTGTTCCAGCCTGTTTCCACACCAGCCAACCTGTTCCAGCCTGTTTCCACACCAGCCAACCTGTTCCAGCCTGGATTTTCGGTGCCCGTCACCCAGCCTGACGTTTTGGTGCCCGTCTTTCAGCCCGCTGAACCAGTGCCTGCCATCTGGCTTGCTGAACCTCTGCCCGGTGGCCAGTTTGAAGTGCCTCCGCCCGGTGGTCAGCTTGAAGACCCAGCGCCATTTGCCCAGCCCGCTGACATGGTGCCTGCTAAACCAGTTCTCGATGCCCGGCTTGCCGCTGATTTTGCCCTGCCTGTTTTCATTTCCAGATCCCAACTTCCAGACCCTGGTGGTGGGGTGCGTGTTCCATTGCCGGACTCAGGTGCCACGCCTCCCAGTAAGTTTAAGGACTCTGGCCGGAGGAGCACAAGTAGTCCGCAGACACAGGGGAGACTTTTTGGGACCTTTCCGCACCTACCAGCACTGCCAGATCAAGGGCAGAATGGAGCGTCCGGAGGCCACTCCTTGGGAGGGGGAACTGTCATGATCAGTGTCATTGCCTGGGTCACCTGCTGGTGGTGCTATTGCTTTCAGCACCAAAGGGTGCAGTTCTGGTGGCCACCAGCGGGTGTCTCCCATTTGTCTGGAGCCAAAATCATCTCCTGCAATCAGGCGTCACCTGAGACTGATTGCAGGAGGTGTGTATAAATACCCAGCAGACACTAAAGCATTTGCTCTGGTATTGTCTTGGAACCCAGACCTGTATGCCTGAACCTGAACCTGAACCTGAACCTTGTGACCTGTTACCTTGTATCATGTGTTCCTGAACCCTGCATCCATCCCTGGACCCCTGCCTCTGTACCTTGTATCCTGTGTTCCTGAACCCTGCATCCATCCCTGGACCCCTGCCTCTGTACCTTGTATCCTGTGTTCCTGAACCCTGCATCCATCCCTGGACCCCTGTCTTGCAGACTCATCCCTTCCTCCTGTTGTCCCTTCCGGCTCCCTGTTCAATCGGACTGATCTCTCGTGTATGACCCTGGCTTGATTACATTTACGCTTTAATCTCTAAACTGTATTCACGTTGGTGTAGGGAGTTGTTTTGTGTGTCACTGTGGTTGTTTGCTGGTTGCCTTTATTGTTTTAGGAATTATCCTTTCAATAAACTCATATATATATTTACTTACCTTGTGCCTAGTTCCTTTAGTGCAGCCCACTGATCTGCGTACCCTGTGCTGGATGCCGTGTTAGGCATCCGTGACACTCTCTTCCTGATCTACCTCACTTATACATTTATACATCTCCGATATTATCCCTCTAGATATATCCGCATTCACTAACCTACTGAGTTGGGTCATTTCATTCCATACTGGTATTTCTTGCCTGAATTGTGCATTCAGAGCATGCCTTACCTGTAGGTATCTGTAGAATGATTTATTGGGGACTGAGTACTCCTCTCTTAGCTCTTGAAATGTTTTTATTCTTCCCTCTTTAAAAAGCTGTATCAGGAGGTGTACTCCACATATATCCCATTCCTCAACTTTTACCATCTTTTTGAGCTCTTCTAGATTACTATTGTCCCAAATGGGAGAGAATTCTGAGAATCTGCTGTACCCCAATATCTCCTTAACCGTCTTCCAACATTTTACCATCAGTTTTTCTGTTGGACATCTGGAGCAGAAAGAGTCCATCTCCACTGCCTCTACTTCTGTATCATGACTTGTATCATTCAGTAATACATTCTTCCCCCCTTCCCTACTCCCCAGTAGGTTACTTCCCCTCATATGCTGCATTTGTGCAGCTAGAAAGTAGTATCTCGGGTTGGGCAATGCCAGTCCCCCCCCCCTTTCTCTAGATTGCTGTAAAGTACGAAGGCAAACTCTTGCTGCTCCATTTCTCCATATCAGTTCCCTGAATACACTGTCTACTCTTTTGAACCAGTACTTTGGAATCCATACTGGGGAGTTATGCATTACATATAGGATCTGAGGCATCCAAACCATTTTGACAAGGTTGCAACGTCCGACCGCCGAAAGTGGGAGTCTATTCCACACGCGACACTTCTGTCTCAACCTTGTCATAAATGGTACCAGATTATTGGCTATATAATGTCCTGGATCTTTTGTTACATTTATTCCCTAGTACCTCATCTGACTCACAACCTTAACTTGGGTTATCTGCTGTGTTATTGGGTCCATCGGCAAAAGTGCAGATTTTTCCCAATTAATCCTCAACCCTGAAATGTTCCCATATTCTCCAATTATCCCCATTGCTGCATCTAATGAGGACTGTGTATCCCCCAGAAAAAGCAAGATGTCATCTGCATACATGGCAATCTTTTCTTCCCCAAGTTTTCTCTTAAATCCATGTACCTCTGGGGATGCCCTTATTGATATGGCGAGAGGCTCCACTGCGAGGGCGAACAGCAGGGGCGACAGCGGACACCCCTGCCTTGTCCCCCTTGCCAACTGTAACCACTCTGAACACTCACCATTTATTCTTATTTTTGCTCTTGGACCCTCATACAGTATCTTGACCCATTGGATGAATCTCGGACCAAACTGAAACTCAGCCAGTACCCTCCACAAAAAGTGCCACTCAAGGCTGTCAAACGCCTTGGCTGCGTCTAAGGACAGAATAGCTCTTGTCCCTTCATTCTCTATTGGCAGTTGAATGTTTAGATATGTCCTTCTTATATTGATACTTGTAGATCTGTCTGGAATAAATCCAGTCTGGTCCGGGTGCACCAGTTTTGCAACTATCCTGTTAAGTCTTGTTGCCAGTACTTTAGCCAATATCTTCACATCCGAACATAGGAGAGATATCGGTCTATATGATGCTACGTCAAGTTGACTTTTCCCCTCCTTAGGAAGCACTATAATTGTTGCCTCTGTCATAGACAGTGGCAGCTTCCCCTCTACAGCTGCCCAGTTAAGTACTTCCAGAAGTTTTGGAAGCAGCACCTTACTGTAAGTTTTATGTATTTCTATTGGCAAACCATCAGGTCCGGGGGCCTTCTGGTTCGCCATATCTGCTGTTGCTTTTTGTAATTCTTCCAGCGTCAGTGGTGCCTCCAGTCCTTCTCTGTCTTCCCTTGATAGTTGGGGGACCTGTAGCCCTTCAAAAAAGGTTCCCATCTCCCTTTCTACGTTTTCTGATGGAGTACTACTGTACAAGTTTTAGTAGTAGTTTTTAAAGACCTCTGTTATTTTACTAGTGCCTCTCCTAATCTCCCCTTCTTTATCACATATAGCCGATATAACCATGGAGGGGGCATTGGCCCTAGCAATCAGGGACAGCATCCTCCCCACTCTCTCTCCCTCCCCAAAGAAGGTCTGTTTTTGAAACAGCATTTTATTTTCTGCCTTTTTTAGTAACAAGTCTTTATATTCTTCCTGACTTTTTACCCATTCTTTATGTTTCTCTATTGTTGGACTTTCCACATATTTTACTTCAGACCTTCTCACCTTTTCCCTTGCTGTAACTTCCTTAGCTTGTGTTTGTTTTTTTACATATGAAATTTTTTGTATTAAGACTCCCCGAAGGAAGGCTTTCAGGGCATCCCAAATAGTTCCTTTAGATGCTGATCCTTCATTTAGTTTTATAAATTCTTCCAGGCTGGCACAGACTCCCCCCACATCGTTAATTATTCCTAGCCAAAATGGATTCAACTTCCAATCCCCTTTACTAAGTTTCCTACTTGTATTTATTTCAAAAATTACTGCAGCATGGTCTGAAATACTTCTCGGTTCATATTTCACTTCCCCCACCTCCCTCAGGGCATCTTCGCTACAAAGCACCAAATCTATTCTGGACAAGGTCGCGTGCGTTTTTGAGCGACAAGAAAACAGTTTTTCCTCCGGGTGTCTCAACCCTCCACACGTCCACCAGTCCCGTCTCTCCACAGAAGTGGAGGAGGGGACTGCCAGGCGTGCCACTGGGGGAGACCCCGGGGGGGAACCTATCCACCTTTTTATTCATAGTCATATTAAAATCTCCTGTCACTATAACCGGCACCCCTTCCTTGTCCATAGAAAACTTTATTAGCTCCTCTAAAATTTCGGTACTAAAGGGTGGTGGGATATAGACATTAGCCAGCACATATTCCCTTGTCTCTATCTGACAAAAAAGGAATGTAAACCGCCCTTTATCATCCACTTTACTCTGCCTGCAGGAGAACACTATTCCAGAATCAACCAGCACACTGACACCCCTTGAATATGAGGTATGCGTGGCATGGTATTGTACTTGATATTTTCTATGTTTTAGTGTACTAATGGTTTCCTTTTCCAGATGCGTCTCCTGCAGACACAGTATCCCAATGTTATCCAGCTCTGCCATCGAGTAAATTATGCTTCTTTTGACTGGTTCTCTTACCCCACGAACATTCCAGGAACATACCCTAATACTTTTAGTCTGTCCTAGGGATACCCCTTTATCCTGTCTGTTAACTACCATTATTCAAATTTTTCAGTGTACTTCCCATATTGTAATTCTGTGTCTCAAACATTTGTGCCTCAAACATGCTTTCCTTTTAATTTTCATGTCTTTATTTTTAATTCCTTTCCAAAAATCGTGTTTTATATTCAGTGGATTCACCCATTCATACTCCTCACTCATATCTCCCCTCCCCCCCCTTCCCTGCCCTCCTTTGGGCCTATATTGAGGGCTTCTAAAGTGACCGAGTATTCCCTTTAATTTCAATACTTTTTTATTAAAGAAAATTTTCACATACAGAGTCAAAGCAGTGAATAAACACAAATATGAGAAAACAAGCATAATATTTGAGGCACAATACAAGGATAAATGTCGATGTCCATATATTCAATCCAGGTTGCCCTATAATAACCTAATCTGGTCCAAGTTAGAAGCAGAATAGTGTTGCTCTTCTGGTAAACATTACCTATGCACCCAGTGGTCTGTTATTAGACTTTTTTTTTCCCCAATATTATATAGCCCCGGCCCTCCCCCCCGCGCACCCCAAAGGGATCTGACTGTACGCCGAGGGGAAGACCACGACCCCACAAGTTTCCAATGTATACATTGTGCAAGGTATAAAATTCCTGGGAAGGCCCAAGAGGCCATGTTTCATCATAGCAGTCAGGCCGTGTTTGCTGAGTTCTTATAGAATTATTAACCTTCACATCAAGCAAGTTTAAGTACAGTTATGGTCATTCTTTCCTTTAGTGGTATACCAGGTATTCCATGGATTCCATATTTTATCTATCATTAAATTTCTGCCTATCCCATATGCGAAAAGGGTTTCGTATGTGCCATGTGTATTGATTAGTTGTACAACCTCATGTAAAGCAGGTTGGTTTGTGTCTTTCCAGTGTCTAACCAGAACTAGTCTAGCTGCTAGAAGAATGTGGGATATTAGAGCTCTCCGGTGAGGAGGGAGTGTTTCCATCCCCAGAGAAAACAGCGCCATCCCTGGTGTAGGCTCGATCTGGATGTTGAGAACTTGTAGGGTGAGATTGAATATCAGTTTCCAATATTGCCCTATCTTGGGACATGTCCATAGTATGTGATACAGCGTACCTAATCCACCACAGTGTCTCCAACATAGGGATGATACTTCATGGTTAAATTTGGACAGTCTATTGGGAGTAAGATACCAATTTAGAAGGATCTTTTGGGAGAGCTCCCATAAATTAGCGCATTTGGTAGAGGTATATGTTGTGGCCAAGGCCATTCGCCATTGTTCCTCCATGTATACAATGCCTAGTTTCCTTTCCCAATTCCTCATGTCTATAGTTTTAAGAAAAAAAAGTTTGTTTTGGAGATGAGAGTAGAACAACGATATGCCTCTAGTGTTGGTGGATTTAGACATTAAGTATTGAGATATTCGCCATGGAAGGGAGATGGATAGTTTGTGTGACTTCAAGAGGTGTGAAATTTGAAGGTATTGGTAAAAATCAGTTGAAGGTACGTCAAATTCCAGCTGAAGAGCCCGGAAGGTTTTCAGAGCACGTCCTACTAAGCGGTCTTCTAATACTAGGTCTCTATTTGAGCTCCAATGGGCTAAAGATATATTAGGTATCAAATGGGATATGGCAGATAGAGGAAACTGCAATGGGGTAAGTTTCGTCTCTAGGAAATCATAAGTAATCAGTGATCGCCAAGCCTCTAGTGAGGCACTTACGGTCGGTCCTATGTCAGTGGGATATTTAGGCATGAAGGGGCTAGCTATGAGAAAGTCGTATAAGTTTCCATTTGGAATCTGGTTTTGTTCAATGAGAGCCCACAGAGTAGGCGGGGAGAGACAGAACCAATTTTTCAGCTGGGCCAGTATGGCAGCTGTATAGTAATCTCTTATATGTACATGCCCTATACCTCCTACACTCCTGTGTTTTATAAGTTTGTGAAACGCACAACGAGCCTTCTTGCCTCCCCATATGTATCTGTTAATGATGGACTGTGCAGAGGAGAAAAAGGAGGATGGGACCGGAACAGGAACAGTTCTGAAGATGTATATCAGTTGTGGGAGAATTTGCATCTTAAAAGCCGCCAACCTACCCAAACAGGACAGCTCATATTTTGCTAGATTACTAAGCCTGGATTGGAGTGTCTGAAGCAGGGGGGTATAATTTTCCTTGACTAGGTCTGAGATGTTTGGGGTGAGGGTAATGCCGAGATATGAAATACCCGTGGTTTTCCAAGTATATGGGAACTTAGTACCTAGATCTTGTTTTATTTTGTCTGGGATCCCTAAGCCTAATGCCCCATACACACGATCGTTTTTCATGCCGTTAAAAATGCCATTAAAAAAAATGGCCATTAAAAATGATCGTGTGTAGGCTCCAGAGCATTTTTAACGACGTGAAAAACGGCCATTAAAAATTTCGAACATGCTCTCTTTTTTCACGTCGTTTTTCATGTCGTTTTTTTTAACGACGTGAAAAACGATAGTGTGTATGCTTTAACGACGTGAAAAAAAACGCGCATGCTCAGAATCAAGTATGAGACAGGAGCGCTCGTTCTGGTAAAACTAGCGTTCGTAATGGAGATAGCACATTCGTCACGCAGTCACGGACTGAAAAGCACGAGACTGAAAAGAGCGAATCGTCGCTCAACAAACTTTACTAACATGAAGGGTGGCACCATTCGAACGGATCTTCCCCTTTATAGTGCCGTCGTACGTGTTGTACGTCACTGCGCTTTGCTTGATCGTTTTTTTAAATGATCGTGTGTACGCAAGACAGGCTTGAGAGGAAAAAAACGACGTGAAAAACGGCAAGAAAAAAAATGGCAAGAAAAACGATCGTGTGTATGGGGCATAAGACATATGATTTGGTGTTATTGACTTTATAATAGGACACTTCGGTGAAGGTTTGTAATACACTATGCACCGTAGCTAGGGATTCTTCAACATTGGTGAGCATAAGGATAATGTCATCAGCAAAGAGGCTAATGGTGTGGAATGTGTCTAATTCTAAATCCCGTTAGAAGGGGGTGTGAGCGTATAAATGTTGCCAAGGGCTCCATGAGGAGGTTAAAAATGAGTGGGGAGAGCGGACATCCCTGTCTGGTCCCATTGGTTATCTTGAATGGCGTGGATAGCATTCCTGATGTGTACACCTGGGCTGATGGGGTGGTGTAAAGTGCCATGATGGCCGAGTGAATCTGGCCCACAAAACCAAATTTGGTGAGTACTGTGGCTAAGTACTCCCAATGGATTCTATCAAACGCCTTCTCTTCGTCCAAAGCTAGGAGCAGAGAAGGCGTTTTGGATCTGTTAGCGAAATGTATTACATTAATGAGACGCCTTGTCGTATCAGCCGTCTGTCTACCTTTCGTGAACCCTGATTGGTCCAAGTGTATCAGAGAGGGTAGAAGGTCTACTAATCTATTGGCCAGGAGCTTAGCGTATAGTTTCAGGTCACAATTCAGCAGTGAGATAGGTCTAAAATTCTGTGGTGTGTTAAGTTCCTTTCCCGGCTTTGGCAAAGCTACTATCAATGCCTCAAGCATCTCCGATGGGAAAGAAGAAGAGGAGACAGCGGTGTTGTAGATTTTCGTGAGATGAGGGATTAGTTCTAACTTGAAAGTTTTAAAGTATTCTCCTGTAAAACCATCCGGTCCAGGCGATTTGTTTTGAGGGAGAGAGTCAATGGCTTTAGCTATTTCAGCTTCAGAGAAAGGGGAGTTGAGGTTCTCTAACTGGCTAGATGATACCTGGGGGAGGTGGAGTTTATTGAGGAATTTTGTAATCATGGGTGTCCTAGGTTGGACCACAGAGGGATCATCTCTGAGATTATAGAGAGAGCTGTAATAGCAGCTAAAAGCATCCGCTATGGCCTGTGGATGATAGACCTTTTGCCCAGTGACAGGGTGGATAATAAAAGGGATTGTTTAGCTTTGAATAGATACTGATGCATGTGTGAGAGGGCTGCACATCCCGATGTGGATATTGAAAAAAGAAAAGTTTTTCCCGTGGGATTTTTTAGCAGCAATGAATGATATAAAACCAAGTATTTAAGTAAAAAAGAAAAATTGCTTTATTGAGTACAATAAACCTTTTTGAAGGTCGATAAGGTTATTCTTATGAGCTCCGGTATTGATACAGGCCAAATACATGTAAACTCAGACAGATAATACAATGCATAAAAAATATATATATAAAAAATGGAATCAAATCATACGTATATACACATGTGACCAAGAAGAAAAGCTCCAATGCATTTCGACTTACAATCCAGGTCTTCTTCAGGGGGGATCTTATATTCTAGAGGGTACAAATAAATAAATACATTAATATGTGCCATGTTGCAGGGATTTTCCCCCATCAATTCTCAGAAAAGTAATCAGTATACATCATAATTATTACCAACTTAGTCTTTATAATAGTGTTATCTTAGTGTTTACAAAAGAGAAACATGATGGGAGAAAGGGCAACATATATAGTGTGTTTACCTTTAAGTTGCATGAATTGGCCAGATACCGAAGATTTGCAAGTTCTGATGCCTCTAATTCTCACGGCGGGTAAGGTCTCCGGAGCAGTGCAGTCGTGATGTCCTTCCCTCCCGCCCCTAGGCGCGTCCCCCCAGAAACAAACAACAGAGGCTGCCCACAGGGGATCACGCTTAAACTGCGGAGGCTATGATTGGCGGACCATGGGAAGGTGGGTGGACAGGCACCTGGGTGCCTAGAACATACACCTGAAGATAGTAAAAATAAAAGTTTTTTAAAAGAAAATATTCAGATTTTTTATATAAAAAGGAGATTTTTAGATATGTGAATACATAAATAATATTAGTATATATCTTAGGAGATTAGGGCAGGCACATATCTTGATATAGGATAGAGAGGGAGAGTAATGTAGAATGAAAATTGGAGTCTCTATTTGATTAAAGTCATTAAATATTCATAACAATTGGAGTGTTTATAAACACTAATTTTGATGTTAGAAACGTTATCTAATACAGTGCCAAAGAGGATTAAATAAAAATAGCTGTTGGAGTATTAAATATTACAGACAATACTGGGAGTATGTGCAAACGAGTGAGGTGGTGTGTGAGATGAAGTAAGTGGATGTGTGGAATAAGTGCTGTGAGTGTGAGTGAACAGGGGGGAGGGAGGGACGGGTAGTGTAATGGTGGTGCAGTGTGTGTGTGGGGAAAAAGGACAGGAAGGGAGGGAAAGGAAAAAAGGAGAAAGAAGTAGGGAAGGGGAGAAGTGTTGTGGAAAATGTGGTGTGGCAAGAGTAGGGACACAAGGGAGGGGGGGGGGGGGGGAAGGGAAAAAAGGGGAGAAAGGAAAAAAAAGGAGAAAAAAGTAAAAATGAGGGCCAGGGAAAGAAAGTGATGGAAAGTAGTGAGGGAAGCTGGGAATGTGGGAGCGTGAGCAAAGAAGAGTAACAACAGGAATGAAAGGGAGAGTACGGGAAAAGGGGAGAAAAGTGGGTGTTTTGGCAAGGGAGAAAGTGAAGGAGAGGGGGGGGGGGGAAGTGGGGAGGAAGAAATTGAAGTGAGGAGTGAACAGTGAATGGAGTGAGGTAAAAGTGTGAACTGGCCAAGAAAATGGAAAAATTTGAATATTAGCCAAAAATATATAATGAGGTGCCAGTGCATAAATGCATTTAAGTGATACAAAGTCTAGAAGTTATGGCTGTATACTTACATAATAATTGTTGTGTATATATATGCAGACACAAAAGCGAGTAGTGGAAGTGGAATCCTTTCAATGAAGAAAAGAGGATACATCTAATAAATGTTTAACCAGAATTATTGGTTAGTTAATAGTGTTGGATAAGCTGTCACTCCTAGAAAATGCCCTCCCAAAACTTCTTACCTTAGACACACTCCGCAAACATGTGCTGATGTTCCTATGGAATCAGACAGTTTGCTCAGTAGTTGGAGGTGTTTAAATATGTGACCTACCATTTCCCTAACGACTAGGAGTTTTCCGGGTCTACCGCCATCGCCGTGTGCAAGCCGCGGCGTCCGCCCGAGCCCAGTGTGCACGCGCGGGAGCGCAGCGGCTACGTGCCCGCGATGTACCCCCGCGCGAGCGCCCGGCGATGGACATGGGATGTCACGGCACTGTGAAAGCGCCATCTAGTGGTGTTTCCACCCATCAACGGTGCTAGATTGAGGGACATAGAAAACGTCCCTCACCCAGTGCCGGAGGACAGCATGTTGTGCAGAGGGAGCCAGCGCCCACGGCGGGAAGAAAAAAGGAGACCAAGCACTGCACGGGGAATGATCCCAGGGAGAGAGGAGGGAACAGCATAATGAAATCTAGCAGAGATTATACAATTTGTAGTTTACAAAATATTAGATATGCTTAATGAAATATTACAATTACAATAATATAATATAATATCACATTGATTAATCAAAAAGAAAGAATTTTATATATCTTAATGAGTGGTATCCAAAGGAAAGGTACAATGATATAGGAGCAGAGGAATATCCTAATTTAAGGATAGAATTTTATTTGGGGTTATATGATGTAATAAACATCAGGTGCTAGAATCATAAGTTAGATAACTCTCAGGAAAGAGCAGTCAGAGGAAAAAGGTAGACTGAAATTGGGACTCTTAGTGCTTATTGTGGTGTGGTCACTGTGTCACAATTAATACTTGTGCTTTAATTTTTTTTTGAATTAATGAGATATGATACAAATTACCATATCTAATGTATGGATGTATCAACCAAATCGTTGTAAATTGCATAAAGGTATTGTATAATGAATATGTCCCAGCCTCAGAGTCCTCTTGGACGAGGAGTCATACCCCTCCCTCCTAACTGGTCTTTCCTGATGAGAAACCTTTTAGAAAGGGAACAAATGATATGGTCTCAATAAGGCCTGGGTATGTGGTGGCCTTCAGGTTGTGTATCCATCTCTGCTTGATCTGAAGCAATCTCTTGTTCCAATCACCGCCTCGGATGGGTATATGTAACTGGTCCAAAGCGGCAAAACTTACTTGTGGCATTTTGTAGTTATGTTGTTCCACTACATGTCGTCCTAGGGGCAAATTTATATTGCCAATACTCATGTTATAAACATGTTTCGAGGTTCTGCACCAGAACCGTTGTCGGGTTTTGCCTACGTAGAATGCTCTACATTCACAGGTCATTAGGTAGACCACTCCCTGTGTTTGACAATTTACAAAATGTTGAGGTTTGAAAATCTTGCCGTTAGGCAGAATAAAAGTTTTATCTCTGCGAATGAATGGACAGTGGGCCCAATGGCCACATGGAAAAGTCCCAGTGAGGGAACAGTGATTTTTGTTTGTTCGAGAGTATTTGCTCGTGACTAGTTTGTCCTTGAGGGATCCTACTCTGCGAAAAGTGATAGGAGGGATGGGGGGAACAAAAGTTTTGACAACATCATCATCAGTTTGAATTGACCAGTGTCGTAGTATATTTCTAATTTGTTGGTGCTGAATAGGGATGAGCTTCGAGTTCGAGTCCAACTCATGTTCGACTCGAACATTGCCTGTTTGCCCGTTTGCCGAATAGCGAACAAATTGGGGTGTTCGCGGCAAATTCGAAAAGTCTATGGGAGAAATCTAAAGTGCTAATTATAAAGGCTTATATGCAAGTTATTGTCCTAAAAAGTGTTTGGGGACCCGGGTCCTGCCCCAGGGGACATGTATCAATGCAAATTTTTTTGTTCAAAACGGACGTTTTTTCGGGAGCAGTGATTTTAATAATGCTTAAAGTGAAACAATAAAAGTGAAATATTCCTTTAAATTTCGTACCTGGGGGGTGTGTATGATATTCATGTAAAGTGGCGCATGTTTCCCGTGTTTAGAACTGTCCCTGCAAAAAATGTAATTTTTGAAGGAAAAAAAGTCATTTAAAACTCACTCAGCTAATAATGAATTGTCGGCTTTTATCAATATATACAAAAGTCATTGATAAAAAAATAAAAAAAAAAGCGTGGGGGTCCCCCAGAATTCAATTACCAGGCCCTTCAGGTCTGGAATGGATATTAAGGGGAACCCCGTCGCAAATTTTAAAAAAAATGGCGTGGGGTTCCCCCAAATATCCATACCTGTCCCTTCAGATCTGGCATGGATTTTAAGGGGAACTCCACCCCAAATGTAAAAAAAAATGGCGTGGAGTCCCCCCAAAAATCCATACCAGACCCTTATAGAGTCTATACATGTATTACGCAGTGAAGGAAGTTCCCCATCAGGTCCGCCCCCTCGGTATGTCGGACCCCGCCTACGTCATTGGCCTGAGCGGGAAACTTCCTTCACTGTGGTAATACATGTATAGACCCGCCCCAGTGGCGGCTGGTGAAGTTTTAGGATGGGGGGGCGGAAGACCCCGCCCCTCCACATTGGTCCCTCCCACTTCCCATAAGCCACACCCCTTATATAATCCACTCACTCCGTCCCCTGTATTCCACTTGCTTCCACTCATAGTGTCAGGAGTATAGAGATCAGCATCACAGGACAGAGTATACAGCCCCAGCATCACAGATCATGATATATAGCGTAGCCTTACAGATCGACGCAAACAAACTAAAAAAATTACACTGTTAGTAAATCACATAAATCTGCATTTTGCAACCTGTAAAAAAAAAAAAAAACGCACATATCTGCAACCTGTAAATCGCACAAATTTGCATTCTGCAACCCCCCCCCAATCAGGTCAGCTACATTGCTAGACTATATACATGGCAGGGGGGTGGTGGACACAGCAATCACCCCCCCCTCAGACCAGCACAGGGTGGCAGGGCAGACAGACACACTCCTCCAGGCGACAGCCTCTTCTTCTTACAACACTACTACAAGTCCCAGCATTGGAAAAAAAAGTCATGACCACTCATCATCCTTCGAGTTTTAAGTTATAATCTGCTAGGTCCCCGGATGATTTAGTTCCCTATGTATGTGTGGGACTACAATCCCAGCATCATAGGACTCTGGTGCATGCAATCCCCCTTTATGGGACTACAAGTCCCAGCATCGCAGGGGCACCCATCCTCCTTGGAGCCCTATACTATAACCTGCCGGGACTTGTAGTTCTCCACCCTCTCCTGGAGAGATCAGGTTAACCCATTGCACGCCAGCCTGCTGAGATTTTTAGTTCTCCATTCTCTCCCTCCTAAGACTCTGGTTCATGCAATTCTCTTAGGCAAGGGACTACAAGTCCCAGCATCGCATGGGCACTCGGCCATTTTGGAGCTCTATGCTATAACCTGCTGGGACTTATAGTTCTTCATCCTCTGCTAGGTTCTGCAGGTTCATGCTATAGCCCATGTATGGGGCTACAAGTCCCAGCATCACATGTGTACCCATCTATGTTGGAGCCCTATGTTATTTCTTGCTGGGACTTGTAGTTCTCCACCCTCTCCTGGGGAGATCAGGATCATGCATTGCACACCAGCCTGCTGGGATTTGTAGTTCTCCAGCCTCTCCCTCCTAAGACTCTGGTTCATGCAATTCTCTTAGGTAAGGGACTACAAGTCCCAGTATCGCATGACCACTTATCTACTTGGAGCCCTATGCTACAACCTGCTGGGACTTGTAGTTCTTCATCTTCTGCTAGGACTCTGGTTCATGCAATCTCCCATGTATGGGACTACAAGTCCCTGCAGTGCTAGGAAAACACCTGGACACCCATCCACCTTGGAGCCATATACAATAACATGCTGGGGAGATCCGGTTAATGCATTGCACAGCACCAGCCTGCTGAGATTTGGCCCAAGAAGCGTGTGTTAGTTATACAGGTCAGGAACATGATGCACCCCTAGCCTTGCACAAATACTGAATACATCTGAATCAGGACAGCCTGGAGCCGGAGGACTATTGTCCAGAAAACTGCACAGACAGTCATTGGGGATCAGAGTGGGATGTGGGGTCCATCTAGCAAGGACAAACTATCTTAGCATGGTGACAGAGGCTGCAGGATGTGAGCAGTGAACTATGCAATCAGAAGATAGTGAAGGGGGAAAGGGGGATGGTGTGATATAGGGAAGGTGTACAGACCTGCATTACACAGAGAGAGGTGAAGTAAAGTTGGAGATTAAAAATGCTGCTGTAAAGTCTCTCAGGACACAGTGATAATAGCCCCTTCTGTCCCCCTCCCCCCTTCAATCCTGGCATGTATTGTACCTGGAGATTTCTGTGTGCACTGCTTGCTTGATGCCGAGTCTGTGTCACAGGGAGATAAATGGCAGCTGCCTCTGCAAGGACCTATCACTCCCTGTCTGCCCTGAGCAGTTGTTCTTCTGCTGGGCTTCCCCCCTCACTTACTGAAGGAGACAGGCAGCCTGTGAGCCAATGAGGCTACAGGTCTGATTAAAGCCCCACCCTATGGACCCAATCAATTACAAGCACTGGAAGCCTAATGCTAGAGGTGGAGTGTTCGGGGCGCTAAGCTTTGCGCCCCGAACACACTCTAAACTACGCCAATAGCGCTTCTTAGCCCCAATCACGTGTTTACACACAAGTCATGCCTCCAATAGCACCCCATGTCCGACGCCCTTAACACACCCACTTAAAGGGACACTTTTTTTTTTATTAAATTATTTTTTTTAATAAGTAGCTTTGGGGGGGGGGGGGCGGCGCCCCTGCGCCCCCTATTGACGGGCCGCCACTGACCCGCCCCTTGTCATGTTCCGCATCTGGTCTGCTGAGCAGACCTGATGGGGAACTTTAGAAGGGGCGGGTCTATACATTTAAAACAGTGAGGAGGAAGTTCCCCATCAGGTCCGCTGAGGCAAAACCAATGACAGACAGCGCTGGACATCAGATCGCCGCGGGACACTGGATTTCACCGCTGGAATGTTTTTGTTTTTTGTTTTTTATTTTTTTAATAAAGGACTTTTTCAAGGTGTTTGTGTGTTTTTTTTTTTAATTTTTTTACGCTTTCTTCGTGAAATGGTAGGGGTACAATGTACCCCTTACCAATTCACATGGGGGGGCCAGGATCTGGGGGTCCCCTTTGTTAAAGGGGTCTTCCAGATTCCGATAAGCTCCCCGCCCGCAGACCCCCACAACCACCGGGCAAGGGTTGTGGGGATGAGGCCCTTGTCCCCATCAACATGGGGACATCCTCCCCATGTTGAGGGCATGTGGCCTGGTACGGTTCAGGAGGGAGGGGGGGCGCTCTCATCCCCCCCTCTTCCCCTGCGGCCGGCCAGGTTGCGTGCTCGGATAAGGGTCTGGTATGGATTTTTGGGGGGACTCCACGCCATTTTTTTTTAAATTTGGGGTGGAGTTCCCCTTAAAATCCATGCCAGATCTGAAGGGCCTGGTATGGATATTTAGGGGGAACCCCACACCAGTTTTTTTTTAATTTGCGGCGGGGTTCCCCTTAATATCCATTCCAGACCTGAAGGGCCTGGTAATTGAATTCTGGGGGACCCCCACGCTTTTTTTTTTTATCAATGACTTTTGTATGTATTGATAAAAGCCGACAATTCATTATTAGCCGCGAGTGAGTTTTAAATGACTTTTTTTCCTTCAAAAATGACACTTTGTGCAGGGACAGTTCTAAGCACGGGAAACATGCGCCACTTTACATGCTTATCGCACACACCCCCCAGGTACGAAATTTAAAGGAATATTTCACTTTTATTTTTTAATTTTAAGCATTATTAAAATCACTGCTCCCGAAAAAACTTCAGTTTTTAAAACTTCTTTTTGCATTGATACATGTCCCCTGGAGCAGGACCCGGGTCCCCAAACACTTTTTAGGACAATAACTTGCATATAAGCCTTTATAATTAGCACTTTAGATTTCGAACGTTCGAGTCCATTGTATTTAATAGGGTTCTAAAGTTCACACGAACATTTTGTCTGTTCGCAGGTTCTGGTGCGAACCGAACAGGGGGGTGTTCGGCTCATCCCTGGTGCTGAACTGAATATCGCATGATAATGCGTGGGTAGTCACTGTGATTCGTAGTGGTTTTAGGTGATCCTGAGATCAAACTTAAACGGTTTTGTCGAACAGATCGATTATAAGCCTTTCGTAAACGGCAGCGACTGTAGCCGCGTTCCAGGAGGCGAGTTTGAAGTTTGCCTGCTTCCATTTTGAAAAAGGTGTCAGTTGAGCAGTTTCTCCGTAACCGGAGGTACTGTCCATATGGGATAGGGTTCTTAAGGGGAATGGGATGGAAGCTTGCCACATGCAGGACTGTGTTGCCTGCAGTGCATTTCCGATGTAGGGTACTTGTAATGTTACCATAGTTGTCATAGTATAATTTGACATCCAGGAATGTCGCTGATCCGATCTGATGTGCCATTGTAAATTTAAGATTATAACTGTTGTTGTTTAAAAGGTTGAAAAATTGCAACAGTTTGGACTCCGTGCCACTCCAAATGACGAAGATGTTGTCGATGTACCTGAGCCATGTATGTACATGGCCCAGGTACTCGACGAGACCCTCATCTCCGGTGAGCGACCGCTCCCACTCCCCCAGGTACAGGTTGGTGTACGACGGGGCACAGCATGTCCCCATCGCCACCCCCTGCACCTGGAGGTAGTGGGAGCCGTCAAAGGAGAAATAGTTATTATTCAAAAAGTGTTTCAACCCATCAAGGATGCAGCCCTCTCACACATGCATCAGTGTCTATTCAAAGCTAAATATTTCTTCGGGTGGTTAAACACCAATTTCCCATTCCCCAGACACTTGAGAGGTTACTATATGAGTTCTGGTATGCTACTAAAGGATACGGGTATAAATTAGAGCATGTTGTTTATTATATTAACTATTGTAGGAACTTATGCAATGTGAAGCCAATGTATGTGTTTCTCTCTTATGTTCGCTTATAGCAATCTCATACATTTCTTTCTCTCTCTGAAGTTTATTTTATTCTCAAAGATTAATCCCTGTCTTTCACCACGATGAGTGATTTTCAGGGGGACGAATGGAGAAATCTAATGTCGGGGTACGAGAATGCTTTCGAGAAGGGAGATCAGGTAGAAACCCAAATTCATGCTCTTATCCAAAAATTTGGAAGAGTACTTGAGAAAAAATCAGCCATTTTTTGGCATATGAAAACGTTTGATCGATATATAGAAAACAATATCAACCCCTATGGGTTGCGGATTCAGATTTTTCCCAATCTGGATACAATCAGTGACGAATGTAAAATGGACTGGGAAAAGAACATACAGAACTGTACACGGGAAATGATGATTATTTTGTCCAAAGAATACACCAAACAACTTACCTTACTCGATACCCAAATTGATTCTTTGGAGAATCAGCTTAGACCTTTTAAAGGTCACAGCCTATACTCCAAACTTCAAGAAAGACTAAAAGAACATCTAGCACTATACAATAAGAATATTTTGAAAAACAAAGAGGTGAAATTCTGGCGTGACAAATCATCATTTTCCGAAGGGAAAGCATATAAATGGACAAATACCAAACCTTTCCCTAGAGGGCGTTCTCATGATTCTTCACGAGTAAATAGCACCCAGGGATATCGCCAATCAAAATCTCCACCACCACCATGCGATGGAAGTGGAAATAACAGGGGCCGGGAACGCTCCAAAAGGAGCAGAAACAATAGAAGTTCGATGGAGCAAGACACAAAAAAACGTACTGTTGATGCTGACCCTAAGTATACCTACTATGACAATACAGACAAATACTCACAAGGAGCCTCAGGTGGAGCTAATAAGACGTCGGGTGAACCCGACTTCTCTCCATCTGACACTACCACAATTACCAATCAAGTTAAAAATTCCTTTGAACGATCCGTTTCAAACCAAAATTTTAACTTTACACGGGGCGTGGGATCTCCACGGTCACAGAAACTAGGGAGAGGGATGGAACCACATGTAATCTGATTACAACAAAACCCCTAAACATCATTAACCTATCAACACACCAGATCACCACGGCCGAAACCAGCCTTCTTTCTAAAGGACTGAGTTTCTGTCACCAAGAAAACATTGATCTCTTTGAAACAGTCACTGATTTGCATCTTTTTGCCCGGAAACTATTACTCAAATCCATGTACGAGTCCAAACCTAAAGAAACCCATGATGAAGATTGGTCTAAGTATACCATGCGAGAATTTAAGGCCCTCAGAGACCTTACACTCCTCTATCAAGAAAGCAATCATGACAATTTGATTGATCAACTAGATCTAGATAAGATACTTGAGGAGATAAATATAACCGATCAATACTCAATTCCCCTTTTCAAGAAACCTTCCAGTAAATTTCCACCATTGCAAACGTGTCAGGGTCACCTGTGGCCAGGTGACAGATGCACACCGTAGGGGGACAGGAGTGCACCGCGAGGTAGTGAACCCTATGGCTGGCTTCTGTGGGTAGGAAACTGGGTGGTTGTGGAAAGCGGGACCAGAGGAGCACAACCGGGATCCCAACGGAAGCGAGAGCCAAGATTCCCCAGGGCGCGGAGTCTAAGACCCAGCTGGTCTTCTCCAGGGCCTCTAGTGGTGAGGATGTTACGCTGCAGGCTGGGACCAGGTCGCGGCCCCTGGAGTTTCCTAGCTCACGCCCCGTAGGATAAGGGGAAGCAGCGGCACACGATAGAGAGAACCGAATAACAAGCCGAAGGTCAGGGGCCACAAGCAGACAGGGATGGTCGGGGACAAGCCAATAACGTAACAGAGAGACAGACGTAGCACACGGCAGGCAGGAACCCAAACACACAATGCCTAACAAACACGTTGATCAGCAAAGCAGGCTTGCAGTGCACAGGTTAATATAGTGTTCAGTGATAGGGCCTGGGGTGGAGTCAGGCTGGGAGGAGATTATAAAGGAAGCCAGGTGAAGGAGGTCTGGTCTCTAGATGAACACATGAGGAGGAAGGTAAGATGGCAGACAAACACTACTGCATATCCATGACAGTACCCTCCCTCTTATGGGCCCTCCCCCGCCTGGACCCAGGCTTAAAGGGAAATCTCTGATGAAACCTTCTCAACAGATGAGGTGCAGCGACATCAGATGCAGCGATCCAAGACGCCTCCTCAGGACCAAAACCTCTCCAATGCACAAGGTACTGAAGAATGCCTCTGCAGAGCCGAGAATCCAGAACTTGTCTAACCTCGTACTTAAGATTATCCTCAGAGACTGAAAACGAGGTAGGGAGATGACAAGAAGATCTATTGAGGACCAAAGGCTCTCTAGGAATAAGCAAGGGCATGAGACGATCAACAGGAATCTGAGGAGGGTCCCCTAGACCCTTAAAGGGGAACTGGTCATCTTGCACAGGACCATCAGACTGGGCAGATGTCAGTGGAACCCTGAAGTCAGGTTGGTTAGAAGGTGACATGTCGCCGGAGTCAAGCTGAATAGCTGAAGGACAAGCAGAATGTCCCGAACAAGAAAAAGTGAGAGGCTCACTGGGCATGGGCTGGACTGGCATAACTAGTACAGAGGCAGAGTGAATAGCTGAGTCAGGTGTAGCGACTACCTGAATCGCATCGCAAGACGTAGCGACTGCAGGACTTGTAGACAAGCTAGCCTGGCTGTGCGTCCAAGGGTGGTTAGGGACAGAGAAATGTAAATGGTTATGCAACCTGGAATGAATGACCGGCTCAGATTCACAGGGGGCAACCTTGGGTAGGCAGGACGAGGAACAGGAGGGACCCCAAGCCAGGATCTGTCCAGTAGTCCAGTCCACATGAGGAGAATGGAGCTGTAACCATGGGAGACCCAAAATTATAGGCGTTGAGGCCTTGGGTAAGATAAGGAAGGATATCCACTCCTGGTGGAGTGTACCCACCGACATCTTAACAGGGAGGGTCTGGAAGCGGATAGGTCCCCCTGGGAGAACAGTACCATCAATCGCCAAGACCACCAATGGCGTGGTGAGGGGCAAAAGAGTAAGTCTCATGGACGATGCGATTTCCCAGTCCATGAAATTACCAGCGGCTCCGGAATCCAGATATGCTGAGACCGAATGAGAAGAAGCACCAACATGAAGGAACACAGAAAGCAGAAGACGAGAAGGGGAAGGTGATATTTCTGGGTCCAATACTCCACTTTCCAGATGAAGTGGACCCAAACGTTTTTCTGGACAAAGAGAGCAAGTGTCACGAAAATGACCTTTGCCCCCACAGTAGAGACACAGGCCTAGATTTCTGCGCCTAGCACGTTCCTCTGGGGATAGCCTGGTCCTGCCCAGCTGCATGGGTTCCTCAGCTGGCAGGAGATGCTCCACGGGTCGAGGAGAGGGGAGCTCAGGCTGACTAAGGACCAAGGAGTGCTGGCGCCGCTTTTCTAGGGTCCTTTCCTGAAAGCGAATATCGATCTGGTTACACAAGGAGATAACTCCGTCCAGATCAGTGGGGATGGTTCTTCCTGCTAATTCATCCTTCACTCTATCAGAAAGGCCATGCAAAAAGGTTGCGACTAAGGCCTCATTGTTCCAGCTCAACTCAGCCGACAGTATGCGGAAATTAAGGGCGTACTGTCCCACTGAAGCAGACTCTTGGCGGAGACGTAGAAGGGCGCTGGCCGCTGAAGAGACACGAGCCGGTTCTTCAAAGATATTCCGAAAAAGTTTCAAGAAGCCAGACAGGCTAGAAACCACTGGATCATTCAGTTCCCACAGAGGGGCTGCCCAGGCTAAAGCTTCACCGGAGAGGAGGGAAATGATATAGGCTACCTTTGCCCTATCAGACAGAAAGTTTTGAGGCTGAAGCTCAAAATGAATCGTGCATTGGCTAAGAAACCCTCTGCAGGCCTTGGAGTCCCCAGAGAAACGGAACGGAGCTGGCAGTATTAGTGAGTGTGTGGCTGCGACTGGTGCGATAGGTACCACCGCTGGTTGTACTTGAGGTTGCGGATTCGGGGTTCCCAAGGAGGCCTGAAGCTGCTCGAATCGA
The DNA here is from genome assembly GCA_029206835.1 of Rana muscosa. NCBI lineage: Eukaryota > Metazoa > Chordata > Amphibia > Anura > Ranidae > Rana > Rana muscosa. Next base: position 635,388,476 of record CM055117.1, on the reverse strand, counting down.
GAAGCCAGATCCTGGAGGAATCGCATCACCTGAGTCTGATTCGATTCCTGGGTTTCAAGTCTGTGGACTATGCCCTGCAATGGATCATCCGCGGGGATCGGGATGTCAGCCGGGTCCATGGCTGATCAAACTGTCAGGGTCACCTGTGGCCAGGTGACAGATGCACACCGTAGGGGGACAGGAGTGCACCGCGAGGTAGTGAACCCTATGGCTGGCTTCTGTGGGTAGGAAACTGGGTGGTTGTGGAAAGCGGGACCAGAGGAGCACAACCGGGATCCCAACGGAAGCGAGAGCCAAGATTCCCCAGGGCGCGGAGTCTAAGACCCAGCTGGTCTTCTCCAGGGCCTCTAGTGGTGAGGATGTTACGCTGCAGGCTGGGACCAGGTCGCGGCCCCTGGAGTTTCCTAGCTCACGCCCCGTAGGATAAGGGGAAGCAGCGGCACACGATAGAGAGAACCGAATAACAAGCCGAAGGTCAGGGGCCACAAGCAGACAGGGATGGTCGGGGACAAGCCAATAACGTAACAGAGAGACAGACGTAGCACACGGCAGGCAGGAACCCAAACACACAATGCCTAACAAACACGTTGATCAGCAAAGCAGGCTTGCAGTGCACAGGTTAATATAGTGTTCAGTGATAGGGCCTGGGGTGGAGTCAGGCTGGGAGGAGATTATAAAGGAAGCCAGGTGAAGGAGGTCTGGTCTCTAGATGAACACATGAGGAGGAAGGTAAGATGGCAGACAAACACTACTGCATATCCATGACAAAACGAATCCCAGTGTGGCCACCTTTCTCAAACAAACTTTGAAAGACATATCTAAAATTTCATGTAAAAAGAACTGTAAGTCCAACCTCACGGTTGAGGAAAAGCTAGCCCTAAAATCACTCTCCAATAATGCATCATTGACTATTAAACCTTCGGACAAGGGAGGCAATGTTGTCCTAATGGACAACATTACATATAAAAACATGTGTAAACAAATTCTAAATAATAGGGAATGGTACAAAGTCATACATATCAGACATATTGACCAATTTAATAACCTGTTCTATTGTTTAATAGATCGCACTTACAAAGAAGGTACCATTACAAAGGATTTGTATGATTTTGTACGCACGAAACATCCCCGTACACCAACCTTTTACAGTCTACCGAAAATCCATAAGAGCCCCACCAATCCTACTGGTCGCCCTATAGTTTCGGGCAACGGTGGCATATCTGAGAACCTTAGCAGGGTGATTGATGCCTATCTTCAACCCTTTGTAACCAAACTACCTACCTTTTTAAAGGATACTATTCATTTTTTGAATAAAATCGAAGAAATTCGCCTACCCCCTCAGTCCATCTGGGTCACAATAGATGTGGAGGCCCTATATTCCTCCATTCCACATCATAAAGGCTTACAAATGATTAAAAACATACTTGAGAGGGGTTCATACTATGACAAGGCCACTAATGACTTCATCCTTGATGGGTTGAAACACATTTTGAATAATAACTATTTCTCCTTTGACGGCTCCCACTACCTCCAGGTGCAGGGGGTGGCGATGGGGACATGCTGTGCCCCGTCGTACGCCAACCTGTACCTGGGGGAGTGGGAGCGGTCGCTCCCCGGTGATGAGGGTCTCGTCGAGTACCTGGGCCATGTACATACATGGCTCAGGTACATCGACGACATCTTCGTCATTTGGAGTGGCACGGAGTCCGAACTTTTGCAATTTTTCAACCTTTTAAACAACAACAGTTATAATCTAAAATTTACAATGGCACATCAGATCGGATCAGCGACATTCCTGGATGTCAAATTATACTATGACAACTATGGTAACATTACAAGTACCCTACATCGGAAATGCACTGCAGGCAACACAGTCCTGCATGCGGCAAGCTTCCATCCCATTCCCCTTAAGAACTCTATCCCATATGGACAGTACCTCCGGTTACGGAGAAACTGCTCAACTGACACCTTTTTCAAAATGGAAGCAAGCAAACTTCAAACTCGCCTCCTGGAACGCGGCTACAGTCGCTGCTGTTTACGAAAGGCTTGTAATCGATCTGTTCGACAAAATCGTTTAAGTTTGATCTCAGGATCACCTAAAACCACTAAGAATCACAGTGACTACCCACGCATTATCATGCGATATTCAGTTCAGCACCAACAAATTAGAAATATTATACTACGACACTGGTCGATTCTAACTGATGATGATGTTGTCAAAACTTTTGTTCCCCCCATCCCTCCTATCACTTTTCGCAGAGTAGGATCCCTCAAAGACAAACTAGTCACGAGCGAATACTCTCGAACAAACAAAAAACACTGTTCCCTCACTGGGACTTTTCCATGTGGCCATTGTGCCCACTGTCCATTCATTCGCAGAGATAAAACTTTTATTCTGCCTAACGGCAAGATTTTCAAACCTCAACATTTTGTAAATTGTCAAACACAGGGAGTGGTCTACCTAATGACCTGTGAATGTAGAGCATTCTACGTAGGCAAAACCCGACAACAGTTCTGGTGCAGAACCTCGAAACATGTTTATAACATGAGTATTGGCAATATAAATTTGCCCCTAGGACGACATGTAGTGGAACAACATAACTACAAAATGCCACAAGTAAGTTTCGCCGCCTTGGACCGGTTACATATACCCATCCGAGGCGGTGATTGGAACAAGAGATTGCTTCAGATCGAGCAGAGATGGATACACAACCTGAAGGCCACCACATACCCAGGCCTTAAGGCCATATCATTTGTTCCCTTTCTAAAAGGTTTCTCATCAGGAAAGACCAGTTAGGAGGGAGGGGTATGACTCCTCGTCCAAGAGGAATCTGAGGCTGGGACATATTCATTATACAATACCTTTATGCAATTTACAACGATTTGGTTGATACATCCATACATTAGATATGGTAATTTGTATCATATCTCATTAATTCAAAAAAAATTAAAAGCACAAGTATTAATTGTGACACAGTGACCACACCACAATAAGCACTAAGAGTTCCAATTTCAGTCTACCTTTTTCCTCTGACTGCTCTTTCCTGAAAAATATCTAACTTATGATTCTAGCACCTGATGTTTATTACATCATATAACCCCAAATAAAATTCTATCCTTAAATTAGGATATTCCTCTGCTCCTATATCATTGTACCTTTCCTTTGGATACCACTCATTAAGATATATAAAATTCTTTCTTTTTGATTAATCAATGTGATATTATATTATTGTAATTGTAATATTCCATTAAGCATATCTAATATTTTGTAAACTACAAATTGTATTATCTCTGCTAGATTTCATTATGCTGTTCCCTCCTCTCTCCCTGGGATCATTCCCCGGGCAGTGCTTGGTCTCCTTTTTTCTTCCTGCCGTGGGCTCTGGCTCCCTCTGCACAACATGCTGTCCTCCGGCACTGGGTGAGGGACGTTTTCTATGTCCCTCAATCTAGCGCCGTCGATGGGTGGAAACACCACTAGATGGCGCTCTCACATTGCCGTGACATCCCATGTCCATCGCCGGGCGCTCGTGCACGGCGCGCGCGGGGGTACGTCGCGGGCACGTAGCCGCTGCGCTCCCGCGCGTGCGCACTGGGCTCGGGCGGACGCCGCAGCTTGCACACGGCGATGGCGGTAGACCCGGAAAACTCCTTTTACTGGGATGGCGAGAGGACCACGCTTCGGGGCATGACGCGGACGGCGGGGGGAGTTACCCCACACCTGTGAGTCGTTAGGGAAATGGTAGGTCACATATTTAAACACCTCCAACTACTGAGCAAACTGTCTGATTCCATAGGAACATCAGCACATGTTTGTGGAGTGTGTCTAAGGTAAGAAGTTTTGGGAGGGCATTTTCTAGGAGTGACAGCTTCTCCAACACTATTATTAACTAACCAATAATTCTGGTTAAACATTTATTAGATGTATCCTCTTTTCTTCATTGAAAGGATTCCACTTCCACTACTCGCTTTTGTGTCTGCATATATATACACAACAATTATTATGTAAGTATACAGCCATAACTTCTAGACTTTGTATCACTTAAATGCATTTATGCACTGGCACCTCATTATATATTTCTGGCTAATATTCAAATTTTTCCATTTTCTTGGCCAGTTCACACTTTTACCTCAATCCATTCACTGTCCACTCCTCACTTCAATTTCTTCCTCCCCACTTCCCCCCCCCCCTCTCCTTCACTTTCTCCCTTGCCAAAACACCCACTTTTCTCCCCCTTTCCCGTACTCTCCCTTTCATTCCTGTTCTCACTCTTCTTTGCTCACGCTCCCACATTCCCAGCTTCCCTCACTACTTTCCATCACGTTCTTTCCCTGGCCCTCATTTTTACTTTTTTCTCCCCTTTTTTCCCTTCCCCCCCCCCCTTGTGTCCCTACTCTTGCCACACCACATTTTCCACAACACTTCTCCCCTTCCCTACTTCTTTCTCCTTTTTTCCTTTCCCTCCCTTCCTGTCCTTTTTCCCACACACACACTGCACCACCATTACACTACCCGTCCCTCCCTCCCCCCTGTTCACTCACACTCACAACACTTATTCCACACATCCACTTACTTCATCTCACACACCACCTCACTCGTTTGCACATACTCCCAGTATTGTCTGTAATATTTAATACTCCAACAGATATTTTTATTTAATCCTCTTTGGCACTGTATTAGATAACGTTTCTAACATCAAAATTAGTGTTTATAAACACTCCAATTGTTATGAATATTTCATGACTTTAATCAAATAGAGACTCCAATTTTCATTCTACATTACTCTCCCTCTCTATCCTATATCAAGATATGTGCCTGCCCTAATCTCCTAAGATATATACTAATATTATTTATGTATTCACATATCTAAAAATCTCCTTTTTATATAAAAAATCTGAATATTTTCTTTTAAAAAACGTTTATTTTTACTATCTTCAGGTGTATGTTCTAGGCACCCAGGTGCCTGTCCACCCACCTGCCCATGGTCCGCCAATCATAGCCTCCGCAGTTTAAGCGTGATCCCCTGAGGGCAGCCTCTGTTGTTTGTTTCTGGGGGGACGCGCCTAGGGGCGGGAGGGAAGGACATCACGACAGCACTGCTCCGGGGACCTTACCCATGGTGAGAACTAGAGGCATCAGAACTTGCAAATCTTCGGTATCTGGCCAATTCATGCAACTTAAAGGTAAACACACTATATATGTTGCCCCTTCTCCCATCATGTTTCTCTTTTGTAAACACTAAGATAACACTATTATAAAGACTAAGTTGGTAATAATTATGATGTATACTGATTACTTTTATGAGAATTGATGGGGGAAAATCCCTGCAACATGGCACATATTAATGTATTTATTTATTTATTTGTACCCTCTAGAATATAAGATCCCCCCTGAAGAAGACCTGGATTTTAGGTCGAAATGCATTGGGGCTTTTCTTGTTGGTCACATGTGTATATACGTATGATTTGATTCCATCTTTTATATATATATATTTTATGCATTGTATTATCTGTCTGAGTTTACATGTATTTGGCCTGTATCAATACCGGAGCTCATAAGAATAACCTTATCATTGACCTTCAAAAAGGTTTATTGTACTCAATAAAGCAATTTTTCTTTTTTACTTAAATACTTGGTTTTATATCATTCATTGCTGCTAAAAAATCCCACGGGAAAAACTTTTCTTTTTTCAATAAAAGGGATTGTTGCCTTGATCCTCCGACCCCTGAGGCGGTTGGCTAACCGTTTTCCGGCTTTATTGCCGCTCACATAATATGTCATCTTCATGCGCTTAGAGGACTTTTCAAAGTCATCTAGCAAGGTTAGGCGTAGGTCATATCTGAGTTGCGATAATTGTGCTGATTGTTGCGGATTGGCATTTTGTTTGTTGTGTGCTTCTAGAGTGTGAATTTTAGAAATTAGGTCTTGGACATGCTGTCTCCTCTTTCTCTTAACCCTTGCCCCTAACTTTATCAAAACCCCCCTCATAAAAGCCTTATGGGCGTTCCAAAGAACCATCGGGTCAGAAACAGAATCAACATTATGAGAAAAAAATTCTGACAATTCCTCCTGTAGCAGGGATTTGGAGGGATCAGCCTGGAACAATCTCGGGTTGGATCGCCAAACGAATGTAGTATTAACGCTTGGCGAATCTTCAACCGAGAGCGTCACCGAGGCATGATCCGACCATGTAATGTCATTAATTTTGGAGTTGGCAATTTTAGGCGTAAGCCATTTGTCCGTAAGAAATAGATCCAGTCTTGTGTATCCCTTATGGCTAACAGAAAAAAAGGAGTAGTCCCTTTCAGAACCATGCAGACATCTCCAGGCGTCATATAGCTCTTGCGAGTGCAATGTCGACTGAAGCGATTGCTGGTATCTATTTGAGGCAGTTGTGGAGTCCATGTGAGGGTCAGGTGGAAGGTTAAAGTCACCACAAATCATTAGAAACCCCATCTGTACCCTTCTCACTTTCTTAATTACCCGGTTCAGGAAGCGAACTTGATGCTTGTTGGGTGCATATACATTGACCACCGTATATGCAACAGAACTAATATCACAGATCAGGATGTGATAGCGACCTTGGGGGTCCGCATATTCGCTGTGGAGTTTGAATGTGACTGTATCTTTAACTGCGGTCATGACACCCCTCTTTTTTGCTGAAGTGCTGGCTGAGAAAACATGCAGGAATTTAGGATGGGTGCAGCGGAGAGCTTTGAGATTGTGAAAATGGGTCTCTTACACGCAGAGTATATCACATGTGTGTTGGTTCGCTTCGTTCCACAATGACTTTCTCTTTACCGGATGATTAAGGCCTTGGGCGTTAATAGTCATAAAAGTGACAGTCATCTTGGAAGGAGTAGTCTCCAGCGTATAAGTGATGTGTGCATAGCACTTACATTAAGTGGTACAGGTCCCCATACCAGAATAGGTGGTTGGAAGCCCACCCCACGAGACCAGGGACGATGGTGACTATTCAGTAGTTTTCCAGGAGGAAGGAAGGTAGTAGTACAGCCGACTGCAAACACGAAACACTGAAACACATAAAAGTCAAGAATAACAGAAAAAATAAAACACAAAAAAGTTCTTTGGTCATGGTGACCCAACTGTAGCGAATAGCTACTCTAGGTTGTAGGGGGTATAAAGTTTAGCTTAACAGGATGTCTCCAGAACAGGGACATGTAACATTATAGGGGCCATGGGAGGCCCTTAAGCCACTCTAACGGTGTGACCGAGCATTTTTAGCATTAACCAGGTTCCAATCATCTGTGATGTGATCCGGTTTGCGGTTGTTGAAGCCAGGAGGAGGTTCATCAGGAATAATCTGCCACGTTTTGAGCAATTCCAGTCCCCTGGCTAGGGTATCAACTGCGTGGTCTTTTCCATCCTTGGTTATTATGAGTTTGGTCGGAAACCCCCATCGATAGGCTATTTTATGGTTGCGCAAAGTTTTGGAAATTGTATTCAGGCTCCTCCTTTTTTGTAGAGTGTATTGGGACAGGTCTGAAAAAAAATTGCAATTCTTTGTATTGCACAGGCATGGAGTCTTTATTGCGCACCGCAGACATCAAGCGGTCCTTTATATGGAAAAAATGCAGTCTTAGTATAATGTCTCTGGGTACTTTCTCAGGGAGATAGGATACACAGGCTTCCAAAACCTTCCTATCGATAGTGACGTCGATTTTGCTAAGATCAGGTAAAATAGAGGTAAACACCTGGACGGCATAACTACGCAGATCCGCCTGCTGCACCGTCTCAGGGACCCCCCTAAGCTTGAGGTTGTTCCTTCTGGAACGGTCCTCGATGTCTGCGATTTTAGCCTTTACTGAGTCCATCTCCTCATCCCTGGCATCATGTGCATCAACTAGATTGTTGATAGTAGAGGCAAATTCCCCCATCCTAGTCTCCACATGCTCCACTCTCTCCTGCACTGTTTGCAAATCTCTCCCAAACTTATACATACAATCCATCATGTCTTTATGGAAAGATCCCCTAAGGGAAACCAGCATGTCTTTCAGGGTGGTGGCTGGTTGCTGGTTGGGAATCTATCTATAGAGTCAGGAAGCTCCCTGGTGTCATCCCCTGAGTCTAGGCCCGCGCTCACCTGGGGAGAAGCATCTGTGCCATCCCGCTTGTATCTGGACTTCTCTGGGCTTCCAGAGGCAGAGGAAGGCGCAGGAGAATTCTCTTTGCTTGAAGGCGAGTTCCTTTTGGGAGGCTTGTCTTTCTTATGTGTGGTTTGAGGAGTGCTAGTTGCGGCAGGCCCCGGAGACCCGGCGCCATCTTGCCTCTGACCCCAGGAGAAGAATTCCGTTAGTTTCTGGGGTTTCTGGCCCCCCCCCTCCGCTTGCCCGGCATGGTGGTCGTTGACAGCGGTGAACGATCATCGTGGATGTCTGATTCGATCGCCGTTCTGAGGCTGCTAGTTGTCGCTTAGTCCCTGTATAGCCCGGAGCTCCGGTCTCATGCGGCCATCTCGGCTGCCATCAAGCTCCGCCCCTCTGAGTATTCCCTTTAAGGTGCTTAGTGCTATTTTATCTTTCGCTGTGTTTCCCCATATTCCCAATTTTTTCAGTTTCAACCATTTATATTTATATACTTCCTTTTCCCCTTCACACATGGTACCAAACAAAGAATAAGCAAAACACATACACATTTCAGATTGGCCATATTACAACACTTCCCCACTCCACCCTTTTCCCCGCTTCCCCGTGTCCTAACCGTCAAGAAAAAAAAAATCAAAGAAAAAAAGAAGAAGAAGAAGAAAGGGGGAGGGAGGGAAGGGAGGAAAAAACAAGGCGGTGGGTGGAAAAAGGGACAAAAACTTTATCCTTTACCCTCCTATTCCTTCTATCCCCTACCCTCCTCCCCTCCACCCCGTTCCCTCCCATCCCTCCCGTCCAACCACAGTGTCACTTCTGCAGGTGTAGAAAAGAAGGTATGTTCCCCGTTATCCGTTATCCGTAGGCGCGCTGGATAGAACATTGCATATTTCAGTTTATTATGTTGCAGCCTACGCTTACAATCCGAAAATTTTGCCCTTTGTCTCTGTAGTTACGGGGAGAAATCTGGATAGATTGAAATTCTCACACCTTTATATTGTATCTCCCCCATTTCTCTTGCCTTTCGCAGAATTGCAACCTTGTCCCTAAAATGGAGCAGTTTAATGAGGAGGGGCCTAGGCTGGCCTCCAGTAGCGAGGTTCCTAGATGGCACTCTGTGGGCTTGTTCAAATGTGAACAATTTTGACAAGCAATCTTTACCGAGCATTTCTCCAAGCCAGTCTTCCATAAACTCTGTAGGATTGTTACCATCACTTTTTTCGGGGAGACCTAGTACCCTAATATTTTTCCTGCGTAATCTGTTCTCCATATCATCCATCTTATTCATGCATATATTTAGCTGTTCCGCATTACTTTTATCCAATTTTTTAATGGGTCCACATCGTCTTCTACCTGACTAAGTCTCCCCTCTAGAGCAGATGTCCGTTCCCCAATCCCCTGTACATCTTGCTTAAGCGCTGACATGTCTTCTTTTATAACTTTTAGTTGACCAAATATATTGGTTAATGAAGACTTGCAGTTATTCACTGCTTGGAAAATCTCTCTCATGGATGGTTCACCCTCTTTCGCCTGTAATGCAATCGGTTCTGCATTTTCCTTATGTGTCTTTTTCTTTGCCCCCGTATTGCCGGCCGCAACTGCTGATATGTCCATTGTTAATGTCTTTCCCTGACTTTTCCTCAGAGAAGTGGGTTGTTGATCCCCCTGTGCTTTTTTGGGTGTCTGGCTCGGTGTATGGCCTGCCGTATGTGCAAATCTCTCCAACTTGGCTGCCGCAGCCGCCGCTGCGGCCCAACTTGCCTTGGTTCCTCGCGTTGTGTGTATCTGTGACTGTGGCTGCGACTGTACATACATCTGTTCCCTGCCACCTGAGCTGGTTCTTTCCTGAGAAATAACTTCCACACCTTTTTTCTTTGCCATTACTGACAAGGTATCCGGCGTTATCCTCCAGTTTTTATTAGAACTGTGGAGTTATGGGGCTGTACGGCTCTATAGCTTTTACTTCTTCCGTAGTTCCAAGTCAGGTAATCTTGTTCCTACAATTCTCCCGGCGTCCAAGCTATACAGCTATATAGCTCTGCCCCCTAGTCTCCTTTATCACAAATCCCAGGAGACAGGGTATGTATTTTAAAATGCAAGGTGCAAGGTGCCAATGTAGCGGGTCCCTGTGGGGGATCTGTACCAGGTATAGTGCATCTGAGAGGTCTTTCTATTGTCTCTTCCTGTCTCTGTGTCATTATTCCACCAATCCCTGCAGCGACCCCAATACAGATTGGCATATAGAGTATCTATAAGCACAGGGTTTACGCTGAGTTACACTGAATCTGACCCCTGTTCATGATGCTTCACAATGTCTCACAATACCCCACAGTTCTTCCTTTTAATGTCCCGGATACCTAACCTGGCTTGTACTCCGGCTGACACAAAGAGCCATACACCCAATAGTGCGGCCAAAGAATAAATCACAGGCAGGGGGAGAGCGAATTTTTATTTTTTTTGGCAAAAACAGGGCGGCCCACCAGCTGGAGAGGCCACCCTATATTCACCACCACCTCCACAGTCCCCGGCTGCCCGCTCCTCCGTAAAGATAGTGATCTCAAGGGACAGTCTATTGTATTTTTTTGAAAAAAGAGGTATGCATTATATCCACTGCATAAACTGCCTTACCGTGTATGCTGTAAGGCTGTCACGCCCGGGATCTCCGGAGTGTCCACCATAGGGCTCGTCCTGCAAGTCGCCATATTGGGTCATCCATAAGGATAGGGCGGTGTTGCGTCCGCGACATTCTTTTTTGCCAAAGGTGGTCTCGGCCTTTCACCTAAATGAGGACATTGTCCTCCCGTCCTTGTGTCCTCACCCATCGCATCCCAGAGAGTTTGTGCTTCACACATGGACGTGGTACGAACCTTGCGGGCGTACCTGTCTGCTACTGCTTCTATTCAGAAGTCTGACTCACTGTTTGTGACTGCCTCTGGTCCGAAGCAGGGTCAAGCGGCTTCGTCTGCCACCATTTCTAGGTGGATCAGACAAACCGTCATTCAAGCCTATGCTCCCAAGCGGCGGGCGCCTCCCTTTCCAGGCACGGCGCATTCCACCAGGGCAATTGGTGCTTCCTGGGCTTTCCGACATCAAGCGTCGGTTGCACAAGTGTGCAAGGCAGCGACCTGGTCGTCTGTTCATACCTTTTCTACGTTTTATAAGGTTAATGTGGCTACATCTTTGGATGCTTCCTTCGGCCGCAAGGTGTTGCAGGCCACTGTTTAGAGTTGCACCTCCTCCGTTGAGGAGCTCTGCCTTGTTTGGAGTGAAGTTTTTTGGTTTTTCCATTTATACTGCTCCCATCCCTCTTGACACTGCTTTGGGACATACCACGTGTACAGTGAATAAGAGACGCCGTGTCAGTCCATGGATGATAAGAGAAAATAGGATTTTTGTACTCACCGTAAAATCCTTTTCTCTGACATCCATGGACTGACACGGCACCCACCCTTCCTTTTAAGGTTTGTACTGCTTTGTTACGAACTGAGGTCTGCTGACTGCAGGGGGTGGGTTATGTCTGGAGGGACCGCCCCCCTGGGCGGGGCTGTTAAACTCTGGCTTTTAGAATGTATGTATAACATCTCACATTCTGCCTAGGTGTTCTCCTGCAAGCAGGGACATAACCCACGTGTACAGTGAATAAGAGACGCCGTGTCAGTCCATGGATGTCAGAGAAAAGGATTTTACGGTGAGTAAAAATCCTATTTTTTCAATGACTTTTCTCTGTATTGCCGGGACCGACAATTCATGAATAGCCGCTAGTAGTTTTAATTGTTTTTTTTCTTTCAGAAATGACACTTTGTGCAGGGATAATTCTAAGCACGGGAAACATGCGCTACTTTACATGCATACTTTAGACACACCCCCCCCCCAAGTACAAAATTTAAAGGAATATTTCACTTTTATTGTTTCACTTTATAATCAAATATTCTTTATTTCTTTTTTTATATGAACATTCTTTTATATATATATATATATATATATATATATATATATATATATATATATATATATATATATATGATACTTTCTTCCATAAACAACAATATATATATCATATAAACACAAAACAATAATAGAGTACCCTCCTCCCCTCCTCCCACCCCATCACATTTTCCCACATCCTCTTAAAATCACTGCTCCCAAAAAAACGGGCGTTTTTAAAACTTTTTTTTGCATTGATACATGTCCCCTGGGGCAGGACCCAGGTCCCCAAATAACTTGCATAATATCCTTTAAAATTATCACTTTTGATTTTTCATGTTCGTGTCCCATAGACTTTAACGCTGTTCGCGCGTTCGAACAAATTTTTTGCCTGTTCGCATGTTTATGGTGCGAACCGAACTGGGGGGTGTTCAGCTCATCCCTACTCTTTAACCTTTAAATGAATTATTGATAAAAACGTAATGAACAGAGGTGAGTTTGTTACAGCCTGAGTAGGCATTCCAAAGGACACGTGAGAAGGGAAGTCTGGTTCTGTGAAGAGGAGGAATAGAACAAAGGGCCTGAAGTCTGTTTGATGATTTGCAAAGTAGTTTGTTGGTGATTTTCTTTTTGTGCCTTAGCTGAAGTGATGTGCTAAAGTGCCCTGATATTTCTTCATATGATACTTAGACAATATGGTATCTGCCAGTGCCAACCCCATCTACCCCACTCTGTGCATGTCCCAAAAAGATGCTCTAAAATTATAGTGAGATGGACTGGAGGTAATATTTGTCAGTTAATAAATCATGAGTTCATAAAAGCCACCTGGCTAGCAGAGCAAACTCCTCACTTTAAAATAGATTACAAGAGAGCAAGAGAGAGAGAGCAGAGTAAAGAAAAAGTGATTGTAAAGGCAGAAGTTTTGTTATCTTAATGCATTCTATGTGCAACAGCCCCTCTCAGTCCCCCTAATACTTAACTGAGCCCCATCTAGATCCAGCGATGTTGTAGGAGTGTCTTGGCTCCCTCCTCATTGACTGAGACAGAAGTGTGGTGCCAATGGCTCCCGCTGCTGTCAATCAAAGTCAGTCAGCCAATAAGGAGAGAAAATGGGAGGGGCTGGGCCACGGCTCCATGTCTGAATGGACACAGGGAGCAGTGGCTCAGCTTGGGTGCCCCCATAGCAAGCTGCTTGCTGTGGGGGCACTCAACAGGAGGAAGGGGTCAGGAGCACCAAAGAGGGACCTGAGAAGAAGAGGATCCGCGCTGCTCTGTGCAAATCACCTACAACAGAACATGTTTGTTATTTTTAACAAAAAAAAAAAAAAACAAGACTTTAGTAACACATTAAGAACAGGTTTAAATGCTGATCATCAAACTGTTCAAGAAAGATCTTCTCGCATTCCTGACAAAGTTACTAGAAATCTCCATATACAAAAGTGGATATTACAATATGTTCTTCCAAATTCTAACATTTATTCATTGAAATGTTAAATCACATTTTGCAGGACTTCACCAAGGACACATTTTTTTTAGCCAGGTGTAAAATTAATGTTTACAAGGAACATGTACCCTAGGGAAAGGTCAGTGTAGTGAAAGTTTTAGTAACGGCAACTAGAATAAATGAGGACTTGTCATTGTGGAGATACTTAAGGAGCATTTTGTAGGCTTTTAAAACTGCAGCAACAAAAACAGCAACTACAATGGAAGAAAACTTCTACTTAATGACTGATGCAGTCAGTGATTAATATGACAGGTGCTAGTGTGCAAAATCCACAATGAAAATCTTGTTGTCAGGCAAAAGCATGCTGATGCTTAAGGGTGAACTTGGACATAATTTTGATGAAAGACTACAGTAGATTGAAAAACAATAACGTGTGTAAATACCTTATTGAAAAGGAGGTGAGCTGTAAATGTAAATGACAGCATGTACATATTATGGGAATGCATACATATGTGTAGGGAGGGATGGGCTGTGTGTTCGAGTTGAACATAAGTTTGACTCGAACATCAGCTATTTGTGTGTTTGTCGAACACACAAACAGGGCGATCGGCGGGAAGTTTGCACGCTGATGAGTGCCCCATGATGCACTGCGCTCTCGCTGTGCATTGATTGCTAATGATTGGCCAAAGCATGCCCCTGACCTGTATGCTTTGGCCAATCACAGCACAATGTACTGTGAGAGACATGATTGGCCAAAGGCAGAGTGCCTTTGGCCAATCGTGGCTTAGGGGCTAAACCCACGCCCCACACTATATAAGGCTGCTGCTAACATTGCAGCCGTGTATAGTATGTGATAATGTAGATTAGACAGGTAGTTAGTGGATAGTGTGTTCAGTCAGTTTAGTGCAGTCAGTGTAGTGTACAGGCATACCCCAATTTTAAGTACACAATGGGACCAGAGCATGTATGTAAAACGGAAATGAGTGAAATAAGCAATACCTTTTTTTTTTTACTTTTCAATGCATGTACAATGCAATAGTCATTTACAGGCATGACTGATTTCCTTGGCAATCTGGCCAACCCCAAAATTGGATACGTTGTAGTCCTGGCTCCCTTGTCGGTGCTAACCAAGTTTGGTATCCCTGTCACTTATGGTTCAGGAGCAGTGCCATGTAGGGATATACCGCACACAAAATTGTGCGAACATGCGAACATCGTTAAAGTCTTTGTAATGTAATGTCTGGTCCCGGCAATATGGATGAAAATCATTGAGAAAAATGGCATGGCTACCCCATCACCCACCCCTACTCCAGCTCATTACCAGCCCCTTTGGGTCTTGTATGGATATTTAGGGGAACCCCGCACCCACAATAAAAAAAGGCCCTATATACTCTGAACAGCAGTATACAGGCGGTGCAAAAAAGACACGGACTGTAGGTTTGTTCTTAAGTACAATCTGTTTGTAATTTGGAACAGGTACATTTTCTAAGTGTAGCTCTAGCCAAAAAATCTATTTTTAAGCTTTTTGGAGAACATAGGGAAGGGTTATCACCCCTGTAACATTTGTTTTGCTGTCTGTGAACCTGTTCAGAACATTTCACCTCACTTTCCATCCCAATGACAAATGTTTTTGGAAAATTTTGTTTTTTTATTGAAACAAGGATTGGTGATAAAGCATCAGTGGAGAGGAGACACCTTTTTCACATATTAACTCTTACAGGAGAGAATTTGCCTTCCTAGGGGTAGATTTCCTCTCACTTCCTGTTGTCTCCTTCCGTTTGCAAGTAGGAGTCGTTTGTAAGTTGGATGTTTGAAAGTAGGGGCCTGCCATATATACTCTGCAGAAATTTGCCCCTTAGGTGTTGGTGTTGCCACAACACTGTAAGCCCTCTCACAGTTACTCTTGGTGGGCACTGGAACGCCCTGCTGTCAACTATTATATCAGGAATTGTATTTACATGCCACTGTTGAACAGTGGTAGGAAAAATTGGGCCTTTGGTGGTGGTGCTGGTGCCACAACACTGTAAGCCCACACAGTTACTCTTGGTGGGTGCAGGAATGGGCCCTGCTGTGAATTATTAGATCAAGAATTGTAATTGCATGCCCCTGTTGAACAGGGGCTGAAAAATTGGGCCTTTCGTGGTGGTGGCGGTGTTGCCACAACACTGTAAGCCCTCACAGTTACTCTTGGTGGGTGCAGGAATGGGCCCTGCTGTGAATTATTAGATCAACAATTGTAATTGCATGCCCCTGTTGAACAGGGGCTGAAAAATTGGGCCTTTGGTGGTGGCGGTGGTGCTGGTGCCACAAAACTGTAAGTTCTCACAGTTACTCTTGGTGGGCGCAGGAATGGGCCCAGCTGTGAAATATTAGATCAAGAATTGTAATTACATGCCCCTGTTGAACAGGGGCAGAAAAATTGGGCCTTAAGCACTGGTGCTGGTGCCACAACACTGCAACCCCTCACAGATACTGTACTTAGAGCGCAGCAATGAGCCCAGTTGCAAAGTATTGCATCAAAAATTTTAATTACACGCCCTTGTTAAACAGGGGCTGAAAAATTGTGCCTTAGCCACTGGTGGCGGTGCTCAGAACCAAAAATGTTCTTTCAAGCTATCAGCATGATTATTGAGGAAGAGGATAGTCACTCAGCATAACAATATAGTCACTCTGCATCAGCATAGGCAGTCTTGAAGGGATCTGACATTTCAAAGAAAATTATTCTGTTACATCAGCATCAGGTGCCTGGTAGCTGGTGGTGATCCAAGACTGATTCATTTTTATGAAGGTCAGTTGATTGACCGAGTCGGTTGACAGGCGCACCCTGTGATCGGTTACAAAGCCTCCAGCAGCACTGAATGTGCGTTCCGAAAGAACGCTGGATACAGGACAGGCCAGTATCTCAATTGCATACTGTGCAAGCTCTGGCCAGTGATCCATCCTCAAGACCCAGTAACCCAGAGGATTTTCGGTAGGAAAGGTGTCCAAGTCTGATCTTGCCCCTAGGTATTCCTGCACCATGTAAACCACACGCTGGCGATGGTTGTTGGAACCGATCATACCTTGGGGCTGCGGACTAAAAAATTGTCTGAACGCATCGGTTAGATGGCCACTTTCTCCACGCACCTTCTTTGACTGACCGAGCCTCAGCAACACGTTGTTCAGGACCAGGAATGTGTAACCTCCCAGTCTCTGGGAACGCGTTGCACAGACCTTTCTGCAAGGCCTCCCGAAGATGCCTCATTCTCTGCTCCCTCTGCGATGGCAAGATAAGGTCCGCAACCTTACCCTTGTAACGTGTATCAAGGAGGGTTGCCAGCCAGTAATGATCCCTCTCCTTGATCGCACGAATACGAGGATCCTTACACAGGCTTTGCAGGATCAGGGAGGCCATGCAGCGTAGGTTTGCTGAGGCATTCAGTGCCGAGTCCTCTGGGTCACTGAGGATGACATGATCTGCAGCCACCTCCTCCCAGCCACGTACAAGTCCATGGGTGTCTTGGGACTGTAATTGATCCCTTGAAGACTGATGCTGAGTGCTAGTCTCCACCTCCATGCTGACACAACCCTCCTTGTCCTCCTCGTGTGTGATAGCCGGGCCAGCAGGAACACTGTCTGGATAAAGGGGGCCTTGAGAGGTAAGGAAGTCCTCCTCTTCCTGCCTCTGTTCTGCCTCAAGTGCCCTGTCCATTATTCCACGCAGCGTGTGCTCCAACAGGTGGACAAGAGGGACAGTGTCACTGATGCATGCACTGTCACTGCTCACCATCCTAGTGGCCTCCTCAAATGGTGCCAGGACAGTGCATGCATCCCTAAAGATGGCCCACTGGCGTGGGGAAAAAATCCAAGCTCCCCTGACCCTGTCCTGGTGCCATATTGCAACAGATACTCATTGATGGCCCTCTGCTGCATGTGCAGCCGCTGCAGCATGGGCAACGTAGAGTTCCACCTGGTGGGCATGTCACAGACTAGTCGGTTCTTGTGCAGGTTGTAATCCTTTTGCAGCTCAGCCAGCTGAGCACTGGCATTATATGACCGGCAGAAATGCCCACAGAGTTTCCTGGCCTGCTTCAGGACCTCCTGTAAGCCTGGGTACCTGCCCAAGAACCGCTGCACCACCAAGTTAAGGACATGAGCCAAACAGGGCACATGGGTCAGTTGTCCCTGTCAGAGGGCGGAGAGGAGGTTGGTGCCATTGTTGGAAACCACCTTTCCTGGCTTAAGCTGGCGTGGCGTCAACCACCTCTGAGCCTGCCCTTGCAGAGCTGACAGAATCTCTGCCCCAGTGTGGCTCCTGTCCCCCAAACACACCAGCTCAAGCACCGCATGGCATCTTTTTGCCTGCGTACTGGCGTAGCCCCTTGAACGCCTACGGAGCACCGCTGGTTCAGAGGAAAAATCAGCACAGGAAGAGGCCATGGAGGAAGAAGAAGAGGAGGGGGTGGAGGAGAGAGGTGCGTCCTTCCATGACCCGGATCCGCGCTACCCGCTGCTACGAACGATACAGCCTCCTCCATAGAAGGCTCCCGGGCGAATGACGTGGGAGCCGTGTGACATTTCTTTAATACCCAAGGGTGAGGCCACCCGTGACGTGACGAGGGGATAACGGGGGTTTCTGGCGGCTTCCCTGTGGTGTCACTGGTGACCCCGCCCCTCTCTGGTGCATCACAGGTGACCCCGCCCCCTCTGGCGCGTCACGGGAGCCTTCTATGGAGGAGGCTGCATCGTTTCTAGCGGCGGGTAGCGCCGGTCCGGGTCGTGGAAGAATGTACATCGCTGGAATTAATTTTTTTCTTTTTTATTAAAGGACTTTTCCCAAGCTGTCTGTGTTTTTTTACCTTTCTTGACACTTATTTTTGTGAAATGGTAGAGGTACAATATAACCCGTTACCAATTCGCATAGGGGAGGCGGAATCTGAGGGTCCCCTTTGTTAAAGGGGGCTTCCAGATTACGATAAGCCCCTCGCCCGCAGACCCTCACAACCCCCGGGCAAGGGTATTGGGGATGAGGCCCTTGTCCCCATCAACATGGGAACAAGGTGCTTTGAGGGGTCACAGACCCCCCAAAGCACCCTCCCCATGTTGAGGGCATGTGGCCTGGTACGTTCAGGAGGGGG
Organism: Rana muscosa; assembly: GCA_029206835.1. Lineage (NCBI taxonomy): Eukaryota > Metazoa > Chordata > Amphibia > Anura > Ranidae > Rana > Rana muscosa. The sequence continues at coordinate 635,369,888 of CM055117.1, read as the reverse complement.
GCGCTCTCGTCCCCCCCCCTTTTCCTGTGGCCTGCCAGGTTGCGTGCTTGGATAAGGGTCTGGTATGGATTTTTTGGGGGAACCCCACGCCATTTTTTTTTTAATTACGCGGGGTTCCCTTTAATATCCATACCATACTTGAAGGGCCTGATATGGAATTTGGGGGGACCCCATACTTTTTTTTTTTTTATTATTTTGGTTCCCTGCACAAAATGTAATTTTTTAAGGAAAAAAAAGTAATTTAAAACTACTTGCGCTATTAATGAATTGTCGGGTCCCAGCAAAACAGATAAAAGTCATTGAAAAAAATGGCAGGGGTTGCCCTTAATATTCATACCAGACCCAAAGGGCCTGGTAATGGACTGGGGGGGGACCCCTGACATTTTTTTCAATGACTTCTCTCTGTATTGCCGGAACCGACCAATTCATGAATAGCCGGAGTAGTTTTAAATGACTTTTTTTCCTTCAGAAATGACACTTTGTGCAGAGACAGTTCTAAACATGGGAAACATTCGCTACTTTACATGCATACTTTACACACCACCCCCCCCCCCCCCCCCCCAGGTACAAAATTTAAAGGAATATTTCTATTTTATTGTTTCACTTTAAGCATTATTAAAATCACTGCTCCTGAAAAAACTGACTTTTTTAAAACTTTTTTTTGCATTGATGCATGTCCCCTGGGGCAGGACCCGGGTCCCCAAATCTTTAAAATTAACACTTTTGATTTCTCCCATAGACTTTTAAAGGGTGTTCCACGGCTTTTCGAATTTGCCGCGAACACCCCAAATTGTTCGCTGTTCGCCAAACGGTCGAACAGCCAATGTTCGAGTTGAACTAATGTTCGACTCGAACATAAAGCTCATCCCTACTGGTGGGCATGTCACAAATGAGGCAGTTGGTGGGTAGGTTGCATTCCCCTTGAATGTCAGCCAGCCAAGCACTGGCATTGTATGACCGGCAGAAATGACCACAGACTTTTCTGGACTGCCTCTGGTCAAGAAACGCTGCACCACCAAATTCAGGTGTGCCAAACATGGAACATGGGTCAAGTGTCCCTGTCAGAGGGTGGAGAGTAGTTTGGTGCCATTGTAGCATACAACCATTCCTGGCTGAAGCTGGCATGGCGTCAACCACCTCTGAGCCTGCCCCTGCAGAGCTGACAGAATCTCTGCCCCAGTGTGGCTCCTGTCCCCTAGGCAGACCAACGCAAGCACCACATGGCATCTTTTTGCCTGACTGCTTGCGTAGCCCCTAGAGCACTTAAGGAGCACTGCTGGTTTAGAGAAGAGTCCATAGAGAATAAGAGGAGGGAGGGGAGCATACAGACATTGTGGTAGAATCACCACTAGCTTTTTGGAGGCGGAAAAAGCTACAACACTGAACCCTGTCCTGCATATTTCCCAGCTGCCAGCAGAGTTACCCAGTGCGTTGTGCATGAAAGGTAACGTCCCTGCCCATGCCTGCTGGACCATGAGGCAGCGGTAATATGAACTTTACTGCTGACCGCCTTGTCCAACAAGGCCAAAACATTGCCTTCCACATGGCGGTAGAGAGCCAGAATGGCCTTACGTGAAAAGAAATGGCATTTTGGAACCTGCCACTGTGGTACAGCACATTTCACAAATTCACGAAAAGGGGGCGAGTCTACCAGCTGAAAAGGCACCAGTTGCAGTGCTAGAAATTTGGCCAAGCTAGCATTTAGATGCCTAGCATGTGGATGGCTGGGACCAAATTTCTTTTTACTGTTAAGCAACTGGGGTAGGGAAATTTGTCTGCTGAATTCAACTGGTGGTGCACTGCTAGCAGATTGGCTGCAAGTACTTGTGACACCTATTGATATACCTTCATTCCTCTCAGTGCAGGTTTTTGAGAGGACTGGAGGTATAGTAGGGTTTGAGATCCCAGATGAGGAGCAAGGAGAAGTCTGCCTTTTTCTATAATGAGGGTCTTTCAGGTGCTGCTGCCAACGGACTGCATGGCAGGTCGTCGTATGTCTGGTCAAGCATGTGGTGCCCAAGCGGCTGCTGTTCTGGCCACGCTTGATCTGCTTCAGACATAGGTTGCAAATAGCAATTGTGTTATCTGCTGCACACGTGTCGAAAAAGGCCCACACCAAGGAACCTTTAAAAGTCAGCGGGAAGTCAGCAGCGCCCTGCACCTGCGGAGCTCTGCGATGTGATGCAATAGGATGGCTGCCCTTAAGCTGCCCCCTGGAGGACATCCTGCCTCATTGAAGTTGTGCCTCCTCCTCTCTTCTCTCAGGCAACCAAGTACAGTCAGTGACCTCATCATCCCCTCTCTCCTCATCACTGGAGCCAACTTGGCAGTATGCTGCAGCTTGTGGAACATGACTGCCAGTTTCTTGTCCTTCTGTGGCACCCCTCTCTCTAGGCTCACGTTACTCCCTTCCTCAACCTTGGAACCAACATTGGAGCCTATAAATTGATGCGCATCCTTCAGCAGCATGTAACCGATACTGTGGTTGAATAATTCTGGGGACTCCTCCATGCATGATGGTGGGGAAACGGCAGGAGTAACTGTGGACAAGGAGCTGGTGGAATAGTCCACTTTGGCAGCTGCGTTGGAAGGCAAACTACTATGAGCCTGGGTGACAGAGGGTGAGGAGGATGAGGATGGCTTTGTTATCCACTCTACCAACTCCTCTGCATGTTGTGGCTCAATAACACCGGGCAGCAGCAGAAAAAAAGGACAAGCGTGCCCCACGGCCACCTGCAGAGGATGCATCACGTCCACGACCACCACTGTTGACACATAGGCTGCTTGCCCTCTTTTAGTGGCCTGTAAACGTCTGCCTCTCCTTGGTGGCCTTCCTGACATGATGGGGATTTTTTCTTTTCACAGCACATTACACTGTATTATATACTGTGTACACCACTTGCACTGTATTAGAAACTGTACACACTAATATATACTGTGTACACCGCCTGAAGTGTATTAGAAACTGTACATTTTCACTGTTCAAGATGCTCTGGTGCTAACCGAACCGGGGGTGTGCGGTCCATCACTACATATGTGTATGTAAAATAATATTCGTGCTTCTCCACTGTATTATTTCAATTGTTTGCAATCTTAATAATAATAATAATATATATATATATATATATATATATATATATATATATCTATCAAGAAGGTGCAAATAAAAGGCCTATATTGCACTTTCCGGCGCCACAGTGATGGAATACAAGTTCTGAGTCTTCCTTTACTAGCTGGGAGGCTATAAAAGGTAGTATATTAAAGTGTAACTATAGAGTATGTATATACACATATACACTAGGGAACATAATAAACAGGATGAATAAATAAATAAATAGATAACAAAGGCTAATGTCACAATATATCAGAGTGATAAAAGCCAAACAGCTGCTGTTTAAAAGCTCAAACGAGGAACCTCGAAAAAGTGCATAAATAAATAAATGTTATCAAAAATCCTGGAACATAAAAGTCCAAATGATAAAACAGCGCTATAGTTGGATAAATGTCCACTTGCATAAAAAACATTCGGGTGATGACACAGTGAAAAGTCTTAAATCCGTGAGTGCTCCTAAACAGTGGATCAAAAGTGCATCCTACACCTGTTCCCAATCTTCACCACACGTGAGGCACTCTCACCCGTCGGGGTGCAAACTCACCACAAAGATGAAACAAATGGGCCTTAGATATTAGTATTGGTGAGCTCTCTCACTTGACCATCCGTCATCACCAAGCAGGGGGCAGCAAGGGTTAAATCCGTTTAATGCTCATATAAAAACACAAAAAACACTGACATAGTGTAATCCCGTTTTAATGAATGAAATAAAAATACCCCCATGCAGCAAACCCCTGCTACAAATGAACGTACAATAAATCAACAGTTAATAAGCATAAATGTGAGTGTATTCACCGCTATCCTCATGACCACAGCAGCGCCTAGGTTGCTCTATACAGCTCTGGGGGGAAATCCTTCCTTATTATGGCCAGTTAGCAGAGAAAAACCCAATGGATCCATTCTGTAGACACTCTGGTCCCTAAGGGGTTAAACGTTGACCTCGTCATTAATTGCTTCACCAGCGATTATTGAATCAGTGACTTTTGAGTATTTTTAATGTTTTAATATTCTAGATATTTTATTATATTTTAACATTTTAATATTCAATATCTCCATTTCTGATACATTTATAACTTGGGAGGGGTGGCATCCCTTTTAATTTATCTCCTTTGCCTCCATTTTCTATATAATTTTACATTTATATATATATTGTGTACTTTTATGTATATTTTATATATTTTTCTTCATTGTATTTATATTTCACTTTTCTTGTGTCCCCCCTTTTTGTGGAATATATCCCTTTAAATATTATTGTTATAATCTCACATGTTTATGGAAAATAAGGGAATCTTATAGTGATAATAGGTAACGTTGATTACCTTTGTGCAATATATGTTCTAACTGCATTAGGTTACTGTTTGTTTCACTCTGACTCAGGTCTGTATTGATGTAATCAATACCAGGGGTCAGGTCTGTCACGGCTGCAGTGGCAGAATACTAGATAGGACACCTAGTGCAGCGCAAGTTATTGAGATTTAAAACTTCTAAAACGTTTTCTGTTATGCACATGCGATCTCACTAAGGTAGCTCCTTGCTTATTTTTCCAGTCGGCTAACGGTTTGGCTAAGTTTGTTGGCCGGGACCTGGCCTTATGAATGTCAATAGCGTGCAGTATCCTATACTGTGCATTGCTGACTCTCTTCCCCCTGTCAGCAGTTGGACTTCCGGCATGCCTGTCATCCGCTCTGAGATACACCAATCAGATCGGATGTACGGCGCAGCTCTAGCCAATGGCCGGGGGAGAATGAGTATATAGATCAGCCTGTCTGCGCCGTGTAGCCACGCCCTCTGTTGAAGTCGATTGGAGACTAAACCGGTCAGAGCGTGGCTACAATGACGCTACTGTAACCAGGAACTGATGGATGTTTTTCTCTGCTAACCAGCCATAATAAGGAAGGATTTCCCCCCAGAGCTGTATAGAGCAACATAGGCGCTGCTGTGGTCGTGAGGATAGCGGTGAATACCCTCACATTTAGGCCTCATGCCCACGGACGTTTTTACAGCCGCGTTTTTGAGCGTTTTTTACAGCTTAAAAACGCCTGTCCATGTTATTGTATACATTTTTTGACCCTATTTAAAAAAAAAAAAAAAAAAGCAGGAGCTCAAAAACGCAATTGCGGCATTTTTGCGCGTTTAACGCTTCACTTTTTTATGCCTAACGCCGACGCCGCGGCACGCACTGGTCCTGGGTTTTTTTTACAGCTTAAAAATGCCTATGCTATTTGCAGCTCAAAAACGCCTAGGTGGGCATGAAGCTATAGACTAACATGGACAGGTGTTTTTAAGCTGTAAAAAACGCTCAAAAACGCGGCTGTAAAAACATCCGTGGGCACGAGGCCTTATGCTTATTAACTGTTGATTCATTGTACATGCATTTTTAGCAGGGGTTTGCAGCATGGGGGTATTTTTATTTCATTCATTAAAACGGGATTACACTATGTCAGTGTTTTTTGTGTTTTATATGAGCATTAAACAGATTTAACCCTTGCTGCCCCCTGCTTGGTGATGACGGATGATCAAGTGAGAGAGCCCACCAATACAAATATCTAAGTCCCATTTGTTTCATCTTTGTGGTGAGTTTGCACCCTGACGGGTGAGAGTGCCTCACGTGTGGGCAGTGTTGCCAACCGTACGTTAATTTACGTACAGCACGTAAATTTAACCCCCTTTTTCGGGTGTACGTAAAGTCCGTTGTGGGCATCGGCTGCCCATAAAAAAGATGGCCGCGAGCCGACCATGCAACGGCGCATGCGACGTTGCGAAGCCGGCCGGACTCGGGAAAGCTCGTATGCGTTCGGCCGAGCGGCGCATGCGCAGTAACGTAATGGCGCCGCCCGGCGCCATTTTTGAATAGAGTTTCAGCCTGGACGGGACTCAGGAGTGCTCGCGGGGCGGGCTACAGTGTCTCACAGTCGCTGACGCCATAGGAGGAGAGGACTCGGCTGAGCAGGGGTGAGGAGGAGGAGGAGGGGGGGATTTAAAGTAAGTGGAGGAATGCGCTGGGAGCGGGAGCCCGGAGGGTGAAGCGGCCATGGCATGCAGGGGAGGGACAGAGACTGATGTGCTCTCTCTGTCCACCATCATATAACTTCTCCTCCACATCATCTGTATGCTGTGTCCTCCTTCCGTGCCCTTTTCACCTCTTCACATGTCAGAGCTGCCCTGACCTGTGGAGAGGTGAAAGGGGCACAGGAGGAGGACACAGCATACTGATGATGTGGAGGAGAAGTTATATGATGGTGGACAGAGGAGGAGGCCACTGTGAGGGGGTAAGGAGGACCCTATCATGTCCGCAGTCTCTGTCACCCCTCCTGTGTCATGTCCGCAGCCTCTGTCACCCCTCCTGTGTCATGTCCGCAGCCTCTGTCACCCCTCCTGTGTCATGTCCGCAGCCTCTGTCCCCTCTCCTGTGTCATGTCCGCAGTCTCTGTCCCCCTCCTGTGTCATGCCCGCAGCCTCTGTCACCCCTCCTGTGTCATGTCCGCAGCCTCTGTCTCCATCCTGTGTCATGTCCGCAGCCTCTGTCCCCCTCCTGTGTCATGTCCGCAGCCTCTGTCCCCCTCCTGTGTCATGTCCGCAGCCTCTGTCACCCCTCCTGTGTCATGTCCGCAGCCTCTGTCACCCCTCCTGTGTCATGTCCGCAGCCTCTGTCCCCCTCCTGTGTCATGTCCGCAGCCTCGGTCACCCCTCCTGTGTCATGTCCGCAGCCTCTGTCCCCCTCCTGCGTCATGTCCGCAGCCTCTGTCACCCCTCCTGTGTCATGTCCGCAGCCTCTGTCCCCCTCCTGTGTCATGTCCGCAGCCTCTGTCACCCCTCCTGTGTCATGTCCGCAGCCTCTGTCCCCCTCCTGTGTCATGTCCGCAGCCTCTGTCACCCCTCCTGTGTCATGTCCGCAGCCTCTGTCAACCCTCCTGTGTCATGTCCGCAGCCTCTGTCACCCCTCCTGTGTCATGTCCGCAGCCTCTGTCACCCCTCCTGTGTCATGTCCGCAGCCTCTGTCACCCCTCCTGTGTCATGTCCGCAGCCTCTGTCACCCCTCCTGTGTCATGTCCGCAGCCTCTGTCACCCCTCCTGTGTCATGTCCGCAGCCTCTGTCACCCCTCCTGTGTCATGTCCGCAGCCTCTGTCACCCCTCCTGTGTCATGTCCGCAGCCTCTGTCCCCCTCCTGTGTCATGTCCGCAGCGTCTGTCACCCCTCCTGTGTCATGTCCGCAGCCTCTGTCACCCCTCCTGTGTCATGTCTGCAGCCTCGGTCACCCCTCCTGTGTCATGTCCGCAGCCTCTGTCCCCCTCCTGTGTCATGTCCGCAGCCTCTGTCACCCCTCCTGTGTCATGTCCGCAGCCTCTGTCCCCCTCCTGTGTCATGTCCGCAGCCTCTGTCCACCTCCTGTATCGTGTCCGCAGCCTCTGACCATCTCCTGTCTTTTATGTCTGCAGTCTCTGAGGGGATCCTAGAAAGATGTCAAGAGTGGGAGCGCCGTGATGGGGGTTACGGGAAGAAACGGACGTCTGGACTGTGGAGAGGAGGTCAGAGCCACCAAGCTGGGGCCGTCTGACTGAGCCCCGCACTGTGGACCTGAGAGCAGGTCAGTGACAGCGCCGCCAGGCCAGTCTGTGGGGGGGGGCACTGATCTAAGGAGGGGAGTAAATACAATAATGTAAGGGGGCACTGATATAAAAGGTCCCCCCCTATATTAGTACCCCCCCATTACCTTAGTGTATTCACTCTGTGGAAGGTGGTCTCTGTTCACCAGAGCCCCCCTCCACATCAGAGTTCCCCCTTACATCATGATCTGCAGCGTTCCCCTTTACATAAGAGTTCCCTTTCGCTGTAAGGGGGCATCCTGCAGACTCTGATGTAAGAGGGAACTCTGTGCTGGCTGGGTTATAGTATCCTAACCTTCATGTGAATTAAGAAATATGTTTTTTTACTTTTGTTTAACCGAAACACATTGATATTAGCATTAGCTGTGTGTTTATAGTTGAAATAATGATATTTGTACTGTTTAGCAGTAAAAACTGTAATTTTAGGTACTTTTTTGCAGTGTCAGCAAAAAATGCGGCTCTGCCAGTAATCTTCATTATTTTTGCCAGTAAGAAATTGGTGCCGTACAGAAATTTTGGCATCCTTGCCAGTAAATTTCACTTCAGGGGGTTGGCAACACTGCGTGTGGGGAAGAATGGGAACAGGTGTAGGATGCACTTTTGATCCACTGTTTAGAAGCACTCACGGATTTAAGACTTATCACTGTGTCATCACCCAAATGTTTTTTCTGCAAGTGGACATTTATCCAACTATAGCGCTGTTTTATCATTTGGACTTTTATGTTCCAGGATTTTTGATAACCTTTATATATATATATATATATATATATATATATATATATATATATATATATATATATATATATAGCTATAGCGGAGGGATTGCTGCACTTAAAAATATTTATTTAGATGTCAAAAATAAATCATAATCAGGCAAACATGGTAGTAAACGTTTTTGGGCTATTGTAGATTACGCCCTTCCTCAGTATATCATGCCTTTTCCTGGTCACGGATGTGACCAAATAAATACATCATGATTAATTATCAACAAAACATATGGGAAATCTGGAATAAATTTATCGATCAATTTAACTTCAATTTCATGATAAGACACAATGCTCAGGTATAATGCGATCGTAGGAATTACATGGTCACAAGCGGTAAATATCTACACCATGCAGATCTAAAATGGAACCACAAAAATAAACCAATAAATAAATGGAAAAATGAAGAAATGAAAAAGAGAAAAAATAAAAACAATAAAGTCCATTATGTCAAAAATACATGTGAATGATGTATGAATATCCATCTTGATAGAAACACATGAAAAATCCACGGTATATTTCACCCTGTATAATAAAGAAATATATATCTAACATCACATGAATGATAAAAGAAAGAAATATAGCTAAAGGTGTATGACTGATGCAGTGCTAGACACAATGGGATGTCCTGGTGGATTAATAGGATCTTTATGTATTTTGGGTAATACATAAATAACAGGAGTTACTGAAAAATAGGTAGTTAAATAAGTTTCAGTGTTTACATCTATAATCTGATTTTGTACAGCTTGGCCAAGCACTTTTTTAATTCTATTAAGAACACGTAAAGTGGGATTAGAACTCAGACATTTGTATATTTTAGGATCTGCCAGCTAAGGATTTCTCTCTCATATTGTAAGGTATCCATGACTACTATGGAGCCGCCTTTGATGGCCGGCTTTATAGTAATTTATTTTCGTTTCGCCAAGGCAGAAAGAACTATAATTTCCTCCTGAGTCATGTTGTTAGGAATATGATCTCTGTTAGTATTATGATGTATAAATTAATTTACATCTGTCGCTACTTTATTAATAAACAACTCAGCTGCCGCACATGAAGTGGGAGGTACAAATATAAGCTTTTGTTCTAAATTAGAGACAGGTAATGGTGATGGACTAACAGTACCCCCAGTGGGTCTAGAGTTAAAAAAAGCTTTCAAACGAACATTTCTAAACAGTCCTATATAAATCTTGTTTCAATGCAAAGGAGTCCATCTTACTTTTAGGACTAAAATTAAGACCCTTGTTCAAAACTTTTAACTCAGTGTCACTTAAAGAAATAGAAGAAATGTTGTGTACCGCACAGGAGGTTAAGTCCTCTGTCTGTTCCTGCTTCTGGTCGCAGCTGATCTTGTGGTGGCGCCTTCGGTTCTTCTTGCTTCCTCTCCTCCTGGATTTATCTTTGGGGGGGCCCCGTTCCAAAAAAGAGCCTCTGGGGGCATTAGTAGAAGAGCAGGTGGAAGCCATAGATGAATTAGATGTAGAAAGTTGCTGGTTGCGACGCAGGTTTTTAAATCGCATACGAAAGCGATTGGGTTCTGTCCAGTTATAAACCCTGTTAGCATAGTCCTCTCGATCACGGTCCATTTTTGCTCACTTATGGGTCTCAATGGTTTTCTTATGTAATGATGACTTCTCATCCAAATTTTCTTGCTTTTAAGATAAGGAGGTTAGATGGATCCATCTATTAGATGGGACTAGAGACCAAACTCAATTAATATCTTAAACTTTAAATATAATAAATAAATAATCCTTAAACTGTGGTATGATTGGCCGCGTCCCTTTTATTACTTGTATGACGATACACAACTAATAAAAAACCATGTTCGTTTATTTGACGATATAATACTTTCCAATTTATATAATATAACGTACCAAAGGTTCAGCTTTAAAAGCTCAAACCTACCAACTTGTACTAATCAACTACTATCCCACCTGCCAGGCTCCTCATTTAAAAAGAGCCTGGCACCCCACCCGGGCCATGGCCAATTCTATACCGGAATTAAAATCTAGGTTGAGAATATCACAACCAATGTCAGATAGATGGACCTGATCAGAGTGTGAAAGACCAGGTAAACCACCTTCCAAATTAACATGACGGAAGGACAGACCATCAACTGAAGGCATAAATTTCGCTACTAGTCTGTTAACTCTTTTACGGATCTTCTCTAGATATAAAAATTTCGGATTAATTAACCATTAAAGCCTCGGAATGATCTCAGAGAAGACCAAAATGGTAGATGGCAGAACTACATGAAGATGTAAAATATCAGTTTTAATTTGAGCAACCAAATCTAATGTCCTATAAGTACCCAAGTCATTAACAGATAGATGTAAAATAATAACAGCCGGATGAGGCCAAGAGGAAATTAAAAAAGTCAGAGTTGGACAAAGATTAAAGCAGGATATGCCTCTGCAGCCATACCATAATATCTCGTAATCTGGACTGTCGAGACCCAAGTTGAATCCATAACTCCTCAGGGAAGCTCTTACGTTTTCCCAATGCACGAATGAATGTCCTATAATCCAAATATAGCATGGCAATCCTATAAAATCAAAAAGAGCATAAATTAGGCCTGACATAAGATCGGAAATATTCAGATTTCCAACCACCCAAACTCTTTATAGCATTAGACGACAAACCCAACCCAGAGGCTTCCGTGGCTGCACCAATTCAAATAGAATGAGATGTGATATGCAAGTGGCCCAAACCAGCATGGCAAAGACATCCATTCAAAATCGTCTTGAACTGATATTGGGTAAGTGGAAGGCCGGAGTTATGTATCAAAAGAAGACCAGACTGTTCAGGGCGTAAAAGCAGATATCTTGACAATAAGGAGAAAACACAGATCGGTGAATCATGTATTTTGTGAATAACAATCCAACGACCTTTACCCAGTTGGTCTGTTTTACTAAAACATAATAATATTCTGACACGATCAGAATCCATAACGACATCAGAAACAAAAAGGCCACCTGAAGACGATTACGTTTTCGGCAATAATTCAGAAATGCGAAACGCTCCAAAGAAACAGAGACAAAAGGAAACTTGTAAAAGAAGCGCTTCATATTCCGAAAAACGAATGGAGGAGGAAGCAAGTAAAAGGCAATGCAAAATAGCAGAAGTAATCGGCACCCTGTTGTCAACTTTAAAAAAAAAAAATTACGGTAGCCCTTAAGGGCCTGCGAAACTGAAAAGAAATTTGAGCAGGGGGGAAAACCTCTCATTTTATTAAAAAAAGAAATACCTGCTAACACCTTGACTAAATGAGAATAAGAATAAGATCTACTCATTAAATCCTCAAGAAAAACCAGAACCAACTTTTCAGAGAAAGAAAGGATAGACAAATCGGCGGACTGCAGAAAAGAGCACCACAAGGTCCACGCAGCGTTATACTGCGCCCACATGGAGGGGGCCAAAGAATCCGCGATGGCTGACGTTACCAAGGACAAACCACGACCACAACTGTTCCGGGCATGGAGAGCCCAATAGATCTGCATCCGGCACCAAACTGTGGAATCGATCCAGCTGAAAGCGGGATAAAGAATCAGTAATAGTGTTAACATGACCAGGAATATATTTTACTTTTATCCACAAATTAAAAGAAAGGCATTTGAAAACTAATCGTCTTAAGACAGCCAAAACAGGTAAAGATTTAGATGTCATACAATTGATGGCAAACGCAACGCCTTTATTATCGGAATGAAATAAAATACGAGAATTCTGCAGCCGATCACCCCATAGCTCAAGAGCTACTAAAATAGGAAAAATTTCCAGTAACACTATGTTCTTAGTCAAACCTTGTTCCACCCAAGAAGCAGGCCAAAAATCCATAGACCAATGGCCGCACCAAAATGTGCCAAAGCCCACTGAACCAGCTGCATCAGTAAATAATGAAATTGCAGATGCATCACAAAAGGGGATCTGCCAAAAAGAACAGCCATTATAAAACGCCAAAAATTCATCCCAAACCAAAAGATCTGAAACTAAATCAGACGTAATACACACAATATGGAAAGGCGATTTAAAACCAGATAACGCCCTATATAAGCGTTTAGAAAAAACACGGCCTATAGGGATTAGACTTGGAAAAATTTGTTTAGTTTTGGTTCATTTCTTGTGCACAACGGAAAAATTTGTTTAGTTTTGGTTTGTTTCTTTTCAGTCCTGTTGATTCGTAATCATTTGTAATTTTGCTAGACAGGATTTTTCGTGTTCGGACTAATTCGTATTTTCGCAAGCGTAATTTTTAGTTGAATTTTTAGTTGATTTATAATTCGTACTTTCGGTAGGGTACGTTGTTTTTCGTTGATTCTGGACACAACTCCTACTTTCGTAACTTTTTTGGGGTTCGTTGATTCGTAATTTTCCGTGTCTCTCTCACAACGACGCTGCCTATTATGCCTAATGTGCTTCGAATGGATTTGTACTTTTCTAAATACATAGCGGTTATTTGTAACGATTCTAAATCTCGTATTTTACTTTCGTTTTTTACATGCGGCTATAGCCTCCGCCCCTGTACACCATTTTGGGAGGGTTCAGCACGGTGAGGGAGAAACAGAGAGCAGAGCAGAGTGTTATTGTGCTTCGAATGGATTAGAAATCTTGTATTTTACTTTCGTTTGTTACATGCGGCTATAGCCTCCGCCCCAGTACACCATTTTGAGAGGGAGTTCAGCACGGTGAGGGAGAAGCAGAGAGCAGAGTGAGTGTTATTGTGCTTCGTATGGATTCGTACATTCGTAACTTTTTTCATAACGAATTATGCCGAAGACATTCAGGCATTCGCTATTTTGCGGTATAATTTATTTCGGATTCGGTTTTATTCGTAATTGCTTTGTTCGGAAATTCGAATGCTTCCGAATGTCCGAAAGTTGCTAAATTCGGACGAATTTTGATTCGTTACAAAATGAATTGCACAAGCCTAATAGGGATGATTCGCGTCGCAAAGGCAAGCAGACCTAGTAATGACTGTAAGGTTTGAACAGTCACTTTACGTTTAGAAAGAACAAGAGATACTAATGCACGCAAACGGTCGATTTTAGCAGAAGGGATGCGACACTCCATCTGAACAGTGTCAATCGTAATGCCTAGAAACTCAAGGCAAGTAGTAGGCCAAACTGATTTTTCTTCTGCTAGTGGAACTCCAAAACGTCTACAGATGACCCTAAATTCACTAAACAAATAAAAGGCAATGAGAAGAAGTGGCTGGACCCATAAATAAGAAATCGTTGAAATAGTGTATGAAATTATCAAAGAAGATTCAGCTTGAAATGAGACTGTCCATCCAGAAAAGAAGCAAAAGCTTCAAAATACCTACAATACCTACTAGACTTGTGCACAACAGAAAAATTCGTTTAGTTTCGGTTCGTTTTTTGTGCACAACGGAAAAATTTGTTTAGTTTCGGTTCATTTCTTTTCGGTCCTGTTGATTCGTAATCATTCGTAATTTTGCTAGACGGGATTTTTCGTGTTCGGACTAATTCGTATTTTCACAAGCATCATTTTTAGTTGAATTTTTAGTTGATAATTCGTACTTTCGGCAGGGTACGTTGATTTTCTTTGATTCTGGACAACACTCCTACTTTCGTAACTTTTTTTGGGTTCGTTGATTCGGAATTTTCCGTGTCTCTCTCACAACGACGCTGCCTATTATGCCTAATGTGCTTCGAATGGATTTGTACTTTTCTAAATACATAGCGGTTATTTGTAACGATTCGAAATCTCGTATTTTACTTTCGTTTTTTACATGCGGCTATAGCCTCCGCCCCTGTACACCATTTTGAGAGGGTTCAGCACGGTGAGGGAGAAGCAGAGAGCAGAGCAGAGTGTTATTGTGCTTCGAATGGATTCGAAATCTCATATTTTACTTTCGTTTTTTCATGCGGCTATAGCCTCCGCCCCTGTACACCATTTTGAGAGGGAGTTCAGCATGGTGAGGGAGAAGCAGAGAGCAGAGTGAGTGTTATTGTGCTTCGAATGGATTCGTACATTCATAACTTTTTTCATAATGAATTATGCCGAAGACATTCGGGCATTCGCTATTTTGCGGTATAATTTATTTCGGATTCGGTTTTATTCGTAATTGCTTTGTTCGGAAATTCGAATGCTTCCGAATGTCCGAAAGTTGCTAAATTCGGACGAATTTTGATTCATTACGAAACGAATTGCACAAGCCTAATACCTACCATCGGCAGGCACTTATCAAAGTAATAGGCTCCATCAAAGTAAAAACCCAGGGAACTAAAAGCAGAATGATGAATCGGCAATAGGCGGAAAGCCGATTTAATGTCAGCTTTGGCAAGCAAAGCGGACTGTCCAAGAACACGTATTTTAGAAATTGCATCATCAAAAGACGCATAAGAGACCAAGCTTTCAATAGGGTCAATAGTGTCATTAAGAGATGAACCCACAGGATATGACAAGTAATGGATCAATCGAAAACTATTCTTTTCCTTTTTATGTATCAAACCAAGAGGCAAGACTCTAAAATTCAGAAACAGAGGTGAATGAAAGGGGCCTTCAACTCTATCCTCATTGACCTCTTTCAAAATCTTATCATATACAACATCAGGGAAACACCAAACAGATGGGATATTTTCATGACAAACATATTTCAGCAAATGAAAACCAACAGAGAAACCACTAATTATGAGATCCGCTGTCCGACGGTCTGGCCATATTTGAAGAAACGGCAACATGGCGGGTAGAATCACTGGCATTATTGCCAGAACGAAAATTATCCCTAGAATGAGATGTAAGAGCCTGAGACAATTTTTTAAAGCAACGAACAGCAGGATGAGCACCAGCGCAAGCAGAACATTCGTGCTTGTAGCGACAGGAATTTGGCCATTTACATAGCCCTTCATTAAATCCGAAGCATAAACCCTTTTTAAAAGGCGCAGGTTGTTGGGATTGTGGTGCAAATACTTGTTTCCTAGGTATCAACAGGTTTAACCACAAACCTACATCTTTAGAACCCCATTTCAAGCTTTTATGAACCGCTAATTTTTGTCTGAAAGACTCGTCGTAATAGAACCACGCTAAAACAGAAAAATTCTTATAAACTTTAAGTATAATCTCAATGTGTTGAAACATTCCGCAACACAAATCAGGACGTTTTTCGCCCATTATACTAGCGTTTATACAAAAGGCTTGAAGCCAATTGTTGAAAGAGCGTGGAGCTGACTTGCGCCTATCATCCTCTAATTTATCCGAATCCTTCTTATCTAGCCGATTATCCTTGAAGGAAGGAAGGAGAGAAAGAAGGTCGATATATTCGTCTTTCCAAATCTTATCCTTTGTTGAAGTAGACAAATGAAAGCCGAGAGGCGAAATTTCACAGACTAACTCCTCTTTAAAACAGTTTTCGGGAACTGAATGAGAAGAAATTCGATAATGTACAGATAAAGCTTGAACAAGCAGAGATGATGTCGGCGCAGTGACCACAGAAGCAGAATTATCAACATCTTTCCACGCTTGCAATAAAGGATTCTCTTTATTAGAAGGTAAATTACTAATGCATTTTTAAAATTGTCAGTAAAGGAATTAAACGACAGCAATAATGAACGCAATTGCTCAGACTCACCATCATTACAACTCTGCGCGATAGAGGATACAGATGTAGTCTGAATAGGGGTGCCACGCAATACTTCAGTAGCAGGTGATGAATCTGACACACAATCTGTAAATTTAACAAGAGCCAGGGAAACAACAGGCATGACATTTTCAAATGACAAAGAAGCAGGTGAACATGTCACAGACGAACAAGTAGCAGGGATATAATTTCCAGCCATTGAATAGATGGGGTTAATAAAAGAACAATTTCGTTGAAAAGCAGAAGTAACAAGCTGCGCTGCTTGTGGATTTGCAAACACATTAGATTCAGCCGGCAGCTTAGGATTAGTCATTAGGGTTTGTTTTTTTTCACAGAGCTTACTATAGGAACTAAAGCAGCAGAGTCATTTGTGAGTAAAGAGTTAATACTTTTACCATTACTTCTTAATTTTTTAGAAGCTGGCTGGTCCCTGGATTCGATCCAGCGAACCGCCTTTTGCTTTGTCCTTAATGGGCGTCCTGACACTACTGCGCGTGCTCCGGCACCGCAATTCTCATTCAGCTCTCGCACGGATGAAGAAGGAGGGGAGGAAACAAGCGGCCTGGGCGGAACAGAGGATTGACCAGCCGGAGGAGGAGGTGGGGACATGAAAGGAGGCAGAACCGGAGGGGGAGCCGGAACAGACGTAATTGGAAGGGAAGGAGATACAGGTGGACCAGGATGAAATGAAAGGGGGGTCAAAGAAGGAGCGGTGGAAACCGGAGGGGCAGAGGAGACAGGACGGGGGAAATCAGGCATGACAGCCAAGAAAGGAGGAGGGAGAGGTGGCAGAGAAGCCATGGAGGGGTCAGAAGACAGGCAGAACCTCATCCAGGCATCGCCATCGGGAGCAGAGGCCCTCGCCATCAGCTGACGCAGCAAGGAATTCATGGTGAGAGAGAGAACAACACAGGAGATGCCTTTTCTTCTGCTGCAGCCGTTGTTCTGTTAAAACCGTTGGTCTGGATGTCTTTTATAACCTCTTCTTTTTTCTTATAGGTTCGTTGAATCACCTGACCAACTGAAGAACTTTCTAGGAAATTTATGTCAGCTGACAGGTAAGTGACCAATTATAACTGTATTTTATTATTTAAATGTACAGTGCAGTAAACTCATTGATTTGTTCCTATTCCCATAGGTAGGGGGAGCTATTGCGCTCCCCCCACTTTCATTCTCTCCAACCTAAAGGATTGAACTCTGATTTTGATATATATTTATTTTTGTGATTTATTTATTTTGTGATCATATGAAGTTGATTCTTTATATACATATTTTTTCACCATGTATTTTCTCTTTATTTGGCAACTCTAGTCCCATGTGCGATTTTGTTCATCAAATTTATTGCATATGCGACTCTAGATTCATTATTGTGGGTAGTATTTTCATTTTTTCTTTTTTCATACATGTGGTGTTAGATATATATTTCTTAATTAAACAGAGTGAAATATACTGTGGATTTTTTCATGTGTTTCTATCAAGATGGATCTTCATACATCATTCACATGTATTTTAGACATTATGGACTTTATTATTTTAATTTTTTCCATTTTTAATTTTCTTAATTTTTCCATTTATTGGTTTATTTTTGTGGTTCCATTTTAGATCTGCATGGTGTAGATATTTACCGCTTGTGACCATGTAATTCCTACGAACGCATTATACCTGAGCAATGTGTCTTATCATGAAATTGAAGGTTTTTTTTCGAAAATAATTTTTATTGGGTTATAAACATATATCAAGTACAGATCCATAGAGTACAGTTTCCACATATTGTTAAACATGGTAATGCAATTGACATATCAGTAAAGTTATTCCTGTTTTCAACTACAGATTTAATCAATGCCGTTGATCAAAACTAATCGTATTTTACGTAGCCGATCAAGTTACATTGTATTCAAAAACGTTATATAACTGTCCCTCTTTAAGATATAGCTGAGGTATTATATTCTGATTAAACATTTGTTAACTTTGATAAACATTGACCAGTTTCTGTTCTGCTGTCTTTCAAAAGAAAATAGAAAATTAGAAGTAAGAGTACCTACATGGTACTAAGCGTAGCTCTGCAGTCATATTTGTTTTGCATTATCTATCAGACTTGTAACTTCCCCATATGTGCCAGTTATTCGTGAAATCTGTTAGTTTCCCTTCTCTAAATGCAATGGATTTCTCGTATGAATAGGAGTCATCTACTAATTTCAATACTTCCCCTACTGTGGGAGGGTCCGATGATTTCCATTTACGGGCCAGCACCAGCCTAGCAGCATATAGTATTTGCATTACTAATGATCGGTAAGGTGTTGGGTATATATCCATATTAACACTCAGTAAAGCTTGTTCCACTCTCAATTTGTTGAGTATTCCTGTCAAAGTAGCTATCAGCCGAGCTATTGCAGCCCAGAAACTACGTAGAGATACACAGAACCACAGCATATGAGCCAAGGTGCCTACCTGACCACACTCCCTCCAGCATAGGTTGGACGGGTGTCCTTGAAATTTTTATAATATATAGGGGGTTCTATACCATCTCAAGTGTATCTTCTGTGCTATTTCCCTGTAGTTTGAACATTTAGTATGAGTATAGTTTGTTGTAACTGCTCGCTTCCACTGTGCCTGGGAAATAGATATATCTAAATCTGTTTCCCATTTCAGAACTACAAAATGGAGTTTACTGTGTAAGAGATTGTAAAATTCCGTTATACCTTTTTTGGGCTTGGGAAAAGAGTGCCATACTTCGTAAATGGTTTCAGGGATTTCTATGTGTTGTGTCTTAAGGGTAGAAATGATATTGGTTATCCTAGCATAAGTCATAAATTCCCTCTCAGGGACAGAGTGTTTACTCTGTAGTTCCGAGAAGGGTTTGATACGGCCTTGATTTAACATATCTGGTATATGTTTGATATCATATCGCTCCCAATGTCGTGTGTCTAGACTTGGAGAGAGGAATGAGAGTGCTGTCACTGGGATTGGTATCTTTTTGTGCTTAGTATGGGGGTTCTTATTCGTTAAAAAATATTCCCATGCCAGTAGTGTGGCCGCCACAGTTGGGATCATTTTACATGTTGAAATTTTTGCTAGGGGTGTAATTAGCAATAGGTTTTGGAGGTCACCTTGATTGACTTGTGCCTGTTCTGCTCTACACCAATGAATTGGATCCGCGGTATTGAACCACGACTTGGTCTGATCTAGAATCGCTGCCATATGGTAGTCCCTAATATTGGGGACCCCCATCCCCCCTGCTTTTCTGTGTTTCATGAGAATGTTATGAGAGCATCTGGCTCTTTTCCCTTCCCAAATGAACTGAGACAAGGCTTGTTGCATAGCCGCATAAAATGAGTTAGGTATTTGGATCGGGAGAGCTCTAAAATAATAAAGCAGTTTGGGAAGTAAGATCATTTTGTATGCTGCTAATCTACCCGACCAGGTAAGATAGAATTTTTTGAATCTAAGAATTTCTTGCATAAATTTACTTATCAGGGGTTCAAAATTAGAGTTATATAGTTGGGAAATTGAGGGAGTCAATGTAATACCTAGGTATTGAATTCCTTCCTTCGCCCAGGGATATGGTAGCTTGTCTTGTATAAGAGATTTCGTTTTACTATCGACACCTAAGCTCAATATGCTTGACTTAGTAGCATTCACCTGGTAATATGACACTGCATTAAATAGTTCCAATATTTCGTGTACTATTGGCAGGGATTGAGCCGGATTGGAGAGCGACAGAATCACGTCATCCGCAAATAGTGTAATTGTGTGATCTTCTTTACCTAGACGAATGCCACTAATTTGGGGATTGGTCCTAATTTTTTCAGCCAAAGGCTCCATCACAAGGGCAAAGATCAGGGGTGACAGAGGGCACCCCTGCCTTGTACCATTCGTGATCGAGAATTGTTCAGAGAATAAACCTTCCGTGAAGACCATAGCTGATGGGTTTGAGTATAAAGCCGATATGGCCGAACATATGTTGCCTGAGAAACCGAATTTTGCAAGGACCCTTGACAGGTAGCCCCAGTGGATCCTGTCAAAGGCCTTCTCCGCGTCCAATGACAGGAGAACTGAGGGTCTCTTAGTAGTATGTGATGAATGTATTACGTTTAAGATCCACCTTGTGGCATCTGTAGTTTGCCTGCCCACCACAAACCCAACCTGGTGGGGTTTAATTAACGTGGGGAGCAGGTCTGCAATTCTATTAGCCAAAATCTTGGCATATACCTTTAGGTCGACGTTCAGAAGTGAGATAGGTCTGAAACTCTGTGCTCTATCCGGCTCCCTCCCTGGTTTAGGTAGCGTCACCACCGTGGCTTGTAACATTTCCAAGGGGAATGAGGCAGAGGAGGCAGCAGCATGGAATACCCGAAGTAATATAGGTGATAGTGTACCAGCAAATTTTTTATAGTATTCCGAAGAATACCCGTCAGGTCCAGGTGATTTGTTGTTTGGGAGGTTTGAAATTGTGTTTGTAATTTCTAGAATGGATATTGGAGAATTCAGGGAATCTAAATCGTCTTGGGACAGCTGAGGAAGAGATATATCTTGTAAAAAACCGTCTATGAGTGTCGGGGTAGGTTGTGGTATCCCAGTATCTTCCTGTAGGTTATACAGGGTACCGTAGTAGCTGCTAAACGCATCTGCTATATCTTTAGGGTTGGTCAATTTGGATCCACTTTTGGGGTGGTATAAGTGTGAGATTTTCTGTTTCAGGATCTTTTCCTTAATTTGATTTGCTAGTAGTTTACCGGCCTTGTTACCATGTGTGTAAAAGTCAGACCTAAATTTGTGGGTATTACGTACATGTTGTGATATAAGCAAGGTTCGGAGGTCATCTCGAGCTGCCGCCAATTTATTGCTAATTTCAACATTAGGGGTAGATTTGTTCTGAGCTTCCAAGCCCGAGATGTCCCTCAGAATGGAATCCATGCGCTGCCTCCTCCTTCCCCTCAGTGAAGCACTTTGCTTCATTAGTAACCCTCTGATAAAAGCTTTATGGGTATTCCACAAAGTGAATAGGTTAACCTCTGTGGTGTCATTATTAGCAAAGAATTATATCAATGAGTTCTCAATATTTTTTGCAATGACTGGATCTGAGAATAATTGGACATCATTTTTCCATCTATTCGCCCGTGTAGATAGTCCCCGGTTCCCCACAATGATAGACACTGGGGCATGGTCAGACCACGTGATGTGACCAATGTCCGAGTGTGATACTTTTTGTAACAAAAATTTGTCCATCAGAAACATATCAATCCTTGAGTAGGATAAGTGGACCCGGGAGAAGAAAGTAAAATCTTTCTCGTTGGAGTGCTGACATCTCCAAATATCATAAAGGTTGTTTGAGCTGAGGAAGTTCGATAATGTATGTCTGATGCTCTTCCTGACAGAGGCATTAGAGTTATCCAGGTGAATATCAGTTATGGAGTTCAAGTCACCACAAAGTATGATGTGCCCTGAGCCCAGTTGTTTAATTTTTTTCCAGAGTCTATTCAGGAAATGCACTTGTCTAGAATTTGGTACATAAATGTTTACAATTGTATATGGTACTCCATTGATTTCGCAGGTTAGAATAATGTATCTACCCTCTTCATCACTGTGACTAGAGAGTAGCTTGAACTCCATCGTGTTCCTCACCAAGATAGCCACCCCCCTCTTTTTAGAAGGGGCACATGCCACAAAAATATGTGGATACAGATTATGTTTTAGAGTAGGGTGATTGTTCGCTTTAAAATGTGTTTCCTGGATACAGAATATATCACAATCTTGATCCCGAGCCTCCCTCCATAGCATATGTCTCTTTTGTGGGCTATTCAAGCCATTCACATTCAAAGATGTAATTTTAAATGCCATTGTCAAGTGAGCATTTATAGTGAAAAAGGTAGAACCGTATAAGAATCAATGTCACTGAAAGAGAAAGGACCTGAGATAGGAAGTGGTGCGGCACGTATACGCTGGCGTACCTGCAGTAGTTTTAGCTGGTTTAGATGTGTTTTCTTCTGCGATGTGGTAGTTTTTTTTTTTTTTTTTTCCGGCCGGAAACAAGGAAAGCAATTCACACTGGCAGTACAAGTCTACAGTCTGAGAGAAAAATGGTGAGATAAAACAGAGAACAGGTCGAACTTAGAGATATCTAAAAAAGTACTAATAAAGAAACTAATTTGCGCAGAACTAGGCGCACTTTAAAAATGCACGATTTCTAATGAAATCTGGGCAGGGGTTAACCTGCTGATATTGGGGTTTAAAGAAACAAAAAAAAAATTTAACGCCGGTAGAACTTCCGGACCAGGTTGAGTTGAGCAATTGTGATAGGGCACTATATGCAGCTTTGCTTCATAGTCATTTAGTGTGTATATATGAGGAGTCAGAAGGTTGATGGTCCTCTGTTGTCTCAATAGGGAGAATCTTCCATCTCTCCAGCAGCTTGATGCCATCCTCTAAGGTAGTCACCAGAAACTCCTTTTCACCTTTGGTAATTAGTAGGTTAGCAGGTAGGGATGAGCCGAACACCCCCGGGTTCGGTTCGCACCAGAACCTTCGAACGGACCGAAAGTTCGCGCAAATTTTCGAACCCTATTCGTTATAATGGACGCGAACGTTCGAAATCAAAATTGCTAATTACAACGGCCAATATGCATGTTAATGTTATAAAACAGGTTTGGGGACCCGGGTCCTGCCCCAGGGGACATATATCAATGCAAAAAGAAATTTTAAAAACTAAAGTTTTTTCGGGAGCAGTCATTTTAATGATGCATAAAGTGAAAAAAAAAAAGTGAAATTTTCCTTTAAATATGGTACCTGGGGGGTGTCTAAAGTATGCCTGTGAAGTGGCATGTGTTTCCCGTGTTTAGAACTGTCCTTGCACAAAATGACATTTGTAAAGGAAAAAAAGAAGCCATTTAAAACCACTTGCGGCTTTAATGTCATGTCTTGTCCTGGCCGCCATATGGCTGAAAATCCTTGAGAAAAATGGCATGGCTACCCCATCACCCCCCCCCCCCACCCCAGCCCCTTTGGGTCTTGTATGGATACTAAGGGGGACCCCGCACCCAAAATAAAACCCTATACCTACAACCCTATATACTCTGAACAGCAGTATATAGGTGGTGCAAACAAGACATGGACTGTAGGTTTGTTCTTAAGTAGAATCTGAACAGGTACATTATGAAGTGTAGCTACATCCCCAAAAAATCAATTTTTAAGCTTTTTGGAGAACATAGGGAGGGGTTATCACCCCTGTAACATTTGCTGTCTTTGCACATCTGTTCAGAACATGTCACCTCACTTTCCGTCCCAATGACAAATGTTTTTGGAAAAGTGGGGTTTTAATTGAAACAAGGATTGGTGATAAAGCATCAGTAGAGAGGAGATACCTTTTTCCCAAATTAAATCTAACAGGATAGAATTTTCCTTCCTAGGGGTAGATTTCCTCTCACTTCCTGTTTTCTCTTGCCGTTTGCAAGTAGGAGTCGTTTGTAAGTTGGATGTTTGAAAGTAGGGGCCTGCCGTATATACTCTGCAGAAATTTGCCCTATTAGATGTTGGTGTAGCCACAAGACTGGTGGGCACAGGAATGGGCCCTGCTGTGAGTTAATAGATCAAGATTTGTACTTGCATGCACCTGTTGAACCGGGCAGAAAAATTGGGCCTTTGGTGGTGGTGGTGGTGGTGGTGGACGGTGTTGCCACAAGACTGTAAGCCCTCACAGTTACTCTTGGTGGGTGCAGGAATGGGCCCTGCTGTGAGTTATTAGATCAAGATTTGTAATTGCATGCACCTGTTGAACAGGGCAGAAAAATTGGGCCTTTGGTGGTGGTGGTGGTGGTGGACGGTGTTGCCACAAGACTGTAGGCCCTCATAGTTACTCTTGGTGGGCGCAGGAATGGGCCCTGCTGTGAACTATTAGATCAAGATTTGTAATTACACGCCCCTGTTAAACAGGGGCTGAAAAATTGTGCCTTAGGCATTGGTGCTGGTGCCACAACACTGCAACCCCTCACAGATACTGTACTTGGAGCACAGCAGTCACACCTGTTGCGAAGCATCTTTTTAAAAAATTGTAATTACACGCC
Source organism: Rana muscosa (assembly GCA_029206835.1). NCBI lineage: Eukaryota > Metazoa > Chordata > Amphibia > Anura > Ranidae > Rana > Rana muscosa. The sequence continues at coordinate 635,345,756 of CM055117.1, read as the reverse complement.
CCTGTTATACAGGGGCTGAAAAATTGTGCCTTAGGCACTGGTGCTGGTGCCACAACACTGCAACCCCTCACAGATACTGTACTCTGAGCACAGCAATGAGACCTGTTGCAAAGCATTGCCTAAAAATTGTAATTACACGCCCCAACAGGGGCTGAAAAATTGTGCCTTAGGCACTGGTGCTGGTGCCACAACACTGCAACCCCTCACAGATACTGTACTCTGAGCACAGCAGTCACACCTGTTGCGAAGCATCTTTTTAAAAAAATTTAATTACACGCCCCTGTTATACAGGGGCTGAAAAATTGTGCCTTAGGCACTGGTGCTGGTGCCACAACACTGCAACCCCTCACAGATACTGTACTCTGAGCACAGCAATGAGACCTGTTGCAAAGCATTGCCTAAAAATTGTAATTACACGCCCCAACAGGGGCTGAAAAATTGTGCCTTAGGCACTGGTGCTGGTGCCACAACACTGCAACCCCTCACAGATACTGTACTCTGAGCACAGCAGTCACACCTGTTGCGAAGCATCTTTTTAAAAAATTGTAATTACACGCCCCTGTTATACAGGGGCTGAAAAATTGTGCCTTAGGCACTGGTGTGGTGGCATGGATCATTGAGGAGGAGGAAGAGGATAGTCAGTGAACATAACAGGACAGTCACTCAGCATCAGCAGTCTTGAAGGGATGTGACATTATAAATTATTCCGTTATATCCGCTTCAGGTGTCTGGTAGCTGGTGGTGATCCAAGACTGATTCATTTTTATGAAGGTCAGTCGATCAACCGAGTCGGTGGACAGGCGCACCCTATGATCGGTGACAAATCCTCCAGCAGCACTGAATGTGCGTTCGGAAAGAACGCTGGATGCAGGACAGGCCAGTAGCTCAATTGCATACTGTGCAAGCTCTGGCCAGTGATCCATCCTCAGGACCCAGTAAGCCAGAGGATTTTCGGTGGGAAAGGTGTCCAAGTCTGACCTTGCCCCTAGGTATTCCTGCACCATGTATATCAGACGCTGGCGATGGTTGCTGGAACCGATCATACCTTGGGGCTGCGGACTAAAAAATTGTCTGAACGCATCGGTCAGACGTCCACCTTCCCCACCGCTCCTTCTGCTACTGACCGAAGCCTCAGCAACTTGTCGTCCAGGACCAGGAGTTTGTAACCTCCCAGTTTCTGGGAACGCGTTGCACAGACCTTTCTGCAAGGCCTCCCTGAGATGTCTCATCCTCTGCTCCCTCTGCGACGGCAAGATAAGGTCCGCAACCTTACCCTTGTACCGTGGATCAAGGAGAGTGGCCAGCCAGTAATGGTCACTCTCCTTGATCCGAAGAACACGAGGATCCTTCCGCAGGCTTTGCAGGATCAGGGAGGCCATGCAGCGTAGGTTAGCTGAGGCATTCGGTCCGGAGTCTTCTGGGTCACTGAGGATGACATGATCGCCAGCCACCTCCTCCCAGCCACGTACAAGTCCACTGGTTTGTTGGGACTGTACATCATCCCTAAAAGACTGCTGCTGCTGATGCTGAGTGCCAGGCTCCACCTCCATGCTCACACAATCCTCCTCCTCCTCCTCCTCCTCCTCCTCCTCCTCCTCTTCCTGTGTGATGGGTGGGACAGAAGGAACATTGTCTGGATAAAGGGGGCCTTGAGAGACAAGGAAGTCCTCCTCTTCCTGCCTCTGTTCTGCCTCAAGTGCCCTGTCCATTATCCCACGCAGCGTATGCTCCAACAGGTGGACAAGAGGTAAAGTGTCACTGATGCATGCACTGTCACTGCTCACCATCCTCGTGGCCTCCTCAAATGGTGAGAGGACAGTGCATGCATCCCTGATCATGCTCCACTGGCGTGGGGAAAAAAAGCCAAGCTCCCCTGACCCTGTCCTGGTGCCGTAGTCGCAAAGGTACTCATTGATGGCCCTCTGCTGCGTGTGCAGTCGCTGCAGCATGGCCAACGTTGAGTTCCACCTGGTGGGCATGTCACATATTAGGCGGTTCTTGGGCAGGTTCAGCTCCTTTTGCAGCTCAGTCAGCCGAGCACTGGCATTATAAGATCGGCGGAAATGCACACAGACTTTCCTGGCCTGCCTCAGGACATCCTGTAAGCCTGGGAACCTGCCCAAGAACCGCTGCACCACCAGGTTGAGGACGTGAGCCATACAGGGCACATGGGTGAGCTGCCCCTGTCGCAGGGCGGAGAGGAGGTTGGTGCCATTATCAGAAACGACCATTCCTGGCTTAAGCTGGCGTGGCGTCAACCACCTCTCGGCCTGCCCCTGCAGAGCTGCCAGAACCTCTGGCCCAGTGTGGCTCCTGTCCCCCAAACACACCAGCGCAAGCACGGCATGGCATCTTTTTGCCTGCGTACTCGCGTAGCCCCTTGTACGCCTACGGAGCACCGCTGGTTCCGAGGACAGAGCACTCGAAGAGGACATGGAGGAAGAAGAAGAGGAGGGGGTGGAGGAGAGAGGTGTGTCACAACCAGTAGTAGCATTTTGGAGGCGTGGTGGCGGAACAACCTCCAACACTACTGCACCTTGTCCTGCATCCCTCCCAGCTACCAATAGAGTGACCCAATGGGCCGTGAAAGAAAGATAACGTCCCTGTCCATGCCTGCTGGACCATGAGTCAGTGGTAATATGCACCTTACCGCTGACCGCCCTGTCCAGCGAGGCATGGACATTGCCTTCCACATGCCAGTAGAGAGACGGAATCGCCTTCCGTGAGAAAAAGTGGCGTTTGGGAACCTGCCACTGAGGAACCGCACGTTGAACAAACTCACGGAAGGGGGCCGAGTCTATCAACTGAAAAGGCAGCAGTTGAAGTGCTAGCAATTTAGCCAAGCTAGCATTCAACCGCTGGGCATGTGGATGGCTGGGAGTATACTTCTTTCGACGGTCCAGCAGCTGGGGCAGGGAAATTTGCCTGCTACAATCGGACGTCGGTGTACTGCAAGTACTTGGTTGTGACACACCTAATTCTACACCTTCAGTCCTCTCAGAGCAGCTTTCAGAGAGGACTGAAGATATAGTGGGGATGGAGATCCCAGCTGATGAGGAGCAAGGAGAGGTCCGCTTTGTTCTTTGGTGTGGGTCTTTTATGTGTGCTTGCCAACGAGCTGCATGGCAGGTCGACATATGTCTGCTCATGCTTGTGGTGCCCAAGCGGCTGATGTTTTGGCCACGCGAGATACGCTTGAGACAAATATTGCAAATAGCAGTGGTGCGATCTGATGCACTCGTCTCAAAAAAGGCCCACACCAAAGAACTTTTGTGATAACGTGCAGAGGCAGCGCCCTGCACAGGCGGAGCTCTGCGGTGTGGTACAGTTGCTGTGCTGGCCTCTAGCTGGCCTCCAGGGGGCATCCTGCCTCGTTGGACATGTGACGCTGCATCCTCCTCCTCCTCCTCCTCTCTCCCTTCAGGCACCCACGTGGAGTCAGTGACCTCATCATCCCCTCCCTCTTCACCACTAGAGCAAACCTGGCAGTAAGCTGCAGCTGGTGGAACACTACTGCCAGATTGCTGTCCTTCAGCATCCCCTCTCTCTGCGCGCACACTACTGACTTCCTCAAGCTGGGTATCATCATCCGAGCCTTCGAATCGTTGGGCATCCTCCTGGAGCATGTACCCAACACTGTGCTCAAACAGTTCGGGGGACTCCTCAGGAGGACATGGTGGGTCTAGGGAAGGGGTGGCTGATGATGCCATTGAGTACGCGTTGGCAGCTGCTCTGCCAGTACCCTGAGCCTGGGTGAGAGAGGATGAGGAGGATGAGGAGGGCTTGGTCATCCATTCTACCAAGCCTTCGGCATGATGCGGCTCCACATGTCCAGCTGCCGAAAACAAAGACAAGCGTGTCCCATGGCCACGTGCTGATGACGATGCACGACCACGTCCACGGCCAGCACTGTTGTCTCTAGAAACAGAGCCTGCCTGCCCTGTGTTCTTGCCTCGGCACGCTCTGCCTCTCCTTGGCGGTCTTCCAGCCATTGTAGTCGGTAGTGTATATAGTATAAAAAATAGAACTCCTATGTGTGCTCACAACACACTGTAGGTCCTATGGGTGCTGACACTAACACACTATAGGTACTATGTGTGCTGCTGACAAGAAAATATAGGAGCTCTGTTTGCTGCCACTAACACACTAGAAGTCCTATGGGTGCTGCTGAGAAGAAAATATAGGAGCTCTGTTTGCTGCCACTAACACACTAGAAGTCCTATGGGTGCTGCTGAGAAGAAAATATAGGAGCTCTGTTTGCTGCCACTAACACACTAGAAGTCCTATGGGTGCTGCTGAGAAGAAAATATAGGAGCTCTGTTTGCTGCCACTAACACACTAGAAGTCCTATGGGTGCTGCTGAGAAGAAAATATAGGAGCTCTGTTTGCTGCCACTAACACACTAGAAGTCCTATGGGTGCTGCTGAGAAGAAAATATAGGAGCTCTGTGTGATGCCACTAACACACTAGAAGTCCTATGGGTGCTGCTGAGAAGAAAATATAGGAGCTCTGTTTGCTGCCACTAACACACTAGAAGTCCTATGGGTGCTGCTGAGAAGAAAATATAGGAGCTCTGTTTGCTGCCACTAACACACTAGAAGTCCTATGGGTGCTGCTGAGAAGAAAATATAGGAGCTCTGTTTGCTGCCACTAACACACTAGAAGTCCTATGGGTGCTGCTGAGAAGAAAATATAGGAGCTCTGTGTGATGCCACTAACACACTAGAAGTCCTATGGGTGCTGCTGAGAAGAAAATATAGGAGCTCTGTTTGCTGCCACTAACACACTAGAAGTCCTATGGGTGCTGCTGAGAAGAAAATATAGGAGCTCTGTTTGCTGCCACTAACACACTAGAAGTCCTATGGGTGCTACTGAGAAGAAAATATAGGAGCTCTGTTTGCTGCCACTAACACACTAGAAGTCCTATGGGTGCTGCTGAGAAGAAAATATAGGAGCTCTGTTTGCTGCCACTAACACACTAGAAGTCCTATGGGTGCTGCTGAGAAGAAAATATAGGAGCTCTGTTTGCTGCCACTAACACACTAGAAGTCCTATGGGTGCTGCTGAGAAGAAAATATAGGAGCTCTGTGTGATGCCACTAACACACTAGAAGTCCTATGGGTGCTGCTGAGAAGAAAATATAGGAGCTCTGTTTGCTGCCACTAACACACTAGAAGTCCTATGGGTGCTGCTGAGAAGAAAATATAGGAGCTCTGTTTGCTGCCACTAACACACTAGAAGTCCTATGGGTGCTGCTGAGAAGAAAATATAGGAGCTCTGTTTGCTGCCACTAACACACTAGAAGTCCTATGGGTGCTGCTGAGAAGAAAATATAGGAGCTCTGTTTGCTGCCACTAACACACTAGAAGTCCTATGGGTGCTGCTGAGAAGAAAATATAGGAGCTCTGTGTGATGCCACTAACACACTAGAAGTCCTATGGGTGCTGCTGAGAAGAAAATATAGGAGCTCTGTTTGCTGCCACTAACACACTAGAAGTCCTATGGGTGCTGCTGAGAAGAAAATATAGGAGCTCTGTTTGCTGCCACTAACACACTAGAAGTCCTATGGGTGCTGCTGAGAAGAAAATATAGGAGCTCTGTTTGCTGCCACTAACACACTAGAAGTCCTATGGGTGCTGCTGAGAAGAAAATATAGGAGCTCTGTTTGCTGCCACTAACACACTAGAAGTCCTATGGGTGCTGCTGAGAAGAAAATATAGGAGCTCTGTGTGATGCCACTAACACACTAGAAGTCCTATGGGTGCTGCTGAGAAGAAAATATAGGAGCTCTGTTTGCTGCCACTAACACACTAGAAGTCCTATGGGTGCTGCTGAGAAGAAAATATAGGAGCTCTGTTTGCTGCCACTAACACACTAGAAGTCCTATGGGTGCTGCTGAGAAGAAAATATAGGAGCTCTGTTTGCTGCCACTAACACACTAGAAGTCCTATGGGTGCTGCTGAGAAGAAAATATAGGAGCTCTGTTTGCTGCCACTAACACACTAGAAGTCCTATGGGTGCTGCTGAGAAGAAAATATAGGAGCTCTGTTTGCTGCCACTAACACACTAGAAGTCCTATGGGTGCTGCTGAGAAGAAAATATAGGAGCTCTGTGTGATGCCACTAACACACTAGAAGTCCTATGGGTGCTGCTGAGAAGAAAATATAGGAGCTCTGTTTGCTGCCACTAACACACTAGAAGTCCTATGGGTGCTGCTGAGAAGAAAATATAGGAGCTCTGTTTGCTGCCACTAACACACTAGAAGTCCTATGGGTGCTGCTGAGAAGAAAATATAGGAGCTCTGTTTGCTGCCACTAACACACTAGAAGTCCTATGGGTGCTGCTGAGAAGAAAATATAGGAGCTCTGTTTGCTGCCACTAACACACTAGAAGTCCTATGGGTGCTGCTGAGAAGAAAATATAGGAGCTCTGTTTGCTGCCACTAACACACTAGAAGTCCTATGGGTGCTGCTGAGAAGAAAATATAGGAGCTCTGTGTGATGCCACTAACACACTAGAAGTCCTATGGGTGCTGCTGAAGAAAATATAGGAGCTCTGTTTGCTGCCACTAACACACTAGAAGTCCTATGGGTGCTGCTGAGAAGAAAATATAGGAGCTCTGTTTGCTGCCACTAACACACTAGAAGTCCTATGGGTGCTGCTGAGAAGAAAATATAGGAGCTCTGTTTGCTGCCACTAACACACTAGAAGTCCTATGGGTGCTGCTGAGAAAAAATATAGGAGCTCTGTGTGATGCCACTAACACACTAGAAGTCCTATGGGTGCTGCTGAGAAGAAAATATAGGAGCTCTGTTTGCTGCCACTAACACACTAGAAGTCCTATGGGTGCTGCTGAGAAGAAAATATAGGAGCTCTGTTTGCTGCCACTAACACACTAGAAGTCCTATGGGTGCTGCTGAGAAGAAAATATAGGAGCTCTGTGTGATGCCACTAACACACTAGAAGTCCTATGGGTGCTGCTGAGAAGAAAATATAGGAGCTCTGTTTGCTGCCACTAACACACTAGAAGTCCTATGGGTGCTGCTGAGAAGAAAATATAGGAGCTCTGTTTGCTGCCACTAACACACTAGAAGTCCTATGGGTGCTGCTGAGAAGAAAATATAGGAGCTCTGTTTGCTGCCACTAACACACTAGAAGTCCTATGGGTGCTGCTGAGAAGAAAATATAGGAGCTCTGTTTGCTGCCACTAACACACTAGAAGTCCTATGGGTGCTGCTGAGAAGAAAATATAGGAGCTCTGTGTGATGCCACTAACACACTAGAAGTCCTATGGGTGCTGCTGAGAAGAAAATATAGGAGCTCTGTTTGCTGCCACTAACACACTAGAAGTCCTATGGGTGCTGCTGAGAAGAAAATATAGGAGCTCTGTTTGCTGCCACTAACACACTAGAAGTCCTATGGGTGCTGCTGAGAAGAAAATATAGGAGCTCTGTTTGCTGCCACTAACACACTAGAAGTCCTATGGGTGCTGCTGAGAAGAAAATATAGGAGCTCTGTTTGCTGCCACTAACACACTAGAAGTCCTATGGGTGCTGCTGAGAAGAAAATATAGGAGCTCTGTGTGATGCCACTAACACACTAGAAGTCCTATGGGTGCTGCTGAGAAGAAAATATAGGAGCTCTGTTTGCTGCCACTAACACACTAGAAGTCCTATGGGTGCTGCTGAGAAGAAAATATAGGAGCTCTGTTTGCTGCCACTAACACACTAGAAGTCCTATGGGTGCTGCTGAGAAGAAAATATAGGAGCTCTGTTTGCTGCCACTAACACACTAGAAGTCCTATGGGTGCTGCTGAGAAGAAAATATAGGAGCTCTGTGTGATGCCACTAACACACTAGAAGTCCTATGGGTGCTGCTGAGAAGAAAATATAGGAGCTCTGTTTGCTGCCACTAACACACTAGAAGTCCTATGGGTGCTGCTGAGAAGAAAATATAGGAGCTCTGTTTGCTGCCACTAACACACTAGAAGTCCTATGGGTGCTGCTGAGAAGAAAATATAGGAGCTCTGTTTGCTGCCACTAACACACTAGAAGTCCTATGGGTGCTGCTGAGAAGAAAATATAGGAGCTCTGTGTGATGCCACTAACACACTAGAAGTCCTATGGGTGCTGCTGAGAAGAAAATATAGGAGCTCTGTTTGCTGCCACTAACACACTAGAAGTCCTATGGGTGCTGCTGAGAAGAAAATATAGGAGCTCTGTGTGATGCCACTAACACACTAGAAGTCCTATGGGTGCTGCTGAGAAGAAAATATAGGAGCTCTGTTTGCTGCCACTAACACACTAGAAGTCCTATGGGTGCTGCTGAGAAGAAAATATAGGAGCTCTGTTTGCTGCCACTAACACACTAGAAGTCCTATGGGTGCTGCTGAGAAGAAAATATAGGAGCTCTGTTTGCTGCCACTAACACACTAGAAGTCCTATGGGTGCTGCTGAGAAGAAAATATAGGAGCTCTGTGTGATGCCACTAACACACTAGAAGTCCTATGGGTGCTGCTGAGAAGAAAATATAGGAGCTCTGTTTGCTGCCACTAACACACTAGAAGTCCTATGGGTGCTGCTGAGAAGAAAATATAGGAGCTCTGTTTGCTGCCACTAACACACTAGAAGTCCTATGGGTGCTGCTGAGAAGAAAATATAGGAGCTCTGTTTGCTGCCACTAACACACTAGAAGTCCTATGGGTGCTGCTGAGAAGAAAATATAGGAGCTCTGTTTGCTGCCACTAACACACTAGAAGTCCTATGGGTGCTGCTGAGAAGAAAATATAGGAGCTCTGTTTGCTGCCACTAACACACTAGAAGTCCTATGGGTGCTGCTGAGAAGAAAATATAGGAGCTCTGTGTGATGCCACTAACACACTAGAAGTCCTATGGGTGCTGCTGAGAAGAAAATATAGGAGCTCTGTTTGCTGCCACTAACACACTAGAAGTCCTATGGGTGCTGCTGAGAAGAAAATATAGGAGCTCTGTTTGCTGCCACTAACACACTAGAAGTCCTATGGGTGCTGCTGAGAAGAAAATATAGGAGCTCTGTGTGATGCCACTAACACACTAGAAGTCCTATGGGTGCTGCTGAGAAGAAAATATAGGAGCTCTGTTTGCTGCCACTAACACACTAGAAGTCCTATGGGTGCTGCTGAGAAGAAAATATAGGAGCTCTGTTTGCTGCCACTAACACACTAGAAGTCCTATGGGTGCTGCTGAGAAGAAAATATAGGAGCTCTGTGTGATGCCACTAACACACTAGAAGTCCTATGGGTGCTGCTGAGAAGAAAATATAGGAGCTCTGTTTGCTGCCACTAACACACTAGAAGTCCTATGGGTGCTGTTGGGGTGCAATGCTGTGCTAACAGCACTGCGGTTGGTACTACTGCAATACTGTACTAACAGTAAGCACGCACCAGACTAATCCCCAGCAGCAGCTAATAACACACTAACTGTGCAATCAGCAGCAATGAACGATCAATGACTTAGGTAGCAATGGTTTAGCAAAGAAATAGCCAATGGTTTAGCAAAGAAGAGCAAATCTTTCAGTATCAAGCAAAGACAGAATCAGCAGACTAATCTCTCCTAAAGCCGGAACTCATGTGACCGGGGCCGATGGCGTGGTGGCCTTTTAAATGGTGGGGCGTGTACTAAAGCCCCTGAGCTGTAATTGGCTACAGCCGTCCTGCCTGTAGCCAATTATTGCTCTCCGAGTTTCGGGCGCTGTGATTGGCCAAGCATGCGGGGTCACAGTGCATGCTTGGCCAATCATCAGCCAGCAATGCACTGCGCCGGCCGCGCCGGCCGCAATGCATTGCGGGGCCGCTCGCATCACACGAATGTGATGCGAACGGCCCAAATAGTTCTGGGCTCGACGAGCGAGCGAACGCCCGATGCTCGATTCGAACACGGGTTCGAATCGAGCACCGGGCCCATCCCTATTAGCAGGGTAGTTCCAGCGGTAGGGAATCTGGTGATTTCTAAGAGGTTTGGTTATGGTCATGAGATTACGTCTCCTTTGCATTGTATGTGCAGACAGATCAGCAAAGAATGACAGTCCCCGCATGCCCTCAGGAAGATTATTAGCCCGCCTTGTCACAGACATCAGTTTTTCTTTAACTGTGTAGTAGTGAATCTTAGCAATGGTGTCCCTGGGTAATTTCTCAGGGATGTGTTTTGGCTTAGGCAGCCTATGTATTCTGTCTATGATGATTTCTTCCAGGGGCAGGTCAGGGAGGGCCTCCTTCATGATATTGGTAAGGAAAGCTGTTAGGTCTGGGTTCTTTACTGATTCGGGGATTCCTCTTATTTTAATATTGTTCCTTCTGGAACGGTCCTCAAGGTCAGCGACCTTCGCCTTGAGCCATACAATGTCCTCCTCATGTTCATTGTGTGCATCCACCATAGTGTTAAAGGTCTTAGAGAAGTCCCCCATCTTGTTCTCTATATGGGTCACCCTGTCCCTGACTTCAGTCACTTCAGATTTACATTGGGTCACCAGCTGCAGCATATCTGTATGAATAGCTCCTCTAAGGGACACCAGCATTTCTTTTAAAGTGGAGTCCATGACAGGCTGGTTGTTTGTAGGGAAAGCCGCTATGGCATCCTGAAATTCTATTGTATCATCAATCCTCATGCTGCTTTCTCCTTCATTAACTGTCATGAAAGCAGGCTGAGAGAGCTTCTGCTTATTTTTTACAGGGCTATTAGCTGTGGATGATGATTGGGAACTTGGCTGCGTCTGAATAGGGAAGGAATGGGGAGAAGCGCTTGTCACCCGCCCTCTGGTCGAGTTGTGGCTGTGTGTGTGTGCAGGTCCCTGCACGCTGCCGGCGCCATCTTGGCGGCTGTGGCGGTCTGACAGTGAGAAGAAGTCCGTCATCTTACCCGGCGCTGTTCTCTCCCTTCTCTTCCTCCGCATGCTCTGCTGGTGTCCCCGACCTGATATGTTCAAAAACCGCCGTTCCTGAGTGCCCTGGGTCTCTGTTAGAAGGTCCGGAAAGTTCAGATGGCCGGGAGCTGTGTTCTTATGCGGCCATTCTCCTCTCTTGCCGGCTCCGCCCCCCATGAAATTGAAGTTTAATTGATCGATTAATTGATTCCAGATTTCCCATATGTTTTGTTAATTGATAATTAATCATGATGTATTTATTCGGTCACATCCGTGACCAGGTATAGGCATGATATTCTGAGGAAGGGCGTAATCTACAATAGCCAGAAAATGTTTACTACCATGTTTGCCTAATTATGATGTATTTTTGACATCTAAATAAATATTTTTAAGTGCAGCAATTACATTTAAGATTGCTAATATTAGCATTTATATAGTATCAATGTAGATTAGTATATAGTATGTTATATTAAATATATTAATTAACAATGATGCATATTTTATGTTAAAGGAAACAAATGTGAACCAACCATATGCCATATTAAGTCACTTCCATACAGGGCTTTTTGTACCACTTCAATACCGGGCCTATTCTAGCACTTCTCTCCTACATGTACAAATCATCATTCTTTTGCTAGAAAATTATTCAGAACCCCCAAACATTATATATGTTTTTTTAGCAGACACCCTAGGGAATAAAATGACGGTCATTGCAACATTTTTTCTTGCACGATATTTGCGCAATAATTTTTCAAACGCCTTTTTAAAAAAAAAAATGGTTTCATGAATTAAAAAATAACAAAAAACAGTAAAGTTAGCCCAATTTTTGGGGAAAATATGAAAGATGATGTTACACTGAGTAAATAGATACCTAACATGTCACGCTTTAAAATTGCGCACACTCATGGAATGGCGCCAAACTTCGGTACTTAAAAATCTCCATAGGCGATGCTTTAATTTTTTTTACAAGTTACCAGGTTAGAATTACAGAGGAGGTCTAGTGCTAGAATTGTTGCATGTGCTCTAATGCACACGGCGATATCTCACATGCGTGGTTTGAATGGCGTTTACATATGTGGGCGACTTACGTGTGCATTCGCTTCTGATCGCGAGCTACCGGGGACAGGGGCATTTAAAAAAAAAAAAATATTATTTTTTTTTTTTTACTTATTTATTTACAATTATTTTACGTTTTTTTTTTTTTTATCACTTTTATTCCTATTACAAGGAATGTAAACATCCCTTGTAATAGGAATGTGTGTGACAGGTCCTCTTTATTGAGAGATGCGGGGTCAATAAGACCCCACATCTCTCCTCCAGGCTGGAAAGCATGAGATCAGTGAAACATTTTTCACTGACCTCATACTTACAGCCGCAATGGCGGCTTTATTTACATTTGAGGCCCGGGCCTGACGTCATCACATCGCGCCCGGGCCTCCGACGATCATAGAGATGACTGGTGACCATCTGGTCACCAGTCATCTCTATGCTCATCACGTGACCCACCAACGACGCCGGAAGATTCGCTCCGGGTCCCCGATCGCACGGGAGAGCCCGGAGAAGCACCGGATGGCGGCGGGATCGGGGGATGTCCCCTCCCGCCGCCTATAAGAATGATCAATCGGCTATGATCATTCTTATGGTGCACAGAATCGCCGGCCCAAGAAAAGGATATCTGAATGATGCCTCTAGCTGCAGGCATCATTCAGATATCCCCCTACAAAGCCGAGGACGTCATATGACGTCCACCCAGGATGGGAGATCCCATCTGTGGACGTCATTTGACTATGGCTGGGTAGGGAAGTGGTTAAACAAAGAAACAAATAAAACCCCAACTCTTTCTCCTCCTCTCCTCTCTTCTTCTCCCCTCCCCTCTCCTCTACTTTTCTCTCCTCCCCTCTCCAATCCTCTGTTCTCCTCTTCCCTCCAATCTCCTCTCCTCTTCTCTTCTCTTCTCTTCTCCCCACCCCTCCCCTCTCTCTCTCTCTCTCTCTCTATATATATAGATATAGATATATATCTATATATATATATTTATATATATATACTTTTATACTTTAAGTCAAAGGAAATATTTAGGTCAGCTGAATTAATATGGGTTTCTCAAGCCTCAAGCAATACACAGTAAAGTACATTTTACTCTGTTTTAAAGTCCATTGAGTAGTTAATAATGGATTGTATTAAACCACAACTACACAAAAGCCCGACAGCTAATGTTGTTCGCCACATCTGAAGCAATGTAAAAATTATTTTGGATTCATATTAATAGCATTGAAATAAAGGCGTTTAGTTTAAAGTATTGAGCATCAATAAAAAAGGATGCATACAGGCTTTTTACACTGGAGACTTCCAAATAAAGTCATGCTGAAGGGTTCATAGATGAGTGAATTTGTGAACAGTTGAAATATAAAGTATCCTCCAGCTGTTTATTGTATCAAAAACAATTCCCTCTGCCTGTAAGAATAGTCTAGCTTTAACATTCTACTTGGCACATTAATGTGTTCTAAAAAGTACATAGATGTTTTAAACTGACTAAGACATATTTAGGAAGCAAACTGAGTGCCTATATAGTAAAGTGTGCACTTAAATGAACTTCATGAAAGGAAATAGGATTTTTGTACTCACCGTAAAATCCGTTTCTCTGGCATCCATGGACTGACACAGCGTGTCTTATACACCTTTACACGTGGGTTATGTCCCTGCTTGCAGGAGAAGACCTAGGCAGAATGTGAGATGTTATACATACATTCTAAACAGCCAGAGCTGAACAGCCCCGCCCAGGGGGGGCGGTCCCTCCGGCATAACCCTCCCACTGCAGTCAGCAGACCTCAGTTCGTAACAAAGCAGTACAAACTCGAAAAGAAGGGTGGGTGCTGTGTCAGTCCATGGATGCCAGAGAAACGGATTTTACGGTGAGTACAAAAATCCTATTTTCTCTTGTCATCCATGGACTGACACAGCGTGTCTTATACACCTTTACACGTGGGATGTCCCAAAGCAGTGTCAAGAGGGATGGGAGCAGTATAAATGGAAAACCAAAAACTTCACTCCAAACAAGGCAGAGCTCCTCAACGGAGGAGTTGCAACATCAAACAGCGGCCTGCAACACCTTGCGGCCGAAGGAAGCATCCGAAGATGCAGCCACATCAACCTTATAAAACTTAGAAAAGGTATGAACAGACGACCAGGTTGCCGCCTTGCACACTTGTGCAACCGACGCTTGATGTCGGAAAGCCCAGGAAGCACCAATTGCCCTGGTGGAATGTGCCGTAACCAGAAAGGGAGGCGCCCGCCCCTTGAGAGCATAAGCTTGAATGACGGTTTGTCTGATCCACCTAGAAATGGTGGCAGACGAAACCGCTTGGCCCTGTTTTGGACCAGAGACAGCCACAAATAGTGAGTCAGACTTCCGAATAGAAGCAGTAGCAGACAGGTACACCCGCAAGGCTCGTACCAAATCCAAAGTGTGAAGCGCAAACTCTCTGGGATGCGATGGGTGAGGACACAAGGACGGGAGGACAATGTCTTCGTTTAAGTGGAAGGCCGAGACCACCTTTGGCAGAAAAGAAGGTCGCGGACGTAACACCGCCTTATCCTTATGGATGACCAAAAAGGGCGACTTGCAGGACAAGGCCGCCAATTCAGACACTCGTCTAATGGAAGTAATGGCCACCAAGAAGGCCACCTTCTGAGACAAAGTCAAGAGGGGAATATCTCTAATATTTTCAAAGGGAGGTTCCTGGAGGACCGAGAGCACCAAATTCAGATCCCACGGGGGGAGAGGAGGCTTGACAGGGGTGAGCACATGGCGAACCCCCTGCACAAAGGTGCTAACCAAGGGATGACCCGCCAGCGGTCGCTGAAAGAAGATGGCCAAGGCCGAAATCTGACCCTTAATGGTACTCAAAGCGAGCTTTTGGGTCACGCCACGCTGCAGAAAATGCAGGATTCTGGGAACGGAATACGTTCGTGGGCGCCAGTCCAGCTCTTCGCACATGGCGATGTAAGCTCTCCAAGTACGGTGATAGATCTTTCTGGAGGAAGACTTACGTGCACTTAAAATGGTCGAAATGACCGAATCCGAGAGACCTCGGTCTCTCAGCACCTGGCTTTCAATAACCATGCCGTTAAAGCCAGAGACTGTAAAGCAGGATGAAATATAGGACCTTGAGACAGAAGGTCCCCCCGTATTGGTAACCGCCAGGGAACGTCTGCGACGAGACGTACCAGATCGGCGTACCAGTGACGCCGAGGCCAATCCGGAGCAATGAGGATCACCGGAATTCCCTCGGTCGCTACCCTGCGGAGCAGGTGAGGGAGCAACTGCAGTGGAGGATAAATGTATATCAGGTGATACTGACCCCATGGGGCCACCAACGCATCCGAGGCATTCGCCCAGGGATCCCTGGATCTGGCCACAAACCTCGACACCTTGCGATTGAGTCGAGAGGCCATCAGGTCCACATCCGGCGTGCCCCACCGTCTGCAAAGGAGTTGAAAGACCTCCGGGTGCAAGGACCACTCTCCCTGGTCCAGCGTCTGGCGACTTAGATAGTCCGCCTGCCAATTGTCTACGCCCGGAATGTAGACGGCCGACAGAGCCGGCACGCTTCTTTCGGCCCACCTCAGGATGCGGGCGACCTCGGAAGCCGCAGCTGAGCTCCGAGTCCCCCCTTGATGGTTGACATACGCCACTGCTGTGGCGTTGTCCGATTGGATCCTGATGGAGTGACCCTGTAGTTTCTCCGACCATGAGGAGAGGCACAGTCTGATTGCCCGTATCTCCAGCACATTGATCGGTAAGAGGGCTTCGTCCGGAGTCCAAAGCCCTTGGGCCGACAGGACTCCCCAGACTCCCCCCCCAGCCCGTCAGGCTGGCGTCCGTCGTGATCACCGTCCATTGGATGGGGAGGAACGACTTCCCGGACCGAAGAGCCGGGGACCTCAACCACCACGTCAGGTGTCATGGATATGCAGTAGTGTTTGTCTGTCAGCTTACCTTCCTTCCCATGTGTTCATCTTAGAGGCCTGAGCCCTTTCACCTGGCTTCCTTTATAATCTCCTCCCAGCCAGACTCCACCCCAGGCCCTATCACAGAACACTATATTAACCTGTGCACTGCAAGCCTGCTTTGCTGATCAACGTGTTTGTTAGGCATTGTGTGTTTGGGTTCCTGCCTGCCGTGTGCTACGTCTGTCTCTCTGTTACATATTTGGCTTGTCCCCGACTATCCCTGTCTGCTCGTGACCCTTGACCTTCGGCTCGTTCTTTCGTTATCCTTGTCTGCTTGTGGCCCCTGACCTTCAGCTTGTTATTCGGTTCTCTCATATCTTGTGCTGCTGCTTCCCCTCTTTTCCCCTTATCCTACGGGGCGTGAGCTAGGAAACTCCAGGGGCCGCGACCTGGTCCCAGCCTGCAGCATAACATCCTCACCACTAGAGGCCCTGGAGAAGACCTGCTGGGTCTTAGACTCCGCGCCCTGGGGAATCTTGGCTCTAGCTTCCGTTAGGATCCCGGCTGTGCTCCTCTGGTCCCGCTTTCCACAACCACCCAGTTTCCTATCCGCAGCAGTCAGCCATAGGGTTCACTACCTTGCGGTGCACTCCTGTCCCCCTACGGTGTGCATCTGTCACCTGGCCACAGGTGACCTTGACAGTTTGATCAGCCATGAACCCGGCTGACATCCCGTTACCCGTGGATGATCCGTTGCAGGGCATAGTTTGCAGACTTGAAACCCAGGAATCGAATCAGACTCAGGTGATGCGATTCCTCCAGGATCTGGCTTCTCGCTTTGAGCAGCTTCAGGCCTCCTTGGGAACCCTGAATCCGCAACCTCAAATACAACCAGCGGCTGCACCTATTGCACCAGTCACAGCCACACACTCACTACAACTGCCAGCTCCGTCCCGTTTCTCTGGGGACTCCAAGGCTTGCAGGGGGTTCCTTAGCCAATGCACAATTCATTTTGAGCTCCAGCCCCAAAACTTCCTGTCTGATCGGGCTAAGGTAGCCTATATAATTTCCCTCCTCTCTGGTGAAGCTTTAGCCTGGGCAGCCCCTCTGTGGGAACTGAATGATCCAGTGGTTTCTAGCCTGTCTGGCTTCTTGAAACTTTTTCGGAATATCTTCGAAGAACCGGCTCGTGTCTCTTCAGCGGCCAGCGCCCTTTTACGTCTCCGCCAAGAGTCTGCTTCTGTGGGACAGTATGCCCTTCATTTCCGCATACTGTCGGCTGAGTTGAGCTGGAACAATGAGGCCTTAGTCGCAACCTTTTTGCATGGCCTGTCTGATAGAGTGAAGGATGAATTAGCAGGAAGAACCATCCCCACTGATCTGGCCGGCGTTATCTCCTTGTGTAACCAGATCGATATTCGCTTTCAGGAGAGGACCTTAGAAAAGCAACGCCAGCACTCCTTGGTTCTTAGTCAGCCTGAGCTCCCCTCTCTTCGACCCGTAGAGCATCTCCTACCAGCTGAGGAACCCATGCAGCTGGGTCGGACCAGGCTATCCCCCGAGGAACGTGCTAGGCGCAGAACTCTTGGTCTGTGTCTTTACTGTGGGGGCAAAGGTCATTTTTGTGACACTTGCTCTCTTTGTACAGAAAAACGTTCGGGTCCACTTCATCTGGAAAGTGGAGTATTGGACCCAGAAATATCACCTTCCCCTTCTCGTCTTCTGCTTTCTGTGTTCCTTCATGTTGGTGCTTCTTCTCATTCGGTCTCAGCATATCTGGATTCCGGAGCCGCTGGTAATTTTATGGACTGGGAAATCGCATCGTCCATGAGACTTACTCTTTTGCCCCTCACCACACCATTGGTGGTCTTGGCGATTGATGGTACTGTTCTCCCAGGGGGACCTATCCGCTTCCAGACCCTCCCTGTTAAGATGTCGGTAGGGACACTCTACCAGGAGTGGATATCCTTCCTTATCTTACCCAAGGCCTCAACGCCTATAATTTTGGGTCTCCCATGGTTACAGCTGTGAAAATGTGGAATAGACTTCCTGCAGAGGTGGTTCTGGCCAGCTCAGTAGATTGCTTTAAGAAGGGCCTGGATTCTTTCTTAAATGTACATAATATAACTGGGTACTGACATTTATAGGTAAAGTTGATCCAGGGAATATCCGATTGCCTCTCGGGGGATCAGGAAGGAATTTTTTCCCCTGCTGTAGCAAATTGGATAATGCTCTTCTGGGTTTTTTGCCTTCCTCTGGATCAACTGTGGGTATAGAATTGGGTATATGGGATTGTACGATATATGTTTATTTTTATTTTTTTATTTTTATTTTTTACGGTTGAACTGGATGGACTTGTGTCTTTTTTCAACCTGACTAACTATGTAACTATGTAGCTCCATTCTCCTCATGTGGACTGGACTACTGGACAGATCCTGGATTGGGGTCCCTCCTGTTCCTCGTCCTGCCTACCCAAGGTTGCCCCCTGTGAATCTGAGCCGGTCATTCATTCCAGGTTGCATAACCATTTACATTTCTCTGTCCCTAACCACCCTTGGACGCACAGCCAGGCTAGCTTGTCTACAAGTCCTGCAGTCGCTACGTCTTGCGATGCGATTCAGGTAGTCGCTACACCTGACTCAGCTATTCACTCTGCCTCTGTACTAGTTATGCCAGTCCAGCCCATGCCCAGTGAGCCTCCTACTTTTTCTTGTTCGGGACATTCTGCTTGTCCTTCAGCTATTCAGTTTGACTCCGGCGACATGTCACCTTCTAACCAACCTGACTTCAGGGTTCCACTGACATCTGTCCAGTCTGATGGTCCTGTGCAAGATGACCAGTTCCCCTTTAAGGGTCTAGGGGACCCTCCTCAGATTCCTGTTGATCCTCTCATGCCCTTTCTTATTCCTAGAGAGCCTTTGGTCCTCAATAGATCTTCTTGTCATCTCCCTACCTCGTTTTCGGTCTCTGAGGATAATCTTAACTACGAGGTTAGACAAGTTCTGGATTCTCGGCTCTGCAGAGGCATTCTTCAGTACCTTGTGCATTGGAGAGGTTTTGGTCCTGAGGAGGCGTCTTGGATCGCTGCATCTGATGTCGCTGCACCTCATCTGTTGAGAAGGTTTCATCAGAGATTTCCCTTTAAGCCTGGGCCCAAGCGGGGGAGGGCCCATAAGAGGGAGGGTACTGTCATGGATATGCAGTAGTGTTTGTCTGTCAGCTTACCTTCCTTCCCATGTGTTCATCTTAGAGGCCTGAGCCCTTTCACCTGGCTTCCTTTATAATCTCCTTCCAGCCAGACTCCACCCCAGGCCCTATCACAGAACACTATATTAACCTGTGCACTGCAAGCCTGCTTTGCTGATCAACGTGTTTGTTAGGCATTGTGTGTTTGGGTTCCTGCCTGCCGTGTGCTACGTCTGTCTCTCTGTTACATATTTGGCTTGTCCCCGACTATCCCTGTCTGCTCGTGACCCTTGACCTTCGGCTCGTTCTTTCGTTATCCTTGTCTGCTTGTGGCCCCTGACCTTCAGCTTGTTATTCGGTTCTCTCATATCTTGTGCTGCTGCTTACCCTCTTTCCCCTTATCCTACGGGGCGTGAGCTAGGAAACTCCAGGGGCCGCGACCTGGTCCCAGCCTGCAGCATAACATCCTCACCACTAGAGGCCCTGGAGAAGACCTGCTGGGTCTTAGACTCCGCGCCCTGGGGAATCTTGGCTCTAGCTTCCGTTAGGATCCCGGTTGTGCTCCTCTGGTCCCGCTTTCCACAACCACCCAGTCTCCTATCCGCAGCAGTCAGCCATAGGGTTCACTACCTTGCGGTGCACTCCTGTCCCCCTACGGTGTGCATCTGTCACCTGGCCACAGGTGACCTTGACATCAGGGATGCCCTGACCAGGTGACTCACCTGGATCTGAAGATCCAAGGACAACGGGGATTTGTCCCAAGTGGACAAGATCTCTTTCTGTAAAGCCCTGGTGTGCGCTTGGGCATAAGGAACGGCCTCGAAGGAGGCCACCATGAGTCCCAGGACTCTCATGCAAAAGCGGATTGATGACCATTTTCGGGACGTCAGCACCCGTACTGCAGACTGAAGTGTCAGTAGTTTGTCTGGAGGTAGTAAGACTCTTGCCTCCAAGGAGTCCAGAATCAGACCTAGATACTCCAGACGCTGAGTCGGGACTAGAACCGACTTCTGAACGTTCAGGAGCCACCCAAACTCCCTGAGGGTCTGACTGACGATAGTCACACTTTCTTCCAATTCTGAGCCACTGTCTGCTCTTAGAAGAAAATCGTCCAGATAGCCCACGATAGCAATGCCTCGCTGTCTCAGCAAAGCTAGGACCGGAGCAAGCACCTTGGTGAACACCCTCGGTGCCGAGGCTAGGCCGAAGGGAAGAGCCACAAATTGATAGTGGACTTCGCCGACCGCAAAGCGCAGAAACTTCTGGTGGCTTGCGCAGATCGGAACATGCAAGTAGGCGTCCTTGATGTCCAAGGATGCCAGAAAATCCCTTTGATGGAGTGTAGCGATCACCATGCGAATGGATTCCATGCGGAATTTTTGCACCTTCACGAAGGCATTCAGGGCCTTGAGGTCCAGGATTGGCCGAACCCCGTCCTTTTTTGGAACAACAAACAGATTCGAGTAGAACCCCTGAAACCTCTCCTGGGACGAAACCGGCACAATTACTCCGGACCCGATCAAATCCTGTACAGCCCCCAAGAGGGCTGCCTGACGGGCAGGAAGGAGAGGGAGATTTGAGGGAAAGAATCTGTCTGGGGGCCAGGAGCGGAACTCTATTCTGTATCCTGAGGTGACCACCTCGCACACCCACCGGTCGGAGATCCGGGAGGTCCACCGATCCGTGAACCTGCGAAGTCGTCCCCCCACCCCAGAGACGGGCGGGGGCAAGACTTCACGCGGAGGCGGGCTTGGGAGCCGGCTTGTTCGGCTTACACACCCAGGGGCGCTTGTGCCCGCCAGCCGCACTGTTGTCAGTCTGGGATGGCTTACCCGTGGACTCTGACGGATGAAAAAAAACCCTTTTTTGCTGGAAAGGAAGGACCCGGTTTACGTCGGGCCTCCTTACCCTTGATAGTTTGAGGAAGGAGAGTGCTTTTACCTCCCGTGACATCCTTGATGATGTCATCCAGAGAAGCACCAAAAAGTCTAACACCCTTAAAAGGTAGATCCGTCAGGAGCTTCTTAGAGGCTAGGTCAGCAGACCAGCATTTCAACCAGATGAGACGACGCAATACCACCGCCGAGACAGAGGCCCTGGATATTAAAGGGGCCGCGTCCAATGTGGCGTCGCACACATATCAGACCCTGCCCCATCTGGTGGGCCAGAGCAATAGTGTCTGGAGGAAGGTTATACTCCTGCACAGTCTGGTGCAAAATTTTTGCCCATTCCGTGAGTGTCTGAGACACAAGGGTCGCCGCTACTACGGGCCGTAGGGCGGATCCCAACAAGGCGAACATGGCTCTACTCACCACTTCTGACCTCCTGTCAGTGGGGTCCTTAAACGCAGGAGTCCCCTCCATCGGGAGAGTGGTGGCCTTGTTTAAACGGGCGACTGGAGGATCGACCACCGGGGGAGAAGCCCACTTTTTAAGCAGGGCGTCTTCAAAGGGGTATCTAATAGACAAACGCCGCGGGACCATGAAAGTCTTCTGCGGCTTTTCCCAGACCTGGTCAATGAGCTGGTCAAAGAAAGATACATATGGAAAAACCTTTTTAGAAGGCTTGGTCTTAAAAGAACCAAAGGAGACTGTATCCGCCTGAGGTTCTGCGGTCGCAGCATTTAGCTTGAGAGTGTCCCTCACAGCATCAATGAGTTCACTAACAAGCGCCCTGTCATTTACGGACTCAGAACTGGAGTCTTCCTCACAAGGAATGTCCTGTTCAAAACCATCCAAATATTCAGAGCTAGGGTCCTGAGCAGCAATAGCTAGGCCCATATCTGAATCAGAGCACTCCCCTTGTGGAGATAAAGTGGGGAGAGGGCGCTTTTTTGCTCCCTTGTGCTCACACACAGCTTCCATCCTGGTCAGAAATGATTCCAGGACTGCCGACAACTGGTCCATAGGGACCGCAGGTGCTGGAGCACTGATTGCTGCCTCTGGCATGTGAGGGGAAGCTGGTGACTCTGACTCCATAATGTCCCTCTCTGAGACCACCCACAGGCTGTGCTGACTGAAGTAGGGGAATGCCCAGGGAACCCACCAACCTGACCAGGACTGCTCGGTTCCGCTGCTCTGTCTCACTGCGCCGCGCTGCTCAGCGTGAGTGAGCTGAGAGGAGAGAGTGTGAGGAGATTCACGCCGTTCCAAGCGGCACTAGAGGCCAAACTAGTGATAGAAAAACGTGCGGCTACAAGAAAATGGCCGCCGCAATGTGCTCCGGCGGGCCACGGCAAGATGGCCGCCAATGTAAAATCACCACCACACTAAACATGGCGCCGAACGGCGCCCAGGCCCCTCACACCCAAAAACAAAACAGCCCCAGCGAATGCAGAGCAGCATGAGCCCCCCCCAGGACAGTATGGCCCCCAGGCACCCCACACAGTACAGCGCCAGCACTAGTGACCAGAGAGTGACATTAAAAAAAACACAGGGGGAGACAGGGAAATCCCCCACACAAGAAACACACAGCATGTACTCACCTGCAGCCAGGAGAGACTACTTACCCGTCCCCTGAGGGACCCACTGGTGTGTTTCTGACAGAACTATCACAGTGCGGTACTGAGTAGCTGTCGGCCCGGTCCACCGCGAAAGATACAGCCGGACTGTTCTATCTTGAGAGGACCGCGGAGCTGGAAGCCCACCGGCCACCCCTGGAGTCGTGGGGCATGTCGTGAACTGAGTCTCACGCACACAAGGCGAGGATCAGCACGCTCGATGGTCGGACAGGGAAGACTACGAGGATATCTTGTACCCAACCTGTTGCCCAGCCGACAGTTGATAGAAGATCTCAAAAGAATAAAATAGGAAAAAAATTCCAAAAAGAATAAAAATAGGTCAGGAGACTGGCTCCTGAGAGAGCCACGTCTTCTCCTTCTGCTAGGCAGAAAAAAACTGAGGTCTGCTGACTGCAGTGGGAGGGTTATGCCAGAGGGACCGCCCCCCTGGGCGGGGCTGTTCAGCTCTGGCTGTTTAGAATGTATGTATAACATCTCACATTCTGCCTAGGTCTTCTCCTGCAAGCAGGGACATAACCCACGTGTAAAGGTGTATAAGACACGCTGTGTCAGTCCATGGATGACAAGAGAAATACATTTACCTTACTGCATTTTCTATGAGAAAATATGTTCACTTCAATAAATAATGAAACAAAGGATGAGATGTATTATAAATGGAAGCCACCGATAGTTAACCTATTAACTGTACCTAAGAATAGGGATGAGTTCAAAGCTCAAACTTTTCCTGTTCAAGCATTTGTCTTAACACAGGATTTTTTACTCATGAAATGAATAGTATAGTAGAGGTAGAAACACTGCTACTATAATGACAGCTTCCTTGTTGTCAATAGTTGCTAAGATAGCAGCAGATGTTGGCACTCATCGTGTCTTTAGTAACCAGTGATGTCACCAGGGCCTTTCATTTCCTGGCTGGGAATTCCTAGCCATGTTAAAAAGGGGTCAGATTGACCAGAAAGGGTTATGGTTATATTTGGTCAATGTCGTCCCCTTGGAGACCCTGCCTCTTTGATAATTTTTAGCAGCGTTATTCAGGCATCATTCTTCATTATTGACATGGATCTGCATCATTGAAAGTTGTGGCATAGTTGATGGTTTTACTTCATGAGGCCTTTTTGGTTGAATGAGTTAGGGTTTTATGCACTCCTCACTTAACATGGGGCAATGGTATCTGTAACGCTGTGGACCCTGATGTAAAGAGGAATTCTGTGGACTCTAATTTAAGGGGGGACTCTGATAAACAGTGCCTTGAAAAAGTATTCATGCCCCTTTGAAAAATGTCCACATTTTGTCATGTTACAACCAAAAACAAATGTATTTTATTGAGATTTTATGTGATAGACCATCACAAAGTGACACAATTGTGAAGTGGAAGGAAAATGATAAATGGTTTTCCAAATTTTTTACAAATAAATATCTGAAAAGTGTGGCATGCATTTGTATTCAGCCCTCTTTACTCTGATACCCCTAACTAAAATCGAGTGGAACCAACCTCCTTCAGAAGTCACCTAATTAGTAAATAAAGTCCACCGGTGTGTAATTTAATCTCTGTATAAATTCAACTGTTCTGTGAAGCCCTCAGAGGTTTGTTAGCGAACCTTAGTGAACAAACAGCTTTATGAAGGCCAAAAACACGCCAGACATTTCAGAGATAAAGTTGTGGAGAAGTTTAAAGCAGGGTTAGGTTATAAAAAAAAATATCTAAAGCTTTTAACATCTCACGGAGCACTGTTTAATCCATCATCTGAAAATGGCAAGAGTAAAGCACAACTGCAAATCCACCAAGACATGGTCGTAAACCTAAACTGACAAGCCGGGCAAGGAGAGCATTAATCAGAGAAGCAGCCAAGAGGTCCATGGTAACTCTGGAGGAGTAGCAGAGATCCACAGCTCAGGTGGGAGAATCTGTCCACAGGACAACTATTAGTCATGCAAGCCACAAATCTGGCCTTTATGGAAGAGTGGCAAGAAGAAAGCCATTATTGAAAGAAAGCCATAAGTAGTCCTGTTTGCAGTTTGCGAAAAGCCATGTGGGGGACACAGCAAACATGTGGAAGAAGATGCTCTGGTCAGATGAGACCACAATTGAACTTTTAAATAAGAGGGAATTTGGGACTTTGAATGAGGCGGTTGACTGGTTGAGGTTAGATAGTAAACGGACAAGTTTATTAGCATAAATGGATGTAAATACATTACAGTAATACATAGCATGTATAAAAGTAGTATCATATGTGTATGCATGCACGCATGGCATGAACATCATGATTTCAAGGATATATACATAGCAGCACATTGCAATATAAGAAGTAGTATTGTAAATTGTATAAATTCATGTATATCTACATATCAGCTTGGCAGCACATAACAATATAACATTTAAATATATGTTGTATAAAATTAATGAAAGATGGTGTATCTGGATAGAATCCTATTAGGGCATAAAGCTGCATCCTGAAAGCCAGACGCGTTTTGTGTAAAAACACTTCCTCAGGGGCAGATGCTATAAGATATCTACAAAAGACAGAATATAATTAAATCTAATATTGAAATGTGCACAACAGGAGAGAACAAAAATGTGAGTCATGGGTACTTACATACACCAGAATACGATGGTATGTAATCTGTGTGGGGCCAAGGTCTGAGAGGTTGTCCATCCTGGGAGCTGAGGTGGTCTATGACCCTGTAATTTACTTACTTTTATACATGCATACTTTTGTCTGTCTATAATAGATCCATTAGAGGTTTTTTCTCAGTGCATTGAGCACTAGTGGTTTCAATTGCAATATATACAGTATGTTTTGTATGTTACTTCTTCTGACCCCTGCACTCTGTACATTATGTTGCAAATTACATAGTCCTGATCAAAGTCTTTATTGTCTCCACAGTCGCTGGTATTAGCAAGTTCTTTTTTTAAGGTAGGCTCAGTAAGCCAGTCCTTTTTGTGTGCATGACAGCATATGCAATGGAAACATTTATTTAAAATAAATGATCCTTTGTCCTGAGGTTTATTTGTGTTTGTAAGGCTGTCAGTTGTAGAACAGTAATTAGGAGTATTTTGTGGGTACAAGAACTGTTATTTGTGTGCAGTGCATATAGTGAATAGGCACAGATTCTTTGTATTCATCCCCCTTTAAACCCCTTTTCTGTTCAGCAAAATCTGACCATGCACACAGTTTGCTGCGGCATGCAAAGTCTAAACCTAGCATAAACCTAATTTAATTTGTACGGTTTTAAATACTTTCTTGTTTTGAAATGACACTGACTTTTTCATAAGAATCAGGGGAGTTGTGTTTTGATTTTTCCATAAAAAGGTCCACCAAAATCCTCAGCACCACGCCCACGATGCCCTTAATCCATCCCTGCCTGTCACGTTTGTGCAGACACCACCTGGATTATCCTTTCTCCCTCTCAGCTCTCTCTGGCGCTCCCGCTGAGTGTGCTCCAACACTTACATGTTACAGGGGAGGGGGCAGATCTGCCGCTGACAAGTGCTGAGATGGGAGGGGATGGGAGACTGGGAGCTCAGTGCCCAATATCAGAAATCCTGCCAGGAGGGATACCAGCATTACGTATTTATTCTGGAGGATGTGCAGCTTGGTAATATGGCAGGGTTTTGCAAGCTGCCAGGAAGGACTTGTGTGCAGCGACTTGAGTAAGGGGGTTGGGATATCACAAAGAGTCAGGAGTGGGGTGAGAGCAATGTGAATTAGGGCTTGTTCACACCATATACTTTTAACCCATAATGCACTCTTCTCATAAACATACCACCTGCCGATGTACTACTCTGAACCCCTCTCCTGCACATATCATCCGTCACCATACACTGTATCACTATCCTGCACATACCACCCACTGCCATACACTCTGCATCCCTCTCCTGCATATACCACCCACCAACATACACTCCATATTGGTGATTAGGTAAACAGTTCCTCGTTAATTTATCTTAATGCACCTTGCTAAGAGCCTGCCTGGGTATTCCAAATAAAGAAAGCCGGGCAAAATTTAAGAAAAAAAAGAACTCTATTCTACTCGTGCCCCTGATTATGTCATATATGACAATGCGTAGGGCGGAGCCATGTACACACACCTAGCGCAGACTTATACTAGTTTTTATAACCACCCTATTAAACCACACGCCCTTTAAGCCATGCCCAATATTTAGCGCAATTTAAAACAAGCCAATTTTTCCAAAAGTACATTTTTACCTTTTTTGATGTCTAGGGGCCACCTTTGATCTTGCACGCAGGCCCATTGATTTCATGCTATGCCCTTCTATGGTATTTTTGACCCCCATTTAGCATAAGGGTTTGGTGATTGAAACTGTCATCATTTGAAGACAATTTACACAGCATTTTTATCTTTGTAAATATCAGTTTTGCCACTGTAGGTGTATACTTTGGCACTCAAGGCCATACAAGGGCATTGCTCATGCATTCTATTCAAAGGAGTTTAGCAATTTAAATGTTTTTAAATCATTATTAAAATTGCTGCTTCCCATCAAAAGGATTTTCTTTTTAAAAAAATGTCTGCTTTAGTACCTGTTCCTCAGGGTCTCTAGCCTAACCCCGCCTCCCAAGTTTGACATTAACCTAGAAAATTGCCATTACTGTGTTTTACCATTCAGCTCCCATTGACCTACATGGGGTTTGGATTCAGCCCCCAAATTCTACTCACGTTCTGGGAACCTACCTGAACCAAACCAGGAACATCCAGCTCATCCCTACTTAAAGATTAATATCTAGACGATTTAAAAGTTGTCTACAATCTCACTAAATATCGATCATGTTTTAACAGATTTAAAGAAAGCTTCAAACTCTAAAAGCTGTGCCCCAAAAAGGCAAGTAAAGGACACAGGACTAGCCACAAGTAATGCCTGTAGGCACCCTGAAGCTGATCTTTTTCCCATTATTGACTTACCGTGTCTATGTCCACTGTATCTCTGTGTGGGTGGTCATTTTTATTTGCTATTTGTTTATTATTTATGTCAGCAGCACAAGACAGTTATTATATTTAAATATTTGGTTAGAGGGGACCACTCTAAGGTGATTGCAGCAGCTACAAAAAGGTTCAATTTATTTCTTTGTGCATTCAGTGGTAGCTCATACGTGCTTTGTTTATTCATTTTGGTAGAGACACAGGGTTTGCTACCTTATGACAGAACTGCCTTCCCCCCAGTGACTGGGGGCCCTATAACTGGTGGGGAGGAAATTCAAGAAGCGGCAGGAGAGGTGGATGTAGCACATATAAACAGGATGAACCAAGCAGATAAAAGGATATGCATATACTGCATTCCCTCAGGTACAGATTTCTCTCTAGCAAACAGCACAATAATGACATTTGTACAACTAAATTAATAAAATAATGTTACTTTTAATTATTGTATTTGTTTTGTGGGGTTAGTATCAACTAGAACTATAAAGGAAGGCCTAAATAAAATCTGTGTGGAATATTTGTCTTATTATCATTATATAAGCATAGTTATACTTAATAAGGCCCTGTGACATGACACTTTGTGAAACATTCTGCTTGTGTCACGGCTTAGTGAACTGTCCAGTAGTTGCCATACTTCTTTAGAGTTGTGTCATTGAATCCTAGCAAAACACATTTTATTGTACTGCTTATACGTATACTAGGTTTCTGTAACATCTTCTTACAATTAAAGCGAGACATTTGACTGGCAGACAGCAAATCATGCAACAACAGACCTAAAAGCATTGTTGAGAGTGATTAGTGAAGTACAAATTACTTCTGTCTGTTTTCATTGAGCATGCCAGTGAAATAATTAGTGCTCCAAAAGATACCACCAGCTTGATTGGCTCTACTGATCAGAAACCTCTCCTGGTATTTTCAACAAGTGCATCAACTGGCAATCAGTGCTCTTATCAACATCTACAATATCTATATTCTATATCTATGAATGATGTATCTATGAGAAAGAAACATGGCAGCCTTGCACATGCAGATAATATCAGAACCGCGTAGACTTAATTGTATAGAGTGAGGTGTGGAGGAAAGGTAGCAACAACAGCAGCAAGAAATTTAGCAGCACTAACACCATTACCACTATTTTCACAAACCTGCAACAGGCCGATTTCTCAACATTAACCAATATATCATGACAAACTATTAGCAGGTAAATTAGCCACAAGCAGTCTGGTGTCTGAGTCTGGTGTGTATGATTGGCTTTTTTCCTTTTATAGTCCCAACATGGAGGGGACACTCCTTCATTGGGGCCATGGTGGACAAAAATACTACCTACCAACATAGATTTTGCCTCTGCTGAGAAATATTAGTAAATATCTAGTGGTAGTGAGCCCGACTACAAAACTGATGATGATGGCAGTTAGGTTGAGGCGGCTGTATCAAGGTTACAAAAAGATGGTAGTGCAAGACAGGAAGGTTCACACATTTTTATGTAACTTAAATATTGATTTAAAGCCTCCAGAGTGCTTATCTCCAACTGCTACATGCCAGGTTTGGTAGTGTATTAGTCTGGACCCTCCAGCCCCCACAAGTACACCCTGCCTTTGGCCATTGGAGGGTTGGGAGGAATCCTCTTTATAGGCAGAACCCATGCTTGGGTATTGTCATCCCAGCAGCATCCCTTCTTCTCAGCTCTGGACCCAAGAGAGCATGGCCACCTGACCTGGTGATGCCATTGGCAGGGAGGGGATCAAGCAAGGGAGTTGGTCAGCACTGAGCACCAGCTAGTTACCTTGTGTGGTCAGGGACTCTTCATACTGCAGATCAGATGGTGGATGGCAAATGCACAGTGGTAGCATAGCTTAGGCAGTGGTTAAGGGATTCAGGGTAGCCTCTGCTGTATCCTGAATCAACAGGTCATTTCAAATGGTATTTAAGTGGGTCTGCTGTCATAGTCAAGATTCCTTATTGGCTAAAACGGACATTGATTCGGCTTCATCTTATTACCACTTCAGAAAAAAAAAAGAAAAAAATATATAGTCGCGCTAACTTATGACTGTGAACAGAAGCCCACCACTGAATAATTGAAAAAATCCAAATACCAACAGTGATAAATCATATAGATGCTCAATGAAGAACCATGAAAGATCAGTGAAATATAAATAATGTTAAGGTGAGTGAACTATGATTAAACAGTTAATAAGATGATAGTCCACAACTGCTATATGGGACTCTCAAAGTTCATGTCTGAAAGTCCATGATAAACAAAACACCCGTGAATAAGTGTCCAAAAAAGCCAACGACAGAAAATCTTCTTATAATCCATGACTTTCACCACCACCAGTAAGAATTCCTGCTTACCAAAAAGTGATGGTCCCCTATGACAGAGGACCTAAAACAGCCTCAAATGATACTCAGTGGAACCTCCGGATTTCAGCAAATGGTGAACTTCAATGGTTTAGTAGCCCGACAGCTCATACAGCATAATGCGAATGTTCAACCTTGGATTGGTGGAGATGAGAAAGCATGGGAGCTTTCAGGAAAAAGCATTCTTCATCAGAAGATATCAGAAGATAGCAGGTGCTAGGTGAACTTGGAAATTGATCCTGTGCAAGTGTCTTTCTTCTGTCCCTGAATTTCATTTCTAATGGCAGACATGAATGTGTAAATTATTCTGTGTATAATCCTAGTAGTCACAGCAGTGTTGGCATGCAAAAAGGGGAGGGCGAGTGTAGGCAGGTTAAAATGTGTGTAGTTAGTCCAGCAGCCATCCCAGGCTGGGAAAGTTGTTAATCTTGTTCAGCTCAGTTCCCAGGCTTTTGGTTTTGGCAAGGCCTCCTGTGATATAAAGAGGGAGATCACTAAGACCTTTGAGTGCCCATCTATGAGCTCCAGGATAGTGCTGAAGATACAGAGATTTATAGACAGCATGAAAGATAAGAACAATGCCTACAGCAACTCTCACCTCATGGAGAAATGCTTGGGCCACTGTGCTATTTTAGTTAGACTTAGGAATAGGATGTTATTCATGTTGTATTGCCACAATGCCTTTCTTTAGTAAAGATATCTTAACCATTCTAAACCCTGAATGAAGTTATTTAAAGGGGGTGCATGTTGGCTCTGGCGTATTCAAAAGAACCTGGGTCTATAATTGCTCTAAGGGTTTGAGTAACACAACTACAAAAGGTTAACTTGGTAATACAAGGAAGAGAAGTGTAATTGCTATGGGTAATCAACTGAAGAATTATGCTACAGCAACCAGCCATTAAGCGTGGTACCTGGTAAAGTGACAGGTCCTCTGGTAGTGAGGGGGTTGATGTTCTGGCTGCCTCCCAAGCATTTTGCCTCTTATAGCCACTGGGAACAGACTAGTGTTACAGAGATCTATGGCCTGGTCACACTATGTGCTCAGCAGGACCCTATTATGTTACTGGTGGAGTGGGCACAGGCTCAGCACGTCCCTGCTAATGCAACATACAAGTACAGTGTGTTTTGACTGGAACAAATCACTTTTCAGCGGAACTCTGCACTTTATTACTGCACAAAGTGAAGGCTCATCTCTAAGTCAGTAAACTGCCTTAATGTTAGATGTTTCACATGACCACAGTCTGCGCCTGGTCCCAGGCATTGATGAGCATGCTCCACATGAGTATTACCCCATGTGCACGTCACTATGAGATGTTCTATCCTAGATGCTAATATAATTATGAAGCACAGTACTTCTTTATTAAGGCTATGACAATCCTATAACAAAGGTAGAGAACTTTATGCCCAAATATCTTTTTCTGTCTATTTGGAAATCTAAGGCAGTCCATAGATAAATCCATTTTCTTTCCGTCCATCACTGGTGGTGCCCCTTCCAGGATGTACAGAGTGCGAAATGCTTAGAGGCTACGGTGCTGCTACTGCTAACATCACTTCCGGGTAAACATCATGTGTAAGCAAGCAGCTGCGGTGCTGCTACTGCTAACATCACTTCCGGGTAAACATCATGTGTAAGCAAGCAGCTGTGCTGAAACTTCTGAAGGCTGTTTGTTTTGGTGCTTTTAAAGCACCTATAAATGTAAGTGCACCATGATTACATTATACTTTTGGGTTTATGGTTTGCATTACCTATGAGAGAGCATTGGTATGCATTGTATGGGCAATGGTGGATTCTTCCTGTATTGAAATATTTTGAAGAGCCTTAAAGACCCTACTTAATCATATGAAGAGCGATTGAGATCTTCAGTGGTCATTTTTATCTGGTGAGTAAGCACTCTTCTCACGCGTGGTGGAGCACTTGTATGAAAAGCCATCTCATCATCAACTTCAAAGGCATGGTGTTTGCAGAATTTTTCATGAAATTAACTTATAATCACTTGATGCATGATTTATATGGACTCTTGTTTTTTTTTTTTTTATTTCACTTTTCAGCACATGATGTGAAGGGCTTTTAATTTAAATGTATTTACAGTGAATTGGTGGTTAATCATCTTGTGAACACTTTAATTGGTTTTGGAATCTTTGTCTTTTTGCACAGTATATCATTTTGTGAGGAGTAGCACCTCTTTTTTGCTATTTAACCATTCAGAGAATACTTGGCATGTTTTCAAATGAATGCAAAACATTCTGTATTGGACTAGGTGAAGAGCGTGATGCCACCACCCCACATCTTCACTTTTTTCAGAGAACACTGTGCATTCATTGAGAAAACACAAAGCATTCTCTAAATGGTACCATTCCAGAGCACCTGACCTCCTGTGTTCACCATGCAACAGGGCAGCTGCTCGGCACAGGACCCAGAAGCTAATGGAGACCACTGTACTAGCGGTATCTACTACAGTGATTTCCAGCTTCTAGATGGATCTTACAGGTATGGTACTGTATATGAATAGCTATACGAGACCAATGTAATTATGTAAAAAATACCATATTTACAATTTGTTTTTCATAGGTTATTCATCAGCAGGAAATAAATTTTCCTAGGAACCAGGCAGGCAAGTTTTTTATTTCAGCTGTTAGAACGAAAGAAAAAAAAACTCCAGTCACATTATGCCCAACGCCTAAACACCAACTTGGCTAAATTTCTGGCTTTACAACTCCTGCCTTTCCAGCTTCTGGATTCTGCCCCCTTTCAGGAATTTTCAGCCTGAGCTATACCAGAGTGGCAGGCTCTCAGCTTCCTTACCCATAAAGTCATTCCTACCCTTTACCATCATGTGGAAAGCAATGTTTCTAGGTCACTGGTCCATGCAGTCAGCAGCAAGGTCCACATAAATATGTACATGTGCTGCAGCAGGTATGGGATGCTACATATCATTCACGACCTACTGGGTGACTCTGCTGGCACTCGGGAAGGATGGAAGACAGAGCACACCATTGGAGCTTTTTTAGATGCACTGCATCCTTAGAGCTGGTGGTGACAGTGACAGGGTTATCCCCCTGCTGTCTGGTAGGGAAAGTTGACACGCATGTCTAGTCTGGCCCACATCCTCAATCTGGTGGTTCAGCAGCTCCAGGATAGGCCCGAAGCGTATGTAGCAAAATTTCAGGTGGTCCTGCCCAGCAAGAGTTTGACTGGGTGAAATTCAGCAGGAATTCCATATGCTCACAAACTGTTTAGTCTGTGACATGCCCACTAATTAGAACTCAAATGTGGCCATATTGCAGTAGCTGCATATGTGTCAGAGACCCAGCGCTGCTGACACACACTTCCGGGTGTCAGCAAGGAATGCCCGTTCTCCAGGTACTAGTGCGCATGCACGGACACCCAGAATGGGCCAAATAGGTCTCAGACTGAGCGTGCGCCCATGCGTGCAATGCGTGTGCTCATGCGCGCGCCTCCTCCAATCCCGGCGCACGGCGCCCCAATTTAAACCTGGGTCACCTGAACGTCAGTGCTGGATTTTCTTTCTGGCTAGTACCGGTGACCCTGTCTGAAAACCTGATTCCTTGTCTGATCTGCTCCTGAAGACCCCCGGCTTGTTGACTACCCTTCTCGGATTCCCCTGCCTGCTCTGCTGCCTTTGCCTGCTTCACTGACCTCGGCCTGGACTTTGACCACAATCCTGTCTCCTGATCTTGTAGCTCTTCGCTAGCCCGCTGCTGAACCTCTGCCTGCACCTGTTATTCTCCTGGATCTCCCCTAAATGGATCTGATGCCTGGTTTCCACAACACCTGTGCCTGAAGAGGGTTCCAGTGCCTCCAAGTGACTATCTCCACCAACAGGCACCCGCACCTTCTCGTGCCACTGCATCCTCTGTTCCCACCTGCAGGGGGTACGGGGACTGGGATCGTGCGAGAGGCTGCCCCCACTTCCTCGGCTCCACTGTAGGTATGTGACAATATGCAGAAGAGAAACATTAATGAGTACCTGTACATGAGGACACACTTGGAGAGGCTGAGATTCTTTTCCCCATGAACATGACATTTAAGGAGAGCAGCAGGAGGAAAAGTTGGACTTTGTGCATCTCAGGGTCTGCTCTATCAAGTCACCATCCCTGTGAGGTCACAGCAGGTACAGGAGGAGGACTACAATTTCCACAAGGACACTGAGGCAGATGTTGGCATGGGAAGTTTTCCAAGAGTAGATTTCATGCATCTCAAACCAGGAGGCGTAGTACACAGCTGGGGGGGGGATGTAGCTCAAAACAATATCTGCTTCAGCGACCATGAGGACTTCGGTTCCACCACCTCCAGTAATTTGGCAATTCTCCTGACACATTTCACCATGATTGGGCTAAATCGCAAAGGTTGGAGGTCATTTATACCCATAAAACTATTTAACGATAAAATGCACTAATAACAATCATTAAATATTTCAGCCCAGACCAGCTGTCACAACAATTCAATAAAGAGAAAAGAGAACCTGGGGCATCATGTCAGCTATCCCACAGACATGTATAGTTGTATATAAAAGTATGCAAAAGAATTAAAAAAAAGATGCACAATGGCCAACCATCTTCGAGCCAGTGCATATTGGCCCTACACTTAATGATATGATGCTCTCTCCAGTTCCCAAGTAAAAAAGAATGCTTGACTGCATACAAGAAAATATAATGATTCCCAATGTCACAAGCATCACGTATAGCAGACACTGGTCAGTAAAACAGCTTCAGTGCAAGTAACAATGATCAAACAAATAGCATCAGTGTAAATAATATTGATCAAAAACCATCTCACCTCCTACCAGAGTGCGCACCCTACCTCACTGAAGATCAGTGTGCACGTGCCTGAAGCAGGGAAAGCATGGTAAGCTTTTTTACTTGATGGATTAAGTTACAAAAGAGACTGATGATAAAGAAACATATTCTAGTTCCTTTCGAAAATGACAGAAATTACAAAAAATGTATACATATTTATGGTGGAATGTGGCCTCATTGAATGAACATTTAAAAGAAAAAAGGATACCTCAGGGATTTAGACTAAAATAGTGCCCATCCTCTGAGGTTACAGACGAAGATTTCAAGGAGCAGTGGACTGGGGGCCTGGATGAAGCCTCTTAAGCAAATAATCTAATAGTGTGACAAAGAATCCCATCTGGATGAGCTGCATATGGAGATCAATCGTGCCCAGAATGAATTTAAAAAATTTAGTACAATATGATAAACTGACTACAGCACTAAAAACTCAGAAGGATAAAATTATAGGTGTGAATCAGGTAAAATTCATACGGGACAAACTAGATCATGTGCACAATAACCCAGACGTCTTCGAGCCAGTGCTGACACACCAGGCTGGGTGGACAAACATACAACATCACAGGAATTCACTGAAAGTAATACTTAGTACCCAATAGTAGTGCTATATCAAATAAAACAGGCACCAAATTTGGTAGTAAAAGCAAACTTAATATGTTGGTATCATGATGTGCTGTAAACAACCAAGTGCCCCCCCTAATACATAATCCAGAGCCTCTCCCATCCTCTGGAACTCCCTGCCCTGATATGTCCGATCAGCCCCTACCCTGTCCACCTTTAAGAGATCCCTGAAAAATCATTTATTCAAGGAAACATATCCCACACCGACCCAACAACTGTCACTGAGCCACCCCCATCAAATCATTCTCTGCAGCTATTACCTTTTGTACCACCCCCTCCCTTTAGAATGCAAGCTCTATGAGCAGGGCCCTCCTGTGCCTTCTGTATTGAACTGTACTGTAATTGTGCCGTTCCCCCTCTACATTGTAAAACACTGCGTAAACTGTTGGCGCTATATGAATTGTGTATAATAACAATAAATAATTATAATACCTACCTGCTGGGAGTTTTGTAACAAGTAGAAACTGGAAGCAGTGCTGTTCTCCATCTGTTCATATGCTGCTCATTTGGACTACATTTGGTGTGTAATTACATTCCTTTTGGTGAGTTTGCATTGCATGTGGGGACAATGGAGTTACACACAGATTCTACAGTGTCTCATATTCACGGGTGTTTGTTCCCAATCTACTTTAATTTATTTTTATGATTTACTACATTATGAGATTTTTGGCTAATTTCTGTAAAAGAGATGCTAACACCCGTTATCAGCAGTGTGCTCCCTCTGAAGATCTACATAGGCATCTATAATGCTATAAGTGAGCATGTTTTTTTCCTTTTGGTGAGTGGCCATTTCTTCCATACCTTTTCATGTGAAGGACGTTTGCACATAATATTTACAATGATTTTTTTGGACTAATTTTTCCAGGTTGCGATATTTCACCATTTTAGGCTGGGTTCACACTGCAGCACCTCTGCAGCGACTCACAGCAGGAGTCCGGTGCTTCTCCATTCACTGTTTCAGGTCCGATTTCAGTCAGAATTTTGGGCTGAATTCGGACCTGAAACCAAAAGACACACAGGGCTCCTGTGCAAATTTGCACTGGAGCTGCTGCAGAGGTGTGTGAACTGGCTCCATAGAGAGCTGGTCATAATCTCATTCTGTGTGAATTGGATGTGAGGAAACCAACAACCAATTTACACGGGTGTGAACCCAGCCTTAAGGCAGACTTTTCCACTATAATTGACTATTATTTTTTGTTGTTTTAATTAGTGCTGCAATTCTTTGTTTATCGCTTACACCTCTGACTCGGGGCCCCTTATAGTGAAGAGAGGTGGATACACAGGTGCCTGTCAGTCTTGCTAGCAGCAGGGCAGATGTTCACGCTGGGCAGCTGAAGTCATCAGAAGGCTCCAGTAAGCAGGCGAGCTGGTAGGCAGCATACTGAGGCAGGCTGGCACTGGCAACAGCAGGCAGCTGAGACAATTGCTGGTAGCAGACTTTAGGTCAGCCAAAACAGCAGGGTGGTAGACGGGTACCAGTGACAGCAAGCTGGGTCTGAAACCGATCAGTGAAGCAGGAGCAAATGGAGCAGACAGAAGCCGAGGTTAGTGCAGATGAAGTTCAGAGAGTGGTCAAGACAAGCCAGATCAGCAACTGGAATCAGGATACAGAATCACGTGAACACAAGATGCACAGGAGGCTGAAACAAAGCAGCACTGAACCTGACCACTGGCCCAGTTTAAATAGCCTGTTTGGTGCCAACATCTGTCACAAGTGCACGTGAGTGCCAGCGTACATGGGTATGCATGCTCCCACAGGTGTGCACATGAGTATGCGAATATGCATTAGCAAGTTCCCAATTTCTGCAAGCATGAAAGGGAATATGTACTAGCTTGTGCACAGAAGTTCGTCCAGAGGAGCCATCTTGTCTATTGGCATGCCCTACCTTACAAATTATATGAATCATAACAAAAATATACTGTCTTGTAGCTGCCATTTAGTGGACAGTTAGTGAACAGCTGCAAATGAGAGAAGGAGCCATATATGATCATATGTGATCTAGCATACATTATACATAAATAGTAATAACAGTGAGTATTGGTGGTGGTAGTATTATTATTAGTTGTATTAACTATTTAAAATATTGCATGCTATTTAGGCAAATGAAATTATAGAAAGTGTAAACTGCAGATAAATGTCTAATTGTCCTGTGGTTCGGTATTATATCAGCTGTTCACAGATTCTCAAAAAACAAGTTTGTTAGTTCTGTAAAAAAAAACAAATGTGTTACGAATGTGTTAAAAATAAAGCTTGGTATAGTAAAACACAATAACGGGAGTAACAGTAGCTTGAAAATAAAACATCAGTAAAACCCTATGCAATATACTATAGTTATACTATATATAGGCATGCCCTGCAGATGGTAAATGGAATATTGAAGATGCCATATGGGTAGAAAAACTACTTTTATATGTGTTTGCTTATTTAAATCCATTCATAACAGACTGTTGGCTTTGTTTGTGCCCAAAGGTAAATGAACATTACATAGGATCAACAAACACAGAGTAACTGCTCTTTCTTAAAGCACACCTGTAATTTAGCAGGAAATGTAATGCTGAAAAGAAGGATGTAGGAAAACCAAAAAACTGTACCAGTGGTGAGGGTTTTATTGCATTTTGGAAGGGCAATATCTATTAGGACCTGCAATACATACAAGCAGCATTATAAGATCAAAGTGAGGGAAATATAGGGCCTTGTACACAAATGAGTTTACACATGGACATTGATATATAGTGATTACTGGATTTGGAGTAGAATATCCCTCCTCCATTCCCCATGTTTGCCCCTTTACTGATATCCACACAATTTAAATAAACATCTGTACAGGAACGTTTCATTTGTTGGGTATTTGCCATTGTCAATCAATAGTATGCACAGAAAATCATTAGGTATTTTTTTTTGCCTAATCCTTCTATAAAAGGTGATGTCAACCCAGAAGTACGTTCAATACCTGTTTTGTTTTTAACCACTTCATACTACTTGATTTTTAAAGCATGTTTACCTTTGTGAAACTAGTGTAAAAACTGTGTTTCTGAAACGATTTGAATATCTTCACATGGACAGGTTTGTTCCTTCTATATACAATGTTATTATGAAGTGAAATCCACCCCCTCCAAAAACCATATCTCCCATAATGACTCTGCGCAATTTCTTAAATCATATCTTTAGAGGCAGAAAATGTTCTTCCTACAACAATTATCCTTCCTCCTTCCTTCTTACTATTAATTGTGTTCAGCTGGGAGGACTAAATTAAATACATGGAGACATGCAGGAGGGAAAGGGGAGGTGGGAGAATAATAGATGTGATAACACACTTTTTCTGAAAGCTAGATATAAACACAAGAGAAAATGAAACTGGAAATATTGGCAGAAGTTCAAGTGATATTGGCAGATGCTCAGGTGCAGGGAAAAAAATGATTAAAAAAGTAAACCGCTTGCAATTAGTCATTTGAAAACTCTCACGGTTTAACTGATTTTCTCAGGTATCCAGTAAAGGTGTCCCTTGGAATTTCTACCACTTTGCTAGCATGATGCTTACCATACAACAATTTCATTCTTCCTCATACTTCCATCCAGGCAAGGGGTCTTTTAGGCCCCTTTCACACTGAGGCGGTTTGCAGGCGTTTTAGCGCTAAAAATAGCGCCTGAATAGCGCCTGAAAATTGCCTCCCATGTGTCTCAATGTAACCTTTCACATTGAGGCGTTGCGCTGGCTGTGCGGTAAAAAAACTCCTGCAAGCAGCATCTTTGGTGCATGTTTTGTGCGCTATAAATAGCGCATTAAAAACGCCTATATCCATAGGAATACATGGGTACCGCTCTAAAACCGCCTGAAAATAAACCAAAAACGCCTGAAATCCATTCTCTGGATGCTGTGGGAAGGTCACATGACCACATTGATGGGTCACATGATGCTGGGATACCAGGAAATCCGGTTTCATATGTGGAGAGGGGAGAGAGAGACAGACACAACAGCATGGATGCTGAACCGAGCCAGGAGGTCCAGCCTAGTGCTGAAGAAGCATCTTGGAGAGCCTCTGCCTCTATTGAACCTGAACAGTTCATCCAAACACTGCGGGAACACCCAGAACTCTGGGATAAGAAAAGTGCATTGTATGCTAATAGAAACAAAAAAACAGTTGGATGGAATGCAGTTGCTACCCTGCACATTCCACGCTGGGTTTCCCTGAGCAAAAAAGACAAAGCGGGCAAAAGTAAGTTTAAATACCAATCTAGTTAGTCCCAAAATCCAAAATCCCAGCCATGATCCCACTTCCCATAGTCCCAAAATACAAAAACCTAACATTTATCCGACTTCCCATAGTCCCAAAATACAAAAACCCTACCTTTATCCCACTTCTAATAGTCCCAAAATACAAAAACCTAACCTTTATCCCACTTTCCATAGTCCCAAAATACAAAAACCGAACCCTAATCCCACTCCCCATACTCCCAAACCCCCAACCCTAACCCTAATCCCACTCCCCAGACTCCCAAACCCCCAATCCTAACCCTAATCCCACTCCCCATACTCCCAATACCCCAAACCTTAACCCTAATCCCACTCCCCATACTCCCAAACTTCTAACCCTAACCCTAATCCCACTCCCCATACTCCCAATACCCCAAACCTTAACCCTAATCCCACTCCCCATGCTCCCAAACTTCTAACCCTAACCCTAATCCCACTCCCCATACTCCCAAACCCCCAACCCTAACCCTAATCCCACTCCCAATACCCCAAACCTTAACCCTAATCCCACTCCACATACTCCCAAACTTCTAACCCTAACCCTAATCCCACTCCCCATACTCCCAATACCCCAAACCTTAACCCTAATCCCACTCCCCATACTCCCAAACTTCTAACCCTAACCCTAATCCCACTCCCCATACTCCCAAACCCCCAACCCTAACCCTAATCCCACTCCCCATACTCCCAAACCCCCAACCCTAACCCTAATCCCACTCCCCATACTCCCAAACCCCCAACCCTAACACTAATCCCACTCCCCATACTCTCAAACCCCCAACCCTAACCCTAATCCCACTCCCCAGACTCCCAAACCCCCAACCCTAACCCTAATCCCACTCCCCATACTCCCCATACTCCCAATACCCCAAACCTTAACCCTAATCCCACTCCCCATACTCCCAAACTTATAACCCTAATCCCACTCCCCAGACTCCCAATACCC
The DNA here is from genome assembly GCA_029206835.1 of Rana muscosa. Taxonomy (NCBI): domain Eukaryota; kingdom Metazoa; phylum Chordata; class Amphibia; order Anura; family Ranidae; genus Rana; species Rana muscosa. Next base: position 635,305,276 of record CM055117.1, on the reverse strand, counting down.
CAAACCTTACCCTAATCCCACTCCCCATACTCCCAAACACCCAACCCTAACCCTAATCCCACTCCCCAGACTCCCAAACCCCCAACCCTAACCCTAATCCCACTCCCCATACTCCCAATACCCCAAACCTTAACCCTAATCCCACTACCCATACTCCCAAACTTCTAACCCTAACCCTAATCCCACTCCCCAGACTCCCAATACCCCAAACCTTAACCCTAATCCCACTCCCCATACTCCCAAACTTCTAACCCTAACCCTAATCCCACTCCCCAGACTCCCAAACCCCCAATCCTAACCCTAATCCCACTCCCCATACTCCCAAACTTCTAACCCTAAGCCTAATCCCACTCCCCAGACTCCCAATACCTCAAACCTTAACCCTAATCCCACTCCCCATACTCCCAAACTTCTAACCCTAACCCTAATCCCACTCCCCAGACTCCCAAACCCCCAACCCTAACCCTAATCCCACTCCCCATACTCCCAATACCCCAAACCTTAACCCTAATCCCACTCCCCATACTCCCAAACTTCTAACCCTAATCCCACTCCCCAGACTCCCCATACTCCCAAACTTCTAACCCTTACCCTAATCCCACTCCCCATACTCCCAAACTTCTAACCCTAACCCTAATCCCACTCCCCATACTCCCAAACCCCCAAACCTAACCCTAATCCCACTCCACATACTACCAAAAGACATATTCTGACACAATAGTATTACTGTTTTTATTTTTTATTTTTAATTACAAATAGATTATTAATTGTATTTATTCTAAACATTCCAGTATTAAATGCATACATCAAATGTGATAAGAGAAGACTACAATCTAGCAAAATATGTCACAAATGTAGCTATTAATCATGTGCAATTAGATTATTTCTTAATTAATTTTATTTTTGTAATTTTAACCATTTTTAACCATTAGTGTAATTTGAACCAAATGTGGAATTTTGAACATATGTAATCCTGAATTTGTGACTTTCTAAAAAAATCAAAATTATAAAAAGAATAACACAAAAAACATTTTTGCGGCATTGAACATGTCAAGTAGCAAGAAATATACAAAAGCCCTTTAAATTCATATATTTGAAGTGTTAGATCATATCAGCTTGCCAACTTATGGCTCCAGCAGGACTCAAAAAATAATCAGCAAACACATCCCTTATTGTGAATCCAACTCTTGGGCCACGCACATGGGGAAAATCGGCTGGTTCCATGTTATGCGACAACGTATCCTCGAAATTAATCCCATCTCTCTCCCGTACTAAATTGTGTAACACGCATGCTGCCTTTATAACTTTACAAGCATTTTCTACTTTTAAGTTAATTGGTTTCTGGAATATTTGCCATTTGTTGGCCAGTATTCCAAAGGCGCATTCGACTAGTCTTCTTGCTCGGCATAGACGGTAATTGAATATTCTCTTCCGAGTATCAAGATTTCACAATGAATATGGCTTCATAAGATGCTCATGGATGGCAAAAGCGTCATCAGCCACAAAAACATAGGGCATATCAGGACCATGTGTCCCAGGCAATGGTTGGTTATCCGGCAAGTCAAGTTGGTTGGAAGCAAGACGCTTTCCAAATTTTGTATTCTGGAAGACTGTGGAGTCCGCACAGCTACCAAAAGATCCTATATCTACAAATATGAATTTATAGTCGGAATCTACCACAGCCATCAAAACAACAGAGAAATTCTTTTTGTAGTTATAGTATTGACTTCCGCTATGGCAAGGTTTCATTAACCTTATGTGTTTGCCATCAATTGCTCCGAGACAATTTGGGAAATTAGTCTTGCTCAAGAAGCGCTGTGCAATATCTTCCCATTTCTGTGTATTCGGAATTGGCATAAATATATGTTTAAGTTTCCATATTTCATCACACGTATGCTTGATGATTTCACCAATAGTAGATATTCCTAGTCTGAATTCATACTGTAGTGACGTATACGTATTTCCAGTTGCAAGATATCTGTAAAAAGAGAATAATTAATTTTATCTTTCAGTAAGAATGTTAAAGATTAGATGGAAAACTATGCGTGATAATTTCCGTAGAGAGTTAACTAAACAGCAGAAAAGTGGGTCAAGCGGGAAGACCAGTCGTGTTTATTGCCATTTTGCTGAGCTCCAGTTTTTGAAGCCTGTAATGCAGCTGAGGCAGTAAGCATTAAATATACACTGTTGTATGTCTTTTCAAGAACAATGCCGCAAAATTTCTTATTATTATTACTTATTTTTTCCCCAGAACAGAAAGCAATATTAGCTCCGAATCTGAGGAGGAGCCTACCCCGACTCCAGACGAAGATATCAATGAAACTCAGGTATTCTTCGATGAGGAAGATGAAGGAGATGCACCCAGGCAAGCACCAGAGCCACATATCTCTAAAAACCAAACTAGATCTAAACCGAAAACTAAATCACAACAAACCCAAGAGTTTATAGACATTGTGAAGAACCTAATTTCTAGCCAAAAGCAAGAAACGGGTGAACTTGCATCCGTCGCAAGGAGTTTTATCCCTCAAATGGTCAAGGTTGACCCAGCTTTACATTGTGACCCAATATGTGACATATTTAAAGTAATTAAGTCATATCAAGAGAGATCCGGATCTCCATCTGTCCGCCCTCAGTCATATGATGTTCTCCGTCATAATCCTCATGGAGGGTATAGCAATCAAGGCACACCGGGAACATCATATGACAATCGTGTCATGTCCTTCCCGCCAATACCAAATCACATGTCCATGCCTCATAACTATAATTTTCAGCCAATGCCATACGACATGCCCCTTCATCGTCCCCCAATCCAACATCCTCCTCATCCCCATAGAGAGGATTCACACTCTCAACCGCCGTGTTACCAAGACTTGTGATTTCATTGTTGGGTTATTAGTTTTGGATGTTTTGAATAAAGTTTGGAGAACAAACGTTAGTAAAGTTTTGATAATGGAAGTTATACTGCCATGATATTTTTCGATGTTTGCACTAATGTTTTAAAAACAAAGTAGTATCCAAAGTTTTGGAAGGAAAATTTTATGTTTATATGGAGATATATATATTCGATATGAATATGTATTAAAGATTTTATATTTTTTTTATGCACATGTTGTGCTGTTGTATGTTCAAAACACGAATACAGTAAATAAATGTTTACCGTTATACAAACATATGTGTTTTGATGTATGATTAGTTTACATGTAAACGCATTGATTAATAGTAAAAATTACCTCAGCGTTATCAGTAATCGTTCACATGGTGTTATAGCATCCCTGCAATTGGTATCCTGTCTCACCAAGGCAGGTGTCAACAGATCCAGAAGAAAGTCGAATCTAGTGAAAGAAATACATGAGTTGTTAACACTACTAAAAAAAGAAAGCTATTCTATGCTATGCTAATCCATGTAATATGCTAAACAAACTGATCATGCTGACTTTGGAAAAGAATGCTACGTATACTTAACACATACATGGGACACTACTCATACTTTGCTAAACACATAAGTTTAAGTTTGGGAGTATGGGGAGTGGGATTAGGGTTAGGAGTTTGGGAGTATGGGGAGTGGGATTAGGGTTAGGAGTTTGGGACTATGGGGAGTGGGATTAGGGTTAGAAGTTTGGGAGTATGGGGAGTGGGATTAGGGTTAGGGTTAGGAGTTTGGGAGTATGGGGAGTGGGATTAGGGTTAGGAGTTTGGGACTATGGGGAGCGGGATTAGGGTTAGGGTTAGGAGTTTGGGACTATGGGGAGTGGAATTAGGGTTAGGGTTAGGAGTTTGGGAGTATGGGGAGTGGGATTAGGGTTAGGAGTTTGGGACTATGGGGAGTGGGATTAGGGTTAGAAGTTTGGGAGTATGGGGAGTGGGATTAGGGTTAGAAGTTTGGGAGTATGGGGAGTGGGATTAGGGTTAGGGGTGGGATTAGGGTTAGAAGTTTGGGAGTATGGGGAGTGGGATTAGGGTTAGGAGTTTGGGACTATGGGGAGTGGGATTAGGGTTAGGAGTTTGGGAGTATGGGGAGTGGGATTAGGGTTAGGAGTTTGGGACTATGGGGAGTGGGATTAGGGTTAGAAGTTTGGGAGTATGGGGAGTGGGATTAGGGTTAGAAGTTTGGGAGTATGGGGAGTGGGATTAGGGTTAGGAGTTTGGGACTATGGGGAGTGGGATTAGGGTTAGAAGTTTGGGAGTATGGGGAGTGGGATTAGGGTTAGGGTTGGGGGTTTGGGAGTATGGGGAGTGGGATTAGGGTTAGGGTTAGAAGTTTGGGAGTATGGGGAGTGGGATTAGGGTTAAGGTTTGGGGTATTGGGAGTATGGGGAGTGGGATTAGGGTTAGGGTTGGGGTTTGGGAGTCTGGGGAGTGGGATTAGGGTTAGAAGTTTGGGAGTATGGGGAGTGGGATTAGGGTTAAGGTTTGGGGTATTGGGAGTATGGGGAGTGGGATTAGGGTTAGGGTTGGGGGTTTGGGAGTATGGGGAGTGGGATTAGGGTTAGGGTTGGGGGTTTGGGAGTCTGGGGAGTGGGATTAGGGTTAGGGTTGGGGGTTTGGGAGTATGGGGAGTGGGAGGGTGAGTTTGGGAGTAGAAGTGTGTGTAGATGACTGGAATATTGCGACTTACGTTGCGATGCTCATCCGAGTGTAATTTCGGAACTTATCAGGGTGCACTCTCAGGTCCTGATAGAGCAACACGTATTGTCCTCTGTCTGCATGCATTTGATGGATGGGATGAACCCAATATCGACGTTGTGGTCTCTGTTGGAGTAGATGTTCCCATACATATAGCACAAACATCAGCAGCAGCTCAAAATACTCCATCTGCTTCCTGTTCTCTTTCTCCCCTGACGAAATAACAGGAAGTGATGTAAGGGGGTGGGGTTGTTTGCTGATGCCAACGCTTTAATAGCGCTATTAAAACGCATGGGCGTTAGCGCTATTTTTAGCGCTAACGCCGCAAAAACGCAGTAAAAACGCGCTACTATCGGTATGCGTTTTTACCGCGGTTTTTCAACGCCTCAGTGTGAAAGCAGCCTTAGTGATTAATCGAGTTTGACCCCAAAGGAATAACGGTTAATCATATAAATGTCCATATAAGAGTCCATGTAGATTCTGAACATAAACGAATTGCAATGCAAATTGGAAGAAGGGTGAACTCCTATATTGCGCCAAAAAATGCACACGTGCACCACCACCAAAATAATCTGTTTACCAGAGGCAAGCTATTGGAATACCAAACTATGAATCACTCGCTTCATTGTAGTAGATGGATATCCAAGGATGGAGAGGAACTCTTGCGATATTGGAACTCAGTATTCACCAGTCATAAAAATGAGAAGGGGAAACCACATAGTGTATATCGTCCAAACAGCATTTATTCAAATAAAAAGGTGGTAACTTACATCAAGTAGGTAAAATTCAGGCATAAAAACATAGGAAGAGCCGGCCGGCATGCAGTCTCCCATTCAGCGATGACATCAGCGCGTCAACCTCCCGACGTACGTTTCGCTATAGGTAGCGTCGTCTGGGGAACGGGCGACGCACTGACTCATCGCAAATTTCTACACTTGGAACCACGCCTCTGTCTGAGTCACGGGCAGCCCCACGAACCGGAACAGGAACTTGTGAAGGTCACGAAGTGGAACCATAATAAATACAATACAAAGCACATAAAATACTAATTTAAATGTTGGTTGTTATTTACAAAAATTTTCATTTATATAATTAAAAAAGAATTGAACATGAATTAAAATATCTAAAAGACACTGCTGGGAGGAAGTGTCACGGGGACAGAGAACTAAATAATCCCAGATAATCAAGAAATCCCAAATAATCAGGACGAAAAACAGCACCATCTTGTGGCCAAAAAGCAGAACAGCCACAGATTAAATTAATTAGTCACCAACAACATCTCACTCCTAAATAAAAACAAGGAGATGTGTATAAACTCAATAAATAATCATAGGGCTCAATCTAAAGACCCAAAACAGGTGGCAAAAACCTTATATGCTGCCCGGGACTCAGACCGGATGTCAGAATCTGAAAAAGACAATACTAACATTACTCATATAAATGTGAATTGAACTAGATTCCCGGATCAACCGAGAAACAAAAATAAAAATAAGAAAGAAAGAAAAAAACACAAAAGGAATAAAAAATTCCACAATGCAGAATAGATAATAAAAGATATCAATCAGGAATTATCTATAAAAGCATTTAAATCGGTATCCACATTTAACCCGAAAGGGGCATAGCATTTTATTCTACGTATCCAAGACATCTCTAACCTAGAGATACTCCGCACTAGGGAATCCCCCCTCTACCGAGGGGTGTATCTATCAATGCCAAGAAACAAGGTCTTGGCAGGGTTTTTGTTATGTACCTCTAGGTAGTAGCGAGACACAGGGTGCTTGGGGAACCCTGTCAAAATGTTCGTAACGTGTTCATTGAGTCTCACTTTTACGAACACGTTACGAACATTTTGACAGGGTTCCCCAAGCATCCTTGTTTTTATTTAGGAGTGAGATGTTGTTGGTGACTAATTAATTAAATATGTGGCTGTTCTGCTTTTTGGCCACAAGATGGTGCTGTTTTTCGTCCTGATTATTTGGGATTTCCTGATTATCTGGGATTATTTAGTTCTCTGTCCCCATGACACTTCCTCCCAGCAGTGTCTTTTAGATATTTTAATTCATGTTCAATTATTTTTTATTATATAAATGAACATTTTTGTAAATAACAACCAACATTTAAATTAGTATTTTATGTGCTTTGTATTGTATTTATTATGGTTCCACTTCATGACCTTCACAAGTTCCTGTTCCAGGTCGTGGGGCTGCCCGTGACTCAGACAGAGGCGTGGTTCCAAGTGTATAAATTTGCGATGAGTCAGTGCGTCGCCCGTTCCCCAGACGATGCTACCTATAGCGAAACGTATGTCAGGAGGTTGACACGCTGATGTCATCGCTGAACGGGAGACTGCATGCCGGCCGGCTCTTCCTATGTTTTTATGCCTGAATTTTACCTACTTGATGTAAGTTACCACATTTTTATTTGAATAACTGCTGTTTGGCCGATATACACTATGTGGTTTCCCCTTCTCATTTTTATGACTGGTGAATACTGAGTTCCAATATCGCAAGAGTTCCTCTCCATCCTTGGATATCCATCTACTGCAAGGAAGCGAGTGATTCATAGTTTGGCATTCCAATAGCTTGCCTCTGGTAAGCACATTATTTTGGTGGTGGTGCATGTGTGCATTTTTTGGTGCAAATTAGGAGTTCACCCTTCTTCCAATTTGCATTGCAATTTGTTTATGTTCAGAATCTATATGGGCTCTTATATGGACATTTATATGATTAACCGTTATTCCTTTGGGGTCAAACTCGATTAATGTGTCGGTTTATCATATCATACCATACATTATATAAAAAAATAAATACATTTTGGCACTATATATTTTTTTTGTCACTATATTAAGTTATAGTTATTGCACAATATTTCCAGATTATTGTTAGATTGTATATTCACTGTATACAAGTTTGCGCAGCTCTTTTTGTCTTTTTGTCTGCATATTGGTGTTTGGTCTACATGTGTGAGTTTGCTGCATTTTTAGGGTTCATCAATCCATTCATTCAATCATTTTTATTACTCTTTATCCATTTAAGCACGGTACATCCTCCTTCCCATATTGTCTTTTAGTCATCCATGTTTACTTTTTAATTAAGTCCAAATAAGGGCATCTCTGTCGTGGTCATACATGTGCAATGATATCAGTTGAATATACAGTAAGCACGCCTATTATTGGGACCAGCATTTGTAAGATATGGAAGTGGTTTGGTAAGGGTTCCAAAGGATTCTTTTATTATTTTATTTAAAGTGTTTTTCTATATAATTTTGTTCTTTCGTTATTATATTTAGGACTAAGAAAAAAAAGTTGAAAAAGATGTTTTAATTTTTCAATGCGGTCAATATGAAATAATACATGTCACAGTTTTCCGCTAGCAGTTGGAACTCTAATCAATTTTCAATAAAAAAAAAAATTGCATTATTAGTTGCATCGTTAAAAAATGTTTGTCCTTTACATGGCTCAGCAGCTCAAGTTAAGAACACATACCGATAGGAAATTGGGGGAGTTAGTCTTTTGACTATCTGCTCTGTGTAGACCAGGGGTAGGCAACCTTTTGAGCATAGTGTGCCGAAAAATGTTTTTGAAAAGTCAACTTTACACTCTCGATCATGAAAAGAAATTTGAATAAAGGAAATGTCATAACCAACAAATAATAGTAAGAAATTCATATTGAGCTTTGCACCTTCAGATCAGCCTAATTTGTGCACCTTCACACGTCAGAACATCCCAATTCCTGCACCTTCATTACCTCAAAACACCCCATTTCCGCCCCTTCACACCTCAGATCAACCCCAATTCTTGCACCTGTAGCGCACAGACCCCTTTCTTTACCTGCATTAACTTTGGCTCCTTGCAGAAAGAGAGAGGCACACCGCACTACAAGCCCGTACCCTCCTGTGTGAAGAGGTTGAGCGGTGTTGTTGTTGTTGGGTCTTCCACAGTTAGACAACCAGAGAATGTCTCTGACCTCTATATTGAATAAAGACAAGTCCTTGTATCCCCACATTAACTTGAATGTCCACACCAGCTGCACTCCAACGTAGAGGTTTATTTCCCTATAAAACACAGTCTCTGACAGAAAAGGTTGGAGGGAGAACAGGACAGCTTAAGATGTGGATAAGGTCCAGGCACAAACGCAACACAATTCACTGCTCCGATTCTCAAGCAGACTCAGCCCATTCGGATAGTCTCCCTAGCTTAGGACTAGCAGCCGAAATGATGCTTGAACTTTACACTTGGTCTCTGCCACAGACCTGACGAACTTGGTCTCTGCCACAGACCTTAAGAACTTGGTCTCTGCCACAGACCTGACGAACTTGGTCTCTGTTCAAGGAGAAGACATCCCTCCACAGAGTTACCGGGACCCTTCCTTCACTGTGACTTCCGCACCAGTCCTTCGGAACGGTTCCTCCCCTGGCCTCCTCATCTAGGATACGGGTCCCCTCGCAAGGCGGCACCCTGAGATTCCTCGATCCCCGGTTGGCTTCAGCCGAAGGTGCTGGGCCCAGACCATTGTTGCAGTCCCAGGGCTGAAGGTGCCTGGGACCCTTGACAATGAACCGCAGACCCGCCCCTGGGCTAAAGGTGCCCAGGGCGGACAGGAACCCCGAACAGGCAGCGTCTGCCCCTTTTATATCCTCTCCCAGCATGCCCAGCAGGTAGACCACACCCACTGTACGGCTGCCGAGAGGGGACACACAAGGCACAGCACTGTATCAGTGGTTCAACCCTGACCCACTATGGTAGCGCCACCTGCAGGCCACAGGAAACTGCACACCAATACTCCACCTGTGGACAAAAATGGTTTCAAGAACTCTAGCAATTAGGGTGTTTGGGCACAACTACCACCCAAACACTTCCCCTAAATTTAGCACCCCGCTACACACCATAAAACCTACAGACACAATTTCTGCACCTTCACCCTACAGATCAGCCCTTATTCCTGCACCATCACACTTCAGATTAGCCCAATTCCTGCACCATCACACCTCAGATCACCCCAATCCTGTACCATCAGACGTCATATCACCCCAATTCCTGCATCATCACACCTCCGATCACCCCAGTTCCTGCACCTTCACACCTCAGATCACCCCAGTTCCTGCACCTTCACACCTCAGATCACCCCAATTCCTGCACCTTCACACCTCAGATCAGCCCCAATTCTTGCACTATTAAACTTCAAATCAGACCCAATTTCAGCACCTTCAGATTTCAAATAAACTCAAATTCCTTCACCATCACACATCGGATCACCTCAATCTTGCACCATCAGACCCCAGATCAGTTCCAATTCCTGCACCTTCACATCTCAGATCAGCCCCAATTCTTGCACCATTGAACCTCAGATCAGACCCAATTACAGCAATCTCAGATCTCAAATAAACTCAATTTCCTGCACCTTCACACCTCAGATCACCCGAATCCTGCACCATCAGACCTCAGATCACCCCAATTCCTGCATCATCAGAACTCGGATCACCCCAAGTCTGAATTACTGCAAGGTTGTGGCTGGGAGAGATATGTACACATAGAGAGGGAACTAAGCAGGAGTGAAATGAGCCCAGAATAAATGACAGAAACGTCTCACAGTGCACAGTGTGATACTGGCTGTTGCAGCTGTGCTGCTTTTCCGATCTGAGAACTACAACAGTGTGGAGATGCACACTGTGCAGATCGAGGTTGTAAAGATTCTGTTCTTGCCTGTGTGAGCAGTGAGGGAAGGAGCAGCTTCTCTACATGTCCTATAAAGAGGCTGACTGCAGTCCGAGAATGGGAGGAGGAGCTTACCGACCCGGACACAGCATCCAATATGCATGGGGTGGGGATCCAGCCCTGATCAACACCACTTCAGTGTCGGCTGAGTACAGGCAAGCAGAGTGAGGTCACAGGTGGGCAGGACTGGAGGCAGGTGGATAAATGAGGTCAGGAACTATCAGCCTGTGTAGCCAGCCGCAGCTGCTGGTTTTGCTTATGCGTGGGAGGGGGATGTCCCAGGCGTCCCTCGAGGGCCATTATACAGTAAATGCATCTGTGTGCCATGTCTGGCACCTGTGCCAGGGGTTGCCGATCCCTGGTGTAGACTTTCAGTTGAGATAAACAGACTAAAACGGTTACTGTTGTACTTTGTTTAGAAAACCCAGCATGCTCTGTGCCACCATGGTCATAGATGCAGCCAGTAATAAATGTTTATTAATAAAAAAAAAAACCCTTCCACATCTTCCAGATAAATGTTTATTTTGTGTCAAGTAAATCGCTATCAAAAATCTCTTTTATAGATGGGCCTTAAAACTATGTGCACCCAGCAAAATCATAAAAAGCCATGGAACCCAAATAGATGACATTTTAAGGGCTCTTGAACAGTACAGCTGTGCGACAGTTAATTGTCAGGAGATGCTTCCAGTGCATGAGGGAATGCTGTTTGCCCTTTGTGTTACTATACTCCAAGTATTTCCCCGACTCTTGGATTAAGCTAATGTAGTAAATGCACTTTTTTAAACCATAGTAAAATCACAGTTTAATTTTCAAGCAAAGATCAGTGACCTGCTTTCTTACCTCCAGTAGAACAATAAAAGCACTCGTGTGAGCCCTTTTAATGTGTATGCTGGTTACTTCTACTTTTAACTTCACACTAATACCCTTTGGGCTGATATCTAAGGCTTAGGCAGCCCACAAGTACTCCCCCAGGAGGTACATCCAACACAATCAGAGCTCATAGCATCTTTTGAAATGATAAAAATGCTCCAGACCACAGTCCTCCTCTCCCGTTTAATCCCTCAGATGTCTTTCTCCCCTCCTTTCTTACTGCTCCATTACACCACTCCTGCCTCCAACTCTTCCTTGTTTTGCTCCCCTGCAGCCCTGTCTGTCTCTGGCCTTCCCCTGAGTACGCTACTACCGCTCACCCCGGAGTACAGTCTCCCAGGACTCTTTGGCTTTTTGACACTCCTCCTTGGGGTGAGACAAACTACTGGGCACCTGTTGGGATGCTCTTGCATCCCCCATGATACCCTTCCCAGGTTTATTCCTCTCCTTACCTACATGTGATTTATGTTTGGATTGTTACCTTACTTTTATGTGCCTTTGTTGGGAATTGTCCTCCCATGCTAAATACTACTTGTCACTTAATCCTGCAAGGTAATTTCCATAATCCATTTGTGATGTAATTATCTTGTTGAAAACTTGTACTAGTAGCACTTGCATGTGTATACTTTCTCTGTACTTTATCTCAATAAAACATTTGAACTAGAAAAAAAACCCAAGGCATGGCTAATATTCTTTTATGTACCTGGGACAGCTTACTAGGGCTGGGCCTTATTTTTTTACAGGTACTTGTATAGCACCGTCAATTTACGCAGCACTTCACATATTGCAAATTCACATCAGTCCCTGCCTTCAGTGAGCTAATAATCGAAGGTCCCTAGCTCACATTCATACATACACATACTAGGGCCAATTTAGACAGGAGCCAATTAACCTACTAGCATGTCTTTGGAGTGTGGGAGGAAGCCCAGAGGAAGCCCATGCAGACACAGGGCAAACTCCAAGCAGGTAGTGCCATTGTTGGAATTCAAACCGGCGACCCTAGTGCTGCTAGGTGGAAGTGCTAACCACTTAGCAACTGTGCTGCATATGTTAGATGTCAACAGAAGCATCTTTCAGTATGAACAGGAATTGGATTAGCTAAAATTTAAAATATTACCTTGTATATTCAAAATTTAAGAGGGAAGTGGTGGATTTGGATTGGGCAGAATAAGACTGCTTTCTTACCATTTATAAAAGACTAAAGACATTCACTAAATAAATGGAAATAATTCAGATTTATCTATTAAAAAAAAAATAACTATGAACCTGACCTCAGGCACAAACAAATTACCAGTACATGCAATTCGTCTCTTCAGTCTTCAATGTCCTAGGCTTATATAATGAAGAGATTAATATAATATAGTTATGAATCTTTATCCCAGATGAGACATGTAAGAGAATACTTCAGTAGATTAGAGCCATCTACTCGTAGAGAAGCTAAAATATGAAGAAACACTACGTTCTATGAACTCATTTTCAATAATAATTTTCCCTTTTCTTTCTTTTGATTAGTATGATTTTGGGCTTCAAACCAAATAATGGTAAAACTACTTGTTCAGTTCGTAATTTGCTTTATGTTATTGAATAATTTCAACTGAGATTATACTTTAAAAGTGCCCTGTCTTTATAATAAAAATGGCCGCCTGATAGTTATAAATAATTCATAAACTCACAGTATTGATTTTTCTAAAGCACTTAAAGGAAATATTACACTTGTGAATACTAGTCATAATGTGATCAATATAATCATGTAGAATTACAGTAGCTTTAAATTCATTTTAGATGAAACTTTAATGATTATTAGGCCAAAAAGCAAGCAAAGATATTAAGAATAACGAGCTTCAGGGCAATGGGTTTTTAGGCATTGATATAACATAAATGGCCTCAAAGAGAGAAGATTTTATATTAGTACAGCTAAGATTTAAATTTGTATATGTATTTTTTCACTGCTGCCTGTAAAATGATTTATTTTTATAACATTGCAATTATATGCCATACTCATGTTCCTTGGGTTCTTGAAAAAGATGCAAAGTTGTTGGAGGCAAATGTAGATGCTGTATACTTTGTGTTAAAAACAAAAATAGTCTTTTTTTTTTGGATTAGTATACTGATGTCCAAACTTAGTTTTGCCAGAAACAATTCTTATGCAACAAATTTTTTAGTAATTGAAAAAACTGAGTTCTCCAGTTGAAAATAAATTAGTAAAATGCAATTTAACCTCTTCAAGATCAGACTGCCCATGCCATTTCTCAGATTTCAGCATTATCACACTTTGAATGACAATTACATCTGGTTCAGCAGGGACTGGCCAAATTTTGATCCATGTAGGGGCACTGTGGTTGTGCAAAAGTCAATCTACTGATGAAGAGGAAGAGGAGAAATCAAGTCTTTTTTTAAAAAAAAAAACACTGGTTGGACAAAACAAAAAACAAAAAAAACTCATGCATGGGCTGCCTGAGTAGCTGCTGTACCCAAAATAATTTTATGTCATCATTTTGCTAAAGATAGAGTTTTCTTTTGGTGGCATTTAACACCTCAAGTTCAAACACTTTCACCTCCTTCCAGTCCAGGCCGATTTTCAGCTTTCAGCACTGGTGTCTGTCAGGGTCACCTGTGGCCAAGTGACAGATGCACACCGTAGGGGGACAGGAGTGCACCGCGAGGTAGTGAACCCTATGGCTGGCTTCTGCGAATAGGAAACTGGGTGGATGTGGAAAGCGGGACCAGAGGAGCACAACCGGGATCCCAACGGAAGCGAGAGCCAAGATTCCCCAGGGCGCGGAGTCTAAGACCCAGCTGGTCTTCTCCAGGGCCTCTAGTGGTGAGGATGTTACGCTGCAGGCTGGGACCAGGTCGCGGCCCCTGGAGTTTCCTAGCTCACGCCCCGTAGGATAAGGGGAAAAGAGGGGAAGCAGCAGCACACGATAGAGAGAACCGAATAACAAGCTGAAGGTCAGGGGCCACAAGCAGACAAGGATAACGAAGAACGAGCCGAAGGTCAAGGGTCACGAGCAGACAGGGATAGTCGGGGACAAGCCAATAAAGTAACAGAGAGACAGACGTAGCACACGGCAGGCAGGAACCCAAACACACAATGCCTAACAAACACGTTGATCAGCAAAGCAGGCTTGCAGTGCACAGGTTAATATAGTGTTCAGTGATAGGGCCTGGGGTGGAGTCAGGCTGGGAGGAGATTATAAAGGAAGCCAGGTGAAGGAGGTCTGGTCTCTAGATGAACACATGAGGAGGAAGGTAAGATGGCAGACAGACATTAATGCATATCCATGACAGTACCCTCCCTCTTACGAGGCCTCCCCCTTCCCCGCCTGGGCCCAGGTTTAGAGGGAAACTTCAGATGAAACTCCTTTAACAGACGAGGTGCAAGGACCTCAGATGCAGTGATCCAAGACCTCTCCTCAGGACCAAACCCTTTCCAATGAACGAGGTACTGAAGACGCCTTTACAGAGTCGGGAGTCCAGAATTTGACTGATCTCGTACTCCTGTTTATCCTCAGAGACAGGCGCCACGGTAGGGAGAGGACGAGAGAATTTATTGAGGACTAAAGGCTTTAGAAGAGCAACATGAAAGGAGTTAGTGATTTTAAGGCTCTTAGGAATCTGGAGTTTGAAACAAACCGGATTCAGTTTAGCAGTTACCGTGTATGGACCGATGAATCGTGGAGCAAACTTCAGAGAAGGAACTCGGAGCTTGATGTTCCTGGTAGAGAGCCAGACTTTGTCCCCTGGCTGAAGAGAAGGCGGTTTACGCCTGCGGCGGTCGGCAAAGCCTTTGAATTTTTCAGCAGCTGCCCGGAGGGAATCATGAACATGACCCCAAACGGAATTGAGAGACTCCTGAACCGAAGCCAAAGCTGGAATGTCTGGAGAACAGATCATGGGAAGAGGAAGTTGAGGGTGTTTTCCATAAACTGTGAAAAAGGGTGTCTTCTGCGAACTGGTATTCACATGATTGTTATGGGAGAATTCTGCCCACGGGAGTAGAGAGGACCAATCGTCATGGTGAGAAGACACAAAGGTGCGAAGAAAGACCTCTAACTCCTGATTAACCCTCTCAGTCTGTCCATTGGATTGGGGATGGTAAGAAGAAGAAAAATCCAAGACAATATTGAGGGATTTGCAAAAGGCTCTCCAAAAACGAGACGTGAATTGGACTCCCCTGTCGGAAACAATATGAGAAGGGACCCCATGTAGGCGGAGAATTTCCCGAATGAAAATGGGAACCAAGGCAGGGGCAGAAGGAAGACCAGGAAGAGGAACAAAATGAGCCATCTTGGAGAATCGATCGATTACCACCCAAATGACTGTATTATTCTCAGACAGTGGGAGATCGGTGATAAAATCCATGGCAATATGGACCCAGGGTTCCTTAGGAATGGGCAAGGGCATGAGGAGACCAGCAGGAGCTTGTGTGGAGGATTTGGACTGAGCACAGACATGACAAGCTTTAACGTAGTCTTTGACGTCTGAGCGGAGATTAGGCCACCAGTAGTGACGACTGATGAGTAGGAAGGATCGGAGGAATCCAGAATGCCCTGCCACCTTGGAATCATGTCCCCAATGAAGGATCTTAGCTCTTAGCTCAGTGGGGACAAAGGTCTTACCAGGCGGAATTTTAGACTTCAGGGTGGTAGAGTGGGCAACAATGCATGAGGTGGGAATGATCGGCTCAGGTTCAGGGGCGGACTCCTCGTCCAAAGTGTCAAATGACCTAGAGAGCGCATCAGCCCGACCGTTGCAGGAACCAGGTTTGTAGGTAATCGTGAAATTAAAACGGGCAAAGAAGAGACTCCACCTGGCCTGTCTAGGATACAGACGTTTAGCATTCTGTAGATACTGTAAATTCTTGTGATCGGTAAAGATCGTTATGGAGTGAGGGGAACCCTCCAAGAGATGACGCCACTCCTCTAACGCCAATTTAATTGCGAGAAGTTCCCGATCACCGATGGCATAATTCCTCTCTGCCTGAGAATTTTTTTTGGAGAAGAACGCACATGGTTGGCGTCTCTTCTCAAAGATTTGAAGAAGCACAGCTCCCACCCCCATTGAAGCGTCCACTTCAATAAAAAATGCATTCCCAGGATTTGGTCTCCTCAAGAGGGGGCCAGAAACAAAGGCCTGTTTCAGGTTGTGAAATGCAGAGACAGCTTCAGTAGGCCAGTCTCTGGCATTCACACCCTTCTTGGTCAAAGCGATAATAGGCGCGGCAATGGAAGAGTAATTCCTTATTAACTGCCTATAATAATTAGTGAAGCCAAGAAAGCGCTGTGTGGCCTTGAGGCTAGCAGGAAGAGGCCAGTTGGTGATAGCCAAGACCTTCCCAGGGTCCATACGAAGCCCCGAACATGAGACGAAGCACCCCAAAAACAGGACCTCAGAACATTCAAAGGAACATTTCTCCAGCTTGGCATAGAGATTGTTCTCTCTAAGACGTTGAAGTACAGTGCGGACATGGTTTCTGTGGATGAGCAGATTCTCAGAAAAGATCAGAATGTCATCCAGATAGATGACAACAAACTGGTACAGCAGATCTCTGAAGATTTCATTGACAAAGTATTGAAACACGGCTGGAGCATTACACAGACCAAAAGGCATCACCAGATATTCGTAATGCCCGTCTCTAGTGTTGAATGCAGTCTTCCATTCATCACCCTCCCGTATTCTAATGAGATTGTACGCGCCTCTGAGATCCAACTTGGTGAAAATGGAGGCACCCTTCAACCTATCGAATAGCTCAGATATTAAGGGTAAGGGGTATCGATTTTTAATAGTAACCGCATTTAAACCCCGATAATCGATGCAGGGTCTTAAGGTACCATCCTTTTTGGCAACAAAAAAGAACCCTGCCCCTGCAGGCGATGAGGATTTCCAGATGAAACCTCTCTCCAGATTCTCTGCTACATACTCCGACATGGCCTGGGTCTCTGGGATGGACAGAGGGTAGGTACGACCCCTGGGTAGAGTTGCTCCGGGGACAAGATCAATAGCACAGTCAAAAGACCTGTGGGGAGGAAGCACCTCAGCTGATTTTTTACAGAACACATCCCGGTAATCGCTGTATGCGGCGGGAAGATCAGAAGAAACAGAAGTGGCAGCAACCGGAAGACTCTCCTTGGGGGTCACCTTGAGAAGACACGACGAGAAACATGAGGAACCCCAGGCCAGGATCTGCCCAGAGACCCAGTCCACATGTGGAGAGTGGAGCTGTAGCCAAGGGAGGCCCAATACAACTGGGGTAGAGGCCTTGGGTAGAATAAGAAAGGATATCCACTCCTGGTGGAGAATCCCTACCGACATCCTAATGGGTAGCGTCTGGAAGCGAATAGGGCCCCCTGGGAGAACAGTGCCATCAATTGCCGAGACTACCAATGGGGTAGTGAGAGGTGAAAGGGTAAGCTTCATAGAAGAAGCAGTTCTCCAATCCATAAAATTGCCGGCAGCCCCGGAATCCAGGTATGCAAGGGTTGACTGAGGAGAAGTGCCTACATGAAGGAACACCGGCAAGAGCAGGCGAGAAGGTGATGTTTCTGGGTCCAATACTCCACCTTCCAAATGTATTAGACCCGAGCGTTTCCCGGACGAAGCGAGCAGGAGTCACGAAAATGACCCTTGCCCCCACAATAGAGGCACAAGCCCAGAGTTCTGCGCCTAGCACGTTCTTCGGGGGTTAGTCTGGTCCGGCCCAGCTGCATAGGTTCTTCAGCAGGTAGAGGATGCTCCACGGAATGAAGGGAGGGGAGCTCAGACTGGCTAGGACCCAGAGAGTGCTGGCGTCTTTTTTCTAAGGACCTCTCTTGAAAACGAATGTCGATCTGGTTGCATAATGAAATTACATCGTCCAGACCAACGGGAATGGCTCTTCCTGCTAATTCGTCTTTCACTCGGTCAGAGAGGCCATGTAAAAAGGTAGCGACCAGGGCCTCATTATTCCAGCTCAATTCAGCTGTGTGGATACGGAACTGAAGACGTAAGACAGCACTAGCCGCTGAAGAAGCCCGAGCCGGCTCTTCGAAGATATTACGAAAGAGCTTCAAGAATTCGGACAGACTGGAAACCACCGGATCGTTCCTCTCCCACAGGGGGGCAGCCCAGGCCAAAGCTTCACCGGAGAGGAGGGAAATGATATAGGCTACCTTAGCCCGGTCAGACAGGAAGCTTTGAGGCTAAAGCTCAAAATGAATAGTGCATTGGCTGAGAAACCCCCTGCAGGCCTTGGAGTCCCCAGAGAAACGGAACGGAGCTGGCAATCTTAGTGAGTGTGAGGCTGCGACTGGTGCGATAGGTACAGCCGCTGGTTGTACTTGGGGTTGCGGATTCGGGGTTCCCAAGGAGACCTGAAGCTGCTCGAATCGAGAAGCCAGATCCTGGAGGAATCGCATCACCTGGGTCTGATTTGATTCCTGGGTCTCAAGTCTGCGAACTATGCCCTGCAATGGATCATCCGCGGGAAGCGGGATGTCAGCCGGGTTCATGGCTGATCAAACTGTCAGGGTCACCTGGGGCCAGGTGACAGATGCACACCGTAGGGGGACAGGAGTGCACCACGAGGTAGTGAACCCTATGGCTGGCTTCTGCGGATAGGAAACTGGGTGGTTGTGGAAAGCGGGACCAGAGGAGCACAACCGGGATCCCAACGGAAGCGAGAGCCAAGATTCCCCAGGGCGCGGAGTCTAAGACCCAGCTGGTCTTCTCCAGGGCCTCTAGTGGTGAGGATGTTACGCTGCAGGCTGGGACCAGGTCGCGGCCCCTGGAGTTTCCTAGCTCACGCCCCGTAGGATAAGGGGAAAAGAGGGGAAGCAGCAGCACACGATAGAGAGAACCGAATAACAAGCTGAAGGTCAGGGGCCACAAGCAGACAAGGATAACGAAGAACGAGCCGAAGGTCAAGGGTCACGAGCAGACAGGGATAGTCGGGGACAAGCCAATAACGTAACAGAGAGACAGACGCAGCACACGGCAGGCAGGAACCCAAACACACAATGCCTAACAAACACGTTGATCAGCAAAGCAGGCTTGCAGTGCACAGGTTAATATAGTGTTCAGTGATAGGGCCTGGGGTGGAGTCAGGCTGGGAGGAGATTATAAAGGAAGCCAGGTGAAGGAGGTCTGGTCTCTAGATGAACACATGAGGAGGAAGGTAAGATGGCAGACAGACATTAATGCATATCCATGACAGTGTCTTTATTCAACCTTACTAACTATATAACTATATAACTGTCATACTTTGAATTACCCAGGCATGCAAGAATATACACAATTTTTATTTATTTTTTCTTGGGACATATAGAGTTTTCTTTTGGCGGTATTTAATCATCACTGGGATTTTTATCTTTTGCTATATAATCAAAAAAATACTGGACATTTTGAGAAAAAAATATTCTTAGTTTCTGTTATAACATTTTGCAAATAATCTTTTTTTCATAAATTTAGGTCAAAATGTATTCTGCTACATTTCTTTAGTAAAATAACCCAAATCAATGTACATTAGTCTTTGTGTAAGTTATTGGGTCTGCAAACTATGGCATTTATTTGAAAATCAATTAGTCCTGATGTACTGACTTAATATACAAAAAGGTGTAGCGCTGGATGAGGAAAACTGTGTATGGCTATACAGTGAAAAAAATATATAATATAAGAAAAAGTATCAAAAACATGAGTGAATACTACAAATAAACAATTTAAAGTTCATGTGTGTCAGTGAAAAATATATGAAATCTTCTCCTCTATTTAAAGATGATAGGAGTTCTACAGAGTGCAGGTATCCGATGAAAATCATAGGCAAAATGCTCCAACACTTAGTAAAGATCCCGCCACCAAGGTGAAGAATGAAGGCTTACCAGACAGCCTGCGACCACCCTTCTCAGGGGGGTCAAAACAGGCTCAGTAGAGTGATGTTTTACTCCATGGAAGGCAGGATGATTCTGCAGGAACGCTTCATCCACAATGGGAGAGTCTCCAGAGACGTTGATTGAACACCTGGCCAGAACTGGGAGTAGACACACTCTTTGCAGATCAGAGTGGATGTTCCTCAGTAAGTAGGATAAAATCCAAAAGAGAAAGAAAAACTTTTAGTGTAGCGTTCATCCATAAAAAAAGGGGTTTATTTTCACAAAGTATGCGATACAGAACCTCAAAGTAACAAGTCCTGAGATATTAAAATGCTGGTTAAAAAACTCCTTGCAAGGAATAAAAAGCTCCGTATTCTGTCAATCAAACGACCATTCGCGCGTGCGCAATGCATGCACGTGTCGCCCTACGTCGTTTCGTCAAATCTGACGTCATCAGGGGCACCTGATGTACTGACTGCCTATCTCTTTTCTTGAAGCCCTAAAATGCCGGGACCCTCCTGATCCTTGTGCTGTGCCCTCTTGACTCCTGTACTGTGTCCCCTTTCCCCTGTACTGTGCACTCCTGACCCCTCCATACTGTGCACTCCTACCCTCTGCATTGTGCTCTCCTGCCCCCTGTATTGTGCCCTCCTGCCTCCATGCACTGTGCCCTCCATCCACTCTGTACTGTGCCCTGTACTGTGCCCTCCTGCTCCCCTAGTTTGCACTCCTACCCCCTTACTGTGCCCTTCTGCATCCCCCTGTTCCCTCCTGCCCCGCTCGTACTGTGCCCTCTTGCCCCCTGTACTGTGCCCCTCTGTATTGTGCTCTCCTGCCCCCCCTGCCAATACTGTGTCCTCCTGACCCTCCTGCACTGTACCATCCTGCCTTTCCCCTTTGTACAGTGCCCTTTGTGTTGATTAGACTCTGATTTATGTTTTGTTGTTTAAAATCAATTTTATTAAAAGTAGTAAAACTTAATAACCTCCCTGTAACTGGAGGTTATGAATATATGCAATTTCTGCTGATTTATTTCTGCCAATGACATTTTATGTTTTTCTTTTTAAATATTTTTTTTTTCAATAATTTAACAAAAATCAATGGGTTTATCAAGTAAATATAAACCTTTGACTATACATCGATCAATTATATATATGAGATTGTATTGGGTATGGTGTATAGCGTTCAGTTTGAGGATTTCATGGTAAAGAATTTCTTTAAATTACAGAAGTGAAGCTACACTTATATCCAGTAATTCGAATGTGCAGTGTGAAGTAAATCACAAGTTCTCTCGAGCCTTTAATGCTATCCCTGTGCTGCTATTATGCTGGTGTGCACTCATTAATCAGAGCGAGCTGCAGGTGAATAGTTAATTGTCCGAGAGACGCGATAATAAAAGGTTGATCATCAAGCCGTGAGATTACGCCCTCAGTTGAAGTTGGAAGAGATGAAATGTCAGGGCGTGATCTCCACGGCAACCGGAAGTGACGTGTGTGTTCCACTGTCAGCTGGCTAGTTTCGGGAAGTGCACAGTATCGCTGTGTATTCAACACAGACATCCCCCTGGGCAGCAGACTGGTGACTACATTCACTTTGTGACTTTATGCTTCATTGATGTTTAAAATGTGTACGTATTCTATATGAGGGACGGGTTTTTGGGCTTTTTATTAATAAATGCATGAAAAAGGATTATGCCATGTCCAAATTTTTTTATGTTTTATGAATACACTTGATCGGAGTGAATTATAGTTGCCAAAACCGCCCCCAGTGCTGATGACCATATATACAAGCAAATGCAATATAAGGATTTATTTTAAAGTTTATCTAGGCTCTGGTGAGTTTAACCCCCTGGGGGAACATGTTTGGTGGATGGTGCACACACTGACCAATCTCTACGATCACCCACTGTGTTTAAAGAGAAAGTTACACTGTCATCACATACAAATTATCTATTTGGAATATTGATGTTGGTCAGAAGCAGAAATGGACTAATACTAGCGCTGTTTTAACATGGGACAGATACAGTATTTTATCTGAACTTTCTTTTGTTAACCTTTTATACTCTTGAACATTTTAAACAGCAGCTTTTGCATTGTATGCCCCTATCCATTTGACCGTTGAAAAGCGATTAAGCAGGTCTCTCTTTATAGTGTATGTTTGAATATTTTTATTTGACCTTAATAACTGTGCAGTATTTTGGCGCTGAGTAGTGAACATAGGTCCAGGTTTACACGTAGTTTTTTATACAATTTTGTAATTTTTTTCTCAGCAGCCATGGACGCTTTACTTTTTTGAGGAATAGGAATATTGATATTAATAACATATTTGCCGTCAATGAAGAAAACACTGCAAGCTAATTATAATGGCATTATTACTGCTCTAGGTAATGTCTTATAAAAGCAAGTAAGAACTTGGTGGGATATTTGTACCCTGGAGCAATATATGAAATAAAAAATTCTAATAAGAAATTTACGATTGGAGATACCCCAAGATGGCTTAGACGATCCATGACTATGAATGAGTGGCTGGATTTTTTTTAATGGAGTGAGGTTTAAGTTGCAGGAGTTGAGCTTAAAAAGGAAAAGAAAGAAAATGGTGAAATTAGAGACTAATGCCCCATACACACGATCATTTTTAATGTCATTTTTAAAACTGACGTTTTTCTCGTCATTTTTTTTCTTGTTTCCTCTCAAGCCTGTCTTGCGTACACACCATAATTTTAAAAAATGTTCAAGAAAAGCGCAGTGATGTACACCACGTACGACGGCACTATAAAGGGGAAGTTCCGTTCGAATGGCGCCACCCTTCATGTTAGTAAAGTTTGTCGAGACGATTCGCTCTTTTCAGTCTAGTGCTTTTCAGTCCGTTACAGCATGACGAATGTGCTATCTCCATTACGAACGCTAGTTTTACCAGAACGAGCGCTCCCGTCTCATACTTGATTCTGAGCATGCGCGTTTTTTTTTCACATCGTTAAAGCATACACACTATCGTTTTTCACGTCGTAAAAAAAAACGACATGAAAAACGACGTGAAAAAAGAGAGCATGTTCGAAATTTTTAATGCCCGTTTTTCACGTCGTTAAAAATGCTCTGGAGTATACACACGATCATTTTTAATGGCCATTTTTTTTAATGGCATTTTTAACGGCATGAAAAATGATCGTGTGTATGGGGCATAAGATCAACAATCTACAGCTGCAACTTGACCCTATTAAAAACTCACAACAAATTACGGATTTTATTAATCGCATAAAGAAAAGATTGGAAAAGGTTGATAAAGATACACAGAAGAAAAATACCAAAAAGTAAATATAAACCTTTGACTATACATCGATCAATTATATATATGAGATTGTATTGGGTATGGTGTATAGCGTTCAGTTTGAGGATTTCATGGTAAAGGATTTCTCTAAATTACAGATGTGAAGCTACACTTATATCCAGTAATTCAAATGTGCAGTGTGAAATAATAGACTTGTGCACAACGGAAAAATTTGTTTAGTTTCGGTTCGTTTTTTGTGCACAACGGAAAAATTCGTTTAGTTTCGGTTCGTTTCTTTTCGGTCCTGTTGATTCGTAATCATTCGTAATTTTGCTAGACGGGATTTTTCGTGTTCGGACTAATTCGTATTTTCGCAAGCGTAATTTTTCGTTGAATTTTTAGTTGATTTATAATTCGTACTTTCGGTAGGGTACGTTGTTTTTCTTTGATTCTGGACAACACTCCTACTTTCGTAACTTTTTTTGGGTTCGTTGATTCGGAATTTTCCGTGTCTCTCTCACAACGACGCTGCCTATTATGCCTAATGTGCTTCGAATGGATTTGTACTTTTCTAAATACATAGCGGTTATTTGTAACGATTCAAAATCTTGTATTTTACTTTCGTTTTTTACATGCGGCTATAGCCTCCGCCCCTGTACACCATTTTGAGAGGGTTCAGCACGGTGAGGGAGAAGCAGAGAGCAGAGCAGAGTGTTATTGTGCTTCGAATGGATTCAAAATCTCGTATTTTACTTTCGTTTTTTCATGCGGCTATAGCCTCCGCCCCTGTACACCATTTTGAGAGGGAGTTCAGCATGGTGAGGGAGAAGCAGAGAGCAGAGTGAGTGTTATTGTGCTTCGAATGGATTCGTACATTCGTAACTTTTTTCATAACGAATTATGCCGAAGACATTCGGGCATTCGCTATTTTGCGGTATAATTTATTTCGGATTCGGTTTTATTCGTAATTGCTTTGTTCGGAAATTCGAATGCTTCCGAATGTCCGAAAGTTGCTAAATTCGGACGAATTTCGATTCGTTACGAAATTAATTGCACAAGCCTATGAAATAAATCACAAGTTCTCTCGAGCCTTTAATGCTATCCCTGTGCTGCTATTATGCTGGTGTGCACTCAATAAATCAGAGCGAGCTGCAGGTGAATAGTTAATTGGCAGAGAGACACGATAATAAAAAGGTTGAACGTCAGGCCATGAGATCACGCCCTCAGTTGAAGTTGGAAGAGACGAAACGTCCCCCTTAATATCCATAATATTCTATTATAGTCTATTATATTCTATTTTTTTTCTATTCTATTCTTTTCTTTTATATTCAAAATCAAATGTATTCTATTTGAAATTTGAATTTCAGAAGATGGTTATATTATTTCTATGTTATTCTATTCTATTTGTTTCTATTATATTCTAGTCTATTCTGTTTATATTTTCTATTATATTTTGTTCTGTTTTACTCTATTCTATTCTATTCCTTTATTTTCTATTGTATTTTATCCTTATTGGAAATTGGAAAACTATTTATAAACTATTCAAATTAGAAAACTATTCAAATTCAAAAAGTATTTGAAAACGATTCAAAAGGAATTCTAAAATAATTCAAATTTCGTCTGAATATTTTTCTTGCTATTTCGAATTTGTTTAAATTCTGTACTATTGTAATTCAGAAATTCGGATACATCCGAAAAACTAAAATTTGTCAGAATTTTAATTCGGAACGAAACGAACTGCACATGTCTAGCACTGGATGTCATTCAATCTACTTCCCCTGAGCCCAGGCCAACTGTACATGCTTCACATGGCCAACAAGATTCACCCACTGCTAGAAAAGAAGAAGGACTGGTGATATCGAACTGAGCAGAATATCCCCTGGATAGTTTTGGAAGTAATTTATTCTGAAAGACTAAACTGCAAGTTAGACAGTTAATAGTCACTGCAGTGAGCATAGGTTGTTTGCATTATTAACAGCGATTGGAGCTTAATCTTGTAAAATAATCATGTATTTCATGCCTAAAAAAATATATAGAATTCTTTTTTGCAATAATTGAAACATAAAGAAGCAGTGGCATTCAATTAGAACCGAGAAGCATTATTCCTCAAGGCTTAGTTTCCAGCTGCCTCTCATTTCTCTGTGGCTAATGAAGAGAGTAAAAGGGAACGGCGCCCTCTAAATGCAGCAAGTAAAAACAGTTTTTTATTATAAAAAGGTTAAAATACACTCACATTTGAGCAGTGGTAATCGAGCGTGTCAGGGGTTGACAGGAACTTCATCCGCAGATCCTCAGGGGTGATGGTGGTTTCACGGGCAGTTGGGCTGGAGTCCTCGATCCTGTGTCTCTTCCTGCACTGGATGTTGAGCAGCGCCGGCCGGAAACTTCGATCTGGACTGTGTATGCTCCGTGCGGTCCTGGGGTCATCACTTCCGGGTCAGAGGTATGCGGGAGCACCTCCCGCATACCTCTGACCCGGAAGTGATGACCCCAGGACCGCACGGAGCATACACAGTCCAGATCGAAGTTTCCGGCCGGCGCTGCTCAACATCCAGTGCAGGAAGAGACACAGGATCGAGGACTCCAGCCCAACTGCCCGTGAAACCACCATCACCCCTGAGGATCTGCGGATGAAGTTCCTGTCAACCCCTGACACGCTCGATTACCACTGCTCAAATGTGAGTGTATTTTAACCTTTTTATAATAAAAAACTGTTTTTACTTGCTGCATTTAGAGGGCGCCGTTCCCTTTTCGTCTTGTCTGTTCCAGAGCCTCTTCTAGCTTCCAATCTGAACTGGCAGCCATCTTATTAATTTCAGCAACTCTCGCCCTAAACTTTTCCTCCATACATGGACATACATATTTACTATTAATAACTGAGCTTTCACAACTCCACCCAGTGCATTACCCCCTCCCCCCTCCTCTCCTTCGTTATAGATCTCTATACAGCCCTTTCCAAAGTGCGCCATACCAAACCAAACTTTGCCTTGCTAATGAAGAGAGTACATGCATGAGGCTCTGAGGAAGAAGGTAACCCTTTGAAAGGGAACAACCAGCAATGGTCCTCATGTCCTCTCCTTCATCACCTGGAGACTGTTATCAGACCGATTGCCACCAGTTAAAGGCTTTCACATTGCGGTTTTCTTTCACATGCTTGCAAGTAGTTTTTAATTAATTATTTTATTAAACTTATCAAAGGATAATGCACAAGGCTGGTGCGCCTTCTTTTCTTTATTCCTTTTCTGACTGCTAGGATGCCCCTATCATGGAGGGCAGCAAGGCCTGAGACATTATCCATCCTGAACTATAGATGATCAACAAACTTGTGCGCAAGAGTTTTTGTTTGCTGTTATGAAATGCATCAAGCCCTACATGGGCATTAATAGCCCCTTATATGATAACAGTTGAAAAAAATTGGGACCATAAAATGTAACATTTTCAGAGAAAACAACTTGTGTGATGTTGTGTTGCTTTAGTTCAGCTTTCTCTCTATGCTAAATACCGTATTTTTCGCTCCATAAGACGCACCTGACCATAAGACGCACCTAGGTTTTAGAGGAGGAAAAAAATAAAAAAACAATTCTGAACCAAATGGTGTACTAAAATATTTAATATTATAGTACTAGTATAGGTGGGTGGTGGACACACAGCAATTCCACCCCCCCCCCCCCATCAATTCAGCTCAGCTACACTATACCTGGGTGGTGGTGGGCACAGCAACCTCCCCCCCTTTCCCAGATCAGATCAGGGTGGCAGAGCAGACACAAACACCCCTTCAGCCTCTTCTATCACAGCAGCTCAGGTGACTGGGCAGTGCATACCATGCTTGCCCACACCTCCCACCCCCTTATTACCAGCTTACCTCAGGCAGCGGAGGACACTGCCATTACAATGCACAACCCCCTCTGGCTGGCTGTCTGGCTTTCAGCCTCAGATGCACCCGGGCAGCAGCTAGGAAGAACGACAGGGGACATACTGTAGTTTGCAGCAGCAGCTTCCAGTGGAAAGAGCAGGAAGTGAGACTGGACCAGACCACTGCGCCGGGGGGTGTTTCGGCTGAAAAGAAAAAACAGCAAGGGCTCTTGCTGCTTTCGGAACGGTGTCAGATTTGGCGGGTGTCAACTGACCTGGGTGCGGAGCGCACCCCCATAACAATGCCACTGACACCCCCCATGTTTTGGCACCCAGAGCAGACCGCCTCCCCCGCTCCCACTTGGTATGCCCCTGCAAGGATCTGCCTCACATCCTGTCCTCTCTCCTCCACAGAGAATCCGAGTGCCGATATTGTGATGCTGCTGCGACGGAGGTGGGCGGTGCCTCGACAGTATACGCTCCATAAGACGCAGGGACATTTTCCCCCTTTTTTTGGGGGGGAAAAAGTGCGTCTTATGGTGCGAAAAATACGGTATATGAAAACTACTTCTGCACTACATATCCTTATTATTGTACATCTGATGCATAGTGCTGCCAGGTACTATTTCTTTCTTTTGGATAATGGAACTCAATTAGGACAACACATGTTACATTTAAAGTGGATGTAAACCCACTCTCATCCTTTCTAAACTACTGCCATAGTGCTGATCTATAAGGATATACATGCCTCCTGCATGTATCCTTATTGGTCAAATGTCTCCCCTCTGTCTGTTATAAGAACTGAAAAACTGCAGATTCTGTGGGTGGATCTGTTGTCTGGAGCTCGGTGGGTGGAGTCGTGATGTCAGTAGACTCCCCGCCCACTTCTACACTCCCCTTGTCAACATGCATTTTCTCCTGTGTATTCCTTCTGCTATGATCACTAACATCCAGTCAATATCCAGAAAAGTAACCACATGACTTCAGAAAAGGGGTGGGAATTAAAAAATAATGCCTGTCTAAAGCTAGTGCACGAGATATGTAAATAACCTGTCACTCAAAGCAAGGGGGCGGAACTGTCAAAGGTTTTTCTCTGTTTGTCCGTTTTATCTCACTGAACAATAAAAGAGGATTGCTCAGAGCTGGATTAACTCTTTGTGGCAAGACCTGGCACAAATGATAGGAAATCTTATACTCTACATTGTGACAGCAAAAAAATAAATAAAACAAAATTTCGGGTTTACATCCACTTTAAAGTTAACTTAATCAGATTGTTTCCCTTTTACCCCCTCCCCCCCCCCAGGGAATGGCACAACATGCATTCAGAAATGTCCTCTAAAAGTATATAAATGCAGGTTTGAACTTACCAGTGTGAATGTCCATGTAGATAACAGTTTCCAGACGGACCATTTAGGTATAATGACTGGTTGAAGGGTGGTTAAAAAAAATATATTTCAAATTACCAAATTAAAAAAATGATTTGTAAAATCTAGCCTTCAATTAATTATAATTACTGTATATACGAGTATAAGCCGACTTTTTTATGCTGAAAAAGCCCCCCTTGGCTTATACGCGAGTGAGAGTCTCCCGCTGTGTCAGTCTTAACTGTTCGGTGGCCGTCCACTGTAACAAAGCCCTGCCTCCTCCTCATCCATGATAGGCGGAACACTGAACACGGATAACAATTCTGGGAAACAAAATCAGTGTTCCGTCTATCATGGACGAGGAGGAGGGCGGCTATGTTACAGTGGACGTCGGCCGACTGCAGTTGCATGACACAGCGGGAGATCAAAAGGTACATGAGGCTGCAGATGGGCACAGGGAGGCTGCAGATGGGCACAGCGAGGCTGCAGATGGGCATTGTTGACCCTCTTTTCCACTTACAGTAGCTGCTGCATTTCTCACCCTAGGCTTATACTCGAGTCAATACGTTTTCCCATTTTTTTGTGGTAAAATTAGGTGCCTCAGCATATATTCGGGTCGTCTTATACTCGAGTATATACAGTACTTACTATTTGCATAATAAAGAAAAAAAGTTGCGCTAAATGTGAACGTGACACATGAAGTGACATACAAAACCAAAACTGAATTAGCACAATTGGTCAAACAGTGTGATGAAATGAAACATATGATAAATGAGCACAGCGGCTCACACAGTGAATAAACCACCAAAACAGTGACATATATTGCAATAATAACCACATATACCTAAAACATGTGATCATATGTAAATCACTTAATAAACTTGACCAATAAATATGAATGTGTCCGTGAGAAACAAAAATAATAATCAAAAATCAAAGTTCATATAGATGCATTAAAGGTAACCCTCCACCGTGACCAATGGAATCCAAACTGAATGTGCACCAAGATGAAGTGATGTATAGGACAGCCTTCACCAATATAAATACTGCCTCTTACCGCAAGACATTGATCCCTTATCACAGGGGATCAAAAAGCGCCTGTGGCTTGTTCCCCAGCCTGGGGTATGTGGCATACAGCGACCGACAACCAGGATGGCGTCTCGACTGGGAGGTCAACAGCTCGAGATGGTACAAACACGGTCCCCGTATGCCAAAAATAGGAAAGGACTAATAGTGTAAAACCTTACACATTTATTGTATAAAAAAGTGAATGCACACTTACAGAAATGTTGAATAAAAAGAGCGTATAATAAGCCGGCCGGCCGGCTCTAAAGATTAGCAGCCCGTATGTCTCCGGGTAGTGTGGGCGTGATGATGTCAGACCGTAGCTCCTCCCTACGCGTTTTGTCACTATAGGACGTGTTCACGGCTCTTTTACGCTCTTTTTATTCAACATTTCTGTAAGTGTGTATTCACTTTTTTATACAATAAATGTGTAAGTTTTTACACTATTAGTCCTTTCCTTTTTTGGCATACGGGGATGTGGCATATATCACATAGTTAGTGGACGCTATAATGTTTGTGCAAATCAATCAATATATGCTTATTGTGATTTTTTTACCAAAAATATGTAGCAGAATACAAATTGGCCTAAATTTTGGAAGAAATTAGATTTTTTTTTTTTATCGGATTTGTTTTTAAGCAGAAAGTAAAAAATATATTTTTTTTTTCAAAATTGTCGATCTTTTTTTGTTTATAGAGCAAAAAAAAAAATTAAAACCGCAGAAGTGATCAAAAATCACCAAAAGAAAGCTCTGTTTGTGGGGGAAAAAAAGGACAACATTTTTATTTGGGTACAGAGTCACACGACAGTTAAAGTAATGCAATGCCATATCGCAAAAAATGGCCTGCTCATGAAGGGGAGTAAATAATCAGGTCAAGTGGTTAAGGGAAAAAACTTCCAGCGATGTAGATCCACATCAATAACGATAGACACTGACTTGACAAAACAAAAAAGCGTTTTTTGGATAAAATACACTTTTTTGAATTAAAAAATTAAACTGTAGAGTTGGCCCAATTTTTTTTTTAGATTGTGAAAGATAATGTTACGACGAGTAAATTAATACCCAACATGTCACGCGACAAAATTGCACCCGCTCTTCGAATGGCGACAAACTTACCCTTAAAATCTCCATGGGCGACATTTAAAAAATTCTACAGGTTTCATGTTTTGAGTTACAGAGGAGATCTAAGGCTATAATTATTGCTCTCGCTCTAACGATCATGGTGATACCTCACATGTGGTATGAACACAGTTTTCATATGCGGGCACTACTCACATATGTGTTTGCTTCTGCACACAACCCGGTCGGGGCGCGTTTAAATTTTTTTTATTCTTATTTATTTTACTTTTTATTTTTACATTGTTCTTTTTAAAAAAAATTGTCACTTTTATTCCTAGAAAAAACACACAAACTCCCTAGGGAAATGGGACACATCCCTTGTAATAGAAAAAAAGCATGACAGGACCTCCGAAATATGAGATCTGGGGTCAAAAAGACCTCAAATCTCATATTTGGACTAAAATGCAATAAAAAATCAAAAAAATGTTATTTGAAAAAAAAAAATGTCTCTTTAAATGCTATGGGCGTAAGTGACTTTTTTTTTGTTTTCAAATTGTATTTTAATTGAAACATTTTCAGAAAAATACATATCAAACAGTATTTTGAAATATCAATTAGGAAAATAAGCAAATGAAAATTATACAACACTGGTATTAAACACAATATAAACAAAAATAATTAAAATAATTAAAAATAAAAAACACATAGAAAGGAATCAGTATTTTATTGATAATAATAATAATAATGAATAATAATTATATTAAGTAGTGGTCTTATCAATATTATTATTTAATAGTAAAGCAATAGTTATTAAATCTTTATTAATGTACACTGTTATTCTATTCTATAAAAATACAGAATGTCTTTATTTTTAAGTACTGAACTCAGCTGGTATTCTTAAGACTGAGTCATAAGCTAAGTAGGTGAAAGTGCACCGAGACACAGTTCATTTTAAGTTCAACTAATTAGACAACGAACATTCTGACAACAGTGAAAAGCATACAAATCATAGAATAATAAAGATAAGATAGGAGTAAACTTCTTATCCTATAAACAGGTGGTTTAAAATAATTAGGCGGTTATGAGAAAGTTATGTACAGAACATTAATAAAGTTTGACAGGGTCTATTTGTGTTTTATTAAAACGTAAAATACATTGTATAAGATATATTTATATATTAGGCTCTTAAATAGATGAGGGTGGGGCCACCCATGATGTATGCGGGTGACCCCGCCTCCCTCTGACGCAACAGGGTTTGCCGCAGGGCTACCCAGTGACATGTACTACACTGACTGCACTATATATTCTCCACTATATTATATTTACTACAATGACTGCACTATATACAGAAATGTCATTTTGTGCAGGGACTGTTCTAAACACGGGAAACATGCGCCACTTTACAGGCATAATATAGGCACCCCCCAGGTACGAAATTTAAAGGAATATTTCACTTTTAATGTTTCACTTTAAGCATTATTAAAATCACTGCTCCCAAAAAAACTGCAGTTTTTAAAACTTTTTTTGCATTGATACATGTCCCCTGGGGCAGGCTCCAGGTCCCCAAACACTTTTTATGACAATAACTTGCATATTAACCTTTAAAATTAGCACTTTTGATTTCTCCCATAGATTCTTAAAGGGTGTTTCCGCAGCTTTTGAATTTGCCGCAAACACCCCAATTTGTTCGCTATTCGGCGAACGGGCGAACAGCCAATGTTTGAGTTTAACTCACGTTCGACCCGAACATAAAGCTCATCCCTACACACCAGTATAGAAATAATACAAACTTTATAAATGAAAAGATAAAGTACATACATCCAATGTACAAGCAGGTATTATCAGCAAAGGGCCCATTTAGAGTTCTGGTGGAATTGTGCACATATACCCAAGTATGTATAGCTCTTAATAAAGATACCTCCAGAATAGGAATGAGCTTCGAGTTCGAGTCGAACTCATGTTCGACTCGAACATTGCCTGTTCGCCCGTTTGCCGAACAGCGAACAATTTGGGGTGTTCGCGGCAAATTTGAAAAGTCTATGGGAGAAATCTAAAGTGCTAATTTTAAAGGCTTATATGCAAGTTATTGTCATAAAAAGTGTTTGGGGACCCGGGTCCTGCCCCAGGGGACATGTATCACTGCAAAAAAAAGTTTTAAAAATGGCAGTTTTTTCGGGAGCAGTGATTTTAATAATGTTTAAAGTGAAACAATAAAAGTGAAAAATTTAAAGGAATATTTCACTTTTATGGTTTCACTTTAAGCATTATTAAAATCACTGCTCCCGAAAAAACGTCCGTTTTTAAAACCTTTTTTTTTTGCATTGATACATGTCCCCTGGGGCAGGACCCGGGTCCCCAAACACTTTTTAGGACAATAACTTGCATATTAGCCTTTATAATTAGCACTTTTGATTTTGAACGTTCAAGTCCATTGTATTTAATAGGGTTCTAAAGTTTGTGCAAACTTTCTGTCTCTTCGCAGGTTCTGGTGCGAACCGAACAGGGGGGTGTTCGGCTCATCCCTACTCCAGAATACTGTAGCAGCAAAGTTCAGTTGAAGGAGCCTCAGAGGAAGATCATTATGCAGGGTTTGTGTTGGAGACCCAAAGACAAGATCTGCTGTGATGAAGACATCCTACAGCTATTGTACAACCAACCTGGAATGCAAATTTTTGCTAGCAGAAACCGTGGTATTGCACTTGAAGTGTCTAATCTGTCATGCAACAGGACCAATAACTACCAGAAAAAAAGTTGGCATGATGCCATATTCCATATTCCATGCATGGCATATGCCAAAAAAAGTTCCAGACTGCCAGGAGACACCTGCTGGTGGACCACAGTACTGCACACCAAATATCAGGCAGTGTCACCAGCGGATGGAACCTTCCCTGACAGAACTGTATTATATATACTACAATGACTCCACTATATACTCTGAACTGTATTATATATAATACACAGACTGCACTATCTACTCTGCTACACTACATGCTTTGGCCAATCAGCCGCTGTCAATTCATTGTGACCTTGCAGTGCATTATGGGGTGCTCTGCGGCAGGCAAACTTTGACTTGGACATCGGGACCATCCCTAATCATAAAGGGTCACCATCAAAAAAAGTAAAATCCATTTTCTGTACCATCCAACTACTAAAGCTAAACTATATGATTCTCAAGATATAGTGAATACCTTTAGCAACTATTACAGCTCCCTCTATAATCTAAAAGATGATGGTACACCTGATTCTATAAAACTATTTTTACAATTGATACAACTGCCCCAACTGACCCATACCCAACTGCAGGGCCCCATTGCTCCCTTTACGGATCTGAACTAGCCAGAATTATCACCCAGATTCCTAGCAATAAATCACTGAATCCTGGTGGCTTCGCAGGTGAATATTGTAACCAATTTAGTGCTACTCTGTGTCTCCATTTAGAAATGGTATTCAATACTGCTGCATCCTCTGCCTTCCCTAGTGAAATGTTATCTACCTTGATTGTGACTCTCCCGAAACCAGGTGAGGCGCCCACCAAGTCTCAGAATTTCTGTCCTCTCTCTCTCTTCAATATTGATGTTAAGCTATATGCTAAAATTATTGCCAACCGCTTAGTGGATCTTTTGCCTTTGTTAATACATCCGGATCATTCGGGATTTATTAAGGGGCATCAATCCTCCGACGCAACATGGCGCCTTTTCAACTTTATATACCTCACTGAGAAAAAATTAACGCCTTCTTTGCTACTGGCCTTGGATGCAGAGAAGGCATTCGACAGGGTCCACTAGGAGTATCCGCCGCAAGTTTTGTGCAAGTTTGGCTTCCAGGGGGAATACTTTTTCCCATTATGGCCCTATATACTGTACATGTCCTTCTGCCAGAGTAAATACTAATGATGTGTTATCGACACCATTTCACATCACAAAAGGCGTTAGGCGGGGTGTCCACTCTCTCCTATTATTTTCAATACAGTGATGGAGCTCTTGGCCACGTACAGTATATTCGATCACATAGCGATATATGTGGTTTTCTTGCCAGCAACAGAGCCCATAGGATCAGTCTGTTTGCAGACGACATTATTCTAATGTTAACAGAACCTAGGAGCTCCCTAGCTGTGATTCATGAGGCCATAAACTTGTTTAACTCTGTATCTTATTATAAAGTGAAGGATACAAAATCTGTAATTTTAGATTAGAGCCCACTAAACATTCGCTTCAGGCTTGCTACCTATATACCTGGGCAGTCGTGGGAGTTGCATATTAAGGCATTAAATTGACCAAATCTCAGGCATCTCTTTTTTAAAGAAAACAACCTTCCTATGCTTACTACTATGTGGGAGGAATTGACCACCCTTTCTAAACACAGTTTGTCTTGGTTGGGAAGATTGGCTACATTTAAAATGGTGGTACTTCCAAACATATTATATCTTTTCCAGTCTCTGCCCATTCCGCTACCTAAAAATTACCCCCCAATCTTTACAACCCCTTGTGAATCATTTTGTTTGGCAGGGCAAGAGAGCCCGCAGTGCCCATAGCAAACTGGTTAAACATAAGCTTGCAGGATGGATGGGTTTATTGGACATCACTGATTACTATATGGCCTCCATACTAGCTCAACTGGAGGAATAGTTTTGTCCTAGTCCACACATATCAAGTAGTGATGAGCCGAACACCCCCGGGTTCGGTTCGCACCAGAACCCGCGAACGGACCGAAAGTTCGAACGAACATTAGAACCCTATTAAATACAATGGATGCGAACGTTCGAATTCTAAAGTGCTAATTATAACAACTATTATGCATGTTATTGTCTTAAAAAGGGTTTGGGAACCCGGGTTCTGCACCAGGGGACATGTATCAATGCAAAAATAAGTTTTAAAAACGGTCGTTTTTCGGGAGCAGTCATTTTAATGATGCATAAAGTGAAAAAAAAAAAGTCAAATATTCCTTTAAATATCGTACCTGGGGGGTGTCTAAAGTATGCCTGTGAAGTGCCACGTGTTTCCCGTGTTTAGAACTGTCCCTGCACAAAATGACACTTCTAAAGGAAAAAAAAGCCATTTAAAACTGCTTGCGGCTTTAATGTAATGTCTGGTATCGGTAATATGGATGAAATTCTTTAAGAAAAATGGCATAGCTACCCCATGACCCCCCCCTACCCCAGCCCATTACCAGCCCCTTTGGGTCTTGTATGGATATTAAGGGGAACCCCGCACATAAAATAAAAAAGGCCCTATATACTCTGAACAGCCCTATACAGGCGGTGCATACAAGACAGGGACTGTAGGTTTGTTCTTATGTAGAGTCTGTTTGTAATTTTGAACAGGTACATTGTTGAAGTGTAGCTCCAGACCAAAAATCTATTTTTAAACTTTTTGGAAAACATAGGTAAGGGTTATCACCCCTGTAACATTTGTTTTGCTGTCTGTGCCCCTGTTCAGAACATTTCACCTCACTTTCCGTCCCAATGACAACTCTTTTTGAAATGTGGTCTTTTTCTTGAAACAATGATTGCTGATAAAGCATCAGTACAGAGGAGACACCTTTCTCCCATATTTATTCTTACAGGAGAGAATTTTCCTTCCTAGTGGTAGATTTCCTCTCACTTCCTGTTGTCTTCTTGCGTTTGCAAGTAGGAGTCGTTTGTAAGTTGGATGTTTGAAAGTAGGGACCTGCCGTATATACTCTGCAGAAATAGGCCCCTTAGTTGTTGGTGTTGGCACAACACTGTAAGCACTCACAGTTACTCTTGGTTGGTGCTGGAACGCCCTGCTGTCAACTATTATATCAGGAATTTTAATTACATATAATTGTTGAACAGTGGTAGTAAAAATTGGGCCTTTGATGGTGGTGCTGGTGCCACAACACTGTAAGCCCTGACAGTTACTCTTGGTGGGTGCAGCAATGGGCCCTGCTGTGAATTATTAGATCAAGAATTGTAATTACATGCCCCTGTTGAACAGGGGCTGAAAAATTGGGCCTTAGGCACTGGTGGCACAACACTGCAACCCCTCACAGATACTGTACTTGGAGCACAGCAATGAGCCCTGTTGCAAAGTATTGCTTCAAAAATTGTAATGACACGCCCCTGTTAAACAGGGGCTGAAAAATTGGGCCTTAGGCACTGGCGGCACAACACTGCAACTCCTCACAGATACTGTACTTGGAGCACAGCAATGAGCCCTGTTGCAAAGTATTGCTTCAAAAATTGTAATGACACGCCCCTGTTAAACAGGGGCTGAAAAATTGGGCCTTAGGCACTGGTGGCACAACACTGCAACTCCTCACAGATACTGTACTTGGAGCACAGCAATGAGCCCTGTTGCAAAGTATTGCTTCAAAAATTGTAATTACACGCCCCTGTTAAACAGGGGCTGAAAAATTGGGCGTTAGGCACTGGTGGCGGCACCCATAAACAAAAATGATCTTCCAAGCTATCATCATCAATCGTATCATTGAGGACTCGGAGGAGGAGGATAGCCAGTCAACATAACAGCACAGGCACTCAGCATCAGCATCAGTCTTGAAGGGATGTGACATGTTAAAATCAATTAGTCTGTTATATCAGCATCAGGTGTGTGGTAGCTGGTGGTGATCCAAGACTGGTTCATCTTGATGAAAGTCAGTCGATCAACCGAGTCGGTGGACAGGCGCACCCTGTGATCCGTGACAAATCCTCCAGCAGCACTGAATGTGCGTTCCGAAAGAACGCTGGATGCAGGACAGGCCAGTAGCTCAATTGCATACTGTGCAAGCTCTGGCCAGTGATCCATCCTCAAGACCCAGTAAGCCAGAGGATTTTCGGTGGGGAAGGTGTCCAAGTCTGACCTTGCCCCTAGATATTCCTGCACCATGTTTATCAGACGCTGGCGATGGTTGCTGGAACCGATCATACTTTGGGGCTGCGGACTAAAGAATTGTCTGAACGCATCGGTCAGACGGCCACCTTCCCCACCGCTCCTTCTTTGACTGGCCGAAGCCTCAGCAACTCGTTGTCCAGGACCAGGAGTTTGCAACCTCCCAGTCTCTGGGAACGCGTTGCACAGACCTTTCTGCAAGGCCTCCCGGAGTTGTCTCATCCTCTGCTCCCTCTGCGACGGTAACATAAGGTCCGCAACCTTACCCTTGTACCGTGGATCAAGGAGAGTGGCCAGCCAGTAATGGTCCCTCTCCTTGATCCGAAGAATACGAGGATCCTTCCGCAGACTTTGCAGGATCAGGGAGGCCATGCAGCGTAGGTTTGCTGAGGCATTCGCTCCGGAGTCCTCTGGGTCACTAAGGACGACATGATCCGCAGCCACCTCCTCCCAGCCACGTACAAGTCTACTGGTTTCTTGGGACTGTAAATCATCCCTAAAAGACTGCTGCTGATGATGCTGAGTGCCAGCCTCCACCTCCATGCTGACACAATCCTCCTCCTCCTCCTCCTCCTCCTCCTCCTCTTCCTGTGCGATGGGTGGGACAGAAGGAACACTGTCTGGGTAAAGGGGGCCTTGAGAGGCAAGGAAGTCCTCCTCTTCCTGCCTCTGTTCTGCCTCAAGTGCCCTGTCCATTATTCCACGCAGCGTGTGCTCCAACAGGAGGACAAGAGGTACAGTGTCACTGATGCATGCACTGTCACTGCTCACCATCCTCGTGGCCTCCTCAAATGGTGCCAGGACAGTGCATGCATCCCTGATCATGCCCCACTGGCGTGGAGAAAAAAAACCAAGCTCCCCTGACCCTGTCCTGGTGCCGTAGTCGCACAGGTACTCATTGATGGCCCTCTGCTGCGTGTGCAGCCGCTGCAGCATGGCCAACGTTGAGTTCCACCTGGTGGGCATGTCACATATAAGGCGGTTCTTGGGCAGGTTCAACTCCTTTTGCAGCTCAGCCAGGCGAGCACTGGCATTATAAGATCTGCGGAAATGCACACAGACTTTCCTGGCCTGCCTCAGGACATCCTGTAAGCCCGGGTACCTGCCCAAGAAGCGCTGCACCACCAGGTTAAGGACGTGAGCCACACAGGGCACATGGGTCAGTTGTCCCTGTCGGAGGGCGGAGAGGAGGTTGGTGCCATTGTCGCAAACCACCATTCCTGGCTTAAGCTGGCGTGGCGTCAACCACCTCTCGGCCTGGCCCTGCAGAGCAGACAGGACCTCTGCCCCAGTGTGGCTTCTGTCCCCCAAACACACCAGCGCAAGCACGGCATGGCATCTTTTTGCCTGCGTACTTGCGTAGCCCCGTGAACGGCTACGGAACACCGCTGGTTCATAGGACAAACCACAGGAAGAGGCCATGGAGGAAGAAGAAGAGGAGGGGGTGGAGGAGAGAGGTGTGTCACAACCAGTAGTAGCATTTTGGAGGCGTGGCGGTGGGACAACCTCCAACACTACTGCACCTTGTCCTGAATCCTTCCCAGCTGCCAAAAGAGTGACCCAATGGGCCGTGAAAGAAAGGTAACGTCCCTGTCCATGCCTGCTGGACCATGAGTCAGCGGTAATATGCACCTTACCGCTGACCGCCCTGTCCAGCGAGGCCAAGACATTGCCTTCCACATGCCGGTAGAGAGCCGGAATAGCCTTCCGTGAGAAAAAGTGGCGTTTGGGAACCTGCCACTGAGGAACCGCACATTGCACAAACTCACGGAAGGGGGCCGAGTCTACCAACTGAAAAGGCAGCAGTTGAAGCGCTAGCAATTTAGCCAAGCTAGCATTCAACCGCTGGGCATGTGGATGGCTGGGAGTGAACTTCTTTCGACGGTCCAGCAGCTGGGGCAGGGAAATTTGCCTGCTAGAATCGGACGTCGGTGTACTGCTAGCAGAGTGGCCGCAAGTACTTGGCTGTGACACACCTAATTCTACACCTTCATTCCTCTCAGTGCATGTTTCAGAGAGGACTGAAGTTATAGTGGGGTTGGAGATCCCAGCTGATGCGGTGCAAGGAGAGGTCCGCTTTGTTCTTTGGTGTGGGTCTTTGAGGTAGGCTTGCCAACGAGCTGCATGGCAGGTCAACATATGTCTGGTCAGGCATGTGGTACCCAAGCGGCTGATGTTTTGGCCACGCGATATACGCTTGAGACATATGTTGCAAACAGCAGCTGTGCGATCTGATGCACTAGCCTCAAAAAAGGCCCACACCAAAGAACTTTTTGAATGACGGGCAGAGGCAGCGCCCTGCACAGGCGGAGCTCTGCGGTGTGATTCCGTTGGTCTACTGCCCTTACGCTGGCCACCAAAGGGCATCCTGCCTCGTTGGAGATGTGCCTCCTCCTCATCCTCCTCCTCCTCCTCTCTCCTATTAGGCACCCACGTGGAGTCAGTGACCTCATCATCCCCTCCCTCCTCATCACTGGAGCCAATCTGGCAGTATGCTGCAGCTGCTGGAACATGACTGCCAGATTGGTGTCCTTCTTGAGCATCCCCTCTGTCTGCTCTCACGCTACTGCCTTCCTCTAGCTGGGTTTCATCATCAGACCCTTCGAAACGCTGGGCATCCTCCTGGAGCATGTACCCAACACTGTGCTGAAACAGTTCGGGGGACTCCTCAGGAGGAGGACATGGTGGGTCTAGGGAAGGAGTGACTGATGATTTGTCTGACATTGATACCAGGGAAGACGACGCTTTGGCAGCTGCTTTTCCAGTACCCTGAGCCTGGGTGAGAGAGGATGAGGAGGAGGAGGAGGGCTTGGTCATCCACTCTACCAAGTCTTCGGCATGATGTGGCTCAACATGTCCAGCTGCCGAAAAGAAGGACAAGCGTGTCCCATGGCCATGTGCTGATGACAATGCACCGCGTCCACGACCAGCACTGTTGCCCCCAGACACAGAGCCTGCTTGCCCTCTTTTATTGCCTCCTGACTGTCTGCCTCTCCTTGTTTGCCTTCCAGACATTCTAATAGATGGCCTGCAGGGAGATGGGAAAAAAGCAATAAGGGCTACCTTCAGGTGTCCTTCTCTGTCCCTTGAAACAAGGACTTTCACAGTGAAAGAAACTGACACTCTCCCTACCTACAGTTTTCTGTCCCTAGAAAAAATATTTTTTTTAAGCACAATATAGCACAAGGACAATTCACTCACTGTCCTT
The DNA here is from genome assembly GCA_029206835.1 of Rana muscosa. Taxonomy (NCBI): domain Eukaryota; kingdom Metazoa; phylum Chordata; class Amphibia; order Anura; family Ranidae; genus Rana; species Rana muscosa. The sequence goes on along the minus strand of CM055117.1, from coordinate 635,264,562 downwards.
ACAGGTCCCTGGAAACAAGGACTTGCAGAGTGAAAGAAAAAAAACACTCTCCCTACCTACAGTTTTCTGTCCCTAGAAAAAATGTTTTTTTTTAATCACAATATAGCACAAGGACAATTCACTCACTGTCCTTACAGGTCCCTGGAAACAAGGACTTGCAGAGTGAAATAAACTGACACTCTCCCTACCTACAGTTTTCTGTCCCTAGAATAAATGTTTTTTTTAAGCACAATATAGCACAAGGACAATTCACTCACTGTCCTTACAGGTCCCTGGAAACAAGGACTTGCAGAGTGAAAGAAAAAAAACACTCTCCCTACCTACAGTTTTCTGTCCCTAGAAAAAATGTTTTTTTTAATCACAATATAGCACAAGGACAATTCACTCACTGTCCTTACAGGTCCCTGGAAACAAGGACTTGCAGAGTGAAAGAAAAAAAACACTCTCCCTACCTACAGTTTTCTGTCCCTAGAAAACATGTTTTTTTTAATCACAATATAGCACAAGGACAATTCACTCACTGTCCTTCCAGGTCCCTGGAAACAAGGACTTGCAGAGTGAAAGAAACTGACACTGCCCCTACCTACAGTTTTCTGTCCCTAGAATAAATGTTTTTTTTAAGCACACTATAGCACAAGGACAATTCACTCACTGTCCTTACAGGTCCCTGGAAACAAGGACTTGCAGAGTGAAAGAAAAAAAACAAACACTCTCCCTACCTACAGTTTTCTGTCCCTAGAAAAAATGTTTTTTTTAATCACAATATAGCACAAGGATAATTCACTCACTGTCCTTACAGGTCCCTGGAAACAAGGACTTGCAGAGTGAAAGAAAAAAAACACTCTCCCTACCTACAGTTTTCTGTCCCTAGAAAAAATGTTTTTTTTAATCACAATATAGCACAAGGACAATTCACTCACTGTCCTTACAGGTCCCTGGAAACAAGGACTTGCAGAGTGAAATAAACTGACACTCTCCCTACCTACAGTTTTCTGTCCCTAGAAAAAATGTTTTTTTTAATCACAATATAGCACAAGGACAATTCACTCACTGTCCTTACAGGTCCCTGGAAACAAGGACTTGCAGAGTGAAAGAAACTGACACTCTCCCTACCTACAGTTTTCTGTCCCTAGAATAAATGTTTTTTTTTAAGCATAATATAGCACAAGGACAATTCACTCACTGTCCTTCCAGGTCCCTGGAAACAAGGACTTGCAGAGTGAAAGAAAAAAAACACTCTCCCTACCTACAGTTTTCTGTCCCTAGAAAAAATGTTTTTTTTAATCACAATATAGCACAAGGACAATTCACTCACTGTCCTTACAGGTCCCTGGAAACAAGGACTTGCAGAGTGAAAGAAAAAAAACACTCTCCCTACCTACAGTTTTCTGTCCCTAGAATAAATGTTTTTTTTAAGCACAATATAGCACAAGGACAATTCACTCACTGTCCTTACAGGTCCCTGGAAACAAGGACTTGCAGAGTGAAATAAACTGACACTCTCCCTACCTACAGTTTTCTGTCCCTAGAAAAAATGTTTTTTTTAATCACAATATAGCACAAGGACAATTCACTCACTGTCCTTACAGGTCCCTGGAAACAAGGACTTGCAGAGTGAAATAAACTGACACTCTCCCTACCTACAGTTTTCTGTCCCTAGAATAAATGTTTTTTTTAAGCACAATATAGCACAAGGACAATTCACTCACTGTCCTTCCAGGTCCCTGGAAACAAGGACTTGCAGAGTGAAAGAAAAAAAACACTCTCCCTACCTACAGTTTTCTGTCCCTAGAAAAAATGTTTTTTTTAATCACAATATAGCACAAGGACAATTCACTCACTGTCCTTCCAGGTCCCTGGAAACAAGGACTTGCAGAGTGAAATAAACTGACACTCTCCCTACCTACAGTTTTCTGTCCCTAGAATAAATGTTTTTTTTAAGCACAATATAGCACAAGGACAATTCACTCACTGTCCTTCCAGGTCCCTGGAAACAAGGACTTGCAGAGTGAAAGAAAAAAAACACTCTCCCTACCTACAGTTTTCTGTCCCTAGAAAAAATGTTTTTTTTAATCACAATATAGCACAAGGACAATTCACTCACTGTCCTTCCAGGTCCCTGGAAACAAGGACTTGCAGAGTGAAATAAACTGACACTCTCCCTACCTACAGTTTTCTGTCCCTAGAATAAATGTTTTTTTTAAGCACAATATAGCACAAGGACAATTCACTCACTGTCCTTACAGGTCCCTGGAAACAAGGACTTGCAGAGTGAAAGAAAAAAAACACTCTCCCTACCTACAGTTTTCTGTCCCTAGAAAAAATGTTTTTTTTAATCACAATATAGCACAAGGACAATTCACTCACTGTCCTTCCAGGTCCCTGGAAACAAGGACTTGCAGAGTGAAAGAAAAAAAACACTCTCCCTACCTACAGTTTTCTGTCCCTAGAAAAAATGTTTTTTTTAATCACAATATAGCACAAGGACAATTCACTCACTGTCCTTCCAGGTCCCTGGAAACAAGGACTTGCAGAGTGAAATAAACTGACACTCTCCCTACCTACAGTTTTCTGTCCCTAGAATAAATGTTTTTTTTAAGCACAATATAGCACAAGGACAATTCACTCACTGTCCTTAGAGGTCCCTGGAAACAAGGACTTGCAGAGTGAAAGAAAATAAACACTCTCCCTACCTACAGTTTTCTGTCCCTAGAAAAAATGTTTTTTTTAATCACAATATAGCACAAGGACAATTCACTCACTGTCCTTCCAGGTCCCTGGAAACAAGGACTTGCAGAGTGAAAGAAAAAAAACACTCTCCCTACCTACAGTTTTCTGTCCCTAGAAAAAATGTTTTTTTTAATCACAATATAGCACAAGGACAATTCACTCACTGTCCTTACAGGTCCCTGGAAACAAGGACTTGCAGAGTGAAAGAAACTCACACTCTCCCTACCTACAGTTTTCTGTCCCTAGAATAAATGTTTTTTTAAGCACAATATAGCACAAGGACAATTCACTCACTGTCCTTCCAGGTCCCTGGAAACAAGGACTTGCAGAGTGAAAGAAACTGACACTGTCCCTACCTACAGTTTTCTGTCCCTAGAATAAATGTTTTTTTTAAGCACACTATAGCACAAGCACAAAACACACTGACACTCTCCCTACCTATCCTTCTCTTTCCCTAAACTAAAGGAATCCAGGTTAAGCAAGAAAGAAATAACAGTCACTGTCCCTGCCTATGCTGCTCTATCCCTGCTCCGGAACACACTACACTAGGCCGCCGTGCTGGCGGCCTTTTATAGTGTGGGGCGTGTACTAAACACCCTCAGCAATAATTGGCCACAGGCATCCTGCCTGTGGCCAATCATTGCTCTCCTCGCTGCCGGCGCTGTGATTGGCCAAGCATGCGGGGTCACAGTGCATGCTTGGCCAATCACAGCGCCTGGATGACACTGCGATGGCGTAGTGCATTGTGGGCCGTTCGCGTCACTCGAATTTGGCGCGAACGGCCCAAATCGTTCGATCTTCGTCGAACGATCGAACAGCCGATGTTCGAGTCGAACGTATGTTCGACTCGAACACGAAGCTCATCCCTAATATCAAGGGGTGAATTGGAAGAGCAGGAGGTACCAGGGATTTTTTTTTGCAAATTTGAGGTGTTGAGTAATGCTATTCAGGATGTGTTTTTGTCACCTTTCATTACTGGTGCAAGCCTCTGTTAAGGCTTGGAGAGACTTATTGGGCTCTCAGCTAGGTGACAGTTCTATATCCCTGCAAATCCCATTAATTATTCTGTCTGTATTCCGGACCTAAAGCTCCAATCTTGGATGGCATATATGGTATCTATTATGTCAGTGATTTATATCAAAAAGATGACCTAAAGTAATTTAATACTCTTCAAAGCAAATCTCAGGTATAGACAAATCTCCCATTTTCTTAACCACTTCAGTACAAGGCATTTTCAGCTCCTTCCTGCCCAGGCCAATTTTCAGCTTTCAGCGCTGTAACATTTTGAATGACAATTGCGCAGTCATGCAACACTGTTCCCAAATGAATTGAGCTTTCTTTTGGTGGCATTTGATCATCTCTGCGGATTTTCTATTTTGCGCTATAAACAAAAAAAGAGTGACAATTTTGACTGGGGGAGGAAACCGATCCGTGTTCCTATATACTAGGAACACACGATCTGTCTCCTCTACAATGACAGGACGTGGATCTGTGTGTTTACACACACAGATCCACGTTCCTGCTCTGTCACGACCGATTGCGGGTGCCCGGCGGACAGTGCGGCCGCCGGGCACATGCATCGGCTCCTCGGTGATGCGGCAGGTGCGTGCGCCTCCGGCGGTGCGCGCAAGCCCCCTATACCGCCGGGAAGCCAAAGACATCATATGACGCTCACCCAGAATGGGAGATCCCATCTGCGGATGTCATATTACTATTGGCGGGTATTGAAGTGCTAAACATCACCCGCTACAAAATATTCAACTACATATAAAATCCTGTCTGCACTATACCTCCGAACGCTCAAATCTGAAGGGCATATCCCTGTTATATAGTCTGCTCAAAGGAAAATTGGTTCCACTCAAAACATCAGTAATGGAACATTGGAAGAGAGATTTGAAATCATATAATAAACCCTGTCCTGTATCTTGAAGTTTAACACTAACGTGTCCCCAAAATGCTGGAGAAAATATGGTCGAAAGGGTAATGTTCTTTGAGCCTGTAAAGGGTTAAGCCCCGTACACACGGTTGGACTTTTTGCCAACAAACTTCATTTTGAGCAAGTTTGACAAAAAATCTGACCGTGTGTACGCTCCATCGGACAAACTTTTTTGGTTTTCATCGGACAAATGTTCAGTCTGCAAATGGACAAACTTTTCGCCAACAAAAGTCCGATGGAGCAAAGTCCGACCGCCGATGGAGCAAAGTCCGACCGTGTGTACAGAAAACCATCGGACTTTTGTCCGATGGACAAAAAAATAATGTTAAAATCAACCAACAATGGCAGAAGTTGACCAAAGGGTGGCGGTAAAGAGCAGAAAAGAGCAGAAAAAACACGTGATGTTGGAAAAAGTTTTGGGAACGTTTGCAGAAAAGTCCTGTGGTGTGTATGCTATGGGTGTGCCTGGCCAAAAATCCACAGAAAAGTCCGATGGAAGTCCGACCGTGTGTACGGGGCTTTACCAGTTTCTGGAAACAGATATTTCGAACTCTTGCGGAAATAGTAGCAATAGAAGTTCCAGTGTCCCCAGGGCTAGCCTTATTGAATCTAGGTATTGAAAAACCTCTCCACGCGGTCAGAATTATAGTAAACCTTATTCTTTTGGCATCTAGATTGATAATGGTAAAAACTGGAGAACAAAAAGTCTCCATCTTTTTGCATACTCTGGCAATGGTTCACACACACTGTCAATATGAACTTATGTGGGCATCTATTAAGGGAAACTATATTTCAGCAGCTAAACACTGGTCCCCTTGGTTGTCCTGGTATATCTCAAAACACGGGCCTTAAGCCGCAACATGTGTCTGTGTGGTAGCCTCACTTGATATATATTAACTGCCTGATACTGACATGCTTGGTAACTTGATATCTGACTTTTTGAGGCTATATTAGACCTGTGGACCCTGTGGATACATGTTTGCACTTCTGCTTTTAGTGCCTAGGCATGTACTTGAAAGCTGTTATACTGTTTGTATACATTGCTGTATAATTCATAATAAAAAACATAAAATGACTTCAACAAAGCATTCACATTAAAATATTTATTATACAAATAAAAACATGGATCTGTATATTTGCAATACAGGACAATCATCCCCAAATTACTAATGGACCATAATACAAAATGCAATCATCACCAACACACACATATACCACCTCAGTATTCTAGGGTGATCAATATGTGGGACACAGCATTAGACATCACTGCCAATCCATCAATAGCGATGCTTTTCATGTTGCTTATAGTGATGAGCCGAACACCCCCGGGTTCGGTTCGCACCAGAACCCGCAAACGGACCGAAAGTTTGCGCGAACATTAGAACACTATTAAATACAATGGATGCGAACGTTCGGATTCTAAAGTGCTAATTATAACGACTATTATCCATGTAATTGTCCGAAACAGAGTTTGGGAACCCGGCTTCTGCACCAGGGGACATGTATCAATGCAAAAAGACGTTTTAAAAACGGACGTTTTCCGGGAGCAGTCATTTTAATGATGCATAAAGTGAAAAAAAAAAGTCAAATATTCCTTTAAATATTGTACCTGGGGGGTGTCTAAAGTATGCCTGTGAAGTGCCACGTGTTTCCCGTGTTTAGAACTGTCCCTGCACAAAATAACATTTCTAAAGGGAAAAAAGTCATTTAAAACTGCTTGCGGCTTTAATGCAATGTCTGGTCCCGGTAATATGGATGAAAATCTTTAGGAAAAATGGCATAGCTACCCCATCAACCCCCCCCCCCCTACCCCAGCCCATTACCAGCCCCTTTGGGTCTTGTATGGATATTAAGGGGAACCCCGCACACAAAATAAAAAAGGACCTATATACTCTGAACAGCCGTATACAGGCGGTGCATACAAGACAGGGACTGTAGGTTTGTTCTTATGTAGAATCTGTTTATAATTTTGAACAGCTGCATTGTTTAAGTGGAGCTCCATGGCAAATTCCTTTTTTTGTAGTTTTTTGTAAAACATAGGGAACGGTTATCACCCCTGTCACATTTGTTTTGCTGTCTGTGCCCCTGTTCAGAACATTTCACCTCACTTTGCGTCCCAATGACAACTGTTTTTGAAATGTGGTGTTTTTATTGAAACAAGGATTGGTGATAAAGCATCAGTAGAGAGGAGACAACTTTCTCCCATATTAATTCTTACAGGAGAGAATTTTCCTTCCAAGGGGTAGATTTCCTCTCACTTCCTGTTGTCTTCTTCCGTTTGCAAGTAGTAGTAGTTTGTAAGTTGGATGTTTGAAAGTAGGGACCTTCCGTATATACTCTGCAGAAATTGGCCCCTTAGGTGTTGGTGTTGGCACAACACTGAAAGCACTCACAGTTATTCTTGGTGGGTGCTGGAACGCCCTTCTGTCAAGTATAATATCAGGAATTGTAATAACATATAATTGTTGATCAGTGGTAGTAAAAATTGGGCCTTTGATGGTGGTGCTGGTGCCCCAACACTGCAAGGCCTGACAGTTACTCTTGGTGGGCGCAGCAATGGTCCCTGCTGTGAATTATTAGATCAATAATTATAATTGCATGCCCCTGTTGAACAGGGGCTGAAAAATTGGGCCTTTGGTGGTGGTGGTGGTGGTGATGGTGGTGCTGGTGGTGATGGTGGTGCTGGTGCCACAACACCACTGTAAGGCCTGACAGTTACTCTTGGTGGGCGCAGCAATGCTCCCTGCTGTGAATTATTAGATCAATAATTATAATTGCATGCCCCTGTTGAACAGGGGCTGAAAAATTGGGCCTTTGGTGGTGGTGGTGATGGTGGTGCTGGTGCCACAACACTGTAAGGCCTGACAGTTACTCTTGGTGGGCGCAGCAATGCTCCCTGCTGTGAATTATTAGATCAATAATTATAATTGCATGCCCCTGTTGAACAGGGGCTGAAAAATTGGGCCTTTGGTGGTGGTGGTGGTGGTGATGGTGGTGCTGGTGCCACAACACTGTAAGGCCTGACAGTTACTCTTGGTGGGCGCAGCAATGGGCCCTGCTGTGAATTATTAGATCAATAATCATAATTGCATGCCCCTGTTGAACAGGGGCTTAAAAATTGGGCCTTTGGTGGTGGTGGTGGTGGTGGTGGTGATGCTGGTGCCACAACACTGTAAGGCCTGACAGTTACTCTTGGTGGGCGCAGCAATGGGCCCTGCTGTGAATTATTAGATCAATAATTATAATTGCATGCCCCTGTTGAACAGGGGCTGAAAAATTGGGCCTTAGGCACTGGTGGCACAACACTGCAACCCCTCACAGATACTGTACTTGGAGCACAGCAATGAGGCCTGTTGCAAAGTATTGCATCAAAAATTTTAATTACACGCCCCTGTTAAACAGGGGCTGAAAAATTGGGCCTTAGCCACTGGTGGCGTCACCCATAAACCAAAATGATCTTCCAAGCTATCATCGTTAATCGTATCATTGAGGAGGAGGAGGAGGATAGCCAGTCAACATAACAGCACAGGCACTCAGCATCAGCATCAGTCTTGAAGGGATGTGACATTTTAAAATCAATTAGTCTGTTATATCAGCATCTGGTGTGTGGTAGCTGGTGGTGATCCAAGACTGGTTCATCTTGATGAAAGTCAGTCGATCAACCGAGTCGGTGGACAGGCGCACCCTGTGATCCGTGACAAATCCTCCAGCAGCACTGAATGTGCGTTCTGAAAGAACGCTGGATGCAGGACAGGCCAGTAGCTCAATTGCATACTGTGCAAGCTCTGGCCAGTGATCCATCCTCAAGACCCAGTAAGCCAGAGGATTTTCGGTGGGGAAGGTGTCCAAGTCTGACCTTGCCCCTAGGTATTCCTGCACCATGTATATCAGACGCTGGCGATGATTGCTGGAACCGATCATACTTTGGGGCTGCGGACTAAAGAATTGTCTGAACGCATCGGTCAGACGGCCACCTTCCTCACCGCTCCTTCTTTGACTGCCCGAAGCCTCAGCAACTCGTTGTCCAGGACCAGGAGTTTGTAACCTCCCAGTCTCTGGGAACGCGTTGCACAGACTTTTCTGCAAGGCCTCCCGGAGTTGTCTCATCCTCTGCTCCCTCTGCGACGGTACGATAAGGTCCGCAACCTTACCCTTGTACCGTGGATCAAGGAGAGTGGCCAGCCAGTAATGGTCCCTCTCCTTGATCCGAAGAATACGAGGATCCTTCCGCAGACTTTGCAGGATCAGGGAGGCCATGCAGCGTAGGTTAGCTGAGGCATTCAGTCCGGAGTCCTCTGGGTCACTAAGGACGACATGATCCGCAGCCACCTCCTCCCAGCCACGTACAAGTCCACTGGTTTCTTGGGACTGTAAATCATCCCTAAAAGACTGCTGCTGATGATGCTGAGTGCCAGCCTCCACCTCCATGCTGACACAATCCTCCTCCTCCTCCTCCTCCTCCTCCTCTTCCTGTGCGATGGGTGGGACAGAAGGAACACTGTCTGGGTAAAGGGGGCCTTGAGAGGCAAGGAAGTCCTCCTCTTCCTGCCTCTGTTCTGCCTCAAGTGCCCTGTCCATTATTCCACGCAGCGTGTGCTCCAACAGGTGGACAAGAGGTACAGTGTCACTGATGCATGCACTGTCACTGCTCACCATCCTCGTGGCCTCCTCAAATGGTGCCAGGACAGTGCATGCATCCCTGATCATGCCCCACTGGCGTGGTGAAAAAAACCCGAGCTCCCCTGACCCTGTCCTGGTGCCGTAGTCGCACAGGTACTCATTGATGGCCCTCTGCTGCGTGTGCAGCCGCTGCAGCATGGCCAACGTTGAGTTCCACCTGGTGGGCATGTCACATATAAGGCGGTTCTTGGGCAGGTTCAACTCCTTTTGAAGCTCAGCCAGGCGAGCACTGGCATTATAAGATCTGCGGAAATGCACACAGACTTTCCTGGCCTGCCTCAGGACATCCTGTAAGCCCGGGTACCTGCCCAAGAACCGCTGCACCACCAGGTTAAGGACGTGAGCCATACAGGGCACATGGGTCAGTTGTCCCTGTCGGAGGGCGGAGAGGAGGTTGGTGCCATTGTCGCAAACCACCATTCCTGGCTTAAGCTGGCGTGGCGTCAACCACCTCTCGGCCTTCCCCTGCAGAGCAGACAGGACCTCAGTGTGGCTCCTGTCCCCCAAACACACCAGCGCAAGCACGGCATGGCATCTTTTTGCCTGCGTACTTGCGTAGCCCCTTGAACGCCTACGGAGCACCGCTGGTTCCGAGGACAAACCACAGGAAGAGGCCATGGAGGAAGAAGAAGAGGAGGGGGTGGAGGAGAGAGGTGTGTCACAACCAGTAGTAGCATTTTGGAGGCGTGGCGGTGGAACAACCTCCAAAACTACTGCACCTTGTCCTGCATCCTTCCCAGCTGCCAAAAGAGTGACCCAATGGGCCGTGAAAGAAAGGTAACGTCCCTGTCCATGCCTGCTGGACCATGAGTCAGCGGTAATATGCACCTTACCGCTGACCGCCCTGTCCAGCGAGGCCAAGACATTGCCTTCCACATGCCTGTAGAGAGCCGGAATAGCCTTCCGTGCGAAAAAGTGTCGTTTGGGAACCTGCCACTGAGGAACCGTACATTGCACAAACTCACGGAAGGGGGCCGAGTCTACCAACTGAAAAGGCAGCAGTTGAAGCGCTAGCAATTTAGCCAAGCTAGCATTCAACCGCTGGGCATGTGGATGGCTGGGAGTGAACTTCTTTCGACGGTCCAGCAGCTGGGGCAGGGAAATTTGCCTGCTAGAATCGGACGTTGGTGTACTGCTAGCAGAGTGCCCGCAAGTACTTGCCTGTGACACACCTAATTCTACACCTTCATTCCTCTCAGAGCAGGTTTCAGAGAGGAGTGAAGGTATAGTGGGGTTGGAGATCCCAGCTGATGCGGTGCAAGAAGAGGTCAGCTTTGTTCTTTGGTGTGGGTCTTTAAGGTAGGCTTGCCAACGAGCTGCATGGCAGGTCAACATATGTCTGATCAAGCATGTGGTGCCCAAGCGGCTGATGTTTTGGCCACGCGATATACGCTTGAGACATATGTTGCAAACAGCAGCTGTGCGATCTGATGCACTCGCCTCAAAAAAGGCCCACACCAAAGAACTTTTTGCATGACGGGCAGAGGCAGCGCCCTGCACAGGCGGAGCTCTGCGGTGTGATTCCGTCGGTGTGCTGCCCATACGCTGGCCACTCAAGGGCATCCTGCCTTGTTGGAGATGTGCCTCCTCCTCATCCTCCGCCTCCTCCTCTCTCCTATTAGGCACCCACGTGGAGTCAGTGACCTCATCATCCCCTCCCTCCTCATCACTGGAGCCAATCTGGCAGTATGCTGCAGCTGCTGGAGCACGACTGCCAGATTGGTGTCCTTCTTGAGCATCCCCTCTCTCTGCTCTCACGCTGCTGCCTTCCTCTAGCTGGGTATCATCATCAGATCCTTCCAAACGCTGGGCATCCTCCTGGAGCATGTACCCAACACTGTGCTCAAACAGTTCGGGGGACTCCTCAGGAGGAGGGCATGGTGGGTCTAGGGAAGGATTGACTAATGAAGATAATGATACCAGAGAAGAGGACGCTTTGGCAGCTGCTTTGCCAGTACCCTGAGCCTGGGTGAGAGAGGATGAGGAGGATGAGGTGGGCTTGGTCATCCACTCTACCAAGTCTTCGGCATGATGTGGCTCAACATGTCCAGCTGCCGAAAACAAGGACAAGCGTGTCCCATGGCCATGTGCTGATGACAATGCACCGCGTACACGACCAGCACTGTTGCCCCCAGACACAGAGCCTGCTTGCCCTCTTTTTTTGCCTCCTGACTGTCTGCCTCGCCTTAGTTGCCTTCCAGACATTTTAATGGATGGCCTGCAGGGAGATGGGAAAAACAGCAATAAGGGCTACCTTCAGGTGTATACTGTGCAGGAGGCTTAGCAACAATGACACTGACACTGTCCCCTGCCTATCCTTCTCTGTCCCTAAACACAAGGATTGAAAATATGGTTCAGCAAAAAAGTTTTAGAACAGAATAGCACACTGACACTTTCCCTCACTGTCCTACTCTGTCCCTCCCTACAAACAAGATTTAGCACAGAATAGCACACTGATAATTTCTACGAGTGTCCTTCTCTGTCCCTCAACTCAAGGATTGAAAATATGGAACAGCAAAATTGGTTTAGAACAGAATAGCACACTGTCAGTTTCACTCACTGTACCTCTCTGTCCCTCAACTCAAGGATTGAAAATATGGAACAGCAAAATTGGTTTAGAACAGAATAGCACACTGACACTTTCCCTCACTGTCCTACTCTGTCCCTCCCTACAAACAAGATTTAGCACAGAATAGCACACTGATAATTTCTACGAGTGTCCTTCTCTGTCCCTAAACTCAAGGATTGAAAATATGGAACAGCAAAATTGGTTTAGAACAGAATAGCACACTGTCAGTTTCACTCACTGTACCTCTCTGTCCCTCAACTCAAGGATTGAAAATATGGTTCAGCAAAATAGTTTTAGAACACAATAGCACACTGACACTTTCCCTCACTGTACCTCAACTCAAGGATTGAAAATATGGAACAGCAAAATTGGTTTAGAACAGAATAGCACACTGTCAGTTTCACTGACTGTACCTCTCTGTCCCTCAACTCAAGGATTGAAAATATGGAACAGCAAAATTGGTTTAGAACAGAATAGCACACTGTCAGTTTCACTCACTGTACCTCTCTGTCCCTCAACTCAAGGATTGAAAATATGGTTCAACACAATAGCACACTGACACTTTCCCTCACTGTACCTCTCTGTCCCTAAACTCAAGGATTGAAAATATGGTTCAGCAAAATAGTTTCAGAACAGAATAGCACACTGACACTTTCCCTCACTGTACCTCTCTGTCCCTACAAACAAGGATTAGCACAGAATAGCACACTGTCACTCTCCCTACCTATCCTTATTTGTCCCTCAACACAAGGAATCCAGGATTAGTAAAGGAAAAAAAATGACACTGTCCCTGCCTATGCTTCTCTTTCCCTGCTCCGGAACACACTACACAAGGCCGCCGCGCTGGCGGCCTTTTATAGTGTGGGGCGTATACTAAACCCCATCAGCAATAATTGGCCACAGGCATCCTGCCTGTGGCCAATCATTGCTCTCCTCGCTGCCGGCGCTGTGATTGGCCAAGCATGCGGGGTCACAGTGCATGCTTGGCCAATCACAGCGCCTGGATGACACTGCGATGGCGTAGTGCATTGTGGGCCGTTCGCGTCACTCGAATTTGGCGCAAACGGCCCAAATCGTTCGATCTTCGTCGAACGATCGAACAGCCGATGTTCGAGTCGAACGTATGTTCGACTCGAACACGAAGCTCATCCCTAGTTGCTTAGAATCAACACATGTCAAAAAATAATTGGTCATGGTGGAATATTATTTAACTGTTATTAATAAAACAATTGATACAGTATATGTCAGTTAATGTGGAGGCCACAGGGAGTGTAGGAAGTTATTGTACCTTTTTTAACCTAAGTAGTAATTTTATTTTACAAAATAACTTTAGCAAATAACACAAATGATTGACAGTAAATTTAATGATAATGCATATTTCTTATCCGACTTTTTTACATCTATTAATTATTATGCTAGAAATAGCCGATTTCAGCTTTTTACATTTCCTGATGCTTTGTAGTGCTCTCAAATTAAGTGAGGATCTTACATATTGTGATGATCTTAGTGTACAAAGATAATTTAACTTAGAGTGCAGGAAAATTACACAGGAATTTGAATAGCAGGAGATTGTCTACTTGTAATTCATTTTGAAGATGATTTTTAAGCACACTACTTCAATAAAAAGAAAAAAAATCCTTTTTTTTAATTTGAAAACACTTTAGAAAAATATATTACTGTATAGAGAATACAAATCCGTAACTAGATGCATTAGGCAGGGTTCAGCGAGCTACAAAAAATAAAACATGAATGCCAAACCCTATCCAAATCAAAGTGAACCAAATCTGTCAAATTAAATATGCCCATTTTCTGGGCTAATAGGCAAGGGGGTGTCACAAAATAGCATGGGGTGGACACTGCCAAGGGGAACATGTACCAATGTAAAATAAATGTTTAACAATCCATCAAATTGTTAACATGAAATATTAAAAATGTCCAACACCTGGGGGGCTTGCCTGGGGTCTGGATGCATGAAGACTGCTTTTATGGAGCTAATGGGTGGCATAGCAGTTTATTGTGGATAGTGCCTATCTACTGTCTGGAAACAGGATGATACCCAATATGCCTAAAAGCAGATTAGGCAAAGAACACAGAAAAGACACCTCAAAGCCTGACATCCAGTGTTTTTTTACCATCCCAGCCTGAACACTTTGCCGCCAGTGTGTGTTCCAAGATGGCGCTGGAAACTACATCCCGCTCTGCTCATTCTTTAGAGACACCTCCCTCACCTGAACTTTTAAACTCCTAGGAGACCTTACACTAAGATGGGCTTGCAATGTAGACTTCCTTGACTGATTCAGTGGTGCCACCTTGACAGGATGATGTCCACTCTATAAGTAATATATCACAGGAGAAACTGCCTGTCACTCTGCCAACCTGAGTTACCAGGAACTGCTGAGATATCACTAAGAGGGACTTTGGTTGCCTTGCTGGCCACATAGAAGTATCTTTCAGGCAAGATATCACTTCAGTGCAGCAATCCTCTGCTCTCCAGCCAGCATGAGTAACTGCTTTGGAGGAAACCTCTACTCATCTCATTACGTGGGTGCACGCCCTGCAGACACAACAGGAATCGTCTACACAGCTCCTGATTAAATTACTGCATCAAATGGAGGATTTGGAAAACAGAAACAGTAGAAACTATATCAGAATCAGAGGGCTGCCTGAGGCTACTCCTCTAACTTAATTGAAGGATTCAGCACTGGGCATTCTCAGCAATCTCTTAGGAGATGTCATGGCTGATGAGATTGCAATTTAGTCCATAGAGTGCTGGGCCTGTGATTGGCCAATCTGAGATATCCATGTGATGGTCTATGCCGTATCCATTTCTTCACACTGAAGCATGAATTCAGGCATAAAGCCTGGCAAAAGAAGCATATCGATTTTAATGGTGCTCAACTACAAATACTACCTAATCTGCCCAACAAAACCTTATGCAGACAGGCTATGCTCAAACCTCTGCATGAATGGCTAAGGACTGTGTGTGCTACATATTTCTGGGGCTACCCATTTCATCTAGTAGTGAGGAAGGAGTCCACCCCTTTTCCAACAGCACCTAAGGTGGACATTTTGGTACTTCCAGCATGCCTTTAGATTGAGCCATTTTCCCTGGATGACTGGCTCGGCACTTTGCTTGACCTGATGCCATCACTCCCACGCTGGATAAAATGATAACTGGAGGGAACCTCAGTGATCACAGCTGCTTTCACTGGGTCAGAACGATTAACCAGCTACATTCCAACTAACCCTAATTGATGCTCTTGCACTTTGAGATATTGCCTTTATTGTCTAATCCCCAAGTGCCATTTGGTCCATGTGGTATGATCTTCCTTTTATACCCTCTTAGATACCTGTGGACTTTGTTCCGTATAAGCTTTACAAAAGTATTTTTTACACATTTTTATTTATTAAATAGCATCTTAGATTACTCTGATGTTATACTATTTGTTGGGATAGATACAATGCTCCTCATTTACAACCCCCATAGCGATGTCATCTACCAGTCTTGCATGTATTTTCAGTTTCATGTTGGGGTCTTGTAATGAAGGCACACTACCTGCCATCAGTTGGCTTGGCTCATGCCTATCACAGTTCTTTGGGTGACATCTAATGGCTGTTTTTGGTAGCCATCTAGCTTATTTTTCCAGTCAACTTCTACCTGTAAGACTGGACTGTTTTGTTGTCTAAATCAACTTGCTGTGTCTTGAAGCTTCAGGTCTCTCAGGTGGTGCAAAATGGGTGCATTTTTGTTCTTCATTTCTGACTGTCATTTAACTAGCATGTTAGAATTAGCTGTTGCTTTGTTCTTAAATTGCTATTTTGCAGACTTGTTTTAGTTGCTCTGCTGTCATCCATCTTTTACATAACAAATAGGCTCTGCACTCTAAAGCTATGATCCCTCTTTTTGTTCAGTTAGGGATGAAATTTGTGTTCGTGTCGAACGCATGTTCGACTCGAACATAGCCTGTTCGGCCGTTAGCCGAATTACGAACATTATGGTCCATTCACGCCAAATTCGAGTTGCGCGTCACGGGCCATAATGCACTGCGTCATCGCAGTGCATTGCTGGCTGACGATTGGCCAAGCATGCACTATGACCCGCATGCTTTGGCCAATCACAGCGCCGTCAGCACAGAGAGCCATAATTGGCCAAAGGCAGGGTGCCTTTGGCCAATCATGGCTCAGGGGGACTAAGTACACGCCCCACACTATATAAGGCCGCCTGCGTGTCGACCTTGTGTAGTGTGTTCCGGCGGCGTTTAGAGACAGACAGAGATTTTTGTTCTATTTCAGTTAGTAATAGCTAGATTGAGCAGGCAGTTGATTGAACTAGTTAGATCCAGTATATTTAGTATATATATATGCACTGCACAATTTGTGTGTGTATATGTATATATATATATATATATATATATATATATATATATTGTGACAGTGGGAGCTACTGTCACGGTAAAATGGACAGTTTGCTGGACACAGGGTCTGCACATTTGCAAGGTGCAAGACTACAGAGCGTAGATGTGGACTGGAGAAGACTGCTTTCACAACTTTATCCAGGTTTTGGTATTCTGGAAAGGGGCATTGTAGTTTGGAGATTCCACAGTGTCTTGGGAGGGATGGGATCTCCAACCCTGTGTCCAGACTTTGCGGATTACCAGCAGGGTGTGTGCTCAGGTGAGCACAGTCCTTATAATGAATGTATGGGAAGACCTCATGGCTCCCAGTTGGAGACGGCTCCACACCAAGAGACAGGAGGTCTTCAGGAGTCAGAGAGGCTGTAGGTGACAGCCAGAATATTGGTGACTGCAAGAGGCAGAGCTGTGGATGCTAAAGGGAGGCCGTCTACTTTGAGGAGTCCGGTGGTCTGGGTGACCAGGAAAGTGCAGAAGTACTGCTACAGAGAGCCAGGTGGGCTAGCATTTTCTGTTATGTGTATTTGATTGAGAAGAACCCCTGCGTGGGAAACCTTTGTTTGGACTTTTATTTTGCCTTTTTTAATAAAAATGGGCTACCATGCCCTTAAATATAGTTCCTGACTGGCTTGAATCGCTGGGACAACGCATCTACCACTTGAGCTAAACAACCCCCATCTCACAAGTGGTGGATTCAGCGGGCACAAGACGGTGGATTCCGGCTCCTTGCTCCTCAGTGAGTTCAGGTCAGGAACTGTTGGCTGTGTGTGGAAGTGCAGCCAGGCAAAAGGCATTGCGTGTTGCAGGTGGTGTACCTGTGAATGAAAACTTTTTTTTTTTCTGCGGTGAACTGCTGCTAGCTGTGTGTGGCAGCCAGGCGAACTGCATTGCACAGAAGTTCAATTGATGGACTGTGTTGCATACAGGTGGTGTACCTGTGGAAGTGAGCTCAGCGTGGCCGGAGAAGGGTCAGTCCAATAGGCCTAGAGATGCGCGAGACAGTGAATGGATGGTTCAAGCGGAATCGCAAAGACTGGGATTTAGTGCAAGGGGCTGTGATCGTGGCCTCTGACTATATGCAACCCATGCTGCCTACAGAGGAGGTTGGGGACTTCCTGCTAAGATTTGAAAAAGTTGCTGTAAAGAGAAAATGGCCTAGGAACCAGTGGCCAAAATTGCTACAAACATTGTTACGGATAGAGTTACCATTTGATGGATGGGGACCAGGATGGCTACCGCAGGTTTAAAGAGGAAATCCTTCTCAGAGGAGAGTTCCATCGTATCATGGGCCGCCAGCAATGCTCCAGGATGGGAGAAGTGTCAACGGTAGACTTCGGTTTTGGAAATCCAGAGTTACCTGCTACAGTATATGGTAAGACTGTTGCAATTTGTGGGTCTGATCCCAGTGAAGTAGCATTGTGTTCGGTGGGGAGATCCGCAGATGTAAAAATGGACTTGCTGCAGTGTGCTACCCAGATCAGCGGGGAGACACAGGTTAAAACCCAGCTTGCAGCAAGGTCAAGGACTGAAAAGGACATATGGACTCTGTGTGCACCTAAGGTAATCCAGAAGAGTGCTGGGAAAGATGTGCTAGGGGTAACCAAAGCAGTTGGTGTGCCATGTTCCCTAGTGACAGTGACAGGTGCTGCAGAATTGCCAAGGGAAACCGCCAAGGAGCCTGCAGTGGTGAGGCAAGTGGTTTCCCAGGACAACTGTGAAGCCGCCCTAGTAGGAAAAATAATTCCTTTGGAGAGGAAGGTTGGTGTGCTGAGTGGCACGCAGGGTGCCATGCATTATGACAAAAGAAAACCTGATAGAGCTTATGAAACTGCTATGTTTATGAATGCTGATGATAAAGGTATTGCTGATGATACATGTACTTATGGTGATGTGTTCTTTAGTAATGAGGAAAGGGGGATGTCTCCCTTGGCAACCAGAAGCAGAGCCACAGTGTTGTCCATGGAAATCTCTGGGGGTCTCCAGGTGTTGGAGCCAGAGATTGTCCAGGACAGCCCTGATATTGCTCTGATGGAACAAACTGGGTCTACACCATGCAGTTTGTGTGAGCAGTCCATTTATCATATGTGTAACACAGTTGGTAAGGGGTTAAGTCAGCTGGCCAGAGCTGAAGGTACACAGCTGAGTGTGTTAGCGCCCCCAGAGCAAGGTAGTGATGGTGTATTGCAGCCTGCCTTGTTTGATGAAGCTTTAGCAAAGAGTAAAAGCATGTTGTCAAAATGTGATTTATATAGAACTGACAGTTACTGCAGAATCCCAGGTGCCTCCTAGAGCTGATGATGAGGTACTGCTGAGCCCTCATAATGGAAGCACAACGGATTGGGACAGTTGGGCCAAACAATTACTAGCCATGATAGACAAGGCTATGTTGGGCTACAGGGGTGTGAATACAACTGCTATGCCAGACAGGGAAATCGCAGAGCGACCGATGGTTGAGGGTGCGTTGGTCCCTACAAGGGTTGTTTCCCCCCAGTCAGAAGGACCAGATCAGGGCGCATGCATGGCAGATGTGGTGTTCACAGCCCAGCCGCTGAATGTCAAGTGTGAAGGTGACAATGTAACAAATGTTTACGTGCAGGGGCTCATTGTTGAGTTGGAAGGGATGAGTGGGAGACATGCGTCTGACAGTGTTCCAGAGGAGCATCAGGCTGTGATGGGTACCGCCAGTGAGGTGGAGGCCCGTTTAAATGTCTCGGCCCCTCAAGCCGCAGTGAATGAGCCCCTCCATGTCTCTGATAAGGTTATGGTCACCAAAAATGTTTTGCATATTGATGTGGAGTGTGTAGAAATTACAGATATGTTAGTGGAACTGCTTGAAATGGTGAAAGCACAGTCCTTGTATACCTGGGTGCCTCCATTACAGTTGGATGTGGTGGTGCTGCGTGGTACCAATGGATGGAGTCAGGTAGTACAACCTGTCCTGGTTAAAATTAATCACCAGTGGAACTGGTTGGTACAGTGCTTTCTAATAGTGTGGCAAATGATCTCCTAGTTTCCTGTGAGGGTGCTTCCGGATACGGTTCAGTACGGAAGGTGCTCTGGGGGGCTTCTGGAGACAGAGGTCTCTCCACCCGATGCGGTGATGGACATGTCTGCTAGTGCGGTCCGAGGTGCGGCTGAGCAGGGATTAGTAAATGGCGCGGATACTGCCTCACCCGCTAGACCTCCTAAGAAGGAAGGGCCAGATATGGACGCGGCAAATGCAGAGATTCTGTCTGTCACCTGCAGAGAGGTACAATTTGGGGTACCCGGAGACGCTCTCAAATATAGTATGGAGAGGAACAAAAATTGTAACATGGAAAAGTGTGAGTTGGCAAAGATTGATACTGCTAGAAATGGGTCATGCGTTTTTCAATGTCAGTTGTTGGGACAACTGCCCACAGAGATTTGGACAACAGGTGAAGTGAAGCCTTGTGAAGGTCTCATAGGGGATAGCTGCTCACCTGTGTGTTGTCCCTCCTTGGGCTTGGCCCTAACAAACCCTGAACAAGAAATAACTGATGACATTGATAATTGGAGAAATGGTGACTTATTACTGAATGTTAATGTAAATAATGGCCTGGATATGAAAATGAAGAATTTCTTGGAAAATGAGTGTGATACACAGATGTTGAGCCCTGGGGAGTTGGTAGTCAAGGGCAAAGGATTTGGTAAACCCAAGGGACCTATTGTGATGGGGAAAACGGGTACCAGTGAGGGAAAAGGTGGTTCCTCATCAGGCGTAGTGTCTGGAGCAGGTTCCTTACAGAATCCAGAAACTGAGTTTAAAGGAAGTAGCAGGAAAGGCAGGGGGCTGCCAGAAAAGAAACGTAAGCTCAGGAACCCTAAGGACAGAGGGAGTAGGCTGGGGATACAGAAAGGTAGGACCCCATTGCGATCCTGGGTAAGGCGTGCCTGGAAACGCACCCGAAAAAAGATTGGGCCTACGCAGCGAACAGCTGGCACAGAGGTGCCCCAATCAAGGATTCGGGCTTGTGTGTTCTGCCCCCTTCGGGTCCGAAACATGGGGGGGAGATATGTGACAGTGGGAGCTACTGTCACGGTAAAATGGACAGTTTGCTGGACACAGGGTCTGCACATTTGCAAGGTGCAAGAC
Source organism: Rana muscosa (assembly GCA_029206835.1). NCBI lineage: Eukaryota > Metazoa > Chordata > Amphibia > Anura > Ranidae > Rana > Rana muscosa. The sequence goes on along the minus strand of CM055117.1, from coordinate 635,244,121 downwards.
TACAGAGCGTAGATGTGGACTGGAGAAGACTGCTTTTGCAGCTTTCTCCAGGTTTTGGTATCCTGGAAAGGGGCTTTGTAGTTTGGAGATTCCACAGTGTCTTGGGAGGGATGGCATCTCCAACCCTGTGTCCAGACTTTGCTGATTACCAGCAGGGTGTGTGCTCAGGTGAGCACAGCCCTTATAATGAATGTATGGGAAGACCTCATGGCTCCCAGTTGGAGGCGGCTCCACACCAAGAGACAGGAGGTCTTCAGGAGTCAAGAGGCTGTAGGTGACAGACAGAACATTGGTGACTGCAAGAGGCAGAGCTGTGGATGCTAAAGGGAGGCCGTCTACTTTGAGGAGTCCGGTGGTCCGGGTGACCAGGAAAGTGCAGAAGTACTGCTACAGAGAGCCAGGTGGGCTAGCATTTTCTGTTATGTGTATTTGATGGAGAAGAACCCCTGCGTGGGAAACCTTTGTTTGGACTTTTATTTTGCCTTTTTTAATAAAAATGGGCTACCATGCCCTTAAATATAGTTCCTGACTGGCTTGAATCGCTGGGGAAAACGCATCTACCACTTGAGCTAAACAACCCCCATCTCACAATATATATATATATATATACACACACACACACACACACACACACACATACACTGTATACATTTTAGCTAGATCTCATTGCAGAGCGTTCCTGTTATTCTATTCCTACTAATAATACAGGCAGGCAGTTGATTGAGCTAGTTAGATCCAGTATATTTAGTATATATATATATATATATATATATATATATATATATATATATATATATACACACATATACATACACACATACATACACACACACACTGTATACAGTTTAGCTAGATCTCATTGCAGAGCGTTCCTGTTATTCTATTACTACTAATAATACAGACAGGCAGTTGAGCTAAGCTGCAGTATATTAAGTCAGTGTACTGTATACTGGGCACATTGTGCAGCTAAAGCTCACTGCAGACCATTCCTGTTCTCCTTCAAATAATACAGGCAGGCAGTTGAGCTAAGCTGCAGTATATTAAGTCAGTGTACTGTATACTGGGCTCAGTGTGCAGCGAAAGCTGACTGCAGACAATTCATTGTGTACCTATTCCAACACATCAAATACAGTATGTCTGGAAGGCCAACAAGGAGAGGCAGCCACTCACAGGCCAATAAAAGAGGGCAAGCAGGCTCTGTGTCTAGAGGCAACAGTGCTTGTCGTGGACACAATGCATTCTCATCAGCACGTGGCCATGGGGCACGCTTGTCCTTTTTTTCAGCAGCTGGCCGTGTTGAGCTGCAACATGCTGAAGAGTTGGTAGAGTGGATGACCAAGCCGTCCTCATCCTCCTCATCCTCTCTCACCCAGCCTCAGGATACTTTGCCAAAGCGGCCTCTTCCATTGGCTCAATGGCATCAGACACTCCTTCCCTAGCCCCACCATGTCCTGAGGAGTCACCCGAACTGTTTGACCACAGTGTTGGGTACATGCTGCAGGAGGATGCGCAGCATTTTGAAGGCTCCGATGATGGTACCGAGCTTGAGGAAGGCAGTAACGTGAGCCCAGAGAGAGGTGGTAACCAAGAAGGACAGCAAACTGGCAGTCATGTTCCCCCAGCTGCAGCATACTGCCAGGTTTGCTCCAGTGACGAGGAGGGAGCGGATGATGAGGTCACCGACTTTACATGGGTGCCTGATAGGAGAGAGGAGGAGGCACATCTCCAATGAGGCAGGATGCCCTCCAGGGGCCAGCTTAAGGGCAGCACACCGACTGCATCACACCACAGAGCTCTGCATGTGCAGGGCGCTGCTGTCTCTGCGCGTTATTCCAAAAGTTCTTTGGTGTGGGCCTTTTTTCAGACGTGTGCAGCAGATCGCACCATTGCCATTTGCAACATATGTCTGAAGCGTATCTCGCGTGGCCAAAACATCAGCCGCTTGGGCACCACATGCTTGACCAGACATATGTCGACCTGCCATGCAGTCCGTTGGCAAGCATACATAAAAGACCCACGCCAAAGAAGAAATGCTCCTCATCAGCTGGGATCTCCAACCCCACTATACCTTCAGTCCTCTCAGAAACCTGCACTGAGAGGAATGAAGGTGTAGAATTAGGTGTGTCACTGCCAAGTACTTGCGAGCAATCTGCTATCAGTACACCAACGTCCGATTGTACCAGGCAAATTTCCCTGCCCCAGCTGCTGCACCGCCAAAAGAAATTCACTCCCAGCCATCCACATGCCCAGCAGTTGAATGCTAGCTTGGCTAAATTGCTAGCACTTCAACTGCTGCCTTTTCAGTTGGTAGACTCTGCCCCCTTCCGTGAGTTTGTGGAATGTGCGGTACCTCAGTGGCAGGTTCCCAAACGCCCCTTTTTTTCACAGAAGGCGATTCCGGCTCTCTACCGGCATGTGGAAGGCAATGTCTTGGCCTCGCTGGACAGGGCGGTCAGCGGTAAGGTGCATATTACCGCTGACTCATGGTCCAGCAGGCATGGATAGGGACATTACCTATCTTTAACGGCCCACTGGGTGACTCTGCTGGATGCAGGACAGGGTGCAGTAGTGTTGGAAGTTGTTCAGCCACCACACCTCCAAAATGCTACTAGTGTTGATTCTGACACACCTCTCTTATCCACCCCCTCCTCTTTTCTTCCTCCATGGCCTCTTCCTGTGCTGATTTGTCCTTGGAACCAGCGGTGCTCCATAGGCGTTCAAGGGGCTACGCAAGTACACAGGCAAAAAGATGCCATGCGGTGCTTGAGCTGGTGTGCTTGGGGGATAGGAGCCACACTGGGGCAGAAATTCTGTCAGCTCTGCAGGGGCAGGCTTAGAGGTGGTTGACACCAGGCTAGCTTAAGCCAGGAATGGTGGTTTGCGACAATGGCACCAACCTCCTCTCCGCCCTCCGACAGGGACAGCTGACCCATGTGCCCTGTTTAGCTCACGTCCTTAAGTTGGTGGTGCAGCAGTTCTTGGGCAGGTACCGGACTTGCAGGATGTCCTGAGGCAGGCCAGGAAAGTCTGTGTGCATTTCCGCCGGTCATATAATGCCACTGCTCGGCTAGCAGACCTCCAAAAGGAATACAACCTGCCCAAGAACCGCCTAATCTGTGACATGCCCACCAGGTGGAACTCAACGTTGGCCATGCTGCAGTAGCTACACATGCAGCAGAGGGCCATCAATGAGTATCTGTGCGACTATGGCACCAGGAAAGGGTCAGGGGAGCTTGTTTTTTTTTTTGCCACGCCAGTGGGTCATGATCAGGGATGCATGCACTGTCCTGTCACCATTTGAGGAGGCCACGAGGATGGTGAGCAGTGACAGTGCATGCATCAGTGACACTGTCCCACTTGTCCACCTGTTGGAGCACACGCTGGAATTATGGAATTATGGAATAATGGACAGGGCACTTGAGGCAGAACAGAGGGAGGAAGAGGAGGACTTCCTTACCTCTCAAGGCCCCCTTTATCCAGACAGTGTTCCTGCTGGCCCTCCGATCACACAGAAAGAGGACGAGGAGGAGGATTGTGTCCGCATAGAGGTGGAGCCTAGCACTCAGCATCAGCAGCAGTCTTCAAGGGATCATTTACAGTCCCAAGAAACCCATGGACTGCGGATCAGTGGCTGTGGATCATGTCGTCCTTAGTGACCCAGAGGACTCTGGACCAAATGCCTCAGCAAACCTACACTGCATGGCCTCCCTGATCCTGTAAAGCCTGCGAAAGGATCCTCATATTTGTAGTATCAAGGAGAGGGATCATTACTGGCTGGCAACCCTCCTTTATCCACGTTATAAGGGTAACCTGGGAGGTTAAAAATTCCTGGTCCTGGACAACGTGTTGCTGAGGCTTTGGTCAGTCACAGAAAGAGCGGTGGAAAAGGTGGCCTCTGACCGATGCGTTCAGACAATTTTTTAGTCCGCAGCCCCAAGGTATGATCGGTTCCAGCAACCATTGCCAGCGTCTGATTTACATGGTGCAGGAATACCTAGGGGCAAGATCAGACTTTGACACCTTTCCCACCGAAAACCCTCTGGGCTACTGGGTCTTGAGGATGGATCACTGGCCAGAGCTTGCACGGTATGCAATTGAGCTACTGGCCTGTCCTGCATCCAGCGTTCTTTCGTAATGAACATTCAGTCCTGCTGGAGGCTTTGTAACCGATCACAGGGTGCGCCTGTCCACCGACTCGGTCGATCGGCTGACCTTCATAAAAATGAATCGGTCTTGGATCACCAGCTACCAAGCTCCTGATGCTGATGTAACAAATATTTTTTTTTTTAATGTGAGGTCCCTTCAAGACTGCCTGTGCTGATGCTGAGTCACTATCCTGTTATGCTGAGTGACTATCCTCTTCCTCCTCAATGTTCATGCTGATAGCTTGTAAGAACATTTTTGGTTCTGGGCACCTCCACCAGTGGCTAAGGCCCAATTTTTCTGCCCCTGTTTTTTTTTTTTTTTTTAATCAGAAAAAGTTTTATTGAATGTTGCCAAACATACCATACACATTGTACATGAAAAAAGTCCATGAATAAAACAGAAGCATCACATTAGAATAGTCACAGTGTATTGCACAGATTCAGAACATTCCTCATAGTGCTAAGAGAAAGAAATAAAGTGTATGTAACAAAATATCAGTCAAACCTTACAAAAAGTACATTAAGGCACATATCCTACAGTTAACCTCTCTCTCTTCTCCCCCCCAAATGGTGTCATAAAGCCATAATCAAAGAAAACACAAGGGTGATCACTCCGCACGTGCCCCCCCCCGCCCTCCTTCAAAGTATGTGGTTCCAAAATGCCCATCACGATCGATGAAATCAATCCCCCCTCTAGTTCGGTGCCGCTTTTAGCAGTAGTAGTCTGTCTTTAACCAATTGGTGAGGTGCTAACCCCGGGACATCAAGCCAGGCCTGACACATTGAGTTAAACTTACGCGGTGCATTCCTCTGCTGATAAGTCAGTTTTTCTCTAATTAGTAGTTTGTTTAGCTGATCAATCCACTGTCCTCTGGTGGGTACTCTGGGAGTAATCCAAAGCTGAGCTATCAGCTTGCATGCCACATAAAGTAAACGGATAATTGCTGTAAAAACCGGCGGAGATAGGAGTTCCTCATCCAGGGCACCCAGCAGACATACAACGGGTGATCTCGGGACAGCGAAGGCGAACACCTGTGTAATCACATCAAGCACCTCAGTCCAGTATCGGAAGAGTTTGGGGCATTTCCAGAACATATGCATGAGGTCACCATGATCTCTCATGCACTTGGAGCACAGTGGGGAGTCTCTGAGCCCCCAATCATGTAGCCTGGCCGGAGTTGCATTTATACCTGCTGCACAGGGTATATAGGACAGCCTCTGAGAGGAATACACCGAGACCATAGGAGCAACCGTCAAACAGACATCCCACATTTCCCCATTAATCGGCCCCACATCTTCCTCCCATTTAGCCGTACATGGTAAACTAGTTGGATCTTGAAGCGCGTTGAGCAAAATATTGTAGCCCCGTGAAATCATACCCTTTTTTTCTCCTTCCATAAAAATCCCCTGGATTATGGCGTGGTCCGTTAGTCAAAGTGGCCTCTGCCTGGATTGTTCCTGTAGTGCATGACGCAGCTGCAGGTATTTAAAAAAGTGAGAGCGAGGTATACCAAACTCAGCCTGGTGTTCCAAAAAGGATTTGAGGACCCTGCCATTGTAAAGTTGTGCTAAGTATCTGAGCCCCGCAGCTTCCCATTGTCTAAATCCTGTAAGTTTGTATAATTCTTTATAATGAAGATCTTGCCAGATGGGGGTGAGTGGCAGGAATCCCCCAACACCCAATAATTGTTTAACAGAAGTCCACAGAGTTTTTAGTAGGATCAGAGAAGGGGTCCCACCCAACAAATGTGCATGGCCAGCCTATAAGCCAGACAACGCCGGGCCTCGTCTGTCGGAGTGGCCAGAAGCCTACGGATAGGGTCCGATGTATCTACCAGTCCCCAACCTCCCAGCTGCTGTAGTTGAGCCGCTAGAAAATAGGTTCTGGCGTGTGGAACCGCCAAACCCCCCTCACCCTTGATATACTGTAAGGTAGAGAGTCTAATCCTCGCCGTTTTCTTGCGCCAAATCAGTTCTCTAAATTGGGAGTCAATCCTATCAAACCAATAGCGTGGAATCCACGCTGGGGATTTATGACTTATGTATAATAATTGAGGCGCCCACACCATTTTTATAAGGTTCGCCCTCCCAACTACCGATAAGGGCAATTTACACCAGGCACTACACTTGACCCTAAATTTAGCAAGTAACGGGGCGATATTGAGAGGAATGTATTGAGAGACGTCCGGGGACACCTGCACCCCCAGATAGCGGAAGGATGATAAAATTTGTACCATCGATGCACAGTCCGGTAGGGGCACCGTCAGGGGATCTAACAGCATGAGTACCGAGTTAATGAGTACCAGTTAATGGAGAAGCCAGACAATGCACCAAAGGTCTTGATGCAGTGCATAACAGTGGACAAGGAGCCCTGCGTATCACCCAGGTATAGTAGGGTATCATCTGCATATAGGGAGATAACATCCGTCCCCGTGCCACGCCTGGATCCCACTATCGCACTATCCCCCCTTATACGTGCGGCAAGAGGTTCCATAGCGGACACCCCTGCCTAGTGCCTCTGAACAATGGAAATGGGCCCGAAAGCTCCCCATTAACCCTGACTTTGGCCGATGGGTTAGCATACAGTAGTTTGACCCAATAAATAAAGTTAACACCTAACCCTGCCCGTTCTAACACCTTCCACAGATAGGGCCACTCGACACTGTCGAAGGCCTTAGCTGCGTCCAGTGAAAAAATAGCCCTGTTGCCTGTATTCTCCACTGGCAGCTGTAAGTTTAAGAAAAGTCGCCTTATATTTTGAGCTGTGGATCTAGTAGGTATGAATCCCGAATGGTCCACATGGACCAGCTTGTGGACCACCTGTGACAATCTCGTTGCCATCACCCGTGCCAATAACTTGACATCGGTTGTAAGCAAAGAGATAGGCCTATAGGAGTCAGGCTGTGAGGCTTCCTTACCGGGTTTCAGCAGAACTATTATAACAGCTTCATTCATTGAGTCCAGAAGAACACCCTCTCTAAGTGCCTCATTATATACCCTTACGAGCATAGGTAACAATGTGGCAGCATATCATTTGTATACCTCGGACGGGATGCCATCTGCCCCCGGAGATTTGTTATTTTGAGTCTGTTCTAATGCGGTAGCCAATTCATTCTCCGATATAGGGGCATCAAGCAGAGCTGCATCCGAAGCAGACAAACGAGGTAGTTCACATTCCCCCAGAAATCCTAGTATGTCTCCCTCCGTGGGCCGTACCTTTGAAGTGTATAGATCAGCATAGATTGATCTGAAGATTTGCGTTATCATAGAAGTTTGGGTGTGGGCTTTCCCCTGGGAATCACAGAGGGTCGAAACCATTGAGGTAGACCTCTGCGCCCTAGCCAATAAGGCCAGCATGTGGCCAGTCGACTCCCCTTCCTCAAAATGGGATTGCTGCAGGAAAAAACGCTTGTTTTCAGCAAGCTGCAGAGCCAGCTGAGTTGACATTGCCTGTGCCCCTAACCAGACCCTCTTTGTGTCCGCAGTGGGGTTAGAAATATATGCCTCCTCCGATTCCCTTAGTGTCCGGCAAACCTCCCCCTCCGAGGCCTTTGTGTTTGTTTTTATGTTAATAGTGGTAATAAATTGCCCTCGCAGAAAAGCCTTAGCAGTATCCCAGACAACCCCCACCCTGGCGGAGTCTATATTCTCCTGTAAGAACTACTTCAAGTTCTCCCTTATCGGGTCTGGGCTCGGGAACAGAGAAAGCCAGAACGGATTCAGTTTCCAGCTTTTAGGTTTTACAGTAGTAGGTAGCGTAATCGTAACCCACATGGAGGAGTGGTCAGATATATGTCTGTCTTCGTATCCAGAGTAGGGATGAGCTCGGTGTTCGAGTCGAACATAGGTTCGACTCGAACATCGGCTGTTGCGCGTTCGGCGAACAATGAACAATTTGGGCCGTTCGTGCCAAATTCGAGTGACGCAAACGGCCCACAATACACTGCGCCATCGCAGTGTAATCCCGGCGCTGTGATTGGCCAAGCATGCACTGTGACCCTGCATGCTTGGCCAATCACAGCGCCGGCAGTGAGGAGAGCAATGATTGGCCACAGGCAGGATGCCTGTGGCCAATTATAGCTGAGGGGGTTTAGTACATGCCCCACACTATAAAAGGCCGCCAGCGCGGCGGCCTCGTGTAGTGTGTTTCGGGAGCAGGGAAAGTGAAGGATAGACAGGGACAGTGTCAAATCTTGTCAAATCTATTCTTTGCTAAACCTTGTGTGTAGGGACAGAGAAGGATAGGCAGGGAGAGTGTCAGTGTCATATTCTTTGCTAAACCTTGTGTGTAGGGAGAGAGAAGGATAGGCAGGGAGAGTGTCAGTGTCATATACTTTGATAAACCTTGTGTGCAGGGAGAGAGAAGGATAGACAGTGTCATTGTCATTGTTGCTAAGCCTCCTGCACATTATACACCTGAAGTTAGCCCGTATTGCTGCTTTTTCCTGGTGTGTTACACCAATAGTGATGAGCCGAACACCCCCGGGTTCGGTTCGCACCAGAACCCGCGAACGGACCGAAAGTTCGAACGAACATTAGAACCCTATTAAATACAATGGATGCGAACGTTCGAATTCTAAAGTGCTAATTATAACAACTATTATGCATGTTATTGTCATAAATAGGGTTTGGGAACCCGGGTTCTGCACCAGGGGACATGTATCAATGCAAAAAGAAGTTTTAAAAACGGTCGTTTTTCGGGAGCAGTCATTTTAATGATGCATAAAGTGAAAAAAAAAAAGTCAAATATTCCTTTAAATATCGTACCTGGGGGGTGTCTAAAGTATGCCTGTGAAGTGCCACGTGTTTCCCGTGTTTAGAACTGTCCCTGCACAAAATGACACTTCTAAAGGAAAAAAAAGCCATTTAAAACTGCTTGCGGCTTTAATGTAATGTCTGGTCCCGGTAATATGGATGAAATTCTTTAAGAAAAATGGCATAGCTACCCCATGACCCCCCCCCCTACCCCAGCCCATTACCAGCCCCTTTGGGTCTTGTATGGATATTAAGGGGAACCCCGCACATAAAATAAAAAAGGCCCTATATACTCTGAACAGCCGTATACAGGCGGTGCATACAAGACAGGGACTGTAGGTTTGTTCTTATGTAGAATCTGTTTGTAATTTTGAACAGGTACATTGTTGAAGTGTAGCTCCAGCCCAAAAATCTATTTTTAAACTTTTTGGGAAACATAGGTAAGGGTTATCACCCCTGTAACATTTGTTTTGCTGTCTGTGCCCCTGTTCAGAACATTTCACCTCACTTTCCGTCCCAATGACAACTGTTTTTGAAATGTGGTGTTTTTCTTGAAACAAGGATTGCTGATAAAGCATCAGTACAGATGAGACCCCTTTCTCCCATATTTATTCTTACAGGAGAGAATTTTCCTTTCTAGGGGTAGATTTCCTCTCACTTCCTGTTGTCTTCTTTCGTTTGCAAGTAGGAGTCGTTTGTAAGTTGGATGTTTGAAAGTAGGGACCTGCCGTATATACTCTGCAGAAATAGGCCCCTTAGTTGTTGGTGTTGGCACAACACTGTAAGCACTCAGTTACTCTTGGTTGGTGCTGGAACGCCCTGCTGTCAACTATTATATCAGGAATTTTAATTACATATAATTGTTGAACAGTGGTAGTAAAAATTGGGGCTTTGATGGTGGTGCTGGTGCCACAACACTGTAAGCCCTGACAGTTACTCTTGGTGGGTGCAGCAATGGGCCCTGCTGTGAATTATTAGATCAAGAATTGTAATTACATGCCCCTTTTGAACAGGGGCTGAAAAATTGGGCCTTTCGTGGTGGTGGTGGTGGTGGCGTTGCCACAAGACTGTAAGCCCTCAGAGTTACTCTTGGTGGGTGCAGCAATGGACCCTGCTGTGAATTATTAGATCAAGAATTGTAATTGCATGCCCCTGTTGAACAGGGGCTGAAAAATTGGACCTTAGGCACTGGTGGCACAACACTACAACCCCTCACAGATACTGTACTTGGAGCACAGCAATGAGCCCTATGGCAAATTATTGCTAAAAAAAATGTAATTACACGCCCCTGTAAAACAGGGGCTGAAAAATTGGGCCTTAGCCACTGGTGGCGGCACCCATAAACAAAAATGATCTTCCAAGCTATCATCATCAATCGTATCATTGAGGACTCGGAGGAGGAGGATAGCCAGTCAACATAACAGCACAGGCACTCAGCATCAGCATCAGTCTTGAAGGGATGTGACATGTTAAAATCAATTAGTCTGTTATATCAGCATCAGGTGTGTGGTAGCTGGTGGTGATCCAAGACTGGTTCATCTTGATGAAAGTCAGTCGATCAACCGAGTCGGTGGACAGGCGCACCCTGTGATCCGTGACAAATCCTCCAGCAGCACTGAATGTGCGTTCCGAAAGAACGCTGGATGCAGGACAGGCCAGTAGCTCAATTGCATACTGTGCAAGCTCTGGCCAGTGATCCATCCTCAAGACCCAGTAAGCCAGAGGATTTTCGGTGGGGAAGGTGTCCAAGTCTGACCTTGCCCCTAGATATTCCTGCACCATGTTTATCAGACGCTGGCGATGGTTGCTGGAACCGATCATACTTTGGGGCTGCGGACTAAAGAATTGTCTGAACGCATCGGTCAGACGGCCACCTTCCCCACCGCTCCTTCTTTGACTGGCCGAAGCCTCAGCAACTCGTTGTCCAGGACCAGGAGTTTGTAACCTCCCAGTCTCTGGGAACGCGTTGCACAGACCTTTCTGCAAGGCCTCCCGGAGTTGTCTCATCCTCTGCTCCCTCTGCGACGGTAACATAAGGTCCGCAACCTTACCCTTGTACCGTGGATCAAGGAGAGTGGCCAGCCAGTAATGGTCCCTCTCCTTGATCCGAAGAATACGAGGATCCTTCCGCAGACTTTGCAGGATCAGGGAGGCCATGCAGCGTAGGTTTGCTGAGGCATTCGCTCCGGAGTCCTCTGGGTCACTAAGGACGACATGATCCGCAGCCACCTCCTCCCAGCCACGTACAAGTCCACTGGTTTCTTGGGACTGTAAATCATCCCTAAAAGACTGCTGCTGATGATGCTGAGTGCCAGCCTCCACCTCCATGCTGACACAATCCTCCTCCTCCTCCTCCTCCTCCTCCTCTTCCTGTGCGATGGGTGGGACAGAAGGAACACTGTCTGGGTAAAGGGGGCCTTGAGAGGCAAGGAAGTCCTCCTCTTCCTGCCTCTGTTCTGCCTCAAGTGCCCTGTCCATTATTCCACGCAGCGTGTGCTCCAACAGGTGGACAAGAGGTACAGTGTCACTGATGCATGCACTGTCACTGCTCACCATCCTCGTGGCCTCCTCAAATGGTGCCAGGACAGTGCATGCATCCCTGATCATGCCCCACTGGCGTGGAGAAAAAAAACCAAGCTCCCCTGACCCTGTCCTGGTGCCGTAGTCGCACAGGTACTCATTGATGGCCCTCTGCTGCATGTGCAGCCGCTGCAGCATGGCCAACGTTGAGTTCCACCTGGTGGGCATGTCACATATAAGGCGGTTCTTGGGCAGGTTCAACTCCTTTTGCAGCTCAGCCAGGCGAGCACTGGCATTATAAGATCTGCGGAAATGCACACAGACTTTCCTGGCCTGCCTCAGGACATCCTGTAAGCCCGGGTACCTGCCCAAGAACCGCTGCACCACCAGGTTAAGGACGTGAGCCACACAGGGCACATGGGTCAGTTGTCCCTGTCGGAGGGCGGAGAGGAGGTTGGTGCCATTGTCGCAAACCACCATTCCTGGCTTAAGCTGGCGTGGCGTCAACCACCTCTCGGCCTGGCCCTGCAGAGCAGACAGGACCTCTGCCCCAGTGTGGCTTCTGTCCCCCAAACACACCAGCGCAAGCACGGCATGGCATCTTTTTGCCTGCGTACTTGCGTAGCCCCGTGAACGGCTACGGAGCACCGCTGGTTCATAGGACAAACCACAGGAAGAGGCCATGGAGGAAGAAGAAGAGGAGGGGGTGGAGGAGAGAGGTGTGTCACAACCAGTAGTAGCATTTTGGAGGCGTGGCGGTGGGACAACCTCCAACACTACTGCACCTTGTCCTGCATCCTTCCCAGCTGCCAAAAGAGTGACCCAATGGGCCGTGAAAGAAAGGTAACGTCCCTGTCCATGCCTGTTGGACCATGAGTCAGCGGTAATATGCACCTTACCGCTGACCGCCCTGTCCAGCGAGGCCAAGACATTGCCTTCCACATGCCGGTAGAGAGCCGGAATAGCCTTCCGTGAGAAAAAGTGGCGTTTGGGAACCTGCCACTGAGGAACCGCACATTGCACAAACTCACGGAAGGGGGCCGAGTCTACCAACTGAAAAGGCAGCAGTTGAAGCGCTAGCAATTTAGCCAAGCTAGCATTCAACCGCTGGGCATGTGGATGGCTGGGAGTGAACTTCTTTCGACGGTCCAGCAGCTGGGGCAGGGAAATTTGCCTGCTAGAATCGGACGTCGGTGTACTGCTAGAAGAGTGGCCGCAAGTACTTGGCTGTGACACACCTAATTCTACACCTTCATTCCTCTCAGTGCATGTTTCAGAGAGGACTGAAGTTATAGTGGGGTTGGAGATCCCAGCTGATGCGGTGCAAGGAGAGGTCCGCTTTGTTCTTTGGTGTGGGTCTTTGAGGTAGGCTTGCCAACGAGCTGCATGGCAGGTCAACATATGTCTGGTCAGGCATGTGGTACCCAAGCGGCTGATGTTTTGGCCACGCGATATACGCTTGAGACATATGTTGCAAACAGCAGCTGTGCGATCTGATGCACTAGCCTCAAAAAAGGCCCACACCAAAGAACTTTTTGAATGACGGGCAGAGGCAGCGCCCTGCACAGGCGGAGCTCTGCGGTGTGATTCCGTCGGTGTACTGCCCTTACGCTGGCCACCAAAGGGCATCCTGCCTCGTTGGAGATGTGCCTCCTCCTCATCCTCCTCCTCCTCCTCTCTCCTATTAGGCACCCACGTGGAGTCAGTGACCTCATCATCACCTCCCTTCTCATCACTGGAGCCAATCTGGCAGTATGCTGCAGCTGCTGGAACATGACTGCCAGATTGGTGTCCTTCTTGAGCATCCCCTCTGTCTGCTCTCACGCTACTGCCTTCCTCTAGCTGGGTTTCATCATCAGACCCTTCGAAACGCTGGGCATCCTCCTGGAGCATGTACCCAACACTGTGCTGAAACAGTTCGGGGGACTCCTCAGGAGGAGGACATGGTGGGTCTAGGGAAGGAGTGACTGATGATGAGTCTGACATTGATACCAGGGAAGAGGACGCTTTGGCAGCTGCTTTTCCAGTACCCTGAGCCTGGGTGAGAGAGGATGAGGAGGAGGAGGAGGGCTTGGTCATCCACTCTACCAAGTCTTCGGCATGATGTGGCTCAACATGTCCAGCTGCCGAAAAGAAGGACAAGCGTGTCCCATGGCCATGTGCTGATGACAATGCACCGCGTCCACGACCAGCACTGTTGCCCCCAGACACAGAGCCTGCTTGCCCTCTTTTATTGCCTCCTGACTGTCTGCCTCTCCTTGTTTGCCTTCCAGACATTCTAATAGATGGCCTGCAGGGAGATGGGAAAAAAGCAATAAGGGCTAACTTCAGGTGTCCTTCTCTGTCCCTGGAAACAAGGACTTTGACAGTGAAAGAAACTGACACACTCTCCCTACCTACAGTTTTCTGTCCCTAGAAAAAATGTTTTTTTTAAGCACAATTTAGCACAAGGAGAATTCACTCACTGTCCTTCCAGGTCCCTGGAAACAAGGACTTTGACAGTGAAAGAAACTGACACACTCTCCCTACCTACAGTTTTCTGTCCCTAGAAAAAATGTTTTTTTTAAGCACAATTTAGCACAAGGAGAATTCACTCACTGTCCTTCCAGGTCCCTGGAAACAAGGACTTTGACAGTGAAAGAAACTGACACACTCTCCCTACCTACAGTTTTCTGTCCCTAGAAAAAATGTTTTTTTTAAGCACAATTTAGCACAAGGAGAATTCACTCACTGTCCTTCCAGGTCCCTGGAAACAAGGACTTTGACAGTGAAAGAAACTGACACACTCTCCCTACCTACAGTTTTCTGTCCCTAGAAAAAATGTTTTTTTTAAGCACAATTTAGCACAAGGAGAATTCACTCACTGTCCTTCCAGGTCCCTGGAAACAAGGACTTTGACAGTGAAAGAAACTGACACACTCTCCCTACCTACAGTTTTCTGTCCCTAGAAAAAATGTTTTTTTTAAGCACAATTTAGCACAAGGAGAATTCACTCACTGTCCTTCCAGGTCCCTGGAAACAAGGACTTTGACAGTGAAAGAAACTGACACACTCTCCCTACCTACAGTTTTCTGTCCCTAGAAAAAATGTTTTTTTTAAGCACAATTTAGCACAAGGAGAATTCACTCACTGTCCTTCCAGGTCCCTGGAAACAAGGACTTTGACAGTGAAAGAAACTGACACACTCTCCCTACCTACAGTTTTCTGTCCCTAGAAAAAATGTTTTTTTTAAGCACAATTTAGCACAAGGAGAATTCACTCACTGTCCTTCCAGGTCCCTGGAAACAAGGACTTTGACAGTGAAAGAAACTGACACACTCTCCCTACCTACAGTTTTCTGTCCCTAGAAAAAATGTTTTTTTTAAGCACAATTTAGCACAAGGAGAATTCACTCACTGTCCTTCCAGGTCCCTGGAAACAAGGACTTTGACAGTGAAAGAAACTGACACACTCTCCCTACCTACAGTTTTCTGTCCCTAGAAAAAATGTTTTTTTTAAGCACAATTTAGCACAAGGAGAATTCACTCACTGTCCTTCCAGGTCCCTGGAAACAAGGACTTTGACAGTGAAAGAAACTGACACACTCTCCCTACCTACAGTTTTCTGTCCCTAGAAAAAATGTTTTTTTTAAGCACAATTTAGCACAAGGAGAATTCACTCACTGTCCTTCCAGGTCCCTGGAAACAAGGACTTTGACAGTGAAAGAAACTGACACTCTCCCTACCTACAGTTTTCTGTCCCTAGAAAAAATGTTTTTTTTAAGCACAATTTAGCACAAGGAGAATTCACTCACTGTCCTTCCAGGTCCCTGGAAACAAGGACTTTGACAGTGAAAGAAACTGACACACTCTCCCTACCTACAGTTTTCTGTCCCTAGAAAAAATGTTTTTTTTAAGCACAATATAGCACAAGCACAAAACACACTGACACTCTCCCTACCTATCCTTCTCTTTCCCTAAACTAAAGGAATCCAGGTTAAGCAAGAAAGAAATAAAAGTCACTGTCCCTGCCTATGCTGCTCTATCCCTGCTCTGGAACACACTACACTAGGCCGCCGTGCTGGCGGCCTTTTATAGTGTGGGGCGTGTACTAAACACCCTCAGCAATAATTGGCCACAGGCATCCTGCCTGTGGCCAATCATTGCTCTCCTCGCTGCCGGCGCTGTGATTGGCCAAGCATGCGGGGTCACAGTGCATGCTTGGCCAATCACAGCGCCTGGATGACACTGCGATGGCGTAGTGCATTGTGGGCCGTTCGCGTCACTCGAATTTGGCGCGAACGGCCCAAATCGTTCGATCTTCGTCGAACGATCGAACAGCCGATGTTCGAGTCGAACGTATGTTCGACTCGAACACGAAGCTCATCCCTATACACCAACAGGATTTTGTGGCACTTACAGCGGGCGGAGTGTGCCTCCTGACCATATTACACCTGAACTTAGCCTGTATTGCTGCTTTTTCCTGGTGTGTTACACCAACAGGATTTTGCGGCACTTGCAGCGGGCGGAGTGTGCCTCCTGACCATATTACACCTGAACTTAGCCTGTATTGCTGCTTTTTCCTGGTGTGTTACACCAACAGGATTTTGCGGCACTTACAGCGGGCGGAGTGTGCCTCCTGACCATATTACACCTGAACTTAGCCTGTATTGCTGCTTTTTCCTGGTGTGTTACACCAACAGGATTTTGCGGCACTTACAGCGGGCGGAGTGTGCCTCCTGACCATATTACACCTGAACTTAGCCTGTATTGCTGCTTTTTCCTGGTGTGTTACACCAACAGGATTTTGCGGCACTTACAGCGGGTGGAGTGTGCCTCCTGACCATATTACACCTTAACTTAGCCTGTATTGCTGCTTTTTCCTGGTGTGTTCCACCAACAGGATTTTGCGGCACTTACAGCGGGCGGAGTGTGCCTCCTGACCATATTACACCTGAACTTAGCCTGTATTGCTGCTTTTCCCATTTCCCTGCAGGCCATTAGAATGTCTGGAAGGCAAACAAGGAGAGGCAGACAGTCAGGAGCCAATAAAAGAGGGCAAGCAGGCTCTGTGTCTAGAGACAACAGTGCTGGTCGTGGACGCAGTGCATCGCCATCAGCACGTGGCCATGAGACACGCTTGTCCTTCTTTTCGGCAGCTGGACGTGTTGAGCCGCATCATGCCGAAGACTTGGTAGAGTGGATGACCAAGCCCTCCTCATCCTCCTCATCCTCTCTCACCCAGGCTCAGGGTACTGGCAAAGCAGCTGCCAAAGCGTCCTCTTCCCTGGTATCAATGTCATCATCAGTCACTCCTTCCCTAGACCAACCATGTCCTCCTGAGGAGTCCCCCGAACTGTTTGAGCACAGTGTTGGGTACATGCTCCAGGAGGATGCCCAGCGTTTCGAAAGGTCTGATGATGATACCCAGCTAGAGGAAGGCAGTAGCGTGAGAGCAGAGAGAGGGGATGCTCAAGAAGGACACCAATCTGGCAGTCATGTTCCAGCAGCTGCAGCATACTGTCAGATTGGCTCCAGTGATGAGGAGGGAGGGGATGATGAGGTCACTGACTCCACGTGGGTGCCTAATAGGAGAGAGGAGGAGGATGAGGAGGAGGCACATCAACAAGGCAGGATGCCCTCGGGGGGCCAGCGTAAGGGCAGCACACCGACGGAATCACACCGCAGAGCTCCGCCTGTGCAGGGCGCTGCCTCTGCCCGTTATTCAAAAAGTTCTTTGGTGTGGGCCTTTTTTGAGTCGAGTGCATCAGATCGCACAGCTGCTGTTTGCAACATATGTCTCAAGCGTATATCGCGTGGCCAAAACATCACCCGCTTGGGCACCACATGCTTGACCAGACATATGTTGACCTGCCATGCAGCTCGTTGGCAAGCCTACCTTAAAGACCCACACCAAAGAACAAATCTGATCTCTTCTTGCACCGCATCAGCTGGGATCTCCAACCCCACTATACCTTCAGTCCTCTCTGAAACCTGCTCTGAGAGGAATGAAGGTGTAGAATTAGGTGTGTCACAGCCAAGTACTTGCGGCCACTCTGCTAGCAGTACACCAACGTCCGATTCTAGCAGGCAAATTTCCCTGCCCCAGCTGCCGGACCGTTGAAAGAAGTTCACTCCCAGCCATCCACATGCCCAGCGGTTGAATGCTAGCTTGGCTAAATTGCTAGCGCTTCAACTGCTGCCTTTTCAGTTGGTAGACTCGGCCCCCTTCCGTGAGTTTGTGCAATGTGCGGTTCCTCAGTGGCAGGTTCCCAAGCTCCACTTTTTCTCACGGAAGGCGATTCCGGCTCTCTACCGGCATGTGGAAGGCAATGTCTTGGCCTCGCTGGACAGGGCGGTCAGCGGTAAGGTGCATATTACCGCTGACTCATGGTCCAGCAGGCATGGACAGGGACATTACCTTTCTTTCACGGCCCACTGGGTCACTCTTTTGGCAGCTGGGAAGGATGCAGGACAAGGTGCAGTAGTGTTGGAGGTTGTTCCACCGCCACGCCTCCAAAATGCTACTACTGGTTGTGACACACCTCTGTCCTCCACCCCCTCCTCTTCTTCTTCCTCCGTGGCCTCTTCCTGTGCTTTGTCCTCGGAACCAGCGGTTCTCCGTAGGCGTTCAAGGGGCTACGCAAGTACGCAGGCAAAAAGATACCATGCCGTGCTTGCGCTGGTGTTTGGGGGACAGGAGCCACACTGGGGCAGAGGTTCTGTCTGCTCTGCAGGGGCAGGCCGAGACGTGGTTGACGCCATGCCAGCTTAAGCCAGGAATGGTAGTTTGCGACAATGGCACCAACCTCCTCTCTGCTCTCCGACAGGGACAACTGACCCATGTGCCCTGTGTGGCTCACGTCCTTAACCTGGTGGTGCAGCGGTTCTTGGGCAGGTACCCGGGCTTACAGGATGTCCTGAGGCAGGCCAGGAAAGTCTGTGTGCATTTCCGCAGATCTTATAATGCCAGTGCTCGCCTGGCTGAGCTGCAAAAGGAGTTGAACCTGCCCAAGAACCGCCTTATATGTGACATGCCCACCAGGTGGAACTCAACGTTGGCCATGCTGCAGCGGCTGCACACGCAGCAGAGGGCCATCAATGAGTACCTGTGCGACTACGGCACCAGGACAGGGTCAGGGGAGCTCGGTTTTTTTTCACCACGCCAGTGGGGCATGATCAGGGATGCATGCACTGTCCTGGCACCATTTGAGGAGGCCACGAGGATGGTGAGCAGTGACAGTGCATGCATCAGTGACACTGTACCTCTTGTCCACCTGTTGGAACATACGCTGCGTGGAATAATGGACAGGGCACTTGAGGCAGAACAAAGGCAGGAAGAGGAGGACTTCCTTGCCTCTCAAGGCCCCCTTTACCCAGACAGTGTTCCTTCTGTCCCACCCATCGCACAGGAGGAGGAGGAGGATTGTGTCAGCATGGAGGTGGAGCCTGGCACTCAGCATCATCAGCAGAAGTCTTTTAGGGATAATTTACAGTCCCAAGAAATCAGTGGACTTGTACGTGGGGCTGGGAGGAGGTGGCTGCGGATCATGTCGTCCTTAGTGACCCAGAGGACTCCGGACCGAAGGCCTCAGCTAACCTACCCTGCATGGCCTCCCTGATCCTGCAAAGTCTGCGGAAGGATCCTCGTATTCTTCGGATCAAGGAGAGGGACCATTACTGGCTGGCCACTCTCCTTGATCCACGGTACAAGGGTAAGGTTGTGGACCTTATCTTACCGTCGCAGAGGGAGCAGAGGATGAGACAACTCCGGGAGGCCTTGCAGAAAGGTCTGTGCAACGCGTTCCCAGAGACTGGGAGGTTGCAAACTCCTGGTCCTGGACAACGAGTTGCTGAGGCTTCGGTCAGTCAAAGAAGGAGCGGTGGGGAAGGTGGCCGTCTGACCGATGCGTTCAGACAATTCTTTAGTCCGCAGCCCCAAGGTATGATCGGTTCCAGCAACCATCGCCAGCATCTGATATACATGGTGCAGGAATACCTAGGGGCAAGGTCAGACTTGGGCACCTTCCCCACCGAAAATCCTCTGGCTTACTGGGTCTTGAGGATGGATCACTGGCCAGAGCTTGCACAGTATGCAATTGAGCTACTGGCCTGTCCTGCATCCAGCGTTCTTTCAGAACGCACATTCAGTGCTGCTGGAGGATTTGTCACGGATCACAGGGTGCGCCTGTCCACCGACTCGGTTGATCAACTGACCTTCAAAAAGATGAACCAGTCTTGGATCACCACCAGCTACCAAACACCTGAAGCTGATATAACAGACTAATTTATTTTCAAATGTCACATCCCTTCAAGACTGATGCTGATGCTGAGAGACTGTCCTGTTATGTTGACTGACTATCCTCCTCCTCCTCAATGATCCGATTGATGATGATAGCCTGGAAGAACATTTTTGTTTCTGGGTGCCGCCACCAGTGGCTAAGGCCCAATTTTTCAGCCCCTGTTTAACAGGGGCGTGTAATTACAATTTTTGATGCAATACTTTGCAACAGGGCTCATTGCTGTGCTCCAAGTACAGTATCTGTGAGGGGTTGCAGTGTTGTGGCACCAGTGCCTAAGGCCCAATTTTTCTGCCCCTGTTTAACAGGGGTATATAATTACAATTCTTGATCTAATAATTCACAGCAGGGCCCATTACTGCGCCCACCAAGACTAACTGTGAGGCCTTACAGTGTTGTGTCAACACCACCACCACCACCACCAAAGGCCCAATTTTTCAGCCCCTGTTCAACAGGGGCATGCAATTACAATTCTTGATCTAATAATTCACAGCAGGGCCCATTCATGCACCCACCAAGAGTAACTGTGAGGGCTCACAGTGTTGTGGCAACACCAACATGTAAGGGGCAAATTTCAGCTGAGTATATACGGCAGGCCCCTACTTTCAAACATCCAACTTACAAACGACTCCTCCTTGCAAACGGAAGGATACAACAGGAAGTGAGAGGAAATCTACCCCTAGGAAGGCAAATTCTCTCCTGTAAGAGTTAATATGGGAAAAAAAGTGTCTCCTCTCCACTGATGCTTTATCACCAATTCTTGTTTCAATAAAACCCCCAAATTTTCAAAACACATTTGTCATTAGGACGGAAAGTGAGGTGAACTGTTCTGAACAGGTGCACACTGCACAGACAGCAAAACAAATGTTACAGGGGTGATAACCCTTCCCTATGTTTTCCAAAAAGCTTAAAAATAGATTTTTTGGCTGGAGCTACACTTAAAAAATGTACCTGTTCAAAATTACAAACAGATTCTACATAAGAACAAACCTACAGTCCCTGTCTTGTATGCACCGCCTGTATACGGCTGTTCAGAGTATATAGGGCCTTTTTTATTTTGTGTGCGGGGTTCCCCATAATATCCATACAAGACCCAAAGGGGCTGGTAATGGGCTGGGGTGGGGGGGGGGGGGAGTGTGTGATGGGGTAGCTATGCCATTTTTCTTAAAGATTTTCATCCATATTACCGGGACCAGACATTACATTAAAGCCGCAAGCAGTTTTAAATGGCTTTTTTTCCTTTAGAAATTTATTTTGTGCAGGGACAGTTCTAAACACGGGAAACACGTGGCACTTCACAGGCATACTTTAGACACCCCCCAGGTACGATATTTAAAGGAATATTTGACTTTTTTTTTTCACTTTATGCATCATTAAAATGACAGCTCCAGAAAAACGGCCATTTTTAAAACTTATTTTTGCATTGATACATGTCCCCTGGTGCAGAACCCGGGTTCCCAAACCCTTTTTAGGACAACATGCATAATAGTCATTATAATTAGCACTTTAGATTTCGAACGTTCACATCCATTGTATTTAATAGGGTTCTAAAGTTCGTGCAAACTTTCGGTCCGTTCGCGGGTTCTGGTGCGAACCGAATCCGGGGGTGTTCGGCTCATCACTAATCCAGAGTCAATAACCAGCTGTAACAATGGGGCATTACCTAATCCCATATCAATTCTAGATAGGCTCCCATGTGCTGTGGAACAGCAAGAATACTGTTTAACCTGAGGATGGCTCACTCGCCACACATCCGTCAGTCCAAGCTCCTCAAGTAGTCCGGCAAAGGATGTGGACCCATCATTTCGGATGGACACATTGGCTGGCACTGGCAGTTTGTCCAGATTGTGGTAATATAATTGTTAAAGTCACCCACAGCCAGCAGCGGAACATCTGGAAACCGCGCCATAAAGTTTGCCGGACACCTGAGGATCTCGGCCGAATAAGGAGGTGGGATATACATACCCGCTACAATACATGAAACATGTGATATAGTACACAATAAGAACACATATCTTCCCCCTGGGTCAATGAGCTTTTGTATGCATTGGAACTGTACATCCTGACGAATCAGAACTCTCACCCGCCTGGCATAGGCAGAGTAAGTAGAGTGAAATTGTGATATATATACCCGGGGACTAAAGCTGGGAGTGCTATCTGAGGGGAAGTGTGTCTCCTGTAAACATACAATACCCGCCCCAGCAGCTTTTAGATGTCTAAGGACTGCCAATCATTTCACAGGACTACCCAATCCCCTGACATTCCAGGACACAATTTTAACATTCGCTGACATAAGGGTATAGCATTAGGAAGCGGAGGGCCCCTCCAGGACCCCCTATAGAATAACTAAAGTCATAAGGGGTACAGTTGCCTGTAAAAGAAAAACCAACATGAGTTGTCCAATGGTAGCGTGACCTGAGATACCTTATACCGTCCGGTGTTGTCCAGCCAGGCAGGGGGCTAAGTCCATACAGCAGGGGGCTCCGTGCGGAAGCCAAGATCATTGCAAAGTCTGGTAGAGAGTGGGTGAGAGCATCACAATCAAGAAAATAAAAATAATAAAACAACTGTAAAATCAAACTTGGAGCCAACCGGGCTCTCAGCCACTTGGGCCGAAGTGCAAAGATCCCCCAGAGAAATATTCTGGGGGGGGACATCAGTGGAAACTCCCGCAGAAGTATTTTCTGGGTGGTAAGTGGTGTTTCACATTTGCAGTCAACATGTAGTAAACAGTGATATAAAAGTCTCCGTATCCTCCATCATCCGCCTGAACTAAGAAAAGAGATAAAAGGCTCCTCCTTATAGCAGCACCTTATTCCTGGGCCGGACGTTGTTGTCTGGCAGCTCTAAGCGCTCTGTCCTCACGGTCTAGCCATTGCGCGGCCGCGGATGGACGATCAAAGAAGTGGGCTTCTCCCAGGGCAGTTACTCGGAGCCGAGCAGGGTATAGTATGGCATATTGCAGGTTGAGGTCCCTGAGTCTCTTCTTAACTTCATTAAAAGATAGCCCTCCTCTTTTGCAGTTCCGCAGAAAAGTCAGGGAATAAAGATATTTTGGAATTATCAATCGCCATTTTCCCAGCTGAGGTTCTGGCCTTGGACAGAATAGCATCCCTGTCTTTATAATTAAGGAGCTTGAAGAGAAAGGCCCTGGGATGGTTTCCTGGGGGCAGAGGATGGGATGGCACCCTGTGAACCCTCTCTACAGCAAAGAGGGATTAGAAAGCGTCCCTACCAAACGTGGTTGTAAGCCACTGTTCAATAAAGTCCACAGGGTTTTTACCCTCGGCACGTTCAGGAATGCCCAGGGCACGGATATTACTGCGCCTCATGCGATTCTCCATTTCAAAGAGCCGCGCTGCATGCGCTTCAATGAGGTGGCAATTATGTGTCAAGTCCCTTTGCATGGGGGGGTAAATAATCCTCCACTGTACTCAATCTGCCCTCAAGCGCAGCGGTTCTCTCCCTCAGTTTTTGCATGTCATGGCGCACATATGTAATTTCAGCTTTTACCCCCTTAATGTCATCAGATAAAGCAGTGATAGACAGGTTGCAGGATGTTATCGCTTTGAGTATATCTCTCAGTGTGGGTTCTGCAGAATCTGAGTCTGGGGAGGTAGTCTGAGGCCTAATGGTAGTGTCTTTAGGAGTACTCACTGCGTGCCACTCAGGCGACAATCCATCCGCATCCTCCAAGGGGACCGTATCATCTGCCTCCATTGTGCTCCCAGAAGATTCTCCACCAGCAGGGGAGTTAGCCAGCGTATCATTGTAGGATTTTCTGCCAAACAAACGTTTTTGTGCGGCCTCCATGTGTTGTAGCTTTGCTGCACGTTGCTGGTCGGCGCCGTCTTGGACATGTACTTCAGCCTGAGTCTTCCCAGAATTTGTCCTCTTAGACATGGTTCCAAGTGTTGGAGGGTATCGCCAGGATCCGGCCGTCTCACTGATGTCGGAACTGCGATGTGCGGTGCTGTTAAATGTCAGGATCAGGTAGGAGAAGGATAAATGCACGGATGGCCGGCAGAGCTGGAGGTGCACACGTCCTTCTACATCTGCTGCTAGGCCACGCCCTTTCTGCCCCTGTTTAACAGGGGCGTGTAATTACAATTTTTGATGCAATAATTTGCAGCAGGGCTCATTCCTACACTCCAGCTATAGTATCTGTGAGGGGTTGCAGTGTTGTGGCACCATTACCAGTGCCTAAGGCCCAATTTTTCTGCCCCTGTTTAATAGGGGCATGCAATTACAATTTTTGCTGCAATAATTTGCAGCAGGGCTCATTCCTGCGCTTGAAAAAATAGTTTTGTGAGGGGTTGCAGTGTTGTGGTACCTGTGCCTAAGACCCAATTTTTCTGCCCCTGTTCAACAGGGGCATGCAATTACAATTCTTGATCTAATATTTCACAGCAGGGCCCGTTCCTGCGCCCACCAAGAGTAACTGTGAGGCCTTACAGTGTTGTGCCAACACCAACATCTAAGGCCCAAATTTCTGCAGAGTATATAGGGCAGGCCCCTACTTTCAAACATCAGACTTTCAAATGACTCCTACTTACAAACGAAGGAAGACAACAGTTAGTGGGAGGAAATCGACCCCTAGGAAGGGAAATTCTCTCCTGTAAGAGTTAATATGTGAAAAACGTGTCTCCTCTCCACTTATGCTTTATCACCAATCCTTGTTTCACTAAAACCCCCAAATTTTCAAAATCCAATTGTCATTTACAGAAAGTGCAGTGAAATCTTCTGAACAGGTGCACAGACAGAAAAACAAATGTTACAGGGGTGATAACCCTTCCCTAGGTTTTCCAAAAAGCTTAAAAATAGATTTTTTGGCTGGAGCTACACTTTGTAATTTTGAACGGATACATTTTTAAACAGATTCTACTTAAGAACAAACCTACAGTCCCTGTCTTGTTTTCACCGCCTATATACTGCTGTTTCGAGTATATAGGGCCTGGGGGCCCCACGCCTTTCCTTTTTTTTATTTGGGTGCAGGGTTCCCCTTAACCTCCTTAGCGGTAATCCCGAGTCAGGCTCGGGGCGAGTTTTTACTACCAAATGTGGTAACCCCGAGCCAGACTCGGGCTGAATCACAGTATCCAGGGATAGTTACTTACCTTGTTCCCTGGATCCTGCAATGTCTCCCAGCAGTGTGTGTGAGCCGTGTCTCGCTTGATTCACACTGCCGAGTTCCGTTCCCTGCGACGTTGCGGCGCCCGGGGACGGAGTTCGGCGCCAAATTCAAAAAGTGAAAAAAAGACAGTATAGATACAGTATACTGTAATCTTACTGATTACAGTACTGTATCAAATAATTAGACATCCCCTTTGTCTCTAGTGGTCTGTCCAGTGTCCTGCATGCAGTTTTATATTATAAAAACTGTTCTTTCTGCCTGGAAACTGGAGATTGTTCATAGCAACCAAAAAGTTAGAAAACAGCGATAATAAATTAGAATCACTTGCAGAATTGAGCGATAGCGATTTCTGGGGAAATTCGTCATCAAACACTAAATCTAATGACAGCGACAATTCTGCAACTGAGCAAATTTCAGTGTTTTTGATTTGATTACATAAGTGAATAATTTTTATTATAATTACATTACTATTTGTTATAATTATTTATAGTTATTTATTATATTATAATTTATGATTTTGTGTTTCAAACTTTATCATACCCAGGATGTCTACTAGACTCTTGTTTGGACAGGTTTAAGTAAGTAATTACTAAGAATTGCAGGCCTACAATACATAACACCAAATTTCCATGCAAAATAATTGTACCACTTTTGTTACAAAATTCCAGACAGAATCATACCGCCAGGGAGGTTAATATCCATACAAGAACCAAAGGGGCTGGTAATGGGCTGGGGGGGGGGGGTACCCATGCCGTTTTTCTCAATGATTTTCATCCATATTGCCGGGACCAGACATTACATTAAAGCCGCAAGCAGTTTTAAATTACTTATATTCCTTTAGAAATGTCATTTTGTGCAGGGACAGTTCTAAACACGGGAAACACACGCCACTTTACAGGCATACTATAGACACCCCCCAGGCACGAAATTTAAAGGAATATTTGACTTTTATTTTTTCACTTTAAGCATTATTAACCACTTAAGCACCGGACCATTTTGTTGCTAAAGGACCAGGCCCCTTTTTGCGATTCGGCACTCCGTCGCTTTAACTGACAATTGCACGGTCGTGCGACGTGGTTCCCAAACAAAATTAACATCCTTTTTTTCCCACAAATAGAGCTTTCTTTTGGTGGTATTTGATCACCTCTGCGGTTTTTATTCTTTGTGCTATAAACAAAAATAGAGCGACAATTTTGAAAAAAATTACATATTTTTTACTTTTTGCTATAATAAATATCCACAAAAAATATATAAAAAAAACTTTTTTTCCTCAGTTTCGGCCGATACGTATTCTTCTACATATTGCGATTTTTTTTTTTTTGCCAAAAATAAGTGTTTATTGATTGGTTTGTGCAGAAGTTATAGCGTCTACAAAATAGGGGGTAGTTTTATGGCATTTTTATAATTATTTTTTTTACTAATAATGGCTGCGATCAGCGATTTTTATTGTGACTGCGACATTATGGCGGACACTTTACACATTTTTGGGACCATTGGCATTTTTACAGTGATCAGTGCTATAAATATGCAGTACTGATTACTGTGTAAATGACACTGGCAGTGAAGGGGTTAACCTATAGGTGGCGCTGTAAGGGTTAAGTGTGACCTAATGAGTGATTCTTACTGTAGGGGGGCGTGGCTTGGCGTGTGACGTCACTGATGGTCGTTTCCTATGACAGGGAACAGACGATCACTGAACGGGGAAAGGTTTGTTTACACTTACCTCTCCCCGTTCTTCAGCTCTGTGACCTGATCGCGGGATACCGGCGGTGATTGGGTCCCGCGACCCATGGCTGGGTTCTTAAAGGGGACGTACCTGTACGCCCTTGTGCCCGTCTGTGCCATTCTGTCAACGTATATCGTCGTGCGGCGGTCCTTGGAGGGTTAAAATCACTGCTCCCGAAAAAAACTGCAGTTTTTAAAACTTTTTTGGGCATTGATACATGTACCCTGGGGCAGGACCCGAGTCCCCATACCCTTTTTACGACAATAACTTGCATATTCGCCTTTAAAATTTGCACTTTTGATTTCTCACGTTTGAGTCCCATAGACTTTAACGGGGTTCGGAAATTTGTGCGAACTTTCGGTCCGTTCGCATGTTCTGGATGCAAACCGAACCGGGGCGTGTTCGGCTCATCCCCCAAGTTCAGTGCACTTGACATAGCTCTACAGGAAGGTACCTCGATATATGTTGTGGTATTGATGCACAAGTGCTCCCCGGGAAACTTTTCTGGGGGGATGGAACCCTCACTGGCGTTTGAACATTACAATAGTGTCCTTTTTATTTTTTTTTGTTTACAAAAGTTTTATTTGGAAGATTTGAAAGAAAAATACGTTACACAGTTATGAGGATACTCTTCAGAAGAAGATATAAAGCAGTACAAGATAAACAATGGTGATTAAGTGATGGTTCAAGTAAGAGCAGAAGATAAGATAATATGTCAATATGTGGAAAGGATGCCAGTTGGAGTTCATACCATTCAGAGTAGGAGGTGTCATGGGGAGTGTGGGAACCCAGAAAAGGTCAGCACATAAAAATATACAAAAGATCCGGGAGGCATATGGATCAGTCATTGGACCAGAACATCCATTTCAAATTAAAGGTGGGGATGCTATCAAATAGTGTGTGATGAATTCTTTCGGATAACTGAATATTTCTCATTCTGGATATTACCTGGGGCCAGGGGAGATTGTTGGATCTCCAGTTGAGGGCAATCATCCATTGGATTGAGCTTACTAATGAGTGAATCAGTCTAACACAGGGAGGGGGGATATCAGGGATATTAGCATAAAGAATACATATTTGTGGGGAGAGGGAGATTTTTTTTTTAATCATGGATTCTATTTTCAGTTCTGCCTGTCGCCACACAGCCTCCAGGCATCTACAGCTCCAGAAAATATGAGTATGTGCCATTTTCTGAGCAACCCCTGAAGCAGTATGGAGAAGCAGATGAATAGAAAGAGTGGATCTTATCAGGGGTTAGATATAGTCTAGAAAATTGTTTCATAGGGGATTCTCTGTATGCTGGAGCTATATTACATTTGCGGAGATTCTCAGACATAGTGTTCCATGTATCTATGGGAATGTTGCAGCCTAGTTCGGATTCCCAGTGTAGCATTTGGGTTGATTTTTCAGGCAATGAGGTACTGTTAAGGTCTTTGTAAAGCGTGGAGATTAAGCCTTTATCTCTTGAGGAGTGTATGCAGATGTGTTCAAAAATCGTCGTAGGAGGACGTATAGTTAAAGAATAATGCTCATTGAAGAAGTTTTTAATTTGAATATAGTTTGTGAGTTCCGAGGAAGGAAAATTGTATTTAGATTGGAGTGCAGAGAACGTGAGGAAAGTATTGTTAGAGGACAATGCTTTTAGGGAGGACAAATTGTTATTTCGCCATAGGAGGAACGAATGCATGTTGTTCAAGTTCTGTATAAGCCTAGGGTCCCCCAAGAAGGAAGCAAGAGGGGGTGTGTCAGATGAGAGTTTGAGGGTTTTAGTGAGGACGAGCCATAATCGAAGGAGATGGGCCACTATAAGATTAGATTTGAGAAGTTTTTGGTGGAGAATAAAATTAGACCAAATAATTCCTTGGAGATGGTATGGGGTAATAGAAAAAGATTTGAAAATAAGCCAAGGGAGGTTTAAGGTGGGAGCATGCCATTGGGCTATCTGTGAGAGCTTAGTGGCAATGAAATAGTGCCAGATATTGGGGATGCCTAGGCCGCCCTTATTTTGGGGTCTGAACATGAGTGGGTAGCCACATCTTGGTTTTTTTGAAGACCAGATGAATTTGTTGATCTCCCTTTGAAGAGATTCAATTCTTGTTTTAGGGACATTGATAGGTAAAGCTCTAAAAAAAATATAATAATTTTGGAAGGAGGGTCATTTTAAAGGCGCAAATCCTTCCAAGGAGGGAAATGTGGTATGTGGACCATATTTTGAGTAGAGAGCTTATCTGTTGGAATAGAGGGGTGAAGTTGGTAGTATATAAGGTTTTATGATGGGAGGTGATGTGGACCCCAAGGTACCTAAAAGATTTATAGCACCATATGAAGTTGAAGTTTTTTTGTAGAGTAGTGGTAAGGTTAGGGTCGAGGTTGATAGGGAGAGCAGAGCACTTATTAACGTTGATACCCAAACCAGAGATGATGTGGAAAGATTTAAGTTCAGAGATGAGGTTTGGTAAAGGCGTTAAGGGACTTGATAAAAACACCAGAGCATCATCAGCATAAAGGCTAATTTTGAATTCGTACTGGCCCATGATATACCCTTTGATATTTGGGTTGTTTCTAATAGCTTGTGCTAGAGGTTCAATAGCCAGGGCGAATAAAAGAGGGGAGAGGGGGCAGCCTTGTCTGGTACCTCTGCTTAAGGGAAAAAAATCAGAGTTATGGCCTGGGATTTTAATTCTGGTATGGGGGAGGTGATAAAGGGCATTAAATCCATGGATAAATCTGTCTGTGATGCCAAATTTAGGGAGAAGATAATTAAGATAAGGCATTTGATAGTGTGAACTGGTCCTATGTATGTCAAGGCTGATGCCGCGTACACACGACCGCTTTTCTCGACGAGAAAAACTGCATTTTTTTTTTCGCCGAGAAAAACGATTGTCTGTGGGCTTTATGTCGTTTTTCTCGTTGAGAAAAACGGCAGAAAAAACGACGAGAAAAATTAGAACATGTTCTAAATTTTCTCATCGTTTTTTCCATCATTTTTTTCCGCGGCAGTTTTCCCATAGGGAGACACTGCCGCGGAGCCCACAGACGGTCGTTTTTCTCGACAAAGAAAAAAATTACGGGAAAAACGGTCGTGTGTGGGGGAAAATGCCGTTCCCTCATTTTTCTTTTTATTTCATGTCGTGATTCACGGCGGTGTTTTCACCGCCATGAATCACGATCGTGTGTACGCGGCATAAGAAGGCATAGTGGGTTAGAGAAAAGATTAGCATCTTGAATGATGTTAGTAACAAGTCGGATGTTATCTGTGATTTGACGGCCAGGGATAAACCCAGATTGGTCGATATGGATAAGGGAAGTGATAACAGATGCCAATCTATCAGCTAAAAGTCGGCCAAAGATTTTCAGATCGTTATTAAGAACCGAAATTGGGCGAAAATTTTGGGGAAGGGAATGATCTTTAAGAGGTTTAGGAATCAGAGACAGATTCGCAAGGAGCATGTCCTCAGGGAAATGTCCGCCAGTGAGGATATGATTGAATAATTTAGTTAGTCTAGGAGCTAAGAGGGGTGCAAATTTTTTGTAGTACAGTGTGGAGAAGCCGTCAGGGCCTGGCGCTGTTGAAGTTTTAAGTGATTTAATGATGTTCGTAATCTCTAGATCCGTGCAAAGATTGTTGAGAATGGAAGTTTGTTGATCATTGAGGGAGGGAAGGTGTAAATTATCTAGCCAATTAAGGGCGGAGGAAGAAGGATGCGTCTGAGGCCCTGAAAGGAGATTTTTATAGAAGGAGGAGAAAATGTCTAAAACATCACAGGGATGTGTAACCAGGTTGCCCTTATGATTACACAGTTTGTATGTGTGGGGGGGGGGGGGGGGTATGTTCCTGGTTGAGTTTACGAGCAAACATTTTAGATGTGGTGTTGCTCTGTAACAAGAATTTAGCTTTAGAAAATCTAAGGGATTTCTCAGTGTCTGATGAGAGGATCGTGTCTAAGGATTGGCGTTTAGAGAGGATTTGTTTGGTGCTATCAGGGGATGGAGATGAAGATTGGCTAAGTTTGTTGTATAAGAGATCCAAGTCTCTAGTTAGCGTTTTAATTTCTGTAAGTTTAGCTTTATTCTTGGCTGCAGCAATGCTAATCAGGTGTCCTCTCAGGACTGCCTTGTGTGCAGACCAGAGTGTAGTAGGAGCAATGTCTTCGGTATAGTTATTAGCAAAATAATCTTCAATGTGAAAGTTTATGTCTTGAAGTGTGTGTGGGTCCGATAGAAGTGAGTCATTGAGACGCCAATTAAATGCAGAGGGGACGAGCCCCACATGAGAAGTGTCAAATTCAACCATGTCATGGTCAGACCAGGGACAAGGGTGAATTAGAGCTCTCGAAGAGTTCGCAAGAAGAATAGGGGTGCAGAATATATAATCGAGTCTGGCATAACTGTCATGTGGGTGGGAATAGTGGGTGTAGGCCTTTATGCCAACGTTGTGGGATCTCCACGAGTCAATCAGGTGGAGTTTATTAAGTGTGCGGTTCATTGATCTGGAGAATGCTTTTGTGGAGGGAGTCACTTTGCTCCTATCTAGGAAGGGGTGTGCAGCTAAATTGAAGTCGCCCCCTAGCACCATGTGAGGGGAGCTATATTGGTCGAGAGTGTCAAAAAAAGAATTTAAAAAAGTAGAGTGTGCTTCATTAGGTGCGTAGATGGAGGCGATCGTGATCGATCGTTTGTTTATAGTGCCTTTTAGGATGATGAAGCGGCTTTCTGTGTCTCTATATATCCTTTGTATGTCAAAGATGATAGAGTTACGGATGAAGACTGCAACCCCTTTCGATTTATTAGAGAAAGTGGTAAAGAAGTGTTGACTATATGTTTTGTCAAAGTAATTAGGGTGATTTTCTGCGGAAAAAATGGGTTTCTTGGAGAAGGATGATGTCAGCACCTAGTCTTTTATAGTGCTTGAAAGCTTTTTTTGCGTTTGTGTGGAGAGTTAAACCCATGGACGTTGTGGGAAAGGATTTTAAGACCCATTGGCAGAGGGTGTGTGTGTGCTGAGTGCTGGGGAGAATATAGAAATAGTGCTGTATGAGAATTGGATAGTGGAAGTAGGTATTGTAGGGAAGTGTATGACATCACAGTGTATAACAACATACAGAGCAAGGTTATGAAGGGCATAGTTATGAAATGTAAAAGGAAGGCATACATATAGCAGTAATACGAATATCTTCAAGTGTCTAGCAACAGTAACGAAACTGTAGAGAATTTCGATGAAAGATCTAGTACAAAAAAGTGCTATTTGAGCAATACAACATACCTGACCCTTCTTTGAAATTTTTCAGAGTAGCGGGATGATAACCGACCATTTGCGATTGAATCTTCCATAGCGTTTTCTAGAAACATAGTAAGCAATGTGAATAACTAATAACATATAGAGAAAAAATAAAAGGGGGTCAGAGGACCGGAGGCCCAATGACCAAAAAATTTGTGAAGAGGGACAATAAAGTCCAAAACTCACAACCAAGGCCCAGCACCGCCACCCACGCAAGGGGGAGGCCACACCGGGCCACGGACGAGAGCGTGGGGACAAACCAGCAGCAGTGGATGAGCCAGGATATGAAAAATTTCCTATATCTGCTGTGTGCAAAATAAGGGTTAGAGATCGAGGGTAAACAAAGCGTAAAAATAAAACTGTAATAATAAGTAGGCCCAAAGCCAAACAAGATGGAAGGGACACTCTATTACCTATAGACTGCTCCCAAAACATGGGAAGATCCCTATTACATGTTTAAATACGCCGTCATCATCCTTTCGGAAGAGGAGGTGGAGAGGGAGAGACAACACAAAAAAAAAAGGGGGGGGGGAAAGGGGGGAAAGAACCATGATGAACATATATATTGGTTGTCTGCGAGACAGGTAATCTTGAATATAGAGTTATTGCTCAAAATGTAAAATTTTAGGTCTGGGAGGTAAAAATATGGCAAAAAAAAGGGGGGGGGAGAGATGGTGGGATAATACAGGATGATGAGAAGAGGAATCAATTTATAGTCTATTAATCTTGGTCTTGAAGGGAATTTCGCCATCTTCTCTGATCTCTTGGGTTACGACGGGTAGAAGGGGTGGTCCAAATAGGCGAAGAGCGAGGAGTCGCAGGAGGACGGTTGGGGGGTTCAGGGTCTAGCAGGCCTAGCTTGACCAGAAGTTCTTTACCTTCAATGACATTGTATATTGTATGTGTAGCACCATTATGCATCACAGACAGTTTGAAGGGGAAGCCCCAGCGGTATTTAATTCTGGCTGTTTGTAGGATTGTGGTAACTTTTTTCATCCTGCGTCTGCGATCCAGGGTAGCAGGAGATATGTCAGGATAAATTTGTAGTCTGGAGCCATCTAGTTCAATATTAGGTGTGTTTCTGGAGGCCCTCATTATGTCCTCTTTGATGAGGAAGTCCTTAAGGCACAAAATTATGTCACGTGGAGGTTTGTCAGGAGGAGGTTTGGGGCGAAGAGCTCTATGAATCCTGTCGCAGACAAAAGCTGAGGCAGGTTTGTCAGGCAGGAGCATATGAAACACTCTAGAAACTGCGGGAAGTAATTCAGTGATGGATTCAGGAATGCCGCGCAGTCTAATATTATTCCTGCGATTTCGATTGTCCAAATCCTCTATGTGTGCCTGCATATAGGAGAAGCTATCAGCTAATGTCTCATAATCCCTTCTAAGGTCATTGTGAGCAAGGGAGAGTTCATCGTGCTTGGTCTCTAGGACATCAGTGCGCCCCCCAATACTGGCAATCTCTTGTGATAAGGCATGAGTGGATTTATGTAGTTCCTGCTGAAATTTATCTGCTAATTTATCATACATAGCAGAGAGGCTTGCATCAAGATCAGCCTTAGATAGAGAGGAGTACTCACAGTCTTTTGCAGGCTGGTGTTGTTTCTGTGTAGAGTTGTGAGAGGCAGCTCTCGTTCCGGCGCCATTTTGGGACATCTTCCCTGCTTGTTCCTCCAGGCTCAGGAGATAGCCAGTAAGGGAGTAGTTGTAGCGGCGTTTACCCTTATTTTTATGGAAATTCATGCACCGATATGTTTCCCAGGGGTGCTGGGGAGATGTTGCTCGATGATAGTCGAGTTTAGCCCCGGGAATCAGGCCTGGCAGAGCCGGTCAGACGGAGCTTTCAGCAAACACGTCCACTCCGCATCGCGCCGTGCATGCGCCCCCATAGTGTCCTTTTTATAATCACTATATCATGAGTTTGCCTCAGATATCAGTGGGTGCCATGTGTAGTATTCTGTCCTACGTTCATTTACACAGTCTACTGAAATAATTGGACCTCCTTGCTGTGGTCAAGGCAGGAACCTTCCTACCATATTTATAAGATGTATTGCTGAATGCTACCTCTATTTTTTGTAATTATACTTTTTCAGGTACTGCTGGTGTATACTATATAACAAATGTGCACATACAGTGATTTTGTTAGGTGTCCTGCTTGGGAGCTTCTCACACCATGCTCTGCAACTCTCCACTTTACACTTACCTTGGTTTTTGGATGGTATAGTTGAAGGAAAGTGAGAATTTTTCACATACCCATAGTCTCCTTTAGGCTTCATTTACATGGGACGTTGTTCAACCTCTCCTAAATGATTTAACTTGACAGATATAAATCGGTGTCTAAAAACGGCCATTTAGTCACGTTTACATGCCATGTTTAGCCGCGTTTGTGTCTAGAAGCATTTGGGAAAAAAAAAATTTTTTTTGTTAAAATTAAAAACGTTTGTAAACGAAATGCTGCTAAATACGAGTTGCCGTGTTTAGCCTCTTCAACTGCCTCTAAACACAGCTTCTGAACGCATTTTTTGGGGTTCAAGAAAAAGCCTCTAAACGCAACTGCCTAGAAACGACTATAAACGAACCAGTGTATATGTACTGATAAGATAACCGAGGCGAGTTCAGGAGCAGTTGAAAAAAATGCCCTACTGCTCCTTAACATCCATTTACCAGCAGCAAAGTACATGAGGCCTTACTCTTCCTTTATTACCTGGCTGGGCACTAGGGATGAGCCAAACACCCCCCGGTTTGGTTCGCACCAGAACCTGCAAACGGACCCTATAAAATACAATGGACTCGAATGTTCGAAATCAAAAGTGCTAATTATCATCAAGGCCAATATGCAAGTTATTGTCCTAAAAAGGGCTTGGGGACCCGGGTCCTGCCGCAGGGGACATGTATCAATGCAAAAAAAAGTTTTAAAAACGGCTGTTTTTTCAGGAGCAGTGATTTTAATGATGCTTAGCCACTTCCATACCGGGCCATTGTAAAATGACGCCAGCAGGAACCCTCACTCCCTCCGGGTGGATGTCATATGACGTCCTGGGCTTTGTGGGGGGATATCTGAATGATGCCTGCAGCTAGAGGCATCATTCAGATTTCTTGTTCATACATCACGGGACACAGAGCAGCATAGTCATTACTATGTGGGTTATATAGAATTACCTTCAGGTGCTGGCACTGGCAACTTCCAAAACAGGAAGTACCCTCCCCTATATAAGCCCCTCCCATCCGGGAGTACCTCAGTTTTTTTGCCAGTGTCTAAGGTGTTGGCCAAGGTTAACATGTATTCATCTGGGCTTGTGTACAGGTTCTCTGGGCCTTAGCAAGCTATTCCGGATCCGACCAAAAAAGCTTCATAGCTAAACGGTCGGTACCTGGGCCTTGCAGAGAAGAGCAGGGTTTTGCCTGTAATGCCTCTCTTAGGAGGGCTGGACCCTGGGATCCAGAGCTCTGGTCATACCCAAAACCAAGAGGCTATCTGTGCAGGGTGCTATACAGGTCCAGGGGAGTGGAATCCTTGGGAAACCGGTCCCCTGAAGGTCTAGTACAATGCCTGCCGTGAGAGGTGAAGTTTGGGCTTCTGTGGACCAAACAAAGTCCTGCGGCGGGGGAAAAGGTAAGTGGGGGCCCCTCAGGAACTTTGTTCTATTGAGGGGACCCCCAAGCCTAATATGTCTTTCTGCCTGTTACCTAAAGGGTATTCCCGCTAATAGCTGTATATGCCTAAGAAATCCTAGAAATGTTTTTTCATAAGGGAAGTTTTAAAAAAACTGTAAACCTGGAAATGTTTTTCATAAAGGAGGTTTTAAAAAAAAAAAAAAAAAAAAAAGACAAAGGTGCGGTACCTGTGTTTGTCCACTAGAGGCCGCTGTGGAACGTCTTTTTTCTTGGGACTATTCCTTCCATGGTGAAAGTCCAGGCAGATGAGTGAGCTCTCTATCAGGGAAGCTGCATTCCTCTGTCATGCTGCCAAGTAGTTTCCTTCCATCCCGAGTCCTGGTAAAACAGGGACCCTGGCTCCTCTCCCTACATGGCGCCAAGAGCGCACACGTGCACGCGTGCGTGCACACATGCTTTCTTTTTATAAGGTTTAGCTTCAAAAAAGGGGGCGGAGCCTGGCGGATGACGCGCTCTGTGCACCCAGCGCTTCTGCGCATGCGCGGGCGTCCCAGCAAGATAAAAGGACTCCGTCCACGCTGCTTGCTATGGACACAGAGCATGAAAAGGAGCTGGTAGCATGGTATAGGGGCTTACAGCGGGCGGTTGATACAGGCATCCCCAGAAAGACGCATTAGTAGACACCCACTGATGTACATAGCAGCAAATTGCATTAGACTATTTCAGTAAGGGGTGTATTGCGGCTGGAATACCTCAGCTTTGAACTAAGGAATATGCCGCCTAAAAAACTCCGAGATATACCTCTCAGGAAGTGTAGGGGGTCTCCATCGGGCTCTGAGGATCTGGAGCAGTCATCTGCACCCTCCTCCCCTGAGAAATCAGAGGTTAATACCCATAAGGAACCCCCGGGAGTGCCAGGTACTGCGGCTGTCCTCAGTCCACCTGCTCCTGCATATATAACAGAGGAGGTTTTTTCCTCAACTCTGGAGGGATTGGAGCAGAGATTGGCTGCATTGATCGCTTCTTCTCTACAGGAAAGAAAGCGCGCCAGATCTCCATCACCTCCATTAGAGTGCCTGTTGGCAGAGCAACAGTCCCAGGAAGGGACCGACCTACCTGAAGGGGATCAGGAGGAGGTTAGCTCTGTTTTTGAGGAATCGACAGTAGATGAACCATTTTCAGCATCACAGACTGAAAGATTGTGGGTCCAGACCCTAACTGACATGGTTCGATCTGCATTTAAAATGCCTCTTGTTGAACCATCAACTACTGCTGTCTCCTCATTGGGGTCGCTAAAAGCTCCCCAGGTTAATTGCTCCTTTCCAATACATCCATTATTGGAAGGACTTATATACCAGGACTGGGAACATCCTGATAAACTATTTGTTCCGCCTAAAAGGTTTCCGGTGATCAATCCCAAGGAGGAAAAGTTCACCCAGAGATGGAATGTTCCTACGGTGGATGCAGCCATCTCTTCTGTGAACAAATCACTGACATGTCCAGTAGATAATGTTCAAATGTTCAAAGATCCAGTGGATAAAAAATTGGAATCTTTATTAAAATCTGCTTTTTCCACAGCAGGGGCTGTTACACAGCCAGCAGTGGCAGCTATTGGGGTCTGCCAAGCTTTAAAGGATCAAATGAAAATGGTCCTGAGGGATTTGCCAGACCAACAGGCCCAGGCTCTGGCTGATCTGCCTAGAGCATTATGCTTTGCGGTTGACGCCATCAAGGATTCTATCCATCAGGCCTCCCGCCTCACGCTGTCTTTGGTACATATGCGTAGGCTTCTGTGGCTTAAAACTGGTCTGCTGAAGCTCCCTGTAAGAAGCTCTTAGTTAGCTTCCCATTTCATGGGGAACGCCTTTTTGGCGAAGACCTGGATAAGTATATCCAGAAGATTTCCAGTGGTAAAAGTACTCTCTTACCGAGTAAGAAGAGGTCTAGGGGTCCATCTTTTAAGAGGACTACCTCTCCTATCCCTGCGACGTCTGCTACTAAGCAGTTCCGACGGCCTCCTCGGTCAAACTCAGGAGGTAAAAATCAGGGACAGCCACAGGGTAATAAAAAGCCCTGGATCCGAAGAGGTACTAAACCAGCCTCCAAGTCAAGCCTATGAAGGGCTGCCCCCACTCAAACGGGTGGGGGGAAGACTTCAGTTGTTCGCAGAGACCTGGCGGGAGACGATCAAAGACATATGGGTGCTCTCCGAAGTAACTCTGGGATACAAGTTGGAGTTAAAAGAG
Organism: Rana muscosa; assembly: GCA_029206835.1. Classification (NCBI taxonomy): domain Eukaryota; kingdom Metazoa; phylum Chordata; class Amphibia; order Anura; family Ranidae; genus Rana; species Rana muscosa. The sequence continues at coordinate 635,206,424 of CM055117.1, read as the reverse complement.
TCTCCTCCGTCCCATTTTATGTGGTCAGGCATGCCAAGAGACCCTCTGAAAAGACGGTCTCTCCTATTGGCGTTAGAACAACTATTGCTCCAAGGAGTAATTATGGAGGTTCCTATGGAAGAGTGGGGGTTGGGTTTCTACTCAAACCTTTTCACAGTCCCGAAGCCAAACGGGGACATAAGACCCATATTGGACCTAAAGAGTCTAAACAAATTTCTAAACGTCCGGTCTTTCCGGATGGAGTCGATCCGATCGGTCACCTCTGCCCTACAAGGGGAGGAATGGTTAGCCTCGATCGACATCAAAGATGCTTACTTGCATGTTCCCATCTTTCCAGGTCATCAAAATTTCCTACGCTTTGCAGTAGAAGGGCGCCATTTTCAGTTCAGAGCCTTACCATTCGGTCTGGCCACAGCACCACGAGTGTTCACAAAAATTCTGGCCACACTGTTGGCCGATCTAAGAACACGGGGTGTAACGATAATGGCATACCTAGACGACCTGCTGTTGATGGACCACTCAGTTGCCAAGCTAGAAGTGGTAATTATCGATACAATCAAGTATCTAGAATCTCACGGTTGGGTCATCAACCTGGACAAGTCAGCCCTACAGCCAGTGAAAAACCTGGTATATCTAGGGCTACGGCTGGATTCAGACCAGAGGAAGATTTTCTTACCTCTAGACTAGGGATGAGCCGAACACCCCCGGGTTCGGTTCGCACCAGAACCTTCGAACGGACCGAAAGTTCGCGCGAATTTTCGAACCCTATTCGTTATAATGGACGCGAACGTTCGAAATCAAAATTGCTAATTACAACGGCCAATATGCATGTTAATGTTATAAAACAGGTTTGGGGACCCGGGTCCTGCCCCAGGGGACATATATCAATGCAAAAAGAAATTTTAAAAACTAAAGTTTTTTCGGGAGCAGTCATTTTAATGATGCATAAAGTGAAAAAAAAAAAGTGAAATTTTCCTTTAAATATGGTACCTGGGGGGTGTCTAAAGTATGCCTGTGAAGTGGCATGTGTTTCCCGTGTTTAGAACTGTCCTTGCACAAAATGACATTTGTAAAGGAAAAAAAGAAGCCATTTAAAACCACTTGCGGCTTTAATGTCATGTCTTGTCCTGGCCGCCATATGGCTGAAAATCCTTGAGAAAAATGGCATGGCTACCCCATCACCCCCCCCCCCCCACCCCAGCCCCTTTGGGTCTTGTATGGATACTAAGGGGGACCCCGCACCCAAAATAAAACCCTATACCTACAACCCTATATACTCTGAACAGCAGTATATAGGTGGTGCAAACAAGACATGGACTGTAGGTTTGTTCTTAAGTAGAATCTGAACAGGTACATTATGAAGTGTAGCTACATCCCAAAAAAATCTATTTTTAAGCTTTTTGGAGAACATAGGGAGGGGTTATCACCCCTGTAACATTTGCTGTCTTTGCACATCTGTTCAGAACATGTCACCTCACTTTCCGTCCCAATGACAAATGTTTTTGGAAAAGTGGGGTTTTAATTGAAACAAGGATTGGTGATAAAGCATCAGTAGAGAGGAGATACCTTTTTCCCAAATTAAATCTAACAGGATAGAATTTTCCTTCCTAGGGGTAGATTTCCTCTCACTTCCTGTTTTCTCTTGCCGTTTGCAAGTAGGAGTCGTTTGTAAGTTGGATGTTTGAAAGTAGGGGCCTGCCGTATATACTCTGCAGAAATTTGCCCTATTAGATGTTGGTGTAGCCACAAGACTGGTGGGCACAGGAATGGGCCCTGCTGTGAGTTAATAGATCAAGATTTGTACTTGCATGCACCTGTTGAACCGGGCAGAAAAATTGGGCCTTTGGTGGTGGTGGTGGTGGACGGTGTTGCCACAAGACTGTAAGCCCTCACAGTTACTCTTGGTGGGTGCAGGAATGGGCCCTGCTGTGAGTTATTAGATCAAGATTTGTAATTGCATGCACCTGTTGAACAGGGCAGAAAAATTGGGCCTTTGGTGGTGGTGGTGGTGGTGGACGGTGTTGCCACAAGACTGTAGGCCCTCATAGTTACTCTTGGTGGGCGCAGGAATGGGCCCTGCTGTGAACTATTAGATCAAGATTTGTAATTACACGCCCCTGTTAAACAGGGGCTGAAAAATTGTGCCTTAGGCATTGGTGCTGGTGCCACAACACTGCAACCCCTCACAGATACTGTACTTGGAGCACAGCAGTCACACCTGTTGCGAAGCATCTTTTTAAAAAATTGTAATTACACGCCCCTGTTATACAGGGGCTGAAAAATTGTGCCTTAGGCACTGGTGCTGGTGCCACAACACTGCAACCCCTCACAGATACTGTACTCTGAGCACAGCAATGAGACCTGTTGCAAAGCATTGCCTAAAAATTGTAATTACACGCCCCAACAGGGGCTGAAAAATTGTGCCTTAGGCACTGGTGCTGGTGCCACAACACTGCAACCCCTCACAGATACTGTACTCTGAGCACAGCAGTCACACCTGTTGCGAAGCATCTTTTTAAAAAATTGTAATTACACGCCCCTGTTATACAGGGGCTGAAAAATTGTGCCTTAGGCACTGGTGTGGTGGCATGGATCATTGAGGAGGAGGAAGAGGATAGTCAGTGAACATAACAGGACAGTCACTCAGCATCAGCATAGGCAGTCTTGAAGGGATGTGACATTATAAATTATTCCGTTATATCCGCTTCAGGTGTCTGGTAGCTGGTGGTGATCCAAGACTGATTCATTTTTTATGAAGGTCAGTCGATCAACCGAGTCGGTGGACAGGCGCACCCTATGATCGGTGACAAATCCTCCAGCAGCACTGAATGTGCGTTCGGAAAGAACGCTGGATGCAGGACAGGCCAGTAGCTCAATTGCATACTGTGCAAGCTCTGGCCAGTGATCCATCCTCAGGACCCAGTAAGCCAGAGGATTTTCGGTGGGAAAGGTGTCCAAGTCTGACCTTGCCCCTAGGTATTCCTGCACCATGTATATCAGACGCTGGCGATGGTTGCTGGAACCGATCATACCTTGGGGCTGCGGACTAAAAAATTGTCTGAACGCATCGGTCAGACGTCCACCTTCCCCACCGCTCCTTCTGCTACTGACCGAAGCCTCAGCAACTTGTCGTCCAGGACCAGGAGTTTGTAACCTCCCAGTTTCTGGGAACGCGTTGCACAGACCTTTCTGCAAGGCCTCCCTGAGATGTCTCATCCTCTGCTCCCTCTGCGACGGCAAGATAAGGTCCGCAACCTTACCCTTGTACCGTGGATCAAGGAGAGTGGCCAGCCAGTAATGGTCACTCTCCTTGATCCGAAGAACACGAGGATCCTTCCGCAGGCTTTGCAGGATCAGGGAGGCCATGCAGCGTAGGTTAGCTGAGGCATTCGGTCCGGAGTCTTCTGGGTCACTGAGGATGACATGATCGCCAGCCACCTCCTCCCAGCCACGTACAAGTCCACTGGTTTGTTGGGACTGTACATCATCCCTAAAAGACTGCTGCTGCTGATGCTGAGTGCCAGGCTCCACCTCCATGCTCACACAATCCTCCTCCTCCTCCTCTTCCTGTGTGATGGGTGGGACAGAAGGAACATTGTCTGGATAAAGGGGGCCTTGAGAGACAAGGAAGTACTCCTCTTCCTGCCTCTGTTCTGCCTCAAGTGCCCTGTCCATTATCCCACGCAGCGTATGCTCCAACAGGTGGACAAGAGGTACAGTGTCACTGATGCATGCACTGTCACTGCTCACCATCCTCGTGGCCTCCTCAAATGGTGAGAGGACAGTGCATGCATCCCTGATCATGCTCCACTGGCGTGGGGAAAAAAAGCCAAGCTCCCCTGACCCTGTCCTGGTGCCGTAGTCGCAAAGGTACTCATTGATGGCCCTCTGCTGCGTGTGCAGTCGCTGCAGCATGGCCAACGTTGAGTTCCACCTGGTGGGCATGTCACATATTAGGCGGTTCTTGGGCAGGTTCAGCTCCTTTTGCAGCTCAGTCAGCCGAGCACTGGCATTATAAGATCGGCGGAAATGCATACAGACTTTCCTGGCCTGCCTCAGGACATCCTGTGAGCCTGGGAACCTGCCCAAGAACCGCTGCACCACCAGGTTGAGGACGTGAGCCATACAGGGCACATGGGTGAGCTGCCCCTGTCGCAGGGCGGAGAGGAGGTTGGTGCCATTATCAGAAACGACCATTCCTGGCTTAAGCTGGCGTGGCGTCAACCACCTCTCGGCCTGCCCCTGCAGAGCTGCCAGAACCTCTGGCCCAGTGTGGCTCCTGTCCCCCAAACACACCAGCGCAAGCACGGCATGGCATCTTTTTGCCTGCGTACTCGCGTAGCCCCTTGTACGCCTACGGAGCACCGCTGGTTCCGAGGACAGAGCACTCGAAGAGGACATGGAGGAAGAAGAAGAGGAGGGGGTGGAGGAGAGAGGTGTGTCACAACCAGTAGTAGCATTTTGGAGGCGTGGTGGCGGAACAACCTCCAACACTACTGCACCTTGTCCTGCATCCCTCCCAGCTACCAATAGAGTGACCCAATGGGCCGTGAAAGAAAGATAACGTCCCTGTCCATGCCTGCTGGACCATGAGTCAGCGGTAATATGCACCTTACCGCTGACCGCCCTGTCCAGCGAGGCATGGACATTGCCTTCCACATGCCAGTAGAGAGACGGAATCGCCTTCCGTGAGAAAAAGTGGCGTTTGGGAACCTGCTACTGAGGAACCGCACATTGAACAAACTCACGGAAGGGGGCCGAGTCTATCAACTGAAAAGGCAGCAGTTGAAGTGCTAGCAATTTAGCCAAGCTAGCATTCAACCGCTGGGCATGTGGATGGCTGGGAGTATACTTCTTTCGACGGTCCAGCAGCTGGGGCAGGGAAATTTGCCTGCTACAATCGGACGTCGGTGTACTGCAAGTACTTGGTTGTGACACACCTAATTCTACACCTTCAGTCCTCTCAGAGCAGCTTTCAGAGAGGACTGAAGATATAGTGGGGATGGAGATCCCAGCTGATGAGGAGCAAGGAGAGGTCCGCTTTGTTCTTTGGTGTGGGTCTTTTATGTGTGCTTGCCAACGAGCTGCATGGCAGGTCGACATATGTCTGCTCATGCTTGTGGTGCCCAAGCGGCTGATGTTTTGGCCACGCGAGATACGCTTGAGACAAATATTGCAAATAGCAGTGGTGCGATCTGATGCACTCGTCTCAAAAAAGGCCCACACCAAAGAACTTTTGTGATAACGTGCAGAGGCAGCGCCCTGCACAGGCGGAGCTCTGCGGTGTGGTACAGTTGCTGTGCTGGCCTCTAGCTGGCCTCCAGGGGGCATCCTGCCTCGTTGGACATGTGACGCTGCATCCTCCTCCTCCTCCTCCTCTCTCCCTTCAGGCACCCACGTGGAGTCAGTGACCTCATCATCCCCTCCCTCTTCACCACTAGAGCAAACCTGGCAGTAAGCTGCAGCTGGTGGAACACTACTGCCAGATTGCTGTCCTTCAGCATCCCCTCTCTCTGCGCGCACACTACTGACTTCCTCAAGCTGGGTATCATCATCCGAGCCTTCGAATCGTTGGGCATCCTCCTGGAGCATGTACCCAACACTGTGCTCAAACAGTTCGGGGGACTCCTCAGGAGGACATGGTGGGTCTAGGGAAGGGGTGGCTGATGATGCCATTGAGTACGCGTTGGCAGCTGCTCTGCCAGTACCCTGAGCCTGGGTGAGAGAGGATGAGGAGGATGAGGAGGGCTTGGTCATCCATTCTACCAAGCCTTCGGCATGATGCGGCTCCACATGTCCAGCTGCCGAAAACAAAGACAAGCATGTCCCATGGCCACGTGCTGATGACGATGCACGACCACGTCCACGGCCAGCACTGTTGTCTCTAGAAACAGAGCCTGCCTGCCCTGTGTTCTTGCCTCGGCACGCTCTGCCTCTCCTTGGCGGTCTTCCAGCCATTGTAGTCGGTAGTGTATATAGTATAAAAAATAGAACTCCTATGTGTGCTCACAACACACTGTAGGTCCTATGGGTGCTGACACTAACACACTATAGGTACTATGTGTGCTGCTGACAAGAAAATATAGGAGCTCTGTTTGCTGCCACTAACACACTAGAAGTCCTATGGGTGCTGCTGAGAAGAAAATATAGGAGCTCTGTTTGCTGCCACTAACACACTAGAAGTCCTATGGGTGCTGCTGAGAAGAAAATATAGGAGCTCTGTTTGCTGCCACTAACACACTAGAAGTCCTATGGGTGCTGCTGAGAAGAAAATATAGGAGCTCTGTTTGCTGCCACTAACACACTAGAAGTCCTATGGGTGCTGCTGAGAAGAAAATATAGGAGCTCTGTTTGCTGCCACTAACACACTAGAAGTCCTATGGGTGCTGCTGAGAAGAAAATATAGGAGCTCTGTGTGATGCCACTAACACACTAGAAGTCCTATGGGTGCTGCTGAGAAGAAAATATAGGAGCTCTGTTTGCTGCCACTAACACACTAGAAGTCCTATGGGTGCTGCTGAGAAGAAAATATAGGAGCTCTGTTTGCTGCCACTAACACACTAGAAGTCCTATGGGTGCTGCTGAGAAGAAAATATAGGAGCTCTGTTTGCTGCCACTAACACACTAGAAGTCCTATGGGTGCTGCTGAGAAGAAAATATAGGAGCTCTGTGTGATGCCACTAACACACTAGAAGTCCTATGGGTGCTGCTGAGAAGAAAATATAGGAGCTCTGTTTGCTGCCACTAACACACTAGAAGTCCTATGGGTGCTGCTGAGAAGAAAATATAGGAGCTCTGTTTGCTGCCACTAACACACTAGAAGTCCTATGGGTGCTGCTGAGAAGAAAATATAGGAGCTCTGTTTGCTGCCACTAACACACTAGAAGTCCTATGGGTGCTGCTGAGAAGAAAATATAGGAGCTCTGTTTGCTGCCACTAACACACTAGAAGTCCTATGGGTGCTGCTGAGAAGAAAATATAGGAGCTCTGTTTGCTGCCACTAACACACTAGAAGTCCTATGGGTGCTGCTGAGAAGAAAATATAGGAGCTCTGTGTGATGCCACTAACACACTAGAAGTCCTATGGGTGCTGCTGAGAAGAAAATATAGGAGCTCTGTTTGCTGCCACTAACACACTAGAAGTCCTATGGGTGCTGCTGAGAAGAAAATATAGGAGCTCTGTTTGCTGCCACTAACACACTAGAAGTCCTATGGGTGCTGCTGAGAAGAAAATATAGGAGCTCTGTTTGCTGCCACTAACACACTAGAAGTCCTATGGGTGCTGCTGAGAAGAAAATATAGGAGCTCTGTGTGATGCCACTAACACACTAGAAGTCCTATGGGTGCTGCTGAGAAGAAAATATAGGAGCTCTGTTTGCTGCCACTAACACACTAGAAGTCCTATGGGTGCTGCTGAGAAGAAAATATAGGAGCTCTGTGTGATGCCACTAACACACTAGAAGTCCTATGGGTGCTGCTGAGAAGAAAATATAGGAGCTCTGTTTGCTGCCACTAACACACTAGAAGTCCTATGGGTGCTGCTGAGAAGAAAATATAGGAGCTCTGTTTGCTGCCACTAACACACTAGAAGTCCTATGGGTGCTGCTGAGAAGAAAATATAGGAGCTCTGTTTGCTGCCACTAACACACTAGAATTCCTATGGGTGCTGCTGAGAAGAAAATATAGGAGCTCTGTGTGATGCCACTAACACACTAGAAGTCCTATGGGTGCTGCTGAGAAGAAAATATAGGAGCTCTGTTTGCTGCCACTAACACACTAGAAGTCCTATGGGTGCTGTTGGGGTGCAATGCTGTGCTAACAGCACTGCGGTTGGTACTACTGCAATACTGTACTAACAGTAAGCACGCACCAGACTAATCCCCAGCAGCAGCTAATAACACACTAACTGTGCAATCAGCAGCAATGAACGATCAATGACTTAGGTAGCAATGGTTTAGCAAAGAAATAGCCAATGGTTTAGCAAAGAAGAGCAAATCTTTCAGTATCAAGCAAAGACAGAATCAGCAGACTAATCTCTCCTAAAGCCGGAACTCATGTGACCGGGGCCGATGGCGTGGCGGCCTTTTAAATGGTGGGGCGTGTACTAAAGCCCCTGAGCTGTAATTGGCTACAGCCGTCCTGCCTGTAGCCAATTATTGCTCTCCGAGTTTCGGGCGCTGTGATTGGCCAAGCATGCGGGGTCACAGTGCATGCTTGGCCAATCATCAGCCAGCAATGCACTGCGCCGGCCGCGCCGGCCGCAATGCATTGCGGGGCCGCTCGCATCACACGAATGTGATGCGAACGGCCCAAATAGTTCTGGGCTCGACGAGCGAGCGAACGCCCGATGCTCGATTCGAACATGGGTTCGAATCGAGCACCGGGCCCATCCCTACTCTAGACAAGGTATCCTCTTTGAGGGGCTTGGTCCGTCTGCTTTGTGCAAAAAGACAGCCGTCCATACGCCTGTGCATGAGGCTGCTAGGAAAGATGGTAGCATCATTCGAAGCTGTGCCATACGCCCAATTCCACTCAAGGAATTTACAAAGGGCCATATTGTCAGCCTGGAACGGAAAAGTTCAGGCTCTAGACTTCCCGATGGCTTTGTCCCCTTCCGTTCGAAAGAGTCTCTGCTGGTGGTTGATCCCCCAGAATCTCCAGAAGGGAAAACCCTTCAGCCCGATATCTTGGAAGGTGGTCACTACAGATGCCAGCCTTACAGGCTGGGGGGCAGTACTGGAGCAATGGTCTCTCCAGGGCAGATGGTCAAATGTAGTAAAAACCCTGCCCATCAATCTCTTAGAGATACGAGCAGCCCGGTACGCCCTAGTAGCCTGGACATCCAGACTCCAAGGGTCCCCTGTCAGAATTCAATCAGACAATGCCACAGCAGTGGCATATATCAATCATCAGGGGGGCACCAGGAGTCGTGCAGCCCAGAGGGAAGTAAGTCACATCCTGGAATGGGCAGAAAAGCATGTCCCATGTATATCAGCTGTCTTCATTCCAGGGGTGGAGAATTGGAAGGCGGACTTTCTGAGTCGCCAACAGTTATGCCCAGGGGAATGGTCCCTTCATCCCGAGGTCTTCCGAGCAATATGTCAGCGGTGGGGAACACCGGATGTAGATCTGCTAGCATCCAGATTCAACGCAAAGGTGGACAGGTTTGTCTCCCGGACAAGGGATCCCCTCGCTTGCGGCTCGGATGCTCTGGTGTTCCCTTGGGATCAGTTCAGACTGATATATGCATTCCCTCCGCTACAATTGTTGCCTCGACTCCTTCGCAGAGTCAGGTTGGAGAAGAAGCCGGTGATCCTGGTGGCTCCAGCGTGGCCCCGAAGGGCCTGGTACGCGGAGATCATCAAAATGTCTGTGGGGAGTCCTTGGACCCTTCCACGTCGTCCGGACCTGCTTTCGCAAGGACCGATATACCACCCTTCCTTACTAACTCTAAGTTTAACGGCCTGGCTATTGAATCCCACATCCTAAAGAAGAGAGGTCTCTCTAACTCTGTGGTATCAACTATAATCAATGCCAGGAAGCCTGTATCCAGGCAGATCTACTATAGAGTTTGGAAGGCGTACATCACTTGGTGCGAGGCCAGAAAATGGCATCCACGTAAGTACGTTATAGGCAGAATTCTGGACTTCCTGCAGTGGGCTGTAGACCGGAAGTTTGCCTTAAGTACTATCAAGGGCCAGGTTTCGGCCTTGTCGATACTATTTCAAAGGCCCCTGGCTATGCATTCACTTGTCAAATCCTTTATGCAAGGTGTGACTCGTATTATTCCACCGATTAAGGCTCCCATATGCCCATGGGATCTAAATTTGGTTCTGTCGGTTCTGCAGAAGCAGCCATTTGAACCTTTGCGGCACATTTCCTTGGTTCTACTCACCAGGAAATTGATATTTTTAGTAGCCATATGCTCGGCTAGAAGAGTGTCGGAATTAGCCGCCATGTCCTGTAAAGAGCCATATCTGGTTATCCATAAGGACAGAGTAGTATTACGTCCTCACCCAGCCTTTCTTCCTAAGGTGGTATCGAGGTTTCACTTGAACCAGGATGTGGTTCTTCCTTCTTTTTTCCCCAAACCAAGCTCGGTAGAGGAAAAGTTATTGCATTCTTTGGATGTAGTAAGAGCAGTTAAAGCTTATCTAAAAGCCACTGCTCAGATTCGTAGAACGGATTCTCTGTTTGTTCTGCCGGAAGGCCCCAGAAAGGGTCAGGCAGCATCAAAATCTACTTTAGCCAAGTGGATTCGACAGGTCATAATACAAGCCTATGGCTTGAAAAGTAGACCGCCTCCGTTCAAAGTTAGGGCGCACTCCACGAGAGCAGTTGGAACTTCATGGGCAGTGCATCACCAGGCCTCCCTGGCGCAAATTTGTAAGGCCGCAACATGGTCTTCAGTACACACGTTTACTAGGTTCTACCAGGTGGACGTGAGAAGTCAGGAGGATGTCGCCTTTGGGCGCAGTGTGTTGCAGGCCGCAAAAGATCCTCATGCCTGATGGCGCCCAGCTTATGTATGGTGTATCCCCCCCCCTCATGTGGCATTGCTTTGGGACGTCCCACATAGTAATGACTATGCTGCTCTGTGTCCCGTGATGTATGAACAAGAAAGTAGGATTTTTAAAACAGCTTACCTGTAAAATCCTTTTCTTGGAGTACATCACGGGACACAGAGCTCCCACCCCTCTTTTGGGGACACGTATTGCTTTGCTACAAAACTGAGGTACTCCCGGATGGGAGGGGCTTATATAGGGGAGGGTACTTCCTGTTTTGGAAGTTGCCAGTGCCAGCACCTGAAGGTAATTCTATATAACCCACATAGTAATGACTATGCTGCTCTGTGTCCCGTGATGTACTCCAAGAAAAGGATTTTACAGGTAAGCCGTTTTAAAAATCCTACTATCCTTCTCTTCTGCCGGCGATTCTGCGCACCATATGAATGATCATAGCGGCGGTTTCGCCGCTCGATCGTTCTTTTAGGCGGCGGGAGGGGACATCCCCCCCCTTCCGTGCCATCGGGGACCCGGAGAACGAATCGTCCGGCGCCAGTGGTTTGTCACATGACGAGCATAAAGATGACTGGTGACCAGATGGTCACCAGTCATCTCTATGACCGTCGGAGGCCCGGGCACGATGTGATGACGTCACTTCCGGGTTCCCAAAGGAAAACAAAGCCGCGATTGCGGCTGAAAGCATGAGATCGGTGATTTGTTTTTCCCGATCTCATGCTTTCCAGCCTGGAGGAGAGATGTGGGGTCTTATTGACCCCGCATCTCTCCATAAAGAGGACCTGTCACACACCATTCCTATTACAAGGGATGTTTACATTCCTTGTAATAGGAATAAAAGTGATCAAAAAATGTTTTTTTTTTAATAAGTGTAAAAATAAAAACAAATTAAGTAAAATAAAAAATAAATAATATATATTTTTTTTAAAACGCCCCTGCCCCCAATAGCTCGCGCTCAGAAGCGCACACGCAAGTCCCGCCCACATATGTAAACACCGTTCAAACCAAGTCACGCTCCTTTATCAAGATGTCATGTTGATAAAGGAGCGCGACTTGCCAGGACACCGCAAGTCCGCACGCTCACGAAACGCGTCCATTTTTGATGACGTCACCCTCTGCAGCTTAACCACATGTGCGCTCCAAGCCTCGCTCTGAACATACTACAGGATCGTTGTCCCCGGAAGCCGGCCGCTCCATCTTCAGAGACACTCCTGTCATTCTACGCAGAGCTAAGAACCCCCTGTGACCTGCTGCTGATGATTGTCATCCTGACATTTTTAAACGCCTATGTTAATTCACCTAAATGTGAGTGTATTTGTATCTACTATTAAAACCTTGTTACACTATTGCACATAGAGGCGCCTCTCTCCTTGTCTTCCAGTTACCTCTGAACATGGTTTCTGTTCATCTATGATGGCTGCCCTGTGCACAGTGGATCCCATTTATCCCTGCTCCACCCATATACTCCGCAGTGTGTAAACAGACTCCTAAGGACTTCCTTTAAGACTGTCATATATATATATATATATATATATATATATATATATATATACACACACATACATATATGTTGTATGGTATTTTTTCATTTTATTTTTATATTTATTTTCATTATATATATATATATATATATATATATATATTTTTTTTTTATTTTTTTTTTCCTTCATATTGATTACTTTGGGTAATACATGTTTCTGTGGATATTGTGCGCCACCACTTGTCTATACAATTCTAGCACTAGACCGCCTCTAACTCTAACCTGGTAACCTGTAAAAAATTTCAAAGCGTCGCCTATGGAGATTTTTAAGTACCGAAGTTTGGCACCATTCCATGAGTGTGCGCAATTTTAAAGCGTGACATGTTAGGTATCTATTTACTCGGCGTAACATAATCTTTCATATTTTACAAAATAATTGGGCTAACTTTACTGTTTTGTTACTTTTTAATTCATGAAACCATTTTTCCCGCAAAAAAGGCGTTTGAAAAATTATTGCGCAAATACCGTGCAAGATAAAAAGTTTTATTCCCTAGGGTGTCTGCTAAAAAAACATATATAATGTTTGGGGGTTTTTGAAAGGGTTAAAGTGAAAAAAATGAGAAATATTCCTTTAAATATCGTACCTGGGTGTCTATAGTATGCCTGTGAAGTGGCACGTGTTTCCCGTGTTTAGAACTGTCCCTGCACAAAATGACATTTCTAAAAGGAAAAAAGTTGTTTAAAACTGCTTGCAGCTTTAATGTAATGTCTGGTCCCAGCAATATAGATGAAAATCATTGAGAAAAATGGCATGGGTAACACCCCCCCCCAGCCCCTTTGGGTCTTGTATGGATATTAAGGGGGACCCCACAACCAAATTAAAAAAAGGCCCTATATACTCTGAACAGCAGTATACAGGCGGTGCAAACAAGACAGGGACTGTAGGTTTTTTCTTAAGTAAAATCTGTTTGTAATTTGGAACAGGTCAATTTTTTAAGTGTAGCTCCAGCCAAAAAATCTATTTTTAAGCTTTTTGGAAAACATAGGGAAGGGTCATCACCCCTGTAACATTTGTTTTGCTGTCTGTGCACCTGTTCAGACCTGTTCAGCTCTCTGCCTGTGGTTTTATTATGAGAACACCACAAATTGTAGTCAGGTTCCTTTAAGTGAACACTGTGCAAAGAACAGAAGTACACTACATGAAATTAATGCAGCTCCCTGCCTCTGTGGTTTTATTATGAGAACACCACTAACTGTTTTCAGGTAAGCTTTAGGTGAACGCTATGCAAAGCACACAGTACACTAAGTGAAACACTGACTGCAGCTAGCACAATCACCTGCTTGCCTGTCACAGTATAGAGAATAACAGGAACGGATCTAGGTGAACTGAATACAGTGTATAAATATATATATATACACAACACCTAGGATGCATATATATCCTCTACACACTAACTGCAGCTAACGGACTTGCCTGCCTGCTCTAATTCAATATTAATGACACTGTCTCTCTGTAATCTCTCTTTAAACAACTCCAACACACTACACAAGGCTGCCAAGCCGGCGGCCTTATATAGTGTGGGGCGTGTACTAAACCCCCTAAGCCATAATTGGCCAAAGCCACCCTGGCTTTGGCCAATTACGGCTCTCTGTTCAGACGGCGCTGTGATTGGCCAAGCATGCGGGTCATAGTGCATGCTTGGCCAAAAATCAGCCAGCAATGCACTGCGATGCCGCAGTGAATTATGGGCCACGAACGGCCCATAATGTTCGATCTTCGTCGAACGATTGAACAGCCGATGCTCGAGTCGAACATGGGTTCGACTCGAACACGAAGCTCATGCCTACTGGGCACCCTTGCCCTCCTCCAACACACTATCTGTATCTGTTCTTCATAGAGTAGTTTATTCACTCTTTTCCCTTACCCCAACCCATACCCTTTTTCCTTTCCCCAGGTAAGAAGTACAAATCTTCCCAATGCCTCTGATTTTTCATTCAATTCCAGCGTAGCATGGACATGGCACCTCAATGATACACTTTTACAAGATGCATATTTAGCAACTGACATCACCAGAGAAATTGACCAATACTTTGTGACTAATACATCTTTGGATACTCCACCCCATGTTGCATAGGAGAGACACAAATCCTATACTAGCGGAGTGTTGATTAAACATGGTGCCTATATGAAAAAAATAGGATAACAAGGGATTTATGAGCCTCTCTCCAAAATTCACAAACTTGTCCTTAAAACTAATTGACAAATGACATGCTTGTTGACCTCATAATTCTTTGTGATCGACCTGAACTTGTTTTAGAGAGGAACTCCAAAGCTATGTTATCAAAATGCAGACATACCTTCTATGAATTTAGGCACCAACATATAGGATCTCTCTCAAACACCATGCACTGACAACAAACCAAATCTTTTATCCTGTCTATTATAAATGTCATTGGCTCCCAGACTTCACTCCCTAAGGACATAGCTAACACTGATAAGGATTACTGCACTGCCCGTTATAATTTGATTCCAAACTGGTCGGTAGCCCAGCAACATTTACAAGAACTCACACAAGCAAATATTCAAAGCTCTGGTGTGCCAACACTTGATCCCCAATCTTTCAAACTGTTAGAGGAGCGGATTACGATTACAGAATTCTTGCATGCCATAAAACAAACCAAACCAGGCAAAGCAGTTTCCAGATGGATATACTTTGACTTAATATAAACGATTTCAGCCTCAATTTGCACCACATTTTTATAAGGTGAATAACTCTCTTATGTCCTGTATACACAATAGTTTTTTCCGATTGACTTTTTTCATCGGAAAAAACGATTGTGTGTGGGCCCCATCGGACTTTTTTCCATCGGTGTAAAAAAATCGAACATGTTTTAAATTTTTACGATGGAAAAAAAAACAATGGGCAATTCCGATCGTCTGTGTGGAATTCCGTCGTAGAAAAATCCACGCATGCTCAGAATCAAGTCGACGCATGCTCGGAAGCATTGAACTTTATTTTTCTCGGCTCGTCGTAGTGTTTTACATCACCGAGTTTTGGACGGTCGGAATTTAGTCTGACAGTGTGTATGCAAGACTGATGGAAGTCAGCTTCATCGGAATTCCGACGGAAAATTCCATCGGATTTTATTCCATCGGAAATTCGATCGTGTGTACAAGGCATTAGACATTGCCTCTACATCCATCTGCACTTACGGCCTATATTTTCATTATGTAAAAAGAGGAAAAGGTAAGAGTGCAAATTACCGGCTAATATTGTTACTGAATATTAGCCTGAAACTGTTTACAAAAATGCTTGCAATGCACTTAGTCCCTCACCTTCAGAAAATAATACATACAGATCAAATGAGCTTTATGACTATTAGAGAAGCCAGAGATGGAAGCATAACTACTGTAAATGTAATCCACACAGCCGTTTCGGATCAACGCTCTTACTTTCTTCTGTCTACAGATGCCAAGAAGGCATTGGACAGGGTTGATTGGACTTTCATACAGCTTACTTTAGAAGTTATAGGACTGGGTCCATACAGTAGGTGCCGCCGATATTGTGTCAATCTCGCCGCTTCTAGCGGCGAAATTGACACCCTATGAGCTCCGTCGCAAGAGCCAGCGCCGAGCTGTCTCGTCATCGGGAAAGGAAAAAAAAATATTTTCACGATGAGCGACACGCATTGCCGATAGGCGGGGATCCGACGCGGATTCCCGCCAATACCAGGCACTGCGTTTGGTATGAATCCTGAGCGGGAACTCCACGCCAATTTTTAAAGAAAAAAACGGTGTGGGTTCCCCCTCCAGGAGCATACCAGGCCCTTGGGTCTGGTCTGGATTTGAAGGGGAACCCTACGCCGAAAAAACGGCGTGGGGGTCCCCCTCAAGATCCAAACCAGACCCTTATCCGAGCACACAACCTGGCAGGCCGCAGGGGAAGAGGGGGGACGAGAGTGGCCCCCCTCCCTCCTGAACCGTACCAGGCCACATGCCCTCAACATGGGGGGTTTGGTGCTCTGGGGCAGGGGGGGCGACCTGCGGCCCCCCACCCCAGAGCACCCTGCCCCCATGTTGATGAGGACAGGGCCTCTTCCCGACAACCCTGGCCGTTGGTTGTCAGGGTCTGCGGGCAGGGGGCTTATCGGAATCCGGGAGCCCCCTTTAATAAGGGGGCCCCCAGATCCTGGCCCCCCCACTATGTGAATGAGTATGGGGTACATCGTACCCCTACCCATTCACCTGGTGGAAAAAAATGGCAATAAAAACACAACACAGTTTTTAAAAGTATTTTATTGCACCGCTCCGGAGGTCTTCTTCCGACTTCGGGGGTCTCCGGTGTCGTCGCCGCGCTCTCCGGTTCTTTCTTCTGCCGGGCCACCGCTATCTTCTTCCAGCTCTTTTGCTAGCGGGGCCCGGTCTTCTCCATCGCCTTCTCCCCTCTTCTTCTCTCCGGTCCCTTCTTTCTTCTGCCGGGCCTCCGCTAACTTCTTTTTAGCTCTTTTGCTAGCGGAGGCCTTCTCCGTCGTCTCGGAGCGCGATAGATATACAATATCGGCGGCACCTACTGTACATGTGTCAGTGGATTGGGACTCTATAATCCACCCCTTCTGCACGGGTCCAAGCTAACAGTATTTTATTGGAAGCTTTCGGTATTAGGAACAGGATGCAGAAGTGTTGGGGGAGGTTCAACAATAATATTTCTGCATACACGGATGACCTACTACTTTTTCTTAGTAAGCCTAACGTTACTATTCCTAATCTGATGGCCAAGTTTACTACATATGAAGATTTATCACATTTTCACATCAATTATTAGAAATCTGAGGCACTCAATTTGAATTTACCCACATCACAGATTCATCAACATTTCTCTTTCAAATAGGCATCTATCCACATTAAATATCTGGGTATTCTGCTAGTCATAGATCTCCAAACTTCCCTCTAAACTTCATACTGTACCACTTCTAATCATGTTTAAAAGTGAACTGAAGGCCTGGACGTCTAAAAATTTCTCCTGGATCGGGAGATGTAATGCAATCAAACAAAATCTATTGCCCAGTCTCCTGTACTTGCTTCAAACGATAATTATAAATATCCCACTATATTATTTTAAAATGTCCAATCTTTTTTTTAATGGGTTTGTGTGGGCTTCCAAACCTGCACACATTAAACACAACATACTACATGGATCAAAAAATAAGGGAGAGATATCCCAACCAGATGTTAGATTGTACCAACTTGCAGTGCACTTGACCATAGCCCTTGAAAGGGATAGGCATCTCAATATAAAACAATGGGTGGGTATGGAACATTTTGTAAGCCCTGACTCCACTAAATCCTCTCCCTGCCCATCTCTCTCTCCAACATGGCATATCTGTAAACACACCTTTACAAGTTTTTACATATCTCTGGTTGGTTCCCTCACATGTGTTCCCCATTTTAGTGAATCTGCAGTTTGAGCCTGGTTTATATGAAAAATCATTCGAACAAGACTCAAGCTCCATATTACATTTCCAATCCTAATTGGATGACAACTGACTCCATTATAAAAACCCCCATATTTTTGATCTCTCTAATGCCTTGTACACATGATCGGATTTCCAATGGAATAAAAGCCGATGGACTTGTTTCATCGGAAATTCCGATCGTGTGTGGGCCCCATCGGACTTTTTTCCATCGGAGTAAAAAAATAGAACATGTTTTAAATTTTTCCAATGGAAAAAAATCCGATGGGAAATTCCGATCGTCTGTGTATGCAAGACTGATGGAAGTCAGCTTCATCGGAATTCCGATGGAAAACTCCATCAGATTTTATTCCATCAGAAATCCGATCGTGTGTACAAGGCATTATACGTGTTTCATTTTCTTTAAACACTACTGAATGCTTCTAACATGCCTAACACAATATGGGAGAGATTGCCTGGGTGAAGTTCTGCTATGATACGTACTTTCAATGTCCTATACACTGTTATTGACAGAAGCCTGCAATCTCCACTACAATTCCTGGATTGTTGTGTAAGGCACCTGCAAATAACCCTATCACCATCTGCTAGTCTACTCTCCTATAGACCATTAATTAGTAATAAGTACCAAAAATCACGCTACAAGTTGGTGATGCAGTGCTATTGTATCCCCCATTCTTACACTATCAAGCCTTCCGTACCCGCCACTTGTGGGCACTGCCAAGAAAGGTGTTCTACTTCATATTTTCTGTTTGTGTCCTTTTGGACTCAAGTACAGACTTTAAAAAAATCACTGGACACTCTATACAGTACCTAAAGACCCAGTGTATTTCTTTCTTCATCACAACACAGTCCCTCTAAAACACTCTTTTCACTCTTGTACGCCAGTGACCTGGAAGTCTCATATCCCTACATCAATATCACAATAGATACACCAAGCTGAGGACATAAGACTGATGGAAGATCTGACCTGTTCAATCGAAGATTCCAATGACAAATTTAGGAAAACTTGGTCTTATTGGTCAGAATTCTCATGTGTAGATAAATACAAAAAAATGCTAGGTAAAGACCTTCTCACACCAAGCATGTATATTGCGTCTTAGGCGGAATTTAGTTTCTACACACTTATATGTTTACTGGTGAAAAAGCAAAAAAACTGCGCTCATGTATGCAAACTTAATATCATATGAATAGCAGCACCACTAAACTGAGATATAATCACATAAACAAGTATAATAAACAATGTGTTGCGCTTAAGTAAATTAAAAATAAAGTGCAAAGTCAGTCCATGTGTCTTCCATGTGTCTTCAATATGGCACCATGTGATCCCCTCACAGTATTATATGTGCAAAAATTCTGGTTCACTCGATTCCTCTACCTTGTGAATAGACCACCACCATAAATATGGATCCACTCTTACTAGAGATTGTTGACCATCTCGTATGCTCCATCCCCGGTCACTCCTCAGCATATAAAGGATGAGGGAAGTCATCCAGATACCGCTGAGAAACTATACTCCTCCAGTCTCAGATTGTGGTGCCCGGTGCAATGTATCAGCAAAGAGACAACGACAAATAGTGTAAAATCCTTTAAAATGGGCTTTATTTAAGTAATTCACTGACATGCCATTACATAAAAATTTCAGCCAAAACAATCATAGGCTCAATCCAAACGCGATAACAGGAAACAATATCTTAGTCCAACTGGTTTCATCACCAGGTTTACTGGTGCTCTCCTTGGCTAATTAGTGGGAACTTCCTGTCTTGTAAATTCCCCAACCTTTCCCAACTCCTGTTTTCTACTCTGCCTCTCTTTTTTCTGTACGGGGATTAGCATTTAATATGTAAAAACCTGAATACTTAAAAATATTTTGTTTGTCTTCATTTTCTCAATTTGTGACTATAGTATTATAATTGCTGTAAAATACTCTCATGTGTTTTGCATTACACCGGCTCATAATTGTATGCCACTTCTCGGTTTACAATGTATGTACATTGCATGTGTTTCTATAAATTTGAGTGTAAGTTCAATTTGCTGTGCACTTCTTTTGTTTACCTTGATATTTCTTTGTTTTACACTATCTGATTTCTTTGAAAATAAAAAGAGTGCATTAAAAAAAGACATTTGGAAAGGAAAAAAAGTTTTAAAATTGCTGGCAAGTGATTTTGAAAGCTTAATAAAAAGTTCCTAGACCACTCCAAGGCCTGCTGTGTATTTTGGGAAACCTTTGGAGGGATTTGAGAGCATTTATTTTTAATAAACCGGCAATTATATTTTAACTGTATCTTAGTTTTTTATAAATGTTATTTTCATAGTAGATCATCCTAGCAGACTATGAGCCGTGTATGAATTTTAAAGGGGTACCTCACACAAAAAAACAAAATAAATGTAAGGTGTCCCTAAAAATCGTTATCACATTCAAGCATGCAGCCTGGCTGGCCAGGAAAGAGGGGACAAGTGTGCTCTCCCCACCTGCACAATACCAAGCCATATGCAGCCAACATGGGTGGTGCCTTGAAAAACACATTGTCCTCATATAAGGACAATTCCTCTTCCTCACAACCTCAGTGGCTGTGGGGTCTACGGGCGGGTGGCTTATCAGAATCTGGAAGCCCCCTTTAATAATAAGGGAGCCTCCAGATAATGACCTCTCCCTACATCACTGAGTATGAAATACATTGTACATAGTAATGTCATTGCCCAAATATGGCCAGTGTGCTGTTTTTTTGGCAATGATATCACTGCTATCTCAGCCCTTTTGCTTAAAAGAAGCTGGGATTCCCCATGATTTCATTGGTTCCTAGGGAGTAGGGATGCCCTGGGTTCAAACACCCACGGCTTCCTTAGGAAACAGTAACAGCATGAAGCTGTCATATGTAGAAGCAGTAGAAATATGTCTGTATAAAATTTACGGCTCCCGCCAAACAGGGGACTGAATGGGCAAAGGTTCGATATGAACCTATTTTTGGCCTGAACTGTAAGTTCATCCCTAGTTGCAAGTACAGCCTAACTTTTCAACTGTAATAATAAACCATGGCAACAAATAGGATTTATCCTCTTATCAACTTAGAGCAGCAGAACAAATGGATCATTTATTTTTGGTTGCATGGGCTATCTCAGTTAGACATTGTTCTTCATACTAATATGATCCACAATGAACAAATTTCTGTCATATATGTAAAACCTAAACAAACACCAAGAGAGTAACCATCATTGCCTCTTACAAAGAAAATATAAACTTTTATATAAACCTTTTTAATGCATATTTTGTGTCTAATTTTCAGCTAAGAACTATATTTATTTTTGTAACTTTTTGTAAGGTTGTGACAATTTTTCATTTTCTTTTACTAAAATCATGAAATTGGTTTAACTTTAGAAAGATAAAGAAATAGACCATAAAATATGATGTACAATCCAAGACTACGACATATATCAAGTGAAATTAAAATGTACAAGAAGTATCTTTCACTTAATTGCTAAATCAACTGTTACTAATGAGTTACAACTTTTTACTTGGGTTATTAATTTGGTTAATTTTCCTCACTACATTTTATACATGTAATGAATGTAAAGTTTTATTATATGGTAACTACTCTGTCAGTTCTGAAATAATAATCATTGTTTTGTGTGATTCCAATTACCACCCTCTGTAGTTTAGAAGGAGCCTCACAGTACAGAAAGAATCTGTGGGTGAATTGAAATTTTGATCTTATCCAACCTGAACTGCTGGTATGTCATTGACCTGGAGCAAGCCTGTACAAAATAATTATTTGGCCACATGACACATACTGTATTTATCGGCGTATAACACGCACAGGCGTATAACACGCACCCTAACTTTAAGAGGGAAGTTTCAAGAAAAAAAAACTTTCCACAGCCCCCTGCGTATAACACGCAGGCACAGTTTACCCTCTATTTTCAGGGTAAAAAAGTGACTGTTATACGCCAATAAATACAGTATATAACTTTTCACAGTGCAGTAATCCAATAACTGGTAAAACAAGGACAGGGATGTCAGCTAGTGGGAATGAGATTCCAAACACAAATCCACTGTAGGACCCATATTTCCTTTTAAAATGGAGAAAACTTTTCAGAATTGAATGCATGCTCAGAGCACTGGCCAGCTTGAAACGATTGCCCTTTCTGTAAAAGGGGCTTCTTCTCTTAAGCTTCATAGCTAAAGAATCCATTACTACTAAAATGTTCACTACTGGCTTAAAACAATAGTCTACCAACTTCAAATAGATCATTTTTTGTACTAGTGATGCGTTGTGGAAAAAGTTCCCAATGATTGGAACAATGGAAAAATTTGAACTGCATAGCTCCACTGAAATTTTGAAAAAAACTGACCTTCTCCCATTTACACATAGTATGGGTTTTGGTAAAGAAAGCCCTGTAGCGCTTATTTAAAAGAGGGAACACGATTAAAGGGGAAATTAGGGTCATTAAGATATGCATAAATGTTTTTTTGTCAAATTCAACATGGGTTTAATCAGTTAATAGGTGAGAAATACATTACAGTGGTCTCAATTCACGAAAGCAAATCGCAAGCGATATTTGGGTCACGTGACACATTTTTCCTAAATATTGCATGCAATACTGAAAATGTAATTTCACTATCCCTTTATGCAACATTTACCTCAAAAAGCTAATGCACTTGGTAAATACTGCATTTAACAGTGTTTAAGTTAATTTACTAAAGGACATAAATAAATAAATGCATGTGTTAACTAAGAAATGTTCCAGGCATGCAATATTTATTAACAAATGTATAAAATTTCAGCTGGTTGTTTAGGAGCAAGCACCCGCCATAAATTTCCCTTGTAGGGGGACCATGATTGTTTTAGTTAGTCAGGAATGGAGGCTTGGTAATATTTGTAAATATCTGTAAGACCCAATCCTTCCATTTGTTTGTGTCTAGTCAAGATATGAAAGCTTGATTTTGCAGTATTTTAAAACAAATTGATTAGTGCGTTTTAAGAAATGGGAAAATACATTTTAGGGACAGGTATGAGTAGTGTTTAACTGCTTGCCGACCAGCCGCCATCATTATACTGCAGCAGATCAACTCGATCCCACAAACCATCGTAGCTGTACGCCGGTCCCTTTAAGCGGGATAGCAGTCGCGCGCTTGCTGCCGAAGGCACACGCCCGCTGCACTGCGGGGGTGCCGATGCACATGGCCGGCGGTCACGATGACTGCCGGCCACGCGTGATCGCGGGCACGAGAGGCAGAACAGGGACGTGTTTGTGTGTAAACACACACATCCCTGTTCTGTGAGGATAGGAAAGGCAGATCGCGAGTTCCTACAAGCTAGGAACCACGATCTGTCAATTCCTCTAGTCACTTCCATCCCCCATACAGTTAGAACACACACTAGGGAACACAGTTAACCCCTTGATCACCCCTAGTGTTAACCTCTTCCCTGCCAGTGACATTTACACAGTAATCAGTGCATTTTTATAGCACTGATCACTGGATAAATGCCAATGGTCTCAAAATGGTGTCAAAAGTGTCCGATGTGGCCGCCATAATGTCGCAGTCCTGATAAAAATCGCAGATCGCGGCCATTACTAGTAAAAAACTGTGCGCAAACCAATCAATATACGCTTATTGCGATTTTTAGTACCAAAAATATGTATAAGAATACATATCAGCCTAAACTGAGGAAAAAAATGTGCTTTTTAAAAAAAAAAAAAATTGGTGATACTTGTTGTAGCAAAAAGTACAAAATATTGTGTTTTTTTCAAAATAGTCGCTCTTTTTTAGTTTATAGCGCAAAAAAAAAAAAAACGCAGAGATGATCAAATACCACCAAAAGAGAGCTCTATTTGTGGGAAAATAAGGATGTCACTGTTTGGATACAACGTTCCATGACCGCGCAATTATCAGTTAAAGCGACGCAGTGCCATATCGCAAAAAAAATCCTGGTCATTGAGCAGCCAAATCTTCCAGGGCTGAAGTGGTTAAAATGCATATAATATTTTCAGGAGAATTAACTTATTATGTGCTGCTATATGACTAATTATGAGGATCACAAATGCAGAAAGTGTTAGAGTTCCTGTAGCAGTGCACATGAGCGATTTATAATTAAGGCTATAAATTTGGTTTAGGTTGGCTGGTAAGTTACCCCCCAAGTATTCCATAACAGTAAACTTTATTACTATTTTTTTTTTTACAGGATTCATATAGCACCAACAGTTTGAACAGCGCTTTATAACATGAGGGCAGACAGTACAGTTACAACACAATTTAATACAGGAGGAATCAAAGGGCCCTACTTGTTTGAGCTTGCAATCTAAAAGGGAGGGTCAAGTGATACATGCAGGGAATTAGTTAATGGACAAAGTAGAAACTGCAGTTGTTAGGTGGAGGTGGGTTATGCTTCGCTCAATAGAAGACATTTCGTAAAAGTGGACAAAGTAGGATATAGCTGGACGGGTTGGGGTAGGGAGAGGCTCAGGAAAAGTCCTGGAGGTGAGCATGGGAAGAGATGACAAGGGATATAGAGAGCAGGAGGTCTTGGGGGAACAAAGGGAACAATTTAGTTGGTATTTTGAGATTAGGTCAGTGATGTAGCTGGGGGCCGAGTTGTGGATGCTTTTAGAAGTTATTGTTAGTATTTTGAATTTAATTCATTGGGTGAATGACAGCCAATGAAGGAATTGGCAGAGAGGGGAAGCAGACATTGAACATATGGTAAGGTGGATGAGTCAGGCAGCAGCATTCATGAAGGACTGAAGGGGGGTAGCCTATGTAAAAGAAATCCAGTGAGGAGGGAGTTGCAGTAGTCAAGGCGAGAGATGACCAGAGAGTGAATTAGAAGCTTTGTGGTGTCATTGGTTAGGAAGGGAGCATATTTTGGTGATGATGTGGAGATTGAGGTGGCAAGCTTTGGACAGTGATAGAATGTGGGGCCGAAAGGAGAACTCAGAGTCCAGGATTACACCTATCACCCTGGTATGGGGGGAAAGGTTGATGTTGTGCAATTGATCTTGACAGAGAAGTCAGGGTAAGGGGCATGTGGGTGGGGGGAGGATATTATGAGCTCAGTTTTGGATAGATTGAGTTTGAGGAAGAGGTGTGACATCATATGTTGGTCAGTAACTTAGTGATGCATGAGACGACTGATCTTGTGAGCCACGGAGTAGAGAGATAGATGTGGGTGTGTCACAAATGTCACATCTACCCCAACGCAGGTGGTCAGACACTATAGCTGGTTACTGTGCTCTTCACCTATAGCAGCCCCCTTTCCCTTAAGACAAGCAGGCCTACCGGTACTTGGTTGCCCCCAGGACTTTATACACAATGCTATAGTGCCTGGCCACCACGCCTGGGCAAATGTGAACTGAGCAAAGCAAACAGGTACTTTCAGTTTAGCAGATAGTGTGGTTCAAAGACAATTCAGGAAAAGGCAGGCTGAGTTCAGGGGATAATCCAGTATCCATTCCAGGTAAAAAGGCAGGCTGAGTTCAG
This sequence comes from Rana muscosa, assembly GCA_029206835.1. NCBI lineage: Eukaryota > Metazoa > Chordata > Amphibia > Anura > Ranidae > Rana > Rana muscosa. The sequence goes on along the minus strand of CM055117.1, from coordinate 635,181,478 downwards.
GGGATAATCCAGTCCAATCCAGGTCATACACAGAGGATCCAACAGCAAGCGAGGCAGACTAACAGGAGGCTTGGTCTAGAACAATGCAGGTAAGTCTGTCCCTGTCCCAAGCGAGGGATAGGAGTGTTCGGTTTGCCTATATCAGGTGACTGAGCAGATCAATCATCTAACAGGTGAGCACAGACAGGGAGGAAAAGCAACAGCCAACACCTGGGTGCTGGAATGAGGAACAGGGGCACTAAGTGATCATGACAGGGTGTCGTTAGCATAGAAATTATTTTGAAAGCCATAAGAGGTGAGTGCAAACTAGGGTTGTCCCGATACCACTTTTTTAAGACCGAGTACAAGTACCGATACTTTTTTTCAAGTACTCGCTGACACCGATTACAATACTTTTTTTTAATGTCATGTGACACATTAATAGATGGCACTAGCTGATGGGCATTAAAAGGTAGCACTGACTGATGGCTGGCAGTGGCACTGATGGATATGCACTGATATGTGGCACTGATGAGTGGCACGCACTGATGGCTGGCACTGAAAGATGACACTGATAGGTGGCATGCACTGAAAGATGGCACCGATAGATGGCACGCACTGATGGCTGGCAGTGGCACTGATGGATAGCTGGTACTGATGGATGGGCACTGACAGATGGCTGGCACTTATGGGCAAGCACTGAAATAAATGATATGAAAGCAACCTAAACTATTTCTATGCTGCCTGCGACACCCATCTTGGTACACCCTGCACTTGGCTACATAAAAGCAGCAGCGGACATCTTGTTACACCCAGCCCGAACTATATGGGCTGGGTGTAACAAGATGTCCGCTGCTGGCTTAATGTGGCCGAGTGCAGGGTGTACCAAGATGGGCGTCGGGACCCGGGATTGGTTAAAGCACTGACAGTGTACAGCGGCAACACGGAGCGTCACTTCAGTTACCGAATGGGACGGCTCCGGTCACCGATGGATGATGCGGCTGTCCCCTTTCCCCCCCGCCAGCTTACCTGCTTGCTCGCTCTGCCCGCTGACTCCGCCCACAGACTTCCTGTTGCACGCCACCTCTCTCTCCCAATCACAGGTATCGGATCAGGCGTCGGGAGCATATGCACGAGTACAAGTACTCGCGCAAATGCTCGGTATCGGTCCCGATACTAGTATCGGTATCGGGACAACATTAGTGCAAACCATACTACATGACACTAAATGGATCAAATTCTTGCAAAAAAGAGTGGGCGTGCTTTAGGAACATATTAATCAACAGCATTAGTCGGTGCATCCCACTGGGCAACAAATATAAAAGAATCAAAATTAAACCTGGGTGGCTAAATACTAATGTAAAAAGGCATATTAACGAGAAAAAAAAAAAGTCCTTTAATAAATATACTATAAGGCCAAACTGTCACTATCGGCGTCTTAAAACTTCAAGGAGTGCAATAAGAAATGTAAGAGTACGATCACAGCAGCTAAAATAGATTACAAAAAACACATTGCTAAGGAGAGTAAAAAAATCCCCATTTTTAAAAAAAAATATGTTAATAGTAACAAGACTAGGTCAGAACATACTGGCCCTATGAATGATCATCGGGGGAAGTTGGTCACAAGTGACAGGGAGAAGACAACAAGGCAGTAATGTTAACAGTATATTGAATGTCCCTTTATGTTTGAGAGACCAACGTAAAACTATGAAATGCATCAGAAAGTGATGTCAGATGCTGATGCCAGAACTGGAAGTCGCCATTCTGCTATCCTGGATGCTGGGAAGATTGTATATTTCTGCCAATGTGATATTGCATATTGATTGTAATAAGCATGTTTTTAAAAAGGGATTTTCTGCACTATTAGCTTCTTTTGCTTGTACGTGTCCTGTATACAACCTATTTTTTGGGGAGATTGTGCAATAAAAGGTACCACAGGAGCTCTATAGAGGACCTTTATTATAGCAAGATCTGTGTCATAGGGGTTGTGTTGGATAAGGTATTTTGTGCAAGGGGGGAGGTGTATGGGAGCATGTGTGAATTTAATCGCAAATTTTGCACTGAGGAGAGCACACTACAATGTAAGCACAATTTAATAATGTAGATTATATTTGTTTATGGATGTATTTCACTACTGAGTTTTCTTTTTTTTCGGAGACAAAAAAGATCCTGAGACCAGGTCTGATCCATTGGAGTGGGTCATTGATTTGAGTGATATGCGCTTTGCATTGGAACTTTAGTAAGAAGATAGACAGAGGAGGTGGGAAGTCATGTGTCACTAATGAAAATAATGCATGTTATCATGTTAGTGGTATTATATAAGAAACTGAGAGGAAGAGATCCTGAGACCGGGTATGGTCCATTGGAGTGGGTCCTTGGTTGGAGTGATGTATGCTTTATGGTGGATGTTTGGCAAGAATACAGACAGACGGGGTGAGAAGTCATGTCTCACTGGAGATTATCCTGCATGTTGTCACGCACGCATGTGAACACAATATTGGAATTATTTGTGACATTATAAAAGTTATTACACTATATCCATTTATTTTTTATTTTTTGGGGGATACACGCCAATTCTGCCACTTCCTGTTACCCCCTCTCTGCGCTGACCACGATAATCAGGGCTTCTGAGCCCTGACCACCGTGGTCAGTTTGCATACCTCCTTCATCCGCAACTGTCCTCTCTGCTCTCCCCCTTACACCCTCCTTCCTGCCTGTCAGCACTGTGTCTGTGTCCGCCCCCCATCCCCTTTTTTCTAAAAACGAGGATTGTAAATACATTTTCAGAGCCATCTTCAGGCCGGTCATGTGACTTGCGGCCGCTTTAAATCTCCGAAATGGAAATGGATGATGTATTTCAAGTTTCTTTCACATTTGGGGAAAGGCTTACTGCCCTCTGAAAAGCGATCTGTGGTGGATTGCTTTTCAACGAGTGGTATAGCAGCAGCTGGCATTCATGAGGTGCTGCTGCTTCCTCATTTGTACATTATTGGACTATGCTGCTACTGCGAGCGAGTTTGGCTTGCAGTTGCAGAGTGGCCCCATTGAAATCAATAGGCTAGTTTGACAGGTGGTGCTGGCTGTCAAACTCTGCAGGCTGAGTTAAAGATGCTGCAGCTAAATAAATTACAAAAAAAAGTCCCAGCTGTGAAGTAAAGCATCACAGCTATGGCATTCGTACAGCCCTGTCCAAATGTATTTTTAACATTTGGGTCAGGGACGTGCGGTGAGGTGAGTGGCTGGTGAGGTACTGGCTAGTATCAGAACCAGATACACACAGGTTACATACTCGGTGAACGTTCGAGCAATAATTCTAGCACTAGATCTCCTCTGTAACACTGAACTTGTAACCTGTAAACTTTTTTACAGCGTCGCCTATGGAGATTTTTAAGTCCTGAAATTTGGCGCCATTCCAAAAGTGTGCGCAATTGTAAAGTATGTTAGGTATCTATTTACTTGGCAGAACATCATATTTCATAGTATACAAAACAATTGGGCTAACTTTAGAGTTTTTTTATCTTTTTATATTCATGAACCAGTATCTTTCCAAAAAAAACATGTTTGAAAAATTGCTGTGCAAATACTGTGCAACATAAAAAGTTGCAACCACCATTTTATTCCCTAGGGTGTCTGCTAAAACAATATATATATATATATATATATATATATATATATATATATATATATATAATGTTTGGGGGTTCTGAGTAATTCTAGAAAAAAAATGATGATTTTTACATGTAGGAAAGAAGTGTCAGAATTGGCCTGGGTGGTAAGGGGTTAATTACCATAAGTAAGTAATATATAAATAATTATTATATATTGTTTACTGTTGAGCTATATGTATACTGTATATTGGTTTGCAAATCTTGCTGGTGACATGGATTCTGGAGAATTAGCTGTGCATGCTGGGGCGCAGAGTTCAGTAGTTATATAGAAGGTGGGGGACAATATTGTGTCCATTGGACTTCAAATTGAACTCATGGCATTGACAACGAGAAGGTGGTTATGTATGCAGGAGGGCAATTCCAATTAGCCCTTGGTTCTGCACTTAATGCTTATGTAGGACTTCTGTTCACTCAACTTCTCCTGTGTGTGGGTATTTGGTCAAAATGTAAGTACTATGGATAAATTAGGGATAGATTAGATAGATAGATATATATAAAAAAAAAAAATTCAAGTGGAACGATACTCACCTTGGCTTCAGCCATGTGGAGTCCCCAAGCTCCCCAACCCGCTGCTGACATCTTCATGTAGCTAACTTCCGGGTTTCAATCACCTGCTGCTTTCATTGGCCCTGCAGGGATGACGTCACTCCCACGCATGTGTGGGAGTTCAGTCAGATTCGACATTGCCGGATTTGTGCAGTGAGCTGTGCGTGTGCGGCTCACTGTACAAGGGCAGACAGGCAGGAAAGTAACTTTAATGCAGAAGAGACAAAGCATGTCTATTCTGCATTGAAATTCCTGCCTGTTCGCCAGTTTTTAATGTTGGCCTAAAGATCCTCTTTAAATTACGTTTTCCATTTTTGCTCACTATAAAATCAAAATATCTTTTAGCCATATATTTTAATATTACATTTAAAAACCACTTCCAAATACCCAATATCATTATTTGAAGGGATGCCTCTGTGGATATAGGAGCATTTTACAATTAACTGCTTTAGTCAGCTATTAGGTTACTGTTTTTATTTTTTCATTGTAACATACAAATAACATATAATTTATAACAGTACATGCAACAGCATTTCAGTATCTTGGGAAATTAACTGAGATCAGTTCTCCCATATTGTGTCATATATCAAAGTCTGATACTGTATTGGTTTGAGCTTCCCACTTTCATGCAGCAAAATCAAAAGTCCCTGTCTAATACACATGGAAGCTTCTATCCTCTGGCTTCAAACAACTTTGGATACATTTGCTGTAAAATTGAAATCAAAGCAAATATATTTTATAATACAAAATGTCTGATTACTTTCTGTAGGTGTCTTGTTTTTAACTTAACACTTAAACAGAAACAAGTGGACATTTTAATGGTTAAAATCCTGCTTAAGAACAAACACCACAATATGCCTTAGGATGCCACACCAGCTGATGGCATGACCTGTGCTTGCAATCACACTGGAAAATTCAACACAAGGTCTAGTCCACCTTTAGCCTAGTTACATTGTTGTCAGTCAAGTCCTGATGAAGGGACCATTCTTGTACCCCCGAAGCCAGTTGGCTACTTTTTGGATTGTCCCTCTGACTTGTATTGGAGTAAAGTTGTATCTGGACCAATGACACAATCAACAAAGCGAGAAAGAGAGAGAGCAAACCATCTCTCAGCAAAGATGTGGTGCTTCAATTTCCATTTCTGATTTGAAAGCGAGGCCGTGTCAATGTACAGATAGGGCTACTGCTAGAAACCATGGGGCCCCATACAGCCAACCTGACAGGGCCTCCCCAAAATAAACAGTTTACTATGCGGTAAATGTGACATTTACCAACCCTTCCCACATTCTCTATCCTTAAGGATCCTATTGTGTCCTTGCAGCTGCCAGTAGGAAGGAAATGTAGGAATCCGGCACCACTGCGGGGGTGGAGTGGGGGGGCATGAGCAGCAGGGGGAGATGTGTGGTGAACAGGGAGGGTGATCAATGTGGTGGGAGGGGAAATTATTGGAACGGATTCCCGGTATGGCTCTCTCTGCAGCGGCTGAAGCCAGCAGGGAGAGCAGAAGACGCCAGCTTTCAGCTGCTACAGTGAGAAACATACAGGGCATCAGTTCTAGTAATTGCCTCCCCTGCCATGCTGATCACCATCCCTGCCCACATTCAATTCACCCAGCTGCCTGGGCCCCCCTGCTAGCCTAGGCCTCATACAGGAAGAGATGTGGTAGCCCCTTATTCATGGCCCTGTGTACAGTGGTATGATAGTTAGCTGCAAAAAGTCTTGAAATAAGGAAAGTTGAGCCCCAGTGAAATTAATTTCTCAAAGAAGAAGGGTTTTTGTCTAACAATTCCCTACAAGCTCAAAAATGAAAGCTAAATGAAGTCACAGAAAAGGATATGCAGTCAGATAGGCGGTCTACTAACAACCTCCATTTTAATTTTATCCCCACGTCCCTCTTCTTTTCAACATTTATTTATTTACTTTCCAAGAAAAGGACATACAAACAGAAGTGTAAGAATTTTCCTCAGATTACTCAAGGTTTACAAAATAATCATCACTGGAATGCTGATTGTAAAGACTTGTTAGCAGGACAATACATCAGAGACATTGAATAACGTTCAAGTCTAAAGGGCAAAATCTGGGTCAGAGTGCTGCAAGCCGATATATAAAATAGATATACACAATGCTTCAAGTAATCAAGCTTTTCCATGCAGTAGTAGTAATAGCCCAGACTCATAAATCCATTTGTTACAGATGCTAAAACAATAGCTTATTCTCAGTATTCCATTAAAATGTATAACATAATGAAAGGATCAACAAATTATGTAGTACACAAGAAAAGAAGAGAGAAAGAATGGAGAAATAAAGAATGAAAGTATACATCATCCCAGCAAGGGTTCTGCTCTATCCACCCAGTAGAGGGTTGTATAGAACATATCCATGGATCCCAAATCCTCTCAAACTTCACCTGTTTTATTTGAAGGGTGCTGATAATTTACTTATTAAGCATGATCCAAGTGATCTTGTGTTTTGTCACTGTAATATCAGCCACTGAAGACTTCCAAGTCATTTAACCACTTAAGCCCCGGACCAATATGCAGCTTAAAGACCAGAGGTGTTTTTACAATTTGGCACTGCACGGTTTCAACTGGTAATGGTGCGGTCATGCAATGTTGTACCCAAACAAAATTTGCGTCCTTTTTTCCCATAAATAGAGCTTTCTTTTGATTCTATTTTATTGCCTCTGTAATGTTTATTTTTTGCGATATAAAACGGAAAAAGACCAAATAAAAAAAAATAAAAAAAAGAGATTTTCTACTTTTTGTTATAAGAAAAATCTAATAAACTCAATTTTAGTCATACATTTAGGCCAAAATGTATTCAGCCACATGTCTTTAGAAAAAAAATGTCAATAAGCGTATATTTATTGGTTTGCCCAAAAGTTATAGCGTCTACAAACTAGGGTACATTTTCTGGAATTTACACAGCTTTTAATTTATGACTGCCTTTCTTGAGTTGCTAAAATGGCAGGGCAGTACAAAACCCCCCAAAATGAGCCCATTTTGTAAAGTAGACACCCAAAGGAAATTGCTGAGAGGCATGTTGAGCCCATTGAATATTTTTTTTTTTGGTCCCAAGTGATTGAATAATGACAAAAAAACAAAAACATTTTACAAAAAGTTGTCACTAAATGATATATTGCTCACACATGCCATGGTTATATGTGGAATTGCACCCCAAAATAAATTTTGCTGCTTCTCCCGAGTACGGGGATATCACATGTGTGGGACTTTTTGGGAGCCTAGCCTCGTACGGGGCCCTGAAAACTAATCACCACCTTCAGGATTTCTAAGGGCGCAAATTTTTGATTTCACTCCTCACTACCTATCACAGTTTTGAAGGCCATAAAATGCCAAAATAGCACAAAAACCCCCAAATGACCCCATTTTGGAAAGTAGACACCCCAAGATATTTGCTGAGAGGCATGTTGAGTCCATGGAATATTTTATATTTTGCCACAAGTTGCGGGAAAATTACAAACTTTTTTTTTTGCACAAAGTTGTCACTAAATGATATTCTGCTCACACATGCCATGGGCATATGTGAAATTACACCCCAAAATACATTCTGCTGCTTCTCCTGAGTACAGGGATATCACATGTGTGGGACTTTTTGGGAGCCTAGCCGCGTTACGGGACCCCAAAAACCAAGCACCGCCTTCAAGATTTCTAAGGGCATACATTTTTGATTTCACTCCTCACTACCCATCACAGTTTTGAAGGCCATAACATGCCAAGATGGCACAAAACCACCCAAATGACCCCATTTTAGAAAGACACCCCAATCTATTTGCTGAGAGGCATGTTGAGCCCATTGAATATTATTTTTTTTTGTCCCAAGTGATTGAATAATGACAAATTAGATTTTTTTTTTTTTTACAAAAAGTTGTCACTAAATGATAGATTGCTCACACATGCCATGGTTATATGTGGAATTGCACCCCAAAATTAAATTTTCAGCTTCTCCTGAGTACGGTGATACCACGTGTGGGACTTTTTGGGAGCCTAGACGCATACGGGGCCATGAAAACCAAGCACCGCCTTCAGGATTTCTAAGGGCGCAAATTTTTGATTTCACTCCTCACTACCCATCACAGTTTTGAAGGCCATAAAATGCCAAGATAGCACAAAAGCCCCCCAAATGACCCCATTTTGGAAAGTAGACACCCCAAGCTATTTGCTGAGAGGCGTGGTGAGTATTTTACAGCTCTCATTTGTTTTTTCTTTCTTCATCTTCAAAAACAAATGAGATTTGCAAAATACTCGCCATACCTCTCCGCAAATAGCTTGGGGTGTCTACTTTCCAAAATGGGGTCATTTGGGGGGGGGGGGGTTGTGCCATCTGGGCATTCCATGGCCTCCGAAAATGTGATAGGCAGTGAGGAGTGAAATCAAAAATTTACACCCTTAGAAAGCCTGAAGGCGGTGGTTGGTTTTTGGGGTCCCGTACGCGGCTAGGCTCCCAAAAAGTCTCACACATGTGGTATACCCGTACTCAGGAGAAGCAACAGACTGTATTTTGGGGTGTGATTCCACATATGCCCATGGCATGTTCGAGCAATATATCATTTAGTGACAACTTTGTGCAAAAAAAATAAAATAAAATAAAAATGGTCTTTTTCCTGCAACTTGTGTCAATATATAAAATATAAAAATGCGGCGCCTAAGGTGTAAAGATGGCCCAAACTTGTATCTAGATTGGGACAGTGAACAAACAATAACTGTATACGGCCTAAAAAAGCCTGAGAGAAATAAATCTAAATATATACAACATTAATGTATAGCTTCATAAGTGTATGAAAAACTCATAAAGTGTCTAATACAGTGAACTACTATTAAAGTCCAATAGAGGTGACCAGTATATGAACTGGAAACAACTGAAGGAAATATGTATATATAAACTTCAATATATTGTCCTCACAAATGAAATCCAAAGGAACTTCAGGAACGTGGAAAACAAATGTTCATAAATCCATAGCACCCGGGGACGTGACTCCAACACCAGGGATGGGGGAAAGAAATGGATACTCTTACTCCTATGCGTGGACACACACACCAGCGGTGGTGAGTCAAACAGGCAAAGATGGTGGGATAGACTTCTCTGGATCCGTCCTCTTGGCAGCAAATGAAGCAGGCACAAGGAATCCAATCCTCTCCCCGATAATACCACAGAACTCCAAGGCGTCGATGCATCAGAGACCATGTAAAAAATTTAACAAAAGAAGGCTCCACATAGCGCAGGATCAGATAGCAAAATAAAAATCTCATTTATTCAGGAACGAAGCACAAAACACACATGGTGTTAAAAATGAAGTAAAAAGTCATACAGGCATCCATGCAGAGGCCTGCAAAAAGTGATCACAAAAGTAACAAATTGTGGCGTAGCTATAAGGCAGGGTACATGAACCTGCCTTATAGCTACGCCACAATTTGTTACTTTTGTGATCACTTTTTGCAGGCCTCTGCATGGATGCCTGTATGACTTTTTACTTCATTTTTTACACCATGTGTGTTTTGTGCTTCGTTTCTGAATAAATTAGATTTTTATTTTGCTATCTGATCCTGCGCTATGTGGAGCCTTCTTTTGTTCAGTTTTTTACATGGTCTCTGATGCATTGACGCCTTGGAGTTCTGTGGTATTATCGGGGAGAGGATTGGATTCCTTGTGCCTGCTTCATTTGCTGCCGAGAGGACGGATCCAGAGAAGTCTATCCCACCATCTTTGCCTGTTTGACCCACCACCGCTGGTGTGTGTGTCCACGCATAGGGGTAAGAGTATCCATTTCTTTCCCCCATCCCTGGTGTTGGAGTCACGTCCCTGGGTGCTATGGATATATGAACATTTGTTTTCCACGTTCCTGAAGTTCCTTTGGATTTCCTTTGTGAGGACAATATATTGAAGTTATATACATATTTCCTTCAGTTGTTTCCAGTTCATATACTGGTCACCTCTATTGGACTTTAATAGTAGTTCACTGTATTAGACACTTTATGAGTTTTTTCATACACTTATGAAGCTATACATTAATGTTGTATATATTTAGATTTATTTCTCTCAGGCATTTTTAGGCCGTATACAGTTATTGTTTGTTCACTGTCCCAATCTAGATACAAGTTTGGGCCATCTTTACACCTTAGGCGCAGCATTTTTTTGTTTTTATGTATGATTTGTGCAATATGTCTATTTGCTGATGCTGGCAGCCATAATTCCACTTTGTTCACTTAGTAGCGCAACTTTTTTATTTTATTTAATATATAAAATATTCCATGGACTCGACATGCCTCTCGGCAAATAGCTTAGGGTGTCTACTTTCCAAAATGGGGTCATATGGGGGTTTTTGAACTGTCCTGGCATTTTATGCACAACATTAGGAAGCTTATGTCACACACCATCCACTCTAACCACTTGAAGACAAAGCCCTTTCTGACACTTTTTGTTTACATGAAAATATTTTTATTTTTTTTGCAAGAAAATTGCATTGAACCCCCAAACATTATATATTTTTTTAAAGCAAAGGCCCTACAAATTAAAAATGGTGGGTGTTTCATCTTTTTTTCCACACAGTATTTGCGCAGCGATTTTAAGCGTATTTTTGGGGAAAAAATTGACTTTTTAAAATTTTAATGCACTAAAACACACTATATTGCCCAAATGTTTGATGAAATAAAAAAGATGATCTTAGGCCGAGTACATGGATACCAAACACGACATGCTTTAAAATTGCGCACAAATGCGCAGTGGCGACAAACTACATACATTTTTAAAAGCCTTCTAAAGCCTTTACAGGTTACCACATTAGATTTACAGAGGAGGTATACTGCTAAAATTACTGTTCTTGATCTGACCTTCGCGGTGATACCTCACATGCATGGTGCAATTGCTGTTTACATATGACGCCAGACCGACGCTTGCGTTCGCCTTTGCGCAAGAGCAGGGGGGGACAGGGGTGCTTTTTTTTTTTTTAATTATTCATTTTGCTTTTTTCTTTTATTTTTAAACGGTTCCTTCAATTTATTAATTTTTTTACCATTTTTATTGTTATCTCAGGGAATGTAAATATCCCCTATGATAGCAATAGATAGTGACAGGTACTCTTTTTTTGAAAAAAATTGGGGTCTATTAGACCCTAGATCATACCTCTGCCCTCAAAGCATCTGACCACACCAAGATCAGTGTGATAAAATTCTTTCCCAATGGCGCTGTTTATATCTGTAAAAGCAGTCTAGAGGCTAATTAGCCGCTAGGATTGCTTTTACATGAAAGCCGACCGCTGGCTGAAAAGAATGATACCAAGATGATACCTAAACCCGCAGGCATAATTTTCCTGATGACGCAAACCTTGCGAAATGCATAGAATTTTTACAGCCTATCTTACACTGGAGCGGTATGACTTTTAAATTTCATTTACAGCTTTGATGCTAGCCCAGGTCCCCATGCGTTTTTTAGTAAACAGACTGGCCATTGCTTCCCTACACAGCTGCTAGTATACTTGGTTGTATACATTTTTACCATGGTACAGTTTTAAATAAAAACAGTATTACACTATATCCTTTTTTTTGTGTGGCTCTTTGCGGTGGAGCTTTTAACCCATTCTAGAGTGGAAGATTGATATCCATCCTGTTTATAAAGAAGTTATTTTGATTGATCCACTGGAGATTGGAGTGATTGGGAATCAAGAGTACCTGTTACATGCCTGATGGTTATTTATGGCCGAATATGTCTGGTGAGCACATTTGAGTGTCACATCGGGTGAAGCACTTATCCAATATACTGCACCCTTTCAAGAGCACGGTGGTTGGCTTCCGATCACACTGATTATAGCTTTATTAGCCTATTTCTGCAATTATTTCTTTGAATATTTTTCATACATTTGGTGTTTATGGACATTATTTACTTGTTGCACCCTTATATCGTTTTCTTCATCATTCTGGTATAACCATTCAAAGTCCAGCAACTTACCAGTACGTTGCTGGTCCTTGTTGGACATGTTTTGTAATCTTTTTTTTCATGCAGCCTGTTGGCTGAACGAAAAAAAGATTGTTCGGTGGGTATCCCTTCATCCACCCACTTCTAATGATGGGCATACATGCACCATTTATATATGCCGAAGCATGGGAGCATCCTCCCGCAAAAAAGTTATGCCTCCGTCGGAATTTCGACCGTATGTACGCGGCATTAGGAGCAAAATCACTCCTCCGCCCCTGCTGCCCCCATGCTTCGGCATATATGCTCTTTTTTTTTTTAACTGTGGTGGTGAAATCACCTCCTACAGCACTGGAGTCACGGCTTTATGTATCGTGGGAGCAAACGCTGTTGCTGTCAAGATAAATAAATCCGCGCTGCAGCTGAATGGCGCACCTGAAAACAAAAAATGACATACCTGAAAAGCAAGCATGATAAAATATAACAATAAAACATTGCAGAATAGAATACAGTAAAAAAGAGCAGAACAATAGAGAGGGGGGAGAGAGAGAGAGAGAGAGAGCAATAAAAACAACTATTTTTTTATTTTATTTTCTTACACTTTTTTTTTTTAACAACTGTAACGGTTCGGGTCTCTTAAAATGTGATGGCATCTTGGGAGACCATGTGTAAGTGTGTCCTATCCTGTGCATTGCTGTACCCTACACTAAAACTTCACTAGTGTGTGGAAGCGTTCAAAACATTTATCAATGCAAAGACCAGGATCGTCAGGACAGTGTGGACAATAACGGGTGTCACGCCTAAATCCGCGCTTGCTACAGACATCGACATCTTCTTTGGGGGGCTCGTTGGGTAGGGGTACTCTCACGGACATACGGAAAATGCCTCTCATGCAGCCGGCTTACTGCATTTGGTTGGGAATGGGGAGGTGCAGAACCGCCAGGATACAGGAAGTCTCATCCTGGAATTTAAGGAAGGATAAAGTCCTGAAGCTCTGTATAGCACATGAGCGTTCAGCAAAGCCAATTGAAATAAGTATAGAGACACTTTTTTGTACCAGCGTCTCGCCTTATGGGCAATGTGATACGGCACCAACAACTGGTCATTGAAGTCCACCCCTCCCATATTTTGGTTATATTCGTGGACACAGAGGGGTTTCTCCACAACACCAGTCGCCGTACGAATTTGGACTGTTGTATCTGCGTGAAGGGAGGTAAGAACGAAAACATTCTTATCATCCCTCCACTTCACAGCGAGCAAATTATTTCACTTCAAGCAGGCTCTCTCCCCCAGCCTAAGACGAGAATCTACAAGCCCCTGGGGAAAGCCCCGGCGATTAGGTCTCACGGTGCCACATGCTCCAATCTGATGATCAAACAAGTGACTAAAATGTGGCACGCTCGTGTAATAATTGTCCACATACAAGTGGTACCCCTTTCCGAATAAGGGTGACACCAAGTTCCACACTATCTTGCCAGCGCTCCCTATGTAATCTGGCCAGTTCTCCGGCTCTACCGGACTGTCTTTTCCCTCAAACCATAAAGCTCAATACATAGCCTGTTGCCCTGTCACAGAACTTATAAAGCTTGACCCCATATCTGGCACGCTTGCTGGGAAGGTACTGTTTGAAAGACAAGCGGCCAGAAAATGTAATCAGGGACTCATTAACGCAGACAACTTGATCGGGAGTAAACAAGGCTGCAAAACGTTCGTTGAAGTGGTTTATGAGGGGCCAAATTTTGTAGAGCCTATCGTATTCAGGGTCTCCACGTGGATGACAAAGTTCATTGTCGTTGAAGTGCATGAAATGCAAGATCTGCTCATATCGTTTCCTGGACATGGAGGCAGAGAACACGGGCATATGGTCAATTGGGTGCATGGACCAATAGGCGTGCAACAACGAGAATTTGTGTGTGCCCATGTTGAGGGAAAGGCCCAGAAAGGTTTTAAATTTGGAAACCGTAATTGGTTTCCAATCTCTGGCAATGGAAGGCAACTGGGGATTAGCGGCAATGAATTGGCCAGCATATAAATTACTCTGGTCCACAATAGATCTATAGAGATCTTCCATGAAAAACCGTGAATAAAAATCAAGTGGCGTAAAATCAACTGTTTCCACCTGAATACTGGGTTGGCCAGTGAATGGGGGAAGTACGGGTGCTGCATTAGTGGTGGGGACCCAATCAGGATAGGCGAATTCTGCAGGAAGGGCACTATGGGCACGACGGGCCTGCCTTTGTCTTCTTCTTGGTGGCAGTGGGACACTACTTGGGCTTGCCACCTCGCCAGCTTGAACTGCACTTATGGGACTCGCCACGTCACCACGTGATACTGCAGTGCTGGATGTACGCCCAGGCTGTACTAGGCCGCTGGTGCTTGCCAATTCACCAGAAGGAATAGCGGCGCTAGTACTCCTCTGCTCCATGATACGAGAGCCCTGCGGTTCTTGCTCCTCAACAACATCAGAAGATCGTGGTCGGTTACGCCTGACCTTAGCAGGGACCTCATCTTCGTCGTCAGAGCTATCTGACATGGAGCCACTGTCTTCTACAGGGTTGTATTCTGAGCCTTAATCTGACAGATGCATGACCTCCTCTTCACTATCTGTCATGCTCAGAAAAGTGTAGGCCTCTTTACTAGCTTACCTTTGATTGGCCATTTTGGGCCCTAAATTTAGTGGTACACTAGTAAGAATTCACAGGTAAAAAAGCACCTGACTGTCAGCAACTGTTTTAAACGCTACCAAAAAACAGTTAGCGATCAAAGGGATCAGACCTGTCTCTCCGAACGCTGCAGTTATGTGTGTTGTGTTTTGTGACAGTGATCGATCGATACTGCACTTGGGTGGGCTGGGCGGAGGGGCTAAACGCAGTTGCTAACACGTATCTGGGCTGATCCAAATAACACTGCGTTTTTGGGAACCCTAAACTGCTGGGGGTGCTAGTATAGATCTGATCAGATCATATATTGATCTGTTTAGATACTATACCACTAAGGGAGGTGTATGCTTTGCGCGTGGGTGTTCACGTTACTGGCACTAACCTGACGCTGCCCGGGGGCGACACAGACCCTAACTGACGCTAAAACCTAATTGATATCACCCGCCGGGCGATCAGGGGGTTAAACCTTTATTGGGTTATATACGGTGGGTGCCCTGATGCTATAAAAAGCAAACTAACCAACCAGCGTCAACCGTAACACTTATACGGTGATCACTGGTGAAAGGGTTAACTCTAGGGGCAATCAGGGGGTTAAAACCTTTATTAGGTAATATTTGGCGCTATATAAAAACCTGACGGGTAATCTAAATAAAAAAATAACTAACTGGCTAACCAGTGTCACCAGTGACACTTATATGGTGATCACTGGTGAAAGGGTTAACTCTAGGGGCAATTAGGGGGTTAAAACCTTTATTAGATAATATATGGGGGTACCTGACGCTCTAAAAACCTGGCGGCGAACCTAAAAAAATAACTGGCTACCTAGCGGCACCAGCGACACTAATACAGCGATCAGAAAAACGATTGCTTAGTGACACTGGCGATAGGGGGTGAAAGGGTTACCTGGGGGGCGATCAAGGGGTTAAACCTTTATTAGGGGGTGTTAGGGGGGTACCCTGGACCTAAACCTAACTACCCTGCAACTTTTTACTGTCAGAGATGACACTAAATGCAGTGATCAGTAAATAAATGATCACTGCAATCAGTGAAACTGTGACTGGGGGGTGATTTATGTGCCTATGTGTCCTGGTGTCAGTGAGCTGCTGGTGCACTAACCTGAAGTCTTCTCTCCTCGGCGCTTCGGACGAAAAGAGCGCCGCATGGAGAGATGACATCACTTCCTCCTGCCTGTGTTTACATTACACAGGCAGGGGAAGCATCTCATTCGCCAGGAGCGATCGTGAGGGGGTGGCCAGAAACCAATGGCTGCCCCCTCATTCCGGATCGCTCCTGAAACTAAAACGACCACCGCATGTACCGTTGGGGGTCCGATTGGACCCCCACACTCGCGGGAAGGCAGCCACGTACAGGTACGTTGATGTGCCTGTCCGTGCCATTCTGCCGACGTATATGTACATGCGGCGGTCGTTAAGTGGTTAATTGATATTTTTTTCAGCCAGGAATAGTGATGAGCCGAACACCCCCGGGTTCGGTTCGCACCAGAACCCGCGAACGGACCGAAAGTTCGCACAAACTTTAGAACCCTATTAAATACAATGGATGCGAACATTCGAAATCTAAAGTGCTAATTATAACGACTATTATGAATGTTATTGTCCTAAAAAGGGTTTGGGAACCCGGGTTCTGCACCAGGGGACATGTATCAATCCAAAAAAAAGTTTTAAAAACGGCCGTTTTTCGGGAGCAGTCATTTTAATGATGCATAAAGTGAAAAAAAAAAGTCAAATATTCCTTTAAATATCGTACCTGGGGGGTGTCTAAAGTATGCCTGTGAAGTGCCACGTGTTTCCCGTGTTTAGAACTGTCCCTGCACAAAATTACATTTCTAAAGGAAAAAAAGCCATTTAAAACTGCTTGCGGCTTTAATGTGATGTCTGGTCCCGGTAATATGGATGAAAATCTTTAAGAAAAATGGCATAGCTACCCCATCACAGCCCCCCCCCCCTACCCCAGCCCATTACCAGCCCCTTTGGGTCTTGTATGGATATTATGGGGAACCCCGCACACAAAATAAAAAAGGCCCTATATACTCTGAACAGCCATATACAGGCGGTGCATACAAGAGAGGGACTGTAGGTTTGTTCTTATGTAGAATCTGTTTGTAATTTTGAACAAGTACATTGTTTAAGTGTAGCTCCAGCCAAAAAATCTATTTTTAAGCTTTTTGGAAAACATAGGGAAGGGTTATCACCCCTGTAACATTTGTTTTGCTGTCTGTGCAGTGTGCACCTGTTCAGAACAGGTCACCTCACTTTCCGTCCTAATGACAAATGTTTTTTGAAAATTTGGGGTTTTTATTGAAACAAGAATTGGTGATAAAGCATCAGTGGAGAGGAGACACTTTTTTCCCATATTAACTCTTACAGGAGAGAATTTGCCTTCCTAGGGGTAGATTTCCTCTCACTTCCTGTTGTATCCTTCCGTTTGCAAGGAGTCGTCGTTTGTAAGTTGGATGTTTGAAAGTAGGGGCCTGCCGTATATACTCAGCTGAAATTTGCCCCTTACATGTTGGTGTTGCCACAACACTGTGAGCCCTCACAGTTACTCTTGGTGGGCACATGAATGGGCCCTGCTGTGAATTATTAGATCAAGAATTGTAATTGCATGCCCCTGTTAAACAGGGGCTGAAAAATTGGGCCTTAGCCACTGGTGCCACGACACTGCAACCTCTCCCAGATACTCTAGTTGGAGTGCAGGAATGAGCCCTGCTGCAAAGCATTGCATAAAAAAATTGTAATTACATGCCCCTGTTAAACAGGGGCTGAAAAATTGGGCCTTAGCCACTGGTGGCGGCACCCAGAAACAAACATGTTCTTCCAAGCTATCATCATCAATCGGATCATTGAGGAGGAGGAGGATAGTCAGTCAACATAACAGGACAGTCTCTCAGCATCAGCATCAGTCTTGAAGGGATGTGACATTTGAAAATAAATTAGTCTGTTATATCAGCTTCAGGTGTTTGGTAGCTGGTGGTGATCCAAGACTGGTTCATCTTTATGAAGGTCAGTCGATCAACAGAGTCGGTGGACAGGCACACCCTGTGATCCGTGACAAATCCTCCAGCAGCACTGAATGTGCGTTCTGAAAGAACGCTGGATGCAGGACAGGCCAGTAGCTTTGCAGGATCAGGGAGGCCATGCAGCGTAGGTTAGCTGAGGCATTCGGTCCGGAGTCCTCTGGGTCACTAAGGATGACATGATCCGCAGCCACCTCCTCCCAGCCACGTACAAGTCCACTGTTTTTTTGGGACTGTAAATCATCCCTAAAAGACTGCTGCTGATGATGCTGAGTGCCAGGCTCCACCTCCATGCTTACACAATCCTCCTCCTCCTCTTCCTGTGCGATGGGTGGGACAGAAGGAACACTGTCTGGGTAAAGGGGGCCTTGAGAGGCAAGGAAGTCCTCCTCTTCCTGCCTCTGTTCTGCCTCAAGTGCCCTGTCCATTATTCCACGCAGCTAATGTTCCAACAGGTGGACAAGAGGTACAGTGTCACTGATGCATGCACTGTCACTGCTCACCATCCTCGTGGCCTCCTCAAATGGTGCCAGGACAGTGCATGCATCCCTGATCATGCCCCACTGGCTTGGTGAAAAAAACCCGAGCTCCCCTGACCCTGTCCTGGTGCCGTAGTCGCACAGGTACTCATTGATGGCCCTCTGCTGCGTGTACAGCCGCTGCAGCATGGCCAACGTTGAGTTCCACCTGGTGGGCATGTCACATATAAGGCGGTTCTTGGGCAGGTTCAACTCCTTTTGCAGCTCAGCCAGGCGAGCACTGGCATTATAAGATCTGCGGAAATGCACACAGACTTTCCTGGCCTGCCTCAGGACATCCTGTAAGCCCGGGTACCTGCCCAAGAACCGCTGCACCACCAGGTTAAGGACGTGAGCCACACAGGGCACATGGGTCAGTTTTCCCTGTCGGAGAGCGGAGAGGAGGTTGGTGCCATTGTCGCAAACTACCATTCCTGGCTTAAGCTGGCGTGGCGTCAACCACCTCTCGGCCTGCCCCTGCAGAGCAGACAGAACCTCTGCCCCAGTGTGGCTCCTGTCCCACAAACACACCAGCGCAAGCACGGCATGGCATCTTTTTGCCTGCTTACTTGCGTAGCCCCTTGAACACCTACGAAGCACTGCTGGTTCCGAGGACAAAGCACAGGAAGAGGCCATGGAGGAAGAAGAAGAGGAGGGGGTGGAGGAGAGAGGTGTGTCACAACCAGTAGTAGCATTTTGGAGGCGTGGCGGTGGAACAACCGCCAACAATACTGCGCCTTGTCCTGCATCCTTCCCAGCTGCCAAAAGAGTGACCCAATGGGCCGTGAAAGAAAGGTAACGTCCCTGTCCATGCCTGCTGGACCATGAGTCAGCGGTAATATGCACCTTACCGCTGACCGCCCTGTCCAGCAAGGCCAAGACATTGCCTTCCACATGCCGGTAGAGAGCCGGAATCGCCTTCCGTGAGAAAAAGTGGCGTTTGGGAACCTGCCACTGAGGAACCACACATTGCACAAACTCACGGAAGGGGGCCGAGTTTACCAACTGAAAAGGTAGCAGTTGAAGCGCTAGCAATTTAGCCAAGCTAGCATTCAACCGCTGGGCATGTGGATGGCTGGGAGTGAACTTCTTTCGACGGTCCAGCAGCTGGGGCAGGGAAATTTGCCTGCTAGAATCGGACGTCGGTGTACTGCTAGCAGAGTGCCCACAAGTACTTGGCTGTGACACACCTAATTCTACACCTTCATTCCTCTCAGTGCAGGTTTCAGAGAGGACTGAAGGTATAGTGGGGTTGGAGATCCCAGCTGATGCGGTGCAAGAAGAGGTCCGCTTTGTTCTTTGGTGTGGGTCTTTAAGGTAGGCTTGCCAACAAGCTGCATGGCAGGTCAACATATGTCTGGTCAAGCATGTGGTGTCCAAGCGGGTGATGTTTTGGCCACGCGATATACGCTTGAGACATATGTTGCAAACAGCAGCTGTGCGATCTGATGCACTAGACTCAAAAAAGGCCCACACCAAAGAACTTTTTGAATAACGGGCAGAGGCAGCGCCCTGCTCAGGCGGAGCTCTGCGGTGTGATTCTGTCGGTGTGCTGCCCTTACGCTGGCCCCCCGAGGGCATCCTGCCTTGTTGGAGATGTGCCTCCTCCTCCTCCTCTTCCTCTCTCCTATTAGGCACCCACGTGGAGTCAGTGACCTCATCATTCCCTCCCTCCTCATCACTGGAGCCAATCTGGCAGTATGCTGCAGCTGCTGGAACATGACTGCCAGATTGGTGTCCTTCTTGAGCATCCCCTCTCTCTGCTCTCATGCTACTGCCTTCCTCTAGCTGGGTATCATCATCAGACCCTTCGAAACGCTGGGCATCCTCCTGGAGCATGTACCCAACACTGTGCTCAAACAGTTCGCGGGACTCCTCAGGAGGACATAATTGGTCTAGGGAAGGAGTGACTGATGATGACATTGATACCAGGGAAGAGGACGCTTTGGCAGCTGCTTTGCCAGTACCCTGAGCCTGGGTGAGAGAGGATGAGGAGGATGAGGAGGGCTTGGTCATCCACTCTACCAAGTCTTCGGCATGATGCGGCTCAACACGTCCAGCTGCCGAAAAGAAGGACAAGCGTGTCCCATGGCCACGTGCTGATGGCGATGCACCGCGTCCACGACCAGCACTGTTGTCTCTAGACACAGAGCCTGCTTGCCCTCTTTTATTGGCTCCTGACTGTCTGCCTCTCCTTATTTGCCTTCCAGACATTCTAATGGCCTGCAGGGAAATGGGAAAATCAGCAATAAGGCCCAGCTTCAGGAGTATATTTTGCAGGAATCACACTACGCCTGCTGTAGGTGCTGCAAGTGCCTGTTGGTGTAACACCAGGAAAAAGCAGCAATACAGGCTAACTTCAGGTGTAATATGATCAGGAGGCACGCTCCGCCCGCTGCAAGTGCTGCAAATGCCTGTTGGTGTAACACACCAGGAAAAAGCAGCAATACAGGCTAACTTCAGGTGTAATATGATCAGGAGGCACACTCCGCCCGCTGTAAGTGCTGCAAATGCCTGTTGGTGTAACACACCAGGAAAAAGCAGCAATACAGGCTAACTTCAGGTGTAATATGATCAGGAGGCACACTCCACCCGCTGTAAGTGCTGCAAATGCCTGTTGGTGTAACACACCAGGACAAAGCAGCAATACAGGCTAACTTCAGGTGTAATATGATCAGGAGGCACACTCCGCCCACTGTAAGTGCTGCAAATGCCTGTTGGTGTAACACACCAGGAAAAAGCAGCAATACAGGCTAACTTCAGGTGTAATATGATCAGGAGGCACACTCCACCCGCTGTAAGTGCTGCAAATGCCTGTTGGTGTAACACACCAAGAAAACGCAGCAATACAGGCTAACTACAGGTGTATAAGGTGCAGGAGGCTTAGCAACAATGACACTGACACTGTCCCCTGCCTATCCTTCTCTCTCCCTGCACATAAGGTTTATCAAAGTATATGACACTGACACTCTCCATGCCTATCCTTCTCTCTCCCTGCACAAGGTTTAGCAAAGAATATGACACTGACACTCTCCCTGCCTATCCTCCTCTCTCTCCCTACACACAAGTTTGAGGTACAAATAGCACTGACACTGTCCCTGCCTATGTAACTCTTTCCCTGCGCCGGAACACACTACACAAGGCCGCCGCGCTGGCGGCCTTTTATAGTGTGGGGCGTGTGCTAAACCTCCTGAGCTATAATTGGCCACAGGCAACCTGCCTGTGGCCAATTATGGCTCTCCTAGCTGCCGGCGCTGTGATTGGCCAAGCATGCGGGGTCACAGTGCATGCTTGGCCAATCACAGCGCCGGGATTGCACTGCGATGGCGCAGTGTATTGTGGGCCGATCGCGTCACTCGAATTTGGCGTGAACGGCCCAAATCGTTCGATGTTCACTGAACGGTCGAACAGCCGATGTTCGAGTCGAACTTATGTTCGACTCGAACACCGAGCTCATCCCTAGCCAGGAATATGTAGAATATAAGCCTCAGTGTGTCTAGGGATGTCATCTCATGGTTCATTTAGGAGGGCCATGAGTACATTGTTTGGAATGTTGAACACAGCAACAGAACATTTCAGTGCATGGATTCCAAAAATGTCTAAGCCCAAGTATTAAACATGGGGGTTTATTTACTAAAGGCAAATAGACTGTGCACTTTGCAGTTGCTCTAGAGCAGGGATATGCCATTAGCGGACCTCCAGCTGTTGCCAAACTACAAGTCCCATCATGCCTCTGCGTCTGGGTGTCATGCTTGATGCTGTCAGAGTCTCGCTTTGCCTCATGGGACTTGTAGTTTGGCAACAGCTGGAGGTCCGCTAATTGCATATCCCTTCTCTAGAGCTTAGAAATGAGGGGGAGCTCTGATGACTTCCATCATCCAATCATGTGCAAGCAAAACTGCATTTTTTTTATTTATTTATTTACTTGCATGTGATTGGGTATTATTTGTAAAGTGAAACTTTACCTCATTTACTAAGCTCTGGAGCAACTGCACTTTGCAAAGGGCACAGTCTATTTGCCTTCAGTAAATCAACCCCATAGTGTCCATTTGCCCACATTTTCTGAAACTATAGAAGAGAGTTTTCAGGATACATTTTAGCAGTGCCAATCCTGACCTCCCTGGGGCCCTAAGCAAAATTCTGCTAAGGGGCCCTTTACGGTGGCAAAAAATGGGCGTGGTTTACGCGGAATGGTGGGCGGCTGGGCGTGGCTTACGTGGGCGTGGCTCGGAGGGGTGTGGTTAGAGTCGGAGATGAATGAGGGATGGAGGAAGAAAGAGAGAAAGAAAGAGGCAGAGATAGAAAGAAAGAGGGGTGGAGGGACAGCAGGCCCAGATCCTACACCACAATAGAAATATGTGTATTCCAGAAAGTTTAACAAATCAGCAGATAAAGATACTCCAAACACCTGGTGTTAGCGCTTCAATCATCCCGGCACCAGGGTTGTTATGGTGTCAGAATGACTGAAGCGCATTATTTCTATTATTACATTGTAATATAGAATGAAATTATTCAACTCACCATAATGCAGAATCAGTGGGAGCCCCGAGTCCCTCCTTACACCAGGCATTCCCAGCGGAGTCCCCCTTACACCAGGCATTCCCAGTAGAGTTCCTCCTTATATCAGGCATTCCCAGTAGAGTCCCTCCTTACACCAGGCATTCCCAGCGGAGTCCCCCTTACACCAGGCCTCCCCAGCGGAGGCCCCCCTTACACCAGGCCTCCGCAGCGGAGGCCCCCCTTACACCAGGCATTCCCAGCGAAGGCCCCCCTTACACCAGGCATTCCCAGCGAAGGCCCCCCTTACACCAGGCCTCCGCAGCGGAGGCCCCCCTTACACCAGGCATTCCCAGCGAAGGCCCCCTTACACCAGGCCTCCGCAGCGGAGGCCCCCCTTACACCAGGCATTCCCAGCGAAGGCCCCCCTTACACCAGGCATTCCCAGCGGCGTCCCGCCTTACACCAGGCCTCCCCAGCGGAGGCCCCCCTTACATCAGGCCTCCCCAGCGGAGGCCCCCCTTACACCAGGCATTCCCAGCGGAGGCCCCCCTTACACCAGGCCTCCCCAGCGGAGGCCCCCTTTACACCAGGCATTCCCAGTGGAGGCCCCCCTATACACCAGGCCTCCCCAGCGGAGGCCCCCCTTACACCAGGCATTCCCAGTGGAGGCCTGCCTTACACCAGGCATTCCCAGCGGAGGCCTTACACCAGGGTAGGCCCCCCTTACACCAGGCATTCCCAGCGGAGGCCCCCCTTACACCAGGCATTCCCAGCAGAGGCCCCCCTTACACCAGGTGTGATGCCCCAGCAGCAGAGACTCTCTCCGCCGCCATTAAGCAGAGGGGACAGTGGAGGAGCCGGCCGGGTGGCTGGCAATAGGAATTAAGCTGCGGCGCCGCCGCCCACCCCTGCCCCTTCCCACATTTCACTCACACACAGACAGACATTAGCGGGGCGGGAGGTGGGCGGTGCCGCAGCTCAATTCCTATTGGCAGCCACCCTGACCCTCCTCTTGGTCTACAAGAAAATGAAAATAGTCTCCGCCCGGCCTGCGGACCTCTAGTGGCGGCGGTTGCGGCGGCGGCGAAGATTCGGGGGCCCCTAGTAATTACTCGGGGCCCTATGCAGCTTGCCTAGCAAGCCTATAGGGCGGATCGGCCCTGCATTTTAGCAAGTCTGGCAAGTCACTAGGTACAAACAAGAAAGGACTTGATAAGTAGCCTCTACAAGTGACGCATTCAATATACCTACATGTTTCTTAGGGGTCCATGAATTCAAGTTCTCCTCGTCATTTTCCAAGCCCAGGGCTGTCTCACAGGCAATTCAGTTAGGCAGCTTGGTAGACACTGATAGATATTATTGATACAGCAACAAAAAAGGGATTTTTATAACAGCTTACCTGTAAAATCCTTTTCTTGGAGTACATCACGGGACACAGAGCGACTTAGTCATTACTAATGGGTTATATAGTTTACCTTCAGGTGCTGGCACTGGCAACTTCCAAACCGGAAGTACCCTTCCCTATATAAGCCCCTCCCATCTGGGAGCACCTCAGTTTTGTAGCAAAGCAATAAGTGTCCCAAAAAGAGGGGTGGGAGCTCTGTGTCCCGTGATGTACTCCAAGAAAAGGATTTTACAGGTAAGCTGTTATAAAAATCCCTTTTTCTTTTTCGTACATCACGGGACACAGAGCGACTTAGTCATTACTAATGGGACGTCCCAAAGCAATGCCCAATGAGGGGAGGGATACACTATACATAAGCTGGGCGCCATCAGGCATGAGGCTCTTTTGCGGCCTGCAACACACTGCGCCCAAAGGCGACATCCTCCTGACTTCTGACGTCTACCTGGTAGAATCTAGTAAACGTGTGTACTAAGGACCATGTTGTGGCCTTACAGACTTGAGCCAGGGAGGCTTGGTGATGCACTGCCCATGAAGTTCCAACTGCTCTTGTGGAGTGTGCCCTAACTTTGAACGGAGGCGGTCTCCTTTTCAAGCCATAGGCTTGTATTATGACCTGTCGAATCCACTTGGCTAAAGTAGATTTTTGATGCTGCCTGACCCTTTCTGGGGCCTTCCGGCAGAACAAACCAAGTATCCGTTCTACGAATCTGAGCAGTGGCTTTAAGATAAGCTTTAACCGCTCTTACTACATCCAAAGAATGCAATAACTTTTCCTCTACCGAACTAGGTTTGGGGAAAAAGGAAGGAAGAACCACATCTTGGTTCAAATGAAACCTCGATACTACCTTAGGAAGAAGGCTGGATGCGGACGTGATACTACTCTGTCCTTATGGACAGCCAGATATGGCTCCTTACAGGACAAGGCGGCTAATTCCGATACTCTTTTAGCCGAACAAATGGCTACTAAGAAAATCAATTTCCTGGTGAAAAGAACCAAGGAAATGTGCCGCAATGGTTCAAATGGTTGTTTCTGTAGAACCGACAGAACCAGGTTTAAGTCCCATGGACATATGGGAATACTAACCGGAGGGCTAATATGCATCACTCCTTGTATGAAAGCTTTGACTAATGAATGCAAAGCCAAGGGCCTTTGAAAAAATATTGACAAGGCCGTCTGACCCTTGATAGTACTCAAGGCAAGCTTCCTATGTACAGCCCACTGTAGTTAGTCCAGAATCCTACCTATTACGTACTTACGTGGATGCCATTTCCTGGCCTCACACCACGTGATGTACGCCTTCTAGATCCTATAATAGATCTGCCTGGATACCGGCTTCCTGGCATTGATCATGGTAGATACCACAGGATTAGAGAGCCCTCTCTTTTTTAGAATGTGGGCTTCAATAGCCAGGCCGTCAAACCTAGGGCTGGTAAGGAAGGGTAGTATATCGGTCCTTGCGAAAGCAGGTCCGGACGATGTGGGAGGGTCCAAGGACTTCCCACTGACATTTTTACAATCTCCGCGTACCATGCCCTTCGGGGCCACGCTGGAGCCACCAGAATCACTGGTTTCTTTTCTACCCTGATTCTGCGGATTAATCGCGGTGGGAATGCATATATCAGCTTGAACTGATCCCAAGGGAACACTAGGGCATCCGAACCGCAAGCTAGGGGATCCTTTGTGCGAGACACAGATCTGTCCACCTTTGCGTTGAATCTGGATGCTAGCAGATCTACATCCGGTGTTCCCCACCGCTGGCATATTGCCTGGAAAACCTTGGGGTTTAGAGACCATTCCCCCGGGCATAAGTGCTGGCGACTTAAAAAGTCCGCTCTCCAATTTTCCACTCCTGGGATGAAAACCGCGGATATGGCTGTGACATACCTTTCTGCCCATTCCAGGATGCAATTCGCTTCCCGACTCCTGGTGCCACCCTGGTGATTGATATATGCCACTGCTGTGGCATTGTCTGATTGAATTCTGACAGGTGACCCTTGGAGTTTGGATGTCCATGCTACTAGGGCATACCGGGCTGCTCGTATCTCTAAGAGATTGGTGGGCAGGGCCTTCTCTGCTTCTGACCACTTGCCCTGGAGAGACCATTGCTCCAGTACTGCCCCCCAGCCTATGAGGCTGGCATCTGTAGTGACCACCTTCCAAGAAACCGGACTGAAGGGTTTCCCTTTTTCCAGATTCTGGGGCACCAACCACCAATGGAGGCTCTTGCGAACGGAAGGCGACAGGGACATTGGTAAGTCTAAAGCCTGAACTTTTTTGGTCCAGGCTGACAGTATGGCCCTCTGCAAGTTCCTTGAATGGAATTGACCGTAGGGTACTGCTTCGAATGAAGCCACCATTTTTCCCAGCAGCCTTATACACAGGCGTATGGATGGTTTTCTTTTTTGTACCCACTAAGTGGGTCAAATCTTTCAAAGACGACACCTTCTCTGGAGGTAAGAAAATCTTTCTCTGATTTGAATCCAGTCTTAGCCCCCAAGTATTCCAGACTTTTGACTGGTTTTAGGGCTGACTTGTCTCGGTTGATAATGCAACCGTGATATTCCAGATACTTGATTATCTTGTGAACGACCACTTCTAGTTTTTTTCACTGAGTGGTCTATCAGCAACAAGTCGTCTAGATATGCCATTATCGTTACACCTTGTGTTCCTAGTCTGGCCAATCGTAGGGCCAGAATTTTTGTGAACACTCGTGGTGCTGTGGCCAGACCGAAAGGTAAGGCTCTGAACTGAAAATGGCGCCCTTCTACTGCAAAGCGTAGAAATTTCTGGTGGGCCGGACAGATGGGAATATGCAAATAAGCATCCCTTATGTCGATCGAGGCTAACCATTCCTGCCCTTGTAGGGCGGTGGCCACCGATCGGATCGACTCCATCCGAAAAAGTCCTGATATGTAGGAACTTGTTTAGCCCTTTTATATTTAATATGGGCCTCATGTCCCCATTTGGTTTGGGGACTGTGACAAGGTTCGAGTAAAACCCGAACCCGCTTTCTTCCAAGGGAACCTTCATGATTACCCTTGGAGCAATAGTTGCTCTAGTGCCAGAAGGAGGGATCCACTCTTCTGGGGATCGCTTGGCACGTTTGACCTTATAAAATGGGCAGGAGGAATGTCTTTTAACTCCAGCCTGTATCCCAGACTTACTGCGGAGATCACCCATCTGTCTCTGATGGTGTCCCGCCAGGTCTCTGTGAACAACTGAAGTCTTCCCCTCACCCGATTGAGTGGGGGCAACCCTTCATGACTTGGGGGGAGGTTTTGTACCTCTCTTGACCCAGGGTTTCTTGTTACCCTGTGATTGTCCCTGATTTCTGCCCCCTGGATTTGACCGCGGAGGCCGTCGGAACTGTTTCACAGCCGATGTGCCAGGGACTGGAGAAGTAGGCCTCTTAAAAGAAGGACTTCTACCCTTGTTCTTAACCGGCAAGAGTGTACTTTTACCGGCAGAAGTTTTCTGGATATATTTGTCCAGATCATCTCCAGATAAGCGTTCTCCATGAAATGGGAAGCTAATCAGCAATTGCTTACAGGGAGCTTCAGCAGACCAGTTTTTGAGCCATAGAAGCCTATGCATATGTCTACAGACAGCGTAAAGCGGGATGCCTGTTGGATTGTATCCTTTATGGCGTCCACCGCAACACAAATCTCTAGTTAGGTCAGCTAGGGCAAGAGCCTGCTGATCTGGTAAGTCCCTTAAGACTTGTTTCAACTGATCTTTCATTGCTTGGCAGACTCCAATCACTGCTACCGCAGGTTGTGTCATCATGCTTGCTGTAGAGAAAGCAGATTTTAGTAAAGACTCCAATTTTTTATCTATTGGGTCTTTGAACATTGAAACATTATCTACTGGACATGTCAGTGATTTATTTACACAAGAGATGGCTGTGTCCACTGTAGGGACCCACCACTTTTTTTTTTTTATGAACTTATCCTCCATGGGATAGATCACTGGAAATCTCTTGGGGGGAGTAAACATTTTACAGGATGCTCCCAATCCTGGTAAATAAGCCCTTCCAATAAAGGGTGGATTGGGAAGGAACAGACAGTCTGGGGAGCTTTCAGCGACCCCAGCGAGGAGACAGTAGTGGTTGATGGTTCCGCCAGAGGCATTTAAAATGCTGCTCGGACCATGTTAGTCAGAGACTGAACCCATAATCTTTCAGCCTGAGATGCTGAGAAAGGTTCTTCCACTGTTGATTCCTCTATAACTGAATCAACCTCACCTAATCCCCTTCAGGTAGGTCGATCTCTGGGACTGTTCCTCCACTAACAGGCACTCTGCAGGAGGAGACGGAGATCGGACGCGCTTTTCCTGTGACAGGGAAGCAGCGATCAATGCTGTTAATCTCTCTTCCAATCCTCCCAGAGTTGAGGATAAAACCTCCTCTGTTATATATACAGGAGCAGGTGGACTGGGGACAGCCGCAGTACCAGGTACTCCTGCGGGGTTCCTACGGCTACTGACCTCTGAAATTTCAGGGGAGATTGGCGCAGTACAGCATGCCCAAAATCCTCAGAGCCCGACGGAGACCCCTTTCGCTTCTTGGAAGATTTCCAGAGCGTCTGGACGACATATCCTATAAGCACAAAGCTGAGGTATTCCCGTCGTCATACACCAATTTTGCTGGTAATAGTCTAACACAGTTGCTGCTATATACCAGCTGGTGTCCACTAAAGTGTCTTTCTATGGGGATGCCTGCATCAACCGCCTCTGTGTGCCACCGTTTTGTTGCTAGCTCTGCTTGCATCCAGCTGACACTTGTACTGTGTCTTTTACACATGCTGGGACGCCTGCACATGCGCAGAAGCGCCGCGGCGCGCATCGAGTGTCATCCACCCGCCCCGCCCCTTTTTTTTCATAGGAGGCGCGTGCACGCGCCCGCGCGCACGCCCGTGCGCCATTGGCGCCCTTTTCGAAACCAAGCAGGGCCTAGGAGCCAGGGCCCTTTTTGCCGGAGGGCCTGTGCGGTGGATGAGCGCAGCAACAGGGCAGAGGAAGTGGATTCCCACAGAGAACTTACCAACTGCCTGGATCTTTTGACTTGAGAAAACCAAAGATCCACATGACAAGAAAAAATGGACCACAGCGGCCTCTAGTGGTTTAACACAGGTACCGCGGTCCTCTTTTTTTTTTTTTTTTTCTTGACTACTATTAAAATTTTACATTTTCCAGTAGTTACAGGCATACACAGATATTAGCGGGAATACCATTAGGTAACAGACAGAAAGACAAATTAGGCTTGGGGGTCCCTCAATAGAACCAAGTTCCTGGGGGCCCCCACTTACCTGTTCCCCGCCGTAGGACTCTGTTTGGTCCACAGAAGCCCAAACTTCACCTATCACGGCAGGCATTGTAATTAAACCTTCAGGGACCGGGTTCCCAAGGATTCCACTCCCCTGGACCTGTATAGCACCCTGCACAGAAAACATCTTGGTCGTGGGTATGACCAGAGCTCTGGATCCCAGGGTCCAGCCCTCCTAAGAGAGGCATTACAGGCAAAACCTTGCTCTTCTGTTGCAAGGCCCGGGTACCGACCGTTTAGCTATGAAGCTTTTTTGGTGGGATCCGGAACAGCTTACTAAGGCCCGTAAAAGAACCTGTACGCAAGCCCAGGAAAACACATGTTACTCTTTGGCCAACACCTTAGACACTGGCAAAAAACTGAGGTGCTCCCGGATGGGAGGGGCTTATATAGGGGAGGGTACTTCCGGTTTGGAAGTTGCCAGTGCCAGCACCTGAAGGTAAACTATATAACCCATTAGTAATGACTAAGTCGCTCTGTGTCCCGTGATGTACGAAAAAGAAATACCACCCTTTTGTATCATATCCTGTATAAAGCTCTTTTCAGAAAGAATTCTTATGGTAATGTTGCCTGTTTCTTTTTTGAAAAAAAGGTAATTCTAAATGAAAAAAGACCGAAAATGTAAAAAAATTAAAAAAAAGGTCTTAGTTTCTGTGAGAAAATGTAGCAAATTAGTAATTTTTCTTCATAAATTTTGGCCACAATTTATACTGCTACATATCTTTGGTAAAAATAACCCAAATTAGTGGATATTATTTGGTCCATGCACACTGGAGCTCAAAAACGTCCGTTTTGAACGCCGGATTGCTGGCAGGAAAACGCTGCTTTAAAAACAAGATTTTATCAGCGTTTTGCATTGCCATCAATGCACTTTTAGCGACGCTAGCTTTCAGCCACGTTTCTCTGGCTCTATTCAAAAATCAATGATTCTCTATGGGAGCCCATTGATTTGAATAGAAGTCGCACCGCAAGTCGGATCATCATGATCCGACTTGCGTGCTGAGGATGAAGGGGAACCCCGCCAAAAAATTATAAAAAAAAATTGGCGTGGGGTACTCCCTCGGACGATAGCAGGCCCTTCGGTCTGGTATGGATTTTAAGGGGAACCCCTATGCCGAAAAATGGCTTGGGGGTACCCCCAAAATCCATACCAGACCCTTATCCGAGCACGCAGTCTGGTCGGCCAGGAAAGGGGGTGGGGACGAGCGAGCGCGTCCCCCCTCCTGGACCGTTCCAGGCCGCATGCCCTCAACATGGGGGGTGGGTGCTTTGGGGACAAGGGCCTCTTCCCGACAACCCTGGCCGTTGGTTGTCGGGGTCTGCGGGCGGGGGGCTTATCAGAATCCGGGAGCCCACTTTAATAAGGGGCCTCAGATCCCAGCCCCCCACCCTATGTGAATGAGTATGGGGTACATCGTAACCCTACCTATTCACCTGGGGGAAAAGTGTCAATGAAAAAAAACACATTAGACAACTTTTTAAAGTCCTTTATTAGGCAGCTCCGGGGGTCTTCTTCCGACTCTCCGGTGCTTTCTCAGCGCTCTCCGGTTCTTCTCCCGCTCTCCGGTGCCTTCTGCCGGGCACCTCCGCTATCTTCTGCCAGCTCTTTTGCTAGCGGTGGCCCGGTCTTCCTTGTCGCCTTCTTCCCTCTTCTCTTCTTGAGATGTTGACACAACGAGGTCTCCCGCTGTAATGCCGTGTGCGCAGCGCGCAATAATTTATATAGGCATGGGGCGTGGTCATCGGGTGATGTGACCCCGCCCCCTTATGACATCACAGTCCTATCATGCCCCGGAACTGCAATGTCATAAGGGGGCGGGGTCACCAGGTGACATCACCCGGTGACCATGCCCCATGCCTATATAAATTATTGCGCGCCGCGCACACGGCATTACAGTGGGAGACCTCGTCATGCCAGGGTTGTCGGGAAGAGGCCCTTGTCCCCATCAACATGGGGGCAGGGTGATTTGGGGTGGGGGGGGCCACAGGGCGCCGCCCTGCCCCAAAGCACCCACCCCCCATGTTGAGGGCATGCAGCCTGGTATGGTTCAGGAGGGGGGGCGCTCGCTAGTCCCAACCCCCTTTCCTGACCGACCGGGCTGCGTGCTCAGATAAGGGTCTGGTATGGGTCTGGTATGGATTTTGGGGGGACCCCCACACCGTTTTTTCGGCGTAGGGGTTCCCCTTAAAATCCATACCAGACCAAAGGGCCTGGTATCGTCCGAGGGGGGACCCCACGCCAAATTTTTTTTTTCATTTTTTGCCCCTCATCCTCAGCACGCAAGTAGCACCGCAATTCGGATCATGATGATCCGACTTGCAGTGTGACTTCTATTCAAATCAATGGGCTCCCATAGGGAACCATTGATTTTGAATAGAGCCAGAGAAACACCGAACGCTAATTAGCGGCTGCTAATTAGCGGCCGCTTATTCGCGTTTATGTGCGTTTGTCTTTTTTTGGTGTTTATTCCCGCCGAAAATCGGCACTTTGACTGCGAATTTCTTGCGTTCAGAAAAAAGCCCATAAACTGCACTGCTCATTAACGCTAAAAAACGACCATGTGTGCATGGACACATAGGCTACCATAGAGTGCAGTTTATGGGCTTTTTAAAAAACGCCCAAACGCCAATAAATTGCAGTTTATCGGCTTCAGTGTGCATGGAGCCTTAAAGTTAAAGTTTGAGAGTCCACAAGCTCTGTTGCAAATCATAAAAAATGTCTCACATCTGATGTAGTGGTGGTCTAAGTTCTTGAGACCCTAACAAGCTAGGAAAGTAGTAATGCCCCCCAAATGACGCCTTTTTTGAAAGTAGACATTCCAAGGTATTTAGTAAGAGGCATGGTGAGTTTTTTGACATTTTTTTCCACAATTGTTTGCAAAATTAGGATTTCTTTATTTTTTCCACAAAATTGTCATTGTAATAGGTTATTTCTCTCACATGGCATGTGCATACCACAAATGACACCCCAAAATACATTCTGCTACCCCTCCTGAGTATGACGATACCACGTGTGGGACTTTTACTGCCTGGCCACATACAGAGGCCCAACATGCAGGGAGCACCATCCGTTCTAAAAGCATAAATTACACATCTAACTTGTTGACTACCTAATACACTTTTGAAGGCCCTGGAGCAACAAGACAATGGAAACGCCCACAAAATTACCCATTTTGGAAAGCAAACACCCATACGTATAATCTATGAGGCATAATGAGTCTTTTGAACGGTTCATTTTTTTCCAGAAGTTTTTGGAATATGTGGAAAAAAATTAAAATGCATTTGTTTTACACAAAGTTGTCAGTTTATAAGATATTTCCAACACATAGCATTTACATAGCAAACATTACACCCCAAAATACATTCCGCTAGTCCTCCTGAGTATAACGATATCACATGTGTGAGACTTGAACACAGCCTGGCCATATACAGGGGCCCAACATTGAAGTAGCACCTTCAGGTGTTCCAGGGACACACAGCACATGCACATACCAAGAATTACACCCCAAAATACATTATGCTGAGCAAAGGGTAAACAAATAATTACCTGTGGTTTTAGTAATGCAGTTGTCCACAGGAGAATAGCACTGATCAAGGCAGAAGGCAGGGACTTAGTCAGCAACAGCGAACACAATTGTCCAGGCAGCAGGCAGGGATACTCTCAATATACAGTCCAGGGTTAGTGCAGGCAGAGATATGGTCCATGTGGTGTGGCCAGTGTGACAGGCAGAGGCATGATGGCAGTAAGTCCTGCAGGCAGCAGGCAGAAGTAGGGCATCGTTCAGGACAGAATGGGGACAGGGGTAGAGGCTTCTCCCATCCAAATCTCTTTGAAGCCGCCGAGTCTCCAGACCCTAATCTAGGAATGAGAAAACCAAAAAAAAAATCTTCATTCAGAAAAACAATTCTGGAGCCCTCACATATGTGAGACCCCTGTGTTAAAGCCCACTAGTCCAGTAGAAGGGTACAAGATGAGTCCAAGAGGCAGGCAAAAAACATGGTCAAACAGTCCAGGGTCAGTTCCAGATCAGGCAGCGGTATGTACCGAAGCGGCAGGCAGAAGTGTGGTCAAATTACAAGCCAGGGTCAGTTACAGAGCAGGCAGTGGCATAAGGGGAGTGAAGGTAAATGGCAGGAACTGGGGATTATGTTTACCATACTTCACTAATAATTTACTGAAGTATGGTAACGGCAAAAACAGTCACCTATGCAGAGGCCTGGTTGGGAAGGACACTGGGGACAATAATAAGATGCGTCTTTTCTGACTCCTCCACTTACATTTTTTAAACGTCTTTGGCCTGTTGGTTTGGGAAGGACTTTATTAGGAAAGTGGCGTTCAGGAGAGTCGACCAAGAACATCTGATTGGATTTTTTCTGATGGACCATTCGGAAATATAAGGGCAGTGAAAATTTCCTCCTGGTAGCCAAGGAAGGGTTGGGGGTTTTGGGTGGAGTTGCGGTAAATCATATGGCCAAATGAAAAAAATTAATTGCTACTTTTTTATACCAATTGTATGTCCATCTTGTGGCAAGGTAGGGTTCGATCATTTAGTCGTTGAAGTTGACTCCCCCCATGAACAATTTGTATTAAAGGATGCATTTCAGCTTTTGGATGAGGCCATTACTTCTGGGGATTTCCACAAAGGTATTATTGTGGATCGAAGACAGCATGTAGACATCCCTTCTGTCCTTCCATTTCACTGCCAGAATCTCCTTATTTCGCAGACTTGCCCTCCCTCCTCTTCTCAACTTCATATTGACAAGCCTTTGAGGAAAGCCCTTACGGTGCCACGTGCTGGTGTGTTCTTCCGGTGAAGGTTGTGGAACAGGGTCAGACTCATGTAGAAGCTGTCTACATACAAGTGGTAGCCTTTCTCCAGTAGGGGGTATATGAAGTCCCAAACAACTTTCCCGCTTGATCCTAAGTAGTCGGGGTAATTGCAGGGATGCAGCTGGGTGTCCTTCCCTTTGTACACTATGAAGGCATATGTGTACCCTGTGGCTCAGTCACATAATTTGTACACCTACACCCCATAGCGGGCCCTTTTGCTGGGGATAAATTGCTTGATTCTAAGCCTGTTGCTAAATTTGACAAGGGACTCATCCACTGATATGTGTTGGTCCGGGGTAAACAACTGGGGGAATATTTCTGAAAGATAATTTAGTAGTGGCCGAATTTTGTAAAGCCCGTTATAATTTGGGTAATTTCGGGGAGGGCAATGGGTATTATAATTGAAATGTAGGAACCTCATTATCATGAGATATCTGGTTCTGGGCATTACCGCGGAGAAGATCGGCATGTGGTGGATGGGGAGGGTTGACTAATAGGAACGCAATGAATTTTTTTTCCCATACAGAATGTAAGGCCCAAAAAAACCTTCAACTCCTCCACAGTTAGGTCTCTCCACTCGTAGGGACGGGCATAATAGTATGTTGGATTATTCAAAATAAATTGTTGTGCATACAGGTTGCACTGGGCCACAATTGATGTCCTCTGTAAAAATGTAATCAAAGAAATTGATTGGGGAAAAATTCTATGTTTCCACCTGGACTCCTGGCTGGGCAGTGAAAGGGGGAATGTTAGCTTCTCCTGAATTAGGAGGAAGCCACAAGGGGTTCTGAAAGGCATAGGGAAGGCTGGCATGGGTCCTAACCCTTTGGGGCTAAGGGGACACTCCACTGGTATTTGGCCTTTCCTGCCGAGGTACTGCAGTGCTGGTGTATGGCACTGTGGTGCTGGTGGATGCCACTGCCTCCTCACCAGAACGCCTTCGTTTGGCGGGCAGAATATCTTCCCCCTCTGAGTCTGTCAGTGTTCCACTACTTAGGACTGGCTCATAATTTATTGTCAGACTCAGAATCCGAATTTAAAAGGGAATCCGAAGACGAGAGCTCTCTGATGCTCTCGTCGGCCGTGAAAAGTATTTGGTATGCCTCCTCGTCGGAAAAGGATCTTTTGGACATTGTTGCAGGTGGTGATGAGACTGCACAGGTGTGTGCTAAGCCTGCACTGATGGGCGCTGATGAGCCTGCACAGATGTGTGCTAATAAGCCTGCACCGATGAGGTGGCACAGATGTGTGCCAAGCCTGCACTGATGGGCACTGATGAGGCGGCACTGATGAGCACAGATGTGCACTGATGAGGTGGCACAAATGGGCACCTGATCATGACATAATAGCAGATATAAATGTAGAGGTGGTTTGAGCCCTTGCCATAAGAGCTAAAACATGTCCTGTCCCTTCCCCCTCCTCATACTACCTTTGGTTCCTAAAATCTCTTATTTTCAGCCTTGGTTAAAGATAATGTATGATAAGCCTGCTGCCTCTTGGACTACTTGGCTAAGTTATCTTTGGACGGATCCTCTATATATTTTTTTTTCTGATAGCCTTAAAGCAGTGTTCCAGATGCGATTTTTATTTTTATTTTTTAAAGTCAGCAGCTACAAACACTGTGGCTGCTGAGGTATTGATGAGGAAACCCTTTGTTTCAATTGTGTCATAATTTCCTTGGTAAGATGTGTTTCCTGTAGGCAAAGAACAGTAGCCTTGAGAGTAGAGGTCATTGTAAATGCAGTTTTTTTTTTCCTGGAGCTCCCAGACACAGCACATTCCATAAACATACAGTTACTGATTTAGTCATCTTAGGAAAAAAATAAAATAAGCAAAATTAATAGCTCTCATGTGCCCGGAAAGACATATCGTGTTAAAGACCTGCCTCCCCAATATCTAAGAGTGTCTTAAGTGCCTTTTAGCTTTAAATTCTCTTTGTTGTATTATAAAAATGTTTACACCTGCTAAAGTAAGTGTATCTACAGCTGTCCACCTGCTCCCTCTACCCCTCAGGAAAAAAAACCCTCCCCCTTAAAAATTCCACACAGGACACTGGAAGTGAACCCAACCTATCTTTTGTGTAGAAAGCTAATTCTTATGTTAATAAGTGTACATTAGTGCAAAAACACACATGACTATCAAACCACTACACCACTTAACTTAACAAAAAAAAAAAAAAGGCATATAAAACAACTTTCCTCCACATCTAATGTCTCCTCATTGCCTGCACCTCAACCAGATTGTAAAGTCTACGTGTTTCTAACCAGGCAGTGGACACAACATTTATATCAAGAAAGTGGGTTATGCCATTGGCCACAATCTTCAGTCTTGCAAAATATATTCTAGCACATGATACACTTGGTTGCTTCAAACACCTCTTAATATCCATATATGTAGCTATCTTCTTTTGTAGTCCCATGGAAAAGTCTGGGTAAAATGAAATTTGGGCCCATTTTACGAAATATCTTTCACCTCTCTGTCCTTCTGCAAAAAAGCACCTCTGTCCTAAATGAAGAGCTTCAAAATAACTGGCTTAGATAGGCCCCCTGGTGATCTAAAAAGCCCCCTATGAACCCTTTCTTTGGCAAATAAAGGGACAAAAGTGCCTTTACAAAAGTGTTGATAAGCCATTTCTCCATAAAATCCAGCAAGTTATTACCTTCATTATGCTCAGGTAGACCAGCAATATGAACATTATTTCTCCGCAAACAATTTTTTAAGTCTTCCAACAAAGAATGTTGCACAGCAACTTTTAATGGCCTCAATGTCTTGTTTCATATTATTTATATCATATTCTATCTTGATAAATCTGCCTTCCAATACTGTAGTGAGTTCATGCACTTTTAGAAGATCATGTCTTAAAAATGACATGTCCTCCTTAATGCTCTTCAATTGCTCAAACATCTAGGTCAAAGAGGATTTACAAATATTAATGGCAACCATCACCTCTCTCAAGGATGGTTCTTCTGCAGTGCTGATGAAATGTCAGAGATAGCAGAATGGTCATGGGTTTTCTTTCTTTTAATAAAACTTTGGAGGAACTTCTACACTATTGGATCTCTTTTTGTTTTTCATTTTGATCAACTTACTGGTTATCCACCGGACACCTGCCCCGCAACCCATGGAAGAGTATACACACTGATGTGTATGGATTGCCTCTAGGAT
This sequence comes from Rana muscosa, assembly GCA_029206835.1. Classification (NCBI taxonomy): domain Eukaryota; kingdom Metazoa; phylum Chordata; class Amphibia; order Anura; family Ranidae; genus Rana; species Rana muscosa. The sequence goes on along the minus strand of CM055117.1, from coordinate 635,143,922 downwards.
GTCTGCTTGTGATCACGGGCTCAATGCTTACAGCTGACCGCATGTGGAAGGAACATCCTATGATCCAGTGAGGACACCACTCTGCTAAGCCTTGCCTGACCCCCCTGAATAAGGGTGGTCACAGGCTTTTTGGTAAGCCTTTATTTCTACCCGAGGTGGCGGGCTGCACAAGATTTGATCGATTTCACATATGTCTCTAAAGTGTTGTTCTTCACCGGACACTCACACTTGAACTGCTCACATATTTTACTAAGAACGTCAGGTTATTTGAACTTTGCGCAATCTCTTAATTTTTGTATTTTTGCACACTTTATTATCCAGCGCTACACTTGTTTGTATATATTTCAGTTTTGCCCTATATCAGGGTTATAGTGTTTTAGCCGCAGGTTATCTGTCATAGATTTGTTTCAATACTTTACATATTTTACACATTTGTTTACTACACACCTAGCACGGTTTTTTCCTTAATAACTACATGGGTTTTCTCTGTAGCAGGGGTACTAGGTGCTGAGGCCATTTTAAAAGATCCACTGCTAGCTGGGTCCTTTAAGGATTAAATATGTGGAAAGAGATAACTTAGCTTGATGCTGTAAGGATGTTACACTCTGTACTGGAGTATGGGAAAACCTCTACAACTTCCCTGCTGCCTCCCTGCTCTAGTCCTTTACCCCATGTTGTGGGAAAGAGCTAGCACCATCGTGAACTGCCAGGGCCTCTCCTTTCTTCCTCGTCATGCTCTCTCTGTTTCAATCCAGCAGTGTAAGTCAGATTAAGCAGCAGAGTTCTTGGTTATAGTATACCCAGCCACCAGTACAGGGCACTGCTGAACCCGCCGCATTATGATCAATGTATGGGTAGGCTGGTTATACACAAGTCAATCTATAGATACATTTGTGTACAGCCAGCCTGTCAGGTATATCATAAGCGATCAGTGCTGCCTGCTATAGCCAGCTGCATTGATCATTGTATTCTGATGGTGGCAGGCGCTCCCCGCCATCAGAATACAATACCACATTGGGAGGCATTCCCCCATCCACATTGAATGTATGGATGAGGGAATCCAGGCATTTTCATTTATTCAACCTGCTGGGTAAAAATATAATGCATAATGTATGGGCTGCCTTAACAAGGGCCTCATCCAGTTGTTTAGGTAGATCCCTAATGCGGTCAGTGTTATGAGTTGTTCTATCAATGGTTGTGTCAAGTTTATTTTTGTAGTTTCCATATAAAAACCCAATACCCTGAAATGATATTTAAATTCAGAGGTGATCTGTTTGCTCTTTCTTTGTTCCTACATGTTAGGAAATATACCAATGATAATGAAATCACAAAAGTATTCTGGATGCAGAGGTTGGATCATAGCTTGGGATGGAGGGCTTTGCCCTATGCTGGTCTGCTATTCATAATGTCCCCTAAAGCTCTGTCCAAGCAAAAAGGAGTAGACTAAGGGAATATGCCAAAGGGGGATCCTTCAGCAGAAGGTGCAGGGGAGTGTAAAGGGCGATATGTGTCTCACCTATCAGAAGATTGATCCCTGAGAGTCACCCATACTGAGCACTGTGTTGAACTGCTGTGTCTGTGATGGTAGAACTGTGTCCACCATATTGAAGTCTGTAGCAGCCAGGGGAGTCACATCAGGTGGCTGCATTTTTGGTTTGCTCTTTGCCATTGTGCTGTAGCCGAGAGCCTCTGGAGCAAGTGTGTCATTTTACTAGTTAACAGTGAGCTGATGTGCTTTCTTCTCAGATTTGCCACATTTGTCAAACTCACTGTGTATATCAGACTCCACCATTTCAGTTACCAAAGTGCTCTCAGCGATTAAAATCTAAAATGTACAGAAATAGGCCTCATACTACAAATGCTTTCCAGATACAGTATATCAGCTCCTCTCCTCATGAACACATTTAATGTCCTTCTAAATGATTGTTCTTTTGTGCTTTGAATCACTACTAGCCTCAATTTCGATGATTCCTATGCTTAATTGTGACGACAATAGCCGTTTCAGTTTTAGAGCATTTTCCCTGTCGTACATCGATATGAAAATTCTGCAAAAAAATTGGCTATGAGACAGAATAAAGGCATAAGGGCCCTTATACATCAGGACCAAGTCAACTTGGTGTCAACCAGATACTACTCATTGATGCATCCAGAAAGCAAAACATCCCCCTCATGCTTTTTTCATTAGACTTTGGTAAAGCATTTGATTCAGTTTCCTGGCCCTAACTCCTATATTTTAAAAAAAATTGGGTTTTGGTCCTAAATTCCGCTCGGGAATTGAACATCTCTACAACTCTTCCCTAGGCTTTGTGAAATACATTGGTTTCAAAACCTCTACATTCCCCCTATTCTGTGCGTTACTAGACAGGGAAATCCCTTATACGGAACCTTTGGCCCAACTCGTAAGGGAATTCCAAGACGTCTCTGTCATAACAATAGCTGGCCATCACTATAAGTCGAGTCATATTAACAATCACTAACCCTCTGATATCTTTACCCAACTTACAGTCAATGCTCACGTGCTTTGGATCATTCTCAGGACTGCAGGTCAACCCCTTGAAATCAAAAGCCCTTAATATATCCCTGCCCACCTCCCAACTGCAAACTTTACAATATTCTTTTTTAACCACTTAAGGACCGCATCCTGTATATTTACGTCGGCAGAGTGGCACAGACAGGCATAAGCACATACAGGTACGTCCCCTTTAAGATGCCGCCGTGTGGTCGCGCAAGCGCCGCCACGCTCGTGACCCTGACACTTTCTCCGTCTGCCCGACCGTGGTTCCCGTGGACTCGATCGCTGTGGGGATACCCGCGATCGCCAAACGGAGAGATAGAGCAGGGAGATGCTTGTGTAAACAAGCATCTCCCAGCTCTGCCTAGTGACAATGACACTGATCTCCGCTCCGTGTGATCGGAGCGGTGCTCAGTGTCATGTCACACCAAGCCACGCCCCCCTACAGTAGGAATCACTCGCCACCTACTGGTTAACCCCTTCACTGTCAGTGTAATTTTCACAGTAATCAGTGCATTTTTATAGCACTGATCGCTGTAAAAATGACAATGGTCCCAAAAATTTGTCAAAAGTGTCCGATGTGTCTGCCATAATGTCGCAGTCACGATAAAAATTGCTGATCGGCACCATTACTAGTAAAAAATAATAATATTAATAAAAATGCCATAAAACTATCCCCTATATTGTAGACGCTATAACTTTTGCGCAAACCAATCAATAGATGCTTATTGCGATTTTTTTTACCAAAAATATGTAGAAGAATACTTAGACTAAACTGAGGAATTTTTTTTTTATATATATTTTTGGGGGATATTTATTATAGCAAAAAGTTAAAAATATTGAGGTGATCAATTACCACCAAAAGAAACCTCTATTTGTGGGAAAAAAAGGACGTCAATTTTGTTTGGGAGCCACGTCGCACGACCGCGCAATTGTCAGTTAAAGCGACGCAGTGCCGAATCGCAAAAAGTGGCCTGGTCTTTGACCAGCAAAATGGTCCGGGGCTGAAGTGGTTAATAGCAGTGGGAAGCTCAAAACCTTCCAACTTGGGTATTTCCCTTGCTCCTTTTTATTCCTCCTTGTTTAAGGAAAACTATCCTCCTCATTTTTTTTTTTAAAGATATTTTTATTGCAGTTTAACATACAAACAAAAAAGGGACCAAACAAGGTCCAACACATACAGTACAAAGTGCTCCTATGCAAGTTTAGAACAGAAATAAATTGTACATCCGTTATACGGTATAATGGTAAAACAAATTATATATTCAGCAGTGTCAGGTTCTATAGACAAGCATTACAACCATGAGTAGTGCAATCATACCAGAGTTTAATCATGGTACTAGGCAAGCTGTTTCAGGCATTCTTCCATCATGGCAGTATGGGGGAGAGGGTCAGAGGGATAGCCAGCCATCTGCCCCAAAATTTGTGAAATGTCTTTTTCCTCTTACGGAGATCAAAGGTGAGTTTATATAGTGGGAGGGCTTCATTGACCAGTTTCAACCAGAGACCCCTAGTCAGGGTCCCTGTTCCCTTCCAGGTCAGTAAAATTGATTTCTTTGCGTAGAAATAGAGGATGCGAAGCAACCGTTTGGCCTGGGAGGGAACCGCTAAGTCACCAAAGACACCCAAAAGGCAGTCCTTGGGGTTGAGTATATTAGGAAGTCCCAACGCTGAGGAGAGAAATAAGCCTATGCTCCCCCAAAAGTCTTGCACTATGGGACAATTCCAAAAGCAATGGAGAAAGTCGGCCGTATGTCCACAGCCACAAAAGCACTCAGCAGAGGGTAGTATGCCCATTTTGTGCATTCTAGCCGGTGTAAAGTGCGATTGATGAAAGATCTTAAGTTGGATTACTCTGTCCCTGGAGGATATCACAGAAGTCTTCAAAGTGTCACAGAATTCAGACCAGTCATCTTCCATAATAGGGATATCTAGGGAGTCCCATTTCTGTTGTGACGCTTTAAACCGAGGGTTAGAGTCCATCGCCAGGGCCGAATAGGTGGAAATAAGCTTAGTCTGATCCGGGGATCTTAGGAGTTTTCCCAGGTCTGGGGTTTTAAGTTGACTATCTAAGGAACCAAACTGCGCTCGCACAGCATGTCTAAGCTGGTAATAAAAAAACAGATAGGTACGAGGTAAGTCAAAGTCCAATCTCATCTGGGAGAAAGATTTAAAGCCCTGAGGGGTATATATATGGCATAAGTTTTTGATCCCCCTGGAAGTCCATCTCTGAGGGTCAGGTAGAGAGTTCAGTTCGGGAAGCGTAGGATTAAACCAGAGTGGACTATTGGGGGAGGCGAACCATGAGTCAGAGGCAAGCTTAACTATCGCGGTTTTAAATAGAGAGAGAGAGAGAGAGAGGTATGTAAGATAGCCATTCCAGGTCCTGGTGGTGTGCACCTCCTACAAATTATATTATGTAATGTTTCAAACAAGGAAACTATGGCACCTTCAGTAGTTGTGCAGGCATTGTTTGAGTCAGGGTGCAGCCAGTCATGGATATTAATCAGTTGAGATGCCTGGTAATAGAGGTAAAAGTCAGGAAAAGCTAACCCCGCCAGGTGAGACGGAAGACGAAGTGTCTCCAGTGCCACTCTAGGGGGTCTGCCGTTCCAAAGGAGCGCAATCAATGCTCTTAAAAATCGGTTTAGGTATTTTACAGTGGGAGTTAGCCATGACATATAACAGTTTAGGCAGGTATATTATCTTGAGGACATTGGCTTGTCCCATCAGGTCCAGGGGCAAGTCCCTCCATTGTTTTGTTTGGGTCTGTAGTTGAAGCAGTAGTGGGCCTAGGTTATTGGCAATATAGAGGGACAGTTGCAGTTGAACCACAACTCCCAGGTACCTAAAAGAAGTGACTATTTGTAATCTAGAGTCCGAATGGATCTGTGATGTAAGGGTTCGGTCTAAGGGAAAGAGGATTGACTTACCCCAATTCAAACGGAATCCAGAGAAGTCACTAAACGTAGTAATTACAGTTAACTAATTGGTGAGTGAGTCTTGAGGGTCCGCTAAGTAAACCAGCGTATCGTCAACATAGAGAGAAATCCATTCCTCTATGCCATTTATGGGCAGTCCTCTAATTAATGGGGAGACAAGTACCCGAATAGCAAGGGGTTTCATGGCCAGAGCGAATAGGAGAGGTGATAGAGGGCAGTCTTGTCTGGTACCCCTGGTGATCTGGAAGGTCTCAGTAACCTGCGAATTGATGCGAATACGGGCTAGTGGCAAAGTATAGAGGAGCCGTATCCAGGCTATCAGTCGGGGGCAGAAGCCATACAGTTGTAAGACTCGAAACAGATATGGCCATTCCACACTGTCAAAAGCCTTACAGGGGTCCAGGGAGGCAATAACCTGAGTGGGCAGACAGTCATTGTAAGGTATGAAAAAATCATGAACCAATATATTCAGGATAAGAAATTCTTCTTAGGTGTATATGTTGTAAGGTATATTGAGACAGAATATTGAGACAGAATATGTTTCTCTGAAAAATATGTGTAGCAGGATGCGACTTTGTTGTCAAGCCTGTTCTTATCTTTCTTCTTCTTTAACTGTCAGTCATATGTTTAGAGTGACCACAATGCCCCCTTACGTTCTTATCTTCCTGTTTCAATTGTCAGTCATATTTTTAGAGTAACCGCAATAACGCCTTATGTCCTTATCTTCCTTTTTTCAAATATCAGACACATGTTTAGTATGACCGCAATGACGCATGATATTCTTATTTTTAAATGACTACTTCTGCAAAAGCCTAAAACCTGTTAGAGTCTATTTTTGTTTAACTCATGATGTTTTGGCTTATTGCTGATTGGTTCATACGAGGGAGGCAACTTTCCTTGTTATGCATAAAAGAGATAATTTGCCAATAAACCAATATATTCTTGTATATCCATTCACTGTGTATGGTGTCTTGAATATCTGACCGGTCACAGAGTTACTTCCACAGATCCTGAGTCCAGCTCGAGCCAAGAGGGTCCAACAGAACCAGAACCTTTCAGTGGTGTCAGAAGTGGGATGATCCAATTCAACAGGTAAGACCCCCTTTAATTATTATTGGGAACAATAGTCTTGCCTTGTCAATTGGTTCATCATAAAGTAGACTCTCGAGAAAACCACAAGTTTTCTGGGACTCTGTTGAGATTGAAAGGTAGATTTAGAATAGATACAAAGGGTCTCGCTAGGTTGGCCAGACCAGGTTATAAGATTAAGTATCTTGAATTCTTCTCTACATAGGACAAATCTGTGGAAACTCTATATCTAAAGGTGTACACAAAAAGGGTTACTTTTTAAATGTCAACTGTATATTGTTGTCCTGAATGTAAAACTGGTTTATTGTTTGCTTACAAAGGGAAGACCACGTCATTAGTGGCAATTGTTCCAGGGGGGTATCATGTCAAAATTGGCAAGGGTCCTATGTTTCAGGGATCAAAACAACATATGTTAAGGTTTAATATACACAACATACTACCCCCCAGTCCGGTGTTCGAGGGACTAAGTGTAGCAGAAATACAGTGTCTGGTTGTATTTAAAAAAGGAGAACACTGGGTTCCTTGTCATAAATCTATAAATTGTCATAAGGTTGAGGACATTTTCCACCCCTGGAATGAAATAGAGGAAGCAAGACAGAATTTTTTTTATTTAAAAAGTATAAGAATAAAATATTATGGTTTGTTAAAATGGGTAATCAGTCGGGAAAAGGTGATGATGAAGGTAAGCATCAACCATCCCCGATTGATTACATTAAAGTCAATTATGAGAAAAAATTATACTGATCCTTTTTGGTCACTAGTTCTAAAAAGAGCATACCAATTTGAGGTGTCGGGGTTAAGTGAATACGGACAATGTTCCGAGGAAGAGTGGGAGGAAGTGACCAGAATATGTGGCCAACATAAACAGTATAATTATCCCATAAAAGACCTTGACAAAGATTACATGACTAAATGCTGTAAGATTTGGGCAAAAGGTATGAAGGAATATAGAAAGAAATATACAAGTGTAAAAATGGAAAAGAAAGAGCAATTAGAAGACGCAATAGGAAGTCCATCAGCTCCCCCTAATTTTTATCAAGAAAAAACACCTCCATATGCTATGGTAAAAGATGAATCCCTTGTCCCAAAGAAAATATACCCCTCGTTAGATCCAAATGTTATAGCAGGAGTATTAACCATAGCTAAACAAAAGAGAACTAATTGGTTACGAGAGGGGGAAGATAGAAGACAGATACAGGAACGTTTAAGTCAATTAGTAAAGGAGGAAGAACAGTGTATTAAAAAAGAGGAAGATGAAGAAAAAGTGATCGGAGATAGAAGAGAGTTACAGGAACGTAGAGATAGATTAGGAGAAATAAAGGGGATAATACGTGGATTTAGAAACTTGGGCTACCCAGAAACCAATCTAGTGAAGAAGGCTGATTATATATCTGGAGATGGGTTAAGTAAGGATTTTCAGAGTAGCTTCAGTAGAACCCCTCAACACCAGGCACCCACATCATCAGATAATGAAAATGATCTGACAGCTCCAATTAGTCTGGCTTTTCCTTTCATTACAATGGGAGATACACGGGTACAAATACCATTACCATTGGGTACAGTCAAGGAAATTAGAGACACATGTCCCAAACCAAGAAAGGACCCCAGACAGGCGGTGACCTTTCTGCAAAGATACTGTTCAGGAACAAGAATGTCTCCTGAAGATCTTAATACCATAATTCAAAATGTAGACCCCGATTCCCAAGCTGACATAAATATAGGTCAATGGGCCAAGGACGCAAAGTTATATGAGGATGGGGAGGATTGGAATATTTTTTGGAACACATTGTTACAGGCTTGGCTCAAGGCATATAAAAACAACACTATGTTGCATGATTTGATATCTTGCAAACAAACAGACAGGAGAGGATTTCTACACCTTTGTCAATAGATTACATAAATTATATAAAAATTGTGGAATAGACAATGATCAATTATTCGTGAGTACAGCCATAAATAATGGAGATCCAAGGGCCACCCAAATAATCAAACTGATAAACCCAAAATGGGCGGTAATGACCTCAGATGGATTCATAGCTGACATAAAGGAGAGGGCATCCTCAGGGGTATTTAACACCAAAGGAGGATTGTTCACCTCTATTACAGAAGAAAATCAAAACATAGCTATGGTCAGTGGACCAAGTTCAGGAGCCATACCTAGAAGGAATTATCCTCCCCATAATCAGGATCAGGGTTGTTTTAATTGTGGGGATCCAAACCACTGGAAATCAGAATGTCCCCAGAGAAAGGGAGCCAGGGATAACTTTCCTAGGAGAGGTAGGGGAGGCTACAGAGTGAGATCTCAACCAAGATCTCATTATCCGCCCCAACCAAGATATGACACACAACAACAGCAGCCACAACAGAGATCCCAGTCAGTTCCAGTACACCCCCAATATAGGCAACAGCAGCAGCCATACCAAACAAGATCACCCAAAAACACCATAGAAGAGATACAGGTACATTGGCCAGGATATCAGGACAAAACCCCCCAATAGAGATGCCCGGGGCAGTACCCATCCTTGATGATGCATTTTTTCTCCTCACACTGGAAAACCCTGCCTCATGTGGTTTTAAAAGTAGAAGGCAGGGTGGTCAAATTTTTGTTAGACACAGGGGCATCAACCTCGTGTGTTAAATACCCCCACTTTGAAAGTGAAGAATGCACAGAGGGATGCTCTATGGGAATAAATGGGACAAGCGTCAACCACAAAATCACACCGCCACTACTAATAACGGACATGCAAGATAATTACCTTACTGAAATGTCCTTTGCAGTTCTACCAGACTGTCCCCTGTCCCTCATGGGAAGGGATTTAATGTCTGCATTGCAAATTATTGTAAAATTTGACCAACAAGAGGGCATTATAGCCAAATCGGCTAAATGTGACCTCACTATGCCAAAAAGGAAAGACCTTTTGGGTTACTTTATGTTACTGCCAGCCATATTAGAAAACCATGACATCTGGGCAGGAACTAAAACGGAAGTAGGACACATACCCTGTACACCTTATGTGCCCACTATGCGGCCTAATACACAACCCTATTATCAGAAACAATACCCATTGTCTACTGAAAAGGTATCGGGAATACAGCCCCAAATAGAGGAATATAAAAGTTGGGAATCCTCAGAGAAATTGTCAGTCCCTGGAATACTCCCATTAATCCAGTTAGGAAAGTGGATGGTACCTGGAGGTTGGTTCAGGATCTGAGAGGAGTAAACAAGAGTGTGATTCCTCTGCCTCATGGGTATCTGATATTACCAAAATTTTTACCAATATACCTGCAAACTCCAAGCGCTACACCGTATTGGATCTTTCAAATGCATTTTTTAGCATTGATGTTAATCCACAATGCCAACACCTATTTGCATTTTAATAAAGGGAAAAGAAGTTGCGCTATTGAAAATATCACCAGTACAGCAACTGGTGACAGTGTAAAAATGAGCCAACAGGCTCACACAGTAAATATGTGACACAAAATAATGAAAGTGAGTGATGCGAACATGTGATAAAAATCACATAGACAAAAAACCACAGAAGTTGTTGCATATAGTCCAAAAACAATAAAGTTCATATGCACAAAAAATGCTCCTCCACCGTGCTGGTTGTGATCCAATGTATTACACCATGAGCAAGTGTAAGATAGGACAGCCTCCACCAATAGATTTACTGCCTCTTACCGAAAATGATGGATCCCTTGTCACAGGGGATCAAAGAAAGCCTGTGGCTATTCCCCAGCCAAGGGTATGGGGCAGGCAGCGTCTCATTGACCAGGAGATCCGCAACTCTCAATGATAGGAAACACGGTCCCCGTAAATAAAGAGAAGGATATACTATAGTGTAAAACCTTTTAGCACGTTTAATAAAAAAAAAGGCGAATGCACACTTACATGAATGCAGATAAAAAAAGAGCAAAAATAAGCCGGCCGGCTCTTAGACAAGAGTGTGATTCCTCTGCCTCATGGGTATCTGATATTACCTAAATTTTTACCAATATACCTGCAAACTCCAAGCGCTACACCGTATTGGATCTTTCAAATGCATTTTTTAGTATTGATGTTGATCCACAATGCCAACACCTATTTGCATTTGTCTGGTGAGGGGGTCAGCTGACCTGGACATGCCTCCCTTAAGGGTTTATTAATAGCCCCGCGGCTTTTAGCATAGTTTTGAAAAAAACTATGGACGATTGGACGCCCTCTGAAGGCTCCACAATCCTGCTGTATGTAGAGGACCTACTTATTTGTAGTGAGAGCAGGGCACAGTGTGAGAAGGACACAGTAAGCCTGATGAATCACCTCGCCCTAAAAGGTCACTTGGCGTCTAGGAAAAAGATCCAGTGGTGTAGGGACAGAGTTGAATATCTTGGCTGTAATATCACAGAAAGGACCAGATTGATATCCCCGACACGAGTCCAAGCTCTCCGCTGTCTCAGCCCACCAAAGGACAAAGCTGCATTGCTTTCCTTTTTAGGCTCAATCGTCTACTGTCGACAGTGGATACCTGACTGTTCTTTTTGGGATTCCATTTTACATCCAGCTACAGCTGCGGGTGCCCCTAAAACAATTGAATATACAGAGGATATGAAAGAGGCCTTCCTCGCTCTTCTGACTTCCCTCTCGCGGGCTCCTGCTTTAGGTCTCCCTTCCTATGATAAACCGTTCTCACGTTACTGTGTGGTGCGAGGGCATACGTTTGCAGCAGTATTGGCCCAACCCCATGGGACAAACTTAAGACCAGTGGCATACCTATCAAAGAAACTGCCACTCCAGGTACAGGGAATGCCAGGATGCCTGCAAACTCTTGCAGCAAATGCAATGGCAGTTAACCACTTAACGACCGCCCACTGTAAATATACGTTGGCAGAATGGCACCGACAGGCAGAATCACGTATATCTACGTGATCGCCTTTGTATAGTTGGGGGGTCGGATCGGACCCCCCTTCTTTACAGTGAGCGGTGGTTAAGTGTTCGGGAGCGATGAGGGGACGGCCATTCGATTCCGGCCACCCCCTCGCGATCGCTCCCGGCGAATGATATGCTTCCTCTGCCTGTGTAATGTAAACACAGGCAGAGGAAGTGATGTCATCTCTCTTGCGGCGCTCACATATACCGAGCCCTGCACAAGAGAAGATGCCAGGTTAGTGCACAAAACACTACACTGACACCAGGACACAAATTGCCCCCCCAGACACCCCCCAGCCCCCAGTCACAATGTCACTGATTGCAGTGACCATTTATTTACTGATCACTGCAATCAGTGACATTTGTGACTGTAAAAGTGTCACTAAAGTTAGTTTTAGGTCCAGTGTAGCCCCCTAACCCCCCCTAATAAAGGTTTAACCCCCTGATCGCCCCCCAGGTAACCCTTTCACCCCCTATCACCACTGTCGCTAAGCGATCATTTTTCTGATCGCTGTCTTAGCGTCGGTGATGCCGATCGGTAGCCAGTATTTTTTTTTAGGTTCCCCGTCAGGTTTTTATATAGCATCAGGTACCCCCATATATTACCTTATAAAGGTTTTAACCCCCTAATTGCCCCTAGTTAACCCTTTCACCAGTGATCACCATATAAGTGTTACGGGTGACGCTGGTGTGAAGGACTAGCATCAAGTGTAGAGCTTGAAGGACACCGCCACTCGCTGGTTCTTCTTTTTAAGGGTTGTTTGCCCATTTTTATTAAAAGAAGTTCAAAACAAAATCAAAAGGTTTTCCCTCGCAGGGGTTTCAGCACTCCTTTTCAACAACAAAATGACATTCAGCCTCCTGGCTTATACATACAGCAGTGCTGCTCAGGCCTTCCACTTCAGGCTCTTGTCTGTCTCCTATAGACTATTCCATCTGCAACACCATCCATTTGGATAGCAGCCCCTTGCTGCTCTGACCCTCAGACCTGGGTCTCTGGCTTCCACTGTGCACACAAGCACTCTCTGACTTCTCCAGTGCACACTTGCACTCTATGGCTTCCCCAGTGCACACCTGCACTCGTCGGGAGGGTGGGGCCCAGAATGCTGGTCCTGACTCTACTATATGGCCCACACACACCCGAACAATCAGTGTGCAGTTGAGTCTCAAAACCCGGATCCAGGACTGGGGATTTCATCCCACCCGGATCTCTAAGAAATCCCCAAGCTCCGGGTCCCAAAGTGGACTTTGGGAGGAAACTGGCTTTTCAGTTTCCTCATGATTTACTAAACAAGCAAATACCCTGGAGCCCCTCAACCTGCCTGGTTGAGAATCCTGCATCCATACACTGGTGGGGTACCACACTGGTTAGTTACAGTAGGTGCCGCCGATATTGTGTCAATATCGCCGCTTCTAGCGGCGATATTGACACCCTATGAGCTCCGTCGCGAGAGCCAGCGCCGAGCTGTCTCGTCATCGGGAAAGGAAAAAATGTTTCTTTCACGATGAGCGACACGCATTGCCGATAGGCGGGGATCCGACGCGGTTTCCCGCCAATACCAGGCACTGCGTTTGGTATGAATCCTGAGCGGGAACTCCACGCCAATTTTTAAAGAAAAAAACGGAGTGGGTTCCCCCTCCATTGGCATACCAGGCCCTTGGGTCTGGTCTGGATTTAAAGGGGAACCCTACGCCGAAAAAACGTCGTGGGGGTCCCCCTCAAGATCCAAACCAGACCCTTATCTGAGCACGCAACCTGGCAGGCCGCAGGGGAAGAGGGGGGACGAGAGCGGCCCCCCCTCCCTCCTGAACCGTACCAGGCCACATGCCCTCAACATGGGGGGTTTGGTGCTCTGGGGCAAGGGGGCGACCTGCGGCCCCCCCACCCCAGAGCACCCTGCCCCCATGTTGATGAGGACAGGGCCTCTTCCCGACAACCCTGGCCATTGGTTGTCGGGGTCTGCGGGCGGGAGGCTTATCGGAATCCGGGAGCCCCCTTTAATAAGGGGGCCCCCAGATAATATGTGAATGAGTATGGGGTACATCGTACCCCTACCCATTCACCTGGTGGAAAATAAATGGAAATAAAAACACAACACCGTTTTTAAAAGTATTTTATTGCACCGCTCCGGAGGTCTTCTTCCGCCTTCGGGGGTCTCCGGTGTCGTCGCCGCGTTCTCCGGTTCTTTCTTCTGCCGGGCCTCCGCTAACTTCTTTTTAGCTCTTTTGCTAACGGAGGCCCGGTCTTCTCCGTCGTCTTCTTCTTCTCCCGCTCTCCGGTTCTTCTCCCGCTCTCCGGTGTCGTCGCCGCGTTCTCCGGTTCTTTCTTCCGCCGGGCCTTCGCTAACTTCTTTTTAGCTCTTTTGCTAGCAGAGGCCCGGTCTTCTCCATCGTTGCCGTCGGCGTCTTCTTCCCTCTTCTCTTCCTCTCGCAGTAATGGTAAATCTTCGGTCCGCAGAGATTAATCTAGTCTTCACATGACGTCACAGTCACATGCTCTGGGGCACATGTGCCCTGGAGCATGTGACTGTGATGTCATGTGCACATGTGCCCTGGAGCATGTGACTGTGACGTCATGTGCACATGTGCCCTGGAGCATGTGACTGTGACGTCATGTGAAGAATAGATTAATCTCTGCAGACCGAAGATTTACCATTACTGCGAGAGGAAGCGACGAGTCAACATCGAGGAGGAGAAGAGGGAAGAAGATGCCGACGACGGAGAAGACTGGGCCTCTGCTAGCAAAAGAGCTAAAAAGAAGTTAGCGGAGGCCCGGCAGAAGAAAGAACCGGATAACGCGGCGACGACACCGGAGAGCGGGAGAAGAACCGGAGAGCGGGAGAAGAAGAAGAAGGCGACGGAGAAGACCGGGCCTCCGTTAGCAAAAGAGCTAAAAAGAAGTTAGCGGAGGCCCGGCAGAAGAAAGAACCGGAGAACGCGGCGACGACACCGAAGACCCCCGAAGTCGGAAGAAGACCTCCGGAGCGGTGCAATAAAATACTTTTAAAAACGGTGTTGTGTTTTTATTTCCATTTATTTTCCACCAGGTGAATGGGTAGGGGTACGATGTACCCCATACTCATTCACATAGGGTGGGGGGGCCGGTATCTGGGGGCCCCCTTATTAAAGGGGGCTCCCGGATTCCGATAAGCCCCCCGCCTGCAGACCCCGACAACCAACGGCCAGGGTTGTCGGGAAGAGGCCCTGTCCTCATCAACATGGGGGCAGGGTGCTCTGGGGTGGGGGGGCTGCAGGTCGCCCCCCTGCCCCAGAGCACCAAACCCCCCATGTTGAGGGCATGTGGCCTGGTACGGTTCAGGAGGGAGGGGGGTCCGCTCTCGTCCCCCCCTCTTCCCCTGCGGCCTGCCAGGTTGCGTGCTCGGATAAGGGTCTGGTTTGGAACTTGAGGGGACCCCCACGCCGTTTTTTCGGCGTAGGGTTCCCCTTCAAATCCAGACCAGACCCAAGGGCCTGGTATGCCCCTGGAGGGGGAACCCACGCCGGTTTTTTCTTTAAAAATTGGCGTGGAGTTCCCGCTCAGGATTCATACCAAACGCAGTG
Organism: Rana muscosa; assembly: GCA_029206835.1. Taxonomy (NCBI): domain Eukaryota; kingdom Metazoa; phylum Chordata; class Amphibia; order Anura; family Ranidae; genus Rana; species Rana muscosa. Next base: position 635,128,912 of record CM055117.1, on the reverse strand, counting down.
CCTGGTATAGGCGGGAATCCGCGTCGGATCCCCGCTCAATACAGTGTCGCGTCTCCTCGCCATTGCAGCGAGCGCCACACGTGTCGCCACCCTGCTTCCGACATCTCGGCACTCCTGTCGCCGAGAATCTCGGCGATGGGAGCGCGATAGAAACACAATATCGGCGGCACCTACTGTAGTTTGCTTTTTATAGTGTCAGGGCACCCGCCGTATATAACCCAATAAAGGCTTAACCCCCTGATCGCCCGGCGGGTGATATCAATTAGGTTTTAGCATCAGAGAGGGTCTGCGTCACACCCCAGGCAGCGTCAGGTTAGTGCCAATAGCGCTAACACCCACGCGTGAAGCATACACCTCCCTTAGTGGTATAGTATCTGAACAGATCAATATCTGATCAGATCTATACTAGCGTCCCCAGCAGTTTAGGGTTCCCAAAAACGCAGTGTTAGCGGGATCAGCCCAGATACCTGCTAGCACCTGCGTTTTGCCCCTCCGTCCAGCCCAGGCCACCCAAGTGCAGTATCGATCGATCACTGTCCCTTACAAAACACAACACACATAACTGCAGCGTTCGCAGAGACAGGCCTGATCCCTGCGACTCCAGTGCTGTAGGAGGTGATTTCACCACCACAGTTAAAAAAAAAGCATATATGCCGAAGCATGGGGGCAGCAGGGGCGGAGGAGCGGAGGAGCGATTTTGCTCCTAATGCCGCGTACATACGGTCGAAATTCCGACGGAGGCTTGCCTGTGGAAAAGTCCGACCATGTGTGTGCAGCATAACTTTTTTGCGGGAGGATGCCCCCATGCTTCGGCATATATAAATGGTGCGTGTATGCCCATCATTAGAAGTGGGTGGATGAAGGGCGGTATTCTAATGGTGGGCATACCCACTGATCAATCTCTTTTTTTGTTCAGCCAACAGGCTGCATGAAAAAAATAAATTACAATACATGTCCAACAAGGACCAGCAACGTACTGGTATGTTGCTGGACTTTGAATGTTTATACCAGAATGATGCCTGCGGGTTTAGGTATCATCTTGGTATCATTCTTTTCAGACAGCGGCCGGCTTTCATGTAAAAGCAATCCTAGTGGCCAATTAGCCTCTGGACTGCTTTTACAAGCAGTGGGAGGGAATGTCCCCCCCCGGATATAAAAAGCGCCATTGGGAAATTGGGAAAGCATTTTATCACACCGATCTTGGTGTGGTCAGATGCTTTGAGGGCAGAGGAAAGATCTAGGGTCTAGAAGACCCCAGTTTTTTCAAAAAAAGAGTACCTGTCACTACCTATTGCTATCATAGGGGATATTTACATTCCCTGAGATAACAAAAAAAAATGATAAAAAAAAAGAAAATATGGAAGGAACAGTTTAATAATAAAATAAAAAAGAAAAATTAATAATAAAAAAAGAAAAAAAAAAGGCACCCCTGCCTGTCCTGCACTGCTCTTGCCCAATGGCGAACGCAAGCGTCGGTCTGGCGTCATATGTAAACAGCAATTGCACCATGCATGTGAGGTATCACCGCGAAGGTCAGATCGAGGGCAGTAATCTTAGCAGTAGACCTCCTCTGTAAATCTAACGGGGTAACCTGTAAAGGCTTTTAAAGGCTTTTAAAAATGTATGTAGTTTGTCGCGAATGCGCGTTTGTGCGAAATTTTAAAGCATGTCGTGTTTCGTATCTATGTACTCGGCCTAAGATCATATTTTTTATTTCATCAAACAATTGGGCAATATAGTGAGTTTTAGTGCATTAAAATTAAAAAAAAGTGTATTTTTTCCCCAAAAAATGCGTTTGAAAAATCGCTGCGCAAATACTGTGTAGAAAAAAAATGCAACACCCACCATTTTAATCTGCAGGGCCTTTGCTTTAAAAATATATATAATGTTTGGGGGTTCAACATAATTTTCTTGCAAAAAAAAATGTTTTCATGTAAACAAAAAGTGTCAAAAAGGGCTTTGTCTTCAAGTGGTTAGAAGAGTGGATGTAAGCTTCCTAATGTTGTGCATAAAATGCCAGAACAGTTTAAACCCCCCCCCAAATTACCCCATTTTGGAAAGTAGACACCCCAAGCTATATACTGAGAGGCATGTCGAGTCCATGGAATATTTTATATGTTGACACAAGTTGCGGAAAAAAGACAATTTATTTATTTTTTTGCACAAAGTTGTCACTAATTGATATATTGCTCAAACATGCCATGGGCACATGTGGAATTACACCCCAAAATACATTCTGTTGCTTCTCCTGAGTACAGGGATACCACATGTGTGAGACTTTTTGGGAGCCTAGCCGCGTACGGGACCCCAAAAACCAAGCACCGCCTTCAGGCTTTCTAAGGGTGTAAATTTTTGATTTCACTTCTCAATGCCTATCACAGTTTCGGAGGCCATGGAATGCCCAGATGGCACAAAACTCCCCCAAATGACCCCATTTTGGAAAGTAGACACCCCAAGCTATTTGCTGAGAGGTATTGTGAGTATTTTGCAGATCTCGCTTTTTGTCACAAAGTTTTGAAAATTGAAAAAAAATATATATATATATATTTTCTTTCTTCATTTTCAAAAACAAATGAGAGCTGTAAAATACTCACCATGCCTCTCAGCAAATAGCTTGGGGTGTCTACTTTCAAAAATGGGGTCATTTGGGGGGGTTTTGTGCTATTTTGGCATTTTATGGCCTTCGAAACTGTGATAGGTAGTGAGGAGTGAAATCAAAAATTTGCGCCCTTAGAAATCCTGAAGGCGGTGCTTGGTTTCGGGGGTCCGTACGCAGTTAGGCTCCCAAAAAGTCCCACACATGTGGTATCCCCGTACTCAGGAGAAGCAGCAAAATGTATTTTGGGGTGCAATTCCACATATAACCATGGCATGTGTGAGCAATATATCATTTAGTGACAACTTTTTGTAATTTCTTTATTTTTTTGTCATTATTCAATCACTTGAGACAAAAAAAAAAATATTCAATGGGCTCAACATGCCTCTCAGCAATTTCCTTGGGATGTCTACTTTCCAAAATGGGGTCATTTGGGGGGGTTTTGTACTGCCCTGCCATTTTAGCACCTCAAGAAATGAGATAGGCAGTCATAAATTAAAAGCTGTGTAAATTCCAGAAAATGTACTCTAGTTTGTAGACGCTATAACTTTTGCGCAAACCAATAAATATATGCTTATTGACGTTTTTTTACTAAAGACATGTGGCTGAATACATTTTGGCCTAAATGTATGACTAAAATTGAGTTTATTCGATTTTTCTTATAACAAAAAGTAGAAAATATCATTTTTTTTTCAAAATTTTCGGTCTTTTTCCATTTATATCACAAAAAATAAAAATCGCAGAGGCAATCAAATACCATTAAAAGAAAGCTCTATTTGTGGGAAGAAAAGGACGCAAATTTAGTTTGGGTACAACATTGCATGTCCACACAATTTACAGTTAAAGCAGCGCAGTGCAAAATTCTGAAAACAGCTCTGGTCCTTTAGCTACCAAATGGTCCGGGGCTTAAGTGGTTAAGGAAGCTTCCAAAATCACTCTGGGCACACCCACTATTCTCTATACCACACATTCAGTAGCACAATTGTTACAAAATATGCATACCCAGCATATGGCAGCCCAAAGGTCCAGTGGGTATGAAATTATACTTCTGAATACAACACATTTGGAAGTAAAATCCTGTTCAGAAACTACTCCCGCAATACGATTGCTACACGCACTATTGCAGCTTCCATATACTGAACCAAAAGTAAACCATAATTGTAATGACAATTTACTTCAACAAACATTGCCAAGGGTGAATTTAACTGATAAACCAAACCGAGATTTCCTGGATGTATTTGTGGATGGCAGTTGTTCCAGGCCTAATGATAACACATATAAGACAGGCTATACAGTGGTGATAAATAAAGAAAAAATGCGCAACCTCTTTCTAACAAATACAATGCTATAAATTTGCAGCTGACATAGTGCTGCAATTTTGTGCATGTGAAACAACAAAAAAAAACTTTTCATAAAAAACAAAGTTCATGAGAGGGATGGCCGCTCAGGGTATTATCCTATGTTCCCCGCATTAGAGATGGATGCAGGTAAGGATTCAACACTTCCCAACTTGCTCAGGTAGAAAATAGATGTACAAACTGCTTACCGGATCAAACGGATCCCCATTACAGGGATCTTTTAAAGCTCGATATCCTTCACGGATCACTCGGATGATCAGGAACCCAGCAGCACATCCAGGAACTCCAAGGGACACGTCTTACAAAAGCAGGAAAAGCCGAACCACCTTTCTGTTGCTCAGCTTGTCAGATCCCCCTCCAGACGTATTAGATTGTGGATTGGAAGTAAAATGAAAAAAAAACGCTTCATGGTGCAGTATTCTTATTAAAAGAAGATACCCTTTATTTGCAATCCTGGGTATTATACATAAAAGCGCCATATAATTTGAACAAAAAAAAGGATTCTCAGCTGCGGTGCAATCCGATCAGCTGATGCGTGGTGACGTCAGGATCTTGCAGCTCCGCCCGACGCTGCGTTTTCGTTCAAATTATTTGGCGCTTTTATGTATAATACCCAGGATTGCAAATAAAGGGTATCTTCTTTTAATAAGAATACTGCACCATGAAGCGTTTTTTTTTTTCATTTTACTTCCAATCCACAATCTAATACGTCTGGAGGGGGATCTGACAAGCTGAGCAACAGAAAGGTGGTTCGGCTTTTCCTGCTTTTGTAAGACGTGTCCCTTGGAGTTCCTGGATGTGCTGCTGGGTTCCTGATCATCCGAGTGATCTGTGAAGGATATCGAGCTTTAAAAGATCCCTGTAATGGGGATCCGTTTGATCCGGTAAGCAGTTTGTACATCTATTTTCTACCTGAGCAAGTTGGGAAGTGTTGAATCCTTACCTGCATCCATCTCTAATGCGGGGAACATAGGATAATACCCTGAGCGGCCATCCCTCTCATGAACTTTGTTTTTTATGAAAAGTTTTTTTGGTTGTTTCACATACACAAAATTGCAGCACTATGTCAGCTGCAAATTTATAGCATTGTATTTGTTACAAAGAGGTTGCGCATTTTTTCTTTATTTTTCATATATTTGTAACTGTATATTCCAGTCACTTATTTGCAGCACCTGAACATAATAGAAATAATTTTACTTTCATGTACATTTAATCATATACATGATATCGCTCACCTTTTTTTTTTTTTTTTTTTCACCTACTCTGTTACCTTATATGGTTTTAGAGTATTCACATGATATTAGAGTTAGCGCGGATTACCCCCCTTTTTTACATATATGCAGTGGTGATGCCACCTAATGTTGTGGTTGAGGCTTCTCCTTTAGGGGCCAATTCAGCACAACAAGCTGAGCTCCATGCACTCACCAGAGCATGTAAACTATTTAAAGATAAAGATGTAAATATATATACTGACAGCAGATATGCCTTTGCCGTAATTTTCGATTACGGACTCATCTGGGAAAAACAAGGGTTTAAAACTGCAGACAACAAATTGCCAATAAGGAATTTGTTCTTACCCTACTCGCAGCCCTACAGATGCCCAGAAAAATCAATGTTATAAAAGTAAAGGGACATTCATTTGACAAGTCCAAAGAAGCTCAGGGCAACGTCTTGGCAGACAGAGTTGCTAAAACAGCAGCCGATTCGGGACACGGGGCCCAGCCCAAGCTAACACTGTTTGCTACAGATTTCAGTTCACCAGAATTCCCAAATACTGTGAGAATGTTACAGGACAAAGCATCAAGAGAGGACATAGCTTTCTGGGAAAGTCAGAACTTGACCAGCGTACCAAGTGGCATCTGGTCAAGCAAGGAGGGAGTAATAGGTATACCAGAGTCAGCTGCCCCTCTTGATTTCTTACTTACATGGTCCAGGTCACCTAGGAAGGAAAACAGTTTTGACAATGTACAGACAGTCTTTCAGCACGGTCAATGATAGGCCCCCTCCAAGATCTACAAATAGACTTTACACGTATGCCAAAACAGAAAGGAAATATAAAATATCTTTTAGTTATAGTGGACAAGTTTAGTTCTTGGGTCGAGGCTATCCCAACTACAGGCGAGACAGCCAAAATAGCATCAAGAGCACTAATAAATCACTGGATTTCGAGGTATGGTTTACCAGCCAAGATCTGGTCAGACCAAGGTCCAGCTTTTACAGCTGCTCTTACCCAGGAACTTGCAAAACTCCTGGGCATTCAATGGAAATTACATATTCCATATCATCCACAAAGTGCAGGAATAGTGGAAAGAATGAACAGAAATATAAAGGATAAACTTAAAAAGGCAACAGTAGGACCATGAAAGGGTGGATTGATTACCTCCCAACATTTTTGTTTCAAATTAGGACAGCCCCTAATTCTAGAACAGGATTGTCACCATTTGAAATACTTATGGGTAGGCCGGCACAGAGGAAACCTGATGAGGGAGAAGAGGTTAATCTTTATTCTTTACAGGAAGAGTACGTGAAACATCTGGTAAGTAGCCTTAGTGAAACAGAGGACAAGGTTGCTGTCACTTTCCCTCCTCTCTCCACAGAGCCTACACATCCGTATATCCCAGGAGACAAAGTACTGAGAAAACAACTTGCTGTCCGGAATCAACCAGGCCCTATCTTCCAAGGACCATTTGAAATTCTGAAGGTTGCCAGAACAGCTGTTCTTACAGATCAAGGGCCACAATGGATCCATGCATCCAGACTAAAGACATTTCCGAAGGGAAACTAGAAGAAGGTGAAGGAGAAGACAAAGACCTCTGTTCTGGAGAGTATTCCAGAAAAGGATCCGGAAAATACTCCCTAGTGGACCATGAAAAACAAGAAACTCAGAGTTCCATACCCATAGACACTAACGGTCCAAAAGGAGGGATCACTTCGGGGAAACTTTCTTTTTTCCTTAATGATTACATTGTTGGTCAGATAATTCTAACAGACCAAAAAGAAGTATGGAAGACAATTTTAGTGGTAAAATGCTGCTGCTTAAATTTAAATAGGCTTATGCTCAAAAATCAGGATATGAAAAATGTTGGATATGTAGTAAACTCCATCCTAGCACTGCTAGGATCCCCCTAATGGCAGTACCTCTAAACTTCACCCCTCTCCTAAACGGCACACCACCTGTCGTCCTTACAAATGTCACAAGAACGCTTTCAGATAATACCCTTACTTTCCAAATTATTGGTAGAAGTCATTCCCCAGACTGGTGTTTTAGGTTGGGAAACTCCACAAAGGGAGCTGAAGTGTGCCAACAAGCTACAATTAACTTTTCAATGACTTCAATTGAAAGCCCTTTCTTTCACACTTCAGAACCTGCCCTTAACACCACTCTAATAAACTTTAACTCCAGTACCACATCCACGGTAGGAGAATTATTGTCAAGTTTAACCTTTTCTGTTTTTTCTGATGAAATGATGACAATATTCAACAAACGACCTTTAGCTCTAGGAAACAGTATTTATATTTGTTGTGGAAAAAGTTGTCACCCTTGGATCCCCACTGAACCCCAAGGATGGTGTGATCTTGCATCCCAAGTCCCCATTATGGACATAGTAGGAGATAGCAAGGGAACACACCTCCTTAAAGCTAGCATGCATCCTAGGTACCCCCTCAAACACCGAAATAAAAGGGAGTTATTATTTGAAAAAGATATGGCTTGGGCCTGGTTCCCTTCCTGGACAGGTTGGGGGATAGATTTAATGAAAAGGCTTAATAATTATACAAATATTATAGATGATGTATTGGTGAAGAATTCTGATGATATTACTAGTTTAAACATTGAAACTAGAGCAATCAGAAAGCAATTAGAACTTCATGATCTTGCCATTGAAAGCATGAGTGCTGCACTCACTGACCTGTGTGAAGTTACGGAGGACTATGAGTGCTGCACTTGGATCCACAACACATCTGTTGAGATTCCTGATTACTATGATGTAATTGCCCAACATAGGAAAGAGGTAAATAAATTGCAACAGGAGGCGAGGGATATCGCAAAAACATGAAGCCCCTTTGGAGAGGGAGGATTCGGGGGCACAGGTATTCTTTCATTTCTCAGACAAATGGCTATAACAGTAGTAATGGTGTTAATCTTAATTCTACTGTTATATTTAGAATTTAAATTAATTGTCTGGGTAATTGGAAAGATCACTAGTAAAAAGAGAAAGAGACAGGGTTCTAAGGAAACAATCTTGATGATGTCCATGGTACATACTAAACAAAAATGGTATAATAAATAATCTAATGATCTATGGGCTTCAATTCTTGAAGCCATGATCAAAAGAAGGGGTTGTAAGGTATGAAAAAATCATGAACCAATATCAAGAATAGAACTTCCCATCTGCGCTTTCACTCCAGATCTCTGTGTATTCATTGAAGCCAGTGGGAGTGACAAGAGAATCAAAGAACCCGAAACAATCTCTTCAAACACTTAACATTCTCCAGAAAGCCCGGGGATATTGCATTAATTATACAGCTCCCTTCACCACATACTGCCAGAGGTTCTGCTGATTGAAGAGTCAGCAGAATATCTGAACAATACCATATCACACTCCTCAGAGAGGACCTAGGGGACTTGGTTTCCTTGTTCCGTTATCATCATGTTCGAATCTCCTAGCAGTTTGATGTTTCTTGATATGAAAAGTTATCTGATTACTACCCCCATTTTTTCATAGGTTACCTGAAGTTCTGTCTGAGATCGATGTGGAAACTTTACTGAACGCCTGAGAATTATCATTTACCTTCACTTCCACATCTTCAGAAATGTTTCTCCCCACTGTGGATTGCTTTTATTGTCTCCCTTACATAACAAGCTTTTTAACAGACGCAATACCTCTTTACCCCCCTATTGGTAGATGCACACATCTCAAGTTTTTCTAGGATGCCTGCTACATCCATTGTTGTTAGTTTGTTCCTCAGACCTGCTCTCCGGGATGGAACCACAGCTCTCATCTTTAGGGACGCGGTGCCCTTCCAGGTTTGCAGGAATTGGACTTATTTGTCCTATTGATGCTTATTCAAGTTTTCTTGACAGGTTTTATCTTGTCCCATTTTAATTTTTGTTTTTGTTTCTCATTTTTGAAATTTTAGCCCATAAGGCTTTTATTGTGTTCATTTTACAAAAAGGAAGTACTGTTAACTACATACAAATAACGATTTTTGACATAGATTTCACAGCTCTAGACTACTCTGGTAACTGCATAAGGTACAATGCTCATCTCCCTGCTTGTATATCAATCCCCTTTTTTACAATACCTCTGATCACAATCACAATCTTAGTATTAGACTTAATCACGAACACTATCCAGAACTTACTCTATACTTCTGATTCTTGCCTATTAATCCCCCATCACGACACCATTAAGCCCTACACTCTAGACCCCTCCAATGGGTATTAAAATAATATTGCACAATGTGCAGGGTTTTAATTCCCCCTACAAACGCAAAAAAGCTTTTGAGCACTATAAAAGAATAGGGGCTGACATCATACTCATCCAGGAATCCCACTTTTGCTCATCCAACCACCCTAAATACTTTAATAAGGCATACAACCAAGTATTCTATACAACATACAACAATAAGACAAGAGTCGCCGCAATGTTCATACGCAATTCGATTATATTCAATATACATAGTATTTTCAGGGATACTGAAAGTCGATACATTATCTTAAAAGGCACTATTGACAATAGGGCCATAACAATAGCATCAGTATACGCTCCCAATGAATCTCAGTCCTCTTTTTTCATTAACTTTTTTGAGACTCTAGACCGATATACCTCCCCCCACATCATCCTGGGTGGGGATTTCAATCTAACCTCACATCCGGCCCTGGACAGGAGCAGAGTCGCACCATCTTCTAAGGCAGGGATATGCAATTAGCGGACCTCCAGCTGTTGCAAAACTACAATTCCCATGAGGCATAGCAAGACTCCGACAGCCACAAGCATGACACCCAGAGGCAGAGGCATGATGGGACTTGTAGTTTTGCAACAGCTGGAGGTCCACCAATTGCATATCCCTGCTCTAAGGCATTCCCAAAGTCCCTGAACCGCTCCCTCAATCACTTTCAACTTATAGACTCATGGAGGGCCCACAATGTCGGCATCAAGGCATACACTCACTATTCACATCCCCATAATGTTTATGCCAGATTAGACTATATCTACTGCACCCCTATCCTGTTAGCGAACTCCTCTAAAGCGATCATTCGCCCCTGTCCATGGTCGGATCATGATATTACATCTCTTGAAACAGCCTATATTGGTCTTAAACCATCCCCCTTCAACTGGCGTCTAAACGACTCCTTACTTTCTGATCCCACAATTGCACAATCTGTCTCCACTCATATAGAGAACTACTTCACTGAAAATATGAATGACGAAACCCCTCCCTCCTCTATCTGGGTTGCCCATTAAAGCAGTCTTACGTGGGCATTTAATTTGTCTCGCTGCCAAAAGAAACAAAGAAAGGCTCTCAGACATTAGATGTCTCACTAAGGACCTAGATAACTTATACAATAAACTTCAACAAGCCCCCTCCCAGGCTCTTACTGATCAAATCAAATCCAAACGCCTGGCCTTAGACCAAATTTTATCAGCCAACACTGAGAAATCCCTCAGATTTTCTAAGGCTAAATTCTTTCTCCATAGCAACTCCTCCTCCACTATGTTCGCCAGAAAACTAAATCAAGATAATAACCCACCCCATGTCTATAAACTTAGAGATAACGCAGGGAACATTGTTACTCATCCACAAGAGGTGTTGAATATCTTCTCCTCCTTTTACAAAGACCTCCTTTCGGGTCCTCAATCCCAACCTAAACAGTCCTCCAAAATTTGGCTGGATGATATCCCACTACCCTCCCTCAACACCCAACAGATAGAATCTCTTAGCGCACCATGCACAGATTTAGAAATAATTAATATAATTAAATCCCTAAAGTCCTCTACAGCCCCAGGCCCGGATGGCTTCTCCTCCGCATACTATAAAAAATATGCATCTCTTTTAGCCCCCAACTTATCTAAACTCTTCAACTATGTGCTAGATGGTCATCAATTCCCAGAAGAAATGCTCTTGGCGAACTTCTCGTTAATTCCTAAGCCACTCAAAGACCATTCTCTTCCACAAAACTTCCGCCCCATTTCAGTTCTTAACAATGACTTAAAGATCTTTGGGAGACTTCTTGCAGATAGGTTGGCAGCAGTTATTACTAGTATAGTGCACATGGATCAAACGGGATTCATACCTGGACGCCAAATAACGGACAATATTAGGTTGGTTACCAATATCACACAGGATGCCAACATACACTCCAAAGAGCTATGCCTCCTCAGCCTGGATATTCATAAAGCTTTTGATATAGTATCCTGGTCTTACCTCAATCACATCCTACCTAAATTTGGCGTCCCTGATAAATTCCTGTGTGGCTTTAATGCACTATATCACTCCCCCCAGACCCGTATAACAATTCCAGGTCATAACTCGGAATTCTTTCCTCTAAGTAGGGGTACTAGACAGTAGGCTTGTGCACAACGGAAAAATTCGTTCCGTTTCGGTTTGTTTCTTTCCGGTCCTGTTGATTCGTAATCATTCGTAATTTTGCTAGACGGGATTTTTCGTGTTCGGACTCATTCGTATTTTTGCAAGCGACATTTTTCGTTGAATTTTTTGTTGCTTTATAATTCGTACTTTCGGTAGAGTACGTTGTTTTTCGTTGATTCTGGACACAACTCCTACTTTCGTAACTTTTTTTGGGTTCGTTGATTCGTAATTTTCTGTGTCTCTCTCACGACGACGCTGACTATTATGCCTAATGTGCTTCGAATGGATTTGTACTTTTCGAAATACATAGCGGTTATTTGTAACGATTCGAAATCTCGTATTTTACTTTCGTTTTTTACATGCGGCTATAGCCTCCGCCCCTGTACACCATTTTGAGAGGGTTCAGCACGGTGAGGGAGAAGCAGAGAGCAGATCAGAGTGTTATTGTGCTTCGAATGGATTAGAAATCTCGTATTTTACTTTCGTTTTTTACATGCGGCTATAGCCTCCGCCCCTGTACACCATTTTGAGAGGGAGTTCAGCACGGTGAAGGAGAAGCAGAGAGCAGAGCAGAGTGAGTGTTATTGTGTTTCCAATGGATTTGTACATTCGTAAGTTTTTTCATAACGAATTATGCCGAAGACATTCGGGCATTCGCTATTTTGCGGTATAATTTATTTCGGATTCGGTTTTATTCGTAATTGCTTTGTTCGGAAATTCGAATGCTTCCGAATGTCCGAAAGTTGCTAAATTCGGACGAATTTCGATTCGTTACGAAACGAATTGCACAAGCCTACTAGACAGGGCTGCCCTCTATCCCCACTAATGTTTGCACTAGCAATGGAACCTCTTGCCCACAAAATTAGGAACAGCACGGATATAAAGGGAGTTGTCAAGGGTGAAGAGGAGTTTAAAATTAGCCTCTACGCAGATGACGCGTTAATTTTTCTCACCGAACCTCACGTCTCCATTCCCTCCCTTCTTAAGGAACTGAAACTATTTCACGACATATCAGGTCTAAAAATTAACATGAAAAAATGCTCAGCTCTACCCATCAATCTCCCCGATCACTTAAAGACCATGTTGAAAAATAATTTCCCATTCATATGGTGCTCTCAATCTTTCAAATATCTGGGCATCTCTGTCACCCCATCACACAACCTGCTTTTCAAAACCAATTATATCCCTTTATTCAATAATATATCCTCACTCCTTAAGACCTGGTCAACCTTCCATATATCATTCCTAGGCAGAATTTGCGCCATTAAAATGACAATCCTCCCCAAACTGATATATTACTTCCGTTCCCTCCCCATTAAGATCCCCAAATCTAAACTTGCTTCTCTCCAAAGGGAAATCAACAAATTTATATGGTTTACAAGAAGCCTAGATGCAGCTATGCACATATGCATAGACCTCAAACCATGGGGGGGATGGGACTCCCTAACCTATGGCATTATTTTCTGGCTGCCAGACTTTCTCAATTAGCACAATGGTTCACGCCCAATCAAGATATCCCATGGAAAAAATTTGAGGAGTCCTCAATTTCCCCTTGGTATTTACAGGGCATCCTTTGGTCCAAAACCACCTCATATAGCAAACTCTCTAAATACAACATAATTGTTGCACACTTCTACCAATTGTGGCTCAAAAGCCCAACATACTTTTGAATTATCATCACTCACTCCTCCCCTTGCTTCCTTCCTAGGTGACCTGAGATTTACCCGTACTCACAGAGATTACCACGCCTTCACCTATTGGATCAATAATAATCTTACTACACTTAAATCTCTACAAATTAAATGGGAGTTCTCCTCATTCACTGCTCTGCAAGATAAATATAGTATCCCCACATCCGAACTTCAACACTATAACCAAATCAAAGCCTTTTATGCAGAACATTACTCTCTCTCCACCCAGCCCCCTGGAACAGTTTTTGAACGGATTTGTATATCTTCTTCTAGAGATAAGGGTATCATATCCCGCCTATATAGCTATCTTAATACTTTTCATTCACCTGACAAGTCAGGTCAGATGCTCCATTGGGAAGCTGACCTAAGTAACACCTTCACAGTAGATGAATGGCATGGCATGTCAGATAATCTCCGTAAAAGTAACAAAGCTATCTCTTCCAGAGAGACTCCCATTAAAATATTCTCTAGATGGTATCTCACCCCGTCCAAGCTCCACACCTTTTATCCCTCTATTTCTCCACACTGTTTCAGGGGTTGTTCAGAACCAGGCACTATCCTACACACATTCTGGAGCTGCAAACACCTACTTCATACATGGCGCAAAGCAGCAGAAATTTTTGAAAACTCCTTGAAACAGAAAATCCCCATCTCCCCACAGATCTGCCTTCTATATGCTGATATACCTAATGTTCCCATTCCTTGCAAAAGACTCTTTCATACTTTATGTAGCTCCATCCAATGGATGAATGCCTCCAACTGGAGATCCAATAATCTGCCTTGGGCGCAGGTACTGGCTCGGATGGAGACGATAAAACTTTCGGAGAGAATCTATCACACCCTTCACGATACCTTCCATGTTTATGTAAGGAAATGGTCATATTGGCTTACAACAAAACTCAATAACTTAGAACCTGAATTTCCACTCACACACTCTCTCAAATTCCTGTAATCTTGACCTATAATGCCTGTCCTTTATATTAGTAACATACACCCGTGTAATATATTTTTGTACCAGAAAACTTTGTATATAATCATTATCTTCATGTAAGAGCTCGATTTTCCTTTTTTTTATATTATTGATTACCTTGATAAACACCCTATGTAACTGTACATTTGAACTTCCTAATAAAAAATTTTGTAAACAAAAAAGAAATTCTTCTTAGGTGTATATGTTGTAAGGTATATTGAGACAGAATATGTTTCTCTGAAAAATATGTGTAAGCAGGATGCGACTTTGTGGTCAAGCCTGTTCTTATCTTTCTTCTTCTTTAACTGTCAGTCATATGTTTAGCGTGACCACAATGCCCCCTTACGTTCTTATCTTCCTGTTTCAATTGTCAGTCATATGTTTAGAATAACCGTAATAACGTCTAATGTCCTTATCTTCCTGTTTCAAATTTTAGACACATGTTTAGTATGACCGCAATGACGCATGATATTCTTATTTTTAAATGACTACTTCTGCAAAAGCCTAAAACCTGTTAGAGTCTATTTTTGTTTAACTCATGATGTTTTTGCTTATTGCTGATTGGTTCATACGAGGGAGGCAACTTTCCTTGTTATGCATAAAAGAGATAATTTGCCAATAAACCAATATATTCTTGTATATCCATTCACTGTGTATGGTGTCTTGAATATCTGACCGGTCACAGAGTTACTTCCACAGATCCTGAGTCCAGCTCGAGCCAAGAGGGTCCAACAGAACCAGAACCTTTCAGTCATGTGGATACATCAGGTTGTGGAACAGTCTGCAGATGTTCATCCTGGTTGAGCAACCCGGTATGAAGCCCCCTTGATCACTCCCCACCAACTTAGCGATCACCTTGTTTAGACAGTTGGCCAGCGCCTTAGCCAAAATGTTGACATCCACATTACTAAGAGATATCGGCCAACAGGAGTCACATTTCAAAGGATCTTTTTGAGGTTTAAGTATTAGAACGATCAGAGCCTCCCTCTTCGAGGGAGGGAGTACCCCATCCTTCAAGGCCGCATTGTAAGTTCTAAGTAAAATAGGGCTAAGGAGGTGCTGAAATTGCTTATACCACTCAGCTGGAAAACCGTCCAACCCTGGTGTTTTATGAGCCGGCATCTGTGAAATCGCAAGGGAAAGTTCTTCCACAGAAAGTGGTGCATCCAGTTCCCCCCGGCCCTGGTCTGTCAAACGGGGGAGTGGTATTTGGGTCAGGTAGTCGTCAAGTTGCGTTTCGGAGTAATCAGCTCTGGACGTGTAGAGGTCACGATAAAAGGAGAGAAAGGCCTCTGTTATATCCTGAGGGACATCACTAATTTTATTCCCAGAGACCAGTATCCTGGGGATTGAGATAGGGGCACAGTCAGGTCTGGTAATATATGCGAGTAGACGACCCGCCTTATTACCATGTTCAAATGTCTTCTGGGTGACAGAGCACACGTTTTTTGGTAAGGTCTAACAGGCAAAGTTCGTATTCCCTGCGGCTATGTAGCCACGGGGTCAACGTAGCCGCAGTAGGGTTTTGGGAGTACTCTGCCTCAGTTAATGCACATTCCAGTTCCTCAGTACGTTGTTGAGCATTCTTACGCAAAATACCAGTAATGGACATAAAAGTACCCCTCAGCACGGCCTTGGAAGCTTCCCAGGCCGTGGTGGGTCCAGTGGTGCCCTGATTCACACACCAGTATTCGGTCATGCCCCTTTGGCACTCATTCTGCACGATCTCATCCTCGAGCCAGTGGAAGTTTAATCTCCAGACGTGAGGGCCTGTTCTCGGCAGGAGGAGGAGATCAACCGACAGAGGAGCATGATCCGAAATCCCCCTGGGCAAGAAGGAAACCGAATGGACCAGTGGGAGTACATCTGCTGGAGAGAATGCCAGGTCAACGTGAGACAGTGTGGAAGGAGTCAGAGTGGCAGGAAAACTGTCGGTCATCTCAGCGCCACAACTCAGTAAGGTTATATACCTGGGTCCAATCAACAAATGTGGGATAAGGTCTGCTCCCACCCCGCAAGCGGTCCACTGTAGGGTCTAGTACAGCATTAAAG
Organism: Rana muscosa; assembly: GCA_029206835.1. NCBI lineage: Eukaryota > Metazoa > Chordata > Amphibia > Anura > Ranidae > Rana > Rana muscosa. Next base: position 635,112,652 of record CM055117.1, on the reverse strand, counting down.
TCTCCTACAAAGAACAGGGGACCAGGGGATCTGGACAGTAGCATTAAGGACAGATGGGGAAGAATATCTGGGGAAAACGGAGGAGGAACATATATGTTCACCAGTGTAAAAACTCTGGAAACTATACGAAGGGCAAGTATAATGAATCGACCCGCAGGGTCCATCTTCACTAGCAAAATCTCAGCCGGGAGGGACCGTGCCAGCAAAATCGAGACCCCCCCGGGAGTAATTGGTATAAGTGGCATGGTATTGGGTAGCCAGCCAGGGACGTTTAAGGGACCTCAACACATCACCGGTGAGGCGAGTCTCCTGAAGGCAGATGATATGGGGCTTATGTTTCTTTAACTATGAGAACATTAGGGATCGCTTGTGAGGCGAGTTCAACCCCCTAACATTCCATGAAATCAGTTTTAACACCTCAGCCATAAGGAGTCCTGGTCAGTACAGTATTTTTGCAAAATTTATCAAACGATGCAGCACACCACAAATGATACAGGTTATAATGCCATCTATATTAGGGATGCAATAGCAGCAAATAGAAAATGTTCATAGGAGCACAGATAACCAAAATCCTGAAAGGCCAGTCTTTCTCATCAGCTAGAACACGTGAGAAGACTGCCAAAATAAATATCCCCCCTCTGCCCACCCTGCTCTACCAACCCCAACACAGTGAGCATGGAATCCCTAAACAAAAAAGTATCCCCCACAGCAATAGTCTTGAGGGGAGAAGAAGCCCTGTGGCCTCGCCACCTACTGGTATGGGGGAAGTAGCAGTTCCATGAGGGCTCTCAGGTGACGTAGAAGTGTCCATCTTGCAGGATCTAGAAGAAATCTGGAACATAAGGCACAAACAGCAACAAGTACATAAGGCACAACTGGTGCTGTCTTTAAGGAAATCAAAAGGCATTGCAGGCAGAAGTTATCCTGAGATTTGTCAGGGATGCAAAAGTAACTGCAGCATAGAAAAAGGGGGGAGGAAAAAGCAGCGCAAGGATAGCCGCAATGAGGCCCAGCATCTGATCAGTGGGGAACAGTCATCATAATAAATTCCCTGGGAGTCTTGCTCGCAGGTAGGGATGAGCCGAAAAAAAAAACCCAGTTCTGTTTGCATCAGAACATGCGAACAGGCAATAAATTTGTTAGAACATCCGAACACCGTTAAAGTCTATGGGACTCGAACATGAAAAATCTAAAGTGCTAATTTTAAAGGCGTATATGCAAGTTATTGTCATAAAAAGTGTTTGGGTACCCGGGTCTTGCCCCAGGGGACATGTATCAATGCAAAAAAAAGTTTTAAAAACAGCCGTTTTTTCGGGAGCAGGACCTGGGTCCCCAAACACTTTTTATGACAATAACTTGCATATAAGCCTTTTAAATTAGCACTTTAGATTTCTCCCATAGACTTTTACAGGGTGTTCCGCAGCTTTTCGAATTTGCCGCGAACACACCAAATTGTTCTCTGTTCGGCGAACGGGCGAACAGGCAATGTTCGAGTCGAATTCGAGTTCGACTCATCCCTACTCACAGGTCGCATGTAGAAGGAATGCCGGGCACAAAGAGGCTCAGGACCTGTGACTTGTGGGTTCAATTGCGGTGTTGTGAATCCAGCCAGGCCATAGCTTCCTTTGGACAAGAGCAAAAGTGAGCTTTTCCTTCATAGATGATCCTCAGCTTACCAGGGAACAGCATCGCATAGGGAAGGCCTTCATTTCGGAGACAGCCTTTTACCGCTGCAAAAAATATGCGTTGACGTTGCACGTCTGCTGAGAAATCAGGGTATATGGAGATGGTATTGCCGTTAAACTTGAGGGGACATTTTTATCTAGTAAGACACAGGATAGTGACTTTGTCACGGAAGTTAAGGATTTTTGCAATCAGCGATCTCGGGGGGGCCCCAGGTTGTGGGGGGTGCGATGTGCACGCTTAATTTCAAAAGGCATGTGAGAGTTCCTCTACCCCAATCACATTGCGCGCAAATAATGGAGGAATGTTTTAGGGCAGGATCCCTCTGATCGTTCCGGGAACCCCACAAATCGGAGATTGTTCCTTTGGGAATGATTCTCCAAAGCGTCTAATTTAGCTCTGAGGGTCCCCAGCTTATCCGTGGCCGTGCGTACGGTTGCTGATAAAGGATGCACTGCGTCTTCTAGGGAACTGACATGGTCTTCCACCTCCCCCGTCCTGTCCCGCAAGTTCTGTACATCCTGTTTCAGGAGGGAGAAATCAATATGGATGCTCTCCATTTGGACAGCGAGGGAAGTCTTACAGTCCTTTATGGCCAGCATGATCTCTGCCAGTGTAGGTTCTGCAATGGAGAGGCTTGGGGAAGCAGAGTCCTCTGAACAGACCGGGGAGTCTAGGGTAGCTCAGTGGGCTGCCTGGGTGCGAAAGGCAGCAGGGATAGAGTCACTCACCCCCTGTGAAGAGATCTGTGCTGAGGATGGTGCTGGCTGCAGTGCAGTCTCATGCATGGCTGAGGGATCGGCACCATCTTGCTTTCTGAACCGGGCCAGTTGCTCCGCTGCGGAGTGGGGTGCGGGTGGCCCGTATTTGTTCACCATCATGCCTGGACCGGGTGCCCGTCGTCCTTAGGAGTAGAACGTGCCTTTTGGGAGAAAATCGTAGCCAGGATGCCTGCAGGATGGATGAATAGAGCCAGAGCTGTGAGACCAAGCAGCCGTTCTCATGAAACCCTAAGCCACGCCCCCCCATCCTCTTCATTTATAAACTAAGGCAGGCCATACATAATTCTTTTTTTTCATTCAACCAGCAGGTTGAGCGAAGAAAAATGAATCAAAACCTTGCCAATAAACTATTGCATTTTATCGGCGGTTGCCAGCTATATCCAGTGGCACTGTGTGTTTGGGAAATACCCAACAGGCTGGTTTTACACAAATCAGTAAATAGATAGACTTGTGTACAACCAGCCTGCCCATATATGGATTAAAATTTGTCCGGTTCCTGATTAGCCAGACAAATTTCGATCCATGTATGATCCATGCTTTACATTCACCCTTTGGACCTGGAGACCTATCCCTTGTCCTGGCTTGGGTGCATTAGCGGTGAAAATGGCATACCTGCCAAAGTTACTATATCTGTTTATTCTGCCTATTCAAATTCCAACATCAATCATGCAAGACCTTTTAAAATCAAGTTAGTGTGGCATAATTACAGACCTAGGTTCTCCCGACACATAATGTTCCAATCTAGACTAAGGGGAGGACTAGGTGTCCTAAATGTCTTAAGGTATAACAAAGCCACACAGTTTGCTCAGCTAACAAAATATCACATCATTAATAAGACACCACTCTGGGTCAATCTGGAAGCAGTGAATTGCACACAAATGCCTAGATACAATCTGCTGTGGCTATGTCCCTCTGACTGAAGCACTTTATCTAATCCCTTTAACACATTCCTTGCTGATCTGGGATCTTAAAGCAGAACTCCGGGCAAATTTTTTTTCCATGTCCTTGTTGCCAATCTTCTACCCTTACCAAGTTTGCCATCCATGTTCTTCTGAGCTCTGTAGTTCCTTTGTAATTTGCTGCTGAACTTGCTGAAAAACCATTGAGGATTTCCTGTTTGTAAGACCGCTGGCTGCTATCCCTCTCCTCAGCTCAGCCAGAGGTCTGAGACGCCCCCTTGTAGTCCTCTGTAATGCCAAGCAGGCATAAGCAGACATGTAGTTGGTGGAGGGGGGTCTCACAGAGCCGGTCTGTGCTGCCCCTGGAGGAGGTGTCCTCCTTCTCGTCTCTCCTCCTCCCTGTCAGCAATTCACCCCTCCACTGTCCCTGCCACACCCCCCACCTGCTTTCTCCGTGCAGAGCAGGATTAGCATCAGTAATTACTTGTATGACACAGCGGGGATGTCCCGCTGTGTCAGGTATAGTATAGAGAATGCTGCTCACTGATCTCCCACCCCTCACCATTATTGGCACAGTGTGCTGTCAATCATAATAACTGACATGGAGCTGACATGGTGGTCCCTGACATGGTGGTCCCTGACATGGAGCCAACATGGCTGTCCCTGACATTCGGCACTGGTGGTTCCTGACTGGTGGTTCCTGACAGTGTTCCCTGACATGGTGTACTGGTGGTCCCTGACATGGTGGTCCCTGACATGCTGCACTGGTGGTCCCTAACATTCAGCATTGGTGGTCCCAGACATTCGGCACTGTGGGTCACTGATGTGGTGGTCCCTGACAAACGGCACTGGTGGTCCCTGACAAGGGGCACTGATGGTCCCTGACAGGTGGCACTGATGGTCCCTGACATGGTGGTCCCTGACAATAGGGCACTGGTGGTCCATAACAAGCGGCACTGGTGGTCCCTGACAAGCGGCACTGGTGGTCCCTGACAAGCGGCACTGGTGGTCCCTGACTGGTCGTCCCTGACATTCATCACTGGTGGTCCCTGACTGGTGGCCCCTGACATTCGGCACTGGTGGACACTGATAAACTGCACTGGTTTGCATTTATAATAAAGGGGTTGTAAAGGTTCGTTTTTTATTTTCTAAATAGGTTCCTTTAAGCTAGTGCATTGTTGGTTCAATTACCTTTTCCTTTGATTTACCTTCTAATTTTTTTTTTTTTCTTTGTCTGAATTTCTCACTTCCTGTTTCTCCTCACTAAACTTCACACCATCATCCGAGCGGTGTTTAGTCAGCCAGAACAGCTTACTGAACAGCTTACTGAGGAGGAACAGGAAGTGAGAAATTCAGACAAAGAAAACAAAGAAAAAAAATATTTAGAAGGGAAATGGAAGGAAAAGGTAAGTGAACCAACAATGCACGAGCTTAAAGGAACCTATTTAGAAAATAAAAAACAAACCTTTACAACCCCTTTAAATGTATCAATTGAATTTAAATGTATTTATTAAATGCATTAAATATTATAATATGCATTTATAATAAAATGCTTTGCATTTATAAGGGGTTGTAACCGATCATACCGTGTGTTATGTATGGCTTGCTGGCTGCAGAATGAGGGGTGTGATTTATGTTGAAGTGGGCGAGTTCACATTTACATGTACAAGTCTAGTGTACCTTCCACATTCACTCCCATCCCAGGGATTCATAGGAAATGTAGGCCAATTACAGTGTAAAGAGAGGAGAGAGGATATGATGCAGTCACTGTTCTAAGAGATCCTCCCTGCCAGAAAAGATGATGCATTTTTTAAATCAGAAAACTGACCTCCTGAAAATCCAATCAGTCATATTTCTTAAACGGTAAGAAATTTCACAAATGTCATAACTGTTTAGTGTTGTGTGTGTGTGTGTGTGTGTGTGTGTGTGTGTGTGTGTGGGGGGGGGGTACTAATGGGGGATTTTTTGGAAATCCCAGAGTTCTGCTTTAAGTATTCAGGAGGCCTAATCTCTCTACACCTACCCTTATTATTTATATTACAGAATTTCTTCTTCACTCCTGGTCCTGGATGTGAAGCGCCTCAGGGCTATAGACACTGATCATTTTACAAGTTACACGCCTGCACACTCTTCTTTTCCCATTGGCGTCAAATCCTTTGCTGAATGCCAGAGATCTTATCAGCTATCCAACTCAGAATTATATTCCTATGGGAATCTCTAAAGACCAATTAATCCTTGTGACACATGTCCTAATGGCCACAGAACAGAAGATTGCAAAAAGCTTGGTCTTTCAGACACTCTACCCATTTCTAAAATTGAGATTTGGGTGCAATGTGTCATGCTTAAGGAGTAACTAACTGACAAGCTCAAGGGCACAATGACTACATTTTGCCGGATATAGGAACTATGGATCACTCAATTACTGCCGAGGAACTTTGATCGTCGCCCACTACGATGACTACAATGGCTTAGCTAATAGCGTGGGTTGTGAATTTCTCCTGCCCATTATCACCATCCCCCCCCTCCCTTGATTTCTTCCTACTTTTCTGGCCCTAATATTACTCTCCTTTTATCTTCACATGCTATTGCAGTGATATATTTGTTTATCATAACTAGTGTGTATATCAATACCAGTTGGTTATGACAGGCCTCTGCCCACCTGCTCTTGATATGTGCAATTCACATTCTATTAAATATACATAACAGCCTGTTCCCACTATTCTAATACTGTTTCTGCATTTGAAATATACAATAAAAATATAAAAACGGTGAGAGATTAAATTTTCATACTGACAAATAACATATCAGCAGTATCAGTGTGAATCTTGTGGATAGGATAGTGAATGTGAATCAGGTGAACTATTAGGGAAGAGATGTTTAAAGTGGAGTTCCAGTCCCCAAAACACTTTTTTTTTTAAACGCTCTGCATCTGTCCAAACATACACTTACCTGCTCCACTGTCCAGCGACGCGACGCCACGGAGCTTTGCTCCTCTTCCCCCCCCCTTCTCCGCCGGCGCCTCCATTCATAGTGTGGGCTCCCGGCCGCGACAGCTTTCGGCTTCATGGCCGGGCACTCACTGCGCATGCGCAAATGGCGCAGCGCTCTCTGAGTGGACAGGCGATCGCCTGGGACCTGTCACATGTCCCAGGTGCTCGCCTACAGGGAGGGGCCGCCAAAAGGCGATATGAAAAATCGCCTAGGCGGCACCTGGGCGGAAGGAGGACGTGGGACAGGAAGTCCCACTCCTACTGAAGCCCCCACTCCCCCCCCAAAAAAAAATTACATGCCAAATGTGGCATGTAAGGGGGCGAGGAGTGGATTAAGCGGAAGTTCCAAATTTGGGTGGAACTCCGCTTTAAAATTATCTGCACTTGCAGAAAGGTCTGTGCAACGCGTTCCCAGAGACTGTGAGGTTACAAACTCCTGGTCCAGGACAACGAGTTGCTGAGGCTTCGGCCAGTCAAAGAAGGAGCGGTGGGGAAGGTGGCCGTCTGACCGATGCGTTCAGACAATTCTTTAGTCCGCAGCCCCAAAGTATGATTGGTTCCAGCAACCATCGCCAGCGTCTGATAAACATGGTGCAGGAATATCTAGGGGCAAGGTCAGACTTGGACACCTTCCCCACCGAAAATCCTCTGGCTTACTGGGTCTTGAGGATGGATCACTGGCCAGAGCTTGCACAGTATGCAATTGAGCTACTGGCCTGTCCTGCATCCAGCGTTCTTTCGGAACGCACATTCAGTGCTGCTGGAGGATTTGTCACGGATCACAGGGTGCGCCTGTCCACCGACTCGGTTGATCGACTGACTTTCATCAAGATGAACCAGTCTTGGATCACCACCAGCTACCACACACCTGATGCTGATATAACAGACTAATTGATTTTAACATGTCACGTCCCTTCAAGACTGATGCTGATGCTGAGTGCCTGTGCTGTTATGTTGACTGGCTATCCTCCTCCTCCGAGTCCTCAATGATACGATTGATGATGATAGCTTGGAAGATCATTTTTGTTTATGGGTGCCGCCACCAGTGGCTAAGGCCCAATTTTTCAGCCCCTGTTTTACAGGGGCGTGTACTTACAATTTTTTTAGCAATAATTTGCCATAGGGCTCATTGCTGTGCTCCAAGTACAGTATCTGTGAGGGGTTGTAGTGTTGTGCCACCAGTGCCTAAGGCCCAATTTTTCAGCCCCTGTTTAACAGGGGCGTGTCATTACAATTTTTGAAGCAATACTTTGCAACAGGGCTCATTGCTGTGCTCCAAGTACAGTATCTGTGAGGGGTTGTAGTGTTGTGCCACCAGTGCCTAAGGCCCAATTTTTCAGCCCCTGTTCAACAGGGGCATGCAATTACAATTCTTGATGTAATAATTCACAGCAGGGCCCATTCCTGCACCCACCAAGAGTAAGTCTGAGGGCTTACAGTGTTGTGGCAACGCCACCACCACCACCACCACGAAAGGCCCAATTTTTCAGCCCCTGTTCAAAAGGGGCATGTAATTACAATTCTTGATCTAATAATTCACAGCAGGGCCCATTCCTGCACCCACCAAGAGTAACTCTGAGGGCTTACAGTGTTGTGGCAACACCACCACCACCACCACGAAAAGCCCAATTTGTCAGCCCCTGTTCAACAGGGGCATGCAATTACAATTCTCGATCTAATAATTCACAGCAGGGCCCATTGCTGCACCCACCAAGAGTAACTGTCAGGGCTTACAGTGTTGTGGCACCAGCACCACCATCAAAGCCCCAATTTTTACTACCACTGTTCAAGAATTATATGTAATTAAAATTCATGATATAATAGTTGACAGCAGGGCGTTCCAGCACCAACCAAGAGTAACTGTGAGTGCTTACAGTGTTGTGCCAACACCAACAACTAAGGGGCCTATTTCTGCAGAGTATATACGGCAGGTCCCTACTTTCAAACATCCAACTTACAAACGACTCCTACTTGCAAACGAAAGAAGACAACAGGAAGTGAGAGGAAATCTACCCCTAGGAAGGAAAATTCTCTCCTGTAAGAATAAATATGGGAGAAAGGTGTCTCCTCTGTACTGATGCTTTATCAGCAATCCTTGTTTCAAGAAAAACACCACATTTCAAAAACAGTTGTCATTGGGACGGAAAGTGAGGTGAAATGTTCTGAACAGGGGCACAGACAGCAAAACAAATGTTACAGGGGTGATAACCCTTACCTATGTTTCCCAAAAAGTTTAAAAATAGATTTTTGGGCTGGAGCTACACTTCAACAATGTACCTGTTCAAAATTACAAACACATTCTACATAAGAACAAACCTACAGTCCCTGTCTTGTATGCACCGCCTGTATACGGCTGTTCAGAGTATATAGGGCCTTTTTTATTTTATGTGCGGGGTTCCCCTTAATATCCATACAAGACCCAAAGGGGCTGGTAATGGGCTGGGGTAGGGGGGGGGGGGGTCATGGGGTAGCTATGCCATTTTTCTTAAAGATTTTCATCCATATTACCGGGACCAGACATTACATTAAAGCCGCAAGAAGTTTTAAATGGCTTTTTTTTCCTTTAGAAGTGTCATTTTGTGCAGGGACAGTTCTAAACACGGGAAACACGTGGCACTTCACAGGCATACTTTAGACACCCCCCAGGTACGATATTTAAAGGAATATTTGACTTTTTTTTTTCACTTTATGCATCATTAAAATGACTGCTCCCGAAAAACGACCGTTTTTAAAACTTCTTTTTGCATTGATACATGTCCCCTGGTGCAGAACCCGGGTTCCCAAACCCTTTTTAGGACAATAACATGCATAATAGTTGTTATAATTAGCACTTTAGAATTCGAACGTTCGCATCCATTGTATTTAATAGGGTTCTAATGTTCGTACGAACTTTCGGTCCGTTCGCGGGTTCTGGTGCGAACCGAACCCGGGGGTGTTCGGCTCATCACTAGTGAAGAGTAGGGATAAGCCGAACACTCCTGGTTCGGTTCGCACCAGAACATGCAAACAGGCAATAAATGTGTACGAACAAGTGGACAGTGTTAAAGTTAGGACAAGAACATGAAAAATCAAAAGTGCCAACTGTAAAGGCTTATTTGCAAGTTATTGCCATAAAAAGTATATGGGGAACCGGGTCCTGTCCCAGGGGACATGTATCAATTAAAAAAAAAAAAAGTTTTAAAAACTGAAGTTTTTTCAGAAACAGTGATTTTAATGCTTAAAATTAAAACGATAAAAAGAAAATATTCCTTTAAATATAGTGCCTGGGGTTTTCTTAGTATGCATGTAAAGTAGCACATTTCCCATGTTTGGAACAATACCACAGCAAAGTTACATTTCTAAAGGAAAAGTCAATTAAAACTGCTCACAGCTGTAATGTATTGTCGGATCCCAGGCAATACAGATATAAATCATTGAAAAAAAAGGCACCTAAATTAAAAAAAAAAAAAATGCGTGGGGGTCCCCCCCAAAATCCATACCAGGCCCTTCAGGTCTGGTATGGATTTTAGGTGGAACCCTGCGCCAAAATTAAAAAAAATGGCGTAGGAGTACCAGACCCTTATCCGAGCACGCAATCATATCAGACCCTTATCTGAGCAGGCAACTTGGCAGGCCGCAGGAAAGGGGGGGCGAGAGAGCACCCCCCTCCTGGATCATACCAGGCAACATGCTCTCAACATGGGGAGGATGCTTTGGGGGCCCTTAAAAACACCTTGTCCCCATGTTGATGGGGACAAGGGCCTCATCCTCACAACCCTTGCCCGATGGTTGTGGGGGTCTACGGGCGGGGGGGCTTATCAAAATCTGGAAGCCCCTTTAACAAGGTGACCCCCAGATCCCGCCCCCCCCATGTGAATGGGTATCAGGTACATTGTACCCCTACTCATTCACAAAAAAAAGTGTCAAAATGTTAAAAATTACAGTAGACAATTTGACACAAGTCCTTTATAAAAAAAAAAAAAAATCTGTCCGGCGATGTCCATTCATCTTCGATCACAGCGCAGACAGACCGAGAAAAAAAAAAACAAAAAAGGGAACAACTTTGACTCCATGGGAGGCTCCCGCTGACTGAATCCTCTTTGCGATGACAGCTGTCATATAGCTGAGGGTAGGGACACCCGGTGACTTAAACGGGTGACCCGCCCTCCTTCTGATGTCACATGTCAAAAAGGGGCGTGTCACCCATTTACATAACTGCGTGGCCCCGCCTTTAGCTTTACAACAGCTGTCATCGTTAAGAGGATTCAGTCAGCGGGAGCCTCCCATGGAGGCGGAGTTGTAGCGTTTTTTTTTTCTCGGGTCGTCGGACGCTGTTATCGAAGATGAATGGACATCGCGGGACAGTTTTTTTTTTTAATAAAGGACTTGTCCCAAATTGTCTGCTGTCATTTTTTACATTTTTACACTTTTTTGGGGAATGAGTAGGGGTAAAAAGTACCCGATACCCATTCACATATTGGGGCAGGATCTGGGGACCCCCACAACCACCGGGCAAGGGTTGTGGGGATAAGGCCCCCCAAGCATCCTCCCCATGTTGAGGGCATGTGGCCTGGTACAGCTCAGGAGGGGAGTGCTCGCTCATCCCCTTTTTGCAGCCTGCCAGGTTGCATGCTCGGACAAGGGTCTGGTATGGATTTTGGGGGGCCCCTACATATTTTTTTATTTTGGCTCAGGGTTCCACTTAAAATCCATACCAGACCTTAAGGGCCTGGTTTGGATTTTGGGTGGACCCCTACCCCATTTTTAAAAATATATTGGCGCATGGTTTTCCTTAATATCCATACCAGACTTGAAGGGCCTGGTATGGATTTTGGGGGGACTCCCACACATTTTTTTGGTGCGGGGTTCCCCCTAATATTCATAATAGACCCAAAGGGCCTGGCAATGGACTGGGGTGGGAACCCATGTCATTTTTTTTACAATGATTTTTGTGACGGGAGGGCCCGTGGAACCCAGAATCCCTTGGAAAGTATGGGATACCCTTGTTTCAGCTCCCCATGCACCTCTGATGTCTAAGTCACCCTGTATCTATTAGGGGCACAGGGTGAGCAAGAAAATAATGGACATTAAGAATGTGGCTTGGGTTACCTAAAATGGAACCCTGTATATGCCATATTAGAAAGATCGACTGATTCATACTGTTAGAAGGTGTTGATGTCAACTCCAGCCAGCTGTCTGTCTGTGGTCTGTTATAATGTAAATGAGTCTAGTGTGGCTTCTCTTTAAGCCATTGTTGTCTGGGCTAATTAACCCTGCAATTGTATGAAGGAGTTCTGTGTTGATATGTATGATACTGTGTGAAGCTCGGTGACAAGTCAGACTTGTAGTGAAATCCTGATTTATCATAACAATGACCAGGCTGCTTAAAGGGATTAGTTAATGAGCGCATGTTAATTAGGTTTCTGGTCACAGGTGTATTTCCAGAGTAATATGAGCAGGAGGTATGCACCTCCTCTTTTACTGTATAAAAGAGCTTTTATTCCTTTCAATAAATCTCATTCCTGCTTGACCCTCAACACGGAGCTTCGGCTCGTACTTGGGGGAGAATTATTCGTATGGGTTTCTTGTTCGGCTGATTGGAGTGTTTGGTAGCTGCCTTTGTGTTCGGGTATGGAATGTCCTAAGCGACTTTAACCCCTCTCATACTCGGGGTGTCGTTACAATTTTTATTTATGTTGCCTGTGATCCGACAATACATTACAGCCATGAGCAGTTTTAAATGGCTTTTAAATGGCAGGCTAATGGACACCCTACCTTGCAGCTCCCTGCCCAAACATCTAGGTTGACATTTTCTCTTCATCCTCTGACATTAGAATACATCAGTGGGGAACAGGAAGTACCCCAAGAAACACCTGAATCCAAGCAATTACACTCCTCCTTTTGAAAACCACAGTACCAAGGCTCACACATGGACCGCTGCAACATGGAGGCTAATGCTGAATCCTCCCAGACTACAAAGCCTCACTCACTAGCCCACAGTCTCTAATCTCAATCTCTGATATCTCCCTCTATAGATTCAGTTCATCCTGGGCACCTGTCCAATGACTTGGATATGAAGGAGGACAACTCTGATCTTCACAGTTATATATGGCCTATTTTGTCTATTTGACCTCTTACAGTTGTCCCCTCCACTAATTCTTTTTCATCACCTCCTGTTTTGGTCCAGGGAGGCTTGCTTTGCCTTCTATGCTAAATAGACTGTATTTACCTTGTTAATATCTGGGAATCCACAATAGTTAGGCTTCTGTTTTGTCAATGGCATATGAGATTGTGACTTGTTATTTTTGCTTCCATGATCCACAGCCCACTATTTATTTTTTTCCAAATATTTTTTTTATATTTTGTGATTTACAAAGGCAAACATAGAAAATATGAAGATTTATCATATACAGCGGTTGAAAAAAAACTGCCCCTCTGTCTTGTTTTGACAATTATAATTTTTTTATCAAAATGCAAGGTCTCAGATTTTGCCAAATAAAATCTGTAAAAGCTTTGTTCAGTGTTTTGACATCAGAATGCTTTAAAATGAGAATGGGTGTAGTAATCTGGTGAAGTTTACAATCATGACCAGATGTATGCATCCAAAAAGAGATACTGGCCCACACAAACAGTTCTTAGCAAATGTTGTGTATAGGTTGTAAAGGGAAGTAGGTTTTTTTCCTATATTTTGTTTTATAATTAAAACAATCATTATATCAAAAGAATAAAGAGGATAACAAACCCGAGACATCATATACAATCCATAATAAATCAACCATCTAACAGATAATAGGATTTTTATAACAGCTTACCTGTAAAATCCTTTTCTTGGAGTACATCACGGGACACAGAGCGGCATAGTCATTACTATGTGGGGTTATATAGTTTACCTTCAGGTGCTGGCACTGGCAACTTCCAAACCGGAAGTACCCTCCCCTATATAAGCCCCTCCCATCCGGGAGCACCTCAGTTTTGTAGCAAAGCAATAAGTGTCCCCAAAAGAGGGATGGGAGCTCTGTGTCCCGTGATGTACACCAAGAAAAGGATTTTACAGGTAAGCTGTTATAAAAATCCTATTTTCTTTCTCGTACATCACGGGACACAGAGCGGCATAGTCATTACTATGTGGGACGTCCCAAAGCAATGCCCAATGAGGGGGGGGATACACCATACATAAGCTGGGCGCTATCAGACATGAGGATCTTTTGCGGCCTGCAACACACTGCGCCCAAAGGCGACATCCTCCTGACTTCTAACGTCCACCTGGTAGAACCTAGTAAACGTGTGTACTATAGACCATGTTGCGGCCTTACAGATTTGAGCCAGGGAGGCCTGGTGATGCACTGCCCATGAAGTTCCAACTGCTCTCGTGGAGTGCGCCCTAACTTTGAACGGAGGCGGTCTCCTTCTCAAGCCATAGGCTTGCATTATGACCTGTCGAATCGACTTGGCTAAAGTAGATTTTGACGCTGCCTGACCCTTTCTGGGGCCTTCCGGCAGAATAAACAAAGTATCCGTTTTACGAATCTGAGCAGTGGCTTTTAGATAAGCTTTAACTGCTCTTACTACATCCAAAGAATGTAATAACTTTCTCTACTGAACTAGGTTTGGGGAAAAAAAAAGGAAGAACCACATCTTGGTTCAAATGAAACCTCGATACCACCTTAGGAAGAAAGGCTGGATGAGGACGTAAGACTACTCTGTCCTTATGGATAACCAGATATGGCTCCTTACAGGACATAGCGGCCAATTCCGACACTCTTTTAGCCGAACAAATGGCTACTAGAAAAATCAATTTCCTGGTGAGAAGAACCAAGGAAATGTGCTGTAATGGTTCAAATGGTTGTTTCTGTAGAACCGATAGAACCAGGTTTAAGTCCCATGGACATATGGGAATATTAACCGGAGGGCTAATACGCATCACTCCTTGTATAAAAGTTTTGACTAGTGAATGCGAAGCCAAGGGCCTTTGAAAAAATATTGACGAGGCCGAAATCTGACCCTTAATAGTACTCAAGGCAAACTTCCTATCTACAGCCCACTGTAGGAAGTCCAGAATCCTACCTATTACGTACTTACGTGGATGCCATTTCTTGGCCTTACACCACGCAATGGTACGCCTTCCAGATTCTATAGTAAATCTGCCTGGATACCGGCTTCCTGGCATTGATCATGGTAGATACCACAGGATTAGAGAGACCTCTCTTTTTTAGAATGTGGGCTTCAATAGCCAGGCCGTCAAACCTAGGGCTAGTAAGGAAGTGTGGTATATCGGTCCTTGTGAAAGCAGGTCCGGACGCTGTGGGAGGGTCCAAGGACTCCCCACAGACATTTTTACAATCTCCGCATACCATGCTCTTCGGGGCCACGCTGGAGCCACCAGAATCACGGGTTTCTTTTCTACCCTGATTCTGCGGAGTAATCGAGGTAACAATTGTGGCGGTGGGAATGCATATATCAGCTTGAACTGATCCCAAGGGAACACTAGAGCATCCGCGCCGCAAGCTAGGGGATCCCTTGTCCGAGAGACAAATCTGTCCACCTTTGCGTTGAATCTGGATGCTAGCAGATCTACATCCGGTGCTCCCCACCGCTGACATATTGCCCGGAAAACCTCGGGGTGAAGGGACCATTCCCCTGGTCATAATTGTTGGCGACTTAGAAAGTCCGCCTTCCAATTCTCCACTCCTGGAATGAATACCACGGATATGGCTGGGACATATCTTTCTGCCCATTTCAGGATGCAATTCACTTCCCTCTGGGCTGCACGGCTCCTGGTGCCACCCTGATGATTGATATATGCCACTGCCGTGGCATTGTCTGATTGAATTCTGACAGGGGACCCTAGGAGTCTGGATGTCCATGCTACTAGGGCATACCGGGCTGCTCGTATCTCTAAGATTGATGGGCAGGGCCTTTTCTGCATCCAACCATCTGCCCTGGAGAGACCATTGCTCCAGTACTGCCCCCCAGCCTAAAAGGCTGGCATCTGTAGTGACCACCTTCCAAGAAATCGGACTGAAGGATTTCCCTTTTTCCAGATTCTGGGGAACCAACCACCAACGGAGGCTCTTGCGAACGGAAGGGGACAAGGACATTGGTAAGTCTAGGGCCTGAACTTTTTTCTTCCAGGCTGACAATATGGCCCTTTGCAAATTCCTTGAATGGAATGGACCGTAGGGCACCGCTTCGAATGATGCCACCATTTTTCCCAGCAGCCTCATGCACAGGCGTATGGATGGCTGTCTTTTTGTACCCACTAGGTGGATCAAATCTCTCAAAGACGACACCTTTTCTTGAGGCAAGAAAATTTTTCTCTGATTTGAATCCAGCCTTAGCCCCAAGTATTCCAGATATTTGACTGGTTTTAGGGCTGACTTGTCTCGGTTGATAATCCAACCGTGAGATTCCAGATACTTGATTGTCTCGTGAACAACCACTTCTAGTTTTTCCACTGAGTGGTCTATCAGCAACAGGTCGTCTAGATATGCCATTATTGTTACACCTCGTGTTCTTAAATTGGCCAATAATGGGGCCAGAATTTTTGTGAACACTCGTGGTGCTGTGGCCAGACCGAAGGGTAAGGCTCTGAACTGAAAATGGCGCCCTTCTACTGCAAAGCGTAGAAATTTTTGGTGAACTGGAAAGATGGGAATGTGCAAATAAGCATCTTTGATGGCGATCGAGGCTAGCCATTCCTCCCCTTGTAGGGCAGTGGCCACCGATCGGATCGACTCCATCCTGAAAGTTCTGATATGTAGGAATTTGTTTAGCCCTTTTAGATTTAATATGGGCCTCACGTCCCCGTTTGGTTTCGGGACTGTAAAGAGGTTTGAGTAAAACCCGAACCCGCATTCTTCCAGGGGAACCTCCATAATTACTCCTTGGAGCAATAGTTGTTCTAGTGCCAACAGGAGGGATCCTCTCTTCCGGGGATCCCTTGGCACGTTCGACCTTATAAAATGGGAAGGAGGGGAGTCTTTTAACTCCAATTTGTATCCCAGACTTACTGCGGAGAGCACCCATCTGTCTCTGATCGTGTCCCGCCAGGTCTCTGCGAACAACTGAAGTCTTCCCCCCACCCAATTGAGTGGGGGCAACCCTTCATGCATTTGACTTTGGGGGAGGTTTTGTACCTCTCCTGACCCAGGGTTTCTTGTTACCCTGCGATTGTCCCTGATTTTTACCCCCGGGATTTGACCGAGGAGGCCGTCGGAACTGTTTCACAGCCGATGTCCCAGGGACTGGAGAAGCAGGCCTCTTAGAGTTAGAGGTCCCTCTTTTGTTTTTAATCGGCAAGAGTGTACTTTTACCGCTGGAAATTTTCTGGATATATTTGTCCAGGTCTTCCCCGAATAAGCGTTCACCATGAAATGGGAAGCTAACCAGCAATTTTTTACAGGGAGCTTCAGCAGACCAGTTTTTGAGCCATAGAAGCCTGTGCATATGTACTACAGACAGCGTAAGGCGGGAGGCCTGATGGCTTGAATCCTTTATGGCGTCAACCGCAAAGCATAAGGCTCTAGGTAGATCAGCTAGGGCAAGGGCCTGCTTATCTGGCAAGTCTCTTAAGACCTGTTTCAACTGATCCTTCACTGCTTGGCAGACCCCAATAGCTGCCACTGCTGGTTGTGTCACCAAGCCTGCTGTAGAGAAAGCAGATTTTAATAAGGACTCCAATTTTTTATCTATTGGGTCCTTGAACATTTGGACATTATCTACTGGACATGTCAGTGATTTATTCACACAAGAGATGGCTGCGTCCACTGTAGGGACCCTCCATTTTTTGATGAACTTATCCTCCATGGGATAGACCACCGGAAATCTCTTGGGAGGAGTAAATATTTTATCAGGATGTTCCCAATCCTGGTAAATGAGCCCTTCCAGTAAAGGATGGATTGGAAAGGTACAAACAGTCTGGGGAGCTTTTAGCGACCCCAACGAGGAGACAGAAGTGGATGATGGCTCCGCAAGGGGCATTTTAAATGCTGATCGGACCATGTTAGTCAGGGACTGAACCCATAATCTTTCAGCATGTGATGCTGAGAATGGCTCTTCCACTGTTGATTCCTCTACAACAGAATCAACCTCATCCTGATCCCCTTCAGGTAGGTCGATCCCTGTATGGGACTGTTGCTCTGCTAACAGGTACTCTGAGGGAGGAGACGGAGATCGGGCGCGCTTTCCCTCTGACAGGGAAGCAGCGATCAATGTTGTCAATCTCTCTTCCAGTCCTCCCAGAGCTGAGGAAAAAACCTCCTCTGTTATATACACAGGAGCAGGTGAACTGAGGACAGCCACAGTACCAGGTACTCCTGAGGGTGCTCTACGGTCACTAACCTCTGATTTTTCAGGGGAGATTGGTGCAGCCAAAGCATGCCCAAGATCCTCAGAGCCCGATGGAGACCCCCTTTGCTTCCTGGGATTCTTAGTCCCGGAGACTTTAGACTGCATATTCCTAAGCCCAAAGCTGAGGTATTCCAGCCGTAATACACCACTTACTGACAATAGTCTAGCACAATTGCTGCTATATAAACAGTTGGTGTCTACTAATGTGCCTTTCTATAGGGATGCCTGCATCAACCGCCTGCTGTATGCCTTACTAAATGTTGCCAGCTCTGTTTCTGCATTCCATAACCAGCTGACAACACCTAATTGTGCTTTTTAACATGCTGGGACGCCCGCACATGCGCAGAAGCGCTGCGGCGCGCACAGAGCGTCATCCGCCAAGCTCCGCCCCTTTTTCCAGCTCACCTCTATAAATAGAGGCGCGTGCACGCGCACGGGCACGTGCGCCTTCGGCGCTCTTTTTGAAAAGGAACTAGGGACAGAAGCCAGGGCCCTGTTTGCCACAGGGCCGGGGCATGGACGAGCATTGCAACATGGCAGAGGAAACAGTTTCCCATCCAGAGAACTCACCATCTGCCTGGATTTTGACTTAGAAAGAAAAAATCCACATGACAAGAAAACAACATTCCACAGCGGCCTCTAGTGGTTTAACACAGGTACCGCGGTTTAACCATTTTTTTTTTTCTTGACCACTCTTAAAATTATTAAATTTTTTAGTAGTTACAGACATGCACAGATATTTAGCGGGAATACCGTTAGGTAACAGGCAGAAAGACATATTAGGCTTGGGGGTCCCCCAATAGAACCAAGTTCCTGAGGGGCCCCCACTTACCTTTTCCCCGCCGCAGGACTCTGTTTGGTCCACAGAAGCCCAAACTTCACCTCTCACGGCAGGCATTGTAATTAAACCTTCAGGGACCGCGTTCCCAAGGATTCCACTCCCCTGGACCTGTATAGCACCCTGCACAGAAAACATCTTGGTCGTGGGTATGACCAGAGCTCTGGATCCCAGGGTCCAGCCCTCCTAAGAGAAGCATTACAGGCAAAACCTTGCTCTTCTCTGCAAGGCCCGGGTACCGACCGTTTAGCTATGAAGCTTTTTTGGTCGGATCCGGAATAGCTCACTGAGGCCCAAAAGAACCTGTACGCAAGCTCAGTGAAAAAACACATGTTACTTCTTGGCCAACACCTTAGACACTGGCAAAAAACTGAGGTGCTCCCGGATGGGAGGGGCTTATATAGGGGAAGGTACTTCCGGTTTGGAAGTTGCCAGTGCCAGCACCTGAAGGTAAACTATATAACCCCACATAGTAATGACTATGCCGCTCTGTGTCCCGTGATGTACGAGAAAGAAATGTATATAGCTAGAGGATATGCATAAGTCACAGTAGCAAAACATCTGAAAAACATGACAATGGTTAAGAAAATGAAGCATATTAACCAGTCTAGCTACGCAAGCTCAAGCCATTGGACGCTGTCCCCAAATGGGCTGGAAAGAATTCAGCAAGGCATAGGGACAGGGCAAAGGCATTATACAATGTTCAAAAGTAGCTGAAGGAATACTAGTGACAAATAAACAAAAAAAAAGAAGAGGGAGAGGAGAGAGAGAAAAGGAGAAAAAAAAACACAGGGAAGAAAAATTAGGAAGGGTCCTGAGTCCGTCGTTCTTGAGAATTAGAGCACACTGCCACTGCAGACAATAAAACATAATTGTTCTTTAGGAAGACTCTTCACACATGTGCCAGGGCCCCCAGATGGCATTGTGCTGCTCGACCCTGTCGGTGAGGTGAGCGGTCAACGACTCCATAATCTCCACATACTTAATCCTAGCATATATTTCAAACTGTAAGAGTTTCCCACCCCCCACTATGTCCCTCAGAGTCTTAATGCTATACTTAGTCCAGGTGACTGGATCGGGGTACTCACAAAAGTGTGGTAGCTAAGGATTCTTCCAAAGTGGTGTGTAAGGAGAAATTTCAGAGGCGCCACCCACCTTATTCACTGCCACCCATGCCCTACAGGCGGCACGCATGGATATCGTGAGCCTATACGGAGCCCCGATTCCCCGAAGCGGGAGATGCTTCAGTGCCTCATACGAACCCACAACAGCCGCCTCCAGCGTATTAGCAGTGTCGTCCTCAGGTAGAGTGAACCACCTGTGGACAAATACCAGCTGACCAGCTAAGAAATACCTGTGGAAGTCCGGGACCGCCAGTCCCCCTTGTTTCCACGGCAGTTGTAACACCCGGAATTTAATTCGAGGGCGTCGTCCCTGCCATAAGAAAGTTGTTATGAGACCATCTATTTTCTTAAAAACATATCTCGGTATCCAAACAGGGGAATTCCGAAATATATACAAAAACAAAGGTAAAAATTTCATTTTCACTAAATTCACCCTACCAATGAGGGTCAAAGGTAAGTTTTGCCATGCCTGTAGCCTGGATTTCAGTTTAGTCAAAAGTGGATCGACATTTAAGGCAATAAAATCAGACACGGAATTAGAAATGCTTAACCCCAGAAATTTGAGCACCTCCACCCGCTGTAAAGGACAATCAACAGGAATCTCGCACCTGGGGGATGGCGTCCTGAGTGATAGAATTTGGGATTTTCCCCAGTTGACTTTCAGACCCGAAAAATGTGCAAAAGAATTCAGGATCTCTAGTGCTGCCGACAAGGAATTTCCGGAGTCCCGCAGAAAAAGAACCATGTCGTCCACATAAAGTGCCGTCTTTTCGTTCAAGTCACCCACCATGATCCCCCGCACCTCCTCAGAGGCCCGCAAGGCCGCAGCCATGGGTTCAATCATGATGGAAAATAGACCCGGGGACAAAGGGCAACCCTGGCGAGTGCCCCTCCGCACTGAAAAAAATTCCGACAACATATTGTTTAACTTAATGGCCGCTGTAGGGGAATGATATAGAATGTCGATCCACTTCCTGAAATGAGGGCCGAAACTGAATACCTCCAGCACCACCCTCATGTAATTCCAGTCAACGGAATCAAAGGCCTTCTCCAAATCCAAAAAGACCAGTATCCCGCCGCTGGAACTGTCCGGGCCCAACTGCGTGTGGGTGAAAACCCTACGCAAATTGATATCCGTGGCTTTCCTGGGCATGAAACCTGTCTGGTCAGGGGAAATGACATGGTGCAAGACCGACATAAGTCTAGTAGCCAACATCTTAGTAAGTATTTTGAAGTCCATATTCAGTAAAGAAATGGGCCTATACGAAGAACATAGCATTGGGTCTTTGTCCGGCTTGGCCAACAGTACAATATGAGCCTCATAGAAGGAGGGGGGAGGTCCCCCTTCTAAA
Organism: Rana muscosa; assembly: GCA_029206835.1. Taxonomy (NCBI): domain Eukaryota; kingdom Metazoa; phylum Chordata; class Amphibia; order Anura; family Ranidae; genus Rana; species Rana muscosa. The sequence continues at coordinate 635,091,656 of CM055117.1, read as the reverse complement.
AACAGTCGGCATACAATTGCAGTAGTCTAGGCACCAGGATCTCCGAGTAACGACGGTACCAGTCAATAGGCAGACCATCAGGACCCGGAGCCCTGCCACCAGGAAACGACCCAACTGCGGAGACCACCTCCTCCTCCCCGAACTCGGCATCAAGCAAATTACGAGATTCCTCTGGCAGCTCAGGCAACCGCAGGGCCCCCAATGTGACCCCAAGGTCACCCGTGTCATAGGGATCTATAGGCGAGTACAGAGACTTATAGAACGATACAAACTCCCGTACTACGTCCTCCCTGTCTCTCAACAGGTGTCCAGACTGGGACATTACGCAAGGCACTACCGTTGGGGACGTGTCCCCAACCGTCAAAAAAGCCAATAGTTTGCCGTTCTGCACTCCTTTGCAGATGACAAGTAGTCGCCTCTCGGTAATGGAGAGAAACGTTCCTCCTTGCAAACCGCAACTGAGCCAACGAGTCAGGAGAAGGTGAGTCCGCATGAGCCTTAGTGCACTCCCGCTCCCTGTCATGGAGTTGTTTTCCTACACTATTCCGCTCAATTCTCAGGGCTTTTATGGCTGATATGTATTCCCCCCTAGTAGTGGCCTTGAAGGCCTCCCATTCCATATGTAATGTGGCCGATCCCTCGTTAACCTGCCAAAATGTGTCAATGTGTGGTTGCAGCATCTCCTCCACAGAGGGCTCCCCCACCCAACTAGGTGATAAACGCCAGACTCTCCTTGAATTCTGGGAACCCACTTGCAAAGTGATCTGGAGAGGAGTGTGATCCGAGACACCCCCCGGAAGGTAGGACGTCTCAGCCACCAGAGGCAACATTGCTCCATTAGCAAACGCCAGGTCTATTCTGGAGGACGAAGCATGTACCGAGGACAGATATGAATAGCATCTGTCCATAGGATGCTTCCACCGCCAGATTTCAGTAAGACCCGCAGCATCCGCCCACTGCGACAATTCACGGTTTGGAGCCCTATGTGGGTTGGACGTGTCCAACGTATAATTGAGAACATTATTAAAATCACCAGCCATCAACAACTGAAATGGAGCGTGAGGTGCCAATTTCTCCAACACCTCATACAGGATATTGCCTGTAAAAGGAGGGGGAATATATACATTTACCAGGGCCAACTTCCTAGAGTAAACTTCAATTATGACCACTAAATACCTTCCTCCAGGATCAGTGATCACTGTATTTATGGAGCAAGGTAAGGACTTGTTTAACAAAATAGATACACCCCTAGCATATGACGAGTAGGTGGCATGTATGGCTCTGTGCATCCAGGGACGCTTCATGGCCAGAATTTTGTTGCCTAATAAATGCGTTTCCTGTAAAAACATTATGTGAGGATGTTGGGCCTGCAAAAATTTCAACACCAAAGCTCTCTTGTATTTAGAATTTAATCCCCTGACATTCCAAGAGATGATTTTAACTTTTAAAGACATGACTGTAATTCCGAAATTGGCCACAAGATGGGGGCCTAGGAGCACAGGAGAGGTCCAGAAGTACACAGAGCCATACAACAAGCTGAAGAATAACTATAACATCTCTACAGACAATACTTTGTGCCTGAGCCCATTTCTGAGTGTCCCCTGGCCCACCAATTGTGGAACACCGAGGATGACACCACAAACAAGCAGCCCCAAATAAAATGGAGCAGAGACACACAGACAAAACATAAAAAAAAAACCCAAGACCAAAACATTTACTCATAAACAGTCCCATCTTAGTAATCCCCTGTCTAGCCAGCAACAAAAAACACAAAAAAAAAAAGAAAAGGGAAACAACTAGCGCCAGCAGACTTAATCCCCCAAACCAAAAACAAAAAATGGAAAAGTGTTCTATAGAGTTATTCCATATGCCCCTTTAGAGGGGACTAAAGTGTCAACCAGGTGAGTGCTGACACCGTACGCCTTTTACGACTACTCAGCGCAGCAGAGAGAGCATCCGGCTCCATTGGTCGTGCAGCACTAAGCAGCCAAATGCACCCCGCAGCCTCCTGAAAGTACCATTTTGTACAGGAAAAACAAGGACAGTCCAGATCACTTCCACCATCCAGGCACACCAATACTAAGCTCACTGGAGGGGGTAACATGGGGTAGGATGAAAGTAAAAGTATGTGTCTACCAGCGTGCACTCAAGCAGAAGCAGATGTAAGGGTGGCCAAACAAAGTATGCCACAAATAGAAAAAATAAATCGAAGTAAAATAAATGCTGTACATTAAGCCAGAGTCTCCAACCAATCCGAGACATCCGAGGGGACCTCAAAAAATTTCACAGAGCCCTGGTATTCAACACGGAGCTTGCTGGGGTATAGCATGCTGTATTTGAGGCCCTTGTCCCGGAGCCTCTTCCGAACATCCACGAACGTGCGACGGCGCCTCTGCAACTCCGGGGAGAAATCCGGGAAGAAGTGCACATTGGTATTTTCAAACCGGAGCTGTGGTGACTTCCGGGCTTCCGCCAGAATGAGATCTCTGTCGCGGTAATTTAGAAACCGCACGAGGAATGTCTGGGCAATGCACCCCGTGGTCTCGGGCCTGTGGGGACCCTATGAGCCCGCTCCACAATATATGCAGAGGAGACATGCTGTAACGCCAGGATATCCTTGAAAAAGGTTTCAGCAAAGCTGGCTGGCTGCGAGCCCTCCGCACCCTCAGGCAGGCCCACCACGCGCACATTATTGCGGCGCAGCCTATTTTCGGCGTCCTCAGACCGCGCCATCAAGGTTTTAACCGTGCGTTGCAGATCAGCGACATTCTGGGATGTTATAGCCGCGGTATCCTCAATATCTGAGATACGAGTCTCAGCAGCAGCTACACGGCCTCTAAACTTGTCCATATCTTGCCTGATGAGGCCACACTCCATGGCCAGTGTGTCTATTTTCCCCATAACCAGGGTTTTGCTCTCCTCAATGGCCGCCAAAATGACTGCCGTAGAGGCAGTGCCCTCAGATTTCTCCATACCTTGGGGCTGCTGCGGGTCACCATCCACCTGCTCCATGTCCCTCAGAAGCTGCAGGGCTGTCTGTATGGCTACTGCACGCTCCGCTCCGGAGGGCAAGATGGCCGCCGCACGCGTCACCGCTGGGGAGCCCTGCGTCTTAGGAGGCGGCTGTTTCTTGGTCGATTTCCTCCTGGATGGCATCGGTGTACTCCGGAGGTGACCCCCAACACGGAGCAGCTGTCCACCGGCCCGGATGCCGCTCAGCGCAGGAGAAATTCACAGGATTCTGAACCCAGGAGCCGGAGCTCTCTCACACACGTCCTCTCTTCCTCACATCTGGACACGCCCCCTCCGTACTTTGGATTTTAGTCAGACAGATTTGTATACACACGATCGAATGATCCGACGCAACACATTTGTTGTCGGACAATTTGAGAGCACGCAGAGCCAACATTTGTTGTCAGAAATTCCGACTACAATTGTCCGATGGAGCATACAGACAGTCGGATTGTTCGACAAAACACATCCGTCGGACAATTGTTGTCGGAATATCCAAAAGGCAAAGTTACTTATCCTATGGTTTTTATAGTTCCATGTATAATTTAGAAGATCCACCTGTAGGTTTTTATTTTTATTTTTTTAAATATTCTTTATTTATACTTCAAAAAGGGATACATCCAATACATTATTTATACCTTTTCCATTGCATATCTATTCATAATATATTTCTCATCCCAATCCTTTACTTCAATCTTATTTATTTAAACATCAGTCTCACCTCGAGACCTCCATGTCAATGGGTTCCCTGCCCTTATGTCCTCTATATGTCTCTCCTTAGCCGGAGAGGCACACAGAGTCCCTTTCTATACTAAGTTGTCTTTGATAACTTTAATTTTCACAACCTCACTTATTCTCCCTTTCCTTTTTATTTATTCCCCCCTACCTCCCTCCCAAAGCAAACCCAAACAACGAGGAGAAAAAAAAAAAAAAAAGGAATTTCTCTCCCCCACTTTCCCTCTCCACCTCTAAGTAAACCGCAACCTCTTAATTACTTCTTTGACCGGGCGGGCTCACATCCCCATTAGTCTTTTCCCTTCTTCTGTCTGCATAAATTTATTCCAGGGTGCCCAGATCTTAATATGTTGCTCTTTTCTGTCTTGGGCCGAAAACACCAATTCCTCTATAGTTTCCACTTTCCTGACCCTATTAAACCATTCTGCAATTGTAGGAGGGTTGGAACTTTTCCAGCCTCTCGCAATGCATGCCTTGGCCTCATTAACTAGGTGACATAATACTGAGTTTTTATAGGTTTGTGTGGGTATTTGCGTTTCGTGCAGTAAAAAAAAGCCTGGGTCGTCCGGTACAAAAAAAAGCCTGGGTCGTCCGGTACAAAATAAGGCTCAATTCTTTGAGCAATCCTTCGTACCTCTGTCCAATATTGTCTAATTCAAGGACATGTCCAATATATATGGAACAAGGTTCCCCGCTCCCTATTACATCTCCAGCACTTATCAGAAATATTGGGATAGAACCTACCTAGTTTTGAAGGCGTATAGTACCACCTCGTCAATAATTTATAATTTGATTCTTGCATTTTCGTGCTTATTGATGAGTGTAACGCAAGGTATATTATCTTCTGGTGTTGAGCTGGTGTGAAAGTCCTACCAAGGTCTCTCTCCCACTTTCTAATTGCTGTCATTTCAAAATTCTCTGATGGGGTCGTTAGCATCGTATATATCTTTGATATTATTCGGTTGATGGGTTCCTTCTCCTCAAAATATACTTCAAACCTAGTTAGTTCCCGTTTAAAGTTACTTATTGGCCCTAGTGTCCCCAGGTAGTGTCGGAGTTGTATTGCCTGCCAATACTCTACTTCGAATTGGCCACCTACTTTTGTCAATTCCGCTATTGTTGGCCATATTTCTGATTGCGTAAAATGCGATACCTGCGTATATCCCTTCTCTCGAAGTTTCCAAAATGCCCTTTTCTCCATCCCCGGCTCGAAACTTGGGTTTCCCAGTATTGGGTACAGTGGGGAATATCTTGGTGAGTATTTAGGGTTTCGACACGTCTTAACCCCTATAGACAGTGTCGGCCCTATCAAGTGATGTTTTTTGAGTGTGTCTGGTAATTTTGTATAGCACCAAGGGGCTCTACCCAATGGTATCTGACTGATCTCCTGCTCCACTTTTATCCATAGTTTAAGTTCTTTATGTCTGCACCAGTCTATGACCCTCCCCAAGTGAACTGCTTGATGGTATTTAGATATATCTGGGACTGCTAAGCCCCCGTAACACTTGGGGAGGGTCATTTGACTTCTGCTAATCCGTGGTCGCTTATTGTCCCATATAAACTTAGTGAAAAGTGCATTTATTTGCTGAAAGTAGGCCTTGTCAATTCTAATTGGTACAGCTTGAAACAAATACAAAAATTTGGGCAAGATATTCATTTTGATAGCGTTGCATCGGCCGAACCATGAGTGGAATCCCTGTTGCCATTTATCTAATAAGGATCTGACTACTTTATATAGTGGGGGGAAATTTACAGCGAACACCTTCTCTAATCTTGCTGGTATATTTATCCCCAAGTATTTTAGTGAAGACCCTACCCATTTAAACTTAAAATTTGGCTGTAAGTTTTGCTGGGCTTCCCTAGAAAGGGCTACCCCCATCGCTTCCGATTTTACGTAATTAATTTTTAGATTTGCTAATTTCCCATATCCTTCTATTTCCTTCATCAAATTTGGCAATGAAACATGGGGTCTTGATAGGGAAAACAACAGATCATCTACGTAAGCAGAGGTTTTATATTCTTGCTTACCTATTTTCAGTCCCTGTATGTCTGAATTTTGCCGAATCCTATTTAATAGGGGTTCTAGAGAGAGGGAGAACAACATCGGAGAGAGTGGGCACCCTTGACGCGTGCCATTTGAGATTTTAAATGGCTCAGAGTAAACTCCGTTCACTTTTACTAAGGCTTGGGGTGTAGCGTAAACCCCCGCTATCCAACTCCGTATATGTTCTCCCAGTCCCATTTGCCTCAATACTTTATACATAAATCGCCAGCTAATCCTATCGAACGCTTTCTCAGCGTCGGTACTTAAAAAAATACTAGGCGTTTTTGAAATATTAGCATAGTGTACCAGGTTGAGGACCTTTACGGTATTATCCCTGGCCTCACGGGTTGGGATAAACCCAACCTGGTCTTGATGTACCAACTGATTCAAGAACGGCTGAAGACGTTCCTGTAGGTTTTTAAGTTGGAATGTGGGGACCTAAATTGGGAGAGTTGAAAAATAGTACAAAATCTTAGGTAGAATTTACATTTTTAACCGACGTCAGCCGACCCAGTCAGGAAATTCAATAATTTTTCCATTTAGTTAATAAATTCCTAATTGAACCGAAAAAAGGCTTACAATTAGGTTTGTAGAGGGAGTCATGAAGTGAAGTAATGTTTACCTCCAGATATTTATTAGCAGAGGTTTTCCAAGCGCAAGAAAAGGACCCCGCCAGGTGTTGTACCTATGAGTAGGGTATATTAAGCATTAAGGGTTCCTATTTGGAGGAGTTAACTTTATAACTGGACAAGGTCCCAAACTCTTCTAGGAGCTTTTGCAAATTAGGAAGGGATACCTGTGGTTGCGCCAAGATTAGGAGGACATCTGCAAACAAAAATCTTAAGAAATCTCAAGAAATCTAACTCCCGCCTCCTGACCGGGCCTCCCCGAATATTTGGGTTACAAAGAATCTGAGCTGCAAATGTTTTTCCTATTTTAAAGAATTAATTTCAAGTATGCAACATGTTCTTTGGCGATGGAAAAATAGGATTTTTTACTCACCGTAAAATCCTTTTCTCTGAGTCCATGGACCGACACAGCTTCTCTATTGACAAAGTGGGTATTATCCGTTAATTAGGAGTGACTAGGCAGAAAAACTTGTAAAAAGTGTTGCATCACACCTTCTACAGTACCGCCCAGGGGGCGGACCCTCTGGGTATACCCTCTCAGTCTGCACATCGCAGATCAGTTCGTCAAAAAGCAGTACAAACTTAAAAGGAGGGGTGGGTGCTGTGTCGGTCCATGGACTCAGAGAAAAGGATTTTACGGTGAGTAAAAAATCCTATTTACTCTTTCGTCCATGGACCGACACAGCTTCTCTATTGACAAAGTGGGACGTCCCAAAGCAGTGTCAGAGAAAAAACGAGGGGTGGTAACAGCATAAAAACAAACTTCACCCCAAAACACAAAACAGCACTCCTCCAACGGAGGAGTTGCAACTCTAAACAGCCGCCTGCAAAACCTTGCGGCCGAAAGAGGCATCCGAAGATGCACCTACATCAACTTTGTAGAATTTTGTGAAAGTGTGAGCGGACGACCAAGTCGCCGCTTTACATAGTTGGGAAACAGACGCTTGATGTCGGAAAGCCCAAGAGGCACCTATTGCCCTGGTCGAATGCGCCGTGACAGGAAAGGGGGGCGCCTGACCCTTTAAGGCGTAAGCCTGGATTACTATCTGTCGGATCCACCTAGAGATGGTGGCCAATGAGACTGCTTGGCCCTTCTTGGGACCAGCCACCGAAACAAACAGTGAGTCTGACTTCCGGAACAGGGAAGTAGCAGATATGTATACTCTCAAAGCTCGGACAACGTCCAAGGAATGCAACGCCGACTCCTTAGGATTCGACGGCTGAGGACACAAGGATGGAAGTACAATGTCTTCGTTGAGATGAAAGCCGAAACGACCTTCGGAAGAAAGGAAGGCTGCGGCCGCAGCACCACCTTATCCTTGTGGAAAATCAAATAGGGAGCCTTGCAGGACAAGGCTGCCAGCTCAGAGACTCGTCTAACTGACGTAACAGCCACCAAAAAGACCACCTTCTGAGAAAGTGTCAACAGGGGAATATCTCTAATATTCTCAAACGGTGCCTTCTGAAGCACCGAGAGGACCAGGTTCAAGTCCCACGGAGGTAACGGGGGGCGGACCGGAGGGGCCACATGTCGAACCCCCTGCACAAATGTACTCACGAGAGAGTGAGTCGCCAGGGGTCGCTGAAAAAAGACAGCCAGGGCAGATATCTGTCCCTTAATCGTACTTAGGGCAAGCCTTTGGTCTACCCCATGCTGTAAAAACAGCAGGATTCTGGAAACCAAATAGGTACGCGGATGCCATTTCATTTCCTCACACATGGAGATGTAGGCCCTCCAAGTGCGGTGATAGACCTTCCTAGAGGACGGTTTCCGAGCACTTCTCATAGTAGAAATTACTGAGTCTGACAGGCCCCGGTCTCTCAGTACCTGGTTCTCAACAGCCATGCCGTTAAAGCCAATGACTGTAAAGCAGGATGGAATATGGGACCTTGCGACAGCAGGTCCTTCCGTAGTGGTAGGCGCCAGGGGACGTCTGCTACCAGACGTACTAGATCGGCGTACCAAGGACGCTGAGGCCAATCTGGAGCGATTAGGATCATTGGAATTCCCTCTGCCTCCACTCTGCGGAGCAGAAGAGGAAGAAGCCTTAAGGGAGGGAAGGCATAGATTAGCCGATACTGGCCCCACGATGCTACCAACGCGTCCGTTGCGTCTGCCCATGGGTCTCTTGACCGGGCCACAAACCTCAATACCTTCCGATTGAGTCGGGAAGCCAGAAGATCTACGTCTGGTGTGCCCCATCTTTGGCAGAGGAGTTGGAACACCTCCGGGTGTAAGGACCATTCTCCCTGGTCCAGCATCTGGCGGCTCAGGTAGTCCGCCTGCCAGTTTTCCACACCCGGAATGTACACGGCCGACAGTGCCGGTACGCTCCTCTCTGCCCACTTCAGGATGCGAGCGATCTCCGATGCTGCAGCTGAGCTTCTTGTTCCTCCTTGATGATTGACATATGCCACTGCTGTGGCGTTGTCTGACTGGATCCTGACTGGACGCCCTTGCAGTCTCTGAGACCATTTGAAGAGGCACAGCTTGATCGCCCGGATCTCCAGGACATTGATCGGCAGGAGGGCTTCCTCTGGGGTCCAGCGACCTTGCGCCGACTGGACACCCCAGACTCCCCCCCAACCTGTAAGGCTGGCGTCCGTCGTGATCACTATCCAGTAAACCGGAAGAAATGACTTCCCGGCCATTAGAGCCGGTGCTGTCAGCCACCATACCAGGGATCTCCTGACTAGGTGGCTCACTCGGATTTGATAATCCAGAGATGAAGGGCATCTGTTCCATCTGGACAGAACTTCCCTCTGTAACACTCGAGTGTGGTATTGAGCATATGGGACCGCCTCGAAGGAGGCTACCATGAGGCCCAACACTCGCATGCAAAAACGGAGTGACGACCAATTCCTGGAAGTCAGCTGCCGTACTGCAGCCCGGAGGGTCTGCAACTTCTCCACAGGGAGGAATACCTTTGCCTCTGAGGAATCCAGAATCAACCCCAGGTACACTAGGCGTTGAGTGGGCACCAATACTGACTTTTGCGTGTTTAGTATCCAACCACAGTCTCGAAGAGTCTGACAGGTAATGGACACGCTTACCTCTAATTCTGAGCTTGAAGGGCCCTTCAGCAGAAGGTCGTCCAAGTAACCTGTGATAGCGATACCCCGCTGTCTTAGAAGTGCCAGAATCGGAGCGAGCACCTTGGTGAACGTCCTGGGTGCTGAGGCAAGGCCAAACGGGAGGGCCACAAACTGGTAGTGGTTCTTCCCGATAGCAAATCGCAGAAACCTCTGGTGTCTGGAGTATATGGGGACATGCAGGTATGCGTCCTTGATGTCCAAGGAGGCCAGAAAGTCCCCCGGATGGAGAGCCGTGACTACGGATCGAACCGACTCCATCCGAAATCTTTGTACCTTCACAAAGCAATTGAGGGCTCTGAGATCCAAGATTGGACGAACCCCCTCCTTCTTTGGCACAATGAACAGATTTGAGTAAAAACCCTGACCCCGTTCCTGTTCTGGAACTGGAATAACTACCCCGCGTTCCAGTAGACCCTGGACCGCCCCATACAGGGCCTCCCGACGGGTCGGTAGTAGCTGGAGATTGGAGGTGATGAATCTGTCTGGTGGACAAGAGAGAAATTCTATCTTGTAGCCTGAGGAGATTACTTCGCAAACCCACCTGTCGGAGACTAGAGCAGTCCACTGAGTCGCGAATTTGCGAAGACGTCCCCCCACCCGAGAGCTGGGTGGGGGCGGACCTTCATGTGGACGCAGATTTGTCCACAGGCTTGTTGGGTCTGCGGGACCAAGGACGCTTTTGTCCTTGGGCAGGCGCTTTATCGGCCTGGGGTCTTTTCCCTGTCGCCTTAAGAGGGCGAAAAAACCGCTTACGTGCAGTAAAGGAGGGCCCTTGCCCTTGGCGTGGTCCCCTACCCTTGCTAGTTTGGGGAAGCAAAGTGCTTTTACCTCCTGTAGCATCCTTGATGATGTCATCCAGAGAAGCCCCAAAAAGTCTGTCGCCCTTAAAAGGCAGATCCAATAGGGCTTTCTTGGAAGTCTGGTCCGCAGACCAGCCCTTTAGCCAGATCAGGCGGCGTATTGCTACTGCATAAACCGAAGCTCTTGACAGCAGGGGAATAGTATCCATGTCTGACTCGCAGACAAACTTAAGGCCCTGGACCAACTGGTCGGCCAAAGTTATCTCATTAGGAGGAGCATCTCGCTCCTTTAACCCCTGGAGTAGCAATTTTGCCCATTCAGTAAGTGTCTGAGACACTAGGGCCCCCGCCAATGCCGGGCGTACTGCTGAGCCTACCACTGAGTATAGGTAGCGAGCGAGTGCTTCAGCCTTCTTATCCACAGGGTCCTTGAAAACAGGAGCCCCTTCTACTGGAATAGTGGTGGCTCTATTAAGTCTGGACACCGAAGGGTCCACTATAGGGGGAGAGGTCCATATCTTCAGAAAACTCTCCTCAAAGGGGTACCGTACTGCAGACCTCTTTGGGGCTGTAAAGACCCTCAGTGGGTTCTCCCATTCCTTGTATAAGAGTTTGTCAAAATAAGACACACAAGGGAACACCTTAGCAGTGCGGGCAGGTTTACGAAACCCAAAGGGGACTGGAGTATCTGCTACTTCTTCAGTCCTTTCCAACTTTAGCGTATCCCGCACTGCAGTAATAAGGTCAGATACCAAAGCCGTCTCGCGTACTGACCTGGACTTGGAGTCCTCCTCACTGTCCGATCGGTCACGGTCTGCAGTCTCTGATGCATCAGAATCTGGGCCATGAGCCGTAGCTGGACCTGGTTCTGCATCAGAAATATCCCCAGAAGATTGCAGGGGACGGGGGCGTTTATTACCCCCTGTATTCCCGTGTGCTGCTTCCACCCTGGCAGCAAACGCCTCTAGGATTGCCGACATAGCGTCCATAGACACCTCAGGGACACCAGCTGCTAAATCTGGTGTTTCAGGGGAGAAGACATCTGGCTCAGATGCCATGCTGACCACACGCTGACACTCACAGGGCTCCAGGCAAGATATCAATAGGCCACCCTCCTGCGCTGCAGAGATGCTGGGTTACCCAGAGGACTCACCACCCTGGATAGGTACTGCTATGCTGCGCCTATGATGCTGTCCCCTTGCTGCTGTGTCAGTCTGCTTCTTTTATCAGCACTTCCTGTGTGAATTTTCGCGCCAGTGTAATGCACCCTAGAGGCCGGAGGCTCTCGCAAAATGGTTGCCAAAACCGTCTGTATGGAAGATAATGTGGGCTCTAAGAAAATGGCCGCCGACAGAAGATAGAGGTCAGGCAGCCATAGCCCACAAAAAAGATGGCCGCCGAACGGCAATATCTGCATACAGGGTGGACAAACATGGCCGCCGATCACCTGATAGGGGCCAGTGGGTGTGGCCGAACTACAGGAAGATGGCCGCCAGGCAGTTACAAGAGGCCAAACTTGGCATGGACCACCTCAAAAATGGCCGCCGACAGCATGGAGACACAGAAACACAGGTAAGCAAAAATGACATTTCTTTTAAATGTTAGTTACAGCCAGCCCCGCTCCAGTGGGACCCCCTAGGTGACCCCCAGCACCCAGCAACCTTTAGCTAGAAGCCCAGGGAGGAGGGAAAGGCAGGGAGAGAGGGAAGAAAGGGGCCACAACCACTTACTTGATCTCTCCAGGAATGTCCAGCTAAATCAACCAGCCGAGGCAGGGGAGTTTTACTTACCTATCCTGCATGTATTCTGCTGGAAGACATTCCAAACAGATCATCGTCCGCGCACGGAGGGTGACTGTTGGCCAGGCATGCTGTGATTGGACCCAGAAGGGACGATCATATGTATGCCCTGGAGCATGACGCTCACCGGACAGGCTGCTGCGACTCGGCCGTAAGGTCAGCCGAAGCTGAGCGGTCCGATGCAAGCCTTGGAGCGTAAGCTCACCGGCCAGGCTGCTGCGACTCGGCCGTAAGGTCAGCCGAAGCTGAGCGGTCCGATGCAGGCCCTGGAGCGTAGGCTCACCGGCCACCCGTGGAGCGACGGGCATGTCGTGGAAAACCCAGCGCGTAGCTAGGGTCGGCACACGCTCGATGGCCGAAACTGGGGAGACTACAAGGATCGAGGATCCAGCCTGTCACCCAGTCGGCAGTTGATCGAAGATCGCAGGAAACAACAAATGTAGCAAAAAAATAAAAAATATATATATCTTTTTTCCCCGGACCAATGAGCCCGAAGGGAGCCATGTCCTACTCCTTGCTAGACAGAAAAAAACTGATCTGCGATGTGCAGACTGAGAGGGTATACCCAGAGGGTCCGCCCCCTGGGCGGTACTGTAGAAGGTGTGATGCAACACTTTTTACAAGTTTTTCTGCCTAGTCACTCCTAATTAACGGATAATACCCACTTTGTCAATAGAGAAGCTGTGTCGGTCCATGGACGAAAGAGTAAATGTGTTTTAGATGTGGAAGTTTGTTTTTAGTCAGGATGAGGACTACACACTTTGAGGCATTAATCTGAGGCCTGAGATTTTTCCATATTGATGTAGCGGGGTGTTCCCCTATATTGGGAAGAAACTACATTACCCATAACCCCATTCTTGTTGTGACGTTCCACCGCAGAGACTCATGGGAGGGGTTATAAAAGGAAGAGGCGGGGCCGGGCTCGGCCTCTTTGGCGACACGAGACTTCACGGACGGATCCTCCTGTGCGGATGTGTCGGAGGGGCAAGGCCTGAAGCCTGAGGCCTTGCTCTGCACCGAAGAGCCTTCCATCCTCCCCTCTGCGAGCCTGGGTGGCATCTGACTTTGTGAGCTACCGCCTTGTCGGATCGGGGACCCGATCGTTGGAGAGATCGAGAGTGTGTGACACGGCCGGTGGAGGTTTTCCCGGACTGGATCCGTAGTCCGGCGGGTGAGAGGGCATAAGCCCAGCTTAGATACTGTTGCTGTGTATAGGCCTATAGACTGCCGTGGCCTACAAGTTATTTTCATACCCCTTGGATTACAAAGTTATACTCTGTTTAAGTGCACCACCATTACAGACCTGCCGGTGAAGAAAGAAGGACTAAGCTAAATATTAGAACCAGGCCTGGTGGGGATTCTAGCGTGTTTGATTGCTGCGCCATAGGGCACTTAGTTAACGGTCGCCCGTATGGCGCACTTGTAGCGTGTGTTACTATATAGTGTGTTAGAGTGGCAGGACGCTGCCCTTAGGAGTGATTGTTTAGAACTGTGATTATTGTTACCCCTTTTATTCATATTGAGAATTGATGAGTAAAACACTTTACCTATTACAATTCATTACTGTGTCCTTGCTTAGTTATTCTATTGCATAGGACATATCATTGATTGTTAGTACTAGCTGTGCCAGAAGGGGATAGAGCCTATTGCCGGGGGTTGGCGGAGCTGCACTCAGGGCCCAAAATCTAATTCTGCGGCCTCCTTAGTTGGAGGTATCGCTACATTGATTTAATATTGCCTTTATCTTGGGAATATCACTTGTTGTGTTTGATGTAAAGAGCATTTTATTGTCTAAAAATAAGGATAATTTAAGTATTGATTTGAATTCCTGAAGTGTCTGTAATAGTTTAGAGATATTTAGATAGGGGTTCTATAGCTTAATTAAACAACAGAGGGGAAAGTGGACATCTTTTGTGTGTCTCTCTTAATAGGGGAAAAGATGATGAAATAAAACCAGGTTTGTTTTTTTCTAATTAAATTGGCCTGCATTTTACCTGTTTTGTTGCCATATTTGTGAAATTTCAAATAGCTTGGGCTTAATAAATAATTTTCCTGTGTTGCTCATTAGTTTAACCGCTTGCTGACTGGCTCACGCCGATATACCTCAGCAGAATGGCATGTACAGGCAGATTAACGTACCTGTACGTCGCCTTTAAGACGCGGCATTGTGGGCGTGCGCCCGCCGCGAGCTCCGTGAGTTCGACCGCGGGTCACGGAGAGGAAGAACGGGGAAATGCTGATGTAAACAAGCATTTCCCCATTCTTCCTAGTGACAGGACACTGATCACAGCTCCCTGTGATCGGGAGCGGTGATCAGTGTCGTGTCACACATAGCCCATCCCCCTACAGTTAGAACACATCCCTAGGACACACTTAACCCCTTCCCCGTCCCCTACTTATTAACCCCTTCACTGCCAGTCACATTTACACAGTAGTGAGGGCATTTTTATAGCACTGATCGCTGTATAAATGTGAATGGTCCCAAAATGGCGCCAAAAGTGTCCGATGTGTCCGCTATAATGTCGCAGTCACGATAAAAATCGCTGATCGCCGCCGTTACTAGTAAAAAATAATTATTAATAAAAATGCCATAAAACTATCCCTTATTTTGTAGACGCTATAACTTTTGCGCAAACCAAACGCTTATTGGATTTTTTTTTTACCAAAAATATGTAGAAGAATACGTATCAGCCTAAACTGAGGAAAACTTTTTTATATATTTTTTGGGGATATTTATTATAGCAAAAAGTAAAAAAATATTGCTTTTTAATCAAAATTGTCACTCTATTTTTGTTTATAGCGCAAAAAATAAAAACCACAGAGGTAATCAAATACCACCAAAAGAAAGCTCTATTTGTGGGGAAAAAAAGGACATAAATTTTGTTTGGGAGCCACGTCGCACGACTGCGCAATTGTAAGTTAAAACGACAGTGCAGAATCGCAAAAAGTGCTCTGGTCTTTGGCCAACCAATTGGTCCGGGGCTGAAGTGGTTAATTGTTGTTTAACTGTGTACCAAGCTGGTCTTCGTTTTGTCGTGGGTAGAGTTGAGCGGACACCTGGAAGTTCGGGTTCGACGAATTCGGCCGAACTTCGGAAAAAAGTTCGGGTTCGGGACCGAACTTTAACCCGAACCCGGACCCCATTAAAGTCAATGGGGACCCGGACTTCTAAGGACTAAAATGGAAAGGGCTAGAGGGCTGCAAATGGCAGCAAAATGTTGTTAAGAGCATGACAAGTGCTCTGCAAACAAATTTGGATAGGGAAATAACTTAAAATAACATAAAAAAAATAAAAAAATATGCTGGAGGCCCCCTTTTCAGCAGAAGAGGTACGGGAAGTCATTAAGAACCTCAGAAACTCAACGGCACGATGCCACACATATGGTGGGAATGCCCCAGAATACGCCCTTTCTGGAATAAATTATTCAATTTAATGGATAAGCTAGTGGGAAAATAAAATACTTTGAAATAAAAATGTAGCGGGGTGCTGAATTTAAGGGAAGTGTTTGAGTGGTAAATAGGCTCAAACACCCTAATTCTGTAGGATTCATGGAGCATTTTGTCCTCGGGGGACAGTATTGGTATGCAGTTCCCTGCGGCCTACAGGTGGCGCTGCCATGGTAGGCTAGGGTTGAACCGCCGATACAGTGCTGTGCCTTTTGTGTCCCCTCTTGGCAGTAGTACAGCGGGCGGGGAACCTGCTGTGCATGCCGGGAGAGCATATAAAAAGGGTCAGACCTTTGGCCTGGGGGCTGTTGTCCAGTGGGGTCCACGCCCAGGTGCCTTCGGCCTGGGTGCATGTGTTCCTGTTCCATCTCGGGTACCTTTAGCCCGGGGTGAGGTACTATCCTGGAGTTCCTGCTGCCCTGGGTATGGAGGCCTAGGTGCGGGAGTAAAGCCTGGAGTCCAGAGCCTTCGTCTGGAGTCCGCTAAGGGTCGAGGAGTCTTAGGGTGCCGCCTCGTGTAGGGGACCATGTTTCAGGGAAGGGAGGATCATTCTGATGGACCGATGCAGGAGTCATGGTGAAGGAAGGGTCTGTTGACTCCCTGGAGAGATGTCTTCCCCTTGATATGGGCTAGGTTCGTAGAAGGAGAAGCTCAAGGTCATCTTGACTGTATCAGAGGCCTTATTCACCCGGCCCGTGGCAGGGGCCTTATACACCCTGGTCTGTGGCAGAGACCAAAGTTCTCCAGGTCCATGGCAGGGGCCTTGTACACCCGGTCTGTGGCAGAGACCGTGCACCTAAAACTGTTTGAGAAACCTAAGCAGTGAAGTGAATGTGCTATGTTTGTGCCTGGACCTCCTCCACACCTTAAGCTGTCCTGTTTCTTTGCTCTAACCTTTTCTATCCGAGTAGAGTTTATTTTGCCATGAGAGAATAAGAGTTGTAATTTCAGCTGGTGTGGACATTGACTTTACTGGGAATTAAAGGACTTGCCTCTACCTACAGTAGAGGTGAGAATCATCCTCTGGAGGAGTTTTGACTCCGGCTGTGGACACGGCCCATCAAGTACACCGCTCAACCTCTTTATATAGGAGGGTACGGGCTGGTAGTGCGGTGTGCCTTTCTCCCTCCTGCGAGTAGCCAACAACATAAAGGCAGGTAAGGGGGAAAGGATCTGTGCGCTACAAAAAAAATCAATAAAAATTATAATCTTGACCTAGGAGGACGAGGTCCATATGGAGTAGGAGGTTGAGGTGGCGGTGGATGTGGCTGTGTAGGTGGAAGCGGCGGTGGAGGAGGACGAGGTAGCCAACACTTGTTCAAAAATGCAACAATGGCTGGGTAAGGCCGGTGATGAGTCGAATTCTGTCCCCCGTCAAATAGTGTCCACCCTGTACTGCGCTTGCTCAGTATGTAGGACAAGGGGATTTCGAAAATCTCCCAAGACGAACGGCGCCTGCGTGGTGAGTTCAGGTGAAGGCCACACCATCCGTGGTTCAAGCCGAGCCAAGTGAGGCCGTGCCCGAAGCGTGGAGATCGAACCGAGCCCGTGAGGGGCCCTGTTACTATGTGCTACCGTATGTCCACTTGGATGGTGGGGCTTGAACCTGCACTCACTGCGCAGGCGCCGTTCATCTTTGGAGATTTTGTGAATCTCCTTGTCCTCTGTACTGCGCAAGCGCTGCGCCTTCGCAGTATGGGACGGACACAATCCGATGGCCGGACAGTTTTTGTCACAACACCGGTATACATGTCTATTCTGCAAAAGGTACAGACAAGTCCTGTGGGATCCATGCCTGGTTCATTTTAATGAACGTGAGCATGTCCACATTGGCTCTGGACAGGCGGCTGCGCTTGTCTGTGATAACGCCCCCTGCCGTGCTAAATACACGTTCAGATAATACACTGGCTGCAGGGCAGGCCAGCACCTCCAAGGCATAAAGGGCAAGCTCAGGCCATGTGCCCAATTTGGAGACCCAGAAGTTAAAGGGGGCAGACCCGTCATCCAGTACGTGTAGGCCTGTGGATACATACTACTCAACCATGTTGGTGAAATGCTGCCTCCTGCTAAGACGTTCCATCTCAGCTGGTGGTGCTGGTTGTTGTGCCGACAAAGCTTTTCCACATTTCAGCCATGCTAACCCTGCCTTCTGAGGGGCTGCCAGTGCCCTGGCTGCGTTGGCGACCTCTTCCTCCTCCTCTGCCTTTGCCTTGTGCTTCCACCGTACGCCCACTGTCAGGTGGGAATGCCACCAGCAGCGCGTCTACCAGCGTGCGCTTGTACTCGCGCATCTTACGATCCCGCTCCAGTGAGGGAATTAAGGACGGTACGTTGTCCTTGTAACGGGGATCCAGCAGGGTGGCCACCCAGTAATCAGCACCAGTTAAAATGTGGGCAACTCGGCGGTCATTGCGGAAACACTGCAGCATGTAATCGCTCATGTGTGCCAGGCTGCCCAGAGGCAAAGAAAAGCTGTCCTCTGTGGGAGGTGTATCGTCTGTGTCCTCTGTATCCCCCCAGCCACGCACCAGTGATGGCCACGAGCTGGTCTGGGTGCCACCCTGCTGTGAAAATGGCTCCTCCTCCTCCACCTCGTCATCCTCCAGAACTGTGCCCTTTCTGCCGGACAATTGTGTACCTGGCGTTTGTTGGTGCAGGAACCCACCCTCGTAGCCACTTGTGAAAGACTGCCCTGAAAGCCTTTGAAATGATCCCGCTTCCTCCTCCTCCTCCTCATCCTCCTGTGCCACATCCTCTTCCATCATCGTCCGAAGCGTTTTTTCAAGGAGGCATAGAACTGGGATAGTAACGCTGAGAACGGCGTCATTGGCACTGGACATGTTGGTGGAGTACTCAAACAGCGCAACAAGGCACACAGGTCTCGCATGGAGGCCCAGTTATTGGTGGTGAAGTGGTGCTGTTCCGCAGAGCGGCTTACGCGTGATTTCTGCAGCTGAAACTCCACTATCGCTTGCTGCTGCTCGCACAGTCTGGCCAGCATGTGCAAGGTGGAGTTCCACCTTGTGGGCATGTCACATATGAGGCGGTGAGCGGGAAGGCCGAAGTTACGCTGCGGCGCTGACAGGCGAGCAGCAGCAGGGTGAGAACGCCGAAAGTGCGCACACACAGCCCGCACTTTCTGCAGCAGCTCTGGCATATTGGGGTAATTTTTAAGGAACCTCTGGACCACCAAGTTAAGCACATGCGCCAGGCAAGGGATGTGCGTCAAACCGGCTAGGCCCAGAGCTGCTACGAGATTTCGCCCATTATCGCACACCACCAGGCCGGGCTTGAGGCTCACTGACAGCAACCACTCATTGGTCTGTTGTTCCATGTCCCTCCACAACTCCTGCGCGGTGTGGGGTTTTTCCCCACAAACAGGAAAGTTTTAAAACTGCCTGCTGTCGTTTACCCCTGGCTGTGCTGAAGTTGGTGGTGAAGGTGTTACGCTGACCGGATGAGGAGGCGGTAGAGGATGAGGAAGCGGAGTAGGAGGAGTTAGCAACAGGAGGCAAACTGAAGCGCCCTGCAATCCTCAGTGGTGGAAGGACATGCGCCAAACTGCTATCTGCCTCAGGCCCAGCCGCCACTGCATTTACCCAGTGTGCTGTTAGGGAGATATAACGCCCCTGACCGTGCTTACTGGTCCACGCATCCGTAGTTAGGTGTACCTTGCCACAGATGGCGTTGCGCAGTGCACAACTGATTTTGTCCCCCACTTGGTTGTGCAGGGAAGGGATGGCTCGCCTGGAAAAGTAGTGGGGGCTGGGCACGACGTACTGTGGGAAAGCCAATGCCATCAGGCTTTTAAAACTCTGCGTCTCCACCAGACGGAATGACAGCATTTCAAAGGCCAGGAGTTTTGAAATGCTGGCATTCAGGGGCAGGGATCGCGGGTGGCTAGGGGGATACTTCCTCTTCCGCTCCAACGTTTGGGAGATAGAGAGCTGAACGCTTCCATGGGACATTGTGGAGATGGTTGGTGACCCAGGTGGTAGTGTTGCTGGCAGATCCTCTGTTTGCGGGGTGGCAGGTGCCACTATCACTACAGAGGTGGATGAAGAGGCCGAGACTGCAGCAGAAGAGGAAGCAGGAGGAGACAGAGACCTTTCTTGGTTTTTGAGGTGTCTACTCCACTGCAGCTCGTGCTTTGCACTTAGATGCCTGGTCATGCAGGTTGTGCTCAGGTTGAGAACGTTTATGCCTCGCTTCAGGCTCTGATTGCACAGCGTGCAAACCACTCGTGTCTTGTCATCAGCACATTGTGTGAAGAACTGCCATGCTAGGGAACTCCTTGGACCTGGCTTTGGTGTGCTCGGTCCCTTGCTGCGTTGGGCAGTAGCAGACATACTGTCTAGGGGACGGACGCTCCGCTTTTGCACCCTGCTCCCTCTTCTGCTGTGCTGGTGGCTCTGTGCGACCACCGCCTCTTCCTCCAAACTACACTGGTCACCTGCATAATGTTGATTCCATGTGGGGTCGAGGACCTCATCGTCCTCCACATCATCTTCCACCCAGTCTTCACCCCTGCCCTCCTTGTCTGTCTGCACAATTGCGAAAGCAGCAGCAGTTGGCACCTGTGTTTCGTCATCATCCGAGACGTGCTGCGATGGTCCTCCCATGTACTCATCATGAAACATAAGTAGTTGGGCATCGGTGCACTCAATCTCTTCCACTTCTGGGGCAGGGCTAGGTGGATGGCCCTGGGAAACCCTGCTAACAGAGTCATCGAAAAGCAGAAGAGACTGCTGCATGATTTGGGGCTCAGACTGCTTGGCTGATTTGCAAGGGGGTGAGGTGAAAGACTGATGGACATGGGTTTCAGGTGCCAACTCTGATCTTTCATCAGAAGAGTGGGTGGGAGACAATGTGAAGGAACCCGAGGCACTGTCAGCAACCCAATCTACTATCGCCTGTACTTGTCCTGGCCTAAACATTCGTACAGCCTCATTAGGCGTGACAAAATACCGCCGCAGGCTCAGTCGCCTACTCGCACCTGAGGAAGGTGTTTCACTTGTGCGTGTATCTGGCACAGATGCACCACGTCCTCTCCCTGCAACAGGAGCTCCACCAGCAGCACCACGACCGGGGCCACCACGTCCCTTTGACCTTCTCCTCATATTTTCCAAATTTAGGATCTTGCCCTAAATGGGTGTTTTTGGAAGAGCAGAACACACCCACAGTACGTAACCGCTGAATCGCACAGCTACAGAACTGCAGAAAATGCTATTCAAAAAAAAATGTTTTTTTAGTATAGCACAGTAGAAGACAAATATATAGAAATGGTTTATTTCACACGCCTCCACATATGTATAACACTGCAAAATATTTTTTGTGGCCCTAAATGGGTCTTTTTGCAAGCGTACATTAAAGTGCAAATTTTTTTTATTAATTTTTTTGCCCTAAATGGGTCTTTTTTTGCACGAGCAAAATAAAATGCAAATTTTATTTATTTTTTTTGCCCTTAATGGGTCTTTTGGAAAAGAGCACAATAAAGTGCCTTTTTTTTGTTGCCCTAAATGGATCTTTTTCCAAGAGCAGAATACACCCACAGTATGGAAACTGTGTATCTCTCAACGTAATATATGCAGTGCTGGTGCACTGAGCTTGCAGATAAAAGGTAGATTTTCTCTGACACTGGGCTCATGGCAGTGTAAAAACACTGCACTGCAACACAAACAGGTAAACCTATGCAGATCGCTGAGTTATATCTCTGAATCTGAACTCCTATTCCTATATAATATATCTCTCTCCCTGAAAGCACCAACAGGAACCTGGCCCTACACTACACTGTCTCTCTATCTTTTCCCTCAGATTCCAGAATCAGGACTAACTCATGTATTTTTCAATCTCTCCCTAAAAGCAGCAGCAGCAGACAAGATCCTCTCCCTATATATTCTGAAGCAGAGTGACGTGTGTGCTGTGTGCCTCTAGCTTATATAGAAGCTGGGTCACATGTTGCACTGACCAATCACAGCCATGCCATTAGAAGGCATGGCTATGATGGCTTCTAAGGGCACACCAGCTAATCAAAAGGTGATTGGCTGGCCCCTGAAGCATTTCTAACTGCGCCATTAGATTGCCGAACCCGAACCTGGACTTTCGCACAAAGTCCGGGTTCGGGTTCGGGAAAAAGCTAAAGTTCGGTACAGACCCGAACTTTACAGTTCGGGTTCGCTCAACCCTAGTCGTGGGGGATTGTGATAAAAGTCATTGGGCTTGGTGTAATATTGTGCTTGTTTTGAACTATTGGGATTTAGCCTGTTTCTTTTTTGGTGCTTTATAAGCAATCATGTAAGGAAGGGACAGTAGGTCTAACTTCTTTTTTGGGTTTTGTGAGAAGTGAGAGGTTTCCCTATTTTCTTTGTTATCCATTATGGCTTTTTTCTCCAAGTGATTCTTTATACAAGTGACATGCACTTCAAGCTCTGCACTTCAGTGTTTGCATGAAGCGAACCCACATTGCAAACTGCACTGGAAAGCACCCAACAGGTTGCAGGTGACCCAGTCTCTCTATTAAGCTCTCTTTCCACTCTCTACCACTCCTTCTGACACTTGTGTCCTCTCACCTCAAACTCTCTCAACTTCACCTCTCTTCCCCGACCCCCAGCTTTTATATATCGCCCTGCCTTCTGTCCTCTCCCGATTACTCCAACTGAGCTGAACTGTGGCTATGTGCGCAAACCTTATCTACGGTCACGTGAGCGAGAGTGCTGAACGAAATATCATTGCCTGTAGGTTATGCAGCGCTGCGCAATGTTTTTCTTCTTTCCTTTTATGATTCATCCATTTGTTAAGCTACCGTGTTACCGCTCGAGTTAGAAAACTGACAGCCGCCCTGGTTTGTGAACAGCTGAATGAGAGGGATACATTCAGAAGTATTTAATTGTTCATCAATAGGACTGAGAAGTGCATGTGTGTGGACCCCACCAGGCTGGTGAGGAGCAGCTATATCAGGACTTGCTCTGATTGAGGGTGATCAGTGTTGGCACTGTGTCATGGATATGCATTAATGTCTGTCTGCCATCTTACCTTTCCTCCCCATGTGTTCATCTTAGAGGCCAGAACCCTTTCACCTGGCTTCCTTTATAAACTCCTCCCAGCCTGACTCCACCCCAGGCCCCATCACAGAACACTATTAACCTGTGCACTGCAAGCCTGCTTTGCTGATCAACGTGTTTGTTAGGCATTGTGTGTTTGGGTTCCTGCCTGCCGTGTGCTACGTCTGTCTCTCTGTTACGTTATTGGCTTGTCCCCGACTATCCCTGTCTGCTCATGACCCTTGACCTTCAGCTTGTCTTTCGTTATCCTTGTCTGCTTGTGGCCCTTGACCTTCAGCTTGTTATTCGTTACTCTTATATCTTGTGCTGCTGCTTCCCCTCTTGTCCCCTTATCCTACGGGGCATGAGCTAGGAGACTCTAGGGGCCGCGACCTAGACCCAGCCTGCAGCATAACATCCTCACCACTAGAGGCTCTGGAGAAGACCTGCTGGGTCTTAGACTCCGCGCCCTGGGGAATCTTGGCTCTAGCTTCTTATAGGATCCCGGTTGTGCTCCTTTGGTCCCGCTTTCCACAACCACCCAGTTTCCTATCCGCAGCAGTCAGCCATAGGGTTCACTACCCTGCGGTGCACTCCTGTCCCCCTACGGTGTGCATCTGTCACCTGGCCGTAGGTGACCTGACACACTGGAGTGCATTTACACATATTATAGGTTTTTTTTTTTTAGCACTTTTTGCACTGTTGTCATTTACACATGTTTGTTGTTTGTATTTTTTGTAGTTTGCATGTTTTCAATTTATCCCACAAATAGTAGGGTCACTGTATTTACTTGGGGTTGATTTCACAGCGCATCAATAATTTATTTATTCATGTTCTATCGGGTTGAGGTCAAGACTGTGCAGCCCAATCAAGTTTCCCCACCCCCAAAATCGCTCATCCATGTCTTTATATACCTTGCTTTGTGCACTGGTCCAAATCATTTGGTGAAGGGGGGGGGGGTTATGGTGTGTGTTTTTTTTCAGGGGTTGGGCTTGGTTTCTTATTTCCAGTGAAGGGAACTCTTAAGGGGTCAGCATACCAAGACATTTTGGCCAATTTCATGCTCCCAACTTTGTGGAAACAGTTTGGGGATGGCCCCTGTTTAAACATGACTGCGTATCAGTGTACAATACAAGGTCCATAAAGACATGGATGAGCGAGTTTGAGGTGGAGGAACTTGACTAGCCTGCACAGAGTCCTGACCTTAACCCGATAGAACACCTTTGGGATGAATTAGAGTGGAGACTGAGCCAGACCTCCTCATCATCAGTGTCTGACCTCACAAATGCTCTTCTAGAAGAATGGTTATCCACTTCACCCCCAAAAGATTTGGCTGCTCAATGACGGGGTCATTTTTTGCGATACAGCACTGCGTCGCTTTAACTGACAATTGCGTGGTAGTGCGATGTTGAGCCCAAACAAAATTGACATCTTTTTCCCCACAAATAGAGCTCTCTTTTGGTGGCATTTGATCACCTCTGCAGTTTTTATTTTTTGCGCTATAAACAAGAGAGTGACAATTTTTAAAAATTAGAGTTAAGCTTACCGGTAACATCTTTTCCAGTAGTCTTTCAGGACAGCCACAATGAGAGACATAGGCTCCTCCCTTTCCACAGGAAACACTGCGCCAGCATACATAAATTCTTACTTCCCCTGCCGGCCTTCAGTTTTTCTGAGATCACCTCCGGACAGCTGGGGAGACACAAGAACACATTAATAGCATATTGTTATTATCTCTATTATACTGCGTTCCGGTCTTTAGTAAGACCCCCCAATTTTAGGGTGGGTACTAGGGCTGTCCTGAAAGACTACTGGAAAAGATGTTACCGGTAAGCGTAACTCTAATTTTCCCTATTCGTCTTTCAGGACAGCCACAATGAGAGGATAGACGAGCACTTACCAACTAGGGTGGGACTACAGCTTGCAAAACCTTTCGCCCAAAGGCTTGCTCACCTGCCGACACCAGATCCACTCTGTAATGCTTAACAAAGGTAGCATAGCTGGAGCAAGTTGCTGACTTGCATATTTGTTCTGGCGTTGCTCCAGCCTTTTCTGCCTGAGAGGCTGCCAGAGCTCTGGTGGAGTGTGCCTTTATTCCTGTAGGGACCTCTTTACCTGCTTAGGAATATGCCTGTCCTATGGCTGTTCTGAGCCATCTGGCAATAGTGCATGGAGATGCCTTGTAGCCCTTTCTGACCCAAGAAAATAAAATAAACAGAGTCTGACTTCCTAAAGACTCTTGTCTGTTCCAGTTAGTGCAGGGTGCATCTCCTGACATCCAAGGTGTGAAATTTCAACTCCCCTTCACCTGAGGGGTTTGGACAAAAAGAAGGCAAGATTACTTCCTGATTCCTGTGGAATTTTGAAGTAACCTTGGGCAAAAATGCCGGATCTGTCTTTAAAACGACCCAATCCGGAAAAATAATACAAAAAGGGGGTCTAATGGATAGAGCTTCTAACTCACTGACCCTCCTAGCAGTGGTCACTGCAATCAAATGTGCTGTCTTTAAAGTTAGATCCCTTAGTAGACACTCCTCTAAGGGTTCGAAGGGAGCGCCCGTAAGGGTCTGCAAGACCAAAGACAGGTCCCAACTGGGAAATGGTGGATTCTGAGCTGGTCTCAGTCCTGATGGGGCTCTGAAAAACCTGACAACCCAGGGATCGGAGGCCAGAGGTTTCTCTAAGTAAGCACTGAGTGCTGAAATCTGACTTAAGGGTAGCTATGGAAAGTCCCTTATCTGCCTCACATTGAAGGAATTCCAGGATGGACGTGGAATTATGGACTGAACAGGAACAGTCCGCACACCACCTGTTAAAGTGGAGCCAGACTCTTCTATAGATCTGGCGAGTCTCCTTTTTCCTACTATTAAGGAGGGTGTCAACTAGCTTTTCTGAAAAGCCCTTGGCTTTTAACATGCCCTCCTCCGTAGCCAAGCCGCTAGCCTCCATCTGTGTACCTGGGGGCTAAGGACTGGACCCTGTGAGAGGAGATCCTCTCGAGGTGGAAGGAAGAAGGTGGGTTCTACAGCCAACTGTTTGAGAACTGAGAACCATGCTCTCTTAGGCCAATGTGGTGCTACTAGAATCAGGGAAGTGTTTTCTACCTGAAACTTCCTTAGAACAGCGGGCAACAGAACCGGTGGTGGGAATGCAAAACACATTCTGAATTCCCAACTTTGGGTTAAACCAGGGGGCTTTCGCATTTCCCCTTGACGTGAAGAGGTCCACCTCTGGTAGCCCCCACCTCCTCGCTAAGAGCAGGAAAACCTCCTGATTGAGGATCCATTCGCTCTCTCTCAGTTGTGTCCGACTGAGGAAGTCTGCTATGACGTTTCTCTCGCCTCTCAGGAAGATTGCTGGGAGTGAGAGTGTGTTGATTTCGGCCCAGCCCAGAATGTCTGCTGCTAGGGCCGACAAGACTCCGCTCTTTGTGCCGCCCTGCTTGTTCAGATAGGCTACGGCCGAAGAGTTGTCTGACCTCACCTGAGTGTGGTGACTCCGGAGTTGTTCCTGGAAAAACTTGAGAGCTAGACCCACTGCTCTCAGCTCCTTCCAGTTGGACAACCTGTTTAGTTCCTCTAACTCCCAGGTGCCTTGTGCTGGAAGGGATCCCAGGTGTGCCCCCCAGCCTCTGCCACTTGCGTCCGTGGTTACCACCCGAGATACCGGGATAAACCACAGACGCCCCTGCGACATGTTTGAAACCCTCCTCCACCACCAGAGGGATCTCTTTACCTGGGCAGGTACCTGAACCAGGTTGTCTAGAGCTTCTAGACTGTGGTCCCAGATCTTCAAAACGAAGGCCTGTAGTGGGCAAAAGTGCAGTCCTGCCCATTGGACTACTGGGAGGGTAGATGTCAACAGACCCAATGTCAACATCAGATATCTTATTGTCACTTGGAGGTTGCTCTGAAGGGACGTCACTGCCCTGTCTAACTTTAGGATCTTCTCCATCGGGAAGAATACTCTCAAAAGAGTTGAATCCAAAGTGTACCCTAGGTACATTATCCTCTGTGATGGGACTAGGCTGGACTTCTCTAAATTTAGAAGCCACCCTAGGTCCGTAAGAACACTCTTTGTCCTTTCCAGATCTCTGGATAGCTGTTCTGGGGATGCTGCGAATAGAAGCAGATCGTCCAGGTAGGCTATGATGGATACTCCCTGAAGTCGCAGAAACGCCAATGGTTCCGCCAGAACCTTGGTGAAAATGCAGGGCGATGAGGATAGCCCGAATGGCAGAGCTTGGAACTGTAGGTGTACTACTGTTCCATCTAGGTTGACTGCTAGACGTAGAAAACGTTGAGTTTTCTGCAATTGGAATGTGCAGGTATGCGTCCCTGAGGTCCAGGGACACCATGAAGCAATCGGGGGGAGGAGGGCCCTGACAGAAAAAATCGACTCCATCCGATACCGTTTGTATACAATCAATCTGTTCAGGGGCTTTAGATTCAGAATTAGTCTGAATCCTCGGGAAGCTTTCTTCACCACAAAAATGTGAGAATAGAATCCCCTTCCCTCCTCTGCTTCTGGAACTCTGCGTATTACGTTCTGACTTTCCAGATTTTCCAGAGCTCCCAACAAGGCTTGGGATTTCTCCCTGCACTTGGGAAGAGATGTGACCAGATATCTCTGGGGGGGGAAATTGTCTCCCAAAAATCGCTCCACCTCTGCCTTTAGAGGTCCAAGTCTTTCTCTGTTTTTCAGACCTGGGAGCCCCCTTCTGACCCTGCGGACGAAACCCCTTTTTTGATAATACTGGGGCCTTACGCTTAGGGGGAAAGGACTTCTTTTTATCTGCCGTCCGGTCCAGAACAGAATCGAGACCGGGGCCGAAAAGTAGGTCTCCCGTTAGGGGTATCCCACACAGCTTAGCCTTGGAGGCACTGTCACCTGGCCAAGTCTTCAGCCAGAGGGCTCTTCTAGCAGAATTGGCCAGGGCTGCCGACCTGGCTGACATGCGGACTGATTCCGCAGAGGCGTCCGCTATATAAGCAATTCCTTGCAGGATAGTCGGAAAGGAAGCTAGAATTGTTTCTTTAGCCGTCCCAGCCTCAATGTGCTCCTGGATTTTAAGGACCCACTGTTCCAAGTTGCGGGCCACAACTGTCACGGCCATCTCAGGCTTTAGATTACCCATGGTAGAATCCCATGTTTTCTTTAGTAGGGAGTCTATCCTTTTGTCCATGACGTCCGCCAAGGCTCCCATGTCCTCGAACGCTAGGTCCGTGTTCCTAGAGACCTGTGAGAAGGCGACGTCTAATTTGGGGTTCTTATTCCAAATGGACGTTGGGTCATCCGAAAAAGGAAACCTTCTTTTTAGAGATGTAGAAAAGAAGGGCTTCCTCTCGGGGTCCTGCCATTCCCTTTTGACAGTGTCAATCAGTACATCATGTACAGGTAAGACTTTTTTCTTCTGTTCACCCAGACCCTTATACATTTTATCATGGAGGGTCAAGGGCTTT
This sequence comes from Rana muscosa, assembly GCA_029206835.1. Lineage (NCBI taxonomy): Eukaryota > Metazoa > Chordata > Amphibia > Anura > Ranidae > Rana > Rana muscosa. The sequence goes on along the minus strand of CM055117.1, from coordinate 635,063,592 downwards.
TTATCTGTCTGTGTACCGAGGGTGGTATAAATTGCCCCCAAGAGGTCCTCTACCTCATCCAGGGACAACTTATACCTGGAGGTTTTCCTGGACTCACCGTCCTGGGCTTCTCCGTCTGAGTCCTCTTGAGACTCAGAGGTGACACTATCTGGATGTGCCTGTTGTACACCGGAAGGGCCTGAAACCTCCTCTGCCCTTGAAACAGTGGCAGGATTAGCCGGTACAGAGCCCTGAGCCGGTGGGGGGGTTGTATCCTGGGAAGTGGGAACAGAGGGGAGTTGAAATCTTTCAAATAGACTCTTGAAAGATGAAAAGGTGGACGAGAGCTCCTTCACGGAAGCTGCCAGTCCAGACTCCTGCTCTGAATCCCTTTCTTTCACCTGGGTGTCAATGCAACTTTTACATAGGACCTTCCCCCATGCCTCCCCTAGCGTGTCCTCACACTTCTTTTTAGAGGTATGGGTTGATCTCGATTTCTCTGTAGCCTTCTAAAATACAGACAACAAAACCATACAAAAAAATGTAGTAAAAATTTTGACAACAGGTACAACCCCCGGAGTGCGCTGAACCTTCTATCATGTAAGGAACCAGTGCCTCCCCCCCCCCTGACCACCCAGGGGGATTACCCCCCCATGGACAGGAACCATGCATGGAGGGGTATTCCTAGGTAGAGAGGAACCCACCCCAGGGTACTCTTACCTTAGGAAGGCTGGAGGTGGTGTCAGTGTGTGCCGCTTGAGCCTCTGCTTCCGACATGCTGACTGCAGGTGGCTGCCTCCGCTGAGTCCCACGCTGCCTGTGCGCGATTGGACTCTCTCCAGCTTCTGCCTGGGCCCCTATCAGCACCGCGACCTGGAACCGGAAGTCGCGGGTTAAAGGGGAAGCATCCGCCCTCCGCCGGAAATGACGTCGCTACGTCGTCCGGCCCGCGGGTTCCAAAAAATGCGGCATGTATCCATATACACGGAGGGCGGATTGCCTCCTTGCTGCGGCCCTGTGGACACGATAGGGGTCCCCCCTCAGCCTTCAGCCGGACTCGACCAGGCTGGGGTGGCTCACGGAAGGTGGGTGACTACCCCACAATCATACCCTGGAAGCCCCTACTTCCTTTCAGGTAAGAAAATGCCTCAGTCCCCTGACTGATTTAGTCTGGCTCCTGCACAGTGTCTCCCCTCCGGAGTTAACACTAACAACTGAAGGACGGCAGGGGAAGTAAGAATTTATGTATGCTGGCGCAGTGTTTCCTGTGGAAAGGGAGGAGCCTATGTCTCTCATTGTGGCTGTCCTGAAAGACGAATAGGGAAAAAACACAATATCTTTTACTTATAAATATTCCAATTTAAAAAAACAAAAAATATATTTTCCTTCGTTTATATGTATTCTTCTACATATTTTTGGTAAAAAAATTGCAATAAGCGTTTATAGATTGGTTTGCGCAAAAGTTATAGCGTCTACAAACTATGGGAAAGATTTATGGCATTTATATGGGTTTTTTTATTTTTTTTACTAGTAATGGCAGGGATATGAGATTTTTAGCAGTCATGCAACGTTGCAGCGGACAGGTCGGACACTTTTGACAAATTTTTGGGACCATTGACGTTTACAGAGTGATCAGTGCTATAAATATGCACTGATTACAAGGTAAATGTCACCGGCAGGGAAGGGGTTAACACTAGGAGGCGATCAAGAGGTTAACTGTGTTCCCTATTGTGTGTTCCAACTTTGGGGGGGATGGGACTCACTAGGAGAGATGACAGATCGTGGTTTCTACTTTGTAGAAACACACAATTTGTCTTCTCTCCTCTGACAGCACAGGGATTTGTATGTTTACACACAAAAACCCCTGTGCTACCGTTCGTGCACACGATCGTGCCCGCGGGCCACCCAAATAGGGTTCCCTGCTGTGCAGCGGGCGTGCGCCCTCTGGTGGCTCTCCTGGGCAAAGCCGTACATGTACAGGATTTCCATGCCACAGTAAATCTGCACGAGCCGGTCGCAAACCGGTTAAACATTCCCATAGTACAAACCAAAAAAGAAAAAAAAGGTCTAAAATTATGTGTGATAACACACTATAATGTCCTCAAACATTGTTTACCAAATGTAGGTAGTGTCACACTAGTTAGAAATCTGCAACTCTATATAAAAAAAGTTTTGTCCTTACCAAGACTGTAAGGGACCAGAGGACCAAATGAGTGACAGCATACAATGTAGTGATAAGTAGAAAAATATGTTGAATTTAATAATGAGTTAAAAGTTCAATGAAATCCCCAATGGGCGGTAGTAGTTGAGATACAAAAACATGACATATATTCAAAGACCACTGCGTCAAAATAGTCTCCAGATGAGGCAACATACAGCACAAGACAACAAACAAAAAACACTACAAATAAAACATATAAACTATCTTCCGGACTCCAGATATCTATGCGCCAGTGTCCATGCCTCGACTAATGTGTAGTTTGAAGTTTATTTTATAAATATAGAAAATATGGCATGGGCATCTGCTCAGAGGTCCCTGGGGGGGCTTGAGCCTAAAGGGTGCTGATGGAAAAAGGGGGGGAATAGACTGAAGAACAGCCTAAAATGTTTGCTGGCTGTAATCTGGATAGAATCATGCAATTATAATATTGATTTATGGTAGGAGAACAAAGTAAATTGATGAATAATAAATATTTAAACAAGGAAACAATTACTGTGATGTTACTAGTGTGGATATGCGGTCCTGAATCATCCCTCATAGATGGCTGTATAACGTCCTGTGTATATTTAATTGGGACTAGGGATGAGCCCGATGTTCGAGTTGAACATAAGTTCGACTCGAACATCAGGTGTTCACCTGTTCGCCGAATACCAAACAATTTGGGGTCATCGTGGCAAATTGGAAAAAATGGCGTAGGGGTCCCCCTCAAAATCGTGGCATCGTGGCAAACAATTTGGGGTCATTGTGGCATCGTGGCAAATTGGAAAAAATGGCGTAGGGGTCCCCCTCAAAATCCATACCAGACCCTTCAGGTCTGGTATGGATTTTAAGGGGAACCCCGTGCCAAAATAAAAAAATGGCGTGGGGTTCCCCCCAAAAATCCATACCAGACCCTTATCCAAGCACGCAACCTGGCAGGCCGCAGGAATAGAGGGGGGACAAGAGAGCACCCTCCCTCCTGAACCATACCAGGCAACATGCCCTCAACATGGGGAGGATGTCCCCATGTTGATGGGGACAAGGGCATCATCTCCACAACCCTTGCCGAGTGGTTGTGGGGGTCTGCAGGCGGGGGGCTTATCGGAATCTGGAAGCAATGGCGTCAGTAGGGGGGCAAGAGGGGGCCCTGACCCCCCAACATTATACTGCGCCCCACCATGTGCCCCCACAATTAAAATGCCTTTTTGTTTGCATTCGTAGCGGAGGCACGGCATCTTGCTCAGGCCGCCGCTGGAGTAACAGTCTCTCCTGAGAGGGAGAGCGTCCCCAGTCAGCTCCTGCGGGGGATTCGTCCCCTCCCTCTGCTTCCTGGCTGTGTGTCAATGATGCCTGAGCTTCGTGGGTAAGTGTGTGCACTGCAGTACACTGTAATCACTGAACTGTGTCCTTCTCTCTCATCTGTCCCTCCCCCTCTCCTGTTCTTTCAAGACCTTCACAATTTACTTTCAGTTAGTAGACCCGTGCAAATTTCATTCCTGCATCCACAAATTGCAGGAAAGAAACCACTAGTGATAATCATAAGAGAATCAGGCAGGCTGGTTGTACCCAAGTTGATCGATCCACTTGGTCAATTCAGCCTACTCATTAATGGTTAAAAAATCTCAGCCAGTTCCTGCTGAACCAGCCGAGATTTAAACTGTCTATGGTTGGTCTTAGCACTTGGGCAGCCCATACATTGATCACTTTTTTCACTCAACTATTAGGTTGAATGAAAAAAGAAAAATTATCCAATTCCCCCATCTACACATTATAGGTGGATGGGGGAATGTTCCCAGTGTGGACCAGTGGTGGAACTACCAGGGTTGCTGTCCTGTCCCGGCTATTCACAGCGCTGGTCTCTGTCTCCATGGCAGCGGAGGCAGCATATTGGAACCCAGTGCTGGTTACTTTATGGGGCTGATGGAGGGCCAGCACAATTGGTTGTTAGAGATGGGCTGGGCATGTTCAACATTCCACATGCCCTAGCCTGCCAGGAAGCCCACACTGCACAGCGCTAATCACAGACAGTGAGACATTTCCTGATCCGCAGCTGCACAGATCAGGAATATCTCAGTGCCTGTGATTATGGCTGTGCAGTGTCAGCTTCCTGGAGGGATCGGGCATGTAGGATTTCGAACACACCCGATCCCATCTTTAATGGTTGTAGACAATTGAGGTCCCTGCAGGTTGCTTAGATTGTGATGCATGCTGACCGTGATGCAATCCAGGTGATGCTCCTAGTCAAATCCTAGTGTTAAATATAGTGATTTTATTGAACAAAGCCCACACCTTACAGGCATGGAGCCCACGTGGCTGCTGAACATACGGTTGATTATATATAGGTTGTACCCTTGATGCTAATAAACTGTTTATTAGATCTGACTGGGAGCATCACCTGGATCACATCCTAATCAGCATGTCAACAGAGAAGGTTATACAGCATTACTGCTGATAGGTGACCAGCAGGGGGCTCGGCTCTCTACAACCAATAATGCCAGCCTTCCCCTGCATGCACCCATGTCACCAGGCTTTTAAAAATGTATGTAGTTTGTCGCCAATGCGCGTATGTGCGAAATTTTAAAGCTTGTCATGTTTGGCATCTATGTACTCGGCCTAAGATCATCTTTTTTATTTTATCAAACATTTGGGCAATATAGTGTGTTTTAGTGCATTAAAATTAAAAAAAGTGTATTTTTTCCCAAAAAAATGCGTTCGAAAAATCGCTGGGCAAATACTGTGTAGAAAAAAAAATGCAACACCCACCATTTTAATCTGTAGGGCCTTTGCTTTAAAAATATATATAAATGTTTGGGGGTTCAACATAATTTTCTTGCAAAAAAAAAAATGTTTTCATGTAAACAAAAAGTGTCAAAAAGGGCTGTGTCTTCAAGTGGTTAGAAGAGTGGATGTAAGCTTCGTAATGTTGTGTATAAAATGCCAGAACAGTTCAAAACCCCCCCAAATGACCCAATTTTGGAAAGTAGACACCCCAAGCTATATACTGAGAGGCATGTCAAGTCCATGGAATATTTTATATGTTGACACAAGTTGCGGAAAAAAGACAATTTTTTTTTATTTTATTTATTTTTTGCACAAAGTTGTCACTAAATGATATATTGCTCAAACATGTCATGGGCATATGTGGAATTACACAACAACATCATTGGGGTTTTCCCAAGGCCAATCAGGGCATAAAGAGGCCCATAGAAAACAAAGAGGAACAAGAGGGGGGAGGAGAGCACAATCTAAATCTAAAAAAACCAAGAGCTTAACGGGTGAAGGTATTTTCAATCTTAGTTCCCAAACCCTGACGGAATCTGAAACAGCCCTTTTGAATAAGGGTTTAAAATTTGCTCCTCCTCGAAAACTCAATAAATTCGAAACATACATGGACGTACATAAGTACGTAAGGAGAATCAATATTAAAAGACATTTTGCTAGTATTCCAACACGTCAGGGGGGACTAACGTTAAACAATTATCAATACACAGGATTGTCCAATGCTTCCATCTTTAACCCTTCAGGTACCCTAGCACCATCACAGAGTATTTCGCGATGTGGTTTTGCGGGATCTGGAATCTGTTAAAACAACCAACCAAAAAATGGAAAAGAATTTGGAGCAGGGCTTAGATACCTTGTGTAACAACAAACAACTGGTTATACGCCCAGCAGATAAAGGGGGTGGGATAGTGATCCTTAATAGGGACGACTATCTTCAGGAATTATCCAGGATAGTTGGCGATCAGGAGACCTATACCCTTTTGGTTGGAAATCCAATCCTCAAATATAAAAAGACCTTGGAGGATTTGGTAACTAAGGGTGCACAATTGGGAATTCTGAGTGAAAAAGAACAGCTTTTTCTAGTTCCTAAGGCACCAAGGGTACCTATCCTGTACTGCTTGCCTAAAATACATAAAAGTCTGACTTGGTGGGCAAGTACATAGACTTTTTCCTTCAACCATTAGTGTTGAAAATGCCGTCGTATCTGAAAGATACGAAACACGTAATCAATTTACTAGCAGATCAACATCCCAATGAACACACGTGGATGGTCACAGCTGATGCGACATCACTGTACACTATAATTCCCCACTCTTTGGGGTTATCAGCTGTCAAATATTATCTTAACCTCCATTCAACAACAATGGAGGAACAACAAGAATTTATTATGGAGCTTCTAGATTATGCGGCAAAACATAACTATTTTTGGTTCAGTCACAACTTTTACAAGCAGGAACGGGGGGTGGCCGTGGGGGCTAAATACGCCCCCAGTTTGGCCAATCTCTTCATGGCCAAATGGGAGGAGGACGTCATCTTTAAAGACCGAAACCCACATCTCAAGTTTTGGGCTAGGTATATAGATGACGTCCTCCTCCTTTGGGATGGCACCGTTCCACAGCTGGAAGCTTTCTTTCTAGAGATCAATCAGAACGATAGAGGCATACGTTTCATGTATGAAGCTAGCCAAATGCGGATACATTTTTTGGACCTCACAATCATCAAGAATGAAGTGGGTTTCAAAACGATGTCGTATTTTAAACAAACTGACCGCAATGCCTATATACCGAGTGACAGTTGTCACAAGAACTCTTGGCTGAAGTCTGTGCCAAAAAGCCAATTTGTCCGCATGAGGAGAAATTGTTCTGAAAAGTCTGATTATTTTCTCCAGGCTAACATCTTGAAAGATAGATTATTAGAAAAGGGCTATGATCAGAAAACCTTGGAAGACATTCTAAAGGAAGTGGGGGACATAGAAAGATCATCTTTGTTAACAAATGGCCCAAAAAAGAAACCACAACAATTGTGTATACCATTTATCACGACATACTCTACACAACATTATATGATAAAAAGAATCATTCGGAAACACTGGCACCTCTTAGGGTATTACCGTATTATTAATACTTTCCTCCCAACAATCCCACAAGTGATTTTCAGGGGTGCCCCCTCCCTAAGGGATAGAGTGGCACCCAATGTGGTTGACCCTCCACCTAAAAAAGTCTCTTTTTTTCAACTATCGGGGTACCACCAATGCCGTCGGTGCCAGGTGTGCTCCATAAATAAAATCAGGTTCAAAAAGACGGAAGTATTTATATCTAGCAGTACCTTAAAAACGCATAAGATCGACACTTTCGTCACATGCAGTTCCACAGGCGTTGTATATCTTTTACAATGTCCCTGTGGGAAGCAATATATAGGTAGGACTAAAAGGACCATGCAAGTAAGACTTGGAGAACATTTAGCCAACATTAGGAGTGGCTTCCAATATCACTCTGTATCCAAGCATTATGACTTATACCATCAGCGCAACCCAGAGGGCACTTCCTTTATAGGAATTGATAGGTATAGTCCTCATTGGAGGGGCGGTTCTCTAATCAGGGAAATTTCCCGTATGGAAATGAGCTGGATACATAGGGTCCGCTGCTACACCCCGTACGGGCTTAATATCGACATTGATGTTAATGCATTCATCGATAACAGCTAGGTGTCATTATCATTTTTTGTATAGCAATGTGAACTGGATCTGAGCTCTCGGTACATCTCTATTCCATCATTGTTGTTATCTTCAGGGGACCCATAACACAGAGACTAAATACTCTAGTTGTACACAGTTTCAACGATGGGGTCCATTTACCCATGCTCGTCTTGGGACGTTCATGGGGTCATTTAAGTATGCATCGAATTTGTGTTTATTCCATCAATACGTTTGGGTGTGCTCTGGTGGCACTCATATGTATTTTTTTGGGATAGATACATCCATTTATAGAATCCAATAGATAGATTAAATTCGTCTAAATATCTGATTCTTAATATCCTTTTTTTAAGAAATCCCTTTGTTCCATATATTTTTGTAGTTCCTTCTCCCAAACAAAAAGACATTCCACATGTGGATGGTTATGGTTTGTCACGCACTATAAATTAGTGCGTGTAATCATGAATTTGTCCACAAGATGGCGGTCACATTATATCCATCCTATATATGACAACAGTTTTTAATAAGAATGAATTAATTTTTATAAGTCATCAATATAGGTATAAGTTGGGACATATGTTTTCTAAAGGGTGAATAAGGGAGTGAATCCTTGCATGTCCAAACAGTGTACAGTACTTTGGTAATTTTAATCCATATGTGTCTGTACCTATATGATACATAAAAGTGGAACGTGCGCGCTATTTGAATGCAAGTTTCACCTTCAGGGATTCAGCTGGTCACCAATTGATCCCTTCCGTGTGTATATTTCTGATTGATGACTTAGATTATTGATGCCAGTCAGAGAATAGGTAGTAAGGGCATTTTTTCCCATTTTAAATATGGCGATTGGTGTAATGTAGATGCCGAGAGCTCAGACCCTGGCGGATTTCATTGGTGTCACGGTTATAGTAATAAGTATTTTCACTGAATGGGTTCAATCATGGTGAAAGGAGATTCCGGCCGTGACCATATATATCTCTATGTCGGAGTGTAATCCGATAGGGAGATTAAAGACAAAGACAAACGGTTAGCAACTTAAGGGCAGTTTGCCCATTTTCAAAATGGCGACGCCCGTAGCTGGAACGCTGGGAACTAGGTTCTGGGCGGTCCCCAGCTATCGTTCACAGCATACATAATGGTGGTGGATCAGCACGCCGCCCGTGCCCCTGGATGACGACAGGTTTGTCGAAACGATGTAGGGAGGAGCGGCGTGCTGACGTCACCACGATACGAATCCCGGAAGCAACGGGTAGTGAGAGCCGGCCGGCCGCACACTAAACCACTGCTGTTTTTACTTCAACATGCTGTAAGTGCATTTTTATTATAATAAACGTTTTTATATACTGGATTACGCTATGGGGTTTTCTCTTTTACCCTAAATGTGACTCACGGAGCTGCCTGGTGGACTAACAGACTGGAACCTAGACGAACAGAGAGCACAGAGAGAGACAATTAGAGCCCTTGGCGGGATAACAGCCACCTATTCAGATTGATCTCTTTCAGGGATCAAAATTTCTGGTAAGTAGCCTGAAAGGGACAAGGTGGTGGATTTCTCTCCTGTCATATCATCACTCCTTCTATGGTGTTTCATTTTTGAAGTCACTTATGCAGTTTTGAAGAGTTTTGGAATCCTTTATTTCTTCCTTCTGGGGACTTTTTTTGCATGTCAATATCAAGAAATACAGTTTAAGTACCATCTATTACCCAGAGACGTACATAGAACAACATCCCTTACTCCATAAGTTATATTGTTTATTCACGTCATACACAAATGATATTATAGTGTTTTTATAACATAATTTTGGTTTTTTACTTTTTGTATTCAGTTGCGCAGCCTTAGTTCTTTCTTTATATATCTGTTATTTGTGTGTGTCCCACATTTTTTGGTTGCTGCATAGATATTATGTTATCACATATATTTTACATTTTATTTAGACAGCGCAGTATTTTCACACTTTTTATATGTGGAATTACACCCCAAAATACATTCTGTTGCTTCTCCCGAGTACGGGGATACCACATGTGTGAGACTTTTTGGGAGCCTAGCCGCGTACGGGACCCCAAAACCAAGCACCGCCTTCAGGCTAAGGGTGTAAATTTTTGATTTCACTTCTCACTGCCTATCACAGTTTCGGAGGCCATGGAATGCCCAGATGGCACAAAACCCCCCCAAATTACCCCATTTTGGAAAGTAGACACCCCAAGCTATTTGCTGAGAGGTATGGTGAGTATTTTGCAGATCTCGCTTTTTGTCACAAAGTTTTGAAAATTGAAAAAAAAATATATATATATTTTCTTTCTTCATTTTCAAAAACAAATGAGAGCTGTAAAATAATCACCATGCCTCTCAGCAAATAGCTTGGGGTGTCTACTTTCCAAAATGGGGTCATTTGGGGGGGTTTTGTGCTATTTTGGCATTTTATGGCCTTCGAAACTGTGATAGGTAGTGAGGAGTGAAATCAAAAATTTGTGCCTAGAAATCCTGAAGGCGGTGCTTGGATTTCGGGGTCCCGTACGCGGCTAGGCTCCCAAAAAGTCCCACACATGTGGTATCCCCGTACTCAGGAGAAGCAGCAAAATGTATTTTGGGGTGTAATTCCATATATAACCATGGCATGTGTGAGCAATATATCATTTAGTGACAACTTTTTGTAATTTTTTTTTTTTTTGTCATTATTCAATCACTTGAGACAAAAAAAAAATATTCAATGGGCTCAACATGCCTCTCAGCAATTTCCTTGGGGTGTCTTCTTTCCAAAATGGGGTCATTTGGGGGGGTTTGTACTGCCCTGCCATTTTAGCACCTCAAGAAATGAGATAGGCAGTCATAAATTAAAAGCTGTGTAAATTCCAGAAAATGTACCCTAGTTTGTAGACGCTATAACTTTTGCGCAAACCAATATACGCTTATTGACATTTTTTTTACTAAAGACATGTGGCTGAATACATTTTGGCCTAAATGTATGACTAAAATTGAGTTTATTCGATTTTTCGTATAACAAAAAGTAGAAAATATCATTTTTTTTAAAAAAATTCGGTCTTTTTCCATTTATATCGCAAAAAATAAAAATCGCAGAGGCAATCAAATACCATTAAAAGAAAGCTCTTTGTGGGAAGAAAAGGACGCAAATTTAGTTTGGGTACAACATTGCATGTCCGCACAATTTCCAGTTAAAGCAGCGCAGTGCAAAATTCTGAAAACAGCTCTGGTCCTTTAGCTACAAAATGGTCCGGGGCTTAAGTGGTGAATGAGCCAACTACTTTGAATTTTGGAGTAAAAATTTAAATGTAAAGCTAAACAGCTGTTACATAGCTTACTCAAATCAATGCATGTACAGTACCAATAAAAAAAAAAAAAACAGCCACTCTTATTGTTTATCTAAACAAGGGAAAGCTTTTAAGATGGTATCTGGAAACAAAGATAAATTAACCTAGCACCAGCCAGACTGTAGAATTTTCTCTAAGACTGTTGTATTTTATTTAGCATATCATCAGGAATTAAACAAAAAACACCCTGGCATTTTTCACATTCAATTAATTACATTCTCCATCCACAGAAACAGACAGAAGGCAGGTTAAGGAAATAAACTACCCATATGTATTAATCAGACTAACTAAAACATTCATATGTACATGAGTATTTATGTAGCGATAGCCCCGTAGGATCTGCTGGTTTAATTTTGGGCCAGCCGTTACCTTACTGTTCCATATACTCGTCTCAGGGGTTCTCCTTGAAGAGTTGTCCTGAAGAAAGTTTGCACTAACACAAAGTCTCTTAAGGGGTTTATTGATTAAAGTTTCCAACAGAGGGGGGTGAAGGGATGGGGAGGACTCAGGTACCTTAATTGCGGATCACAGGTATTTTCTTAGGTCCAGAGGAACAACTGTCTCGACACTGGACTCAGCAACTACTGGATAGGCCCACCCTCTTGAGCATAGCAACAGGTGCGCAGCTTGATCACAGATAGTCTCTGCCACAGACTTGTGAAAGTAGTATTTGTTCAATAGTCTCTGCCACAGACTTGTGCAACCACTCACTGGGTTACCTTCTGATGAAAAAGAACACAGCTCTCAGTGCCAGGATATTTCAGCCATTCCGGCAGCACTGTGAGATAGATTTTGATCCGGATACATCCTCCAATTGAGTCCTCAATTCCTCGGTCCCTTCCCACAGGCAAGGCGACACAGGATCATCCCTAGATCAGTAGGCCCCAATTTCTCCTGGGCCTACATCTCAGTAACGGAGTCTCCGGCCAACGTGGCCCAGAGGCAGGAACTGCCAATACATCCCTGAGGCCAGAAGGGCCCTCAGGTTGGAATACGGGTGGCGCCCACCACCCACGAACGAACCCCACAAAATGGTGTCTGTCCCTTAAGGACCCTCTCCCAGAATGCACAGAAGGTTGACCACGCCCCCTGGGCTGCTTCTGGGAAAGAGATACCCAATGCATCCAGCCTGTTGCCTTTCCAACCCTGACCAGTGGTGACAGCGACACCCAACATCAGAGCGAAAAATCATGCAACCAGCTGAACTGAAACAGAGGTATAATTTGAACACAATCCTTCTGAGCCAAACTATTGCTCAGACAACTATAATTTTAACACATAGCGCCCACTCATTGGGAGCAGGGCGCTACATTTACATCTGCCAATACAGGTTTTACATGAATCTTATAGTGTAACAATAAGCATTTAACCACTTCAGCCCCGGAAGTTTTGGCTGCTCAATGACCGGGCCATTTTTTGCGATACGGCACTGCGTTGCTTTAACTGACAATTGCTCGGTCATGCAATGTTGTACCCCAAAAAAATTGATTTCCTTTTTTCCCTACAAATAGAGCTTTCTTTTGGTGGTATTTGATCATCTCTGCGGTTTTTATTCTTTGCTCTTTAAACCTAAAAAAGCGGCCATTTTGAAAAAACACAATATTTTGTACTTTTTGCTATAATAAATACCCCCAATTTTTTTTTCAAAAAAGCTTATTTTTTCTTAGTTTAGGCCAATATGTATTCTTATACATATTTTTGGTAATTAAAAAAAATCACAATAAACGTATATTGATTGGTTTGCGCAAAAGTTATAGTGTCTACAAAATAGAGGATAGATTTATGGCTTTTTTTTTTACTAGGAATGGTGGCGATCTTCAATTTTTATCGGTACTGCGACATTGTGGCGGACACATTGGACACTTGACACATTTTTGGAACCATTGGCATTGATACAGCGATTAGTGCTATAAAAATGCACTGATTACAGTGTAAATGTCACTGGCAGGGAAGGGGTTAACACTAGGGGGCGACCAAGGGGTTAATTGTGTTCCCTATTATGTGTTCTAACTGTAGGGGGAGGAGACTCACTATAGGAGATGACAGATCGTGGTTTCCAGCTCATAGGAACTCATGATCTGCATCTTCTCTCAGAACAGAACAGGAAAGTGTGTGTTTACACACACACGTCCTTGTTCTGCCTCTCGTGCCTGCGATTGCACGTGGCCGGTGGTCATCGCATCTGTTGGTCACGAGCATTGGCACCCCCACAGAGCAGCAGCGCCCGCTATCCACTTAAACGCACCAACGTACAGCTATGACGGTTCACAGGATCATGCCGACCTGCCGCAGTATAATGACGGTGGCAGGTCAGCAAGTGGTTAAAGAACACAAACTGAGGATTAACCAGATAAGCTCTAGAGCAATTTTTTTTTTTCATTTTTACACACATTTAAAAATTTAAATTTTTTTGGCAATAAAATTACTTAAACCCCCAAAACATGATATATTTTCTGAAAGCTGAGACCCTGTAGAATAAAAAGAATAGTTGCAAATCTTTATGTCACATAATTGTGCAACTGTTTATTAAATGCAAGTTTTCAGGACAAATGTATTGCAATTAATTTTAGCGCAAACACACATTATAAAACCCATTTTTGGTAAAATATAAAAGATGAGTAAATAGATACCAAACAGTACACATCTTAAAATTGCATGTGCCTAAGATATCACAAAAAACTACTGTGTCCAAAAAATCACCATAGGTGGTGCTTTAAAAGCTTTTACAGCTCATCAATTTAACGTTAACTAGGAGCTTTTGTGGTAGAATTATTGCTCTTACTCTGATGTTTACAGCAATACATCAAATGTGAGGTGCGACTGCGGTTTACATATGCACACACACCCTGGGCTTGAGTTTGCGCATATGTGTGGGGCAATGGGGGTTATGGTATTTTTTATATATACATTTTATTCAAATTGTATTTAAAACATTTAATTTATTTTTACTTGATTGCTATCACAAAGGGTTAAAGATCCCCCATGTGATAGCATTGGGAAGGTGACAGGCACTCTTTATGGAGATATTAGGGGTCTAATAGACCCCAATGTTTCCCCTGCCGTTTCCACCATCTAACCCAGCACAGATCAGCTTGGTTAGATGTGTCCCCTGGCTGTATGGGCCAGAAAATGGTGGATCAGAAACCGAAAGTGACAAAATCATCATTGCTTCCAGTTTCATTGTTTAAATGTGAAATCAAGGCATGGATTTGCCTCAGTTTTATATCGCTTTACCCTCCGGAAGCTGGCATATGGGATATATGTATAAAATATAATCTAGAACTGTAATGGATACACATGATTATTTAGAACTATAAACTGTGTGTATAAAGAATAGACACAGAAAGGGCGGGGCATAGAAGAGAATGACCCGTTATTAATGGCTCAACTATAAAGCCCGTGTGATAGGTAACATCTACTCACGAGCTAATAAATGGGGGATAACAATATGGGAATTGGGGGTCCCCCCTTGAATTAAGACTGTGCAAGATGTGTATGTAGACATATAAAATAAATATATTAATAACAAGTATAAATCTGCACTGATATATTAAAAATAATCAAAATCCACTAAAATCCACTATAAGACACAAACTTAGGGGAGGGGGAAAGGGATGGGACATGGTCGATTATGACTGAATAAAAATATGAATAAATTACATAAAAACTATAAAAGTATGTAAATTCATATATGTGTTTAAGGAAGAACTACCGAGGAGGACTTCCGCATGGATGAATGGTAAGATAATATACTATTCGGACTTCAAGTGTCGCTAATAAAACAGTTGATGTCGAGTTCAATACTGAGTCCTTTGGGGGTTAAAACATCGGTTAAAAAAATCCACTGTTTCTCGTTTTGACAGTTCTCGTACGAGATGTGAACCCCTCCAATGTTGTTCAAGATGTTCTACACCCCAGAACTCTAGCCCAGATGCATCTTGATTATGGTTTAATTTAAAATGTAGCGATACATTGTGGTCCTTGAACCCTATTTTGATATTATGTATATGTTCTGCTATTCTTACTCTTAGCATTCTTTTGGTTCGACCGATGTAAAGAAGGTTACAGGGACATACAAATACTGTATACTTAATGTTTTGCCTCCAGGGGGGGAAATTTATTATGCCTGTCCTCCCTGCGATATTAAATTTAGCCACTAGATGAAGCCCAAAATAAATGTTTTGCAGAAGCCAAAAACTGTTCAGATTTAATAAAAGCTCCCATCATGCTTCATTCTGGGAAAAGGAAACCGGTATATCCTGGGAGCTTGGACATCATTTTAAGAATAAAGGGAGAAGAAACCAGCTATCATACCAGCAGCACATGTTGTGGACTAAATTTACATCCTCTACAGGCAGCAACGCTGGTAAGCATAGACTTATTGCCACCTGCAGCCTCCTTTTTTCATTGTGTTTTTTGTTTCATGCATTGATTGTATTTCTCATTTGTTTTTCCCAATAGTTTCATCCCACCCTGTTTTGTTAACAAAGCTTCAATAGTGCATTCAGTCTGGCTTATTGCGGAATAGTATGGTTTAGCTGCATGTTGAGTAACATACAGGGAAAAGTGTAGCGAGGACTGAACACTTAACCTAGCCAACATATTATGTACAGTGCCTGCTTTGCCTCAGAAAGTTACTTATGGCTGTGATAAGGCCCAACCACTACTTTGGAAATGGGGCCCCAAGGGTCACGGAGAGATATAAAATGATGGCAGGTGATTCAGGCCACCCATCCAGAAATAAACATTTCTTCCTTGTAGTTTACAATAAAAAAAAAAAAAAAAAGGAAAAAAAAGAACACAATCTTACATTTGTATAGTGGTTTACTGTAACTCTGTTCTCATTCTATAAATGCATAAAGTTGTTTGTTTAAACAAATTGCATATTTTATGTGCAAAATAAAATAACTTTGTTTTTAGGTTCCAAGCACCAATAAAAAGCATAGTTGACGGGAATACCACCCTATGCCTGGAAAACTACTTATGAAGACATTCAAATGATAAATTGTTTGCTCTGAGGTTGGGATAATAGCAGCACTTAAATTCAAGCCACAGGCATAATTCAAGAAATTAATAAAGTCTTTGGCTTTAATGTCAGCCACCATATTCAGATGTTAGCATTAGGATTCCCTGTCAGAAAAGTTTTTGACAAAGCATATACACTACATTTTTTAAAATCGGGTAAAAAAGGGTCATCATTCTTTAAACAGACTGTTAAGTTTTAGAACCCGACATCTAGCAAGAAAAGAAAAAAGGGGCAAAGATAGATATATAGGTAGAGAGATAGATCAGAAAAAAATAATAGATACACATTCTTGTTCAGACAAACAGATCAATTTAGAATAAAGTGCACTAGTACAGATTAATAAGTCTGCATTATGAATAATGCAATTGATGTTCCAAAAATCTCACCACATACACTTGAGCTAGAGCCTAATGTTGTAGCATCATCATTTATAATACAGTTAACTTGTCTCACAAAATAATTTTTAATAAAATGTAAATGAATTGCAAATACCGAAACTCAATCAATAAACCTCTAAATCTCTAAATTTACTTTAACATCAACTGATATTTAAAAGAAGAAAACGTAGTTGCCTTTACAAAAGCTTGGGTAGAGCTCAATTTTGTGTCGGTTTATATTGTTCGTTTTACACCACTAATTGCAGTAATGAGCAAAAATGCTTGGATTCAATTCATGGGCCACTCATGAACTCATCATAAATTTTTCAAACTGCGAGCTGTAATGTGAGCCTTATTAAAGTCAATGGGGAGCACATCTTAGTATTAGTAATTTTCAAAGCCAATAGGCAAGAGATTGTCAAAAACCAACTTTGGTTTAGATTTTCTCCCCAACTAATGATCTCCCCCTCTCCCCATCACTTTCTTTTCTCCCTTTTTCACTTTTTTCCCATGCTTAGTGTTAATACTACAAACATTATACATAAAGATGGGACCCCCCTAACAAAACCAGATTACATGACTAGTGTAAATTAAATTAAAATTCTTTAATACCAAAATAGGTACTTATTGTGCATTGAGGAATATGTACCCTCAACATACCAGAGATAAATAATGCATTTCAAACAATGATACAAGTCTTTTTATACCCACCCATTCTATTATGTATTTCATAAAAAGTTAACCTGTACTTTTAAAAATGAAAGCCCTAATTAAATAAGATTTTAAATAAAAACCATGGGGAGCTGGTTATTGTTCGGAGGACATGTACCAAAGGGCAAAACTATTTTAACCGCTTCCGCCGAGCCACAGTAGTTATACTGCGGCAGGTTGGCTCCCCTGTGCGAGCCATCGTAGCTGACGGCCGGCTCTTTAAGATGGCTCCAGCACCGCACCCGAAGCTTGTCCCCGGAGCCAATGCAAGTGCCCGCCGGGCGCAAGTGCCCCGCCGGCCATCCGCGATCACTCGTGACAGAGCGAGAACTGGGATCTGTGAGTGTAAAACACACAAATCCGGGTTCTCTCAGGAGAGAAGAGACAGAGCGTGTGTTCATATTAATTATGAACACCGATCTCTCTCCTCCCCTTGTCAGTCCCATCCCCCCACAGTGAGAACACACCTAGGAAACACAGTTAATCCCTCGATCGCCTCCTAGTGTTAACCCCTTCCCTGCCATTTATACAGTAATCAGTACATTTTTATAGCATTGATCACTGCATAATTGTCAATGGTTCCAAAAATGTGTCAATTGTCCGATTTGTCCGCAGCAATATCGCAGTCCCGATAAAAATTGCTGAAGGCCGCCATTACTAGTAAAAAATAAATAATAAAAATGCCATAAATCTATCAACTATTTTGTAGATGCTATAACTTTTGCGCAAACCAATCAATATACGCTTATTGCAATTTTTTTGATCAAAAATATGTAGAAGAATACATAATCGGCCTAAACTGAGGAAAAACATAAAAAAAAAAAACATTTGAGATATTTATTATAGCAAAAAGTAAAATATATTGTATTTTTTCTAAATCGTAGCTCTTCTTTTGTTTCTAGCGCAAAAAATAAAAACCGCAGAGGTGATAAAATACCACCAAAATAAAGCTCTATTTGTGGGGGAAAAAAGGACGTAAATCGTGTTTGGGTACTGCATTGCACGACTGTGCAATTGTCAGTTAAAGCGACGCAGTGCTGTATCGCAAAAAAATTGTCTGGTCAGGAAGGGGGTAACTTCTTACGGGGCTGAATTGGTTAAGAAGCAGTATAAGAACCCTTCATTTTATGAAACAAGGAGAGAGGCGCCTCTAAGTGCAGTAGTGTAAACAACGTTTATTAATGGTAAATACAAGATACACTCATTTAGGTGAATGAATATAGGCGTATTAAAATGTCAGGATGACAATCAACAGCTGCAGGTCACGGATCACAGGTTCCCAGCTCAGCATTGAAGGACAGGAGTGTCTCTGTGGATGGAACGGCCGGCTTCCGGGGACAACAATCCTGTGGGGTGTTCAAAACGAGGCTTGGGGCGCACATGTGGCTGGACTGCAGGGAGTGACGTCATCAAAGATGGACGCGTTTCGTGAGCGTGCGGGCTTGCGATGTCCTGGCAAGTCGCGCTCCTTTTTCAGCATGACATGAGGGCGGAAGTAAATAGATGCCTTTTGTAGGGAGGAGGTGAGCTGGATGGGGTGGTGCTAGAAGTGGGTTGTGTCCAATGAGGAGAGGAATGGGGGGTCATATGATCGGGATGACAGAAATTGGAAAACACGGAAATAAATATGCATGGGGAAGGGAGAGGAGAAAGGGGAAAAAAAGAGAGGCAAAGAAAGGCGAAAAAGGCTGGGAATGGGGCTAGATACAAAATGAGAAGTGCCAGTACTGAATGGAAATAAATATGACTGGAACGGATAAATACTAATGTGGAAGGTGTGGGACACTGAAAAAAAGGGGTTACTGATAATAAAGAATTACTAATAATAAAGAGTTGGCATAAATACAGACAGTGCTGCGGAAAAACCGGGTATAAAGTAAATTGGAATGGGTAAGGAAGGTGGTACTAATAAAAAGTATATAATAGTAAGATTTGGAATGGGACAGGACAAGGACAAAATTATTATTATTATATTTACTAATAGTAAATGGCATTACTACAGGCAGTGCTGCGGGAATATACAGGAGGACAAATGGCCAAGTGTGTCTCCTAATAAATACTAGTGGGACATAATTGGATAATGCTGGGGCGTTTGCCCTCCATTTTATGCAACTTTTACGACAACATGAGAAAAACAAATTCTTCAAATAAAATGCTTGGGAGAATCTTGTAAACTATATTTGGCATTAAATGTGAAAGCCATCAAAACCCTGGTGCCCTGGAGTGAACGGGATAGGAGTACAGTGATAAACAAGGGTTAGAGTACTGCTACCCGTAACTTAAAATGGAGTCAGATAATTCAGCCATTGCTGAAAGACATGCCTTCTCCTGCATTAGTGGGAAACTCAAACCCACAGGGAAGATCACAGTCCTTTCTAGTCCTCGTCAGCCCCACCAACTGGAAATACAGTTTCTGGTGCCTGGGTCCAGATCCATATTTTCTCCTGGCATAGGTATATAGACAATATTTTTGTTCTATGGTTGGGCACTGAGCAACTTCTAAACAGATTTTTTACTTCCTAAACAAAAAATTTGTATAATGTATTTTTCAAGGCTGCAAAAAATGAATAAAGCCATCTTTTTTTTTAGATCCTATGATCATTAAGGAATGAGACAGCAGTATCAAAACTACATTATTTAAATAACTTCTCAAGGAATAACATCCTGCATGTTCAAAGCTCTCATCCACAACAACTTATTTATATAATAACTTTTCAGTAAGCCAATACTTACTAAAAATAAAAGTGTAGCCCCAATATAGAACCTAAAAACTAAGTGTAATGATATACATTAAAAAGTCCAAAAGTGACGAAAATAAGTCCCACAGTATTTGGTCTTTAGATCCCTTGATAATGTCCTATTGGATGAAATGTGTTGGACGGAGATTCTGGTGCTGACGTCATGTCGCTGCGCTATTCCAGGTCTGTAGCTGCTTCACATGTGAGTCTATTGATTTTTAGCATTTGGATTTTATACAGTTTTGATTTAATCTGATAACATACTACACTACTGACTATTAGGGATGAGCCTGATGTTCGAGTCGAATGTAAGTTTGACTCAAACATCGGGTGTTCGCCTGTTTGCCGAATAGCGAACAATTTGGGGTGGGCTTATATGCATGGTATTGTCATAAAAAGTGTTTGGGGACCTGGGTCCAGCCCCAGGGGACATGTATCAATGCAAAAAAAAGTTTTAAAAAACGTCAGTTTTTTCGGGAGCAGTGATTTTAATAGTGCTTAAAGTGAAACAGCAAAAGTGAAATATTCCTTTAAATTTCGTACCTGGGGGGTGTCTATAGTATGCCTGTAAAGTGACGCATGTTTCCCTGCACAAAATGTCATTTCTAAAAGGAAAAAAAAGACATTTAAAACTACTCGCGGCTATAATGAATTGTCGGGTCCTGGCAATACAGATAAAAGTAATTGAAAAAAAATGGCATTGGTTCCCGCCCAGTCCATTACCAGGCCCTTTGGGTCTGGTATGAATATTAAGGGGAACCCCGAACCAAAATTAAAAAAAAATTGCGAGGGGTCCCCCCAAATTCCATACCAGGCCCTTCAGGTCTGGTATTGATATTAAGGGGAACCCTGCGCCAATTTATAAAAAAAATGGTGTAGGGTCCCCCCCTCAAAATCCATACCAGACCCTTCTGGTCTGGTATGGATTTTAAGGGGAACCCCGCGGCAAAATTAAAGAAAAAGTGGCGTGGGGTTCCCCCCAAAAATCCATTCCAGACCCTTATTCGAGAACGCAACCTAGCAGGCCGCAGGAAAAGAGGGGGGACGAGAGAGCACCTCCCTCCTGAACCGTACCAGGCCACATGCCCTCAACATGGGGAGGATGTCCCAATGTTGATGGGGACAAGGGCATTATCCCCACAACCCTTGCCCGGTGGTTGTGGGGGGTCTGTGGGTGGGGGGCTTATCAGAATCTGGAAGCCCCTTTTAACAAAGGGGACCCCCAGATTCTGGCCCTCTATGTGAATTGGTAACGGGGTACATTGTACCCCTACCATTTCACCCAAAAAAGCGACAAAAATGGTCTTGCAGGGGGGTTTTTTCAGCAGTTTACTACTGCTTTAAAACCACCAGCAAGGAGAAGAAGTGGATCCAAGAACATCACAGGCTTCAGTTAGATAAACTCTGTGTGTTGGCTGTCATTGGAACTAGAAAAAAAGATTATTTCTTTCTATTTCATCCTACCTAAATTAGCAACATATGCTGAATATAGGAAAAGGGGACAACCACGTGTAGTTTTTGTTAAGCTGGCCAACATTTAGTTTTAACATTGAATCCAACCTTAACCTCATTTAATCTCTCCACATATTTAACCTCTAGCTAAGTAGTATCATAAGTCCTAAAACAATGAATACTTAACCTATTATTGCCAAATGTCCTGTGTGATGGTGCTGATATTCTAGGGTTACTGCATAATACATACTTCATTCAAATGAAATTCCTAAATAGAAACAAGTCTTGTATAATAAAGATGGAGGTCATTGTAACTGTACTGTATAATATTTAATCAGTAAAGTTTGGGTGAATAACACCATTTGAATTTTGGGTTTTCTTTAATGAAACTAATAAAACTAAACTGCATATTTCTAACTCTACTCTCACTGCAGCAATTTACTCATCTTTGCTGATCATAAGAAATGGTACAAAGTCACAATAATAGTATCACAAGGGATTTCACACATCTGTCAGAACTGTTAAGCTTGCAAACATTTATAGATGCATTACAAATTCTAGCTTACCACCAACATTGATTATGGATATAGTAGAAACTTAATGTATCCTCCTTAAAACAAACAAAAAAAAAAAAAATTAAAAAAAGTGTATGTGTAGCCCAACCTTTTTCTAGTTTTGGTGAGAGTGTTGAATGGCCTCTGTCAGGTTTTAATTTTTGTAAGGGGGTCATGTTTAGAAATGTTTAGGATCTTTAACAACATAACAACAGATCAATTATATCTGCAACGTGTACCATGAAATGTTGCAACAGAACAACTAATTTTTCAGGGGTGTTTTTCAAGCCCTAGGTGTGAAGAAGCATGGTCACAAGAAATTATTCATGTCCTGATCCCTTGCCCTGTCACCTTTCCCTCAACCCAGCACAATTTGTCTAAGCCCTACAGATCCTCACAACCCAGAACCCCCAAACCCTTTACACACTTGTACATCCTTCAAAACCTCAACAGCACAATTGTTTCAGCGCTGCTCTTTATTTTCTGCAAAACCCACCCCTCCCTTGTCCCTTCTCACATTCTTTCCTCCTCTTCCTATCACCCAACACAACCCTCCTCTGCCCACCATCATCCTACATGTTCCTATCTCTCCTGACTCCACTTGGCGCTCTTCACCTGCTCACATCCTTCTCCTTCCTAGATCTTACACCATCTTCTTTTTCCCCCTCCCACCTTCAAGTAACCCCTGCCTCCTCCTTAACCACCTAACCTTTTTCCAACCCTCTGCCTCCTCCTTTACCCAATCCCACATTAATCTTCCATACTATCTTATCCTCCCCACTCACTACCCCAGTAGAAAAACCTGACATGGGGGCCAACACGTTTCCAAATCTACACAAAATTTTCAGCTGAAGTCCTTTCAAAGTAATAGTCCTTGGCAGTGGTGGTGCAATAGCACAGCAATGGATAAGTGCTCTTCCCCCACTAATAGACAGGTCCCTACAGCCTCTTTTCCCCTAGGCTTTGTTGGCCAGATGCCCTCAGAGGTCATCAAGACCTATGCAGAGACCAGAGCCTTATTTAGTGTAGGGGCATTACTATCCCCTACACTAAATGAGCATTCCCCCCTTCAGTGCTGATGAATCTGCACTACGAGGGGAGGCCTTTTATTTTTATCCCAAATGTCCCACACTCCCCCTATCTAAAAAATAAAAACCGATGTGAACTTGTAGAAAAGTCTGCAATTTTTCTTGGCTTTATAGTTTGGCAGGTGGGCTCTGGGAACTCTGCTGCCTCCTCCCCCTCCATGGAGGATTCAGCCTCACTAAAGTGGGCCAAGGAACCGGGTATTTCTAGAAATTAAGAAAACAAAAGTATGCCATTATAATCACACAGTTTTAATACATAGAGCGAACAGAGAGGCAAAAGCAAAAACTAATATTTCCAAAATAACATTCAAAATTCTGGAATTTCTTTGGCAATCATCCCCACATTAAAACACCAGCTTTGTCCTACTAAAGGCAATCCATTTAGAAAGGAGAAGCTAAAAAAAAAAAAAATCCCAGCAATCTTCTCTAAGCTTAGTATATGCGGTGTCAAAAATTTGCAAACAATACACAAAAAATATAATTTGGTTTAGCACATAGTTGAATCATAGTGGTCAGCCATACTTCCCAATAGTTGACTCAGCCAAGTGAACATTTCAGGAATAAAATAACTTTAAAAAGTCAACACACTATAGTTTGTCTCTAAACTTTACTAAGAATACACAGCCTTATTAAAACTAAAGTCAAACCTTTTTCATGTTGTATAGTAAAGAATAAAAGGTGGGCGTTTCTAACCCTGTTGTATTTTTTTGCCCATCTGTGTGCAATTGGGGGTATTCCCTGATAGCAGTGGCCTCTTAACAGGGTAATGCATCCTGTCACACTGCAAAGATGGGTCAAGGATGCTTTGAGGAACACAAGTTTGAGGTGTTGACTTGGCCTCCAGCCTCTCCAGATCTCAATCCATTGGGAATTTGTAGAATGTGTTTTAACTACTTCAGCGTTGTTTTGAGATTTGGCATTTACAAGTTAAAAGCAGGTTTTTTGCTAGAAAATTACTTAGAACCCTCAAACACTATATATATTTTTTCTAACACCCTAGACAAAAATACTTTGTCACATCGTATTTGCGCAGCGGTTTTACAAGCATTTATAAAAAAATAAGACAACTGTAAAGTTAGCCTAATTTTTTTTCATATTGTGAAATATAATGTTACGCCATGTAAATTGATACCCAACATGTCACGCTTCAAAATTGCGCCCACTCGTGGAATGGCGACAAACTTTTAGCCTTAAAAATCTCCATAGGCGATGTTTAAAAAATTTGACAGGTTGCTTGTTTTGAGTTACAGAGGAGGTCTAGGGCTAGTATTTGTCTCACTCTAACGATCGTGGTAATACCTCACGTGTGGTTTGAACACTGTTTTCATATGTGGGGGTGCTGCTCATGCATGCGTTCGTTTCTGCACGCGAGCTTGGCGGGACGGGGCGCATGAAAATTTTATTTTTTTTTATTCATTTTACCTTTTATATTTTTACACGGTTTTTAAAAAAAAAAATGGTGTCACTTTTATTTCTATTACAAGGAATGTAAACATCCCTTGTAATGGAAAAAAAGCATGACAGGACCTCTTAAATATGAGATCTGAGGTCTTTTTGATCCCAGATCTCATATTTACACTAAAATGCAATAATAAAAAAAAGTAGTTTGAAAAAAAAATCTCTTTAAGAACTATGGGCAAAAGTGACGTTTTGACGTCACTCCCACCCTGCAAAGGTATGGAGATGGGTGGGGGCCATATTCCCCTCACTCAGCTCCATACCACAGACAGGAGAGGACGTGATCGCCTCCGCCGGCGGCTCTGGTAAGCGGCGGAGGGCACCGGAGCGCAGTGAGAGGGGGGCCTCTCCTGCCACCGATAAAAGTGATCTTGCTGTGAATCCGCCACAGAGACCACTTTTATCTGAAAGCGGACTGCCCGCTGGAGAAGAGAATACCGGGGTTATGGTAGCTAACTGCTGCCATAACAACAATATCACTCTTCAAAGTACCGACGTATAGCAAAGGCGGGCGGTCTGTAAGTGGTTAAAAACAAGTCTGATCCCTGGAGGCCCTGCCATGCAACATACAAGACTTAAAGGATCTGCTACTGATGGCTTGGTGACAGATACCACAGCATACCTTCAGTGGTCAGTGCTGTTGAGGTGGCCAAAGGGGGCCCTACTTAATAGTAGGTGGGTCGTCATAATGTTATGGATGAACCGTGTATATAGTACAGATAAATGTGGATGTGCATTAGTCAAGGGACATTTTGCAAAATTATTATTTGTTCACAGCATGTGTACTTAACATAATAAGTATCCCTGTGACAACAGTTTGGGGAGGAGGCTTAAAAGTGTGTGCTTTTCTGTACTCTTTTGCGTGTTTTTATTGAGCTTCTTCAAGCTTTTTCACGCTTTTTCATGCTTTGTGCATTTTTGGGTACTTAGGCGTCTTTTCTGCTTGAAAGCTCCTCTCAACAATGCAAGTTGTGTGTGTGTGTGTGTGTGTGGGGGGGGGGGGGTCTGCCTGTAAACTCCTGAAAAGGCCATAGTGTGCATGGACACATTGGTTAACGTGGAGGAGAGTTTCTAGGCTGAAAAAAAAAATTGCTTAAATAAGCTCAAAAGCCTATAGGAGCAGCTTTTTTGAGCTCTTTTGGAGATACAGTATGCATGAGCCCTTAGGCAGAGAAATAAATGCGCAAATGCTTTTTTAAGCATAAGCATTTTTCAGTGTGCACGACCCCTTAACTCAGGATACATGACACCTGTATTAGGTTGTGGCTGTAATAAAACCTTCTTAGACCAGCTTTGATGGAGAAAAAAAAAAAAAAAAACACAGCTGTAGAGGATCCGGATGTGTCTTTTCAAGATGAGGTTTTGTGTAAAGAATATGTGGTCCATTTAGAGAATTTATCAAGAGACACATCAACATATATTTGAGCAAGAGAAAAGGAAAAATATTCCCTTGCACTCCCGCATAGCTCAGCATAGTGAAAGGAAGATATGAAAGCATTACTTGCTCTTTTAAAATAGACATTAAAAGGATATACATTATCCATGTAAATAAAATAAGTAGACAAAACAAAAAATTACAATGGCAAAAATTAAATTTGGAAGTCACAAAAGCAATTCAGGAAAAGCAGCTGGAGCTCTATAGTGCACACGGACGCATGCTAGCCATGTTTTTTTCATATTCAAAAGTTCTCTGTTGGGTAAAAAAAAATAGGATTTTTATAACAGCTTACCTGTAAAATCCTTTTCTTGGAGTACATCACGGGACACAGAGCGGCATAGTCATTACTATGTGGGTTATATAGTTTACCTTCAGGTGTTGGCACTGGCAACTTCCAAACCGGAAGTACCCTCCCCTATATAAGCCCCTCCCATCCGGGAGCACCTCAGTTTTGTAGCAAAGCAATAAGTGTCCCCAAAAGAGGGGTGGGAGCTCTGTGTCCCGTGATGTACTCCAAGAAAAGGATTTTACAGGTAAGCGGTTATAAAAATCCTATTTTCTTTCTCGTACATCACGGGACACAGAGCGGCATAGTCATTACTATGTGGGATGTCCTAAAGCAATGCCCAATGAGGGGGGTACACCATACATAAGCTGAGCGCTATCAGACATGAGGATCTTTTGCGGCCTACAACACACTGCGCCCAAAGGCGACATCCTCCTGACTTCTAATGTCCACCTGGTAGAACCTAGTAAACGTGTGTACTGAAGACCATGTTGCGGCCTTACAGATTTGAGCCAGGGAGGCCTGGTGATGCACTGCCCATGAAGTTCCAACTGCTCTCATGGAGTGCGCCCTAACTTTGAACGGAGGCGGTCTCCTTCTCAAGCCATAGGCTTGCATAATGACCTGTCGAATCCACTTGGCTAAAGTAGATTTTGACGCTGCCTGACCCTTTCTGGGGCCTTCCGGCAGAATAAACAAAGTATCCGTTCTGCGAATCTGAGCAGTGGCTTTTAGATAAGCTTTAACTGCTCTTACTACATCCAAAGAATGTAATAACTTTTCCTCTACCGAACTAGGCTTGGGGAAAAAAAGGAAGGAAGAACCACATCTTGGTTCAAATGAAACCTCGATACCACCTTAGGAAGAAAGGCTCGATGAGGACGCAACACTACTCTGTCCTTATGGATAACCAGATATGGCTCCCTACAGGACATAGCGGCTAATTCTGACACTCTTTTAGCCGAACAAATGGCTACTAGAAAAATCAATTTCCTGGTGAGAAGAACCAGGGAAATATGCTGTAATGGTTCAAATGGTTGTTTCTGTAGAACCGACAGAACCAGGTTTAAGTCCCATGGACATATGGGAATATTAACCGGAGGGCTAATACGCATCACTCCTTGTATAAAGGCTTTGACTAGTGAATGCGAAGCCAAGGGCCTTTGAAAAAATATTGACAAGGCCGAAATCTGACCCTTGATAGTACTCAGGGCAAGCTTCCTATCTACAGCCCACTGTAGGAAGTCCAGAATCCTACCTATTACGTACTTACGTGGATGCCATTTCTTGGCTTCACACCAGGCGATGTACGCCTTCCAGATTCTATAGTAGATCTGCCTGGATACCGGCTTCCTGGCATTGATCATGGTAGATACCACAGGATTAGAGAGACCTCTCTTTTTTTAGAATGTGGGCTTCAATAGCCAGGCCGTCAAACCTAGGGCTGGTAAGGAAGGGTGGTATATCGGTCCTTGCGAAAGCAGGTCCGGACGATGTGGGAGGGTCCAAGGACTCCCCACAGACATCTTTACAATCTCCGCGTACCATGCTCTTCGGGGCCACGCTGGAGCTACCAGAATCACTGGTTTCTTTTCTACCCTGATTCTGCGGAGTAATCGAGGTAACAATTGTGGCGGTGGGAATGCATATATCAGCTTGAACTTATCCCAAGGGAACACTAGGGCATCCGAGCCGCAAGCTAGGGGATCCCTTGTCCAAGAGACAAACCTGTCCACTTTTGCGTTGAATCTGGATGCCAGCAGATCTACATCCAGTGATCCCCACCGCTGACATTGTCCGGAAAACCTCGGGATGAAGGGACCATTCCCCTGGGCATAATTGTTGGCGACTTAGAAAGTCCGCCTTCCAATTCTCCACTCCTGGAATGAATACCGCAGATATGGCTGGGACATATCTTTCTGCCCATTTCAGGATGCAATTTACTTCCCTCTGGGCTGCACGACTCCTGGTGCCACCCTGATGATTGATATATGCCACTGCCGTGGCATTGTCCGATTGAATTCTGACAGGGGACCCTTGGAGTTTGGATGTCCATGCTACTAGGGCATACCGGGCTGCTCGTATCTCTAAGAGATTGATGGGCAGGGCCTTTTCTGCATCTGACCATCTGCCCTGAAGAGACCATTGCTCCAGTACTGCTCCCCAGCCTATAAGGCTGGCATCTGTAGTGACCACCTTCCAAGAAATCGGACTGAAGGCTTTCCCTTTTTCCAGATTCTGGGGAACCAACCACCAACGGAGGCTCTTGCGAACGGAAGGGGACAAGGACATTGGTAAGTCTAGGGCCTGAACTTTTTTGTTCCAGGCTGACAGTATGGCCCTTTGCAAATTCCTTAAATGGAATTGACCGTAGGGTACTGCTTCGAATGATGCCACCATTTTTCCCAGCAGCCTCATGCACAGGCGTATGGATGGCTGTCTTTTTGTACCCACTAGGTGGATCAAATCTCTCAAAGACGACACCTTTTCTTGAGGCAAGAAAATTTTTCTCTGGTCTGAATCCAGCCTTAGCCCCAAGTATTCCAGACTTTTGACTGGTTTTAGGGCTGACTTGTCTCGGTTGATAATCCAACCGTGAGATTCCAGATACTTGATTGTCTCGTGAACAACCACTTCTAGTTTTTCCACTGAGTGGTCTATCAGCAACAAGTCGTCTAGATATGCCATTATCGTTACACCTCGTGTTCTTAGATTGGCCAATAATGGGGCCAGAATTTTTGTGAACACTCGTGGTGCTGTGGCCAGACCGAAGGGTAAGGCTCTGAACTGAAAATGGCGCCCTTCTACCGCAAAGCGTAGAAATTTTTGGTGGACTGGAAAGATGGGAATGTGCAAATAAGCATCTTTGATGTCGATCGAGGCTAACCATTCCTCCCCTTGTAGGGCAGTGGCCACCGATCGGATCGACTCCATCCGGAAAGTCCTGATATGTAGGAATTTGTTTAGCCCTTTTAGATTTAATATGGGCCTCACGTCCCCGTTTGGCTTCGGGACTGTAAAGAGGTTTGAGTAAAACCCGAACCCCCATTCTTCCAGGGGAACCTCTATAATTACTGCTTGGAGCAATAATTGTTCTAGTGCCAACAGGAGGGATCCTCTCTTCTGGGGATCCCTTGGCACGTTTGACCTTATAAAATGGGAAGGAGGGGAGTCTTTTAACTCCAATTTGTATCCCAGACTTACTGCGGAGAGCACCCATCTGTCTCTGATCGTGTCCCGCCAGGTCTCTGCGAACAACTGAAGTCTTCCCCCCACCCGATTGAGTGGGGGCAACCCTTCATGCATTTGACTTTGGGGGAGGTTTTGTACCTCTCCTGATCCAGGGTTTCTTGTTACCCTGCAATTGTCCCTGATTTTTACCCCCGGGATTTGACCGAGGAGGCCGTCAGAAATGTTTCACAGCCAATGTCCTAGGGACTGGAGAAGCAGGCCTCTTAAAAGAGGGACCTCTAACTCTGTTTTTAACCGGCAAAAGTGTACTTTTACCGCTGGAAATTTTCTGGATATATTTGTCCAGGTCTTCCCCGAATAAGCGTTCACCATGAAATGGGAAGCTGACCAGCATTTTTTTACAAGGAGCTTCAGCAGACCAGTTTTCGAGCCACAGAAGCCTGCGCATATGTACTACAGACAGCGTAAGGCGGGAGGCCTGATGGATTGAATCCTTTATAGCATCAACCGCAAAGCATAAGGCTCTAGGTAGATCAGCTAGGGCAAAAGCCTGCTGATCTGGCAAGTCTCTTAAGACCTGTTTCAACTGATCCTTCACTGCTTGGCAGACCCCAATAGCTGCCACTGCTGGTTGTGTCACCAAGCCTGCTGTAGCAAAAGCAGATTTTAATAAGGACTCTAATTTTTTATCTATTGGGTCCTTGAACATTTGGACATTATCCACTGGACATGTCAGTGATTTATTCACACAAGAGATGGCTGCGTCCACTGTAGGGACCCTCCATTTTTTGATGAACTTATCCTCCATGGGATAGACCACCTGAAATCTCTTGGGAGGAGTAAATATTTTATCAGGATGCTCCCAATCCTGGTAAATGAGCCCTTCCAGTAAAGGATGGATCGGAAAGGAACAGTCTGGGGAGCTTTTAGCGACCCCAACGAGGAGACAGAAGTGGATGATGGCTCCGCAAGGGGCATTTTAAATGCTGATCGGACCATGTTAGTCAGGGACTGAACCCATAATCTTTCAGCATGTGATGCTGAGAATGGCTCTTCCACTGTTGATTCCTCTACAACAGAATCGACCTCATCCTGATCCCCTTCAGGTAGGTTGATCCCTGTATGGGACTGTTGCTCTGCTAACAGGTACTCTGAGGGAGGAGACGGAGATCGAGCGCTTTTTCCCTGTGACAGGGAAGCAGCGATCAATGTTGACAATCTCTCTTCCAGCCCTCCCAGAGCTGAGGAAAAAACCTCCTCTGTTACATACACAGGAGCAGGTGAACTGAGGACAGCCACAGTACCAGGTACTCCTGAGGGTGCTCTACGGTCACTAACCTCTGATTCTTCAGGGGAGATTGGTGCAGCCGAAGCATGCCCAAGATCCTCAGAGCCCGATGGAGACCCCCTATGCTTCCTGGGATTTTTAGTCCCGGAGTTTTTAGACGGCATATTCTTAAGCCCAAAGCTGAGGTATTCCAGCCGAAATACACCACTTACTGACAATAGTCTAGCACAATTGCTGCTATAAAAACAGTTGGTGTCTACTAATGTGCCTTTCTATGGGGATGCCTGCATCAACCGCTTGCTGTATGCCTTTTTTAAATGTTGCCAGCTCTGTCTCTGCACTCCATAGCCAGCTCACAACACATAATTGTGCGTTTTAACATGCTGGGACGCCCGCACATGCGCAGAAGCGCTGCGGCGCGCACAGAGCGTCATCCCCCAAGCTCCGCCCCCTTTCCCAGCTCACCTCTATATATAGAGGCGCGTGCACGGGCACGTGCGCCTTCGGCGCTCTTTTTTGAAAAAGGAAACTAGGGACAAGAGACAGGGCCCTTTTGCCGCAGGCCGGGGGATGGACGAGCATTGCAACATGGCAGAGGAAGCAGTTTCCCACAAGAGAACTCACCATCTGCCTGGACTTGCTCTGATGAAAAGAAACTAGTCCACATGACAAGAAACGTTCCACAGCGGCCTCTAGTGGATTAACACAGGTACCGCAGTGTATTTTTTTTTTTTTCTTGACCACTATTAAAAATATTAAATTTTTTAGTAGTTACAGGCATGCATAAATATTTAGCGGGAATACCGTTAGGTAACAGGCAGAAAGACATATTAGGCTTGGGGGTCCCCTCAATAGAACCAAGTTCCTGAGGGGCCCCCACTTACCTTTTCCCCGCCGCAGGACTCCGTTTGGTCCACAGAAGCCCAAACTTCACCTATCACGGCAGGCATTGTAATTAAACCTTCAGGGCCCGGGTTCCCAAGGATTCCACTCCCCTGGACCTGTATAGCACCCTGCACAGAAAACATCTTGGTCGTGGGTATGACCAGAGCTCTGGATCCCAGGGTCCAGCCCTCCTAAGAGAAGCATTACAGGCAAAACCTTGCTCTTCTCTGCAAGGCCCGGGTACCGACCGTTTAGCTATGAAGCTTTTTTGGTCGGATCCGGAATAGCTTACTGAGGTCCAAAAGAACCTGTACGCAAGCTCAGTGAAAAACACATGTTACTTCTTGGCCAACACCTTAGACACTGGCAAAAAACTGAGGTGCTCCCGGATGGGAGGGGCTTATATAGGGGAGGGTACTTCCGGTTTGGAAGTTGCCAGTGCCAGCAGCTGAAGGTAAACTATATAACCCACATAGTAATGACTATGCCGCTCTGTGTCCCGTGATGTACGAGAAAGAAAAAACGTATGAGTATATACACAGTATACAGTATATGCACACACACACGCACTTACATACACTGCTTGTAAAGGGAATACATTTCACCCCTTTTTTCTCACTAAAAAACACAAAAAATAAGAAATACAATTTTAGCAGCAATAACAACTTTTGCAACTTGTAAATATGTTTTGACTTTATGCCAAAAAAAGTCTTAACTGTAAGGAGACATGAATTGGTCAAATAATGATTGTTGATGGAAACTTAAAGCCTGAGTGCAACCAAAATGAAAAACAAAGAGTCAGTAGGATGTGTCCGTTGTGTTGATGCCTTTTCTGTTAGTTGAAATCCTCCTCCATCCATGCTCCTTGTAATCTTCCAGTGTGATGAGGGTTAATAGAACTATGGAGCGCTCACAGGCTCTTATCATGAGAGCCCAATTATGCCCACCCTTTCGGCCCAGCTGCTCCATTCATAGCGTCATACTACTACATTTTACGAATTAAACAGGATCTATAAAACGGAGGACAGGCAGATGATTGATAGGTCTGCCCTCTCCAGACCTATCAGATGGTCTTCTGCTCTGAAAATGGCATGTTTAAATTTAAATATGTGTAGCCGGGTATGCTGCCAGCTGCATGTGCCTCTCCCCATTATCCCTGTGTGTGCAGCAGCTGCCTCCAACTTCCCTGCTGTTTGACCATTGTAGCTGCTCTGTGTGTTCCCCTGCTCACTTCTACCTCACTTCTTCCTGGCTGCAGTGGCCCTGAGCTAAACAGATGCAGGGAGAGGTCTTGCTAAGCAGACACTGAGGATTATGGGAAATTAAATCCTAAAGGGGCACTGTACAATACAAGTGAATGGCTGCAAGAACTAAAGGAACCAAAATTCCTGCACACATTTAGAGACTGAGGTCTTTTGCCAAGAAGGAAGCTGAGCTGCACAGACATGTTGCCTTTGCTGAGCCAGTGCAGGGATCGAGTTCTCTTGCTGTGTCAACATGAGCCTGAAGATTGAGATGCAGAGGAGTCACTTGCTGGGCCTTTGGACCAGGGCTGAGACACCTGATGCCATGAGTGCCTATCACCAGACCTGCTGAGATTGGCAAGTCTGAGGATCCAGCCAGGGAGACTGAGCTTTGTGGGACCTGACTTCAGAGGTCTTTAGACTGGCAAGTGATCTGGACTGGATGCCTTTGTACCAGAAGGGGTGAGCTGAACATCCATGGCTATCTCAATACTTTGAGGAGCATGAGAGGTTTCTTACATACACTTTGATATGATCTCAATGCTGACACAGTTAATGCAAGAGAGACTCCCCTTTGTTTAGCAGCCCACTAGCCATCTGCTGCACACTCTTAAAAGGTACAGCTATACATGCACCACCTACAGAAGCGCCCCAAAGTAAGCTGGCCAATGTGGTACCCCTTAGTCAGGAACGCAAACACCCACCCGCTATTGGGGCTGTGTGTAAAGTGTGCACATGAGGACCTTTAGTTGAATCTAATACTATAACCCTGTTGCAGCAGCTATACCTTTGTTGAACATTGGTATAGTTACTGCCAGCATATAGGTCTTTGCTCATTTACCTAGTCTGATATCCATGAATCTGTTTATTTGTCCATTGTTTAACTGCATTTCTTCAATACATTAATTGAATCTACCACTAGGTATTTTGTTTATTTCCTGTGTTGTGTTATAGAATGTAGCACACTAAATCTTAGGTTATACAGGTGTGAGTGGCCTT
The DNA here is from genome assembly GCA_029206835.1 of Rana muscosa. NCBI lineage: Eukaryota > Metazoa > Chordata > Amphibia > Anura > Ranidae > Rana > Rana muscosa. Next base: position 635,029,877 of record CM055117.1, on the reverse strand, counting down.
CTACCTATAACAGGGTGTGGCAGCTTTAGGAGTCATCGCAGAACAGAGACCCCATCATCACCAGTGGTTTCATACGTTTAGCATATTTCCTTCTTTTAGATGCATTGAGACTTTTACATGTGTGTTCAACTTGCCCTTTATTTTTTATTGTTTTAATTTTTCTTGATATAAAATAGTGGTAAATTGGAAGAGTAATATTTTGGAAAGAAGCATCTTACATGGTATTATACGAGCTTTGAGAATGGTTCATATGGATTGAAAGAAAATCTGTTGATATTTTTAGTACAACATACAAAACTCAAATGAAGAAATCATAGAATATTTGGAAATTAGAGTTCACATGTTTAGAGTTGATCATTCAGGGATCTGAACCAGGGACTCCACTTTTTATTAAATATATTCATGGCATTATATAATGTGTGATATCTAAAGTGTGATATCATTTTTCCATGAGGATTATGTTATTTATACTTGTTTTTAGTTGAACGAGTGGTGATTTCCAGTGAAAGGCTATAAGCCAATGTATAGAAACACCAATTGTGTGGATAAGTCTCATGTGATGATTGGAGATACGTAGTATAGGCGGGAATAGTAAACAATTACTGTATTTATTGGTGTATAACACTCACTTTTTTACCCTGAAAATAGAGGGTAAACTGTGCCTGCGTGTTATACGCAGGGGGCTATGGAAAGGGTTTTTCCTGAAACTTCCCTCTTAAAGTTAGTTTGCGTGTTATACGCCTGTGCGTGTTATACGCCGATAAATACGGTAGATAGTGTCATGCCCCATACACACGATCGTTTTTCTTGCCGTTAAAAACTGCCATTAAAAAAAATGGCCATTAAAAATGATCGTGTGTATGCTCCAGAGCATTTTTAACGACATGAAAAACGGCCATTAAAAATGTCGAACATGCTCTTTTTTCACGTCGTTTTTCATGTAGTTTTTTTTAACGACGTGAAAAACGATAGTGTGTATGCTTTAACGACGTGAAAAAAACCGCGCATGCTCAGAATCAAGTATGAGACGGGAGCGCTCGTTTTGGTAAAGTTAGCGTTGGAAATCGATATTCGTCACGGTTGAATTAATAGCATCGTTTTAATGCTGTGTATTCCGTTCTTCTTTAGAGAATGCTTGAACAATTACCCTCTTTTGATAATGACATTGAGAGTTATGCCAAACTTGTTTCTCAAGTAATTCCTAATTTTTTTTAATGATAGAAAATTATTCTTTTCAAGCCACATCTCCCTCATAAATGCATGGAGAAATGTAAAGATCTTTTTTTTTATTTTGGTTCTTTTTGCATTTTTTTTTAGTAATTAAGTTAGCCTCTTCATTTTTCTGGGCCTTTTTTTTTTTTTCCTTAAATTATGTTTCGGTAAATGTCCCACACCAACCTTCAAAATTTGTCTCATTTTGCCTCAAGGAGGTTGTGTCCCTTGTTAATAACAATAATATTATTTGAAATGTCCCTGCCTGCTCCCTAGCAAACTCTCTTTTTAAATACAAATCACATAGTCAAGTATTTTTTTATTACAAACGTTTTTATTGAGAGAGGACAATAAAGTGGTACATACACCTGAAAATCTGCGTATCATAGTACAGGATGAAATATAAATCATACATGTCAACGCAGTGACAAAAAAGGAGACAAAGAAACAAACAGCAAAAAATTTACTTTGAAGCATCTGAGAGAAGCCATAGCGGATTACAGAGAATCTACCGAAAACATAGTCTTACATATGAGGTATAACCGAGAAGGGGTGTAGCAGCCTCCCATGGTCTAAAGCCGCTGGGGAGTCTGCGTCAGCGGCTAAGACTGTGGCAATAGAATATGTCTAAGTGAGTTCCAGGGATTCCACCTTTGGTCAAATAAGTGCATCCTGTCATTTAGCGTATATAGAATCCTTTCCATTATCATAATAGAGTCCATCCTATGAAGGATGGAGGAGATAGGGACTGTAGGGGACTTCCAATGTAGGGCAATGGCCCACAGAGTGGCCAAGCAAACTGTGTGGATAAGGCCTTCTTCAGAGGGAAGTGTACCAGGGATAGATGCACCAAGGAGGCACATAGAGGCCGTAAGATGTACTGGAGTACCTGATAGTGCAGATGCTAGAGCCATCACTGTGGACCAAATGGGGGAAAGTCGATCACAGTCCCAAAATATATGCATAAAGGTCCCAGGAAGGCGACAGCCTCTGAAGCAGAGGTCAGAGGTACCCGGGAAAATAGAGTGAAGTCTGGATGGGGTATAGTACCACCTGGTCAGTACTTTATATGCAGTTTCTCTGACAGCTAGGGATTTAGACGCTTTGCGTAGGTCAGCATTGTGTCCCAGTCGTCCGAGTCAAAGATTTCGTTGCAGTCAGCTTCCCATTTACGTTTATACGGGACCGCCCCGGGAAACAACGCAGTGAGAGCCGATTTGTAGAGGATAGAGATAAGCCCTTTTCCCCTGGGGGAGTCACGGCAGATCTGTTCAAACGTGGTAGAAGGGGCCGATGGGGAGAGGGCAAAGTGGGAGAGATAAAAGTGTCTGATTTGCAAATAATGGAAGTGTTCTCTTAGCGGGATTTGTTTATGCGTACGTAACAGGTCAAATGAAGCAAAGGAGTCACCAATCTGTAGGTCAGCTAACGTGACCACAGAGTTAGAGATCCACCAGGAGAAACCCTCAGGGTTATTGAAGGCCAAGGTAAATAAGGGTTCTCCTACAAAGGAGGAGCCTTGGGGAGCATGGGACGCCAGGTCCAGTTTATGTTTGTATCTGTACCATAGGGTAAGAGAGTGAGCAACTAGGGAGTTAAGGGAGATAATTTTATGACCCACTTTAGAGGGGGACCAAAGTATACTAGAGAGCCTGTATGGAGCGATGGAATGTGATTCAAATTCTACCCAGGGTACTACATAGTCAAGTATTTAAAGCCAAAAAAAAGTATCCTTTATTTCGGAACATAACAAATTAAAGGGGATGGCAGCACTGGAGAGCCTGCTTGCATTTGTTCATCCCTTGGACCCCCCAACAACCATCCAAGATGTGAAAACCAAAAAGGAGGCCAATCTTCGCTTGAACTCCCAGAGGTCAGGAACCACAGCAGCTAAGTCATATATGTCCCCAGTCTGTGGAACTACAGCAGGCATTATTTTTTTCTCTTCCTTGCAGCCTTCTCTGCAGCCTTCTCTGCAGACTTCTCTGCAGCCTTCTCTGCAGCCTTCTCTGCAGCCTTCTCTGCAGCCTTCTCTGCAGCCTTCTCTGCAGCCTTCTCTGCAGCCTTCTCTGCAGCCTTCTCTGCAGCCTTCCCTGCAGCCTTCCCTGCAGCCTTGGTTGGTTTCTTACTCGGAGGCTGGGGATCAGGAGGAGAGGTTGTGGCAGGAGGAGTAGTAGGAGGAGGTGGAGAAGGTGGAGGAGTAGGGACAACCTCCGTGAGGTCGGTGAACTTGGTGAGTTCACTGAGCAATCCCTTGTTGATCACCTTCAACAGGAGGGTCTCACTATACAGCTTTTGCCGCAGGTCCATTTGGGCTAGCTTATTGGCCAGGACTGCGGCAAAGCCCTCCTCAGCAGAGGGTTCCTCTCTCAGGGCCGCAGTAGCCTCTTTGATAAAGGCTCTTGTTTCCTCCTCCACCTGCCTACCTCTCCTTGGCCCTCGTGGTTTCATTACCAGGGGAGGCATCTGGGCTCTTGTGCTGGGCCCAGCCTCCTCCTGGGTGCCACTTGGCCCAGCCTCCTCCTGGGTGCCACCATCACCCTCTTCCTGGCTCTGCTCTGGCTGTAAAAAAAGAAAGGGACTTTATTATTTTTTTGCCATCATCAATCACACACATTGTTCACCTCCAGACATTTTTGACATGAATGTGCAAATTTAGAAAAGTCTCACAGATTCCGCCTCCTGATATTGTTGCCTTGTCCACATCAAAATTGACCACTACTGTATCTTGGTCTTTAAATCCTTTTTTTTTTTTTTACATAAAATACCTAACAATAATAACCTCATTTTAAATGCATCACTTTTGTAACATCTAAATGGAGATATCAATACTTTACCTGGCTCCATATATCCAAATCTGCCTCCTCAAGGGCCTGATCTTGATCCTCAGAGGAAGCCAGAGCAGGGTTGCCAGGAAGGCTGGAGGGCTGGCTGCAAGGAAGGCTGGAGGGCTGGCTACAAGGAAGGCTGGATTGACCTCTGGGGGGAAGGGTGGAGAGAGATCCAGAAAAGAGAGCTTGCTGTAGTACCACAGACTGGGTTTATAAACCTTATCTGCTGCAGCACCTGACCTCTGGGACTTCAGGACCATATTCCTCTGGGTCCTGTATGTCCCCCTGATGGTAGCAATTTTGGTTTTCACATCTTGGAGAGTTGTTGTGGGTATCTGGGTTTGGACAAATGCAAGGAGGCTCTCCAGTGCTGCTGTCCTGGCCGTTTTGTTTTTATTGGACCCACTTTTGGTCTGCCACAGGATAGGGAGTTCTTTCCATTTGTCAATGAACTCCCCCATGAACTCCGGGTTTTTGAATGTATTCATTCTCTCTGTAAAATCAAAAAACAAGAAAAGACATATGTTTCAGGCAACAATCATCAAAATCAGCATTTTGGACAGATATAAAAGCCCCAAATCTCCTCCTCTGCAGAACCCAAAATCCTTATAATGTTATGTACCTTGGTCAACACGTTCGTTGCGAACTCCCTCTCCCGCCAAATGAACGTATTTTCAACACATGGATCGGCACTTGATATACACTGCGCATGCGTGGAACTCCGCACGCTTTCCCCGCCCCTGACGTTCGATATTGTACTTTCCCCGCCCCTTCTCGCTCATCGTAGTGCTTAGCAACATGACAGAGACACAGGTGGCTGAGATTACCTCGACAGAGGATGAAATTCCTGAGGAGCCCAAATACCGATCCAGGAGATATAAGGCATCCAACATGTCATTCGAGGAAATGGTGGAGATGGTCGCCATTTTAAAGAGGGAGGATTATGATGCCAAGCATTGGCCGTATAAAAGGCCGAATCTGGTCAAGTCCAAAATTATGGGCAAAGTGGTCAAAAGTCTTCACCAAAAATTTGGGGTGTGCAGAACGAAGGAACAGCTCAGAAAACGATGGTCTGATCTGAAGTTGCGGGAGCCCGACCAATACAAACGAATCAAGAAAGTTATACGAAAAAGTAAGTTTTTTATTGCTATTTTCCCTGCTAGAGATTATTACTTGTATTATGTCGTGTAGGTTTGTCTTTGATATCGTACAGTGAAAGATACCATCTTTCAGATTCGTCCGCAAAAGAACGGACGTATTAAACCTCATTCTCCGTACAGTTCATCAAACGATGTTTTTGGATCATCCAGTGTGAACACCCATTTTATTTTATTTTTTGGGGGTAGCGAATTTGGTCACCAAATATTTTAAGGGATCAAATACAAAGGACGTTTTTGAAAAAAAAAAAAGTATGCATGGTAATGTTAAGGGAGAGAATGCTCAGCAGCTGATGAAACATCTGAACGCAGTAGTACAAGTGTGGGCCAAAAGCCCCAAAGTTTGAGGGTGTCACACACAGGTGATCCTGTGTATATACTTTGGGGTGTTACAATGTGTCAAACTTTGTTATAAAAAATAGATGCTATGTATTTGGCTATGTATCCAATCATGTGTTCCTGTTGTCACTGGGGGTCCATTGAAAAATGGACCACACTTCAAAAGAATGTTTGCAAATTTTTTTCTCATGGTTTATTTTTCTACCAAAAATCAACATTAATAATGAATATATACCTTTTCTTGCAATCTCCATAGGGCTTCAAAAAGCTACGTCAGATGAGCCTCGAAATCCAACACCTTCAACAATAGCTCCAGACCCACATGATGGAGAGGAACGTGAGGTTGTGGAAGTGGAAAGTGGCACCTCAACAAGTCAGTGTCAAACCAGACAGATGCAGGTTAATAGATGTAGGCCTACATATTCTATACTACATGTTTTTTTTTTTTTTATGTAGGTGCAGTTCTGGCTGAAGACCCCAAAAATTTGACACATCACAGTGCCCAGATCCTGATCCAATACCTGATGGTCTGCTCTCGTGACCTTCAAAAATTAAAGCGAGACTTGATAGAGATCAGGGAAAATACCAAGCGGGTGGAGGAAAGGCTACAAAAGATCATGGCTGTGCTTGGGCGTGTGTAATTTTTTTTTTTTTAATTAACGTTGAACTTGCTGTGTTTTGGCAGGTATGTTTTTCATTGAACCTTTTAGGACTAGTAATGTAAATTTTTCAGAGATATTTTTTAATATTTTTTTGGGATGCATGGCTGTTCATGCGTTTTAACAAACAAAAAATGTTTAGAACATCTACATTTAAAAGGATTTGTCCAATACTAAAATAAAAAATTGTATTTTGGTATCAAGAAGTTGTGGCTTCATTATGTAAATGTTGTGGTAAGTGAACTAAGCAATTTTTTGTGTTTACACTGTCAATGAAGGCGAATTAAGAATGCACAATACACATGGCAATACAAGTCCACTAGGTAAACCTCAGAAAAACATAAACCATTATTAAAATTATACACAAAACCAATCTTTGAGAAAAATAATGTTTTATTTTTCTAAATTAAAAGGTTAAAAGTCATCAGGCATTTCAATGGCCCCCCTACCCACAAAATAATCCACATATTTGTCACGGACCTCACTTCCGGTTGGGGGGGCCCAAGCATGGACGGCCAGGTTCCAAGGCCACAAGATCTTCTGCTTCCATTAAGGTGGCCTCAGGCCCAGTCAAAGTCAGATAATTTGTGGAATGCACCCGGAGATAATTATGTAGGACACAACACGCCATTACAACATGGTTCCATTTGTAAGGGGCAAGGTGGATGGAGGTGAGGAACAGGCGGAAGCGGCTGGCCATGATGCCAAAGGCATTTTCAACCACCCTTCTTGCTCTGGCCAGACGATAGTTGTACACCCTCCTCTCAGGGGTGAGGGTGCGCTGCGGGAATGGCCTCATCAAATGGGGACCCAGGCCAAACGCCTCATCCGCCACAAACACAAATGGGAGTCCCTCCACATTCTGCTCCGCTGGTGGCAAGGCCAGCTGATCCAAAAGGAGCCGGTTCCCCAAACTCCGTCTGTGCAAAAACTCCTCCATCAGACATCCTGCCATTCTTGCCAACGTCCACATAGAGGAATTTGTAGGTGGCCGACACCACTGCCATCATGACGATGCTGTGGAACCCCTTATAGTTATAATAAAAGGATGTATATTTAAACTAAAGGTGGACTTTAAACGGCACACAGATAGATATTGTAAAAATTCTAAGGGTTTTATTGTTGGTAGAAAAATATAATTGAATTTAGGTAAAAAGTACATTAATACAAGACACTGACATTATGTAACAGTTATCAATAGTTGATATAGGGTCCCATTTACAAGACTCGACACATCTCCCAGGAATTACATTGACATGTAAAATACACAAAGTAGAATGGAATAATGTATAGCCAACAAACACAAATGAGGAGTTGGACGGTATGCACGAGAGATGGCTGGTCTTATTGATGGGTCCGGTAAATTCAAAGATAAAGATCTTGCTTTCGCTCGACTAGTTTCGCGTTCCAAAACGCTTCGTCGGGAGCATAATATTGAACAAGGCCGTGTTAAGTAGTGAAACCAGCCTAGGTATTTTTACCTGGCAATCCGTGTATCACAGGGTGCCAGTATTATATAAACACATTCGTGGTAAACAATCATGCGTGATTTAAGTAAAAAAGTAACTATGCACAGGCTACTGATAGGTAGGGAACGTAAATCCAGGTATAACAGGCCAGACAATACTGTAGAGGAGTGTGTCAGTCAGGAGCACTTGCTCGAGCCACACAATGGTAATCTGTTAGGGTGACCCCTAATGATAGACTGACCCAGCTTATAGCTTGACAGGGATTATATGCTGGTAGACCTGGATGGAACCTCTCCTGTGGACCAATAATAATAATAATAAAAGGATCCCGAATGGGGTGGTGGGACGACCTGAACATGTTTGCCGTTGATGGCCCCTCCACAGTTTGGAAAGTTCCATCGTTGGGCAAAGTCTGATGCCACATTCTGCCATTCATGTGGCGTAGAAGGGAACTGTGGAATGAAATCAAAAATAAATTAATACTTTGAGACTGAAACATTGAAAGCAGATTTAAGAAAATCACTCATGGCCAACATTGGGGGAAACAGAAAAATTAAAACATTAGTAGTAAGCAACAAAAAAAGCAAAAAAAAAATAAAAATCGGGGGGGGGGGTTGAAGATGAGTTGGGGAGATCACAAATGAAGGCTGGAGCACTCGGTCTGAATTTAGGACAAATGTTACATTCCTGGGCAATATTTAGGGGGCGTTTAGGGTAAAGCACTACGATGGAGGATAGATTAAAATACATGGAAAGGACTAGGCAAGGTGGGTATGGCCCCAGGATAGCATGCTGGAGAGGTTAGGTAAGGCAAATGTTAATGTAGGCCTAATGAAAAAATTCAAATAAAAAAATTAGCATGTGGAGAAAGGGGAAATTCCCTGCAGCTAAGAATCATGGGAATTAGGGACTGCTAATAAACCCCCCCCCAAAAAAAACATTCAAAAAAATACATACAATGTGATGTTTGAAATAAGAACACTTACCTTAATATAGTCCTCCTGCAAAACTTGGAGGATGGCAGAACACGTCTCTGGTATAATGATACCCAGAGCCTGGGGGGATATGCCTGTGGAGAACTTTAAGTCCTGCAGGCTTCTCCCAGTCGCCAGGTATCGCAACGTGGCAATGAGCCTCTGCTCAGCACTGATGGCTTCACGCATAACTGTGTCCTGCCTGGTAATGTAGGGGGACACCAAAGCCAACAGATGCTGAAATACGGGGTCAGACATCCGGAGAAAATTCCTATAGTCATCAGGATTATTCTCCCTGATCTCCCGCAACAAAGGCATATGACAGAACTGGTGCCGCTGGAGCAACCAATTCTTGGTCCATGAACTCCTCCTGACCCTGCTCATGGCATGGAGTCGGGATACAGCATGAATCCCTGCACCAACTACAGCACGAACTCTCCGACGAGTACGTAGCCGCAACATAGTTACATAGTTACATGGCTAGATAACGGTCGCAAGCTCAGAACGAACTAGAAGAACGCATGGAAGAACAGCAAGGCCTATGAAGAACGCACTGAATAAACAGATACGAACTGACTACAAGCCCTGCCAAACAGATACGAACCCACAAGCACAAACTGAACTCCACAAAACGATCTTCAATGCACGAAGACTGAAAAGCGCGAATCGTCTCTCACAAAAATTTTACTAACACGCAGTAACACGGAATTAGAAAAAGCGGCCCAAAGGGTGGCGTCATTAGAATGGAACTTCCCCTTTATAGTGCCGCCGTACGTGGTATATGTCACTGCGCTTTGCTTGATTGTTTTTTAAAATGATCGTGTGTACGCAAGACAGGCTTGAGAGGAAACATGAAAAAAAACGACGTGAAAAACGGCAAGAAAAAAAATGGCAAGAAAAACTATCGTGTGTACGCGGCATCAGAGGTGTCTGAGTGTCTGAGATGCTGGAGGTGAAGTTTTCAATTTTTTTCCAGATTTGTGATATATTTTTACAGTCCCAGAAGATATGCGAGAAAGAGCCCAGGGATAAACATTCTCTAAAACAAGTTTGGGGTACTGTAGGGAAAATGGTATGCTGTTTCATAGGTGTGTAGTACCATCTTGTAAACAGTTTTGTGGCGGTTTCTCTCACTGAGGGATCTGGTGCATTTTCGTAGGTTATTAATAGAATCTTTCCATTCCTCAACAGAAAAGGGAAAAAACTCCCATGTGTGCATATATGTGAGTTTGTCTTCCTCATTATTGACTAAATTATTATAAATCTCAGAGAATAAGCCTTTACCTCTAGGCGATTTCAAACATATATTTTCATAAAATGTGCCCTTTATGCAGGTACCGGTATGTAATGCAGGAACATTGTGCTGTAAAAAATATGTAACTACATGCTAAGTCAATTTTAAACAGTATTGTGCTACAACATACATGCCATACAGTTTCTTCAATTGGAAGATACTATACCTAGCGGCTCTAAAGTTTCATAAATGTTGGGCAACGCAAATGTGTGCACTTATGTTACTCTGCCATTTAGATAGCTTTAGTAAATTAGTCCCATTTGTTGTATAAACTCTGACGATCTTTCAGTAAAACAGATGGTCAGTGAATATATTATATATATATATTATATCCAATAATAGACTAATAGACTACATTTAAAAAAAGTGCCTTTTAAAATGGTGAAAAGTCAGTAAGGTGGTTTAGAACACACTTTATCCAAAAAGTGCAAGTTGTTTCCATAAGATCCATTTCAACTGATTTCAGTAAAGTAATGTGCCAGATCCACTCCATCAGAACACCCCCAGAGATGATAAACTTGTTTCCTAATTTTGACCCTTTGAATGAATAAGTACTGTATTTATTGGCGTAGAATACTCACTTTTTTACCCTGAAAATAGAGGGTAAACTGTACCTGCGTGTTATACGCAGGGGGCTGTGGAAAGTTTTTTCCCTGAATCTTCCCTCTTAAAGTTAGGGTGCGTGTTATACGCCTGTGCATGTTATGCGCCGATAAATACGGTAGATCTAAAATTGTAGGTATGATGATTCCATACAGATTCCTGGGACGTTGCAAAGTCACAGTATTCCTTAAAGTGATTTTAAATTATCACATTGTAAAAACAACTTATTCAGTTTAAAATAGAAATGAAAGGCAAAACATTTTTGTATAGAAATAAAAAAAAGATTATACATACTTGTTTCCCTTTTTTTTGTAAGTGATCACATTCCCTCTGTTCTCAGCTGCATAATAGCTGGGGGAGGAGAAGTCAGCAGCACACTGAGCTTCCCAGTGAATGGCTGTGCAGGGGGCAAGTCAGTACAAGTCTAATCATTGGAGGAGAGCAGGAAGAGTTACCAGCATAGCTATAGAACTGACTACAGTGTGCTCTTCTGCTTAGTGTGGTCAGTTTTTAATATGAAAGAAGACAGACTGACAGGAATGCCAGGGATTTAACTAAAATGAAGCAATACAAGGAGAACAGGATACTTTCTCATACAAGTACATGGTACAGCAGGCACATATAAAGCATATGAAGTGTTGGTGTAACAAATGCTTTAACATACTCTGCCATAGAATAGCAGAGGAGAAGGCTTGCTATTATAGTGGTAGTCAACAGAACCTGGAATGGTCCATCACACTGAAGCTGCAGAGGCTTGGCAAGTTACTGCTTGGCAACCCCCCAGTCTCCAGGATTGAGGCAGTGTTGACTGTCGTCGACTCAGGATCTACTAATGAAAAAACACCTTTGGAACACGTCAGTTAATGTATGATGTAAAACATTAGAAGTTCAGCCAAAGCTCTATAAGCAAATGAAAGATGAGCAATTTTTTTTTCTTTGGTGCATGCTCAAAAAATTCAAAAAAACTGTTCAGAGGCTTTCTAGGTGCCTGATAGAGAAATACTAAATTCAATGCATCCTTCCACTACATTTCTGTAATTCACAGATTTTAACAATGTGTTTTCAAATAAGCATTATATCTTTTCACTTTTCCACTAACCTGTAGAGGAGGTGAAAAAAAACTTCTGATACACTTAAACTGATTGCAATTCCTTTAACCACTCGGTGCCCACACAATAGCCCGAATGACAGCTACAGCATGGGCTTAAAATGCTGGGAGGGCGTCCATGGACATCCTTCCATTTTCACGCCTCCCGCGCACCCTACAGGGCGGCACGCTCTGTGATCGCCTAGTCCTTGGGATTCAGGTGATCACAAACGGGGTATAGGGCCAATCACCGCGGGCCCTTTACCACAAGATCAGCTGTCAGCCAATGGCCGCTAATCGGGAAAGTAAACAGAAGCCGATTATCTGCTTTTTTTCTGTTAGAGGGACATGGGTCCCCTTATGCCCACCAGTGCTGCTAATCAATGCCCTCCAGTGGAGCTAATCAGTGCCCACCAGTTCTATCCATCAGTGCCCATCAGTACTACTAATCAGTGCCCACCAGTGCCACCTATCAGTGTCCATCATTTCTGCCAATCAGTTCCTCATCATCAGTGTCACTTATCAGTGCTGCCTACCAGTGCTTCCTACCAGTGCCACCGCTCCATACTGATTATCAGTGCCAGCTATCAGTGCCACCCATCAGTGCTGTCTCATCAGTGCCTCTTGATCTGTGCCCACCAGTACCACCTCATCAGTGCCCATCAGTACTGCCTCATAAGGGCAGCCTATCAGTGCACATCAGTGAAGGAGAAAAATTACCGGCTTGCAATTTTTATAACAAATTATGAAAAACATATTTTTTCCACATTTCCAGTCTAATTTTTTGTTTGTTTAGCAAAAAATAAAAACCAGTGGTGATTAAATACCACCAAAAAAATAGCTCTATTTGTGTGAAAAAAATTATAAAAATGTCATATGAATACAGTGTTGCATGACCACGCAATTGTCATTCAAAGTGTATGAGTGCCGAAAGCTGAAAATTGGTCTGGGCAGGAAGGGGGTAAGCAAGTGGTTAAATAACAAACATTGTATACTTACCTGCTCTGTGCAATGGTTTTTCACAGAGTGATTCCGAACCTCCTCTTCTGGTGTCCCCCCATCAGTGCTCTGGGCTTCTTCTCCCTTCCGGGCTTGATGCTGAGCTGGACAAGAAAAAAATTACATGAATCCAAACTGGGTATGTTTGCCAAGCTGCTGAAGGCCTGATTCGTCAATGTTTGAGGGGATCCTCCCAATAGACAAAAAATGACTGTAAAAATAAATAAGGTTTTGGCACATAGAGATGTCACCAAAATAAAGTCTGAGGATGAATCAGCCACAAGAAAACCTTCAGCAGTATAAATAGACTATTAGTGAATGCTTATAGTATCAAAAAGAGGGGGGAGCTCTCCCTGGGTAGCTGACTCAACCATCCCAGGAAGAGTGTTCCTCCAGAGTATCTAAATCAGTGAAACATACAACAAGTAACACAGTAAAAATACAACATTGAATATAAAATGTGAAAATTGGATGGAAAACAACCTCTGAAACGAACTGAAAAATATATATTAAATACCCCTATGGTCCGGACCAAGTCAAGTCCTGAGCTATGACAGAACAAACGGCTCTGGCCGCATCTGGATATTGGAATGCTATAGTAGGTAGTGTCCTATACCTGGGATTCACACACTGATAGGCTCCCTTAAGGGAGATTTCAAAGTCCAGGGTATGGTAGTACTTCAGGAATAGTATGTTCCCAGAGGAGATGTAGAACAAGCGGATCACAATAAGGTTGCTAATTGATGGTATATTCATTAATGGTGCTTAGTGCACTGTTTGTCACAGTCACATCATAGGCAGTCTTAGGTCCGCAATGTTAATAAAAAGCATGCAGGTTGATGTTAGTACATTCATGCACCCACTGTCTCTGATAACCAACACTGCTCCTCATAAACAGTTCAGGTAGGATGGGTCATGCAGGCCTCTCAGGCAGTCTCATTCACATGTGCTTACCCTTGCTGGCATCCGAGGATTTGTGGTTAATGAAGAAAATACCCGTTGTACATCAAGCTGAGCGGGAAGCCCTGAGTCTCCTGGCTGGCAGATCCAGTTAGCTGCATAGGGGTCTCGATTTCAGACTATCAGTCTATTTGAGCAGATCCTCGCAGGGGAGCTATCCCGGACCTTGTGCTCCAGGCTCCCGGCCAGTAACCGTGCAGGCCGTGTGTGGTAAGCTGAGTCACGTGGTCCACGCTGCGTCCCTTCAAAGATCACAGGTGTTGAGAGCAAAAGTCTCGTACAGAGTTCAGAGATGGTGCAGTAGTACCTTTGGCCACTGGGGGCAAAAAACGCTTCAGATCCAGACTATTCTGATCACACACAGCATAGCAGTGGGGATTCAGTTAGGAGGATGAAAGCCATCCTAAGTGCACAACCTCAAAACATCGACATGTTTCGTGATATACTCCCATCACTTCTTCTGGATGAGCTGGGCAGTATGCGTCTATAAACACACACACAGCGCGGCCCCCAAATGACCAAAAGTCTGAGGAGGTTCAGTATGAATCAAGGTTTATGACCTCAGCTGAAATGTTACATAACACAAACTGCCTGACTACCATTAGCAAGAGAAATAGAGACTAAAAGCCTAAAAGGTGCGACGTGAAACCACATAAGAGGCAGGAGTCAGACAAAAATGTTAAGGAGCAAAAGAAGTGGGAAAAACTCCAAGCCTGTATTTTGTGGAAAAAGGGAAATCATACCAGTAGAACCAGGTCTTACTACATTGGTCTACCTGGTGATTTGCAGAGGCAATAATCTCCTCCATGGTGCTGATCTCTTCAATTTAGTTTTTCCTTGTCAAAAATATTGTATGAATAAATACATACATGTACAATAGAATGAATACTTGTACATTATACAATTCAGAATTATTATATTGCATTTATAAATGGTTACAAATATATTATTGATTAGGATATAGGAAATCATGAAAAATTTATATAATTTATTAACATTTATACAACCAACTATATTATCGACAACAATTAGTATGTAATTATTATAACTATGAGGAACTAAATAAAGATTTCCTGAACCATCTTGAGTTAACGAGTTATTTATCATTACTAATACTATTTTTGTAACCTGATAAACTATCGCAATCAGATCTGCCTCATCAGTACAAATTCTGGTCATCTACCATGGCATCATAACATTGTCATTAAATGTTGATGGCAAGAAGTGTTCTATCCAGGGTTGCCATAATTTACGAAATTTAGGGACTTGGTTTTGTTCAATGGCCGCCATTTTGGCGCGTATCATAACGTTGTTCATTCTTTGTTTTGTCTCAGCCAACGCCAAAGAAGAGGTTTTGCAAGCTCTCGCCACAGTTTGTTTTGCTGCTGTGATCAGAAATACAAAGAGCCTGAATTGGGCATGAGTCAGACAGTCCGGTTTGAGGTTAAGTAATGCAGTGATGGGATTAGGTTGAATGGTTATTTTGAACATTTTGGAGGCATATGTAAAAATTTCTTTCCAAAATGTCTGTACTATTGGACACGACCAAACATGTTTGAATGTCCCTTCCACTGCACAACCACGGAAACAATAATCAGGATAGTCGGGGATAAATTTAGCAATTTTGGTTGGTACTAGGTACCATCGCGTTAGTATTTTGTAATTGGTTTCCGTGGCTAATACATTAGCGGAAGATGATTTAGTTGTTGACCACATCTTAAGCCATTCTGCATCATTCAGAGTATATCCCAGGTCCTCCTATTTCCACACATAAGTAGGTCTATCCGTATCAGAATTTATAAGTAGTTGAGAATAGAGGGAGGAAATTAGTGCTTTAGCATGGGGGGTCATTTTTGCAGGCGGATTCAAAGCTAGTGAAATGATTCAGAGGTACATCAGTATTGGTGTTAGGTGTGATTTTTTTTTATTTGTAGGTAACGGAATATCTCAGATTGTGGGATGCCATGTGCTTCGCAGAGAGAAGGAAAGGGGATAAAGGATGACGAATTAACAAATTTGTGGAATTGCAGTATGTTTAATGATGACCATGTTTTAAAAGATAGAGGATAGATCCATGGCAGGTAAAAGGTTGGGTTTTTGAGGAAAAATAGGATTTTTATAACAGCTTACCTGTAAAATCCTTTTCTTGGAGTACATCACGGGACACAGAGCGACATAGTCATTACTAATGGGTTATATAGTTACCGTCAGGTGCTGGCACTGGCAACTTCCAAAACCGGAAGTACCCTCCCCTATATAAGCCCCTCCCATCCGGGAGCACCTCAGTTTTGTAGCAAAGCAATAAGTGTCCCCAAAAGAGGGGTGGGAGCTCTGTGTCCCGTGATGTACTCCAAGAAAAGGATTTTACAGGTAAGCTGTTATAAAAATCCTATTTTCTTTTTCGTACATCACGGGACACAGAGCGACATAGTCATTACTAATGGGATGTCCTAAAGCAATGCCAAATGAGGGGGGGGATACACCATATATAAGCTGAGCGCTATCAGACATGAGGATCTTTTGCAGCCTGCAACACACTGCGCCCAAAGGCGACATCCTCCTGACTTCTAACGTCCACCTGGTAGAACCTAGTAAACGTGTGAACTGAAGACCACGTTGCGGCCTTACAGATTTGAGCCAGGGAGGCCTGGTGATGCACTGCCCATGAAGTTCCAACTGCTCTCGTGGAGTGCGCTCTAACTTTGAACGGAGGCGGTCTCCTTCTCAAGCCATAAGCTTGCATAATGACCTGTCGAATCCACTTGGCTAAAGTAGATTTTGACGCTGCCTGACCCTTTCTGGGGCCTTCCGGCAGAATAAACAAAGTATCCGTTCTGCGAATCTGAGCAGTGGCTTTTAGATAAGCTTTAACTGCTCTTACTACATCCAAAGAATGCAATAACTTTTCCTCTACCGAAGTAGGTTTGGGGAAAAAAGAAGGAAGAACCACATCTTGGTTCAAATGAAACCTCGATACCACCTTAGGAAGAAAGGCTGGATGAGGACGTAACACTACTCTGTCCTTATGGATAACCAGATATGGCTCCTTACAGGACATAGCTGGTAATTCCGATACTCTTTTAGCCGAACAAATGGCTACTAGAAAAATCAATTTCCTGGTGAGAAGCACCAAGGAAATATGCTGTAATGGTTCAAATGGTTGTTTCTGTAGAACCGACAGAACCAAGTTTAGATCCCATGGACATATGGGAATATTAACCGGAGGACTAATACGCATCACTCCTTGTATAAAGGCTTTGACTAGTGAATGCGAAGCCAAGGGCCTTTGAAAAAATATTGACAAGGCCGAAATCTGACCCTTGATAGCCTACCTATTACGTACTTATGTGGATGCCATTTCTTGGCCTCACACCACGCGATGTACGCCTTCCAGATTCTATAGTAGATCTGCCTGGATACCGGCTTCCTGGCATTGATCATGGTAGATACCACAGCATTAGAGAGCCCTCTCTTTTTTAGAATGTGGGCTTCAATAGCCAGGCCGTCAAACCTAGGGCTGGTAAGGAAGGGTGGTATATCGGTCCTTGCGAAAGCCGGACGACGTGGGAGAGTCCAAGGACTCCCCACTGAAATTTTACAATCTCCGCGTACCACGCTCTTCGGGGCCACGCTGGAGCCACCGGAATCACTGGTTTCTTTTCTACCCTGATTCTGCGGAGTAATCGAGGTAACCATTGGCGGTGTGAATGCATATATCAGCTTGAACTGATCCCAAGGGAATACTAGGGCATCCGAGCCGCAAGCTAGGGGATCCCTTGTCCGAGAGACAACCCTGTCCCCCTTTGCGTTGAATCTGGATGCTAGAAGATCTACATCCGATGTTCCCCACCGCTGACATATTGTCCAGAAAACCTCGGGGTGAAGGGACCCTTCCTCTGGGCCTAATTGCTGGCGACTTAGAAAGTCCGCCTTCCAATTCTCCACTCCTGGAATGAATACCGCAGATATGGCTGGGACATATTTTTCTGCCCATTTCAGGATGTAATTTACTTCCCTCTGGGCTGCACGACTCCTGGTGCCCCCCTGATGATTGATATATGCCACTGCTGTGGCATTGTCTGATTGAATTCTGACAGGGGACCCTTGGAGTTTGGATGTCCATGCTACTAGGGCATACAGGGCTGCTCGTATCTCTAAGAGATTGATGGGCAGGGCCTTTTCTGCATCCGACCATCTGCCCTGGAGAGACTATTGCTCCAGTACTGCTCCCCAGCCTATAAGGCTGGCATCTGTAGTGACCACCTTCCAAGAAATCGGACTGAAGGATTTCCTTTTTTCCAGATTCTGGGGAACCAACCACCAACGGAGGCTCTTGCGAACGGAAGGGGACAAGGACATTGTAAGTCTAGGGCCTGAACTTTTTTGTTCCAGGCTGACAGTATGGCCCCTTGCAAATTCCTTGAATGGAATTGACCGTAGGGTACTGCTTCGAATGATGCCACCATTTTTCCCAGCAGCCTCATATACAGGCGTATGGACGGCTGTCTTTTTTGTACCCACTAAGTGGATCAAATCTTTCAAAGACAACACCTTTCCTCGAGGCAAGAATATTTTTCTCTGGCCTGAATCCAACCTTAGCCCCAAGTATTCCAGACTTTTGACTGGTTTTTAGGGCTGACTTGTCTCGGTTGATAATCCAACCGTGAGATTCCAGATACTTGATCGTCTTGTGAACGACCACGTCTAGTTTTTTCACTGAGTGGTCTATCAGCAACAAGTCATCCAGATATGCCATTATCATTACACCTTGTGTTCTTAGATTGGCCAATAAAGGGCCAGAATTTTTGTGAACACTCTTGGTGCTGTGGCCAAACCGAAGGGTAAGGCTCTGAACTGAAAATGGCGCCCTTCTACTGCAAAGCGTAGAAATTTTTGGTGGACTGGAAAGATGGGAATGTGCAAATAAGCATTTTTGATGTCGATCGTGGCTAACCAATCCTCCCCTTGTAGGGCAGTGGCCACCGATCGGATCGACTCCATCGGAAAGTCCTGATATACAGGAATTTGTATAGCCCTTTTTAGAATTAATATGGGCCTCCCGTCCGCGTTTGCTTCGGGACTGTAAAGAGGTTTGAGTAAAACCCGAACCCTCATTCTTCCAGGGGAACCTCCATAATTACTCCTTGGAGCAATAGTTGTTCTAGTGCCAACAGGAGGGACTCTCTCTTCCGGGGATCCCTTGGCACGTTTGACCTCAAAATGGGAAGGAGGAGAGTCTTTTAACTCCAAACTGTATCCCAAACCTACTGCGGAGAGCACCTATCTGTCTTGATCGTGTCCCGCCAGGTCTCTTTGCGAACAACTGGAGTCCTCCCCCCACCCGACTGAGTGGGGGCTTCAATGAATTTAACTTTGGGGGAGGTTTTGTACCTCCCCTGACCCAGGGTTTCTCATTACCCTGCTACTGTCCCTGTTTTTTACCCCCGGGATTTGACCGAGGAGGCCGTCGGAACTGTTACACAGCCGATGCCCCAGGGACTGGAGAAGCAGGCCTCTTAAAGAGGGACCTCTAACTCTGCTTTTAACCGGCAAGAGCGTATTTTTACCGCTGGAAATTTTCTGGATATATTTGTCCAGGTTTTCCCTGAATAAGCGTTCACCATGAAATGGGACGCTAACCAGCCATTCTTTACAGGGAGCTTCAGCAGACCAGTTTCTGAGCCATAGGAGCCTACGCATATGTACTATAGACAGCGTAAGGCGGGAGGCCTGATGGACTGAATCCTCTATGGCGTCAACCGCAAAGCCTAAGGCTCTAGGTAGATCAGCTAGGGCAAAGCCTGCTGATCTGTCAAGTCCCTCAAGACCTGTTTCAACTGATCCTTCACTGCTTAGCAGACCCCAATAGCTGCTACTGCTGGTTGTATCACCAAGCAGATTTTCATAAGGACTCCAATCTTTTATCTATTGGGTTCTTGAACATTTGGACATTATCCACTGGACATGTCAGTGATTTATACATACAAGAGATGGCTGCGTCCACTGTAGGGACCTTCCATTTTTTTTTTTTTTTGATGAACTTATCCTCCATGGGATAGACCACCGGAAATCTCTTGGGGGAATAAATATTTTCTCAGGACGTTCCCAATCCTGGTAAATGAGCCCTTTCAGTAAAGGGTGAAGTGGAAAAGAACAAACAGTCTGGGGGCTTCTAGCGACCCCAACGAGGATACAGTAGTGGTTGATGGTTCCGCAAGGTGCATTTTTAAATGCTGATCGGACCATGTTAGTCAGAGACTGAACCCATAATCTTTCAGCTTGAGATGCTGAGAAAAGGTTCCCCCACTGTTGATTCCTCTATAACAGAATCAACCTTATCCTGATCCCCTTCAGGCAGGTCGATCCCTGTATGGGACTGTTGCTCTGCTAACAGGCACTCTGAAGGAGGAGACGGAGATCGGGCGTGCTTTCCCTGACAGGGAGGCAGCGATAAATTTTGACAATCTCTCTCTAATCCTCCCAGAGCTGAGGAAAAAACCTCCTCTGTTACATACACAGGAGCAGGTGACTGAGGACAGCCACAGTACCAAGTACCCCTGCGGGGTCTCTACGGTCACTTACCTCTGAACTTCAGGGGAGACTGGTGCAGCAGGAGTATGCCCAAGATCCTCAGAGCCCGATGAGACCCCCTTCGCTTCCTGGAAGATTCAGTTCCGGAACTACTGGACGGCATATTCCTAAGCCTAAAGCTGAGGTATTCCAGCCGTAATACACCACTTTTACTGAGAATAGTCTAGCACAATTGCTGCTATATCACAGTTGGTGTCTACTAATGTGCCTTTCTAGGGGATGCCTGTATCAACCGCTTGCTGTATGCCTTTAAATGTTGCCAGCTCTGTCTCTGTACTTCATAGCCAGCTTACTGCAATAATGTGGCTTTTTAAAAACCTGCTGGGACGCCCGCACATGCGCAGAAGCGCTGCGGCGCGCACAGAGCGTCATCCCCCAGGCCCCGCCCCTTTTTCCGGCCACCTCTATATATAGAGGCGCGTGCACGCGCACGCGCGCGGCCACGTGCACCTCGGCGCTAATTTTCAAACATGGAAACCAGGGACAGGAGCCAGGGCCCCCTTTGCCGCAGGCCGGGGGATAGACGAACACTGCAACATGGCAGAGGAAACAGTTTCCTGTAGGAGAACTCACCAGCTGCCTGGACTTTGTTCTCTGAGAAGAAACTAGTCCATATGACAAGAAAAACATTCCACAGCGGCCTCTAGTGGACAAACACAGGTACCGCAGTTTAATATACTAAACATATATAAAAAAACATTCCCTTTTTTTTTTTTTTTTTTTCTTGACCACCATTAAAAATTATTACATTTTTTTAGTAGTTACAGGCATGCACAGATATTAGCGGGAATACCGTTAGGTAACAGACAGAAAGACAAATTAGGCTTGGGGGTCCCCCAATAGAACCAAGTTCCTGGGGGCCCCCACTTACCTGTTCCCCGCCGCAGGACTTTGTTTGGTCCACAAAAGCCCAAACTTCACCTATCACGGCAGGCATTGTAATCAAACCTTCAGGGACCGGGTTCCCAAGGATTCCACTCCCCTGGACCTGTATAGCACCCTGCACAGAAAACATCTTGGTCGTGGGTATGACCAGAGCTCTGGATCCCAGGGTCCAGCTCTCCTAAGAGAAGCATTACAGGCAGAACCTTGCTCTTCTCTGCAAGGCCCGGGTACCGACCGTTTAGCTATGAAGCTTTTTTGGTCGGATCCGGAATAGCTTACTGAGGCCCAAAAGAACCTGTACGCAAGCTCAGTGAAAAACACATGTTTCTTCTTGGCCAACACCTTAGACACTGGCAAAAAACTGAGGTGCTCCCGGATGGGAGGGGCTTATATAGGGGAGGGTACTTCCGGTTTTGGAAGTTGCCAGTGCCAGCACCTGACGGTAACTATATAACCCATTAGTAATGACTATGTCGCTCTGTGTCCCGTGATGTACGAAAAAGAAAAGAGGGTTGTGTGTAGATTGTATTTAAATTTGAACTTATACCATGTGGATAGGTAATGTTTAGTTATGGAATTACTTAATCCTAGGCGATTCTTGGAATGGAGCCATAAAATATTGGACATCGATATAGGGTCACAATCGTAAGCCTCCATCAATACCCATAGAGGAATTTCCTGTGTGGCATGATATTTAGGTAAACTGGCTATGTGCGATGCTCTATAAGAAGTAGGAAAATTCGGTACTCCTAGACCTCCAAGATTTTTAGGTAAGTATAATATGCTTAGAGGTATGCACGGTTTTAAGATCCCCATATAAAACGTAGATGTTCTTTTCTGAACTATGCATAGGAAATGAGCAGGTACTGCAATCGGTAAAACTCGAAATAGGTATAGCAGTTTGGAAGATCGACATTTTAACAACATTTTACCCATCCAGGAAATAGGCAGGTAGGACCATTTCTCCATTAACTTTGTGATGTGTTTTAGAATGCTAGGATAATTGGCTGAGTATAGATTTGATAAAGAGGCTTAAAGGTGAATTCCTAGAAAACGGGATTGACTCTACTGCCCACGTGAATGGTAGTGCTATTTTTGCTGTAGATAATTCTATTGTTGTAAGCAAAATGTTTAATTGTATGCATTTGTAGTGCTACCCCCAGTTAAGAGAGCCGCTGATTTGATTTTTCGGGCCCTGAGTACAGCTCCACCAACCCCCGGCAATCTTGTATAGTCCCCTGTGGCACAGTTAGTCTAGGGATGTTTTCTATCGTAATCTACACCTGGTAACATACACACTTTAACTTCAGATTTAAGAGTAAGCACTATGAGTAATGACAACACAGTGATAGCAAATGGCAAGGTATAACAGCTTTACTTTAGGTCAAAAGGGCATGGATTAAAACATAACATATAACTGGCTTACAGAGCCCTGCAGCAATAGATGTAATATATGTATGGCAATAGCACAGCGCGGTAATCCACCATGTGCAGCTATTGCCATCTACGCGCCCTATGGCGCACTAAACAATGTTCTATCTCCCCTCCCCAGTCAGGCCTGACATGGAATCAAACTCAGTCTTGTGAATAAAGATTTCTTCGCACGCAAACTTGAAATGGTGGTGCACATTCAGGAACAGTATTGTAATCCACAAAGTAGGCAGTTATAAAGAACATTATGCTGGAGACCCTTTAACTCTGTCCTGCAACCGGTCTCCAGCGGGAACAGCAAATAACTGAACGGTGGGCCAAGGCAGTCTATAGGCCTAAACACAATACAACAGATTGGATTGAGCAGGTGCTCGCTCACCACTCCGGACGCGATCCCAGTCCGGGACTTCCACCTGCTGTGTCTCCACACACAGCGTCCGCGACGATCGGGTCCCCGATCCAACTGATGTTCGCAGCAAACAAAGTCAGGTGCCACCCAGGCTCAGCAGTGGGATGGAAGGCTCTTTGGAAGTTGCGCAAGGCCCCAGGCTTCAGCCCTTGCACTGCAGCAGATCCGCACAGGAAGAAGCTGTTGCTAGCAGCGCGGTGTCCAAAGAGGCCGAGCTCCGCCTCGCCCTCTTTTTAAATAGTCTCTCCCATGAGTCTCTGCGGTGGCAACACTGCACCCTGGGTGCCAAACAGGACTCTGGGAGATGTAGTTCCAAGAGTCTTAAAGGAGACCCCGCTACACATTTCTTGGGGGTTTATCTCTAATCCTGATATGGTAGCGAATTTGTTAAGAATGGGTATTAGATTTGGGCCTAAAACTTGGGGGGGATGATAGAAATAATAAAATATCGTCGAATAGGTTGAGTTTATGTTGGAATCCACCTAGTTCTATTCCAGTTATAGTTCGGTCTAATCTGAGGTATTGGGCTAAAGGTTCAATTAAAAGGGCAAATAGTAAAGGGGAGAGTCATACATAGAGGCTAGTGGCGCTGTAACCAGTAAAATAACATATTTAGTCTGTTGTTATAGTTCTTATTATGATTTTCCCGAATAAATATGGGACACGGTAGCTAGGGCTAAGGGTGGGAACAGGGGAGAGAATGGGAGAAAGACCTGTACAAAAAAAAAGCTTTAGTCCATAATCCAGGGCAAGCCTTCAGGGGGAAGTTCAGAGCAGACTCCAAATATGTAAAGGAAAGAGAGAAGGCGCCTCCAGGTTAGGAACTAAACTGGAGGCGCCTTTTCTCTTTCTTTTAGTAAAGGGGAGAGTGGGCAGCCCTGACGTGTGCCTCTTTCTATATTGAAGTGTTCCGATTTCTAGCCAGCGTATTTTACATAAGCTTGGGGATTATTGTAGAGAGCTACTATCCAAGTAGTGAAGTGGGGGCCAAATCCCCATTTCTGGAGTGTGTAATGTAGATAGGGCCATGTTACTGACTCAAAAGCTTTTCTAATGTCAAGAGACAAGAAGCATGCAGGGATGCAATGTTTTTTGGCTATATGCGCTAAAAGGTTAGCACGACGTACGTTATCACTAGCTTGCCTAGTTGGCATATATCCAACTTGGTCGTTTTGTATCATTTTGCCAATTATCTTGTTAAGGCGATTTTGATATCCTAATATAGGAGAGCAATGGGACGGAAGTTTGTGCAGGATGTGTTATCTGAGTGAGGTTTAGGGATCATGCAAATAATTGATAATGATTCAGGGATAGCCCTCTATTAGGTAATTCAATGCGTCCACTAGTATAGGTGAAAGAGTTTCAGAAAATGTTCTGTAGTATAGGGCTGAATATCCGTCTGGGCCAGGCCTTTTGTTTAGTTTTAGTTATTTTATGGTTTGCAAAACTTCTGGTGTTATATGCTCTTCAAGCAAATTTCTTTGTGCTTGTGTTAATTCAGGAAGCTTTCATTTAGAGAATAAGTTATCAGCTTCAGCTTGATTGAATTCTTTTGATTCTGAATATAACGAAGTTAAATACTTACGGAATTTTTTTACGATTTTAGAGGAATTACTCATGTAAGTGTCATTAGTTTGAGTCGAATAAGTTTGGTTTGTCTATCAATGGACTTCAGTGCACGTGCCAGTAAGGTATTTGGTTTATTTGATTTCATATAAAAAAACGCACGTTTTGATCTGCTTAATGACTTATCAGCTCATTCTGTTAGGAATAGATCATACTCTACTCTGGTTTTTTCCAAATGTGTCTGCCATAGAGGTGGGATTGTTTTGGAAAGAAGCATAGGCTTTATTAAATTTGGTTTCTAATTTTTGTGCTCAGATTTTGCGTTCTCTCTTGATCATTGCCATTTGTCGTTGGATCATTCCACGCAGCGCTGGCTTGTACGCTTCCCATAGGGTAAGCAGAGATATGTCTGGGCTAGTATTATATTTAAAATAATCCTTAATATCCTGTTCAATTATTTGACTGTAAGATGGGTTCTTAAGTATGATATCAGGAAGATACCACGTTGGGTCATAGGCTTTAGTGATAGTAGAAGAAATAGTGGTGAAAACTGCGTTATGGTCTGACCAGGGAATGGGAATTATGCTGGATGCGAGAACCTCAGGTATCATTGCTGTGGTTAGGAAAATGTGGTCTATACGGGTAGATATCTGATGTGGGTGTGAATAATAAGTAAAGCAACTTTTGGATGAATTACATTCTCTCCATGTATCTACTAAGTTTTATCGGGCAAATAATTGAAAAAAAAAATTGATTACTCGAGTTTTGGAAAGGAATATAAAGAGACTTGTCTAGAAATGGGAGGAGGACCTGATTAGAGTCACCACATATGATGACTGTACCCATTTTATGGGCATTTACCACTTGTAGCAAATGTGATAGAAATGGAATTGGTTGTTTATTATTGGCGTAATATGATACTATTGTTACCGCATTGTCCATGAAATGACCAGTGAGAATTAACCACTTAACGACCGCTCACTGTATATATACGTCGGCACAATGGCACCAACAGGCACAATCACGTAGAGTGTACGTGATTGCCTTTGTACAGTTGGGGGGTCCAATCGGACCCCCCTTCTGTACAGTGAGCGGTCGGTATTCGTTGGGAAGCGATCCGACATGAGGGGACGGCCGTTCGATTCCGGCCACCCCCCCGCGATCGCTCCCAGCGAATGGAAATGCCCCCTCTGTCTGTGTAATGTACACACAGGCAGAGGAAGCAGGAGGAAGTGATGTCATCTCTTGTGCGGCGCTCACATATACCGAGCGCCGTACAAGAGAAGACATCAAGGTTAGTGCACAAACACTACACTAACACCAGCACACATAGGCATATAAATCGCCCCCCCCCAGATCACCCCCCAGCCCCCAGTCACTGATTGCAGTGACCATTCATTTACTGATCACTGCAATCAGTGAGATTTGTGACTGTAAAAGTGTCACTACAGTTTAGTTTTAGGTCCAGTGTAGCCCCCTAACCCCCCCTAATAAAGGTTTAACCCCTTGATCACCCCCCAGATAACCCTTTCACCCCCTAGCACCGCCGTCGCTAAGCGATCATTTTTCTGATCGATGTCTTAGCGTCGGTGATGCAGATCGGTAGCCAGTAATTTTTTTTAGGTTCGCCGCAGGTTTTTATAGCGTCAGGTACCCCCATAAATTATCTAATAAAGGTTTAACCCCCTTGATCGCCCCCCAGGTAACCCTTTCACCCCCTATCACCACAGTCACTAAGCGATCATTTTTCTGATCGCTGTCTTAGCGTCGGTGATGCAGATCGGTAGCCAGTAATTTTTTTTAGGTTCGCCGCAGGTTTTTATAGCGTCAGGTACCCCCATATATTATCTAATAAAGGTTTTAACCCCCTAATTGCCCCTAGTTAACCCTTTCACCAGTGATCATCATATAAGTGTTACGGGTGACGCTGGTTAGTTAGTTTGCTTTTTATAGTGGCAGGGCACCCGCCGTATATAACCCAATAAAGGTTTAACCCCCTGATCGCCCGGCGGGTGATATCAATTAGGTTTTAGCGTCAGAGAGGGTCTGCGTCACACCCCAGGCAGCGTCAGGTTAGTGCCAGTAACGCTAACACCCACGCGTGAAGCATACACCTCCCTTAGTGGTATAGTATCTGAACAGATCAATATCTGATCTGATCAGATCTATACTAGCGTTCCCAGCAGTTTAGGGTTCCCAAAAACACAGTGTTAGCGGGATCAGCCCAAATACCTGCTAGCACCTGCGTTTTGCCCCTCCGTCCAGCCCAGGCCACCCAAGTGCAGTATCGATCGATCACTGTCACTTACAAAACACAACACACATAACTGCAGCGTTCGCAGAGACAGGCCTGATCCCTGCGACTCCAGTGCTGTAGGAGGTGATTTCACCACCACAGTTAAAAAAAAAAGCAAATATGCCGAAGCATTGGGGCAGCAGGGGCGGAGGAGTGATTTTGCTCCTAATGCCGCGTACATACGGTCGAAATTCAGACGGAGGCTTGCCCGTGGAAAAGTCCGACCATGTGTGTGCGGCATAACTTTTTTGCGGGAGGATGCCCCCATGCTTCGGCATATATAAAATGGTGCATGTATGCCCATCATTAGAAGTGGGTGGATGAAGGGCGGTATTCTAATGGTGGGCATACCCACCGATCAATCTCTTTTTTCGTTCAGCCACCTGGCTGCATGAAAAAAAAGATTACAATACATGTCCAACAAGGACCAGCAACGTACTGGTATGTTGCTGGACTTTGAATGGTTATACCAGATTGATGCCTGCGGGTTTAGGTATCATCTTGGTATCATTCTTTTCAGCCAGCGGCCGGCTTTCATGTAAAAGCAATCTTAGTGGCTAATTAGCCTCCGGACTGCTTTTACAAGCAGTGGGAGGGAATGTCCCCCCCCCCGGATATAAAAAGCGCCATTGGGAAATTGGGAAAGCATTTTATCACACCGATCTTGGTGTGGTCAGATGCTTTGAGGGCAGAGGAAAGATCTAGGGTCTAGACCCCAGTTTTTTCAAAAAAAGAGTACCGTATATACTCGAGTATAAGCCGAGTTTTCAGCACATTTTTTTGTGCTGAAAATGCCCCCCTCGGCTTATACTCGAGTCACCTTTTTGCGCCTGATCTCCCAGATTTGGGAACCCGGTACCGGCCGGCCAAAGGTCCCCTGGACCCCAAACCTGGCACACATGTAGCCCCCCTCTTCCTCTAGAAGTGTGCAAAGTTTGTTGTCTGGGGGACCTACAGCCATGGAGCACCGATTTTTCAAAGCCGGGTACCCCTTCCATAGACTTCAATGTTAAACGGTCATTTCTCTGGTAAATTTGGGGACCCGCTACCAGACGGTCGTAGGTCCTCCGGACCCAACACTTGGCACACATATAGCCCCATTTCTCCTCTACAAGTGTGCAGAGTTTGTTGTCTGGGAGACCTACGGCTGGGGAGCACCGATTTTTCAAAGCCAGGCACCCCTTCCATAGACTCCCATGTTAAACGTCAGTCTAGTCATGGGCACAGTGAGGCATGCACATGGGCACAGTGAGACAAAGTGAGGCACAGTGAGGCATGGGCACAGTGAGGCATGCACATGGGCACAGTGAGGCATGCACATGGACACCCTAGGCTTATACTCGAGTCAATAAGTTTTCCCAGTTTTTTGTGGTAAAATTAGGTGCCTCGGCTTATATTCGGGTCGGCTTATACTCGAGTATATACGGTACCTTTCACTACCTATTGCTATCATAGGGGATATTTACATTCCCTGAGATAACAATAAAAATAATAATTAAAAAAAAATATGGAAGGAACAATTTAAAAATAAAATAAAAAAGCAAAATTAATAATAAAAAAAAAAAAAATATATATATATATATATATAAAAAGCACCCCTGTCCTGCCCTGCTCTTGCCCAATGGCGAACGCAAGCGTCGGTCTGGCATCATATGTAAACAGCAATTGCACCATGCATGTGAGGTATCACCGCGAAGGTCAGATCGAGGGCAGTAATTTTAGCAGTAGACCTCCTCTGTAAATCTAACGGGGTAACCTGTAAAGGCTTTTAAAAATGTATGTAGTTTGTCGCCAATGCGCGTTTGTGCGAAATTTTAAAGCATGTCGTGTTTGGTATCTATGTACTCGAACTAAGATCATCTTTTTTATTTCATCAAACATTTGGGCAATATAGTGTGTTTTAGTGCATTAAAATTAAAAAGTGTATTTTTTCCCCAAAAAATGCGTTTGAAAAATCGCTGCGCAAATACTGTGTAGAAAAAAAATGCAACACCCACCATTTTATTCTGTAGGGCCTTTGCTTTAAAAATATATATAATGTTTGGGGGTTCAACATAATTTTCTTGCAAAAAAAAATATGTTTTCATGTAAACAAAAAGTGTCAAAAAGGGCTTTGTCTTCAAGTGGTTAGAAGAGTGGATGTAAGTTTCCTAATGTTGTGTATAAAATGCCAGAACAGTTCAAAACCCCCCCAAATGACCCCATTTTGGAAAGTAGACACCCCAAGCTATATACTGAGAGGCATGTCGAGTCCATGGAATATTTTATATGTTGACACAAGTTGCGGAAAAAATACAATTTTTTTTTTCTTTTTTTTGCACAAAGTTGTCACTAAATGATATTTCTCTTGTCATCCATGGACTGACACAGCGTGTCTTTTACACCTTTTCACATGGGTTATGTCCCTGCTTGCAGGAGAAGACCTAGGCAGAATGTGAGATGTTATACATACATTCTAAACAGCCAGAGCTGAAGAGCCCCGCCCAGGGGGGCGGTCCCTCTGGACATAACCCTCCCACTGCAGTCAGCAGACCTCAGTTTTTTTCTGCCTAGCAGAAGGAGAAGACGTGGCTCTCTCAGGAGCCAGTCTCCTGACCTATTTTTTATTCCTTTTGGAATTTTTTCCTAATTTTTTCTTTTGAGATCTTCTATCAACTGTCGGCTGGGCAACAGGTTGGGTACAAGATATCCTCGTAGTCTTCCCTGTCCGACCATCGAGCGTGCTGATCCTCGCCTTGTGTGCGTGAGACTCAGTTCACGACATGCCCCACGACTCCAGGGGTGGCCGGTGGGCTTCCAGCTCCGCGGTCCTCTCAAGATAGAACAGTCCGGCTGTATCTTTCGCGGTGGACCGGGTCGACAGCTACTCAGTACCGCACTGTGATAGTTCTGTCAGAAACACACCAGTGGGTCCCTCAGGGGACGGGTAAGTAGTCTCTCCTGGCTGCAGGTGAGTACATGCTGTGTGTTTCTTGTGTGGGGGATTTCCCTGTCTCCCCCTGTGTTTTTTAATGTCACTCTCTGTGCACTTCGCTGGCGCTGTACTGTGTGGGGTGCCTGGGGGCCATACTGTCCTGTGGGGGGCTCATGCTGCTCTGCATTTTGCTGGGGCTGTTTGAGAGTGAGGGGCCTGGGTGCCGTTCGGCGCCATGTTTGGTGACTGTGCTGTTTTTTACATTGGTGGCCATCTTGCCGTGGTCCACCAGAGCACATTGCGGAGGCCATTTTCTTGTAGCCGCACCTTCTAATAGCTCTAGTTTGGCCTCTAGTGCCGCTCAGGAACGGCGCAAATCTCCTCACAGTCTCTCTCCTCTCAGCTCACTCACGCTGAGCAGCGCGGCGCGGAGAGACAGGGCAGTGGAACCGAGCGGTCCTGGTCAGGTTGGTGGGTCCCCTGGGCATTCCCCTACTTCAGTCAGCACAGCCTGTGGGTGGTCTCATAGGGGGACATTATGGAGTCAGAGTCACCAGCTTCCCCTAACATGCCAGAGGCAGCAGCCAGTGCTCCAGCACCTGCGGTCCCTATGGACCAGTTGTCGGCAGTCCTGGAATCATTTCTGACCAGGATGGAAGCTGTGTGTGAGCACAAGGGAGCAAAAAAGCGCCCTCTCCCCACTTTATCTCCACAAGGGGAGTGCTCTGATTCAGATATGGGCCTAGCTATTGCTGCTCAGGACCCTAGCTCTGAATATTTGGATGGTTTTGAACAGGACATTCCTTGTGAGGAAGACTCCAGTTCTGAGTCAGTAAATGACAGGGCGCTTGTTAGTGAACTCATTGATGCTGTGAGGGACACTCTCAAGCTAAATGCTGCGACTGCAGAACCTCAGGCGGATACAGTCTCCTTTGGTTCTTTTAAGACCAAGCCTTCTAAAAAGGTTTTTCCATATGTACCTTTCTTTGACCAGCTCATTGACCAGGTCTGGGAAAAGCCGCAGAAGACTTTCATGGTCCCGCGGCGTTTGTCTATTAGATACCCCTTTGAAGACGCCCTGCTTAAAAAGTGGGCTTCTCCCCCGGTGGTCGACCCTCCAGTCGCCCGTTTAAACAAGGCCACCACTCTCCCGATGGAGGGGACTCCTGCGTTTAAGGACCCCACTGACAGGAGGTCAGAAGTGGTGAGTAGAGCCATGTTCGCCTTGTTGGGATCCGCCCTACGGCCAGTAGTAGCGGCGACCCTTGTGTCTCAGACACTCACGGAATGGGCAAAAATTTTGCACCAAACTGTGCAGGAGTATAACCTTCCTCCAGACACTATTGCTCTGGCCCACCAGATGGTGCAGGGTCTGATATATGTGTGCGACGCCACGTTGGACGCGGCCCCTTTAATATCCAGGGCCTCTGTTTCGGCGGTGGTATTGCGTCGTCTCATCTGGTTGAAATGCTGGTCTGCTGACCTAGCCTCTAAGAAGCTCCTGACGGATCTACCTTTTAAGGGTGGTAGACTTTTTGGTGCTGCTCTGGATGACATCATCAAGGATGTCACGGGAGGTAAAAGCACTCTCCTTCCTCAAACTATCAAGGGTAAGGAGGCCCGACGTAAACCGGGTCCTTCCTTTCCAGCAAAAAAGGTTTTTTTTCGTCCGTCAGAGTCCACGGGTAAGCCATCCCAGACTGACAACAGTGCGGCTGGCGGGCACAAGCGCCCTTGGGTGCGTAAGCCGAACAAGCCGGCTCCCAAGCCCGCCTCCACGTGAAGTCTTGCCCCCGCCCGTCTCTGGAGTGGGGGGACGACTTTGCAGGTTCACGGATCGGTGGACCTCCCGGATCTCCGACCGGTGGGTGTGCGAGGTGGTCACCTCAGGATACAGAATAGAGTTCCGCTCATGGCCCCCAGACAGATTCTTTCCCTCAAATCTCCCTCT
The DNA here is from genome assembly GCA_029206835.1 of Rana muscosa. Classification (NCBI taxonomy): domain Eukaryota; kingdom Metazoa; phylum Chordata; class Amphibia; order Anura; family Ranidae; genus Rana; species Rana muscosa. Next base: position 634,998,250 of record CM055117.1, on the reverse strand, counting down.
CCTTCCTGCCCGTCGGGCAGCCCTCTTGGGGGCTGTACAGGATTTGATCGGGTCCGGAGTAATTGTGCCGGTTCCGTCCCAGGAGAGGTTTCAGGGGTTCTACTCGAATCTGTTTGTTGTTCCAAAAAAGGACGGGGTTCTGCCAATCCTGGACCTCAAGGCCCTGAATGCCTTCGTGAAGGTGCAAAAATTCCGCATGGAATCCATTCGCACAGTGATCGCGACACTCCATCAAGGGGATTTTCTGGCATCCTTGGACATCAAGGACGCCTACTTGCATGTTCCGATCTGCGCAAGCCACCAGAAGTTTCTGCGCTTTGCGGTCGGCGAAGTCCACTATCAATTTGTGGCTCTTCCCTTCGACCTAGCCTCGGCACCGAGGGTGTTCACCAAGGTGCTTGCTCCGGTCCTAGCTTTGCTGAGACAGCGAGGCATTGCTATCGTGGGCTATCTGGACGATTTTCTTCTAAGAGCAGACAGTGGCTCAGAATTGGAAGAAAGTGTGACTATCGTCAGTCAGACCCTCAGGGAGTTTGGGTGGCTCCTGAACGTTCAGAAGTCGGTTCTAGTCCCGACTCAGCGTCTGGAGTATCTAGGTCTGATTCTGGACTCCTTGGAGGCAAGAGTCTTCCTACCTCCAGACAAACTACTGACACTTCAGTCTGCAGTACGGGTGCTGACGTCCCGAAAATGGTCGTCAATCCGCTTTTGCATGAGAGTCCTGGGACTCATGGTGGCCTCCTTCGAGGCCGTTCCTTATGCCCAAGCGCACACCAGGGCTTTACAGAAAGAGATCTTGTCCACTTGGGACAAATCCCCGTTGTCCTTGGATCTTCAGATCCAGGTGAGTCACCTGGTCAGGGCGTCCCTGACGTGGTGGTTGAGGTCCCCGGCTCTTCGGTCCGGGAAGTCGTTCCTCCCCATCCAATGGACGGTGATCACGACAGACGCCAGCCTGACGGGCTGGGGGGGAGTCTGGGGAGTCCTGACGGCCCAAGGGCTTTGGACTCCGGACAAAGCCCTCTTACCGATCAATGTGCTGGAGATACGGGCAATCAGACTGTGCCTCTCCTCATGGTCGGAGAAACTACAGGGTCACTCCATCAGGATCCAATCGGACAACGCCACGGCAGTGGTGTATGTCAACCATCAAGGGGGGACTCGGAGCTCAGCTGCGGCTTCCGAGGTCGCCCGCATCCTGAGGTGGGCCGAAAGAAGCGTGCCGGCTCTGTCGGCCGTCTACATTCCGGGTGTAGACAATTGGCAGGCGGACTATCTAAGTCGCCAGACAAGGGAGAGTGGTCCTTGCACCCGGAGGTCTTTCAACTCCTTTGCAGACGGTGGGGCACGTCGGATGTGGACCTGATGGCCTCTCGACTCAATCGCAAGGTGTCGAGGTTTGTGGCCAGATCCAGGGATCCCTGGGCGGATGCCTCGGATGCGTTGGTGGCCCCATGGGGTCAGTATCACCTGATATACGTTTATCCTCCGCTGCAGTTGCTGCCTCATCTGCTCCGCAGGGTAGCGACCGAGGGAATTCCGGTGATCCTCGTTGCTCCGGATTGGCCTCAGCGTCACTGGTACGCCGATCTGGTATGTCTCGTCGCAGACGTTCCCTGGCGGTTACCAATACGGGGGGACCTTCTGTCTCAAGGTCCTATATTTCATCCTGCTTTACAGTCTCTGGCTTTAACGGCATGGTTATTGAAAGCCAGGTGCTGAGAGACTGAGGTCTCTCGGATTCGGTCATTTCGACCATGTTAAGGGCACGGAAGTCTTCCTCCAGAAAGATCTATCACCGTACTTGGAGAGCTTACATCGCCATGTGCGAAGAGCTGGACTGGCGCCCACGAACGTATTCCGTGCCCAGAATCCTGCATTTACTGCAGCGTGGCGTGACCCAAAAGCTCGCTTTGAGTACCATTAAGGGTCAGATTTCGGCCTTGGCCATCTTCTTTCAGTGACCGCTGGCGGGTCATCCCTTGGTTAGCACCTTTGTGCAGGGGGTTCGCCATGTGCTCCCCCGTCAAGCCTCCTCTCCCCCGTGGGATCTGAATTTGGTGCTCTCGGTTCTCCAGGAACCTCCCTTTGAAAATATTAGAGATATTCCCCTCTTGACTTTGTCTCAGAAGGTGGCCTTCTTGGTGGCCATTACTTCCATTAGACGAGTGTCTGAATTGGCGGCCTTGTCCTGCAAGTCGCCCTTTTTGGTCATCCATAAGGATAAGGCGGTGTTACGTCCGCGACCTTCTTTTCTGCCAAAGGTGGTCTCGGCCTTCCACTTAATGAGGACATTGTCCTCCCGTCCTTGTGTCCTCACCCATCACATCCCAGAGAGTTTGCGCTTCACACTTTGGATGTGGTACGAGCCTTGAGGGTGTACCTGTCTGCTACTGCCTCTATTCGGAAGTCTGACTCACTATTTGTGGCGGTCTCTGGTCCAAAACAGGGCCAAGCGGTTTCGTCTGCCACCATTTCCAGGTGGATCAGACAAACCGTCATTCAAGCTTATGCTCTCAAGGGGCGGGCGCCTCCCTTTCCGGTTACGGCACATTCCACCAGGGCAATTGGTGCTTCCTGGGCTTTCCGACATCAAGCGTCGGTTGCACACGTGTGCAAGGCGGCGACCTGGTCGTCTGTTCATACCTTTTCTAAGTTTCATAAGGTTGATGTGGCTGCATCTTCGGATGCTTCCTTCGGCCGCAAGGTGTTGCTGGCCGCTGTTTGATGTTGCAACTCCTCCGTTGAGGAGCTCTGCCTTGTTTGGAGTGAAGTTTTTGGTTTTCCATTTATTCTGCTCCCATCCCTCTTGACACTGCTTTGGGACATCTCACGTGTAAAGGTGTAAAAGACACGCTGTGTCAGTCCATGGATGACAAGAGAAAATAGGATTTTTGTACTCACCGTAAAATCCGTTTCTCTGGCATCCATGGACTGACACAGCACCCACCCTTCTTTTTAAGTTTGTACTGCTTTGTTACGAACTGAGGTCTGCTGACTGCAGTGGGAGGGTTATGTCCGGAGGGACCGCCCCCCTGGGCGGGGCTGTTCAGCTCTGGCTGTTTAGAATGTATGTATAACATCTCACATTCTGCCTAGGTCTTCTCCTGCAAGCAGGGACATAACCCACGTGAAAAGGTGTAAAAGACACGCTGTGTCAGTCCATGGATGCCAGAGAAACAGATTTTACGGTGAGTACAAAAATCCTATTATTGCTCAAACATGCCATGGGCATATGTGGAATTATACCCCAAAATACATTCTGTTGCTTCTCCTGAGTACAGGGATACCACGTGTGAGACTTTTTGGGAGCCTAGCCGCGTACGGGACCCCAAAAACCAATCACCGCCTTCAGGCTTTCTAAGGGTGTAAATTTTTGATTTCACTCCTGACTGCCTATCAGTTTCGGAGGCCATGGAATGCCCAGATGGCACAAAACCCCCCCAAAATGACCCCATTTTGGAAAGTAGACACCCCAAGCTATTTGCTGAGAGGTATTGTGAGTATTTTGCAGATCTCGCTTTTTGTCACAAAGTTTTGAAAATTGAAAAAAAAAAAAAAAAAGAAAAAAAAAAATTCTTCATTTTCAAAAACAAATGAGAGCTGTAAAATACTCACCATGCCTCTCAGCAAACAGCTTGGGGTGTCTACTTTCCACCAAGCTCTTTACTAAATTAGATTTACGGGGGGCATACAACCTTGTCCGCATTCGTCCTGGAGATGAATGGAAAACTGCTATCAGAACCAGATATGGACATTTTGAGTCTTTGGTCGTGCCCTTTGGGCTCTACAATGCTCCTGCAACTTTTCAACATTTTATTAATGATGATTTTCGAGATTTGCTTGATCAGTTTGTAATAGCATATTTGGATGACATTCTCATTTTCTCTGATACTTTGGAAGAACACCGCAAGCATGTCTGTATTGTTTTCGAGAGACTAAGGCAGAATCAACTTTACATCAAACTAGAGAAATGCGAGTTCGAACAAACTCAGATCCAGTTCTTGGGATACATAATCTCTTCTGAAGGGGTAAGAATGGATCCTGATAAGATCAAAGCAGTGGTGGATTGGCCTGTCCCTAGGAATGTTAAGGAGATACAGCGATTTGTTGGATTTGCCAACTTTTACTGAAGATTTATAAGGAATTTCTCCAAGGTAATTGCTCCAATTACACAGCTGACAAAGAAAGGGATACCCTTTTTGTCGTCACCTGAGCCACAGACTTGCCTTTAGTAAACTGAAAACACTCTTCACTTCTGCACCAATACTGGTACATCCAGATCCAGAACTACCTTTCATCCTAGAAGTTGATGCTTCTAATTCTGCTGTGGAAGCTATCCTTTCTCGGCGAATTGGAGAAAAAATGCAGCTTCATCCTTGCGCTTATTTCTCTCGAATGATGTCTCCAGCTGAGAAGAATTAGGACATTGGAAACAAGGAACTGCTGGCAATTAACGAAGCATTTTCTGAGTGGAGGCATCTGCTGGAAGGGGCAAAGCACCCTGTAACTGTTCTCACCGATCATAGAAATTTAGAATTTATTAGGTCTGCTAAAAGGTTGTCATCTAGACAAGCACGTTGGACCCTTTTCTTCTCCAGGTTCAATTTTGTTATCTCATACCGCCCTGGGTCAAGGAATGGTAAGGCTGATGCCCTATCACGGATGTTGCCTGGGCCTCTCCAGGAAAGAAACTCTGAATGTACAATCCTGTCTCCAAAGAACTTTCTAGGGGCCACAAGTTCAAAGACATTTCTTAATCTCCTCAAGGAGGGGTATGAGAATGACCCGCTTCTTAATAACCCTCCTAAAGACATAAACCTCAAGTACAATAATGGTTTTTGGACTCAAGCGCATTGCCTCTATGAACCTCAATCAGTTCGGGTAGAAGCCCTCAGGTTGGTACACGACTCTAAACTTGCTGGTCATTTTGGGGTTGTTAAGACAGAAGAACTCTTATCACGTTCCTTTTGGTGGCCTGGGTACAAGAAAGATGTAAAGAGATATGTGGCTTCATGTCTAACCTGTGCTCGCAATAAGACACCCCGATCTTCTCCTCTGGGGTTACTTCTACCACTGCCTGTTCCATCTAGGCCATGGGGGTCAATTTCTATGGACTTTGTGGTCGACCTTCCTCTTTCAAAAGGGATGACAACCATTCTGGTAGTCGTTGACCGTCTCACTAAGATGGCTCATTTTATTCCAGTTAAGGGGGTACCCTCCGCCAAACATAGTGCTGAGGTAATGGTTAGAGAAGTTTTTAAACTTCATGGAATTCCTGATGATGTGGTGTCTGACAGAGGGGTACAGTTTACCTCAACATTTTGGAGAAGTTTTTGCTCAGCTTTGGGTGTAACAATTAATCAGTCCTCAGCTTTTCATCCACAGTCTTATGGTCAGACCGAGAGGACCAATCAAACTCTGGAGCAATACCTTCGATGTTTTGTGAGTTATCTCCAGGATGACTGGGTGGACTACCTTCCTACGGCAGAGTTTGCTTATAATAACTCTAAACATAACTCCACTTCCCAAAGCCCATTTTTCTTAAACACCGGGTATCATCCAGTTTTTATTCCTGATCTCCCTATCTCAACTTCAATTCCTGCTGTTACCAACAGACTAACTTCATTACATGAGATCCAGGAGAGATTGACTGATACATTGAAGGAGGCGCAGGAATATTACAAGAAGGCCGCTGACAGACACCGTAGGTCTATTCCCACCTTTCAGGTAGGTGACAAAGTTTGGTTATCTACCAAAAATGTAAAGGTTCAGGTTCCATGTGCTAAGTTGGGTCAAAAGTTTATGAGACCTTTTGAGATTTCTGCTCAAATCAACCCGGTCACTTTTCGCCTAAAACTTCCTGACAATATGAAGATTCACCCTGTTTTTCATATATCGCTACTCAAGCAGTTTCATGAAAATACTTTTTCTGGAAGAATTCATCCTCCTCCTCCACCTGTTGAGGTACAGGGTGAAGAAGAATATGTGGTGGGAAAAATTCTTGACTCCAGGATCTCTAGGAACAAATTGCAATATTTGGTTCAATGGGAAGGATATGGGCCAGAAGAAAATTCTTGGGAGCCTGAAAAGAATGTTCATGCCCCTAGATTAACGAGGGAATTCCACCAGAGGTTTCCTCAGAAACCTGGCCCTAAGACGTCCAGGGGACATCCTGGAAGGAGGGGAGTACTGTTAGGACCTGGGCTTGAACCTGGGACCTCTGGTGTGTCTGGTGGTGACTCTACTTGCTGAGCCATCTGGAATGCTGGACAGCTCCTTGGATAGTTCATTAGACAATTCCTTGAATGATCTTTGTCTTGAATCTTGTTTGCCTTGAACCTTGAACCCTTTGCTCCTCCCAGGAACTTCCTGATTTAAGCCATGTCCCTGCACTTCCTGGTTGCCAGAATATTGTGTCTTCACCAGCCAATATCTTGCTCCTGTCTACTGCTGCCGACCGCATCTTTGCTACCACTCACTACCGACTTTTGGCTCGTCCCCGACTACGCTTTTGCTTGATCCCTACCTGTGTTATCTATATCTGGACCTCGGCTTGCTCACTCCCTGGTGGGGCTAATCTGAGGAACGCAACGCCCATCTCCACCTTTTGGAGCCCTGGTGAATACCGGTCAGTGCTTAGACCACGCACCTCAGGTGAACCCGTGTCATCAGCCAGGGTGACCTGTGTGAATACCTGCTCTGCTGCTATAGCTACTGGCCTCTGAGCCTGACTCCAGACCGTGACAGATAGGCAGGCAGAGACAGTGTGTTCTTTTCTCAGGCATCTGCAGGAGTTGCCGTTCATTGCTGTTCTCTAAGCTAGATAGGCAGGCAGGGAAAGTGTGTTCTTTTCTCAGGCATCTGCAGGAGTTGCCGTTCATTGCTGTTCTCTAAGCTAGATAGGCAGGCAGGGAAAGTGTGTTCTTTTCTCAGGCATCTGCAGCAGTTAGTGGGTGTTGTGTGCCCCAGCACAGTATACACCTGTGTATACCCATCATTGCTGTTCTCTAATAAAGGCGTCTGCTGGAGTTAGTGTGTGTTGTGTGCCTCCAGCACAATATACACTACCCAATTGCTGGTTTTCCCATCTCCCTGTAGGCCATTACTATGTCTGGAAGGCCAACAAGGAGAGGCAGACAGTCACGAGCCAATAAAAGAGGGCAAGCAGGCTCTGTGTCTAGAGACAACAGTGCTGGTCGTGGACGCGGTGCATCGTCATCAGCACGTGGCCATGGGATATGCTTGTCCTTATTTTCAGCAGCTGGACGTGTTGAGCCGCATCATGCCGAAGACTTGGTAGAGTGGATGACCAAGCCCTCCTCATCCTCCTCATCCTCTCTCACCCAGGCTCAGGGTACTGGCAAAGCAGCTGCCAAAGCATCCTCTTCCCTCGTATCAATGTCATCATCAGTCACTCCTTCCCTACACCCACCATGTCCTCCTGAGGAGCCCCCCGAACTGTTTGAGCACAGTGTTGGGTACATGCTCCAGGAGGATGCCCAGCGTTTTGAAGGGTCTGAAGATGATACCCAGCTAGAGGAAGGCAGTAGTGTGAGAGCAGAGAGAGGGGATGCTCAAGAAGGACAGCAATCTGGCAGTCATGTTCCAGCAGCTGCAGCATACTGCCAGATTGGCTCCAGTGATGAGGAGGGAAGGGATGATGAGGTCACTGACTCCACGTGGGTGCCTGATAGGAGAGAGGAGGAGGAGGAGGAGGCACATCTCCAACGAGGCAGGATGCCCTCCGGGGGGCCAGCGTAAGGGCAGCACACAGACTGAATCACACCGCAGAGCTCCGCCTGTGCAGGGCGCTGCCTCTGCCCGTTATTCCAAAAGTTCTTTGGTGTGGGCCTTTGAGTCGAGTGCATCAGATCACACCGCTGCTGTTTGCAACATATGTCTCAAGCGTATCTCGCGTGGCCAAAACATCAGCTGCTTGGGCACCACATGCTTGACCAGATATATGTTGACCTGCCATGCAGCTCGTTGGCAAGCGTACCTTAAAGACCCACACCAAAGAACAAAGCGGACCTCTCCTTGCTCCTCATCAGCTGGGATCTCCAACCCCACTGTACCTACAGTCCTCTCTGAAACCTGCACTGAGAGGAATGAAGGTGTAGAATTAGGTGTGTCACAGCCAAGTACTTGCGGACATTCTGCTAGCAGTACACCGACGTCCGATTCTAGCAGGCAAATTTCCCTGCCCCAGCTGCTGGACCGTCAAAAGAAGTTCACTCCCAGCCATCCACATGCCAAGCGGTTGAATGCTAGCTTGGCTAAATTGCTAGCGCTTCAACTGCTGCCTTTTCAGTTGGTAGACTCGGCCCCTTTCCGTGAGTTTGTGCAATGTGCGGTTCCTCAGTGTCAGGTTCCCAAACGCAACTTTTTCTCACGGAAGGCGATTCCGGCTCTCTACCGGCATGTGGAAGGCAATGTCCATGCTTCGCTTGACAGGGCGGTCAGCGGTAAGGTGCATATTACCGCTGACTCATGGTCCAGCAGGCATGGACAGGGACGTTACCTTTCTTTCACGGCCCATTGGGTCACTCTTTTGGCAGCTGGGAAGGATGCAGGACAAGGTGCAGTAGTGTTGGAGGTTGTTCCGCCCCCCACGCCTCCAAAATGTTACTGGTGATTCTGATACACCTCTCTCCTACACCCCCTCCTCTTCTTCTTCCTCCATGGCCTCTACCTGTGCTTTGTCCTCGGAACCAGTGGTGCTCCGTAGGCGTTCAAGGGGCTATGCAAGTACGCAGGCAAAAATATGCCATGCCGTGCTTGCGCTGGTGTGTTTGGGGGACAGGAGCCACACTAGGGCAGAGGTTCTGTCAGCTCTGCAGGGGCAGGCCGAGAGGTGGTTGACGCCATGCCAGCTTAAGCCAGGAATGGTGGTTTGCGACAATAGCACCAACCTCCTCTCCGCCCTCCAGCAGGGACAACTGACCCATGTGCCCTGTGTGGCTCACATCCTTAACCTGGTGGTGCAGCGGTTCTTGGGCAGGTACCCAGGCTTACAGGATGTCCTGAGGCAGGCCAGGAAAGTCTGTGTGCATTTCCACAGATCATATAATGCCAGTGCTCGCCTGGCTGAGCTGCAAAAGGAGTTGAACCTGCCCAAGAACCGCCTTATATGTGACATGCCCACCAGGTAGAACTCAACATTGGCCATATTGCAGCGGCTGCACACGCAGCAGAGGGCCATCTATGAGTACCTGTGCGACTACGGCACCAGGGCAGGGTCAGGGGAGCTCGGGTTTTTTTCACCACGCCAGTTGGGCATGATCAGGGATGCATGCACTGTCCTGGCACCATTTGAGGAGGCCACGAGGATGGTGAGCAGTGACAGTGCATGCATCAGTGACACTGTACCGCTTGTCCACCTGTTGGAGCATACGCTGCGTGGAATAATGGACAGGGCACTTGAGGCAGAACAGAGGCAGGAAGAGGAGGACTTCCTTGCCTCTCAAGGCCCCCTTTACCCAGACCGTGTTCCTTCAGTCTCACCCATCGCACAGGAGGAGGAGGAGGAGGAGGATTATGTCAGCATGGAGGTGGAGCCTGGCACTCTATCAACAGCAGCAGTCTTTTAGGGATGATTTACAGTCCCAACAAACCCGTGGACTTGTACGTGGCTGGGAGGAGGTGGCTGCAGATCATGTCGTCCTTAGTGACCCAGAGGACTCCGGACCGAATGCCTCAGCTAGCCTATGCTGCATGGCCTCCCTGATCTTGCAAAGTGCAGAAGGATCCTCGTATTCTTCGGATCAAGGAGAGGGACCATTACTGGCTGGCCACTCTCCACGGTACAAGGGTAAGGTTGCGAACCTTATCTTACCATCGCAGAGGGAGCAGAGGATGAGACATCTCCGGGAGGCCTTGCAGAAAGGTCTGTGCAACGTGTTCCCAGAGACTGGGAGGTTACAAACTCCTGGTCCTGGACAACGAGTTGCCGAGGCTTCGGTCAGTCAAAGAAGGAGCGGTGGGGAAGGTGGCTGTCTAAACGATGCGTTCAGACAATTTTTTAGTCCGCAGCCCCAAGGTATGATCGGTTCCAGCAACCATCGCCAGCATCTGATATACATGGTGCAGGAATACCTAGGGACAAGGTCAGACTTGGACACCTTTCCCACCGAAAATCCTCTGGCTTACTGGGTCTTGAGGATGGATCACTGGCCAGAGCTTGCACAGTATGCAATTGAGCTACTGGCCTGTCCTGCATCCAGCGTTCTTTCGGAAAGCACATTCAGTAATGCTGGATGTGCGTCTGTCCGACTCGGTTGATCGACTGACCTTCATAAAGATGAACCAGTCTTGGATCACCACCAGCTACCAAGCACCTGAAGCTGATATAACAGAATAATTTATTTTGAAATGTCACATCCCTTCAAGACTGCCTATGCTGATGCTGAGTGACTGTCCTGTTATGTTGACTGACTATCCTCCTCCTCCTCCTCAATGATCCGATTCATGATGATAGCTTGGAAGAACATTTTTGTTTCTGGGTGCCGCCACCAGTGGCTAAGGCCCAATTTTTCAGCCCCTGTTTAACAGGGGCATGCAATTACAATTTTTTATGCAATGCTTTGCAGCAGGGCTCATTCCTGCACTCAAACTAGAGTATCTGGGAGAGGTTGCAGTGTCATGGCACCAGCACCAGTGCCAATTTTTTTTTATCAATACATTTTTATTCAATTTTTGCACAGACACAAAGGATGGATAACACGTTTCGTATAATTCACTGTACTACAAACATAAGAATTTATAGATGAAAGCTACAGGTGGTTTCAAAAATTTAAGCAAGTTTGTCAAGTAGATCTATTGATGTACCAGTGAAAATATCCTACTTCTCAGGTCTCCCCTGTGACCTGTGTGATTAACTCATATAATCAGTATGAACTTCCGTAGCAATACAAAAATGATTAACAAGCAATCGTTACGCTTTGCCAATATAGCACATCACCTTTGCGTACATGTATCTCCAACCCTAAGCTACAACATTAACCAAGGAATGGGTAAATAAACTTGGAGAAGGACAAAATAGATGAAATACAACATAAAGAAGGAATTGTTACCCTATTCGTGTGAAATGCACTCGAGACCCAAGCGAAATTCAGCCTTAAGTTGTGGTGATAAAAGTTAACAACAACTGTTTACCCTGAGTACGTCATATACCAATCTATCCAAGGTTGCCATTGGAGATAATATGCTTTATAATTCCCATCAATGGTTGCTAGCATGCTCTCATATGTGTGGTGAATAGAAAGCGTGCGAATAACTTCTGTTACTTCACGAGGGTCTGTAGCTTTCCACAGTCTTAATATAACTAACTTAGCTGCTAAAAATAAGTGGGTAGTGAACTTTCTAAGGGATGATGGAATCTCCTCTATGCCGATATTTAGGATGGCTAATGATGGAGAAGGCTGAACAGATAATCCAGTTAAATATAACCTGGTGACGTATGGAAAATACAGTGGACCAAAATTTTGCCAATTTCCCACATGACCACAGAATGTGGAATATCGTGCTTGTTTGTGAGCAATTCCTCCAACATAGGGAAGATAGGGAGGGATCGAATTTTGCGATCCGGTGTGGCGTAAGATACCATCTTTGTGTATCTTTAGGGGAGAGGTCCCAAAGATTGGTACATTTAGTGGCTGAGTAGGTGTGATGTAGTGCCTTATGCCATTGGCTAGTTGTAGAAGAGGTACCAAAGTCATTTTCCCAGGCTAACAGAGTTTGTTTTGAGAAAGAGCGATTTGACGTTGAGAAAATTGTAGAACAGCGATATGCCACCTCTACGGTTCCCTTTAGGGGAAAGATAAGTATGGATCCTCCAGAACAGCTTGTAGGGAATATATTTTATACTTTTGAGGCAAGATGTTACTCTAGTGTAGGTGAATTGCTCAGAGGGCGTAAGATTAAATTCCGACTGCAAGCGAGTAAAGGATTTAAAGGTCTCGTTTTCATATATGTCTGATATGCACTGTACTCCCCCAGATACCCAGTTAGATAAGTGGAGATCAGATACAATCGCCCCAAGTGTTGAAATAGGTGAGTCAAGGGAGCAGACCGGAGTCAACTGAGAGTTGGACGCCGTTAGGGTTTTCCATGCTTCTAGAGTGGCTAAAATTGGATGAGATAAATTTGTAGGTTTCTTGTAGAGATAGGGATACGCCAAGGTGTATTCATATAAGTTCCCTCCCCGTAACAGGGTTTGTTCTAAGAGACCCCACGGCGGTGTAGATTGGTTTGGGAACCAACCCCTGATTTGCGCTAATAGTGCTGCTTTATGGTAGTCATGGAAGACAGGAATACCCGCACCACCTGCTCCCCTTGTTTTGCCAAGTTTGGAAAAGGCGCACCTAGCCCTCTTCCCCTCCCACAAAAACTTAGACAATAGGTCTTGTAAGGTATTAAAAAAAAAATTGGAGCGCGAATAGGGACAGTCCTAAATATGTACAGCAATTGGGGTAGTATTTGCATCTTAAATGCCGCCAACCTCCCTGACCAGGACAATACCAGATTTCTCCGTTTTTTCGTTCCCTCTATTAATTTGCCTTCAAGAGGTAGATAGTTCGCTTTAAAAAGCTGTTTGGGGCGAGAAGTGAGATTTATCCCCAGATAGTTTATTGCATAGTCGTTCCATATGTATGGAAATTTGGATTGCATAATCAACCTGTCCTGGTGGGACACCCCTAAGTCTAAAACATAAGAATTGGTGTCATTCACTTTATAGTAGAACACCACTCCAAAGTTTTGAAGTAGGTCCGTCACTCTCTCCAAAGAGGATACCAGCATTGTAAGCATTAGAATTACGTCATCCGCAAAAAGGCTAATGACATGCTTTTTGTTATTAATCATAAAACCTTGTATGTCAGGTGATTGTCTAATGCTTGCTGCAAGCGGCTCCATCAGGAGGTTAAAAATAAGTGGGGAGAGTGGGCACCCCTGTCGGGTCCTATTCGTAATCCCAAAGGGTTTAGAGAGCATCCCCGAAGTATATACTCTAGCTGATGGCGAAGTGTACAGGGCCAGTATAGCAGACAACAAATGGCCGGAGAATCAGAATTTACCCAAAACGTGGGTCAGATAAAGCCAATGCACCCTATCAAACGCCTTCTCCGCATCCAGAGCTAGAAGCAGACAAGGCGTTCGATTCCTCCTAGCGATATGGATTATGTTAATCAAGCGTCTCGTGGCATCCGAGGACTGCCTACCTTTAGTAAATCCAGACTGATCCGAGTCAGAGTGGGCAAAATATCAACAAGTCTTAAAGCTATCATTTTAGCATACAGTTTTAGATCGTTATTCAGTAACGAAATAGGCCTGAAATTTTGTGGCACAGCAGGTGACTTCCCAGGTTTGGGAAATGTGACTATCAATGCTTCCAACATTTCATTCGGAAAAGAAGCAGAGGCAGCTGCACTATCAAACACCTTAAGGAGGTGTGGACCTAAAATCGTTTGGAAACTTCTATAGTATTCCCCTGTAAGTCCATCCGGTCCAGGGGATTTATTTCTTGGGAGAGTTTTTATGGCCCGAAGAAGTTCTGTCAAGGAGAAGGGGGAATTAAGCTCTTGAGGTTGCGTCAAAGACAGTTTAGGTAGGTCAATGCCCACTAAAAAAAATTTAATATCCGTCTGGGAAGGTTGTACTGTAGAGTCATCATGGCTCAAGTTATAAAGAGAGCTGTGATAGTCGCTAAAGGCGTCCGCTATTCCCTGAGGGCCATATACCGTTTGTTTAGTTTTGGGATGGATGAGGCGTGCTATTTTCGTTCTAAATCGTTGGCCCTGTATTTTCCTAGCAAGCGATTTACCTGCTTTGTTGCTATTGGCATTTTCATTCGTTTTTCTTGTTTTTCTTGTTTTTCTTAATTTTGGAGTAGAACTAGTCTAAGGCCATGTCTCAGGGTGGTAAGTTTATTACTGTTGATGGGGGATGGATTCTTTTTGTCAAGGTCCTCTAGAGAACTAATTTCCGTCAGTAAAGTGGTGACCGCTTGCTGCCTCTGCTTTTTATTCCTAGCTCCAAGCTGTATAAATATACCTCTTATGAATGCCTTATGGGCATTCCACAATACAAAAGCATTATCTGTGGAGGGAGAATTGATCTGGAAATAATCAAACGATCTTCTATGATTTTTTTTGTGGTTGGATTTTGGATAACCTGTGGATTGGCACGCCACACGTAGGTGGTGGTGGTAGGGTATGAATCCCTTAATGTAAGAAGGATCGGCGCATGGTCCGACCAAGTTATCATGGCAATTTTGGTTTGGGATACTTTTTGTAGCAACCACCTGTCCGTTAGAAACAGATCAATCCTCGTATACGTACAGTGCTTGTGGGAAAAAAAAGAATAGTCTCTTTCATCAGCATTTGTGCATCGCCACACGTCATATAAGTCATGCGAGTGTAAAAAGTTAGCTAGAGATGGAGTTCTTTTATTCGGGGTAGAGGTGGTGTCCAATTGTGGGTTGGGGACAATATTGTAGTCCCCACACATTATGAGGGAACCTTGCTTAAGTCTCTTCACTTTTTGCATTAGTCCATTGAGAAACTTAATTTGGCGTTTGTTAGGAACGTAAACATTCATGAACGTGTAACGGACAGAGTTGATGTCGCAAACGAGGATCAGGTATCTGCCTAATGGGTCCGATAGTTCTGAAAGCAGTTGGAAGGAGATTGTGTCTTTTATTGCAATAAATACACCCCGGTTTTTGGCCGCCATGTTGGAGGAGAAATAGTGCTGGAAGGATTTGTGAGTACATTTAGGTGGAGCCAGACTGTGGAAATGTGTTTCTTGGACACATAAAACATCGCACTGAGAAGAGTCAGCCTCCCTCCATAGGGATGCCCTCTTAGCAGGGTGATTCAAGCCATGTGCATTTATGGAAAGTATTTTAACCGGCATCGTGATTAAGTTGCAGTGCTCTTTGTGTCAAAAGGTGATTGTACTTACAATTGGAGATGGTAGAGTGCAACGTGGAAGATTGAGGTGCCTGACGCGTCATGTTGGTTAGGTTTGTAGAAGTGCAGTGCTGAATAAAGTTGAAGGGTCCCGAGTAGAATACTAGAGGCAATGTCTGAAAGGGTAACTGAGACAAAGAAAAAATAACACAAACTGGAACATAAAAAGGAGGGTCATTATAACCCAAGTGCAGAACAGTTCTGCTCAAGTAGTGGAAGCTTGCTTTGTGGGAACAGCTCCAGAAGGCGGGGCCCTATGTCAGGGCAGAAAATGTGAGGAAACTTTTTAAGGAATCACAGAGGGTGTTTTATGTAGAGTCAGGAACCTGCTTCCAATCAGGGGAGATTCTACCAGGGGTACTAGTTGTAGCATTTGAGGGTTGTTCATCCGGTATAATTTTCCATTTCTGGAGGAGCCGGAAACCTTTGGTTGGTTATGTGATCACGTGGGTTGTACCATCTTTGGTCACCAAAAGTTTTGTTGGATACCCCCATCGGTAATCAGTGCCATGGTTTCTCAGTGCTTTAGTGACATTCAAATTTTTGCGAAGTTGTAGGGTGAACTGTGACAAGTCTGCATAAAATTGCAGAGTAGGTAGTGGTACGGTGTTCCCATTTACGTGTGAGTAGCATTAGGCGTTCTTTAGTTTGATAAAAGTGCATTCGGAATAAAACATCCCTGGGAGCATTTTCTGGGATGAATGACGGATTTGGTAGAGGGTGTATCCTGTCTATGGAGAGCTCAATAGCAGGAAGGTCAGGCATGAGGGCAGCAAGCATAGCAGTAGCTTAGGAGCGCAGTTCAGAAGATTGCACGGTTTCTGGGACACCACGTATTTTGACATTATTTCTTCTGGACCTGTCCTCTAAGTCTGCCATTTTAGCTTTAAGCCATGTTTGTTCCTCCTCTGTTTTATCATTAGCGTCTACTAAATCATTAATGGTTGTGGCGTATTCCCCCATTCTATTCTCAATATGGTCCACTCTATCACCTATTGCAGCAATGTCAGTATTACATTTCCTCATACATGCCATCATGTCAGAGTGGATAGTGCTTCTTAAGGAGACAAGCATGGCCTTAAGAGTTGTGTCCATGACAGGCTGGTGCAGTGTGGGGAAGGAGACTATGGAGTCAGGGAGCTCCACAGTGTCCTCTTGTGAGTCTGTGTTAGACCTTACCTCACATTGTTGGACTTCTGGGTCATCCACTCTGAAGCGGGTCTTTGCTGGGCTTCTAGTGAGGGGTGAGGAGGCCTGAGAAGTGTCCCCAGCTGTAGGATAGCGCCTGGCTGGCTTCTCCTTGTTGTCCTGCTGGCGCTTGTGAGCCGCACTGGAGGGAGACTGATCCGGCGCCATCTTGCCCCACGCTGCTGCTGCGGCGGCACTGAATAGTAATCATTTATCTTTTTCGGGCGGCGTTCCGCCTGCCGCTTTCCAGGCATGTTTTCCGGGTGGTGGGGAGGTAAACCGCCGTAAGAAGAGGTCTGGGATATGCCTCAGATCGCTGTGTAGCCGCTCCTTTGTCCCACTGTGCACTGGAGCTCAGGGATTACACCACCATCACAGTAAAGTCCAAGCCACGCCCCCTCCCTAAGGCCCAATTTTTCAGCCCCTGTTTAACAGGGGGGTGTAGTTACAATTTTTGATGCAATACTTTGCAACAGGGCTCATTGCTGTGCTCCAAGTACAGTATCTGTGAGGGGTTGCAGTGTTGTGGCACCAGTGCCTAAGGCCCAATTTTTCTGCCCCTGTTCAACAGGGGCATGTAATTACAATTCTTGATCTAATAATTCACAGCAGGGCCCATTCCTGCGCCCACCAAGAGTAACTGTGAGGGCTTACAGTGTTGTGGCAACACCACCACCACCAAAAGGCCCAATTTTTCTGCCCCTCTTCAACAGGGGCATGCAATTACAATTCTTGATCTAATAATTTACAGTAGGGCTCATTCATGCACCCACCAAGAGTAACTGTGAGGGCTGACAGTGTTGTAGCACCAGCACCACCACCAAAGGCCCAATTTTTCCTACCACTGTTCAACAATGGCATGTAATTACAATTCCTGATATAATAGTTCACAGCAGGGCGTTCCAGCGCCCACCAAGAGTAACTGTGAGGGCTCACAGTGTTGTGGCAACACCAACATGTAAGGGGCAAATTTCAGCAGAGTATATACGGCAGGCCCCTACTTTCAAACATCCAACTTACAAATGGAAGGAGACAACAGGAAGTGAGAGGAAATCTACTCCTAGGAAGGGAAATACTCTCCTGTAAGAGTTAATATGGGAAAAAGGTGTCTCCTCTCTACTGATGCTTTATCACCAATCCTTGTTTCAATAAAAACCCCACTTTTCAAAAACATTTGCCATTGGGACGGAAAGTGAGGTGAAAGGTTCTGAACAGGTGCACAGACAGCAAAACAAATGTTACAGGGGTGATAACCCTTCCCTATGTTTTCCAAAAAGCTTAAAAATAGATTTTTTGGCTGGAGCTACACTTAATGTACTTGTTCAAAATTACAAACAGATTCTAATTAAGAACAAACCTACAGTCCCTGTCTTGTTTGCACTGCCTGTATACTGCTGTTCAGAGTATATAGGGCCTTTTTTTATTTTGTGTGCCGGGTTCCCCTTAATGTCCATACAAGACCCAAAGGGGCTGGTAATGGGCTGGGGTGGGGGGGGGGGTGATGGGGTAGCCATGCCATTTTTCTCAAAGATTTTCATCCATATTACCGGGACCAGACATTACATTAAAGCCGCAAGCAGTTTTAAATGGCTTTTTTTCCTTTAGAAATGTCATTTTCTGCAGGGACAGTTCTAAACACGGGAAACACATGCCACTTCACAGGCATACTTTAGACACCCCCCAGGTACAATATTTAAAGGAATATTTCACTTTTTTGTTTCACTTTATGCATCATTAAAATGACTGCTCGCGAAAAACAGCCGTTTTTAAAACTTCGTTTTGCATTGATACATGTCCCCTGGGGCAGAACCCGGGTCCCCAGACCCTTTTTAGGACAATAACATGCATATTATTTGTTATAATTAGCACTTTAGATGTCGAACGTTCGCATCCATTGTATTTAATAGGGTTCCAAAGTTCGCGCAAACTTTCGGTCCGTTCGAAGGTTCTGGTGCGAACCGAACCGAGGGGTGTTCGGCTCATCCCTAGACAGGATGAATCAACCCATGCTGATCCGAAGAGTGAGGGAGAGAGATCAGTTTTGTCAGAGGTAAAGAAAGACAGAGAGAACTGAAAATAAAAAAAAATATGGTTAGACAAGATGCAAAGTGTCACATTTTGAAAAGTTTTCCCGTGATGGACCACATAATATTGGTGGGCAAACGAGGAGGGCAAATTGGGGTGCACTGAACGTCTGTGCGAGGAAGAAAAAGCCCTAATAATATTGTTTTAGAAATGAAAAAATGAATAATAGTAAAATTAACACAAATAAAACCCGCTAGGTTTTAGTCATTACTAATCCTAGGGTAATGGAAATATATGAATATCTTTCACGGTAACCATTAGTTATTTACTAGGTTAAATTATACCAGTATATATCAAAAAGAGGCGGGTATAGTTAACACCGGTCTCTTCAATCTGAGCATGGTTGTGCTAGCAGTTGAGGAGAAACATGTTGTCATGATCAGGGGGTCAGGCTCGGAGACCAGTAGCTATAGCAGTAGGCGGACTCCCACAACCAGAAGGATAGGTATACAAGCAGGTCATCCTGGTGGATGGGGGGGGTTAAACTGAGGTGCACAGTCTAAGTACTGACCAGCGTTCACCAGAGCTCCGGATGGCGGAGATTAGTTTTTCTGAGTGTTAGCACCAGGTCGCAGTCCTTGGGATCGCCCCATCAGAATGTGAGCAAACCAGGGTCCAGTAGCGGATATAGCAGATAAGGATAAAACAGAATCGTAGTTGGGAAGCAAGCCAAGGTTCAGTAAAAAGTTGTTTCAGGATGGGATTAGGCAGAAGCGTAGTCAAGAAACAAGCCAAAGGTTGGTATTGAGTGGTAGAAAAAATATGGACAGCAGCAGGGAAGACAAGAGTGAGATTATGGCTGGAGAAAGCACAATAATCTACCAAAACAGGAAGTGCAGAGACATAGCTTAAATCAGGAAGTTCATGGGAGGAGCAAAGTGGTCAGGGTCAGCAGAAGTTAAGGAACAAGGCAGGGTTGTCCAATGGATCAGTGAAGGTGCTGTTCAGTATCTCAGGGAGAGGAGTAATTTTCAGACACAGCAGAGATCCCAGGTTCAGGTCCAGGTCGTGACACATGTACTCAACCATGGTTTAACCCCCCCCTCCCATTTACGCAACAAGTTTGAGGTTTTTATGGACGTTCATAAATATGTTTGTAAGCTTAACATTCAGATATACAGTATCTGATGACAAATCACACTCATAATAGTATGAGGACTATGGATGAGTATAGACTAGAGATGAGCTTCGAGTTCGAGTCAAACCCATGTTCGACTCGAACATAGTCTGTTCGGCCATTCACCGAATTTCGAACATTATGGGCCGTTCGTGCCAAATTCGAGTGGCGGGTCACGGCCCATAATTCACTGCAGCATCGCAGTGCATTGCTGGCTGATGATTGGCCAAGCATGCACTATGACCTGCATGCTTTGGCCAATCACAGCATGGAAAAAACGCAGAGCCATAATTGGCCAAAGCCAGAGTGGCTTTGGCCAATTATGGCTTGGGGTTTAGTACATGCCCCACACTAAATAAGGCCGCCTGCGTGGCGGCCTTGTGTAGTGTGTTGCGGCGGTGGTTAAAGACAGACAGAGAGACAGTGTCATTTAATTTTGAGTTAGATAGAGCAGGCAGGCGAGTCAGTTAGCTTCAGTTACAGTGTGTAGAGGATATATATGCATCCTAGGTGTTGTATATATATTTATATACACTGTATTTCAGTTTAGCTAGATCCATTCCTGTTAGTCTCTGCATAATATACTGACAGGCAGGCAGGTGATTGTGCTAGCTGCAGTATTTTCATTTAGTGTACTGTGTCCTTTGCACAGTGTGCACCTAAAGCTTACCTGCATACAATTGCTGGTGTTCTCATACAAATACAGGCAGGGAGCTGCAGTATTTTGTTTTAGTGTCCTTTACACAGTGTGCACCTAAAGCTACCTGAATACAATTGCTGGTGTTCTTATACTAATACCCCAGGCAGGGAGCTGCAGTATTTTCAGTTAGTGGTCCATATTGCCGGGACCACACATTACATTAAAGCCGCAAGCAGTTTTAAATTACTTTTTTTCCTTTAGAAATGTCATTTTGTGCAGGGACAGTTCTAAACACGGGAAACACGTGCCACTTCACAGGCATACTATAGACACCCTCCAGGTACAATATTTAAAGGAATATTTCACTTTTTTTTTCACTTTATGCATCATTAAAATCACTGCTCCTGAAAAAACTGACGTTTTTAAAACTTCTTTTTGCATTGATACATGTCCCCTGGGGCAGGACCCGGGTCCCCAAACCCTTTTTTAGGACAATAACTTGCATATTAGCCTTTAAAATGAGCACTTTTGATTCCGAACGTTCGAGTCTCATAGACTTTAACGGGGTTCGATAGTTCGCAAGAACTTTCGGTCCGTTCACAGGTTCTGGTGCGAACCGGGGGGTGTTCGGCTCATCCCTAGTATAGACATTCCTCATTGTCTAATGCTTCTCTTTTTAAACGTCCTGGTAATGTGGCCACTTCAGTGGGCGTATTCAGGGACCTAGTACTTAAAGTCCTGGAAGATGTTAAAATCAGGAAATAAGGAGTGGATCCTAATTTTTAAAAGGTCTTGAGGCACTTTAAAAAAAAAAAAAAAAACTGAACAATATAGTGACAAAAGGGGGAAGCATAGTAATTCTCAATCATGACAGGGGAAGGGGGAGCCGTGGACGTTCAACCTAACTGCCCGGATCCTGGCAGCACATCCAAGACTATCCACCACCACGCTCGACATGCAGATCCTAATGCGCTTGCGTCCGGTCCAGCTGACGCTGCTTTTCGAGGACACACAAACCCACATGAGCAAGATACAGGGGGAAGAGTGTGAGGACGTCACACAGTTGCCATGACAATGCGTTTCAGGGGCATGGCCTTCTTCCTCGGGTCATGCCCACTAACTCACTAGTAACTCACCAATTTATAGGGAAGAGATAGGAGCTCATGGTGACGCTTTCCCTGTCTCAGATCTAGAGGGGACACAGGGGTAGGGAAGGCAAAAAATACTAATAGGCATTGGTTACAGCGGTGGGACTATAGCAACTTAATAGATGTAACATCATAATAGATTCCTTAACAGATGGTAATAAAAACAAATAAAACAATTTATAAAGATGTATCTGCTCCCAGTGAACACTAAAATGTTAAAAAAAAGTTAATAATTTGAACATGCTTAATTATGGGCAATTAAGGGATCGACCATGAGACAGAGAATACTACTCACATTAAGAAAGGAGATTATTATTTTGGTGCAATATTATATATACACAATATACACATATTCACCAGGGTTGCCAACTTTCAGTAAATTTACAAACAGTTTGTAAAATCCATACTTGTTGCATCTGTGCATGAATGTCAGGTACGGACATGCAGCCTACATGTCCGTAATAGACATTCAAGGACAGATGCAAAAAGTATGGATTTTACAAACCGTTCGTAAATTTACTGAAAGTTGGCAACCCTGATATTCACTTTCCTCTCCCATAAATTGCACATGTGTTTCATATGGAGATATGTAGAAAAATGAACTTAAATATAACAAGAGGAGGAAGGGGAAAATAATTTATGATTAGAAACTCTTGTATAATGAACTTCTTGCATATCTCTATCTCTCTGACTAACCATCTTCCCTCCTCTAATGGAGGCAAAATGGATGACAAAAAGATTTTTTGAGAACATATATATGTATATAGAAAGGATTATACATACGCATACAGTATACATTTATATATATATATATATATATATATATATATATATATATATATATATATATATATATATCGATACACACACTTTCCAGGAAAGCAAGAGGAACCCCGGAAGAGTAGTATTCATATAAGGGGGTGGATTTCCAATTCCTCATTTAACCCATTGGGTGACATGGAGTTTAAAGTAAAAATCCAAAAGGTTTCCTATAAGCATAATCTGGAAAACCTTTCACCTTCTGGTCAAAGGTATAGCTTCTATACCAAACAACTCCAGTCCCTGTGTGCTACCTCCATGTACCTGTGAGAAATGCTGCGGGACACTGTTTATTGCATTTTTTTTTTCGACAAACTGTTCTCCAAATCTCTCCCACATGGTGCGTACAGTTCTCCCCACATAGAGGAGCCGACAGGGGCACATTAACCCATAGACCACAAACTGGGTATTGCAGCCTATAAACTGTTTGATCTCAAACTCCCGGCCATCTTTAGTGGTAAACCTCTTTTTGTCATGTGTCATGAACTGACAGGCCTTACATCTATTGGACTTACTGTACACCTATAAGATCCTGTCAAGTTAAGAAACTTGGGCATATCCTTTGCCCTATGTTGCGTTCTTTGGATATGACTTGGGGCAATGATGCTGTTAAACACTGTGGGCCTTTCTAAAGACCACCTGCTGCTTATCAGGAAGCACCCTATGAAGAGCAGGGTCTTGTTTAAGAATTGGCCAATGTTTTTGAATAGCCCATTTTATGGCCCAGTGCTGATCATTACATTTTGTGATGAATGTTTATTTCCATTTAGCCCATAGCAGTAATGTTTGACCACTTTCTGTATATGGTCCTTGTGGTATCCTTTCTCAAGAAACGTTTTAGTTAATACTTCCGCTTGAGTCACGTAGTCTGCAGGATTTGAGCAATTCCTACAAAGTCTGCATAACTGACTGTATAAAATATTATCCTTCTACCTAGGGTGGTGCCAGCTCTCCTTATGCAGATAGGAATTGCCTGCCATTTCCTTGAAGTGGGTTGGGAAATTATCTTACCATCCTGATTCCTAGACAGCACCGAGTCCAGAAACACAAGAGAGATGTGATCTACCACATGTGTAAACTGTATACTGTATGTATTGGCATTACTGTAGGAGACAAATTCAGAAACAGTCTCCAATGGCCCATCCCATATTATTAGCATGTAATCAATATAGCGACCATAATATATAGGTGTCTAGCATATGGGTTTTGAACCAGATGTTGTACTTCTCCCAGAAACCCATAAACAGGTTGGCATAACAGTGTGCAAACTGTGTACCCATCACTGTGCCAGTGATCTGCCTGTAGAACAACCCATTAAATTGTAAATCATTTTGTTTGAGCGCAAACTTGGTACATTTACTGATGAAGTACAACTGGGAAGGGTGCTTATAATCAGCCCCAGCTAAAAAATGTTCCACTGTTCTTAATCCGCCCTCATGGGGGATAGAAGTGTACAAAGAGCACACATCAAGGGAGAGCCATAGATAGCTAGGCTCTCACTTGTAATGTTCTAGACTTTCCAAGACATGGGAGGAATCTCTGATGTAAGCAGGTAAAGATGTGACTATAGGTTGAAGAAATATATCTACATATTGCGATAACCTACTAGTAATGCTGTCCATACTAGCCACTATGGTTCTCCCAGGTGGACATAACGGATTCTTGTGGACTTTGGGGATGTGGTAGAAGTATGGAATCTTGAAATAATGGTTAATGAAAAACTTTCAGCTTTATCTATAATTCCACTAGTAAATGCATCATTGACCACCTCTAATAATTCAAGCTTATACTTTGGAAGAGGATCTGGCTTCCTTAAGATATTCCTCTATTGTGGACAACAATACCTCCCCTTTGTCAGCTAAGCGGATAATGACATCATGATTATTCTTAGGAGTATGAAGGTAGCACACAGGGGCTGAAGTTGTTTGGTATAGAAGCTATACCTATGGCCACTCCAGAAGGTGAAAGATTTTCCAGATTATGCTCATGGGAAACCTTCTGTGTTTTTATTTTAAACTCCATGTCACCCAATGGGTTTAACGAGGAATTGGAAATCCACACCCTTATATGATTACTGTTATTCCGGGGTTCCTCTTACATTCCAGGGAAATGTTATGTGTATGTATACCAATGTTTTGTATATACACCTATATGTTTTCAAAAAAATATTTTTGTCATCCATTTTGCCTCCATCAGGAGGAGGGAAGATGGTTACACAGAGAAAGAGAGAGAGAGATATGCAAGAGGGAGTTCCTAATAAAATTATTTTCCCCTGCCTCTTCCTGTTATATTTAAGATAATTTTTCTACATATCTCCATATGAAACACATGTGTAATTTATGGAAGAGGAAAGTGAATACGTGTATATTGTAAAAAAAAATATTGCACCAAAATAAATTTCCCTTTCTTAACGGGAGTAGTATGCTCTCTGTCTCATGGTCAATTCCTTAATTAGCATAATTAAGCATATACAAATGATTAACTTTAACATATTAGTGTTCGCTGGGTGCAGATACATCTTTATAAATTAATTGTTTTTATTAACATCTGTTAAGGAATCTATTATGATGTTTTATCTATTAAGTTACTATAGTCCCACCGCTGTAACCAATGCCTATAAGTATTTTTTGCCTTCCCTACCCAAGTCCCCTCAAGATCTGAGACAGGGAAGGAGTCACCATGAGCTATAAATTAGCGAGTAGTGGGCATGGCAACTGCATTGTCATGGCAACTCTGGGACATCCCCACTTGCTTCCCCCCTGTATCCTGATTGTGTGGGTTTGTGTGTCCTCAAACAGCAGCGCCGTCTGTACTGGACGCAAGCGCATTAGGATCTGCATGTCGAGCGTGGTGGTGGATAGCCTTGTATGTGCTGCCAGGATCCAGCAGGTAGGATGAATGTCCACGGCTCCCCCTTCCCCTGTCGGGATCTTGAGGTGGTTAAAGGAGTGTGGCCACAGTGGAATCCTTATGCTGTATCTATCTTCACACAATGTGAGTTTTACCATTGTAGAGTTCTTAACTTTACCATATTAAAGCCAAGTTACACTATGGTGGCTTTGTGCTCTCTTTTGTGTTTTGCAATTTGCCCAAAAAATTGGTTCCTTTTTTATATAGTGACCAAGGACAAATTTTATAGATTTGATGCACACCTTTTTAACTATTTTTAGACTGTCCTCTATTTGTAAATATGAGAAAGCAAGCAGATTGCACCTTACAATTTTTTTATTTGTGTTTTTCCATGCAGAAGATGGAAGAATCATGAAAACCTATAGATACTGTACAAATTTCAGATAGAGAACCGCTTCCTTAATAATGGGAGGCCAATTTGGAGACAGAGAATTATCTTTTTTCACGCTTAAATTGTAAGAGAATCTGTATTTAAGTGTACACTAAATATAGAAATTCTACAAATTTTTAGTACATTATCTAATCCTTTTTGAGACTAGACAAGATCCGCCAGATTGCTTTAAAGAGTGTGTATTCCAAACTTCACAACTGAGCAGCAGCATGAGTAAACAAAATGTGCTGTCCATTTTTTATGATAATGCACTACAATCCCAGATATAGCCTTATATGGGGAAACATGTCCAAAGGAGATAGGAGCCGAGAAAATATTGTGTTCCATACTTGGCGGTGCAAGCCAGAGTCAGACCCCCTCTACCGCTCATTTTTATTTTTACTGCTGTAAGTGCAACCATTTTATTAAACAATCACTTTTTTGGACGTACTGCACAATGAGTCTTTTTTGTTTTTACATGCACTATATGGCCCAATACTGAAAAGAGCTAGCTCTAGGCTCTTAATGAGATCTGGTGTTGAAATTAGAGCTTCTGTGGTGGAACATGTGATCATGCTTCCATGCCGATGTACAGCTGAACCTGGGAGGTAGAAGGAAAATCTGCAATAACACGCTGTCCATGATCGCTTATAATCTGGAGATCTGGTAAGAGGTCATAATTTTCCATCTTTGAGCACTGGAGGAACACAGAAGCACTTTACTGGATGTTAACAAACAGGAAAACTGAGAACAGTGCACTTTTTTGTTTGTTGGCTCAGCAAATTGTTTGGACACACTGTTTTTCTGATTTTGGACATTTATGTTGATTAGGGATGAGCTGAACACCCCCTGGTTCGGTTAGCACCAGAACCTGCAAACGGACCGAAAGTTCGCGCAAACTTTAGAACCCTATTTAAATACAATGGACGCAAAATTTTGAAATCAAAAGTGCTAATTATAATGGCTAATATGCAAGTTATTGACCTAAAAAGGGTTTGGGGACCCGGGTCCTGCCCCAGGGGACATGTATCAATGCAAAAAAGTTTTAAAAATGGCAGTTTTTTCGGGAGCAGTGATTTTAATGATGCATAAAGTGAAAAAAAAAGTGACATATACCTTTAAATATCATACCTAGGGGGTATCTATAGTATGCCTCTGAAGTGGCACGTATTTCCCGTGTTTAGAACTGTCCCTGCACAAAATGACATTTCTAAAGGAAAAAAAGTCATTTAAAACTGCTTGCGGCTTTAATGTAATGTATGGTCCCGGTAATATGGATGAAAATCATTGAGAAAAATGGCATGGGTAACCCCCCACCCCACCCATAGCCCCTTTGGGTCTTGTATGGATATTAAGGGGAACCCCGCACCCAAAGTAAAAAAAAGGCCCTATATACTCTGAACAGCAAGACAGGGACTGTACGTTTGTTCTTAAGTAGAATCTGTTTGTAATTTGGAAAAGGTACATTTTTTGAGTGTAGCTCTAGCCAAAAAATCTATTTTTAAGCATTTTGGAAAACATAGGGAAGGGTTATCACCCCTGTAACATTTGTTTTGCTGTCTGAGCACCTCACTTTCTGTCCCAATGACAAATGTTTTTTGAAAATTTGGGGATTTTAGTGAAAAACGGATTGGTGATAAAGCATCAGTGGAGAGGAGAAACATTTTTCCCATATTAACTCTTACAGGAGAGAATTTCCCTTCCTAGGGGTAGATTTCCTCTCACTTCCTGTTGTCTCCTTCCGTTTGCAAGTAGGAGTCGATTGCAAGTTGGATGTTTGAAAGTAGGGGTCTGCCATATAGACTCTGCAGAAATTTGGCCCTTAGGTGGTGGTGTTGCCACAACACTGTAAGCCCTCACAGTGACTCTTGGTGGGCACAGGAATGGGCCCTGCTGTGAATTATTAGATCAAGAATTGTAATTACATGCCCCTGTTGAACAGGGGCAGAAAAATTGGGCCTTAGGTACTGGTGCCACAACACTGCAACCCCTCACAGATACTGTAGTTGGGAGCACAGCAATGAGCCCTGCTGCAAAGCATTGCATCAAAAATTGTACATACACGCCCCTGTTAAACAGGAGCTGAAAAATTGGGCCTTAGCCACTGTTGGCGGTGCCCAGAACCAAAAATCTTCTTTCAAGCCATCAGCAGGATTATTGAGGAGGAAGAGGATAGTCACTCAGCATCAGCATAGGCAGTCTTGAAGGGATCTGACATTTCCAAAAAAATTGTTCGGTTACATCAGCATCAGGTGCTTGATAGCTGGTGGTGATCCAAGACTGATTTATTTTTATGAAGGTCAGTCGATCGACCGAGTCGGTGGACAGGCGCACCCTGTGATCGGTTACAAAGCCTCCAGCAGCACTGAATGTGCGTTCCGAAAGAACGCTGGATGCAGGACAGGCCAGTACCTCAATTGCATAGTGTGCAGGCTCTGGCCAGTGATCCATCCTCAAGACCCAGTAACCCAGAGGATTTTCGGTGGGAAAGGTGTCCAAGTCTGATCTTGCCCCTAGGTATTCATGCACCATGTAAACCAGACACTGGCGATGGTTGCTGGAAGCGATCATACCTTGGGGCTGCATACTAAAAAATTGTCTGAATGCATCGGTCAGACGGCCACCTTCTCCACCGCTCCTCCTTTGACTGACCAGAGCCTCAGCAACACGTTTGTCCAGGACCAGGAATTTCTAACCTCCCAGTCTCTGGGAACGCATTGCACAGACCTTTCTGCAAGGCCTCCCGAAGATGCTTCATCCTCTGCTCCCTCTGCGACAGCAAGATGAGGTCCGCAAACCTTACCCTTGTAACGTGGATCAAGGAGGGTTGCCAGCCAGTAATGATCCCTCTCCTTGATTGCACGAATACGAGGATCCTTAAGCAGGCTTTGCAGGATCAGGGAGGCCATGCAGTGTAGGTTTGCTGAGGCATTCGGTGTGGAGTCCTCTGGGTCACTGAGGACGACATGATCCGCAGCCACCTCCTCCCAGCCACGTACAAGTCCATGGGTGTCTTGGGACTGCAATTGATCCCTTGAAGACTGCTGCTGATGCTGAGTGCTAGGCTCCACCTCCATGCTGACACAATAATCCTCCTCTTCCTGTGTGATAGCCGGGCCAGCAGGAACACTGTCTGGATAAAGGAGGCCTTGAGAGGTAAGGAAGTCCTCCTCTTCCTGCCTCTGTTCTGCCTCAAGTGCGCTGTCCATTATTCCACACAGCGTGTGTTCCAACAGGCGGACAAGAGGGACAGTGTCACTGATGCATGCACGGTCACTGCTCCCCATCCTTGTGGCCTCCTCAAATGGTTCCAGGACAGTGCATGCATCCCTGATCATGGCCCACTGGCATGGGGAGAAAAATCCAAGCTCCCCTGACCCGGTCCTGGTGCCATATTGCAACAGATACTCATTGATGGCAATCTGCTGCATGTGCAGCCGCTGCAGCATGGCCAATGTAGAGTTCCACCTGGTGGGCATGTCCCAGATTAGGCGGTTCTTGGGCAGGTTGTAATCCTTTTGCAGGTCAGCCAGCCAAGCACTGGCATTATATGACCGGCGGAAATGCCCACAGAGTTTCCTGGCCTGCTTCAGGACTTCCTGTAAGCCCGGGTACCTGCCCAAGAACCACTGCACCACCAAGTTAAGGACGTGAGCCAAACAGGGCACATGGGTCAGTTGTCCCTGTTGGAGGTCAGAGAGGAGGTTGGTGCCATTGTCGGAAACCACCTTTCCTGGCTTAAGCTGGCATGGCGTCAACCACCTCTGAGCCTGCCAATGCGGAGCTGACAGAATCTCTGCCCCAGTGTGGCTCCTGTCCCACAAGCACACCAGCTCAAGCACTGCATGGAATCTATTTGCCTGCGTACTTGCGTAGCCCCTTGAACGCCTACGTAGCACCGCTGGTTCCGAGGACAAAGCACAGGTAGAGGCCATGGAGGAAGAAGAAGAGGAGGGGTGGAGGAGAGCGTTGTGTCAGAATCACCAGTAGTAACATTTTGGAGGAGTGGTGGTGGAACAACCTGCAACACTACTGCACCTTGTCCTGCATCCTTCCCAGCTGCCAGCAGAGTCACCCAATGCGCCGTGGACGATAGGCAACGTCCCTGTCCATGCCTGCTGGACCATGAGTCAGCGATAATATGCACCTTACCACTGACCGCCCTGTCCAGCAAGGCCAAGACATTGCCTTCCACATGCCGGTAGAGAGCTGGAATCGCCTTCCGTAAAGGAAAGTGGCGTTTGGGAACCTGCCACTGAGGAACCGCACATTGAACAAACTCACAGAAGGGGGCAGAGTCTACCAACTGAAAAGGCAGCAGTTGAAGTGCTAGCTATTTAGCCAAGCTAGCATTCAACCGCTGGGCATCGGTGCAAACACGTCTGAAAAAAGGCCCACACCAAAGAACTTTTGTAATAACATGCAGAGACAGCAGCGCCCTGCACATGCGGACCTCTGTGGTGTGATGCGGTCAGTGTGCTGCCCTTTAGCTGGCCCCTGGAGGGCATCCTGCCTCGTTGGAGATGTGCCTCCTCGGAGATGTGCCTCCTCCTCCTCTCTCCTATCAGGCACCCACATGGAGTCAGTGACATCATCCCCTCCCTCCTCATCACTGGAGCCAATCTGGCAGTATGCTGCAGCTGGGGGAACATGACTATGAGATAGCTGTCCTTGTTCGGCACCCCCTCTCTCTGGGCTCACGTTACTACCCCCTCTCTCTGAGCTCACGTTACTGCCTTCCTCCAGCTGGGTTCCATCATCGGAGCCTTCAAAACGCTGGGCATCCTCCTGGAGTATGTACCCAACACTGTGGTCAAACAGTTCAGGGGGACTCCTCAGGAGGACATGGTGGGGCTAGGGAAGGAGTGACTGATACCATTGAGCCGAGGGAAGAAGCCGCTTTGGCAGCTGCTTTGCCAGACAAAGTACCCTGAACCTGGGTGAGAGAGGACGAGGAGGAGGAGGTCATCCACTCTACCAAGTCTTGAGCATGTTGTGGCTCAACATGGCCAGCTGCCGAAAAAGGACAAGCGTGTCCCATGGCCACGTGCTGATGAGGATGTACCGTGTCCACGACCAGCAGCACGGTTGCCTCTAGACACAGCCCGCTTGCCCTTTTTTATTGCCTCGTGACTGTCTGCCTCTCCTTGTTTGCCTTCCAGACATACTAATGGCCTGCAGTGAGATGTAGCTGCACAAAGGTGTGAGATAGATAGATACATATCTATCTATCTGTATTGATAATGCAGCTATCAGAATCAACTGCCTGCTGTGGTATTAGTATGGGAAAAGCAGCAGTAGCAGTTTGTTTTAGGTGAAAACTGTGCAGAGAGGGACACAGTACACTGAAAATACTTGCAGCTCTCTGCCTGTGGTTTAATTATGAGAACACCACTATTAGTCAATCACTAACTGTATTCAGGTAAGCTTTAGGTGAACGCTATGCAAAGCACACAGTACACCAAGTGAAACACTGACTGTCTGCAGCTAGCATAAATCACCTGCCTGCCTGTCACAGTATAGCGAAAACCAGGAACTGATCTAACTAAACTAAATACAGTGTATAAATATATATACACACACAACACCTAGGATGCATATATATCCTCTACACACTAACTGCAGATAACTGACTCGCCTGCCTGCTCTATATCTCAATATAACTGACACTGTCTGTCTCTGTAAACTCTTGTTTCACAACTCCAACACACTACACAAGGCCGCCGAGCCGGCAGCCTTATATAGTGTGGGGCATGTACTAAACCCCGAGCCATAATTGGCCAAAGCCACCCACACAAATAAAGACCCCCATACACCAGCAAACTTTAGGCCCATTTCCCTTCTCAATACAGATACTAAAGTCTACGCAAAATTGTTGGCCAAAAGACTGACGAACATCATACCTTTACTCATCCAGCGCAACCAGATGGGATTCGTGAAGGGGAGACAAACGTCTGATACAACAAGAAGGATTATTAATGTGATACACCATGCTGAACAAACGCGAACGCCTTCCCTGCTGCTTTCCATAGACGCAGAGAAGGCGTTCAATAGGGTCCATTGGACTTATATGGAAAAAGTCTTGGATAAGTTTGGTTTCAAAGGGAACATACTAAATGCTGTCTTAGCACTGTATTCTTCACCGTCTGCACAGGTATATTCCGCAGGCTTTCTATCAACACCTTCATAATTTCGAATGGGACCAGACAGGGTTGCCCCCTGTCTCCGACCATTTTTCGTTTACAAACGATTTTATTCAAGGATCAACATCATACAAAGAAAATGTCAGACAGCATAGTTGAATCAGAGAATGGTAGACAATCACAGGACATGGGAAAGAGATAAGGGCAGACATCAAAAGTATCAATACATGTGAATACATCAATTTAGTAGAGCATTTAGGTACAAGTAGAGAGGTTATAGAGGGTGCTAACAGAGAAAGTCACATGACATTATTGAGGCATATTAATCCAGTGTTTCCATTTATTTTCGCATAGTGTCATAGAGCGTGTGGTGAATGCGTTCCGCTAGTTTGATGGCGTCCATACCGGGGATACCGCAGGGTAGATGGAGTGTAGGTGTGCGGGGGTCAGGTACCACCTGAGATGTAATTAGATAGCCGTTTCCCGTATGGAGTAGGCCCTGGTGTGTTTGTACATATTCGACAGCATCTCTTTCCAGTCTGGCGGGTCAAAAGTCATGCCCAACTTCCCCTCCCACCTAAGCATTGGTTTGGTTTTAACTGGCAGGGCACATTCGTTAAGCATAATGTATATTCTGAATGTAACCCCTCTATCTCTGGAAGAGTGAGAACATATGCGTTCATAAGAGGTACTGTGGAATTGAGATTCTAGGGAGCCCCTAATCTGGTAAACATGTCTGACCTGTATGTACCTATAGATCTCTGAGGATGGGAGGTCACTTTCTGCTTGTAGTTGCTGGAAGGATTTAAAATTACGGCCCTCTTTCAAGGATTGAAACATAACAGCTGATGTCAACCACCGGGAGAATCCAGCTCTATCTTGAAAGGCCGGGGGGAAATCAGGATCACCTCTAAAGGAGTATAACGGGGAAAGAGGAGAGGATAAGTGGAATTTATGGCTGTACAGCAACCAAAGGTGAACCGTCTGACTAACGACAGAGTTTAGTGGGGCGAGTTGGCTTGCCTTGATGGACCTGGACCACAGCAGCCCCGACAAGTGGAAGGGGAGGATAGACAGTCTTGAAGGCCAACCAGGGAATACCATCTGAGGAGGTGTGCCATTGTGCAGTTTGTGCAAACCTGGAGGCTAGATAATAGCGCCAAAGGTCTGGAAGGCCCAGAACTCCCAAGGGCTGGGGTCTATATAGCAAGGATTTATGGAATCTTGGTTTCTTATTATGCCACACAAATTTATTAATATCCTTCTGGATTGATTCAATATAGGTCTTTTTATAGCTGTGACCCTGCCCAGAAATGAGATGTGATATTTATCCCAGGTTTTAAGCAGGGATTTGACGAGAGACTATGGGGTGATAGTTGACATGGAATAGGGATTGGAAAGTAGGGGTAAGCTGTATCCCTAAGTAGCGAAAGGTGTCTGTGCACCAAGTAAATGCAAAGTGTTGCCTCAGCGAGGATTCAAGATTATGAGGTATATTAATTGGCATGGCCGAGCATTTAGCTAAGTTAACACCCAACCCTGAGATTAGGTGAAATTAATCTAGTAAGAATGTGAAATTCGGTAGTGCTATAAGTGGGTTGGTCAGAAACAGGAGCACGTCATCAGCGTATAGGCTGAGTTTAAATTCATTGGGGCCTTTACGATATCCTTTGATATTTACATTAACAATAGTTATGGCACGGGACAGGGGCTCTATGGCCAGAGCAAAAAGGAGAGGGGATAATGGGCATCCCTGCCTGGTGCCCTTCTGGAGGGGGAAAAATTGAGAATTATTGCCTGGCAACTTAATGCGCGTTTGTGGGTCTCTATATAAGGCATGAAAACCGTGTAGGAAGTCTCCGGTGATGCCAAATTTGGGCAATAAGTGATCAAGGTAGGACCAGCTGACGCTGTCGAATGCCTTGTGTACATCTAGGCTGAGAAGGAGAGTTTGTTTAGAATGTAGGTTGGAGTCTTGTATTATATTAGTGACCAGGCGGATGTTATCAGTGATCTGCCTACCAGGAATAAACCCCGTCTGGTCAGAGGAGATCAAACTGGTGATCACAGAGGCTAGCCTATCCGCTAGCAATCTGCCAAAGATTTTCAAATCATTGTTGATCACCGATATCGGGCGGAAGTTCTGGGGCAATGAATGATCTTTGTGGTGTTTGGGGATAAGGGACATTTTGGCCAGTAGCATCTCAGCTGGAAAGTCATTTCCTTTCAAGATATGGTTATAAAGGGAGGTCAAATGAGGGGATAATGTGGGAAAATTTCTTGTAATAGGAGGTGGAGTAGCCATCTGGGCCAGGGGCAGTTGAGGACTTGAGAGATTTGACGATGGTCTGTATTTCTAAATCCGTACATGGGGCATTCAGGGCCTCTAATTGCTGTTCAGTTAGAGTGGGTAGGGCTAGGTCTGAGAACCAAGACTGCGCTGAAGGGTCAGAGGTTGGGCGAGACGTTTTAAACAGGTTCTTATAATAATCTACAAATATATCCATGACATCATTGGGGTGAGAGACCAGTACACCAACAGAATTTCGGAGTCTATAGTTATGTGTGGGTTTTGTGGCCTGGTTTAGTTTCCGTGCGAACATAGTAGATGATACATTACTATGCAGAATGAATTTGGCTTTAGCCCACCTCAAGGCCCTCTCTGAACCCTCTGAGAGCAGGAGGTCTAATGCACGTTTTTTGCTGTGAATATAGGCTATCCAGGGCCCTTGTGAGCGAACGAAGTTCAGATATTTTCGCTTTGCTCTTTTTGGAGGCTATATCAATGAGGTTACCCCTCGTGACCGCCTTATGGGCTGTCCACAAAGTGCTCGGTGAGGTGTTAGGTAGGTGATTATCCACAAAGTACTCCTGGAGCTTGGTGCTGAGCGCCTCAACCGTGGAGGAGTCAGTGAGCAGCGAATCATTCAATCTCCAGGAGTAGGTCGTGGGTTTGAGGCCCATCCCGTGGATTGTGAACTCAACCATGTGATGGTCAGACCAGGAACAAACATGAATATTTGCCCCGGAGGAATTAGCTAGGACCGTTGGGGAGCCAAAGATATAGTCCAAACGGGCATAACTGTCATGAGGATTTGAGTAGAACGTGTAGGATCTACATCCGACATTGTGTGCTCGCCACGGGTCAATAAGCTGCAGGGAGTTCAGGCTACCAGTCAGGGTTTTGGGAAACGCTTTAGTAGCGGGGGTGCTCCTGCTCCTGTCTAGGCTCGGATTAGCTGTGAGATTAAAATCTCTGCCTATTATCAAATGTGGTGAGAGGTATCGTTCCAAGAACAAAAAAAATTGTCTAAAGAAGGAGGCGTGTGCCTCATTAGGGGCATATATAGAAGCAATAGTAACTGCTCGGCCCTGGATCTTGCCTTGCAAGATTATAAACCTGCTACCTGGGTCTTTATATACGTGCCCGACTTTAAAGAAAACTGAGTTCCTAACAAAAATGGCCACTCCACGGGTTTTGTTGAGGTGGGAGGTACAATAAAATAGTTTGAAAGAACGATCAAAATATTGTGGGTGGTTTAAATTGGAGAAATGGGTCTCCTGTAGCAGGAGTATGTCCGCTCCTAGGCTTTTATAGTGCCTAAAGGCCTTCCTTCACTTCTGGGGCAGGTTAAAGCCCTGGACATTATGAGAAATGACCTTAAGGGTCATCATAAACTAACAGGGATGAGGCACGGGGATGGGAGGGGAATATGCAGGTAAGAATACCCTGTGGAATAGCCATTTGAGCCACTGTCTTATCTCTAATGCAGCCCACATGTCTCTGGATAGTGAAATTAAGCGTCTGAACAATAGCATGAGATATAATCAATATGAATGAAGGTATGGAAAAAACAAATAGAACTTAACACAAAAGTGCTCACAAACCACGTATGAGCATGGGGGTCAGAGGAAAAAACTTTCCCAATGACCAAAAAAACGTTTCCATTGGACTATACAGTCCTATACCAACCGGAGGACCCCGAAGGGGTCACAGCTATGAACAGGATGACCATAAAATACACATCACCCTGAACCTCACAGCGGCCTGGGTCCCAGAGTCAGCAGGGTGGGATAGTGAACGAGGAGACATACCGCCTCAGAGCAAAAAAAAAAAAAAACACGGGAAAAAAAAGTACTGATGCATGCCCTCCTTCAGGAGGGGATTGGACCGTCCAGATAACGGGGGTAAAGCGTCCACCGAGAGGGCCTGGGCTTAAACAGCACAAAACCGGGGGTAATTGAACAGTATCAGCAAAAGTTACCAGCCTGGCTCGGGTACTGAACTTAAACAGGGGAAGTTATTCCCGTTTGGAAACCAGTGCAGTGGAAACCGCTGAATAAGCTCTGTGCATGGACAGTTAAGCAGGCTTCCAAGTAATGGGGTAACACTTCTACCGAGCGGGCCTGGGCTCAGGCAGTATAAAACAGGGGAAAAGGTAACGGTAACAACAAAGTCTCCAGCCTAGCTCGGGACCTGAACTCAAACTGGGGGAAGTCATACCTGCCTGGAAACAGGTGCCTTGGAAGCATCTGAAGAAATTCTGCTTATGGAACGTTAAGCAGGCTGGTCACGGAACGGTTGGCGCCATCTGCCTTGATTCCTACGTGAAGAAGGAGTGTTCCAAATTGGGTTAGGTCCTGGAGTGGGGGGTCTGCGGCTCACGGCTTCAGGTTCCAAAAGGCCTAACTTGATTAATATCTCCTTCCCTTCGGCGACATTATAGGCAGTGTAGGTGGTTCCATTGTGAGGAACAGAGAGCTTAAATGGAAAGCCCCATCTATAGCAAATATGAGCGGATTGAAGGACAGACGTAACTTCCTTCATCCGACGTCTGCGGTCAAGGGTTGCCTGTGATACATCCGGGAAAAAATCGGAATCCTCACCCCGTCCAGATCAATGGCCGCAGCATTCCTAGCAGCACGGAGAATGTCCTCTTTGATTAAGTAGTCCTTAAGACACAGGATTATGTCGCGCGGCGGTTTCTCTGCAGGGTGCTTGGGGCGTAAGGCCCTGTGAATCCTGTCACATACAAACGCCGCGGAGGGCACAGAGGGAAGGAGACTGAGGAATAGCTTAGTGGCTGCAGCAGGGAGGTCTACGACCGTCTCAGGAATCCCTCGCAGTCTGAGGTTGTTCCTCCTGTTTCGGTTGTCGAGATCCTCGACCTGCGATTGTACAAGTTGGAAGTTGTCAACGAGTGCCTCATAGTCCTTACGAAGATCGGCGTGCGCCAAAGCTAACTCGTCGTGCTTCGTTTAAAAAGATCAGTGCGGCCACCCAGGGTAGTGATCTCCAGCGAGAGTGTACTTGTGGCTTTGTGTAGTTCCCTCTGGAACTTCTCAGCTAGTTTTTCGTACATGGAGGACAGGCTGTCCTCCAGGTCAGCCTTGGTGAGCCGAGTATGACACTCACCGTCTCCATGGGTCGAAGCTAAAGCCTCCGTAGACGCCGCCGGAGATGGGAAACCACGTTGTGCATGGGTGCCATCTTTAGCCATGCCTGACTTCTCAGTGGTGCGGAGAAGGTAAGCGGTAAGGGACCTCTGCGGCTTGGATTTCGGTGTCTTTTTCCGCGAAGGCATGCACCTGATGTTCCCACAGGGGTGAAGGGTAAGATTGGTAAAAAAAAAAAAAAGTGCAATATAGCCCCGTGGGAAGGCGGCTAGTCTCTTCGTTCGTCGGAGCTACTGCTAGCCGCGACCTTCTCTCATCGTGTCCAGGCCATGCCCCGGCTCCGACCATTTTTAACCGAACGATTGAACCACTGGCTGAAGCTATTCCTTCCCATCACTCGATTACGGGCTTCCAGTTTGGCTCTAGCAAACACACCATCAACTTATTTGCGGACGACGTAATCCTGCTATTGTCCAACCCGCTCACATCCCTAACAGAAGCACACAAAATACTCACTGCCTTTGGAAAGATCTCCTACTACAAGGTTAACTTCACTAAATCCCTAATACTAGACCTGAGGGTGCATCCCCACACAAAACTTCCATACACATGGAGCACAGAAGGCATCACCTACTTAGGTATCGTACTCGCAAACAAAATTTCCGCACTTGCCAAAGCCAATCTGCCCCGCTGATAGCCAAACTGAAAGCTCAGCTAAGGGATATATCAAAAAAGGAAATATCATGGATGGGTAGAATATCTGCTTACAAAATGTTGATACTGCCGCAAATACTATATGTGTTTCGCACCCCCCTGTCAATTCATATTCCTCACCATTACATCAAGAGCTTATCAGATCTAGGTTGGAAATATATCTGGAATAAAAAGAAAGCTAGATGCTCACAAAACAATTTAACATCCCACAAACATGCAGGTGTGGCGCGATTAGTGGACATTTATGACTACCTGTGGGCGGTACGATTAGATCAAATCAAATATTGGTTACAGGACACAGATACACCGCTTTGGGTAGACGTAGAAAAAGCTATATCACAGACGAAAGACTTAACACTACTAATTCTGGGAGACAGATGGGCTCAATGGGACACGACCATGCTATCACCCCCAATGCAGTCTTCCATTAAAACATGGAGGATCTTCCTAGAACAAAACAACCAAGATATTCAGGATATAAACATCAAATTACCCTTGAAGTTGCTAGAAGCCAAAATACCAATGCTGAAAGTAGCAGATCTGACTGACCAGGGTATAACATACTTGTCAGACCTAAATGAGGGTACACAACACAAATCTGTGAACCAAATTATGACAAAATATCGCCTCACGAACGATAAACTGTTCAAATGTATGCAAATTACACATCTCCTACAACCCCTGAACAGGGATGACCTGAACACCCCCCTGTTCGGTTCGCAACAGAACCTGCGAACAGAAAATGTTTGTGTGAACTTTAGATTTCGAACGTTCGAGTCCATTGTATTTAATAGGGTTCTAAATTGCTAATTATAAAGGCTTATATGCAAGTTATTGTCCTAAAAAGTGTTTGGGGACCCGGGTCCTGCCCCTGGGGACATGTATCAATGCAAAAATAAGTTTTAAAAACAGCCGTTTTTTTCGGGAGCAGTGATTTTAATACTGCTTAAAATGAAAAATTAAAAGTGAAATATTCCTTTAAATTTCGTACCTAGGGGGTGTGTATGATATGCATGTAAAGTGGCGCATGTTTCCCGTGGGGGTCCCCCAGAATTCAATTACCAGGCCCTTCAGGTCTGGAATGGATATTATGGGGAACCCCGCCGCAACTAAAAAAAAATAAAGCGTGGAGTTCCCCCAAATATCCATACCAGACCCTTCAGATCTGGCATGGATTTTAAGGGGAACTCCACCCCCAAAAAAAAAAATGGTCCGCCTGCTCGGTATGTCAGACCCCGCCTACGTCAATTACACAGTGAAGGAAGTTCCCCGCTCAGGCCAATGATGTAGGCGGGGTCCGACATACCGAGGGGGCGACCTGATGGGGAACTTCTCTCACTTTGTAATACATGTATAGACCCGCCCCTTCTCATGTTCCGCATCAGGTCCTCAGCCTTACACCGAGTCATTGGCTGAGCGGACCTGATGGGGAACTTTAGAAGGGGCAGGTCTATACATGTCAAAGACTGCGGAGGAAGTTCCCCATCAGGTCCGCTCAGGCTCAGCCAATGACGGACAGCGCTGGACATCGGATCGCCGCGGGACGCTGGATTTCTCCGCTGGAATGTTTTTTTTTTTTTTTTTTAATAAAGGACTTTTTCAAGGTGTTTGTGTGTTTTTTTTTTACATTTTTTGACACTTTCTTTGTGAAATGGTAGGGGTACAATGTACCCCTTACCAATTCACATAGGGGGGGCGGGATCCGGGGGTCCCCTTTGTTAAAGGGGTCTTCCAGATTCCGATAAGCCCCCCCGCCCGCAGACCCCCACAACCACCGGGCAAGGGTTGTGGGGATGAGGCCCTTGTCCCCATCAACATGGGGACATCCTCCCCATGTTGAGGGCATGTGGCCTGGTACGGTTCAGGAGGGAGGGGGCCGCTCTCTTGTCCTCCCCCCTCTTCCCCTGCGGCCGGCCAGGTTGCGTGCTCGGATAAGGGTCTGGTATGGATTTTTGGGGGACTCCACGCCATTTTTTTTTTAATTTGGGGTGGAGTTCCCCTTAAAATCCATGCCAGATCTGAAGGGCCTGGTATGGATATTTGGGGGAACTCCACACATTTTTTTTTTAAATTTGCGGCGGGGTTCCCCTTAATATCTATTCCAGACCTGAAGGGCCTGGTAATTGAATTCTGGGGGACCTCCACGCTTTTTTTTTATTTTTTATCAATGACTTTTCTATGTATTGCCGGGAGCCGACAATTCATTAATAGCCGCGAGTGAGTTTTAAATGACTTTTTTTCCTTAAAAAATGACACTTTGTGCAGGGACAGTTCTAAGCATGGGAAACATGCGCCACTTTACATGCATATCATACACACCCCCTAGGTACGAAACGTAAAGGAATATTTCACTTTTATTGTTTCACTTTAAGCATTATTAAAATCACTGCTCCCGAAAAAACGGGCGTTTTTAAAAAAAAATTTGCATTGATACATGTCCCCTGGGGCAGGACCCGGGTCCACAAACACTTTTTATGACAATAACTTGCATATAAGCCTGTATAATTAGCACTTCATATTTCTCCCATAGACTTTTTGAATTTGCCATGAACACCCCAATTCGACTCGAACTCTAAGCTCATCCCTACCCCTGAACCCACCAAATATAGCACTTCCGAGTAAAATATGGCAATTCTACTCCACAGCTAAACAAGACACGAAAGGCATATCATTCTTCTACAACACACTACAAGATAAACTAAAGTTCTATAAAACTGTAGCAATGAAAAAATGGGAAGTAGATCTAGGTACCTATTTCTCAGAAGAACAATGGAAACACACGTTCACAGAAACACAAAGCTTCCCACGGTGTTAAACACTGGGAATTGGTGATCAAAATGGCAAACAGATGGCACTATACTCCATTCCGATTAGCATCATACTTCCCAGAAGCTTCACCTAATTGCTGGAGAGAAAGTGGACAAATAGGGAATCTTCTACATATGCTCTGGCACTGCCCAAATATTAAAAGCCTCTGGAACCAGGTTTTCCAACTAATCTCATCCCTGACAGGAATAATCACAACCCCAGATCCTGCTTTAGATCTTCTACACTTAGACAAATTTCAGTATAACTTCAGACCAGTCGTAACACACATTATTTTAGAAACACGTTCACTGATCCTATGTACCGTATATACTCGAGTATAAGCCGACTCGAGTATAAGCCGAGGTACCTAATGTTGCCTCAAAAAACTGGGAAAACTTACTGACTCGAGTATAAGCCGAGGGTCATCCTTACTGCTCCTATCCTCCCTGTTCTCCTATCCTCCCTGTTCCCTAGCTCGCTATTTTACATTGTAAATCGTACCTGTAAAGAAGTTGCGGCTGCGGCGTCAATCGTTCGAATTCCGCGGTCTCTTCCTGTTCCTTCCATGATAGGCGGAGTGTGTCTGATGAGAATCGCCTATCACGATCATTCTCTCATCCTCAGTTTCCCAGCAGACACTGTGTTGGTTGTTCCGCCAATCACAGACGTCTGTTGGGAAACTGAGGATGAGAGAATGATCGTGATAGGCGATTCTCATCAGACACTCTCCGCCTATCACGGAAGGAACAGGAAGAGACCGCGGAATTCGAACGATGGACGCTGCAGCCGCAACGTCTTTACAGGTACTATTTTCAATGTCAAATTTTTTGCTGACTCGAGTATAAGCCGAGGGGGGGGGGGACTTTCAGCCCAAAAAAAAGGGCTGAAAATCTCGGCTTATACTCGAGTATATACGGTAATTGGAAATCTAGCAAGGCCATAAACTTATCTGACGTAACAACTGCGGTGCATAGGAACTACACATTTGAAAGACTAATTGCTATTAATTCTCTGAATTGCAAAACATTTGACAACTGTTGGTCTATCTGGCCCAAAAACTTTTGACATATCGCCAAGATACTTCACTGTAACGAATATCCCTGAAATGTAAGAATGTATATCAGATGCTGTGTATATCATTTTATCCTTCGTACTTTGTTAAACTTGAATATCTTCAATAAACATTGAAAAAAAATAAAAAAAAAATATAAAAAAACACTGAATGACATTTTTTGGGGATGCCACATAATTGTTTGATTTAAATGTTTTTTTTTGTTTTTTAACCCACTGTTATTTGCTAGCTTTTTAGCTAGATATTTGACTATCACTGTGGTCACTATTCATATAATCCTTTATGCAGACAGCGCACTTTCGTTTAGGTTTAATTGTAGTGCATTAATCCAAAAAACAAAGAAAGTTATGTCCAAGACTTAAGCCTCGTACACATGACCGAGTTTTTTGGCAAGAACCAGCAAGAAACTTGCTGGCAGAGCTTTCTTGCCGAGTAACTCGGTCGTGTGTACGCGGCTATCAGGTTTCTCGTGTGTACGCGGCTATCAGGTTTCTCGAAAACCGACAACAATCTCGACGAGAAAAATACAGAACCTGCTCTCTATTTTCTCGTCGAGATTCCTGTCAGCATGTTTCTCGACGAGAAAAGTGTGTGTGTGTACACTTAGCTTTCGCCGTGGAAACCCGCGCATGCTCGAAATGATTTTGACGCATGCGCGGTAGCTTCCTAGGCATAGGTAGGGTGTAGCAAGATGGCGGCGACGGCATCGAATGTGACGAACGCACGCTCGTCGTAGTCGATGACATCACCGCGTTCGCTCCATTCAAAGAACCGCGGGTTCTTTGAATGGAGCGTCTGTACACTCGGCAGGGACAAGTTTCTTGTCCAAGAATCTCGTCAAGAAAAATGACGTGTTTTTTCTGGACGAGATTCTCGGTCATGTGTACGAGGCTTGACTCCAATTTTTTACAATTTCTACAGTTGTAAAAAAAGATTTGTATAAATTAGGTTTAAATAAAAATATATTTTATGCTACTGCCGTACAAGCCACAAAAAAATGGGTTTTGTGCGCCAGTAGTGCCCAAACACAAACTAAAATGAAAAATTCCTGAAGAGCAGAGGATGAACATTGTTTTACCAAACATTGACCATATCTGCAACTGTCATGCCGCGTACACACGATCGTGATTCACGGCGGTGAAAACACCGCCGTGAATCACGGCATGAAAAAAAATGAAAAACGAGGGAACGGCATGTTCCCCCACACACGACCGTTTTTCCCGTCATTTTTTTTTTGACAAGAAAAACGACCGTCTGTGGGCTCCGCGGCAGTGTCTCCCTATGGGAAAACTGCCGCGGAAAAAACGATGAGAAAATTTAGAACATGTTCTAATTTTTCACGTCGTTTTTCCTGCCGTTTTTCTCAACGAGAAAAACGGCATAAAGCCCACAGACGATCGTTTTTCTCGGCAAAAAAAAAAAAAATGAAATTTTTCCAGACGGGAAAAATGATCGTGTGTACGCGGCATTAGACTGGTTTATAAGTTATTTTTTTATATAAATTGCAAATAAATATACAAAATAAGTAGCTAGAGCCACTGCCTACAAATATAAAACCACCAAAAAAAAAAAAGGGGACCAGAAGAAAACATGATATTAAAACAGCAGGACTCTAATTATAACTCCATAAATACAGTCACATTGGGTGCATGATGGCTCTTAAAGGGAAGGACATACCCAAACAGGGTTTCGCTCAGGAGAGCCAGTGTGCCGCAGTATTAGACATGTGCATTAGTTTTCGTCCGAATGCATTTTCGTCCAAACTTCTGGGATTTTCGCGTTCATTTTAACAAACGATAAATGAATGTGCAGAGTCCGAAATCCTAAAGATCCGACAAAAAAAATGCTTTATTTTCGATATAGATAGAAGATTTGACATGATGGTGACAATAGTGATCCGTGTCTATCGAATCTGTGGTTGAATGTGCCTAACCTGACTCTATTGGTCCGAGATTATTCGACAGAGAAAAGATTCGACATAGAGAGAAAAGATTCGAAATTAGAGACATGAAGATTCGACGAATCCGCTAAAAACATACGATCGCCACGAGCGGACATTTATGGTCAAATGCTCCACCCATAGGCTATAGAAGAATTCTAATGTTGGTTGAGTAGTAATAATAATAAATATAATTATTACTAGTCATACATTAGAATTCTACTATAGCTTGTGGGCGGAGCATTCGACCGAAAATGTACGATTGCTGCATCCTACAGTTTAGCTGCTTTGTCAAATCTTCTTAGAACTTTCGACAGACACCATAAGCCTTCAATTGACAGATTCGACCTTAATTCATTCAGATTTTTGGATGAATGTATTTTTTAACAAAACAAAATAAATAAAAACAAATTTTGGGAGTAACTAAAATGTATTTTTCGGACTAAAACGAAATTCAGAAACAAAATATTTCAGTGTGCACATGTCTACGCAGTATAATCCTTTTATGCTTAAGCCTATTTCTGACATTTGGCGTTTACA
Organism: Rana muscosa; assembly: GCA_029206835.1. Taxonomy (NCBI): domain Eukaryota; kingdom Metazoa; phylum Chordata; class Amphibia; order Anura; family Ranidae; genus Rana; species Rana muscosa. The sequence goes on along the minus strand of CM055117.1, from coordinate 634,954,388 downwards.
AGTTAAAATCTGTATTTTTTGCTAGAAAATTACTTGGAACCCCCAAACATTATACAGGTCTTTCTCAAAAAATAAGCATATTGTGATAAAGTTCATTATTTTCTGTAATGTACTGATAAACATTAGACTTTCATATATTTTAGATTCATTACACACAACTGAAGTAGTTCAAGCCTTTTCTTGTTTTAATATTGATGATTTTGGCATACAGCTCATGACAACCCAAAATTCCCATCTCAAAAAATTAGCATATTTCATCCGACCAATAAAAGAAAAGTGTTTTTAATACAAAAAAAGTCAACCTTCAAATAATTATGTTCAGTTATGCACTCAATACTTGGTCGGGAATCCTTTTGCAGAAATGACTGCTTCAATGCGGCGTGGCATGGAGGCAACCAGCCTGTGGCACTGCTGAGGTGTTATGGAGGCCCAGGATGCTTCGATAGCGGCCTTAAGCTCATCCAGAGTGTTGGGTCTTGCGCCTCTCAACTTTCTCTTCCCAATATCCCACAGATTCTCTATGGGGTTCAGGTCAGGAGAGTTGGTAGGCCAATTGAGCACAGTAATACCATGGTCAGTAAACCATTTACCAGTGGTTTTGGCACTGTGAGCAGGTGCCAGGTCGTGCTGAAAAATGAAATCTTCATCTCCATAAAGCTTTTCAGCAGATGGAAGCATGAAGTGCTCCAAAATCTCCCGATAGCTAGCTGCATTGACCCTGCCCTTGATAAAACACAGTGGACCAACACCAGCAGCTGACATGGCACCCCAGACCATCACTGACTGTGGGTACTTGACACTGGACTTCAGGCATTTTGGCATTTCCCTCTCCCCAGTCTTCCTCCAGACTCTGGCACCTTGATTTCCGAATGACATGCAAAATTTGCTTTCATCTGAAAAAAGTACTTTGGACCACTGAGCAACATTCCAGTGCTGCTTCTCTGTAGCCCAGGTCAGGCGCTTCTGCCGCTGTTTCTGGTTCAAAAGTGGCTTGACCTGGGGAATGCGGCACCTGTAGCCCATTTCCTGCACACGCCTGTTCACGGTGGCTCTGGATGTTTCTACTCCAGACTCAGTCCACTGCTTCCGCAGGTCCTCCAAGGTCTGGAATCGGTCCTTCTCCACAATCTTCTTCAGGGTCCGGTCACCTCTTCTCGTTGTGCAGCGTTTTCTGCCACACTTTTTCCTTCCCACAGACTTCCCACTGAGGTGCCTTGATACAGCACTCTGGGAACAGCCTATTCGTTCAGAAATTTCTTTCTGTGTCTTACTCTCTTGCTTGAGGGTGTCAATGATGGCCTTCTGGACAGCAGTCAGGTCGGCAGTCTTACCCATGATTGCGGTTTTGAGTAATGAACCAGGCTGGGAGTTTTTAAAAGCCTCAGGAATCTTTTGCAGGTGTTTAGAGTTAGTTGATTCAGATGATTAGGTTAATAGCTCGTTTAGAGAACCTTTTCATGATATGCTAATTTTTTGAGATAGGAATTTTGGGTTGTCATGAGCTGTATGCCAAAATCATCAATATTAAAACAAGAAAAGGCTTGAACTACTTCAGTTGTGTGTAATGAATCTAAAATATATGAAAGTCTAATGTTTATCAGTACATTACAGAAAATAATGAACTTTATCACAATATGCAAATTTTTTGAGAAGGACCTGTATATATTTTTTAGCAGAGAATCTAGAGAATAAAATGGCGATTGTTGCAAAAAAAATTGTCACACGGTATTTGTGCAGCAGTGTTTTAAACGCAACTTTTGGGGGAAAAAGACACTTTCATGAATTTAAAAAAAACTAAACAGTAAGGTTAGTTAAATAGTTTTTTGTATAATGTGAAAGATGATGTTACGCCGAGTAAATAGATACTCTACATGTCATGCTTTAAAATTGCACGCAATTTGGAATGGCGACAAACTACGGTACCTAAAAATCTCCATAGGTGACGCTTGAATTTTTTTTACGGATACCAGGTTAGCGTTACAGAGGATGTCTAGTGCTAGAATTATTGCAGAAATACCTCACATGTGTAATTTAAACACCGTTTACATATGCGGGTGCGACTTCCATATGCGTTTTCGTTGCTGTACGAGCTCGCGGGGATGGGGGCGCTTTAAAAAAATAAATAAAAATGATTTATTTTTATATTTTTACATTATGTTTAAAAAATGTATATATATTTTTGACGGGACAGGAGGCCCAGTAAGAGCGGCGGGAGGTGGTGGGAGGGATGTCCCCTCCCGCTCCTCCGGGATAACAACTGAGCGGCTTTTAATACATTTAATACTGACAGGGATGTTTAAAGTGATTAACTTTTATGTATATAAAACCTTTATCCCAAAAGTAACAAAAAAGCTGTCTGTAATTGTTAGCTGGAGTTCTGCTTTTATTTATTAGTGTATCTAAATCTGCCAGTGCTTCCAACACTACCCTCCCTTCAGCCTGACAATGCTGGCTCTATTGCTCCTTCATCCAAAGTGTAGCTCCCTAATGCAAGAAGTGTGTTAGGCCCCTTTCACACGGAGGGTCCGTTCAGGTCCGCCTGTCAGTTTTTTAGGCGGACCTGCACGGACCCTCCATGTAGCCCTATGGAGCCACGGATGTCAGCAGTGACATGTCCGCTGACATCCGCTCCACCAAAGTGTGACGGAGGAAAACCCTCTTTTTCCTTCCGTCGGCAGAGCGGATCGGATGACAACGGACTTTACGGTCCGTCATCATCCGATCCCCCATAGGGGAGAGCGGCGCTCTGACAGGGCGGTCCCTGCACAGTGTGTGGGGACCGCCCAGTCATCCGCCGGCTCAGCGGGGATCAACGGAGCGATCCCCGCTGAGCAAGCGGAGCTTCACTGAAAGAGCCCTTACTGTCCAGATCACCAGGTGCAGAGGGAAAAACCTAAAAAATGAAAACTAATGTAACTACCACATCCAAGGGTTGGCAAGCTGCAACATGTTACATTTTTGGTTTTAGATTTATTTACCACTTTACATTTATATTTTTAGCTGCTTTTCATGCCACAGTCCTCTGGCAGTTTTTTGCTTTTTACATTCTTTTGCTTTTTTATCATCCTCGTCAATGCACATTAAATTGATTCCCTGTACACATGATCGGATTTCCGATGGGATAAAATCCGATGGATTTTTTCATCAGAATTCCGATGAAACTGACTTTCATCAGTCATGCCTAGACACCATCAGTCAAAATTCCGACCGTCCAAAATGCCGTGACGTACAACACGTACGACGGCACTACAAAGGGGGAAGTTCAAATCCAACGGCGCCACCCTTTGGGCCGTTTTTGCGGATTTTGTGTTACCGCGTTAGTAAAAGTTTGGTGAGAGCCGATTCGCGCTTTTCAGTCTCCGTGCTTTTCAGATAGTTTTCTGCGTTTCAGTTTGTGCTTGTAGGTTCGTATTTGTCTTTCAGTGCGTGCAGTCAAATTGTTTGCTCCAGCAGGACCAATTATGTCATATGCCTCTGCTGCGGGAAATCCAGGAGAATAATCCTGATGACTACAAGAATTATTTTCAGATGACGGACCCCGTTTTTCACAGTCTGTTTGATTTGGTGTCCCCCTATATCACCAGGCAGGACACTGATGCGCCAGGCCATCACTACCGAGCAGAGGCTCATCGCCACCTTGAGATACCTGGCGACTGGGAGAAGCCTGCAGGCCCTCAAGTTCACGACAGGCATCTCCCCCCAGGCTCTGGCGGGTCATTATTCCAGAGACCTGTTCTGCCATCATACAAGTTATGCAGAAGAACTATATTAAGGTAATTTTTCTCCTTTAACATCACATTATATGTATATAATGCTTACTAATGTATTGTATTTCTTTCATCCTTCCCTAATTACCATTATTGTAATGTGCTGTGAATGTCCCCTCTGTCCTCATGCATGCTGTACCCTTTTTTTGGCATACATGCATATTTGCCTTCACTAACCTCTCCAGCATGCTATCCTGGGCCTAAACACCCCTAGCCTAGTCACTTAACAAGATATTTTGACATGTATTGCTTTACCCTCCCCCCCCCCCAATGTGTCCAAATGTTTGGTTTATCATTACAATCATGTAAAAAATTACCGGTTTGCCAGGCCCCGGAGGTTTGTTGAGAATGCCTTTGGGATAATGGCCAGCCGGTTCCGCCTGTTTCTTACCTCTATCCATATGGCGGAATACAAGATCAATCATATTGTTTTTACCTGCTGCATACTGCACAACTATTTATGCAGAAATGCACCCACTTATCTGAGCTCTGTTGGGCCAGAGGCCAGATTTGCAGACAATGCCCTGACGGGCCTGGATACTGGCTGTATTGGCTTGGCCCCCCAAAGTGCCCGTGAAGTGCGGGATAAATATGTCGATTACTTTATGAGTAGGGGGGCCAAAAATAAAAAAAAAGTAAAATCTGTATAAAACGTGATTTCTCATTATTGTGTGTGTTTCTTGAATCTGTCTCCCAGGTTCTCCTAGTACACTTGTCGTGCCAAGTGGCTTTGTCTTTAGTAAATAACCACAATTGTGACGGTAAACAAGAACATATTTTTCTAAATGGTATTGAGCATAGAAAGAAGATGCCACACATTTTGGAGTAGAAAAAGATTTTTACTCAGTGCACAACTTGTGCGTTCTAAATTTTTTGGGGACATTCTAAACAGTGTTTTCCCCCCCAAAAAAGTTTTGGTTTTTGTTTTGCATAAACACACATGTAAATTTTTTTTTATAAGAAACAAAACAATGGAACTTACAAAGTTCAACCTTATAGAAAAAATGAAGGCAATATCAGGCATTATATAGTATTTCAAAAATGTGTTGCTGTTGCCTTCATGAGATGGGGTGATGTCACCCCTTAACAAGGCAAATTTGGAAGATGCACACAAATTGTGCATCAGAATGGGGATTTTCCTCCTGATCCCATGCCAACAAGTGCTATCTCCCATCATGGGGGATCAATGGACGTGTTTTGGGGGTGCAAACCATGCCTCTCACCTACTTGAGTTGCGAGGAAGGGGTTGCACCCTCAAAGCATGTCCATTGATCCCCCATGATTTGAGATAGCACATGTTGACACACTGTGTGCATCTTTCAAATTTGGCTTGTTAAATCACACAAAAATGTAGAAACTTTTAGGCCAAAAAAACTTGAAATGGTGGCAAGAAAAACATCTTCATACTCTCCCCAAAACATCAATCATGTTTTTAATTTGTTGGTTAAAATGAGTTTGTGCGTTATAACGTCGATTTCTCGACTCATAACCATGAGATCCTAGATTATGATTTGTGCGCTCCCACTGGAGAAAGGAGGAGATTGATTTTCCACAAGCAGCACATCACATAAAAAAAAACAAAAAACGCATGTCTGAAAAAATATGCATGCATGCATTTATTCCCTGAATCTGTGGTGTATGGCACTGACCGGTTGTGGTGACAATCTCGCACACTTCCTCCACATCTCCTTTCTCCACCTCTTCTTCCTCCACCTCTCCTTCCTCCACATCCTGAGGTTTGGGTTCTCTCTGGTCCCCTTCTTTCTGAGATTGGGGTTCCCTCTGTTCTTTGAGGTGTGGGGTTCCTGGCCTCTTCAGAGTGGTGTGCTCCAAGTCTCCGCTCCCCTATGAGAATGAAACAAAAGGTATACTTAGCACACAGATATTTGAGGTCAGAAATAGGAATATGAAACATTGCTTGGAAGTGGGGTACAATTGTCTTTTTTGGCAGAGTTACAAGCTGAAGACCTGTTTTAAAATGTATTTCTAATCTGGAATCCTGAAGTTTTTTGACCAAGTTACACACATGGAGACCCCCCCAAAGTATCCACTCTAGCACTTGTGTGGGACACCCTAAAAAGGTTGTTCTGGTGTCCCACACAGGTGCTCCAGAGTACAGCTGTGGAAACAGCTGCTGAGTGTCCTCTCCTTTACACTGAATCAAGTTTGCATTTCACATTCTAGTTCAAAACACATCATCTAGGCAACAAGATTTATAAACGTTGTTTTAATAGAAATAGGCATGTCCAAATGTGGCTTACCTGTATCTGCGCAAAATATCTACTTTAGAGGAGGATTGATGTTTACTACGAACGATTATACTTTGGCCACTACCCTGAAAGAGGCCTTTTTCAAATATCCAACCAGTCAATCAAAGCACATGGAGCAAAACATGCAAGTATAATAATCTACTTATTAATAACACAGGAGAAATGCTTACTTTTTAGCAGAATTCTTTTGATCTTTCTGTACTGCTCCGGCTCCCTCAGCTTCAGGTCAGACCACCTTTTACGGAGCTGCTCATTGGATCTCCGGACCCCAAATTTATGGTAGACTCCTCGCCACTTTGCCGATTATTTTGGCCTTCCTGAGATTAGGGGTGTTGTATGGGCCAAGCTTCCCATCATAATCTCTCCTCCGCAAGATGTCTACCATCTCCACCATCTCAGCAAAGCACATATTACTGGCCTTGTATCTTGTCCTGGATCGGGACATTCCCGGCTCCAGGCTTTCTTCGTCGAAAGTTAAAACAACCCGCACCTGCTGTGTCACCGCCATGTCGTCTCCCACTGGGTGTCGAACGAGAAGGGGTGGGGAATATCCGAGGTAGAACGTCAGGGGCGGCCGACGTGGGCGGAGGTTCGCGCATGCGCAGGGAATATGATAGCGACGTTGTGTGCGCGGAGTAAGGAGGACTGGAAGTTCCGAACGTCACTGACGAAGGTAAAAAAGTTGGGGCATCAGTGGCCTATACTGATACATGATTTTAAAGGGCTAGATTGGGATAATATTAGGACAGTTTAGGCTGACCTAGTGTTTTTGTCTTGTGTTTTATCTTGCAGCAAAAATGCAGAGTTTCAAGGATCCGGCAATCTTCAGAGCTTTCATAGATAAATATAGGAGGGCTCACCAATTTATGGGAGCTTAAAAACCCATTATACCACAATCGTGAGGTTAGGAGGGCAACAATTGAGAAATTTGTGGAATATATGAAGACCTGAATCCCAGAGGCAGACTATAACATGATTAACAATAAAATCAATAATATGAGGAACAGCTACAAAAAGCAATACAAAGAGGTCCGCGAATCCCGGAGATCAGGAGCAGCAGCAGACCAAGTACATGTCCCCAAGCTGTGGTATTACAAACACCTGCGATTTCTGGGCGACCAGATAGAAGCCAGGGAATCACTTTCCAGCCTTCCCTCCCGCCTTCCCTACACCCCTGCAGAGGGTGCCGAGGAGCTGGCTGACCTCGAAGACCCGGATATTCACATCTATAGTCAGGTATAGTATTTTTCTAAATATTTTTGGTCATAGAATAAAATTGTTGGGAACTAGATATTAAAAAAAATATATAGTGGACAGAATTGTCTGGGACAAGAATGAAAAATACTGGGGTCAGAATGATAGTCTTTTCTATTTAGTAACATTTAATTTGCAACAGTCATGAGCTGGAAATTGTGTGTGATTGATGAACCAAAAACTCAAACTATGTCCCTTTTTATACACAGGATGAGGTCAGCCAGGAGGACGAGGCTCTGGAGTGTGGCACCCAGGAGGAGGCAGGGGTGAGTGGCACCCAGGAGGAAGCAGGGGTGAGTGGCAGCCAGGAGGAGGCCGGGCCAAGTGGCAGCACTCAGTCACAGGCGCTTCCCCTCCAGCTGAGACAGAAAAGGCCCAGGAGGTTGACTCGGGTGGTGGAGGAATCCCTGAAAATAATAAGGGAAGTAGCTGAGATCATGAGGGCCCCCCTCAACCCAGTTGAGTCCTATGGGTGCTATGTGGCCAATAGACTCCTTAAAGTGGAGGAGGGCCAACGTGCCCTCTGTGAGGAGCTGATATCTACGGCCCTTCACAGGGTGGGGAGGGGCCAGCTGACAGAGGCCACACTTTGTGATCTGGCCCATCCTTCTGCTCCTCCTCCTGCCACATTGCCACCACCAGAGCCACAGCCTGCAAGGGGGGCGTGGAGGGAGCCGTGGAAGGAACGCTGCAGGAAAGCGTGGAGGCAACGCTGCAGGGAAGCGTGGAGGGAACACTGCAGGGAAGCGTGGAGGGAAGGCTACAAGCAAGACCAGAAAGTGATTCCCTGGCTTCAAGCTGCTCTGCCAGAAGACGCAGTTTTTTGGAGTACCACAGCTTGGGGACATGTATGACATCTGCTGCTGCTGCTCCTGATGTCTGTGATTCGGGGACCAGATTGTGATCCCAATTCGAGGGACTCCTCATGTTATTGATTTTATTTGCCTTCATATAAGGGTCAGTGGTATCCGCGCTTTAGGACAGTTAAGTGTTGGCTGCTGCCTGCCCTGAAGCCCTGAGTTCAGGAACTAGTACATTGTGAATTCTATAGGTGGGGTGAATGGCGCTGCCTAAGTGAAGTGCCAATAGATAAATATATATATATAAAAACAGATTAAAACGTGCAAAACAGTGTAGTTTCTTTAAGGGGTGCTCCTGGGCCACAGGTTGCCCCTAATTGGTGAGAGTGCTACGTGCGTTATTGCAAATAAATGGTACGAGATAAAAGAGTGACAGACCAATAATGGTTGGCCAATTAGGCAATCAGGAGAGCCGGTGATAAAACACTGGCAACCGTAGTGTATATACCCTGTCCAGGGCCAGAGTTGAACAGGCAAGTGTTGTGCATAAAATAAAATAGATTAACAATCAGGGTAAAATAAACACTCAGGGTAATAAATTTCAGCAGCACGTTAATTAAATCCCAACATCAATATTGCTGTGTTAGTCCAAAGCATTAGTGGCAAGTATAGCTTATATTAGGTAAAAGTCCAAAGCATCAAACAAAGAATCAGATATAGATTTGTGTTGTAAGATGGTTCAAACAGTGTGTAAGGTGACTTTTGTAAAAACTTTTTGAGGTTCCTAGCAGTCTCCAGGTGACCGTTCTGCTCCCCCTCAAGGTTCCCCACTCACCAGAAGTAGAAACCCCTGCAGGGGTATCAGGCACACGAGTAGTTAGGTTCCTCGGATTGGCGTGGGCTCCCTCTCCTGTCCTCCGCTCGTTTCCCCGGGTTTCCTCTCTGTCTCCTGGGTTTGCTGTACCAGCTTGCTGCATTATAATGAAAGAGCAAATGCCACCATAGCGTAATTCCGTAGGGATTTATTATAGGTAAAAACAGAACAAAAGCAAAAAACCGCTGTCTAATACATGCAGGTAAAATAGTAAAATTTAAAAGTCCTGCATTTGTGGTGTTAGAGCACCCAGAGCAGCGGCGTGCGTTCCACCGCTCCGATCCAGACAACCAGAAGTGACGTGTCGACGTGAAGGAACAATCCACCTGACGCGTTTCGTCATGTGACTTCTGTGGCGATGAAGAAGTCACATGACGAAACGCATCAGTTAATTGGTCCTTCACGTCGACAAGTCAGTTACGGTTGTCTGGATCCAAGCTTTTGTTTTGTTTTTACCTATAATAAAACCCTACGGAATAACGCTATGGTGGCACTTGCTCTTTTATTATAATGCAGCAAGCTGGTACAGCAAACCCATTCACTATTTGCCTTCATGTCTGCCTTTGGGGTCCAAAGTTGGCATATATTCCACTAATTTCTCAATTGTTGCCCTTCATCTTTAATTTTTTCCAGAATAAATGGATATTTGATTTAATTTAAATAGTTGCCTGTGTGTTTTTCTTGTGAGTAGGAAGGTACATTTCATAAATACAATGTGTAAATAACAAGGGACACTAACATCAAACTCCTTGAGGGAAAAAAAAACCAAGATAATAATGTTGTTGTGATAACTTGACCATAAAAAAATATGGACATCACTATAAAATATTAAAAGGCCAGTAAAATATTAGATCTTGATTCAAAACAACCAAAAATAAATAAAACATTTGAATCCTGCCTTTAAAATAAAATACGAAGATTCATGAGATCTCAAAGAAATAATTTTGTCCGAACTCTGTGTGAATGTCCGCAACGATAATTTTTTGGGGGAAAACCGTTTATAGAAAGAACAAAAGAATGCGCTACATTTAACGATACAAAAATTTGCAGCATGACGAATGTGCGATGTCCATTACGAACGCTAGTTTTACCAGAACGAGCGCTCCCGTCTTGTAATTTAGTCTGAGCATGTGTGGATTTTTTTCTGATGGAGTTCCCCACAAACGATTGGAATTTACTATCAATGGGGCCCACACACGATCGGTTTGTCCGATGAAAAAAGTCCATCCGTCTTTTTTCATCAGAAAAACCGATCGTGTGTACGCGGCATAAGTATATAAAAAGTGCTGCTTATACAGATAATGAAAATACTTTTAATGGCTGGGTCATATCTGAGAGCTTCTTAGTAACTCCACAGACATATTGTGGTTGTCTTCATCTCTATTGCACCTTTACCAACCCAATTAATTTCCCATACATCCAATACATTATCTTGAACTTACCTATAAGTTTCTTCTGGGTATATATTACTACATGTTACTGCAGTCTATGAGCAATGTTTCAACTTGTGGTTATTCTATTTTAGTTCACCACAAGGTTTCATAGTAAAACTATTCTTTAGTAGTAAAGTCGTCAGCCCCAAGGCAAAACTCAATTTCATTGGTCCTTTTTTTTGGTCAGAATTTACTCTTTTTGAGAGTATGGATTCATCACTCCTAATAAGCCAATGTGTCAATGTAAAATGGAAGGACCAGGCAAAGTAGCAGTCTAAAATAAATGTATTTACATAATTTTAACTGACAAAATATTTGCAATTCTATCTAGCTCCTCTTGCGTTTGTATAGCCATGAAAGTGACACTAGTATTTTTCTACTGCAGTCTTCCTCTTTTACCCACCTATTATAGGACTAGAATTAAAAACCAAAAAGCCATCGCACCACTGTGATCCTCCCTGTGCTTTTGTTCTGAAAGCTTGTTTAAGCACCCCCTCCAGCCCCCAGTGCCAGAAAACATGCCAGATTGCCAGCTTTAAGCAATTAAATAGAGTTTGATTGGCCCACAGTGCATACACACAGCTTCTTAGCAGATGGTTTAATACAGTGAAGTTAACCTGTGCTCATGTGAAATATCCATATGGATGCAGGGGAATGTAAAAAATAAATAAAAATATAAACATTTTCTACAGATAACCTTCTGATCAGGCACACATTGCATTGCTATATCTTAGCAAATTAACCATTGAGGCCAATATCTGCTGTGAAAGGGCCTGTGGGAAGATACTAAATAGAAAGTTTTCAGACAATTAAACAAGCAAAATTGTTCTTAATTTATTATTTCAAATTCTATTACTTAAAGTGTATGTTTTATGAATTCAAAGAGTTTTATTGCATCTATCTAATCTTTGTTATATACAGTATGTTACAAAGCACATATAAATACATTAACATTTCATGTAAATGTAACACTTTTTAAATAAAATTAATACATGAAAACTTTATTGTTAGAAGAAAACCAAAACTATGAACTATATAGAAATACTTAAGAACTATACCAAAACAGTTCATATTTAGTTTGCTTCCTGAAAAAGATTAATGCAATTGGTTTCTCCAACTTTCTTGCAAACGTGTTCAATATGGTTAATTATTCTGTGTCCTTCACGAAAACACTTTATCTCCTTCTTAATGATTTATTTCCGTATCTTTGAAACAGTCACTGAATTTTTTTTGTGTGAACTGTCTTTCAAATAAAACTTTACGATTCTGAGCCTTTAAAGTATATCTAAAGGCATTTTTTTTTCGTTTTGAATAGATTGGAGAGGTATTAGAGCACCGTAAGATTTGTATTGCTGTGTGTAACCCCATTAGGGAGACCCACCCTCTCCTTTTGTCCTACTTACCATTATCAAAAGTGAAAGTAAAAGAAAGTTCAAAATTTTGGGTTGTCCCCTCAACTGGAATTGTAGGGAAATTTCCAAAGGAAAGCTAGTTGTGACGACCTGGTCAAAACAGGAAAAGGATTTTTCTGGATAGCAGCACTCCAAGATAAAAAGCCTTTATTTCAAAAGTCCAGGAATCCAAAGCATACACTGCACATCACGACACACTGATCAAAAATTAGCTGACATGTTTCACATCAATTGATGCTGTGAAACATGTCAGCTAATTTTTGATCAGTGTGTCGTGATGTGCAGTGTATGCTTTGGATTCCTGGACTTTTGAAATAAAGGCTTTTTATCTTGGAGTGCTGCTATCCAGAAAAATCCTTTTCCTGTTTTGCTCATAATTGCATTGCTTGCACCCTTGGTTGCTGGGAGGAGGTCATTTGGAGGATATCTACATCTGAGCGGCTCCCTTTCTCTGCTTCTGACGACCTGGTGACAACCAGGGATTCCCTCACTTCCTATTGTGGCTATGGGGCAGGAGGTGAACGGAAATATTTCCAATAGGACACAGATGACAATAATAAACCATTCATGAGTTATGTTTGCTTTCAAAAAAAAAAAAACATTAAAAAAAAAGTAGAACTAAATTTAAAAATACTTTTACTACTTTATAATAACCCCAAACAGAAACCAAAACTGATGCTATATAAAATTAACCATAATGCTTATTATCATCTTTTTTGTAACTGTGTATTTTAATAAGTAAATGTTTTGAGGTAACCTGACTCCGATCATGTGGGCTGCTTTTTTTTATGGCTGGATAACCATGAGCTTGCAGGGCTGTGATTGGACACAGCTGATCACATAGTAAAGAGCCAACATCATTGACTTTACCCTGATCGGTGATGTGCTGCAAGAATGGGAGGGGACGTCATATGACGTCCTTTCAAAACATGAGTGGTCCCGCTCGGCCATCATTGTACAATAGGCCAGGAGGGAAACAGGGTTAACAGGTTAAAAAGCTGCCTAGTCCATCACCCCTAAACTGCAACCTACAATAGGCACTGTGACAGGACAGTGACCTGTCACAAAATAAAAAAGGGTTGATTCATCCAGAGTTCTCAACCAGGCAGATTGAGGGGCTCCAGGGTGCTTGTTTCCTATAGAGGAAACTGGATTTTCATTTTCCCCAGAGAATATAACCTAGCATTGGTCCTGGATCCCAGAAGCTTTGTAGAGATTTGGAAAGGAGGAAGTCTTAAATGCTTTGTTCTGTTTTGCCAGTAGCCACATCCTGATTATGAAGGTTTGCATAACCCTTAGGAGTTGATACTTGCAATAGTTCATGGCTCCATTTGGGGGGGAAAGGGGACAACTCTAGCCAGAAGTCAGGGTGTGGCAAATGCAGCAAGCAGCTGCAAGGTATATAGAGTATACATGAGTGTCTTGAGGATACAGACAGACAAAGGACTGAGGATTGGGACCAGGGAAGCAACAGTGCAAATGAAAGCTAGGAGGCTGATGCTTATTGCTAGGAGGCTGATGAATATTTGTGTTTTTGGGATTGGAAGTGGAATTAGTAACTTCTGCAAGGGTAACCCATGTGTTTCTGAAACATTATTTTTATAAAATTGAGCACAAAAAAGACCTTGAAAAAAGATTGTGCTAGTGACCTTCATACTTGTTGCGCTACACTTAAGCCAATTACTCACATATGGAGCAAATATACCAAGCACAGAGTTCATTGCTAAAGAAGTAAATGCAATTGCTGTGACCTGTATATAGTCTGTGTGTGAGACAGCACAATCTGTGTACAAGAAAGCCTGCAGAAGAGAAACTAGAAGCCCTCAAACAGACAGTGCCCCAATTTTTGCTGAACTGTGCATAAGTATGGTAGTCTGTAAAAATAAATAATCTTAAAAGCCAGTAGAAAAAAAGTTTGTAGCTGATGGTATGGTCACCATCTGTGGAAGCCCACACTAAGTGCTAAATGATAGAAATATGCTGATGGAGCAAAAATGGAGTGCTGTTGCACACAGTAATTCTAATGAGGCCAATTTCTGTCTATGGGCCATGGATGTCATCTATAAAGAAATGTGGCAAAGCAAAGAAGGAAACGGGATTCAGTGTGAATGGAGGAGACAGTGAGTGTTAAAGGGCAACTCCACTTTCGTGGGGGAAAAAAATATCAAATAAGAAATATAGCGCATATCATTGCAACATTAATCATATTGTAATTAAATGTTATTAAAAATTACCCATCCTTTTCAATCTGCAGCCACTGTAATTTAATGAGAATGCATTACAATATGGCTACCAGGAGTTGTTCTGTACACAACAGAGAGTGCCTCCATATTGTTAAAAGGGGCTTGTAGATTTTGACAAGCCCCCACCCTCAGACCCCCTCAATCACTGGGAAATAGACATGTGCATTCGTTATCATCCGAATGCATTTGCGATCTGATTTTCGTGATCGTTTTAACATGAGGATAACGAACGCGCAGAATCCAGAATCCAAAAGATCCAAAATGAAAAAATGCTTTATTTTTGTATCCATTATATTTTTGTATCGTTGCAACAACATTTCGATATAGGTAGATAGAAGATTCGACATGACGGTGACAATAGCGATCTGTGGTCGAATGTGCCTAACCTAACTAACTCTACTAGTCCAAGATTATTTGACATACAGAAAAGATTCAACATTAGAGACAATAGTAAAAGAGGTGCTAGTGGTCGCTGCTGGAATGAGTGGGGGAAGTAAAATAATGATGAATGTTATTAGCTGATTGTAACCAAAGAGGAGGAGCAGTAAAATTGCTAGAACTTAAGTACACACTTACAGCCAACTTACTTTCACTTGAAGATTCGACGAAGCAGCTGAAAACATACGACCGTCGCAAGCGGACATTTTCGGTCAAATGCTCAGCCCATAGGCTATAGAAGAATTCCAATGTTGTTTGACTAGTACTAATAATCAATAATTATAATTATTACTAGTCAAACATTAGAATTTTACTATAGCTTGTGGGCGCAGCATTAGACCGGAAATGTACGATCACGGCGTGGTACATTTTAGCTGCTTCATCGAATCTTCTTAGAACATCTGACAGACATAAGCCTTCGATTCAACCTTAATTGGATTTTCGTACGAATGCATTTTTTAACGAAACAAAAATAAATACCGTATATACTCGAGTATAAGCCGAGATTTTCAGCCCTTTTTTTGGGCTGAAAGTCCCCCCCTCGGCTTATACTCGAGTCAGTGTACCTTGGGCGTCCATTTTTTTTAATTTGCGCTCCCTCCTGGTCCCATGCGGTTCCGTGATATGCGATTGACACTGTTTAGTGATCCGCCAATCAGACCTTCTCCTCTTCTTCGAGGATGAAAGAACATCCGTGTTTGGCGGATCACTAAACACAGTGTCTGCTGGTAAAGTCCGAGGATGAGAAGATGGCCGTGATAGGCGGAACACTGAACACAGTGTCACATCGCCTATCACGGAACCGCACGGGACCAGGAGGAAGCCGCAAATTTAAAAAAATGGAAGCCCGCATCGCGATGGACATGGGAGGTGATCTTTCGTTAGAAGCCTGGCTGCCTCTTACAAAAATAGATCTTCGCTGTAGCAAGCAGAAGGTGAGTGTGGAGGATAATAATGTGCTGTTTATCTCCATGGTAATGGGCACAGTGAGGTAATGGGCACAGTGAAGCTGCAAATGGGCATTGTTGACCCTCTTTTCCGTTTACAGTAGCTGCTGCATTTTTACCCTAGGCTTATACTCGAGTCAATAAGTTTTCCCAGTTTTTTGTGGTAAAATTTGGGCCTCGGCTTATACTCGGGTCGGCTTATACTCGAGTATATACGGTGCACAAATTTTGGGAGTAACTAAATCAATTTATTTTTGGGATAAAATCGAAATTCCGAAACAAAATATTTCAGTGTGCACATGTTTATTGGGAAAGGGTTGTGGGGAAGAGACCTCTCCATGTTGAGAGCATGTGGCCTGGTATGGTTCAGGAAAAAGCGTGCATGCTTATCCCCACCCATGCTGCATGCTCAGATTAGGCGTCAACTTTTTTTATTTTATTTTTTTGTGGAGCCCCCCTTAAAATTCATACCAGACTCAAAATCACATTCACAAAGGGAAATAAATTAAACAGTTTAAATTGCCGGCAAATGACATTCAATGTCAGCATCTTGAAAAAAAAATTAAAACACACGCACAAAGACCCCTCTGTGTGTTTTTTTTTTATTATTTAAACAAAGAACCTCTCAATGACAACTGATAATAATTTGCTGCCAATTCTTAGACTTTACTCATCTGTAGAAATAACTGTTGCCGGCTCCACGGAATATCTTTTAAATCAAAGATATTTATTAGAAAACAAATAGAGAAACTTTACAGCTCACATTTAAGGCACAGAATTTGTCATACAGTTCAATTAACGCAAGAGGTGTATTCATACATTACTCTTAGCATCCGCTACCATCTCTTATTATACAATTCAGGTAATTCTTCTAAAGGACCTGCTCATTCGTATGTTCGCACTATAGTCTGATATGCATACGGTAAGTGCTTTATATTCTCTGCCCTCTTAGTGTATTCACTTTCCCACATCTTACCTCAACAGTCTATCCATCACAAGATCAACTGGGGAGAGGCCAGGGGTATCCAACCATGGTGCCCATAGTTTATCCAACTTTCCAAAAATTACCTCTATGTTGAAAGATATATTTCTCCAACCTTATGGTGTCACCCATTTGGGCAATCCATTCCTTCAACGTTGGGGGCTCAACCACCTTCCAATGTCTAAGGATCAGCTTGCGAGCCTGAAACAGGGCCCTAGTTATGGCCGGTTTAAAATTGTCTTCCGTAGGGATGTCGTCTAATATCCCGAGTAGACCATGGTTTTGGGTTTGTAGGTATGGTGGTCTGATATACTCTGTTAAAAGGTGGCTAAAACCCCTGTCCAGAATAAATGTAGTTTGGGGCACCTCCATAGCAGATGTATTGAGTCCCCATGATCTCTTGCACACCTGGAGCAGTTGGAGTCCGGTCTCACTCCCATCCTAAACGGTCTGTCGGGCGTATAATGCACTTCAAGTACGATGTATATCTGGGATAACCGTTGGGCCACATTCAAGGAGCAAAGTTGTACTGCATGGAGTGCCTCCTCCCATTGTTTGTCCTCGAATGTTCCCACATCCCTCTCCCATTTACACAACGCCACAAGGGGAAATCCCTCCAGGTAAATATTAAGAATCATAGAATAAGTTCTAGAAATGAAGCCCTTAAACTGGGATACTTCAGCCATATATCGGAATATCAGTGTCGGTGAGAGAGTCCACAGGGTCCCCCCAGCCTGCACCTTCACTGCATGTTGCAACTGCCTATAATAGAAGAGCATTGATTGCGGGAGGTGAAATTGCTCCCTCAGCTCGGGGAATGGAATCAGTTTTCCCGTGGTAAATATAGGTCTCATGAGTGTGACCCCGTGCCTCTTCCGCCAAAATCCAATAATAGCAGCTCCTCATAGTACCCATTGGCCTGTACCCGGTGAAGCCCTTTACTTCCTGTAGTTGTCTAAGTTTGTTACATATTTTTTGCATCAGGACGTATGTGGGAAATCGTTTATTAGACTTTGCATATGCCAGGGCCTCCATACCTGTGAGCACGTTGTTGAGGTCGGTGACATAGCACATTAGGGCCCTAATGGGGTCAGGTTGTACATTTCCTTCCTCCATTCCCTGATCTTCTGGCATAGCCCGGGCTATATGTTGCGCCTGAGCCGCCAAATAATAGACCCAAGGGTTAGGGAGGGCGAGGCCTCCCGCTTCCTTGGGTTTTTGTAATTGTACCAATTTTACCCTTGGGAGTTTATCTAGCCATATGAAGGCCATAAAAAGGGAATTGATAATTCTTAACATTTTTTAGAGGGATCACCATTTTTGTGTTGTGTAGGATATATAAGAGTTGGGGCATAAAACAAATTTTTGACATTAACCCTTCCCAACCGGTACAACCTAAGGCGGGACCATATTTTGTCTCTCTCGGATTCTATTTAACCACTTCCCTACCCGCCCATAGTCAAATGACGTCCACAGATGGGATCTCCCATCCTGGGTGGATGTCATATGACGTTCTGGGCTTCCCGGCCATCTAGGGGGCGCGTGCGCGCCACCATCGCTCGGGACCCAGTGCGCGTGCGCGGCAGCTGCGTTGTCTGCTGGGCACCCGCGATTGCATAAAGATCCATGTCCTGTCAGAGGTGAGGAGACCGATGTGTGTTCCCAGTACAGAGGAACACAGATAGATCGGTCTCCTCCCCTTGTGAGTCCCCTTCCCCTACAGATCACTCCCTAGGGAACATATTTAACCCCTTCAGCGTCCCCTGGTATTAACCCCTTCCCTGCCAGTCACATTTACACAGTAATCAGTTCAGTTTTATAGCACTAATCGCTGTATAAATGTGAATGGTCCCAAAAATGTGTCAAAAGTGTCCGATATGTCCGTCGCAATGTTACGGTCACAATAAAAATGCAGATCGCCGCCATTACTAATAAAAATGCAATAAATCTATCCATTTTTTAGGCGCTATAACTTTTGTGCAAACCAATCAATATACGCTTACTGCATTTTTTTTTACCAAAAATATGTAGAAGAATACATATCGGGCTGAACTGAGGAAAAAAAAAAAATGTTAAAAAACAATTCTGATATTTATTAAATCAAAAAGTAAAATAGCGCAAAAAATAAAAACCGCAGAGGTGATCAAATACCAAACGAAAGCTCTATTTGTGGGGAAAAAAAAGGACGTAAATTTTGTTTGGGAGCCACGTCGCACGACCGCGCAATTGTCAAAGTGTGACAGTGCTGAAAACTAAAAATTGGTCTGGGCAGGAAGGGGGTGAAAATGCCCTGTATTGAAGTGGTTAATAGTGTGGCCAAGTTAAGAGATATAAATCGCGTGGTTCTGAAGTGATCTTAACTCTGGATTAGCATCCAGCAGCAGTTGTGAGGATTTGGTCCAATTGAGGACAAGTCCTGAATAGGTCCCAAATCTGCCAATCACTGCCATAGCTTCCTTCAGGGAGTCATCTGTGTCCCCCAGAAGTAGCATGGTGTCAGCATTAGCTTCTCCTGAATCTCTCCATATTGAAATCCGCGCCCTCCCTGGTTTGCTCTAATCAAGGCTGCCATAGGCTCAATGGTGATGGCGAATAGGAGTGGAGACAGTAGGCACCCCTTGTGAGTGCCCCTATGCAGGGTAAATGGTACATAAATGTGTCCCGTGATTCTAATGACTGCCCTAGGTGAGCAGTACAGCACCTTCACCCACAACAGGAACCCCTCGCCAAAGCCAAATTTGCCCATGACAGCCCAGAGGTACTCCCATTCTATGCTGTCAAATGCCTTGTGAGCATCTAGTGACAGTAAGGCCCTAGCCCCCATGTTTTCTGACTGCGTCTGGAGATTCAAGTAAAGTCTACGGAGGTTGATGGCCATGGATTTTTGGGGCATAAATCCTTGCTGGTTCGAGTGGATAATGGAGGACATGGCCCTGTTAAGACGTAGGGCCAAGACCTTCCCTAGAATTTTAATATCGCTCTGCAAAAGCGATATCGGTCTGTATGAGCCTGGGTCCAATGGGTTTTAAGAGAAGTACAATGTTAGCTCTAGTCATGGAGTCAGGCAGGCACTGGGATTCTCTAGCATAATTAAGGACCTTTAACAGACGCGGCAGGATAATTCCCCCATATTGTTTGAAAACTTCCATAGGAAGACCCCAGGAGCCTTTGAATTCAGGAAGAGGCTAAGAGCCTCTTGTAATGCCTCAAGTTTAATTGGGGAGTCCAGGAGTGTACGCTGAGAAATCAACAGACCCGGCAGTTCAATTTCCTGCAAGTCAGTGGTCGAGTAAGTCACCCGGGACCTATACAAGTCAGTAGAACCTTACCAGTTCCTTCTTAATGTGCGTAGGGGTATTTACCAGCCTCCCTCCCTCGGTGTGTAGCACTCAGATGGACAGAGACATTTGGGAGGCCTTCACTATTTTTGCAAGTAAACGGCCTGTCTGCTCACCCTCCTCATAAAAGGCCAGTTTATTGAAAAACCTTTTTCTGTCTGCCGCCTCTCCTGTGATCCGATCAACCGCCTCCTGCACAGCCAGCCACGCTTCCCTAGCTGCATCAGAGGGGTCTGCAATAAATTCTGCCTCTAACCGGCCCACCATCTGTTCAATCTGATCCTTAATGGCATTTGATTTAGATTTAATGCCTGTGACCTCTGTGATCAAGATCCCCCTGAGAAACGCTTTAAACGTCTCCTAGGTTAACCCCAATTCAGAATGATCCACGTGGCGCCGCCAAAGCCCAGAGCTCTCAGCCATTATCCATTCACGGGAGGGGAATAGGGTAAGCCATAATATGTTGTTTCCACGGTTCCCTAGGCAGGTCTGCAACAGGCCTAGCAACCAAGGAGACCAATAGGGGAGAATTATCCGATACCCCCTCGCCAGGTATCCAAGGTCCTCCAGTAGGTGTGTCATTTGGGGTGTGCACAAACACAGGTCGATCCTTGACAAAGAGGTGAGTTTTGGAAAAACAGGAGAATTGCTTTTGCAGTGGTTAAGGCTATGTCACGGGTCAGTCCATCCTAAATCCTCCGTGAATTTCCGCAATGCCGTTCTAGCATTGGTTCAGGAAGTCACCGGAGGCGAACTTGATCCATATAACAGTTTAAATCACCTATAATAAGGGGAACATCGGGTGGCACAAATGATACATCAACAATATCCTTAATACCTCTGAATTAACAGGGGGTGGCACATATATGGCTGCAAGTATACATTTCAGTTGATATATTCTACATAGTAACATCACAACGCCCTTCATCATCTATCAATTTGTCTAGCATTTGAAAATCCAGGGCACGATGTACCATCACACTCACCCCCCTGGAATAAGAGGTATGGGTGGAATGGTACGCCCAGCCTACCCAGGAGAAACCCAGGCAAGAAACAGTTTCCGGCACAAGGCGAGTCTCCTGCAGCACATAAATAGCGGGGGCATATTTCTTAACCACTTCCCTACCCAGCCATAGACAAATGACGTCCACAGATGGGATCTCCCATCCTGGGTGGACGTCATATGACGTCCTCGGCTTTGTAGGGGGATATCTGAATGATGCCTGCAGCTAGAGGCATCATTCAGATATCCTTTTAAAGTGCCGGCGATTCTGTGCACCATAAGAATGATCATAGCGGCGGTTCCACCGCTTGATCGTTCTTATAGGCGGCGGGAGGGGACACCCCCCCTCCCGCCGCCATCGGGAGCTTCTCCGGGCTCCCCCGTGCGATCGGGGACCCGGAGCGAATCTTCCGGCATCGTTGGTGGAGTCACGTGAGGAGCATAGAGATGACTGGTGACCAGATGGTCACCAGTCATCTCTATGATCGTCGGAGGCCCGCGCGCGATGTGATGACGTCACGCCCGGGTCCTCAAATGTAAACAAAGCCGCCATTGCGGCTGTAAGTATGAAATCAGTGAAAAAAATTTCACTGATCTCATGCTTTCCAGCCTGGAGGAGAGATGTGGGGTCTTATTGACCCCGCATCTCTCAATAAAGAGAACCTGTCACACACATTCCTATTACAAGGGATGTTTACATTCCTTGTAATAGGAATAAAAGTGATCAAAAAAAAAAAAAGTAAAATAATTGTAAAAAAATAAATAAATAAGTAAAATAAATAAATTAAAAAAAAAAAAAAAATTAAAACGCCCCTGTCCCCGGTAGGTCGCGATCAGAAGTAAATGCACACGTAAGTCGCCCACATATGTAAACGCCGTTCAAACCACGCATGTGAGGTATCACCGCGTGCGTTAGAGCGCGTGCAACAATTCTAGCACTAGACCTCCTCTGTAATTCTAACCTGGTAACCTGTAAAAAAAATTAAAGCGTCGCCTATGGAGATTTTTAAGTAACGAAGTTTGGCGCCATTCCATGAGTGTGCACAATTTTAAAGCGTGACATGTTAGGTATCTATTTACTCGGCGTAACATTATCTTTCATATGTTCCCAAAAAATTGGGCTAACTTTACTGTTTTGTTATTTTTTAATTCATGAAACCATTTTTTTTTTTATAAAAAGGCGTTTGAAAAATTATTGCGCAAATATTGTGCAAGAAAAAATGTTGCAATGACCGTCATTTTATTCCCTAGGGTGTCTGCTAAAAAAACATATATAATGTTTGGGGGTTCTGAGTAATTTTCTAGCAAAAGAATGATGATTTGTACATGTAGAAGAGAAGTGCCAAAATAGGCCCGGTATTGAATAGGTACAAAAAGCCCTGTATTGAAGTGGTTAAGAATAGTGGAAACCATGGTACGCTTAAGAGGACTCTGAACTCCTCTAATGTTCCATGAAAGCAAAAGAACAGTACTTATTTACATGAAATCTTGTGGATAATGTAGGATAAGTCATCTTGTGTACCCTAGGCGCCTTAGGGTGTGCATATTTTTGGTGCGCCAAGTGTGACAAAAACAAAGTACCTGAATCATACGTAAGGTAGATCATGTTGGTATGGATGAGGGATCCATTCGTATCACAGTCCTAACTGTGTGCCCGCTGGTTCTTTCTTGAGCTAAAGCCGTGGTAGTGGCATGTCAAAAAAATAACAAAAAAAGTGTAATCAAAGCGCCGCTTTTCCTGTGTGGGAGGCGGTAAAGCCCCCAATGTGTTGAGGGAGAGCCCTCTAACCTGCAGGGGGAAAAGTGGGGGTTGTAGAGGCGAATAGAAAAAAAATGGGTAAAAATGTGTACAAAAAAACTTTGGGTCGCTCATAACAACTCAACCCTAAACTCCAAGTACTGCTTGGGTTAAACTTGGATGGGTAGTTAAGACTGAAATGTCACAAAATTTTTTGGTAAATTCACTTGCTCTCAACGCTGGTGGAGTGTCATTAGATTGCGGCTTTCCAGCCAAACGTGTTTAAACTTCTTGGTGCATGTCTAGATTCTCAGGGATGTCAGATCAGTCCCCCTCTGCTGCTCCTCTACCCGCTTGTCGGAGGATATGCTCATTGGCATCTGGCCATGAGGACACTTTGGCTGCCATATCAAAAAAGTGAGACTGGCTGCCTGCCGTGATCTAGAGTTTCGCCAGGAATAGCATTGTGTATGTGGCACTGAGCCGTTGCAGCCTTTTTTTAACATCAGTGAATCTAGCTCTGCGCTTCTGTATCTCTTCAGAGTAATCAGGATAAAATGAGATGCGGGCCCCATTAAATTGAACATTACGCCGTTCCCTTGCCTGGTGGAGCACAATTTTTGTCCTTATAATTGAGTAGCCTGGCTATCATGGTGCGTGGCGGGTGCCCTGGTGGGAGGGGCCTGGGTGGTACTCTATGTGCCCATTCCACCGAGTACAGCGGGGTGAACACTTCCTTCCCAAAACACCTGGAGAAGCCATTGTTCAACAAAATCTGTGGGGTCCCTCCCCTTCATCTTCTCTGGGAGCCCCACTATATGAATATTGTTTCGCCTCAAATGATTTTCAATATCGTAAGATTTAGGTTCATTCACTCTGGCAATTCTGGCTGTTATTTGCGTGTCTCTTAGTAGTGGTGTAATTTTGTCTTTTAGCTCACTGATGCGGCCTTCTGCAGTAGTGTGTCCCCCTGTTTTCTGTAGATCATGCCTAATGAACCCTAGTTCTTCCTTCAGGCCTCTGAAGTGTTCCTGCAGGGTGTGCACTGATGCTGTATACTTGTGCACCGCTCGCAGTATTTCTGCAAGGGAGGGTTGATCAGCATCCTCACCCTCTTCCTCCTCCATGTCTGGCAGGCCCTGACTAGGGGAAGCTGCAGGGCCCTGTGTGCGTGTCTAATCCTCTGGCTGGGTGTGGAATACTGCAGGGGTAGCAAGCATATCCTCCCCGCTCCCATGTGCCGCCGAGGCCACTAGCTTCTGGGCATAATAAAGCATGTCTCTTGGGGGGGTCTTTCCTTGTCCCTCTGGGGGTCTTTCTTGCTTCCTTCGCCTTCTCCATGCCTTGTGCACGCTGTGAGAGAGGAGCCATGGCGCCATGTTGGATTTACGGCAGTCCGGTCTCCATCTGTTTACAGGCAAGCATGACTCCTGTAATTATTGCCGGTGTCTCCGGGTATGTCTAGGAGGGTTCCTGTGCAGAATTCGCCCTGATTCCGGGCGTTATTTATGGCTAGGAAGAGGATCGTTGGAGGATCAGTGCGGGAGCTCCGTGATGCAAGTCCTCTCACATGCCGCTCTCGGCCACGCCCCCACAGAATATCTTTAACATTGTTTTTTTTTTTGCTTGGTACATGCTCCCCAGGACAGTGCCCTTCCCAGTGCTATTTTTATTATTATTTTATAATTTTATTAAAGAATATTCAAGTGTACAAAGAAATACGTTTGTCAGGGGTATTGAGACAAGTATAAACAATAATCAAGTCAAACAGGGTTTTACATCAAAAGATAGGAGTAGGAAAACATTTGGGGACTTATACAGTTATAGAAAACTTTTCAGCATATATACTGTGAAAGAACAACCAACCTAGTAATCTTATGGGGGAAAAAACATCCCATAAGTTTCTAGTTACCCCCAGTGTGAAGGCAAGGCCGCATGGGCCCCTCTCAACAGGCCGTAATGTGGCATTAGAGGCATACGAGATACACTTGTAATCTCAAAAACATGAGAGTAATTGGGTGTTGATGTTGGGGTGAACTATCACAGAAAGGCGTCCTGTAGGTGTGTGCATTTACTGGGATGGGTGGGGAGGGGAATGAAAAGGATATTTGATTTGTGAGAGACTGAGAGTTTGGGGGGAAAGGAGGGATGTATCGGTGAGAGGGGAAGAAAATAAGAAAGGGAAAGGAAAGTAAGAGGAGAGTGAAGAAAGGAAAAGAGGTGGGTCATGGGGGCCGCCCCTTAATTCTGATCTCCTGAAGCATCTCATGCTACGGGAGAGGTATAATTTGCGTTTAGGGATTCTGAGGTATCAAGAGTTCAAACACTTAAGGGGGGAAATAGGATTTGTAACAGTCTGATGTTTTGAAGTGGAACCAGCATGCCCATGTTTGCGAGAATGTCCAATCGTTCCTGAGCAGTGTAGATCAATTCCTCTATTTCTTCCGTCTTGGCTATCCTAATCAACCATTCTCTAATGGTAGGTGCGTTCGGTGATCGCCAGTGCACAGGTATACAGAGTCTTGCCGCATTGACCATATGCATGGCTAATGATTTGTGATAGGTGCGTTTAGGGAGGGTTGTGTGATGTAAGAGGTATTGTGCATGGTTGTAATCTAGCTCGTAGGTGGTAATGCACCTCCGCCCAGAAATGTTGGATGGAGCTGCACTCCCACCAAATGTGGATCATGGAGCCTATTGCTTCTTTACATCTCCAACAGACGTTCGGGATAGAGGGCGAAAATTTTTGCAAGCGCGAAGGCGTCCTATACCATTTGGTTATAATTTTATATCCATTTTCTTGGATCGCTACATTCATCGATCCCTTATGAGCATGTTTAAAGATGGTTCCCCAATCCTCATCAGTAAGAGTTAGGTTCAGGTCCTTTCCCCACGAAATACATGTGGGCGTTGTCGCTGAGGAGGGGGAATCATCCTGGAGAAGAGTAAATGTAGGATATGAGGTGTCTTTGTGGTGCGGAGCATAAACAGAGGGTTTCAAACGGAGTGGGTCGCCTTGTCCATGTCTCAATTGGGGTTCTAGAAGTGAGATCATGTCTCAGCTGCCTATAAGACCAAAAGGGGAACGAATGTGTGAGCGATTTGGAAACAAAGTCCTCATAAGACCTAATTTTACCTCCCTGAAAGAAGTGTTGTGCTCGTAAATCTTCGTGCGGCCACTCGTTTTGAAGGAATGCAGTGCACTTACCAGGAGGGAAATCCAGATTCCCCCTCAATTCGGTCATTGGACCTAGGTATGATGAGAGGTTGTGTATAAATACTGCTTTGTGAAAGGCCATTAGGGAGGGGTATATCAGCGGATGTGTCTTAAGTGATTGGGGCCATTGATGGGGTGGAATCCAGGGAAGTATGTGTGTAGGGGTACGTATAAAGTGATTTTCTAAGGTAACCCAAGTTTTCCCCAAATGGTGTACCCTCCAATCTACGAGTGCCTTTTTTTATACCCGCTTGCCTCATATGCCAGAAAATTTACATTTTTAATTCAACCACCCTTGATTTCTTTGGAGTTTAGGTTCGGCATCAAAATTTCTTTGAAGTTTGCCAAACCTCTACTGAACCAACCCCAGGGTAGTTTGGCTCATAATTTTTATGATGATGAAAATACCAGAGTTACGTTTAATGCTGATGGGAATGTGCTTGTCATGTAGACAAAATGCTGAGTTGAATGTGGCAGGGGTGACCACTGAGCAAGATGTGCCATCTTCCCTAGCCATGGTGTCTAAGGCAGCAGAGATGTCCCTGGAAAGTGGAAATTTCCAAGGAGCTCAGTGTTTTCCCAGGATGACCATGGTGCTGCTTTCACACACTAGCAATAATAATGTACAAGGATGAGTACACAGCACAAGTCTTATCCCTAATCTCTGAAAGAATGAAACATGTTGTAATGCCAACAAGCTGGTGTTGGTGGACATGCCAGATAGCACAAGTTTAAATTAAGAGATTAGGGTCACCAACCCAAATGTTGGTTTAATAAAATTCAGATTTCAAGACAGCTGCTTGCAGAATGCCAGTTGATTTGGAGTACCAGAGGTTGCAACCGCACCACTCCGCTGTGTATGGTTGCACTGTAGACACTGCCTTGCCAAGTACTGGCAAAAATAAGAGACACATCTTTAACAATGAGGACATGTGTAACACACTGCTGTTTATCACTAATAATAGTTAACAGATTAATGTGACATTGTTCTCTGATGTGGTTGTCATGGGTGACAATAAGAGATGGTAGATCTGATGGTCAATTCAATGTGGTAATAGAGGCTAACACCAGTATTGAGATGGGTGATGATTCATAGCAAAGTAAAACAGAGCAGTGGATGTAGACCCCCTACAGGTTCAGGAGGATAGTTGTATGCTTTTTGCCCCTACTGTTGCACGCAAGTATGCAGTGACATGATTCCCCAAAAATGGAAGCTTTTAATGTGTCAGGATTAAGAATGAAACCAAGGGCACAATTTAGCAAGCAATGGCTGGTGTTGGCACTTCAATCATAGCACCATGCCTGCCACTAGATTCTGTGTGTCACTTGCTGCCGTAGCATGCTACCAGATGCTGCGTGTCACTTGCTGCTATTGCCTGCCACCAGATGCAGCTTGTCACTTGCCACCGTCACCTGCCACCAGATGCGTGTCACTTGCCATGTCACCTGCCACCAGATGCGGATTGTCACTTGCCACCATTGCCTGCCACCAGATGCAGCTTGTCACTTGCCATGTTGCCTGCCACTAGATGCAGCTTGTCACTTGCCATGTTACTTGCCACCAGATTTAGCTTGTCACTTGCCACGTCACCTTTTTTGGAAATACCCTGTTTTATCTTGGATAATTTCACTCACTTTTCCTAATAAGGAGTTGTTTGTTTATGGATTTATTTTTATTTTTATGGACTTTATTATCACTTTATGGTTATTCAGGTCTTCTTCCCCTTTTTCACTTATGTTTGGTTTTTCAATATTTTCCACACAAGCTGATTCTGGGTTAGAATTTTTGGGCAGAATATTCAATTATTTCTTATCATTTATTCATTAGCTCTGCATACCTTTGACCGTTATGATTTTTATAGTTTTTTGTATTTAGCTATATTTTCTAGCTGCCATCTTTTAAGTATATCATATACTTTTATACTATCCTACTTCATCTAGCGCAGCGTTAGCCCTAGGACTCCCCTCTTTTTTTATGATGTAATCTCTGCTGCCTGCAGCTGCACAGTAAGGGCGGAACTGCGGTGATGCAGGGTGGGGAGAAATGATGTCATCTCTTTGCTCGCTCACTGTTCTGCCTTTACCGTTCACCCACCGACCCGCTTACTGGCATGACTGCCCGCCCGCTCTGCTCACCCGCTGGCCTGCTCACCAACTCCGCTTACTGATCCGATTGCCCGCCTGCTCACCTGCCAGCCACCCGGCCCACTCACGTTTTTCTCAGGGGAGAAATTGCCCCGTTGCCCCCCTCCTGCATCCGCCCCTGATCCCAACCCTCTTGCTCATGTGGCAGGATTAGCAGCCCTCCGCACTTGAAGAGGCTGCTATGTGTCCTTAAGAAACAAGGAGAACATGCTTTTTGCTGACGGCTTGTCTCATTGAGATGCTGCTCTTACCAAGCTACAGTCATATTTCTTCATAAATTTGTTA
Source organism: Rana muscosa (assembly GCA_029206835.1). Classification (NCBI taxonomy): domain Eukaryota; kingdom Metazoa; phylum Chordata; class Amphibia; order Anura; family Ranidae; genus Rana; species Rana muscosa. The sequence goes on along the minus strand of CM055117.1, from coordinate 634,926,242 downwards.
CCCAAATAGCTGGTAGTTTTACCATAACTAATACACTGCAGAGGCTGCAAGCCACAATGGTACTTTTGGCAGCAGACATGTTATAAAAAGGCTCACACTGCTTTAAATTTACATTATATTTAACTGCTTACATACTGTCACGTGCTGGCCAATATATTCCAAACATAGAACTGCAATCTACTTTATTTTAATATGTTGGGAATAATTGAGATGGCGATGAGAGGGTGTTCAGGAAATGTGGAGTTGGGGTTTTGAACCGTTTTATACCCTTTTGACATTTTATTGCAATTTTAAGACAATTTAGTGTGGTGCTGTGAAAAAGAAGCTTAGAAAGACTACTAAAACGCTTTTTTTTTTTTTATTATTCATTCCCTATAGCATTTGGATATGTTGCTCTACTTTCGCGGTTCAGTTCAGGCCATAACAGCTGGATAAAAAAAATCACTTGTTACAGACAAAACTATCGTAAGACTTATTTCCGGTTATAATGAATCAGATTGTGGTGCTGCTTTTCTATTTAAGCCAAGGTTAAAAAAAAAAAAAATGAAAACATTCACACGTGCATAATATTTGATGCCAGAATATGGTGTTACTGACCTTGCATTTCCTAACACCACATCTTAAAGAAGAAGTTTGGCTCTACTTCTCCTGTGGATCACAGTAGTGCAGTTATGCACTTCTGTAACCTGTTTTCAGCTGTCGGCTGATGTCACAGAGCCGGTCCTGGCTGGGGAAAGATTGCGACCTAATTGCTAGGACCTACCCAGAAGCCTGGACTGGCACCTGGTTCAGCGTTTCAGCGAGCCAATGAGAGCCCGAGCCAGCCGCTCCTATCCCTTCCAAAGCCCAGCGCTTTAGTGAGCTCGGGGGGGGGGCACAGCAGAGAGCCAGTGACTGACAGCTATCCGCTCTCTGCTCACAGAACACTGAGAACTGTGTGATCAGCGGTATTTGATTGCTCAGGGGACAGATGCAGCATCAGACCAATGTTTCAACCACCTAGGTAAGTATGATTTCTAAAAAAACAAAAAAACACACTTTTAACATTTTCCCTTTCCCTTTTTGCACAAATGTTAAAATTCATATTTTAGGTCTCATTGACACCTCCACTTGCATGCATGACTGCATGTTTTTTTTTTTACTTTTTTTTGCCTGATTCACAAGACAAATGTGCTAAAGAACCTTACGCACATTTTTTTGGGTGTAGGGCTTGGCGTATTTTTTACTGCACATTTTTGAGCATTTGTGTGCATATGCTGGTCGAATTTGAAGTTCTAGTGACAACTAATGGTAATGGAAGCACGAGACACGTATTTTACGCAAACACGCAGATGCAAATGCAGCCTCAGCCTGAAGATTATTTTAAACCCCTAAAACATATTTTCTGAAAGCAGAGACCATTTTTCATTCTTTTTAGGTTATGTGGTATTAGCACAGCAGTTTAATAACCACTTCAGCTCCAGAAGGTTTACCCACCTTCATTACCAGGCCATTTTTTGCAATACTACACTGCCTTTCTTTAAATGACAATTGCGTGGCCATACGACACTGTACCCAAATAAAATGTATGTCCTTTTTTCCCCACAAATAGCGCTTTCTTTTGGTGGTATTTGATTACTTCTGTGTTTTTTATTTTTTGCGCTATAAACAATAAAATAGACAATGTTGAAAAAAAAATATATATATTTTTTACTTTCTGCTATAAAACATCAAAATTAAAAAATATAAAAAAAAAGAAAAAATCTAATTTCTTCATCAATTTAGGCCAATATATATTTTGCTACACATTTTTGTTAAAAACAACAATACGCATATATTGATTGGTTTTCACAAAAGTTATAGCGTCTACAAACTATGGGATATATTTTTGGAATTTATATTTTGTTTTACTAGTAAAGGGGGGTGATCAGAGACTTATAGCGGGACTGCGATATTGCGGGGGACAAATGGGACACAGAACGGATCGTGGACAGATTACTGGGAGGTATTTTTAAAAATTAAAACCCGCGCTGACAGACTGTGCAGTGATAATTAATGAATAAATTAATGGTTCCGCAGCTGCTGCAACAAGAGGTCTATCACCTCAAAAAGGAAAAAATATTGGGTATTTGCAGCGCTTGCAGAAAGGTATGTGAGCAAAGGAAAATGTGTCACAAATGCTTATAGCACAAACATCTATAAGTGAATGGCTTATATGACATATCATCAATTATGGTATAAAACAATAGTGAACAAACTTAAAGTTCATTAAATAGCAATTATATCACTCCTGGAGAACTGAGTGTTTCCACACCAGAAATCAGTTGTTGGTTCCTAGATGAAAAATCCCTTCTAATGGCCCCGCTCATCAGATAGGGAAATAATAAGAGATCTCACCAACTAAAGTCCAGGCAGACTTCATCTCATTTAGCTAGGCTCCATAGTACCAGCAGCAAAGGCATTTAAGTGACCATATGGAAAGAAAGGGAAAAATTCATGTGAAATACCGCGGGAAGAAAAATGGAGACCTTGGTACCCCCAGGAGCCTCCTCCATCCAACCAAAATCAATTGGAAGACGGATTAGAGGATGCAGAGGAGGGAAAAGGAAAAAGGAAAAGGAAAAGAACAAGCTAAAATCAGGAATTTTTAATTTGAGCAATGCAATTTTTTCGGAAGATGAAAATAAAGTTTTACAATTAGGACTGAAATTTGCTTTGGATAAAGATTTAAATAAATTTGAAGTTTTCATTGACTTCCAGAAGTTTATAAGGAAAATAAACATAAAAAAGACGTATGCTAAACATACAAAAGATATTTCACCAAAAGAAAATATAGAAGAATTTACTCATACCACATTAAGAAACAATTCAATTTTTAATCCAAAACCCAATAATAACCATTTTGTTGAAGTATTTAAATCAGTGGTGGAAGAGGATCTACGAAAATTAAAAGTGCAATCAAGCAGAAAGAAAAAAGACATCGAACGAGGTTTAGAACTGTTAGAGAAACAAAAAAATATAGTAATAAGATCAGCTGACAAGGGGGGGGCTAGTGATTCTCAACAAGTCTGATTATTTGGAAGAATTAAATAAATTGGTATCAGATACTGCAACATATGAGGAACTGAAAGGAAATCCTAGTAACAAATATAAAGCCAAATTGAAACAACTGACTAAGAATGCACATCAAATAGGAATATTGAACAAGAAAGAAACCAGATTTTTGGTTCCTGACTCCCCAAGAATCCCGGTAATTTACCAACTACCTAAAATACACAAAAATCCACTCAAGCCTCCAGGGAGGCCGATAGTTAGTGGAGTGGACTCTTTATTTTCAAGAATTGGGGAATATTTGGATAATTTTCTCCAACCACTAGTGCAAAAATGTCCTGCATACCTTAAAGATAGTAAAGATCTTATAACATTCCTTGATCCTCATAGTGGATCAGGACTGTATTCTTGCCAGTGTTGACGTTAATTCCCTTTATACAAATATACAACAACATCAAGCTTTGGAAGCAGTAAAATGGGCTTTGGATACCACCAATATCAAGCCCTTACAAAAAGATTTCCTATTTGAAGCTTTAGAGCTGGCTATGAGCCATAATTTTTTTTGGCACGAGAAAAAATACTATAGGCAAAAAAGAGGGCTTGCAATGGGCGCGAAGTATGCCCCATCAGTGGCTAACCTCTTTATGAGTTGGTGAGAGTCTCAAGCTATTTATGGCAAAGATATACCACAGTTGAGCTTCTATAAACGCTATATCGACGATATTTTTATCATCTGGGCAGGATCAAGAGATTCTTTTTATAGTTTTTTGGAAGAGATCAGCAACAACTCATGTGGTATCTCTTTCTCAGAAGTATCCAGTTCCGAGTCGGTTAATTTCTTAGATTTGGTTATCTTTAAGGAGAATGGCAAGTTACTTACACGTACCTTCTTCAAAGAGGTGGACAGGAATGGCTATATACCACTAGGGAGTTGCCATCACCCTAGGTGGTTGAGTGGAATACCCAAAAGCCAGATGTTGCGAGTACGTCACAACTGTAACAAAATTTAAGATTATGATATCCAATCTCAGGTAATTCTGAAGAGATTCCAGGAAAAAGGATATAACACCAATACTCTGAATAGAACCAGAGAAGATATCCATGATATGGATAGAAAACAGCTCTTTGAAAAGAAAGCTCGTGAAAAAAAAGAGATTATGGAACTGCCTTTCTAACAGGATATACCAGACAACATAAACAGTTTGAAAGAATTATTAGGGAACACTGGCCTTTGTTACTAAAAGATAAAGATCTAACAAATGTTCTTCCTGTTGCACCCCATTTTATTTATACTAAACCTCCTACTTTGAGGCTAAAATTGGCACGTAATGTTGTAAACCCCCCCAAGAAAACTTTTACTTTTCTAGATCAGACAGGTTTCTTTAGTTGTGGGAGATGTGTGATCTGTCGCACCTCCAGAAATAGGGTGAAAAAAAACCACTCATTTTTCTACTCATGGCAAGACTTATGAAATCAAAAAATGTATTACTTGTGGAACAACTCATGTAACCTACCTATTATCTTGCCCATGTGGGCTCCATTATGTGGGAAGAACTACAAGAAAATTAGGTGTTAGGTTAAGGGAACATGTAAATAGAATAAAGAAAGGGTTTAAACATCATAGCCTGTCTAATCATTTTAGACTACTCCACAACAGAGATCCGAGAGGATTGAAATTTTGTGGAATTGATAAAGTGGAAGCTCATTGGAGAGGTTCCAATCTTAAACAACCAATTTCACGTAACGAAACCCAGTGGATACATAGGCTGGGCACTTTAAGCCCGAATGGCCTTAACATTGAACTAGATTTAAATTGTTTCTTATCTAATTGGTGATGTTGCTGGACACACACATATATTTTTTTATTTTTATTTTATTTGTTTTTAATTTTATTTTATTTTTATATTTATTTTATTTATTTTTTTTATTATTTTTTTTTATTTTTGTATTTATTTTTTATTTTTTTATTTCACTTCATTTTATTTTATTTTATTTATTATAATTTTATTGTTTATTTTTATATTCATTTTCATGTGCATGTCCACCAACAAAATATCTACTAGTTTATTATATACTATAATTAACTTTGTTTATAATCAGTCCCCATTTAATTGCATAACTTTTATAATTTTTATATTGATGTTTATAATGTAATAAGTGTATTTTATTGTTTAAATGAACTTCTATCGGATTGTTTCTATTGCTATCATTGTCAATGTTTTGTTATAATAAAGTGGTCTTTCTTAACAAGTGATGGGCAATGATGTGATCAGGAAGTGGGCGTTTTTTTAAGCCTAGAGGTTCTGTTATTATAATTGGTTTGTCTGTTAAGAGGCGGAGACCTCGGCGCATATAAATTTTCACTTTCTTGGCCGGAAGTGATGTCCTTGATGATGCCCTGGAGGAGGGGCGAAACGCGTTGACGTAATTTCCGGCCAATTCAGAACCAGTGACGCTACTTCCGGTTTCGGTGGAACGCACGCTGTGTACCCGGGAAACAACACTGACGCTCGTTTATCACTGCAGTCCTGTGAGTCTCTTTGTGAGCAGCGCCATGCTGTTTGTTTACTAGTGGTATTTCACATGAATTTTTCCCTTTCTTTCCATATGGTCACTTAAATGCATTTGCTGCTGGTACTATGGAGCCTATCTACATGAGATGAAGTCTGCCTGGACTTTAGTTGGTGAGATCTCTTATTATTTCCCTATCTGATGAGCGGGGCCATTAGAAGGGATTTTTCATCTAGGAACCAACAACTGATTTCTGGTGTGGAAACACTCAGTTCTCCAGGAGTGATAGAATTGCTATTTAATGAACTTTAAGTTTGTTCACTATTGTTTTATACCATAATTGATGATATGTCATATAAGCCATTCACTTATAGATGTTTGTGCTATAAGCATTTGTGACACATTTTCCTTTGCTCACATACCTTTCTGCAAGCGCTGCAAATACCCAAGATTACTGGGAGGGGCTGGGGAAGACCCAGCTGTCATGGTGCACGTTGGCACCAATGACAAAGTCCTAAAAACGATTTTAGGGACTTATGAGCTAAATTGAGGAAAGAGACCTCCAAGGTAGTATTCTCAGAAATACTACCGTACCTCGAGCCACACCAGAAAGGCAGAGGGAGATTAGGGAAGTAAACAAGTGGCTGAGGAGCTGGTGTAGAAAGGAGGGTTTTGGGTTCCTGGAGAACTGGGGCGACTTCTCAGTCGGTTACCAGCTCTATAGAAAGGGCGGACTGCACCTATATGGGGAAGGTGCAGATCTGCTGGTAGTGAAGATGGCCGACAAGTTGGAGGGGCTTTTAAACAAGGCGATGGGGGGGGGGTCCAGAGGTAGAGATAGTCCGTGCAGAAAATATTCCAGAGGGTAGTATTGGTGGCATTAGTGGCAATTTAACTAAAGCACCTAAACCCGAAGTACTACAGTAACAAGTCCCATTTGCAGCCCCCAAGCACCCAATAAGGAGATGGTATTCAACCGGTCTAAACTACGTGGCATGTTCACCAATGCCAGGATTCTGGCGAACAACATGGGAGAACTAGAGCTACTGTTGTACGAGGAGGATTTAGATTTTGTAGGAATTAGAGAGACTTGGCTCGACAGCTCTCATGATTGGCTGGCATTCATTTAAGGGTAGTCTCTATATTGCAGTGATATAGAGGGCAAAAAAAGGGCGAGAGGTATGCCTGTATATCAAAAATTATGTACAAGTGAATGTGAGAGATGACATCACTAAGGGAGCAAGGGAGGAGGTGGAATCCTTATGGGTACAGCTACAAAGGAAGGAAACCAAGGGGAAAGTAATACTGGGAGTATGCTATAGGCCCCCTAACCAGAGGGAGGAGGCGGAGGCATAGCTCCTATCACAATTTGGATTAGTGACAAGAATGGTAAGTGTCATTATAATGGGGGATTTTAATTATCCAGACAGACTGGGTTGAAGGAACCACACATTCATCCAAGGCTCACCAGTTCCTAAATGTCTTGCAGGACAATTTCAGGGTTCAGATGGTAAATGCACCAACTAGAAACAAAGCGTTACTAGACGTACTGAATACCAACAAAACAGACCTGATCACTGATGTGGAAATAGGGGGCAATTTAGGAAACAGCGATCACAGGTCAATTAGTTTTAGTATAAATCACGCAAATAGAAAACATAAGGGGAATACAAAGACACTGAATTTCAAAAAAGCCAACTTCCCTAAACTACGATCCTTGCTAGAAGATAAAAATTGGGATAAAATCTTAGGAACAAAGAGCACGGAGGAAAAATGGGTATGTGTTAAGATATTAAAGAAGGGCATTAGCCAGTGAATCCCAATGGGAAATAAATTTAAAAGAGCTAATAAAAATCCTGGGTGGCTCAACTCCAATGTAAAAATGCATATAAAAGCAAAGAAGGCCTTCAAAAAAATACAAGGCTGAGGGAGCATTTCAATTTTATAAAGAATGTAAAAAGAAATGTAAGGGTGCAATCAGGGCGGCTAAGATAGAACACAAAAGGCACATAGTGGAGGAGAGTAAAAAAAAATCCTAAGAAATTCTTTAAGTACATAAACAGTAAGAAAGGGAGGTCATATCATATTGATCCCATAAAGAATGATGAAGGAAATTTGGCTAAGGATTACATTAACCAAAACTGCAATGTTTATCCTCATGTGTATCCTCATGACATGTCACTGGATTTCAAATATTCTTGAAAAATGTAACATTAATAAGTCATCGGGACCAGATGACTTGCACCTGAGGGTCCTTAAGGAACTCAGTCAAGTAATTGCCAGACCATTGTTCCTAATTTTTACAGTCTACTGACTGGAATGGTACCAGCTGATTGGAGAAAAGAAAACGTAGCACCAATAATTAAAAAAGGGCCAAGATACATCCCTGGGAATTACAGACCAGTTAGCCTTACATCAAGCTCTTGGAGAGGATGATAAGGGACTATTTAGATTTTAGTAATGACAACGGTATCATTAGCAGTAATTAGCATGGATTCATAAAGAATCGTTCTTGCCAAACCTATTAACCTTCTATGAGGAGGTGAGCTGCCATCTAGATAAAGAAAAGCCCGTAGACTGGACCGTATCTGGATTTTGCAAAAGCATTTCATTCAGTTCACCATAAACGTTTACTGTACAAAGTAAGGTCCGTTGGCATGGACTATAGGGTGAGTACATGGATTGAAAACTGGCTACAGGGGCTAGTTCAGAGGGTAGTGATAAATGGGGAGTACTCAGAATGGTCCGGGTGGAAAGAGGGGTCCCCCAGGGTTCTGTCCTGGGACCAATCCTATTTAATTTGTTCATAAACAACCTGGAGGATGGGATAAATAGCTCAATCTTTGTATTCAAAGACGATACTAAGCTAAGCAGGGCAAAAACTTCTCCGCAGGATGTGGAAACCTTGCAAGAAGATCTTAACAAATTAATGGGATGGGCAACTACATGGCAAATGAGGTTTAATGTAGAAAAATTTAAAATAATGCATTTGGGTGGCAAAAATATGAATGCAATCTACTCACTAGGGGGAGAACCTCTGGGGGAATCTAGGATGTAAAAGGACCTAGGGGGCAGAGTAAATGACAGGCTCAGCAATGGCATGCAATGCCAAGCTGCTGCAAGCAAAGCAAACAGAATATTGACATGCATTAAAAAGGGGATCATCTCCAGAGATAAAACAATAATTCTCCCAATCTACAAAACACTGGTTCGGCAGCACCTGGAGTATGCTGTCCAGTTCTGGGCACCAGTCATCAGGAAGGATGTGCTGGAACTGGAGAGAGTCCAGAGAAGGGCAACAAAACGAATAAAAGGGACAGGAGGACCTTAGTTATGAGGAAATATTTCAAGCACTGAACTTGTTCTCTCTGGAGAGGAGACGCTCGAGAGGGGGATATGATTTCAATGTACAAATACTGTACTGGTGACCCCACAATAGGGATACAATTTTTTGCAAAAGGGAATTTAATAAAACATGCAGCCATTCTTTAAAATTAGAAGAAAATTGGTTTATCCTTAAACTGCATAGAGGGCTCTTTACTGTAAGAGCGGTTAGGATGTGGAATTCTCTTTAACAGACCGTGGTTTCAGCGGGAAGCATCTATAATTTCACAACTTAGATAAGCACCTGAATGACCACAGCATAAAGGGATATACAACATAATACTGACATAAAATCACACTCATAGTAGGCGAGGCTGAAAAAAGTCCATTTAGTCCAACCTATGTAACTGACATTTTTGACACTTTTGGGGACAAGTGTCCCAGTGCTAAATATACACTGTCACTGTACTAATGACACTGGCAGGGGATGGGTTAACATAAGGGGCGATCAAAGGGTTAAATGTGTTCCTAGGGAGTGCTTGCTAATTGTGTGGGGGGTGCTTGTACTGTGGAAAGGCAGAGCCTTTCCTTGTCACAGACCGGTTATTTGCCTTATTTACATAGGTAGATTGCCATTCTGCCTGTGCCTCGAATAATTGGCGGGTCCAGTTGAATAATGCATCCACCGGACCCGCTGATTGGCTCCCACAGTGTCCAATCACAGCGGGAGCAGGTCGACAGCGGCGCTCGTGCACGCCCCAGATCTGGAAGTGCAGAATTATGTACCTGTACATGATTCTACAAAGAGCAGCCACCCTGCCACAGTAAATGTGTGTGAGGCGATTGGAATCAGGTTAGGCCCAAATTTACATCACCTTTTAACAGAATATACAGTTGTGCTCATAAGTTAACATACCCTGGCATAATTTGTGATTTCTTAGCCATTTTTCAGAGAATATAAAACTTTTCTTTCACTCATTGCTATTATCAAGCAACTGTTTTTTACTCACAACAGAAACTACCCAAATGACCCTGGTCAAAACACCAGTTCTTAATACCGTGTATTGCCCTTTCAACATCAATGACAGCTTGAAGTGTCTTGTATTTGTGGATGAGGCTCTTCATCTTATCAGATGGTAAAGCTGCCCATTCCTCTTGGCAAAAAGCCTCCAGTACCTGTAAATTCTTGGGCTGTCTTGCATGAACTGCACGTTTGAGATCTCCCCAGAGTGGCTCAATGAGACCGAGATGGCAACTCCAGAACCTTCACTTTATTCTACTGTAGCCAATGACCGGTCGACTTGGCCTTGTGTTTTAGACATGTGCGATTTGTTTCGTACGAATCGAAAATTGGTACGAATTTCCGAAAATTCGTACATTCGGAAGCATCCGAAATACAAATTTATATGCTTCAGAATTGTACGAAATACGAAATTTCGTTGACGAATTTCGGATCCGAATTTGAGAAAGGTATTTTTTGCTTTTTAAATTCATCATAACGAATGATTGTAATTGTTACGAAAAGTTAACGAACCTAACAAAAATTCGTATTCAATCCAAATTGAATTTCGGACACGAATTACGAAATACGAACCAACGGCCCAGGCTAAATACCTTTCTCAATATGGCTCCCACCATCCCTGTGCTGTGCTGACTATCTCCTGGGGCTGTACCCCTGCTGTGCTCATTATGAGGGGCTCCCACCATCCCTGTTCTGTGCTGAGTTCCTGGGTTTGTTTGTAGCCCATTGCCGTTAGTTCGTAATTTGTGTCTGAAATTCAATTTGGATTGAATATGAATTTGTTAGGTTCATTAACTTTTTGTAACAATTACGAAAATTTGTTATGATGAATTTGAAAAGCAAACCCAGGAAGTCAGAAGCACTGCTGTCATGTTGGAATGTCCAAGTACGTCCCATGCACAGCTCCCTGGCTGATGAATGCAAATTATCCTCCAGTATTTTTTGATAACATACTGCATTCATCTTGCCATCAATTTTGACCAAATTTCATTTGCCTTTGTAGTTCACACATCCCCAAAACATCAGCGATCCACCTCCGTGTTTCACAGTAGGAATGGTGTACTTTCCATCATAGCCTTGTTGACTCCTCTCCAAATGTAGAGTTTATGGTTGTGGCCAAGAAGCTCAATTTTGGTCACATCACTCCAAATGACTGTGCCAGGTTTGAGGCTTGTCGGATTGTAAGTGGATACTATGTGGCATTTGCGTAGTAATGGCTTTCTTCTGGCGATTCGACCATGCAGCCCATCTTTCTTCAAGTGCATCTTGAAACAGCCACACCACATGTTTTCAGAGAGTAATGTATTTCACCTGAAGTTATTTGTGGGTTTTTCTTTGCATTCCTTTTTTACTGGCAGTTGTGGCTAAATTTTAGTTGGTCTACCTGACCGTGGTTTGTTTCAACAGAAATCCTCATATTCCACTTTTTGTTTAGTTTGAACAGTGCTGATTGGCATTCTCAATTCATTGGATACCTTTTTATATGCCTTTCCTGTTTTATACAGTTCAACTACCTTTTCCCACAGATCCTTTGACAATTCATTTGCTTTCCCCATGACTCAGAATCCAGAAATGTCAGTGCAGCACTGGATGAAAAAATGCAAGGGTCCAGAAACTCATTGACCTTTTATACACACACACACACACACACACACACACACACACACACAAATTACTAGACATGTGCACTGCCGAAAAATTTGTTTGTTTTCGTTTTTTGCTTTTTTTGGAAATTCAGAATTTGGAAAATTGAAAATCCAAGAAAAAAAGAAAATCAGTAAAATTTGAAACTAATAATAACTATTAAATTACAGGTATTGGAATTTCCTTTCAAATTTGGCTGTTAGTTAATATAACGAATACAAATTTATCTGAAGTTACGAATTATCCAAAATAAACAAATGGAACGTCTAAACAAATTAATAAATAATAATAAAAAGTTATCATTATTTATTATCATTAGATCGTTACGTTCCATTCGTTTAGATGCGGCATTCTTTATCTTGGATAATTCGTGACTTTGGATGAATTTGTATTTGTTACATTCACCAACAGCCAAATTTGAAAGGAAATTCCAATACCTAATCTCCAAATTTCCAAAATATGGAATTTAGAATTTCCTCATTTTCGAAATTTTGGTATTCCGACTTGTTCATTCCCCGACTTAGTTGGGGTAGGCGGTACACTTTGGTTGGGGTGGGTCAGCCATGCCTTGTGACCATTGACTTCTGGGAACCCTCCTTCTGACCTTTGACCACTGGGGGAGGTCCCAATTCCTGAGTGCTAGCCTTATTCTTCAAGGGGAAACCCTAACCCTTGAAAATTCAAAATTTAGAATTTCAGAATTAACCCCAACCCTCAAAATTTCGGAAATTCAAAATTTCGGAAATCCGAAAATTCGGAAATTGAAAAATTCGGAAATTTGAACATTTCAGAACTAAATTTGTCAAAATTTGTTAAAAAAATAATTCGGAACTAAATGAATTGCAGATGTCTACTAATTACAAGCAAACAGATCACAGGTGAGGATGACTAGCTTTAATAGCCCTTCAAACCCCTTTGTGTCAACTTGTGTGCATGTTTTCAGGTCAAAATCACCAGGGTATGTAATATTTGATCATGGTCATTTGGGTAGTTTCTGTTGTGATTATGATTTAATAAGAGTAAAACACAGTTGATTGATAATATGACTTCAGCCAAACACCAACCATGAGTGAAAGAAATGTTTTTGTGTTATGATTTGTATTCTCTGAAAAATGGCCAAGAAATCAAACTCTGCCAGGATATGTAAACTTATGAGCATAACTGTAACAGATGATGCTGCCGAGGGCAAATAGATACCAAGCATGTCATATCACAGAGGTCAGGGAAATGACAGTTCTGAACCCAGAAAGGTGTCTGTTCTCAGTTCTGTCACAGAATAGCAGCAAAGCTGCTTAATCTCTTCCTATTTAGAGTTGCCACCTCATCCCTTTAAACCCAAACACATATGAATTACACAGGTTCTGAGTTTAATGCAGATAAGGCACCGAGTTTATTTACCACCTTAATCAGCCACATAACCTGTGTAATTAATATGTGTTTGGTTTTAAAGGGATGAGGTGGCAACCCTATTCCCATTATAACCACAGACCAGCAGGCATGCTGGTACATGTAGTAAAATAGGTTTAACAAGCAAGGTTCTCTTGTAACCTGTTATCCCACAAAACACGTTTTCAAGACTGGCAAGTCTTGCTGTTGATTCAATAAGCTACACATCCAGTCATAGGCCAGCCAGGTCATCTTTGTTTCTATTTAAGCTGGGCTCATTGCCACAGATATAAGCTGAGCAACAGCTGGTGTGTCCCTATCCACAGGCCCCCCAGTGGCTCTGTGTGATTTTAAGTTTACTCTAATCCCTGAGTGACCAAGATTTTGAGTTGAATGTGTCTTTGTAGCCATATCTCAGTTTCTATTTATTGATTAACCTGTGTCTTCCAGTGCCTTCTAGTCTAGTGTGATCTCAGTACTTCTAGTGTTCCAGTGTCATTCTGTCTTTCCTTAGTGACTCACACCTGTCATAATCCCTGAGCACTCAAGCATACCCGTGCCTCTGTTTTCCTTGCATATGTCAGTTAGCTTCTGCCCTTCCTGTTCCTCCCTGTGTGTTCCAGCCTGCCCTTTATTAGAGCACCTGCATCCTCTAGTTAGGAGCCTGATTTTGTGTTTTCCTTGTTTCTCTGTATATTCCTACTCTGCATTTCTTTTTTTTATTCTTTATTTCTGTATTTTTTTCTTACAAGCATTCTCAAAAACATAAAAGAAAGCATTTTACTACTCAGTTATGTTATTTCAATAATAATACATCAAGATAGGTTAATCGCCTGTATTTTTACTTTCCCTTCCCTCCCTCCCATTCTACAGCTGCAATCTTCTGCACCCGTCCCTGTTAACCCAGAGAGAAAAAAAAAAGGGGGGGAGGGGGAAATGCCCCTCTCTGCCTGCCGAACTCAGTGGATGTAGAAATTATCTCTAACTAGTAACTTCCTGGTCCTATTCTTATTTTTCTCCTTTTTTCTCCTTCCCCACTTCCCTTCCCTACTCTTCTCTGTCTTCTCCGAGTAATTTCTTCCCTTCTCCCGATTTTACAAATTCTTCCCACGGCACCCATTTTTCATTAGCACCTTCCTGTCTTCCCATATCTCTGGGCCATACATTTTCCATTATCCAGATTCTTCTAATTTTATTCAGCCACATAGAAAAAGGAGGCGTTTGTGTTTCTTTCCAGCACAAGGATATGCAGCTTTTTGCTGCATTCACCATGTGGCAAATTATTGAGTTCTCATATCTTTTCATCAGGATTTGGGAACTTTGTAGCAGGAAGAAGGCTGGATCATCGGGGACCTGATATTCCGTAAACATTTGCCTTATCCTCTGAACTTCCAACCATAACTGTCTAATCACTGGACATTGCCAAAAAATATGGAAAATAGTCCAGCGCTCACCATTTTCTCCAGCATCTGACACTTCCAAAAAAAGCAGAGTTAGTTTCTTACCGGTAACTCTGTTTCCAGTAGTCTTCCAAGGCAGCCCTTGAGAGATGGAGCTCCTCCTCACAATCAGGAAACACATTGCCATTAATTTTTCCTCCCCTTAAGAGGCGGTCCCTCAGGTCCCTGGTCAGTCATCCCCGAGAACCGAAAGCCGGAATCTGAAACGATATAATACACAACACAACCCCACGAGGTTAGACATTTTAGAGTGGGATCGTGCTGCCTTGGAAGACTACTGGAAACAGAGTTACCGGTAAGAAACTAACTCTGCTTTTCCCCCAGTCGTCTTCCAAGTCAGCCCTTGAGAGGAAAACCAAGAACTCACCAGATCTAGGGTGGGACAACGGCTTGGAGGACTTTCCTACCAAAAGCCTGATCCTGGCTGGAAATCAGATCCAGTCTGTAATGCTGAACAAAGGTCGAGAATCTTGACCAGGTTGCAGCCCTGCAGATTTGTTCTGGAGTGGCTCCTGCCCTTTCTGCCCATGAGGCTGCTGAAGCCCTTGTTGAATGAGCTTTAAGTTCTTTAGGTGGTGTAATTTCCATGACACTATAGCACTCTAGTATGGCTGTCTTGATCCATCTAGCTATTGTCCTTTTGGAGGCTTGTTTACCCTTTAGTTGGCCTGCGTATAAGACAAATAGGGCATCTGATGTTCTAAATTCATTAGTGATTTCTAAATATTGAAGTAGACACCTTCTGACATCAAGAAGACTTAGTTCCTGCTCTTTGCTGTTATTGGGAGAACTGCAAAATGAAGGCAAGACTATATCCTGGGATTTGTGAAAAGTTGACGTCACTTTTGGAGTAAATCCCGGATCTGTTTGAAGGACGATACGATCGTCATGAATCTTCAAAAAAGGTTCCCTAACGGATAGAGCCTGTATTTCCCCTATCCTACGTGCCGTTGTGATGGCTACTAGGAAAACTGTTTTAAGAGTCAGTAATCTTAAAGATGTATCTTGTAGTGGCTCGAAGGGATGTTTAATGATTCCCCTGAGGACCACTGACAAGTCCCAAGTGGGACATTATTGTGTCTTGGGCTTTTTGTATTTTGCCAATGCCCTGCAAAAACGAGAGACCAAAGGGTCCTCTTGTAGTGTCCTTTCTAGATACACCGAGAGCGCTGCAATCTGTACTTTCAGAGTACTGAGCGCTAACCCTTTATCAGCGCCCTGCTGTAAAAATTCAAGGATGGTGGGTGTATCCATTTTTAGTCTTTTATTTTCAGTGCACCAACTGTTAAATTTTCTCCAGGTCTTTCTATAGATGGCTCTGGTGTTTGGTTTCCTAACGCTCAGAAGCGTTGTCACCACCTTATCTGAGAGTCCTTTAGATCTCAAGAGGTCCTCCTCAGTAACCAGGCCGCCCATTTGAAACTCTCTTGTTTTAGGCCTGTCAGGGGTCCCTGACACATCAGGTCTTCCCTGTGAGGTAGAAGCCACGGCTCTGCTGCCGAGAGACTGAGGAGTTGAGAGAACCAGGCTCTCTTGGGCCAGTATGGTGCGATCAGTATCAGTTTCGTCTGTTCCTGTAGAAACTTCTTTACCACCCGTGGTATCAGATGAACCGGAGGGAAGGCATAGCATAGTTTGAAGTTCCAAGGGTTTTGTAGAGCGTCTATCCCAAGAGGCTGATCTTGTTGGGTTAGCGAGAAGAAATGTTTCACCTGAGCATTCTTCCGAGAGGCAAACAGGTCTATGTTTGGCATTCCCCAGCGGGCTGTAATTTCCCTGAACACCTCCGGGTGTAATACCCATTCCTCTTGGGAGATCTCCTGGCGGCTGAGGAAGTCCGCTACTTGGTTGTCTTCCCCTTTTAGATGGACTGCTCCTTGTGACAGCAGATTCCCTTCTGCCCACCTGCAAATTTGGTTGGAGATGTGGCTTAGGGATGGGCTTCTTGTGCCCCCTTGCTTGTTCACATAAGCCACTGCTGTGGCATTGTCCGAAAGAATCAGAATGTGACGACTTCTGAGTTGGTTTTGGAAAAACTCCATGGCCTTGGCTATCGCCATAAGTTCTCTCCAGTTCGAAGATGCCTTGGCTTCTTCTGGGGACCATCTCCCCTGAGCAGGTTGCCCTGCTAGGTGAGCTCCCCAACCAACTGCTTGCGTCTGTGGTCAATTTCTGTGAGGTCGGAAATGACCAAGCCAGACCCCGATTTAGGTTCGTGTGGATCCTCCACCACCACAGCGACCTTTTTACGGATGTCGGGAGTAAAACTGACATGTCCAGATCTTCTCTTTGGTTTTTTAAGAGAAATACTTGAAGTGACCTTAGATGGTATTTTGCCCACTGGACTGCTGGTATCGATGATGTCATCAGACCCAGAACCGACATCAGCTCCCTGATAGATATTGGGAGGCTGTTGTGTATTAAACTCACCCTCTTGATGAGGTTTTGGATTTTTTTCCTCCGGTAGGGAAGTCTTCTGTTCTATGGAGTTGAGCAGATATCCCAGGAACTGAATGTTCTGAGTGGGACACAGATTGGACTTTTCTACGTTTAGAATCCAGCCTAGTGACTTTAACCACAGTTGAGCTTCTGTGAGGTCTTTTGTCAGCTGTGCTTTCGAAGGCGCTGCAAATAGTAGATCGTCCAAGTATGGTATTACGGTCATCTTTTTTAACCTTAGAGGGGCCAGAGCTTCTGCTAACACTTTGGTGAATATCCTTGGGGACGAGGATAACCCGAAAGGAAGAGCTCTGCTCTGGAAATGATATTCCTTTCCCTCTATCTCCACTGCTAACCTCAGATATTTCTGGGACTCCTGTCGGATGGGAATGTGGAGATATGCATCCCTGAGATCCATGGTCGCCATGAAGGTTTCTGGTTGCAAAATGTTTTTGACCAAAAATATGGACTCCATGCGAAATTTTTTGTACTGAATCGCTTGGTTTAACGGTTTTAAGTTTAGTATTAACCGAAACTTCCCGGAAGGTTTTTTGATTACAAAAATGTGAGAGTAAAAACCCTTTCTTTTTTCCTTCTCTGGGACTGGAGTAAGGACCTTCTGGTCCACCATCTCCCCTAGTAACAGTGGAAGGGCCCTGGCTTTCTCTGGATCCCTGGGAAGTCTTGTTACTAGAAATCTCTCTGGAGGATGACAATTGAATTCCAGAGAGTAGCCCCTTGCGATAATGTCCAGAATAAATTGATTGGCTGTCGCCTTCTGCCATTGAGGTAGGAAGGTAGCCAGTCTTCCCCCTACTGGCACTCTGTTGTCATTGTTTGGAAACTTGGTTAGAAGAGCCAAAGAGGACATTACTCTTTGGTTTCCCCTTGTGACCTGACCAGTTTTTCTTAGGGTACTCTTTCTTTTCTTCCTGGGGATGATCTCTTCGCCCACGAAAAAACCTTTTTTGTGGAGGTTTTCGTTTTTCAGCAGGAAAGGCTTTCTTCCTGTCTGCTGTTCTTTCCAAGGCCTCGTCCAGGCCGGAACCAAAAAGCAAATCCCCAGTAAATGGGAGATTGCACAGCCTTGTTTTGGATGCAGCATCACCTGTCCAGGTCTTCATCCAAATTGCACGCCTTGCTGCAACTGCTAGTCCACCTGACCTTGCTGCCAGCTTGACGGATTCTGCGGATGCATCCGCAAAATAGCTGACCGCTTTGGAGAGAACTGGAAGTGTATTCAGAATCTCCTCCCTAGGCGTACCATTTTTAATATGGTCTTGCAGCTGTGAGAGCCAAAACTCTAAGTTTCTTGCCACGCAAGTGGTGGCTAGGGCTGGCTTCAGACTAGCGACACTAGTCTCCCAAGCTCTTTTTAGGATAACGTCACACTTTTTATCCATGCCATCTTTTAGGTGTCCCATGTCTTCAAATGCCAATGAAGAATTTTTTTGAGACCTTAGAAAGTGGCGCATCCAATTTGGGATTTTTATTCCAAACCTCTTTTGGATCTTCACTAAAAGGAAATCGCTTTTTGTGACTGGCCGCAAAAAAAGGTTTCCTTTCTGGGTCTGCCCATTCGTTTGTCACGGTATCTGACATTACCGGATGAACTGGGAATACTTTGGATTTTTTCTTCCTCAGACCCTGGTACATCAGGTCATGTTTGGAAGGCAGTTCTTTTTCATGCTCAATTTCCAAAGTTTCGTAAATGGCCCCAAGCAAATCATCCACATCTTCTAGAGATAACTTGTATTTGGGTCCCTTTCTTTCTTCTCTCCCATCTTCCTGCTCTGGATCTGAGCTATCGGTAGCCATAACACTAGCTGTGCTGCTGCCCGCTCGCTCCCACACCGACTCGTGCGACCCTGAGGCGACTTCTGATCTGGGTGAGGCCATGGGAGAGGAAACTCCAGTAGGGACTGCTGTCGATTTAGCTTCTGCGATAAACTTTTTGAGATCCTTAAAAGGTGTTAGCCATATCATCTCTTACGGATCCAAAAATCTTCGCATAAACTGCATCTGACTGTTTTTCAATCAGTTTATCAATGCATGTTTTGCATAGCGGCTCTGTGTCTTCCAAGAGCATCTTGGTATTACACTTTGCACACCGCTTCTTGGGAGTGGGCTTTGGCTCTTTAGGTGGTTTCACCTGCCAAAAGATAAACACAGGGGGACCCATGGCGGTGAGAAAAAAATACACACTGCACCAAACAATACTAAAGTACACACCCAGTGACATTAGTAACCCCCTGGCCCCAGCTTGCTAGTGCACCATCACCACCTAGCTGCTGTCCCAATACAAAGGTCACCCACTGGTGCCTACCTGCATCCTGCTGGTGTTTTTGCCTTCTGGAGCCTGGGCCGATGGAATCTCATCCTCTTCCAGCATCCTGGCTTTCTGTGGCGTTCGATACTGCCGTCTGCAGCCGCGTCCACGCTACTAGCACCAGCCGACCGTTCGAATTTCCCACGCCTTTAAGGGGATTGGACCATCTTCCCCGGCGCACGCCGATTGCGTCATTCCTACCCGAAAGTGACGCCCCGCGTGGGTACACGCCCCCCCCCGCTGACGCCGCCAAGGGAACGCAGCAATGGCGCCTTTCTCCTCACCTGGGCACAGAGGAAATTCGAACCTGGGATACCTCCTGCACTCAGCCTAAGGAGGGTTGCCCGTGGTCAAGATCCGTCCTCCTCCACGCCAGTGACGCGGCTCCGGTAAGGTCCACTGACCCCCTGCCGCACAGGGACTCCATACAGTCAGGCCTGCTGACACCCACTGCTGCACCCGCAGACACCTGTCCCGGTCAGCCCATGAGAGATGGAGTCCCCCCTCAGGTCCTTTTGGCAACATGTCTCCTCCGGACGGAGGAAACACTAAGACTGACCAGGGACCTGAGGGACCGCCTCTTAAGGGGAGGAAAAATTAATGGCAATGTGTTTCCTGATTGTGAGGAGGAGCTCCATCTCTCAAGGGCTGACTTGGAAGACGACTGGGGGAAAAATAAATTATTCAGAGTTGGAGTGTAGTACCATCGTGTTAGCAATTTATAATTAGATTCCTGTATCTTAATGCATCTAGGAGGTATTCAGTGCCAACTATACTATTTTCTTACTCTGAATTGAGGAGAACCTTTGATTCAAATCTCTCTGCCATTTACACAAACTTCTCATTTTATACTCCGCTGGAGGTGTTACCAGTAGAGCATATGTGTTTTAGATATATGAGAGATTGATTCCTTTTCTTTGCAATAGGTCTCAAATCTTGTACATGGTCTACAGTATTTCTCCATTGGGCCTAAAGGTACCAAGAAGTGTCGCATTTGTCTTGCCTGCCAAGCAGACATTTCAAATTGACCTCCCTTTTGAATCATGGATTCTATAGATGGCCAGTTATCTAAATTTGTAAAGTGTGATACTTGATATAGACCCTTATCTCTAAGCCCCTGAAAGCCTCTTACTTCTAGCCCTGGAGGGAACGCTGGATTTCCTAGGATTGGTGTCAAATGTGAATGTTCTGTGGATATTCTAGGATTACGGCAAATTTTATACCCCATTTGCAATGTAGGGCCTATTATAGGGTGCATTTTCAGTGAAGGTAAAGATGTATAACACCAGATGGCTCTATTTAATGGAATAATACTTATTTGTTATTCAATTCTTGTCCATAATTTGTACTCTGTGTGCCTGCACCAATCAATAATCCTACCTAGCTGGGTTGCCTGATAGTACTTATACATGTCTGGAGCTGCAATTTCACCCCACCCCTTCGGTATCATCAATAAGCTTTTATTGATCCTAGGTTGTCTACTAGCCCAAATAAATTTTGAGAATTTCATCCCTATCTGATTAAAAGTAAGTCCTGGGAATAAATATAGGTAATGCCTGAAAGAGGTACAGGAACTTAGGGACTATATTCATTTTTAAAATGTTGCATCTCCCAAACCAGGAGTGCATACCCTTATTCCATTTTTTTAAGAGTGTTTTAACTGTCATAAGTAATGGTCGGAAATTCAGGCCATAGATCCTTGTAAAATTAAGGGGGGATCTGTGTCCATAAGTAATTTAGAGCCGTGACATCCATCTAAATTTAAAATTGTGTTGTAAATTCCTACTTAGATGTCCCTGCATCGCCACTCCCATTGCCTCCGACTTACTATAATTTATCTTAAAGCCCGACATCTGTCCGTACTGTTCTATTTCCTTCAAAAGATTAGGTAATGATATTTGTGGGGAGGTTAAGGAAAACAGCAAGTCATCCGTGTCAGCTAACACCTTATATTCTTCTCCTCCCACTCTTATTCCCACAATATCCGGGTTCTGTCTTATCTTATTCAACATAGGCTCTAGTGTCAAAGCAAATAGGAGTGGCGACGGACATCCCTGACGAGTCCCGTTTGATATCGGAAATGTTTTAGAGTACACTCCATTTGCTTTAACTGTAGCTTGTGGTTTCGAGTATCTCTCAGTTATCCATTGTAGTATCCGATTTCCGAGCCCCATGTGTCTCATTACTCCTAACATAAATCTCCAGTTCACCCTATCGAAAGCTTTCTCTGCGTCTGTATTTATAAACACACTCAGTTTTTTAATTGGTTTGCTTGTTGAATTAGGTTTAGTACTTTAATGGTACTGTCTCTTGCTTCACGTTTGGGAATAAATCCCACTTGGTCTAAATGTACCAACTGAGACACATGGGGTTGTAATCTAATGGCTAAGGTCTTAGTAAATATCTTTAAATCTGTATTCAGTAAGGATATTGGGTGATAACTGCTACAGCACGTCAAGTCCTTACCCTCCTTTGGTAAAATCGTAATATGTGCTCTTAATGAGTCTGGTGTAAAGGTAGTTTTCTGTCCTATCGCATTAAATAATTTAGTCATGTATAGACCCAGTAGAGAATAGAAACTTTTAAAGTAATGTATAGAAAAACCATCTGGTCGAGGTGCCTTTCCATGTTTTATCGTTTGTATTACTCTAAGTATTTCCTCTGATGTAATGGGTGCTTCTAATTTTCTTCGAACCAGAGATGATAATCGAGCTAGTTGTGAAGAGACAAGAGATATTCATCCGGAGACGAGTGAGGCAAAGGGGGGGATGCTAAATTATACAAAGTAGAATAATACTCCCCAAATTCCTGTGCAATATCTTCTGGAATCGAGAGTTTTTGGTCTCCTTTTCCCTTAATATAAAGGTATATATGATCGAGTTTGTTGTTCTTTCAACTTCTTTGCCAGTAGTTTGCCGCACTTGTCTCCGGAATCATAGGTCATACTTCTCCCTCTTTGTAATACCGCTTTTGCTTTATATATCTTAGGATGTCTGATATTTGTCGTCTTAAAATGTGCCAATTCATTTCCTACTCCCCTTTCTGCTGTCTCTTTATGTTTTATCTCCAATCCTACTCTGTATTTCAATGCATTACAACCTGCTTATGGTTATTCCTGTGTATCTGTGCTCTCCTACCTGCTCCCAGTGCTTCTGTGTGTTCCTGTGCCCTAGGGATGAGCTTTATGTTCAGGTCGAACACAAGTTCAACTCGAACATTGGCTGTTGGCCCGTTCGCCGAATAGCGAACAATTTGGGGTGTTCGCGGCTAATTCGAAAGCCCCGGAACACCCTTTAAAAGTCTATGGGAGAAATCAAAAGTGCAAATTTTAATGGTTAATATGCAAGTTATTGCCATAAAAAGTGTTTTAAAAATGACTTTTGGGAGCAGTGATTTTAATAATGCTTAAAGTGAAGCAATAAAAGTGAAATATTCCTTTAAAATTTCGTACCTGGGGGGTGTCTATAGAATGCCTGTAAAGTAGAGCATGTTTCCTGTGCTTAGAAAAGTCACTGCACAAAATTTCATTTCTAAAAAGGAAAAAAAGTAATTTAAAACTACTCGTGGCTATAATGAATTGTAGGGTCCCGACAATACAGATAAAAGTCATTGAAAAAAAAACCAACATGGGTCCCCCCCAGTCCATTACCATGCCCTTTGGGCCTGGTATGAATATTAAGGTGAACCTATGAAACAAAAAAAATTAAAAAAAAATGCGTGGGGGTCCTCCCAAATTTCATTACCAGGCCCTTCAGGTCTGGTAAGGATTTTAAAAATGGCGTGGGGTTCCCCCCAAAAATCCATACCAGACCCTTATCTGAGCATGCAACCTGACAGGCCACAGGAAAAGAGGGGGGACGAGAGAGCGCCCCCTTCTGTACTGTACCCCACAACCCTTGCCCGGTGGTTGTGGGGGTCTGCGGGCAGGGGGCTTATCTGAATCTGGAAGCCCCCTTTAACAAAGGGGACTCCCAGATCCCGCCCCCCCTATGTGAATTGGTAACGGGGTACATTGTACCCCTACCATTTCACCCAAAAAATGTGTCAAAAAAGGTAAAAAGAACACCCACACAGCTTGGGACAAGTCCTTTAATAAAAAAAAGTGACGCCTCAGAGGGGGGCAGGGTTACCCGTGACACCACAGGGAAACCCCCATTGTGTCAGAGGGGGCGGGGCCACCCATCCACGTCTTGGGTGGCCCCGCCTTTGGCAATTTAAGAGCTGTCAGATGGGTCACGCGTCATTCGGCCAGCGCCCTTTCCCTATTTTTCCTATGGAGGAGGCTGTATCATTCGTGGCAGCGGGTCGTAGAAGGATTACAGCGCTGGAATCATTATTTTATTTTTTTATTAAAGGACTTGCCCCAAGCTGTGTGTGTTTTTTTACCTTTTGTGTCACTTTTTTGGGTGAAATGGTAGGGGTACAATGTACCCTGTTACCAATTCACATAGGGGGGCCTGAATCTGGGAGCCCCCTTTGTTAAGATTCCGATAAGACACCCGCCCAGAGACCCCCCCAGTTTTAAATGACTTTTTCCTTTAGAAATGTCATTTTGCTGTGGGACTGTTCTAAACACAGGAAAAATGCGGCACTTTACAGGCCTACTATAGACGTCCCCCAGGCATGAAATAAAGGAATATTTCACTTTTATTGTTTCACTTTAAGCATTATGAAAATCACTGCTCCCAAAAAAACTGCAGTTTTTAAAACTTTTTTTTTAAAGTGTTGTGGTTGCTGTTGGTGGCCTGGGAGGGGAACCTCAGATCTGGGGGCTCTGCCTCCAGGCTGGAGCTGAAGAAGAGGAAGCCTAGAAGAGGTATCTGTTATCTTTGGGACGTGTGCATAATCTATCTGGGCTGGCATGGGGAGATCTTATCAGTTGGAGGCCTGAACAGGATTCTTTCCCAGTTCAGCGGGGAGCAAAGGACAGTGCGAGTACCTCAGCACACCCAGGGGCATATAAGGGGTGAGACTGCCAGACGTGGCATACTTTCTAAGGACAGCATTATGCTAAATTCCAATCCCTTGTCCTGGGGAATTTTTCAGAAGCAGCCATGTGGGTGAGTAGTCAAGCACATACACAAAAAAAGAAGTGCAAAAAACAAAACTAAAAAACTTAATAGGTGATCAAAACCAACAAGTGAATGAAAAGATCAAAATTAATGAATACTTAAAGTGAATCAGGTGGATGATTAAAAAATTAACAAGATAAAAAATGATTAAGTGCATCAAAAACTCATAAATACTAATCTAAAGTGCAGAAATACAAAAAAACTCAATAGTATTTTGAATGAAGTCCCAATGAGGTTTTTAACCCATCAAATATAAGTGCTAAAGAAAAAAAATCAAAAATCAAAAGTGCCAAAGGTAAAACGTGAAGCTAAATTCAAATCAACTCAGGTGATCCTACAGGCCTTTTCACAATATCGTTATCCACAATCTGCGATGGTAACAGGTCAGATGTTAAACACCGGTCAGGAGAGTAAGAAAAACAGCCAGATGGCCTCTTACCAAATGTAGTGACTCCAAATTATAAGAGTCGGGCTCGCCTGATAACATTAGGGGTCAGCTGCAGACTTCCACCCGGTCCACTTCCCGAGCGGCTGGTCAGACACCTCCGTGTAGTTTTACCAGGATGGATAAGCCACTTCCCGAGTGTCCCGCTCAGTATTCCATCAACAGAGTAGGTCATTTTTTGGAAAAAGAGAGGAACTTTATAGTGCAATAAAATATTGGTGTTTTATACCCAAAAATTATTTCCAGGCACAATGAAAGAAGACATATGAAACACACAGCTGCAAGCTTTCAGGCTGCCGGCTGGTGCGTGGTGACGTCACAAGATTCTCTACAACCGACGCGTTTCCCTGTAACAAGCATTGACTGGGTACAGAGATCAAGTTGTCAAGCAGCCAGGAGGGCTGGTAGTACCTACAAGCATCAGGACTGTGTAATGGTCCATTGAGGAGACACTATACTCCGTCATACGGTTTGGGACTTTGTGCCATTTCACTAAAGGGGACTGAGAGCTCCTAGTTTTGTAAAGAACATTGCCACTAATCCATAGAGACTGTGTTTATTCCGGAGGGAGTACAGTCCTCATCTTTTCTTCAAGGCAAGTTAGGCATCCCATAATCCCTATACCCTATCCAAGTTGTTTTCCCCCAATAAAACAAAAAACAAGCCCATGGACTGATTTCTTGTGTCTGGATGCAAGTTGGAAATGGGTGTTGCCCAGTTGTGCAGGAATAGGGGGAACCAGTAACCAGCGGCTCCTGTGGGGGTAGCACTAGAACAGTAAACCCTGGTTCACAGTGGTAAGATTTGACATGTCAAATCACAAGTCAAATCAGTGGCATTTTCCGTCAATTTTCGTCCATGGCACCGTCCTAATCGGTGCGACGCCGCATTTGCGGCGCTGCGCCGATTTCAAAAGTAATTTCTGTACTACTTTTTGCAATTTCAGCCACTATTTACATTTACATTGACACACTGACCTGCACAGATGTCTCTGAAATCACAGCCGAAATCGGGACGGGCAGGCAGGTGTGAAAACGTGCGAGTTCAGCACGGCTTTATTCCCGCAGCCCAGTGTGAACCTGGGCTAAAACACAAACCAAGACTAGCTGTATATAATATATAAATTTAAAATTGAATTTCAGGTATAAATTTAGTATTGCTGATAAAAATTGTTTTTTAAGTAAAAGAAAAAACACCTGTCACCAGAAAAAGGAAATGGACATTTTATTTGGCATAATGTTATCCTAAATTGCATGAAATCTTGTTTTGAAATCCCAGGCAGGGAATAATTTAACGTTTCATTTTGATCCTGACAACCTCTGCTTTTACTAAGTAAAGACTGAAGTTTTAAAAGTCCTCTTTCCAAATAGATGGAACATAGAGTGCATATGAGTTGTTTGCTTAAAGGAAATATTTTTTGGAGAAATAATGGGACACATATGTTTTACGCCGTTTGTTAATGATATAGAGTTTGGGATTAACCGCTTCCTGACAGCTGCACGAAGATATACGCCGAAAGAATGGCACAGACAGGGAAATTGGTGTATATATACGTCCCCTTTAATTTTCTGCAGCTGAAGAACGGGGACATGTTAGTGTAAACACAACATCTCCCCGTTCTGCCTAGTGACATGTCACTGATCGTCTTTTCCCTGTCATCGGGAACAGCGATCAGTGACGTGTCACGGAAAGCCACGCTCCCCTAACCGTTAGAATCATTCTCTAGGTCACGCTTAACCCCTTCAGCGCCCCCTACAGGTTAACCCCTTCACTGCCAGTGTCATTTTTACAGTAAACTGTGCATTTTATAGCACTGATCGCTGTAAAAATGACAATGGTCCCAAAATGGTGTCAAAAGTGTCCTATGTGTCCGCCATAATGTCGCAGTCATGATAAAAATCGCTGATCGCCGCCATTACTAGTAAAAGTTTTTTTTTATAAAAATGCCATAAAACTACCCCCTATTTTGTAGACGCTATAACTTTTGCGCAAACCAATCAATAAATGCTTATTGCTATTTTTTTTATGTAGAAGAATACGTATCGGCCTAAACTGAGGGAAAAAAACGTTTTATATATTTTTTGGGGATATTTATTATAGCAAAAAGTAAAAAAAATTGCATTTTTTTTCTAAATTGTCGCTCAATTTTTGTTTATAAAAATAAAAAAGACGCAGAGGTGATCAAATACAACCAAAAGAAAGCTCTATTTGTGGGAAAAAAGGATGTAAATTTTGTTTGGGAGCCATGTCGCACGACCGCGCAATTGTCAGTTAAAGCGAATCAGTGCCGAATCGCAAAAAGTGGCCTGGTCTTTGGCCAGCGAAATGGTCCGGGGCTTAAGTGGTTAAAGTACTATTTATCTATGCAAATTCACCTAAACCAATGTAGGGTAGTATAGTCTTGCAAGATGTCTCTAACAAACATGTTAAAGCCCAACTATACCTTAGAAAGTATAGTAACTGTTTACCTCTGCCATGTCATCATTCCAGGCTGTCTTTAATGGCCAACTTCAGCACTGTAGAACTGATGGTCACCAGTGCAAGTTTTGCATCTTCACCCTATTCTATGCTTAGCCATTAACAAAACATAGCCTTTGAGGATGCCATTTTATGAATGGCTATGGGTAGACGGGCGTGAAGATACGACAACAGGACTGGTGTCTATCATATTTGCAACAGTCATACTGGCTGAGGGAGAAAGTTATGTAAATACAGTGCTAGTTACACAATCCAGAGCACAGCCAACATGGAATGACTAGGAAACAGAAGTAAATGTCTACTGTCCTGTCTAAATGTAATAAAATGATGGCTCCTTTATTTGGGTTTAAAGTAATTGTAAAGCTTTCTTTTATTTATTTTTTAAAATAACAAACATGTCATACTTACCTCTAGGGATGGGCGAATGGTTCGGTACGAGCAGCACACCATCAGCTGTAGACTGTAGCCGGCAAATTTCTGTGCCCCATCTTCTGTAGCGGAAAAAAAAAAATACAGTCCCTGCCACCCACATGCCCAGCGTCTGTCTTAGCGCTCTAACTTCTGCCTTTCAGCCTGGTGGATTCTGCCCCCTTCTGTGAATTCACACAATGTGCTGTACCGCAATGGCAGGTTCCCAGTCGATACTACTTTTCACGAAAGGCCATTCCATCTCGTGGAAGAGAATGTTATGGCTTTAATGGGCAAGCCAGTCAGCCAAAAAAACACTTTACTGCTGACACGTGGTCCAGCAAGCATGGGCAAGGACGATATATTTTGTTCACAGCACACCAGGTAACGCTGCTTGCAACTCAAAAGGTTGCAGGACAGGGCTCGGTGCTACAGCTTGTTGTGCCCCCACGTCTCCATACAGCTGGTGGTGATGCCAGACCTGCAAGTTCTACCCCCTCCACTGCCACCTTCATGTCCTCCTTTGCAGAATTGTCCTATGAACATCAGGTACCCCCTAAGCGTTCAAAGAGCTATTCCCAGAGTCAGGCTAAAAGGTGCCATGCAGTGCTTCAGCTGGTGTTTAGGGGGCAGGAACCACACCAGAGCAGAGATTCTTGCAGCTCTGCAAGGACAGGCCCAGAGGCGGTTCATACCACGCCAGCTGGAGCCAGAAATGGTGTTCGATAATGGCTCAAACCTCCTGTTTGACC
This sequence comes from Rana muscosa, assembly GCA_029206835.1. Lineage (NCBI taxonomy): Eukaryota > Metazoa > Chordata > Amphibia > Anura > Ranidae > Rana > Rana muscosa. Next base: position 634,897,943 of record CM055117.1, on the reverse strand, counting down.
TTAGACAGGGAAAGTTGACACATGCATGCCTGGCACATGTCCTCAATTTGGTGGTGCAGCATTTCCTAAGTACATACACAGGGTTACAAGATGTACTAAAGCAGGCCAGAAGAGTCTGTAGCCATTTCAGATGGTCATACACAGCCGGTGCAGCGGGAATTCCACCTGCCCATAAACTGCCTGATTTGTGACATGCCCATCAGGTGGAACTCAACTTTGGGAATGCTGCAGTGGCTATACATGCAGCAGAGGGCCGTCAATGAGTACTTGTATCAGTACGGCACGTCAGGCTCAGGCCACCTCGGCTTTTTTACTCCACGCCAATGGCTGATCATTAAGGATGCATGCACTGTATTGTCACTATTAGAGGAGACAGTGCATGCATCAGTGTCACAATCCCTGTTGTGTTCCTGCTGGAGCAGACTCTGCGTGGTATTGTGGACAGGGCACTGGAGTCAGAGCAGCAGGAGGAAGAAGAGGGCTTCCCTTTCTCTCAAGGCCCATTTTATCCAGACACCATCACAGAACACACAGGAGGAGAGAGGGGAGGAGGATGAGGAGGATTCTGGCACTTTCATAGGCTTTGAAGAAGAGAAAGACATTTGTCAGCTTGGCAGTGCCTGCATCACAGGTGGACGATTACCTCGGGGGCCAAAACAGAGATGGAGAGCTTTCCAGCTGACGATCCACTGACTTACTGGGTCATGAGAACAGACCACTGGCCAGAACTTGCCCAGTATGCTATTGAGTTTTTGGTCTGCCCTGCATCCAGCGTACTTTCAGAATGGGCATTCAGTGCTGCAGGAGGTTTCATTACTGATCATAGGATGCATCTGTACACAGACTCCATGGACCGTTTGACTTTTATAAAAATGAATCAGTCCTGGATTACCAGCTATGAAGCCCCTAATGCCTATGTCACTGATTAAGTCTTTTTGGGATGTGGAATCTCTGCAGGACTTTGAGGCTGCCTAGGTTTGAGGGTGTTCAATCATTTCATCTGGAATAATGTTTTTGGTATAGGTTTCATGGGCACAATTAACACACAAAGACCAATTTTTCAGCACCTGTTTAACAGGTGCATATCATTGCAATTTTTTACAGCAAGGCCAATTCTTGCTTTCATCAAAATCTCTATAGGGTTACGGTGGGAAGGCGCCACCGACATCCAAAGACCAATTTTTCGGCACCCGTTACTTCTATCCAAAGTAAAAGTGACACCAGAACATATCCAAAAAATCTCTAATCTTGTTCCCAGTGCACTACATTGTGGCCTCATCATACACACTGGCTCCCCAGCTGTTACTGAGCAAAATAAAGGCAGCTTGCAGGAAAAATTTATTTTTTGGCTTTATAAATTCAATTATTGCTGCAGCAGATTCTAGACATGGTACAGATCTGTCACTTTACAGTTAGACAAAGGGGACCCTCCAGGCACTATAGTGGAAGGATTTTTTTCATTTTTAGGCTTTCACTTTAAAAATCAAAAAAATCACAGCTCATTTAAAAACGATGTTTTTCACAAACTTTTTTTTATTGATACATTTCCCCCAGTGCAGGACCCAGACCCCTATAACCATTGTATGCCCAATTACTTGCATTTAAGCCTTCAAAATGGGCACTTTTGATTTTTAAATGTTCGGGTCCCATTGACTTTAATGGGGTTCGTTATTTGGGTCCGAACTTTCGCGGAAGTTCTGGTGCGAACCGAACAGGGGTCCGTTCGGCCCATCCCTACTTACCTCCACTGTGCAGCTAGTTTTGCACAGAGTGGCCCCGATCCTCGACTTCTGGGGTCCCCCGGCAGCTCCTTCCAGCGTCAGATAACCCCCTAGGAGAAGCGCTCCCCGGGGGGTTACTTTGCGGGCGCGCTCCCAAGTCCAGCATTTGCGTCCATAGAAACTAATGCTGGACTCGACCCGCTCCCCGGCACCCGCTTAATTGGATTTGATTGACACCAGTGGGAGCCAATGGCTGCGCTGCTATCAATCTATCCAATCAAGAGCCAGAACCCCGTATAGAGAGGGACAGCGCGTCTCCGCCGAGTGAATGCCAGGGCTCAGGTAAGTAAAATGGGGGGCCTGGGGGGCCGGTGACTGTCAGAAGTTTTTTCACCTTAATGCATAGGATGCATTAAGGTGAAAAAACACAAGGGTTTACAACCCCTTTAACTTTGATGCACTGATTACATGGTAATGACATGGCAAATCAGTTTCAACCATACATAAACAAGTATAGCTTACTTTGAACTGTGTTTACATTTATCTTTTTGTAATGTATATACAGTAATATACTTATGCAATTTTTTATGTGTTGATTCCAGCTTTCTTGGACCTTAAAGCAATATAACACATGTACTGCATACCAACTCTGTTCAAAGAAGTAGACCCAGCCATGAAGCATGTTAGTAAGGATTTTAACTATTATGATACATTTGACATTGTCATGGTCCAATAATTGCAAGTGTAGCGGGTATCAATAGTTAGGGGAAGTGTTTGGGCGGTAATATGGCCCAGATGCAACAATTACGAGGGTTTTATGGTTGCTTTGTTCGTGGAAGAGATCAAATGGTGTCCAGTTCCCTGCGGCCCCTGGGTGGCGCTGTCGCCTTGGGCTGGGGTTGAACCACCATTGTAGGGTCGTGCCCTTTTTTCCTCACGGCAGCGGTACGGCAGGGCAGGGAACCTGCTGTGCTTGCTGGGAGAGGGTATAAAGGGGGCGGACATCCTGCTCATGAGGAGTCCGAGTACCAGGCACCTTCAGCCTGGGGCTGCTGTCCGTTCATCCGTGTCCAGGTGCCCTTGGCCTGGGCACGTGGAGTCGAGTTCCTTCCCAGGCACCTTAAGCCTGGGGTGAGGTACTTTGCAAGAAGGCCTGGGGCCCAGTACCTTCCACTGGGTCCCGCGAGGGAGGAAGTATTCCTAGGGTGCCCCCGGAATTGGGTGCCCGAATCCAGGGCGTAAGGGACCAGAGATGTGACCCTCCAGAAGAGCTGGTACAGCATAATGCCGGTGACGGTGTGGGCCTCTGGAGTCCGTCCGGATGGAGGACTTTCCCTGACAGGGGCCATTTATCCTAACGGAGGTATTCTATGTTCTTGTGGTCAGTGGCGGGAATCCAACTGAACCAGGCCGGTGGCAGAGACCTATTATCAAGGTCTGTGGCAGAGGCCTCAACTTTCACCAAGGTTTGTGGCAGAAACCAAATTCACGGTCGGTGGAAGTGACTGTGCGCCAAGCCTGTTTGCACTAGAGGTCGACCGATATATCGGCTGGCCGATATATCGGCCGATATTTGGCCATTTTTGATAAATCGGCATCGGGCCGATTATTATCAAAATTAGGCCGATATTTTACACTGGCCGTCCCTCCTGTCCTTTCTTCTCCACACTCAGCAGCTCTGGCAGCATCAAGTGCCGCGCTGAGTGTCTGAACAGAGAGGAGGGAGAGAGAAGCTGTCAGCTTGATGTCGGGAGTAGGGGGAGGGGGCGGGGCGGGGCGGTGTAGCAGATCACTTCACTTCCTTGTTACTTTATGGTCAGTCCAGGCAGCTCCTCCCGTCTGCACTTATCTCTCTGCCTTGCTGCATGATCACACAGTAAGTCAGCACCGATTCTCCTCACTCCTGTGCCTAGTTAATTTTTCCCGTATCTTATCTGCTGTCCTCTCCATAAATCTTCACTGCACATATCATGCTGCCTCCTGTCCTGTCTCAGCGTTCCACACACAGATCTTACACCCTTTCCATCCCAGTTTGCTTTTAGCTCTCATAGTTGTCCTGTCCCCACCATGCAGCCTAGCACATTCCCTGCATTCTGTCACTAATAAAGACATTAGCACTTACATTTACCACCCCAACCTCCTCCCCATTCTCTCTTTTATAATATCTTAACCTCCCCCCCTCCCCCTTCACATTGTAGCAATTTGACAAGTCACATCCTATTGCCGGCAAGGCACTGTTCAAATCAATGCGACACTGACTTTGAGTTGCCGCATAAATTTGAAAAAGTAGTACATGCACTACTTTTGCGATTTAGGCTGTGACTTCAATAGCCACACAGATGTCTTCAAAGTCACAACCCAAAGTCGCACTGAGATGCAGCTCTGAAATTGTGCGATTTCAGGTTAAGTCGCACAATTTCAAAGCCACACAATTTCAAAGCCACAGTCAATGTGAACGGGGGCTAATAGTAGGTTCACACTGGTGTGCTGTGGTCTGGCCACAGTGCGATTTGTATATTCAGTTTACCCAGAGTTTTAGGTGCGCTCCCATTCAATTCTATTAGACTGTCTGTTTTCACGAAAGCAAATTACAGTCTTGCGTGCTGCATCTTTGATGCGCAATCAGAAAACACAGTCCACTAGAATTCATCAGGAGCACACCTACAACTGCAAGTAAATCACACATACAATGGCACTGTGGTCAAACCAAAGCGCACCAGTGTGAAACCCGAGGGGGCGCACTTTGCCCTGGGCACTGGATGACCTTGTCCCAGCACTGGTTACAGTTACACTCGGCTTAGTGTGAAACCTGCCAGTGTCACCGCCAATCAGTGCCATCTCTCAGTGCCACCCACCACTGCCACCCGCCCCTGCCAGCCAGTGCCACCCGCCCCTGCCAGCCAGTGCCATCCGCCCCTGCCAGCCAGTGCCAATTGCCAGTGGCCATCTGTCCCAAACTAGTGCCATCTGTCAGTTCCAAACCAGTGCCACCTGCTAGTGCCAATGCCATCTGACAGTTCCAAACCAGTGCCACCTGCCAGTGCCAATAGTGCCATCTGCCAACCAGTGCCATCTGTCAGTTCCAAACCAGTGCCACCTGCCAGTGCCATCTGTCAGTTCCAAACCAGTGCCACCTGCCAGTGCCATCTGTCAGTTCCAAACCAGTGCCACCTGCCAGGTCCAACTAGTGCCATCTGTACTGAGGACATCAAGGGTGTGCTAGAGTGACAGGAGTAAGCAAGGAGTTGAGTGGGTGAGTTTTTTTTTTTTTTTTTTTAAATCGGCCTAAAATATCGGCCACAAAAATCGGCCATCGGCCGCCCCAATTTCTAAATATCGGCATCGGCCAGAGAAAAACCCATATCGGTCGACCTCTAGTTTGCACTATACGGAACAGGAGAGAACTTTAATTCTTTGACTGTGCCTGGACTTCCTCCTTCCCACACCTGTCTGTTCTTCAAAGTTCAACCAGTCTACTATTTGTTGCTCTAACAGAATAAATATGTGTTGGACTTTATTTGGTGTGGAACTCAAGTTACTGGGAGCTAAGTGCCCCTGCCTGTGACAGTGGCAATCATCCTCCACAAGAGAAGCTGAAGCTCCGGACGTGAACACAGACCCGAAGGTAAAAGGTTTAGCTCACACCTCTGCATAATACAAATCAGAGGGCACGAGCTGGTGGTGCGTCCCCCCCCCCCCATTCTTCTCCCTGGTACCCCTAGACGAGTCAGCCAGCCGTAAAGAGAGAAAGAGGGAGAAGTGAGAAAAGGGGGTGCTGCTACACAGGTATTTGTATAAATTGTATTGTATATCCATACTAAAACATTGAATTTTGTAATCAATTTTATTGCTTGCACATATTAAAATGAATTACATTTGTATACATGTGTATGTTTGTATACACATTGTTGATTTACTGCGTCCTAGGTTTTGGATATAATATCCCCTTTTGTTCTGTATCTTGGGCTAAAGCTTTATTTACTTCAGTCATGAGCACAGCAAATACCTTATTTTTATTTCCCTGTGCATGATTGCTTATTTGAAGTTAATAGAAGGTAACTTTGCTATGTAAACAATGGCCACAAATAACTAAACACAATCGGACGCATAGCATTTTAATTTCCTCAATAGTATTTCTCTCATCGTGACAAGTTCCTTGTAAAGTAATTATAGAAGAACTACATAGCTGAAAGTCCACCTATAATGAAGCATACCAAATTCCATCCTCCTATATGGCTATTTTTGAGGTTAAGGATGATTTTAAAAACTGTTGGGAATATTTACTTAAATCATCAAATCATGTGCAGATGAAATAAGTAAGTAGGAATTTTCTTTTCATACGATTGGTGAATTGAACTGAATATTCACATAATTAAAGCGGATTTCCAGGAATTCAGCTCCTTTGTAAGAAATTAAGGCACACAGAGTTAAAGGAGTTGTAAAGGCAGAAGGTTTTTTATCTTAATGCATTCTATGCATTAAGACACAAAGCCTTCTGTGTGTAGCAGTCTCTTCTGTACCCCCCAATATTTACCGGAGGCTCGTATCTTTCCAGCAATGTCCACAAATCCCTCGGCCGTCCGAGACTCTCCCTTCTGTTTGGCTGAGACACAGCAGCAGCACCAGTGGCTACCGTGGCTGTGAATCAACGTCAGCTAGCCAATCAGGAGACCAAGGGATGGGGCCAAACGGCAGCTTCTTGTCTGAATGGACAAACGGAGCTCCAGCTTGGCACGGGTGCCCCCATAAGCAAGCTGCTTGCTGTGAGGGCATTCAACAGGAGGGAGGGGCCAGGAGCTCCAGCCAGGGACCCAAGAAGAAGGGGAATCTGGACTGCCCTGTGCAGATCCACAGCACAGAGGAGGTATTTGTGTGTTTGTTTTTTATACATGACTTTACAACCAATTTAAGTACAGTAATGTTCACGACACCTCTTGGGCTTATCTCAATTTAAAACCGACAACTTTATAGTATTTCCAGAAGATAGCTTTCACTGTATTTCCAGGAGCTCACAGATCTTTCTAAGCTATGCATATTTAACAGGAGAGTCGCGGCAACTGCTATGCCTGCCCCTTCCCTCCCCAATCACAGAACAACACATTCACAAAATACAAAGGCTTCTGTGAATGGTCAGCAGAGGAGAGGGGTGGGCATAGCTGCTCTGTGTGCTTCTCTCCTCTCAGATCCCTGGAGTGTCTCTCTGGCAGATCAATACATTTGTCAAATGTAAATAGAGATAAGCCTAGGAGATGTAATGCACTGGGATTCAGCTTGAAATGTGTGAAAAGTGATGCATTCTAGCAATTAATTTTTTATTTTTTTTATGAATACAAAGCTTCCTCTGGTTGGAAGAGTCAGAGAGACAGGCTGATGATGTCGTAACCTATGACTCAGAAATTTAGAGGAAGCGTTGTACTCATTGCTAGAATACATAGCTTTCTATGAATGGCTGAGCACTGCTCAGACAGACATTGTGTTACGGGTGTGACAGAGGAAGGTCTCAGCTCAAACCTGGGAACAATGCTGTATGCTGAAAGTAGCCGCAGCTACATACAGTTTATACAGCACATCCAGCAGCCTCACGTATTAATATTTGTTTGGACCAGCTTGACTCATACAAACTAAATTGTAACAAAAGCAGGAGTTCAGTTTTAAGGGTTGGAAAGCAGCAGTACAATCAATGTTTTGTTTTGGGGTTTTTCATCAATTTAAGTGCTAATACTGTGTGGTTTGCCATGATGCAAACAATTAAGACAATAGACCTACTGTATGTAAAACCTCTGTTTGGCTTCACCATCTATATATCTATTTTTAGTTTGCTATAAAATAGATATATTATACAGATTTGTTTTTATTGCAACCTACTTACATGTGTAGCAGGGTCTCCTTTAAGGCCCCGGGACTACGTTACCCAGAACCCCGTTCGGCACCCAGAGTGCAATTGGCCACCGCAGAGACTCATGGGAGGGGCTATTTAAGAAGGAGGCGAGGCGGAGCTCGGCCTCTTTGGACACCGCACTGCAAGCAACAGTTTTCTTCCTGTGCGGATCTGCTGCAGTGCAAGGCCTGAAGCCTGGGGCCTTGCGCAACTTCCGAAGAGCCTTCCACCCCACTTCGGAGCCTGGGTGGCACCAGACTTGTCGAGTGAGGACATCAGTTGGATCAGGGACCCGATCGTGGCAGACGCTGTGTGCGGAGACACAGCAGGTGGAAGTCCCGGACTGGGATCGCGTCCGGAGTGGTGAGCGAGCACTTGCTCAAGCCAATAGACTGTACCGTGTTTAGGCCTATAGACTGCCTTGGCCCACCTATTGTTGTTGTTGTTACATTAGGAGACCAGTAGCAGGACAGAGTTAAAGGGTCTCCAGTATAGTGTTCCTTGGGACTACCTACTTGTGGATTACAAATACTGTTTCATCAAGTGCACCACCGAAAGTTTGCATGCGAAGAAATACTAAGTGAAAAGGCCTGACCAGGGAGGGGAGATAGAATATTGTTTAGTGCGCCACAGGGCGCGTACACCATAATAGCTGCGCGCGGTGGGTTACCACGCTGGGCCATTGTGTGCTACACCTATTGCTACAGGGCTCTGTAAGCAAGTTGCATGTGTTCTGTTCTGCCTATGCCCTTTTGATAAAAGTAAAACTTTTATATTTGATCTCTCGCCTCAGTGTGTTGTCCTACTGCAAAGAGATTACTCTTTGCAATACTGTTGATTGTGATAAGTATAATCTCTAGACTAGCTGTGCCAGAGTGGGTCGAGTAAGATTGCCGGGGGTTGGCGGTGCTGCATACAGGGCCCGAAATCAAACCAGCGGATCTCTTAACTGGGGGTAGCGCTACACATGTTTGCACATGTTAATTTATTTTCAGCAATCATAAATGCAATACACATTTTATGTATTCGTTAGGCCCATTTTCATCTTTCATTTTGTAGGAGTTTGGGGATGTGTCTTGTTTTGGTGCAAGATTTGTGAATTAAACACATTTTTAATTAATAAATAATGTTACTGTATATTAGTAATGCTTTCACTAGACACACAATTTAATATACATTTTTTTATTCTGTAGGTTCCCTGCTTCAAGAAAACATGGTTAAAGCATGGTTATATGTGTAGCGCCCCACCAATATTTGGGGGCACTATGTGGAAATTTAGGGGTAGTCTGAGCCGGTAGTTCTGTTGCCTATAGGTGGAACTGTAACCGCCGGCATAGGTTGAACTACAGGGGGGTATCACAGCACCTTGGGTGTCCTCTCTCGGCAGCCGTGCAGTGGGCATGGTCAACCCACTGTGCATGCTGGGAGAGGGTACATAAGGAGCAGATGCCATTAAGCGGGGGGGTGTTCCAGGGGACTTTCGGTCCTGTAAGTGTGCCTCGTGGCCCACATGGCACGAGGCGCGCGAGTGTGTTTGGGCTTCGGGCACCTTCAGCCCGAGGTTGATGCTGCAATGTAGGCCCGGCTCCGCTGGCAGGGGCATACACCTCAGAGAAGAATCCCAGGCTGCCCACTTGTAGGGAGCCCATCTTTAGGAAAGGAGTCTAGGGGAGGATCAGTCCCAGAGGAGATTAGCGACTGTACTGCTGTCTCGGGAAGAGGCCTGGAAACTTGCCTAAAGAGGGATTCATCGTCTCTATTATCCATGTTCCATCCCGGCTGCTAGGACCGCTCTTAAAAGGGACTATCCAGGTGAGCAATACCCACTCAGGCTTGAGTGGCGACGAAAGGCTGACACTGAGCACTAAGTGTTGCGTGCCTGAACCTTCCCCTACTTTCTCAACTTCCCACTCTCTCTTCAAGTTTACCTCAAGTATAAAGAATAAAACCTTGCTGATTGGGTTTTACTCCCATGTGGACATTGGCCTTATTCTGAAAGATTTCTGCCTAGACAACGGAGAGAAGGGAACCACTCTAGAGGAGGTAATTGCTGCAAGACCCAACAATAACACCGCTCCCTTCTCTCTATACACAGGGAGGGAATACCAGGCAAGTAGCCGGTGTGCCCCGCTATTGGCAGAGAAAAGTGGGGTCTGTGTGCTACATATATATTATATTTTATTTCACAGGAGCCTGCAAAGCATTGCACCCTTGAAGTTCACAGGTGCAAAACCAGGCTCTTCACTCAGCTCTATGTCTATACCAATGTACAAGCATTCAGTTGGCAATATGGAGGAAGAGTCAATGGACTATGCGCAGTAATCATCGCCCTTGTGTTCCATTGAGGACTACATGTTGCTCTGCTAAGATAGCAGACAAGACTTGTAATACATTCACAGATCTGTGAATGAATGATGTGGCTGTGTGGGTGTAGTACCAATTTCAAAAGTGACAAGGTTGCACCATGTTGCATGTAATACCCTAAATATAGCTGTAAAATGTAACATGATGTACCTGCCTGCACCCTGACCTGATCGCCCATTGTGACAATGGTTGGGGATCCTCTCCCTGCACCCACTTTCACAATTCAAAAACAGCGTGTCCATACTTTGCTCCACCCACACAGCCATGTCATTCATTTGCAGAATTCTGTGAATGAACTACAAGTACTGTCTTCCAACGCAGCAGACAGCTTTTAGTTCTCAATGAACTGCAAGGGCACTGGTGAGTGCTCTCATAGATCATCGATCTTCCTTGACTTCAGTAACTGCCTGCTTGTAAGGGAGATACAGGCAGACAGTTTTACTGACAGTCTGCAGGAGCCTGACATTGCATCTGTGATCTGCTGCTCATCAGTGAAAGACTCTGCAGACTGCTAAGAAAAAAAAGAAAAAAATAATTAAAGTGAACTTACCCTTTAAATAGTAAACCATAATAACATGAAGAAAAAGGATACATCAAATACATGTATACTAAAAAAATAATGTAAATAAAATATACATAAACACCAACAGAGAAAAAGACATCAATGTTGAAACTGCATACACCTGATATTGTGATAGATCTCAAACCTTACTAAATAGGAATAAATACACACAAACAGGGGATACTGTATATGGGAAACAAAAATGCAGAAAGAAAACATGGAGGGACCAGAGTTTGGAATAGCGATATCCACAAGCCTCTGGTGTTTACTTCCACCCCTGTCAGCAGGAATCACTTTAATGTCTCCACTACACATGTCCCTAAAGTGCATAGACACATTAGAAATGTTTTTAGCATTGATATTAATAAGGCTAATATAAGTACTGTAAATATCTCCTAAATGTGCACTGTTTAGGAGATATTTACAGCCTGTAACGTCACCGGCGCATGCTCTCTGAAGGAACGGCCAACTGGACCATTCCTTCAGAGTTCTTTGCCATAAGTGATGGCTCCTGCGCCCATGTAACATCATCGCAACTCCAGCCACTCACACAGCCGGAGTCCGTGAACCTGGAAGGAAGACCCGGTGAAGATTGAAGTCATCTCAGCGGTGACAGTGTGGCGCTGGATGGCTTCCTTTTCAGATACGTTTCACATATTGTGCTAGAATGTGATGCATACAAGTACATTATAGCTTTACCTTACAGATTGCAAAAACACACACACACACACACACACACACACACACACACACACACACACACACACACAGGTTTGCAACCACTAGAAAAAATAAAATAAATGATTCTGTTCCTTTAAAGCATGAATAACAGCACAGTGCTTGTGCTGTGTAATTTGACCCTATCATCTAAAATACATAGCTGATCCTGCGTGGTGCTGCCCTCCCCTCTGTAAATTGACCATGTTTATCATGGCTACTGAGCCCCGATACCGTGGTCAGTTTACATGCCTCCGTCAGCCAGCGGTCTCTCCTCTGTCCTCTCTCTCCCCCCTCCCTGCGAGCTAGTGTCAATGCCCGCCCCTCCTCTCCTGCTGCTAAAATAACATGGTTATTTTCATACAATCCCCTGTGTTAGATAAAGTTATGAGCACCAGTGTATGTGCTTTATAAAAAATATGCCTTTTTATACCTTATTTCAGAGCACCGCTCAGCACTCACGTGACTGCCCGCCACCCTCCTCCCCTCCTCTCCTCCTCTTGGCTGATGTCCGCAGAGAATTATCAGCCCCTCCCACTATAGTTATCAGATCGGGAGAGGAGAGCGGCGGCCAGTCAAGTGAGTGCCGAGCATAGCTCTGAAATATGGTATACAACTGTATTTTTTTGTAAAGCACATACACTGGGGCGCATAATGTAACATGGGATTGCATGACGAGAACTAAGGGGCTTTACAACGACTTTAAGTCTCTCCCTAATGAGATTACCTTCTCCATTAAAGGTTTCATTCGTAGAAAAGTTTTTTAGCCCTCACCATATCACCTACAGGAATGGATTTTTAGTATGGGTTGGATGGTAGCTGCTAAATAAATAAAAAAAAGGAGTGGCATTACATGCACAGCTCTTCCTGTAAGTTTTTGTGATATTAGTAGCTACAGCTTAATTACCTTCCAAAGTGCCATCCAGGAAATTGATTATTTTATCATTAGACTCACAGGTAAACTAAGTTTAGCTCATTATCATAACTAAAAAAAAGGAACCAAATCAGTGTTATTGTCCCCACTGATCCATATAAAATCAGTAATCTATAAATCTACCATACCAATGTAAATCAAAAGGTTGTTGTGATAAAAATAAGATTCCTCCCATTGATGCACGACAAACCTTTGAATAATAAGTTCCAGCAAAGAAATGGATGGGTTAACAAAAGCAAGTAATCCTGGTGTTCCTTAGAATATTCACTGTACTGCTTTAGATGGTATTTCACAGCTTCAATTGCTAATGTATGTGGTGTAGAAGGTGTGCTGAAACATCTAGCATTACCCAAGTTCAATTCTGTGTCCAACACACATCCTCCAATTGATATAATACCATCCGTGTGTCCCTAATGTAACCAAGAAGCCTCTTGACCAAAGCCGAAGATGGATATCCATCTACTTCCTCAGAGGCCTAGGAAAGGATACTATTCCTGCAACTATCTTGCGCTCCCGGATTGTGCATTTTGGGCAAATTATGAAATACCAGAGTTATCGATCATTAACTGGACAAAATTTCCACTATCTGTGGATTAGGCATTCCCATGGATTTACCCCTATTAATATAAATTATCCAACAGAGGCTTAAAGATATTTAATGTCTGAAACGTGTTGGAAATTTTATAGCTGTATTTTACTATGCTTCAATTTAAGGATATTTATTTGCTGATATTCACCATGGTGCCAGTGTTTTTCCTTGGATTATGCTTTATTGGAGGTTTCCAGAGACCTTCCAGCTAGAGCACTGATGTTTCAAAGCTGCCTGAATAATTGGTTTGGAGGTTGCAGCTCTGTCCCATTTGTTTTTGCTAGAGTCTTATTGAAAACTTCTTAAACTTTTCAGTAACAAAACTGAAAAACCAAAACTAAAATGCTTTACTTTATAAAAAAACAGAAACTAAACTGTGCATTTACAAAATGCACAAGGAGGAGAAAGTGAATTTCTTATGTTAAAAGTAGCTAATAATTGTTCATACCTTTGTATAAATGCAGCATGTCTTTTTATGCTGCATCAGAAATGGTTTCTCTCACACTTTCCTTCACTGTGAATGCAAACAAAATCAAGTGAAAAAGGAAGACTAAAGCCCCGTACACACAATCGGACTTTTGGCCAACAAACTTAATTTTGAGCAAGTTGGACCAACAATCCGACTATGTGTACGCTCCATCGGACAAACTTTTTTGCTTTTTTTTAGTTTCATCGGACAAATGTTGGGTCTGCAAACGGACAAACTTTTGCCCAACGAAAGTCAGATGAAGCAAAGTCTGACCGTGTGTACAGAAAACCATCGGACTTTTGTCCGATGGACAAAACAAATAATGTTACAATCAACCAACAATAGCAGAAGATGACCAAAGGGTGGCGTTAAAGAGCAGAAGAGAGCAGAAAAACCACATGATGTTGGGAAAGTTTGCAGAAAAGTCAGAGCGTGTGTATGCTATGGGTGTTCCCGACCAACTCCGTTCGGACAAAAAAGCATGGAAAAGTCAGATGGAAGTCCAACCGTGTGTACGGGGCTTAAGAAAAACCAGAAGCAGGTTAGAAGCAACCTAGGAGACTGAGGAGATTGTGCAGCTGGGAAGAAGCTTGAGGAGAGAAGATTGTTAATTACTGCTTATTCCTACTCCCCTAAATTAGCTTTTAACCCTTAAAGTGTGGGAGGCCCACTGCAGGGGGCTCAAAATCGGCCTTTAAAAACAGATCTTGCACAAAGACATTCAAAAACTCCACAAAGCCATTACTGTCTTTATATGGCATGGTCGCCGCCCCCGCATATGACTCCAGAAATTATTCCTACCTAAACACGAAGGGGGTGTAAATTTGCCAAATAACAGGGTGTACAACTTAGCTTGCCTCCTAAGAGTGGGATTGGACTGGATCATCAAGATACTCCAATTATGAGCTTGAATCCCAAATGGTAATACATGCTTAACCTAACCGCCTTGCTGCAATGCAGAATTCCACGCCTCCACCCAAACGTGAAAGACAATTTGCTTATACGAGACACGTTGGTGGCTTGGAGGGAAGTCAGGAATAAATTGTGACTTTCTCCTTTCTCCTCCTGTTTTCTTCCTATCCTCAGTGTAAGGAAAGGTTCCATCCGCTGGTAATATCTATCATTTGGCGTGCAGTACTGGGGTCCACCAGCAGGTGTCTCCTGGCAGTTTGGAACTGTCAGGGGAGCTTCTACCTGCTGGTGTCATGTCATCTTTGGGCCGCAGTACTGGCGTCCACCAGCAGATGAATCCTGACAGTGTGGTGCAGATTCTACCTTCTGCAATCAGGGGTCACCTGAGCTTATTAGCAGGTAATACTATAAATACCCGGCAAGTGCACACACACACTGCCCTGGTATCGTCCTCGTGCCCTGACTTGCAGCCTGTTTACCTGAACCCTGATTCCTGTATCCTGTATCCTGAAAGCTGTTGTATCTGTTCCTGCATTCCTGGATCCTTGCTTACTTCTTGTCCCTGTCTGTCTACTCCTGCCCCCCCCCCCCCCATCTGCTGATCTCCTGTTAATGATCCTGGCCTGGCTTGACTACGATTCTGGTTCCCGTTTTGGCTACATAAGCTGGTTGGTTATTGTCACTGTTTGGATGTTCATTTGTTGTATTGGTGGTGTATGCACATTTATATTTAGTTACCTTAAATAAACTATTTTACTTTCACCTTTTTCTGTTTCCGGTTTCCTCTGATCACTCCTGATACATGACACTCAGGCATTTTATGTTTCCGCAGGTGCAGCAACATGCAACCTATGCGTTCTGGGCTACCCAAGGCCTAACACATTTTGTACACATATTGACACCTCCTCTGGTAAAGCATTGCCTTTCCCACAACTCTTGAGTAAATACAATCTGCCTGCCCACCACCATTTGTATGCTCAGCAAGCAGTTAACTTTATAGTAAGTGTCTGCCCCACCAGGATACGTAGGTTTAGCAATTCACTCTTGGACAATTTCTTACACCACAACCACCTCAAGCTCTCAGATATCTACAAACCCATGAACTCTCGCCTCACCAAACCCCTACACTTTTTCTCGACTGCCTCCTGGGCTAAGGAACTGAATTCACCAGAGGCCATGGACCACATACTTGCTGGATATAACACTACCTGTGCCTTCATCACCAACAAATTCTGTCGAGAAATTCAAAATTACGCATCCTGCCTACATCCCTTTCCTGCCAAGCGACGGGGCAACAGTTATGCCCTTGGTGTAGTTGTAATAAACACCCACTGCTCCAAAGACTGTGGTCCTGCCAATGCATATCTGGTTTCTGGGAACAATTGGAAAACTTTTCTGCCGCTGTCACAGGTTACTAGCCATGCAAAGACCCCTTTGTTTTGTTATTCGGCTTTCTAGTTTGCTACAACAGTGAACCGTATCTAGTAATAAAGCCTGGCTGGTGACCTGTTTCATGGTGGCCAGAAGAGCCATACTCAAACAGTGGACATCCGATTCCTCTCCGAGCATTGCAGATGTGAAAGCGGACCTGCTAGGCCTATTTTGTAAAGGCAGGCTGGATGCAATCTTATCTCAATAGGAGCCAACTCCACGTTTTCATCACAGTCCTCCGAGTGTGACAGAACTCCCGACACCTCTCCAGCATTATGCTCATCCAAGCCTTCATTTAGAGGTTTTAACTTAATTGCCACTTGAAAGGACAGCTAGGTTATGGTGTTTGCTGAATTACTCCAGTATCCCAAGTTACAAGACTATGCCTCGTTATTACTTTTATACATCTGTATTACATCCGGGCTGTTGGTTCCGGCCTTGGAAGTTCCTAACTAGAGATAAGCTTCGTGATCGAGTCGAACATACGTTCGACACGAACATCGGCTGTTCGATCGTTCGCCAAAGATCGAACGTTATGGGCCGTTTGCGCCAAATTCGAGTGACGCGAACGGCCCACAATACACTGCGCCATCGCAGTGCAATCCCGGCACTGTGATTGGCCAATCATGCACCGTGACCCTGCATGCTTGGCCAATCATAGCGCCGGCAGCGAGGAGAGCCATAATTAGACACAGGCAGGATGCCTGTGGCCAATCATAGCTCAGGGGGGTTTAGTACACACCCCACACTATAAAAGGGCGCTAGCGCGGCGGCCTTGTGCAGTGTGTTCCGGCGTGCAGGGAAAGAGATACATAGGCAGGGACAGTGTGTTCTATGTTCTATTCTTTTTTCAGGCATCTGCAGGAGTTAGTGGGTGTTGTGTGCCCCAGCACAGTATACACCTGGATCTACACTTTATTGCTGTTCTCTAAGCTAGATAGGCAGGCAGGGACAGAATGCTCTTTTCTCAGGCATCTGCAGCAGTTAGTGGGTGTTGTGTGCCCCAGCACAGTATACACCTGTATATACCCGTCATTGCTGTTCTCTAATACAGGCATCTGCAGGAGTTAGAGAACAGCAATGACGGGTATATACAGATATACACTGTGCCACTAATACAGGCATCTGCAGGAGTTAGTGGCACAGTATACACCTGTATATACCCATCATTGTTGTTCTACAATAAAAGGCATCTGCTGGAGTTAGTGGGTGTTGTGTGCCTCCAGCACAATATACACTACCCAATTGCTGGTTTTCCCATCTCCCTGCAGGCCATTACTATGTCTGGAAGGCCAACAAAGAGAGGCAGACAGTCACGAGCCAATAAAAGAGGGCAAGCAGGCTCTGTGTCTAGAGACAACAGTGCTGGTCGTGGACGCGGTGCATTGTCATCAGCACGTGGCCATGGGACACGCTTGTCCTTATTTTCGGCAGCTGGACGTGTTGAGCCGCATCACGCCGAAGACTTGGTAGAGTGGATGACCAAGCCCTCCTCATCCTCCTCATGCTCTCTCACCCAGGCTCAGGGTACTGGCAAAGCAGCTGCCAAAGCGTCCTCTTCCCTTGTATCAATGTCATCACCAGTCACTCCTTCACTAGACCCACAATGTCCTCCCTGAGGAGTCCCCCGAACTGTTTGAGCACAGAGTTGGGCACATGCTCCAGGAGGATGCCCAGCATTTCGAAGAGTCTGACCATGATACCCAGCTAGAGGAAGGCAGTAGCGTGAGCGCAGAGAGAGGGGATGCTCAAGAAGGACACCAATCTGGCAGTCATGTTTCAGCAGCTGCAGCATACTGCCAGATTGGCTCCAGTGATGGAGGGAGGGGATGATGAGGTCACTGACTCCACGTGGGTGCCTGATAGGAGAGAGGAGGAGGATGAGGTGGAGGCGCATCTCCAACAAGGCAGTATGCCCTTCGGGGGCCAGCATAAGGGCAGCACACAGACTGAATCACACCACAGAGCTATGCCTGTGCAGGGCGCTGCCTCTGCCCGTTATTCCAAAAGTTCTTTGGTGTGGGCCTTTTTTGAGTCGAGTGCATCAGATCGCACCGCTGCTATTTGCAACATATGTCTCAAGCGTATCTCGCATGGCCAAAACATCAGCAGCTTGGGCACCACTTGCTTGACTAGACATATGTTGACCTGCCATGCAGCTCGTTGGCAAGCGTACCTTAAAGACCCACACCAAAGAACAAAGCGGACCTCTCCTTGCTCCTCATCAGCTGGGATCTCCAACCCCACTATACGTTCAGTCCTCTCTGAAACCTGCACTGAGAGAAATGAAGGTGTAGAATTAGGTGTGTCACAGCCAAATACTTGCGGGCACTCTGCTAGCAGTACACCGACGTCCGATTGTAGCAGGCAAATTTCCCTGCCTCAGCTGCTGGACCGTAGAAAGAAGTTCTCTCCCAGCCATCCACATGCCCAACGGTTGAATGCTAGCTTGGGTAAATTGCTAGCAATTCAACTGCTGCCTTTTCAGCTGGTAGACTCGGCCCCCTTCCGTGAGTTTATGCAATGTGCGGTTCCTCAGTGGCAGGTTCCCAAACGCCACTTTCTCACGGAAGGCGATTCCGGCTCTCTACCGGCATGTGGAAGGCAATGTCCATGTCTCGCTGGACAGGGCGGTCAGCGGTAAGGTGCATATTACTGCTGACTCATGGTCCAGCAGGCATGGACAGGGACGTTACCTTTCTTTCACGGCCCATTGGGTCACGCTTTTGTTAGCTGGGAAGTATGCAGGACAAGGTGCAGGAGGTTGTTATGCCGCCACACCTCCAAAATGCTACTACTGGTTATGACACACGTCTCTCCTCCACCCCCTCCTCTTCTTCCTCCATGGCCTCTTCCTGTGCTTTGTCCTCGGAACCAGCGGTGCTCCGTAGGCGTTCAAGGGGCTAGGCAAGTACGCAGGCAAAAAGATGCCATGCCGTGCTTGCGCTGGTGTGTTTGGGGGACAGGAGCCACACTGGGGCAGAGGTTCAGTTTGCTCTGCAGGGGCAGGCCGAGAGGTGGTTGACGCCACGCCAGCTTAAGCCAGGAATGGTGGTTTGCGACCATGGCACCAACCTCTTCTCCGCCAGCGACAACTGACCCATGTGCCCTGTGTGGCTCACGTCCTTAACCTGGTGGTGCAGCGGTTCTTGGGCAGGTACCCAGGCTTACAGGATGTCCTGAGGCAGGCCAGGAAAGTCTGTGCATTTCCGCAGATCATATAATGCCAGTGCTCGGCTGGCTGAGCTGCAAAAGGAGTTGAACCTGCCCAAGAACCGCCTTATATGTGACATGCCCACCAGGTGGAACTCAACGTTGGCCATGCTGCAGTGGCTGCACACGCAGCGTGTTCCTTGTGTCCCACCCATCACACAGGAAGAGGACGAGGAGGAGGATTGTGTCAGCATGGAGGTGGAGCATGGCACTCAGCATCAACAGCAGCAGTCTTTTAGGGATGATTTACAGTCCCAACAAACCCGTGGACTTGTACGTGGCTGGGAGGAGGTGGCTGCGGATCATGTCGTCCTTAGTGACCCAGAGGACTCCGGACCGAATGCCTCAGCTAACCTACGCTGCATGGCCTCCCTGATCCTGCAAAGTCTGCAAAAGGATCCTCGTATTCTTCGGATCAAGGAGAGGGACCATTACTGGCTGGCCACTCACCTTGATCCACGGTACAAGGGTAAGGTTGCGGACCTTATCTTGACGTCGCATAGGGAGCACTGGCCAGAGCTTGCACAGTATGCAATTGAGCTACTGGCCTGTCCTGCATCCAGCGTTCTTTCGGAACGCACATTCAGTGCTGCTGGAGGCTTTGTCACGGATCACAGGGTGCGCCTGTCGACTGACTCGGTTGATCGACTGATCTTCATAAAGATGAACCATTCTTGGATCACCACCAGCTAGCAAGCACCCGAAGCTGATATAACCGAATAATTTATTTTCAAATGTCACATCTCTTCAAGACTGCCTATGCTGAGTAACTGTCCTGTTATGTTGACCGACTATCCTCCTCCTCCTCAATGATCCGATTCTTGATGATAGCTTGGAAGAACTTTTTTGTTTCTGGGTGCCGCCACCAGTGGCTAAGGCCCAATTTTTCAGCCCCTGTTTAACAGGGGCGTGTAATTAAAATTTTTGATGCAATACTTTTCAACAGGGCTCATTGCTGTGCTCCAAGTACAGTGTCTGTGAGGGGTTGCAGTATTGTGGCACCACCACCAAAGGCCCAATTTTTCTGCCCCTCTTCAACAGGGACATGCAATTACAATTCTTGATCTAATAATTTACAGTAGGGCCCATTCATGCGCCCACCAAGAGTAACTGTGAGGGCTGACAGTGTTGTAGCACCAGCACCACCACCAAAGGCCCAATTTTTCCTACCACTCTTCAACAAAGGCATGTAATTGCATTTCCTGATATAATAGTTCACAGCAGGGCGTTACAGCGCCCACCAAGAGTAACTGAGGGCCCACAGTGTTGTGGCAACACCAACATGTAAGGGGCAAATTTCAGCAGAGTATATACGGCAGGCCCCTACTTTCAAACATCCAACTTACAAACGACTCCTACTAGCAAACGGAAGGAGACAACAGGAAGTGAGAGGAAATCTACCCCTAGGAAGGGAAATTCTCTCCTGTAAGAGTTAATATGGGAAAAAGGTGTCCCCTCTCTACTGATGCTTTATCACCAATCCTTGTTTCAATAAAAACCCCACTTTTCAAAAACATTTGTCATTGGGACGGAAAGTGAGGTGGAATGTTCTCAACAGGTGCACAGACAGCAAAACAAATGTTACAGGGGTGATAACCCTTCCCTATGTTTTCCAAAAAGCTTACAAATATATTTTTTGGCTGGAGCTACACTTAATGTACCTGTTCAAAATTACAAACAGATTCTACTTAAGAACAAACCTACAGTCCCTGTCTTGTTTGCACCGCCTGTATACTGCTGTTCAGAGTATATAGGGCCTTTTTTTATTTTGGGTGCGGGGTTCCCCTTAATAATACATACAAGACCCAAAGGGGCTGGTAATGGGCTGGGGTGGGGGGGGGGGGGGTGATGGGGTAGCCATGCCATTTTTCTCAAAGATTTTCATCCAGACATTACATTAAAGCCGCAAGCAGTTTTAATGGCTTTTTTTCCTTTACAAATGTCATTTTGTGCAGGGACAGTTCTAAACACAGGAAACACATGCCACTTCACAGGTATACTTTAGACACCCCCCAGGTATGATATTTAAAGGAATATTTCACTTTTTTTCACTTTATGCATCATTAAAATGACTGCTCCCGAAAAACGGCAGTTTTTAAAACTTCGTTTTGCATTGATACATGTCCCCTGGGGCAGAACCCGGGTACCCAAACCCTTTTTAGGACAATAAAATGCATATTAGTCGTTATAATTAGCACTTTAGATTTCGAACGGTCGCGTCCATTGTATTTAATAGGGTTCTAACGTTCGTGCGAACTTTCGGTCCGTTCGAAGGTTCTGGTGCGAACTGAACCGGGGGGGTGTTCGGCTCATCCCTATGCCTAACTACAGATTACTACCTCTCTCCCCTTACCCTCCCACCCCTAACAACCCCCCCCTCACCCTATTACTTCCCTCCTCTTCTTATTTCATGTGCTTTGTTTGGCATTTGCATCACATAATACCTATGATGTCATTGTCTATGACTAATAATGTAGAACTCAATAAGTTTAAAAAAAAAAAACAGATCTTAGAAGCAAGACCTTTTCACTGAAGTTACATGAAAGCATGCTGCACTTGAATTGCTTCTACAGTAAGTAGAAACTCATGTACACTTGTGCATTTCTACCAAAAAATTAATTAAAGTAGTTCTAAAGGTTCAAGGTTTATCTTAATACATTCATGCATTAAGGTAAAAAAACATTTTGGATGCAGATCTCCCGACCCCCAGGCCTCCCTTATATTTGCCAATCCACCAATATGCATGAGAGCTGCAGCTTTCCCAGGTCTCTTTCCTCATACAGAAGTGGGAGCCATTGGCTCCTGCAACTGTCAATTACAGCCAGTGAGACAATAAGTAGAGAGCAGGGGGAGGGGCAGGGGCGGGGCCGAGCCACACTCTGTGTAAACATTGACATACAGTGCGTCTTGGGAGCAAACCTGCTCCAGTGCCCAACAAGAGGCTTGCTATTGGGGGCTCTCAGCAGGGGGGAGAGGCCAGAACCGCTGGAGGGGGGGACACAAAAAATCTGTATGTGCAAAACCTTTAGTATAGCATTTTATTTAAATTCTTGCCTTTAGAATCACTTTAAGAAAATAACAGTGTTGCACAATAAAATGCCTTTCAGTAGTAGTAATTTGCAAAAAAACAAGAAAATACTACCTTCATCAAACGAATATTGTTACATTACAACCAGGGCCGTCTTTAACATTGATTGGACCCTGGGCAAACATTTTTTTGGCCCCCCATGCACTTTCGCTCTCCATCCCAAAAACTGGTCCAGGCTCACCAATTGGTTGCTGCACATCCTTACTGCTCACCGATTCTGTTAATAGAGGTTACTGCACATTAATACTGCTCACCCATTGGTTGCTAGAGGTTAATGAACATTATTACCGCTCACTGATTGGTTGCTGAAAGTTTCAGCCTTTTATCCATTTTTATCCTTTTAGCATCCATTTATTTAAAACACATAGAAACAATAAGTGCCATACTTATGCACCAATAACACGTCAACAGACACAAAATATATATATTAATTACAGAAATCGCAGCCGTTCCCACACTGGCAACCACCCACAGTCAGAACACAACACGTAGCGCGTGTGTGGGTACAAGAACCGCAAAAGCACCATGCGACTTCCCTGTGGCTACATTTGAAAAAAGGTGCAGGCTCCTTTTTTCCCCTGAAAATGTAGGCACAGCTCCCCATACACATAAATGGGCTGTCGTCCCCGGCAGATGCGGGCCTCAAACCCACTCAAGTGTGAGCCTAGCCTTGGGATTCGGAGCAGTGTACACATGTCAGTAGTAGGTAGGGCACCGTACAGAGAAAAGTACTGTAGGGCAGAGGACAGGACAGAGGATAGGGAGTCAGTAGGGCAGAGGACAGGGGGCAACAAGACAGTGTACAGATGTAAGTGGGATGTAGAGCAGTGTATGGAATTCATTAGAGCAAAGGGCAGTTTTCAGGGTTTAGCAGGGCAGAGGACTGGGAGACACCAGGGCAAAAAATACAGGGGGTCAGCATGGCACAGTAAAAGGGGTCAGGAGAGTGAGGGCAAAGTACAGGGGGGTCAGGAGGTAAGAGTATAGGGGATGGGAGAGCACAGTACGGGCGTCAGGAGGGCACAGTACGGGCGTCAGGAGGGCACAGTACGGGCGTCAGGAGAGCACAGTACGGGCGTCAGGAGAGCACAGTACGGGCGTCAGGAGAGCACAGTACGGGCGTCAGGAGAGCACAGTACGGGCGTCAGGAGAGCACAGTACGGGCGTCAGGAGAGCACAGTACGGGCGTCAGGAGAGCACAGTACGGGCGTCAGGAGAGCACAGTACGGGCGTCAGGAGAGCACAGTACGGGCGTCAGGAGAGCACAGTACGGGCGTCAGGAGAGCACAGTACGGGCGTCAGGAGAGCACAGTACGGGCGTCAGGAGAGCACAGTACGGGCGTCAGGAGAGCACAGTACGGGCGTCAGGAGAGCACAGTACGGGCGTCAGGAGAGCACAGTACGGGGGGGTCAGGAGAGCACAGTACGGGGGGGTCAGGAGAGCACAGTACGGGGGGGTCAGGAGAGCACAGTACGGGGGGGTCAGGAGAGCACAGTACGGGGGGGTCAGGAGAGCACAGTACGGGGGGGTCAGGAGAGCACAGTACGGGGGGGTCAGGAGAGCACAGTACGGGGGGTCAGGAGAGCACAGTACGGGGGGTCAGGAGAGCACAGTACGGGGGGTCAGGAGAGCACAGTACGGGGGGTCAGGAGAGCACAGTACGGGGGGTCAGGAGAGCACAGTACGGGGGGTCAGGAGAGCACAGTACGGGGGGTCAGGAGAGCACAGTACGGGGGGTCAGGAGAGCACAGTACGGGGGGTCAGGAGAGCACAGTACGGGGGGTCAGGAGAGCACAGTACGGGGGTCAGGAGAGCACAGTACGGGGGTCAGGAGAGCACAGTACGGGGGTCAGGAGAGCACAGTACGGGGGTCAGGAGAGCACAGTACGGGGGTCAGGAGAGCACAGTACGGGCATGAGGAGGGCACAGTACAGAGGTAAGGAGGGCACAGTACAGGGGTGGGGGGCACAGTACAGGGGTGAGGAGGGCACAGTACGGGCATCAGGTGGGCACAGTACATAGGTCAGGAGGGCACAGAACAGGGGTGGGGATGGCACAGTACAGGGGTGAGGAGGGCACAGTACAGGGGTGAGGAGGGCACAGTACAGGGGTGAGGAGGGCACAGTACAGGGGTGAGGAGGGCACAGTACAAGGGTGGGGGCACAGTACAGGGGTTAGGAGGGCACAGTACGGGCATGAGGTGGGCACAACACAGGGGTGGGGGGGCACAGTACATGTGTGAGGAGGGCACAGTACAGAGGTCAGAAGGGCACAGTACAGGGGTGGGGGGCACAGTACAGGGGTAAGGAGGGCACACTACGGAGGTCAAGAGGGCACAGTACAGGGGTGGGGAGGGCACAGTATGGGGCTGGAAAGAATACACACAGGGTCAGGAGGACACACACTAGCTACAAAAACCCGGAGGCAGTGACAACCTGTAATAAATCCATTAATTTCTCCCAGCGCTACATGAAAAAGAGGCCATCAGCAAACATGCAGCACTTGTATGCTAAGCTGAAGTAACTCAGACTTAGTTAGCATAGAAGTGCCTGCAAATGAGTTTACCTCCGCAGTCTGGCCCCGGCTTATCTCCTCAGCACGCTTTCCAGCAGGAGTTCTCATAGGTCAGTCACATCCCCGCCCCGTCCGCTCCTACATCCCACAGGAGGCTCTGTCTTAGGGATGTCCCTTCGTTCAGGAGAGTGCCTGCAAGGGGGAGTAAGGAAGGGGGTGGTACAGGGGGCGGAGATTCCAGTCTGTGCGGACAGTAAACAGCAATCCCCAGTACAGTGAAATGCGATGTGCTGTCCCGCCCGCGCCGCGGCTTTGATTTCTGGGAGCTTTCTGACAGTTCGAGAGTACCGCGCGGTCTGTAGGAGCAGCTACTTTGGGCCCCCAACAATGACTGGGCCCTGGGCAGCTGCCCCTTTCTGCCCTGCGGTAAAAACGGCCCTGATTACAACTATGTACCTTGCAAGGATTTTAACAAACTTTGTAGCAGGGTCCTACACTGTTTGTTCTTAAAAAAAGCTGTACATTCTACTACGTCCTTGGAAGTCCAGTTCCAGAATAGGAGGCTTTGTATTCAATCTAATCAGCTAATGCACTTGTAGTCTTTTAATGAGGAAAGTTGCAGTGTCTGCATACCATTAGGCTGCATTCACACAACAGCGTTTTGAATCACGGGTAGATTTGCAGTGGATCTGCCCGCGATTTGACACCAAGGTGTAAACTATTTTTGAGTGACATGCGTCCCGCGATGAGGGTTGCCGCGATTGCAGCGCGTTTTATCACGTGACAATCGCGGCAGGCCCGCACCACGATTTAAGTTGTCATTCAAATGAATGACATCTCGAATGCAAGTCCCGTGTTTTGTCTTTCACACCTTGGCGCGGTCGAATCGCGGGCAGATCCGTGGCAAATCTGCCCGCAATTCAAAACACTGTAGTGAATACAGCCTTAATTAACCGTAACAAATCACTATACCAAAAATAAAATTCTTATTGCAGAAAATGCCTAAAATCTTATTTGCATCTTAGTGCAGGCTTCTGGAAAAAACAATGAGCCAATCACAAGCAGGAAATTAAGTTTCTGGGGAATTCTGACCACCAGATTTGTACAAAAGGCCTGCAGATTGCCATATTGCAATGACTATTACAGCAACTGCAGATTGAAAAAAGAAAAAAACTTTTAAGAACAGTAAATTACAATATGACGTGTGTAGAAATTGTTTTACTATAGTTTCAGGAAAGTGGAGTTACTCTCTAAGTAAAGTGAATTTAGAAGAAAAAAACCCAGAATGAACATTAGTAAAAAAAAACTTCTTGAATTATATGGTCTGTGTGTATACATATGCATTTACTATACATATTCTTTGTTTAGGAGGTAAACAATTCGATTTCTATTTGCAACAGTTAAATTGTAGTTAGACCACTGATATATATAGGCTGGCTAATTGCTTTGCATTACTAAACTTTATATACATCTAATATCTTTGTAGCACACACATACCTAACTCTGCTGCTTACCTCCGTCAGCAGATGGGACACGCCATGCCACATGCCCAGTATCCTCCATCTTGTAGAGGGTGAGCGGTGTTCGTAGTTTTGGGTCCTGCAGCGAGTTACCTCTTTCCATTGGTTCTCGTCCCTAGAGTGTAGGGAAAAGTCTGTTCTCTCTCTCTCTCTCTTTGAAGAAGGCCATTTCCAGACAGTATTAAACCCAATAAAGGAGTTTATTTTACTTGCTTGCAACTTGACAGGAAAGGTTGGAGATAGATGTAGTGGGGTCCTAAATTTAGGGGTAGTGTTTGAGTGGTATTTATGCTCAAACACCTTAATTGTTAGGACTTATCCACCATTTTGTCCGCAGGTGGAGTATCAGTGTACAGTTCCCTGTGGCCTGCGGGTGGCGCTGCCATGGTGGGCCAGGGTTGATCCGCTGGTACAGTGCTGTGCCTTGTGTGTCCCCTTTCGGCGACCATACGGTGGGAGTGGTTAGCCTGCTGTGCATTCCGGGAGAGGATATAAAAGGGGCAGACGCTGCCTGTAGGGTGGTCGTGGGTTCGTTTTCCACCCCAGGATTGGGATTTCAGTTCGCTTCCCAGGGGTCCTACTCCCGGGGGAGGAGTGGGCGCTCTCTGTCCGTCCCTGGGCACCTTTAGCCCAGGCGTGGTGGTCGGTGAATCAGTCCCAGGCACCTTTAGCCCTGGGGCTGCAACAGGAAAGCTTTGGGCCCAGCGCCTTTGGCTGGGGCCTACCAAGGATCGAGGAATCTCAGGGTGCTGCCTTGCGAGGGGACCCGCATCTTAGACGAGGAGGCCGGGGAAAGACCGTTCCGAGGGACTGGTGAGAAGTCACGGTGAAGGAAGGGGCCCGGTAACTCTCTGGAGGGATGTCTGCTCCTTAAAACAGGTCTGTGGCAGAGACCAAGTTCACTAGGTCTGTGGCAGAGACCAAGTTCATCCGTTTGTGCAGACACTGTATATCTAGTTAGAGTGCCATTCTGGCTGCTAGTTCCTCTCTAGGGAGACTATCCAAATGGGCAGAGTCTGCTTGAGAAGCCAAGCAGTGAAGTGTATTACGTTTGTGCCTGGACCTCTCTCCCACACCTTATGCTGTCCTGTTCTCCCTCCAACCTTTCTGTCTATAGACTGTGCTTTAGGAGAAATAAACTCTACGTTGGAGTTACAGCTGGTGTGGACCTTGGAGTTATTGGGGGAAATAGAGACTTGTCTTTATTGAGCATAGAGATGGGAACCATTCTCTGGAGAACCTCGCTGCGGAGACCTGTTTCATAACACCGCTCAACCTCTTCACACAGGAGGGTACGGGCATATAGCGTGGTGTGCCCTCTCTTCCAGCGAGGAGCCAAAAGGCAGGGTAAAGGGGGTGAGATCGCTACATAGAGAAAGTTGAACAGGGAGGCAGGTTCAGGCACACGGCACTTAATTACCCTCGTCGCCACTCAAGCCTGAGTGGGTTTTGCTCGCCCGGATAGTCCCCTCTCACGGTCCTAGCAGCCGGTGTGGAACACGAACATTCAATTTAAGTTTTTTTCCTAAGGATACGATCAGGATATGAACCTCTTAGTCCCGAACTTCCCAGCACTTGTAACACTTTTATGCCAATAGGGCACGTTACAAGGCTTTTGGCGGATAATGGAATCCTTCCCTCGGACAGGTAACCAGGCCTCTCCCGAGACAGTGACTTCCTTCATCGATCCCCTGGATAGGTCCTCCCGCTGGTTCCCTCTCCTTCAGAGCAGGTCATCCTCCCACGGGTACCCTGGGATTCCGCTTTTTGGCGTAGGCCTCAGCTAAAGGTTCTGGGCCTACCTGGAACGAAGCAGCCTCGGGCTAAAAGGTGCCCGGGACCGAATACACACACGTACCCCTGGCCATGAGGGCCACTGAAGGTGGGGTATGCGCCGAAGAGAGAGCCCTGCGCCAATGGCGTCTGCTCCTTAAGTTCCCTCTCCCGGCATGCACAGCGGGTAGACCACGCCCACTGTACGGCCGCAGAGAGAGGACACCCAATAGTGGTGCAATGTCACCTGTGGTTCAATCCGAGACCTGGGCGACAGCACCACCCAGAGGCCACAGGGAACTGTACTGCCAGACAACATCACCTCTGAGCAGAAACCAATTTAAAGAATTCCAACAGCCTGAGCCTAACTATTTGCTCAGGCTACCCCCTAAATTTAGGCATAACTACCCCAATTTTGGGGGGTCCGCTACATCTTTATAATCAATCTATTTTATATGCATGTGGTATGCCAATATCTTTGTTTATCCCTTGAGGCACAGGTGTCCTTTTAAAAAGGCTCTGAGACTGAATATTTGTTCCAGCATGGTTTTAAATCAGTCAGTGACAGCTACGAATCTTATTGCATAGTGCTCCACAGTGCTTTAGAATGATCAAGGTAAACACATGTACACATCACATTTACATTGGAAGCATAGTGATGTCAACATTCCTCCTAGTACGTAGGCTGGGACAGAGCTTTTGCAGCACGATTTTACAATTGATAACAGCTTTTAGCGTTCTATTGCTTGCTGATCGCAGCCAGCAGTAGATCACTTTTAGAAGTGACCCGTTGCTGCACAGTTCCCACCCCCCCTTAAAACAAGTATAAAATATTGAAAACGTATAATACTATATACAGTCACGTGAAAATTTTAAATTATAATAAATTCAGAAAAATAGTTTCTACTGTCATCAGTCTCCTCCGAATTCTTTTTTTTTTTTTTTTTTTGCTGCTGTAATCCAACTTCCTGTTAGAGGGTGGCTACACTTGTTTTTCATGGTCCCACTCTATTTAGGAACAAACCACCCTCTGTTTCTCTCTCGAGATGGACAAGGAACTATAGACTATGGCAGACCCCAGATGTTTTGAACGTACATTTCCAATGAGGCTTATGCACTCTGTAGTGTAGTTGAGCATCATGGGAAATGTAGTTCCAAAACATCTGGGCTGCCAAGGTTCACCATCACTGGACTATGGCATTTGTAGTGTGCATAGAGCAGTACACACACCACAAATAAATTGCACTGCCTATTTCAAATAGAAGTGGGGGGGGGGGGGAGAGGGTGTCGTGATTTGAGATTTGGGAGCTCATGGAGGACTATACGAAGGGCAGAAAAGCATGGTCAGAAACACTTTCATGAAAAATAGATTATAGCACCATTAAAGCGGAGTTCCACCAAAAAGTGGAACTTCCGCTCATCGGATTCCTCTCCCCCCCCCCCCCGGGTGCCACAATTGGCACATTTCGGGGGGAGGGGAGACAGGATACCTGTCTTTGGTATCCTTACCCACTTTCGGAAGTCCGGGCTGCGGCCCGTGACATCAGCACAGGGCTCCCTCCTCCTCCCCCGGCCGCCAGGGCAGTAGGAGAGAGGAGCGGGCCTCGCGCATGCGCAGTAGGGTTCCCGGCGTGAAGCCGAAAGGCTACACTGCCGAGTACCCTTACCCACAATGGCGGCGGCAGCACCCGACAGTGGATGGAAACATCAGCTGCGGGTGCAGACATCGCTGGACTCCAGGACAGGTAAGTGTCCATTTATTAAAAGCCAGCAGCTGTAGTATATGTAGCTGCCAGTTTTAAAAAAAACATTTTTGGGTGGAACACCGCTTTAAGTAGTGGATGTGTATGGATTATTTTTGAAAAAAAGGATATAATGTGGTATCTCTTTAAATATACTCCATGGAAATTGAAAATATTTGAACAAATAAAAACAATAGACTTTTATTCAAATATTGCTTACAGAGAAAGATGATATAATTGAATAAAAACACAAGAAAAAAAACTTTGCCTGGTCGATCATGAAGTCATCAAATACATCAATAGATATAATTGTGTTCACTTTGGCTTCTAAAGCTGATATTACCACTGCAGCAGAAATTACTTCTTGTATGCTTTTTATATAACTTTGTTCCAGTCTCCTATTCCATCAATTTTTACCACTTTTTCAAACAAAATTCTTTCAGTTGCTAGATTTTTTATTGTCCTTGCAAGAACTGCCTGTTTTTAAAACCACCCTACATAATCTCCTACAAGCTTTCAATAGGAATCAACTTGGGTCTTTGAGCAGGACAGTCAAAAACCCACCATTTCTTTTTTTAGAAGCCATTCTTTGGTTGATTTCCTAGTGTGCTTTGGATCATTATGTTAAAAAGACCCATCTGAGCCTGGGTTCACACTAGCGCGATCTCAGAGATCGCATGTGATAAACACCAGCACCACAGGTGACAATCACATGCGATCTCTGAGCAATGCAAGTTCTGACAAGGTCAGCTTACTATTCATCAATTTTATTGGCCCCTATATACTACCTATGTACTTAGATTTTATCAAGTCCAATGTTATGTATGTGTAGCGGGTATACACTTTTCTGTGTGTTTAAAACTGACAGATACACCAGTGATGTGCAGTTCCCTGCAGCCCCACGGGTGGCGCTGTCACCTTGGGCTGGGGTTGAACCATTGCCGTGTGCTGTGCTTCCTTTTTGTCCTCCCTCGGCAGCAGTATGGTGGGACGGGGAACCCGCCGTGCTTGCTGGGAGAGGGTATAAAGGCGCCGGCCATCTTTGTCACGGGGTGGAGTTCCAGGCACCTTCAGCCTGTGGGCGGTGGTTCGTGTTGGTCCTCTAGGCGGCCTAGGCCTAGAGGACGTTCGGAGGTCGTGTTCCATCCCAGGCACCTTTTGCCTGGGGTGAGGTACTCGGATGGAGGTCTGGAGCTCAGTGCCCAACACTGAGTTCCGCGAGGGAAGGAGATCCTAGGGGACCCTGGGAGAGGGTACCCGAATCCGGAGGGCGTAATGGACCGGTGCGAGACACATTTGCTTGAAGACCCGGTGCAGCATATTGCCGGTGACAGGTGAGCCTTCCATCGGAGACCGCCTGGAAGGAAATTCCCCCTCGCTCTGAGACCGCAACCCACTTTCAGGAAGGAAAGTGGAGAGTTCATTGCGTCTGGGCCTACTCGCATCCACACCTTGTCTGTTCTGTTCTCTAAGGGGTCCAACTGATTATGTTCACTTTTGCATTAAGAATAAAGGAGTGTTGGACTTTAATGGTGTGGGGCTCGTTTTCTGGCAGACATTGTTCAAGGTAACTTTCTTTGGAGGTTCCAGGTGCAGAACACTGACCCGAAGGTAAAATAAGAACTTTGCTTACACCACACAAACATCTGCGGTGAAGGCTTGGCGTGGTGATCCCGCACTCTCTCCTCTAAGGTACCCCTAGACAAGAGACTGATGAGCTGATAAAGAGAGGAGAGAGAGGGGGCCGCTACATATGTGTATCCCTGTGTATGTATACGGCAGCTCTTTTGCATATGGTTTATTACTAGCTAAAAATGCATTATGTATCTCCAGTAAATAGAATGTTCAAATGTACCGGTTTTTGATCAATAAAATATACATTTATATTCTATGCAATATCTGTCTGCAGTGACATCACTCATTTAAAGTCCCACCCTTTTTCTCCTTTCTCCTCTTTTTTTATATGTATACTAGGGATGGAGGTTTCTCATTGCGGTGGTGGTCAGGTTGCACACATTTTTTGTTCATCTTCAGTTC
Organism: Rana muscosa; assembly: GCA_029206835.1. NCBI lineage: Eukaryota > Metazoa > Chordata > Amphibia > Anura > Ranidae > Rana > Rana muscosa. The sequence goes on along the minus strand of CM055117.1, from coordinate 634,866,478 downwards.
AACTAAAACTTTGGGACAGATGGTCTCATATTCTGATTAAGGTGGTTTTAAAAGGCAGGAGTTTTTTTTACCTTAAAAGTGGTTGTAAACCCACTTTTCGTTTTTTTTTTTCCCCCCACCTGCAAGAGAAAGGCATAATGAGCTAGTATGACTAGCATATTAGCTCATTATGTACCACTTAACTTAGATCGTGGCCCCCGAAGCAGTCCGCGTCCCTCCATCTAGACGCATTCATCGCTGCGGCGATAGCTGGAATGTTAGTTCCGGGTATCGCCGCACTAGCCAATCACAGTGCCGCTCCGGCGCTGTGATTGACCGGAGCGGCGAAGACGTGACTCTACGCATGCGCGCATGACCCGTCGAATTTGGCTACGTCGTCGAATACTGTGACCTAGCCGAATTTGTGAATGGGATTAACCTCATGTGCATGCGCGTGACGTCACAGTCGCCACATTTAAATGCAAATATCTCCTTAACCGTGTAGGTTAAGGAGATAATTTCATGCACCTACAGGTAAGCCTTAATCTAGGCTTACCTGTAGGTGTTTGTTTAGAAAGTGGGTTTACAACCACTTTAATGCATTATCTGCATTAAGGTAAAAAAAAAAACTTAAGTGTGCAATTCCCCTCACCAGCCCCCTTATACTTACCTGAGCGATTCCTGCCTTATACTTACCTAAGCCCCATCTCAATCCAGCTATGTTTCAGAGAGCAGCTGCTTTCTCCCTACTCACTTGACGTGGAGACAGAGGGAACCAATGGCTCCTGTGATGAGGGAGCAGGAGATGGGGAAGAACCACGCTGTCTGACTATGGACACAGGCGGCATGCCTCAGGATCGAGCCCACAGGTGTGCCACCATAGAAAGCAGCACACAGAAGTAGGGATGAGCTTGATGTTTGAGTCGAACGCAAGTTCGACTCAAACATCGGGTATTCGCCATTCGCAAAACAGCGAATATTATGGGGTGTTCGCGGGAAATTCAAGCGCCACGCAACGCCCCATAATGCACTGCGAGTTCGCAGTGCATTGCTGTACAATGATTATCCAAAGCATGCACCTGACCTGCATGCTTTGGTTAATCACAGCACGCTCTGCTGAGAGAGCCATAATTGGCCAAAGGCAGGGTGCCTTTGGCCAATCATGGCTCAGAGGGACCAAGTCCATGCCCCACACTATTTAAGGCTGCTTACATAGCGGCTGTGTATAGCGTGTGAACGGAGATAGACTGAGCTAGATCAGGCAGGCAGGTTAGTTAGTGGCAGTGTATTTGATATATACTGTATATATATATATTAGGGCTGTGGAAATTAACTATTAATTCCTCGATTAATCGATTGTTTTGATCGATTAAAATTATTTTGATCGGTACACACCTCTCCCCGGCTTCCGGGTCTTCAGGGAGATCCGGTGATGTCATGGACACCGGTGGGGCTTGCCGTGTCCATCTGAAGGGCTCCTTTGCTGTGCCTTCATATCTGTATGCCGGCGGGACCTTGCTATCTGCCACACGCAAGGGCTGTTACACTTCCCTCTATCAACCTGGGATTCTACAGCCATCCACTGGGAGTTGATAGTTCCCTTCACGGGACATCTACATGCCGACGGACTGAAGTTAGCCCCTTTTCATCTGGATTCAGCAGTGGTATCGTTGTACACATTTTTATACCAGTATCATACTTAGCTACATGTTTTTATGACTGCTTTTGCTACCGTTTGGTATTACTTGCACCATTTTTACAGTTTATGTAGCTACATCGATTTTATCTCCAGTGCATTATTTATTTTGTTATCTACTTGAAGACTATAAAAGTTTTAATGCTATTCCCATTGAGTGCTGCCTTTGTGCGTTTTTTGTATCCTGCTATCGAGTTTTCCAGTGGTTGGTAGCTGCACTGGGAATCGACCTGCAAGGAGATCAGCTAAAAGTAGTTGGATCTATGTGCGTTATATTTAATCGAAATTAGTCGATTAATCAATTAAAAAAAAAAAAAACGATTAATCAAACATGAAAATTTTAATCAGTAACAGCCCTAATATATATATATATATATATATATATATATATATATATAAATAACACACTCTCTGCATTTAGCGCAGACTATATATTCAGTGTATACTCTATATTCAGTCAGTACAGTGTATTTTATATGTGTAGCCAAGGTTTTGTACTGTGATTATGATTAAGGGACAGTTTTGTTAAAATGGGTTTGGCTCCCTCTAGTGCATGCCAGACTCTATATGTGTTTTTTTCCTGTTGAGCAAGGCATCATTGAACATGTAGTCTGGGAGGAGGAAGTGACATTGTTATTAGGAGCAATCTGGACTACAGGTAACACAATGCAGTGCGTACTGCACAGCCTGCTGGGAGTGGAAATAAAAAAGGGCTGGTGCGGCCTTATTCGCTCTCTCTAGACGCCATTCTGACCTTGCCAGCAGGAGGTCTGTGTGACAGGGAGTTCTAAGAATCTGCGGCCTATACAGCGGGGAGCCAGATAGCCAACCCCAGAGGGATCTCCAAGGACAGCATCGCTACTCCAGCACAGGGGGCCGGCTTGTGTTCCCGACCATCCTGAGGTACCCGCAATCCAGTCCACTGGGAGATGCAGCATAGCGCGGTGCCACCATTTCCACAGGGCAAAGATAGAGACAGAGAATGCCGCCTGGAACCCTCTATTCATCTGTTAGTAGTGGTGAGCGGGTACAGCCCTTGTGATAGTTAACCGTACTACTGAGTAAAACTTATACAGACTGGCCGATGGTACTTGTGGTTCCATGGATGTGAATCTATGTTTACACAGGCCTCACACAGCAGGCATTTGGGGTCAATATACCCATTGTACTTTAAAATCAGTATTGTTTTGTTTCTTTTCTTTCTTCCTTCTCCCCTTCTTTTTTTTTTTCTATCGATCAAAGCTATACTCAGAAGCAGAAAACAACGATGGCAGGCTGGGGGATACCCAGTGAGCGAGAGTAGGAGACCCAAAAAAATAATAATTATATACAAAAATAAACGCCCCCCCCCTTCCCTACTCTAATATCAACTGGGAGGAAAAGCACCCCTGCCCTTCCTCCCCAGCGATATACAAAGCAATTTGCTTTAAACACTCCTTCCCTAAATGAGTGTTAACCTACTAGGGGGGAATTAGTTGGGCATGCCTCCGAGTGAGGGGTCCCCGACCCCCCCCCCCCACCCGCTCCTCCTATTCCTATATGATGCCCGCTTATACCACCTAATAGCTCATCCATTAAACAGTTGCCCAGTCCGACCCTTTATTCTCACTCTTCTGTTCCTACTCTTATTGACTCCCTTCATCCTCCAAGGAGGAAAAAAAAGGAAAATTGAGAGTTTATTGTGGTATGGTATTCCTCCCTCCCCGGCACCTCCCCCCCTTCCTTATCCATACTACAATCATTCTTATATTCCCTTTTCTACCAGGAATAATTGCCTTCTCCAAAGGGGAGAGATTATATATATATATATATATATATATATATATATATATATATACACACACACATATACACACACATATATATATATATATATATAAATATATAAATAGACTCCCCCATACCTAGACCCCCTGGTTACCCAAACTCCCTCTATACCTCTATTTCAACAGACCTCAATTCTAGTACTCCTACCCTCTACCTCTCTCTACTATCTTCGCCCTCCCCTCTCTCTCATTCTTCCTATTCAAATTGTTATCGTCACTTACTAACCGTTATCATTTGCAAGGTATAAAATATAAGGTATAAGATCTAAGGTATAAGCTCTATTTATACCACCGTATATTTTTAGCTCTTCATATACTAAAAAAAAAACAAAACACATTATACATAAGAAAAAAAAAGTATAATACAGGAGATATCATAAAAACCAATACATTTACATATTATCCCTCAATAGATTGCAGATATCACCTATATTAAATATTGCCACCTACTCTGGCCATTTCCCCATACAATAGAAAATTTTTAAAGAAAGAATAAAAAAAAAAAAAAGAGAGGGCCTCCTCTGTACTATTTCTTGAGGTGACTGCATATTGTTTCCATTAAACACATACCTCCTCTGTCCCCCCCTCTTAACCCGCCCATCCTCCCCCCCCCCCAGCGGGGTTCCACTTGTACATATCTAAATTAATCCCCAGTGACTATATAAACATTACTTACCCAACTAATTTGTGAATTAAAAAAAAAAAAAAAAAATATTAGTGTTTTAGTGTTTATTGTGTATGTTTGTGTATGTTTGTGTATATAACCCTACTTTATGTCTCAAAAAAATAAAAAAAGGGGGCCAAAAAAAACAAACATAGCGGGGAAATAGGGCCTCTGCTTTTTTCCCTTTCTATACCAACAACTCCTGTATATAGAGAGCTAGAGAGCTAGAGAGCTAGAGAGCTAGAGAGCTAGAGATATATATATAGATATATAGATATATATATATGTGTGTGTGTCTCTATATATACGTGTGAGTGAGTGTATGTGAATAAAAGTGTATTCATATGTGTGTCAGTGTATACCTCCTGTGTGCTTTATATGTGCCCATCGGGGATGAGGATGAGCGGCCATCAAATCCAATACCAAGGAGCCTGTCTCCCACATTACCTCCTATCTACCTCTTATACCCCCTTCGTCCCCTCACTCCCCTTCCCCCCAATCTCCCCCCCCCCCACCCAGCATACCACAGATTCAAATCCTCCTTACATTGCACTCATTATCCAAAATGTGATTCTAAAATAAAAAAAATAAAAAAAACAACCCACCAAAAAAAAGGGGGAAGTTTACACTACCCAGACAAATTTTATGGGCCGCCTTTTGATCCATAACCTCCTCTCTTTAACCTATCATATGTAAAGTTAAACAATCTCGCAATTCCTAAGCGAGGTGGTTAGGAACCCAAAAAAAAAAAAGGCGGGTTGAATATCCCCTTGGTGCCTAGCATGGATACCTCTTCCGGGACTTCGGCAGTAGCGGTGGGCAACCGGAAACGGATACTGCGATTGATACAGAAAGGGAGACTAGCAGATGTATGGCGATTGACACACTCAGGAGAGAGAGACTACTCTTTCTATTCCATCCCCCATAAGATATACTCCCGTATAGATTATTTTTTCATTCCACATAACCAGTTACATGCAGTTAAAGAAGCTGAGATAGGGAAAATCACCTGGTCAGATCATGCACCAATTACCTTGAAATACAACCTTGCAGATTTCCAGCTTCCTGGGTCGGCGACCTGGAGGCTGAACGAAAGCCTTCTGCAGGATGCTGCAGTATTGGATGATGTACAGTAGGGATGAGCTTCGTGTTCGAGTCGAACATACGTTCGACTCGAACATTGGCTGTTCGATCGTTCGACGAAGATCGAACGATTTGGGCCGTTCGCGCCAAATTCGAGTGACGCGAACGGCCCACAATGCACTACGCCATCGCAGTGTCATCCAGGCGCTGTGATTGGCCAAGCATGCACTGTGACCCCGCATGCTTGGCCAATCACAGCGCCGGCAGCGAGGAGAGCAATGATTGGCCACAGGCAGGATGCCTGTGGCCAATTATTGCTGAGGGTGTTTAGTACACGCCCCACACTATAAAAGGCCGCCAGCACGGCGGCCTAGTGTAGTGTGTTCCGGAGCAGGGATAGAGTAGCATAGGCAGGGACAGTGACTGTTATTTCTTTCTTGCTTAACCTGGATTCCTTTAGTTTAGGGAAAGAGAAGGATAGGTAGGGAGAGTGTCAGTGTGTTTTGTGCTTCTGCTATAGTGTGCTTAAAAAAAAACATTTATTCTAGGGACAGAAAACTCTAGGTAGGGACAGTGTCAGTTTCTTTCACTCTGCAAATCCTTGTTTCCAGGGACCTGGAAGGACAGTGAGTGAATTGTCCTTTTGCTATATTGTGATTAAAAAAAACATTTATTCTAGGGACAGAAAACTATAGGTAGGGACAGTGTCAGTTTCTTTCACTCTGCAAGTCCTTGTTTCCAGGGACCTGGAAGGACAGTGAGTGAATTGTCCTTTTGCTATATTGTGATTAAAAAAAACATTTATTCTAGGGACAGAAAACTCTAGGTAGGGACAGTGTCAGTTTCTTTCACTCTGCAAGTCCTTGTTTCCAGGGACCTGGAAGGACAGTGAGTGAATTGTCCTTTTGCTATATTGTGATTAAAAAAAACATTTATTCTAGGGACAGAAAACTCTAGGTAGGGACAGTGTCAGTTTCTTTCACTCTGCAAGTCCTTGTTTCCAGGGACCTGGAAGGACAGTGAGTGAATTGTCCTTTTGCTATATTGTGATTAAAAAAAACATTTTTTTCTAGGGACAGAAAACTGTAGGTAGGGAGAGTATTTTTTTTCTTTCACTCTGCAAGTCCTTGTTTCCAGGGACCTGTAAGGACAGTGAGTTAATTGTCCTTGTGCTATATTGTGCTGAAAAAAACATTTATTCCAGGGACAGAAAACTCTAGGTAGGGACAGTGTCAGTTTCTTTCACTCTGCAAGTCCTTGTTTCCAGGGACCTGGAAGGACAGTGAGTGAATTGTCCTTTTGCTATATTGTGATTAAAAAAAACATTTTTTTCTAGGGACAGAAAACTGTAGGTAGGGAGAGTGTTTTTTTTCTTTCACTCTGCAAGTCCTTGTTTCCAGGGACAGAGAAGGACACCTGAAGGTAGCCCTTATTGCTTTTTTCCCATCTCCCTGCAGGCCATCTATTAGAATGTCTGGAAGGCAAACAAGGAGAGGCAGACAGTCAGGAGGCAATAAAAGAGGGCAAGCAGGCTCTGTGTCTGGGGGCAACAGTGCTGGTCGTGGACGCGGTGCATTGTCATCAGCACATGGCCATGGGACACGCTTGTCCTTCTTTTCGGCAGCTGGACATGTTGAGCCACATCATGCCGAAGACTTGGTAGAGTGGATGACCAAGCCCTCCTCCTCCTCCTCATCCTCTCTCACCCAGGCTCAGGGTACTGGAAAAGCAGCTGCCAAAGCGTCGTCTTCCCTGGTATCAATGTCAGACAAATCATCAGTCACTCCTTCCCTAGACCCACCATGTCCTCCTCCTGAGGAGTCCCCCGAACTGTTTCAGCACAGTGTTGGGTACATGCTCCAGGAGGATGCCCAGCGTTTCGAAGGGTCTGATGATGAAACCCAGCTAGAGGAAGGCAGTAGCGTGAGAGCAGACAGAGGGGATGCTCAAGAAGGACACCAATCTGGCAGTCATGTTCCAGCAGCTGCAGCATACTGCCAGATTGGCTCCAGTGATGAGGAGGGAGGGGATGATGAGGTCAATGACTCCACGTGGGTGCCTAATAGGAGAGAGGAGGAGGAGGAGGATGAGGAGGAGGCACATCTCCAACGAGGCAGGATGCCCTTTGGTGGCCAGCGTAAGGGCAGTACACCGACGGAATCACACCGCAGAGCTCCGCCTGTGCAGGGCGCTGCCTCTGCCCGTCATTCAAAAAGTTCTTTGGTGTGGGCCTTTTTTGAGGCTAGTGCATCAGATCGCACAGCTGCTGTTTGCAACATATGTCTCAAGCGTATATCGCGTGGCCAAAACATCAGCCGCTTGGGTACCACATGCCTGACCAGACATATGTTGACCTGCCATGCAGCTCGTTGGCAAGCCTACCTCAAAGACCCACACCAAAGAACAAAGCGGACCTCTCCTTGCACCGCATCAGCTGGGATCTCCAACCCCACTATAACTTCAGTCCTCTCTGAAACATGCACTGAGAGGAATGAAGGTGTAGAATTAGGTGTGTCACAGCCAAGTACTTGCGCCCACTCTGCTAGCAGTACACCGACGTCCGATTCTAGCAGGCAAATTTCCCTGCCCCAGCTGCTGGACCGTCGAAAGAAGTTCACTCCCAGCCATCCACATGCCCAGCGGTTGAATGCTAGCTTGGCTAAATTGCTAGCGCTTCAACTGCTGCCTTTTCAGTTGGTAGACTCGGCCCCCTTCCGTGAGTTTGTGCAATGTGCGGTTCCTCAGTGGCAGGTTCCCAAACGCCACTTTTTCTCACGGAAGGCTATTCCGGCTCTCTACCGGCATGTGGAAGGCAATGTCTTGGCCTCGCTGGACAGGGCGGTCAGCGGTAAGGTGCATATTACCGCTGACTCATGGTCCAGCAGGCATGGACAGGGACGTTACCTTTCTTTCACGGCCCATTGGGTCACTCTTTTGGCAGCTGGGAAGGATTCAGGACAAGGTGCAGTAGTGTTGGAGGTTGTCCCACCGCCACGCCTCCAAAATGCTACTACTGGTTGTGACACACCTCTCTCCTCCACCCCCTCCTCTTCTTCTTCCTCCATGGCCTCTTCCTGTGGTTTGTCCTATGAACCAGCGGTGCTCCGTAGCCGTTCACGGGGCTACGCAAGTACGCAGGCAAAAAGATGCCATGCCGTGCTTGCGCTGGTGTGTTTGGGGGACAGAAGCCACACTGGGGCAGAGGTCCTGTCTGCTCTGCAGGGCCAGGCCGAGAGGTGGTTGACGCCACGCCAGCTTAAGCCAGGAATGGTGGTTTGCGACAATGGCACCAACCTCCTCTCCGCCCTCCGACAGGGACAACTGACCCATGTGCCCTGTGTGGCTCACGTCCTTAACCTGGTGGTGCAGCGGTTCTTGGGCAGGTACCCGGGCTTACAGGATGTCCTGAGGCAGGCCAGGAAAGTCTGTGTGCATTTCCGCAGATCTTATAATGCCAGTGCTCGCCTGGCTGAGCTGCAAAAGGAGTTGAACCTGCCCAAGAACCGCCTTATATGTGACATGCCCACCAGGTGGAACTCAACGTTGGCCATGCTGCAGCGGCTGCACACGCAGCAGAGGGCCATCAATGAGTACCTGTGCGACTACGGCACCAGGACAGGGTCAGGGGAGCTTGGTTTTTTTTCTCCACGCCAGTGGGGCATGATCAGGGATGCATGCACTGTCCTGGCACCATTTGAGGAGGCCACGAGGATGGTGAGCAGTGACAGTGCATGCATCAGTGACACTGTACCTCTTGTCCACCTGTTGGAGCACACGCTGCGTGGAATAATGGACAGGGCACTTGAGGCAGAACAGAGGCAGGAAGAGGAGGACTTCCTTGCCTCTCAAGGCCCCCTTTACCCAGACAGTGTTCCTTCTGTCCCACCCATCGCACAGGAAGAGGAGGAGGAGGAGGAGGAGGAGGAGGATTGTGTCAGCATGGAGGTGGAGGCTGGCACTCAGCATCATCAGCAGCAGTCTTTTAGGGATGATTTACAGTCCCAAGAAACCAGTGGACTTGTACGTGGCTGGGAGGAGGTGGCTGCGGATCATGTCGTCCTTAGTGACCCAGAGGACTCCGGAGCGAATGCCTCAGCAAACCTACGCTGCATGGCCTCCCTGATCCTGCAAAGTCTGCGGAAGGATCCTCGTATTCTTCGGATCAAGGAGAGGGACCATTACTGGCTGGCCACTCTCCTTGATCCACGGTACAAGGGTAAGGTTGCGGACCTTATGTTACCGTCGCAGAGGGAGCAGAGGATGAGACAACTCCGGGAGGCCTTGCAGAAAGGTCTGTGCAACGCGTTCCCAGAGACTGGGAGGTTGCAAACTCCTGGTCCTGGACAACGAGTTGCTGAGGCTTCGGCCAGTCAAAGAAGGAGCGGTGGGGAAGGTGGCCGTCTGACCGATGCGTTCAGACAATTCTTTAGTCCGCAGCCCCAAAGTATGATTGGTTCCAGCAACCATCGCCAGCGTCTGATAAACATGGTGCAGGAATATCTAGGGGCAAGGTCAGACTTGGACACCTTCCCCACCGAAAATCCTCTGGCTTACTGGGTCTTGAGGATGGATCACTGGCCAGAGCTTGCACAGTATGCAATTGAGCTACTGGCCTGTCCTGCATCCAGCGTTCTTTCGGAACGCACATTCAGTGCTGCTGGAGGATTTGTCACGGATCACAGGGTGCGCCTGTCCACCGACTCGGTTGATCGACTGACTTTCATCAAGATGAACCAGTCTTGGATCACCACCAGCTACCACACACCTGATGCTGATATAACAGACTAATTGATTTTAAAATGTCACATCCCTTCAAGACTGATGCTGATGCTGAGTGCCTGTGCTGTTATGTTGACTGGCTATCCTCCTCCTCCGAGTCCTCAATGATACGATTGATGATGATAGCTTGGAAGATCATTTTTGTTTATGGGTGCCGCCACCAGTGCCTAACGCCCAATTTTTCAGCCCCTGTTTAACAGGGGCGTGTAATTACAATTTTTGAAGCAATACTTTGCAACAGGGCTCATTGCTGTGCTCCAAGTACAGTATCTGTGAGGAGTTGCAGTGTTGTGCCACCAGTGCCTAAGGCCCAATTTTTCAGCCCCTGTTTAACAGGGGCGTGTCATTACAATTTTTGAAGCAATACTTTGCAACAGGGCTCATTGCTGTGCTCCAAGTACAGTATCTGTGAGGGGTTGCAGTGTTGTGCCACCAGTGCCTAAGGCCCAATTTTTCAGCCCCTGTTCAACAGGGGCATGTAATTACAATTCTTGATCTAATAATTCACAGCAGGGCCCATTGCTGCACCCACCAAGAGTAACTGTCAGGGCTTACAGTGTTGTGGCACCAGCACCACCATCAAAGGCCCAATTTTTACTACCACTGTTCAACAATTATATGTAATTAAAATTCCTGATATAATAGTTGACAGCAGGGCGTTCCAGCACCAACCAAGAGTAACTGTGAGTGCTTACAGTGTTGTGCCAACACCAACAACTAAGGGGCCTATTTCTGCAGAGTATATACGGCAGGTCCCTACTTTCAAACATCCAACTTACAAACGACTCCTACTTGCAAACGCAAGAAGACAACAGGAAGTGAGAGGAAATCTACCACTAGGAAGGAAAATTCTCTCCTGTAAGAATAAATATGGGAGAAAGGTGTCTCCTCTGTACTGATGCTTTATCAGCAATCCTTGTTTCAAGAAAAACACCACATTTCAAAAACAGTTGTCATTGGGACGGAAAGTGAGGTGAAATGTTCTGAACAGGGGCACAGACAGCAAAACAAATGTTACAGGGGTGATAACCCTTACCTATGTTTTCCAAAAAGTTTAAAAATAGATTTTTGGGCTGGAGCTACACTTCAACAATGTACCTGTTCAAAATTACAAACAGATTCTACATAAGAACAAACCTACAGTCCCTGTCTTGTATGCACCGCCTGTATACGGCTGTTCAGAGTATATAGGGCCTTTTTTATTTTATGTGCGGGGTTCCCCTTAATATCCATACAAGACCCAAAGGGGCTGGTAATGGGCTGGGGTAGGGGGGGGGGGGTCATGGGGTAGCTATGCCATTTTTCTTAAAGAATTTCATCCATATTACCGGGACCAGACATTACATTAAAGCCGCAAGCAGTTTTAAATGGCTTTTTTTTCCTTTAGAAGTGTCATTTTGTGCAGGGACAGTTCTAAACACGGGAAACACGTGGCACTTCACAGGCATACTTTAGACACCCCCCAGGTACGATATTTAAAGGAATATTTGACTTTTTTTTTTTCACTTTATGCATCATTAAAATGACTGCTCCCGAAAAACGACCGTTTTTAAAACTTCTTTTTGCATTGATACATGTCCCCTGGTGCAGAACCCGGGTTCCCAAACCCTTTTTAGGACAATAACATGCATAATAGTTGTTATAATTAGCACTTTAGAATTCGAACGTTCGCATCCATTGTATTTAATAGGGTTCTAATGTTCGTTCGAACTTCCGGTCCGTTCGCGGGTTCTGGTGCGAACCGAACCCGGGGGTGTTCGGCTCATCACTAATGTACAGAGAGAAGCAAGGTGGTATTTCCAGATTAATGACACACCTGATTGTGAGCCAGGGGTGATCTGGGAGGCACATAAGGCAGTGATAAGGGGAGTCTTAATAAAACATGGAGCAAGGATTAAGAGGGAAAGGGAAGCAAAGTTGACTGCGCTCCTGGCAGAGATCGCACGGTTAGAACGTCTACACAAATGGAGTCCCTCTCCAGACCTGGAAAGACTCCTGCTGTCGGTGCGTAGACAGATTACAGAGTTACTTTTGTACAGAGCAAAGAGGGCAATACAGACAGGCAGGAGACAGAATTACAAATTTGGGAACAAATGTGGGAAGCAAATGGCTAGCTCCTTGAGGGAGCAATAACCAAAGACTTCTGTACCAATGATTAGAGGGGCGGGAGGGGAAACACTTAGGCTACCTAGAGAGATAGCTCAGCGGTTTGGAAATTTCTACACAGATCTGTACAATCTGCAATTAAGTTCTCAAAACCAAAACTACAATGCAAGAGTATATAGCAACCTCAGGCATTCCAAGCTTAACACCAGCAATAAGTCAGGAATTGGAGAGGCCCATTACTATAGAAGAAATTCAAGAGGCAGTGAAAAGGGGGAAGAGATGTAAAGCTCCAGGTCCGGATGGCTTTACAATTCAATATTACAAACTTCTCCCTATCGTAGGACCATTCCTGCTAAAAATGTTTAATGGGTTGGGAGACAAAATTTCCTTTCATGCAGAATCCCTTAAAGCGTTGATAACGGTAATACTGAAGGAAGGTAAGGACCCATCCCAATGTGGGAGCTACAGGCCGCTATCGTTACTGAATACGGACTTGAAGCTCTTTTCTAAAATCCTGGTAATGCGACTTGAGCAGCACATGCCCTGCCTGGTCCATAGAGATCAGGTAGGGTTTGTGCAAACGCGAGAAGCCCGGGACAACACTATCAAGACCCTGAACTTGATCCAGTTGGTAGGCACATCCCGAACCCCATGTGTCTTCCTGGGAACAGATGCGGAAAAGGCTTTCAATCGCATTAATTGGCAATTTATGCTCTCAGTATTGAGACACATGGGGTTCGGGAATAAGATGCTGCAATGGATTTCAAGCAATTATACTCAGCCTACGGCCCAGGTTAAAGTGAATGGAGTATTGTCTCCACTCTTTAAGTTAACGGGACAAGACAAGGGTGCCCGTTATCACCCCTTTTATTTGCCCTGTCAGAGCCATTATTGAGTAGGATTCGACTGAACCCAGACATTAATGTGTCTGTGGGAGGTATAGAGCATAATATATCGGCATCCGCGGATGATATGATGTTTAATTTGACTAATCCGATGGTTTCCCTCCCTAACCTTCTCCAAGAACTGGAGGCATATGGAGACTTATCAAACTTTAAGATCAATTATGTAAAATCTGAAGCAATGGGAGTTGCGATCCCTAAGGAAGAACTGAATACCCTGAAAGCCAACTATAAATTTAAATGGACAGATCAAGCATTGACATATTTAGGGACCTCCATCCCGGCGGATCTTTCACAAATATATAGGCTTAATCTTTTACCATTATTGGCTAGAGTACGGATCCTTCTGGATGGATGGCAGAAAGGGTTTCATTCGTGGTTTGGGAGGTGCAATATCGTTAAAATTAACATCTTGCCAAAATTCTTGTACCTCTTCCAGACGCTCCCTATTGCGATACCTAAACAGTTTTTTAAACAGACACAGTCTCTGTTTGGAAGATTCATATGGGCAAACAAACAACCAAGAATTAGGGGATCGCTGATGTCGTTACCTAAACGATATGGAGGTGTGTCAATGCCAGATATATATATATTACCAGGCGGCCCTATTGAGCCGCCTGATTGACTGGAGTCGACATAGTGAGGGGAAAATCTGGCCAGAGCTAGAACAAGCTCAGTGTAGTGGATTACTTCAGCAAGTGGCATGGTGTTATAAGGACCTCCCGTGGGATATGAAGATGCACCCCTTGATAGCCCATATCCCTTTCGAAGTGTCGGGCCTATTTGTGAAGGGGAAATTATCAACATTAGATTCACCCCTTTTCCCCATTTTGGGGAATACACAGTTCGGACCGGGACTGAAGAAGGGACCCTTTAGTAAATTGGTTTAACAGGGGTTGTTTCAAGTATCTCATTTTCTGAGGGCGGGTGTTTGGCCTACGATTCAGGAGATAACGGGACAAAGTTCATATCAATTGGACTTTTGGAGGGCAATGCAATTAAGACATTTTCTCGATACCCTGAGCTTACCGAGTAAATATGAACGAAAGCTAACAAAGTTTGAGGAGTACTGTAATGGGAGTGGCATACTGCGGCATACTCGCTCTAAAATGAGTGAATTGCTGAATACCCCTGGTGAAGAGTTTCAGTTGCCATTCTTTTGGCGGTGGGAGAGGGAGTTAGATAGGGAGTTTTCGGAAGAACAAAAGAATAGGATACTACGCAACATGTTTGAATCCTCAGTTTGTATAAAAATGCAGGAGATGAACTTTAAGATTCTTTCACAATGGTACTGTACCCCGGCCGTATTAAGTAGATGCTATCCAGATATGTCAGAAAAGGGCTGGCGGTGCGGGGGAAATGAAGGGACGTTAATACACATCTTCTGGGCCTGTCCCAGAATACAGAGTTTCTGGAAAGAGGTTCGATAAATCGCCCAAAAGTTTAGAGGAGGACCTGCCGGAGGATCTGACTTTTTTCCTGTTACAAGACTCGGATACTGCGGTGAAACGGTACAGGAGATCGATCCTCTGTCACCTCCTGAATGTGGCAAGAGCCTGTATTCCAGCAATGTGTAAACAGACCCAGCCACCCTCAGTAGGGATGTGGCTTAAGAGAGTAGAAGACCTGAATAGGCTGAAGGACCTGGTCTGGACCTCCCGGCAGAAACGGGGAGTTTACCTTGAAACATGGTCAGAATGGAATCTGTTTAAATACTCAGAGGTGAAACACTAATAGACCAGAACTGAACGGATGCTTTCAGGGGGCTGGGGGGACGCAGAGGAGAGAGAGTGGGAGTTTTAGGGGCCTGGGTTTCTTTTTTTGGGGGGGGGATAAGTTGAAGTGAAGAGAGTGGCAATAACAGAGGAACAAATGAGGCAGAAATCCCCCCGGCCAGCCTGACAAAGTAGGACCTTGGGGGGGGGGGGATGCCCAAGGGTGGGGACTCGAATGACTTAATAGGTTTGGGAGTAATATGAGTAAGTCCCGGGTGAGAGGTGAGGACTTAACACACAGAGTGGTGGATATTGTATATTAGGATGTATGATATATTTAGGAGTAGATAAATGTCCGTCAGTGATATAAGAAGTATATAGAATGTACCTTACGATATCTGTTGTGGCTGTTTATTTCAAAACAAAAAACAATAAAAAGTTAAAATATAAAAAAAAAAAAAATCAGTATTGTGAATACTTCTCAGTTACAGTTAAAGGAGGAGCACACACCGGTTATCATTTCCTCAGATAAGGGGCAGTTTAGTTCATCTTTATTTCCTTTTGCACCTTGGATTACAATTAACTGCAGTATAAAGAACGCAGGCTAGCTGAAGATAACGAACTAAAGGAACATTTCTTATTTCTTCTCTTTTGTGCACAACTTCCTTATATTCATCTGCAAATATTGTATTGCATTGAACCACTATAGGGAGCCACCCTATAGTATATTAACGGAGTTATATTGTAGGTATTTTCTGGTCTGTGTGTTGAGGATACAGAGGGGAGAAATGTGATATGTATCATATAGTGTTGGGTATTTACTCCTCTGTCTACTTTTCCACATAGGTCTTGTATTGGATGTCTAGTATTCATGCATAGTAATATATGGGGCATATTCACTGTTAAGCTGAGTTTACTTATGCAATTCTTTGTGTTTCTTTCATCTCAGTAAACATATCTGATTTGTTCATTGATTTTGTGTGAGTTTCTACTTACTACCACAACGGTGACAGGATGGAACCCAAGGTGTCAGAGGTAAGAGGATTTGCAGAGTCGAGGTAGCCAATGGGGTACAGAGTCTATTAGCAGCCCTCACGGGGGTACCGCTACATAACAGTGTATTAAAGTGGTTAAGGGGAACCCTGCGCCAAAATTAAAAAAATACATGGTGTGGGGGTCCCCCCAAAATCCATACCAGGCCCTTCAGGTCTATGGATTTTAAGGGGAACCCTGTGCCAATTTTTTTTGGTGTGGGGGTCCTCCCCAATATCCATACCAGACCATTATCCAAGCATGCAACATGGCAGGCCACAGGAAAGGGGGGGCAGAGAGCGCCCCCTCCTGAACCGTACTAGGCCACATGCTCTCAATATGGGGAGGGTGCTTTGGGGTCCTTGCCCGGTGGTTGTGGGGGTCTGCAGGTAGGGGGGTGTATCGGAACAAACAAAGATCCCCACCCCCTATGTGAATGGGTAGGGGTACATTGGGCACCCCTACCCATTCACCAAAAAAGTGTAAAAAAAGTAAAAAAATTACAGTTTTTGACAATTCCTTTATATAAAAAAAAAGGGACCCCAAAGCACCCTCCCCATGTTGAGGGCATGTGTCCTGGTATGGTTCTGGAGGGGGGAGCTCACTCGTCCCCCCCCCCCCATTTTCCTGTGGCCTGCCAGGTTGCATGCTCGGATAAGGGTCTGGTATGGATTTTGGGGGGACCGACACCATTTTTTTTTGGGTGCGGGGTTCCCCTTTAAAATCCATACCAGACCTGAAGGGCCTAGTATGGATGTTGGGGGGACCCCTACACCATTTTGTTTAATTTTGGCATTTTTTACAATGATTTTTTTTTTTATTACATTACAGCCACAAGCTATTTTAAATGACCTTTTTGTTCCTTTAGAAATGACCGTACAGACACAATATTTAAAATTTATCGTTTCACTTTAAGCATTAAAATCACTGCTCCTGAAAAAACTACCATTTTAAAAACTTTTTTTTGCATTGATACATGTTCCCTAGGGCAGTACCCGAGTCCCCATACCCTTTTTTGGCAATAACTTGCATATAAGCCTTAAATCCTTTTTCTAGAACGCTATCCTAAAGTATTTGAAGCATATACAGTCTTCACTGCAAACTTTCCTTTGTTTTGAACTGGTGCGGGGGCCTGGGACGGAGAGCGGCCCCCATCTCCCACTTCTCCCCACTACTCTCTACTCTCTATTCTTGACTGCTACCCTTTACTTACTTTTCTTCTTCTTCTTCTTCTTTTACTCCTTCCCCATGCCATTGTCAATGTAAACCTCTTTTCTCTTTACTCCTATCCCCCTCCACCCCCCCTTTTTTTTTTCCTTGACATGATTATTATCATTATTTTTCTCTTTTTGTCTTTCCCGATTGTGTAGTAACCGACCAAACGATAGCTTGGAGCCTTTATAGGGGCTCCCAACACCTATACGATCATTGCAATTTCCGATTTCAGAAGTTTTGCCATGACCCCGGATAGGCCTGCTGATGTTGGCCTACGATGGGTCCTTGCACTCTTACACAGGTTTACTTGCTCTGCTTCAATGTTGGTTATTCTTGAAATGTTCATGAGCTTGTATGTCTTGTATGTACATGTAACCTTATTTTTCTTTCAATAAAATAATTTATGGAAAAAAAAAAAAAAAAAAAAAAACTTGCATATAAGCCTTAAAAATGAACACTTGATTTTTCACGTTCGTGTCCCGTGGACTTTAACAGTGTTCGCATGTTTGCACAAATTTTTTGCCTGTTCGCATGTTCTGGTGCGTACTGAAATGGGGGTTGTTTGGCTCATCCCTACACAGAAGAGGAGAAGCCCAGAGCGCTGGCAGAGGACCTGAGAAGAGAAGGATCAGAGCAGCTCTGTGCAATACCATTTACAATTACTGCGAGTGATTTGAGTTGATTTATGGACTATGAGCTGCTCAGGCCCTAAAACAGAAAAGCAACCCCAAACCATAATGTTTCCACCACAATGTTTCATGAGGTTATTCTCTAGAAATGCTGTCTTCAGTTTGTTGCAAACTTGTCTACTGTTACTCAGGGCCATCTTTTCCATTGGGCACGCTGGGCAGTTGCCTGGGGGCCACACTTGCCTGGGGGGCCCCACCGGCTGCCTAGCGACCCCAGTAAAAAATGGTGGGAATTGGCGGGTCAGAACTGTGCATACGCAGTTTGCAGAAATCGCAGAGAAGATCCTATCCTCCACGAGTGCTGCCTCTGTCTGTCCGCCGATGATGATGTTAGCCACACCCGCCAGACTTAAAAAAAAAAAAAAAAAAAAAAAAGCAGGAGGAGCTGAGGGTTAATGGACAGAGTAGAGTTGTCAGAGCAGACAGCACAGCAGGCTTGAAGCAGAGTGTGGCAGAGTCGGACCCCTGTCGGCAGTGCCGGTTTTCATGAGCCTGTAACCTGCCCAGCCACAAGCCAGTACAGACACGAAGTGCCCTGGTCGGTGTCGTACAGTGAGTGGCTGTCTGGCCGACTGTGCAGCTTGCACAAAGAGATCGGGGGGGTGGTCTGTTGCTCTGATGTAAGTGGGAACTCTGATGTAAAGACAAAAGCAGTGGACTCTGATATAAGAGGTCTCTGGTCACCAGAGCCCCCCTTACATCAGCGTTTCCCCTTACATCATGATCTGCAGCGTTCCCCTTTACATAAGAGTTCCCTTTCACTGTAAGGGGGAATCCTGCAGACTCTGATGCAAGAGGAATCTCTGTGCTGGCTGGGTTATAGTAACCTAACCTTCATGTCAATGAAGAAATATTTATTTTTTTACTTTTGGTTAACTTAAACACATTGCTAATAGCACGATCTATATGTTTATAGTTTAAATACTGACATTTGCACTGTTTGGCACTGAAAACTGTAATTTTAGGTACCTTTTTGCAGTGGCAGTAAAAAATGTGGTTCTGCCAGTAAATGTCATGATTTTTGTCAGTAAAAAATTCTCATGCGTGATTGTGTAGACAGGGCCCCAGTGCACCGTATTGCCCAGGGGCCTATAATGCTCTTAAGATGACACTGCTGTTACGGTTATCAAACAACTCTATATTTAATCATTCTTCAGCACATTATTCCAGAAGGCCTAGTCTTTGCCTATTGGCAAATGGCAAACTGTAATAATGCTCTAATCTGTTTTTTGGACAGCAAAGGCTTTTTCTTAACACTCTTCTCATGTTGGTTACATTGGTGCAATCCTTCGGATTGTGGATGCATGCACTTTGACCCTATGTGATTTAATTATGGGGTTCTCTGAGACTTTCTTGGCATCAAATGGTCTGCTCTCAAGGTGGAATTTGCTGAGCCTGTCAGTCCTGGACAAATTAGCAGTCATTTGAAGTCTACACCACTTGTAAATTTTCTTCTTACAGTGGTGTGATTGAATTCAGATCAATTGGGGATCACAATCCACAACTTTCTTTCAGAGGGCCTTGAAGAGCTCTAATGATCTTGGCATGATGACACTACACAAAAAAAAATGGCAAAAAAACACCAGACCCTAGATATCTGAAGTGTAGATAAGACAAGTTTCACCTGCACACTACCTAAGGATTCCAATTTCATGGATCTTAAGTGATGGTTAATAGGTTTGTACTTATTTTTCCATATGACAAATCTGCATTTTTGTCAGTTCAAATAATGAAAATTACTACATCATGTCAATATGTCTAATTTGTTTAAGTATATAACCCTTTATCCCAGGGTCCCAACAACTACGTCAGATTACCTGGATGACATTTGCATTTACTGCATATGCGTCAAACGCTCATGTAAGTTAACATAATGTCATTGATTTTTATCAATCCCAAATTTGTGAAAAAGCCATCATAATTTGTGCCCTTGTCAACCCAGCTTGATCTTATGTTCCCAATTTTCCTAAACTAATTTTCTTTATCTGCAAACATTTGAAAACGGCATATAACGAGTAATAAAGCTCTCCTGAAGTAAAATGCATGCATATAGGTTGAGCTTTACCTTTCCGCTACATTATATAAACGGCACATTAATGCAATATAATTTTATTCAGTAGACTTCCTTGCTTATGTAGCGCTACCCCCAGTTAAGAGAGCCGCTGGTTTGATTTCGGGCCCTGAGTACAGCTCCACCAACCCCCGGCAATCTTGTCTAGTCTCTTATGGCACAGTTAGTCTAGGGATGGTATCTATCACAATCTATACCCGATTATACACACACCCCAACTTCTCAGGAGATATAAGGACTATGTGCAATGATAACACAGTGATAACAAGTGGCAAAGTATAACGGTTTTACTTTAGTTTAAAAGGCACAGATTAAAACATAACAGGTAACTTGCTTACAGAGCCCTGCAGCAATAGATATAGCATACACTAATAGCACAGCGCGGTAATCCACCACGCGCAGCTATTAGTATCTACGCGCCCTGTGGCGGACTAAACAATATTCTATCTCCCCTCCCTGGTCAGGCCTGACACAGAATTAAACTCAGTCTTTTGAATTAGGATTCCTTCGCATGCAAACTTGAAATGGTGGTGCACGTTCAGTTTTGTAATCCACAAAGTAGGTAACCACAAGGAACACTATGCTGGAGACCCTTTAACTCTGTCCTGCTACCGGTCTCCAGCGGAACAGTAAACAAATGATCGGTGGGCCAAGGCAGTCTATAGGTCTAAACACAGTACAGCCTATTGAATTGAGCAGGTGCTCGCTCACCACTCCGGACGCGATCCCAGTCCGGGACTTCCACCTGCGGTGTCTCCGCACACAGCGTCTGCAACGATTGGGTCCCCGATCCAACTGATGTCCGCAGCAAACAAAGTCAGATGCCACCCAGGATATGCAGTGGGGTGGAAGGCTCTTCGGAAGTTGCGCAAGGCCCCAAGCTTCAGGCCCTGCACTCCAGCAGATCCGCACAGGAAGACCAGTCAGCAGCCGTGCGGTGTCCAAAAGAGGCCGAGCTCTCCACGCCTCCTCCTTTTATCTCCCTCTCACAAGTCTCTGCGGTGGCAACATTGCACCCTGGGTGCCGAACGGGACTCTGGGAAATGCAGTCCCGGTAGTCTTAAAGGAGACCGCGCTACACTTTTATTTTGAGGATAGATATATGGGGTATGCTTATCACAAACACTGCATTGAGAAAATTGCAGGAAAATGCTAATTACATTTCTAACTGTACCCAAAAAATTTGGTCTAATATGATGACTACAAATGCTAGGTATAAAAAGGCATGGAAATGAGATATCACTGAAATGAAAAAATTCTGAGACTCAAAGGGCTTTAGGGATAAACAAAAAAAAAAACAGGACATGAGCGCTTAAAGGATATTCTTTAAACATTGATTTTATTTTGAAAAGTTTTGCAAATAGGACTGTTGAAATTGAATACCAAGCTCATTTCATTTAAATACAGTGTTCATTTTTTTCTTTGCTCATTCAAATCACTTTAGCTATTAAGATTACTTTTGTCAAGTTCTTTCCAGCTAGTTGTTCATAAATATGTTCTTTTGTGATTTATTTTTTTATTTTTATGGAATAATAATAGATGTTGGTTTTTATGTCATTTTGTTGTTTCAGTACACTATTCCCAAGAAATCTATGAACAAAACTGACTAACAGTTCAACTGTTAATCATAGAAGCTATCATATTGCCAGTTAACACTGGGTCTATAAATCAGTTACAAGATGGAATTACTGCATGGAAAGATTTCACTGGTATGCTGCTTCTAAAGATTCATTATAAATATGAAATCTGACATGATGGATATAAATGGCTAGGTATAATTCTTCATGTGACCTAAAAAAAAGAATTGACAAAAAGAGCCCATGAGCTGTCAGGACATTGACAGATAGCCCAGCAGTTTGGCTGTCTTGAGACTAATTGCTACTTTAATCTGTCATACACTTTCACTGATAGGCAATGGGCAGAAAACAATCCGAGATTAAACTGGATTGAATTCAGCACAGCTTTGGTTATTTGAGTTGTGACGATGGTCACAACTAAAATTATTTGGTTTGCTAGAAGCAACAATCTTGGTGAAAGCTAACTAAATAATTCACACACCTTTTTTAAATTAAAATTAAAAAGTACAGCTTCGACCTAATTAAAATAGTAAAGCTTTTACCATGATAAACTATTGAAATCGCTCAGTCTAAAAACGTCATCTGTTCACTAGACTCAACAGCTGACTGTGCTTTACTACTGGAGCTGACGGACTACACGTTATTCATCATGGAGCAGGGATCATCAAGGAAGATCATGGTAGATGAACAGTAATTCCTACTTAAGACATGGCCAGCTTTGCTTCTTGTATGCAGATTTTACAATCTTGAAAGGTTATGTTTGCAGTCATTTCATCAACTTTTATTGATTACATAGATTAGTTAGTTATTTAAAAATTATTAAAAACCACAAGCTGAATAATTGTGCTTCACAGACTTTCCAATTAAAATAACTAAAAGTTGGTTTATCAATATAAATATTGTTTAACCACTTCAATACTGGGCTTTTTATACCACTTCCATACCAGGCCTGTTCTGGCACTTCTCTCCTTCATATACAAATCATCATTCTTTTGCTAGAAAAGAACTCAGAACTCCCAAACATTATATATGTTTTTGTAGCAGACACCCTAGGGAATAAAAGGACGGTCGTTGCAACTTTTTATCTTGCACAGTATTTGCGCAATAATTTTTAAAACGCCTTTTTTTGGAAAAAAAATGGTTTCATGAATTAAACAACAAAACAGTAAAGTTCCGACACTCTTCTAGCCGAGCATATGGCTACTAAAAATATCAATTTTCTGGTGAGTAGAACCAAGGAAATGTGCCGCAAAGGTTCAAACGGCTGCTTCTGCAGAACCGACAGAACCAAATTTAGATCCCATGGGCATATGGGAGCTTTAATCGGTGGAATAATACGAGTCACCCCTTGCATAAAGGTTTTGACAAGTGAATGCATAGCCAGGGGCCTTTGAAATAGTATTGATAAGGCCGAAACCTGGCCCTTGATAGTACTTAAGGCAAACTTCCTGTCTACAGCCCACTGCAGGAAGTCCAGAATTCTGCCTATAACGTACTTACGTGGATGCCATTTTCTGGCCTCGCACCAAGTGATGTACGCCTTCCAAACTCTATAGTAGATCTGCCTGGATACAGGCTTCCTGGCATTGATTATAGTTGATACCACAGAGTTAGAGAGACCTCTTCTTTAGGATGTGGGACTCAATAACCAGGCCGTTAAACTTAGAGTTAGTAAGGAAGGGTGGTATATCGGTCCTTGCGAAAGCAGGTCCGGACGACGTGGAAGGGTCCAAGGACTCCCCACAGACATTTTGATGATCTCCGCGTACCAGGCCCTTCGGGGCCACACTGGAGCCACCAGGATCACCGGCTTCTTCTCCAACCTGACTCTGCGAAGGAGTTGAGGCAACAATTGTAGCGGAGGGAATGCATATATCAGTCTGAACTGATCCCAAGGGAACACCAGAGCATCCGAGCCACAAGCGAGGGGATCCCTTGTCCGGGAGACAAATCTGTCCACCTTTAAGTTGAATCTGGATGCTAGCAGATCTACATCCGGTGTTCCCCACCGCTGACATATTGCTCGGAAGACCTCGGGATGAAGGGACCATTCCCCTGGGCATAACTGTTGGCGACTCAGAAAGTCCGCCTTCCAATTCTCCACCCCTGGAATGAAGACAGCTGATATACATGGGACATGCTTTTCTGCCCATTCCAGGATGTGACTTACTTCCCTCTGGGCTGCATGACTCCTGGTGCCTCCCTGATGATTGATATATGCCACTGCTGTGGCATTGTCTGATTGAATTCTGACAGGGGACCCTTGGAGTCTGGATGTCCAGGCTACTAGGGCGTACCGGGCTGCTCGTATCTCTAAGAGATAGATGGGCAGGGTTTTTACTACATTTGACCATCTGCCCTGGAGAGACCATTGCTCCAGTACTGCCCCCCAGCCTATAAGGCTGGCATCTGTAGTGACCACCTTCCAAGATATCGGGCTGAAGGGTTTTCCCTTATGGAGATTCTGGGGGATCAACCACCAGCAGAGACTCTTCCGAATGGAAGGGGACAAAGCCATCGGGGAAGTCTAGAGCCTGAACTTTTCCGTTCCAGGCTGACAATATGGCCCTCTGTAAATTCCTTGAGTGGAATTGGGCGTATGGCACAGCTTCGAATGATGCTACCATCTTTCCTAGCAGCCTCATGCACAGGCGTATGGACGGCTGTCTTTTTGCACAAAGCAGACGGACCAAGCCCCTCAAAGAGGATACCTTGTCTAGAGGTAAGAAAATCTTCCTCTGGTCTGAATCCAGCCGTAGCCCTAGATATACCAGGTTTTTCACTGGCTGTAGGGCCGACTTGTCCAGGTTGATGACCCAACCGTGAGATTCTAGATACTTGATTGTATCAACAATTACCACTTCTAGCTTGGCAACTGAGTGGTCCATCAACAACAGGTCGTCTAGGTATGCCATTATCGTTACACCTCGTGTTCTTAGATCGGCCAACAGTGGGGCCAGAATTTTTGTGAACACTCGTGGTGCTGTGGCCAGACCGAATGGTAAGGCTCTGAACTGAAAATGGCGCCCTTCTACTGCAAAGCGTAGAAATTTTTGATGACCTGGAAAGATGGGAATATGCAAGTAAGCATCTTTGATGTCGATCGAGGCTAACCATTCCTCCCCTTGTAGGGCAGCGGTGACCGATCGGATCGACTCCATCCGGAAAGACCGGACGTTTAGAAATTTGTTTAGACTCTTTGGGTCCAATATGGGTCTTATGTCCCCGTTTGGCTTCGGGACTGTGAAAAGGTTTGAGTAGAAACCCAACCCCCACTCTTCCATAGGAACCTCCATAATTACTCCTTGGAGCAATAGTTGTTCAAACGCCAATCGGAGAGACCCTCTTTTCAGAGGGTCTCTTGGCATGCCTGACCACATAAAATGGGAAGGAGGAGACTCTTTTAACTCCAACTTGTATCCCAGAGTTACTGCGGAGAGCACCCATCTGTCTTTGATAGTCTCCCGCCAGGTCTCTGTGAACAACTGAAGTCTTCCCCCCACCCGTTTGAGTGGGGGCAGCCCTTCATAGGCTTGACTTGGAGGCTGGTTTAGTACCCCTTCGGATCCAGGGTTTCTTATTACCCTGTGACTGTCCCTGATTTTTACCCCCTGAGTTTGACCGAGGAGGCCGTCGGAACTGCTTAGTAGCAGACGTCGCAGGGATAGGAGAGGTAGTCCTCTTAAAAGATGGACCCCTAGATCTCTTCTTACTCGGTAAGAGAGTACTTTTACCACTGGAAATCTTCTGGATATACTTATCCAGGTCCTCGCCAAAAAGGCGTTCCCCATGAAATGGGAAGCTAACTAAGAGCTTCTTACAGGGAGCTTCAGCAGACCAGTTTTTGAGCCACAGAAGTCTACGCATATGTACCAAAGACAGCGTGAGGCGGGAGGCCTGATGGATAGAATCCTTGATGGCGTCAACCGCAAAGCATAATGCTCTAGGCAGATCAGCCAGAGCCTGGGCCTGCTGGTCTGGCAAATCCCTCAGGACCATTTTCATTTGATCCTTTAAAGCTTGGCAGACCCCAATAGCTGCCACTGCTGTGGAAAAAGCAGATTTTAATAAAGATTCCAATTTTTTATCCACTGGATCTTTGAACATTTGAACATTATCTACTGGACATGTCAGTGATTTGTTCACAGAAGAGATGGCTGCATCCACCGTAGGAACATTCCATCTCTGGGTGAACCTTTCCTCCATGGGATAGATCACCGGAAATTTTTTAGGCGGAACAAATAGTTTATCAGGATGTTCCCAGTCCTGGTATATAAGTCCTTCCAATAATGGATGTATTGGAAAGGAGCAATTAACCTGGGGAGCTTTTAGCGACCCCAATGAGGAGACAGCAGTAGTTGATGGTTCAACAAGAGGCATTTTAAATGCAGATCGAACCATGTCAGTTAGGGTCTGGACCCACAATCTTTCAGTCTGTGATGCTGAAAATGGTTCATCTACTGTCGATTCCTCAAAAACAGAGTTAACCTCCTCCTGATCCCCTTCAGGTAGGTCGGTCCCTTCCTGGGACTGTTGCTCTGCCAACAGGCACTCTAATGGAGGTGATGGAGATCTGGCGCGCTTTCTTTCCTGTAGAGAAGAAGCGATCAATGCTGCCAATCTCTGCTCCAATCCCTCCAGAGTTGAGGAAAAAACCTCCTCTGTTATATATGCAGGAGCAGGTGGACTGAGGACAGCCGCAGTACCTGGCACTCCCGGGGGTTCCTTATGGGTATTAACCTCTGATTTCTCAGGGGAGGAGGGTGCAGATGACTGCTCCAGATCCTCAGAGCCCGATGGAGACCCCCTACACTTCCTGAGAGGTATATCTCGGAGTTTTTTAGGCGGCATATTCCTTAGTTCAAAGCTGAGGTATTCCAGCCGCAATACACCCCTTACTGAAATAGTCTAATGCAATTTTGCTGCTATGTACATCAGTGGGTGTCTACTAATGCGTCTTTCTGGGGATGCCTGTATCAACCGCCCGCTGTAAGCCCCTATACCATGCTACCAGCTCCTTTTCATGCTCTGTGTCCATAGCAAGCAGCGTGGACTGAGTCCTTTTATCTTGCTGGGACGCCCGCACATGCGCAGAAGCGCTGGGCGCACAGAGCGCGTCATCCGCCAGGCTCCGCCCCCTTTTTTGAAGCTAAATCTTTTAAAAAGAAAGCGTGTGTGCGCGCGCACGCGCGTGCACGTGTGCGGTGTGCGCTCTTGGCGCCATGTAGGGAGAGGAGCCAGGGTCCCTGTTTCACCAGGACTCGGGGATGGAAGGAAACTACTTGGCAGCATGACAGAGGAATGCAGCTTCCCTGATAGAGAGCTCACTCATCTGCCTGGACTTTTACCCTGGAAGGAATAGTCCCAAGAAAAAAGATGTTCCACAGCGGCCTCTAGTGGACAAACACAGGTACCACACTTTTGTCTTTTTTTTTTTTTAAAACCTCCTTTATGAAAAAACATTTCTAGGATTTCTTAGGCATATACAGCTATTAGCGGGAATACCTTTTAGGTAACAGGCAGAAAGACATATTAGGCTTGGGGGTCCCCTCAATAGAACCAAGTTCCTGAGGGGCCCCCACTTACCTTTTCCCCGCCGCAGGACTTTGTTTGGTCCACAGAAGCCCAAACTTCACCCTTCACGGCAGGCATTGTACTAGACCTTCAGGGACCGGGTTCCCAAGGATTCCACTCCCCTGGACCTGTATAGCACCCTGCACAGATAGCCTCTTGGTTTTGGGTATGACCAGAGCTCTGGATCCCAGGGTCCAGCCCTCCTAAGAGAGGCATTACAGGCAAAACCTTGCTCTTCTCTGCAAGGCCCGGGTACCGACCGTTTAGCTATGAAGCTTTTTTGGTCGGATCCGGAATAGCTTGCTAAGGCCCAGAGAACCTGTACACAAGCCCAGATGAATACATGTTAACCTTGGCCAACACCTTAGACACTGGCAAAAAACTGAGGTACTCCCGGATGGGAGGGGCTTATATAGGGGAGGGTACTTCCTGTTTTGGAAGTTGCCAGTGCCAGCACCTGAAGGTAATTCTATATAACCCACATAGTAATGACTATGCTGCTCTGTGTCCCGTGATGTATGAACAAGAAACATTTTTTTTTTCCAAGAAAATTATGTTGAACCCCCAAACATTATATATATTTTTAAAGCAAAGGCCCTACAGAATAAAATGGTGGGTGTTGCATTTTTTTTTCTACACAGTATTTGCACAGCGATTTTTAAAAAGCATTTTTTGGGAAAAAATACACTTTTTTTAATTTTTTTTTTTTTTTAATTATTTTTATTGAAAAGAATTTCAGACAAGATGATACAGATAGAGAAAATAAACAAAGGGTAATTTTTCACTGCTTGACATGTCTATATTACTATATGCATAGCAAAAGAAGTAATAGTCCCCAAGGGGAATCACTGCACAGATTCAATAACAACAGAAGGAGGTGAAAACATCACGGCCTTTGAAAAGAAGAACAGGAGGATAAGAAGGGGGGGAAGGAAAGAGGGGGGGGAAGGAGATGGAGGGGGGGAAGTGGGGAGTAAGGGCGGGGGGGAAGAAGGAGGAAGGGGAATGGACGGGGGAGGGGGTGGTTGATCTGTAGTGGACATGCTAGGTCATCAAATACAAGAAATAATTTACCGAACATGCAATACAATTAGTCATTTAGGTACATTTGAAACGAATGTCACATAGTGTATTTTAAGAAGGACTTTTATGCCAGGTTGACCAGATTTCCCAGTGTTTGTTAAACCTAAGTTGATTGCCAAGTCTGTTGGCCATCAGAGATTCGAAGACGTAGTTTGTTTGGGTAATAAGCAGAACTTCGGAAACATTTGGTGCTTTGTCTGACTTCCAGTTTCTGGCAATTAGCGTCCTGGCAGCTAAGAGAATATGAGTTATCACTGTTCTGTGGTCGGGAGGGAAAATTTCAATTCCTACATTTAGAATGGCTAGGGCAGGATTAGGGCGGGTCAAAACCCCCGTAATTCCTGAAATATGACGGAAAATGGAGTTCCAGAAACTGGTCAGGTGTCTGCAAGCCCATAGCATATGAAGTAGGTTGCCTGTTGTACCGCAGTTCCTCCAGCATAGTGGGGAGCTTTGGGACCCAAACTTGGAAAGCCTGTAGGGAGTAAGATACCACCGAAGTGCTATCTTTTGGGATAGTTCCCAATGGTTAACGCATCTAGATGCCTTATAGAGTGATCGAAATGAGTGTTGCCACTGGGAAACAGCAATAGTTTGACCCAAGTCTACCTCCCATTTCTCAAATGGTTGAGATTTTATAAACGTCAGTTTATGTTGAAATAAATTATAGAATAGAGAGATTCCCTTAGTGGGGGTAGGACTTGTATTATAGAAGCGCCACACCACTTTCGGGAGGTGAAGCCTGCGTGTGCTTAGTGACCCGAGGAAATGGGAGATTTGTATATACTTGTACAAGTCTGTGGAAGGCAGTGAGAATGTGTTTTGCAGGGCAGTGAAGGAGAGAAGGACCTCATCCTGGTAAAGATCATCTATAGCTTTAATACCTCTGTCCTTCCAGCTTTTGATGGAGAGATTAGGTCACTTTTTTTAATTTTAATGCACTAAAACACACTATATTGCCCAAATGTTTGATGAAATAAAAAAAGATGATCTTAGGCCGAGTACATAGATACCAAACACGACATGCTTTAAAATTTCGCACAAACGTGCATTGGCGACAAACTACATACATTTTTAAAAGCATTTAAAAGCATTTACAGGTTACCCCGTTAGATTTACAGAGGAGGTCTACTGCTAAAATTACTGCCCTCGATCTGACCTTCGCGGTGATACCTCACATGCATGGTGCAATTGCTGTTTACATATGACGCCAGACCGACACTTGCGTTCGCCATTGGGCAAGAGCAGGGCAGGACAGGGGTGCTTTTTTTTTTTTTTTTTATTATTAATTTTGCTTTTTTATTTTATTTTTAAACTGTTGCTTCCATATTTATTTATTTTTATCACTTTTATTGTTATCTCAGGGAATGTAAATATCCCCTATGATAGCAATAGGTAATGACAGGTACTCTTTTTTGAAAAAACTGGGGTCTATTGGACCCTAGATATTTCCTCTGCCCTCAAAGCATCTGACCACACCAAGATCGGTGTGATAAAATGCTTTCCCAATGGCGCTTTTTATATCCGGGGGGGGGGGGGGACATTCCCTCCCACTGCTTGTAAAAGCAGTCCAGAGGCTAATTAGCCACTAGGATTGCTTTTACATGAAAGCCGGCCGCTGGCTGAAAAGAATGATACCAAGATGATACCTAAACCCGCAGGCATCATTCTGGTATAAACATTCAAAGTCCAGCAACATACCAGTACGTTGCTGGTCCTTGTTGGACATGTATTGTAATCTTTTATTTCATGCAGCCTGTTGGCTGAACGAAAAAAAAAGATTGATCGGTGGGTATGCCCACCATTAGAATACCGCCCTTCATCCACCCACTTCTAATGATGGGCATACATGCACCATTTATATATGCCGAAGCATGGGGGCATCTTCTCGCAAAAGTTATGCCGCGTACACATGGTCAGACTTTTCCACGGGCAAGCCTCCGTCGGAATTTCGACCGTATATACGCAGCATTAGGAGCAAAATCGCTCCTCCGCTCCTGCTGCCCCAATGCTTCGGCATATATGCTTTTTTTTTAACTGTGGTGGTGAAATCACCTCCTACAGCACTGGAGTCGCAGGGATCAGGCCTGTCTCTGCGAACGCTGCAGTTATGTGTGTTGTGTTTTGTAAGTGACAGTGATCGATCGATACTGCACTTCGGTGGCCTGGGCTGGACGGAGGGGCAAAACGCAGGTGCTAGCAGGTATCTGGGCTGATCCCGCTAACACTGCATTTTTGGGAACCCTAAACTGCTGGGGACGCTAGTATAGATCTGATCAGATCAGATATTGAGCTGATCAGATACTATACCACTAAGGGGGGTGTATGCTTCACGTGTGGGTGTTAGCGCTACTGGCACTAACCTGACGCTGCCTGGGGTGTGACGCAGACCCTCTCTGACGCTAAAACCTAACTGATATCACCCGCCGGGCGATCAGGGGGTTAAACCTTTATTGGGTTATATACGGCGGGTGCCCTGACACTATAAAAAGCAAACTAACCAGCGTCACCCGTAACACTTATATGATGATCACTGGTGAAAGGGTTAACTAGGGGCAATTAGGGGGTTAAACCTTTATTAGATAATATATGGGGGTACCTGACGCTATAAAAACCTGCGTCGAACCTAAAAAAAATTACTGGCTACCGATCAGCATCACCGACGCTAAGACATCGATCAGAAAAATGATCGCATAGCGACAGCAGTGCTAGGGGGTGAAAGGGTTACCTGGGGGGTGATCAAGGGGGTTACACCTTTATTAGGTAATATATGGGGGTACCCGACGCTATAAAAACCTGCGGCGAACCTAAAAAAAATTACTGGCTACCGATCAGCATCGCCGACGCTGAGACATCGATCAGAAAAATGATCGCATAGCGACAGCAGTGCTATGGGGTGAAAGGGTTATCTGGGGGGTGATCAGGGGGTTAAACCTTTATTAGGGGGGGGTTAGGGGGCTACACTGGACCTAAAACTAAATGTAGTGACACTTTTACAGTCACAAATGTCACTGATTGCAGTGATCACTAAATAAATGGTCACTGCAATCAGTGGCACTGACTGGGGGCTGGGGGGGGCTGGGGGGGCGATTTATGTGCCTATGTGTCCTGGTGTCAGTATAGTGTTGTGTGTACTAACCTGGCATCTTCTCCTGTACGGCGCTCGGTATATGTGAGCGCCCCAGGAGAGATGACATCACTTCCTCCTTCCTGGCAGGCAGGGGAAGCTCTCTCATTCGCCGGGAGCGATAGAGAGGGGGTGGCCGGAATCGAACGGCCGTCCCCTCATGCCGGATCGCTCCCGAAGGTAAAACGACCACCCACTGTAAAGAAGGGGGGTCCGATCGGACCCCCCAACTATACAAAGGTAATCCCGTACATATACGTGATTCTGCCTGTCGGTGCCATTCTGCTGACGTATATTTACAGTGGGCGGTCGTTAAGTGGTTAAAGGGGTTGTAAAGGTTCGTTTTTTATTTTCTAAATAGGTTCCTTTAAGCTAGTGCATTGTTGGTTCACTTACCTTTTCCTTTGATTTCCCTTCTAAATATTTTTGTTTTTGTTTTCTTTGTCTGAATTTCTCACTTCCTGTTCCTCCTCAGTAAGCTGTTCAGTAAGCTGTTCTGGCTGACTCCACACTGCTTGGATGATGGTGTGAAGTTTAGTGAGGAGAAACAGGAAGTGAGAAATTCAGACAAAGAAAACAAACATTTAGAAGGTAAATCAAAGGAAAAGGTAAGTGAACCAACAATGCACTAGCTTAAAAGGAACCTATTTAGAAAATAAAAAAACGAATCTTTACAACCCCTTTAAATGCATGCATTTGAATGCAAACCATGGCAAAAGGTTACATTTGGACTGCTTTTACTTCCATGCAAACTTAGCTCAATAAGGCATAAATCATCCATTGAAATACAGTATAACACAACATAAAGCTAGTCAAACGCAGTCTTGGAACTACCATCCACATTGCATCATCTGTATGTAGCGTTACCCTCAACTAAGAGGGCCGCAGATTTGGTCTGGGCCCTGAGTACAGCTCCGCCAACCCCCGGCAATCTACTCGACCCTTTCTGGCACAGTTAGTTTAGGGGTATACACATTTAATACTTATACTTTATGAGAGACTCAGACACGGAGTAGTTATAAAGGAATAACAGATTTTTTTTACTTTCAGCTATGCAAAGGGAATGAACAGTGATAACAACTTGACCATTAGAATATTCACAGAGCCCTGCAATATTAAAATATCAGTCACACTACACCATGGAGAAAGGGGGGGTGGATAAGGAGACGCCACGTGGGGCAACTGTTAACTAGGCGCCCTGTGGCGCAATAACTAAACTAGGTCCCTAATGAATCAGGCCTGATTCCTAACTCTAGAACTCAGTCCTGTATGAATGATGGATTCTTCACCGGCATCTGTAGAGGTGGTGCACTTAAGAATAAACTACAATTGTAATCCAGGAAAAGGAAAGTTGATAACTGACAACACTTCACTGGAGATCCTCTGGATCAGTCCTGCTGTGAATCTCCAGTGAGAGTCTTTAACATGAGGTAGTAGGCCTCTGCAGTTTATAGGCACAGTACTAGCAAACAGGTTAGGGAATGAGCTTACGCTCGCTCACCCGCCGGACACGATCTCCGGCCGGAACTTCCACCAGCTGTGACTTCACTCGCCCACAGCGGTTGCTGCGATCGGGTCCCCGATCCCATCCAGGCTGTAAGTAGAGATGTCGGATGCCACCCAGGCTCGCAGTGGGGTGGAAGGCTCTTTGGTCGGCTGCGGAATGCCCCAGGCCTTACCCAGCACAGGTCCGCACAGGTGTATCAGTCTCTGCCGTCCCGTGTCCAAAGAGGCCGAGCCAGGCCTCGCCCCTTCCTTATATATCCCCACCCATGAGTCTCTGGGGCAGAAGCAAAACATCCTGGGAACCAGTGGGGTTCTGGGAACAGTAGTTCGAGAGCATTTAAAAGGAACCCCGCTACATGTACTATCAGGTATGCGGTAGCATTCAACCTCCTTTAATGTGAGCGTGTACAGGTTTAGCAGCCAGTCCTAGGCCCAACAACTATAACATAACTGAGGGAGTGATGTTACCATTGCCCTTAGTATCCAAAACCAGCTGACAATAGCTAACATATTTAATTTCAAGATGCAAATGTGGCAAGAGTGGCAAGGAAATGCTGGTAAGGTGACTATCAAGTGTTTTGGAACGACTGTTTTCACAAAGACACTATTTGCCCTGGCAAGGTGACAGTGTCTCTTTAACTACTTAAGGACCGGAAGGATTTACCCCCTTAAATGACCAGGCCATTTTTTGGAATACGGCACTGCATCACTTTAACTGACAATTGTGCGGTCGTGTGAGGTTGTACCCAAGCAAAATTAATGTACTTTTTTTTCCCCACAAATAGATTTTTTGTTGTATTTGATAACCTCTGCGGTTTTAATTTTTGCACTATAAACAAAAAAAAAGCGAAAATTTGAAAAAAATCTATATTTTTTACTAAAATAAAGAACCCCAAAAATATATAAAAAACTAAATTTCTTCCTCAGTTTAGGCCAATATGTATTCTTCTACATATTTTTGGTTAAAAAAAATATTTTTTGAACGTATATTGATTGGTTTGCCCAAAGGTTATAGCCCAGCGGTTCTCAACTCCGGTCCTCGGGACCCACTAACAGGCCAGGTTTGCAAGGTAACTGAACTGCATCACAGGTGAGATCGTTTTCTGCTCAGTGATTGCCGTACTCTAGTCGGCATCTCCCCCAAGGGAATACCTAAAACCTGGCCTGTTAGTGGGTCCCGAGGACCGGAGTTGAGAACCACTGTTATAGCGGCTACAAAATAGGGGATAGATTTATGGCATTTTTTTATTTTTTTATTTTACTAGTAATGGCGGTGTTCAGCAATTTTTAGTGGGACTGCGACATTGCCAATTACAGATTGGACACTTTTTTGGGACCAGTGACATTTATACAGCGATCAGTGCTATAAAAATTCACCAATTACTGTATAAATTACACTGGCAGGGAAGGGGTTAACACTATTTGTTGATTATCAACACAGTCTACTAAAAAGGTCTGATCGACCAAGACACTTACAAATTACCTGAATGTTCGGTTTCCCAGGGATGCAACCTTTTATCGTCTCCTGGTAGACCGATAATTTCAGGGATTGGTTCACTAACCGAGAATGCTACTAGACTTCTACTCCGTTCTGATGCCCCATGTGGTTTGGTTGCCATCTTACACCAAAGACATACTTGACCTTTTTAAACAGATTGAGGGTTTGGTCATCCCTCCCGACGCCCTGCTCGTGACTTTGGATGTGGAAGCCCTTTACTCCAGCATTCCTGACGAGCAGGGTGTCGGGATGGTATGCACCTTCCTTTATGAACAAGAACATACTCAATGGGAGATGCAACAAATTTATTTTGGAATTGCTTTTTGTCCTCTCTCACAACTGGTTCACCTTCAAAAGCTCCCATTACCCCCAGGTGCAGGGTGTGGCAATGGGCAATTGTTGTGCGCCGGCCTATGCCTGGGGGGGTGGTGGGAGCGAGCCATCTTTTCTGAATCGCTGTCTATACCAATCATGCGCTCTGTTGGATGCGCTTTGATACATTTTTTATTATATGGACTGGCACGCAAGACCTAACAACTTTCATTGATACCAACGCTGTATCCTGGCCTAGGCCAACAAGGCCCAGGTCAGCACTTTGCAGGGGGGCAGCATGGAAAGAGTCCCCGCCGGCTTGCGCTACACTGTTAGTTTAGCGCCAGTCTTATGGGGTAGACTGGGCAGAGAGACAAATTAGTCTAGAGTCCCCATAAAGTTGCCGCACTGCTTCCGGTATGCAGGCGGCTGGCATTCCGCAACTGTGGGGGGGGGCGGTGCTTCTAATTTTGACTGTCCTATCATCCTGTACCACAAACCTTCCTCACTGTGCTATATGTTTTCTGCTGCACCATTGGCATGATTATATCTTCTTTGTCCTCTCTAGGGATGAGCCGAACACCCACCGGTTCGGTTCGCACCAGAACCTGCGAACGGACCAATTGTTCACGCAAACTTTAGAACCCTATTAAATACAATGGACGCGAACTTTCGAAATCTAAAGTGCTAATTATAACGACTAATATGCATGTTATTGTCCTAAAAAGGGTTTGGGGACCCGGGTCCTGCCCCAGGTGACATGTATCAATGCAAAAAGAGGTTTTAAAAACGTCCGTTTTCGGGAGCAGTGATTTTAATGATGCATAAAGTGAAAAAAAAAGTGAAACATTCCTTTAACCACTTAACGACCGCCCACTGTAATTATACGTCGGCAGAATGGCACGGACAGGCACAATCACGTGCCGGTATGTGACTGCCTTCGTATAGTTGGGGGGTCCTGCTGGACCCCCTTCTATACAGTGAGCGGTGGTTATTTGTTCGGGAGGGATCCGTGATGAGGGGACGGCCGTTCGATTCCGGCCACCCCCTCGCGATCGCTCCCGGCGAGTGAAAACCTTCCTCTGCCTGTGTAATGTAAACACAGGCAGAGGAAGTGATGTCATCTCTCCTCGTGGCGGTCTTTTCGATCCGGCGCGAGGAGAGAAGACATCTCACAGTAAGTGCACCAACAGCCCACTGACACCAGTACACGTAGGCACACTTTTCACCCCCCAGTCACCCCCAGATCACCCCCAGTCACAGTGCACCGTTTGCAGTGGTCATTTTTTTACTGATCACTGCAATCAGTGTCATTTGTGACAGTAAAAAGTTGCAGGGCAGTTAGGTTTAGGCCCCTTTAGGTCCAGGGTAGCCCCCTAACCCCCCTAATAAAGGTTTAACCCCTTGATCGCCCCCCAGGTAACCCTTTCACCCCCCAACGCCAGCGTCACTAAGCGATCGTATTTCCGATCGCTGTATTTAGTGCCGGTGGTGCCCTAGATAGCCAGTTATTTATTTTTAGTTTCGCCGCAGGTTTTTATAGTGTCAGGTACCCCCATATATTATTTTAACCCCCTGATTGCCCCTAGAGTTAACCCTTTTACCAGTGATCACTGTATAAGTTTTACTGGTGACACTGGTTAGCCAGTTAGTTATTTAGGTTATCCGTCAGGTACCCCCATATATTATTTTAACCCCCTGATTGCCCCTAGTTAACCCTTTCACCAGTGATCACCATATAAGTTTTACGGGTGACGCTGGTTGGTTAGTTTGCTTTTTATAGCATCAGGGCACCCGCCGTATATAACCCAATAAAGGTTTAACCCCCTGATGGCCCGGCAGCTGATATTAATTAGGTTTTAGCGCCAGAGAGGGTCTGCATCGCCCCAGGCAGCGTTAGGTTAGTGCCAGTAACGCTAACACCCACGCGCAAAGCATACACCTCCCTTAGTGGTATAGTATCTGAACAGATCAATATCTGATCAGATCTATACTAGCATCCCCAGCAGTTAGTGTCCCCAAAAACGCAGTGTTAGCGGGATCAGCCCAGATACCTGCTAGCACCTGCGTTTAGCCCCTCCACCCAGCCCAGCCCACCCAAGTGCAGTAACAACACACATAACTGCAGAGACAGTCCTGATCCCTGCAATCGCTAACAGTTTTTTTTTTAAGCGTTTGATACATTTGCTGACAGTCAGGTGTTTTTTTACCTGTGAATCTTACTAGTGTACCCCTAAATTTAGAGCCCAAAATGGCAAGACGAAGGTACACTAGTAAAGAGGCCTATGAGATTCTGAGCATGACAGATAGTGAAGAGGAGGTCACGCATCTGTCAGATTCAGGTTTAGAATATCTTCCCGTAGAAGACAGTGAAGTCAGCGGCTCCATGTCAGATAGCTCTGACGACGAAGATGAGGTCCCTGCTATAGGTCAGGCGTACCCGATCCCAATCTTCTGAGGTTGTTGAAGAGCAAGAACCGCAGGTCTCTCGTATCATGGAGCAGAGTAGTACTAGCGCCGCTATTCCTTCTGGTGAATTGGCAAGCACCAGCGGCCTAGTACAGCCTGGGCGTACATCCAGCACTGCAGTATCACGTGGTGACGTGGCGAGTCCCATAAGTGCAGTTCAAGCTGGCGAGGTGGCAAGCACAAGTAGTGTCCCGCTGCCACCAAGAAGACAAAGGCAGGCCCGTCGTGCCCATAGTGCCCTTCCTGCAGAATTTGCCTATCCTGATTGGGTCCCCACCACTTCTGCAGAACCCGTACTTCCCCCATTCACTGCCCAACCCGGTATTCAGGTGGAAACAGCTGATTTTATGCCAATTGATTTGTATTCGCTGTTTTTCACGGAAGATCTCTATAGATCTATTGTGGACCAGAGTAATTTATATGCTGGTCAATTCATCGCCGCTAGTCCCCAGTTGCCTTCCATTGCCAAAGATTGGAAACCAATTGCGGTTTCCGATTTTAAGACCTTTCTGGGCCTTTCCCTCAACATGGGCACACAAATTCCTGTCATTGCGTGATTATTGGTCCACGCACCCAATTGACCACATGCCCGTGTTCTCTGCCTCCATGCCCAGGAAACGATACAAGTAGATTTTGCGGTTCATGCACTTCGACAATGAACTTTGTCGTCCACGTGGAGACCCTGAATACGACCGGCTCTACAAAATTCGGCCCCTCATAAACCACTTTAACGAACGTTTTGCAGCCTTGTTTATTCCCGATCAAGTTGTCTGCGTTGAGTCCCTGATTACATTTTCTGGCCGCTTGCCTTTCAAGCAGTACCTTCCCAGCAAGCGTGCCAGATACAGGGTCTAGCTCTATAAGTGCTGTGACAGGGCAACAGGCTATGTATGGAGCTTTATGGTTTATGAGGGAAAAGACAGTCAGGTTGAGCCGGTCAACTGCCCAGATTATATAGGGAGCGCTGGCAAGATAATGTGGAACTTGGTGTCACCCTTATTCGGAAAGGGGTACCACTTGTATGTGGACAATTATTACACGAGCGTGCCACTGTTTAGTCACTTGTTTGATCATCAGATTGGAGCATGTAGCACCGTGCGACCTAATCGCCGGGGCTTTCCCCAGAGGCTTGTAGATTCCTGTCTTAGGCTGGGGGAGAGAGCCTGCTTGAAGTGTAATAACTTGCTCGCTTTGAAGTGGAGGGACAATAAGAATGTTTTCCTTCTTACCTCCCTTCATGCAGACACGACAGTCCAAATTCGTACGGCGACTGGTGTTGTGGAGAAACCCCTCTGTGTCCACGAATATAACAAAAATATGGGGAGGGGTGGACCTCAACGACCAGTTGTTGGAGCCGTATCTAATTGACCGTAAGGCGAGACACTGGTACAAAAAAAAGTGTCTCTATCCTTATTCCAATTGGCTTTGCTGAACGCTCATGTGCTATACAGAGCTTCAGGCGGGACGTTATCTCTTCCAAAATTCCAGAATGAGATAGTCACAGAACTCCTGTATCCAGGCGGTTCTGCACCTCACCATCCCCAACCAAATGCAATAAGCCGGCTGCATGAGAGGCATTATCCGTATGTCCTCCAGAGTACCCCTACCCAACGAACCCCCCAAAAAAGATGTCGTGTCTGTAGCAAGCGCGGATTTAGGCGTGACACCCGTTGTTTTTGTCCACTCTGTCCTGACAATCCTGGTCTTTGCATTGGTGAATGTTTTGAACGCTTCCACTCAAAAGTGAAGTTTTAGCGTAGGGTACAGCATTTCACAGACTAGGACACACTTACACAGGGTCTCCCAAGATGCCATCGCATTTTGAGAGACCCGAACCATTAGAGTTGTTAAAGTTACAAAAAAAAGTGTAAAAAAAAAAAAAAATACGTAAAAACAAAAACAATAAAAATAAAATAGTTTTATTGTTCTCTCTCCCTCTCTTTTCTCTCTATTGTTCTGCTCTTTTTTACTGTATTCTATTCTGCAATGTTTTATCATGCTTGCTTTTCAGGTATGTAATTTTTTGTTTTCAGGTGCGCCATTCATCTGCAGCGCGGATTTATCTTGACAGCAACAGCGTTTGCTCCCACGATACATAAAGCCGTGACTCCAGTGCTGTAGGAGGTGATTTCACCACCACAGTAGGGATGGGCCCGGTGCTCGATTCGAACCCACGTTCGAATCGAGCACCGGGCGTTCGCTCGCTCGGCGAGCCCAGAACTATTTGGGCCGTTCGCATCACATTCGTGTGATGCGAGCGGCCCCGCAATGCATTGCGGCCGGCGCAGTGCATTGCTGGCTGATGATTGGCCA
Organism: Rana muscosa; assembly: GCA_029206835.1. Taxonomy (NCBI): domain Eukaryota; kingdom Metazoa; phylum Chordata; class Amphibia; order Anura; family Ranidae; genus Rana; species Rana muscosa. The sequence goes on along the minus strand of CM055117.1, from coordinate 634,827,262 downwards.
AGCATGCACTGTGACGCCGCATGCTTGGCCAATCACAGCGCCCGAAACTCGGAGAGCAATAATTGGCTACAGGCAGGATTGGCCTGTAGCCAATTACAGCTCAGGGGCTTTAGTACACGCCCCACCATTTAAAAGGCCGCCACGCCGTCGGCCCCGGTCACATGAGTTCCGGCTTTAGGAGAGATCAGTCTGCTGATTCTGTCTTTGCTTGATACTGAAAGATTTGCTCTTCTTTGCTAAACCATTGCTACCCAAGTCATTGATCGTTCATTCCTGCTGATTGCACAGTTAGTGTGTTATTAGCTGCTGCTGGGGATTAGTCTGGTGCGTGCTTACTGTTAGTACAGTATTGCAGTAGTACCAACCGCAGTGCTGTTAGCACAGCATTGCACCCCAACAGCACCCATAGGACTTCTAGTGTGTTAGTGGCATCACACAGAGCTCCTATATTTTCTTCTCAGCAGCACCCATAGGACTTCTAGTGTGTTAGTGGCATCACACAGAGCTCCTATATTTTCTTCTCAGAAGCACCCATAGGACTTCTAGTGTGTTAGTGGCATCACACAGAGCTCCTATATTTTCTTCTCAGAAGCACCCATAGGACTTCTAGTGTGTTAGTGGCATCACACAGAGCTCCTATATGTTCTTCTCAGCAGCACCCATAGGACTTCTAGTGTGTTAGTGGCAGCAAACAGAGCTCCTATATTTTCTTGTCAGCAGCACACATAGTACCTATAGTGTGTTAGTGTCAGCACCCATAGGACCTACAGTGTGTTGTGAGCACACATAGGAGCTCTATTTTTTATACTATATACACTACCGACTACAATGGCTGGAAGACCGCCAAGGAGAGGCAGAGCGTGCCGAGGCAAGAACACAGGGCAGGCAGGCTCTGTTTCTAGAGACAACAGTGCTTGCCGTGGACGTGGTCGTGCATCGTCATCAGCACGTGGCCATGGGACACGCTTGTCTTTGTTTTCGGCAGCTGGACATGTGGAGCCGCATCATGCCGAAGGCTTGGTAGAATGGATGACCAAGCCCTCCTCATCCTCCTCATCCTCTCTCACCCAGGCTCAGGGTACTGGCAGAGCAGCTGCCAACGCGTACTCAATGGCATCATCAGCCACCCCTTCCCTAGACCCACCATGTCCTCCTGAGGAGTCCCCCGAACTGTTTGAGCACAGTGTTGGGTACATGCTCCAGGAGGATGCCCAACGATTCGAAGGCTCGGATGATGATACCCAGCTTGAGGAAGTCAGTAGGGTGCGCACAGAGAGAGGGGATGCTGAAGGACAGCAATCTGGCAGTACTGTTCCAGCAGCTGCAGCTTACTGCCAGGTTTGATCTAGTGGTGAAGAGGGAGGGGATGATGAGGTCACTGACTCCACGTGGGTGCCTGAAGGGAGAGGGGAGAGAGGAGGAGGAGGAGGAGGAGGAGGAGGAGGAGGAGGAGGAGGAGGAGGAGGAGGAGGAGGAGGAGGAGGAGGAGGATGCGGCGTCACATGTCCAATGAGGCAGGATGCCCCCTGGAGGCCAGCTAGAGGCCAGCACAGCAACTGTACCACACCGCAGAGCTCCGCCTGTGCAGGGCACTGCCTCTGCACGTTATCACAAAAGTTCTTTGGTGTTGGCCTTTTTTGAGACGAGTGCATCAGATCGCACCACTGCTATTTGCAATATTTGTCTCAAGCGTATCTCGCGTGGCCAAAACATCAGCCGCTTGGGCACCACAAGCATGAGCAGACATATATGTCGACTTGCCATGCAGCTCGTTGGCAAGCACACATAAAAGACCCACACCAAAGAACAAAGCGGACCTCTCCTTGCTCCTCATCAGCTGGGATCTCCATCCCCACTATATCTTCAGTCCTCTCTGAAAGCTGCTCTAAGAGGACTGAAGGTGTAGAATTAGGTGTGTCACAACCAAGTACTTGCAGTACACCGACGTCCGATTGTAGCAGGCAAATTTCCCTGCCCCAGCTGCTGGACCTTCGAAAGAAGTATACTCCCAGCCATGCACATTGCCAGCGGTTGAATGCTAGCTTGGCTAAATTGCTAGCACTTCAACTGCTGCCTTTTCAGTTGGTAGACTCGGCCCCCTTCCGTGAGTTTGTTCAATGTGCGGTTCCTCAGTGGCAGGTTCCCAAACGCCACTTTTTCTCACGGAAGGCGATTCCGTCTCTACCGGCATGTGGAAGGCAATGTCCATGCCTCGCTGGACAGGGCGGTCAGCGGTAAGGTGCATATTACCGCTGACTCATGGTCCAGCAGGCATGGACAGGGACGTTATCTTTCTTTCACGGCCCATTGGGTCACTCTATTGGCAGCTGGGAGGGATGCAGGACAAGGTGCAGTAGTGTTGGAGGTTGTTCCGCCACCACGCCTCCAAAATGCTACTACTGGTTGTGACACACCTCTCTCCTCCACCCCCTCCTCCTCTTCCTCCATGTCCTGTTCGAGTGCTCTGTCCTCGGAACCAGCGGTGCTCCGTAGGCGTACAAGGGGCTACGCGAGTACGCAGGCAAAAAGATGCCATGCCGTGCTTGCGCTGGTGTGTTTGGGGGACAGGAGCCACACTGGGCCAGAGGTTCTGGCAGCTCTGCAGGGGCAGGCCGAGAGGTGGTTGACGCCACGCCAGCTTAAGCCAGGAATGGTCGTTTCTGACAATGGCACCAACCTCCTCTCCGCCCTGCGACAGGGGCAGCTCACCCATGTGCCCTGTATGGCTCACGTCCTCAACCTGGTGGTGCAGCGGTTCTTGGGCAGGTTCCTAGGCTTACAGGATGTCCTGAGGCAGGCCAGGAAAGTCTGTGTGCATTTCCGCCGATCTTATAATGCCAGTGCTCGGCTGACTGAGCTGCAAAAGGAGCTGAACCTGCCCAAGAACCGCCTTATATGTGACATGCCCACCAGGTGGAACTCAACGTTGGCCATGCTGCAGGGACTGCACACGCAGCAGATGGCCATCAATGAGTACCTTTGCGACTACGGCACCAGGACAGGGTCAGGGGAGCTTGGCTTTTTTTCCCCACGCCAGTGGAACATGATCAGGGATGCATGCACTGTCCTCTCACCATTTGAGGAGGCCACGAGGATGGTGAGCAGTGACAGTGCATGCATCAGTGACACTGTACCTCTTGTCCACCTGTTGGAGCATACGCTGCGTGGGATAATGGACAGGGCACTTGAGGCAGAACAGAGGCAGGAAGAGGAGGACTTCCTTGCCTCTCAAGGCCCCCTTTATCCAGACAGTGTTCCTTCTGTCCCACCCATCACACAGGAAGAGGATGAGGATGAGGAGGAGGAGGAGGAGGAGGATTGTGTGAGCATGGAGGTGGAGCCTGGCACTCAGCATCAGCAGCAGCAGTCTTTTAGGGATGATGTACAGTCCCAACAAACCAGTGGACTTGTACGTGGCTGGGAGGAGGTGGCTGGCGATCATGTCATCCTCAGTGACCCAGAAGACTCCGGACCGAATGCCTCAGCTAACCTACGCTGCATGGCCTCCCTGATCCTGCAAAGCCTGCGGAAGGATCCTCGTGTTCTTCGGATCAAGGAGAGGGACCATTACTGGCTGGCCACTCTCCTTGATCCACGGTACAAGGGTAAGGTTGCGGACCTTATCTTGCCGTCGCAGAGGGAGCAGAGGATGAGACATCTCAGGGAGGCCTTGCAGAAAGGTCTGTGCAACGCGTTCCCAGAAACTGGGAGGTTACAAACTCCTGGTCCTGGACGACGAGTTGCTGAGGCTTCGGTCAGTAGCAGAAGGAGCGGTGGGGAAGGTGGACGTCTGACCGATGCGTTCAGACAATGTTTTAGTCCGCAGCCCCAAGGTATGATCAGTTCCAGCAACCATCGCCAGTGTCTGGTTTACATGGTGCAGGAATACCTAGGGGCAAGGTCAGACTTGGACACCTTTCCCACCGAAAATCCTCTGGCTTACTGGGTCCTGAGGATGGATCACTGGCCAGAGCTTGCACAGTATGCAATTGAGCTACTGGCCTGTCCTGCATCCAGCGTTCTTTCCGAACGCACATTCAGTGCTGCTGGAGGATTTGTCACCGATCATAGGGTGCGCCTGTCCACCGACTCGGTTGATCGACTGACCTTCATAAAAATGAATCAGTCTTGGATCACCACCAGCTACCAGACACCTGAAGCGGATATAACGGAATAATTTATAATGTCACATCCCTTCAAGACTGCCTATGCTGAGTGACTGTCCTGTTATGTTCACTGACTATCCTCTTCCTCCTCCTCAATGATCCATGCCACCACACCAGTGCCTAAGGCACAATTTTTCAGCCCCTGTATAACAGGGGCGTGTAATTACAATTTTTTAAAAAGATGCTTCGCAACAGGTGTGACTGCTGTGCTCCAAGTACAGTATCTGTGAGGGGTTGCAGTGTTGTGGCACCAGCACCAATGCCTAAGGCACAATTTTTCAGCCCCTGTTTAACAGGGGCGTGTAATTACAAATCTTGATCTAATAGTTCACAGCAGGGCCCATTCCTGCGCCCACCAAGAGTAACTATGAGGGCCTACAGTCTTGTGGCAACACCGTCCACCACCACCACCACCAAAGGCCCAATTTTTCTGCCCTGTTCAACAGGTGCATGCAATTACAAATCTTGATCTAATAACTCACAGCAGGGCCCATTCCTGCACCCACCAAGAGTAACTGAGGGCTTACAGTCTTGTGGCAACACCGTCCACCAACACCACCAAAGGCCCAATTTTTCTGCCCAGTTCAACAGGTGCATGCAAGTACAAATCTTGATCTATTAACTCACAGCAGGGCCCATTCCTGTGCCCACCAGTCTTGTGGCTACACCAACATCTAATAGGGCAAATTTCTGCAGAGTATATACGGCAGGCCCCTACTTTCAAACATCCAACTTACAAACGACTCCTACTTGCAAACGGCAAGAGAAAACAGGAAGTGAGAGGAAATCTACCCCTAGGAAGGGAAATTCTATCCTGTTAGATTTAATTTGGGAAAAAGGTATCTCCTCTCTACTGATGCTTTATCACCAATCCTTGTTTCAATTAAAACCCCACTTTTCCAAAAACATTTGTCATTGGGACGGAAAGTGAGGTGACATGTTCTGAACAGATGTGCAAAGACAGCAAATGTTACAGGGGTGATAACCTTTCCCTATGTTCTCCAAAAAGCTTAAAAATAGATTTTTTTGGGATGGAGCTACACTTCATAATGTACCTGTTCAGATTCTACTTAAGAACAAACCTACAGTCCGTGTCTTGTTTGCACCACCTATATACTGCTGTTCAGAGTATATAGGGTTGTAGGTATAGGGTTTTATTTTGGGTGCGGGGTCCCCCTTAATATCCATACAAGACCCAAAGGGGCTGGGGTGGGGGGGGGGGTGGGATGGGGTAGCCATGCCATTTTTCTCAAGGATTTTCAGCCATATGGCGGCCAGGACAAGACATGACATTAAAGCCGCAAGTGGTTTTAAATGGCTTCTTTTTTTCCTTTACAAATGTCATTTTGTGCAAGGACAGTTCTAAACACGGGAAACACATGCCACTTCACAGGCATACTTTAGACACCCCCCAGGTACCATATTTAAAGGAAAATTTCACTTTTTTTTTTTCACTTTATGCATCATTAAAATGACTGCTCCCGAAAAAACGTCTTTTTGCATTGATATATGTCCCCTGGGGCAGGACCCGGGTCCCCAAACCTGTTTTATGACATTAACATGCATATTGGCCGTTGTAATCAGCAATTTTGATTTCGAACGTTCGCGTCCATTATAACGAATAGGGTTCGAAAATTCGCACGAACTTTCGGTCCGTTCGAAGGTTCTGGTGCGAACCGAACCCGGGGGTGTTAGGCTCATCCCTACACCACAGTTACAAAAAAGAGCATATATGCCGAAGCATGGGGCAGCAGGGGCGGAGGAGCGATTTTGCTCCTAATGCCGCGTACATACGGTCGAAATTCCGACGGAGGTTTGCCCGTGGAAAAGTCAGACCGTGTGTACGCGGCATAACTTTTTTGCGGGAGGATGCCCCCATGCTTCGGCATATATAAATGGTGCATGTATGCCCATCATTAGAAGTGGGTGGATGAAGGGAGGTATTCTCTAATTGTGGGCATACCCACCGATCAATCTCTTTTTTTCGTTCAGCCAACAGGCTGCATGAAAAAAAAGATTACAATACATGTCCAACAAGGACCAGCAACGTACTGGTATGTTGCTGGACTTTGAATGGTTATACCAGATTGATGCCTGCGAGTTTAGGCATCATCTTGGTATCATTCTTTTCAGCCAGCGGCCAGCTTTGATGTAAAAGCAATCCTAGCAGATAATTAGCCTCTAGACTGCTTTTACAAGCAGTGGGAGGGAATGCCCCCCCGGATATAAACGGCACCATTGGGAAATTGGGAAAGCATTTTATCACACCGATCTTGGTGTGGTCAGATGCTTTGAGGGCACCGAAAAGATCTAGGGTCTAACCCCCCCCAATTTTTTTCAAAAAAAGGAGTACCTGTCACTACCTATTGCTATCATAGGGGATATTTACATTCCCTAAGAGAACAATAAAAATTGTAAAAAAATAAAAAAAAAATGGAAGGAACAGTTTAAAAATAAAATAAAAAAGCAAAATAAATACAAAATAGAAAAAAATAAAAAAGCACCCATGTCCACCCCTGCTCTTGCGCAAAGGCGAACGCAAGCGTCGGTCTAGCGTCATATGTAAACAGCAATTGCACCATGCATGTGAGGTATCACCGCAAAGGTCAGATCGAGGGCAGTAATTTTAGCAGAAGACCTCCTCTAAAAGCCTTTACAGGTTACCACATTAGATTTACAAAGGCTTTTAAAAATGTATGTAGTTAGTCGCCGCTGCACGTTTGTGCGCAATTTTAATTCAATCTTATTTTATTTGTTTATGCAATGAAACGACAGAAAAAGACATACATTGTCTTAAACATTACAAACATTAATAGGATACATCCTCAACAGGCATCATGTGTGTCAGAACAGAGCAGGGCTAAGTACCATCAGATGAAAGTATACACAAACCTATTTGGAGAGTATGAAGTAGGGTCACTCAATGGGTTATAGGTAGTAGGTAAATTGAAGCCCTGGTACGTTATCCTACTGGGTTCTTAGAGGTGTATTTATGTGTAGAGAAAAGAGAAAGAGTCAGAGTCAGGGGCAAATAGTAGGGGTACACAGATAGGGGACAGGGATCAGAATCACTCCATCAAGGTCCGAGAGTGGTCTCGTCCAGGGCACACTCCGCCCAAGAGATAAACTCCGAGGAGTACCGAAACACGGACCACGAAGTCCATGTGAGAGAGAACTGTTCACTTTTGTCATTTTCCTCCGCCACCAGGCGCTCAAGGTCCCTAATGCGGTCCACCTCAACAGCCCAATCCCCCAGGGAAGGCATGGTTGCCGTTCTCCAATGACGGGGAATCACTACCCTGACCGCCGCCAGAAAGTGTCGCAAGACATCATTTCTGATGGATTTAAATGATCCTGGGATAATAGACAAGAGAGCCACCTCAGGTGAAGGGTGGATAGAGGTCGCCATCAATTTGCAGTAGAGTGTGAAAATCCGCTGCCAGTACCTCCGCACAGGAGGGCACTCCCACCAAATGTGGAGCATGGTTCCCCGGGAGCCGAGGCACCGCCAGCAGGCATCCGACACCTCCGGATTGAAGTGGTGAAGAGTTGATGGACATCTGTACCATCTTGTTAACAGTTTAAACCCCTTCTCCTGGGTCTTGGTGGCTATGGACAATTTGTGCGTCAGGGTAAAACATTTTTGCCAGTCAATAGGGGAGATAGTGTGACGGAGGTCTGTCTCCCAGGCCACCGTAAACGGTGGGAGGCCAGGGGAGTAAACATCGAGCAGAAGGGAGTATAGTTGCGATACAACATGCGTTGGAGGTTCCACCTGCAGGAGCAGTTCCTCGAATCCCGTCGGTTCAGCAAGAATGTCTGTAATAGATGGGAAAGTCCGGATGTAGGAGGCAGTCTGTTGCCTCTGAAGCCACTGCATGGGGTGACGGGAGGTCAGACCAGTAGAGGTATCTGACCTCAAAGTGGGGTCTGCACGAAGAACCTGGGCAAGTCGCCTATGATCCTCTCTTCGCCATGGTCCGAATCTTGCTACCGACATAGCTGGCGGAAAGGCCGGGGTCCCAAAGAAGGGAGTCATAGGCCCCATGCGGTTTGATAAGCCCCTTCTGGACAGCATGCGATCCCAAATCTGGATTGTTTGATGGGTAAGGTCATTAAGAGGTCCCGAACCCCCCCGTACCGTAGGCAAGGTCCAGGGGAGAGCGGAGAGCTCAATTGGGCTCATGTGGCTTTCCAACTGAACCCAAAGCTTGGTTGAAGAATGATGGAACCAATCTAGTATGCAGGTGAGCACCGCTGCTTTATGGTATAGGGAGGCATCTGGGGCTCCAGCCCCCCCCCCCCCCGAGCCTTTGGAAGAGAAAGTGTTTCATACCGTATCCTGGGACGGGCCGCATTCCAAATAAATTTGGAAAACAGTTGGCGTATTTTCTTAAAGTACGAATTAGGTATGTGAATAGGGATGGTCTGAAACAAATACAGGAACCTAGGGAGAACATCCATTTTCAGGGCATTCACTCTACCTAGCCATGAGAGCTGTTTGGACGCATAATTGATTAAATCTGCCTGGGTCCTAAGAAGTAGGGGGGCAAAGTTCAAGGAAAAAAGTTGGGAAGCATCCGCCGGTATTTGAATTCCGAGATACCTTATGGAGGGGGAACCAGTTTTGAAGGGGAAAGAAGACGATAGTCTTCGCAGGGCCAACGTAGGCAGAGATATGTTGAGGATTTCCGATTTATTGTAGTTGACCTTGAAGTTGCTAACTTCTCCAAATTTCCGAAACTCCTGCAATACCAAGGGCAAGGATGTGTGAGGGTGTGTCACGAACAGGAGCAGATCATCTGCAAAGAGGGCAAGTTTAGTATGTGTGGGCCCGACTGTTATGCCTTGGATAGAAGAATTGTTACGTAGAGCAATAGCTAGGTGTTCCATAGTGAGAACGTAGAGGAGGGGGGACAGTGGGCATCCCTGTCGCGTCCCGTTAGATACAGAGAAGGCTGGAGATAGCGAGCCATTTAGTCTAATCCTAGCATATGGAGAGGAGTAAAGGGACATTATTCTCGCCATCATATTGGTTCCCACGCCTATTTGTTGCAGGGATAGTCGAAGGAACTGCCAGTCTACTCGGTCGAATGCCTTCTCGGCATCGACTGTTAAGAGGCATAGTGGGATATCGTGGGACCGGGCTTAGTTGGTTAAAAGAAGGGTCTTCAGGGTATTGTCCCTAGCCTCACGGCCACTCACAAAGCCGACCTGGTCTAGGTGCATTATCCCAGGCAACAATGGTTGTAATCTATTGGCTAGGATTTTAGCAAAGACTTTCAAATCGACCCCAATCAAGGAGATCTGCCTATAGCTTGCACAAAGAGTGGGGTCTTTGCCTGGCTTTGGGATGAGGGATATGTGAGCCTCAAGTGTTTGTGGAGGGAACACTGAACCCTCCGACAAAGAGTTGAACACCTTAGTTAGAAAGGGCGTGAGGAGGGCGGCAAAAAGTTTGTAGAACTTAGGAGTAAAGCCGTCTGGGCCCGGGCTCTTTCCACTCGGTGTACCCGCTATGGCTTTGGTGACTTCGTCTTCTGTGATTGAGGTTTCCAGATCAGCGATGACGTCATCTTCTAACGTAGGGAGCGCGGTTTCCAATACATATGACATCTGGTCCTCCACCCCGGAGGAAGGGGAACTTGTCCCTTGAGTCTTAGGGATATTGTACAGGGACTGATAAAAGTCCCTGAATTCCCCCGCCATCTTAGTGGGTGAGGATACCATTTCCCCCTGTGCCCCCCGAATATGAGGCACAAAGGCGGAGGTTGTTTTTGGGTGCAGGGAGCGAGCCAGTGGCCTACCACATTTATCTCGAAACTTATATTGATGGAAAGTGAGCTTATCTGCATATGTACGTGCAGAGGCTTCATAAAGTTCTCTAAGTTGTGATCGTGCCCTAGAAACGTCCGCCAGCATTGTCACTGTCGGGGATCGTTTGTGCTCAGTTTCTAAGTTTAAGCGTTTTATTTGCTGCCTCTATGGCGGCTGAGCGCTCCTTTTTAAGACGCGTACCCATTTGGATAAAGGTACCACGTAGGACAGCCTTAAGTGCCTCCCATTGAAAGGGCAACGATGTCGTATCCAAAGCGTGGTCCGCAAAAAAGTTAGAGATTGTATCTGAAACCCTTGTCACACATTCCGGGTTCGTAAGCAGCGAATCGTTCAAGCGCCATGACCATTCCCTAATCGGAGTGGAAGGGAGCGAGAATGTCATGTGTATAGGAGAATGGTCAGACCAGACCATTGGGTCTATGGTGCATTCCGGGGACCAGTCCAGGCAGCTATGGTCACTCATTAGGTAGTCTATGCGACTATAGGTGTGATGAACATGGGAGAAGTGGGTATAGTTACGGACCGTGGGGTACAGCACTCTCCAAACGTCCACCAGACGCAGATCGTAGAATGCCCGTTTCAGAGCCCTCAGTTTGGGGAAGGAGATACACGATCGCGAGGTGGAGGAATCAAAGTGGTTCAAGAGGGGTGTTAAAATCTCCCCCCAATATGAGCTTACCCTCCCTGAATCCTGACAAAATCCTCATGTATTGTAATGCGGCCGATACTTGATTAACATTAGGAAGGTAAATGTTCGCTACTGTAAATTTGGTACCCCATAACACGAATTTCACAAAAACATACCGCCCCTGGGGGTCCGAGAGATGGTCAAGCACCTCTATAGGGAGCGTCTTATGGAAGGCCACAGACACTCCCTTGGCTTTCTGGGTTGGGCTAGTGCTGTGGAACCACCTGTTGAAGTATCTGTTGGAACAGGAAGGGGTGGAGGCAGAGTGAAAATGTGTCTCTTGGAGAAGAAGCACATTGACTTGGCGTTTGTGCATTTGATACAGGATTTGTCCTCTTTTGGAGGCAATATTGAGCCCATTGACATTGTAGGAACAGAATTGTAACCTAGGGTGAGAGGTCACTGTGTGGGCCATGATGGAGCGATGGGGGGGAGGGGGGGGGAGGAGAGAGAGAAGAAAAAAAAAAGAAAAGCGGGGAAGAAAAAAAGGGGGGAAACACAACAGGGGAGGAAGAGAGAAGGTAGAGCGAGGCGGGGGAGAGATTGAACGTAGAGAGCACCTGGGGAAGGCGGCTCAAGAATACTAAAGTGTGCGCAAAAACGTAACACTTCGTGAAATATCACGTAGTAGGCACTAACTGTGCCAATCCTATTTAGGGGGAGAGAACGGGGTTAGAACAGCTGAGTTGTGATCCCGACAACCTAACAGGCATATATAACATAAATGTAAGTGTAACACACCCAATGACCGTGGCATCTAATGCTCAACTGCCTAGTCACTAAAGGGCAGAGTGTCAGACTAATACCATTGGTACGCTGGAGTGTAATAAACAGTCTAAAATTACATAGAAAAATAACATCAACGTAGAACAAGGTGTACACAAACTGGTGACAGAATAAAGGCACAGGTATTCCCGCGTAAGCATGCGAGGGTTGGAAGCACCAATTACTACATTTATAGCAGCATTAACTATGATAGTTGTCACTGCTTAGCTCAGATATCTGTGTAAACGCACAGAAGGTGTCAGTGATAAGGCCAGTCAGTCCCAAGCTCCAGGGACATAGATGTCCAGAGCCCGAGGGAAGACCCGGAGGTCCCCGGACAAGCCAAAGGGCTATGCCCGGGAAACACCAAGCCAGCCAGTAGAGCCAATGCCGTGAAAGAACATATCAACACCACCGACCGCCTTTCCAAAGCCCCCGCAAGCACAACCGCACCAGCTGAGGGCAAGGAAACATTCTCCGTGCCAAGCGAGACAACTAAACCATCAGCAGCACTTAGATAACAAAGTGAGCAAGAGTCAGCGGGGTGGATACGCAAGTAAAACCGTGAGTACAAAACAAAATAGAGAAAACAGTAGGCAAACCTGGCCGGAGTCTCATAAAGGAACTGTAGTCACCTGGTGGACTAAAGGACATATCAAAAAAGAACCATTTCAGGTCTCGGACGACAGAATCTGGATCAGTCTTCTGGTGACGTGGCTCGCCGTACTCTAGGACCGGAAGGTACCGATCTAGACTGTGGGCGTCCTCGACGCTGTAGAGGAGGGCCCGGTAGCCGCTGACGGTCATCTGGGGGCTCCAACCAGTTCGGGATGACAATAGGGTCCCGGTCCAGGAACAGGAAGAAGGCAGGAAGCTGGTCCGGGTCTGACAGCACAAATTTGTGGTTAGCTTCTCGGGTCACTTTGATGCTGAAGGGGTGGCCCCAAGTGTACGTGTCGCCTACTTGGCGAATCAAGTCCAGCAGAGGACGGACCGCTCGCCGCATGTACAGCGTGTTGCGGGAGAGGTCCGGGTAGAGGTGTATAGGTGATCCGTGAAAGTCCAGTGGCCCCAGGCGCCAGGCCTTGCGCAAAATTTCTTCCTTCAGGGTATAGTAGTGCACCCGGCAAAGTACGTCACGAGGGCGGTCCCTGCGGTCACCCCCCATGCCTCCCACTCTATGCACTCTGTCCAATTCAATGGGAGATGTAACTTCCCTGCCCAGGACCTGATTGAGGATAGCGATGACAGTGGGTTTGAGATCGGCACCTGATGTAGCCTCCGGGACCCCCTGCAGCCGGATGTTGTTCCTGCGGCTCCGGTTCTCACTATCTTCTATCCGGAGCTGGTGTTGCCGTAGACGGGAGAGGTGAGCCGTAGATGCATTTTCAAGCGCCTTTATGCGGGCTGAATGGTCCTCCTGGGTGGTGGCCATAGCAGAAACCGTGACCTCCGACGCGGAAACCCGTTGTTTGAGGGCATTCAGTTCAACATGGAGAGAAGTTTCCATTTTGGAAGCCCAGGAATCAAAGTCAGCTCGGAAAGCAGAAAGTACGGCAGCGGATGTGGAGCCCTGGGAGAGCATCTCTGCTGAGGCCGTGTTCACGCTAAGAGTAGCGGGATCCATCGGAGGGGTCGGGTGTACACCTGGGCCGGTCCCACCGACAGAGAAAGCTGCTGCAGCCGGGGGAGGAGGTGTTGGTTTGCCTGGAGTTCGGGCTGATGAAGCCCTGTCTTTCCCTGTACGGGAGTCCTGTGAGGCTGTGCGTAGCAGGTACCGTTGGATATTACCTGGTTGCAGTGCAGCGGAATCAGTAGAGGTAGAGCTGGAAGCCGCCATCAGCAGATTGGGCGTGATTGGTTGGGAACGCAGCCTGCGGTCGTCGGGAGAGCACAATGCTCAGCAGTACATGTCTTCAGCCGTCCATCCTCAGCCACGCATCCCCATAGGTGGAGTGGAAGAACAGAAAGTGCGACCCGTGTCGTACATGGGAATAGACGCTTGCTTTGCTGCTACTGACGTCTTGGAGCAGGCACAGGGGAGTGCCGGTGTTTGCGTTACACGACAGCGGTACGGCAGCCTGGGCAGCACTGGCGGCTGAGGAGGGGGCAGAGCAAGGCTAGTGGCAAGGGGGAGCACGGAGTCCGGGTGGAGCAAGATGGCCACTACACTGCTTGCTAGTCTGTGACTGGAGGGTTACGGGGAGGGCAAGATGAATGAGGTGGAGGCCCAGCCGCCCCGTACACCAGAGTAATCAGACCTTGATGGGTAGGGCAAAGCGGTTTTAAACGGGCAAGGGGGGACCCAGCAGTCCTATGGTCGGGTATAGCAAGATGGCCGCCCCTCGAACCTATGGGGTCAGGGCTCCCACCGAGTGCTCCTTTCTGACTGCCAGCTGGGGAGGGATCAGCCTACTTCTGGTGCCTTTTACTCTGCCCCCGCCCTGCTTACCCCGTGCAAGATGGTGCTTTGTGCTGGATGTTGCTCTGGGTGTATTGGGAGCAGCAAGATGGCCGCCGACTTCCAGGAGTAGGCCAAAGCCGCGGACTTTCCTAGAACTGGCCGCCGCGGGTGTGTCAGGCCGAACGTCCCGGGATCCCTCAGGTATGTAGACCAGACCAGTGCAGGCACACTTGCGGCCGATCCGCCCGCCGCACACTCCGCCGACCGCAGCACTTTAGGCCGGAGGATGCTGCTGTTCCCGCAGGCCGCAAGATGGCGGCCAGGCCCCGGAGCCGGCCACGGGCCGAAAAGAAGACCGAGGGGGTTCCCTAAGAGTCAAACCCCTCCATCCGAGCCTGGATGGAGATGTAGAATGTCCGTGGGGTATCCGGAGACCCTCCGGGAGGCGGTGGAGGCTTTGTGGGCCCCAAGATGGCGTCGGGCCTGGGCTGTGTAGAGCAGGCCTGGTAGTTGCCGCACGGCCGGCCCGGAGTCACAATTCAGGCTGGGTTGCAGGTATGGAATCCTCAGGAACGACAGGGGAAGAGTTGGAGCAATTTCCAGTGGATTAGGAGCGAGGATGGCTATAGATTGAGGGTGCAGTTGTGGAGCTCAATGTCTGCACGTCCTCCTCAGTCGGCTCCCGGACACGCCCCCTTGTGCGCAATTTTAAAGCATGTCGTGTTTGCTATCCATGTACTCGGCCTAGGATCATCTTTTTTATTTCATCAAACATTTGGGCAATATAGTGTGTTTTAGTGCATTAAAAATAAAAAGTGTGTTTTTTCCCCAAAAAACGCGTTTGAAAAATCTCTGCGCAAATACTGTGTGGAAAAAAAATGCAACAACCACTATTTTAATCTGTAGGGCCTTTGCTTTAATATATAATGTTTGGGGGTTCAACTTAATTTTCTTGCAAAAAAAAAGAGGTTTTCATGTAAACAAACAGTGTCAGAAAGGGCTTTGTCTTCAAGTGGTTAGAAGAGTGGATGACGTGTGACATAAGCTTCCTAATGTTGTGCATAAAATGCCAGGACAGTTTAAACCCCCCCCCCCAAATGACCCCATTTAGAAAAGTAGACACCCCAAGCTATTTGCTGAGAGGCATGTTGAGCCCATTGAATATTTTTTTTTGCCCCAAATGATTGAATGACAAAAAAAAAAAAAAAAGGTACAAAAAGTTGTCACTAAATGATATATTGCTCAAACATGCCATAGTTATATGTGGAATTGCACCCCAAAATACATTTTGCTGCTTCTCCTGAGTACGGGGATACCACATGTGTGGGACTTTTTGGGAGCCTAGACGCATATGTGGCCCCAAAAACCAAGCACCGCCTTCAAGATTTCTAAGGGCGTAAATTTTTGATTTCACTCCTCACTACCTATCACAGTTTTGAAGGCCATAAAATGCCAAGATAGCACAAAACCCCCACAAATGACCCCATTTTGGAAAGTAGACACCCCAAGCTATTTGCTGAGAGGCATGATGAGTATTTTACAGCTCTCATTTGTTTTTAAAAATGAAGATTTTATTTTTTTTTTATTATTTTTTTTTTTTTCAAATTTCAAAACTCTGTGACAAAAAGCGAGATCTGCAAAATACTCCACATACCTCTCAGCAAATCGCTTGGGGTGTCTACTTTCCAAAATGGGGTCATTTGGGGGGGTTTGTGCCATCTAGGCATTCCATGGCCTCCAAAAAACTGATAGGCAGTGAGGAGTGAAATCAAAAATTTACACCCTTGGAAATCCTGAAGGTGGGGCTTGAATTTCGGGGTCCTGTACGCGGCTAGGCTCCCAAAAAAACATGCCATGGTTATATGTGGAATTGCACCCCAAAATACATTGTTGCTTCTCCTGAGTACGGAGATACGTATGAGACATTTTGGGAGCCTAGCCGCGTACAGGACCCCGAAATTCAAGCACCGCCTTCAGGATTTAGAAGGGTGTAAATTTTTGATTTCACTCCTCACTGCCTATCACAGTTTTGGAGGCCATGGAATGCCTAGATGGCACAAAACCCCCCCAAATGACCCCATTTTGGAATGTAGACACCCCAAGCTATTTGCTGAGAGGTATGTGGAGTATTTTGCAGATCTCGCTTTTTGTCACAAAGTTTTGAAAATTGAAAAGAAAAAAAAAATGTTTTCTTCATTTTTAAAAACAAATGAGAGCTGTAAAATACTCACCATGCCTCTCAGCAAATAGCTTGGGGTGTCTACTTTCCAAAATGGGGTCATTTGGGGGGGTTTTGTGCTAGGCTCTCAAAAAGTCCCACACATGTGGTATCCCCATACTCAGGAGAAGCAGCAAAATGTATTTTGGGGTGCAATTCCACATATAACTATGGCATGTTTGAGCAATATATCATTTAGTGACAACTTTTTGTACTTTTTTTTGGCATTCAATCATTTGGGACAAAAAAATATGTATATTCAATGGGCTCAACATGCCTCAGCAAATAGCTTGGGGTGTCTACTTTCCAAAATGGGGTAATTTGTGGGGGTTTTGTGCTATCTTGGCATTTTATGGCCTTCAAAACTGTGATAGGTAGTGAGGAGTGAAATCAAAAATTTACGCCCTTAGAAATCTTGATGGCGGTGCTTGGTTTTTGGGGCCCCGTACACGGCTAGGCTCCCAAAAAGTCCCACACATGTTGTATCCCCGTACTCAGAAGAAGCAGCAGAATGTACTTTGGGGTGTAATTTCACATATGCCCATGGCATGTGTGAGCAATATATCATTTAGCGACAACTTTGTAATTGTTTTTAATTTATTTTTTTAGTCATTTAATCACTTGGGACAAAACAATTATATTCAATGGGCTCAACATGCCTCTCAGCAATTTCCTTGGGTGTCTACTTTCCAAAATGGGGTCATTTTGGGGGGTTTTGTACTGCTCTGCCATTTTAGCACCTCAAGAAATAAGATAGGCAGTCATAAATTAAAAGCTGTGTAAATTCTAGAAAATGTACCCTAGTTTGTAGACGCTATAACTTTTGCGCAAACCAATAAATATACGCTTATTGACTTTTTTTTTTTACTAAAGACATGTGGCTGAATACATTTTGGCCTAAATGTATGACTAAAACTGAGTTTATTCGATTTTTCTTATAACAAAAAGTAGAAAATATCATTTTTTTTCAAAATGTTCAGTCTTTTTCCGTTTATCTCGCAAAAAAAAAAAAAAAAAAAAAAAAAAAAAAAATCGCAGAGGCAATCAAATACCATTAAAAGAAAGCTCTATTTGTGGGAAGAAAAGGACACAAATTTCGTTTGGGTACAACATTGCATATCTGCACAATTTCCAGTTAAAGCAGCGCAGTGCCAAATTCTGAAAACACCTCTGGTCCTTTAGCTCCCAAATGGTCCGGGGCTTAAGTGGTTAAATATCGTACCTGGGGGGTGTCTAAAATATGCCTGTGAAGTGGCACGTTTCCCGTGTTTAGAACTGTCCCTGCACAAAATGACATTTCTAAAAGGAAATATATTGATGAAAATCATTGAGAAAAATGGCATGGGTACCCCCCACCCCCAGCCCACTACCAACCCCTTTGGGTCTTGTACAGATATTAAGGGGAACCCTGCACCCAAATTTAAAAAAGGCCCTATATACTCTGAACAGCAGTATACAGGCGGTGCAAACAAGACAGGGAATGTAGGTTTGTTAAGTAGAATCTGTTTATAATTTGGAACAGGTCCATTTTTTAAATGTAGCTTCAGCCAAAAAAACAAAACAAATTTTTAAGCTTTTTGGAAAACATAGGGAAGGGTCATCACCCCTGTAACATTTGTTTTGCTGTCTGTGCACCTGTTCAGAACATTTCACCTCACTTTCCGTCCCAATGACAAATGTTTTTGGAAAAGTGGGGTTTTTATTGAAACAAGGATTGGTGATAAAGCATCAGTGGAGAGGAGACACCTTTTTCCCGTAATTAACTCTTACAGGAGAGAATTTCCCTTTCTAGGGGTAGATTTCCTCTCACTTCCTGTTGTCTCCTTCAGTTTGCAAGTAGGAGTCGTTTGTAAGTTGGATGTTTGAAAGTAAGGGCCTGCCGTATATACTCTTCAGAAATTTGCCCCTTAGGTGTTGGTGTTGCCACAACACTGTAAGCCCTCACAGTACTCTTGGTGGGCGCAGGAATGGGCCCTGCTGTGAATTATTAGATCAAGAATTGTAATTACATGCCCATGTTGAACAGGGGCAGAAAAATTGGGCCTTTGGTGGTGGCGGTGGTGCTGGTGCCACAACAATAAATCCTCACTGTTACTCTTGGTGGGCGCAGGAATGGGCAAAGCTGTGAAATATTAGATCAAGAATTGTAATTACATGCCCCTGTTAAACAGGGGCTGAAAAATTGTACCTTAGCCACTGGTGGTGGTGCCCAGAACCAAAAATGTTCTTTCAAGCTATCAGCATGATTATTGAGGAGGAAGAGGATAGTCACACTGCATCAGCATAGGCAGTCTTGAAGGGATCCGACATTTCAAAGAAAATTATTCTGCTACATCAGCATCAGGTGCTTGGTAGCTGGTGGTGATCCAAGACCAATTCATTTTTATGAAGGTCAGTCGATTTTTTTCATACAAACGATTTTTTATTGAGAAAATAAAAAGGTACATACAATTAGTATCAAGTGTATAGTATATAAAAACATACAAACATTTAGTAAAATTCTGTTGTGGCAGCCCTCAGGGGGATCCAAACTTACAAATCAGGGGCATCCCGGGCCACCCCGGTACACAGTGAGAATATAATACAAAAACAGAATGTGATAGAGGGAACATTCTTAAAGGGGTTGTAAAGGTTCGTTTTTTATTTTCTAAATAGGTTCCTTTAAGCTAGTGCATTGTTGGTTCACTTACCTTTTCCTTTGATTTACCTTCTAAATATTTTTTTCTTTGTTTTCTTTGTCTGAATTTCTCACTTCCTGTTCCGTAAGCTGTTCTGGCTGACTCCACACCACCTGGATGATGGTGTTTAGTGAGGAGAAACAGGAAGTGAGAAATTCAGACAAAGAAAAACAACATTTAGAAGGTAAATCAAAGGAAAAGGTAAGTGAACCAACAATGCACTAGCTTAAAGGAACCTATTTAGAAAATAAAAAACGAACCTTTACAACCCTTTTAAGATAAAACAATGTTTGTGTAAGTTATGTCGTCTCACTCTCTAGTAGAGAAAAAAAACTTATGATCACATAAAACTGGGGATATGAGTAACAAAGAGAGAGAAGTCAAATGATACACAAATAAAAACTGAAGAACATGCTTCGATATGGGAAGCTTTCACCGAAGGTGTTGACTATATGCCTTCCTAGCGTGAGGGTAAATGAGAAATATTACCTAGATATATGGAGACGTTATTTATCGGGCCCACGGTTTCCATTTCAGGTCATAAATAGGCATAGTATCCATGATGGTGTGGAATACCCTCTCCATAATCTGAATAGCCGCCATACGTTTAAGAACCTGGTCCCACGGGACCCCTGGATAAGGCTATAGACCATTGTACCGCACTGAAGAGTGTGTGCGCCAATTTCTGTTCAGGTGGGGTGGAGTCAGGGATGTCGGCAAAGAATAGGCACATCTGATACGTCAGGGTAGGAAGACCCCCTGTGATCCCTGCCACCCTATCCGTAACCTTAACCCATATGTCCCTCAAGGCTGCACAGCTCCAAAAGATATGCAAGTGGGTCCCAACCTCTGGACATCCTCTGAAGCAGCTCTCAGAGACAGTGGGGAAGAATCTATGTAGCTTAGCAGGGGTATAGTACCACCTGGTATGTAGCGTCACCACTGTCTCCTTGACCGCCACCGATCTTGTGCACTTGTGCATATTCAGGATCCTATTACTCCATTCATCTGGGGAACCAACTTCTCCCATTTTCCTCTCCCACCCTAGTATTGCAGTAGATTTTTCTGAAAGGCCTAAACCTCCCAAAAAATCGTATAAACGGGAGATGGTCCCCCTGTCCCTCGATGTAGGGCCACAGATTCTCAAATGTATTGGTGTGATTAGGGACTGCTCCCGATCCTCGCGAGGAAAAAAAATGCCTTACTTCTAAGTATTTGTAAAATTCTGATCTGGGGAAGGCATGAGAGGATTGTAGGGCTTGGAAAGAGCAAAACTCCCCATCTTTCTGAAGTGAGTCCAGGGTAACTAAATCCCCCTCGATCCACTTTGCAAAATTATTCCCATCAGGAAAAGCCGCCGGGAAGGAGGGGTCCCCAATGAAAGAGGCCAATCTGGGCTTGGGGGGCAACAGGGAGAGTCTTGTCTTATATAGGGACCAAAGGCGTAGGGATTGTCCCACCACCAAATTTAAAGCGGAGACCTCTCCGGGGCTAACCGATTTTGCCCAAAGCAGACCCGGGAGATAATATGGGACCACGGATACCCGCTCGAAGTGGAGCCAAGGGATCCCACGAGGGGGGGGGGGTATGCCATTGTGCTAGCTGCAGAAGTCTAGAGGACATATAATAAAGCCACAGGTGTGGTAAGC
Source organism: Rana muscosa (assembly GCA_029206835.1). Lineage (NCBI taxonomy): Eukaryota > Metazoa > Chordata > Amphibia > Anura > Ranidae > Rana > Rana muscosa. The sequence goes on along the minus strand of CM055117.1, from coordinate 634,806,856 downwards.
CTAAACCCCCCATTACCCTAGGCCTGTAAACCATCTGCCTACCCAGCTTAGGTGTCTTATTAAGCCATATACATTTGTTCACATACCTTTGTAACAATTCAATCGTTTGGCGGAGCACATAGTTGGGGAGGGCTCTAAAAAAAAAAAAGTTTTGGGAGAATAGACATTCACTGCTTGTATCCGTCCCAAGAACGTTATATGGTACTGGCTCCAGGCCAGTAGCAGATGCCTAATATGGGAAAAAGCAGGTGGGTAATTGGCTAGATATATCTTATGAAGCGAAGGGGCTAGTTTAATCCCTAAATACGATAATGTTTGAGTTTCCATAGAGAAACTAAAATTAGATTGGAGGGAGTCAATAGTGTGGCTAGGGAGATTAATTGGGAGGGCGGAGCATTTAGAGAGATTAACACCTAAACCTGAAAGTTTCTGGAAGGTGCTTAGGGTAGATATAAGGTTTGGAATCGAGACAATAGGGTCTGGTAAAAATAAAAGGACATCGTCTGCGTATAAGCTAATTTTAAACTCCCGATCCCCTTTAGAATAGCCTTGAATGTTAGGGTCCAGGCAAATTGATCTGGCCAAAGGTTCTATAGCGAGCGCGAACAAAAGTGGGGATAATGGACACCCTTGTCTCATACCCCTACCCAACTTAAAGTAATCAGAATTACAGCCTGGGAGTTTAATACGGGTGCAAGGGTGGTTATAAAGCGCCCTAAATCCATGAACGAAGGCCCCTGAGAAGCCAAACCTCACCAAGGTCATTTCAAGATACGGCCACAGCATGCTATCGAAAGCCTTGTGAATATCCAGGCCAAGGAGTAGCACCCTGCGGGCGTGTAAGTTCGCATCCTGTATAATGTTAGAGGCGAGCCTAATATTGTCTGTAATTTGTCTAGTCGGAATAAAACCCGTCTGATCTGGGGAGATAAGGGAGGTAATAATCTTTGATAGTCAGTCCGCCAATACTCGACCGAAAATCTTCAAGTCGTTATTAATGACCGAAATGGATCTATAGTTTTGGGGCAGGGTATGATCTCTATTGGGCTTCGGGATCAACGATATGTTTGCAAGAAGCATGTCATCCGGAAAGACATTTCCCTCAGGTATATGGTCAAAGAGGGATTTCAGACGTGGAACCAGAGTGTCTCTAAATTTTTTATAATATGGGGCAGAGTACCCGTCAGGGCCCGGAGCCTTGGAGGGCTTTAGTGACTTGATAACTGCTGCAATCTCCAGTTCTGAGCAAGGTGCATTCAGCTCCGCCAGACGCTCCTGTGTCAGTGTAGAGAGAGGCAGGTCATCCAACCAGGATCTGAGAATAGGGTCTGGGGGTGCGGAAGGAGGGGAAAGAAGCTCGGTATAAAGTTTAGAAAAAATTTGCAAGACCTCTGTAGGGTGGGAAACCAGACTCCCAGTAGGGTTCCTCATTTTATATGTGTGGGGGGGTTGAATTGATTGGTTTAGCTTCCGTGCGAACATGGTCGAAGCTGAGTTACTGTGCAACAGGAACTGGGCTCCTGACCACCTCAAGGACCTTTCCGTCTGCTCAGAGAGAATTTTATCAAGCTCCAGTCTACATTCTTGTATTTTACTCAAAAGGTCTGGGGTGTGGTTTTGTGAATGTACATGGTACGGCCTATCCAGGTCTTTAGTGAGTCTAGTAATATCTATCAGCCTCCGTTTCTTTCTTTCCACTGCAATTTGAATAAGGTGGCCTCTGAGCACCACCTTGTGGGCCGCCCAAAGGGTCGGGGGGGGGAATACCTCACCTGTGTCATTGGTGGCAAAATAATCCGCCATGTGCTTAGCCAGCTGCGATACTACTATAGGGTCCGTGAGAAGAGATTCATTCAGTCTCCATCCTGCGACAGAGAGTCTAATGCGGCGTACACACGATCGTTTTTCATGCCATTTTTTAATCTGACGTTTTTCTCGTAGTTTTTTTTCATGTTTCCTCTCAAGCCTGTATTGCGTACACACGATCATTTTAAAAAACGTTCAAGCAAAGCGCAGTGCGTTACAACACGTACGACGGCACTATAAAAGGGGAAGTTCCGTTCGGATGGTGCCACCCTTCATGTTAGTAAAGTTTGTTGAGCGACGATTCGCGCTTTTCAGCCTCCTGCTTTTCAGTCCGTTACAGCGTGACGAATGTGCCATCTCCATTACAAATGCTAGTTTTACCAGAACGTGCGCTCCCGTCTCATACTTGATTCTGAGCATGCACGTTTTTTTTTTCACCTCGTCAAAGCATACACACCATCGTTTTTTACGTCGTTAAAAAAAACGACATGAAAAACGACGTGAAAAAATAGAGCATGTTCGAAATTTTTAATGCCCGTTTTTCACGTCGTTAAAAATGCTCTGGAGCATACACGCGATCAGTTTTAATGCCCATTTTTAAAAATGGCATTTTTAACGGCATGAAAAACGATCGTGTGTATGGGGCATAAGGCCTATGTGGGAGACATCTAAGGAGATCATCTGGTGGTCTGACCATGGGCAGGAATGGATAGCAGCAGAGGTGGAATTCGCTAGCAATATGGGGGAGCAGAACAGATAATCTATCCTGGAGTAGCTATCGTTGGGGTGGGAATAAAACGTGTATTCCCGGGCCCCCACATTGTGCGCTCTCCAGGAGTCCAAATTGTGAGCGTGCAGCAGCGACGTCAACGTTTTGGGGAAAGCATTGGAAGCGCTACCAGGCCTGCTTCTGTCTAATGCAGAGTGTGCCGCTAAATTGAAGTCCCCTCCCAACAGCAGCTGTGGGGAGCTATATTTATCTAAAATGTGAAAAAAAATCATAAATAAAGTTGCTTGGGAGTCATTGGGAGCATATACATTAGCTATTGTTATCTTTTCCCCTTATAATGAGCCCTGTAAAATAAGAAATCTACTAGCTGGATCTTTGTAAACATGTTCAACATCAAACATCAAACCTTTTTTTCAGAAATATCGCCACTCCTCGGGACCTAGACCCAAAAGTTGTATAGTAACCTGGGCCAAAAGATCTATCAAAATATGTAGGGTGATTACTCTCGGAGAAATGGGTCTCCTGCTATAATATAATGTCAGCCCTCAGGCGTTTATAGGCATTAAATGCCTTCTTCCGTTTGAGGGGAATTAAACCCCCTGGTGTTGTGGGAGATTAATCTAATACCCATTTCTTAATTGTGGGGGCATATGGGGTTATCACCCTGTGGGCAGGTCCCGAGGAGCTAGCTATCTTGGTCCCGTGCATCATTGAGGTGGGTACCGTCCGGCCTACCCAAGCAATAACAAATATAATCACGCATCTGGATGTAACATATGTTCTAAGAGCATGTAAATAAGGCACAATAAAAATTGAGTCAGCAAAAGGAATCCCATATCTTGAAACCAAAAAATGAAAGAACAAAAAAGATGATAAAAACACACAAACCATGGGGGTCGGGAGGGGATAGACCATCCCGACAGTAGGTTAAAGTAATAACTCGTCAGGCTACAAACTTCCTGACCAATAGGACTAAAACATCCAACACTCTTGACTACCTTTTAGAAAGGTGGCAACCACTAGAGTGGGGGGGACAACCAAGCGGGCACCGCTGCAGGTTCGCCCCGCGGGGAACAGTTCAGGCAAAATATGGTGCAATGAGGATTAAGCCCCGGTGAGGGGAAAGAGTCCTTGAGGTAGGGGTGTAAAAAGAAAAAAAAAAAAAAAAAAAAAAAAAAAAAAACACAATTAGAGACCACTTTCCCCTGGCTTGTAGGAGTCACTCCTCAACAGTCCCAGAAAGACCCTCAAACAAAGGGGGAAAAAAAAAAACTGTGATAGTGAGAGATACAAACAGCCGTCCGTCAGGTGGGCCTGGATACGATGGAAAATGTCAGCTCTTAGTTCAAACGCTCCCGTAGATCTTGCCTCTGACTTCTACGGTCCCTGCGTGGCGATGGGGTGGACCACATGGCCGACGGGCGGGGGGTGGAGGGCATCCTAGGAAGATCCTCTTTCGTCCATAAGGCCAAGCTTGACTAGGAGTTCCTTCCCCTCTTGGATGGTGACAACGGTGTGTGTAGTCCCCTGATATGGGACCTGAAGCTTAAAGGGGAATCCCCATCGGTACCGAATTCGGGCTTCCTGCAGAGGAATTGTGATTTCTTTAAATCCGCTGCGTTTGTCTAGCGTGGCCAGGGATATATCCGGAAAGATTTGCATCTTAGTACCGTCCAGCACAATGTTTGTAGTATTGCGGGAGGCTCTCAGGATCTCCTCTTTTATTAGGTAGTCTTTAAGGCATAATACGATATCTCTGGGGGGTTTGTCATCCGGCGGTTTAGGGCGCAAGGCTCTATGAATCCTATCGCATGCAAAAGCCGCCACTGGAGATGCAGGAAGCAAGGACTGAAACAGCTTGTTGATGGCGGGAATGAGCTCCGTGACCCCCTCCGGGACCCCTTTAACCCTTAGGTTGCTCCTCCTATTTCTGTTTTGCAAGTCCTCCAAGTGGGGATGGAGCTTAATTACCGAGTCATTAAGCATTTCATGATCCTTACGGAGATCCGAGTAAGCGAGCTGCAGCTCTCATGTTTAGTCTCCAGGAGATCCGTCCTTCCCCCCCCAGGGCTGCCATCTCCTGCTGCAGGGTGTGCGTGGACTTCTGGAGCTCAGTCTAGAATTTTTCAGCCAGCTTAGTGTACATGGCTGCCAGACTGTCATCAAGGTCGGCCTTGGTGAGCTGCAGGCTGTACTCACCATCCATAGACGAGTGCGCAGGGGAAGCCGCCAGGCTTTGAGCCGTGTGTAGATTGCATTGTGGGACGGCGCCATCTTGGTTCTTCCCCGACATCTCCCGGACTCTGAGGAGATAATTTGTGAGGGTCTTCTGCGCTGGTTTTCCGCGGCGAGACTTTGACGGCATGCACCGCTCTTTCCCCCGGGGGTGCAGGTAAAAATTAGCCTTGCTTGGAAGCTTGATGGCCCCAGGGAAGGTGTCAGAATCCCTGCGGTGTAAGGAGCTCTGCTTAGATGCGACCTTCCAGCTTCGCGCCGCGCATGCGCCCCTGAAGGTCAGTCGATTGGCCGAGTTGGTTGACAGGTGCACCCTGTGATTGGTTACAAAGCCTCCAGCAGCACTGAATGTGCGTTCCGAAAGAACGCTGGATGCAGGACAGGCCAGTATCTCAATTGCATACTGTGCAAGCTCTGGCCAGTGATCCATCCTCAAGACCCAGTAACCCAGAGGATTTTCAGTGGGGAAGGTGTCCAAGTCTGACCTTGCCCCTAGGTATTCCTGCACCATGTAAACCAGACACTGGCGATGGTTGCTGGAACTGATCATACCTTGGGGCTGCGGACTAAAACATTGTCTGAACGCATCGGTCAGACGGTCACCTTCTCCACCGCTCCTTCTTTGACTGACCAAAGCCTCAGCAACATGTTGTCCAGGACCAGGAATTTGTAACCTCCCAGTCTCTGGGAACGCATTGCACAGACCTTTCTGCAAGGCCTCCCGAAGATGCCTCATCCTCTGTGGCGGCAAGATAAGGTCCGCAACCTTACCTTTGTAACGTGGATCAAGGAGGGTTGCCAGCCAGTAATGATCCCTCTCCTTGATCGCAGGAGGGATCCTTACGCAGGCTTTGCAGCGTAGCTATGCAGAGTCCTCCTCCTATCCGTCTCCTATCTGGCATCCACATGGAGTCAGTGACCTCATCCTCCCCTCCCTCCTCATCACTGGAGCCAATCTGGCAGTATGCTGCAGCTGGGGGAACATGACTGCCAGATAGCTGACCTTGTTGGGCACCCCCTCTCTCTGGGCTCACGTCACTACCCCCTCTCTCTAAGCTCACGTTACTGCCTTCCTCCAGCTTGGTTCCATCATCGGAGCCTTCAAAAAGCTGGGCATCCTTCTGAAGCATGTACCCAACACTGTAGTCAAACAGTTTGGGGGACTCCTCAGGAGGACATGGTGGGGCTAGGGAAGGAGTGACTGATGCCATTGAGCTGAGGGAAGAGGCCGCTTTGGCAGCTGCTTTGCCAGACAAAGTACCCTGAGCCTGGGTGAGAGAGGATGAGGAGGAGGAGGAGGAGGAGGAGGAGGACGGCTTAGTCATCCACTCTACCAAGTCTTGGGCATGTTGCGGCTCAATATGGCCAGCTGCCAAAAAGAAGGACAAGCGTTTCCCACGGCCACGTGCTGATGAGGATGCACCGTGTTCACGACCAGCAGCACTGTTGCCTCTAGACACAGAGCCTGCTTGCCCTCTTTTATTGCCCCGTGACTGTCTGCCTCTCATTGTTTGCCTTCCAGACATACTAATGGCCTGCTGTGGTGTTAGTATGGGAAAAGCAGCAATTGTTCTCTGCACAGTTTTAACCTAAAACGAACTGAAAACACAGTACACTGAAAATACTTGCAGCTCTCTGCTAGTGGTTTTATTATGAGAACACCACTATAATATAGTCACTAACTGTATTCAGATAAGCTTTAGGTGAATGCTATGCAAAGCACACAGTACACTAAGTGAAACACTGACCGTCTGCAGGTAGCACAATCACATGCCTGCCACAGTATAGAGACCAACAGGAACGAATCTAGCTAAACTCAATACAGTGTATAAATATATATAAAACACCTAGGATGCGTATATATCCTCTACACACTAACTACAGCTAACTGACTCGCCTGCCTGCTCTATCTAACTCAGTATAAATGACACTGTCTCTGTAAACTCTCGTTTCACAACTCCAACACACTACACAAGTCCGCCGAGCCGGCGGCCTTATATAGTGTGGGGCGTGTACTAAACCCCCTGAGCCATAATTGGCCAAAGCCACCCTGGCTTTGGCCAATTATGGCTCTCCGTTTTTTCTGCTGTTTGGCCAAGCATGCGGGTCATAGTGCATGCTTGGCCATCAGCCAGCAATGCATTGCGATGCCGCAGTGAATTATGGGCCGTGACGCGCCACTCGAATTTGGCGCGAACGGCCCATAATGTTCGAGGTTCGACTCGAACAGCCGGGGTTCAACTCCTCCCTAGTCCTCTCCATAAAATTATCAGAAATTTGTGCTTAACCACTTCAGGTCCGGGCCAATTCTGACACTTGGTTTCTACATGGAAAAATCATAATTTTTTTGCCATTTTTTGCTAGAAAATTACATAGAACCCCCAAACATTATATCATTTTTTTATCAGATACCCTAGAGAATACAATGGCAGTCATTGCAACTTTTTATTTCGCACGGTATTTACGCAGCAATTTTTCAAACGCGTTTTTTTGGAAAAAACGGTTTCATGCTTTAAAAAAAAAAAAAAACAGTTAAGTAGGCCCAATTTATTTGCATAATGTGAAAAATTAAGTTACGCCGAGTAAATAGATACCCAACATGTCACGCTTCAAAATTGTACACGCTCGTGGAATGACGCCAAACTACGGTACCTAAAAATCCCCATAGGCAAGGCTTTAAATTTTTTTACTGGTTACATGTTTTGAGTTACAGAGGAGATCTAGGGCTAGAATTATTGCTCTCGCTCCAACGTTTGCGGCGACACCTCACATGTGTGGTTTGAACACAGTTTTCATATGTGGGCGAGTCTTACGTATGCGTTCGCTTCTGCATGCGAGCACATGGAGACAGGGGCACTTGAATTATTTTTTTATTATTAATTTAACTTTTTTTTTTTTTTACTTTTTAAAAATAAAATAAAAAATTTGATCACTTTTATTCCTATTACAAGGAATGTAAACATCCCTTGTAATAGGAATATGGGATGACAGGACCTCTTTACTGTGAGATTTGGGGTCAATAAGACCCCACATCGCACCTCCAGGCTGGGAAGCCTAAAAAAAGAAAGAAAAAAAAAAACAATCACAGCTTCACAGCCGAAGCGGCGCCGTTTTTTTTGAATGCAGAGGCCGGGCGTGACGTGATAACATCGTGCCCGGCCTCCGACGATCATAGAGACTCCGGCGTCCATCTGGTCCACCGGAAATCTCTATGATCAACATCCGTGGCCGGCGGATCCTGTCACCGACTCACTGATCACACAGGCAAGTCGGTAGATGCACCGGAGGGCGGCGGGAGATGTCCCCTTTCGACGCCCATAGGAACGATCAAGTGGCAGAACAGCCGCCATGATCATTCCTATGGTGTAGGGAATCGCTGGCTGAAAGTGCCGATATCTGAATGATGCCTGTAGCTGAAGGCATCATTCAGATATGGCCCCACAAAGTACCACAAAGCCCAGGAAGTCAAATGACGTCCTTTGGGCACCAAGTGGTTAAAGTGGAACTATAGGCAACACTTTTTTTTCCATTTTGGATAGAGTAAGGGAGATTTATAGCTCCTGTGAGTTTATTTTTTACCATCCCTGTTCCAATTCAGAGATTTCCCTTCACTTCCTGCCCCATAGCCAAACAGGAAGTGAGAGAAAATCTATGCAAATCAAGGGACTCCATTCCCCTAGGCCCTCAGAATTAGTGTTAATACTCTAAATTTTCAGGGCGGGTCTTAAAAAGCAAGGGGTGTGGCCTTGACAGAAAGGGGTGGGTCATATATAAATTAGGGGTTGCACGAGTTTAGTCAAGCCTAGGGCAGCACAAAACCTAAATACACTACTGATTGATACCATGAACCATAAATCGATTCAATCTTAAATTTACATTAAATAGTGACGCATCTAGCATCACATTTCGATTTGACAATATTCAAAGATGCAGATAATTGTTTGGCAACTAGTCTGTTACGCAAAGAAACAGCTGGTAATACTTTGCTACATGCAGCTAGTGCACGATCTTCAGCACTTAGTAGCATCCCTTATGCGCAATACATTAGACTCTGCCGTAATTGCACACATCTAATGAATTTTAACCACTTAAGCCCCAGACCATTTGGCTGCCAAATGACTGGGCCACTTTTTTGTGATTCGGCACTGCGTCACTTTAACTGACAATTGCACGATCGTGCAATGTGGCTCCCAAACAAAATTGACGTATTTTTCCCCACAAATAGATCTTTCTTTTGGTGGTATTTGATCATCTCTGCGGTTTTTATTTTTGCGCTATAAACAAAAATAAAGCGATAATTTTGAAAAAAAAATGATTTTGTACTTTTTGCTATAATATCCCCAATTTTTTTTTTATACATTTTTTTCTCAGTTTAGCCAGATATGTATTCTTCTACATAGGTTTGGTAAAAAAAATCTCAATACACGTATATTGATTGGTTTGCGCAAAAGTTATGGCATCTACAAAATAGGGGATAGTTTTATGGCATTTTTATTATTATTTTTTTTACTAGTAATGGCGGCTATCTGCGATTTTTAACGTGACTGACTTTATGGCGGACACGGACACTTGACAGATTTTTGGGACCATTGTCATTTTTACAGCGATCAGTGCTATAAAAATGCACTGATTACTGTAAAAATGACACTGGCAGTGAAGGGGTTAACCTCTAGGGGGTGCTGAAGGGGTTAGGGAATGATTGTTAGGGGAGGAGCTACTAGTGACACGTCAGCGATCACTGTTCCCAATCACAGGGAACAGTAGATCCCTGACGTGTCACTAGGCAGAACAAGGGAATGCCTTGTTTACAAAGGCACCCCCCTGTTCTGCCTTTGCAGGCCGCCTGGGAACATCGAGTTCCCGGGACCCGCGGGCGCACTCACGAGGCATGCGGCGCGTGCCCGATGGGTGGCAAATTTAAAAGGAACCTACAGTTACGCCCATTTGCCTGCCCGTGCTGTTCTGTCAACATATATCGTCGTGCAGAGGTCGGCAAGTGGTTAAAACTCAAGCTAAATTACTACACTCATGGTGTAGGTAGGGGCTATAGCAAGCCGATAATATGGAAAGCCTACAACAAAGCATAACCACCACGGAATACTCTTGTTTAAAACATATGTAGCGGGTATTTGAATTTAGGGGAAGTATCTGGGTGGTAGTGTAACCATGATGCACTGATTGCTAGGGAATCAGAGACCCTTTTATGGTTCTTGGAGGACTCTGGTGGTGTGAGGTTCCCTGCGGCCTGCAGGTGGCATTGTCGCCCTGGCCGGAGTTGAACCCACACTGCAAGACTGTGCCTTTTTGTCCTCCCCTGGCGCTGGTAGGGCGGGGAACCCGCTGTGACGCAAAGGGAGAGGGGATAAAAGGGGCGGACGCCCTTACCACGGGGGTTCAGAGTTCGGAGTCGGAGGACACGGTCGCACTCGGGCACCCTCAGCCTGGGTGCTGGCGTTAGTGTTCCGGGCCCAGGTACCCTTGACCTGGCCGGAGCGGGAGATGGAGTCCATCTCAGGCACCTTTAGCCTGGGGTGAGGTACTATGGCGGATGCCTGGGGCTCAGTACCTTCGACTGAGTTCCGCGAGGGTGGAGCAATCCGAGGGGGCCCTAACTCCTTGGGTGCCCGTGTCTGAGGTCGAGGATACTGGTGAGCGGAACTTCTCTGGAGAGTCCGGCGCAGCATTGCTGGTGACAGAGAGGCCTCCGATGACTCCCTTGGACGGATATCCTTCCCCTGACAGGGGCTGTGCTAGCGAAGTGAATTCATGTTCTACCTCATAGTCAGTGGCTGTGACTATTCACCATTGGTGACACCACAGTGGTTAGCGATACTTTAAAGCAGGGATATGCAATTAGCGGACCTCCAGCTGTTGCCAAACTACAAGTCCCATCATGCCTCTGTCTCTGGGTGTCATGCTTGATGCTGTCAGAGTCTCGCTATGCCTCATGGGACTTGTAGTTTGGCAACAGCTGGAGGTCCGCTAATTGCATATCCCTGCTTTAAAGGATTGTGCCTCAACCTACTCCCATTAATACTGAACTGTATGTTTATTCGCTAAGAATAAAACTGTGTTGGACATATTCAGTGTGTGGAACTCTGGTTACTAGGAGCAAAGGGGGAGTCAAGGACGGAGGAAAGGATTTGACTCTAGGATACCTACACAAAGCCCGATCTATCTGGCCTTCACCTCTTGACTATAGAGGACATGGGCCGTGGTGTATCTCATCTCTCCCCCTGGTACTAACACCCCTAGACAAAGACAGACAAGCCGCAAATAAGAAGGGGAGAGAGGGGTGAGGTCGCTACACATATAAAAAACTCAATTCCCAACTACGGTCAAAATGAATACCAGATTTTCTTCTCAACACTCTGAATTGAGGGACGTCTTTACGAACCACTGGCACTTATTGAATGAAGAACCCATACTTAGGATGTATGTAGGGCAATGCCCTGAGGTGGTATTTAGATGGGCTGTTCGATCTTTTATCGTCTCGGTCTACCTTGCTGAGCCTTTTCTGCCTTTGAGCCTTCCCCATCTGCTTCTATGACCAATACAAAAGCACATTTTTGAGTGGCAACCAATTTGGTCCCCAAGGCTAAACCTTTCCCTCAATTTCCCTCTCCCTCCCTTTTCCTCTCCCCTCAAATTGGCCATTATGGGGCATACATGCCCATATGTTTGGACAAATATATATATATATATATATATATATATATATATACATATACACACACACACACACACACACACACACACATATATACATAACACACACATATATACATACATACATACACACACTTTTTTTTCTCATTAGATTGGGACATGTGTTTTTTTTGATTGTCCTCTGTTTTATTTACCTGCCAATCTAAGCGCTATTCAGTTGTGTATCTGGCCCGCTTCTGGGATGTCATTGTTCTATATGCTTGGCCAATATCTGCTCAATTCCCTGTTTCTATATATCAGATAGTGCCAATTCATGGATTTATGATATTTTTTTCTTATTTGGTTACATTTGACAATGTTTTTGATTAAGATTCCTTTTATAATATCTTGCTAACTTTGTACATGTTGGGTCCTATGTGTCCCCAACTTAGTTTATGGTTTCAACCAAGCTGGCTGTTTGTCTTCTTCAGATATAGGGCCCAGTCACTGCCTCTGTGCATATTGGAGGCAGGTGCAGTGAAGCAGCCGACGGTGGTATATGACCATCCTTTACCCCCTGGCCGTGTGGGATGTAGTATATGGAGGTTTAGCCAGGTGGCACTGTTCTCTTGTATGGTTTATTCTCAATCATTGTTATGTGGCTCTTGTTAGCCCGCACAGCATGGTGCATGTGCAGTGATCCCATGGCCCGGGTCGTATGACGTCACCGCAAACGCCATTCGCAGGGCGTTCCGCTTCGTGATGTATATTTAAATGGGGGCAATGGCGCCATTTGTTACACTTTCACCATTATAACTGATCTCCTGGGGTGGGAGTGCTTGTAAATAGCAGTCCATGACCACACGTTCCACAATAAGAGGTACAGAGAAGGTCGCTGGCTGCAGCCACATCCTGGTGAGATGTAGCAAGTCAAACATCTGGGAGTGGGGTGGCTTATCAGAACTATATGACTACCAATGCACCTGCTAAACCTGGACTGCAATGATGACACCCAGGCGGGCAAGGACTTCAGCTTTCAATGTCTCAATCTCAGGCAGCCTCGTGTTCAGGTCATAATAGGCTTTTTGGGGTTCCCCTGTCAAAAGAAGGTGCTAGAAGTCACACCCATTGCTCTTTTTGCCATCTTTCCCAAACAGCAACTCTTTCAAAAGTTGTGAGCCTGGCTTCCATTTTGTCTGCAGGTATCAGCTTTTCTAAGTAATTGCTGGCACGCACCATTTTCTGTTCCACCAGCAGCTGACCTGCAGACCCCTTCTTTAACTCCACCAGGTTTTGGACCACCTCCTTAAGGAGCTCTCAGTCTGCTTGTTGGGCCTTCCTAAAACTGGCGATTCACCTCCTACTGCCCTGCAGTAGCATCTGCCATCTGGCAGTTGGTTTCCTGCAGGGTTGCAGCGGCATGCAGCAAGGCTCATATTACATCCTGGACACAAAGGTAATTATTACATCCTCTGCCTTCCCACTTGCTCAGGAAGTTGCCCACGAAAGCATGCAAGGTAATACATACCGGCCCTCAATCACCTCGCTTATAGTGTGTGTGTATATATATATATGTATGTATGTATGTATGTATGTATGTATGTATGTATGTATGTATGTATGTATGTATGTATGTATGTATGTATGTATGTATGTATGTGTGTGTGTGTGTGTGTGTGTGTGTGTGTGTGTGTGTGTGTGTGTGTGTGTGTATATATATATATAGGAATAATTTGCCTTATCGTCTACTAGGACAATATTAGTTCATACTGGGGGTATTTTGCCTGAAATTTTTTATGTAGGTAGGTCAGAAAAACATTTCTTTGTTAATCTTGTTGAACATTTAGAGTGCTTTTTTCCCAATCATGTACAAGACAATGGAAGTGTATCAAAACCCAAGAACAAAATGGAAAAAAAGGATTGATATGAATGCATATTTACTTTATCCACTATGCTAATTTAACATTCTCTACTACTTTAGCAAATCAACCCTATAGTTTTTCCGGCGGTAAAAAAGTAATCAAAGCAAGACATGTAAAACTCAGAACAGAATTCCATAATGTACCAACCAATTTATATCTGGTCTCCCTTTTTCATGTTTGGAGTTGACAAACATTTCTGATATTCAAACAATGCTTGGATCTTGGACATCATGGTAAAAATTCATATATTCTTTTCCTCCAGGATTTAAAGATTCATTACAGAACAGTGTAAAATAGTTATGTTAAAGCAAACTTTCACATTTCAATTACCAATTTTTGAGCTGCAATATTATTAAAATTATAAAACAAAAATATATTTTTGGGTATACATCAAAAGGAAAACGATCGTCACTAAGCAAATGGCAGCAGTGTGACCGTTTGAGAAATATTTTTGGGTAGAAATCATATATGGATTTTGCATTTTAATGGGGCTTGAGTACTCCAAATTCAGACTTCAGACAAATACAAAATAATTAATTTAGTCTGTATGCATGTTCAATAAATAATTTCTAAAGCTATTTTTAACTTAACAGCTTGCTGACCAGCAGTCATACTGTGGCAGGTTGGCTCGGCTGTGCAAATCGCCGTAGGTGTATGTCGGGATCGTACACGGTGATCTGCGGCGGAGCCAATCAGTGGGTCCGGGAGGACATGATGTCTGCCGGCCACTCACGTCCGTTCCCCGTAGGGGATCTGCTAAAGTAAACAAGGTAGAACTCTGTTCTGTTAGGGGATGGACACACAGATCCCGTCTTTCTGCTATGCAGGAATAGAGATCTGTGTGTTGTCCCAGCAGCCCATAGAGTTAGTAAACACACTGAGCGAACAAATTTAACCCCTTGATCTCCCCTGATGTTAACCCCCTCCCTGCCAGTGCCATTCGTACAATGTCAGTGCATATTTTTAGCACAGATCACTAATAATATCACTGGTTCCCAAAAAAGTGTAAAAAATGTCAGGTGTCCAATCTGTGTGAGTGATCAATAGAATAAGAACACCCAGTGGCGGTGCGTCCATAGTGGGCGCAGGAGCGCCACCCCCTCTCTCTCCTGCGCCCGTCACTCACGTCAATAATACATAGGTTCATGCATTGCATGAACCTATGTATTGCCACTGCCGCCCACTATTCAGATGGCCGGACCCCTGGCGAGCACCGGCCATCTGAATAACAGCGGCTGGTTGGTTTTTGGAAGTGCCTATCAGAGCCAGTGGCTCTAATAGGCTTCCTGATTACAGCCTGTGGGCTGTAATCGGCTTCCAAATAGTTAACCAGGGGGACACGTGAGCTGTGCGTTCCTTGGTTAACACTGACACGCGTCTCAGCTAATCAGGTTCACTGGGTCTGGTTACCGGTAACCTGATTGGCTGAAGCGACATCGAGGGCGGGAGAAGACATCGAGGACGGAAGGAGGACTGCGTTGACCCGAGGAAGGTAAGTGCAGGGCTGGGGACAAACTGGCTGCATTTGAGGGGACAAACTGGCTGCATTTGAGGGGACAAACTGGCTGCATTTGAGGGGACAAACTGGCTGCATTTGAGGGGACAAACTGGTGGCGTTTGGGAACAGTGGCTGCGTTTAATGGGCACAGTGGCGGCAATTGATTTTTTTATTTTTTCAGTTTGTTTGCGCCCCCCCCAAAAATTTTGAGCACCAGCTGCCACTGACATCAACATGTGTAATCCAGAGGAAGCGCATGAAACAGCAACAATAAAACGTCTGCAATGCATTTATAAATAAAACTGTGTATATATGGTTGCAAAGCAACCTTTAATAATGAAACTGTAAATGTCTAAAACATATACCAATACCTGTAAAAACATACCATGTTTGTATGTGATAATGTCAGTTCATGGGGTGCCGGTCAAAAAAGGTTAAAATACAAAGTCGCAGTGATTATAGGGTCTAATAAGCAAATAGATAAACAGTAAATAAAGAAAATAACTCTAATTAGTTAACCACTTCGCGCCCGGGCTATAAGCAAAAGACGTCCGCAAAGCGGTCGTCAATTGCTGATAGGACGTCCATGGACGTCCTCTTGTTTACTTCCGCGATGCGCGCCACCGCGGGCGCGCGTCGGGGAAAAACTGTGCCAGCCGTGTCAGGCGAGTGCCGATGCGCGTGCCTGGTGGCCGCGATGTCCGCCAGGTACGAGCGATCGGCTGTCACAGAGCCAGGGACGTGGATCTCTGTGTGTAAACACAGAGATCCACGTCCTGCCAGGGAGAGGAGACGGATGGTGTGTCCCTTGTACATAGGGACAACCATCAGTCACCTCCCCCAGTCAGTCCCCTCCCCCCCACAGTAAGAACATCTAGCAGGGAACATATTAACCCCTTGATCGCCCCCTAGTGGTTAACCCCTTCCCTGCCAGTCACATTTATACAGTAATCAGTGCATATTTTTAGCACTGTTCGCTGTATAAATGTGAATGGTCCAAAAAATGTGTCAAAAGTGTCCGACGTAATGTCACAGTCACAAAAAAAAAAAATCGCAGATCGACGCCATTACTAGTAAAAAAAAAAAAAATAATAAAAAAAAAATCATAATTCTATTCCCTATTTTGTAGGCGCTAAAACTTTTGCGCAAACCAATCACTATACGCCTATTGCGATTTTTTTTTTTACCTAAAATATGTAGAATACGTATCGGCCTAAACTGAGGAAAAAAATAGTTTTTAAAAAAAAAAAAAATGGGATATTAATTATAGCAAAAATAAAAACCGCAGAAATGATCAAAGACCACCAAAAGAAAGCTCTATTTGTGGGAAAAAAAGGACGTCAATTTTGTTTGGGAGCCACGTCGCACGACCGCGCAATTGTCATTCAAAGCGTGACGGCGCTGAAACCTGAAATTTCGCCTGGGCAGGAAGGGGGTTATGTGCCCAGTTGTCAAGTGGTTAATTATAACTGCAATAGACCCACCGCTCTTTGACCACATGAACGTTTAAAAGAATAGTAGAACCCTTACAGATATCCAAATGTCAGAAAACATCAAAACTGGTTTGGATGCATGGACACGAAAAAATTGAGACACAAAGAGGCATTGATGGTAGAAAAAACAAAAACAAGAGGAAAGGTGCAGTTTTAAAGCTGCACTAATTATCTCAAAACGTTCTATAAGATCGCTACACAAAGCCAAACCATACTGCATCAGTCAGGAATGTAATCAACTATTACTGATGGCAGAATAGGGTAGCTGTGAACACTGCGCCAATAGCCCAAAACCACTCAAATACTGGTGTACTATGGAATCATTAAATAGATATAAGAATAGAAATAAGAATGAAAATATATAGACATAGATATAAACCACGTTAGATGACTCTATATTAACTATTCTTACTTGCATAAATAATGTTTTTTATCCTATATCCCAATGGTGTATTTATATAAAAAAAAAGAGAAAAATTAAAAATTACATGGGAGTGCCCAATCATAGAATGATAGTAGATACAGTATATATCAATAATAGGCATCTAGATGTAAAAAGAGGAACTGCATGTTTGTTCCATTGGATAGAAGTGTTCCCTAATAGCAGCACTACCATAAAATTCCTAATTTGCATATCTCACAATTGCTCAATCTTTCTTTCAGACTTGGTGTACATACATTGATAATTATCCTGTTACAGGGAACCTGTCTCAATACAATTATGGGAACACCCATAATTAGCATTGGGAGCTACATATTTCTTTAACCACTTAAGCCCCGGACCATTTGGTAGCTAAAGGACCCGTGAATTCAGAATTTTGCACTGCGCTGCTTTAACTGTAAATTGTGCGGACATGCAATGTTGTACCCAAACGAAATTTGCGTCCTTTTCTTCCCACAAATAGAGCTTTCTTTTAATGGTATTTGATTGCCTCTGCGATTTTTATTTTTTGCGATATAAACGGAAAAAGACCGAAAATTTTGAAAAAAAATGATATTTTCTACTTTTTGTTATAAGAAAAATCGAATTAACTCAATTGTAGTCATACATTTAGGCCAAAATGTATTCAGCCACATGTTTTTATTAAAAAAAATGTCAATAAGCGTATATTTATTGGTTTGCGCAAAAGTTATAGAGTTTACAAACTAGGGTACATTTTCTGAAATTTACACAGCTTTAAATTTATGACTGCCTATCATTTCTTGAGCTGCTAAAATGACAGGGCAGTACAAAACCCCCCCAAATGACCCCATTTTGGAAAGTAGACACCCCAAGGAAATTGCTGAGAGGCATGTTGAGCCCATTGAATTTTTTATTTTTTTGTCCCAAGTGATTGAATAATGACAAAAAAAAAAAAAAATTACAAAAGTTGTCACTAAATGATATATTGCTCACACATGCCATGGTTATATGTGGAATTTCACCCCAAAATACATTTTGCTGCTTCTCCTGAGTACGGGGATACCACATGTGTGGGACTTTTTGGGAGCCTAGCCGCGTACGGGACCCCGGAAACCAAGCACCGCCTTCAGGATTTCTAAGGGCGCAAATTTTTGATTTCACTCCTCACTACCTATCACAGTTTCGAAGGCCATAAAATGCCAAAATCGCACAAAACCCCCCCCAAATGACCCCATTTTGGAATATAGACACCCCAAGCTATTTGCTGAGAGGAATGGCGAGTATTTTACAGCTCTCATTTGTTTTTGAAAATGAAGAAAGAAAATATATATATATTTTTTTTTTTTCAATTTTCAAAACTTTGTGACAAAAAGCGAGATCTGCAAAATACTCACAATACCTCTCAGCAAATAGCTTGGGGTGTCTACTTTCCAAAATGGGGTCATTTGGGGGGGTTTTGAACTGTTCTGGCATTTTATACACAACATTAGGAAGCTTACATCCACTCTAACCACTTGAAGACAAAGCCCTTTTTGACACTTTTTGTTTACATGAAAACATATTTTTTTTTGCAAGAAAATTATGTTGAACCCCCAAACATTATATATATTTTTAAAGCAAAGGCCCTACAGATTAAAATGGTGGGTGTTGCATTTTTTTTTCTACACAGTATTTGCGCAGCGATTTTTCAAACGCATTTTTTGGGTTAAAAAATACACTTTTTTTAATTTTAATGCACTAAAACACACTATATTGCCCAAATGTTTGATGAAATAAAAAAGATGATCTTAGGCCGAGTACATAGATACCAAACACGACATGCTTTAAAATTTCGCACAAACGCGCATTGGCGACAAACTACATACATTTTTAAAAGCCTTTAAAAGCCTTTACAGGTTACCCCAGTAGATTTACAGAGGAGGTCTACAGCTAAAATGATTGCCCTCGATCTGACCTTCGCGGTGATACCTCACATGCATGGTGCAATTGCTGTTTACATATGACGCCAGACCGACGCTTGCGTTCGCCATTGGGCAAGAGCAGGGCAGGACAGGGGTGCTTTTTTTTTTTTTTTATTATTAATTTTGCTTTTTTATTTTATTTTTAAATTGTTCCTTCCAAGTATTTTTTTTTTTTAGCATTTTTATTTTTATCTCTTTTTGAAAAAACTGGGGTCTTCTAGACCCTAGATTTTTCCTCTGCCCTCAAAGCATCTGACCACACCAAGATCGGTGTGATAAAATGCTTTCCCAATTTCCCAATGGCGCTTTTTATATCCGGGGGGGGGGGCATTCCCT
This sequence comes from Rana muscosa, assembly GCA_029206835.1. NCBI lineage: Eukaryota > Metazoa > Chordata > Amphibia > Anura > Ranidae > Rana > Rana muscosa. The sequence continues at coordinate 634,787,824 of CM055117.1, read as the reverse complement.
CCCACTGCTTGTAAACGCAGTCCAGAGGCTAATTAGCCGCTAGGATTGCTTTTACATGAAAGCCGGCCGCAGGCTGAAAAGAATGATACCAAGGTGATACCTAAACCCGCAGGCATCATTCTGGTATAAACATTCAAAGTCCAGCAACATACCAGTACGTTGCTGGTCCTTGTTGGACATGTATTGTAATCTTTTTATTTCATGCAGCCAGTTGGCTGAACGAAAAAAAGAGATTGATCGGTGGGTATGCCCACCATTAGAATACCGCCCTTCATCCACCCACTTCCAATGATGGGCATACACGCACCATTTATATATGCCGAAGCATGGGGGCATCCTCCCGCAAAAAAGTTATGCCGCACACACATGGTCGGACTTTTCCACGGGCAAGCCTCCGTCGGAATTTCGACCGTATGTACGCGGCATTAGGAGCAAAATCGCTCCTCCGCCCCTGCTGCCCCAATGCTTCGGCATATTTGCTTTTTTTTTTTAACTGTGGTGGTGAAATCACCTCCTACAGCACTGGAGTCGCAGGGATCAGGCCTGTCTCTGCGAACGCTGCAGTTATGTGTGTTTTTGTTTTGTAAGTGACAGTGATCGATCGATACTGCACTTGGGTGGCCTGGGCTGGACGGAGGGGCAAAACGCAGATGCCAGCAGGTATCTGGGCTGATCCCACTAACACTGCGTTTTTGGGAACCCTAAACTGCTGGGGACGCTAGTATAGATCTGATCAGATCAGATATTGATCTGTTCAGATACTATACCACTAAGGGGGGTGTATGCTTCACGCGTGGGTGTTAGCGTTACTGGCACTAACCTGACGCTGCCTGGGTTGTGACTCAGACCCTCTCTGACGCTAAAACCTAATTGATATCACCCGCCGGGCGATCAGGGGGTTAAACCTTTATTGGGTTATATACACGGCGGGTGCCCTGACACTATAAAAAGCAAACTAACTAACCAGCGTCACCCGTAACACTTATATGGTGATCACTGGTGAAAGGGTTAACTAGGGGCAATCAGGGGGTTAAAACCTTTATTAGATAATATATGGGGGTACCTAACGCTATAAAAACCTGCGGCGAACCTAAAAAAAATTACCGGCTACCGATCTGCATCACAGACACTAAGACAGCGTTTAGAAAAACAATTGCTTAGCGACAGTGGTGATAGGGGGTGAAAGGGTTACCTGGGGGGCGATCAAGGGGGTTAAACCTTTATTAGATAATATATTGGGGTACCTGACGCTATAAAAACCTGCGGCGAACCTAAAAAAAATTACTGGCTGCCGATCGGCATCACTGACGCTAAGACAGCGATCAGAAAAATGATCGCTAAGCGACAGTGGTGATAGGCGGTGAAAGGGTTATCTGGGGGGTGATCAGGGGGTTAAACCTTTATTAGGGGGGGTTAGGGGGCTACACTGGACCTAAGACTAAACTTTGGTGACACTTTTACAGTCACAAATGTCACTGATTGCAGTGATCACTAAATAAATGGTCACTGCAATCAGTGACACTGTGACTGGGGGCTGGGGGGGTGATCTGGGGGGTGATCTGGGGTGTCTGGGGGGGCCTGGGTGGGCGATTTATGTCCCTATGTGTCCTGGTGTCAGTGTAGTGTTGTGTGCACTGACCTGATGTCTTCTCTTGTACGGCGCTCGGTATATGTGAGCGCCGCACCAGAGATGACATCACTTCCTCCTGCTCCCTCTGACACAGACAGAGGGGGCATTTCCATTCGCCGGGAGCGATCGCGAGGGGGTGGGCAGAAACGAATGGCTGCCCCCTCATCCCGGAATGCTCCCGGACACTTAGCCACCGCTCACTGTACAGAAGGGGGGTCCGATTGGACCCCCCAACTATACAAAGGCAATCACGTACACTCTACGTGATTGTGCCTGTCGGTGCCATTCTGCCAACGTATATATACAGTGAGCGGTCGTTAAGTGGTTAAATATTTCCCTTTTAGCCATAACCCAACCTTTCCAAAAGGAGAGGCTCATGCCGTCTTTCAGATCTGGGCCTTATGCCGCGTACACACGATAATTTTTCCCGTCGGGAAAAATCAAAAAAATTTTTTTTGAACAAGAAAAACGACCGTGTGTGGGCTTTTTGTCATTTTTCCCGATGGGAAAAACTGCATTAATCACGACGAGAAAAATTAGAACATGCTCTAATTTTTCTCGTCGTGATTCCCGTCATTTTTTTCCGCTGCAGTTTTCCCATAGGGAAACACTGCCACGGAGCCCACACACGGTCGTTTTTCTCGACCAAGAAAAAAAATGTCGGGAAAAAAAAAACGGCCGTGTGTAGGGAACCAAGCCGTTCCCTTGTTTTTCCCATCGATTTTCTCAACGGTGTTTTCACCGTCAAGAAAATCGATCGTGTGTACGCGGCATTACACTTTTTCTTCTACACTTTTTTCCATAAAACTCCTGCAGGCCATGTCCTTCAGGGAACTGAGATCTTACTTCTGAATTCCTAAGGAAGGATATTTATGCCATTTCCAGGCCACAAACCTATCTCTTGAATGCAAATACACTAAATGTTTAACTATAGCACCCTATAACACCATCTACTGTTCCCTAAATAACCTCTGGGCATACACAAAAAGAAAAAAAAAACTTGGAGGCATCAGACTTCCAGATGGAAGTTATAGTTGACAAATTATTGATAAGTTATTACACTGTCCGCAGAGTTATTAGAAAGGAACACTGTATAGAAAATTAATAGACTCATGAATAAAGCAGCCAGATTGAAAATAAGTAAACTCCTGACCGAAACGTAGAGAACAGGTGATACACTTTATCACTGTCCATGGTATGCCCCCAAATTTCTACCTTTTGGAAACATGTAATTCAGTATATCTCAGAAGTATGGATGAAGGCCACTGACCTAGATCCATTGTTATTAATAAAGTAAAAAGGGGAGCAGGTTGGTGGGACTTTAGAGGATAACGGGGCCATTCTCCATCCCGATTGGTATAATACAGAGGGAGGAATGAACATAGGATGGGAATTTGTATGAAGCACATGGGCATAGGAAAAAAGTTTGAATAGGAGAGTTTTTTATGGTTCAAATAGTCGTATAATTACATCATCATTACAAGTCCAAATTTTATGCTTATTGCTATAAATCAGAGTTATTTAACACACTATATAAGGACCAGCTATCACATAATATAAATATATTCCACAACAAGGAATTGACATACATATTGGCAAATAATGTAATTCAGTATATATCTCAGAATATCTCAGAAGTATGAGGGAAGGCCACTGACCTAGATCCATTGTTATTAATATTTAGTTATTGGGAGTGTAAGCAAAAACTTCACAATTCAGATTGGATCCATATCTGTCTATTCATAGCCAGAGAAGTCATCCTCAACATGTGGCTTTGGTCCAACTCTTCTATAGTCGACATCAGGGATGGACTGGCCATCGGGACTACCGGGAGTTTCCCGGTGGGCCGATGGCTCAGTGGGCCTTTTTTTGTGGGCCTTTTTTTATGCAGAGTTTGGCAGCAGTGTGGCAGCAGTGTGGCAGCAGGGATTTGGGGAAAAAACGTCCCACAATTTTTTTTGTTTTTTTTGGGTGGGCCGTTTTTTAATGCAGAGTTCGGCGGCGGGAGCGTGGCAGCAAACAGCAGCGGGGATTTGGGGAAGGTGGCCAGCGAGGAGGGCAGTTGTATGTAAAAGCCGAGGGGGAAGAGCTCCACCCCCTCCCTGACAACCGAAGAGGCGAACAGGAGCGAGCGTGGCCACCCCGGCGCTCCCAGAACCTCGATTCCTTCACCTCCCCTCTGCTGCAGGAACCATGGGGACAGTGCTATGTGGTCTCTCTCAGCTCACCCCTCCCTCCGGCTCTCAGCTCCCCCCTCCCTCTCATTCACTCCCCGACTCTTAAGCTGCTTTCACACCGGGGCGGGCATTGACAGTAAAACGCTGCTAGTTTTAGCAGCACTTTACTGTCATTTTAGCTGCGCTATTCGGCTTCTAGCAGGCGCTTTTAACCCCCGCTAGCAGCCAAATTAAAGGTTAAATGCGCCTATGTAGCGCTGCTGCCGAAGTGCTTTGCATGCGCTTCAGCAGCGGTGGGCCTTCATTTCAATGGGCAGGAGCGGTGTGTACACCACTCCTCCACTGCCCCAAAGATGCTGCTTGGAGGACTTGTTTTAACGCCCTGGCAGCGCCCCAGTGTGAAAGCATTCGGGCTTTCACACTGGGACTGCAGCGGAGGCATTTCAGGCGCTTTACAGGCGCTAATTTTAGCCCAAAAGCGCATTAAAAACGCCTCAGTGTGAAAGGGGTCCTACACTCACCCCCTCTTACACTCACTCCCTCTTTCCCCTCTCTCTCACCCTCTCATAATATACAATAATGGATGTAGGGGCCTTTTGGTGGGCAGCATTTTATTGAATTAAAGTGGGCCAGTCTGGATGAAGTCCAGGGCCAAATTTTTGTCCCAGTCCAGCCCTGGTCGACATAGTGGTAAATAATCTCTGTGGTCTGCTATAGATTATAAAGCTAGTGGCTGAAAGGGAACCAGATAAGGAATCATATACCAATAGATTTTTTCAGTGCTGGTTGAAAATTTTTCATAAAACTTTTGAAATGTAAGAAAAAAACAGTCCATTATTTAAGCATTTAGCTATACAGTGCACTATGCCAAGACATTTCTAAAAGGTAACAGAGTTACCTTCTGACTCTATGTAGGACAATCTATTGAAGAAAAATATATTTAGTTTTAGGTAATTTTCATGCAGGAGCAATTAGTGGGAAGTGCAGGAGGCCGCTAGGGAGTGAACATATACCGTAATTCAATTATATACAATCCAGCGCTCAAACGGTGGCAAAAATGATGAAATGTAACTTGGTGATCAAATAAAAATGATAATTTATTGATTAAAATGCATGCTGAAAATTGATTGCATTTTTGATTCCATCCGATGAAATACATTAAAGTACAATAACCTTCAAACTGGGAACCGACAAAAATCTTGATCAGTATTAAAGCATTAAAAAACGCATAACAACCAACACGGCCAGCCAAAGGGTTAAGATGTGCAAGTGTGCTGAATAAATCTGGTTGTGATGACCAGTTGGATGGAATGAGCTTGGTGTTGTTCAAAGTTACAGGCAGGCAGGAGATGGAATGATCAGCGGCTCTATGCGGCTATGTAGCTGTTGCGCTCTCCAACTGGCGGCCGGAAGAAACACCAAGACGGGGGCAAGGAGCAGGAGGGATGTGCAGACTTGGCTGGCGGGATGGTGGGCTCCTGTAGTGTCGGAGAGTCCTCACACTAATATGTTTCGCGCACATGCGCTTTGTCAAAGGTCATTCCATCTCCTGCCTGCCTGCACAGCTGGTCTGATTACGGTACAGGTACTTGCAGAGTATGTCACATCTCTTTTTGGTCTTCCTGGTTTCTACGGCTTTTGTATTTCCATCCAGCCATAGGCTGTGAAAGACTGCATCTACAGATACAGGTTTAAATATCTGACGGCAAGGATAGTGCAAGTTACATCCAGTAACTTTGATCAACACCAAGCTCATTCCATCCAACTGGTCATCACAACCAGATTTATTCAGCACACTTGCACATCTTAACCCTTTGGCTGGCGGTGTTGGTTGTTATGCGTTTTTTTAATGCTTCAATACTGATCAAGATTTTTGTCTGATCCCAGTTTGAAGGTTATTGTACTTTGTATTTTTGATTCCATCCGATCAAATACATTAATCAATTTTCAGCATGCATTTTAATCAATAAATTATCATTTTTATTTGATCACCAAGTTACATTTCATCATTTTTGCCACCATTTGAGCGCTGGATTGTATATAATTGTTTCGAGATTGCCTTGTTCCGGAGGTTGCCAGCTGCACTGGGGGTAAGTTTTTTAAGACTTATATTCATATGACATTACGTTTTACATATCGCTGCCGGTTTTAGCGCTACAAGACTTTTTGTTTTTGTTCTATACCGTAATTCAGCATATAAAATATGATCATGAAAAGCGAACATAGATAACATGTAATATAAACAACATGTAAAACTGTGTAAGGTCAATGTTCCAATCAGGGGCGTACTTAGAAATCACAGGGCCCCATAGCAAAATGTTGTATGGGGGGCCCCCCTCAAACAGCCCCCCCTACAAAAAAAAAAAGAACTAATGCCATTGAACAACAGATTACCACACTCATGTGGCACAGTACCCAGGCAACAGCTTATTTAATTTCAAATAACAAAAACAAACATTTGCCAATAAAATCTACAGATTACATTCAGTACATTATAGTGTAAGTAAAGTCAAGTGGGGAAAGAAATATGCGGCGCAGCGAAAAGTGGGCGTGGTATAAGCATATTGGGTGTGGCTTAAAGGGGCGTGACTCAAAGGGGTGTGGTTAGAGTCTGAGATGAACGAAGGATGGAAGGAGAAAGAAAAAGAGAGAGTGAGAGAGAGAGCGAGAGAGAGAGAGAGCGCGAGAGAGAGAGAGCGAGAGCGAGAGCGAGCGCGAGAGAGAGAGAAAGGAAAAAAAAAAAAAAAAAAAGAGGAATGGAGGGGCAGCAGGCCCAGATCCTACACCACAATAGAAATGTGTATTCTAGAAAGTTTAACAATCAGCAGATAAAGATACTCCAAACACCTGGTGTTAGCGCCTCAATCATCCCGGCACCATGGTTGTTATGGTGTCAGGATAATTGAAGCACATTATTTCGATTACATTGTAATATAAAATGAAATCATTCAACTCACCATAATGCAGAATCAGTGGGAGCTCTGATGTCACTGTCCCCAGCCAGCGGAGTGCTTCCTTACATCTCCGGTGTCACTGTCCCCAGCCAGCGGAGTGCTTCCCTACATCTCAGGTGTCACTGTCCCCAGGGAGTGCTTCCTTACATCTCCGGTGTCACTGTCCCCAGCCAGCGAAGCACTTCCTTACATCTCCAGTGTCACGGTCCCCAGCCAGCGGAGTGCTTCCTTACATCTCAGGTGTCCCCCCCCCCCCCATTGGAGCCCTTCTATATCCCAGCAGTGGTGTCTCCGCCGCCATTACTGAAGGCCGAGGGGGAACAAAATAGTCCGGGGGCTGGGGTGGGCGTAGGGTTGCCACCTTTTCTCCAGGCCAAACCCGAACACTTTAGCGACGCACAGTATTTTTTTCCTGTAGTATACACTATAGGGTTGTAAAAGATCTGGGACACCTTTGGGTGTCCAAAGGAGAGTTGTAATGTGGCGCATACAGCGCGCCACAGCGAAGAGTGGGTGTGGCCAAATTGTGTTAACAGTGGAAGGGGCATTGTTACAGAAAACAAAAGCGTTCTTTCTCCATAAAATAATCTTACTTTGCTGTGCCACAAGTAAGTGTCTCACAGGCATGTATAAACCTCAGCATAATCATTTAAATAAAAAAAAACTTTTCTAGTACATATGATTTTGTGTACATTGAAAATAATCAGAGAGCTAACTTATCTGAGCCGACCTTAGTTAACCACTTCCCGTCCGGCCTATAGCAGAATGACGGCCGGGAAGTGGTTCTGTTATCCTGACTGGACATCATACATCGTCCAGCAGGACATCATGCCGGCGCGCAGTGCGGCAATTGCAAGTGACACACCACATCTCCAATCGTGGTAAGGAGCCTCTGACAGAGGCTTCTTACCATGTGATCAGCTGTGACCAATCACAGATGATCAACGCGTGCACCAGGAAGTGCCGGTAAACGGCTTTCCTCGGTTTGCACTGACAGGGAGAGCCGATCGTGGCTCTCCCTGTCAGAGAGGGGGGGGGTCTGTGCTAATAATCAGCACATTGATTATCAGCACAGCCCCATCAGATGTGCCACCACAGCTGCCAAAAAGGTGCCCATCAGCTGCCATTCAGTGCCCCATCAGAAATGGCTGTAGGTGCCCATCAGTGCCCATATCAGTGCCCTACAGTAACACCTTGTCAGTACCTCATCATCAGTGCTGCCCATCAGTGCCGCTTGTCAGTGCCCATCACAGCCGCCTGTCAGTGCTCATCAGTGTCAACTCATCAGTGAACAGGGATGAGCCGAGCACCCCCCTGTTCGGTTCGCACCAGAACCTGCGAACAGACAGAATGTTCGTGTGAACTTTAGAACCCTATTAAATACAATGGACTCGAACGTTTGAAATCTAAAGTGCTAATTACAAAGGCTTATATGCAAGTTATTGTCCTAAAAAGTGTTTGGGGACCCGAGTCCTGCCCCAGGGGATATGTATCAATGCAAAAAAAAGTTTTAAAAACAGCCGTTTTTTTGGGAGCAGTGATTATAATAATGCTTAAAATGAAAAAAATAAAAGTGAAATATTCCTTTAAATTTCGTACCTGGGGGTTGTGTATGATATGCATGTTAATTGGCGCATTTTTTCCGTGCTTAGAACTGTCCCTGCATGAAATGTAATTTTTGAAGGAAAAAAAAAGTCATTTAAAAAACTCACTCGCTTCTATTAATGAATTGTCGGCTCCCGGCAATACATACAAAAGTCATTGATAAAAAAAAGAAAAGCGTGGGGGTCCCCCAGAATTCAATTACCAGGCCCTTCAGGTCTGGTATAGATATTAAGGGGAACCCCACCGCAAATTTAAAAAATATCCAGGGGCGGGTCTATACATGTTTTACACAGTGAGGGAAGTTCCCCATCAGGTCCGCCCCCTCGGTATGTCAGACCTCGCCCACGTCATTGGCCTGAGCGGACCTGATGGGGAACTTCCTTCACTGTGTAAATTTAAATTACACAGTGAAGGAAGTTCCCCGCTCAGGCCAATGACGTAGGCGCGGTCTGTCATACCGAGGGGGCGGACCTGATGGGGAACTTCCCTCACTGAGTAATACATGTATAGACCCGCCCCTTCTCACGTTCCGCATCAGGTCCTCAGCCTTACACCGAGTCATTGGCTGAGCGGACCTGATGGGGAACTTTAGAAGGGGCGGGTCTATACATGTAATAGACTGTGGAGGAAGTTCCCCATCAGGTCCGCTCAGGCTCAGCCAATGACAGACAGCGCTGGACATCGGATCGCCGCGGGACACTGGATTTCACCGCTGGAATGTTTTTTTTTTTTTTTTTTATCAAAAAAAGTATTTTCCAAGGTGTGAGTGTTAAAATTTTTTGACACTTTCTTCGTGAAATGGTAGGGGTACAATGTACCCCTTGCCAATTCACATGGGGGGGCCGGGATCTGGGGGTCCCCTTTGTTAAAGGGGTCTTCCAGATTCCGATAAGCCCCCCGCCTGCAGACCCCTACAACCACCGGGCAAGGGTTGTGGGGATGAGGCCCTTGTCCCCATCAACATGGGGACATCCTCCCCATGTTGAGGGCATGTGGCCTGGTACGGTTCAGGAGGGAGGGGGGGCCGCTCTCTCTCGCCCCCCCTCTTTTCCTGCGGTCTGCCAGGTTGCATGCTCCGATAAGGGTCTGGTATGGATATTTGGGGAACCGCACGCATTTTTTTTTAATTTGCGGCGGGGTTCCCCTTAATATCTATACCAGACCTGAAGGGCCTGGTAATTAAATTCTGGGGGACCCCCACGCTTTATTTTTTATTTTTATCAATGACTTGTATGTAGTGCCGGGAGCCGACAATTCATTAATAGCCGCGAGTGAGTTTTAAATTACTTTTTTTTCTTCAAAAATAACACTTTGTGCAGGGACAGTTCTAAGCACGGGAAACATGCGCCACTTTACATGCATATCATACACACCCCCTAGGTACGAAATGTAAAGGAATATTTCACTTTTGTTTCACTTTAAGCATTATTAAAATCACTGCTCCCGAAAAAACAGCCGTTTTTAAAACTTTTTTTTGCATTGATACATGTTCCCTGGGGCGGGACCCGGTCCCCAAACACTTATGACAATAACTTGCATATAAGCCTTTATAATTAGCACTTTATATTTCTCCCATAGACTTTTCGAATTTGCCGCCAACATTCCAATTTGTTCGCTGTTCGGCAAACGGGTGAACAGGCAATGTTCGAGTCGAACATGAGTTAGACTCGAACTCGAAGCTCATCCCTATCAGTGAAGGAGAAATTTTTTTATAACCGAAACGATGAAAAACGTAAAAAACCAAAAAAATTGGTCTTTTTTAGTTTGTTTAGAAAAAATATATAAACCCCCAGTGGTGATCAAATACCACCAAAAGAAAGCTCTATTTGTGGGAAAAAAATTGTCATGGGCAGGGGTGAAAGTGCCTGGTATTGAAGTGGTTAAAATAGTCAGGCACTGCTTAGCAACCAGCTACTGTTAAGACAATGGACACTTTGGTGAGAGAAGTATGTAATGTTCAATATAGTGCAATGTGGTATAGTGTATAGCAATGCGGTACAATGTATTGGTGTGAATAGCGTATGATGCAGCACAATGTACAGATGTGAATATTGTGCGTTACAGTACAATGCTTAGTTATGAGAACTATGTGAAGCGACACGCTGTGCTGTCAGAATTTACACAGATTGGATGCAATGCATTGTAGGCATGCTTGCGCTACATGGAGTTGCTGACTGCAGAAACACACTGGCACTACCACACATAGCTGTCATATGACTTGTGAACTCTTATGGAGAACGTGCAATAAAAGGCAGAAGATAAGTAAACTTCATAGAATAATCCATGTAGAGATCTGGGCTATGACCTCATACAGCCCCCATATGACAGGTCACACAGCTCAGACTATACTAAGGACAAGTCAGGGGAAGTGTGGGCAGAGGAGACCTGGACAGTGACAGAGGACAGCCCAGAGACCCCCCCCCCCCCTCAGCAGGACACATGTCTGTACTACTCCTGACACCTGGAGAGAATTGAATAATGAAGAGCCCCTCCTCATCCCATTGACATTACACACTGTCCCACTAATAGACACACGGAGCTACACACTATGGAGATGCACTATCAGATCATCTCTCCCCTACCTCCAGAGCTGAGCCAGCACCACCGTCTGTGTTACTGATAAAGAAGAGTGTAACCTGAGCCGGCTGGAGGTGTCCTCACTGTGCTTTCAGAGACACAGCACTGCCTCCGCTTTCCACTGGGGGCACTACATCCTCTCCTCTATAGGCAGCAATAGTGAAAGCCGCAATTCGGTTTTAATGATTTGTCTGGTTTTGAGATGAACTCAAAAACGGACACAGGATTCAAATCCCGTACTGTCCGGGTCAAAACCGTACAGGTGGCAACCCTAGGCGGGCGGCGCTGCAGCTCAATTTCTATTGTAGCCAGTCGGCAGGCTCCCTTCTCGTTTATAACTTGTCTGGTCTTCTAGAAAATGGCGGCCGGCGGAGACATTATCTCCGCCGGCCGCGGACCTCTAGCGGCGTGCAGCAAGAAAATCGTGAAAAAAGGTCATATCTATTGGCAACTCGGGCCCCACTCAGCTGCGGGCCCCATAGCACCCACGTGGGTCGCTATGGCGGTAGTTAGAACTTGGAACTTCCAATAACAGCTTTTGGTGAATACTTAACAGCAATACACCAGAGTGTCCTGTACTACACTAGTTATATTCACCTACAGAGAAAAGTGTTCCCAGAAAACTTACTCAAGTAGAAGGAAAAGAACATGTGTGAGAACACTTACTCTGCTGTCAACTTCAAAGAGAAGACTGAACTTTCCATTCTTATATCGCAGTACATTTTTAATTTTCCTCCTTTGTACCTTATTGTTCAGGTTTTCCTTCATACTCTCCTTCTCAAACATCAATCAACAAGATAAATAGATACAAGGTAGATTGCAAGCTTTCTCAAATTGAAACGGGCAAAGAGCATTCAAGAAGATGAGCGACCTCAGTACTTTCTCTTTGTCAAAAGCAATATGCATTACATCTACCCTCAGATGTGTTTATAGAGAACTCAAAAAAATGCCTTACAGAATAAGTTGCAGAACCATAGCTTCAAAATTACTTTTGTTACCTGCATGTAATACAACATATCCACTTAAAAAGTTAAATCAGATTAGCCAGGTTATCAAGACACAAATGTAATTTCGATTCATTAGATAAATTGTTTTCTTCTCTCACAAAATTACATTGCCACCTAGTGGTTCTTACAATAAGATTTGCACCAAATGTACAGTTTGTTTTATTAGTTGTCTTTCATTCTAAATTATTTGGTACTAGAACATGTTCCACAATAATATTTTTTCTTAATTTAATGAGAAAGCTGTACAAATGTACAAAAAGTAAATTTTTAAATATTTAAAAAAATATATATTCTAGAGAATCTTCACTTGTGTGAACATTTAATTCAATTATCCAATATGCAGATGATAGAAGTAACCAGAAGTTTTATTTTCTTGTGGTTGGATAAGTGAAGCAAATCTTTACACGATTTATCATGTGATGGTTGTCGAATGAGCCTCATTTTATAATATATATTTATCTAAAGTGCACGAGGCAGCAGACAAGATACTGCAAAATAGAATATCAGTTTATTTTGTGTTCCTCAATTATAGATCAAAAGTAATTTTAAATTTATTTTATATGGCAGCTGCAGAATTTTTTTTTGCAAAAACATGAGATGTTGAAATAAAATTCTGTATTTATAAAGTATCTTAAATAACTGTTTTAATCCCGTTCAAGTAAAACACTGTCCTAAATATACCAAAATGAATGCAAATTATTACTTGTAACTGATTTGTGATATGGTTTAACACTGTTTGTGATTCACACACTGCCACACTCTATAGCAGGGGTCCTCAAACTTTTTAAACAGGGGGCCAGTTCACGGTCCGTCAGACTGTTGGGGGGCCGGACAAGTTTTAAAAAAATATACATGAATCCCCCATCACAGACCCCTCTATCAGACTCCTCTCCATCACAGAGCCCCCTAATCACAAAGTTCCCCATCACAGATCCCTGCCACCACAGACTCCCCCATTACAGTTCCCCCAATCATAAAGCCCCATCACAGATGAGCCCCATCACAGATCCCCCCCCAATCACAGAGCCCCCATCACAGATCCCTCCAGCGATATTACAGTGTCCCTTCCATTAAATCACAGCACTTCCCCATCACAGCACTTCCCCTCTACAGCAGTCACCCCTCCCCTACCTTATTCACACAAGACGCAATGCACGGCAGGTCCGGACAAAGCGCGGGACTTTTCAAGTGAAAGGCAGATGATTGATTGCTGGGACCGCCCCGCTGCCTAGTAACCAATTACCGGCTTCTTAACTTGAAAAGTCCCACCCTTTGTCTGGCCCTGCCGTGCATCGCGTCTTGTGTGAATAAGTTAGGGGAGGGGGGAGTGCTGCGGAGGGGAAGTGCTGCGATCTTATTAAAGGGGCAGTACGTGCCGCGGGCTGCTAAACCGCCTTGGCGGGCCGTAGTTTGAGGACCCCTGCTCTATAGCTATAAATAACTGATTTTTCTTGACAGCTTTGTGTGCTACCTGTGTTTTCAGAAGGTGTGGTAGTGACATAGGAAGCTGCAATGCTAAACCAGGTAATAGAAGAGTTTGATCATGTCTGTTCTATGTATAAATAGTATATTTAAAAACAATTACTGAATAGAAATGCTAATCTGCTACGGTTTACAATAAACGTTTTCTTATGTAGATCTCTAGAACCTGTATTGGAAAAACAAGCATTATTTTATTAAATTCTTTATACTGGGTAATAAAAGAATTCTGTAAACTATATGATACTTGGTCATCAGATCAAGCATTGTAAATATGTTCATTGGATAGAATAACTGCAGCTAATTTGATCAAAGCTTTTTTTTTTTGGCTTTAAGTGGACTTTGTAAAAGTTATCAAGCGTTCACATGGCATCGCAGAGAAGACATCATTTTTTAAAACCGGTCTGAAAAAAAATTGTATTCCACATAACAGTCAATCACATTTCCATGATTATATTTACAGTGTTCGTTAGAAAATGCAAAAAGTATATTAGTAGATGTCTTTAGGAATGAATGGAATAATTATGACAAAATATTTTTTTTTTCCTGTGATGTTGGCTCCTGTCTAAATCAGTCCCAGTATGTGTGTGTGTGTGTGTGTGTGTGTGTGTGTGTGTGTGTGTGTGTGTGTGTGTGTGTGTGTGTGTGTGTGTGAGATAGGGACCTTAGATTGTAAGCTAGCTGAAGGCAGGGACTGATGTGGATGTACAATATATATGTATAGCACCTTTTAAATTGTTGGTGCTATATAAATAACCTAAAATAACAATATTATGAACTTTGACATCAGCAAACTTTCATCAAAACTGATACTTTGTTTCACTCATTGAGTTTCTTTTGCTTTTAAAAAAGCTTACTCTTTTTAAATCTCATTTAAAGGGTGTTTTTTTGGTGGGGGGGGGGTGTTAAAGGGGTGTTTTTTATATTTATGTTTTTTATTTTATTGTAAGAGTAATATTTGTGTATTGTTGCTTTGAATGTCATATTTTCCTTTTTATGCCGTCTGTTCTTTTCTGTAAAAAACATAATGAAAATGGGGCTAATGAGGGAGTTTTTCAACAACAGAACAGGTCCTGGATAGTTGAAATTAGTTTATCGAATAGCACCCCTTATTAGCATTACCGTTGAAAATGCACATTCAAAACAGCACAAATCACTTTAAATTTTCCCTGTTCCATAGATTCCAATAGCAAAATTTTGACAAAATTTCAGGTGAATGAAAAATTCTCAGTCTGCAAAAACATGATGGCACAAAAAACAAAAACTGGTAAATGACTTTTTTTGGTCTTCTCATTATATTTCTATACTGCTAATGGCAATTCCATATTTTTATTCTTCGATGCAACCGATTTTCTAGAGAGCACTAAGAATGCATAGCAAATTTTTATAAACACAGAAAGTGTTTATTTAAAGGTCATTGATTACATTTCCAAAAATAAAAGCCTAACACTGCGAACAGCAGGTAACCTTTATACCCACTGAATGCAGTAACAAAGGCAATTGTAGGAGCAGCGAATACTATATACTTTCTGAAGTAAACATTTATAGTTTTCTCTTTTCATATTCCTTATACAAAACTTAGCTTATAACACTGCATTTTCATACAATACAAATATGTCTCAACCACCACATACAACTGTGATATATGCTGTATATATACACTTGCTGTGTGTGTAAATAATAAAGTTACAGGAAAATGCAAGACACCAAAATTAGTATTGTTATCCTCTGCCTTTGATTTGCTTCTGATTGACAATCCATATTTGTCCAAGGGAGAAACTTGTTCCAAGCAACATTTTACATTCTAAAGCTTCAAAAGTCACTGCATTTGATAATTTAGAGCTATGTGCAGATTTATGAGCCGTTTATTTACCATGGACAGAAAGGAAGCAGTTAAAAAAAATTTTTTTAAAACTGTGGAATTTCCTTTAAGGCTGGGTTCACACCTATGCGAATTGGATGCTTGTCCATATGTACAAGCCCCACTCCCATCATTAAATTCTTTATCCAGTGCTGCAATAATGTAAAAATAGTACCAACGATCACAAGTGATTTTAAATATGGTCAATAACTAAATTTGTTCAATTACTTTACCTGGGTCTCCCAGACGTTTTAAATTTCAGCATTTGGAGATTCAGGTGGGAAAACTGGCCAATTTGGGAGAAAATTGTTTGACAAGTCTCTGAACATCGAAGGAGGCTGTTGAGGTTAAAATAAACATTTGTGTTCATATGAAGAAAACAAACTTTGATGTCATTTTCGAAAGATGGGGGAATAAAGAGAACGCCTGTCCAGTTTTTGCTGCTATTTATTATACCCTCACTTCCTGACCTTCCCATATGGTAAAACGCTTTCAGCAGGACAGTAAATGAGGGGCTGTCTATAATGGCACACAAGGTAGCGATAAAAACTTGACCGGGGTTCTAACCTCTCCACTATTCAGAAGAAAGAAAGAAAGATTTTGGCTGAGCAAACACTTATAGTTTAAATAAATCCCCCTGTGTGGGGTTTTGTGGGGTTATTTCTTGCACAGAATCCTTCACATTATGGCACTTACCTGTCAGGTCACCTGTGGCCAGGTGACAGATGCACACCGTAGGGGGACAGGAGTGCACCGCAAGGTAGTGAACCCTATGGCTGACTGCTGCGGATAGGAAACTGGGTGGTTGTGGAAAGCGGGACCAAAGGAGCACAACCGGGATGCTATGGGAAGCTAGAGCCAAGATTCCCCAGGGCGCGGAGTCTAAGACCCAGCAGGTCTTCTCCAGAGCCTCTAGTGGTGAGGATGTTATGCTGCAGGCTGGGTCCAGGTCGCGGCCCCTAGAGTCTCCTAGCTCACGCCCCGTAGGATAAGGGGACAAGAGGGGAAGCAGCAGCACGAGATATAAGAGTAACGAATAACAAGCTGAAAGTCAAGGGCCACAAGCAGACAGGGATAGTCGGGGACAAGCCAATAACGTAACAGAGAGACAGACGTAGCACACGGCAGGCAGGAACCCAAACACACAATGCCTAACAAACACGTTGATCAGAAAAGCAGGCTTGCAGTGCACAGGTTAATATAGTGTTCTGTGATGGGGCCTGGGGTGGAGTCAGGCTGGGAGGAGATTATAAAGGAAGCCAGGTGAAAGGGTTCTGGCCTCTAAGATGAACACATGGGAAGGAAGGTAAGCTGACAAACACTACTGTATATCCATGACAGTACCCTCCCTCTTATGGGCCCTCCCCCACCTGGGCCCAGGCTTAAAGGGAAATCTCTGATGAAACCTCCTCAACAGATAAGGTGCAGCGACATCAGATGCAGTGATCCAAGACGCCTCCTCAGGACCAAAACCTCTCCAATGCACAAGGTACTGAAGAATGCCTCTGCAGAGCCGAGAATCCAGAACTTGTCTAACCTCGTACTTAAGTGTAGCGATACCCTCAGCTTAAGCGGGCCGCAAGGTTTGATTTGGGCCCTGAGTACAGCTCTCCAACCCACCGGCAATCGGCTCTACCCACTCTGGCACAGCTAGTCTAAAGGATACACACACACATATATCCTTATACTTTAAGAGAGAGATTCAAACATAGAACAGTAATAAAGGGATAACGGATTTTACTTCTTGTTATGCAAAGAAAACACACAGCAATGACAATATGATTTTTAACTTGCATGCAGAGCCCTGCAATGACAGTCACATTACACCATAAAAACAAAGGGGGGTAAAGGAACGCCACGTGGGGCGACCGTTAACTAGGTACCCTATGGCACAACAGCTAAATGTATACCTAACGGATCAGGCCTGATCCCTTACTCTAAAACTTAGTCCTGTAAGAATAATGGATTCTTCACCGGCTTGCTGTAGAGGTGGTGCACATAAGAATAATAAACACTTTGTAATCCAACAGGGAGAATCTGAACAACTGACCGTACTTCACTAGAGATCCTCTGGATCAGTCCTGCTGCGGATCTCCAGTGAGAGTCTTAAAGTGAGGTGGTAGGCCTCGGCAGTCTATAGGCACAGTACTATAAACAGGTTATTGGATGAGCTTTCGCTCAGCTCACCCTCCGGACGCGACCCGTCCGGGACTTCCACCGGCTGTGTCGTCACTCGCACACAGCGGTTGCTGCCATCGGGTCTCCGATCCAATCTAGGCTGCAGGCAGGAAGTGTTGGATGCCACCCAGGCTCGCAAAGGGTGGAAGGCTCTTTGGTTCGCTGTAAGAAGTCCCCAGGCTTCAGGCCCTCACACAGCACAGCTCCGCACAGGTGGATCAGTCTCAGCCGTCCCGTGTCCAAAGAGAGCGAGTCAGGCCTCGCCCCCCTCCTTATATCACTTCCCCCATGAGTCTCTGGGGCATAACCAAAAACATCCGGTGAACAGTGGAGCTCTGGGAACCGTAGTTCTTTCTCCTAATTAAAGGGGAAACACCCCGCTACATAAGATTATCCTCAGAGACCGAAAACGAGGTAGGGAGATGACAAGAAGATCTATTGAGGACCAAAGGCTCTCTAGGAATAAGCAAGGGCATGAGAGGATCAACAGGAATCTGAGGAGGGTCCCCTAGACCCTTAAAGGGGAACTGGTCATCTTGCACAGGACCATCAGACTGGGCAGATGTCAGAGGAACCCTGAAGTCAGGTTGGTTAGAAGGTGACATGTCGCCGGATTCAAGCTGAATAGCTGAAGGATAAGCAGAATGTCCTGAACAAGAAAAAGTAGGAGGCTCACTGGGCATGGGCTGGACTGATATAACTAGTACAGAGGCAGAGTGAATAGCTGAGTCAGGTGTAGCGACTACCTGAATCGCATCGCGAGACGTAGCGACTGCAGGACTTGTAGACAAGCTAGCACAGGTTAATATAGTGTTCTGTGATAGGGCCTGGGGTGAAGTCAGGCTGGGAGGAGATTATAAAGGAAGCCAGGCGAAAGGGTTCTGGCCTCTAAGATGAACACATGGGAAGGAAGGTAAGCTGACAGACAAAAACTACTGCATATCCATGACATTACCTTTAAGAGATGTCAGGTGCACAGATTTTTTTTTTTAGGATTAAGCATTGCCCTTTTTGCTTCCCCTTGCTGTAACCCTGCATGCCTCACAAAGTCTTACTGAGACTGTAAAACCTCCGGACTGTCCCATTAGCTAAAAACTAACAAGAAAATTAGGTTTGTAGTTCTGAAAAAAATAAATAAAGGATACAGTTTAGAGTTTGTATTAGGGTTCAAAGCAATTGTAGGCTGAAGCATTAACAATTATATCAAACATTAAGTATGGGTATGATTATTTTTATTATTAGTAGCAGGACTAGTAGTAGTAGGAGGAGTAGGAGGATTAGTAGTACTTTTTTTTTACTTACTACTAGATTACCTCTTTTAGTGTCAGTAGAAGTGGTGAGAGATCTTTGAATACCCTAAGGTTTTACTTTATCAACCCCACACAATTTTGTACAGCTAATACAGTAAATAATAGATCAGTTGATGGTTAAAAAAAAAAAAAGATTCATTTTTTGTTTAATACACATTTCACAATGGATAAATAGTACACAACCAAACAAAACAAAAAAAAAAGGAGGCAAGAAAAACATTTAAAAATAATCAAATACAATTACAATACCAAAACATTACATAGTTTAAAACATACATCAAATCTACTTAAACCCCTTTTACACTGAGGTGCTTTTACAGGCATTTTTGCCTGTAAAGCACCCTTAAACTGCCTCTTCTGCAGCCCCAGTGTGAAAGCTGGAGTGTGTTCACACTGGGGCGGTGTGCTTGCAGGACAGGAAAAAAAATAGGATTTTTATAACAGCTTACCTGTAAAATCCTTTTCTTGGAGTACATCACGGGACACAGAGCGGCATAGTCATTACTATGTGGGTTATATAGTTTACCTTCAGGTGCTGGCACTGGCAACTTCCAAACCGGAAGTACCCTCCCCTATATAAGCCCCTCCCATCCGGGAGCACCTCAGTTTTGTAGCAAAGCAATAAGTGTCCCCAAAAGAGGGGTGGGAGCTCTGTGTCCCGTGATGTACTCCAAGAAAAGGATTTTACAGGTAAGCTGTTATAAAAATCCTATTTTCTTTCTCGTACATCACGGGACACAGAGCGGCATAGTCATTACTATGTGGGACGTCCCAAAGCAATGCCCAATGAGGGGGGGATACACCATACATAAGCTGGGCGCTATCTTAGACATGAGGATCTTTTGCGGCCTGCAACACACTGCGCCCAAAGGCGACATCCTCCTGACTTCTAACGTCCACCTGGTAGAACCTAGTAAACGTGTGTACTGAAGACCATGTTGCGGCCTTACAGATTTGAGACAGGGAGGCCTGGTGATGCACTGCCCATGAAGTTCCAACTGCTCTCGTGGAGTGCGCCCTAACTTTGAACGGAGGCGGTCTCCTTTTCAAGCCATAGGCTTGCATTATGACCTGTCAAATCCACTTGGCTAAAGTAGATTTTGACGCTGCCTGACCCTTTCTGGGGCCTTCCGGCAGAATAAACAAAGTATCCGTTCTGCGAATCTGAGCAGTGGCTTTTAGATAAACTTTAACTGCTCTTACTACATCCAAAGAATGTAATAACTTTTCCTCTACCGAACTAGATTTGGGGAAAAAGGAAGGAAGAACCACATCTTGGTTCAAATGAAACCTCGATACCACCTTAGGAAGAAAAGTTGGATGAGGACGTAACACTACTCTGTCCTTATGGATAACCAGATATGGCTCTTTACAGGACATAGCGGCCAATTCCGACACTTTTAGCCGAACAAATGGCTACTAGAAAAATCAATTTCCTGGTGAGAAGAACCAAGGAAATGTGCTGTAATGGTTCAAATGGTTGTTTCTGTAGAACCGACAGAACCAGGTTTAAGTCCCATGGACATATGGGAATATTAACCGGAGGGCTAATACGCATCACTCCTTGTATAAAGGCTTTGACTAGTGAATGCGAAGCCAAGGGCCTTTGAAAAAATATTGACAAGGCAGAAATCTGACCCTTGATAGTACTCAAGGCAAGCTTCCTATCTACAGCCCACTGTAGGAAGTCCAGAATCCTACCTATTACGTACTTACGTGGATGTCATTTCTTGGCCTCACACCAAGCGATGTACGCCTTCCAGATTCTATAGTAGATCTGCCTGATACCGGCTTCCTGGCATTGATCATGGTAGATACCACAGGATTAGAGAGACCTCTCTTTTTTAGAATGTGGGCTTCAATAGCCAGGCCGTCAAACCTAGGGCTGGTAAGGAAGGGTGGTATATCGGTCCTTGTGAAAGCAGGTCCGGACGATGTGGGAGGGTCCAAGGACTCCCCACAGACATTTTTACAATCTCCGCGTACCATGCTCTTTGGGGCCACGCTGGAGCCACCAGAATCACTGGTTTCTTTTCTACCCTGATTCTGCGGAGTAATCGAGGTAACAATTGTGGTGGTGGGAATGCATATATCAGCTTGAACTGATCCCAAGGGAACACTAGGGCATCCGAGCCGCAAGCTAGGGGATCCCTTGTCCGAGAGACAAATCTGTCCACCTTTGCGTTGAATCTGGATGCTAGCAGATCTACATCCGGTGTTCCCCACCGCTGACATATTGTCCGGAAAACCTTGGGGTGAAGGGACCATTCCCCTGGGCATAATTGTTGGCGACTTAGAAAGTCCGCCTTCCAATTCTCCACTCCTGGAATGAAGACCGCAGATATGGCTGGGACATAACTTTCTGCCCATTTCAGGATGCAATTTACTTACCTCTGGGCTGCACGACTCCTGGTGCCACCCTGATGATTGATATATGCCACTGCCGTGGCATTGTCCGATTGAATTCTGACAGGGGACCCTTGGAGTTTGGATGTCCATGCTACTAGGGCATACCAGGCTGCTCGTATCTCTAAGAGATTGATGGGCAGGGCCTTTTCTGCATCTGACCATCTGCCCTGGAGAGACCATTGCTCCAGTACTGCACCCCAGCCTAAAAGGCTGGCATCTGTAGTGACCACCTTCCAAGAAATCGGACTGAAGGATTTCCCTTTTTCCAGATTCTGGGGAACCAACCACCAACAGAGGCTCTTGCGAACGGAAGGGGACAAGGACATTGGTAAGAATAGGGCCTGAACTTTTTTGTTCCAGGCTGACAGTATGGCCCTTTGCAAATTCCTTGAATGGAGTTGACCGTAGGGTACTGCTTCGAATGATGCCACCATTTTTCCCAGCAGCCTCATGCACAGGCGTATGGACGGCTGTCTTTTTTGTACCCACTAGGTGGATCAAATCTCTCAAAAGACGACACCTTTTCTTGAGGCAAGAAAATTTTTCTCTGGTCTGAATCCAGCCTTAGTCCCAAGTGTTCCAGACTTTTGACTGGTTTTAGGGCTGACTTGTCTCAGTTGATAATCCAACCGTGAGATTCCAGATACTTGATTGTCTCGTGAACAACCACTTCTAGTTTTTCCACTGAGTGGTCTATCAGCAACAAGTCGTCTAGATATGCCATTATCGCTACACCTTGTGTTCTTAGATTGGCCAATAATGGGGCCAGAATTTTTGTGAACACTTGTGGTGCTGTGGCCAGACCGAAAGGTAAGGCTCTGAACTGAAAATGGCGCCCTTCTACTGCAAAGCGTAGAAATTTTTGGTGAACTGGAAAGATGGGAATGTGCAAATAAGCATCTTTGATGTCGATCGAGGCTAGCCATTCCTCCCCTTGTAGGGCAGTGGTCACTGATCGGATCGACTCCATCCTGAAAGTTCTGATATGTAGGAATTTGTTTAGCCCTTTTAGATTTAATATGGGCCTCACGTCCCCGTTTGGTTTCGGGACTGTAAAGAGGTTTGAGTAAAACCCGAACCCGCATTCTTCCAGGGGAACCTCCATAATTACTCCTTGGAGCAATAGTTGTTCTAGTGCCAACAGGAGGGATCCTCTCTTCCGGGGATCACTTGGCACGTTCGACCTTATAAAATGGGAAGAAGGGGAGTCTTAACTCCAATTTGTATCCCAGACTTACTGCGGAGAGCACCCATCTGTCTCTGATCGTGTCCCGCCAGGTCTCTGCGAACAACTGAAGTCTTCCCCCCACCCGATTGAGTGGGGGCAACCCTTCATGCATTTGATTTTGGGGGAGGTTTTGTACCTCTCCTGACCCAGGGTTTCTTGTTACCCTGCGATTGTCCCTGATTTTTACCCCCGGGATTTGACCGAGGAGGCCGTCGGAACTGTTTCACAGCCGATGTCCCAGGGACTGGAGTAGCAGGCCTCTTAAAAGAGGGACCTCTAACTCTGTTTTTAACCGGCAAGAGTGTACTTTTACCGCTGGAAATTTTCTGGATATATTTGTCCAGGTCTTCCCCGAATAAGCATTCCCCATGAAATGGGAAGCTAACCAGCAATTTTTTACAGGGAGCTTCAGCAGACCAGTTTTTGAGCCATAGAAGCCTGCGCATATGTACTACAGACAGCGTAAGGTGGGAGGCCTGATGGATTGAATCCTTTATGGCGTCAACTGCAAAGCATAAGGCTCTAGGTAAATCAGCTAGGGCAAGGGCCTGCTGATCTGGCAGGTCCCTTAAGACCTGTTTCAACTGATCCTTCACTGCTTGGCAGACCCCAATAGCTGCCACTGCTGGTTGTGTCACCAAGCCTGCTGTAGAGAAAGCAGATTTTAATAAGGACTCCAATTTTTTATCTATTGGGTCCTTGAACATTTGGACATTATCTACTGGACATGTCAGTGATTTATTCACACAAGAGACGGCTGCGTCCACTGTAGGGACCCTCCATTTTTTGATGAACTTATCCTCCATGGGATAGACCACCGGAAATCTCTTGGGAGGAGTAAATATTTTATCAGGATGTTCCCAATCCTGGTAAATGAGCCCTTCCAGTAAAGGATGGATTGGAAAGGAACAAACAGTCTGGGGAGCTTTTAGCGACCCCAACGAGGAGACAGAAGTGGATGATGGCTCCGCAAGGGGCATTTTAAATGCTGATCGGACCATGTTAGTCAGGGACTGAACCCATAATCTTTCAGCATGTGATGCTGAGAATGGCTCTTCCACTGTTGATTCCTCTACAACAGAATCAACCTCATCCTGATCCCCTTCAGGTAGGTCGATCCCTGTATGGGACTGTTGCTCTGCTAACAGGTACTCTGAGGGAGGAGACGGAGATCGGGCGCGCTTTCCCTCTGACAGGGAAGCAGCGATCAATGTTGTCAATCTCTCTTCCAGTCGTCCTAGAGCTGAGGAAAAAACCTCCTCTGTCATATACACAGGAGCAGGTGAACTGAAGACAGCCACAGTACCAGGTACTCCTGAGGGTGCTCTACGGTCACTAGACTCTGATTTTTCAGGGGAGATTGGTGCAGCCAAAGCATGCCCAAGATCCTCAGAGCCCGATGGAGACCACCTTTGCTTCCTGGGATTTTTAGTCCCAGAGACTTTAGACGGCATATTCCTAAGCCCAAAGCTGAGGTATTCCAGCCGAAATACACCACTTACTGACAATAGTCTAGCACAATTGCTGCTATATAAACAGTTGGTGTCTACTAATGTGCCTTTCTATGGGGATGCCTGCATCAACCGCCTGCTGTATGTCTTTCTAAATGTTTCCAGCTCTGTTTCTGCCTTCCATAACCAGCTGACAACACCTAATTGTGCTTTTTAACATGCTGGGACGCCTGCACATGCGCAGAAGCGCTGCGGCGCGCACAGAGCGTCATCCACCAAGCTACGCCCCTTTTTCCAGCTCACCTCTATAAATAGAGGCGCGCGGGCACGTGCGCCTTCGGCGCTCTTTTTGAAAAGGAACTAGGGACAGAAGCCAGGGCCCTGTTTGCCACAGGGCTGGGGGATGGACGAGCATTGCAAAATGGCAGAGGAAACAGTTTCCCATTCAGAGAACTCACCATCTGTATGGATTTTGACTTGGAAAGAAAAAAAACACATGACAAGAAAACAACGTTCCACAGCGGCCTCTAGTGATTTAACACAGGTACCGCGGTTTAACCGTTTTTTTTTTCCTTGACCACTCTTAAAATTACATTTTTTAGTAGTTACAGGCATGCACAGATTTTTAGCGGGAATACCGTTAGGTAACAGGCAGAAAGACATATTAGGCTTGGGGGTCCTCCAATAGAACCAAGTTCCTGAGGGGCCCCCCACTTACCTTTTCCCCGCCGCAGGACTCTGTTTGGTCCACAGAAGCCCAAACTTCACCTCTCACGGCAGGCATTGTAATTAAACCTTCAGGGACCGGGTTCCCAAGGATTCCACTCCCCTGGACCTGTATAGCACCCTGCACAGAAAACATCTTGGTCGTGGGTATGACCAGAGCTCTGGATCCCAGGGTCCAGCCCTCCTAAGAGAAGCATTACAGGCAAAACCTTGCTCTTCTCTGCAAGGCCCGGGTACCGACCGTTTAGCTATGAAGCTTTTTTGGTTGGATCCGGAATAGCTTACTGAGGCCCAAAAGAACCTGTACGCAAGCTCAGTGAAAAACACATGTTACTTCTTGGCCAACACCTTAGACACTGCCAAAAAAACTGAGGTTCTCCCGGATGGGAGGGGCTTATATAGGGGAGGGTACTTACGGTTTGGAAGTTGCCAGTGCCAGCACCTGAAGGTAAACTATATAACCCACATAGTAATGACTATGCCGCTCTGTGTCCCGTGATGTACGAGAAAGAAAAAGTCCTGTAAGCAGCATCTTTGGGGCGCCAAGCGGGCTCTTTTAACCCCTTTTTAACCCCTTATGGGGGATTAAAAGCGCCCCGCTATCAGTGCCAAAGCGCCGCTATAATAACGGTAAAACTAGTAGCGTGCTAACGCCCGCACCGCCCCAGTTTAAAAAGGGGTCTTAATCACAATCCAAACAGGCAAAAATATAACCATCCACACCAACATACTGTATATTCCTCCTAATTTCCCTATTTTTCAAGTAATATTATCAAGCAAATTAGTACCAAGTAGGTTTGTACCAAACCTAAGTCTGAAGCTATATCACCCAAATCCTTTGAAAAGATTCCTCTTGCTGAAAAGTCAGCTTCAACAATTTCATATTCAAATTGGCCATCAATATCCACTCACTGTCTGGAATCGGGCAAAATCCACCTCTGCACTATTAATTTCCTGGTAAAAACAATACCCTACCAAGTCCCCATATCAAATGTTACCTGGTTGTATGTATATGAGTTACATACAATATTAGTGTTAAATATTTTATTACTGTGTTGAACCATTTTACTTAAACATTATACCAACTCTGGGGTCTTCTCTCTCATCTCCAAATAAGATAAATAAATTCTCCTGGGCCTGACAACAATTAGAATTAGCTCAAGTGCACACTCTATATATTGAATAAATAGTTGTATGCATTCTAGGTATAGCTGACAAACCTAATCTGGTTTGTTGGTGTTTTTTTTATTTAAATACTACTGTATATATCCCTATGGGTCATTGGTTCTAGACACTATACTTTTTCTCTTTCTACTTTACCTGGAAAAAAAAAGAAAGACCCAAAATATTTGCTGTATAGTAAGGCATTCCATTTGGTGATGTACACGAACACTATTTTTACTAAGAGGACAACATTCTACCACTTTCTTTGACTTATCTCCCATGGTTTGTACTTTTTGCACATGTCACTTTGTCTGTTTAATGGGCTTCTTCACCTGTTCTTGTTAGGCTTTCTAATCCCATGCATACAATTCCAGGTACTGCTCCTTGATTATTCCCATTGGGGTGCCATGTCTTCCTCCCTCAACTCCTGGGGCAAACACCTAGCAACGATTTTCATTGTGTTAGATTATTATATAGCTTATTTGTAAGTATTGTTCTAATAATGGACATCTACTGTATATATACAAATATCTCCAGCCTCCCATTGTTTTGAGGGTATTTTCAAACATACTTTATGAAACCTTTTTTTGGCTTATAGATTTTACAATGGGCGTCTGCTCCTAAAGAAGTGAGATTATGGTCATGAAATTTATGGAGATTTTTGTCTAAAAAAGGTGGAAGAGAGGAACTTGTATATGTATCACTACTGTATATGATTATTATGTAGATTGTATGCTGTTACACGGTAGTGTTTACAAATCAGCCTGCGGTTTTAAAAATGTTCTTATTCATGTAAAAGATTTTCATCTATTGCTTACTAAATTTTTATGTAATTGTTGTACCTCATTTAAAGTCCCATGAAAATGTTTTTAGTTCTTTGTATAAAGCGGATATTGTGAGAAGAATCATCCCCCAAACTTCCACTTGTCTTTATTTACAACATATATTCTCTAGGTCTTTTGACCATACCACCCGAAAGGATACAGTATTTCATCATATATTTATAAATTTAAATATTATATAAAAAGGAAAGATAAAACCCTTTGTGCACTCAGATCTCATTACATCCTCTATCTGGTATCTTATAATTTTCCATAGAGTTTAGTTTCCCTTGGGCATTTCCTGCATAATACAATTGTAAATATTTTTTTTAGTGAAATTTTGAAGCTGATGAAATTTTCAAAAAGACACATTTTTAATTTCATTGTCTGAACAAGTTTTTTTTTCCAAATGATAAATCTCTTTAATTTTGTCACTTTTTATACAAAAATAGATATAAAAAAGGTAAATGCCTTTACGGTTTATAATTTGGAGGTATAAAATTTGTAAATCCATTTACAATGTTGATCATTCTCCATTTATCTAGTGTTTAAATAGAAGCGCCTCTTTTAGTATAAAAATATTGCCCTTCTCCAAAGCCTCCAGGTGATACCACACACATTTAATACGTTACAATGAGTAAATCCCCTTACCCCAACCCATAAAATATTTAAACTCTGAAGCTAAACATAAGGCTACAAGTTGCTTATTGATCAGATTTAGCAGTGTTTCTATACGTAGCCTAGGAATTTTCAGATTTCAATAAGTTTACACCACTATTTAGATTGTGCGCAAAATTTAGAAATAGGTGGATTTATATTTAGTGAATTAGGATCAGAAGAAATAACATCTAAATATTTAAAAGTGGTAAATAACTTATTCTGACAGCATGGCAGAATATACTGTAGCGTTCGGGGAACCAGCTAGATCGCAGGACACAGGCTTTTCAAACAAAAGGACGTTTATTAAACTTAAATGGCTTCACAGCAGCAAAACAAAAGAAATAACAGTCTCACCGACTTGTAGAGTTTATAACTGCTGTTGCAGTTAAACAGTCCTTCCTTGGTGTTGCAGGTAAGTTTCCCAGCTAGCAGACTTCAATGCAGGCCACTGCCATGTACATTCACAGCTTTCCAGAGCTTTTCACAGCCTCCACAGCTTTTGCAGTGTCCACCATTCACCATGCAGTCTTTACTACACTCCTCTCTCTCACCTACAACTTCCTGTCTCTCTTAAACCACTTCCTTGGACAGGTGTGTTAACCATTGCTGTTCCCTTAAAGGAATCACAGCCCAAACAGAGGGGAAATAGCGTCCTTCCAGGACCCAGCCATGGCGTCCTGTACAATACGTATGGGTAGGCTCCGCCCCTGCCCTATTCCAGGACCGGATATACTATACAAGTCTCCTCCCTGCAGGCCACATTCTTTTTTTTCACTGTACAGCCGCAGCTGGCCAGGGAGTCTTTATCAGACTGGCCAGATGGGTCAGCCTTAGCTTGCTTCTAGGTAGTTGCTATGGCAAGTTGGCATATCAGAAGCAAAAAGTAGATGTTTTAACTCTGTCCAAACTGACTGTGTGGAGCTCAGGTACTAAGCTAATCAAACCACAAAGTCGTCTAAAGGGTCCCACTGCCCCAAAAGCAGCCAGCCAAACAGGCTCCATCAGATTAACCAGGGGTGCCATTCTTCTAGTAGAAAAATATCCTTTGCCGAGTCCCTGGGACAGCAAATTGATCTGGAGATGAAGAAGGTTCATACTACTATTAAGTACCGTAGTGTTTTGTGACCTGTGATTGAGATCACGTCTAGACTGTCAGGATCCAAGACAAGACGAATGCAGAGCTCTGGTCAGTGATAAACTCTCTATGATGGCGAATCCTGGAGTGAAAATGAAGTAGCCAATGATGCAGTTCAGCCACTGTGGATACAAAACTGTATGCCATTTCTCTGGTAGTCCGTTGTGGTCAGTTAACCCTTATGGCTCATACCACAAGTAACACATACTGCTTTTAAGTCAGAGTGGTGACTGTTCAAGTCAGATCCGGTGATATCTAGAAGGGGGTATAATCCCTTATGTTAATCGCCAATGATCAGAGGATAGCCAAAAGCCAAAGTAACGAAGAGTGAATGACAGGTTAAATCTGGGAAAACTATATAGAGGAGAATAAAGAATCAACCATCTTTGTCTGCCTAAACCCAAGTCTACCCAAATCGCCCAGTAGGGTCAGCTGACAGAATTATATGTAAATTTAAGCTTAGGATCTGTGGGTCCTGTGCATTAACGAAGCCGTTGGAATTTTCATTCCACTCCACCAATTCATTGCATTCCCTCCATGACGCATTAGAGCACAATGGTTATGACTGAATGTTCTTTAGTCAAAAGTAAGACTTGGACAACAGAAGGATTAGGATCTAAAACTGCATAGGGCATCGTTGCAATTAATCTCTCCAGCCATCAGTTAGGCTTGGCTTCCACAAATCGTACCCCATGATTTCCATGGAGTATCGTTCATAGCGGTGCGACTCCAAGTTGCATCGACTTCAAAGTAGTCCCTGCACTACTTTGATCCCACTTTTATGTAACTTGGCCCCTGGACATCAAGAATACACAGGCATTGCTTCAAGTCTCATAGAAGTCGCAGTAAAATTGCACGACTTTTAGGTCGCAATAGTGGAAACCTAAGATTGTAGATTGTCTTTAGACCTAGCAGGTTTGGGTGGGTGTATACACTGTATACACACTTCGAGACATCCATGTTTATGCTAGTGCCTTTGCTTGGCCGTTCGAGAGTTCACTACGAGTTAATCTGGCATATGAAAACAAAAAAAGAGTAAAACAAGTCCTGTGGGTTCAACCAATCATCGGTTTGATGATTCAAATCGTGATACCACTTACCAAGTATGGTACTGTCACTATAGCCAGACACTTTAAGCATACAAAAAGGAAAACCAAAGTATTGCTACTAAGGTAAGAAAGCGGCTACTATTAGGACAGAGTAGATTGGGATTCCAAAAAAGTTCAAATTTATTAAAATCAAAAAAGCGCACATTAACAAAATTTCAAATAGTGCAATAAAATTATGGTAACAGCTTCAATCAAAAGTTATTGGCAATCTCCTTCCGGCCAGAAGGGACCCCAATGATTTTTTTTTATATCAGACAAGAGACGGGAGGGACTGACAGGACAAATACAACAATGAACGAGAAACAAACAGGAGGTCCAGACACCAGCATACAATTCAGAGTGAAGTTGTAAAGCGATACAAACCGCTTATGATTGGTTAAAATGGATATTTAATAAATCAAAAATAATAATATAATTACATACAACTTCACTGTGAATGACCCCGGGGATTGACGTTCAAGTATGGGATATGTGGATATATATATATAAGGGTATTGCTAGCCCTGGATATGCTGCTACATAGGATTGCTTAGAAAGTAAAGGTGGTCCCAAAAGCTAAATCAAATTAAATGATTCCTATAAATTAAAGTCTATCATTGATTGATGAAACAGATGATCAAGTAATGGTCCGTGTTATTCATGGGTATTTTACCTCCATGGTATGATGTTGGTGCATTAACTGCCA
Organism: Rana muscosa; assembly: GCA_029206835.1. Taxonomy (NCBI): domain Eukaryota; kingdom Metazoa; phylum Chordata; class Amphibia; order Anura; family Ranidae; genus Rana; species Rana muscosa. The sequence goes on along the minus strand of CM055117.1, from coordinate 634,757,658 downwards.
TGTGATCACTTGTATTTTTTTTCACAATCAAAGGTTTATTGAAAGAGAATTGTTACAAAATTATCAACAGTGAAAATAAACAATCAGAATCTGTATACTCAACAATCGAGTTTGACATTCAAAAAGTTCATAACGTAAAAAGAAAGAGTACCTTCAACATGGGTATAAGCAATACTTCAGTCAGATTAATCTTTGTATGAGGGAAATGGGGGGGAAGGAAGAGGAGGTAGGGAAGGGGAAAGAGGAGAGTGGGGAAGGATAGAAGGGAGAGGAGGGGTGAAGGAGGTTAAAGAGGGTAGGGTAAGAGAGCTTTAAATGAGGGGGTCTAGCTGGTTGCATATTCACAATACAACTTTAATATCCGCATATCTTAGTTTTATCTATAGTGAAGTAACAATCCAGTTTGTAGTCTATTAGAAGCTATGCTAGGTATATGTTGTTGGCCAAGATTAGAGAGGGAACTGTCAGTTTGCAGCCTTGTAGGCTGCAGGTGACGTAGAACTATAAGCAAATTATTCCACCAGGTTTTTGAATTCCGCAGAATATATGAATATCACCCAAGGTTGCCAAAGAGCATGAAAATTTTCAGTTGTCTCTCTCCTCATTGCCACTATCTCATCCATCTTGTAAATAAACATTACTCTGTCTAGCCAATCTCTAACCGTCGGTACAGTAGTGGTTCTCCAGTGTAGTGGGATAAGTGTTTTGGCAGCCGTCAGTAGATGCCTTGTCAATGCTTTTTTGTATTTGCTAGTCTTGAAGTGGTTAATATGTAAAAGGCATGCTGCTGCGTTTAGGTCGATCGTGGTATCTGTGATGTGTTTTATCCAAGAATTAACTTGAGACCAATAGTCAAGGATAGGGGGGACAGCTCTACCAGATGTGCAAGAAGGAGCCCGAATCCCTATTGCATCTCCAGCATGTGTCCGATGAGAGGTTTGACCACTGCCTGGCTTTCACTGGGGTCATGTACCATTGGGTTAGCAGCTTGTAGGAGGTTTCCTGGTATCTCGTGCTCAGGGAGCATTTGTGAGCAAAAATGCATGTCTTTTCCCACTGCACTTCACTGAGGGTAAGACCTAGATCTCTCTCCCAATTATTTTTATGCTTGTTGCCTGTATCTGTTTGTGCATGACCTAGCCAAAAGTAAGCTAGGGATGTGGTCTTGGTAATCTGATCTAGAAAGACAGATCTGCTCCAGTTGGGTCAGATTTTTGCTGTATGCCTTTTTATGTATGCTATTGACCAGGAAATCTTTCAGCTGAAGATAGAACCAAGATGACAGTGAGGACACGCCAAATTCGTTTGAGGTCTTCCAGAGCTTTGACCTTGTTGTTAGCCAGACAGTGGGTAACCAGCAATTTACCAGTGGTAGAGGGGATTGGAAGTCTCGGTTGGATTACTCCCGGGGCAAAGTCTGGGTTGTCTGCAAATGGTGTCAATGGACCCGGGACCGTGGCTAATTTGTAAGGAGTGGCTATTTTATGCCAGATATCAAGTGTAGCCGCTACAAAGGGGTTAGTCATTTTTCTGGTGTATTTGGAAGAAGCTGACCAGGGGAGATATAAGATAGGTTTCGAGTTGTTATCACATTCTAGCTGCACCCAATCTTTATGGGCCGCGTGGCAATGCCAGTCTATCAATCTTGATATGTTTGAAGCTATGTGGTATTTCTTGTAGTCAGGTAAACCAATGCCTCCCCTGTTCTTTGGCAGTGTAAGGAGCTTCAAACTGATTCTAGGTTTTTTCCCTGCCCACAAGAAACGTCTCTGGATGGTCTGCAGTTTTACGAAAAAGGGGGAGGGCATTTTGATTGGTAAAGCATTAAAAAAAATAGAGTAGCCTTGGGAGAATAGTCATTTTTAGGATAGAAGCTCTTCCAAACCAGGAGAAGAGCTTAGGGGTCCATTTTTGTAAGTCTGAAGTGATGGATTGTAGGAGAGGGGTGAAATTGGCTGAGAAGAGACTATGGATGGGGTTAGTTTAATTCCTAAATATTTAAGGGTGTTTGATTCCCATTTAAAGTTGTGGTTGTTCTTGAGTAAGTCATAACTTTTGGGATCTAAACTCAGATTAATGGCCTCTGATTTTGTGTGGTTGATTTTAAAGTTGGAAATTAAGCGAAAAGTTTTAAATAAGTCCATCAGGTTGTGGATAGATATGTGTGGTTGCGTGATGAAGAAGAGAAGGTCATCCGCATATGCCGCAATTTTGTATTCCTTCTCTAGTACTGTGAAGCCCCTAATGTCGCGTGAGTTATTTATGGACCTGATTAGGGGTTCTAGAGATAAGATAAAGAGTAGGGGAGAGAGGGGACATCCCTGACGTGTGCCATTGTATATTTTGATGGGGTCAGAAAGAACATTATTAATTTTGATTCTTGCTTCGAGATTTACATAAAGGGCCTGTATCCAGTTTAACATACTATTACCAAGGCCTACATGAGAACAGGTAGCCAACATATAGTCCCATGAAACCCTATCGAAGGCCTTCTTCGCATCGGTAGACAGGAGGAGGCCCTCGATCTTCTTGCACTTTGCCTGATGGATAAGGTTAAGGGATTTGGTGATATTGTCTCTGGCTTCCCTGCCCAGCATAAAGCCAACCTGTTCCGGACCAATGACCTGGGAAAGTAAAGGTTTCAGCCTATTAGATAGAATTTTTGCCAGTAATTTAATGTCGATGTTCAGTAAGGAGATTGGTCTAAAATTAGAACACTCAGAATGGTCCTTGTCAGGTTTGGGAACAACAGCTATGTGCGCGTTAAGTAATGTGTTAGATTCATGTTTATTTTTGGACAGATAGTTGAACATCCTATGTAAGGGGCTTGTTATTAGTTGGGTAAAGGTTTTGTAATACTGGGAGGTAAATCCGTCTGGGCCTGGGCTTTTCCCTGTTTTCAATTCCTTAATTGCGCTTTGCATCTCATCTGTTGTGATGGGGTCTTCCAGAGATGAGATGTCCTCATCATGGAGGGAGGGTAGTCCGCTATCAACCAGAAAGTCCCTGATCATCTCCTCTCTGGAAGTTGTTATGTGGGGTGGTTTGTGTTGGGGGGGTAAATTATAAAGTTTTTCATAGAAGTTACAGAATATTTTAGCAATTTTCTCTGGTTCATGTTCCAGAGTGCCTTGCTTTGTGCGTATAGCATGGATGTGGTTCGACATCCTAATATCTTTCAGGGCTCTGGCCAGGTATTTTCCACTTTTGTCACCGTGTTCATAAAAAATATTTTTTTTAAACAATAAGGCTTTTTGGGTTTGTAGGTCCAGTATGCATTTCAGGGACTGTCTATTGTAATTAAGTTCCGTTTCGACTTTGACGGACAGTGATTTTTTGTGCTGTAGTTCCAGTCTAGCTATTTTGTTGGATAGTTGGGTTATCGCCTTCTCCCTGTCTCTTTTTTTTCTGGCTCCCCACTTAATGAGTTCTCCTCTTATCACGGGTTTATGTGCTTCCCAGTTATTCAGGGGATTGGTATCTGAATCAATATTATTCTGGAAAAAAGACTTAATGGAGTCATGAATGCTGTCATGTATGGGCTGGTCTGTCAGTAGGGCTGCATTGAGTCTCCAGTTGAAAGTCAAACTTTTAGATGGATTAAATTGCAGAGAAATTGCAATAGGGGCATGATCAGATAGGGAGATGATGCCTATCTCCGCTCTGGTCAAATTGGGAAGGTCTCTGTGTGATAAATAAATCTATCCTGAAGTATCTCTTGTGGGGTTTTGAAAAGAAGGAATAGTCTCTGTCAGTAGGGTGTGTCGATCTCCATGTGTCCACCAATGTTAACGATTGCAGTAGTGCCTTAATGCATTTTAGTATTCTGTAGGAGACATATGAGTGTCCTGTGGAAGTGTCTTGGAGTGGTGAGAGAGGTACATTAAAGTCTCCACCTAGAATTATACAGCCTTCCGCAAAACACTTTAGTTCGTTTATTATTTTGCTGCAGAATGTAATGTGAGATTTGTTTGGGAAGTACACATTAGCTATCGTGACTGGGGATCCTGCCCAGGTGCCTTTCAGAATGATGTATCTACCCTCGGGATCTATCAGTCGGTGTTTAATTTCAAATGGGGCATTTTTATTAATCAGTATGGTAACACCCTTCGTCTTGGCTAGGGGGTTTGTCGCGTGGTAAGCTACAGTGTAGAGATTGTCTGTGATTTTGGGTATATTCTGACCTTTAAAGTGTGTTTCTTGTATAAATAGCACCAGGGGTTTGAGTTTTCTGAGTTCCTTGAGGAGTTTGGTTCGTTTTTCGGGGATGTTAAGGCCATTAGCATTGTGTGAAATTATTGTGGGTGAGTTGCCTAGAAAAGAGTATGACATGTTGGGCGTACTGTAAATATATTGGGGAGCTCTCTGTCTGGGGTTGTTAGTGTTTATAAGGTAAGGGGAGGAGAGAAAAAAAAAAAGGGGAAGGGGGAGGGGAATTATATCTGTCAGCTAAACAGCTGCCAGATGATATAGATAGGTATTAAGTAAACAGCAGTTAGAATGAGTCTGAGCCTCAATTATTCCCAAAAAGGGGAATAGGGCCACAGGTCACCTGTATTCCAGGTAGAGTTAGAAAGCAATAATTAAAAGAAAATGTAATAAACTAAAGGGAATACACAGAAGTTGTGGTGACCACAAACGACTCTAGGGGGGTAGTGGAAGGAGTCTTTGTGGATTGTAGGGAATGTTTGAAAAATTGGGGTGTTCAAGTCCAGGGAGGTCTACGGAGGGAGGACGGAATATTTATATCCATTATAGAAGAGCTGGTCTGAGCCATATGAATTTCAAACGTTTCAGAACACGAAAAGGTATATATAGAACCTCATAACAATTCAATGTAAACAGCAGGTAATTACGGCTGTAAATAGAACATAATCATTGTTGTGGGAGCAGTTAACCATATCTCCAGTAAGTCGCTTAAGGGGCCCAGCTGGGCGACCCAGAGAACAGCTGTTCCCTTGTAGAGGGCCACCATCCGTATCGCCCCACCTGATCCCCCCCGCCCCTCTCAGCTAGGTGCACCAGGGCCCATCTATTTCCTTATAAACTAAAACAGCAGAAAATAGGGTAAGTGGCATAGATTAACATTTAAAGCATATAAGACACTTTGGTGAGCCCTTTCAGGGATATGGCAGTCCATAGAAGCAGGAATCTTTGAAGGTATGGAGCCGTGACTAAGCAAGAGTGTAAGTAAATACTTACAGTTCCCAGACATCTAATTAGTAGGTCCACACCTCATGTTACCGTGAGGATCGATAGGTAGTATTCATGCGTTTGATGGTAAGGCTACTTCTGAGGTGTCTGCAATACATCTCTTTCTCACAGAGGGGAATACAATGGAAAGGTAAAAAACAACATAAAACACACAAAACCTTGAATTCCAGTCTAGTTTTGGTATTGGTAAACTATAACTAATATTATAAAACCGAGGTGTGGACCGCATGGGGGTTAGAAAATAGCGTTACTTTCGTTCTACTATTAGCAGGTATTATGATCTCTGTGTACAAAAAAGGGTACTCAGTGAACATCCCCTTTTCAGAGGTGGTTGGCTTGGTGTCATAAGTATCTGCGAGTGCTGCCCTCCAGTGGTGAATGTTGATGACAGCAGCTCAAGTGTTAAAGTGAGGCAGCAAAGTCCAGATTTAGCCATGGTAAATAGTGTCATGTCTGCCATAGCTTGTGCTGGGCAATCATACGTGGACCCATGATGGAGTAAAAGTCTATCTCGGCATGGCCCGTCTATATAACAGTGCAAACCAGAGGATTATAACAAATAAACTTGGTGAGGAGCTATAAACAAACTGTGTTAACTCGGTCTCAATCTAGAGAGAGTTCATCTCTATCTAACTTCCCTCATCCTGGATCCTTTAGGAGAGGGTGAGTTGAAGCTGCTCTTAAGTGATCCTTTCCTGAGCTGACCAGGGCGAAAGGGAGATTTGTCTGGAGGCGAGTTATGTGATGACGGTTGATTGTTGATGGCAGGAGGAAGTTTAAATTCAGCATACCAGTCAGGCAATTCGATGGGGGCTATTTGCAGGTTTTCACAAAATTTGTGCAGGTCTTCTGGGACCCTCAGTAGATATTGCTTGCTATTGTAGGTAGCCTGCAATGCAAAGGGGAATTTCCACCAATATCTGATTTCTTTCTCCCTCAGGACTTCCAGCAGTGGTCTAAGCGCCCACCTGTTCTTTAGAGTGATTGGGGATAGGTCCTGAAAAAAGGTGAACTTCCGTCTCATTGAAAATGATCTGATCATTAGCTCTAGCTTTCTGCAATATCTCTTCCTTCAGGGTAAAGCTAGGGAGACAACAAATCACATCTCTTGGGGGATTGTTGTCTGAAGCTCTGGGCCTGAGGGCTCTGTGTGCCCTGTCGAATTCAATGGGAGAGGCTTCAGGCCTATCCAGCAGGCTGTTAAAAATGGAAGTGAGTGCTGGCTTGATTTGATCAGGGAGGGTAGTTTCTGGTATACCCCTTATTTTAATATTGTGTCTTCTGCCCCTATTGTCGAGGTCTTCTAAATGCCTATTAGTGTCGATCAGGTGCTGTGAGTGGGAAACAACAATGTCATCCAATCTTGTTAGGGCTCTATCCCTTCTCTTTCCCGATCGTTATGCAACCGCCATTTGCTCAGAGAGTCTGAGCAGTTCCTTCTTAATGTCTGATATGGCAATCGAGAAAGAGTTTTTAATATCTGCGGCAATCTCTGTCATAGAGGCATAAGTCAAGGGGCAGTCACCCTGTACTGTACCTCCTATAGAGTCCTCAGATGCAGGTAGAGACACATCATCGTCCTCCATGTCATCTCCTCCATCCCTCTTTGCCATCAGCGCCATCTTGGATTTCCGACCACTGCCTGTATAGCGGTATTTGTGCAGGATTGCCGAGGAAAGTTTGTTTTTAGGTGTGCCCATCGAGCGGAGGTGTCTGCTAGGTGTCCCCCTCGTGCAGTACGTGCTCATAGTACGTTTTTAAGAGGCCGATTTAGCATCCGTCCTGACCCGTCGACCGGAGCTCGCTCAAGCAGCGTCCATCCACGCCGCGCTCCAAGCCACGCCCCCCACTTGTTAGCTCAACACGAAATATTTACTTGATCTGAATAAAGTTCATTTAGACATTTGCATCAAATGACAGCACTTGGTGTGTAGGATACTGGCATCAATGCAATAAGGAAAAAAATAACTGATTCCACTTCCATATAGATGCAAAGAAACGTAAAGTTCAAAGGGGGAACCGGTAATGATATCAATTCTGATTCGGAGACCAGTAGCAATCAAAGATTAGCAATAGAGAGCATATCCATACTTTATCGAACTGACATGACCGGCTAACACAGCGTCTTGCTGAGCATTGATTTTAATGACAAGCCAGGCTCTGTAATGTGCATGGCTTTTCTGGTCAGCAGAAACCACTCAGCTACTGCGTGGTCTCCACCGTGCAGGACCTGCTGGTCTGCTTCGTCCTCAGCGATTACCGGGTGTTCGTCATGTTGATCAGTGTGGTAAGAAGATGTATGGTAGGCGATAGGTTCAAAACCGCGGCTAGGTTTGAACGGGGTCTTCCGTAGATGGCGTCACGTGACTGACTGCTGTGACGTCAACGCGTTACACTAGAAGGTAGCGTAGCTTCGTCTGAAGTTCATCTGGCAGACTGTGGCCTTTCCACAAACTCTGGGAATTTCCCAGGAAATTGGTCCAGTAGTGGCCGTCTTGCAGGAGCAAAACCTTTTGGTGAGCCTTGTTTGGGCAACAGCCTGGCGCAAAAAGTTCTAGTTCAGATCCTGATCAAGTTGGGAGGAATCATCATCAAGAGACCAACTAGTCTCAATACAGCAATGACCTACCTGGAAGCAGTTCTGAATCTCTGAAGAATACAGTAAAGTTACCCTCAGAGAGAGCAACAGTAAGTATCTCACTTGAACAATTGGCTCTTATCCATTGGTTGCATCCCGCAGTCGCAAAAAGCCAAAGAAGTAGCCTGTGCTAACCCATGTGGTGCTAGGGGCCCAAGGGAAGGTTAACAACTGTATTAACTGGTTTTGTAGTAAAGAAAGACTTGCTTCCTGCACCAGGAACTATGACTCCACAGAGGAGACAAGTCCCTTTTGGGAAGGTAGCTAATCTGGCTAATCTTTCAGCTTATCAGCTACTAGGCATACCAATCATTGCAAATTGTTACTTGTCGGGTATTCATGCCAATGGAGGACAAGGTGTCCAACAGCCAGAGTTGCAGTGGTCGCAGACTGAAGTCCTTCCAAAAACGCAACAAAGAGCCACAGCTATGCTGCAAAGACTCAGCAAAATGGGGACGTCCTATATTCTGTCGAGAAGGAATGCAAAACTAGTCAACTTCTGTCAGAGGTATCTCCCAGTCAGGTCTAGCAGCCCTTTAGGTTCAGGTTTTCTAGAACTTCTTGCCAGACGTAAGGTACAAAGCAGTTAGATGACAAGGGATGGTCTCCAAACCAACAAGTCGGTCAAGGGATCGGCAACAAGGCCATCAGGATATTGATCCAACAGTAACCTGGGTAGCTTACCAGAGGTGGAAGCAGAGAAACTACTGTCATCCAGCTGGGTCTGCAGATTAGCCAATATGTATATTGAACAAACCTAATAGTCTCCAGGATCCTTATCTGGATTCAAAGCCGTTCAATGATGAGGACAATTTCCCGGTGGCCTGCAGGCCATGATATCCACGGGTACAGTCTCAGACCTGAAAACCTCCTATTCTCCTTCCTGAGATCCAACACATCATACAGCGTGGCCAACGGTATCTTCCAAATTCAGACAAGTTATATCTAGATGCTGGAGAACAAGAAGTGAAGATTTACATGGAGTTCTCACCTTTAGTTTTTGAAATCCTATGGGAGGTCAGAGCACCTACTCCAGACGTCAAGTACATTAGATATTAGAAAAACCCTACAGAATTTAAAGGATGGAAGTCTCGGTTCCTTGCTTTAAGGATAGAATTGTATACAAGCCAGCCTAGAGAAGGCATTAAAGGATAGATGAAGCTCAGTCGTGTCCTCACTCTCTGGGATCCAGCAACTGTTGCATATCTTGGCAAACCAATTCCGAAAGACGAGGGCAGATTATTCTTTCCCCCCTGTGGTCTTCCAAATAGTGAGATACATTGTCTCACTCTCCATTCAGAGGGATAAGACATCCTCAATATGGCCAGTAACATGGAAGTAGTATTTTGTATGGCCAATAGGTCTAGAAGGATCTCAGATTTTCAAGTGTCAAGCCATAAACTACCTTGTTGCTGAAATTATCAGGCAAAATGTCTCTAGTCTCTTCCTCAACACTATACAGAGGTCTGCTTCTTTGCAGCCTGGGTTAGAACATCATCCTTCTGGCCTATCCAAACTAAAGTTTTTGAAGTACCTCAAGCATTGGAAATAGGTTCAAGGTTGAAGAGACATATAGAATTGGCCCTTCAAGGAGAAAACAGGCTCTTCAGGCCTAACTGCATCAGAAGACAATTGCTGTCCATTAAAGACAACTGCAGTGGTGCGGATCAAGTTAGTCAAGGGGCTTAGATGGCTAGGACAAATCCATCAATTGAGGGCAGAGACCGCTTTCCCAGATGGATTGCACATCCATGGATGGAACTCCAAAAGGAGTCCATCCAGAACCAATATGTAAACTACGACCTTATATGGACCCAGCAGCCTTAGCCACAATACAACTCAGTCGTTAGTGGGGATAGATCTAATCCTCAACTTAAACACTTCAGCAGTACCCACCCTTGTTTGGTGAGTCGGTACATCCCATACGTATATGCTGTCATGTGGGACAGGAAAGAGGGTAATTTTCCTTTCCTGATGCAAAGCATGACAGCAGATAGGTCCCTCCCAAAAGGGCTTTGCAGTGATACTAAGTTACGCGAATGTGGCCTTGTACAGAATAACCGGTCCTGGAATAGGGAAGGACGCGGAGCCTACCTATACATATATGCTGTCATGCTTTGCATCAGGAAAGGAAAATTACCGTCAGGCAAGTAAAAATGTTTCCTCTTAATGAGCGTTGAAAAATTGGAGAGTTCAAATTACTAGTAGGCAATAACACATGTTTAATTGACAATAATTAGCAACCCTAAAACATAGCCAAAAAGGTAGAAATTCTATTCATTGAATTTTCTAAAGAGCAACCAGTGTCTCCTAAAAAGGAGAATGTCATATGCATATACAGTGCCTTGAAAAAGTATTCACACCCCTTGAAATTTTCCACATTTGGTCATGTTACAACCAAAAATGTAAATGCATTTTGTTGGGATTTTATGTGATAGACCAACACAAAGAGGCACATAATTGTGAAGTGGATGGAAAATGATAAATGGTTGTCAATATTTTTTACAAATAAATGTGAAAAGTGTGGCGTGCATTTGTATTCAGCCCCCCTGGGACAATACTTTGTAGAACTACCTTTCGCTGCAATTACAGCTGCAAGTATTTTTGGGGAGGTCTCTACCAGCTTTGCACATCTAGAGAGAGTGACATTTTTGCCCATTCTTTGCAAAATAGCTCAAGCTCTGTCAGATTGGATGGAGAGCGTCTGAACAGTAATTTTCAAATCTTGCCACAGATTCTCATTTGGATTTAGGTCTAGACTTTCACTGGCCCATTCTAACACATGAATATGCTTTGATCTAAACTATTCTATTGTAGCTCTGGCTGTATGTTTAAGGTCATTGTCCTGCTGGAAGGTGAACCTCCAGCTCCAGTCTCAAGTCTTTTGCAGGCTCTAATAGGTTTTCTTCTAGGAGTGCCCTGCATTTGGCTCCTTCCATCTTCCCATCAGCTCTGACCAGCTTCCCCGTCCCTGCTAAAGAAAAGCATCCCCACAACATGATGCTGCCACCAATATGTTTCACTGTGGGGAGTATGGTGTGTTCAGGGTGATGTGCAGAGTTAGTTTTCCGCCACGAAAGCATTTTGCTTTTAGGCCAAAAAGTTCAATTTTGGTCTCATCTGACCAGAGCACCTACCTCCATATGTTTACGGTGTCCCCCCATGGCTTCTTGCCACTCTTCCATAAAGGTCAGATTTGTGGCGTGCACAACTAATAGTTGTCCTGTGGACAGAATCTTCCACCTGAGCTGTGGCTCTCTGCAGCTCCTCCAGAGTTACCATGGGCTTCTTGGCTACTTCTCTCATTAATGCTCTCCTTGCCCGGCCTGTCAGTTTAGGTAGACGGACATGTCTTGGTTGGTTTGCAGTTGCGCCATACTCTTTCCATTTTTGGATGATAGATTGAAACGTGCTTTGTGAGATGTTCAAAGCTTGTGTAGCGGGGTCTCTAAATTTAGGTGGGACACTCAGGTGTGTAAGTATGGGAATAGTGGACCATTTGTGTTCGTGGAGGATTGGATGGTGTAATAATCTCCTTGGCCTCTGGGTGGCGGGGTACCTGGAGGCTCAAGGTAGATTGGCCGTCACAGTGCTACCCTTTTTGTCCCTTTCCGGAGATGGTACGGCGAGGGTGGGGAACCTGCCGTGGTGTCGATGGGAGGAGATAAAAGGGGGAGACTCCCTAACCACGAGGTCTTGGAGGATCTTCTTCACGCGCCCAGGCACCTTAGGCCTGGGTGCGGGCGGTTCTGGATTCTGGCCCAGGCGCCCTAGGCCTGACCAGAAAGGAGTTGGAGTCCATCCCAGGCACCTTCAGCCTGGGGTGAGGTACTAAACTAGGAGGCCTGGGGTCCAGTGACTTTGACTGGGTCCCGCGAGGGTGGAGAAGTCCGAGGGTCCCTGAGGTGGATGGGGCCCATGTCTGAGGTGAGGAGGCCGGGGAGGTTACCCATTCGGAGAGTCTGGAGCAGCATCAACCCAGTGACGGATGGGCCTCTGGTAACTCCCTTGGAGGGACATCTTCCCCTGACAGGGGCCGCAGCGAAGGTACTCCTATCTACGTTCTCTTGAGTTGCTGGTAGAGACTCTCAAGTTCTATGTCCTTCCTAGCTAATGCTATAGTAACCGCTGGCGAGATCGCAGTGGTTTAGCTGATAACCAGGATAGTGCCTCGACCTGCTCATTCCCCGTATCAAAATGTTATCAAGTCGCAACCAGTTAGCTACTGAAGCACTGTTTATTGTGAGATATACAATAAAACAAGAGTTGGGCTGTGATCGGTGTGTGGAACTCTGGTTAATGGGAGCAGAGGGAAGGGTTGACACAGCGGGACTTGATTCTAGACAAAAGCACATAGGCCCGAGGAAATATCTGGTACTGGCCTTCACCTCACCCACAGCTATGGGGAGGACATGGGCCGTAGCGCATCTCACCCTGTCGTGTGACAGACCACTAGACAAAGGAGATAGTGTGAGGCCGCTACACTTGGGATATTTTTTTATATCCCAACCCCGATTTAAACTTCTCCAAAACTTTATCCCTGACCTGTCTGGTGTGTTCCTTGGCCTTCATGATGCTGTTTGTTAACTAAGGTTCTCTAACAAACCTGAGGGCTTCACAGAACAGCTGTATTTATACTGAGATTAAATTACACACATGTGGATTCTATTTACTAGTTAGGCGACTTCTGAAGGCAATTGGTTCCACTAGATCAGTGATATACAATTAGCGGACCTCCAGCTGTTGCAGAACTACAAGTCCCATGAGGCATAGCAACACTGACAGCCACAAGCATGACACCCAGAGGCAGAGGCATGATGGGACTTGTAGTTTTGCAACAGCTGGAGGTCCGCTAATTGCATATCCCTGCACTAGATTTTAGTTTGGGGTATCAGAATAAAGGGGGCTGAATACAAATGCACACCACACTTTTCAGATATTTGTAAAAAAAATTGAAAACCATTAATCATTATCCTTCCACTTCACAATTATGTGCCACTTTGTGTTGGTCCATCTCAAAATCCCAATAAAATAATTTTTTGTTTTTGGTTGTAACATGACAAAATGTGGAAAATGTCAAGGGGGTATGAATACTTTTTCAAGGCACTATACAGGTCCTTCTCAAAAAATTAGCATATTGTGATAAAGTTCATTATTTTCTGTAATGTACTGATAAACATTAGACTTTCATATATTTTAGATTCATTACACACAACTGAAGTAGTTCAAGCCTTTTCTTGTTTTAATATTGATGATTTTGGCATACAGCTCATGAAAACCCAAAAATCCTATCTCAAAAAATTAGCATATTTCATCCGACCAATAAAAGAAAAGTGTTTTTAATACAAAAAAAGTCAACCTTCAAATAATTATGTTCAGTTATGCACTCAATACTTGGTCGGGAATCCTTTTGCAGAAATGACTGCTTCAATGCGGCGTGGCATGGAGGCAACCAGCCTGTGGCACTGCTGAGGTGTTATGGAGGCCCAGAATGCTTCGATAGCGGCCTTAAGCTCATCCAGAGTGTTGGGTCTTGCGTCTCTCAATTTTCTCTTCCCAATATCCCACAGATTCTCTATGGGGTTCAGGTCAGGAGAGTTGGCAGGCCAATTGAGCACAGTAATACCATGGTCAGTAAACCATTTACCAGTGGTTTTGGCACTGTGAGCAGGTGCCAGGTCATGCTGAAAAATGAAATCTTCATCTCCATAAAGCTTTTCAGCAGATGGAAGCATGAAGTGCTCCAAAATCTCCTGATAGCTAGCTGCATTGACCCTGCCCTTGATAAAACACAGTGGACCAACACCAGCAGCTGACATGGCACCCCAGACCATCACTGACTGTGGGTACTTGACACTGGACTTCAGGCATTTTGGCATTTCCCTCTCCCCAGTCTTCCTCCAGACTCTGGCACCTTGATTTCCGAATGACATGCAAAATTAGCTTTCATCCGAAAAAAGTACTTTGGACCACTGAGCAACAGTCCAGTGCTGCTTCTCTGTAGCCCAGGTCAGGTGCTTCTGCCGCTGTTTCTGGTTCAAAAGTGGCTTGACCTGGGGAATGCGGCACCTGTAGCCCATTTCCTGCACACGCCTGTTCACGGTGGCTCTGGATGTTTCTACTCCAGACTCAGTCCACTGCTTCCGCAGGTCCTCCAAGGTCTGGAATCGGTCCTTCTCCACAATCTTCTTCAGGGTCCGGTCACCTATTCTCGTTGTGCAGCGTTTTCTGCCACACTTTTTCCTTCCCACAGACTTCCCACTGAGGTGCCTTGATACAGCACTCTGGGAACAGCCTATTCGTTCAGAAATTTCTTTCTGTGTCTTACCCTTTTGCTTGAGGGTGTCAATGATGGCCTTCTGGACAGCAGTCAGGTCGGCAGTCTTACCCATGATTGCGGTTTTGAGTAATGAACCAGGCTGGGAGTTTTTAAAAGCCTCAGGAATCTTTTGCAGGTGTTTAGAGTTAATTAGTTGATTCAGATGATTAGGTTAATAGCTCGTTTAGAGAACCTTTTCATGATATGCTAATTTTTTGAGATAGGAATTTTGGGTTTTCATGAGCTGTATGCCAAAATCATCAATATTAAAACAAGAAAAGGCTTGAACTACTTCAGTTGTGTGTAATGAATCTAAAATATATGAAAGTCTAATGTTTATCAGTACATTACAGAAAATAATGAACTTTATCACAATATGCTAATTTTTTGAGAAGGACCTGTATATTTTTTTCTGTAGGGCCCTACTTAAAACCTTTACTATTGATGGAACATCTAATCTCTGTTGCAAGTGGTTCAATGGCAATGGGATATGAGATAGGAGATAAAAGGGCCTGTAAATATAAATTGAGGAGATAGTTATTTACTTTAGCTCTTAAATGGGAATCATGATATAATATTTGAACCCACTGAATAAATCTAAGATCAAAATTAAACTGTTCCACCACTGCCCATAAGCATCCAGTACATAGTAATGGTAAATATAGTAAAAGCAATAGAAGTAAAAAAAGATACTGAAGCTCTAGTTCATTTTTTTTTTTTTTTTTAAGTGTTTGTAAATTTAAAAAAAGTCAATTATTAAGGGCCCTAGACTTATTAGGCAGAAAATCTGCCTGTTCAGGAGTTTAAATGTTTGTTATAATATCACCAGATGGATTGATCACTTTTTGGCTATTTTTTGTCTACTGTCAACAAGAATATGAGAGTTTAAAAAAACTAGGTACAACACATCTTTCCTTGGTTTCAATATAGCCACTAATAGTCGAGAGGCCATCAGGTCCACATCCGGCGTGCCCCACCACCGGTAAAGGAGTTGAAACACCTCCGGGTGCAAGGACCACTCTGTCTCAGATAGTCCGCCTGCCAGTTTTCTACGCCCGGAATGTAGACGGCCGACAGAGCCGGTGCGCTCCTTTTTTCGCCCACCTTAGGATGCGGGCGACCTCGGATGCCGCAGTCGAGCTCCGAGTGCCCCCCTGATGGTTGACATACGCCACGGCCATGGTGTTGTCCGACTGGATTCTGAGCGAACGGCCCAGTAACCTCTTCGACCATGCGGAGAAGCACAGTCTGATCACTCGCAATTCCAGGACATTGATCGGTAGACGGGATTCGTCTGGGGTCCAGAGCCCTTGAACTGCCAGGACTCCCCAAACTCCACCCCGGCCCGTCAGGCTGGCGTCCGTCGTGACCACCGTCCACTGGATGGGGAGGAACGACCTTCCGGACCGGAGAGCCAGGGATCTTAGCCACCACGTCAGGGACGACTTGACAGAGTGACTCATCTGGATCTGAAGATCCAATGACAACAGGGACTTGTCCCAAGTGGACAGGATCTCCTTCTGCAATGCCGGAGTATGTGATTGGGCATACGGAGCGGCCTCGAAGGAGGCCACCATGAGTCACAGTACTCTCATGCAGAAACGGATCGACAACCATTTTTGGGACGTCAGGACCCGTACCGCCGACTCAAGTGTCTGCAACTTCTCCAAGGGTAGGAACACTTTTGCTTCCGAAGTGTCCAGGATCAGACCCAGATACTCCAAACGCCAAATCGGGACCAAGACCGACTTTTGAATTTTCAGGAGCCACACGAAGTCCCGGAGGGTCTGACTGACTATTGTCACATTTTCCTCCAACTCTGAGCCATTTTCTGCTCTTAGAAGATTGTTTAGATAGCCCACGATAACAATTCCTCGCTGTCTCAGCAAAGCTAGAACCCGGGCAAGCACCTTGGTGAAAACCCGCGGTGCCGATGCTGGGCCAAAGGGAAGTGCCACAAACTGATAGTGGACTTCGCCTACTGCAAAACACAGAAACTTCTGGTGACTTGCGCAGATAGGGACATGCAAGTAGGCGTCCTTGCTGTCCAAGGATGCCAGAAAGTCCCCTTGATGGAGTGTAGCAATCACAGTGCGAATGGATTTCATACAGAATTTTTGCACCTTCACAAAGGCATTCAAGGCCTTGAGGTCCAAGATTGGCCAGACCCTGTCCTTTTTTGGGACAACAGATTCGAGTAGAACCCCTGAAACCCCTCCTGTGACGATACCGGCACAATTACTCCGCACCTGAGCAAATCCTGTACAGCCCCCAAGAGGGCCGCCCGACGGGCAGGAAGGAGAGGGAGATTGGAGGGGAAGAATCTGTCTGGGGGCCATGAACGGAACTCTATCCTGTACCCCAAGGTGACCACCTCGCACACCCACTGATCGGGGATCCGGGAGGTCCACCGAACCGTGAACCTGCAAAGTCGTCCCCCCACCCCAGTCGGGCAGGGGCAAGACTTCATGCGGTGGCGGGCTTGGGAGCTGGCTTGGTCGGCTTACGCACCCAGGGACGCTTCTGTCCACCAGCCGCACTGTTGTCAGTCTGGGAGGGCTTACCTGTGGATTCTGACTGAAGAAAAAAAAAATTTTGCTCGAAAGGAGGGGCCCGGCTTACGGCAGGGCTCCTTTCCCTTAGTAGACTGCGACATCCTTAATGATGTCATTCAGGGCAGCCCCAAACAGTCTACCGCCCTTAAAGGGCAAATCAGCCAGGAGCTTCTTGGAAGCTAGATCAGCCGACCAGCATTTCAACCAGATAAGACGACGCAATACCACCGCAGAGATAGAGGCCCCAGATATTAAAGGGGCAGCGTCCAAAGTGGCATCACACACATACACCAGACCCTGCACAAGTTGGTGGGCCAGGGCAATGGTATCTGGAGGGAGATTATGCTCCTGTACAGTCTGATGCAAAATCTTTGCCCATTCCGTGAGTGTCTGCGACACAAGGGTCGCCACTATGATAGGACATAAGGCGGACCCCAGCAAGGAAAACATAATTCTACTCACCACTTCTGACCTCCTGTCAGTGGGGTCCTTAAATGCAGGAGTCTCCTCCATCGGGAGAGTGGTAGCCTTATTCAAACGGGCGACCAGGGGGGGGGCTGTGCTGGCTGGGGAGGGGATACCCAGAGGACTCACCAACCCGGAGAGGACCGATCAGTTCTGCTGCCTGCACCGCACTACCAGCGCGAGTGAGCCGTGAGGAGAGAGTGAGGAGCTTTGCGCAGCAGCAGCGATAGAGGCCAAAAGGAAAGTGAAAGCACGCGCGGCTTCAAGAACATGGCCGCCGGCCGCATGTAACTGCACCATCGATCCACGGCAAGATGGCCGCCGAGAGCGCAGTAAAAATACAGAGAAGGCGCCGAATGGCGCCCAGGCCCAAAACACACAAAGTTCCCTCAGCACCATGCAGACAGTCATGAGTGCCCCCCCTCCACCAGGCCAGAGTGACACCCAGGCACCCCCACACAGCACAGCTCCAGATTAGGATGCAGAGAGCAGCATAACAGGGGAGAGACAGAGAAAATCCCCCATACAGAGAAACACAGCCAGCATGTACTCACCTGATTCAGGAGAGACTACTTACCCGTCTCAGAGGGACCCACTGGTGTGTTTCAGATAGACCTATCACAGAGTAGTACTGAGTAGCTGTCGGCCCAGTCCACCGCAAGAGATACAGCAGGCACTGTTCAATCTTGTGAGGACCGCGGAGCATAAAAGCCCACTGGCCACCCCTGGAGTCATGGGGCATGTCGTGAACTGAGTCTCACGCACACAAGGCGAGGATCATCACACTCGATGGTCGGACAGGGGAGACTACGAGGATGCCTTGTACCCAACCTGTTGCTCAGCCGACAGTTGAAGATCTCAAAAATAAAATAAATTCCAGGAAACTGGCTCCTGAGAGAGCCACGTCTTCTTCTGCTAGGCAGAAAAAACTGAGGCTGCTGGCTGCAGGTAGGAGGGTTATGTCCGGAGGGACCGCCCCCTGGGTGGGGCTGTTCAGCTCTGTTTTTTTAGAATGTATGTTGTAACATCTAACATTCTGCCTAGACCTTCTCCTGCGAGCAGGGACATATACCCACGTGTTTCAGTATTAGAAGCTGTGTCAGTCCATGGACGATAAGAGAAAATGGATCCTGTACCCTTAAAACATGTTATACAGCACAGTGCTTGTGCTGTGTAACTTGACCCCCTGTATCACCTGAAAGACTCGGCTGATCCTGCCTGGCTATGTCCGCCCCCCCTTTAAACTGGCCACGGTATATCATGGCTGCTGAGCCCTGACACCGTGCCTCTGTCAGCCGCTGCCATCCGCAGCTCTCCTCTGTCCTCCACCTTGCTCCCCTCCCTGCCACTAGGGTCACTCTGCTCCCCTGCCGCTGCTACAAAACAATGTGATCTTTATACCATTCCCATTGTTTGATAAAAACCTGTGTCCCAGTGCCTGTGCTTTATAACATAAATAAATAAGATTTCTATCTTAATTCACAATGCCACCCGACGCTCACGTGACTCTCCTCCCCACCTGTCCGTCTGACGTCAGTGGGAGTTTCTGGGCCCTGCCCATTGGAGCTGTCAGACTGGGAGAGGAGAAAGCCGAGGAGTCATGTGAGCACCAGGAGGTGCTGTAAAATTAGGTAGAAATATTTTTATAAAGCACAGGCACTAGGACACAAGGTGTTATCCAAAAATGGGGATGGTATAGACATCACATAGTGGCTTAACCACTTTAATTTTAACAGCATCTACATTAAATCTTGCTTCTTTCACCTGTATATACTTTTCCAACTTGGCCACAACCTCCTTTCCCTTCTTTATGTTTTTATTTTCTGCTGTTCCGCAACCCCACAACATCCTGTGTTACCTTACTTGTATTATTTTTTTTCCTTTGCTTTCTTGTCATATGCCTTAGCAACCAGAAGATCAACATCGGTTGGAAAAAAAAAAAAATGTATAAATAAACACAACCTGTTCTTGGTGGTGCACCCACATTCCAGAATAGGGATGAGCTTTATGTTCGGGTCGAACATAAGTTCGACTCGAACATTGGCTGTTCGCCCGTTCGCCGAATAGCAAACAATTTGGGGTGTTCGCAGCAAATTCGAAAGCCGCGGAACACCCTTTAAAAGTCTATGGGAGAAATCAAAAGTACTAATTTTGAAAGGTTAATATGCAAGTTATTGTCATGAAAAGGGTTTGGTCATAACGCACCTTATTGAAGCTACAGTATTACTCTACATTACTTTTTTCGAAGATACAGATCAATTTATAATTAATATGTTAAATATTTCTTTCAACTACAGTCTTGAATATATTAGTACAAGGATTTATTTACTTTCTATCTCATTTAAGTCCTTATAATTTTCATTAGGGTATATTCTGTAGACCCTATTTGTTATTTTTCTATATTTGTAATAATTGGACAAATATCAACAACATGTATTACATATGATCTGTATGTGACTAATATATATGTCCAATAAAATACTTTGACAAGGAAAAGTGTTTGGGGACCTGGGTCCTGCCCCAGGGGACATGTATCAAAGCAAAAGTTTTAAAAACGGCCATTTTTTCGGGAGCAGTGATTTTAATAATGCTTAAAGAAAAACAAAAGTGAAATATTCCTTTAAATTTCATACCTGGGGGGGGGGGGTGTGTCTATAGTATGTCTGTAAAGTAGCGCATGTTTCCCGTGTTTGTAACAGTCCCTGCACAAAATGAAATTTCTAAAAAGGAAAAAAGGTCAATTTAAAACTATTTGCATGTGACCTAGTACGGTTCAGGAGGGGGGCGCTCTCGTCCCCCCCTCTTTTCCTGCGGCCTGCCAGGTTGCGTGCTCGGATAAGAGTCTGGTATGGATTTTTGGAGGGAACCCCGCGCCTTTTTTTCTTTTTTTTTTTTGGCGCAGGGTTCCCCTTAAAATCCATACCAGACCTGAAGGGTCTGGTATGGATTTTGAGGGAGACCCCTACGCATTTTTTTTACATTTGGCTCAGGGTTCCCCTTAATATCCATACCAGACCCAAAGGGCCTGGTAATGGACTGGGGGGAACCCATGCTGTTTTTTTTTCAATGACTTATCTGTATTGCCGGGACTTGACAATTCATTATAGCCGCAAGTAGGTTTTAAATTACTTTTTTTCCTTTAGAAATGTCATTTTGTACAGGGGTGGTTATAAAAACACGGGAAACATGCACTACTTTACAGGCATACTATAGACACCCCCGGGTACGAAATTTAAAGGAATATTTCACTTTTATGGTTTCACTTTAAGCATTATTAAAATCACTGCTCCCGAAAAAACAGCCATTTAAAAAAAAAAATTGCATTGATACATGTCCTCTGGGGCAGGACCCAGGCCCCCAAACACTTTTTATGACAATAACTTGCATATTAACCTTTAAAAGGAACACTTGATTTTTCATGTTCGTGTCCCATAGACTTTAACGTGTTCGTACGTTCAAACAAATTTTTTGCCTGTTCGCATGTTCTGCTGCGAACCGAACCGGGGGGCGTTTGGCTCATCCCCATTCCAGAATCTTGACGATAATATCTCATCTTTATGTGCCTTGCAAGAGTGTTTTTTCACCACCTTGCTGTAGAAAATGCAGTTACTAACATCTGAGAGGTAGTCCTGGTGATTACGAAAATTAACAAAGCATATCAACCCCAGCATGATCCAGTAAAGACCTATGAAAAATCCAAGGAGAAGCACTAAATACTCAGAGTTTACCGTTTCGGCCTTGGCATACCAAATCTAATACAGGATGGGTAGGCTGGGAGACAGGTGCTGGGACGTGGGATGCACTGTGTTACTTATATTTGCTATATCCCTTATTAATACCCTGAAAGTCAACTGCAAAGAATTTTAATTCTCAACTTTGCTCTCCCCCTCTTCCTCTATCCAAAGCATTGGTACCTAGCTATGTGCTTACTATGTTAGCAGATTTCCTGCTACCTGCCCAAGACTTGCATACATTTATGTTAAGGTCAATGCTAATGTTATAGAGCCCCATAATCTGTAGTTTTTTTTGCACTAACAAACTTAAAGGGAACGTGTCAGCCAATTTGAATGTTTGAAAGTGACTATCACAAATCTTATTGCATTATTCTGCCTAAATTGTGAAATATAAATACACTGTGTATGCTTAAGATCTCAAGAAACTAGAAGTTGCTCAACATGAGCAGGCAAGGTGCTGGGGTCTATGAGCCAGGACTCTATAATATCCATATTATGTCTGGAAGTGAGTTATTAATTCTTATTGTTGTTCTTATTAAAAAGTATATTAGATGCTTTGTAAATCTTACCTTTGAAAGGAATTCAATTGCCAAGTTTCTGCAGTAGATAAGAAATAAACCCAGAACAGCTGTGAACTATTGGTCGATAAATAGACTTTTGTAAGTGTACTTCAAAAGGAAAACATTTATTTTGCAATTATTTTTTTCCTCAGCTTGCAGTAGGAATACATGTTCTGTAACCACAATCATTTACCGCCTGCTTAACATGGCTCTGTGCAAGACAAATATTGGAAGTTCTGCTCTCATATTTATTGCAATTACAATAATGTTTTATTAGCATAAAGCTTTTTAATTCCTCTTTATTAGCATTAAACACAGTAATTACATTTCACAGGTTTACTTTTTTCTTCGTAAAACCAAAAATAGAGAATGTACTATTACCTGTGTAGATTTACCAAAAGCTGAAATGTATTTCTTTGGAAACCTTAGTTAGGTAATCAGAGTGCTTTTTAACAGTATTATGAACTGCAAAACCAAAACACTGCTCCTACTTCTCCAAATAGGAAAGGATCAAATAGTAGTTAAAAGCATGGCTTTTGTGGGGGGAGTGGCTGACCACAGACCATGATGGCAGCGTGAGAGCGTAGCTCCCGCACACAGGGACACACAGCCGCAAGAAATAGCTTTCCAGGGGACCCAACAAACACCCCAGTAGGGCGACTGACACCCTCTACACCTGGATGACAATGTCCAGGAGACAGAAGGAAAATAAGACGCCGCAGAAGCTGACCGAGTACTTTAAACAAACGGCAGCATGGAGGTAGGGAAGATGGCGCCGGCCCATCCCCTACCCCAGCCCACGGCACTCACTCCCTATTGCTCACATCCACCTCTAGCAGCAAAAATAGCGGTTCTCCTGTGAGCCCCCAATCCTATCCGAACACACTTCAATCTGCCAGTCCTGCTAAAGCCAGATTCAGAATGGATGGCACTGGATGCAGTCCGGTGGCTAGGGATGAGCTTCGAGTTCGAGTCAAACTCATGTTCGACTCAAACATTGCCTGTTCGCCCGTTCGCCGAACAACGAACAATTTGGGGTATTCGCAGCAAATTCGAAAAGTCTATGGGAGAAATCTAAACTACTAATTATAAAGGCTTATATGCACGTTTATGCAAAAAGAATTAATAAAAATGTGCTACCCTTAAACAAGCAATCATAGTGCTAACGATTCATATGTGTTCACACACACCAAAAAACAAAAAACAAACAAAAACAGAAAAGAAAGGTCCTGTTGATAAAACACGGCAATATATCTGAAATATCCCCTGTGCACAGAGAAATGAATAAATAAATAAAAAAAAATATATATATATATAAAAAAATGTGAAAGAGAGAAAGTCCAAATGAAGTTCATAAACAAAAAAAGCCACATCTGCTGATGTATATATGACAGACTCTTCTAAGCAGCTGTAAGCGAAATATCCACATCCAACTTGCTCAAATTATAGAAGAAATAGCAGCTTACCAAATATAATAGATCTCGGTCACGGAGATCTATAGGGGCTCAGATTCATATGGTGATCCCACCGGACATTCAGCCACGAAACACTGGAATCGAACGATATCCTCCTCCTCCTGGATATTTATTCCAAGAAGAGAGCTCTCCCTCCAGGTATCCGCTGATGTAATTGGCTCATGCAGCACAATGAATGTTGATATGGAAGAAAAATAAATAAAACCTCATGGTGCAGTATTCCTAATAAAATAGGATCCCCTTTATTTATCCTGGGTAAAAAATGACATCCAGCAGGTTTTCAAAACAAGAGCGGCAAAACTCCAAAGAAACGAATGCTGGTACTCAGCTGCGGTCTGTGCCGATCAGCTGTAGCGTAGTGACGTCGCGTTCGTTAGCTCCACCCGACGCTGCGTTTCGTCGTAAGAGGCGTCCACTGGGAAAGGAGGCTAAGGAACGGACGTCACTTACCACACTTTTGTAATGGCAGAGGGATGACACCGGAAGCCGGAAATGAAAAAAACCTCCGGCGCCCCGTGTCAGAATAATGTAATCCCTGAGCGCTCAATAACAAAGGTAAAGAGGCTGCCTAGGACACAATAGTTACCGTTGATATAGTCATAAAATTAACATTTAAAAACTGACAAAATTAAACATCTTAAAAATAAACATATAAACATATGTATAAAAAAAAATGTATAAAAGAATATGTATAAAAAACGGGAAGGTATATTCTACACACATGATTGCAACCACTGAAAAAAAAAAAAAAATATATATATATATATATATATATATATATACATATACATATACATATATATACACATACATACATACATATACACACACACATCTCAGTCTACAAGAAACATACTTATATTAGCAATATATGTGTGCAACCACATGAATTCCACTACCATGAAACTCAAAATATTGCGCAGACACCAATGGGTGAAAACCCCCCATTGATGTCTTGTGACAACATTTATAGTATACCCTTTACTATACCACATCCCAGGGGTCCCAATGGATAAGGGGCCCCTGAGTGGAGCATATGAGTGCCTCTGCAACACATATTAAAGTTAAAGGTTAATTCCACTACATAAGTACACACTACCATCTAGTGGTAAAGAGGAGAATACCTTTACATAAAATAATACACATATGGATTAAAAACAAAAAATGTATTCCCATATGTTATGTTGGCCTACCTCCTTCAAATTTGACCCCTGGGAAGTAATGTTAACATTTTGATATATTTATGTAAGGTGGGACTCATGAGAGCACTAATAGGTGGTAAACTTAACTATTGTTTATAAAACAATTTATATCCCACTCTATATTGAGGCCAAGGGGTCGATAGCATTGTAAATTAAAAATCCACCTCGTTTCTCTACGAGATATTGAACGCTTAAGGTCACTACCCCTCCAATGGGGAATATAGGCCTCAATGCCTATTACCTCCAGAAGAGAGGGGTCTCTGTTGTGGCATAGATGAAAATGCCAAGAGACACTATGATCTTTAAAACCCTTGCGTATATTGGCCAAATGCTCCCCTATCCTAATTTTTAGGGCGCGGGTAGTTCTCCCAACGTATTGAAACCCGCATGGGCAACGGAGTAAGTATATCACCCCTACTGTCGCACATGTGATGAAACTGGAGATCTTATATTCTTTAGAGGTGATATGAGAGGTGAAGGAGGAAGTTTTAAAGGTTTTGGATGATTTGCAAACTTTGCACCTCCTACACGGAAAAAAGCCTTTTAGGTTTCCAAACATGCTTATCTGCTGTGGTGGGTCTACCATACTGGGTGCTATTAAATCCTTCAGATTTTGGTTTTTCCTAAAAAGGACTTGAGGTCTCTCAGGTAGTGTAGGCCCCAAAGCCTGATCACTCTTGAGCACTCCAGTATTTACGTATGACCTTATTGACCCACCAAAAATGAGAAGAGAAAGTGGTCAAAAAGGACCATTGCAAATCAGTTGTGGTATTTTTTTCTTTAATTTTAGGTACTAATAGGTTTTTCCTATCTAGTTTAGCAACATCCCTGAGATCATTTTCCAAGGTGCGGAGCTCATACCCCTTTTCCAAAAACCGTCTTTGAAGTACCCTGGCCTGGGTTTCGTAGTCACTCAGCCGCGAACAGTTTCGTCTTATCCGCTGAAACTGTCCCTTAGGGATAGCCCTAAGCCAGTTAGGGTGATGTCCACTGCTTGCTGGGATATACCCATTTTTGTCAGTGCTCTTAAAATAAGTCTTAGTCAAGAGAGAGTTGTTTTCTTTGAAAATCACCAAATCCAAAAAGTTAACCAATACAGCACTATACTCATATGTGAATCGGATTCCCCAATTGTTGGCATTAAGGGTAACCATGAAATCGCATAGAGACCCCGCATTTCCTTTCCACAAGAAGAAAGCGTCATCGATATATCTTCGCCATATTAGTAGGCGGGGCTCCTGTAGGGAAAAAAGTTGGTCATTTTCCCACAGGGCCATGAACAATCCTGCGAGGCTTGGGGCAAATTTAGCCCCCATGGCCACGCCCGTGCTCTGGAGATAATACTGCCCGCCATAATAAAAATAGTTGTGTTCCATGGCGAAGTTCAACAGTTTCATAACAAAATCCAAAGTTGAGGATTTTAATGACAGATCCTTACGAAGGAAAAACTCTGCAGCCTTATACCCCAAATCATGGGGTATAATGGTATAAAGAGAAGCAACGTCTGCTGTTACCAGCAGGACGTCTTCTTCAATTTGATATTCTGACATTTCCCTAATGATCTGCATTGAATCCTTCAAGAATGCGGGTGTTTTTGCTACTATTGGTTGTAAGGATACATCAATAAATTTGCCAATCCTAGAGGTTAGGGAATCTATCCCGCTGACAATGGGACGTCCGGGGGGTTGCACTGGGTTCTTATGAACTTTGGGAATGTAGTAAATTATAGGGGTACGTGGGGCTAGAGGTATAAGAAAATCAAATTCCTTATCGTTAATAACTCCTTTTCTGTGTCCCTCTTGAACTATGCTGTTCAACAGCTGTTTATAGTTCTCCATAGGATCCCTGCGTAGGATAGTATAGGTTTTTCTATCCGCCAGCAAGGCTTCCATTTCCTTAAGATAATCCCCTTTTTTTAAAACAATCCCCCCCCCCTTATCTGCTGGCCTTATGATCAAGTTTTTTCTTTCACACAAGGATGCTATGCCTTCCTCTACATTCCTAGGTCTTTCCTTCTTAAATTTTACTGATGATAGTTCTGGTTTTCCCGGGGGATTGAACATTGACGCATTTTTCAGGCCTGTCCCTCCCCTATTCGTCTCTATCATCGGAGTACTATTCCTAAGAACTGGATTGGTCAAAAAATGCCGTTTTATACTTAATTTTCTACTAAATTTCTGTACATCCAGAAACATCTGGAATTTGTTCAAAGGTTTCCTGGGGGCATATTTTAATCCCTGATTTAATATGATTTTTTCAGATTTGGTGAGCTCCTCCCCACTGAGATTAAAAACTCCTTGGCATGTTAGTTCTGTCTCAGTTTTTTTGGTGTTGCTCCACTGACCTCCTCTGCATCCTCTCTGAGTCTTCCCTTTTTTCCCCGGCCCTTTCCTAAAAAATTATCCGTCTTATTTCTAAGAGGTGCTGCTCCAGGAAGATCTTCATATGGTCTTCCTTTTGTATTACTTTGAGTCCTGGAAGCAGCCCCATATTGTTCATTCTCCTCAAAATCCTCATTGGGCCGTTGTGGTGGCCCATATTGATTATGTACTGGAATGTCATACCTCCAAGGTACCTGTGGGGAAACAAATGAATTTTCCCTATGCTCATCTCCAGAGCTATTCCTATAATTAGGATCTCCATATTGTCCATGATGGTCCATATAGGCAGGTCTATTTGGGGGATATGCATATGTATTGGTGTTATATTGATTATATCCATGGGGTTGTTTATTACCCCTATTTCCCCCTTGATTGGGAAATCTTCCCTGGTTTCTGGGATGTTGATACGATTGCTGATGCGGGGGTGGATAATAATTAGAACCATTGGTAGGGGGTCTTCCATAATTATAATTCCCCTTCTTTTTATTGTTCTGCTGGGGAGTCTTTTGTCCTCCCACTCTTCCCTGTCCTTGATCTCTATATCCTGGGGTGGAGGGGGGTGGGGGCCCCATTCGGGACCCAGAGTGTTCCGGACCGAGCAAAGTCAGTACTTCTTCCCCTGCACTCTGTTCTTCCATGGCTACTACTTCTGCTGGTTTAGCAAAATTTTCACGATGGTTCTCCTGCCATTTGAAGACATTGTGGGACTTATAGTCCTCAACGTCTCGAAAGTACTTTTTTCGTTTTTTGGCACGTTGCTCCTCTTCTTCCTCAATCACGATTTCTCTCAATTCTTTGGTATAAACTTGATACAGCCCCTCTTTAGTCATGGGGGCCAATTTCTCTTTTATCTCATTTATTTCCTGCTGCAATTTAACTACTTTGGATCTCTTTCTGGTTACTAAAAACTCGAGGAATGCTAACCCTACACCATTAAAGTAAAGGAACCATTCACTCAGGTCACTATCACCCCTATCAGGAAAAACATGCCACCTCAGACTCCTCGGAATCATTTTTTCTTGCAAATAACGTTCCAAGAAAACAATATCCCAAGTGGCATGTAGTTCTGCTATGAGCACATTCTTTAGTCTCATAAAGATACCCCTAATACCATCTGCTTCAGAATTGGCTTGATCGAACACTTCGTCTGGGTTAATCTTTCTATTTTTGTGAAAATCAAAAATATCCATAGTGAAAAAATATTATGTTAACAATAATATTCTATATATACTAAATTGCCGCAATAATAACAAAGATTCCGGCAATGAAGCTATATATTGGAAAGCTGCGTGATAATGTGTATTCAAGGGCAATATTGTCAAAATGGAAAAAATCCGCGCTAACCGTGATTAAAATTAGTGAATTAATTAAATATAAGAACCATTATATATATATAAATAATAATGGTAAAATTAATAAAGTGAATAGGTGGGTGCTGCAAAAAGATTATATATGCAAGTTATTGTCCTAAAAAGTGTTTGGGGACCTGGGTCCTGCCCCAGGGGACATGCATCAATGCAAAAAAAAGTTTTAAAGACGGCTGTTTTTTTAGGAACAGTGATTTTAATAATGCTTAAAAACAATAAAAGTGAAATATTCCTTTAAATTTCATACCTGGGGGGTGTGTATGATATGCATGTAAAGTCGCGCATGTTTCCCGTGCTTAGAACTGTCCCTGCATAAAGTGTCATTTAAGGAAAAAAAGTAATTTAAAACTCACTCGCGGCTATTAATGAATTGTCTGCTTTTATCAATACATAGAAAAGTCATCGATAAAAAAAAAAAAAAAAAAGCGTGGGGGTTCCCCCAAATTCAACTACCAGGCCCTTCAGGTCTGGAATGGATATTAAGGGGAACCATGGCGCAAATTAAAAAGAAAATGGCGTGCGGTTCACCCTAAATATCCATACCAGGCCCTTCAGATCTGGCATGGATTTTAAGGGGAACTCCACCCCAAATTTAAAAAAAAATGGCGTGGAGTCCCCCAAAAATCCATACCAGACCCTTATCCGAGCACGCAACCTGGCCGGCCGCAGGGGAAGAGGGGGGTCGAGAGAGCGGCCCCCCCTCCTGAACCATTCCAGGCCACATGCCCTCAACATGGGGAGGATGTCCTGATGTTGATGGGGACAAGGGCCTCATCAACACAACCCTTGCCCGGTGGTTGTGGGGGTCTGCGGGCGGGTGGCTTATCGGAATCTGGAAGACCCCTTTAACAAAGGGGACCCCCAGATCCCGGCCCCCCACTATGTGAATTGGTAAGGGGTACATTGTACCCCTACCATTTCACGAAGAAAGTGTCAAAAAATGTAAAAAAAAAAAAAAAAAAAAAAAACAAAACACCTTGAAAAAGTCCTTTATTTAAAAAAAATAAAAATAAAATAAAACACATTCCAACGGTGAAATCCAGTGTCCCGCGGCGATCCGATGTCCAGCTCTGTCCGTCATTGGTTGAGCCTGAGCGGACCTGATGGGGAACTTCCTCCGCAGTCTATTACATGTATAGACCTGCCCCTTCTAAAGTTCCCCATCAGGTCCGCCCAGCCAATGACTCATGTAAGGCTGAGGGCCTGATGCGGAACTTGAGAAGGGGCGGGTCTATACATGTATTACACAGCGAACAAAGTTCCCCATCAGGTCCGCCCACTCGGTATGTCAGACCCCGCCTACGTCATTGGCCTGAGCGGGAAATTTCCTTCACTGTGTAAATTTAAAATTACACAGTGAAGGAAGTTCCCCACTGGATTTCATCGCTTTTTTTTTTTAAATAAAGGACTTTTCCAAGGTGTTTGTGTGTTTTTATTTAAATTTTTTTACACTTTCTTCGTGAAATGGTAGGGGTACAATGTACCCCTTACCAATTCACATAGGGGGGGGCGGGATCTGGGGGTCCCCTTTGTTAAAGGGGTCTTCCAAATTCCGATAAGCCCCCTGCCCGCAGACCCTCACAACCACCGGGCAAGGGTTGTGGGGATGAGTCCCTTGTCCCCATCAACATGGGGACATCCTCCCCATGTTGAGAGCATGTAGCCTGGTACGGTTCAGGAGGGAGGGGGGGCGCTCTCTCGTCCCCCCCTCTTCCCCTGCAGCCGGCCAGGTTGCGTGCTCGGATAAGGGTCTGGTATGGATTTTTGGGGGACTCCACGCCATTTTTTTTTCAATTTGGGATGGAGTTCAACTTAAAATCCATGCCAGATCTGAAGGGCCTGGTATGGATATTTAGGGGGAACCGCACGACATTTTTTTTTAATTTGCGGCAGGGTTCCCCTTAATATCCATTCCAGACCTGAAGGGCCTGGTAATTGAATTTGGGGGAACCCCCACGCTTTTTTTTTTTTATCAATGACTTTTCTATGTATTGATAAAAGCCGACAACTCATTAATAGCCGCGAGTGAGTTTTAAATGATTTTTTTTCCTTAAAAAATGACACTTTGTGCAGGGACAGTTCTAAGCACGGGAAACATGCACGACTTTACATGCATATTATACACACCCCCCAAGTACGAAATTTAAAGGAAAATTTCACTTTTATTTTTTCATTTTAAGCATTATTAAAATCACTGCTCCCATAAAAAAGTCTATTTTTTAAACCTTTTTTTGCATTGATACATGTCCCCTGGGGCAGGACCCGGGTCCCCAAACACTTTTTAGGACAATAAATTGCATATTAGCCTTTATAATTAGCACTTTAGATTTCGAACGTTCGAGTCCATTGTATTTAATAGGGTTCTAAAGTTCACACGAACATTCTGTCTGTTCGCAGGTTCTGGTGCGAACCGAACAGGGGGGTGTTCGGCTCATCCCTGTCGGTGGCTGGGCCAGAGGTTGATTCTAGGGACGACACTAGGGAGTTGCCTGACAGGATAGAGAAATTCCCCACCACAAACCAGCCTGTCATGGACACTGTACTGAAAGACATGTTGCTTTCACTGTGGAGCACAATCCAGGCTTACATGATGTCCTGCATGCAAAAATTTAACAAGGACATACAGGCAGTAGAATCAAGGGTGGATCACATCGAAAATAAATGGGGAAATTTGCATCCACAATAAATGATTTAGTAGATGCCCACGATGAGAATGTGGAAGAGATGGAGTGTATCAAAGCAAAAATGGCAGTTATGGAAAACAGATCCAGAAGGAATAATATGAAAATTTAGAGGTATTCCTTAATCCAGTCAACAGGGGGATGTGCGGGCCTACGCTATTGCTTTATTCACAGAAATCCTCCCTGACCTGACAGAGCTTGATGTCACTATAGATAGGATCCATCGCCTTCCTAAACCATCCTACCTCCCTGATCAGACACCGATGGATGTAATTCTGCGATTACATTTCTACCACGCCAAAGAGCAACTAATGGCGGCAATGCGTACCAAGGAATGCATCCCACCTCTGTACTGGGACAGGTCTGCATAGAACTGCAGGTTTTGGTACTCTCTAAAAAAGAGGAGAAGCCTTGCTACTATAACCAAAGCACTCAGGAACCACAAAATAAATTACAGGTGGGGGTACCCGACAAACATCACCATCATCAAAGATAGAAGCACACACAGTGACCTCACTAGAAAAAGGCCTATCCTTACTGAAGGAATGGCGAATTATCCCTGAACCTGACAGCAAGCCCCACCTCCCTATAAAAGGTCCTACCAGTGGAACCAGAATGGAGAATGGTTACTTCAAAAAATTCCAAAAAACATGCATGAACCTGGTAAGCAAGTCTACGATTACCAAGTCCCAGTGGGGGGGGGGGGATCTTTCTGCCACAAACTTAACCCTTTGAATACATCTGAGCAGCAGCAAGCTGCATCTGAATACACAGTAACACCATATAGACCTGGACAGTTAGTCCATTATGTTATTTTTTTCCAGGAATCTGTTCCTACTAACAAGCAGAAGCTTCCTAAGTGTCGCATACAGGAAAGCACGTGCAAAAAGCTCTCAAGCCGGAGGCGCTGCAGGGCCTTCCTCAAGTTCCAACACCACGGTACAGATAAACTCTCCAAACACCTATTCAAGGTTAAGACCAAGCTCCATAACGTGAGTACCATAACTAAAACTCATATGCACTCTTCTCACAGCAAGAGCCATTTTCACTTTAACCACTGGGGGGGAACACTCTCCACAGGCATCAGTTCCCTGCCAAAAAGTATTGCATTATCTCATTCCTAATCCGTCCACATGGGGGTGACATTCCTATTAATACAAAAGGCCTCAACCATCCAGCTAAGCGGAAATCGATGTGGACTGAAGCCCTGCAATTTAAGAGTGATATCCTGTGTGCATAGGGGACACACACTTCTGTGACAGCACAGCCCAAATGCTCTCATAAGAGCTTCCCATATGTCTTCACTGCTAATGCAGAGTCAAAGAAAAGTGAAGTCCTTACAGCAATCAGGGACACTGTCTCCTTTCAGCTCCACAAAGAAATCAAAGACCCGAGGGGCAGATACCTAATCTTAATATGTTATATCAATTCCAACATGTATACGATTGCCAACATATACACCCCTAACTCCCACCAAATTAGATTCCTCAACAAGCTGTTAAAGAAGATATATGTGCACCGGAGAGGGTCCTTATTGATTTGCAGAGATTTTAATCTTGTTCCAGATAAAACCATGGACTCAACCTCAACATCTACTTGTACAGGTCCTTCTCTTCTCAATCGAATACATCAACACAGCCTGTATGACGCATGGCGTTGCCTCCATGCGGGAGAAAGGGACTTGACCTTTTTTCTACACCCCACTGTTCCTACTCCCGCAAAGATTTTTTTCTTGTGGACCAGGGTCTTTTATCAAGAGCAACCAAATCAACGATTAATACTATAACTTGGTCAGACCACGCGACAGTGGTTCTAACCATAGCGGACTCCCTATCCTCTGGTGCTAGCCCGATATGGAGGGCCAACCCACTTCTGCAGAGCGAAGACCGCAAGAGAACCCTGGAAAGTCACCTAAACGATTACTTTACAGACAATGTGGCTTCTATGAATGACCATTTTTACTTGTTGAACGCCCACAAAGCGTTCACGTGATGCATTTTTATCCAACTGGGAGCAGGGGTAAAGAGGCAGTGGCAAAAGTACATAAAATAACTTACTGACAGCATCCACAAACTAGCAATCCTAAACAGGACCTTTCGCCATCCATCTCCCACAAATTGACACAGCTCCGATATGACCTCAGACTTTATCTTCTGGAGAACTTTGAGAAGTCCTCCAGACGATTAAAAATGACTTATTATGCCAATGGCAATAAAGCGGAGAAGGTTTTGGCCCAACACCAGCATGGCTGCAGGTACAAGGCTAGAATCCCTTATATAGTTCATCCTCTCACTAAAGACAAGCACTACCAGCCTAGAGAGATAGCGGATGCTTTCAGTAACTATTATGGATCCCTATACAATCTAGAGAAAGACCCCCATACTCCTCAACCTGATCCTGAACGGATGTCAAAATTTTCTAACCAAATTGTCCCCTCCAACTAACAGACCAACTACAACAACTAAACTCACTCTTTAGTCTTTTAGAAGTGATCACAGCCATTGATTCACTTCCGCCCAATAAGTCCTCAGGCCCTGATGGATTTATAGGGGAATACTACAAATCTTTCGAACATATCCTGGCACCCCATTTGGTCCGCATAGATAATGCTGCTGCTGCTGCCTCTTCCCCCTCAGAAATGCTTAAAGCACTAATTATAACGCTATCCAAGCCAGGGAAAGACCCATCCACTCCACAAAATGTCAGACCTTAACGACTTGAAATTATATGCAAAACTGAAAGCCCTACATTTGACGGACATCCTCCTTGAACTTATACACCCTGATCAATCTGGGTTCACCAAAGGTCGCCAGACCTCGGATGCCACCAGACGCGTAATAAACATTCAACATGCAAAACTGCATGGAACGCTTACTCTGCTCATAGCTCTGGATGCAGAGAAAACGTTTGACCGCATACACTGGGGATATCTGGCTAAAGTACTAACGGCTTTTGGCTTCACAGGCCCTATTTTTTAAGCCAGGGCTCGACAATCCCCGGGCGCCAGGTCGAAAATGCGACTCGAATTAGCGACCTGGGGCAGCACAGCTGAGGTTTCCTGTATCTCCGTGCCCCCCCCCTCCCCGCGATCGCGTGATCTCGTCGGGCCGCGCCGGACGGTAATTTAGGCCGCGGCTTTGCGGCCTTCTGCAGGCCTAGGCTTCATTCTGTGATCTGGCGCCATCTTGTGGTGGCCGTTGGTATGACAAAACAACCAGCAATGCTTGCCTGTTTCACTGGCTTGCCATCTCCTTCCCTTTACTTCAAAGTTAACCCCCAAACATTATATATATTTTTTATTCTAACAACCTAGAGAATAAAATGGCGGTCGTTGCAATACTTTGTCACACCGTATTTGCGCAGCGGTCTTACAAGTGCACTTTGAGGAAAAAAAATACACTTTTTTAAATTAAAAAATAAGATAACAGTAAAGCTAGACAATTTTTTTTTTATTATAAAAGAAAGTTACGCCGAGTAAATTTGATACCCAACATGTCACGCTTCAAAATTGCGTCCGCTCGTGGAATGGCGACAAACTTTTACCCTTTAAAATCTCCATAGGCGACATTTAACCACTTAACGACCGCTCACTGTATATGTACGTCGGCAGAATGGCACCAACAGGCACAATCACATACAGTGTACGCGATTGCCTTTGTACAGTTGGGGGGTCCGCTTGGACCCCCCTCCTATACAGTGAGCGGTCGGTATTCGTTGGGGAGCGATCCGAGATGGGGACGGCCGTTCGATTCTGGCCACCCCCCCCCCCCGCGATCGCTCCCGGCGAATGAAAATGCTTCCTCTGTCCTGTAATGTAAACACAGGCAGAGGAAGCAGGAGGAAGTGATGTCATCTCTCAAGCAGCGCTCACATATACCGAGCACCATACAAGAGAAGACATCAGGTCAGTACACAAAACACTACACTGACACCAGGACACATAGGCACACAAATCGCCCCCCCAGACAACCCCAGATCACCCCCCCCAGCCCCCAGTCACAGGGTCACTGATTGCAGTGACCATTTATTTACTGATCACTGCAATCAGTGACATTTGTGACTGTAAAAGTGTCACTAAAGTAAGTTTTAGGTCCAGTGTAGCCCCCTAACCCCCCCTAATAAACGTTTAACCCCTTGATCACCCCCCAGATAACCCTTTCACCCCCTAGCACCGCCGTCACTAAGCGATCATTTTTCTGATCGCTGTCTTAGCGTCGGTGATGCAGATCGGTAGCCAGTAATTTTTTTTAGGTTCGCCGCAGGTTTTTATAGCGTCAGGTACCCCCATAAATTATCTAATAAAGGTTTTAACCCCCTAATTGCCCCTAGTTAACCCTTTCACCAGTGATCACCATATAAGTGTTACTGGTGATGCTGGTTAGTTTGCTTTTTATAGTGTCAGGGCACCCGCCGTATATAACCCAATAAAGGTTTAACCCCCTGATCGCCCGGCGGGTGATATCAATTAGGTTTTAGCATCAGAGAGGGTCTACGTCGCCCCAGGCAGCGTCAGGACAGTGCCAGTAATGCTAACACCCACGCGTGAAGCATACACCTCCCTTAGTGGTATAGTATCTGAACAGATCAATATCTGATCAGATCTATACTAGCGTCCCCAGCAGTTTAGGGTTCCCAAAAACGCAGTGTTAGCGGAATCAGCCCAGATACCTGCTAGCACCTGTGTTTTGCCCCTCCGTCCAGCCCAGGCCACCCAAGTGCAGTATCGATCGATCACTGTCACTTACAAAACACAACACAGATAACTGCAGCGTTCGCAGAGACAGGCCTGATCCCTGCGACTCCAGTGATGTAGGAGGTGATTTCACCACCACAGTTAAAAAAAAAAAAAAGCATATGCCGAAGCATTGGGGCAGCAGGGGCGGAGGAGCGGAGGAGCGATTTTGCTCCTAATGCCGCGTACATACGGTCGAAATTCCGACGGAGGCTTGCCCGTGGAAAGGTCCGACCATGTGTGTGCGGCATAACTTTTTTGCGGGAGGATGCCCCCATGCTTCGGCATATATAAATGGTGCATGTATGCCCATCATTAGAAGTGGGTGGATGAAGGGCGGTATTCTAATGGTGGGCATACCCACCGATCAATCTCTTTTCGTTCAGCCAACAGGCTGCATGAAAAAAAAGATTACAATACATGTCCAACAAGGACCAGCAACGTACTGGTATGTTGCTGGACTTTGAATGTTTATACCAGAATGATGCCTGCGGGTTTAGGTATCATCTTGGTATCATTCTTTTCAGCCTGCGGCCGGCTTTCATGTAAAAGCAACCCTAGTGGCTAATTAGCCTCTGGACTGCTTTTACAAGCAGTGGGAGGGAATGCCCCCCCGGATATAAAAAGCACCATTGGGAAAGCATTTTATCACACCGATCTTGGTGTGGTCAGATGCTTTGAGGGCAGAGGAAAGATCTAGGGTCTAGAAGACCCCAGTTTTAAAAAAAAAAAAAAAAAAGAAGAGTACCCGTCACTACCTATTGCTATCATAGGGGATATTTACATTCCCCGAGATAACAATAAAAATGATAAAGAAAAAAAAAATATGGAAGGAACATTTAAAAATAAAATAGCAAAATTAATAAAAAACAAAAAAACAAAACAAAAAAGCACCCCTGTCCTGCCCTTGCCCAATGGCGAACGCAAGCGTCGGTCTGGCGTCATATGTAAACAGCAATTGCACCATGCATGTGAGGTATCACCGCGAAGGTCAGATCGAGGGCAGTAATTTTAGCAGTAGACCTCTGTAAATCTAACGGGGTAACCTGTAAAGGCTTTTAAAAATGTATGTAGTTTGTCGCCAATGCGCGTTTGTGCGAAATTTTTAAGCATGTCGTGTTTGGTATCTATGTACTCGGCCTAAGATAATCTTTTTTATTTCAAACATTTGGGCAATATAGTGTGTTTTAGTGCATTAAAATAAAAAATAAAAAATGTTTTCATGTAAACAAAAAGTGTCAAAAAGGGCTTTGTCTTCAAGTGGTTAGAAGAGTGGATGTAAGCTTCCTAATGTGTATAAAATGCCAGAACAGTTTAAACCCCCCCAAATGACCCCATTTTGGAAAGTAGACACCCCAAGCTATATACTGAGAGGCATGTCGAGTCCATGGAATATTTTATATGTTGACACAAGTTGCGGAAAAAAGAATTTATTTATTTTTTTTGCACAAAGTTGTCACTAAATGACATATTGCTCAAAACATGCCATGGGCATATGTGGAATTACACCCCAAAATACATTGTTGCTTCTCCTGAGTACGGGGATACCACATGTGAGACTTTTTGGGAGCCTAGCCGCGTACGGGACCC
The DNA here is from genome assembly GCA_029206835.1 of Rana muscosa. NCBI lineage: Eukaryota > Metazoa > Chordata > Amphibia > Anura > Ranidae > Rana > Rana muscosa. The sequence continues at coordinate 634,720,745 of CM055117.1, read as the reverse complement.
CAAAAACCAATCACCGCCTTCAGGCTTTCTAAGGGTGTAAATTTTTGATTTCACTTCTCACTGCCCATCACAGTTTCGGAGGCCATGGAATGCCCAGATGGCACAAAACCCCCCCAAATGACCCCATTTTGTAAAGTAGATACCCCAAGCTATTTGCTGAGAGGTATTGTGAGTATTTTGCAGATCTCGCTTTTTGTCACAAAGTTTTGAAAATTTAAAAAAAAATAAAAATAATAATTTTCTTTCTTCATTTTCAAAAACAAATGAGAGCTGTAAAATACTCACCATGCCTCTCAGCAAATAGCTTGGGGTGTCTACTTTCCAAAATGGGGTCATTTGGGGGGGTTTTGTGCTATTTTGGCATTTTATGGCCTTCGAAACTGTGATAGGTAGTGAGGAGTGAAATCAAAAATTTGTGCCTAGAAATCCTGAAGGCGGTGCTTGGTTTTCGGGGTCCCGTACATGGCTAGGCTCCTAAAAAGTCCCACACATGTGGTATCCCCGTACTCAGGAGAAGCAGCAAAATGTATTTTGGGGTGTAATTCCACATATAACCATGGCATGTGTGAGCAATATATCATTTAGTGACAACTTTTTGTAATTTTTTATATTTTTTTGTCATTATTCAATCACTTGGGACAAAAAAAATAGTCAATGGGCTCAACAGGCCTCTCAGCAATTTCCTTGGGGTGTCTACTTTCTAAAATGGGGTCATTTGGGGGGGTTTGTACTGCCCTGCCATTTTAGCACCTCAAGAAATGAGATAGGCAGTCATAAATTAAAAGCTGTGTAAATTCCAGAAAATGTACCCTAGTTTGTTGACGCTATAACTTTTGCGCAAACCAATAAATATACGGTTATTGACATTTTTTTTTACTAAAGACATGTGGCTGAATACATTTTGGCCTAAATGTATGACTAAAATTGAGTTTATTCGATTTTTCTTATAACAAAGTAGAAAATATCATTTTTTTCAAAATTTTCGTTTTTTTTCCGTTTATTTCGCAAAAAATAAAAATCGCAGATGCAATCAAATACCATTCAAAGAAAGCTCTATTTGTGGGAAGAAAAGGACGCAAATTTCGTTTAGGTACAACATTGCATGTCCACACAATTTACAGTTAAAGCAGCGCAGTGCAAAATTCTGAAATGACCTCTGGTCCTTTAGCTACCAAATGGTCCGGGGCTTATGTGGTTAAAAAATTCTACAGGTTGCATGTTTTGAGTTCCAGAGGATGTCTACGGCTATTATTATTTCTCTCGCTCTACCGATCGCGGCGATACCTCACGTGTAGTTTAAACACTGCTTACATATGCGGGCACTACTCACGTATGTGTTCGCTTCTGCACGTATTGGTCGTTAAAAAAAAAAAACCTGGCTCCTAACTTTTTTAGCTGGCTCCTAGATTCCAAGCAAATTTGTCAAGCCCTGTTTTAAGCCATTATGGCCCTTTACACCAGCCCTACTGCCTAGGTGTATACTTCCGGAGCCCTCTCAACTTCATTTAATATTACGAATGTAACTCGGCAGGGGTGCCCAGTGTCACCATTAATAATTAATCTGTTGATGGAGCCTCTGGCATGTCACATTTGTAGCCACTCCCAAAAAACAGGTTTTCAGACTCCTAATTCACACACCATCAGACTATTCGCAGATGATGTTATCTTAATGCTCACAGATGTGGAAAAATCCCAGGCTCCGTTGCAGCGTTACAAATGTTCAACCATACTGGGGTTGAATGTTTCTCTCAAATTACAACAGAAACGTGCGAAAACGTATCCATATCCCTGGGACAGTATAGGCATCAAATACCTAGGAATTACCGCAACACCAAAAACGAAGATCTATATAAAGCCAACTATACCCCATTCGTCGACAAATTAACCTCAAAACTCCAAGACCAACTAAAGTCGAACTCTCATGGTCAGGTAGATTTAGCAGCCTTTAAAATGCCTCCAACCCCAATTCATATACTTATTCAGAACCCTCCCGATCCCTGTACCTAATTTCTTTTTCACAACAGCCCAGTCAATCAATAAATATATATGGCAAGGAAAGAAGGCAAGATGCACCTTCCCAAAACTGGTTACTACCAGAAAGGTGGGCGGTGTGGGAATGGTAATACTTAAGGATTACTATACTGCCTCAATCTTAGCTCAACTTAAAGCATGGTTCCCTTCATCTAAGGATACCAGGTGGACAGAACTAGAAAGCTCCCAATCACATGGACAAACTGTATCATCTTCTCACAAGCCGATATAACAACCCACAGAACATAGCCTTATCCAGGGCCGGTCCTGGACGGGGTGCAGGGGGTGCTCCGCACCCGAACGCTGCAGAGGGGGAGCGCCAAAGTGCTTCCCCTCCTTCCTCCTCTCCTTGTGTGCGGTGGCGTCGCCAGGGACGCTGATAGAGGAGGACCCGGACAATGAGGCAGAGATCAGTGTGGTGACTGTGACAAGTAGTACAGGCAGGGGGGAGGGGGGAGATTCCCCCCAAGCCACCTACCTTATTAAAACGGCCGCAGCGCTTCTGTTACTTTAACTGTTTTTCGGCAGTGACGGGTCTCCTATCTGCCTGACAGCAGCTGGATGAGCAGAGCAGTGTCAGTGTATCAAAGCTCCTCCCCTCCTCAGTCCGTTCTGTACACACAGGGAGGCGGAGGGGGGAGAAGGGACGCTCTGAACCTCAGGTCTGCAAAGTTTTTATCATGCTCTGTACTGTAGATGGAGGAGGGAGGGGGAGAGAGTGTCTGGAAAGGAGGACAAGGTAGATGTCATATGAGTGATCGAGGGGTTAGGAGGATGTGCTGGGAGGGGGAAGGCAATGCTAGAACTTCAGTGTGTATTAGATTTGAAATCTGGCAACCCCTCTCTTCCTTCCCAAAACACCCCTCCAGCACATATCCTACCCCCCTACCCATCCCCCTTGCACTGGCTCTTTTCTCTCTCAAAGCGCCCTCCCCCCAGCACATATCTGACCCCCCAAGCACATATGGGGCGCAGTGGCTGCATATGATGGGGCGCAGTGGCTGCATTTGATGGGGCGCAGTGGCTGCATTTGATGGGGCGCAGTGGCTGCATTTGATGGGGCGCAGTGGCTGCATTTGATGGGGCGCAGTGGCTGCATTTGATGGGGCGCAGTGGCTGCATTTGATGGGGCGCAGTGGCTGCATTTGATGGGGCGCAGTGGCTGCATATGATGTTTCTTTTTTTCAGAATTTGTTTGTTTGCGCCGCCCCCCCAAACAAATTTGATCACCGGCTGCCACTGCCCCCCAGCACATATCTATCTCTCCCCACCCCCTGCTAGCACTAGCCCTCTCCCCAGGACATATCTGACCCCTGCATTTCCATGCAGAACACTCGCAATTCAGCCACGTGCACTGTTTGCTGCGGCGAGCTATGCGCCACATTACTACTCTTTCAGGCCACCAAAAGTGTCCCAGGTCTTTTACAATCTTATAGGGTATACCCCCCCCCCAAAAAAAAACAAATGCCATGGCTAAAGGGTTCGGGTTTTGCTTCAAAAAAAAGGTGGAAACCCTAGTAGGTCTGGGTTAAACAGTACTAGAAGGCGGTCGCTGACTGGCTGGGCTGCGCTGCACTCTGGGAGTTGTAGTCTTGCTGCACTGAAGTTCCTGGCAGTGGGAGCAAACTACAACTCCCACCTCCCAAGAGTTTGAGGCAGCCAGCACGTCACACATGACCTGAGCGGTTGTGGGCTGGGACCGGGCGTTCTGTCAGATTCTCCAACTCGTCAGATTCTCCAACAGAGTCTCTGGAGTGGCAGAGAAGACAGATTCATCACCACCCCCCCTTCCTCCAAAGAGGCCGTGCAAGGAAAGTACCTAGCTGTAACACATACCCAGACCCTGACACTCCCAGCTGACCCCTCACATCCCATGGGCACGGATCAGGCTGTACTGATGGCACTGTCTGCATGGGTGAGGTGGCACTGATCAGGCTGCACTGATGCCTGGGCACTGTCTGCACTGGTGAGGCTGCACTGATGGGCACTGATCAGGCTGCACTGGTGAGGCTGCATGGATGGGCAATGATCAGGCTGCACTGGTGAGGCAGCACTGATGGGCACTGATCAGGCTGCACTGGTGAGGCGGCACTGATGGGCACTGATCAGGCTGCACTGGTGAGGCGGCACTGATGGGCACCGATCAGGCTGCACTGGTGAGGCGGCACTGATGGGCACCGATCAGGCTGCACTGGTGAGGCGGCACTGATGGGCACCGATCAGGCTGCACTGGTGAGGCGGCACTGATCAGGCTGCAATGATGAGGCTACATTGATGGGCACTGATGGTAAGTTTAACCACTTCAGCCACGTAAGGATTTACCCGCTTCCTGACCAGGCCATTTTTTGCGATACTGCACTACGTTGCTTTCATTGACAATTGATGTGAGATGTTGTACCCAAACATAATTGACGTCCTTTTTTCCTCCACAAATGGTATTGGTATTTGGTCACGGTTTTTATTTTTTGCGCTATAATAAATATCCCCCACAAAATATATATTTCTTCATCAGTCTAGGCCAATATGTATTTTTTTACTTATTTTTGGTAAAAAAAAAAAAATATTGCAATAATCGTATATTGATTGGTCTGCGCAAATGTTATAGTGTCTACAAAATAGGGAATACATTTGACATTTTTTTTTTTTTTCTAGTAATGGCAATGATCAGCAATTTTTAGCAGGACTGCGGTGTTGCGGCGGACAGATTGGAACCTTGACACTTTTTTGGGACCATTGACATTTATACAGCGATCAGATCTAAAAATACCCACAGATTTTTGTATAAATGTCACTGGCAGGGAAGAGGTTAACACTAGGGGGATCAAGGGGTTAAGTTTTCCATAGGGAGGTGTTTATAACTGGGGGGGGGGGGGGTGTAGTGACGGAGTAGAGAGATCGATGTTCCTGATCACTAGGAACAGCAGATCTCTCTCTAAATCCCCTGTCAGAACAGGGATGTCCGTTTACATTGACAGATCGCCCGCCCCTCTGTCTCTCAGGAGCGATCGCGGGTCACCGGCAGATATCGCGGCCGCTGGCCACGCGCATCGGCTCCAGCGTCACGCCTTGTGCGCCGGGGAGCCAACCTGCTGCCGTACAACGACGGTGGCTGATCGCCAAGGTGTTAATGGGCCACTTGACTGGACTTGCCCCCAGGCCTAAGGCTGCCAGCCCTCCCCTGAGTACAGGAACAAAGCCCTGTGTGTCTCTCTCCCTCTGACAGCTGAATGCGGGAGGGAGAGACACACATGGCATTGTTCGTTCCTGTACTTGTCACACCACACTGATCTGCCTCATTGTCCGGGTCACATCTGCCCTGTGTGTGCCTGGGTGCTTTCCTGTCCCGGTGGATGTGTCTGCAGTGAGAGGAGGGGCTGTCTTAATGTTCAGGCACCGTCTAGGAACTGCCATGGGGTCCTAGGTGCATGAAGGGGCCTTGAAGTTTTCTCCTAGCAGTCACTGTCCTGCCAAGCTGCCAACTGTTCCCCTCGCTGTGGTCGGCTCTTTTGCATGTCAGGTCAGTCACCTTATCTGTCTCTCATATCTCCAGACTCTGCTCTCTCCCTCCCAGCCTCAGCCACTATCTACCTTTCCTTTCATCCTCACACAGATCCACCAGTCTCTGCCAGTCACACTGCTTTCCTCTCAGCCTTGTTAACCCTTGCTACCTTCTCCCAGCCAGTTTTCCAACATGATAGCAGCCATGATAATATATAGCCTCTTCCCTAGCTGACTGGAATTCTCTTTCCAACACCTTCCCAACAATAGTCCCTCACCCCCCTCCCCCCCATACACAAACATAGCAAATGGCCATAATCCATCCCTCTCCAGCCCCTTCACCTCCATTTATTTGCCTCTCCTTCCCCCCTTCCCTCATGCCAGCACAAATCCTCCTTCTGTATCCCTATACAGACCAGGATCCCCCAGTTTCACACCAATTCTCCTCTACCCACCCCCCCATCTCTTACCCACTTCCTCTTTTTTACCCCCTCTTCATTCTTCCCTACCCCACTGTTCCCATCCCCCCCCATGTTTTTTAGGGGTTGAGGAAGAACCCAGAGGTGGAGGATCTTATTACTGCTGCTGGTGTGGGTGGGATGTGTACTGCACCAATCCCTGCTCATCCCCCCTCTCCTATTCATCCTATGTGATTGGTGCAGTACACATCCTACCCACATGAGCATCAGCAGTAATAAGATGCTCCACCTCGGGGTTCTTCCTTAACCCCTGCAAAGTGCCAGAAGAGACCCAGAAACTCTGCAGGGGAAGGTAGAGGTGGATATGTCATTCCGATTTTTATTTAGCCCAGTGACAGCCTGCCAGAATAGGTGGGATCTGTAACAGCAACTTCCCTGAGCAGCTCTGTTTAATACATTACTGCCCCTTTACTGAACTCCCCTGACCCCTGTACTAGGTCTGCTTACCCTCCCCCGTACTGTATCATGTCTGCAGTCTCTGACCATCTCCTGTATCATGTCTGCAGTCTCTGACCATCTCCTGTATCATGTCTGCAGTCTCTGACCATCTCTTGTATCATGTCTGCAGTCTCTGACCATCTCTTGTATCATGTCTGCAGTCTCTGACCATCTCTTGTATCATGTCTGCAGTCTCTGACCATCTCTTGTATCATGTCTGCAGTCTCTGACCATCTCTTGTACTATGTCTTGGGGCTCTTTTGAACAGACTCTCTAACAGAAGCCCTCTCTGTGTCCATTAGAGAGACCCCCTCCACGTCCCATTAGTGTATTCTCTTCAGGTATTTTGTTTATTAAGAGATTGTGGGAGGATCCCAGGGTAACAAAGACTCCTTAGAGGAGCATCTCTGTTTGAGTCATTGCCATAGAAATATTTGTAAAGGGGAGGAGTTAGTAAGATGACCACGCCCATGTGGGGGCGCCAGAAATATTTCTGCACCCAGGTGTCTTTGATCCTAGGATCGGCCCTGGCCTTATCCCCTACAGTTCTAGCATCCCTGCAGGCCTGGGATACACTCATAACTACCCCTTTTCAAGAATCCCAAAAATCTATACTCTCACTACCACTGCAGAGCCTGACTACTGTCATACCTGACTTGAACATGGGTGAATAAAGGGATTAAAGACAGACGACCTGATAGGGCCTGCACCTAAAACCTTTAGATCCCTACAGAGTATGGTCTTACCACCTATGAATTTTATACTTGCCTACAAATTAACCACTTCATTCGCTCCAACCCGAACATTGCCTTATCTTTACCATAGAACATCGTCCAATTCTATTCTAAACCAAGTACTAAGACTAAAGGAATAACAAAGACGTGTTTACTAAAATGTCCAATATAATACCGTGGGAAAATGAGATGGGGGTTAGTTATAACTCCGACCAATGGCAAAAGGCACTCAGATATGTGGCAACAAGAAGCGTGAACCTGTTAACTCAAAAAAATTCTACTTAGATGGTACCTGACCCCATATAGAATTTCAAAATTCGTCCCGCACACTCCTGCGCTATGCTGGAGGAATTGCAGGGAGGTTGGAACATTGTAGCATATATTATGGTCGTGTCCGGCTATAACTTAATATTTGATAGCAGTGTTTCAACTGCTCACAACATTTTTTAAGATAAAAGTACCCTTATCACCAGGTCTAGCACTTCTGTCATTAACCATTGAGTCACTCCCAACAGAGGTTAGAACAGTAACCACCCATGTCCTACTGAGCGCAAGACTAGTGCTAGCATGTCACTGGAAATATCAAGCAGCACCTTCTATCCAAGAAGTAACAACGACTACCTACACGACCCACACGCATGCCACATATGAGTTGTTTGCCTCCACGCAAAGCAAGCTCCAAGGTGCTAGCTTTCGCTGGAAACTATGGTCAGAATGGTATGAGATCTTCTCTGGGAAGCATCACTCCATTAACTAACGAGAAAAAATTGATATGTTTACAGTGACTGATGAATAGTTAGGTTTGTTTGCGCTAAAGTGGGGTTCCAATCACATTTTTCATTTTTTAAAAGCATGTTATTTCAGCATTCAATACAGTGGTACATATAAGATGACTTATTTTAAAAACTGCTGCCAATCTGCCGAGTTACTGGATTAAGAGACTTTAAAAAAATCTTTGCTGAAGTTTTCATTTTGCTTGTGGCATTTACTTCCTGGATTGCATTGACGAGTGATTCTAGCCATAGGGGAAGCACACTGCATCCTGGGAAATTATGACATTTCCCAGGAGCAGTAGGGAGCTGTCAGAATCCTAAGTGATTCAGAATAAAATATGTAAGGCTAAAAATGCTAATATAGTCAATTTGGAATTCTTTAAAGCCCCCCTTTCTTCCCTCGCTTCCTTCTCCTATATATATATATATTTATATATTTTTTTTTATTTTTTTATTTTTAGGCTTGATGGATGGACTCACATTATGTGTGTCATCTGCGTCCTGTTGTGGTCTGTGGACGCTGGTTTCTTCCTGTGTCGGCATTTCTATGCGTGAATATCCATTTCCGCTCGCAGCCCTTTTCAGCTTTCAGTTTCGCTTTAGAGTGTATTACACTCAAGCGACGCTATGCGCACTGACGTCACCACACTTTCGCTTCCCGCGCCGCTTAGTTACACAGCTGTGGCTGCTCATTAAGACGCCATTTAAAGCCCTCTTTGACAAAGGGAGATCTGTATGGGCACAGGACACGGCACCAGTCAGGGTTTGGAGGAGATATACAGGTACATATTCTTACTTATATGGTTAAACGCTTTTGGGTCATATAGGATATTATCATCTTTATGTTCCATATTGTATGCCAATCGTGCTTATTTGCACCTTTATTTTCATTCACAGCAATCTCCTTCAGTAATTAGAAGATAGCAACCATATACACAATTTACTCTACTACTAGAGGAATACACAATCTATGCTATTCCTCAGATATGAGATTTTCCTTGAGTTGATAGGAGTCGCTTTTCTTCTTTTTATCCACTGAGTTGAAGGTTTACTGGTAGGTGCTTTTTCAAGACAACAATTTTTTACCTGGCTTAAACTTTAATCAATATGAGGATGATCATTAACATTAAGGGTCTGCTAATTTATGCTTCTTTTCCTCTTTTTTAATAATTCGAGTCTTGTTTAGCTTCATCGCCTGTCACCATTTGGGGACCCTTGTATGAAACCCTTTTGGACCCTGCTCCATCTTGAGCCCTTTTCTGTGGGGTGCCTATTTTTCGCTCCATATACACAGCAACACACGTCTTATTCACGCATGGAATACCGAACCATTTTTTGAAATATCTGTAAGCAAATATCCATTTACTTCATATTCGTTATGTTATATTTCGTTTATCGATGTAAATAATTTTATGGACATATATACACAATAACATTATGTATTTAACGGAATCTGTCTTTTCATAGACAACTCCTGACTATTATGTCTACAAATCCCCCGAAGAAGGGTATACCGAAACAGCTGTCGGGTCTGCTCATAAAGTCATAATTCTGTTTTTATGAATGTAAACAGTCTTTTTGTGGATCTGTATTTAATCCATGTATTTTATTATAGACTGTTTTTGTAATCAATTCTTTGTACTTTTTGATTAAATTCATATATATTTTGTGATATACCTCTGTGTGTCATCAGTCACTCTCAAAGTTCCACCTCCCAATGGGGGTTTTTCAACTTTTCATAAGTGATTCAGAAGGCAGATTTTGTGGGACCGCATAGCAACAGGTACTTCCAGGTGAGTAAAAATTTTTTTTTTCATTTTTTTTTAGGCCATTATATGCACAATAGTGCGATTTTGTATTTTTGGTGGAAACTCCACTTTAAAGTGGAGCTCCACCCTAAATAGCAACTTTTGCCATTTGGAACCCTCCCCCCCTCCGGTGTCACAATTGACACCTTTCAGGGGGGAAGGGGGGGGTGAAGATACCTGTCTAAGACAGGTATTTTCACCCACATCCGGGAGTCCTCTCTCCGGGAATCTGCGGGAGTTACGTCACTTCCCGCAGACTTCCCTTGGTGTTCTGGGAGACACTCGGCTCCCAGAACACAGGAGCACCAATCAGAACGGCGCAGCGTGACTCGCGCATGCGCCGTAGGGAACCGGGCATGAAGCCGCAGGGCTTCACTTCCTGGTTCCCTCAGTGAGGATGGCGGAGGGAGCAGCAGAGCAATGAGCTGCAGGGTGCCTTTGGCCAATTATGGCTCAGGGGGACCAAGTCCAGGCAAACAGGTTATTCAGGAAGCTGCAGTGTATTTTATATATAAAATCTAGTGTAGCTAGATTAGACTGCAGGCCATTCCTGGTGTACTTTTTCTAAAATACTTCAGGCAGGCAGTTTAACCAGTTAGCTGCAGTGCATTTAATTACATATATAGATACACAGACAGATACAGACAGATACACACAGACAGACAGATAGAGATAGATATCCACTGCATCCAGTGTAGCCAAGCTTATATCTGACTGCAGCCCATTCCTGGTGTACTTTTTCTAAGATACTTCAGGCAGTGTACACAGTACTGTGTACCCCTAGTGCAATTGCTGCTACTTTTCTGGTGGTGTACACAATACAGTGTAAAGTGGTTTTGGTAAAAAAAAATTACAGCATGTCCAGAAGGCCAGCAAAGAGAGGCAGACGCTCACAGGCCACTAAAAGGGCAAGCAGGCTCTGTGTCTACAGTCAACAGTGCTGGTCGTGGACACGGTGCATCCTCAGCACGTGGCCGTGGGGCACGCTTGTCCTTTTTTCTGTAGCTAGACGTGTTATTGAGCCACAACATGTAGAAGAGTTGTGGAATGGATAACAAAGCTGTTCTCATCCTCTGTCACCCAGGCTCAAAGTAGTTTGCCTGCCAATGCAGCTGCCAAAGTGGCCTATTCCATCGGCTCCATGTCAACAGTCACTCCTTCCCTAGCCCCACCATCATGCACATAGGAGTCCAGCAAACTATTTGACCACAGTGTCAGGTACATGCTGCAGAAGGATGTGCAGCGTTTGGAAGGCTCCGATGATGGTAGGTTGAGGAAGGGAGCAACGTGAGCCTAGAGAATGGGTGCCCAAGGAGGCCAAGAAAACTGGCAGTCATGTTCCCCCAGCTGCAGCATACTGCCAAGTTTGCTCCAGTGACGAGGGAGGGGATGATAAGGTCACTCACTCTAATTGGGTGCCTGATAGAAGGGGGGAGGAGGAGGAGGAGGAGGAGGAGGAGGATCTCCAATTAGGCAGGATGCCCACCAGGGGGCAGCTTAAAAGCCAGTCACCTTATTGCACCACACCGCAGAGCTAAGCAGGTGCAGGGCGCTGCCGACTCCCCGCATATTTTGAAAAGTTCTTTGGTTTGGGCCTTTGACACATGTGCAGCAGATTGCACCATTGCGGTTTGCAACATATGTCTGAAGCGTATCAAGCGTGGCCAAAACGGCAGCCGCTTGGGCACCACATGCTTGACCAGAGATATGAGGACCTCCCATGCAGTCCGTTGGCAACAGCACTTAAAAGACCCACACCAAAGAACAAAGCGGACCTCTCCTTGCTCGTCATCAGCTGGGATCTCCAACCCCACTATACCTCCAGTCCTCTCAGAAACCTGCACTGAGAGGAATGAAGGTGTAGAAATAGGTGTCCCCAGTACTTGCAGGCAATCTGCTAGTGGTACACCAACATGCGAATTTAGCAGGCAAATTTTCCTACCCCAGTTGCTAAACCGTCAAAAAGAAATTTTGGTCCCAGCCATCCACATGCTCAATGTCTGAATGCTAGCTTGGCCAAATTGCTAAACACTGCAACTGCTGCCTTTTCAGGTGGTAGACTCTGCCCCCTTTTGTGAATTTGTGGAATGTGCGGTACCTCAGCGACAGGTTCCCAAATGCCATTTCTTTTCACAGAAGGCCAATCCAGGTCTTTACTAGCATGTGGAAGGCAATGTCTTTGCCTTGTTGGACAGGGCAGTCAGCAGAAAGGTGCATATTACCGCTGACTCATGGTTCAGCAGGCATGGACCGGGACGTTACCTTTCTTTCATGGTGCACTGGGTAACTCTGCTGGCAGCTGGGAAGGATGCAGGACAGGGTACAGTATTTGAATCCAAAAATGCAGCGCTTAGGTAGAACTATTAAACGTGACAGTCCTTAAAAATCAATAATGAAGGTATGTGCAAAATGATGTTGGGACACCACCAAAGATTTCAGTGTGAAAGAAAAACACACCACACCAGTTGTGCTCACAGTCTGCTTACCAGAGAGTGAACATAATCAGACGTCAATGGCAATTGTAGAGGATCAATGATGAATACAACTCTCCAGACTTGTTGGGATAATGACAGAAAATCCAAACAACACCGACATCAAGGAAACCTTCAGGACTCAGTGTATGATGATGCTATGCAGTCGTCCTCAATCAAGGTTAACCAAAATAGGAAAAAAAGGCAGCATAGTTAAGCCCGTAAGATCAAACAAAAAGGTTTATTTAAAATTCTACTTACAGGAATACAAATGATAAAAGGCAGGTAACAAACTGCAGGTCAAAGCGTGTTCACAATGGTCAGCCTGACATGTTTCATCCGAAGGGATATCATCAGAGGCGTGGCCAATAATGCGAGCACGCTCAGTATATAAGGAAATGACTAAAACTTCTTTCTCTGATTGGACGGCATGAGGGAATGACTTTGTTATTCCTTTTTGATTTAGCTGCAGGGAATGGTTTACTCTATAGTTTTCTTCCCACTTCCAGTTTGCGGTGTTGGAACGCATTGGGTACCCGGGACGCACTATGATGATGTCACTTCCGGATTCAGTCAGTCTGACCGGATGTTTACATCCTTTTGTTGCAGCCCACTCGAGCGGCGTTTTCACTTCCGGTGGGAGCGTCCGTTCATCGAGGGGGGTGGAGGTAGAGGTCATTCCACTTCTGGGGTGACGCATTCAGGTATGTACCTGACTGTGTTTTTTTTCTCCTATCCATCGGGTCCCCGCCTTCTGGAAATGTGTATGCTTCTAGGTTTATTTGTATCTTATCTCCGTGAGCCGCACGGCCATATTGCGCATGCGCGGCCGTGCATAATATTGATGTTTCCTCCCTCCTGTTTGATTACTAATGGTATAGTCCAGTGTGTATGCGCTGGACGTACTGAGGATGGCAGAGATGGGAATCAGCTGTGCATTCCCTCATGCCGTCCAATCAGAGAAAGAAGTTGGTCATTTCCTTATATACACTGAGCGTGCTCACATTATTGGCCACACCTCTGATGATATCCCTTCGGATGAAACATGTCAGGCTGACCATTGTGAACACGCTTTGACCTGCAGTTTGTTACCTGCCTTTTATCATTTGTATTCCTGTAAGTAGAATTTTAAATAAACCTTTTTGTTTGATCTTACGGGCTTAACTATGCTGCCTTTTTTTCCTATTTTGGTTAACCTTGATTGAGGACGACTGCATAGCATCATCATACACTGAGTCCTGAAGGTTTCCTTGATGTCGGTGTAGTTTGGATTTTCTGTCATTATCCCAACAAGTCTGGAGAGTTGTATTCATCATTGATCCTCTACAATTGCCATTGACGTCTGATTATGTTCACTCTCTGGTAAGCAGACTGTGAGCACAACTGGTGTGGTGTGTTTTTCTTTCACACTGAAATCTTTGGTGTTGTCCCAACATCATTTTGCACATACCTTCATTATTGATTTTTAAGGACTGTCACGTTTAATAGTTCTACCTAAGCGCTGCATTTTTGGATTCACATATTTTGGCGTTTGCTTCATCAACAGACTGTGCACGCTGCTTTTGTTATTGCTTTAAAAGAAAAAAAAATTCACTGTTAGCGCAAATATTTGTTTACCTTGTTTACAGGGTACAGTATTGTTGGAGCTTGTTGCGCCACCACACCTCTAAAATGCTAGTATTCTGCCAAAGTTCCCTCCTCCACCCCCTCTTCTTCCTCTATGGCCTCTTACTCCGCATTTTTGTCCTCTGAACCAGCGGTGCTCCGTAGGCGTTCAAGGGGCTACGCAAGCACTCAGGCAAAAAGATGCCATGTGGTGCTTGAGTTGGTCTGCTTAGGGGACAGAAGCCACACTGGGGCAGAGATTGTCAGCTCTGTAGGGGCAGGCTCAGAGGTGGTTGATGCCACGCCAGCTTCAGCCAGGAATGGTTGTATGCGACAATGGCACCAACCTTCTCTCCGCCCTCCGACAGGGACACTTGACCCATGTTCCCTGTTTGGCTCACATCCTGAATTTGGTGGTGCAGCAGTTCTTGAGCAGGTATCTGGGCTTACAGGATCTCCTGAGTCAGGCCAGGAAAGTCTGTGGTCATTTCCGCCAGTCATATGCCAGTGCTCGGCTGGCAGACATTAACCACTTAAGCCCCGGACCATTTCGGGCCATTAGGACCAGGCCTGTTTCTGGGATTCGGCACTGCGCTGCTTTAACTGTAAATTGTGCGGACATGCAATGTTGTACCCAAATGAAATTTGCGTCCTTTTCTTCCCACAAATAGAGCTTTCTTTTAATGGTATTTGATTGCCTCTGCGATTTTTATTTTTTGCGATATAAACAGAAAAAGACCGAAAATTTTGAAAAAAAAGGATATTTTCTACTTTTTGTTATAAGAAAAATCGAATAAACTCAATTTTAGTCATACATTTAGGCCAAAATGTATTCAGCCACATGTCTTTAGTAAAAAAAATGTCAATAAGCGTATATTTATTGGTTTGCGCAAAAGTTATAGCGTTTACAAACTAGGGTACATTTTCTGAAATTTACACAGCTTTAAATTTATGACTGCCCAACTCATTTCTTGAGGTGCTAAAATGGCAGGGCAGTACAAAACCCCCCCAAATGACCCCATTTTGGAAAGTAGACACCCCAAGGAAATTGCTGAGAGGCATGTTGAGCCCATTGAATATTTTTTTTTTTGTGTCCCAAATGATTGAATAATGACAAAAAAAAAAAATTACAAAAAGTTGTCACTAAATGATATATTGCTCACACATGCCATGGTTATATGTGGAATTGCACCCCAAAATACATTCTGCTGCTTCTCCTGAGTACGGGGATACCACATGTGTGGGACTTTTTAGGAGCCTAGCCGCGTACGGGACCCCGGAAACCAAGCACAGCCTTCAGGATTTCTAAGGGCGCAAATTTTTGATTTCACTCCTCACTACCTATCACAGTTTCGAAGGCCATAAAATGCCAAAATAGCACAAAACCCCCCCAAATGACCCCATTTTGGAAAGTAGACACCCCAAGCTATTTACTGAGAGGCATGTTCAGTCCATGGAATATTTTATATTTTGCCACAAGTTGCGGGAATATGACAAACCTTTTTTTTTTGCACAAAGTTGTCACTAAATGATATATTGCTCACACATGCCATGGGCATATGTGAAATTACACCCCGAAATACATTCTGCTGCTTCTCCTGAGTACGGGGATACCACATGTGTGGGACTTTTTGGGAGCCTAGCCGCGTACGGGACCCCAAAAACCAAGCACCGCCTTCAAGGTTTCTAAGGGCATAAATTTTTGATTTCACTCCTCACTACCTATCACAGTTTTGAAGGCCATAAAATGTCAAAATAGCCCAAAACCCCCACAAATGACCCCATTTTGGAAAGTAGACACCCCAAGCTATTTGCTGAGAGGCATGGTGAGTATTTTACAGCTCTCGTTTGTTTTTGAAAATTAAGAAAGACATTTTTTTTTCTTTTTTTTTTTCTTTTTTTACATTTTCAAAACTGTGACAAAAAGCGAGATCTGCAAAATACTCAACATACCTCTCAGCAAATAGCTTGGGGTGTCTACTTTCCAAAATGGGGTCATTTGGGGGGGTTTGTGCCATCTGGGCATTCCATGGCCTCCGAAACTGTGATAGGCAGTGAGGAGTGAAATCAAAAATTTACACCCATAGAAATCCTGAAGGCGGTGCTTGGTTTTTGGGGTCCCGTACGCGACTAGGCTCCCAAAAAGTCCCACACATGTGGTATCCCCGTACTCAGGAGAAGCAACAGAATGTATTTTGGGGTGTAATTCCACATATGCCCATGGCATGTTTGAGCAATATATAATTTAGTGACAACTTTTTGTACATTTTTTTTTTTTTTGGTCATTATTCAATCACTTGGGACAAAAAAAAAATATTCAATGGGCTCAACATGCCTCTCAGCAAATAGCTTGAGGTGTCTACTTTACAAAATGGGGTCATTTGGGGGGGTTTTGAACTGTCCTGGCATTTTATGCACAACATTAGGAAGCTTATGTCACACATCATCCACTCTAACCACTTGAAGACAAAGCCCTTTCTGACACTTTTTGTTTACATGAAAAAAAAAAAATTTTTGCAAGAAAATTATGTTGAACCCCCAAACATTATATTTTTTTTTAAAGCAAAGGCCCTACAGATTAAAATAGTGGGTGTTGCATTTTTTTTCCCACACAGTATTTGCGCAGCGATTTTTCAAACGCATTTTTTGGGGGAAAAACACACTTTTTATTTTTAATGCACTAAAAAACACTATATTGCCCAAATGTTTGATGAAATAAAAAAGATGATCATAGGCCGAGTACATGGATACCAAACACGACATGCTTTAAAATTGCGCACAAACGCGCAGCGGCGACAAACTACATTCATTTTTAAAAGCATTTAAAAGCCTTTACAGGTTACCACGTTAGATTTACAGAGGAGGTCTACTGCTAAAATGACTGCCCTCGATCTGACCTTCGCGGTGATACCTCACATGCATGATGCAATTGCTGTTTACATATGACGCTAGACCGACGCTTGCGTTCGCCTTTGAGCAAGAGCAGGGGGGGACAGCGGTGCTTTTTTTTTTTTTATTATTTATTTGGCTTTTTTATTTTATTTTTAAACTGTGCCTTCCATATTTTATTTTTTTACCATTTTTATCGTTATCTCAGGGAATGTAAATATCCCCTATGATAGCAATAGGTAGTGACAGGTACTCTCTGAAAAAAATTGGGGGGTTAGACCCTAGATCTTTCCTCTGCCCTCAAAGCATCTGACCACACCAAGATCGGTGTGATAAAATGCTTTCCCAATTTCCCAATGGCGCTTTTTATATCCGGGGGGGGGACATTCCCTCCCACTGCTTGTAAAAGCAGTCTAGAGGCTAATTATCTGATAGAATTGCTTTTACATGAAAGCCGGCCGCTGGCTGAAAAGAATGATACCAAGATGATACCTTAACCCACAGGCATCATTCTGGTATAACCATTCAAAGTCCAGCAACATACCAGTACGTTACGTGCCCCTGGACGACGTCATCTGTGACGAAACGGCGTAGGGAGGAGCGGCGTGCTGACGTCACCGACATACCAACGAGTCCCGGAAGGAACGGGCAGTCTTAGCCGGCCGGCTAAATATACTACACGCCATAATAACTTGCGTTTCATGTAAGTGCATTACTTTTTTACAATAAATTGTTTTATCGGTTTCACGCTATGGTGGCTTTCTTTCCATTTGCATATTAACTTTGCGATATGTGGAGAGGAGTGGCGTGAAATTCGGGAGTTAAACTGATACTATCTAGAGACCCTGGCTGGGGAATAGCCATCTGTTTGTATCGATCTCTGTGGAGATCACTATTTCTGGTAAGCGGCAGTGAGAACTGATGGTGGTGGAATCTACATCTATCCAGTGTTAGGCTAATTGGTGACTTCAAAAGCACAACACCCAATGAAAAGTGCCAAACGAGAAGATCCTTATCCACACTTCGTTGCAGTTTTGGCTATCTGGACTGTACTATTCACACAGTTACTATTCAACATTAATTCTTTCACTACACAAGACTCTTGCTGAATGTGATGTGGGTGTCTGATTGACAGTTGGGACTTTCTTCAGTTCTACTTATCACATTGGCAATTAAGATTCAGTCCGATTATATTAATTTTATTTAATCATCATTATTTTATCATTCATTATATACCTTTCACTTATGTTTTAAGGTGGTGCTCATATACCATTTTTCACTATTTGCGCAGCTTTATTATCTTTATTATTATTTTTTTGTGTGTGTCTCACATAGAAGTTGCAGCAACAATTTATGGAGAGATAGATTCACTAATTCAGTGTTTTATGTCTCACCTAATGGACAGCGCAGTATAATTTACACAGTTTATACCAGTACGTTGCTGGTCCTTGTTGGACATGTATTGTAATCTTTTTTTTTCATACAGCCTATTGGCTGAACGAAAAAAAGAGATTGATTGGTGGGTATGCCCACCATTAGAATACCTCCCTTCATCCACCCACTTCTAATGATGGGCATATATGCCGAAGCATGGGGGGCATCCTCCCGCAAAAAAGTTATGCCGCGTACACACGGTCAAGCCTTCGTCGGAATTTCGACCGTATGTACGCAGCATAAAAGGTTATGCCGCGTACACACGGTCGGACTTTTCCACGGGCAAGCCTCCGTTGGAATTTCGACCGTATATACGCGGCATTAGGAGCAAAATCGCTCCTCCGCCCCTGCTGCCCCCATGCTTCGGCATATATGCTCTTTTTTTTAACTGTGGTGGTGAAATCACCTCCTACAGCACTGGAGTCACGGCTTTATGTATCGTGGGAGCAAACGCTGTTGCTGTCAAGATAAATAATTCCGCGCTGCAGTTGAATGGCGCACCTGAAAACAAAAAATTACATACCTGGAAAGCAAGCATGATAAAACATTGCAGAATAGAATACAGTAAAAAAGAGCAGAACAATAGAGAGAAAATAGAGAGAGAGAGAACAATTAAACGACAACTATTTTTGGTTTTTTTATTTTATATTTTTTTGTGTTTTGTTTTTTACGTTTTTTTTTTCTTTTTTACACTTTTTTTGTAACTTTACAACTGTAATGGTTCGGGTCTCTCAAAATGTAATGGCATCTTGGGAGACCCTGTGTAAGTGTGTCCTAGTCTGTGAAATGCTGTACCCTACGCTAAAACTTCACTTTTGAGTGGTAGCGTTCAAAACATTCACCTTGGCAAAGACCAGGCTTGTCAGGACAGAGTGGACAAAAACTACGGGTGTCACGCCTAAATCCGCGCTTGCTACAGACACGACATCTTTTTTGGGGGTGGCTTTGGGTAGGGGTACTCGGGAGGACATACGAATAATGCCTCTCATGCAGCCGGCTTACTGCATTTGGTTGGGGATGGTGAGGTGCAGAACCGCCTGGATACAGGAGTTCTGTGACTATCTCATTCTGGAATTTTAGAAGAGATAACGTCCCGCCTGAAGCTCTGTATAGCACATGAGCGTTCAGCAAAGCCAATTGGAATAAGGATAGAGACACTTTTTTGTACCAGCGTCTCGCCTTACGGTCAATTAGATACGGCGCCATCAACTGGTCGTTGAGGTCCACCCCTCCCATATTTTGGTTATATTCGTGGACACAGAGGGGTTTCTCCACAACACCAGTCGCCGTACGAATTTGGACTGTCGTGTCTGCATGAAGGGAGGTAAGAAGGAAAACATTCTTAATGTCCCTCCACTTCATAGCGAGCAAGTTATTACACTTCAAGCAGGCTCTCTCCCCCAGCCTAAGACGGGCATCTACAAGCCGCTGGGGAAAGTCCCGGCGATTAGGTCGCACGGTGCCACATGCTCCAATCTTATGATCAAACAAGTGACTAAACAGTGGCACGCTCGTGTAATAATTGTCCACATACAAGTGGTACCCCTTTCCGAATAAGGGTGACACCAAGTTCCACACTATCTTGCCAGCGCTCCCAATGTAATCCGGGCAGTTGACCGACTCAATCTGACTGTCTTTTCCCTCAAACCGTAAAGTTCACTACATAGCCTGTTGCCCTGTCACAGAACTTGTAGAGCTTGACCCCGTATCTGGCACGCTTGCTGGGAAGGTACTGCTTGAAAGACAAGCGGCCAGAAAATTTAATCAGGGACTCATCAACGCAGACAACTTGATCGGGAGTAAACAAGGCTGCAAAACGTTCGTTGAAGTGGTTTATGAGGGGCCGAATTTTATAGAGCCGGTCGTATTCAGGGTCCCCACGTGGACGACAAAGTTCATTGTCGTTGAAGTGCATGAACCGCAAAATCTGCTCGTATCGTGCCCTGGACATGGAGGCAGAGAACACGGGCATGTGGTCAATTGGGTGCGTGGACCAATAAGCACGCAATGACGGAAATTTATGTGTGCCCATGTTGAGGGAAAGGCCCAGAAAGGTCTTAAATTCGGAAACCGTAATTGGTTTCCAATTTCTGGCAATTTTAGGCAACTGGGGGTTAGCGGCGATAAATTGACCAGCATATAAATTACTCTGGTCCACAATAGATCTATAGAGATCTTCCGTGAAAAACAGCGAATAAAAATCAATTGGAATAAAATCAGCTGTTTCCACCTGAATACCGGGTTGGGCAGTGAATGGGGGAAGTACGGGTTCTGCAGAAGTGGTGGGGACCCAATCAGGATAGGCGAATTCTGCAGGAAGGGCAGTATGGGCACGACGGGCCTGCCTTTGTCTTCTTGGTGGCAGCGGGACACTACTTGTGCTTGCCACCTCGCCAGCTTGAACTGCACTTATGGGACTCGCCACGTCACCAAGTGTTACTGCAGTGCTGGATGTACGTCCAGGCTGTACTAGGCCGCTGGAGCTTGCCAGTTCACCAGAAGGAATAGCGGCGCTAGTACTACTCTGCTCCATGATACGAGAGACCTGTGGTTCTTGCTCCTCAACAACCTCAGAAGATCGGGATCGGGTACGCCTGACCTTAGCAGGGACCTCAACTTCGTCGTCAGAGCTATCTGACGTGGGGCCGCTGACGTCACTGTCTTCTACGGGAAGATATTCTGAGCCTGAATCTGACAGATACGTGACCTCCTCTTCACTATCTGTCATGCTCAGAATCTCGTAGGCCTCTTTACTAGTGTACCTTCGTCTTGCCATTTTGGGCTCTAAATTTAGGGGTACACTAGTAAGATTCACAGGAAAAAAAGCACCTGACTGTCGTCAGCAAATATATCAAACGCTACAAAAAAACTGTTAGCGATCGCAGGGATCAGGCCTGTCTCTGCGAACGCTGCAGTTATGTGTTGTGTTTGGTAAGTGACAGTGATCGATCGATACTGCACTTGGGTGGGCTGGGCTGGGCGGAGGGGCTAAACGCAGGCGCTAGCAGGTATCTGGGCTGATCCCGCTAACACTGCGTTTTTGGGAACCCTAAACCGCTGGGGATGCTAGTATAGATCTGATCAGATACTATACCACTAAGGGGGGTGTATGCTTTGCGCGTGGGTGTTAGCGTTACTGGAACTAACCTAACACTGCCTGGGGCGACGCAGACCCTCTGGCGCTAAAACCTAATTGATCTCACCCGCCGGGCGATCAGGGGGGTTAAACCTTTATTGGGTTATATACGGCGGGTGCCCTGATGCTATAAAAAGCAAACTAATCAACCAGCGTCACCTGTAACCTTTATATGGTGATCACTGGTGAAAGGGTTAACTAGGGGCAATCAGGGGGTTAAAACCTTTATTAGGTTAAATATGGGGGTACCCGACGCTATATAAAAACCTGACGGGTTACCTAAATAACTAGATAACTTACTGGCTAACCAGTGACACCAGTGACGCTTATACGTCGATCACTGGTGAAAGGGTTAACTCTAGGGGCAATCAGGGGGTTAAAATAATATATGGGGGTACCTGACACTAATAAAAACCTGCGGCGAACCTAAAAAAAATAACTGCCTATCTAAAACACCAGCGACACGAATACAGCGATCGGAAAAACAATCGCTTAGTGACACTGAAGTTAGGGGGTGAAAGGGTTACCTGGGGGGTGATCAAGGGGTTAAACCTTTATTAGGGGGGTTAGGGGGCTACCCTGGACCTAAAGGGGCCTAATTCTAACTGCCCTGCAACTTTTTACAATCACAGATGACACTAAATGCAGTGATCAGTAAAATAAATGATCACTGCAATCAGTGACACTGTGATTGGGGGCTTTGGGGTGACCTGGGGGGTGATCTGGGGGTGACTGGGGGGTGATTTGTGTGCCTATGTGTACCTACGTGTCAGTGGACTGTTGGAGCACTAACCTGCTTCTTCTCTGCTCGGCGCCGGGAACGAAAAGACCGCGGCGAGGGAGATGACATCACTTCCTCCAGCCTGTGTTTACATCACATGGCGGAGGAAGCATTTTCATTGGCCGGGAGCGATCGCGAGGGGGGGGCGGAATCGAGCGGCCGCCCCCTCATGCCTGATCGCTCCCGAACACTTAACGGCCGCTCACTGCAGTGAAGGGGGGTCCGGATGGACCCCCCAACTGCACAAAGGCGATCACGTAGATCTACGCGATTCTGCCTGTCCGTGCCATTCTGCCGACGTAAATCGGCGGTGGGCGGTCGTTAAGTGGTTAAAAAAGGGATGCAACCTGCCCGAAAACCGCCTCATTAGTGATGTGCCCACCAGGTGGAACTCAACATTGGCAATGCTGCAGTGGCTGCACACGCAGCAGAGGGCCATCAATGAGTTCCTGTGAGTATGGTACCAGGACAGGGTCAGGGGAGCTTGGCTTTTTTTGGCCACGCCAGTGGCTACTGATTAAGGATGCATGCACTGTCCCTGTCACCATTTGAGGAGGCCACAAGGATGGTGAGCAGTGACAGTGCATGCATCAGTGATGTCCCTCTTGTCTTCCTGTTAGAGAACACGCTTTGTGAAATAATGGACAGGGCACTTGAGGCAGAACAGCGGGAGGAAGAGGAGGAGGACTTCCTTACCTCTCAAGGCCCCCTTTATCCAGATAGTATTTCTGCAGGCCCGCCGATCACACAGGAAGAAGAAGAGGAGGAGGAGGAGGAGGAGGAGGAGGAGGAGGAGGAGGATTGTGTCAGCATGGAGGTGGAGGATAACACTCAACAGCAGCAGTCTTCAAGGGATCGTTTTCAGTCCCCAGAAACCCATGGCGTTGTAGGTGGCTGGGAGGAGGTGGTTGTGGAAAATGTGATCCTTAGTGACCCAGAGGACTCAGGATCGGATGCCTCTGCAAACTTACGCTGCATGGCCTCCCTGATCCTGCAAAGCCTGCGCAAGGACCCTAGGATTCATGGTATCAAGGAGAGGGATCATTACTGGCTGGCAACCCTTCTTGATCCACATTACAAGTGTAAGGTTGCAGAATTCATCCTGCCTTCGCAGAGGTAGCAGAGGATAAAACATCTTCGGGAGGCCTTGCAGAAAGGTTTGTGCAATGCGTTTCCAGAGCCTGTTAGGTTACAATTTCCTGGCGCTGGACAACGTGTTGCTGAGGCTTTGTTCAGTCACAAAAGAGCGGTGGAGAAGGTGGCAGGCTAACCAATGCCTTGAGACAATTCTTCAGTCCGCAGCGCCAATTCTGATTGGTTCCAGCAACCCTCGCTAGCGTCTGATTTACATGGAACAGGAACACCTAAGGGCAAGATCAGACTTGGAGACCTTTCTAACAGAACATCCACTGGGTTACTGGGTCTTGAGGATAGACCACTGGCCAGAGCTTGCACAATATGCAATTGAGCTACTAGCCTGTCCTGCATCCAGCGTTCTTTCTGAATGCACATTTAGTGCTGCTGGAGGCTTTGTAACCAATCACAGAGTGCGCCTGTCCACAGACTGTTGATCGGCCCATATTCATGAAAATGAATCAGCAGCTACCAAGCACCTGATGCTGATGTAACCGATAGATTTTTCTATGGATGTAGGATCCCTTGAAGACTGCCTATGCTGAGTGACTTTCCTATTCCTCCTCAATCTTCTTGATGATAGCTTCGAAGTAATTTTTTGGTTCAGAGCACCACCACCACTGCCTAAGGCCCAATTTTTCTGCCCGTTTAACAGGGGCGTGTAATTACAATTTTTGATCTAATATTTCGCAGCAGGGTCTGTTCCTGCGCACACCGAGAAACTGAGGGCTTACAGTGTTCTGGTACCACCAACACCCAAGGCCCAATTATCCGTAGAGTGTATAGGGCAGGCCGTATAGTATATACACAGGCGGTCCCCCATTTTCAAACATCCGATTTACAAACGACTCCTAATTACAAACGAAAAGAGACAACAGGAAGTGAGAGGAAATCTACCCCTAGGAAGGGAAATTCTCTCCTGTAAGAGTTAATATGGGAAAAAGGTGTCTCCTCCACTAGTGATGAGCCGAACACCCCCCCCCCCCGGTTTGGTTCGCAGCAGAACATGCGAACAGGCAAAAAAATTTGTTCGAACACCATTAAAGTCTATGGAACATGAAAAATCAAAAGTGCTAATTTTAATAGCTAATATGCAAGTTATTGTCATAAAAAGTGTTTGGTGACCCAGGTTTTAAAAAGTTTTAAAAAAAGTTTTTTCGGGAGCAGTGATTTTAATAATGCTTAAAGTGAAATAATAAAAGTGAAATATTCCTTTAAATTTTGTGCCTGGGTGTCTATAGTATGTCTGTAAAGTAGCGCATGTTTCCCATGCTTAGAAAAGTCCCTGCACAAAATGACATTTATAAATGAAAAAAAGTCATTTAAAACTGATCATGGCTATAATGAATTGTCAGGTCCCAGCAATACAGTCATTGAACAAAAAAAAAAAAACAGCCTGGGTTCCCCCTTAGTCCATTACCAGGCCCTTTGGGTCTGGTATGACTATTCAGGGGAACCCCAAACCAAAATTTTAAAAAAAGCGTGGGGGTTCCCCGCAAATTCCATATCAGGCCCTTCAGGTCTGGTATGGATATTGAGAACCCTGCGTCTTTTTTAAAATGGCGTAGGGTTCCCCCCAAAAAATCCATACCAGACCCTTATCCAAGCACGCAACCTGGCAGGCCGCAGGAAAAGAGGGGGGACAAGAGAGCGCCCCCCCTCCTGAACCATTCCAGGCCACATGCCCTCAACATGGGGAGGATATCCTTATCAATTACTTAGTCATGCAACACTGTACCCATACAAAACTTTGTCCTTTTTTTCCACACAGAGCTTTTAGTGGTATTTAAATAACCACTGGGGTTTTTATTTTTTGCGCTATAAATGAAAAAAATTGTTTTTTTTGTTTCTGTTAGACAATTTTGCAAATGAGTAATTTTTCTTCATAAATTATGCTAAAAATTTATACGGCTACATACATATCTTTGGTAAAAAAAAAAAAAAAAAAAAAAAAAAATCTGTGTTTTTGGTCTGTGTGAAAGTTAAAGTCTCCAAGCTATGGTGCAAATCACTGAAAATGTATCACGATTGATTTACTGACAGCCTATCACGTTTGAGACACTAACAAGCCAGGAAATAGACATATGCAGTTTGTTTCATTGTATCCGAATTAGAATAGTACCAAATTTAAACAAATCCAAAATAACGAAATCCAAATTCGGACAAAATTCGAGCTCAAATAAATAGTTTTCAAATTCAAAAGAACTTTTCGCATTAGAATAGTTTTCCAGTTTCCAAAGAGAATAAAATTGAATAGAAAAGGAATAAAAAAAAAAATTATATATTTTTTTGCTATTACTTTAATTTTCTATTCAATTTTATTCCTATTTGGAAATTGGAAAACTATTTGAATTCGAAAACGAATAAATGAAACAAATCCCAAAAACGAATGAAACAAATTAACAAAACAAATTCATGTAAAATAACAAAACAATTTTTTTTCGTTCTGCACAGGTCTACCAGGAAAGTACAAATAACCCCTCAAAGGCCCCATTTTTGGAAAGTATACATTCCAAAGTATTTAGTAAGATATATGGTTATTCTTTCAAAGTTAAAATTTTTTCCACAATTCTTAGCAAAATTAAGATTTGTTTTTCACAAAAATTGTCATAACAGGTATTTCTCACACACAGCATATACATACTTGCAACTACACCCCAAAACAAATTCTACTACTCCCAAGTATGGCAATACCACATTTGAGACTTTTACACAGCCTGGCCACACAGAGAGACCGAACATGCAGGGAGCACCATCAGGTTTTCTAGGGACATAAAAAATTACACAATTTCTTAACTATCTTACACTTTCGAAGGCCCTGAGCACCAGGACAATGGAAATGCCCAAAAAATATATTACCCCATTTTGGAAAGTAAACACCCCCACGTATAGTCTACGGCATAATGAGTCTTTTGAACATGTAATTTTTTGGAAAATGTGAAAAGATGAAAACGCATTTCTTCTTTTATTTTTTTTTACACAAAGTTGTCCATCGATAAGATATTTCTAACATATAGCATGTACATAGCAAAAATTGCACCCCAAAATATATTCTGCTACTCCTGAGTATGGCGATACTACGTGTGAGACTTTTCCACAGCCTGGCCACATAGAGGCCCAACATGCAGGGAGCACCATCAGGCGTTCTTAAGGGCAGAAATTACACAAATATCACCAGGGACTAGGATAGACCTTTTAATACTTTCAGAAAGGTATTTTATTATTTACCTAAAACATTTACTTTGTTTTTGTCTTTTTGCAGATATTTTCTGATAGTGGTGGTAATAATGGGAAAATTCCCATACCTGCGCAAATGATTGAAAGCCAATTACTATGACTGTAGGAGCTGCCGTTGTGAGGCTGTAGAACCTTGTGTGAAAAATGTATATAAAAAATAAACCGTGCTCCCTTCTACAAACTTGTGAATACCAAATACTTTTCCAATACAATAGTCTACATAAAAATGCAAGTTAGTACAATTCTATAAATAACCACTAGATGTCACTAGTGGATACAAAATTAAATACCGTGAAATATATGTGCAATACTCAAATAGAACAGTGATTAAAGTGCAAATACAATAACGTACAAATGGTTGCCACCAGATCTCCAGTGGATAGACGTACTGGTTGATTTCCAATAAAGTACTTAAAGTTCAATGTTTATAAAACTGCCATCACATATCTCCAATGGTGCAAATATGTGAAGTTATGTTGCCCCAGCAATACAAAAGTGACTGTGAATCTTCTTTCACCAATACCAATCACACAGCCCACTCTCCAGATTTATATCACACCCCTTACAGGTAGTCATATACAGCAAAGAAATTGGAGGTGTCTCTCCTGATGGTCGTCTTAGCTATTCGACAGGAATCCAATAGATTAGACCACAAACTGGATCTCTGGACATCAGTGGGATAGTAAAAAGAAAGGAATACCTCCCATGGTGAAGTATGTTTACTTTATCAAAATAGCGCTATAAAATTCCACTTACAAGGGATGGTTAAAACTCAATTGAATGACAGCAGGGATGCCGATTTGCGATCCACCTGCGTTCCACTATGGTGGAAGGGACGTATCACGCTCAATCCCCCTTAACACGTTTCGTCAGCACGTCTGACATCAGGGGTCAGATGACCGGATACATCTCATAACATATATACTGCCGCCATTCTAGGATATCCAATCTGATTTAATCCTTCAAATTAATAAATGGGAGACTCCACCGGGAGTTCTCACTATAATCTTCAACTCATTACCCAACTTTATTAATCTATATTAACTTTGGTTTTAACAAATTTATTTTAAAATAAAAATGCCAAAAGTAAAGAATTACATCCATATATAAACTCTCTGCCTCTAATGGAGGCATGAGGTAATTATTGAACAAAGCCTTCTCCCTCTACTTATACTACACCATCTTGTGGTGATTTATGACATTGACCAAATTATACCTTAGATAAATTTATGCGGATTAAATCCAATTGGATCACCCCAATTAAATATCAAATAAAGTAGCATAGCATCCTAGTAATTAGATAGAAAACAATCCAAATCTATAGCCACATTGATAACTGCAGGATTAAGCTTATTTAATTCAAAGATCCACTCAGTTTTATTTTTTCATATTCTCTGGGTCATATTTCCCCTTCTCCAATGGGGTTCTACCCTGTCAATCCCACAAAAGGTGGCTAGGCTAGGGTCCCTATTATGATGTACCCTAAAGTGGTTAGAAAGACTGTTTTGGGAACCGTTTCCTTATATTGTTAAGAAGTTCATTGATTCTGATACCTAAATTTCTTGTAGTATAACCAACGTAATGTAACCCACAAGGGCAAGTTTTTAGGTAGGTTACATGGGTCGATTTACATGTGATGAATTTCTTGATATTGTATTCCCTTCCTGTACTAAATGATTTAAATGCATATTTCTTATATTTTTCCTTGTAGTCTTACATGCTTTACATTTTCTACAATAGTAAAAGCTAGTCTGATCCAAAAAAGTGGCTCTTTTAAGCAAAATGATAGCAGATGAATGAACATTCATACCTCGTGACAAATCCAGTATGCTGTGAAATAAAATCAGTACTGAGCACACAAGCAGTATATTCATTTGTTACAGATAAAGCCTGCCAGATCTACAGGTCACAATATATCCAGTGTTGAGCAATAGGATCCTGTGTTTTCATAGACAGAACATGTATTAATAAAGAAGGCGATATGCCTAGTGTTATCTCCATGCACTGACCAGCTGACAGATTAATACATGTAGCGCATGGTTGGTACTAGTAACAAACATCCACCAAATCACCTTGCTGCCAGACCCCCATATATCACTTCTGAGACAATGATCAGTCATTTGCGTTGTTTTGTTATGTTTATTGCGGGATACAACTTGGTTGAGGTATAGGAAGATATGGGATGCACATAGCACTTGTTGAATTGCCATCAGAGAACATAGATTAATAGATTTTAGCCCTGAAAATGATGCACTTCTAACATTCACAGTCTCTTCCCCTGAATATCTCCATGCAGACTATTGCTCCTCCTCCTCGATACTAGCTCCTGCAGAATGTCACTCCCTTGATCTCCTCTTCTCCTGTACAAATCCATAACCGCAAAACTGCCAGACTCCGGTCTCAATTCCATTAAGACAAAAAGGGATCACTCTGAATAACCCCAACTTTCTGGTTGTAATTTGTTGCTGTCACTAGGGATGAGCTTCGTGTTCGAGTCGAACATACGTTCGACTCGAACATCGGCTGTTCGATCGTTCGACGAAGATCGAACGATTTGGGCCGTTCGCGCCAAATTCGAGTGACGCGAACGGCCCACAATGCACTACGCCATCGCAGTGTCATCCAGGCGCTGTGATTGGCCAAGCATGCACTGTGACCCTGCATGCTTGGCCAATCACAGCGCCGGCAGCGAGGAGAGCAATGATTGGCCACAGGCAGGATGCCTGTGGCCAATTATTGCTGAGGGGGTTTAGTACACGCCCCACACTATAAAAGGCCGCCAGCACGGCGGCCTAGTGTAGTGTGTTCCGGAGCAGGGAAAGAGCAGCATAGGCAGGGACAGTGACTTTTATTTCTTTCTTGCTTAACCTGGATTCCTTTAGTTTAGGGAAAGAGAAGGATAGGTAGGGAGAGTGTCAGTGTGTTTTGTGCTTGTGCTATAGTGTGCTTAAAAAAAACATTTTTTCTAGGGACAGAAAACTGTAGGTAGGGAGAGTGTCAGTTTCTTTCACTGTGCAAGTCCTTGTTTCTAGGGACTGGGAAGGACAGTGAGTGAATTCTCCTTGTGCTATAGTGTGCTAAAGCATTCCTCATCATCCAGCTTTGAAATCCTTGTTTTTTGGACAGTCAGGGAAATTGTCGTTGTGCTATTCTGTGCAAAAGCAATCATCCTGAACCATATTTAGAAATCCTTAAGTAAAGGGACAGAGAAGGACACCTGAAGGTAGCCCTTATTGCTTTTTTCCCATCTCCCTGCAGGCCATCGATTAGAATGTCTGGAAGGCAAACAAGGAGAGGCAGACAGTCAGGAGGCAATAAAAGAGGGCAAGCAGGCTCTGTGTCTGGGGGCAACAGTGCTGGTCGTGGACGCGGTGCATTGTCATCAGCACATGGCCATGGGACACGCTTGTCCTTTTCGGCAGCTGGACATGTTGAGCCACATCATGCCGAAGACTTGGTAGAGTGGATGACCAAGCCCTCCTCCTCCTCCTCATCCTCTCTCACCCAGGCTCAGGGTACTGGCAAAGCAGCTGCCAAAGCGTCCTCTTCCCTGGTATCAATGTCAGACTCATCATCAGTCACTCCTTCCCTAGACCCACCATGTCCTCCTCCTGAGGAGTCCCCCGAACTGTTTGAGCACAGTGTTGGGTACATGCTCCAGGAGGATGCCCAGCGTTTCGAAGGGTCTGATGACGAAACCCAGCTACAGGAAGGCAGTAGGGTGAGAGCAGACAGAGGGGATGCTCAAGAAGGACACCAATCTGGCAGTCATGTTCCAGCAGCTGCAGCATACTGCCAGATTGGCTCCAGTGATGAGGAGGGAGGGGATGATGAGGTCACTGACTCCACATGGGTGCCTAATAGGAGAGAGGAGGAGGAGGATGAGGAGGAGGCACATCTCCAACGAGGCAGGATGCCCTTTGGTGGCCAGCGTAAGGGCAGTACACCGACGGAATAACACCGCAGAGCTCCGCCTGTGCAGGGCGCTGCCTCTGCCCGTCATTCAAAAAGTTCCTTGGTGTGGGCCTTTTTTGAGGCTAGTGCATCAGATCGCACAGCTGCTGTTTGCAACATATGTCTCAAGCGTATATCGCGTGGCCAAAACATCAGCCGCTTGGGTACCACATGCCTGACCAGACATATGTTGACCTGCCATGCAGCTCGTTGGCAAGCCTACCTCAAAGACCCACACCAAAGAACAAAGCGGACCTCTCCTTGCACCGCATCAGCTGGGATCTCCAACCCCACTATAACTTCAGTCCTCTCTGAAACATGCACTGAGAGGAATGAAGGTGTAGAATTAGGTGTGTCACAGCCAAGTACTTGCGGCCACTCTGCTAGCAGTACACCGACGTCCGATTCTAGCAGGCAAATTACCCTGCCCCAGCTGCTGGACCGTCGAAAGAAGTTCACTCCCAGCCATCCACATGCCCAGCGGTTGAATGCTAGCTTGGCTAAATTGCTAGCGCTTCAACTGCTGCCTTTTCAGTTGGTAGACTCGGCCCCCTTCCGTGAGTTTGTGCAATGTGCGGTTCCTCAGTGGCAGGTTCCCAAACGCCACTTTTTCTCACGGAAGGCTATTCCGGCTCTCTACCGGCATGTGGAAGGCAATGTCTTGGCCTCGCTGGACAGGGCGGTCAGCGGTAAGGTGCATATTACCGCTGACTCATGGTCCAGCAGGCATGGACAGGGACGTTACCTTTCTTTCACGGCCCATTGGGTCACTCTTTTGGCAGCTGGGAAGGATGCAGGACAAGGTGCAGTAGTGTTGGAGGTTGTCCCACCGCCACGCCTCCAAAATGCTACTACTGGTTGTGACACACCTCTCTCCTCCACCCCCTCCTCTTCTTCTTCCTCCATGGCCTCTTCCTGTGGTTTGTCCTATGAACCAGCGGTGCTCCGTAGCCGTTCACGGGGCTACGCAAGTACGCAGGCAAAAAGATGCCATGCCGTGCTTGCGCTGGTGTGTTTGGGGGACAGAAGCCACACTGGGGCAGAGGTCCTGTCTGCTCTGCAGGGCCAGGCCGAGAGGTGGTTGACGCCACGCCAGCTTAAGCCAGGAATGGTGGTTTGCGACAATGGCACCAACCTCCTCTCCGCCCTTCGACAGGGACAACTGACCCATGTGCCCTGTGTGGCTCACGTTCTTAACCTGGTGGTGCAGTGTTTCTTGGGCAGGTACCCGGGCTTACAGGATGTCCTGAGGCAGGCCAGGAAAGTCCGTGTGCATTTCCGCAGATCTTATAATGCCAGTGCTCGCCTGGCTGAGCTGCAAAAGGAGTTGAACCTGCCCAAGAACCGCCTTATATGTGACATGCCCACCAGGTGGAACTCAACGTTGGCCATGCTGCAGCGGCTGCACACGCAGCAGAGGGCCATCAATGAGTACCTGTGCGACTACGGCACCAGGACAGGGTCAGGGGAGCTTGGTTTTTTTCTCCACGCCAGTGGGGCATGATCAGGGATGCATGCACTGTCCTGGCACCATTTGAGGAGGCCACGAGGATGGTGAGCAGTGACAGTGCATGCATCAGTGACACTGTACCTCTTGTCCACCTGTTGGAGCACACGCTGCGTGGAATAATGGACAGGGCACTTGAGGCAGAACAGAGGCAGGAAGAGGAGGACTTCCTTGCCTCTCAAGGCCCCCTTTACCCAGACAGTGTTCCTTCTGTCCCACCCATCGCACAGGAAGGAGGAGGAGGAGGAGGAGGAGGATTGTGTCAGCATGGAGGTGGAGGCTGGCACTCAGCATCATCAGCAGCAGTCTTTTAGGGATGATTTACAGTCCCAAGAAACCAGTGGACTTGTACGTGGCTGGGAGGAGGTGACTGCGGATCATGTCGTCCTTAGTGACCCAGAGGACTCCGGAGCGAATGCCTCAGCAAACCTACGCTGCATGGCCTCCCTGATCCTGCAAAGTCTGCGGAAGGATCCTCGTATTCTTCGGATCAAGGAGAGGGACCATTACTGGCTGGCCACTCTCCTTGATCCACGGTACAAGGGTAAGGTTGCGGACCTTATGTTACCGTCGCAGAGGGAGCAGAGGATGAGACAACTCCGGGAGGCCTTGCAGAAAGGTCTGTGCAACGCGTTCCCAGAGACTGGGAGGTTACAAACTCCTGGTCCTGGACAACGAGTTGCTGAGGCTTCGGCCAGTCAAAGAAGGAGCGGTGGGGAAGGTGGCCGTCTGACCGATGCGTTCAGACAATTCTTTAGTCCGCAGCCCCAAAGTATGATCGGTTCCAGCAACCATCGCCAGCGTCTGATAAACATGGTGCAGGAATATCTAGGGGCAAGGTCAGACTTGGACACCTTCCCCACCGAAAATCCTCTGGCTTACTGGGTCTTGAGGATGGATCACTGGCCAGAGCTTGCACAGTATGCAATTGAGCTACTGGCCTGTCCTGCATCCAGCGTTCTTTCGGAACGCACATTCAGTGCTGCTGGAGGATTTGTCACGGATCACAGGGTGCGCCTGTCCACCGACTCGGTTGATCGACTGACTTTCATCAAGATGAACCAGTCTTGGATCACCACCAGCTACCACACACCTGATGCTGATATAACAGACTAATTGATTTTAACATGTCACGTCCCTTCAAGACTGATGCTGATGCTGAGTGCCTGTGCTGTTATGTTGACTGGCTATCCTCCTCCTCCGAGTCCTCAATGATACGATTGATGATGATAGCTTGGAAGATCATTTTTGTTTATGGGTGCCGCCACCAGTGGCTAACGCCCAATTTTTCAGCCCCTGTTTAACAGGGGCGTGTAATTACAATTTTTGAAGCAATACTTTGCAACAGGGCTCATTGCTGTGCTCCAAGTACAGTATCTGTGAGGGGTTGCAGTGTTGTGCCACCAGTGCCTAAGGCCCAATTTTTCAGCCCTTGTTCAACAGGGGCATGTAATTACAATTATTGATCTAATAATTCACAGCAGGGCCCATTCCTGCACCCACCAAGCAAGAGTAACTCTGAGGGCTTACAGTGTTGTGGCAACACCACCACGAAAGGCCCAATTTTTCAGCCCCTGTTCAACAGGGGCATGCAATTACAATTCTTTATCTAATAATTCACAGCAGGGCCCATTGCTGCACCCACCAAGAGTAACTGTCAGGGCTTACAGTGTTGTGGCACCAGCACCACCATCAAAGGCCCAATTTTTACTACCACTGTTCAACAATTATATGTAATTACAATTCCTGATATAATAGTTGACAGCAGGGCGTTCCAGCACCAACCAAGAGTAACTGAGTGCTTACAGTGTTGTGCCAACACCAACTAAGGGGCCTATTTCTGCAGATTATATACGGCAGGTCCCTACTTTCAAACATCCAACTTACAAACGACTCCTACTTGCAAACGCAAGAAGACAACAGGAAGTGAGAGGAAATCTACCCCTAGGAAGGAAAATTCTCTCCTGTAAGAATTAATATGGGAGAAAGGTGTCTCCTCTGTACTGATGCTTTATCAGCAATCCTTGTTTCAAGAAAAACACCACATTTCAAAAACAGTTGTCATTGGGACGGAAAGTGAGGTGAAATGTTCTGAACAGGGGCACAGACAGCAAAACAAATGTTACAGGGGTGATAACCCTTACCTATGTTTTCCAAAAAGTTTAAAAATAGATTTTTGGGCTGGAGCTACACTTAAACAATGTACCTGTTCAAAATTACAAACACATTCTACATAAGAACAAACATACAGTCCCTGTCATGTATGCACCGCCTGTATACGGCTGTTCAGAGTATATAGGGCCTTTTTTATTTTATGTGCGGGGTTCCCCTTAATATCCATACAAGACCCAAAGGGGCTGGTAATGGGCTGGGGTAGGGGGGGGGGGTCATGGGGTAGCTATGCCATTTTTCTTAAAGATTTTCATCCATATTACCGGGACCAGACATTACATTAAAGCCGCAAGCAGTTTTAAATGGCTTTTTTTCCTTTAGAAGTGTCATTTTGTGCAGGGACAGTTCTAAACACGGGAAACACGTGGCACTTCACAGGCATACTTTAGACACCCCCCAGGTACGATATTTAAAGGAATATTTGACTTTTTTTTTTTCACTTTATGCATCATTAAAATGACTGCTCCCGAAAAACGACCGTTTTTAAAACTTTTTTGCATTGATACATGTCCCCTGGTGCAGAACCCGGGTTCCCAAACCCTTTTTAGGACAATAACATGCATAATAGTTGTTATAATTAGCACTTTAGAATTCGAACGTTCGCATCCATTGTATTTAATAGGGTTCTAATGTTCGTACGAACTTTCGGTCCGTTCGCGGGTTCTGGTGCGAACCAAACCCGGGGGTGTTCGGCTCATCACTAGCTGTCACAAAGTTCCTTGCATGTTATTACCTGAGCGCTTTTACTAGGCAAAAAAAGGTACGCGGGGTACCTCTCCCCGATGGCCTAGCAATTCAGTAGCACATGGCAATAAACAAACTACTGCTCCCAGCCAGTCCAGACTTCGAAATACGCTCCCCTGCCGCAGCGATTTGCACTACTCTCCACAGCCTCTCTTGCCCCAGTACTCAACTGTAGTATACAAACTGACCTTCTCCTACCCCAAGTCCATGGTGAAGACCATTCTCCAGACATACATTCCATCAGTTCCTCTGGACCTTCTGCTCCAGGAATTCGTCCTCTGTGACTTTGTGAGGATAGGCCTTCCCCACGGCCCTCCTACGCGTTCGGCGCGCCCCCCCCAGATGGGGACGCCCTCAGCAACTGCCCAATCTTCCATTCTCCACTTCTCCAGCCCAGCAAAAAGTTCTCCTAGCAGCATGTGACTTCAGCTTATATGGGAGGCCTGCCCCTGCCAATACCGAAAAGGGATAGGTCAGAGCTCCTCACATGAGCTGCCTGCCACTCCAACCTCAGGTCCAACCCCCATTCCAGAAACATCTTCCTGAAAGCAGGGGAGGTGCCCCAGAGTGAGCACAGGTGGTCACACCCACTGCTACATGTGCCTGCACTGATAGTTTAATCTAGAAAAATCCTATTCTAGCACCTACCTAATAGTAGCGGGTGCTACATTTGTATTGGATCAGTGTGTAAAAAAACTGATGTAATGCAACACTACACAGCTTCACTGCTGTAACTTGTTAAGGAATGACCATACACAGGCAGACAAGCCAATATAATACAAGCCAATACAAGCCAATATAAATGGCAAAAGAAAAGCCAACAGACTTCAACTAATTTCCACTCTGGGGTCCACCTGCGAAACTCTGAATATTATATCTCAGCAATGTTGGCCCCTTGCTGCAAGTTATGCAGGGTTGATTCATCATAGAGCAAGCCCAGAACTTCAAAGACGGTATTCTACTGTTAGCAGGACAGTTTTGTTTAAGGATAAAAGGCCCAGATCTGGGATCTACCTTGCAGTAGCAAAATGTTGATTTTCTCCCTCTGTTTCAGAGCTGGACGAGGATGGATTTAACTTGCTTTTTTTAAAGTTACAGAAACGCCTAAGGTCACCAGCTTAACGATCAGGTAAATGGATCTTTTAAAGAAATTGGTTAAGAGTATTGGCTGTGGTAAAATTTCCTAACACGATCTGAACTTTCTAAACAGTTGTAGCGGGTATGTACTTTCTTGGGTGTAAATTTGAATTTGGAAGTGACACCAGTGATGTGTAATTCACCGCGGCCCATTGGGTGGCGCTATCGCCCTGGGTTGGGTTGGATTATAGCGGTGTGCCGACCTCCTTTTTGTCCTCCCTCGGCAGCAGTATGGTGGGGCGGGGAACCCGCCGTGCTTGCTGGGAGAGGGTATAAAGGGGTCGGCCATCTTGGTCACGGGGTCGAAGTCCCAGTCACCTTCAGCTTGTGGACGGTGGGTCGTGTCGCTCCTCTGGGTGGCTTAGGCCTAGAGGACAGCGGAGGTCGAGTTCCATCCCAGGCACCTTTAGCTTGGGGTGAGGTACTTGGATGGAGGTCCGGAGCTCAGTGCCCAACACTGGGTTCCGCGAGGGAAGGGGATCCTAGGGTACCCAGGGATTGGGTACCCGAATCCGGAAGGCGCAATGGACCGGGGGGAGCTCCTCATTTGAAGACCAGGTGCAGCATATTGCCGGTGCCAAGTGAGTTTCTCGTCGGAGACCGCCTGGAAGGAAATTTACCCTTGTGCGGAGACCAGGACACACTTCTAGGAAAGGAAGTGGCAACCTACATTGTGTCTGGGCGCCTTTTTGCATCCACACCTCCTTTTCTGTTCTTTCAAGGGAGTTCAACTGTTTGTGTTCGGACAAGGAGAATAAAGGAGTGTTGAACTTTCGTAGTGTGGAGCTCAATTTCTAACGGACATGGTTCACGGTGACTCTTGGAGGGAGGATCCAGGTGCACAGCACTGACCCGAAGGTAATACAAAACCGTTGCTTATGCCGCACGAACACCTGTGGTGGAAGCCAGGCGTGGTGTCCCCGCTCCCTCCCCTCTAAGGTACCCCTAGACAAAAGAAAGACGAGAGAGAGGGAAGTGGAGGTGGCCGCTACACGGTATATAAAATGTCTAGACAGCAGATATACATGTAAGACCTATGTAGGAAGATTTGGTTCATCTCTATCACCTGAGGCTGTTTCACTTCACTGGGTGTATGGAGGGTTTACAGCCACTTTAAAGGCACCATATTTAAAAACAAAATGACAGTATTTAAAAGCAGCCAAACTTGGCATTTTGAATGCTTTAAAAAGTCTTACAGACCCCAGATCCCTCCATATAGGAGGACCTGTCACTGCCTATTACTGTCACAAGGGATGTTTAGTTTCCTTGTGACAGCAATAAAAGTGTTAAAAAATTTAAGGGACAGTGTAAAAAAATAAATAAAAAATAAATTAAATCAGATTTTTTTTTTAAAGTTTCCTATCCCTCCATGCTTCTGCGCAGAAGCGAACGCATACGCAAGTCGCCCCCACAAATGTAAACAGTGTTCAAACCATACATTTGAGGTATATCACTGCAATCGTTAGAGCGAAACCAATAATTCTAGCACAAGACCTCCTCTGTAACTCCAAACATATAACCGTTACTTTTTTTGGAGATTATAGATTTTAAAACACTTACTCACTGACTACTTAACCACTTAAAGTGGAGGTTCCGTGGCAAATCGTTTTTTATTTTGGTTGCATCCAATGTATTTTTAGATCACCAATTAGTACTCACGTGTTTGGTGACTTCAAACCTCCCCTGTCTGTTTTCAGGCAAAAGATGAACTTTTAAAATCAGCTATAGGAATTTTCCATTTTGCTTGTGGGCATTGTGAAGCCCACAAGCACTGACTTCCTGGAAGCGGTGGATGGTGTTCTGCCGAAAAGGGTCCCCCCCGGCGGATAAGGACCCCCTGTACTGCGGAGGCGCGGCACGAACCTCAACGGAGTTTCCGAAAGTAGCCGAACATGTAGAGCTGCGAGTTAGCTCTACACGGCGCCTGCACAATGACTAGGAGCCGTGTAGAGCTGACACGCAGCTCTACAGGTTTGGCTATTTTCAAAAACTCCATTGAGGTTCGTGCCGCGCCTGCGCAGTACAGGGGGGTCCTTATCCGCCGGGGGAACTTTTTCGGCAGGACATGACACATCTGGGCGAACTCCCAGATTACATTGCGCCTCAGAATAGAAACGCCAACTCCCGCGGGAGTACCCGGAAGCTGAAATTGACATAATACGGTATGTACAACAGAAAAAAAAAAAAGATGTGGCTACTGGACATGTTAGTAGTGTAAGGAGTGTGCGCGTATATAAATGTTAT
The DNA here is from genome assembly GCA_029206835.1 of Rana muscosa. Taxonomy (NCBI): domain Eukaryota; kingdom Metazoa; phylum Chordata; class Amphibia; order Anura; family Ranidae; genus Rana; species Rana muscosa. The sequence continues at coordinate 634,682,539 of CM055117.1, read as the reverse complement.
TTTGGGTGACACTCCGCTTTAAAAACCAGTGCACGACTATTTACGTCGACACAATGGCTCCTGTGGGCAGACGGACGTACCTGTACGTCCCCTTTGAGATGCGGCATTGTAGGCGCGCTCCCGCCGCGAGCTATGCGAGCCCGACCGCGGACTTTATGTCCGCGGGGATACCTGCAATCGTCTCACAGAGAGGAAGAACAGGGAAGTGCTAATTGTAAACAAGCATTTTCCCATTCTTTCTAGTGACAGGACACTGATCACCGCTCCCTGTAATCGGGAGCGGTGATCAGTGTCGTTTCACACACAGCCCATCCCCCCGACAGTTCGAAGCACTCCCTAGGACACACTTAACCCCTTCAGCACCCCCTACTGGTTAACCCCTTCACTGCCAGTGTCATTTTTACAGTAATCAGTGCATTTTTATAGCACTGATCGCTGTGTCAATGACAATGATCCCAAAATGGCGTCAAAAGGGTCCGATGTGTCCGCTATAATGTCGCAGTCATAAAAATCGCTGATCGCCACCATTACTAGTAAAAAAATGTTTATAGAAATGCCATAAAACTAACCCCTATTTTGTAGACGCTATAACTTTTGCGCAAACCAAACGCTTATTGCGATTTTCTTTACCAAAAATATGTATAAGAATACGTATCGGCCTTGGATGAAAAAAAATGTTTATATATTTTTGGGGGATATTATAGCAAAAAGTAAAAAATATTGCTTTTTTTTCAAAATTGTCGCTCTTTTTTTGTTGAAAGCACAAATAAAAACCGCAGAGGTGAACAAATACCACCAAAAGAAAGCTATTTGTGGGAAAAAAAGGACATCAATTTTGTTTTGGTGCAACGTCGTACGTGCAATTGTGAGTTAAAGCGACGCAGTGCCGAATCGAAAAAAATGGCCCGGTCATTGGGCAGCCAAATCCTCCGGGGGTGAAGTGGTTAAACTAAGGGAAACATTTTGGGAGAGGAGTTTTGGTCTAGTTGACCAACACCGTGTCACTTCATTTAATCGTCTAATAACTAAAAATATTTGTTATTAATTATTGATAAGAGTTAAAATATTAGGATGCACCAAATCTCAATTACCAATATTGATGCACTGCATGTCCTTTAAACCAAAGCCAGCAGGTTTAGGAAAGCAACTAAGGGAGCTTTTGTATAAACCAGTGCCTTCAATCTAAGAGGGAGGGTACAATAGTGTCAGTTTATTGGAAGCTGCTGTAGGGAAATAGGACTAGCTGCATAGGGATAGACTAGGGTCATTAAAGAAATTGTACCTTAATTCTGATTGCCAGCCTTTTGGGCAATCAACTCCTATTCTGTCTTATTTGTTCTTATTTTTTTGTGGTTGACTTGAGAACAGTAGTCACTCTTAGCTGCTGTCTCCTTCACAAGAAACTTGGAAATAATGAGCTTTTGTTTCAGGGCAGTATATGTGTAGGGCCTACTCGCCCTGCACATGGTGGTACTTTTCCTTCCTGTGCGTGCTCATCAATACCCAGGACCAAGCAGGGCTGCGTTCATGTTAAAGTCAAACATTATTGCGGAACCACAGTGTTATTACACACCTTCCTTGTGTATGTTGCATTTAGGGAGGACACTGCTGAGCCCATGCCTTCGCCTCTAGGCTAGCATATCTCTGCCATTTCACTCCCAGTGTCAAAATAGGGTCCCGTCGAGCACTATGCTGATTTTATATATATAAAAAAAAAAAAAAAAAAAAAAAGTGGAAATATTGATGTGTTGAGAATACGGTGTAAATATGAATATGTTAAATTTGTTTATTAGCTCATTTTAGTTTTTTTATTATTTTTTATGTAGCAAATTGATGGTGGAGAGGAAGCGGTGGAGGAACAGTGCAGATGTTTTTATTATGGTATAGGGAAAGGATGGAGGGAAAGGTTATTACATTTTGGGTAGGGTTGTTTGGTGTAAGTATGTAAATATATGCAAAGAGAAATATAACTGATGTGGTGCAGATTCAATTTCTTTGTGATTTTATTATTTTTTGTATATGTAGTAAGTGTATTGGGGGAGGCGGAAGGAAAAAAGAGAAAGTGTAGAAATGTTTTATTTATTTTTTTATTTTTTTTAGGGAAAGAATGAAGGGGGTGTGTTTTGTAAAGACAGGGGTGGGTTTTGTCAAAATATGTTTGCTGTGTAGTTCTAAAAGTGTGGTACTGTTTCATGTAAAGATGTGTTTTTGTTTATGATCTTATGTACTTGTTTTGAAATTTTTTGAAAGAATTTAAATGAAAAAAAGAAAACCCCCCAAAAAAAATTCCTTGCACATGCGCCTCCAATAATAGCCTTATTTGGCAGTGAGTACAGAATGTTGAGTGAACACCAACACGGTATATATGGTAATCTAGACATGGATACTGCTTAGTAGGCACGAGTGAGCCAAAACCAGCCTAATTCCTTTAGTTAGCTACTACGTCTGTGCATAGCTCACAGCCTCTCTTCTTTCCACCAACATACGTTCATGTCTAGGTGGGTTTCTTATGTTTTCATCACTTGGCGTATATCGATTCAATTTGTACTTTTAAAATTCGCTTCTACATAACACATTTCCAAGCCAAGTCAATTCTAAAATGTGGTTTGCCACTACATATCTGGTGTAACGTCACATACCTCGCACACATTACACTACAGGTGCTTAAAATTAGGTGTTCCTGCACAGCAAGGCCTTGGTTAATTAGAGACACTCCTGTGCAGTTTAATAAATGTCAGGAAGACCACTTTTTCAAAATTTGTGCCTTGGCCAAATTTCACCTCAGTCACAATAATACATCAGCCCAATATCTAATCCGTCAATATAGAGGATTCTAGCAAATCAGCCTTGTAGCTCAGCATGTAAAATGAAGATCAGTTTTTGCAACAAAACACAGGGGAAGAAAGGAGAGTACCCCAGCATAGTGTAAAATTAAAACAAAATATTGGACTCACATATTAAAAACTTTGCAAAAAATTGGATCCCCCTGTGTTCATCCCCTAGACCGGTTTTGTCTTGTCCTACTGACTTTTGCCATATCTGTACAAGCAATGCAGTCTTTATAATACCGATGACCTAAATGTAATTATAAGATGATATAATAAATGTATAAGAATAAAGTTTGTTTGATGACAATAGTCTCTGCTCCCCTCAAACGTATGGTCCTGAAGAAGCTAATCAGCGAAACCTGTTGACCTTCACAAGCTGGACAAGATCTGGATTGTACAGAGTTCTGTTATATCATCTTTGTCGAGGGTCATTGCTGTCTGCAATATTTTAGGGGAATTTGTATCTATAGAGGAAACATAGTCCACTAATTGAATTAATTTTTCATATAATAGATTTTTTTAATAATGTGTATAATAAAATGTTTTTTACAAAGTTGTTTATGTCTCATGCTGTGCCTTTAACCACTTGCCGACCTGCTCACACCGATATACGGTCGGCAGAATGGCACGGCTGCACAAAACAATGGGTAAGTTGTTCCCTTTAAAAGCCCCTGGAGGCATGTGCGTGCCGGCGGCATGGCAGGGTACCCGGATCGCACATGCCCAGCGGTAATCGTGGGCACGAGAGCCAGCACCGGGATTTGTGTTAACACACAAATCCCTGTTCTGTCAGGGGAGAGGAGACAGTGTGTTCCTAGTAAGTAGGAACAATATATGTCATCTCCCCCAGTCAGTCCTATCCCCATATAGTTAGAAACACTGACTAGGGAACACATTTAACCTGTTGATGCCCCCCTAGGGTTTACCCCTTCCCTACCAGTGACATTTACACAGTAATTGCATTTTTTATAGCACTGATGGCTGTATAAATGTCAATGGTCCCAAAAATGTGTCAAAGTGTTTGATCTGTCTGCCGCAATACTGCTAAAAATCGAAGATCGGCGCCATTACTAGTAAAAATATAAAAATGCCATAAATCTTTTCAATAGTTTGTAGACGCTATAACTTTTGTGCAGACCAATCAATACATGCTTATTGGGATTGTTTTAATCAAAAATATGTGGAATAATATTTATTGGCCTGAACTGATGAAGAAATGGATTTAAAAACATTTTTGGGGATATTATAGCAAAATGTAAATATTGTTTATTTTTTTAAATTGTTGCCCTTTTTTTTCTAGTGCAAAAAATAAAAAACCACAGGAGGTGATCAAAAACCACCAAAAGAAAGCTTTTTGTGGGAAAAAAAAAGGACGAAAATTTTGTTTGGGTACGCGCAATTGTCAGTTAAAGCGACGCAGTGCCAAATTGTAAAAAGTGCTCTGGACAGGAAGGGGGTAAAATCTTCTGGGGCTGAAGCGGTTAAACTTTACCCATACAAGGTTCTTGGCGGTTCTTTTGTCACTGGCTCTTGACTCCACTGATCATAGCCTTTGGGATTAGAATCAAGCCAAGTAAAAATGTCAGGCCTGGCGCTAGTGATTTAACCATCTCTCCTGTGCATCCACTCCTACCCAATTGGTGTGTGGGGCAGTGAGAGGGGCCATCTAATGACCACCACAAGGGTGAGAGACTGAGGTACAAAAGAGGTGGGTGAATCACTATTACTGGGCGTGACACCCCAACCTTGATTGATTTTGATGCCAGTAGTCTTGAGCAGTGGAAATAGGAGTCGGTGACCACTGCCTACACAGGTCTTTAATATGTTGGTACGATACTCTAAGTTAGCTGATAAGTTCTGCTTTCTTTCCTCACGTTTACTGCTATGCATTGTTTTTACATTTTTACATTTTTATTTGTGTCAAGTGACTAGGTAAGGAATTCAAAGGGCCTCTTTTGTATGTTAACTTAGGGCTGGAGGAACAGCTTGGCAGGACATGTGCACTGTAGAGTCTGCAGGATAGAAATGAAGACATTTTCAGCTCTGAGCTTTGTACAAGGGGAGACAGGGAGCTAGTTTTCTGCCCAGTCCCAGGACATATGGGATACTATCATGGCAGGGTGCCTGTAGGCTCACAGTGCTTCAAACATAAGCTTACCAGCTTGCATGCCTACTGTTTCAGACTGCTGATATTTTTGGGAGGAGGAAGAGGGGAGCTTTTTTGTCCTTTAACCCTACTTTTTCATTTTTGTCACACGACGTATTTTTGGTCTAAATGTCGTAAAACCCCTCAAAACAGTAGTTACTAATTTTATGTAACACTAGGTTTGCATTATTGTTTACCAAACTTATAGTTTTAGTAAAAAATAAATTAGACTTCATTTTAAAAGAACAGATATGCAATATAACCTGTTTTGCAAAACATAAAAGATAAGACTTAAATAGATACTAAATATGGGAAGCCCCAAGTCCTTGAACACACAAGAAAAACTGCATTACCCCAATATAAGCAGAGCTTTAGAAATCTTAACAGCTCATCATTTGAAAGTGGACCATAAATACATGATGTAGAATTATTCCTCTTACTTTGGTGTGCATGATGACATTCAATATATGTTGTGTAATTTTCATCTATGTATGCATGTGTAAAATTTAATTTCTACTTGGCTTTATTGCTATCACAATGGGATAACAAGCCTCCTCTGTGATAGCATTGCCGAGTGATAGATCCTCATTTTTTAATGAGCCATCAAGGATATTTTGGACCCCCAATGTTTATCCATAGTGTCCCTGAGTATATTGAGAGATAGTTTAACTTAACTCCTTTTCCACCTGTAGCCACCGGTACATGACAGCCATGAACCCAGTAGTGCTCAGAGCTGAATGCTTCTCTAATCACATTACAGATACAGAATATCAACACCACATCTTCCACATCTCTCTTTACTAGCCATCCTGAAGGCTTTGTTGGCGATTCTGGGTTTCCAGAAGGAGCAGGAGAGCCTGGAAACCATGGTTGGGGGTTACAGGAGAGCCTTCCCCTATATTTAGAAATGATCGGTCACTTTTGCATTAAAAAGCACAACCAAGAGAACAAATTTAAAACAGTTTTAGGCTGCAATTGTAGCCATGAGCTTGATTTGATTGCTTCTTGACAAAGGGTGCAAAAAAATGGACTGATAAAGGGACCAAAGGTCCCTTTTACTATTTAAACAAAAAATTGCATGGTTCACCTCTGCAAACCAGTGATTCCAGGCAAATATTCATAATTTAGGGGCAGGGCATGTTTACGTTCAGGAAAACCAGTTCACTCATCACTATTTTAACTGACCTGGAAAACCTTATAAATATTCTGATTACTAGGTGTTTTGTAAAAAAATACATTTAGTTTTACTTCAATAAATGGTATTTTTTTAATGATTTTCTGTAGGATTCAGTAAAAGGTAACTTCAGCTGCACACTCATCATGAATGAATTAGATTTACAGAAAAACACAATGGCTCTGAGACAGAATTACTTTGTTCTCTCGCCCAATAAATCATGACTTTACCGGAGTTTAGACAAATTGATACTGTGCACAGGGCACTCATTCATATGTTCTCATCATTTTCTATTTTGCCTTTGTATAATATTTATTAGCTTTCCAAATGTCTACCATATTACAGAACAGGGAAGGCATGGACTGCTGAGAGATTAAAAAAAAAAAAAAAAAAGACTGAAATCAGCCAAATGTTGGCACTTGTTCTCAAGAGACTGTTCTTCAGAAGGTGAAATGGGGTAGGATCTCTAATATAAGCTCGATGACAAAAAAGAATATAGGTTAATGGCAAGTTGGCAACATGACTTTCTTTAGAACAGCTTTGAGATCCTACATGTTCAAATGGCTGTGTAATATTATGCAGGGAGGCAGATGGGATTTGGTTATGGTGCAAAGACAACAGATTAGTTATGTATTTAATGCATATATAATTGGCAAATGAGGAGAGGATGTATAAATGAATCTTGATAATGGAAAATGCCAGGCATTTCCTGCCACATTGCAAAAGATTTAGTTTACAAAAATATTCGATAAGAAAGATGAAAAAGGAAATATGTCTTAATGTTGTCTTTTAGGAAAATTTGAGATTAATATTTTCTGCACCAGGGTATTGTACCTCTATTTCTAAGCAATTGAAAGAACAGATAAAAAAAAAACACCACATCACTAGGAAATAAGATGTAAAGATAATTGCAAAATTCTCTCAATTTCGTGCCCAACAGTGAGTTATAATAAATGTTTATTACCAATTGAAGCCATCTGATAAAAAACAAAGCCTTCCAACTGTTTAATGGTGGATACAAAGTTTATTGCCAAGTAGAAATGCTCAGCAGTTACCAGCTGCAAAGTTGGTTTCAAATGTTTAGCCCCATGTGTGAGACGGGAGCTGATTAGTGCTGTGATAAAAGATGCAAATACATTAAAATCACACATTAAAATGCTGCCTAATTGTTTCAATTTTGCATGCTAAAACACAGCCACTTGCCCAACTGATAATATTGAGCAAATGAGGGCACGCTTGCTTTTTGTTTATAAGACATTCAAACCACAGTGATCTATTAACTACAGCAAAAATTCAGAGTTTGTACAGGGTAGCTTTAGGCTTACATTAAACATTAAACAGTAAATCAGACCAAAAGTAAGAAAAAATAAATAAAAAAAAAAAAACCATGGCTCTGGAGGAATTCCAGGTTTAAAATAAACTTGATGTAAGCCTACAAATTGGTCCTCAAATCTGGACTTTCAAACTAGATTAGGCAGCCAATAGAAACCAACTGTCAGTATAGCCCAATTTACTGCCAATACATTGGTATTTAACCTGCTGTCTTTTTACATTTTAAAAATACATGCCAGTTCCTACTAATGTTTTCAGCCCACAAGTCACACATGCAAGATGCATTCCCATAAGCTGCATATGTGCAAGTCTCTTGTTAAAGTGACTGTCTCCCCAGAAGAGGCAGATTTCTTAAAGGGTTTGTAAAGCTTCAGCTTTTTTTAATAAAAAAACCCAGCATGTTATACTTACCTGATCTGTACAATGGTTATGCACAGAGTGGCTCCGATCCTCCTCTTCTCGGGTCCCTTGCCAATACTTCTGTCTTCTCTTTAGCCAGTGCACCGAGAGGAAGTTGCTTCCTATAGGGTCATTCATGCAGACTCGCTCCTGAGCACCACTGCCTGCAATCACAGAGACAGTGGTGCAAAGCCCCGCCCCCTTGTCACAGAGTATGGATCTGCCTTGTGAAGAGGGACAGAGCTGGGAGAGCCAGCTCTGAATTTTGATGGAGCTTAGTTAGGGCACTTTCACACTGGGGTAGGCTGGCCCTATTTTTAGCGGCACTTTTCGGCCACTAGCAGGGCACTTTTAACCCTCGCTAACAGCCGAAAAAGCGTCGGCGCCGCTGCCCATTCATTTAAATGGGCAGGGGTGCTTTAGGAGCAGTGTATACACCACCTCAATGATGCTGCTTGCAGGACTTGGAGCATCCTGCCAGCGCACTGCTCCAGTGAGAAAGCCTTTGGGCTTTCACACTGGAGAGGAGCAGCGCTTGACCGGAATTTTGCAGGTGCTATTTTTAGCACTAGAGTGCCTGTAAAGCGCCTTAGTGTGAAAGTAGCCTCAAGTATAAGGAGGGGGCTGGTGGGGGGATCCCAGGCACAGTAGTGTTTTTTGTTTCCCTAAAGCATAGAATGCCTTAAGGTAAAAAAAAAAAAAAAAAAAAACTTAAGGATTTGGAAAGACAACTTTCCAGTGGCCCATGTCTAGAAACTGCAGTGCCATTTCTCCCCAGCCAGTGCAGGTATTTGACCAGATTGGTCAAATACCTGCTCCTTAGCCACAAACAATGATTCAAGCTGACAGGAGAAATCACTGCATGCAGTGGAAGAAGTAGGTATTTACGCACCCAGAAGTCTGGTGGCATTTCAAGAAACCTGTAAACACAAACTGAAAACGCTATTTAATTCATTTTTAGTATTCAAAAAGCCACCCATCCATGTCTTCATGCTTTTTTTGGTTCAGAAATCACTTTGAAATACACCCTCCTAGCATTTCGAGCCATGGCCATCTTGAGTAGGAACAGATGGTTCATGTAGCATTTATTTACTGGAATCCATCTGCCCTTAGCTCAGGCATGTAGACAAGAGGGTGTGCTTAGCTAAGAAAGCCTCTCCTTCCTTTCGCCAAATGAAATAAAAATGCCTTTGAAGACTCATGGGACTTATGACATCATTTCAGCCTAGACCATGACGGAACTATTGGGGTTAAAATAATATATATAAGGCCTGTATTTTGTATATTTTTCATATTTATGCTATGAACATGAGAAGCCATTTTCCCTCTAAAGTTGAATTGGAGTTCATGATTGCTCAAGAACAGTGTAAGTCTTAACTGTATTTTTATCCCAGACCATAAATTAAAGGTTGACACTTCGTAAAATAAACAAGATAAGAAAATGGTAAGAAACTCTTGTTTCACATGAGCTCTCAGAAGTTTTCTTTGCATGAACGAGAGAAGGAGGCTTATTCAAATATGACCAAATGAAATGTATTATAATATTATTCAAGTAATATTAACCAAAGTTATGCTATATTATTTTTAACTGCAGTATGAAATAATTATATTTTAAATGTTGAGACACATTTTGTTTGTCTCTAAAAAGCTAAGGCCAATGTCTGTACAATGGTTTTGTCATGATATATGTGTAAAAATAGATTGATTCTAAATTTAAAATCAAGTCTTGATCAAATTATCAAGCCCTGTGCACAATAACATTTTCTCTGTGTATTTTTAAAGTTTAAGTTAGAAGGTCTGTTTGTTTTGAGAAGGAATCACCGTGCTAAATTAAACACGATTTGTTTACACAAGTCCTTGAAGTCACGGAAAGCTATTCACTAAAAGTTGCCAGGTCCAAATATAACAAATTATCATTCCAGTATTGAAATGTGGTATTTTGTAATAGGAGCTTGGGTAAAAGGGGAATATTATCTGTATAATTTATCTTTGATATATCCATTTTATTTGAATTATTACAAAATATACCCGATATTTTACACTATTTTTAGTTTTAAACTTTAAAACTAGTACATATAATATTTTTTACTTATTTATACTAGTAGCATAACGATTTAAAATACATAATGTTCATTGAGAGGGCTTAGTTCTGCTTTCAGTACAGTTCTACTTTAACAGGGATGGTCTTTTTTTTGTCAGTGACTCAGTGGTGACAGGGTCACTTTTGCCCGATACCAGCCAGTATGCCATTCTGGACTTACCGAGTTCTTCATTATAAGGCCTTAAATGGAGCCCTCTTTTAAAACAAAAACATGGTGTTACGTACCAAGATACTCTGCAAAACCAATCCCCTAACAGGTGGTGCAGGTATTTGCAAGTGCTACGTATAATGGGTAGGTAAGCTGTATTAAATAAATATTCCATCAGCCCCATCACTAGTTAAAATATAATATTAAAAACGTAAAAATACCCAATTAATCAATTCAAATCTATTTCTTAAAAATTTAACCAATGGTGGGGCTAATGGTATAGGTATTTATAGGGAATGCTTTATATTAATATTTTTTGTTATTATACAGGATTTAGGTGGCGCCGACAGTTTATGCAGCACTTTACAAATTGAGGCTACAACTTGAGGGTAGACAGTACAACTACAAAACACTTTAATACAGTAGAAATGCGAGCCCTGCTAATTAGAGCTTACAATCTAAGAGGGAAGGTCAAGAGATACAAGTAGTAATAACTGTGGGGGATGTGCTGATGGGAAAATAAATGTACAGTTGTTAGGTGGGGGCCAGATAGGTTTCTCTGAAGAGATGAGTTTTCAGGGATCATCTGAAAGCGGACAAGGTAGGAGATAATTGGACAGTTTGGGGTAGAGCATTCCAGAGGATGGGAGAGGCTCTGGATAAGACTTGGAGGAGAGGATGGGATGAGGAGACAAGGGAGTTAGAGATAAGGAGGTCTTGGGAGGGAGTGAAGAGAACAAGTTGGTGGGTATTTTGAGATCAGGTTAGTGATGTAGCTGGGGGGCTAGGGATGAGCTCAGTGTTCTAGTCGAATGCATGTTCGACTCGAACATCGCCTGTTCGGCGAAACCAGAACTATGTGGGCCGTTCGCGCCAAATTCATGTGACGCGAACAGCCCACAATGCACTGCGCCATCGCACTGCATTGCCAGCGCTGTGATTGGCCAAGCATGCACTGTGACCCCGCATGCTTGGCCAATCACAGCGCCGGCAGCGAGGAGATCCATAATTGGGCACAGGCAGGATGCCTGTGGCCAATCATAGCTCAGGGGGGTTTAGTACACGCTCCACACTATAAAAGGCCACCAGCTTGGCAGCCTTGTGTAGTGTGTTCCGGCGTGCAGGGAAAGAGCTACATAGGCAGGGGCGGTGCGTTCTACAGTGTGTTATTTTCTCCGGCATCTGCAGGAGTTAGTGGGTGTTGTGTGCCCCAGCACAGTATACACCTGTATCTACCTTTTATTGCTGGTGTTCTCTAATAAAGGCATCTGCAGGAGTTAGTGGGTGTTGTGTGCCTCCAGCACAATATACACTACTCCAATTGCTGGTTTTCCCATCTCCCTGCAGTCCATTACTATGTCTGGAAGGCCAACAAGAAGAGACAGTCAGTAGCCAATAAAAGAGGACAAGCAGGCTCTGTGTCTAGAGACAACAGTGCTGTTCGTGGACGCGGTGCATCGTCATCAGCACGTGGCCATAGGACACGCTTGTCCTTATTTTCAGCAGCTGGACGTGTTGAGCCGCATCATGCCGAAGACTTGGTAGAGTGGATGACCAAGCCCTCCTCCTCCTCTCTCACCCAGGCTCAGGGTACTGGCAAAGCAGCTGCAAAAGCGTCCTCTTCCCTCGCATCAATGTCATCATCAGTCACTCCTTCCCTAGACCCACCATGTCCTCCTGAGGAGTCCCCCGAACTGTTTGAGCACAGTGTTGGGTACATGCTCCAGGAGGATGCCCAGCGTTTTGAAGGGTCTAATGATGATACCCAGCTAGAGGAAGGCAGTAGCGTGAGAGCAGAGAGAGGGGATGCTCAAGAAGGACAGCAATCTGGTAGTCATGTTCCAGCAGCTGCAGCATACTGCCAGATTGGCTCCAGTGATGAGGAGAAAGGGGATGATGAGGTCACTGACTCCACGTGGGTGCCTGATAGGAGAGAGGAGGAGGAGGAAACATCTCCAACGAGGTAGGATGCCCTCCGGGGCCAGCGTAAGGGCAGCACATCAACTGAATCACACCGCAGAACTCTGCCTGTGCAGGGCGCTGCCTCTGCTTATTATTCCAAAAGTTCTTTGGTGTGGGCCTTTTTTAAGTCGAGTGCATCAGATCGCACCGCTGCTATTTGCAACATATGTCTCAAGCGTATCTCGCGTGGCCAAAACATTAGCCGCTTGGTCACCACATGCTTGACCGGACATATGTTGACCTACCATGCAGCTCGTTGGCAAGCGTACCTTAAAGACCCACACCAAAGACCAAAGTGGACCTCTCCTTGCTCCTCATCAGCTGGGATCTCCAACCCCCCTATACCTTCAGCCCTCTCTGAAACCTGCACCGAGAGGAATGAAGGTGTAGAATTAGGTGTGTCACAGCCAAGTACTTGCGGTCACTCTGCTAGCAGTACACCGACGTCCGATTGTAGCAGGCAAATTTCCCTGCCCCAGCTGCTGGACCATCAAAAGAAGTTCACTCCCAGCCATCCACATGCCCAGCGGTTGAATGCTAGCTTGGCTAAATTGCTAGCACTTCAACTGCTGCCTTTTCAGTTGGTACTCGGCCCCCTTCCATGAGTTTGGGCAAGGTGCGGTTCCTCAGTGGCAGGTTCCCAAACGCCACTTTCTCACGGAAGGCGATTCCGGCTCTCTACCGTCACGTGGAAGGCAATGTCCATGCCTCGCTGGACAGGACGGACAGCGGTAAGGTGCATATTGCCGCTGACTCATGGTCCAGCAGGCATGTACAGGGATGATACCTTTCTTTCACGGCCCATTGGGTCACTCTTGGCAGCTGGGAAGGATGCAGGACAAGGTGCAGTAGTGTTGGAGGTTGTTCCGCCGCCACGCCTCCAAAATGCTACTACTAGTTGTGACACACCTCTCTCCTTCACCCCCTCCTCCTCTTCTTCCTCCATGGCCTCTTCCTGTGCTTTGTCCTCGGAACCAGCGGTGCTCCGTAGGCATTCAAGGGGCTACGCAAGTACGCAGGCAAAAAGATGCCATGCCGTGCTTGCGCTGGCGTGTTTGGGGGACAGGAGCCACACTGGGGCAGAGGTTCTGTCAGCTCTGCAGGGGCAGGCCGAGAGGTGGTTGATGCCACGCCAGCTTAAGCCAGGAATTGTGGTTTGTGATAATGGCACCAACCTCCTCTCCGCCCTCCGACAGGGACAACTGACCCATGTGCCCTGTGTGGCTCACGTCCTTAACCTGGTGGTGCAGCAGTTCTTGGGCAGGTACCCGGGCTTACAGGATGTCCTGCGGCAGGCCAGGAAAGTCTGTGTGCATTTCCGCAGATCATATAATGCCAGTTGCTCGGCTGGCTGAGCTGCAAAAAGGAGTTGAACCTGCCCAAGAACCGCCTTATATGTGACATGCCCACCAGGTGGAACTCAACGTTGGCCATGCTGCAGCAGCTGCACACGCAGCAGAGGGCCATCAATGAGTACCTGTGCGACTACGGCACCAGGACAGTGTCAGGGGAGCTCTGGTTTTTTCACCACGCCAGTGGGGCATGATCAGGGATGCATGCACTGTCCTGGCACCATTTGGGGAGGCCACGAGGATGGTGAGCAGTGACAGTGCATGCATCAGTGACACTACCTCTTGTTCACCTGTTGGAACATACACTGCGTGGAATAATGGACAGGGCACTTGAGGCAGAACAGAGGCAGGAAGAGGAGGACTTCCTTGCCTCTCAAGTCCCCCTTTACCCAGACAGTGTTCCTTCTGTCCCACCCATCGCACAGGAAGATGATGAGGAGGAGAAGGATTGTGTCAGCATGGAGGTGGAGCCTGGCACTCAGCATCAACAGCAGCAGTCTTTTAGGGATGATTTACAGTCCCAAGAAACCTGTGTTCTTGTACGTGGATGGGAGGAGGTGGCTGCGGATCATGTCGTCCTTAGTGACCCAGAGGACTCCGGACCGAAGGCCTCAGCCAACCTACTCTGCATGGCCTCCCTGATCCTGCAAAGTCTGCTGAAGGATCCTCGTATTCTTCGGATCAAGGAGAGGGACCATTACTGGCTGGCCACTCTCCTTGATCCACGGTACAAGGGTAAGGTTGCAGGAATACCTAGGGGCAAGGTCAGACTTGGACACATTTCCCACCGAAAATCCTCTGGCTTACTGGGTCTAGAGGATGGATCACTGGCCAGAGATTGCACAGTATGCAATTGAGCTACTGACCTGTCCTGCATCCAGCGTTCTTTCGGAACGCACATTCAGTGCTGCTGGAGGCTGTCACGGATCACAAGGTGCGCCTGTCCGACTTGGTTGATCGACTGACCTTTATAAAGATGAACCAGTCTTGGATCACCACCAGCTACCAAGCACCTGAAGCTGATAGAATAATTTATTATGAAATGTCACATCCCTTCAAGACTGCCTATGCTGATGCTGAGTGACTTTCCTGTTATGTTGACTGACTATCATCCTCCTCCTCCATGATCCGATTCCCGATGATAGCTTGGAAGAACATTTGTTTCTGGGTGCCGCCACACGTGGCTAAGGCCCAATTTTTCAGCCCCTGTTTAACAGGGGCATGTAATTACAATTTTTTATGCAATGCTTTGCAGCAGGGCTCATTCCTGCACTCCAACTAGAGTATCTGGGAGAGGTTGCAGTGTCGTGGCACCAGTGCCGAAGGCCAAATTTTTCTGCCCCTGTTCAACAGGGGCATGTAATTACAATTCTTGATCTAATAATTCACAGCAGGGCCCATTCCTGTGCCCACCAAGAGTAACTGAGGGCTGACAGTGTTGTAGCACCAGCACCACCACCAAAGGCCCAATTTTTCCTACCACTGTTCAACAATGGCATGTAATTACAATTCCTGATATAATAGTTCACAGCAGGGCGTTCCAGCGCCCACCAAGAGTAACTGTGAGGGCTCACAGTGTTGTGGCAACACAAACATCTAATGCTGCGTACACACGATCGTGATTCACGGCGGTGAAAACACCACCGTGAATCATGACAGGAAAAACGAGGGAACGGCTTGTTCCCCCACACACGGCCATTTTTCCCTGTCATTTTTTATCTTGGCGAGAAAAACCGTGTGTAGGCTCCGCGGCAGTGTTTCCCTATACTGAATCCACTGAGATTTAAAGGTGTTCACGTTGTAAACCGTGTTGAAAACAGGGATGGGTGTAAAGATGCGTTCCAATGTCCCCCATACACAGGTAGGTAATGAATACTCTTACTGTGAGTCAGACGTAAATAGGCCTGGACGGGAACTCAAGGTAGATGCTCCAATGTGGATATCGCGAACCTCTCCTCCCGGTATCAACTGCGATAGTAGGTTATTATCCAAAAAGACGTATCTCTTTATGGACTATCCGTTGGAGGCAACGCTTTGAAACACGATGTAATAAAAATAAAATGGATGGCTTTCGGTGCATAAAGCTGATCTGGATAAGCAAACAGGAATCATTTAAGGCATGAACCGTCGGGTAGAAGACAAAAACTGACTTGAGCAACAGGTTTGTTTGCTTACGACTTGGATACAAGTCAGTTTTTGTCTTCTACACGACTGTTCATGCCTTAAATTATTCCTGTTTGCTTATCCAGATCAGCTTTATGCGCCGAAAGCTATCCATTTTCTTCTTGTTATGACATTGTGTTTCAAAGCGTTACCTCCAACGGATAGTCCATAAAGAGTTGGTTTTTTTCTACACTTTGACTGTCGTTTGTGTGTGGTCACAATAGAGGACTGCTTCATTCTGATTTATTTGTTACTTTTACAAAAATAAGCGCAACACTTTTTCATATTCACCAGTTTTTGCTTTGTCTCAGCTGTGTTGGCAGCTAATTTTTGTGTTCACTTATTGCACAACGCAGTATATCCCATATATAATTTTTTGCAGAGTCCAAGATTACACATAGGATCTTGGCATGGGGGGGACTGATTGATAGTGGACTCGATTTTGACAGAGAAATCATGGGAAGAGGCACGTGGAGAGGAAATATTATGAGGGGGTGGTCCACTGTGTCAAAGGTAGCCGAGAGGTTCAGGAGAAGTTGTACAGAATAGTGTCTAGCCATTAGGTAGTTTGTAAGTTGGAGGGCAGTTTTTGCTGAGGGTGAAATCTGGACTGAAGGGGATCAAGAAATTTGTTCTTAATAAGATGGTCACTAAGTCAGTTGTAGACTAGTCTTTCAAGGCGTTTGGAGAAGGGGAGTAAGGAGATGGGGCATAGGTTGTGAAGATTGGTGGGGTCCAGTGAGGGCCTTTTAAGGATAGGGATGACTAGCATATGTTTTTGAGAGTTGGGGAAGATGCAAGAGAGGGAGAGGTTGAAGATGCGAGTTAGAGTGTAGATTAGAGTCAGAGAATGAGCGTAGCATTTGCAAGGGAGCAGGATCCAGGTGGTTAGATGGGTGTTAGAAAAAAGTTTAGCAACCTCATCAATACTAGTAGGGTTGAATGAGGGAAGTAATGATTGTACCTGTGGACATTGGGTGTTGAGTGAGGGAGGTTTCTGTGCATTGGAGATCTCCTCACAAGTTGTATCTATCTTAATTTTTAAATGATTGGGGATCTCCTGGGAAGCGAGTTAGTGGGTGGAGGCAGTGGAGGACAGAGTAGAGCATTAAAGGGTAGAGAAGAGTTGACAGGGACTGGATGATAATGTGTTAATGAGCGTGATAAATTAGGTTTGGCAGTGAGGCGGCGGCAAGAATAGTATTTTAGGATGGCAGAATTATATTGGTTGAAGTCTTCCTGGGACTTCGTCTTATGTTGACACTCAAGAGCGTAGCTTCGTTTTCTAAAACTTCTAGTGTCGTCTGTTTGCCAGGGTTGTAGCGGTCCGGGCCTGATTCTGAGCATAGTGAGGGGGGCAAGTTTGTTTAGGGAGGATAACTGAGCCGTTGTAGACAGAAATTAAGTTTGGGATTAAGGCAGGACAGGGGTGAGATTTTGTCAGAGGCGGACAGTAGCAGAGTAAAGAAGGGTTTTAGTGGCAAAGATTTCTATGGGTAACGGTTAGACAGTTGGAGGGGGAAGAGGTAGAAGTCAGGGAGAGAGCAAAACTATGAAAGGTGGTGATCAGAGAGTGGGAGAGGATTGTTGGAGAGGTTGCATGGATTGCATAGATAAGAGAAGACAAGGTCAAGGGTGTTGCCATTGGAGTAGGGGCCTGTATCCATAAGTCAAGAGATGGTTAGACTGAAAAGTTTAGAAGTAGTAGTAGTATTAGCATTAACAGGGATGTTGAAGTGGCCAAGAATTATTTTGGGGATTTCAGAAGGGAGAAAGTAGGGTAGCCAGGCAGAGAAGTCATCCAGAAAGATTGATACCTGTTCAGGGGGCCAGTAGATGACAGCAATTCTTAGAGAAAATAGACGAAAATGAAAATGTATGTGGAAGTGCTATATGTAAAGAGGGGTTATTTTTGGTACCTTCGTCCCGTCAAAGTGTATATAGGGAATGGAATTGAAAGGAGGCTAAAGTGGACTTTTATGGTACCGTATGTATAACTGATTACCAGTCAAGGGTACGAGAATTATAAAATAATTTTTATTACAAAAATAGAAAAGTTCATTTACATATTCATAGAATAAAATATTCAAGCCTTCAATAGAGCTTGGAAAAAAATTAGAGGTGCATTACTATTTGACCCTCCTCAAATACGTGCACATACATCTGAGAATAGTGACCAGATTTTCTTCACACAAAATCTCATCTGCGCACCCTTACTGCAAAAAATTGGCACTTCCTTACAGAAGATCACATAATCGCAAAATATTTTAAACCAACCCCGGAGCTCATCTTCAGGCGAGCAACCACCCAAAGACAGCAAAATCACCTCAAGCCATTATTTACCATGCAAGGATAGCAGCCCACTTCCACGAGGACCATACCAATGTGGAGATTGCCCACGGTGTCCTCTGTTTAAGGAGGGCAGGGGAACCATGCTACCCAATGGCTTAAATCTAAAACTTATGCCGACTGCTCCACAAGAGGGGTCATATGCCTCATGACCTGTCTTTGTGGGGCATTTTATGTCAGCAAGACAATACGTGAACTGAGAAAACAAATTTGGTATCACACCTACTTCTCAGAGGGGAGCTAAATTGTCACGCCAGTTACAAGGCACATAGGCCTTTACCATAAATCAAACACCGAAATAAGTTTCTTTATTTTAGAGGTTATACCCATGAACCCAGAGGGGGAAATTGGGACACGATCATCCTTCAGCGTGAAACGCTCTAAATAGAGCGTTTGAACACGATGAACTCACCTGGCTTAAATAAAGTCAATTCATACAGGCCATTCTTATGACAATAATTTTAATAATGCACAATTTTGTGCAAAAGATTTCAAAAACAGTGACTACTGAAAACCACTCAACTCCTTCTGTTGTATGAAACCTTTTTCCCGATTTTCTTCTCTTTGTTTAAAACCCGTGCCCCCCTACTCTGTTGTTGTGGAGAGCTAGTGTATGGCCTCTGAGCAATAGGGGCAGATCTATATGTATCTAAATTTGTAATAATTATATAAAAATTATTGAGATATATATATTATGTTAATTATAATTTGATTATATATGTTTACAGATTAGCATCCATCTGCCTGAGCCACCTCCTGGGATGATTTGGCTGCCAAACAGTTGTAATGTAGTGTGGCCTTTTGGTGTCTCCTCGATGTCTCACATTGGAGGAATGGCTATGCCCTCTTTCAATTTGGCGGAATTGGCGCAGGGGGAACGTGTCCTGGTCCAGGGTTTCTGGATTGTTTGTGACCCCCCTGCCCCCTACTCTTGACGCATGCGCCCCGCGTGTTTCGATCAGGTGACGTCAGACGCCTTGCAGTGTGGGCGTCGCCGGGTGGGAGCTCTCTATTAGACACACTATAGACAGAACACACCACTTGTGCACTGTACATAGGAAAACGTCTGTGTATCCTTATTGTGGCATCAATGGTAAGTCCAATTACTGGCTGCATTGCAAAGCCAGGATTTAATAGTCTGAACTTAATCAATGTTTCTACTGCTTATAGGACCCCATGTTTAGCAGGGAATCCGTTACATCCAGCTAAGAACCTGAGCAATTTATGATACTTAAATACACCACCTATGCAACAAATCCTTTTATAAAGGTAAGAATAGATTTTTTACCGGTCAAACACACAGGTTATTTATAAATGGGGTCACAAATTAATAGTTTATAAGTTCCTGTTCTTATATTGGGAGCTTCCTTTTAAACACACAGGTGTACTAATTCCATACTCTCAAGCTGACTCCATTTGTTCTCATTGCATATATATGCTAAATATCCAGGTAAACACCTATTCTTGATACCAAAAGCCTTGATTTTGGTTATAGTTTTAAATAGGGACCATCTAAACTAATTCTTTAGACCTCCCTGTGTCCAGAGGGGTCTTCCTTCTCTTACTAGCTCTGATGCCATAGCATCACTAAGACTTTTTCTAGAAGGTACATAATTACCACCAAATTTAAGTTGATTATATTTTATTTACTACACATAAGCTTAGAATAGGCAACTGATGTGTGTGTGTGTGTGTGTGTGTGTGTGTGTGTGTGTGTGTGTGTTTTTGTGTGTGTGTGTGTGTGTGTGTGTGTGTTTTTGTGTGTGTGTGTGTTTTTGTGTGTGTGTGTGTGTTTTTGTGTGTGTGTGTTTTTGTGTATTTTTTTCTATCCTTGTAGAATTAACCATTGGATATGGGTGTCACCCCGAGGGTTCCTGTGCCCTCCGGGTGGGTCACCCTCTTGATCCGGTCCCTAGTGACCTTCCTTGTGGCGCGGCCCCCCCAGTGGTGAGACTTCTGGGCGGGACTGGGGATGGCTCTAAGGGATGGATGATTTTCTTTATATGGAAAAATGTATTGTCTATATCCACATTGTAAAATACAAATAATGTTCTTTCTATTTGTAGTTATGTGACAAAAATCCATGTGTACCATCTAACAAAAAATATATACTTGTGTAAAGCTCCTGAGGAAGCAGATAATACGAAAAAAAACATGAAACATGTAAAGCCTCTATACATTATACTGTGGATGGTTGGATATTTTATTGGTAACAATAGAATGTTAAATAGTCATTGCATGGTTGTCACAAGAAAATATTTTATTCTATGAATATGTAAATGAAAATGACGAAAATGTGCCTCAAAGCAGAAGAGTGTCGGGGGGGGGGGGTTGGTTGAAGTACCTGATAGGTGCTGAATGGGGCTAGGATTCCCAATCCACCTCCCTTCTGTCCACTTGGTCTGGGGGAGTGAGTCCACAGAAGGCCACCATGGGAGAGGGAAGCAGTAGAAGTAGTGTGGGATTCATGAAGCCAGGTTTCAGTAATGGCAAGTAGGTTAAAGGAACTTGTGATAAAGAGGTTGTGGAGGGCGATTTTGTTACAGACAGAACAGGCATTCCAAAGGGCACAGGAGAAGGGGAGACTGGTTTTGGGAAGAAGAGGAATAGGCACCAAGTTCTGTGGGTTGCGACTGCTGCCAGAGGGTGTAGGGAGATGGAAGCGTTGGGCAAAGACATATGATGGAGGCCCAGGGTTTGGGGATAGGTCACCAGTAGGGATGAGCTTCGAGTTCGAGTCGAACATGAGTTCGACTCGAACATTGCCTGTTCGCCCGTTCGCCGAACAGCGAACAAATTGGGGTGTTCGCGGCAAATTCAAAAAATCTATGGGAGAAATCTAAAGTGCTAATTATAAAGGCTTATATGCAAGTTATTGTCCTAAAAAGTGTTTGGGGACCGGGGTCCTGCCCCAAGGGACATGTATCAATGCAAAAAGTAGTTTTAAAAACGGCCGTTTTTTCGGAAGCAGTGATTTTAATAATGCTTAAAATGAAAAAATAAAAGTGAAATATTCCTTTAAATTTCGTACCTGGGGGGTGTGTATGATATGCATGTAAAGTGGCGCATGTTTCCCGTGCTTCGAACTGTCCCTGCAAAAAATTTCATTTTTGAAAGAAAAAAAGTTTTAAAACTGACTCGCGGCTATTAATGAATTGTCGGCTCCCGCAATACATACAAAAGTCATTGATAAAAAAAAAAGCGTGGGGGTTCCCCAGAATTCAATTACCAGGCCCTTCAGGTCTGGAATGGATATTAAGGGGAACCCCGCCGCAAATTTAAAAAAAAAATTGACGTGGGGTTCCCCCAAATATCCATTCCAGGCCCTTCAGATCTGGCATGGATTTTAAGGGGAACTCCACCCCAAATAAAAAAAAATGGCGTGGATTCCCCCTAAAAATCCATACCAGACCCCTTATCCGAGCACGCAACCTGGCCGGCCGCAGGGGAAAGGGGGGGGACGAGAGAGCGGCCCCCCTCCCTCCTGAACCGTACCAAGCCACATGCCCTCAACATGGGGAGGATGTCCCCATGTTGATGGGGACAAGGGCCTCATCCCCACAACCCTTGCCCGGTGGTTGTGGGGGTCTGCGGGCGGGGGGCTTATCGGAATCTGGTAGACCCCTTTAACAAAAGGGACCCCCAGATCCCGGCCCCCCCTATGTGAATTGGTAAGGGGTACATTGTACCCCTACCATTTCTCAAAGAAAGCGTAAAAAAATGTTAAAAAAAACACACAAACACCTTGAAAAAGTCCTTTATTTAAAATAAAAAAAAATAAAAAAAACATTCCAGCGCTCAAATCCAGTGTCCCGCGGCGATCCCGATGTCCAGCGCTGTCCTTCATTGGTTGTGCCTGAGCAGACCTGATGGGGAACTCCCTCTCAGTATTTTAAATGTATAGACCCGCCCCTTCTAAAGTTCCCCATCAGGTCCGCTCCCTCGGTATGTCGGACCCGCCTACGTCATTGGCTTGAGCGGGGAACTTCCTTCACTGTGTAATTTAAATTTACATAGTGAAGGAAGTTCTCCGCTCAAGCCAATGACGTAGGCGGGTCCGACATACCGAGGGGGCGGACCTGATGGGGAACTGCTCTCACTTTGGCAATACATGTATAGACCCGCCCCTTCTCATGTTCCGCATCTGGTCCGCTGAGCGGACCTGATGGGGAACTTTAGAAGGGGCGGGTCTATACATTTAAAATACTGAGAGGGAGTTCCCCATCAGGTCCGCTCAGGCACAACCAATAAAGGACAGCGCTGGACATCGGGATCGCCGCGGGACACTGGATTTCACCGCTGGAATGTTTTTTTTATTTTTTTTTATTTTAAATAAAGGACTTTTTCAAGGTGTTTGTGTGTTTTTTTAAAACATTTTTTTACGCTTTCTTCGTGAAATGGTAGGGGTACAATGTACCCCTTACCAATTCACATAGGGGGGGCCGGGATCTGGGGGTCCCCTTTGTTAAAGGGGTTTTCCAGATTCCGATAAGCCCCCCGCCCGCAGACCCCCACAACCACCGGGCAAGGGTTGTGGGGATGAGGCCCTTGTCCCCATCAACATGGGGACATCCTCCCCATGTTGAGGGCATGTGGCCTGGTATGGTTCAGGAGGGAGGGGGGGCGCTCTCTCGTCCCCCCCTCTTCCCCTGCGGCCGGCCAGGTTGCGTGCTCGGATAAGGGGTCTGGTATAGATTTTTAGGGGGACTCCACGCCATTTTTTTTTAAATTTGGGGTGTAGTTCCCCTTAATATCCATTCCAGACCTGAAGGGCCTGGTAATTGAATTCTGGGGAACCCCCACGCTTTTTTTTTTTTTTTATCAATGACTTTTGTTTGTATTGCCGGGAGCCGACAATTCATTAATAGCCGCAAATCAGTTTTAAATGACTTTTTTTCTTTCAAAAATGAATTTTTTTGCAGGGACAGTTCTAAGCACGGGAAACTTGCGCCACTTCACATGCATATCATACACACCCCCCAGGTACGAAATTTAAAGGAATATTTCACTTTTATTTTTTCATTTTAAGCATTATTAAAATCACTGCTCCCGAAAAAACGGCCGTTTTTAAAACTTTTTTTTGCATTGATACATGTCCCCTGGGGCAGGACCCCGGTCCCCAAACACTTTTTAGGACAATAACTTGCATATCAGCCTTTATAATTAACACTTTAGATTTCAAACGTTCGAGTCCATTGTATTTAATAGGGTTCTAAAGTTCACACGAACATTTTGTCTGTTTGCAGGTTCTGGTGCGAACCGAACAGGGGGGTGTTCGGCTCATCCCTGGTCACCAGAGGTTAGGGGAAGCAGGAGGTTGAGGGAGTGCGATTTATCTAAAGGAACAGGCCTCAGAGTCCTGGAGGTTGTATCAGTATATGGATTTAGAATTAGCAAGAGTTGGTAGGAGCAGTAATAGGGAGAGGATAGAAGGGAGGGTCATATATAGATACTGTATAGGCTGTGGAGTGGATAAAAGGAGGTAATGTAAGAGTTTGAGGAGAGGACACAACTGGCAGAAGGAGTGGTAGAGTGCATGTTACAGAGTGGAAGGTAAGCTGAATAGAGAGACGGGGTCACTTGCAGCCTTTTTGGTGCTTTTCAGTGCAGTTTGCTATGCATGTTCGCTTAGTGCAAATGCTGAATTGCAGAGCTTGGAGTACATATCACTTGTTTAAAGAATCATTTAGAGTAAGAAGCATTGAGGAAAGAAGCCCCAGCAACATTCTGACCCCATAAGGGTTTTCTAGATATACACTGTTAAGGTTGGGGGTGGATGTTTGTTAATTAATCGTGAGTTAATATAAGGATGCCCAACAATCAAAGCGGACCTTTCACTTCTAAAGTCATACCAGCAAGAGGCCAGGGTTGTAAAGATTAGATCAGTGCATAAAACGTAGGTAAGACAGCACAACAAAAACAACATCATGATAATGCACACAAGGCAACAGATGGAGAAGGCAACATACCAAAAAGCACATATACACAGAGATGGCAAGCAGATTCCACTTTCAGTTAAAGGTGGATGTGGTTCAGCCGAGACATACCTGTGGAGGGACAGAGAAGAAAATCCCCGTTAGACTCACCGGTATTTCCAGGAACTTTCAAGGACAGCTACGAGAGATGATTAGCTCCGCCCTCTACAGGAAACACAAAGATACAATTTAAAAGGCCCCTCCCCTCCTTTTCCTCTGACCCTCAGTTGTTTAGAAGATCAAGTAAACCTCCACCAAAAGCGCACTTGGAGAAAAAAAAATACATAAAACATCACCACCACCAGGTAAACAAGGTCGGCCAGTGAAAAATAGAATAGGGTGGGAATCTAGACACTGTACTGGAAGGTACCTGGAAATACCATTACCGGTAAGTCTTAACGGGGGTTTTTCCCCCCTCACTTTCCAGGACAGCTACTTGAGAGGATAAGCAAGATTCTATACCTTAGGGAGGGACGACAGCCTGAAGCTCTTTCCTACCAAAGGAGAGGCCCTGGATGGAAAACATCTGAACGCTAATGTTTTACAAACGCATGAGAGGAGGACCAGATGGCAGCTTTCGAAATTTCCTCCCATGATGCCCCCCCGCTCTCTGCCCATGACGTGGCCATGGATCTGGTTGAATGAGCCCTAATTCTAGAAGGAGTGTTGCGACCTGACGCTTTGTATGCTTCACAAATAGCTTCCCCAATCCACCTAGCAATAGAACTATTAGACGCTTTGGACCCCTTCTTGGGGCCACTGAACACCAACAGCTGGGAGGAACTCCTAAAACCACTGGATTTCTCTAGATAAAGCAGAAGACATCTCTTTATGTCTAAAAGACTAAACCTTTCCTCCGATGCATTCTTGGGAGAGGTACAGAAACTAGGCAGGACTACCTCCTGGGACCTATGAAAGTTCGAAGATACTTTGGGCAAATAGAAAGGATCAGGCCTAATCACTACCCTGTCCTCTAGAATCCTCAGGAAGGGGTCTTTACAGGAAAGAGACTGCAGATCACAAATCCTTCTCCCTGACGCAACAGCCAAAAGGAAGGAAATCTTTAACCACTTAAGGACCGGACCAATACAGACCATAATGACCAGAGGTGATTTCACAATTTGGCACTGCGCTGCTTTAACTGGAAATTGTGCGGACATGCAATGTTGTACCCAAACAAAATTTGCGTCCTTTTCTTCCCACAAATAGAGCTTTCTTTTAAATGGTATTTGATTGCCTCTGCGATTTTTATTTTTTGCAATATAAACGGAAAGACAGAAAATTTAGAAAAAAACATTTTCTACTTTGTTATAAGAAAAATTGAATAAACTAAATTTTAGTCATACATTTAGGCCAAAATGTATTCAGCCACGTCTTTACTAAAAAAAATGTCAATAAGCGTATATTTATTGGTTTGCGCAAAAGTTATAGCGTCTACAAACTAGGGTACATTTTCTGGAATTTACACAGCTTTTAATTTATGACTGCCTATCATTTCTTGAGGTGCTAAAATGTCAGGGCAGTACAAACTCCCCCAAATTACCCCATTTTGGAAAGTAGACACCCCAAGGAAATTGCTGAGAGGCACGTTGAGCCCATTGAATATTTTTTTTTGGTCCCAAGTGATTAATGACAAAAAAAAATAAAAAAATTTACAAAAAGTTTTCACTAAATGATATATTGCTCACACATGCCATGGTTATATGTGGAATTGCACCCCAAAATACATTCTGCCACTTCTCCTTACTACAGGGATACCACATGTGAGACTTTGGGAGCCTAGACGCGTACGGAACCCCAAAAACCAATCACCGCCTTCAGGATTTCTAAGGGCGCAAATTTTTGATTTCACTCCTCACTACCTATCACAGTTTCGAAGGCCATAAAATGCCAAAATAGCACAAAACCCACCCAAATGACGCCATTTTGGAAAGTAGATACCCCAAGCTATTTACTGAGAGGCATGTTGAGTCCATGGAATATTTTATATTTTGCCACAAGTTGCGGGAATATAACAAACTTTTTTTTTGCACAAAGTTGTCACTAAATGATATATTGCTCACACATGCCATGGGCATATGTGAAATGACACCCCAAAATGCATTCTGCTGCTTCTTCTGAGTATGGGGATACCACAGGTGTGGGACTTTTTGGGAGCCTAGCCGCGTACGGGACCCCGAAAACCAAGCACCGTCTTCAAGATTTCTAAGGGCATACATTTTTGATTCCACTCACTACCCATCACTCCCTATCACAGTTTTGAAGGCCGTAAAATGCCAAGATAGCCCAACCCCCCCCAAATGACCCCATTTTGGAAAGTAGACACCCCAAGCTATTTGAGAGGCATGTTGAGCCCATTGAATATTTTTTTTTTGTCCCAAGTGATTGAATGACAAAAAGAACAAAAAAAATTAAAAAAAATGTACAAAAAGTTGTCACTAAATGATATATTGCTCACACATGCCATGGTTATATGTGGAATTGCACACCAAAATACATTTTGCTGCTTCTCCTGAGTACGGGGGATACCACATGTGTGGGACTTTTTGGGAGCCTAGCCACGTACGGGACCCCAAAAACCAAGCACCGCCTTCAGGATTTCTAAGGGCGTAAATTTTTGATTTCACTCCTCACTACCTATCAGTTTCGAAGGCCATAAAATGCCACAATAGCACAAAACCCCCCCAAAATGACCCCATTTTGTAAAGTAGACACCCCAAGCTATTTGCTGAGAGGCATGGTGAGTATTTTACAGCTCTCATTTGTTTTTGAAAATGAAAAAAATAAAAAAATTCAATTTTCCAAACTTTGTGACAAAGCGAGATCTGCAAAATACTCAACATACCTCTCAGCAAATAGCTTGGGGTGTCTACTTTCCAAAATGGGATCATTTGGGAGGGTTTTGTGCCATCTGGGCATTCCATGGCTTCCAAAACTGATAGGCAGTGAGGAGTGAAATCAAAAATTTACACCCTTAGAAAGCCTGAAGGCGGTGCTTGGTTTTCGGGGTCCTGTACGCAGCTAGGCTCCCAAAAAGTCCCACACATGTGGTATCCCCGTACTCAGAAGCAACAGAATGTATTTTGGGGTGCAACTCCACATATAACCATGGCATGTTTGAGCAATATATAATTTAGTGTCAACTTTTTGTAATTTTTTTTTGTCGTCATTATTCAATCACTTGAGACAAAAAATAAAAAATTATTCAATGGGCTCAAGATGCCTCTCAGCAAATAGCTTGGGGTGTCTACTTTCCAAAATGGGGTCATTTTGGGGGGTTTTGAACTTTCCTGGCATTTTATGCACAACATTAGGAAGCTTATGCCACACATCCACTCTTCTAACCACTTGAAGACAAAGCCCTTTCTGACACTTTGTTTACATGGAAAAAAAATAAAAAATTGAAAAAAAGATTACGTTGAACCCCCAAACATTATATATTTTTTTTAAAGCAAAGGCCCTACAGATTAAAATAGTGGGTGTTGCATTTTTTTTTTTCACACAGTATTTGCGCAGCGATTTTTCAAACGCATTTTTTGGGGAAAAAATACACTTTTTAATTTTAATGCACTAAAACACACTATATTGCCCAAATGTTTGATGAAATAAAAAAAAGGAGGATCTTAGGCCGAGTACATGGATACCAAACACGACATGCTTTAAAATTGCGCACAAACACGCAGCAGCGACAAACTACATTTTTAAAAGCCTTTACAGGTTACCACATTAGATTTACAGAGGAGGTCTACTGCTAAAATGACTGCCCTCGATCTGACCTTCGCGGTGATAACTCACATGCATGGTGCAATTGCGGTTTACATATGACGCTAGACCGACGCTTGCGTTCGCCTTTGTGCAAGAGCAGGGGGGGACAGGGGTGCTATTTTTTTTTTTATTAATTTTGCTTTTTTTTTATTTTTAAACTGTTCCTTCCGTTTTTTTTTTTACTTACCATTTTTATTGTCATCTCAGGGAATGTAAATATCCCCTATGATAGCAATAGGTAGTGACAGGTACTCTTTTTTTGAAAAAAATTGGGGGGTTAGACCCTAGATCTTTCCTCTGCCCTCAAAGCATCTGACCACACCAAGATCGGTGTGATAAAATGCTTTCCCAATGGCGCCGTTTATATCCAGGGGGGGGCATTCCCTCCCACTGCTTGTAAAAGCAGTCTAGAGGCCAATTAGCCGCTATAATTGCTTTTACATGAAAGCCGACCGCTGGCTGAAAATAATGATACCAAGATTATACCTAAACCCGCAGGCATCATTCTGGTATAACCATTCAAAGTCCAGCAACATACCAGTATGTTGCTGGTCCTTGTTGAACATGTATTGTAATCTTTTTTTTCATGCAGCCTGTTGGCTGAATGAAAAAAATAAATTGATCGGTGGGTATGCCCACCATTAAAAAACCTCCCTTCATCCACCCACTTCTAATGATGGGCATACATGCACCATTTATATATGCCGAAGCATGGGGGCATCCTCCCGCAAAAAAGTTATGCCGCGTACATACGGTCAGACTTTTCCACGGGCAAGCCTCCGTCGGAATTTCGACCGTATGTACGCGGCATTAGGAGCAAAATCGCTCCTCCGCCCCTGCTGCCCCCATGCTTCGGCATATATGCTGTTTTTTTACTGTGGTGGTGAAATCACCTCCTACAGCGTTGGCGCCACGGCTTTATGTATCGTGGGAGCAAACACTGTTACTGTCAAGATAAATAAATCTGCGCTGCAACTGAATGGTGTACCTGCTAAGCAAATGATGGTCAACACTAAAACAAAGTAACATTACAGTATAACAGTAAGACCTTACCATACCTGCAAAGCAAATACCAAAAAAATAAAAAAAATTTAACGCAACCTGTGCCTAAAATTATATATATATATATATATATATATATTTATCACACACACACACACACACACACATATATATACACATATATATACATATACATATACACACACACACACACACACACACACACACACACACACACACACACACACACATACTGAAGCATGGGGGCATCCTCCCGCAAAAAAGTTATGCCGCGTACACACGGTCGGACTTTTCCACGGGCAAGTCTCCGTCATAATTTTGACCGTATGTACGCGGCATTAGGAGCAAAATCCATTCCTGGTTCATTTTAATGAACGTGAGCTTGTCAACATTGGCTCTGGACAGGCGGCTGCGCTTGTCTGCGATACCGCCCCCTGCCGTGGTAAAAAACGTTCAGATAATACACTGGCTGCAGGGCAGGCCAGCACCTCCAAGGCATAAAGGGCAAGCTCAGGCCATGTGCCCAATTTGGAGACCCAGAAGTTGAAGGGGGCAGACCCGTCATTCAGTACGTGTAGGCGTGTGCACACATACTGCTCCACCATGTTGGTGAAATACTGCCTGCTGCTAAGACGTTCCATCTCAGCTGATGGTGCTGGTTGTTGTGGTGTGCTGACAAAGCTTTTCCACATTTCGGCCATGCTAACCCTACCTTCTGAGGTGCTGGCGGTGCCCCGGCTGCGTTGGTGACCTCTTCCTCCTCCTCTGCCTTCGCCTTGTGCTTCCACCATACCCCCGCTGTCAGGTGGGAATGCCACCAGCAGAGCGTCTACCAGCGTGCGCTTTTACTCACGCATCTTACGATCACACTCCAGTGAGGGAATTAAGGATGGTACGTTGTCCTTGTAACGGGGATCCAGCAGGGTGGCCACCCAGTCATCAGCACCAGTTAGAATGTGGGCAACTCGGCGGTCGTTGGAGACACTGCAGCATGTAATCGCTCATGTGTGCCAGGCTGCCCAGAGGCAACGAAAAGCTGTCTGTGGGAGGTGTATCGTCTGTGTCCTCTGTATCCCCCCAGCCACGTACCAGTTATGGCCATGACCTGGTCTGGGTGCCACCCTGCTGTCAACATGGTTCCTCCATCTCCTCCTTCTCATCCTCCACCTAGTCATCCTCCAGAACTGTGCCCTTACTGCCGGACAATTGTGTACCTGGCACTTGTGAATGACTGCCCTGAAAGCCTTGGAAATGATCCCGGTTCCTCCTCGTCCTGTGCGAAATCCTCTTCCATCATCGCCCAAAGCGTTTTTTCAAGGAGGCATAGAACTGGGATAGTAACGCTGAGAACGGTGTCATCGGCACTGGCCATGTTGGTGGAGTACTCGAAACAGCACAACAAGGCACACAGGTCTCGCATGGAGTCCCAGTTATTGGTGGTTAAGTGGTGCTGTTCCGCAGAGCGACTCACACGTGATTGCTGCAGCTGAAATTCCACTATCGCCTGCTGCTGCTCGCACAGTCTGGCCAGCATGTGCAAGGTGGAGTTCCACCTTGTGGGCACGTCACATATGAGGCGGTATGTGGGAAGGCCGAAGTTACGCTGCAACGCTGACAGGCGAGCAGCAGCAGCAGGGTGAGAACGCCAAAAGTGCGCACAGACGGCCCGCACTTTCTGCAGCAGCTCTGGCATATCGGGGTAATTTTTCAGGAACCTCTGGACCACCAAGTTCAGCACATGCACCAGGCAAGGGATGCGCGTCAAACCGGCTAGGCCCAGAGCTGCTACGAGATTTTGCCCATTACCGCACACCACCAGGCCGGGCTTGAGGCTCACTGCCACCAACCACTCATCGGTCTGTTGTTCCATGTCCCTCCACAACTCCTGTGCGGTGTGGGGTTTTTCCCCCAAACAGGAAAGTTTTAAAACTGCCTGCTGTCGTTTACCCCTGGCTGTGCTGAAGTTGGTGGTGAAGGTGTTAGGCTGACTGGATGAGGAGGCGGTAGAGGATGAGGAAGCGGAGTAGGAGGATTTAGCAACAGGAGGCAAACTGAAGCGCCCTGCAATCCTCGGTGGTGGAAGGACATGCGCCAAACTGCTGCCTCAGGCCCAGCCGCCACTGCATTTACCCAGTATGCTGTTAGGGGGATATAACGTCCCTGACCGTGCTTACTGGTCCACGCATCCGTAGTTAGGTGGACCTTGTCACAGATGGCGTTGCGCAGTGCACACCTGATTTTGTCCCCCACTTGGTTGTGCAGGGAAGGGATGGCACGCCTGGAAATGTAGTGGCGGCTGGGCACGACGTACTGTGGGACAGCCAATGCCATCAGGCTTTTAAATCTCTGCGTCTCCACCAGACGGAATGACAGCATTTCAAAGGCGAGGAATTTTGAAATGCTGGCATTCAGGGCCAGGGATCGCGGGTGGCCAGGGGGGTACTTCCTCTTCCGCTCCAGTGTTTGGGAGATAGAGGGATGAACGCTTCCATGGGACATTGTGGAGATGGTTGGTGACCCAGGTGGTAGTGTTGCTGGCAGATCCTCTGTTTGCGGGGTGGCAGGTGCCACTATCACTACAGAGGTGGATGAAGAGGCCGAGACTGCAGCAGAAGAGGAAGCAGGAGGAGACAGAGACCTTTCTTGGTTTTTGAGGTGTCTACTCCACTGCAGCTCGTGCTTTGCACTTAGATGCCTGGTCATGCAGGTTCTGCTCAGGTTGAGAACGTTTATGCCTCGCTTCAGGCTCTGATTGCACAGCGTGCAAACCACTCGTGTCTTGTCATCAGCACATTGTCTGAAGAACTGCCACGCTAGGGAACTCCTTGGACCTGGCTTTGGTGTGCTCGGTCCCTTGCTGCGTTGGGCAGTAGCAGACATACTGTCTAGGGGACCGACACTCCGCTTTTGCACCCTGCTCCCTCTTCTGCTGTGCTGGTGGCTCTGTGCGACCACCGCCTCTTCCTCCGAACTACACTGGTCACCTGCCTGACGTTGATTCCATGTGGGCTCAAGGACCTCATCGTCCTCCACATCATCTTCCACCCAGTCTTCACCCCTGCCCTCCTTGTCGGTCTGCACAATTGCGAAAGCAGCAGCAGTTGGCACCTGTGTTTCGTCATCAGACGTGCTGCGATGGTCCTCCCATGTACTCATCATGAAACCTAAGTGGTTGGGTATCGGAGCACACAATCTCTTCCACTTCTGGGGCAGGGCTAGGTATACGGCCCTGGGAAACCCTGCTAACAGAGTCATCGAAAAGCAGAAGAGACTGCTGCATGATTTGGGGCTAAGGCTGCTTGGCTGACTTGCAAGGGGGTGAGGTGAAAGACTGATGGACATCGGCTGCAGGTGCCAACTCTGATCTTTCATCAGGAGACTGGGTGGGAGACAATGTGAAGGAACCGGAGGCACTGTCAGCAACCCAATCTACTATCGCCTGTAATTGTCCTGGCATCAACATTCGCACAGCCTCATTAGGCGCGACAAAATACCGCTGCAGGCTCGGTCGCCTACTCGCACCTGAGGAAGGTGTTTCACTTGTGCGTGTAGCTGGCACAGATCAACCACGTCCTCTCCCTGGAACAGGAGCTCCACCAGCAGCACCACGACCGGGGACACGTCCCTTCTTTGACGTTCTCATATTTTCCAAATTTAGGATCTTGGTGTTTTTGCAATAGCAGAATACACCCACAGTATGTAAATAGTGTATCTCACATCTACAGAAATGCAGAAAATGCTATTAAAAAAAATATTTTTGCCCTCAATTTTTTTTATTTTAATAGCACAATAGAAGAAAAAAAAATTGGGCATCTCACACCTCCAGATATGCAGAAAACACTGCAAAATTTTATTTTTTTATCCTAAATGGGTGTTTTTGGAACAGCAGAATACACAGTATGTACCCACAGTATGTACAGGGTGTATCTCACAGTAACATATGCAGTGCTGGTGCACTGAGCTTGCAGATAAGTTATATTTCCTCTGGCACTGGGCTCATGGCCGTGTAAAAAGACTGTGCACTGCAACCCAACCAGGTAAATCTATGTAGATCGCTGAGTTATTATAGATTTCTGAATTCTCTCTCCCTAAAAGCAGCAACAGGAACCTTGCCCTACACTATCTTTTCTCTCAGTGCAGTGTAAAAAGCTTGTGCACTGCACCCACACAACTAAATCTATGTAGATCGCTGACTAATTATAATCTATTTCACAATCCGGACTATCATGCAATTCTCTCCCTCACAGCAACTAGGAACCTTTCCCTACACTGTAATGCAGAGTGACGTGCTGTGCTGTGTGCCTCTAGCTTATATAGAGGCTGGGTCACATGCTGCACTGGCCAATCACAGCCATGCCATTATATAGGCATGGCTGTGATGGCTTCTAAGGGCACACCAGTTAAACTTAAGTTGGTTGGCTGCCCAGCAACTTTTAAAAATGCGCCATTACAAAGCCAAACACCGGACGTGAACAGTCAATTGTTCGGGTCCCAAAAACCCAAAAGTCTGGTACGAACCCGAACTTTACAGTTCGGGTTCACTCAACTCTATTATTGTGCTTTCTCAGCCAGTGCCTTGCTCTTCAAATCCCTGCTACCATCTGTATTTTGCTACCAGGGGGAGATTTACTTAAAGCAAATCCACTTTGCACTACAAGTGCCCTGCAAGTGCGCTTGGAAGTGCAGTCGCTGTAGATCTGAGGGGGACATGCAAGGAAAATCAAATTCAGCATTTTTGCATGATAAAATCTGTAGAGCTTCCCCTAAGATCTAAAGCGACTGCACTTACAAATGCACTTGTAGTACAAAGTCGATTTGCCTTTAATAAATCAACCTTTTAGTAGTTAAAATCCATAATTTTATTAGACTGATGAGCAATCATAAAAACAAATTAAAATGCCTAATCAAATAAGGCTTCTTTCCAGCTATACAGCTTTGGACTGTAAAGTCCATATTTTAACTACCGTATATTCGAGTATAAGCCAACCCGAATATAAGCAGAGGCACCTAATTTTACCTCAAAAAAATGTGAAAATGTATTGACTCGAGTATAAGCCTAGGGTGTCCATCTGCATGCCTCACTGTGTCCATGTCTAGACTGACATTTTACATGGGAGTCTATGGAAGGGGTGCCCGGGTTTGAAAAATCTGTGCTCCCGGCAGTAGATCCCCCAGACAACAAACTTTGCACACTTGCAGAGGAAGAATGGGGCTACATGGGTGCCAAGTTACATCAGAGGGGGGCGGGTTCATCCACACGTCACTGGGGAAGCCCGGGTTTCCCCTTGTGTCAGATGGGGACGGGGTCACGTGACGGGCGGCCCTGTCCTCAGCTACATAAGAGACCTGTCAGGCTGCCGGGATTCCCAGGGTGTCTCCGGTGTTGACAGGATGCTTGCTGTTCCTCGCTACGCTGGACATCTCATTGTTGGAGCCTGGAAAGGAGAGATCATCCATCGCTGGACCCCGGAGAGGAGATCACCCATCGCAGGATACCGACAGCGATGGAGTGGAGACAGAGTGGATTACCACCGCTGGAATCTTTTTTTTTTTTTTTTAATAAAGTACTTATCCCAACTGGGTCTGTTTAATTTTACAATTTTTTACACTTTCTTTGTGAAATGGTATGGGTACAATGTACCCCTTACCAGTTCACATAGGCAGGGCCAGGATCTGGGGATCCCTTTTGTTAAAGAGGTCTTCCAGATTCCGATAAGCCCCCCGCCCGCAGACCCCCACAACCACCGGGCAAGGGTTGTAGGGATGAGGCCCTTGTCCCCATCAACATGGGGACATGGTGCTTTGAGGGGTCACAGACCCACAAAGCATCCTCCCCATGTTGAGGGCATGTGGCCTGGTATGGTTCAGGAGGGGGGCCACTCTCGTCCCCCCCCTCTTTACTTGTGGCCTGCCAGGTTGCGTGCTCAGATAAAGGGTCTGGTATGGATATTTGGGGGGAACCCCACGACTTGTAAATTTGAAGCAGGGTTCCCCTTAACCACTTAAGCCCCAGACCATTTGGTAGCTAAAGGACCAGAGGTGAATTCAGAATTTTGCGCTGCTCTAACTGTAAATTGTGCGGACATGCAATGTTGTACCCAAACGAAATTTGCGTCCTTTTCTTCCCACAAATAGAGCTTTCTTTTAATGGTATTTGATTGCCTCTGCGATTTTAATTTTTTGCGATATAAACGGAAAAAGACCGAAAATGTTGAAAAAAAATGATATTTTCTACTTTTTGTTATAAGAAAAATCGAATAAACTCAATTTTAGTCATACATTTAGGCCAAAATGTATTCAGCCACATGTCTTTAGTAACAAAAATGTCAATAAGCGTATATTTATTGGTTTGCGCAAAAGTTATAGCGTTTACAAACTAGGGTACATTTTCTGGAATTTACACAGCTTTAAATTTATGACTGCCTAGCTCATATCCTTAGAAAGTAGACACCCCAAGGAAATTGCTGAGGGGCATATTGAGCCCATTGAATATTTTTTTTTTGTCCCAAGTGATTGAATAATGACAAAAAAAAAATACAAAAAGTTGTCACTAAATGATATATTGCTCACACATGCCATGGTTATATGTGGAATTGCACCCCAAAATACATTCTGCTGCTTCTCCTGAGTAGGGGGATACCACATGGGGGGGTTTTGTGCTATTTTGGCATTTTATGGCCTTCAAAACTGTGATAGGTAGTGAGGAGTGAAATCAAAAATTTGCGCCCTTAGAAATCCTGAAGGCGGTGCTTGGATTCCGGGGTCCCGTACGTGGCTAGGCTCCCAAAAAGTCTCACACATGTGGTATCCCCGTACTCAGAAGCAACAGAATGTATTTTGGGGTGTAATTCCACATATGCCCATGGCATGTTTGAGCAATATATCATTTAGTGACAACTTTGTGCAAAAAAATAAAAAACATTTTTATTTTTTCCGCAACTTGTGTCAACATATAAAATATTCCATGGACTCGACATGCCTCTCAGTATATAGCTTGGGGTGTCTACTTTCCAAAATGGGGTAATTTGGGGGGGTTTTGAACTGTTCTGGCATTTTATACACAACATTAGGAAGCTTACATCCACTCTTCTAACCACTTGAAGACAAAGCCCTTTTTGACACTTTTTGTTTACATGAAAACATTTTTTTTTGCAAGAAAATTATGTTGAACCCTCAAACATTATATATATTTTTAAAGCAAAGGCCCTACAGAATAAAATGGTGGGTGTTGCATTTTTTTTTCTACACAGTATTTGCGCAGCGATTTTTCAAACGCATTTTTTGGGGAAAAAATACCCTTTTTTTAATATTAATGCACTAACACACTAAATTGCCCAAATGTTTGATGAAATAAAAAAGATGAGCTTAGGCCGAGTACATAGATACCAAACACGACATGCTTTAAAATTTCGCACAAACGTGCATTGGCGACAAACTATATACATTTTTAAAAGCCTTTAAAAGCCTTTACAGGTTACCCCGTTAGATTTACAGAGGAGGTCTACTGCTAAAATTACTGCCCTCGATCTGACCTTCGCGGTGATACCTCACATGCATGGTGCAATTGCTGTTTACATATGATGCCAGACCGACGCTTGCGTTCGCCATTGGGCAAGAGCAGGGCAGGACAGGGGTGCTTTTTTTTTTTTTTTTTTTAAACTGTTGCTTCCATATTTATTTTTTTATCATTTTTATTGTTCTCAGGGAATGTAAATATCCCCTATGATAGCAATAGGTAATGACAGGTACTCTTTTGAAAAAACTGGGGTCTATTGGACCCTAGATCTTTCCTCTGCCCTCAAAGCATCTGACCACACCAAGATCGGTGTGATAAAATGCTTTCCCAATTTCCCAATGGCGCTTTTTATATCCGGGGGGGGGGACATTCCCTCCCACTGCTTGTAAAAGCAGTCCAGAGGCTAATTAGCCACTAGGATTGCTTTTACATGAAAGCCGGCCGCTGGCTGAAAAGAATGATACCAAGATGATACCTAAACCCGCAGGCATCATTCTGGTATAAACATTCAAAGTCCAGCAACATACCAGTACGTTGCTGGTCCTTGTTGGACATGTATTGTAATCTTTTTTTTCATGCAGCCAGTTGGCTGAACGAAAAAAAAAGATTGATCGGTGGGTATGCCCACCATTAGAATACCGCCCTTCATCCACCCACTTCTAATGATGGGCATACATGCACCATTTATATATGCCGAAGCATGGGGGCATCTTCCTGCAAAAGTTATGCCACGTACACATGGTCAGACTTTTCCACGGGCAAGCCTCCGTCGGAATTTTGACCGTATGTACGCGGCATTAGGAGCAAAATCGCTCCTCCGCCCCTGCTGCCCCAATGCTTCGGCATCTATGTTTTTTTTTTTTTTTAACTGTGGTGGTGAAATCACCTCCTACAGCACTGGAGTCGCAGGGATCAGGCCTGTCTCTGCGAACGCTGCAGTTGTGTGTTGTGTTTTGCAAGTGACAGTGATCGATCGATACTGCACTTGGGTGGCCTGGGCTGGACGGAGGGGCAAAACGCAGGTGCTAGCAGGTATCTGGGCTGATCCCGCTAACACTGCGTTTTTGGGAACCCTAAACTGCTGGGGACGCTAGTATAGATCTGATCAGATCAGATAGTGGTATAGTATCTGAACAGATCAATAAGGGGGGTGTATGCTTAACGCGTGGGTGTTAGCGCTACTGGCACTAACCTGACGCTGCCTGGGGTGTGACGCAGACCCTCTCCGACGCTAAAATCTAATTGATATCACCCGCCGGGCGATCAGGGGGTTAAACCTTTTATTGGGTTATATACGGCGGGTGCCCTGACACTATAAAAAGCAAACTAACTAACCAGCGTCACCCGTAACACTTATATGATGATCACTGGTGAAAGGGTTAACTAGGGGCAATTAGGGGGTTAAAACCTTTATTAGGTAATATATTGGGGTACCTGACGCTATAAAAACCTGCGGCGAACCTAAAAAAAAAATTACTGGCTACCGATCAGCATCACCGACGCTAAGACATCGATCAGAAAAATGATCGCTTAGCGACGGCGGTGCTAGGGGGTGAAAGGGTTATCTGGGGGGTGATCAGGGGGTTAAACCTTTATTAGGGGGGGTTAGGGGGCTACACTGGACCTAAAACTAAATGTAGTGACACTTTTACAGTCACAAATGTCACTGATTGCAGTGACCATTTATTTAGTGATCACTGCAATCAGTGACACTGTGACTAGGGGCTGGGGGGTGATCTGGGGGTGTCTGGGGGGGCGATTTATGTGCCTATGTGTCCTGGTGTCAGTGTAGTGTTGTGTGCACTAACCTGCATCTTCTCCTGTACGGCGCTCGGTATATGTGAGCGCCGCAGGAGAGATGACATCACTTCCTCCTGCCTGTGTAAACAGTACACAGGCAGGGGAAGCTCTCATTCGCCAGGAGCGATCGAGAGGGGGGGGCCGGAATCGAACGGCCGCCCCTCATGCCGGATCGCTCCCGAAGGTAAAACGACCATCCACTGTAAAGAAGGGGGTCCGATCGGACCCCCCAACTATACAAAGGCAATCACGTATATGTACCTGATTCTGCCTGTCGGTGCCATTCTGCCGACGTATATTTACAGTGGGCGGTCGTTAAGTGGTTAAACATGTGCACACCGAAATATTTTGTTTAGGAATTGAGGTTTTGTCCGAAAAATAAATTCAGTTACTCCCGAAATTCGTTTTTATTAAAAAAATATATATTTTTTTTTAAATGCATTAGTCTGAAAATCTAAATTAATTAAGGTCGTATCTGTCAATTCAAGGCTTATGGTGTCTTTTGGATGTTCTAAAGATTCGACGAAGCAGCTAAACTGTACGGCGACGCAATTGTACATTTGCAGTCGAATGCTCCATCCACAAGCTATAGTAGAATTATAATGTTGTAGGACTAGTAATAGTTATATTTATTAGGGATGAGCCGAACACCGCCCGGTTCGGTTTGCGGCAGAACATGCGAACGGACCAAAAGTTTGCGCGAACATTCGAACACTGTTAAAGTCTATGGGACCCGTAAGTGAAAAAAAGTGCTAATTTTAAAGGCTATTATCCAAGTTATTGTCATAAAAAGTGTTTGGGGACACGGGTCCTGCCCCAGGGGACATGTAGCAAGGCAAAAAAAAAGTTTTAAAAAAAACAGCAGTTTTTTCGGGAGCAGTGATTTTAATAATGCTTAAAGTGAAATAAAAGTGAAATATTCCTTTAAATATCATACATGGGGGTGTCTATAGTATGCCTGTAAAGTAGCGCGTGTGTCCCGTTTTTAGAACAGTCCCTGCACAAAATGAAATTTCTAAAGGAATAAAAGTCATTTAAAACTGCTTGCGGCTTTAATGTAATGTCGGGTCCCGGCAATATGGATGAAAATTGAGAAAAAAACGGCATGGGTACCTTCGCCCATGCCATTACCAGGCCCTTTGGGTCTCATATGGATATTAAGGGGAACCCCGCACCCAAATTAAAAAAAGAAAAAGGCCCTATATTCTCTGAACAGCAGTAAACAGGCGGTCCAAACAAGGCAGGGACTGTAGGTTGGTTCTTAAGTAGAATCTGTTTGTAATTTGGAACAGGTACATTTTGCAAGTGTAGCTCCAGCCAAAAAATCTATTTTTAAGTAGGGATGAGCTTCGAGTTTGACTCAATCATCGCCCGTTTGCCGAATTTCAAACATTATAGGCTGTTCGCGCCAAATTCGAGTGGCGCATAATTCACTGCAGCATCGCAGTGCATTGCATGCTGATTGGCGAAGCATGCACTATGACCCGCATGCTTCGTTCGGCCAAGCACAGTGTGCAAAAAACGGAGAGCCATAATTGGCCAGGGGTTTAGTACACGGGAGGAGGATGAGGAGGAACATCTCCAACGAGGCAGGATGTCCTCCAGGGGCCAGCTTCAGGGCAGTGTTCCACATGTTCAGGGCGCTGCTATCTCTGCTCATTATTCCAAAAGTTCTCTGGTGTGGGCCTTGTTTGAGACGTGTGCAGCAGATCACACTGTTGCTATTTGCAACACGTCTGAAGAGTATCTCACGTGGCCAAGACATGAGCCACTTGCGCACCACATGCTTGACCAGACATATGTTGACCTGCCATGCAGTCCGTTGGCAAGCATACAAAAAAACCCACACCAAACAAAGCGGACCTCTCCTTGCTCCTTAACCCCACTATACCTTCAGTTCTCTCTGAAACCTGCACAGAGGAATGAAGGTGTAGAATTAGGTGTGTCACAGCCAAGTACTTGCGGGCACTCTGCTAGCAGTACACCGACGTCCGATTGTACCAGGCAAATTTCCCTGCCCCAGCTGCTGCACCGCCGAAAAGTTCGCTCGCAGTCATCCACATACCCAGAGGTTGAATGCTAGCTTGGCTAAATTGCTAGCACTTCAACTTCTGCCTTATCAGTTGGTAGACTCGGCCCCCTTTCGTGAGTTGTGGAATGTGCGGTTCCTCAGTGGCAAGTTCCCAAACGCCACTTTCTCACGGAAGGCGATTCCGGCTCTCTACCGGCATGTGGAAGGCAATGTCTTGGCCTCGCTGGAAAGAGCGGTCAGGTGCATATTACCGCTGACTCATGGTCCAGCAGGCATGGAAAGGGACGTTACCCATCTTTCACGGTGCATTGGGTGACTGCTGGCAGCTGGGAAGGATGCAGGACAAGGTGCAGTAGTGTTGGAGGTTGTTCCGCAACCACGCCTCCAAAATGTTACCACTGGTGATTCTGACACCTCTCTCCTCCACCCCCTCCTCCTCCTCTTCTTCCTCCATGGCCTCTTCCTGTGCTTTGTCCTCGGAACCAGTGGTACTCCGTAGGCGTTCAAGGGGCTACACAAGTACACAGGCAAAAAGATGCAATACGGTGCTTGAGCTGGTGTGCTTGGGGGGCAGGAGCCACACTGGGGCAGACATTCTGTCAGCTCTGCAGGGGCAGGCTCAGAGGTGGTTGATGCCACGCCAGCTTAAGCCAGGAATGGTGGTTTCCGACAATGGCAATAACGTCCCTTTCTCGCCCTCTGACAGGGACAACTGACCCATGTGCCCTGTTTGGCTCACGTCCTTAACTTTGTGGTGCAGCGGTTCTTGGGCAGGTACCCGGGCTTACAGGAGGTCCTGAAGCAGGCCAGGAAACTGTGGGCATTTCCGTCAGTCATATAATGCCAGTGCTCGGCTGGCTGACCTGCAAAAGTAGGGAGGAAGAGGAGGACTTCCTTACCTCTAAATGCCCCCTTTATCCAGACAGTGTTCCTGCTGGCCTGCCCATCACACAGGACGAGGATGAAAAGGCGGAGGATTGTATCAGCATGGAGGTGGAGCCTAGCACTCAGCATCAGCAGCAGTCTTCAAGGGATCAATTCAATACCAAAACACCCATGGACTTGTTCGTGGCTGGGAGGAGGTGGCTGCGGATCATGACGTCCCGAGTGACCCAGAGGACTCTGGACCTAATGCCTCAGCAAACCTACACTGCATGGCCTCCCTGATCCTGCAAAGCCTGCGGAAGGATTCTCGTATTTGTGCCATCAAGGAGAGGGATCATTACTGGCTGGCAACCCTCCTTGATCCACGGTACAAGGGTAAGGTTGCGGACCTCAACTTGCCGTCGTAGAGAGAGCAGAGGATGAAGCATCTTTCAGGGAGGGCTTGCAGAAAGGTCTGTGCAACGCTTTCCCAGAGACTGGGAGGTTACAAATTCCTGGTCCTGGACAACGTGTTGCTGAGGCTTCGGTCAAAGGAGGAGCGGTGGAGAAAATGGCCGTCAGACAATTTTTTAGTATGCAGCCCCAAGTATAATCGCTTCCAGAAACCATTGCCAGCGTCTGGTCTACATGGTGCAGGAATACCTAGGGGCAAGATCAGACTTGGACACCGTTCCCACCGAAAATCCTCTGGGTTACTAGGTCTTGAGTAGGGATGAGCTTCGTGTTCGAGTCGAACACACGTTCGACTCGAACATCGGCTGTTCAATCGTTCGAAGATTGAACGTTATGGGCCGTTCGCACCAAATTCGTGTGACGCGAACGGCCCACAATGCACTGCGCCATCCCACTGCATTGCCGGCGCTGTGATTGGCCAAGCATGCACTGTGACCCCGCATGCTTGGCCAATCACAGCGCTGGCAGCGAGGAGAGCCATAATTGGCCACAGGCAGGATGCCTGTGGCCAATTATAGCTCAGGGAGGTTTAGTGCACGCCCCACACTATAAAAGGCCGCCAGCGCGGCGGCCTTGTGTAGTGCGTTCCGGCGTGCAGGGAAAGAGCTTGATAGGCAGGGACAGTGTTCTACAGTGTGTTCTTTTCTCAGGCATCTGCAGGAGTTAGTGGGTGTTGTGTGCCTCCAGCACAATATACACTACCCAATTGCTGGTTTTCCCATCTCCCTGCAGGCCATTACTATGTCTGGAAGGCCAACAAGGAGAGGCAGTCCGTCACGAGCCAATAAAAGAGGGAAAGCAGGCTCTGTGTCTAGAGACAATAGTGCTGGTTGTGGACGCGGTGCATCGTCATCAGCACGTGGCCATGGGACACACTTGTCCTTATTTTCGGAAGCTGGACGTGTTGAGCCGCATCATGCCGAAGACTTGGTAGAGTGGATGACCAAGCCCTCCTCATCCTCTCTCACCCAGGCTCAGGGTACTGGCAAAGCAGCTGCCAAAGCATCCTCTTCCCTCGTATCAATGTCATCAGTCACTCCTTCCCTAGACCCACCATGTCCTCCTGAGGAGTCCCCCGAATTGCTTGAGCAGTGTTGGGTACATGCTCCAGGAGGATGCCCAGCGTTTTGAAGAGTCTGATGATGATACCCAGCTAGAGGAAGGCAGTAGCGTGAGCGCAGAGAGAGGGGATGCTCAAGAAGGACAGCAATCTGGCAGTCATATTCCAGCAGCTGCAGCATACTGCCAGATTGGCTCCAGTGATGAGGAGGGAGGGGATGATGAGGTCACTGACTCCACGTGGGTGCCCAATAGGAGAGAGGAGGAGGAGGCACATCAACGAGGCAGGATGCCCTCTGGGGGCCAGCGTAAGGGCAGCACACCGACTGAATCACACCGCAGAGCTCCGCCTGTGCAGGGCGCTGCCTCTGCCCGTTATTCCAAAAGTTCTTTGGTGTGGACCTTTGAGTCGAGTGCATCTCGCGTGGCCAAAACAGCAGCTTGGGCACCACATGCTTGACCAGACATATGTTGACCTGCTATGCAGTCCGTTGGCAAGCATACAAAAAAGACCTACATCAAAGAACGAAGCGGACCTCTCCTTGCTCTTCAGCTGGGATCTCCAACCCCACTATACCTTCAGTCCTCTCTGAAACCTGCACCAAGAGGAATGAAGGTGTAGAATTAGGTGCGTCACAGCCAAGTACTTGCGGGCACTCTGCTAGCAGTACACAGACGTTCGATTGTAGCAGGCAAATTTCCCTGCCCCTGCTGCTGGACCGTCGAAAGAAGTTCACTCCCAGCCATCCAC
The DNA here is from genome assembly GCA_029206835.1 of Rana muscosa. Lineage (NCBI taxonomy): Eukaryota > Metazoa > Chordata > Amphibia > Anura > Ranidae > Rana > Rana muscosa. The sequence goes on along the minus strand of CM055117.1, from coordinate 634,639,326 downwards.
ATGCCCAGCGGTTGAATGTTAGCTTGGCTAAAATGCTAGCACTTCAACTGCTGCCTTTTCAGTTGGTAGACTCAGCCCCCTTCCGTGAGATCGTGCAATGTGCGGTTCCTCAGTGGCAGGTTCCCAAATGCCACTTTCTCACGGAAGGCGATTCCGGCTCTCTACCGGCATGTGGAAGGCAATGTCAATGCCTCGCTGGACAGGGCGGTCAGGTGCATATTACCGCTGACTCATGGTCCAGCAGGCATGGACAGGGACGTTACCTTTCTTTCACGGCCCATTGGGTCACTCTTTTGGCAGCTGGGAAGTATGCAGGACAAGGTGCAGTAGTGTTGGAGGTTGTTCCGCCGCCACGCCTCCAAAATGCTACTACTGGTGACACACCTCTTTCCTCCGCCCCCTCCTCTTCTTCCTCCATGGCCTCTTCCTGTGCTTTGTCCTCGGAACCAGCAGTGCTCCATAGGCGTTCAAGGAGCTACGCAAGTACGCAGGCAAAAAGATGCCATGCCGGGGTTGCGCTGGTGTGTTTGGGGGACAGGAGCCACACTGGGGAAGAGGTTCTGTCAGCTCTGCAGGGGCAGGCCAAGAGGTGGTTGACGCCACGCCTGCTTAAGCCAGGAATGGTGGTTTGCGACAAAGGCACCAACCTCCTCTCCGCCCTCCGACAGGAACAACTGACCCATGTGCCCTGTGTGGCTCACGTCCTTAACCTGGTGGTGCAGCGGTTCTTGGGCAGGTACCCGGGCTTACAGGATGTCCTGAGGCAGGCCAGGAAAGTCTGTGTGCATTTCCGCAGATCAAATAATGCCACTGCTCGCCTGGCTGAGCTGCAAAAGAAGTTGAACCTGCCCAAGAACCGCCTTATATGTGACATGCCCACCAGGTGGAACTCAACGTTGGCCATGCTGCAGCAGCTGCACACGCAGCAGAGGGCCATCAATGAGTATGGTGAGCAGTGACAGTGCATGCATCAGTGACACTGTACCTCTTGTCCACCTGTTGGAGCAAACGCTGCGTGGAATAATGGACAGGGCACTTGAGGCAGAACAGAGGCAGGAAGAGGAGGACTTCCTTGCCTCTCAAGGCCCCCTTTACCCAGACAGTGTTCCTTCTGTCCCACCCATCACGGAGGAGGAGGAGGAGGAGGAGGGAGGGAGGAGGGAGGGAGGATTGTGTCAGCATGGAGGTGGAGCCTGGCACTCAGCATCAACAGCAGCAGGCTTTTAGGGATGATTTACAGTCGCAAGAAACCCGTGGACTTGGCTGGGAGGAGGTAGCTGCGGATCATGTCATCCTTAGTGACCCAGAGGACTCCGGACCGAATGCCTCAGCTAACCTACGCTGCATGGCCTCCCTGATCCTGCAAAGTCTGCGGAAGGATCCTCGTATTCTTCGGATCAAGGAGAGGGACCATTACTGGCTGGCCACTCTCCTTGATCCACGGTACAAGGATAAGGTTGCGGACCTTATCTTACCGTCGCAGAGGATGAGACAACTCCGGGAGGCCTTGCAGAAAGGTCTGTGCAACGCGTTCCCAGAGACTGGGAGGTTACAAACTCCTTGTCCTGGACAAGGAGTTGCTGAGGCTTTGGTCAAAGAAGGAGCGGTGGGGAAGGTGGCCGTCTGACCAATACATTGACAATTTTTTAGACCGCAGCCCCAAGCTATGATCGGTTCCAGCAACCATCGCCAGCGTCTGATATACATGGTGCAGGAATACCGAGGGGCAAGGTCAGACTTGGACACATTTCCCACCGAAAATCCTCTGGCTTACTGGGTCTTGAGGATGGATCACTGGCCAGAGCTTGCACAGTAGGCAATTGAGCTACTGGCCTGTCCTGCATCCAGCGTTCTTTCGGAACACACATTCAGTGCTGCTGGAGGCTTTGTAACCGATCACAGTGTGCGCCTGTCCACCGACTCGGACAATCGACTGACCTTCATAAAAATGAATCAGTCCTAGATCACCACCAGCTACCAAGCACCTGATGCTGATGTAACTGAATAATTGTTTTTGAAATGTCAGATCCCTTCAAGACTGCCTATGCTGATGCTGAGTGACTATCCTTATCCTCAACAATCATGCTGATAGCATGCAAGAAAATTTTGTTTCTGGGCACCGTGACCAGTGGCCAAGGCCCAATTTTTCTGCCCATTTAACAGGGGCGTGTAATTACAATTTTTGATGCAATGCTTTGCAGCAGGCCTCATTGCTGCGCTCCAACTACAGTACCTGTGAGGGGTTGCAGTGCTGTTGCAGCAGTGCTTAACCACTTAAGCCCCGGGCCATTAGGACCAGGCCTGTTTTTGGGATTCGGCACTGCGCTGCTTTAACTGTAAATTGTGCGGACATGCAATGTTGTACCCAAATGAAATTTGCGTCCTTTTCTTCCCACAAATAGAGCTTTCTTTTAATGGTATTTGATTGCCTCTGCGATTTTTATTTTTTGCGATATAAACAGAAAAAGACCGAAAATTTTGAAAAAAAATGATATTTTCTACTTTTTGTTATAAGAAAAATCGAATAAACTCAATTTTAGTCATACATTTAGGCCAAAATTTATTCAGCCACATGTCTTTAGTAAAAAAAATGTCAATAAGCGTATATTTATTGGTTTACGCAAAAGTTATAGCGTTTACAATCTAGGGTACATTTTCTGAAATTTACACAGCTTTAAATTTATGACTGCCTATCTCATTTCTTGAGGTGCTAAAATGGCAGGGCAGTACAAAACCCCCCCAAATGACCCCATTTTGGAAAGTAGACACCCCAAGGAAATTGCTGAGAGGCATGTTGAGCCCATTGAATATTTTTTTTTTTGTCCCAAGTGATTGAATAATGACAAAAAAAAAAAAAAAAATTACAAAAAGTTGTCACTAAATGATATATTGCAAACACATGCCATGGTTATATGTGGAATTGCACCCCAAAATACATTCTGCTGCTTCTCCTGAGTACGGGGATACCACATGTGTGGGACTTTAGGAGCCTAGCCACGTACGGGACCCCGGAAACCAAGCACCGCCTTCAAGGTTTCTAAGGGCATAAATTTTTGATTTCACTACTCACTACCTATCACAGTTTTGAAGGCCATAAAATGCCAAAATAGCACAAAACCCGCCCAAATGACCCCATTTTGGAAAGTAGACACCCCAAGCCATTTACTGAGAGGCATGTTCAGTCCATGGAATATTTTATATTTTGCCACAGGTTGCGGGAATATGACAAACTTTTTTTTTTTTTGCACAAAGTTGTCACTAAATGATATATTGCTCACACATGCCATGGGCATATGTGAAATTACACCCCAAAATACATTCTGCTGCTTCTCCTGAGTACGGGGATACCACATGTGTAGGACTTTTTGGGAGCCTAGCCGCGTACGGGACCCCAAAAACCAAGCACCGCCTTCAAGGTTTCTAAGGGCATAAATTTTTGATTTCACTACTCACTACCTATCACAGTTTTGAAGGCCATAAAATGCCAAGATGGCACAAAACCCCCCCAAATGACCCCATTTTGGAAAGTAGACACCCCAAGCTATTTGCTGAGAGGCATGGTGAGTATTTTACAGCTCTCATTTGTTTTTGAAAATTAAGAAAGACATTTTTTTTCTTTTTTTTTTTCTTTTTTTACATTTTCAAAACTTTGTGACAAAAAGCGAGATCTGCAAAATACTCAACATACCTCTCAGCAAATAGCTTGGGGTGTCTACTTTCCAAAATGGGGTCATTAGGGGGGGTTTTGTGCCATCTGGGCATTCCATGGCCTCCGAAACTGTGATAGGCAGTGAGGAGTGAAATCAAAAATTTACACCCATAGAAATCCTGAAGGCGGTGCTTGGTTTTTGGGGTCCCGTACGCGACTAGGCTCCCAAAAAGTCCCACACATGTGGTATCCCCGTACTCAGGAGAAGCAACAGAATGTATTTTGGGGTGTAATTCCACATATGCCCATGGCATGTTTGAGCAATATATCATTTAGTGACAACTTTTTGTACATTTTTTTTTTTTTTTGGTCATTATTCAATCACTTGGGACAAAAAAAAAATTATTCAATGGGCTCAACATGCCTCTCAGCAAATAGCTTGAGGTGTCTACTTTACAAAATGGGGTCATTTGGGGGGGTTTTGAACTGTCCTGGCATTTTATGCACAACATTAGGAAGCTTATGTCACACATTATCCACTCTTCTAACCACTTGAAGACAAAGCCCTTTCTGACACTTTTTGTTTACATGAAAAAAAAAATTTTTTTGCAAGAAAATTATGTTGAACCCCCAAACATTATATATTTTTTTTAAAGCAAAGGCCCTACAGATTAAAATAGTGGGTGTTGCATTTTTTTTTCCAACACAGTATTTGCGCAGCGATTTTTCAAACACATTTTTTGGGGGAAAAACACACTTTTTTTATTTTTAATGCACTAAAAAACACTATATTGCCCAAATGTTTGATGAAATAAAAAAGATGATCATAGGCCGAGTACATGGATACCAAACACGACATGCTTTAAAATTGCGCACAAACGCGCAGCGGCGACAAACTACATTCATTTTTAAAAGCATTTAAAAGCCTTTACAGGTTACCACGTTAGATTTACAGAGGAGGTCTACTGCTAAAATGACTGCCCTCGATCTGACCTTCGCGGTGATACCTCACATGCATGATGCAATTGCTGTTTACATATGACGCTAGACCGACGCTTGCGTTCGCCTTTGCGCAAGAGCAGGGGGGGACAGCGGTGCTTTTTTTTTTTTTATTATTTATTTGGCTTTTTTATTTTATTTTTAATCTGTGCCTTCCATATTTTATTTTTTTACCATTTTTATCGTTATCTCAGGGAATGTAAATATCCCCTATGATAGCAATAGGTAGTGACAGGTACTTTTTTTTGAAAAAAATTGGGGGGTTAGACCCTAGATCTTTCCTCTGCCCTCAAAGCATCTGACCACACCAAGATCGGTGTGATAAAATGCTTTCCCAATGGCGCTTTTTATATCCGGGGGGGGACATTCCCTCCCACTGCTTGTAAAAGCAGTCTAGAGGCTAATTATCTGCTAGAATTGCTTTTACATGAAAGCCGGCCGCTGGCTGAAAAGAATGATACCAAGATGATACCTAAACCCGCAGGCATCATTCTGGTATAAACATTCAAAGTCCAGCAACATACCAGTACGTTGCTGGTCCTTGTTGGACATGTATTGTAATCTTTTTTTTCATACAGCCTATTGGCTGAACGAAAAAAAGAGATTGATTGGTGGGTATGCCCACCATTAGAATACCTCCCTTCATCCACCCACTTCTAATGATGGGCATATATGCCGAAGCATGGGGGCATCCTCCCGCAAAAAAGTTATGCCGCGTACACACGGTCAAGCCTTTGTCGGAATTTCGACCGTATGTACGCGGCATAAAAGGTTATGCCGCGTACACACGGTCGGACTTTTCCACGGGCAAGCCTCCGTTGGAATTTCGACCGTATATACGCGGCATTAGGAGCAAAATCGCTCCTCCGCCCCTGCTGCCCCCATGCGTCGGCATATATGCTCTTTTTTTTAACTGTGGTGGTGAAATCACCTCCTACAGCACTGGAGTCACGGCTTTATGTATTGTGGGAGCAAACGCTGTTGCTGTCAAGATAAATAGATCCGCGCTGCAACTGAATGGTGTACCTGCTAAGCAAATGGTGGTTAACATTAAAACAAAGTAACATTACAGTACAACAGTAAGACCTTACCATGCCATACCTGCAAAGCAAATACCAAAACAAAACCTAGTAAAAAATAAAAAAATGTTTTAACGCAACCTGTGCCTAAAATATATATATGCCGAAGCATGGGGGCATCCTCCCGCAAAAAAGTTATGCCGCGTACACACGGTCGGAATTTTCCACGGGCAGGCCTCCGTCGGAATTTCGACCGTATGTACGCGGCATTAGGAGCAAAATCGCTCCTCCGCCCCTGCTGCCCCCATGCTTCGACATATATGCTCTTTTTTTTAACTGTGGTGGTGAAATCACCTCCTACAGCACTGGAGTCACGGCTTTATGTATCGTGGGAGCAAACGCTGTTGCTGTCAAGATAAATAATTCCGCGCTGCAGTTGAATGGCGCACCTGAAAACAAAAAATTACATACCTGAAAAGCAAGCATGATAAAACATTGCAGAATAGAATACAGTAAAAAAGAGCAGAATAGAGAGACAATAGAGAGAGAGAGAACAATAAAACAACAACTATTTTTGGTTTTTTTATATTATATTTTTTTGTGTTTTGTTTTGTTTTTTACGTTTTTTTTTTCTTTTTTACACTTTTTTTTGTAACTTTACAACTGTAATGGTTCGGGTCTCTCAAAATGTAATGGCATCTTGGGAGACCCTGTGTAAGTGTGTCCTAGTCTGTGAAATGCTGTACCCTACGCTAAAACTTCACTTTTGAGTGGTAGCGTTCAAAACATTCACCTTGGCAAAGACCAGGCTTGTCAGGACAGAGTGGACAAAAACTACGGGTGTCACGCCTAAATCCGCTCTTGCTACAGACACGACATCTTTTTTGGGGGTGGCTTTGGGTAGGGGTACTCGGGAGGACATACGAATAATGCCTCTCATGCAGCCGGCTTACTGCATTTGGTTGGGGATGGTGAGGTGCAGAACCGCCTGGATACAGGAGTTCTGTGACTATCTCATTCTGGAATTTTAGAAGAGATAACGTCCCGCCTGAAGCTCTGTATAGCACATGAGCGTTCAGCAAAGCCAATTGGAATAATGATAGAGACACTTTTTTGTACCAGCGTCTCGCCTTACGGTCAATTAGATACGGCGCCATCAACTGGTCGTTGAGGTCCACCCCTCCCATATTTTGGTTATATTCGTGGACACAGAGGGGTTTCTCCACAACACCAGTCGCCGTACGAATTTGGACTGTCGTGTCTGCATGAAGGGAGGTAAGAAGGAAAACATTCTTATTGTCCCTCCACTTCATAGCGAGCAAGTTATTACACTTCAAGCAGGCTCTCTCCCCCCAGCCTAAGACGGGCATCTACAAGCCGCTGGGGAAAGCCCCGGCGATTAGGTCGCACGGTGCCACATGCTCCAATCTGATGATCAAACAAGTGACTAAACAGTGGCACGCTCGTGTAATAATTGTCCACATACAAGTGGTACCCCTTTCCGAATAAGGGTGACACCAAGTTCCACACTATCTTGCCAGCGCTCCCTATGTAATCCGGGCAGTTGACCGACTCAATCTGACTGTCTTTTCCCTCATAAACCGTAAAGTTCACTACATAGCCTGTTGCCCTGTCACAGAACTTGTAGAGCTTGACCCCGTATCTGGCACGCTTGCTGGGAAGGTACTGCTTGAAAGACAAGCGGCCAGAAAATTTAATCAGGGACTCATCAACGCAGACAACTTGATCGGGAGTAAACAAGGCTGCAAAACGTTCGTTGAAGTGGTTTATGAGGGGCCGAATTTTATAGAGCCGGTCGTATTCAGGGTCCCCACGTGGACGACAAAGTTCATTGTCGTTGAAGTGCATGAACCGCAAAATCTGCTCGTATCGTGCCCTGGACATGGAGGCAGAGAACACGGGCATGTGGTCAATTGGGTGCGTGGACCAATAAGCACGCAATGACGGAAATTTATGTGTGCCCATGTTGAGGGAAAGGCCCAGAAAGGTCTTAAATTCGGAAACCGTAATTGGTTTCCAATTTCTGGCAATTTTAGGCAACTGGGGGTTAGCGGCGATAAATTGACCAGCATATAAATTACTCTGGTCCACAATAGATCTATAGAGATCTTCCGTGAAAAACAGCGAATAAAAATCAATTGGAATAAAATCAGCTGTTTCCACCTGAATACCGGGTTGGGCAGTGAATGGGGGAAGTACGGGTTCTGCAGAAGTGGTGGGGACCCAATCAGGATAGGCGAATTCTGCAGGAAGGGCAGTATGGGCACGACGGGCCTGCCTTTGTCTTCTTGGTGGCAGCGGGACACTACTTGTGCTTGCCACCTCGCCAGCTTGAACTGCACTTATGGGACTCGCCACGTCACCAAGTGTTACTGCAGTGCTGGATGTACGTCCAGGCTGTACTAGGCCGCTGGTGCTTGCCAGTTCACCAGAAGGAATAGCGGCGCTAGTACTACTCTGCTCCATGATACGAGAGACCTGCGGTTCTTGCTCCTCAACAACCTCAGAAGATCGGGATCGGGTACACCTGACCTTAGCAGGGACCTCAACTTCGTTGTCAGAGCTATCTGACGTGGGGCCGCTGACGTCACTGTCTTCTACGGGAAGATATTCTGAGCCTGAATCTGACAGATACGTGACCTCCTCCACTATCTGTCATGCTCAGAATCTCGTAGGCCTCTTTACTAGTGTACCTTCGTCTTGCCATTTTGGGCTCTAAATTTAGGGGTACACTAGTAAGATTCACAGGAAAAAAAGCACCTGACTGTCGTCAGCAAATATATCAAACGCTACAAAAAAACTGTTAGCGATCGCAGGGATCAGGCCTGTCTCTGCGAACGCTGCAGTTATGTGTGTTGTGTTTGGTAAGTGACAGTGATCGATCAATACTGCACTTGGGTGGGCTGGGCGGAGGGGCTAAACGTAGGCGCTAGCAGGTATCTGGGCTGATCCCGCTAACACTGCGTTTTTGGGAACCCTAAACCGCTGGGGATGCTAGTATAGATCTGATACTATGCCACTAAGGGGGGTGTATGCTTTGCGCGTGGGTGTTAGCATTACTGGCACTAACCTAACACTGCCTGGGGTGACGCAGACCCTCTCTGGCGCTAAAACCTAATTGATCTCACCCGCCGGGCGATCAGGGGGGTTAAACCTTTATTGGGTTATATACGGCGGGTGCCCTGATGCTATAAAAAGCAAACTAATCAACCAGCGTCACCTGTAACCTTTATATGGTGATCACTGGTGAAAGGGTTAACTAGGGGCAATCAGGGGGTTAAAACCTTTATTAGGTTAAATATGGGGGTACCCGACGCTATATAAAAACCTGACGGGTTACCTAAATAACTAAATAACTTACTGGCTAACCAGTGACACCAGTGACGCTTATACGGCGATCACTGGTGAAAGGGTTAACTCTAGGGGCAATCAGGGGGTTAAAATAATATATGGGGGTACCTGACACTAATAAAAACCTGCGGCGAACCTAAAAAAAATAACTGCCTATCTAAAACACCAGCGACACGAATACAGCGATCGGAAAAACAATCGCTTAGTGACGCTGAAGTTAGGGGGTGAAAGGGTTACCCTGGGGGGTGATCAAGGGGTTAAACCTTTATTAGGGGGGGTTAGGGGGCTACCCTGGACCTAAAGGGGCCTAATCCCAACTGCCCTGCAACTTTTTACAATCACAGATGACACTAAATGCAGTGATCAGTAAAATAAATGATCACTGCAATCAGTGACACTGTGATTGGGGGCTTTGGGGTGACCTGGGGGGTGATCTGGGGGTGACTGGGGGGTGATTTGTGTGCCTATGTGTACCTACGTGTCAGTGGACTGTTGGAGCACTAACCTCTGTCTTCTCTCCTCGGCGCCGGGAACGAAAAGACCGCGGCGAGGGAGATGACATCACTTCCTCCAGCCTGTGTTTACATCACATGGCGGAGGAAGCATTTTCATTGGCCGGGAGCGATCGCGAGGGGGGGGGCGTAATCGAGCGGCCGCCCCCTCATGCCTGATCGCTCCCGAACACTTAACGGCCGCTCACTGCAGTGAAGGGGGGTCCGGATGGACCCCCCAACTGCACAAAGGCGATCACGTAGATCTACGTGATTCTGCCTGTCCGTGCCATTCTGCCGACGTAAATCGGCGGTGGGCGGTCGTTAAGTGGTTAAGGCACAATTTTTATGCCCCTGTTCAACAGGGGCATGCAATTACAATTCTTAATCTAATAATTCACAGCAGGGCCCATTCACGCGCACACCCATTCATGGTGTTGCCACAGTGTTGTGGCAACACCACCACCGGCCCAATTTTTCTGCCCCTGTTCAACAGGGGCATGTAATTACAATTCTTGAATTAAAATTTTAAAGCTGGGCCCATTCCTGCTCCCATCAAGAGTAACTGTGAGGACTTAGTGTTGTGGAACCAGCACCAAAGGCCCAATTTTTCCTACCACTGTTCAACAATGACATGTAATTACAATTCTTGATACAATAGTTCACAGCAGGGCGTTCCAGCGCCCACCAAGAGTAAATGTGAGGGCTTAGTGTTGTGGCAACACCAACACCTAAGGGCCAAATTTTTACAGAGTACATACGGCAGGCCCCTACTTTCAAACATCCAACTTACAAATGACTCCTACTTGCAAACGGAAGAAAACAGGAAGTGAGGAAATCTACCCCTAGGAAGGGAAATTCTCTCCTGTAAGAGTTAATATGGGAAAAGGGTGTCTCCTCTCCACTGATGCTTTATCGCCAATCCTTGTTTCAATAAAAACCCTAAATTTTCAAAAAACATTTGTCATTGGGACGGAAAGTGAGGTTTAATGTTCTGAACAGGTGCACAGACAGCAAAACAAATATTACAGGGGTGATAACCCTTCCCTATGTTCTCCAAAAAGCTTAATATATTTTTTAGCTGGAGCTACACTTTAAAAATGTACCTGTTCCAAATTACAGCTTCTACTCAAGAACAAACCTACAGCCCCTGTCTTGTTTGCACTGCCTGTATACTGCTGCTCAGAGTATATAGGGCTTTTTTAAATTTGGGTGAAGGGTTCCCCTTAATATCCACACAAAACCCAAAAAGGGGCTGGTAATGGGCTGGGGGGGGTACCCATGCCATTTTTCTCAATGATTTTCATCCATATTGCCGGGGCCAGACATTACATTAAAGCCGCAAGCAGTTTTATGACTTCTTCCTTTATTGATTTCATTTTGTGCAGGGACAGTTCTAAACAAGGGAAACACGTGCCACTTCACATGCATACTATAGACACCCCCCAGGTACGATATTTAAAAGGAAAATTTCAAGGTTTTTTTCACTAAGCATCATTAAAATCACTGCTCCCAAAAAAACAGCCATTTTTAAAACTTTTTTTGCATTGATACATGTCCCCTGGGGCAGGACCCGGGTCCCCAAACCCTTTTTAGGACAATAACGTAATTATCCTTCATAATTACCACTTTTGATTTAGAACGTTCGAGTCCCATAGAATTTAATAGGGTTCTAAAGTTCACATGGACTTCCGGTCGGTTCGCAGGTTCTGGTGTGAACCGAACCGGGGTATTCGGCTCATCCCTATTTTTAAGCATTTTGGATAACATAGGGAAGGGTTATCATCACCCCTGTAACATTCTTTTTGCTGTGTGACCCTGTTCAGAAGATTTCACCTCACTTTCTGTCCCAATGACAATTGGATTTAGAAAAAACTTGGGGTTTTTAGGGAAACAAGGATTGGTTATAAAGCATCTGGAGAGGAGACACCCTTTTCCCATATTAACTTTTACAGGAGAGAATTTCCCATCCTAGGGGTAGATTTCCTCTCACTTCCTGTTGTCTCCCGTTTTTGTGAGGCGGATGTTTAAAAGTAGGGGACCGCCTGTATATAGACTGTGTACGTACACACACACACACACACGTGTATGTATATATAGCGGGGTGCCACTTTGCAGTGTGGTTATTAGACTGTTGTATTGAGAATGAACCCAGCTCCCTCCAGAGTCTTTTCTATGACATAGCAGCAACTGTTTTGTTTAACTGTGGAACAATGCATTATTGAACTTATAGTACAGAGAGAGACTCCATTGTCATGGGTAACAAAGACTACAAAACCCACAGTGCAGCTGTACTACCAGAGTGCATTGCATCCTCGCACAGCCTTCTGGGGGAAAATTACTTAAAGGAAGGGAGGAGCTACACTCGCTCTCGGGACATCGCTTTCTATCAAGCCGGAAGCCTGGGTTGAGGCCTGCTGCCAGAGCGTCTAGGCCGGAAAGCCTGGCCCTACAGTTGTCAAGTAGGATCCCTCAGCTTAAGGAGGGATCCCTTCCCGTGTGTCCAGCTCTCACTCCACAGAGACTGGAGTCGTTCATCTGACACCTTGTGCGGCTGTGTGAGGGACCGGAGACAGCAAGTTGCGGAGAGGCCGTGGACCGGAAAACACCGTCAACGGAACGTACCAGAAGGACGAGACCTGCTTTGGTGAGGGGGCACCTGCCCAAAAACTGACTGTTGCGTAGGAAGGTGACTCTTAAAGACCTGCCATTATCAATAGAGTAGTATGCCACATACAAGGACAGAGCATCTTGCAGTGGCCGCCTGTTTTAAAGATTGGCGTTGGCACAGTCAGTGAGTTCTACATATTCATAAACATTGTGGATGCTCAGTTTTCTGCCTTTTTCATAACCTTATGGATTACAAATATGTGATGTGCACCAACAAATGCTAGCGAAGACTATTACTGGAAGGAACTTTATACTGAACGTAGTCAGGCCTGTCCAGAGCAAATAGTACTGAGACATGTGTACGGTATTGCCCATTAGGGGGAGCTCACGAGCATACAGCCTAAATATATAGGAAGTGTACACTAGAACTGAGATTTTGTGTCTTGTTTAAGATTTTCTGCTATGCCATTGACTCTTGCAGGGCCCTGTTAGAGTTAACTGTATTTCTGTCTAACTCGCTTACTTTTCTTACCAAGTAAAATGTACCCTTGGTTAAGCAGCATTCTGTGTGGAGTTTATCTGTTAGCTTGTTGGACAAGTGGCCATTACAAGGTAACAACTTTTTTTACAATTTTATTACTGTGTGATATTATTGTGTTTCCCAATTACCAGTGGGTTCCACAATCCTAGTGTAGGCCAGTTGTGCCAAGGGAGGGTTCGAGCCAAATTCCTGGGGTTGATAGCCAGAGTACAGACCCAAAACAAAACCAGCAGCCCAACCTCAGAGAGGGGTAGTGCTACATACACACACACACACACACACACACACACACACTTTTTTACCCTGAAAATAGAGGGTAAACTGTGCCTGTGCATTATACGCAGGGGGCTGTTGAAAGTTTTTTTTCCTGAAACTTCCCCCTTAAAGTTAGGGTGCGTGTTATACGCCGATAAATACGGTATATAGCACACAGACCCTTCCGCTAGCTCCATTTTTAGCAGTAAGGCACACCTGCTACTTGCCCGTTGTCCAACTCCAGGTATGGAGAGGCAAGAGGTTTTAGATTTTTTTGGGCCTTGCGGCGAGTTCTCTTCAGAGTGGATCCCTGGCCTCCATTGTCTAGGCGGAAGTCCCTTTTGTAATAAAGCCAATGACCACACAGGTGTAAAACCTAAGCAGCAAGGTTTTATTATTTTCTTTAGGCAAAACTTGGAATAGAGAGAGAAGAAACGACAAGGGGAAGGATCAGGCACACAACACTTAAGCAACACACGTCGCCACTCAAGCCCGAGTGGGTCTTGCTCACCCGGATAGTCCCTTTAAGAGCGGTCCTAGCAGCCGGTGTGGAGCCCAAAACAACTACTTGTGAATTCCCTGGGATATGATCAGGAGATCCTCTACCTCAGAATCCTTAAGTCCCGAACTTCCCGGCCTAGTAATAGTTAGTCCTTAAGTGCCAATGGGCAAATTACCAGGCGTTTGGCGGGTAGAAATCCTTCCCTCTGACAGGTAACCAATGTCTCTGGAGAGGCCTGACTTCTTCACTGATCCCCTTGGGAACGATCCTCCCCTGGTTTCCTCTCCTTCAGAGTGGTCACCCCTCACTTGGGTACCCAGGGACTCCTCTTCAGGTGTAGGCCTCAGCTAAAGGTGCTGGGCCTACTTACAGCGATGCAGCCTCAGGCTAAAGGTGCCTGGGGCTGGTATACACACATGCCCCTGGCCTGGAGGGCCGGAAGGCACAAACTGCTCCACGAATAATGGCGTCTGCCCCTTAAGTATCCTCTCTCCCAGCATGCACAGCGGGTTGACCACGCTCACTGCACAGCCGCCGAGAGAGAGGACACCCAATGGTGTTGCGATACTCCCTGTGGCTCTACCTGAGACGGAGATGACAATGCCACCTACAGGCAACACTGCAGCCAGGCAATATCACACCAGAGAAGAAGCAAGTTTTTTTTTTTTTTTTAGGAAATAACAGTCTGAGCCTATTGGCTCAGACTAACCCCTAAATTTGAACATAGCACCTCCTAAATTGGGGAGGGCGCCAAACACACACACATATTTATATATATATATATATATATATATATATATATATATATATATATATATATATATATATATATATATACACACACACACACATACAGTGGGGCAAAAAAGTATTTAGTCAGCCACCAATTGTGCAAGTTCTCCCACTTAAAAAGATGAGTCTAGAGTGGTGGACTGGAAACTTCACAAAATAAGCAAAGCATGGGTGATGTTGGAAAACTCTCTCACGCAAACTCCGATTGCCACATTACCTTGGCTATCACCTCGATCCTGGCCCCTGACCCTCAAGACACACCCGCTCATTGCACCCTCCCTATCGGCCTTTAGGAAAGCAGTCGCTCTCTTTAACCTATCCTCACAACCGGGTCCTCTAACCTCTCTGAGAGGTAACCCTGAGTTCCCTCCAGGAGACTAACACATTCCTCCACAAGGAATGGCCACACGAGGAGGTTTTGGCGTGTCATTTCTTTCATAAGGGCCGTAGACGATCCTATGAGGAGCTCACCTCTGACTCACGTACTAACACTTTTCCTTTCTGGTCTTTCAGACAGCTGTCTCACTTTCTTACCTCTACAGATGCGAAGGTCACGTGGGATAGACAATTAACACCATTTGAAGCACTTTGCTCACGCAATACACCACAACGACACCTTGTGTCATACATTTACGCCCTATTGCAGAACGTCTCTAATACCCCTGCAGTGCAGAATGTGCGTGCTTCTTGGGAAAGGGACATGCAAATCACACTTGGGGACGATGACTGGGAATCCATTCTTACTCTGGCGCATAAAGGCTCGATGAACGTTGCAATCCAAGAAAATGGTTACAAAATTATCACAAAATGGTATAGAACCCCATCTCGTTTACATAAATTCTCACCTTCTATTCCAAATACATGTTGGAGGTGTACTGAAGAGGTAGGATCCATGATCCACATTTGGTGGGAGTGTACCTTGCTCCAGCCTTTCTGGAGGGAGGTCAATTCCATCATTACACGGGTTACCACCTTCACTCTAGATTACACTCCTGCTCAATACCTCCTACACCATACTTCTCTACCCAAACGTAATAAATCCTTCTTCTAGAACGCTGTCCTAAAGCATTTGAAGCATACACAATCTTCATTGCAATCTTTCCTGTGTTTTGAAATGGGGCGGGGACCCGGGACGAGGAGCGGCCCCCACCTCCTCTCCCATCTCCCACTTCTCAATCCTTCCCACTACCTCTTACTTGCTATTCTTGACTGCTACCCTTTACCTACCCTTCTTTCCCCCTTTTTTTTTTTGTTGTTTGTCTTTCCCGATTGTGAAGTAACCTACCAAATGATAGCCTGGAGCCTTACTAGAGGCTCCCAACACCTATGCGATCATTGCAATTTCCGTTTTCAGAAGTTCTATCATGACCCCGGATAGGCCTGCGGATATTGGCCTACGGTGGGTCCTTGCGTTCTTACGCGGGTTTACTTGCTCTGTCGGTTACCGGTCATTGCTCTGTTTTAATGTTGGTTATTCTTGAAATGTTCATGAGCCTGTATGTCTTGTATGTACATGTACCCTTATTTTTCTCTCAATAAAATCTTTTATGGAAAAAAAAAAAGATGAGAGGCCTGTAGTTGTCATCATAGGTATACCTTAACTATGAGAGAAAAAAATGTGGAAACAAATCCAGACAGACAATCACATTGTCTGATTTGTAAAGAATTGTTTTTGCAAATTAAGGGGGAAAATAAAGTATTTGGTCAATATCAAAAGTTGATCTCAATACTTTGTTATATATCCTTTGCCGGCAATGACAGGTCAAATGTTTTCTGAAAGTCTTCACAAGGTTGTCACACACTGTTGCTGGTATGTTGGCCCATTCCTCCATGCAGATCTCCTCTAGAGCAGTGATGTTTTGGGGCTGTTGCTGGGCAATACAGACTTTCAACTCCCTCCAAAGGATTTCTATGGGGTTGAGATCTGGAGACTGGCTAGGCCACTCCAGGACCTTGAAATGCTTCTTACGAAGCCACTCTTTTGTTGCCCGGGCGGTGTGTCTGGGATCATTGTCATGCTGAAAGACCCAGACACAAATCATCTTCAATGCCCTTGCTGATGGGAGGTTTGCACTCAAAATCTCACGATACATGGCCCCATTCATTCTTTCATGTACACGGATCAGTCGTCCTGTTCCCTTTGCAGAGAAACAGCCCCAAAGCATGATGTTGCCACCCCCATGCTTTACAGTAGGTATGGTGTTCTTTGGTTGCAACTCAGAATTCTCTCTCCTCCAAACCCGACGAGTTGTGTTTCTAGCAAACAGTTCTACTTTGGTTTCATCTGACCATACAACATTCTCTCAGTCCTCTTCTGGATCATCCAAATGCTCTCTAGCAAACTTCAGACGGGCCCGGACATTTACTGGCTTAAGCAGGGGGACACGTCTGGCACTGCCGGATCTGAGTCCCTGGCGGCGTACTGTGTTACTGACGGTAGCCTTTGTTAAGTTGGTCCCAGCTCTCTGCAGGTCATTCACTAGGTCCCCCCGTGTGGTTCTGGGATTTTTGCTCACCGTATTTGTGATCATTTTGACCCCACGGGGTGAGATCTTGCATGGAGCCCCAGATCGAGGGAGATTATCAGAAGTCTTGTATGTCTTCCATTTTCTAATTATTGCTCCCACAGTTGATTTCTTCACACCAAGCTGCTTGCCTATTGTAGATTCAGTCTTCCCAGCCTGGTGCAGGTCTACAATTTTTTTCTGGTGTCCGACAGCTCTTTGGTCTTCACCATAATGGAGTTCGGAGTGTGACTGTTTGAGGTTGTGGACAGGTGTCTTTTATACTGATAACACGTTCAAAACAGGTGCCATTAATACAGGTAATGAGTGGAGGTCAGAGGAGCCTCGTAAAGAAGATACAGGTCTGTGAGAGCCTGAAATTTTGCTTGTTTGTAGGTAACCACTTATTTTCCACCATAATTTGCAAAAAAAAAAAATTTCCAAATCAGACAGACAATGTGATTGTCTGGATTTGTTTCCACATTTTGTCTCTCATAGTTAAGGCATACCTATGATGACAATTACAGGCCTCTCATCTTTTTAAGTGGGAGAACTTGCACAATTGGTGGCTGACTAAATACTTTCTTGCGCATGTGTGTGTGTGTGTGCGCATACATACATACGTGTAGCACCCTCCTCACTCCCCTCATTCTCTCGTCTAGGGGTATCTTAGAGGGGAGGGAGCGGGGACACTACGCCTGGCCTCCACCACATGTGTCAGTGCGGTATAAGCAACGTTCTTGTATTATCTTCGGGTCAGTGTTGTGCAGCTGGATCCTCCCTCCAAGAGTCACCTTGAACAATGTCTGTCAGGAAATGAGCCCCACACCATTAAAGTCCAACACTCCTTTATTCTTCTTGAATGAACACAATCAGTTGAACTCCCTTAGTAGGAACAGAACAGAAAAAGTGGTGTGGATGCGAATAGGCCCAGACACAATGTAGTTCTCCACTTTCCTTCCTGAAAGTGGGTTATGGTCTCCGCACGAGGGGGAATTTCCTTCCAGGCGGTCTCCGACGAGAGGCTCACCTGTCACCGGCAGTATGCTGCACCGGGTCTTCAAGTGAGGAGCTCCCCCGGTTCATTGCGCCTTCACGGATTCGGGTACCCACTCCCGGGGTTCCCTAGGATCTCCTTCCCTCGCGGAACTCCGTGTTGGGCACTGAGCTCTGGACCTCCATCCGAGTACCTCACCCCAGGCTAAAGGTGCCTGGGATGGAACACGACCTCCGGTTGTCCTCTAGGCCTAGGCCACCCAGAGGACCGACACGAACCACCGTCCGCAAGCTGAAGGTGCTTGGGACTTCGACCCCGTGACAAAGATGGCCGACTCCTTTATACACTCTCCCAGCAAGCACGGCGGGTTCCCCGCCCCACCATACCGCTGCCAAGGGAGGACAAAAAGGAGGCACGACACACAGCAATGCTTCAACCCCAGCCCAGGGCAACAGCACCACCCACTGGGCTGCAGGTTATTGCACATCACTAATGTCTGTCAAATTCAAATTTACACCCGGGAAAGTACATACCCAAGAGAGATAGAATATATGAATATATATTATATATATATATATATATATATATATATATATATACACACACACACACACACACACACACACATATACATATACATATATACACACACACACCGTATATACTCGAGTATAAGCCGACCCGAATATAAGCCGAGGCACCTAATTTTACCACAAAAACTGGGAAAACTTGACTCGAGTATAAGCCTAGGGTGCGCCTCACTGGGTCCATGCCTCACTGTGTCCATGACTAGACTGACGTTTAACATGGGAGTCTATGGAAGGGGTTCCCGTCTTTGAAAAAAATCGGTGCTCCCCGGCCGTAGGTCCCCCGGACAAGAAACTTTGCAAACCTGTAGAGAAAGAGTGGGGCTGCATGTGTGCCAAGTCTGGGGTCCGGAGGACCTACAACCGGCCGGTACCAGGTCCCCAAATTCACCAGAGAAATTACCGTTTAACATGGGAGTCTATAGAACGGGTGCCCGGTTTTGAAAAATCGGTGCTCCCCGGCCGTAGGTCCCCCCCGACAAGAAACTTTACACACTTATAGAGGAAGAGTGGCGCTATATGTGTGCCAAGTTTGGCCAGTACCGGCTCCCCAAAGTCTGGGAGATCAGGCGCAAAATGGTGACTCGAGTATAAGCCGAGGGGGGCATTTTCAGCACAAAAAATTGTGCTTAAAAACTCGGCTTATAAGGTATGTATATATATATATATATATATATATATATATATATATATATATATATATATATATAGTGGGACGTGGACTTGGTCCCCCTGAACTCATGTTCCACCCGAACATAAAGCTCACCCCTAATATTAATTACATTAGAATTCTTCTATAGCCTATAAGCAGAGCATTTGACCGTAAGTGTCGGTTTCGTGGCGATCATATGTTTTTAGCTGCTTCGTCGAATCTTTATGTCTCCAATGTTGAATCTTTTCTTTTTATGCCGAATCTTTTTGGACTAATAGAGTTATATTAGGCACATTCAACCGCAGGTTTGATAGACACAGATCGCCATTGTCACCATCACGGATTCTGTGCATTCGTTATCGTTTGTTAAAACAAACACGAAAATCCCCGAAATTCGGACGATAATGAATGCACACGTCTAGTACTTATTAAATTAAGGAACTAGCCAATATAACTGGTTTATATTCATCATGACCTCATTATTCATTAGCACTTCAGAAATATATTTTACACGGAATCTGCCATATAAAGATGGGACACATTGGGGTTGACTTACTAAAACTAGAGTGTAAAATCTGGTGCAGTTCTGCAAATAAACCAATCGGCTTTTTTTTGGTCAAAATTTTAGTTGAACAAGCTGAAGTTAGAAGCTCAATGGCCACCATGCATAGCAGCACCAGATTTTGCTCTCTGTTTTAGTAACCCTATTCTCTCCCAGAGCTAAAATTTTATAAGGTTGAAAGAAAAAAAGGCCAGAAGACCTCGTTTGAGATATTGCTACAAAATATATGTCCTAGATTCAGGCTTTATGCCAGTTTGTACCTCTAGGGGGAGTGCTTGGAGTCCTGCAGGGGAGGATTTGATGAGCCCAGCTGAATTAGGTGGGCTCATTGGTCCTCTACAAAAACTCCCAGCATGCTAAGGGAGATGCTCCAACCTGGAACCAGATCTGTGTGTATAGACTGGGGAGTGTGCTTTCTGTGCAGTGAGACAAAGCCTGTGTGTAGCCATTGCCAAGAACTTCTAAAAGCAGGGAGCTAGGGACTGGGGCAGCACAAGGCTGTTCCCAGTTAGGGACACCAACCTGTGTAGTGAGCGGTCAAGTTGACCAGGATTGAATTTTCCTGTTTCTTTTGTTTTCTGTTATATTTTTTGTCTGTATATAGTTCAAATAAAACCGCACCCTTTTTGTTTTTTCTCCTAACACTGTCTGCTGTGCCTAATTTTGTGTGGTGAAACCATCCAGGGGGTCACACACACGCTGCCGAGCTAACCCCCTCACAGCATTAAATTGTAGCAATACCAAATTGCTAAAATGTATTAGTTTTTCCTAATAATGCTGCAAATAAAAATGTAACTTATTGATTAAATTCGTTTTTTTTACATTTTTTAAAACCTTTTTATTTTGTTTTCAAGCCTAATTTTTGTATTATCAGATTGATAGGGAAACATTTTAAATGCTGTATCCATATATTAACAAAAGAACCCTTATGTGCAAAATTATAAAAAAGGAGTGAGACTTATGGTGCAGAGAGGATTAAAATAATAGAAATCAGATAAAGATTGTACAGATTAGTACAGTACAATAAACTGGGAGAAGTCGGTACTTCTGCCGTTGGACCCAGTAGGCAATGGCGTTTTGTCAGGAATTCCCAAATTAAAAATAGCGGAGAAAATGGATTATCTGGGGATAGTGATAACACGAGACCCAGAACAATACATTAGTAACAACTTAGAGCCACTTTTAGCTAAGTTTAAACGTAAATCTGACATTTGGGGACGACTTCCTCTATCAGTGGCCGGACGATGTAATCTTTTTAAGATGATCTGGATGCTCCAACTGCTTTATGTGTTCCATAACTCTCTAGTATGGATAGGTAAAGCATGGTTTAAAAAATAGAGACCCTCTTCAGGGAATTAATCTAAAAGAAGGGAAAGGCGAGGATAAGTCTTCAAACATTACAACTGCCAACAAATAAGGGAGGTCTGGCCGTCCCACACCCTCTCAGCTATTTTTTAGCGGCACATTTACAGCACCTGGGGGGGGGTGTAACATAGGAGGAGGGAGTACCAGTGGGAAAATAATGTTAATAGGGGCCCCACACAATTCCATAATAGAAACACTGGAGGCAGACTCTTTCCCTGTTAAGAATCCAACATTAAGGATGGTCACAAGAATATGGCAGGCAGGAAAGTTGGTTTTGGGGTATAAGGGACCAACGGAATACTCCCCACTCTGGGAAAATAAACATCTGCGAGAAATTCTAGCTATGGGGAAGTTAAAAGAATGGGAAAAGTTAGGCATAACTAGACTGGTGCAATTATATGTAGGTAACACACTAAAATCTCTCAGAACTAAGCGGAGAGTACGCCATTCCAAATTCCCTGTTCTATACCTACTTGCAGATTAGACATGCCCTTAAACCCAATTCAAAGCGCACCCACTGAGATGGCAAAAAATCCCACCTCCAACGGTTAATTAAGTCAGGAATTTCCAAAGGCCTTATTTCAGAACTGTATACACAGATTAGAAGTGGCTCTATGATGGGAGAGAGTGTGGGAAAAAATAAACAAAAATGGGAGGAAAACATAGGCCCTATAACTAGTTTCACACTTTTAGTGTTTGATTAAACACTAAGAAAGTGTGAAACTAGTCAGCTGTAAACCAGAGTTTTGTGACTTGCTGTGCTGTATTTGGATTTTTGAAGATTTTACATAATAAAGGCTTTTTATTGGAGTGCTGCTGTCCAGAAGACTCGATCTTTTGTTTTGCCTGAAATTGCATTGCCTGCACCCTCAGCTGTTGGGAGGAAACAACCACCTAGAGGACATCTACACCTGAGCGGTTTTTGTTCATTACTGAACAATGGGAATGGCTATTGGAACTAGGGACATTGGTGTCACTCTCCCCGTCACAGAGTATCCCATCTATTTTTAGTGCACCGAGTTTACTACACCCCAAAGATTATATATGTTTGGAAGGAAACCAGATGACAAGTGTCCCAGGTGTCAAAGTACAGGAGACCTTAAACACATTATGTGGAAATGCCCGAAGCTACATAGGTACTGGGTTAAAATACTAGACATCATAAATACAACCTTTAGGATTGCTCTGGAACCGCAAGCCAGAGTGTGCTTGCTAGGGTGCATCGAAGAGAGGTATGAGCAAAAGGGCGTCACAGTAACGGTAATAAGGTGCCTGTTCCAGGCCAGAAAATTGATAGCACAAAACTGGCAATCACAGAATGCACCTACATCGACGGAATGGGTTAATGTAATAAACACGACAGTGTGGAAAGAAAAAGTAGCTCTAACTAGATGTGGCAATTTTAACAAATTCAAAATGCTGTGGGAGCCCTGGCTGTGTAGAATGGGGTGTCCACCCTAGTGAGAGGAGAAGAACCTAGATTAGTAACTAGACATGTGCATTCGTTTTAGTCCGAATGCATTTTCGTCCGAATTTCAGGTATTTTCGTTATCGTTTTAACAAACAAAAACGAAAATGCAGAATCCGAAAACCGAAAGATCCGACAAATAAATGATTAATTTTCGTTTTCGTTGCAACAACAGTTCTATATAGATAGGGGATTCGACATGAGGCTGACAGTAACAATCTCTGTACATCGAACCTGTGGTCGAATGTGCCTAGCCTTAACTCTATTAGTCCAAGATTATTCTACATAGAGAGAAGAGATGCAACATTATAGAGAGAAGAGATGCAACATTATAGAGAGAAAAGATGCAACATTGTAGAGAGAAAAGATGCAACATTGTAGAGAGAAAAGATGCAACATTGTAGAGAGAAAAGATGCAACATTGTAGAGAGAAAAGATGCGACATTCTAGAGAGAAAAGATGCGACATTATAGAGAGAAAAGATGCAACATTATAGAGAGAAAAGATGCAACATTATAGAGAGAAAAGATGCAACATTATAGAGAGAAAAGAGAAAAGATAGCTGCTGTTATTGGGTGGGGGAAGTAAAATAAAAATAATGATGATGATGAATGTTATTGGCTGATTGTAACCAAAGAAGAGGAGCAGTAAAATAGCTAGAACTAACTTGACAATTCAACGTGAACGACAAAGATTCGACAAAGCATCGAAAAACATACAAACGTCAAATCTGTCATTGGAGGCTTATGGTGTCTGTTGAAAGTTCTAAGAAGATTCGACGGAGCAGATAAACTGTACGATGCTGCAATCGTACATTTCCGGTCAAATGCTCGGCCCATAGGCTATAGAAGAATTCTAATGTTGGTTGACTAGTAATAATAATTAATAAATATAATTATTACTAGTCATACATTAGAATTCTACTAATTCTATTTTTAATCTGAATTATATGTGATGGATCAGAACACAAATAGTCTAAGTTGGTGAAGTAAAATTAGAAAAATGTATACATGAAACAATTTTTCAGAAATAAAAAAACGATAATTGGCATATGCGTATGTATTCACCCCTTGTTTTGAAGCCCATAAAAAGCTCTGGTGCAACCAATTACCTTCAGAAGTCACATAATTAGTGAAATGATGTCCACCTGTGTGCAATCTAAGTGTCACATGATCTGTCATTACATATACACACCTTTTTGAAAGGCCCCAGAGGCTGCAACACCTAAGCAAGAGGCACCACTAACCAAACACTGCCATGAAGACCAAAGGAACTCTCCAAACAAGTAAGGGACAATGTTGTTGAGAAGTACAAGTCAGGGTTAGGTTATAAAAAAATATCCACATCTTTGATGATCCCTAGGAGCACCATCAAATCTATAAAACCAAATGGAAAGAATATGGCACTACAGCAAACCTGCCAAGAGACGGCCGCACACCAAAAAAACTCATGGACCGGGCAAGGAGGGCATTAATCAGAGAGGCAGCACAGAGACCCAAGGTAACCCTGGAGGAGCTGCAGAGTTCCACAGCAGAGACTGGAGTATCTGTACATAGGGCGACAATAAGCCGTACGCTCCATAGATTTGGGCTTTATGGCAGAGTGGCCAGAAAAAAAGGCATTACTTTCAGCAAAAAACGAAATGGCACGTTTTGAGTTTGCGAAAAGGCATGTGGGAGACTCCCAAAATGTATGGAGGAAGGTGCTCTGGTCTGATGACAAAAATGTTACTTTTTGGCCATCAAAGAAAACGCTATGTCTGACGCAAACCCAACACATCACATCACCCAAAACACCATCCCAGTCGGGACTGGGAAACTGGTCAGAGTTGAGGGAAAGATGGATGGTGCTAGATACTAGATATGTGCATTTGTTTTCGTCCGAATTTCAGGTATTTTCGTTATCGTTTTAACAAAAACGAAAGCACAGAATCCGAAAACCGAAAGATCCGACAAACAAATGCTTTATTTTCGTTGCGACAACAGATAGATAGGAGATTCTACGTGATGCTGACAACAACAATCTGTGTCTATCGGAACCTGTGGTCGAATGTGCCTAACCTTAACTATTAGTCCAAGATTATTCTACATAGAGAGAAAAGATACGACAGAGAAAAGATCGCTGCTGTTATTGGGTGGGGGAAGTAAAATAAAAATAAATGATGATGAATGTTATTGGCTGATTGTAACCAAAGAGGAGGAGCAGTAAAATAGCTAGAACTAACTTGACAATTCAACATGAACGACGAAGATTCGACAAAGCATCGAAAAACATACAAACGTCAAATCTGTCATTGAAGGCTTATGGTGCCTGTCGAAAGTTAGAAGATTCGACGGTGCAGCTAAACTGTACGACGCTGCAATCATAACATTTCCAGTCAAATGCATCTGCCCATAGGCTATAGAAGAATTCTAATGTTGGTTGACTAGTAATAGTAATTAATAAATATATTACTAGTCATACAACATTAGAATTCTACTATAGCTTGTAGGCGGAACATTCAACCGGAAATGTATGATTGCAGCGTTGTACAGTTTCGCTGCTCCGTCGAAACTTCTTTGAACATTCGACAGACACCATAAGCCTTCAATGACAGATTCGACCTTAATTCAGATTTTCAGACAAATGCAATTTCTAACGAAAAACTAAATAAATCAAAACGAATAAAGGGAGTAACTAAATAAATTTATTTTTCTACCGAAAACGAAATTCCGAAACAAAATATTTCAGTGTGCACATGTCTATTAGTAACTAGAGATTAGCCCGATATGAGAGAGAGAGAGCAAACAGAAAGAGTTACACTTTATAGATAAAGAGGATAAACTCATTAGGGAAAATAAGGGAAGCAGGAAGGCGAGGGGTTTAAGGAGAGCCAAGCAAAAAGAAAAGTCCACACTGTAGTAGTGACAGTTTGTGTGTGAAGTACAAATAAGACGAGGGTGAAGGGGGAAGGGGAGGGTGGGATAAGGGTATAGTGTGTATTTTAAAAATCATACAATGTGTTTTATGTATGAAAATGTATGCATTTCAAATAGATTTTTTTTTGTATTGAAGAAAATAAAAACTTAAGAAGTTAACAGATTAGTAGTTAGTTGATGGGATATCTGGAGAAACAAGATGTTACATGAGGGAAATCACTCAATCACTAAAGAGATGCTTGTGCACTGATTAATGGCAAAAAAGGCAAAACACACAACAGATGGAATCTGCTTTGAGTAATGAACATGCACATTCATTTTAAATCACTTGAATCATTTTTTATGATTCAATTGTGACTTTTGTTCTTTTTTAGATTCGTAATTACGAGGAACAACAGATGGTAAAATGTTTGTAAGCCATCGATTAAACTACCCTATTTAAATAAAAAAAATTAAAAAACGTATTGAAACTTAAAGTGAGGGTTTTTATTTTAGCCATCACCATTACGGTTTGTGGCCCATTTTCTTGAATATTGATGTAAACGAAATAAGAAACCAGGCAAGTAAATGAGTATTCCTGGTAATTTATAGAAATGTCACTACAAAAATGGAGGCCTTTCAGACCATACGATTACTCAGCTTTTTCTGCATTCTGAATCTCACATATCTTCATAAAAGGTAGAAGCTGTAAACTAAGATTTTACCAGAAATGCCACTTAGTGGAATGCATGCCACTTGCTCATTCATTCAGATAAAATTATACACAAGTACCATTATCAGTGTGTAGGCAGACTTTGGATTGGGTACAGGGAGTCTGTAAATGGTGAGTGGTAATCCGAGTGGCAATTATCTAACATTTATTCCTTTATAACAAAAGTGCAGCACCTAAATATAAAATGCCATTTTGTTGTTTAGGACTGCTCTGCATTTATAACTGCTGTACAAATATAATTTTTGGGAAAGAAGGTCAATTCAAATGGTCTATTGTACACTTGTCCCTTTAAATATGACATGCATTTATGAGATTACTTCTTGTGCAGAATTAAAACTATGCTCTCTTCTACTGGGAAAAATTAGATGGGAAAAAGTTGAACATAACATGAAACATTAGGATGTGTTTAACAGGTCTTTTCCTTTAACCACTTCAGCCCCAGAGGATTTGGCTGCCAAATGACCAGAGCACTTTGTGATTCAGCACTGCGTGGTCGTGCACCGTGGCTCTTTTGGTGCTATTTGATCACCTCTGCGGTTTATTTTTTGCGCTATATTTTTTTTTTCTTTTTGAACTTTTTTTTTTTATAATAAATATGCCCATATATATATATATATATATATATATATATATATATATATATATATATATATATATATATATATATATACACAATTTTTCCTCAGTTTAGGCCGATATATATTCTACATTTTTTTGGGTTTGTTTAAATACTATTTCTCAAGTAGCAAAAAAGATACATCATGCATTTGTGTCGTACGGTACATAAAACTATTACTTTACCTCTCCCTCCCTCCCAACCCACACCACCCAATCGTTAGTTGTGCATGTACTTCTATTAGTTGCAAAGCCTTAGGGGGGAAAGGGAAAGACACACCCCTAAGGGAAAAGAGCAGTGTAAAAAATAAAAAAACGTCTTTGGTCCCATAAGGAAGAGTAGAAGCGGGGAGTGAGAAAAGCTCTCATCCGCTCATCACCATCCCCTTATAGGGGGGACACCCCATCTCGTCCAGCCAAGGCCTCCACATTCTCTCAAACTTCCTATAGTTACCATGCCTGATAAATGTCACTCTTTCGCTCCAAACTATTGCGTTGGTCTCAACCCAATTCTTTAGTCGGGGGGGGGGGGATCTGTGCCAGCCGTTGAATTTTCTCACCTGAAATAGGCATCTCAGCACTATTTCAGTAGTGCCGGTCGGGACTCTACCTTCCTCCATGCTCCCTAATAGGCATGTCTTGGCCGCCGGTTCTAATGTGGTCCTTAAGATTTTATTTATCCTTTCTATTATCTCCACCCAGTATCTAAATAGCTTTGGGCACTTCCATACCATGTGGATAAAAAGGAAACCTTCCAGGACGGCAGGCCTACTTCCCACCCTGTTGTGGGTGGAGGAGTATATACACGTGATAAGTATTTAAGATGTTAAATAGCCCTTGTGATCTAGTGGGAGTGTTACTTTACAACTACTGAGGGACAAGGGATAAGGTGGGGCCTTATAAACAATTGTGAACTGATTGTGTTTCCTGTTGGGTGGAGCCTCTCATGTGTTGCGGTCTTAGAAGGTTTTATAGAAACACCGTTATCAGTAAGTAATCTATCGGTTTTCTCACCTCACCTTCCAGGACGGCAACACATGAGAGGATAATAAAGGAATCCACAGGCCTACCTTAGGGTGGGACCACTGCCTGTAACACTTTGACTGAAGGCTAGGTCTTGCTGCGATAGGACCTCCACACAGTAGTGCTTCAGGAAGGTGTCTTGACTGGACCAGGTGGCTGCGTTGTGGATCTGCTCCCAGGAGGCCCCTGCTTTCTCAGCCCATGAGGTAGCCAGGGCTCTAGTGGAGTGTGCCTTCAACTTTTCTGGTGCAGGTATGCCTGAGCTTTCGTACGCTAAAATAATGGCTTGCCTTATTCACCTGGAGACTGAGGACTGATGCTTGGAGTCCCTTTCCAATTCCAGAAAAAAGGATTAAAAGATTAGATCTTCTAAAATCCTTAACCCTCTAAATATGTAAGGAGGCATCTCCTGACATCTAGACAATGAAATTTTTTCTATCCTTCATTTCTAGGACTCTCACAAAAGGATGGCAAGGTCATCACCTGAGTTCTATGGAACGCTGAAGACACCTTAGGCAGATATAATGGATCTGGGGGGTGGTCTGCTGAGCATCTGAGACTAAGGATGCTTGCACTGAGGAGCGGAAGGAAGGATTGTAAATAGGCCAGCATTTCCTCTTGTACCGATTTGAAAAAATCCTTCATAAGACCCGAGGCCTCTTTCCCAGCCAGTTTGTTAATGCATCTATAACAAAAGGGCTTGGAGTGGGATTTAGATAATCTTTCGCTTCAGTTAAAGCACTTCTTACTGGCACTGGTGCTAGCAGATGAGGAAGGTGGCTTGTCAGAGACCTTCTGTGTTCCACTGGGGGAGTCTGCAAGAAAAGAGGGAACAACTCAGTCACTCTTTCTATGCCCTATGATGTGGCTGCAGAACCTTCTTTCCCAAAGAAGGAAGACATGGGGGGATTAATAGAGACCCTTCTAAGCAGGTGTACACAAACCCCCAATTGGTAAAGAAAAACCAGTGCCGGTTTGCATTTGCCTGCAGCCACCTGTGCTGTCTTTCCATCCTCCTTGTCCATTGAGGTGGTATCAGACAGACTGTCCACTCCATGCAGCTCACCGAGTCCTGTTTCACAGAAATCTCAGTCTCCGCAGCCACGCGGGTCCAGCGTCTCCTCCATGCTTTCAAATTTACTTTTCTTGCATGTAGTGGGCGGCTTCAGTTCTTCCTGCTGTGACCGGAAGTTCAGCCTGAGAGTGAGGCTTGGAGCGTGCCGAGTCGTCCCCTTCCATCAGCCGCCCAGTAGGTGTCGCTGTATCCGGGGAAGACCAGGAAGGAGACCCAAGCTGCTTGAGCGGCATGCAACGGCAGGGAATTTGAAATGCCAACCGCCTGCACGAATGCCGTTTTTTGGGGCGACCTGTGAGAAGCTCTGAGGCGGCAGGTAAGTGCAGCCTTGTCGGCATTCCTACACCTGGCTACCAACCGACCAACTGTAGTCTTTTGGTTAAAAGAAACAAACTCATTTTTCGCCGTGGGAAACGCAATCAATACTGAGGGACAAGGGATAAGGTGGGGCCTTATAAACAATTGTGAACTGATTGTGTTTCCTGTTGGGTGGAGCCTATCTCATGTGTTGCCGTCCTGGAAGGTGAGGTGAGAAGTCTCCTGTCGCCTTGCACCTGGGGCACTCATCGATTTGTTTCCACCCAACATTTTTTTTAGGGGTGTAGTAGACTGTGTATTAAGATCAAGTGAGATACTTAATGTGAGGGGGAAATCAAAACCAATGCACCTTGTTCTAAAATCTTGTCCCATTGTTCCATATTCATTGCCCCGTCTCTCTCCCATCCCGCTCTGCTCTTGGAATGTCCTACTTCACTTATTCTGGCCCCTAATCTGGCATATAGCTCGGAAATTAGTCCTTTGGATGTGTCTGACTTCATTATTTTTAGGAGTGTGGGGATCTGGGTCCATTCAATTATTTGTGACCTGAACTGTACTTCAATGGTGTCTAATCTGAAGGATTCCAGTCTTAAATCTAGGAATGTTTTCATAAGATTGCCCTCATAGTTGGATTAGTCGGTTAATGCCCTGTCTCTCCCATTCCCTAGGCCTCTATAACACTTACTTCCGCCAAGTTTTTATTGTTCCATAGGGGGGTACATTGTTACCCCATTGGTGCCTTTGTTGCCTGCCATACTTTACTAAACTAGTTTTATAGCCGGGCATCTGTGGATAAATGAGTCTGCCTCTAATGCCTCCACTAATATATTATGTGGGGCCCCCGTTAGTCTGCCGCTGGAGTTCACACCTCCTAGGGCTCCACAGCCCACTAGATGTTGCAGCTGGGATGCCAGAAAATATGATCTCAGGTGCGGGACCGCCATACCCCCTTTAAAATCGGTAATTGCATAGTTTGCAGACTAATCCTGGATTGGCCCTTCTTCCAAATTCCCTAAAAAGGGATTCTAGTCTTTAAAACCACTTTTGACCTATCCAAATCGGGGAATTGTGAAACAAGTATAGTATCTGCGGTAGCCATATCATCTTTATTAGATTGCAACGCCCTGCTACAGATAGAGGGAGTCAGCTCCAGATAGAGTAGGTGTCGCTGTATCCGGGGGAAGACCAGGAAGGAGACCTTTTTGCTTTAAGTAGTAATGGGGCTAGGTTAACGTACTGGTTTATATCGCTCGTGATCCAAACATCCAGATATTTCAGCTTTGCAACTACTTTTAGGTGGGGAGTTCTAGATGATATCTGGTTACCAAGTGGGTCAACCGGTAACAAGACCAACTTCTCCTAATTGATAACCAGACCAGAAAATCGTCCGAACTCCCCAACTATTTGTATCACTGTATTTAATGAAGTTTCAACATCTCCATTGAAAAACAGGACATCATCCGCGAACAGTGCTATCCTGTCCTCTGTCTGCCTAGCATTGATCTAGTCATATTTGCTAGTAGGTTTGAGCCGAACAACCCCCGGTTCGGTTTGAACCAGAACCTGCGAACGGACGAAAAAAGTTTGCGTAAACTTTAGAACCCTATTAAATTCTATGGGACTCGAACATTCAAAATCATAAGTGCCAATTTGAAGGCCAATATGTTAGTTATTGTCCTAAAAAGGGTTTGGGGACCTGGGTCCTGCCCCAGGGGACATGTATCAATTCAATTTTTTTTTAAATGGCCGTTTTTTCCGGAGCAGTGATTTTGTATTCTTATTTTATCAAGATTTTTATTTATTTCAAAAGTAGTCAAATATGCACTTATACTAGCATTGGTACATAAACTTCAGTATGTTTAATGTATCTGTATAATTATATTCAGTAGAGTATTTTGTACAATATTTTAATTGAAATTAAACTTCCCGTGCCTAAAAAGAATTCCGTGAGATATGCCTCAACGAGACTAAACATCTCATAAATCGTTTGATTTCAAAACCAAAATTAGTTGTTGATAAACACTCAAAATTGTATGTAAAACTTGAAAATGTATATAGAAAGAAGCGGTTGAATGTTTGCTTCCATGTCGAAACTCATTGAAAATAGACGATAAAAAGGAGAGGAAGGAAAAAAAAAAAAGGATACAGAAGTATAATATAATGTTAGGTACCCCTACTGATTGGGGAATTACCTTTGTATGAAGGAATTAAAAGTCAGAGTATTTATTTAAAGATCACCCACGATTGCCACACATTGGAATTTTCCATTTTACCTTGTGCTATTTATTGCCTTAATCTCTTCCATTTTATGTAAGAGATTTGTCTCTTCCAGACAGTCTTTGATTGTGGGAGCGGTGGTGTTTCTCCAGAGCAGTGATTTTAATGATGCTTAAAGTGAAAAAATATAAGTGAAATATTCCTTTAAATATCGTACCTGCAGGTGTCTATAGTATGCCTGTGAAGTGGCACGTGTTTCCCGTGTTTAGAACTGTCCCTGCACAAAATGACATTTCTAAAAGGAAAAAAAGTAATTTAAAACTGCTTGCGGCTTTAATGTAATGTCTGGTCCCGGCAATATGGATGAAAAGCATTGATAAAAATGGCATGGTTATCCCCCACCCCCAGCCCATTACCAGCCACTTTGGGTCTTGTATGGATATTAAGGGGAACCCCGCACCCAAATTTAAAAAAGGCCCTATATACTCTGAGCAGCAGTATACAGGCGGTGAAAACAAGACAGGGACTGTAGGTTTGTTCTTAAGTAGATAACATGGCCTGGGGAATGCCCAGGGAAAAACATTTGAAATCTAAAATGCTAATTATAACGCCTAATATGCATGTTATTGTCCTAAAAAGGGTTTGGGGACCCGGGTCCTGCCCGAGGGGACATGTATCAATGTAAAAATAATCTTTTAAAACGGTCGTTTTTTCAGGAGTAGTGATTTTAATGATGCATAAAGTGAAAAAAAAAGTGAAATATTCCTTTTAAATATACCTGGGGGGTGTCTAAAGTATGCCTGTGAAGTGGCACGTTTCCCTTGTTTAGAACTGTCCCTGCACAAAATGACATTTCTAAAGGAAAAAAAGCCAGTTAAAACTGCTTGCGGCTTTAATGTAATGTCTGGTCCCGGCAATATGGATGAAAATCATTTAGAAAAATGGCATGGCTACCCCATCGTCCAACCCCTACCCCAGCCCATTACCAGCCCCTTTGGGTCTTGTATGGATATTACCGGGAACCCCGCACCCAAAATAAAAAAAGGCCCTATATACTCTGAACAGCAGTATACAGGCGGTGCAAAAAAGACACGGACTGTAGGTTTGTTCTTAATTAGAAACTGTTTGTAATTTGGAACAGGTACAATTTTTAAATGTAGCTCCAGCCAAAAAATCTATTTTTAAGCTTTTTGGAAAACATAGGGAATGGTCATCACCCCTGTAACATTTGTTTGGCTGTCTGTGCACCTGTTCAGAACATTTCACCTCACTTTCCGTCCCAATGACAAATGTTTTTGAAAATTTGGGGTTTTTATTGAAATAAGGATTGGTGATAAATCAGTGGAGGAGACCCCCTTTTCCCATATTAACTCTTACAGGAGAGAAAGAATTTCCCTTCCTAGGGGTAGATTTCCTCACTTCCTGTTGTCTCCTTCCATTTGCAAGTAGGAGTCGTTCGTAAGTTAAATGTTTGAAAGTAGGGCCTGTCGTATATACTTTGCAGAAATTTGGCCCTTAGGTGTTGGTGTTGCCACAACACTGTAAGCCCTCACAGTTACTCTTGGTGGGCGCTGGAATGCCCTGCTGTGAACTATTATATCAAGAATTGTAATGACATGCCATTGTTGAACAGTGGTAGGAAAAATTGGGCCTTTGGTGGTGGTGCTGTAGCCACAACACCAAGTCCTCACAGTAACTCTTGGTGGGCGCAGGAATGGGCCCTGCCGTGAATTATTAGATCAAGAATTGTAATTACATGCTCCTGTTAAATAGGGCCATAAAAATTGTGCCTTAGGGACTGGTGCCACAACAATGCAACCCCTCACAGATACTCTAGTTGGAGCGCAGGAATGAGCCCTGCTGCAAAGTATTGCATTAAAAATTGTAATTACACGCCCCTGTTAAACAAGGGCTGAAAAATTGGGCCTTAGCCACTGGTTCCGGTGCCCAGAAACAAATTTTCTTAAATGCCATCAGCATGATCATTGAGGAAGAGGACACTCAGCATAACAGGATAGTCATTCTGCATCAGCATAGGCAGTCTTGAAGGGACCTGACATTTCAAATTAAAGTATTCTGTTACATCAGCATTGGGTGCTTGATAGCTGGTGGTGATCCAAGACTGATTCATTTTTATGAAGGTCAGTCACTCGACCCAGTCGGTGGACAGGTGCATCCTGTGATCAGTTACAAAGCCTCCAGCAGCACTGAATGTGCGTTCCGAAAGAACACTGGATGCAAGACAGGTTAGTAGCTCAATTGCATACTGTGCAAGCTCTGGCCAGTGATCCATCCAGTAACCCATTTTCGGATTTTCGGTGGGAAAGGTGTCCAAGTCTGATCTTGCCCCTAGGTATTCCTGCACCATGTAAAACAGACGCTGGCGATGGTTGCTGGAACCGATCATACCTTGGGGCTGCGGAATAAAAAACTGTCTGAACGCATCGGTCAGACAGCCACCTTCTCCACCGCTCCTTCCACTGACCGAAGCCTCAGCAACACGTTGTCCAGGACCAGGAATTTGTAGCCTCCCAGTCTCTGGGAACGCATTGCACAGACCTTTCTGCAAGGCCTCCCGAATATGCTTCAGCCTCTGCTCCCTCTGACTGCAAGATAAGGTCCACAACCTTACCCCTTTTTTTTTAAATCTTTCTTTATTAGTCTCTCTCAACATAACATTACTTACATTTCAATACAAATACATTAAAATTACATAAACATAAAACACTTAATGGTCTCAATTTAACCCCTACCTAGAAACCCATTCATAGCATTATTAATAAGTATCCTGGGAGGTCTACTCATCTATTTAACATATATCCAACATATATCCCTTATGTTCTTTATCTACTAGTTAAAAAAATCCGTAGATCGGAAAGGGGGGGAGGGAGAGGGTGGAGGGAGAGGGCGAGGGAGAGGGTGGAGGGAGAGGGAGAGGGCGGAGGGAGAGGGAGAGGGAGAGGGTGGAGGGAGGAGAGAGAGAGGGACGGGAAAAGAGAGAGAGGGACGGGAAAAGAGAGAGAGGGACGGGAAAAGGAGAGGGACGGGAAAAGGAGAGGGACGGGAAAAGGGAGAGAGAGAGGGACGGGAAAAGGGAGAGAGAGAGGGACGGGAAAAGGGAGAGAGAGAGGGACGGGAAAAGGGAGAGAGAGAGGGACGGGAAAAGGGAGAGAGAGAGGGACGGGAAAAGGGAGAGAGAGAGGGACGGGAAAAGGGAGAGAGAGAGGGACGGGAAAAGGGAGAGAGAGAGGGACGGGAAAAGGGAGAGAGAGAGGGACGGGAAAAGGGAGAGAGAGAGGGACGGGAAAAGGGAGAGAGAGAGGGACGGGAAAAGGGAGAGAGGGAGGAGCGAGGGGGGAGAGAGCGAGGGGGGAGAGAGCGAGGGGGGAGAGAGCGAGGGGGGAGAGAGCGAGGGGGGAGAGAGCGAGGGGGGAGAGAGCGAGGGGGGAGAGAGCGAGGGGGGAGAGAGCGAGGGGGGAGAGAGCGAGGGGGGAGAGAGCGAGGGGGGAGAGAGCGAGGGGGGAGAGAGCGAGGGGGGAGAGAGCGAGGGGGGAGAGAGCGAGGGGGGAGAGAGCGAGGGGGGAGAGAGCGAGGGGGGAGAGAGCGAGGGGGGAGAGAGCGGGGAGAGAGAGAGGGAGAGGCCGGAATAGAGAAAAATCGTGATGAGGAGAGAAAAAATAAATACAAAAATAAATACATCTTACCTAGACTATTAAAAGTGTTTATTAAATTTAAGAAGACTGGTGTTTCCAGCCTAATGGTGAGTGACAAAAAAAAAACACCCTTTGGGTTTGTCCCAAAATACCCAATCCACAATTGAACCATCTTGTGTAAAGGCTAATATTCCCAGCCTAAAGTTCGTACCGGAAAAAAAAAAAAAAAAAAAAAACTGAAAACAGGGGGGCCCCCCCTAATATTCGTGCTAATCAAAAATAATGAATGTCAACTGGACAATTTATGTGTTGATTAAATCAAGAAGGCAAGTATTCCAAGCCTAAATGGTGAAGCCTAGAAATAAAAAAAGGCAGAAAAACAAAAAAAAAAAAAAAAGTGGTTACAGAAATAAAAAATACACAATAGTCTCACACAAGATTCAGTTATCAAGAAGGCTGCATTTTCAGCCTTATATCTACTCCCCAAAAGCCTACTTCTACCTGGTTATAAATTGTGTCTGAAGTGTTCTTATTGTGAAGCTATTGTCTAATATATCCCCCTGTATTTACCCAAATATTAAAATAAAGAGAAACCCCTATCCCCTATTCCACCCCTCCCTCCCTGAAACCCGTCCCCTCCCCCCAGACCCTCAATTCCCTAAACTCTCTCCATCCTCTCCAAATCTCAGTGAATTTTTTCCTTGACACATTGTGATTTGCCATCAGCTCCTCCATCAATCTAATTCTCTCTATTTCTTTTATCCATTCTCCCATTGATGGGGCTTCTTTTTCCCTTCATTTCCTTGGTATTAAAGCTTTAGCCCCATTCAACAGGTATGGGACCAAAGTCATTCTGTACTTTTTCTGTCAACCCCGTGTTGTGAAACAGGCAATACCAAGGATCTTGTTTCACCTCCAAACCACCAATCCTTTTTTATCATATTTAATATCTCCCTCCAATATTCCTGTATCAGGGGACAATACCACCATATGTGGGCATGAGTTCACTCCATCCCACATTCTCTCCAGCATAAAGGTGACCTCTCCTTGTTTATTCTACGTAGTTTTGATGGAACAAAGTACCATTTGATTAGGAGTTTATAGTTCATCTCTTATTTTTGCTTCTACTGATGTAGAGTGAACATATTCAAAAATTTGTCTTTTTCTGTCTTTTATAGTTTGATTTAATTCTACTTCCCAGCTTTCCAATGCTTTCAATGCATCAGATCCACTTAAAAAGGTGTCAATACCTTGTATATATTCGATATTGCCTATCTTCCCGTTCGTCCATACTCTACAAGTTTTTCCCAAGCATTCAGTTCACTCATAGCTCGCAGGGGTTTCTATCTCCTATCATGGGTCCATATTTCTCTCGTAATTCTAGAATTGAAAACAGAGTGTTCCCCTTCAGTACATCTTTCAATTTGAATGTGTCCCTCGTTGCCCATCCGAGGAACGCACCCCCCCCTTCCCGGTGGGATGTAGTCCGTGCCCGTGAGGGGCAACAGACCGACTATTATAATGCCACTTTATTTTGCACACTATCCCATATTCTGAAGGTTTCTTTTGTTATTGATGACATCTCGAGTGAGGGCTCTATATTGCTTTGGTATCCATATCAGCTTTCTCAGTTCTTTTTATCTCAGGATCTCTTCTACTCCTACCCTTTTTTAGAGACGTCCCAAACTATTCGCCGGCGAATAGTTCCCGGCGAACATAGCTTGTTCGCGTTCGCCGTGGCGGGCGAACATATGCGATGTTCGGTCCGCCCCCTATTCGTCATCATTAAGCAAACTTTGACCCTGTACCTCACAGTCAGCAGACACATACCAGCCAATCAGCAGCATACCTCCCTCGCAGACCCTCCACCTCCTGGACAGCATCCATTTTAGATTCATTCGGAAGCTGCAGTCTAAGTGAGAGGAGGGACAGTGTAGCTGCTGCTGATTTTAATAGGGAAATCTATAGCTAGGCCAGTGTATTCAGTGTCCACTTCAGTCCTGAAAGACTCATCTGATCTCTGCTGTAAGGACAGCGTCCTGACAGCACCCCAAAAAGCCCTTTTTAGGGCTAGTACATAAGTCTGCTTTTTTTTTCCCTCTGTAATCTAATTGCAGTTGCCTGCCAGCGTGTGTGTGTCAGGCTCACAGCGTATACTGTGCCCACTTGCCCAGTGCCACCACCACTCATATCTGGTGGCACAGTAGATTACATTTAAAAAAAGAAAATAAAAAAAAATTAAAAAATTAAAAATAAAAACAGTTTTGACTGCAATAGAATAGCAGTCAGTTTCCTGCCAGCGTGTGCGTCAGGCCTGCAGCGTCTACTCTGCCA
The DNA here is from genome assembly GCA_029206835.1 of Rana muscosa. NCBI lineage: Eukaryota > Metazoa > Chordata > Amphibia > Anura > Ranidae > Rana > Rana muscosa. The sequence goes on along the minus strand of CM055117.1, from coordinate 634,602,096 downwards.
ACTTCTGCCAGTGCCACTCATATCTGGTGTCACAGTAGCTTGCACACATAGTACAACTAAACTAACCTAAAAAAAAATGACAGGCAGAGGCAGGCCACCCCGCAGGGGCCATCGTGGTCGTGGTGCTGCGATTCCCTTTGGCCCTAGAATAATGCCCAGTGTTCAGAGGCCACGTACCCTGAACTTGAAAAGTTCTGAGGACATAGTTGACTGGCTAACACAGGACACCCAATCTTCTACAGCTTCCGGTCGGAACTTTGACGCACCATCCTCCTCCAGCTCAGCTTCGGGCACCTCTCAAGTTACCACTCGCCCGCCTGCCACCACCACCAACACTAGCACCACAGCTACTTCACTTGATCTGTCAGAGGAGTTATTTACACATGAGTTGGAAAAAAGGAGTGATGCGCAAGCATTATTGCCAGAGGATGTAGATAAAAGGGATATGTCTCAGTCAGGCAGCATTACACACTTGGACGTACGGTGTTATGATGATGTACCCGCTGCTGCTTCCTTTGCTGAGTTGTCAGATACAAGTGAAGCAGTTGATGATGACGATGTGTCCGTGGATGTCACGTGGGTGCCCGCTCGAAGAGAAGAACAGGGGGAAAGTTCAGATGGGGAGACAGAGAGGAGGAGGAGGAGGAGACAAGTTGGAAGCAGGGGGAGGTCGTCGCAAGGAGCTAGTGGCACAGTCAGACAGCATGTATCGGCACCCGGGGTCAGCCAGACAGCACACCAATCAACGCATGCTGTTGCCACCACCAGAATGCCATCATTGCAAAGCTCAGCAGTGTGGCATTTTTTTGTGTGTCTGCCTCTGATAACAGCAATGCCATTTGCAACCTGTGCCAAAAGAAACTGAGTCGTGGAAAATCCAACACTCACCTAGGTACAACTGCTTTGCGAAGGCACATGATCGCACCACAAACGCCTATGGGATCAACACATGAGTACAAGCAGCACACAAGTTCAAAGCCACCATCCTTCTCCTGGTCCAGCATCTTCAGCCACGTCAACCACTGCTGTCCTTGCCCCCTCTCAACCATCTGCCACTCAGTCTCTTGCCTTGAGCAGCTCCTGCTCATCTGCCCACAGTCAGGTGTCTGTCAGGACATGTTTGAGCGTAAAAAGCCAATGTCACAGAGTCACCCCCTTGCCCGGCGTCTGACAGCTGGCTTGTCGGAACTCTTCGCCCGCCAGCTTTTACCATACAAGCTGGTGGAGTCTGATGCCTTCAAAAAATTTGTAGCTATTGGGACACTGCAGTGGAAGGTACCCGGCCTAAATTTATTTTCACAAAAGGCAATCCCCAACCTGTACTCTATTGTGCAAAAGGAAGTCATGGCATGTCTGGCACATAGTGTTGGGGCAAGGGTCCATCTGATCACTGATACCCGGTCTGCAAAGCACGGTCAGGGCAGGTATATCACCTACACTGCGCATTGGGTAAACCTGATGACTGCTGCCAAGCATGTAATGCGGGGCTCTGCAGAGGAGTTGGTGGCGACACCGCCACGACTTGCTGGCAGGCCTGCTGCCACCTCCTCTACTCCTCCTACTCCATCCTCTTCAATAACCTCCTCGGCTGAGTCCTCTTCTGCTGCTGCGTCTTGCTCCACATCAACTACACCCCCCCAGCTCCCCAGGGGCTATTCCAGATCCCGGATAAGACAGTGTCACGCCGTCTTGGGGTTGACTTGCCTGAAAGCAGAGAGTCACACCGGACCAGCACTCCTGTCCGCCCTGAACGCACAGGTGGATCAGTGGCTGACTCCGCACCAACTGGAGATCGGCAAAGTGGTGTGTGACAACGGAAGCAATTTGTTGGCGGCATTGAATTTGGGCAAATTGATACATGTGCCGTGCATGGCACATGTGTTGAATCTGATTGTACAACGCTTTGTGCATAAGTACCCAGACTTACAGGACGTCCTCAAGCAGGCCAGGAAGGTGTGTGGCCATTTCAGATGTTCCTACACGGCCATGGCGCACTTTTCAGATATCCAGCGGCGAACCAACATGCCAGTGAGGCGCTTGATTTGCAACAGCCCGACACTTTGGAATTTAAACACTCCTAATGTTCGACCGCCTGTTCCAACAAGAAAAAGCCGTCAACGAATATTTGTATGACGGGGTGCCAGGACAGCCTCTGCGCAGCTGGGAATTCTTTTGCCACGTTACTGGACGCTCATGCATCCTTTTGAGGAGACAAACCTAGTCAGTCGCACTGAAGGTACCATCAGCGACATCATCCCATTTGTTTTCTTCCTGGAGCGTGCCCTGCGAAGGGTGCTGGATCAGGCCGTAGATGAGCGTGAAGAGGAAGAGTTGTGGTCACCATCAAAAACAGCTTTATCAGCATCGCTTGCTGGACCTGCGGCAACGCTGGAAGAGGAGTCTGAGGAGGAGGAGTCCATGTGGCGAGGAGGAGGAGGAGGAGGAGGAGGAGGAGGCGGAGGCGGAGGAGGAGTCCATGTGGCGGAGGCGGAGGAGGAGTCCATGTGGCGGAGGCGGAGGAGGAGTCCATGTGGCGGAGGCGGAGGAGGAGTCCATGTGGCGGAGGCGGAGGAGGAAGAAGAAGTCCATGTGGTGGAGGAGGAGGAAGAAGAAGTCCATGTGGCGGAGGAGGAGGAAGAAGTCCATGTGGCGGAGGAGGAGGAAGAGGAGGAGGAGGAGTCCATGTGGCGGAGGAGGAGGAAGAGGAGGAGGAGTCCATGTGGCGGAGGAGGAGGAAGAGGAGGAGGAGTCCATGTGGCGGAGGAGGAGGAAGAGGAGGAGGAGGAGGAGGAGGAGGAGTCCATGTGGCGGAGGAGGAGGAAGAAGAAGAGGAAGAGGAAGAGGAAGAGGGAGAGGAGAGGAGAGGACCAACCACAGCAGGCATCCCAGGGTGCTCGTTGTCACCTATCTGGTACCCGTGGTGTTGTACGTGGCTGGGGGGAAGAACAGACCTTCAGTGAGATCAGTGAGGACGAGGAACGGGACATGAGTAGCTTGGCATCCAACCTTGTGCAAATGGGGTCTTTCATGCTGTCGTGCCTGTTGAGGGACCCTCGTATAAAAAGGCTAAAGGAGAATGACCTGTACTGGGTGGCCACGCTACTAGACCCCCGGTATAAGCAGAAAGTGCCTGAAATGTTAACGAATTACCTTAAGTCAGAAAGGATGCAGCAGTTCCAAAATAAATTAAAAAGTATGCTTTACACAGCGTATAAGGGTGATGTCACAGCACAACGGGAATCTAACAGGGGAAGAGGTGAAAGTAATCCTCCTACCACGACCACGCCGGCAGGGACAGGACGCTTTACAGACGTGTTGATGGAGGACATGCAAAGCTTTAAGTCCTACGCATCGCCACAGCCCTTTGAGGTCCACCCTCAGAGAACAACTCGACCGACTGGTAGCAGACTACCTTGCCTTAACTGCAGATATTGACACTCTGAGGAGCGATGAACCCCTTGACTACTGGGTGTGCAGGCTTGACCTGTGCCCTGAGCTATCCCAATTTGCGATAGAACTTCTGGCCTGCCCCGCTTCAAGTGTCCTTTCAGAAAGGACCTTCAGTACAGCAGGAGGTATTGTCACTGAGAAGAGAAGTCGCCTAGGTCAAAAAAGTCTAGATTACCTCACCTTTAAGATAGAGGCATGGATCCCGAAGGGACTGACAGTGGGCGATACATTTGACTAAAAAAGGCCTGATGAGATGAGCTGCCTTGGGCTAAAAAAGGTCCACACGCTGCTGTATTTTATCTCTGCATGCCGGATGACTTGCGTGACTTATCCGCCACCAACTAGGGTTCAAGACTGTCAGGTCACCTGTGGCCAGATGCACACCGTAGGAGGACAGGAGTGCACCACAAGATAGTGAACACTATGACTGACTGCTGCAGATAGGAAACTGGGTGGTTGTGTGAAGCGGGACCAGGAGGAGCACAACCGGAATCCACAGGAAGCTAGAGCTGAGATTCCCCAAGGCGCGGAGTCTAAGACCCAGCAGAGCCTCTAGTGGTGAGGATGTTGCGCTGCAGCTAGGTCCAGGTCGCGGCCCCTAGAGTCTCCTAGCTCAGGCACCGTAGGGTAAGGGGGAAAGAGGGGAAGCAGCAGCACAGGATACACGAATAGCAAAGGACAAGCCGAAAGTCAAGGGTCACAAGCAGACAGGGATAGTCCGGAACAAGCCAATATCGTAACAGACAGACATAGCACACGGCAGGCAGGAACCCAAACACACAATGCTTAACAAACACATTGATCAGCAAAGCAGGCTTGCAGTGCACAGGTAAATATAGTGTTCTGTGATGGGGCCTGGGGTGGAGTCGGGCTGGGAGGAGATTATAAAGGAAGCCAGGTGAAGGGGTCTGGCCTCTAAGATGAACGCATGAGGAGGAAAGGTAAGATGGCAGACAGACATTAGTGCATATCCATGACAAAGCCGCAATGTTTTAGGGCACTTTCTGCCTGGAAAACATACATTTTTCTGCCCGCTGCTACAGCAGCGGCTGCAACAATACCTAATTTTTCGGGCATGTGTACATGCCTAATTTTTCTGGCCTCTGGTGCTGCAAAAACAAAACAGCACATAAATGTGTAAATTCCCCTTCGTGGTCGTTACCTTGTTGTGTTGACTGGTGAAGGGGCTTGCGTATCACAATGAAGCGACCGCCTCTATGCGTGTGTTGGCAATTAGTGATGAGCCGAACACCCCCGGGTTCGGTTCGCACCAGAACCCGCGAACGGACCGAACGTTCGTACGAACATTAGAACCCTATTAAATACAATAGATGCGAACGTTCGAATTCTAAAGTGCTAATTATAACGACTATTATGCATGTTATTGTCCTAAAAAGGGTTTGGGAACCCGGGTTCTGCACCAGGGGACAACAATGCAAAAAGAAGTTTTAAAAACGGTCGTTTTCGGGAGCAGTCATTTTAATGATGCATAAAGTGAAAAAAAAAAGTCAAATATTCCTTTAAATATCGTACCTGGGGGGTGTCTAAAGTATGCCTGTGAAGTGCCACGTGTTAACCGTGTTTAGAACTGTCCCTGCACAAAATTACATTTCTAAAGGAAAAAAAGCCATTTAAAACTGCTTGCGGCTTTAATGTAATGTCTGGTCCCGGTAATATGGATGAAAATCTTTAAGAAAAATGGCATAGCTACCCCATGACCCCCCCTACCCCAGCCCATTACCAGCCCCTTTGGGTCTTGTATGGATATTAAGGGGAACACCGCACACAAAATAAAAAAGGCCCTATATACTCTGAACAGCCGTATACAGGCGGTGCATACAAGACAGGGACTGTAGGTTTGTTCTTATGTAGAATGTGTTTGTAATTTTGAACAGGTACAATGTTTAAGTGTAGCTCCAGCCCAAAAATCTATTTTTAAACTTTTTGGAAAATAGGTAAGGGTTATCACCCCTGTAACATTTGTTTTGCTGTCTGTGCCCCTGTTCAGAACATTTCACCTCACTTTCCGTCCCAATGACAACTGTTTTTGAAATGTGGTGTTTTTCTTGAAACAAGGATTGGTGATAAAGCATCAGTACAGAGGAGACACCTTTCTCCCATATTAATTCTTACAGGAGAGAATTTTCCTTCCTAGGGGTAGATTTCCTCTCACTTCCTGTTGTCTTCTTGCATTTGCAAGTAGGAGTCGTTTGTAAGTTGGATGTTTGAAAGTAGGGACCTGCCGTATATACTCTGCAGAAATAGGCCCCTTAGTTGTTGGTGTTGGCACAACACTGTAAGCACTCACAGTTACTCTTGGTTGGTGCTGGAACGCCCTGCTGTCAACTATTATATCAGGAATTTTAATTACATATAATTGTTGAACAGTGGTAGTAAAAATTGGGCCTTTGATGGTGGTGCTGGTGCCACAACACTGTAAGCCCTGACAGTTACTCTTGGTGGGTGCAGGAATGGGCCCTGCTGTGAATTATTAGATCAAGAATTGTAATTACATGCCCCTGTTGAACAGGGGCTGAAAAATTGGGCCTTAGGCACTGGTGGCACAACACTGCAACCCCTCACAGATACTGTACTTGGAGCACAGCAATGAGCCCTGTTGCAAAGTATTGCTTCAAAAATTGTAATGACACGCCCCTGTTAAACAGGGGCTGAAAAATAGGGCCTTAGCCACTGGTGGCGGCACCCATAAACAAAAATGATCTTCCAAGCTATCATCAATCGTATCATTGAGGACTCGGAGGAGGAGGATAGCCAGTCAACATAACAGCGCAGGCACTCAGCATCAGCATCAGTCTTGAAGGGATGTGACATGTTAAAATCAATTAGTCTGTAATATCAGCATCAGGTGTGTGGTAGCTGGTGGTGATCCAAGACTGGTTCATCTTGATGAAAGTCAGTCGATCAACTGAGTCGGTGGACAGGCGCACCCTGTGATCCGTGACAAATCCTCCAGCAGCACTGAATGTGCGTTCCGAAAGAACGCTGGATGCAGGACAGGCCAGTAGCTCAATTGCATACTGTGCAAGCTCTGGCCAGTGATCCATCCTCAAGACCCAGTAAGCCAGAGGATTTTCGGTGGGGAAAGTGTCCAAGTCTGACCTTGCCCCTAGATATTCCTGCACCATGTTTATCAGACGCTGGCGATGGTTGCTGGAACCGATCATACTTTGGGGCTGCGGACTAAAGAATTGTCTGAACGCATCGGTCAGACGGCCACCTTCCCCACCGCTCCTTCTTTGACTGGCCGAAGCCTCAGCAACTCGTTGTCCAGGACCAGGAGTTTGTAACCTCCCAGTCTCTGGGAACGCGTTGCACAGACCTTTCTGCAAGGCCTCCCGGAGTTGTCTCATCCTCTGCTCCCTCTGCGACGGTAACATAAGGTCCGCAACCTTACCCTTGTACCGTGGATCAAGGAGAGTGGCCAGCCAGTAATGGTCCCTCTCCTTGATCCGAAGAATACGAGGATCCTTCCGCAGACTTTGCAGGATCAGGGAGGCCATGCAGCGTAGGTTAGCTGAGGCATTCGGTCCGGAGTCCTCTGGGTCACTAAGGACAACATGATCCGCAGCCACCTCCTCCCAGCCACGTACAAGTCCACTGGTTTCTTGGGACTGTAAATCATCCCTAAAAGACTGCTGCTGATGCTGAGTGCCAGCCTCCACCTCCATGCTGACAATCCTCCTCCTCCTCTTCCTGTGCGATAGGTGGGACAGAAGGAACACTGTCTGGGTAAAAGGGGCCTTGAGAGGCAAGGAAGTCCTCCTCTTCCTGCCTCTGTTCTGCCTCAAGTGCCCTGTCCATTATTCCACGCAGCGTGTGCTCCAACAGGTGGACAAGAGGTACAGTGTCACTGATGCATGCACTGTCACTGCTCACCATCCTCGTGGCCTCCTCAAATGGTGCCAGGACAGTGCATGCATCCCTGATCATGCCCCACTGGCGTGGAGAAAAAACCAAGCTCCCCTGTCCTGGTGCCGTAGTCGCACAGGTACTCATTGATGGCCCTCTGCTGCGTGTGCAGCTGCTGCAGCATGGCCAACGTTGAGTTCCACCTGGTGGGCATGTCACATATAAGGCGGTTCTTGGGCAGGTTCAACTCCTTTTGCAGCTCAGCCAGGCGAGCACTGGCATTATAAGATCTGCGGAAATGCACACAGACTTTCCTGGCCTGCCTCAGGACATCCTGTAAGCCCGGGTACCTGCCCAAGAACCGCTGCACCACCAGGTTAAGGACGTGAGCCACACAGGGCACATGGGTCAGTTGTCCCTGTCGGAGGGCGGAGAGGAGGTTGGTGCCATTGTCGCAAACCACCATTCCTGGCTTAAGCTGGCGTGGCGTCAACCACCTCTCGGCCTGGCCCTGCAGAGCAGACAGGACCTCTGCCCCAGTGTGGCTTCTGTCCCCCAAACACACCAGCACAAGCACAGCATGGCATCTTTTTGCCTGCGTACTTGAGTAGCCCCTTGAACGGCTACGGAGCACCGCTGGTTCAGAGGACAAAGCACAGGAAGAGGCCATGGAGGAAGAAGAAGAGGAGGGGGTGGAGGAGAGAGGTGTGTCACAACCAGTAGTAGCATTTTGGAGGCGTGGCGGTGGAACAACCTCCAACACTACTGCACCTTGTCCTGCATCCTTCCCAGCTGCCAAAAGAGTTACCCAATGGGCCGTGAAAGAAAGGTAACGTCCCTGTCCATGCCTGCTGGACCATGAGTCAGCGGTAATATGCACCTTACCGCTGAGCGCCCTGTCCAGCGAGGCCAAGACATTGCCTTCCACATGCCGGTAGAGAGCCGGAATAGCCTTCCGTGAGAAAAAGTGGCGTTTGGGAACCTGCCACTGAGGAACCGCACATTTCACAAACTCACGGAAGGGGGCCGAGTCTACCAACTGAAAAGGCAGCAGTTGAAGCGCTAGCAATTTAGCCAAGCTAGCATTCAACCGCTGGGCATGTGGATGGCTGGGAGTGAACTTCTTTCGACGGTCCAGCAGCTGGGGCAGGGAAATTTGCCTGCTAGAATCGGACGTCGGTGTACTGCTAGCAGAGTGCCCGCAAGTACTTGGCTGTGACACACCTAATTCTACACCTTCATTCCTCTCAGTGCATGTTTCAGAGAGGACTGAAGTTATAGTGGGGTTGGAGATCCCAGCTGATGCGGTGCAAGGAGAGGTCCGCTTTGTTCTTTGGTGTGGGTCTTTGAGGTAGGCTTGCCAACGAGCTGCATGGCAGGTCAACATATGTCTGGTCAGGCATGTGGTACCCAAGCGGCTGATGTTTTGGCCACGCGATATACGCTTGAGACATATGTTGCAAACAGCAGCTGTGCGATCTGATGCACTAGCCTCAAAAAAGGCCCACACCAAAGAACTTTTTGAATGACGGGCAGAGGCAGCGCCCTGCACAGGCGGAGCTCTGCGGTGTGATTCCGTCGGTGTACTGCCCTTACGCTGGCCACCAAAGGGCATCCTGCCTCGTTGGAGATGTGCCTCCTCCTCATCCTCCTCTCTCCTATTAGGCACCCACGTGGAGTCAGTGACCTCATCATCCCCTCCCTCCTCATCACTGGAGCCAATCTGGCAGTATGCTGCAGCTGCTGGAACATGACTGCCAGATTGGTGTCCTTCTTGAGCATCCCCTCTGTCTGCTCTCACGCTACTGCCTTCCTGTAGCTGGGTTTCATCATCAGACCCTTCGAAACGCTGGGCATCCTCCTGGAGCATGTACCCAACACTGTGCTCAAACAGTTCGGGGGACTCCTCAGGAGGAGGACATGGTGGGTCTAGGGAAGGAGTGACTGATGATGAGTCTGACATTGATACCAGGGAAGAGGACGCTTTGGCAGCTGCTTTTCCAGTACCCTGAGCCTGGGTGAGAGAGGATGAGGAGGAGGAGGAGGGCTTGGTCATCCACTCTACCAAGTCTTCGGCATGATGTGGCTCAACATGTCCAGCTGCCGAAAAGAAGGACAAGCGTGTCCCATGGCCATGTGCTGATGACAATGCACCGCGTCCACGACCAGCACTGTTGCCCCCAGACACAGAGCCTGCTTGCCCTCTTTTATTGCCTCCTGACTGTCTGCCTCTCCTTGTTTGCCTTCCAGACATTCTAATGGATGGCCTGCAGGGAGATGGGAAAAAAGCAATAAGGGCTACCTTCATGTGTCCTTCTCTGTCCCTTTACTTAAGGATTTCTAAATATGGTTGAGGATGATTGCTTTCGCACAGAATAGCACAACGACAATTTCCCTGACTGTCCAAAAAACAAGGATTTCAAAGATGGTTGATGAGGAATGCTTTAGCACAGTATAGCACAAGGAGAATTTCCCTCACTGTCCTTCCCTGTCCCTACAAACAAGGATTGGCACAGTAAAACACACTGACACTCTCCCTACCTATAGTTTTCTGTCCCTATAAAAAAAAATTTTTTAACCACTTAAGCCCCGTACCATTTGGTAGCTAGAGGACCAGAGGTGAATTCAGAATTTTGCACTGCGCTGCTTTAACTGTAAATTGTGCGGACATGCAATGTTGTACCCAAACAAAATTTGCGTCCTTTTCTTCCCACAAATAGAGCTTTCTTTTAATGGTATTTGATTGCCTCTGCGATTTTTATTTTTTGCAATATAAAAACGGAAAAAGACCGAAAATTTTGAAAAAAATGATTTTCTACTTTTTGTTATAAGAGAAATCAAATAAACTCAATTTTAGTCATACATTTAGGCCAAAATGTATTCAGCCACATGTCTTTAGTAAAAAAAACGTCAATAAGTGTATATTTAATCGGTTTGCGCAAAAGTTATAGCGTTTACAAACTAGGGTACATTTTCTGGAATTTACACAGCTTTAAATTTTATGACTGCCTATCTCATTTCTTGAGGTGCTAAAATGGCAGGGCAGTACAAACCCCCCCAAATGACCCCATTTTAGAAAGTAGACACCCCAAGGAAATTGCTGAGAGGCCTGTTGAGCCCATTGAATATTTTCTCTTTTTGTCCCAAGTGATTGAATGACAAAAAAAAAAATTACAAAAAGTTGTCACTAAATGATATATTGCTCACACATGCCATGGTTGTATGTGGAATTGCACCCCAAAATACATTTTGCTGCTTCTCCTGAGTACGGGGATACTACATGTGTGGGACTTTTTAGGAGCCTAGCCGCGTATGGGACCCCGAAAACCAATCACCGCCTTCAGGATTTCTAGGCACAAATTTTTGATTTCACTCACTACCTATCACAGTTTCGAAGGCCATAAAATGCCAAAATTGCACAAAACCCCCCCAAATGACCCCATTTTGGAAAGTAGACACCCCAAGATGTTTGCTGAGAGGCATGGTGAGTATTTTACAGCTCTCATTTGTTTTTGAAAATGAAGAAAGAAATTTATTTATTTTTTTATTTTTATTTTTTTCAATTTTCAAAACTTTGTGACAAAAAGCGAGATCTGCAAAATACTCAATACCTCTCAGCAAATAGTTTGGGGTGTCTACTTTCCAAAATGGGGTCATTTGGGGGGGTTTTGTGCCATCTGGGCATTCCATGGCCTCCGAAACTGATAGGCAGTGAGAAGTGAAATCAAAAATTTACACCCTTAGAAAGCCTGAAGGCGGCGATTGGTTTTTGGGGTCCCGTACGCGGCTAGGCTCCCAAAAAGTCTCACACATGTGGTATCCCCGTACTCAGGAGAAGCAACAGAATGTATTTTGGGGTGTAATTCCACATATGCCCATGGCATGTTTGAGCAATATATCATTTAGTGACAACTTTGTGCAAAAAAAAAAAAAATTGTATTTTTTCCGCAACTTGTGTCAACATATAAAATATTCCATGGACTCGACATGCCTCTCAGTATATAGCTTGGGGTGTCTACTTTCCAAAATGGGGTCATTTGGGGGGGTTTTGAACTGTTCTGGCATTTTATACACAACATTAGGAAGCTTACATCCACTCTTCTAACCACTTGAAGACAAAGCCCTTTCTGACACTTTTTGTTTACATGAAAACATATTTTTTTTTGCAGGAAAATTATGTTGAACCCCCAAACATTATATATATTTTTAAAGCAAAGGCCCTACAGAATAAAATGGTGGGTGTTGCATTTTTTTTTTCTACACAGTATTTGCGCAGCGATTTTTCAAACGCATTTTTTGGGGAAAAAAAATACACTTTTTTTATTTTAATGCACTAAAACACACTATATTGCCCAAATGTTTGATGAAATAAAAAAGATGATCTTAGGCCGAGTACATAGATACCAAACACGACATGCTTTAAAATTTCGCACAAACGTGCATTGGCGACAAACTACATACATTTTTAAAAGCCTTTAAAAGCCTTTACAGGTTACCCCGTTAGATTTACAGAGGAGGTCTACTGCTAAAATTACTGCCATCGATCTGACCTTCGCGGTGATACCTCACATGCATGGTGCAATTGCTGTTTACATATGACGCCATACCGACGCTTGCGTTCGCCATTGGGCAAGAGCAGGGCAGGACAGGGGTGCTTTTTTTATTTAATTTTTTTATTATTAATTTTGCTTTTTTATTTTATTTTTAAATTGTTCCTTCCATGTTTTTTTTTTTTTTATCATTTTTATTGTTATCTCAGGGAATGTAAATATCCCCTATGATAGTAATAGGTAGTGACAGGTACTCTTTTTGAAAAAACTGGGGTCTAGACCCTAGATCTTTCCTCTGCCCTCAAAGCATCTGACCACACCAAGATCGGTGTGATAAAATGCTTTCCCAATTTCCCAATGGCACTTTTTATATCCGGGGGGGGGGACATTCCCTCCCACTGCTTGTAAAAGCAGTCCAGAGGCTAATTAGCCACTAGGGTTGCTTTTACATTAAAGCCGGCCGCTGGCTGAAAAGAATGATACCAAGATGATACCTAAACCCGCAGGCATCAATCTGATATAACCATTCAAAGTCCAGCAACATACCAGTATGTTGCTGGTCCTTGTTGGACATGTATTGTAATCTTTTTTTTTCATGCAGCCAGGTGGCTGAACGAAAAAAGAGATTGATCGGTGGGTATGCCCACCATTAGAATACCGCCCTTCATCCACCCACTTCTAATGATGGGCATACATGCACCATTTATATATGCCGAAGCATGGGGGCATCCTCCCGCAAAAAAGTTATGCCGCACACACATGGTCGGACTTTTCCACGGGCAAGCCTCCGTCGGAATTTCGACCGTATGTACGCGGCATTAGGAGCAAAATCTCTCCTCCGCCCCTGCTGCCCCAATGCTTCGGCATATTTGCTTCTTTTTTTTTTTAACTGTGGTGGTGAAATCACCTCCTACAGCACTGGAGTCGCAGGGATCAGGCCTGTCTCTGCGAACGCTGCAGTTATGTGTGTTGTGTTTTGTAAGTGACAGTGATCGATCAATACTGCACTTCGGTGGCCTGGGCTGGACGGAGGGGCAAAACGCAGGCGCTAGCAGGTATCTGGGCTGATCCCGCTAACACTGCGTTTTTGGGAACCCTAAACTGCTGGGGACGCTAGTATAGATCTGATCAGATCAGATATTGATCTGTTCAGATACTATACCACTAAGGGAGGTGTATGCTTCACGCGTGGGTGTTAGCGTTACTGGCACTAACCTGACGCTGCCTGGGGTGTGACGCAGACCCTCTCTGACGCTAAAACCTAATTGATATCACCCAGCGGGCGATCAGGGGGTTAAACCTTTATTGGGTTATATACGCGGGTGCCCTGACACTATAAAAAGCAAACTAACTAACCAGCGTCACCCGTAACACTTATACGATGATTACTGGTGAAAGGGTTAACTAGGGGCAATTAGGGGGTTAAAACCTTTATTAGATAATATATGGGGGTACCTGGCGCTATAAAAACCTGCAGCGAACCTAAAAAAAATTACTGGCTACCGATCTGCATCACCGACGCTAAGACATCGATCAGAAAAATGATCGCTTAGCGACAGTGGTGATAGGGGGTGAAAGGGTTACCTGGGGGGCGATCAAGGGGGTTAAACCTTTATTAGATAATTTATGGGGGGTACCCGAAGCTATAAAAACCTGCGGCGAACCTAAAAAAATTACTGGGTACCGATCTGCATCACCGACGCCAAGACAGCGATCAGAAAAACAATTGCTTAGTGACAGTGGTGATAGGGGGTGAAAGGGTTACCTGGGGGGCGATCAAGGGGGTTAAACCTTTATTAGATCATTTATGGGGGTACCCGACGCTATAAAAACCTGCGGCGAACCTAAAAAAATTACTGGGTACCGATCTGCATCACCGACGCCAAGACAGCGATCAGAAAAACAATTGCTTAGTGACAGTGGTGATAGGGGGTGAAAGGGTTACCTGGGGGGCGATCAAGGGGGTTAAACCTTTATTAGATAATTTATGGGGGTACCCGACGCTATAAAAACCTGCGGCGAACCTAAAAAAAAATACTGGGTACCGATCTGCATCACCGACGCCAAGACAGCGATCAGAAAAATGATCGCCAAGCGACGGCGGTGCTAGGGGGTGAAAGGGTTATCTGGGGTGTTATCAAGGGGTTAAACCTTTATTAGGGGGGGGTTAGGGGGCTACACTGGACCTAAAACTAAATGTAGTGACACTTTTACAGTCACAAATGTCACTGATTGCAGTGATCAGTAAATAAATGGTCACTGCAATCAGTGACACTGACTGGGGGCTGGGGGGTGATCTGGGGGGGCCTGGGGGGGCGATTTATGTGCCTATGTGTGCTGGTGTTAGTGTAGTGTTAGTGCACTGACCTGTGTGTCTTCTCTTGTACGACGCTCGGTATATGTGAGCGCCGCACAGGAGATGACATCACTTCCTCCTGCTTTCTCTATCTGTGTAAACAGTACACAGAGGGGGCATTTCTATTCGCCGGGAGCGATCGCGGGGGGGTGGTCGGAATCGAACGGCCGCCCCCCATCTCGGAACGCTCCCAGACGAATTCCGACCGCTCACTGTACAGAAGGGGGGTCCGATCGGACCCCCCAACTGTACAAAGGCAATCACGTATGCTCTACGTGATTGTGCCTGTCGGTGCCATTGTGCCGACGTATATATACAGTGAGCGGTCGTTAAGTGGTTAAAGATGGTTGATGATCAATGCTTTAGCACAGTATAGCACAAGGAGAATTTCCCTCACTGTCCTTCCCTGTCCCTACAAACAAGGATTAGCACGGTAAAACACACTGACACTCTCCCTACCTATCCTTCTCTTTCCCTAAACTAAAGGAATCCAGGTTAAGCAAGAAAAAAAAAATTCACTGTCCCTGCCTATGCTTCTCTTTCCCTGCTCCGGAACACACTACACTAGGCCGCCGTGCTGGTGGCCTTTTATAGTGTGGGGCGTGTACTAAACACCCTCAGCAATAATTGGCCACAGGCATCCTGCCTGTGGCCAATCATTGCTCTCCTCGCTGCCGGCGCTGTGATTGGCCAAGCATGCGGGGTCACAGTGCATGCTTGGCCAATCACAGCGCCTGGATGACACTGCGATGGCGTAGTGCATTGTGGGCCGTTCGCGTCACTCGAATTAGGCGCGAATGGCCCAAATCGTTCGATCTTCGTCGAACGATCGAACAGCCGATGTTCGAGTCGAACGTATGTTCGACTCGAACACCGAGCTCATCCCTATTGGCAATGTTGGCACACCCCAGATGATAGGTCGTTGCTTCATTGTGAACAGACCAAAAGCGATCAGCTGGATAATTTTGCATAGAAAAAACATTAATTTTCTTTGTGATCATCTAAGGTGATCATTAAAGCCTTGCAGTTGTGCAAATGGACGGTTTGCGGTTGTTTGCGGTGCGTTAAATGGGGAGTTTGGTCTGTCACTGTGAAGCGGGCGTAACCCTTACACTACCTGATTGATACATCATACCCGATGTTTTAAAGCACGTTATTCCAAACAATTAAGGAATGTTAGGTGATTTATGCCCTGACTGCGTCTACGTAATTTTCCATGGGAGTTTTGCCATTGATCCCCCTCCGGCATGCCACAGTCCAGGTGTTAGTCCCCTTGAAACAACTTTTCCATCACTATTGTGGCCAGAAAGAGTCCCTGTGGGTTTTAAAATTCGCCTGCCTATTGAAGTCTATGGCGGTTCGCCCATTCGAACATTTGCGGAAATTCGCGTTCGCCAACGGAAAATTTTATGTTTGCGACATCACTACTTACCAGACAAAATTTTCCCAGATCTTAGTGCTCTCAGATCACTTACCTCAATTCTGATGAAATAACACCTTAGTGAGTGTCCTGACTCCTCTGGGATCTGGTACTTGTTGTCCTCCCTTTTAAACTGCTCCCCTCAATGGTGTAGATGGTTCTGGAAACCACTGCGGTATCCGTGGATCAATGTCTCAGCATGGGAGTGAAGATAAACATAAATAGCCTCCCATAGCATGATATAGTTTAAAAATATGTGAATTTATTCAAAAAATAAAAAGCTCTGCATCGAGCAAAGTTATGGGTATAAAACAGCAACACGATGCGTACATCCATCTCCACGTTCCACATCACTTGCGTCTTTTCGGGTATATCCGGCCCTTACATGTTAGGTCACATCTCGTGACTCCAGAGCTCATGATACTTTGTATCATTTTTTGCACGTGAACTTTTGTTATATATATATTGGCACTTTGCACATCTGCAGATTTGCACAACTTTTATATTTTATGTAGGTAGTAGCACTCATCACTTTTTATTCTATTTATCTTGGTGCACTTGTTTACACTTTAGATTAAGCTGCAGTCTCCTTATACATTTATATTTTTGTTGGTTCACGTGGTAGCGCGAGAGACTTTACATTTACTAGTGTCTAGCCTGGACCCTTTTTTTGGTTACTTGGGTGGGATTGTGGTTCTGATGAATGCCAGATTAGGCAATTGAGAAAGGAGGTAGAGAAGTCACTGATCTGGCACCACCATTCCATCCTGCATCCTTCCCAGCCACCAGCAAATGTACCCAGTGCATAAACCCTTACAATGTTCAGTTTCTCAGTAACACATTTGAACCCTAATACATATCTATATATTCTAATATTTTACAACAAAGATCAGTCATGTTTATCAGGAAAAAAACAGCTCAATTTCATCGTATTTATGCGATTGCCATTTATATAAAAAGGATAATATATTGCGAATTAGTTTTTCAGCTTCCCCCCCCATCTTTATTTTTATTCTAGTGCCAACTTATTCACCAAGAGAATAGGATTTTTGCGTTTACCAGAATATCTTTTTCTTGGAGTCTGAGAGACACAGAAAGGCGCCAACTGTCATTCTACAGTACTGCCAACCCCAGATGACTTAATTCCTGTGACTCTCAATAGACAAGGAAAATAAAGGATTTTTCAGTGCCTATGCGTGTAAAAATCTTAGCGTTTCAAAACTTTTTTTTTTTTATCTCATTGTGAAAATGGTTGACATGCATGCTGCAAACGCAGCAAACAAATATGGGTTACAGAAGTTTCCAGCTTCTTCACAAGTGTTTTTTAGATCAGTTGATCAGATACATTTTGAAACCTTGGATCTTTAAAATTTTGAGTTAGCCAATATACTTTAAACTTTTTTGTGGCATTCTGTGATTGGATAATATCCAGAGCTGTGATTTCGTGTTATAGTATAAAGGTTTCTGAATCATTAGACTAGTCACTACATAGACTAGATAGATTGTGCACCCATTTAAGGCATATATGTATAGTATATTAATTTCCTATATTTGCAATCAGTCATGGGTAAACTTCAGTTTCCACTTCATTGCATAGTTGCAAGTGCCATTTTGTTTTACTGGAATTTCAAGGAAACTTAAGCAATTTAGGAAGAAAAAAAAACTGTTCTGAAATCATGCTGAGCAGATAATAGTCTCAATAAAAAGATGCAAGAAAACTGTTGCGACTTGAAAATATATGGTTAAAGCACGCTTTGATTCGTCAAAAAGGATAACAGTAACTAATGTACAAACTAAGACGCCCAATAGTGCAAAAATGTTGCATGATTCCCATTAACCTCTATCTGGTCAAATACTTGTTCTTGCCTTCATCTTTCTGTTCATCTGTCCTCCTTTTATCTTGCTTTAAGCTACATTTCAAATGCCTTATGCAGTGATATACTATATACATTAAAATTCAGAGATGACCCGATGGTATCTTTTTTTAACATACATTTGTTCCTAAGTGCCATATTAAATTGGCTAATACTGCTAGCCTGCACATACAGTAGCAATACTATTAGTCTTTACTTACTACATTACTTAAGCAATATAAAAGTGCAACCTTAGCAAACATGTTTTTTTACAACTGTAATGTCTCATTACAACATCCTACTACTTACCTTTGCATCTTAAACATCTAATGATTGTTGTTCCTATAAGGACAATCGATCTGGAAATGAAAGTTATTAGCAATTTGTATGTTTATTTGTTTAAAAGCTTACAGTATGAAATAGGTGCACCCAATGGGAGATTGATTAAACGAAGTTGGAAAATTCCTCTATGTCAATGTTGATGCGGGGCACAGCCCGCCTTTCTTAAGTCTCAAGATTTTAAGTCCCATTGGGTGCACCTACTGCCTGCTTCATATTTTATTTACGGTACGTTTTTCATGTATGACACCTGGAACAATATCCATACAAGCATGTGCAGTGGCCCAGCTCCACACTACCTGATTGTTTTGTTTTAACGCATTGCGTGAAAAATGT
This sequence comes from Rana muscosa, assembly GCA_029206835.1. Taxonomy (NCBI): domain Eukaryota; kingdom Metazoa; phylum Chordata; class Amphibia; order Anura; family Ranidae; genus Rana; species Rana muscosa. The sequence goes on along the minus strand of CM055117.1, from coordinate 634,583,922 downwards.
AAATTAAATCTTCCACCAATCCTTGACAAAAGACTTGAATAAAAATTATCATTATAATTGGTCCAATATAAAAATCAACTGTCTGTCTTGATATGTAGGTACACAGCTGCATCGGGTGCATACGAGTTTAACACTGGGACATACTTGTAAAGTATTTTCCTCACTGAACCGTATGTAACAATATAAAAAAATCCAAATTTCACATTTTGGGTTTCACTGCCTTTAGGAGCAGTGTTCTTGTCAAAACTTTTCCTAAGCACTACACCTAGCTGATTGCACCACTAGCTGACCAGGTGTTGCTATAGCCTGCTGCTTGGACAGCAATAAAAAATAAATAAAAATGAAGCCAGTATACAAACAGTAAGCTCCTATAGCCTTAATGGTAGCTACCAGGCACCCAACCACTTTTGTGATGCAATAAATCAAGACTCTACCTGCTTGTAGAAATGCAAGTAAAACACAGACCATTACCACTGCAGACCGACGCAACACTGGATCAAAATGGGACTCGGGTAAGTATATAGGTAGGTGAGGGAATGATGCAACTATGGGGATATTGTTTTCCTTAACCACTTGACCCCTGGAAGATTTAACCCCCTTCATGACCAGGCCACTTTTGCACTACGACACTGAGGTATTTTAACTTATAATTGTGCAGTCAAGCAATGTCATGATTTTTTTTTCCCCCACTAATAGAGCTTTCTTTTGGTAGTATTTAATTACCACTGCCTTTTTAATTTTTTTGCACTACAAACCAAAAAAAATGACAAATTGTGAATGAAAAAACATACAAATATTTTTTACTTTGCTATAAAAGATATACAATGAAAAAAAATGAAAAATTGAATTTCTTCGTAAAATTGGGCCAATATACTGTATATTCTGCTACATGTTTTTGGTAAAAAATAAAAATTCTAATAAGTGTATATTGATTGGTTTACGCAAAAGTTATAGCATCTAGAAACTATGGTATACATAAACTGGATTTATTTTTTTAATAATGGCAGCCGTCAGTTACTTAAAGCGGAACTGCAATATTGCTGCAGACAATCAGACACTAAGGATGAGCCGAACACCCCCCAGTTCGGTTTGCACCAGAACTTGCGAATAGGGATGAGCTGAACAACCCCAGGTTCGGTTCGCATCAAAACCTGCGAACGGACCGAAAGTTCACGCAAACTTTAGAACCCTATTAAAGTCTATGGGACTCGAACGTTCTAAATCAAAAGTGCAAAATATGAAGGCTAATATGCAAGTTATTGTCCTAAAAAGGGTTTGGGGACCCAGGTCCTGTCCCAGGGTATATATATATCAGCGCAAAAACCAGTTTTAAATAGGGCCGTTTTTCGGGAGCAGTGATTTTAATTATGCATAAAGTGAAAAAAAAAGTGAAATATTCCTTTAAATATTGTACCTGGGGGTATCTATAGTACACTTGTGAAGTGGCACGTGTTTCCCGTGTTTAGAACTGTCCCTGCCCAAAATGTCATTTCTAAAAAGGAAAAAAAGTCATTTAAAACAGCTTGCAGCTTTAACCACTTAAGCCCCGGACCATTTGGTAGCTAAAGGACCAGAGGTGAATTCAGAATTTTGCACTGCGCTGCTTTAACTGTAAATTGTGCGGACATGCAATGTTGTACCCAAACGAAATTTGCGTCCTTTTCTTCCCACAAATAGAGCTTTCTTTTAATGGTATTTGATTGCCTCTGCGATTTTTATTTTTTGCGATATAAACGGAAAAAGACCGAAAATTTTGAAAAAAAAAATGATATTTTCTACTTTTTGTTATAAGAAAAATCGAATAAACTCAATTTTAGTCATACATTTAGGCCAAAATGTATTCAGCCACATGTTTTTAGTAAAAAAAATGTCAATAAGCGTATATTTATTGGTTTGCGCAAAAGTTAGAGTTTACAAACTAGGGTACATTTTCTGAAATTTACACAGCTTTAAATTTATGACTGCCTATCATTTCTTGAGGTGCTAAAATGACAGGGCAGTACAAAACCCCCCCAAAAGACCCCATTTTGGAAAGTAGACACCCCAAGGAAATTGCTGAGAGGCATGTTGAGCCCATTGAATTTTTTTTTTTTTTGTCTTAAGTGATTGAATAATGACAAAAAAAAAAAATTACAAAAAGTTGTCACTAAATGATATATTGCTCACACATGCCATGGTTATATGTGGAATTACACCCCAAAATAAATGTTTCCGCTTCTCCTGAGTACGGGGATACCACATGTGTGGGACTTTTTAGGAGCCTAGCCATGTACGGGACCCCGAAAACCAAGCACCGCCATCAGGATTTCTAGGCACAAATTTTTGATTTCACTCCTCACTACCTATCACAGTTTCGAAGGCCATAAAATGCCAAAATAGCACAAAACCCCCCCAAATGACCCCATTTTGGAATATAGACACCCCAAGCTATTTGCTAAGGCATGGCGAGTATTTTACAGCTCTCATTTTTTTTTGAAAATGAAGAAAGAAAATATATTATATATTTTATTTTTTTTCAATTTTCAAAACTTTGTGACAAAAAGCGAGATCTGCAAAATACTCACAATACCTCTCAGCAAATAGCTTGGGGTGTCTACTTTCCAAAATGGGGTCATTTGGGGGGTTTTGTGCCATCTGGGCATTCCATGGCCTCCGAAACTGATAGGCAGTGAGAAGTGAAATCAAAAATTTACACCCTTAGAAAGCCTGAAGGCGGTGCTTGGTTTTTGGGGTCCCGCACGCGGCTAGGCTCCCAAAAAGTCTCACACATGTGGTATCCCCGTACTCAGGAGAAGTAACAGAATGTATTTTGGGGTGTAATTCCACATATGCCCATGGCATGTTTGAGCAATATATCATTTAGTGACAACTTTGTGCAAAAAAAAAATAAATTATTTTTTCCGCAACTTGTGTCAACATATAAAATATTCCATGGACTCGACATGCCTCTCAGTATATAGCTTGGGGTGTCTACTTTCCAAAATGGGGTCATTTGGGGGGGGGTTTGAACTGTTCTGGCATTTTATACACATTAGGAAGCTTACATCCACTCTAACCACTTGAAGACAAAGCCCTTTTTGACACTTTGTTTACATGAAAACATTTTTTTTTTTGCAAGAAAATTATGTTGAACCCCCAAACATTATATATATTTTTAAAGCAAAGGCCCTACAGATTAAAATGGTGGGTGTTGCATTTTTTTTTCTACACAGTATTTGCGCAGCGATTTTTCAAACGCATTTTTTTGGGTTAAAAAATACACTTTAAGTTTTAATGCACTAAAACACTATATTGCCCAAATGTTTGATGAAATAAAAAAGATGATCTTAGGCCGAGTACATAGATACCAAACACGACATGCTTTAAAATTTTGCACAAACGCGCAAACTACATACATTTTTAAAAGCCTTTAAAAACCTTTACAGGTTACCCCAGTAGGTCTACTGCTAAAATGACTGCCCTCGATCTGACCTTCACGGTGATACCTCACATGCATGGTGCAATTGCTGTTTACATATGACGCCAGACCGACGCTTGCGTTCGCCATTGGGCAAGAGCAGGGCAGGACAGGGGTGCTTTTTTTTTTTATTATTAATTTTGCTTTTTTATTTTATTTTTAAATTGTTCCTTCCAAGTATTTTTTTTTTTATCATTTTTATTGTCATCTCAGGGAATGTAAATATCCCCTATGATAGCAATAGGTAGTGACAGGTACTCTTTTTTTGAAAAAAACTGGGGTCTTCTAGACCCTAGATTTTTCCTCTGCCCTCAAAGCATCTGACCACACCAAGATCGGTGTGATAAAATGCTTTCCCAATTTCCCAATGGCGCTTTTTATAGTCCAGAGGCTAATTAGCCACTAGGATTGCTTTTACATGAAAGCCGGCCGCTGGCTGAAAAGAATGATACCAAGATGATACCTAAACCCGCAGGCATCATTCTGGTATAAACATTCAAAGTCCAGCAACATACCAGTACGTTGCTGGTCCTTGTTGGACATGTATTGTTATCTTTTTTTTTCATGCAGCCAGTTGGCTGAACGAAAAAAGAGATTGATCGATGGGTATGCCCACCATTAGAATACCGCCCTTCATCCACCCACTTCCAATGATGGGCATACACGCACCATTTATATATGCCGAAGCATGGGGGCATACTCCCGCAAAAAAGTTATGCCGCACACACATGGTCGGACTTTTCTACGGGCAAGCCTCCGTCGGAATTTCGACCGTATGTACGCGGCATTAGGAGCAAAATCGCTCCTCCGCTCCTGCTGCCCCAATGCTTCGGCATATTTTCTTTTTTTTTTTAACTGTGGTGGTGAAATCACCTCCTACAGCACTGGAGTCTCAGGGATCAGGCCTGTCTCTGCGAACGCTGCAGTTATGTGTGTTTTTGTTTTGTAAGTGACAGTGATCGATCAATACTGCACTTGGGTGGCCTGGGCTGGACGGAGGGGCAAAACGCAGGTGCCAGCAGGTATCTGGGCTGATCCCGCTAACACTGCGTTTTTGGGAACCCTAAACTGCTGGGGACGCTAGTATAGATCTGATCAGATCAGATATTGATCTGTTCAGATACTATACCACTAAGGGGGGTGTATGCTTCACGCGTGGGTGTTAGCGTTACTGGCACTAACCTGACGCTGCCTGGGGTGTGACGCAGACCCTCTCTGACGCTAAAACCTAATTGATATCGGGTGCCCTGACACTATAAAAAGCAAACTAACTAATCAGCGTCACCCGTAACACTTATATGGTGATCACTGGTGAAAGGGTTAACTAGGGGCAATCAGGGGGTTAAAACCTTTATTAGATAATATATGGGGGTACCCGACGCTATAAAAACCTGCGGCGAACCTAAAAAAAATTACTGGCTACCGATCTGCATCACCGACACTAAGACGGCGATCAGAAAAACGATCGCTTAGCGACAGTGGTGATAGGGGGTGAAAGGGTTACCTGGGGGGCGATCAAGGGGGTTAAACCTTTTCTAAATAATATATTGGGGTACCTGCTATAAAAACCTGCGGCGAACCTAAAAAAAATTACCAGCTACCGATCTGCATCACCGACACCAAGACAGCGTTTAGAAAAACGATCGCTTAGCGACAGTGGTGATGGGGGTGAAAGGGTTACCTGGGGGGCGATCAAGGGGGTTAAACCTTTATTAGATAATATATTGGGGTACCTGACGCTATAAAAACATGCAGCGAACCTAAAAAAAATTACTGGCTGCCGATCGGCATCACTGACGCTAAGACAGCGATCAGAAAAATGATCGCTTAGCGACAGTGGTGATAGGGGGTGAAAGGGTTATCTGGGGGGTGATCAGGGGGTTAAACCTTTATTAGGGGGGGTTAGGGGGCTACACTGGACATAAAACTGAATGTACTGACACTTTTACAGTCACAAATGTCACTGATTGCAGTGATCACTAAATAAATGGTCACTGCAATCAGTGACACTGACTGGGGGCTGATCTGGGGGGTGATCTGGGGTGTCTGGGGGGGGCGATTTATGTCCCTATGTGTCCTGGTGTCAGTGTAGTGTTGTGTGCACTGACCTGATGTCTTCTCTTGTGCGGCGCTCGGTATATGTGAGCGCCGCACCAGAGATGACATCACTTCCTCCTGCTTCCTCTGTCTGACACAGAGGGGGCATTTCCATTCGCCGGGAGCGATCGCGAGGGGGTGGCTGGAAACAAATGGCTGCCCCCTCATCCCGGAACGCTCCCGGACACTTAGCCACCGCTCACTGTATAGGAGGGGGGTCCGATTGGACCCCCCAACTATACAAAGGCAATGACGTATGCTCTACGTGATTGTGCCCGTCGGTGCCATTCTGCCGACGTATATATACAGTGAGCGGTCGTTAAGTGGTTAATGTAATGTCTGGTCCCAGCAATATGGATGAAAATCATTGAGAAAAATAGCATTGTTATCCCCCCCCCCCAGCCCTTACCAGCCCCTTTGGGTCTTGTATGGATATTAAGGGGAATCCCGCACCCAAATTAAAAAAAAGGAAAGGCGTGCCCTCAGGCCCTATATACTCTGAAGAGCAGTATACAGGCGGTGCAAACAAGACAGGGACTGTAGGTTTGTTGTTACGTAGAATCTGTTTGTAATTTTGAACTCCCTGCCTGTATTTGTATCAAAACACCAGCAATTGTATTCAGAGAAGCTTTTGGTGCACACTGTGCAAAGGACACAGTACACCAAGTGAAACAATGCAGCTAGCACAATCACCTGCCTGCCTGACAGTATAGAGAATAACAGGAATGTATATCTAGCTAAACTCAATACAGTGTGTAAATATATATACACAACACCTAGGATGCATATATATCCTCTACACACTAACTGCAGCTAACTGACTCGCCTGCCTGCTCTATCCAACTCAAATAAAATTACACTGTCTCTGTCTCTTTCCTTTAACGCCAACACACTACACAAGGCTGCCAAGCCGGCGGCCTTATATAGTGTGGGGCGTGTACCTACTCCTCTGAGCCATGATTGGCCAATTACGGCTCTCTGTACCTGCGGCGCTGTGATTGGCCAAGCATGCGGGTCATAGTGCATGCTTGGCCAATCAGCCAGCAATGCACTGCGATGCCGCAGTGAATTATGGGCAGTGACGTGCCACTCGAATTTGGCACGAACGGCCTATAATGTACGAAATTCGCCGGTCGAACAGCCGATGTTTGAGTTGAACATGGGTTCGATGCAAAGCTAATCCCTACTTGCGAACAGGCAAAAAAGGTGTTCGAACACACGAACACTGATGAAAAATCAAGTGCTAATTTTAAAGGCTTACAGTATATGCATGGTATTGTCATAAAAAGTGTTTGGGGACCTGGGTCCTGCCCCAGGGGACATGTATCAATGCAAAAAATGCAAGTTAGACTTACCGGTAACTTGTTTTCCAATAGGCTTTCAGGACAGCACCCGAGAGATCATGGCTCCTCCTCCTACAGGAAACACCTCATCAATTAATTCTTTAATTGGAGGCCTCCACGTTGCTTCCCTCAGTTGTTTGTAGAGAACCTCCAGCCCCAGCTACAACACATAAGCGACAGTTATTACATAGTATTACAGCCACAGCATAAAAAAAGGGCGGGATCCTGCTGTCCTGAAAGCCTATTGGAAAACAAGTTACCGGTAAGTCTAACTTGCATTTTTCCAAAACGTCTTTCAGGACAGCACCCGAGAGGATAATCGAGACTTACCCCATTTAGGGTGGGACAACAGCCTGTAAGACTTTCCTTCCGAAAGCCTGGTCCCCAGCCGTCATGAGATCTAATCTATAATGACGGGCAAAGGTCGTCAGACTTGTCCATGTAGCTGCCTTACAGATTTGTTCGGGGGTGGCACCAGCTTTTTCTGCCCAACTCACCGCCGAAGCTCTAGTAGAATGAGCCCTGATACTTACTGGACTCTCCTGGCCTGTAAGGGAATAGGCGTCTGAGATAGCCATTCTCAACCATCTGGCAATGGTTCCTCTAGAAGCTTGTCTTCCTTTTTTATTTCCGGAAAATAAAATGAATAGTGCGTCTGAACGCCTAAAGTCTTTAGTAGCTTCCAGGTAACTTAAGACTGCTCTTTTAACATCCAGGGTATGGAATTCTTCTTCCTTCTTACCCGACGGATTAGAACAAAACGTAGGAAGTATTATCTCCTGGGTTCTATTTTGAACTGAGGCAACCTTTGGTAAAAAGTTAGGATCCGTCTTCAGCACAATTCTGTCTGAAAAAATAGAAAAAAATGGTTCCCTGATAGATAAAGCTTGCAGCTCACTGATCCTTCGAGCTGTTGTAATAGCTACTAGAAAAATTGTTTTTAAAGTAATTAGCTTTAGGGAGGTTAAATTGAGAGGTTCGAAAGGTTCCCTGGTCAGGGCCTGTAGAACGACTGATAAGTCCCATGACGGACAGTTTTTGATCACTATCGGTCTAGCCCGAGTGAGGGCTTTAAAGAATCTGTTTACTAGGGGTTCTGATGAAATAGATTTCTCAAAATATACCCCCAGTGCGGCAACCTGAACTTTTAGGGTACTGATCGCTAGGCCCTTGTCTGCTCCTTCTTGCAGAAATTCCAAGATAGAAGAAATCTGCTTTAATGGTCTGCCGGATGTAGTGCACCAAGAGTTAAAGACTTTCCAGACTTTGTGATATATTGCTCTGGTAACATTCTTTCTGCTAGATAGGAGGGTAGCCACCAACCTATCCGAGAATCCTTTTCTCCTTAAGAGCTGCTCCTCAGAAGCCAGGCTGTGAGTTTTAGCTTTTCTACTTCTTGGTTAGGGATGGGCCCGGTGCTCGATTCGAACCCATGTTCGAATCGAGCACCGGGCGTTCGCTCGCTCGTCGAGCCCAGAACTATTTGGGCCGTTCGCATCACATTCGTGTGATGCGAGCGGCCCCGCAATGCATTGCGGCCGGCGCGGCCGGCGCAGTGCATTGCTGGCTGATGATTGGCCAAGCATGCACTGTGACCCCGCATGCTTGGCCAATCACAGCGCCCGAAACTCGGAGAGAAATAATTGGCTACAGGCAGGACGCCTGTAGCCAATTACAGCTCAGGGGCTTTAGTACATGCCCCACCATTTAAAAGGCCGCCACGCCATCGGCCCCGGTCACATGAGTTCCGGCTTTAGGAGAGATCAGTCTGCTGATTCTGTCTTTGCTTGATACTGAAAGATTTGCTCTTCTTTGCTAAACCATTGGCTATTTCTTTGCTAAACCATTGCTACCTAAGTCATTGATCGTTCATTGCTGCTGATTGCACAGTTAGCGTGTTATTAGCTGCTGCTGGGGATTAGTCTGGTGCGTGCTTACTGTTAGTACAGTATTGCAGTAGTACCAACCGCAGTGCTGTTAGCACAGCATTGCACCCCAACAGCACCCATAGGACTTCTAGTGTGTTAGTGGCAGCAAACAGAGCTCCTATATTTTCTTCTCAGCAGCACCCATAGGACTTCTAGTGTGTTAGTGGCATCACACAGAGCTCCTATATTTTCTTCTCAGCAGCACCCATAGGACTTCTAGTGTGTTAGTGGCAGCAAACAGAGCTCCTATATTTTCTTCTCAGCAGCACCCATAGGACTTCTAGTGTGTTAGTGGCATCACACAGAGCTCCTATATTTTCATCTCAGAAGCACCCATAGGACTTCTAGTGTGTTAGTGGCAGCAAACAGAGCTCCTATATTTTCTTCTCAGCAGCACCCATAGGACTTCTAGTGTGTTAGTGGCATCACACAGAGCTCCTATATTTTCTTCTCAGCAGCACCCATAGGACTTCTAGTGTGTTAGTGGCAGCAAACAGAGCTCCTATATTTTCTTCTCAGCAGCACCCATAGGACTTCTAGTGTGTTAGTGGCATCACACAGAGTTCCTATATTTTCATCTCAGAAGCACCCATAGGACTTCTAGTGTGTTAGTGGCATCACACAGAGCTCCTATATTTTCTTCTCAGCAGCACCCATAGGACTTCTAGTGTGTTAGTGGCATAACACAGAGCTCCTATATTTTCATCTCAGAAGCACCCATAGGACTTCTAGTGTGTTAGTGGCATCACACAGAGTTCCTATATTTTCATCTCAGAAGCACCCATAGGACTTCTAGTGTGTTAGTGGCATCACACAGAGCTCCTATATTTTCTTCTCAGCAGCACCCATAGGACTTCTAGTGTGTTAGTGGCATCACACAGAGCTCCTATATTTTCATCTCAGAAGCACCCATAGGACTTCTAGTGTGTTAGTGGCATCACACAGAGCTCCTATATTTTCTTCTCAGCAGCACCCATAGGACTTCTAGTGTGTTAGTGGCAGCAAACAGAGCTCCTATATTTTCTTCTCAGCAGCACCCATAGGACTTCTAGTGTGTTAGTGGCATCACACAGAGCTCCTATATTTTCTTCTCAGCAGCACCCATAGGACTTCTAGTGTGTTAGTGGCAGCAAACAGAGCTCCTATATTTTCTTCTCAGCAGCACCCATAGGACTTCTAGTGTGTTAGTGGCATCACACAGAGCTCCTATATTTTCATCTCAGAAGCACCCATAGGACTTCTAGTGTGTTAGTGGCAGCAAACAGAGCTCCTATATTTTCTTCTCAGCAGCACCCATAGGACTTCTAGTGTGTTAGTGGCATCACACAGAGCTCCTATATTTTCTTCTCAGCAGCACCCATAGGACTTCTAGTCTGTTAGTGGCAGCAAACAGAGCTCCTATATTTTCTTCTCAGCAGCACCCATAGGACTTCTAGTGTGTTAGTGGCATCACACAGAGTTCCTATATTTTCATCTCAGAAGCACCCATAGGACTTCTAGTGTGTTAGTGGCATCACACAGAGCTCCTATATTTTCTTCTCAGCAGCACCCATAGGACTTCTAGTGTGTTAGTGGCATCACACAGAGCTCCTATATTTTCATCTCAGAAGCACCCATAGGACTTCTAGTGTGTTAGTGGCATCACACAGAGTTCCTATATTTTCATCTCAGAAGCACCCATAGGACTTCTAGTGTGTTAGTGGCATCACACAGAGCTCCTATATTTTCTTCTCAGCAGCACCCATAGGACTTCTAGTGTGTTAGTGGCATCACACAGAGCTCCTATATTTTCATCTCAGAAGCACCCATAGGACTTCTAGTGTGTTAGTGGCATCACACAGAGCTCCTATATTTTCTTCTCAGCAGCACCCATAGGACTTCTAGTGTGTTAGTGGCAGCAAACAGAGCTCCTATATTTTCTTCTCAGCAGCACCCATAGGACTTCTAGTGTGTTAGTGGCATCACACAGAGCTCCTATATTTTCTTCTCAGCAGCACCCATAGGACTTCTAGTGTGTTAGTGGCATCACACAGAGCTCCTATATTTTCATCTCAGAAGCACCCATAGGACTTCTAGTGTGTTAGTGGCATCACACAGAGCTCCTATATTTTCTTCTCAGCAGCACCCATAGGACTTCTAGTGTGTTAGTGGCAGCAAACAGAGCTCCTATATTTTCATCTCAGAAGCACCCATAGGACTTCTAGTGTGTTAGTGGCATCACACAGAGCTCCTATATTTTCATCTCAGAAGCACCCATAGGACTTCTAGTGTGTTAGTGGCATCACACATAGCTCCTATATTTTCTTCTCAGCAGCACCCATAGGACTTCTAGTGTGTTAGTGGCATCACACAGAGCTCCTATATTTTCATCTCAGAAGCACCCATAGGACTTCTAGTGTGTTAGTGGCATCACACAGAGCTCCTATATTTTCTTCTCAGCAGCACCCATAGGACTTCTAGTGTGTTAGTGGCAGCAAACAGAGCTCCTATATTTTCTTCTCAGCAGCACCCATAGGACTTCTAGTGTGTTAGTGGCATCACACAGAGTTCCTATATTTTCATCTCAGAAGCACCCATAGGACTTCTAGTGTGTTAGTGGCATCACACAGAGCTCCTATATTTTCTTCTCAGCAGCACCCATAGGACTTCTAGTGTGTTAGTGGCAGCAAACAGAGCTCCTATATTTTCTTCTCAGCAGCACCCATAGGACTTCTAGTGTGTTAGTGGCATCACACAGAGCTCCTATATTTTCATCTCAGAAGCACCCATAGGACTTCTAGTGTGTTAGTGGCATCACACAGAGCTCCTATATTTTCATCTCAGAAGCACCCATAGGACTTCTAGTGTGTTAGTGGCATCACACAGAGTTCCTATATTTTCATCTCAGAAGCACCCATATGACTTCTAGTGTGTTAGTGGCATCACACAGAGCTCCTATATTTTCTTCTCAGCAGCACCCATAGGACTTCTAGTGTGTTAGTGGCAGCAAACAGAGCTCCTATATTTTCTTCTCAGCAGCACCCATAGGACTTCTAGTGTGTTAGTGGCATCACACAGAGCTCCTATATTTTCTTCTCAGAAGCACCCATAGGACTTCTAGTGTGTTAGTGGCATCACACATAGCTCCTATATTTTCTTCTCAGCAGCACCCATAGGACTTCTAGTGTGTTAGTGGCATCACACAGAGCTCCTATATTTTCATCTCAGAAGCACCCATAGGACTTCTAGTGTGTTAGTGGCATCACACAGAGCTCCTATATTTTCTTCTCAGCAGCACCCATAGGACTTCTAGTGTGTTAGTGGCAGCAAACAGAGCTCCTATATTTTCTTCTCAGCAGCACCCATAGGACTTCTAGTGTGTTAGTGGCATCACACAGAGCTCCTATATTTTCATCTCAGAAGCACCCATAGGACTTCTAGTGTGTTAGTGGCATCACACATAGCTCCTATATTTTCTTCTCAGCAGCACCCATAGGACTTCTAGTGTGTTAGTGGCATCACACAGAGCTCCTATATTTTCATCTCAGAAGCACCCATAGGACTTCTAGTGTGTTAGTGGCATCACACAGAGCTCCTATATTTTCTTCTCAGCAGCACCCATAGGACTTATAGTGTGTTAGTGGCAGCAAACAGAGCTCCTATATTTTCTTCTCAGCAGCACCCATAGGACTTCTAGTGTGTTAGTGGCATCACACAGAGTTCCTATATTTTCATCTCAGAAGCACCCATAGGACTTCTAGTGTGTTAGTGGCATCACACAGAGCTCCTATATTTTCTTCTCAGCAGCACCCATAGGACTTCTAGTGTGTTAGTGGCAGCAAACAGAGCTCCTATATTTTCATCTCAGAAGCACCAATAGGACTTCTCGTGTGTTAGTGGCAGCAAACAGAGCTCCTATATTTTCTTGTCAGCAGCACACATAGTACCTATAGTGTGTTAGTGTCAGCACCCATAGGACCTACAGTGTGTTGTGAGCACACATAGGAGTTCTATTTTTTATACTATATACACTACCGACTACAATGGCTGGAAGACCGCCAAGGAGAGGCAGAGCGTGCCGAGGCAAGAACACAGGGCAGGCAGGCTCTGTTTCTAGAGACAACAGTGCTGGCCGTGGACGTGGTCGTGCATCGTCATCAGCACGTGGCCATGGGACACGCTTGTCTTTGTTTTCGGCAGCTGGACATGTGGAGCCGCATCATGCCGAAGGCTTGGTAGAATGGATGACCAAGCCCTCCTCATCCTCCTCATCCTCTCTCACCCAGGCTCAGGGTACTGGCAGAGCAGCTGCCAACGCGTACTCAATGGCATCATCAGCCACCCCTTCCCTAGACCCACCATGTCCTCCTGAGGAGTCCCCCGAACTGTTTGAGCACAGTGTTGGGTACATGCTCCAGGAGGATGCCCAACGATTCGAAGGCTCGGATGATGATACCCAGCTTGAGGAAGTCAGTAGTGTGCGCGCAGAGAGAGGGGATGCTGAAGGACAGCAATCTGGCAGTAGTGTTCCACCAGCTGCAGCTTACTGCCAGGTTTGCTCTAGTGGTGAAGAGGGAGGGGATGATGAGGTCACTGACTCCACGTGGGTGCCTGAAGGGAGAGAGGAGGAGGAGGAGGAGGATGCAGCGTCACATGTCCAACGAGGCAGGATGCCCCCTGGAGGCCAGCTAGAGGCCAGAACAGCAACTGTACCACACCGCAGAGCTCCGCCTGTGCAGGGCGCTGCCTCTGCACGTTATCACAAAAGTTCTTTGGTGTGGGCCTTTGAGACGAGTGCATCAGATCGCACCACTGCTATTTGCAATATTTGTCTCAAGCGTATCTCGCGTGGCCAAAACATCAGCCGCTTGGGCACCACAAGGATGAGCAGACATATGTCGACCTGCCATGCAGCTCGTTGGCAAGCACACATAAAAGACCCACACCAAAGAACAAAGCGGACCTCTCCTTGCTCCTCATCAGCTGGGATCTCCATCCCCACTATATCTTCAGTCCTCTCTGAAAGCTGCTCTGAGAGGACTGAAGGTGTAGAATTAGGTGTGTCACAACCAAGTACTTGCAGTACACCGACGTCCGATTGTAGCAGGCAAATTTCCCTGCCCCAGCTGCTGGACCGTCGAAAGAAGTATACTCCCAGCCATCCACATGCCCAGCGGTTGAATGCTAGCTTGGCTAAATTGCTAGCACTTCAACTGCTGCCTTTTCAGTTGATAGACTCGGCCCCCTTCCGTGAGTTTGTTCAATGTGCGGTTCCTCAGTGGCAGGTTCCCAAACGCCACTTTTTCTCACGGAAGGCGATTCCGTCTCTCTACTGGCATGTGGAAGGCAATGTCCATGCCTCGCTGGACAGGGCGGTCAGCGGTAAGGTGCATATTACCGCTGACTCATGGTCCAGCAGGCATGGACAGGGACGTTATCTTTCTTTCACGGCCCATTGGGTCACTCTATTGGCAGCTGGGAGGGATGCAGGACAAGGTGCAGTAGTGTTGGAGGTTGTTCCGCCACCACGCCTCCAAAATGCTACTACTGGTTGTGACACACCTCTCTCCTCCACCCCCTCCTCTTCTTCTTCCTCCATGTCCTCTTCGAGTGCTCTGTCCTCGGAACCAGCGGTGCTCCGTAGGCGTACAAGGGGCTACGCGAGTACGCAGGCAAAAAGATGCCATGCCGTGCTTGCGCTGGTGTGTTTGGGGGACAGGAGCCACACTGGGCCAGAGGTTCTGGCAGCTCTGCAGGGGCAGGCCGAGAGGTGGTTGACGCCACGCCAGCTTAAGCCAGGAATGGTCGTTTCTGATAATGGCACCAACCTCCTCTCCGCCCTGCGACAGGGGCAGCTCACCCATGTGCCCTGTATGGCTCACGTCCTCAACCTGGTGGTGCAGCGGTTCTTGGGCAGGTTCCCAGGCTTACAGGATGTCCTGAGGCAGGCCAGGAAAGTCTGTGTGCATTTCCGCCGATCTTATAATGCCAGTGCTCGGCTGACTGAGCTGCAAAAGGAGCTGAACCTGCCCAAGAACCGCCTAATATGTGACATGCCCACCAGGTGGAACTCAACGTTGGCCATGCTGCAGCGACTGCACACGCAGCAGAGGGCCATCAATGAGTACCTTTGCGACTACGGCACCAGGACAGGGTCAGGGGAGCTTGGCTTTTTTTCCCCACGCCAGTGGAGCATGATCAGGGATGCATGCACTGTCCTCTCACCATTTGAGGAGGCCACGAGGATGGTGAGCAGTGACAGTGCATGCATCAGTGACACTGTACCTCTTGTCCACCTGTTGGAGCATGCGCTGCGTGGGATAATGGACAGGGCACTTGAGGCAGAACAGAGGCAGGAAGAGGAGGACTTCCTTGTCTCTCAAGGCCCCCTTTATCCAGACAATGTTCCTTCTGTCCCACCCATCACACAGGAAGAGGAGGAGGAGGAGGATTGTGTGAGCATGGAGGTGGAGCCTGGCACTCAGCATCAGCAGCAGCAGTCTTTTAGGGATGATGTACAGTCCCAACAAACCAGTGGACTTGTACGTGGCTGGGAGGAGGTGGCTGGCGATCATGTCATCCTCAGTGACCCAGAAGACTCCGGACCGAATGCCTCAGCTAACCTACGCTGCATGGCCTCCCTGATCCTGCAAAGCCTGCGGAAGGATCCTCGTGTTCTTCGGATCAAGGAGAGTGACCATTACTGGCTGGCCACTCTCCTTGATCCACGGTACAAGGGTAAGGTTGCGGACCTTATCTTGCCGTCGCAGAGGGAGCAGAGGATGAGACATCTCAGGGAGGCCTTGCAGAAAGGTCTGTGCAACGCGTTCCCAGAAACTGGGAGGTTACAAACTCCTGGTCCTGGACGACGAGTTGCTGAGGCTTCGGTCAGTAGCAGAAGGAGCGGTGGGGAAGGTGGACGTCTGACCGATGCGTTCAGACAATTTTTTAGTCCGCAGCCCCAAGGTATGATCGGTTCCAGCAACCATCGCCAGCGTCTGATATACATGGTGCAGGAATACCTAGGGGCAAGGTCAGACTTGGACACCTTTCCCACCAAAAATCCTCTGGCTTACTGGGTCCTGAGGATGGATCACTGGCCAGAGCTTGCACAGTATGCAATTGAGCTACTGGCCTGTCCTGCATCCAGCGTTCTTTCCGAACGCACATTCAGTGCTGCTGGAGGATTTGTCACCGATCATAGGGTGCGCCTGTCCACCGACTCGGTTGATCGACTGACCTTCATAAAAATGAATCAGTCTTGGATCACCACCAGCTACCAGACACCTGAAGTGGATATAACGGAATAATTTATAATGTCACATCCCTTCAAGACTGCCTATGCTGATGCTGAGTGACTGTCCTGTTATGTTCACTGACTATCCTCTTCCTCCTCCTCAATGATCCATGCCACCACACCAGTGCCTAAGGCACAATTTTTCAGCCCCTGTATAACAGGGGCGTGTAATTACAATTTTTTAAAAAGATGCTTCGCAACAGGTCTGACTGCTGTGCTCAGAGTACAGTATCTGTGAGGGGTTGCAGTGTTGTGGCACCAGCACCAGTGCCTAAGGCACAATTTTTCAGCCCCTGTATATAACAGGGGCGTGTAATTACAAATTTTTAAAAAGATGCTTCGCAACAGGTGTGACTGCTGTGCTCCAAGTACAGTATCTGTGAGGGGTTGCAGTGTTGTGGCACCAGCACCAATGCCTAAGGCACAATTTTTCAGCCCCTGTTTAACAGGGGCGTGTAATTACAAATCTTGATCTAATAGTTCACAGCAGGGCCCATTCCTGCGCCCACCAAGAGTAACTATGAGGGCCTACAGTCTTGTGGCAACACCGTCCACCACCACCACCACCAAAGGCCCAATTTTTCTGCCCTGTTCAACAGGTGCATGCAATTACAAATCTTGATCTAATAACTCACAGCAGGGCCCATTCCTGCACCCACCAAGTGTAACTGTGAGGGCTTACAGTCTTGTGGCAACACCGTCCACCACCACCACCACCAAAGGCCCAATTTTTCTGCCCGGTTCAACAGGTGCATGCAAGTACAAATCTTGATCTATTAACTCACAGCAGGGCCCATTCCTGTGCCCACCAGTCTTGTGGCTACACCAACATCTAATAGGGCAAATTTCTGCAGAGTATATACGGCAGGCCCCTACTTTCAAACATCCAACTTACAAACGACTCCTACTTGCAAACGGCAAGAGAAAACAGGAAGTGAGAGGAAATCTACCCCTAGGAAGGAAAATTCTATCCTGTTAGATTTAATTTGGGAAAAAGGTATCTCCTCTCTACTGATGCTTTATCACCAATCCTTGTTTCAATTAAAACCCCACTTTTCCAAAAACATTTGTCATTGGGACGGAAAGTGAGGTGACATGTTCTGAACAGATGTGCAAAGACAGCAAATGTTACAGGGGTGATAACCCCTCCCTATGTTCTCCAAAAAGCTTAAAAATTGATTTTTTTGGGATGTAGCTACACTTCATAATGTACCTGTTCAGATTCTACTTAAGAACAAACCTACAGTCCATGTCTTGTTTGCACCACCTATATACTGCTGTTCAGAGTATATAGGGTTGTAGGTATAGGGTTTTATTTTGGGTGCGGGGTCCCCCTTAGTATCCATACAAGACCCAAAGGGGCTGGGGTGGGGGGGCGGGGGGTGATGGGGTAGCCATGCCATTTTTCTCAAGGATTTTCAGCCATATGGCGGCCAGGACAAGACATGACATTAAAGCCGCAAGTGGTTTTAAATGGCTTCTTTTTTTCCTTTACAAATGTCATTTTGTGCAAGGACAGTTCTAAACACGGGAAACACATGCCACTTCACAGGCATACTTTAGACACCCCCCAGGTACCATATTTAAAGGAAAATTTCACTTTTTTTTTTTTCACTTTATGCATCATTAAAATGACTGCTCCCGAAAAAACTTTCGTTTTTAAAATTTCTTTTTGCATTGATATATGTCCCCTGGGGCAGGACCCGGGTCCCCAAACCTGTTTTATGACATTAACATGCATATTGGCCATTGTAATTAGCAATTTTGATTTCGAACGTTCGCGTCCATTATAACGAATAGGGTTCGAAAATTCGCGCGAACTTTCGGTCCGTTCGAAGGTTCTGGTGCGAACCGAACCCGGGGGTGTTCGGCTCATCCCTATTCTTGGTGAAACAGCGGACCTTGTAACAGAAGGTCTTGTCTCACGGGAAGATGCCAGTATGGTTTGATCTGCATCTGTAGAAGAGACGAAAACCAGGGCCTCTTGGGCCAGAAGGGAGTGATGAGGATTACTGTCGTATCCTCTTTCCTGATTTTTGTTATGACCTGCGGAATCAGCTGAAAAGGAGGGAAGGCGTAGCTGAGGTGAAAATTCCAACTGTGCGCCAGAGCATCTACCCCCAGAGATGACTCGTTCCTGTTCAGGGAAAAAAGAGATATTTGTGTATTTTCCTGAGTCGCAAAGAGATCCACTCTTGGCTGTCCCCATTTCTTCACTATTAGATTGAAGACATCTGGATTCAATTGCCACTCCGCTTCGTACACCTGGTTCCTGCTGAGGAAATCCGCTATCCTGTTTAGGGTCCCTTTTAGATGGACCGCGGACAAGGATTGAGTATGGAGCTCTGCCCAATTTAGAATGCTCTCTGCTAGGCCTTGAAGTATTCTGCTTCTGGTGCCCCCTTGTCGGTTTATGTAAGCCACCGCCGTGGCGTTGTCCGACAGGATTTGTGTATGTCGCCCTTGGACTTCTTCTGCAAAGAACAATAAGGCCATTTCTATCGCCTTTAGTTCCCTCCAGTTTGAAGATCTCATTGCTTCCCTTGTGGACCAAGATCCCTGAGCCCAACGACCGCTCATGTGAGCCCCCCAACCCCAGGAGCTGGCATCGGTTGTTAGCCTTACCTGGGTTGGAAAGGACCATAACAGGCCTGCTGAGAGTCTTGCCTGGTTCTTCCACCACCAGAGACTCCTCTTTACTTTGGTGGGGATCTTCACCAGTGAATCTAGTGAATTCTGCTGGCGATCCCAGATTTTTAACAGAAACTTTTGCAGTGGCCTGAAATGGAGCTTTGCCCATTGTACTGCCGGTATGGAAGAGGTCAGGGTTCCTAATGCTGACATGACCCTCCTGATGGACAGAAGCTGACTGGTTTGTAAAGAGTGACACAACCTTTAACAGCTTTTCCCGTTTTTCTTCTGGGAGAAAAATCTTTTGCTCCACAGAGTTGATACGGAAACCCAGGAATAACACCTCCTGAGAGGGAATCAGATTGGACTTTTGGAGGTTTAGTATCCATCAGATGGATTCTAGGTGAGCACGTGCTCTGTCCAAGTTTCTCTGAAGTCCATCTCTTGTTTGGGCAAACAGTAGCAGGTCGTCTAGATAAGGAATCACTGAAATTCCCTCTAGACGCAAGGGTGCTAGAGCTTCGGCCATTACCTTCGTGAACACCCTTGGAGAAGATGACAGGCCGAATGGAAGAGCTCTGAATTGCAGGTGTACCACCTTCTTCCCTTCTCTCAGTGCTAACCTCAGATATCTCTGAGATCTGGCGGCAATAGGAATGTGGAGGTATGCGTCCTGCAAATCTATTGACGCCATGAAGCATCCTTGACTCAGGAGGCTTCTTACTGAGAAAATGGAATCCATCCGAAATCTTTTGTATTCTACTGACAAATTCAGCATTTTTAGATTTAGGATGAGGCGGTACTTTCCTGAAGGTTTCTGTACAAGGAAAACGTGAGAATAGAACCCCTGGAAGAACTCCCTTGTTGGAACCGGAACAATGACTCTCTGGGATATCAGTTCCTGAATTAGGGACTTCATGGCGAGTGCCTTGACCGGATCCCTCGGGACGTTTGTCACTAGGAATCTTTGGGGGTTCTTCCGTGAATTCCACCACATATCCTTGGGAGAGCATGTTTACAATATACTGATTTGTAGTGATGTCTCTCCACTGGGGAATGAACTCCTGGAGTCTTCCCCCTACTTGGGGTGGATTGTCACTGCGGCTTTCCGGGGGTCGCAGGAGGATGGAAGAGCACTCCACTCCTACCTTTTGGTTTCTGGGAAGACCACTGCTTCCTTTTGGTTTGCGTTTTTCCTTCCTGTTGTCCTTTTTGGGGACAAAAAAACGCTTACGGGTCTGTACCTGTTGTTTTTTGACCGGAAACGCCTTCTTTTTGTCAGCCGTACGGTCAAGAATGGACTCCAGCTCCGAACCAAATCCCCTGCAAAGGGAATGCTACACAGTCTATTTTTAGATGCAGCATCTCCTGGCCAAGTTTTAAGCCACAATGCTCTCCTAGCAGAATTGGTCAAAGCCGCTGACCTGGCTGACATACGAATGGATTCTGCTGAAGCATCCGCAATATATGATACTGCTGCAGAAAGCGTCGTAAATGAGTCCAGAATCTCCTGTTTTGGAGAATCCGCCGTAACATGGGCCTTCATCTGGTTAATCCAGTGTTCTAAATTCCTAGCGACACAGGTTGTTGCCATTGCTGGTTTTAGATTGTTCATCACAGACTGCCAAGCCCTTTTAAGAAGCAAATCCATTCTTTTGTCCATGGGCTCCTTTAACATGCCCATGTCCTCAAAGGCAAGGTCAGTTGATTTTGAGACCTGTGAAAAAGCAGAGTCCAGTTTTGGAACCTTGTTCCAGATGGAATCCGGGTTGTCCTCAAATGGAAATCTTCTCTTATGAGACCGGGAAAAAAATGGCTTTTTCTCAGGTTCCAACCACTCTTTTTTAATCATGTCCGAAATTATTGAATGGACTGGAAAAACACGGCTTTTTGGATCACCCAAACCTGCATACATGCGGTCATGTAGGGAGAGCTCCTTTTCCTCTTCAATCCCCAAAGTCGCATGGATTACTTTTAAAAGTCCTGCGACTTCTTCAAGCGACATTTTGTACTTAGAAGCGCTCTCTGCTTCATTTTCTTCCTCCTCAGAGTCTGTTCCATCTGGAGCAAGGGAAGCAGATTCTTGGGAAGCGTCTATCGGACCTCCCAATAATATTTGAGAGCCGTCTTGGGGTTCTGAAGAAGGCTGCGGAGCCCTAGGTTCCCTTGAAGGGCCTGGTTCTTCTCTTAGGTTTGACCTAAAAGCTTGAAAGGTGGCACGGAGTTCATCCTTAATTGTAGATACTAGATCGCCACAAAAGGATGGAGACTCTTCCCTGACTACATTTGCAGTGCAATCTGCACAAAGCGACTTGGTCCAAGCCTCGCTTAACTTTTCCTTGCAGACAGGGCACCTTCTCTTCACTGGTTGAGCAGAACTTTTGGCCTGCACAAACAGAAAAGAAAAAAACCAGGGACCACGCTAAGAAAAAACTGTTACACAGTACAAATCAATACACCCAGGTGCACATAGGAAAAAACACTTTCACTTCCTTGTGCCCCGCAAGCCATGCACCACCACCATCAACTTTTACAAAAAGACCCCTAGATATTATGCAGACATGCTAAATCACCAGCCACTGCACCACCAGGGAGATGGGGGGTGGGGGAGATGGAGGGGGGAGAAGGTGAATACCCCACCCCCCTCTACAGGAGAAAGCGGCCCAGTGTAAAATAGGACACAGTCCCTTACCTTAGCCTTGCTGGTGCCTTGGCTTGCCCCCTTATCCGCTGCATCGCTATCCATAGCTGTCTGCGGATGCGTGGTGAAGAGAAAACGCCGGTTCCAGATTCAAAAACGCCGCCGCGCTGACCTGGAACCGGAACTTTAAGGCACCAGGTGACCCTGCCCTCTCCCTCTGCGCTTTGCGGCCGGAAATGACGCACGCGCCGACCCGGAAGTGCTGCCTCTTCCCATACAGGACGTGGCCGAGGCTCTCCTCGGCCACCAGAACAATGGCGGCCGCCGCAGAGCTCCACGCCGCTTTCGCCAGCGGTCGGTGAGAGTACAGCAACCACCGCTCTGAAGAAAAAGGAGGCAGCCCTCCCGGGCTGTACAGGCTCTCCCCGAGCACGGAAGGGGGAGAGGGAGCCCACGGGACCGTCCATGCTAGGAGGTAAGTGGGAGGATCAATCTCCTAAAAAAAAAAAAAAAAAAAACTGATATGAGAACCTTGTCTCCCAGGAAAGCCCTGAGAGATCGTGGCTCTCCCAGAGGTGTTCCTCCAGCTGGAGGAAACACAAAAAACTGAGGGAAGCAACGTGGAGACCTCCAATTAAAGAATTAATTGATGAGGTGTTTCCTGTAGGAGGAGGAGCCATGATCTCTCGGGTGCTGTCCTGAAAGACGTTTTGGAAAAAACGTTTTCAAAACTGCAGTTTTTTCGGGAGCAGTGATTTTAATAATGCTTAAAGTGAAACAATAAAAGTGAAATATTCCTTTAAATTTTGTGCCTGTAAAGTGGCGCATTTTTCCCATGTTTAGAACAGTCCCACAGCAAATTTAAATTTCTAAAGGAAAAAAAAGTTTTAAAACTGATCGCGGCTGTAATGTATCGTCAGTAGGGATGAGCTTCGCGTTCAACACACGTTCGACTCGAACATCGGCCGTTCGATGAACGAACTTTATGGTCCGTTCGCGTTAAATTCGTGTTACGCGACACGGCCCATAATTCACTGCGGCATCGCAGTGCATTGCTGGCTGATGGCCAAGCATGCACTATGACCCGCATGCTTGGCCAATCACAGCGTGGAAAAAACGGAGAGCCGTAATTGGCCAAAGCCAGGGTGGCTTTGGCCAATTATGGTCTAGTGGGTTTAGTACACGCCCCACACTATATAAGGCCCCCTGGAAGTCGGCCTTGTGTAGTGTGTTGGCGTTTGTAAAAAAGGCAGTTTCAGAGAGATAGACAGTGTCATTTATATTGAGTTAGATAGAGCAGGCAGGCGAGTCAGTTAGCTGCTGTTACAGTGTGTAGAGGATATATATGCATCCTAGGTGTAGTATACATATTTATACACTGTATTGAGTTTAGATAGATCCGTTCCTGTTAGTCTCTATACTGTGACAGGCAGGCAGGTGATTGTGCTAGCTGCAGACAGTCAGGCCCCTTTCACACTGGGGCGGTTTGCAGGCGCTATTGTGCTAAAAATAGCGCCTGCAAGCCGAGCCTAAAAAGCGGCTGCTGTCTCTCCAATGTGAAAGCCAGAGGGCTTTCACACTGGAGCGGTGCGCTAACAGGACGTGAAAAAAAGTCCTGCTAGCCGCATCTTTGGAGCGGTGAGAGGAGTGGTGTGTTTACCGCTCCTACACCGCTCCTTCCCATTGAAAGCAATGGGAAACCGCGGTAATACCACCGGCAATGCGCCTCTACAGAGGCGCATTGCCGGCGGTATTAACCCTTTTTCGCTCGCTAGCGTCCGAATACCTCCGCAATTACGACGGTATAGTGCCGCTAAAAATAGCGGCGCTATAACGCCACCGCACCCACAGCCCCAGTGTGAAACCAGCCTCAGTGTTTCATTTAGGCTGGTTTCACATTGGAGCGGTGGCGCTATACCGTCGGAATTGCGTAGGTATTCGGCCGCTAGCGGTGCGGTTTTAACTCCCGCTAGCGGCCATAAAAGGGTTAATACCGCCGTTTCCCATTGCTTTTCATGGGAAGGAACGGTGTAGGAGTGGTAAACACACCGATCCTCTCACCACTTCAAAAATGCGGCTAGCAAGACTTTTTTTCACGTCCTGTTAACGCACCGCTCCAGTGTGAAAGCCCTCGGGCTTTCACATTGGAGAGACAGCAGCCGCTGTTTAGGCTCGGTTTGCAGGCGCTATTTTTAGCACAATAGCGCCTGCAAACCGCCCCAGTGTGAAAGGGGCCTTCGTGTACTACTGTGTGCTTTGCATAGCATTCACCTAAAGCCTAAATTTTTGATGCAATACTTTGCAACAGGGCTCATTGCTGCGCTCTAAGTACACTATCTGTGAGGGGTTGCAGTGTTGTGGCACCAGCGCCTAAGGCCCAATTTTTCAGCCCCTGTTCAACAGGGGCATGCAATTACAATTCTTGATCTAATATTTCACAGCAGGGCGTTCCAGCGCCCACCAAGAGTAACTGAGGGCTCACAGTGTTGTGGCAACACTAACATGTAAAGGGCAAATTTCAGCAGAGTATATACGGCAGGCCCCTACTTTCAAACATCCAACTTACAAATGAATCCTACTTGCAAACGGAAGGAGACAACAGGAAGTGAGAGTAAATCTACCCCTAGGAAGGCAAATTCTCTCCTGTAAGAGTTAATATGTGAAAAAGGTGTCTCCTCTCCACTGATGCTTTATCACCATTTATTGTTTCAATAAAAAACTCAAATTTTCTAAAAACATTTGTCATTGGGATGGAAAGTGAGGTGAAATGTTCTGAACAGATGCACAGACAGCAAAACAAATGTTACAGGGGTGATAACCCTTCCCTATGTTCTCCAAAAAGCTTAATAGGATTTTTGGGCTGGAGCTACACTTAAAAAATGTACCTGTTCCAAATTACAAACAGGTTCTACTTAAGAACAAACCTACAGTCCGTGTCTTTTTTGCACCGCCTGTATACTGCTGTTCAGAGTATATAGGGCCTTTTTTTATTTTGGGTGCGGGGTTCCCGGTAATATCCATACAAGACCCAAAGGGCTGGTAATGGGCTGGGGTAGGGGTGGGTGATGGGGTAGCCATGCCATTTTTCTCAATGATTTTCATCCATATTGCC
The DNA here is from genome assembly GCA_029206835.1 of Rana muscosa. Classification (NCBI taxonomy): domain Eukaryota; kingdom Metazoa; phylum Chordata; class Amphibia; order Anura; family Ranidae; genus Rana; species Rana muscosa. The sequence continues at coordinate 634,559,437 of CM055117.1, read as the reverse complement.
GGGACCAGACATTACATTAAAGCCGCAAGCAGTTTTAAATGGCTTTTTTTCCTTTAGAAATGTCCTTTTGTGCAGGGACAGTTCTAAACAAGGGAAACACGTGCCACTTCACAGGCATACTTTAGACACCCCCCAGGTATGAAATTTAAAAGGAATATTTCACTTTTTTTTTCACTTTATACATCATTAAAATCACTACTCGTGAAAAAACGACCGTTTTAAAAGATCATTTTTACATTGATACATGTCCCCTCGGGCAGGACCCGGGTCCCCAAACCCTTTTTAGGACAATAACATGCATATTAGGCATTATAATTAGCATTTTAGATTTCGAATGTTGGCGTCCATTGTATTTAATAAGGTTCTAAAGTTTGTGCGAATGTTCGGTCCGTTCGAAGGTTCTGGTGCGAACCGAACAGGGGGGGGTGTTCGGCTCATCCCTAATCGTCAGGTCTTGGCAAAACAGATAAAACTCATTGAAAAAAAATGGCATGGGTCTCCCCCCCAGTCCATTACCAGGCCCTTTGGGTCTGGTATTTATATTAAGGTGAACCCCGAACCAGAAATTAAAAAAATTGCGTGGGGGTCCCCCAAAATTCATACCAGGCCCTTCAGGTCTGGTATGGATATTAAGGGGAACCCTGCGCCATTTTTTTTTAAATGGCATGGGTCCCCCAAAAATCCATACCAGACCCTTATCCGAGCACACAACCTGGCAGGCCGCAGGAAAAGAGGGGGGACGAGAGAGCGCACCCCCCTCCTGAACTGTAACCAGGCCACATGCCCCAAGCATGGGGGATGGGTGCTTTGGGGCAGGAGAGCTCTGTGCCCCCCACTCCAAAGCACCTTGCCCCATGTTGATGGGGACAAGGGCCTTGTCCCCACAACTCTTGCCCAGTGGTTGTGGGGGACAAGGGCGGGGGGCTTATCGGAATCTGGGAGCCCCTTTAACAGGGGGACAGTGAGATCCCGCCCCCTTATCTTAATTGGCAACAGGAACATTGTACCCCTATCATTTCACAAAAAAAGTGTAAAAAAACAAAACAAAAAAAACACAGACAGGACACACTTCAGGACAAGTCCTTTATTAGAAAATAAGAAAATAAAATGTCCCGCGATGTCCATTCATCTTCTATTCTGCCGCCGACGAGTCAAAGGAAAAAAATAAAAACCGCAACAGGTCCGCCTCCATAAGAGGCATCCCGCCGACTGACGCTTCTTGCTTTGACAGCTGTTATATAGCTGAGGGCGGTGCCACCCGGTGACGTAAACGGGTGACAACACCCCCTCTCATGGGACATTTATAATTTTTCATGAAGGACTTGTCCCGAAGTGTCTGTTTTTTTATATTTGACACTTTTTTGGTGAAATGGTATGGGTACAATGTACCCATGACCAATTCACATAAGGGGGTGGGATCTTGGGGTCCCCTTGTTAAAGGGGGCTTCCAGATTCCGATAAGCCCCCCGCCCACAGACCCCCACAACCACCAGGCAAGGGTTGTGGGGACGAGGCCCTTGTCCCCATCAACATAGGGGTAAGCTGATTTGGATTGGGGGCGCAGAGCCCCCCCTGCCCCAAAGCACCCATCCCCCATGTTCAGGGCATGTGGCTTGGTATGGTTCAGGAGGTTGCGTGCTTGGGTAAGGGTCTGGTATGGATTTTTGGAGGGACCCTACGCCATTTTTTTAAATTGGCGCAGGGTTCCCCTAATATCCATACTAGATCTGTAGTGCCTGGTATAAATTTAAGAGGGGCCCCACACAATTTTTTTTTTTGAATTTTGGTTCGGGGTTCCCCTTAATATTCATACCAGACCCAAATGGCCTGGTAAAGGCCTGGTAATGTATATCCTGTTTTTTTTTTCCAATGAGTTTTATCTGTATTGCCGAAACCAGACAATTCATTACAGCCGTTTTAAATAACTTTTTTCCTTTAGAAATGACATTTTGCTGCGGGACTGTTCTGAACACGGGAAAAGGCGCCACTTTACAGGCATACTATAGACACCGCCCAGGCACGAAATTTAAAAGGAATATTTCATTTTTATCGTTTCACTCCAAGCATTAAAATCACTGCTCCCGAAAAAATATGCAGTTTTTAAAACTATTTTTGCATTGATACATGCCCCCTGGGGCAGAACCCAGGTCCCCAAACACTTTATGTCAATAACTTGCATATAAGCTTTTAAAATTAGCTCTTTTGATTTTCTTGTTGATCTCCCATAGACTTTTAAACTGTGTTCCGAACACTGCATAACGTTCGCTATTCGGCGAACAGGCCAACACCCGATGTTGGAGTCGAACATCGGGCTCATCCCTATCAGACACTGACACTTGACACTTTTTGGGAATTAGTGACACCAATACAGTGATCAATGCTAAAAAAATGGACTGCCACTGTACCAAATCTGGCAGGGAAAAGGGTTAAACATCTCAGGCGATAAAAGAGTTAAGTGTGTACCTAACCAGTGTTTTGGTACAGTGTCAGCTGTTGCTCCAAATTTTTGGGGGGTGCAGATTTTTTCGAAAAATTCGGAAACAAACAAAAGCAGCCACTGTGCCCATCAAACGCCGCTGCTGTGACCGCCGTCTGCCCGGAACTTACCCTGTCTCGGTGGGGCAACGGGTGACGGCGGTGAGTTGTGTCCTCCATGCGTCTTCTCCCATCCTCTCCTCCTGTCAGGCATCCAATCACAGCACCTGTCGTTTCAGCCAATTACGTGACGGGTACCATACCCAAGCACCGGATTGGCGGAGAGGCGGTTCAGTGTTAGGAAAGCTAATATTCATTTGCTTTTCTAACACACCTGGGTGGACTGAGCGCCAAGCATGGCACTCGCAGTGCACCTTTTTTGACACCTATTAGAGCCTATGGCTCTAATCAGGTGCATCAAAAACACCCACCACTGTAATTCAGGCACCCGGTCCCCAAAAGGGGCCAAGCACCTGAATAGGGCTGGCAGCAGTGGCCATGGATAGATTAATGCTATGCATGAATCTATGCATTGGTCAGAGGGGGTGGCTGGAGAGATGGGGCAGCGCCCGTGCCCCCTTATGGATGCACCATCACTGTTTTGGTGTATACTGTGTGCTGTTTTTACTATGGGTAGAAATGGATTATAGTCCCTGCTTTGCAGTAACACAGAATCCATCCCTTCCTCCCTGTCAGAACGGCAATCTGCCTTTTTTACAAGACAGTAAAACTGCTTTAGAGCGGTCAGCAAATGGTTAATGCAGGGAATGCATTAAGGTAAAAAATATATTGGCTTTAGAACCACTTTAATAGGTAAGAAGTTTTAAGTCCCCCTTTAACAGTTCACCAAGGTTGGTTAGCAAATTTCTTATGTCTATGAAAGGCACATAAATTACACAGACAATTGCAGTATACACATCACAGCCTGCATGATATGCATATTTAATATTGGCTGTCCAGCAGAGGGTACTCCCAAGGTCCAGAATAAAACAAATAGATAAGGGTGTCCGGTGGATGTTCAGCACTGGATCACAAATTACTCACACCAAAAATTGCGTGGGTGAGGAAGAAACTAGACAGGGATGGGGGGGTAGTATTTGTAGCTTCAACAGATACCAAAAGGTACAAACAAAGCACAAGGATTTTGTGGTGGGAATGAAGGAAATTATTCCTACAAAACAAACCTATGTGCAGGGATTTTAAACTTAGGTACATTTTAGCGCCCCCCACCCCATCCTGACATCTTGTGCTGAGCAGACATAGGGACAGATGTTCTGCTCTTTGGGCAGACGGGTGTAAATTTACACCCGACTGCCCTCCGATCTGATTTTCACAGACAGAGGGGGACAGAAACCCTTTAGTTCATTTTTAACAGATCAGAAGGGATTGGAGGAAGGAGAGTGTAAATGGACACGTCTATTTACAACCACTTCTACCTTGAGGAAAATGTAGGATCCAATACGGTCTGCCTGAAAAATGGACAGGTGGACCCGATTAGAAAGGAATGTGTAGAAGGGGCCTAACAGGTTAATGATCATAAAGTGGGGAGTCAGCAATTGCACTGCGCTCCGGTATATGGAGACGATATGGATGTCTAGTGTGGATCAGTATTCCTATGCAGGGATAGATAGTGCACGTTGTTCCTTATGTCCCATGGTACCTCCCCTTTTAATCCTTCCCCCATCTGCTCTCTTTCTATGCTTTGTGTGCCTAGGGATTGTCCCTTGTCTGCCGGGTGTAGAGCGCTCTAGCGGACTAACATTAAGTGTCAGAGTAAGGAGGAGGAGAGACGGGGGGCAGAGAGTGAGAAGGAGGTGAAGGAGAGACGGGGGGCAGAGAATGAGAAGGAGGTGAAGGAGAGACGGGGGGCAGAGAGTGAGGGGGTGGGAGAGAGAGAGACACACAGACGGGGGGAGAGAGAGAGACACACACACAGACGGGGGGGAGAGAGAGAGAGACACACAGACGGGGGGGGGAGAGAGAGACACACAGACGGGGGGGGGAGAGAGACACACACAGACGGGGGAGAGAGACACACACAGACGGGGGAGAGAGAGAGACACAGACGGGGGGGAGAGAGAGACACAGACGGGGGAGAGAGAGAGAGAGAGAGACACAGACGGGGGAGAGAGAGAGAGACACACACAGACGGGGGGGAGAGAGAGAGAGACACACACAGACGGGGGGAGAGAGAGAGAGACACACACACACAGACGGGGGGGAGAGAGAGAGACACACACAGACGGGAGGAGAGAGAGAGAGAGACACACACAGACGGGAGGAGAGAGAGAGAGACACACACAGACGGGGGGAGAGAGACACACAGACGGGGGGAGAGAGACACACAGACGGGGGGAGAGAGACACACAGACGGGGGGAGAGAGACACACAGACGGGGGGAGAGAGACACACAGACGGGGGGAGAGAGACACACAGACGGGGGGAGAGAGACACACAGACGGGGGGAGAGAGACACACAGACGGGGGGAGAGAGACACACAGACGGGGGGAGAGAGACACACAGACGGGGGGAGAGAGACACACAGACGGGGGGAGAGAGACACACAGACGGGGGGAGAGAGACACACAGACGGGGGGAGAGAGACACACAGACGGGGGGAGAGAGACACAGACGGGGGGAGAGAGACACAGACGGGGGGAGAGAGACACAGACGGGGGGGAGAGAGAGAGAGACACAGACGGGGGGGAGAGAGAGAGAGACACAGACGGGGGGGAGAGAGAGAGAGACACAGACGGGGGGAGAGAGAGAGACACAGACGGGGGGGAGAGAGAGAGACACACACAGACGGGGGGGAGAGAGACACAGACGGGGGGGAGAGAGAGACACAGACGGGGGAGAGAGAGAGACACAGACGGGGGGAGAGAGAGACACACAGACGGGGGGAGAGAGAGACACACAGACGGGGGGAGAGAGAGAGAGACACACAGACGGGGGGAGAGAGAGAGACACAGACGGGGGGGAGAGAGAGAGACACAGACGGGGGGAGAGAGAGAGACACAGACGGGGGGAGAGAGAGAGACACAGACGGGGGGAGAGAGAGAGACACAGACGGGGGGAGAGAGAGAGAGACACAGACGGGGGGAGAGAGAGAGAGACACAGACGGGGGGAGAGAGAGAGAGACACAGACGGGGGGAGAGAGAGAGACACAGACGGGGGGAAGAGAGAGAGACACACAGACGGGGGGGAGAGAGAGAGACACACAGACGGGGGGGGAGAGAGAGAGACACACAGACGGGGGGGAGAGAGAGAGACACACAGACGGGGGGGAGAGAGAGAGACACACAGACGGGGGGAAGAGAGAGAGACACACAGACGGGGGGGAGAGAGAGAGACACACAGACGGGGGGAGAGAGAGAGACACACAGACGGGGGGAGAGAGAGAGACACAGACGGGGGGAGAGAGAGAGACACACAGACGGGGGGGGGAGAGAGACACACAGACGGGGGGGGGAGAGAGAGACACACACAGACGGGGGGGGGGGGGGGGAGAGAGACACACACAGACGGGGGAGAGAGAGAGACACACACAGACGGGGGAGAGAGAGAGACACAGACGGGGGGAGAGAGAGAGAGAGACACACACACAGACGGGGGGGAGAGAGAGAGAGAGACACACACAGACGGGGGGAGAGAGAGAGACACACACACAGACGGGGGGGAGAGAGAGAGAGACACACAGACGGGGGGAGAGAGAGAGAGACACAGACGGGGGGGAGAGAGAGAGACACAGACGGGGGGGGAGAGAGAGAGACACAGACGGGGGGGAGAGAGAGAGAGACACAGACGGGGGGGAGAGAGAGAGAGACACAGACGGGGGGAGAGAGAGACACAGACGGGGGGAGAGAGAGACACAGACGGGGGGGAGAGAGAGAGAGACACAGACGGGGGGGAGAGAGAGAGAGACACAGACGGGGGGGAGAGAGACACAGACGGGGGGGAGAGAGAGACACAGACGGGGGGAGAGAGAGAGAGACACAGACGGGGGGGAGAGAGAGAGACACACAGACGGGGGGAGAGAGAGAGACACACAGACGGGGGGGAGAGAGAGAGACACACAGACGGGGGAGAGAGAGAGACACAGACGGGGGGAGAGAGAGAGACACAGACGGGGGGAGAGAGAGAGACACAGACGGGGGGAGAGAGAGAGACACAGACGGGGGGAGAGAGAGAGACACAGACGGGGGGAGAGAGAGAGACACAGACGGGGGGAGAGAGAGAGACACAGACGGGGGGAGAGAGAGACACAGACGGGGGGAGAGAGAGAGACACAGACGGGGGGAGAGAGAGAGACACAGACGGGGGGAGAGAGAGAGACACAGACGGGGGGAGAGAGAGAGACACAGACGGGGGGAGAGAGAGAGACACACAGACGGGGGGGAGAGAGAGAGACACACAGACGGGGGGAAGAGAGAGAGACACACAGACGGGGGGAAGAGAGAGAGACACACAGACGGGGGGAAGAGAGAGAGACACACAGACGGGGGGAAGAGAGAGAGACACACAGACGGGGGGGAGAGAGAGAGACACACAGACGGGGGGAGAGAGAGACACACAGACGGGGGGAGAGAGAGAGAGACACAGACGGGGGGGAGAGAGAGAGAGACACAGACGGGGGGGAGAGAGAGAGAGACACAGACGGGGGGGAGAGAGAGAGAGACACAGACGGGGGGAGAGAGAGAGACACAGACGGGGGGGAGAGAGACACAGACGGGGGGGAGAGAGAGAGAGACACAGACGGGGGAGAGAGAGACAGACGGGGGGAGAGAGAGACAGACGGGGGGAGAGAGAGACAGACGGGGGGAGAGAGAGACAGACGGGGGGAGAGAGAGACAGACGGGGGGAGAGAGACAGACGGGGGGAGAGAGAGACAGACGGGGGGAGAGAGAGACAGACGGGGGGAGAGAGAGACAGACGGGGGGAGAGAGAGACAGACGGGGGGAGAGAGAGACAGACGGGGGGAGAGAGAGACAGACGGGGGGAGAGAGAGACAGACGGGGGGAGAGAGAGACAGACGGGGGGAGAGAGACACAGACGGGGGAGAGAGACACAGACGGGGGAGAGAGACACAGACGGGGGGAGAGAGACACAGACGGGGGGAGAGAGACACAGACGGGGGGAGAGAGACACAGACGGGGGGAGAGAGACACAGACGGGGGGAGAGAGACACAGACGGGGGGAGAGAGACACAGACGGGGGGAAGAGAGAGAGAGAGACACAGACGGGGGGAAGAGAGAGAGAGAGACACAGACGGGGGGAAGAGAGAGAGAGACACAGACGGGGGGGAGAGAGAGAGACAGACGGGGGGGGAGAGAGAGAGACAGACGGGGGGGAGAGAGAGAGACAGACGGGGGGGAGAGAGAGAGACAGACGGGGGGGAGAGAGAGAGAGACAGACGGGGGGGAGAGAGAGACAGACGGGGGGGAGAGAGAGAGACAGACGGGGGGAGAGAGAGAGACAGACGGGGGGGAGAGAGAGAGACAGACGGGGGGGAGAGAGAGAGACACGGGGGGGAGAGAGAGAGACACGGGGGGGGAAGAGACACAGACGGGGGGGAAGAGACACAGACGGGGGGGGGAAGAGACACAGACGGGGGGGAAGAGACACAGACGGGGGGGGGGAAGAGACACAGACGGGGGGGGGGAAGAGACACAGACGGGGGGGAAGAGACACAGACGGGGGGGGGGAAGAGACACAGACGGGGGGGGAAGAGACACAGACGGGGGGGAAGAGACACAGACGGGGGGGGGAAGAGACACAGACGGGGGGGGAAGAGACACAGACGGGGGGGGGAAGAGAGAGAGACACGGGGGGGAAGAGACACAGACGGGGGGGAAGAGACACAGACGGGGGGGGGAAGAGACACAGACGGGGGGAAGAGACACAGACGGGGGGGGGAAGAGACACAGACGGGGGGGGAAGAGACACAGACGGGGGGGGAAGAGACACAGACGGGGGGGGGAAGAGACACAGACGGGGGGGGGAAGAGACACAGACGGGGGGGGGAAGAGACACAGACGGGGGGGGGGAAGAGACACAGACGGGGGGGAAGAGACACAGACGGGGGGAAGAGACACAGACGGGGGGGAAGAGACACAGACGGGGGGGAAGAGACACAGACGGGGGGGAAGAGACACAGACGGGGGGGGAAGAGAGACAGACGGGGGGGGAAGAGAGACAGACGGGGGGGAAGAGAGACAGACGGGGGGGGAAGAGAGACAGACGGGGGGGAAGAGAGACAGACGGGGGGGGAAGAGAGACAGACGGGGGGGGGAAGAGAGACAGACGGGGGGGGAAGAGAGACAGCCGGGGGGGAGAGAGACAGCCGGGGGGGAGAGAGACAGCCGGGGGGGAGAGAGACAGCCGGGGGGGGAGAGAGACAGCCGGGGGGAGAGAGACAGCCGGGGGGGGAGAGAGGGAGTCAGAGAGAGGGGGTGAGGGGACTGACAGAGACCCCTAGCCTTGTCTTTAGTCACTCTTGTGCCCTCATGTTCCAGTCCCTGTCCAGGACCCATTTTCATTGTTACAGAGGTGCTCTGCTCCTTCCAGCGGATCTATGCGAGGTGGAGCAGTCCCTGGCTGCCTGCTCCTCCCGCCTGCTCATTCTCTGATCCCCCCCCCCCTTCGGCCTGTCCTTCAGGCCTGGGAGCAGAGAGGAGGTTGAAGGAGTCCATGGGTTCCAGGCTCTGACAAGTGCCTGTGATGCTATGCCCGCTGTTGATCTTATCTTCCGAGACTTTCTCCCTTCAGGGCTATCAGTACTTACCCTGCCCTCACTGCTCTCCTTCTCTGAAGCCTCAGATTTCTGCACCACCCGCTCTCACTGTGGAGATGGTAGCTGGAGCCGGGTATTGGCATCTTGTCTGTACCTTGCCACTTACGCTGTCCATGTCCTCCCACCTGCTGTCACCGGACAGCCCCCCTCTATGACCAGGCCCCTATTGACCTGGTCATGCCCTGCAACTCCATGAGCCCCTACATTAACCACTTGAGGACCGAGCCTCTTTCTGAGATTTGGCGTTTACAAGTTAAAGTTTTTTTTGCTAGAAAATTACTTAGAACCCCCAAACATTCTTTTTTTTTTCTAACACCCTAGAGAATAAAATGGCGGTCTTTGCAATACTTTGTCACACCATATTTGCGCAGCTGTCTTAAAAGCGCACCTTTGGGGAAAAAAAAACTTTTTTGGAATTAAAAAAATAAAACAGTAAAAGTTAGCCCAATTTTTTTTTATATTTTAAAGAATGTTACGCCAAGTAAATTGATGCCCAACATGTCACGTTTGTGGAATGGCGACAAACTTTTACCCTTAAAAAGTTCTACAGGTTGCATGTTTTGAGTTACAGAGGAGGTCTAAAGCTAGAATTATTGCTCTCGCTCTAACAATTGCAGCGATATCTCACGTGTGGTTTGAACACCATTTTCTGCGAAAGAGCTAGTCGGGGCGCTTTAAAAAAAAAAGCTCTTATTTTACTTTTATTTTGACACAAAAAAAAACAAAAAAACATTGAGACACTTTTATTCCCATTACAAGGAATGTAAGCATCTCTTGTAATAGAAAAAAGCATGACAGGTCCTCTTAAATATGAGATCTGGGGTGAAAAAGACCTCAGATTTGGACTAAAATGCAATAAAAAAAAATGTCCCTTTAAAACCTATGGCCGGAAGTGACGTTTTGACATCGCTTCCACCCTGCAGTGATATGGAGACGGGTGAGTGCCATCTTCCCCTCACTCGTCTCCATACACAGCAAGAGAGGACCGGATCGCCTCCGCCGCTGCCAACAGCTCCGGTAAGCGGCGGAGGGCACCGGAGAGCAGCGGGGGGGGGGCCCTCTCCCGCCGCCGATAGTGATCTCGCAGCGTATCCGCCCCAGAGACCACTTACCTTGTAGAGGACCGCCCGCTGAAGAAGATACCGGGGTTATGGTAGCTAGCTGCTACCATAAATGTATTCCTCTTCAAACAGCCGACATAAAACTGTGGCGGGCGGTCCGTAAGTGGTTAATTTAGTCCTTCTGAAATATTGTTTGCTATAACAGATAATCATTGCATAATAGACTAGGATTGGACTGTCTAGACCAAAATTTCATTTATTATTTTTTCTACTCGTTTAAACTTTTTCTAATTTTATATAAAAACTTAGCATGTTTGGATAGAATTTAAACCAATGAATTAGTCCTGGAGTGGTGGGTCGGCTGGTAAGATAAAGAATGAGCCGCTCAGTATCCCCCCTTCCTTCGTGTCAGCATGATGGTGCAGCTCCTATTTTTGATAATTTTTTACTTATGTGGTACCGTCTAAGTCCTTCATACCAGTTTATAGGGTCCTTTTGTATAATTTCTCTGATAGGATGTGGTACCGGACAGCTTTGCCCAAACATTAGAGGGTCCTCCCTGGTGGTACCTGCTCCCACTTGTTCCTCCTGTTACAGTAAATGGGAGGGCAAAACTACATTCGGCCTGGTTCACATCTATGCGTGTTTGCGGCCTGTGTTTGCACATGACCAGTAGCCCATTCATTTGAATGCGCTGCTGTGCCTGCATTTCTTGCAGAAAAAAGGTTTCTGCACCATTCTAAAAACACAGCAGCCTGGAAATCCCATAGTGCTTTTGCACCATGCGATATCCTGGCAGTTCCAGCACCCGCAAACACACTGCATTTTTAGATGCATGGGGGGTGTCTTTCAGAATGAATAGCAACCCTGTGCATTTTCAAACTACATTTTGACTGAATCCCTGCAATTCCCACACCAGCAACCACCCACAGATGTGAACCAGGCCTTATGGGAAGTCAAGGGACCAAAAAAAAAATTTAGTAAACAGTTGCTATAGAAAAAGGAAGCATTTACTAATGCAGCTAAATACAGCTGCATATAAAGGCATATAATTCCTAGATAAATGCAATGTGCAAAGTGGTCACTGAGACAGCACTGCTAGAATTAGCCCTGGTGAACACTGGTGCTTTTTGACATGCGATTTGGCATGTCAAAACGGCGATATTTGCCGCAAATTGCCGGCAATGGCACCTTCCTAATTGGTGCGACGCCGCATCTGCGGCGCTGCACTGATTTCAAAAAGTAGTTTCTGTACTACTTTTTGCGATTTCGGCTGCGATTCACATTGACATCTGTGTCTTTGTAATCGCGGCTGAAATGGGGACTGCCAGCGAGAGTGAAATCGTGCGAGTTCAGCTGAACTCGCAGGGCTTCACTCCCGCAGCCCAGTATGAACCTGGGCTTAGACAAAATAAAATCATGCATTTACAAGCAGAACAACCGTCCATGTGAAAGAGACCAATCACAAATAAAGACACGTTTTTAAACAAAGTTCTGATTCTGTTTTGCTTGACCTATAAATGTCACGGTCTTCAACTACTTTTATCTAATTATCAGATTTTATTACTGTAGCACACTGACCTTTTTCCTACCTTTGGCTCACTTGCAGGAAAAAAAAACACATGGTACTATATGCCCGTACCCTCTTGTTTGAGGAGGTTGAGCGGTGTCATGTATTTGGGTCCCACAGCTAGGTTCTCCATCGGTTGGTTCTCATCTCCTAAAATATAGGGACAAATCTCTGTCCCCCCCAGGTAATTCCAATGTCCACACCACTCTAAACTCACTTTTCTTCAATATTAGCAGATAAAAAAGGGTGGATAAGAGACAGGACAGCAAGGTTTTGGGAGGTAGGTCCAGGCACAAGTAAATGTTACAATCACCACTCAATCCCTGAGTGGGTTCAGCCCACCAGGATAGTCTCCTGTAAAAGGGGATCCTAGAAGCCGAAGTGATGCTCAGACTTTTAATTAGGCTCTTTCCTTAGATACGATCGGGAGATCCTCTGCCACAGAATCTATCATGTCCTGAACTTCGCAAGGGACACCCTGGGATTCTTCTTCCCAGAAGTGGGCTCCAGCTAAAGGTGCTGGGCCCAGTGTTGAAGTTGCAGCCCCAGGGCTAAAGATGCCTGGGACTGATGCACATGCGGCCCCATGGCCTGGAGGGCCATGCACCACGCACTTGGCCTCCGACTCCTCTTGCGAACCCCCAGACCGACCTCTCCCAGGCGGCGTCTGCCCCTTATGTATCCTCTCCCAGCATGCACAGCAGGCCAACCACACCCACTGTACCGCTGCCGAGAGGGGACACCCTAAGGCACAGCACTATTACCAGTGGTTCAACCCTAGCCAGTCATGGCAGTGCCACCTACAGGCCACAGGGAACTGCACACCAGTACCTGGAGAAACAAAATAACAACCCATCAATGAGAACGGTCTGAGCCTAACTACTATCTCAGACCAGCCCCTAAATTTGAGTATATAGCACCCCTAAATGGGGTGGTCGCTACATTACCGAATATTATGCTATTATTTCTGACAAACAGGCAAAAGGACTTCATCATGCATGCACGGGTGGGCACTGGGCAGCATACTATATTATATAAGCGATTGAAACATCCCTTTTGTGAAGCGATAAATACGTGACACAAACAGCACTCCTACATCTTCCTAGTTGATGTAACTTGCAGATAAATGCAGTGCTGGTGATAGAGAAAACAGTTCCACAGGAGGGATCCAAAGAATGGTGCTCCGCTGTGTAGTAAGCTCTGACACCCGCTCTCACTCGATTAGCAAACCCCTCTCCCTATGGAGTGTACACTTAGCAGACCTTGGCAAGTAAAGCGCCTGGATGGTCACAGCAATCCTCCTTGTAGACGGTTAGTAACGCTGCTGGATGATTATGGGTTAGGTGTCAGGACATCAGGGAATGATTGGCTCGTCCCGCTGATCTGTTTTATCCACTGCCCAATCGCCTTCCCTCAGAGATCCCAAAGAGGATACTGTGGTCTCAAAAACCCTAGCGTAATTCTGAAAAGTGATTTATTGATAAAAAAATATATATATATATATTTAAAAGCGCATGTGCATAGGTTCAAAGACTTGGATCGAAACAAAAAATGTCAGCATGAAGACCAATGATAGGGTTTTCGCTATGCGATCTCTTATTTCCAGATGATAGGTGATTAAAGCCCCTCTTGTCTCTCCAGAAGCCTAGCTGACCCTATAAACGCTGTGTGCTTTATCCCTGACATGTTCCATCAAACTGACTTCTTCTGAGGTTGAGAACACACAGCTAGACATCGTTCCTTAAATAAACTTCCTTTCAGGTAAATGAACCCCTTACTTTTTATCTCACAGGTGAGCGTTCCAGAGGAGATCATTATGCCTGATTAACCACTTAAGCCCCGGACCATTCGGTTGGCCAAAGACCGAGCCCCTTTTTGCGATTCGGCACTGCATCATTTTAACTGACAATTGCGCGGTCATGCGACGTGGCTCCCAAACAAAATTGACGTCCTTTTTTTATTCCACAAATAGAGCTTTCTTTTGGTGGTATTTGATCACTGCGGTTTTTATTTTTTGCTATAAACAAAAATAGAGTGACAATTTTGAAAAAAAATCAATATTTTTTACTTTTTGCGATAATAAATATCCCCAAAAATATATAAAAAACATTTTTTTTCCCCTCAGTTTAGGCCGATACGTATTCGTCTACATATTTTTGGTAAAAAAAATCGCAATCAGCGTTTATTGATTGGTTTGCACAAAAGTTATAGCGTCTACAAAATAGGAGATAGTTTTATGATATTTTTATTAATATATATTTTTTTAATAGTAAAGGCAGCGATCGGCGATTTTTATCGTGACTGCGACTTTATGGCGGACACATCGGACACTTTTGACACCATTTTGGGACCATTGTCGCTTTTACAGCGATCAGTGCTAGAAAAATGCACTGATTACTGTAAAAATGACACTGGCAGTGAAGGGGTTAACCTATAGGGGGCGCTGAAGGGGTTAAGTGTGACCTAGGGAGTGCTTCTAACTGTTAGAGGGCGTGGCTTGCCGTGACACGTCACTGATCACTGTTCCCGATGACAGGGAACATGATCAGTGACAGTGTCACTAGGCAGAACGGGGAGATGTTGTTTTTACACTAACATCTCCCCGTTCTTCAGCTTTGTGACCCGATCGCAGGACACTGGCGGCGATCGGGTCCCGCGGGCGCGGTAACGGAGCTTGCGACAGAGTCGCGAGCGCACCGTCGGCGGTGTGCACGCGACCACACGCCGGCAAATTAAAGGGGACGTATATATACGCTTATTTGCCTGTCCATTTCATTCTGTTGACGTACATCTGCGTGCGGCGGTCGGCAAGTGGTTAACATCCACAATGGCTTAAAGCAGTGTTTCTCAACTCCAGTCCTCAAGGAGCCTCAACAGGTCATGTTTTTAGGATTTCCCTCAGATGAAACAGCTGTGGTATTTACTTAGGCTGTGAAACTGATCAAATCACCTGTGCATAATAATGGGAATCCTGAAAACATGACCTGTCAGGGCGCCTTGAGGACTGGAGTTGAAAAACACTGGCTTAGAGGAACAGCATAGCCTATCATCAGGGGATCGTTCACAATCAGATTGTATACAAATTGTATATCAAAATACAAATTCTTGTTAATCCACCCATGTATAAAAGCTATAAAAAATAATAATAATCCCCTGTGCTGCGACCCCTAAATAACGCAATGCGCTGATACTAAAATCGTAACTGCTGAATATATACAGCAAATTAATGACCTTCAATCTAATATCACTGAAATAGGAGCACAAATCAATACACAAATACCCTTTGGTAAAGAAAACACAGATAATACTCCTTACCCCACTGTGCACCTGGGATAAGTGACCCAAATAGTGGTTCACTTTTTAGGTGACGGAAGTAAAAAAAAAAAAATATATAAAATACCCTCCCTGCTTGCACAGTCACCCGGTAAGAGTGACTCACCGTGGAGGATGACTCTTCGGGGTGACGGGCAGCGCCATTAACCCTACACTTATATATAAATTCAATCTAATATATATCAGATGAAATATTCTGGATGTGCGCCAATACACATACACATATGCATGCCCCTAATATTAGTCACACGATTCAGAATTACATCCCTCATTGTGAATAAACACAGAGCTAACAGATAAATACAATAAAATCAAAATATAATTTATTAAAACAGTATTTATAAGCCTAAATTGGTTCTAATGTATTCTATATAGCTAAACTCTCCTATCGTTTTCAGCCAAGGGAGCTGCCATCTTGGCCTCGGTTTAATCTTCAACTGCCATGATGCTGCACATGTGATCAGCGATGACACCAGCCATTGGATAGTTTGACAGTTTGGTTGAGAGCACAGCCAATGGGAGTGTTACATTTCCGGCAAGTGCCGGAAATGTAACTGTTTTTTAAACTGTTAAATGGATGGGTTTACTTCCGCTTTAATGATTAGATCTAAAGTATTCTATATAGATATTAATACCAATGTAATAGATTAACTGGATATTGGACAATTATTGGAATAGGAGGAAACACAATAATGTTATATATTAATTAATTTCATATGTATACAAAGTTAATAAAATAATTTATATCGTAGGCATAAAACAATAAAATAAAAAATCTTAATATTATTAAAAAATAGAGAATCAGATTTTGAATTTCCAGGAAAGATGTCTTGTCATTGAACAGTATGTAAATTCAATAGCCGGGATTTAATAAATAACAATGTTACTTTAACATTGCTAACCATAATCGCATAAAATCGCATAATAGTTCATTAATTTATTACTTATAGATCAATGGGAACTTATTATATATTCAGACCCTATGGCTGGGTTCACACCTATGCGAATTGAATGCGTGTTTCTCCGCATTCAATTTGCATAGCAGGAGAATGTGACTGGCTCTTTATGGAGCCGGTTCACATATCTCCGCAGTGGGTCAGGTGCGATGTGCCGGAAAAACGCGTGCCTTTTTTGGTGCGTTTTAGCTTCTATTTCAGCCCAAAATTCGGGCTGAAATCGGACCTGAACCGGTGAACCAGCACGCACCGGACCCCTGCTGTGAGCCGCATGCGGCGGCGCTGTGAACCTGGCCTTAGTGTTAATAATCACTTATGAAGCAATTGATATCTAAATCAATGTTCAGCCCCTTTGGCGATAAAGTATTCATAAAAAATATCCATTTGGTTTCCCTTTTTGATAGTTCCCTTAGACCACTTTCACACTGAGGCGCTTTTCAGGCGCTTTCACGCTGAACAAAATGAATACTTTCACACTGGGGCAGTGTGCTGACAGAGCGGTGAAAAAACACCCCTCTCCATTGAAATAAATGGAAAGCTCTTCAAAAGCGCCTGAAAAGCTCTTCTAAAGTGCTCAGTGTTTTACTGGCAGTTTTTCAAGCGCCTTAGGCCATTTTCACACTGAGGCGCTTGAAAAACTGCCAGTAAAACACTGAGCGCTTTTGAATCGCTTTTCAGGCACTTTTGAAGCGCTTTCAATTCATTTCAATGGAGAGGGGCGTTTTTTCAGCCCACTGCCCCTGTGTGAAACGATTCATTGATTTTAATGGAAATACGTTTTCAGGTGCTTTTTTTAGCGTGAAAGCGCCTGAAAAGCGCCTCAGTGTGAAAGTGGTCTTAGTGTGGAAGAGACCTCAGGCTCTGTTTCCACTATTGCGACCCAAAAGTCACGTGATTTTGTCACAATTTTTTGCTGCGATTTTGCCGCGATTTTGATGTGACTGGAAACAATGCCTGTGTATTCTTGAGGTCTATGGACCTCAAGTCGCATCAAAGTGGGACCAAAGTAGTGCAGGGACTACTTTGAAGTCGCCGTGACTTGAAGTCGCACAGATATGAACTCATTGGAAATCATGGGGAATGACTTGTCATGCGACTTTTCAGTCCCAAGTCGCATGATAAGTCGTACTAGTGGAAACCGAGCCCTACTCTATTTGTACCCCTCCATGCTGGGAGGGTTCTATCAACTCCCAAAAATGTATTGACGCACATCCAGAATATTAAATCTGAGATAAATTTGATTGAATTTATATATAAGTGTAGGGTTAGTGGCGCTGCCTGTCACCCCGAAGAGTGATCCTCCACAGTGAATGTGCAAGCAGGGAGGGTATTTTTTTTTTTTTTACTTCTGTCACCTGAAAAGTGAACCACTATTTGGGTCGCTTATCCCAGGTGGACAGTAGGGTAAGGAGTATTACTTGTGTTCTCTTTACCAAAGGGTATTTGTGTATTGATTTGTGCTCCTATTTCAGTGATATTAGATTGAAGGTCATTAATTTGCTGTATATATTCAGCAATACTGATTTTAGTATCAGCGCATGCCGTTATTTAGGGGTCGCAGCACAGGAGATTATTATTATTTTTATAGCTTTTATACATGGGTGGATTAATAAGAATTTGTATTTTGATATACAATTTGTATACAATCTGGTTGTGAACGATCCCCTGATGATAGGGTATGCTGTTCCTCTAGTAAGCCATTGTGGATGTTAATCAGACATAATGATCTCCTCTGGGACACTTACCTGTGAGATCGAACGTAAGGGGTTAATTTACCTGAAAGGAAGTTTATTTAAGGAACGATGATGTGTCTTCAACTCCAGAAGAAGTCAGTTTGATGGAACATGTCAGGGATAAAGCACACAGCGTTTATAGGGTCAGCTAGGCTTCTGGAAAGACGAGAGGGGGTTTAAATCACGATCATCTGGAAATAAGAGATCGCATAGCGAAAACCCTATCATTGGTGTTCATGCTGACATTTTTTGTATCGATCCAAGTCTTTGAACCTATGCACATAGCATATGTTTTTTTTGAAAGATTTTTTTTTTTTAAATAAGTACTTTCAGAATTACGCTATGGCGCTGCTAGCTGTTTTTATGAGACCACAGGATCATCTTTGGGATCTCTGCGTGAAGGCGATCGGGCGGTGGATAACAGACGGAACGATCAGCGGGACGAGCCAATCATTCCCTGATGTCCTGACACACCTAACCCATAATCATCCAGCAGCGTTACTAACCGTCTACAAGGAGGATTGCTGTGACCATCCAGACACTTTACTTGCCAAGGTCTGGTAAGTGTACACTCCATAGGGAGAGGGGTTTGCTAATCGAGTGAGAGCGGGTGTCAGAGCTTACTACACAGCGGAGCACCATTCTTTGGATGCCTCCTGTGGAACTGTTTTATCTATCACCAGCACTGCATTTATCTGTAAGTTACAAAAACTAGGAAGATGTAGGAGTGCTGTTTGTTTCTCTCATACATTGTTAGAGGATCTTTGCTTGAAGGTTTTTTAAACAGCTGCCCACAGACTGGTTATATTTGTGTTTTTATTTATTTAATTTGATTAAACTAGGGTTGCCACCAGTCCAGGATTCACCCGGACAGTTTGGGTTTTGAATCATGTGTCCAGGTTTCAGTCTGTCTGAAACCCGGACACAATATTCAGACAAGAATGTGGCTCAGAACAGGGCCTGATAGGAGAGTGAGAGGGCACGATGTGCGCAGCATTACCATAGGCACCCCACGTGCATTAGCATTATCCAGGGGTGACACCAGGTGGGTGGTTAGGGTGACAGTGGCCAGTCTAAATGCCCCCATTATATTAAAGGCTAGGTTCAACTGTAGGAACACATTACACCTATATTTAGGATGTAACGTAATATGCTCCCAGTCAACTGTCTCCCACCATCAGAGCCTCCTCCATGTGACAGCAGGTGGCGTTATTGTGTGTTTGAGCTTTGGGGTGCACACCCTAATGCAATAGGCTGCGCACACCTATGAGCATTACTATTCTCTTTGGAGCGCCCAAAGGTGTCCCAGGTCTGTTACAATCGTATAGTGTATATTAAAAAAAAAAAAAATTTGCGATGCGCCGCTAAAGTGTTCGGGTTTGGCGGGAAGAAAAAGTGGCAACCCTAGGTCTAACGCTCCAATGAGCTGCTCCACTGGCAGAGAAGCATGGGCACTATGATTGCTGGCACTTAGTCTATGTCTCATAAGGACTTGTATGTTTTACGTTTGCTGCCAAAGTGGATGTTTTTGCATGTTGTGTTGGCACATTCACTATTGTATTAGTGTATGGTTTACCACATAATTCACATTTACTTGTATTCATTTATTTTTATGGAATTTAAAGTGGTTGTAAACCCACTTACACAACATGCACCTAAAGGTAAGCCTAGATTAAGGCTTACCTGTAGGTGCATGAAATAGCTCCTTAACCTACACTGTTTAGGAGATATTTGCATTTAAAACCGGCGCCGCTGACGTCACGCGCATGCGCACTAGCGGGCCGGCTTAGTAGCCGGATTTCTGAATTGAGTTAGCTGGCCCGAGCACGCATGCGTGTGACGTCATGGCGGGAAGAAAATGCATAAGCATACTAGCTTATGTCTTTGTTTTGCAGGTTGTTTTAAAAAAAAAAAAGCGGGGTTTACAACCACTTTAAGGAGACAGCACACCCTTATTTACATATAAAAGTACAGACAGAGAATTACCAGAATTTAAAGGATTAAGTCTCGGGTTAACATCTATGTGGGCTGCACTTGATGTGTTTTTCAGGCACGTTTTGCATTTTTAAACCCATTTTTTTTTTATGCTTTTTTCATGCATTTTGTGTTTTCTCTCTTTAACCACTTAAGCCCCGGACCATTTTGTAGCTAAAGGACCAGAGGTGTTTAGAGAATTTGGCACTGCGCTGCTTTAACTGGAAATTGTGCAGACATGCAATGTTGTACCGAAACTAAATTTGCGTCCTTTTCTTCCCACAAATAGAGCTTTCTTTTAATGGTATTTGATTGCCTCTGCGATTTTTATTTTTTGTGATATAAACGGAAAAAGACTGAAAATTTTGAAAAAAAAATATATTCAACTTTTTGTTATAAGAAAAATCGAATAAACTCAATTTTAGTCATACATTTAGGTCAAAATGTATTCAGCCACATGTCTTTAGTAAAATGTCAATAAGCGTATATTTATTGGTTTGCGCAAAAGTTATAGCGTTTACAAACTAGGGTATATTTTCTGGAATTTACACAGCTTTTAATTTTATGACTGCCTATCTCATTTCTTGAGGTGCTAAAATGGCAGGGCAGTATAAACCCCCCCCCCCCCAAATGACCCCATTTTGGAAAGTAGACACCCCAAGGAAATTGCTGAGAGGCATGTTTAGCCCATTGAATATTATTTTTTTTTGTCTCAAGTGATTGAATGACTAAAAAAAAAAAAAAAATTACAAAAAGTTGTCACTAAATGATATATTGCTCACACATGCCATGGTTATATGTGGAATTGCACCCCAAAATACATTTTGCTGCTTCTCCTGAGTACGGGGATACCACATGTGTGGGACTTTTTAGGAGCCTAGCCGCGTACGGGCCCCCGAAAACCAAGCACCGCCTTCAGGATTTCTAAGGGCACAAATTTTTGATTTCACTCCTCACTACCCATCACAGTTTCGAAGGCCATAAAATGCCAAAATAGCACCAACCCCCCCCCCAAATGACCCCATTTTGGAAAGTAGACACCCTAAGCTATTTGCTGAGAGGCATGTTGAGTATTTTACAGATCTCATTTGTTTTTGAAAATGAAGAAAGAAAATCATCTTTTTTTTTTTTTCAATTTTCAAAACTTTTTGACAAAAAGCGAGATCTGCAACATACTCACCATACCTCTCAGCAAATAGCTTGGGGTGTCTTCTTTCCAAAATGGGGTCATTTGGGGGGGTTTTGTGCCATCTGGGCAGTCCATGGCCTCCGAAACTGTGATAGGCAGTGAGAAGTGAAATCAAAAATTTACACCCTTAGAAAGCCTAAAGGCGGTGCTTGGTTTTTGGGGTCCCGTACGTGGCTAGGCTCCCAAAAAGTCTCACACGTGGTATCCCCGTACTCAGGAGAAGCAACAGAATGTATTTTGGGGTGTAATTCCACATATAACCATGGCATTTTCGAGCAATTTTTCCGCAACTTGTGTCAACATATAAAATATTCCATGGACTCGACATGCCTCTCAGTATATAGCTTGGGGTGTCTACTTTCCAAAATGGGGTCATTTGGGGGGGTTTTGAACTGTCCTGGCATTTTATACACAACATTAGGAAGCTTATATCCACTCTTCTAACCACTTGAAGACAAAGCCCTTTCTGACACTTTTTGTTTACATGAAAACATATTTTTTTTTTGCAAGAAAATTATGCTGAACCCCCAAACATTATATATTTTTTTAAAGCAAAGGCCCTACAGATTAAAATGGTGGGTGTTGCATTTTTTTGTCCACACAGTATTTGCGCAGCAATTTCTCAAACGCATTTTTTGGGGAAAAAATACACTTTTTTTTTAATGCACTAAAACACACTATATTGCCTAAATGTTTGATGAAATAAAAAAAGATGATCTTAGGCTGAGTACATAGATACCAAACACGACATGCTTTAAAATTTCGCACAAACGTGCATTGGCGACAAACTACATACATTTTTAAAAGCCTTTACAGGTTACCATGTTAGATTTACAGAGGAGGTCTACTGCTAAAATGACTGCCCTCGATCTGACCTTCGCGGTGATACCTCACATGCATGGTGCAATTGCTGTTTACATATGCGTTCGCCATTGGGCAAGAGCAGGGCAGGACAGGGGTGCTTTTTTTAAAAAAAAAATTATTATTAATTTTGCTTTTTTATTTTATTTTTAAACTGTTCCTTCCATATTTTTTTTTTTTTTTTTTTATCATTTTTATTGTTATCTCAGGGAATGTAAATATCCCCTATGATAGCAATAGGTAGTGACAAGTACTGTTTTTTAAAAAAAAACTGGGGTCTATTAGACCCTAGATCTTTCCTCTGCCCTTAAAGCATCTGACCACACCAAGATCGGTGTGATTAAATGCTTTCCCTATTTCCCAATGGCGCTTTTTATATCCGGGGAGGGACATTCCCTCCCACTGCTTGTAAAAGCAGTCCAGAGGCTAATTAGCCACTAGGATTGCTTTTACATGAAATCTGGCTGAAAAGAATGATACCAAGATGATACCTAAACCCGCAGGCATCAATCTGGTATAACCATTCAAAGTCCAGTAACATACCAGTACGTTGCTGGTCCTTGTTGGACATGTATTGTAATCTTTTTTTTCATGCAGCCTGTTGACTGAATGAAAAAAAAAGATTGATCGGTGGGTATGCCCACCATTAGAATACCGCCCTTCATCCACCCACTTCTAATGATGGGCATACTTGCACCATTTATATATGCCGAAGCATGGGGGCATCTTCCCGCAAAAGTTATGCCGCGTACACATGGTCAGACTTTTCCACGGGCAAGCCTCCGTCGGAATTTTGACCGTATGTACGCGGCATTAGGAGCAAAATCGCTCCTCCACCCCTGCTGCCCCAATGCTTCGGCATATATGCTTTTTTTTTTTTTTAACTGTGGTGGTGAAATCACCTCCTACAGCCCTGGAGTCGCAGGGATCAGGCCTGTCTCTGCGAACGCTGCAGTTATGTGTGTTGTGTTTTGCAAGTGACAGCGATCGATCGATACTGCACTTGGGTGGCCTGGGCTGGACGGAGGGGCAAAACGCAGGTGCTAGCAGGTATCTGGGCTGATCCCGCTAACACTGCGTTTTTGGGGACGCTAGTATAGATCTGATCAGATATTGATCTGTTCAGATACTATACCACTAAGGGAGGTGTATGCTTCACGCGTGGGTGTTGGCATTACTGGCACTAACCTGACGCTGCCTGGGGTGTGACGCAGGGTTAACTAGGGGAAATTAGGGGGTTAAAACCTTTATTAGATAATATATGGGGGTACCTGACGCTATAAAAACCTGCGGCGAACCTAAAAAAAATAACTGTCTATCGGCACCAGCATAACTAATACAGCGTTTAGAAAAACGATCGCTTAGTGACACTTGCAAAAGGGGGTGAAGGGGTTACCTGGGGGGTGATCAAGGGGGTTAAACCTTTATTAGGTAATATATGGGGGTAGCTGACGCTATAAAAACCGGCGGCGAACCTAAAAAAAAATAACTGGCTACCGATCGGCATCACTGACAATAAAACAGCGATCAGAAAAACGATCGCTTAGCGACAGTGGTGCTAGGGGGTGAAAGGGATATCTGGGGGGCGATCAGGGGGTTAAACCTTTATATGGGGGGGTTAGGGGGCTACACTGGACCTAAAACTAAACTGTAGTGACACTTTTACAGTCACAAATGTCACTGATTGCAGTGATCAGTAAATAAATGGTCACTGCAATCAGTGACACTGTGGCTGGGGGGTGATCTGGGGGTGTCTGGGGGGGGCGATTTATGTTCCTAGGTGTCCTGGTGTCAGTGTGCTGTTTGTGCACTAACCTGTGTGTCTTCTCTTGTACGGCGCTCGGTATATGTGAGTGCCGCATGAGAGATGACATCACTTCCTCTGCCTGTGTAAACATTACACAGCAGAGGAAGCTTTCTCATTCGCCGGGAGCGATCACGAGGGGGTGGCCGGAATCGAACGGCCGTCCCCTCATCCCGGATCGCTCCCGAACAATTAACGACCGCTCACTGTATAGAAGGGGGGTCCGATGGGACCCCCCAACTATACAAAGGCAGTCACGTACATGTACGTGACTTTGCCTGTCGGTGCCATTCTGCCGACGTATAATTACAGTGGGCGATCGTTAAGTGGTTAAACACACTGTAAGCACACTGTATATAGCTGGTTGCTAAGGAGCAGGCTGGGAAGCTGGCCGCCGCGTCCTTAACCAATGAGTTACCAGCTGTCAGCAGGGTTCCGAGCTGACAGCTGAAAGTAAAAAAAAATGCAGACAAAAAAAAACATGGTGGGGTCCACCCTAAATCCATACCAGGCCCTTTGGGTATGGATTTGGAGGGCACCCCCCTCCCCCATGCCGAAGTCCCAGACCCATTCTAAAAAAGCATGGGCTGCAAAACGCATAGGTGTGAATGTGTACCCTAGGAGACCATGTTACTTGAGCTGTAGTGTGTTTCTGCAAAATGCAAAAAAAAAAGCTGCGAACGTAGGGTAACATAGGCCCTAATTTACCACCAAAGCTCCCAAAATGTCTCTGCGTTAGTTTTTTGTTTCCTTGTACCTGATGGCATGACCAGACTTTCAAAAGGTTTTACTGACATAACACCCCCCAAAACTGCATCTCCCAAAGACCTTTCCTAGACATAATGCTGACACTAATGTAAATCAAAGGGTTTGAGGCAGTAATGTGTATTTTTGATGCATTTAATGCAAATTTAGGGTGCGTTAACCACTTCAGCCCCGGAGGATTAGGCTGCTGAATGACCAGACCACTTTTTACAATTTAGCGCTGCTATAACTGGTAATTGCACGGTCATGCAATGTTGTACCCAAACAAAATTTGCGTCTTTTTTCCCACAAATAGAGCTTTCTTTTGATGGTCGTTGATGGCCTCTGCGATTTTATTTTTAATTTTTTGCGATTTAAATGGGAAAAACCAAAAATTTTGATTTTTTTTTTCTACTTTTTGTTATAAGAAAATTCCAATAAACTAAATTTTAATCATACATTTAGGCCAAAATGTATTCAGCCACATGTCTTTGGTAAAAAAAATGTCTAAGCGTATATGTATTGGTTTCAGCAAAATTTATAGCGTCTACAAACTAGGGTACATTTTCTGAAATTTACGCAGCTTTTAGTTTGACTGCCTATCATTTCTTGAGGTGCTAAAAAGGCAGGGCAGTACAACCCTCCCCCCCAAATGACCCCATTTTGGAAAGTAGACACCCCAAGGAAATTGCTGAGAGGCATGTTGAGCCCATTGAATATTTTATTTTTATTTTTGTCCCAAGTGATTGAAAAATGACAAAAAAATAAAATACTAAATGATATATTGCTCACACATGACATGGTTATATGTGGAATTACACCCCAAAATACATTCTGCTTCCCCTGAGTACATGGATACCACTTGTGTGGGACTTCTTGGGAGTCTAGCCGCGTTCAGGATTTCGAAGGGTGTAAATTTTTGATTTCACTCCTCACTACCTATCAGTTTTGAAGGCCATAAGATGCCAAGATGGCACAAACTCCCCAAATTACCCCATTTTGGAAAGTAGACACCCCAAGCTATTTACTGAGAGGCATGGTGAGTCAATGGAATATTTTATATTTTGCCACAAGTTGCGGGAACATTACAAACTTTTTTTTTTGCGCAAAGTTGTTACTAAATGATATATTGCTCAAACATGCCATGGGCATATGTGAAATTACACCCCAAAATGCATTTTGATGCTTCTCCTGAGTACGGGGATACCACATGTGTGGGACTTTTTGGGAGCCTAGCCATGTCCAGGACCAGGCCCGGATTTACTCCCTTTGCCACCCCAAGGCCGGGTCCTTTAATACCAACCCCCCCCCCAGCAAGCAAGCGGATGCTTTTCTCAAAGGGGCGGATATGGTTAGAAATAGCATGATGGCCAGTGATTTATGATGGGCGGATGCTTTTCTCAATACAGCAAGCGGTTCTTCTAACCATATCCGCCCCCATCCAACGCAGCCACGGTGCCCATCCAACGCAGCCACGGTGCCCATCCAACGCAGCCACGGTGCCCATCCAACGCAGCCACGGTGCCCATCCAACGCAGCCACGGTGCCCATCCAACGCAGCCACGGTGCCCATCCAACGCAGCCACGGTGCCCATCCAACGCAGCCACGGTGCCCATCCAACGCAGCCACGGTGCCCATCCAACGCAGCCACGGTGCCCATCCAACGCAGCCACGGTGCCCATCCAACGCAGCCAATGTACCCATCAATAGCCCTTGCTCATTAAACAGTCCACATTCAGTGAAAGTTAATGCACTGCAAAGTTTGCAGTACATGAACTTTCAATGAATGTGGACTGTTTAATGAGCTTGTTGCACAAATCACTTTATTAATGATATCTATGGCTATGCATATTTATAATTTATTTAATCCATATTGAGCACTATATTTGATGCCTGGCACACACGCACAATCGCACATGATGATGATTTAAAAGTTTTAAGCCATCATCATGTGCGATTGTGCGTGTGCCAGGCATCAAATATAGTGCTCAATAAGGGAGGCCCGGAATGAAAAGACAGAAAGTAATGGAGGGCCGGGCATGACAAGGTGGAGAGTAAAGACAACACAGGGTTAAAAAAGCTGGGAAGTTTGGAGAGGGAGGAGACGGGAGTAATATGTGCTGGAGGGGAGGAGCGCTTAAAATATGAAGGGGCGGGAACGCCTGGGAACATTTTGTGAGAAGACAGTGAGGGAGAGGTAGTTTTTTCTCTTCTCTCCACAGATAAGATGGCGGCCGCGTTTTTGATCCTCACTCAGTTGCGGGCGGCTGCGGCGGCCAAGGGGCCAGACTGGCTGGGAGAACAGGTGAGTGCCCTCATTTATGACCGGGCGGAGGGGTTCGGCGGCCAGCGGGGGGACTTCACAGGGCGCGCAGCGGTCTCTAACGCCGGACTGCTTTTTGCGCCCCCAACCCATTGATCGGGCCACCCCGGGAGCCCACAGACTGACGCGTCACCCCCCCCCGGGGAAGCGCGCGCCTGCTTCAGCCGGGGGGTGAGCCGGACGGTACACGCGGCAACGGCGGGAGGCGGGGCTACGGGCTGTCATGGCGCCCGGGCTTCGCCCTCGCGGCAGAGGACCTCATGTAGAGCGATCCCCCCTTCTGGGCAGGCGGCAGTGAGGGGGGGAATTCAGCGGGGGAAAAGCGTT
Source organism: Rana muscosa (assembly GCA_029206835.1). Taxonomy (NCBI): domain Eukaryota; kingdom Metazoa; phylum Chordata; class Amphibia; order Anura; family Ranidae; genus Rana; species Rana muscosa. Next base: position 634,532,291 of record CM055117.1, on the reverse strand, counting down.
GCCACGTCCGCAGGGCCCCAGGAGGGGATTTCAATTCAGCGCCAGGGGGAGTCGCGGCCTCCAGGCAGGCTTCGCCTGGGGGGCTTGAAGTGCAGGACAACAGGCTCGTCCAGTGGGCGTAGGCACTGCAGGGAGGTGGTGGTGGATCCCCAGGAGGGGACTTATATTCGGCGCCAGTGGGAGTCGCGGCCTCCAGGCAGGCTTTGCCTGGGCAGCTCATCACACCCGTGCTTACAGCCCGGGGTCGGAGGGGGAGCTGTCCGAATCAGAGGAGGAAGATTGCAGAGGGGTCGCAGCACCGAGAGAGGAGAGATCTGAGGCTGTGGGGGACGTGCCCTGTCAGCCCGGTAAGTCTACCACTATTATTCCTGTTGATTTGATGAATGCACTGTGAGTTGTGGGGTGTGGGGCCAGGGGCGTTGCCAACGGTGTGGGGGCCATGCCGGGGGTCAGGGATGCTGTTGCACCTGTGGCAGGGGTGGCGGGCAACCAGCCTGCCTCCCCTGGGGAAGGGGGCCCCATTGCTGATTATTGAGGGATTTTCAGGGGTGAAAGGGGGTTCCCCACAGGCGGCACCGTTGGTAGGCGGGCAGGTAAGGGGGGCGGTTAAGGTGGTGTCGCCCGTGACGGAACAGGTTGCAGGTGATCAGGTGAGTAAGGCTGTGGGGGTGGACGCAGGGGATCCTGCTGTTGCAGCCAGGGCGGTTATAGTGTGTAACGCCGATGCCGCTTAAGTGTAATGTTTGCGTTTGCTTTGGAGGGCCCTTGTGGACTCACCTGACCAGGGGGTGAGAGGAAAAATAGGAAAGGTGAGTATGTCTAGGTTTTCTCATTACTGCCCCATGAAAAGTTGTATTTGGACAAGGTAAGCCAGACGATTCCAAATGGAGGATGAGGGGATGAGGAGGTGTCGATTGGTCCAGAGGAGGTTTGGGAAGTGGCTGCGGGCATTCGCCATCTTGGCCAGCGTGTTAGGTGAGTAAACCCGGGAACATTGCTCGGCACTGTGCTGTTATATGGACGCGATGGGAGAGGCCTAGGGGGTTATGGTGGGACTGCTTGGCTGCGTGAAGACGAATAGTCGGCAGCGTAGGGCAGTTCGTCCGACGCTTCGTTGGGTGCATAAGGATATCAGCCTTTGGCTGCGTTTGATGTCCTCGGCGCGGACACCGAGCCAGTTTTTTCATGGGGGTGGGTCGGGGGGACAAATGACTGTGTACCACCGACCCAAAAAACATGGGGGGGGGGGGGTGTGCTGTCAGTTTCAGGAAGGATCTGGCAAGTTTGGGGGATCCTGTCGTTTTAAACATGAATGCTCTGGATGCGGGGGGAAGCACCCCTTGTCTCGATGCTTCAAAGGCGGAAAGCGTCCCGGGGATTTTGCTCGCAAGAAGGATGACACCGGTTCTGGAGGTAAGGATGGGGTTTTCCTAAGTAGATATCTGGATAGGGCATCGGCGGAGTGGCTGAGAGTGGGTTTCTAGGAGGGTTTTAAAATTACATGCTCTCAGGAGGTCGTGCCGCCCTTGGCGCAAATTTTGGGGCCAGCACTGGTTAGTCCGGGGGTGGTTTCAGAAAACATTGGCTAAAGAGGTGGCTTTAGATCATATGGGGGGCCATTTCGGGAGAGCCCACTCGGGGATCTGGTGGTGTCACCAATGGGGGTGGTGCCTAAGAAGGAATCGATTAAGCTTCGGCTTATTCACCACCTCTCGTTCCCAAGAAGGGGGTCAGTTAATCCCTTGATAGGTCCTGAAGTGTGCACTGTGCGGGGCACTCACTGCAAAGGTGGACGTTGAGTCAGCATTCCGTCTGCTGCCGGTACACCCGGACAGTTTTGGTTTGTTGGGATGCTGCTGGGGGGGGGTTTATGTGAATCGGTGTCTGCCCATGGGATGCTCCATCTCAGGCGCCATGTTCTGACAATTTAGCTTCTTTTTGTTAAAGGGTGGTCCGTGATGGGTCAAGCCATCCATTTCCTGCGAAAATTTTGTTTTGGCCCCCCCTTTTTATTGGGTGAGATTAGGGAGATATGGGAAAAAGGAAGGTGCAACTGCGTGGACTTCATTCCTTGCTGGGTAAGTTGAATTTTGCGGGTTGGATTGTTCCCAGGGGTGGGTTTTTGTCAAGGGCGGTCGGCTGGGGTGTGGGCCAATACGCATTTCATTTGACTCAATGAGGATATTAGGGAGGATTTGAAGGTGTGGCACACATTCTTGGAAACTTACAACGGGCAATGGGGGTGGATGGGGGACCCGGTGAGCAATTTTGATTTAGGATGGGTCAATGATGCAGCAAAGTCCACAGGTGTTGGTGCATTTTCCAGGGGTAATGGAGTGCAGAGGCATGGCCCAAGTCTTTTGGGGAAGCGGGGTTCAGTCGGGACCTGGTATTGCTGGACCTGTTTCCGGTGGTATTGGCTACGGAGTTGTGGGAGGCATTGTGTAAGGACATGAAGTGTAGATTGAACTGTGACAATTCGGGGATTGTGCAAGTCATCGACCGGAGTGCTTACAGTTGAACGTTTTCTCTATGCTATGCATATCCCGGGGATTGACTACACACTAGCTGATTCACTGTCCCCGGTTTCAGGATCGGCCAGTAGGTAAGTGGGTCGACATGGGTGGCATATACAAATAATCTGGAGGGAGTGGGCTGCATTCATACGGCTAGTGGATGCTGAGCTGGGCGTGTCCGAGGTGGAGTTGCTGGTAGTTTACTTTGTAACTCGGTGCATGGGGGCAGGGGGTTCGGTGTCAGGGATCGAGAAGAAGCTGGCAGGCTTGGCGTTTCTGTGCGAACTCCAGGGCATGCCGGATTTCACTATGGTTTTCTGGGTAAGGGAGGCGTTAAGGGGGGGGTGTCAAAAGGATCACCCTCATAGGGATGCAGGGAGGCCTGTGTCTTTTTTTCTCTTTTACAAGTGATCTGCGAGGCATTGGCCGGGGTGTGTTCATCTGTTTATGGGGTAAAGTTGTTCTATACAGCGTTTTCTGTTGCATTTTGGGGCATGTAGGGTGGGGGAGCTTGTGGGCCCATCAAAACTGAGGACTTGGGGGTTACTGGTACAGGAATTGGAGTTCTCGGGCGATAGGGTGAGGTTGCGGTTCAGGAGGTCACAGACGGATCAAATGGGGTGAGGGGTGACGGTACAGTTTTTTCCTTGCCTGGGGCTCAAGGATGTTCAGTGAGGGTGGCGGAAGAAGTTCTGGAAGTTAGGCCGGCTGGGGGTGGGCCTTTTTTGGTGCATGGGGATGGATTGTTTCTAGTACGTTTTCAATGCGTGGCTGTTTTCCAGAAAGGCCTGTGGGCAGCGGGGCGCAACTGCACGCATATCGCTCCACACTTCTTCCGCATCGGGGCGGCCACTGGGGCTGCCCGGTGCGGGTTGAATGAGGCAGCGGTAAAACATATCAGGAGATGGGAGTCCAGGTGGTTTCGTTCTTATGTACGCGCCCCCCCCCCCATTTATTAGCTGATGTGAGTGGGAATATGTGGGAAGTGAAGGGGTGCGCAAGTGTGGTTATTGGCAATGATGGGGTATTTTTTCCTGGGGGTTTTGAATTGTGTTGTGGTATTTTCATTTCTGATGGAGGTTCTACACGCCTCGTCTGGATGGTAGGGCATTCATATGTCTTTTGGGGGAGCAAGGAGGGCAGACGTCTGACAGGAAGGCAGGCAGTTGGGGATACCCAGGAGGGGGAGGCTTGCGTTGGGGGGCATAGGCATCCCGGGCATAGTGTGGAGTAGGGTAGTGCCAGAAGTGTATCGGTATGCCTGGTTGGATAGACCGCCGGTCGTTTGGTACTACATGTGGGGAGGGGGGGTGACTTGGGGATCAGAGCCATTGGGGCTCTGTTCTCGGCCATAAAGTCGGATTTCTTGGTGCTTAGAGAGGTCTTCCTGGGGACGTTGGTGGTATAGTCTGACGTTGTAGCATGCACCTCGTGGCGGATGGTGAGAACAGTGGCGCGGATCAACAAGGCGGGAATCAAGTTAAACAAACTGGTGGGGGTAGGTTGGTTGCCAATAACGGGGGCTGGTGGTAAGGCACATGGAGTTGGAGGTACATGTGTGCATCTTTCTGATGTGAGTATAGATTTGTGGGCATTGAGGATTCAGGATGGGATCCAGCTTGCCCTGCGGGTGTGGAGGGGGGCCCTTAAGGGTAAGGGGTTACCCTTGCAGGCTGTGGCGGTGTCTTTGGTGTTTGACGGTGGCATAAAACAGATGTGATGGAAGTGGTGGGGTGCTCATCGGTGGTATGTGCCCCTCTGGTGTATTCCAGTGGAACGGTGTCTGCTGGAATACGGGTATGGTTGCACTGCGGGAAGGGGTTGTCTCCAAGCTGTGACATGGCTGGAGGCCTGGTATGGTAAAATTTTGGTCCCGCAGTGTATTGGTGGAAAAAGTGTTAAAAGTTCGGGGTGCCGTCAGAGACCAACAGACTGGGAGTTAAACTGTTAAAGTTATGGAAGTGAAAGTATTATTTTATATTGGAGTTTTATCTAATTATGTTTTAATAAAAAAGCTGTTATGGTCAGTTATACTCCAACTCTGGTGTGGTCCAATTATTATAGATTGGTTAAGATAAGGGGTATGTAATTTAAGGGGGTAGAATGGTATGGGTAAAGTGTTGGGAATATCTTGATTACACTGGTCATGGATTAAATAAATTATGAATATGCATAGCCATAGATATCATTAAAGTGATTTGTGCAACAGCTGTTCACAAATCACTTTATTACAGTTTATTTAGGCTATTGCTATGAATATTTATTGAATCCGTTGAGCATTATATTTTGCTGCTTGCTTCTGGTTGGCATGACGAGGATCAAGAAGTAGTACCTGGCTGGTGCTATCCTTGGTGCTGCTGCTGGGGGTTCCCCATCGGGCCGCCATTCATTCCTTCTCCAGTCCTCTCTTCTCCTCTTCACCTCACTTCACATTCCCCACTTGGGGGGAGGAGGTGGTGGCGCGCAGAGGAGGTTGGCGGAGCATTAGGCTCCACTTCCGGCACTCTGGTCAGTCATCGGCAGTCATGGGGGTGCCTGTCACTCCCCTCCCCAGGCCAAGTAGGATTACTAGCATTTGCTGTGTCAGCGCCGTGCTCCAGCAGGTCGGACGCGGTGCCGGGAGCTACATTAGTGCGGGAGGACGGGCGGCGCCGCCCCTGCACTCAGTGCCGCCCCGAGGCCTGGCCTAAATGGCCTTGTGGGAAATCCGGCCCTGTACAGGACCCCAAAAACCAAGCACCGCCTTCAGGCTGGTGATTGGTGGATGGCAGTCGGCAAGTGGTTAACTTCCTCACTACCTATCAGTTACGGAGGCCCTGAAATGTCCAGATAGCACAAAACCCCCCAAATGACCCCATTTTGGAAAGTAGACACCCCAATGTATTTGCTGAAAGGCATGGTGAGTATTTTGCAGCTCATTTGTTTTTGAAAATGAAGAAAGAAAATAATTGTTTATTTTTTCACAGGGGCGTACCTAAAGCGGATCCTTTGGCACCCCCACCCCCGGTAAAATGCATAAACACCCAACTGTGCCCCCTGCATACCTCTGCTTATCCCAATATCTTTTTGTCACTACTGTGGTGTACCCCCTCTCCACAACTGCACCTCTGGACCCCTTTACATTACACAGCACCGCACCTCTGGACCCTTTTACATTACACCGCACCCCACCTCTGGACCCCTTTTACATTACACAGCACCACACCTCTGGGCCCCTTTTACATTACACAGCACCCCACCTCTGGGCCCCTTTTACATTACACAGCACCCCACCTCGGGACCCCTTTTACATTACACAGCACCCCACCTCGGGACCCCTTTTACATTACACAGCACCCCACCTCGGGACCCCTTTTACATTACACAGCACCCCACCTCGGGACCCCTTTTACATTACACAGCACCCCACCTCGGGACCCCTTTTACATTACACAGCACCCCACCTCGGGACCCCTTTTACATTACACAGCACCCCACCTCGGGACCCCTTTTACATTACACAGCACCCCACCTCTGGACCCCTTTTACATTACACAGCACCCCACCTCTGGACCCCTTTTACATTACACAGCACCCCACCTCTCGACCCCTTTTACACTACACAGCACCCCACCTCTCGACCCCTTTTACACTACACAGCACCCCACCTCTGGACCACTTTAACATTACACAGCACCCCACCTCTGGACCCCTTTTACATTACACAGCACCCCACCTCTGGACCCCTTTTACATTACACAGCACCTCTGTACCCCTTTTACATTACACAGCACTATGCACATCTGGAGACCCTTTACATTACACAGCACCCCACCTCTGGACCCCTTTTACATTACACAGCACCGCACCTCTGGACCCCTTTTACATTACACAGCACCGCACCTCTGGACCCCTTTTACATTACACAGCACCCTACACCTCTGGACCCTTTTTACATTACACAGCACCCTACACCTCTGGACCACTTTAACATTACACAGCACCCCACCTCTGGACCCCTTTTACATTACACAGCACCCCACCTCTGGACCCCTTTTACATTACAAAGCACCTCTGTACCCCTTTTACATTACACAGCACTATGCACATCTGGAGACCCTTTACATTACACAGCACCGCACCTCTTGACCCCTTTTACATTACACCGCACCCCACCTCTGGACCCCTTTTACATTACACAGCACCCCACCTCTGGACCCTTTTTACATTACACAGCACCCTACACCTCTGGACCACTTTAACATTACACAGCACCCCACCTCTGGACCCCTTTTACATTACACAGCACCCCACCTCTGGACCCCTTTTACATTACAAAGCACCTCTGTACCCCTTTTACATTACACAGCACTATGCACATCTGGAGACCCTTTACATTACACAGCACCGCACCTCTTGACCCCTTTTACATTACACCGCACCCCACCTCGGGACCCCTTTTACATTACACAGCACCCCACCTCGGGACCCCTTTTACATTACACAGCACCCCACCTCGGGACCCCTTTTACATTACACAGCACCCCACCTCGGGACCCCTTTTACATTACACAGCACCCCACCTCGGGACCCCTTTTACATTACACAGCACCCCACCTCGGGACCCCTTTTACATTACACAGCACCCCACCTCGGGACCCCTTTTACATTACACAGCACCCCACCTCGGGACCCCTTTTACATTACACAGCACCCCACCTCGGGACCCCTTTTACATTACACAGCACCCCACCTCGGGACCCCTTTTACACTACACAGCACCCCACCTCGGGACCCCTTTTACATTACACAGCACAGCACCTCTGTACCCCTTTTACATTACACAGCACCCTACCTCTGGACCCCTTTTACATTACACAGCACCTCTGTACCCCTTTTACATTACACAGCACTCTGCACCTCTGGAGTCCTTTTACATTACACAGCACCTTGCACCTTTGGAGACCCTTTACATTGCACAGCACCGCACCTCTTGACCCCTTTTACATTACACAGCACCTCTTGACCCCTTTTACATTACACAGCACCCCACCTCTGGACCCCTGGACCCCTTTAGATTTACACAGACACCCCCCAGCTCTGTCCCTTCCTACATTAATCATGCAGATGGAGACAATGAGCAGCACGGAACAGAGGGCAATCACCTGTTGGTTTACTTACATTAGCTTCAGCAGCTCTCTACTCAGTGCTGCTCACTGTCTCTCTCTCCCCTGCGGTACAGGAGAGAGAGTGTTTTGCTTACCCTGCTGGATGCTCCAGATGGAGAAAACCAAATGTGGTGCCGCCGCGCTGTAAACAGAGCAATGCGCATGTCATGGGCATCATATCCCATACGGCCAATCAGCACACCACAGAGGCACAGCGCCTCCCACTCCACCGCCCACGAATCGCTCACAAGCCGGTGTCCTGCCAAAAATGTTCCCTAGAAAAAAAGGTATGCCCCGCCCACCCGCACATCGAGGGAGACAGACAGCTCTACCAGCCAACCAGGCGGAAAGCCTGAAAAACACAGATAACGGCGCAGGAGCCCAAAGCATAAGAACACACAAACGTGCCCCTAGACACCCCTCCGGTGGGTGGCACCCGGTGCGGCCCGCCCCCTACTTAGTACGCCCCTGTTTTTTCAATTATCAAAACTTTGACAAAAAGTGAGATCTGCAAAATACTCAACATACCTCATCAAATAGCTTGGGGTGTCTACTTTCCAAAATGGGGTAATTTTTTTTGGGGGGGGGGCGGTGTGCCATCTGGGCATTCCACGGTCTCCGAAACTGTGATAGGCAGTGAGGAGTGAAATAAAAAATGTACACCCTTAGCCTGAAGGCGATGCTTGGTTTTCGGGGTCCCGTACTTGGCTAGGCTCCCAAAAAGTCTCACATGTGGTATCCCTGTACTCAGGAGAAGCAACAGAATGTATTTTGGGGTGTAATTTTACATATGCACATGACATGTTTGAACAATATATCATTTAGTTTAGTGACAACTTTCTGTAAAAAAATAAAATACATTACATTTTTCAGAAACTTGTAGCAAAATATTAAATATTCCATGGACTCAACATGCCTCTCGGTAAATAGCTTGGGGTGTCTACTTTCCAAAATGGGGTAATTTGAGGGGGTTTTGAACTGTCCTGGCATTTTATGCACAACATTTAGAAGCTTATGTCACACATCACCCAAAGCCCTTTGTGACACTTTTTGTTTACATGAAAATTTTTTTTTAAAGCTAAGGCCCTATAGATTAAAATGGTGTGTGTTGCATTTTTTTTCCACACAGTATTTGCGCGGCGATTTTTCAAACGCTTTTTTTTTTTAAAACAACGCACTTTTTTTAATTTTGATGCACTAAAACACACTATATTGCCCAAATGTTTGCTGAAATAAAAAAGATTATCTTAGGCCAAGTACATGGATACCAAACATGACATGCTTTAAAATTGAGCACAAAAGTGCAGCGGCGACAAACTACATACATTTTTTAAAAGACTTTACAGGTTACCACTTTAGATTTACAGAGAAGGTCTACTGCTAAAATGACTGCCCTCGATCTGACCTTCACGGTGATACCTCACATGCATGGTGCAATTGCTGTTTACCTATGACGCCAGACCGACACTTGCGTTGGCCTTTCCGCGAGAGCAGGGAGGGAACAGGGGCTGTGGCGTAGCGTTGGTTGTCAGCACCTGGGGCAAGACAATTAATTTGCGCCTCCTAACCTGTGGGCTTTTAGCACCCAAGAATGGGGGCCCAGGTTCCTCTACTCACAGCCTGAGCCTCGGATTGGCTGTCTGCAGCCTTTTATTATTGGTTAGATCTGACATATCTCTTTAATTACAGTAGTCAGAGATAACCAATAATAAAAGGCTGCGGGCAGCCAATCGGAGGCTTAGGTTGTACATAACGAGGAGCACCTATATACAGCAGAGCAGGCAGCCAATAAACCAGATGTAAGGGTTGTGCATATTATTTAGTGCTAGACATACTACAGGAGACAGCCAGAAACTGCAGACATACTATAGTAGATGGTCAGAGACTGCAGAGATTCTACAGTAGATGGTAAGAGACTGCAGACATAGTACAGGAGATGGTCAGAGACTGCAGAGATTCTACAGTAGATGGTCAGAGACTGCAGACATGGTACAGGAGATGGTCCGAGACCAATTCAGAGTGCAATTCATACAAAGTAAAGAGCTCAGGAGTGTACTGCATACACCGTGCAGAATTCAGTAGTGAGCTACGTACAGAGTACGAAGATTAGGAGTGTGCTATATACAAAGAGAAAAGATTAAGATTTTAGTTAAGCCCATGAGGAGGGATAGGCCCAGAAAGGTCTTAAATTCGGAAACCGTAATTGGTTTCCAATCTCTGGCAAGGGAGGACAACTGGGGATTAGCGGCAATGAATTGACCAGCATACAAATTGCTTTGGTCCACAATAGATCTATAAAGATCTGTGAAAAACAGCGAAAAAAAATCAAGTGATGTAAAATCAACTGTTTCCACCTGAATTCCGGGTTGGCCAGTGAATGGGGGGTGTGACAGGAGTGACTTTTGGTCGGAGGTTTGTGCGGCTCAGCTTGCCCTGGAGATTTCTGGAGGCTCATTGTCCAGCTTCCCAGATGCCTTCCCAGATGCCTCTTTGGCATTTGGCATGATTCGTTAATTTGTTAAAAATCTAATGAAACAAAAGGTCAACACAGAGTTAATCTTAGGCCCCTTTCACACTGAGGCGTTTTTACTGCGTTTTCGCGGTAAAAATAGCGCTGTAATAACGCCTGAAATAATCCTGCCCCAGCATTCTCAATGTGAAATCTGAGGGCTTTCACATTGAGGCGTTTTGCTGGCTGGGCGTTGAAAAAAATCCTGCAAACAGCTTTTTTAGAGCAACTTTAGGGCGCATAAAATAGCGCTGTAAAAACGCCTATCCCCATTGAAATGAATGGGATTCGCGGTAAAAACGCATAGGCATAAGCGTTATGTTAAAAAATAGCGCTAACGCCTATGCGTTTTTACCGCGTTCGCGCAAATTTTAGCGCGAACGCGGTAAAAACGCATAGGCGTTAGCGCTATTTTTACCGCGATCGCGGTAAAAAATGTCATTATTTTTTAACGTTTTTTCAACGCCTCAGTGTTAAAGGGGCCTTACAGTCAAATCAGCTGATTTGTTTTGTGCTGGATGTTGGATTACTGGCAAAATGCATTCCTGAGAACTGAGTGAGAAGGGTGTTGTATTGTATTTGAGCAGAGGAGAAGAGATATTGTCATTGTGTGTGAATGGATTCAATAAACAAATTACTTTTTCTAGTCATCTTCCAGGACGGCACACCTGAGATGACTGGTCCACCTGACAGGAAACACAATCAACTGAACCTCAGTTCTTGATTGTGTTTCCCGGCAGCGAAACGTTTGTTATTTTTTGTCAGACCTGAAGTCGGTAGCGGATGGTCTCCCCCCTGAGAGCTGGACGCCAAGGCCGGGGGAGGGTTGCGGGTCCAGCCAGGGCTCAGTCCCTTCTCAGGGCGGGTTCCCAATGACCAGTGGTTTTCCCCGGTAAAGAGCCTCCCGGGCACAGGGGCGATTCCCGGATCTCTTGTGGGTACATGCCTCCCCACCTACCTTCCACCCTGTCCAGGGTACTTGGGGGATGAAGGAACCGGAGGGTCTGCAGGAGTCCAGGCAGCTGGAGAAGGAAACCTGTCGTTTTCCAGGCAGTGCAGCTCCAAAGGAAACGCTGAAAACACTCCTAGGCATTAGTGAGCGTTCAGGCCAGGTGGAGCAAGATGGCGCCGCTTCCGTTACCGGGTGACATCACTTCCGGTTTCCGGTCTACGCCAAAATGGCAGATCCGGACACTAGAGGCCAAAATGGGACTACCGGCGGGACTCAAGCAAAATGGCGCCGATCGGCGTCCTGGCCATAAAAATCCGGTGGAGCCAGGCGGAGGTCCCACAGGCACCTCTCACCGCCTGGAATCTCACAGCAAAGCTCCTAGCAAAAAGGGACCAGCTGAGACCAGGAATGGAAGGAGAGGAAGACACAGCGGTGGCTGCATCCCAGGAGAGGACTGCGAGTGGTGAGTCTTAACTCTATTTTCACAAGGGGTGGATTAAGGGGGGTCTTACCCACACCCTTTGGGGGAAGGGGGGCAGGAGAGAGAGTACAGCCTGTTAAAAATTTGTGCTGTCATGTCTTTTGTCTCTTTAGAACCCAGTGAATCTGCTCAAGGGGCCCACAAGGGTAAAAGCAAAAGTACCCCTCCCCCTAGAACAAAAAGGTGTGGGAATTGCAATGAAAAGCTCCCACAGGGTCACACAAAACCTTTGTTACAGGTGCATACATAAATTGTCGGGTAAGGAAACCTCACAGTTGATGAGGGACTTACAGTACAGTCAGAGATGCTGACTAAGCTCCAATCCCTTAAGACAGTTATTGCATCTAAGGAAGAGCCTAGCTCTAGTGGCAGAGAGGCTCTGTCTTCTAGGGAAGGTACTTCATCTCTGGGGACACATCTGACAGAGGTCAGAGAACCCCGCAGAGGCCTCCCTCTTCTATTGCTTCAGGAGTAGATGAGCTGGAGGACCCAGAGGAGGACTCATTAGAGGAGGGGGAAGGCTCAGACCCTGAAAGCCAGGACAGTGACAGTCCTAGACTTAAACATATCTTTCCCGTGGAGGACATGGGACAACTACTTAAGGCAATGTATGCCTCTGAAGATATCCCAGAACCTCCAGTGCAGACAACAGCCCGGGATAAGTTGTATAACGGCTTAGGAAAACCTTAGTCCAGGGTATTCCCAGTGCACCAAACCCTTAAGGAAGTAATTCTGAGGAAATGGAAGGACCCAGAAAGGAAGGTCCTTAAGCTAAAAACCTGGAAGAGAAGGTTTCCATTTGGGGAGGAAGGAGAAGTTTTTCAAGACCCCCAAATTAGATGCAGCCCTTCAGGTCTCTAAGAAATCCAATTTGTCCTTTGAGGACTCGTGTAGCATTAAAGACCAAATGGACAGAAGGGCTGAACGCTTCTGCGCAGAGCATGGGATGCCAATGCGCCAGCCATGGCTCCTGCACTAGCATCTGCCTGCGTAGCCAGGAATGTGAATGCCTGGCTAGGTAGGCTCTCTGGCCATGTTTCTAGAGGGGACAGTACAGAGAAGGTTTTAGACTCTCTTGAAATAATTAACAAGGCAGTAGCATATTTGGCAGACGCGACAGTGGAGGTTGTCAGGACCTCAGCCAAGTCAGCGGCCCTCCTAAACTCCGCAAGGAGGGCGGTCTGGGTTAAATCGTGGCAGGGGGACCATATGTCCAGGTCACGGCTCTGCGGGTTACCTTTTAAAGGTTCCCAGCTTTTTGGTCCTGGTCTGGATCAGGTCCTATCGCGCTCTGCAGAGAAAGGGAAAAAGTTCCCGGTTAAGGCCAAGAGAGAAAAAGGCAAAACGTTTTTACATGCCCCTCCTAATCAGGACCAAGAAGGACACAAATAGAAGATAGGGGAAGGGAACGAGCAGACAGAAGGGTGGACTGCTCTTCTCTGGACCTAAGGACGCCAGCAAGCATCCAAAGTGACGCCAGCGTCAGGGTAGGGTGGAGACTTTCTCGATTTGTCCCTCAATGGAGAAGGATCTCCAAAAGCCCCTATATCCTGCATATCCTGACAGAGGGATATCGTCTGGAACTTTCCTCTCCTCCCCCTCAAAATTTTATTCTGACCCATCTCCCTAAAGAACCATTGAGAGCAACAGGGTTGATGGACAATTTGCAGGGATTGTCGGACCAGGAGGTTATCCTCTTCTTTCCACCCGAAGAGCTCTATCAGGGATTTTACTCCCACGTGTTTGTGGTCCAGAAGCCGTCAGGAAAATTTTTCCTGATATTAAATCTCAAGAAGCTGAACAGGTTTCTGATGCTCAAGAGCTTTCGGATGGAAAGCATATATACTGAGAGGAAACATCTATTGAAGGATGACTTTATGGCCACAGTAGATTTGAGGGACACGTATCTTCACGTGCCTCTTGCCCCGGAACACCAATCCCTGCTGAGGTTCGCAGTCCTGACAAGCAAGAGAATACAACACTGGCAATACCGAGCATTTCCCTTTGGCTTAGCTGCAAGCCCAAGAGTGTTCACGAAGATATTGGCTGAGATTGTAGCTTGCCTGCATTTACAGGGGATATCTCTGTTACCCTATTTAGACGACCTCCTGATCTATGGACAGTCTTTAGTGCAAGTGACATCAGACGTTAAAGACAGTGATCTGCACCTTGGAGAACTTGGGCTGGATAGTAAACAGGGAAAAATCTTCCCTAGTGCCATCCCAGATAAAGACTTTCCTAGGATACTCAGTGGACGCAGGGGCTCAGAAGCTTTTTCTCCCAGAGGAAAAAAGGTTAAAGGTAATATCAGCGGTTTCCTCTCTATTGGAACTCATGGACTGCTCTGACAGGTCATGAGGGTCCTTGGCCTAATGACTGCCTGTATTCCGGCGGTTCCCTGAGCTCAGCTTCATTCCAGGGAGCTACAGTTTTTCCTTCTATCCTCCTGGGAAAAAAAGACAGTCTCTGGATGGGAAGGTAGCCATTCCAGCAAGGGTAAGGGCCTCCCTAGATTGGTGGCTGGGTTAGGACAGACTCACGTTGGGTCATCCCTGGGCCCAGTGGAACCCTATAAAAATTATCAGACGCAAGTGCCTGTGGTTGGCGTGCTCACTTGGGGGACCTCCAAGCACAGGGATCCTGGACCCCGATCCAAGCAAGAGCCTCCCCCAATTACAGGGAGCTTCTTGCGGTGGGTCAGGCTCTGAAGGCCTTCGAAAGCAGAATTCAGGGACTAGGCGTCCAAGTCCTTTCGGACAATGTGACAGCAGTTTCCTATCTAAACCGTCAAGGGGGTACAAAATTCAGATGACTACCAAGTCTGGCCCTGGAGATTCTGAGTTTGGACGAAGGGGTCCTTCAATCCATATCTTCGGTCCACATAAGAGGGGACCACCAATGTGGTAGCGGATTTCCTGAGCCGACAACCCATTCACCAAGGGGAATGGGAACTAAACCAGAGTATATTCCTCCAGATGGGTCACAAGTTCGGGTTTCCGGAGATAGACTTTTTCGCCCACAGAGGGAACAGAAAGGTGGAGCGATTTTTTTCTCTCACACCAGAGGGAGGTTCAGAGGGAATAGATGCTCTAGCTCAGAACTGGGACTGCCACCTAGCATATGCTTTTCCCTCGACTAGCTTTGATTCCTCGTGTTCTACAAACACTGGCCAACTCTGAGTGCAAGCTGATTCTGATAGCCCCTTGGTGGCCCAAGAGGACTTGGTTTGCTACTCTGAAGAAATGGTCGGTGGCCCCTCCTTTTCCTCTCCCAACCAGGCAGGATCTTCTTCTGCAAGGGCCAGTCGTTCACCCCAACCCAGGATTCTTCAAGTTGACGGCATGTATCTTGAGAGGGAGATTCTCAGAGGCAAAGGATGCTCCGTTAAAGTGATTGGGACCCTTCTAGGTAGTCGAAAACCAGTCACTAGGAGGATATATTCAAAGATTTGGAATACTTTTTCTCACAGGTGTCAGGATAGAGAATTATCTAGTCCTTCGGTACCAGTGATACTAGAATTTTTACAAGCAGGGGTGGACAAAGGAATTGCCATGAATACCCTGAAGGTGCAGATAGCTGCTCTATCTGTATTTTTGGACCAGAGGCTCATGCCAGAGCCCTTGATTAGGAGATTTCTAGTAGCTAGGGAGAGGTTAACCCCCATAAAAGTTAAGATTCCCTCCTTGGAATCTAACATTGGTCTTGGAAGCATTGACGAAAGCACCTTTCGAACCATCTCAGGAGATCCCCATTAAATCTTTGACGCTTAAGTTAGCCTTTTTACTGGCCATCACAACAGCCAGAATAGTAAGTGACCTGCAGGCCTTGTGAAGTAAAGAGCCTTTTCTGTTGATACTGGAAGATAGAGTGGTGCGGAAGCAAGACCCACTTTTTTCTTCCCAAAATCGCATCACAGTTTCATAGGTCTCAGGAGAACATTTTGCCTTCCTTTTGTGAAAACCCAAAGAACAAAGGAGAGGAAAAATTTCAGTTTTTAGATGTCAGGAGATGTTTACTGACATACTTGGACAGAGTGAAGGACTTCAGGAAGTCGACTCACCTTTTAGTTTTATTTAGTGGCCCTAGGAAGGGAGGGCAGGCTTCTAAATCTACAGTGGCTAGGTGGATTAGGCAGACCATAGGGTATGGCTTATGAGCAGTTAGGTTCCCCAGTACCAGGTAACATTAAAGCTCATTCAACAAGATCTTTAGCGGCCTCTTGGGCAGAAAAAGCGGGGGCCTCAATAGAACAGATCTGCCGAGCAGCCACTGGCGAAGCAGGACACCTTCTTAAAGCACTATAGAGTGGAACTGCTATCGCCTCAGGATCTGACATTTGGAAAGATGGTCTTACCAGCGGTGGTCCCACCCTAAGGTAGGCCTTGAACTTCTTGTCCATCCTCTCAGGTGTGCCGTCCTGGAAGATGACTAGAGAAAATTGACAGTTACTTACCGTTAACTGCTTTTCCAGGATATCTTCCAGGGCGGCAGGCCTACTTCCCACCCCTGGTTTAATGTAAGTACTACGGGTAGAGTTTCCCTCTGGCACCGGGATAGCCTATTACTTTGGAAGAACTGAGGTGCAGGGGGAAGGGAGAGGCCTTTTAACCTCGTGTTGATTGTGTTTCCTTTCAGGTGGACCAGTCATCTCTCAGATGTGCCGTCCTGGAAGATATCCTAGAAAAGCAGTTACCAGTAAGTAACTGTCAAATTTACAAACTATCGTTATCACAAATATATATACATTCATAAATAAAAAATTATCCAAAAACCAATTAAACAATAAAACAAATCTATTTGTGATAACGAATATCTATACTCTACAGAAATAACAAATTATACGAAAAGGTATTAACATAACACAACAAATGTAACAGAACAAAATTATGTATTTTTCTAATATTACAAGTCTAATATTTACTTAATTTATCCAATCGTGTGAAAAGCAATTGTGTGTCCATTTTGAGTAGGGATGAGCTCCGCGTTCGGGTCGAACATACGTTAGACTCGAACATCGTGTGTTCGATGAAGATCGAACGTTTTGAGTCGTTCGCGCAAAATTCGAGTGACGCGAACGGCCCAAAATCCCGGCGCTGTGATTGGCCAAGCATGCACTGTGACCCCGCATGCTTGGCCAATCACAGTGCTGGCAGAGAAGAGAGCCATAATTGGCCACAGGCAGGATGCCTGTGGCCAATTGTAGCTCGGGGGGTTTAGTACACGCCCCACACTATAAAAGGCAGCCAGCGCGGCGGCCTTGTGTAGTGTGTTCCGGCGTGCAGGGAAAGAGTTACATAGGCAGGGACAGTGTTAGTGAAATTGTGTGTAGGGAGAGAGGATAGGTAGGGGCAGTGTCAGTGTGATATTCTGCTAAACCTTGTGTGTAGGGAGAGAGAAGGATAGGCAGGGACAGTGTCAGTGATATTTTTGCTAAGCCTCCTACACAGTATACACCTGAAGCTAGCCCTTATTGCTGTGATTTCCTGTTGTGTAACACAGGCAGGCATCTGCAGCACTTACAGCAGGCGTATTGTGCTTCTTGCAAAATATACACCTGAAGCTAGCCCTTATTGCTGTGATTTCCTGTTGTGTAACACAGGCAGGCATCTGCAGCACTTAAAGCGGGCATTTAGTGCTTCTTGCAAAATATACACCTGAAGCTAGCCCTTATTGCGCGTTGTTTTTTTTCTTTTGTGTTACACTAACAGGCATCTGCAGCACTTACAGCAGGCGTATTGTGCTTCTTGCAAAATATACACATGAAGCTAGCCCTTATTGCTGGTTTTCCCATCTCCCTGCAGGCCTTTAGAATGTCTAGAAGGCAAACAAGGAGAGGCAGACAGGAGCCAATAGGAGGGCAAGCAGGCTCTGTTTCTAGAGACAACAGTGCTGGTCGTGGACGCGGTGCATCGTCATCAGCACGTGGCCATGGGACACGCTTGTCCTTATTTTCGGCAGCTGGACGTGTTGAGCCGCATCATGCCGAAGACTTGGTAGAGTGGATGACCAAGCCCTCCTCATCCTCCTCATCCTCTCTCACCCAGGCTAAGGGTACTGGCAAAGCAGCTGCCAAAGCGTCCTCTTCCCTCGTATCTGTCATAATCAGTCACTCCTTCCCTAGACCCACCGTGTCCTCCTGAGGAGTCCCCCGAACTGTTTGAGCACAGTGTTCTGTACATGCTCCAGGAGGATGCCCAGCGTTTCGAAGGGTCTGATGATGATACCCAGCTAGAGGAAGGCAGTAGCGTGAGAGCAAAGAGAGGGGATGCTCAAGAAGGACAGAAATCTGGCAGTCATGTTCCAGCAGCTGCAGCATACTGCTAGATTGGCTCCAGTGATGAGGAGGGAGGGGATGATGAGGTCACTGACTCCACGTGGGTGCCTGATAGGGGAGAGAGGAGGATGAGGAGGAGGCACATCTCCAACGAGGCAGGGTGCCCTCGTGGGGCCAGCGTAAGGGCAGCACACCGACTGAATCACACCGCAGAGCTCCGCCTGTGCAGGGTGCTGCCTCTGCCCCTTATTCCAAAAGTTCTTTGGTGTGGGCCTTTTTTGAGTCGAGTGCATCAGATCGCACCGCTACTGTTTGCAACGTATGTCTGAAGCATATCTCGCATGGCCAAAACATCAGCCGCTTGGGCACCACATGCTTGACCAGACATATGTTGACCTGCCATGCAGCTCGTTGGCAAGCCTACCTTAAAGACCCACACCAAAGAACAAAGCGGACCTCTCCTTACTCCGCATCAGCTGGGATTTGCAACCCCACTATACCTTCAGTCCTCTCTGAAACCTGCACTGAGAGGAATGAAGGTGTAGAATTAGGTGTGTCACAGCCAAGTACTTGTGGGCACTCTGCTAGCAGTACACCGACGTCCGATTCTAGCAGGCAAATTTCCGTGCCCCAGCTGCTGGACCGTCGAAAGTTCACTCCCAGCCATCCACATGCCCAGCGGTTGAATGCTAGCTTGGCTTAATTGCTAGCGCTTCAACTGCTGCCTTTTCGGTTGGTAGACTCGGCCTCCTTCCGTGAGTTTGTGCAATGTGCGCTTCCTCAGTGGCAGGTTCCCAAACGCCACTTTTTCTCACGGAAGGCGATTCCGGCTCTCTACCGACATGTGGAAGGCAATGTCCATGCCTCGCTGGACAGGGCGATCAGCGGTAAGGTGCATATTACCGCTGACTCATGGTCCAGCAGGCATGGACAGGGACGTTACCTTTCTTTCACGGCCCATTGGGTCACTCTTTTGGCAGCTGGGAAGGATGCAGGACAAGGTGCAGTAGTGTTGGAGGTTGTTCCACCACCACGCCTCCAAAATACTACTACTGGTTGTGACGCACCTCTCTCCTCCACCCCCTCCTCTTCTTCCTCCATGGCCTCTTCCTGTGCTTTGTCCTCGGAACCAGCGGTGCTCCGTAGGCGTTCAAGGGGCTACGCAAGTACGCAGGCAAAAAGATGCCATGCCGTGCTTGCGCTGGTGTGTTTGGGGGACAGGAGCCACACTGGGGCAGAGGTTCTGTCAGCTCTGCAGGGGCAGGCCGAGAGGTGGTTGACGCCACGCCAGCTTAAGGCAGGAATGGTGGTTTGCGACAATGTCGCCAACCTCCTCTCCGCCCTCCGACAGGGACAACTGACCCATGTGCCCTTTGTGGCTCACGTCCTTAACCTGGTGGTGCAGTGGTTCTTGGGCAGGTACCCGGGCTTACAGGATGTCCTGAGGCAGGCCAGGAAAGTCTGTGTGCATTTCCGCAGATCATATAATGCCAGTGCTCGGCTGGCTGAGCTGCAAAAGGAGTTGAACCTGCCCAAGAACGGCCTTGTATGTGACATGCCCACCAGGTGGAACTCAACGTTGGCCATGCTGCAGCGGCTGCACACGCAGCAGAGGGCCATCAATGAGTACCTGTGTGACTACGGCACCAGGACAGGGTCAGGGGAGCTTGTTTTTTTTTTCACCACGCCAGTGGGGCATGATCAGGGATGCAGGCACTGTCCTGGAACCATTTGAGGAAGCCACGAGGATGGTGAGCAGTGACAGTGCATGCATCAGTGACACTGTACCTCTTGTCCACCTGTTGGAACATACGCTGCGTGGAATAATGGACAGGGCACTTGAGGCAGAACAGAGGCAGGAAGAGGAGGACTTCCTTGCCTCTCAAGGCCCCCTTTACCCAGACAGTGTTCCTTCTGTCCCACCCATCACACAGGAAGAGGAGGAGGAGGATTGTGTCAGCATGGAGGTGGATTGTGTCAGCATGGAGGTCGAGCCTGGCACTCGGCATCATCAGCAGCAGTCTTTTAGGGATGATTTACAGTCTCAAGAAACCCGTGGACTTATACGTGGCTGGGAGGAGGTGGCTGCGGATCATGTCGTCCTTAGTGACCCAGAGGACTCCGGACCGAATGCCTCAGCTAACCTACGCTGCATGGCCTCCCTGATCCTGCAAAGTTTGCAGAAGGATCCTCGTATTCTTCGGATCAAGGAGAGGGACCATTACTGGCTGGCCACTCTCCTTGATCCACGGTACAAGGGTAAGGTTGAGGACCTTATCTTACCGTCGCAGAGGGAGCAGAGAATGAGACAACTCCGGGAGGCCTTGCAGAAAGGTCTGTGCAACGCGTTCCCAGAGACTGGGAGGTTACAAGGTCCTGGATAACGAGTTGCTGAGGCTTCGGTCAGTCAAAGAAGTAGCGGTGGGGAAGGTGGCCGTCTGACCGATGCGTTCAGACAATTCTTTAGTCCGCAGCCCCAAGGTAAGATCAGTTCCAGCAACCATCGCCAGCGTCTGATATACGTAGTGCAGGAATACCTAAGGGCAACGTCAGACTTGGACACCTTCCCCACAGAAAATCCTCTGGCTTACTGGGTCTTGAGGATGGATCACTGGCCAGAGCTTGCACAGTATGCAATTGAGCTACTGGCCTGTCCTGCATCCAGCGTTCTTTCAGAACGCACATTCAGTGCTGCTGGAGGATTTGTCACGGATCACAGGGTGCGCCTGTCCACCGACTCGGTTGATCGACTGACCTTCATAAAGATGAACCAGTCTTGGATCACCACCAGCTACCAAACACCTGAAGCTGATATAACAGACTAATTTATTTTCAAATGTCACATCCCTTCAAGACTTTTGCGGATGCTGGGTGACTGTCCTGTTATGTTGACTGACTATCCTCCTCCTCCTCAATGATCAGATTCATGATGATAGCTTGGAAGAACATTTTTGTTTCTGGGTGCCGCCACCAGTGGCTAAGGCCCAATTTTTCAGCCCCTGTTTAACAGGGGCATGTAATTAAAATTTGTTATGCAATGCTTTGCAGCAGGGCTCATTCCTGCACGCACACTAGAGTATCTGGGAGAGGTTGCAGTGTCGTGGCACCAGTGCCTAAGGCCCAATTTTTCAGCCCCTGTTTAACAGGGGCGTGTAATTACAATTTTTGATGCAATACTTTGCAACAGGGCTCATTGCTGTGCTCCAAGTACAGTATCTGTGAGGGGTTGCAGTGTTGTGACACCAGTGCCTAAGGCCCAATTTTTCTGCCCCTGTTCAACAGGGGCATGTAATTACAATTCTTGATCTAATAATTCACAGCAGGGCCCATTCATGCGCCCACCAAGAGTAACTATGAGGGCTTACAGTGTTGTGGCTCCAGCACCACCACCAAAGGCCCAATTTTTCCTACCACTGTTCAACAATGGCATGTAAATACAATTCCTGATATAATAGTTCACAGCAGGGCGTTCCAGCGCCCACCAGGAGTAACTGTGAGGGCTTACAGTGCTGTGGCAACACCGACACCTAAGGGGCAAATTTCTGCAGAGTATATACGGCAGGCCCCTACTTTCAAACATCCAACATACAAACGACTCCTACTTGCAAACAGAAGGAGACAACAGGAAGTGAGAGGAAATCTACCCCTAGGAAGGGAAATTCTCTCCTGTAAGAATTAATATGGGAAAAAGGTGTCTCCCCTCTACTGATGCTTTATCACCAATCCTTGTTTCAATAAAAACACCACTTTTCAAAAACATTTGTGATTGGGACGGAAAGTGAGGTGAAATGTTCTGAACAGGGGCACAGACAGCAAAAAAAATATTACAGGGGTGATAACCCTTCCCTATGTTTTCCAAAAAGCTTAAAAATATATTTTTTGGCTGGAACTACACTTAAACATTGTACCTGTTTAAAATTACAAACAGATTCAACTTAAGAACAAACCTACAGTCCCTGTCTTGTTTGCACCGCCTGTATACTGCTGTTCAGAGTATATAGGGCCTTTTTTATTTTGTGTGCAGGGTTCCCCTTCATATCCATACAAGACCCAAAGGGGCTGGTAATGGGCTGGGGTAGGGGGGGGGTGATGGGGTAGCTATGCCATTTTTCTCAAAGATTTTCATCCATATTACCGGGACCAGACATTACATTAAAGCCGCAAGCAGTTTTAAACGGCTTTTTTTCCTTTTAGAAATGTAATCTTGTGCAGGGACAGTTCTAAACACGGGAAACACGTGCCACTTCACAGGAATACTTTGGACACCCCCCAGGTATGATATTTAAAGGAATATTTGACTTTTTTTTTTCACTTTATGCATCATTAAAATGACTTCTCCCGAAAAACGTCCGTTTTTAAAACTTTGTTTTGCATTGATACATGTCCCCTGGTGCAGAACCCGGGTTCCCAAACCCTTTTTAGGACAATAACATGCATATTAGTCGTTATAATTAGCACTTTAGATTTCGAACGTTCGCATCCATTGTATTTAATAGGGTTCTAACGTTCGTGCAAACTTTCGGTCCGTTCGCGGGTTCTAGTGCGAACCGAACCCGGGGGTGTTCGGCTCATCACTAGTGTTGACCATATATCTGCCTGCTGCCTCTACTGACTTTGGACAGTATCTCTGCCTGTACGAACTATGGACAGTTTTCCTGCCTGCTGCCTGGATGATTGCTTTTGCAGTCGCTGACCTCATCCCTGCCTGCTGCCTGGACTGATGCTCTCCTCTGTGGACCACTGCACTTCTAAAACAACAGGTAATCTTGTTATTATTTGGTATGTACCTGCTATGAGTACCCAGTTATGTGCAAATAATATAAGTACTTTTTACTTACATTATTTGCACGTAACTGGGTTTTGCTATTTACATCATTGGATAATTTAAAGTGCTTGTTACTCTAAAAAAAAAAAAAAAAAAGCTCCTGTCCCTTTAACCACTTCAGCCACGGAAGTCGCTTTAACTGACAATTGTGCGGTCATGCGACGTTGCACCCAAACAAAATTGAGCTTTCTTTTGGTGGTATTTGATCACCTGTACGGTTTTTATTTTTTGCGCTATAAACAAAAAAAACGCCAATTTTTGAAAAAAAAGCAATATTTTTTACTTTTTGCTATAATAAATGTCCCCAAAAATATATAGAAAAAAGTTTTCTCATTTTAGGCCGTTTTTTTTTTTTTTAACCAAATAAATGAATACATACCGTATTTATCGGCGTATAACACGCACTTTTTTCCCCTTAAAATCGGGGGGAAATCGTGGGTGCGTGTTATACGCCGATACTCCGAATTCCCCTGCTGAAAACGAGCGAGAGGAGCGAGCGGAGCCGAAGCCGAAGTACAATCGGCTTTACTCGGCTCCTCTCGCAGTCCCGCCCATCTCTGACTGCTCCGCTGACATAGAGAAAGCCGAGTGTACTTCGCCTAGTCTCGGCTCCTCTCGCAGTCCTGCCTGTGACTGTGAGCAGACACGAGTCTAGGCGAAGTACACTCGGCTTTCTCCGTCAGCGGCGCAGTCAGTGGAGATGGGCGGAACTGCGAGAGGAGCCGAGTCCAGCCGAAGTACACTCGGCCCCGCTCGCTCCTCTCCACAGAAATCGGCGCCAAATTTTAAAAACCGCCGGGACTGACACGATCGCAAAGGCACTGGGCACGGCTGCAGATGGACAGATGAACACTGGGCACGGCTGCAGATGGACAGATGGACACTGGGCACGGCTGCAGATGGACAGATGGACACTGGGCACGGCTGCAGATGGACAGATGGACACTGGGCAAGGCTGCAGATGGACAGATGGACACTGGGCAAGGCTGCAGATGGACAGATGGACACTGGGCAAGGCTGCAGATGGACAGATGGACACTGGGCAAGGCTGCAGATGGACAGATGGACACTGGGCAAGGCTGCAGATGGACAGATGGACACTGGGCAAGGCTGCAGATGGACAGATGGACACTGGGCAAGGCTGCAGATGGACAGATGGACACTGGGCAAGGCTGCAGATGGACAGATGGACACTGGGCAAGGCTGCAGATGGACAGATGGACACTGGGCAAGGCTGCAGATGGACAGATGGACACTGGGCAAGGCTGCAGATGGACAGATGGACACTGGGCAAGGCTGCAGATGGACAGATGGACACTGGGCAAGGCTGCAGATGGACAGATGGACACTGGGCAAGGCTGCAGATGGACAGATGGACACTGGGCAAGGCTGCAGATGGACAGATGGACACTGGGCAAGGCTGCAGATGGACAGATGGACACTGGGCAAGGCTGCAGATGGACAGATGGACACTGGGCAAGGCTGCAGATGGACAGATGGACACTGGGCAAGGCTGCAGATGGACAGATGGACACTGGGCAAGGCTGCAGATGGACAGATGGACACTGGGCAAGGCTGCAGATGGACAGATGGACACTGGGCAAGGCTGCAGATGGACAGATGGACACTGGGCAAGGCTGCAGATGGACAGATGGACACTGGGCAAGGCTGCAGATGGACAGATGGACACTGGGCAAGGCTGCAGATGGACAGATGGACACTGGGCAAGGCTGCAGATGGACAGATGGACACTGGGCAAGGCTGCAGATGGACAGATGGACACTGGGCAAGGCTGCAGATGGACAGATGGACACTGGGCAAGGCTGCAGATGGACAGATGGACACTGGGCAAGGCTGCAGATGGACAGATGGACACTGGGCAAGGCTGCAGATGGACAGATGGACACTGGGCAAGGCTGCAGATGGACAGATGGACACTGGGCAAGGCTGCAGATGGACAGATGGACACTGGGCAAGGCTGCAGATGGACAGATGGACACTGGGCAAGGCTGCAGATGGACAGATGGACACTGGGCACGGCTGCAGATGGACAGATGGACACTGGGCAAGGCTGCATGCTGCATTTAAATGTAAGTTTTTTTTCCTTGAATTTCCCTCCTAAAAGTTTTTTTCCTTAAAATTCCCTCCTAAACTTGGGGTGCGTGTTATACGCCGGTGCGTGTTATACACCGATAAATACGGTAAGTGTATATTGATTGGTTTGCGCAAAAGTTATAGCGCCTACAAAATAGGAATAGTTTATGGCATTTCTATTCACTTTTTTTATATTAGTAATGGCAGCGTTCAGCGTTTTTTAATTTTTTTATTGTGACTGCCATTATGGCGCACTCATCGGACACTTTTGACACTATTTTGGGACCATTGTCATTTATACAGCGATCAGTGATATAAAAATGCCATGATTACTGTGTAAATGACACTGGCAGGGAATAGGGATGAGCTCCGACGTGTTCACATTGAACACGTGCAGAGCCCGCCAGGAAGTCGGCACCGCGCTGCGCTAATCACCGGCAGGGAGACCTGTCCCGATGCTCGGCTGCAGAGATCTGGAAATGTCTCCCTGCCTGTGATTAGCGCAGCGCGGTGCTGACTTCCTGGCGGGCTCTGCACGTGTTCTATGCGAACACGCCGAAGCTCATCCTTAGCAGGGAAGGGGTTAAACACTAGGGGGTGATGAAGTGGTTAAGTGTGTCCTAGGGAGGGATTTTAAATGTGGGGGTGTGGGCTACCTAGAGCATGAGGATCACTGCTGCCAATGACAGGGAGCAGTAGATCTGTCATGTTGCTAGGCAGAACAGGGAAATGCCTTGTTTACATAGGCATCTCCCTGTTCTGCCTCTCCGTGAGACCATCGCAGACATCAAGTCCGCGGGCGCGTCAAATTCAAAGCAACGTACAGGTAAGTTGCTTTGTGCAGCCGTGCCGTTCTGCCAACGTATATCAGTGTTAGCCGGTCGGCAAGTGGTTAAAGCACGATATATACAGTATCTCACAAAAGTGAGTACACCCCTCACATTTTTGTAAATATTTTATTATATCTTTTCATGTGACAAAACTGAAGAAATTACACTTTACATTGTAGCAAAGTAGTGAGTGCACAGCTTGTATAACAGTGTAAACTTGCTGTCCCCTTAAAATTACTCAACACACAGCCATTAATGTTTTAACCGCTAGCAACAAAATTGAGTACACCCCTAAGTGAAAATGTCCAAATTGGGCCCATTTAGCCATTTTCCCTCCCCGGTCTCATGTGACGCATTAGTGTTACAAGGTCTCAGGTGTGAATGGGGAGCAGGTGTGTTAAATTTGGTGTTATCGTTCACTCTCTGACTGGTCACTGGAAGTTCAAAATGGCACCTCATGACAAAGAACTCTGAGGATCTGAAAAAATTAATCGTTGCTCTACATAAAGATGACCTAGGCTATAAGAAGATTGCCAAGACCCTGAAACTGAGCTGTAGCATGGTGGCCAAGACCATACAGAGGTTTAACAGGACAGGTTTCACTCAGAACAGGTCACGCCATGGTCAACCAAAGAAGTTGAGTACACATGCTCAGCGTCATATCCAGAGGTTGTCTTTGTGGAATAGACTTATGAGTGCTGCCAGCATAGTTGAAGGGGTGGGGGATCAGCCTGTTAGTGCTCAGACCATACGCCGCACACTGCATAAAATTGGTCTGCATGGTTGTCGTCCCAGAAGGAAGCCTCTTCTAAGGATGATGTACAAGAAAGCCCGCAAACAGTTTGCTGAAGACAAGCAGACTAAGGACATTGATTACTGGAACTGTGTCCTGTGGTCTGATGAGACCAAGACAAACTTATTTGCTTCAGATGGTGTCAAGCGTGTGTGGCAGCAACCAGGTGAGGAGTACAAAGACAAGTATGTCTTGCCTATAGTCAATCATGGTGGTGGGAGTGGCATGGTCTGGGGCTGCATGAGTGCTGCCGGCACTGGGAAACTACAGCTCATTGAGGGAACCATGAATGCCAACATGTGCTCTGTGACATACTGAAGCAGAGCATGAGCCCCTTCCTTTGAAGACTGGGCGGCAGGGCAGTATTCCAACATAACGACCCTAAACACACCTCCAAGACGACCACTGCCTTACTAAAGAATTATTTTCTGTTCTATTCAAAATTCAAATTTTTGGAAGATGGTTATATTCTTTTAATTTTTTTCTATTCTCCTGTTTTTTTTTTCTATCCTATTCGCTTCGATTTTATTATCTTCTATTCCAATTTGACTTTATTCTGATTGAAATTTGAATTTCAGAGGATAGTTATATTCTTTCTATTCTATTCCATGATATTCCTTTATTTTCCAATCTATTGTATACGGTTTTATTTTCTATTCCTTTATTTTCTATTTTTTTGTGTCTTCTATTCTATTTTCTTCTGTTTTTGATTCTATTCCTTATTTTCTACTCTATTTTATTCTATTCAGGAATTTGAATTTAAAACTAATAAAAAAAACATTTAGAATTTGATTCAAATTCAATTTGAATTTCGTCCAAAATTTTGTTTTGATATTTTGGATTAGTTTTAAATTGGTTACTATTGCAATTAGGAAATTCGGATACATCCGAATTTCCAAATATAGAAAAATGTGTCCAAATTTTGATTGATTATGAAACGAACCGCACATTTCTAGTGCCGATCCTGCACATGAGTGGATAGCTCAGGCAGTGACTGTGCTCCTCTCCCACTATCACTGCAGAAATTAAGAAAGCAGAGCAGGGGATAGCCCAAAGTAGCAATTTTACAATAAAATAAAGAGACACCACTTTTAAGTGATTTTTTGGCTCCAATGAACTACTATCTTATGAGATGCACAGTCCCAATACTTGTCTGCTGCAGACTTTATCTTATTGTTGAGCTCTCACCCTAAACCACCAAAGGGGGAACTGGTATGGAACTTATTTACACTTGGCTAAAGTGTTATTGTAATACTCATTCAAATAACCCCCTCAGCAGTTGGTTCTAATTGAACAAGTCTGTCACTACTCCCTAGGAATACAAACAGGATGGATACTGCTGAATTGAGAAAATCTCTTGTCTGATATCCCTTCCTGAATAGAGGTCAAATTTACTCATTAAGCTAGTGTTGTGCCCATGGGCCATGTGTGTGCATAATTAACCACTTGCCGACCAGCCGTCACAGTTTTACTGCGGCAGAATGGCACGGCTGGGCGAAACCATGTTGCCTTACGCCGCTTTGCCTTTTGGCCACTAGGGGCGCACAGCGTGTACATGGAGCCGATGCGAGTGCCCGGCGGGTGGGATGACCACCGGGCTCCCGCGATCGCTCGTGACAGAGCGAGAACCGTGATCTGTGTGCTTAAACACACAGATCCCAGTTCTCTCAGGGGAGAGGAGACTGACTGTGTGCTCATACAATGTATGAACACCGATCTCTCTTCCCCTAGTCACTCCCATCCCTACAGTTAGAACACACCTAGGGAACAAAGTTAACCCCTTGATCACCCCCTAGTGTTAACCCCTTCCCTGCCAGTGACATTTATACAATAATCCCTCTATGGATAACTTTACTTCCACATGGCAAGCTTTTATAGACTCCACTTTTCCATGACGGAAGCATCTTCCCTCTTACAATCTTTTGGCTAGTTCCATGATCTTTTATGGATATGTGGACTTTCTAATATTGGCTGAACTAGTCACTCTACTGGCTCTAACACAGCAGACATCAGCGGCTCTGTCCTGACTCATTGCACCATCATGGACACAATTATAGTAAAATCTGCTCTGCGCCCTGGAAACCAGTGCTACAAATGTATTCTACTATAAAATTGTACTAACAGCTGCAGTTCTCATGTCTCAATAAGTGAAACACAAACCAACTAATAAACTATATCCGAACCGCACATATAACAAACGAACGAATAAATAGTGGCGGCCTTTCCATAAGGGGCGCACGGGCGCCTCCCCCCTATCCATGCATCCGGCCCCCTAATCTACATGCAGAGTGACGTGTGCAAGGAATTCAATGGGGGGGGTTTGATGATTAGAGCCAGAGGCTGTAATAGGCTTTAAAATAGGGTGGGCTCAAGGCGCAGAGCACTGTGCTCTGAGCCCACCCAGTTGCGTGATACTAGTATAGCGGGGTATTCCCCTTTAATATCCGGAGACTACATTTCCCAAGACATCTTACAGCACCCAGGGTGCATTGCTCCGGAGCAAGGACTGCTGGGGCGAACTTTATAAAGGGGAGGCGGAGTTTATTCTGTCTCTTTGGACACCTCCCGGCTTGCAAGCAAGAACTCTGTCTGAGACTGCTGAAAACCCAGGCCTGAAGCATGTGGGCATTTTCTTCCAAAGAGCCCTCCGCCAGCCTAGCGGAACCTGAGAGACATCTTTTCATCCTTGCTGTACTGTACCAGGAGGACCGAAGACCCGGATGCCGATGGATCCATGTGCCTAGACGCATCGGCGGAGGTGACGGACTGGGACTGGTCCGGTTGGTGAGAGAGCACTTGCTCACAGACAAATACTGTATTTCTACTACCCTGTTGGATTACAAAGTTTTGTTCATCAAGTGCACCACCGAGTTTTGCTAGCTAAGATTCCTTTACAGGACTTCCATTTAGTTCAGTCAGGCCTGACTGCATAGGTAGACATTGCTGGGCGTCAGTTTGCCCACGAGGGGAAGTAGCTGAAAAAGGGTATCGGTAGAGTTGCATAGCAATACCTGTCTATTCTGTTTGTTTGAATACTGTTTATTGCAGGGAGCTGCAAATAATCTTATACTCTTGTTTATTACTTGCCCATTAGTCTCAGTAAATATACCTGGGTCAAGTACATTGGTGTCTGTTTCTTTTACTTTATACAGAAGTTTAAACATTTTACTGTGTGTGTTTGCCATAGGGCTGCGTCACCCAGAGTTGCCGGTCACGCAGTCCTATCTCCCCTTACTAGCTGTGCCACGGGAGGGTAGAGCCAATTGCCAGGGGTTGACAGCGGTGCACTACAGGGCCCAAGAAATCAATACCAGCAGCCCTCTTAACTGGGGGTATTGCTATACTAGCAAATGAGCCCACCCAGTTGCGTGATACTAGCAAATGAATATTCACTATTGTCACACTAATTGGCCAAAGGGTGATGCTACGCTGGCCACCGGAGGAAGAGGGAGGTGATGCAAGGAGAGGAGACGCAGGAGGGAAGCCCGGGGTAAGTGCTGCGGGTGATGGGACCGGGGGGGTGGCTGGCTGTGCACTGTTTGCCTCCCCCCAAAAAAATACAACCAGCCACCACTGCTAAAGGTAAACGTATGACGTGATGAAGTATCAGATGGCATGTAACCTACTGTAATAAAAAATATAAAAGTCCCAATGATAAGTCCTAATGTAATGTCAAAATAAAGTGATAGTGCTCCACTCCACAGGGCTCTTGGTGCCCCACTTGGACTGTAAGTCCCCAAATATGTACGACCCCTCTATCTTTAGTATTGTCAACAGCGCTTGTGGGGCATTCCCCTGATGAGTTTCCACAAATTCTGTTCAAATAATACTCCTGTAGCACACCCACCTCTCCCTTTACCTGCCTTTAATTTCTGTCTCCTCGCAGGGAGGTTGAGGCACACTGCACCACAAGCCCGTACCCTCCTGTGTGAGGAGGTTGAGCGGTGTTAAGTTTCGGGCCTGCCTGCGGCTGGAGTTGAATCCTCCCGAGGATGATTCTCACCTCTACCTTAAATAGATGCAAGTCCTTATTTTTCCCCAGTAATGTAACTGTCCACACCAACTGAAAGTCCAACTTCTATATTTATTTCACACTGGATAATAAATAGTCTCTTTAACAGCAGATAGGTTGGAACAAGACACAGGACAGCTTAGGTGGGAGGAGGTCCAGGCACAAACTCAAATGATTTCTTCAGACTGTTTAGGTTTCACAAACCGTTTTGGCGCACGATCTCTGCCACAGACCGTGAGGTTGGTCTCTGCCACAGACCTGGTGAATAGAGACACTGCCACTGATCTGGTGAACTGGTCACTGCCACTGACCTGGTGAATAGGGCCTTGCCCTATGAAGTTACTGCCACTGACTTGAAGCAAGTAGGGTCACTGCCACTGACCTGGTGAACTTCCTTCCCAAAGTATTGGCCCATGTCAAGGAGAAAACCATCCCTCCGGAGAGTTACCAGAGGCCCTCACCGTCAGCACGACTCTGCGCTGGGTCTTCGGAAAGGGTTACCTCCCTGGCCTCCTCATCCCAGATACGGGCCCCCTCGCAAGGCGGCACCCTGGGAACTCTCTATCCCTAGCGGAACCCAGCCGAAGGTTGCTGGTCCCCCGGGCCTTTAAAATAGTACCTCACCCCAGACTGAAGGTGTCTGGGATGGAACAGGAACCAGGCCTCCGGGCCTAGGGCACCCAGAGATCACACGCACACCCACCCAGGGTGAAGGTGCCTGGGCGCGGACGACCAATGGAAGATGGCCGCCCCTTTTTATATCCTCTCCCGACAGGCACAGCAGGTTCCCCGCCCTGCCGCACTACTGCCGAGAGGGGACAAAAAAAAAGGCACAGCCTTGTATCAGTGGTTCAACCCTGGCCCACGGCAACAGCGCCACCTGTAGGCCACAGGAAACTGCACACCAACACTATCTCCCATGAACAGAAATGGTCCATTAACCCTAACAATCAGTGTGACTGAGCCTAACTACCACTCAGACACTTCCCCTAAATTGAACACCCCGCTACACTCCACATATACAATGGCACAGTGAACACATTTGAAGGGAAGGATGACAAAAAGAGTCTCATAGCAAAAAACCCTTATACATAATTTATTTAATAGGAGTACAACATTACACTCACTTGTTCCTGTCCCTTAAAAGACCCTGGACCTGGTGTAAACTGCTTATGTTTGCATGTGGGGAGTGATGGCCATGCTTCACTCTGATACCTGAAGTGCGATGTGTCACCGCCCGGAAGTGACGTCAGCGGAAGTAGCGTCACAGCAACGTGGATCAAGCTTCAACATGTTTCAAACTTATTGGTTATCCTTGGGAAGCTGAATTCCACCATTTTTGTTAATGGAATTTATACCCTTCAAGCTTTAACTTATGCTTTGCCAAATAAAATTGTGCTAGGACTACAAATGGTGTAGTGACCTGGTGTCGCCACACAAATGCGCTTCCAATACATTACTATTTACACCCAGAGGCAAGTGACACCACTTTAATAAAACCATAATGATATCCAGCATGACTTATTGCCCACACCCTTAGTTGCCATGCTAATGCACTTCAAAATTCACCACTAGTGATGAGCCGAACACCCCCGGGTTCGGTTCGCACCAGAACCCGCGAACGGACCGAAAGTTAGAACCCTATTAAATACAATGGATGCGAACGTTCGGATTCTAAAGTGCTAATTATAACGACTATTATCCATGTTATTGTCCGAAACAGAGTTTGGGAACCCGGGTGGTGATGGTGGTGCTGGTGCCACAACACTGTAAGGCCTGACAGTTACTCTTGGTGGGCGCAGCAATGGGCCCTGCTGTGAATTATTAGATCAATAATTATAATTGCATGCCCCTGTTGAACAGGGGCTGAAAAATTGGGCCTTTGGTGGTGGTGGTGGTGATGGTGGTGCTGGTGCCACAACACTGTAAGGCCTGACAGTTACTCTTGGTGGGCGCAGCAATGGGCCCTGCTGTGAATTATTAGATCAATAATTATAATTGCATGCCCCTGTTGAACAGGGGCTGAAAAATTGGGCCTTAGGCACTGGTGGCACAACACTGCAACCCCTCACAGATACTGTACTTGGAGCACAGCAATGAGGCCTGTTGCAAAGTATTGCATCAAAAATTTTAATTACACGCCCCTGTTAAACAGGGGCTGAAAAATTGGGCCTTAGCCACTGGTGGCGTCACCCATAAACCAAAATGATCTTCCAAGCTCTCATCATTAATCGTATCATTGAGGAGGAGGAGGATAGCCAGTCAACATAACAGCACAGGCACTCAGCATCAGCATCAGTCTTGAAGGGATGTGACATTTTAAAATCAATTAGTCTGTTATATCAGCATCAGGTGTGTGGTAGCTGGTGGTGATCCAAGACTGGTTCATCTTGATGAAAGTCAGTCGATCAACCGAGTCGGTGGACAGGCGCACCCTGTGATCCGTGACAAATCCTCCAGCAGCACTGAATGTGCGTTCTG
The DNA here is from genome assembly GCA_029206835.1 of Rana muscosa. NCBI lineage: Eukaryota > Metazoa > Chordata > Amphibia > Anura > Ranidae > Rana > Rana muscosa. The sequence continues at coordinate 634,499,377 of CM055117.1, read as the reverse complement.
AAAGAACGCTTAATGCAGGACAGGCCAGTAGCTCAATTGCATACTGTGCAAGCTCTGGCCAGTGATCCATCCTCAAGACCCAGTAAGCCAGAGGATTTTCGGTGGGGAAGGTGTCCAAGTCTGACCTTGCCCCTACTGATTCCTGGACCATGTATATCAGACGCTGGCGATGGTTGCTGGAACCGATCATACTTTGGGGCTGCGGACTAAAGAATTGTCTGAACGCATCGGTCAGACGGCCACCTTCCCCACCGCTCCTTCTTTGACTGCCCGAAGCCTCAGCAACTCGTTGTCCAGGACCAGGAGTTTGTAACCTCCCAGTCTCTGGGAACGCATTGCACAGACCTTTCTGCAAGGCCTCCCGGAGTTGTCTCATCCTCTGCTCCCTCTGCGACGGTAAGATAAGGTCCGCAACCTTACCCTTGTACCGTGGATCAAGGAGAGTGGCCAGCCAGTAATGGTCCCTCTCCTTGATCCGAAGAATACGAGGATCCTTCCGCAGACTTTGCAGGATCAGGGAGGCCATGCAGCGTAGGTTAGCTGAGGCATTCAGTCCGGAGTCCTCTGGGTCACTAAGGACGACATGATCCGCAGCCACCTCCTCCCAACCACGTACAAGTCCACTGGTTTCTTGGGACTGTAAATCATCCCTAAAAGACTGCTGCTGATGATGCTGAGTGCCAGCCTCCACCTCCATGCTGACACAATCCTCCTCCTCCTCCTCCTCCTCCTCCTCCTCTTCCTGTGCGATGGGTGGGACAGAAGGAACACTGTCTGGGTAAAGGGGGCCTTGAGAGGCAAGGAAGTCCACCTCTTCCTGCCTCAAGTGCCCTGTCCATTATTCCACGCAGCGTGTGCTTCAACAGGTGGACAAGAGGTACAGTGTCACTGATGCATGCACTGTCACTGCTCACCATCCTCGTGGCCTCCTCAAATGGTGCCAGGACAGTGCATGCATCCCTGATCATGCCCCACTGGCGTGGTGAAAAAAACCCGAGCTCCCCTGACCCTGTCCTGGTGCCGTAGTCGCACAGGTACTCATTGATGGCCCTCTGCTGCGTGTGCAGCCGCTGCAGCATGGCCAACGTTGAGTTCCACCTGGTGGGCATGTCACATATAAGGCGGTTCTTGGGCAGGTTCAACTCCTTTTGCAGCTCAGCAAGGCGAGCACTGGCATTATAAGATCTGCGGAAATGCACACAGACTTTCCTGGCCTGCCTCAGGACATCCTGTAAGCCCGGGTACCTGCCCAAGAACCGCTGAACCACCAGGTTAAGGACGTGAGCCATACAGGGCACATGGGTCAGTTGTCCCTGTCGGAGGGTGGAGAGGAGGTTGGTGCCATTGTCGCAAACCACCATTCCTGGCTTAAGCTGGCATGGCGTCAACCACCTCTCGGCCTGCCCCTGCAGAGCAGACAGGACCTCTGCCCCAGTGTGGCTCCTGTCCCCCAAACACACCAGCGCAAGCACGGCATGGCATCTTTTTGCCTGCGTACTTGCATAGCCCCTTGAACGCCTACGGAGCACCGCTGGTTCCGAGGACAAACCACAGGAAGAGGCCATGGAGGAAGAAGAGGAGGAGGGGGTGGAGGAGAGAGGTGTGTCACAACCAGTAGTAGCATTTTGGAGGCGTGGCGGTGGAACAACCTCCAACACTACTGCACCTTGTCCTGCATCCTTCCCAGCTGCCAAAAGAGTGACCCAATGGGCCGTGAAAGAAAGGTAACGTCCCTGTCCATGCCTGCTGGACCATGAGTCGGCGGTAATATGCACCTTACCGCTGACCGCCCTGTCCAGGGAGGTCAAGACATTGCCTTCCACATGCCTGTAGAGAGCCGGAATCGCCTTCCATGCGAAAAAGTGGCGTTTGGGAACCTGCCACTGAGGAACCGCACATAGCACAAACTCACGGAAGGGGGCCGAGTCTACCAACTGAAAAGGCAGCAGTTGAAGCGCTAGCAATTTAGCCAAGCTAGCATTCAACCGCTGGGCATGTGGATGGCTGGGAGTGAACTTCTTTCGACGGTCCAGCAGCTGGGGCAGGGAAATTTGCCTGCTAGAATCGGACGTTGGTGTACTGCTAGCAGAGTGCCCGCAAGTACTTGGCTGTGACACACCTAATTCTACACCTTCATTCCTCTCAGTGCAGGTTTCAGAGAGGACTGAAGGTATACTGGGGTTGGAGATCCCAGCTGATGCGGTGCAAGAAGAGGTCAGCTTTGTTCTTTGGTGTGGGTCTTTAAGGTAGGCTTGCCAACGAGCTGCATGGCAGGTCAACATATGTCTGATCAAGCATGTGGTGCCCAAGCGGCTGATGTTTTGGCCACGCGAGATACGCTTGAGACATATGTTGCAAACAGCAGCTGTGCGATCTGATGCACTCGCCTCAAAAAAGGCCCACACCAAAGAACTTTTTGAATGACGGGCAGAGGCAGCGCCCTGCACAAGCGGAGCTCTGCGGTGTGATTCCGTCGGTGTGCTGCCCATACGCTGGCCACTCAAGGGCATCCTGCCTCGTTGGAGATGTGCCTCCTCCTCATCCTCCTCCTCCTCCTCTCTCCTATTAGGCACCCACGTGGAGTCAGTGACCTCATCATCCCCTCCCTCCTCATCACTGGAGCCAATCTGGCAGTATGCTGCAGCTGCTGGAGCATGACTGCCAGATTGGTGTCCTCCTTGAGCATCCCCTCTCTCTGCTCTCACGCTACTGCCTTCCTCTAGCTGGGTATCATCATCAGATCCTTCGAAACGCTGGGCATCCTCCTGGATAGGGATGAGCTTCGTGTTCGAGTCGAACATACGTTCGACTCGAACATCGGCTGTTCGATCGTTCGACGAAGATCGAACGATTTGGGCCGTTCGCGCCAAATTCGAGTGACGCGAACGGCCCACAATGCACTACGCCATCGCAGTGTCATCCAGGCGCTGTGATTGGCCAAGCATGCACTGTGTCCCCGCATGCTTGGCCAATCACAGCGCCGGCAGCGAGGAGAGCAATGATTGGCCACAGGCAGGATGCCTGTGGCCAATTATTGCTGAGGGTGTTTAGTACACGCCCCACACTATAAAAGGCCACCAGCACGGCGGCCTAGTGTAGTGTGTTCCGGAGCAGGGATAGAGCAGCATAGGCAGGGACAGTGACTTTTATTTCTTTCTTGCTTAACCTGGATTCCTTTAGTTTAGGGAAAGAGAAGGATAGGTAGGGAGAGTGTCAGTGTGTTTTGTGCTATATTGTGCTTAAAAAAAAACATTTTTTCTAGGGACAGAAAACTGACAGTGAAAGAAACTGACACACTCTCCCTACCTACAAAGTCCTTGTTTCAAGGGACAGAGAAGGACACCTGAAGGTAGCCCTTATTGCTTTTTTCCCATCTCCCTGCAGGCCATCTATTAGAATGTCTGGAAGGCAAACAAGGAGAGGCAGACAGTCAGGAGGCAATAAAAGAGGGCAAGCAGGCTCTGTGTCTGGGGGCAACAGTGCTGGTCGTGGACGCGGTGCATTGTCATCAGCACATGGCCATGGGACACGCTTGTCCTTCTTTTCGGCAGCTGGACATGTTGAGCCACATCATGCCGAAGACTTGGTAGAGTGGATGACCAAGCCCTCCTCCTCCTCCTCATCCTCTCTCACCCAGGCTCAGGGTACTGGAAAAGCAGCTGCCAAAGCGTCCTCTTCCCTGGTATCAATGTCAGACTCATCATCAGTCACTCCTTCCCTAGACCCACCATGTCCTCCTCCTGAGGAGTCCCCCGAACTGTTTCAGCACAGTGTTGGGTACATGCTCCAGGAGGATGCCCAGCGTTTTGAAGGGTCTGATGATGAAACCCAGCTAGAGGAAGGCAGTAGCGTGAGAGCAGAGGGGATGCTCAAGAAGGACACCAATCTGGCAGTCATGTTCCAGCAGCTGCAGCATACTGCCAGATTGGCTCCAGTGATGAGGAGGGAGGTGATGATGAGGTCACTGACTCCACGTGGGTGCCTAATAGGAGAGAGGAGGAGGAGGAGGATGAGGAGGAGGCACATCTCCAACGAGGCAGGATGCCCTTTGGTGGCCAGCGTAAGGGCAGTACACCGACGGAATCACACCGCAGAGCTCCGCCTGTGCAGGGCGCTGCCTCTGCCCGTCATTCAAAAAGTTCTTTGGTGTGGGCCTTTTTTGAGGCTAGTGCATCAGATCGCACAGCTGCTGTTTGCAACATATGTCTCAAGCGTATATCGCGTGGCCAAAACATCAGCCGCTTGGGTACCACATGCCTGACCAGACATATGTTGACCTGCCATGCAGCTCGTTGGCAAGCCTACCTGAAAGACCCACACCAAAGAACAAAGCGGACCTCTCCTTGCACCGCATCAGCTGGGATCTCCAACCCCACTATAACTTCAGTCCTCTCTGAAACATGCACTGAGAGGAATGAAGGTGTAGAATTAGGTGTGTCACAGCCAAGTACTTGCGGCCACTCTGCTAGCAGTACACCGACGTCCGATTCTAGCAGGCAAATTTCCCTGCCCCAGCTGCTGGACCGTCGAAAGAAGTTCACTCCCAGCCATCCACATGCCCAGCGGTTGAATGCTAGCTTGGCTAAATTGCTAGCGCTTCAACTGCTGCCTTTTCAGTTGGTAGACTCGGCCCCCTTCCGTGAGTTTGTGCAATGTGCGGTTCCTCAGTGGCAGGTTCCCAAACGCCACTTTTTCTCACGGAAGGCTATTCCGGCTCTCTACCGGCATGTGGAAGGCAATGTCTTGGCCTCGCTGGACAGGGCGGTCAGCGGTAAGGTGCATATTACCGCTGACTCATGGTCCAGCAGGCATGGACAGGGACGTTACCTTTCTTTCACGGCCCATTGGGTCACTCTTTTGGCAGCTGGGAAGGATGCAGGACAAGGTGCAGTAGTGTTGGAGGTTGTCCCACCGCCACGCCTCCAAAATGCTACTACTGGTTGTGACACACCTCTCTCCTCCACCCCCTCCTCTTCTTCTTCCTCCATGGCCTCTTCCTGTGGTTTGTCCTATGAACCAGCGGTGCTCCGTAGCCGTTCACGGGGCTACGCAAGTACGCAGGCAAAAAGATGCCATGCCGTGCTTGCGCTGGTGTGTTTGGGGGACAGAAGCCACACTGGGGCAGAGGTCCTGTCTGCTCTGCAGGGCCAGGCCGAGAGGTGGTTGACGCCACGCCAGCTTAAGCCAGGAATGGTGGTTTGCGACAATGGCACCAACCTCCTCTCCGCCCTCCGACAGGGACAACTGACCCATGTGCCCTGTGTGGCTCACGTCCTTAACCTGGTGGTGCAGCGGTTCTTGGGCAGGTACCCGGGCTTACAGGATGTCCTGAGGCAGGCCAGGAAAGTCTGTGTGCATTTCCGCAGATCTTATAATGCCAGTGCTCGCCTGGCTGAGCTGCAAAAGGAGTTGAACCTGCCCAAGAACCGCCTTATATGTGACATGCCCACCAGGTGGAACTTAACGTTGGCCATGCTGCAGCGGCTGCACACGCAGCAGAGGGCCATCAATGAGTACCTGTGCGACTACGGCACCAGGACAGGGTCAGGGGAGCTTGGTTTTTTTTCTCCACGCCAGTGGGGCATGATCAGGGATGCATGCACTGTCCTGGCACCATTTGAGGAGGCCACGAGGATGGTGAGCAGTGACAGTGCATGCATCAGTGACACTGTACCTCTTGTCCACCTGTTGGAGCACACGCTGCGTGGAATAATGGACAGGGCACTTGAGGCAGAACAGAGGCAGGAAGAGGAGGACTTCCTTGCCTCTCAAGGCCCCCTTTACCCAGACAGTGTTCCTTCTGTCCCACCCATCGCACAGGAAGAGGAGGAGGAGGAGGAGGAGGAGGAGGAGGAGGAGGATTGTGTCAGCATGGAGGTGAAGGCTGGCACTCAGCATCATCAGCAGCAGTCTTTTAGGGATGATTTACAGTCCCAAGAAACCAGTGGACTTGTACGTGGCTGGGAGGAGGTGGCTGCGGATCATGTCGTCCTTAGTGACCCAGAGGACTCCGGAGCGAATGCCTCAGCAAACCTACGCTGCATGGCCTCCCTGATCCTGCAAAGTCTGCGGAAGGATCCTCGTATTCTTCGGATCAAGGAGAGGGACCATTACTGGCTGGCCACTCTCCTTGATCCACGGTACAAGGGTAAGGTTGCGGACCTTATGTTACCGTCGCAGAGGGAGCAGAGGATGAGACAACTCCGGGAGGCCTTGCAGAAAGGTCTGTGCAACGCGTTCCCAGAGACTGGGAGGTTACAAACTCCTGGTCCTGGACAACGAGTTGCTGAGGCTTCGGCCAGTCAAAGAAGGAGCGGTGGGGAAGGTGGCCGTCTGACCGATGCGTTCAGACAATTCTTTGGTCCGCAGCCCCAAAGTATGATCGGTTCCAGCAACCATCGCCAGCGTCTGATAAACATGGTGCAGGAATATCTAGGGGCAAGGTCAGACTTGGACACCTTCCCCACCGAAAATCCTCTGGCTTACTGGGTCTTGAGGATGGATCACTGGCCAGAGCTTGCACAGTATGCAATTGAGCTACTGGCCTGTCCTGCATCCAGCGTTCTTTCGGAACGCACATTCAGTGCTGCTGGAGGATTTGTCACGGATCACAGGGTGCGCCTGTCCACCGACTCGGTTGATCGACTGACTTTCATCAAGATGAACCAGTCTTGGATCACCACCAGCTACCACACACCTGATGCTGATATAACAGACTAATTGATTTTAACATGTCACATCCCTTCAAGACTGATGCTGATGCTGAGTGCCTGTGCTGTTATGTTGACTGGCTATCCTCCTCCTCCGAGTCCTCAATGATACGATTGATGATGATAGCTTGGAAGATCATTTTTGTTTATGGGTGCCGCCACCAGTGGCTAAGGCCCAATTTTTCAGCCCCTGTTTTACAGGGGCGTGTAATTACAATTTTTTTTTAGCAATAATTTGCCATAGGGCTCATTGCTGTGCTCCAAGTACAGTATCTGTGAGGGGTTGGAGTGTTGTGGCACCAGTGCCTAAGGCCCAATTTTTCAGCCCCTGTTTAACAGGGGCGTGTCATTACAATTTTTGAAGCAATACTTTGCAACAGGGCTCATTGCTGTGCTCCAAGTACAGTATCTGTGAGGGGTTGTAGTGTTGTGCCACCAGTGCCTAAGGCCCAATTTTTCAGCCCCTGTTCAACAGGGGCATGCAATTACAATTCTTGATCTAATAATTCACAGCAGGGTCCATTGCTGCACCCACCAAGAGTAACTCTGAGGGCTTACAGTCTTGTGGCAACGCCACCACCACCACCACCACCACGAAAGGCCCAATTTTTCAGCCCCTGTTCAAAAGGGGCATGTAATTACAATTCTTGATCTAATAATTCACAGCAGGGCCCATTGCTGCACCCACCAAGAGTAACTGTCAGGGCTTACAGTGTTGTGGCACCAGCACCACCATCAAAGCCCCAATTTTTACTACCACTGTTCAACAATTATATGTAATTAAAATTCCTGATATAATAGTTGACAGCAGGGCGTTCCAGCGCCAACCAAGAGTAACTGAGTGCTTAGTGTTGTGCCAACACCAACAACTAAGGGGCCTATTTCTGCAGAGTATATACGGCAGGTCCCTACTTTCAAACATCCAACTTACAAACGACTCCTACTTGCAAACGAAAGAAGACAACAGGAAGTGAGAGGAAATCTACCCCTAGAAAGGAAAATTCTCTCCTGTAAGAATAAATATGGGAGAAAGGGGTCTCATCTGTACTGATGCTTTATCAGCAATCCTTGTTTCAAGAAAAACACCACATTTCAAAAACAGTTGTCATTGGGACGGAAAGTGAGGTGAAATGTTCTGAACAGGGGCACAGACAGCAAAACAAATGTTACAGGGGTGATAACCCTTACCTATGTTTCCCAAAAAGTTTAAAAATAGATTTTTGGGCTGGAGCTACACTTCAACAATGTACCTGTTCAAAATTACAAACAGATTCTACATAAGAACAAACCTACAGTCCCTGTCTTGTATGCACCGCCTGTATACGGCTGTTCAGAGTATATAGGGCCTTTTTTATTTTATGTGCGGGGTTCCCCTTAATATCCATACAAGACCCAAAGGGGCTGGTAATGGGCTGGGGTGGGGGGGGGGGGTCATGGGGTAGCTATGCCATTTTTCTTAAAGAATTTCATCCATATTACCGGGACCAGACATTACATTAAAGCCGCAAGCAGTTTTAAATGGCTTTTTTTTCCTTTAGAAGTGTCATTTTGTGCAGGGACAGTTCTAAACACGGGAAACACGTGGCACTTCACAGGCATACTTTAGACACCCCCCAGGTACGATATTTAAAGGAATATTTGACTTTTTTTTTTTTCACTTTATGCATCATTAAAATGACTGCTCCCGAAAAACGACCGTTTTTAAAACTTCTTTTTGCATTGATACATGTCCCCTGGTGCAGAACCCGGGTTCCCAAACCCTATTTATGACAATAACATGCATAATAGTTGTTATAATTAGCACTTTAGAATTCGAACGTTCGCATCCATTGTATTTAATAGGGTTCTAATGTTCGTTCGAACTTTCGGTCCGTTCGCGGGTTCTGGTGCGAACCGAACCCGGGGGTGTTCGGCTCATCACTACTCCTGGAGCATGTACCCAACACTGTGCTCAAACAGTTCGGGGGACTCCTCAGGAGGAGGACATGGTGGGTCTAGGGAAGGATTGACTAATGAAGATAATGATACCAGAGAAGAGGACGCTTTGGCAGCTGCTTTGCCAGTACCCTGAGCCTGGGTGAGAGAGGATGAGGAGGATGAGGTGGGCTTGGTCATCCACTCTACCAAGTCTTCGGCATGATGTGGCTCAACATGTCCAGCTGCCGAAAAGGACAAGCGTGTCCCATGTCCATGTGCTGATGACAATGCACCGCGTCCACGACCAGCACTGTTGCCCCCAGACACAGAGCCTGCTTGCCCTCTTTTTTTGCCTCCTGACTGTCTGCCTCTCCTTGTTTGCCTTCCAGACATTTTAATGGATGGCCTGCAGGGAGATGGGAAAAAGAGCAATAAGGGCTACCTTCAGGTGTATACTGTGCAGGAGGCTTAGCAACAATGACACTGACACTGTCCCCTGCCTATCCTTCTCTGTCCCTAAACACAAGGATTTGCAATATGCTTCAGCAAGATTGGTTTAGCACAGAACAGCACACTGACAGTTTCCCTCACTGTCCTACTCTGTCCCTCCCTACAAAAAAGATTTAGCACAGAATAGCACACTGATAATTTCTACGAGTGTCCTTCTCTGTCCCTAAACTCAAGGATTTCAAATATGGTTCAGCAAGATTGGTTTAGAACAGAATAGCACACTGACACTTTCCCTCACTGTACCTCTCTGTCCCTACAAACAAGGTTGAGCACAGAATAACACACTGACACTCTCCCTACCTATCCTTATTTGTCCCTAAACACAAGGAATCCAGGATTAGTAAAGGAAAAAAAATGACACTGTCCCTGCCTATGCTTCTCTTTCCCTGCTCCGGAACACACTACACAAGGCCGCCGCGCTGGCGGCTTTTTATAGTGTGGGGCGTGTACTAAACCCCCTCAGCAATAATTGGCCACAGGCATCCTGCCTGTGGCCAATCATTGCTCTCCTCGCTGCCGGCGCTGTGATTGGCCAAGCATGCGGGGTCACAGTGCATGCTTGGCCAATCACAGCGCCTGGATGACACTGCGATGGCGTAGTGCATTGTGGGCCGTTCGCGTCACTCGAATTTGGCGCGAACGGCCCAAATCGTTCGATCTTCGTCGAACGATCGAACAGCCGATGTTCGAGTCGAACGTATGTTCGACTCGAACACGAAGCTCATCCCTATTCACCACATGTTCAAAATTGACTCTGATAGTGGTGAGAAGAGAAGGGGGGAAAATGTGATGGCGATGTCTAGTGGTGTAATATATTAACTAGAAAAATGTATATTACATATGTATTATAATACACATTTGGCTTTTTAATGAAAAATATTGTTTGGTCCTGCTTTGGATGATTGCATTCAGAAGGTGATTGTGGGACACTGTTACTTTTTAAAAATAAAACAAAACCTGCTGCTCCTACTTCTAAGAAACATTCCTTTCACCAATCACAGGTCTCAGGCTTAAAACCCAAACCTCAGGCCCAGTTGCAAAAGAAACTATGGAACCCAAAGTCCTATAAGCCAGGGGATAAATGCTCACTCCCTCTGGGGGGATGTCTTATACTTGTTTGTGTGGAATGGCATGTTCCTGCTCTAATTTTCTCAGAGGCGTTCAAGGAGTAGAGACGGGGCAAACACCACAACCCCCCCCCCCCTCGTTTGGTTAGTGTCAGAATTCTCGAACATCGCAAAAGTTTGGATGTAAACCCTATTAAAATCTATGGGACCCGACTTGAAAAATCAAAAGCCCCCATTTTGAAGGCTTACTGTACAGTGCCTTAAAGTATTCATACCCCTTGAAATTTTCCACATTTTGTCATGTTGCGTCCAAAAACGTAAATGTATTGTATTGGGATTTTATGTGATGGACCAACTCAAAGTGGCACATAATTGTGAAGTAGAAGGAAAATGATAAATAGGTTTCAATTTTTTTTTCAAATATGCGAAAAGTGGCGTGCATTTGTACTGCACTGCAATTACAGCTGAAAGTCTTTTTGGGTATGTCCCTAACAGCTTTGCACATTTAGATTTACATTTTTGCCCCTTCTCTTTTGCAAAATAGCTCAAGCTCTTTCAGATTGGCTGGAGAGAGTGAGTCTGAACAGCAATTTTCAAGTCTTGCCACAGATTCTCAATTGGATTTTGGTCTGGACTTTGACCAGGCCGTTCTACCACATGAATGTGCTTTGCTCTAAACCAGGGATCCCCCAACTTCTGCCCTCCAGCTGTTGCGGAACTACACGTCCCATGAGGCATTGTAAAACTCAGACAAGACTAGGCATGATGGGAATTGTAGTTCCTGAACAACTGGAGGGCCATAGTTTGGAGACCCTTGCTCTAAACCATGTATTTGGCTCCATCCATCTTCCTTCTAGCAAACTGAGTCCTGCTCCAAAAACACATTGCAAAACATTCCTGTAGTAAGGAACCTTTTATAGTGTTTGGCTCCAGCTCCATCCAGCTTTTCTGTCCCTGCTGAAGCAAAGCATGCCCACAACATGATGCTGCCACCACCATGTTTCATGGTGGGGATTGGTGTGTTCAGGGTGATGTGCAGTGTTAGTTTTCCGCCACACATAGCATTTTGCTTTTAGGCCAAAAAGTTACATTTTGGTCACATCTGACCAGAGCACATTCTTCCACATGTTTGCTGTGTCCCCCACATGGCTTCTCGCAAAAATTTTAAACAGAACTTCTTATGGCTTTCTTTCAACAATGGCTTTCTTGCCACTCTTCCATAAAGGCCAGATTTGTGGAGTGCAAGACTAATAAGTGTCCTGTGGACAGATTCTCCCACCTGAGCTGTGGATCTCTGCAGCTCCTCCAGAGTTTCCATGGGCCACTTGGCTGCTTCTCTGATTAATGCTCTCCTTGCCTGGCCTGTCAGTTTAGGTGGACAGCCATGTCTTTGGTAGGTTTGCAGTTGCGCCATACTTTTTCCATTTTCAGATGATGGATTGAACAGTCCCCCGTAAGATGCTCAAAACTTGAGATATATATTTTTATAACTAACCCTTCTTTAAACTTCTGCACAACTTTATCCCTGGCCTGTCTGATGTGTTCCTTGGCCTTAATGATGCTGGATGTTCACTGAGGTTCTCTAACAAACCTGAGGGCTTCACAGAGTAGCTGTATTTATACTGTGATTAAATTACACACAGGTGGACTCTAGTTACTAATTAGGTGACTTCTGAAGGCAATTGGTTCCACTAGATTTTAGTTAAGTGTATCAGAGTGAAGGGGGCTGAATACAAATGCAAGCCACACTTTTCAGATATTTATTTGTAAAAAACCTTGTAAACCATTTATTGTATTCCTTCCACTTCAGAATTATGTGCCATTTTGTGTTGGTCTATCACAGAAGAATTTTGTTCCTTGTGTAGCGATACCTCCAACTAAGGAGGCCGCAGAATTAGATTTGGGCCCTGAGTGCAGCTCCGCCAACCCCCGGCAATAGGCTCTACCCCCTTTGGCACAGCTAGTACTAACAATCAATGATATGTCCTATGCAATAGAATAACTAAGCAAGGACACAGTAATGAATTGTAATAGGTAAAGTGTTTTACTCATTAGTTCTCAATATGAATAAAGGGGGTAACAGTAATCACAGTTCTAGATAATCACTCCTAAGGGCAGCGTCCTGCCACTCTAACACACTATATAGTAACACACGCTACAGGTGCGCCATACGGGCGACCGTTAACTAAGTGCCCTATGGCGCAGTAATCAAACACGCTAGAATCCCCACCAGGCCTGGTTCTAATATTTAGCTTAGTCCTTCTTTCTTCACCGGCAGGTCTGTAATGGTGGTGCACTTTAAACAGAGTATAACTTTGTAATCCAAGGGGTATGAAAATAACTTGTAGGCCACGGCAGTCTATAGGCCTATATACAGCAACAGTATCTTAGCTGGGCTTACGCCCTCTCACCCGCCGGACTACGGATCCAGTCCGGGAAACCTCCACCGGTCGTGTCACACACACTCGATCTCTCCAACGATCGGGCCCCCGATCCGACAAGGCTGTAGCTCACAAAGTCAGATGCCACCCAGGCTCGCAGAGGGGAGGGTGGAAGGCTCTTTGGTGCAGAGCAAGGCCTCAGGCTTCAGGCCTTGCACTCCGACACATCTGCACAGGAGGATCCGTCTGTGAAGTCTCGTGTCTCCAAAGAGGCCGAGCCCGGCCTCGCCTCCTCCTTTTATAACCCCTCCCATGAGTCTCTGCGGTGGAACATCACAAGAATGGGGTTATGGGTAATGTAGTTTCTTCCCAATATAGGGGAATACCCCGCTACACTTGTTTGTGTCTTTCAGGTGCTCTTGCCAACGGGCTGAGTGGTGTGAGTTTAAATGCTTTGTCTAGCATGTGGTACCCAAATGGCTGATGTTTTTGCCACGCTTGATATGCTTGCAGCAGAGATTGAACTTGCAACATTGCGATCGGCTGCACATGTGCTAAAAAAGGCCCACAAAGCTGAGCTTTGGGAAGTGGGTCAGGAGAGAACAGCTCCACAATATGATGGAATAGGGTCGCTGCTCTATACTGTTCCATGATGGCTGCCTCTGGAGTACATCCTGCTTCGTTGGGGTTGTGCCTCCCCCTCACATTCCTTCTCTGCTCTATCTGGCACCCAAGTCACATCAGTGACATCATCATCATTCCCTCCATCCTCATCACTGGAACCAACTTGTCAAAATGCTGCAGCTGGGGAAACATGACTGCTAATTTATTTAACAGTGTTCTCCCCTATGTAGGCTCATGTTACTCCCTTCCTTTACCTCAGAACCTACATCAGAATCAAGCTATGTCTGTGCATCCTCAAGAAGCAAGTGGCTAATGCTGTGTTCAAATAATTCCGCTGACTACTCAATGCATGATGATGGGGCTATGGCAGGAGTAGCTATGGACAAGGAAGCAGAATAAGCCACTCTAGTAGCTGCGGTGTACTGCACACTAGTGTCACCTTGGGTCATAGAGGATGAGGATGATTTAGTAAGCCAGTCCACCACTTCCTAAAATTGCTGTGGCTGGATAGTACAGGCAACTTCACTAAACAGACAAATGTGCCCTGCCTGAGGGCGAAACACATCCATCTTTGCCTGTGGACACAGATGCTGCTGGCCCCCTCAGTAGCGTGGCAACGTCTGCCTCTCCTTGTTGGCCTCTCAGACATGATGGGGGGCTTATTATCCGAATTTAATATTAACTAGGAAATATGCTGAATGTTCACTGAGGTTCTCTAACAAACCTCTGTGGGCTTCACAGAGTAGCTGTATTTATACTGTGATTAAATTACACACAGGTGGACTCTAGTTATTAGGTGACTTCTGAAGGCAATTGGTTCCACTAGATTTTAGTTAAGTGTATCAGAGTGAAGGGGGCTGAATACAAATGCACGCCACACTTTTCAGATATTTATTTGTATAAAACTTTGTAAACCATTTATCATATTCCTTCCACTTCACAATCCTGTGTCGCTTTGTGTTGGTCTATCACATAAAATCCCAATAAAATACATTTACGTTTTTGGTCGTAACATGACAAAATGTGGAAAACATTTTTCAAGGGGTATGAATTCTTTTTCAAGGCACTGTATATGCAAGTTATTGGTCATAAAAAGGGTATGAGGCCCTGGATACTGCCCTGGTGAAGAAAAGCATCCCCACAACATACTTTCACTACCATGTTTCATGTGGGGATGGTGTGTTCAGGGTGATGTGCAGTGTAAGTTTTCCGCCACACATAGCGTTTTGCTTTATTCGGATGATGGCTTGAACAGTGCTCTTGAGATTTTTTAATAACCTAACCCCGCTTTAAACTTCTTCACAAATGTATCCCTGACCTGCCTGGTGTGTTCCTTGGCGTTCATGATGCGTTTTTTTCACTGAGATTCTCTAACAAACCTCTGAGGGCTTCACAGAACAGGTGTATTTATACTGAGATTAAATTACACACAGGTGTACTATATTTGCTAATTTAGGTGATTTCTGAATGCAATTGGTGCCACTATATTTTAGTTAGGGGTATCAAAGTAAAGGGGGCTGAATACAGATTCACGCCACACTTTTCAGATATTTATTTGTAAAAAATGTGGAAAAGCATTTATCATTTTCCTTCCACTTAACAATTATGTGCCACTTTGTGTTGGTCGATCACATAAAATCCCAATAAAATATGTTTACATTTTTGGTTGTAACATGACAAAATGTGGAAAGTTTCAAGGAGTATGAATATTACTCTTTCGTCCATGGACTGACACAGCTTCTCTATTGACAAAGTGGGTATTATCCGTTAATTAGGAGTGACTAGGCAGAAAATTTGTGAAAAGTGTTGCATCACACCTTCTACAGTACTGCCCAGGGGGCGGACCCTCTGGGTATATCCCCTCAGTCTGCATCTCGCAGATCAGTTTTTTTCTGTCTAGCAAGGAGTAGGACACGGCTCCCTTCGGGCCCATTGGTCCGGGGGAAAAATATATATATTTTTTTTGCTAATTTTTTTGTTTCCTGCGATCTTCGATCAACTGCCGACTGGGTGACAGGCTGGATCCTCGATCCTTGTAGTCTCCCCAGTTTCGGCCATCGAGCGTGTGCCGACCCTAGCTACGTGCTGGGTTTTCCACGACATGCCCGTCGCTCCACGGGTGGCCGGTGAGCCTACGCTCCAGGGCCTGCATTGGACCGCTCAGCTTCGGCTGACCTTACGGCCGAGTCGCAGCAGCCTGGCCGGTGAGCTTACGCTCCAGGGCATACATATTGTCGTCCCCTTGGTCTAATCACAGCATGCCTGGCCAACAGTCACCTTCCGTGCGCAGACAATGATCTGTTTGTAATGTCTTCAAGCATGATACATGCAGGATAGGCAAGTATACTCCCCTGCCTCGGCTGGGTGATTTGGCTGGACATTCCTGGAGAGATCAAGTAAGTGGTTGTGGGCCCCTTTCTTCCCTATCTCCCTGCCTTTCCCTGCTCCCTGAGCTTCTAGCTAAAGGTTGCTGGGTGCTGGGGGTCACCTAAGGGGTTCCACTGGAGCGGGGCTGGCTGTAACTAACATTTAAAAGAAATGTCATTTCTGCTTACCTGTGTGTGCTTCCTCCTCCATGCTGTCGGCGGCCATTTTGCGGTGGTTCATGCCGGGTTCGGCCTCTAGTGACTGCCCGGCGGCCATCTTCCTGTGGTTTCAGCACCATTTTTTTGTAGTTCCACACCCACTGGCCTCTATCGACTGATCGGTGGCCATGTTTGTTATGATCCACGCTGTGGCCACCGTTCGGCGGCCATCTTTTTGTGGTCTATGGCTGCTTTGGCCTCTATCGTCGGCTCGGCGGCCATTTTTCTTAGAGCCCACATTATCTTCCATACAGACGCTTTGGCGGCCATTTTGCGAGAGTCTCCGGCCTCAAGGGTGCATTACACTACCGCAAAAAATTCACACAGGAAGCGCTGATAAAAGAAGCAGACTGACACAGCAGCAGTGGGACAGCATCACAGGCGCAGCACACGGCAGCATAGCAGTACCGGTCCAGGGTTGTGAGTCCTCTGGGTGATCCAGCATCTCTGCAGCACAGGAGGGTGGCCTATTGATATCTTGCCTGGAGCCCTGTGGGTGTCAGCGTGTGGTCAGCATGGCATCTGAGCCAGATGTCTTCTCCCCTGAAACACCAGATTTAGCAGCTGGTGCCCCTGAGGTGTCTATGGACGCTATGTCTGCAATCCTAGAGGCATTTTGCTGCCAGGGTGGAAGCAGCACACGGGAATACAGGGGGTAGTAAACGCCCCGTCCCCTGCAATCTTCTGGGTGTATTTCTGAGACAGAACCAGGTCCAGCTACGGCTCATGGCCCAGATTCTGACGCATCAGAGACTGCAGACCGTGACCGTTTGGACAGTGAGGATGACTCCAAGTCCAGGTCAGTACGCGAGACGGCTTTGGTATCTGACCTTATTACGGCAGTGCGGGATACGCTAAAGTTGGAAAATACTGCAGAAGCAGCAGAGACTCCGTTCCCCTTTGGGTTTCGTAAACCTGCCCGCACTGCTAAGGTGTTCCCTTGTGTCTTATTTTGATAAACTCTTATACAAAGGAATGGGAGAACCCACTGAGGGTCTTTACAGCCCCAAGGAGGTTTGTGGTACGGTACCCCTTTGAGGAGAGTTTTCTGAAGAAATGGACCTCTCCCCCTGTAGTGGACCCTCCGGTGTCCAGACTTGATAGAGCTACCACTATTCCAGTAGAAGGGGCTCCTGTTTTCAAGGACCCTGTGGATAAGAAGGCTGAAGCACTCGCTCGCTACCTATACTCAGTGGTAGGCTCGGCAGTACGCCCGGCACTGGCGGGGGCCCTAGTGTCTCAGACACTTTCTGAATGGGCAAAATTGCTACTCCAGAGGTTAAAGGAGCGAGATGCTCCTCCTAATGAGATAACTTTGGCCGACCAGTTGGTCCAGGGCCTTAAGTTTGTCTGCGAGTCAGACATGGATACTATTCCCCTGCTGTCAAAAGCTTTGGTTTATGCAGTAGCAATACGCCGCCTGATCTGGCTAAAGGGCTGGTCTGCAGACCAGACTTCCAAGAAAGCCCTGTTGGATCTGCCTTTTAAGGGCGACAGACTTTTTGGGGCTTATCTGGATGACATCATCAAGGATGCCACAGGAGGTAAAAGCACTTTGCTTCCCCAAACTAGCAAGGGTAAGGGGCCACGGCAAGGGCCCTCCTTTACTGCGCGCAAGCGTTTTTTTCGTCCCCTTAGGGCGACAGGGAAAAGACCCCAGGCCGACAAGGCGCCTGCCCAAGGACAAAAGCGTCCTTGGTCCCGCAGACCCAACAAGCCTGCGGACAAATCTGCGTCCGCATGAAGGTCTGCCCCCACCCAGCTCTTGGGTGGGGGGACGTCTTCGCAAATTTGCGACTCAGTGGACAGCTCTAGTCTCCGACAGGTGGGTTTGCGAAGTAATCTCCTCAGGCTACAAGATAGAATTTCTCTCTTGTCCACCGGACAGATTCGTCACCTCCAATCTCCAGCTACTACCGACCCGTCGGGAGGCCCTGTGACGGGCGGTCCAGGGTCTACTGGAACGCGGGGTAGTTATTCCAGTTCCAGAACAGGAATGGGGTCAGGGTTTTTACTCAAATCTCTGTTCATTGTGCCAAAGAAGGAGGGGATTCGTCCAATCTTGGATCTCAGAGCCCTCAATTGCTTTGTGAAGGTACAAATATTTCGGATGGAGTCGGTTCGATCTGTAGTCACGGCTCTCCATCCGGGGGACTTTCTGGCCTCCTTGGACATCAAGGACGCATACCTGCGTTTCTGCGATTTGCTATCGGGAAGAACCACTACCAGTTTGTGGCCCTCCCGTTTGGCCTTGCCTCAGCACCCAGCACGTTCACCAGGGTGCTCGCTCCGATTCTGGCACTTCTAAGACAGCGGGGTATCGCTATCATGGGCTACTTGGACGACCTTCTGAAGGCCCCTTCAAGCTCAGAATTAGAGGGAAGTGTGTCTATTACCTGTCAGACTCTTCGAGACTGTGGTTGGATACTAAACACGTAAAAGTCAGTATTGGTGCCCACTCAACGCCTAGTGTACCTGAGGTTGATTCTGGATTCCTCAGAGGCAAAGCTATTCCTCCCTGTGGATGGAGAAGTTGCAGACCCTCCAGGCTGCAGTACGGCAGCTGACTTCCAGGAATTGGTCGTCACTCCGTTTTTGCATGCGAGTGTTAGGCCTCATGGTAGCCTTCTTCGAGGCGGTCCCATTAGCTCAATACCACACGAGTGTTACAGAAGGAAGTTCTGTCCAGATGGAACAGATGCCCATCATCTTTGGATTATCTGATCCGAGTGAGCCACCTAGTCAGGAGATCCCTGGTATGGTGGCTGACAGCACCGGCTCTAATGGCCGGGAAGTCATTTCTTCCGGTTTACTGGATAGTGATCACGACGGACGCCAGCCTTATAGGTTGGGGGGGAGTCTGGGGTGTTCAGTCGGCGCAAGGTCGCTGGACCCCAGAGGAAGCCCTCCTGCCGATCAATGTCCTTGAAATCCTGGCGATCAGGCTGTGCCTCTTCAAATGGTCTGAGGCTGCAGGGGCGTCCAGTCAGGATCCAGTCAGACAATGCCACAGCAGTGGCATATGTCAATCATCAAGGAGGAACAAGAAGCTCAGCTGCAGCATCAGAGGTCGCTCGCATTCTGAAGTGGGCAGAGAGGAGCATACCGGCACTGTTGGCCGTGTACATTCCGGGTGTGGAAAACTGGCAGGCGGACTACCTGAGCCGCCAGATGCTGGACCAGGGAGAATGGTCCTTACACCTGGAGGTGTTCCAACCCCTCTGCCAAAGATGGGGCACACCAGACGTAGATCTTCTGGCTTCCCGACTCAATCGGAAGGTATTGTGGTTTGTGGCCCGGTCAAGAGACCCATGGGCAGACACAACGGACGCGTTGGTGGCATCGTGGGGTCAGTATCGGCTAATCTATGCCTTCCCTCCCTTAAGGCTTCTTCCTCTTCTGCTCTGCAGAGTGGAGGCAGAGGGAATTCCAATGATCCTAATCGCTCCAGATTGGCCTCAGCGTCCTTGGTACGCCGATCTAGTACGTCTGGTAGCAGATGTCCCCTGGCGCCTACCACTACGGAAGGACCTGCTATCGCAAGGTCCCATACTCCATCCTGCTTTACGGTCACTGGCTTTAACGGCGTGGCTATTGAGAGTCAGGTACTGAGAGACCGGGGCCTATCGGATTCAGTAATCTCTACTATGAGAAGTGCTTGGAAACCGTCCTCTAGGAAGGTTTATCACTGCACTTGGAAGGCCTACATCTCCATGTGTGAGGAAATGAAATGGCATGCGCGTACTTATTCGGTTTCCAGAATCCTGTTTTTACAGCGTGGGGTGGACCAAAGGCTTGCCCTAAGTACGATTAGGGACAGTTATCTGCCCTGGCTGTCTTTTCAGCGACCCCTGGCGGCTCACTCTCTCATGAGCACATTTGTGCAGGGGGTTCGACATGTGGCCCCTCCGGTCCGTCCCCCGCTACCTCCATGGGACTTGAACCTGGTCCTCTCGGTGCTTCAGAAGGCACCGTTTAAGAATATTAGAGATATTCCCCTGTTGACACTTTCTCAGAAGGTGGTCTTTTTGGTGGCTGTTACGTCAGACGAGTCTCTGAGCTGGCAGTCTTGTCCTGCAAGGCTCCCTATTTGATTTTCCACAAGGATAAGGTGGTGCTGCGGCCGCAGCCTTCCTTTCTTCCGAAAGTCGTTTCGGCTTTTCATCTCAATGAAGACATTGTACTTCCATCCTTGTGTCCTCATCCGTTGAATCCTAAGGAGTCGGCGTTGCATTCCTTGGACGTTGTCCGAGCTTTGAGTAGTCAGACTCACTGTTTGTTTCGGTGGCTGGTCCCAAGAAGGGCCAAGCAGTCTCGTAGGCCACCATCTCTAGGTGGATCCGACAGTAATCCAGGCTTACGCCTTAAGGGGTCAAGCGACCCCTTTCCGGTCATGGCGCATTCGACCAGGGCAATAGGTGCCTCTTGGGCTTTCCGACATCAAGCGTCTGTTTCCCAATTATGTAAAGCGGCGACTTGTCGTCCGCTCACACTTTAACCAAATTCTACAAAGTTGATGTAGGTGCATCTTCGGATGCCTTTTTCGGCCGCAAAGTTTTGCAGGCGGCTGTTTAGAGTTGCAACTCCTCCGTTGGAGGAGTGCTGTTTTGTGTTTGGGGTGAAGTTTAGAGAAGCTGTGTCGGTCCATGGACGAAAGAGTAAATAGGATTTTTTACTCACCGTAAAATCCTTTTCTCTGAGTCCATGGACCGACACAGCACCCACCCCTCCTTTTTAAGTTTGTACTGCTTTTTAACGAACTGATCTGCGAGATGCAGACTGAGGGGATATACCCAGAGGGTCCGCCCCCTGGGCGGTACTGTAGAAGGTGTGATGCAACACTTATTACAAGTTTTCTGCCTAGTCACTCCTAATTAACGGATAATACCCACTTTGTCAATAGAGAAGCTGTGTCGGTCCATGGACTCAGAGAAAAGGATTTTACGGTGAGTAAAAAATCCTATTTTTTTCAAGGCTCTGTATTATAACACTTTTTGGTTACAAATTAATAATGGTGTAGGGACCTTGCCATTACCTGGAGTGTCCCCAGTCTAAACGTATAAGAAAACTAAGCTGTGGACAGTGAGTGCTTATTGCTATTGTTTTTGTTCCACAGTTTTTTTTAAGTTCAGGATTTTGTTTGCTTCTGCTCATTGCCAGGGACTGCAGATGGAGCAGCAGAATTTTTTTTTTTATAAGGTATGAATATTTATTTTAGCATGGACAAGTATTAGGAGGTTTATTGCCAGCAATGTGGGCTGGGGAAGAGGATTACTATTTAGGGAACTTAGCTGGAAGGTTCTCTTTCCTTCCAATCCTTGCCTGGAGAATACTTCTAAAAGTTTTTGTCTTCAAGGCCTGCATCTTTTTTTTTTCTTTCCTGCTGGAAGGTACATCCAGGGCAACAAAATGCCTGCCTGTCTGGATCATTTTGGTAAGGATCTTAAAGTGGAATTCCACGGAAAAAATATATATTAAAAGTCAGCAGCTACAATACTGCAGCTGCTGTCTTTTAATATATGGACACTTGCCTGTCTTGGGCGCCCGCTATGTCTGCACCCGAAGCCGATCTCACCCTCGGCGCTCGGGTGCTGCTGCCATCTTCGGTAAGGGAATCAGGAAGTGAAGCCTTGCGGCTTCACTTCCTGGTTCCCTACTGCGCATGCACGAGTCGCGTTGCACGTTCCCACTGGTCCCTGCTGTCTAATGGGACCTGTGTGTCTCCCAGAAGTCAGCGGGGGGGGGGCGGAGTAGGCGCCGGACGTGGCGTAGGTCTCTGCAGTGATCTATGCCCCGAAGTGGAAGCAATAACCTGTATTAGACAGGTATCTGCTCCCTCCTCCCCCCAGAAAGTGCCAAATGTGACACCGGAGTGCGGGAGGATTCCAAAAAGTGGAAGTTCCATTTTTGGGTGGAACACCGCTTTAAGGAGAGCAAGGCATTGTATGTAGTTCTGTGATTGATTGGCACTGGATCTGAGTTCTAATTTGATGCTCTTAAAAAGCCAACTAACTACTTTTACTAGAAACTAAGTCTGGAGCAATTTTTTGGGTCTCGTTTTTACCCTGTCTTCAGAGTTCTAAAATGTACTAAAACAACTGGCACCCAATTTCCTTGTACTTCACAAGCTTCCCAAGAATTCTGCCTTTAGAAGTGAAATACTAGCCTGCTTTACCATTTGGGGGCCATCCACCCTAGATGGGGAGGGGTGGTATCAGAATTATTAATAAACAGAAGTTTTAATCCAGCATCATTTCTCTCTTACCATAAATCTAGCAGTAACCCATCTAATTTGAGATAAGGTTTTTTGAAAAGACAACTACAGCAGCTTGATCAAATACATTATTTTGTTCTATGTGGTATTACTTAATCCCTTTTTTTTTTGTAAGGAATTGCATTGATGTCTATCACTACCGACTCTAGCTACATAGTATGTCATAAACTGTTTTGCATAGTGTGCAGGATTTTGTCACTGAATATAAAATATATATTCACTTCCACATGCTTTGAAATATGGAAAGCATGTGAAGATGAAGCTATTAACGTAAAGGCTTACACTAAAAAAGAACAGGTCAGTGACTGTTTTTTATACTGGTCTTACTTTACTGCTCAAGGTAAGTTCAGAAGAACATTCTCTATAGCTAAATAATTTCCTGCTTATTATAAGATTATATTTTAAATCGACAGCTTCGTCTTGAATTTATACAGGAATTTAATGAAAAACTGACTTATTCATGATGGTAATTTTGGTCAATAATGGTCAGTAGCCAAATAATTAAACATGCACGGCTGTACCATTTTATTTATTTTTTTTCAGTAAAAATAGAGAAGTACGCTTTTCATTTCCGCATATCAAATATACGTGCTTAGGGAAAGTTGCTGCGAATTATAGGCCTTAAAGACATTGTTCTTTTGCAATATATTGTACATGACAGATGGAAATACAGCAGGAGAAATGATGAACCTATTCTGTATAAAGCTCATAAACTTTTTATATCTCCTTTCTCAAGTTTATTAGGAAATAAAATGAGTAAGAGTGTGTTTGACCTCAAATTAAAATAGCTTTGGGAAGGATTAGAATTATCATATTTTCTGTTGCATCTCTTAGCAAGAAATTTATGTGAGGCCTACAGAGAAAAGGATTTGTGTTACCGTCAATTAAGTTCAATTTTTAATTGAAGAACATGTGGGATGTGGAATACTACTGATTTGGAAACAGACAGGCAAGAGAAATTACTCTGTCTGAACATTCTAAAAAAGCCTTTCCAAAACTTACCAAAAGCCTTACAAATCTCTTGTACTTAACCACTTGCCGCCCGCGCTATTGCAAAATGACGGCGGCAAAGTGGTTTAATATCCTGACTGGACGTCATATGACGTCTTCAGGATATTGAGCCGCTGCGTGCCCCCAGGAGCGCGCATTGCGGTGATCGTTGTTGCGGGATGTCAGTCTGACACCCAGCAACACCGATCTAGGTAAAGAGTGACGGAGACTTTACCACGTGATCAGCCGTGTCCAATCATGGCTGATCACCATGTAAACAGGAAAAGCCGGTGATCGGCTTTTCCTCACTCGCGTCTGTCAGACGCGAGTAGAGGAGAGCCGATGGGCTGCTCCTCTGACAAGGGGGGTTTGTGCTGATCGATTATCAGAACAGCCCCCCCCGAGGATGCCCACACTGGACCACCAGGGATGCCAATTAGAAATGCCTAATGGATGCCAATCAGTGCCCACAATGGGCACCACTGATTGGCAGGCATTGTTTGGCACTGATTGGCATCCATTAGTACAACACTTTACAGTACAGTTCCACCTATCAGTGCCCATCGGTGCCCATCCGTGCCGCCCCATCGGTGCCCATCCGTGCCGCCCCATCGGTGCCCATCCGTGCCGCCCCATCGGTGCCCATCCGTGCCGCCCCATCGGTGCCCATCCGTGCCGCCCCATCGGTGCCCATCCGTGCCGCCCCATCGGTGCCCATCCGTGCCGCCCCATCGGTGCCCATCCGTGCAGCCCCATCGGTGCCCATCCGTGCCGCCCCATCGGTGCCCATCCGTGCCGCCCCATCAGTGCCCATCCGTGCCGCCCCATCAGTGCCCATCAGTGAAGGAGAAAACGTATTTACAAAGTTTTTGTAACAAACAAAAAAAACGTTTTTTTTCAAAATTTTCTGTCTTTTTAAATTCTTTTTAGCAGAAAATAAAAATCCCAGAGGTGATCAAATACCACCAAAATAAAGCTCTATTTGTGGGAACAAAATGATAAAAATTTAGTTTGGGTACAGTGTAGCATGACCGGGCAATTGTCATTAAAATGCAACAGCACAGAAAGTTGAAAATTGGTCTGGGCAGGAAGGTGTAGAAGTGCCCTGTATGGAAGTGGTTAAGGACATGCTATCATGAAATCAAATTGTTGATGGGTAGGCAGAGTTTAGCTCTGAAAGCCTGCAGAGTGTAACACTCCAGGTAGGGTCAACAAAGTCATACAAAGTAGAGCAATAATGGCAACATTTTTTGAATTTAATGTACTGTACTTGCTTGTTAACACAAAGCTTAGGATTTAGGACATTTAGACCCCTTTCACACTGAGCCACCCATAGTGTCAGCAGTATAACAACGCTATTTTTACTGCCGAAGCTATGGGCGGAATTGCGGCGCATTTCGGCCGCTAGCGGGACGCTTTTAACCCTCGCTAGGGGCCGAGAAAGGGTTAAAACCGGCCGCAATTCGTTGCTGAAGCAGCGCATTGCCGGCGGTAGAGCCACGCTGTCCCATTGATTTCAATGGGTTGGAGTGGTGGAGGAGCGGTAAACGCACAGCTTTTTAACCGCTCCAAAGATGGATTTTTTTACCGTTCTGCTAGCTCAACACTCCAGTGTGAAAGCCCTCGGGCAATGGAGCAGCAGTTTAAGAGCGGATTGCAGGTGCTATTTTTAACGCTATAGCACCTGCAATACCCCCTCAGTGTGAAAGGGGTCTAAGGTATGCCTTTTTACACATTCACAAACTAATAGTATCAGCGCTAACTTATGGCTCAACACTGGGCTTATTTTTTTATCTTTTTTTAATTACATTTGAAAGCCCCCACCATTGCATATGCATACTAATTAGTTAGGATTCTAATTTACCTGGGTTCAGTTTGCTTCTATTTAAATCATGCTGTGAAACATGCATGATTTAAAAAATCTGTTCAATAACATGCTTGGAGGATGCCCCAAATCTGCTTGTAAATAGGGATGAGCCGAACACCCCCCCCCCCCCGGTTCGGTTCGCACCAGAACCTGCGAACGGACCGAAAGTTTGCGCAAATTTAAAAACGTCCATTTTTATGGGAGCAGTGACTTTAATGATGCTTAAAGGGAAAAAAAAAAACTAAATATTCCTTTAAATATCATACCTTGGGGGTTGTCTATAGTATGCCTGTGAAGTGGCACATGTTTCCCGTGTTAAGAACTGTCCCTGCACAAAATGAAATTTCTAAAGGGAAAAAAAGTAATTTAAGCCCAGGTTCACACTGGGCTGCGGGAGTGAAGCCGTGCGAGTTCAGCTGAACTCGCACGATTTCACTCTCGCTGGCAGTCCCGATTTCAGCCGCGATTACAAAGACACCTGACACAGATATCAATGTAAATCGCGTCCGAAATCGCAAAAAGTAGTACAGAAACTACTTTTTGAAATTGGTGCAGCGCCACAGATGCGGCGTCGCACCGATTAGGACGGTGCCATTGCCGGCAATTTGCGGCAAATATCGGCGTTTAGACATGCGATTTGACATGCCAAATCGCATGTCAAAACGCACCAGTGTGAACCAGGGCTAAAACTGCTTGCGGCTTTAATGTAATGTCTGGTCCCAGCAATATGTATGAAAATCATTTAGAAAAATGTCATTGGGGTTTTTATTGAAACAAGGATTGGTGATAAAGCAACAGTGGAGGGGAGACACCTTTTTCCCATATTAATTCTTACAGGAGAGAATTTCCCTTCCTAGGGGTAGATTTCCTCTCACTTCCTGTTGTCTCCTTCCGTTTGCAAGTAGGAGTCGTTTGTATGTTGGATGTTTGAAAGTAGGGGCCTGCCGTATATACTCTGCAGAAATTTGGCCCTTAGGTGTTGGTGTTGCCACAACACTGTAAGCCCTCAGTTACTCTTGGTGGGCACTGGAACGCCCTGCTGTGAACTATTATATCAAGAATTGTAATTACATGCCATTGTTGAACAGTGGTAGGAAAAATTGGGCCTTTGTGGTGGTGCTGGTGCCACAACACTAAGTCAGTTACTCTTGGTGGGCGTAGGAATGGGCCCTGCTGTGAATTAGATCAAGAATTGTAGTTACATGCCCCTGCTGAACAGGGGCATAAAAATTGTACCTTAGGCACTGGTGCCACAACACTGCAACCGCTCAGATACTCTAGTTGGAGCGCAGCAATGAGCCCTGCTGCAAAGTATTGCATTAAAAATTGTAATTACACGCCCCTGTTAAACAGTGGCTGAAAAATTGGGCCTTAGCCACTGGTGGCGGTTCCCCATAAACAAAAATGTTCTTACATGTTCTCAGCATAACAGGATTGTCACTCTGCATCAACATAGGCAGTCTTGAAGGGATCTGACATTTCAAAGAAAATTATTCTGTTACATCAGCATCAGGTGTTTGGTAGCTGGTGGTGATCGAAGACTGATTCATTTTTATGAAGGTCAGTCGATCAACCGAGTCGGTGGACAGGCGCACCGTGTGATAGGTTACAAAGCCTCCAGCAGCACTGAATGTGCGTTCTGAAAGAACACTGGATGCAGGACGGGCCAGTAGCTCAATTGAATACTGTGCAAGCTCTGGCCAGTGATCCACCCTCAAGACCCAGTAACCCAGAGGATTTTCGGTGGGAAAGGTGTCCAAGTCTGATCTTGCCCCTAGGTATTCCTGCACCATGTAAACCAGACGCTGGCGATGGTTGCTGGAAGCGATCATACCTTGGGGCTGCATACTAAAAAATTGTCTGAACGCATCGGTCAGACGGCCACCTTCTCCACCGCTCCTTCTTTGACTGACCGAAGCCTCAGCAACACGTTGTTCAGGACCATGAATTTGTAACCTCCCAGTCTCTGGGAACGCGTTGCACAGACCTTTCTGCAAGGCCTCCCGAAGATGCTTCATCCTCTGCTCCCTCTGCGACGACAAGATAAGGTCTGCCACCTTACCCTTGTGACGTGGATCAAGGAGGGTTGCTAGCCAGTAATGATCCCTCTCCTTGATAGCACGAATACGAAGATCCTTCCACAGGCTTTGCAGGATCAAGGAGGCAATGCAGTGTAGGTTTGCTGAGGCATTCGGTCCAGAGTCCTCTGGGTCACTCAGGACGACATGATCCGCAGCCACCTCCTCCCAGCCACGTACAAGTCCATGGGTGTCTTGGGACTGTAATTGATCCCTTGAAGACTGCTTCTGATGCTGAGTGCTAGGCTCCACCTCCATGCTGACACAATCCTCCTCCTCCTCTCCCTGTGTGATAGGCGGGCCAGCAGGAACACTGTCTGGATAAAGGGGGCCTTGAGAGGTAAGGAGTCCTCCTCCTTCCTGCCTCTGTTCTGCCTCTGTTCTGCCTCAAGTTCCCTGTCCATTATTCCATGCAGTGTGTGCTCCAACAGGTGGACAAGAGGGACAGTGTCACTGATGCATGCACTCACTGCTCACCATCCTCGTGGCTTCCTCAAATGGTGGCAGCACAGTGCATGCATCCCTGATCATGGCCCACTGGCATGGGGAAAAAATCCAAGCTCCCTGACCCTGTCCTGGTGCCATATTGCACAGATACTCATTAATGGCCCTCTGCTGCGTATGCAGCCGCTGCAGCATGGCCAAGTAGAGTTTCACCTGGTGGGCATGTCAGATTAGGCGGTTCTTGGGCAGGTTGTATTCCTTTTGCCGGTCAGCCAGCTGAGCACTGGCATTATATGACCGGCGGAAATGCCCACAGTTTCCTGGCCTGCTTCAGGACCTCCTGTAAGCCCGGGTACCTTCCCAAGAACCGCTGCACCACCAAGTTAAGGACGTGAGACAAGCAGGGCACATGGGTCAGTTGTCCCTGTCGGAGGGCGGAGAGGAGGTTGGTGCCATTGTCGCAAACCACCTTTCCTGGCTTAAGCTGGCGTGGCGTCAGACACCTCTGAGCCTGCCTCTGCAGCGCTGACAGAATCTCTGCCCCAGTGTGGCTCCTGTCCCCCAAGCACACCAGCTCAAGCACCACATGGCATCTTTTTGCCTGCGTACTTGTGTAGCCCCTTGAAAGCCTATGGAGCACCGCTGGTTCCGAGGACAAAGCACAGGTAGAGGCCATGGAGGAAGAAGATGGGGGGTGGAGTAGAAAGGTGTGTCAGAATCACCAGTAGTAGCATTTTGGAGGCGTGGTGGCGGACCAACCTCCATCCCTACTGCACCTTGTCCTGCATCCTTCCCAGCTGCCAGCAGAGTCACCCAATGTGCTGTGAAAGATGGGTAACGTCCCTGTCCATGCCTGCTGGACCATGAGTCAGCGGTAATATGCACCTTACCGCTGACCGCCCTGTCCAGCGAGGCCAAGACATTGCCTTCCACATTCCGGTAGAGAGCCGGAATCGCCTTCCGTGAGAAAAAGTGGCGTTTGGGAACCTGCCACTGAGGAACCGCACATTCCACAAACTCACAGAAGGGGGCAGAGTCTACCAACTGAAAAGGCAGCCGTTGAAGTGCTAGCAATTTAGCCAAGCTATTATTCAACCGCTGGGCATGTGGATGGCTGGGAGCGAACTTCTTTCGGCGGTGCAGCAGCTGGGGCTGGAAAATTTGCCTGGTACAATCGGATGTTGGTGTACCGATAGCAGATTGCCTGCAAGTTCTTGGCTGTGACACACCTAATTCTACACCGTCATTCCTCTGGTGCAGGTTTCAGAGAGGACTGAAGGTATAGTGGGGTTGGAGATCCCAGCTGATGAGGAGCAAGGAGAGGTCCGCTTTGTTCTTTGGTGTGGGTCTTTTTTGTATGCTTGCCAATGGACTGCATGCAGGTCGACATATGTCTGGTCAA
Organism: Rana muscosa; assembly: GCA_029206835.1. Taxonomy (NCBI): domain Eukaryota; kingdom Metazoa; phylum Chordata; class Amphibia; order Anura; family Ranidae; genus Rana; species Rana muscosa. Next base: position 634,470,528 of record CM055117.1, on the reverse strand, counting down.
GCACGTGGTGCCCAAGCGGCTCATGTTTTGGCCACGCGAGATACGCTTCAGACATATGTTGCAAATGGCAACGGTGTGATCTGCTGCACACGTCTCAAAAAAGGCCCAGACCAAAGAACTTTTGGAATAACGCGCAGAGGCAGCAGCGCCCTGAACGTGCGGAACACTGCGGTTTGATGCAGTCGGTTGGCTGCCCTTAAGCTGGCCCCTGGAGGGCATCCTGCCTCTTTGGAGATGTGCCTCCTCCTCCTCTCTCCTATCAGGCACCCACGTGGAGTCAGTGACCTCATCATCCCCTCCCTCCATAACTGGAGCAAATCTGGCAGTATGCTGCAGCTGGGGGAACATGACTGCCAGATTGCTGTCCTTTATGGGCACCCCCTCTCTCTGGGCTCACGTTACTGCCTTCCTCTAGCTGGGTACCATCATCGGAGCCTTCAAAATGCTGGGCATCCTCCTGGAGCATGTACCCAACACTGTGGTCAAACAGTTCGGGGACTCCTCAGGAGGACATGGTGGGGCTAGGGAAGGAGTGACGGATGCCATTGAGAAGAGACCGCTTTGGCAGCTGCTTTGCCAGACAAAGTACTCTGAGCCTGGGTGAGAGATGACGGCTTGGTCATCCACTCTACCAAGTCTTCGGCATGTTGCGGCTCAACATGGCCAGCTGCCAAAAAGGACAAGCGTGTCCCACGGCCACGTGCTGATGAGGATGCACAGTGTCCACGACCAGCACTGTTGCCTCTAGACACAGAGCCTGCTTGCCCTCTTTTATTGGCTCGTGACTGTCTGCCTCTCCTTGTTTGCCTTCCAGACATACTAATGGCCTGCATTGAGATGTAGCTGCACAAAGGTGGGATGTATATATATATATATATATATATATATATATATATATATATATAGATATATATATATATATATATAGATCTATAGTGATTATACTGCAGCTAGTACAATCAACTGCCTGTTGTGGTATTAGTATGAGAAAAGCAGCAATTGTCTTCAGTTAGTTTTAGGTGCACACTGTGCAGAGGACACAGTACACTAACTGAAAATACTGCAGCTCCCTGCCTGTGGTATTGGTATGAGAACACCACCAATTGTATTCAGGTACCTTTTAGGTGCACGCTATGCAAAGGACACAGTACACTAAGTGAAAATAAAGCAAATCCCTGCCTGTGGTATTGGTATGAGAATACCACCAATTATATTCAGGTACCTTTAGGTGAACGCTGTGCAAAGGACACAGTACACTAAGTGAAAATAAAGCAGATCCCTGCCTGTGGTATTGTTATGAGAACACCACCAATTGTATTCAGGCACACGCTGTGCAAAGGACACAGTACACTAAGTGAAACACTGCAGCTAGCACAATCACCTGCCTGTCAGTATAGAGAGTAACAGGAAGGGATCTAGCTAAACTGAATACAGTGTGTAAATATATAAACACCTAGGATGCATATATATCCTCTCCACACTGTAACTCCAGCTAACGGACTCGCCTGCCTGCTCTATCTAACTCCAAATAAATGACACTGTGTCTCTCTCTCTCTAACCTCTCTCTAACCTCTCTCTAACCTCTCTCTAACCTCTCTCTAACCTCTCTCTAACCTCTCTCTTTAACCACCGCAACACACTACACAAGGCCACCACGGGGGCAGACTTATATAGTGTGGGGCGTGTACTAAACCCCCTGAGACATAATTGGCCAAAGCCACCCTGGCGTTGGCCAACTATGGCGCTCCGTTTTTTGCGCGCTGTGATGGCCAAAGCATGCCGGTCATAGTGCATGTTTGGTTAATCAGCCAGCAATGCACTGCGATGCCGCAGTGAATTATGGGCCGTGACACGCCACTCGAATTTGGCTTGAACGGCCCATAATGTTCGAGATTCGGCGAACAGCCGAACAGGCGATGTTTGAGTCGAACATGGGTTCGACTCGAACTCGAAGCTCCTCCCTACTTGTAAAATGATTAATCTGTACAATGTATACAAACTACAGCAAAAGTAAAATTTACAAAGAAAAAAACAAACATTAAGGCTAGGCTAACACTTATGCGTGTAGCTGGGGGTGCAGGAATCACATCTGTTTTTGCACCCATAACCACCGCAGCCAAATGGTGATGCTCTTAAAAGACACACATTCTGAATGTCACCCCCACGCATCTCAGTACGCAGCACATTTGTGGGTGCGGGAACTGCAAAGGAAATCGCATGGTCTTTTTGTGGAAACAGGCCCGCACAAAATGTGGACGTGTGAACCTAGAGTTAAATTTCTGGCAATAGAATGTTCACCGTTGCTTCATTCTGTAAACAAATGAATGGGTATTTCCTTCATCTAAACCAACCCCCCATGGTGGAGATCCTAGATGAGGGTCTAGTATAGATAAGGGTGCATTCCATGCAAAAAAGGGGGGCCCATCACAAAAAAAGAACAGAGCGTAGTCCTCCCACAATCTGCACCAGACCCTTATACGAGTATGCAGCCTTACTCATTCACGTATTATTGGAGCAGTATTTTGGGGTTCACTTAAAGGTGCTTGCAGATTCTAATAAATCTCCCCACCCCCACAGATTCATAAAACCACTGTTGTGGGGATAAGGCCCTTGTCCTCATCAACATAGGGGAAAAGTTGCTTTGCCGAGGGGTCCCCCCTAACGAGCTACCCTTAACATCAAGGACATGTGGCCTGGCATGATTCAGTAGGGTAGCCACATGCTTACTGCACCCCCTTATGTGGCCTACCTTTCCTTTTTTGTGTAGGGTTTTCGCTAAATCCCAAGGGGTTGGCATGGTTTTTAGGGGGACTGCATTTTTTTTTCTGCGTAAGGGTCTGGCATGGATTTTTTCGTAGATAACACTTAATTTTTCTAAAGTTTTAGAAAGAAGAAACATTTAAAAAAAAAAGAAAATTGCAGCAAAAGAAAAAATAAATATATAAATTTTCACCCCCCCCCCCCCCAAAAAAAAAGAAAATCAGTAACAGACTGTTCTCCTTGATTATGGTATGGATTTCAAGAAGAAACCCCACCCAAAAATTTTTAAAAAGTGGTGTCCCTCTGAAATCCAAACCCTTAAGGTCTGGTATCGATTTTGAGAGTACAATATGCAAAAAAAAGTGAGTCCCCTAAAAATCCATACTAGACCCTTATCCAAGCATGCAGCTATACTCATTCATGCAGGAGAGAACAGTTTCTGGGGGTCCACCAATATTAACCTCCCTGGCGGTATGATTATTTCAGATTTTAGGTGCTGAAAAGGTACCATTATTTTCCATGGAAATTTGGCGTTTTACATTGTAGGCCTGTAATTCTTAGGAATAACTCACTTAAATCTGTCCAAACCAGAGTCTAGTTGACTCTCGGGTATGATGAAGTTTGAAACACAAAATCATAAATTATAATCAAATAAATAATAATTAAATAATAATACTTTTTGTGGGTGTTGACGACTGTTCCGTTGGTGGAATGTGGTCCATAAAGTGACGACCAGTCAGGTGTTCCGGGTTCACAACGCCAGCAGCACGACGTTCAGATCTGTTTACAGCCGTTGGCGTTTGGTGCTTCAGAAATATAAGATCGGCAACCTTCCAAACAAAGTCCGCATGAACCATAGGCTTGTCACTTTTTTTTCAGCAGAATGTATGCATTCCACAGGCACGGTTCAAGAAGATGCTTGCAGATTTTTCTGTAATATTTTTTTTGTTTCATCGCTGGATAAAAGGTCATGGCCTGATAAGCTCTGTCCACACCTCCCATGGTATTGTTGTAATACAACACGACTTGTGGCTTCATTACGTCTTTTCCACCTTTTGTGTGTACCATGGCAGTAGAGGTGTTGTGAATGGTACTCATTAGGCACACATCTTTTTTGTCGCGCCATCTCATTGCCATCATTTTTCCTTTCTGCCAGGCAACTATTTCTCCTGCCTTGAGCTTTTTATTGCCAAATGTTGGCGGCATGTCACGCGGGTTAGCCCCAACGGTCCCATATGCATCCGTCGTCTTTAGTAGAAGGAACTCAGAGTTCTGGAGAAGTATAAAAATTGTCTGTGGTTAATCAGTAGCCCTGATTCAGCAATGGCTCAGTCAAAGAAAGAACTGAAGCGGTTGCCTTTCCATAACTGCTGAATCGTTTGCTGAATTTGGTTCTCTTCCCGGTGTATAGGACCGAATTCCATATGTACCCAGTGCTGGATTCACATAGCATGAATGATTTTATGCCAAATCGTGCTCTTTGACGCGATATACTGTATCCAGCTGAGTCTTCCTTTGTAGGCAATTAGACTTTCATTGATACTTGGGTCTCTGTCTGGTACATAGGTCTGCTGGAAATTCTTCTGAATTATTTGATAAACCTCACAATTTTTTTTCAGTTTTGGAGCTGGATGAGAACTCTCATCAAAGTCTTCATTATTTTCAAAGTGCAAATATTTCATTGAGAGAAAATTTGTATTCCGACATGACTGTGCCAAAAAAAGGAGTGGCTAGTAATTTTGTTGGTGGACCAATACCACTTCTGCAGGGGTTTACCCACCACTCCCTGAAGAATTATTAGGCCCAGAAACTTCCAGATGTCCTCTCCGGTCACTGGTTCCCACTTTCTGCTCCTTGAAAACCTCTGATGGGTAGCAGCTTGTTGCTCCTGGTACCGATTTGTCTCTATAACAATTTTTGCAATAACCTCATCGGTCAAAAAGAGTTGGGGTTGTCATCCTCAACATCCACTTTGATACCAGGTGCTCCTGTAAACGGAAATCTTGGGGGCGCTACGTGCTCCGTATCGCTGTCAATCGAGCACCAAGTCCGCACATCGCTCTGCACAGTCGCAGGATCGTTGTTTAAATCGCTTTCTGTGTCTGACAAACTTCCCCACGAGTCGCTATCACTCAACTCTGCAAGCGATTCTGTATCGCTGTTTTCCAGCAGGTCATATACTGCTTTTGAGGTGGAGGCACGCTTTTTTGATGCCATGGTCATTCTGCAGTTTACAAAGTACAGTAAAACTGCAAGCAAGGGCACTGGAGAAAGCACTGGGGGGGGGGGGGGCAATCTAAGGTCAATTTATTTTATTTTGTATTGTAATCCAATAGGATTACATTGTATCGGTGTGTTTGTGCTTTATACTTTTTGAATTTGCCGCCGGTTCCACCCCCTGACCTCCCCTGTCGTCCCCTCTGCAGCCTCTGACCTCCCCTGTCGTCCCCTCTGCAGCCTCTGACCTCCCCTGTCGTCCCCTCGGCAGCCTCTGACCTCCCCTGTCGTCCCCTCGGCAGCCTCTGACCTCCCCTGTCGTCCCCTCGGCAGCCTCTGACCTCCCCTGTCGTCCCCTCGGCAGCCTCTGACCTCCCCTGTCGTCCCCTCGGCAGCCTCTGACCTCCCCTGTCGTCCCCTCGGCAGCCTCTGACCTCCCCTGTCGTCCCCTCGGCAGCCTCTGACCTCCCCTGTCGTCCCCTCGGCAGCCTCTGACCTCCCCTGTCGTCCCCTCGGCAGCCTCTGACCTCCCCTGTCGTCCCCTCGGCAGCCTCTGACCTCCCCTGTCGTCCCCTCGGCAGCCTCTGACCTCCCCTGTCGTCCCCTCGGCAGCCTCTGACCTCCCCTGTCGTCCCCTCGGCAGCCTCTGACCTCCCCTGTCGTCCCCCTCGGCAGCCTCTGACCTCCCCTGTCGTCCCCTCGGCAGCCTCTGACCTCCCCTGTCGTCCCCTCGGCAGCCTCTGACCTCCCCTGTCGTCCCCTCGGCAGCCTCTGACCTCCCCTGTCGTCCCCTCGGCAGCCTCTGACCTCCCCTGTCGTCCCCTCGGCAGCCTCTGACCTCCCCTGTCGTCCCCTCGGCAGCCTCTGACCTCCCCTGTCGTCCCCTCGGCAGCCTCTGACCTCCCCTGTCGTCCCCTCGGCAGCCTCTGACCTCCCCTGTCGTCCCCTCGGCAGCCTCTGACCTCCCCTGTCGTCCCCTCGGCAGCCTCTGACCTCCCCTGTCGTCCCCTCGGCAGCCTCTGACCTCCCCTGTCGTCCCCTCGGCAGCCTCTGACCTCCCCTGTCGTCCCCTCGGCAGCCTCTGACCTCCCCTGTCGTCCCCTCGGCAGCCTCTGACCTCCCCTGTCGTCCCCTCGGCAGCCTCTGACCTCCCCTGTCGTCCCCTCGGCAGCCTCTGACCTCCCCTGTCGTCCCCTCGGCAGCCTCTGACCACCCCTGTCGTCCCCTCGGCAGCCTCTGACCACCCCTGTCGTCCCCTCGGCAGCCTCTGACCATCTCTTGTCTTATATCACGTCTGGGGAGGAGTCAAGAGTGGGAGAGCCACCAGGATGGGGGTCATGGGAGAAGTCAGACATGTATGGACTGTGGAGAGGAAACTATAGGATAAAACCAGAGCCACTAAGCTGGAGCCGACTGACTGAGCCCTGCACGGTGCACCTGAGAGGAGGTCAGTGACAGCGCTGCCAGGCCAGTCTGAGGGGCAGTCATTACAATATTGTAAGGGGGCACTGATATAAAGGTTTCCCCCTTGTGTCAGTAAACCCCCTTACCCTAGTGTTTTCTTTCTGCGGAAAGTGGTCTTTGGTCACCAGAGTTACCCTTTACATCACAGTCTGCAGGATTCCACCTTACAGTGCAAGGGGGAACTCTGATGTAACGGGGAATGCAGTGGTCTCTGATATAAG